>OY728126.1:1084693449-1094693449 GCA_963277665.1 Viscum album | reverse complement strand
GTCGGTTCTTCCTTCCGTGGATTCCTCCTCGGAACTCGTCACCTAGTCCGGGTCTCCCTCATAGATTTAATATGTTGTTCGTGAATCTCATTCCCAGTGCCATATTGTCATGGACGCCGGTTAATTACACTACTTCCGTCAAGACTTTCCATAGGGTCTTGACATGGTAGCGACCTTCGGTCGGAGTAGACGGAAACATCAGGAATGTCGGGGGCATCTCTGGGTGCGTGGACATTGGGGAACCAGTATTCTTCCTCATAAGAGGGCATCTCAAGGGTGCAGAACCCGAGGCGTACATATGAGGTTTTCCTCAGCTTCCTGTGTTTAGCACAGGGTATGTTGCAAGATTAACGTCTAGCAGAGAAGGTTACACCAAAGGCATTCCATCCGAGGTTTCCTCAGGCATCTCATGTTTATCACGAGGTATGCCGCGAGTTTAACGTCTTGCGGAGACGGAATGAGGGTGATCAGAACTTCCCATAGAGACGGATCAGATTGGTATATCCCAAAGGAAGAACATCTAGGAGATGGATGGATCAGAACGCCCAATGAGGACGGATCCGAAGTAGTGAACTCCCTAGAGGGGAAAAGGGTGATGAATCGGGGTGTACACAGAGTACAACGACCCGAAGATATGATGGGGCTTACACATGGAAAGCGGCCCATGCACTGCTAGGAGCAGCGAGGAGGTGGATGGCATGATTCCACCGGGATGTGGCGGCCCGGGTGAGAATCAAGATGGGTGACAGATGGATGAGTGAAGTGGAGGAGGATGAAATGGGACCATCGCAGGGGCGACGGTGAAGTTGGGATTGAGCCTTGAGGAGGCTTCCTACGTATCACTGTGGCAGGGAATCAAAGTCTGCGTAGTTCGGGAGGTGGGTCGCAATGGCTTACCACTGGACTGGAATGGGACCCGACGTGAATGAGCGACGAGTGGGATTGAACCTCATATAGGCTTCCTACGTACCATGCCTTGACATGGATCAAAGACCTCATAGTTCAAATGGTGGGTTTGTCGGTGAACCGACGTGAAAGTAGACCTCGGTCCACTGTTGGTGGGCTTGAACCTCATAAAGGCTTCCTACGTACCATGCCTTGACATGGATCAAAGACCTCGTAGTTCGGAGAATACAGTTTAACGTCATGCGGGACGATAGTGAACCCTGACGTGAATAAACAACGGGTGGTGGGTGTCGGCGAACCGACGTAAGTGAGGGACCTTGGTCCGATGGGAGTTGGGCTTGAACCTATGGGAGGATTCCTACGTACCATGCCTTGACATGGATCAAAGACCTCGTAGTTCGGGGAGGTCACAACGGCTTGCTGTCGGACGGGAATTGCAGTTTAACGTCGGGCTAGATGTGGGTGAAACTCGACGTGAATGAACGACCAAGCAATGTGTCTTGAACCTCGTGGAGGCTTCCTACGTACCATGCCTTGACATGGATCAAAGACCTCGTAGTTCGGGAGGTGGGTCGCAATGGCTTACCACTGGACCAGAGTGTAGTTTAACGTCATGCCGGACGAAGATAGAACACGACGTGAATTGGGTGATGGGTGGGATTGAACCTCGTGGAGGCTTCCTACGTACCATGCCTTGACATGGATCAAAGACCTCGTAGTTCAAAAGGGGTTTCGTCGGTGAACCGACGTGAAAGTAGACCTTGGTCCACTGTTGGTGGGCTTGAACCTCGTGGAGGCTTCCTACGTACCATGCCTTGACATGGATCAAAGACCTCGTAGTTCAAATGGTGGGTCGGAATGGCTTACCAATGGACCAGAGTGTGACCCGACGTGAATGAGCGACGGGTGGGCTTGAACCTCATGGAGGCTTCCTACGTACCATGCCTTGACATAGATCAAAGACCTCGTAGTTCAAATGGTGGGTCGCAATGGATTACCACTGGACCAGAGTGTGACCCGACGTGAATGAGCGATGGGTGGGCTTGAACCTCGTGGAGGCTTCCTACGTACCATGCCTTGACATGGATCAAAGACCTCGTAGTTCAAATGGTGGGTCGCAATGGCTTACCACTGGACCAGAGTGTGACCCGACGTGAATGCGCGACGGGTGGGCTTGAACCTCGTGGAGGCTTCCTACGTACCATGCCTTGACATGGATCAAAGACCTCGTATTTCAAATGGGGGGTCACAATGGCTTACCACTGGACCAGAGAGTGACCCGACGTGAATGAGCGACGGGTGGGCTTGAACCTCGTGGAGGCTTCCTACGTACCATACCTTGACATGGATCAAAGACCTCGTAGTTCAAATGGGGTTGGGGGTCAGGGTCGGTGCTCACTCTAAGCCCACGTGAGTCATGCTCGGTGTGAGAAACAAGAGGTTGCAAGGACCTGACGATCACGTCGCGAAGGGTGCGTCCGTGAGAAGCGAAGAGGGCCTTACGCGTTGGGCGGCCCATGGTGTTGGGACTTACTCCAGGATGGAGGCCCAAAACGGCTTACCGCTGAATGGGGCCACAACGGCTTACCGCTGGATTGGGTCACAACGGCTTACCGCTGGATAGGGATGTCAACGACTTACCGCTGAATGGGGTCACAACGGCTTACCGCTGGATTGGGTCATAACGGCTTACCGCTGGATAGGGATGTCAATGGCTTACCGCTGAATGGGGTCACAACGGCTTACCGCTGGATTGGGTCACAACGGCTTACCGCTGGATAGGGATGTCAACGGCTTACCGCTGAATGGGGTCACAACGGCTTACCGCTGGATTGGGTCATAGCGGCTTACCGCTGGATAGGGATGTCAACGGCTTACCGCTGAATGGGTTCACAACGGCTTACCGCTGGATTGGGTCACAACGGCTTACCGCTGGATAGGGATGTCAACGGCTTACCGCTGAATAGGATCACAATAGTGAATGGGGCTTACGCAAGAAGCTGCTCGGGTGCCACTAATGAACGGCAATGGTGAATGGGGCTTACGCTAGGAAGCTGCCCGGGTGCCGCTAAGGAGCGACACTGGTGAATGGGTCTTACGCAAGGAAGCTGCCCGGGTGCCGCTAAGGAGCGGCAATGGTGAATGGGGATTACACTAGGAAGCTGCCCGGGTGCCGCTATGGAGCGGCAATGGTGAATGGGGCTTACGCAAAGGAGCTGCCCAAGTGCCGCTAAGGAGTGGCACTGGTGAATGGGGCTTACGCTAGGAAGCTGTCCGGGTGCTGCTAAGGAGCAACACTGGTGAATGGGGCTTACGCTGGGAAGCTGCCCGGGTGTCGCTAAGGAGTGGCACTGGTGAATGGGGCTTACGCTAGGAAGCTTCCCGGGTGCCGCTAAGGAGCGGCAATGGTGAATGGGGCTTACGCTAGAAAGCTGCCCAGGTGCCGCTATGGAGCGGCAATGGTGAATGGGGATTACGCAAAGGAGCTGCCCGAGTGCCGCTAAGGAGTGGCACTGGTGAATGGGGCTTACGCTAGGAAGCTGACCGGGTGCCGCTAAGGAGCGACACTGGTGAATGGTGCTTACGCTAGGAAGCTGCCCGGGTGCCGCTAAGGAGTGGCACTGGTGAATGGGGCTTACGCTAGGAAGCTGCCCGGGTGCCGCTAAGGAGCGGCAATGGTGAATGGGGCTTACGCTAGGAAGCTGCCCGGGTGCCGCTATGGAGCGGCAATGGTGAATGGGGATTACGCAAAGGAGCTGCCCGGGTGCCGCTAAGGAGTGGCACTGGTGAATGGGGCTTACGCTAGGAAGCAGCCCGGGTGCCGCTAAGGAGCGACACTGGTGAATGGGGCTTACGCTAGGAAGCTGCCCGGGTGCCGCTAAAGAGTGGCACTGGTGAATGGGGCTTACGCTAGGAAGCTGCCCGGGTGCCGCTAAGGAGCCACACTGGTGAATGGGGCTTACGCTAGGAAGTTGCCCGGGTGCCGCTAAGGAGGGGCACTGGTGAATGGGGCTTACGCTAGGAAGCTGCCCGGGTGCCGCTAAGGAGCGACACTGGTGAATGGGGCTTACACTAGGAAGCTGCCCGGGTGCCACTAAGGAGCGGCAATGGTGAATGGGGCTTACGCTAGGAAGCTGCCCGGGTGCCGCTATGGAGCGGCAATGGTGAATGGGGCTTACGCAAAGGAGCTGCCCGAGTGCCGCTAAGGAGTGGCACTGGTGAATGGGGCTTACGCTAGGAAACTGCCCGGGTGCCGCTAAGGAGCGACACTGGTGAATGGGGCTTACGCTAGGAAGCTGCCCGGGTGCCGCTAAGGAGTGGCACTGGTGAATGGGGCTTACGCTAGGAAGCTGCCCGGGTGCCGCTAAGGAGCGACAATGGTGAATGGGGCTTACGCTAGGAAGCTGCCCGGGTGCCACTATGGAGCGGCAATGGTGAATGGGGCTTACGCAAAGGAGCTGCCCGAGTGCCGCTAAGGAGGGGCACTGGTGAATGGGGATTACGCTAGGAAGCTGCCCGGGTGCCGCTAAGGAGCGACACTGGTGAATGGGGATTACGCTAGGAAGCTGCCCGGGTGCCGCTAAGGAGTGGCACTAGTGAATGGGGCTTACGCTAGGAAGCTGCCCGGGTGCCGCTAAGGAGCGGCAATGGTGAATGGGGCTTACGCTAGGAAGCTGCCCGGGTGCCGCAATGGAGCGGCAATGGTGAATGGGGCTTACACAAAGGAGCTGCCCGAGTGCCGCTAAGGAGTGGCACTGGTGAATGGGGCTTACGCTAGGAAGCTGCCCGGGTGCCGCTAAGGAACGGCAATGGTGAATGGGGCTTACGCTAGGAAGCTGCCCGGGTGCCGCTAAGGAGCGGCAATGGTGAATGGGGCTTACGCTAGGAAGCTGCCCGTAATGTCTTCCTCATGTCTGGCCATGAGGGCATCCCAACTCACTGGTGGGTTGAGGCCTTCACCTATGCGCTAGTGCACAAGCGGGATAATTCCAAGGGCATTGGAATCTATCCCAACAAAGGGAGTTGAAAAGTGTGAATCACATGCCCAATATTCAGAACGTCGTGAGATTGGCGTGGTGATGGAGGATTACTGCTGACCATGTTCGCAACGCAGCATCCATATCACGTTAGCCAGAAATGAGGACAACAAATGAGGATCGACCGTTGACCATGTTCGAAACACGGGACCATGTCACAAGTGTTGTCGATCGATCCTTCGGGACGTTGGCCCAGGACAGCAGGCGGACCATTGGTCTAGCATCCATACTATTAGGGGGTCCCTCCAGACGTGATCAGTCTTCCGGGGCGTTGGCCCAGGACAGCAGGCGGACCATAGGTCGAGCATCCATACTATTAGGGGGTCCCTCCAGACTTGGAAGTGAATGACGATCCAAACGAAGGACATGCAAAGCGTGAGGTGGAGTGATGGAATGTTTGAATGGATTCCAACGCTCTTGATGTTACGCCACTGTGATCATGGCGTTATGCATCTTATGCTTGACGCACAAGGCATCTCTCGTTTAGGGAAGAGGCATCCTATGTTTGGAACATAGGGATTACTGCAGTTTAGAGTCATGTAGGTAGGACTATTGGCATCTCATGCTAGGAGCATGAGGCGTCTCTCGTTAGAAGCGAGAGGCATCCTATCATTTGTTAGATAGGGAGTACTACAGTTTATAGTCATGTAGATAAGACTATTGTCATCTCATGCTTGGAGCATGAGGCATCTCTCGTGTAGGGCAAGAGGCATCCTATGTTTGGCACATAGGGATTACTACAGTTTAGAGTCATGTAGAAAGGACTGTTAGCATCTCATGCTAGGAGCATGAGGCATCTCTCGTGTAGGGCAAGAGGCATCCTATCATTTGTTAGATAGGGAGAATACTACAGTTTAGAGTCATGTAGGTAGGACTATTGGAATCTCATGATAAGAGCATGAGGCATCTCTCGTGTAGGGCAAGAGGCATCCTATCATTTGTTAGATAGGGAGAATACTACAGTTTAGAGTCATGTAGGTAGGACTATTGGCATCTCATGATAAGAGCATGAGGCATCTCTTATTTGGAGCAAGAGGCATCCTATGTTTGGCACATAGGGATTACTACAGTTTATATTCATGTAGATTGGACTACTAGGCAGAAGGTGCCTAGAAATGGTTGGTGTTGGGACTTACGCAAAGCAGCCCTTTCTGGTTGAACCTGGCATAGGAGCCAAGTGATTGGGTTTGGAGGAGTTACCTGAGGAATGGTTCGACTGAAGGTACCCAGGGAATTGATGACGAGAATCTCAACTCACAACATGGAATGAAACCAAGAGGAATATGTCAACTCAAGGTGTTCCATGGTGTGTGGAGGAGTATCTCAAATCATGGTATTCCATATGTGGTAGGTGGGAGCGCATAAGGGCGCAATGGAAAATCCCGGCATCCCGGCCCGAAAAGTTCGCGGTGCGACTCTCCATTTTTCATGGGGGTCTGTGACGGTAGGAAGAATGCTGTTTAATGTCGTGCAGGACGATAATGATCAGTTTTACGTCATGACGGACGAAGATGAATAGTTTTACGTCATGCAGGATGAATGCAGTTTAATGTCGTGCAGGACGATAATGATCAGTTTTACGTCATGACGGACGAAGATTGTTATGCAGTTTAATGTCATGCAACTAGGACATGGTTGTTACGCAGTTTAACGTCATGCAACTGGGACGTTGAACCAAACGAATTGTGTCAGTAGAGGAATGGTCATCTCTACCCCATTCTGGTGGTTTGGGATGAGGGGGGATCTATATGAGGGGAATTCCTTAAAATCCCCTGATCATGAAGATCCTTCCATAAGCTGGTTTCAAGGCCACAGGGAGGACATCTGTGGTTGATGCAATGTGGTAGTTGGGATGACACAGAGTGTCGCAAGGGTAGTAGGGATGACTACATTACCTTGACCTATAGGGGCGAAGAAGCCAGGAGCGTCGGTACGACGGGGCGAAGGAGCCCGGGAGGTGTGGAAGCCTGGACGTTGGCACGACGGGGCGATGGAGCCCAGAAGGTGTGGAAGCCTGGACGTCGGCACGACGGGGCGATGGAGCCCGGAAGGCATGGAAGCCTGGACGTCGGCACGACGAGGCGATGGAGCCCAGAAGGCGTGGAAGCCTGGACGTCAGCACGAAGGGGCGATGGAGCCTGGAAGGCGTGGAAGCCTGGACGTCGGCACGAAGGGGCGATGGAGCCCGGAAGGCGTGGAAGCCTGGACGTCGGCAAGATGGGGCGATGGAGCCCGGAACGCGTGGAAGCCTGGACGTCGGCACGAAGGGGCGATGGAGCCCGGAAGGCGTGGAAGCCTGGATGTCGGCACGAAGGGGCGATGGAGCCCGGAAGGCGTAGAAGCCTGGACGTCGGCACTAAGGGGCGATGGAGCACGGAAGGCGTGGAAGCCTGGACGTCAGCACGACGGGGCGATGGAGCCCGGAAGGCGTGGAAGCCTGGACATCGGTGCGACGGGGCGAAGGAGCCCGGAAGGCGTGGAAGCCTGGACGTCGGTACGACGGGGAAACCGAGCCCTCAAGGCGTGGAAGCCTGGACGTCGGCACGACGGGGCGATGGAGCCCGGAAGGCGTGGAAGCCTGGACGTCGGCACGACGGGGCGATGGAGCCCGGAAGGCATGGAAGCCTGGACGTCGGCACGACAGGGCGATGGAGCCCGGAAGGCGTGGAAGCCTGGACGTCAGCACGAAGGGGCGATGGAGCCCGAAAGGCGTGGAAGCCTGGACGTCGGCATGAAGGGGAGATGGAGCCCGGAAGGCGTGGAAGCCTGGACGTCGGCACGATGGGGCAACCGAGCCCTCAAGGCGTGGAAGCCTGGACGTCGGCATGACGGGGCGATGGAGCCCGGAATGCGTGGACGCCTGGACGTCGGCACGACGGGGCGATGGAGCCCGGAAGGCGTGGAAGCCTGGACGTCGGAACGACGGGGCGATGGAGCCCGAAAGGCGTGGAAACCTGGACGTCAGCACGAAGGGGCGATGGAGCCTGGAAGGCGTGGAAGCCTAGACGTCGGCATGAAGGGGCGATGGAGCCCGAAAGGCGTGGAAGCCTGGACGTCGGCACGACGGGGCGATAGAGCCCGGAACGCATGGAAGCCTGGACGTCGGCACGAAGGGGCGATGGAGCCCGGAAGGCGTGGAAGCCTAGACGTCGGCACGAAGGGGCGATGGAGCCTGGAAGGCGTGGAAGCCTGGACGTCGGCAGGACGGGGCGATGGAGCCCGGAAGGCGTGGAAGCCTGGACGTCGGCACGACGGGGCGATGGAGCCCGGAAGGCGTGGAAGCCTGGACATCTGTGCGACGTGGAGAAGGAGCCCGGAATGCGTGGAAGCCTGGACGTCGGTACGACGGGGAAACCGAGCCCTCAAGGCGTGGAAGCCAGGACATCGGTACGACGGGGCAACGGGGCCCAGCAGGCAGGGAAGCCTTCATGCCGAACGGTAGCGGTATTAGGAGCACCTCCGTAGCTGCCGGTGAAAATAGAGCGGGGTTGACAAAATGCCGATAAGGATGGGGAAGGATTCCCACTGCGCGGCCTCTTGAGGCGGCGGAGTCGGCGAGGAGCCGATGGAGTCGGGTGGCGGAGCCACTTGCGCGGCCTCTTGAGGCGGTGGAGTCAGCGAGGATCCGATGGAGTCGGGTGGCGGAGCCACCTGCGCGGCCTCTTGAGGCGGCGGAGTCGGCGAGGAGCCGATGGAGTTGGGTGGCGGAGCCACCTGCGCGGCCTCTTGAGCCGGCGGAGTCGGCGAGGAGCCGATAGAGATGGGTGGTGGAGCCACCTGCGCGGCCTCTTGAGGCGGCAGAGTCGGCGAGGAGCCGATGGAGTCTGGTGGCGGAGCCACCTGCACGGCCTCTTGAGGGGGCGAGAGTCGGCGAGGAGCTGATGGAGTGGGGTGGCGGAGCCACCTGCACGGCTTTTGAGCCGGCGGAGTCGGCGAGGAGCCGATGGAGATGGGTGGCGGAGCCACCTACGCGGCCTCTTGAGGCGGAGGAGTCGGCGAGGAGCCGATGGAGTCTGGTGGCGGAGCCACTTGCGCGGCCTCTTGAGGCGGCGAGAGTCGGCGAGGAGCCGATGGAGTGGGGTGGCGGAGCCACCTGCGCGACCTTATGAGCCGGCGGAGTCGGAGAGGAGCCGATGGAGATTGGTGGCGGAGCCACCTGTGCGGCCTCTTGAGGCGGCGGAGTCGGCGAGGAGCCGATGGAGTTGGGTGGCGGAGCCACCTGCGCGGCCTCTTGAGCCGGCGGAGTCGGCGAGGAGCCGATGGAGATGGGTGGCGGAGCCACCTGCGCGGCCTCTTGAGGCGGCGGAGTCGGCGAGGATCCGATGGAGATGGGTGGCGGAGCCACCTGCGCGGCCTCTTGAGGCGGCGGAGTCGGCGAGGAGCCGATGGAGTTGGGTGGCGGAGCCACCTGCGCGGCCTCTTGAGGCGGCGGAGTCGGCGAGGAGCCGATGGAGTTGGGTGGCGGAGCCACCTACGCGGCCTCTTGAGGCGGCGGAGTCGGCGAGGAGCCGATGGGGTTGGGTGGCGGAGCCACCTGCGCGGCCTCTTGAGGCGGCGGAGTCGGCGAGGAGCCGATGGAGATGGGTGGCGGAGCCACCTGCGCGGCCTCTTGAGGCGGCGGAGTCGGCGAGGAGCCGATGTAGTTGGGTGGCGGAGCCACCTGCGCGACCTCTTGAGGCGGCGGGAGTCGGCGAGGAGCTGATGGAGTGGGGTGGCAGAGCCACCTGCGCGGCCTCTTGAGGCGGCGGAGTCGGCGAGGAGCCGATGGAGTCGGGTGATGGAGCCACCTGTGCAGCCTCTTGAGGCGGCGGAGTCGGCGAGGAGCCGATGGAGTCGGGTGGCGGAGCCACCTGCGCAGCCTCTTGAGGCGGCGAAGTCGGCGAGGAGCCGATGGAGTCGGGTGGCGGAGCCACCTGCGCGGCCTCTTGAGGCGGCAGAGTCGGCGAGGATCCGATGGAGTCGGGTGGCGGAGCCACCTGCGCGGCCTCTTGAGGCAGCGGAGTCGGCGAGGAGCCGATGGAGTTGGGTGGCGGAGCCACCTGCGCGGCCTCTTGAGGCGGCGAAGTCGGCGAGGAGCCGATGGAGTTGGGTGGCGGAGCCACCTGCGCGACCTCTTGAGCCGGCGGAGTCGGCGAGGAGCCGATGGAGATGGGTGGCGGAGCCACCTGCATGGCCTCTTGAGGCGGCGGAGTCGGCGAGGAGCCGATGGAGTCTGGTGACGGAGCCACCTGCGTGGCCTCTTGAGGCGGCGAGAGTCGGCGAGGAGCCGATGGAGTGGGGTGGCGGAGCCACCTGCGTGGCCTTTTGAGCCGGTGGAGTCGGTGAGGAGCCGATGGAGATGGGTGGCGGAGCGACCTGCGCGGCCTCTTGAGGCGGCGGAGTCGGCAAGGAGCCGATGGAGTTGGGTGGCGGAGCCACCTGCGCGGCCTCTTAAGGCGGCGGATTCGGCGAGGAGCCGATGGACCGTAGTCCTCAAACACCGAATGTTACTCATCCTCTCTCATACAATGGAGAGGGAATTCACATGGATGATGCCTCGAGTTTCCCGACACATTTGGTCTACTTTCTATTGAAGGATAAGAGATTCACGTCGGGTTCACCATTTCTGTTTCCGACGCTTTCGTCGGGGCGCGCGCATCCGTCCGCGGAGGACGCGCGGCTGTGTTGCCCCGCATTCCCGCTTTCCAAAGGCGGGCGACATTCATTCCTTGTTCAGGTACGTCTTCTCCTTGATCGAAACGAGATGATGGTATGTCGGTTCTTCCTTCCGTGGATTCCTCCTCGGAACTCGTCACCTAGTCCGGGTCTCACTCATAGATTTAATACGTTGTTCGTGAATCTCATTCCCAGTGCCATATTGTCATGGATGCCGGTTAATTACACTACTTCCGTCAAGACTTTCCATAGGGTCTTGACATGGTAGCGACCTTCGGTCGGAGTAGACGGAAACATCAGGAATGTCGGGGGCATCTCTGGGTGCGTGGACATTGGGGAACCTGTATTCTTCCTCATAAGAGGGCATATCAAGGGTGCAGAACCCGAGGCGTACATCTGAGGTTTTCCTCAGCTTCCTGTGTTTAGCACAGGGTATGTTGCAAGATTAACGTCTAGAAGAGATGGTTACACCAAAGGCGTTCCATCCGAGGTTTTCCTCAGGCATCTCATGTTTATCACGAGGTATGCCGCGAGTTTAACGTCTTGCGGAGACGGAATGAGGGTGATCAGAACGTTCCATAGAGACGGATCAGATTGGTATATCCCAAAGGAAGAACATCTAGGAGATGGATGGATCAGAACGCCCAATGAGGACGGATCCGAAGTAGTGAACTCCCTAGAGGGGAAAAGGGTGATGAATCGGGGTGTACACAGAGTACAACGACCTGAAGATATGATGGGGCTTACACATGGAAAGCGGCCCATGCGCTTCTAGGAGCAGCGAGGAGGTGGATGGCATGATTCCACCGGGATGTGGCGGCCCGGGTGAGAATCAGGATGGGTGACGGATGGATGAGTGAAGTGGAGGAGGATGAAATGGGACCATCGCAGGGGCGACAGTGAAGTTGGGCTTGAGCCTTGAAGAGGCTTCCAACGTATCCATGTGGCAGGGAATCAAAGTCTGCGTAGTTCGGGAGGTGGGTCGCAATGGCTTACCACTGGACTGGAATGGGACCCGACGTGAATGAGCGACGGGTGGGCTTGAACCTCATAGAGGCTTCCTACGTACCATGCCTTGACATGGATCAAAGACCTCGTAGTTCAAATGGTGGGTTTGTCAGTGAACCGACGTGAAAGTAGACCATGGTCCACTATTGGTGGGCTGGAACCTCATAAAGGCTTCCTACGTACCATGCCTTGACATGGATCAAAGACCTCGTAGTTCGGAGAATACAGTTTAACGTCATGCGGGACGATAGTGAACCCTGACGTGAATAAACGACGGGTGGTGGGTGTCGGCGAACCGACGTAAGTGAGGGACCTTGGTCCGATGGGAGTTGGGCTTGAACCTCTGGGAGGATTCCTACGTACCATGCCTTGACATGGATCAAAGACCTCGTAGTTCGGGGTGGTCACAACGGCTTGCTGTCGGACGGGAATTGCAGTTTAACGTCGTGCTAGAAGTGGGTGAAACTCGACGTGAACGAACGACCAAGAAATGTGGCTTGAACCTCGTGGAGGCTTCCTACGTACCATGCCTTGACATGGATCAAAGACCTCGTAGTTCGGGAGGCGGGTCGCAATGGCTTACCACTGGACCAGAGTGTAGTTTAACGTCATGCCGGACGAAGATAGAACACGACGTGAATTGGGTGATGGGTGGGCTTGAACCTCGTGGAGGCTTCCTACGTACCATGCCTTGACATGGATCAAAGACCTCGTAGTTCAAAATGGGTTTCACCGATGAACCGACGTGAAAGTAGACCTTGGTCCACTGTTGGTGGGCTTAAACCTCGTGGAGGCTTCCTACGTACCATGCCTTGACATGGATCAAAGACCTCGTAGTTCAAATGGTGGGTCGGAATGGCTTACCACAGGACCAGAGTGTGACCCGACGTGAATGAGCGACAGGTGGTCTTGAACCTCGTGGAGGCTTCCTACGTACCATGCCTTGACATGGATCAAAGACCTCGTAGTTCAAATGGTGGGTCGCAATGGCTTACCACTGGACCAGAGTGTGACCCGACGTGAATGAGCGACGGGTGGGCTTGAACCTCGTGGAGGCTTCCTACGTACCATGCCTTGACATGGATCAAAGACCTCGTAGTTCAAATGGTGGGTCGCAATAGCTTACCACTGGACCAAAGTGTGACCCGACGTGAATGAGCGACGGGTGGGCTTGAACCTCGTGGAGGCTTCCTACGTACCATGCCTTGACATGGATCAAAGACCTCGTAGTTCAAATGGTGGGTCGCAATGGCTTACCACTGGACCAGAGTGTGACCCAACGTGAATGAGCGACGGGTGGGCTTGAACCTCGTGGAGGCTTCCTACGTACCATGCCTTGACATGGATCAAAGACCTCATAGTTCAAATGGTGGGTCGCAATGGCTTACCACTGGACCAGAGTGTGACCCGACGTGAATGAGCGACGGGTGGGCTTGAACCTCGTGGAGGCTTCCTACGTACCATGCCTTGACATGGATCAATGACCTCGTAGTTCAAATGGGGTTGGGGGTCAGGGTCGGTGCTCACTCTAAGACCACGTGAGTCATGCTCGGTGTGAGAAAAAAGAGGTTGCAAGGACCTGACGATCACGTCGCGAAGGGTGCGTCCTTGAGAAGCGAAGAGGGGCTTACGCGTTGGGCGGCCTATGGTGTTGGGACTTACTCCAGGATGGAGGCCCAAAACAGCTTACCGCTGAATGGGGCCACAACGGCTTACCGCTGGATTGGGTCACAACGGCTTACCGCTGGGTAGGGATGTCAACGGCTTACCGCTGAATGGGGTCACAGCGGCTTACCGATGGATTGGGTCACAACGGCTTACCGCTAGATAGGGATGTCAACGGCTTACCGCTGAATGGGGTCACAACGGCTTACCGCTGGATTGGGTCACAACGGCTTACCACTGGATAGGGATGTCAACGGCTTACCGCTGAATGGGGTCACAACGGCTTACCACTGGATTGGGTCACAACGGCTTACCGCTGGATAGGGATGTCAACGGCTTACCGCTGAATGGGGTCACAACGGCTTACCGCTGGATTGGGTAACAACGGCTTACCGCTGGATAGGGATGTCAACGGCTTACCGCTGAATATGATCACAACAGTGAATGGGGCTTACGCAAGAAGCTGCCCGGGTGCCACTAAGGAACGGCAATGGTGAATGGGGCTTACGCTAGGAAGCTTCCCGGGTGCCGCTAAGGAGCGACACTGGTGAATGGGGCTTACGCTAGGAAGCTGCCCGTGTGCCGCTAAGGAGCGGCAATGGTGAATGGGGCTTACACTAGGAAGCTGCCCGGGTGCCGCTATGGAGCGGCAATGGTGAATGGGGCTTACGCAAAGGAGCTGCCTGAGTGCCGCTAAGGAGGGGCACTGGTGAATGGGGCTTACGCAAGGAAGCTGCCCGGGTGCCGCTAAGGAGCGACACTGGTGAATGGGGCTTACGCTAGGAAGCTGCCCGGGTGCCGCTAAGGAGGGGCACTGGTGAATGGGGCTTACGCTAGGAAGCTGCCCGGGTGCCACTAAGGAGCGGCAATGGTGAATGGGGCTTAAGCTAGGAAGCTGCCCGGGTGCCGCTATGGAGCGGCAATGGTGAATGGGGATTACGCAAAGGAGCTGCCCGAGTGCCGCTAAGGAGTGGCACTGGTGAATGGGGCTTACGCTAGGAAGCTGCCCGGGTGCCGCTAAGGAGCGACACTGGTGAATGGGGTTTACGCTAGGAAGCTGCCCGGGTGCCGCTAAGGAGTGGCACTGGTGAATGGGGCTTACGCTAGGAAGCTGCCCGGGTGCCGCTAAGGAGCGGGAATGGTGAATGAGGCTTACGCTAGGAAGCTGCCCGGGTGCCGCTATGGAGCGGCAATGGTGAATGGGGCTTACGCAAAGGAGCTGCCCGAGTGCCGCTAAGGAGTGGCACTGGTGAATGGGGCTTACGCTAGGAAGCTGCCCGGGTGCCGCTAAGGAACGACAATGGTGAATGGGGCTTACGCTAGGAAGCTGCCCGGGTGCCGCTAAGGAGCGGCAATGGTGAATGGGGCTTACGCTAGGAAGCTGCCCATAATGTCTTCCTCATGTCTGGCCATGAGGGCATCCCAACTCACTGGTGGGTTGAGGCCTTCACCTATGCGCTAGTGCACAAGCGGGATAATGCCAAGGGCATTGGAATCTATCCCAACAAAGGGAGTTGAAAAGTGTGAATCACATGCCCAATATTCAGAACGTCCTGAGATTGGCGTGGTGATGGAGGATTACTGCTGACCATGTTCGCAACGCAGCATCCATATCACGTTAGCCCGAAATGAGGACAACAAATGAGGATCGACCGTTGACCATGTTCGAAACACGGGACCATGTCACAAGTGTTGTCGATCGATCCTTCGGGACGTTGGCCCAGGACAGCAGGCAGACCATGGGTCGAGCATCCATACTGTTAGTGGGTCCCTCCAGACGTGATCAGTCTTCCGGGGCGTTGGCCCAGGACAGCAGGCGGACCATAGGTCGTGCATCCATACTGTTAGGGGGTCCCTCCAGACTTGGAAGTGAATGATGATCCAAACGAAGGACACGCAAAGCGTGAGGTGGAGTGATGGAATGTTTGAATGGATTCTAACGCTCTTGATGTTACGCCACTGTGATCATGGCGTGAGGCATCTTATGCTTGACGCACAAGGCATCTCTCGTTTAGGGAAGAGGCATCCTATGTTTGGAACATAGGGATTACTGCAGTTTAGAGTCATGTAGGTAGGACTATTGGCATCTCATGCTAGGAGCATGAGGCATCTCTCGTTAGAAGCGAGAGGCATCCTATCATTTGTTAGATAGGGAGTACTACAGTTTATAGTAATGTAGATAAGACTACTGGCATCTCATGCTTGGAGCATGAGGCATCTCTCGTGTAGGGCAAGAGGCATCCTATGTTTGGCACATAGGGATTACTACAGTTTAGAGTCATGTAGAAAGGACTGTTAGCATCTCATGCTAGGAGCATGAGGCATCTCTCGTGTAGGGCAAGAGGCATCCTATCATTTGTTAGATAGGGAGAATACTACAGTTTAGGGTCATGTAGGTAGGACTATTGGAATCTCATGATAAGAGCATGAGGCATCTCTCGTGTAGGGCAAGAGGCCTCCTATCACTTGTTAGATAGGGAGAATACTACAGTTTAGAGTCATGTAGGTAGGACTATTGGCATCTCATGATAAGAGCATGAGGCATCTCTTATTTGGAGCAAGAGGCATCCTATGTTTGGCACATAGGGATTACTACAGTTTATAGTCATGTATATAGGACTACTAGGCAGAAGGTGCCTAGAAATGGTTGGTGTTGGGACTTACGCAAAGCAGCCCTTTCTGGTTGAACCTGGCATAGGAGCCAAGTGATTGGGTTTGGAGGAGTTACCTGAGGAATGGTTCGACTGAAGGTACCCGGGGAATTGATGACGAGAATCTCAACTCACAACATGGAATGAAACCAAGAGGAATATGTCAACTCAAGGTGTTCCATGGTGTGTGGAGGAGTATCTCAAATCATGGTATTCCATATGTGGTAGGTGGGAGCGCATAAGGGCGCAATGGAAAATCCCGGCATCCCGGCCCGAAGTAGCTTCGCGAAGCATGGCCACGCGGAGCAATGGTCTCTCGCGGAGCAAAGGGGTCTTGCGGAGCTTGGTCTCGCGAAGCAGCATCTCGGAGCCTGGTCTTGCGGAGCAGCATCGCGGAGCATAGGCTCGCGAAGCATGGACTCCTGGAGTCTCGGCTCGCGGAGCAGCAACGCGAAGGAAGCTGCTCGCGGAGCATGGCTTTGCGGAGCCGTAATGCGGAGCTCCGCTCGGCCGCCCAAGGGGAGAAGTGGCCGTGGACGTCCTCCTTGAGAAGGGGGGTGAGCTGGGTATTTATAGGCAGGGGCGCCGCGAAGAAGAAATTCCGCACCGCCTCAGGAGCTTCGCGGCGCGCTGGCGAACGTCAAATTCGTTCGCGGAGTGGTACCGCCTCCAGAGCTTCGCGGTGGCTCGCGAACGTCAAATGCGTTTGCGGAGCATCACCGCCTCTGGAGCTTCGCGAGGCCGCGATGGTCGGGGCGCTTCGCGGCGGGGCTTCGCGGGACCGCGCTGCACGGGTGCTTCGCATCGGTGCTTCGCATTAGTGATTCGCGACGGGTCTTCGCGGCGCATCGAAAACGTCAAACATGTTCGCGGAGCCTCTCGCCTCATTGCTTCGCGGCGGCGCTCCGCGATCATGGAGGGGGGGCTTCGCGAATGGGCTTCGCGAACCAGATTTCCAGCCCAACTTCAAACGTCCATAACTCCTAATACGTAACTCCGTTTGGGCCCTACGACCTACCAAATCGAAGCTTGCAAAATGGACTACGATCTTGGATCATGTATGGAAGCATTTGGAAAATTTTGGGGATGCGTTTTCCGGGGTCTACACATCAGTTTGAGGGTGATTGGGTGTTCTCAAAGGCAAATTCATACACAAGGTCCTCTGTAACTCCTTCTGGAGCATTGATGTAAAATTATCCTTTTATATCAGAAATAATAGAACATGTTTCTCTATAATGATATACCACATCATTGATGTACAACCTTCATAGATAGTCTACCAAGAAGTTCTATCTCTCATATAAGAACTGTGAATCCTTCATCATATAATCAACATTAACCAACAATACATCAATTCCATGAGGTGATATATGTAAACCACTAATAAAGTCTATAAAATCATCATCCTATTTCCTCTATAGAATGAAAAAATATGAAAAATCCCTAACAGACACTGATGTTATACCTTCACCTGTTAAATGGTGGAAAATTGATCGATAAGGATATCTATCTCATGTTTTATATTGGGCCTCCATTATTGAAATCATAAATCTCGATACATTTTGGAGACACCTGAGTGAAATACACATGCTAAGGTATGTAAATCCCTTATCAAATCATCATTGATGTCTTATAGAACCCATTGATTCCCATATAACAATAGTGTATCATCCTCATTGACAATCCAACCAAAAGTATTATCATTATCTGATTGATTTTTCTAAAGGAAAAGGCCTTCGAAATCACATATTATTATTGAGATTAATCATTCTATAAGAGTATATTACACCCCTAAGGCAAATAGAATAATCCAACCATGTTTCTACCGAACCACAACATCCCTTTCGAAGAATTATTCCATAAGATTCTACTTGTCATTATACTGTGAAATATCTTATGTCTGGGTATTTTCGCTCATATCAGCGGCTACAGAATTTCCATTCCCTGTATTGTAGGGAAGATCGAAATCAAATGATTGAAGGTACTCGATCAAGCTATGCTACGTAATATTTAAATCACATTCAGTGATGATTTATATGGGGCTATTGTCTTCTTCAAACACCATAAATTGAGATCCTACAATATAGTGTCTCCAAAAGCAAAATGCAAGAACAAACATAGTGAGTTCGAGGTCATGCATCGTGTAATTTTGCTCAGGGGGCCTCAAATACCATGAACCATATGCGAAGACTCATGTGTCATTCATTAAGAAAAACTCATATCACAACATATAATTCATTATAGTAAATTGTGCAGGCCCATCCTGGACATAGAATAATCTATATCAATACTAAAATCTGTATTACCTTCATATCCTAAATTTTTTATTCAAAATCATCAAACCATTACAATTTCTCATCGCTCATTATCAATCCCTTAAGAAGTACTACAAGGCATGATAAATCTTGAATGAAGTTCCTATAATATCAAAATATCCCCAATAAACATTGAATATAAATTAAATTCTTTGGATGATCCCATTAAATTACATCTATCACTTTTTCTAGGTTAACATGAACTCAAGACAATGATATGATATAACCTAGGATGTTGAAATTATCATTCCAAAAGAGGCATTTACTTGGTTCTTCTTGGTGTTGATGCTCTCTTAGCACATTAATCACAATATCAAGATGTTTATAATGGTTTTTTATTGAGAGTGAATATAATAATATATCTTCCATGAACAATACATCAAAATAATCTATATACAAGTCAAAAAACCATTTCATAACTGTTGTGATGATTTTCGGTGTGTTAATGAGATAAAATTGAATAACTAGGTACACATATAGACCATACCGACTCTTGAATGTTTTTAGAGGAATGCCCAGTGTCCTGAAACACACATTATGATAGAATTACAATAGATATCCCTTTAAAAACATCTTCTCTCCTTGAAGATGATCATAGAGGTCTTCTATTCTAGGCAGTTGATACTGGTTCATGATAGTCAGATAATTAAAATGAAAGTAATATATAAAATGCTTATAGTTACCATCAATATTCATATAGAATAGGATTAGTATACCCCATAGAGATGTGATATGGAATGTACGACGTTTTTCCTCTAGATATTGATATCCCAATGCTCCTTATATTCCATCCTATTAGTTTGAATGGTCATAGTTGATGCTCTTGGTATGAGATCAATATACAACTCTACCTCCCAAACTGTAGGTAGACCATAATAATTATCAATAAATACATCAATGAAATTATCCACTATAGTTGTTAAACTTGTGGGTTGTAACACATGATCATAATGATAATGGCTATAAATATATGGTGTAACACTACCAAGCTTCTTCTGCTCAGGTCCTACTCATGCCGCACTACCACCCTATTATCCCTTATGTATATGAGTAATGCCCTCTAGTGATAGAAACATCACCCTCCCGAGATAGTAGTCAATGTGTGATATGTATTGAACTAACTAGTATATCATGATGATTTCATCAAAACCAGAAATATAGAGAACATATAGGTTTTATTGTAATAGGTAAACACCTATAAGTAGGAGGAAATTCTAACATTAGTGAATGCCCTATGAATAGATATCCAAAGTAATTTCATCATCGAGATTCCATGATAAAACATGAAGTTGAGGCCCATACTCTTAGTTATTGAATCATATATAAAATAGTGAGATGAAAATATATCAACAAAATAAGACCCTAATGTGTGGGAAACAATAATAGTATATCATATAGTATATGGTTTTCTTCTCTTACATGGAAGTGTAGGCTAAACTACATGTAACTGGACTGTATCACAGCTTGGAGTCACTTCCTCTCTTCCCTTAAATGTAATTCTCTACTAGCACTGAGAACCGTATTCATGATTGCCTCTACCTCGACCGCCTCCTTGGAATAAATGAAATGTTGTATTACATCTGTCTGACTGTCGTGATCATGCTGACCTAGCTGTTTATCAAGGACATGGTACATATCAATGATCTCTAGGAACTAGAGGAAAATTCATGAAGAAATAATAGAGATGACCCAAACAACCACAACCATAATTCTCAAATGGGTTCCAAATAAAATGTCTCCTAAAATGTCTTGGAAGCCCACATTAAGATAGGACAAATACCATATAATAGATTTTGATCACTTAGACCACCACGATATTACATGATGCATCATTTCTATCATGATGAATATCCACAAGAAGCTTGAGGAGCTGAACCTCCCTAGATCACACTATACTCATCTCTTTGACATCATTATGTAATTATGTGCTATTAGATTGTTTTCAAATTGTCATCAACTAGAACCCGTTAACCTGAAATTAGATGGTGTAGTACATCCCATATTCAAATCACCTAGCACCCGTCATATCATCAATTGCTAGAGAAGGTGAAAAATGATTCAGCACAGTGAAACTGGATGATTAATAAATAACTGGCTTGCTCCAATATTATATATTCCCAATCTCTCTAGAACTATCATACATTAGTTTTTGGGTAATGATATGTTTTTAGAATATGATATAGAAGTTAGCCCAATCGATCTTTCTATGCTAACACGCCTAGGTGATGAAGTCCCAACACCTCTTGGATAAATTACATTGAATGTGTGTATCTAGATTCTCCCTTCTAAATAGAAGCATCTATAGGTGCTGGGGGATATATATGACTTCCTCATGCCAATAATAAAAAAAAATTGGTCCTAAATCCCCTAAAAATAATGTGGATGCTTCTGCAGATACTCACAATTCAACACTTTTATACTCTAGGTTGATAAATCTACACATTGAATTTTTTATATCATATGCATGATTCCCTCTTAAAAATGGGAATCAGTTGGAAAACCCCTCATAATAGAATGTTCCAAATGTGGTTCTATAATAAGAATAACTAGTGGCTACCCACCCTCTACCTTAAGAATATGATCATCACCCCCTATTGGGGACTGATCTCGAGTACATAATGGTGGAATAACACTACAATGCCAAAGGAACATCTCATAATAAAACCGATAAATATATAAGAATGAAATTAGTAAACTTGGACATGTAATAAATCCTTCATAGTAGAACAAAAAAACCTCTCAAACAACTATACAATCTAGTAATAGAAGTTGAACGAGACCACAAAATTATATAACTATGAGGAAACATTCATTACCCACTACTAAGGTAAGGTTTGGGTCATTTTCCTTGTTAGAATTTCTAAGATGGATTTTCTCATATTAATATTCATTTATCATTTTAATTTTTGATCAATAGAACATTTAAATCATTTAAATTTTCCTAATCTAATGATATGTCATTTTATGGTTCATAAAGGCCCATACAGTTGACATACCAACTCCATGAACATAACAAACATCATTTTTATAAAAATCATCCATTAATGATTTAAAAGTATAAATAATTTAAAAATCAATAATTATCTACTTATATTTATTATTATTTATATTATATAAAAATATATCATGAATAATAAATAGATATTTTGTAATGAAACTCGCATGGGAAATCATGGAAATTAACAACTAAAATATTGAAAATAATAAATTATTATTAATGAAAAGGTAATAAGATGTTATTAGCGGATAATATAAAAAATATATTTATTAATATATTTATTGTTTTAGTTAATAGCATGTTTAAAACCACTGTATAGTAGGTTAAATCATATTCAACTAGAATGAAGAAAAACATAATGTATTTCATCTAAATTTACATCCCAATGATATTTTTTTACTCCAATAAAAATTTATATGATTTATATAAATGCCTTTTTTTGTGTCATATAATTAAGAGATCATTGTTATTATTAATTTTTTTTCCACTTGAATTACCACACCCAATTGTATTTTACATGAAAATAACCAAATAGTAAAATATATTGTGCAATCTCACATTCTTTTGTGAATGTTAAAATTATATTGAAACACTAAATTTATTGTAACCCTTATTTATTATAAATTAAATTTATCATAAATATCCATATTATTTTGTGATGGATATGTTAATTTCCTAACCCATATTCCATATTTATAAAATGTGTTTACTATGAAAATAATTTGACTATCTGGGAATATGTTGATAAATATATATCCTTTACTCAATAACAATATATGATAGGGAACATTTTTATGATTTAAATGGATTTTTTAATTATATTATAAACTACGTTTACATCAAATAAATAGGTTGGGGATAGGTTAATGCAGTCCCCTTGATGCATCTGTAGGTATAAATGAGCTAAATTAGATAGGGGGTTTTTCCCAAGGACTTACTCATTTGTTTAGATTTCATGGCATTACAGATTATATATATTCCTTAGAGTGAGCCATGACTATAGGTATTATAATGAGTCAAAAATGTTATGTCTTATATTTTCATGATTATTCATTATATCATTATTAATTAGTTGTTGATCTTCCATGTGAATATTGGATTATAAACAATATATAGCGTCATGTATCAATCCCATGTGATTATTATATATATATATTTGATAATAAATTATTCCTATAATATTATTCTCACAATATTTATTAGGTATATTTTTTTAGATATTTATCTTTCAATATTTATTATTACTTATTCACACCTATATTTTATTTTATCTCTTACTAAGTATTTTAGTTCACCCAAATTGTGCATCCTTTTTCAAGAGTATTTGAATTGTTCTATGAATCATATAGAAGAATATACTAGATGGAATCATGTTATTCTAAAGAAAATAAGTATTTTTTAATTTTTTAATTTAAATGTAATATAATGAACGTGTTTGTTTCATTTTTATAAAGAATACATAACTTATCAGTACTTTGGGATGAAATTATAAGTATCTTATTCCTATGTAATGATAGATTTCATGAGATATTAGCTTCTAGGGGCATGATCATTAAAGTATTCTATGTATAGGTTCACAAATTAATCGTTTTTAACTCATTAATATAATCATCACATTAATATGTATATTGGAATATAACCCATTCAATGTCAACATAGTTATTGTATTAGATATCCCTAAGTAATATATAATAGAACATTGAGAGTATATGTCCATCATATCAATGCTACAAATATCAATTACCATGGATAGATTGGAATGTTTTTAATATCTTCTCTCATTGATTGGTCCTCTAATATACCCTCCCAAGAGAATACATATCACAATAATGAATATGTTTTTTATCAAAACATAATGTTGGGGAATGTTTCATAAAACCTATCTTTCTTTGTAATCTTAATCTTGTTTATGAAAAATTTTCAATCTTTTCATTTCATTTCAAATATTTTAGACTATTTTCTATAATGACATCCAAGGGCTAATAAGGCTAACCATTAAATTCTATTAACTAAATCCATGTGGATAACTTGAGTATTATAATGTCTAAATGTTATCACCAATATTCTATAAATAAAATATCATTCATGGAAGTATCTCTTTGGTATATCCTCATTTTTTGAATAATAATTTATAATATCATTATTAAAAATATAGAGTAGTTATATATTGATGTCCACATAGTTGATTAAAAAAATAATAAATACATAGTAGTGGATACTAAATCATAATATTTATTTTCATTAAGTAATAATAATTATTACATAGTTTCATTGATCAATATTTAATCCCTATAGATGGAAAAATATCATCTCGTGGTAAAATGTATGACTTAACTAGTACGTTATTAATATTCATTATAATTTTCTTATTTAATTAAAAAAATTCAATTAGTTCACTTGAATATATATTCTTTCAGATAGGTGCATCGTTAGGGATAATTTGAATCAACATATCATCTTCATGATTTAGGGAAGTAAAATTAACTCATCTTGAAAAGAAACACAAAATCCCTATACAATAGTCATATCAATGATTATGAGTTTTTTCACAATCATTAGAGTAATATAATAGCATTGAATAAGAATGAAAACCAATTAAAACTATTTCATTTTCATTGTATGATCATAATTATCCTTTTATAGATAAACAATAACATATTGGATAGGAATAAAAAATGTTACATTTATTTAAAAGAAATTTATTTGATGTTTATAAAAATTCATTAAAACCCTTAAATAAAATCAAATTCAATTGTAAGGTAAATTACATTATTTTTAGGATGCACCTTCCCAAATCATCATTCAGTGAAAATTCATTATTTGGAGATTAAATCGTCATAAAATCAAGATATTCCACTAGAAATTAGATATCTTATTGTAGAGGTGTTATTTTGATAATAATATAAAATTCAATATTTCAAATATAGTGGGTAGAAATGAATGAATATATGACCAATTCTATTCGATATTGATAAATTATTTTAATTTTGACCACTTCATTTTCATAACTATGATTATAAATAGCCAATATATTGAATGTCACACAAACTCTACGGTTAATATTATATTGATATCTATAATTTTTATTAACCCTTTCATCCTACATCTTCTAATAATAATTTTTATAAGAATTATTTTAAAACATTTGACTAGTGGTGGTTCATTTGGTTGATATTACTATTCATTATATTTGTTGACAATATGATTCGAAACACCTCAATAATAATTTTCACATTGTTATTATTTTTCCCAAATTGAAAATTTAACAATAAAAATAACATAATTTACTCCATGTTTCCTTACACACATTGAGTGTTAAGGAATGATTTTACAAATCTATACCTGATTTTTTTATTAGTATTTCCATTTAATTACATAGTTCTATTATGATTGAAATCATGAAGTTGATTGGTATCTATAATTACCATTTTTATATTAGAATCAAATTGATTATTTAATCAGAGAATCTAGAGTACATTATGTGTAAATAAATTAAGATACATGGTTTTCATCCATGAGATAATTGGTAACTATTACATTATAGTGGGATGGAATTATTGGTAATATACATCAATTGTAATTCAATATTTGGATCCAAATATTCTAGTGAAATCCTCATACTAAAAATTTATATCTCGGAATTCCTTCTTTTTTTATTAATAATACATGGAAAATATATGTTGAAATAAAAAATTATTAAATTATCCCACTACATGGAGTAAAATGTTATAGGATTCCCCGGGTTCATATTATGATTCCCCCATTAATATTTATCTCCATCGAATTAATAAACAAAAAATAACATTTTTATGTTACAAACACTAAATAATAGAAAATATTTTTTTATATTAATCCATTACTAAAAAATATTGGATTATAAAATAATCTAAAATATATCTTGTATTTATTCATTATGGTCCCAAAAAAATGTAGTTCTCCTATTTTCACATTACGAATTTTAAAATTATTTATATTGTGGGAAACGTTTGTAAACATATTCATAAGATTTTTCATTACATTTCTCATTGAATTTGGATTCCTATGAGGAATATCATTTCATCTCCTGAAAAAATCTTCATTAATTCAATTCCATCAAGTTTAATCCATTGTCTAAAACAAAAAATAATAGTGATAAATAAAATCATAATGATAAACCACATATCCATGAATAATAATTTATATGATTTATCATTAATGATTCTTAATTTTTATTTTTGAATCCATTATATTAACTGATATTATAAATGCTTGCAATCTATCAGAATAATTTATAAATTTTCATCTGTAGAATGTAAGTTAACCCGAGAATATCCCCAAGGCGTGTCAAACAAATTTTAATGTAATTGGTTTATTCACCATGCACTATAAAGATTGAAGAGATATACTCGACCAACCCTTTCTGGTTTATTACCCCAACATTCATCTATTCTAAAACCTAATTAACATGATGTATCCATAAAATGATTTACTTATACGAATTCTATACAATATCTATATAAGAAAATAATTTGTATATTATCCTAGACCTAGATTTAGGCCTAGTGATTTCACCAAATCTTTCTAAGAGTAATATCAATTAATTGACTAAATGTGTCTCTAATTATAGCTGAGGATACCCTAGAAAATCATATATAGTTATTAAATAATATTCATGAATATCTAACACATAAAATATATATACAATACCAACAAATATAAAAGGGTTTTATTAATTAGACACTATATTCATAATCATATTATTTTCTAAATTATCATCACTATAGTCCCCAAATATCTTCAAACATACTAAACATACTAGAAATTCACTACCTAAAACATTCTTTATAACTTGGTGAATGGGAACGTAGTATATTGTGATGTTATATAATCAGAAAGGGTAAACATCAAAGATATAAATGAATTACTGATATTTAATGTTAAATCATTGTATATTGGTATGATAAGTATATCATAACATATAGTAATAATACTAAATCAATTAATTTTCTTTATTGTTAAATCAATTTATTACTATTTTTCTGAACAAATGATATAAAGTATTAATATTTGGATCCATCAATTAATTATCATGAGTTATGATATCATATTTTGATAATTGTAAACATGTCATTGGATTTTATATGAGCATATGAAATCATTTCCTTATTCATGACTAACATCAAAGGATATCATAGTGGATTATTTTCATTGATCGTTCCATCATAACCATTGTCCACGTTCACTCACAAGACTATCATAGTACATAGAGCCCCTTCGGTAACTGGGTTCACTATTCATTCCATTTCTTGTCATCTAATTATATAACCTTATTTATCTAATAAAACTGGGTCATATAAAATCCCATATGACAGCTGACATATTTAAAACCATGCATTTTTCTTCCAATTATTCAAAAAAAATTCATCATATCATCATACCATAAACCATTGAATGGAAACAGTTAAAAAAAAATAGTTTAACCCACTTTATGAAACATTTTCTATAATGGTTTCATCATAATCTTATTTATACATTGAAAAGAATGGGGTTTGATAGAATCATAAATAAAACATTATCATCATAAGATAACTAGATAAATGATTCAGATTATATAATATATTCATATCCCCAATATAAAAATATTAACATCATAATTTTAATCATTTATAAATAAATTATTCTAAAGTTCATGTAAATATATCAGGATTATTCTACCATTTACATTTTAAAAATCATTATTTAAAATATAAATTATTCAAAACTTATGTTAAATTTTTTTAAAGGGACTATTGGATATTTTAATTGATTTTTAAAATAATTTAATGTTCATAATGGATGTAAATTACTTTTACGATATAATAATTAAAAACATGATTTTCATCAGAAAATCTATAAATATACATTTTTTTTGAAAATTATAGGAATACAATTCATAAAATTAGTTTGAAACACATATCACATATCTCAAGAATCTTTTTACTTCCTAAATGTCAAAATCACAAATAAAATAAATTTCTATTTAATATAAATATATTTAATAATAATATTAATATATATCTCAAATGAAATTTTATTAAATTTAAACATCGTATCTCCTATTTATCATCATATTTTCTTGAAATCATTCTTCTTTGTGTTAGCTAATTTGTTTTTGATGGCAGTTTCATTTAGATACTTTATTTAAATTAAAAGGGGTATTGGTTTCATCAAATATTGTATATTAAATATGTTATATCTATAATATGTATTCATCATATTTTTTTTGATTATTCAATTAAATAGGTAATGAAAAATTAATTACATAAAATCAGTGAGATGGCTGTTTGAATGTTCACGTTTGTGAAGTTTCCACTTTTGTATCATTAAAGTCCCAACCTGGCTCACCACTAATCTGGTGGCTGAACCGGTCTCCACATGACCTCAAAAGCATCTCCCTATACGCCAGAGGAAGTAGACTAGAAGCGAGGGTCTTTGGATAGTCATTTGGGATAAAATACCCTCTTATCATAGTTCAATAATTTACAATGGAAATAAAAATTGGAAGCAATATAATAAATGATAACACAGTGGATGTCATCTTTTACAAATCATGAACAAAACAAATGGAACATGCCAATTATACTGCAGATGCATGTATGTCATGCTAATGATTCAAAAATAGAAATTAGTGAAAAAAATAAAATACTTCAAATTACAATACAAAAATAAATATATAATGACTAAATGCTATAATGGTGGTATCCACATGAATCCCAAGCTTACACTCTGTCATCTACTCCTATCTCCCATATAAATGGTAACAACATAATTCTGAATCCAAATAGAATATTCTCGAGTACCCCAGTGAAATGGCAACCCGAGTATAGTGTGAGCTATTAATCTTAGTAGGTTGGGACCAGCAGTGTCTACCACAACTCCATTCATTTAGAAAATAATTTATACTATGTGAATGCATGAAAAAATAATGTAATATTTATATTTTAACTATATACCCAAGTACCTTCATTATCCCTCAACGGGTGTGTGAAACTGTATTTTACATTTTTCAATTATACACAATAGTCATTAAACAATCTTTTTCATTTATAAATTATTCAAACCTCATGAAAATATTAAAGTATCAAGATTCATCCTCAGCCTGACATCCCTTGTATAAGTCACTCATCGTAGATGTCTCTAAAGACCATGTAAGTAGACAAAGTAAAGACCAAATCCAAGCTTCTGGTCGAGCTTTGATAATGTGTCACATTCAATTTTATATTCCATATACTATTTCTGATCCCTTGCACTAAAATTAGAGATTCGCTCCTAGGTCTTTCCACTTACAGTGATTCACCTAATTCGTTAATATGTCTGAACCATTTCTTACATTCAATTAACAAACATCACGTCACAACAGTTTTCATTAACCATTAACTCATTTCATATACTACCAATTAGACCCACAATCCAATACAAATTTATGGGCATAGAACATCATGTATAGAACCCTTGTTTGTATTTGGAGCTTCAGTCATTGTCTCATAACCCATGGGTTTTTGGAGCATCAGTCCCTTTCCCATAAAATATTATTTGCATCTAAGATGGGTGTAGAACACCATGTATAGAATCCAATGAGTATTTGGAGTATCGGTTCATGTCTCACAACCCTTTTATCAATCAAACATATATATTTATCCCTTGTGTAGAATGAAAGGTCTAACACCCCAAAAATATCCATTAATTAATTCATAATTTAATTAATCCAATTAGTAAATTAATTACATAATCAATAAACAACATAAATCTCTAATCAAATAAGTCAACAAGTAATTAACCATTCACTATATCAATTGTAAATATTTATTTAACAATTAATTATTCTTACAATTGAACTAAATAATTAACTCAACATTTAATTATCCAAATTATTTATCAAATTTGAACTTATCCTCCCAAATAGTGATTCACCTATGACATTAACAATATACATACACGTCACAATCATATAAAAACATACTGAACAATGCCAAGATATTTAGAAACCATCTCACACATCATATCATATTTTGAAATAACTCCATCCAAGATAACTAAAGGTATAGAAAACTAAGATTAATCCAAAGGTATTATTGGCCAATAATTATAATAATCATTCAATTCACAATCTTAAATTAATGCATGAAAATTAATTAATTCAATAATTAAGTAATTAAATCAGATCTTTTTAACCATTTCATCAATTAATTAATCAATTTCCATTTCTAATGTAATAATTAATCCATCCATTAATTATTACCAGATACCAATTTATATTCCAAAAAAGTCAAAATATTCATTATTCTCAATATTCAGAAAATGACACCATTTCCCAACTCACATTTTGATAATTAATTCATCAATCAATTACCCCATTACTCAAACATCTCCCTTAAAATCATTCAACTTTTTAAACATATTACTTAAACCAAAATATAAATACATTCTTAAAACAAACACATGATAAAGTACTCTTTTATTCCTCGTAGGAGACATCATTTATTAACCAACACATGATCATGTACTTGTTATAAATATTATTTTTTCAAATAGACTTCATTTTTTGATTCGAAATATGAAAATTATCATATAGGGATTTTTTTGGTATTTTCCTGAAAATATTAAATTTTTGATGAATATTGAAAAAAACTACATTATTGGTTAAAACTGACTTATTATTTAAATAAGTAGTTATTTCATATAATTTTGTATTAGGTAAAAATAGAAACATAACACCTATAAATGTTCAATGTAATTCATTAGAGTAATTTAATTATAATTTTATATAAAAAAATTCTATTTAACTTTTTACCGTCATTTACCCACATTCAAGGAGCATTTGAAAATTTCATAAATTTTAATTTTACCGCTTATGTGAATTGAATTTAAAATATCTAACAGACATGGATTAAATCAGTTAGTAAAATTTTGTTCAATACGATGAAAATAATTTTTTTGATCAGTAACTTTGGACTTTTATTTACCATTGTAAAAAGTAAATAGGGTAATTAAAGGTAATAAATGAAAATATAATTACCCTAAAACAAGTCATAATTCTACTAGATAAGTGTATCTTGAAGAAAATAAAACTTAGGAATAAAATATGATCCTTTTGGTCCACCTGGATTAGATTATGATATTTGTTATTATATTATTTAATGAAGTGTTAAAAGTGACTAATACCAAATTTATTAACTAAATAATTTTTAATATAGGGTTATACATAAGATAAATTAGAATATAAATATTCATTATAAAAATAAAAATATTTCATATATAATGGTATTTTATTTATAATTTTTAGACATTTAATAATTAAATTTATTTGGGATACAATGATATTCTACAATTACTTTATTAATGAATGATTAAATTAATTGATATTATAAATATCAAAATAAATGTAAATTGAGACATATGATAAATCAAAAAAATTAATGGTTAATAGGACATGTTAGGGTTGACTAAATAAAAATTTGTCAAATTTATTAAGTAGATATGACTTTCAGAAAAACCAAATATCAAATAGTCTCAAAATTTACTTAAATGAGTTTTTAAAACAAATCCTATATTATTTATGGATATATTATTTTTAAAAATCTATTTTTTGGCCAAAAAGCATAGATAAGGTTATATATAATAATAATGAAGCACTTGGGGTTCTAATATCATTTTTATTGTATTTTTCATAACCATTTATTATAATAATACACAAAAACATGGAAAAAGATAAACTATCTAACAAAGAGTTAAATCTAAATGATAAGGTTAATATGGTTACATAAAACACTCTAAAACCTTTTGGTTGAGTGTTTTTCGACCCATCCCCACCGTATCAATGAAATAAATTATTTTTAAGCCGTTAGAATACAAATATAATTTTATAATAAAATAAAATTTCATACTTTTCCTAAAGTGACCCTCACCTCTCTTATTAAAGGGTACTTCCCCTTCTTTCAAAATCACACCCCCAAACCATTTGTCATAGGAAACCCCTAATAAAATATTATCCCAACTACCATAAATAATACCTATAGGCCTTAAATTTTTCAGAAATTAATTCTATGGAGACCTTTTTATCGTCTCAAAAGAAAACACCCGAAGAAGAGGTAATAATTTCACCACCACTCTCAATGTTTTTCTCTTCTTCCACATCCTATTTCTTTGTTGTTTAAATACCAAAATAATAAATCAAATACCTTATACATAATATGATTATATTATAAATATTTAATAACCATATACCTTAATCTATCCTTCCTATTAATGAGATGTCACCATACGTGCGTACTTACGGCTTACCGTCTCCATGTAGTGGTGTAGTTTCTTATTCAAACACATCATTTTGGAATGGGTATAATATTGAGTATAAATTATTAAAATAATGAATATAACATTATAAGGATTATTTACAATGGATATACCATCCTACTATAAATTATTTCACAATTAATAGAATGATATTGTCGCTCGTGCGTACGTATGGATTACCGTCTCCACGAACACGATGGAATTCATTCCCCGTCATAACCATTCATGAATAATTTTCATTTAATGAGTAAAAATATTGTTTAAGAACTTAATATCATTCTATGTATAAATCGAATACATCATATAAACAATAATCATTGATAATGTAACCATGCATATAATGGAAAACGAATCAGTTAACACCCGAAATGATGATACAACAGAAATATTATTAATAAAGAAATATTAAAGGATCATATATGATATCGTATTTATGTGTGTTTTTATTGTATAAATTAATAGAAATTATATAACTATAATACAGGATGTTATCATACCCTTTAACAATGGAAATTACAATATAAGGTTTAATTTTACAATCTCTATATTTTCTGAGGATGTTTATACGAGATTATATACTAGGGCCTCTTTATCATCCACATCCGAATTTCATAAAAATTAATTTTAAAAAAAATTACAATTTTCTAGAATATTAATTAATGTCATTTATACCATTGTTTTAATTTTTATAAAATGTTTATAAGGGAATCAATCCATCATTTTCCAAACAAATTCATTGGTGACATTTTTGAAAAAATGAAGCAAAGGATGTTTTTTTAACTTATACGACGTGTGCAGCTATTTTACACCATTTTAAAATATTTTAAGCTTCCGTTATAATATTATACGAATAATTTCACAATAAATAATTTATTTTATATCTATGTGGCTTTTAAATTATTTCCAAATTGAAAGAGATATTCCTCCCAAATTGTTATGATTTCATCTATGTCAAAATACTTTGATGGATTTTACCGTTGTTTGAAGTTGATTTATTTTGATAGAATCATCCATATTGTATAGATAATTTTGGGATATGTTTTTCTATAGATTTTTTATTTTTATACCATTCATGGATTATGGTTATTATATTAACATTTTGTATGCTAGTTTTAATACTAATGTTTATGTTATATTTCAACCTTTTCATATGAGGAATGCATTGGACTTCGTATTTGACAGGTGGAGCCCGCTATAGCTCCTCGATGCAATGATATGTCTCATTATATAGACTCCACCTTTGGAACACGGCCTTGGAAGTATCTTATTTGTATACATAGCATGAGGCCTTGACTAATATCTTATGATGTCTGACATTATGCATTTCATCATTATAAAATTGGTTATAGAAATTACATGTGATTATTCGAGTCGAAGATTATCCATGTAAATAAGTAAATGGAATTATTTAATTTATATTTTCCATATTGTGATGATTATTATGTTTAATGGCTTTTGTTTTAGTCTTATACATTCCCTTAAATGTTTATTCTTATTTATTGAAAGTTTCCACTATATTGTTATCGTTACTGAGCACCTGAGCTCACCCCTTTACATGTTTTATTTTTTGATTCGTGAAAAGTATAATATTATGACTGACATGTAGGGATAGTCTATAGGATCAGAATGTGTTGAAGGGGGAAATTTTTTTTTGTTTTTTATTTCATAATGTAAGGTAAAACATATATGTGTATCTAGTACATCAAAGGCTACTAAACTGATTGACCTTTTGGGAATTGATCCCTTGTGATCATGACAATGTTATGAAATATTGCACCGAATCTGGGCAACTAGGGTCGGGGAATTACATTTGGTATCATAGGATGTTTAATTCAAACTTTGGAACCCAGATTTAGAAAAAACATTTATTAGAGAACATTACCTTAAGATATAATTTAGGGATTATTATAGAAGAACATAATAGAATTTTGGTAATGTTGATATTTCATGTGTTTAACAATAAATACGTCCTTGTGTATATATGAGCAGTATAGGAGGCTCTAGAATAGATTTAACAATGAGTGAAAACTCTAACAAGTAGTTTTGGGCCTGACCCGGGGTATCCTGGTACATGACAACGAGTCGTGCTACACTCTTGGTTACAACAGTCCTAGGGGATATGATTAGGATAATATAGATTTTCATTAAAACCCATTATGAAGGATTTATGATTATGTACAACCTAATAGATATTTTTTATGAATATGGAATATCTTCATAAGTTGTAAAATTTTTGATAAGTTTTTTACATGTTTGGAATTATAAATTTTGATTCAAAATATAATATATTGTATGATGTTGTTTGAAAATGGAACCTAGTGGAATGAATGGAAACAGTATCAATGCACACAATCCATATATGGATTGGCCTCCAACTCATGATAATTATAGTAGTGTTGGTGATGCAACTGGTGCTATTTATTTTATCAATGTACTGGTACAACTCACTAAGGTTATGAATAATACCCTTACCAAAGTGGAGTACCCTGATCCACAATGTGGAGAATCATTGTTAGAATACTTCATGATGAAAAAACCACCAACATAAAATGGGACTACAAATACATTTTTTGTCGAGTAATAGATAAGTTATTTACAAAAAAATATTTCATCCTTTGGGGAGTAGCAAAAATGGAAAAAGTTATCATGGAAGTTTATTTCCCCATGGGAGAGGTAGATCAATGGTGGTCATTAATTATAAAAACAAATGTAGATGAAGAAGTAACATAAATATAATGGAGGGAGTTTAAAAATAATTTTTTAGAAAATTAATTTCTTCTTGAGGATCGAGCGGATATGGAAAGACAATTTCATAGTCTGTGGAAAAAAGGGGATGAGAATGTAGGAAAGTATGAGGCTAAATTTACATGTTTATCAAGGCATGTGACATATTATATACGTAAATTAAGGAGCAAGATTGTTTGATTCTCCAATGGGATAAAACCATTTCTCCAATGATCATTAGTCTCAAAATCATTCTCATCATACGAAGATATTGACTCATGTGCTATCAAGATATAAAACGAATTATCTAAGTCTAATGACTTGAAATCAATGCATCAGAAGAAGAGATATGTCAAACACTCATGAAACGGAAATAAGGGGGAGAATAGAAAAGATGAATTTCCATCCTACAGTCAATGTGGGACGAAACACCTCGATACTTTCCTGATAAGAATGAGATTATGTTACAATTGTTATGAAAAAGGCCACCATGCTCGTGATTGTAATGAAAAGAATGAGGATGTCAATTTTAAATGCTAAAATTATATAGAAATGGGGAATTATGAAAATGAATGTCCAAATATCCACGGAATATTACCTCATAAAATCCCAAGGGATCATGACCAAGCTTAAGTGATCACTACTGCTGAGTTAGAAGCTCTGAATGACATGGTGGCAAGTAATTTAATGGTTTCCTAAAATTTTTCCAATGCAATATTTGATTATGGATCATCACATTGTTTCCTATCTTCCCATATTGCTAAGAAAATTAGATATTTACAATTTGATTTAAGGATGGTTTCATTCAATACTCTTAAATGAAGTGTCATTGCAATAAAGTTCTATCAATCAGTCCCCATTGGGGAATATAAATGTTATTTATCTGCTGATCTCTTTGTCATACGCATGACTGAATTTTCTATAAATCTCTGTATAGACTGGATTTTAGACCATGATGCGAAAATTAATTGTAAGAAGATGTAGGTTACAATTTGTGATGATGATATGGAGTACCTTATCTTTAGATCATAAACATCACCACCAGATTCTTATATAGATCCACCACTAGAAGGTGAACTAAATTCAATTATTGGCGAGGAAGATAATGAAATAACTATGGGTGAGGAAATAAATGTTCAAATATAATACATACATATTATTCCAAAATATGTTGATGTTTTTCAGAGGATTTACCTGGACATCCTCTAGAACAAGAAACTTAGTTTCCACTGAATTAATTCTTGGTTCGAGACCCATATCTAAGACCCCTAATGGAATGGACATAGTGGAATTAGTGGAAGTAAAGAAACAACTATTGGAATTGAGTAATAATGTATTTATTCTCCCTAATGTATTTCTATGGGGAGCCCGTGTTCTTTTTGTTAAGAAGAACGATGGATCTATGTGGTTGTGCATCGACTCTAGGGACATCAATGATATAACATTATAGAATGTGTATCCCCTACCTCACATTAATGACTTATTCGATCAACTTCATAAAGCATAATATGTTTCAACTGTTGAACTCATATATTTATATCATCTGTTGTGTGTGAAGAAGGAATACAATCTGAAAAATCATTTTGAACCAGGTATGGGCATTACGAGTTTACCATAATTCCTTTTGGACTGATTAATGCACACTCTATTTTCATAGATCTAATAAATAGTGTTTTTAAAGTATATCATGATTACTCTATAGTGGTATTTATTGATTATATCTTGGTTTACATGAAAATCTATAAAGATCATGAATATCACTTGTGAACAATTATGAAACCCCTCATAATACATGAGTTATATGGGATGTTTTTCATGTGTCAATTCTTACATCATGAAATATATTTTCATTGTCATATTATCTCTAAATATGGAATCTCTTTTGATCCGTATAAGTCAAGGAAAATACTATAATTCCCAGAACTGATGATTAAATATGAGGTACATTTTAACACCCCAAGCATACACCGTATGTATCTCTTTGAATAATACAACAGTATGTGTTGTACGCAATTTCGAGTTCTAACACACCACAACCAATCCAACTAGCAGTAGTGCATAGTAATACCCACGTCTGAAATTTTATATATTTAATCTTACAAAATGGACTTTATTTTTGGATTTGGAATATAAAAATTAGCTTAGGGTGAATTTTTGGTATTTCTCTGAAAATATTCAATTTTTGATGAATAGTGAAAAACAATGAGTTATAGTTTAAAACTGATTTTTTATTTAAATAATTATTTATTTTATTTAAATTTATTTTAGGAAATAATAGATACATAATACCTATATATATTAAATGTAATTTTCTAGAGTAATTTTATAAAAATTTTAGATATATAAAAATTTTGTTGAACTTTTTGTCGTCTTTTACCCACCTCCTAGGAGCATTTGAAAAATTACATAAAACTTAATTTTACCTCTTCTATGTGTTGAATTTCAAAAATACAAGAGACGTGGCTGATATCAGTAAGTAAAATTTGGTTCAATAAGATGAAAATAATTATTGTTAAATGGTAAATTTTTACTTTTATTTACCATGGTTATAAGTAAAAAGGTTAATTAAGGGTAAAAATGATATTATTATTACCCTAACACATGTCCTAATTCTATAGGATAAGTATAATTAGACCAAAACAACATTAGGAATAAAATATGAACCACTTTGGTCCACTTGGATTAGATTAGGACGATTATTGTTATTTAATTCAAAGAAGAGTCAAAAGATATTAAATCAATGTTTAATAATGAAATTTTTTTTAATATAGGGTTATAGATAATATATATTTGACTATAAATATTAATTAGAAATATAAAAATATTTCATAAATAATTTTATTTTATTTACATTTTTCGACATTAAATAATTTAATTAATTAATGACACAATGATAATGCATTAATTAACTAATAATTGAAATATTAAAATAATTGATATTATAAATATCCAAATAAATGTAATTTAAGTCCGTTGATGAATTAAACAAATTTTATAGGATAATATGAAATTTTAGGGTCCGTTATATGAATTTTTTTCGAAGTAATAATGCTATTTTGAATTTATAAAAAACAATATACTAAATTGTTTCAAAATTGACATAAAAGAGTTTTTAAAACAAATATTATATTATTAAATATTATTCTAGTTATAAAAATCTAAGGTTCTACCTAAAGACTTATATAATGATAGTTATATCATTAATTTACCACTTTTGGTTCGATTGGAAGTATAATGTACATTAATTAACCATATAATATAAAAATACAAAGAGACATGGTAGATGTCAAACTATTTAACTAAGAGTTTAATCTATATGAAAAGGCTAATATAGTGACCCAAAACAGTCTAAGACCAATTTTTTGAGTGGAGTTTGACCTATCCCCACATTATCTTTTAAATAATGTACATTGGAGCCATTATAAACTGAAAATGATTTTATTATAAAATATTATTTCTAGCTTTTCCTATGGTTCCCCTCACCCCTCTTATAAAAGGGCACTCCACCTTCTCTCTAATTCACACCATCAAATCATTTTTCTCGGCCAACCCCAACCCAAATACCCTTGAAATTGTCCTACCTTCATCCTAGAGTCCTTCCTTTAGTCCTAAATCTGACATAAAGATCCATTTTGGTCAAATCAAAAAGAAGATCCCAAAGAAGAGGTAAATATTTCATCACCTCTTTCATGTTCCTTTCATCTTCCACTTCCTCTTTCTTTTTGTTTCCATTATAAAATAATTAATCCAGTATCTTCTATATACTATGATGTTATTATAAATATGGTACAAACATATTCATTATTTTATCCATCCATTTAATGACATGTAATCATAAGTGAGTACGTATGGCTTACCGTCTCCACGTCGTGGTGTAATTGTTATTCAATACATTATTAGTAGGATGGGAATAATAATGATGTGTAATTGATGTAAATAATAAATATAACATGATATGTATACATTATATATGATATAACATCCAATTATATATTATTTTAATATCAAAAGAATTATATTATCGCTCGGGCGTATGTACGGATTGTCGTCTCCACGAACGCGATGAGATTCATTCTCCATCGTATCCATTCTAGACTAATTTTCATTTGATTATTAAAAATAATGTTTAAAGACCTGATATAATTCTATATATTAATATGATACTTCCCTTACATAACAGATATGACTCACATAACAAATAATATAAAGGAAAACAAATCCGTTAACACTCGAAATGACGATAATACTATGATATTATTAACAAAGCAATGTTAAAAGATCAAATATGATATCATATTAATGTATATTATTCTTGTATAATTTAATAATAATTATTTCAACCTTATACAAGAGATTAACCTACCCTAGTCCAGGGAAAAGTACAAGGTAAGGGTCAATTCTACAATCTCTTCATTATCTGAGTTGTGTATACATAATTTTCTACTAGGACCTCTTTATCATCCACACCCATGTTTCATAAAAATTAATTACTAAATATTTTTACTATTTTGTAGACTATGGGTTAATTTAATTTATACCTTTGTTTAACTTTTATAAGATTTTTATAATGGAATATTTCTATCGTTTAACAAAAAAGGTAATTTTGGACCTTTTTGACATATTTAATGTAAATTGTTTTTTTAACTTATACAGCGAGTGCGCCTATTTTCTTCCGTAAAGACATCGTTGAAGATTCCATTACAATATTATCACAATATTTTCAAATATAAATGTTTTATTTTATAATTACACGCCCTTTAAATGATTTCAAAATAGAAAGATATATTTCTCTAAAATGGTTTTGATTTCATCTATGTCAACATCCTATGATGGATTTTGAATTTGTTTGAAGTTGATTTATTATGATACAAAACATAAATATTGTATTGAAGGTTTTTTGATATGTTTGATTGTGGATGTTTTATTTCATACCATTCATGGTTTATGGATAAAGTATTGACATTTTATATGACAATTTTAATATGAATGTTAATGTTATGTTTAAACATTTTAATATGATTAGTGCATTGGACATAGTAGGTGACGTGTGGAGCTCCCTATAACTCATCTACGTATCGATATGTCTCATGAGACAAACTAGTGTCTTGGAATAGTGCCATGAAAAAAATCTTATTTTTAATCATGGAACAAGGCCTTGACTATGTGGTTATGAAAGTTGGCATTATGCATTCCATCATTATGAAAGTGGCTATTGATATTGAATTTGATTATTCGACTAGTATAATATCCATGTGAGTAAGTAAATTTAATTATTTTGATTTATATTTTCTGTATTACAATGAAGTTTATGTGGAACAGGAATTTTTAGTTTTATACATTTCCATAAATGTTTATGATTATTTATGAAAGCTTCCGCTATATTGTTATACTCAATGAGTATATGATCTCACCCCATTCTATGTTTTATTTTTCCCAGGAGGCGAAGATGTATATTATGACTGTCCTACATGGATAATCTATGGGATCTCAGTGTTTTATATGGATAGAATGTTGTTGTAGTTTTCCATTTTATGATGTAATGTAAACGTTATGAATGTATCTTGTACATCCAAGGCTACTAAACTATTCGGTCATTTGATACATGATCTTTTGTGATAACTACAATGATACATAATAATGCACTGACTCAGGGCATATGGGGTCGGGGAATTATAATTGGTATCAGAGGAAGTTTAGTACAAACATTGGAATCTATATTTAGATAATCTTTCATTAGAGCACATTACCCTAAGATAGAATTTGAGTATTAGTAAAGAAGAACGTCCTAGAATTTTGGTATTGTAGATATTTTTTGAGTTTTCCAAGAAATACATCCCTTTCTGGATATGAGAAGGTAGAGGTGGTTCTGGAATGGATGAAGCTAGAGGTAAAACCCAAAAAAACCACTTTGAGCTAGACTCGAATGGGAACTGGTGCACGACAACGTGCCTTGCTACACTCTTTGTTACAACACTCACAGGGGATATGCTTAGGATAATTCTCATTTTATTTACAAACCATTATGAAGGGTTTATGAGTATATACTTCCTCAAAGATTAAATTTTTTATTATTATGGATTATATCCCTAAACTGTTCAATTTATGTTAAGTGTTTTACAAGATTGGATTTATGTATTACGATTCATAAACTAATCTAGTGTATTCCATTGTTAGGAAATAGAAACTAGTGGAAAGAATGGAACTGTATCAATGAAATCGCTCTATGTAGGGATTTGCCGCCTACTAAAGATAATAATATTAGAGCTGGTGATAAAACTAGTGCTGATCAGCTTATCACCATACTATGAAAACTCACACAGGATATGAATAATAACTTTCACTGTATGAACCACCCTTATCCACAACATGGTGGATCAATTTTAGACAGTTTCATGAGGCAACAACCACCAAAGCTCAATGGGGGTAAAAATCAATTAGTATCTCAGCAATGGATAAATTCCTTAGAGAAAATATTCCATGCCTTGGTGAGTAGAGAATGTGAAAACGTTATTAAGGTAGTTTACTGCCTCACTAGAGATGCCGATCAATGGTGTTCATTGATTCAAAACACAACGGAAGATGATGAACTATCAAATATGGAATGGAGGGTGTTTAGAGAAATTTTCATAGAAAAATACATTCTTCATGACCATATAGCAGATATTGAAAGACAATTTCTGAGTCTGAGACAAAAGGAGGATGAGAATGACGCAAAGTATGAAGCTAACATTACAAGGATGGAGAGGCATGCTATAGATTATATAAGTTACCCAAGAAGTAATATTGACCATTTCATTGATGGTTTAAAACCATTTCTCCATTGAACAATAGTATCAAAATCCTTCTCATCATATGAAGATATTGTCTCATGTACTATCAAGATAGAAAAATAATTTTCTAAGTCATACGACTTTAAAGCGAATCAAGAGATGAAATGATCTACTAAACACTCTATAAAATGGAAATAAGGGGATGATTGGAAAAGTTAAATATCCATCCTAGAGTAAATGTGTGAAGAAATATCCTGGTACTTTCCTAAAGAGGATGGGAGTCTGTTACAAGTGTGGTGAAAAAGGCGACCAAGCTCGTTATTGTAAGGGGAAGAAAGCAGTTGTCGATGTCGAATGCTACAATTGTAGAGAAAGGGGAAATTATGAAAATGAATGTCCTAAGAGCTAAGGGAACATACCTTAGAAAAGGCCAAGGGATCATGGAAAATCTTATGATATCACTACTGATGAGGTTAAAGCCTTGAATGATATAGTGGCAGGTAATTTAATGGTTTCGTCATGTTTAGAAAATGCATTATTTGATTCGGGATCATTGCACTGTTTCATATCTTCCCAGTTTGCTAAAAAAATTATATATTTCCAATTTATTTAACAAGGGATTTGTCTGTCAAATCTCTTAAGGGAGGTATCATTGCAACAATGTTTTGTGAATCAGTCCCCATTATGGAATATAAGTGTTCTTTATCTGATGATCTCATTGTCATACCCATGATTGAATTTGGTATAATACTTTGTATGGATTGGATTTCAGACCATGATGAACAATTTTATTGTAAGAAAAAGGATGTTACTTTTTTTAATGATGATGATAAAGAACAGATTATCTTTAGAGTAGAAATGACACCTCATATTTCTTTTCTATATCCACCCACGTTAGCTCAACTAAATTGCATTATCGGGGAGGAAGAGAATGAAATAACATTTGGTGAGGAAAATAATGTTGAAATAGAGGATGCACCTATTGTGAAAAAATATATAGATGAGTTTTCAGAAGATTTATCTAGACGTCCCCCAGAACAAGAAATTGACTTTTCCATTGATTTAATTACTGAATGAAGGCCCATATCGAAGACACCATATAGAATTTACAACGTTAAATTAGTGCAACTAAAGAAACAACTAGAGGAATTGAGAAATAAGTGATTTATTCTCCCTAGTGATTCTCTACGGGGAGCCCTGATCCTTTTTGTTAAGAAGAAAGATGGATCTATGGGGTTGTGCATTGACTACAGGAAGATCAATGCTATATCAATAAAGAACAAGTATCCCATACCTCGCATTGATGATTTATTTGTACAACTTCATAGAGCTAAATACTTTTCAAAGATTGACCTTCGATCTAAATACCATCAATTTGGTGTGATGAAAGAAGGAATTCTGAGAATAGCATTTCGAACCAGGTACGGGAATTAAGAGTTTACAGTAATGCCTTTTGGATTGACTATTTCACCCTCTATCTTCATGGATCTAATGTATACAGTTTTCAAGGAATATCGTGATGAAATTGTAGTGGTATTTATTTATGATATCATTGTATACTCCAAAATATACAAATATCATGAAAATCATTTGTGCATTATCTTGAATACCCTGAGAAGACATGAATTATATGGGATGTTTAGAAAGTGTGAATTCTGGCTTTAGGAGATTTCTATTCTTGGAAATATTGTCTCCACTGATTTAATCTCTATTGATCCTTCTAATACAAAGGCAATCCAATAATGGCTAGAACTAATGAATATAACTAAGGTACGCAGTTTTATTGGTTTAATGGGTTATTATAAGCGTTTCATATAGAATTTTTCCCAATTGTCTAACCCATTAACCAAGCTCACATGTAAAGGGGCTAAATTTGTTTTTACAAAATAATGTGAAGAATGTTTTGATGATATGAAGAGACTATTAGTCAATGACCTTATATTTACTACCATCGGGTAATGATGAGTCTGTTATTTATAGTGATGCATCAAAGAAAGGACTTGGTTGTGTCCTTTTGCAGACTAATAGGGTTATTTCCTATGCATCTCGATAGCTAAAAATTCCTGAGAAAAAATATACTACTCGTGATCATTAGTTAGCAGTTGTAATAATTTCTTTGAATATATGGATACATTATATCTATGGTAAATAATGTGAGATATATACAGACAACAAGAGTTGGAAGTATATTTTCTCACAGGATGAACTCAATATGAGGCAAATACGATTGAAATAACTACTCAATGATTATGATTTCACTGTACCCTACCACATGGAGAAGGCAAATATGGTGGAAGATTATTTGAGTACAATGGATCATGGAGTTTTGAACAAGATGAGAGTTTAAAACGATCTTATATACATGGATCTAGTAATGATGGATATCGAAATAACCATGGAAGGTGAAACTTAAATAATTTTTCAAATGGTTGCCAAACCATCTTTACATGAAAGGATAAAGAGTTATCAGACCGGTGATGAAGAGTTTCAAAAGAAGAATAAAGATGTGAATGATGGGAGATTGAGTGAATTTGGGTGTGAAGATGAAATTTTGATATTTGGGAAGATATATTGTGTTCTTGATATACCATATCTAAAAAAATATAATTATTGTATGATGCTCATAGTTCCAATTTCTTTATACACCCGGGTAGCACTATGAGGTATAGTGATTTGAAGGAACATTTTTGGTGGGACAACATGAAGAGGGAGATTGCTGATTTTGTGTCAAGATGTATGGTTTGTGAACAAGATAAAGCTAGAAGGCAACAACCAGAATGATTCATGATACCTCATCCCATACTTTAGTGGAAATGGGATAATATTATGATGGGCTTTTTTATGGGACTACGAAAGACTCCTAGATGGAACGATGCAATATGGGTCATTATTGATCGTCTTATGAAGTCAGCACATTTTATTTCAATACGAGTATATTTTCCACTTGAGCGATTAGTAAGACTATATATTAATGAAGTTTTAAGACATCATGGAGTACTACTATCGATTGTTTATGATCATGATACCCATTTTAAATCAAGATTATGGAAATTTATTCCGAAATACCTATATACTAAACTTTGTTTGAGCACTTCCTACCACCAAAAAACTGATGGACAATAAGAATGGACTATTAAAACCATAGAAGACATGTTGAGATCTTTTTTCACTTTACTTTCAAGGTATGTGGGATCAATATTTACCTATAGTAGAATTTTCCTATAACAATAGCTTCTATTCAAGTATTTAGATGGCACCATATGAAACTTTATATGGAAAGTGATGTCGCACACCAACCTGTTGGGATGATGTTGGTGAAAGAACAATCGTAGGCCCAGAACTGGTGGAAGAAACGATGGAAAAGGTGAACGTAATATAAAACCACATCAAAGCAGGTCAAAGTAGACATAAGAGCTATGCCGATAATAGAAGTAAGGATTTGGAATTCCATATAGGAGATCGTGATTTCTTGAAGGTATCTCCATGGATGGGTGTGATACATTTTGACAAGAAGGGAAAATTGAGTCCCAGGTACATCAGGCCTTCCGAAATTCTAAAACAAAGTGGGGTTATAGCTTACCGTTTGGCAATGCCGACGAGCCTCTACAAAGTTCACGATGTATTCCATGTGTCACTATTGTGAAAATACTTGCCTGGCCCAACACATGTACTCACCTTTGAGGAATTAGAACTTAAACATGATCTATTGTATTGCGAAGATCCTGTAAAGGTTTTTGATACAAGAGAACAAGTGCTGAGAAACCGGACAACCCGTCTGGTAAAAGTTTTATGGAGAATCCATAAGATGGAAGAGGAAATGTGGGAACCCGAGGAACATATGATGAAGAAACACCTGAGTCTATTTATGCAGTAATATTCTAGAAATTTCTAGGATTAAATTATTTGAAATATGGGAGAATGTAACACCCCATGATTCCACAGTATGCTTCTCTTTGAATAATAAAATAGCGTGTGTTGTACACAACATCGAGTTCTAACACGCCACAACAAATCAAACTAGCTTTTATGAATTGTAATACCAAATTTTTGAAATTTTATAAATTTTATCTTTCAAAATGGCCATCACTTTTGGATTTGGAATATTGAATATCTTTCAAAATGGCCATCATTTTTGGATTCGGAATATTGAAATTAACTTAGAGTGAATTGTTGGTATTTTTATGAAAGCATTCAATTTTTTAGGAACCATAAAAAACACTGCGTTATACTTTAAAACATAATTTTTATTTTAATAATTATTTAATTTATTTAAATTTATTTTGGTCCAAAATATATACATAATACCTATATATGTTCAATGTAATTCATTGGAGTCAGTTTATAATATTTTTAGTTTTACCCACATCCTAGTAGCATTTTCAAATTTACATAAAACAAAAATTTTCCCCTTATATGAGTTTAATTTCAAAAAATTTAGTGACACACTTGACATCATTATGTAAAATGTTGTTCAATAAGATGAAAATAATTTTTGTTGAATAGTTACTTTTATCTTTTATTTACCATGGTTGAATGTAAATAGGGTAATTAAGGGTAAAAATGATATTATTATTACCCTAAGACATGTCATAATTCTATTTCATAAGTATAATTAGACCATAAATACCATAGGAATAAAATATGAACCTTTTTGGACCAGAATGATTAGATTCAGACAATTATTATTATTTAATTCAAAGAAGAGTTAAAAGAGTTAAAATCAAAGTTTAAAAACTAAAACATTTTTAATACGAGGTTACACGTAAGATAAATGAGACTATAAATATTAATTATAAATCTAAAAATATTTCATAAATAATGTTATTTTATTTATATTTTTTTTACATTAAATATTTTAATTTATTAATGACACAATTATGATGTAGTAATTACCTAATTAATGAAATATTAAAATAATTGATATTATAAATATCAATTAAATGTAATTTGAGACTTTTTATGAATTTGACTAATGTTTTTAGGTTATTTTGACATATTATGGTTGTTTATATGAATTTTTTTCAAAGTAATAATGCTGTTATGAAATTAGCAGAAACAAAATACCAAATACTGTAAAAATTGACATAAAAGTGTTTTAAAAAAAATATTATATTAGTAATTGACATTATATTCCTAAAAATCTATGGTTGGGCCAAAATAATTATATAATTATAGGTTTATAATTAATTAATCACTTGGGGTTTGAATATAAGGACATACTATGTTTATTAACCATATAATATAAAAATAAAAAAAGACATGGTAAATGTCAAACTATTTAACCAATAGTTAAATCTAAAAGATAAGGTTAATATAGTCACCCAAACCTCTCTAAAACCTATTGGTTGAGTGATTTTCAATCCATCCCCACCTTAACCTTAAAATAATTTACTTTGGAGCCATTAGAAATCAAAAATTATTTTATTATAAAATAAAATTTCTAGCTTTTCCTAAGGTGCCACTCACACCCACTTATAAAATGGCACTCCCCCTTCTCGCTAATTCACACCATCAAAGACCTTTGGCTCAGTCGAGACCTACCCAAATACCCTATCAACTGTCCTACCTTCATCTTAGAGGCCTTCCTTAGGTCTGACATACAACCTAAAGATCCATTTTGATCAAATCAAAAGGAAGAACCTGAAGAAGAGATAAATATTTCATCACCTCTTTCAAGTTCCTTTCTTCTCCCACTTCCTCTTTATTTGTTGTTTCCATTATAAAATAATTACTCCTGTATATTCTATATAATGTGATGTAATTATAAATATGGTACAACCATATTCATTATTCTATCTATCCTTTTAATGACAAGTCACTATACGTGCTTACATACGGCTTACCGTCTCCACGACGTGGTGTAATTGTTATTCCATACATTATTATTTGCATTGGTATAATAATGATGTTTAATTGATGTAAATAATAAATATAACATGATAATGATTCTGTATATATGATATTCCATCCAATTATATATTTTTTAATATCAAAAGAATGATATGGTCGATCATGTGTACGTACGGATTACCGTCTCCACGAACGTGATGAGATTCATTCCCCATCATATCCATTCAAGAATAATTTTCATTTGATGATTAAAAATAATGTATAAAGACGTTATATAATTTTTTATATGAATAAGAAAAATTTCATACATAACAAATATAACTCACATAACAAATAATATAAAGTAAAACGAATCTGGTAACACTCAAAACAATGATAATACTACGATAATATTAACAAAGCAATGTTAAAAGATCATATATGACATCATATTAATGTATATAATTCTTCTATAATTTAATAAAAATTATTTCACCCTTATACAATAGGTTATCCAACCCTTGACCAAGTAAATGTACAAGGTAAGGGTTAATTCTACAATCTCTTCATTATCTGAGGTTGTTTATACGTAATTATCTATTCGGACCTATTTATAATCCACGTCCATGTTTCTTAAAAATTTATTTCAAATCATTATTACTATTTTATAAACTTTGGGTTAAAGTCATTTCTACATTTTTTTGACTTTTATAAGTTGTTTATAAAGGAATATTTCCATCGTTTTCCAAACAAGGTACTTTTTTACCATTTCGATAAATTTAAGGTAAGAGTTTTTTTAACTTATATGGAGTGTGTAGCTATTTTCAACCATTATAACATCGTTGAACCTTCCCATACAAGCTTATAATAATATTTTCAAATATAAATGTTTTATTTAATAATTATGTGACCTTTAAATGACTTCAAAATAGAAAGAAATATTTATCTAAAATGGTTTTGATTTCACCTATGTCAACATCCTTTGATGGATTTTAAATTTGATTGAAGTTGATTTATTATGATAAAAAACATCCATATTGTATTGACGGTTTTGTGATATGTTTGACTGTGGATGTGTTATTTCATACCACTAATGGTTTATGGATAAAGTATTGACATTTTGTATGACAGTTTTAATATGAATGTTTATTTCATGTTTAAACCATTTCATATGAGGAATGCATTGGAATTTGTAAGTGACGGGTTGAGCCTACTATACTACCACGATGAATTCGTAGTTATACTGAGACAATCAAGTGTCTTGGCACAAGGCGTTGACAGAATCGTATTTTTAGTCTTGGAACAAGGCCTTGACTATATGGTTATTAAAGTCTAGCATTATGCATTACATCATTATGAATGTGGCTATTGATATTTCATGTGATTATTCGACTAGTATAATATCCATGTGAGTAAGTAAATAGAAATATTTTGATTTATATTTTACATATAATGATTAATTTTATGTTGAAAATTCATTTTCATTAGGTTTATACATTTCCCTAAATGTTTATGCTTATTTATAACAGCTTCCACTATATTGTTATCCTTACTGAGCATCTCTGCTCACCCATTTCTATGTTTTTTTTCTTAGGATGTGAATAAGAATATTATGACTAACATATATGGATATTTTAGGGTATCTCATTGTTGTATATGGAATCAATTTTGTTGTAGTTTTCCATTTTATGATGTAATGTAAACCATATGAATGAATCTATTATTTCAGAGGCTATTAAACTAATAGGTCTTTCAAGACTTGATCTTTTTTGATCATGCTAATGATACGTAATAATGCACCGAATCTGGGATTCTGGGGTCAGGGCATTACATACGTAGTTTTATTGATATAACAGGTTATTATCAATATTTCGTCTATAAATTTTCCCAATTGGCTAACCCATTATCCAAGCTCACATGCAATGGGGTTATATTTTGTTGAAAAAAAGAGTGTGAATAATGTTTTAAAGAACTGAAGAGAACATTAGTCAATTCCCTTATCTTGACTCTACTATCATGGAATGATGGTTTTTCTTTTTATATTTATAATTTAATTAAGGGACAAAATTTTGTCATCATGCAGAATGATATATTTATTACCTATGTATCACGATAGATAAAAATTCATGAACAAAAATATCCAATCATGATCTTTAGTTAGAAGCTGTAATCTTTGTTTTGAAGATATGGAGACACTATCTCTATGGTGAAAAAATGTTAGATATATAACGATCGAAAGAGTTTGAAGTATATTTTATTACAGAATGAACTCAACATGAGGAAAATAATATGTCTTGAACTACTCAAGGATTATTATTGCACTATACACTATAACTCAGGGAAGGAAAATAAGGTGGTAGATGCTTTAAGCAAAATAGATCATGCTGTTTTGAAAAAGATGAGTGTTAAAAGAGATCATATGTGAAGGGATAATGTAATTATGGGTATATGAATAATCATGGATAGGTAAACATCAATACATTTTCAAATGGTTGTGAAACAATTTTTACTCGAAGTGTTAAAATGTTCTTATATTGATGAATAGGAGTTTCAAATGAATATTAATGCTGTGAAAAATGGGAGATTGATCGAATTCATATATGAAGATGGTATTTTGAAATATGGGAAGCAACTTTGTCTTCCTAACATACCTGATCTAGAAAGGCAATTATAGGATGATCCTCATAGATCCAATTTCTCTATACACCATGATAGCAGTAAGAAGTGTAGTTATTTGAAAGAAATTTTTTTTTGGGTCAACATGAAGAGAGATATTTTTAATTATGCATCAAGATGTATGGTTTTTCCACAAGTGAGTCCTAGAAGACAACATCCTAGAAGAGTCATCAATCCTCCTACCATGCCTTAGTGGAAATGAGATGATATTATGTTAGACATTGTCAAGGGACTACAATATACTTCTAGATATTTTGATGCATTATTTGTCATTTTTGATCGTCTTACCAATACAACACATTTTATTTCTATAACATAAGATTTACGACATCTACGTATAGAAAAACTATATATTAATGATATTTTAAGACTTCATGGAGTACTCATATCGATTATTTCAAATCATGATCCTCATTTTAAATCATTATTCTAGAAAAGACTTCAGAAGGTCTTGGATACAGAACTTCATTTGAGTACCGCCTACCACCCTCAAACTGGTGGAAAATCAAAACAGACTATTCAATCCTTAGATAAAATGTTGATATCTTTTTCACATGAAATTTATTGAATGTGGTATCAATATTTACCTATGGTATAATTTCCCTATAACAATAGCTTCCATTGAAATATTCATATGGAACCATATGAAGCATTATATAGAAAGAGATGTCACACACTAATTTATTGAGATGATGTTGTTGTAATAAAACTCGTAGGCCAAGAACATGTGGAGGAACCAATGTAAATGTTAATGGGTATAAAAACCCACATCAATGAAACTCAATGTAGGAAAAATAGCTATACCAATAACCGAAGGAAGGATTTGGAATTTCATGTAGGATATCATGATTTCATGAAGATATATTCATGGAAGGGTGTTATAAGTTTTGGTATGAAGGGTATATTAAGTCTTAGGTATATTGAATCCTTCAAAATTCTTGAATGAAATGGAGATTTAGCTTATCGTTTGGGAATGCCACCATGTTTCTCCGAATATCATGATGTCTTCCACGTATCACTGTGGAAAAAATACACACATGAACCAACGTATGTACTCACCTATGAAGAAAAAGAACTAGAACCCGATGTGTCTTAATGTGAAGTGCCTATTAGAATTCTTGATACTAGAAACAAGTGTTGAAAATCCTGACAACTCGTCTGGTGAATGTTCTATGGAGAAATAATAATATGGAAGTGGTAATGTGGGAATTTGAGGAACTTCTGATGAAGAACCACCTGAATATTTTTATGCAGTAATATTATAGAAATTTTGAGGATAAAATTATCTTAAGGAGGGGAGAATGAAACACCCCATGATTCCATGGTATGTTTCCCTTTGAATAATACAATATCTTGAATTGTACACAATTTAGAGTTTTAACCCACCACAACCAATCAAACTAGCCATAATGAATAGTAATACCCACTATTGGAAATTTTATAAATTATAATTTTGAAAATGGACTTTATTGTTGGGTTTGAAATCTCAAAATTATCTAAGGCTGAAATTTTGGTATTTTTCATAAAACAATCCATTTTTTGATGAATAGTAAAAACACAATGTGTTATTGGTTAAACCTGACTTATAACATAAATAATTAGTTATATAATAATAAATTTTTATTAAGTAAAAATAGATACATAATAATTATAATTGTTTAATGTAATTCTTTGGATTAATTTTATAATAATTATATATATATATTTATTTATTGATATTTTTACTGTCTTTTACCCACCTTCTAGACGCATTTTCAAATTTGTATAAAATGTAATTTTAACGCTTCTATGAAATGAATTTTAAAAATTCGAGAGACACAGTTGAAATCAGTATGTAAAAAGTGGTCCAATAAGATTAAAATATTTTGTTGGTGAATAGTATAATTTGACATTTATTTTCCACAGTTATAAGTAAATAGGTTAATTAAACGTAGAAAATGATATTATAATTACACTAACACATGTCATAATTATATTGAATAAGTGTCTTTATAACAAAATAAATATTAATAATAATGTATGATCCACTTGGTCCCCATGGATTAGATTAGGACATTTATTTTAATTTTATTTAATACAGAGTTAAAAGTGTTAAATTCAAATTTTAATAACTACACAATTATTAATATAGGGTTATACATAATATAAATTCAACAATAAATATTCAGTATAAATTTAAATATATTTCCTACATATTTTTATTTTATTTTTAATTTTTGGACATTAAATAATTAAATTTTTTTATGATACTATGATGATTAGGGAATTACATTATTAATTAATGATTAAAATAATAAATATCATAAATATAAAATTAAATGTAAATTTAGAGTACCGATGAATTATACTAATTTTATAAGTTAATATGACATGTTATGGTTCATGAAATACATTTTTTCTAAGAGATAAAGTTTTTATGACTTTAAAAAATGACCAAATAGTGTCAAAATTGACATAAATGTGTTTTTTAAATACTACCATATTAATTGATATAATAATCATAAAAATATATGGTTCGACCAAAGGAATTATAATAGGTTAGATATATTAATAATGAACCTCTTGGAGTAATTTATTCATTTTATTGAAAGTTTATTAATAATTTTTTATAATAATACAAGAATAAATTGTAAAAGTTAAATTGTTTAACTAAAAGTTAAATTGAAAATATAAGGTTAATATGGTGACCTAAACCTATCTAAAACCAATTTGATGAGAGTAATTCTACCCATCCCGACTTTAGCCTCGAACTGAATCATTTTTGAGCCATTATGAATTTAATATGATCATATAATAAAATAATATTTCTAACATTTCTTAAAGTAACCATCACCACTCTTATAAAAGTGTACATCCCCTTCCCTCAATATCCTGAATCCAAATCCATTTTTCTAGGCCAAACCCAGTTCAAATATCCTCACAACTACCCTCACTTTGACCTAGAGGCCTTAATTTCATAAAAAATCCATCCTAAGAACCCCATTTAATCAAATAAAAAGGAAACACCAGAAAAGAGGTAATAATTTCACCACCTCTTTCATAGTTCTTTTCTTCTTCCACTTCCTCTGTCTCTATTGTTTTCATACCAAAAAAATAACTTCAATATATACGTACAGCTTATCGTCTCCACATCATGGTGTAGTTCGTTATTCAAACACTTCATTATTTGGATAGGTATAATAATGAGTTTAACTAATGTAAATAATAAAATTAACATGTTAAGGATTTTGTATATATTATATACCATCCATGTAAATATTATTTCACCATCAAGATAATGATATTGCCTCTTGTGTGTACATATAGATTATAGTCTCAATAAACGCAATGAAATTCATCCCCCATCATAACCAGTCAAGTATATTTTTTATTTTATGATTAAAAATAATGTTTATGAACTTAAAATAATTTGGGATATGAATAAAATACATGTTATCCCTAAAAAACATGGCTTATGTATCCAAGAATATATTGGAAAAAGAATTAGTTGAGAACCAAAATAATGATACTACTGAAATATTATTAACAAAGTGATATTAGAAGATCATATATGACATAATATTTATGTATGTAGTTCTTATATAATTTAATAACAATTATTTAACTATTATACATGATGTTAATGTATCCTCTATCAAGTAAAATTACTAGTTAAGGGTTAATTTTTCAATCTCTTTATTATCTGAGATTGGTTATACGTGAGTATCTATTGGTACCTCGTTATCATCTACATTCGTGTCTCATAAAAATATTTTTTAAAACATTTTTAAAATTTCCTACATTATGGGTAAAAGTCATTTGTACCTTATTTGACATTTTATAAAATGTTTATTAAGAAATCATTCCATCTATTTCCAGACAAGGTCCTTTACGACATTTTCGACAAAATTAAGGAAAGAATGTTTTTCTAACTTATACGGCGACTGCTGAAATTTTCTTGCATTATATCATCTCTAAATAACCCCATACAAGATTAAAATAATATTTTCAAAATAAATGATTTATTATATAATTATGTGACTTTTAAATTATTTCAATAAAAAAATAGATATTTCTCTCAAATAGTTTTGACTTCATTTATGTCAAAAACCTATGATGGATTTTACAATTGTTCGAAGTAGATTTACTATTATACAATTATCAATAATATACTAAAGGTTTTGGGATATGTTTTATTGTCTATGTGTTTTCTTATACCATTCGTGGTTTATATTTATGGTTTTAACATTTTTAATGCTAGTTTTAAAACAAATGTTTATGTTATGTTTCAAAATTTTCATATGAGGAATGTAATATAATATGTAAGTGACGGGTGGAGCCCACTATAGCTCATCGATGCATCAGTAGGTCTAATGTGACAAACTAGTGTCTTGGAACATTGATAAGACAAAATCTTATTTGTAATATTAGCATGATGCCTTGTATTTTTGGTTCGGATGTCTAGCATTATGAATTCGATAATTATTAAATTGGATATTGATTTTACATGAGACTATTCGACTAGTATAATATCGTTGTGAATAAGTAAATGGAGTTATTTGATTTATTATGTCCATATTATGATAATGTTATAACTAAAATGTTTATGTTTTATTATTTTACATTTCATTAAACATTTATTCTTATTTATAAGAGTTTCCACTATATTGTTATACATAACAACCAACTAATCCCACCCCTTTCTACATTTTATTTTTCATAGGATGAAAAACGTATATTATGACTCACCTACAGGGATAGTATAAGGGAGATGAATGTGTTAAAAGGAAACCAAATGATGTTGTTTTCCATTTCATAATGTAATGTAATACTTATGTATATATCTAGTACATCCAAGGATGCTAAGCTGATCGGTCCTTTGGGATTTTATCCCTTGTGAGAATGCCAATGTTATGTAATATTTCACATAATCTGGGTTACTAGGGTTTGGAAATTACCTAAGTGTGGCCCAATTTTTATTCCGCAACACTTTAATGTACTTGGCGGCAACCAATCCACAATTGGTATACAGTTGCATGTGTGCACACCTTTATATATATATATATATATATATATATATATATCTTTATGTGTGTGTGTGTGTGCACACGTTGTATACATTGATTAACATAAATTCAATATATTAAACTGGTACCTGGAATCAAAGTAGTAAAGAACAATGCACCTCTAACATGGTACCATGAACTCCAAAAAAAATAACGTGCCTTAATATAACTAGTGAAAAACCAAACACCTGGTTTATAAATATAAATGAACCAATAACGGAAAAACAATTCAAGACCATCCACTGATCCCTAGGTGAAATATGACGGATTATGGACTAATGGGTCCTAAGTCAACATTTGCATATCCTAAAAATAGAGGAACCCAACTATCGGATTAAACCTCATCTATAGGGTTTCAATCGATCAAACAAAGAGAGAGAAAGAGTGGAATCAAATGGATGATGCACGTCTCAAGTTATAAGCAGACAGACTCACCTTGACAAGGATGACTAGATTAGTGAAGAGTCTAAGAGGAATCGTCACATGAAATGTGGAGTCCGGAAGAGGGGCTGGTGTGCCTCTAGGTACTGCCCGGAGGGGGGTCACGTGCTGCAGGAGATTGGCGTAGTTATTGTGCTCTTGCAGGGAAGGTTGTCCCAGGGTTGCGCCCTGTTGGAGGTCTCAAGGAGGAGGGTCATGCTGAGAAGGATGTTAGAGATACTTCTACATCCCACAAGGAGGAGGAGAAACATGGGAGGCCGTGCCACCTATAAGTCACACCTTCAATTTTTTATTTTCTTTTCCCCCCTTACATTAATCAATTTAATTGAATTTAATAATTAAAATAACAACTATGATTTTAATATTATAATTATATAGACTAAAAACTTATCTATTACGTGAAAAACTCCCTATTTAATTAAAAACGCATCTTCATTTAGTATATTATTAATAAATTTTTCATAACTAAATATGAAACTCCCTATTGTTCATTAAATTATTTTTACATTTATCTTACTAAATATCCACTAAGATAATAATAATATCATTATTATTATTATTATTATTATTATTCCAACATTCATTTCAATAAATATCAATCCCCCAATTTATTACAATATCATTAATACGATAAAAACACCAACCCATAACCCCTGATTTAATTTCTATTATAATATATATTATAACATTCATAGAACTAAAATAATAATCATATCATTATTATCATTTTTCAAACCTTTGATAAACCCAACACCCTTATTTAATTACAACGCTTCATTAAATCTGAAACTCCATATTTAATTAAATGTTTCTTTTAGATTCCCAAAAGATACCTAAAATTATAATAAATGATACACTCCTTTGAGATGAAATTAAAATCATGAAGCATCAAAATAATTTATGATACCATAATAATAATAATAACATTATTATTATTATCACATAATACCATTTAATAAAAAATAGTCTTTTAATAAGTATATAAATCTTTATTTAATTAAAATTATTCTTCAACAATCCACAAATACACATTAATTTTATCAACCAATATTTAATTAAATATTTATCATTCATTTAATTAAACAACCACAGTAATGATAATAATATATTTATTATTATTATTATTATAACATTCATTTATTTAATCAAAATCTCTTATATAATCATCTTTAATTAAATTAAATAATTCATTAAATTGGGTAAACATCCTATGTTGGACCACAACCATGCACTGACAATGCAGGTCCATTAATGTGGAACTTTTTGGATCCGGTCCTCCCCAGATGCATCGGGACACCCACTAAAAATTATCAGGTAATTACACTAGTCTAGTTAAAAATCGAACTATTAATAAACTAATTTAAATCCAGAACCATCGTATTTTAACCCAGTTCAAAAAAAGAGGACTTCACAATATACCCACCATTAAATGTTCTCATCCCTGAGAAGACATCGAGAACCACTACTAAAACGACCAACCTACCAAGTTCATTTAAATTTTTTTAGAGCTGACGTGTTGAATTTCGAACGCCAAACTCACCATTATCCCATCTCAAGCCTAATGGGTAAGAAATTAAAACCAGAACCAAAGATCACATTATAGCTCAAAAATCAAAACATATCTTATACCTGAGTCCATTATAGTGACCTTGTCAATAAAAATGGTTGAATATCGCCCAACCAACAGAATTGGTTGTGCATACATACTTCGAAAGACATCACAAACCCAAAACCCATCATCTCCCTTAATCAGATGAATCTCTATTAAAACTATTCCAAAACAATCCTCATCTATAATGAATTCCTTACCTGACATCAGTTGAAATTTCCCTATCATACCATTGGATGTATATTAAAAAAACAACTATTCCCCAACAAGAATAAAGGTTTATCCTAACGAAACCATGCACCTCGCATACTACCCGGATAATAGCCACTCATCAAAACCATTAACATTTAAACTATAAAACGACGTAAGACCAAAAATATGTTAGTGTCTCGATTACAAGGTCATGATATGGTACATTATCAACATATTCATAATATATCAGTAGCATATAAAAAAATGTCATTAAGAATATCCGTAAAAAACTACCAAAAAAGTATTTTATTAAGGCTCGACATCTCCAGCCAACATGATTACTTAAAACAATGCCACACTACCCACCTAAATATTGTCCATGACATCGCAGGAAAAAGATCAATTGTTCACTAATTTTCTATTTTAGAATACAATAATGCATGAATGTGACGTTATTTGGACCATTATCACTATGTCAAACATTGATCATAAAAGTCATAACATAATCATATCACCGTTCTATAATAGTCGAGTCCCAAGATGTTATCTCAAGCAATTAGATAAACATACTTTAACAGTCTAGACAATTATAAGGGTACTAACTACCATAGGTTTTCAACTTACGAAACATATACATCAACCCTCTCTCCTTGTCACACAAAACTGAATTCCCATGATATGAAAACCCTTTTTAGGTTTAGCCATTTTAACTAATTCATTTCAACCATTCAACATTTTAATGAATTTCAACAAACACACGTGTACTTTTTTCATAAAAAGACACATGGATTTCAAAACAACACCCTACAAAAAAAAGTCATGCTATCACAGACATCCTCTTTAATCATTTAAGATTCAGTGTTATTGAAATTTAGATATGCAATTTTTCATCTAAATTCCTTGTAATAAGAAGTCATCCTCTGAGGGTGCCATTTATTTAATCAGGGTTCTTCAAAAAGAAACCCAATGATAGTTTATTTTATTCAAAACTATGAATTTATGCATTTATAATAATTTTCAAACATACTATGGTTATATAATGTTCAAACACATGGGTTTCCACAAACTAATCAATAAGGGCCCCATACACCTTATCGCTTGAATTTGGCTGCCATTTTTCATGACAACATTCAATTTACATTTAACATTACCATCCCTTTCATATATCAAAAAATCACTAGCATGTTAATATAATAAGTAATACAAAAACATGCTATAACAAATAAAAATTGAACAATAACAAATCATGATAATAATTGAGGCAATATGAAATATATTCACTCAAGAATGTAAAATAATTAATCGAAACATGCTCTCTATATAGGAATGATATATAGATAAAAAATAGAATATCACACAAAGAACAGAATCCAAATTTGTAGGCATGATAATAATGCAACTACATGGCATGTTATATGAATGAAATGTGAATATATAAGTGCCTATGATGATGCATGTATGTAACTTCCAAACAATATCAGGACAAGAAAACTATTTTTCAATGTTCTAAAATTCAAGAAGCATCATAAAATACACTAGTCACTAAAGGTGAAATCATATCAACTATAACCTCTAATAGTATAAACAACAATTCCCATCCCTAGATACTTGGTCATTTCCCCTACATGGGGTGATCAATCACAAGAATGGCTATTAACCCAATTGATATCACATCACTAGTCCCATATCTACCAACCCACAAACAATATGACAATGGAAAAGAAACCATCAGATACTACTTTCTAACTTCCCGACCTGGCTCCCCACTAAACTGGTGGTCAGACCGGTCTCCATATGACCTCAAGATCAACTCCCTCTATGCCTAAGGTTCCCAACTAGCAGCAAGGGTCTATTGATAGTCATTGGGGTGACTATACTATCATATAAATGTTCCATAATTGAAAATGGAAAAAATGAAATTAGTCTTTTCAATGATAAATATGTTGATGATAGATTCTATAAATCTTGTACAAAACAAATAGCCAACACCAATTATACCACATATGAATTCATATCATGATATTGATACCAAAATAGAAAACAATGAACAAAAAAAATTATTTACATTCCAATACAATAATAAATATACAATGACTCAAATTTTTATCAGTGGTATCATCGAGCATCCCAAGGTTCTGCTCGTTCCTCTGCTCCAAACTCCAATGTAAATGAAAACATCATAATCCAGCAACTAAATAGAATCTTCTCGGGTACCCCAGTGTGATGGATCCCTGAGTAGGGTGTGAGATATAAACTCAGTAGGCTGGGATCACCATTGAATACTCAAAATATAGACATTTAGTAACTAATTTAAACCATGTTAATTCAAGAATAAATAATGTAGTATAATGTTTCTATATAACCAAGTATCTTCTTTATCCCTAAGCTGGTCTCCGAACCTGTGTTATTAATTTTTCATGCATACAAAATAGTCATTACCAAATCATTTTCATTTATCAATTATTCAATCCTCATTAAAATATTAATTCACTACGATTCAACATAATCCTAAAATTCCATGTATATGTCACTCATAGTATATGCCTCTAATGACCATCTATGTAATCAATGTAAAGACCGAATCCATGCTTGTGTGTTGGCTTGTATAACATTTCATGTTCAATTTAGTATTTCATTTCCTATGTCTGAGACCATCCACTGAAATTAATTATTCTCTCCTGGGTCCATCCACTATTTGTGATTCACCAAATTCATTAATAAGCATGAACCCGTTCTTATATTCAACCCAAAAAACACCATGTCAGAAACAATATTCATTAACCATTAATTCATTTCTTTTATGAACAATTAGACCTACATTCCAATTCCAATTAATGGGAGTATAACATATTATGTAACACCCTCATGAGTATTTAGATAATCTATCCTTGTCTCACAACCCATTGATATTTGGAGCATTAGTCCCTATCCTATAAAATAATATTTCCATGCAAGAGGGATGTAGAACACCGTGTCTAGCAGCCCATCAGTATTTGGAGCATCATCCCCTATCTCAAAACCCTTCTATCAATCATACATATATAATAATCATTAGTGTAGAACGCCTAGTCAAACACCCAAAAACCATCTCTTAATTAATTCATAAATTAATTAATCCAATCCATTCATTTATTCAAAAACTAATTATCAACAAAAATAACTCGTCAAATAATTTTTAAATTAATTAACCGTTCATCATATCAATAGCAAATAATTAGTTAAAAATTAATTATTCTTAAAAATACAACTAAATAACTAACTCAAAATTTAATTATGCAAATTTATTAACATGTATGAACTCATCCACTCAAACAGTGATTCGTCCAAGAATTTAACAATTTACATGCATGTCATAATCATAAAAAAACATGCTTAACAAATCCCAGATATTTTCCGACTATCTCACACAACATATCTTATTTAAAAATAACACCATCAAAGACAACATAATTCATGTAAAAATAATACACATCAAAAGGTATTATTTCCCAAAAATCATAATAATCAATAAATTCACAATATTAAATTTATGCTTGAAAATTAATTATTTCAACAATTAATTATTTAAATCATATCTCTTTAACCAGATCATCTATTAGTTAACAATTTACCATTAATCATGCAATAATTAATCCATCCAATAATTATTACTATATACCAATTTATATTTAGAACATGTCAAAATATTCAATATTCTCAATATTCAGTAAATGATACAATTTACCAACTCACATTTTGATAATTAATTCATCTATCAATTATCCTATTACTCAAACATCTCCATTCAAATAATTTAACTATTTAAACATATTAGATAATCCAAAATAAAAATACATTCTTTAAACCAACACATGATCAAGTCCTCATTTATCTCACTTGAGTGACATCATTTAATAACAACAAAGGTGTAATTATTTAACAAATCTTATATCAGTACTAGCAAGAAGACTTATGAAAATACAAACCACAACAAGCATTATATGGCATTACCACTAACACACAGTTTATCTTTAATAAATATTTCAATACAACGTAGTTGTTCCGTAATCAAGGAAACTAACCTTATCAGTTTATCTAAATAATATAATTGGAATTATTAAAAAATTAGATAAATATTTTGAACAGTACCCTAGGGTGTCACAATTTTTATTCCACAACTCATTAATGTACATAGTAGAAACTAGTAAACAATTGGTACGCAGTCGCTTGCACACACACCTTCATCTATATATTTGTGAGTGTTTTCTACATTGATCAATGTAAATTAAATATATTAAACTAGTACCCACAATCATAGTAGTGGTGAACAACACACCTCTATCCTGGTACCATGAACTCATAAAAAACTAACAGAACATAATATAACTGGTGAAAAACCAAATAGCGGGTTTAAAAACATACCCGAACCAACGAAGACAAAAAAAATTGAGACCATCTACCTTGTCCTTGGTGGTGGATGACAGATTATGATCTAATGGGTCCTGAGTAAATATTATTATATGTTAAAAATTGTGTAATGCAATGATCGGATTAAAACCAAACATTAGGGTTTCGACAGATAAAACAAGGGGGAGAGAGAGAGGAGTAAGATGGCCGATGAAAATCAAAAGTTTTATACATATGGACTCATGTTGATGAGGAGTACATGATTAATGAAGACATAGAGAGGAATCATCTCTTGAAAAGGGGAGTTCGGGAGAGGGGGTGTTATGCCTCTATGTACTGCCCGGAGGGGGGTCGCGCGCTACAGGCACTCCACCTGGGTGTCATGATACTAAAGAGATGGATTTCTAGGGGTTTCATAAAAGTAGAAGCCCCAAATAGGAGGTTCATATGATGGTTGATATCAGATATGATTTTGCGTCGTGCATGGAGGAGTAGAAACTCAGGAGGTCGCGCTACCTACAGGTCGTGCCTCCCCTATTTATTTTCTTTATTCCCCTTAAATTATTCCATTTAATTCAATGTAATAATTAAAATAATTTTTATGATTTTATTATTATTATTATACACACTATAAATTTTTCTAACACGTGAAAAACTGCCTATTTAATTACAAACACTTATTCATTTATTATTCTCTTAATAAATGTTTTGTAATTAAATATGAAACTACCTAGTGACCATTAAATTTTTTAAATATTTTTTTAAATAAATAATCAAAAAAATAATAATAACATAATAATAATTATTATTCTATCATTAGATTGTATAAATAAAAAAGGCCCAATTTATTAAAATATCATTAGTATGATAAAAACTCCCACACACAATCCCCAATTTAATTTCCATAATAATAAAAAATTATTATATTCATAGAACGAAAATAATACTAATCACATTATTATTATTTTTGATACCTTTGATAAAACCAACACCTCTATTTAATAACCATGCTTTATTAAATCTGAAACAGTTCACTAGATTATAAATTTCTTTGATAAGCTCAAAATCCACTTTAAATTCTCATCAATGATACACTTCTTTAATGTGCCATTAAAATCTCAATGTATCAAATTAATATATGACACCATAATAATAATAATAATATTAATAAAATTATTATTATGAGAAAATTATTCCATTTAATAATAAATTATCCATTAAAATTTATAAAACTCTTTATTTAAATAAAATTGTTTTTTCATAAACCCTAAATCCACATTAATTTCTTCTACCATCATAAAATTAATTCCATATCATTTATTTAATTAAACACCCACAATAATAATAATAACATAATTGTTATCATTCTTAAAACATTATTTTAATTAAGAAATTTATCTCATATAATCTTCTTTAATTAAATTGAATAATTAATTAAATAATGTAAACTGTATGGGTTGGGCCACAACAATGAGCTGCCCGTGTAGATCCATTAAAGTGGACATTTTTGGATCTGGTGCTCCCGAGACTCATTGGAAAACCTGCTAAAAATTATCGGGTAATTATGAAAGTAAAAAAAGAAACCTTAGGTGTTCCAAAACTCATAATAAAATTCCAGAGCTTGGTTTAAAAAAGCAAACCATCAATAAACATAAAAAAGTTCAAAAACCATCGTATCTTTACCTGGATAAAAAAACAAGACTTTACAGTCGCATTCTAATGATTAAAATTAAAACTACAATTAAACTAAATTAAATCATTTTTTTATAATAAATATCATATATATTCCTTATGCTTATCTCTATGACTATCCATGTGACCAGGAAAAAAACTAATTTACATTTACTCATGAAAAGGATAGTCTACACACACTCAGGTGCGACATTATCATTTTTTAATGTTTATAATCATTTAAAGGAATATAATATATTTTAAATATAGAAGAATAATTATATCATAAATATCTTATATGCAAATAGAATCCACCCTAACAACCAAAAACAAGTAATAATGATATATAATGAATGATATCACTACGAGGATAAGTAATCCACACATACGCATGAGTGATACATTTCACATTCTATTTACTGGAAATGATGTATAAATGGGGATCATAATGTAATAAAAAAAATATAATTATAATCAATACTCTGAATTTATTATCTTTTCATGATAACAACTACTTTAATGGATCTAGAAGACGAAATAAGTTGAATAATGTAATCTATGAAAATTACCTCGTCATCAGAGCACTGCATTTTGATCTCTTTTCAAGAACCCATAAAAATATATTTTTAATATGATTATAACCTATAATTCATGGATAAGTATTTTAAGTTGTGAAATTAGTATTGATATTTTATACATTGCATAATTTGGTGTAATGAATTGAGAAATAGTATGTCATTTTATATGTTGGGGAGGGACAATCCTTGGTTTTTTTAAAGTAATAATATTTTATTATCTCATATTCAAAGAAAAGGGACCCATAAATAATTAAATATTGAGACTAAGCTTATATGGGTTGACATTCCTTAATCATATATTAAATAAGACTAAAAATATAGTTTTTATAAACATGTTAAAAAATAATTTACCCATTTTTTCAATTTTATTATAGTTGTTTTATTTTTAACATAGTTATTATTCATAATGGAAAAATTGAAATTGGATTCATTGATAAATATTTAAATTCTAACTAGAAATATGAAACCCATTTTTAAGAGTAAATAACAAAAAATGGGAGAAATTAATTTAATATAAAAATAATAAACCCATGAAAAGTAGTTTTTTGGAAAATATATTTTAAATTCTAATAGTATTTTTATACCAATATCATTTATAATATTGCATAATAATATATATAATTATTTATTTTAAAACAAATATAGTAATGATATTTCATGAACCATAAAAATAAAATTGATATTTTAATATACTATAAATGTAATCATAGTTTTACATTAAAAACTATGCATTTTCACTATTCACTGAAAATACATATTTCTCAAGAAATTCTAAAAACATCCACCTATGATAAATATGACATGACGATTTAAAAATATTGGTTCATTGTAAATTTTTATTAAAATATTTAATAAAATTTAATTATAATATCCATTACAAAGATAAAATAAATAATATTTTTGAGAAAATAGTTATTTGAATGCTTCACATGTATTTATTTAAAATTGAGTACTTATTTATCTATATATTCTTTATAAAATTTTTACACATATTTCCTTCAAAATATGGTTTTTCAAATTCATAATTCTTATTAAATTTATTAATTATAACATTGTACCACATTACAATTCACTAAGAATTGTGGTTGAATGTACCTCAATCTATCAAATAAATTTTTTCAATTTGAATATATATTTATCAAAAAATTTATGTTACACTATTGATATTGAGTAGTTTGTGAAACTATCTTTTCTGGAATTTTCGTGTGTTCATGAATAATGAATGATAATATAGGAATATGTTTCAATTATCTATGAGTTTTTTATGTATAGTTTTTTTATCTAAATTCATTTATTAACAATATATTCTAAATGATATATCTATATTATATGATATTGTGATATATATATGTGAAGGACTTATTAATTTCAACCTATTTATATTATTATTATTATTTATAGAAATTATTTTTACTAACATTTTGGTACGATTATCTAAGTATGAGGATTCTATAGAGCAAATGGGATATAAATATTGTGCCTTTATCTCCATGAATACAACATCCTCTAAAAATCACATATTTTTCCCATATACCTTATTATGTTCTAATATAAATAATGATATTATAGGTATTATAATTTTTTTATTAAACAATTCCATCAGATATATGATTTTTTTAAACATAGTGAAGAATCCTATAATGAATTAGTTTGTGAGGATTGGGATGATGCATCCTATACTAGGAAGTTGGATGAAAATAAATATGTCCTTGCACTCAATCTGGTAGATAATTTTCATATACATAAAGGCTTATTAACTTATCCTACTCAATATTTAGTGGAATAAAAGTTGATGGTATAGTATTACCATATTTTATAGGTCTAATATCTGACAACCATCTAGGGAACTGGTGGCCCTCTTGGGGCGGATCACTAGATTGATGACAGTAAGGGAATTGTCAAACTGGATGAGGAATTTTTGGATAAAATGGTGAATATGGATAGCTATATTCTTCATTGAACTTATAGGATATGGGGGGTTGTTATTAGTTTGTAATTAAATAAATTGAGTCTTCATTATGACTCCTTTTATTATTTTCTATTCAATGAGTTTTAATCAACATTCTAAAAAGAAATTTATCATACTATTTATGAAGCTTTTGTAGTGTATGATTTCATTTTCTTATTATTCTACTAATTTTAAAACATTTCAACCCTTTCTCATTTTTTAAAATTGAAGGCGGGACATTTGGGTAGGATTTTAGATATTTACAATCATTTTTATGTTATTTGTCATTTTTAGGGATTTTAAAAGACAATATATATAGTGTTATTATCATGTCTTCAAAAAGGAAAAGTTGATATAGGTGGTTATGCATATAGTTGTTATTATATAATTTAGTGACATGGTAACTAGACATTCCCATATTTTAGTGAGTTCCACTTTCGGTAGATGGAAAACGATGTCCATGGAGTCACAAAAAGTTAGAACATATTAAAATTAAAGTAGTGATTCTTCTAATAAATGTGAAGGAGGAGGTCCTACTAGGATATATAACTATGTATGATAGAGAAATTATAGAATACCATCTGTGAGGCCACAAATGTAGTTTCAGTAATGTAGCAACCAGGTTCATCTCTAGTGATTCATTAAATGGTCTAACATCTATATAAGAGGAAGTTATGTCTTGGTGTACATAGATATCCATATTATCAAAACAAGTTACTATAATCCCTAGTGATTTAGATGATATATGAGGAATGTAGGCATGTAAAAACTTTGGAGGTAGGATAGATATCTAAGATGGAGGATATTTTACAAAGTAGCATAAATAGAATTTTATAGTCATATATACTATTAAAATTTGAATAACCCTATTTACCACAAATTTTTTTACCAGACTTTCCCATTCATAATTATCTTCTAACTTCATTGTTATTCCATAGTTACATGTTATTTTCTACTTTCAGTTTCATTCTATTGGAACTTAATAGGTAAACAATGTAGTTAATATACATAAATATGTTATGCGTACCATAGTTTTTTAGCTAATAATTTTTTTGGTAACATCATTATGATGGATATTACTATTTTCATTATGATATTTGGAATGGACATGTAACAAGTTATCCAACCCATATCAACTTCTACATGAAACATATATCATTGACTAAGAAAATAGTATAGAGGGGCATGTTTACTAGTTTGTGAGATGACAGAGAATGTTGGTTGGGGTCATACATGGTCTCTATTGGGGCTATCATGGTTCATGTAGAATACTTTTATATTATAGTGTAATTATTCGAATCCCCCTCTGTATTCCAACATGTGGTGGATAAATATAAGTAATTAATCATAGATGACATATCTAGTCATCTTATAGAGAGAGTAATATAATTTTTTATTTTGTTGATACATGGGGAAAAGACAACAATAATTCGTTTTTATTATACTAAACAAGATAAATTTAGATAGAAATATGTGTTGTGAGGGGATCTGGAGGTGAAGAGATTTGTCATATCGATAAAATATCCCTGGCGTGTCATTGTTATTGTTTCAAGATGGAACATGATAGACTATGAGTATATGTAAACTAAATGAAAATGAATATGTAAATAATGTATAATTTGTCCACATTACTAAGGAATAATGATCTGTTTGATCATATCTATGGAGCCTCATGGTTTTCCAATATTCGAATTCTACCAATATACTATTTATCATTGATAGATAAGATTGTATTCCTAATAAAAAAATTATTAGTATATATATATATATTATATGGTTATAACTTCTCACATCATTGGGGTTGAATAATTCAACAGTGGTGTTCATCGATCTCTTAAATAGTATTTTTAATAAATACCTTGACTTCTATATGGTTTTATTCATGGAAAATTTCATTATATATTTTATAACATAGGAAATTTCTTCATGGAACTATGAGATTTTATTGGGAACAATTAAACTTATCTACTATATATTAATCATTCATGTATAATATTTTGATAATATAGGTGATATTCTTTAAGAATGTTATTTCAAAGCAATAATTTTCATTAAAACTATAGAAATTAGTGGTTGTGGTGTATTTGGAATACCCCATTAGTTTTTTGGGAATCATGTATTTCATTATTTTTTAATTTTTATGTTTAATAAATTCCATATACCATTTTTATATGATGAGTATCACGTTGACCAAAAAGCCAGTGAAGATTGAGTACTATGATTTCTATGAGAAGGAAATCTTATAGTTAAATATGACATTTTAAATAGAATTTTTTCTTAATTTTATAGAGTTTTGAATCATATAAATAGGGTACCATAATGCCTTAGGTGTTGGGATGAGAATTTTATTATGGTAGAGGTATCAATTAGTCCCTTTTTGTCAGGTCAACTATGAACCCACATGTGGAATTACTCAATAGTTGACTTTGATATACTAGTTTGGATCCATGATTTTATGTCCACGAGATATTATCATTTCGATGTGATGATACTTATTAAAAAAACAAAATAGATTTCAAAATATTACCTCATAGAAGGGTTTTAATTTAAGGAATATGAATTTATTATAGTATGTAGGTATATGAAAACTCATGAAGTAATTCTGAAATCCAACCCTGGGTGCTATATACCAGTTCCCCAAGATGGTTGGTCACATGACCTAAGGTGTGCCTCCCCTTATATCAGAGGATACTGAAAAAAATTAATACTCAAATATATACCATGTTGATACTATGAGATATTTATATAATCATTACTATAGTGGACATAAATAACCAATATCCAGGTGATAATAAACAACAAATAGAATAATACTATAACTAAATACATACCAGTAAGACATGATAACCCAAAATATAAAAACAATATCCAAACTAAAGCAGTATATATGTAATTATAAATATTTTTCAGGTGTCAAATGGGAAAAAATAAAGACCCTAAAAAATCCCAAGTAGTTCCCAACATCCGGTAATTTTCAATCATTTATTCTCCATCCCAACACAAGCATATAACATATAGCTATTGTGCACATAATTTCATGCAAACATCTAGTCCATTCAGGTTCCCATTAGGCATCCCAAGTAGTTTTTCAGAAAAAATGACATGGCCAACTCTAACAACGTATAAAATAATATTTAGTCTATAATAATTAATGTAGTTTTATAAAGGATAAAATAAATAAAATAAATTAAACAGTCTCCATTATTAAATTAATTATTAAATTAACCACTAATCCCCCTTGATGATGATTACACATGAAGCAACAAAACTCTCTTCAACCCTTGTTAGAGTCTTAACAATTCCTAAAGGATATCATATATCAAATATACGAGCCTTCATTTATTATTTCATTTCAATTTCACATTCATTAAATGGGGTCCTAGAGTAGAATTTTGGTATCCCATGGGTTTATCAAGAATAAGTACCTATTATAAAACACATTGTTAACATGTATAGAAAATTATATTCTGGGCCATGTGGGTAGTTTATCACCTCGTGGTTATTTATAGAAGGGGTCTAGGTCCCACAACTCATTTAAATTACATCTACACAACCCATTGGTGGAATAAATTTTCATAATTTCATTTCATCAAACTAGTATTATTTACATAACATTGTTTTAATCATATTTTAACCCCCAATGTTTTGCTAGAAAATTCATAATATCCATTAATTGACCATTTATATTTACCCATTATTTAAAATATCATTATCATAATGACCACTAATTCCTATAACATAATTTAAACCAATTTAAATTACATTATTTTCATCCTATTTCAATATTATATGTATATTCAATTAATCAATTCAATTTAGAATGAAACTTCTCATTATGGGATTTGAAATTTCAAAATTAAATACAAAAAATTTCAATGAAGACTACTAGAATTGATAAATAGTACATATTAATCATTTTTATTGATATAAATTATCCGCATAAAAATCTCATAGTTTACATGGAATGGTCAATTTCACAAATAGAGAATTATATTTAGACCAAAGCCCAATACATGATTGAATAGATTAAGATCCCAGAAAACCTAAATCTAAAACATATCTAATGGAAAAAACCACTATAACCAAAAAGTAAAGGAAACATGATAAAGAGGTAAGAATCTATATTGTAATAGAATACATTAAATAATATGTGTATATCATTAAATTGGATATTTGATTCATCTGGAAAGCTGTTTGGAAGGTCTTGAGTCCCATTAGAGGAAAATATAAATGAACGAGAACATCTTATGTCTAAAAAGGGAGAATGGGGGTGAAAATTGGGGGGATCATGAATTTTAATTTAATATTTTTGGAGATATAAAACAATATTAAAAATTATAAAGGAAGTGGAAAAACATTTTACAAACCATTTTCCAAATTTGAAAATCCCCTTTCTTTGTGTTTAAATGGATTCTGGGTGGTAGGTGCACCGTTTGAGAAAACATTTCCCCCTCTATCCACTGCCCCTTATTCTTCTAAAATTATAAATTTTCATAAAAAAAACTACAACCATAAACCAAAGCAATATAAACAAAAACAAGGGTAAAAGTGTACCTAATAACATTCCCACAACATATCAAGTAAATTTCATGATCTTAAAATCTAATCACCTTTCAAAATCCCATACTCAAGTTGTACTCCAAATCATTTCTACTATTATGAGTAAAATGTATTGAGCCCAAAATCCCTTTTATCTACCTCTATCTTCATTGTATCATTTCAAACACATCCATGATTTCACAATACTTGATCTTCCCAAATATTAATTCCCCATAAGGTTATTTAACTATATTCTATAACACGTATCAGAAGCTCCAAAAGGGATGTGTTACTGTCAAGTTTATCATAATCAATATATATTACATGATAAGGGTTAGGGTGATACCACTGAATCTATGACATATGATAAATATCATTTGTCTCATTGTGTCCCTTTTGAATATCCAATATGTATTCCACCTACACAGTTCTCTCCACAACCGTGAAAGGATTGGAAAACCTACTTTCCAACCCCAACTACCTTCAAATTATATTATGTACCAAACTAGGAGAGTCTTGAATGATCATACGATCACCCACTATATCCTCAAGGGTTCAAAAAATTCTATTAGAATATGTATATTATCTACACTAGACCATAGAAATATATTTTTGAATGAAGGACATCTTCTCTAATGTATCCTGCATTAGACCTAGTCCAAAAAACTCTGACTCTCCCACCTCTATTTATCACAGAGGTAATCTATATGTCCTGTCATAAAAATCCATATATTTTTCAAGATGAATATTATATTGATAAATGTTGTTATAGGAAAAATAAAAAAGAGAGATATTCTTCCCCCAAGACACAGAATGTCTAGAAAATATGATCATATCATATCCAAAAATAACCATTTTGTATGTTCTCACTTCCAATATATTTGTTGGTGGAAATACATACTCATAAATACATGCATACCAAGAACCTTTTACAACTCATTCCATACTAATGATGTAAATTGCGAGTCATATTCTAAAATATTTCCCTATAGAAACACACATATATATAATATCTATTGAATGTAACAGTATGTCATGTGATACAATAATAAAGTCTACCATATTTGAATGAAATGATATAACTTATTCAATCATTACACAATCCCAAAAATAACATCATTCTTGTGTGGCATCCTCATGAGACCCACCATGAAAACCATTGTAACACTATCCCTCTTCCATTATATAGTAGGTAAAATTATTAGTAAACCATTGGGTCATTTATTCCTATCCTTTACCTACTGAAAATATGTAACATCATGATACCGAACCTCAAATATTATTTTCCATTTTTGAGAACCAATACTGTCGATGTAGTTTACTCTACATTTTGGTCAAACCAAGATGCACCACCCACTTTATGGCAGGAAATTAAAACACAATCTCCTCACACATAAACATCGGATAAAAAATAAGGACCTTGTAATAGATGATCTCAACATCATCTATGGCCCTATAAGAAGTTGTGTCCATGAATCCAAGGATATTACTCAAGGATAAACATTCAAGATCCTCATATTTCCTCTCCCTAATATGGTCAAAAAGTGTGTACACAACTAATTAAAATATGAGGGACATATTATTATAGCCCTAATAAACCACAATATGTATCATTGGAAACAAATTCATCAAATACTACTTAGAAGTATCATATTGAACATATAATGTCTATTTTTTCCTCAATAAATATCTTGTAACACTATTTCAATTTCAATGTGTATATGATAGCACAAAAACAAATGATTGTATACAATGAACCCACATCTATAGCCAAATATTCAAATATCTCTATAATAATATATAATTTAAGCTAGTTTTTCAATATCTACTGTAAAATTTTCATCCAACTGATAATTCCATCAACACATCATGGAATAAAAAACTAAAAATAACTTATGTTCTTGTATAGGATAATTATGTTCATGTTTATTTCACTACGATGACCCATACATCACAACATGTCGCCATTACATCAATACTTCCGTAATTTATATCTTATAAAACTCCAAAAACCGTATACCCCCCCCCCCCACTAACTCTCATAGAATCAATCTAAGAGTGTTATTTAAATGCTTCTTTGACACCTGTAAAACATTCTCACATTCTGATGATAATTCAAACTTTACTCCCCTATTTATTATTCCTTAAATTGGTTCTTCCAAGAACTAAAATTCTTGTATGAACATTTAATAATTACACATAGAGTCCAAAAATCAATTAATATGAAAACCCTTCATAGTTTGTTCCTATGAAAAAATTTCATATTAAAATAACTTCCTTAACCTTTTCAATGTCTATTGACACACCTTCATCTGAGATGATGTGACAAAGAAAATAAAATAAGTTAATCCAAAATTGAAACAATGATATCTTTTTGTATATCTAATCCTCTAATTATGTTCCCAATATTACATAAGGACGTTGGTTATGATCATCATGGGACATTGAGTAGAAAAACATTTCTACCACAAGAAAGAACAAAACAGATCCCCATATAGATAAAAGAATTTATTCATCAAGGCCATAAACACTTTTGTGACTGTTCGTCATCCCAAATGGAAATAGGATGAACTTCAATAGGCTATAATTAATTTTGGACATAGTTTTTTCTTAAATCTAATGGATTAACTATAATCTGATGATAGTCAAACCTGAAAAAAAAATTGGGGAGAAAATTTAGGCATCTATCAACATGTATAACATATCATTGATATGTGGAAGTGTATAACAGTTCTTCACTATCATCTAGTTCGTTATCTGGTAATCAACAAACATGAATAAGGTTTTGTCATAATACACAGAAAACCTGACTGGAGAACCCAAATGTGATGTATTCAGAAGGATGAATCCCTTTTCAATCAACTCATATGTTTGAGAATAATTATCATAAATATATATTGGTGATGTTATATAAGTTAGAATGGAAACCATATCATCTCTACGAAATAGGTCAGTAAATGAATAAACAACACTTTTAGGTGGAATCCTTAATAAGTCCTTACGAATCACTTTCTAAAGCTACTCCACTACAAGAGGATACACATCATGATTCACAATCCATAATTTAAAAAAAGATATGTAACCTAATTGGTGTACTGACCTAGTTTATATTGAACCGGTCCTGCATGGTATGCTTGGATATCCTACTCTCCCTGATCAACATGTTTTTTACCCACATTAGATGTCAAAATCAATATACTAGAGAAAAAATATATGTGGACTTAGTAAGCCACCAACAAATCCCTACCAAAAATTAACTTAATTCCGAACATTTCATGTATGTAGATATGAAAATTAAAACAATATTATCCATCCCCAAGGTAACACACCTTATATAAGAATATAGTATCATTACCATACTCCCGGAAGTCTATTGATCGTCATAACACCACTCACAAACAACACCATCTCACCCAAACCATACACAAGTTGTGAAGATACAAATGAATGATATGCACCACTACCAAATATGGAACTACAATGAGTAGAATCTACAAGAATAATACCTTTATCTATTGATTTTCCATCCTCACTATCCTTATGTTTAGCATTAACTACATGTAAATTTCCTTCCCCTCTTCCCCATTATGATGTTCAATTCCCCTGAGTTGTATGACTCTGCATATGTAGTCTCTCTTGGCCTGATGAACCATATCCACTACCTTGATCTCCATAGCTAGTATAACACTAATAAAAAGATTTATAAAGGGTAAAAGATCCCATTAAATCACCCTCATTCATCAAATTTCTCTCATCTATACCCATAATTTGTGTGTATCTATAATACCTCTACAAGGTACACAACCTATCGCAAGATCATCACTCCAAATGTGGTCGATTACAGTAGCTATGAATATGTCCCAAAATACCACACTGGGGGTACTATATATGGTTCTTACACTAGGTATCATATGAATTTCCTTGACCAATATATTATCTATAATCTTGATTAGTTTTTTCAAAGAGACTCATCCTTCCATCAGAATAAGTTCCTCATTTTTGTCTAATATAAAAAACATATCGTCCAATAGAATCCTCCTTTTGGTTCCTATAATATATGAGTTACTAATTTAACACCTTCTAATTATTCATCATGAAAAATATGTAGACCGGGGAATTAATTTCACAATTAATCCAATCAAGAAACTGTTCTTCCATAGTATCAACATCTTCTATAAATGCTGCAATATTGTTCTAAAAATCAGTAAAGTTTCATTTTTACTCCATCACCAACATAATTTCCTAGGATAGTCTCAAGGCCTTTACTAGCCATTCTATCTAGATTATATTTTTGTAATGTTTCTCCTAGATCTTTTAAGGAATTTTCTTACTTAACATATTATACATCATTCTATCCCGAGTATGGATATCCCAAAAATTATTCTTTTAACCACGTAATGTATAATAAAGCTATATGATTATATTCTCAATAACAATCTCCATGTGAAAATAGATTTTCTGTATTAACTCAATCCAGAACACTGATTCCCTAGGTCCACTAGAATAGCTGTAATTTAGAGGGTACTATAACTTGAACTATTAATTAAAACATTCCATACCATTCAGAAAATTACCATTGCCTTATTTCGTATGCTACATAATGTGTGAAATATTTGTAGGAAACATTCTTCTTGGTCCTTCAACTTGAACAGTTGGGGCCTTTGGATTCAATATAGAATAGAAATTTCTAACCATGTCAACATCTCATCATATCAACAAGTATCAGCTTGGATGAAAAACTATATAATTCCAAAAACATGTTATTGAAGACAAAACACAACGTTATCAAAATTATATAAGTAGGATTCATATAAATCTATAACAAGTCACACCCCTTATCACACCAAATGGTCAAAATAGAGGAATTATCACTAGTCATAACCAACCCTCATCAAGGAAATTGATATCATAGGGTAAAATACTATCAAAACACTAAATTACCCTTCGAAAAAATTTCAAAAATTTTCTATTTTCCATATATTGGAAAATTTAAACATATTTTAATTAATATTAGGATCCTTCTCATTTAAAATAAATAAATACATAAAATCATTTAATTTAAATAATTCATCCCAATACCTTCTTTTTCAGGTGTTCCTAAAACGACACATATCAAAATAAATCACAATTTCCTAAAATGATGAATGTATGATAGGCCATTTTTCCATACAAGGACATGATTAAAATATATGAAAATAAATAATATCACACAATATGTTCATCACTCAAGGATAAAAAATGCCACTATAATAGAGAAAAATCATTAGCAACATTCCCAACCAAGGTACTTGTGTTTTACCATTTACATGGCTCAGCGACTCTCATGCATGATCTCTTGACCATGTCTGTAATCATCTTAATATCCTATAATCCATTCCAAAATATTATGAAAAAATAAAAAAACCAAAACCCTTTGATAGTACATTTTGATGTCAAGACCATGTTCCACATACTGGTTCCCATGTGCTAGTTGGCCACATGACCTTTGGTGAGCATCCCCACATGTCATAGGATGTCATCTAGTAGCGAGTATCTAACATATTACATGGCGAGAATATAACCACATTATCAAATAGTCACAATAGAGTAAATAAATAAATATATCCAAATGTTAATCACCAATAACCATAATAATACCATAACCAAATATTGACGAGTATAACACACTACACCATAACATGAAAACAATATCATAACTAAATAAGTCTACATTTCATGGAAAATATGTGTTATGTGTTAAATGAAAAACCAAAATAAATACACTAAAAACTATCAATTGGGTCCTCACATCATGGGTGGTTCCCATATTCATTTTCTATCACAACATAGTCATCAAAACATTAGTCCATTTCCTTTATCATGTCCTAAAAACATTAATTCTCTTCAGATACTAAATTGACAGCCTGAGTTGTTTGTGAATACAACATTGTAGGCCAACACTAATAATATCTAAAATAATATACTATGAATAATAGTGTATGTGGTTCTATGATTAAAAAATGCAGTTGATTATGTAAATAGCTACTACTATTAAATTAATTTATTAATTAATGACATAATCCCCAGGTTCTTGACAACATTAGAACAAAAAATACATACCCCGTCATATTACAAATTCTTAACCATCCCCAGAGTATATCACTTATCACATCAAATATTAATCATTTATCATATCATTTCAAATTCAAATTCTAGAAATGAGGGCCTAATGCAGTAGTCTAGAACCTCATGGTTATTTAGAGAATTAATATTTTCTCCAAAAATCAGTGATCAAATGAATTAAGAAATATATTAGCATCATAGAGTGATATTATGTCACGTCGTGTGAATTTAGATAAATGGTACCTACCCCAAAACTCATTTAAATGATATCATAACACCCCATGGGTGGCTATCAATTTTACAGTTTCCATTAATATATCAAAAAACACTTTGAGAACATTATTTCAATCATATCGTCACACCCCATTACTGACTATAAATTTAAAATTTGTAATTAATTATAACATAAATTTATCCAAAATTCACCACCCTCATAATCACAATATCCTTCAATTCCATTAAAAAATAGAAACTTATCTCAATTAAATCATGTTTAACCGATTTCAATATCACATGGAAATTCAAGTAATCAATTCAATTTAGAATTAATTTTCCCATCACAAAAATTTAAATTTTGTAATTACATAAATGAATTCTCAATAATGTTTATGGAAATTGATAAATTTTCCACCAATGTTGTGTTTGTTGAAATATGTTCACCAAACAAAACTCTGAAAAATTTATGTGGAACAATCAATTTTAGAATGGTGGAAGATATTTAGACCCAAAAACTATATCTAATATCAAATATATATATATATATATATCCTATAAATCTTATATCAAATACATCCCATTAGAAGTCAATCATTCAACCAAAATATGATCTAATGATGGTAGAGGGTAGAATTTAAACGATAAAATCATACATACCAGAATATGTGAAGACCATATAACTGGATATTCAATTCCACATAATAAGAGTTTAGAAGGCCTTGGATTCCTCTTTATAGAATACATTAAATTAAGAGAGCATCATAGGTCATATAGGAGTGAATTACGATTAAAACTTGGGTCTTGAGAATTTTTATTAATTTCTTTCTTGATTAAAACCACACGCACTATATCGTATAAGGAACACATGGTTTTCCAAATTGTTCATCTCATCAGAGGGGTTTACAATTTATTTTAAGATATCATATGGTTCAAAAACCGGTGAACCATGTGTGAATAACCCTCTATTTGTGAATTTATTTTGGGGTCGAGAAGCACATGGGTTGGGAAAATTATTTACCGACTGTTCACTACCACTTATTCATTGAAAATTATAAATATTCACTAAAAGAACCCCAAAAAATGACAACCTGGATATAAAAAATATAAGGGTAAAATAGTACGTGAAAATGAGCTTGAGAAATTTCCATAAAAAGTCAAGAATGTATAGGAAAATATTTTTTAGGAATTAAAATTTCATTCTAGAGTCTCCTAGTATGAAACCACCAACAGAACACATGTTTAGACAAAATATTTCATTTAATGATTGTCATCTAGTACGTAAAATGTCATTGTATCTATTATAAGCATCATTGGATCATAGAGTTTTGAAATATGTTCTATTATTAATCAAAAAACTATAATGGTATATGAAAAAATAATCCATGTTTCCTATCCTGATATGATGTTGATTCGAGAATGATTACCAAGGAGTGACCTAGTTCTAATATAATACATAGTTGAGGAAGAAATGATTTATTATATTGGAATTTTAGTAGTTCTAGTTAAATTTATTAATAATTTTATGATATTCCACCATGATGATATAGTTTAATTATATCAAAGGTTGATGATTATGTACTGGGACATACATATTCTGTTTCGGGGGATATGAATGAGTTGGAAAAACAATGGTTTTATTTTTTGATGCCTTACCATCTATAGAGAATATCAATTATTATCATTGGGTTCTCTCTAGTCACATAGGATTCTTATAGTGATGCGTTATAATCATATTATGGACATTATAATAGGGATACGTAGGTCAAAATGGTGTTGTAATTCAATTTGGGTGATAGCTGATTGTAAAATTAAATTTTCCATTATGTACTGATTCAGTAATCACTTCTTGTTTAAGTGTTGGGAAAGACGTATGTGAATGATATTGCATTCCATCATATAAATCAATTGAGAATAATATCAGATAGATACATATACTTCACATTGATATTATTAAATATATTACTGATGGATTTTTGTGACCCTCTTGAATCTAAGTACATCATATCGTCCTTAAAATTATTTATAATTAGAGGGAGAAATCCAAAATATTTGAGGTTATATTTCTAGAAATACTAATGGAATCTGGTGGACTATAATAATAATATTCCCATTGTGATGTCCATAATTATCAATAACATCAATTCATTAGTTTACAGGGTAAAATTATAGGATCATTATGGCTTTTTGGTTTTCTCACAGTTGTATTTCCATTTGTTAAGAGATGTAGTAATTATGGAGTTGATTATGGTAATGCAGACCGCCAAAAAAGATAATTTAATTAGTATGTGGTTAAAACCCAATCTGAGTAGAAGATGATCATAGTTATATATGATTATGTAAAAAATTTAGTTATTGTGGTTAAGCATGATTCTTTACCGGTTACTCCTTGAATAGGGAAACAATGATTAAATAAGAAAGGGATGATGGAACAAGTTTTTTTTTAAATTAAATATCACAATAAATATCAATATTGATACCTTCTATTTATATATTTACCCATTGTTTCAAGGTATGAACTGTATGTTCTATAGGTCTATTACTTATAGGTAAATTCCTAATCATACAAATGTTCTAACTACATATATGATGAGCACATTCCCAAAGAAGCATTTTGGAAACACGTTATATTGACCAATGATCAGATAAACAATGTGGACTAAGTGTGAATGGTGCCACTTATTAGTGAACAATAACAAAATGTGTGGATAAAATAATCAAATTCTTATTATGAGTCTAATATACAAGATCACTAGCTACATTTTTTTCAAAAATAATAATTGTGATAATTCTTGTAATTAATAAGTCCTTAGAAGGGGAGACTAAACTAGCCAAGGGTATCACATATATTTTTCCCTTATTATTATCCATTCATTATGTGATTTAGTGTTACATTTTTCATAGGTGTACTCCCAAGAATATTTTTACTACTTGTGGTGGTCCTTTGAGTCCTTCCATGGTGTATAAGGTTGGTGCATTTTTAGTGAATGCCTTGTGGCTCATTTTGTGGAGGATGTGTTATCATTAATAATTTTCACATAGTTAAATAAACTATTGATAATTCTACTATAAAAATTGAAAATCATCATTTATTCATAATTCATGGATGGTTATTCGATTATTACACATTATTTTAAAAAATATCATTTTCTATGAAGAGATAGAAATTGTAACATGGTTGGTTCAGTATTCAGTAAACCATTCAAAAAAATTATGTGTGATGTTTTAAATGATCCATATATATATGTGGATTTAAATTAGAAAAATCTCATAAACTCTTCATTATTTCTGGTAATCCATGATATTTTGAACATGGGGACTCTAGTAGTGATTTATGGTTGTTTATTTCCCTCATTAACAGAAATATAAAGAATCTATATGGGTGAATATATTAGATTCATGCTAAGATTATGTTTCATATTCCTTTCATTAAATAAATCCTAGATATTCTCATTCAATTATATTTAAAATTATATATAAAATATTAATTTATAGACATCTAGATTCATTCATAATATAATGGATAATTATTGGTCATTAATTTGATAAATACTTGAGCTATAGATTATTCTTCACATCCATGAGAAGATATAAACCACCATTAATGAAAAATATCATTCATTTTGTTGATGTGGAATCCATCTATTGGAACAATAAATTATTTTATTCAATCTTTAGTGCATTAAAAATATGAAAGATTTACTACAGATCAATGGGGGTTGAATTAGTGTTAAAATGGTTGTTTTTGAATATTTAAAACTGATTTTTCTGGAAACTTTAATTCATGTACACGATTTTCTATGACTGGGTGCACAATTTCCCCTAACCAAGCATCAAAAAAGTGTGATTTATTTATATGGGTGTTTGGTTACTACTAATAGGGAATATAGTATGAAAACCCATGATCCAGATTTGAACATTCCCTCTATCCAGCATTAAATATTTTTCTAATTCAGGGAATAAGGATTGTGAAAATAGTTCCCCAATTGGAAATCTCACTATTTCTCCCATTTTACTATAATTTATAGAAAAAAAAATCATCATGTCAAAATATAAAATAAATTTAATCAATGATAATAAAAATTTTTCCTATAATACAGACTGAGACAACTCTAGAAAAATTCAAGATCTTTCGATCTCCCCACCATGTAACAATTTTCTAAAAGGTCTCACTGCAAATAATATCAAATATTTTGAGGCAAAATTAATGGCCATGATCCCTCATATCAACCAACATATCCCATGTTTCCTCATACACTTGACCATGTTTCCAAAATACATGAACAATCATTGTGTCCTTTCCTGGAAAAATATTCTCACTGTTAACCAACTCATATATCTAATTCTCTTCAACTGATGCATCTATATCATGTTCAAAAACATCCATGTCTATCACATGAGATTGTTTAGGGTGTTACTGGTAGATTTTTATACAATGATGATGGCATGCCTGAAATTTTATTTTGTTGAAGATATGACCATTATGAAAACATCCTGATTCTATCCACAACCACAAATTGTCCAAAAAACCTAGGCACCAACATGCCTTTTATCTATATCAGGTAGTGACCCAAACTATGAGACACCCTATGAAATTCATGATCAACATATGTGAACTCTAGTGGTCATTTAAATCAATTACCAAATTACTTATATCATATTTGATCCATAGAAAAATGATTCAAAGGTAGCTGAACCTATTTCTAACATCACTTGAATGAGAATCGATCAAAAACATTATGAATCACCTGTCTACATCCACCATAGGGGTGATATTCAAAGACTAATATAATGTTCCCCACATGGTTCCATTAGTTTAGTTTTCAGATAACTTATGTTATAGGTGAAATCTACTAGATACTGGTTCTTCTCTTGATATCCTACAATGCCTAGACTATAAGCTCAAAACATATCCTCAAGAACATGTTTAGTATGCTCTAAAAAACAATCTATCTGTGTGTGGAATGTATTCTCTATAAAAGATATAAATTATCTTCTATAAGACTTCAAAAAAGTGTTTCATATAGTGTTATTAATGGTCATAATCTATTATCTGTGGTACCCCGTGACAATGGACTATCTCTCAAACATACAAATTCCACTAAAAATCTATTGAAAAAAGTTGTCAACATAGGCATAAAATGTTCCACTATAGTAATTTGATTCAAAAAACACAAAACATGATAATTATTTAATGGAATCCTTTGGTGAACCAACACAAATTTCATGGTCACATGATCCCATTTACACACTAGAATGGGAAATATTTGGATTAATCTACTTTTTCATCAGTGCTTTGGCTTTACCTACTGATAGTTTTAGCATATTTTTATTAAAATTAAATTTTCCTATTTCATTCCTAAACACCAAAACATTCATCAAATGTATAGTACAAGTTGGTCACACCAGGATGTACTACCCACTTCAAGGTTTGACACTCAAAAATCAAGTCCTACCACATATTCGTAGGCACAACAACCCGATTCATGAAATAGATGATCTCATCCTCATATATGCTCGAATATGAAGGTTTTTATCCACCTTTAATGATTTACCTCAAGGAAAATCACTTTGGATTCTCATAATTCTTCTCTTTTCTCTGAAAATTGTAGTATCCATAAAAACTAATAAAATATTCATCTGAATCTCACTCTCCTAGACACCAGCATGCATCTCATCAAAATGAATCATCATCTTCCACTTAGCACTACCCTCTTTAAAAATTACATTATGATTTTTATTGTAGAAATAATCATTGAAACTATTATATTTCTATGGCCATAAATCTAGTTTGAAGTCAAATGACTTCAAATAATCAATCAATATATCCTAGGAATATTAAAATCTCACTGAGAAATGATGTAATTATAGATATATTGATTTTTATAAATAGTAAACATTTCACTAAACTTGTAATGTAACATGAACTTAAAAACATTTACCACACCCTCAATCATTTGATCATGGGTTCAGAAGTTTCATTTCTATGGTTGCATATGCCATGACTTGTACACCATATCTCGATATCCCTACCCCATCACTACTCAATCTATACAACCAAAATCATCACAAAACACCATGTAATTCTCACATAGCATGGGTAGGATCGGGATCAAGGATAATGGATGGTGATTCTGATATCCATGGGAAAAATCCACATAAGATTATGACTAATAAAACATTATCCCCCCTTTTCAAACGTGCATGTGGTTCTTCTAACAATAAAATATAGTGAATGAACCTCTGACAATATCCAAATTAACCTATAATTTGTTCGATGTCAAAGGTGTTCTTTGGCTACTCCCTGGAAACCACTACCTAAAATTTTTATGGGGCCACTAACATGCCTTCCAATGAAATGATGTGACCCAATAATTGAACATGATAAATAAGAAACTAGAAATTTGATATCTTGATGTAAATAATTTTCCCTCTCAATGTACCCAGAATGATACCATGTAATTGAGAATGGACGTCACGAGCATTGGAGTACACCAAGATATCATCCAAAATCACTATAAAAAATTGATCCATTTATTGATGAAAGATATTGTTCATCAATTCCATAAACACTAATGGTGAGTTTATCAATCCAAACAGAGTTATAAATAACTCATATTTTCCATACATACTCTTTAAAGTAGTCCATAGTATAGTTGATTCTAAATTCATAGCTGATGATACCATAATCTCAAATAATTTTTTTGGAAAACAAAAGTTCTTCTAAACTAATCATGAAGTTCCTAGATAGGTAGAAGAAGATAATGGTTATTCATATATCTAATATTCAACTTCCCATATTCAACATACTCATGTAGAGTCCAATCATCCATAGTTGAAAAAATACAAGTGAACCCCATGGTGATGTAATTGGATAGATAAATCCCTTATCCTCGCACTCCTTCATCCTTTTTGTCAGTTCTTAATTCCATATAGGTTCCATTATTTACATTTGAATTGAAGCCAACTAAGCTCACAGAATAGTATCAATACTGATTTAGATATATCTCTCCGGTGGCATCCTTGAGAATTCATCCTGAAAAACATCTTGAAATGGCTTCACTATTAGATGAAAGTCACAGGTCGTTACATCTTTATAATCTTGTAACAAAATTTCAACATGGGTTGTGAGCTCCCCAAGTTGATGAGTAATGGTAAATTCTTGGACATCTGGGTAATCACACTCTCAATGGTGAATGTAATTGTTAGACTTAAGGAATGTAAGAGTTAATCCTTGATGATGACAATCCACGTGGTATTGGCATGTCACTATATGGGCCATAAAAAAATCATATTCATTCCTGACATGTCATGGATATAAATATCCCATAGAAAATAATTCTCCCCAACATCGATACAACACCCTTGGAAAAAATAGACTTCTCTATAAAATACAATAATAGGTGTGTCTGTCCTTAAAACCACTCTCACAAACTCCACATCCTGGAATATACTTTTCAAAATTTTTTAGATATAAATGAATGAGGGAAACCATTATCAAATAAGGAACTAGACAATGTATATTCTACAAGAATAGTACCTCCCAATATTCATGGTCTTGCCTCACTAACAACTAGTGTAAGATGAGTTTCTTTTAACTATCTTTCCCCACTAACCAATGACTCAATTTGACTTCCCATAGTTGTTTTACTTTGATGATATGGGCTATATTTCTGAGAAGTACCACTTACACTTCCTCCACACCCTTTTCATGTATTACATTAAATTCCAATCATATATGGAGTAAAAGAACCCCTTCCTACACATGGTTAATATCTAAATCATCCATTACTAACTCCTATATCATGTATTTCTATAGAACATATATATATTTATCGTCTTTTAATAATCTTAACAGTACACTAGTTTTCATGCACAATTTTTACAAATGTTCCCCTCCCTAATGCACTATTTTCAATGGACATGGGTAAGATCATGAGTATCTGATCAATTTATATTGAAACATTATTTTCTGAATCGAGGGAAATGTTCTCAAATTAACACTTCTCTCTCTCAGAACTTATATTTACATATCATCCACAAAAATCGTTTTTCTTCCACATGAATCATCCTTCTATTTCTCTTCCATAATGATATCATGAATTTACACATTGGAAAATATCATCATAATGAATATATTCACATGGGTCATAATTTCACATTTTAGTCAAACATTAAAAATATTTTATATAGTAAAATCATTTACCTCAATTTATATAGAGAATAATTAAAAATATTTTAAGTGTTCGTTATTGTATATCACAGACATATTCCCCTGACTTAATTTCATGAAATCAACTTCTCTATAATATATCACTATGTCTAGATAGAAGTTCTTCATGTACGTCTCATGAATGTCCTTACATTCGATATTATTATGTTTTGAATACCAATTATTTATGTCCCACAACCACATAACCTAAACACAAAAAATATAGGCAATAAATTTGAATATCTTCTCAGAAGAAGTCGCCAGGTTTTCAAGTATAGTCTAGATATTTTCAATCCATAACATAGATCCCTCTTGTCCACCCTCTTCAGTAAATGAAAAATTGTGCTATAATTGGAACCCCCTCATCATATTATATATGATTTTCATAACCCTCCCTAGTTCTATTTACACGTATTAAATGAATTGATCGATGTTCTTTCCAAATGGCTACCCTACATCCTTAACCTGAACTATCAATGATGGAGGTTCAACTATTAGTAAAGCATCTCAAGCCATATCATCCTATTTTCCTCTCAATTATCATCCTCGTGGAGTTATATCACTATTATTTTATACACATGTCCTTATAATACTACCTTTACAATATCAATTTTATGTTTGTAGAAAATCATAACAAGTCATAATTAAAATATTTAAATGATCCTCATCATGTGACTAAAAATGAAGTGCTATCACCACCCATAACAATCATACATCTAGGTCCTAGTTAAAAAGGGTAAATATATATTGATTTCCTATATTTTATTAGAAACTGATTTATTTTTATGTTTTCATCATTTCACCATTTTAAATTACAATATCAAGGAAAAATACTTCACGTTCAACAACCAACCAATTTCTCAATTCTCTATGCATGGATAAAATAATCAATGAAATAATAATCATGAGTCCCTAGAATGATGCACAAAAATTAACTCCCATTCCATATCAGGCCATGATTCAATTCTAAAAAAAATATCAAAAATAATATTAACATCATAAAAGAAGTGTGTAACTCATGGTGAAACAATATTCATCTGTAATTAAAAACAACAACAACAACAATCTTATAATCGATTCTTGGATTTTCCCCTATAGGTGGGATTAAATCTCCCACGAATGGACTCATTTACATGTCCATACTCTCCCTTTTATCAATTATACCTTTAATCAATAAGTAAGAAAAAGAAAAGGGAAATGAAAACACATTCGATACCTCTTTATAGAATCCTGGCCCAAGTACCACTCATCGGTGCCCCGAACCAGACCGCCAAATGACAACATGTACACCACCCCATATTCCATATTCTGGTGATTAGAAATGAGAGTCTAATCAAGAATATTTGGAGAATATGACATCTATAATAAGTGTTATACATTAGAGTTAAATAAGAAAAAAAAAACTAAATGAGACGTAACCTTAAGAAGACCAATACTAATATCACATGATGACCAAACTGAGGATACAATATATAAAACTAAACATTAAATATTCCATGTTATGTTTATTCTATGTGAAAAAATTAAAAGAAAAAAATATAGACACGTATGATACCCAATTGGGTCCTGAACCATGTCTCATTCCCTCAACCATGATCCAACACAAGTCAGTCATCTAACAGATGGACCCTTCCCTTATCCAATCATTAAACCAAGAAATTTATTTCGGATCGGATTAGGAAACCCATCTAGGGTCAATGTATGACATAGTAGGCCACCACAAATAGTGTATAAATGAATTTCCAATCAATAATGATGATTTCGTTGTATAAGGAATACATAAAATCATTAAAATAAAGAAAATATATTTATTAATTTATAATATTTTTAACAACATAGACCCCATGTTCCCAAGGATATAAATCCTCAATACCTTCATCTGAACATTAAAAAGTCTGAACCACATCAAATTATCCATTAAATGTTCATTTAATTATATTTTTTCATTACACATTTCCATTAAATTCATGATACATAATATTGGAACCATATTCTAATTCCACAATTTTAGGCATAGATAATTCAGTCAAGTGCCACTTCGGTTTTTTGAGCACCATTCCATGTCTCACACATCATGGGTATTTCGAGGATCCATCCCTATCACATACAATTATTATGGATTCATTTGGTCTAGAATGAAATTTCTCGGATAACGTGGTTGTTTGGAGTGTTATTATATGTTCCAAAACCCATTTTTTCAAACAACCCCATATATAACATGTATACGATATATAAAATTAATTTAATAAATAAATAAATAAATAAATAAATAAACTCAATTAATTATTTCAAAAGTTAACTAATCAGGAAAAATCATTCAATTAATTCATTAACTTATTTTTTTAAAATAATCTCTCAATTAATTCCACAATTAATTAATCTGATTACCTTTATTCAATATTATAAAGAATATTCCAATAATAATATTTCATTATTTCAAAATAAAAAAATACCAATAATTAATTAACCAATAATTTATCCCAAATCAAGAATATAAAAATTAAACTATTCTAATATATTAGTTGAGAAATTCTTTTATAAAACTAAATAATTTCAGTATAACATAATTAATTCAATTTTTAATTATTATCAAATCCCATATATTTAATATTTGAACAATAAATTCAATAATTAATTATTATGATCAATAATTTTGAAATATCACCCATTAACATAAATTAATTTGATTAACAATTTATAATATTCAGGATCGTTGAAATAATCAATTAACCATTTTAATTAATTCAATTCATAAATCAAAATCAAAATTAAAATATTGAAATCTATCAATTAATTACAAATTGTTGAAAAAATAACATATAGTTTTGAATAATATACCACCAACCTTAGTTCGTTAATGAATGGTCACCCCAAGGAATTTCATATAAATATAGAAGAGTAATGGGAATGAAATAGATTTTAATATACAACATAAAATCAAGATTTAATTACTCATGATATAGATCTATAATCATTGATTTAGATTAATTAAATCTATATCTAAATTTAATGAATCTGATGATATCATCCCACCCAATGAATTGGAGAATGTTGGGAGATCATTGGAGAAGAAACCAGATACTTAGAGAGTTATAGATCTTCCAACCGGGCATTGAATCATAGATAATAGAGGTTGAAAGGGATTTGAATCTATCCGAAGGAATTTAATGTCATGAAAGGGGTCATGTGGTTGAATATGGGTCGAATTAGAGTAAAAATTTGTGTTTATGAATAGTAAAAGAAAATATTTATGGTAATTAAATTCCTACATACATTTCTCAGGGTGCGGGTGAATGATTTCACCTAACCGCATCCCTAAACCGTGATACTCATTCTGTGGGTCACATAGTAACTCCTAAGAGGTTTCACAGTTTCAAAAACCATTGGCCATCCATGAAAATCCACAATATCTAGTGTTTCATTATTTTCTTGGTTAGGGTGCATGGGTAGAGAAAACCATCCATGAGCCATGAAGACCCTGATTTCTATAATTTTTCTCAAATCAACACAAAAAATCATCAATCTATAATTAAAACTAAATATAAAAAAAATAAAAAAGTATAATATTAACAATAAACAAGTATGAGTCAACTCCACAGAATGTTGTGATCTAATATCATCCCATGATATATTGTGGATATTGAAATCAATTAACTAAAGGTATGAGGTCCTTACAACCATGGTCTGTTGTATAGATTTTATGTGAATTAATGGATTGTGAATATATTCCTTATATAGATAACACTAAATTAAATGGTATATTTGGATGATAGGGTAGATCACGAGACGATTGTTTTGTTTTTTTTGTGTGGTCTTTTGTACGATTCCCAGTATATGTTGTTATATAATAGAAGTGGTGTATTTGATACACAATTCTTATAAATTACTATGTTATACCTAAATTATAAACTAGTTCATACTAAAAAGATTTTTTATTTTGTTATATTATACTTTTCAATGATATTAATTACAAGTAGGTTTGTATAAATCCATTTAATACTTTTTTTAAATGTTTAGATTAATATGTGGACAAGAAAGATTTATCTGATCCAATAAAGAGTGATCATTGAAAAAATTACTAATATATTATGGAATTGGATATAATATGACTAGTTATAGAGCTCACGATATGATTATCTCATGGGGATGGATATATTATTCCATTGAATGAGAGTCTATATGCCATCAGGTTTTTCTGATAGGGATCATATATTAATATGTATTGATTACCCTTAATTTTGTATTTCTAAGGAGGAGTGATATTTTTTGGATACAATTATGCATGGGTTATGTGTCATATATACCATAAATGAAGTCTTTTATGTATTCCCTAATATAATAAATTAAATTTTATTTAATGATTTAATAAATTTATAAAACACAAACTATGTTATGAAATTACATGTTATATAGACCTTAAGGCATGTCACCGTAGAAGGTTCTTCTAGAGTTCATGGTATATTTTGTAGCTCAAAATTTGACTATACATGGTCTATTATAAGTGAATATAATTATTGATCATTACATTCACCAATATATACATGTTCAATGTACTTAATAATTAATTCTTAGTATGATTTTTTATTGTCACAACCTACATAAGAATATCAGTGTCTTTGTAGACTTCATGATCTTAGATCTAGAGATGTTATGGGGCCCAATGAAAGGTATATTTGGTATATAAATGATAATTTTATACTTGTCCCCAATAAAGACCCTGTAAATCTTCCACAACATATTTTATTTATATAATTTTATTTTTAATGACATAATTATTAAACAACCACATGGGGGATAATGTGAGTGTTATTGAATCAAAAGGAATTGATTCTCTTATAAAATCATTTTTATGGTACATTCTTAATTTCATTATTAGTTAAGTTATTTAATTTTCTTATATTTTTTTATTGATTTGATTAAATAATGTATAATCTTACCACATCACCCATATATCTTCATCTATAGTTAGTAGCCTCTTATATAAGGGGAGTCACACATGGGGTCATGTAGCACTCCAACTCATCCTAGAGATTATGGACAAGGTGTTACATGTCCCTATATATATGTTTCAGGTGTTTACTTCATAAAAACTTATCAAAATATATACTGAATATTTAGATCCTTCTAAAGATACATTTTCAATTATTTTGAATTAAGGTGTTATCAAATCTATAAAATATTTTGATATCCCAATTCACCTTTTTATTTAAAAACACCTCTAAAAAATATCATATATCCTATGATTATTCCTTATATATTTAGATTATATTTTTATTTATGATAACCTCCCCAATGTGGAGAATTCATTTTTAAATTCTAATATTTTTTCTATTTTATTTCATCTTTAAAACATTTATTATTATTTTTATTAATTTCTATCATCTATTAAAACAGTTTCCCAAATATTAATATATTTTTCATTCACTACAGTGTACTCAAAAAAATATGGAAACATAAAAAAAAAATTATCTAATATGTCCCTCATATTTCACCTCTCCCCATATCACATCAACTTTCTCAAAATAAAATTTGATGGTGCCTAGTATATTTTCATCCATATGTATTATAAAAATATTGTATAAATTTATTATAGGTTCTCCTTTATTATTGTTTTCAATAAACTATCATTATATTATTTAAATATATTTCATAAATATTTTAAAGTAATTATTATTTTAAATGGAAATGGAAATTTTATGAACATCGTAGAGACTAAATTTGTTATTTTATAATGAGTTATTAAATTTAAAAAACATTTTAAATGCTTATGATTAAATTATGATTTATTAAATTGTTATTATGTATTCACAATTAACTTATTATATATAATATTTCAACTATTTAAAAAAATATCAAATAACATTTTTTAATGTATAAATTTAATATTTCATTATTATGATCAATGAATTTAATTTTATTGAAAAAATTTAAATGATTTTTTCTACAATTCAAAAAAAATTATCTTCTTTTTCTTGTCATTTATCTAATGATCCTAGAAACACATTATTCATCTACGTCAATATACTTAGTAATTTTTATGTTAAATTAGAAGTATTTTTAGGTCACTATCAGATTTATATGAATTCATGTCCATTGTAATATTCTATGAATGATATTCATAGTACCAATTTCTTTTCAATTCTCTGAATATGTGATGTATTATGTGTGGATGTTTTAATTTTTTTATAGCATGTAGATATGTGGAATGAAATATAATTTTGATAGATCGGGTCCTTTATTTCCCTCTAATTCATTAGATATTGATTTATATCTCCTGAAATAATTATGGGAATCAAGTATGGATGATCTCTCAACAATGGAAATATGGATGTTATTCTTAATCCACTATATTATGGGAATAATGTAGTGATTATTTATATACTAATATTAATCGAATTAGATTATGTTTTCAACAATTTATTTTATGTTTATTACATAGCATTCCCAATACAACTATGTTTATTGAAATAGAATGTAATGTGTTCTCCGATATGAGAATCAGGTAGTGATTCTGAATCCATCATGTTATGTGAAATAGGTTATAAATACAGACCAAATATATTAGGATTACATTTCCTATAATAGTTTTATAGATTACTATTATTATTATTTTGCATCGTATAAAATAAAATTCTTCCTTGGATTAAAAGATATGGATCATGTTTATTAAAATAGGTTTTGGAACTATTTCGCCTCACTATATTATTCATCTGTTTATGTTACATGTTTTGATGTCATTTATTATGTCAAATATTATTGTTAAATGTTCATTTTAAGAAATATATTAATCTACTACTTATGATTTCTCATTTCATTATGATCAATACCTTTATTAAATACTAATAAATGTTTCCCCAACAGAGAATTTTTGTTTAACCATTTATTTTGTTTCCATTCCCCCCCCCCCAAATTATATGTCTATTTGTAGAACGATTTATTATATAAATAAAATTTTTTAGTGATGCTAATAAAATAAATAAGATATATTACAAAATTGAAAAATAATTTGGATGAATAATACAATTTAGAAAATATATAAACTAACCAAACATTATATTTTTGGTATTGTGTGTTTATTATGAGATGTGTTATTTAAATTAAGCACATTTTGTAAAATAATTGAATGTTAATCTCATAATGTATAAATAGATAGTTTAATGAAATGTTTTTTATCCTTAGACCAGGGTAGTTTATATTAGAGTTGTGTAGTATTATTTTATGGTGTATGATTTTTTATATTTAGGGATTTATATGGGTGAAAATTTTCGAATTCAAAATATGTGAATCTCTTTGTTTGTTAACATCATGGAATATTATTTATCCTTTGATTATGTTGAATTCATAGAAATTTTATAATATTAATGATAATGGAATGAGTATGTGAGCGATGAATAAATATACAAAAGTTTAATAATCATAAAGATGTATTTTTTAGAATCAATTCATTTTTCAATTGGTTGAAATTAAGCAGACTTCAATCACAACACATTGATTGCCATGCTATCTGGACTTGATGTAGTATGAATTATATCAATGAAATTTGGAGACACAATATATAACATTTAAGGTAAGAGAAATAAAAAACTATTTGATAATAGAAAACATAGGATAAACTATTGTACTTGTGGTTTTACCTATTTAAATCATAGTATGATAAATTTTTCACTTGTAAAAATAATTGATTAACTAGAGAAGAAATAATTATTATGTTTTTTATATTCATATGATCATTTAAAATAAATTTATTTGATATTATAATTGAAATTTTTTATTTCACGATTTAATAGAAAATAGGATAAACAATTAATATATGAAAGGTATGTCCCCATAAAATCTTATAAAAATAAGGATGAATATATTGTAGGAAACTATGAGACAATTAAAAAATATCAATATGTTATTATTTCTTGGTAAATGATGAGTCTCATTGTATATCAAATTTTCAGGTTGATATTTCAGTATGGTATTTTTCATGAGATTATTATGTATCTCTTGTGTTTTTTCCACTAGTGAATGATAAATAACATTGTGTTGATAAAATTTATTTAGATGATTTGGGTGAAAATAAAACACCTCGAGATTCATGAATATTTACTTTTCTCTAAACTAATAGTATTTTTAGTAGCATTCTCTATATTCCACACCACACTTAATCAAGATAATAAATATTAAATTAATATTAAAAATAATATTTATGAATAATAAAACCTTCTATAAATAATAACTGAGTAATAAATTTCAAATGGGTAACAAATTTTATTAAGATTAAATAAATCATAAACTGGTCATTTTTTAATATACCCATTTTTATTTTGTATTGTTCATTTCACTTTTAAAACATAATGTATATTTATAATATTTTGAATTTGAAAATTTTAATTTCTATTATTAATTAAAAAATAAAAATATTTCATACGTGAAATTTTTGTGACAAATCTAAAATGTCTAATTTTATTATAAGTAGTTAAAAAATAGTTGTTTCCAAAATAGTAATTTTTTACATCATATTATTATTTATTTAATAACATGATGACTATAAGACAACACATATAGTCAAATATTAATATATACAGTATAATTATATATTTTAAAATAACGTTAGATTCTTATAAAATATATATTCATGATTTTAGATCATATTTGTATTTTAATTACAATAAAAAAATTTATAATTTAATTTCTTTAAAAATTTATATGGACCCAATAAAAAATGTATAATTATAAAAATAAAATTTCTTAAAATATATTTTAACAAATTATGTTCATTTATATTGAAAATGAATTCTTTAAACCACATAAATTTTAATTAATTAAAATAATTAAATTTTATAAAATAACACATATATTAATGGGAATATATTCAATTTTAATTATTTAGGATAAAAATTAGTTACCATTGAAAAATATAATTATGTTTAAATTTAAAAACCAATATGTAAAATCATAAAACGTATAAAAAACATCTCCAAAATGCATTGTTTATCAGATTAATGATAATAAATTTTCAGAAAAATTCATTATTTCACATTTATTTATAATCTTTACACATAATAGTTTCAATCATTTTTATAAAAATTGTATTATTTAATGAATTTTTATATTAATTCATGTAAAAAAATTATAGATTACACCACATCATTCTACACCAACAGATTAAAATTAAAAACTATTTTAATGGTGTATTTTTAAAAATTAATTCCATTATCATGTTGAAATACCTCTATTTTAAAATAATAATCCTAATAAATAATTTTCTTAAGATATTTCAATGTGAAATATGAATTTCCCATTTTATGTACTAAATATTCTCTAAAACGTTTCTCAATTATTATTATAAAATATTAATTTACCATATTGAAATAATAATCTATATTTAAATTACATTGAATGTTCTTAAATTATGGAAATTAATATTATCCACCTTTTAATTTTCCCTTACGTAAAATGAATATAATACTCATGAGAATATGCATTCTATGAATTATAATAAGATTCATGTGTCATTTTCAATAAAAAAAATTTGGGGTGGTCTAAGCACCTTTATGAATGATGGTATAAAATAATATCAAAGATCACAATATAAACATTTAATTTTGATAATAAAATAAATTAATATGCAAATAGTGAATTTATTTTGATTCATTAATGATATGACTAATATTAAATCCAATAATTTAAAAACTAACATCAATTTGTCAATGATAAAAGAAACATGTTCATTAATGATTTCCACATTAAGAATCATACTCAAAGGAAACATATAATTAAATTATCAAATAAAAAATAAATATATAAAAATAATGATAAATCCTTTTAAGATATGTAAATGATTCATTATAGATGGAAACTAATGAAAAAACCTCTATTTTGTAGTTTGAAATGATCATGATTAATGACACACTAAATGAAATATAGATTATAACCAACTAATACATATATAGAGAGTAAATACAAATGTTGATTATGGTATATTATATATATGAAGAATTCTTGAAAAATTATACATGTGCTATGTTTTTTATGTGATTCATCACCTTTTGTGGAATTTAGGAATTATGTTAACATGGTTTTTCCTCCAATTAAATTTCAGGAAGAATATTTTACATTATGAACAATATCATCCTTGATATTTTTTTATTACTACCTATTGAAACTATTTAACAATATTCATAATGATATTGGTGTTTTAAGATCCATAATAAGTTAAATATCAAAATATAATTCAATTCAATGGATATAATTTTTTATTGTTTTTATATCCTAATTTATTATTATTGTGAAATTATTATAATACTCTACTTTTTTGTGTATATTTTATTCACATGGATTTATTTAATCATAATCATTCATGAAATTTAAGGTATTTATAAATCCATAGTGATATCTCTTTAATGTAATTTTTATTTATGTGTTACTCAAGGCTTATGGTATTTTGACTACTCGAATTTAATTTCATTGAGTTACACCACTTTATCCTGAGCTTCCTTTTTCTATGAATTATCACATAAACCTTAATATTACCATTCAATATATTTTTCTCTTCTAATTACAGAGTGGATTTATAAGTAAAATATATTATAATGATTAATTGTTTCCACATTTATAATTTAATTACTGAGAATAAATCCTATCCCCTTTAACAATTGATTCTCATATATTTCTATATTTACACATACATCCAACACATTCATTTATATTTTAATAAAAATTATTATATAATGTAAAATTATTATATATATATATTATCCACTTCAAAAAATAATGTTATTTTTAATAATTTACATTTTAGGGTTTCATATTAAAATTTGAAAATATTAATAATGTTTTATAATCTTTTGAAATAAAAATTTTAATATCCCACTCATAAATTCTACCAAAATTATATATATTTTCCCCGGATCAATTATATTATATCATTTTGATAAATTATTTTTTTCAAATGGTTTCAATTATTTTTTTTGAAAATTGCATTTCAATATAGAAAATAATATATTCTTTTTACCCAAATGTAAAATAGTTCCTCTCTAAAAAAGTAGTTTATAGTTTCCATCATTATACTAGATTAATGTTTAAGTAACCATTCATTAAATGTTTTATAATGGGATTTCATATTAATTCAAATGGATATATTAAGACATAACATATCTTTACAAAATCGTACTTTATGATATATTAAATAAAGATACACTTAATATAGTCCCATAAGACCATATTGCCAATTTGGTTTGGGTAGGTAGATAAATAGATTAGTAAATTTAAAATGGGCATGGAATTATTATTTAAAAAATTATTAACAATTTCCTATATTCTATCGATCCTCAAATTCTACATAGGTTAACAATGGGGTGTGTTTTACAAATTGGAAGTGAAATAAATCCATGTAAGGGAATAATGAATTCAAATAATTATGAATGTAATATATGTGGTAGAAAAGAAAAAATAAAATGATAAAAAATGTGTGAGAATCCTATAAAAGAATATCATATAATGATATAATAAAAAAACATATAGGAAATAAGATAATATAGCCTCTATATAAAACATGTAATCATATTCATAAGTTGCTGATGAAAACTAATACATCTTAAAACAGTATAATTTGGACAACCTCACCTTCGCCAAACCCATCCATAGAGTGATATAAAATTTCAGTCTATCTCATCACACTCATATTATTAACATTAATTTTTCTTCCTCATATACCATAAAATATAATAGCACCAATCATCACATTTTTCCCCAAGATAAATAATAGTGGGTGAAATACATGAAAGTACCTAATATATTAAGGATAGTGAAATCCTGGAGAATCCCAATTTGTTTAAATATAGATGGGTATTTACTACAAAAATTATTGACATATACATTCAAAAGATAACTTATATATAAAAGAGTGTAAAAAATAATAAAATGAAGGTATCAATGAGTGAAAATTAATGGATCTGATTATATTGGAATCATAAGAAGGTTAAAATGGTTGTTTGAAAATATATTAAAACAATTATAATTGGAAAAAAATATAATAATTCTAAGGAAGTTCACAAATAAAGAGGACAAGGAGAGAATCACTTAGCATGAGGGGAATATTTTGAAATACTGGCAGTAGATTATTGATATATTTACAACACCTTTTGAGGTTTTTTAAAAAGTGGGAGGGAGTGGAAATCTTGATTAAGGGGTTTTTAGAGAAGCATTTGTGGTGATTGGAAGTGTATTTATAGCAGAATAAGGGTTATTGTTTATTAATGCTTAAATAATTATTTTGGACTCTGTATAATAAATTTATAAGAAACTCATTCCATACCATGTTTATATTCTATTATTTTTACTATAAAGCTATTTTTTATATATTTAATAAATTTTATATTTGAAATCATCAAAAAAAACCATTAAAGGCGTTGAATTTTTCCACGATCATAATAAATTTAATTTCATATATATAAATAAAAAATAGATTCTAAATGATTTTTTAATGGTTTAAAAAATAAATAAATTAACTTAAAATAAATATTTTCCATTGGGGTAATATATATTTTTTAATACTCTCTTTTGATATATTTTATTACCTCACTTTGGGAAATTAAAATGTAATAATACATACTATATATTTATGTTGTAAATTTTTTCCCCAAATATAATTCTATATAAATAATTATGATAAATTAATCATTGGATAATTTTTAATTTATAATTTCGAAAATATTATTTATATTACGAAATTAATTATTTAAATATAAGATGTTATAGTATTAAATAAAATTATTTATTCGATAATACCTTTTTAAGTAAATAATTATATTTTGGTTTATATAATTGTTAAAATAGAGTTTATTAAATTATATTATCATTTTAATAAAATTAAATTTTATTTAATGAAAAAATAATATAAAAATAAAAATTAATTTAAAATCCATGAATTTATCAAACTCTAATTTACATTACCACATGTATCGTTGTATATATATAGTAATAATGAAATTATTTAATCTTAATAGTTAATTTATTTAAAAGAAATCACTATAAATCATGAAAATAATGTATAAATACATAACCACTTATTGCATTATCAGACGACCATGTGGAAATATGTGGAACTGTGTTGCATTCTTGGGGTAGTTCTCTGAATCTGGTTTGGGTCCTTGTCTCAATAAACTAGAAAATCTCCTATAAATAGTTTCATTCATGTTTTAGTTTTAAAATATTATATTTCTCATAGTGAATGAAAAATCCAAGTTATTCCATATCCCTTAGAATCATTGATAAATAGTATTCATAGGGTATTATTTAACAGGTTATGTCAATCTCTTCTTCTATATAGGTCAAGGTGACATTTTCATTATCCAAAATATTTACCAATTCTTTCATTCACAGTAAAATGCGTAAATTATTAATTTTTTGTAGGCGTAATGGGTTTTTAAATCCAACTGACTATATTTTATAATATTCCATAATAAACAAATAGAACATTTGATTTCTATAACTAAATTACATTGAAATGGATTTACTCATTTAAAAATGGAATTTTAGTTATCAATGATCTGGTCGTTAAATTCTACCCATCCTTCAATAATTTATCCCTTGAAATATCACATCATGTACCAACAAAAATTATTTTACATATATTTCATATCATTTTCTAGCTCCCATCATTAATTCAAAATATTGTTTCCCCACAACACATTAACCAAGTGAGTTGAATTTTATGTTATAACATTTCCCCTATGATATAATAAATTCAATGGATGATCCTTATAAATAATATCATTATAATAGAGTACCACCACAATATTCACTACAAAGATGTCCATTTGAAGGTAGTACCCAATTATGGATTCATGTAACTCATCATCAACATTGAAGACATTTTGTGGGAGCATTAGTTCATAGCCCACATCTCTGATGTGATCCAGGATCGCAAAATTTTTCTATGTTTCAAATAATATGTTTCCATTTTCCCAAAATCATAGGACATTAATCCTTTGTAATATATGATGGAACACCTTATCTATGTGATCAAACGTAAGGTATCACAAATAATAAATTTAATTTAATTTATATTAATGTTGTGTGTATTTCATATAACATTCAATTATTTGAAACCATTATTTCATATCTTCTATAATAATTTTTACAAATGAATTAAACAATCTAAATTCATAATTTAATATTATATTATGACACCAATATTCATATAGATCTTCATATGGTCCAATGTCAGAAAAATAATTGAAAATGTTCGTTTATTTGAACTCCACCAGGGGATGTTGATATCCCAAAAATCAAGGATATTTATTGAACATTTTCTTAAAATATCTTCTAGATTTTGAATGGTTTTGTAAGATTAATAAGTATTATGAGGGTGGTTAGAAGTATTGAAACACCATTCTACATTCAATTAAATCTAATGGATTCTCCATAACCTCAACATGAACCTCGTATCATGATCAAACATAATGGGGAGTGGAACTCTAATTAGTCATTCCACCTAAATATTTATATCACACAGTTATGTCCAACAGATAAATCATCCATTATAGGAATAAAATGTATTGAATTTTTACGGAATCTGACTACCTCGTAGAAGGTTTTATTTCATATTTATGTCATGGGGGACCTTTGAGTATATTCAACATTATGTATAAAAATTTCCAAACTCTTATTGGAAATTGATTCATCAGTACTTTTACCATATTTTTTTAGTTCCGAATTATCAAAATACCTTGCATTAAGATAATATTTATAAAATTTATCTCATCATATAATCCTAGAAAAATTTCTTATTCGCATGACTCAATAGAAAAGTAAATGTAACTATCTGAGTAATTGTCTCTACATGACTCACCTAGATATCCCACTCTCCTCATTGAATGTACATGTCACCCAATAGAGAAGTAAATGTAACTATCATATGTTAATTGTTTATGTGGAATTGGTATGTTACTAGCTAGCCCATACACACAATCAGGTCAAATCTTGTCATTTAAATAACATAGTGATCCCATAGAAAATGATATTCTCCAATCTCTAGTGAAAATATCTTCAATAGGAGGATATAACTACATCGTGTTCCCAATAGTGTTTTGATAGTCATTACCCTGCTCATGAACTCCACCTCAAGGATCAAACAATTATTATGTTTTTTAGATATAAAGTAATGATTTGAACTAATAACAAAGAAGGTTCTAGCTAAAGTTGAAGAAACTATACTTTTCCCTATTAATACTAATAGATTATCCTTGATCACTACATATATATAATACATTTCAGGTAACTATATTTTCCTTATTCATTGTGATGTTTTATGAATCCCCTTAGTTGCACCACTCTTCTAATAAGGGTGAACTCGAGATATAGTACCATATCCACTACCTCTACTACCTCGGTAGTAGAACTCTAACTACCAGACTGATAGTGCATGGAAAAAACACTTCCCACAATCTGACTCTACCCAAATGGTCCTACTACACCAGTCTATCAGTGTGACATAAAGATCATATTTCAGTGTACAAAATTTCCATAAAACCAAAACACTAATGGTGTTCAAGGACAATGTCATTGATAGTGTCCCAACCTACCACACTGATGAAAGACCAACCATTTATGGTCTTTTAATATCAACATTGTTGTCCATGTACTCTTCTTCCCACTAACCTGGCAAATGATTTTATAACATTGCATCAAGATCTATGAAGATTCACATCCCAATCGCCATGTAAAAACTACCTATCTAGTACTGTAATCCTCACTCAGGTCCCCTTCAACTATGTGTGCCTGATCCACATCTTTAAAAAAAATTATTAATTGGGAAACATTCACTTGGGACTTATTCTTGCATATAATTCCATCCTAAAAATCATTTGCCTTAGCTACCTCATCACCTTATAATACTGGAGAAAAGTATAGCATATTGGTGAAGTGTCCAGCATAATCAGTCACACACATGATTCTCTTTGTCATATGAATAAACACTATGGGGTTTTCCTGTGTCAGCATATCTAGATAAAATTGATCTGGGAATATCTACCTTAATTTCTCCCATTATATATCGTTAGTTTTTTCAGTTCACGCATGAATGTCACAATAGTGCTTCGTTGATCCCTATTTCATATAAACATCCAAATTTACACTCCTTTATGCATTATTCTCAAAATAGTCAAGCATTGTATTAATGGAATCAACCATGTATTAAACTCCCTCAGGTCCACCTTCTATTGTAAATTTTTGAGGGTGGTAAAACTGAAACTGAATTATCCACTCAAACATTCTTTTCACAACCCTCCATGGGTATCCATCAAAAACTTCATGAACTGTGAAATATTCTCTTTGAACTAGTCACCTTCATATTTCGTTGGGACCATCAATGCCTCATTTTCCTATACTGGAAGACTATTCCTAAACATGCCGCTCGGTCTTCCCCTAAACGAGATTAGTGGATCCATATTCTCTACAATTCCCAACACGTGAATTAGGCCATTTATACCATTCTTATAGCATTTACATAAAAGTAATATTCACAAGAGTTCACAACATTAATTTTCCCTTCATCAAACCAAAAAATAATACTAAGGTGTTGTCACTACATTAACCTCCCTACTCTTAGGTTTTTTCTAACAAGGGAAAACACTATCATAATAAATTTATCATTTAGTCTCCAAATTATTCTGATTTGTCATCATTTTAAAAAAATTATAAATCAATTTAGGAACAAATTTTTATTTTAATTTCTCCAACATGTAAAACATATCATGTTCAACAACATACCCATAATATGTCTTCCTATGTGTACCTAAATAGCAATATGTCACAACAACCCTAAGCTCTTAGAATGATACATATGGACTCAACTCTCATGCCATTCTATTACACAAGTCATTACTGAAAAATACATAGAAATAATATACAAAAAACACCACAAGGGATTCACCCAAGGTGATATAATTATCAACTATAATGGAAAATAGTAATAACAACAATCACACCATGAGTACTTTTTCCCCCATATATGGGATTAAAATTCCCATTAATGAGCTCAATATATGGACTTAAATCATCCCAGTATCGGGTATATCATTAAAAAATAGTATTATAGAATATAATGAAAGAAAAATAGAGCTCTAATACCAGTTTTTATGTCTTGGCTTGGGAACCACGCGATGGTTCCCTATGCTGGGCGACCATAGGACATCAGAAGTATCTCAATGTATGACAGAGACAGCCGACTAGCAGAGATGGTATGGTATGTCAGTCAATGGGATACTATTCCATCTTTTATTAGAGTAAAACACTAGTAGAATTAACAAGCAATATAGGAAGATTATGTAATCCTAATGAGTTCTTATTTCAATAAATAACCAAAACAAAATAAACAATATTGAACTAAAAGGGAAAATATTCTATTACTATGTAAATTCCAAACTATCAAAAATGTAATAGGGATTGAAGAAACTAACGACTCGCAAGGGGCCCCAAACAATGTCTGTTTCTTTTATCCTTGTTCTATCCCAAAATAATTAATCTAATATAGGGACCTTTCCCATAACCTGTCCTGCAACAATAATGTCTATTTGGGTACCGATCAGGTCACCCAAGTATTCTGTTAGTTCAACATAGTAGGCCACCACCAATGGATTCCATGAAAAATATATTATAAATATATTGTAAGTTGTTCTAAAAACTAATTAAGACAATTCATAAATAAACAATTATTATATTTCAATTTATTCATTTTTATTCATATTAACTCAGGGGTTCCTAAGGATACACGTACTTATATACTAGATTTGGCTCATGTTGGATCCCAATTTGTTCCCTTGGTAATATAATATATTAATATCAGCTTCAACACATGTCGGAGAGCTATTTATTAAATAGTGATATGATATCTCAATACCTGATTCTACTCCTGTTGGAGTTTGAAGTATTATCATGTGAGGCCATATCTCAGAGTTCCTTTCTCAATAATCTATAAATTCATATATAAAATCCAATGTTACAAATATAATATTCATACGTAAGATGACCATGTCACAATTCTCAGTTATCAATAAAATTACCATGTTCATAATCCTTTACACATAAGTACAATGAAAATGGTACCATTTATAATTCTCATTAAAATACCCATGTTCCCATTATATTATTAAAATGTAAAATAAACATGTTACTATTTATAATTCTCAACTCAGAATTATCACGTTCCTATTATTTTAAAATAATTATTTCATTACTAATTATTCACCACATTACCATTATTAATTCAAAAATTAGTTATTTAAACGAATATCATTAACTAACTACTCCATAAATTAAGTATGCCAATCCCAAATATTAATTCATAAAATAATTAATCCATAACATAATTCATATCCCATAATTAATTCTATATAATTATTTATCTTATTATAAATATCAACTATTGATAATTAATTAAATAATAAATTATCTAGATCATAATATCAAAATCACATAATTAACTCAAAATTAATTATCTCATGTTTTCCATTTAAATTTCTCATAATTATTCCCATGATTAATTATATATAATAAATTACCTAAAACTCATAATATATTTCCCTAAAATAGTTATCCAATAAGATATCCTCATAGTCTCATGATTAGTTCCTCAATTAATCATTTAATTCAAAAAAATCCTATTAATAAATTGGTTTACCTAATTATTCCAATTTAAGAATTAAATTGTTAATGAATGATAGCAATTCAATAATTTATCATACATGAATCAATACTCGACTATGGGAATTATATTTTATACCAGCTACAACAACATATTGATTTTATTTTTTCAACAAAAATCCCAACAATTGAAGGAACACAATGATGTAGATATGAGTCCTCGAACTAAATCCCCAAATCATGATAAAGGATATCATGAATTTATCAATATATATATATATGTATAATTCTAGATCTAGGTCTCATCATATAGGGTTAGATAAAAAAATAGATGATAAATTCCACCGAAAGGAGAAGTAAAGGGATAAGAATGAATGGTATATGCATTGAGACAGGTTCAACTTATTTAGATAAGACAAAATAATTAATGCAGGCTTAGAATATTTAAGAACTGAAGTCGGACAACCATGGAATCCCATTAGAATGCTTTGAAATATTTCATGAATGTATATTCTCAAGTCCAGGTCAAACATGAGGTGTTTCTGGGATTTGAGAGATTTTAAAATTACTTTTTGTGAGATTAATAACCACACACATAGTTTTTTGGGAAGGGGAATGCATATATGGTAAACCATGCAACAACCATGTGGTCCTCTCTTTCAAGGGTTGCATAGTTACAAAGGATTGGGTGCATGGATTACTCTAACCATGAGCCAACTATTCATTACACAATTTTCCTAAAGTTTTTCTTAAAACTCCTCCTAAATTCACCTCAATTCATAATTCTAATCCTAGGTATATAAAAACTACATCAAATACTGAAACATTTACCTCTGATAACGCTAGAAATGGTAACTATCTTACGATACTTATACCAAAAATATCAACTATACAATATTAATAGTCAATATATTTATATTTTATAATTTTTTTTTTATTATATATATGTTTTTTAATATTATTTTCATGTTAAATTTTTATAAAAATATTTTCAATGTTAAAAATGATGTGTGGAGTGTGGTTATTATATCATACGATTCATGTTTGATATAATAACAACATATATGATGACTCATTTTGATTAGGTTATTTATATTATTTATTTTTGGTTTTATATCAAAATATTCTATTTTTAACCATATAACATTCTTTGTTATTATAGATTTTCATTTTTGTTTAGACACATAATAATTTAGAACATTCTCATCGTAGACGATTGTTTTCTAGCTAGTTATATTTTTTTAACATTTTAATTTGAAGTTATGTCTCATTTATTTAAGAATTAAAAAGTTGCTAATTCCACAATCCATTTCTTTTCAATGATTGTATTTGTGTTATACACATGATTCTTTTTTGAAATATACTTTTTAACATTGTTAATTAATAAATAATATAGTATTTCTCATTTAAATAATGATTATTCAGTGAGTAATTGGGTATCTTTTTTCTCAATTTATGTATGATCTATTTTTATATGTTTTTGAAGAATTAGTTATGTCTATTTTTATTTATTTTATTTAAATTGTTATTTGTTGAATTATTTTCTATATTTAGTTGGTATATTATATTTGATTTAATAGGGTTTTCATTTTCATTAATATAGGGTTTTAGGAATAATACATATATCATTTGAAAAAATAGTTAAACAATTATGTTTAACTATTATTGATGTGTTATTTATTCTTAATTATTAATGTTTACAGATGTTTTGATAATTTTTATTTTTAAATATATATCATGGAAAATTTTTAACAATGTTAAAATTTTGATTCACAAAGAAAATTAAATAATATATTTAAAATTAATGGTAAATATATTATATTTTTCATAATATATGATGTTAAATATATATAAATACTTATATCTGTTTGTCTATTATATTGTGGTTTTTATTTTGTTGTTAATGTTTTATAACTATAGTTTCCATTTGAGGAAAATAATTATGGAACATGGTTATTATGTTTTATGACTATTTTTTGAGATAATCACAAAGTGGAATAAGATTTAATTTGATAGGGATAACTATATAAATTATTTTATCTATTTTATCACAATATTTTTTTCATAATATTATAAAATTTATTATTATTGATTATTTTCAATGATTCTGTGTGGTATAGAAATGAATAACATTCCTATATTCAAAGTGAATTTGGAAAAATATTAATGACTTATAAACATTTAAATGAAAAGGTATATCATATTTATTTGATTTTTTAAAACATGTTATTTAATTAATAGTTATCCCAATAAATTAGTTTTATAGAATTTTTTTATAAAATATTTATATTTTTAAGTAATTTATAATGTTTGGAAAATTATAAATTTTACTTATATATATTTTTACTAATATGAAAAAAAATATTTACCTAGGGATCCAATTTAGGAAAAAGATTATATATTATGTTTGTTTTTATAGCTCTCAAAAGTTTTTGGTATAAATTTTTTAAAATATTATAAATAAGTTACTATTTGTATTTATTTTTTCTTTTTTTGATTTGAATAATTTCTTTGATTTTACAAGATAATTCATTTCATTATGATACTCTATTATATTTTATTTAAAGGTTGAAATTTTTTTTGTACAATGTATATTAAAATAATGAATAATTTTTCAATTTTTAAATGTTTTTTTCATAAAAATTATTTATTCTCAATTTTAGGGGAAAACATTATTGTTTTTAAATAACTATGATATTTTATGTATCTATATATTTTCATTTTCATAAAAATGACATAAAAACAAATTCAGACGAGGATTTTGATTTCATTTTTAATAAAATACTATATTAAAAACCCACTAAATAAAATAAACTGTTGTAATTTGTGATCAATTGATATTAAAACCCAATTTAGGATGAATTTTTTATAACAGTTTAGCTAAAACAAAGAGGCGGAAACACTTTAAAAAAATAAAGAATAATTAATTCAGACATCAGTTTCAAATAATCAAATCTCAAATGTATTTTTACATAACATTTTTCTAGGAATCTTATAAAAATTTATATATAATACATTTAAAATTTTAATATTATTTAAAAATTATATAGAATCCTTTGTTAAATATAATTATTTCTGATGTTTTGTCATCGAATTGAAAATAACATACATCAAAAATATTATTTGTAACATCTCACTCGTCAATGTATATATAAAACATTCTTGTTAATATCAAAAGCCCGAAATTTAAATTTTGGGTTTTCACATGTTAGAGATGATTAAAATATATTTCAACATGGAAAATTTTAATTAAAATGGATTAAATGAAATAATTTTTTGGAATAAAGAGGAAGAGGAGAGAATAACTAATGTTGGGAGAAAACTTATAAATGTTTTGGAGGAGCTTCTTAAAATAATGGAACCAAATTTGGTGTGATTCACTAAGGGGGAGTGATATGAACCTTACCCTCAATGGGTTTTGAGTGAATATAAGTGTGATTTTTTTTTTGGAATTTATATTCGAATAGAGTTGAATTCATTATAAATTTCAAAACATAGGATTTGGACTCTGTACAATTAAATACTCAAAGACATAATCCATCAAATATTTCTGGCACATGGTCTATACCAATTTGTATTGGTTTCTAAAACAATATTTGGATATTAACCATAATCATTAAAATAGAAATATTGATTATAGTAATTATGTAATTTCAATGATGAAATTATAATAAATACAAAAATATAATAGATATTTTATAATATTAAATAATGGTTTATATAATTAATTAATTAAATTCATAAAAAAATTATATTAAAGGGGAAATATGTATTTTGTATTGGATGTGTTTAATATCATTTATTACATCATTTTGGTTGACTATCATGTCATTATAATGACTCTATATTTCAATAGTGATTAAATTTTAAAAAAAATTAAACTATCTCATAAAATTATAAAATTAAAATAATTATATAAAATTGAAATGATTATTTCCAAAATAATATTTATTTTTCAAATATGTACCTATTAATAAGAAAAAATTTATATTTACGTAAACATTAATTCGGTATTAAGATAATAGTTTTTGTGACCCATCAATATTCTATCACTTATTAATATTAAAATGAAATTCAACAATTTTTTTCCAATATATATATATATATATCTATATATATTATTTAAGAAAAATATTATTTAAAATATTATTTTTTTTAAAAGACATGAATTTATAAAAATAAGTGTTACAAAAAATTTATTTTCCATAAATTCAATTTTTTCTTCTTTATATAAAAATATATATTTTGTGAACCCATACATTATTATATATATATATATATTGTAATAATGAAAATTGAAAAAAAATTCCAATTTTATTACAATGAAAATATAAATATACATACTAATAGGGTTTCGAAATAAAATATCTCAATACACCTTATTATAATAAATGGGTATGGAATGTGGTGGTGGTTTTTTTGTTTTTTTGGTCTGGTAACCATCGTTTGGGTCAAGATTACGGTAAGATTGAATGTATACCATAATGTTTGTTTCTTAGGTTTTTTGTTTTTGAATTTCCCCTTGGAAATGGACAATAGAAATGACTAGGGATTACAACCCCCATTGAAGTTCCAATAACTTCGAGTTATATTGTGGAATGTTATTTGTCACGGGAATCACATCATCGGTTTGTGTCAGTTAGACATAGTCACAACCCTAAATATATACTAATCATTACCTCCATTGTACACTGACTATATAATCAACAATTAATTTGTTTTATGGACATTATAATTTTTAAAACATTAATTTTTAATAATATAAAATATCAACTCTAGTGAATGTGATTTTAATAAATTAATAGCATAAAACTATATTTATTAATTTTAAAAGGATATTATATTTGTAATTTTTTTTCATTTACTTTTTTTTGTAATGAATTTTTTTATGAATGAATTATTCTGAAATGGTTTTAAATGAATTTTAGTTTATGAAAGACATAACAACTGTATTTATGTATTTTAATTTAATACTCTGTAAGGAATATTTACCATATACTTTATTTTTTGGAATGAATTATTTTAGGTTTTATTAAATTTTTAAATAAATATTTCGCTGTTAGATAATTATTTTTCATTAAGGATATATTTCTTATAGAGATTTTAAGAGTTTATAAAAGAGGAATTTCTTTTTATATTTCAATTGAATTATCCAATAATCAAAATATGAAATTTATAATCTATATCAATATTTATATGGTTAAGTATGTCACACATTAGTTATTTTTAAGAAACCATCAATCTTCCTTCGGAATATAAATATTGGATTTCATTACCAATTTTTTCCTTACAACCCATCAATTTTACAAGGTTTAATCATGTGATATTTGATTTATAAATTTTTTCATTTAATAATGAAACACTTTTGTTGGGTTAATTATTATTAAAATCGATGGGGTCGTATATTTAACTGCAATTTATTTTTTAGGGATTTATATCTCATTAGATAATTAACGGAATTATACTTTATTTATCTCTGTACATTGAGAATTAGAAAGTTATGTATCCTCAATTTTTTTATGTTAATTAACAAGTGATTATAAGACAAATACATTTATGGGAATCAATTAGTGATTCTTACAACACTATATTATCATAATCTGGTATTAATTCACCTTCCGCTATGTTTTTGAGAATCTAATAGTGATGTTAGCTCTACTGTAGGAATAATGTAATGGTGAGAACAATATCATGTTGTGGAAAACATGTACTAATTCTCATTACAAAATTTTATTATTTTTAAGAATATTTTAATTCCACATTTTATAATATTATTTAAATTCAATTAAAATAAATATCTTTAGGAAAATGATTATGATATATGGATCCTATAAATTGTTTCATTTTTCAAAATTATATGACCATGGTATATTTTTTGACTTTTGGGACTAAATATATTTCTATCATGACATTTGAAAAAATCAAAATTATTCTATATTATTTTGTATATGATTTTTATCCTCAGATCAAATATTCTCATATTATTTTTATTTATCTACTCATGAAATGTTGATGTTTTTTTTATTACTAGTTTATTTGATATCACCCATTTTTTCCATTTCTATAAAAAATTATGTTATGAATTATAACTATAAGGATGTTTTATACTGATATACTCTATTGGATATATTGAATTAAAAATATTGTAATGTAATTAATTTGTAAAAGGGTCTTTTGTTGATAAAGACAAGGTAGATAATTATTGATTCCATGAAATCATTAGCTCTTCAGATTATCGAATTATTTTATGAAGTATTGTATAATATATTTTAATATTGTAAAATATTGATTGATTAATATATATTTTTATTACAATATATGAATTATTTATTTTTTTCATATGAATTATGACTGTGGGACGATTACACTACATTGCACCTGTTATTTCTTATAAATCATCGTTATATTGTACTAATTTTTAATGTGTTTTAAATAATTATATATAATATTTATTGTGTGGGATAAAATTAACTATACATGAATACTATAATTATAAGAAGATATCCATAAACATTAAATAATCATGGAAATAATTTCAAAATTCCATTTTATAAATTCCCAAAGTACTTTTCAGTTAAGTTTTTTAGAGAATTAATGCATAATTCATGCATATAAGAGAAAAGGTGCTACATACAAGGGTTTTTTTGATGATCGCTCCTGGTTCATGACACCGATGACCACATTTCTAATATACATCCCATCGGTGGGGGAGGGACCTCCAATATCAAAAAATTATCTGTGTCCCCATTCCCACCTTTTTCTAACATATATCTCCTTCCCCTTTTCCTCCAGCATTGCTGAGTCCAAATGTCCTTGATTTATTCTATGGGCGCCCTATCCTCCCAATCTAGATTGTAGTGTTTAATGAAACCATTGATCTTATTAATTTTCATTAATTAGTTGGTTAAACCTATGAATTCTATTTTTTTTGATTCATTTGAAATATTTGTTTTTGGATCATGGGACTTATAAGAGTAAAAAATTGCGAGTATTCATCATATGAAACATATTATGATAAGTTTCTCAAAGAATGATGATTTAATAATTTCCTAGTATGGTGATCCATAAAGAATTAATTGGTCTTGAATCAACCTATTTAGATGGACCTATAACTTCCATATGAATAAAAACTATCATTCATTTTATATCTAGTTCAGATTCTCTAATATTCTTTTACCATTTCAAAATCCTTCAAATATTAGGATTCATTGAAACCATGGGGTTGTATTCTAATGTTTAGATAGCCACAATACTTCTATTTTCCATACTATTAACTTGTGAGTTTTTTTGGAAGTGGATGTGGTAATATTTCTTTTCAATAATGTTTGGATTATTGTAGGAGAAGTGTTTCAGTATAGTTATCATGTGTTTTTTGAATTGTTTCCAATTTTTGTTCTATCTGCAATCATTTGGTCCATTCAATGACATATTGTAGGTGATATCTATGAATGAAACCATAAAGATGGGGGCAGAATTTGGTAATGAACCAGATGCTAGTGTTGTATTAGGGTTATATAAAGAGAATCTTATGGTATTAAACATTGAGTCTAAAGCTGCCACAAATTTGATCTGTGGATAACTAGAAGTGAATCAATTAGTGGCTGACTTCTTCAGTTTCATGAGTATAGATTTGGGTGTACCCCATCACATTTTCATAATCTTTTGGGGAATGAGGCATTGTTGTGGTGGATGATAGGCCTGGCAGTGGTCTCAATTTTCTGGATCAACAAATTGTGGATGAATGAGGCTCCCAAAATCATAGGGCTACAAGATATACCAAGGTAGTGTTCTTATGTTTTGATACTAGTGTAATGAACCTTGATATGGATTTTAAGGCTCCATGAGAGGCTGACACTCCTAGTTTCAATGTGCCGCAACATGAGGAGGTGGATGTTATTGTATTGGGAAATATGATTGGAGGGTTGTTTAATGAAAATATGGTCCCAGGGGATGAAATAATTATTTGTTTTCCTTCAATGGTTGAGTAGGGGGGCTGGACTGATTATAGTGATAAGAATTTAATAAATTTAACATGTGATATAGAAGATTACATGTATGGTAATTGTCATTCAAGAATAAGATGAAGTACGATCTAGAGGTGTATTCTAAAATAGGTAAGGGATTATTAATATTTTACACCACTATAGGATACATTATCAATGAATAAGTAAAAATCCTAGTTGATGGATAGTGATTCTCTCCTCCCCTAAAGGCTTTTGGTCAGTAGCTGGAGTTTTATGCAATATTTGATCCTTCTGTGGAGTTGATTATGCATTTATAAGGATAAATAGTTGAATTTATTCTAATGATTAGTGCTTTTAAAGAAGATATTAAATGGATTATGTTAATTATACTTTGGGTTGTTACCAATGAGTAATATATTAACTTGATTGAAAATAATTATATGATAATGATCAGTTTAATCAATGATTAAATGATCAGACATGAGGAGTACATGAAGTATTGTTACATGCTATCATATCAGTTAAAATGATATTTGAAGGATTATCTTGATTATTTGGATATAACAGTATCTGTGAATTTTTTATGGTGATTAAATCAAAAGGACATAAATTGAATTTTAATGGTTCTCAAATTTCTTTTAGAACATGAACCTATGGTTTTTCACCATTCCCTTAAATGTTTTTTATATATTAAAATGATAATATTTAGTTATATATATCAACCACAAGAATAAAAATTGGTTAACAATAAAAAGGTATCCATTACTTCCATAATTAATATTTAATAATAATGAAATAAATATTTTCATTAAAAATCATCACAATAGTAATCTTCTCTCTTACTTTTCTCAAACCAATCCTTAACCACTGATAATTTTTTTAAAACATTTGATGTGAACAAATAGTTTAGTAAGGGACATAAAATAATGGAAAACATTTTTTAGTGAATAATTAAAATCAAATGAAAAAAAGTTCACAAAAAAATACATTTCACGTGTATCGTATCATAGACATAACTTGTGAAAACAAGAGATTTCATTATAATAATGAAAACATAAGAAATATTAGAGATAACATGGGGTTTAGTCACATACCCTCGTAATGCTAACATATACCATTTTATTTGTAACCTTCATGGATACCATAGAATTTAACTCGAATGGCTACTTTATGGTGTAACCATCATATTTACACTTTGGATAAGCATTTTGGTTAACATCACACGCAAACATACAAAACTAATTGGAGGTATATATATGTACCATCCTTTATCATAAAAATTACCCAATAATAAAAACACAATCATTAAACATGAATACTTTCATCATAAAGTCATTTAATTTTTATTTTGTTAAAACGGGGAATAAGGCAGATTTTAAAAATGAAATTCCCTTACCATGGGTTCCTCTTACATCAAACATGTCAAAAACACGTGTATAATGGTTTAAAAAGACTTATTTATTTATTAATGAACTATATTAATATTTATAATAAATTTTATTATATTCTTATAAAATATATCCACCAATTTGTTAATAATATATTTTTTCATTGTTGTGGGAGAATTTAATTTATGGTTGACAATGTTGATTCATTATGGATTTTCATATTGGAAGGTTGAAAAATTACACAAGTGGAATGAAATGGTATTAATATTATTCTAAAATATTAGATAATACCACATAACATTTTGTTTTCTAATAATAGGATCGTTCATTATAAAAAACATTAATGGTAATGAGTTAATTATTTATAGATTTTTGTCCGACCAATAAGAATATATATAATTTTATTTAATATCATGTATATATACACGTTATATAACATTATATAACTTGTATAATGTATAATATAATATTATTTAACCATAATAATGATTTTATGACCATCTTTGAAGGATGTTATTAAAATTAAATCACGACGTCCATGATGATGGTAAATCGAGACATCACATATGATATTTACAAATTTTTAAATTAATGGAGAAGAGTAGAGGTTTGATAATATATTTTCCATTAACATAATAAAATTACATTACATTTATGATTTTTTAGTTATAACTTCACTTATATGAGTGGAGGAGAGGAAGAAAAAATTAATTAAAAATATAAAATATAATAAAATAAAATGAATGTATATTTTACCTCTTGAGTTATTCTCATTTAGATCCTCGTTGAAGAACTTTGTTTCATAATTTTGGTGATATAAACAACTATTTGATTCCAGAAACATGATTTGGAATGGAATTGGGAATAATTAAAATGATATATAAGGCTATGAGGTTTGAGGAAATGAGGAGTGATGGGTGGTATTTATATTGCAGTAGAGTTGTGTTTTTTAATTATTTCATTCATTTTTTTATTTTTTTTCTCAAGACAATGAATAAATTAAGAATTATCACTAATTATATTATAACAATGAAGGTGTGTTTGAGAATATGATATTAAATTAGGTATCCATCATTTATAAATCAATAATTCATGTATTTAGCTTATATCTTAAATTAACATATTTCACATTCACCAAAAATTCAATGATATCAGAAAACACCCAAAAAATTTCCATAACCATTTTTTAAAATGTTAAATTAAATTATAAACTCTATTTCATGAAAATAATTATATAATTATTAGAAATAAAACATTTACTTAAATTTATAATGTACATGACAAATATCAATTTTAAAAGAACAACAAATTTAATAACACTTAAATAAATTAATAAAGGTCTCAAAAATTATCTTATAATCATAATAAAAAATATTAATTTATAAATAATTTCATGAAGATAATTTTCATTTAAATCATTATAATAATTATAAAATTTTATATAAATACTGATGTGCCACATAAAAATAACAATGCATGATATATCATTTTAAATACATTTCTTTAAATATTCCCTGAAAAAAATATATCACATTTATATTATAAGACACATAAATAAAATTTTTACCTTCATAAATGATGTGAATATTCTTTTTTGTATTGAATCCAAATGTTTTATAAATAGAACTTATTTCATTACACATCTGTAATAAATTTTAATATTTAATTTGTGAATGAGTAAATTATAAAATTAGTACCGAGGATGATAAATTTGTCCCCCATTATAGAATTATTTCCTCAAAAAAACACTTATTAAACAAGTGAGGATACCATTACCTCAGAGGATTGTATGATTCCCATGTTTCTTCTTCAACAATGTTGTTTCTCTATAAAACCCTAACATGGTAAATTAGATTATTCTGTAATTGGTTCATTCAATGATTAATAATATGAATTGGTTTTAATTTATAGGAAATGTGCTCTTCCAACTGAACTACATGTGGGATCAAAACATGAGATGAATCTGGAACATACATTTTTAATATCAAATCAAGCAAAACATTTTTTACCAGCAGTTAAATCAAAGACATGGCTACTCATTTGGAAACTAGTCCAATATTCTATTGGCTTACATAAGGTCAAATGATCCATGTATATCTATTTTATTTATTACCAAAACACTTAAAATATTTCCATGTACATATTTTGAGGAATCATGATAACCTACCTTGAATGAAAATACTTTCCTCCTGTTATATGCATAACATTTTTTGCCTTATTGGAGAATTTCTCATGTGTAGATGGATCATATTAAATTTATTATTCACTAACTATACTAATTCTAGACCAATAATCTTCATTTCGAAAACTATATCCCAAAATTATGATGTTTGACACAACAATAAATATAATCCACCAAAATGATCAATCTATATACAAGAATTAAAATTATTATTATTAGAAAACTCAACTAACATAATATGATAATCACAACCTCCCCGGTAATCCATTGAACAAGAACACATGATCTCTTCTAATATCATTAATTCTTTCTTATTTTTTCATCATGTTGAGGAAGAATGGTTTGTTAAATATTTAATTTTGTTCCCAATGACTTTTGATGGCCATTATAAATTTTAGAACTGTACATTAGATCATAATCAGATACAATAGATAAATAATATTCATATTACATGAAAATCATTTTATGGTATAGTCATGATAGATGTCCTAGAGAAAAAGTGTCACTGATAGAATGAAATGGCATTGATTTATTTAATCAATTCATTATAATCAAATCCACTTTGTTACCCCGAGGTGTATTTGCTACTACCACCACGAAGACCATGGATATATTTTCGCACATACACTCTGGCACTAAAAAAGGATTATCCACAAACTAGGGTAGTTTTGACTCTATTTTAACCCATTGTAAAGTCATGAATTTCATGGTAAAATCAGAAATATCTCTTTTCATTCCATTCCACATGTAAAAGTCTTGAAGGTAATTTTATATCTTTGTTATGATAGGATGAATTGAAAATGGAAAACTATGATATTTTATATTAAATCATTTATTCACCTAGGAATCAAAAAGAACACATAATCAATTTTCAAATCAAAAAAATAAATATTTATCAACCTTAAATTAATAAAATTTTTCATTATTAAATTTTTTTACCTTTTCGTATAACTCATGGTCTTCCTTTTGTACATTCATCATTCGTCTGAGGAGAGAATATTTCACTAACACCTGAAACAAAATACGGAAAAATCCTACACCATAAACATCAATTCAATTATTCATCAACTATTTAATCAAGGCATTATGTTCAAATATAACATGGTTAAGAAAGCTTGATGTTTCTGAATCAATGCATCCATAAATTTGATCTGCTTTAAGGGATGGAAATTGATCATGATATCACAATCCATTATCATTTTAAAAAATATTCTATAAATTTTGTTAAATTCCTTCATATGTATAAATGTAATTATAACATTTTTGTTTAGTATATATTTCACATTTCTCCCTATATAAATGATGTAAAAAAATTATAGTGGAAACTAATAATGATATTTATAAATTATGAGTGGGATAATTTACCACTTTATGATTATGTTGTCTTGAAGAATATGAAATTAAAATATCATTCTACATTTGAACACAAAAGATTCTTTTCATATAAGCGCCACTATTGATGACAAATGCACAATTTTTTGATGGTTGATCCAAAAATAGATCATTCAACAATCTTCATTAAGGATACAAAAAATAAAATTCATATTATTCTGTCTAAATAAATTTAAACCCTTTTCTTATTATCTATTTTATCAGGATATATAATGATGTAATGATTTTAACAAACTATCAGTTATAATATGTTAATCCCATAAAATTAAAAATCATCAAAAATTATGTAGGTACATTCCATTCAAAACCCACTTTTCATTTGGTAGAATCAACAATTTTTTCATCCTTATTTACAATAATCCCACGAGAGAATTCTATTTCAACCAAATAACTAAATTTTCTAAATTTTCGATGGATATTCTTTATATTCAGTGTTTTCAAGACAATTATTAAATGTTTTTTTTCTAATCCTCAAAAAAAATTTATAATCCAAAAATATTATCATTAAAAATAACAACATACATAACCATATTTTCACGGAATATTAATTAATAAGATCAATAAATATAAAAGGATCATTTCCTCATGCAAATGGCATAAAAAATATCATAATGCCCATATATAGTATAGAATTTTTTCTTGAATTTTATCACCCTTAAACTTTATTTGATGGTATGTAGATATAATGAAAATTTTAGAAAATACTGAGCTCCATAAATATGATCAAAAAAGTAATTTAGATATAGAAGTAGTCGCTTATTCATAATAATAATGTTATTAAAAGACCTATAATCATTGTAAAGACTCATTGAACCATCCTACTTTTTAAAAAAAACATGTTCACCCCAGTGTGAAGTTCTAGGATTAATGGATCCCTTTTTAAATAACAATTTCAATATCATTTTAAATGAAATAAGTTCCACTTTAGCTATTCGATAAGGTGGGGGTGTAAATTTTTATAGCATAAGGAACCATGTTAATGGTAAATACAACATACTGATCATGTATACGACTGGGTAACTAATAAATAGAATATATGGGTATTCATTTACCACTAACAAATAATTCATCGGAATAGTTCCCTTCTTTAATAATATGTGCAAGATAATATTCATTTAAATCATCTAAAAGTTTCTCATCATACTTATATTTTATCAATGGTGTGGGTTCATTATTGTATAAAAACTAAAACTATTTCTGAGATCCCACTTATTTATGTGTAAAATAAATCATATAATGTTAAAAAGACGGTTATATCATCCCCAAAATAAAAACAAACTCCTCTAAGGGAATAACCAAATATTCTGTAGGTAATGTGTTTCCACAAAAAATAACATGAAGATCTTCCTAATAACATTTCCCTTAATATTCCACTAGTGTTTTTACTATATATAATGAAATAATTTCTTATGTTCTAATTCCAAATTTACCAGAAAAATGTCATTGAAATTATGGAATGTGTAGAACTCTTATTAAACAACAAATTAGGAAAAAATTGTAAACGAAACAAAGTAACTCATAACACTTCATTGGGTAGCCCAACATCTAATTATGTAGACTCAATGGATTTCAGTGCACTATTATACTTATAATCTATCAACATTCCATAATTTAGATTATAAAATGGAATGGTATTTTCATAATCATCCATTTCAAAATAATTAAATCACTTTATAGTTTTCTTATCAGAATTAATCATAAAATTATTTTCGTTGCAATATTTGGTCATCTGTAAAAACTTACCACATCAAAAAAATATCATTTATTTCATATGTAAATCCCCACCATTCTTTTTATCGAACATTTCACAAATATAAAAAATGAAATTCATAGATTTTTGTTTATTTGATTGATTCTACTACATTTCATTACATATTTTCCTTTTTATATGTGTGTTTTGAATGTACACATGATCATTAGAATATTCAATGTCTTCCCTCACATCAAATCAAACAATTTTATCACTACTTTTTAATTAATATGTTACTAATTCCCTACAATATCATGGATTCAATCCTAAGAAAAAATGATTCATTTTCAGTCCAAAATACCAAATATGATTTGGAGATTACCATTTCAATCGACTGAAGTTTTCTTTATACATATCCACTAAATTCTTCTCTACAAATTTCAATTCCATGAAATTATTTTCCATCTTATGTTCATCAACCATAAGAAAATAATTTTCATTTAAATGATTCTTAAATTCATCTCATTCCAAGGGTTCAGTCTCCACGATATTAGAGATATTATTTACCATTGACAGTCCTTGGTTAGATTCACATTCGAAATGTGTAATTAAAAAACTGAATATTTTGTTATAAAAACACTATATGACATAGAATATTATTTCATAGGATTTATTCCACCATTTATCCACCATTATATTAAAAGGTACACATAAATCCTGAGGATGGTACCTCATAAAATTTTCTATTGTTTTCATTATCCATTGTGGTAGCTTTGGATGTTCAATTTTATGGATTACACCTCCATTTATAGTCTTCTTAAACCAATCCATTACTATAAATAACTACTTGTTCCCAAATCCCACCATTCCACATTGTGAATATAGAAGGATGACTTCCTGTTGGTGACTTACAAAATCAGCATATCAGTTTCCTATTGTGATAGACATTCTGAAATAACAAATCATATATTAAAAAAATGATAATCATTAAAAAATATATCATTTCACCATAATCATAAAATAAAAACCAATTTTTCTATTCTACAAATATCATCGTAACCCCTATAGTTATCTAAACAATTATATCATAGATCCTATAATTATAAAACCTAAAACATTACATAATATAGTAAATTTTTTAATAATTCACTTTATTACATTCCAAAATACCTTCATGGAATATTATTTTAGAAAAATATTATATAATTCAAACATATCAACACACAATGATAAAAATCATATATTTCTAAAATAGTATAAATTTCCCTCAGAATGCAAAAGTGATTTACTACACATGAAATATTTTTACAAAAAATGATCACAACATTCATCAAAACTTCTCCTTTTCTATTAACCATTATTAAAAATTATAAGAAACATTTTAAAATATTGGATGAGAAATAAATTCTTGATAAGGTTCTTAAAATAATGGATGATGTTAGTCTATGAATACATAAAAACATATGAAGTAATTTTCATCGATCCATAACGATAACAAATAATGTATTATATACCTATCACATTAAAATGGAAAAAATAAAAAATTAAGATAAAAATATTGATTTCATATTTCAATTACATACTCTTTATTGTAATAAATATAGATACCATATTATTTATAACTCTCATGACTACCTTTTGGTGAAACCATCATTGTTACACTTTGAAGAATCATTTTTGTCAAATTATAACATAATCATGCCCAAAGTATTAAAGGGAGATATAGACCATAACATATATCTAAATAATTTCCCACAAACTAAAACATAATCATAAAACATCCATATATGAATCATAATGATATTTCGTTTTATTTTTGTAAAAAGAGACAGTAATGATTAATTTAAATGGATTGTCCCTTACCTTGAGTTCGTATTACCTGAAATGTGTTAAACTCTCTTGTATAATGGTATAAATAGCGTTATTAATATATTAAATAATAATATTCATATTAATGATACCTTATAAGTTCTTATTATGACATATTTCAACACATTTTTTAATTATATTTTGTAATTTTCATTGTTTCAGATGAATTTATTTTATGGTTTCCAAGTCTAGTTCCTTATAAATATTATTAACAAATTATATAAGAAAACAAATGTAGAAATAAATATTATTATTAATTTTCCAAAATTTTAAATTTTACCATATATCAATTTGTTTTTGGATTTGAGGATGATTCACTTGATAAAATATTAATGGAAATGTTTAAACTTAGTTTGGTTGTTTTACATGCATCCGGAACTTATAGAATTTTATTTCATATCATGTTTTTATGGTTGTTCTAGGAAAATATATAACATATAATATAGATAATAAAATATTATTCTACAATAATGATGGTTTTATGACCATTCTTGATGTAGAAAATGTAAAAATAAAACACATCGTCTGTGATGATGGTAAATCGACACATCACAAACGATGTTTCCATTTTTCTAGAATGATATGATGAGAGGAATGTTTTGATGATGTATCTTCCATTAATGTGATAAAATTAAAATATATTTGTGTTGTTGTAGTTGTAAATTTATTTTGATAAGGGTATATTAGGACATAAGTATAAAACAAATAAGATTTAAAAGAAAATAAATGATAATGAAAGATGATTTTACCTTTGGAATATTTCTCCATGAAAACCTTTTTATGGTACATGTTATTGGAATTTTGGTGAAATCAGAAGGTTATGGATGTTGGTAATAGGATTATAAAGGGAATTAAAATAATATTAAACAATGTAAACTGGTTTTATGTGTAAGGATAAAATGTTCTGTGTGGTGGAATTTATAGTGGCTGAGGGCAATGTTTTTTATTATTTTATTCATTAATTTATTAATTTCGCTCAAGACTGTGAATAGTTCGGATAATTATTAGTAAATATATTAAATTAATGAATGAATGTAATATAATAATTACTTTAATCATGCATGAATCATCAATGAATCAATCATTCATGAATTTATATTATATCATAAATTACCATATTTGATTATTACCCATAAAATCAACTATACTTGAAAAATCACAAACATTATCGCTTAACTATTTTTATGTATATAGAATTAAAAAAAATTAACTCAATTTTATGAATATAAGTTTCTAAATGTAATAAAATCAATATTTAATTTAAATCATCTTTTCTTCAAAATATACCAATTTTAAAATTGTTACTACTTTTTTAATAATTAGAAAATATTTTTATCGTCTCTTAAAATTCTCTTATAATCATAAAACATAAAAATATTAATTACTAAATCTATTATACTATGTTAAATTTTCTATAAAATAATTATATCAATTATAAAATTGTTCATAAAAAATTGTGTCATAAAAAAATATCAATACTTAATTTGTCATTCTAAAAACATTTATTTCCATATTATATTAAATAAATATATCATATTTTCCCTCATAAGATTCATTAATTTTATTTATACATGTATAGGTGAGCTTAAAATATTATTTTTATACATTTTTTAATTTCTATAAATACCACTAAAATCATTATAAATTTATAATTAATTTTTCAACATAATTCAAGAATGGAAAAAAATTATTTAAATTATACCTACATTTTTATGATACTTGATTTTTATAATGGGTAAATACTCACATTATAAAATATTATTTATAATTGTTTAAATATAAAAGGATTTTTTATGCTAAAATGATATAATTTAGAGACAATATTATTTGTATTAACATTTGATTGTCATATGAATATCTGTAAATGTTATTTAATATATTAATATAAACTCTATATAAAAACTTATATATATAAATATATGGAACATAATGGAAATTTTTTTTACATATTTATTTTATAAAAGTTCTAGGATGGATTATTGTTATGAAATGTACACACATAATTGAGAAATGTTATCTTAAGAAATTGTTTTGTATAGAGCCTTTGATGAATCTCAGTTAAGGAAATGTTGATGGGAAGTTCATGTTGTGGTGGTTGTAATTTTTTATATATCTATAATGATGTAGTGTTAGTATTGATTTTTTTATGACAATGATTTGGTTTATAAAAAAATATGGTCATATAATTCAATGATTTTTCATTTATTTACTTGAAAAATTCATTTTAAATCACTATAGTTATATTAGGACATAATGATTTTGATCATTTTTTATCACATGATGAAATGATATCATAATTTTTGGTAGATTACATGGTGGATCAATAAGGATGTCTAAAAGAGCGGTGATATGGTTTTATTCAAATACCATATACTTATATATATAAAAATATTTATTACTTACCTTATTATAATTATACGGATATATTATATAGGTAATGTTGTTTTTGTAGGTATTGTATCCTAATGAGGTGAACGTGAGTATATTAAGTTATTATTAATTAACTATCCTGAATCATGATACCTACATTAACCGCTATTAACATGATATTATACATGATTATCACTAATATTTTATTAACATTATTGTGTAAATTTTTAGATCAATGATCCAACTATTTAGTCAAAAATTTTTACCCCTCAATTGTCATACTATGTAATTTTATAAGTCAGTGTGATGGATATTACAGATTCAATTTTTTAGGAAATTGGGATGGCCTATATGAAATTTTCATGCATTTTCCAATGTTAATGTGTATCTATTTTGATGTAGATATTGTTTTTGAATTGAAATTTTTTAAATTATTCTATAAAAATGTAGTTGATTAGTGTTCCCACTTTATTTTCCTAGGACATGCGTTATAAATTCCTCCCATATCATTGAAAATTACAATTGGTGCTAATATCATTCTATATTCATATTCACGTTCATTGAGTTTGTTAATAACTATATATATTCCATGACCAAGTATGATTTAATTTATAGAGGGAGTATAAAATGTTGTAGCAGTTATTTTGGTAGATTGATCATATATTGTTATGAGATAGGCACCACTGAGGATCATGGGGGTTTGTAGGTAAATAAATGAATTTATTTACACTAGTGATGGTGGAGGGGGACTGGATAAAATAGATATATTTATATGGCAATTTTAAAGGTTTAAAATTCAATAATGTAAATGAAATACCATCTAGGATATGGGTGTCATGGACCCTACAAATGTTACACAAGGAATGTGAAATTTAATAATAACTTTTTAGGGTTAAATACTTAGATATCTCGGTATGTTTTTGATAATAAATTATTACTCATTATCATAAGAATAATAAATATAAAAAAATATGATTTTTTATTATGAGTTTGACATCCCATTATATATTACCCAATAGGGTAAATTGGTGGAATTATTTTGAACACATCCTCAGAGTTATGTTAATGTTTTGATTCACTCGTCATGTTCTCACAAACACACTATATGTGATTTTTAATGAGAGAGAGATAGAAAATTATAGAATATAAACATTATGGAAAATAATAACTAAAATATTCCACCATTAGTTAGTCCCCCATTTCCTAGATTATTACACTATAGACACATTTTTCTACACCATAAACTACCCTAGTACCACCACACATTGTCAATTTTTGTTCTTGATCCTATGCCACACCTAGGAGACTTGAATCTCCATGATTCCTATAAGAATTTAAAACCGAAATAAAAAGATCATTTCACGATCTGGATTTTAAATAAAACACATGAAAACATAAATCCATCTATTTAAAAATGGTTTTGATATATTTTCATGTATACACCTCCCAACCTATATTCCTAGATCCTTTTAAAAACATAGATAAAATAATTTCAAAACATTCTATATTTTTATATGATCAGTTTAGTATCATTAATTATTGTCTTAAATTTATGAATGTATCCTTATACTTTAATTACTCTAGGTTATGATCACCTCTATATTTCTTTTGTAATTTTGACATATCAGATCTCATAATTATCTCTCTTAGTGTTTGTGTGTTCACATAAGATTGTTTCAATAAAAAATTATATTATACCTATATTATTTTATTTATATAATAATATGATTATTAAATTTTATTTATGTTTTAGTACTCCCTCAATTAATATCTCATTAATTATATAATATGTATATAGTTTTATAATCATTCAAAATTTTCATATAAATCCATCAAATATTTAATATTATATCATCATTATAGATTTTTATATAATGGCTTATTATTACAGAAATAAGTGATACATTTATATCCATTATAATATCTATCCACATATAAAATAACGTATCCTAATGATGTGGCAGTATTGTTTTTTAATGTGGATCTAAACATAGGATCCAACTTATCTATCAGGTGTCTTTCCTCCTTCTTCAATAATTATTATGATCATTTAAAAGAACATTATATCAATTAATTCAATAAAATATTATATACCAATGAATTTAATTATCCATATATTATGAATAATTATATTCAATACTACCCATATTTGAAATGAAAATGCATCATTTTTTTTATTTCTATAGTTCACTATTTCATCTAAATTATGCATTAAAAAATAGTCTAACACTGATCATGCCTATATAGATTTTTTCGACATATAATCATGGATGATGTCTATAAAAATTTAGTAATGATGGATATATATGAATATGTGTTCATTGATTTTTCTTAAATGACCCATAAAATGATTTTCACAGAACACGTTCTTATGGATATAATAATTATGAAAACCATAGAACATTTGAACACCGCAAGAAAACATTATATGAACATTTTAAATGATTCGAATGTACTCAATGTCACTTTAAATTACCTTAATAAATCAATCAAAGGTATTATTTTTTTCCCATTATTGGATGGGTGTAAAAATTTTATTTTATAGTTTCTTTATCAATACTAAATTTCAATACACACCCACCACTAGCAACCAACAACAATGTCATAATTTATTGAATGGAAGTCACCTGATGTTGTATTACACTTTGCAACCATGATGGAAGTAAATTAAATATCACATTTGACATGTTAGATTTTTGTAAATCCCATTAATGTACCAAAATTAAACCTTCTTTCTACAAAATAAAAAAATTAATTTTCTTAGAATATGGATGCTCCTCCATCCAATCATAAAATATTCACAACACAAATTGAAAAATCCTAAAAATGAATCAAATTTTATTGATGAAAAATAAAATAAACTACAATATTAACTTTAATATCTTTCTTTGTAATTTTATTCAATCACACAAACCATATTTTCTGTGATTTTGTTTATTCTCTTTCTCCTAATTATTAATATGAATGAGGTATAAAATATGGGGGGATACACATCTCATTGTTCTTTTTTGAAAACTCTTTATAAACATTTTATATCTCAATATAAATGTCAAATAGGAATGATATAAAGATTTCACCACCTATATTTCCTTATAAAATGTGATTTTTTTTCTATATAAGTGTACTTGGTCTTCCCTTGTGAATAAAGATTAAGAATCTATTAATGATTTTTCGTATTGTCCATAAAAAACATAAATATGTGACACTAAATTTTGAACATATTTATGGGGATATTCAAAAATCAATTTATGATAAAAAATTTCATCCTACATATATCTCAATAAATACATTATGATTATTATTTTCAATGCATATTACTTACCATTTTTTGAGTTTATATTAATAACACATGATCCCTTCATATTATATTTGGAATAACCCAAAAAATGGTTTTATGTGTGATTGGTAAACCTTATCCTATACTTCTTGGTGGAAAATAATAGTTTCCAAATACATTTTATTATGATAATTTGATTTCCCTATACACCCATTCTCACCCTCATGTGATGCACTGTGCACCTCTAAAACATGGATATTAGGGTACTCCATAAAAGACAAATTATTATTATCCCAGTGTGTAGGTTACTGAATAATTCATTTTAACAACATATATATTTTTGATAATTAATCATTACTAAAAGAATATGATGGTCCATCATTGATTCCATAAAAGATTCCTCACAACATAGAATATTCCGTGAACCAAGTCCTCCCATTCCTTTTAGAATCATCATCAAATGACATCAAGAAACATAATTTTATTTCCTAATTTAGAAATTTATTCATTTATTATTTCATAAAATGGGATTTATTATAATGTGGTGTACTTATCTCTCTCTAATTTATGAGGTAAAACTATTTGATAAATGTTATAATTTCTTTTATCATAATTTTATATAGTGTATGAATTATTGGAAAGAGGTTACATGGGACATGCTCAATGTAAACCATAAAGAAAAACATCACTGGTTTTTTAGATAAAAAACAAATGACATTATTTCATGTACCATATTCTTCACATATAAGACCATTTTAGTTATATTGAACTATAATTGACTTGTACATGTCATGTTTGTTTATCCAAACCCAATAATTTTATCCAAAATTTATATATCCATTTAAAATTCTCATTTTTTATATTTTGATATAGTTTCTTAGTTGGTTAATTATATTTTTCAGAAAATGTTATTTTAATTACCATTAAAATAATATATAATCTTACCATATACGGTAACCATGAATTCATAGTCTTTCTTACTCTTCTAGAGACACCTACCACACAATTCTCATCATAGCTCAATGCAATTTTAGAAATGAATATAAATTGATTTCTAAGTTGGGGCATGTTTACATAGAAATTTATCTCTTAGTTCCATAATATTACTAAATTTTGTTTACTTAAAGCTCCCCAGTAATTTTATATTATATAATCTTGACAAATACTTGTTTATATACAATACATTTCCCTATAAATAGCATATGAACAATGTTTTTTTCATTATGAATCAAAATCAATCTATTATTTTTTTGGTCAATTTTTTATCAAAAATATTTCTTTTAACATTGGTATGTGGAAGCCATTAATTTTCCAATATTAAATAATGTCAAAATATTTGCTCTCATATTTTTATATTTTCCAAAGTGGTCTATCATTATTATGGTGACCTATATATTTAGTAATAATTTTTTAATTTTAAAATAGATTAACTGATGATTTTCATCTGAATTAGTGTACGTAAAATAAACCTCATGATATTATTAAAAATTAATTAGAATAAATATGTAGAATTAATATTTTATTTTTATAAAAGTAGTTAAATTTACATGAAACATTGGTTTTCTATTAGAAATATCTTTTTTATAGGAAAATACCATTAATATAATCCATCATTTACTATTTTTAGGATATCAATATTTTTTCATTTTATGACATCAATGTATATCACATAATATTTTAATATACTATAGATTATCAAGAATGACCGTTTTAATGTTTTTCAATAAAATTAACATCTCATCCATGATATATGTAACATTCCCAATAAACGCATATAAACAACATCTTCTCAAAATATATATCTCAATAATTTATTAATTAAAATATATACTCTATGCTTCATGAAATTTATAAAATATTTCATAATATATGTATTTATCATTCAATCAGATTATTAATGTTAAAGAGTTTTCTTTATGCTATTTTAATCATAATATTAATCTTCATCATATTGATCTTTTACATGTTTCTATCCAATTCTTTTTTTGGGGATAAATATCTTTTATACCAGACTAAGTTCCTTCAAACGCCATCTATGTCCATTCATACAAAATGTGTCCAATACCAACAATGTTTGAGGACCATTATGAAATCCATAAATTTTCATTATTTTTTACCATTTTACCACATTCACATTAGTAAATTATATTATTTAATACATTATCATATTTATAACTGTTATAATCACTTGATTTTATAACATCATTATAATTTCTTAATATCAATCTTTTAGATTAATTTGAAAAATTTTCATTTATTTCTTGTAAAATCCTATGATATTTCTTATGTAATATGAATTCAGTATTTCATGTAGACAATCCACTATCAAATATTCTATATCTTCTTGGGTTGATATTTTTGGTCAAATAGATATGGAAAATTCACATGATATTATTAATAATGGTGGAATCATAAATTGTTCTACTAATTCCATTAATATATCTTACTATTTAAATTAAATATATGAATTATTCCAAAATGATCCCATTAGATTTAATTTTTTATCAATATATTTTCACCTAAAAACTTCAAATTTGGCATCCCTAACATTTAAAATAATTTTTTATCTACATTTTAGTTTATGAAATAATTCAATGAATTTTTATTATCTTAATTTCTAATATATTTTTCTTTTAATTTAAATAAAATTTTTATTTTTTACATATTCCTAAACAACAATATTTTACTAATGAGAATAATATATATGTAATTATTATGTGATTTTTGTAAAAATAGAAATGTAAATATATCATAATTATAGGATGAGTGAATTAAAGTAGGATTTCATTAAATTAGAATCATTTATTCAATTATTTCTATAAAAAGTAGGGACACATAGATTGTTCAAGTGAATTTTATTCTCAATAATCAATATCATATTAAATTGTAAATACAGAACAATGATTATATCTAATATCAAATGTAAAAAATCTGGTTATATTGGCGCGATAAGGGGGTTGGTTTTACTCAATATATTGTCTTTTTATAGAATATTGTTCTTGAACTCAACCACATGGATTTCATAATTTCCTAATCGGACTAATATATGATCTTACCCTGGCCACATATGTTTTTGTAATGAAAATTATCATAATTAAAATTAATTAAAGGGATTAAACTAAAATACAAACTATATAAGATGATTTTTTAGTTTCCCATACCCTAGATTCGTAAAAAAAGTTACTATAATATAGAAATAGAGTCCAGTAGTTATAGAGTGACCTTATGTGTTATTTCTTGTATTACAAATAAGTGTCTTATAAATTCCCAATTTCTATGTACTATTTGCGATATCAAATTCATATTTCCATTTTTTATTTTTATCGATATTAATAAACTTGGAAAAATTTCCTTCTACTAAAAATCTAACCAATATGTAATCACATGTACTTATTTAGGTATATATATGCACAGTTTATATTAAAAACCCAAAAAACTAACTATTTTCATTTCCAATAACTCATATGATATTTTCAACCTTAGTTATAGAAAAATGTCTAAAAAAACCATTATTCAATGATCGTGTAACTACATTAGTAAAAATTAAATGTGAACGTATCCAGAAATATCTTAATTGTGTAATAATAATAAGAGAATACATCAAAATTATCCTCATATTACATATGAAAAATTTAAAAAGTACATAAAATTATTGTGTTAACATTATTAATTCACCTATTATATACTAAATATCATTTATAGATCCCTTATAAATATCATAGAAAAGGTAAATTATAAAAAATACTAATATCAATTTAAATTTAAATGATAGATTAAATTAAAGGAAATCCGATAATAAAAATGAATTAATAATACCACAAATATAAACAATGATATTTTAATTCCATATAACCAATATCTTAAAAGGTTATGATATCCATGGATAATATAAAAATGTAAATAATCATATTGATAATAATATTTTGTTATAAAATGATATAATATATATTTATTAATATAATAATATTAAAATGATAGACATGTACAAGAAATTATGCATACATAATAATGTAGTGTAGAAAACACATAAACTATATTTTATCATGAGACACACTAATCTAATGAGGGGATATAGTGGCCCTATCCAAATAATTATTATGTCCAATACATTAATCTTATTAAATGAAAGTATAATTATTCAATGTGTCATAAATAAAAAAATGAATTAAAAAACTACACTAAAAAATCTTATTGTCATGCCCATTTTATAAATGGAACAACATGATAAATATTCTTCTAGTGAAAAGAGGTGGATTGTATCATTAAACTAATTCACCAATAAAACATATGAATCATCAATGGATGCTGAAATAGATGACAAAATGTAAAATAATATTGAATAATTTCTATCAAAATATGACAATAATATCAATTACATTTGATAACATATTTATTTACAAATTATAAAATATTGAAAACATAATTTTCATTGAAAATAAAAAATGAGCCATATATGGAAATGTGTAATGAATAAATAATTATTATTGTTGAAAAAACCATTGAATTTGGAAATGTAAAATAGGATAACTTCCTTCAAACAATGGTTAAAAATTCCAATGAAAATAAATCTAAAAACCACTAAATGGATCCTTTAAACAACTATAAAGAATTCCAAATATATTTGAAATTGAATCTATCCATCATTGGATCATAGTAAATGCATTATTGAAACAATTATAGAGAGCATGGATATATGGAGAAATATTGAAAACCATAATCATAACTATAGTATGTTTTCCACAAAAATAATTGATAAATTTTTTTTCCAATGAGAGTAATATGAATGTAAAACTTGTTATTTACATAGGTTACCATTGAATATGAAATTATATTTAATTTGTGTACGAAAATTATCATAATTTATTAAAATATTATTTTTAAAAATTTCCCATAAAATTACATTATCTAATAAATCATTACATCGAGAATGAATTTCCATTTACAAGCTCGAACAACAATTTGAAAAAATAATATACTTCATTGATCATAAATAATTATATAGATGGTAAATTGGTAAACATTATAACACCTCGTTTTTTATGAATTATTTTTCAGAGTAAATTGATTTTTATTGATGTCTTCCATTACATAAAAAAACATATTTAATTTTGCATTATAATCAAAATCATGTTAGTCATGTGATATAAGCTACACTGTCTTGGCTTGTGTTACCTGAAACACTTAATTTTAATCAAGCCATGATATATTTATTAGCAAAATTATTTAAAAATTACAGTTATAAATTAGGCATTAAAAATAGTTAGATGAATATAAATAAATAAATTTTAAATATTAATAATAATGGATATATATATTTAATTTTAAAAATAAACAACATAATAATCATTATAGTATCTATATGTATCAAAAATACTATTTTCCCAAAATATGATAATATTTATTTTTTTGAAAAATAATAAAATTCTTATTTAAAAATATTATATATTTATATTGTTATAATACCCTAAATTTATGATTTAATAAATCCAAAATTATGTTGTTTATAATTTCGTGTATATTTATGAAATATTTCATTTTTGGATGATTAGGGAAAAATAATAAATTTTAATTGAAAATTGCCTTTTAATTTAATTTTATTATAAATATAAATTATATTTAAAATTGGTATTAAATAATAATTAGATAAATTACACTTAAAATAATATAATTGAGGTCATTTTAAATAATTTTATGATGAATGTTATAAAAATACTCTGTAGACTACTAATTATTTTCACTTAAAAATGACTTTCTCATCACATCTATGATATTAATTTTAAATTAATATTATCCACTTATGTGAGTGAGATTTTTAAAAATGGATTATACATTTTTAAATATAATAATTTAGAATATCCTATAAGGTAAATATATATTTTCACAAAAACTAATATAGAATGTATTTAAAATTAGTTTTTGTGGTTATGGTAAAATAGGTTTATTGGAGGTTATGCTAAATAGATGAGATCAAAAATAACATATTAAATTGACTAAAACCTATTTTATAGACATGTTTAGACGATTAACCCTATAACATCTATTAGTGACCAATTTTTTTATCCTTTTTACACATAAAAATACATGGGATCACTCAATTTTATTCAGAAATACTATATTTGTTCTCCCCCCCTCATAAAAATGGCCACCCCACTCCTCCCTTCATCAAATAAAAAATTTATAGACAAAGACAATTCAAACAACATCTAAAAACACTGAAAATAATCTATTAGCCTTATTTTTGTCACAAATCCAAAAAATGAATGCTTTTATTTCTATCAGAATGTGGATACCAATGAACAGTTAATGCTCATAAATGAGATTTTGTAATTTATTTCACCCTCATCGCAAATAAATTTTTTATATCATGATTATATAATTAAATTATTATAGTACATATAATTATTTTATTTTATGGTAATTATATGACATACAACAATATCTCATTCTATAAATAGGGTTACAAAATCATCATTCACGTATACAGCCAGGTACCACCTCACAAACATATGTTATTAATTTTTTCCCTTACCACCAATAAGGTATGGTAATAGAGATGTATTTATTATTTTATATATTATATTTATTATATTTTTGTTTCTTAGGATTGTTTAATTTTTAATACACATATAACATCACATTTTCCATTCAATAGGAATATGATAACATCATTTGGGTGTACAGAAGTCTACCGCCGCAGATGAGATATGACTCATTCATGTATTAAGTGAAATTTTTTAATAGTGGGTTTAATGGAAACATTTAATATATATTAAATAACAATTAGTATTTAATGATAATATATAAAATATTTTATCATTTATATTAATATAAAAAGAATATGGAAACATTGGTCATGAATATGTATGATATATCAACTCCATTAACGGCGTATTTGCCTTCCTATCTATAAATTTTATGTATTACAATAAATATATATATAATAAATAAATATTTAATTTATACAATTTTTATCATTCTATATATCATGTTACCATTATTAAATTAATATTAACCAAAATATAACAAATCATAACATATATGAAAACCCAATTTGTTTTTACCCAAATCATAACATTAATATGGAATTGTTATTAAATTTGTAATAAAATTTCAAAATAAAATCATATATCGAATTATATATATGAATATGGTTCAGTAATTTATTTTTAATAAAAATATATTTATTATACTGGAGTTTTGAATGATTAAAATTTAATTCAAGGCCTTAGGTAAATGTTTTTTATCTCATTATTCCCATATATGAGACACATTCCATATTCACCACCAATTTTATTTATGTAATCTATATACTACCTATGAATTTATTCTATTAAGATAATACATCAAATTATTGGTATTTACATGTACATTTGAGAATCTAGCTTTCATAGGGTATTACTATTCAATAGAAACCAAATATGTAAGCGATATTTGTCTCCATTTTTATTCTTAGAGATGTTAATTTTGTTATGCATAAATAATCAATAATCAGGTGTATATAAATCCCAATATACATGTAATATCTTGAATTTATTAATCCTAATTATATTTCTAGATTCATTTTATTTTATTTCTTCATGAGTCTTCTGATTCAAGGTTACTAAACTGGAAATGTTTTCGTGATATAATATCATATTTTAATCTAATTCTTTACAATTATGATTCCAATGATAAAATATTATTATCCATCTCTTGGTAATTATCATTATATCATTTTATTCTATAGAGAATCATAATTTAATGAAAATAATTAGTCTCTTTTATTAATAATATAATTCATAAAATGTTTTATAAAAATCATGTTGTATTTCTATTTTCAGTCAGAAAACTATTTTCTTCAAATACCATGTTATTAAAATTTATTTTCCAAAAATTATTCTTAATATCCATAAAATTTATAAAATATATTTTTGATCATTTTTCAATCATTAAGAAATATTTTTTAATGGAATCGTTTTGTCATTTTCCAATTCAATTCCCATTTGGATTGTACAGAAATATCAAATTAATCGTCTTTTTAAATTGTAATAAATGAAAATATTTTCTAGAATTGATGAAAATGAATTATTAAAATATTAATTTATTTAATTTGAACTTTATTATAAATTAAAAATTTCTTAAGAGTTGTTAAAAATTCTACTTCAAAATCAATTTTCATCTAAGTTTAAACTCGTTGATGGGTATTATTCCTTACTAGGTATATGATCCAATAATATAATTCATATTATATATTTGAATTATAATGATTTTATGTAATGATTATTATGGAAGAAATATTCCTTCCATGTTTTATACCATGAGGGAATTCTCGTGGAACTGGTTACCTTTCATGATTAATTCTATGCTGAAATGATTATGAAACTTATATCATTTCCACCAATTATGAGATAATAAAATATTTATATTACCCAATTTATTTCACGGGTTACTATATGATTAATTTATATGATATTTAGGTTAATATAAATGTAGTTTTCATTATCTAACGGTTGAGACCTATATATTCCTCTAATGCATTGGTGAATGATTTATATCTCCTGAGACAAGTTAAGAGAGAATTGGGATTGAAACTGATTTAGATTAATATGGCTAGAATGGGGAGTGAACCTAGTTCATTAATATATCGATTGAATAGGGAGTGAACATGGTTTAACAGATAAATTTTCCCACAATGATGGTTTTGGCGGTGATCAATGACTAATATCGAAATTATTTTCTACACATATGAATATGACACAAATTCCTCATCATATTAAAATGTTATGATATAATAAGACTTTAAATATATCATTATTTATGTCATATATACGAAGAATACATATTAAATTAATCAAGATTAAGATATTTTACATGAAAATTATAGTTTTGAAATGATATCCATATTTTCAAACACATAATTGTTCTTGTTATTCATTCATATCTCCCATGTTTGGACATTATTTGAATTCAGGACCACCCTTTCTTATCCATAATTTCCCTAGATATATAGAAATGAGTTTTTTATCATATTTATAAGAAGTGTTCTATTTGTGATGAATGTATTGGTATATTACATACCTCACATTTGAATCATAATTTACGGTTCTACATTTTCAATGGAAAATTTTTTTATAGTCCCAAAAAATATTTTTATATAATGTAATGAATATTCAATAATTGATTCATGGAAATTGGCCTCACTGAAAACATGGTTTGGCCCTAATGGGATGTATTATTTATAAATTCCCAAAACCATTACTAACAATCATGATTTATTTTAGTAGAATATAACTATTAATGAACTAGGATAAAAATATTTTTTTATCGATTAATGAAAAATATGACATGATTTAAAAATACAATATGTGAATTTTCATGATTATCCAGTTCCCCAGTATGCTTATTGTTTCTAAAACTATTATTTTTTGGTTTTAGTCAATGGATGATACTTGTATGATAAGTATTTATGTTGAATACGATTGAAAATGAAAATATTATCGCCCTAATAAACCAAATATTATTATATATGGAATTTTAAATCTCAATTATATTATCACACATTTTTATGAAGATATGAATTCTGATGGACTTTTAAAAATAGAGGGAACAAAATCATATCGATTACATTATAAATCATATTCTAAATTATTTAAGTACGTCTTCAATTCCATTTGTTATTAAAGAGTGGATTAGTACCACTAAATATATATATATTTATATATATTCTTCTGTTTCAAACATGAAAATGCTATTTTTTCAATCTAATATTTTTAAAGAGAATCAAATAAACTATAAAAAGTTTTAAATAATACTAGTAATATGGATAAAATTGATTCCATGGATTCTCTCATTCATAATAAATTATTTTTTAATAACTACATTAATTAAATTCTCCATATTTTTATGGGGAACGAGTTCTTTTGAGAAAAATAAAATTAATGATTATTATTTTTATAGATATTAAAAATATTTTACAATACTTTTGATGTATGCTTCTGGTATTATCCTACAACATTAATGTATGGATTATAATTTATTTAGTGGTCGAAAGAATGAATCTGAAGGGAAATAGCCATAAGAGATGTTAGTATCTATAAGGATTTTTTTATTTTCAATCAAGGGAGAATTATCTGATTTATTTATGCCTCTATATCATGGTCTTACAAAAAAATAATATGGATGTCAAGTTAGTTTCTATGAAACATGGAGAGAAGAAGATGATAATTCTTTTATACTAATTTTTTTGGAAGAATAACGGAGGAAATTTACTTACATAGACTAGTAAATGTTTTAAGTGTGTAAGGTAATATCTTTGAGAAATTGATTTCAAAATTCATGGGAAGAAGTTATATAATAAGATGAATAGAGAGAAATCTTAGCAGAATGAAAATACCTCACATTAGTGGTTCATGTGTAAGGATAATTGGAATTATTAAAACTACTTCCCAAACCCAAGGGATTATGTGGATTGTCAACAAAAATAACCTATTAATATGGGATAAAAGGGGAAATATAATATGAGACCTATTTCAGATGAGGTGTACCAAATTATGTGGTGAATGGTACACTCACCATATAATATTTAGCTTATAATTAATTGTTTGACTATATATCCATCCATTCATTCATATCTAATTAATTTTACTGGGTTATCATGATTCCACCCAAAATTATTATATGGTGCATTAGTAGTTAAATTACATATTGGTATGATGATCAATTTTAAAGTATAAAATTCATCTCATTTTGACATTGTTGGTAATATACTTCTTAAAAATAATGAAATCCTTCAAATAGAAGAATTAAATGTCATATTATTAAGGGATTGGATTTCTCAATATAAATAAAATGTCAATTATTTGGGAACGGAATTTATGTATGATATTTCAAGTAATACTCTAATCATCAATCAATGTGAGGATAAGAATAAACATCCAATTGAGATTACCTTCCTTGTATGGGTCCAAATTCACTTTCTGAATGGGTGTTAATCCCAAATAGTTGGGTAAAATCCAGACATATATGATATGAATATTTTTCATAAATTCATTAATATCTTTTGGAAATAATTTCATAATATTCACCAAAAAGGTGATGTCGATTTCCCCATAGAACTCATACTGGGTTTCCCACCTATTTTAAGGACTCCATATAGAAAGGACCTGATTTAGTTATAGAAATTATATTAGAAACACTAAGAAAACATTGATAATGTATTACATCATCCTTGTGTGTCTCCTTGGGTTTTATATGTTCTTTTAAAAAAATGTTACATGAATCAATTCAACTATGCAATGATTTTCATAAGCAGGACATGATCATAATAAATAACAAGTATCCTTTTTACTATATTGATGGGTTGTTTGATAAACTAGGCTTAGAACAATAATTAACCATGATTGAACTTCATTCTAGATGTCATTAATTGAGGTTTAAGATGTGTGCAATATAGAGTATTAAATTTCACATAAAGAACAATCACTATGAATATATAGAGACTGTATTTAGTCATATTAATTACCTATTTATCATCATGTATTTAATAAATAGTGTATTTATAGATTACCTTGATATTATTGTCGTGATATTTATAAATGATATTATAATCAAATTAATGATAATATAAGAGCATGGAGATCATATGAAAATTGTGCTAAATACTACATAGAACTATAAACTACATAAAATATTTACAATTTATGAATTTTGGATGGAAAAGTTTTAATTTATGGGTAATATAATCTCAACATGAGGTATACTAATAGATCTTTCAAGGACAGATGATACTGAATTTTGTCCCAGACCAACCACAATGACTTTTACATATAAACTTCATTATTTTGATGGATATTATAAATGAGTTGGAGATAATTTATCATGATGATCTAATCCCCAGATTTCATTAACTATATAGGGAACTGGGTTGCTATTAATAGAAGAATATGAGAATAATATGATAGATCTGAAGAGAAAATTAGTTATTTCAGATATTATTACATTACCCAATAGAGAATATGGGTTTTCAATCTGTAGTTATTAATATATGTTGGTATTGGGATGTGTTCTTGTAATGGATGATACCATTATAGATTATGGGTAACGATAACTAATTATTCATATCAAAAACTACTTAACACCATATTTTGACTTACCATAGATAATTTTCTATTAATGATATTAAGGAATTTTCATTAAGGAAATTTTATGAATAATGGTGATGATCCCCACACAGAGTACATTGTCCAATATTTGGTACCACTAGATGATACTAATCATAATTCATTAATCTATTCAATTCACCACAATAAATAATTTCATTATTCCCTTTTTCATATACAATACATATTCTCATTCCTCTAGTAAATTTCATCACTTAATTTTTCAAATATATATGACATATTAGAAACATAATATGATTTCCTCTACAACCATCCTGAAAATCCATTTTTCCTAGTTAAGAGTGGGTACAAAACATAATAGGACACCACTAATACAAACTCAAACTAATGTTCTCTTGTATAACAATTGAATACCATAATAATAGTAAATACATAATAACAAGAACCAAAAAATGAAAAAATGAGAGGACATGTAGACTGAAAGAAACCAGAAACCCTTGGATATACATACTTTTACTTCTTAAAGAGATGATAAGAAATGAATCAAATAGTTACCAAACTACCCAAGAATATATTTTAAAAAAATTATTACTCCTTCATTGGGTCATGATTAAATTCTAATCAGACACTTATAGAATCTAATTGTGACTTGTTAGTTAGTATCCTAGAATTATTAATTAGGATACCTAAATCAGAATTAACTTGATGTATAACCAGATACCTCAATTGGATACACAGAATATTCAATATTTCATCCTCATAGTTATACCCTTTACCTAGGTCTCGTGTCTCCAACACCACACGTTAATCGCATTACCCCTAAAAGGTATAATCATGTCATGAGGACACACATATCTCGAGAACCTTAAAAAAATAAATCAAAAATAATAGATTTATAAATTGGAGAATACATGGAATGTATATAATTATTAGAATAAATATGAAATTCAAAAAAAAATTACGTGATCTCAATAATACATGAAAACAAACCTATAATGTATTACTCAAGGAATCAAATCCTTATAGGTCTCACAGCAACACAAACACCCACAAATGAGACCAATCAAGTATGGTAGTTAGATAATCAAACACAAATATTTATCTGGGAAATATGTGTATATGAGATCTTAAGAAGGTAAGGGGCATCAACCCTCGTAGTTATAAATTTCAACATAATAGTTTTTTAGAGGAATCATCTCCAGAAACACATTCATGAAGAAATTAAAAAATGATCCCACAACAAGGACTCCTAAAACCACATCAAATGAAACCTGACAATGGTTATAGATAATTGTAAGGAGGAAATTTTGAATTTATATTTAATTATATTACATTATTTTAATTTTCATTATCAAAGTCATCATTCTTAGTCTATGAATAATTTAGGACGTTCAATATCACTTTTGGTGGCACTACAATACACATAAAGTGATTTGGTATTGTTTTTTACACAAACTACAACCACCATGCCCAAAAAAACTATGGCTTAAAGTGAGAGACAAGATGGTGTATATATATATAGATATATTGTGATGAAAAAAAAACTATAATTTTCATCCATAATGTATGTGGAATGTTTTGTTGTTGAAAAAAATTCTTTTTTACATATCATTATTATAGGATCATCTCTAAAGAAAAAAACTTCACAAGAACTCAATATGTTGTTGTGTAGGGTATGATATACTCTATGGGGTCCTCTATGAATCCCATAATTATTTTTCTATACATGAAAAAACATAGATTGTGAAATGTATTATTATGGGTATATAGAGGATAAATTAGAATTAGAATCTCCCCATAAATCCTCATAAAAACACTTAATATTTGGAACATTAAATCCATATCCATTAGAAATAGAGAATTATGTATATAAATACCAATGACCAATAGGTTTGGACAGTCATTTGAATCGAACATAAATATGATTTTTGGAATAGTAGTTCCCAACATTGGAAATACTCTATTCCAAAAGGATGACCACAATGCATCATCCATGTTAAAACAAAACTACGAAACAACCCTATGACCTATGATATGACCATTAAACCATTGGACCACTACAGTGTAGTCGTATCGGCTATATAATATTACACTAATCTATGTTGTGGTCTTATACTCTATGGTGCGTAACATACTATTTTAGTATAAAATTATCACAAAATATTAAAAAATCTTATAAAAACCTATCAATTTCCTCAATTATTTATCTAAACATATAATAAACTCAAAAAATTATGAAAAATGTTCTTACTATGGAATAAATGTTTTTAGGGAATTTATTATCTCTGAGACATATATAACCCTAATCCTCATGAATCTTATCTTCAGTTTCGGATTGAACAACTATGGATACAAAGCATGAACATTAGCCACTCAGATCCAAGTATCCTCATGGTTATGTTAATGATACCAGTAAATCAAGATGTGTGATATCATCTTCCATTAGAGGAATTTCTTATTATAGTCTAAAATATGAAAAATATTCCCCTCATAATATGTACATGGTTCCAATTCAATGTGAACATAATATATAACATTTGTAGGATCCGGTGTGTTCCACAAGAGATAATAAATTTGGAATAGATATTTCATTCCTTGATAAATAAAGGGATTTTACACAAGTTATAACATTGTACGAATCCATATTGTGATATAAAATTATCTCGTCACATGATTTTATAGTTTTCAAATTGTTCCTCAAAAGTCAGTTACCTAACAACAGAGTTACTATCATGAATTTAGGATCACCTTAGAAAGCACTAAATCATAGCTCATATATTCAGCATATGGTTTCTTAAAAATCTATGTATTGGAAATCCATTAATAAATAATCATCACAATTTTTGAGGAAACTATTAGAATATTGGTCCCCAATAATACTTCCATATCCACTTCATGAAAAACGACGAACGATATGACCTCCCAAAAAATCCTCATAAAGATCCATTTGAATTGAGTCTTATTAATTATTATTTTTAAAAAATTGTGAAAGGATATTTTATCATCAAATTATACTTATAAATTATTGTGTAATATTTATGAATATCCTTTAATATTCATATAGTATGTTCTAATTGTGTGAATGTACGGGAAGGTATGTTATGATAGATCTCAACTATGCCTTTAGGGCCTTTTTAAATCCATAAAAACCCATGAAATAAAATAATACTTTCTACCAGAATAAATTCTCCAACACTAATCCATGAATTAATATGATATAATATAAATCTATAATTCACATATCGTCCACATAGTGAGTTTCTCTAATTGTAAAATGTTGTAAAACATTGTGCATCCAATCAAAAATCTCCCAGACCACATCATAAAACATTTTTTTCATAATTAAATCCACTAGAAAATATATAAGGATTTCAACCCATATAAATTTGAAAATAGAATGTGTATTTAGAAATCAAATAGAGCACAATTATTATGAACATACCCTTTAGTGGGTAATGCATCAAGAGATGCCTGAAATTCAATTTTTATTTGATTTTAAAAAACCTGCTTTATGGGTGTGCGGGAACCGAAAACAAAACAAACTGAGATTAATAATTCAAAATTCAAGCATATCACGACACCTGAGAAGATCATCTTGAATCATGTCTCCTACTACCAAAATCTTGTGTATCCTGTCATCATCACCATCCATCATTGATGTGGACGTCTTCGTTCAACCACCGCACCCGCCGGAGAACACCAACGAGGCCACCAGAACCAAACCACCAAGTCGTCATCGTCCCACATTGAACAATGACCACCAAAAAAATCGAGCACAACAAAGCATCATCGCGCCTCACAGGCCAACCATCATCATAGCATGCCGAAAATCAACATCGTTGCAAGATGGCCATGAGAAAACAGCCCCCAAGCTGCACAAACACCCTCCACTATCATCAAAACCAAAATCGAACCATCCACTTCATGAGCTCGAACAAGCATGCCATTAATAGCACAGAGAAGAATCACCAAAACCAAAATAGGAATCACCCCACCACAACCACGAACTCCTCCATCTGCATCCACAACAACCCGATGAAGAAGAAAGTCCAAGGAGAATGAAGTTGGGTCTCCGTCACCTAGGACTAGGAGAACCGACATCACCTCGAGGGAAAGTCTCCATTGAAGGGATCCGAGCAAATCAGAGGCTAAAATGCCTCTCTAGGCTGGATTCGGACAAATCCCTACCACAGAGGAACCCTCAACGGATTCTTCAATGAATGTTCCATGGATTGCAAGAGGAACTGATGATGCAGAAGGGAAAACTGAAGATGAATCCAACGCAATAACTCCAGCAAACCATCACACACAAAACTAAAAAAATAGGAAAATGAAACCATCAAAGGCCATAGAATGTATCTCTTCGACATTTTCAACAAGGACTATCACATGATGTAATTTTACGAACTCATTTTTCTTATATGTATTTCCTATTTAGATGTACAACAATACATTATCAACTCGTATCATATATAAGTAGGGACTAACTCTCACACATGACCCATGATCACATTGTAATTGTACATTGACAATAGAGGTATCATGTAACCTCCATCTAGAAGTTTATAAATTACCAAAATCTATAGGTATATAAACTATCAAACTATCACCCATTATAAAAGAGAATATGGGACTAAAATGTGTTAAAAAGTCATAGATCCCTAACCATCAGATGAATCCATCCACTATTTTACAATAAATTCATTAAGGACCACTATTATGGTGACAACCACTCCCCATGCTCCTTCTCACCCTTCCTCTTGTGGGTAAGGGAATATACCATTGTAATTACCATCTGACATGAGTAATTCATATCATTGTAGAATGTTTTTACCAACTAAACTCAATGCATCTACCTCACATTTCGGACTCTCTATGTAATGATATATCTATGTATATTATGGTATGTTTTGACAATAAATATAATAGTGATTATAAAATATATTAGAACATAGAATACTGATACTTAACTTCTTCCCCCATTTCATGAATATTATATCAATAATTTACATCTAGGCCTTGAAATCTCTTGATAATGATGAAAATCTAAGAACATGTTCCATAAATCACGTCCTCCACATTATATGGGTCAATGTATATTCTTATTATAGACAAAAAATTCTCGTGTTATATTAAATATCATTTATTGAAGTTATCCTTTATTAGAATGGAATAAATTATATGTGCTAGAAACCTACCAATGACTCACTTGAGATTCCTATCAAGCGACTATGTTGTTTGTTAGTATATTAGAATATCTTTGATTAAAACCATGTTAAATGAGTCATGATATGGGAGGAATATATTGTTGATGATATGAAAAAAATACTATTTTCATTTTCATCTTCCTAAATGAAAACAAAATGTACTCATATTTTAGATACCTTATATGATACTCATTTTTCGGAATATCCATCAATATCACTCAGAGACAGTGATATCCAAATAAGAGATAAATCATATAAAATCATTAATCGCCCTAATTTGTTTTGAAATAACCTCAATACCAGGAAATAGATATTAGTTAATTAATATAATATGGTTTAATTTTTATGTTTCATGGTAGATTAAATAACTACTATACCACTTATTTTGAAAAAAAAGATGAACTGCACATAGTGAATTACTTGTCCTAATGATCCCATTCCACTATAAGTCGTAATCATTCAATTTTCGGTCCTTTAGCATGGTTGGTAACATAAGTAATAGGTGGTCTAAAATTTTTTGATATCCCAACAGGATATCAATATTTAATTCAAACCCTATACTCCAAGTTAGTCTTCTAAATTCATTTGGAAATTTTTCCTACAAGTGATCTGCAACCCGATTTGTAGTCAATGGGGGTTCAATTGTTCTGCTGAATGATCCATGCCTACCATCTATGTTGTAATCATCACAATATGAATTTGGTATGGTAAAACTCTTAATAATACTTGTTCCCACTCTATACAAATCACTAATATCTATCCCTTTTGGTAGCTAAACAACACCTCTATGTGTTAAATATTAATGTGATATTGGAAACTCGTCGATTAGTCCTTGATGAGAATTATATTGAAGGATTTCATCACAATAATCATTAGAAAAAATAGGATTTTATAACCTAAACAATCATTTCAAAACTATTGAATCATATGGTATAGTCTATTTTCATTCTCACGGGTTCATTAAAAGAGGATAACAGATAAAATATATTATATTATGTGTCATTTCATGTAACTAAATTTATTTATAAGAATGATGGTAAAAAACTAACATTAAGAAAAATAGTTTATAAATTGGATAAAATAAATATAATACCAAAAATAGTATATGGACCCTCTCCCCTATCTTTTGAATTATAAATAGAGTATATAATTGGATGTTCATTTCTCAAAATCCCATTTCCAAAGATGTGTTCCCACTTTATCTCTACTATTGATGACCATGAATGAAACTAAAGATCCCTTGTTATGTATACATATTTATTCAACATAAAAATATTGATAAATGTGAATGAATGTGTACTATCTTTAAATAATGATATAAATTTTCTTAGGGTTTTTAGAATACCATAAAATAGAATCATAACATCCCACAATCTTGCACTATGTGTTTTATCCATAAGATTGTAGAGAGGGAATGATCACTCAATATGAATACAGATACATTGTCATAAATTCATGAACATTCTCTAAATTCAGTTGGAATAGGTACCCATGGAAGCCATGGGAGATCTGTTCAAAGTAGTGTTCAAGTGTTATTTAATAAAAACTACCTGACCCTCCTTTACGATATTCATTATTTATTGATTCATTACCAGTAACTCTTATTAAGAATAATGATTAAAAATATGGATCTATAGTATAATGTTAGGTTAATCTTAAATTATACAATTCATGTAATTATAATACTGATCCCCATCCCTATGTGGGTAAATGTGGAAAATATTATTAAATACATAGATTATAATGATAATATCATTGATCAATTGAGGAGCTCTATGGACTCTTGTATGTGTCCAAGATTCTATGTGTTTCAGAATAACTCTATCAAAGAATGTCCTTCAAGGAATCCAATTAGTGTTACTCATTTCATCCATCCCCACCCATAACACCCCAATAACAAGTTCAGGGTCTCTATTGAATGAACACTAACAACTTCACCATAATATCCATATAAATATCAACAGGATCAAAGATACCAATAAATTTTTTCACCCAGTGCTCTACATCTGGTGGTCTCTTAGTTATCATTAATTCATGAGGATGTTGGAGTTGTTAATCCATCATATAATATTCCATGGATTTTAGTAGAAGATGTAATGGGTGCAGTACTAGCTATTAGTGCAAATCCATGATCAATGTATCCCTAAAAGTTATAGGTATGAATTAATGATATGTTTTTCTTTTCTGATTCATTTATTTTAAAGTAGTTTTCACCTATTGTTAAATATTTACCAATTTTAAATAAGTATAAGATTCAAAAATCCATGTAAACAATATTAATTACAATGTTCACAAATCAGCAAGAGTATAAACAACATCAAGATAGTTTGGAAAAAACAAATACCATAAAATCCACCCAAAAAATTCCTTTTGTGGATAGAAAAAGTCGGATATAATATTACACATCTGTCACACTATGATCAATATAAAATAAAATATGTTACATTGAGAAAATATGATGTATAAATAGTTTTTATATCATGTTGATAAATATTAATTAGTTGGATAAAAATATGCCATTATGATACCTTTCCATCAATCACTTTTTATAACTATCAAAATAATTTTTTTATTTTACATCCCATAAGAAGGGTAGATCTTATTTGGAATTCATATGATTAATCAGTCAGATGGACTAGATATATTCATATTTCCAAAACATCAATCCATAATATATATAAGAAATTAATACACTAGAAATATTTCCGACACAGTTCATATAATCTTCGAAAACATGTGTCTAATGACTCGGTTTGATCTTGTAACTCTGGATTGTATTATTTGTTGTGATTAACATCATAGGAAACAACCTCCAAAATTCTTAAATAGAAAATTTATTATCTTTACTAAAACATTCATCACATTCTCTATTTCGTCTCTTGTGAATAATAGATGTTCTATAATGTAAATTTTACCTTCCACTATTTATAAGTTCACCAATAGTGGTATTTAGGGGAATTTTAAAAAAAACATAACAAAATTTTTTAATACATAAATTTCACCTTACATTAGGATTAATTTTTTACTACATAATTTCATAAAAAAATTTCTTAATATTCTCAAAACATCTAAATTATTATCACAACATTTGTTTGGTTTGATATTTATAGAGTTTCTTCACTCTGATTTTTCATTTCAACTCATCAGTCTAATTCATTAGTCCTTCTAATTTATATAATAGATTATTCATATTATTGATTACAATTCATATATTCAATTCATTGGACCGATTATTCAAATAAAATTGAAATTCCTATGCTCAATGGAATTGAATCAAAAAACAATTTTCTCTCTTTTATATTCACAAATCATTGATCTAAATTGTCTTAAACAGACGATGATATGATAAACATATGAAATAAAAAATCATCATCATATTTATGTTTTTAATTTCACCAAAATTATATCCATTACAACCTTCATACCAAAATAACATTCCTTGAAAAATTGAGTATGATATAATTTCTGAACAAATATTGCTCCAATTTAGACATTCTTAATAAAATTGTGTCTGATTCGACTTCATTATAAAATTCATTCTAATTAGAAACTATTAATAAAAATGATTCCAATAAGGATATATTTTCAAGACTCATTATAACTATACAACCATTCCAGATATTGTGTGGGTCTGAAAAACAATTTACTTTAAAAACAATTCTAAACACGAAAACTGGAACTGAAAAAAATTCTTAAGAATTATGTTTCGATTTATTAAATTTATATTAATCCTTTTATCCAACAAAATTCTTAGATTCAATAATAATCATTTTTTCAAGATATTCTGCCTACTATGCATCTATTAGTCCAATGGAATCCAATGAAAATTTCTTAATCATTTTGTGTCAGGTCATTTGATTATTATGCTTCCTTTTTTCAAACCATGAAATCATTAAAATTTAATTTATTTATTTTCTGGAAAAAAAAAAGAAAAAATTAATTTCAAAATATTAATCCATAATATGAAAAACACTTCATTAAAAATTGGTCCCAAAAATACCCCATTTTTATTTTTTTCCATCTGAGGTTCATAAATATGTGAAATTTGTATAATGATGTTATGAATCAGTGTACGAAAATTCTATTCCAATGTGAGTGAACTGCAACACCATAAGACATTACTGAATTTTTATTGTATATAGAAAATAAATTTTTTATATCTTTCATTATTCACAACACTATGATAATCTTTTTTTACAAAGAATACTAATTATGGTTGGGTTACATGCAATAATGAGTTTTATCACATTTTAATGACATGCATCTTTTCAAACAATGTTTTGATAATTTTATAAATGTTATTTTTCAAATTAAAAATAATTTTTGAATTATGAATTTTAGAATTAATATTGGGTGAATTTATAGTATTTTTTTTTGAGAATTTTAATTAATGAATAAATAGTGAAGAATACTATATTTTAGTTACAAACGACCATTTTGATGAAATATTTATAAATGAATAATTATATATTAAAATAGTTTTTAAAGGAAAAATAGATCAATTATACATATTTTAACCAAATGTCTGTCATTTAAAAAAAATCATATTGATACTTTTTATGAAAACTTATTATACATTTGAAAGTTTTTTATATTAAAACATGCCTTCTCACTAGGTCTATCAGATTAGAATTAAACCTAATTTTACCAATAATTTCATTTCAGTATAAAAGAATGGCATAAATTTTTTTTAATAATTATATTATATTTTCCTAAACATAACAACATAAGTTTGTACCAAAAATATTGGTTAAAATGATTAAAATTATTTACATTTATTAATATAAAATTTAACAAAATAATGGACTAACCCATAATCATAAGGGATAAAATAAATAATAAACAATTCTGTAAGCCATTTAATGCTAACAATTCAACCATATATATTATTAGATCTCATATTATGTTTTATTGGGAAAATATTTCCATAAAATTCCCTATATGACAATTTATGTACTGAAAAAGAAAAAAGTGGACATTCCTTACCTTTAACATTATAAATCATTGATATATGAAAAACATCAATTTTCCCATTATACTCATAAATTTAAAATATAAATGTGTTACATTTATCATAATAATTTTTCATTATTTTTAGAGATGTATTAGATCTTTAAAATTCTTATGAAATGCCAATGTTGTGATTTTTAAAAAATTAATCTACAAAAATAAATGATACTATAAATATTAAAAGTGAAGAAAAATGATTCAATTATTTTATTTAATATTTTATATGAATATATAATATTACATATTAGTGAAATTAATATATTTTAATTCCAATATTTTCTCTATATTTTAAACTTAAAATTAAATATATAATATTAAAATTGGTATTAATTATATTTTATAATAAATATAAGTTATAAAATGGCTTAAAATTAATAAAAGTAATATTATTTACTATGTTTTTTTAAACTGTTAATAAATATTTTATAGGTCTAATCGTCTAACTAATATTTTAAAAATAACCTATTGAACCATAGTTTGTAAAAAAATTACTATCATGGTGCAGACTAAAGTTTTGTTTTTGCGAATTGCGTGAATTTTTTTAAAATTAATTTTAAAAAAATATGAATTTTAATTTTTAAATTACATATTATAATAAATTTTAATTTTATTTATATTTTATATTAATTTTCACTATAATTTATTCTTAATGGTTGAATTACATAGGTCAGAATAATAGATTCTTTAATATGAACAAAAGTGATAAAATTGAGGAATTGTAGATGTTAAAGAAACAAATTACAAAAATAAAAGTATTTTTGTGTGTTTGTTTATATTTATATTACCTTATTCAACTTCAAAACATTATATTTACATTTTTAGGAACATTTGATAAAAGATACCTCGCATTAATGTATACCTTTTTATATTTACAAGACTACTAATCCTCTCCCACTATAAAAAGTAATTCACTCTTCCCCTTCATCACTCCTCTAAATCCACATTTACTCAAACAATTTATGACTGAATAGATCCTAAAAAACCCCCACATATTCCCAAAATATCCCCATTAAGCATAAATCTACCAAAAATATGCCATTGGTTCAAACCAAAAGGACTTACCCAAGGATTAGGGAACACCATTCTATAACATCATTAATTTTATTTACAATACCCACACCCTCAAATATTCTTATTATATGATTATATAATAAAACCATTGTCCAAAATATAAATATATTCTGATATGATATTTTTTGGACCTACACTTACACACACATCCATCTAATGGGTAATAAACTTACTACTTATGTGTACGGTGAACTTCCTTCTCAAGAAACAATGCTTATTTATTTTTCCATTACCACCTTTCATGGTTGGTCATTATAATGGAAAATCTATTTATAAATGTTATATATGATATTTATTATTTATTTATTCTTCTATAACTATTTTATAAAACATAACCTAATACATTCAAATTTATGTAAATATGATTACATCGTTTGTGGAAGTGAGGAATACCACCTCCTAAAAGTTATTTAATTCGATCACACGATAAATGGAACATGTAATCGATGTAATAAATTAAAATTATATGAAATAACTTATATCTATATAAAATTCATGAAATAATTTTATTTCTAAAAATATAATATATCATTGACCTAATTATACTTTTCACACACTAAAAAAGTGATAACATCAGTCTTGGATGTTTGGTTAAAATTTTGATCAAGAAATTAAATTATTAACATATTTTTATTAATCAGTAATATAAATACACATGTGACTAGTTATATGCATGGAATGGAATTTGGTCTCAATTTACATTCTATAGAGACATATTTGTTATTATATACCAATTTACTTTAATATGGTGTATATATTGACCTTTGACATGTTATATCTTCAATTTCGTTATTATCCTGATATTCTATGATTTATTCAATGTTAATCCTTCATTGGTGTTAGGATTATAATGTTTTAATGTGTTATTTTACACATTGGATTGTTTAAGGATTGTTTTCCTCAGGATGGTTTTATTATATTTAAATGTTATATCCATTCATCAACATCAAGAAACCTAGTTGTTACTTATACTCCATTAGGTTATCATTAATAAAACAATATTATTTATTCGATATGAATATTTTATGATAATGAAAATTTATTCTTCATTTAATAAATTATTTTATATATTATTAATGCATTTGATTTCTTATGTGATTGGTGGGGAACTCTATAACCCCTAAATAAATTGGTAGGATTCATGAGAAAAATATTATATGGGTTTGGACATGTTCTTGACAATTTATTAGATTCTTAGAATGAAAATGTGATAATAAATTATTCTTTTCATGAATCCTTGATAGTATTATATTTTTTGCATGAATCCTTTAATGTATTAGATTATTTTTGTAAAGAAAAGACAATATATTTTAGTTATCCATAATAATGGATGCAACCAATATATATTCTTCTAATTATAGTAAATTTGATAATACAATTAGTTATAATATCATAGGGTATGCTTCATGATTAGTTTATTCATTAAATGTTATTTGTTTTGATTATCTACACTTCTATACGGATTATTCCTTGTCCAGTTATTTTAATCCTATGTGTTTCCAATTTTTACCTTAAAATTTTGATTTATTCACATTTATTTATTATTTATTCCTCTTAACCTACCCTTATAAGAGATTTTATGAAACAATTATTATATTCCCTTTATTCATGTTTTGAAGAGGAATAATTTGAATGAGTTTCCAAGATGTTGTTTATTTCATTTCATTATGTATCATGTTTTTATTTTCAATGTCTTAATGTATTTTGAGAATCATGTATATAATTTGTATTTCCAATAATACTAAACTGTTAAATCCATTGAGATTTCATTCATTATAACTGGAGAAATATAATAAAATCATTCACCATCTTTAGGATTCTAGGGTTGGGCCATTATAGTTGGTATCAATAGTTGTTTTTAAATAACCCTGAAAATTTGATTTAGAAAAAAATATTAGATAACATAACACCAAGAATGAATTTGAGTAAATCTAGAGAATAAAATGAAATAATTTGGTATTGTAGATTTTATTTGGGAATTCATAGAAATTCATATTTGTGTAGATAATACATGTGGACCTGTTTATGATGTATATATACCTTGGGTGAAAAATCTAAAAAGGTATATCGAGCCAGACATTGTGTAACCTTGTACATAAAAATGGCCCTTACTGTGCACATGTTTTAAAAATCCTAAGGGAAGACTTAATATATTTAACATTTTCATTACAAACCAAAAAAGTATTAAAAAGTAAGGATATTAACAAATAAATAATTTTTATGATTATGAGAATAGCTATTCATATGATATTCAATTTAATTTAAGTGATATCTATATTAAAAATAAAAAATGTTCAAAATGTGATGATATAACCTATTATATTTAGTTTCTTATAATTTCTATATAGAAGGAATAAGTGTATTGATAATTCATTTAAATATAGGTATGACATATTTTGAAATCCAATATAGCTGGTATTAAAATTAAAAATGTAATTGAAATATTGTGGTAGCATAATTACATTATAATAAGTGATAATTTTCATATAGAGAACCCTATTCCACAATTATACTCCCATGTAATGGATATAATTACAAATGAGATGTACATATCAATTAGCGGGACTATTGATCCAATTACATCTGATAAATTTATTATGTATTTTGAGGAGATATGTTTGGTGTCTTAATCGGTTGGTATGGAAAAGGTTACAATTACAATGTATTGTCTCACAGAAGATTTAAATATGTGGTGGTAAGTGATAAAAAATAAATGGTATGCATATGAGATTGAAATCATGGAATGAAAATATTTTAAGAAGAAATTATTCGATAAATAATACACACTTGAGAAACAAATTTAGATGAAGAAAAAAGTTCCATAATTTATTTAAAAAGGATAAAGAATGTGTTTTCAGGTATAAATCTTCTATTACAAGGTTATCAAGTTATGATACTAATTTATTACATAACATGGAATTTACAATTTCCCTTTTCTTTGAAAGTTTTGAGTTGTGTATCTAAAGGGCATTATTCACTCAAACAAATTATCATATGTTGAAATATTCTTATGTTTTATGAAGAACAATAATGATTTCTATGAGTCTTATAACACAAATGTGAAGTAATAGAAGAAAAAAAAAATTTGAGAAAAATATATATAAAGTGATAATGAGAATAATTTATTTTGAAACATGCGATACTATTGGAAGGAATCATCTTGTGACATGCATAAATGTGACAGGATTTCGATTCAACTGTGGAGAAAAATCCACCCATGATCATAATTTCATGGAGGAGAGAGAATTTTCTAACGAACAATACTTCAACTATAAGGATATTAGGCACAATATAAAGTAATTTCCAAATCCGTAAGTTAATATTCTATAGAAGACTCTAAGGGATAAAATAAAAATATATTTTAATTATAAAACTAAAGATGAATGATTGTTGTACTTATGTATTTATATATAACAAATATATTTTTATTGTATTTTGATGATGATGTTCTAATCTTTTAAATTATAAAATATATAAGTTTTTATTTTTCAAAAAATTTAATTAAAGTTTTAATAAAATATATTTAATGGTACCAATAAAAGTGACTTATTTGAATGATTATTTTTTTGGGAAAACACATGGTTGGGGGAAAAATAAACCTCTATATGTTCCAAATTTTGAGATAATGATATTTGTATTAAGAGAAGATTGATATTGATAAATTAAATCAGATACTAATACATACAATGGAAATATTTCCAAAGTGTTTGTTCATGATATATTTGAATGGATACCCATTTATAAAATGGTATATATTGAACCTTGTATGTGTGTTTTGAGGATAATTTATTACATCACCATATTATACATCATGTCTTTAGAGATGAATTATAAATAGTTCAACATGCAATCAAAGGATAATTTTACATTTATAGAGGTGTATATTTATTTATATACATTGCGAGTGAAATACTCTATCAGATATAGTAAAAGATTCTTCAAATAAAAATACTTTCCTAGTATCATCATTTTTTATGATATCAATTACCATTATCCATGTCTCAGGGTTATGGTTTTGTGGTATATATCCTTAAATTTAACATTTTCTATATCACACTATATATAAACATGATATTTATATTTAGCTTCCAGGTATATGTTTTCACTACTATTATGTTATTTTCATGTCTACTTGTTGGGGACCATTTCATTTTATTTTTCCTCTTATTCAGAACATATGTTATGAACCCTATTTACAATGTGGTTATTCAACAATAGTATTTTTAAATATCAAACTCTCGATTACAAAGATTATTTTTAAAATGTGAGGATTTAATTTAATTATGGTTGGGAAAATTTTATTCCCAAATACAATAAAATAGGTTTATTTAAAAAAAATTAATTTCATTTATATATTTATTTATATTCAACACCATGATAAGCTTTTGGAACACAAATCATTGAGTTAGCTTTTATTACACGCATGGAATGTTTTTTACTAACTTTTAATTTGGAACGAATTATGGAAATTAGTTTAACACTATTATAAATTTTATTTAAAATTAATAATTTTTTATTTATTAATGTAAAAATTTATATTAAGGGATTTTTTTAGTTTTTTCAAGGAATTTTAATTTTTAATGAATAATGACAAATACTACAATTTAGTTTAAAAATTCCATTTAATTTAAATAATTATTCAAGTTACATTTTATTTTAAATTTGTTTTTTAAAATTAAAATAGAATAATTATAAATATATTAACCTAAATTTAGATAACTGGGATCATTTTTATATTGGAATTTTATATAAATATTTTTTGAACATTCAAACATTTTTACTTCAACGTTTACTTTTTTGTGATGTCTACATGATTGTTGTTAAAAATAATTTTTCCTCTTATGTGATTTGAATAATGAAAAATAGACATAAAAAATTGTAAACATTATAATAATTTTTGTCTTATAAGATCGACATTATTTTTTACAAAAATATATGAGGGAGATATATTTAAATTATTTTCATTGATTAATGAAAAATTAATCATCCCAGGGTACTGAACCTCAATCCTATGGTCCAAAATGAACTAGGAAAATGGTCAAAATTCATTTTCTTCCAATGGTTGGACCATATATTCTATTGGTTATTATTTATCTTGTTTATTAGGAAAATATTTCCTGAAAAATTTGTATAAGATATGTTATGTATAAAAAAAGACAAAAAGGGAACCTTCATTACCTTTAACCTTTATAAGACATTTTAATATTCATGAAACAAAATATTTTCGGTTATAAAAATATATTTGAAATATAAATTGGTTTTTTATCATAATAATTTATGATTAATTTTTATTTATTATTTATATTTTCATAATGCTAACGAAACACCAATAGAGTGAGTATTCAGTTAATAATTCACTAAAATGAATTATAATTTAAATATTAAAAGTGAAGAAAATTGATTGAATTACTGATTTTAATTTTTAATTAGATGAATATAAAATATTATGAAAATTTATGCTTAATAAATTTTAAATACAATATTTTTTTATATGTATAAATATAAATTAAATAAATAATATTAAATTGGACATTCATATTATTATATAACAAATTATATTTAATTAAATAATATAAAAATAATAAAAATAATTTATCAAGATTTGTGTTTTTTATGTGTAAATAAATATTACATATAGCCTTTTAATGGACCAATTGATATTTTATAATTAAAATATTGACCCAGAGTTTGTTAAAACGATGTTAGTGTGGTGCAGGTTAGATCAGAGTTTTCACACATTGCATTCACTTGTTTTATAATTAATTTTCAACACACATGGGATTTTTATTTTATAATTTATATATCATATTTATAATTTAAGGTCACTATATTTAGTAATAATTCTAACTTTAGTTTATTATTAATGTATCAATTATATAGTTTAGGGAACTAATTTCTCAAATAAAAAAATTGTATAATATGGAAAACATGGATGTTATGGAACCAAATAATACAAATAATCATTTTATTGTGTTTTTGATGTTTTTAACAACCATGATTCCTCTTTAAATATTTTTGTTTAATTTTAGATTCACAATAGGTAAATGATACCACCCATTAATATATACCATTGGGTGTTTAAAATAGTTTCAATCCTCATTCACTATAAAAAAGAATTCACTCTTCCCTTTGTTCCTTCAATCCAGATACATTGGGATGAACATGATTTTCAAAAATAGATCCTAAACATCTATAAAATAATTTTATAAGACTTCCTTGAGTATAAATCCATCCAAATAATCAATTTGTTGTAATCCAAAATGATTTACCAAATGAATAGGTAACATGTAACCTTATGCTCAGTTGTTTTATTTTCATTAACCTCCCCCAAAAATCTTCTTATCACATGATAATAAAAAATAGTATCCTAAATATACTAGAAATATTTTATGATAGGGTTTTTACCTACACTCACACACGTATATCTAAAGAATGATGAACAAACTGCATATATGTATGGAAAACTACCACCTTATGAAATGATGATTGTTCTTTTTTCCAATGTCATCATTCAAGGTTGGGAATTATGACTTGTATTATGTTTAAATATGTTATATAAAATATTTTTAAGTTATGTATTCTTATTTAATTATATTAAGACACATACCCTTACAGTTTCTTCTTTATGTAAATATGATAACATTGTAGATGTGTGGACTACCTCCTCCACATAGCGATGATATTCATTCACATTACACATGGAACTAATAATGTATGGTATTAATTAAAAAATATATAGCATAAATGAAATATATATTATATTAATTACATAATTACCTTTCTTTAAAAATCGTATTTTATTTTCCTTATAACCCTTTTTACAAATTAGTAATGGATAATGTGAGTCCTGGATTTGTAGAGTACCACCACATTGGCACAATCTAATTCCTTTTAAATCCCATGAATCCTATGAATAAGTATATAGGATTAAATAAAATGGTGTTTATTATATAATTACCATTATTTAATAATATATTGTTTTTAACCTCCATTACATAATGATCACTAAAAAATGGTAATGCTACTTATGTGTTTTCATGACCTATTGAATCCATGATTGTAACATTGGTTCATTTTTCATATACATATTCCATAATTGGTTTCAAAATTATTCTTGATGTTTAAATTTTATAACTATGTTATTATTATTACTATGGATATTTTTATATAATGACCTCATTGACCATATTTGATCTTCAAAATACTTTTTCCACATAAAACGAATATGGTCAAAACACCTGATGTATACTTTTTTAAGAAGTTGATTAAAAAATTAAAATAAGTGAAGTATAAGTAATAATAAAATTGAAAAAATTTCTCTATTTATAAAATAATTTATATAATATTATAATTCATTGTTATAATGGTGTGCGTGTCACGTTAGACTCAAGTTAAGGGACTTCACATCAATTTATTTTTCATTAAGAATTATTTTTAGCTATGCACCAATTTTCTTTTATATGGAATATATTATAACCATTGAAATATTGTGTCATGAATCACCTTATTCTAATTATATTACTAGTTTCATTTCATGTTATTCATTCTTGATGATAGTGATTAAATGTTTTTTAATTGGTATGGGTCATAGTGGAATATTTAATAAGTATTTTCATTATGAATGTTTTAAGGATCATTAAATTGTATTTCAATTCATAAACATAAGAAATATTTATTGTTAATTTTCCTACATAGGTAAATTATTTATAAAACCATATTATTTATTTAATATGAATATTTATTATAAGGTTAATGTTTTGTTAAATAAATTGATTATTGTACATATGATAAATACATTTGATTTTATAGGCGATGGGTGAGACCTGTTGTAACCCCTTAATTCATTAAAATATTAAAGGAGATAAAAAAATATGTCATCTTGGATAAGTAATAAACCATTTATTAGATTCTGGTCTTGAATTATTGAAATTAATACATTCTTAGTATAAATCATTGACAATTTTTTATTCTTCGCATGAAGCCTTGAAATTATTAGATTCTCATCCTGATGCCTCAAGTGTATGTTTTAGATATCAATCAATATTAATTATATCATTACGTAATCAGTTATTTTTATTTCATGAAACCACTTAATTATTTATCATATCCATGGTAATATTTCATCTTCAGATTATTGATTAATTTTTATATGTTTCGATTATCTACATTTTTATTTTGTGTTTTCCATATCTAGTTATTTTAATGGAATGTGTTATCTATTATTTAATAATTTGTGTAAATTTATTATCAATGATTAATTATTTATTCTACCTTAAATACACTTAATTAACAATTTATATCATCCTTATTATGTTTTATTTCCCTAGGTTATAAAGAGATATCATTTTTATGAGTTTCGAGGTTATTGTGTAATTCATTTTATTATGTATAATTTTTTAATTTCATATTTCACATATTGTTACGGGTATCATATATGTAATATAGAATTATAACGATACCAAAATGACACACTTTTAGGAATTTATTATATGTAATCATGCCATTGTAATAATATAATCTACCGACTTCGGGCTTCTATAGTCTGATTGTTACTGTTGGTACCAAAAAAAATTAGTCGGAACCCTAGAGTGTATATTTAGAATAAATAGATTAGCGAATGTAACACTATGATATAATTTTAGAATATATATTGAATAATATACTAGAATTTTGGTCATGTATTGATTATGTGGGTATTCCTAGAAATACATCTTTTTATTGATACTAAATGTGGACATTGTTGTGGAACAGATGTACCAAGGGGTAACTATTCCAAAAAGGTGAATCGGGCCTAACTCAGCCTATCATGCAACATGATTATAGGCCTCATAGTGAATCTAGTGTGACAATTCTTGGTGATACACATAGGATATTAACATTTTCATTAAAAACCATTAAAAAGAATTTAAAAGTAAATATATCCCATAATAAATCATGTTTATGGGTATGAGATTATCTATGAATATGCTTTTAAATTTATGTTCAGTGATAATATATAATTATGATTATACAAATATCATTATTTTATAAGAAAATCTACCGTACACCATTATCTATAAAGGTATCCTGGAAGGAATAAATTTATAAACCCACATTGTTAATGTGGATGTTTCCCTGGTGATAATATCAATGTAATTTTTATTGAAACAAAGCATGTTATAGATATATTGCAGAAAAAATTAGTTATGAAATAAATCCTTTATATAATGGAAAATTTTCAACCCACAATAAGACTGTCCTATGATGGATCACTTTATGTGATAAAGGCCACTATCCTTTAGTGGGACTATATAGACAATTACAACTGAGAAATGAATTATGTCTTTAGAGATGATATTTGTGGTGTTTGGGTGTGGTGAATAGGAAAATTTTACACTTTATTGTACTATTATAGAGGATATACGAATAAGTGTTGGTAATTTCTCTAGAATACATTGTAATAATATGAGAATGAACTCATTAAATGAAATGAATTTAATGAGACATTATTTCATAGATAATTCCCTTGTGAGAAATAATTTGATATGAATATAATATTAATTTGTTTAAAGAAAAATGATAAAGAAATTATTATAAAGTATATAGATACCTTTACACGAATAGAATAACACTCTATCAATTTCATCCACAACATGGAATGGAATATTGATAATTTATTACAATTTCTTAAGAAATGCATTAGAATAGAACTGGATTCTCAATAATAATCCTCATATGATGAAATAGATTTATGTTCTTTCAAGATTGAGAATTAGTTCTTTATGTATAATGGAATAAAAAGGAACCAATAGAAGAAGAGGATAATATAGAAAAATTCGGGTAAAGGAAAAACACGAAAATAGGATTTTGAAAACATGTGACACAAGTAGAATGAAACACCATGGAATTTCCTTAAAAGGGAAAGGATTTTTATTTATGTGTTGATTAAAAAAACCATGAACAAGATTTCAAGGGTTAGAAATAATTTTTTAATGTTCAATGATTCAACTATAAGGACATGGGTCACTACACAGAATAATTCAACATGTTTCATGAGAATATAACCTAGAAAAATCCAAGAGATCAATGTAAAAAATATGAAATTAACAAAACTGAATTGTAAGGATTAGTTAACCTCTATATTTGGATCTGTGAAATATATTAAAATATAATTTTTTGATGATGATCTCCTCATATAATTTATTAAATAAATAAAGAATTTACTAAAGTAATTTTTTATTAAACATTTGATACAAATGTATAATGGTATTATGAAAAATTATTCAGTAACAATAATAACTTTTTAGATAACACATGGTTGAGGAAAAAACCCCTAATATTTTCCTGATGGTGTAACAATGATGTTTGTATGATGAGATTATTGATATGGATAATGTAAATTAAAATATACATACTACATATGAAATTATTCGAATGTGTTGGATTATGTTATTTTAGAAAGGTTAATCATTTATGAAATGATTTATATTGATGTTTTTATGTGGTTTGAGGGTTTAATTTATTGCATCACCGTATGATGAATCCTATACTAAGATAAGATGTATAATTAGATCAAGGTCCAATAAAAGGATAATATTGTGTTTATAGAAAAATATATTTACTTATATCCATAAAGTGTGAATGAATGTTTCAATACATAGAAAAGTTTCTTCAAATAATTATTTTGTTCTATTATCTTAATTTTTATGATATTGATGTGCATTATTCCCACCTCTGGTTTCTATTTTTGGGGAAAACACCTTCCTATTGAACAAGTTCTCTATCACTATCCATTAGAACATAATTTTCAGATTTGTCTTCTCTATCCAAGATTCCACTAACTATAAGGCCCCAGCCTTAAACTGTACTTAATCTTGAGTTATTACATGATTACACATTGAGGATCTTTTCAGGTTTAGAGTTTTAGATAATTAGATCATAAAACTTGCATTAAATTCCACATTTAAACAAAGTGGTTACATAAAATATAGTATTCATTTTTCCCCATCAACAGAAACATATTTAAAATAAAACGTGGATTCTTTCTTGACACTTCCTTGACATTATCATCACATCATGTACCCTTCCCTTGACCTATGAAAAACATTTCAACAACTTGGGATGAGCATAAAAAGCTCAGGAAGGGATATAAAAATATGGAATGAAAACATTAGTACATGTGTACATAAGAATCAATGAAATCATACTCTACTCATAAAACATAAGCACTTTAACAGACCTCATCAAATCATGAATAAATCATAGAAATCATAATACATAAAGGTAACTTGAGGCATTCATAACATTCTTACGTAGGGAGTAACCCTCTTGGTTACGTTTGGAATACCCATCATAGTATATTCCCTAAATATCTTAGGAGAAACCTTAACGTTTAACTCCTTCGTGTTACCCAATTCATTGGAGAGCTATATCGAGCTCATCTTCCCTTAGGTTATCATGGAACCATTCGTCTTCATAACAATGCCCAAGAACCATAACATAATCATATCACATAAAACATGCATAAAGTGAAAAAAAATTACCACATATCAATAACAAGATATCAATAAAACACATTGATATAATAAAACCATTATGAAAACCATTTTTAATATCAAAATAAAATAAAAGTAAAACATGGTATTTATTTTTCATTCAGAAAATGTTATGGCTTGTAGAGGAAGTCAAAACTCAAATAATGGTCACGGCGGTGGAGAAGTCGTTGTCGCCACATATGTTTGTAAAAAACATTCCCTTTTTTTGTTTAATAAAATGATTCATATGAAAAAGATTTCTTTTGGATAAAGGTAAAAGTCAAAGGGGTTTATACACCGCATAAAAGAAGGTTGTGTATAAAACAAAATATGCCTCAATGAAAGGAGATTGAGATGAAGTCCCTTAAGAAGCTCCTTTTTTTTAAATAAAATAGATATATTATGTGTATTAAATATAATTACACATAAAGAATGTACAAATACAAGATAGGACAATATAATATCATGACATAATTTGAATGTAGGAGATTAACCCAAAGAACGAAAATTGGGTTAAGAAGTTCCCTTACCTCGGGTCTGACATGACTCGATCATTCTTTAATGGCCTGAATAATAAACTTGAGTTATTTTCTACTTGTTTAAGAAATTTTTCAAGTTCATTATTCCTTTTATATCACTTATTACAATGTTATTAACATTATGTAATCATTTAAGTTAATAACAGTCGTTTTGTCGACATTTGGTACTTGAGTCAAAAGTGAACTTCTTATATTTACAAGTTGTTCACGTAGTCAAATATCCATTATCTCAAGAATGATATCAATGATTTAGATGACATATATATCATATATATCTATTATATACATGAATTTTTAATATTACAAAATCATTTAGAGGTAAGAAATGTAATGCACCATTCATGGAGACGGTAAGATGTACATACACATAAACGCTACTTTCATTTCTATGTCATATTAATGGAATTAAAACTAAATGAGATATATGTATATTTAAATTCCAGAATTATATTAATCATTTATATGTAAAATAAATCATATATATTCATTACATATCTGTACTTATAATAGTACATTACATTTGGGGATAAGAAATGAAATGCACCGTTCATGGAGACGGTAAGCCGTACGTACGCATGAACGCTACTTTCATTTCAATCTCATTATTTAATGGAATTAAAACATAATGATACATAATAGTATTATAATTCCAGTATGGTATCTTATATAATATCATTAAATCTATCCTTTATACGTACCACATATGGTATTAACGAATCAAATCACTTTGAGGAGGCGGTAGTCTGCACTTTCTAAAATAATGATATCGCGTATACCCATAATGGAAGACATAAAGGTATGACATAAATGAAAAATAAAGAAGCTTAAGGAAACCATAAAAATATTATATATAAATATAGTGACATCTTAATGTCCACCTTTGAAGGTGTTAGAAGAATATTGAACAATCATCGTTTCGTGAGGCAGAAATTCGCCATCCACAGAAACAGTATGTTCCTTACCCATTAGATGTAGGTGTGTGTAATTGTAGCTTGAATGATTCTTATAAGAAAATCATAGTATATCAAAGATACTAGAGTTGTAACAAATGAAATGAATAAAAAGAGTTTAGGGGGTTGGAGAAGCAAAATAAAACATAAGAACACAAGAGAACACATTACCTTAAAAATGGGAAACTCTTTTTGATTTGAGCTGAAAGGCTTCCTTGGGAAGACTTCTGCACAGAGTGAGGCTTCTAGGAGTAAGAGAGGGATGTGACAGAAAAAATGGGCAGGTTTTGGCTGATCCAAAGGCTTTGGAAGTGTGGGTAAAGAGGTAGAGGTGGGGTCCTTTTATAAGAGAAGAGGAGGGGCACTCTTTGAATGTAAAGAAATGATACTTTATTTTCAAATGGGTTTCATATTTTAAAGGTCCCACATTGATGTATTTTGAGGATAAGGTGATAATAGTTCGAAATATTCTCATACTATAGGTCTTTGACAAGTGTATGTTATAGTTTTAACATTATCTTTTCATTTAATTTTAATCCTTTATTAATGAGGTAATCATTGTATCATCACGATGTCATAAATAATTTAATTTATATAATGTCTAAAAATTATGAAAAAATACTATGATGTAGGAAATATTTTTAGATTTAAAATGAATATTTATAGTCCAAATTATCATTTATTTATACAAAATTAAAAATGTTTTCTCAGGTGATACATTATTTGTTATATTTATCTTTCTTTAAAAATAAAAAGATAAAAAGTCACTTTCACACAAAAGTGATTCCATGAGGTCCCCAAGTTTGGCACAAGTCATCCCATGGTCCACAATAAGACAACCAGTAGCATTAGGACACATGATGGTGTCATTTTGTATTATTATGATATAATTTTATTATCCTTAACTACCCAATAACTCATTAATCATGATAATTAAAGATAATTACCGTCGTTACTATTCATAATGTCTAAAAACAAAAGAGTCTTGATTAAATAATTTGGACCTTATGATTCCAAATATTTAATCCATTTTACCAAATTTGAAACAATGAAATTGAAATAATTTATTTAAAAAAATAATTCCCGTTTTCAAAACAAATAGCGGGTTTTTTTGAAACAATATCTTTGAAAAGTTTGGCATTAGTTTATGCTCAATTCCAAAGTGAAATTAATCCTAATGACCACCATTGGAGTAAATGGTAAAAATATATTCAGATTATACTTTAAGACTAATTAACAAGATAATCTAACCATATAATTAAATTAGATGAAAAATCAGGTTTGATGTAAAATGTAGTATTTTTCACTATTCATAAAAAATGAACATTGTCAGAAAAATATCAAAAATTTATCCAATGTAAATTTCAATTTCCCAATCAAAAAGAATATGTTTATTTTGACAAAAATAGATTATAAAATTTTCAAAAGTTTTATTTAAAATTGGTTTTCCTTCAAAATGTAGTAAACCAATCTTTTTAAAATATTAGTGTATTACATGCTTAAGATTGGATTTATTCTAATTTTAAGCCTCTAAAACACTATCTAATTCATAAATATCCATAGATAAAAATATATATTAATCATTACTTACTTGGGATGTTACATCCTTCTCCTCTTTAAAAAATTGTGTCCCCGCAATTTATTTACTTACCGAATAAGTGGGGGTATTTAGCCCTAATTGCATTATTAGATTCCCATGTTGCCTCTTCAATCATGTGGTTTTTCCACAAAACTGTTACATGATGAATCACCTTATTCCGTAACACTTGCTCCATATGGTCAAGAATCTGGACTGGTTGTTCCTCATAAGATAAGTTCTCTTCCAGATGAACTACCTCTGGACTCAAAACATGAGATGGATCTGGCATATACATTCTCAACATCGAAACATTAAAAACATTGTGTACCTGAGATAAACTCAGAGGTAAAAACACTCGGTATTCAACTGATCCAACTCTATCCAGAATTTCATATGGTCCAATGACCCTTGGACTCATCTTTCCTTTCTTACCAAATCGCATCACACTTTTCCATGGTGATACTTTGAGAAAAACATGATCACCTACCTCAAAAGAGAGATCATTCCTCCTGTTGTCCGCATAAATCTTCTACCTGCTCTGAGCTGTTCTCATGTGTTTCTGTATCACCTGAACTTTTTCTGCCCACTCTTCTACCACTTCCAGTCCCATCAACATCCTTTCACCCACTTCATCCCAGAACGTTGGAGTTCGACACCCCTTCCCTTATAACGCCTCAAATGGTGCCATCTGTATACTAGAATGAAAACTGTTATTATATGAAAACTCAACCAAAGAAAGATGTTGGTCCCAACTTCCCTGATAATCCATCGAACAAGCACGTAGCATATCTTCAAAAGTCTTAATTGTTCGTTCTGACTTCCCATCTGATTGAGGATGAAAAGCTGTACTAAAATTTAATTCAGTACCCAACGACTTCTGAAGGCCTTTCCAAAAGATAGAAGTAAACCTGAGATCACGATCAGATAAAATGGAGAGAGGAACCCCATGTAACATGACTATCTCTATAAGATACAAATAGGAAAGTTTATATAGGTAAAAAGTATCTCTTATAGCAAGCAAATCATCATATTTAGTCAAGAGATCCACAAAAACCCAAATTTCATTATTACCTCGAAGTGTCTTCAGTAATCCCACACCAATGTCCATGGATATATTTTCCCATTTCCACTCTGGAACTGGTAAAGGCTGAAGCATCCCTTTCGGTAACTGCCACTCTGCTTTAACCTGTTGACATGTCAAACACTTCACAATAAAATCAGCAATACCTCTTTTCATTCCATCCCACAAGTAATACTCCCGCAGATCTTTGTACATCTTAGTACATCCTGCATGAACTGAAAACGGAGAACTATGAGCTTCACATAACAACTCTCTCTTCAACTGTGAATCACAAGGCACAAAAAATCACTTCCCAAATCTCAAAACAAAATTAATATCAATGTTGAATTCATGCAACTTAAATTTCTGAACCAGATCTACCTTTTTCTGCAACTCACTATCTTGCTTCGTTGCTTGCTTGATTCTGTCTGATAGAGATGATTTCAATGATACCTTAAATAAAACAGAAGGACATCCTGCACCAACAACTTCTATTCCAATGTTCATCAAATCCTTAACCAAAGTATCACGTTCCAAACGCAACATTGTTAATGTAGCATTACTTTTTCAACTCAAAGCATCAGCCACTTTATTTGATTTTCTCGGATGGTAATGAATTGTAAAATCATAAACCATGATTAATTCTAGCCATATCCTCTGTCTCATGTTCAATTATTTCTGAGTGAATATATACTTGAACATTTTGTGATCGGTATATATATCACACATTACTCCATACAAATGATGCCTCCAAATTTTTAAAGCAAAAACAACAGCAGCAAATTCCAAATCATGTGTAGGATAATTTACCTCATGAGTTTTCAACTCACGTGAAGTATAAGTAATTACCTGATCATTCTGCATTAGGACACAACCATGTACTTTCAATGAAGCATCGTTGTAGATAACAAACTCTCCATTCCTGGAAGGTAGTGCCAAAACCGTAGCATTCACCAATCTTCTTTTCAATTCCTGAAAACAATCATCACATTCTTTTGTCCAGATAAACTTAACATCTTTCCGAGTTAGCTTAGTCATTGGACTAGATAATCGGGAAAAACTTCTTACAAACCTTCAGTAATATCCTTCCAATCCATGGAAACTACGAATCTCTATTACATTAGTGGGTCTTGGCCATTTTTCAACAACTGTTATTTTTGCAGGATCAACAGTTTTCCCGTCTTTAGAAACAATGTGACCAAGGAAAGAAATTTGTTGCAAACAAAACTCACACTTGCTGAATTTCCCATACAATTTATTTTTTTAATGGTTTGGAAAATAACCCTTAAATTTCATTGAAGCTCCTCTTTACTTTTATAAAACACCAAAATATCATCAATGAAAACAACAAACATTTTTCACCAGAGTCAACTGAGCCATCACTGCAACAAACTGTTTAGTTCTGATTCTGACCATCTCAGGATACTGATTTGAAAGGTCATTTCCCTCTGTATTCCTTCCCAGAAAATATATTTTGTTTCCTCTATGAAAAACCATTGTTAACATAGAAATATCTTATGAGAATCAACATGGTAATCTTAAAATTCTATATCATTTCAATTTGACCATAAAAAAAATTCTTTTGGATAATCATTTAATAAAATTCTAACTCCTAAAGTTATTTAAACCGACCTTCGATACCAACTATAAGGCCCCAGCCATAAACCATACATAATCTTGAGTTATTACAAGATTACACATTGAGGATCCTTTCAGATTTAGTGTTTTAGAGAATTAGATCATAAAACTTGCATTACATTCCACATTTAAATAAAGTGGTTACATAAAAGATAGTATTTGTTTTTCCCCATCAACGGAAACATATTTAAAATAAAACAGCGATACTTTCTTTACACTTCCTTGACACTATCATCACATAATTTACCTTTCCCTTGACCTGTGAAAAATATTTCAAAAACATGGGATGTTCATAAAAAGCTCAGCAAGGGATATAAAAATATGGAAAGAAAAACATGATTACATGTATACATAAGAATCAATGAAATCATACTATACTCATAAAACATAAGCACTTTAACATACCTCATTAAATCATGAATAAATCATAGAAATCATAAGTCATAAAGGTAACTTGAGGCATTCATAACATTCTTACGTAGGGAGTAACCCTCTTGGTTACGTTTGAAATAACCATCATAGTATATTCCCTAAATATCTTCGGAGAAACCATAATTTTTAACTCCTTCACATTAAAAAATGCATTAGAGAGCTATATCGGGCTCACCCACCCTTAGTTTATCACAGAACCACCCATCTTCAAAACAATGCCCAATAACCATAACATAATTGTATCACATAAAACATGCATAATGGAAAGAAAAAATTTCCACATTTCAATAAAAAGATATCAAGACAACAGATTGATATAATATAACCATTATGGAAACCATTTTCAATTCCAAAATAAAAGAAAAGTAGAACATGGTATTTATTTTTTATTCAAAAAAGGTTATGTCTTGTAGAGGAATCTGAAACTCAAATAATGGTCACGACGACAGAGAAGTCGGTGTCACCTCATACGTACGACAAAAACATTCCCTTTTGTCTTTTAGTAAAACGCTTCTTATAAAAAATATTCCTTTTGGATAAACATAAAATTCAAAGGGTTTTATACACAGTATAAAAGAAGGTTGTGTATAAAACAAAATATGCCTCAATGAAAAGAGATTAAGATGAAGTCCCTTACAAAGCTCATATTTTTAAATAAAATAGATCTATTATGAGTATTCACTATAATTACACATAAAGAAAGTACAAATACAAGATAAGACATAATAATATAATGACATAATTTGAAAGTAGAAGATTAACCCAAAGAATGAAAATTGGGTTAAGAAGTTCCCTTACCTCGGGTCCGACATGACTCGATCGTTCTTTAATGTCCGGAAAAATAAACTTGAGTTAATTTCTAATTGTTTAAGAACTTTTTTCAAGTTCATTATTCCATTTATATCAATTAATACCATGTTATGACCATTATGTAATCATTTAAGTTAATAACGGTCATTTTCTCGATATTTGTTACTTGAGTCAAAAGTGAACTTCTTATATTTACATGTTCTTCATGTAGTCAAATATCCATTATCTCAAGTATGATATTCATGGTGTAGATGCCATATATATCATATATATTCAGTATATACATTCATTTATAATATTACATAATCATTTAGAGGTAAGAAATTAAATGCACCGTTCATGGAGACGGTAAGTCGTACGTACGCATGAACGCTACTTTCATTTCTATGTCATATTAATGGAATTAAAACTAAATGAGAGATTTGTATATTTTAATTCCATAATTATATTCATAATTTAGATGTATCAGAAATCATATATATCCATTATATATATTTACTTATAATTGTACATTACATTTGGGGAGAAGAAATGAAATTCACTATTCATGGAGACGGTAAGCCGTATGTACGCATTAATGCTACTTTCATTTCTATCTCATACATTAATGTAATTAAAACATAATGATACATAATAGTATTATAATTCCAGTATGATATAATACATAATATCATTAAATATATCCTTTATAAGTACCACATATGGTATTAACGAATCAAATAACATTGAGGGGGCGGTAGTCCGCACTTCCTAAAATGAAGATATCGCGTATACCCATAATGGAAGCCATAAAGGTATTCCATAAATGAAAAATACAGAAGATTAAGGAAAACATAAACATATTATATATAAATATATTGACATATTAATGTCCACCTTTGAAGGTGTCAGAAGAATACTGATCAATCATCGTTTCGTGAGGCAGAAATTCCCCATCCAGAGAAACAGTATGTTCTTTAACCATTAGATGTAGGTGTGTGGAAGTGTAGCTCAAATGATTCTTATAAAAACATCCTAGTATATTAAAGATACTGTATTTGTTACAAAAGAAATAAATAAAAATAGTTTAGGGGGTTGGATAAGCAAAATAAAACATAAGAACACAAGAGAAGACATTACCTAAAAAATGGGTAACTCTTTTTTATTTGAGCTTAAAGGATTCTTTGGGAATACTTCTGCCCAAAGTGAGGCTTCTAGGAGTATGATAGGGTTTTGGAGAGACAAAATGGGCTGGTTTTTTCTGAGCCAAAGTCTTTGGAAGTGTGGGTAAAGAGGTAGAGGTGGGGGGCTTTTATAAGAGGAGAGGAGGGGCACTCTTGGAAAGTAATGAAATGTTACTTTATTTTCAAATGGGTTTTGGATTTTAAAGGTCCCACATTGATATATTTTGAGGATAAGGTGATAAGGGTTATAAATATACTCATCCAATAGGTATTTGACAAGTTTAATTTATAGTTTTAACATTATATTTTCATTTTATTTAAATCCTTTATTAATGTGGTAATCGTTGTATCATCATGATGTCATAAATAATTTAATTTATATAATGTCTAAAAATTATGAAAAAATACTATGATGTAGGACATATTTTTAGCTTTCCAATAAATTTTAATATTCCAAAATATCATATATTTATACAAAATTAAAAATGTTTTACTCAGGTGATACATTCTTTGTTATATTTAACTTTATTTAAAGATAAAAAGATAAAAAGTCACTTTCACACAAAAGTGAATCCATGGGGTCCCCAAGTTTGGCACAAGGAATCCCATGGTCGGCCATGAGACAACCAGTATCATTAAGACACATGTTGGTGTCATTTTTTATTATTATGATATTTTTTAATTATCCTTAACTACCCGATTACTCATTAATCAAGATAATTAATGATAATTACCGTCGTTACTATTCACAATATCCAAAAACAAAAGAGTCGTGATTACATAATTTGTACCTTATCATTCCAAATATGTAATCCATTTTACCTAATTCCAAACACCTAAAATGAAATAATTTATTTAAAAAAATAATTCTCATGTCAAAACAAATAACGGGTTTTTTTGAAACAATATCTATGAAAACTTTGGCATTAGTTTATGCCCAATTCCAAAGTGAAATTAATCCTAATGACCAACATTGGATTACATGGTAAAAATATATTCAGATTAAACTTTAAGAATAAATAAAAAGATAATCTAGCCATATAATTAAATTATATGAAAAAGCAATTTTGATGTAAAATGTAGTATTTTTCACTATTCATAAAAAAATGAACATTGTCAGAAAAATACCAAAAATTTATCCAATGTAAATTTAAATGTCCCAATCATAAAGAATATGTTTATTTTGACAAATATAGATTATAAAATTGTCAAAAGGTTTATTTAAAAATGGTTTTCCATCAAAAGTCAGTAAAACAATCTTTTAAAAATATTAGTGCATTCCATGCTTAAGATTGGATTTATTCTAATTTTAAGCCTATAAAAAACTATCTAATTCATAAATAGACATAGATAAAAATATCTATTATTAATTACTTACTTGGGATGTTACACAAACCATAGAGTATTTGAAATCCTTGTTTTTTTTCTGGACTTTTAATTTTACACTCCCATATATTATGAAAATGTGTTATTAAACCTATTTATAATGTTATAATTTCTACAAATGTATTTTCAAATATAATAACCTTGAATTCCATGATCGTGTTTAAATTTCAATACGCAATTTATTTGAGGAGTGGAGAATTTAAAACCCTAAGAATTTACAAATTTTTTATTAAAGAATAAAATTAATTTTTTTCTATCTTTATTTATTTTCTACATCATGTTAATATTATGATACACACAACATAAAGATAGTATTTATTACTTGAAAGACTAAGTTTTATAGCCTTTTAATATATCACCTATTTAAAACAAAATTTCAACACTATTATAAATTTTCATTATTGAAATATTTTTATTAATTTTGAATGTAAATATTATAATTCAGTTTTTTTTAGAATTTTATTTTTTGTAATGAATAGTGAAAAATAATTTATTTTAGATAAATCATTCCTTTTCCATTAACTAAATAATAATGTAAAAAATAAATTTTAATTTTATTATAAAGAAAAATATATCAATTATATATATATTAGCTCAACTTTGGTATCTAGAATAATTTCTAAATTGATCATATATATATAAACATATTGATATTTATAAAATTCTATCAATAAATCACTATTTATCGACTCGTCAAAATGATTTGAGTTAATATTAATTTTACCAATTATGTTATTTGAAGTTTGAAAAAAGGAGAGACATGGTTTTAATCAGAATAAAATATGTGTTCATATAATATTATCTTAATTCTTTACGAAAATGATTAGTGAAAATGATTTAAACTGATTAGATTTATTAAGGTAAAAATAATCTTAATAGGGGATTGAACTGTAATAATAAGGGCCAAAATGACCTATAAGCATGTAAAAACCCAATTGATACAAATAGTTCTACTATATAATCTATTTCATTAAATATTATGGTTTATTAGGAGAATATTTTACAATGTTCCCAATCATATTTTTATGTAAGGAAAATGATTATAAGGAAAACATCCACACCGTTAACATTTATGAAAAAATTTGATATCTAGAAAAAATCATATTTTAGGTCACACATATCCTATTGAAAGATATATTGGTGATTATATCATAATAATTTTTAATTAATTTTTATAGTTAAATTAAATAAATAAAAGTCATATGAAACACCAACAAATTGATTACTACATTGGTTTAATATTTTTAAAATGAAATTAAAAAACTAATATCAAAATTTTCATTATTGTTATTTTGTGATAAATAAAAATTAATTAATTAACTTAAAATTAATAAAATAATATTTTATTACAAGTTATTTTTAAGTTTCTTAAAATATTAATTAAAATTAATTAATGTAATATTTTATGTTTTATCATTACCATATTGGCTTACTCTTTTCAAAAAAAATTCACTACGGTTGGGGTTAAGTTTCGTTTTTGTGCATCGCATGTGCATGTTTTAATATTAATTTCTAAAACTCTTGGGGTTTTTATTTTATAAATAATATACATATTTATAATAATTTACATATATATTTTATAAAAAATATTCTTTTAATTTATTCTTATTGGTTAAATTAAAATTATTATAAAACAAGTTACTTTAATAAAAATGAAAATGATAAACATGGGGGAATATATATATTCAGAAATGAAATTATAAAAATGAAAATATTTTATTATGGTGGAGATTTTTCTTGAACAAGATTCTAATTTAAATAATTTGATTCAATTTTTTATGCAAATTAAGTAAAGTAAAGCTCCCAATATTTTATACCTTTTGGTATTTACATCATTTCCACTCCCCATCCATGATAAAATTGAATTCACTCTTCCCTTTCATCACACATTTAAATAATCCATGAATTGTTTATGATCTTAAAAAATAAATAATCAAAATCCCAAAACACATCCTATAAACCTACAATTTATGATAAATCCATCCAAAGAATCCCTTTGGTTCAAACCAAATAGAGTTACCCAAAGAAGAGGTATCATTTTTCCTAAATCTCTTTAGTTTTATTAACATTATCCACTGCCCCAACTCTTATTCTTCCATTATTATAGAAAAAAATTTATATTCAATATACTATTATGTTTTTAAGATAAGGGTTATACCTAACCACACATGCACTTCTAAATAATGGGTAATAAATATATTTCTTATGTGTATTTTAAACTACCGCCTCAAAAAATAATGATTGTTATTTTTTACATTACCGCAATTCATGGTTGGGAATTATGAAGGGAAATAAATTTATATATGTTATATAAGATATTTATTATTTCCCTATTTTTTCATTATTTATTTTAAAACAATTACCCTTATACTATCCATTTTATGTAAACATGATAACATCGTTTTTGGATGTGTCAACAACCTCATCCTCAAAGCGATGTGATTTGTTCACAAAATAAATGAAACACATAAAGTATGGTTTAAATTAAAAATAATTAATATAAATGAAAAATATGTAATATTAATGAAATTATATCATTTTAAAATATAATATTTCATTTTATGTTTTACACTTATTAGACACTAAAAAGAGATAATGTTGGTCGTGGACATATAGACTATCGCCTCCTTGACAAGTTTTGTTCCAATTTAAATAAAAACAGATTACATGTATCAGTATATATTATTAAATAAAAGGGTAACTATGATATATTTATCATTATGTAATTATATAGTGTTACATATCTCATTACCATAACAAGCACTAAAAATGAGAATGATACACATGGGTGCGACCTACCGTCCCAATGATTGGGATGTTGGGTCATTTTTTGTAACCATCACTCATAATTCTGTTTAAAAGTATAATTGATTTATAAATATTATAATAATTTCATTATTAATATGATACATATTTTTATATTACTATCCCTTGACCAAAGTCTATCTAACGAAGTCATTTTTGACACATAAACCATATATGGTCAATAACCTGATAAAAAAATATTTATTTATATAGAAGTTTACAAAATTATCAGATGTAATGTAAATGTAATAATAAATTAGAAAAATTATCAATAGAATGTTTTTTGTTAATATAATTTTATTATTCAAGGATAAAAAGATACATTTGACAATTCATACTCTAGGTATGCGATTTCACCTCAATATACATTCCATTAATACTTATTTGTTATTTATTCACCAATTCACTTTTATATGGTGTATATACTATACATTGAAATTTTATATCATCTATATCATTATTATCATTATTTATTATGTTTTAGATAATTTAATTCCTTTCCATAGACTATGATTCAAATGTTTCAATGTGGTAAGAGACACTCTAAACTCACTGATTGTTATGTTCCCGAAGAATATTTTAATGATTGTTAAATTGTATTTCAAATCATAAACATAAAAAAACATACTGTTAATCATAATTAATTAGGTAATTATTGATAAAACCATATAATTTATTTAATATGGATATTTTTTAAATATGACCTTATTTAGAAAATAAATCAGTTATTCTAAATATGAGAAATTCATTGGATTTCAAATGCGATGGGAGGGGGAAACTATATCCCTCCATGAATTGATAGGTTTCATGAAAAAATAGATATTATTATGAATTATTTCTTAACAATTTATTATATTCATGGAATAAATTGTTGATAGTAAAAGATTTCTTTCATGAATCACTTACTATATTAGATTCTTGTAATGAAAATTGGAACTTATTAAATTCTAGGAATAATGGCTCAATGATATGTTTCTAATACCAATAGTTATGAAAAAATCATTATTAATTAATTAATTTTTATTTTATTTATTTACTATATTATTTATAATATAAATGGCTATCTTTGATTAATAAATTATTGATTAAATGGAATGTTATTCATTTATCAACCTTCCCATAATTATTATTCCTTATATATTTATTATAGTGACATGTTTAATTTGTAATTTACCTTTCAATGTTGAATTATTTTCAGTTATTAAATATTTATTTCACATTATATACTCTTACTTGTAGTTTTATCTCACACTTATTATGTTTCCTTTCCCTGAGTTATGAAGATGAATCCATTGAATGAGTGTTAAGGATATTGTTTATGTATCTTATTTATATTTTATATTTCCAAAGGTATTATGGTTATCCCGTATATAATCTATAATTTAGAAAATTATAATCTAATTTTTAATTTTTGATATTAATTCATTAACCATGCTATTGTAATAAAATAGTGCATTAAATTTGGGCTTAGGGGTTCGAGGCATTACGTGAAATCATTATAAGATAAAAAATGTCTATGAAACCATACATTCCAAATGTAGTGAGTCATGAAACCTCTTCATTTTTAAGCATTCATCTTCTCAAATTATTTATTTCATCATTCATATTAAAAGTATTATTACAACTATCTCAAAAAACTGCAATAATTTTTAACCCAAATACATGTTGACTATACATCTGACACACAACTCCCCAGATATACATATTCCACAAATAGTTTTTACATATTATTGAATATATTATATAAAAAATTCACCACATTAAAACCAATATAAAAATAAAAATTGGAGATATGAGACAAAAAAACCAATCTGGGAGAGAAAGTGATTAGAAACCCTTGTTCAATATATATTTGAAAAATTATTCCGTCAGTAATGGATTTGAGAATATGTGAGCAACATGTCCCGATGTAGGAACATAATCTAACTTTAATTCATTCATCTATACATACTATAGGATTAAATGATATTTTATATCAATATGGTCATAATTAGATTATTGAATTGTGTTTCTTTTAATGGTTATTGACATTTGATTGTCGAAACCCAAGAGAAATAGTTAAATAACAACAAAAAGTCATCCAAAAAAGTGTTCATCCCCATAAGTTATGTAATATAATGAGTGGAAAAAACATACTCACCTTTACCCTTGATATTAATTACATTATTTTGTTTGTATGTATGAAACATAAAATAAATATTACTTAGAACGAAAACATCTCCATACATGGATCTTTGGTCATTATTATTTCTTTCCCAATTAGCATTTGAATACCCAAACATGTTTATTATTTTTGATCTATCATATATGATTCTGAAATTTGTTATTCCTTTGATATATATGATATTTATATTTCTATACAACAGATGTGATTCTTTTGGAGTATTTAGACACTTTCAAAAAATGGTAACAATGTAAACAATATTTGGTGTTGAGGCTATCAGATAAAAAAATATGTTATTAGCATTCCAAAAACAATATAGTCAACTTATTTAACTTGTTCCCAATTATTCAACATGGTTACCACTTATATTTGTGTGGAAATATGTTACTAATTTTTGATTCAGAAATATTTGGGATCCTCTTTAGAAAATATATCTTGAGAAGGAAATATGTGTTTCCTTATTTTTATGATTTGTAACCGTGGAATATATTTCATTTCAACCATAACAGAAATTCTAAATAACACTTTCATCTGTGTAGAAAACCTTTCACATGTTATCTCATCATTCCAATCAAATATTTTTTAATCATCATATAAAATAAAAATGAAGAAAATATACTTACATTATTTTATATACATATTTCTATCAACCCATCCTTCCTAAAAGATAATCTTCTTTAAGAAGGTATCCAATTTTTGAGATTCAATTCCTTAGAGATTGAATTATTCCATAAAAGGTTTACTTTATATTTCATAACAAGATTTCACCCTGACCAATAAATGAACCACATGTTTTTTCAATGTATACATCGTTAACTAGTTCCCTATTAATAAATTCATAATTTACATCTATTTGAAATATTTTGTAACTAGATTAGGATGAAATTGAAGGAATGTGTTTAATAGTAGAAAACATTATAACTAGAACAGAAGCCTCCTTAATATTAAAAAATCAAATATATTAGTCATCTTTTCAGACAATTATTTTTTAGTTTCTATTTTCATCCCAATATTTATTTAGTTTCTTCTAGAACAACCATTCTGTATACAAAATGGTTTGTTAATTTTCCTTAGGAATGAGTTCCCATGTATCATTCCTTTTAATCAAATCCATCACTTCTTTTATATCCTGAATCTATTCTCATTACTCAAATACTTCATTAACATTTGTTGTCTTCATATTTAAATACAAATAAGTAGGTTTAATGAGTCTTTATAGTTTTATTTATTGACCATTCTGATGTTAATCACAAATTATGTTTTGATCTTAAACTTTATTTCTCATAATATGAAGATATGTTTGTATTTTTTATTCATCACTAGAAATAAATTGGTATTATTTCTTTTCATGTGTATTATCACAATTTATTTCAACCTCTTTAGATCTAGTAAAAATAATTCTTTAAACCTCTTCATCTTACTAATCTGTATGAATTCATGGAAAATTTTATTGATCAATATAATTAACATTCATATAGATATAATCAACAAATTATCATGTTTCCCTCTTAAAACTTTTGTATCCTCTTAATTGTTATGCACATTAATGGAATATTCATTATTATTCCCTATATTCAAACATTCTATGGTTTCTGACATTTTTATTTATGATGTATACACTCCAAATAACTTTTAAGTGTTTCAAACATAGGGATTTTTAGTAATATACTTAATAAGGAACTATATCTAATTGTGAATTGCAGAAGAATCAGTTCTAAATATATAAAAAAAATCTCATAGCCCCCCCCTAAAAAATTAATGAGACAGACTATGTTCATGTATTTTAGTACACAAAATTCCAAACAACTTATATTATTCCATCCATAAAATACAATATGTTGTGTTTTGTATGATGCAATGAACTCATCCATAATTCTTTGTTTATCAACATATTTACTGAATGCATCATTCTGGTATTCACCTCTATTTTGACTTCTCAAATACATCACAGAATAATCACATTCCTTCTCAGTGATTCCATTGAAACTTTTATACATATTTATATCATATGACATATGGTTCAAATAAGTAACGCAAGTAATATAAGTAAAATTAACAATGATTTTAATTAAATTGTTTTATAAAAATTATTAATTGTTTCATGTTATCCTACATATATCATAAGGAATATGTTTAGTGGATGATATGAATGAATATTAAGATTCTGATGAACAGAGTTTGTAATCATCCAAATTTTGAGAAATTTGGAAGCTACAATCTCTTATTCTTTCCTATGTAGAATATCAAAGACAATTTCTTTCATGGATAAAATTAGCATATTTTTATGATCCATTTGTCCCATCCATTAATTACCGAACATATTTTTCTTTAATCATGCTAATTTACCATGAGTTTTAAAATTACCCAACATGAAACATGTATCATTTTGTACATTGGTATCTTGTAACAACATTTCTATCATCCACTCATTTCAAAACAAAACTATATTTATTTAAAGAAGCATTCTTTACAATAATATCAATATATTGAAACACTTATAATGTTATTTTTCACTCCATCATAAAAAATAATAATTTATTTTATCTTTTCATTCTTAAGAGTGGTTAATCCAACTTCTTTAGTTCTATATGGGTAATTTTTTTAGAATATTTACATTTCATATTTGAAATAATTTACATTTTTTGCCAATTAAAAATATGCTTTCACAAATAGTTTTAAAATTTTTGAGTCTATTTTCAATATTCCAACTAACTTTCTCAGGGTTTTATTATTTTGAATATTGTCCCCCTTTATATTTTACTTCTATAACTCAGGGAGTAGTTTTAATTTTGTTGGTAAAAACATCCTAGAGTTTTTGTATGACCACATCCACCACAATACCAGTGGTAACCATAGAATGAATATTTACCTATATAGCAATAATATTTTGCACAATGTGAACATGTTTTATAGAAATTTTATTATCATTCACATCATTACTTTTAGAACCCCAATCATTATTTTATCTCATGGAATCTTGTTATTGAAGTTAGATTTTATTATAGGCATATCAAACCAGTAAATATTCGATATTTTTTTGGAATCATTATTTTTAAAAAACATCTAAATTCTCAATTTTATTGGTCTTTCCCAAATACATGACTTCACAACTGCATTCTTCTTAGTATAAACTTCAACTCTCTTTTTCACTTGTGAAGGTTAATTTTGTTGATGATTCCTATGTTCACCCTATCTACAACATTCAACCTATTCATATATATATTTCTTGAAAATATTAAAAATCTGATAATATTTTAATTTTTTTATAATGAAGGTATAACTCTTACAACATGTCATTAAACATTATTCATGATATTGATCAAAAATATTTTCATTCTAATTAAATTTTTTCAAGTCTATAAAATTTAGGCACCATAGAATAATGTTAATGAATAGTCTATTGATTGTTTCGTGTATAACTTTCCATTATTTAATTTTTAATTTTTACATGAATCTAAAACATCTATAGACATACATTAATTTATTTCCTCCTAAAAACATTAAAAAAGTCTCTTCTTCTTCATAACTACTTTTTCCAAATGCATTAGCATTTATTGTTGCAATGAATTTTTTTTTCTCATGCCATCTCAGATACTTTTCAAATTTGATATCACTATCAACATATTAATCAAATATAGATAAAAATATTCTCCTTTTGAATTTATTGATACTTTATCTTTACTTATTCAATAATTTTCTATATTTTCTCCCTATTTCATTCATGATATTCATGATCTTTATTCATCTTCATCACAATATTTTACATTCATTCTTTCTGAGAAATTCATAGAAAATATTTGAAATGACCTACATTCAAATCAATGAAATTTATATTTCCATTGTAAATTCATATAAATATTATAAAATTTATATAAAATAGGATAAAAATCATCAATATTATAATAGACCTCATTTTTTAATAAAAATCACATGTTTATTATTCTAAAATAATGTCTATAGACATCCATTTCCTAGATTCAAAGTTGTTAATAACTCAATCAATATTTTTTTACCTTTAAAAATATTATATATTATAATTTGTTAATTAATGAGATAATAATTATGATAATCTAGATATATTTTCTAAAGATATATATCATTTAAATATTAATCTTTAACATAAACTATAAATACCCGTAAATTTAAAGGAAAATATTTTCTTAAATTCGTTGGGATTTTATGAGTACACAGTTTCTGACGGTACATGATTCTGAGGCCCGGTGTGCCCTGAATCAATTTCTTAAGATTATATCGGGTACGTTCAGTGAATGAATGAGCAGGTTTTTCTACCTTTTCAAATAGTGCTCAGAATCAAAATATGATGGCAGTGATGAAACCACAGTGGCAGTAACTGCTTAAGAGGACCTTTACTAAAGGTGCGTTTTCTCGAGAGGAGTTGTTAAAATTTGGGGATTAATAAAGAATTGAATAAAATTTGTGGTACAAATTGTATTGCTAACTAAATTGGTTTTATCCTGGGAGTGGGAGTTAGGGTGGGACCCACTAGTTACTAACTACACAAGAGAGGATAAAGGTGGGGTGGCGCCCACATGATCCCAACCCTCCACATTCCCTAACTCCTCTAAACCCCCCTCTTATGTTGTGTAACTCATCTTAACTTTGTTAAAATTCTCCATTAATTGGGTGACTTCTCCTCTCCTAACGTTAATTTAATGCCAACACGCACTAATTTAATTAATTAAATTATGGGTTTGAAATTTCGGAAATTTGAAATGCTTGGTCAAATAATAAAATAAGTTGAGGCCTTATTTTATTTTGTTGGTGGGTTGTGTGAGGATTTTGGTGAAAGAATTCTAAGTTCCTTGAATAACATCATCACCTTTTTTTAAGAACACCAAGACTCCGATGAAGGACATCGACTTGGTGGTCCCGATATTCTTCATCCTCTTCCTCCTTCATGACAAGTAAGGAGATACCGACGACGACAGGAATGATTCCATCATCCGCGGCGCTTGACAACCGTGAACTTCCTTCGAGATAGGGGAGTGTTTGTATTGGGAAATGATTGGGTTTCCTTCCATGTTTTTGTTCCTCTTAAACCGCTTGTTATCGTACTAATGGGGAAGGTACCAGACAAAATGAACATTTTCCGAATCCTCCGCTGTTCTTGTAATTATATGTGCAGTTCTTCGGCCGTTTATGTGCGGTAAATCATGTTATGGTTTTGGGGCCGATCAGAGGCCCGAAAACATTGTAAACGGCCTCAAACCATCAGTGAGTCCTAGAAGTGGAACTTCTGTAGAAATCGGATCATCAGAACGATGAACGGACACCTCGGGAGGCGTGCTTCCCAGAGGCATCGTTTCTGGAAAATTCCGGAATACATGATGTATACACCAGAAGCACACGCCATGTAGTAAAAGTGTTATGTAGCTTCTGTTTTGGGAATTAGAAAATTAACACATGACGTGTGACTCTAGAAGCCTGGCATGTACTCTCCACACTGTTTGTCGGATGAGGCTTCGATGATCATGAAGTGTATTCAGGGAAAATACACGGACACAGACAACAATACACAAACAAGTAACACGATGTGTATTCACTTCATTGAAAGGAAGAAGCGACTTCGGGAGGCTTTGTGTGTAATTCGGGAGATAGACAGACACGGACAGAACCACACAAACATGAGGCACGACATGTACTACCTTCACCATGGCAGAAGTAGCTTCTTGATGACTCGGGGTGTATTCCGGGAATACACGGACAAAGGGTGGAGTGCACAGGCAGGTACTCCACCACACGGCCAGGCATGTCCAGCATACACAGAGCTGACTCCAGAAGTTTGGACATGGCTTATAACTATACCACACGCCCTGTACTTAATTTTTTACATGACCAACCCTGTGACATGGGACGTTTTACATAGTAAGTACCTGGTGACTGATGACACAACGTGTATCGCTTACCTACACACTGTGTACTTTAAGAAAATGGCTTGTTTATCTTGTTCTTCGTGACATGGGAATGTTTTTATTTATTTTACCCTATGTCGTGGGACGGAACTATAGGATACATTAACTCAAGTCTTAGTGACAGTTGATGTATCCACCCCTTTGAATCGACGAGCAGACCCTCCCAGAATCGAGTATGCTGTGTGCGGAAACCCTAGAGCTGGATGTGACTGCGATGACTACCATGCTGGGATCCTTAGTGGGTTCGACGATGATGATGGTTGTACATAGATCCTACATGGGTTCGGCAGTGAGGATGACAGTACTTGGATCCACCGTGGGTTCGGCAGTGATGACAACTTTACTAGGATCCTATGTGGGTTCGGCAGCGATGGTTACTGTACTAGGATCCTATGTGGGTTTGGCAGTGACGACTTTTGTACATGGATTCTACGTGGGTTCGGTAGGGGAGATGATTTAGAGGCTACATCTATCATCTCCAACACTCTTCGTGAGTAATATACATGTGTGAGTTGATTCTTGACTTTCAATCATTATCATCGATGTGATTGACTTACTTTCCTTTGTGGATTGGGTTGTACTTTCCTATGTGGAATGGGTTGTACATGGGCTTGTAAGTTGGAGCCGAACTGGAAATGATGACCTAGGTATATGTATGGGAATATACCAAAGTAGTGATGGTTGATACTTCGGGTTTGTATCCTTCTTTTGTGGTTTATCCTTTGTGGATTCTGGGAGACCTTCAAGGGTCTCGAGGTCCCTACTTTGTATTATATACTCACCCATGCACGGCCTATGCCCGCACTATGTTTTGTTGGTTGCAGACGAAGGACAGCGTTGATCGTGGTTGAGGCTTGCGGAGCGGGATGGTAACCGAAGGTGGACTATCAGGTGGGACGTACACAGTGCGGACGGCCAGACCCGAGGAGCTGAGGAGACCATATGTACCCACCCTTCAGGTGGGATAGCCGGAGGAAGACTCGGTGGTTGCTGATTAACTTTACTGCTGCTATAAATTATTTTCTATTGTACTGTACTTTTAGTTGGGTTTGTATTCTGGCCCATTTACTTCTCATCACTTACATTTGTACTCAGTTTAATTAGTGTTTACTTAATCTTTCATACTATGTGGTTTTTGTTTTTCTTATATAAGGGAAATGCCATGACTTTTAACCGGATTTACGCCTTTGGTGCTAGTCGCCAGCCCCTGGCCTATGGAAGGAGGGATTGGGGTAGTCACGACATGGGCCCCGAGGACGGGTCGTGACAAATTGGTATTAGAGGAGTCAGTTCTACCACAGGACTCCGGACTCCGATAATCTCTTCTGTGTGAAGCAATAATGTTTAGGGAATTGAGTGTGGTTATCAGTCCAGGGAGTCTAGTGTTGGCGTCGCGGCCGACGTATCCATACACCAGGACCCTAACTTCTGATTTCGAACTCAGTGCACGAAAAAATTGATTGCATGTGTGTTTCAAAAGTTTTCTTTGTGATTACTTTGGGTCATCTCACTTGGTATACTCTATTAATTGTGGTGCACCTGTTTTTTTTCAGGATGGCCCCACGACAGTAGCCAACTAGGGTTCCGAGCATTGGTGAGATGGAAGCCCACCGAGTGACGAGGCCTCGGTGTAGGGCCCCATTACAGCGGAGGCACCGGCGGTACCTCTACCCGCCGAGCCACCGTTTCCCCCAGCCCCAGTAGTTGACGGTGCACGTCGCCTTAGTGCACTTCATGAGTTTCAGCGTCAGGGGTCACTGAGGTTCCACGGAGAGAGGGACCCTCAAGCAGCCGAGGATTTGATGGAGGTTGTTGTTCGAGTCTTCAGATTGGTAGGGACACCAGAAGATCTTATGGTGATCCTTGTGGCAAGTCTCTTGCATGTTGCGGCAGGTAGATGGTGGAGCCTGATTCTCCAGGAGCACGACACGACATCACTTCTATGGTCGGACTTCGAGAGCCTTTTCTGCTCAGAGTTCGTTCCAGCCACCCTCCGTGCAGTGTGCATTCAGGAGTTTCTACAACTGTGGAAAGACAACATGACAGTAGCCCAGTACTCGGCGAGGTTTACTGATCTCTAGCGCTACTCCACAGACATGGTATGGGACCCATTATTCTGGGCCTGGACCTTCGAACAGGGACAGAGGCATGAGATCAGGGCATCGATTATCTCTCTCAGCATTCTGACATAGGAAGGAGTACTAGAGAGAGCCCTTATTGTGGGGAGCTTTCTTGCTGAGCCTACACCAGCAGCAAGACCTACCGCAGGGTGACACATAGTGGAGTCTTCTGCAGCCTGTAGTAGAAAGGTGTCGCAGAGGTCCCAGCGGACCAGGACATCAGAAGGGCGACCTCAGGATAATGGTTCGGATGTGCAGGGCACATGAAGTAAAGACAGACATACGAGAGGAATAAAATGCTATGCATGTGGTGGGTAGGGCCATATGGCTCGTGACTACCCAACCCGCCATGTAGAAGATCATCAGAAGGTTGAGGGACCACCCAGGCAGAGGAATAGGTTCGACTGTGGCGGTCCGCAGGGAGCAGATGGACAAGGTAGAGGAGCTGGTTGAGCAGCAGGTGGTGGACGACTCTTCGGGGCTCTACCACCACCACCACCAGGAGGTCCACCCCGACCATAGGGAACTGGAAGACAGTGGCAGGCCCAGCTTCAGGCAGTAAAGGCCTACAACCACGGTGCACCTGAGATGATTCGAGGTACTATCTGTGTCTACTCCACCCTTGTTGTTGTTCTTATAGACATAGTAGTGAGTCATTATTTTATTGTCGATGCCCCTTTTCGGAGCTCAGAGATTCAGACGAAGTCGTTGGCTCGATCCTTACATCTAGAGACTCCTATGAGAGGAAACTCGATGATTACGCACTGGTGACGGTAGTGTGAGCTTACTCTAAGAGGCGAGAGCTTCGGTTGGGATCTTCTTGTAGTGGTGTCGAGGCCTTACGATGTCATCTTGGGCATGGTTTGGTTATCTACAGTCCATGATCAGATCGACTGTATTAGGCTCAAGGTGTGATGTATCCGCACTGATGGGAGTAGGTTCACCTTCACCAGTGAGAAGGGAGCCTTTGAAGTGCAGGATGGACTCACATAGATGAGAGGACAACCGATCATTCATCAGTTGGCTAGTCTCATCCTAGGAATAGTTGATGTGCTGAGTCTGAGTTTTCCTATAGTGGTGGATCAGTATGTGGATGTTTTTCCTGAATACATCCCAGGACTACCTCCTCGTACAGAGGTAGACTTCTATATTGACCTATACCCTAGGACAACCTTGATATCTACTCTAGCATATCGGATGGCTCCCGTGGATCATCGAGAGCTATGGGTACAGCTGGAGCACTCGTAGGGAAAGGGATTCATCCGACCCAGTGTTCCACCTTGGGCATCCCCGATTTTTTCTCCAAGAAGGCGGATGGAAGCTTGGGATTGTCTGTCCATTTCCGTCTCCTGAATCAGGTGACCATAAAGAACATGTATCCACTACCGAGGATCGAAAACCTCTTCGATCATCTCAAGGGAGCATAATGGTTCTCGAAGATAGGCCTCATGTCAGGCTATCATCATCTCTGAGTTCGAGACAAGGATGTGCAGAAGATGGCCTTTAGGTGTCGGTATGGCCACTATGAGTTCTTGGTTATGCCTTTCAGCATAACCAATGCTCCTGCATTGTTCATGAGTATAATGAACATGATCTTACATCCTTATCTTGATCAATTTTTCAAGGTCGTCATCGACGACATATTGATTTACTCGACTACTGAGGAGGATCATGCCTACCACTTGCAGGATGTACTGGATACACTCTAAGAGCACCAGCTTTATGGTAAGATCTTGAAGTGTCAGTTCTGGATTCAAAAGTTCCACTTCTTGGGGTATGTCATCTTTGAGGCAGGATTTGTGGTAGATCCTACGAAGATCAAGGCGGTGCTAGCTTGGGAGCCACCCAAGAGCATGACGGAGGTGCGGAGTTTCCTATGTCTTGCTGGGTACTATCAGAGATTTCTTCCAGACTTCTCCAAAGTTGCACCACCACTTTCAGCATGGAAGAAGAAAGGGAAACCCTTCATGTGGTCAGATAGATATCAGTAGATCTTCCAGGAGCTGAGACAGAGATTGACCAGTGCACCCATCTTGAGGCTACCAGAGGAAGGCGTGGGGTACGTAGTTTACTGCGATGCATCAGGGACTGGACTCAAGTGCATCCTGATGTAGTTGCAAGGAGTGATCGCATATGCTTCACGACATTTGATACAGCATGAGCATAACTACACTACCCATTACCTGAAGTTAGTAACAGTGGACTTCACCATGAAGATGTGGCGGCACTATCTGATGGGAGAGCACTTTACCATCTACTCTGACCACCATAGTCTCAGGTACATCTTCTCGCAGAAGGACCTGATCCAAAGACAGCAGTTATGGATCGAGTTCTTCCAGGACTATTACTTTGAGATATTCTATACTCCTGGTAAGAAGAACATAGTAGCTGATGCTCTCAGCAGAAGGTCGGGCATCCAGCTACTTGGAGAGGCGACAGAGAAGTTAACCGCTTTATAGATATCCTTTGTGGATAGAGATGGAGTAGCCTTTCTATAGTCACTCACAGTTACTCCACCACTACTTCAGCGGGTTAGAGAGGCACAACGTGGGGACATTGACAGTGAGACGCAACTTGCACGGATATCCTCAGGACATGCACCTGATAGATTTTCTGTAGGAGGAGGGAATTTTATCCTTTTTAGAGGATGTACCATGGTACCTTCTGCATTGCAGGAGGATGTGTTGAGGGAGTTTCACACTTCCCCTCTAGCGGTACAACCTGGAGTAGCGAAGATGTACTAGGACCTCAAACGACAACACTGGTGGCCGGGTATGAAGAAGGTCTTAGCAGAGTTCGTTTCATGATGCCTCACCTTCCAGAAGGTGAAGGTAGAGAACTATGTACTAGTAGGCTTGTTACATCCCTTATAGGTCCCAGAGTGTAAGTGGGACGAGATATCTATGGATTTTGTGATGGGACATCCACGTAATTCCAGAGGACACAACTCCATCTGGGTTATCGTGGACCGACTCACCACGTTGGCTCACTTCTTACCTATCAGAGAGCCGGGCTCAATAGAGAGATTGGGATTCCTCTATGTTCAGGAGATCGTACAACTTCATGGTGTGCCATCAACTATTGTCTCCCATCGAGACACTCGTTTTTACTTCCCAGCTTTGGAAGGGGTTGCAAGTGGCATTTGGGATGATGCTACGCCTGAGCACCACCTTCCACCCTCAGAGGGATGGCCCGACGGAGAGGACCATTCAGACACTCGAGGACATACTCCTTGCATGTGTCCTTGACTTTGGTTGCAGCTAGGAGGATCACCTACCTTTGGTGGAGTTTGCGTACAGCAGCAGCTACCACTCCACCATTGGGATGGCACAATATGAGGCATTGTACGGCCGACCTTGCAGATCACATCTGTGCTGGATAGACCCTAGGGAGTCAGTACTTGTGGGACCAGAGATGGTCCAAGCTATGACAGAGAAGGTACAGATCATCCAGGAACGGATGAGGACTACACAGAGCCGACATAAGTCCTATAATGATAGGAGGTGGAGACCACTAGAGTTCGGGGATGGAGACCACATTTTCGTATGGGTCTCACCTCGACATGGACTACATAGATTTGTACTGGGTGGAAAGATATCTCCGCGCTTCATCGGACCATTATAGGTTCTCAGCAGGATAGGAAAGGTGTCCTATCACCTAACTCTTCCACCTCAGTTTCACCGGGTGCATGAAATCTCCCACGTATCTCAGCTGAGGAGATACGTTCATGACCCGACGCTTATCATTGATCAAGGGGAGCTAGACATCGATGACGGGGTGACATTTCCAAAGGTTCTGGTGGAGATCAAGGACCGACATGAGCGGGTCCTACTTGGATGGTCTATTCCTCTAGTGCACATCAGGAGGCAGCATGAGAACCTCCAGGAGAGCACATGGGAGCGGGAGGGACAGATGCGTGCACAATACCCTCATATGTTTCCCTAGTTTATGATGTATCTTTACAGGAATGTAAAGACCTGAGGTTGGAGTAGTGTAAAGACCCATAAATTTCACGGAAATTTTTTTCTTAAATTCTTTTGGATTTTATGAGTACGCAGTTTCTGACGGCACCAAATTCTGAGGCCTAGTGTGCCCGGAATCAAATTTCGTTGGTTATCTCGGGTATGTTCAGTGAACAAACAGCAGGTTTTAATATCTTTTTAACCGGTGCTCGAAATTGAAATCCGAGGGCACCGATGAAACCGCATCGGCAATAATTTCTTAAGAGAACCTTTACCAAAGGTTCGTTTTCTCGGGAGGAGTTGTTAAAATTTGGGGATTAATAAATAATTTAATTAAATTTGTGGTACAAAGTTTATTCCTAACATAAGTGGTTTTATCCTAGGAGTGGGAGTTGGGGTGGGACCCACTAGTTACAAACTAACCATGAGAGGATAATGGTGGGGTGGGGCCCACACAAGCCCAACCCTTGACTTTCCCTAACTCCTCTAAACCCCCCTCTTAAGTTGTGTAACTCATCTTAACTTGGTTAAACTCCCCCATTAATTGGGTGACTTCTCCTCTCCACATATTAATTTAATGCCAATATAAACTAATTTAATTAATTGAATGATGTGTTTGAAATTTTGGAAACTTTAAATGCTTGGAAGAATAATAAAATAAGGGGAGGCCTAATTTTATTTCGTTGGGGGGTTGTGTGAGGATTTTAGGGAATGAACTCTATGTTCCTTGAAGAACATCATCACCTTTGTTGATGAACACCAAGTCTCCGACGAAGGATGTGGACATGGTGGTTCTGATATTCTTCATCCTCTTCCTCCTCCGCGACAAGTGAGGAGATACCGACGAACACGGGGACTACATGTCACACCCCGACCCGATGCTTTATTTTATTTTAATTATTTTGGGTCTTGTTTTTTGAACGGTGTTTTGTACCGGTTTTAAATTAAATGAAAATTTCGTTCTTATACGAACGTGCGAGCGTATGCGCGCCCTGCACAGTTCCTAAATTTTTTAAGGGATTTTTTGTTATCGAATGTGTATTTTTGAGACACGAAACCATGCGCGCGACCGCGCGTGAGACCGTGCGTGGTGTCCACTCTCAGTTAATAATTTTATTATTATTATTTCATCAAATATTTTAATTAGGCTTAGAATATTATATTATTGATGTGTTAAAAAAATTGTTAAAATTATTATTATTATTATTATTATTATTAAGTTTTCAGGATTATTATTATTTTTATTAAGTTTCTTATTATTTTTATTTTTATGAAAGTTTTATTTTTATTATTTTTATTTTCTATTATTTCTTTATTTATTTAATTTTTTTATTTTATTCTTTTTTATCCCCCTTTTTTCTCCCCCTCCCCGTGCTGCCCCCCTCTCATTTCGTTTTCTCCTCGTTCCTCCCCTTTGGGTCGCGCAACCCCTCCCCCCCATCGCGTCAGATCCCTCCTCCCTTAACCCTAACTGCCATCCCTCCCCTCTACCCGTGCACATTGCCACTGCCCTCCTCTGACACACCGAGCCGCCGCCGACGTCCCTCCTCCCTTTTGGCCTTGCCTCGCACCAACCAGACCCCAACCACCTCCCACCCTTCTGACGCGATGGCCAACCGCCTTTCCATCGTCGGCCTCCTCCAGTGACTGCGACCCCGAACGTCGTCCCGCCACCTCACACTCTTCGTCTGGGTAAAATTTCGTCAACATTCATTAGGGTTTGGTTTTTCCGGGTTAGGGTTTTGTGTTTCCTTGTTTCGATTTTGATTATAAATAGCTCATGATTTTATTTTAGGGTTTATTTGAGTTATTTTAAGTGTGATTGAGGTGCGGTGGACTTTGCGCACCAAATTGGTGATGTTGGCTTACACCGAGGTAGGTGGTTCCTCATAAAATTATTATTTGATAAATTTTTTTGTAAATTTAATTGATTTAGAATTTTACTTGTTAGTTTCCATGATGTGAATCCTATTTTGTTTGATTTTTAATGTGTATTAGTTAGTAGTATACTTTTATGATATAAGTGTGTTTTATTTGAAAAACCCAAGTCAATGTTCTTATATCTATTTTATAAAATGTACTGTTTGTTTATCAAAGTGTGTAAAGGATGCAGTTAGTGTTTTGGTGTGGTTTTAATCCTTGATTGGTTGCTGAAGTTGGCTTTGGGTGTGGTTTTGATACAAGAGCCTCAAACTGTTTTTTTAATTGTTTTATAAATGGTGTAGTAAATTTTACACCATGTGCATGGGTGAAATTGGTGTTTTAGTGTAGCGTCTATATGCGTGTAGTCATGAGAGAATATTTTATCAAGTATTTGGCATTTTGAGTCATTAGATACATTTTGGAAACTATATATGAAATTTTCTAACGGTTTGCTTAATCGAGAAAAAAGATCATTTTAATTATGCAGTTGGTTATTTTAATTGTGTGGGTGTTGCAGATGGTGTTTTCAAAGGGGATTTATTTATCGTCATTTTTCAAAATGGAATTGGGGTTTGTGTTTGTGTCTTGGTGTGCATTTCTCAATTTGTATTGTCAATTATTTTATGATTTGGAAAGTATGTTTTAATTTCATTTATTGTACGTTTGGTTTAAAAGTGGTTTTTCCTACTAAAATTTGAGGGTGTTATTGATGTAAACCCTGGATATTTTGAAAAGTTTTATGGGTTGTTTAAGTGATTGAATTTTTTTTTATTAAATTATGTGTGTAGTGCATTGGAAGTTGGTGTGTTGGTTTTGGGCTGCGGGTACCGAGATTTCCCACACGTACATGCATAAGGTAAGACATATATATATATATATATATCCCATTTTTGTTCATATTCCCTCATGATGTGTGGAATATGTGAAATGCATTTATGGCTGTATATATATATATATATATATAAATTCATGTGCGTGTATGTTCCACAAGTCAGTTCGAGTGGTCATCTTCAAACAACGACATGCTTGAGGTAGGTCTCCTATTCCTAAGCCTTTAATTTTAATTTCATAATTGCTATCTTGTTTTGAAAATATGTTTTATAGACAAATTCTATATATATACATGCTATGAAACCTAGGTGCCATTTCTATTATTGGTTATGCATTTTATTTGAAAAATGTAGAGTATTTAAAATGCCCATTGGGGCATTCATAAATGGATTTCTTCATTTTAAGAAAGAGTTCAAGCTTGTTTTTTATATGTAACATTTAGTTTGTTAATTGCATTTTTAAAATTTTTTTGTAATGATTTGAGATGATTAGGTGCTCAGAAGTGAAAACTATTATTTTTAAAAAAATGAATCATGTTTTCCCCCTTGAATTGTTTTTTGTCATATTTGAAAACCCCTCTTTAGGAAAACCCCTTGGTTTTAGAAAATGACTTGTATGTTGAGTTTATGAATATGTTCCCAAAATTGATGCTTATGCATTTTGAAAATGTAAAAGAGGGGAATGTGCTTAAGGAGAGAGAACAGAGGTGAGCGGTTTAGCGATTTATTGGATAAAGAAAGTGTGATGTTCATTTTTTTTATACAAACTCGCCACGTTTTTGGATTAGAGCACATGGGAAACCCTAGGTATCTAGGTGGGCAGAATATGACTTGTATGCTAGATGAAACGGCAGGGTTACATCCCGGTTAGTCTAGAAGTATTGACGCAACAACACTAACCGAACGTATGATGATTTTTGGAGACCACTATGGTAGGGGTTGTTTCCCTACCAGTGGCTCGTGCACGGGAATGTATGATGTGGTTCCCCGAGGTATGAGGTCTCTAGGCTCCCACTTGTGCTAGTTACCTTTAGGTATTTCCCATGCTTCTTTTTTGTGACATGATACTTGTGGTGTGATTTACATTGTAATTGTTTAATATCTAATACTTCATTTGTGAAAAACCACATTTATTATAAACTGCTCTCTTTTCATTCCAAAAGGTTAATGAATGCTTGATTCCATTTTCTAATCATCTTGTAAATAAATGTTTTCCTTAAAAGTGAAACTTGTTACTTGAATTCCTAAAATGGAGTGGAGAACACTATTTTAATATGTCTTATTTTCAAACTTTCATGATTGAAATTCTTATTAAGGGTTGGCGCATGGGATGTTGTTGAACATTTGGCTTTCCTATTGAGCACCTCAGTGCTCATGCCTACTTTTCTTTCTGTTTCAGGTTTTAGACTTCAGTTGTTTTCAGACAAGCGTGGTTCTATGTCGGTGGTGACCCATGGGGTCACTTAGAGGTATGTCTAGTAGTTTATCTCTAATTTTATTTTCTACTGCAATTGTTTACCTATCTTATTGTGTTCATTTCGGTTTATCTGAATTTTATTTTATGGGATAAACCATTCCCAACTGTTTGTTTGGCGCCCGACACTAGTTTCCATCTTGGGGGGATCGGGAACGCCACTCGGGACTTCCCATGGGCTGGATCGGGTGACCGGTTCAGGGTCGACCCGGGCTGGTTTGTGAAAAAATGAAATCAGAGGAGGTTGAGTTTGTTCTTGTTATTTGGGATGTCTGGTAGAATGGAGATAGGGTTGTCGGTACTCGAGGGGTAGGTGCGGGAAGATTGTCGTGAACTCTTGCTCGTTCCAATCCTTGAGTAACCAGGGGTAGTTCAAGATTTATGTTTTTTCTTTTGGTCTATGTGGATGGAGGATGACTGTAGGAGTAAATCAGTACTGTGCATGGTCTCACATGGAGTAGCGACCCATGTGATGCCCGAGAGTACAGTTCGACACTCCTAGTGGTTGGCGCATGCCTAGGGCATGGTCTGCTAAACCATGCAGTCGGGCTAGACACATCCACTAGTTCTCCATCCATGTAATTTAGTGTTGTTAATAACTTGGTACTTCTTTGGTTTTTCGTGAAAGGGTTTTAAGATGAAAATGGACTTTGAGGTTGCTCTTATTTTCTCCTAGTGATAGTTTGACTTTATTATTAACATGTTTCCCTTGGATCAGGACTTTATAATTTGGTGTTTGATTTGTTGAAAACGGATTTGTAAAGGAATGAAATGGATTATTTAAATTTGAAGTGTGCTATTTGAAAATGAAAAGAATTTTGACATTTTGTTTTGAATTTTTGAAATGGATCATGGATAATGTTATTTTTGAAATATTTTCAATGTTTCATTTTGAAAGCAGAAGGGCCTTGTTTGGTCTATTCGTATTCCTATGGGTGATCGCAAGTGCATGCAGATGTGATTAGTGGACAGTTGGCAGATCGTGTGGATGGGTTCCTGAGTGGTACAAAAATGCACACATCTGAGGCATCATGGAATACCAGTGGCGGGAAATTGGTTCCTAAGATTGCTTGATTCATGGAAAGTGTATTTTGATATGTGGATAGAAAATCACATGACTTTTTAATATGAGTTTTGGTTATGTCTGGAGTGTTGAGATGATTTTATCAGAAAGGGCATGAAAATAAAAGTGAAGTTTTTTCAAATAATGGGGCTTTATGCTTAAATGAATTTTGAATTTGAAAAAAAAAGTTTTTGAGTTCGAAGTGAAAAGAATGGTTTCAAAAGAGCTTTTGGTCATTGTTGGACAGTTCTTGGTTTTTTTTTCAAGCGTGTGTTTTTCTTTGAAAATGAATTGATGTTTTAAGTTGTAAATTATTGGATTTATGTCTAAGGTGTATATAGTTGTTTTGTAAGGTGTTTGACATTGGAGAAGTTTGGTTTTGTGTTTTTTTTGGGTATGCCCCCTAGAAAGGTCACATGAGTTTCCAGTGGGTCTTTCTCAGTTCTTTGTTCCGCCCAGACTCTTAGTGGAGTGACAGAGTTGAGTTCTAGGCAGTTGTGTCGGTTGTTTGTTTATGTTGTGGCCAGTTGAATTTCATTGAGTGCTTTGGGAAAGATGGGAGTTGTCCAGTTTTGAGGAACTCCAGGTGTGGTGTAGTCATATGTTGTCTAGAGTATGTCTAGAGGAGAGGGACTAAACAAGAAAACGATGATTGTTCTATTTCCAGTGCAAAGAGGGATGTCTTGGGTGACCCTCAAGACTAGCTTCACCTTGTGGTTTTACCTAAGGATGTGAAATAGGGGGAAAGTTGTGGAGATTGTAGGTGCTCGACCAGTCAACAGAAAGTGAAGGAAGTGTGTTGACCTCTTCGATTAACTAGAATTACGCTTCCCCGAGGTAATGTGGGGGGAATCAACTTTAAGCTCATAATAGATGTTCTTGTTCATATTGTGTCAGGGGAAGGTCCCCCGTCCAATGAGGAGGGTGAACCGAAGGGACCTATTCTTGAAGTGCTCCTTCCTCTAGTTCGTGTTGTGTGTCAAAAAATCCTCCCAATCACTAGCTTCCAATGTGGTTAGTTGGTCACTTTAAGTCATTCATCATAATTATCAACTACGTGAACGACGTCGTGTTAAGAAAATTTCTAAAATGGTGGGGAGACCCACTGCGTTTCTCGCCAGTGTCTCCTCTGGTGTAAGTTTGGTTTAACTTTAGGGAGATTTGAGTGTCAAGCCAACATTAGATATTTTTCTGGATATGGGAGACGTTTTGGTTTGAAGAATCAATATTTGAAAATAATCCTAATATGGTTGGGAGACCACCATGAGACTAGCTTGGTGAGTGTTCTTCAACATCTTGAGTGGGCCTTGGTGTTTCCTAAGTTAGCAGTCAGAGTACTCCATGATGAGGTTGCAATGAAGTTGAGTTTTGTCATTGGTTATTCTTCTTCATGATTCTAGATTTGAGATCAATGTGGTTTCAGGTTATGTGTGTTTTGAATGCCCGATTTTTGGGTGATTGAGTTTTTGTTTTAACTGCCTTCGTGGTCTTGCTTGGAATCATGGGTTGACCATGTCTTTTGGTACTTTCTGGGGTAAAAGTGTCATGGTGGGGAGAATTTTCACACCCTGACCCGATGCATTATTTTATTTTAATTATTTTGGGTCTCGTTTTTGAACTGCGTTTTGAACTGGTTTTATCATAAAAGAAAATTTCGTTCTTATACGAACGTGTGAGCGTATGCGCGCCCTGCACAGTTCCTACTTTTTTTAAAGGATTTTTTGTTGTCGAATGTGTTGTTTTGAGACATGCAACCATGCGTGCGACCGCGCGTGAGACCGTGCACAATGTCCTCTCTCAGTTAATAATTTTATTGTTATTATTTCATATAATATTTTCATTAGGATTAGAATATTATATTATTGATGTGTAAAAAAAATTGTTAACATTATTATTATTATTATTATTATTATTATTATTATTAAGTTATCATGAATATTATTATTTTTATTAAGTTTCTTATTATTTTTAATATTATGAATATTTTATTTTTATTATTTTAATTTTCTATTATTTCTTAATTTATTTAATTTTTTTATTCTTTCTTCTCCCCTTTTTCTCCCCCCTCCACACGTTTCACCCCCTATCATTTATTTTTCTCCTCCTTCCTCCCCTTTGGGTCGCGCAACCCCCTCTCCCCCCATCACGTCGGATCCCTCCTCCCTTACCCTAACCGCCGGCTCTCCCCTCTACCCACACACATTGCCGCTACCCTCCTCCGACAGACAGATCCACTACCGACGTCCCGCCTCACTTCCGGCCTCACCTCGCACCAATCAGACCCCAGCCGCCTCCCTCCCTTCGGACGCGACGGCCCGCCGCCTTGCCATCGTCGGCCTCCTCCGGTGACCGCGACCCCGCACGCCGTTCAGCCACCTCACGGTCTTCGTCTGGGTAAAATTTCGACAATATTAATTAGGGTTTGGTTTTTTCGGGTTAGGGTTTTGTGTTTCCTTGTATCGATTTTGATTATAAATAGTTTCATGATTTCATATTAGGGTTTATATGAGTTGTTTTGAGTGTGATTGAGGTGCGTTGGACTTTTCGCACCGAATTAGTGATGTTGGCTTACACCGAGGTAGGTAGTTCCTCATAAATTTATTATTTGATAAATTGTTTTTTGAATTTAATTGATTCAGAATTTTACCTGTTAGTTTTCATGCTTTGAATCCTATTTTTTTTTGAATTTTAATGTGTATTAGTTAGTAGTATACTTTTATGATATAAGTGTGTTTTATTTGAAAAATCCAAGTCAAGCTTCTTATATCTATTTTATAAAATTTATTGTTGGTTTATAAAAGTGTATAAAGGAAGTAGTTAGTGTTTTGGTGTGGTTTTAACGCGTGCTTGGTTGCTAATGTTGTCTTTGGGTGTGGTTTTGATACAAGTGCCCCAAACTGTTTTTTATAATTGTTTTATAAATTGTGTAGTTAATTTTATACCATGTTCAAGGGTGCAATTGTTGTTTTAGTGTAGCGTCTATATGCGTGTAGTCATGAAAGAATATTTTATCAAGTATTTGGCATTTTGAGTCATTCGATACATTTGGAAAACTGTTTATGAAATTTCTTAACTGTTTACTTGATCGAGAAAAATGGTCATTTAAATTATGTAGTTGGAAATTTTAATTGTGTGGGTGTTGAAGATGGAGTTTTCAAAGTGGTTTTATTGATCTTCAATTTTCAAAATGGAATTGGAGTTTGTGTTTGTGTAATTCTGTGCATTTCTCATTTTGTATTGTAAATTCTTTTATAATTTGGAAAGTATGTTTTAATTTCTTTTGTTGTACGTTTGGTTTTAAAGTGGTTTTTCCTACTTAAATTTGATGGTGTTATTGATGTAAACCCTGAATGTTTAGAAAAGTTTTATGGGATGTTTAATTGTTTGAAATTTTTTTTATTAAATTATCCGTGTAGTGCATTGGACATTGCTGTGTTGGTTTTGGGCTGCGGGTGCCGAGAATTTACCACACCTACTTGCATGCAGTAAGAAATATATATATATATATATATATATATATCCCCTTTTGTGCATATTCCATCATGATGCATGGAATATGTGCAATGCATTTAGGGTTGTATATATATATATATAAATGTGTGTTCTTGTATGTGCCAACAGTCGATTCGAGTGGTCATCTTCAAACAACGACATGCTTGAGGTAGGTCTCCTATGCCTAACCCTTTAATTTGAATTTAATAATTGATTTCTTGTTTTGGAAATATGTTTTATACATATATTCTATATATATACATGCTATGTAAACTATGTGTCATTTCTATTATTGGTTATGCATTTTCTTTGAAAAATGTAGAGTATTTCAAATACCCATTGGGACATTAATAAATGGATTTCATCATTATAATAAAGAGTTCAAGATTGTTTTTTTATATGTAACCTGTAGTTTGTTAATTGCATTTTTAAAAAGGTTTTGTAAAGAGTTGAGATGATTATGTGTTCAAATGTGAAAACTATTATTTTTAAAACAATGAATCTTGTTTGCCCCCTTGAATTTATTTTTTGTAAAATTTGAAAACCCCTCTTTAAGAAAACCCCTTGGTTTTAGAAAATGACATCTATGTTGAGTGTATGAATATGTTCCCAACGTTGAAGCTTATGCATTTAGTAAATGTGAAAGAGGGGAATGCGCTTAAGGAGGGAGAACAGTGGTGAGCGGTTTAGAAAGTTTTTGGATAAAAAATGTGTGATGTTCATTTTTTTTCATAAAAACTCGCCACCATTTTGGATTAGATCACATGGGAAACCCCGGGTATCTAGGTGGGCGAACTAGGACTTGTACGCTAGATGACACGGCATGGTTACGCCATGGTTAGTCTAGCAGGATTGACGCAACCAAACTAACTAAACGTATGATGATGAATAGAGACCACTATGGTATGAGTTGTTTCCCTACCAGTGGCTCGTGCACGGGAATATATGATATGGTTCACTGAGGTAAGAGGTCTCTAGGGTCCCACTTGTGCTAGTTACCTTTATGGATTTCCCATGGTGCGCGTTTGTGACAAGCTACATGTGGTGTGATTTCCATTTTAATTGTTTCATATCTAATACTTCATTTTTGAAAAACCACATTTATTATTAACTTCTCTCTTTTCATTTCAAAAGTTTAATGCTTGCTTGATTCCATTTTCTAAACATCTTGGAAATAAATGATTTCCTTAAAAGTGAAATCTGTTACTTGTATTCTTAAATAGAGTGGAGAACACTATTTTAATAGGTCTTATTTTCAAACTTGCATGATTGAAATTCTTATTAAGGGTTGGGGAATGGTATGTTGTTGAACTTTTGGATTTCCTACTGAGCACCTCGGTGCTCATTCCTACTTTACTTTCAGTGTCAGGTTTTAGTCTTCGGTTGTTTTTAGAAAAGCGTGGTTCTATGTCGGTGGTGACCCATGAGGTCACTTGGAGGTATGTTTAGTAGTTTATCTCTAATTTTATTTTCTACTGCAATTTTTTACCTGTCTTATTGTGTTCATTTTTGTTTATCTGTATTTTATTTTATGGGCTAAACCGTTCCCAACTGTTTGTTTGATCCCCGACACTAGTTTCCATCCCGGGGGGATCGGGAACACCCCTCGGGACTTGCCACGGGCTGGCTCGGGTGACCAGTTCAGGGTCGACCCAGGACGGTTTGTGACAAAATGGTACCAGAGGAGGTTGAGTTTGTTCTTGTTATTTGGGATGTATGGTAGATTGGTGATAGGGATGTCAGTACTCGAGGGGTAGCTGCGGGAAGTGCATCACGAACTCTTGCTCGTTCCAATCCTCGAGTAACCAGGGGTAGTTCGGGATTTATGTTTTTGATTTTGGTCTATGTGGATGGAGGATGACCGTAAGAGTAAATCGGTATTGTGCATGGTCTCACATAGAGTAGCGGCCCATGGGATGCCCGAGAGTACGGATTGACACTTCTAGTGGTTGGAACTTGTCTTGGGCATGGTCTGCTAAACCATTCAGTCGGGTTAGACGCGACCACTAGTTCTCCATCCAGGTTATTTAGTGTTGTTAATGACTTGGTTCTGCTTTGGTTTGACGTGAATGGGTTTTAAGATGAAAATGGACTTTGGGGTTGCTCTTATTTCCTCCTGGTGATATAATGACTTGATTTTTAACATGATTCCCTTGGATCAGGATTTTATAATTTGGTGTTTGATTTGTTGAAAACGGATTTGTAAAGGAACGAAATGGATTATTTAAATTTGAAGTGTGCTATTTGAAAATGAAAAGAATTTTGACATTTTGTTTTGAATTTTTTAAATGGATCTTGGATAATGTTATTTTTGAAATATTTTCAATGTTTCATTTTGAAAGCGGATGTGGCTTTATTGGTCGATTGGTATTCCTATGGGTGATTTCATGTGCATGCAGATGTGATTAGTGGACAGTTGGCAGATCTTGTGGATGGGTGCCTGAGTGGCACGAAAATGCACACATGTGAGGAATCATAGAATACCAGTGGCAGGTGATTGGTTCCTAAGATTCCTTGTTTTTTGGAAAGTGTATTTTGATAAGTGGATAGAAAATCACATGACATTTTACTATGAGTTTTGGTTATTTCAGGAGTGTTGAGGTGATTTTATCTGAAAGGAGATGAGAATAAAAGAAAAGTTTTCTCCAAAAATGGGGATTTATTCCTAAATGAATTTGGAATTTTAAAAAAAAGTTTTTGAGTTCGATGTGAAAAGAATGGTTTGAAAAGTGCTTTTGGTTATTTTTGGACAATTATTGGGTTTTTTCAAGCGTATGTTTTTCATTGAAAATGAATTGATGTTTTAGTTTAAAATTATTGGATTTATGTCTGAGGTGTATATAGTTGTTTTGTAAGGTGTTTGACATTGTGGAAGGTTGGTTTTGTGTTTTTTTTTCGGGTATGCCCCCTAAAATGGTCACATGAGTTTCCAGTGGGTCTTTCTCAGTTCTTGGTTCAGCCCAGACTCTCAGTGGAGTGATGGAGTTGAGTTCTGGTCAGTTGTGTCGGTTGTTTATTGATGTTGTGTCCAGTTGAATTTCGTTGAGTGCTTAGGGAAAGATGGGAGTTTTCCAGTTTTGAGGAACTCCGGGTGTGGTGTAGTCGTATGTTGTCTTGAGTATTTCTAGAGGAGAGGGACTAGACAAGAAAACGGTGATTATTCTATATCCACTGCAAAGAGGGATGTCTTGGGTGACCCTCAAGACTAGCTTCACCCTGTGGATGTACCTAAGGAAGTGAAAGCGGGGGAAAGTTGTGAAGCTTGTAGGTGCTCGACTAGTCAATAGATGGTGAAAGAAGTGTGTTGACCTCTTTGATTAACTAGCTTTATGCTTCCCCGTGGTAATGTGGGGAGAATCAACATTAAGCTCATAATAGTTGTTCTTGTTCATGTTGTGTCAGTGGAAGGTCCCTCATCTAATGAGGAGGGTGAACCGAAGGGACCTATTCTTAAAGTGATCCTTCAACTAGTTCATGTTGTGTGTCAAACAATCCGCTCAATCACTAGTTTTCAATGTGGTTAGTTGGTCACTTTAAGTCATTCGTCATAATTCTCAACTGCGTGAATGATGTCGTGTAATGAAAATTTCTAAAATGGTGGGGAGACCCACCGTGGGTCTCGCCAGTTTCTCCTCCTGTGTGAGTTCGGTTTAACTTTAGGGATATTTGAGTGTCAAGCCAGCATTAGATATTTGTCTGGATATGGGAGTCGTTTTGGTTTGAAGAATCAATGTTTGACAATAATCCTAAAATGGTGGGGAGACCACCATGAGACTAGCTTGGTGAGTGCTCTTCAACGTCTGGAGTGTTCCTTGGTGTTTCCTATGTTAGAGGTCAGGGTACTCCATGTTGAGGTTACGCTGAAGTTGAGTTTTGTCGTTGGTTATTCTTCATCAGGATTCTAGATTTGAGATCAATGGGGTTTCAGGTTATGTGTGTTTTGAATGCCCGATTTTTGGGCGATTAGGGTTTTGTTTTACGTTTCTTCATGGTCTTGCTTGGAATCATGGGTTGACCATGTCTTTTGGGACTTTCTGGGGGCAAAAAGTGTCATGGTGGGGAGAATTGTCACACCCCGACCCGATGATTTATTTTATTTGAATTATTTTGGGTCTTTTTTTTGAACTGTGTTTTAACCAGTTTTAAATAAAAAGAAAATTTCGTTCTTATACGAACGTTTGAGCGTATGCGCGCCCTCCAAAGTTCCTAATTTTTGTTAAGGGATTGTTTGTTATCGAATGTGTTGTTTTGAGACACGCAACCATGTGCGCGACCGCGCGTGAGACCATGTGCGGTGTCTGCTCTCAGTTAATAATTTTATTATTATTATTTCAGATAATATTTTCATTAGGCTTAGAATATTATATTATTGATGTGTGAAAAAAATTGTTAACATTATTATTATTATTATTATTATTAAGTAATCAAAATTATTATTATTTTTATTAAGTTTATTATTATATTTAATATTATAAATGTTTTATTTTTATTATTTTAATTTTCTATTATTTCTTTATTTATTTATTTTTCTTTTTATTTTAATCTTTCTTCTCCCCTCTTTCTCTCCCCCTCCACGCGCTGCCCCCCTCTCATTTCATTTTCTCCTCCTTCCTCCCCTTTGGGTCGTGCAACCCCCTCCCCCCCCCCATCGCGTCGGATCCCTCCTCCCTTAACCCTAACCGCCGGCTCTCCCCTCTACCCTCACACATTTCCGCTACCCTCCTCCGACACACCGAGCCGCAGCCGACACCCCTCCTCCCTTCCGGCCTCACCTCACACCAACCAGACCCCAGCCGCCTCCCTCCCTTCTTGTAACACCCTGGGTAAATAAAGAGTATGACATTTTTACATTTATCCAAATTTGTGAATAAAATATTAATATAACTTTAAAGGGGAATCTATGCTCGATGGCGTACCCAACACGCAACAACGAGTTTCTTGGGAATCTTACGTTGCACTCTAATAATAAAATAATATTATTTTAAATAGTAGTTAACGCCTAGCCGTTGTAATGGAGGTAATGAATAGAACTAACTAAAAAATGATTATATATGTTTGTCAAATATTTTTAATTTTTACAATAAATTTTAGAGGATTAAAAATGCGAATAAATCAAAATTTTAAGCGTAAACATTCTAATATTCATTAAAATGTCGATTAACTGCCTTATGATGGCAAACCTCTTTTAAATCCACTTTTTGAAAATTTTATGTGTTATATTTGAAAAAATAAAATTCTTCTTTAGAATCGGGACATCAAAATTTACTTTGGGTAAATTTTTTGTATTTTTCTGAAAAAGTTCAATTTTTAATGAATAGTGAAAATTGTTGTATTTTAATTCAAACCCACTTTTTAATATGATTTTTTATATGATTAGTTTATCTTTTTAATTGGTTTTAAAGTGAAATTAGATTATATTTTTACCATTTAATCCAATAGTGGTCTTTGGAATAAATTTCACTTTGAAATCGGACTTAAACTAGTGTCAATCTTTTGATACTTTTTGTTTTATAAAAACACGCTATTTATTTTGACAACATGATTTAATTATTAAATTAATTAATGCAACTTATATGTTTTGAATTTTGTAAAATAGACATAATTTTTGAATTCGGAATATCAAATATAGCTTAGGGTGAATTTTTGGCAATTTTTTGAAAAACTTCAATTTTTGATGAATAGTGAAACCACTAAGTGGTACTTATAAAAACTGATTTTTCCGTTTAAATGAAAATTTACATCTTTGTGTTTTGAATTTCAAAAAATCCGACATACATGGTTGTCATTAAGAAGTAAAATGTGGTTCAATGGGATTAAAATAAATTTTTGGTGAATAGTAACTTATTAAGTTTTTAATCGTGATTAGAGGTAATTAGTGTAGTTTAAGGTAAAAATAATATTTTAATAATATAATATGAGCTTGAAAAATGCCCTACCCTCATTTGATGTGTCATGTCCGTCTGAGACAATCCATGGGTCAACTTGGGGACCCCATAGAGCCACTTTGGTTGGAAAATGACATAAATACCTTTTTATTTAATGTTAAAGTAAAAATGACACAAACATGAGATGTTTTACTAAAACAATTTTTACATAAGGTTATACAAGTCATATTTTTGACTATAAATATTAATTGGAAGGATAAAAAGATTTCATACATCATAGTATTTTTATATAATTTTTAGACATTAATTAAATTAAATTATTTATGACATCATGATGATGCAGCGATGACCTCATTATTTAACGATTTAAATAAAATGGAAAGATAATGTAATATCTAAGCCCTACACATGTCCAAAACCTATTGTATGGGTGGATTTCTAACCCTTATCACCTTATCCTCGAAATAAATCAATGTGGGACCATTAAAATCCGAAACTCATTCTAAAATGAAGTAACATTTTTTTACCTTCCAAGAGTGCCCCTCCTCTCCTCATATAAAAGGCCCCCACCTCTACCTCCTTACCCACACTTCAAAAGCCTTTGGCTCGGCCAACCCAGGTCCCTTTTGTCTCTACACATCCCTCTCTAACTCCTTGAATCCTCACTTTGGGAAGAAGTCTTCTCAAGGAATCCTTTGAGCTCAAACCAAAGAGAGTTACCCGATTTTAAAGTAATCTCTTCACTTGAGTCCTTTTGTTTTATTTTTCTTCTAAAACCCCCTAAACACTTTTATTCATTTACTTTATAAAAACTACAGTATCTAAAATATGATATTATGTTTTTATAAGAATTATTCAACCTACACTTACACACACCTTCGTCTAGTGGTTATAGAACATATTGTTTCTGTGGTTGTCGATTTTCTGCCTCACGAAACGATGATTGTTAAATATTCTTTTAACACCTTTAAAGGTGGCCATTATGATTTCACAGTATTTTATATATGAGATATATGGTATTTATGTTTACTATATTCTTCTGTATTTTATATTTAAAACATACCTTTATTCTTTTCATGTTGTGTAAATGTGATAATTTCATATGAGGAAGTGTGGACTACCGCCCCTCAAGTGATGTGACTCGTATATGGAATACATGGAATGTATAAAGAATGAGATTAATGAACATATGTGACCTATATAACATATATATTATACTGGAATTATAATATATATATATATATATCATTTATTTTTAATACCATTAATATGACAAAAAAATGAAAGTAACGTTCATGCGTACGTACAGCCTACTGTCTCCATGAACGGTGTTTTTCATTTTTTATCTCCAAATGATATAGAATAGTATAAAATGAATTTTTACTATATATATATATATATATGATATTTTAATCATTAATACTATTCTGGAAATTATTCACTTATAACTACATGGGCAATCATTTTTCAAACAAGTTTATTTTTGACTCATGTACCCAACATCGGAAAAAACGTCTGATATGAACTAACATTATTAAAAAATTATTATAACATTATAAAATGTGATATTAACTGAATAATAATCTTTAAATGAGGTCCTTAGGCAATTATAAATTGATCAATTTTTATTATTCAGGAATATAATGAAACGAACAAGACATGTCGGACTTGAGGTAAGGGATCCTACTCCTTCGTTCTTTTTAAGTACTCTCCTTTATGTCACTTCTTTTAAGATCCTCTTTTTTATGTTGGGGGATGTTATTTTATATTAATATTTCTATTAAAATTATGTTATTATGATGAGAGACCCTATTTTTTCTCATCAATCCATTTTGGAAGTTTTATGTGGCGTCGTTAGGCAGCCGAGTTTTCGTAAGGGATTTTTCATCTCACTTTTATTCCCGTGAGATTTATGCTACATTTTCCACAATTTCATTTGAGTGTTGTATGTACTTCCCATTATTTTACACATTGTGTAATATACATTCATTTATGAGTATCTACATCAATTTTTTATTGTCCTTCTTTCACGGGGTGCATGTCTCGAAAGAAACCCATGTCGGTAAGGGAACCTTTCTCCCTCCTCCTTTTAAAAGACTTCTTTTGTTATGTCTTTTAATTCACATAATATTATGTTGGGATATGTTCTTCTATATCGTTATTGATTTAAATTTTATTTCCATGTGATGAGATACCATTTTTATCTCTCATCAACTCATTTCCTAAATTCTGTAGTGACGCCGTTAGGCTGTCAAATTTTTGCAAGGGAACTTCTTAACCCAAATTTGATTCTTTGGGATAAACTTGTACTCCTTGAATATATTATTCTACGAATATGTGTGAATAACCTCTTATTGTTTTACACTTAATATCAACTTATATTTCATGTATTCATTTGTCACACATAATTATGTAATTGATTTATCCTTAATCCAAGGATACCGTCTTTGTATGGGACTTCCTATCAATCTCCATTCATTGAGGAATATTTTTTTTATACACAACTTTATTTTATATGGTGTATAAACCCCTTTGACTTTTATGTTTATTCAAAATGAATATTTTTATATGAATCGTTTACTAAATGACATAAGGGAATGTTTATGTCATATGTATGCGGCGACAATGAATTCTCCGCCGCCGTGACCATTATTTGAGTTTCGGCTTCCTCTACAAGCCATACCTTTTTTTAAAAGAAAAATAAATACCATTTTTTACTTTTCATTTATTTTGGTATTGAAAATGGTTTTCATAATGTTTTTATATCAATGTGTTTTATTTATATCTAATGATTGAAAAGTGGAAATGTTCTATTTCCTTTATGCACGTTTTATGTGATACGATTATGTTATTGTTCTTGGGAATTGTTATGAATAAGGGTGGTTCCATGATAAACTAAGGCAGGGTGACCCCGATATAGCTCTCCAATGCATTGGGCAATGCGAAGGAGTGAAACATTAAGGTTTCTCTGAAAATATTTAGGGAATATACTATAGTGGGTATTCCAAATGTAACCAAGAGGGTTACTCCCTACGTAAGAATGTTATGAATGCCACAAGTTACATTTTATGTCTTATGATTTCTATTATTTATTCATGGTTTTATGAGGTATGTTAATGTTCTTATGCTTTATGGGTAAAGTATGATTTCATTCTTATGTATATATGTACTCATATTTCCTTTCCATACTTTTTGTAACCCTTATTGAGCTTTTTATGCTCGTCCCAAGTTTTTTTTGAAATGTTTTTCATAGGTCAAAGGAAAGGTACATGATGTGATGATAGTGTCAAGGAAGTTTCAAGAAATAATCCATGTTTTATTTTAAATATGTTTCTGTTGATGGGAAAAATTAATACTGTCTTTTATGTAACAGCTTTGTTTAAATGTGGAATGTAATCCAAATTTTATGATCTAATTCTCTAAAACCCTAAACCTGAAAAGATCCTCATTGTGTAATCTTGCAATAACTCAATATTATGTATGGTTTAAGGCTGGGGCCTTATAGTTGGTATCAGAGGTCGGTTTAGATATCTTTAGAGGTTAGGGTATTCTTTAAGCATAAGTGACATTACCGTAATGGTTAGGATTTCATAAAGATTCCTAGTTTTAGATAAAGTGAATGAGTAAGTATATCTTAGTGTTTATCGTCCTCATTAGTACATGATGGTTATGTTGATATACTGACACTGACCTTTTTGGTTTTAGTAAATGGCTGGATCTAGCAGGCACCAAAGTGACAATGGGTTTGAAGGAAACTCTGGTGGTTCTCTGATTAAGAGACTGGATGAAATAAGGGATTCACTGAGGAATCTCATGGTTGTTCTAAACTAACTATCAAAAAGTCATGATCAACCACTTCAACCTTGGTGAGTTCTCTAATGCATCATGTACGAGATGGCCAACTTGATGTGGAAGTTCAGGTAATAATTATTAAGTTAACCATTAGGGTTTATATAATCCTTACATTTTGGTAATTATGGGTTACTCTATGATATGATGGAAAATGAAAGGAATGAGATAAACATGAGGTTAAAATATGTTATGATAATTTTTGAAGATTTTATCTCGTTTCGGGGAATGTTTTAAGAATTATGTAGTTTTGGAAAAAGGAAAACACGCAAACCATGTGACAACCCATCGCGTCGGACAAAGCTGTGGGAATTGAACCCACAACCAAAGTGCGACTGGTATTTATCGCCCACCACTGGACTACGTGAAGTCTCTGGTTAGTTTGACTGATTATTTTTTGTTAGATGATTTTATGAATTAAAAGTAAGTTGATTTTGGGTTATCTATGGAAATTTATTAACCTATCATGGAGGATATGTGATTAGGTTAATTACATTTCAATACGAGACTTTAAGAGCAACTGATGTTGTTTGGAGATAAATGTTACGATTTAACTTGGATGATTTTGTGAATAAATCCTTTAAATATTTGGGTTTCAATCTTAGTTTGGTTTACTTTGAATAATTTTATTGACAAATTGTTTATTGAATGGTCCTCGTTGAACTTTGGGTTTTGTTGGACAAATTTTGGATATTAAGAATAGATTTTCTTTTTATAAAGGGATATCCTTTTCTGGATTATCTGATCTTGTACTAACCTTTTTGGTTTTGGATTTGGTTAGAGTCTAAAGACATGGGAATTATATAGTTCTCTTTTGTGGGATAGGTTATTCTCTAGAAATTGATTATAGTACTCTTAATGTGAACAAGTCTTCCTAAATACTCATCTTTTGGAGAAAATATGAGTTTGTGTAAGGAATCTAATAAAAGTTGAAAGTCAACATGATAAGTGATTATGTTTCCTTATGAATAAATTACTCAATAAAAAGTAACTTAAAATAAAAATGTTGTCTATTAACTTTTCCTACTTGGGAATCGAATACCGTTTAACCCATCACAAATTTTGGATTTTCTTGTGGTTAACTTTCTCCTAAACATGTTTTCTATCACTCTCCATCAAAACATGACCCTATGTTTTCTCCTCCATGTCCATGTTTTCTTACATGGAATCCTAGTATGGTTTAACTCGGGTGACCTCTATACTTATCTTTATTTATTTTAAAGTGATTGTTTTACTGACTCATGTTCCGATGTGGGATTTTCAATGAAGATTCAAAGCCCAATTTTAAAATTGTGAGGACGCAATTCCCAAAAGGGGGGAATGATGTAACACCCCAGGTAAATAAAGAGTATGACATTTTCACATTTATCCATATTTGTGAATAAAATATTAATATAATATTAAAGGGGACACTATGCTCGATGGCATACCCAACACGCAACAACGAGTTTCTTGGGAATCTTACATTGCATTCTAATAAAAAAATAATATTATTTTAAATAGTATCTAACGCCTAGGAATTGTAATAGCGGGAATGAATAGAACTAACTACAAAATGATTATATATATTTGTCAAATATTTTTACTTTTTACAATAAATTATAGAGGATTAAAAATGTGAATGAATCCATTTTTAAGCGTAAACATTCTAATATTCATTAAAAGGTCTATTAACCGCCTTTTGATGGAGAACATCTTTTAAATACACTTTTTGAATATTTTATGTTTTATATTTTACAAAATAAAATTCTTCTTCAGAATCGGGACATCAAATTTTACTTTGTGTAAATTTTTGGTATTTTTCCGAAAAAGTTCAATTTTTAATGAATAGTGAAAAATGTTGTATTTTAATTCAAAACCTCTTTTTAATCTGATTTATTTATATGATTAGATTAACTTTTGAATTGTTTTTAAAGTTAAATTAGAATATATTTTTACCATTTAATCCAATAGTGGTCGTTGGAATTAATTTCACTTTGAAATCAGACTTAAACTAGTGTCAATCTTTTGATACTTTTTTTTCATAAAAACACGCTATTTGTTTTGACAGCGGGAATTAATTATTAAATTAATTAATACAACTTATATGTTTTTAATTTTTTAAAATAGAAATCATTTTTTAATTCGTAATATCAAATATAGCTTAGGGTGGATTTTTTGTAATTCTCTGAAAAACATCAATTTTTGATGAATAGTGAAACCAATAAGTGGTACTTATAAAAACTGATTTTTCCGTTTAAAAGAAATTTTTCCATCTTTTTGTTTTGAATTTCAAAAATCGGACATACATGGTTGTCATTAAAAAGTAATATGTGGTTCAATGGGATTAAATTTTTTTTTGTGAATAGTAACTTATTAAGTTTTTAATCGCGATTAGAGGTAATTAGTGTAGTTTAAGGTAAAAATAATGTTTTAATAAAATGAGATGAGCTTGACACATGTCATACCCTCATTGGTTGTGTCATGTCCGACCAAGAAAATCCATGGGTCAACTTGGGGACCCCATGGAGCCACTTTGGTTGGAAAATGACATAAATACCTTTTTATTTAATGTTAAAGTAAAAATGGCACAAACAAGAAATGTTTTACTAAAACAATTTTTACATAATGTTATACAAGTCATATTTTTTACTATAAATAGTAATTGAAAATCTAAAAAGATTTCCTACATCATATTTTTTTTTTAATAATTTTTAGATATTAAATAAATAAAATTATTTATGACATCATGATGATGCAACGATGACCTCATTATTAAACGATTTAAAAAAATGGAATGATAATGTAATATCTAAGACCTAAAAATGTCCAAAACCTATTGGATGGGTGGATTTCTAACCCTTATCACCTTATCCTCTAAACACATCAATGTGGGACCATTCAAATCCGAAACTCATTCTAAAATAAAGTATCATTTCTTTACATTCCAAGAGTGCCACTCATCTCCTTTTATAAAAGGCCCCCACCTCTACCTCCTTACCCACACTTCCAAAGCCTTTGTATCGGAAAACCCCTGCCCATATTGTCTCTACAAATCCCTATATAACTCCTTGAATCCTCACATTGGGCAGAAGTTTACCCAAGGATGCCTTTGAGCTCAAACCAAAGGGAGTTACCAGATTTTAATGTAATGTCTTCACTTGAGTCCTTTTTTTTTGCTTCTCCAACCCCCTAAACACATTTTATTAATTTTTTTCTAAAAAATAAAGTATCTCAAATAGACTAGGATGTTTTTATAAGAAGGATTCGAGGTACACTTACAAACACATTCGTCTAATGGATAAAGAACATATTGTTTCTGTGGTTGGCGATTTTCTGCCTCACGAAATGATGATTGTTCAATATTATTTTAACAACATTAAAGGTGGCCATTATGATGTCACTGTATTTTATATATGATATATATGGTATTTAGTTTTACTATATGCGTCTGTATTTTATATTTAAAACATACCATTATTCTTTTCATGTTGTGTAAATGCGATAATTTCATATGAGGAAGTGTGGACTACCGCCCCCTCAAGTGAGTGACTTGTACATGAAATACATGGAATGTATAAAGAATAAAATTAATAAACATATGTAACCTATATAACATATATATTATATTGTAATTATAATATATATATATATCATTTATTTTTAATTCCATTAATATGACAAAAAAATGAAAGTAGTGTTCATGCGTACGTACGGCCTACCGTCTCCATGAACGGTGCATTTCGTTTTTTTATCTCCAAATGATATGGAATAGTATAAAATGAATATTTACTGGATATATATGATATTTTAATCATTAATAATATTCTGGAAATTATTCACTTATAACTACATGGGCAATCATTTTTCAAACAAGTACATTTTTGACTCATGTACCAAACATCGGCAAAAACATCTGATATGAACTAACACTATTAAACAATTATTATAACATTATAATATGTGATATGAACTGAATAATAATCTTTAAAGGATTTACTTAGTCAATTATAAATTGACCAATGTTTATTACTCAGGAATATAAAGAAACGAACAAGAAAAGTCAGACTTGAGGTAAGGGATCCTACTCCTCTCTTTCTTTTTAAGTACTCTTCATTATGTCACTTCTTCTAAGATCCTATTTGTTATGTTGGGGGATATTCTTTTATATTCCTATTTCTGTAAACATTATGTTAATACGATGAGAGACCCTATTTTCTCTCATCAATCCATTTGGGATGTTTTATGTGGCACTGTTAGGCTTCCGTGTTTTCGTAAGGGATTTTTCATCTCACTTTTATTCCCGTGAGATTTCTGCTAAATTCGCCACAATTTCCATTCAGTTGTGTATGTACTGCCCATTATTTTACTCATTGTGTAATATACTTTCATTTATGAGTATTTACATAAATTTTTTATTGTCCTTCTTTCACAGGGTGCATGTCTCGAAAGATACTCATGTCGGTAAGGGAACCATTCACCCTCCTCCTTTTAAAAGACTTCTTATGTTATGTATTTTAATTCACATACTATTATGTTGGGATATGTTCTTCTATATCCTTAATTATTTAAATTTTATGTCCATCTGATGAGATACCCTTTTTATCTCTCATCAACTCATTTCCTGAATATTGTAGTGACGCCGTTAGGCTGTAAAATTTTTGCAAGGGAACTTCTTAACCCAAATTTGATTTTTTGGGATAATCATTTACTCCTTGAATATGTCATTCTATGAATATGTGTGAATAACCTATGATTGTTTTACACTTAATAACCACTTATATTTCGTGTATTCATTTGTCACACATAATTATGTAATTGATTTATCCTTAATCCAAGGATATCGTCTTTCTGTGGGACTTCGTCTCAATCTCCATTCATTGAGGCATATTTGGTTTTACACACAACTTTCTTTTATACGGTGTATAAACCCATTTGACTTTTACGTTTATTCAAAATGAATCTTTTTATATGAAGCCTTTACTAAACGACGAAAGGGAATGTTTTTGTCATATGTATGTGGTGACAATGACTTCTCCACCGTCATGACCATTATTTGAGTTTCGGTTTCCTCTACAAGCCATACCTTTTTTAAAAGAAAAATAAATAACTTGTTTTACTTTTCTTTTATTTTGGTATTGAAAATGTTTTTCATAATGTTTTTATATCAATGTGTTGTATTGATATCTTATGATTGAAAAGTGGAAATGTTATGTTTCTCTTATGCACGTTTTATTTGATACGATTATGTTATGGTTCATGGGCATTGTTATGAAGATGGGTGCTTCCGTGATAAACTAAGGGCGGGTGAGCCTGATATATCTCTCCAATGCATTGGGTAATGTGAAGGAGTGAAACGTTAAGGTTTCTCCGAAGAGATTTGGGGAATATACTGTGGTGTGTATTCCAAACGTAACCAAGAGGGTTACTCCCTACATAATAATGTTATGAATGCCTCAAGTTACCTTTTATTTCTTATGATTAATATGATTTATTCATGATTTTATGAGGTATTTTAATGTGATTATGCTTTATGGGTAAAGTATGATTTCATTCTTATGTATATATGTAATAATGTTTCCTTTCCATACTCATTGTAACCCTAACGGAGCTTTTTATGCTCATCCCAAGTTTTTTTTTGAAATGTTTTTCACAGGTCAAGGGAAAGGTACATGATGTGATGATAGTGTCAAGGAAGTTTCAAGAAAGAATCCATGTTTTATTTTAAATATGTTTCCATTGATGGGAAAAATTAATACTGTCTTTTATGAAACCACTTTGTTTAAATGTGTAATGTAATGCATGTTTTATGATCTAATTCTCTAAAACTCTAAACCTAAAAAGATCCTCAATTTGTAATCTTGTAATAACTCAAGATTATGTAAGGTTTAAGGCTGAGGCCATATACTTCTGACGCGATGGCCCGCCACCATGCCATCATCGGCCTCATCCGGTGACAGCAACCCTGCATGCCATCCCGCCACCTCACGCTCTTCGTCTGGGTAAAATTTCTTCAACATTAATTAGGGTTTGGGTTTTCCGGGTTAGGGTATTGTGTTTCCTTGTTTTGATTTTGATTATAAATATTTTCATGATTTTATTTTAGGGGTTATTTGAGTTTTTTTTAGTGTGATTGAGGTGCGGTGCACTTTGCGCACCAAATTGGTGATGTTGTCTTACACCGAGGTAGTTGGTTCCTCAGAAAATTATTATTTGACAAATTGTTTTGTGAATTTAATTGATTTATCATTTTACTTGTTAGTTATCATGCTGCGAATCATATTTTTTTTGAGTTTTAATGTGTATTAGTTAGTAGTATAATTTTATGATATAAGTGTGTTTTATTTGAAAAACCCAAGTCAAGCTTCTTATATCTATTTTATAAAATGTGTTTTTGGTTTATCAAAGTGTGTAAAGGATGAAGTTAGTGTTTTGGTGTGGTTTCAGCGCGTTCTTGGTTGCTGAAGATTGTTTTGGGTGTGGTTTTGATACAAGAGTTTCAAACTATTTTTTTATAATTGTTTTATAAATTGTGTAGTTAATTTTATACCATGTTCAAGGGTGCAATTGGTGTTTTAGTGTAGCATCTATATGCATGTAGTCATGAAAGAATATTTTATCAAGACTTTGGCATTTTGAGTTATTCGATACATTTTGAAAACTGTTTATTAAATTTCCTAACGGTTTTCTTAATCGAGAAAAATGGTCATTTTAATTATGTAGTTGGTTATTTTAATTGTGTGGGTGTTGCAGATGGAGTTATCAAAGGGGTTTTATTGATCGTAAATTTTCAAAATGGAATTGGGGTTTGTGTTTGTGTCTTGTTGTGCATTTCTCAATTTGTATTGTGAATTCTTTTATGATTTGGAAAGTATGTTTTAATTTCTTTTGTTGTACGTTTGGATTTAAAGTGTTTTTTCCTACTTAAATTTGAGGGTGTTATTGATGTAAACCCTGGATGTTTTGAAAAGTTTTATGTGTTGTTTAAGTGTTTGAAATTGTTTTTATTAAATTATGTGTGTAGTGCGTTGGACGTTGATGTGTTGGTTTTTGGCTGCGGGTGCCGAGAATCCCCACATGTACATGCATGCGGTAAGACATATATATATATATATATATACATTTATATCCCCTTCTTGTGAATATTCCCTCATGACGAGTGGAATATGTGCAATGCATTTAGGGGTGTATATATATATATATATATATATAAATTTATGTGTGTGTATGTGCCAACAGTCAGTTCGAGTGGTCGTCTTCAAACAACGACATGCTTGAGGTAGGTCTCCTATTCCTAAGCCTTTAATTTGAATTTCATAATTTCTTGCTTGTTTTGAAAATATTTTTTATACATATATTCTATATATATACATGCTATCAAATCTAGGTGCCATTGCTATTATTGGTTATGCATTTTCTTTGAAAAATGTAGAGTATTTAAAATTCCCAATTGGGACATTCATAAATGGATTTCTTCATTATAAGAAAGAGTTCAAGTTCTTTTTATATGTAACCTGTAGTTTGTTAATTTCATTATTAAAATGTTTTGTAAAGAGTTGAGATTATTATGTGTTCAAAAGTGAAAACTATTATTTGTAAAACAATGAACCCTATTTTCCCCCTTGAATTTTTTTTGTAAAATTTGAAAAACCCTCTTTAGGAAAACCCCATGGTTTTAGAAAATGACTTGTATGTTGAGTGTATGAATATGTGTCCAACGTTGAAGCTTATTCATTTTGTAAATGTGAAATAGGGGAATGCACTTAAGGAGGGAGAACAGTGGTGAGCGGTTTAGCGAGTTTTTGGATAAAGAAAGTGTGGTGTTCATTTTTTTATTTATAAAAATTCTCCACCTTTTTTTGACTAAAGCACATGGGAAACCCCGGGTATCTAGGTGGGCAGACTAGGACTAGTACGCTAGATGACACGATAGGGTTAAGTCCCGGTTAGTCTAGCAAGATTGACGCAACAACACTAACTAAACATATGATTATGACTGGAGACCACTATGGTGGGAGGTGTTTCTCTACCAGTGGCTTGTGCACGGGAATACATGATATGGTTCACCGAGGTATGAGGTCTCTAGGGTCACACTTGTGCTATTTACCTTTAGGGATTTTCCATGGTGCTCGTTTGTGACATGCTACTTGTTGTGTGATATCCATTTTAATTGTTTCATATTTAATACTTCATTTGTGAAAAACTACATTTATTATAAACTGCTCTCTTTTCATTTCAAAAGGATAATGCATGCTTGATTCCATTTTATAAACATCTTGGAAATAAATATTTTCCCTAAAAGTGAAACATGTTACTTGAATTCTTAAATGGAGTGGAGAACACTATATTAATAGGTCTTATTTTCAAACTTGCATGATTGAAATTCTTATTAATGGTTGGGGCATGGGATATTGTTGAACGTTTGGCTTTCCTACTGAGCACATCAGTGCTCACGCCTACTTTACTTTCAGTTTTAGGATTTAGACTTCGGTTGTTTTCAGACAATCATGGTTCTATGTCGGTGGTGACTCATGGGGTCACTTGGAGGTATGTCTAGTAGTTTATCTCTAATTTTATTTTCTACTGCAATTTTTTACCTATCTTATTGTGTTCATTTCTATTTATCTTTATTATATTTTATGGGCTAAACCATTCCCAACTGCTTGTTTGATGCCCAACACTAGTTGCCATCCCGGGGGGATCGGGAATGCCCCTCAGGACATGCCACGAGATGGCTCGGGTGACTGGTTCAGGGTCGACCCGGGCTGGTTTGTGAAAAAATGGTATCAGAGGAGGTTGAGTTTGTTCTTGTTATTTGGGATTTATAGTAGATTGGAGATAGGGCTATCGGTACTCGAGGGGTAGGCGTGGGAAGTGTGTCGCTAACTCTTGCTCATTCCAATCCTCGAGTAACCAGGGGTAATTCAGGATTTATGTTTTTGATTTTGGTCTATGTGTATGGAGGATGACCATATGAGTAAATCGGTACTGTGCGTAGTCTCACATGGAGTAGCGACCCATGTGATTCCCGAGAGTACGGTTCGACACTCCTAGTGGTTGGCGCTTTCCTATGGCATGGTCTGCAAAACCATGCAGTGGGGCTTGACGCGACCACTAGTTCTCCATCCATGTAATTTAGTGTTGGTAATGACTTGGTTCTGCTTTGGTTTGATGTGAAAGGGTTTTAAGATGAAAATGTACTTTGGGGTTGCTCTTATTTTCTCCTGGTGATAGTTTTACTTGATTTTTAACATGATTCCCTTGGATCAGAGTATTAGAATTTGGTGTTTGATTTGTTGAAAACGGATTTTCAAAGGAACGAAATGTATTATTTAAATTTGAAGTGTGCTATTTGAAAATGAAAAGCATTTTGACATTTTGTATTGAATTTTTTAAATGGATCTTGGATAAAGTTATTTTTGAAATATTTTCATTGTTTAATTTTGAAAGCGGAAGGGCCTTGTTTGGTCCGTTGGTATTCCTATGGGTGATCGCATGTGCATGCAGATATGATTAGTGGAAAATTGGCAGATCGTGCGGATGGGTGCCTGAGTGGCACGAAAATGCCCACATGTGAGGCATCATGGAATACCAGTGGTGGGCGATTGGTTCCTAAGATTACTTGTTTCTCGGAATGTGTATTCTGATAAGTGGATAGAAAATCACATGACTTTTTTACTATGAGTTTTGGTTATGTCTGGAGTGTTGAGATGATTTTATCCGAAAGTACATGAGAATAAAAGCGAAGTTTTCTCTGAAAATGGGGCTTTTATGCTTAAATGAATTTTGAATTTGAAATAAAAAAATTTTGAGTTTGAAGTGAAAAGAATGGTTTCAAAAGTTCTTTTGGTCGTTGTTGGATAGTTCTTGGTTTTTTTTCAAGCATGTGTTTTTCTTTGAAAATGAATTGATGTTTTAAGTTGAAAATTATTGGATTTATGTCTGAGGTGTATATATTTGTTTTGTAAGGTGTTTGACTTTGTGGAAGGTTGGTTTTGTGTTTTTTTCGGTTATGCCCCCTAGAAAGGTCACATGAGTTTCCAGCGGGTCTTTCTCAGTTCCTGGTTCAACCCAGACTCTCAGTGGAGTGACAGAGTTGAGTTCTGTTCAGTTTTGTCGGTTGATTGTGGATGTTGTGGCCAGTAGAATTTCGTTGAGTGATTTGGTAAATATGGGAGTTGTCCAGTTTTGAGGAACTCCAAGTGTGGTGTAGTTTTATGTTGTCTCGAGTATGTCTAGAGGAGAGGGACTAGACAAGAAAATGATGATTGTTCTATTTCCTGTTCGAATAAGGATGTCTTGGGTGACCGTCAAGACTAGCTTCACCCTGTGGTTGTACCTAAGGAAGTGAAAGTGGGGGAAAGTTGTAAAGCTTGTAGGTGCTTGACTAGTAAATAGATGGTGAAGGAAGTGTGTTGACCTCTTCGATTAGCTAGCTTTACGCTTCCCTGAGGTAATGTGGGGGGAATCAACTTTAAGCTCATAATAGTTGTTCTTGTTCATGTTGTTTCATGGGAAGGTCCCTCGTCCAATGAGGTGGGTGAACTAAAGGTACATATTCATAAAGTGCTCCTTCCACTTGTTCGTGTTGTGTGTTAAACAATCCTCTCAATCACTAGCTTCCAATGAGGTTAGTTGGTCACATTAAGCCATTCGTCATAATTATCAACTGCGTGAATGACGACTTGTTAAGAAAATATCTAAAATGGTGGGGAGACCCACTGCGGGTCTCGCCAGTGTCTCATATTGTGTGAATTTGGTTTAACTTTAGGGAGATTTGAGTGTCAAGCCAACATTAGATATTTTTCTTGATATGGGAGTCATTTTGGTTTGAAAAATCAATGTTTGAGAAGAATCCTAATATGGTGGGGAGACCACCATGAGACTATCTTGGTGAGTGCTCTTCAACGTCTTGAGGGGGCCTTGGTGTTTCCTAAGATAGCGGTCAGAGTACTCCATGTTGAGGTTGCGCTGAAGTTGAGTTTTTTCGTTGGTTATTCTTCATCATGATTCTAGATTTGAGATCAATGGGGTTTCAGGTTATGTGTGTTTTGAATGCCCGATTTATGGGCGATTGAGGTTTTGTTTTAAGTGTCTTCGTGGTCTTCCTTGGAATCATGGGTTGACCATGTCTATTGGGAATTTCTGGGGGCAGAAAGTGTCATGGTGGGGAGAATTGTCACACCCCGACCCGGTGCTTTATTTTAATTTAATTATTTTGGGTCTCGTTTTTGAACTGCATTTTGAACCGGTTTTAAGTTAAAAGAAAATTTTGTTCTTATACGAACGTGTGAGCGTATGCGCGCCCCGCACAGTTCCTAATTTTTGTTAAGGGATTGTTTGTTATCAAATGTGTTGTTTTGAGACACGCAACCATGCGCGCGACCACGTGTGAGACCGTGCACGGTGTATGCTCTCAGTTAATAATTTTATTATTATTATTTCAGCTAATAGTTTCCTTAGGCGTAGAATATTATATTATTGATGTGTAAATTTTTTTTAACATTATTAATATTAATATTATTATTATTATTATTATTAAGTTATCTGGTTTATTATTATTTTTATTAAGTTTCTTATTATTTTTATTATTATGAATGTTTTATTTTTAGTATTTTAATTTTCTATTATTTCTTTATTTATTTATTTTTCTTTTTATTTTATTCTTTCTTCTCTCCTTTTTCTCTCCCCCTCCACGTGATACCCCCCCCCACTCATTTCTTTTCCTCCTCCTTCCTCCCCTTTGGTTCACGCAACCCCCCCCCCCCCCCCATCGCGTCAGATCCCTCCTCCCTTAACCCTAACCACCGGCTCTCCCCTCTACCCGCTCACGTTGCCACTACCCTCCTCCGACACACCGAGATGCCGCCAATGTCCCTCCTCCCTTTCGGCCTCGCCTCGCACCAACCAGACCCCATCCACCTCCCTCCCTTCTGACGCGACGACCCGACGCCTTGCCATCATCGGCCTCCCCCAGTGACCACGACCTCGCACGTCGTCCCGCCACCTCACGTTCTTCGTCTGGGTAAAATTTCTTCAAAATTAATTAGGGTTTGGTTTTTCTGGGTTAGGGTTTTGTGTTTCCTTGTTTCGATTTTGATTATAAATAGTTTCATGATTTTATTTTAGGGTTTATTTGAGTTTTTTTGAGTGTGATTGAGGTGCGGTGGACTTTGCGCACCAAATTGGTGATGTTGGCTTACACCGAGGTAGGCGGTTCCTCATAAAATTATTATTTGATAAATTGTTTTGTGAATTTAATTGATTTAGCATTTTACTTGTTAGATTGCATGCTGAGAATCCTATTTTGTTTGAGTTTTAATGTGTATTAGTAAGTCATATACTGTGATGATATAAGTGTGTTTTATTTGAAAAACCCAAGTCAAGATTCTTATATCTATTTTATAAAATGTATTGTTGGGTTATCAAAGTGTGTAAAGGATGCATTTAGTGTTTTGGTGTGGTTTCAATGTGTGTTTGGTTGCTGAAGTTGGATTTGGGTGTGGTTTTGATACAAGAGCCTCAAACTATTTTTTTATAATTGTTTTATAAATTGTGTAGTTAATTTTATACCATGTGCAAGGGTGAAATTGGTTTTTTAGTGTAGCGTCTATATTCGTGTACTCATGAAAGAATATTTTATCAATTATTTGGCATTTTGAGTCATTCGATACATTATGAAAACTGTTTATGAAATTTCCTAACAGTTTGCTTAATCGAGAAAAATGTTCATTTCAATTATGCAGTTGGTTATTTTAATTGTGTTGGTGTTGCAGATGGAGTTTTCAAAGGGGTTTTAATGATCGTCAATTTTCAAAATGGAATTCGGGTTTGTGTTTGTGTCTTGTTGGGCATTTCTCAATTTTTATTGTAAATTCTTTTATGATTTGGAAAGTATGTTTTAATTTCTTTTGTTGTACGTTTGGTTTTAAAGTGGTTTTTCCTAATTAAATTTGAGGGTGATATTGATGAAAACCCTGTATGTTTTGAAAAGTCTTATGGGTTGTTTAAGTGTTTGAAATTGTTTTTATTAAATTATGTGTGTAGTGCATTGGACGTTGCTTTGTTGGTTTTGGGCTGTGGGTGCCGAGAATTCTCACACGTACATGCATGCGGTAAGACATATATATATATATATATATATCCGCTTTTTGTGCATATTCCCTCATGACGCGTGGAATATGTGCAATTCTTTTAGGTGTATATATATATATATATAATGCATGTGCGTGTATGTGCCAATAGTTGGTTTGAGTGGTTATCTTCAAACAACAACATGCTTGAGGAAGGTCTCTTATGCCTAATCCTTTAATTTGAATTTCATAATTGCTTGCTTTCTTTAAAAATATGTTTTATACATATATTCTATATATATACATGTTATGAAATCTAGGTGCCATTTCTATTTTTGGTTATTCATTTTCATTGAAAAATTTAGAGTATTTAAAATGCCCATTGGGACATTCAGAAATGGATTTCTTCATTATAAGAAAGAGTTCAAGCTTGTTTTTTTATATGTAACCTATAGTTTGTTAATTTCAATTTTAAAAAGTTTTTGTAAAGAGTTGAGATGATTATGTGTTCAAAAGTGAAAACTATTATTTTTAAAACAATAAACCCTATTTCCACCTTGAATTGTTTTTTTTAAAAATTTGAAAACCCCTCTTTAGGAAAACCTCTTGGTTTTAGAAAATGACTTGTATGTTGAGTGTATGAATATGTGCCCAACGTTGAAGCTTATGCATTCTGTAAATGTAACACCCTGAGATTTTATGAAAAATATTCTTTTCGTTAATGTATTGTGTTGTATGGTACACCAAAATGATCTTTCACAACACGCATCCTTGACTTGCCTTGCATTACACGCAATCGCGACCTTCCTCGATAGCTTGCGTCGTACGCAATACCGAGTTTCACTAAACAACGACATGCTATTAAAATATTATTAAAACTATCCGTTATGAATAGTAATAACCACCTTTTAAAATTTTAGAAATTTTAGATCTCAAAATGGACTTCATTTTTGGATTCGGAGTATCGAATTTAGCCTAAGGTGAAATTTTGGTACTTTTCAGATAACTTTTATATTCTGATGAATAGTGAAAATTACTAAATTATAATTAAAAACAACTTTTTTAATAGAAATTATTAATAGTGATAAATTATTAATTTGAGTGGTTTTAAAGTATATTTAGAATATATTTTTACAATTTAATACAATTTTGGTCATTGGATGTAATTTCACATTTAAACCAGTCATAAACAAGTGTCAATCTTTTGATAGTTATTATCTCTTTAGAACAAGCTATTTGTTTTGAAGACGGGAATTAATTCTTAAATTAATTAATGCAACTAATATGTTTTGAATTTGATAAAATAGAAATCATTTGTGAATTCATAATATCAAATATAGCTTAGATCTAATTTTTGGTATTTTTCTGGAAACTTTCATTTTTTGATGAATAGTGAAACCACTAAGTGGTAGTTAAAAAAAATGAATTTTTCATAAAACTTAATTCTACCGCTTCTGTGAGTGGAATTTCTAAAATCCGAGAGACACGGTTGATGTTAGTATGTAAAATGTGGTTCATTGAGATGAAAATAATTTTTGATGAATAGTATCTTTTTACTTTTTTTTAAAACGGTTAAAAGTAAACAGGGTAATTAAGGGTAAAAATGATTTTATTATTACCCTAACACATGTCCTAATTCTATTAGAAAGGTGTAATTCGACCAAAAACAACCTTAGGAATAAAATATGACCATTTAGTCCCACATGGATTAGATTAGGAAATTTATTATTAAATTATTTAAAGAAGGGTTAAAATAGTTAAAATCAAAGTTGAATAAGTAAATCATTTTTAATATGGGGTTATACAGAAGTTAAATTAGACTATAAATATTAATTAGAAAGCTAAAAATATTTCATACATAATTGTATTTTATTTATAATTTTTAGACATTAAATAATTTAATTTATTTATGAAACAACGATGATGCAGTAATTATCTTATTAATGAAATATTGACATAATTGATGTTATAAATACCCAAATAAATATAATTTGAGATTTTTTATGAACTAAATTAATTTTATAGGTTAATATGACATGTTATTGTTGATATAAGTAACTTGGTTAGAACTTATCATTTTGTTATGAATTTCATAAAAATCATGTACCAAATAGTGTCAAAATTGACATAAATTAGTTTTTAAAACAAATATTATAATATTAATTTTTATTAAATTCCTAGAAATCTAAGGTTCGGCCAAATGACTTAGATAAGGATATATATATTAATAATAAACAACTTGGGGTTCGTTTGGCTTATTATGGTAAGTTTATTAACCATATGGTGTAAGGAAACAAAAAGACACGGTAAAAGTTAAATTATTTAACTTAGAGTTAAATCTAATTGATAAGGTTAACATAATAACCTAAACTTGTCTAAATCCAATATGATGAGAGTATTGAGACCCATCCCCACTTTATCTTCGAAATAAAACCCTTTGGAACCATTATAAACCGAATTTGACCTTAATATAAAATAATATTTTGAGATTTTTCTAAGGTGCCCCTCTCCTCCCTTATAAAAGGGCACCTCCTCCCTCTCCTCCTCACACCAATTTGATCATTCATGCTCGGCCAACCCCTACAAAAATATCTTCTCCACTTACCTAGTATCATCTTAGAGGTCCTGGTCTTCTTCAAAGACCATCCGTAGTTCTTTAAGTGGAGGTTAAGTGAAGGCGCGTCAAAAAGAGGTAATATCCATTACCGATCTTTTTCAATTTCTTTCTTCTTCAACTTCTTCTTATTTAGTTTTTTCATGATAAAGTAATAACATAAGAATTTCTTATATACTGATATGTTATTATAAATATGAAACAAATATAATTAACCTTCAATCCATCCTACGGAAAAAGGAAATCACCGCGCGTGCGTACGTACGGAATACCGTCTCCACACCGTGGTGTAATCTATTTTCTGCCACCACCATAATTGGATGGGTATAATGGTGTAATTAGTAACTATATATGATTATTATAAAGTGATATTGATACTAAAATAGTATAAATACACTTCAACACAATTCCACGACCATGGGAACGATATCATCGCTCGTGCGTACGTACGGACTACCGTCTCCACGACGCGATGAGATTCATTATCCATGTTAACCATTCCAGAATGATTATAAAGTATATATAATGAATAATAATGAAATATATGACATGGTAAATCTACTGTGTTTATGTATATATATATTTCATCTACTTACTTCCATTCAAGACAATAAGGAAAGGAAAACAGCGTTCATGCATACGTACGGACTACCGTCTCCATGAACGGTGTGTTTCATTTCATTTATCTATCTATTATATATATATATATAATGAATATATATGATATATAAATCATGTTTTATATTATGGAAGTAATTAAATCATGATATAAGTAATAATAATGTCAAGAACAACAAGTCCAAACACCTACGATAAATGAAACGATTTTACCCAAAACGCTCTTTAACATGGAATTTACAAAAGAACGGGTAATATAAAGCCATAAGTGAACCATATATGATATCATATCAATGAGTATGATTCTGGAATAAGTCAATGACATTATTTAAATCATTATACAGGAGGTTCAGACACATATGAAGCAAAACGGACCTAAGGTAAGGGAAATATCACAATCTCATTTTTATCCGAGATTGTTTATACTTTGGTATTTACTAGGGTGAATTTTATCATCCACGTCCATGTTTCCTAAATATGTAATATTATTTCCATCCACCTAAAATTTTTTAAATCCAATTTTACCCTTCGGTGAGTTTTTAGTAATGGATATGAAAAGAATCATTTGTCGTTTTTCGTACGAGGTACTTTTTGACTTTTCCGACAAAAGTACGAGAAGAATGTTTTTTTAACTTATACGGCATGAATGGATTTTTAAAACATTATTTCCAAGAAGCTTCATTTACAAGTTATCAAGTTTTTTTTAATAATCTTCTTTTAGTTTAAAATTGTATGACATGTTATGAAAAGAAAATGTTTTTGAAGCAGAAAGGATATTTTCCTCAAGAATGGAATTCAAGTGTTTTATCAAAATTATTTTCCATATAAGATAATAAAAGGTTCTGTTTTTATCCCTATTATTACATTGATTTGATTATGTTGTGATGGAATTATTTTTATGAATTCCTTTATCGTATATGAATTGTTTTATGATGTCATGATGTTTAAGATTCCCATTTTTATTACATGGGTTATGCAATGATGTATGGTTTATGATTTTGTGGAACGCATAAGAATGATATCATTATGAGATGGGTGGGACCTATATCTCCCTCCAATTCATTGGGTGAATATTTTATATCTCATGAGATATACATGGATGGAACGGTAGGTTATACCCGTTCAGTGAAGCAGGACTAAAACCAGGGTAACTCGGTTCAGAAATGGACTTTGTCCACTAAGATAGTATTGGCAATGAGTCTTGAATAATAAGAAATGATTCTCTATGATTATGTGTGTATGATACAAAATTTCATGTTTTATGTTATGATTATTGGGATTTCATTTCACTACTATTATTTATCCTATGTTATGAAATTATGCTCTCTTTTGCAGGTTAAGATTTCCAAAATGTTATGTTCTGATGAAAATGATGTGATTGATATTTCTCTTGTTTACCCTTACTGAGCATTTGAGATCACCCTTTTATGATTTCTTTTCCCCAGGATATAAAGAAAGGTTTTAGGTAAAAAAAGGAAGATATTTATGGGATATGTTGAAGATCTTTCACCACGATTAGAAGATTATATTCTGATTTTCCAAAGACACTAAACTATTACGATCCTTGTGTGTGTGTGTTTTTGTTATGTACTAAGTATTCCGCAAAAGTAATGTAATGTCCATGTACGTCAAGCTTCAGGTCTCTACAGTTGGTATCAGAGGAAAGGTTTAGTCAACCTTTGGAAACTAGGATGCGGAAACGTTAGTGAGATCCCTAGAGATATTTCTAAGGTATGTCTAGGGATGTCCCTAAGGATAAGTATACGTACAGGTTATAGTACTAGAATTACGCTAACGATCATAGAATTAAACCTAAGATGTTAGATATTGATGGTACTCCCCCTTTATTATGTTGTTTTCCCTAGCATGATTTTTGCCTCACACATATTCTTTTTGGGTTTTAGACGATGGTTGGAACCCGAAGGAACCGTCTTGATCAATCCAATGGGCAATGCAATGATTGCCCTCCTGAACAAACAAATGTTATGGGAGATGGAGTGAAAAATCTTATTGCTATACTTACACAAGTTATTAATCATTCTGGACTTCCAAATGAGCAGATAAGGGAACAATAATCTATTGAGTCCTTCATGAGGCAACGTCCACCTACTTTCAGTGGGTCTTCTGATCCACATGTTGCTGAAAAATGGATCAGTACCACTGAAAATATATTTTCAGTTCTTCAATGTTATGAGCATGATAAAGTCATCTTAGTAGTATATCGTTTGGAAGGTGAAGCTGATCAATGGTGGAATCTTATCAAGAATACGAGGCCAAGAGATGAAATTGAGTCCATGGAATGGGGCGAGTTCAAGAACTTGTTTTTCAGTAAGTACTTCCCTCGTATTCTTTGAACAAAGATGGAAAAGGAGTTTCTTTAGCTGAAGCAGAAGGATGATGAATCTGTTGGTATATACGAAGCGAATTTTACAAGACTTGCAAGGTATGCATCTGGCATTATTATCCAACCAGAAAGTAAAGTTGATCGATTTTTCAGTGGCCTAAAACCATGTCTTCGAAGGGAATTAGCTATAATAGACTTCAGTAGCTATGAAGAAATTGTGTGTTGTTCTATGAAGGTAGATATGGAAGTTGGTGTTACATATCCATCTCATGGTTTTGACAAGAAATGAAAGATGGAGTTCAAGGATAAATCTCATAATAATGGTGAAGGGAAGATCAATGTTTCCTTATGCACAAAGTGAGGAAAGAAGCATAGTGGAGATTTTCTTAAACGGACTAGAAAATGTTTTAAGTGTGGAAAAGAATGTCATCAAGCAGCTGAGTGTCGAAGTAATGGAAAAAGGGTTTCTAATGATGTGAATAAAGCAACCACTGCAGATAACGCACCACCAACACTTAAATGCTTCAAGTGCAAGGAAATGGGGCATTATGCTAATAAATGCCCTAATCCAAGGGTTAGTGATGATCGACATGAGCAACCGATTAAGGCAAAGGACAAAGGGAAGTCACATACGATCACTATTGGCGATGTTGAATATGACAAAGATGTGGTGGAATGATTAAGTGTTTATGTAATGGGATTCCAAAATAATGTTGTATCATGGAGTATTGGAATATTTATGTATTGGTCTAATGTGGTATTCATAGTTATTGAGATATTTTTGGAAATAAGATGATATGCTCATAATGAAGGGAAAACGAGAAAAAGAAATGTTTAACAGTTTTTAGGAGCTCATGATTGATATAAAAACTAAGTGATATCATGGTTTGAGTATATAGAATCTTGAGGATTTTGGTATTTGAAAAGTGTTAACTTTTAACTGCATTCAGGTTTTCACTATGGTTCAATGGGTATTCAAAAGAATACATGATTAAGGACTTTGAATGTTTGGAATGTGACCAAAAAGACATATCTTATGATATATGGGGATCAACGATGGTATTAAATCTCTGGTAATCGTTTTCACGATATTATGAGAATGGACTGCAGTATTATGGATAAGCCTAAAGACTAGAATGGATTATGTTGGACATAAGTTAGTATTGTTTAAGGATAGAAGTTTTTTTTCGATATTATTTATGGGATGTTATAGTAATATAGTTTTAAAAAAAGGACAACCTGCAGGACGGGCGATAGCCCAACGCGTCAGACAAGGTCATAGGAATCGAACAAACAACCGAAGTGCGACTGGCCTTTATCGCCTACCACTGGCCTACAAGAAGTCCCTGGTTAGTGGAAACTAGTTTTATTTTATTAAGAGGTATGATATATGAATTATAAGTTCATTTTAGGAACTATATAGGATTAATCTCAATATAGATGGACTTATGTATTTTTTGATAACTTTTCTAACCTTTTGTTTGAGACAGATGGAATGAACCATCATTCTATCACATGATCTGATAACACATCATGAATGACAAATTCAACTTCATTTCTTTAAGAGATGAAGTGGAAATTGTCCAAAGAACGACAAACGGTGAGACTATACCAAAATCACGAAAGTATTTCTTCTAATTCCAATTTCATCAACTTTAGGGAAATGATCTTGAAAACCATAAATGTTGTCCTAGTGATCTTATATCTGATGAATCATATGGTACCTTAGATCGTCACAGATTTATGGCTTTGTGATTGCTGGCTTTTCTATAGCCATGTTCTCTACCACTCTCCATCAGAACATGATGTTTAGATTTCTCTTCCATATCCATATTTTCACCTATGTGGAAACCCTGTGATTAGTTTATTTGGGTAATCGTTACATTTCATACTTTAGTTTTTAAAGCCACGTTTTGGTATTCATTTTTACGATGTGGGTTTCTATTAAAGAAACTTTCGAGTAGTAAACCATTTATAACCCCGACGAATTTCGAGGGAGAAATTCATTTTAAGGGGGGTAGAATGTAACACCCTGAGATTTTATGAAGAATATTATTTTCGTTAATGTCTTGTGTTGTACGCTACACCAAAAGGACTTTTCACAACACGCATCCTTGACTTCCCTTGCATTACACGAAATCGCGACCTTCCTCGATAGCTTGTGTCGTACGCAATATCGAGTTTCACTAAACAACGATATGCTATTAAAATATTATTAAAAATAGCCGTTATGAATAGTAATAACCACCTTTTAAAATTTTATAAATTTTAGCTCTCAAAATGGACTTCATTTTTGGATTCAGAGTATCGAATTTAGCCTAAGTTGAAATTTTGGTACGTTTCGGATAACTTTCATATTCTGATGAATAGTGAAAATTACTAAATTATAATTGAAAACAACTTTTTTAATCGAAATAATTAATAGTGATAAATTATTAATTTGAGTGGTTTTAAAGTATATTTAGAATATATTTTTACAATTTAATACAATTTTGGTCATTGGATGTAATTTCACATTTAAACCTGTCATAAACAAGTGTCAATCTTTTGATAGTTATTATCTCTTAAGAACATGCTATTTGTTTTGATGATGGGAATTAATTTTTAAATTAATTAATGCAACCGAACTGTTTTGAATTTGATAAAATAGAAATAGTTTTTGAATTCATAATATCAAATATAGCTTAGATCTAATTTTTGGTATTTTTCTGGAAACTTTCATTTTTTGATGAATAGTGAAACCACTAAGTGGTAGTTAAAAAAACTGAATTTTTCATAAAACATTATTTTACCGCTTCTGTGAGTGGAATTTTTAAATTCCAAGAGACACGGTTGATGTTAGTAAGTAAAATGTGGTTCATTGAGATGAAAATAATTTTTGGTGAATAGTAACTTTTTACTTTTTTTTACCACGGTTAAAAGTAAATAGGGTTATTATGGGTAAAAATGATATTATTATTACCCTAACACATGTCCTAATTATATGGGACAAGTTTAATTCGACCAAAAACAACCTTAGGAATAAAATATGACCATTTAGGCCCACTTGGATTAGATTATTTAACGAAGGGTTAAAATAGTTAAAATCAATGTTTAATAAGTAAATAATTTTTAATATGGGGTTATACATAAGATAAATTCGACTATAAATATTCATTAGAAAGATAAAAATATTTCCTACTTAATGGTATTTTATTTATAATTTTGAGACATTATATAATGTAATATATTTATGACACAACGATGATGCAGTAATTATCTTATTAATGAAATATTGACATAATTGATGTTATAAATACCCAAATAAATATAATTTGAGATTTTTTATGAACTAAATTAATTTTATAGGTTAATATGACATTTTATTGTTTATATAAGTAACTGGGTTCTAACTTATCATTCTTTTATGAATTTCATAAAAATCATGTACCAAATAGTGTCAAAATTGACATAAATTAGTTTTTAAAACAAATATTATATTATTAATTGTTATTTAATTCCTAAAAATCTAAGGTTTAGAAAAATGTCTGATATAAGGATATATATATTAATAATAAACAACTTGGGGTTCGTTTGGCTTGTTATGATAAGTTTATTAACCATATAGTGTAAGAAAACAAAAAGACACGGTAAAAGTTAAATTATTTAACTTAGAGTTAAATCTAATTGATAAGGTTAACATAATAACCTACACTTGTCGAAATTCTGTTATATGAGATGATTTTGACCCATCCCCACTTTATCTTCGAAATAAGACCCTTTGGAACCATTATAAACCGAATTTGACCTTAATATAAAATAATATTTTGAGATTTTCCTAAGGTGCCCCTCTCCTCCCTTATAAAAGGGAACCTCCTCCCTCTCCTCCTCACACAAATTTCAGCATTCAAGCTCGGCCAAACCCTTCACAAATCTCTTCTCCACTTCCCTAGTATCATCCTAGAGGTCCTGGTCTTCTTCGAAGACCATACTTAGTTCTTTAAGTGGTGGTTAAGTGAAGGTGCGTCAAAAAGAGGTAATATCCATTACAGATCTTTTTAAATTTCTTTCTTCTTCAACGTATTCTTATTTAGTTGTTTCATGATAAAGTAATAACATCAGTATTTATAATATACTGATATGTTATTATAAATATGAAACAACTCTAATTAACCTTCTATCCATCCTACGGAAAAAGGAAATCACCGTGCGTGCGTACGTACGGAATACCGTCTCGACGCCGTGGTGTAATCTATTTTCCACCACCACCTTAATTGGATGGTTATAATGGTGTAATTAGTAACTATATATGATTATTATAAAGTTATATTGATACTTAAATAGTATACATACACTTCAACCCAATTCCACGACCATGGGAATGATATCATCGCTTGTGCGTACGTACGGACTACCGTCTCCACGACGCGATGAGATTCATTATCAATGTTAACCAATCCATAAAGTATATATAATGAATAATAATGAAATATATGACATGGTAAATCTACTGGATTTATGTATATATATATATCATCTACTTACTTCCCTTCAAGATAATAAGGAAAGGAAAACAACGTTCATGCGTACGTACGGACTACCGTCTCCATGAACGGTGTGTTTCATTTCATTTATCTATCTATTATATATATATATACTGAATATATATGATATATAAATCATGTTTTATATTCTGGAAGTAATTAAATCATGATATAAGTAATAATAATGTCAAGAACAACAAGTCTAAACAACTACGATAAATGAAACGATTTTACCCAAAACGCTCCTTAACATGGAATTTACAAAAGAACGGGTAATATAAATCCATAAGTGAACCATATATTATATCATAACAATGAGTATGATTTTGGAATACGTCAATGACATTATTTAAATCATTATACAGGAGGTTCGGACACATACGAAGCAAAACAGACCTAAGGTAAGGGAAATATCACAATCTCATTTTTATCCGAGATTGTTTATACTTTGGTATTTACTGGGGTGTATTTTATCATCCACGTCCATGTTTCCAAAATATTTAATATTATTTCCATCCACCAAATAAATTTTAAATCCAATTTTACCCTTCGGTGAGTTTTTAGTAATGTATATGAAAAGAATCTTTCGTCGTTTTTCGTACGAGGTACTTTTTGACTTTTCCGACAAAAATACGAGAAGAATGTTTTTTTAACTTATACGACTTGAATGTATTTTTAAAACATTATTTCCAAGAATCTTCCATTACAAGTTTTAATTTTTATTTTTAATAAACTTCTTTTATTTTAAAATTGTAAGACATGTTAAGAAAGGAAAAAAAATTTGAAGCAGAAAACATATTTTCCTCAAGAATGGAGTTCAAGTGTTTTATCAAAATTATTTTCCATATAAGATAATAAAGGGTTCTGTTTTTTCCCTATTATTACATTGATTTGATTATGTTGTGATGGAATTATTTTTATGAATTCCTTTATCGTATATGAATTGTTTTATGATGTCATGATGTTTAAGATTACCATTTTTATTACATGGGTTATGCAATGATGTATGGTTTATGATTTTGTGGAACGCATAAGAATGGTATCATTATGAGATGGGTGGGACCTATATCTCCCTCCAATTCATTGCGTAAATATTTTATATCTCAAGAAATAGACATGGATGGAACAGTAGGTTATACCGGTTCAGTGAAGCAGGACTGAAACGAGGGTAACTCGGTTCAGAAATGGACTTTGTCCACTAAGATAGTCTTGGAAATGAGTCTTGACTAATAAGAAATGATCCTCTATTATTATGTGTGTATGCCAAAAAGTTTCATGTTTTAAGTTATGATTAATGGGATTTCATTTCACTACTATGATTTATCCCATGTTATGAAATTATGCTCTCTTTTGCAGGTTAAGATTTCCAAAATGTTATGTTCTTATGAAAATGATGTGATTGATATTTCTTTTTTTTACCCTTACTGAGCAATTGAACACACCCTTTTATGTTTTCTTTTCCCCCGGATATAAAGAAAGGTTTTAGGTAAAAAAAAGGAAGATCTTTATGGGAGATGTTGAAGATCTTTCACCACGATTAGAAGATTATATTCCGAGTTTCCAAAGACACTAAACTATTACGATCCTTGTGTGTGTGTGTTTTTGTTATGTACTAAGTATTCCACAAAAGTAATGTAATGTCCATGTACGTCAAGCTTCGGGTCTCTATAGTAAATGTGAAAGAGGGGAATGCGCTTAAGGAGGGAGAATAGTACTGAGCGGTTTAGCTAGTTTTTGCATAAAGAAAGCGTGATGTTCATTTTTTTATAAAAACTCGCCACCTTTTGGATTAGATCACACAGGAAACCCCGTGTACCTAAGTGGGCGGACTAGGACTAGTACGTGAGATGACACGACAAGGTTACGTCCCAGTTAGTCTAGCAGGATTGACGCAACAACACTAATTAAATGTATGATGATGACTGGAGACCACTATGGTAGGATGTGTTTCCCTACCAGTGGCTTATGCACGGGAATGTATGATATGGTTCACCGAGGTATGAGGTCTCTAGGGTCTGACTTGTGCTAGTTACCTTTAGGGATTTCCCATGGTGCCCATTTGGGACATGCTACATGTGGTGTGATTTCCATTTCAATTGTTTCATATCTAATACTTCATTTGTGAAAAACCACATTTTATTATAAACTGCTCTCTTTTCATTTCAAAAGGTTAATGCATGCTTGATTCCATTTTCTAAACATCTTGGAAATAAATGTTTTCCTTACAAGTGAAACCCGATACATGAATTATTAAATGGAGTGGAGAACACTATTTTAATAGGTCTTATTTTCAAACATGAATGATTGAAATTCTTATTAAGGGTTGGGCATGGGATGTTGTTGATCTTTTGGCTTTCCTACTGAGCACCTCGGTGCTCACGCCTACTTTACATTCAGTTTCAGGATTTACACTTCGGTTGTTTTCAGACAAGCGTGGTTCTATGTCGGTGGTGACCCATGGGGTCACTTGGTGGAATGTCTAGTTGTTTATCTCTAATTTTATTTTATACTGCAATTGTTTACCTGTCTTATTGTGTTCATTTCTGTTTATCTGTTTGTTTGATGCCTGAAGACACGGGTAGTACCCGTGGACTGAAGACACAACATGTAACCATACCACATGTTGTGTACTTACTTTTTTACACGATCAGCCCTGTGACATGGGCCTTTTCACACGGGAAGTACCCGGTGACTGATGACATGGTGTGTATCTCTTACATACACGATGTGTAGTTTAGGAAAATGTCTTGGTTGTATTTTTCTCCGTGCCTTGGGCACGTTTTTATTTTTTTTCCCTATGACGTGGGATGGAAATACGAGATACATTAACTCTAGTCTTCATGATGGTTGATGTATCCACCCCTTTGACTCGAGGAGTGGACCCTCTCAGAATCGAGTATGATGTTTGCGAAAACCCTAGTGTTGGTTGGGACTGCGACAACTACCATGCTGGGATCGTCTGTGAGTATGACTACAATGATGACTGTACATGGATCCTACGTGGGTTCGGGACGACTGTACTTGAATCCTTCGTGGGTTTGGCAGAGATGACGACTGGACTAAGAACCTACGTGGGTTAAGTAATGATGGTTACTATATTAGGATCCTACATGGGTTCCGCAGCGATGACTTCTGTAATTGGATCCTACGTGGGTTCGTCAGGCGAGATGATTCAGTGGCTATATCTATCATCTCCACCCCTCTTCTTGAGTAATATACCTATGTGAGCTGTGTCTTGACATTCAATAATTATCATCGATGTGATTGACTTGCATTCTTGTGTGGATTGGGTTGTGCTATCCTATGTGGACTGGGTTGTACTTGGGCTCATGAGTGGGACCCGAACTAGAAATGATGACTTCGGTATATGTATGGGCATATACCTAAGTAGTGTTGTTTGATAATTTGTGTTTGTATCCTTCTTTTCTGGTTTATCCTTTATGAATTTTGGGAGACCTTTGGCGGTCTCGAGGTCCCTACTGAGGATCATATACTAACCCCTGCACGGGCTATGCACGCACTAAGTTGTGTTGGTTGCAGACGATGAGCAGCGCTGATCGTGGTTGGGGCTTGTAGAGCGTGACGGTACCCAGATGTGGACTATCAGGTGGGACGTACATAGTGCGGACGGCCGGACCCGAGGAGCTGTGGAGACCATATGTACCCACCCATCAGGTGGGTTAGGTGGAGGATGACTCGCGGGTTGCTGATTTACTTTACTACAGTTTTAATTTCTTTTTAGTTGTACTTTACTTTATGTTGGGTTTGTTTTCTGGCCCATTTACATTTCAGCACTTACTTTTGTACTCAGTTTACTTATTGTATTCTTCATCTTGCGTACTCTGTAGTGTTTGTTTTTCTTATATAAAGAAAATGTCTTCCCTTTTACTAGGATTCACACCTTTGGCGCTAGTCGCCAGCCCCTGGCCTATGGAAGGCGGGCATGGGGTTGTCACAGAACGGTCCCTAAGGACGGGTCGTGACATAAAAAACATTAGGAATAATTCAAATGATATTTTAAATAATAGATGAATCATACAAATTCTCATCATGACATATTATTTTTCTTAAAATAACAATAACCCATTTTAATAAGTCACCAATAGATTCATACTCAACAATTTTATGATCATATTACTTCATCTTCTATATTTGTAACTCTATATTTTTTCGCCATCTATTTCCTTCTTAAATATTTTTCAACTTTTCCCAGATACCATTAGGAGTTGTAACTCCCTTTACACATAAGAATTCGCTTTCAAAAAGTTAATAGTGTAATTAATTATTACATAATTCACAATTTTGAAAATTATTCTTCTCCACACACATAATAAGAATATTTTAACATGATGAATTAATCCATCTTTATTATCTTCCAAAACATCATTACCATGATAGATAATATAAGTAAACATTCTATATTTCCATATATGATAGTTCTTACCATTGAATACTATTTTACCCTTACTATTAACAAAATTCATATTCTCCATCATAACATCTCTTGAAATACTTTTTCAAATAGTAAATGAAGGGAACCTTTACTCTGATACCACTTTTTAGTGTTTTGAAATGGTATATATATTAATAATTGGTTGAGGGGGTAAATCATTGATTTATTTTTCATTTATGTATCCATTCCATTGAAAAAAAATTCACCACCAGTTAATGATTATTAATTTCATGAAAACAAAACAATAACACATTATCATGAACACGCAAATTTGTATAGTTTGAAATTCAGGAAGAGCAACAATGTTCATGGAATGGTTTAGAAACTTTCCATTAACACACAATGCAATAGAAAATAATAATTTTTTATAAAATAGATATGATATACCCTTAATCATTTTTGGAGCCATAATCAAAAAAATATTTATTCTTCTTCTAAAAATAATTATCTAAAACATTTTTTTAACAAGTTATGAAACATTAACTGTTTGGTTTAAAATTGTTTATTATATAGCCTAATCAACATTCATTATTGATAAATTTTAAAAAAATAACTCACACTACTACCCACTTGAAGGTAAGAAATTATCTAAATATTGTTTGAATACAAAATATGATGGATCACTCTGATTCCTTTATTTGATACATCATTCTTGAAAATAGATAAAAATTGAGTACCCAGAAATCAATTCTGAAACAGTTTAAACCTTCCCCAAAAAACCTCTGGGTACCTACATTGTCTAGGATGATAACCTTAAAAACTATTCATTATTTTCTTCCTATGAATCGTAATATACCACCAGAATTAATATTTAATAAATGTATTCATTCTAATAGAACATTGCACACTTTCTCTCTTTCTTCTTAGAAGATCAATGCAAAATGATATAAAAGAAACTTTTCTTCTAAATATTTATAGGTGAGCCAATATTGGTTTGGGTGTAAATATAAATATTATTTTTTACATAAAAAAATTTCATTAGACTAGTGTTTCACCTAAATTCATATCATATTTATCACTTGTTCAGTTTTTATATACACTTCTTGATTCTTCTTGAAACATATTTATTTGTCTATAAAATCTGCATTTCATTGAAAATTTTATCTTTATTTCAGTCTTATTATTCAGTCTGATTTAGCGATCTGATTCATTAGTCCAATTCATCAGTCTAATTTTTATTCTAATTCTTTAAATAGATTATTTATAATTAATCGTCAGTTTGATTCATTTAATTGTTTCTTCCGTCTTATTCATTAGTTTTATTCATTTGTCTGATTATATAGTATTATTCTCTAGTCTGATTCTTTTGTCTGATTCATCAATCTAATCATTTCATCGAAATAAACAACCCCATATCAGACTGAGTGACAAAAAACCTTTTCTCCCACTTTTGATTTTAAAAATCATGGATCATAATGGTTTCAATAAATCAGGATAATGGAAATTTAAAAAATATAAAACCCTCATCATATTTATTTTGGTATGTACCCAAACATTAAATATATTAAAACCATGATTAGAAACAAACATTCATAGAAAAACTTATTATGGTGGAATTTCTTGACAAAACATAGTAATATTTAGAATTTCATAACAAAACAATGTCTTCTTGGAAATTATTTTCAAAACATAGTATATTAGATCTCTATTAAAAATAATGAAGTCTGATTTGTCATTATTTTGAAAGCACATTCCTATTTTACTTTCATTCCATACATTGTGTTATTCTTAAATACACATAACATAGAAACATTATCTACAATAGAAAACTAAATCCAAAGAAACTTTCATAAATTTATTAAAACTTACCTTCTTATGTACTATGTATCCTTTCATCCATCCAAAACCAAGTAAGTGTTCAAAAGAATTTTTATCAAATCTTATATATGCTAAAAATTATTTTCATCCAACCAAATCAAATGAAAAATTCAAAAGATTTTTTCATTAAATGATCTAATTACATAGTATATGTTTGAATAACAATAAAAAAATGCAAGGTGAATTAATTTATTTTTCTGTAATAAAATACAAAATAATCAACACAATCTTCATAAAAAACAATAGTGAAAATTATTTCCTACATAATGCCAAAACATACTCCACATAAGACTGTCTGATAACATTTTTTAGAGAACCCTCTTTCAAAAATGGATGTCTCGTCAATCATCAACAAAGAATAATAATCTAAAATAATATATAATTTCTAAATATAAAATGTTCCTAATGGGTATAGGGTTTCAAAAGTTATTTTACAATCAATATACCATCATCCCATGAGATACACTCTTATCCCTATCCATAGTCATTGTCATTCCACATTTGTTAATGGGATCATATATACACTAACACAATAACATGAAAAGTTCATTTAATTTAAAACCATTAATTATATATAATAATAACATATGAACAAATATATATCAAACAAATAGAAAAATATACATAGTAGATAGAAAAACCCCCTAAAATAAAATTAATGAGTAATATTACATCCCCAAAATATTTATATATATGGAATGTGGATCACCATTGTAAGTCATGATGCATGAACTCAAATGAAATGTCCAAAATTGTGTAGCTACATAATGTGATTAACCCAATATAAATTTAATCAATTTTAGTAGAAAAAAATGGTTTTCCTCCTTATGGAAACCCAGTGTCATAGAATGCATTATTGTTCAAGCACTACCATAGTTCCCTTCCCGGAGTACTAGCTCTATTATCTTTTCTCAACATTATCCCAAATCAAGGAAGAGATAATAAACATGATGATGAATCTTGTTAATTTAATACTATTTTGTAATTCTATATCCCATACTATATGTTCTGGTTTAGAGTGTCTGTTATCCCCATACACTTCTGCTTATTTGAAAGATGTTGTTCACTAGGAGAAGGAGTGTATATCAAAAATATTGGATGTTATATCCTCCATATCATGTCATCATTTAGAATTATATAATTACAGTTACAATAATTACTATAAATAAATCATTATAGTAAACATGAAAAAATCTATGATGACTAACATTTCATAAAACTAAATGTTCCTATTGTCTTATGTTTGACTATAGTAATAAATTTAGATAAATAAATAATAATTGGTGGGGTTCATTAGAATATGTACCAATCCTCTACCAGCTTCATGTGGAATTTCTCAACTATCTACCATGGGGACCTGTCCCATTACTAGATCTCTAGTAATTTAACATACAATCTAATAAAATTCCCTAATAGTGTTTTAGTAAAATACATTGTACGACACTACCAATGAATCCATAACCTATTTTATGAAATAATTTTTTTTCATAATAATATCAAATATGTAATGATAATTTACATATAACCTAAAAATGAGTGTTCATGTGAAATCCAAGCCATGACATAACCAAAGATAAACTATTTGTGGATCAATGGGGGATGGAAAATGATAGATTGATAAATTGACCATAAAATCATTGAGGCTACTAATCGAAAAGATCACATACTTCTTGGTATTATGGGTACATGCTTCATGTTGTCCAGTAGTCAAAAATCGAGTCATGATACACGATTTCCTATAGTTATCCACATAGCTACATTCAGATCATACAATTTTATGAATACTTGAATACCAAGAGTTAATTCATAGTATGATCCACATGGTGTCCTCATAACTCTACATAATCTTTTGGAACCACATTTTCTATGTTTAATGATATGTTCTTTTCACCCTCTATGGGATTAATCTATCACGTTGATTAACTTATCTAAAGCATGATGAACAATACCTCCATGAATGGTAGAATATATCAATGTTACAGAATTCATAGAAATCATATTGTCATGAGACTAATGATTCAATACATAGAATCCTTTGATCAAAGTCAAATATATAATTAATCAAGTAATGTGTTACTCATGGAATCACATCACATAAGCTACTAGGGCCACATATACACCCACAATAAAGACACATTAATGAATTGTCATCATATATCACACCATAAATATTTAGTTTGTTAACATGTGTACACTAAAAACTACGATTGAAAGAGGTATTTGTCATCATGGTTGTGCACATTAATGTCAATATTTGGTGAATTCACCTTCACCCAAACCATGATCACTCACCAGCTAAAACAAGATTTCATGTCGATGTATTTGTTAACATTCTATAGTCAAACATTTCATGAGTTTTAGAATATTGAATGGGGATAAAATTAAAACAACAAAAAAATGACCCCATGATCAATCATCATGAAATAGGACCTCGGGCTTGGTGTACAAATGGTGGATGAAGGAAATTAAAAATTTAAGAGCCTCGATTGAGGTAGTAAGGTGATGTAGAATAGAGGTCTTTTGGAACTAATATGAATATAAAGAAAAAATAACTATGAAATAATCATTGAGCCAGATGGTCATAAGAAATGTAATAGGGTGTGGTAAACCGTTGTATATGGAATGATCAACTATGTTTTAGGTTTTATAATTAAGAATCATTGTTTTCTGATATTTACTAGAATATTGTGATCTTTATATCATAAAACTATTTTAGAACTCACAATTTTGTAGTTAAGGGAGATGTATATTTTTTGGGTCTTTACTGAGACCCTCTAGATCTCTAATTTAATATATACATATATATATATAAATAGATATTTTTTTCTATTTTATGAGTATTATATTTATAAAACCACATGATAATACTCATACAAATACTCCTAAAGAATACTATTCAAATGAATAATTCACATTTTAGATAAATTTTGAATTTGAACATTATGTTTATAAGTCACTATCACCAAAATTCTATGATAGATGTCAGTAACTAATGGAGAGATGCTTTACAACATAGTATCTCACACCACGACATATCACTCTCATCTATAGTGAAGACCAAAGTTCAACCTCCATCATCCAACAACACCGTGATACATCTTTTGGACCATTGGTGTGTAATGTATTCCAAAACAACCACAAAAGTGTATTTGTATCCATAATAGTATAGAAGACTCCTCTATTTCAGGGTCATGGGAACTATAATGTTTACCTCTTGTTTTAGACATAAACATTCCCCAAACAAACACAATTATCTAGAAACGTCCCAAATCATTCTAGTCATTATCCTAAAATAAAAATGACTAAAAATAACAAAAATATATTTTCATTATTGTGTAAAAGTTTTCAGTTATTGAAACTCCACGTGTTCATGATACATTTCCCTAGGAGTATTCAATGTTTGAATAATTAGATGTCCATTAGAAAATTATATCATATATATATAATAAATAAGGCCAAAAATTATAAACATACCTTCTAGTCCACCTTACAATATATATACATAAATAGGTAAGGACTCATCGAAAGACCAAAAGTAATTTGTATCATGAGACCTTTCGATGTATCGAGAATATAAATTATTCAAAGACCTATCCATCAGAAAATATCTCAAATAATTTCATTATATTAATTAAATATACAATATAATCAATATACCTTGTGATAAAAATCAATCTATATTAGAAAAAAAATCAATACATTCCCAATTCAAACTATCCATAAATAACCAGTAGAAATATTTGGGAGTTTATCCCTTCCTTATATCTTTAGTAAAAAAAATCACAAATGGATATTTACATTGATGAACATACTTTTAATATATCATTGGATTATTTTTGTGGAGAATACACCTTTCATTATAAAGTCAATTATATACAATTTAAGAATGTATAAAATAACAATGAAAGTATTTTTATTGAATAATATATTGGAAAACCTATAATGTAAACATTAATGAATTTATTGACCATGATAGTGGAAAATTCCATTCAGTCGATGTATGTAGAAAAAATATTTATTTCACATTTGTCTTAAAATATAAAATGTTACCAAATCACAAAAATACTTGAATATTACTCATATACGAAATTACTGAAATTGAAATATGCATATAAGTGAAATTAATAAATCACTGGATATTATTTAAAATTGTATTAGAATAATGTAATTGAATAAACAGACATCAAATAAAAGGATACTCATTGAAAAGAATTTTGGTATTCATTAAAATCAATCATTTGGTATCATAGAAACACACCTTGAACCTCCACCATCTCAGTATCCATTGATCCCACTAATAGACCATCTAATAATGAAAGATGATTCCTCATACACTGGATGCCCTCCTGACTTCTCTTCTCACCAATGGAAGCTACATCATGGTTTTTCACGTTTGAAAGCCTGACTCTTCTCCAGAAGTAGTCTATAATTTCATGAACATGAATCAACTAGTTGATTCCATGGATGACATAACACCGCTTCATATGTAACCTATTGGGATCCCAAATAGATTGAATCAGCATCAAAATTAGTATACATCCCACTAAAACAGCAAACATGCTACTCTGACCTCTGACTAGTGTTCTCAAAACCAGGAACATAGGAAGCCTCTTTATCTCAAGACTGAAGGAATGGGCATGACTGTGTGCTGTAAAGGATTGTAATGCTCCCCAATTAATCAAGGTGAATTTTAGCGAACTAAACTAACTAATTGTACCATGAACTATATCCATCCCCACCCGAACTACAACCACTATATTGTGCCACAACCCACATAGGGTTTATAAACCACTCATTTATTGCTCGCCTCCTCAACCACTCCCTAAATGATTTCTCATAAGAGCACCTTGAGGTCATCACCCTCCTACACCATATACCCTTGGTGTAGCAGGGGACTAATATCCCTACTACTGGAATGGCCTAGATGGAATCTACCGGGGAGGCATGCCCTAAACCTGCCCACCTCCACAATACTGTTCTTGAATAGGGAACTGACATTGATGGATCCAACAGCCCAAATAACAGAAACACCACAGCCTCATTCCCATGATAAAAGGGCGAGGACCGAAGGGTCAAAAAAGAAAATACATGGGTTGGATACCCCCTGGAAAAAACCTAGAAGACCTTAACTCTAAAAACATCCTATTAATAGTCCACCCCTTTGATGAACTCGTCTAAATTCTCACGGATAGAATACCTCATTTCGAGTACATCCTTTTCGACCACCTAATCCTTCTTTTGAACATCTATATATATCGATAGGGTGAATGGAGTAACCTCATACTGAGGTAAGGATGGAGTGCCTCCTACAAATGTTTCACTTATGACTATTTATCTAGAAAGATATCAGAAGAAAAACAATGGAGATACTTGTACATGATCTAAAATTCCCTCATAATCATAATCCCTTGTTGGAGGGGTATTATCTCTTACCTTTTATCGGCCTTCGTAAAGGATGAAAGGAATTCATCCAAAAAATCATTCTCTATGTTAAACCACAAAACATCAGTCTCCCTCTTATCCCTAAGGTACAACATTAACCATTGAAATGCTACTCCCCTCATATGTCTTACATGCAATAGAACACAGTACAATATCAGATCCCAGACCAAGCTAAAATTGATCACCATCCCCTAAATCCAACTCTACATATCTATATCCAAGAAATTGACCTCATACCTTCCCATATCCCACAACTAAAAAGAACAAATCTTATTCTACGGCTGATTACCTTTCTCCACTGAATTGACCCTCTCCATGTCAACTGAGTCAGCCTACTGACCCTCCAATGCATGTACCGCACATTCATTGTGTCTGGGAGACATGGTAGAATGGAAAATAAGAAAATAATATGCCCCGTAGTATAGAATTTATTTAGGATTAATTTTAACTCGTTGTTTTTTAGATTTCATGAAAACACTAAAAAACAAGAACACTAATAAACATTATGCATATAATGTTCCTAGGATCTCTACCCTCAATCAGTGTAGCCTCACTTGGTTGTGCTCTAAGATAATATTCATAGAATCATATCGAAGGGGGCTATAAAATCTCGTGTCCTAGCCAATCTTTCCTGGCATATGTCATGTACCAAGATCCCCAAATGTCGTTTCCCTACTAACCCATGTAACCCTCATTTTTGATAACTTCAAAACAATCCTACCTATCAACCATCACCTCTGATACCATTTTTCCATGATCCTCATTCTCCATGTTGTGGGAAGGTATTACAAGATGTCAATACCTTCCATCCTTATGATGATGGAAAGATAATGACCCCTAAGTCCAGCCTCCAATAGTCCCCATGGTGGATACCAGCACCAACTTTATAGAAATCCCACAAAATGGGAGGAATTTTCCTTTTTATAATAGCCAATATTGGGAGTTATGATGTTAAAAACATAAATATCTCAAGGAAATATATAAATATATATGAAACCATAATCCACCCCAAATTCATGTTTACTATAATACTTTGGCAAACAAATGGAAAACTACAATGTATTTACCAAACTAAAACTAATTAGTGACATAACAACCATCCGAGACTTCTAAGCTAGTGAGATCCAGCACGGTCTATGTAATATCCATGGAAACCTAAAAACCATTTAAAATTATTATGGTTAGTAAACAAGTATACTGAGAAGGTAAAAACGAAATTCACATATGAAATATTTGGGGAATCATACTTATTCCCCCATGAGAAAATATATAAAACTCAAAAGAACATAAATATGTACCCTATTCACCCTAACATCACCAAGGAATTCTCCACAAATAATGCAAGACAAGTAATGTAATGTATAAGGATATTGATATTCGGTTAAATTATAAGACTTCCCACTGGTAAACTGCACATCCATAATGGTGATTTTCTTAAGGATACCATGCACTTCTTTAAGATCCACTATCACAACATTCCCGCATACACATGAGATGCACTCCACATTTCGCCCACAACCACCTGGGTCACAACCACCACACATCTCAACCTAAAACACATAGTCCTCATATCAGAAAATCATGGTAAATAGACCACCTATTAGAAAACCAATACCATGAATCTGATATTAAACCTCAATCCATTAGACCCTACATGAATAGTCTTGGATGACAAATGTATTGAAGAGGGAGCATGGTAATGTCAGAAACCAGCCATCCATCCACCCACCGAAATATTGGGGAAGACTCCCCCCATAACAATGGGAGTGTTCGGCATGTAGTGTTCAACACAGGTGCAGTGTGTATTGAAATTAAAAGTAACTACATGTATATATATATATTCTAAAAACTCATCCTCACCTCTGGGTTTTCAAATAAACTACCAGCCCACATCGAAACTGCCCTTGCTTCTACCCCTATATAGATTGATACACAACAACCATAATAAAAATTCCACCCCATAGCATTTATTTATCCACATATCATTATTTATTAAGAAGATCTATTATATCATTCACAAATTTCATGAGAAACTAACAACCACAACCATACACAACAAATTCAGAAACACAAATAACCCACCACTAGATTGTAGTCCCACTGCACATCACTTTCCAACAGCCATATCATCAAACAAAAGTGTTCTCACTCTTATAAAAGTCCATCCATTGAAAAATCAATCAATATATGAACCTGAGATTTCATTACACATATAACACCACCTAATACAGAAATTCCACAACAACCACAAAAAAACACATCCCTGCTGCACACACATACAACACCCTTCTAAGGGAACCATCCCCTCTACTCAACCATATTCCCACAACCATGCAACCAAATCCATCACTATATAACCCTCATAAAGAAAAATTCCCAAAATAACCCACACAACACACATGCACAAAAAAAAAAGATGAGTGTATTTAGATATATAAACTAAAGGTTCTTTAATTACACATTGATATTCTGGGGTGATCATTGGACTGATTCGGTCATTGGGAATCCATTTGTATAACCAATTATATGTAGATAACCAGATTGAAATTATTAAAGTATCGATTCAAAAATCATACAGGTTTTCAAATAGAGACCACCAATGGCCATGATTTTCATAAGAAAATGACCCTTACGATTCATAACATAGATGAAGGATAACGTTTAAAACAAAATGACCATTACCATCCTTATCCCACCCCCTAAGTTATTTATTCTTATGATATTCATTAAATTAGTTTCCGAAGTAATCATAAAAAATCATGAGTACAACCACCCCACATGATACACAATTAAATGTTATGTGAAGGAAATTTTTACCATGAACAACAGGTAACAAAAACTCCTCCTTACGCCAAAACAGAGGGGTCCCACGAGTATGAGACTCAATGGAAAACTGAACAGTGGGGTCTACATCACATGCACATGACTCGTCTAGGGAACCAACTGGTTTCAGTGCACCATGATGAAATATAAGGGTTCAAGGGAAGAGTAGATTTCTCTTTAGAAAGACCAAATCCAAAAATCCATGGGGAAACAGTTTCAAAGGCCATTAAAGGTGGATCATGACTAAGACAATGTGGTTTATGTGGAAAGGAAGTATTATGTTTTGGAAAGATAAATACCATATTAAATGGACTGTGAACTAATTAAATATGAAATTTAAATCATTTATCATCATGGAATGTTTCAACGGGGGATTAATAGACAGAACGGGAAAAACTGGAAATGATTCACCGATGGGTGAGTCCCCGACAACAAGCCACTAATAGCGAGTCACCAATGGGTGAGTCACCAACAGCAAGCCACCAACAATGAATCCCTGATAATAAAAGAATGATGTTAAGGTACTGATACAGATCCACCGACTCTAAGCTACCAACTTTGATCCACAGATGTGACCTACTGATGCCTAACACACAAATTCCTTGACTAACTGACGCCCTAACTCACCGACACCCTTACTCACTGATGCTCGGACACAATGACGTTCTGACTCATATACACCCTAACTCACTGTCACCCTATCTCACTAATTATATAACTCACTAATGCCCTAACTCACCAACCCCTATGTTATTGATTCCCTTACTGACTGATGTAATCGACCAACTGACGTTATGACTGACCGACGCCCAGACCTACCGACACCACTACATACCGATTATCTAAATAGTAACACCTTATCTTACAAAATCCTTATAACTATCAATTCCATGACCTATTGATGCCTTGAATTTACAAAGACCTTGACCTTCCAAAGTCATGACCTACAGACACCCTCTACCTACCGATACCCTGAAATACTAAAAAATAGACTTTCTGATGCATCGACATACCTTGGCCTTGACATACTGGCACCTAAACCTACTAACACTTCAACCTACCAATGCCCTGACCTACTGACACTTTGACCTACTAATGCCCTTTTCCTACAGATACCCTAACCTACCGATACATCGATATACTGACACCCCTATTTATCAATAAAAAAATTTAAAATTTTAAAAACTCTTGAAATGTGCTACTTTTTCCTCACAAAGCAATAAAAATACTTTATTTTGAAAATCTAATAGAACATGGTGGTCCATTACATTATAATTATGAATATTTAAAATTGGTTTTAGTTGAATAAAATCTAATTTCTTTGTAATAGAGATAATTTTCATAAATTAATTTTTATGAGGGTCTGTATTTTATTTTATTTTATTAAATTATTCATTCTTGATAAGTTTTTTTGTTTATATAAGGAAAATTTATTTGAAATTGAAAATATTAACATGAATTTAATTATTGGTCTATTGTTGAAATGTGCATGAAGTCATTTTATGCTTCAAAAATATGTTTTCTTCCAAAAAAATTATATTTAATTCTATGTGCATATATTTTAATTGATTACATCCATATTTAAGATAATTTTCAGAAAAAATTGAAATATTTTTGGAAAAAATGATTTTCATACTATCATTAAGATAAATGTTTGAGATTTTCAAATAAAATTTATTTATGTCTGAATTGTAAATGAATGCCAATTTTAACCCAAAATTCATTTAAGTTTATTAAATAAATTTATTTAAATGTTCAATTATATTTCAGATTTCTTTTTAAACTATCATGATAACCATATAATTAAAAATAATAAAAATATTTACATAGGAATTAGAATTATATTTTATTTTTATAGTTATTCATTTTTAGGCTTAATAACATAATTTTCTAAAAACATAACATCATTATGTGTTTCATATTTATATTAAAATATTTTTTAATAAATTATATAATGTGATTCATGGAATATATATTTCAAAATTATAATATGAATGTTAATTTTTTTTAAATAATTAAATTTAATATTTGTACCTTATAGATATTAATTATATAAAAAATCACCACAGTAAAGCATAAATCTGGTTAATTAATCCATATACATTATCATAAGGAAAAAAAATATTCTTAAATATAATTTCCATTGGGATATTTACCCTTATAAATTTATATTCATAATTATATATTTATCATTATAGTTATCTTTAATTAGGAACTTTATATTATTTTATGTTGACAAAAGATATAAAATATACCTCTCTCAATGACTTTTAATATCTGCAATATGCATACATAGGATATTAATATATTTTAAAATATTTTTAATGTTTATTTTTATTATTAATAATTTTTTAACCTAAAAATTTATTTTTCATTTGAATGAAAAGATAATTTCATTGAACACTTTTCAAACAGTAACATAATCCTAGTAAAACTAATATAATATATGAAATATTTTTTACAAAAATTATTAAAAATGTAAATATTTAGAAGGATTGTTATATTTATTGAAATTAATTAAAACATATGATGGATTGTAGTTAATTTAATTATATTCATTCTAACATAATATTAATCTTTGTTCGTTTTATGTCAAAACATATGAATCATCTTGAAAATGACGGTAAATGGTATATAGGTTTTTGAATGTATTTTTAAATACTTAAAAACATATAATTTTAATTTCATCACACACATTAGTGGGAAATTACATATACATCAACAAATTATCTTTAACGGTAGAATAATATATTACAATGGTAATGGTTATATTCTGTTAATAGGGTTTTAATATAAAGATATTAGGACTACATTATTATAACAAAATCCTTAAAAAATAATGGAATTTGACTATATCTCTTCCCAATATCTATATGTAGTAAATTTGGAAGTGCATTTCCATGAATGTAGAATTTTAGTAATTTAATTTTTTTAATAATTACTATTGTGTTACCCCAATCAATTAAAAATGGAAGCAACCATTCCTATATTTCATTCTCTTCAAGTGCCTTTTAATTTTCCCAATATATACCCAAATACCTTTTTAAATTCGTTCTACAATTCCAAGAGATTCTATTAATCCCCTAAAACTATATTACAAAATATTACAATGTAATGTGAAGGTGGATTTACAGGGAAGATGCAATACAAAAAATGACTTAAATATTTTTATTTCTCCATCTCACTCCATCAATTTATTTATAAAAATGATAATTTAATATTGTAAACATATTATATATACCAATAGTTTTATGGTTGATGTAAATACCCATTTCCGTATCTTATTCAATAATTTTGGAAATGAAAACATTTCTATTGTATAAGTTAGGACTACTACCTCCACGATGCGATGTGTTTCATTTTTCTTCACCCCTAACAAGGCTGGTATATATGAAGGATTTAATTAATATATAATATATTAATGTCATAATTGTGATTATATTCTTTCAATATATTACCAAAATTATTTCTCATCAATCCTTTGGAAAATAATTACACCATTCATGCGTACTATTTATGATCAAAAAACATGATGCGACGTGATTAAGTTTTCATGTAAACATTTTATTAAGGATTATAAAATATTATTTACAACAGTTTTTCTAAAATATATATCAATATTAATATTTTATAGGTGATTTTATAATTAATCCTTTAATCATTGTTATCCTATTAAAGTTGTTTTGTGATTATTAACTATATTTTCAAAAAATATCCCAATGTGAACATTTCTATTTAATAATGATGTATGTGATGGTAATAAATTTAATAAACAGGATAATAATAATTGAATGATTTAAAATTAATATTCTATTGAAATTATAAAATTAATATATGTTTACCATAAAGGGATTTAATATAGTTTTGTAGAAATTTAGGACCAAGGTAATATATATTATATAAAGAAGTGTGTTTTGTAGAATTTTCGAAACTTGCTTTCTTCAATGTCAAGGTTAATATAAATGTTTCATTAGTGGTTAAATTTATTAATAAAATTAAATTGAATTTATTTTTAAATTAATTTTTTTCAATAAATATTTTTAAATAGATTCTTTTCATGATGTACAATATGTTTTATTTTTTACTTTTGGAATATTAGAAAATATTATTTTATTATAGTATATGAGATGAACTTTTTTCCTTCTTATCATAGCCCTTAATCATTGTTTGTATTAATATATATATATTTAGATGGTTATTATATATATATATTTCGCTATTTAGTCTTGAAATTTTAATTTTTATAAATAATTTCTATGGAACTATAAAATTTTTATCGTCATTGTGAGGTAATTGAATGTGTAATTTATTTTTGTAAGTAATTACAATTCAAATGGGGTTTATTACTAATGTTATTTTTAAATGATTATTTAGGTCAGGGTTTTTTGAAATTCCAAATGAATGACTTGTATTCTTATTACTGATCTTATACTGGATTCTATATATATATATATAATCTATTGGATAATGTGATATAGTATACCATTTATAGGTTTCTATTGAGAGATATGGGAATTTCGTGGTTTGGGGATTCCATTGTAAGCATTACCATAATGACGAATATATGGATAATTTCTCAATGTTCTAACAGAATATAAACTTAATAAATTTAATGGAATTTTTTTGATATCATTAGTTTTGGTGAGGTGATTATATGGATTATATTGTGTATCTATGATATTGGGGAATATAATAGTAATATTTTTGATGATTCATATGAGTATTTTTTGTGTTTTTAAAAATATAATTAGTTAATATGTCTAAGGAAGATCATATGTTTTAAGTTATAAATTCTCAATTTAGGTTCTAAGTAATATGATTACACTTTTTGATATTTGTTGATAGTTTATAATTTATTTTGGAATATTTTACCCATATATTTGACTTTTTTGTGGTGAGATATTTATTTAAGTATTAATGACTTGATATTTTTAGACATAAATTGAAATTAATAATTAACTATTACGGTTATGATAAAATTTAATGATGATATAATTACAAATAATTATGATAAAAGGGTTATTATGTTTTCAATACATGTCATTTACAATGTATATTTCTATGGGATTCAAAAAAGATATATGGGGACAATGTGAATAACAATAATTTTAATGGATTTCACTATTAAGGGACCTTAATGTGATTTATATATTACTATTTATTATTGTTTATGATTGTATTTTATTTGTGTAAGAATGGTAAAATTATATTTTTGAATCATATATGATTTAATTGTACCTTTATGGTGGTAAATATTATTCATCCAAATGATTAATAAGTTTTGGGGAATATATGAGTATATAATGTAATTTGTTTTACTGTTATTTTTTTATTGATTAATTATTTTTCAAGATATTTTTAAATATTACCTATGAAGAATATGTGACCAAATATTTATGATATTTTTTGTTTTTAAAAATTGATAATGTACGTTATTTTTTTGGTTTGTAATTTATGGAATATAACTAATTGATCACTAGTTTTTATTTTCCATGTATTTATAGATTAAGTAGTGTGTAAAATTTTTGGATATTAACATAACATGTACTTAGTGTTTTTATTTTAGTTAATGCCTATAGATTGGTGTAATGACATGTTTTCCTATTATGGATATTTTGATTCATTTCATGTTAATATTAATACATCATGCATGTAAATTCTTCATAAATATTCATTAAATCGAGTAAATGTAGAGATATAATTGAAAATAAATTAAAAAACAAAAAAATTATGAATGTGATTGTAATTACCTAGTCCTAGTTACCTAGATTCTGTGCATTATTTTAATACATTTTCATTATTACAGGGAATCAAGTCCCGAAGGACCCATCAGTTTTGAAATCTAGGAAAAAAGATCACATATATGACAATTACATAACAATTTCTGAAATAAAACACTACATAAATAATATTTTGAGAATTCCATTATTCTCCTAGAATAACCCTATATATCAATCATAATATAATTCATCGCATCCATGGAATAATATAATATAATAAAGGTTTGTGCACAGATTCTTAGTAAGGATAACAATATAGCGGAAACTATCATAAATAAGCATAAGAATTTAAGGAAATGTATAAGACTAAAACAAAAGTATTTTAAACATAAAATTTGGCATAATATGGAAAATATAAATCAAATAATTCCATTTATATATTTACATGGATATTCTACTAGTTGAATAATCACATTTAATGTTGATATCTAATTTTATAATGATGGAATGCATAATGTCGGACATAATTACAACACAGTAAATGCCTCGTTCCAAGAATAAATATATTTATTTTTTCAAGCCCTTGGTCGGAGACAATATTTTCTCTCATGTGACCTACCGATATATTGAGGAGCTATAGTTGTCTCCATTCGTCACTTATTAAGTCCAATGCATTCCTCATAAGAAAAGGGTGAAACATAACATAAACAATCATATTAAAACTATAATATGAAATTTCAATACATTAACCATAAAACATGAATGGTATAAAAACAACACATACATAGTCAAGCATATCATAGTTTATTAAATACAATATATAAGATTGTATCATAATAAATAAACCTCAATCGTGAATAATATCCAGTAAATGATGTTGACATAGTTGAAAATGACCACTAAAACTCTTTGAGAGAAATATCCCTTTTTATAAAATCAATTAAAATCACACAATTTATAAAAAAAGATAATTAAAAGTAATTTTTGAATCAGATTAGCCCATACCAGAATGAATAAGTTTACAATAATTAATATTTTTTAACATTCATGTCCATATAAAGAAATCCTTAAAACCATTTTGAAAACATGGATAGTAATGAGAATGCTTTAGATGAATAAATATTTAAACAATTTAATATGTTGTTTTAGATAATGATTCCCTTAAAAAGAATCATTTTAAAAACCCTTTAATGAGACATGGACATGGATAATAAATGTATCCCAGTTAAAACTTACACAAAAACAATCTCGGATTATAATGAGATTGAGGAATTGACTCATATCTTGTACATTAGATTGGTTAATGGTACCTTTAACCTCTTATATAATAAACATTTAATGTTATTAAATTATACTAAGATAAAATTCATATTTATAATATCATAATTTATTCATTTATGGATTTATTCTACCCCTTTAATAATAATTTCTATGATAAAATAATATTCCGGGTAATAATCGCTTTTTCTATCGTACAGGTTTTAACTCTTAATTCATGATCGTATAACATATATCATGATTTTATTGACTAAGGAATATAAAACATTATTTATTTGTCATTTATATTCAAAATATATATATCTATAATATATATAGATATATGAAATGGAAAAAATCGTTTATGGAGACGGTAATCCGTACGTACGCGTAAACACAGTTTCCATTTTTATATCGTAATGAATGGAAGTAAGTGAATAATATATATATATATATATATAAATACAAACATAAATACATATATATATAGTAGCATTATTATGAAATATATTAAATATTTATTAATAATATATATTTTTATAATCATCGTTGAGTGGTGAACGTGGAAATGAATCTCATCACCTCGTGGAGACGGTAATCCGTACATACACTCGAGCAACGATATCGATCTTTTGATGGAAAAATAATAAGTAATTTGATAGTATATTATATATAAAGAATCATTTACATGTTATATTTATTATATACATCAATTAAACTCATTATTATACCCATACAAAAAATGAAGTGTGGAATAACAAACTACACCACAACGTGGAGACGATATGTCATATGTATGCATGAATGGTGACTTTTTCATTCATATGATTTATAGAATAATGAATATGGTTGTAACATATTTATAATAACATCTTATTAGGTAGAATATAATGGATTTATTACATTAGTATGGAAACATTCAAATAAAGAGTAAGTGGAAGAAGAAAACAACATTGAAAGAGGTAATGAATTTATTACCACCTCTTCAGGTGCTTCCCTTTGATTTGATAAAAACGGATCCTTATCATGGAATTATGATCATATTGAATACTCTAGGATGAATTTAGGGTAGTTTTAATGATATTATAGAATGGTTTGGACAAACCAAATGGCTTTGGAGTTGTGACTTGGAGAGGAGGGGAAGTAGCTTTTTATAACAGAGGTTAGGGTCACATTAGGAAAAGTATTGTTTTATTATAAAATAATTTTAGGTTTATAATTTCCCAAGATGGATTTATTTAGAAGATAATGAGGGTATTGGACAAAATAATTTCATCCAATAGGTTTTTTACATGTTTAGGTCACCATATTAACCATGTATTTTGGATTTAACTCTTAGTTAAATTTTTTAACTTTTACAATGCCTTCATATATTTTTTGTTTTATACATTTAATAAAAATAAAATAAAATAGAAAACGAACCTCAAGTATATCATTAATGATTTATATATCATTATATATATCCTTTGGGATAACCGTATATTTTTTGAAATATTATATCATTTAATAATATAGTATTTTTTAAAAACTCATTTATGTCAATTTTGACACGATTTAGTAGTTGGTTTTTTTGAATGTCAAATAAACATGATTACATAAAAAACATACATTAAATCAACCCTAAAATTTCATATTAACCTCTAAAATTTGTGGAATTCATCATAATTATCAATTTACATTTATTTTAATATTTATAATATCAATTATTTTAATCATTTATTAATAAGATAATTACTGCAGCATCATTGTGTCATAAATAAAAATATGTATTTAATGTCTAAAAATAATAAATAAAACACCATGATTTAGGGAATCTTTTTATATTTATAATGAATATTTATTGTCAAATTTATATTATGTATAACCGTATATTAAAAATGGTGTAGTGATTAAATGTTAAATTTAACACTTTTAACTCTTCTTTAAATAAATTAATAATAAATGGAATAATATATTCTATGTGGAAAAATAAGTTCATAATTTATTCTTATTGTTAATTTTGATCAAAATAAACAAAAGTAGTTGAATTAGGACATGTGTTAGGATAATTATAATATCATTTGTACCTTTAAGTACCCAAAATTACATTTAACCATTGTAAATAAAATTAAAAATTTTCTATTCATTGAAAATTATTTTCATCCTATTAAACCAAATTTAACATACTAATGTGAACCATGTGTCTTGGATTTTTGAAATTCAATTCACAGAAGCGGTAAAATTATGTTTTATTCAAATTTTCAAATGTTTCTAGAAGGTGGGTAAATGATGTTAACAAAATTCAATAAACGTTTATACATCTAATTTTATTATAAAATGACTCCAGTGAATTAAATTTTACTAATATATCTATTAGTTATATATTTTGACTTTAAAATATATTTATATAAAAAATAATAATTATTCAAATAAAAGTCAGTTTTAAACAATAACGTAGTGTTTTCACTATTCATAAAAAATTGAAAGTTTTCAGAAAAATTACTAAAAATACACCCTAAGATAATTCTGTAATTAAAAATACAAAAATGGTGTGTATTTTTAGAAATTCAAAAAATATGTTTTTTATTATGTAATATAAAATTTGTATTTTTTGTCAAAACAATAATGCTATTTTATGAAATAAAACTATCAAAAGATTGACATATGTTTATGTCAAATTTAAATGTGGAATTACATATAATGACCTAAATCATATGAAATAATAAAAATATAATAATATTATACATTAAAATCACGGAAATGAAAAATTTATCACTATAAATTATTTCGATTAAAAATTATGTTTTCAATTAAAATTTTGATTTTTTCATTATACATCAATATATTAAAGTTATCAAAAAAGTACCAAAAATTTATCGAAACCAAATTTATATGTCCCAATTATAAAGAAAAATTTAATTTTATTAAATTGAATATATAAAGGTGTTAAATATTGGATTTCAAAAAGTGTTCTCTATTAAAAGGCGGTAAAATTTAATTAATTTAAAAATACTTCATTTATCTGAAAAAAATAAATTTATTCTAATATTATTTCTAATAAACACAAAAAATAGATTCTAAAATTATATGTAATATATAAATTACAATATGAAGTTAATATTCATCACAACTTCTTGAATGACATGTTTGTTAAGTTGTGGTGTGCTCGAACTCGGCGTTGCAGGTAGAGTAAGATATTTAATTAATTTAAAAAAGATAATATACTATAAAATATTTGGGTAGTACATTCTCCCCTACTTTAATAAATTGCTTCCTCACAATTTAAATTTTTTTTTCGAAGATAAACAGGTTAAATTAATAAATACATTTGTGGAAAACCTTAATCAAAAATAGGGTGAATAAAATTCAGTCATAATAATAGGAAAAGGGAAATGAAAAATTCACATCCAAATTAGGGTTTTGAATAAGAAAATATTTGTGGACATTATAGGATGATAATTTTAGGGAAAACATAAATATTTATAGGGAGTGATTGAGGTCATCAATCACTAACAAGTGAAAAATAAATTGATAATTGACAGCTTTAAAGCCACAAATTTATGATTTGTTAAAATAAATTTGGTTCAACAAAACATAAGGTATTAGGATAACACATTTTTAGTTTTTATATCCTTTACAAAATGTTTATTATTTAATCTCTTTATAGAATATGAATAAAAAAAATACTTGACATGTAGAGTTCCATCCTTTAACTAATTTCTACCACAAACTCACCATTCACTCTAAAATAAAAAAGAACTCAATTATATTCTATTTATAATAATAGTATAGAAATAAATAATGAATTTATAATTAATCTATCAAAACTTGTAAAAAACTACATTATATAAACCTGGAAATCGCATGGGTTAGTGGTAAGTGATTTACCCTGGTCACCCTTCAGTTGTGTGTTCATGTCTTGCAGCCTTGACGAAAGTGATGGGTTGCCAACCGACCTCCAGGTTTTTCTTAACATAACAATCCCAAAATAATCTTAAAAAATTCATTAAAATTATAAATAGTATTCAATGTCAAAAATAATTCAATATAACCTTTAGACTTATCCACAATACTATTATCCAAACTCACTGTCCAAAATTTATAAGGAAGGTCACACAATATACATGTGAATTCCATCATTGTGTATTCTCTTAAAATGTGGTAATGAAATTAATTTCTAGAAATCCATATAATAATTGGATTTTAATTTTGTATTCCATTCATAAAACATATAATATTGGATATACTTCTTAAATCCAAAAACGTTGTAATCTCCAACAATGATGCAATAAACAAACCATTAATTTGTTCCAAGGTAGTCAATAATATCTAATATAATTTATCCAATTTAATAATCTCTTATTCCAAAATCAATAAAATAGTATCAAGTCCATATTAATGTTTATCTTTCCTTCAAACATGTATTTTCCAAAAAGTTTAACATTCTATTGAGTAACATTTCATAGTACTACACAATCTCAAATCCTTAATGAAATAGTACTGTAGTACAATCCTTATATACTTATTATTTATTATAACCAGTACATCATTGATACAACACTAAAATTACATAATTATTTAATAAAAACATAAGAGTACTAGTCATTCTTCTTCATTTTTGGTAGTATCATAACTTGATTATAATCCAACAGAATCATTTGTGGTATACTCTGATGATTGGGACATTGATTCGCATAGTGTCCCAACTTATTAAAAATGAATAATTATGTAGTGGAAACCATTTTATTAACCTTAAAATCACATACATGGTGTCCTATTTCTCCACACTAATAAAAATATCTCGTTTTCTTCAATCATTTACCAGGGTGATTTTTTCAACAGTTATCACATATGAGAAAATATTTATTTACCTTCTTCCCTTTATCCACATTTCACTGTACTATCCTTTTGTACTCTGGATTACCATCAAATCCATAATATATAAAGAATTATTTACATATATTTTTAACATATGAACATATTTTCTTCATATGAGGAGAATACATGGGAGACTATTTCTCTTCTAAATGTTGGCTTAAGATAACGAAAAATATGATCCCTCTTACTCTTTGGATCATGCATATTGCTAGAGTTTTCATTCCTTCTATGGGGAACCTTTTCTTAAATAATGACATACACTAGGTTAGATTATGAATCAAAATGCGTAACACCAAACTTGTAAAATAAATAACATAAATTTAACAATTTATGCATATAAGCTACAATAAAAAATGTTTTCTTTGTGGTGGTATTTACTCATTAATCCTTCATAATGGGTTGTAAAGAAAAAGTGAATTACCCAAATCATATCCCCCAGAAGTGTCGTAACTAGATTTTAGTAAGGCCCATTGTCATGTAATAGGATAACCCGGGTCAACCCTAAAAGTCAATGCCAGATATTTCACTCCTAGGTACATATGGGCCAGAACCGCCTCTACCTACTTGTATCTATGTAGGGATGTATTTCTTGGAAAATTCATAAAATCCCTATATTTTCAAAATTCTACGAAGTTATTCTATATTAATCCTCATATTCTATCTTATGGTGATGTTTCAAAAGCATATTTTACCTAAATATATTTATAAGGTCGTTGCTAAACATCCTCTAATACTAACTGTAATGCCCTGACCCCAGTTACGCAGAGTCAATAAGTTATTTTAATACATTGGCATGATTACAAGGAACCACATCCTCAATGACCGATCAATTTAGCATTCTTGTAAAGTAGATTACATATATGAACGTTACAATAAAATTTATAAAATAAAACACAACATAAATAATAATTTTAAAATCCCATTACTCTCCTATCTTAACCCTACATATAAATTATAATTCACTTCTTCACATCCTAGGAAAAATAAAACAAGATAAAGGGGTGATCTACGATACTCAATAAGGAAAAGAATATAGCGGAAACCATCATAAATAATCATAAACATTTATGGCAATATATATGATTAAACATAATCCTTTTAAACACAAACATCATCATAATATGGTAAATATAAATAAAATAATTCAATTTTATTATTCACAAGGATATTCTAGTAGTTGAATAATCACGTGTAATATCAATAGATATTTTCATAATGATGGAATTATTAATGTCAAAAATCATAACCACAAGGTCAATTCCTCGTGCCAAGACTACAAATAACAATTTTTTCCGGGCCTTGCAACAAGACAATATTTTGTCACATGAAACCTACTGATTCATCGATGAGTTATAGCAGGCTCCAAACATCACTTACTAAGTCCAATTAATTACTCATATGAAAAGGGTGAAACATAAAATAAAAATAGTATTAAAACTAGCATATAAAATGTCAATACATTATCCCTAAACCACAAATGGTATAAAAACAACACAACCATAGTCATACATTTCATGACTCATTGAATACAATATAAACCAATGTATTATAATACGAAAACCTCATTCATGAATAGTAAAAATATGTTGACATAGCTGAAAATGATCAATTATACTCTTTGAGAGAAATATCCCTTTATCATGAAATCAATTAATATTAAAAATAAATTAGAAAGGAAGAAACTTAAAAATTATTTTTCAAACAATATGTCCCATAAAAATTTAAATCCTTTTAAAGGATTAACATTTTAAAACAGTCATGTCTATATAAATAAATCCAGAAAACGATTTTTAAAACATGGTCATTATTGAGAATGGTTGAAAATAACAATAATTTAAACCATTAAAATGATTTTTTAGTTAAGGAGTCCCTTAAAAATGATCCTTTTTAAAACTATTTTATGAAACATGGACATGAATAATAAATATGACCTAGTTAAAACATACACATAAACAATCTCAAATAATAATGAGATTGAGGAATTAACCCTTACCTTGAACTCTCATTTGGTCGAGGGTACGTTTAACATCCTATATAATGGCAATAATTTGTTATTAAATTAAAATAGAACCATATTCATGTTTATTATATCATACATTATTAATTTATGGCATTATACCACCTATTTAATAATAATTTTTATATTAAAATAATATTTCAGGTCATAATCACGTTCTCTATTGTACATGTTGTAACATTCTATTCTTGGTTATATCACTTATATCTTGATTTAATTCCTTATTGAATATATAAAATTATTTATGCATCATATATATTCATAATATAAATGTTTATAATAAATAGACTTATGAACTGGAAAACACCGTTAATGGAGATGGTAGGCCGTACATATGCATAAATGTTGTTTCTGTTTTCATATCATATTGAACGGAAGTAAGTTAATGATATATATGTAAATAAATTTATATATATATATATATCTAGTAGAAATGTTATTCCATATATTACATACTTATTAATAATATATATTTTTATAATCATCATTGCATGGTAAACATGGAAATGAATCTCCTCGTGTCATGGAGACGGTAAGCCATACGTACACACAAGTGACAATATCAGTTTATTGATGATGAAATCATATGTAATTGGATGGTATTTTATACATAAATAATAAATAAAATGTCATATTAATTATTTAAATCATTTATATGTATTATTATATACATCCAAATAATGAAGTGTTGAATAACAAACAAGACCGCGACATAGGGACGGTATTCCATACGTACACACGTATGATGAATTTCTCATTCATAGGATTGATAGAATAATGAATATGGTTGTAAAATATTTATAATTTCATCTAATTATGTATAAGGTACTATATTTTTATTTTAGTATGGATAAATCAAACAAAGGGTAAGTTAAAGTAGAAAAGAACATTGAAAGAGGTGATGAAATCATTATCTCTTCTTTGGGTGCTTCCATTTGATTTGATCAAAAGGGATTCATTAAGCTATATTTATGATCACATTAATGCCTATAATATTAAATTAGGGTTTTTGGAGGATATTTAAGTGGTGTTTTTCATGGAAAATGTCTTTGGAGATATGATTTTGAGAGAAGGAGGAGTACCCTTTTATAAGAGAGGTGAGGGTCACTTTAGAAAATGAATGAAATATTATATTATTATAAAATCATTTTCGATTTATAATGGATCCAAATGAATTTATTTAGAGGATATGGATTGGATGGGTTGAAATTATTTCAACCAATAGGTTTTGGACAAGTTTAGGACAACATATAAACCTTATCTTTTAGATTTAACTCTTAGTTAAATAGTTTAAATTTTTTAATGTCTTCATGAATTTTTATATTAAATGTTTAATGAACATACTATAAAATTCCATGAGAACATAATATGGTTCATTAAGGAAATATATATCATTATATAATACCTTTGGTAGAACCATATATTTTTCAGAATATTATATTATTTAATAATACAGTATTTGTTTTCAAAACTCATTTATGTAAATTTTGACGCTATTATGTATTTGGTTTTTGTGAATGTCAATAAAACTTTATTACTTCAAAAAAATACATAAAATAACCCTAACATGTCATATTAAATGATAATATTCTTTGAATGTGTCAAAGGTCTCAATTTACATTTATTTTGATATTCATAATATCAATTATTTTAATCATTCATTAATAAGGTAACTATTTCATTATCATTGTGTCATAAATAAATTTAATTATTTAATGTCTAAAAATTATAAATAAAATTAAATGATGTAGAAAATAATATTATATTTATAATGATTATTTATAGTCGAATTTATCGTATGAATAACCCTATATTAAAAATGGTTTAGTTGGTAAACATTGAAGTTAACAATTTTAACACTTCTTTAAATAAAATAATAATAAATGTCCTAATACAATCCATGTGGAGAAAATGGATTATACATTATTACTAAGGATTATTTTGGTTGAAATACACTTATCTAATTGATTTATGATAGGTGTTATGTTAATTATATTTTCATTTTTACATTCAATTACCCTATTTATTTTTAATCGTGGTAAATAAAATTTCAAAATTTATTGTCCCCCAAAATTTATTTCCATCCTTTTGAACCATAATTTACATACTTATGTCAACTGTGTCTCTTAGATTTTTGAAATTCAATTCACATAAGTGGTAAAATTATGTTTTATGCAAATTTGTAAATGTGCATAGAAGGTGGGAAAAAGGCATAAACAATATCAATAAAAAAATTACATCTAATCTTATTATAAAATGACTACAACGAATTATAATTATATAATATAGGTATTATATATCTATTTTGACTTTAAAATAAATGTAAATAAAAATAATTATTATTTAAATAATTGTCCCTTTTAAACAATAACATATTGTTTTTCACTATTCATCAAAAATTAAATTCTTTTAGAAAAAATAACATAAATTCACCCAATGATAATTTTGATATTCTGAATCCAAAAATAATGTCTAGTTAACCAAATTAAAACCATATAAGTTACATTAATTTATTTATAAATATTTCTCATTTTAAAAACCTGAAAGTGGGTTTTAATGAAGTAAAAACTATCAAAAGATTGGAATTTATTTATGTACATTTTAAATATAAAATTACATCCAATAAACATATTTATATTAAATGAAGAAAATTTAATCTAATTATACTTTAAAACTAATTAAATTAATAATTTAACACTATAAATTATTTCTATTAATAATGTTGCTTTCAATTAAAATTTAGTATTTTTAGTATTTATCAAAATATAAAAGTTATCAGAAAAGTACCGAAAATTTATCCACAATAAATTTTTATGTCCCAATTCTAAAGAATAATTTAATTTCAAGAAATTGGAAATATAAAAGTGTCAAATATTAAATTTAAAAAGGTATCTCCACTAAAAGGCAGTAAAATTGCATTTTTTTTAAAAATACTTCTTCTATCTAAAAAATGAATTTATTCTTCAATTATTTGTAACAAACACATAATATGGATTCAAAAATTATAGAGTATATAAATTTCAAAATACAGTTAATACTATTCATAACTGCTTTTTGAACTTCTAGTTTAGTAGGTATTGGTGCGCTTGAACTCGTTGTTGTGTGTAGCATAAGCTATTGAATTACTCTTAAAAGATAATGTACTATGAAATTGTTGAGTGTTTCAGTGATCATAAAAAATGGAAGGTAACTATTAATTTTTTTTATAGTTTTCCTATATTTGTAGTAAAATAATTACTGAACTCTAACAAATTGATCAGGAAAGAATAGAATTTTCTACGTACCTTCATTTATAATGAATTGACTGTATTCATTAACACTAATTGATTAAGGGTTTTTGGTCACTACAAATTCTCATGATCATGTTATCTATTAGTATATATTATTCCATGAATTACTTTCTTCTCTCCCAAGACAATATATAAAATTATATACTATATTTGAGAAACTGATTATATGTTAACACATGTGACTTTAATATTTATCATATCATGTTTTCAAATTCATGATTTATAAATACTATTATAAGAATGGTTACAGAAATGTATTTTTAATTTTTAAAAATTGTTTTTCCTTTTATATTTTTTTTATCATCCATTCTATGTATTTCATAATGAAATATTTTAAAACACATTTTAATAGATATAATTTAAAATTATCTGAATCAAATTTAATAAAGGGGTTCGAATGTAACACACTAATATTTATGAATTTGTTATTTTGAATAATAAATTAAATTTCATTTAGTATACATAACATTATGATTTAAATAACATAAGTCTACTATTATTTAAAGTTGTCCTTTTAGGCATATCCATATCATTGGGATATATAAATTGGAATTAAATTATTTTGAAATATCTGAGAAGAAGGTTTTCATTTATAAAATGACTAAAGAATATTAGTTTTATATTGATTTTAAGAAAAAGATAATATAATTTTATTTCCAATGAGATAATTATCATGTAACTATTTTTTGAGGGAAAATTATTTTAAATGTAATATATTATATTTATCTCAATTGATAAATTAGTTTAATTAAATTATTTTTAAAAAATTCAAATTCAAATAATTAACATTTATTTACTTTGAATAATTTTGAAACTAATGAATATAATGGAATTGTTTGAATAAAAAATACATTTTAATCAAAAAATTCTTCTAATTTTGTTTTTAGAAATTAAAATTTATTTTTTAGAAATGTTGAAATAATATTTCTACGAAGGGAAATAATTTTTATGATCATAATTTACTACTAAAATTAGTTTTATTTTATTATATTTCTAAAAAGTTTTATTTTTGAGTGAATAGTTAAAATTATAAATTTTTATAAATTTTTTATTTCATATAAAACCAATCATTTAATTTTAGTGTGAAATTAGATATTTTTTGTAGTAATCATGGAAAAAATGTGCCACCATCGTTTCAGGATACAGCAGTTCACCGTACATAGAAAATTTATTTTTGATATCCATTAGATAATGGATTGTGTAATTTTGGGACGATCTTATAGGATAAAAATATCCTATTATATTTTGGATACTAGTTATATCATGAAATAATAGATTAATTAGAGTGTATGTAGTAGAGAAGGATAATTAAAAAAGGATTTTGAGAGAACATTTTAACTCTTAATCGGGTAACTCTATTTTGATTTCCCCAAAAGTCATTTTTTGAGTTTCCTACATCCGATGGGAAGAATTTTATGGGGAAGGTAGGGATTTGGGGAGCTTATAATGTAAATTTTTGGGCTACCCAAGGGGCTGTAGAGGTTGAGGAAACGGTTAGAGTTGGTGGCCTTTTAAATGAGGGAGGAGGTCCATATTAAGAAACTCGAAAAAAAATAATTTTTTAAATTTTTTTTTTTACTTATAATAGCTTCAAAGAGAGTTATTAAATAATTTAGATAAGGAAGAGTCTAAATCCACTAATCCATTAATCTTTTGACATGTTTAGGTCATAGTAGAAGACTTATATTTTGGCTTCAATCATTATTTATGCAATTTCTCTTTTTTCCATGTCTACAAGTATTTTTTAAACTATTGGGTAAATATAGTAACTGTAAAATTACAAAATTCCCCAAGAAGATCATGTATGAAATATTTAACACTAACCATTTTATTTGGATGAAGTTTACATTATTAACAATTTTTGTTCATTTATAAATATATAATTAATCTTGAACTACCATTTATGACATTTTTGATACACATTCATATATTAATATTTAAAATATATCAAACCAACATAAAAACACCAAACCATTACTTATAATGGCTCAGTAAGATGTATAATTTATATAAAAACTAATGGATTTAATTTTTTATGTTAAATTATATTTATTTTATTATTTTAAATATTATTTATTAGATATCTCAATTAATTAAAAAATTACTTCATTATTAATATAAACATCTATAATTAAATTATCTATTCAATAAAAAAAATTATCATGATGAAGATAACTTTATTATCTTTAAAATTAATAATTATAATTGAATGTATCTTATATATAATCATATATTTAAATGGATTTGTTTTATAAATTTCGAATATGATAATGTTAAATATTCTTTAAATAAAATATTATAAATAAATTTATATAACAAAAGTTTATTTAAAGGATTATATATTTGACCTATTGTTTATTTGGGTCAATAAACACTTATCAAAATAAATTATGACATGTTTTTGGATATTTTTTATTATTATATTATTATTTTTATGTTTAATTACCCTTTTTACCTTTAAATATTGTACATAATTAAAAAAGATACTATTCACCAAATATTATTTTGATGTCATTAGACCTAGTTTTTTATACTGATTACAACTATGTATTTCTGTGTTTTTAATTTCAATTAATATATGAGGTAAATTTATGTTCAATGTAAATCTCACAAAAGAGGCTAGAAGGAAGGTAAAGGAGACTTTCAACTATTCAATAAATTTTGTATATTTAATTATATTATAAAAATGATTCCAATGAGATAAATTGGTTTAATATATTTAGTATTTATATCTGTGAACATTAAAATAATTTTAAAGTAAAATAATTATATAAATGCAGAGGATGGTTTTTAACGAAAATTCAGTATTTTTCACAATTCATAAAAAATTGATTTTTTCAGAAAATTAAAGAAAATACAACATAAGAAAATATTTATATTTTGAATATAAATTTTTTTTTATTTTAACAAAATAAATTTCTATAAGTGAATAAAATTAATTTTCTTATAAGTACATTAAATTTTTTTTATTACAAGAAATGGTACTTTTAAACCAAGAAAAACATTACAAAGAATCATATATTTTATTATCAATATGTTTCATTAATATATAAAATTATAAAAATTATTTTAAAATTATATATTCTCATTTATATATCTATTTTTAATATCTAGGTTAAAATTATATTATTTAAAAAAATACATCATACAAACTCAGTTTTGAGTGTATCGTACACCTTTTCGGTGTTGTTTATAATGTTCACCACTTAGGTGTTACATGAAATATACCCCAATTTGGTTCCTCATGAAAGGAACATTTGACATATTTAAATGAATAATTAAATTTTAGTTTTAATTTATTCTAAAAAAATTTCTATATTACATAGGGTGTTACACGTGTTCCCTGGTCATGCAGATGTAAAATCAAAATTTGGGTTCGAATCCCTCCCAACCCATGATGCTCATGTCTTGATAATCTTGGATGTACATCCCATTCACCCATTTTTATGAACTCCCCACCCTCTAGTGATGTAAATATCTCCTTGTGGTGATAAAAATAAATGAATGAATATAAAGGACCCAACCATTCCATCCAAATTATAGCATCTAAGTCTATCATAATGAGGCTATAAAGGTCCCATGCGGAGTGAAACCCACTATCATCAATGTGTAACTATCAGCACCAACAAAAACATTCTTTTCTGATCCCTAACAGAGTTTCTAGCATCATAACGTCATCAGAAGATTGAATATTGAGTTAACAACACTCTATCACAGATATAGATATAAATCTTTTAAAAATACATGTATCAAAAAAGAATAAACTAAATCAAAGACTACTACAAATGTTCCTATGATAGAAGAGGACTGAAGATCTAGATCCCTATGGGTCTATTTCAATGGATATACCTCGTATGTACAATGACCATGTGCCACTACGTTTCTACCGTGAGCTGATCCACCCAGGTAATACTATAAACGTAGGGCCTGGCTACCTCGACCATGAAAACCACCTTAGCCTATATGATATTTTGTACAAAAACTCCATGGCTAGTGAGAAGCATTTTAACATTTTCCTTAATGTTCAGTCTATGCAGATAGTCCATCATTGGTTGTTGATGGAAACATTATGTAGAAATTTTATAGATGGACAATCTTTTAGAAAGATTATCCCTATACTCTGTCCTTCGTACACTAGGACGTCATGTGTCCCTGCGCACTACACTTGTAGAAAATAACATTTCTACCTATACAGATGTCATGAGTTCTAGTATAAGAAATTCAAAGCTCGAGACAATGCTTCCTACTACCGATCAACACAGTACCAAATATATGTGTCAGACCACCCTGGATCGCACTGCCAAATTCCCTCTGATTGTACATTAGGATTTTCACCTAATTCACTTTCCCAGATACAGTATTCAGATGGACGAAATTTACATAAGATCAAATTTCTAATGTGATACCATCCTCAAATATCCTAGAATTATATAACTCTTAACCCATAAAAATATGGGTGAAGCACTATAGCTCAATAAAAAGATTTATGTCTTAAATAACTGATAAAACTTCGTGCTTCAGATGTATGAACTCCTAGTATCTATCGTCTATCATGGTTCTAGTGTAGTTTTAATCAATGAGGGACATTTCCAAATACATCCAGGGCATATCCTTATAACAATATGTCTGAGTGATAACATCCCACCATCTGTTGGAAATATCAAGAACCATGTATATCAAGAGATTTAACCATCTCTCAAGATGCATATTTATGTGCTCCAAGAATGTTAACATGGACTCTAGCCATGATTCCAGATCATGTGGTACACCATCCATTGAAAACGAGGGTGGTTGCTACTGCTTGAACTCATTCATGAACTCTTCCATAATCGGGGCAGGTCGTACTGCTCCCGGAAGTGTCTACATGAAATACCAAAACTAATCATGGAACTATAACTGAGTACTAATTCTATTATAAATCTTATTTATAAATTTGGAATGACTGGAAGATTCATTAAGGCCTACCACATTCAAGGTATGATCATTGACACCCTTCTAGCATACAACTGGAGGTCATCATGGGGGGCATGACTCTATAATTCCAAACACACACCACAGTGAAATATCATTATCAAGGGTTGTTTCCCAAAAGTTAAGATACCAAAATAGTATAGGTAAAAATATTCCCCTCTAAGAACGCACCCTTATTATTTCCCCATGGGTTAAGTCGAAATATTAAACAAGCAATATATACTACCAAAATCCAACTTCTGAGGTCGGGTCTGATCATGTTCTATATAACGAGACATTACAGTTCTAATTGTCTTCATATAAATTATATTTTAAAATGAGTTCACATTCACATTCATAATTGATACTCATTTCATGTCTATCACATTCCCTTTTTAGAATGAAAATTTATGATCACACCAGATTATGACCTATTGGGGACGATACACCCCAAGACTCAAATAATGGAATCCACTTATGGAACATCCTAACTAATTCCACATTAAGGGTAAACCATTATCCACAAAATTCTAATCCATCATGGCCTATATTCCTTAGTAAATTAATCATCGGATCTATCCAATCCATACTATAACATATTCCAAACATAACTTTCACAACATAAGGAATATCTGTAATGACATAGTTTACAATAACATTAAAATTAATTCTCCAAATAGAATAGAATAATGCATGGAATTTGAAATATAGTATGTTTATATATGGTGTATTAAATGTAATACCATCACCTCATTGTGTTTCAACACAATAGAAACCAAAATCATACCAAACATAATAGCATAAATCATGTGCAACACACAGTGGTGGAATAAATTCAATTTTAAAATCCAAAATCTATAAAATATAAATTCAATTATATAAAATTAGGTTTTTTATTTTACATTAGTTATCTATTCCAAGGATCATATCATTATCAAATTAATATTTCTTCTTATCACATATTATTTTCTCTAAACACAAAGGCAACACAAAATAAAATAAAGTTGTCATTCCACTTTGTAACATCCCGACCCAGGGTGCACATAACCCATGCCATGAGTTAGTGGGTCAAATGGACTCATGTTAAACTCCCCCAGTTCTAGAGGCTACTGACTAGTATCAATGTCCTTGGTGAGTTATTGGGGATACTATCCCACATTACTAGAGTATCACATTGTAAATATTATAAAATTAGTGGAAGCAGTAAACCATTCAACAGAAATAAACAGCTAAAGAGATACCATATAAACAATAAAAGGAAATCAAACCATATGAAATATAATGATATATGTCAAACATTTCTAATAAAATATCCATAACATGAGTACATGTTCTATTTAAAATCCATGTAACAAAATAAAAAAATCTAAAAAATAATCCTCATGGAATTGCAAGACTCATCTTGGTCACATTCTCTTCTACTCTTAAGTAGCGTATAAAGTACCCATAAGAGGGAGAATTCCATTATCATTTCCTACATTCATATAATCAGTTTGGATCCAAATATGGACCCAAACAAGGTGTGAGACTAAATCCTAGTACGAACACACCCATCGTCTATAACAATCTATTAGTGAATATATATTAAAGGAATTGTGTAATAAGAGAATCAGTAATAAAGGAAGAACTCAAATGAAAAAATACTACATCAACTTGTTTTTTGTTTATATTCATTTCATATTCATTTAATAATTCAATTCTATTGAATTTATATGTCTTTAGATATTTCTCCTCATGAAACATCCCTCAGGGTATGTGCCCTGACTACCCCATGACCGTCTTCCATAGGCTAGGGGTAAGATACTATCAGTGAACGATATATTCCTAAAAAAAGTAAAAAATTGCCTCAAAACCTATACAGACACAAACAGGGCACAGTTGTGCACAACTATAAAAAAATAGAAGAAAAAAGGTAAACCCACAACTAAAAACAAAAACTGATTATAAAAGATATTACTAAATAATGTGGGATAGAATAAAAGCACAAAATAAATGGAAGTGCATTTAAAAAGGAAAAAAACTCATGAGGTCACCCACCAAGGATCTTAAATGAAGGGTAGGTACAACTCATCATTATGGATCTCCATATCTACCAGTCACCTATATACTCAATCAAGTCCTGGATCCCCGATTATCATTCCAAGTTTCATGTCATCTACACATGACACAAAAAGGTGTGGGAAAGGCTTGTTCGTGGGTGAGTGTATCAATATTATGTACGGAACCCGAGACCGCTGAAGGTCTCACTGAATTCCAAAAAATAATAACCATATAGAATGATCTCAATAAAAAAACACAATGAAAAAGATATATCAAGAAAGGTATAACATAAGTACTGATGTACATTTGATTAGTTATAAATCTATATCCTCATATTCCATTTAAAGGCTCTACTTCTGACCCAGATTGGATCAATAGATTCAAGCCCACACAGGATCTCTAGGCACTGAACCCACAAAATATTGATGCGCGCTGACCCACACATGATCGATTGGCGCTGACCCACATATGATTGCTGAGAGCTAACCCACACAGGATTGATAGGTAATAAACCACATAGGATCGCTGAGTGCTAAACCACATGGGATAAATAGGTACCGACCCTCGTAAGATCACTAGTCATTCATCACATCACAACCATCCACTGAATTCCCATACATAGCACACTTGATTCGGGTAGGATCCTCTCCGCAAGAAAATATTCATACCTCAACCTCCATGAATTCCCTTGAAGATGTAACTCAATGAACTTATATGTCATAAGGGTTCCCATGCAACAAACTTCCCATCAAATTGATGCCCGATTTATATGTTATAGTCATTTTAGTGTAAATGGCCTCGTTGGATTCGAGTTCAATTCTACCGATCGATTCCCCACCATTCTCTGAAACTAATGTGGAGTATCTCAAACGTACTGCCTTGTCCTAAAGGTTATATCAATGCAGATGGTTTGTCAAACGACCATCTGGTTTAGGATATATTCTTATTTAAGTATTTCTTGGCTGAAAAGGGTCCGACTCCGGTCCGACCTGGTCGGGCCTTCCCGACCCGATCAGTTGGCCCCGACCCAAGGGGTTGGGATCATTCTAGTTCAGCTGGGCCATGTCCATCCCTTTTGGATGTGGGCTCGGCCCGTTGGTCATAGGATCTTCCCTCTAGTCATGGAATAGGCCCGTCGATCCACGGTTTCGGCCCGGCCCACCCAGCTGGGCGTGACCCACCGGGATACAGAACCACTCTACTTGCTAGCTAGCAATGGTTTCTGCTCGCCTCATGAACGTGTCGTCCATTCTAGGCCTTCATTAAGTGTCATCAGATGCTGTCGCACTACCTAGCTTGTCCACTATAATAGTCACCAGTGGAACCCGCAGACCGCGGGTCTGCCCTCAACCGCTGCTTGAAGTTGTGTATGTCCACCACAGCACATCGCTGCAGCGCTCCGCCCAGCTCTAATGTAGCCAATGTGAGCTTACTACATCCCTCTTCTACCGCGACGACATCGTGTGAACCCACCTACTCGAGGCCAGTAATTGTCGGCTACCGCATCCTCCAGTCATCGGTGCTGCTACACTGGTGATGCTTTCGTGGTCCACCGATGAAGTTATAGTGGTCCAATTTATTTTCTATCTACACCTATGGTCCTCTCAAGATGACACCTACACTACGAGTCCCTCGGTTTGACCTTTCCACCATATTCTTCAATCTCCCATGATGAACACTACTAATACCAAGATCAGCAGAGGTTTAGGGCCTTCTTCATTCGGTCTTCACCTTTCATGTTAGCATGGTAACATATTATCAATTCAATCAACAAGAAGAATATAAGAATTATGAATCTATTTGAATAAAACCCGTGATTCAAACATTTTGGTAGTCGATGCAGATGAGGAAGATGGGTCCGAATTCGTATCATGTTCGTCGACATTCATCATACTCAGGATTGAATCCTATAATGCATTGAAGCTCCGTTCTATATTGGAGGAATTAATTGCTGGAACATTGTCCTAGGTTCCTCTTGTGAGTGAAAAAGTCCCATACCCATGCTTTGATTAAATAGATGAAAATGGGAGTTTATCTCACCGCACAATTACTGAGGTTCTTTACTAAATTCAATTAATAAACCCATTGATCTCCCGATGGTGCAGTTACACAAGCATTTCTAACTGGCCATGAAATGGTCTGACAACCCAGTAGTCTCGCTGCCATCTCTCCGTGGATACAAAGAAAGAAATAAAATATTTTTTTGATATATTTTATTATTTTTTGTAAAGACCCATAAATTAAATTTTTTTCTAACCCTTGGTGGTCTAAGTTAAGCTTCACCTAAGAGAATTATGGTGCTGTGAATTCAAAGATTCCCTTATATTTTAAACCTAAGAACGGGTTTAAATGATTAAAATCTATGCCCACATTATTGTTTAACGAACCTTATAAAATTTTACAAAATCTTTTCTGGACTCTCCGAGCCTCGGAATCACACGATGTCAATTTTCACTGACTTGTAATAATCTCATAAAATTTAAAATAAATTATATGGATATTTTTAGTCTTTACATTATCCACGCTATAAGAAATTTTATCCCTGAAAGACACAAAATATGATAATTAAATAAATGAGGGAAATGGGCATAAATCTTAGAATCATGCTCCCATGTTCTCTCCTGGAGATTCTCGTGATGCCACTAAATGCGCACTAGATGAATTCACCACCCATAAAAGAACTGGTCCTATTAATCTTCTATATCCACTGTGAACTCTACAACATCACCCAATCGTCAATGTCTGGCTCACCCTAGTAGATATCATGTGATGTATCATGAACATACTTCCTCAGTTGTGACACATGGAAAACATTATGCACCTTGTGCATCTGTGGGGGAAGAGCTAGATGGTACCCCACCTCACACAATCTGCTGAGAATTTGGAATGGTCTGAAGAACCATGAAGATAGCTTTCCACACTAGCCAAATATTTGAAATCCTCATTGGTATGAGACTCATAGGAAGACATGTCCTCCCTACTCTAACTCTAAGGGTCTCTATCTTCAGTCAGCGTAAAACTTCTACTAGCTATGTGAAATCTTCATCCGCTCTGAGATGATCTTCACCTTCTCTGTGGTAGCCCCTACCAACTCTGGACCCATATGTGTCGACTCCCCTGTGACTATCCTACATTTAGGTGATCTTCATTTTCAACCATAGAAATCCCCAAACAAGGCCATGTTGATGGTGGAGTGATAACTATTGTTGTATAAAAACTCCACAAGTAGAAGGTGGTCCTCCAAATTGTGACCAAAAGAAAGTATGCAGTCATTTATAATATCCTCAAGTGTCTGCATGGTCCGCTCTATTTGACAAAATTTATATGGATGGAAGGTGGTAATCAAGTATAGAGAAGTCCCTAACACCTCATGTAATCACTTCCACAACCAGGATATAAACCAAGAATTGCGATCTAAGTTGATTGTTGATGGAACCATGTGATGTTGCATAATCACTTGTATATATAGGCATCCCAAGACTTATATATATCATTAAAATTATAGGGGAGTAAGTGGGCAGAATTGTTGAGTCTTTTAATGATCACTCATATAGAATCGTGGCCCTTGGACGTACGTGGTAGTCCTACCATGAAGTCTATGTAGATACCATCCCACTTCCAATTTTCCACCTCACGTGGATGTTTTAAGCCTACTAGAACATGATTCTTGACCTTCACATGTTAAAAATTGAGGAATCAAGAAATTAACTCTTCCACTACTTTTATCATCCTTGGCCACTTGTACTGGCGCCATATGTCCTGGTATATCTTCACCACTCCAAGATGTACCGTCAAAGGATATTTGTGGGACTCCCTCAACATCTCCACATGTAGAATCACTATTACAATGGTAAGCCCTCTGAAAAATATGATGTGATCCCCACCATCAAAAAATACTTCAAGATCCTAACATGAGGATTTCTAAGCAAATCGGGACTCATAGTCAATCTCCCCAAGTTGTGCCTCCCATACAAGATTAACGAGTGGGGGACTGATAGTCATGGACTGATGTTATGCTTATCTATTATTATTCATGAAGGATAATTGTAACGTGGATAGCGGTTCTATTTCCACACTCAAAAAATGTAGACCAGACCTTCTTTTGAGTTTGTATGCTACTATGTTCTCCTTCACATGAGAGTAAACTATCCCAAAATCATAGTCCTGGTGGAACTCCAGCCATCATAGATGTCTCAGGTTCATGTCCTTCTGTGAGAATATATACTTGAGACTCTTATGATCAATGTAAATATTAAATCATTCACACATCAAGTAGTGCTACCACATCTTTAGAAAAAAGACCATTGCTACAAACTCATACTCATGGATCGCATAGTTTTGCTCATTTTTCCTTAGCTTCTGTGAGCCGTAGGCAATCACCAATTTCTCCTGCATCAGGAAACACCCTATCTAATTCATGATGCATCACAACATACAACATACCAAATGCCATATTTTGGTATCCAAACAATGGGGGAACATGTCATTCTCCTCCATAGCTCCATGAAACTCTGATGTCACCTCTACGCTCATAAGAAATGTTGTCCCTTCTTTATCAAAGATTACAAGGGTTTTGCTACAATAGAAAATTTTTATACAAATATCTGGTATTACCCATCCAACTCCGTAAAACTCCACACATCTATCACACTCCTGGGTGTTTACTAGGAAAGATATTGATATATAATTGTTGGATCTGCTACAACTCCTGCCTCTGAGATAACGTTCCCCAATAAATGGACATCATGTATCATGAACATGAACTTCGATTGATTTCCATAAATATAGTTCTCTAGTAGTATATCATGAACTATCTGTATATGTGTGGTGTATTCCTCCTACATAACAGAGTATATTGGGTTATTTTCAATGAATACAACCTGAAGTGATCGAGGTAAGGCTGGAAGATCATGTTTTTGATTCCCATGAACACTACCGATTCTTTTGTCACACCAAAAGGCATCACCATGAACTCTAAATGGCCATACCAATATATTATGGATGTCATCGGTATATCCCCATCCCATAACATGAGATGGTGAAACCTTGATCTAAGGTTTATTATCAAAAACCATCGTTCTCCCTTCAGTTGATTGAAGAGGTCATCAATCCTTAGAAAAGGATACTTGTTCATCACAGTCACCTGGTTCAGGCTCTGATAGTCCACATAAATCATTAGACTCTCATCCTACTTCTTGGAGAAAAAAATTATGGTTGCCCAAGGTGAAACACTCGGCCTTACTAACCCCTTCCTCTGAAAGTATCCCAATTGTTCCCTTAACTCACGAATCTCCCCAGACGCCATTCGATATGCTAGTGTATATATCGTTGTTGTCCATGGGTATAGTTCAATGTAAAAGTCTACCTCTCTATGTGATGGTAGTCCTAGAAAATAATCAGAAAAGACATCAGCATATTAGTCCATCACAACATGATAAATCATACTTCTCTCATACAACACTCCTAGGATGAGACTATCCAATTAATGAGTGATCAGATGCACGCTCCTCCGAGAAAAACCATCTTGTGCTGCAACAATTTCCTTCTCACCAGTGAAATCTCTCTCCTCCTAGAGTAACCTCACAATTACATAACTAGTATGTAGTCATCGAATCCTCTCTCATAGGAGTCTGTAGACATAAATATCGATCCAAAAACCCCATCGGAATCTCTAAGATCCGAACAAGAGTTGTGGAAATGAATGAGTGACTGTAACCTGTGTCTATAAGGACTGCAACTAGGGTGGAGTCGACACAGATTGTACATTGAATCATCTTTGGAGCATTGTGATTGTAGGACTCAGATACCAAAATCCGAGCTTGTCTCTTTCAACCTGGTCCCAATTTTTAGGGTGGACATTCTTAAGGTGGTGGAAGTAAAACCCAAAATCATTTCCCACAACCAACTGTTAGGCAAGATCCTCTGCCATGACCATCGACCTACAGACCTCCTCCCATGAATATCTATCTCAACCTCAGAGGTCCCTTAACCATCTATTGGTCATCGGTGCAGTGAGTCGGGCAGTCATGAGCCATGTGACAATGCCCGCCGCATGTATAGAAAAATATTCCCCCTTGTTGACCACTTATGTCTCGTCAGATCTACACCTCTGAACCTATATCATGGGCTCACCCTCTATAAGGTCTATCCCACATTGACCTCTGTGTCATCTTCCAACTGATTGCTATAGATGACTCAGCTACATGTCATCTGGGGGTGGCTCTCATTATCGGTTCCTTCGCAACCATAATTCTCTCCACCAACAATGTTCTCTTAAGAACTTCATCTTGCATTGGGATATTGAGTGATATCATTGATGCACTGATATCCCATCAGAGACCCTACTCAATTGTTTTGGATCTAAGGAAAGGGTTTCTTTTCATGTCAGTGGAGTACTGATATATGTAAATGAATCTTTCTGAATACTGGGCCACTGTCAGGATGTCATGATATAAGTGTAGTAGCTTTTTAAAATGCATAGAAAATAGAGTGGCTGGTATGAACTCCGCCCTGAAAATTTTCTCGATTTCCGACCAAGAAATTGTTTCCTCCTTGTGTGTCTACAGCGTCATGATCAACCATCTACCTATAGTTCCCAGAAAGAGGCTACTAGCTAGGATCAACATATGATATATTGGTTTCTCAACCATGTGAAAAATTTATGCCACATACTCCAACCGGTCCTCAACCTCTTGTAGTTCAATCTTGCCTCAAAATCTTGGAGGATTTTGCCTCTAGACCTCATGCTATATGATCAGTCAACATGAAATGTGTTGCTAGTGGGGCTGGTGGCATCTACCACTGTACAGGTAGTGTTGCTGCTGATACACCACCCAAATAAGCTGCTGATGTAAGAGGGTCGTGCACCGATTCTTCATCGCTTAGAGGGTCGTCATCATGATCTCTCACTGGAATCCTGGTAGGATGCCTATGCAGCACCATCTTGTAAATAAAAAGGTGGGCCTAGTAAATATGTTATACCTATCGATCAGACTCTAGGAGATACAAAATATCATTTTCAAAACACATGAAAATGGTGTTTTTTTCATACTGAGTCAGAAATCAGAATTCTGGGTCCTGGTTTATGGATTCGTCGGCCACCACACCAACACTGGACTCCTCGAACTGAAACCCAAACTCAAGACAATTATCTCTATTGCTACATTGAAAACATATACTCTTTGTTATTTTGGTAGAACCAACCCCTATGAAACCACTTTGTCACAACCCATCCCTAGGGGTCTGTGTTGTGACTACCCCATTCCCACATTTAATAGACTAGGGGATTGCGACTAGCACTGGAAGGCAGTCCTAAAAAAATGGGAAGGAATTTCTTCAAAACATGTACATACAAAAACAGCGAACAACTGCACACAAGTATAAAATAATGGATGAAGAAAGGTACACCCACAACTAAAAACCACAACTGAATATAAAATAATGTACTGAAAGTAAGGGGCCAAAATACAAGCCCAATCGAAATGGAAGTGCATCTAAAATGGAAAAATAGCTTTTGTGGTAGCCCGCTAAGGATCCTACCTTAAGGGTAGGTATTATTCATCATTGCGACAGTCCACATAAATCGGTCACCTCCATACTCGGTCATGTTCTATCTCCCGAAATCTCAGTCCAAGCTATATGCCGCATACACAAGACAAAACAAGGAATGATAGAGGCTTGTCCATGGTTGAGTATAACAATACTCAATAGGGACCCCAATACCCCCGAAGGTCTCCCAAAATTAAAAAAATGAATAACCACAAAGCATGATTTTAATCAAAAAGCACAAAGAAAAAGACCACTCAAATTTGGTATAACATGAATACAGAAGTACAGATAATTCTTCATAAAGATAGATCCTCGAATTATATCGAAAGGCTATGCTTCTGACCCACACATGATTGATATATGTGGACCAACACATGATTTTTTGGCACTGACCCACACAGGATCACTGCGCACTGACCCACACAGGATCGATAGGCACTGACACGCATAGGATCGCAGAGCACTAACCCACACATGATCGATAAGTCCTAACCTACATAGAATCATTGAGCACTGACCCACATTGTATCGATATGTACTGACCCACACATGATCTCAATTAATTATTGTATTCACATCCATCCAATGGATTCCCACACTTATCATGTTTGATTCTGTGAGGATCTAATCCTCAATCCATCAATCATACCTCAACCTCCACTAATTCCCATGAAGATGAAACCCAAATAACCACCATGTCATAAGGGATCCAATATAATAGACGATGTGTCAATCAAATGCTTGGTTTGTATATTGTAGGTATATTTGGGCCAAGGGCCCGGTTAGATTTTGGTTGATTCCAACCTAGCCATACTCCATCTTTTTTAAAAACAAAATTGGAGTATCTCAAAAGAACAGCCTCATCATAAGGATTATGGTGCTAGAGACAGTTTTTCAAACTGAAATCTGGTTTATGAGATATTCTCATTTAACTGTATCTGGGCCGAAAGGGGTTCAGGTCCGGTCTAACCAACTCGGACCAACCTGACCCAGACCATTGGGCCCATCCCAATTTTGTTGTGCCTAGTACGGTCCGCTGGGCTGTGGGTTCATCCCTACCCACCCGGTGGGGAACAACCCGCTAGGTCACGGTACCGCCCGTACCACAGGCCGGTGTAGGGGTCTGCTCCCCTCCCAAATGGCTCGGTCGGCCGAGGTATTCAATGCAACCATGACAGATGGCACCACTCCACCTAGCCAGTCCACTGGACTAGTCACCAATGGAAACTTCTGACTGTGGCTCAACCCTCCGTCGAGACCCTCCTCTGCGGCTTGCCACCCAGCTCCGATGTGGCTGGCGATGTCAGGTCGCCTCCCTCATATGTCGTAGCACCCTCGGTCACCACCGCCTTCTCCCATCTTGTGGTTTCCGGTCTCTTCCTCCTTCGGTTATCAGCGCTGCCGCTCCGGTGATGCTTCTACGGGCCACCGGTGAATATCTAGTGGTCTGATTTCTTTTTTGTTTAAATCTATGGGCCTCCCAGGATGGAGCCTAAACTTCACAAACCTTATTTTCTCCATGTCTCTGTATTTTCTGATCTTCTATGAAGAACACATCTAATATTGATATCGATGGAGGGTCCGAGTGTTTTTCATTCAGCCCGTACCCTCCGTGTTAGCAATATATCATGGAAGCAATTCAATCATCAAAAATAGTATAATAACTATAAAACTATTAAAATAAAACCCCTAAATCTAACACCTTAGTAGACGATGTAGATGACGAAGACATGTCTATGTTCATTTCATGTTTTTTGGCATTTATCGAACTTCATATTGAATCTTATATGGTGTCGATGCTCTGTTCTATGTTAGAGTAAGTTGTCTATGGCACATCATTAGAGGTTCCTCTACTGAGTACAAAAGTCCCATGACAAAGAATTGTTTAAATTGGTGAAGAGAAGAGTTTAACACACCAGAAAATTAATGAGGTTCATTAATGAATTCAACTAATGAACCCATTAATCACTCAATGGTGCAGTTACCCAAGAAAGTGTGACATCCATTAAATGGTCTAACAACCCTAGCAGTCCTTCCACCTTCAATCATCGGTTACAATGAATGAAATAAAATAACTTGTTGAGTAATTTTATTAGTTTTTTGTAAATTCAAAAAAAAATTATTTTCTATCACACCCTTTCTGGTTGAAGTTAAGATTAACCAAATCATATCATGTCACTATGAATTCAATGGTGTCGTTTAATTTTTAATCCGAGCACCACTTCAAATGATAGAAATATTCACCCACATGTTTACTGAACGTACCATAATAAATGATCTTAAAATCTGTCTTCGGCTCTGTAGGTCTTGGAATCACATGCCATCAATTTTTGTAGGCTCATAATAATCCCAAATATTTAGAAAAATTATATGGAAATTTTCGGACTTTAAATTTCTAAAGACTGACACCCCTCATATAACTAGAATAAAACAATTAATACCTCAAATGGTCATTTAAACATTACTAGTCAAGACAAAATCCTATACTGTGATTTTCCATGGAATATTCATTATATGTTATTCCATTTCATTCATTAAATCAAATAGATCATAAGTCTATCATTGAAATTCCAATGTTTTAATTCAATTATCATTGTATGTGTAATATCAACCAATACACAACAAAACCATCCCAAGAGAACCAATCAGGAACCCATTATCCCTCTAGGTGAGGTACAACATCCCATCCAAATAAGTACATCTACAACAATCCTCAACTTAAGCCCATGTTTAACCCTTGGTATAATATTCAAATTCCCTTTTGATTAAATCCAGGTTGTTATCATAATACTCCATGGATCACTCACTTCCTAAGTATATCCTCAAAGAATTAATCCATAGAATCCCTCATTAAGATCCATGTATCACTCATGACAATATATCATTAATCCATGAGTCTATCAACTGAATCCCATAATGGATCTATGTGTTTGACAAGGTATAATGGTGAATAGTCAAGTGAGTCCACCCATGGAAATATAATTTTAATCCATGCTCCATTGAAGGATATTTATTATCTCACCATTTCAAATTCATTTGATCATTTCAATCAACTTGAAAACATCCTAACCAACAGAATCTATTATTATACTCAACAAAAGGGGTCGACTCAAGCCTTTTTGAACCTCTTAAGCCTTGTAAATTCATTTACACACAAGGTAATAGTTCATATGGAATGCACCTCACACATAATAATCTAATATCTAGATTTAACATCATGTTACTCACATGGGTAAAGTAATTAAATGTGAAATTTATTCCTATTATGACAATTGAAAAAAATTCCAAGCTCATGGGATTTCCTTCAAATAATCACATATTAATTTTCAACATAACTAGCCTAACTATCATATTAAGATACCACATGGAATAGTTATAATATAACTCACATGAGATAACCATTAATTATAGTAATTCAATATAATTTCATCAATTTATGTACTAGACTCTACTTTACTCACATGGGCTAGTCATGAAAAAGAAACATGCTTAAACAGTAAATGATGTACACGGTTAAAGGATAATTTCATTCATCCCATACAGTTAATCTACTTCACATATAAACCAAATCATCAATTGATTGTAATTAAATTTATCCATTTAAACCAGTGGGATTAAATGGCCCCATCTTAAGGGAATCAAGGTTCAAATTCATAATCCATCAAATGATAATTATCAACAATAAATCCAAAGGTGTTGTTTATTCGAGGTTCTCTACCTATAACATGCATTAGAAAGCCTAGTCAATTACCATGATAGCAAATAAAAGGGTTCAATAACAATTTAAGGTGATGCCCCAAAAATGGGCATGTGGCACCCCATTATATATAAACATCTCAATATTCACTAAATAGAAAGAGACCACATACCATAGGACCATGCTTGATAGTTCATCTAGTATTAATATCTTATTTTCCATAATTTGTATGAAATATGATGAACAGATGACGAATGTGAAATTATAGAATAAAATCCTAAATTCTAATAGCATAGTCGATATCCAAAAGATTCAATAAAATATATAAATGACTTAATTCCTTACCGTATCATATTTAATAAGATTAAAAAAGTTCTAATCATAAATCAAATGAAGAGGGGATCAGAAATTGAATAATATGTCAAGAGGATATCTCCCACGGTTTCCCATTTTCGGTGCAATCATGATGGGATGAAAAAAATAGGTTATAAAACATTTCTGTTTATGAAATATAATTTTACCCTAATTATCTATGTCACACAGTTTAGTAGAATATATTTTCAAACTAGAAACCATGTCACATGGTCAACTATTGGAGAAAGGAGAACTCACACAGTTTAAAAACCATGTGCAAATTGTGTAATGAGCATCCACGAAATTTGATGAAAACTACATAATAGTTGCAAGGCAGTGTGGCACCACTAGAATGGTTCACAAAAACCATGTATATTGTCTCCTCTATTATCCATCCTTGCATGGTTTGTTAAAAATGATCTCCCTACACTCTTCGGTTTTTTCTAACCATGTACTATGTGTAAAACACCCCCAAACATTGGGATCCAGACTTCAAGCTAAGCCCTAACACCATAGAGACCATAATCACTCTAAAGGAATCAACCATTGGTCATAATGAAAATATCTATAATGATAATTAATGGAAAACAATAGATCTATACCACAATGAAAAATCTGGGTCTTATGAAAGTCCATATTTGAAATCATTTTTCCCATTTTATGTTAGAATAAAAATAAAATGACTTGATTAAAAAATATCATCATTGAAATATTTTATTACATGATATTATATAAATATAAAAAAATGATAGAGTAAATGGTAGAAAATATATATTTTAAAATGTCACCCATTTCTATTTATATACCAATTGTAACACTTATAAGTTAAATTATAATCCATTAATACAAAAAAAGTCAGTATAATGGTTATAGTTGTAATTTGTTAACTAATGGGTAAATAAAAATATAACGATTAAAATGAAACCAACACTAAAATAAATATCATTTAATTAATATATTCAAAACCTACCCAAATTTATTTGAATCTCTTTCATTTGGATGAATTTTTTTTGACAATAACTCTATTATATTGAAAATATAGTCTTTTTAGGAGTCTCTAACCATAATATATAAATGTGAACCTCTTATCATATCTTCTTTACAAGTCTGGGCTTTATAATACATTCAATTACTCCCCAAATAACATCCATGTTTCATTCACCAATTCGTAGTTCTTCTAGTGATTCCAAAAGTTCCGTCCTTTAAATCATAATGTTTAATCCAAAAAAGATTTTAAATGGAGATTTATAACTCTTAACTGGGAGATTTCAATTTCACTTATTCATAAACCTCATCTAAATAAATGATATAAATAAAAAAATGATTTTATTATTTTGAAAAAATTAATTTGTTATTATGATGATTGAATAACAACTACCAACCTTCATGCCATATAGGAAATTTAAAAAACATCACACATATGTATTAACGGCTTACCATATCCATGTAGTCAGGTAATTTTTTATTCCCTAAATAATTAGATTATAATATGGATATAATTAATAAATACGCATGTAATTTATGAAATTATTATTATTCTATAACGGAGATTTATTCTTTACCTTTCTTTTTTTATCCATAAAAAATGGAAAAGGAAATCATGAGTATGTATATGTAACTATATCCCTGAATTATGTAATAAATTTCTTGTTCTCAAAATTTTATGGATGAGTATAAAAATATAAAAATATATATATCTAATATTTTAGATATAAATATATTTTTCATAACCTTTTATAGATGATAGAACAATAATCAAATTATAATCACGGAGACTACTGAACAAAAACATGGATGATAAAATTCTACTCTCACCCCCAAACATTAATTTTAATAACAATTTTTTAGTAATGAAGTTATCAGTTTTTATAATAAAATCTTATAATTTATGATATATATTTGTATAGTAAGGTAAAAAATTATAACAAATAAAATTTATTATAGAGTAGTTTCTAATGCATATAAACATATATTAAATTTGATGTGTGTTACTTTTTTTACTGTATCAATTTTTTTGGGATGGTTTACGATTTAGTCATTATGGTGTCATATTTTGAAACCCATCAAAGGAAACTCTTTAATTCTATTATCCAATCTATTTATCTTGAAATTTCATTTTATTTAGTTATTTTTCCTATAATTAAGTTTTGATTTTACTGAATGAATATTTTATGGAAAAATGACATTATTTATCTCATCGATCACAATTCCCTTTTCATATTTATATATTTATAGAATAATTTTTTTATAATATTATATTTTTACAGAGTGTATTTTTTCCATTATATACATGTAAAAAAATAAATATTCATCTTCTTTTTATCTTACAAATGGTGAAATTTTTGAATTAGGTACATATGTATAAAATGAATGTTTTTATTTAATTCATATATAATTAATATAATTTCCTCTAATTAAGGATAAAAATATTCTGTGAAATATAATTAAATATTTTCAATGATTATTTTATATGAATGTATTTTGTGAAATATTTTGGAATGTTGTAGATTTTATTGAATTTTTTTATAATGGAAAGAGTATTTTCTTTTATAAATATATAATGTTAAATTTTAATGTAGTTTTCTTATATGATAACAACATTATTAAACATATGGTTGGATGGGGCTGTGATCAAATAATATTATCCAAATTCATTATCTAGTTAGGTAAGGATTATGCCAATGAAATTTTTATGATTCCTGTTTCTTTTTAACAAGTTTTTCTATGATGAAATGAAAAAATTATTATGAAACATATTTATTTTTTATAAGATAACACACTTGATGATTGACATTTGATCTTGTGACTCTCTTGTGAATATATTATTATTATATGATCTATGGTATTAATATAATATACCCCTGTGATCCATTATTAAAATATGGATAGCTCTTGTAATAAATAGTATTATAATGGGGTATGAATAATGTTCATAATGAGCAATGTCCACTATGATATTAATCCAAATAAGTAGTGACTAGGTAAAATCAGTTGATCCCAATCCACTATGATTGTATTGGGAGTGGACCTGAACTATATAATTGGGATTGAACCAAATCTATAATGATAATCTTGGGAGTGAACATTGAAAAAATATTTGGTAGTGAACATAATCCAATATGATATTCATCAGTGTGATCACTGACTATAGTTTTAGGAGTGATCTTAATAGTCAATGATAGTATTTATAGGGAGCCAAGAGTACTATGGAAATGATTTTATATATTAATGTCTATTCCAAGATTCTGTGGATTATTTATATTTTATGATCTTAATGAACTCTTTCATTTAAAATTTTATGATTCATTTCGTATGATCTACAATGATTTATCCCATGACTCAATATTTTTTTATCTTTGCTATGTTTGTTATTGTTTTAAATGATAAGAATTTATTCTTATACCCTTATTCTAATGTATTTTATTCATGTTCATTGAAATATTCCTTGATTACACCAACAAAGAATATGAGACCACCCATTCTTAATTTTTAATAACTAGGGATATAAAGTATATTTTTTTGTATGATATGTATAATAAGGGTTCATATAGTGAATAATTAAGTGGGAGATGATGTTGATATTTTATGAATAAGTTTCTTATGTGTCCAAGTTTCCTATTAGAATATGACCAAAAATTATATCTCATGGATGGTTATTTTACCAGAATTATATTCTTATAATAATTTGTAATAACTATTTACTAATTGTATTGGCCACCATAGTTAGTACTCATTTATGATTACGTGAACAATTGAAAAATATGATGAGAAAGAGTTAGTTAATAAATATTAAGAAAATCATATGTATGTTTAATTTTCATATGTTTATTTAAAATAATGTATCTTATTTTACTAGAATATAATTATTGTCTAGATACTAAAAATGAAAATGGTCTTAAAATAGATACTTCTAGGAATCGTAACCCAAAAAATTTTGGTCGAGTATATCAATTTAATTTTTTGGTTCACGTTGATTGTCCCCTTACTATGCACTATGATTGAAACTCCTTAGTGGTTTTCATAGGTTAATTAACATTTTATTAAAAAACATCATGATGTAATTGAATATATTATAATGTTTAATGAAATTGGTTGAAATTATGTTATACTAGTTTGTCTAATCTCATCTGAATTTTGAAATCCTATAATAGTTTTCCATGATTTATCAGTTTCCCATTATGATTATTATTTCATTAAATATGGTTTCTATTTTCATTTATTGGATTGAAACAATTTGAAAATTTTGAAAGAAAAATATGATTTATAATTAAAATTTTATCATATAACCAAAAACAATTTAATGGCAAATGGATTGAAAAATCCCCATTATATGAATAAAAATAATTCTGAAGTAATGAATTCACTATAGTTTTTACATGATAAAGGAGGGGATAATGTTTTAGTGAATCCTTAATGATGAAACATATACCATAATTAAGTTGTTTTAGAGATCCTTTATATTAAGAGAAATTTTACACACCCATTAAAGAAATATTTTAAATTATCAAATGTTGCAAAAATATAAAATTTGTTTTATCTATTTAGTGTTTTTATGGGGAATAATAACCATGTAAAACATTGATAAAAAGCACATGAAAAAGAAAATAAAATTTCTATGGAATAGGATGAAATTAAAGGAATATTTTTAAATAATTTTATTCCTCATATTTTTCAATAAAAATGGAGGAGGATTTTTTTTTTGGAAAATTGGAATCATGATGAATCTGTTGGTACCTATGAGGAAATTTATAGATACTTGTGTTGTATACTTTTCCTTTTACCATCAAAACCTAGATTATGGTTGATAAATATTTCATTGATTTTAACACCTACTCTCTAAAGGGATATATCCAGAACATAAATCATTACCCATAGAAATGTTTCTGTCAATTATATAATAATTTAAATTGATATTTCATTAACCCATCAATATCATGATTTTTTATATGAATAGATCATTTAAATTATAAAGAATTTCTAGAAACTATATATAGTTAAAGATACACATTTCTTTATACTCATATTTTATAATGAAGACAAATGGATATTTTATAAAGGTTATTGGAAAAAAATTATGTTTAAAAATGAAAGACAACAATAAATTGAATTATGATGTGATAAGTAGAATATGATTGTAAATGAATATGAGAAAGAACCACAAAATTCCACACATCCACAGACCTTCATTTTTAATACATAAGGTTTTTTAATTATAAAACATGTTCAAAATAATGAGGGTTAATGATTATGATCGATGTTAGTAACCACTAGTCATGGAGACTAAGGTAAATATCATGCTATCACTATCTCTAATGTGTAATATGACAATAGTTAATTGAAATTTATATATATCAACCACTATTGAACTAATAATGTCCCATTTCACATAGGACTCGACCACTATTTTGTATTTGATTATTTTTATAAGCATACCAATGTACAACCTCAATGTAATTATGTTTAATTAAGATATCAAAACCATAATGTTATGATGACCACATCTAATGTCTAAAATTATACATTTAATTTATTTTAAGGTAAATGATTACCAAAAATCACATAATTCTTCCTCCATATGAATTTTATGATATTTGATACACGAATCATCTATATTGTAACAAATCCTAGATAAATTGCTATGAAATTCTAGCCATGTTTTATATTTCAAACCATTTTTTGATCTTTTAGTAGTATAACGATAGATATAAACATCTAATGAAGATTATATCCATTGTAGGGGTATTGATTCCAATTAAAAATTATTTTATATTATATGGTTTTGGAGAAAATTAAAAACAATGATATTCCTACTCTATTAGTCATTGTTTATTCTTTTTAGGAATAGTTTCCTACTCCTTATGAAATTCATGAATTTTTGTCTTTATTATGTCTCATAAACGGTTCAAAATATATTTCCAAGAATCTATATATAAATGAATCAGTTAAGCAGTAGGATTTGATTAATCAACTCAAGGGGAAGGTTGATAAAGGATTCAATTGGCCATATGTGTGACATATGAGTGCACATGTTCTATTTTTGGTAATACTTTCAATCAATATTATTATATATTCATAGAGAATGAATTATTATGAATATAACATTAATATATTATTTTGGACCCAATAAAATAACATTCTATATCACAAAATATACTAAGTGTGATTTTTGTATAAAAAATGATTAATGTTTAGGTTATTAAATATCAAGTAAGGGTATATCATTTGATCTATGATACAATTATGTTATTGAACATTGTAAAAGACCAAAAAATATGATATAGATTTGTAGTTTTCTAGGTTATTATGGATATTATCAATCATTTGTGCAGAATATATTTTAGAAATATAATAGACACACCATGTTAACATGGAAGAGATCCAAATTCCATTAAAAATATGAATGTGAGTATAATTCCATTGAATGAAAGAGAATGTTATTTAGTTAACCTATACATACACAAACCTATAGTTGAGAACAATTTTTAATCTATTTTGGAACTTCATAAAATTTACAATTAGAAATACTCATATATAATGTTATGGTTTTCAATTATCTACCTTGAAAATCTTATATACATTATAAAATCATCCCAAATCATTATTTGGATTTAATTATGGTAAGTTTTTCATTAATGATATGGAGGTATTAATTTTTCTATAGACGAGTGATATATATAATGATTATAAAATATTAGAGTATATATTCATTTAAGAATATTTACTATCCACTAGGAAAAAAGGTTGGAGTTTATTAATGATTATGAATTATCAATACATTACTGACCAAGAAATTTGGAAACATGGTAGATTTCTTGGTTCAAAAGGATTATTCTATCTTTTCTATGATGAGGATTGAAAAAGATCCAATATTTTATCATTTTTAAGGGATAGATCTAGAGATCATGAATATTGTGAGAAAACACATCTTTCTAAAATTTCAATCAAAAAAAGTATCCCTATGAGTATTGAATAAGTACACATGATGAATTTGTAGTGGTAAGATAATGTGATAAATGATCATTTTGATTAAAATAAATTTATTTTGTAGAATTTATATGTCATGTACATAAAATATTTTATGAATGAAATTTTGGATGATGCTCATAGTTCAATATTAATTATCATAGACTCGTTCGAAACTTCTCCATAGTTACAACACCACTATCAGCCTTCACGAAGAAGGGGAAGCCCTTCGTGTGGTCAGAGAGATTCTAGCAGATCATTCAGGAGCTGAGGCAGAGGATGACTAGTGCCCCCATCATGAGGCTTCCAGAGGAAGGCGTAGGGTACGTAGTTTACCACGACGCATCAGGGACCAGACTTGGGTGTGTCCTAATGCCAGAGCAAGCCGTGATCGTGTATGGTTCTTGGCAGTTGAGACAGAATGAGAAAAACTACACTACCCATGACCCGGAGTTAGCAGCAGTGGTCTTTGCCTTGAAGATGTGGTGGCACTATCTGATGGGTAAATTTTTTACCGTGTACTCTGATCAAAATAGTCTCAAGTATATCTTCTCTCAGAAGGACCGGATCCTGAGACAACAACAATGGATTGAGTTCCTCAAAGACTATGAATTCTAGATATTCTATACTCATGGGAAAGAGAACGTTGTTAAATATTCTCTCAATAGAAGATCAGGATTTCAACTGCTAGGAGAGGTGACAGAGTAACTAGATGCCTTATAGATATAATTTGTGGATAGGGATGGGGTAGCCTTTCTATAGTCTCTCACAGTCACCCCTCCACTTCTATAGTGATTCAGGGAGGTGTAGCATGGAGACACTGACTGTGAGACGTGACGTGCTCAGATATCCATAGGGAAGGCAGATGATGGATTATTTGATGGAGGAGAGCACATCATCCTCTTCAGAGGACATACCATGGTACCAGTTGCACATCAGGAGGAGGTTTTGATGGGGTTCCACACTTCCCCTCTAGCGGTACATCCAGGTGTGGAGAAGATATACTAGGAACTTTGATGATAGCATTTGTGGCCAGGTATGAAGAATTTTGTTGCAGAATTTTCTCACGATGCCTCACTTTTTAGTAAGTGAAGGAAGAGCACCAGGTACTAGCAGGCTTGGTACAACCCTTTGTAGTCCCAGGGTGGAAGTGGGATGGGATATCCATGGACTTCATGATGGGTCTTCCAGGTACATCCAGGAGTCATGATTCGATATGGGTGATCATTGACCGACTCACCATGTCAGCCCACTTCTAACTGATCAGAGATCAGGTCTCAGTTGAGATGTTGGGATGCCTCTATGTGTAGAAGATATTGAGTTTGCATGGAGTACCTTCTTCTATTGTCTTTGGCCGTGATGAACGCTTCACTTCCTGGTTATGGAAGGGGTTGAAGTAGGATTTCGGGACACAGCTACGTCTGAGCACCATCTTCCATCCTCAGACAGATGGTCATACTGAGAGGACCTTTTAGACCCTTGAGGACATGATCCGTGCATGTGTCCTCGACTTCGGTCACAGCTGGGAGGACCAATTTATTTTGGTGGAGTTTTCCTACAACAACAGCTATCATTCCACCATCAGTATGGCACCTTTTTAGGCCTTATGCGGCTGACCTTGCAGATCGACACTGTGCTAGATAGACCCAGGGGATTCATCACTAGTTGGACTAGAGATGGTTTGAGCTACCACAAAGAAGGTGTAGATAATCCAGGAGCAGATGAAGTCTGCACAGAGTAGGCAGATGTCGTATGATGTGAAGAGACGAAGACCTCTGTAGTTTGAGGATGGTGACCACGCCTTCCTACAGGTCTCACGTCGATGAGGTCTACGGAGATTTGGTCGAGGTGGAATGCTAACTCTACGATTCATCAGACCATTCCTGGTCCATAGAAAAGTAGTCGAGGTGGCATACCACTTAGCTCTTCCACCATAGATTCACAAGGCGCATGATCTCTCCCACGTATCTCAACTGAGCAGATACATGAATGACCTATCCCACATCATTGACAATGGGGAGATGGACATCGATGACGTGGTGACTTTTACAGAGGTTATAGTGGAGATTGAGGATCGGGAGGAGTGGTTCCTACATGGACGGTCGATACCTTAGGTGAGTGTTCATTGGAATCATGGGAACCTCTAGTAGAGAACGTGGGTGTGGGAGGCTCAGATGTGTTCCCAATACCCCCTCTTATTCCCATAGTGTGAGTTGTAGCTCATGGGGACGTAAAGCCCTGAGGTGGGGAGAAATTAAAGACCCAGAAGATCTGTTGAATTTTTTTTTCAAAAATTCATGGTATTTTTATGAGTCCGCAATTTCTGATGGCGCTTGATTTTGAGGCCCGATGTTCCTAGAATTAATTTCTGAAGTTTTGTTCAGGTACGTTCAGTAAACGTACGAGCGGGTTTTTATAACTTTTGAACCGGTGCTCGAAACTAAAATTTGAGGCCACCATTGAACTCACAACGTCAGTGATTTCTTATTGAGACCATCACCGCGGTTGTGTTTTAATGAGAGTGGAAGTTAGATTTCAGTGTTTTTAGTTAAATTGAATAAAAATAAAGTGATAACATTATTTTTATTGGTAGTGGTTAAAGATAAAAGAGGAGGTTTTTGGTGAGGGACACCACACCATAACCTCCCATGAGAGGTTATGGAGGTGGTGCCCAGCCGCACGTAACCTCCCATTGGAGGATATCCTTTGGTGGGGACCACCCGGGTGATGAAACCCTTGGATCCCGTACATAAGTATTAAACCCTTGAACTTCCCCACAATTTATTTTGGCTATCTATCCACCCATTAATTAAGTGAATGGATTCATTTAATTCAAATCCTTTAAATTCATTATGCCAACAATTGTATATGATGTGAAGCTTTATTATTCCTTTTGTGTTGGAATAATCTTTTGGGAGGGCATGGAAAGGAGATTTGAGGGGGAGGACATCTCACCACCGAAGAATGCGAAGAAAGCATCCTCATCGCCAATGAAGAACAATGAACAACTTTCTTGATCTTTGACCGAACCTAAAGAGAAGGATCCGACCACGATGAATGCCAAATAATATTTTTCCTCAGTCTCCTACCTTGGATGCTTCTAGATGTCAACAGAACGATGTCTGCTTCCCACGACTTCATCAACGAGCAACAATCGAGGTAGAGGGTTTGAATTTTTTTACTCATTCTTCGTCGTACAAATTTATGGTATGATAATCGAATGACATCATCGTTATGAGGAGGGTTTGGACCACACAAACACGGCCCGACCATCTCCTTTTTTTGTTCTTGTTCATTGACAACAGAGGTGGTACACACGGTGACTGGCAACAATCCGGCCGCGAAGAAGCCAGTGGCGCAAGGCCGTCAGGTCGCCACAAGGGCATGACAATGTCGTGCCATGCAAAGAACCGAGATGTGGACAGGCGAGCTGTGGTTGTGCTGGAGGGGTGCGGTGCCGTTGTACCGGGCCGGAAGGAAGGGCCGCGGTGGTCGGACGGTGGCACAGCGTCATCTCACCATACGGTGCAGTAGGGATCCAAGACCAGGGTGGGCCATGACAGAAGGGCGCGGCACCGTCGCACCTCGCTGGTGGTGCAGGACCGCGTCCATAGGCCGTGATGGACAGAAGAGGGCGGATGGCTGATCCGGCCACCGGTGCGTGTTACAGGCGGGACCCTTCGGATCCCGGGGTAACCAGGGGTCGGTGCCTCGCACTGGCCATTTCAAACAAAGGGTGGCGCGACACCCCGATCCCACATGTGGCTATCCATGCCTCATGGTCCGGACAACCATTCCACGCGGGCCGGCCAACCAGGCCACACAGGCCAGCCTGCCAGGCCACGTGGGCCGCTAGCCGACCAGGCCACGTGGGCCGCCACCTATCCATGCGGGCCAACACTCGGCCACGCGTGCTGCTAGGTCGGGCCGCCCCTTCATGTGGGGCCATACCTTCGGGTCAGGCCACACCTTCGAGCTTGGCCGCCCCTTCGGTCCAGGTCAGATTTGGGGACGGAGTCGGGTCGGTCCCACTAGGTCAGACCATACCCGAACCCATCAGACCCCTTTACACCTTTTCATATGTATCATGGGCCGCAGGTGTACGATCGACAAGCCTTCTATGGAGACGGAAATATTATAGAGAGACATTTCCTTTGACATACCCCACATGAGGTTTGGACACAATTGGTGTACTGTCGGGTGGGTTTGAACCTAAAATCCAACTTGGCCCCTGGAACGAAAATGCCAATAACTCATAGACCAGGCGTCTGATTGATGTGGTGTCTATTACGTTGAGACCCATTTGAAATAGCGGTCCATTGTGATACTTTCACATGAGAATTAGTAACCTTTGGAGTATCGACCAATAGCTCGTGAGGCAGATCCTCCCGGAGATGAGCGTGCAGTGTGCGGAGACATAGTAGCTGAAAGACATGACGACTGCTTGACCAATTCAACTCGGTGTGATTCGACTTGCCCAGTGGGGAGCTCCTGGTAGTTAGCGGCCATCCCATGGTGGAGGAGCACCCGGTATTTGGCAGGAGTAATGTGGTACTCGACAGGAGGAGTACCTCTACATGCTATTAGGGGGAGTGCCCGATATTTGGTGGCAGACCCACAATGGATGGAGCGCCTAGTAGTTGGCAGTAGACCCACGGTACTCGATAGGAGGAGTACCTCAGCAGTCCAAGGTTAGTGAGAAGAACCTCAGTGTCGCGACAGGCCCACTTTACTCAACAGAGGAGGAGTTCTCCAGCAAAAGTGGTTTCGATAATAAAAATCATGGTTTTATCTGAGTTAATATCCTTTATTTTTTCCTCATAATTGAGATGGGTTACATGATAACATAGGTATATGTGTGGGCATATACCTACGTAATGGTTATCTGTTGATTTAATACGGTGTGGTTTATCCCTGTTGGATTTTGTGAGACCATGGGCGTCTCAGGGTCCCTACTGTGTATCTTTATACTCACCCATGAACGGGCTATTCCCGCACCTCATTGTGTTGGATGCAGACGACTGACAGTGCTAACGGAGTCCGAGAGCACCAGGACTGGACGGTACCCAAAGGAGGAACTTACGACATATTGGTACATGGTGTTGTCTGACAGACATAGAGTGCTGTGGAGGCCATCTGTACCTACCCGTCAAGTAGGAACCCTGGAGGACTATCCAAGAGCTTCTTATACCATTAAACTGTTTGTCCCTTTTTAGTTGCACATGCTTTTAGTTGTATTTTTACTTTACAGTTGGGCTTGTATTCTGGCCCCCCATTACTTTCAGTACACTTGTTATATATCTTTTACTTGGATTTTTCTTCTGCTTGTACTCTAGTTGAATGTGTTTACGATTTATAAAGGAAATTCCCTCCCAATTTTAGAAAATTACTCATTTGGTGCTAGTCGCCAGCCCCTGGACTATGGAAAACGGGCTTGGGGTAGTCACGATACGGGCCCCAGGGGACGGGTCGTGACATATATCATCCATCGATAGCGAACATGCACGAGCCTCAAAACACATCTATTTTCTCTACACAATAGTTGTTGTAAACCCCATGAAAAGTTAAATGAATAGTGTTATAAGATTAATCACATAAATAAGATCTGATATAAATTTTATATAAAATAGTTTTCACATAAATTTGTCTCCATGGATTATTCAACACTGATGGTACCTCTCAATATCAGTGGACCCATGTCAACCACCACCCTAAACTAATCAACAACATGAAGATGATTCACTCATGAATCGTACTTTTGGATCCCCATAGAATATAATGATTATGAATGTTCCAATTTGACCATTTTATCAAATTATCTAGGCCATCATGAGGAATGAAAATAACATTATTGAATATCTATAAATTTTTATAGTTTCCACAACTGTTTCACAACATCATGTGAGGAACAAGAATTATAGGTGACACCAATCATTATGCACTGGTAGAAAGTTATGGGAAATATATTGGATATAATTGATGTTTCAAAGGTTTCTTGTTGCTAATAATAACCTCCATTAATGATGTGATACTATGGAACTAAAAGTTATTTCATTTCATTCCACTTAATCTTCTAATGTGACGTTTAGAATGTGAAGAATAAATAATTTCTCTTATTGTGTCCATTTATTCTTTTTAACCATTACTACCATATATTTATAGTTATAAATCTTTATCAAGAATAACTATGATATTATATCCATTGAAAAAACTTGTAGGTACTTATAAAACTTATTTTGATCATTATTTACAATCTCTAGAGAAAAACCCAACTCGAGGAACCAATTGATGTTCGACCACAAAAAACACTATCCCATGTTAAATGATAGAAAATATAGATACATCCAAATAATCATAAAATATGGAAAAACTTCTAAAAACGGTCTTAAAACCCAACAATTCCATTTCCACATTCCTATTTTCATAAACCATGGAATACCACTATATCATTCTAGGACCCTTCATTTGGAATTCCACAAACATTACCTTAATATGCATAAGGGTATCGAGGAAGTGAATGATATGATAAATATTTCATACCCACAACTCCACCTATTTAATCTCATTTTTACCCTTAATGGATGTGTGTTTAATTAATATAAACTTATAATATTACTCCCTTTCCAATCCTTTTCCAAGATATATTTTAACAACTACACTCAGGGATTATGGAAATTTTGGGTCCATTGTTTGAATAGATCAAATAATAAACCCAACATGTTTCTAATTTTATGTTGGATTTAATTGAGGATCCTATGATATATTATATTATGGAACCAATTAGTGATGTCTTGGAGGTATAATATTTATGTAAGACACCAACATTTTGGAAAATAAAACTATATTCGATAGTCCAATTGATATGCAACACTAAGAATATGTGACCCATAACATTTTTGATTATTATTACCTAGATAATAAATTGGTGAGTATAAATATTATCCAATAATATATGAAATATATACTTTAATAAAATTAGTCTGTGTAAATTTATTATTTTTAAAAAAATCTAACTTTTCATAATAATGTAATATTTTTGATCAAAATATATGTTTTAGTCAAAAAATGATTTTGTAGTGCTTTTTTTGAAAAAATGTTATTATTAATTATTGGAACATATATAAAATGTATTCTATAATGTAAAATTCAATTTTTGAATCGTAATATCAAATTTTACATAGGTTAAAATTTACTAATTTTTTAAAAGAAATTGATTTTTCAGTGAATAGTAAAAATGGTGATTTATGTAAATCTTTCATTAATATAAAATAAATTAAAATTTTATTTATAAAACTATGTTTTAAATATCATATAAATTAAATTAATAATAATTTATCTATATTTAATAAAACTAATTTCATTTAAATCCTCTTCATATTGTATATTAGTTTAACTTTTTCTATAGGTTTAAAAATGAGATTTCTCTAGAAGCAGTATTATTATAAAAAATTACTATCGTTTTTTATTTAACTAAAATAAACACTAATGATAAATTTTTGAAATGAAAATTCTCAAATATATATCAACAAATATTTATTTATATTCAAATAAATTATTTGTTTTTGTAATGGATTTAATATAAAATCATCATATTCATAAATAATACTCTTCATGAAAACTTGATTTTTAATTATTTCTGTGGTTTTTTTTTAAATAAATATGACCTTTTATGGATTCAATTTGGTATAATTGAAACCTTATTTGGATAAAATTATATTAAATTCTAATATATGGTCATGTTTTTTTCATAATTAATAGTGAAATATTAAAAATTAATTTTCATAGATGAGGTAAAAATGGGTTTATCGAGGCTTAATATAAAAAGATAATGGATAAAATTACATAAAAAAATTTATTTAATTTATTTTGGTACCTATGTAATCCTCATCATTTATATTTCATGATAATAATATATTTTTTACATTTTTTTCATATGAAAAACATTATTGAACCATTTTTTTAAATTTCACAACTATTCCACTCACCTCACATTTAAAATTCCATCCCCTATCCTCTCCTCATCACAACATAAATTTTGTTTATAAATTCTATACAAAAATAATTTTTAAATATCATTCCACTCAACATATATGAAATAGTTTTTTTGGTAAATCCTTTGATAGAATACATTATTTATAATTTTATAGATGGGGTCTAAGAGGAGTTAAAATTATTAACTACTCATTTTATATTTCGTCATTCACATCCCTTAAATATTTTTCATTTATTATTATATAATGAAAAATTTATATCCCATATAATTATATGTTATTATTTCATTTTAATTCCATATCTCTATCTATTATTTCATCAAATGGGATATAGAAGCATCACTTGTGTTTATGGTGAACTACCTCCTTGTGAAACCCAACCATTTTTTACACCATCACCTATTATTGATTTTATTTAAATATTTGAAGGATGCATTTGATAATTTTATCATATTTTTACATCAATATTATTTTTATCAGAAATAACTTTTTTACTTTTCATTTTTTTGTGTGATACGATAATATAGTACGTGTGTACAGAGGACTACAGTATTGTGAAGCGAAGTGATTGATTTTTCAAAAAAAGATTACATGTAAGGTAATAACGATAATTTTAATTAATATATGTGATATACAAGACATGATTTTTATAATAATGACATTTTATCATTATCAAATGATAAAATTTCTTTCACTTTCATACCATTAAAAATGATAATGTAATTTCTATACGTGAGGACTACAACCTCCCAAAAGCTATGTTAATATTTTATTCATCACTAAAAAAATGATTGACATATATATATACATATATTTACTGATTAAATATTGTATTTATGATGTTATTATTATTCATGTAAGTAAAATATTACTTCACTTATTTTTATAATGAATTTTCAAATATGAAACATTACTCATGCATACATACAACCTACTATCTACTGGATTGTAATGTAGTTCATTTATTATAACAACATTCCATGACTAGTTTTAAAATTTTAAATTATGTTTAAATATTATAAATATATAATGATTATTATTCTAGAAATTTTCAAAGAGTGAAATATTTTAACATGATCAACACATCATAGATATTTTAAAACGGTGAACCGAATATCCTCAAAATACATGATGTGAACTAAACTGCTTAGGTATTTTTTATATGTAATTGAAAACAAAAAAAATGTTTTCTGCCTATTTTAGGAAACCTAAAAATATTTCACAATATATCATGTATTTAATATATTCTTATTATATATTTGTTAATGGAAAAAAAAAATTAATGCCTAGAATCAATTAACTATAATGACCCTCCAATTCTCATTGCCTTGAGAGTACAATGAGTCATTACTAGGCCTTAAGTGACATCCCCAAGACGCCATAGTCTATAAATAAATTCCAAAGGGTTTAAAATAAATTTGGGAGAAGATTTAACCTTTAATAAGTCAACTAATAAACCAACCAACCATAAACAACCATTCACTATATGATGCATGAATGAATGAAAGACAGCCCAATATCTTCAGGTATCTCAAAACCACATCAAAGTAAGAAACAATGGAAGAATAACCAAGTGTCAAAGTGAACAGTGAAGAAACTACACAAGCCTATCTTAAGAATACATGCTACAAAATCTTCATGATCCAAAATTTCCAAACACCCCATACATAACGAGGTAGTGCTAAATAAAAATGAAACATTACATTTTCCCCTATCCTAGAAGATAGCATCTACAAAAGCACCAAAGTGCCAAAACATAGGTGAGTATAAAACTGAGTAGGTTTTACCAAATGACTTTCCTACTCAAGCCAATATGATGGAAGAGTTATAAATAATTATAAAAAGTTTTTATATAAAATAATTTCTCAAAAAAAGTTTATAACTAAATACAAACATGTTTTCAAAACCATTCATTACTAATGAATACTAGTGAAATTGAAACCCATTTTTTCCATGAAGATATTTTTCTAGAAAAATAAAAAAACAATATTTATGACCATTTTACAATATCTCTTTATCATAATATCAAAAAATTCATCAAACCCATGAAACCAACCATGCATGCTACGTTATGATAGTTCCAAACTCATGAGCAGTTTCTCATCGATCTACCAAGTCATCACAGTGTAACTGTTTCCCATGTGCCATTAACCCTTTGGCACCGAGCACACTATCATATTTCAACCAAGCCCCATATATGAAATTCCCATGTTCCATTAAACCATTGGCACCGTGAACCTATTCATATCTTTGGAAAGCCTTATATAGTTAACATGAACACACACCACATATTCCAAAACAACAATTTCCATAAAATTTCCTTTTTATTGAAAACCATTTCTTTCAAAACCATTTCAATACCAAACCATTTAAATTGTAGACCATTTTAATAAAACTCCATTTTTATTGAAAACCATTTCTATTGAAAATATCTTTTTCATAAACCATTTAGTGATTATAGAAAATCAATAATTTAAAATCATCATTTTAAATTCATGAAACAAAACCCCCTTTTACACAACTATTCACCAAGATCACACAATTCCAAAAAAAACCATTAATCGTCACAAATGAAGATTTTTCCAAGAATTTCACAAAAAATAAACCAATTTTATTATAATCTAATCAATTATATCTATAGGAGTCGAGATATAATTCCCCTACCATAATGGTTTTGATCAAAACCAAAATGAACGAAAAAACGATGAAGAAAACTGAGTCGTTTCTCCAGGAACCCGCCATATATATGTTCTCCTAACAATACCTATAATAAAAATCATTAAATTTGGAATCCCCACACCTAGATCTACCCATAACGGGAATAGATCTATGAAACCAAAAGAATATGAGAAGTAGATCTTAGTAGATCTAAGGAACCAAACAAGAACGAAGAAGAATGATCACATATCACAAGAATATGGAATAGATTTCCCAAGGGAGGCCTTCGAATCACCTCCAGAATAATGGGAGAACCTTATATGGCCTAAGGACAAGAAAAATCCCGAGTAATATCTGATTAAGAGGAATAACAAGAAACATATAGGTAAAAACGTGTGAGATCCACTTTTTTAGGATCTCACATAAGTTCCTGCATAGTTAGTTTTCATGATTAGACAAACTGTGCGCTAACCGTGTACTAGCCACTGCTTTGAAAGACCCTCACACAGCCTCATTGCATGGTCTCCCAATATTTTCTCTAATTTTTCATGTTCCACTGATTAAAAAGTTTTAACTAGTCATGGTTTGGCAGCACAATTAGACAAATCGTGCACTGCCCGTGCGACTTCCCCTTTCGCTCAAAACTTCATTCCAAGATCTCCCGACTCTCCCATTAATCAACCATAAATTTATAACCCTGAAAATCATTAGGTAAGGGTTACATTCTTGGAGTAATAAATTCTCCCCACAATTAGTCTTTCCGTCCTCGGATAGTAGAAAACATTCGACAAACTGAAAGAGTTTCAACCACTGCCCTTTCATTTCTTTCTCATGTTCCCAAGTATCTTTTTGAATCTTAACATGATACCATAAAACCCACACTAGACGGATGATTTTTTCCCACCAGATATTCTCTATCATATTAACAATTTGTACTGGGATGTGTATCAACGAAACATTCAGCTATAGGTCAACGTGATCACATCTTATCACTTTGTCACGATCAGGTTGATACTTTTTCAACTGAGATACATTGAAAAAATAATGAACCAAACTGAACCATGGTTGTAATTCCAACCAATATTCCACCTCTCCAACACATTCTCTAATCTAAAAAGGACAAATTTATCTAGGATATTACTTTCCCCACTTCCTAAAACAACGATTTCCAAGACATGGAGAGATCCTCAAGAAGACATGATCAGCCACAACGAACAACAAAGGTCTTTGATGGTGATCTGCATAAGATTTTTGATGACTCTGAGCCCTCTCCATCCACATTCTAATCAACTAGATCTTCTTTGTTGTTTCATTGACATGGCTTGGACCAACTTGTGAATTTTCCCCCATTTCCACCCAACATAGTGGAGAACGACAAGGACGCCCATACAATGCATCAAACAGAGCCATATGTATCTTGTCATGATAAATGTAATTGTATAAGAACTCTAATAAGGGTATATTTTCCTCTTATGAGCCATAATAATCTATTACACAAGATTACAACATGTCTTCCAACGTATTTATCATTCTCTTGGATTGCTCATTAGTCTAAGGATGTTACGCAGTGCTCATAGTCAACTGAGTCCCAACTACTTGTCGCAATGATTTCTAGAAATGATATGTGAACCATGAATATCTATCTGATACTATTGACACAGGAACACCATGAATCTTTTCCACTTCATCGATATATATTTTTGAAAGATCCTCCACCTTATGATATTCACGAATATGGATGAAATGGGACGACTTGGTTAGACGATCAACTATCACCCAAATGGCATCATGTTTTTGAACCATTCTTGGAAGACCTGTAACAAAATCCATTGCTATATAATCCCATTTCCACAGTAGAATGGGGAAATATAGTAACATACCGGATGTTCTCTGATGCTCTGCTTTAACTTGCTAACTTGTTAAGAACGACGAGATGAAATTGGCCACCTTCCTTTTCATGCCGCTCCACCAAAATTTTTCCTTCAATGCCTTATACATATTTTGTGTACTTGGATGTACATCCCATCTCAAATATCAGTAAGAATGAAGGATTTTTCCCTGAAAAACCATAGGTACAACTATTCGATCATTGAAACACCAAACTGAACACCCATCAAGCTTCCCGCACTCAATGGTCTCCCAACAATTGAGTTTTGATCATACAAATAAACATTCTGCATCAGATGTTTGTTCCTATTTGATCATTTTTTCTTAATCAAGAACAAGATTAGCTAAAAAAACCGCAAGATCACCTTTTCATTCTCATTCTACATGCATTTCGGTTAAGACCGACATCAACTGTCAATTATCTGAAGCTTCTTTAACAAACTGAGCATATGAATTTCTACTGAATGCATCTGCCACCAAATTTCCTTTCCCTAGTGTGTACATCAAGTCAAAGTAAAACATTTGTATATACTCTATCCATCTCCTATGCCTCTGATTCAAATCCCTCTGTGAGAAAATTTGTTTCATGATTTTGTGATACGAAAACACAGTAAATTTCTCACCTTTTATATAATGCCTCCATGTTTTCAAAGAAAGGATGACTTCAGCTTACTTCAAATCAAGTGTTGGGTAATTATTCTCATGAAACCTCAAATTACTTGAACCATAAGCAACAACACGGTCTCCTTTCATGAGAACACAAACAAACCCAAATCCTTATGCATCACAATACACTACATACCACTATCCTGATTCTAGAAAGATAAGGATAGGTGTTGATGTAAGCTGGACTTTCAGTTCCTAGAAAGGCTTCTGACATTCCATCTTCCATTGGAATGGATCATTCTTATTTGTTAGAGCTATAATTGGTGATTATATTCAGGGGAAATAATGCAAAAACCATTGGTAGTAACCAGATAGACCAAGAAAACTTTGTATCTCAAACACATTATTCGGTGTTTGCTAAGAGATAATGGCTTCAATCTTTTCTGGATCACCTAAAACCCCTTTCCCAGAAATCACAAGGCCACAGAAACATACTTCCTGTATCCAAAAATCCCACATTGAATCTTTGGAATACAAAGGATGAACTCTCAAGATTTGTAACACTATTTCTATGTGCACCTCATGATCATCCCTTGTCTTTGAATAGACCAAAATGCCATCCACAAAAACCACAATAATATAATCCAAATATTGTTGGAATATTTGATTCATCAAATCTATGATGACTGTTGGTGAATTTATTAGACCGACATACATGACTACATATTCATAGTGGCCATATCTACTTTTGAATGCTACCTTTGGAATATCCTCTTTCCAAACTCTCAATTGGTGATATCCGGATCGCAAGTCAATCTTAGAGAACCACTGAGATCCCCTTAATTGATCAAAGTGATCATCAATTTCTGGAACTGGATATCTATTCTTAATCTTAACTTGGATAAGCCTATGATAATCAACACATAGTCAAAGAGTTACATTTTCCTTCATCACGAACAAAATCGATGATGCCCACAGATACATACTTGGTCGAATGAAAACCTTGCTTTCCAGCTTCTCTATCTACACATTCAATTCTTGTAAATCTATTTGTTCCATCCTATATGATAGAAGGATATAGGACTCGTCCACAGAAGGAGGAAAATCGTAAACTCCACTTCTATTAGAGGAGGTAGCCCAGAGTAGTTCATGGGAAACACATCTAAAAAATGATCCAAAATATTAGGAAAAATATTTTCCCCGATCTCTTGAATTGATTCCAAAGTCAAAGCTACCAATTGGTAAGAGATCGTTCCAACCATTGGTTCCAACCAGCTCTTTTCAACATTCTTTACAATCCACTCTCCTCTAAAGAGATGCTCGATGCCATCTTATGACATGAAACTATATGTTCTCCTATTACAGTCGATTTGAGTCTTGGAAATTGTCAGAAAATCCATAACCAAGATTACATCATAGACAACGATGTTCAACATCAAGAGGTCACATTTAGCTCAGCACCATCAAATTTTATAGCACATACTCAACATACAAAGGCATGCCATTCTCTTTCACCAAGAAGAGTATCTAGTTTCAAAATAAAATTCATCATTTCCATTTTTAAATATAGAAATTCAACAACATGAGAAGAAATGAAGGAATGTGATGCACCAATATCAAACAACACTTGCACAAAGTTATAATTCAAAAGAATCGTACCTTTCACTATAGATGGTCCATCCTGATCATCGACAATTATCTGCTCAAATCAAATCAGTTGTTTCTTCATTATATTTCTCTCATTGTTTAGTTGTTGTGGTTTCCCTAGTTGAGGAGTCATAGTATTACTAGAATCACCATTGCTAGTCTTGCTCTACTAATAAGACTGAATCTGCTATCCTCATCCAGTCAAAGCATATGATGCTCGCGATATCTGAGAAATGTCTCGTGCACGAGACCTTGGATAATTGCAATAATAACACCAAATATGTCTCATATTGTTACAATTATGACATGCTATTGGTTGATCTATAAAATATCGCTTTATTTGTTCAAGAAAACCTCATTTAAAACAATATACTATTCTCTCAGGTTATGGATGAAGGTTTACTGATCCAGCCATCAAGTACTTATTTCCACTTGCACCATGAAAATAAGTTCCCCTTTCCTCTTATTCCCAGCAGTTGAGTTCCCACCATTTCCTGTAGGTATCATCATGCCTCCTCCGATAGATCCTGTGATATCACATTCATCCACAATCGCTCTGTTCACCATTTTAGGATCAAATATGTAATGATATGTTCAAATATAAGAGGGGGTGAATTCAATTCAATAAAAATTACTTTTGAACCTTTAAATTATATTTTAAAAATGTTAAAAATACATTCAAAAACCATTTTAAAGAATCCATTTCTTAAAATTTACAACCATAAGATAAAAACATAATAAATACTTTCATAAAAGAAAGATTCTACGGTATATTGTATAAAATCTATAATATAATCAGAGTAACAAAATTCGAAGGTATAAGAATGTTATACTTTCTAACATTAAGAAAGTTAAGATTATTGCAGAAATAAAACAACATTAAATAGAAAACATGTAACAATTAGATTCTTTTAACCCAAAGAGAATGGTATCCAAGAACATTGGATAAAGGTTCCTTGATATATACTTTCAAAAAGTTAGTCTTACCCAAACCTAGGTATTCCCTAAATTTGATGATCCGTATCTATCTTTCTATCCCCGGAAGCCCTCGATTTAGAAGGAAATCAGAACCTCTGACTTCAAAACCCAAAAGCCCACAATCATCATGATCAGATTCTACACAAAGCAAGTCTGAAGATGTTTTTCACGCCAAAACATGTTGTTCACGATATCCGCATGAAGCATCAAGAGTTGTATGATCCTCTCTCTCTCTATAAATCACTTCACTTACTTTTCACATGTATTAATTTCATCCAATCTCTACAATGTAGTAAATGTCTATGTAATGTGTCATCAAAAGTCCTTCGCTCTTTAAAATGGACTTGTATTTATATTAAAAACATCCCAATGGTAATCTCCACTCCAATGGTCATATTTTCCTTAAATTCTGGAGGGACTTAGACACGTGTCAAGTATAAAATGGTTAGTTTGTAACTAATAGTACGACATTGTTTCAAGTATAAGAAATGATGTTAAGTTAAAGATAAGCATTATGTATATGAAAACATGGAATCTAAAAATATTGTAATGATACACTAAACAACTCTAACATTATTAAGATGAATTGTTTCTTAAAAAAACATTATCATGGAAATGGATTCAAAAGGAAAATCAAATCAGATTGTGAAAGAAGTATATCATTTGTTCCATAATCATAATCATAAACTCAGAATGACTTTTGCACCAGATTAAGAATTGCTTTTGCACAGGATTAGGAATCATAAAAAAGAATCACTTTTTCACCAAATTCAGAATCATAATGATGGATTCAATTATACACCAGAATCAGTATCAGAAATATGGTTTCATTTATACATCAGAATCAGAATCACAAAGACGGTATCACTTATACACTAGAATCAGAATCACAAAGACGGTATCACATATACAATGGAATCAGAATAAAAAAGACGGTATCAAAAAACATAATTACTAATCTGTAAGTATAGCGGAATGACAATATCGGAACTTATGAAAAACAATACTTAATAAAAAACAGAACTTATGAAAATGTGTTTGTCATTTTCCAAACATAAGACCGTAAGGAATGGAGAAGTCAAAAGATAACTGTATTGACTCAACAATCTCCACCTTTTGTAATGCACAAACAACTTTTCTAAGGAATAATATATTGACTTAGACAAAAAATGTGGGAAAAACTTATCTCCCGCTTTGAATGATATTTCTGACGAATTTGACTAACTCCCCATTAGGTTATGTTTCCCAAGGATTGTATTCTTGATCATTAGTGTCAGATTTCCTTTCATATGAAAATATCTCCCCTAGAGATAAACATCTCTTCTAAAAAGTAGACTCCCCTTACTTGGTCATTGTCATTTCTTACCATACTCTCCCTCAATAGATTCTCCTCCTATGATATCTTCATTAAATTCTTATTTTAAATAAATTCTCCCTCATTGTGATTTTCCAAAACTGGAAGAAGAAATAAATTAATGGAGATGTATAATATGTACCTGTAAGGTTATGTAAGAATACATTAGAAAACAAAATAAAGATATGAAATGAGTTTCTTAAGTAAATTTTGGAAATAAAGTTTATATTACAACCAAACATCAGAATGTAAAAAAAATTCGTCCTTCTTCTTCTTAGGCAACTTTTTCTTTATCAAGGTTTTATGTTTCTTCACATCCTTATGATCTTCTTCAAACATCTTAAAAAAGATCTACTAATCCAGATTCTTCTTTTCTAATGACAAGATTCATTCTTCCTGAGTAGCCACCTTTCTCTCTAATTTAGCTCTGACTTACTTCTCAGTTGTTACAAATCGTGATATAGAATTGAGTTGACTAGCCTTCTTAGATATTGATGCCTTGACCTTGTTGAACTTCGTTTCCTATGTATTTAATACTCTATTTTTTGAATCCATGAAGTCACTGAACAATCATAGCACTTCATAGATAGTTTTGGTGTGGTTAAAGACATTCTTACAAGGCACATTCCGAGATTTGTAATCTATCAAAAGATTTCTAACGTTTGTTTCTTGCTTGACCACCATGTCCATAAGCATATTGTTTGATTTCATCTTTTGACTCCAATTTTCTTGCATTATTTGAGACTGGGCATCTATATTTTCAAGAACCAGAATAGTGCTGACCAACTTTTGTAACGATATCTTCACAATGTCATGTCTACCAGATGATGAAGATTCAAAACCTAAAAAAACTTCCCCATTCTGATCTCCTCATGGTGTTTAGAAAAATGATTTTTCTATCCTCTTAGAGGACTTCTGAGGCATTTACTTTTCATATGCGGTGACCAAAACATTATTACCTTTGATAGGATTTCGAACTGGAGAATGTTCATCAAATACATGGATAACATTAAGATCTACTTGTTCATATTCTTCCTCTTAAAACTCTTATTCTTCTCCACCTTGATGATCAACACCTTCATTATCTTCTTCTTCGAATTCAATTCCATCTTTTTTTTTCTTCTACAACTTGTACATCTTCTTCAACTTCTACTTCATCCTCAACTAATTCATCAACTTTTTCTTCGACTTGTTCTTCTGAAATAGATTTAGAGACTAGACTCGATGGAGTAACGATATAGTCTTCCACATCCCATAAAACATTATCATAGTCATATTGAACAATCTAATCTTCTATTTCTTGAACAGGTTCCGATAAAGATATAACATTCTTCTGATATTTGGATTTTCCTAGTGATAGCCAACTTCTTATAAAAAACTTGATGTTCATGCACTTCTTGATATTTCATTTCTATAACTTTTAGTAATGACTGAAAAACTTTTGCATCTAAGAATTTATTATTTAACTTCTTCTCCTTCTTTTCATTCTCTAGATTTTCAGGTTTCTTGATTTCCAATGCCATATCCTCTCTAGGGATTAATCCATACGAAGGATCTCTTTCCTTTCTCGTAGCTTCCATTTCTCACCACATCACAACTATTTCATTGGAATAGGATTCTGGTTTCTTTGTAATAGGAGGTGATGATACCGGGACATCAGATGCTGGTACTGGAATGCCTTGTTCACCAAGATTCCTTTTTTTGGGTACCTATTTTGTAGATTCAGGAACATTTCCCTTGTTCGGGAAAACCATTTCTTCCAAACATTTGTATTCCTTTAAAAACGATATGTCCATACTCTTTATAGTTTCATTACAAATAAACAAAATATTAAAAGGCTTTGATACTGATTGGCACGGGACATTCAATTCTTGAAGGCACATAACAATTATCTAAGAGATTGTTATCAGATACATAAGAATATGAGTTCTGATGGATCCATATTTTATTGCTTGGATGGTGAGGAAGATGAACTAAACCAAGTTAATACTCTTTAAGTTGACAAGAATGTCTAAAAGAAGGATATCACATATTTTTAGAGAGTTCTTATCTCATTTTCTTGGGATAAGAAAGCATTGCATCCAGAGAGATACCATCTTGTGGTTTGTTGTAAGATTCGTAATCTTTGGATTCTTAACATAGTTGAGACCAAGATAATCCAATGCCTTGTCTTTCTCAAAAGAACCCTTCATCTCAGGGAGTTTTTGAGACCATAGAATAGATTCCCCTTCAGACAGTATGTTGAGAACAGTTGTTGCATTCATTTAAGAAACAACATAAGTCTTATCATAACATTTGAACTTAAATAGATCCTTACCATCCTTTTGGAGGAATGTAATGGATTTGTATTACTGAATAACCAGGTCTTGAAATATAGGATCATAAATTTTATCCATATCCACCCAAAAAATTTCCCATCTGTTGGTTATTATCACCATAGAGATAAGGGAGTCATATTTTACAAAGAAGTTAGGGCATACCAACCTTTCCCTAAATATTTACCAATCCATTATCACTTTGGTAATCAGCATCTGATCTTCTGAACATTCAATAGTCATTTGATATAAAGTGAACACATGAATCTTCACAAGGAATTTGATGGAAACAAGACTTCGTAAATGAGATCAGTAAGGATAGTGCAACGCTTATAAACGAGTCACCCCTTATATAGAAATAGGTATGAATTTTTAGCTTCCATAATATAATCAAACAGTTGAACATAACCTGATCTTATCTGACAGTTGAGGATGGATATAAGAAATATGAATTCCGATATTTTGTAGTAATGTAAACCAAAATTGAAAATTTTGAAATACAAACAATTGAAACATATGATAAGAAAATAAAGAATAAGAAAATTAACCTTTTGGAATACTCTGAGGAGTTTATCGGTATTAAAATAATTTCCATGGATGTTTTAGATTCTTGGATTTCAATAAAAAAATTTCCATTACCAAAACATCCAAATACAGAAATTTCAAATAGAGACATTTCCAATACTGAAAACAACATAAGGTAAGATATAATTCTAAGAAGAAGGAAAATCTTTTGGAAAGAAGAGAAAATATGCATTACCCTAAAATAAATAGTAGTTTAATGTTAGGAGATGATTTAAATAAGAAGTATATATAAATTATTACCATAAAAAGATCATTCTTAGCATCTTTTTAATGTAATCAAATCTATCGGAAGACAGTGGTTTTGTAAAAAATATCAGCAAGTTGTTCTTGGGTTCTGATAAATTGAAGAATAATTTATCCTTTTAAGTGTGTGATCCATACGAAAGTTTATCCAGTATAACATCTTTTTCAAAAAATATATTTTTAACTTCTTTAGAAAGCTTATCCTTATCAAGATTATCTACCTCAATACTCTTAGAATGATTTTCTAAAACATCATTTTTCTTATCAACAACTTTGGTAAGATCCAAAAAAAATGGTTAAAATAAATTCCTTGGAACTTTCTTGTTCTGGTTTCTTATAAACATTACAATTTCTTATCTCAAGGAACATAGAAAATATAAAAACTTCATCATATGAAAGAAAATCATTATCATTATATGATGAATAAGATTCTTCATCTGAAGAAAAATCTTTATCATGAAAATTTCCACTCAATGATATATTGTTTAAGGATTCATCAGTTCATACCTTAGACATAAAACATTAATTTTGAAATGGAGCTCGGGCTATTAATCCAATGTTATTTTGCTCAGTATAATAATATTCTGAAGAGTCATCTGAATAATCTCCACCACTGGAACACCAAGTGTCATTGGATTTTAAGAATTTAGTATTCTTTGATTTGTATAACTTCTTCTTGTTTCTCTCAAAATTAATATCCTTCTTGTTTATTTTCTTAAGCAAGGGGAAAATGAGTCTGATCTAACTGGTTCTTCTACATTTATATAATATCACTTCTCCATATTTCTTATCTTTTACATAAATCTTCTTGTATATATATTGAATGTTCTTCTACGCAAAAATCTTTTTCATCCTCCAAGAAATATTGGCTAACTCATTTTCTAATGATTCACTTTCACTAGATTCAGATTGAACAAAAACCTTCATAGATTTAGATCATGTAACTCTCTTAGGAGTCTTGGATTCTGTATGATTTGAAGTAGTTGTAATAGAAACACCTCCATTTCCATTCTTATTCTTACTATTATCAGCATATATCTTCATTCTTTTTTCAGGTTGAAGAAGGGTTACAAACAGTTCATCAAAAGAAATATGTTTAACTTCTCTATTTTCATCTATAGAAGTTCTCTTGGATTCCCATTCGTTAGACATGATTCCTATAATCTGGTCTACAAGAGCTTCATCATCTACACCTTTATCACCAATTCATTGTAATCTGTTTAAAATAGTCATGATTATCTATTGTACCATACATATGGGTTCTCCATAAGGAATGAAAAAATAACCATACTCATCTCTGAGCATAGCTCTTCTAGTTTTGATAACATTGGAAGTTCCGAAGTGAGTTACTTCATGATTCTTAAAAATACTATTTGCAGCTTCACTGGATGAAATTTGGTTTTATATATTTCTAGTCATGGAAAAAATAAAAGTATTACTTACCTTAATGTTGAGATGGTATTCCACCTTTTCCAGATTAGTAAAGTTTTTATGTTCTTTATCAGTAATTTTATAATCTCCAGATAACATAATGTAGTTGTCTACACCTGTATTTATCACAAAGGTCTTCATTTTATCTCTCTAGTACTCATAGTAATTTCCATCCATGATTGGTGGTCTAGTAGTATTTGAGATTATCTAGATATCCAACATGAATTCCTTCCATACTAAATGAATTTCATTCCACAAAACCTGTTAGAAGTAAAAGATTATTATCAAATAACAATAAGAAATATTGAGCAAGAAAACTTATATGTGGATATAAGAATTTTAGATATCTTCTCAGATACCAATTGTAGGATTGAATATATAATGAGATTTTCAAATACAAGAGGGGGTGAATTGTTTTTCTTAAAAATTACATTGGAACCTTTAATGTTTAGTTTAAAAAAGTCAAACATACTTTCACAAAACCTCATAAAGAAACCATTTCTTAATCTTTACAACTATAAGATAAAAACATAAGAAATATTTTCTTAAAATAACGATTTTACCTTAAAACGTATACAATATTTAGTATAATCAGAGTAACGGAATTTGAAATTATAAGAAAGTTATACTTTCTATCTATAACAAAGTTAAGATTACAGAATAAATAAAACAACTAGAAATATAAAACATGTAAAAATAATATTCTTTTAACCCGAAGAGAATGGTATCCATCAATCATGGATAAAATATCATTGATTTATGCTTTCATGAAAGTCTATAATACCCATACCCAGGTAATCCCTCAATCTGAATATCGGTATCTATCTTCCTATCCCTGCAATCCCTCGATTAAAAGGAAATCAGAACCTCTATCTTCAAAACCTGGAAGCCCACAATCAGCATGATCAGTGTCTGCCCAAAGCTAGTTTGAACAAGTTGTTCATGCCTGAGCAGATTCTTCACAACATCCTCATGAAGCATCGAGAGTAGTAAGATCCCCTCTCTCTGGAAATCACTTCACAACATTTTCACATTCATCACATTCATCCACTCTCTTCATTGTAGTCGAAGTCGAAGTAAAGTCTCATCAAAAGTCCTTCACTCGTTCAAATGGATTGTATTTATAGGAAAATCTTCCCAACGGTAGGCTCCACTCCATCAGTCACTTTTTCCTTAAATATCAGAGGGACCTAGACATGTGTGAAATATACAATGGTTACATTTTAACTTATTTTACGCTAACGTTTCAAGTATAAAAAATTAATTTTTGTTAAATTTGAGTGTTATGTCTGCGAAAACATGAAATTCGATAATATTGGAATGATACATTAAACAACTCTAACATTGTAAAAAAATGGATTCTTAAGAAAAAAATCATCAACAAAACCAATTTATAATGAAATGTAAATATAATTGTGAAACTGGTATCTCATTTGTTCCGGAATCATAATCAAAAACTCAAAATTACTATTGCATCAGATTCAAAATCATAAAACAGAATCACCTTTGCACCAGATTCGAAATCATAAAACAGAATAACCTGTGCACCAGATTTGGAATAATAAAGACGATATCACTTATACACCTGAATCAGTATCATAAAGACAATATAACTTATACACTAGAATAAGAATCAGAAAGATGATATCACTTATACACCAGAATTAGAATCATAAAGATGATATCACTTATACACCAGAATTGGAATCAAAAAGGCAGTATCAAAAAACAAAATTACAAATCTGTATGTATAACAGTATAAAAATATTAGAACTTATGAAAAACAATACTAATGATAAAAAACATAACATAAGAAATGGTGTAGAGACCCGAAGATTGATGTACATGGACATTACATTACTTTTTCGTAATACTTAATACATAAAAAAATAGACACCAATGGACCGTAATAGTTTAGTGTCTTTGGAAACTCGGAATATAATCTTCTAATATTGGTGAATGATCTTCAACATCTCCCATAAAGATCTTCCCCTTTTGTTTTCTTACCTAAAACCTTTATTTATATCCTGGGGAAAAGAAAACATATAAAGAGTGAGCTCAAATGCTCAGTAAGGGTATGAATGGAGAAAATAAAACAAACCATAAACATTTGAACTTAAATAAAATATGAACATAATGTTAAACATCAAAATCTTGAGCAATGACATAAAACATGGCAGTACATAAGGCATAGAACATAATGGAACATCAATTATGATAAAATATCATGGGAATAAAACATGTAACTGTGGCATCCATTATGCACATGTAATGATTTCCATAGTAGCCAAGGCATTGCTTCCAAGACCATCTTAGTGGACAAAGTCCCTTACGGAATCGAGTTCACTCCTCGTTCCAATCCAGTACCACTGAATCGGATTAACATACCATTCCAGCCATGTCTATCTCATGAGATATAAATCTTTACCCAATGAATTGGAGGGAGATTTAGGTCACACGCATATCATAATGAAATCATTCTTACTTATGTCACAACATAAACATCAATCAGTCATCATAACAAAAGAATAAAATGGGTTTCATAAACATCATTCCATCATCACATAATCCATATAAAAGAAATGGATATCATTTCATAATAAGAAAAGTGAAACCATGTAAAACATAGAGACATTATACTTGAAACATACACATATGTAACAATATCATCTTAGATGGAAAATGGTTTTGATAAAACACTTGAAATGAATTCTTGAATAAAATATCCTTTCTTCTTCAAAATCACTTTCTTTTCACAAAATGTCATACAATTTTAAAAGAAATATATTTTTTTGAAAATAGTCATGAAATCTTTTGGAGGATTATTCATGAAAATAAGGATTTATAAAACCGTAAAAATCCGTTCGTGCCATATAAGTTAAAAAATAACATTTTTCTTGCACTTTTATCAGAAAAGTCAAAAAGTTCCTCATATGGTAAAAAAATAAGATTCCTTTCATAACATGTGGTAAAATTAAAAAATGGGTAAAAATGAATTTAAAAATACATGAAAACACATTTATAAAACATGGACATGGATGATATCAATAACCCTAGTAAATACTTACGAATAAGCAATCTCAGATAAAAATTATATTTGAAAAATTATCCCTTACCTTAGGTCTGATATGCTTCGTACGTATCTGAACCTCCTGTATAATGATTTAAATAATGTCATTGACTTATTATAGAATCATATTCATTGTTATGATATCATATATGTTTCACTTATTAGTTTATATTACCCGTTCTTTTGTAAATTCCATGTTAAATCAGCATTTTGGGTAAAATCATTTCATGTATCGTATGTGTTCCGACTTGTCATTATTGATATCAATACTTATATCATGATTTAAATATTTCCAGAATTTAGAACATGATTTATATATAATATATATTCATCATATACATATATACATTATAGATCGATAAAAGGAATGAAATACAGCGTTCATGGAGATGGTAGGACGTACGTATGCAGAAACGCTGTTTTTGTTTCCTTATTGAATTGAATGAAACTAAATAGATGCCATACACATATATATATATACATAAATCCAGTATCATTCATATAATTTATTATTATTCATTATATAAACTTTATGATCATTCATGTATGGTTAACATGGAAAATGAATCTCATCGCGTCGTGGAGACGGTAGTCCGTACGTACGCACGAGCGATGATATCGTTCCCATAATTATTGAATATAATTGGATTGGATGGTATAATATATAAGAATCATTATGATTTTATAATTACCGTATATAGTTATTCTTTACACCATTATACCCATCCATGTAAGGTGTTGGTGGAAAAACAGATTTCACAACGGCGTGGAGACGGTATTCTGTACGTACGCACGTGTGGTGATTTCGTTTTCCATAGGATGGATAGATGGTGAAATAGGGTTGTTTCATAATTATAATAACATATCGTTATATGAGTTATAATTATGTTATTACTTCATAATGAAAAAACTAAAGAAGAAGAATTGGAAGAAGAAATAAAGTTGAAAGAATTGGTAACAGACATTACCTCTTTTTTTAAGAGCCTCTTTGAGACCTCCTCTTAGGGCACTAAAATTTGTATTTTTAGAAGACTAGAACCTCTAGGATGTTTCTATAAAAGTGGATAAGATAATGTTTCAGGGTTTGGCCGAGCGTGAAGGATCAATGTGGTGTGAGGAAGAGAGGGAGGATATTCCCTTTTATAAGGGAGGAGAGGGGCACCTTCGGAATAACTAAAAATGTTATTTTATTATAAAGTCATACTCGGTTTTTTATAGATCCAAATTGAGTTATTTAGAAGCTAAGGAGTGTAGGGGTCTAAATACTATCATCCAATAGAATTTATACAATTTTAGGTTTCTATTTTAACCTTATCATTTAGATTTAACATTAAGTTAAATAATTTCTCTTTTATCGTGTCTTCTTGTTTTCTTACACTATAAGGTTAATAAACATACAATAACAAGCCAAAAGAACCTTAAGATGTTTATTATTAACATATATAACCTTATATAAGACATTTTTATGATCCTTAGATTTTTATGAATAAAATAACAATTATTAATATAATATTTGTTTTAAAAACTATTTTATGTAAATTTTGACACTATTTGGTAATTGATTTTTGTGAAAATCATAAGAGAATGATTAGTTCTAAAAAAGTTAATTAAATAAATAATAACATGTTATATTAACCTATTAAATTATTGGAATTCATAAAAATTCTCAAATTACATTTATTTGGGTATTTATAACATCAATTATGTCAATATTTTATTAATAAGATAATTACTACATCATCTTTGTATCATAAATAAATTAAATTATTTAGTGTCTAAATGTTATAAATAAAATAACATTATGTAGTAAGTAGTTTTAGATTTCTAATGAATATTTATAGTTGAATTTATCTTAGGTATAACCCTATATTAAAAATGATTTACTTATTAAACTTTGATTTTAACTATTTTAACTATTATTTAAATAAATTAATATAAAATGTCTTAATCTTATCCAAGTGGGCCAAATGGTCATATTTTATTAATAAGGTTGTTTTTTGTCGAATTACACGTATCCAATAGATTTAGGACATGTGTTAGGGTAATAATAATATCATTTTTACCCTTAATTATCATATTTACTTTTAACCGTGGTAAATAAAAGTAAAATGTTACTATTCACCAAAAATATTTTCACCTCATGGACCCACATTTTAGTCCTTGATATTAACCGTGTCTCTTGGATTTTTGAAATTCCACTCACAGAAGTGGTAAAATTAAGTTTTATGAAAAATTTAGTTTTTTAACTACCACTTAGTGGTTTCCCTATTCATCAAAAAATGAAAGTTTCCAAAAAAATACAAAAAATTACGCCTAAGATATATTTCATATTATGAATTCAAAAACGATGTCTATTTTTCCAAATTCAAAACATATTAGTTGAATTAATGAATTTAAAAATTACTTCTCGTCGTCAAAACAAATAGTGTGTTTTTAAGAGATAATAACTATCAAAAGATTGACACTTGTTTATGTCTAGTTTAAATTTGAAATTACATCCAATGACCAACATTGTATTAAATGGTAAAAATATATTCAAAATTTAATTTTAAACCACTCAAATTAAATAATTTATCACTATTAATTATTTTGATTAAAAAAGTTGTTTTTAATTAAAATTTAGTAATTTTCATTATTCATCAGAATATGAAAGTTATCCGAAAAGTACCAAAATTTTACCCTAAGAGAATTTCGATATTCCAAATCCAAAAATGAATTCCATTTTGAAATATAAAATTTATACAATTTCAAAAATTGGGCATTACTATTCATAACGGCTAGTTCATAATAATATTATAATAATATCTCGTTTAGTGAAACTCGGTATTGCGTACTACACACGCTATCGGGGAAGATTCTTATTTCATGTTATGCAAGAAAAGTCAGGGATGTGTGTTGTGAAAGCTCCTTTTGGTGAAGCGTACAACACATGACATTAATGAAATTAAAAATAATATTTTTTATAAAATCTCGGGGTGTTACATTCTACCCCCCTTAAAATGAATTTTTCCCTCGAAATTCGTTGGGGTTATAAATGGTTTACTACTCGAATGATTCGTCAATAGAAAACCACATCGTAAAAAGGCATACCAAAACATTGCTTTACAAACTAAAGTATGAAATGTAACGGTTACCCAAATTAACTCATCACTGGGTTTTCACGTAGGATAACATTGGTGAAAATATGTATATGGAAGAAAAATCTAACCATCATGTTCTGATGGAGAGTGGTAGAGAACATGGCTATGAAAAATCCTACAATCAAATAGCCATAAATTTGTGATGATCTAGGGTAACATCTGATTCATCGGATATAAGGGCACTAGGACAACATTTTTGGTCTTCAAGATCATTTCCCTAAAGTTGAAGAATTTGAATTAGAATAAATATTTACATTATTTTGGTACAATCTCACTATTATTCGTTCCTTGAACAATTTCAAATTCATCTCTTAATGAAATGTAGTTGAATTTGTTATTCTTGAAGTGTTAGCATATCATGTGATAGAATGACGGGTCATTCCATCTGTCTCAAACAAAAGGTTATTAAAAGTTATTAAATATACATATGTCGATCTATAGTGAGATTAATCATATATGGTTCATAAAATGGTCTTATACATCATATATCATACTGCTTAATATAATAAAACTAGTTTCTACTAAATAGGGTCTTCCTGTAGGCCATTGGTATGCAATAAAGGCCAGTCACAGTTCGGTTGTGGGTTCGATTCCCACAGCCTTGTCCGACGCAATGGGTTGTCACCCGTCCTACTGGTTGTCCTTTTTCTAAAACTACATTACTATAACATCCCATCAATAATATCGAAAAAAGTTCTATCCTTAAACAATAATATCTTATGTCCAACATAATCCATTCCAATCTATAGGCTTATCTAAAATACTTTGGTCCAAGTTCATTGTATAAAGAAAACCATTACTAGAAAGGTTATCTACCAAGAATGTGAATACAAACATTTATCCCACATATATCATAAGATATATCTTGTTGGTTGTATTCCAAACACATGAATACCTTAGTCATATATTCTCTTCAAACATAAACTACCATAGAACCTTATTAAAAACATGAATACTGTCAATAGGTAACTCTTTCCACATACCAAAATCCCAAAAATCTATATAATCATACAGTTATATCACTTAGTCCTTATATAAGTCATGAGCTCATGAATACAGTAAAACATCTCATTATCTTCTTATCCATTCATTATGCGCATATCATCTACACTCCAAAAATATCTGAATAACCTTCCATGGTTCCTGGAACCATTCAACGTATACTTTCAAATACTTAAGGAAAAAAAATAGTGTAACAATCCTTATATGATTCTTTATTCCATAGTCCCATACATTATTCTTTATAAACATACAATCATTCCAATAACTTCTTAATCCACTAACTGAGCTTCATCATTTCTTTCATCTCATATTTCATTTGTAGTCTCTTCATCATTATCCACATAAATACTACTCATATGACCATGCTGATTCTCTTCATGAGATTTTCCCTTAGGTCATTGGTTTTCATAATGCCCATACATTACACAGATAAAACATCTAATAATTGTTGATGTCATAGCAATACCATTATCCTTGTCCATGGTGTTAACTGAACCTTTTCATTTTCACTTACTGGATTTGTGTCTTTCTTTTTCACACCCAAAGCATCTTCTAGTTCCTTTGAACGAATCTCCCTAATGCCTCTTCCCACATGATTTACATGAGGGAAATTGAACTTTCTTTCCTCTATGATCATCATGAAACTCCATCTTTCTCTTATTATCTTAGCCGGGAAACTTACCAAAGTTGAGATTATTATCATACTATAAGATTGCTGATTAGGAATAATAACGATGTTTGGAATTCCAAATCCCATTTCATTTGGTTTCTCATGAATAATATCATTCCATTGTCCGTCATATCCTCCATTATCGTGAATCTTCCTGTTTCCAGCCATTTTCTAAAACCCAAAAAGAATAGTGTGAGAGGAAAAAATCATAATGAATGGGGAGTAACTTCAATATCTAACATCTTAGGTTTAATCTAATATTGTTACCATAATTCTAGGACTATAACCTATACTTATACTTAACCTTATGGACATCCCTAGACATACCATAGAAATATCTCTAGGGATCTCACTAAAGTCCTCGCATCCTAGTTTCCAAAGGGTGACTAAACCTTTCCTCTGATACCAACTGTAGAGACCCAAAGCTTGAAGTACATGGACATTACATAACTTTTTTGTAATACTTAATACATAACAATAACAGACACCAAAGTAGCTTAACAGTTTAGTGTCTTTCGAAACTTGGAATATAATCTTCTAATCTTGGTGAAAGATCTTCAACATCGCCCATAAATATCTTCCAATTTTGTATTCTTACCTAAAACCTTTATTTATATCCCCGGGAAAAGAAAAAATATAAAGGGTGAGCTCAAATGCTCGGTAAGGGTAAGCATGGAGAAAATAATACAAACCATATACATTTGAACATAAATAAAACATGAACATAATCTATAAACATCAAAATCTTGAGCAATGACATAAAAAATGGCACTATATAAGGAATAGATCATAATGGAACATCAATCATGATAAAATATCATGGGAATAAAACAGGTAATTGTGGCATCCATTAATCACATGTAATGATATCCATAGTAGCCAAGGCATTTCTGCCAAGACTATCTTAGTGGACAAAGTCCCTTACGGAATCAAGTTCACTCTTCATTCCAATCCTGTACCACTGAACCAGATTAACTTACAATTCCAGTCATGTCTAACTCATGAGATATAAATCTTTACCCAATGCATTGGAGGGTGATATAGGTCCCAACCATCTCATAATGAAATCATTCTTACTTGTGCCACAACATAAACATAAATCAGTCATCAAAACCCAAAGAATAAAATGGGTTTCATAAACATCATTCCATCAACACATAATCTATATAAAAGAAATGGATATCATTTCATAATAAGAAAAGTGAAACCATGTAAATCATAGAGACATTATACTTGAAAAAAACACATATGAAATAATTTCATCTTAGATGGAAAATGGTTTTGATAAATCACTAGAAATGAATTCTTGAGGAAAATATCATTTCTTCTTCAAAATCAGTTTCTTTTCACCAAATGTCATGAAATTTTAAAAGAAATATATTTTGTTGAAAATAGTCATGAAATATTTTGGAGGATTTTTCATGAAAATAATGCTTAATAAAACCGTAAAAATCCGTTCATACCATATAAGATAAAAAATAACATTCTTCTCGTACTTTTATCAGAAAAGTCAAAAAGTACCTCGTATGGTAAAAAAAAATATTCCTTTCATAACATGTGGTAAAATTAAAAAATGGGTAAAAATTACTTGAAACATACATGAAAAAACTTTTATATAACATGGACATGAATTATAGCAATAACCCCCATAAATACTTACAAATATGCAATCTCGGATAAAAATGAGATTTGTCAAATTATCCCTTACCTTAGGTCTGATATCCTTCGTACGTATCCAAAACTCCTATATAATGATTTAAATAATGTCATTGACTTATTACAGAATCATATTCATTGTTATGATATCATATATGATCCACTTATGACTTTATATTACTTGTTCTTCTATAAATTCCATGTTAAAGCAGCGTTTTGTGTAAAATCATTTCATTTATCGTATGTGTTTTGACTTGTCATTCTTGATATTAATACTTATATCCTGATTTACATAATTCCATAATGTAAAACATGATTTATATATAATATTTATTCATCATATACATATATATATTATAGATCGATAAAAGGAATGAAATACACCGATCATGGAGACGGTAGGTCGTACGTACGCATGAACGATGTTTTCATTTCCATATTGAATTGAATGAAACTAAATAGATGACATACATATATATACATAAATCCAGTATCATTCATATATTTCGTTATTATTCATTATATAAACTTTATGATCATTCATTTATGGTTAACATGGAGAATGAATCTCATCGCGTCGTGGAGACGGTAGTCCGTACGTACGCACGAGCGATGATATCATTCCCATACTTAATAAATAGAATTGGAGGGGATGATATAATATATAAAAATAAGTATTATGTTATAATAACCATATATAGTTATTCTTTTCACCATTATACCCATCCATGTAATGAGTTTGTGGAAAAACAGATTTCAGCACGACGTGGAGACGGTATTCCGTACATACGCACGCGTGGTGATTTCATTTTCCATAGGATGAATAGATGGTAAAATAGGGTTATTTCATAATTATAATAACATATAATTATATGAGTTATACTTATGTTATTAATTCATAATGAAACAACTAAATAAGAAGAAGTGGAAGAAGAAATAAAGTTGAAAGAATCGGTAACGGACATTACCTCTTCTTTGAAGCGCCCATTTGAGACCTCCTCTTAGGGAACTAAAATTGGTCTTTAAAGAAGACAAGAACCTCAATGGTGTTTCTATGGAAGTGGATAAGATAATTTTTCATGGGTTGGCCAAGCATGAAGGCTCAAAGTGGTGTTAGGAAGAGAGGGAGGAGGTTCCCTTCTATAAGGGAGGAGAGGGGAACCTTTGGAATAACTAAAAAATATTTTTTTTATTATAAAGTCATATTCGGTTTTTAATAGTTCCAAATTAAGTTATTTAGAAGATAAGGTAGGGATGGGTTGAAATCCTCTCATCCAATAGAATTTATACAAGTATAGATTTCTATTGTAACCTTATCATTTAGATTTAACTGTAAGTTAAATAATTTCTCTTTTATTGTGTCTTCTTGTTTTCTTACATTATACGGTTAATAAACATACTATAACAAGCCAAACGAACCCCAGGTTTTTTATTATTAACATATATAATATTATATAAGTCATTTGGCCGAAACTTAGATTTTTAGGAATAAAATAACAATTAACAATATAAATTTGTTTTTAAAAACCATTTTATGTCAATTTTGACACTATTTGGTAATTTATTTTTTTGAAACTCATAAGAGAATTATTAGTTTGAAAAAAGTTAATTAAATCAATAATAACATGTCATATGAACCTAAAAAATTAGTATAATTCATAAAAAGTAAAAAATTACATTTATTTGGTTATTTATAACATCAATTATGTCAATATTTCATTAATAAGATAATTACTGCATCATCTTTGTGACATAAATAAATTAAATTATTTAATGTCTAAAAATTATATATAAAATACCATTATGTAGGAAATAGTTTTATATTTCTAATTAATATTTATAGTCCAATTTATCTTATGTATAACCCTATATTAAAAATTATTTACTTATTAAACAATGATTTTAACTATTTTAAACCTTCTTCAAATAAATTAATATTAAATGTCTTAATCTAATCCAAGTGGGCATAAATGGTCATATTTTATTTCTAAGGTTGTATTTGGTTGATTTACACTTATCCAATAGAATTAGGACATGTGTTAGTGTAATAATAATATCATTTTTACCTTTAATTATCCTATTTACTTTTAACCGTGGTAAATAAAAGTAAAAAGTTACTATTCACCAAAAATATTTTCATCTCATTGAAACAAATTTTAGTCTTTGATATTAACCGTGTCTCTCGGATTTTTGATATTCTACTCACAGAAACAGTAAAATTATGTTTTATGAAAAATTCATTTTTTTAACTACCATTTAGTGGTTTCACTATTCATCAAAAAATGAAAGTTTCCAGAAAAATACCAAAAATTAGGCCTAAGATATATTTGATATTATGAATTCCAAAATTATGTCTATTTTACCAAATTCAAAACATATCTGTTGAATTAATTAAATTAAAAATTAATTCTCGTCGTCAAAACAAATAGCATGTTTTTAAGAGATAATAACAATCAAAAGATTGACACTTGTTTATGTCAGGTTTAAATGTAAAATTAAATCCAATGACCAACATTGTATTAAATGGTAAAAATATATTCTAAATATACTTTAAAACCAGTCAAATTAATTATTTATCTCTATTAATTATTTCTATTAAAAAATATGTTTTTAATTAAAAAATTTTAATTTTTACTATTCATCAGAATATGAAAATTATCCAAAAAGTACCAAAATTTCACCCTAAGCTAATTTCGATATTCCAATTCCAAAAATGAAGTCCATTTTGAAAGATAAAATTTATAAAATTTCAAAAAGTGGGTATTACTATTCATAATGTCTAGTTCATAATAGTATTATAATAATATCTTGTTTATTGAAACTCAGTATTGCGTACTACACACGCTATCAAGGAAAGTCTTTATTGCGTGTAATGCAATCCAAGTAAAGGATGCGTGTTTTGATTTCTCCTTTTGGTGTAGCGTACAACACCTGACATTAATGAAATTAAAAAGAATATTTTTTATAAAATCTTGGGGTGTTGCAAAGGGTGTCTATGATTTTCATAACATAAGTCTATAAGGAATAAATAAGTAATAAGATAAACTTATTGACTCAAAAACCATCTCTTTATACCATGTTATAGAAATTATTTCAATACATGATCAATTTTATTGTCATAGATTTGATTTGAAGATGCATGCCTTCAAAGACAAACTTACAGTAATATCTGGTGAAAAATGGACTAAATTCATGAACATAGCCGCATAATCTGTGATAGAGAGGCTCTATTTTTTCAAGCTAAAGAGCTCGTTATTTTCAGGATTTTGAACATGTGAGGATAGAATTTTTTTTGAACAAATATTCAAAATCCTCCCATGTAAGGCCTTCATCCAATTTAGTCTGCACCGCTAAATCTCACCACTGATGTGAAAGATCCTCGGGAATATTTGCTGCCAATGTGACCTTAAGCTCTGATGGTGTGCCTATGAAATCGAAGAGATGATTCATCATACATAGCCACACCTCCACCTTATCAGGTTTAACATCACTCCAAAAATTAGGTGGATTCTTCTTTATGAACGGGATGGTATGATCCACATTTTTTGGCTCATTCCTCTGGTTCCATGTATCCACATCTTGAAAATCATGGACAATACTCGGAACAATATCATGGTTCACATGTGGTTCAGGTGAAACCAGATTTTCCACAGCTTCATCAAGTTGGTTTTGACAATTCATACTAATTTCAATTTTCTAAACTAACAAAAAACATATTTAATCTCACTATCTAGCAACTGTGGGGTTAGTATTTCAACGGCTATCAGATTAACTATCACAACATTGTTTTCCAAAATATTTTTTCCCATGTTCGACTATTTTTCTAACCACTTCACATTCTTTTTAAAATTAAACCATTTTTACAATAAGATAATCTTTCTCTTTCTCAGAACAATTCATTTGAAAACCAATTCAATAAATTTTAAAAATGAGAACTTTTTTTTAGAACATGAGTCATATTTAGAAATTATGTATGGACTCCTAGTGGGAATTCATTACTCTATAATTCATGTCATGCTCATCATATTGGCTAAACCCATGACAATGAGATTTACATATCCTAGAAGTGTCTCCAAACACATATTTACCCACCTCCCTGGTAATTGGAAGTTCAACATAAAAAAGAATTTCTATGCCCTTTTATGCTATACATATCATGTTCCGACAATCCAAATACTTTCTATGAATCGATACTAAGAATAGAAAATAATAGATTTCAACTACAAAACTAGGAACACTGATTACTACATGTTAGGAAAGGACAGAATAAGCTGATACCATTTGTGATGACCCGCCAATTCTCATTGGATTATGAGTACAACGAGTCATTACTAGGCCTTAAAAGACATCCCCAAGATGCCAAAGGCTAGAAATAAATGCCGAAGAGTTTCAAATACAAGTTTGGGATGAATTATTCTTTTGGAAATAAACCAATAATCCAACGATCCATAACCAAACATTCACTATATGATGCATGAACAAATGAAAGATAGCCCAACAACTTCATGTATGTCAAAACAACATCAAAGTAAGAAACAATGGAAGAATAACCAAGTATCAAAGTACACAATGAAAAAACTAAATAATAATCTCTCAAGACAGAATTATCCACAAGATCCATGCTCCCAAATATCCAAAAATCCCAAACATTATAAGGTAGAGCTAAACATGTGTGAAACATTTCCTTTTCCCTTTTCCTGGATGATAGCATCGGAAAAAGCACCAATGTGCCAAAGAATGGGTGAGTATAAAACTGAGTAGGTTTTCCCCAATGACTTCCCTACTATTACCACCAGGATAGAAGAGTTATAAATAATTATAGAAACTAGTTTATATAAAATTTTTTCTCAAAAATAGTTTGTAACGAAATATAAACAAGTTTCCAAAACCATTCCTTTCAAATTCATACAAGATAAATTGAAATGAATTTTTACCTACAAGATATTTTTCTAGATAAATAAAAAAACACTATTTACTACTATTTAAAAATTCCATATATCAGTATACCCATCCATTACCCAAACCCATGCAACCAACCATGCATGCTACATTATGAAAATTTTGTACTCATGAGCGATTTCTCGTCGATCTACCAAGTCGTCACAAGGTAATTGTTTCCCATGTGCCATTAAACCTTTGGCATTGAGCACAAGGTCATATTTCAACCAAGCCCTGTATATGCAATTCAAATGTTCCATTAAAACTAAGGAACTAAGAAAAAGGTTATATTTTATCCAAGCCCCATATATGCAACATGAACACACACCACATATTCCAAAAGAACCCATAAAAAACACCTTTTAATTGAAAACAATTTCCGTCAAAACCATTTCAATGCCAAACCATTTCAATTACAAACCATATAAATAAAAACCTATTTTTTTGAAAACTATTTCTATTGAAAATATCTTTTCAATCAACCATTTTAAAATTATTAAAAAGTCTATAATTTAATATCATCATTTTAAATTCATGAATCTAAACCCACTTTTGCGCAATTATTCACCAAGATCACCCAATTCCTCAAAAACCATAAATCATCACCAATGAAGATTTTTTTTATGGATTTCCCTATAAATAATCCAATTTGAATATAATCCAATCAATTCTAGCAAGATAAGTTGAAAGATAAGCCTCTTACCTTAACGATTTTGACGAAAACCAAAACGAACGAAGAACGCTCAAGAAAACCAGTTCAATTCTCTAGGCACCCTACTTAGATATCATATCCTAACAATAACAAAGATAAAATCATCTTATTTGGTATCAATACACCTAGATCTAACCATAACGAGAGTAGACCTAAGAAACCAAATGAATAAGAGAAGTAGATCTAGGTATATCTAAGGAACCGAACATGAATGAAGAAGAATGGTCAAATACCACAAGAATCCGGCTTCGATTCGGAAAGGGAAGCCTTCAGATCGCCTATGAAACTAAGGGATAACCTTATTTCTGATAAAGAGGAGAAAAATATTGAGTTATGGATACTTAAGTGGATGAACATGCCACTTAGAGGTAAAACTTTTTGAGATCCACTTTTTTAGGATCTTACTAATGTACATGCACGGTTAGTTCACACGGTTAGAAAAACTATGTGCTAACCATGCATTAGACACATCCTCGACAGACCCTCACATGCTCTCATCACCCGGCCTCTCGAATAGTGCTCTAACCATGCAAGAGGAACTGCCTCAAAAGTGCCAACTATGCATGGTTTTTCTGCACGGTTAGACAAACCGTGGGCCGCCCGTGCACTTCCCCTTTGCCTCAAAACATTATTCCATGTTCTCCCTACTCTCCAATTCATCCACCTAGACATTATAACCCAGAAAATAATTTATTAAGGGTTACATACCAGAAACTGGGGTTACTACAGTAAGGATTTTCTCATCTAACATTTATTTATGTGTTATATATTAAAAATGCTCCATATATTTACATTTTCTGGTGTATATAATGAACCTTTTAAATGTTTTATATTGAATAAATTATAAATAAATATTTTTTATGTTTTAATTTTCGTTTTTCATATCAATCGTTGTGACTTGAATATTACCATGTCCAGAAGGAATTTCAAAACTGAATTTAAATTCATTAGGTTAAATTACTTTTGCATTGTTATTGATATTATAAGATTATATGTGTAATAAATTATTATTTTAATATTTTGTATTTATACTTACATTATGGGAATTACAAATTGATACACATGATCAATTCATTGACTAAATCTCACAAAAATTTTATGACTGTTGTAGGGGTTAATAATATTAAATTATCTTCTTTGGAAAATATGTTATCTAAAAAACCTGTCATCAGGTTTTTATCTACTGAAACATTAATATGTTATATAATTAATTTATGTATTTTCATTATATTTAATATTTCATTGTATGTTATTATTTAATGTTTATTATTATTGATTAATTACAAAATTGGAAATGATTTTTGATACAATATCTTTACTTTCCTGATTATTTAAATTAAAGGTTCCTTTACAATTAATAAAAGGCTTTTATTATTTTGAAATATATATCATTCCACTCAAATGGTAAATAATTTATCTAAATTATTTTAATACAATTTTATCAATGATTAATTGTTGAAATATGAACAATATCATATGTAAGTGATACTGATCTAGACTTTTATTAGATCAAGTAAATTTATAATCCTTGTAAAAGTTTTCTAAATCGATTTAAAATTTTTTTAAAAAAAATATTTTATACATAAATATTAGCATCTAAAATAACATTTTTAAAGAAAATTTCATAATTCTTTACAAATTGGTAAATTAACAGGCCCTTTATTAAAGTCTTTTGAAACGAATTTTTATTTTTAGCAATTATGACATGAAAATATTTACACACTTTCATTCCCATTATTATCATTGAAGAACGCATTATAATTTAATGGGATTTTTTGAAATAAAATTATTCTCAAAATACATTGTAAATTTATTATATTTAATTTTTTTTTTCAAAATAAAAAACCATATTTTACTCAAGGACCGTATTGAGGATATTTTAATGGTATTTATATTCTTCAATGTCACCTGGAGTGTGAAATTGATTTTCACATTGATTAATTATTACAAAAAAACAAAAATATAAAATATCCAAATAGATTAAAAAAAATAAAGAATTACTCAATTATAAGAAACAAAAAATAATTTTTGTGTGATATTGGACATATTCAACATAGTGATTCCTTATTGGTATGCACTATTATATTACTTAGAATAAATATATATCCATGATATTGTGCATTGGTTATAGGGAAATAAATTATATTTTGATAAATAAAAAGTTTTATCTTCCTTGAATTATAATTTTATTTGATTAAATTAATGGGGCTTAATATTTTTCAATGATTGACCGTCATTCTGATTATCATCTATTAGGGGTAATGAATAATGTATTCTCAAATAATGCTTTAGGTATGCGGTTCAGGAATTAAAATTTTAGAATAATTCCATTTGGAATAACTAATCTACCATTTGTTTTTAGCGATATAATTAATAGTGTATTAAAAGAAAATCATGATGATTATTATGGTATTCATTACTAATCTTTTGGTGAATTATAGATGCTAGTATGACCATGAGAAACCCTTAAGGAAAATTGATGACACTAATAATATGAATGAGTAATATGGTAAATTTATTAAGTGTGATTACTATTTTTAATATGTTTTCCCTTGTCCATATTTTATATTTTGATGGAATTTCATTCGATCCTACAAATACAATTTTATACAGAGAATGACCTAAAATAATGAACATAACTAAAGCAGATCATCTCATTCTTATAATAGTTTACTTCCAGTGACTTGATCAAAACATTTCATTATTGGATAACCCTTTGACCAATAATAAATTTAAAGGGGTTATAAATGTTTTAAAAAATGAATGTGAACAATATTTATATGTACTAAAGTAGATATTGATAAATTATTTCATTGTGACTATACCTTCTAGAAATTATTGAATTTTCATATATAGAGATTTATCGAATAAGGGACTTACTTATCTCCAAATGGAAAATTATAATGTTAGTATATATGAATCAATGAAATTAAAGTCTCTATAATAGAACTATACAACCATTGATCTTAAGCTGGAAGCCATAATTTTTTCAATATGATATATTGGAAATATATATTTAGTTATTGATGTGATATATATGCATATCATAAATTCCTAAAATACCTATTTTCTTATAAAGAGATCAATATGAGACAATGTTCATGAAATATACAACTCAAGGCTTATGAATTATCAATAAAATATCACCTAGGGATGGAAAAAAGGTATCGACTGTATTAAATAGGAAGGATAATGGATTTTTGATATAAATGATGATTGAAAGTGATATTATGGTCATGGATATAGTAAATATGGTAATGGATATTATTAAGTAATGATGGATATAACTTATTTTTCAAATGATATTTTATCCATAATTATTTAAGAGGACAAAATATTATCTATCTAATAATGATAAAATTCAGATAAAAATTAAATGGGTAAATTAATGGAATTAAAAGGAATTATTTTTTATGACGATGTAATCATATTTTGAAGAAGGTTATGTGATGTATCAATATATTTTAGAAAATTGATTTTTTTAGGATCATCCAATATTTAAAAAATTTATTCATCACTATAAGATAGATATATGTGGGGAATATAAGGGAAAATATTTGGTGGAACAAAATAGTGCATAAAATAGTTGATTATGTTTCTATATGTCTAGTTTTTAAACAAGATAATGATGTGATATATAATCCTAGAGGATCAATGAAACGTATCTAAATTAATTTATGGAAATTTTAAGACCTTATTAAGTATTTTTCTATATGACTACCTAAGACCCCTTGAAACAATGATATAATATGGTTTATTATTGTTAAACTAACCCAATATGATTATTTCATATATATAAGATAATATTTACCTCTATATATTCTTGTAATAATTTATATTAATGATGTTTTATGACATCATGAAACAAATCTTTTTATCATGTTTGATCATGTTAAATAATTAAAATAAATATTGTAAAAGATTATTTGGAAGATTCATGATACTAATGTGGATTTGAGAACAATATAGCATCACCAAAATGATGGAAAATTATAATGAACTATTAAATCTATATATGAAATGTTGAGGATGTACTTAATTGACCATCAACATATGTGGGGTCTATTTTTAAATATGGTAATTTTTTCCTATAAAAGTAGTTACAAATCATGTATTCAAATGAAATCTTATGAAGCATTTAATGAAACGATATATATTAATCTTACTTATTGGGATGATGTAAGTGAATAAAAAATAATATGAGAATAACAAATTAAAAAAACATGAAAGGTATGTTTTATCAATGAATGTAATATAAAATCTCAAAGTATGAAAAATTGTTATGTCGACAGTAAAAAAGAAAACATATTGAATTGAATGTGGGAAATCAGGTTTTCCTAATAGTATCTCTACCTTAAGGTGTTATATTAACTATAAAAAAGGGAAATAGAATCCCTAGGTATTTCAATCCCTTTTAAATAATTTAATGAATTGGATATGTTGGTTACATTTTTCTATAAAAACATGTCTCTCAAATTTACATGATGTGTCTCAAATATCATTATTAATGAAGTAAATTCAAGAATGAATGAATCTTCTCACAATGGTGAAGTTTATTTTTATCCTGATATATATTATTTCGAATAACCCATCTATATTGTTCATAAAAGATAGAAATATTAATTAATTGGATGATTTATCTAGTAATGGTACATTGGGGAAATCCGAAGATGTAGGAAGCTATGTGTAAGCATAAAATGTTATAAATATTTGAATACCTCATTTTATAGATAGAAATATACCTAAAACATGAAGGAATTAATTTTTTTAGGAGGTAATGATGTGATACCCCATAACATTATAATATATTTCCTTTAAAATTAATTCAATCTACATGATAATTGTGATATAGAAAACCGTAGGTTTAAATGGTAATATTATATGAATTATTTATCTAAACCTGACAATTATAACCGAAATATTAATTTTTTGGTTATTAGTATTAATAAATATATTTATAATATTATATGGATATTTATTAAGTATAAGTAAAATTATAATCATTTAATAGAAAAATAAATGTTTTTCTGAAAAAAAATTATTTTATTTAAAGAAAACAGTTTCATAAAATCCTCCACATTTATGAGATAATTAGTTTTTCATAAATTTATAAAATTAAATAAAATTGTGAAATATTCATATCTTAATTATCATTAAGTGTAGTTTTTATATTTTTTAAATGTTTCAATGTTTATGAATAGTGAAAATTAAGTATTTTTATAGAAAATGGATATTTCAATTAAATAATTCAAATATGTAAATAAAAAATTAAATTGGTATTAAACTAAAATTAGGACAAATTTTTATAATATTAAAATTTTTGTTCATTGGGATAAATTTCATTCTGAATATTTATATTAAATCTTCTATACATGGGATAATGTTCTCTATGAAACTGAACCTTTTGACCGCATCTACATGTATAACTTTGAATTATGTTTGTTTACATATATAAATTGAATATTAAGATATGCATTAAATATTTTTAATTAAATTATTTTATATTATTTTATATGATAAAAATAATGGTTGATACAAATGAATAAGAAAAAAAGGAAAAATTAATTACCCATGGTAAGGTAAAAATGGGTTACCATGGGTAAATTAAAATAGACAACGGTTAAAATAACCTACAAAAATGTCCACAAAACAATTTTTTGGCAATATGTAGACCATAAAACATTTATGAGTCGATAAGGAACCATTTTGGATACACGTGGCTTGATATATAGTGTGTTTAATTTATTATTTTAAAAAATACCTTGTTTTTCCTTTACCCCACTTATAAAAGGAATCCCACTCTCATCCCCTATTCATATTTCCTAGGAAATTTTTAATAGACATGAATTACCAAAATCACATATATTGTTCTCTAAATACATAATATATCCCTTTTTTATCATACATTCATACAATATATACTTTTAGTGAAAACCAATAGTTGTTGTTTGAATACGAGGTGACGTTCTTAAACAAGCATTTTTATTTGACTTATTCTACCACTTCAATAAAATTATTATTCAATAATGATAGTATTTTAAAATAAATATTTAAAATATATTAATATTTTACTACTTTTATGTTATAACATATATAAATATCCACTTTCTTTCAATGGAAACTGAAACTTTTCATCATTAGTATGACATACATCAGTCTTGTGATCCAATGTAACTCATTTTCAATAAACAACATGGGTTGTTTGATATAATGATGGAATTACTATTTTCAAATAATATTTGTTAAATTTTTTTTTATTAAATTATAATATATCATACAACTTCATAATTTACATTTACATAAAAATACAATAACATCACTCGTGTGTATGGTATACTACCAACTTATAAAGCGATGTGAACCATTTTTCAAATAATATTTACCTCGAATGTACTAATTATAAAATTTATAATCATATTTCATATATATTATAAAATTTTAGTTATGTAAATTTAATATATCACCGACTACCTTTAACACTCACCTGTTATAGGAAATATTTTGTCACTCGTGCACACATACTCCCCATAATCTTCAAGAGGGAATGTGATTCATTTTCCACCTACATCATTTAACAATGGTTTTAGAAATTTATAGAGTATTTAAATATTATATATATATAATTATTTTTTTAGTAATATCATTAAATTCTATCCTTTTTGGAAGTACCAAATAAATCATCAAAACACATGCAAGAGAAAACATGTCAATTAACACCCTAAATAAGAAAAATAATGAGATATTATTAAAACTTGTGTAGTAAAATTTTATTAGTGGATAATATATTATATTATAAATTGTTTTATAGATCCTTTATGAATTTATAACATTATTAATACCATAATACATTAGTTTAAATCACATCTATCTAAATGAAAGAAAAAGGAAAGGAACTCCATCACAATTTAACTTCCTTAAGGAGTTATGTAATGTTATGCACAAGATTTATTTTATAGGGTGTTTATATTTACTTTTATACATATTATTGAGTTATTCCTTAATAATTCATTTGATTTTAAATTTTAAATTTTAATTATTTCATCATTGTGGATTTGACATGAATTCTACCATGGGGTCTATAATTTCAATACTCAATTGTTTTTCCTTGGCTTATATTACTTCTTTTTCAACCATGGGTATTATAATATTCTTTGTATAATATATTTTGGTAATATTGTGTTGTATTTGAACATATTATATGTGTTTTGGCATTTTATACATGTAACAAATTCATTGATTAATTAATTCTTCAACATTATGATCATTATAAAGTATTTCATCTCATATCAATTTTATTGAGACATTTTTGTTAATATAAACATATTTACCATTACACAATGTGTATAATTCAAATTTAATGTACCCAAAACAATAAAAAAACGCATTTTTTCTTTCTTAAATGATTAAAAAGTAATGTTAATTCTTAATAAAACTCTGTATTTTAAAATATTCTCTAATATTTTAATCATTTTTTAAAATTATCAAAAAATAACTCTTATATATTTTTTACTTGTATATTTGAAAAATAATGTTTTTTCCAAGTAAATATTCTAATTTTGGTATAAATTACTTTTATTATTTAATAAAAGATGAAGTATTTTTTTTTAGAAATTAATGATTTTGAAATATATAATGACTTTTCTAACACATGTGTGCTTTTTTGTCACCTTATTTTATTTATATATCGATTTTATTAATAATATTTTAAATTTAGTTATTAATATCAATATATATAATTTTAATGGAATGGTTATAATGCTCATTTTTATCTAATAATGTTAATAATAAATAAATATTTGTTAGAAATTAGTCCAATATGTAATGAATACCAAAATAACTATTGTGAGTATTTAAATATTAAAATGGAATTTCTTGTAGAAAAAAAATTTATAAGACTAAATTTATTTGAAATATGATATTTCAAAAAAATATCAATATGATACATTATAAAACACTTAAAGTTATTTTTTTTATAATTATTTTCTTTGGTACGAAAAAATTATGATACATATATGTCATTATGTATTCATATTACCATGTAGATTCCTCGAATGGGTAATTTTTCTACAAAATGTAAACAATTATAGTGGTCGTCTTTCATATAATACTATATGTATGATATATAATAACAATTGGTTGCTCCCTATAAGAAATGGCATTCTCTAGTTTTATGACTTGTTTGTTTAGAACATGTGATGGATTAGGTATATACATCTTCATGAGGAATACATGGAACACATCATTTACCTAAGAATTTTTTGGGGGAAGCACCATGTGATAACTCATTCTCGGAATCTGATAAAGAATTTAGAATAGATCAATGTTCTTAGGTCTTAGATTTCAATTATATTATAATCTAAATTTCATCACATGGTTGTGCTTAGATAAAATTACACATCATCTCCTACTCTAATAAATGATTATGAATGTATTATGCATTATGAAAAATACATATCTCAAGTTCTATAAAATATAGATATTTTTGTCCTTCTATCTCCTGTTACCATAAAAAATGATACCCTCATTTTTCAATATATATAATTCAATATATGGATATATAATAAAGTCATCTCTAAAACCTCATCAAAAGTTGAACATAAGCCACTCCATAAAGGGTTAACCATATAAGGCTTCCAAAATTAATAATTTATAAGAAGTGTTACTAAATTACCCAAAATAAATATAACATTAGCCCTCTATATGTTATTAAGTATATATCAATGTTCAAATTCCAAATATGTTCTTGCAATGGTAACATATAATCCTGATGCAACAAAATTGTGTTAAAATAAAACCTCAATAAATATTTTTTTTAAAAGAGATGAGACATTGCCTAGAAAAATCAATAACCTTTATTAAAATAAAAAATCTAACTTACATGATCATAAAAAAGGAGATCCATCCAATTCCCTTTTCAAAAGTAGCAAAAAAAAACAACAGGGAGATTATCATGCCAGATGAAGTCAACACCGTTAATTCCATTGTTTGCCAAACCATCTGCAACAAAAATTGTTTCCCTGTACACATTAGTAATAATGTAATTCATAGATAGAAGGGATTTCATGTAATTCATCGAATGATTATAAAGTATTCCAGATAGATGACATGATCCTTCTCTAATGGAAGAGGCAATAACAATTGAGTCTCTTTCTAACCAAAGATTATTCCATCCACGATGTTTGGCCTGCTCCTCCTCAATAATAATTCCTATCATCTCATATTCAATTGAAGAAGAAATACTATAGGAGCCATGGAAACAACCAATCACCTTACTATGATGATCCCTAAAAATGTCTCCATACCCAGAAGGTCCTAGATTTCCTTTCGAGGCATCATCCGTATTAAGTTTCATCCAACCAAAAGTGGTTCTTTCCATAATACATTAAAAGTACCATATAGAGGTCTAAAATTGCCTTTGATGCCAATTCGGGAAAGAAGAAAAAAATCATGAATAGAATTGGCGCAAAAATGTTTCTTAGGTAATCTTACCACACACATCACAACAAGTATGTTTGAGAGAGTAGTAGTTACGGAGAAAGAATGATTCTCATGAAGAACATGGTTTTTAGATTACCATATATAATGCAACAACTTAGAAGGAGAAACCTAAAATATGTCTGACAACTATAAATAAAGAGAAAGAGACTTCCATCACTGAATAAACTCAGGGATGGATGTCATCAAAGGAATTGAGACTTCAAAGATTTTTACTAGAGCCTTCCACATTGAGGTAGCAGTAACACAACAAAGAAACAAATGATAATCATCTTCTCTGTGTTTATGACAAAGAACACAAGAGGAACATAAATAGATACCACAATGCTAAAGATAAAAATCCGTTGGTATCATTCGGTGAGCAATTCTCCAAACCAAATTAGAGAGAGATGGTCTGATGAAGTTTTTATGCATATTACCCTTCCAGTTTGTTTCCATGATACAATCCAAATAAAACTCATAATAAATATTTTAAAATATAATACCATTAACCATAGGCTCCCATGCCCAAAAATATTTCCTATCAGAGAAACAGTGATTAATAACAATGTTGGAAATGTGGATTGAAAGACCCTCCAAGTTCTCAAGTTGATCCCTGATAGTAATGTATAAATATATGTTTCTCTAATCCATCACATGGTCTACTGGGGGATTATCCGTCCATTTGATTTTCCAAAAATTAAGGGATGAATGTTTCAAAAAAAACTATCTGGAATGAGAATCAATTGATGAGAATATGAACATGAAATTTTTCCAAACAGAGGAGTTAAGATGATTAAAAGAAACAATCTTTAATCTATTCAAGAATTTTCCATGAGGAATGTTTAAGGCTTAAAAATTTCAAATAAAAAGTCTCTTATCAAATTATGCTTTATAAGAATCATTAAATAGGACAAGATTTTGAATACCCAAACCCCCAGCATCATAAGGTTTGCAGAATTTAGACTAGGAAACCGTAGCCAACATTCTTTTGAAGATGCTTCCAATCCAAATAAAATTCCTAAGAGAAGCATTAATATTTTGTTTGAGAGAAATAGGACATTTATAAACCATAAAGGAGTAAAAAAATTTAGATATAATAATATATTTAACCAAACAATCCCGACCATCCATGGAGAGAGATTTTTCATTCCCTGTAGAGATATGCCTTCTGAATTTGCTAATAATCTCTGTGAAATATCTAGTTTTCGGCTTTCCCCAAAACATTGGATCCCTCAAATAAATAAATGGAAGTACCCCCTCCATAATGTTCATCTTATTAACAATGTAATTTTTCCTCCTCTCACTGATGTTCTTATAAAAATAGATAAAGGATTTCCTCGAGCTAGTATCATGGCCAGAGACAGAAGCATAATGAAAAAGAGCCTTTCTGATGTTCTTGATATTTCTCTTGTCCCCCAAAGTGAAAATGATAATGTCATAGGAATAAAAAAATATGTTTGGGAATAAGAATACCTCTACCAGCATTAATAGGCTTCATCCACCCATTTCCATCCATGATGGAGAGGAGCCTACGCAAATAATCTTCTACAATAGAGAAAACAATCCCAAAAAAAGGGTCTCCTTGTCTAACCCCCCTCGAACAATCAAAAAAAACATGAGGGGATCCATTGATAAGAATTAAGATATGAGCAGACCATCAAATATTCTTGATCCAATCAATAAAGGTACCATCAAACCCAATCTTAAGATGAACCATGCAAATGAATCCCCAATTCATAGTATCAACAGCCTTTCTAACATCAAGCTTAAGAGAAATTTTTTCCCTCTAGTGGATTTCCTAAGAAAATACACACATTCATAGCTAGTGATGAGGCAGTAGTGAATAGAACATCCCTTGATAAAACCAAGAAGGTTAGGGGAGACAATCTTACAGGAAATTATCGTGAGCCTTGTGGCCAGGAATTTATAAATAATTTTGTAAGTGGTGTTGACTATGGAAACAGGTCTAAACAAATGATGTTCATTAGTAATATCCACCATTGGGATAAGAGCAAGAAACTGAGAATTGATGCCACATGGAAGATTAACATTATTAAATAAATTAATAACAAGTTTAAAAATATCATTTTGGATAATGTCCAAATTAGTTTGGAAGAAGAAAGTACCAAAACCATCCAAACCTGTGGAACTTTCAGATTTGAGGCTAAAAATAGCCTCCTTTATTTCAATGCTCAAAGGCAAAGAGGTGAGATTAAAATTATCCTGATTGCTAACCAATTTGGCAATGATGCCCTCCAGAGGATCATTATATGAAGAAGGACCATTGAAGAGATCTTTAAAATAATATATGACATGTTATGAGAGATCCCTATCATTGTCAATGATATGATCACCATTCTTAATCATGGAAAGAGTTTTAGAGACCTTCGTGAATCTTTGTAATGAATTAAAGAATTTGGTGTTTTTGTACTCATCCTTTAGTCATTATAACTTCAAAATTTCTCTCTGTAAAGAATATTTCATGTTGAAGACACCATTGAGCTTGGAAAAAATCTTAGAATCCTTCTTAAGTCCATTTGAAAAATTATTCATTGTATAATGAACCTGAAAATGATGAAGATAATATTCAATGGATAAAATATCCTGATCAATAGATATAAACTTCTCTATGATTCATAATATCAATGTTCTTTTAAGAATTTTGAGTTTGGTTATACAAGAAAAAACATCATGAACTGAATTGACAAAATTCCATGAATTTTCAACAGTAGAAGCACAATAGGATGGTTGATCTAATCCTTATTGAAACGAAAGGGAACAGGAGGTCTGGATTCTTTAACAATTAGTTTCAACATAATTGGATGATGATCAGAATTAATTCTAGGAATCATTATGCTGGAAATGGAGTCCCAATGATAAAGAGAATATTCATTATTAAATGATCAGTCAATCCTGCTAGCAAAAAATTTATTTAAAAATCTTTTGTACCAAGTGAATTTAGCCCCAACCAGATCAATATCATGAAAATAATTTGAATCAATACAATAATTGAACTGCATGGAATATATATCATTAATCATGGAACCCATATACTCATCCGGGTGAATAATGGAATTTAATTCCCCAAGAATAATCCAAGGATCAGAGATGATAGAGCTAAGAACATCAATATCTATCCACAGTCTCATTCGATCCTGATATCTATTCTTAGCATAAAAAGAGGATAAATAATTCAAAAGACCAAAAATCATGAAAGAGAAAGTTACATGTTGTCCACTATTATCAACCAAATACATTTCAGTTAAGGATGAATGGGTCAAAACCCAGATATTTTTAACATCAAATAAGCATATATTATAGTCAACAAGATTGAATCCTAGAAATTTCAATTTAGAAATTATAGAAGAAAATATCCTTTTTGGTTCAGATATTCCAATAAGAATAGTTTTGTGTTGAAAAATAATGGATTTGAGGGATCCCATGCTATTGTGATTGGCCAATCACTAACAATTCTAATACAAGATCTTCATTTAAACATAATGTCAGGGTTAGAACCCCCTTTTTTATTGCAGTCTATTTGATTATGCTAGCCTTAGGGGGCCTCCCTTCTTTCCTTTTAGTAATTTTTGAGCTTTTAACACCTTTAAGGATATCATCAATGTTTGAGACATTTAGTTTTTTTTTCTTCAGTGTCAGGGAACATGCTGTCAATAGAAATTCTATATTTCTCATTAGTAATGTGAATTTGTTCTTCACAGGGTGAAACCAACTTGGATGAGCAATCATTCATGTTACCATATTTAGGCACAGATATTGAACAAGAGGTGATCTCAGATGTATATGATAAGGAACTAGGTATAGCCAATGCATCCAAATTTTTATGAGAAGTCAGTAAGGTGTCAGAATTGATTATGCTGCCGTGATATAGTTGTAAACTTGGTGATTGATAACCTCTATCAATTTTTAATTAAATAATTTCTTGTTTTGATGTCATCAATACTATACAATTTATTTTATCAATATCAATTATATAAATATCAAATCTAAACACCATTTTATCAAAATCATGAACATATTATGGTTTATATTCCATAAGTTGTGGCTCTTCCATAAAATATAAAAATTCAATTAAATGAGTTTTATATAATATTAGTTATTTTAAACATATTTTAATATTTCCTTAATGGAAATAATATAATGAAAAATTGATATATATTTCACAATTCATGAAAAATAATTCTCCATTTCCAAAAACATAGATGATTCAATCACTCTACTTCATCAATGAACCATTAATCAGGCTTTATAATTTTATTCTTTAACAACACTATCAAAAAACATAAAACATGAATCTTGTATTAATATTCATTGACCTCAATTTAATCATGATTTTCACATCTAACTGAAAATATACTATTAAAATAGATCTTACGTTCATATATATTTAATTTTCTCTTAACCATCTATATTTACTTTTCTCTTAACCATCTATAGTATATCCATTACTTATACCACCTTTCTGATTCTATTCATTTTCCTTCTCCATTGAGAAATTTTTTAATTCCCATATGGTCCACATTAATCACATTCATCCATTAATGATGCCATAGAAAGTCCATTATTATCATTTATTTCATCAATAAAATTTTTCATTTTCCTAATAATTACCTGATTATTTCATTCTATTCCACAATCGATATAAATCCCCATTATGTTGATACATTCCCAACATTTATTCTTCCCACATTATTGTTTTAATGAAACATATTATTATTTATTGCATGTTGTCCACCTCACAAGTTCTCAATGAGATCTATTATTACCTTCACATGTGTTTCCATGATAGGAAATAGGATTATGTTATTAATAGGTTATTAATATTAATTATTTGCTATAGTAAAAATATGAATCACTTTGTTTATAACCCCATTTGGTTTATCATCAACATATATTTCTATCACAAAAAATATTAACTATGTTCCATATTGTTTCCTCCATTGTCTATGACAAAAAATAATAGCATTAAAAATAATAATCATAGTGGGAAACCCAAAAAACTATAAGATAACTTTTAGGATTTCTAAATCATCGAACCATATATAAAACCATAGGTTTATCTGAGGTCCTATTTTATATTCGTCATTATGTCTTGTAAATATGCTTTTTCCTCCAAAATAATATCCCTAGGGAGGGTTAAACCAGGTGTGAAATATAGACTATTTTTATACACTGAGTGATGATAGAGTATTGGTAAATGATTCCCTTTAAAAGTTATTATAAAAATTTACATCTATGATAGAGTGACATCCACTTTTTTTATCTTGATAGTGATTTAATTACTAGGAAACAATTAACATTACCGCTTACTAATATTCAATGATATTTTGATTTTTCTATGACAAATATTTTGGCTTATCTGAAGATATATAAATAATCTTTTCACATTATAGTTTCTAAAGATATATAAACCTTTTCCCTGATATAAATTTTTATGAATTGACATTTTTATAAATAAATATTACATCTTAATGGATGAATTTTCAATACATAACGTTATGGTCTGATATAGAATCATCCAATTATTGTTCATTTAGAAACATGGACTCAGAAACAACTAATTATTAAGTGAGTTACGTCATCTACAAATATGATCATCATAATTAAAAACATTCATAGAAAAATCATACTCAATAACATTCTTCATATATTTTTGAAAAGAAAATAAGAAAGATGGTGGGGACATATGATTAGTAAGGGTAAAAAATTGATATATCAATATAACATGACCATATGTATAAGATAATAATATAAAAACATATGGATACCATACACTACTTATCATATATTAAAAACATAACTCATGGAAAATACCATTGCAATTCATAAGACATGAATCGTAACGTAATCATAGAACATGATAAATGATATCAAAACATGGACATAAGAAATATATTTTTTGTATATGAATAATAATATAATATATGAGGTCAAGGGTACAAAACAATAAATTCATGACATGTTAGTCTTCCGATAACAACTCCTGCACCATCTTGGGGCTTGGGATAACCTCTCGTGTACCTTCTTATGGCTTGGGAATAAAATCGCATGTACCCTATTTAGGGAATGGGATAAACTCTCCATTACTCCATTAAATGATCAGTATAACCTCTCGTGTAACCAATTTTAGTGAAAGGATGATCACGCATGTAAACTATTTCAGGATTTGGATATCCTCTTGGGTACCCTTTGAGATTATAAAACCCTAATAATTACCCAATGCACAATAGGGTAATATAGGTCCCAACCATTACGTAATGAAATTGATACATAAATATTTCAAAAATATCAAAAAATAGTCAAGATATCATAACCCATGGAAATTGGGCATGTTAAATATTTCTATATTGAAAAACTTGTGTAAATGAAACAAGATCAATAATAATTTCATTAGTTCATCATATCATCACTCTTGTAAAATAGTTTGGCTTTTAGAAGTATAATATAATGGTATAACACCTTGGAGAGAAACATGTATCATAAAAACATATAATCATAATCATGATCCATTAAGGGGATGAATAATAATATTTTCTCTGAATTATATCCCACGTAAGGTATAAGTAAAATCAAAATATGGTTTCATACTTGAAAATTGATTTTTAATGAAAAATTACACTCAATGTTTGTTGATGATATTGTTATTTTCTATTGATAATATATTAAAAAACATAAAAAATTATGAAAATATATTTATTTTTTAATAAAAATGAAAAAAAATATAATTTAATCCATGTAGAAAAATATTGGAAATGACATCAATAAAGTCTATTTATGCAGTACATGTAAAAATAATGATGTTGGTCACATTTTTTTAAAATAAAAATGGGAATTTATTTATAAAACAAAGAAAACATTACATTGAAAATATGTTTTAATGATATATTAATAGGATTAAATTATTTTATGATTCTTCTAGGTAAATAAAAAAAAATTGAATTTTTTTTAAAAATCATTTTTTTGAAAAAAGGGGTTTCGACTAATGATTGAAATAAATATGACCCATATAAAAATGTTTTGTTGATCACAAGTTAATGTAAATGAAGTGAAATCAAGGTAAATTATTTATTTTCATAAAAAAATAATTTAAAATTAATATCATTAGTTTTATTAGAGTTTTATCGTAATATTTAATCAATGGAAACATATTCATAAACAATATGAAAAAATGATAAGAATGTATCATAAAACCCTTACAACATTATTAACCCCTAATCATAATACCCATGATGATGAGAAATCCAATTAAACATATAAAATAATTATAATTAATAAATTTATTGTCTTATATTTTAAAGGGTATATATATACAACCTATAAAAAATATTGATGCATAACATAACATATGTCTCAAAGAGGTCAAATTGAGACAAAAATATCTTAAAAATATAGCAAATTTTAAAACATTAATCACTAAAGTAGAGATCCTAAAATCAATATTAAAATAAATATAATATTATTTATAATCATAATAAAATAAATTAATAGGAATTATATACACCACAATAAATAAATAGGTGTATAATGTTGAATGTGTCTCACATAATTAAAAAACTAAGATGAAATTTCATACCATCATTTTGAAATCCATTTTACATATTCAAAACACCTATAACATAAATATATGTTAATTAAAATATTTTACGTGTCCATTATTATATATAACACCCCATATATGATTTAATTATGATATTTTATTTTCCATTTATTTACAATTCCATGTAATTTCATGTTTCCTATCAAAACAACATTGTTTTTTGCGTATCTATTGATTATTTAATTTTTCTCATCCAATGTTGATCATGATTCCATAATCTAAAAATATAAATACATTATATAATTTAAATATATATTCATTATATATTTATTTGTATTAATCCATAAAATTATCATATTTTATGTGAATGGCATTGTTCTTGGAGATGGTAAGTCGTTTTCACATATGAAATATATATCAAATTCAAGAATAATTTTTACTACATATATATCACATATTTTTAATTATTCATATACTTATTTCCCAAAATACTATGTGTATGTGAAGAATTAATACATCACATCATGAGGCGGTATTACGTCGTACTCAAAAATGGCGTTATCATATTCTGAAGGAATGTAAAGTTAGAAGGAATATCTATTAAAATCATTTATGAGTGATATTGATATAAGAAATATAACATTTAAACAACAAATAAATCATTATATCTATCTGTGATAGGTGTTCATAAAAAACAAATAACAACGATTCATGAGGATGTAGTCATCCACACAATTGAATGATGTCTTCAAAACCCATTTAATGGAGGATAAAAAGTATGTAGGTCATGAAATTAAAATAAAACATAATACTATATTAATTTTAGTGATTTTATTATATAATCGTGGTTTAATAAAAATATATTAAATTATAGGTTGAAATAAAAAAATGACAGGATAAAGACATTATATCTTATTCAGAATACATAATTTGGTTTTCACCAAAATCCATCCCTTGTTGGATTTATGAAAAAATAAGGATTTTGGGACATGATCTCAAATGTAAAGATTATATTTGATAAAAAAATGGATGCACCAATTTGTTTTCTAAGTGTTCTGTGTATATAAGAATGAATGCCTTTTAATATGTTGGGTGAGTGTCACACTTTTATTTTTTTAAAGTAACTTGTGTGTACACGTTTTTTGAATTCCAAAACGCTTAATAATTAAACATTATCAATCCTAGAGGATATGTGGATAAAATATGTCCATAAAATTAGTGTTGGAACAATTTTTTATAAATTTTAACCCTACTATTTATATTGTGAACCATGGTAAACTCAATTTTTCCATAACCATGACATATTGTTTTTATAGATTATAATAGTAATTAAGTTGAACAATTTATGTGAAAAAAATAGATAACAAAAAAAATTGATACTGAATATGGTAATAAAGAAATTTAAATAATATTCTAATAAGTTGAAAATAATAATTTAATGTTATTCATTAATAAATGATGATAATATGGTTTTACAAAGAGAAAATTTAAAAAAAATTAAAATGTGTTCATATCCAAATTTATTATGAAAATTAATAAAATGACTTAAATTTAATTTATATAAATATATATATATTTGAAAAAAAATACATTTTAAAAAATCCAATTTTTATATTTTTAAATTCTATAAAATCTATTATAAATATTATTAAGAAATATATATTTCAACTGTAAAAATTATTTTCAAAAATTTGTCAACAAAAAACACGAATATAATTTTTTCATGTAGATTTCAAAAATGATGCTTATTTTTTAAAATATAATTTTTCAATTTATATTAATTAATTTTAATATTTTTTTCCAAAATCAAATATAATAAAAATTGTGAGAAAAAATAATTTAGAAAAATATAAAGACTTTCGTAAAAATTATATATTATTTTACAAAAGTTTGTTCTTTATAGAGAACAATTATTCTTAATTTTTAAAATCATGAAATTAATTTTCGTATTGTTATTTTTAATTTATAGGTTATAATGGCCACATATAAATTACAATAGTAAAAATGTATCACTATTTGTCAAAACTGATTATCACGTGTAATACAAGATAAACTACGTGGTTTAGGTAACACAAAGTAAAACAATATCATAAAGAAAAAGATTCACTTCATCCTATATGAAATTTTTATAATCAAATGGGTGGTGTTGTGGTTACAGAGTATGATATGTTTTTCCATATACAATTGGTTCCATCATCACTACAAACATCTAATTCAGTATATCATTTATTAATAAATGTTTCGAACGTTTGGAAAAGGATGGGGATTAAAATAAAGTAAAAAAAGTGACCCTGAGAATATAACAGTATATAAATTTGATTTAAAACATTATCTAATTGAATGAAAATATAAAATAAGATAGGATTGATATTCCTCTTTCTCTATGTAATATATCTATTAGTGAGATGAACTGGTGGATTCCAAAATAGTGAAGATGATTAGTCTATAGAAATATCTACATATCAAGGATTCTTGTTATATAATTTTTCCATTATTATTTATGGAAATGGAATACTTGTTAGGTAGTTTTTTTAATATTTTCCCACAAATTATTTCATTAATGATCTTGTTACATTTTTAATCTCAAGGATATTTGATTCAAAATCACACATTTATAAAATAATTTTTCTGTAATGTTGTTACTGATGATATCATTTATTTTAAAGATAAATTGAAAGAGAGTAAATAAAATTTTATTGGAGATTATTTTGAGTCATTTTAAATTTATAAATAAATTATGATCCACTTATTCTACTCCAATAGAATCTCATATTCTTCAAAATTTCCATAATGGAGATAGCTGGATATTAGTTGTAGTTTAGTTTTTTATCCTTACATAATTTTTCTCCATGATGGTCTTCGTTCTACAATGAATTGTTATGAGATAAATAAATGATATTATTTTTAAATACAATGATATCCTATAATCTATTAAGATGCATAATATTTTTTTTATATATGTTATCTAATGAATGTTTTAACCTTCTTGAGAATTATTTTTTTGATATGGAAGAAAGAGAATTTGGTGTTTTAAATTATGTAAGATATAATATTTCCTGATTTATTGATCAAATGAATAAAAAACTAAAATTATTTTCAATAATATGAAGTAAATATTTATAGTATCTTTAGATATATATTTTTAGGTATATTAAACATTAGAATCAGAAGAATATCGATAGGATGTTTTTCTTGATAAAGGAAGTTAGTTCGTCATTTTTATAAACTCCAATAAAGGTTTTTCCTATAGAATGAGTTATACCTTTCCATTTAGTTTCGTTTTTAGTTGAACCTATTCCTACAGTCAGTGTTTCAATTTCTATATCTTCTATAGATGAAGATAAGGATACGATTCATAGAATTATAGTGCAAGTGTAAATCATGGAATGATAGGACTATTCAGTTAATGGTATGATGATTTACATAAATAGTTCTATGAATTTAATTGGGAAGTATATTCTCATGGATTTTTCTTCTGGTTTATAGATTGTCTAAATTCACCCAAAAATATAACACCATTCCCTCATTGATCATAAAAGATTATTTTTACAATGTAAGGAACATCTTAAGACATTTTGCAGGAATCAATTTACAAAATTAGAAAAAATTAATAAGTATAAAACTATTATAATGTTTTAATTTTTCATATATGAAGTTATTATAAGTCTTGTCATGACTTATAAAGCCTTATTTTAATAAATAAGAAGAATATCTCTTGGTCTTTATTCTACAAGTAATTATTGGGAAAAAATTCTAGAGAATATAAGTTTTTTATGATGCAATAAATCCATCCTTGACGTCTCCAACTACCTCATGAACCAATCCAACCAACAAATTACATCAACCCAAACAAAAAACCATAGTTTTCCCCATTTTACAACTTAATTTCTTAGACTAATATTTTGAAATTGTGTTGAGTTTTTTTACATGTTCAAATCAATTAAATTAATTATATTCTTCATTTTCTATGTTTCTATTACATTTAATTGAGTATTTTTTACATTTTAATTTTTACCAATTTATATAATTTCATTATCCTCGGTCTTTTAACAATTAAATATTTTTTTTATAATACACTATTCTAGTTCTTCACTATAATTAGATACATTTAACAGTGTTTTCCTTTCATTACCTTCATCTTAAATGACACCAAAATATGGATATGTTAATAGCATTAAAATATGAGTGAAACAGTAAATATAAAAATCTATATATATTATAAATGTTGTTTCTGTTAAACATTTTTATAATTTTTTGTTTTATATATACTATAATACATAATGGGATTTGGGATCATCAAAAGGAAGATATTATAGGAATAATAATTTTGATGAAACAAATCCCAAGTACTTTATGTTATTATTCTCTAAAAATCATTTATACAATACTAATGAACTAGGTTCCTATTCTTTTATGTCTCATCTTATCAGCTTCTTACTTCATTTTTCATTAATTTCATTATGTACATTTTCAGTATACTTTTTTATTAGTTATCCATATTTTTGGTAAATCAGCTATGTGACATTATTGTCTACTATATGAAAATGGATACATCTATCAATCAACTTTTTTAATAAAATTCATAAGAGAGTACGATATGCCTATTTTCTATGTCAACGAATCACCATCGTGGAAAGGTCCTATTTTAATAAGATAAATTACATGATAAATAACATACATGATCTTTCGACAATATGAAATGGTTATGTGGAGTATTTGGATACATTAATCTCCTAAATTACAAAATATTATACCTCATTTCAGTTGGGTACATCATTTTTGGCTACGTGAGTAATATTCATATATGATTAACTTTTTTACATCATTATAAATTGGCTATGTGGATTCAAATCAAAAATCTACTACAAAGGATGTAAATTTATTATTGTTAACATTAAAGAAATTGAGTGAGAGTTTAGTTTAATTTTAAAAGTGTTAAATGATCAGTTGGATATTTATATGAAATAATATATAATAATATCCATGAAATGGGTAGGAATATAATAAAATGAATTGTTTTGTTCTCTCTCGTGTTCCTGAGGTATATCAAGGGAAAATGATTTTTCCCTGATATTTTTTTCTGGGGTTAATGTTTTATGAATTTAAAAATGATGTAGTGCATTCATTTCAAGAGGCATACATTTTTCATGTTAAGTGTTGTGATGTTTTAAAAAAATAATGAAAACAAAAATATAATGTTTTTAAGAATTAATTGAGAACAAATTATTGAAGAATCTCTAAGGACACATTATTGTAATATAAATATAATAAGTAGAAGTGTAATTTCATTAGTTGTGATTATTGGTTATTCATGATGATTTGAGAATCCCTCACTGGAGATAGTTATCCTTTAGATAATCTCCCTTCGATATCATTTAGTTCTTTCAGTTTTATTTTATAGTTGAGAGCTAACAAATTTAAAAATAGTCATTTTATTATCTTTTTTTGTATTGTTTCTCATTATAATATATTTTTAAGGATATTTTGGTAAAGTATTTTTAGAGAATGGTTGATAAATCATGTGATTTAATCATGTTTTGAAAACATTTACATTGTATTTTAGTCCTTGGGAAAAGGATTGGAAGTCCATTTCAAATGGGCTGATCTAGTGAAAATCATATCACTTGTGAAGAATTTTTGTGTTGTAATGGATAAGGATATATTTATTCATTGAACCACTGGAAATTTTTGAGTCACTATTGTCACGACCCGTACCCCGCGGGCCCATCTCGTGACTACACCTAGCCTGCCTTCCATAGGCCAGGGGATGAAGACTAGCACCAAAGGCATAAATCCCTAAGCTGGGAAGGCATTGCCTTTATAACTGTAAACGAACACATCAGAGTACACAACTAGATGCAAAAAATCTAATTAAAATAGAATTAAATAGAAGTTATGGAATGTAAAAGGGGAAAAAAATAAAATCCCAAAAAGAAGGTACAAGTACACCTGAAAGCAAGTACAGTTGAAGAAAAGTAAAGAAGCTACTAGGTCTTTCTCCGGGTTTTCTACCTGAAGGGTAGGTACATATGAACTCCTCAGCACTCCTGTCTGTCTGTGTCCTCTATGTACTGTCACACCGTGTGGTCCACCTCCAGGTACTATCCATTCCTGCTACTCCTTACCTCAGTCAGCGTTGTCCATCATCTGCAACCAACACAACGAGGTGAAGGCATATCCCGTGCAAGGGCGAGTAAAATGATACTCAATAGGGACTCAGAGACCCTCAAGGTCTCACAAAATCTAACAAAGATAAACCACAATGTATGAAATCAACTGATAACCATTAATTAGGTATACACCCACACATATACCTAAGTGATCTACTAACCCATCACAATCATGAGAAAATCACAAAAGTCATTTTCTCACCTCAACCCGGATTTTATTCTTGGGGTAATATCAATCTGAACCCTCGGCTGATAGAGAACTCCTTATCTATTGAGTACAGTGGGAATGCCACATCACCCAGAGGCTCTTCCCACTGACACGTACTTTTGAGATACTCCTCCTCTCGAGTATCGTGGATCTGTCGTGCTCACACAGATTCACTCCCCACCGTGGGTCTGATGCACTCACACAGAGGCCCTCCCCCTCGTAGCCTACTGATGTACTCCACGTGTCGAGTACTGTGGTTCTGCCATGATCACATGGATTCACTCCAAACCATGGGTCTGTTGCGCTCACATAGAGGCGCTCCTCATAGGGATAGTCGATTCACTCCGAGTCGAATCGATCAGCAGTCGTCAAGTCTCATCCAACTACTAGGTTCCCCCACAAATTCATTCTCGTCACTGGAAGATCCGCTCCAGAATCTATTGCTCGATACTCCAACTGTCATGAAGGCCAACGTAGAAGTATCTCCATGGTCTGCCATGTTTAATTGGTCTCAACACAACTGACGACGCATCAATCAGACTCTCGGTCTGTGAGTTATTATCCTTTTAGTCCCAGGGGGCCGGTTGGATTCGTGTACGATCCAACCTGACCATATCTCAACTATACCCCGAACTCCGGTGGGGTATTTTCAAAGGGACGGCTTCACTCCAAAAATACCAGTGCCGCTGACGGTTTGTCAAACAGTCGTTCGGTGCCAATGTTATGGCCATCATAAGTAATGGGTTAGTAGTGGGCCTAGGTCCGGTCCAACCCGGTCAGACTGACTCGGCCCAACACAGTCTGGGCCAACCTGGTCTCGGTCGACCTGGTCAGACTCGCAGAGTCTGACCCAACCCATTGGGCCGATCTGCCCATTATTTTCAACACGGTCTATTGGTCCTTGAGCAGCGGACTGCGAGGGAGGTTCATCCCAGATATTGCCACATAGGTGGCTCGGCCAAAAGTCCAGGGCCATTTTGGCCATCACCACATGGGCCACGGATCGAGCGACTCGACCCAGGAGGTCGGTCGGCCGAGAGGTCAGAGGGAAGGGCGCGCGGGACGCGGGATGGTCGCGGGCAGAGCGTGTGGGGTGCGGGTTGGCCAGCTGGACATCGAGCAGGTTGCCGGTGCGCTGGGAAGGGTGCGGCAGGGTCCGGGAAGGCCGCGGGGGCACCTGCTGGACACCGGACCGGCTGCGAGGTCTCCTGGATAGTCGCAGGGATGCCGAAAAGGCGCCGGCCAGGGCACGGGGGTGCCGGGTAGGGCGCAAGAGTGGCTAGGCAGGCCGCGGGGGCGCCGACAGGGCGTCGAGATGGGCACAGGGTCACTGGGCATGGCACGGGGGCCGCAGGCAGGTGGGTCGCCCGCCGGGCAGGGTGTTGGGATTCCCCTGGCTGGCGGGCTGCGCACCGGGTAGGGCACGAGAGGCCACACGCATACCAGCCGCAGGCCGGGTGGGGCACCGAGTGGCCGCATGCAGGCAGGATGTGAGCCGGGTAGGGTGCCGAGAGTCCACGGGTAGGCAGGCCGGGCACTACTCAGGCTGTCGGTGTTCGGCCGGAAGAATCACTGCACCGCGGGGGGTGGCGTGATTCGTGGAGGCCGCAGGTAGTGTGGACTTCTTCATTTCCACCATCGTCATCGTCGCCTCATATCCATGCCGAGGTTCATCATAAAAAAGATTAGTGGAGGGGTTGGTCCATTTTGGTTTGGCTCGCACCCTCCACGTTTAGGTTGGTAACAATAGGCTCATAAAGAAGTAAGAAGATGATTTTCAATTATTATTTTCAATCTCTTAAATGTTTCCATTCCAACCAAAGGTGAGAAAAATAAAAATGATATTATTCAAAGTAAACCCCCTACCGTTTGATTCGTCGATTGAAGTGTGGCATTCGTTGAAAGGGTTGCGGAAAGAAGATAATGAAGTTCTTCGTTCACCGCATTCATCACACACTCCCAATCCTGACTACATCAGCCGTGGAAGAGACTCCACGTTGGTGGGTTCCGAGGGAGGAAGTCGAAGAAGGTTGTTGGCATTATTCTTTATTCATTGGAAGATGAGGATCCTCGTTCCTCGTTGGGAGATTTTCTCCCTAGCTCTCCACTTCCTCTATTCTTCCAAAATAAAACATGCCAACAAAAATAATATATTGGTTATCTACTATTCAGTTGGCATGGAATTCAAAAAGGTAGAATAAATTAATTTTCTCCATCAATAAATGTAGAGGATTGGCATAATAAATTATGAATTGTCCAATTTATTAAAAGAGAGGTGCCGGCACCTTAAATTGTAGAGGAGGTCAAGGGACTCCCCCCTCATTAATGAAGGGAGTTGATAGATTTTCCACCCACCCATTAATTGGGGTGTTTTAGTATCGTGTGGTCCCCACGTCGTAACCTCTCGCGGGAAGTTATTTTCGGGTGGGCCCCACCACCATAACCTCTCATGGGAGGTTAGGGTGTGACGGTCCCACCTCCAAATCCCAAGTGGAGGTTTTAACAAACAATCACACACATGGATGCTTAAAAGTAAATAATGTATTGCACACATTATTTTATAATTTTTTTACAAAAAGCCAAAAACTAACTTCTATTGTCAACCAACTGTTGTCGAGGTGAAAGTCTTCATAAGTGAATACCAGTGATGCGAGTTCAACGGTGCCCTCGGATTTCAATTACAAGCATCGGTTCAAAAGTTATAAAATCCCTTTCATATGTTTACTAAACATACATGAAAAAAACTTCATAAATTTATTACGGACACACCGAGCCTCAGAATCAAGCGCCATAAATTTTCGCGGACTCGTAAAAATTCCATGTATTTAAGAAATAAATTTCCAAAGAATTTTTGGGTTTTTACATTATCCCCACCTTAGGGATTTACGTCCCCGTAAGCTACAACCCCAACTATGGGATCACATAGGGGTATTGAGCACACTTTTGAGCCTCCCTCACCCATGTTCTCTCCTAGAGTTTCCCGTGCTGCCAGCGTACATGAACCCGAGGTATCTACCATCCATGTAGGACTGCTCCTGTTGATATTAATCTCCACTGGAACCTCTGTAAATGTTTCCTCATTGTTGACTTCTATCTATCCATGTTCGATGATGTGGTATGGGTCGTTCACATATCTCTTCAGCTAAGATATGTGGATGACGTTGTGCAACCAGTGCAATTGAGGTGGATAAGCTAAGCTGTAAGCCAACTCGCCTACTCTGCTGAGGACGTGGAATGGTCCAATAAATCTTAGAGTTAACATTACACCTTATCCAAATCTCCATAGACCTAGTTGAGGTGAGACCCATAGAAAGACGTGGTCATCATCCTCAAACTCCACAGGTCTCCATCTCTTGTAAGCATACGACTTATGCCTACTCTGTGTAGTCTTCATCCTCTCCTGGATGATCTACACATTCTTCGTAGTATCTCGTACCATCTCTGGTCCCACTAGTACTGACCACCCAGCTTCTTTCCAGCACAAGGGTGATCTGCAAGGTCACCCATACAGGGCCTCAAAAGTTTCCATCACTGTGGTGGAGTGATAACTGTTGTTGTAAGAAAACTCCACCAAAGGGAAGTGATCCTCCCTACTGTGACTGAAGTTGAGGACACATTCATAGAGCATATCCTTGAGGGTATGAGTGCTCCACTAGGTCTGACCATCCATCTGAGGCTGGAAGGCGGTGCTCAAGCGATGTTGTGTCCCAAAGCCTCTTGCAACCCCTTCCATATCTAGGAGGTAAACCATGTGTCATGGTCGGATACAATAGAAGAAGTTACATGGGATCATGAGGATGAGAAAAAATAAATATCTATTCATTAATTTTTATTAGAATAATGTAATTTCATGTTTTTAATTCATTTTATGTTTGATATAATGTAACAACCCAATATTTTTTATGTATTTCCTTTAAAATAAACATTAATGTAATGAACTCCATTCCTTGTGTGTAACCCAAGTCTATATTTAACATCCCAGGTATTTATAGAATAATAAATTTGCATATCTACTATTATAGTGAATAAGATATTAATTTTAGTTGAAGGGGGACACTTTTTATAAAAGAGTACTTGACACACAAAAATGGATTTCTTCGAAATCATACGTTTTACACAACATTGTGTTATACTAAAATTCAACACAATATGATTATTATTATTTAAAATGGTAGTTACCACCATGTATGTTTATTAGAGATAATAAATTGGAAGAAATATAATATTATTAGAAAAAATTTAATTGTTTTTAATTTTTGTACATTTATCTAATAAATTTTAGAGGATTAAAATAAGAATGAATCTTATTTTAATCATAAAAAATACATTAATATTTTAAATTATCATTTTATCACCTTTTAATGTCGTGCCCTATTTAAAATCTAATCTTTTAACTTTTATATATTTAATTTTACAAAATACACATATTATTTAGAATTAAGACATCGAAATTTACTTTGATTTATTTTTTGTATTTTTATGATAAAATTCATTTTTAATGTATACTGAAAAATACTGCATTTTAATTCAAAAATTGATTTTCATCTAATTTACATATTTATTTATATTATATTATATTTTTTAAGTGTAATTGAATAAATGTTTTATTATTTATTCCAATATTATTTATTGGATGTAATTTCACAGTTAAATCAGACACAATCACATATTAAATTTTTGATAGATTATACTTCTTAAAAACCTCCTTTTTGGTTTTAAAAAATGAAATTAATTTTAAAATTATTACTAAAATCTATATGTTTCGAATTTGGAAAAATTTATTCTACATATGTAGTCATAATGTCCAAAAATTTTAAATTGGGGCTTTTTTATTTTATGATATAATGAATAGTAACCTCAAAAATTATTTTTATTTTCCATGGTTAAATGGTAAATCAGGTAAATAAGTGTAAAATAATATTATAATAATCTAAAACTACCCTACCATGTGTCCTAATCCTATTTTATGAGTTTTGGATAACCATGAGCATCCTTGGGTCAATTTTACAACCCCATGGATCTACGAGGTTGTGATAGTGACCTTTTATAATAATTAATTTAAAGAATGGGAAATATAACAAAAACATCTATCTCCTAACTAAAAAGAATTATTTTTTATTATATAAATTATGTATTTTTATATAAATAGTAAATAGACATATAAAAATATTTCCTAGATCATGGTATTTTATTTATAATTTTTATATATTAAATAAATTTATTTATTTATGGCATAATGATGATGTATTGACAACCTTATAATGAACGATTCAAAAAAAATTATATTATAAATAATAAAATAAATTTAATATGAACATCTTGATGCAATAAAATAATATCAAGCATGATTATGTCTAATTATATTTGATTTAATTTTTTTTTCGAATGAATATTGTTTTTATGACTTTAACATGAATAAATTCCTAAATAGTGTCAAAATTGACATAAATGAGTTTTTAAAACAAATACCATATTATTAAATCTTATAATAGTCATAAAAATATATGATTCGGCCAACAAAATTATATAATATTCCAAATGTCATTAATTATCCACATTCGGTTCTCTTGGTATTTTATTGTGACTATTGTAACCATATATTTTGAAAATACACAAAGATGTTGTAAGAGTTATTGTTTTTTACTGAGGGTTCAAGCTAAAATATATAGTTAATTATTAGACATTAACATATATATAACCTAGTTTTTGAGAGTATTTCAACCCATCCTCATCTTATCCATGAACTATATCACATTGGAGCCCTTAAATTTTAAAAAATAAATTTCTAAATAAATAATATTTCAGGACGTTTCTAATGTACCATCCTCCCTCTTATATAAGGCCACAACCTCTAACCACTTAATCACACCTCCCAAGCACATAGGATAGAAAAAATTAAAATAAAATAAACTCTGAATATCTATACCTTCCTCTTAAGATCCTTAACATTTTTATAAGTAAAATCAAATAATTTTTTTGTCTCAAATCAAAAGGAGTTAAGCGATTTTGTGGTAACGTCTTCTCACAAAATCTTTTTATTTATATTTCTTCTCCAACCCCATTAACTCTTTTTATCCCAATATATTCTAAAACACCAGTATAAAAAATATTTTGTGATTCTTCTATGCTATTTTTTATACCTACACTTACACACACCTCCATCAAATTCATATGGAACATACTTTTTCTTTGTATGGCTAACTATCGCCTCACGAAAAAATAATTGTTCAATTTTCTCCTACCACCACTCATGGTGGCTGTTATGATGGAATTTTATTTATATATGATATGTATAATATTTATTCTATATCAATGGTTTTTGAATTATTTTTATAATATACCATTATACGTTCCATGTTTTGTAAATATGATTATTTCATTTGAGAAAATTTGGACTACCGCCCCTCAAAGCGATGTGACTTGTTCCCGCTATACATGAAATGTATATTAGATGGTTTTATTTAACCTATCATACATACATGGCATAAATAAAATCTTAGTATTAGAATATACATTTCTGTCTTTTTCTTAATTTTTTAATATGACAATGAAATGACACTAGTGTTCATGCGTACGTACGGCCTATCACCTCCATGAACGATACATTTCATTTCATAAGTCCAAATATTATGATATTATAAAAACATATATACTAGATATATATGATATTTAAAAAATTAAGAATATTCTATAGATTATTGAATTTTTACTACCTGAACATCTTACATCAAAGCATGTTCATTTTCGACTTATTTAACGAATATCAACAAAGATCCAATTTTTTATTTAATTATTTTGTAATTTTTATAACATGGTAATTAGTGATATAAATGGAATAATGAAATTAATAAATGTTCTCAATAAAGTATAAATTAACATATTTTAATTATTTAGGAATATAATGTTTGTATGTGATGATTCATACTCAATATAATGGAATTTCTTATCCCAATTTCTATTATTTTTGTTAATATTATACATTTTTTTATGTTGTGAAATAATTATTTTTGAAATAACTTATGATTTCATATCTTTTATTTATAAATTTATTATGTCTACTGATAGTGAATACTCATAATCTATCTATTTTATTTACAAAAATGATATTTTTAAGGGAAATCATAACTGAGTCTAATTTCATTAAGTCAAATATCAATGTCATTGGTTTTTCTTTCAAGAATATATGTGAATGACCTCTAATTATTCCACAAGAATATCCTCTAATATTGGAAGTATTTACATTTCTAAAAATAATTATGTCACTGATTTATCCTTAATCTTAGTATATGATATTTTTAATGGATTTAATCTCAATTTACATTCCATTGAGGATTATTTGTTGTTATACACCAATTCTCTTTTATATGGTGTATATAACTCCGTTTTACATATTATATAATAAATCTCATTATTCTCATGTTATTATATGTTTTTTTATAAATTTACTCTTTAATTATTTTTATTTAAGTATTTCTCAATTGGTAAGGGACTCATTTACTAAAACATCATTTTTAATGTTTTAATGATTTATTCTTCTACATATTTATCATTAATGTCCAATTTTTAAAAATAGTGTTATGGATTATTTATATGGTAATTAATGTTTTATAATGTTAATTTCTTTAAAATTATTAAAGTGGTATGGGACACTTTGATAAAAAAATCTCATTTTTAAATATTTTAAATCAAAATTTAAATTAATTGATAATGTCAATATCTGTAATTGATATCTTGTGATTGCATTGTGGAAATGCTATTTTTTGTTTATTTTTTTATATGTAGTGATTATATAATGGTACATGGACTTTTGAAGAGTGGTTATGTGATATACCAAAGATAGGTGGTTTTGTGATAAACCAAAGATGGATGGATCCATGATATACTAAGGATGGGAGGATAAATTATAACCTCCAGTGCATTGGGTATGGTATTCTGCCGTATAGATATTCCATTTAGTGATATGTGTGGAAGTCAAACGTATAATTATTCCATTTACAATTTTTGATGTCCAATGTGACCTTTATATGTCATAATTTTCTTTCTATGACATTATGGTAATATTTTGGTTAAAAAATGGTAAACAATTAGTTTATATTTAGTGTAGTGTTTCTACTACTTCGCAAAGGTGAAAAGTATTATGATATGATAAATTATTTATTGTGTAAAAAAATTAAGGATAAGAGTATTCATTCATTATGTATCCCTTACTGACTAATTTAGACTCATCCCTATTTCTAAATTTTTGTCATAGGACATAAAGAGGAATATAGTCATGGATGGTATCAAGAAAAGTCATCTTCTTTAAATATGAAACAAACCATGTTTCTTTTTAAAAACTTAATATTTTTTAAAAAAATGGATGTTAATTAGAAGTGTAAATTTTAATATTTATGGTTTTATGTATGAGTTATGACTTAATTATCTAAATCTATTAACCTGAAAATATCATCAATGTGGTTAAAATCTAAATTATTGAATTAACTCAAGATTATAAATGATTAAGGTTGGGGCCTTATAGTTGGTTTCAAAATAAAATTTAGTTAACATTAGAGGTATGGGTTTTATTTAAGTAAATGTGAAATATATGAAAATGATTATAATTGTTATCATATTATAACGAGTCATAGTTATTTTAGAAAAATAGAATGAGTTTGTGTTAATATAGATGACTATATCTTAGTGTTTATCATCCTAATATGATAGTATCTGATTATTTAACTGATATAATAATAGTAATATTTTTTATTTTATTAAATGGAATTATATTGTAGGAATCAAATACATCAATGAATGTAAAGAAAACTTTGGTGGTTTTCTGAATAAGAATCCAAATGGAATGGGAAATGTAATAATAACTCATGGGGTTTATCTAGAATACTTTGTAGAGCCATGATTGACCACATGAACCATACTGATTTTATATAAAATCATATATATGATAACCAAATCCCTATGTATGTACATGTAATAATCATAAAGAGAAGTTTATTAAACAACTTTTTCAAGGATGTGGAAATAAACACATAGGTAAATGTTTTAAAGGGGCAAGAAGATGTTATTTATGTGGAAATGATGGAAATAAATCGATATTCTGCAAAAGAAAAAGGAATCATTCAGTGGACTCCAGGAAGAAGAAAGAAGTTATTTCTGAGTTATCAATTGCATGTGATAAATATGGGGAGTATGGTCATTAAGAAAATAGATGACTGAAAAATAATGTATGTTAATGGGATCAGTAGGACACTAACAATATATTATTATAAATACGTATATATGTTACAACTAATGATGGTGAAAAATAAAATTACAAATTAATTGTATGGATTATTTATCGTATCATGTTTTTAAATTATTGAATCCTATGACTTGATTCATGTTTTATATTTGTAGGGATGAAGTATTAAGAAATAATAGGGAAAACATGTTTAGGGTATCATGAATAATTTGGAATGGTTAAGAAGACTACAAATAAGGTATTTAAGAGTTATGGTAGATTATTGGATGATAGAATGTTTAAAATTATAAATTCTATTTTGATGAAGGTATTTCATTGGAAGATTTTTTCTAGTGTGTGTAACCATGGAGTTATTAATGTTAAAATGTTTTTTGAGAAAGAATTATCTTTTATTTTTTAACCTAGTTATAAATTAATGTATATCCATTATATGATATTTTATTTTTAGGTAATTATGAGATTTTACTATTTTGGGATGAATAAAGCAGGACACGAGTTAAAAATTTATATTAAAATATGTCATGGTTAATTTTTAAAATATTATCTCATTTTGGGAAGGATATATAAAATATATATAATTTGAAAAAATAGAACGTTCATAAAGGGGGACAACCTATCATTTTGGAAGAGTCCATGAGGATCAAACCCACAACTAAAGTGTGACAAGGCTTTTTCAGCTACCACTAGCCTATGTGATGTCCCAAGTTAGTATGGATTTTCTTATTAGTTAAATGAGTTTATTGAGTAATAATATGTTTTTTATGGGAACTTATGTTTTATCAAATTTATATCCTTGGTATTGGAAAATTATTTGTGGATTTAGTGGCAAATGTTATTTCAGAAGACATTCACTATTTTGGAAGGCCATTATGATAATGTTAAATAGAATACTGTGGAAGTTTATTTCGATGATTACAAGTTGAATTATTTTGTGGGGATATAAATGATTTAATTGTGATTTTATCATTATTTATGTTTTTATTGAAATTATTTTCCAAATTTAGATATAATGTGATTATGGTAATTACTTTTTTCTATGAAACATTAAGTGTTATTGATTTAATTTAGAGAAACATGTTAAAATTTATATTTGAATACAATGTGATAAAATATATAAAAATTTTGGGTTTCAAACATAGATTGAATTATTTTTTAGTAATTATATGGAAAATTATTTTTCTAATGGTCCATGTTGGACTCTGGATATTAAATTTTAAATTTGGAGATTAAAAGTTGTGTTTTATTTCTAATTACGGATTATTAATTTTGGGATATTATCTGATCTTCTACTATGTTATTTGGTTTTTGTTATTGTTTCAAGACATGATGAATAAATTTTTAAACTTTTTTTGGATTATTTGATTCTCTTACAGTTGATTTTATTTATTTATGGGTGACCAATACATCTTGAACACTCATTGTTTAGGGAAAAGATGGTTTTGTGGTATAAATTTATTAAAGTGTGAAATTCTTCATGAAACTTAAGTTCTTTTTCATTATGTTCTCAGTCACATATGTAAATTAATTTCTCAACATTATTAAAAGGATCTAAACAAATTACATTTACTTTACCTACTGAGAAATCAAATACTATTTAACCCCTCACAAGCATGTGCTTTTCTGAGTGTTAGATTTCTCTTCAGCATGTTTCCCATCACCCTCCATCTAAACAAGATGGTTGTTTTTTCTTTCATATCCATGATTTCATAAATATAATCCTAGTATTTCTTATATCAGGTGAACTTTGACCATATATTTAATTCATTTAATGTAGTATCTTCATTGAATATTTTTCATATTTTTTATTTTTAAAGAAGTTACGGAGACAAATTTGAAAATTGAGAGGATGCCCATTCCAAAAATGGGGAAGGATGTTACATCCCTAGTACTTATAGAATAATAAATTTTCAAAAATATTAATATTTATTAATAAGATATTAATATTATTATAAAGGTTTTTTTCTATTAATGTACTCAACTTGAAACAACAAGTTTCTTCAAAATCGAACATTTCACACAACACTAAGATATACCAAAAAATCATACATTTTTATTATTATTATATTAAATGTTAGTTAATGCCCAATTGTTGTGTTGGAGATAATTAATATAACAAACAATAAGGATGATTACTTGTGTTTGTTAAATGTTTTTACATATATCCAATAATTTTTAGAGAATAAATTGAGAATGAATCCAATTTTAAGCCTAAATACTCTAATATTTTTATGTTCGTTTTACCAACATTTGATGGATAACCCTTTTTGACACTATTTATTTTTCACCTTTATATGTTCATATTGAAAAATAATCTTCTTATGTAAAACTTTTACATCAATATTTACATTGGTTTTGTTATTGTATTTTTTTGGATAAGATTCATTTTTTAATTAATCGTGAAAAATACTGCATTATAATTCAAAACTATCTTTTCATCTAATTTATTTATATTTTTAGATTACATTTTTAATTGTATTTTAAGTGAATTTGAATTATTTTTTATCATTTAATCCAATTTTGGTCATTGTAAGTAGTTTCACATTTAAATCTGAAATAAGCACATGCCAATCATTTGATAGTTTTTATTTCCTAAAAACCTTATTTCTGGTTTGGACAATGAAAATTAATTTTAAATTAAGTATTACAATTTACATGTTATTAATTTGAAATAATTTATTCCATATATGGAAATATAAGGTATATATTTTATAATATATACCTTTTATTTTTGGACATTATCAATAGTGACTTCCAAAATTATTTTTATTTATCATGGTTAAAGGAAAAATTCATGTCAATAACATCAAAACAATTATTATAATAATATAAAAATTCCATAACACATATCATAATCTTAATGTATGAGATATGGATAACCATTAGAATCATTGGGTAGATTTGAGGACCCCATTGTGCCACTCGAGTGTGATAATGACCTTTTATAATAATTAATTTAAAGAAAATAGAAATATATCATAAACATGTATATCCTAACTAAAACAATTTTAATTTCACATATATAAATGATCTCAATTAATATAATTATTAATTAAAATTATATAATTATTTTATTCATCATTTAATTTCATTTATAAGTTATTGAAATTAAATAAATTTACTTATTTATGACATAATGATGATGTAGTGATTACCTTATTAATGAATGATTCCAAAAAATGATACTATAAATATTAAAATAATTATATTGTAATAATTTTTATTCCATCCATGAATTTTTCAGATGATTATGACATTTTATATTTGATTAAATATAGTTATTTCAATTGAATCAAGTTTTTATGACTTAAAAATGAATTACTAAATAGTGTAAAAATTGACATAAATGGGGTTTTTTTTAAAAAATTATTTTATTAAATGATATAATTGTCCTAAAAATATATGATTTGTCCAAATGGGTTATATAATGTTACAAATTTTATTAATGATCCACTTGTGGTTCTCTTTGCATATATAGTATCTATATTAACTATATATTATGAAAATACATGAAGACATACTAAGAGTTTCTGTTTTTAACTATGGTTTAATGATAAAAGATAACATTACTTTAGGGACATAAACATGTATAAAACCTATTTGTTGAGATTATTTAGACCCATATTCATCTTATCCTAGAAATAAATCTCTTTGGAGACATTAGAAATCAAATATTAATTAATAATGAAAAACAATTAAAGACATTCAAAAATAACACCTCCATCATCTTATAAACGACCACCACCTCTACCAACATACTCACACCTCTCAAGTAATTTGTATCAACAAACTTTATCAAAAAATAAACTATCCAACCAAACCTCAATTAAACCTAAAATTTTTATCTTGGGAAGAAGGAATCCCAAGGAATCTCTTTGGTTTAAATCAAAAGGTGTTACCTCATTTAGAGGTAACGTATTCTCTCAAGATACTTCCATTTATATTACTTCTACAACCCCATAACCTATATTTATTCTATTATTATATAAATAAATATGTATAATCTATATAATTGGATGTTTTTATGATATTATTTTACTACACATACACATACCTCCATCTAATGGATAAAAAATATAATATTTTTGTATACGGTGAACTATAGCCTCCTGAACCAATGATTCTCCAATTTTCACCAGCCACCATTCATGGTGGAAGTTATGATGTAAATGTATTTATATATGATACATATAATATTTATGTTTCCTATATTATTCTGTAATTTTTATTTAGAACATATCATTATTTCTTAAAAGTTGTGTAAATATGATAATTTCATTTGAGGAAGTGTGGACTACCTCCCCTCAAAGAGATGTGACTCTTTCACTATATATTTGGACTTAAAAAATATGGATTTATTAATACTAAGATACATAAATTACATAAACACAAAAATGGTATTTTAATATACATTTATATCATTTGCTTATTTTTTTCTAATATGAAAAAGAAATGAAATTAGCGTGCATGCGTACATAAAACCAACCATCTTCATGAATGATACATTTAATTTCATATCTCATAATATTATGATATTATAAATTAATATATAATGAATATATATGATATTAAAATCATGATTAATGTTCTAGAGATTATGTAATTTTGAATACATGGAAAATTTACATCAAATCATGTTCATTTTCTAATCATGTACCGAATATCAACAAAACGTTTGATATAAACATAAATAATTATATTATTTTTATAAGATAGTAATATGTGATATAAAATAATAATAAACTAGAAAAATATTCTAAAACAATTATAAATTAACCTATGTTTATTATTTAGGTACATAACATTTGTACGTCATGATTTGGACTCAAGGTAAGGGAACTTCATAACCCACTTCCCATTATATGGGTTAATCGTCTACTTCTTGATTTTATCACACTATGATTGTGTGAGAAATAATATTATATTTACAACATTGTATTTATAGATTCTTTATGTGTAGAAATAGGGAATACACATAGTCTATCTTTTTTATTTAGAAAATTATATTTGTGAGGGAAATCACAACTCAATATAATTTCATTGAGATAATTATACATGTATTTGGATTTGTTTTTCCAAGAATTTGTGTGAATAACCTCTGATTGTATTACACTAAATATTCACTTACATTAGAGGTATTTCTATTTCTCACACATAATTATGTCATTTAATTATCTTTAATCTACGGATATGATCTTTGTTAGGGATTGCATCTCAATTTAAATTCCATTGATACTTATTTGTTATTATGCACCAATTCACTTTTATATAGAATATATAATGACCTTTGAAATATTATATCATGAATTTCCTTATTATCATGATATTACATGTTTTTATAATTTTATTCATTAATTTTTCTTTACAATTATTTCATTAATTTAAAGAAATTGTTTATCTAAAACATCATTCTAAATGGTTTAATGATTTATTCATATAAATCATTATCATTAATGAGAACGTATTAAAAAGGGATTTAAAATTTTATTTTTATAGATATTAATGTTTTAAAATGGAAATTGCTTTATAATTTTCAAAGTGGTATTTGAATCTTCGATTAAAAAATCATCTTTTTTATTGTTTGAAATGTGTGTTTTTTTAAAATAATTGAATTTGTTAATATCTTGAAATGATATATTGTGATTGTAATGTAATAATTTTATTTTTACATTATGTGTGTTTTATGTCTTAGGATTATATAATGGTACTTGAACATTTGATGGTTTGATACTAGATAAACCAAATATGGGTGGTTACATGATAACCCAATGAAGGGTGGTTCTGTGACCATCAAAGGATGAGTGTTTACATTATAACCTCTACTGAATTGGGATTGGAATTAGGTCTAACAGTTATTGCATTTAGTGATATATGTGGAAGTCGAGAATATGGTAATTCTGTTTTAGTATTTTTATGTCCAAAGTTACCAGTATATGTTATATGATTTTTTATGGGCCTTATGGTAATATATTCATTAACAAAAGGGTATGTGATGAGATTATATTCAATGAAGTGTTTTTGATATTTCTTAATGGTGAAATTTATTACTTTATGATATGGAATTAATGGTATACCTGTTTTCTCAAGGCCAAAAGTTTTCATTATTTATGTATCCCTTAATAATATATTTATTCACATACCATGTTTTGAACTATTTTTCACGGGAAATAAATACAAATAGATTCAATGATGAGATCATGAAAATATACATGTAATTTAATTATATTAAAAATCAAGTTTCTTTTTAAAAAAATTCAATTTTTTGAATAAAATGGATAGTTAGTAGAAGTGTCTACATGTAATATTTAAGTTTTTATGTTTGATTTAAGGCCCAATTATTTAATATATAAAAATAAAAAGATCATCAATGTGATTAGAAGTCAAATTATTGACTTAACTCAAGATTATGTATTGTTTAAGGCAGGAGCATTATACTATATGATCCACAATACAAAAAAAAAGATAAAATCACACCAATAAATTTATTATATGGATAATAAAACTGAATTGTGGAAATATAAATAAATATTTTTTATAATTAAAATGTACTTATTAATGAATAATAAATATGTACACAATTTTTATAAAAGACATTTTACACATAAAAAATATATTTCCTTGAAATTTTTTTTACAGGAACATTATAAATGAATTATACCATATTTATAAATATTAATATAAGAAAATAATAACAGATATAAAATAATAATTAAAATTTTTTCTAAGGGATAATTTTTTTAATATTTTTTAATATATGTAATTTTCATTGATTAGTGAAAAATATAGTTTAAAAAAATAATTTCATTTAATATCATTTAAAATTCCCACTATTTATTAAATTTAATTTTAATGTAACACAATAATAAATTAATGATAAATATTTTAATTAATTGTAAGATAGTATTCATTGTAAATCATTTTTTTCATTTCCAGTTTTTCCCAAAGAAACACATTTTCTAAACCTCTATTTTTTTGGAGCACAATGTAATTTTATCTTAATTAAATAAATTACTCTCTACCAAGAAATATTTTTCATGAAGCCTCTAAAATTTAATTTAAATAATTTATTATGAATTTAATTTCATGTTTTAACCAACATTAATTTATGAATATTCTATTTTAAACTTAGTGATTTATTAATTTAAGATAGGTTTTAATTATGGGTCTTGTAGTTATTTCAAATAAATTTAATAAAGTTATAAAGTTGTAATTAAAAAAAATGAATTTAATATTTTTATTATCATTATTAATATAATTTATTATTTTGAAAATATTTTTTTTCATACTACATAGTTAAAAATGTAAGTTTTTTTTACCGATGTTATGGTAAAAATAAGATTTTTGGGTTGTTAAACCAGGAATAAAAGTGTAAGATTTCATTCAAAAATTATTAATTTTTTATTTTTTATGAATATATTTCTTACTTAACATATAATTAATTTTAATCATTATATAAATATGATCACGGATCCCTGAAAATGGGTATATATCTTAACCAAGACAAACCTTCAAGAATAGTCCTTCAAGGATTGTGGCATAAGCCAATATAGCTACCTCAAATAAGTGCCATAGATCATAACCAATATACTTTAATTTAAATTAATATTTTACATCCCATAAGTATGTTATTTCCATAAGAAATTATAATTCATATATCATGAATGTTTTGGTATGTTATTATGTTGATGTTGAAACTATGTATTACCTATTCTAAATTAAATGGGTGATGATCTTATCCTTCTTTTATTCTGGAGGATTATATCCATCATATACCAATGTTATTCCATTCACTCCTATATCATTCATGATTTGTTATTAAGATATATTAACTATGTATATATTTTATTTAGTTCAATATAATATTTTTGGTAAGGGTTAGTTAATATTTACATTTTTTCCTTCCACACATCAAAACATGAAAACATAATTCATGGGAATGTATGGACTACAATCTCTTAATATAAATCTAATTAATTTTTCAATGCACCAATATATGAATTGTTATAATACTTTATATAATTAATATATATTATTTCTATATCATTACTAAAATATTTTAGAATAATTATCCATGATCAATGCATATGAACCATAACCAATAAACCAATACATACATGGAAAGAAAAATATTTGACACATGAAATTAGGATGATAATAAATTTTTATTAATGAATGATATCAATGATGTTATAGGTAAACAAATTATGTTATTAAATGAATGATAATTTTTATCTTATATAAGTAAGAAAAAATTTAATATATTATATATGAGGTTAGAGTTATTAGGAAATATGATGGACATGTGTTAGAGTTTTTATGTTACAATATCATGTTTATAGAGATTACTTATTCATAACTTTTTTGATGATGAAATTGTATGGTCTATCTCTAAAAACGATTATTTAATATCGTATCCTCTTTCCAGTTCAATTGATTTGGTTTTTTTTCTTTTATATCCTCATTATGATCTTAATAAAATGATAGAATTTCTCTAATGAAAAAATAATTGTTTTCCCATTCATTATGTTATCCTTTACTCCATGAAATTTTTCATTAAAATGTTTTAATGATAATTTAAAATATTCCAAATATATTATAAAATCAATTTTTTAAAACATTATGTATTTATTATGAATATAAAAAATAAAATAAAAATATTGTTTTCCAAGGTTATACTTTTGAATATCGTCCAAAAAATGGAGTATTTTTACACACACTACATGAATTAATTTCCCAACCATAATAATGAATTTTTTAGTTATATAATATTTATAAATTTAATTTTTTTTTATTAACATTTTTTAATTAATAATTTTGTTGTTTATATTTTATTAGTATGATATTTAAATGAAAAAGGGTTATTTCCTTGTTAATTGTTCCAGTGAATCTTTATAATATTCCATTCTATAAAAAAAATTCTATAATGTTTGTTATTGTTTATTATGGATATTATCCAATGTTACCATCAGTCTTCCTTCTCTAAATGATATACCGTCATTATGTTGGAATTTTTATAGAACTTGTGTAGAGACCCGAAGCCTGACGTACATTGACAATTACATTACATTTTCGGAATACTTAGTACATAACAAAAAAACACACACACAAGGATCGTAATAGTTTAGTGTCTTTGGAAACTCGGAATATAATCTTCTAATAGTGGTGAAAGATCTTCAAAATCTCCCATAAATATCTTCCTTTTTTTTTAACTAAAACCTTTCTTTATATCCTGGGGAAAAGAAAACATAAAAGGGTGAGATCAAATTCTCAATAAGGGTAAACAAAAGAAATATCAATCACATCATATACATAAGCACATAACTTTTGGAAATCTTAAACTGCAAAAGAGATCATAATTTCATAACATGGGGTAAATCATGGTAGTGAAATGTAATCACAATAATCATAACTTAAAACATGAAACTTTGTGGCATTCACACATAATCATAGAGAATCATTTCTTGTTAGTCAAGACTCATTGCCAAGACTATCTTAGTGGACAATGTCCCTTTCTGAATCGAGTAACCCTCGTTTCAGTCCTGTTTCACTGAACCTGTATAACCTACCGTTCCAGCCCTGTCTATCTCATGAGATATAAAATCTTTACCCAATGCATTGGAGGGAGATATATGTCCCACCCATCTTATAATGAATCCTTTCTTATGTGTGACACATAATCATAAAATATACATCATCGCATAACACATGTAACAAAAATGGGATTCTTGAAACATCATGACATCATAAATCAATTCATATAAGATAAAGGAATTCATAAAAATAATTCCATCACAACATGATCAAATAAATGTGATAATAGGGATAAAAACAGAACCCTTTATTATCATAGATGGAAAATAATTTTGATAAAACACATGAACTCCATTCTTGAGGAAAATATCCTTTCTTCTTCAAAAACATTTTTCCTTTCTTAACATGTCATACAACATTAAACTAAAAGAAGTTGATTAAAAATAACCTTGAAAACTTGTAAAGGATGTTTCTTGGAAATAATGTTTTAAAAATCCATTCATACGTATAAGTTAAAAAAACATTCTTCGTACTTTTGTCGGAAAAGTCAAAAAGTACCTCGTATGAAAAATGACAAAAGATTCCTTTCATATCATTTACTAAAAACTCACAAAAAGGTAAAATTGGATTTAAACCATTTTAGGTGGATGGAAATAACATTTCATATTGAGGAAACATGGATGTGGATGATAAAATACACCCCAGTAAATTTCAAAGTATAAACAATCTCGGATAAAAATGAGATTGTGATATTTCCCCTTACATTAGGTCCGATTTGCTTCGTATGTGTCCGAACCTCCTGTATAATGATTTAAATAATGTCATTGACTTATTAAAGAATCATATTCATTGTTATTATATCATATTTGGTTCACTTATGACATTATATTACCCGTTCTTTTGTAAATTCCATGTTAAAGAAGCGTTTTGGGTAAAATTGTTTCATTTATCGTAGGTGTTTTGACTTGTTGTTCTTGACATTATTATTACTTATATCATGATTTACTTTCTTCCAGAATATAAAATATGATTTATATATCATATATATTCAGTATATATATATATATATATAATAGATAGATAAATGAAATGAAAAACACCGTTCATGGAGACGGTAGTCCGTACGTACGCATGAACGCTGTTTTCCTTTCCTTATTGTCTTGAATGGAAGTAAGTAGATGACATACATATATATATATATATACATAAATCCAGTAGCTTTATAATGTCATATATTTCATTATTATTTCTTATATATACTTTATAATCATTCTTAAATGGTTAACATGGAGAATGAATCTCATCGCGTCATGGAGACGGTATTCCGTACGTACGCACGAGTGATGATATCATTTCCATAAATATTGAATTGAATTGGAGTTGATTATACAATATATCAGAATCAATATGATGTTGTAATAACTATGTATAGATATTCTTTACACCATTATACCCATCCATGTAAGGTGGTGGTGGAAAATAGATTACACCACGGCGTGGAGACGGTATTCCGTACGTACGCACGCGCGGTGATTTCTTTTTCCGTAGGATGGATAGATGGTGAAATAGGGTTGTTTCATACATATAATAACATATCATTATATGAGTGATACTGATGTTATTACTTCTTAATGAAACAACCTAATAAGAAGAAGTGGAAGAAGAAATAAAGATGAAAAAATTGGTAATGGTAATTACCTCTTCTTTGAAGCGCCTCTTTGAGACCTCCTCTTAGGGCACTAAAATTGGTCTTTGAGGAAGACCAGAACCTCTAGGATGTTTCTAGGGAAGTGTAGAAGATATTTTGGCAGGGGTTGGCCGAGATTTAGTGCTCAAATTGGTGTGAGGAGGAGGGGGAGGAGGTGTCCTTTTATAAGGGAGGAGAGGGGCACCTTAGGAATATCTCAAAATATTATTTTATATTAATGTCAAAATCGGATTATAATAGTTCCAAAGGGTCTTATTTTGAACCGAAAGTGGGTATGGGTCGATATCCTATCAACCAATAGGATTTAGACAAGTTTAGGGTATTATTTTAACCTTATCAATTAGATTTAACTCTAAGTTAAATAATTTAACTTTTACCGTGTCTTTTTGTTTTCTTTCACTATATGGTTAATACACTTACTATAACATGCCAAAAGAACCACAAATTGTTTATTATTAATATATATATCCTTATCTAAGTCATTTGGCCAAACCTTAGATTTTTAGGAATAAAATAAAAATTAATAACAAAATATTTGATTTAAAAACTATTTTGTGTCAATTTTGACACTATTTGATATATGATTTTTGTGAAAGTCATAACAGAATTATATGTTCGAAAAAAGTTGTTTAAATCAACACTAATATATCATAGTAACCTATAAAATTAGTGGAATTCATAAAAAGTCTCAAATTTCATTCATTTGAGCATTTATAACATCAATTATGTTAATATTTCCTTAAAAGGGTAATTACTGCATCATCATTATGTAGGAAATCTTTTTATCTTTCTAATTAATATTTATAATCTAATTTATCTTATGTGTAACCCTATATTAAAAATTTGTTAGTAAATAAACATTGATTTTAACTCTTTTAACTCTTCTTTGAATTAAATAATAATAAATGTCCTAATCGAATCCAAGTGGGCCTAAATGGTCATATTTTATTCGTAAGCTTGTTTTTGGTCGAATTACACTTGTCCAATAGAATTAGGACATGTGTTAGGGTAATAATAATATCATTTTTACCCTTAATTACCCTATTTACTTTTAACCGTGGTAAAAAAAAGTAAAAAGTTACTATTCACCAAAAAATATTTTCATCTCATTGAACCACAATTTACTTACTGACATCAACCGTGTCTCTCGGATTTTTGAAATTCTATTTACAGAAGCGGTAAAATTAAGTTTTATGAAAAATTCAGTTTTTTAACTACCACTTAGTAGTTTCACTATTCATAAAAAATTGATGTTTTTCAGAACAATGCAAAAATTTCATCCTAAGCTATATTTCATATTCCGAATTCAAAAATGAAGTCTATTTTACCAAATTCATAACATATAAGTTTCATTAATTAATTTTATAATTAAATCCCGCTGTTAAAACAAATAGCGTGTTTTTAAGAAACAATATCTATCAAAAGATTGACACTTGATTATGTCTGGTTTAAATGTGAAATTACATTCAATGACCAACATTGTATTAAATTGTAAAAATATATTCTAAATATACTTTAAAACCACTCAAATTAATAATTTATCACTATTAATTATTTCGATAAAAAAAGTTGTTTTTAATTATAATTTAGTAATTTTCACTATTCATCAGAATATGAAAGTTATCCGAAAAGTACCAAAATTTCACCTTAGGCTAAATTCGATACTCCGAATCCAAAAATGATGTCCATTTTGAGAGTTAAAATTTCTAAAATTTAAAAAGTGGTTATTACTATTCATAACGGCTAGTTTTAATAATATTTTAATAGCATATCGTTGTTTCGTGAAACTCAGTATTGCGTACAACACACGCTATCGAGGAAGGTTGCGATTGCGTGTAATGCAAGGCAAGTCAAAGATGCGTGTTGTGCAAGATCCTTTTGGTGTAGCGTAAAACACAAGACATTAGTGAAATAAAAAAGAATATTTTTCATAAAATCTCGGGCTGTTACATTCTACCCCCCTTAAAATGAATTTCGCCCTCGAAATTCGTCGGGGTTATAAATGGTTTACTATTCGAAACTTTATTTAATAGAAACCCACATCGTAAAAAGGAATACCAAAACTTGGCTTTAAAAACTAAAGTATGAAATGTAACGATTACCCAAATAAACTAATCACTGGGTTTCCACATAGGTGAAAATATGGATATGGAAGATAAATCTAACCATCATGTTCTGATGGAGAGTGGTAGAGAACATGGCTATGGAAAAGCCAAAAATCACAAATCTATAAATTTGTGACGATCTAAGGTACCATTTTATTAATCAGATATAAGAGCACTAGGACGACATTTTTGGTTTTCAAGATCGTTTCCCTAAAGTTGATGAAATTGGAATTAGAAGAAATACTTTCGTGATTTTGGTATAGTCTCACCGTTGGTCGTTCATTGGACAATTTCCACTTCATCTCTTAAAGAAATGAAGTTGAATTTGTCATTCGTGATGTGTTCGCATATCATGTAATAGAATGATGGGTTATTCCATCTGTCTCAAACAAAAGGTTCGAAAAGTTATAAGTTCATCTTATGGTTAGATTAATCGTATATGGTTCAAAAAATGAACTTATACTTCGTATATCATACCTCTTAATAAAATAAAACTAGTTTCTACTAAACAGGGACTTCCTGTAGGCCAGTGGTAGGTGATAAAGGCCAGTCGCACTTCGGTTGTGGGTTCGATTCCCACAGCCTTGTCCGAAGCGATGGGCTGTCGCCCGTCCTGCAGGTTGTCCTTTTTCTAAAACTATAACATCCCATCAATAATATCAAAAAAACTTCTATCCTTAAACAATACTAACTTATGTCCTACATAATTCATTTCAATCTTTAGGCTTATCCATAATACTGCAGTCCACTCTCATAACATAGTGAAAACGATTTCTAGAGATTTAATACCATCGTTGATCCCCATATATCATAAGATATGTCTTGTTGGTCACATTCTAAACATTCAAAGGACTTAATCATGTATTCTCTTGAATACTCATTGAACCTTATTGAAAACATGAATGGAGTTAAACGTTAACACTTTCCACATACCAAAATCCTCAAAATTCTATATACTCAAACCATGATATCACTTAGTCCTTATATCAATCATGAGCTCATGAATACTGTTAAACATTTCATTTTCTTGTTTTCCCTTCATTATGCGCATAATATCTCAATCACTTTGAATACCACATTAGACTAATACATAAATATTCCAATACTCCATGATACAACATTATTTTGGAATCCCATTACATAAACACTTAATCATTCCACCACATCGTTGTCATATTCAAGGTCACCAATAGTGATCGCATGTGACTTCCCTTTGTCATTTGCCTTTAGTGGTTGCTCATGTTGATCACCACTAACCCTTGTATTAGGGCATTTATTAGCATAATGCCCCATTTCCTTGCACTTGAAGCATTGAAGTGTTGGTGGTGCGTTCTCTGCAGTGTTTGCTTTATTCACATCATTAGAATCCCTTTTTCCATTACTTCGACACTCAGCTGCTCGATGACCTTCTTTTCCAAACTTAAAACATTTTCTAGTCCCTTTAAGACAATCTCCACCATGCTTCTTTCCACACTTTGTGCATAAGGAAACATTCATCTTCTTTTCACCATTATTCTGAGATTTCTCCTTGAAATCCATCTTTCGTTTCTTGTCAAAACCATGAGATGGATATGTAACACCAACTTCCATTTCTACCATGATATCACAACGCACAATTTCTCCATAGCTACTGAAGTCTCTTATAGCTAATGCCCTTCGAAGACTTGGTTTTAAGACACTAAAAAATCGATCAACTTTACTTTCAGGTTGGATGATAATGCCAGATGCATACCTTGCAAGTCTTGTAAAATTTGCTTCGTATATGCCAACAGATTCATCATCCTTTTGCTTTAGTTCAAGAAACTCCTTCTCCATCTTTGTTCGAAGAATACGAGGGAAGTACTTATTGAAAAATAAGTTCTTGAACTCGTCCCATTCCATGGACTCAATTTAATCTCTTGGCCTCGTATTCTTGATAAGATTCCACCATTGATCAGATTCACCTTCCAAACGATATACTGCTAAGATGACTTTATCATGTTCAGAACATTAAAGAACTGAAAATATCTTTTCAGTAGTACTGATCCATTGTTCAGCAACAAGTGGATCGGAAGACCCACTAAAAGAAGGTGGACGTTGCCTCATGAAGGACTCAATAGAATATTGTTCCCTTCTCTGCTCATTTGGGAGTCCAGAATGATTCATAGCTTGTGTAAGTATAGCAATAAGATTTTTCACTCCATCTCCCATAACATTTGTTTGTTTAGGAGGGTAATCATTGCATTGTCCATTGCATTGATCAACACGGTTCCTTCGGGTTCCATCCATCGTCTAAAACCCAAAAAGAATAGTGTGAGAGGCAAAAATCATGCTAGGGAAAACAACATAATAAAGGGGGAGTACCTTAAATATCTAACATCTTAGGTTTAATTCTATGATCGTTAGCGTAATTCAAGTACTATAACCTATATGTATACTTAACCTTAGGGACATCCCTAGACATACCTTAGAAATATCTCTAGGGATCTCACTAAAGTTCTCGCATCCTAGTTTCCAAAGGATGACTAAACCTTTCCTCTGATACCAACTATAGAGACCCGAAGCCTGACGTACATTGACAATTACATTACATTTGCGGAATACATAGTACATAACAAAAAAACACACACACAAGGATCGTAATAGTTTAGTGTCTTTGGAAACTCGGAATATAATCTTCTAATCATGGTGAAAGATCTTCAAAATCCCCCATAAAGATCTTCCTTTTTTTACCTAAAACCTTTCTTTATATCCTGGGGAAAAGATAACATAAAAGGGTGAGCCCAAATTCTCAGTAAGGGTAAACAAAAGAAATATCAATCACATCATATACATAAGCACATAACTTTTAGAAATCTTAACCTGCAAAAGAGATCGTAATTTCATAACATGGGGTAAATCATGGCAGTGAAATGTAATCACAATAATCATAAATTAAAACATGAAACTTTGTGGCATTCACACATAATCATAGAGAATCATTTCTTGTTATTCAAGACTAATTTCCAAGACTATCTTAGTGGACAAAGTCCCTTTCTGAATCGAGTAACCCTCGTTTCAGTCCTGTTTCACTGAACCGGTATAACCTACCGTTCCGGCCTTGTCTATTTCATGAGATATAAAATCTTTACCCAATGCATTGGAGGGATATATAGGTCCCACCCATCTTATAATGAATCCTTTCTTATGTGTGCCACATAATTATAAAACATACATCATCGCATAACACGTGTAACAAAAATGGGATTCTTGAAACATCATGACATCATAAATCAATTCATATAAGATAAAGGAATTCATAAAAATAATTCCATCACAACATGATAAAATCAATGTGATAATAGGGATAAAAACAGAACCCTTTATTATCTTAGATGGAAAATAATTTTGATAAAACACTTGAACTCCATTCTTGAGGAAAATATCCTTTCTTCTTCAAAAACATTTTTCCTTTCTTAACACGTCATACAACTTTAAACTAAAAGAAGTTGATTAAAAATAAACTTGAAAACTTGTAAAGGAAGTTTCTTGGAAATAATGTTTTAAAAATCCATTCATACGTATAAGTTAAAAAATCATTCTTCGTACTTTTGTCGGAAAAGTCAAAAAGTACCTCGTATGAAAAATGAAAAAAGATTCCTTTCATATATTTTACTAAAAACTCACCAAAAGGTAAAATTGGATTTAAACCATTGTAGGTGGATGGAAATAAAATTTCATATTGAGGAAACATGGATGTGGATGATAAAACACACCCCAGTAAATTTCAAAGTATAAACAATCTCGGATAAAAATAAGATTGTGATATTTCACCTTACCTTAGGTCCGATTTTCTTCTTATGTGTCCGAACCTCTTGTATAATGATTTAAATAATGTCATTGACTTATTACAGAATCATATTCATTTTTATGATATCATATATGGTTCACTTATGAAATTATATTACCCGTTCTTTTGTAAATTCCATGTTAAAGAAGCGTTTTGGGTAAAATTGTTTCATTTATCGTAGGTGTTTTGACTTGTTGTTCTTGACATTATTATTACATATATCATGATTTACTTACTTCCAGAATATAAAATATGATTTATATATCATATATATTCAGTATATATATATATATATATAATAGATAGATAAATGAAATGAAAAACACCGTTCATGGAGACGGTAGTCCGTACGTACGCATGAACGATGTTTTCCTTTCCTTATTGTCTTGAATGGAAGTAAGTAGATGACATACATATATATATATATACATAAATCAACTAGCTTTATAATGTCATATATTTAATTATTATTTCTTATATATACTTTATAATCATTCTTAAATGGTTAACATGGAGAATGAATCTCATCGGGTCGTGGAGACGGTATTCCGTACGTACGCACGAGCGATGATATCATTTCCATAAATATTGAATTGAATTGGAGTGGATTATAAAATATATCAGAATCAATATGATGTTTTAATAACTATGTATAGTTATTCTTTACACCATTATACCCATCCATGTAAGGTGGTGGTGGAAAATAGATTACACCCCGGCGTGGAGACGGTATTCCGTACGTACGCACGCGCGGTGATTTCTTTTTCCGTAGGATGGATAGATGGTGAAATAGGGTTGTTTCATACTTATAATAACATATCAGTATATGAGTGATACTGATGTTATTACTTCATAATGAAACAACCTAAGAAGAAGAAGTGGAAGAAGAAATAAAGATGAAAGAATTGGTAACGGTAATTACCTCTTCTTTGAAGAGCCTCTTTGAGACCTCCTCTTAGGGCACTAACATTGGTCTTTGAGGGAGACCAGAACCTCTAGGATGTTTCTAGGGAAGTGTAGAAGAGATTTTGGTAGGGTTTGTCCGAGCTTGAGTGCTCAAATTGGTGTGAGGAGGAGGGGGAGGAGGTGTCCTTTTATAAGGGAGGAGAGGGGCACCTTAGGAATATCTCAAAATATTATTTTATATTTATGTCAAAATCGGATTATAATAGTTCAAAAGGGTCTTATTTCGAAGCTAAAGTGGGGATGGGTTGAAATCCTATCAACCAATAGGATTTAGACAAGTTTAGGGTATTATTTTAACCTTATCAATTAGATTTAACTCTAAGTTAAAGAATTTAACTTTTACAGTGTCTTTTTGTTTTCTTTCACTATATGGTTAATACACTTACTATAACATGCCAAAAGAACCCCAAATTGTTTATTATTAATATATATATCCTTATCTAAGTCATTTGGCCGAACCATAGATTTTTAGGAATAAAATAACAATTAATAATATAATATTTGATTTAAAAACTATTTTGTGTCAATTTTGACACTATTTGATATATGATTTTTGTGAAAGTCATAAAAGAATTATATGTTCGAAAAAAGTTGGTTAAAGCAACACTAACATATCATAGTAACCTAGAAAATTAGTGGAATTCATAAAAAGTCTCAAATTACATTCATTTGAGCATTTATAACATCAATTATGTTAATATTTTCTTAAAAGGGTAATTACTGCACCATCATTGTGTCATAAATAAATTAATTTATATAAAGTCTAAAAATTATAAATAAAATATCATTATGTAGGAAATCGTTTTAGCTTTCTAATTAATATTTATAATCTAATTTATCTTATGTTTAACACTATATTAAAAATGTTTTAGTAAATAAACTTTGATTTTAACTCTTTTAACTCTTCTTTGAATTAAATAATAATAAATGTCCTAATCTAATCCAAGTGGGCCTAAATTGTCATATTTTATTCCTAAGATTGTTTTTGGTCAAATTACACTTGTCCAATAGAATTAGGACATGTTTTAGGGTAATAATAATATCATTTTTACCCTTAATTACCCTATTTACTTTTAACCGTGGTAAAAAAAAGTAAAAAGTTACTATTCACCAAAAAATATTTTCATCTCATTGAACCACATTTTACTTACTTACATCAACCGTGTCTCTCGGATTTTTGAAATTCCATTCACAGAAGCGGTAAAATTAAGTTTTATGAAAAATTCAGTTTTTTAACTACCACTTTGTAGTTTCACTATTCATCAAAAAATTGATGTTTTTCAGAACAATGCCAAAATTTCATCCTAAGCTATATTTCATATTCCGAATTCAAAAATTAAGTCTATTTTACAAAATTCATAACATAGAAGTTTCATTAATTAATTTTATAATTAAATCCCGCTGTTAAAACAAATAGCGTGTTTTTAAGAAACAATATCTATCAAAAGATTGACACTTGATTATGTCTGGTTTAAATGTGAAATTACATTCAATGACCAAAATTTTATTAAATTGTAAAAATATATTCTAAATATACTTTAAAACCACTCAAATTAATAATTTATCACTATTAATTATTTCGATAAAAAAAGTTGTTTTTAATTAAAATTTAGTAATTTTCACTATTCATCAGAATATGAAAGTTATCCGAAAAGTACCAAAATTTCACCTTAGGCTAAATTCGATACTCCGAATCCAAAAATGAAGTCCATTTTGAGAGCTAAAATTTCTAAAATTTAAAAAGTGGTTATTACTATTCATAACGGCTAGTTTTAGTAATATTTTAATAGCATATCATTGTTTCGTGAAACTCAGTATTGCGTACTACACACGCTATCGAGGAAGGTTGTGATTGCGTGTAATGCAAGGCAAGTCAAAGATGCGTGTTGTGCAAGATCCTTTTGGTGTAGCGTACAACACAAGACATTAGTGAAATAAAAAAGAATATTTTTCATAAAATCTCGGGCTGTTACAACTTGTATCCTTTCCATCAGTTATGATTTGATGATACAATGAATTTTATGTGATATTGTGACATCCATATGGACAACATACATTATTTAATGGGTGGTTCAGTAATTATATAACCAAATAATGCATTGGGTATAATATAGATCATATTAAAATATTTATTTTATTGTAGAGTGATCTATATTTAGTAATATAATTTTTATAATAATAAAATATTCCGATTTATCATTGAATAATGACATGATATATTTTGGATTCATATCAATCCACTATGATAGTAACTTATGTGGTCCTAGACTAGAGAAATTGTTTTCTATACTAATGTGAATTCAAAAAAAATTCATAAATTTATGATGTGTTTTCATGGATATATTTAATATGTTACATAATTAATAAAAAATATGTGATTTACTATATACATTATACATTAATTGATGTGTGGGATTTCAAATTTCAGTGTTCATGTTTTATTTCTTTTATTTGTATCTTATTCTAGATTATTATCCTAGATTAATACCTAAAATTATTAACCATTCTTATCTTCTCAACACACCCATTTATATATTTCCCATCTCTAGGGCAAAGAGAATATAGTTATATTTGTTATTAATAATAATATAACCAGTTACAAAAAAACTAATTGGGAAATTATGAATATCATTTATTAACTATTGGTTAATTATTAAAATATTCCAATGAAAATAGAACTTTATGGTTCTACCATAGATCTTATTAATATGCTCTGAAAATTTCTATGAATAATATGTAGTATTTTTTATATAATTTTAGATTCAATATAAATTCATTTAGAAAACACCTAAGAGATGATAACCTACTAGGATCCCTATGAGTCATCTTAATTAATCATTAATATCCACATATATACAAAATAAATGATTAGTTTTTAGGAACACCTTTATTCCACATGTAATGTATTATAACTCTTGTTGTCATATCGTGTACAATTTATAATTATTATAATATATAGAATACTATATCTTGAGATACATGTGTGTAGTTTTACTATAATCGATTATATACATCTATATATATATTTGTGTGTGTGTGGTAAATAAAACCATTATGAATGATAATAAAAAATAATAGTTAAAAAATATATGGGAGAAATAGGATTTATCCATATATCAATTCCCTACCAATATGGTTGTTGGGGAAATCTCTTGGGAATATAATGGTTTCGATCTCCTTATCGACATGGGTGTGGTAGTGAACAAAATAACATAACATAAGAATATCTAATATCCACCAACCACTCTATAGGAAATAACCTCTCATTATAACCAATTATAGTTATCACATCTCATACACTAGACTACCACAATGGTCTATATATCATTAGGATACAATCATTGAATGTAAGTTTGTAAAGTATATTTATTAAATGATTCATAATTTAAATAATTATGAATAAATTTAAATTACATCTTGGTATAATCTATCAAATTATAAGGTTTTTCATGATTAATCATAATTAATATTTTTATTGTTCCTCTAACTATTGGTATAAATAATTCTTCATCATATCCAATTACATAATCCATTTAATCTAGGAATATTCATTGGAAACTAGAAAAGACTCATAATCAATGGAAAACATGTAACATCATGTTTCTTTTTTTAGTTAGTCATAAACCATGATTTTGATCATTATTTGTTTGGGTCTCATTTCAGGTTATTTTAATTGAAAACATTTGGAATTTGAAAATATTTGGGATATGCATGGTTGGCACATGGTTTCCGAAAACTATTATCCCTTCGAGAGGAAACTGTGAAAACCTAGGAAGTGGGGGTTTTCACTCTATAAACATGGTTTACAAACCATGAACCCACATAAAAGAAACCATGAAAACCATTTATAATGGGTGAATGGTTTGGTCAACCCATGTGGCCCTTCCCAGCTAATAGTGCGTACTAGAATTTTTAATTAGAAATATAAATCCTGATTTGTTTAAATATACTATTTATATTCTAGAAATATTTATATAAAATTATAAAATATTTATATTGATAGTTAAATAATGTCATCTAATTATTGAATCCTTAGTGAGACCCTGCTGTGATTTTTTGTCACACTATATATTTGCCTTAATGTTCTTGAAGTTTGTATCAATTTAGGTTCGATTAGAGGTAAATAACCACTTAGAGATAGTTGAAAATATTGAGCCATGGACATAGAGAGTTGCATCCATTGAGACTTGGGTTTTTTACCCTTTTAGTTTTTTGGTAAATACTATTGTAATTTTGGTTGTTTTTTCATGTTTGACTTCTAGTACACATATCCCTATAGTGGTTCTTTGGAATGAATATTTTCTTGTTTATCTTTCTTATATAAAAATTACAGAAAGTTAATTCACAATTTCATTTTGTATGATTCTAGGTGCTAGTATCAAACCTGTGGAAATAGGGAATGCCATTTGATCATGGTCTGGATTATCTCCGTTATTTGGTTACTATGGTACCTGGCTTGGTACATGACAAAGTCAAATCTGCGCTCCAGGTAGAGCTTCATGTGTTGATGTCAGTATGAATTTGTGTATTTTTCTCAGGGATTGGGAGTTGGTTATAATACAGTGTTTCCCAAAACTACCCCAATGATCCTTAAGGCACTAAAGATGTGTTGGTAATGTCATCCTGATTATTAGTTAAGGTAATTCCCCTATATTGGATTTGGATATATTGAAATCCAAAACATGTTTTTTATCTATCTAAATAGATTTCCATCATTTCTCTATTTGAGTGTTGATGTAATTCCTTATTTTTTTAATAATAATGTTATTTAGCATCACACCTAAGGGAATACATGATAATCAGATCTAGAAGAGAGATAGTGATGGACCTCAACAAATTTAATCCTCTCATAAACCCAAACCTAATTGAGGTTATTGTGTATACAATCCACACAATAGGAGATACACTACCAAAAGATCTCATTCAGGATATAGTGGTGCATCCTGAAAGGGTTGATCTTGAGAACCATTCTCAAATTTTCCATCCCTAGAATCCACCAACATTCAAAGGCTCTAATTATCTAGAATGGTTGATGAGCGGTTGAGTATGATTGAGCTATTTTTGGAATTCTATATGACACCTTAGGAAATCAAGGTCTTATGTTCTATCATTTTAATATAGGGACCGAGAATTAGATGGTGAGACATGATGGTGATAATGAAGAAACATTAGGTATTGTAGTTGAAAGACTTTAGATCACTTTTCACTAACCTGTTCTATCCATATTTGATGGTGTTAGCCAAGTATATAGAGTTTTTCAAACTAGAGAAGACTAATCAGACCCTGAATAAGTATTAAAATATTTTTTAGGGATACTGAAGATTTAAAATGAGATTATATCAATGATTTAATGATGATTATATGGATTGATTTAATAATTTTATAGGATATTAATTCTATGGTTTTATTTCAAAATAATCCCACACATACTATGTTTTTGATAGTTCACAGATGGTCGAGATGCACCTAGTTGGAATGTTAGGGTTAGTGGTAAATTATTGTTCTTCTATTGGAAGTATGTTTTCCTATAATTTAAAGAGTAAGTGTGATGATTTTAATGGTCTTTCATGATATTAGGGTTTTTATAAAACTCATTAACTCTTGGAAAAGGCCCCATGATTTTCTACTAGTGTGGAAATCTAGGGATTTCAGTGAGGTTATTCACAAAGTACTCAAGGTATATGGTTCCTTTTTATGTTTTTATTTCCTAAAATTGTTCATCCATGTTTACTCTAATTTTTTTAGTGGAACAATATCATAAATGCCTTCGAAAACTATGGATCAATCCTATATTTCAGGTATAAAAGGGCCCTAACCATAGTCATTTGGAATGAAGCTTCTTCAAGTAGTAGAGATTCTCCAAAGGAAGAGGATACAAGTCTAATGACCATGTTAAGTACCATCACTATATTTGTGTCATTGGTGATGGATTTATTTGATACTATTGAATCACATTCATTAATTTCGAGATGCATTGTAAATATTCAAAATATTTCAATGGATATTTTAACTTATGTGATGGATATTTGTACACCCATTGGAATGAAGAATGAATAGGTAATTTGTAATCTGATTTGTATTTTATCACTAAAAATATTGATATTTATATGAATTTTTAGTTATTAATATGGACATGAATACTATGTTGGATGATCTTCTCAGAAAGATTTTATATTCCCTAGTCTTTCACCTTAGGCAGTGTTTGTTCACTATGATAAAATGGATGATAGTTAATTTAACCTCTATGTTGATTATCAATAGCTCAGTCATGTTATGATAATGAAAAGGGATATGTTTCTATGAATTGATAATTTGATTGAGAAATTGAAAGGTTCTAAGAGGTTTCATTAGCTAACATTAGTCTATGAAAAAGAATCTGATGCTTCAAAAAGCACCTTTCAGAGTAGGTATTTTCATTATGAGTACATTCACATTCCATTCGTTCTAACCAATGCTCCAATAGTTGTATTCCTTCAAATAATTGGATTTTCCAAAATTATATTGATAATTTTGTGGTGTAATTTTTAATTGAATACAAGTTTACTATAAGCCCTATAAGAATCATGTAGGTTATCTAAGAGAAATTTTGGATTTTTTATGAAATAACAAAAATTGTTACATTATTTCGAAATGTGATTTATATATTTGTAATGTTAAATTATTTGTAGAAAAGGTGTTATAATATGGAATTCCATTTGATCCTAAATAGGTAATGGATATTATGACTTCAGAAAACCCACGAAATGTTTTTCATAATAGAAGCATCTTGGGTTTATCTAGGTATTATTGATAGTTTGTTAATAACATATTATATATTGACTTTTTTGAAGACTACTCTTACAATGAAGATAAAAAAATGCTATTTTTATAACAAATTCCATAAATATTTTGATGAGATGAAATATTTTTTGACTGCATCACCTGTCATAACTCTTCCAGAGGCTGCGTAGGGTTATGTGGTCTATTGTGATATAGTAATATCTCATTTGGGCTTTGTTATTATATAGGTTGATCATGTGGTATATTTTAGATCTTGTTATCTTAAGACACATGAAAATATTTATTTGAATATTGTCCGTGAACATTTATATGTTGTGAGAAAACATAAGAGATGACAACATTACCTTTACGGAGAAAGGATTACTATGTTTTGAGACTACATGAAGATGAGTTATATATTCTCCGTGAAATATTGGAATCCTAACCAAAGGAATTTGGAGGTGTACCTATATTCATTTGAAATTGACATTGCCTATAACCTGAGCAATGGTAATTTTTTTTCAAATGCATTCATCAGGAATCTTCTGACTTTTGACATGAAGGAATCATCAGATGTGTGGAACTTGATGTATGTATGTTCATCTTTCTATATTGGAGTCCGAGAATTTGAGTTCTAGGTTTCCATGGCCGATGTTAAGTTGACATATTCTCTTCTCAAATTTATTGTTTAATAACATCATAATAACAATGATTTTTGTTGCATTAGAGACTCTACATTTGGGGGGAGTCAGCTATTGAGTGGTACTTCCCCAATGATGGATTCTTGTCCTGTTGGAATCACTTTTTTGTGACATTAGCTCTAAATAAATTAGTTATGGTTGATTTCCACAATTATTAGTTGTAAGTTCACCCAATAACCATAAAGTTTTCATATGACATGTAGAAATTTTTTGTGGGTATATTTCCAAAGGGGAATTGGAAAAAATTTCTCTCATTTTCATACATGCCAGCAGGTCAAGGACGAGGACTATAAATCATTGGGTTTTCATTTTCCACATTCATTCCTGATAGGGAAGGGATATAATATCTCCATGGACTTAGTGGTTTGGGTTATGATTACCCAAATAATGAATAATATGATATGGGATGTGATTGATAGGCTTATCATGTCATATCACCTTATACTCATTCATGTTACAACCAATATTTAGGAGTTAGGAAATAAATATGTGAAAGAGATTTTACATTTGCATGGAGTTCAATATGGTATATTTTCAAATATATAGACATCATTTACAACCCATTTTTGGAGAGACCATTAAAAAAATAGGTATACCAAATATATTTGATCACGACATGCAATCCAATGTCAGATGTGTAGATTGAAAGTGTTATACATATTAACAAGGATATTCTTTATGCTTGCATTATTGACATTGTTGGGTCTTGGGATGATCATTTTGGGTTGTTTGATTTTTATTATGAAAATATTTACCATTCCACTATTAGAATTGACCCTTTTGAGGCCTTGTGTGTTTATCCTTTCACGTCACTATTGTTGTTGGTTAATGATTAGTGAATGCCCCTTGGTTGGACCGAGCCTGGTTTAGGAGATGACATCAATTATTTATTTTATTTGTCAGATAATATTGAAGAAACTAAGATGGTATAAGTATTATGTTGATCATCATCATAGGCCATTTTATGTTTTTGTCGGTGATCAGGTCTTCATGAATGTTTCACCCTGGTTTATTTATTGATATATTGGAAGGAAAGGTAAACATTATCCTTAGTTTTTGAGATCTTTATAGGTTTTCCAGTAGGTCATGAATGTTTCTTACAATTTATAACATCCACCATTGATGACATCAATGAATAACATGTTTCATGCATCTTATCTACAAAAATATCTATATGGTCTATCTAATGTCTTATGGTGTATTGATATCGATGTTGAGAATGATTTATCAATGTCTGAATATCCAGTCATGATAGTTGATTCTGAAACCAAGGTACTTAATTCATGGATGATAACAATGGTCAGTGTGATATAGAAGCATGGATCTATTTTTTCATGATACATGGGAGATTGGGGAATGTGTGAGAGTATATTGGCCTCCTATTTTTATATTGGAAGCATCTAAATATTCTTTTTTGGAAAGAATGTATCTTTGGTTAGGAGGTTGTAACAACCTGTTATAGTTTTTAGGTATTTTTAAACCTCTACATTGATTATCCTTTTGTTGGGTTTTTGGGTTTTTTTCATGTCAAAATAAATGAAATTTTTAAATTTTCTAGTTTTTTCATGGGTTGAGGAAGGTTTTCCCAAATTGTGCTCTATGTTAGAGAAAACTATAAATACCCAAGAAGTTGGACTTTGTAAAATTTTCGCGTAGTTTGAAAACACTTCAACCTCTTAGAAAAAACCATTTAACCCATTTGAAATGTGTTCCTGTCTAGGGAAATAGTTTTATTTATACGTGGGGCCTTTATATGGTAACTATGAATAAATTGTTTTAATCTCAAATTATGTTTTAAAATCTCGAAACATCCATTTTAGGTCCCCAATGGACAGGTTCTACCCAAAAAAGGCTTTTCTTTCTATGAGAGATCCCAATGGTATTTTTTTCCACTTAGAATACTCATATAGGTGGATATATTCTTGAAAAATTTCATTAGAACTCCATATAGTAGATTATCTTTCCATGTTCTTGATCTCCCACTATCTCTCATCTCATATGCCATTTTATTTGGATTGTTGTGTTATGGGAAGATCTCATAACAATTGATTTGAAATATAAAAATATGTTTAATTATTTCATCCTATAAATCATAATTCTTTATTTTCAAATCCCTATTAGTATTTTTCATTTCCAAATATATATATATATATATATATATATCACGAGGTAGGTTCTTCCATTTTGATTGGGCAATTTAATTAACCTTACGTTACTTGATTTCATTTCAATTTTCTTATTTTAATCTAATTTTTTTAAAAAAATTTAATATTTGGGACTAAAACCCAAATTCCATTGAATTAGAGGATTATATTTGTAAAATTTTATTATGGTATAAAATTATGAAGGACCCCTAATTTGATTGAATTTGGTGTGTGTGTGTGTGAAACAGATGGAAATTGAGGAAATTTAATTTTTTTTATTTTATGTTGTCTAATTGGTTTGATGGAAATTTCTAGAATATAATTTTCCAAAATGATTTCATTAAAAATATTTCAAATTTTATTTGATAAAAATTCCTCTGAATTTTTTTTGAAAGAGACCAGTGGGTGTTATCATAGAAAAGTAATACTTTGATTAAAAACTATTATATTGGTTTTTAAATAGACGTTGGAATATTTTTTTTGGATAATGGGATAAATTTTATTTGAAATACTGTTATTATAAATTTCCTGACATTTTTTATTAGAGTACACGAAGTCCTTTGGTAGTTATGGTGTTATTTGAATAGTTATTTTCAATTGGTAATATTCAAAGACATAAAGGTAGCACATCACACAACTAATAAGATTGTGATGAAGTCTTTTTGACCACAGTCAAAGGGGTGTATTTATATACATATTATCATGTCACCTTGACTGTGGGGAGTCCTTTATTCTCAAACTATAATACCATTTAACCATATGCCTATGTTACTCTCATATTTTTATTTGAAATAAATATATTCAATTTTTTATATTATTATACATTCTTAGTTATTTTTTGTAAACTATTATATATATAAAAATATTAATCCATTTGTTTATAAATATTCCATCAATTCAATTCTAAATAATTTATTCATTGTATTTCTATCATTTTAAATGTAAATTACGAATTTTTTAAATATGATTATGAAATGAAAAACATAGTCATTAAAAATTGAATGCTATTTAATTTATTAAATTAGATGTTGGAATCCTGTTATAGAATTATTGGTGAGGAACTACAATGATTTTAGCTCACACCCAACATGAAACTTTTGGTGTTTTTAGATTTTTTTCCTTTCAGTTTTTAGCAAGGGTAAAACAATTCTTATATATGGTTCTAGATGTTGATATGTGGACAGGGAAATTTTCATCCATTGGGACATGGAATTTTTAACTTCATGATTTTCTAGGCCTTGAAATAATACATTTGATTGTCTATGTCTATTTAACATATATTACAATCCTCCCAATGGTGATTCTTCTATATTCATATTTCATTTTTTATATATCTTCTAGAATGTATGAAGAAAATTTATCCCACTATAATTTATTATGATTCGAAGTTCTAGTCTGTAACCCGTAGGGATTATAAATTCCCTCTAATCCATTTTAGTACCATCTTGGTTAACAGGTAACCAGAGTACCCATGATGGTTCAAGACTAATAATGTAACACCATGAAATGTAGAATGGAATATAAATGAAATAAACTTATTCCATATCAATTTTAATATAGAAACAATATCATACAAGAATAATTTCATTTAGTTTAACAACAATTAACATTCCAAACATAAACCCAATCCATTAGATTCAATTACATCACCACCAATACCATTAATATCCCAATACATCCTCCTATTACAGGTTCAAATTACTATCAAAATCCTAGGTTATCCCTTGAATATATTTAAAAATGATTATACATAAAAGGACCACATCAAAATTTATCCGTAGAATTTCTCTCTAGATAAATCACACAATAAATCATGTATAAAATAATGTAAACTTCATATTTTTTTCATGTAAACAATTTATTTGGTATTTATAAGAAAATAGTCTCACTCAATCCTAAATAATTGTTTGATCAATAATTTGATCCATTGAAATCATGAATTAATCGATTCATTTATCATACGTTACCCCAACATGTATCCAAAGACATCAGTTATCATCTGCAATAGAATAATTAATCATTATTTAAGAATCACTTTTATTTCCATCAATTTGTATGAATGAATGATAAAAAATTATGAATTACACTTTATTATTAAGTCATAAATAATTACATTATGTATGTTCCATATCCAATTCCAACACCAAAAACATAGAAAATAATAGTCTAAATAAAAATAGAACACGCTCTAGAATATCAAATTACAAATTCCTCTCACATGGGAAACACATTCGATCACTAAATCAAATAAATAATTCTTAATAAAATTTAATGATTTTTGTGGTTAATTATAAAAATAATGATTGAGATAATGCATGAAAAATTATTATTTATTATATAATAAGAGATAAAATTAATCCCATGGATGAATTTAAAAGATATAGTATCCTCTATAAAATAAGACAATATCGAGGGTTAAATAATAATAGAAAAAAAATTGCCCAAAGTATGGCATGATAGAACTTATCATATAAAAATCCCAAAAAAACACAATGTTTAGTAAAGAATTCAATGGATTTCATCAATGACATCTAAAAAAGGAAAATAATAAAATTGACCAATGGAGTTTAAAGAGGGGGAATAATCAAATAAAATATTTCAATTCTCCAAAAAGTAGTTTTAGAATCCTTAATATTTTGATAAATGGTCTCCATGGCATCAAGAACAATATATGACATAGATTCAATTCTAGAAACATATACTATATATGTTTGATGTTACATGAAACTCCCTAGGTCTACTATACTATTTATACATCAAAGGATCTCTCAAATAGAGAGGAATATATCCATTACTAGTTGAACTAATTGATCTAAAACCATTAATAACATTATAATTCCAAGAATGTTTCCCCACATAAAACTACTCATGATACATGAAAAAATATAGTGGTTTTTCAATTTCAGCCCCATCCAAACCCCCATAATGATATCAACTATTTAATGTCTATGGATGTGGCGTTCTTAGGTAATTAACCATGAAATAGTTTCCATAGTAGCGTGTTTCCAATTTTTGGGGTTTTTCATTACCCAAAATTCCAACATTATTAGAAAATTCATTTTCCAAATCACTGATTCTTAGATGTTTCCTTCTTGGATAGTATGCTTGACACCATGATCCCCCTTGTAATTGTTATCCATTTTCGATAAGAGGAATAAAAAAATGAAAATGTTACTCAACAATTTCTTCAAATTTGTTGTTGTTGGAAATGGAATAGAAAAAACAAACTGAAAATTCCAATTGTATTCAACCACAATCAATGTTTGAGCATGGTGGCCATTTGGAATGAATAAAACCTGTTACCACTCCAAAATACCTCTAAACACCTCATTAAAACCCCAATGATACAATAAAAAATATATGAAAGGCCATAATGATCTATACCATTACAACACATCTCATATCTCCATGAATCAATGTTATTTCATCCAACTAATGAATCATGCCATTTTTTGTTAAAGGGGTCCTAAAATATGATGTCTTCATGGGTACTACCCTATCTGTGTAGTGTTTGAGTACAAATCTGTACTCTAAAAGCAATAATGTACATAAAAATCTAGTAAATAATTTTTTAAAACTAGATATAAAGTTATAATAATGAATTAGGTATTTAATTTGTGGATATAAGGAGTAATATTTATGAATAATATATAAAAAATATTGATTAGATGATGTAGGAATGAGATATAAACATGTGGTTATAAAACAATTCATGGATAAAAGATAGAAAAAAATTCCTAAAATATTAAGGGTGAATGAGTTTTCACCATTGTAATATCTAGGAAAATTGTGCAAAAATATATCAACTCATCGATGATTTCAATACATTCAAAATCAAACAACAACTGTGATTCAGAATTAATTAGTGAATAAAGGATCACCAAATCCAACTTCATGATCCACCAACACTCGCAATGATTATGTAAATTAAAACAAACCATGAAAACGCTTATAAAAGGATTTTATACAACCGAAATAGCTCTTTAGGTTTAATATATTTCATAATCTCATTTATCTTTGTGATTAATAAACCCTACATCAAACATCAATAAATAAATGAAACAAAACAGATATCATATTCAAGGATAGTGATGTATAACATAAATTAGATATCATTTTGTTAATACACCACTATAATTGAATCCAATTAGGATTGCATAAAATCATTATATGATCATAATTAGACAATAAACCATTTGAAAAAATGTGATAATTATTTGACAGTTCACCTATATAAAAATTAAGGTGGATAATAAACCATTTATATGACATTGAAAAGGGTAAAAGATTTTATTACATCATTAGAATAGTTGGTAAAGAGGGGCCAACATTATTATTATTTTGGATGAGATACCACAAATTAGTATCTTATAATGTACGAGGAACCACTATACCAATTAAACATAAGTAATTAAAACAAAACGACAAAAATAAATATTAATGACTTATCTTTAATTCAAAATCCATATTTAATAATATAAAAATCATAAAAAATAATAGGTTAAATTTACATTCTATATTTCTATATATTCTCTCAAGTAATGGAAATATATCATTTAGTCTACCTCATACTGAATCCAATGCTCAATATGTATAAAATAAGCTACTTTAATATGGTTAAATATTCACATTTCATTCTCAACCAGTTAGAGTGGGTATATAAAAAATATTTGTATTCTAATTCATAGGTTGAATTATCATTAATGTCTATCAACACCATCATAAACACCTCATAGGGAACTGAAGGCCCTTAATATTCCCCTGATACCATATTAAAAAGATATAAATATTTAGCATAATTTATGGAATTAATTATTATTTCAAAATTAAATTATTTCAAAAGATTCATTAAATGTATATAAAAACACATATGGATAAAAATTGGAACCAACCTAGGACATGAAATTTCCTTCTCATCAAATAACCACATATGATTCTTCCTTGATTAGATAGGATTTTGGAAACCACATCCCCACATGAAAAAACTAAATGCCCAACAAAATATCAACTATAAAAATGAAATATAAAAAATATGTGAATGAAGTGTTGTATTATAATCACATAGGAAAATACAACATGATAAAAAATATGATTTCTATTATGAAATAAAGGGAATTAAATCCTAGGTTGGGATGAAACTAATGGATTAATGGAGGATGGTGTCATATTTTATGATGATAAATGAGAGAGAATTTCTAATTATATATTATTAATTAAACTAATTTATTATTTAAATTAAAAAATAAAAAGTATTATATGTAATAAGTACCCACCTCAATTAAATGGAATATACTCATTCACCATACAACTTCCCACAGACCACTATGAGCTAATCTGGCCTTTTTTGGGCCCCTACCTGCCCTAGTAGAAACATTTTGTATTCAGTAAAGTGATATTTTATACATTCTAGAAAATATGATATTATTTTTGTTTCATTTAAGAAAATAAATTTTTAATATATGTATTTTTCATGCCTACTTTAACACATCATTAACTCAGAAATAACCATAATATAAGTGTTTTCCTACTTAAATTTGAATCAATGTCATACCTCACACAAATCTATGTTGTTATAAATTAATCCAAATCTATTAGTAGGTGGACCCATTAAACATTAACCATTTTTAGGTATATACACATTTTTATGACTGAGAATTGGGTTTGGATTTCTAAATCCTAAAAATAATTATACTAATTAATGAAAAATTGCATAGACATAGTTATGTAATATTTTTTTCAGTTGTGATTATTTTAAATTTTATTGGATTCTAGAGATTTAAGGAATCTGTGCTTCTACGTGTAGAGACCTGAAGCTTGACGTATATGGAAATTACATTACTTTTGCGGAATACTTAGTACATAACAAAAACACACACACAAGGATCGTAATAGTTTAGTGCCTTTGGAAACTCGGAATATAATCTTCTAATCGTGGTGAAAGATCTTCAACATCTCCCACAAAGATCTTCCCTTTCATTTACCTAAAACCTTTCTTTATATCCTGGGGAAAAGAAAACATAAAAGGGTGAGCTCAAATTCTCAATAAGGGTAAACAAAATAAATATCAATCTCATCATATTCATAAGAACATAACATTTTGGAAATCTTAACCTGCAAAAGATAGCATAATTTCATAACATGGGATAAATCATAGTAGTGAAATGAAATCCCAATAATCATAACTTAAAACATGAAACCTTGTGGAATACACACATAATCATAGAGAATCATTTCTTGTTAGTCAGGACTCATTTCCAAGACTATCTTAGTGGACAAAGTCCCTTTCTGAACCGATTTCACTCCTCGTTTCAATCCTGTTTCACTGAACCGGTATAACGTACCATTCCAGCCATGTCTATCTCATGAGATATAAAATATTTACCCAATGCATTGGAGGGAGATATAGGTCCCACCCATCTCATAATGATACCATTCTTATGTGTGCCACAAAATCATAAATCATACATCATTGCATAACCCATGTAATAAAAATGGGAATCTTAAACATCGTGACATCATAAAACAATTCATATAAGATATAGGAATTCATAAAAATATTTCCATCACAACATAATCAAATAAATGTAATAATAGGGATAGAGACATAACCCTTTATTATCTTAGATGGAAAATAATTTTGATAAAACTGTTGAACTTCATTCTTGAGGAAAATATCCTTTCTACTTCAAAAACATTTTCCTTTCTTTACATGTCATAAAATTTTAAACTAAAAGAAGTTGATTAAAAATAAACTTGAAAACTTGTAAAGCAAGCTTCTTGTAAATAATTTATTAAAAATCCATTCATGCCGTATAAGTTAAAAAACAATTCTTCTCGTACTTTTGTCGAAAAAGTCAAAAAAATACCTCGTACGAAAAACGACAAAAGATTCCTTTCATATATTTTACTAAAAACTCACCGAAGGGTAAAATAGGATTTAAACAATTTTAGGTGGATGGAAATAATATTACATATTGAGGAAACATGGATTTGGATGACAAAATACACCCCAGTAAATACTAAAGTATAAATAATCTCGGATAAAAATGAGATTGTGATATTTCCCTTACCTTAGGTCTGATATGCTTTGTACGTGTCCGAACCTCCAGTATAATGATTTAAATAATGTCATTAACTTATTACAGAATCATATTCATTGTTATGATATCATATATGGTTCACATATGACTTTATATTACCCGTTCTTTTGTAAATTCCATGTTAAAGAAGCGTTTTGGTTAAAATCATTTCATTTATCGTAGGTGTTTGGACTTGTTGTTTTTGAAATTATTATTACTTATATCATGATTTATTTACTTACATAATATAAAACATGATTTAAATATCATATATATTCAGTATATATATATATATAATAGATATATAAATGAAATGAAACACACCGTTCATGGAGACGGTAGTCCGTATGTACGCATGAACGTTGTTTTCCTTTCCTTATTGTCTTGAATGGAAGTAAGTAGATGACATACATATATATATATACATAAATCCAGTAGATTTAACATGTCATATATTTAATTATTATTCATTATATATACTTTATAATCATTCATGAATGGTTAATGTGGAGAATGAATCTCATCGCGTCGTGGAGACGGTAGTCCGTACGTACGCACGAGCGATGATATCGTTCTCATGATCGTGAACTTGTGTTTAAGTGTATATATACTATTACAGTATCAATATCACTTTATAATAATCATATATAGTTACTCATTACACCATTATAGCCATCCAATTAAGGAGGTGGCGGATAATAGATTACACCACGGCGTGGAGACGGTATTTCGTACGTATGCACGCGCGGTGATTTCCTTTTTCCATAAGATGGATAGAAGGTTAATTAGAGTTGTTTAATATTTATAATAACATACCAGTATATAATAAATATTGAGGTTATTACTTTACCAAGAAACAACTAAAGAAGAAGAAGTTGAAGAAGAAAGAAATTGAAAAAGGTCGGTAATGGATATTACCTCTTTTTGACGCGCCTTCACTTAACCTCCACTTAAATAACTAAGGAAGGTCTTTGAAGAAGACCAGGACCTCTAGGATGATAATATGGATGTTTAGAAGAGATTTTGGCAGGGTTTGGCCGAGCTTGAATGCTCAAATTGGTGTGAGGAGGAGAGGGAGGAGGTGCCCTTTTATAAGGGAGGAGAGGGGCACCTTAGGAAAATATCAAAATATTAATTTATATTAATGTCAAATTCGGTTTATAATGGTTCCAAAGGGTATTATTTCGAAGCTAAAGTGGGGATGGGTCGAAACCCTCTCATCCAATAGGATTTAGACAAGTTTATGTTATTATTTTAACCTTATCAATTAGATTTAACTCTAAGTTAAATAATTTAACTTTTACCATGTCTTTTTGTTTTCTTACACTATATGGTTAATAAACATACTATATCTAGAAACACGAACCCCAAGTTGTTTATTATTAATATTTATAATCTTATCTAAGTCATTTGGCCGAACCATAGATTTTTTTGGAATAAAATAACAGTTAATAATATAATATTTGTTTCAAAAACTAATTTATGTCATTTTTGACAATATTTGGTACATGATTTTTATGAAATTCATAAAAGAATGATAAGTTAAGTCAATGTTACTTAAATCAACAATAACTTGTCATATTAACCTATAAAATTAGTTTAAGTCATAAAAAGTCTCAAATTACATTTATTTGGGCATTTATAACATCAATTATGTCAATATTTCATTAATAAGACAATTATTGCATCATCTTTGTGTCATACTAAATGATAATTATTTAATCCCTAAAAATACTAAATAAATTTCAATGATGTATATAATTGTATTATACTTATTGAGAATATTCATTTTCTAAGTTTCATGAAGATTATACCTAGATTAAAATTATTATACTTATATGATTTAAGAAAGTGACATGTTGTCACATTCTTTGGTTTTAATAATAATTAAATTATTTTCAGTGAAAAAATTTAATTAAATGAATATAATCCGACCCTTAGGTGATATGGGTCGACCTTTAGTCATAAAATAGGATTTTGTAATTTTTAGGGTAATTTTAAAATATTATATTTACCCTTAATTACCCGATTTACCTTAAACTATGGTAAATAAAATTTACTGTAGTTACTATTCATATTTCCGAAAAATAAAAAGTAGTTTATTAACATAATTTGGATCCACTGATTCCAAATATGGAATCCATTTTTAACAATTCAATACACAAAATTTTCTGAAATTAAATTAAAATTAACCTCGTTGTCGAAAGAAAACGGGTTTTTCTTTAAAACATTGCAAAAGATTGAATTGATTTAACCTACGAATTCAAGGTAAAATCAATGCTACTGACATACATTATATTAAATGGTAAAAATATATTCTATTTATACTTTAAAACCATTCAATATTATAATTTAACCCCATAAGATATTACGATGAATAAAGTTGTTTTTAATTAAAATATAGCATGTTTTTACTATTCATTAAAATATGAAAGTTATCGGAAAAATATCAAAACTTTACCTAATGTAAATTTTTATATCTTAATTCAAAATAAGAATTTTATTTTGTCAAATTGAACATATAAATATGTCAAAAACTAGATTTAAAGTGGGTGCGCCATCAAAAGGCGGCAAAACTGCATTTTTTGAAAAATACTTATTTTACCCGATAAATTTATTTTGTTCTTATACCACATTCTAGAAATGTGTAAGATGAATAATAATGTTATAAAAGTCAAAATTTAGTTAACACTATTCATTACGGCTAGTTCAAAACAATATTATAATAATATATCTTTGTTTAGTAAATCCCGGTATTGCGTACAACACACGCTATCGAGGAAGGTCGTGATTGCGTGTAATGCAAGCCAAGTCAGGGTTGCATGTAGTGCACGACTCCTTTTTTGTTGCATATAATAGAATCCAACCATATTTTATTTATACATTGAATATATATATATATATAATCATTGTTGCGTAGAATAACTATTATCAAAATTGTGTGTAACACGATCCAAGAATAGTGTTGCGTATACTACAAACTAATACAGTGTTGCGTATAGCGCAAGGTAATATTGGTGTAGAATACGATACAAGACATTAATGAAATTAAAAGAATATTTTTCATAAAATCTCGGTGTGTTACATTTTACCCCCCTTAAAATGAATTTCTCCCTCGAAATTCGCCGGGGTAATAAATGGTTTACTATTCAAAAGTTTCTTTAATAGAAACCCACATTGTAAGAAGGAATACCAAAACTAATCGTTAAAAACAAAAGTACGAAACGTAACAGTTACCCAAATAAACTAATCACTAGGTTTCCACATAGGTGAAAATATGGATATGGAAGAGAAATCTAACAATCATGTTCTGATGGAGAGTGGTAGAGAACATGGCTATGGAAAAGATAGCAATCACAAAGCCATAAATTTGTGACGATCTAGGGTACCATCTGATTCATCGGATATAAGGGCACTAGGACAACATATTTGTTTTTCAAGATCATTTCCCTAAATTTGAAGAATTTGAATTAGAATAAATACTTACTTTATTTTGGTACAATCTCACTATTGTTCGTGCCTTGAACAATTTCCACTTCATCTCTTAAATAAATGAAGTTCAATTTGTTATTTGTGAAGTGTTAGCAAATCATGTGATAGAATGATGGGTCATTCCATATCTTTCAAACAAAATTTTAGAAAAAGTTATAAGTCCATCTTATGGTTAGATTAATCGTATATGGTTCCAAAGACGAACTTATACTTCATATATGATACCGCTTGATAAAATAAAACTAGTTTATACTAACCAGGGACTTCCTCTAGGCCAGTGGTAGGCGATAAAGGCCATTCACACTTCGGTTGTGGGTTCGATTCCCACAGCCTTGTCCGACGCGATGGGCTGTCGCCCGTCCTTCAGGTTTTCCTTTTTCTAAAACTATATTACTATAACATCCCATCAATAATATCGAAAAAAACTTCTATCCTTAAACAATACTAACTTATGTCCAACACAATCAATTCCAATCTTTAGGCTTATCCATAATACTGTAGTCCACTCTCATAATATAGTGAAAATGATTACCAGATATTTAATACCATCGTTGATCCCCATATATCATAAGATATGTCTTGTTGGTCACATTCCAAACATTCAAAGGCCTTAATCATGTATTCTCTTGAATACCCATTGAACCTTAGTGAAAACATGAATGCAGTTAAAAGTTAACACTTTAAACATACCAAAATCCTCAAAATTATATATACTCAAACCATTACATCACTTAGTCCTTATATCAGTCATGAGCTCATGAATACTATAAAACATTTAATTTTCTCCTTATCCCTTCATTATGCGCATATCATCTACATTCCAAAAATATCTGAATAACCGTTCATGGATAGTGGTACCAATAATCATACACTTTCAAAACTCAAGGTAACACAACAGTGTAACAATCCTTAGATGTCTCTTTATTCCATAGTACCATGAGATTACTTGTACAACATTACACATGATAAACATGTAATCATTCCACTATATTCTTAAACCATTAACTGAGCTTCAACAATTCATTCATCTCACATATCATTTGTAGTCTCTTCATCATCAACAACATAAATACTACCCATAAGACCATACTGATTCTCTTCATGAGACATTACCTTAGGGAATTGGATTGCATAATGCCCGTACATTCCACATTTAAAACATTTAACCATTGTTGATGTCGTAGCAATACCATTATCCTCATCCTTGGTGTTAACTGAACCTTTTCATTTGCACTTATTGGCATTGTGTCCTTCTTTTCCACACCCAAAGCATCTTCCAGTTACTTTGAAACATTCTCCTTGATTCCTCTTCCCACATGATTTACATAGGGTAAATTGAACTTTCTTTCCTCTATGATCATCATGAAAATCCATCTTTCTCTTATAAGACGAGTCAGGAAACTTACCAAATTTGAGTTTATTGATCATATTAAGAGATTGTTGATTCGCCATAATAATGATGGTTGGACTTCCAAATCCCATTTCATTTGGTTTCTCATGAAGAATATCATTCCATTGTCCATAATATCCTCCATTATCATGAATCATCTTGTTTCCAGCCATCTTCTAAAACCCAAAAAGAATATTGTTAGAGGCAAAAATCATAATAAAGGGGGAGTAACTTCAATATATAAAATCTTAGGTTAAATTCTAAGATCGTTACCATAGTTCTAGGACTATATCCTATACGTATACTTATCCTTAGGGACATCTCTAGACATACCTTAGAAATATCTCTAGGGATCTTACTAACGTTTTCGCATCCTAGTTTCCAAAGGATGACTAAACTTTTCCTCTGATACCAACTGTAGAGACACGAAGCTTGACGTATATGGAAATTACATTACTTTTGCGGAATACTTAGTACATAAGAAAAACACACACACAAGGATCATAATAGTTTAGTGTCTTTGGAAACTCGGAATATAATCTTCTAATCGTGGTGAAAGATCTTCAACATCTCCCATAAAGATCTTCCTTTTTTACCTAAAACCATTCTTTATATCCTGGGGAAAAGAATACATAAAAGGGTGAGCTCATATTCTCAGTAAGAGTAAACAAAATAAATATAAATCAATCATATTCATAAGAACATAACATTTTGGAAATCTTAACCTGCAAAAGATAGCAAAATTTCATAACATGGGATAAATCATAGTTGTGAAATGAAATACCAATAATCATAACTTAAAACATGAAACTTTTTGGCATACACACATAATCATAGAGAATCATTTCTTGTTAGTCAAGACTCATTTCCAAGACTATCTTAGTGGACAAAGTCCCTTTCTGAACCGAGTTCACTCCTCATTTCAATCATGTTTCACTGAACCGGTATAACCTACCATTCCAGCCATGACTATCCCATGAGATATAAAATATTTACCCAATGCATTGGAGGGAGATATAGGTCCCACCCATCTCATAATGATACCATTCTTATGTGTGCCACAAAATCATAAATCATACATCATTGCATAACCCATGTAATAAAAATGGGAATCTTAAACATCGTGACATCATAAAACAATTCATATAAGATATAGGAATTCATAAAAATATTTCCATCACAACATAATCAAATAAATGTAATAATAGGGATAGAGACATAACCCTTTATTATCTTAGATGGAAAATAATTTTGATAAAACTCTTGAACTTCATTCTTGAGGAAAATATCCTTTCTACTTCAAAAACATTTTCCTTTCTTTACATGTCATAAAATTTTAAACTAAAAGAAGTTGATTAAAAATAAACTTGAAAACTTGTAAAGGAAGATTCTTGGAAATATTGTTTTGAAAATCCATTCATGCCGTATAAGTTAAAAAACCATTCTTCTCGTACTTTTGTCGAAAAAGTCAAAAAAAATACCTCATACGAAAAACGACAAAAGATTCCTTTCATATCTTTTACTAAAAACTCACCGAAGGGTAAAATTGGATTTAAAAAATTTTAGGTGGATGGAAATAATATTAAATATTGAGGAAACATGTATTTGGATGACAAAATACACCCCAGTAAATACTAAAGTATAAACAATCTCGGATAAAAATGAGATTGTGATATTTCCCTTACCTTAGGTCTGATATGCTTTGTACGTGTCTGAACCTCCTGTATAATGATTTAAATAATGTAATTAACTTGTTACAGAATCATATTCATTGTTATGATATCATATATGGTTCACTTATGACTTTATATTACCCGTTCTTTTGTAAATTCCATGTTAAAGAAGCGTTTTGGGTAAAATCGTTTCATTTATCGTAGGTGTTTGGACTTGTTGTTCTTGACATTATTATTACTTATATAATGATTTACTTACTTACAGAATATAAAACATTATTTACATATCATATATATTCTGTATATATATATATATATAATAGATAGATAAATGAAATAAAACACACTGTTCATGGAGATGGTAGTCCGTACGTACGCATGAACACTGTTTTCCTTTCCTTATTGTCTTGAATGGAAGTAAGTAGATGACATACATATATATATATATAAATAAATCCAGTAGATTTAAAATGTCATATATTTCATTATTATTCATTATATATACTTTATAATCATTCATGAATGGTTAATGTGGAGAATGAATCTCATCGCATCATGGAGACGGTAGTCCGTACGTACGCACGAGCGATGATATCGTTCCCATGATCATGAACTTGTGTTGAAGTGTTTGTATACTATTACAGAATCAATATCACTTTATAATAATCATATATAGTTACTCATTAAACCATTATACCCATCCAATTATGGTGGTGGAGGAAAATAGATTACACCACGGCGTGGAGACGGTATTCTGTACGTACGCACGCGCAATGATTTCCTTTTTTCCGTAGGATGGATAGAAGGTTAATTAGAGTTGTTTAATATTTATAATAACATACCAGTATATAAGAAATATTTATGTTATTACTTTACCATGAAACGACTAAATAAGAAGAAGTTGAAGAAGAAAGAAATTGAAAAAGATCGGTAATGGACATTACATCTTTTTGACGCGCCTTCACTTAACCTCCACTTAAATAACTAAGGATGGCCTTTAAAGAAGACCAGGACCTCTATGATGATACTATTGAAGTGGAGAAGATATTTTTTCCGGGGTTGGCCGAGCTTGAATGCTCAAATTGGTGCGAGGAGGAGAGGGAGGAGGTGCCCTTTTATAAGGGAGGAGAGGGGCACCTTAGGAAAATCTCAAAATATTATTTTATATTAAGGTCAAATTCGGTTTATAATGGTTCCAAAGGGTCTTATTTCGAAGCTAAAGTGGGGATGGGTCGAAATCCTCTCATCCAATAGGATTTAGACAAGTTTATGTTATTATTGTAACCTTATCAATTAGATTTAACTCGAACTTAAATAATTTAACTTTTACCATGTCTTTTTGTTTTCTTACACTATATGGTTAATAAAAATACTATATCAAGCCAAAAGAACCCCAAGTTGTTTATTATTAATATATATAATCTTATCTAAGTCATTTGGACGAACCATAGATTTTTAGGAATAAAATAACAATTAATAATTTAATATTTGTTTTAAAAACTAATTTATGTCAATTTTGACACTATTTGGTACATGGTATTTATGAAATTCATAACATAATGATATGTTCAAACCAAGTTACTTAAATCAACAATAACATGTCATATTAACCTATAAACTTAGTGTAAATCATAAAAAGTCTCAAATTACATTTATCCGGGCATTTATAACATCAATTATGTCAATATGTCATTAATAAGACAATTACTGCATCATCTTTGTGTCATAATAAATGATAATTATTTAATACCTAAAAATTCTAAATAAATTCCTATGATGTAGATAATTATATTATCGTTCTTGAGAATATTCATGTTCGAAGTTTCATGATGATTATCACTAGATTAAAATTATTATACTTATAATATTTAAGAAATTGACATGTTGTCATATTCTTTGGTTTTAATAATAATTAAATTATTTTCTTTGAAAAAATTTAATTAAATGAATCTAATCCGACACCTAGGTGATATGGGTCGACCTTTAGTCATCCAATAGGATTTTGACATTTTTTAGGGTAATTTTAAAATATTATATTTACCCTTAATTACCCGATTTACCTTTACCTATGGTAAATAAAATTTACTGTAGTTACTATTCATAATTTTCAAAAATAAAAAGTAGCTTATTAAATTATTTGGATCCACTGATTCCAAATATGGAATCCATTTTTACAAATTAAATACAAAAAAGTTTCAGAAATTAAATTAAAATTAATCCCGCTGTCGAAAGAAAACGGGTTTTTCTTTAAAATATTGCAAAAGATTGAATTGATTTAACCTACGAATTCAAGGTAAAATCAATGCTAATGACATACATTATATAAAATAAAAAAATATATTATATTTATACATTAAAGACATTAAATATTATAATTTAACCACATAATATATTACGATGAATAAAGTTGTTTATAATTAAAATATAGCGTGTTTTTACTGTTCATTAAAATATGAAAGTTATCGGAAAAATATCAAAACTTTATCTAATGTAAATTATTATATCCTGATTCAAAAGAAGAAATTTATTTTGTCAAATTGAACATATAAACATGTCAAAAACTAGATTTAAAGTGGTTGCACCATCAAAAGGCGACAAAACTGCATTTTTTTAAAAATACTTATTTTACCCGAAAAATTTATTTTGTTCTTATACCATGTTCTAGAAATGTGTAAGATGAATAATAATGTTATAAAATTCAAAATTTTGTTAACACTATTCATAACGTCTAGTTCAAAACATATTATAATAATATATCGTTGTTTAGTAAATCCCGGTATTACGTACAACACACGCTACTGAGGAAGGTCGCGATTGCGTTTAATGCAAGCCAAGTCAGGGTTGCATGTAGTTCATGACTCCTTTGTTGTTGCATATAATAGAATCCAACCATATTATATTTATACATTGAATATATATATATATATATACTCAATGTTTCGTAGAATAACTATTATCAAAATTGTGTGTAACACGATCCAAGAATAGTGTTGCGTATACTGCAAGCTAATACGGTGTTGCGTATAGCGCAAGGTAATCTTGGTGTAGAATACAACACAAGACATTAATTAAATTAAAAGAATATTTTTCATAAAATCTCGGGGTGTTACACTACAGGTTAATAAACTCTATTTATTCTTAACTAACCCAATGTGTTTTATAAATTTTTGATATGTCTATGATGAATTATAATGGTCTTGAGTGAAAAGTCAAAAGCCATATAGAGTAATTTCAATGGGTTAGGCTACAAACTTCTATAAGGATTAGATGTTTATATTGGAATTGATATAGGAATATAAATGAAATATTGATGATATGGGAGGGAGATTAGTTTTATATAGAAAATTAAATATATATTCATTTAATATAATATAGAATAATTCATATGTGTTTATATATTGTTAAATATTTAAACTGGTCACTTTGTGCATGCCCTATGGTACATTGTAATAGCATATTGTTGGTGTGGGCTCTCGTCAATATTGATATATTAGGGGAGTATGATGGGAATGTCAAGATTGTATAGATATCTTGTAATATTATTTATTTGGATTTATTAGAAATGTATAAATATTTTTTTGGGACAATATTGTTTTTTTCATTAGTTCACTTATATACTACTGGTATTGGAATGTATAGTAATATGTCCAAAAGATATATGTGAGGATCCATGAGATATTTTATGTTACTAGTGTTTCTCAGGTTATTCACGTAGAGATAAATAAAATGTATATTGATTTCAAAAGGGGTATTTAACAACCTATTCGAGATATAATGGTCTTTTATATCCTTTGGTGGATTATTATATGGGTATTTATTTACTATAGAATGGGGGACCATGATCCTTATTTTTATAATAAAAATGAAATTTAAGGTTGAAATGGATGAGTATATAGTGGATTTGTGTGATGGTAGTGTAGAATGTTTCATGTTATCATGTATCTAATATATTGGAATATATCAAAGACTAGATGAGAGATATAGTATATGCCATATTTTGTGTACTATCAATGTAATATAGTCCTGAAACCACGATGTTGGTTATATTGAGTGGGTAAAAGGAATAATTGTTGGACCCTACCATTTGTGACATGATAGTGTTTTGGATTTAGCAATGGGATAATAATTATAGTGATTGGTTAGCATAGGAAACGTTATTATAGGGATGAACACTTAGTGGAAGTGATGTTTTTAGAGACATAGCTAGATGAAATTTGATAGCTGAAGGTACATGAAATATTTTATTTCATTATAATCCTAAAACCACACCCATTAAACCTAGATGTATAGTATTTTTATATAAATTATATGAATAATAGAATAAAATAATAATTAATATTTATTAATAATCTAAAATTTTCTTATATATACCTATCATCTTCCAAAATTTAATAAGAAGAATATGTTAATACATAATGGAAACAGCTGATCTAAAAAGAATTATAATATAATAATTTGAATAAACATTATACATATAAGACCATAATTTATATGATGAAAAAATACAAGTGAATATTAGTATGGAATTATTGAATGAAAAACTAACATCTTGTGATTATATAATCAAGGTAAATTTAATATTTCTCAAAACATAAAAACACAAGCATTTGAAAAGGCTCACCACTATGCCATCATGAAATTGTATTCCAAGATAACTAATATTGTATCATACATGTTATTTAATGAAATTGAGGGATTACAATGAAAATTTGAGTGATATATTTGATAAAAAATAAGTTTTAAATTATTTATTGGACATAGATCATATATAATATGGAATAATTTTATCAATAACCACTAGAGACAGGAAATTGGTTTGATATAATAATCATTGCTTTCATAAGATCTTAATGTAATTATTATTTATTCTTTTATACCCATAATAAAGGCATGTAAGTATAATATGTTTAGACCCAAAATATATGAAGTATAATTAACATTATATGAATAATAATTAAATAATATATGATTATGTGTTTCGAAAAAATATTTAGAAAGAAAATATGGTAATTATATTGAAAGAATAATGTCTATAAAAACTAGTTAATTTTATTTAGTTGATGATACAGAATGAAAATTTTCTAGTTATATAACATCAATTGGATATTAGTGAAATGATTTTTTGTGTTTGAAATCCAAGAAACCTGAAAATTAGAAAGCTTCCTATAATAGAATGACTTTAGTGAAAATGATGATGAATTGAACCCCTTACCATAAATATTGAATACAATGATTAGTGGGGTTATTATGTGAAATTTTCTATGATTGATAATGAGCATAGAGGGAAAATAAGACGTGGTATGATTTTATAGAGAGCATGGTACTGAATTAAATCTTCGGGAGTTGTGGGTATGTAGAACAATATAAGGATACATAATATTAATTTCTAATTATAGCCCATGGTAATATTGGTTGTTGAATATGAAAAACCAGTGGAACATCATGGGTTTTATCTTATGAATTTGGAATTTTAAGGCATGGTTTATGAATTTTATCAATTATAGAACAAGAATTTAATTTTTAATATTTTTTTGTGAATATAAATTTATATAATCCATAAACTATTAAGTTTAAAAACCATAATTTCTATTTTAGTCAATGGAAATATTTTTTAGGTTTTAAAAGTTATTTTTATTTACTAAAATATATTATATTAATAAGAAGAACTAATTTTTTTAAATTATTTTACTATATTAAAAAAATGTTACATAATAAAATATTCATATAAGATAATGATAAAAGAAAATTATTTTTATTATTCTTCACTAGTGAAATAATATTTTTTTAAACAATTATCAAAATTATACCCTAAAATAATTTAGATGTTATAACTTGAAATTAAAAGAATATATTATTAGAATAAATCACTATATATAAGAAATATTCATTTAATATAAAATTATAATGTTTCAATAAATAGTTTTTGAAAAGGTAAATATGTTGTTTATTCACTATAATTAATTTAGATTTCGTAATATAATATATATTGATTTATAAAGTGTATATGAACATATAATAAAATACTAGAAATATTATAAGAATACTATTTAATATGCCTTTTAACTTTAATTTTACTATTCTATTACATATTATTACAGATCCAATTGTAGTATACTGGTCACATTTTAATAGTGTAGTAACAGTCATGTTTCTATGAGATCATAATAGTATCAATTACTTTATACATCACTTATATACTCAAAAATTATAGTTCCACATCAATTTCTACTTCTATTAAAAATGTTTTACATTTTGCTTAATAATTTCTCTCAAATATCTAATTATTCTCATAAATTTTATAGTATCTAATAATGTAGTGATATTTTTTGGTGGTTCTAAGGCATGTAGAGTTTTCTATATGGTTTACATTAATCATCTCTATTTTTCTTCTATTATTATTCATTTATATTTTAGAAATATTATTTCTAGATTTATAATTTCCTTAAAAAAATTTATAGAATTTATTTGATATTCAACTATAAAACATAATAAACCAATTATTGTAAAGCATTATATAGTTTATTAATAGAAAAAATATTAATGGTATTACATTCATCCACCATTATGAAAATTCATTCACCTAATTATATATAATAAATGAATGTGAATGGAATTATGGGTAGTTATTCTTCATTTCTTAGTCTATCCAGCATTTTTCATCTTATTACATATTCTTCAACCAGAGAAAACTCTATTGGTATTTTATAATTCTATATAGAATATCATATATATGGTATTGATATTCAAATTCTACTTAATGTAATAAATAAGCTTCTGAAAATATAAAAATACTATTTTATTTTAAATTTAAAAGAAAAATATTTACGTTATTAATATGAATATGTTGATCAATTCATGTTCTTGGGCGAAGAATTTTGGGAGTACAAGTGGATATAAAACAGATATAATTCAACAGAGAATTTAAATGGTTGTAATATGCATATGATATAATATTCAGTTCATCTTAAACCTTATAATAAAATTCCATGGTAATATATGGTGGGAAACATTGTCACTAAACTAAATATCTGGTTCTCATCAATTTATTTTATTATATCCATTCTGTCGACATTTTTCTACATAGATGAGTCGATGGATTATTATAAACTTCATATCCATTATATCAACCTATTCATCTCAAAAAAATTTATATTTCTCAAATATTCCATTAACATTATAATGTATACATTTCATTCCATTTATCGAATCAAATAAGGCTATTGTGTTCTTTAGTGAACATTTTGTTTGATAGATCTTGAAAGAGAAGAAGAATTTTATCCCATCCTCATGTGAAGTAAATTTATCAGAAAATAAACATATTATAATCAGTATGAATTAGACAGTCAGATTTTATAAAAGTATGTAGTTGATAATTCATAAAAAATATCACCACATTTTTAAAATAAATGATAATGATTTTCCAGAACATTGATGTTGAACTCATGTCTTAGTCAGATGCAATAAATAGTGATAATTTATATAACCTCACCACGTTTATAATACATTTAATTTTATGTTTGTTGATATAGAATTACTCAATAAAGGTAATGAAATTTAAAATATTTATAGGATTTCACAACATAAACCGATTTGTTTTATATATTTTTGTTTAAATCAAATAAAACTTGAAAAATCGATGTTGATTTTATCAAATTTAAATAAATATATATATAATTGTTCCATTATTCACATGGGATTTTTCCGTGTACATTAACATATTTACCTAAGAGACACATTGATGTATATTCTATAATCCCCTTCTTAATATTATCCCTTTAAAATATCAACTATAGATTTCTATACATTATTGTTCTAATAGGGTAGAAAATGAATGTATATATATAATCCTCATTTAGTAGTTCTTTCTTTATCTAATGGACTAATCATAAATATTATTATGATCCAAATATAAAAAAAACTATTTTAAACAACATTGATCAATGTGGACACCAACATCTTTATAACATCATCATTCTTTATTAAATACACATTACTTCTTTAGAATTTATTAATAATCTTATAATGGATGTATGAGGAATAATGTTATAAATTTATGATGTTTTTTCTCCATTTATTATTCTCATTTATACCAATTCGATTTGTATCACACCATAACATAGATCATGCTTCTAGATCCATTATAGATAGATAATTTTCAACATTATTTTTTATCAAATGATTGTAGTTTATTTAAAATTGATAATACTATAATAGATCAAACTATATTCCTAATAACATGATGAGAACCTTTATTGAGATTATGTACTTGAGGATCCCATGATTGGTATATATTTCACACCACAAACCATTGATAAAATTCCATAAAACTATTATTGAAAAAATTAAAATAATCAAATAAATATCATTAATTGGATAATTATTTTAATTCACCTTCAATGGTCAAGAGGGATAGTCCATCTCTACAATAATTTTAATAAGTATACAACATAATCATATCTTAAATGAATGACTATAGATCATCTACTATTCCCTTTCTCTAGAAATTATATGTACTGGTGTTGTTATAAGCCACTTATATGACTCCTCGATCACACTTCCCCTTAATTGGCCCCTAAATATTTACATTGCTCTATGTTATCGTGTTTAGTGTGTTTTAAAATTGTGAAAAATTTATAAAAAACAATGATATTCCTCAGATAATATGAGGTAACAATATAAATTTCTTACAACATAATTCTAGTGTGTATAATATTAATTAATGATATTAATAGGTAAAAAAATATACCCTATGATGGGATTACATGACACAATAATAATACTTTTTAGCCATTTTTTATACTTTCTCAACATGGAATAAAATTTCACTATTCTAAATGCATATAGAAATATATTAAAATGATATAACTGTTTTTACATTCTTTTAGTGTAAATAAGATTAAAATATATAATGACTATAACTAACTATTAAAGTTAACATGAAAAGACTCTCCTAATCATGTATATGAAATTTTATAGAGTTTGTGATGTTGAAGATAATTAATATGGACTCATAGTGTCCATACTATATTTGAAATGAAATTAGTTGAATTTCAACTTTTTACAACATTATTTGATGATATGATAATTGAATATCTATTTTAGAGATGTCATGGGGACCTCATAGCTTATCAAACAATACATAAATCCTGGGTAGTGGTAACATTTACACTATTTTGAACTTTTAAAGTTCATGATAATCAATTTATTTGCACGTAAACAAATCCTTCTTATCACAATTGAGAATTGAAGCACCACATAGTAATGTTGTCATATAAATAAAACCCCACTCAATATTATCTTTTAGCAACATTTTAAAAAATTTACATTTATTGGATTATATTCTATATTGATTCTTCAAAATTGTTACTAACCACAGAATGTTTTCAATTGACAATCACACCCATAGTTAGGAGGACAACCATGAAACACTTCGCAGAATGCATTATCATAGTGTACTAAAATGGAATTTTATTAACAGTGATCCTCTAATATATCTAAATCATTTGAGATAGATATGGTTTCTCATAAAGTAAAATTATCTATGCAATAGAAGATGTTTTAAATGAAGATTTATGAACATCTATAAATTTAGTAGAATCAATGGATGGTTTGTGATATGAATAAAAATTTCATTTTCCTTCAAATTGAATTAGATTTTATATAAGAAAGCACAGTTATAAATTATAGTATTGAACTCCACAAAAGGGATTATTACAATTGTATTGTAAGAGATTTGGCAAAACATTATTGACTGGGGATGAGTTGTTAAGTACATGTGAAATAATTTTCTATTTTTCTATGTTCACCAAATACTCTAACATATTGTTTTAAGGAATTGAATGAAATTATATTTATATAGTACTAAATAATTAAATGAATTATTCGTTAGAAACAATAGAAAATAGTACATTTACTATTAAATGAATAAATAACCACACTATATGTCAATTACTTTTTTTCCTGATCTACCTCCGCAATTGTGATAGTGTATGGTTATACAATATTCATTGAACATAGAGGTTATTTTTATTGATTCTATTCGACCACTCACGGTTTCAATAAATGTTTTTTAGAGCTTACATATTATTTTAAATTTTAAAAATGACTATAGTCTGAGGGTTGATAATAAAACTTGTTTTACTAATTAAATTAGTGGCAATTTTCATCCCTTCATAGAATTCAATATAATTTTTTCATCCTATATTTACATTATGAATGAAAATATCACCGTTAGATAACACTAATGATTATTTTTCACATTGATTTCTTATGTGCATAGTTATATTCTCCTAAAATAATGAGGAATATAAAATGATTATCCAGAATATGAATCCATTTTCATCTTATGGTGTTTAGTCTCATAGGACCACTGAGAAACACCCATCAAATTCATGACTATAATGGAACATTAGAAAATTTAAAAATAATTTATTAAATCGTGATTCTCTCATGATCTTATAAGGCTTTGATTCAGTCTAGTAATATTTTCACATCCTTATATTCAGTGTCCATGGAATATACAAAGCCCTATCATGATAAAATTGCGACTTTTTCATCATAATACCAAATATAATAGTCAACCATTTTCATTATTCAATGTAATTATATATCAATATTAGTATTGATAGTGTGGGGAATATATTTAATTTAAAATACATTATTGAATCCATTTATTTCTAGGTATTCAATTCATTTATTGGACATTTTATTCCTTTTTTGATTGCACTACTGATCAAATATTTCATCTAGTAGATAGATGGAGAATTTCACGTTATCATAAACATATAATGTATGATTAGAATATATTTTATCAATATAGATTATAAATTTCACTAAAATTACGTGATCGCGTGATAAATTAATTTACGGAGTGCGTTTCATATAGAGTATCTAAATCAATAATTTTATATCTTAGGAGAATGATATTGTTTGACATGATTTCATTTTGTTTCACAAACATGAGTAGATTTTTTTAATATGGACATGATTTTATTTATAGAAAATCCAATCATATTTGGTATTTTCAATGTGAAATTAACCCATTTATTATCACATATATTGTTGAAGTGATTCATTCTATTTCCAAACATTTTTTAATTAGAAAATTTATTTATTATGGAAAACTAATTCAATAAACATATAAAAAATTACATTAATTGTAAGGAAGAAATTATATACCCATATAAATAAATAAATAAATTTAAATGTTAATTTACGAATTTTTATTTTATATTATGTTCTTCTAACAAACATTTTATTTAAATCCATCATAATGGTTTTTGTATAGTATATGAATTATCTAAACCATAACACCTATGAGTATCTACACATGTGAATAGAAATATCACCCATCATCATGAATAGAGTAATGATACATATGATAATAATCCATCATTTTCATGTTGATTAAAGTTAGCTGAATCTATGTTAAACCTTTATCCAATTTTTTATATCATGAATTGTAAATAGTTTTTAACTAATCACAAAATAATTTAAAAAAATTTATTTGTCTGATTATTTTTTTTCTTATCTCCAATGTAATTCTTAATGTTTTCTCAGTCATAATAAAAAAATACTATGAATTTATCTAATACAAACCATAGAAACCAATAATTTCATTATAAATTATATTACAAGATAATCCATACATACAACCCATAATTCATGTGTTGTACTGTCTTACGATGTATTTATTTATAAATATAATTATATAAATATTCTATATCATATTTATTGAATCTATAACACATACTACTATATCCCATTGGTATTATGTTGCATTATAGTATATCCTTTGGAAAACATAAGTTAGAAGGGGTTTATATAGAGAAAAATCAGGTAGTATTCGGATCTATAAAGATATACCTATAAGACAAAAGATAATTACATGAATACGTTAAGGGAAATGATATTGTTGAATAATTTTAAGAAAAAGACGATTTCATAAGAATATTAAATAAAATTAATGTAGAAACAATGTACAATAGAAAATTTAATCATAATTAAAGACTTTCCACATATACATCAATCCATAGTGTTCTAGGATGACTTAAAATCTACCATACATGTTATTTCCTGAGGTGAAAACATTATCCAATGAATTGGGATGTTATCAGGGAATATATTTTCAATTTTTCTATTTATTTTTGAAACACCAATCAAATAACATATGTATTAATTTCATCCATTTCAAATGGATAATGTTGAAAAAATTCGTATAAAAATTATTTTGGTCATGAGAGCTTCATAGAATGGACATTAATAATTTTAAACCCATGAAAAGTGGATGTTATTTTCATACATGTAAATACCAACTAAAAAAGGTAAAATTACTATTATTTTAATACTCATAAAGGAAAAATAGTGTTTGGTATTCAATATAATAATTGATTACATTGTACATCAGTCAATGATTGTGGTTCCATAAAAACTATACAAATATGTTATTTATAGAGGATAATGAAAACATTATGGAGACAAGGTCATGATAATTAACATTAGAGTTAATTAAATGGACCGTATAGGATAGTATTTATAGAAATATTACGATAAATGTTTAAAGTTTTATAGATATATGTCTTATATGTCTAGGTTATGAAAAATGAAAATCAATTTCCTTATATATCTATTTAATGCATTTTTTGGAAAATAATTATTTATATTTTATTGTATACATCATCTACCAAGAAAAAAAATATTAATATTCCATTCCCATTGTGAAATTAATTATTAAAAATACAATTTTTTTAAAAAAACTTCCATTTTCAATAATGGAAAGGTTTTAATATGTTTGTAAATTTAAAATATTTTATTTAAATACCTAGAATTAAAAAAATATCATACCTTTGATAACTTGTTACTCTTTATTTATTATTTACAAACTATTATATTTTTAAAAAGTCAGAATAGATTCCAAAAATAAAAAACAATATTATTAAATTAAAAAAACAAATAATTTTATAAAATATAAACATTCCTCCCAAATATAGTTTTTGTATTTTATTTTATAATATCATGTTAATTTTATAAATATTAATTTAATAATACGATTAATAAATATAACAATGAAAAATTACATATCTGTTATAAAATATTATTTTTCATGTGAAACACATTATTCAGTCAAGTTAAAGAATTCATAAATTTATGGTATTCTGTGTATTTAATGACAATTATTATATAAAAATATAATACTTAATAAAAATATTATAATTTTTATTAATTTTTATTTTTACTTGACTTTTACTATTACATTAAATATTATTATTATATTACAAGTAATATAACCATCATATTTCAATAATCAGGTAGTATTAATGTAGTTGTATAATAATAATAGAAACTTTTTAATTTTATACCACATATATGTAACAAAATTCTCATTATTCGTCTTTCACTACCAACCTTAATGTTTTTTTTACACTTACCAGGATTATATAGATCATATTTCTAATGATTTAATTACATTTCAGTTGCGTAATGCTTGGGGTGATCATAATAGTTTAGTTATGGCATATATTGTTTTCTTGCTATTTTCACTACTCTTTAGTGATTATATTCAAGTAGAATTCCTAAAAAATATTGAAAATATTTTTTCATGAATTTTAAACTTTCTATGGAATTTAATAGTCTTAATATATTGATCAATAATGAAATATATTAATATTTTCACTATGATACATATTTTACATTATTAATAGAAGGAATATTTTGGATTTTATAGGCCGCACCTTGAATGATATGGTAATGGATTGAGGTATGATATGGAACATTACCATGAGTAAATGTTTGATGATATAATACATGAGATGATACCTCACCCCTACTGATAGAATATAGACACATGACATAATTACTCGCCCTGAAATTTATTGATATGTTTTCAATATTAGACTTGGTAGTGTATTTTACTATAGGTGACCATTACATGATCTATACTTATGAATGGATATAATATTTTATTATTTTTTTCATTCAATGATGGGTTTCCATCAATGATTAATGTAAAAGAAATGATACTTGAAATTAATGACAATTGTGGGCCATGTTTCATGTAGGATTGTTTGTCTCACAATAACATCATATTATTTCATGCATGTTGTATAATACTAAATAATTTTATTTTTTAATAAAAAAATATTTTATATATAATATAATATTTATGGGATGTGATAGTGGTGACTTGAAGAGATATATTCTCACACATTTTGTGGGATATTTGGTTCTCATTTAGTGTATTAAGTATGATATTAGGAATAATTTTTTACTAAATATGTGGTCATAGTATATAAATATTAGTTGGTATTTAATTTTGATGAGGGCATGAGGGTTTTTTTGTTTTGTATTTATATAATTTAGGAATTTAATAATTTTATTTATTATTAAAATAGTTTAATATTCATGTTTTATGGATGTTTGATCATCATAGGTTCCCTTTAGTTTTATTATATAATGTTATCTATTAATACTGGTTGGAATTTTTCTATAATTATATTATTTTTGCAGGATGTTTTATACAAAAACAATATAAATAATTAGATATAATATTTTATGATATGAAGATGATTTAATTTCTATAATTTTTTTAGACACTCCTTATAATTATATAATATATATTGTGTGGGGAGGTGTACATGTGGTCATTTTAGGCTCTAATTATAGTGATATTTTATTAATATTAGTTAGGTCTTTTCAAAATAGTATCCTCTAATTGTTTTTTAGTATATTGGTATAGTTGTCTGAGAAAATATATTACTAGACCAAGAAATAGATCGTATTGATACATATTACGAATCCTTTTGTGGGGAATATCATCTTTAACAAGGATATGGTTATTTATTATTAATTTTTTTCTATCATTATTATGATGTTAAATAATCTATGATATAAGATTTTGAAATTATAATTTACTTTTTTAACAAATATATAATGTTTCCCAGACTGATTTCATACAATAACCATTTCAAGAAGTTACCTATATAGCCATATTAAAATTATTTCATGTAGATATGAAATGGTATTTAAAAAATAATAATTGATTTGTAAAATGGGTTTTTATAATGAAATGATTTGATAAGTTTTTCAAGGAATGAGGTTCCAATTATAAATTATTCATTATTATATTATTCAATAATTATAGAAAAACATATTTTGATTACTAATTAATTGATACCATTATATTTTTTATATATTAATATTATTATAGTTATGCTCAAGATAATTGAAAATAACTGTGGGTTACTTTGGTTATGGGGTAACATGTGTTCGGAAGAAATGATTGAGTCCCAATGAATGGTATGTTCCTGTATGATAGTTTTATATTATAATATTCCTCCAGAATGTACATTATTAGTGGTGTTATATCCATGAGATAGTTTTCTACACACCTTGATAAGGCGAGACAATATAATTCTTGAGGGATGATTGTGATCAGGCATGTTAGATGATTAATTAACGTTGTTTTCCAATGTTTCATTCATTATTCATCACATGATAAGTAAATTAATCTATTTGATAGTTGATATAATTCATCATAAAAAATCATTGATTGGTATTAGAGTGTGTAGATTTTTCTAATGTTATATAAAATACACTTTCATAATGATTTAGTTGTAGGTTTTATATGGGACATGGTATGTGAAAATAGGAAATGATGCACCCTTGGTGTTTCATGAGAGATATGTTATATTATGGGGAATTTTTAACATGGGTATCATTGGTTTTTGTTTATAGTTATGATAATATTTCTTATTTTATATTAGGTTGAGGAAAACTAATTTGTATTGGGATAATTAAAAAATATGATGCATGCTTGTCTGAAGGTGTTTTGGAATGTGTCATGCATGAAAATGATTGAATTTTAGTCATGAATGGGTATATATGAAATAGTTTATGGAATCAGGTGTTCTCAAATAGTTACGGTTTAATTATAATAAAATGGTCTATTTTTCATGGTTCCTAAATCTATTTTTTTTTGGTAATATTCATTTTTGTATAGGTACATTCTTCTAGGATGTAAAATGTATTGTAGAAAGGTCAAAGATGTTAAGTTCAAAAGTAAATTTCTTCTAAAATTTTGAATATTATGAATCATTAGAACTCTCTATGTGGATATTATAAATTAGGTATGGTGGGGTATTTCTTCTATTAATGAGAAAATTATACTTTTTTATATATGTATTTTTGGATTTCAATAATAATACTTGATAAATTTTGGTTCAGTTAAAAATCCATACAGGAATGTGATTTTGCTGATTTATTAGGAATGGTATATGATACATACTTGCCTCACTTTTCATTATTTTTTTATACATAGAAGGAAATACCAAGAGTGACTGATAGATATGAAAATGATCTCCATGCGTCATATTTGGTCATATATTAGGTACTCATTGGAAAATATATATTGTTGGATTATATCTAATGGGATAATTTTTTCTCCATTGATAGTGTCTTTTTATCTATGGGGATGGATGTTATAGATGATTAATTTTATTAAAATATGTTTTCTTGTATTTGGAAATTTTGTTTTATATAATTGGATATATGATAACCCTAATGGATTAATTTTAGGTTGGAATAAACTTGTTTCAAGGATAGAGTCCATTTCTTTTTTGGGTCTTAGGTGTTTTGTGGAGACTACATTCATGGGGTGATGGTATATGGTATCCTGGGGAAACATTCATCAGACTAATTATAAATTGATTTACCGTAATTTTATTTAGATGAGTATTTTCTCTTTAGTGGTTTTAAAGTAGTTTCTATGGTATCGATGCATAGAGGGGAATGGACCACCGTGGTGAATGGGTTGTGTTGGAATAGGTGTTTTTATTTTAAATTAGGTTGGGATAGATCCATTATCTATAATGTTTTATTATATAACATTATAATTACATTTCCTAGTGGAAAAAAATTTTATTATCTAATTATATATTATGTATTAACCTAAAATTATTATCATGGGAGAGATTCACAGTGGTGGATTTTTTTGTGAAATAAATATTTATAAATTTTCAAATTGATGTGTAATCAGTCATTTAGGACATGGGGTAGTGGTAATATTGAGAACAAGATTTTATATTTGATAACATTTTGGTCAGACAATTTTATGTGTTGTTTTAACATTTATTTTCAATTTTAATGTAATTTATTGGTGTTTGGGAAATTTTGGGGGAGTTAGTATTTATATGGGGTAAAAATTAATCTACAGATGATACAAAATAATTAAAATTTAGGTGTTACAATATTTTTTAGTGGTTGTGAAAATATTATTCTAATGATGAGGATTTTATAATGTTGAATAAAATGGTTTTCTTTTTGAAGGGTCATTATGGTTATTTTATTAATTGTACTAAGTCAATGAGTGTTGTTATATGATGTAACCCATTATATTTTCGAAGATATTCCTAGAAATTAAATTATATTGTATAATTGATTATATAATCATATATAAGGCTTTTTATGGATTATTTTTTCAATAATATTTATGTTAGTTTTGTCAGAATATATTTGGTTATGAGTCAATAAAACCTCATAGGTACAATGTGGCATTATAACCCATTATGTCATGACATAATTTGATTCCTATCTAGTTTTTTTAGAGTGTGAAAATTGATATTTATGGTACATAGAATAGTATTCTATATAAGGGTATGAAATCTAGGAATATAATTAGGCTATCTCATTACAATAACTATTTTATATTGATACCCCATTAATCCCCCTCGAATTAAGGCTGACCAAGAGTTGGTTCATCATGAGAAAATGTTGTATGTTTCCCCTTCCTTCTTCATTTTTTACTCCCAAAATCCCCTATAATTTGTAATGTGTCTCAGATAGTGTTGCATAATTATTTCATTAACTCATTATGAAATATGACCTGGATTATTTGGATTCAATTTATATTTTATTGTGGATATCAAAATAAGAGAAATTATAGAAACTATTTTCAATTAGAATAATAGTATTTGGAATTATCTATATTGATAGGTATTATACAAAATAACCATGTACTTTGTGATAAATAGACAATTAATTCATTGCTATTTTGATTGTTTCAGACCTAGGGAACTATTATGATCTCTCAGAATGTCATTTTTTTATGATTGAATGTCTTAGTTTTCTATGGGTAGGTTTTATGGATTAATCCTAATTGACGTAAATTGTAAAATTTATTATAATTGTTTATTATTAGTAATTAGATACTTTTTGTATGATCTAATTGACATGATGTATAATGAGGAATTCCATTCACATGAATGTTGTTAGAAATCATGTACTGTGAATTGAATTACATCTACACTTGAGGTAAGATGTCCATTTAAAAAAATTATAAATTCACGTATATATTCACATATGTGTGTTTGACTATTGTTGGATTTAATATATTTATGATTGTTTCTAAGTTCATCTATAATTGGGTTCAAGTTTAATATCAACCCATTATTTAATGGACTGCAACATGAAATGTTTACAAATGAACAGATTCACAATGGAAATTCCGATAAAGGGATACAACCAATCGTTGGGTTCATTAGAACCTGAAGTGGTTTGGTCTACTGAAATATCTTTTAGGTAAAATAACATGAGATATATTATGTGGGTTAAGAACTTTTTTATTATGAAACTTTTTAAATGTCCACAGTTCGTCTCATGATTTGATATTTTTATGGATATGTTTATAGTAAAGACCTGTATAACATTAAACACCTTCAATAAATGGTTTATGATATTGTAAATTAACCATATCAACCATGGTATTAGACTAGGTCATATTTACATATATTTCTCATTTTTTAATTGGGATGTCACTCTACTTATTTTCTCGTAGTTCTTATTAGAGAATGTAAACTTGGTGTGTGGGATCTCTTTTTTATTTTGATTATATGGGAGTGAGAGAAGAATTTTATTTTTTTGGGATATCAAAAGATAAAACCTCTAATGATTTCAAAAAAATATGATATAAGGTGATGTGTATGTCAGAGTGGGGTTTTAATCATTATTAATTATGTCGACATAGATTTATGGACGTTCATTTAATAGATACACAGAGAATCATGTGAAAATTATGATTCGTTTGGGGTATCCATATAATGTTATTTATTATTTTATATCCTCATATGAGTTACCTTGTAGGATTATAGAGGTGTGAAAGTCCTAAGAGATATATAGGGTTTTGGTGTCACATGTCATAATGTAATGGATAGTTGGAGGTCGAGTGTGGCATGAGGGCTTTAAAACATCATTAGAGTTTTAAAATTTTAGTTAATTTGTTTAATATATGTGTAAACTGATGCATGATAGTAAGGAATTCTGGGTTGTGAAATGATATACTCTCACATTATTAAGGTATGGATCGTAGACATGTTCTAATACATGGAATGGGACTATTAATCTCGGTGTGAATGGCTTGACATAGTTCAGAGACCAAACAATGACTCATTGGGTGAGGGTTTAAGTCTCGGTTTGGGACCCTCCCTTGAGAGAGTGGCTACAGTCCACAACTATGGTAGGATATCATACCATATTTGATATGGTAGTGGTAAAAAAATATTATAAGAAAACATGAGTGATAATTTGGTTTCACAGGTATTTCAATGATTCATCATGTTAAGTAATTAAATGGTTGTATACGATTTGATGTGATATCTCAGTATTATTGATCGGGTAAAATTATGCGACATAGTATGATAACACTACTTCAGTTAAAGGTTATAGGTTTTGTAATTCATTAAGAATCATCCCTAAATGTTATAATATGTCATAATAGTGTTGGTTTTTGGAATCAACCTGAGTGACATAGAATTGGATGATCTATTTAGGGATGGAGGTTGTGGGACATGGTGTGTTTTACTTGTCTCCAATGGGTATCCATCCATAGTGTCTAAATTATTCAAATTACTGATATTTATTGTATGAGGGTGGGTATAGATCCATGGTTTTGTAATTAGTAAAATATTTTTTACAATAATGCATTTATATTACATTCATATTATTGATTCACACTTTCATACTCTTATGTAGGATAGTTGATGAAGTATTTTAGTCATGTACTGATGGGACCTCATTGATTGAAAAACTCATAAATTAAATGGGAACTATTATTCACATGCATTCATTATGATTAGATTTTTGGTTTAAGGTAATAAAAGATATTTTTTTCCCAATGTTACAGGTATTTTCAAAGGAAATTATGATGTAATTGATACGTATGGTATATTATCTATTTTATTTAACTTTTGTATTATTATATATTTGATCATAAATGTCATAAATCCTTATTGTCTAATGGTGCGATAATTATGGAATATATATTCTTGTGAAATGAGATGTTATCTATTACTATTTTTTTGTCTATAGAGATATTTTCATAATATTAAAAATATATGTAGTCTTATAAATATATATTTTTTTAATATATTAGATTGTAAATGGATTACTATTTCCACACATTTTTTATAGACTCATTATACATGTTTGGAACCTATGGTGTATTGGGAGGCATGCCTAAGGTCATGTTGAAATTATATATGATTTTCATTATAGTATTATCAGTTGTGGAGTAATAATTTTTTTATCCCAGGAAACATTATTCATGTTATGTAACTTAAAATCTGCATCATTATAACAAGGAGGGATCCCTAAACTTCACATTAACAATGAACAAGTAATATGAATACAACCAATATGTTTTCTCTTAATCTATTAAAATTTATTAAACATATAACATATTTTTGAAGCTTGTTTTTTTAATATTTCCTCTAATATCATCATATTGTATTGTTATAAATGATATTGATTTCAAAAATACAATTTTTTATTTTATTCTACGATTCATAAAAATTAAATGTTTTTAATTATACCAGATATGTTTATATAAAATATTATAGAATTGAAATTGATGATAATATTAATCGATTTCTCTTTAAATTATTGTTTTTATATATTATTTTATATTATATATTTTTTGAAATTAATAACATCATAAAACATGAAACATTGAATGGAATCCACATATGGATTGTTTGATCCTAGTTAACATGTTATTCAGTATGAAAAAATATTTATATCAACACTATGAAAATGATATTTTGGGGTTCCCAATATTCTAATCGCATTCATGTTAACTACAGTGGAATAACAACACGTCATATATTTGGAATATTATCTATCAAATTTCTTCTATGATGGAAAAAATATCCATACAGACACATTATTAGTATCTTGAGAAACAGTTCTTTCGAATACTATGCATTTAACCTAAAAATATATTTTTGAAACATTTCCTTATTTTATCCTTATTTTGATTTCGTCTTTACTCATCCAATTATGAAATACCCACCTAGGAATAATGATGTAATATATATTTTTATAAAACAACTCATTAGTATATTTCTTCTCTATGTAATCCAATATACTATTTATTTAGTTATTTTATTTTGATGAATAAATTATTTTGTAACATTATTTTGTTTCAGTTGATATAATAACTATGGATATAATGATATTCTAAAATAACTTCCCATTTGATCAATATCTATAGAATTTTTAATGGTATTATAAACATAAAAAACTCTCTTATAATTAAATGAAATGAATACATTTATTCCTAATAAATTAATAATGATAAATAATTATTAATTTTAGATTCTCCTCAATAAGTTTCTTAAATAATTTAGAATATTGATTATGTTAGAGAACAACCAATTCACCTTCTTTATAATCTATGTTACACAGTTTTTGTTATTCTAAGTCATTAGATTATTGATAATCATAATAAAATTATTAGGAAAAGAAATATTTTTTTTGAATCAATTTTTATTAGTGATCCTTTCATTAATTAAGTGGATATCATAGAAAGATTCCATCGACCTCAATTTCATAATAATTTATTATTTTTATAAATTTCAACTTGATATGAAATGGAATTCTAAAAAATTATGTTTTTCAAATATGGTGTATTTTTTAATATCCTCTTATATAGATACAAAATCCATTATTATGAAATATAGAATATTTTATAATATGAATAATTTTATTATTTTATTATTTATAAATTTAAAAAAAATTATTATTAGTTAATAAAATCATTAATAAATTACCATTAACAAATATTTTTCAAATCGATTAATCAATTTTAAATCTAAGTATATGGTTTTGAAAAAAGATGATCAAAACCATGATTTTTTTGAAATAATCCACTCATTATTTACTTTTATACTAATAATTATTATATTATTGAATTATAAATAATGATTATTTATCCTTTTTTACACACATACCCTAAATATCATAATAATTATCAATATCCATGGAAAACCCGATAAGATTTCTTAATGGATTAAAATTTTCATCAATCATGACTAAGAATTAGTGAAGGTTGACTATAATTTTTTGAGGTTCATTGGAATTCCAAGAGATGAATTGAATAAGGTATAAGATTAAATAATAAATTATTAAAATTTAAAAGATAAAAAATTCTAGTTCATAATGTTTATATATAAAATAATTAACTACATTGTAACTTTTTCATATTTTGTAATAATTTTAATTAATTATATGACCATGTATTATATCATAATAAAATTTCATAAACATATAAAATTGTTATTAGTTTGAAAAAAAATTATATGTGTATGTCTTTTTCTATTGGCACATAATATTTATAAGATATTAGGAATATGGAAAAGTCATCATTATGTAATATATAACATGAAAGGAGTAATACATTGAAATTTATTATGAACTTTTTTACATTGTTTGAATTTTATTTCAAACATAAGGTATATTGTATACTGAAAAATTCGTATTATTAGGGAAAATGTCAAATTCATGAAAGTATCGTGTTTAAAAATGGGTTTATGGAAAAAATATTAAATAATATGTGTTAGAATTTTTCATACAATTTAATTAATTTTTAAAACATTATTTCATAATTATAATGGGATATTGGTGTGATGATATTAAATTCATATATCATGAGTTGAGGTTTATACAATGATTGATGTTGATTAATTATATTATCCTACCTTTATAAAATTAATCCATTAATGAATCAGATTGAGGGATCTTCCTATATATATGATATTTTAGTTAAATAATGATATGAGATCGTTGGTCGAACATTCTGAAACATTATAATTGATATATAATGGAGATATATTCTACTGATATTTTCTAAATAAATAAATTATCGTAATAGTTTACAAAGATAATAATAGATTAAATTTGAAAAATCTATTTATTTTAATGTCATTTGATGGAAAAAACATTTTCAATATGAAATATATAGACATTTTGGGAGAATTACTATATAAATAAATGAATTATGAAACACATTGATGGTTATGTCATCTAACTCGTTTATTAAAATATCATATACTGTCAGATGACATGATTTATTTATATAATTAATCAAATTGTCTTATTAAAAGAACATTTAAATTTTGTTATTTGGATAGATTACATTGATTTTAGAAACACTAATTTTTTTGATAGATATTTATAAAAATAATTAATTGATTTTTGGAATTTTGTAATGACAAAAAAGTCATATTGATCCCTACTAATCAGGTATTTAAAATATCTTTGTGTATAATTAAATTTCAATATTATGTGACCAATGTAAATTCATTAGATTTCATATATGAAATTTTTTATTCTAAGATCATTTAATATAGACCATTATATTTTATAGTCATCAAAGGGATTATTAGAAATATCAACATTGCTGTCAAATAATATTGTTGAAATATATTATTTGATCAATTATTTCAATGGTGATCTGTGATGAACTAGAGTGATAATGTTTCATCAAGATGTGTACATTATAAGAGACAATTTATTATCCAAAGTTTGTCGATGCCAAACCTACCTAATGAATTAATATGGAGAAAAATATATATTTTTTATCTTCTTAGTAGAGGATGATACCTTCCCTACATAAATCTTTCCCACATATATATATTATATAAATATATGAATAACATATTCTATTTCTAATCAGAAAAATTATAGTGTTATCAAAATATTATTAAACCTAATAATAACTTCATCCTCGATAGGTTCTATTTATTTATATATTATTCAATAAATATAGTGTTGTATTCAATGGATAGTAAATTAATAGATCAAAAATTTCAATTTTGTGAAAAATAAATTGTGATTGTGGTCACCAATACATGAAAACCTACCTTTCTTTATGGTTGAATCCTTTCTCACAATTCATAATTTTGAAAAAGATAATACCAAGGTTTTATCTATTAGTTTCTTTTGTTTTTTAAGACATATAATTTCATTTCAATTAATAATATGGTTTTTTATACTTTTAAAAGAAAAAATTAATTAATTTTTAGTGAATTTATATTTTTACCCCTTATTATCTTAGTTACCCATCATGTGGATGGTGCAGAAATTTTGGGATTTATACTAACTGAAACAAGTTCACAAATTTATTCTATTAATAATAAGGTTTATGATTATTTTGGATATAAAAATTTTTTCTTTCTCTATCCATATCATGAAGTAAATATATGGTCATGATGGGAATAGAATGATCAATGTAAACATTGTATAAGGTGGAATATTATTTTACTTTAAATTTTAATGTTAATTAACTTGTGATTAAAATTTATCAAAAATTATTGGAAGATATAAAATTTTATGTGGATAAAACCACTTATGATGATTTTATAAGAATCTGTAAAAAAGTATTTATCAAAAGATGATATAGATAAAGGATATAATACTTTATTGTTATCATGATGTTGATGAGAATCATTCATATAAAAATTATTTTTTTCTAATATTAAATTTATAGAGTTACTTTCAATGCATTTTTTGAATGATATCCTAAATTAAAATGAGATGAGAAATATATTGTGATTCCAGAGGAAGATAAAGAGTGATATGTATTTCCAATATTTGTTAAATCCATACATTGTTTCTGAAGAATATGATGATTGATAATAATATATCTGTGAGGTATAAATTGAAGAGTATGAATGATCCATATGTAAATTTTTTACAATCATTATAATAGTAAAAGAGAGGTAAAATAGGAACCACTAAAATACTTTAATTATAATGGTACATATAATTCTAAAATCAATTATCTGATGAATAAAGGTGATAATAATGGATGTGATGAATTTTTTTAGAACCCTCATTAATTTTTTTCTTGAATGATTAAATGAAGTGTGAAATATTATAAAATAAATAAAATTTTTCATAGAAGGATGTCATGAAACATTGTGTGAAAATTAAAAGAAAATACAATCCATCACATGTAGCAAATCAGTGGAAGAATATTTAAAAATATTTATAAAATAGATGGATCAAAATGAAAGTCAAGAATAATCATTGGTCTGTTATAAAAAAATATTCATATTAGATATAATTTCGTATGTTGAAATGATAACAGTAAACATGTCTTTAAAAGAAAAAAAATCCAAAGAAGGAAATAATTTTATTAAATAATGAATATGGTAGAAAAGCTAAATTAAATGAGGAATATATAAAAATTTAAGAACCATATATTAATAAATTAATGTACTTCAAGGTGAATTTTCTAAATAATATAAAATAAGGAAAAATATTTATGAAAACCCTACATGATGGTGGATAATTATTTAATATCACCGTAAATGTGTCTTAATTAATATAAATGTCTATAAATGACGAAATATGACTTCATGAATAATATTAATTTCTAATATGAGTCATAAAAATATTGTGAAAATATCATTTCAAATAGGTTGGCTAAGATGTCTCCTTATATTTCTAAAACAAATAGTTCTTCCAATAACATCATTGTCACAAACAAATGTTGGTTTCCACCAAAACATGAACCAAATCCTTCCCATGAAAAGTCCTGAAGGGTGTTCCATATCCCCAAGGGCGGCAATATGTGATCGGGTATCATATTTTTTTGTTTAGGAACAATTTACCCAAATATGGAAGTGTAAAACATCAAAACCAATCGATTAATCAAATCTGAAAAATCCATACCAAACAAGGTTTATAAAAAATAATGAACATAATTTGTATGTTTAAACAAAAAAGAAGAGGTCCTAAGACACAAAAAAATATCATAAAATATCTCCAAGTACTCCACGTGATAATTTTTCATCACGAACAAGTCATCTCTACAATGCCACACCATTGATGGGAACTAACAACCCTAAACCGACATCACCCAAATCCTTTCTATTAAATGCATCATACAATGACAAGTATTCTTACAACTAATGGGTGTTATTAGAGATTTATCATAATACCAATAATATACCACCATGATATTCCATAGATCAGACAATACAAGATAAAAATCATGCCATTTTTTTTATAAGAAATCAATGGAGGAAGTAATTCCTAAAAAAAGAAACTTCTCAATGTAAACAGTTTTTTGAAGGAAATTTTCCATGAAAGAACACATATAAGTATAACAGGTAATATAATTTGTTTTCTTAGAAAAAACCACCATATTTGAAATATAAATACACAAGAGGCAACACGCAACAATCTTGTGAACACTCTTAAGAACTAGGTTGTCTCGGGCCCAAAGCACCTCGTACCTCAGTGTAATGTAACCATAGAAAAATACATTTTCAAGAATGATCCGCTGATAAGGGACATAACCATAAATTATTGGTGCTAAATCATCCACAATATAGTTTTTTTTGTGGTTATACATTTTTCACAGTGAAATAGGGATAAAACTCATCGGGGTCAATATCATACTAGTACAAATCCACAATACTATATACTCAGGCTTCCCCCTATGTGCTCAAACCAGTATCTCATGATAAAAAAAAGGAATTATCAAATAAACTCATCATTTATGGTCATAATGAACTCAAAATAGTATCTACACATGTTTTTCACCTCTTAAACCACTCAATTGAACCTTTCAGATTTCAATAAAATAACATCACAAAACATAAAAATGTTTTTCACACAGGATCCCTTAAAACCCCACATTTAACACCATCTGAAGACCAATATTCATCAAAAAATACTTTTCATCACCCAAATAATTTCTATAAACTCATTACAAGATTTTAAAAACAACACCATGGGCATGATATCAAATTGACATGTAAAACACCTGATTTAACACAAAATTGGTACCCAATATACCTAAATCCCATTAAAATACCACATTGAGCACCATGATCATAACCATAATCAACAAAAAATAATTCTCATAATACAAAACATTTCAATAAACCCATTACATGAGTTATAATTCAACTCCATTTGGAATAACATAAAATAGACACATAAAACACCCAAATTAACACCAAATTGGTACCTAAAAATCATTTTCTCAATAAAGGTCACCAAATTCAGATTTTTTTTGCAATTATAATGGATTATAAGTGTGAAAAAAATATAAATTCAGAATGAATAACTAATCTAGAATTTATTTCCCATGGAATCACTAACCACAATTGTTAAAACCCTAAAATCTTTGTTCGAAAATCCAATTTCACCACCGCCGCACCAAAAGGGACTTAGATGAAGGATAAAATAAGAAGAATAGTCTATGAAAATAAGGATCAAACCCTAGGTTTGAAAACCCACCTTCTGGACATAAGGAAATTCAATGATAGGGGACGAAACCCTAATTAATGTAAATAAATCAATGATAGATGCATTTACTTAAATGCAACATGAAGTTTCCCCCTCAAAAAATAATTCAAAGACGTGTTCCAAGGGAGGTTTGGGGACCTTGGGAGGCCTCCATGGATGAAATGGTAAAATGGGGGAAGAACATGGTGAGTTTGGATAAATCCAAGGGGCATATAATTTTAATGAAATTTATAATGAGTAGGACACCCTACACGGTTTGGATTCACAACTTGTTAAATTGTGCAGCCAAACCATGCAGCATGTTCTGGACAACAAAATGTGATGTTTTTCTGCTAATTTCAGACGGTAAAATGGTAAAAGAAGGTGGGGAAGATATTACAAAGATAGGGGTATATAAAATCCAAAATAAACCCTCATTTCCACCCCCAGACTCATCCATCTCAAGGGTCTAAACAACCTTAAAAACTTACCCCATAAGTTGTTCCACTAAGAGTGTCATTAATCCAACTCCAAAACACCAAAACCTCACACCACCAATTTAACAAATGAGGAGTCCATGTACCATAAAATACCCTTAATACTATGTTCATAGATCAATAACATAGGAGACATAAAAAAATCAAACTCGGAACACCTGAAAACCAAGATAATTCTAAGAACTAAAAGGGGATTTGAACAAAGCATGGAAGTGAAATTATGGGTTTGAGAATCATCAGTTCAAAAAGGATGTTTATTTTTTTTAAGGAAAAAAATGTGAAACCTACTTTTATATAAATGATAGAGAAAAATATATCATAATTAATTGACCCCAATAATTTACGAGAATCACAGTTTATACAAATAGACAAATATATTTTCTTTTGAAAATATAATATTTAGCATAAAAATTTAGATTATTTAGAAATTATAAATTATGAACTTTTTTAAGAAATATATATTATATTTATTGGTTCAATATCTTACTACCATACATTTAGCATAAACAAAATGGGAACTGTTATAAAAATATATGAAATATATATTAGAGGGAGAATCTTAAGATAAACAATTTAACATTTCCCCTAAAAAAATTTAATGGTTTGATTTCTATGAAGACATATTTGGTTTGTATAATCAACATGGTAGTTATCATAAAGGCTGAAATACTATTCCTCATATATGTTCCCTCTAATTAGATAGGATTTTAAATTCATAAAATAATATATGACCATGATTTATTCAATATTGTTGTTGCATTGAAATATTATACGGTATGTATACCATTAGTTATATATATAGGATTTTCATCACATAGAACTGGTGACCCAATATTGTTGATGAATATTCATGTGATTCATAGAGTTGTATTGACTTTATGAAATTACATTAATCATGAAATAATAACAATTGGTCTTATTTAATTAATGTAAAAAATATAAAATCCATAAATATTTAATTTATTTATAATATTAAAAACAATCTACTAAGTGTGAGAAAACTAGGTTATAATTGAAGTAGAGTTATTTTCTTGAGATGAAAATGTGTCTTTATCATAATGATAGATGAATGGTTAACACTCAGAGAGAGGAAAACTAACGTAACCAATATCAATTTTTTATACTGTATACTTTTATTATTATAGTGTTCCATATTGAAAAATGATTTTGACTTTAAGTATAAGCCATCATGGGAATATATTACTGAATAAATATTCAATGAAACATGTGGTGGCCATTTTATTTTTTAAAATAAACATTTTTGTAGAATTATATATATTTAAATTTTTCAGATGGAAGGATGTAATAATGGTGGTCTCAATATGATATATGTGATATCATAATTGAATAACGTAAATATATTATTAATTTTTGAATGAATACTTTTAATCATGGCCACTAGCCTGATTATAGTTCATCCTACATGCCCCCGTATACATAGAATAAAAATTAATGAACAATATATTAGTTGATATGGAAAGAATAAAGTTATATAACCCGAGTCATTCAAAAAACATCATTATAAAATTAGTTTCAATATATCTAGAATTTTATATCGATGGCCTACTATGGATTGAAAAAATATTACATAACATGAAATGTGGTACACGTTAAATGGAAGTTTAAATTGAATTTAAATATATGGTATTATATTTTATATAATGAGAAAAAATTAAATTTTATTGATTTTTAATGAGAAATATGTATAAGTGTTCTTCATGGGATATATATCAATAAGTTAAAGATATAAACTTATAAATTAAAATGTCTATAATCTACTCAATTTTTTTATGTGTTCTTTATTTAGAATAATCAAATATTAAATATGATAAGTGATTTTTCAATTGAAAATGATGATTCTAGATGATTACTAATTTTTCATAAAAACAAATAAATATAATATAAAATCAAAATGATTTATCTTTATGATGAATATTAATAAACTATTGTGTATGACTAGTCTAATAGTATTGAGAAAATAATTCATCAATGATTGATAAAGATTGTTGATTCAAGCAATACTGCTATATATGTAGCGGCTCTAGTGAAGACATAGTGAAGATGAAAACTAAAAAAGAAGTTATCTCTCACATCATATGGTTTAAAAAAAAGTACTATTATGGGTTGTTGAAATGAATGGGTATATTTATAAAATCATTGAAGAAGTGAAATAAATATAGGGGAACACCTAATGGGAATGTATGCCATTATCATAATAAAAAAATGTTACCATGTGATTTTTTTGAAATAAATTAAATAAAAATATTATAATTTTAATATAATATATTATATTAACATGAAAGGATTATTTTTAGGTTGAAGGTGCATATTTTGAAAGATTAATTTTCCCTTAGTAGAATGGAATGAATCTGCAATAATTTATCATCCAGTAATATATCAAATAACTAAAAAAGAAATCATGTTGATTTTAAATATCCCTTTTTAATGAGGAATAATCAAATTTCATTGAGAAGCCAGAAGTTTTTATTATAGAAAGAAATTGAAAAATGGTATAGAGGTGGAATAAGTGTTCATATATGTTAGAATATGTCCATAGTAAATTTTATAATAAATTGGATAGATTTTGGTATTAAATTTAATTTTTCAATGGATTTCTTAAAGAAATCAATTATAATTAAGAGAAATCCACATGTACAATAACATCCCCCAATATTTGGATACTAAAAGGTGTAAGAATATCTTCACAGAATAGAATTCAGTAACCCACCCCATAATATGGAGGTTCCAACTAATAGTGAGTGTTAATGGTGGCATGGTAGAGAGACTATACCATCAATTTTAGTTTACAAGATGCAGATAAATATTAGAAATCATTTACTATCCAGAAATGAAAATTTTCAACTAAAAAATAAACAAAGTTCCATTAATTTAATTTCAATCTAGAAAATAAAAATTATGTATATGTGTATAACCAAAAAAACCAACAATATGAATCCATAAATATCCAAAATAAGTAAATAGTAAAAACCAAAATGGTTCAATATAAAATGTTTAAAACTCTCAATCTCTATCATTTTATCTTGAATCATGCATCTTCCAATGGGTTCTTACACTTATCAAGTTTGTATCAATATAATACGATTTTATTAATATTAATTTAAAATATTAATTATTTTAATAGATTTCAAATCATTATAATGTCTCATTTTTTTGATTTTTCAGATGTATTTCTAAAATTAGGCATACAATAAAATATCTAGGAAATTTTATATTAATTAAATAATAAATTATATAATTAGGAAAATGAATCAAAATTTCACTACACAAAAATTTCAAAAACAATTATCCCTTATTTTATATAGGTATATCATTAAAATATTAAAACATAAATCCATATTGACCGTGATGAAATAAATAATATATTGATATATAAAAAGTAATTGCATTATGTAATAGAATAATGGGACAATAGGTGAAAAGGTATATAAAAATGAAATGGTTGAAGAATACCTCAACCTGATTGAATAATGAAATTAATTATATAATGATGATCATATAATATATTCTGATAATCAATAATTCAATAATTATTTTCCATTGTAAAATAACAAATTAATAGATGTTAGTATTTAAATAATATAAATGGTGTTTATGAGTGTTTTTAAATCCATTAGTTGTCCTAGGAGGTAAATAATTGTGAGTAAATTTTGGAATAATGAAAAAAAAATCTAATATATTAACTACTTTTCCTATAATTTATATTTAATCAATTATATTTTCAAAATATTGTATTTAATCCACTTTAACTTTTTTAATGTGCCGTCATTTATTTTTTTGGAAATAATTAAATATTATAAATTATATTTTAGTGAGTGATAAATAAGAATTTATTTTGATAAAAACCCTTATAATATATAAAACATTCAGATATAAGAAATACTGATGAAATAAAATTGAAAGGTGATTAAATTTTTTTAAATATATTTAAATTACTGTAATTAAATTTTTCAAATGTAAAAAATAATTGTTTTCACATGTCATAATCCAATCCTTACCATGAATGGAAACATCCTAGGGTATATCAAGACAATATAAATGGAAATTTCATCATGGACTAACCATGGAGATGAAAAATTCATAATTTGCATGTCCTTGTAAAGTAAATGGATAACAAGAGCTTGTGGAAGAAAACAAGTCATCATAGAATTGATGCCACATTTATATGGATTATTTTAGAGACTATGGAAAACATTTTTTCCTCTACATATTTAAATAGGATCTAAAAAAATGAAAATTGTATTATATGTAACTAAATTGACGAATCTATGTTTTATTATAGATACAGTAACCCAATATACTGTATGTCCACCATATAAACATCCATAAATATAAATGGTAGTTAAATAAGATCATTTATATATTTATTATCATGGTGGAAAATATATCTTCAGCTTCTTGACTCAATATTGTTGATTTATTTTTAGAGATTAAACATGTGTAATCAAAAATATAATATAAAAATTGAATGATCAAATGATGGAATCACACATGGTGTTCATAAATTAGATACAAAAATCCCTGAAAAATCATTAGTGTCATACTCTTCTTTTATGTATATAATTAAAGAAGATTAAATGTTGGAGTATTATATATTCTATAGAAGTGAAATCTATTATTAATTGAATTTGTGTGCTAGATAAATTAAACAAAAAATATAATAAATACACATCCTTAATTATTGTACATCGCTGTTTTGAGTTCTTTGATATTCTATAATTATTTTTCATTCACGGATTTTACCAACACAATATCAGTTTCATTTTCAAAATCATGGAGTCACGATTATCCTTCTATATGGAAAATTTCACACTATTTTTTATACTTCTTTGAAAAAATAATTTTTGAATATACCATGCTTCTATTTATAATACATAAATATTAATGTATTTATATATATATATGAATTTAGGATATGAATATTTATAAGATATATCTCGATATAGGAATAAACAGACCACATTTGGAAAAAATTAATAAGACTACTACTACAGTGAGTTTGAGTTGACGTAAATCAGATAAGGGTAAAAACATTCTTATTTGGTGGTTTTCAAAAACAAAACTAGAAAAATTAGTTAATGATTTGTTATATATATATATATAATTTTTTATATAATATAAAATGGAACTTTCTCTTCATTTACCTTCAAACAAAGTTGTTCTACATTTAATAAAAAATAAATTTATCATAGGTGAGAGGTTGGATATATGATAAAGAATTTGTTTTATCTATTAACCTCAGAGTGTAATATTTAACGGAACAATTTTATGGAAAATATATGTGTGATCCAAATATGAGAATAATGTAATAGAATAAAAAGTGGGTTTATAAACAAAATATAATTATATTTTTATTATTTTGGATGTTTGAATTGATTTGTAATAGAAAATGATATTTAAATTTATATCTAAACCATTAAAACACCACTATGTATATATATATATATATTTATTTTTATTTTTTTTAATTTAATTGTGATTTAAAATTTATGTGGACGTTGTTTATAAAATTTATAAAACTATTTGATATGAAAATAACAATACATTTTTTAATTAATTTTATATTCTTTGAAAAATAGTTTTTTTAATAATTTAATTTCTGTGTAATTGAAAATGAAAATTTTAAAATATTTATATTAATGTTTTTAAAAATATATTTTTAAATATATATGTTATTCAAATTGTTAAATTTTTTTCCAATACATTTTTAAGATATTTTTGAACAATAAAATTTTCTATTTTTATATAATGTGGAATATTTTTCCAAAATAATTTATAAAATATTAATCAAAAATTTATTTGTTTCAAAAATTTGTTCTTATTTTGATGTTTTTTAAGATATTTTTAATTTTAAGACATTATAATTTGATGTTTTTGTTGAAATTATTTTTAAATGATGTATGTTATATTTCTAAAAACAATTCTAGTTATACTGTGATTTTTGTATAATATATTTTCTTTAGATGTTTTTTCCCTAATAAATTATAATGTAATCCCATATTTTAAAATTGTTATTTTCTAATTTTGACATTTTTTATTGAATACATTCATCTATGAAAATTTATATTCATGTATCTCTTGTTTAACATATATGTAATCTATCCTTGATTTTTTTATATAAATGTGCACTAATTTATTCTCATCAATGTTCAATGATTTTATTTTTCAAAACAGATCTCATAAATATTTTGTCAATGATTTATTTTAAAAAAATATTATTTTCATTTGATCAATGGAATTGTTTCTATAGAATGTTTCATTTATTTGATATAATTTATTCATTTATAGAATTTTTTAAATTTTACAGTGATAATATTTATATTCCTTCTATTTTAATAAATAAATTTTTGACATTCGTGAAATAGTTTTGAAATAAATTATAAATTATTATATCATTGAAATTATGGTCGTCTATGAAATGTATTATTAATATGTTTTACAATAGAATTTTAAGTAGATGAAGAATGGGAATGAACCCAAACCACTTATGAAATTTTTAGAATCTGATGGGAAGGACAAATAAATCATTTTGTGTTTCAGGTGTACACATGGCCTAGTTTAATATAAATGTGAAATAGTTATTTCTACAAATATTATAATTTACTCTCTTATGAAATATTTTGAAATGTATATTTTAATTTTTTTTAATTTAATAATTGTTTGATGAATTTATTAAATTTAGAAGAATATCAAATCAATGTTGTTTTACATTATTTTAAACCTATTTTCTAAATTTCATTAAAACTAATAATGTTTATAATTTTTTTTGAAAATATAATTAATATCAAAAAATATATAAAATTTTATTTTTTAATATATATTTTATTAAATATTTTAAACTCCATTATAAGGAGAACGTTTTTATGAAATTTTCAATTATTCTAAAAGTGGTTTGTAACAAAGAAATAAAATGAATTTTTTTCCTCACCCTAGGTTTTAAAAAATAACATCATCAGTCTAAGAGGTGATTAATAGATTTTATGATATGGGAATAATTTAAGATATTAAATTGTTGCATATAATGGATATTTTAATAAATAAAAAAGGGATTCCGGTTTTTTTAATTTCTATTAGTTGTTTTTTATTCTCTAAAAATATGTAAATAAATTATTCCATTATATATGTTGAATTATATTTGGTTTTTTAATATATAATTGTTAGTTAATTTTCTTGATTTATAATTTTGTCTATAAATTTATTTATTAAAAATAGTGTTTTTAGCATTGGACTCAAGAGCACACGTCTATATTATTAAATGGGTATCAAAATATGGGTTTAGATTAAATTAGAGATTATGATTATATTAATTAATTCTATATTTAGAAGTATAATATTTAATTTGACGAATTTTTTATTATATTATATTTTATAAAAGGTATTTTAGACCACTTATTTTTTCAAATATTATATCATTAAATATTAATTTGAAAATTACATTTATAAGAACTATTAGATCATAAATAAGGAATGTTTTTCAATAAGCACATTTTAGGTGGTATAAATTTGTTTTCCCTTATATTATTACAATTATGAAATGTAAAATTCTCAAATTGAGTACTAGTTTCATAATGGATGAAACTGAAATGAAATGAAATTTTATATCCCTTACAGATGACATACATGTAATCATCATCACAATTTCATGAAATATTAAATTCAATATAGATCCCAACATAAAAATCTCAAAAATGAGGATATATGATATATAAAATAAATAACATTCCTCAAAACAACTATAGGTCATTAATGTGATATAAAAAATTATAGAATCTCAACTCTGTCACAAATTTAATCATATGTTATATCATCATTGAATTTTACAACCTCCCTATTTATTTTGGGATTTTTAGGCATATTATAATTTGAAATTATGTTTATTATGAGGCCCCTACTAAAACAAAATATATTTTATTTTAATATAAATTATTATGGGGTAATAATTTTGTCTCATAGAATGAATATTGATTGAAATATTCAGAGTTCAGTCTGCTAGGACATTTCATAAAAATCATGTAATATTTGAAATTATAAATTTATATATTATAAAACCAACATTTTAAACCTAAATTATTATTTTCATCAGAAAAACCAAAACATTCAGGTAATTAAATTAGAAAAATAATGTGGATATTTTTTAAGATTCAAAAAAACATTATTATATAGAATGTACCATCATTCATTATGAACTACTCAAAAATGGATATATAATATCATTGTGACAAACATTATAGAATAAAACAAATTTTATTATTTATTTAGTAATTTTCTATAATTAAATATAATAAAAATGATAATTATGAGGTTTAATTTTATTTAAATTGTTATATTTTAATAACACATGTCTTTTTAATAGATTTTCATTAAATAAGAAACTGTTTAAATATATTTCAATTCTATCCACCAACCAACAATACAATTATAGACAAACTAAAAAATCAATGTATTGAATATTTCCTTAAATGATTTTCATATTAAATTAAAAATATTTTTTATAGTTAATTAAATCAAAAAAAAATAACTCAAATTTTAAAATTATAAAATTTCTCATAGATTAGTAGTCATTCATTACAATTGAAAATAATAAATAAATAAATAAATCAGCAAAAAAAATGTTACAAATAATCAGCATTGATAACAATATATAGGAAAACATGGGGAAAATAAATTACAAGAAACATAAAAAAGAACGAATGAATAATTAATCATCAAAATTATATAATAATATTTCTATAGTAAATATTTTTATATAAATAATTAAAATTATAAAAATTTAAGAATATTTTCCATATGTAAAAAAAATTGGATGATTTTTTATTTAATGAAAATAAAAAATTCAAGAAAGTGGTTTCTAAGACAAATATAGTCATTGGGTTTAACATATTACAAGTCCATATTTAGAATAAGTAATTAACTAAACTAAAACATCCACATTATTTACAATAAGGTATATTTATTTAGTTTATTTTTTAAAAATTCATTCTTCATAAAAAAATTATTATTAATTTAATTTGATGTTGTTATTATTATATGGAATTCATTAATTTCAAATAATTATTTCTTGATGACATAAATAAATGTATAGATTTTGATATAACCCATACTAAAATGTATAAAAATTGTGAAATATAAAATATTAATGGAATATATTTTTAAAAGGAGTGCCTTAAGTGGAAGTTATTACCATTTGATTTTTATAATAAATAATATTCAACTATTCAAAAAATATTCTTTGTTATAGAAAAAAACAACCTAAGAATCCTACCACCCTATGGGCAGAGCTAAATAACTATCTATGTAGGTTTTTCTAGACAGACTATAGGGATTAATAGGTCATGTAGTGTTTGCGCATTGGAAGGGATTGGAGAGGGATATAATAATGATGGAATCAAAGGAAATCCACAAACATGGGATTATGGTGGGTTAATTTTTGGAATGCACGGGCCCCATTAAATTTCCAAGGGTCACTCAACAAAAGCTATAATTTAATCTAGTGAAATATTGAATTCATGTTCAATGTAGTATTTATAAAACCAATATACTATATATTATCCTTAAAAAATATCAATGGAATAAGGGTCGTTATATTAGATTGATTAAATACATAAGATCATTGTGGTCCATTCATCTTCAACCTCCAAACAAATAACGGTTGTAGTGTCTTTATGAAATGAACATATCATCAATTTCATAAAAAAACATAGATGGATTAATCGTTGGAGTAACATGAGGTGTAGCTAATTGAAAAGCATATATTTTTGATGAAATATTTAGTATTTTATTCTTATTATATTTGATAAATTGTTTCATAATATATATATTTATTTATATATATAAGCACTCAAGTAGTTGAATCCATTTGAAATCATGGGATGTGTGAAATTAATTCCAATAGATTTAGTGTGATGATGTCTACTCTGAAATTTCATTCCACAATTATATTCTCATCAGTATGTTGTAATGTGTTCTTATTTTTAGGATTTTAGAGACACCATATCAGGGTCCTCTTCATAATTAGCATTTCTCAAGTATCTTTGTGGTTATTGAATCCTAAAAGATTATTTCATTATATAACCATATTATATTTTTTAATATAATGAGTTTCATTCATATATATTTACGAACAAAAATATATAACGATAGTTGGATATAAGTATATTATACACACATCTCGTTGTGGGGAGACAAAAAACATATTTGGGAGAAAAATAATAAAATAATGAAATGAATGAGTAGAGTTGGACATAAATTTTATAAAAAACTATTTCAATTTTATGTTCTATATAAACACATTTTTTACAAATAAGAGGATAATATATTCATATATACAAAGATAAATAATTGTTAGTTAGTGGTATATAAGGGCCTCTTTCTTTGATTGTCCTACCAACGAAGTTGTATTATTCTTATTAAATAATATTAATATGTCGATTATAATAAGAAAGAGAGAGATATATAGAATGGATAATGACTATATTGTTTGTTTCATTAAAATATTAATTTGTTTTATATGAAATCTTTTAATTTTATCAGTGAGGAGAAAATATATAAATAATATAAGGGAATATATTTATGTTTTAATGAAAAAATCTAATAGAAAATTATATTTTAATTTATTTTGAATTTCATTGTAAGGTAATATGATATTAAAATTATAATCATATACATTCCAAAGAACATAAAATTTAAATGTATTTTTATTTCAATTTTCATTTACTTATCATTTCATGTCTATTGGACTACTGTTGTAAAATTTAAAGTTATATTATATTTTATAAAGAAGAATGTGGTTGTAATTAATTAAATTAAATTATTTTTTTCAAAGTAATTTTTTGTTAAATTAATCATTTAATTCCAAAGAGATTTTTTTTCAATACATATGTTTTAATTTTTAGAAAAACATATTTTTAGCGTCAAACAATTTAAAAAAATATCTATAAATATGATGTATTATCATATTATAAATGTTGTTTTGATATATTGAAACTTATTTTTTCTATTTGGGATAATTTATTTCTAATAGAAATATATATATATAAATATAAAATTATCATTACATATTTTAAATATTAAATACCATATGAATTTCATATAATGGATTTAATTTTTTTTAGAAATAATCATTTATGGATTAGTCGGAATGTGTTATGAAATCTTATATATTAACATTCATAAAATTTTTATTGGTTTGATAGTTCATGGAAAATATAATATTGTCTAGGAATTTATTTTTGAATGGTTTTTTTTATATGAAAACAATATCATAATATTATAATTTAATAAATATTAGATTCATTTCAATGAAAATATTTTGATATGAATAATTTTTCTACAATAGTTAGTGTTTTTCTATCATTTGTACAATTTATTTTTGACGTCCTCGATGGACATGAATTATTTTATTCTCATCAAATTTCCATATTTTTTTAATATATATATCATAATTAAATAATTTAAGTATTTATTTCTTGTATTTATATTTATTTTTTAACAAATTCATTGTTAAATTAAATTTATATAATTTTTTTTGGAATGTATTTATTATTCCATTTACATATTAAATTTTAAAATACTTATACGGATTATCCTTTCAAAAATTAATTTCCAAATCTAATGTTAATTTTCAGAAATAAAGTCATGATGTAAATCATAGTAGGTAATGTCCAAGATAAAAATGTTTAATTATAATTTTTTACTAATATATTAAGAAATAATGCGTAATGAATTGCTAATAAAACTAGAAAAATATAATTTTTCAACCATGTTATTAATATATCCTATATAGCCATCAATTTTCTATGTGACCTCGTGGATTGTTTCTAGAAATGTAATAGAATATTTTCATAAAAATAATATATTTATCAAATAATTACATATTTTTAATATTATGATCAATTATAAAATTAATGAATTTAAAATGGATTTTAAAAAATTATAAATTATTAAAATTATTCAATTCAATGTGTTTCTATAGTATTTTAATGATGATTATATGAAATCATTTTACATATTCATGTTTATAAAAATTATTTTCATAACCATTTGGATTTGATGAATTAATTGAATGTTTTTTTTTTCATATAATGATTCATTAAATTTAATATATTAGGTTTTATGGAAAATTATTTGACATAGTTTTCAAATCTTCATAACAAGGAATGTTTTAAACAATATTAATTGGAATTTTTTTCATACATAAATTTTAAAAATTGATTTTCAAATGGATTAGTGATGAGTGTTAAAATTCATGAAGACATTGTAACGACCCAAACTTTTTGATTAGGATATTAACTTACACTTAACGATTTAATTGAGATGTTAATGGTTAATGTAGAAAGAGGAGTTGATGGCTTCATCCGGTAGAATCGATCCTTATGAAGCCCACTTATCAGATCTTGGGAAGGAGGTGGCATATTTGGGCTTCGCTTTGGACCAAGCCTAAGCCGAACTCCAGCGTGTCAATATTGAATGGAAACGCCTCTGGGAGAGGTTCAAGTTAGTAGAGATTACTTCTAGGGAAATTTTATCTGATCCTCCCTCAGATTCTCTCACCATAGCACACCTTACACTTAGGTCTTACGCTAGTGTTATAACGGGCTATGTGACGAGACTGTAGCTTCTTTGTGTAATCCTTTGGAATGAATAAATTGAGATTTCCTCCTTTAGTGATGTTTGTGAAATTTCAAATGTCCGCAAAATTTTAGGATGTATTTTATTGATGAATTTTGAAAAATAAGGATATTTTAAAATATTTATGTAAAACATAAATAATTAATGATTTTTAATGATTTTCAAAAAATGGTCTTCTTTAATTATGTTTAGTACAAAATTTTGAGACTAATAAGATCAACTTAAGTTTTTATGAATAATAAATTGTAAATAGTTATATTACGGTTGGGATTAGTAATGTGAACAAATGGATTAGTATTCTCACTTAAATAAAGTTTTAATATAATTTAGACACCTTGATTAAGTAATGTGATTCAATACATTCGGTAAATAACGGTTTCATAAATTATTAATCAAGTATCATTTTTTTTGTGTGAATATTTTTTTTTAATTAAAAATTAAATTAAATGTATTTAGAAAATTATTTCTATAAAATGGACTTTATTTTTGAACACAGTGCATCGATATTATCTTATGCAAATTTTTTGGGATTTTTCTGAGAAAGATGAATTTTCAGTGAATAGTAAAAATGTAGTTTTAGGGTTTCGGTATGTTAAATGACATCATAACTGTGTCATGATGATGTCATTAGATATTTTAAGGGATGATCGACTAAAGAGGATGAATTATTGTATGAGGTGTCCCATGTGGCCAATACCATGGGAAAATACCATGGGAAAATACCATGGGCAAGCCCATGGTTTTGCCAATACCACCAATGAGGTGTCCCTTGGCCATTAATGACTTGTCCTCTCACTTTCCCTATAAATACCAAGCCATCCTATCATCCATTCGACTCCAAAATCATCATCAATAATGTTCTGGTCTCATTACCTACCAAGGAGTCCTCCCAAACTTCCCTTAAGCTTCTCAAGGTCCCAAACATTGAGTTTTAAGAGTAATGTTTAAGGTAAGGGATCTGACCTCTCTCTTTCTTTTCAAATAATCTGTTTTATGTCATTTCTTTTATCCTCCATGTCCTTATGTTGGAGGATGTTCTTTTATATTAATATTACTGCCCTATTTTGTTCATATTATGGGATACCCCCTCTTCCTCTCATCAATTCATTTTAAGAATGTTTAAGTGGTGTCGTTAGGCTGGTGAATTTTTATGGAATTCTTTCACCCTTCTCTTATTCAAAGTTCTACTTTCATGTCATGTCTTTCAAGTTACTTTTTATTATTTTGGTGTATGATATATAATTATATCATACTGATCTCTTATGTTCATATTATGAGATACCCTATTTGATCTTGTCAATTCATTTTTTTAAGTTTAAGTGACGTCGTTAGGCTGCCGAATTTTCATAAGAGAAATCTAATTTTTGTCTTCCTTCGATGTTTTTCATTTCAAATGGTATGTTCTTAAAACATCATTAACATGTTCATATATTCTTCATATTAGGTCCCTCTATTGTTTTATGGGTCATTTATGATTTTTTGACCCATGTCCCCTATCTTTTCAATGTTTTCTAAAACCCCGAAACATAGCTGTTATGCTGTAGAATTTCCATCTCAAAATGTCTCTCTCTTTTTCTAATGTTCTTATATTTTATTAAGTGAATACTAAAATCTCCCTCATCTATAGTTGAATTCACATACATACCAAGTTGTTATATTTTAAATTCTGGGATTTACATACATGAGACCCGCTCTCCCTTTCCGTGTGTTTAAAGTGACGTAAAGATCATGGCTTTAAAGCAGTTTTTAAACGTTATGATTACGAAATGAAACCCATTCCATTTTTGATATATGTGTTGTTTATTAAATTATTGATGATGATATATGTGTCTCAGATGATAATAAAGACATGTCAAGGGTGCGCCCTAATAGTTCTCTAATTCATTGGGTAAAGACTTAATGTCTAGAGATGACTATTTTTAACGACGCCTTGGTGAATAACCTTGGTAATTTTTAATGACACCTTGGGGATGGACCATGGTGAAACCGAAATGATTGTAAATATTAAATGTACTATCCACATCTTCATGTAATGAAAAACGTTATTTTTATTATGATATGCCTCATGATTTCTTTCTCATGCCTTAAAGTTATTTTCATGACCTTATTGAAGTATCTCAAGTTCACATGTAAAATGTATATCGTTTTCCCTTACTGGGCCTTATTCTCACCCTTTCATTTGATGTATGTACCCATGTAATGAGATGCAGTAATGAACCTAAGATGAACTTATGGAGAAGCCTTTCACGTGTTTAAGAAGAATTTTTTATGTTTCTTTCTTGTTTTATGTTCCTAGTTTCCAAAACACTAAACCTTAAAGACCATTAGTTTTGTGTAATGTAAAAAGTTTATGTAATAAAAAGGCGGGATTCCACAGTTGTTATCAAAGGATGGTTTAGTTATTAGTGTAAATTAGGATATAAAAACGTTAGTAAGAACCCTATAGTAAAGTTTAAATATAGGAAAACTTCCTGGTATTTTGGTATGTATTGTGTAAGTGGTTTAACAAACAAATTAATACTTGTCTGGATACAAGCAGGTAGAGGCGGATCTGGCACAGATGTACATGGGGTTAAAACCCGAAAACACCACATTGAGCTAGACTCGAATGGGAACTGGTGCACGATTATAGGCCTTGCTGCACTCTTCGTTACGACACTCCCAGTGGATATATTTGGTTAATCACAAGCTTTTTATGAATCATTATGAAGGAATTATAGAGGAATGTAATTTTCTAAGCATGAAGTCATAGTTAAAAGATTCATAAATAAAATAAGTTTCTCACTATGGTTTTATCCTTTTAGAAAATGGAGGGAAATAGGAGGAACTTTTTAGATAGTGACCACAGTGCACCATGTGCTGACGGCCCTCCAATGGAAGCTGAAATGGAAACATTCATGAGAATGATGAACCAACTTACTCAAGTTATGATTAATAACTTGAATCATGTTGAGAGGCCAACCTCACAACAAAGGAAAAAACACTCTATTGAGTCCTTCATGCGTCAATGGCCACCAACATTTAGTTGATCTACTGACCCTTTGGTTGCGGAACAATGGATAAGCTCCATTTAAAAGATCTTTTCTGCACTCCTTTGTTCAGAACAAGAAAAAGTCACCCTTTCTGTTTACCGCATAGAGGGAGAATCTGATCAGTGGAGGTCACTGGTCAAAAACACGAAGCCTAGAGGAGAGAATGAAGCTATAGAGTGGGAAGAGTTCCGCGGAATATTCTTTAACAAGTATTTCCCTCGTTCCATGAGAACAATAATGGAGTAAGAGTTTCTCGAGCTGAAGCAGAAGGAGAACGAATCTGTAGGAAGCTATGAGATGATCTTCTCCCAACATTCACGATATACCTCTAGCTTTGTCATGGATCCAAGTAGGAAGGCTTATAGATTTTTCGGTGGACTGAGACCACATCTTTTGAAGAATCTAGACAACCGGGACTATGATAGCTATGAGGAGATCATGCGGAGTGCAATGAAAGTCAAGAAATATTTTGGTGAGACACAGTGGTCTCATAAATCAAATGACAAGAAGAGGTCATTGGAGCCCATTTTAGGGAAGACTTTTGATCAGGGAAGAGGTAGAAAGAAAATGCAACTGACCGCAAGAAATAAATGTGGGAAGAAGCATCTGGGGCACTAATTGAACAGAAGTGGAAAGTGGTACAGGTGTGGAAGAGGATTCCACATTGCTCAGAATTTTTTTAGTGAGGTGAAGCCTCAACTCCCCAACACTAACGACAGAGGAAAGATGTTTCTGGCCCTACCCAAAGTCATTTTCTTCAAGTGTGGAGAGCTTGGTCACATTTCTAATCACTATCCAAATCCAAGGGTAGTGGAGGGGAATCACCATCAACCTCAGCAATGTCCGAGGGAGTAATTTCATTATTTTTTATCACAACAACTAAAGTTGAAGCTCTGAATGACGTGGTAGCAGGTACCCTTGTTGTCCTCTCAAATCTAGAAACTACTTTGTTTGATTTTGGTTCTAAGCATTCCTTCATTTCCTCCATGTTTTCAAAGAATATAGAATCAATCCACGAACTTCATGAGGTATAGTTTTCATTCAAGACCCCAAGTTGGATTATCCATGCATCAACAATGTTTAGAAACTTTAGTGTTTACTTTAGTGAGCACAATCTTATAGCAAATATAGTTGTCATTCCCATGTTGGAATTCAATGTTATACTAGGGATGGACTGGATCTCAAAGTATAATGCAATGATCAAATGCAGAAGTAAGGAAATATCAGTATTCTTGAATGAACAACCTACAATTATCTTCAAAGGAGAGATATCCCGAACTGATCCCTATCTAGAAGTACCTCCTATTTCTTTCTTTGTGGAGTTAATTGGTGATGATAATGAAGGAAAAGGGAGTGTACAAATAGAAGATGTTTCGATTTTTCAGGAATACATGGATGTATTTCATGAGGAGTTACCTGGACCTCCCCTAGAAGGAGAGGTAGAGTTCTCCATTGAACTCATACCTGGGTCTCAACCGATATCATAGAACCCATATAGAATGGAAAATGTAGAGCTAGAAGAGTTAATGAAACAACTCAAACACTTGTTGGAGAAGGGGTTTATCCGACTGAGTGTGTCTCCCTTGGGAGCACCAGTTCTCTTTGTGAAGAAGAAGGATGGATCCTTGCGGCTATACATTGATTATAGATAACTGAACGGGATCACAGTGAAGAAAAAATACCCTCTTCCAATAATTGATGATTTATTTGACCAACTTTGTGGGGCTCAATTCTTAGCCATGATTGACCTTCGATCTGGTTATCATCAACTAAGGGTGAATAGGGAAGATATTCCAAATACTGCCTTCCGATCAAGATATGGGAATTATGAGTTTACCGTTATACCCTTTGGCTTGAATAATTCTCCTGCTATTTTCATGGATTTGATGAATAGAGTCTTTAAGGACTACCTTTATAACTATGTGGTAGTTTTTATTGATGATATTTTGATATATTCAAAAAGTCGTGAGGAGCATGAAGATCATATGAGGGTTATTTTGAAAACTCTGCAGAAGGAGAGGCTCTTTGGAATGTTCAGCAAGTGTGAGTTTTGGTTGCAAAAAGAGGCTTTCTTGGGGCACATCATAACCAATGAAGGAATCTCAGTTTACCATGCAAAGACAATGGTTGTGGAGGAGTGGCCTCAACCCACATCAGTAACTAAGATTCATGGTTTCCTTGGTTCATCGGGATATTATTGGAGGTTTGTGAAAAACTTTTCAAGGCTTTCTAATCCACTAACCATGTTGACTCGAAAAGGGGTGAAGTTCTTCTGGACAAAGGAATGCGGGGAAAGTTTCCAATAGCTGAAGAAGAGATTGGTTACTACACCTGTGTTAACACTAACCTCTATCGGATAAGGATTCGTTATTTTTTGTGATGCATCTCTGAAAGGGCTTAGGAGCGTCCTCATGCAAGATGACAAGGTAATTGCTTATGCATCTCGACAGTTGAAGATTCATGAGAAGAATTATCCTACGCATGATCTAGAGATAGCGATAGTGTTTTTTTTCTCTAAAGATATGGATGAACTATCTTTATTGGGAGAAATGAGAAATATACACCGACCAGCAAAGTTTAAAGTATATTTTCATGCAAAAATAATTGAACATGATAAAAATGAGATGGTTGGAACTTACTGAGGACTATGATTGTTCAATTCATTATCACCTTGGAAGAGGAAACAAAGTCGCAGATGCGTTAAGAAGGAATGATCCTGTTGTTCTGGAAACAATGAGGATCCTAGGAGATTCCTTGATTAAATATCTATTAAAACTGGACATGGGAATTGTAAGGGAAGGGACATTATCAACCTTATCCCAAATGATTTCTCAACCATCATTACTAGAGAATATCAAGAAGGCACAAAACAAATATCCTTTGCTTCAGGAGAAGTTTGAGGCTATAAAGGATGGTAAGTTCCCTGATTTCAAAATTGATTAAGAAGATGTATTGAAATTTCGTACAGGCCTATGTGTTCATCTATTTCAGAGATAAAGAAAGAACTGATGGATGAAGCTCATTGTTCTACATTTTTTATACATCCGAGAAGCACAAAAATGTATAGAGACCTTCGTGATCATTATTGGTGGGATAACATGAAGAGGGAGATTTCTGATTACACTACAAGGTGCCAAGTGTGTCAACAAGAAAATGTAGAACGACAACTACATAAGGGGGTATTACAACCGCTACCCATTCCAGTTTGGAAGTGGGATAATATCACTATGGACTTTGTAACAGGTCTCCCGAAAACATCCAATGTAAATAATGCGATATGGGTTATTGTGGACCGTCTCAACAAAACCTCCCATTTTATCTCTATTCGGGAAGATTTCTCACTAGAAGAACTTTTCAAGATATACATAATGGAAGTGGTAAGGCTGCATGGGGTACCATTATCCATCGTGTCTGATCATGATCCAAGATTCACGTCAAAATTCTGGAGAAGTCTTAAACATTACTTGAATACTAAATTGAATTTTTGTATGGCCTATCATCCTCAAACTGATGGCCAATCTGAAAAGACTATTCAGACACTCGAAGACATACTGAGATTATGCTCAATGGAATATAAAGGCGTATGGGATCAACACCTCTCATTAGTTGAGTTCTCCTATAACAACATCTTATATTCGAGTATTCATATGGCACCCTATGAAGATCTCTATGGAAAGCGATTTAGAACTCCTACTTGTTGGGATGAAACTAGTGATAGAAAGATTCTTGGTCCTGATCTTGTGAAAGAGATGACAGAACAGGTTCATTCCATCCAATGATACATAAAGTCTTCTCATAGTTGGTTGAAGAGCTATGATGACAACCGTCGAAGGTACTTGGAGTATGGTGTTGGTGAGAAGGTATTCCTTAGAATTTGTCCATGGAAGAGAGTCATGCGGTTTGGGAAGAAAAGGAAGCTCAGCCCTAGGTACATTAGCCCTTATGAAATCCTTGATCGCATAGGAGCAGTGGCCTATCGTCTAGCACTTCCACCAAGCATAGCTCATGTTCACGATGTCTTCCATGTATCTCTCTTGTGGAAGTACATACCTGACCCTTCACATTTACTAAACCCAGAGGTGGTACAACTGGAACATGACCTATCATATGAGGAGCAGCCAGTAGAGATCTCAGACCGTAGAGACAAGGTTCTACGAAACAAGACTACTCACCTTGTGAAAGTTTAGTGGAGGAATCATAAATATGATAAAGAGACTTGGTTGCCTGAGGAAACAGTGAAGCAAAAGTACCCTCACCTTTTTGACTAGGCCTCAAGTATAAATTTTCAGGGAGGAAATTTCTTAAGAGGACAAGAATGTAAGACCCAAAATTTTTGATTAGTATATTAACATACTCTTTACGACTTAATAGAGATGATAATGGTTAATGAAGAAATAGGATTCGATGGCTTCATCCGGTAGACACGAACCTTATGAATCCCACTTATCAGAGCTTGGGAAGGAGGTGTCATCTTTGGGCTTTGCTTTGGACCAAGCCCAAGCCAAACTCCATCGTGTCAAACTTTAACAGAAATGCCTGCAGGAGAAGTTCAAGTTAGTAGAGATTACTACTAGGGCAATGTTATCTGAGCCTCCCTCAGATTCTCTCACCATAGCACACCTTACACTTAGGTCTTATGTTAGTGTTATAAGGGGTTATGTGACAAGACCGTATCTTCTTTGTGTCATCCTTTGGAATGAATAAATTCGAGATTTCCTCCTTTAGTGAAGTTTGTGAAATTTCAAATGTCCGGATAATTTTAGGATGTATTTTATTGATGAATTTTGAAAAAAAAATATATTTTAAAATATTTATGTAAACCTTAAATAATTAATTATGTGTAATGACTTTCAAAAAATGGTCTTCTGCAATTATGTTCAGTACGAAATTTAGAATCTAATAAGATCAACACAATTTTTGATGAATAGTAAATTATGAATAGTGATTTTACGCTTAGGATTAGTAATGTGACCAAATACATTAGTAATCTCACTTAAATAATGTTTTAATATAGTTTAGACTCCTTTATTAAGAAATGTGATTCAATAAAATGGGTAAATAACGGTTTCTTAAATTATTAATCAAGTATCAGTTTTTTCATTTGAATAGTGTTTTTTAATTAAAAATTAAATTAAAAATACTAATAAAATTATTTTTTATTAAATGGACTTTATTTTTGAACTTAGAGAATCGATATTATGTTATGGTAATTTTTTGGGATTTTCCTGAGAACGGTGAATTATCAGTGAATTGTAAAAATGCAGTTTTAGGGTTTCGGTATATTAAATGACATCATAACTGTGTCATGATGGTTTCATGAGATATTTTAAGAGATGTTGGACTAAAGGGGATGGATTATTGTGTCATGTGTCCTAAGTGTACAATACCATGGGCAAATTCCATGGGCAAGCCCATGGGTTTTCCAATACCACCAATGAGGTGTCCCTCGGTCATTAATGCCTTGTCCCATCACTTTCCTTATAAATACCAAGCCATCCTCTCATCTATTAGACTCCAAAATCATCCTCAACGATGTTCTGGTCTCCTTACCTCCCAATTAGTCCTCACAAGGTGCCCTCAAGCCTCTCAAGGTCCCAACCTTTGAGTTTTAAGAGTTACGTTTAAGGTAAGGGATCTGGCCTCTCTCTTTCTTTTCAAGTAATCTCTTTTATGTCATTTATTTTATTCTCCATGTTCTTATGTTGGAGGATGTTATTTTATATTAATCTTACTGAACTTTTATGTTCATATTATTTGATACCGCCACTTTCTCTCATCAATTTTTTTTAAGAATGTTTAAGTGGTTCCGTTAGGATGCCAAATATTTAAGGTATTCTTTCACCATTCTCTTTTTCAAAGTTCTACTTTCATTTCAAGTCTTTCAAGTTCTTTTTTGTTATGTTGGGGTATGATCTCTAAATATATCATACTGAACTATTATGTTCATTTGATGAGAGACACTATTTAATCTTTTCAATTCATTTTTTTTATGTTTAAGTGACGCAATTAGGCTGCCAAATTTTCATAAGAGAAATCTAATTTTTGTCTTCCTTCCATGTTTTTCATTTGAAATGGTATGTCCTTAAAAAATAATTATCATGTTCATATATTCATAATATTCGGTCCCTCTACTGTTTTATGGGTCAATTATGAATGTTTGAACCATGTCCCCTCTCTTTTCAATGTTTTCTAAAACCCCGTAACATAGCTGTTATGCTGCAGAATTTCCATCTAAAAATGTCTCTCTCTTTTTCTAAAGTACTTTTATTTTATTAAGTTAATACTCAATGCTCTATCTTCTATAGGGTTATTCACATATATAACAAGTTGTTCTATTTTAAATTCTGGTATTTACATTCATGATACACTCTCCCCTTTTTTATGGGTTTAATGTGACGTAAAGATCATGTCTTTAAAGAAGTTTTTAAACGTTATGATTATGAAATGAAACCCATTCCCTTTTTTCTATATGGGTTGTTTATGAAATGATTGATGATTATTTATGTGGATCAGATGATAGTAAAGACATGTCAAGGGTGCACCCTGATAGAGCTCCAATGCATTGGCTAAAGACTTAATCTCTAGAGATGACTATTCTTAACGATGCCTTGGTGAATAACCTTGGTAATTTTTAATGACACCATGGGGATGGACCTTGGTGAAACAGAAATGATTGTCAATATTAAATGTTGTAGCCACATATTCAAGTTATGAAATATTTTATTTTTATTATGATATGCCTCATTATTTCTTTCTCATGCCTTAATGTTCTTTTCATGACCTTATTGAAGTATCTCAAGTTCACATGTAAAATGTTTCTCTTGTTTCCCTTACTGGGCCTTCTTCTCACCCTTTCTTTTGATGTATGTCCCCAGGTTATGAGATGCAGTAATGAACCTAGGATGAACTTAAGGAGAAGCCTTTCATGTGTTTAAGAAGAATGTTTTATTTTTTTCTTGTTTTATGTTCCTGGTTTCCAAGACACTAAACCTTAAAGATCCTCAGTTTTGTGTAATGTAATGAAAGATTATGTAATAAAAAGGTGGGATGCCAAAGTTGGTATCAAAGAATGGTTTAGTTATTTGTTGAATTTAGGATATAAAAACATTAGGAAGAACCCGATAGAAATGTTTAAATATTGGAAAACTTCCTGGTATTTTGGTAAGTATTGAGTATGTGGTTTATAAAACAAATGCATCTCTATCTAGATACGAGCAGGTAGAGGTGGATTTGGCACAGATGTACATAGGGGTGAAACATGAAAACACCGCTTTGAGCTAGACTCGAACGGGAACTGGTGCACGATAACGGGACTTGATGTACTCTTGGTTACGACACTCCCGGAGGATATGTTTGGTTAATCACAAGCTTTTTATGAATCATTATGAAGGAATTATAGAGAAATGTCATTTTATAAGTATGAATTCATAGTTAAATGATTCATAAATTAAATAAGTTTCTCACTAAGGCTTTATCCTTTTAAAAAATGGTGGGCAATAGGAGGAACCGTGCAGACGGTGACCGCAATGCACCATGTGCGGATGACCCTCCAATGGATGACGGAATGGAGACATTCATGCAAATGATGAACCAACCGACTCATGTTTTGAGTAATAACTTGAGTCAAGCTGAGAGGTCGACCTCACCACGAAGGGAACAACACTCTGTTGAGTCCTTCATGTGTCGATGACCACCAAAATTCAGTGGACCTACTGACCCTTTGGTTGTGGAACAATGGATAAGCTCAATTGAAAAGATCTTTTCTATAGTCCTTTGTTCAGAACAAGAAAAAGTCACCCTTTCTATTTACTGCCTAGAGGGAGAATCTGATCAGTGGTGGTCACTGGTCAAAAACACGAAGCCTAGAGGAGAGATGGAAGCTATGGAGTGGGAATAGTTCCGGGGAATATTCTTTAACAAGTATTTTTCTCATTCCATGTGAACTAGAATGGAGAAAGAGTTTCTCGAGGTGAAGCAGAAGGAGAACGAATCTGTCAGAAGCTATGAGATGAACTTCACCTGACTTTTACAATATACCTCTAGCTATGTCATGGATCCATGTGGGAAGGTTGATAGATTTATTGGGTGGACTCAGACCTCATCTACCGAAGGATCTAGCCAACCGGGACTACGATAGCTACGAGATGATCGTGCGGACTGCAATGAAAGTCAAGCTAGAGTTCGGTGAGACACAATGGTCTAATAAATCAAATTACAAGAAGAGGTCATTGGATCCCAGTTTAGGGAAGACTTTTGATCCGGGAATAGGTGAAAATAAAATGCAACTTACCACATGCAATAAATGTGGGAAGAAGCATCCGGGGCACTACTTGATCGGAAGTGGAAAGTGGTACAGGTGTGGAAGAGGAGGCCATGTCGCTCGGAATTGTCATAGTGAGGTAAATCCTCCACTCCCCAACACTGAAGACAGAGGAAAGATGGTTCTGGCCCTACCCGAAGTCCGTTTATTCATGTATGGATAGCTTGGGCACTTTGCTAATCACTGTCCAAATCCAAGGGAAGTGGAGGGGAATCACCATCAACCACAACAAAGGCCAGGGGAGGAAGGTCGTACTTTTTCTATCACAACAGCTGAAGTTGAAGCTCCGAATGATGTGGTAGAAGTTACTCTTGTTGTCCTCTCAAAACTAGCAACTACATTGTTTGATTCTGGTTCTACGCATTCCATTATTTCTTCCAAGTTTGAAAAGAATATAGAATCAATCCATGAACTTCTTGAGGTAGAGTTTTCAGTCAAGACTTCAAGTGTGATTATCCATGCATCAACAGTGTTTAGAGACTCTATTGTTTACTTTTGTGAGCACAATCTTATCGCAAATCTAGTAGTCATTCCCATGTTGGAATTTGACGTTATACTAGGGATGGGCTGGATCTCAAAGTATAATGCGATGATCAAATGCAGAAGTATGAAAATCTCAGTAGTCTTGAATGAATGACCTACAATTATCTTCCAAGAAGAGATATCCCGAATTGATCCCTATCTAGAAGCACCTCATATAGATTTCTTTATAAAGATAATCGGTGATGATGAAGAAGGAAAAGGGAGTGTACAAATAGAAGATGTTCTGATTGTTCAAGAATACATGGATGTATTTCCTAAGGAGTTACTTGGACCTCCCCAAGAAAGAGAGTTAGAGTTCTCCATTGAACTCGTACCTGGGTCTCAACCAATGTCAAAGACCCCATATAGAATGGAAAATGTGGAGCCAGAAGTGGTAAAGAAACAACTTCAAGACATGTTGGGGAAGGGGTTTATCCGATCGAGTGTGTCTCCATGGGGAGCACCTGTTCTCTTTGTGAAGAAGAAGGACAGATCAATACGGCTATGCATTGATTATAGAGAACTGAATGGGATCATAGTGAAGAACAGATACCCTCTTCCAAGAATTGATGATTTATTTGACCAACTTCGTGGGGCTCAATTCTTCTCCAAGATTGAACTTTGATCTAGTTATCATCAACTGAGGGTGAAGAAGGAAGATATTCCAAAGACTACCTTCCGATCAAGATATGGGCATTATGAGTATAATGTTATGCCCTTCGGCTTTAGTAATGCTCCTACTATTTTCATGGATTTGATGAATAGAGTCTTTAAGTTCTACCTTGATAACATTGTGGTAGTTTTTATTGATGATATTTTGATATATTTAAAATTTTGTGAGGATCATGAAGATCATCTAAGGGTTATTTTGAAAACTCTGCGGAAGGAGAGGCTCATTGGAAAGTTCAGCAAGTGTGAGTTTTGGTTGCAACAAGTGGCTTTCTTGGGGCACATCAGAACCAATGAAGGAATCTCGGTTGACCCCGCAAGGACAATGGTTGTGGAGGAGTGGCCTCAACCCCCAATAGTAACTGAGATTCGTAGTTTCCTTGGTTTTGTGGGATATTATCGGAGGTTTCTGAAAAAAATTTCACAACTTTCTAATCCACTAACCAAGTTGACTTGAAAAGGGGTTAAGTTCGTCTAGATAAAGGAAAGGGAGGAATGTTTCCAAGAGCTGAAGATGAGATTGGTTACTACACCTGTGTCCACAATATCCTCTATGGGAGAAGGATTCATTATTTTTAGTGATGCATCTCTGAAAGGGATTGGGTGCATCCTCATGCAAGATGACAAGGTAATTGCTTATGCATCTCGACAGTTGAAGATTCATGAGAAGAATTATCCTATGCATGATCTAGAGCTAGTGGTAGTTTTTTTTTTGCTGTAAAGATATGTAGGCACTGTCTTTATGGGGAGAAATGTGATATATACACCGACCAACAAAGTTTAAAGTATAATTTCACGTAGAAAGAATTGAACATGAGACAAAGAAGATGGTTGGAACTTATTAAGGACTATGATTGACTAATTCATTATCACCTTGGAAGAGCAAACAAAGTTATAGATGCGTTAAGCAGGAAAGATCTTGTTGATCTGGAAACAATGCGGATCATAGGAGATCCCTTGATTAAAGATCTAGTAAAACTGGACATGGTAATTGTAAGGGAAGGGACATAATCAACCTTATCCCAAATGATTTCTCAACTATCATTACTAGAGAATATCAAGAAGGCTCAAAAATAAGATCCTTTTCTATAGGAGAAGTTTGAGGCTGTAATGGATGGGAAGTTCCCTGATTGCAATATTGATCAAGAAGATGTATTGAAATTTTGTACAAGACTATGTGTTCAATCTATTTTGGAGATAAAGAAATAACTGATGGATGAAGCTCATAGCTCTACATTCTCTATACATCCGGGGAGTACTAAAATGTATAGAGACCTTGGTGATCATTATTGGTGGGATAACATGAAGAGGGAGATTGCTGATTACACTACAAGGTGCCTGGTGTTTCAACAGGTAAAGACATAATGACAACTTCCTAAGGGGGTATTAGAACCGCTACCCATACCAGTATGGAAGTGGGATAATATCACTATGGACTTTGTAACTCGTCTCCCGAAAACATCCAAAGGAAATAATGCGATATGGGTTAATTTGGAATGTCTCACCATGACCACCCATTTTATCTCTATTCGGAAGGATTTCTTTCTGGATAAACTTGCCATGATATACGTAAAGGAAGTGGTAAGGCTGCTTGGGGTACATTATCCATCATGACTGATCGTGATCCAAGATTCACATCAAAATTTTGGAGAAGTCTTCAACATGCACTGAATACTGAATTAAATTTCAGTACGGCCTATCATCCTCAGACTGGTGGACAATCTGAATGGACTATTCAGACACTCGAAGACATTCTGAGATTATGCTCAATGGAATATAAAGGCAGATGGGATCAACACCTCCCATTAGTTGAGTTCTACTATAAAAACAGCTTCTATTTGAGTATTCATATGGCACCCTATGAAGCTCTGTATGGAAAGCGATGTAGAACTCTTACATTTTGGGAAGAAAATGTTGATAGAAATCTTTTTGGGCCTGATATTGTGCAAGAGATGACAGAACTGGTTCATGCCATCCAACAACACCTAAAGGCTGCTCAGAGTCGGCAGATGAGCTATGCTGACAACCGTCGAAGGTACTTGGAGTTTGGTGTTGGTGACAATGTCTTCCTTCGAATTTCTCCATGGAAGAGAGTCATGCGGTTTTGGAAGAAAGTGAAGCTCAGTCCTAGGTACATTGGCCCTTATGAAATCCTTGATCGCATAGGAGCAGTGGCCTATCGTCTAGCACTTCCACCGAACCTATCTCAAGTTCACGATGTCTTCCATTTATCTCAGTTGAGGAAGTACATACCCGACCCTTCGCATGTACTGAACCTAGAGGTGGTACAACTGGAATGTGACCCCTCTTATGAGGAGCGGCCAGTGGAGATCGTAGACTCTAGAGACATGGTTCTACTAAACAAGACTACCCACCTTGTGAAACTGCTGTGGAGGAATAATAAATGTGAAGAAGCGACTTTGGAGCCTGAGGAAACAATGAAGCAAAATTACCCTCACCTTTTCACTAGGCCTCAAGTATAAAATTTCAGGGATGAAATTTCATAAGGGTGGAAGAATGTAACGACCCAAACTTTTTGATTAGTATATTGACTTAATCTTAAAGATTTAATAGATATGTTAATGGTTAATGCAGAAAGAAGAGCCGATGGCTTCATCCGGTAGACTCAAACATTATGAAGCCCACTTATCAGATCTTGGGAAGGAGGTGGCATCTTTGGGATTCGCTTTCGACCAATCCCAAGCTGAACTCCATCGTTTCAAGCTTGCACAGAAACGCATGCGGGAGAAGTTTATGTTAGTAGAGATTACTACTAGGGAAATGTTATCTGAGCCTCCCTCATATTCTTTCACCATATCACAACTTACACTTAGGTCTTATCCTGGTGTTATAAGGGACTATGTGACGACACAATAGCTTCATTGTGTAATACTTTGGAATGAATAAATTGAGATTTGCTCCTTTAGTGAAGTTTGTTAAATTTCAAATGTCCGGATAATTTTAGGATGTATTTTATTGATGAATTTTGAAAAAAATTATATTTTAAAATATTTATGTAAACCAAAAACTTTTAATGATGTGTAATGATTTTCAAAAAATGGTATTCTACAATTATGTTCCATACGAAATTTAGAGTCTTATAAGATCAACTTTATTTTTAATGAATAGTAAATTATGAATAGTGATTTTACGCTTAGGATTAGTACTGTGACCAAATGGATTAATATTATCACTTAAATAAAGATTTAATATAATTTAGACACCTTGATTAAGTAATGTGATTCAATAAAATGGGTAAATAACCGTTTCATAAATTATTAATCAAGTATCAGTTTTTTCAGGTGAATAGTGTTTTTTAATTAAAAATTAAATTAAAAATATTTATAAAAATATTTTTATAAAATGGGCTTTATTTTTGAACTCAGAGAATTGATATTATGTTATGGTAATTTTTTTGGATTTTTCTGAGAAAGATGCATTTTCAGTGAATAGTAAAAATGCAGTTTTAGGGTTTGAGTATGTTAAATGACATCATCACTGTGTCATGTTGATGTCATGAGATATTTTAAGGGATGGTCGACTAAAGGGGATGTATTATTGTATGATGTGTCCCAAGTGTCTAGTACCATGGGCAAATACCATGGGCAAGCCCATGGTTTTTTCAATACCACCAATGAGGTGTCCCTTGGCTATTAATGCCTTCTCCCCTCATTTTCCCTATAAATACCAAGCCATCCTTTCATCCATTCGTCTCCAAAATCATCCTTAACAAAGTTATGGTCTCCTTAACTTCCAAGGAGTCCTCCCAAGGTTCTATCAAGCCTCTCAAGTTCCCAACCTTTGAGTTTTAAGAGTTACGTTTAAGGTAAGGGATCTGACCTCTCTCTTTCTTTTCATTTAATCTATTTTATGTCATTTATTTTATGCTCCATGTTCTTATATTGGAGGATGTTCTTTTATATTAAGCATACTGCCCTTTTATGTTCATATTATAGGATACCCCCTCTTTCTCTCATCAATTCGTTTTAAAAATGATTAAGTGGCACCGTTAGGTTGCTGATTTTTTAAGGGATTCTTTCACCCTTCTTTTTTTTCAAAGTTCTACTTTCATGTCAAGTATTTCAAGTTCCTCTTTAATATGTTGGGGTATTATATCTAAATATATCATAGTGAAATCTTATTTTCATATGATTAGATACCCTATTTGATCTTGTCAATTCATTTTTGTTCATGTTTAAGTGACTTCGTTTGGTTGTTGAATTTTCATAAGAGAAATCTAATTTTTGTCTTCCTTCCATGTTTCTCATTTCAAATTTTATGTCCTTAAGACTTCATTACCATTTTCATATATTCATCATATTCAGTCACTATACTTTTTTATGGGTCATTTACAATTGTTTTACCCATGTCCCCTATTTTTTCAATGTTTTCTAAAACCCCGAAACAAAGCCGTTATGCTGCAGAATTTCCATCTCAAAATGTCTCTCTCTTTTTCTAAAGTTCTTTTATTTTATTAAATGAATACTAAAATCTCTCTCTTATATAGGGTTATTCACATATATACCAAGTTGTTCTATTTTAAATTCTGGTATTCAAATACATGAGACCCACTCTCCCTTTCAGTGGGTTTAAAGTGACGTAATGATCATGTCTTTAAAGCAGTTTTTAAACGTTATGATTATGAAATGAAACCCATTTCATTTTTTCTATATGTGTTTTTTTATGAAATGATTGATAATGATATATTTGGCTCACATGATAATAAATACATGTCAAGGGTGCACCCTGATAGCGCTCCAATGCATTGGGTAAAGACTTAATCTCTAAAGATTACTATTTTTAACGACGCCTTGGTGAATAACCTTGGTAATTTTTAATGACACCTTGGGGATGGACCTTGGTGAAACAGAAATGATTGTAAATATTAAATTTTGTAGCCACATCTTCATGTTATGAAAAATTTTATTTGTATTATGATATGCCTCGTGATTTCTTTATAATGCCTTAATGTTCTTTTCATGACCTTATTGAAGTATCTCAAGTTCACATGTAAAATTATTCTCTTGTTTTCCTAACTGGGCCTTCTGCTCACCCTTTCTTTTGATGTGTGTCCCCAGGTTATTAGATGCAGTAATGAACCTAGTATGAACTTAAATAGAAGCCTTTCAAGTGTTTGAGAAGAATTTTTTATATTTTTTTCTTGTTTTATGTTCCTGGTTTCCAAGACACTAAACCTTAAAGATCCTCAATTTTGTGTAATGTAATGAAAGTTTATGTAATAAAAAGGAGGGATTCCACAGAAATAAATGTCAATAGAAAATCCACATTCAAAATCCAATTATTGAATCAATTAATAATTATGTTATTGACCTGATAATTTATTTTTAAATACATATTCCTAATTATTTGAAATTATAGACATAAAATATGAATTGTTATATAGTGAATACAATTTTTGGTATTGATGTTTTATTTTTAGTTATTAATTTTTATTCATTAATTATTCAAATTATCTTATGATTAAATGAATAAATATACTGGTTTTTTCACTGTATTTTCTAGAATGGTTTTGTTTTCAAACACAGTCTTGTAATTATGATGTCTTACTTATATCAAAAAGTGTACTTAGTATGTTTTTTGTATATATAAGTAGGAAACATTAGAAAGTATCTATAAAACATAACAATAATGACTAATTTCATTAAAAAATTAATATAATATTAATGTATAAAAATCAAGTAATAAATAAATATATAGTCTAAATTGTTCAATAGTTTCCATGATGAATGTCAAGATCCACCATAGAAACTACATCTAATTTAAAAATAGTTTTTAAAATATTCATCACACTAATGATAAATTCTATCCAGAATATTTATTACCCCTAGGAATATATACACGTCCCATTAAAATAATCATTCCCGGGTAACCCCAAAAAAAATCACCACTGGAAATATTCCCCTCATGGGATACCAATAACACAAGTTGAAATATAACTATCATAATTACATAAGATTCGAATTGGAGTAAAAAACCAAAAAAATCTATATTAAAAAACCTAGGAAAATTTTCTCTAAAACAATTCAAGAAATATTAAAAAAATACTAAATAATATTTATTAAAATATAATTAGTAATTTATTAATAGTAGTAAAATATTATGAGTAACCTTTATAAATTTCACCACCCAAAAATTTCCATTCACCACAAATTTATATCTTATTCTCTACCTGTCTATCAATCTAGTACTGAATATTTCATTAATAATCATAGTCACCATTTAATTTGAAATAATTAATTGTACACCATTTTCTATGTCATATTTTTGTTAACAAAATTAGACATCATATCTTAAAATTTTTTTATTAAATTTATTTCCATTAATTGACATGTCAAAAGTAATTATAGGATAAACTCATAGTATCTGTAATTTATACATTAGGGATGTGCTAAAAATATAATTCTTATAGGAAAATTTATATCACATAAACCATGAATATGTTTGACAATAAGGATCGACTCACAACCTCTTGAATACAAACTCATATTTTCTTTTCATTAAAAAATACATAATATGATATAGCAACCCATGAATAAAACTATTGATCTATGAATGATACTTCAATATTGTTATCCACACAAAATAATATGATAAAAAAAAGGGAGAAATGGGATTTTTTTCATGTATTTCCATGGTATTTCAATATTTTATTTGAATATATGGCCACTATACTACAAGTAATCACAAAAAAATATCCAAAAAAAGATTTATAATTCATGATCCTTTTTCAATGAACCTGAAATTATATGTTTCAATTGTGTTTCATGCTAATGATTTTATTTTTTTGATTAAATTATATCACATGGTTTGGTCATAAGGTTTGGTAAATAATACAAACCCCACTCTATGAGAAGGACCACTTATCATGGTTTGGACACATGGTTTCACATACAATATTCCTGCTATAAAAAATTATTATATATTTAATGGAATTGAAAAATTAAACAGGGAGACCATTATGGTAGTAAAAGTCATGTATCTTACTCAATATGTCCACATTGTTAGCATTAAAATTTTACCTAAACCTTTTCTCAATATTATATCCTGATATTTCATACTAATAGGACCTCTAAATCCAAAAAATCCACATGGATCCTTTCCATCATCCATAACCACTCCAAAATATTTTAAATAAATAATAAAATTGTTATAAGGAAAATTAAATATGAATTCAAAAAAAACCATGGGTTTTACTACATCACCATTATAGATTAGATAATCCTTGAGATATATTCAAGAGGTCCCTTAAGACTCATTGGATGAAAAATATAACCCCTTAGTTTGTATGTATGATTCTCATTCCCAATTATATTCTTCGGATGATTTTTTCTCTCATTGGACACAAAGTAGATTAAATATATTTCCATTAAAACCCCAATAATGATTTTCTACTATAAAGAATAGGTTATAATTAAATGGAACATCATCAGAAAACTCAATATGATCAACGTTGATCAATTATGTTGGATTTGAATTGAATCGCATTAATTTTAATATTTTAAAAGCATCATGAATTGGTAATAAATGACATTAATTAACCAACATATATTCCAATAGACAGGTCCAAAATAGTATTTCATAAAACCCCATTATTCTAGGTACCAACATTCCAATCCTATGAAACTTATAATGCCTTTATAATAGAAACACATGTAAGAACTCCCAGTTAATGACCTTAAATTCAAGAGTTTAGGAATTTCATCATGTAAAATATCATTTTTTTTCTTTGAGATACAACCATGTTATTTAGTTTTAATTGTAGAAGCTCTGACCCCTCCTTCATGATACATAAATTGATCAATATATACTCAACAACATCCAGCCAACCTAGTTTAAATCCATGTTGTCTACTATAATATTACTCTAAGGGTTCCTTCTATATAGAATCATAAAAAAATATTTATATAATGGATATTGTAAGGCCAATTGGTACTCTAATGACACAGAAAAATATATAAATCTCAGTATCTTCATTTTATTTAAATAATTATATTTTGGTCATACTTTCTAGTTATTTACGAATGGTATGTAGTGAAAAATGAATTAATGTAACACAGAAATTATTAAAATCATTATTGAATATTGATTTGAAAAGAGAGTCCTGATAAAAAACAATGGTATGAGGGACCCCATGAAAGAACACAATATATCATATATAGATCATTCAAAACATAATTAAATAAATATTTTCCCAAATTGAAAAATATTTTTCCCCCATTTTCTATTGATCAATTATAACCATGAATTGATTTCTATGATTTTGAATCATTTCTTTCTATATAATAAATTATATTATACCATCACCCATTTCAACTATTTAATGTGAAATGGATACAAATGTATACAAGGACACTTGTTCCCAACATTTAATTGCATATATGTGGAGAATCAATTGAAAATCATGTGACATCAATCATAATTCCCATCAACAAAATTTTTTTGATCATCTATTGGTATATCTTCATCATTCCATTGTGTACCTCCAGTTTCTGAGCATGATAGTCAACTATAAATAATTTATTTATGTTAACGGGAAATAGGACTAAGCTATGAATGTAATGAATCATATGATCATACAAGTCCTATTTTAGAAGTGGATCCCCCAAATATTATTTAATTAAATTTTAAATATTATAGAACACATTGTACTGTTCTCATGATTTTACTGAGTATTAATGTATTTATTGATAATTTCATATTTATTAGTAAACCATACTATTTCTGAACATCCCAATGTAACTCAGTGGATGAACTATTAATGTCCACTCAGTACTAGACTCCAAAACAACCTAGGCCTCCATATTTAAATTAGTGAATAAATAAATCCATTTCTATGAATATAATCTGACTCATAGTCATATTATTATAGAAATTCAATAATATTTCATAACTGAAAATGTAGTTCAAATATGGAGGATATGAATTTATTCCATTTGGGGTCCATAAAAACCGTATCTTTTACAAAAAATATTTCACCTCTAACATTCTATGGAATAACTATTTATTCATTCTCTAGGTATTCAGTTGGAAAATACAACACATGAAGAATCAATTTCCTAGATCCATAGGTTACCACATTACCACCTTGCATAAAAAATATCCTAGACTGACTACTAAAACATTTTAATACCTTGTGTACTCTTTTAGTGATATTGATAATTGACTGAACATTACTATAGTAACCCATTCAATCAACATTTTATGATCTTTACCACAAGAATCATACAATTTGGATTTCATTCATATTTTTTTTCTAATTCATGATTTTTATATCCATTCACGAAAATTTATGGAGAAACATAAAGTAATACCCTACTTGAAAAACTTAATATTTATATAAAATACATTATTATGCCTATCCTAAGAACAAACTACATGTAAAATCTTAGGTATTATAGATATAATACCTATACAGATATCATGGACATAAGATTTCACTTCATTGATCAAGAAACTACCCATAGTGGGTATAGAATTGATCTAAAGATGTGAAAATGAACCCAAACCTCCCTCTAAATTGTATTCATCATCCACTTCACTGAGGAGTTATTGATAAAGTAATATATGAAAAAACATGTTTTTAAAAAATAATATTGTAAAAATTTATTCATGGTATCCATACATAACACATTAATTTTCACATAATCTGTCGAAAATACTGGGTACTCATATATGATATATCTTATTATAAAATCTCCTTCTATAATTACTAAGGGACTCAACCCCATCCTTCAATTACCTAATCTCTAATATATTTTCAATAATAAAATATAACCACTCAACTAATTAAAATTTGTGGTGTTCTACGAACTAGATAATAGATTTTAAGAACTCAAAGATTCAATGTGTGCCAGTCACCACATACATAGAGAGTCCCATTAGTATTTTTATAAAATAGTACTTGAGATCCCAATAGACACCTTTTTGGTTGGACAAAACCCTTGGTCTCTAATCCCTAAAATCGATACATTATCCCACATTGGTCATCCAAATCCATATGATAAGGTCCAATTGAAATGGGAAAAGGTATCATTAAGAGATCAATAGTGGTCTCAGTAACTGTCTTTATAGGAAACACTAAGAAGTTTTTGTGAAAAATTGCCTAAATCTGATCCACATTATGAGGGATAATATATCATGATGTGTCCCATGATTCCATTTTTAAAATAGTGACGTAGGCCGTGATCCCACCTTGTAGCATAACATTTGACCATCTAAAAATATCCTATATACTTAAATCCCCAATTTGGAAATGAACACTCCTTTCATGATATGTAATATAAACTCATCAATTACTAATTTTTTTTGCGCATAGCACTATAGAAATGAAAACACCCTAAGGACAATCTCAAACAAGATCATTTCTAATATGAATATGATCTGTAAAATTAATTTTCCACCAATATCCATATCAAGTTATCAACAATGGTGAATACCATCTAATCATGACCCAAAATTTTATTAATATAAATCACCCTATATATATATTCAAAAAAAAATTGGTTATCAATGTATTAAAATGATATGAATGAATTTGAATATCATGTTTCAAACAATTACCATGACAATATAATTTTATATTGATCTGACCTAGAAGCATTGAGGACTCCATAGATTATCATGTAATAGTAGGTTTCATAGTATGTTTTCTAGAACAAATATAATCCAAATGTTCCTACATGGGTTTGTTAAATAGAAATCCCCAATATTTTTTTTCCATGTCATTTTTTTTCATTCCTCCAACATAACATTAACAATAATTGAAACTATTCCTACCTATTTGTGGCATCATAATTGATCGTACTCTATATCCCTGAATCATCCCAATTGAACCACCATAAGAAGACTCATGGTATTTTAAGAATAAATTAGTAGATTCCACATAATACCATAAAAAACACAATATTCATGATTGTGGGCACAAGATAAATGTATGGACCCATTTTCCACACTATTAATACTCAATAATTTGATACCCATGTGACAATTGAGGTAATAGCCAAATATGAAATCATATACCTTCAATCTTGTGTGACACATCATAATAGTTTTTTCTATAGTATAACAAAATACTAATCATTCCCCATGTTGATGGAGACTACCTAGTGTATTTTTGGTAATTCTAGTTTCATTGAAATATGTGTGCATGGATCATGATGTTATTATTAATGTTGAGTTGAATGAAATTAAACATTGAATATTATAATATTTAATGGTGATCTATCGAGATATCTAACATGTTATATATTTCCTAATTTTTAGTAAAATTTTTGGGGGTTACCTTGGGTAGTTTTTGGGTGAACATAGATAATTTTGGAATGAAGAAGGGTTGTTAAAGGTGAGTGGGTCATTTTACCAACCTACATTTATATCCCAACAAAAATTGTCAACACAAATAGAGTTTATTCTCATGGATGGTTCCTGGTTATTTAAAACATGATCCCTTTTATGAGTAACTGTGTGGCACCCTTGGGTGGGGAGCACAGTTGGGGAGCACAATTAGTGGAAAATGTATGCCCCATATAAGAAACTACGGGTATGGTATTTTAAACCACCTAAAATTATTTGTAAAAACTCCAAACCCTATTATTATATCCCTAAACCATAAAAAAATACCTTAATATGTTTCTTTGATTTTTTTTAAGCTCCTAAAAAAGTTCTAGAGATCATGAAATCCATTCTGGATGATTCGATGGTTGTATTGAAAGATCTGAACAATTTTTGGTATGTGGTATCTTCATGATTAAGTAACTCTCCCTCCCATCCATGTTTCCTTATAAATAATGGATCCATTTCCCTTAATTTTTGTTTGATATAGATCTTGGATTGTTGGATCGTTAATCATTTCATCTTGGGTCTAGAATGCAAAAATAGACCATGTTGTTTGTCATGAACTTGAACATTTCCACTTCAATTTGGGAATTTCCATTGGTGAGATAAAAGAATATTGAAATATATAGATTATTATTCAAATCATGATGTATTTATTTTAATTATATGTTTGTAATTGTAAAATTTATATTTAGTTTTTATTAATTTAAATTGATAATGTTAGGTCCACAAGGCTGAATACCCAGAGAGGGGGGTGAATCAGGGTATGACTAATTTAATCTTAATGCCCGTTATGATCTAGTTTCACTGTTAAGAAAAATTCTCTTCTCTATCTTTCCTATTTCATAATATAAACAGAAAGTAATGAAATCATAGTACACATCAATTTTTACTTGTTTCACCGCTAAGGGATACGTCCAAGGAGCATACGCTGACAGGATTTTAGTCGTACCAAATTCCATTAAACTTCACTAGCTATGGATTACAAGGTTCGGGCACAATCACTCTATCCCAGGCTCACTTCCTTTACATGGTTTAGGGTCAGCTCACTGCTTTCCCAAGGGTCACTCCCTATTTCTCTCTCTCGGGCACACTACCGGCGGAGAGGATCAGCTTCTTCCTCTTCTTTTGCAAACTGCTCTGGAAAGGATCCACTCAATGTTTATAGACTTGTAGGTCTCTTCAGTTGCATGAGAGAGTGAATTTTATTCGGTATATAGATGCTATGTTGAAGTCCAACATTCACCCGTAGATGAATCTCTCTTTGCACTGAAGGTATCGTGCAAACATTTAGCTTCCACACAATCTGAAAACACTGCTGGAAAAACAACTTTACATGGTGCGAGAGTCTAATCCGGCGGGCAAGTATTAGTGTGCAAGTCAAAATGGGCTCACAAGTCTACCTTAGACACTTTTGTGACACAAGATTCTACAACTCTAAACTTGCATGACTCACTTACCTTTACGACCAAACAAATATTGGCGCGCAACTAACAACAACCGCCCTTCTTCAAATATGGCACGCAAGTCCCACATGCGCGACACACCACCACTTGCGCGACTTCCACATCTAAATGATGGGATCTATAATTTTTCAAATTGTTGAACTCCATTGAAAATGAGGAGGGGTGGTCCAGTATTTATAGGCATTTTGAACACCCTATGCGATGAAACACATGTCAACCCTCGGCGCGCATGTCTCGGCATGCAGGTATATTCCCCTGCATGTCACTTGCGTGGCCCACATACAAACATGCGCGAACCTCTTTCCCTTGCCATATTTTGAAGTTCTGATCTTGAAAAAAAATAGGTGCACAGGTTTCCAATCCTCCATGGAATTGATGCGCAAGTCTCTTCACGGCGCGCAAGTCACCTACGTGACATCACCAATACCTACGCGACCCTTATCCATTTGCCATATTTTGATGATCTGATCTTGAAAAACATATAGAGCGCATGTTTCCAAGGATTTAAGTGCATGGCGTGCAACTCCCCTTGCCAAAAACCACCTTTCTTCATTTTTCAATTTTCAGGCCCATAAATTTGGAAAACATGGGAAAATGGTGCCACCTTGTATATGTTATTTTTGTACCGCCTCTAGATCATCCATTCCATTATTGAAGTTCTTGAAACAAACAGTGATTGTTTACCACAGCTCTTCAACTCGACATGCCACCATGAAATCCACTTTTTCAAAAAAATTATATGTCATGGTTTTCTTTGTCAACAATCACAACACAGATGTCCACTTTTTCAACAAACACAGTAACCTAAAAATGCTTCAATCACGACACCAGCTCTAGGGTTCTCGCACACAACAAGATCGTTCGGGAAGGGTATGCTCCACGAGCTGAGGGGATGATACATCAACTGACACAAAGTCTGGAGTTGATGTTTTCCAAAGTTCTCTATCATTAACAGGAACTCGACGTGTCAGACGGCGCGTCATTCGGACGCCCGGTCTGAGAGTTATTGGATTTTTCGTTCCAGGGGCCCGGTTGGTTTTTAAGTCAAAACCAACCCGGTGGTACTCCAACTATGTCCAAACCTCGAGTGGATGAAGCCAAAAGTTCTGTCTCACTATGAAGAATCCAACAAAGTCTACAGCACGTCAATCAGACGTCCGAAGCTTAAGTTATAAGCGTTTCCGCTCCGAGTGCCCGGTTGGTTTCGTGTTCGATCCAACCTAGAAGAACCCAAAAATTTCTAAAACATTGAGTGTAATATACCAAAACGACCGTCTCCATCCAAGGATCGCATCATAGTTGACGGTGTCTCAATCTGAGATCTGTATCCCATGTTATGATCAATAGGTCGTAGAGGTCCAAAAATGGGGGTTTTGGGCCCGGACCGACCCGGCCCGAGACCCCCGGGGTCGGCCCGCGCCGGGTCCGGGTCCGGCCCATTAGGGCGCGGCCCAGCCCGGTGGTCGCGGCCTGGCCCGATGTGCTCACGTGGCAGCATGGCCAGGAGGCTCGGCCGAAACAGCCGAGCAGAAAGGGGGGCTGCGCTACCCCCCTATTTGACAAATTGTGGCCCCCACGTGGGGGGCCTCCCCTTAGGTCGGTCGGGGGTTACAACCCCCGGTTTCCTCGGTCTGCCAGCCCGGCTGGCCAACCGTGCTGCTGTTACGGGAACCAGTGGTCCCGCCCCTCCGACACCGGCGGCTGGAAGCCGACCACCGTTCTCTGCTCCGCCGCAGCCAAATGCTGCGGCCTTGGTCCGACCGGTGCCACGCGATGGTGTCGCGGCCCTCCGCCGCGGCCCCGCTCCGGCCACGGTGTCTTCGTGGTTCTCCGGCGCGACGCGACGTTGCAACGGCTTTGATTGAGCTCAACGGCGTGGCCCAGCGGTGCCGCAGTCTCCTCATTTCTGCGCGTTGCGACGGCACCGGGCCATCTCTGTTCCAATCCACAATGAAGGACAACAATAATAATGGAGGAGGGTCAGCCGTGTTTGTGCGGTCCGTCCCCCTCCCATTAATTGATATCATGCGGCTAAAAGATTACTGATGAATGCCCAATTTTTCATGACATAAAATCAAACCCCTACCTCAAGCGTTGTTGATTCTTTGTGGGGAAGGGACGTCGCGGAATATGACGTCACAGAAAGAGGATCGTTGGCATTGTAGAGATAAGATTCATTGGCGTCGCGTTGTTGATCTCCGAGAATGGCATCTCTCACCGGCTGCGGAGAGGGAAAAAGACCGTAAGACGAACTCCCTTTTTCGGTGATGGAGTTCTTAGTTGAAGGCTCGGCGTTCTTAGTTGGCAACTGTGTGTTCTTCTCATTCTTCAAGGAGGAAGAACGTTCTTCGGAACTTAGATCTTTCCTCTCCAAATCCACTTGCACAACGAACTAACCTCCCATGAAATAAGACTTTGTCTTATTTAATTAACACACAAGCCAAAAATTCATTTCTAATTTCAAAATGAATCCAAGAATTAATTATAAAGAATAACCTAAACAATTAATTCATTAAGAGTTGAATTTCATTTAACTGGGGGGGGGTGCAGGTGAGATACATAATTAATAGGGGTTAAGTAATATGAAAGGGTGGGGGCTCGTGTGGGTCTCACACCACTAATATCCTACCTAGAGAATTAGATAGGATGTTGGTCCCACTCCATCCACTTATCTTAAGTTAACACTACTAAGAATAAAAATAAAATGGTTACATCCTTTTCATTTTTATTCTTTACTTAACCCAAATTTTAATAACCACACCCGAGCAAACGAAACTCCGGAAAATGTGTTCCTAATAAAATTACCGGCATTTCGGTTTCATCGGTGCCCTTAGATTTCGATTCCGAGCACTGGTTCAAAATTTAGGAAATCCCACTCTTTCGTTCACTGAACGTACCTGAGCTAAACATCAGATAAATTATTCCAGGATCACCGGGTCTCAGAATATGGTGCTGTCAGAAACTGCATTCTTGTAAAATCCCATAAAAAGTTAAGAAAACATTTACCTTGAATTTTACGGATCTTTACATTACTCCCACCTCAAGGATTTACGTCCCCGTAAAGATACATCATTAAATACGGAAACAAAAGTGGGTACTGATCACGCATCTGAGCCTCCCACTCCCAAGTGCTCTCCTGGAGGTTCTCGTGCTACTACGTGATTCACACTAGAAGAATCGACCGTCCATGTAGGACCCACTCCGGTCGATCCTTGATCTCCACTGGGACCTCTGCAAAAGTCTTCCCATCATCAATCTCCAGCTCCCCATGGTCAATGATATGTGTCGGTTCATGCACGTATCTCATCAGCTGAGATACGTGGAAGACGTCGTGCACCCGGTGCAACTGAGGCGGTAGAGCCAGGCGATAAGACACCTCGCCTATCCCGAAGTGAACCTGGAATGGTCTGACGATGTGCGGAGATAACTTGCCTCCCCGAACAAGTCTCTGTAATCAACGTCGAGGTGAGACCAACAAGAAGACGCGGTCGCCATCCTCGAACTCTAGTGGCCTCCACCTCCGGTCAGCATAAAACTTCTGCCGGCTCTGAGCTATCCTCATCCACTCCTGGATGACCTGGACCTTCTCTATCGTGTCCTTGTCCATCTCTGGTTCCACAAGTGTTGACTCCCCAGGGTCTGTCTAGCACAACAGTGATCTGCAAGGTCGGTCATACAATGCCTCATATGGTTTCATCCCAACGGTGGAGTGTTAACTATTGTTGTACGCGAACTCCACAAAGTGTAGATGGTCCTCCCAACTGCGACCAAAGTCGAGGACACATGCACGGAGCATGTCCTCGATAGTGTGAATGGTCCTCTCCGTCTGACCATCCGTCTGAGGGTGAAAGGCGGTGCTCAGATGTAGTTGCGTCCCAAATGCCTCCTGCAATCCCTTCCAAATCCGGTAAGTTAAGCAAGAATCTCAATCAGAGACGATGGATGATGGCACACCATGAAGCCATACAATCTATTGAACGTATAGACGTCCCAAGCTCTCTACTGAGACCTGCTCTCTGATGGGTAAGAAGTGGGCCGACTTAGTGAGTCGGTCGACAATCACCCAAATGGAGTCGTGACCTCTGGAAGTGTGTGGTAGTCCAATCACGAAGTCTATAGATATCCCATCCCACTTCCACTCCGGGACCTCCAAGGGTTGTACCAAGCCTGCTGGAACCTGATGCTCTGTCTTCAACTGCTGACAGGTGATGCATCGAGAAATGAACCCTTCCATAGCCTTCTTCATACCTGGCCACCAGTGCTGTCGTCTGAGATCCTGATACATCTCCACCACTCCTGGATGTACCACTAAAGGGGAAGTGTGAAAACTCCCTCAGCACCTCCTCCAGCAAAGAAGCTGGTACAATGGTACGTCCTCTGAAAAGGATGACATGCTCCCCTCCCATAGAGAATCCATCAGGTGCCTGTCCTGAGGATATCTGCGCACAATGTGTCTCATAGTCAACATCCCCATGTTGTGCCTCTCTGACCTGCTAAAGAAGTGGAGGAGTGACTTTGAGTGACTGAAGAAAGGATGTTCCATCACTGTCAATGAAGGATATCTGCAAAGCGGCTAGCTGCTCTGTCGCCTCCCCATGTAGTTTAATGCCCATCCTCTTGCTGAGAGCATCGACCACTACGTTCCCCTTTCTAGGAGTATGGGCTATCTCAAAGTCATAGTCCTGGAGGAACTCGAGCCATCACCGCTGTCTCAGGTTCTGGCCCTTCTATGGGAAGATGTACCTGAGACTCTGGTGGTCAGAGTAAACTATAAAGCGCTTTCCCATCAGATAGTGTCACCACATCTTTAGTGCGAAGACCACTACTAATAATTCCAGGTCATGGGTAGCGTATTTCTGATCATGCTACCTCAAATGACATGATCCATAGGCGATCATGGCCCGCTCCTACATCAGGACACATCCGAGTCCTGTCCCTGATGCATCGCAGTAGACTACATACTCTACTCACTCCTCTGGTAGCCTCAAGATAGGTGTGTTGGTCAATATTTGTCTCAGATCCTGGAAGCTCTGCTGACATCTTTCTGACCACACGAAGGGTTTCCCCTTCTTCGTCAAAGCTGAGAGTGGTGCCACAACTCTGGAAAAGTATGGCACAAATCCTTGGTAGTACCCAGCTAGCCCCAAGAAACTCCACACCTCCATCACGCTCCTGGGTGGCTCCCAAGCTATCACTGCCTCAATCATCGCAGAATCCATAGCAACTCCCACCTCAGAGATGACGTGTCCAAAGAAGTGGTCCTCACTTATCCAGAACTGACACTTCGAGAGATTACCATAATGTTGGTGCTCTCAGAGTGTGTCCAGTACAACCCGCAAGTGGTAGGCGTGCTCCTCCTCAGTCGTCGAGTATATAAATATGTTGTCGATGAAGACTATGACAAATCGATCTAGGTAAGACTAAAAGATCCTGTTAATGAGGTCCATGAACACTGTTGGAACATTGGTCATTCCGAATGGCATAACCAAGAACTCATAATGGCCATACCGACATCTGGAGGTCGTCTTCTGCACATCCTCATCCCGAACTCTGAGCTGATGATAGGCTGACCTAAGGTCTATCATTGAGAACCACCGTGCTCCCTTGAGTTGATCGAAGAGGTCGTCAATCCTCGGTAGTGGATACTTGTTCCTCATGGTCACCTTGTTCAGGCGACGATAGTCCACAAAAAGTTGCAAGCTCCTGTCCTCCTTCTTGGTGAACAATATCGGGGAAGCCTAGGGTGAAACACTGTGTCGGAGGAATCCCTTTCCCTGTAAGTCCTCCAACTGTACCCGTAGCTCTCGAAGCTCAGCGGGAGCCGCCCGATATGCTGGGGTGGATATCGGGGCTGTCCCATGGTACATGTCAATAAAAAAGTCTACCTCTCTGTGAGGAGGAAGTCCTGGAACGTCGTTGGGAAAAACGTCTGTATACTGATCCACCACTACAGGTAAGCTCGAACTCCGCATGTCAACTGCTCCTAGGTTTACGCTAGCCAACTGATGAGTGATGGGATTTCATCTCCTCTGCGTGAGTCCATCCTGCACTACAAAGGTTCCCTTCTCACTGGTGAAGGTGAACATGCTCCCGTCGGTGCGAACACATTGCACCTTGCGCCTAATGCAGTCGATCTGAGAATGGACAGTAGATAACCAATCCATGCCCAAGATAACGTCGTAAGGCCTCGAAGCCACTACAAGAAGATCCCAGCTGAAGCTCTCACCTCCTAGAGTAAGATCACACTAGCGGCACCAGTGCGTAATCGTCGAGTCTGCTCCCGTAGGTGTCTCTAGCAATAAGGATCGAGCCAATAGCTCTGTCGGAATCTCCGAGCTCCGAACAAGGGCATCGGAAATGAAAAAAATGACTCGCTCCTATGTATATAAGAACTGCATCAAGGGTTTAATAGACACAGATAGTACCAATAATCATCTCTGGTGCGACGTGGTCGTAGGCCTCCACTGCTTGAAGCTGTGCCTATCTCTGTCCGCCAGCTCCTTGTGGCCGGGGTGGACCTCTAGGTGGTGGTGGTGGTAGAGCCTCAAAGCGTCTCCCACCACCTGATGCTCGGCCAGATCCTCTGCCTAGTCCACCTACTCGCTGCGGACCGCCACGGTCGACCCTCTGCCTCTGCCTAGGTGGTCCCTCAACCATATGCTGCTCCTCGGCACGGCGGGTCGGGCAGTCACGAGCCATGTGGCCCTACCCGCTGCATGCATAGAATTGTATGCCTCTCGAAAGATTGGCTCTGCACTGTGTTCCCCACACCTCTGACCCAGTGTCCTGAGGTTGTCCGTCTGAGGGTATGGTCCACCTGGACCCATGTGTCATCCGTCGACTGCCTGCTGCAGAAGACTCTGCTACGTGCCGCCCTGCGGCAGGTCTTGCTGCTGGTGTAGGCTCAGCAAAGAAAGCTCTAAAGAAGAAGGGCTCTCTCCAGTACCCCTGCCTGTGTTGGAATGATGAGGGAGATTAGTGATTCCCTAATCTCATGCCTCAATCCCTGCTCGAAGGTCCGGGCCCAGAAGAATGGGTCTCATACAATGTCCGTCGAATAGCACGAGAGATCGGTAAATCTCGCCGAGTACTGGGCGACCATCAAGCTGCCCTGCCGTAGCTGTAGAAGCTCCTGGATGCACACCGCACGGAGGGTGGCTGGGAAAAACTCTGAGTGGAAGAGGCTCTCAAAGTCCGTTCAGAGGAGTGATGCCTCTTCGTGCACCTAGAGCATCAAGCTCAACCATCTGCCTACTGCCGCGTGTAGGAGACTGGCTGCAGGGATCACCATGAGGTATGATGGTGTCCCTACCAATCAAAAAACTCATACAACTACGTCAGCCAATCCTCAGCTGCCTGAGGGTCCATATCCCCACAGAACATGGGCAGTATCTGACGCTAAAACTCGTTCAGTGCACCAAGGCGACGTGCACTCTCAGCGGCTGGGGCTGGTAGCATCGGTGGCTCGGCGTGTAGTGGTACCACGGGTGCCTCCGCCGTAATAGCCCCCCCCCCCCCACCGAGGCCTCTTCACTCAGTGGGCTGTCGTCACGTACAAAACTCGGAACCCTATCTGGTTGTCGTCGTGGGTCCATATTGAAAAGAACATGTGCTCCACAGTTAATACAATATACCTGGTGAGATGAAACAAAGTAATCACAATGAAAACTTTTAAAACACACATGCAATCAATGTTTTCATGCATTGAGTTGGAAATCATATGTCAGGGTCCTGGTGTAGAGATACGTCAGCCACCGCACCAACACTGGTCTCCCTGGACTATTAACCACACTCAATACTCTTAACACTATTGCTTCACATAGAAAAAGATCAGAGTCCTACGATCTGCGGTAGAACCAAACTCCTCTGATACCAATTTGTCACGAACCGTCCTCGGGGCCCGTGTCGTGACTACCCCAAGCCCGCCTTCCATAGGCCAGGGGCTAGAGACTAGCACCAAGGCATAATTTCGGATAAAAAGGGAAGGCATTGCCTTCATAAAGTAAACAAACACACATTGTAAGCAAGCAGATGTAACACTAAGTAAAACTGGGTACAAAAGTAAGTGCGGAAAAGTAAGTGGGCCAGAATACAAACCCAAACTGAATGTAAAGTAAAACTGAAAAATGGAGTACAACAACTGAAAAGTAAAGCAGAAACATCGAGCCGTCCACTGGTAGTCCCACCTGATAGGTGGGTATAGATAGCCACCTCAGCTCCTCGGGTCCAGCCGTCTGCTCCATGTATGTCCCACCTAGTGGTCCACCTCCAGGTACCGTCTGCTCCACTAGCCTCTACCACGATCAGTGTTGTCCGTCGTCTGCATCCAACACAACGTAGTGCGGGCATAGCCCGTGAAGGGGTGATTATAAGCTACTCAGTAGGGACCCCGAGACCCTCTAAGGTCTCCAAAAATCCACAAAGTATAAGCCAAAAAGGAAATATACAATCACGAAGTAACATCCAACACTACTTAGGTATATGCCCATATATATACCTAAGTCATCAATTCCCGTTCGGCTCCAGCATCCATGCCACGTTCGATTACGTCCACATAGGAGTACAACCCAATCCAAACAGGATAACACAACTCAATCCACATAGGAAAGCAATTCAATCATATCGAAGATATTGATTGAAGTCAAGACTCAGCTCACACAGGTATATTTTTTCATAGGACGATACAGATGATCAGATGGAGCCACTAATTCATTTAAGCCATCGGACCCATGCAGGATCAATAGTTACTAACCCCCGCAATGACCCACACATGATCGATAGGTACAAACCCCCAAAATGACCCACATAGTATCAGACCCACACAGGATCAGTATGCACTGGCCCACAAAGGACCGCTAAACGCTGACCCACACAAGATCGTTAGGCACTGATCCACACAGGATCGTTGAGTGTTGTAGTCGTCGCTGATGAACCCACGTAGGATTTCTGTATAGTAGTCATCGTCGTCGTAGTCGCAGCAAGCTCTAGAGTTCCCGCACTTAGCAAGATCGTTCGGGGAGGGTCCTCTCCACGAGCCGAGGGGCTGATACATCAACTGACACAAATTCCGGATTTTATGTATCCCAAAGTTCCATATCATCAACAGGAACTCAACGTGTTAGACGGCGCGTCATTCGGACGCTCGGTCTGAGAGTTATTAGCTTTTTTGTTCCAGGGGCCCGGTTGGTTTTTAAGTCAAAACTGACCTGGCCATACTCCAACTGCGCCCAATCCTCGAGCGGAGTAAGCCAAAAGGTCCATCTCACTAAGAGGAATCCAACAAAGTCGACGGAACGTTAATCAGACGTCCTGAGCTTATGTTATAAGTGTTTCCTCTCCGAGGGCCCGGTTGGTTTCGTGTTCGAACCAACCCGGTCAAACCCAAAGTTCTCCGAAACATTGAGTGTAATATACCGAAACGACCGTCTTGATCCAAGGATCGCATCGTAGCTGACGGTGCGTCGATCGGAGGTCTATATCCCATGTTATGGGAAACATACCGAAGACATCCGAAAATGGGGGTTTTGGGCCCAGACCGACCTGGCCCGAGACACCCTGGGTCGGCCCGAACCGGGTCAACCCGAACCGGGTCCGGGTCCGGCCCATTAGGGTGTGGCCCGGTCTGATGGGTGCGGCCTGGCCTGGCGCGCTCGCGTTGCCGTGTGTCCAGGCGGCTCGGCCGAAAAGGCCGAGCGGAAAGGGGGGGCGTGCTGCCCCCCCAGTTTGACAAACCGCGGCCCCCACGTGGGGGGCCGCTCCTTCGGCCATCTAGGGGTTACGGCCCATGGTTTCCTCAGTCGGCCGACCCGGCTGGCTGGCCATGCTGCTACTGCGGGACCCCGCTATCCCACCGCTCTGACGCCGGCAGCCGGAAGCTGGACGCCGCTCCATGCTCCGCAGCGGGCAAAGGTCGCGACCCTGGTCCGACCGGCGCGACGCGACGACACCGTGCCCCTATGCCGCGGCCCTTCTCCAACCGCGGTGTCTTCATGGTTCTCCAGCGTGTCACAAAGGTGTCACGGCTTTGATTGACCTCAACGGCATGGCACGACGGCGCCGCCATCCTTTGTCGTGTTTTCCTCGTTTCTGCACGGTGCGACAGCACTACGCCATCTCCGTTCTAATCCACAATGAAGGACAACAATAATATGGGAGTACGGTCGGCCGGGTTTGTGCGGTCCAGCCCCCTCCCGTTAATTTATAGCATGCGGCTAAAATATTATTGATGAACACCCAATTATTCACAACATAAAATCGAACCCCTACCTCAAGCGTTGTTGATTCGTCACGGGGAAGGGACGTCGTGGAAGACGACGTCGCAGAAAGAGGATCGTCAACGTCACCGAGAAAAGATTCATCGGTGACGCATCGTCGATCTCCGAGGATGGCATCTATCACCGGCTACAAAGAGGGAAGAATATGGTACGACGAACTCCCCTTTGCGGTGACTGAGGTCTTCGTCAAAGGCTCAGCGTTCTTCATCTGCGACGATGCATTTTTCGCGTTCTTCAAGGAGGAAAAACGTTCTTCGGAACTTAGAGCATTCCTCTCCAAATCCTCTCACACAACGAACTAACCTCCCACGAAATAAGACATTGTCTTATTTAGTTAACACACAATCCAACAATTCATTTCAAATTTCAAAATAAACCCAAGAATTAATTATAAAGAATAACCTAAACTATTAATTCATTATGAGTTGACTTTCATTTAATTGGGGGGGGGGGGGGGTGGGTGAGTTACATAATTAATAGGGGTTGAGGAATATGAATGGGTGGGGGATCTTGTGGGACCCACCCCACTAATATCCTACCAAGAAATGTAGTTAGGATGTGGGTCCCACTCCAACCACTTAGCTTAGGTTAACACTACTAAGAATAAAAATAAAATGGTTACATCCGTTTTATTTTTATTCTTTACTTAACCGAAATTTTAATAACCACACCCGAGCAAACGCAACTCTGGAAAAGGTGTTCCTAAGAAATTACCGGTGTTCTGGTTTCATCGGTGCCCTCAGATTTTATTTCCGAGAACCTGTTCAAAAGTTAGGAAATCCTGCTCGTTCGTTCACTGAATGTACCCGAGCTAAACTTCAGAAAAATTATTCCGGGCTCACCGGGCCTCAGAATCGGTTTCTGTCAGAAACTGCGTTCTTGTAAAATCCCAGAGAAAATTAAGAAAAAATTTCAATCGAATTTTACGGGTCTTTAAAAATTTCACCAAGACCTCGCATGTCTTCTACGAAAACATTCACCCTGTCAAAGAATGCATCAACAAACTCAATTAGGTTCATTCTCAGACTTCACACTTGTTCCACAATACCTGCATCTTTGCCTCTCTGTCCTTTGTATCCCCATCATATATATTCAAAATCATTTCCCACATGGAATTTGACGTTTTGCATGACATCACCTTTTTATAGATGGGATTGGATAGGGCTCCCACTATGTCATTAATTTCTATGGAATTAGAATCCAAATCTTTATTCTCACCTTCAGATAATGCGCCACTATTAATATCAACTATGATACCATGCATAGCTAATGAAAACACATCCATTCCCAAGGATCAGAAGTAGTGTTGCATTCGATTCTTCCATATCTGAAAATTTCATCCGTCGAAGATTGGAATCCCTTTATGATTAGTGACCTCCATTGATAGAAGAACTGATATCAACCTGCCTCTGATACCAATATTTCGGTCCACAAGGCTGAATACTCTAAGAGAGGGGGTGAATCAGGGTATGACTAATTTAAAATTAACGCTTGTTCTGATCTTGTATTACTGTTAAGAAAATCTCTCTTCTATCTCTATCATGTTGCACAATATAAACATAAAATAAAGCGAGCACATGACACAACAATTATTACATGGTTCACCGCTAAGGGCTACGTCCAAGGAGTATACGCTGACAGGTTGTCAGTCATACCAAATTCCAATAAACATCACTAGCTATGGATTACAAGGTTCGGGCACAGTCAATCTATCCCAGGATCACTGCCTTTACAAGGTTTAGGGTCATCTCACTGCTTTCCCAAGGATAACTCTCTATTTTTCTCTCTTTGGCTCACTGCCGGTGGAGAGGATCACCTTCATCCACTTATTTTGCTCACTGCTCTAGAAAGGATCCACTCACAGTTTATAGACTTGCAGTCTCTTAATTTTCATGATAGAATGCATCTTCTTCTGTATGTAGATTCTCTGTTGAATTCCTTCTTACACCCGTAGATGAATCTCTCTTTGCACCGAAGGTATTAGGAAAACTTCCAGCTTCCACGCAGCCCAAAAGCATTGCTGGAAAAAACAAACTTACTTGGCACGCAAGTCTAATCTGGCGCACAAGTATCAGCACACAAGTCACAACTGGAGAGCAAGTCTACCTTAGACAGTTGCACGACACAAGCTTCTGAAACTCAAAACATGCACGACTCACTTCCCATTACGCCCAAACCAATATTGGCGTGCAACTAACAACAACCGCCCTTCATCAAATCTGGCGCGCAAGTCCCACTTGTGCGACACACCACCACTTGTGTGACTTCCACACCAGCACGATGGGAGCTCTAATTTTTCAAAGTGTTGAACTCCATTGAAAATGAGGTCGGGTGGTCCAGTACTTATAGGCATTTTAAACACCCTGCGTGACGACGCACAATTCAACCCACGACGTGCAAGTCTCGGCACACAGGTCTATTCCCCTGCAAGTCACTTGCATGACCCACTTCCAAACTTGTTCTAACCTCTTTCCTTTTCCATATTTTGACGTTCGGATCTTGAAAAAAAAATAGGCACGCAAGTTTCCAATATTCCAAGGCATCGGCGCACAACTCTCTTCACGGTGCGCAAGTCACCTGAGCGACATCACCAATACCTGCGCGACCATTATCCCTTTTCCATATTTTGATGATCTAGTCTTGAAAAACATATAGCTCATATGTTTCCAAGCCTTTATTTGCACAACGCGCAAGTCCCTTTTCCAAAAACCACCTTCCTTCATTTGTCGATTTTCAGGCCCATAAAATTGGAGAACACTAGAAGAAAGCGCTACCTTGTATCCGTTTTTTTGTACCGCCTCCATATCATCCCTTTCTTTGTAGAAGTTCTTGAAACAAACATTGATCATTAACCACATCTCTTGAACTCGACATGCCACCATGAAATCCTCTTTGTCAGCAAATTTGTATTTAATGTTTTTCTTTCTCATCAATCACAACACAGATTTCCACTTTGTCAACAAACACAATCACCTCAAAAATGATTCAGTGATACCCTAAGGGATTATTTCCCAACAGATAAATTAAAATAATTAATTTTTTCAACTAATTAATCATGGAATTGTGGAATTGTTTGATTTATGGGTAATATAATTTTACAAATAATGGATTGGGGGATTGGTAAATTAATTTGGATTAATTAATTGTTGAATAAATTAATGAGATATTGGAATGGTTCACCTAGATTAATTAATTATAGAAATAATTAACGTGATTTTGGAATTGTGTATTTGGATTAATTAATTAGTGAATTAATTAATTTGGTATTGGGAGTGTAGTATTTGATTAATCAAATTTTGTATTAATTAATGGGATATTTGAATTGTGGAATTGGATTAATTAATTTCTTAATTAATTAATTGGTTATATAGATTAATGTTGATAAATGGATTAATGGAGAATTATTCATATTGTTAAATTTGATTAAATTGTTGAACCATTTTTTTTATTGTTATTACAATGGTATTCAAAGATGTTAAATGTTGATAACAAATTTTGATGTATATAAAATCATAATAAAGTGTTATATACGATATTTATGTGATATATGTGATATTTGTGTGTGGGAAATGGATTTATTTTTCAAAACCCTTTTGTGATAAATGGGTGTCTCACATGGACTGGAACTTAAAAGTACCAGATGTGTGATTGTTGGATAAATGTATGAGAAAAATGGAAGGATGCGTCAAAATCCCATACTGATAAATGAGTGTGGGACATGGTATCCTACTTCAAAATCAAAATTGAGTGATTGATTCATAAACATGTGTGGGAAATGGAATGTTTCTTCCAAATCCCATAGTCATGAATTGATAATTGATTATGGGATAGGGAATGAGGAACTAAATATAATATGGGTTTTGGATATTATGCTCTATGCCAATTACTTGGTATTTTACTATGGTTACTATAGGCCATCTTATAATGTGAAACAAAGTGTGAAATGTTGGCCATGGTTTTGTGATATGGTTCAGATTCTGGCATAGGATGAAGAATATATTGAGGGATCATGTGTCCATGGGAGCCCAAGGGTTTATGTAACACCCAAATTATTTGAAAATAAATTTTATATTTAATTCATGGAACAATTAGTATCCAAAAAACACAACATTGTTATAACCTACAAAGTAAACAAAATTTTTCCACCTCTGTGAATTAAATTTTGAAAAACGGACATACACAGTTGATTTCAGTAACATATTTATAGTCTAATAAGTTTAAATAAATCTTTAATGAATAGTAAAATGCCATTATGAATAGTAGTAAAACACATATGAATAGTAAATCATATTATAAACAAATTTTCTTCAGGTTTTATGATAATGAGATCTACATTAATTTTTCAAGGTGATATAAAATGAATTATTGTTTTAAATTTCTTATTTTTCCAAGATATTATGATTTTATTTAAACTTTAAATTAAGAATATTAATAAACTTATACTCAAAAAATTGTATTTCATTTTTAAATTCATAAAATCTATATTAGAATACTTTAAATTTATGATAATATCATAAAATACATTAGTTTATCATGAATAGTAATCATAATGTTTTGAGTTTTTGATATGATTAATGATATCCCAATAATGTAATAATTAGTAAAAAATTGTTCTTTAATTGTGTACATTAAAATATGATATGATGTTTCCCAAGTGGCCAAAACCACGAGAAAATACTATTTCCATTACCCTGGTTTTTCAAATAAAAATAATTAGGTTTCATTAGAAATTAATAAAAAAGTCCATATATTTTACTGTAAATTCCCTCCCATTATTTTATTTTCATTCATTCCAAATTCATAAACCATGAAAATTTGGTATTTTTAGCTCTCTAAGATTCCTCCCAAGGTTTCCTCAATCCCCTGATGTCCCAACCTTAATTTTATTATAGTTACCCAAAAAGGTAACAGAATATTCCACCCTTCACTTTCTTAAGATTAATTTTTATGTTATTATTTTTTAATTTCAATTGGATTCTATCGGGATATGTCATTCCATTCCCCAATTACTATCCATGTTTTGTATTAATGTTGAGATTCCCTTTTTTATCTCTTATAAATTTTATTATAATTATACCTGATGTTGTTAGTCTGTCGACTTTTCGTAAGGGACTTCTCAACTTCTATTTTTATTTCGAGTCCCTTTTTATTAATTTTCATTCCACACCATGTTTCATTAAAATTTATTTATAACTCAAGTAACATAAATTAAATATAATTTTTTTATGATAATGGAATAATTCATCATCATCTCTCTTTTCTTCTTCTTTTATACTTGAAATGAAAACACCATTCGATATGTGTTAATTTATCACAATCAATGATAACACATTTTCATGTTTTATTACCATATTCAATTAAGGTCATGAAACCATTTTTATGGTTGAAATGGATTATACTATATGTATTATGACATATTTAATGTTTAGGAATATTTTTTATAAATAATATTAATTTATAAATAAAAATTAGTTTGTTGTGATAAAAACCCACCAATTATCCTAACCAATTATCTTGAAAGTTTTATATAATTATTCATCTTCACTCCCAATAACCAAATGAATTTTATAACAATGTAATAATCTATATGTTAATAAATAAAATAGAACTTCAATTATAAACAACCATTCTCATCTAACATGTTTATCCTTACATGAATATAAGTAAAATCGTCCTTAATACCATGCAAGAAGATGATCCCAATCTATATAATTGAACCTTATATACCCAAAAAGAAGGATAATAATGAACATTATACGTTTATAATAAATAAATAACATAATGAAGATTATATTTACATATTAATTAATGAATTTTTTTATCCATGAAAATATGATTATGTGAAGAACACCGTCGGGCTTAATGTAATGGTTTTATACCTGAACGTCCATCTTTATACGCATTACTATTATTATATAATTACCTCAATTAGATTCTTATTTATTTATAAATATTCTTCATAAATTCTGTTTTGATGTTCTATATATTTTTACAAATAACAATTTTAATTTTATTTATTATGAGTTATATGTTTTAAAATGATATTTCAAAAATTATTCTCAAAATACAAGCCCGATTTAATGAAATTTCACAAATTCTAACCTATTTTAAAGTGAGAAATATAATATGTTTTTAAAAACCATTTTCTTTCTAAAATAACTCATTTTATTATGAGAATAATATCTTACAACACTTCTAGTATTATAAAAATACTTTTTTTTAAAGAACTATTCATTTCAAAGTAAAAGCGTATTTATCTCATGTATTACTCAATAACATTTATATGAGTATCTTCATATATTTAAATGCACATGTTGATTTTTATGTTTTATTGTGATTAATATTTTATTATATCATCTACCATATATAATTGATAGGTTTATGATTAGTTTTACTATGGATGTGTTATCTTAAAATCATTCATCAATTTACATTGTATGGTTAGTGTTTATTCTTAATGTTCATGGAACGTTATTTACTTTTCATATGATAGTTTATATATGAATTTATATGTTTTTTATGTCTATCCTTGTCTTTTTTAGGAATTATTTGTACATATAAAGTTATTGAGGAGGCCACTATAGCCCCTCGATGCATCGTTATGTCTCATGAGACAATTTACGGTTGTGGCTGGAGGCCTTGAAAAAATGGTTATTTAGGGTCTTGGAATGAGGCAATGAAAATATGGTTATGATGTCTGGTGTTATGAATTTCCTTAATTATTAAACTATTATTTGAATCTTAATATGGTTATTTGACTAGTATAATACCCATGATTATGCTTTGTTATTGAATTATTTATTCAACTCTTATTCCTTCCATAAGGTGTTCAATTCTATTTTTAGAGGCGCATGTTTCTAGTGATTCACCATGACTATTTTTTATGTTTGTGATATAATATATTGTATTACCTTCTCATATTGATCAATTGAGACACCCCTTACATTTGTTTAATTTTTCCAGGAAATGAAGTTGTATACTATGAATGACACGCATGAGATAACCTAAAAGTTATGGTTGTTTCCAAATGAATTTCTATATTGTATTTTTATTAAATTTTTTATGTTGAACTTATATATATATATAGTTTTACAAATATACTGAACTATATATTCCTTTTTTATAAAAATTTATTGTAGTCATGAAAATTTAATGAAATAAATAACTGGATCTAGGAAACTAGGGTCTGGTCATTATAGTTGGTATTAGAGGAAGAATAGTTGAAAAATTAGAAACTAGATTTATAAATATTATATTGGTAAAAAACAATAAGAAACTCTTTGGTGATAAACATAATAGATCGTCCGTAAATTTTTATGAGGGATATATTTTGTGGATCTTTCTAGAAAATAAAACCATGTATAAATACTACCAGTGTACATGGTTCAGAAAAAGATATACCTACAAGTAAAAACTCTAACATGGAGTTTTGGTCTTGACATGAGATATCATGGTACATGAAAACAAGACATAATGTGGACCTATTTGGACACTCCTGGGGTATATTCTTATAATAATTAAAATTTTATTTATAAGTATTAATGAAGGATTAAAATGAAATTTTTTCTTAAATGAAACCATGTTTATGATTGTGATATTAGTTATTTATAGGATTCCAATTTATGCTAAGTATTTATCTACATATATATTATACCTAATGATTCATAACCTAATCTATTATATGAAATTATTTTAAAATGGAACCTATTTGAAGGAATGGAAACCTCATAAACGTGCATATCCCAGTCAGGAATTTCTCTCTGATGCAATATAATGATTTATGTTTTGGTTTTACAAATGATCCTGAGAATCTTATACCTATATTGGGAATGTTGACTTTGATTATGAACAATAACCATACTCATATGGAGAATCCGGATATACAATGTGTAATAACTACGTCACACCTCTTTATGTGACAACATTGACAAACATTTAATGGGACTACAAACCCAATCATATAGAGAAGTGGATAAGATCATTAGACAAGATATTTCTTGATATGGTATGTAATAAAAGAGAGAATGTTTTCATTGAGGTCTATCATATATCAGAAGATGATAATCAATGGTTGTATTTAATTAAAAACACAATGTATGAATAATAAATATAAGAAATTTAATAATTGTATTTTAAGTAAATATTCATTGGAAAATAATTCCCTCATGAACCGTGAGCATATATAGAAAGGATGTTTCTGAATCTAATTAAAAAATTGGATGAGAATTTTTCAAATTATATGCAAAACATAACAAGGTTATCAAGTCAAGTTGTGGACTACAAACATAATCCATCGTGCTAGATTGATTGATAATTTAATGTTTTAAAACCATTCCTCTGATTGATTGCATTCTCCCAATGATTCTCATTATATGATCATATTGTCTCATGTGTTATTAAGACAATAAAGGAATTATCTATGTCTTATTATTTCAAGGGAATGTAATAGAGAAGAGGGTTTCTATGAAATAGAAAATGTAAATAATCTAATGGGGAAGATGGGAGGGCTTGACCTTCCATCTTATTATAATTATGGGAAGAGACATTGTGGTACTTTCTTGAATGGTATGGGTGTTTGTTAAAAGTCTGGAGAAAAAGGAAACCTATCCTGGTAATATGAGGGTAATAAAGAAGCTACCAATTTTCAATTATAAAATTTCAAGGTTTGGGGACATTATTAAAATTATTTTCTAAGGCTTAAATGAAATATTACCCAATGAATCCCAAGGGAGAAATGACAAACTTATGTGATCACAACTACAGAAATTGAAGATTCTAATGATGTGGGGGAAGATACTTTAACTATTTTTACAATATTAGAAAAATATTTCGTTCATTCATGAAAATTAAATTCTTTCATATCATCCCAATTATTCATGAAAATTAGATATTTTAAATTTTATTCATCGATGGAGTTTTCAGTTAAACCTCATAAGGGAAGTATCATTGCAATAATGTTTTGTCAGGAAGTCCGCATTATGGAATATAAACATTCATTATCTGCTAATTTTACTATAATTCCCATTGTTTAATATGATATAATACTTCGTATGGATTTCAATTCATGTTACCATGAGATAATATATTATAAGAAGAATGAGGATACAATTTTCTAGAATGATGTAGAACCCCTTATAATTAGATAAGAAATGTCACCATTTGATTTCTATTTAGATTGAACCCAAGTAGCTTTACTGAATGAATTTATTGGGGATGATGAGGAATCAATATCAATTTGAAAATAAAGGAATATTCAAATTTAATATGTACCTATTGTGAATGAATATATTTATCTATTTCCATAAGATTTACATAGACATCCTCCAGAGTGGGATATTGAGTTCTCTATTGATTTAATTAATGGTTCAGGGCCTATATCATGAACTCGTTATAGAATGACCACGATGTAATTAGTATAAATGGAGAACAACTAGAGGAATTGATTGATAAAGGATTTATTTTCCCTAGTGCGTCTTCATTGTGAGTTTATGTTCTTATTGATAAGAATAAAGAAGGATCTATGAGGTTTTGCATTTAAAATAGGGAGATAAATGGTATAACAATAAAGAACAAGTATCTCGTACCTCAAATTGATTATTTATATTATAAACTTTGTGGATCGCAATATTTTTCCAATAATTACCATAGATTTAGATATTATCAGTTGTGAGTGAGGAAGGAAGATATTATGAAGATAGAATTTCGAAACATGTATGGACTTTATGAGTTTACAATAATTATTTTTGGACAGACAAGTTCCCCATCTATTATCATGGATCTAATGAATAACGTTTTTAAGGAATATCATGATTATTTTATATAGGTATTTATTGACGATATCTTTGTATACTCTAAAATCTACAAAGATCATGAAAATAACTTGTGCACTATTCTGAATAATATTAAACGAAATTAATTATGTTGGATGTTTTACAAATTGGAATTTTGGATTCAATAATTTTAATTTCATGGGAACATTTTCTATAAGGATGGAATATTGGTTCATCCTACGAAGACATAGGTTTTTCATAAATTTCCTACTCCATTGAACATAACTCAGGTATGTATTTTTATTGGTTTAGTAGGTTATTATCAGTGTTTCATTCAGACCTTCATTGATTTAGCCAACTCAAAGGCCAAGCATACACATAATGGGGTTATGTTTGTATGTACAAAATAATTTGAGGAATGATTCAATGAAATTAATACGAGATTAGAGAATTCTACGACCCTAACCCTACTATAAAAAATGGGGGATTGGTGACCTATAGTAATTCATAAAAGAATGGAATTAGTTGTGTCCTTTGTAAAAATGAAATAGTTACTACGTATGCATGAAGGCGGTTAAAAATTCATGAATAGAACTATCCAACTCATGCCCTTGAATTAGAAACACAATACTTCTCGCCAAAGTTATGGATATGGTATCTTAATGGAAAATGGAATGAGATATATACTGATGAAAAGATCAGTAAATACATCTTCTAACCAAAATAAAACTACATGAGGCAGAGGTGATGGCTCGAGATGCTCATGGATTACGATTGTTCGACACACTATCACCCTTGATAGGTAAATTAGGTAGCTGATTCATTGAGTATGACGGATCATGGAGTTATAATAAATGATAATTTATAAGAATATAATCTACATGGATCTAGAAATGATGTATATGGAAATCATAAATGAAGGGGAAAAATCATTACATTTTCAATTGGTTTCCCAAACATCTCTATTAAAAATGATTAAAAACACTCAACCTGGTGATGAGAACCTTCAAAAGAAAAATAATGTTATGAAAGATTGGATGTTGGATGGCATTGTATGGGAAGATGGAATTATTTAATTTGGTAAAATGAAATGATTCCCTATATACCCTAGATAAAAAGGGAGTTATTGGATGATTCATATATCTAAAATTTCACTACAACACTCAATATTACTAAATTGTATAGTGTTTTGATGGAAAATTTCTTGTGGGACAAAAGAAGTGGGAAATTTCTGATTATGTATCAAGATGTCTAGTCTGTCAATGAGTGAATGATGAATGACGGAATCCTAGAGGATCTATTAATACTATACCGATCCCTACATTGAAATTTGATGATATAAACATGTATTTGGTCACTATATTTTCCAAAACACCAAGAAAGACAGATGTAATACGGGTAATTGTGGGTCAACAAACAAACATTACACATATCCTTGCAATAAGGTATAATTTCCCATGGGATCTCCTTTCACGACTCTATATCAATGAATTTTTAAGAATTTATGGATCACCAATTTCAATTGTGTCTTGTCAAGATCCTTGATTTACATCGAAATTTTGGATATTTCTTCTGAACGATTTGGATACTTTGCTTCACCTGAGTACTTCTTATCACCGACAATCTATTGAGAAATCATAAAGGAAAATATAATCATTAGAATACATGTTGACATCATGCCCACTTGATTTTCATGGTATTTGGGATCATTATTTGACTTTTACATAGGTGTCCTATGATAATAGTTTCCATTCAATCATTCAAGAGGAAACATCTAAAGCATTGCAAGAAAATTGATGTTGTACACCAATATGTTAGGATTAAGTTAGTGAAATAATGCTTGTCATCCTAGAGCTTTTAGCGGAAATAATCGAAATGGTAAAGAATATTCAAACCCATATCAAAGCATATCGAATTATACAAAAGATCTGTGCTAATAATCTAAGGATGGATTTTGAATTTTTATTGGGATATCATTTTTGTATAGAATTATCTCCATGGAAGGGTGTTATACATGTTAGGATGAAAGGGAAAATGAACCCTAGATACATGGGACCTTTTGAAATTCTTGAGAGAATTTTAGATTTGGATTTTTTGAAATGCCTCCTATCTTTTCAAAGGTTCACAATGTCTTACATTTCTCATTATTAAGAAAGGACATTCTAGATCCTAGACATATCCTCACTTCTAAAGGTATAGAATTAGAACCTAAATTATCTTACTGTCAAGAGCCTATCCAGATTCTAGACACTATGAAATAGGTGTTGAGGAATCAGATGACTCGACTAGAAATGATAAATTTTAACAATCCATAGATCGGAATGGCAACCTGGGAGCCTGAGGAACTTATGATTATGACATACCCAAATATCATTATGAGGAAACCTTCAATGAATTTTGGGGATGATATTTTTTTAAGGAGGTGATAATTTAACATACCATATATTTGAAAATAAATTTAATCTTGAATGCATTAAATAATGAGTATCCATAAAACACCAATTTTTTATAACCTAGCTAGTGATCTTAATTTTTCCACCTATGTGTTTTGAATTTCAAAAAATTTACATACACGGTTGCATTTAGAAAAATATTAGTGTCTGATAAGGGGAACATAATTTTTTGTGAATATTAACATTCGCTTATGAATATTAATCTGAAATTAAATATTATCCTTATGAATAGTAAATCAGATTATTATTTTATTTTCTTAGGGTTATAATTTAAGGAGATCTTGATGAATTTTTCAATGTGATATAATGTAAATTAATGTAAAAGAATTGTTATTTTGAAAATAAATAATTATTATAATTAAAAATTAAATTAATCATATTTAAAAAATTAATTTCAATAAAAATGTAGTTTATTTTTGAATTCATAACATCGATATTATGTTACCCTAAATTTATAATAATTTTATAAAATACTTTAGTTTTTAGTGAATAGTAATAAATAAAGTTTTGAGTTTATTGTACGATTAATGACATCATTATGATGTAATAATTAATATAAAATGATGGTAGAATTTTTTACACTTAAATATGGTATAATTTTTCTTATGTGTCCGAAAAAAGGGAAATCCCACGGTTTTGTAAATACCAATAATGTGGTGTAATTGGGCATTAATAAAGAAATACCCATCTATTTCTATAAATACTCACCCATTACTTCAATTTATTTCCTCTAAAATACATCATCTTCAAATCCATGGTAGTTTTACTTCCCTAAGAGTCATCCCAATGTGTACTCAAGCCCTCGAGGTCCCATCCATTACGTTTTTGGAGTCACTCTAATAGCTAAGGAAATCTACCACCCTTCTCTTTCTCAAGCACTCTATTTATGTTATTCTTTTTTAATTTCAATTTGATTATGTTGAGATATATACTTACATATCCCCAACACATTCAATTTTATGTATTAATGATTAGGGTCCCCTTTTTCTCTCATTAAAATATTTTATGAATTTTATCTAATTCCATTATGCTGTAGAATTATCGTAATGGATTTCTCATCTTCTCTTATTTATTTCGAGTTCCATTCATTTCTTTTCCTTTCCTCTAAAATGTTCATAAAAATGTATTTATGAATCCATTACATTACATGTACGTGATTTTTTTTATCATAATTGAATAATTCATCATCATCTCTCATTTCTCATTATTTTATACTAGAAATGAAAACACCTTCTGAGATGTGTTAATTTATTACATTCAAGGATGATTGGTTTTCAATTTATATTAACATCTTCAATTATAGTCATGAAACCATTTTTATGGTTGAGTAGGAACATAATATTTTTATTTTGACCTATTTATGGTTATGGAATCATTTTATGGACATGTTATTATTTTATAAATCAAAATAAGTTCGTTGTGATAAAAAATCACCAATCAACCCAGAAAATTATCATTAAAGATTTATATAATGATTCATCTTCACACATGATAACCAAATGAATTTTATAACCATGTAATATAATAGATGTTAAAAAATAAAAAAAACTTCTATTCTAAACTACCATTTTTATTATACATGTATATCCTTACATGTATATAAGTAAACCAATGAATAAGATGCTCCAAAACAATAATTTAGAACCTATTAAACCCATCATGAAGGCTACGAATATATATAATAGGGATATAAAAAATTAATTACATAAATAATATGTTCTGTAGATATTATCTATTTAATTTAATTTTGTTTTCTAGGACACCATTATCGCGTGAATAACACCATCTGACTTAGGGTAAGGGTTTTCTACCTGAACCTCTATTTTAATTCCGGATACTCTTAATATCTACATTCCTCAATTAAATTATTATTTTTTCATATTTAATCCTAAAAAATTATTTTTTAATTTTTCATATATGTGTACCAACCACAATCCTACATTTATTTATGGGGAGCTATATTTTTAAAAATGGCCATTCAAGAATTCGTCTTGAAATACAAACCTGATTCAATAAAGTTTCTCAAATTCTTCCCTATTTTCAATGAAAATATATTATCTGTTTATATCATCCACTATCTTTCTAAAATAACCAATTATATATTAAAAATATAATCTTAATTCACTTTTGGTTTTATAAAAATACTTTTCCAAAATAATTCTTCCTTCCATTGTAAAAGTTTATTTATCTTAAGAATTACCGGATGATTTTATAAGAGTATCATCAAATTTTCAACAATATTGTGAATTCTTATTTATTATTGAGATTAATATTTTATGATACAATATATATTATTTTATTTAATTTTTTGAGATTATTTTTTCTATGGATGTTCTATCATAATACCATTCACCAGTTTACTCTGAATGGTTAGTCTTTATGCTTAATGCCTGAGGAATTATATTTACATTTCATATGTTAGTTACAATATGAATATATAAGTTTTTAATGCTTTTTCCATTTCATATTATGAATTGGTTTTACATATATATTTCTGATGGGGCCCATTATATCACATCAATGCATCATTATGTCTCAAGAGACATACTATGGTTTTGGAATGATTCCTTGAAAAAAATGATTATTTATGGTCATGGAACAAGGCCTTGATGGTATGGTTATAATATATGAAATTGTTCATTACATCATTATGAAACTATTAATTGAATGTTCAGGTGGTTATTTGACTACTATAACACCTATGATTATGCATTATTATGGAATTTATTCATCTCTTATTCCTGAGATAATGTATTGAAGTCTATTTTTAGAGGCATGTGAATTTAGTTATTCACCATGACAAATGTTTATGTTTATGTTAGATTCCATTATTTTTCTTAACCTTATTGAGTATTTGAGAGAACACCTTTATTATGATTCATTTTCCCTGTACATTTAGTCATATATTATGAATGACATTAAGGTGTAACCATGATGTTATGGATGTTGTCCAATTAATTTAATATTGTATTTACATTCATCTTGTAAAATTAAACTTTTGTATGTATATGGTTTTCAAAATCTACAAAATAATTTGTTCCATCGAGATAAAAATATCCTGTATTCATGCTGAAGTAATGAAATAAGGAACCAATACTATGAAACTGGGGTCGGGTATTTACAGATTATGTGGTTCGCTAAAGAACAAATGTATTTTTTTATTAATTACTAATATATTGAACTTTATAGATTATAAAAGAGTATAAAATGACTTTGAAGGGGTACCATTCTATATTTCATTTTTGTTGGTATACTAAGTGTAATTGAAATCCTACATAGGCTTGCTGATCAGTTGAATAATATACATCATGTTTTCATGAAATGATATGGGAAATAGTGCATTATTAAATGGATGAGTTGGGATAGAGTAAATAAGAAAGAAAAAAAATGATTGTGTACCTTCATAATAGTTGTTAATATATTTTCTTATATTGGGGTATTAATGTTGACACATCGAATGAATTTGGCATGCCATATCTATAGTTTAGTTTGGAAATATTATTTCCAATATTTTTATCATGTGATACGGGTTGGGTTTGGTTATTAGTTTTATCTTTTGGTTATTCATGTTTATTTCTATTCTTGTGATACTTTGGTAAAGAAGGTGTAGTCTCCCCATGATCAATATTATACCCTTATAGCTAGTTATTATCTTCTAGAATATGGGTAGTTGTGCTTAATGTCACATAACTCATGGGATCAGGGAATCGATTTCTGGAACATGGGTTGGGTTGTCTGAAAGTGTTAATAATGGTTTGGCCATTATTAATTAATTTTCATTTGACTTTCTATTTCGGAATGGTGTAAATGATAATAGGATGAGCTAGTACATTATAAAGAGCTACGGTATAGGACTATCTGAACCATGTAAGAGGGTAAAATACAAATTCCTAGGGTGGGATTAATTTTATTGATTTCTGTTGTTGTAGTTGATACTATTTCATCTCAAGTGATCCACATTTTGTGAGATGAGTTTTTTTGCTTCTAAGTTTTATGATATATTACTTTTGACCAGTAATAGAACAAGAGTTGAGTATGCTTGAATAATTCTAGGCACTTAGTATTATTTTGTAACATGAATCATTAATAGACATGCACAAGAAAAAAGGTTATTGGGTATGATTTTTTTGATATTGAAATGATTTCTTTTCTTTTTCTAATTAAACTAAAATCGGTCCCTACTATGAACATGAATGTTTTAAAATGATCATATAGGGGAATAAATTGTTGTCTAGTGATAAACATGAATAATAAGAATGTTTTTACCATTTTTCAACTATGACATAGATGTTGGATGTTAAAGGATATTGATAGCACAATTGTTTTGATCGTGTAGAAGGGAAAATGGGGAATGAATTATTATGACATAACATGAAAACATCTAGTAAAATGTGTTATTTTAGTGTTATTTTTCTTATGATATGAGTTTATAATTTTATAGATATTCTTGGAAAATGAAACATATTGATAGGATGATATGATGAAATTATAAGATCTGATCCTCTATTAGTGGAACCTAATGCACCAATAGGGTCTGTTGAGGATGTTAGAAATATGTGAACAGATAACATTTCTCACTTCAATAATTTTTTTTGGAAAGATGCCTAGAGTGGGTTCTAAAGATTTTTTTTGACCTAAAATTGATGTTTTAGTTATAGAATTTTATGAATATCATTATAGAGGATGGATCTAAGTAAGTGGATGATGTTTATTTGGTAAAGGGTTCTCATTAATCCATAATGGTGTATCTCTGGAAACACAAACTACATCAAGGGGAAGAGGGGAAGGAAAATTTCTTGTCATTCATCATACACTTATGGATAGTGAGGCTGGTCAATCTCTCTTACCATGTACTAGTCTTACATATTATTTTCTAGTTATTTAATTATTTGATATGGTTTCTTATCATTTATTTATATTTTCAGTATTTTTGAATGGTTTGAGCCTAGAAGTGGAGTTCGTGAGTGTAGTTATGACGATATATACATCATTGGGAGTACTCTTGAGATAAAATTGTTTTTTTAATGGTTGTTCTATTAGGATGGGAGAGTATCATTTCAATTTGGATATTTAAATCCTTAACATGTTGGGATTTGTTTTAATTATTTGTATGGGCTGGATAGTGAAATAAAAATCCCCAATTGATTGATATAGATGGAGAGTAACTTATTTGATTACTAAGGTGAAAATTTTATTCAATTGGGATATCAAGGCAGGTCATGTGGATCATTTTCACTTGGATGTATTTACTGAATACATTTCATGGTTCCCACCTATGTGAGATATTTAATTTACAACTCATCGCACGCCATGTGCTATGATAGTTTTTCTTCCACCATATAGAATGGAACCAACATAACATCAAGAGCTTAATACATAGTTGGAGTAGTTGATGGAGAAGGGGATTATAATTTTGAGTACATCACAATAGGGTTCTGTAGTTTTGTTTTCTACGAATCTTGGGGATAATATGAATCTGTGTGTTGACTACTAGAAGTTGAACCAAATGACTATGAAGAAGCATTATCATCTTCCTCATATTAATGATTTATTTGAATTGTTGAGAGAATATTCGGTGATCTCAAATATTTTCTGGATATATAGTTATCCTTATTTGAGTTTTCAACCTTCATAGATAGTGAGGAAAGCATTTAGAAGTAGTTAAGTCTTTTTAGAGTTCCTATGAATGTCATTAAGGTTAAATAAAACATCGGAAGTGTTTTTGGGAATAATGAATAAAATATTCTACCTGTACTTAGTCCAGATCGTGTAAGTGTTTGTTGATTACATATTGGGGTACTCTAATACTCAAGATGATCGTTCCCAAAATCTATACATCATCTTATGTACACTATGCTAAAATCATCTCTATGTCAAGATATCTATGTGTTTGTTTTGGATTGATCATGTACACATCATAGGACACATCATCTCAAAGATGTTGTGTCGGGGGACTCATAGAAGCATCATGCAACTATTAATTTGGATTATCCTGAGAATTTGTTTTATATAGATATTTACTCGGGCCACTGGGTTTTTATCGAATGTTCATCTAGGATTATTTTGAGGTGGAAAAAACAATTTTAGGTACATCAGAGATGAGAGTATAGTTAGAATGGTCGGAAGCATGCGAAAATTCCTTCCTAATAATAAATAAGTGATTTAATAAGAAATTTTTCATGATCCTACCTCATCGAGGTGAGAATTAGATGGTTTTTTGTGATGCTTCTCAGATCGGGAAGGGAGGAGTATTGATTATGATAAATGGAGCTATGGAATATGGGTCTCAGTAGTTGGGACCATAGGAATGGAACTACATGAAGAATTAGTATGGGTTTTAAATATTATTTTTTTCATTTAATTGTTCATGGAAATATCTATTGGGTGAGAATTATAATATTTATAGGGATCACAATATCTTAAATAATATTTTTTCATAATGATATTTGAACATCTGTAAGTATAGTTGGGATGATTATTTGTTGTAATATCCCAAGTAAGTAATGAATAATAGATATTTTTATCTATGTCTATTAATCAATTAGTTAGTGTTTTAGAGAGTTTGAATGATAATAAATCCAATATTATTCAGGGAGTACACTAATATTTTTAAAAGATTGTTTTTCTGCCTTTTGATGGAAACCCATTTTTTAAATAAAACATTTGACAATATTATAATCTCTATTTGTTGAAATAAACATATTCTTTATGATTGGGAAATTTAAATTTACTTTGGGTAAATTTTTGGTATTCTTCCGATAAAGGTCATTTTTTAATGTATAGTGAAAAATGTTGTATTTTAATTTAAAACCTCGTTTTAATCTAATTTATTTATATGATTAGATTACCTTTTGAATTGGTTTTAAAGTGAAATTAGAATATATTTTTACCATTTAATCTAATAGTGGTATTTGGAAATAATTTCACCTTGAAATTGGTATTAAACTAGTGTCAATCTTTTGATACTTATTGTTTCATAAAAACACGATATTTTCTATGACAACGGGAATTAATTATTAAATTAATTAATGTAACTTATATGTTTTTAATTTTTTAAAATATACATCATTTTTGAATTCGGAATATCAAATATATCTTAGGGTTAAGTTTTGGTATTTTTCTGAAAAGCTTCAATTTTTGATGAATAGTGAAACCACTAAGTGGTACTTAAAAAAACTGATTTTACATTTAAATGAAATTTTACCACCTCAGTGTTTTGAATTTCAAAAATCCGACATACATGGTTGTCATTAAGTAGTAAAATGTGGTTCAATGGGATTAAATATTTTATTTGGTGAATAATAACTTTTACGTTTTTAATCACGATTAGATGTAATTAGTGTAATTTAAGGTGAAAATAATGTTTTAAAAAAATGAAATGACCTAGAAAAAAGTACCACCCTTATTGGATGTGTCATGGCCGACCAAGAAAACCCATGGGTGTATTTTGGGGACCCCATGGAGCCACTTGGGTAAGATAAAGACATTAATGCCCTTTATTTAAAGTAAAAGTAAAAATGACACAAACATGAGTTGTTTTACTAAACCAATTTTTAAATGGGGTTATGAAAGTCATATTTTTTACTATAAATATTAAATGGAAAGATAAAACTATTTAATACATCATAGTATTTTTTTCATAATTTTTATATATTAAATAAATTAAATTATTTATGACATCATGATGATGCAACGATTACCTCATTAATAAAGGATTTAAATAAAATGAAAAGATAATGTTAAATATATAACTTACACTTGTCAAAGACATATTGGATGAGTATATTTCGAACCCTTATCCCCTTATCCTAGAAATACATCAATGTATGACCTTTAAAATCCTAAACTCATTTGAAAATAATGTAACATTTTGTAACTTTCCAAGAGTGCCCCTCCTCTCCTCTTATAAAAGGACCCCACCTCTACCTCCTTACCCACACTTCCAAAGCCTTTTTATCAGCCAAACCCTGCCCATTTTGTCTATCCACATCCCTCTATAACTCCTAGAAGCCACACCTTGGGCATAAGTCTTCCCAAGGAAGCCTTTGAGCTCAAATCAAAAAGATTTACCCGATTTAAAGGTAGTGTCTTCTCTTGTGTTCTTATGTTTTATTTTGCTTCTCCAACCACCTAAACAATTTTTATTCATTTATTTTGTAACATCTCCAGTATCTTCAATATATTAGTATGTTGTTATAATAAGGATTATAACTAAACTTACACACACCTACATCTAATGGTTAAAGAACATATTGTTTCTGTGGATGGTGAATTTCTACCTCACGAAACGATGATTGTTCAATATTCTTATAACACCTTCAAAGGTGGCCAGTGAGATGTCACTATATTTATATATGATATATAATATGTTTATGTTTTCCTTAAGATTATGTATTTTTCATTTATAGAATACCTTTATGGATTCAATTATGGGTATACGCGATATCTTAATTTTAGGAAGTGCGGACTACCGCCCCCTCAAAGTGATTTGATTCGTTAATACCATATGTGGTACGTATAAAGGATAGATTTAATGATATTATATATGATTCCATACTGTAATTATAATAATATTATGTATCATTATGTTTTAATTCCATTAAAGTATGGGATAGAAATGAAAGTTGCGTTCATGCATACCTACGGCGTACCGTCTCCATGAACGGTGCTTTCCTTTCTTATCCCCAAATGTAATGTACTATTAGAAGTGTATATATTTAATGGATATATATGATTTATGTTAAATATAAATTATTAATATAATTCTGGAATTAAAATATACATATATCTCATTTATTTTTAATTCCATTAATATGACATAGAAATGAAAGTAGCGTCCATGCGTACATACGACTTACCGTCTCCATGAATGGTGCATTTCATTTCTTACCTCTAAATGATTATGTAATATTATAAATTCATGTATATACTGGATATATATGATATATATGGCATCTACATCATGATTATCATTCTTGAGATAACGGATATTTGACTACGTGAACAACTTGTAAATATAAGAAGTTCATTTTTGACTCAAGTACCAATAATCGTTAAAACGACCGTTATAAACTTAAATAATAACATAGTGTTCATGAAATGGTAATAAATGATATAAAAGGAATAATGAACATGAAAAGGGTTCTTAAACAAGTATGAATTAACTCAAGTTTATTATTCAGGAGATTAAATAACGATCAAGTCAAGTCAGAAACGAGGCAAGGGAACTTCTTAACCTAATTTCCGTTCTTTGGGTTAATCTCTTACTTTCAAATTATGTAATGATGTTATTATGTTATATCTTTTATTTTCTTTCTTTATGTGTACTTATAGTGAATACACATAATAGATCTATTTTATTTAAAAAATGATCTTTGTATGGGACTTCGTCTCAATATCCATTCATTGAGGCCTATTTTGTTTTATACACAACTTTCTTTCATATGGTGTATAAAACCCTTTGACTTTTATGTTTATTAAAAAGGAATATTTTTTATACGAAGGATTTACTAAATGACAAAAGGGAATGTTTTTGTCGTACGTATGCGGCGACAACGACTTCTCTGTCGCTATGACCATTATTTGTGTTTCGGATTCTCTACAAGCCATACCATTTTTTTTAAAGAAAAATAAATACCATGTTTTACATAATTTTATTTTGCTATTGAAAGTGGTTTCCATAATGTTTTTTATATCAATGTGTTGTATTGATATCTTGTGATTGAAATTTGGAAATGTTATGTTTCCTTTATGCATGTATTATGTGGTACGATTATGTTATGGTTCTTGGGAATTGTTATGAAGACGGGTGGTTCCAGGATAAACTAAGGGCGGGTGAGCCCGATATAGCTCTCCAATGCATTGGGAAACGCGATGGAGTTAAACGTTAAGGATTCTCCAAATATATTTAGGGAATATACTGTGATGGGTATTCCAAATTTAACCAAGAGGGTTACTCCCTACGTAAGAATGTTATGAATGCCCCAAGTTACCTTTATGTCTTATGATTTCTATGATTTATTCATGATTTGATGAGGTATTTTAAAGTGCCTATGTTTTAAGAGTAGAGTATGATTTCATTGATTCTTATGTTTACATGTACTCATGTTTCTTTTCCATATTTTTATATCCCTTTCTGTGCTTTTTATTCTTACCCATGTTTTTGAAATGTTTTTCACAGGTAAAGGGAAAGGTACATGATGTGATGATAGTGTCAATGGAGTGTCAAGAAAGACTCCATGATTAATTTTTAATATGTTTCTGTTGATTGAAAAATGAGTACTATATTTTATGTAACCACTTTGTTTAAGTGTGGAATGTGATGCATGTTTTATGATCTAATTCTCTAAAACTCTAATCCTAAAAATATCCTCAAAGTGTATTCTTAAAATAACTCAATATTAAGTAATGTTTAAGGCTGGGGCCTTATAGTTGGTATCAAAGGTTGGGTTAGATAACTTTATGAGTTATAATTCTATTAAATGATTATCCAAATATATTTTTTTATGGTCAAATAGAAATGATATATACATTGAAGATTACCATGTTGCTTCATCTAAGACATGTTTGTTCAGGATGGTTTTCAGTAGAGGAAACAGGGAAGCAGTGCTAGGAAGGCATACAGAAGGATATAACCTTCCGAATAAGCATCCTGAGATGGTCGGAATTGGAACTGAATAGTTTGTTGTAGTAATGGCGCAGTTGACTCAATTGATAAATGGTGTTGGTATCCATGCACGAGATCTGCCATATCAACCGCAGAGGAACATGTTAGTGGTGTAACATTTTATGAGGCAACATCCCCCATCATTCAGGGATCATCTTACCATGTGCTAGCTGAAGGGTGGATTAAATCACTAAAGAAGATCTTTGATGTCATGGGGTGTTTGGACAATCAAAAGGTTAGTCTTGATATTTACCGTTTGGAGGGTGAAGCAGATCTGTGGTGGTCGATGGTTAAAAATATCAGGGACGCTGATGAGATTGATGCTCTCGACTGGGATGAATTCAAAGTTATGTTTCTTGAGAAGTATTTTCCTAAGGATGTTCGACTTAGGATAGAAAAACAATTCTTCGAATTGAGGAAAGAGGCAGATATAGTGGCTTCCTATGAAGAGAAGTTCACTCAATTGGCAAGGTATGCTCCAAATTTTATCCGAGACCTTGATAGTAAAATCATTCATTTTTACACCGGATTAAAGAGTAAATATTGATGGTCATTGGCTTCTAGTGAGTTTAAAAGGTATGTAAAGCTTGTTCGATGTGCTGAGAAGGTGGAAATATAGTTTTTCGATGATCAAGTGTTCTATAACAACCAGCAGAAGAAGAGACCGAGGTGGCATGTGAAAGGAAAGAATTTTTCAAAAAATTCTGATGGTAAGAGAACTAAGTTTCTAGTTTGTGATAAATGTGGGAAAAGGTATGCTGGGGAATGTCTTCTGAATTCTGTAAAGTGCTACTGATGTGGTAATATGGGACATAAGGCTCGTGATTACACTGAAAAAGATCAAGGTGATGTTATGTCCAACATTGATTTATAGTTACTGAAATGTTTTTAGTGTAATGAGATGGGTCCCTATGAAAACGAGTGTCCGAGAAAGAGCTTGAGTTAAGGGAATCAGTTATACTACAAGAAGAAAGGGGTGGTGAAATCCTTTGCAACTACTTCAGCAGATGTCAGGTATCAAATGAATTTGTATCAGGTACTTTGTTTGTTTTTTCAGATTATGCCAGTGTGTTGTTTGATTCAGGGTCTACACATTCTTTCATCTCTGAAAACTATTCTAGTAAAATGGGAATACCATCTCAAGAAATGACTCCTGAACATTTGGAAAAAAACCTGGGGGAAATGTTGAGGGAAAACGAATTTATATGAATCTTCCTATCCTTATCCGTGGAACGAACCAACTTGCGAACCTTATTGTTTTACCTCTAGTAAAGTTTGTTGTTATTTTGGTTATGGATTGGCTCTCTATTTACCATGCTAAGATTGAATATAGAGTTAATGAAGATTCTTTTCAGAAAGACTTTCAGTTTGTGTACAAGAATAAACCCTTACTGTTGATAACTTATCAAGAGGCCGAGAAACTTGTAAAAGATGAAAATTAATGTTACCTTGTACATATCGTTGAAAATAAAGGAACTGTTCAGATTAATGATGTGCCAGTGGTAAATGAGTATCCTGATGTTTTTCCTGATGAGTTTCTTGGAATAATACCATATCAGGAAGTTGAGTTTACTATATACTTTGTTCCTTATGCTAATCTAATTTCAAAACCCCCTTATCGAATGGCTCAAATTGAACTTTTTGAGTTGAAGGAGAAATTGCAAATTTTATTAGAGAAAGGTTTCATTCGACCTAGCACATCACCATGGGATGCTCCTATTTTATTTGTTAAAAAGAAAGATGGGTCTAGGAGACTTTGCATTGATTATAGAACCTTGAATAACATCACTATTAAGAACAAATATCCTTTGCCTCATATTGATGATATTTCTGATCAGCTCTAGGGAGCTCAGTTTTTTTCGAAGATTTCCCGGAGATCGGGGTACCATCAGTTGAAGGTTAAGGAAGAAGATATTCCGAAGACCGCGTTTCGTACAAGATATGGCCATTATGAATTTGTAGTAATTACTTTTGGGCTAACCACTGCACCTGCTGTATTCATGGACCTAATGAATAGAATTTTTCATGAGTTCTTGGATGAGATTATTGTTGTTTTCATTGATGATATTATGGTGTTTTATAAATGTAAAGAGGAGCATGAAAGAAATTTAAGGGTTATTTTGAAAACCTTAAAAGAAAATAAATTGTATGGGAAATTTAGAAAGTGTGAGTTTTGGTTGCAACAAATTTATTTCCTTGGTCATGTTGTTTCTAAAGATGGGATAATTGTTGATCCTGAAAAAACAATTGTTGTAGAAGAATGGTCAAGACCCACAAATGTAACTGAGATTTGTAGCTTCCCTGGTTTGGCAGACTATTACCGAAGGTTTGTTAGAAATTTTTCCCGGTTATCTAGTTTAATGACTAAATTAACTCGGAACGGTGTTAAGTTTATCTGGACAAAAGAATGTGATGATTGTTTTCAGGTGTTGAAAAGAAGATTGGTGAATGCTCCAGTTTTGGCACTACCTTCCAAGAATGGTGAGTTTTTTATATATAGTGATGCTTCATTGAAAGGACTTGGTTGTGTATTAATGTAGAATGATCAGGTAATTTCTTATGATTCACATCCATTGAAAAATCATGAGGTAAATTATCCTACACATGATTTGGAATTTGATGTTGTTGTTCTCGCTTTAACAATTTGGAGGCATCATTTGTATGGAGTAAAGTGTGAAATATATACTGATAAAAAAAATTTAAAGTAGATATTCACTTAGAAAGAATTGAACATGAGATAGAGGAGATGGATGGAATTAATCAAGGATTATGATTGTACAATCCATTACCATCCAGGAAAAGAAAATAAAGTGGATGATGCTTTTAGTCGAAAAAGTCATGATTCATTAACAATGTTGCGTTTGGAACGTGATCATTTGGTTAAAGAATTGATGAACTTTGGCATAGAATTTTTTGGTGCAGGATGTCCTTCTGTTTTGTTTCAGGTATCAGTGAAATCTTATCTATCAGACAGAATCAAGCAAGCACAGAAGCAAGGCAGTGAGTTGCAGAAAAAGGTAGAGCTGGGTCAGAAAGGTAAGTTTCCTAAATTCAACATTGATAATGATTGTGTTTTGAGATTTGGGAAGAGATTGTGTGTGCCTTGTTATTCACAGTTGAAGAGAGAGTTGTTATGTGAAGCTCATAGTTCTCTGTTTTCAGTTCATCCTGGTAGTACTAAGATGTACAGAGATTTGCGGGAGTATTACTGGTGGGATAAAATGAAAAGAAATATTTCTGATTTTACTGTGAAGTGTTTGACATGTCAACAGGTTAAAGAAGAGTGGAAGTTACCTAAAGGGATGCTTCAGCCTTTACCAGTGCCAGAGTGGAAATGGGAGAATATATCCATGGACTTTGTTGTGGGAATACCGAAGACATCCGAGGTAATAATGCAATCTAGGATATTGTTGATCGCTTGACTAAATCTTCTAATTTCCTTGCTGTATGAGATAGGTTTTCCCAAGATCAACTTTCCCATTTGTATCTTAAAGAGATAGTCAAGTTACATGGAGTTCTTCTCTCCATTTTATCTGACCGTGATCTCAGGTTCACTTCTAACTTTTGGAAAAGACTTCAGAAGTCGTTGGGTTCTAAATTAAATTTTAGTACATCTTTTCATCCTCAATAAAATGGGAAATCCGAACGAACAATTCAGACTTTGGAATATATTCTACGTGCTTGTTCGATGGATTATCAGGGAAGTTGGGACCGACATATTTCTTTGGTTGAATTTTCATATAATAACAGTTTTCATTCCAGTATACAGATGGCATCATTTGAGGCGTTATATGGGAAGCGGTGTCGAAATCCAGCTTTCGGGGATGAAGCGGGTGAAAGGAAGCTGATGGGACCATAAATGGTAGAAGAGTTGGCAGAAAATGTTCAGCTGATACAGAAACACATGAGAACAGCTCAGAGCAGGCAGAATAGTTATGCAGACAACAGGAGGAAAGATCTCTCTTTTGAGGTAGGTGATCATGTTTTTCTCAAGGTATCACCATGGAAAAGAGTGATGCGATTTGGTAAGAATGGAAAGATGAGCCCAAGGTTAATTGGACCATATGAAATTCTGGAGAGAGTTTGATCAGTTTCATACTGAGTGGCTTGACCTCCGATTTTATCTCAAGTACACAATTTTTTTCATGTTTCAATGTTAAGTAAGTACATGCCAGATCCATCTCATGTTTTGAGTCCAGAGGTAGTTAAGTTGGAAGATATTCTATCTCATGAGGAACAACCGGCCCAGATTTTTTACCACAGGGAGCAAGTGTTACGGAATATGGTGATTCGTCATGTAAAGGTTTTGTTTAAAAACCACATGATTGAAGAGGCAACATGGGAATCTGAGAATGCAATGAGGGCTAAATACCTCCACTTATTCGATAAGTAAATAAATTGCGGGGATGCAAATTTCTAAAGGGGGGAAGGATGTAACATCCCAAGTAAGTAATTAAAAATATATATTTTTATCTATGTCTATTAATTAATTAGATAGTGTTTTAGAGGCTCAAAATGATAATAAATCCAATCTTAAGCATGGAATACAATAATATTTTTAAAAGATTGTTTTAGTACCTTTTGATGGAAAACCATTTTTTAAATCAAACTTTTGACAATTTTATAAGCACTATTTGTTGAAATAAACTTAATCTTTATGATTGGGACATTAAAATTTACTTTGGGTAAATTTTTGGTATTTTTCCGATAAAGTACATTTTTTTAATGAATAGTGAAAAATGTTGTATTTTAATTCAAAACCCCTTTTTAATCTAATTTATTTATATGATTAGATTATCTTTTGAATTGGTTTTAAAGTGAAATTATAATATATTTTTACTATTTAATCCAATAGTGGTCGATAGAATTAATTTCACCTTGAAATTAGACATAAACTAGTGTCAATCTTTTGATACTTATTGATTCATAAAAATAAGCTATTTGCTCTGACAGCTGGAATTAATTATTAAATTAATTAATGTAACTTATATGTTTTGAATTTTGTAAAATAGACATCATTTTTGAATTCGGAATATCAAATATATCTTAGGGTGAAGTTTTGGTATTTTTCTGAAAAGCTTCAATTTTTGATGAATAGTGATACCACAAAGTGGTACTTAAAAAAACTGGTTTTTCGTTTAAATGAAATTTAACCACCTCTGTGTTTTAAATTTAAAAAATCCGACATACATGGTTGTCATTAAGAATTAATATATAGTTCAATGTGATTAAAATAACTTTTTGGTGAATATTTACTTTTAAGTTTTTAATCACGATTAGAGGTAATTAGTGTAATTTAAAGTAAAAATAATGTTTTAATAAAATGAAATGACCTAGACACAAGTCACACCCTTATTGGATGTGTCATGGCCGACCAAGACAACCCATGGGTCTATTTTTTTGACCCCATAGAGCCACTTGGATATGATAAATACATTAATGCCTTTTATTTAATGTAAAAGTAAAAAATGATACAAACATGAGTTGTTTTACTAATCCAATTTTTAAATGGGGTTATACAAGTCATATTTTTTACTATAAATATTTATTGGAAAGCTTAAACGATTTCCTACATCATAGTAGTTTTTCATAATTTTTAGACATTAAATAAATTAAATTATTTATGACATCATGACGATGCAACAATTAACTCATTAATAAAGGATTTAAATAAAATGAAAAGATAATGTTAAAGCTATAACTTACACTTGTCAAAGACCTATTTTATGTCTATATTTCGAACCCTTATCACCTTATCCTCTAAATAAATCAATGTGGGACCTTTAAAATCCTAAAATCATTTGAAAATAGAGTAACCTTTTGTAACTTTCCAAGAGTGCCCCTCCTCACCTCTTATAAAAGGCCGCCACCTCTTCCTCCTTACCCACACTTCCAAAGCCTTTTGATCGGCCAACCCCTGTCCATTTGGTCTCTCCACATCCCTTTATAACTCCTAGAAGCCTCAATTTGGGGAGAAATCTTACCCAGGAATCCTTTTAGTTCAAATCAAAAAGAGTTACCCGATTTAAAGGTAGTTTCTTCTCTTGTGTTCTTATGTATTATTTTGCTTCTCCAACCCCCTAAACTCTTTTTATTCATTTCTTTTGTAACAAATCCAGTATCCTAAATATACTAGGATTTTTTTATAAGAAGTATTCGAGCTACACTTACACACACCTACATCTAATGGTTAAAGAACATACTGTTTGTGTGGATGGCGAATTTCTGCCTCACGAAACGATGATTGTTCAATATTCTTCTAACACCATCAAAGGTGGCCATTAAGATGTCACTATATTTATATATGATATATAATATGATTATGTTTTCTTTAAGATTCTGTATTTTTCATTTATGTCATACCAGTATGGCTTCCATTATGGGTATACGCGATATCTTCATTTTAGGAAGTGCGGACTACCGCCCCCTCAAAGTGATTTGATTCGTTAATACAATATGTGGTACATATAAAGGATAGATTTAATGATATTATATATTTTACCATAATGTAATTATAATTCTATTATCTATCATTATTTTTTAATTCCATTAAAGTATGGGATAGAAATGAAAGTAGCGTTCATGCGTACGTACGACGTACCGTCTCCATGAACGGTGCATTTCATTTCTTATCCCCAAATGTAATGTACTATTATAAGTACATATATATAATTGATATATATGATTTATGTTAAATATAAACGATGAATATAATTCTGGAATTAAAATATACATATCTCTCATTTAGTTTTAATTCCATTAATATGACATAGAAATGAAAGTAGCGTTCATGCGTACGTACGACTTACCGTCTCCGTGAACGGTGCATTTCATTTCTCTTACCTCTAAATGATTATGTAATATTATAAATGCATGTATATACTGGATATATATGATATATATGGAATCTACATCATTAATATCATTTTTGAGATAATGGATATTTGACTACGTGAACAACTTGTAAATATAAGAAGTTCATTTTTGACTCAAGTACCAATGATCGTTAAAACGACCTTTATAAACCTAAATAATAACATAGTGTTCATGTCATGGTAATAAATGATATAAAATTAATAATGAACTTGATAAAGGTTTTTAAGCAAGTATAAATTAACTCAAGTTTATTATTCATGAGATTAAATAACGATCAAGTCAAGTCGGAAACGACGTAATGGGACTTCTTAACCCAATTTCCGTTCTTTGGGTTAATCTCTTACATTCAAATTATGTCATGATATTATTATTTTATATCTTGTATTTTTCATTCATTATGTGTAATTATAGTGAATACACATAATAGATCTATTTTATTTAAAAAATGATCTTTGTATGGGACTTTGTCTCAATCTCCATTCATTGAAGCATATTTTGTTTCATACACAATATTATTTTACACAGTGTATAAACCCCTTTGACTTTTACATTTATTCAAGAGGAATCTTTTTTATAAGAAGCATTTACTAAATGAAAAAAGGGAATGTTTTGGTCGTACGTATGCGGCGACAATGACTTCTCCGCCACCGTGACCATTATTTGAGTTTCGGCTTCCTCTACAAGCCATACCATTTTTTTAAAAGAAAAATAAATATCATGTTTTAATTTTATTTTATTTTGGTATTGAAAATGGTTTTCATAATTTTTTTTATATCAATGTGTTGTATTGATATCTTGTGATTGAAATGTGGAAATGTTATGTTTCCTTTATGTATGTATTATGTGGTACGATTATGTTATGGTTCTTGGGAATTGTTATGAAGACGGGTGGTTCCGTGATAAACTAAGGGTGGGTGAGCCTGATATAGCTCTGTAATGCATTGGGTAACGCGAAGGAGTTAAACGTTAAGGTTTCTCCGAAGTGATTTAGGGAATATACTGTGATGGGTATTTCAAACGTAACCAAGAGGGTTACTCCCTACGTAAGAATGATATGAATGCCTCAAGTTACCTTTATGTCTTATGATTTCTATAATTTATTCATGATTTTAGGAGGTATGTTAAAGTGCTTATGTTTTATGAGTAGAGTATGATTTCATTGATTCTTATGTATACATGTACTCATGTTTCCTTTCCATATTTTTAGATCCATTACTGAGCTTTTTATGCTCATCCCACGTTTTTGAAATGTTTTTCACAGGTCAAGGTCAAGGTACATGATGTGAGGATGGTGTCAATGGAGTGTTAAGAAAGAATCCATCTTTTATTTTAAATATGTTTCCGTTGATGGGAAAAATGAGTACTATCTTTTATGTAACCACTTTGTTTAAGTGTGGAATGTGATGCATGTTTTATGATCTAATTCTTTAAAACTCTAAACCCGAAAAGATCTTCAATGTGTATTCTTGAAACAAGTCATGATTAAGTAATGTTTAATGATGGGGCCTTATAGTTGGTATCAGAGGTCGGTTTAGCTAACTTTAGGAGTTATAATTCTTTTACATGATTATCCAAAAATATTATTTTTATGGTCAAATTGAAATCATATAGAATTTGAATATTACCATGTTTCTTCATCTAAGACATGTTTGTTCAGAATGGTTTTCCACAGAGGAAACATGGAAGCAGTGCAAGGAAGGCATACAGAAGGAAATAACCTTCCGAATCAGCATCCTAAGATGGTCAGAATTGGGAGTGAATAGTTTGTTGCAGTAATGGCGCAATTTACTCAAGCGATAAATGGTGGTGGTATCCATGCACGAGATCAGCCAGATCAACCACATAGGAACATTTCAGTGGTGGAACATTTCATGAAGTAACATCCCCCATCATTTAGAGGATCATCTGACCCTGTGCTAGCTTAAGGGTGGATTAAAGCACTAGAGAATATTTTCGATGTCATGGGGTGTTCAGGAAATCAAATGGTTGTCTTTGTATTTACTGTTTGGAGGGTGAATCAGATCAGTGGTGGTCGATGGTTAAAAATATGAGGGACGCTGATGAGATTTATGCTCTCGACTGGGATGAATTCAAAGGTATGTTTCTTTTAGAAGTATTTCCTTAAGGCTGTTCGACTTATGATGGAAAACAACTCTTGGAATTGAGGCAAGAGGAAGACTCAGTTGCTGCCTATGAAGAGAGGTTCAATCAATTGGAATGGTATGCTCCAAATTTTATCCAAGACCTTGATAGTAAAATCAATTGTTTTTACTCAGGATTAAAGCCAAAATATCGAAGGGAATTGGCTTCTCGTGAGTATAAAAGTTATAAAAAGCTTGTTTGATGTGATGAGAAGGTGTAAATGGAGTTTGACGATGATCAAGTGTTCTATAACAACCAGCAGAAGAAGAGACCGAGTTGGCAGGAGAAAGGAAAGAAATCTTCAAAAAAGTCTGATGGTATGAAAACTCAGTTTCCAGTTTGTGATAAATGTGGGAAATGGCATGCTGGGGAATGTCTTATGAATTCTGGAATGTGCTACCGATGTGGTAAGATGGGGCATAAGGCTCGTGATTGAACTGAGAAAGATCAAGGTGATGGTAAGTCCAAATTTTATTTATAGTTAGTGAAATGTTTTAAGTACAATGAGATTGGTCACTATGAAAAAGAGTGTCAGAGAAAGAGCTTGAGTGATGGGAATCAGTTAGACTACAAGCAGAAAGAGGTGGTGAAGTCCTTTGGAACTACTTCAGCAGATGTCGGGCCATCAAATGAAGTTGTATCAGGTACTCTGTTTGTTTTTTCAGATTATGCCAGTGTGTTGTTTGATTCGGGGTCTACACATTCTTTCATCTCTAAAAAAAATTCTAGTAAAATGGGAATACCATCTCAAGAAATGACTCCTGATCTTTTGGTAAAAACACCGGGGGGAAATTTTGAGGCCAAAAGAATTTATAAGAATCTTCCTATCCTTATCTGTGGAAAGAACCTACTTGCGAACCTTATTATTTTACCTCTAGTAGAGTTTGATGTTATCCTGGGTATGGATTGGCTCTCTATTTACCATGCTAAGATTGACTGTAGATCTAAAGATGTTTCTTTTCAGAAAGAATTTCAGTTTTTGTACAAGAATGAACCCTTATTGTTGATAACTTATCAAGAGGCCGAGAAACATGTAAAAGATGGAAATGAATGTTACCTTTCACATATCGTTGAAAATAAAGGAACTGTTCAGATTAATGATGTGCTAGTGGTGAATGAGTTTCTTGATGTTTTTCCTGATGAGTTACCTGGAATAATACCAGACCGGGAAGTTGAGTTTACTGTAGACTTAGTTCCTGATGCTAAGACAATTTCAAAACCCCCTTATCTAATGGCTCAAATTGAACTTTTAGAGTTGAAGGAGAAATTGCAATATTTATTATAGAAAGGTTTCATTCGACCTAGCACATCACCATGGGGTGCTCCTGTTTTATTTGATAAAAATAAAGATGGGTCTATGAAACTTTGAATTGATTATAGATCCTTGAATAACATCACTATTATGAACAAATAACCTTTTCCTCATATCGATGATTTTTTTGATCAGCTCCAGGGAGCTCAGTTTTTTCAAAGATTGACCCGAGATCGGGGTACCATCAGTTGAAGGTAAAGGAAGTAGATATTCTGAAGACCGCGTTTCGTACAAGATATGGCCATTATGAATTTGTAGTAATGCCTTTTGGGCTAACCAATTCACCTGCTGTATTCATGGACTTAATGAATATAATTTTCTGTCAGTTCTTGGATAAGTTTGTGGTTGTTTTCATTGATGATATTTTGGTGTTTTCTAAAAATAAAGAGGAGCATGAAAGAAATATAAGGGTTATTTTTCAAACCTTAAAAGAAAATAAATTTTATGGGAAATTCAGAAAGTGTGAGTTTTTATTGCAATAAATTTCTTTCCTTGGTCATATTGTTTCTAATGATGGGATAACTTTTGACCCTGGAAAAACAAAGGTTGTGGAAGAATGGCGAAGACCCACAAATGTAAATGAGATTCGTAGCTTCCTTGGTTTGGCAGGCTATTACTGAAGGTTTGTTAGAAATTTTTCACTGTTATCTAGTCCAATGACTAAGCTAACTTGGAAGGGTGTTATGTATATCTGGTCAAAATAATGTGATGATTGTTTTCAGGAGTTGAAAAGAATATTGGTTAATGCTCTAGTTTTGGCACTACCTTCCAGGAATGGCGAGTTTGTTATATATAGTGATTCTTCATTGAATGGACTTGGTTACGTCCTAATGCCGAATGATCAGGTAATTTCTTATGCTTTACGTCAGTAGAAAACTCATGAGGTAAATTATCCTACACATGATTTGGAATTAGCTGCTGTTGTTTTTGCATTAAAACTATAGATGCATCATTTGTATGGAGTAAAGTATAAAATATATATTGATCACAAAAGTTTAAAGTATATATTCACTCAAAATTAATTGAACATGATACATAGGAGATGGCTGGAAATAATCAAGGATTATGATTGTATAATTCATTACCATATGGGAAAAGCATATAAAGTGGATGATTCTTTGAGTCGAAAAGTAATGCTTCATTAACAATGTTGCATTTGGAATGTGATCCTTTGGTTAAAGATTTGATGAACTTTGGCATAGAAGTTCTTGGTGCAGGATGTCCTTCTGTTTTGTTTCAGGAATCATTTAAATCTTCTCTATCAGACAGAATCAAGCAAGCATATAAGAAAGACAACGAGTTGTAGAAAAAGGTATAGCTGGTTCAGAAAGGTAAGTTTCCTGAATTCAACATTGATAATGATTGTGTTTTGAGATTTGGGAATAGATTGTGTGTGCCTTGTGATTCACAATTGAAGAGAGAGTTGTTATGTGAATCTCATAGTTCTCCGTTTTCAGTTCATCCTGGCAGTACTAAGATGTACAGATATATGCGGAAGTATTACTGGTGGGATGGAATGAAAAGAGATATTGTTGATTTTACTGTGAAGTGTTTGACATGTCAACAAGTTAAAGCAAAGAGGCAGTTACCGAAAGGGATGATTCAGCATTTACTAGTGTCAGAGTGGAAATGGGAGAATATATCAATGGACTTTGTTGTGGGATTACCGAAGACATCTTGAGGTAATAATGCAATCTGGGTTATTGTTGACCGCTTGACTAAATCTACTCATTTCCTTGCAATATGAGATACTTTTTCCCTAGATCAACTTTACCATTTGTATCTTAAAGAGATATTCAGGTTACTTGGAGTTCATCTCTCCATTGTATCTGACCGTGTCCCAGATTCACTTCTAACTTTTGGAAAGGCCTTCAGAAGTCATTGGGTACTCAATTAAATTTTAGTAGAGCTTTTCATCCTCAATCAGATGAGAAATCAGAATGAACAATTCAAGCTTTGGAAGATATGCTACGTGCTTGTTCGATGGATTATCAGGGAAGTTGGGACCATCATCTTTCTTTGGTTGAATTTTCCTATAATAACAGTTTTCATTCCAGTATACAGATGGCACCATTTGAGGCGTTATATGGGAAGCAGTGTCGAACTACAACTTTCTGGGATGAAGCGGGTGAAAGGAAGCTGATGGGACTAGAATTGGTAGAAGAGTTGGCAGAAAATGTTCATATGATATAGAGACACATGAGAACAGCTCAGAGCAGGCTAAAGAGTTATGCGGACAACATGAGGAAGGATCACTCTTTTGAGGTGGGTGATCATGTTTTTCTCAAGGTATCACCATGGAAAAGTGTGATGCGATTTGGTAAGAAAGGAATGTTGAGTCTAAGGTTCATTGGACCATATGAAATTCTAGAGAGAGTTGGTTTAGTTGCATATAGAGTGGATTTACCTCCGAGTTTATCTCAGGTACACAATGTTTTTCATGTTTCAATGTTAAGGAAGTACATGCCAGATCCATCTCATGTTTTGAGTCCATAGGTAGTTCAGTTGGAAGAGAACCTATCTTATAAGGAACAATCGGTCCATATTTTTGACCCTGGGGAGCAAGTGTTACAGAATAAGGTGATTCATCAAGTAAAGGTTTTGTGAAAAAAAAAACATGAATGAAGAGGCAACATGGGAATCTGAGAATGCAATGAGGGCTAAATACATCCACTTATTCGATAAGTAAATAAATTGGGGGACACAATTTTCTAAAGGGGTGGAAGGATGTAACATACCAAGTATGTAATGAATAATAGATATTTTTATCTATGTCTATTAATGAATTATATAGTTTTTTAGAGGATTAAAATGATAATAAATCCAATCATAAGCAAGTTATACACTAATATTTTTAAAAGATTGTTTTAGTGCCTTTTGATTGCAAACCATTTTTTAAATCAAAAATTTGACAATTTTATAAGATCTATTTGTTGAAATAAACTTATTATTTATGATTGGGACATTGAAATTTACTTTGGGTAAAATATTTGGTATTTTTCCGATAAAGTTAATTTTTTAATGAATAGTGAAAAATATTGTATTTTAATTCAAAACCTCTTTTTAATATAATTTATTTATATGATTAGATTATATTTTTAATTTTTTTTAAAGTGAAATTAGAATATATTTTTACCATTTAATCCAATAGTGGTCGTTGGAATTAATTACACCTTGAAATTGGACTTAAACTAGTGTTAATCTTTTAAAACATTTTGCTTCATAAAAACACGCTATTTGCTCTGATATCGGAAATTAATTATTAAATAAATTAATGTAACTTATATGTTTTGAAATTTTTAAAATAGACATTATTTTTGAATTCAGAATATCAAATATAGCTTTGGGTGAAGTTTTAATATTTTTCTGGAAAGCTTCAATTTTTTATGAATAGTGAAACCACTAAGTGGTACTTAAAAAAAACTGATTTTTCATTTAAAAGAAATTTTACCACCACTTTGTTTTGAATTTAGAAAACCCGACATACATGGTTGTCATTACGAAGTAAAATGTGGTTCAATGAGATTAAAATAATTTTTTGGTGAATAGTAACATTTATGTTTTTAATCGCAATTAGAGGTAATTAGTGTCATTTAAGGTAAAAGTAATGTTTTAATTAAATGAAATGACCTAGACACATGTCCTACACTTATTGGATGTGTCATGGCCGACCAAGAAAACCCATGGGTCGATTTTTGGGACCCCATGGAGCCACTTGGGTAAGATAAAGACATTAATGCCTTGTATTTAAAGTAAATCTAAAAATGACACAAACATGAGTTATTTTACTAAAACAATTTTCAGCTGGGTTTATACAAGTCATATTTTTTACTATAAATATTCATTGGAAAGATAAAAAGATTTCCAACATCAAAGTATTTTTTTCAGAATTTTTAGACATTAAATAAATTAAATTATTTATGACATCATGATGATGCAACGATTACCTCATTAATAAAGGATTTAAATAAAATGAAAAGATAATGTTAAAGATATAAATTAAACTTGTCAAAGACCAATTTGATGAGTATATTTACAAGCCTTATCACCATATCCTCGAAATAAATCAATGTGGGACCTTTCAAATCCGAAACTCATTAGAAAAATAAAGAAACATTTTGTAAATTTCTAATAGTTCCCCTCCTCCCCTCTTATAAAAGTCCCCCACCTCTACCTCCTTACCCACACATCCAAAGCCTTTTTCTCGGCCAAAACCTGCTCATTTTGTCTCTACACATCCCTCTCTAACTACTAGAAGCCTCACTTTGGGCTGAAGTCTTCCCAAGGAATTCTTTGAGCTCAAATCAAAAAGAGTTACCCGATTTAAAGGTAGTGTCTTCTCCTGTGTTCTTAAGTTTTATTTTGCTTCTCCAACCCCCTAAACACTTTTTATTCATTTATTTTGTAACTACTATAATATCTTCAATATACTAGGATGTTTTTATAAAAATTATTCGATATACACATACACACACCTACATCTAATGGTTAAATAACATATTGTTTCTGTGGATGGCGAATTTCTGCCTCACGAAACGATGATTGTTCAATATTATTCTATCACCATCAAAGGTGGACATTAAGATTTCACTATATTTATATATGATATATAATATTTTAATGTTTTCCTTAAGCTTCTGTATTTTTAATTTATGGAATACCTTTTTGGCTTCCATTATGGGTACACGCGATATCTTCATTTTAGAAAGTGCGGACTACCGCCCCCTAAAAGTGATTTGATTCGTTAATACCATATATGGTACGTATAAAGGATAGATTTAATGATATTATATATGATACCATACATTAATTATAATAATATTATTTATCATTATGTTTTAATTCCATTAAAGTATGGGATAGAAATGAAAGTAGCGTTCATGCGTACGTATGGCGTACCGTCTCCATGAACGGTGCATTTCATTTCTTATCTCCAAATGTAATGTACTATTATAAGTACATATATATAATGGATATATATGATTTATGTTACATCTAAATTATGAATATAATTCTGGAATTAAAATATACATATCTCTCATTTAGTTTTAATTTCATTAATATGACATAAAAATGAAAGTAGCGTTCATGCGTACGTACGACTTACCGTCTCCATGAACGGTGCATTTCATGTATTACCTCTAAATGATTGTGTAATATTATAAATGCATGTATATACTAGATATATATGATATATAATTCATCTAAATCATGAATATCATTCTTGAGATAATGGATATTTGACTACGTGAAAAACTTGTAAATATAAGAAGTTCATTTTTGACTCAAGTACCAATGATCGTTAAAATGACCGTAATAAACTTAAATAATAACATAGTGTTCATGACATGGTAATAAATGATATAAAAGTAATAATTAACTTGAAAAAGGTTCTTAAGAAAGTATAAATTAAATCAAGTTTATTATTTAGGAGATTAAAAAACGATCAAGTTATGTCGGATACGAGGTAAGGGAACTTCATAACCCAATTTCCGTTCTATGGGTTAATCTACTACTTTAAAATTATGTCATGATTTTATTATGTTATATATTTTATTTTTACTTTATTTATGTGTACTTTTAGTGAATACACATAACAGATCTATTTTATTTAAAAAATGATCTTTGTATGGGACTTCGTCTCAATCTCCATTCATTGAGGCATATTTTGTTTTATACACAACTTTCTTTTATATGGTGTATAAACCCCTTTGACTTTTAAGTTTATTAAAAAGGAATATTTTTTATACCAAGGATTTACTAAATAAAAAAAGGGAATGTTTTTGTTTTACGTATGCGGCGAAAATGACTTCTCCATCGTCGTGACCATTATTTGAGTTTCGGCTTCCCCTACATGCCATACCATTTTTTAAAAGAAAAATAAATACCATGTTTTAATTTTATTTTATTTTGGTATTGAAAATGGTTTTCTTAATGTTTTTTATATTAATCTGTTGTATTGATATCTTCAGATTGAAATGTGGAAATTTTATGTTTCCTTTATGCATGTATAATGTGGTACGATTATGTTATGGTTCTTGGGCATTGTTATGAAGATGAGTGGATCCATGATAAACTAAGGGCGAGTGAGCCCGATATAGCTCTCCAATGCATTGGGTAACACAAAGGAGTTAAAAGTTAAGGTTTCTCTGAAGTTATTTAGGGAATATACTGTGATGGATATTCCAAACATAACCAAGAGGGTTACTCCCTACGTAAGAATGTTATGAATGCCTCAAGTTACCTTTATGTCTTGTGATTTATATAATTTATTCATGATTTGATGAGATATGTTAAAGTGCTTATGTTTTATTAGAAGATTATGATTTCATTGATTCTAATGTATACATGTAATCATGTTTCATTTCTATATTTTTAGATCCCTTACTGAGATTTTTATGCTCATCCCATGTTTTTGAAATGTTTTTCACAGGTCAAGGGAAAGGTACAGGATGTGATGATAGTGTCAATGGATTGTCCAGAAAGAATCCATGTTTTATTTTAAATATGTTTTCGTTGATGGGAAAAATGAGTACTATCTTTTATGTAACAAATTTGTTTAAGTGTGGAATGTGATTCATGTTTTATGATCTAATTCTCTAAAACTCTAAATATGAAAATACCCTCAATGTGTATTCTTGAAATAACTCACGATTAAGTAATGTTTAAGGATGGAGCCTTATAGTTGGTATCAAAGGTCAGTTTAGATAACTTTAGGAGTTATAATTCTATTAAATAATTATCCAAATTTATTTTTTTATGGTCAAATTGAAATGATATAGTATTTGAATATTACTATGTTGCTTCATCTAAGACATGTTTGTTCAGAATGGTTTTCCACAGAGGAAACAGGGAAGCAGTGCTAGGAAGGCATACAGAAGGAAATAACCATCCGAATCAGTATCCTGAGATGGTCGGAATTGGAACTGAACAGTTTGTTGCAGTAATGTCGTAGTTTACTCAAGTGATAAATGGTGGTGGCATCCATGCACGAGATCTGCAAGATCAACCGTAGAGGAACATGTCAGTGGTGGAACATTTAATGAGGCAACATCCCCCATCATTCAGAGGATCATCTGACCCTGTACTAGCTAAAGAGTGTATTAAAGCACTGGAAAAGATTTTCGATGTCATGTGGTGTTCATACAATCAAAAGGTTAGTCTTGCTATTTACCGTTTGGAGGGTGAAGAAGATCAGTGGTGGTCGATGGTTAAAAATATCAGGGACGCTGATGAGATTGATGCTCTCAACTGGGATGAATTCAAAGGTATGTTTCATGAGAAGTATTTTCATAAGGATATTCGACTTAGTATGGAAAAACAATTCTTGGAATTGAGGCAAGAGGAAGACTCAGTGGCTGCCTATGAAGAGAGGTTCACTCGATTTGAAAGGTATGCCCCAAAATTTATCTGAGACCTTGATAGTAAAATATATCATTTATACTCAGGATTAAAGGAAAAATATTGAATGGAACTGGCTTCTCGTGCGTTTAAAAGTTATGAAAAGCTTGTTTTATGTGCTAATAAGGTGGAAATGGAGGTTGCCGATGATCAAGTGTTCTATAACAACCATCAGAAGAAGAGACCGAGGTGGCAGGAGAAAGGACATAATTCTTCAAAAAAGTCCAATGGTAAGAAAACTAAGTTTCCAGTTTGTGATAAATGTGGAAAAAGGCATGCTGGTGATTGTCTTCTGAATTATGGAAAGTGCTATCGATGTTGTAATATGGGACATAAGGCTCGTGATTTCAATGAAATAGATCAAGGTGATGGTAAGTCCAAATTTGATTTACATTTATTGAAATGTTTTAAGTGAAATGAGATGTGTCACTATGAAAACGAGTGTTCGACAAAGAGCTTGGGTGATGGAAATCAGTTAGACTACAAGCAGAAAGGGGTGGTGAAATCCTTTGCAACTACTTCAGTAGATGTCGGGCCCTCAAATGATGTTGTATCAGGTACTTTGTTTGTTTTTTCAGATTATGCCAGTGTGTTGTTTGATTCGGGGTATACACATTCTTTCATCCTTGAAAACTTTTCTAGTAAAATGGGAATACCATCTCATGAAATGACTCCTGAACTTTTGGTAAAAACACCTGGGGGAAATGTTGAGGAAAAAAGAATTTATAAAAATCTTCCTTTCCTTATCCTTGGAAAGAACCTATTTGCGAACCTTATTGTTTTACTTCTAGTAGAGTTTGATGTTATCTTGGGTATGGATTGGCTCTCTATTTTCCATGTTAAGATTTACTGTAGAGCTAAAGAAGTTTCTCTTCAGAAAGACTTTCAGTTTGTGTACAAGAATAAACCCTTACTGTTGATAACTTACCAAGAGGCCGAGAAACTTGTGAAAGATGGAAATGAATGTTACATTGCACATATCGTTGAGAATAAAAGAACTGTTCAGATTAATGATCTGCCAGTGGTGAATGAGTATCCTGATGTTTTTCCTAATTAGTTTCCTGGAATAATACCAGACCAGGAAGTTGAGTATACTGTAGACTTAGTTCATGATGCTAATCCAAATTCAAAACCCCCTTATCGAATGGCTCAAATTGAACATTTAGAGTTGAAGGAGCAATTGCAATATTTATTAGAGAAAGGTTTCATTTGACCTAGAACATCACCATGGGGTGATCCTGTTTTATTTGTTAAAAATAAATATGGGTCTATGAGACTTTGAATTGATTATAGATCCTTGAATAACATCACTATTATGAACAAATAACCTTTGCCTCATATCGATGATTTGTTTGATCAGCTCCAGGGAGCTCAGTTTTTTTCAAATATTGACCTGAGATCGGGGTACCATCAGTTGAAGGTAAAGGAATCAAATATTCTGAAGACCACATTTCATACAAGATATGGCCTTTATGAATTTGTAGTAATGCCTTTTGAGCTAACCAATGCACCTGCTGTATTCATGGACTTAATGAATAGAATTTTCTGTGAGTTCTTGGATATGTTTTTGTTTGTTTTCATTAATGATATTTTGGTGTTTTATAAAAGTAAAGAGAATCATGAAATACATTTAAGGGTTATTTTTCAATCCTTAAAAGAAAAGAAATTGTATGGTAAATTCAGCAAGTGTGAGTTTTGGTTGCAAAAAATTTCTTCCCTTGGTCATATTGTTTCTAAATATGGGATAACTGTTGATCCTGCAAAAACAATGGTTGTGGAAGAATGGCCAAGACCCACAAATTTAATTGAGATTTGTAGCTTCCTTGGTTTGGAAGGCTATTACAGAAGGTTTTTTAGAAAGTTTTCCCGGTTATCTAGTCCAATGACTAAGCTAACTCGGAAGGGTGTTAAGTTTATCTGGAAAAAAGAATGTTATGATTGTTTTCAAGAAGTTGAAAAGAAGATTGGTGAATGCTCCAGTTTTGGTACTACCTTCCAGGAATGGTGAGTATGTTATATATAGTGATGCTTCCTTGAAAGGACATGGTTGTGTCCTAATGAAGAATGATCAGGTAATTTCTTATGCTTCACGTCAGTTGAAAACTCATGAGGTAAATTATCCTACAAATGATTTGGAATTAGCTTCTATTGTTTTCACTCTAAAAATTTAGAGGCATCATTTGTATGGGGTAAAGTGTGAAATATATACTGACCACAAAAGTTTAATGTATATATTCACTCAGAAATAATTGAACATGAGACAGAGGAGATGGCTGGAAATAATCAAGGATTATGTTTGTACAATTATTTACCATCCGGAAAAATCAAATAAAGCGGCTGATTCTTTGAGTAAAAAAAGTAATTCTTCATTAACAATGTTGTGTTTGGAACTTGATCCTTTGGTTAATTATTTTATGAACTTTGGCATAGAAGTTGTTGGTGCAGGATGACCTTCTGTTTTGTTTCAGGTATCAGTGAAATATTTTCTATCAGACAGAATCAAGAAAGCACAAAAGCAAGACAGTTAGTTGCAGAAAAAGGTAGAGCTGGTTCAGAAAGGTAATTTGCCTGAATTCAACATTGATAATGATTGTGTTTTGAGATTTGGGAAGAGATTGTGTGTTCCATGTGATTCACAGTTGAAGAGATAGTTTTTATGTGAAGCTCATAGTTCTCCGTTTTCAGTTCATCCTGGAGTACTAAGATGTACAGAGATCTGTGGAAGTATTACTGGTGGGATGGAATGAAAATAGATATTGATAATTTTACTGTGAAGTGTTTGACATGTCAATAGGTTAAAGCAGAGTGGCAGTTACCAAAAGGTATGCTTCAGCCTTTACCAGTGCCAGAGTGGAAATGGTAGAATATATCCATGGACTTTGTTGTGGTATTACCGAAGACATCTCGAGGTAATAATGCAATCTGGGTTATTGTTGATCGCTTGACTTAATCTGCTCATTTCCTTTCTATACAAGATTCTTTTTCCCTAGATCAACTTTCCCATTTGTATCATAAAGATATAGTTAGGTTACATGGAGCTCCTCTCTCCATTAGATCTGATCGTGATCCCAGGTTCACTTCTAACTTTTGGAAAGGCCTTCAAAAGTCGTTGGGTACTGAATTAAATTTTAGTATAGCTTTTCATCCTCAATCATATGGGAGATCAGAACGAACAATTCAGACTTTGGAAGATATACTACGTGCTTGTTCGATGGATTATCAGGGAAGTTGGGACCAACATCTTTCTTTGGTTGAACTTTCATATAATAACAGTTTTCATTCCAGTATACAGATGGCACCATTTGAGGCGTTATATGGGAAGCAGTGTCAAACTCTAGCTTTATGGGATGAAGTGGGTGAAAGAAAGCTTATGGGATAAGATTTGGTAGAAGATTTGGAAGAAAAAGTTCATCTGATGCAGAAACACATGAGAGCAGCTCAGAGCAGGCAGAAGAGTTATGCGGACAATAGGAGGAAGGATCTCTCTTTTGAGGTAGGTGATCATGTTTTTGTCAAGGTATCACCATGGAAAAGTGTGATTTGATTTGGTAAGAAAGGAAAGCTGAGTCCAAGTTTCATTGGACCATATGAAATTCTAGAGTGAGTTGTATCGTTTTCATACCAAGTGGCTTTACCTCCGAGTTTATCTCAGGTACACAATGTTTTTCATGATTCAATGTTAAGGCAGTACATGCCAGATCCATCTCATGTTTTGAGTCCAGAGGTAGTTCAGCTGAAGAGAACCTATCTTATGAGGAACAACCGGTCCAGATTTTTGACTATAGGGAGCAAGTGTTATGGAATAAGGTGATTCTTCAAGTAAAGGTTTTGTGGAAAACCACATGATTGAAGAGGCAACATGGGAATCTGATAATGCAATGAGGGCTAAATACCCCCACTTATTCGATAAGTAAATAAATTGCAGGGACACAGTTTTTTAAAGGGGTGAAGGATTTAACATCCCATGTAAGTAATGAATAATAGATATTTTTATCTATGTCTATTAATGAATTATATAGTTTTTTTAGAGACTTAAAATGATAATAAATCCAATCTTAAGCATGGAATACACTAATATTTTTAAAAGATTGTTTTACTACCTTTTGATGGAAAACCATTTTTTAAATCAAACTTTTGAAAATTTTATAAGCTCTATTTGTTGAAATAAACTTATTCTTTATGATTTGGACATTTAAATTTACTTTGGGTTAACTTTTGGTATTTTTCCGATAAAGTTCATTTTTTAATGAATAGTGAAAAATGTTGTATTTTAATTCAAAACATTTTTTTAATATAATTTATTTATATGATTATATTATCTTTTTAATTGGTTTTAAAGTGAAATTAGAATATATTTTTACCATTTAATCCAATAGTGGTCATTGGAATTAATTTCACCTTGAAATTGGACATAAACTAGTGTCAATCTTTTGATACTTATAGTTTCATTAAAACACACTATTTTCTCTGACATGGGGAATTAATTATTAAATTAATTAAGGTAACTTATATGTTTTTAATTCTGTAAAAAAGACATAATTTTTGAATTCAGAATATCAAATATATCTTTGGGTGAAGTATTGGTATTTTTCTGAAAAGCTTCAATTTTTTATGAATAGTGAAACCACTATGTGGTACTTAAAAAAACTGATTTTTCATTTAAATGAAATTTTACCACCTTTGTGTTTTGAATTTCAAAAATCCGACATGCAAGGTTTTCATTAAGAAGAAAAATGTGGTTCAATGGGATTAAAATAAATTTTTGGTGAATAGTAACTTTTAAGTTTTTAATCGCAATTAGAGGTAATTAGTGTAATTTAAGATTAAAATAATGTTTTAATAAAATTAAATGACCTAGAAACATGTCCTACCCTTATTGGATGTGTCATGGACGACCAAGAAAACCCATGGGTCGATTTTTGGGACCCCATGGAGCCACTTGGGTAAGATAAAGACATTAATGCCTTTTATTTAAAGTAAAAGTAAAAATGACACAAACATGATTTGTTTTACTAAACCAATTTTTAAATGGGGTTATACAAGTCATATTTTTTACTATAAATTTTTATTGGAAAGATAAAAAGATTTCCTACATCATAGTATTTTTTTATAATTTTTAGACAATAAATAAATTAAATTATATATGACATGATGATGATGCAACGATTACCTCATTAATAAAAGATTTAAATAAAATGAAAAGATAATGTTAAAGATATAAATTAAACTTGTCAAAGACCTATTTTATGAGTATATTTCTAACCCTTATCACCTAATCCTCGAAATTCATCAATGTGGGACCTTTAAAATCCGAAACTCATTTGAAAATAAAGTAATATTTTGTAACATTCGAAGAGTGGCCCTCCTATCATCTTATAAAAGGCCCACACCTCTACCTCCTTACCCACACTTCCAAAGGCTTTTTCTCGGCCAAAACCACCCCATTTTGTCTCTCCACATCCCCTTATAACTCCTAGAAGCCTCACATTGGGCAGAAGTATTCCCAAGGAAGCCTTTGAGCTCAAATCAAAAAGAGTTACCCGTTTTAAAGGTAGTGTCTTCTCTTGTGTTCTTATGTTTTATTTTGCTTCTCCGACCCCCTAAACTCTTTTTATTCATTTATTTTGTAACAAATACAGTATCTTAAATATACTAGGATGTCGTTATAATAAGGATTCGAGCTACACTTACAAACACCTAAATCTAATGGTTAAAGAACATACTGTTTCTATGGATGGCGAATTTCCGCCTCACGAAACGATGATTGTTCAATATTTTTCTAACACCCTCAAAGGTGGCCATTAAGATGTCACTATACATATATATGATATATAATATGTTTATGTTTTCTTTATGCTTCTGTATTTTTCATTTATGGCATACCTTTATAGATTTCATTATGGGTATACGAGATATCTTCATTTTAGGATGTGCGGACTACCGCCCCCTCAAAGTGATTTGATTCGTTAATTCCATATGTGGTACGTATAAAGGATAGATTTAATGATATTCTATATGATACCATACAGTAATTATAATACTATTATGTATCATTATGTTTTAATTCCATTAAAGTATAGGAATGAAATGAAAGTAGCGTTCATACATACGTACGATGTACCGTCTCCATGAACGGTGCATTTCATTTCTTATCCCCAAATGTAATGTACTATTATAAGTACATATATATATTTGATATATATGATTTATGTTAAATATAAATTATGAATATAATTCTGGAATTAAAATTTACATATCTCTCATTTAGTTTTAATTCCATTAATATGACATAGAAATGAAAGTAGCGTTCATGCGTACGTACGGCTTACCGTCTCCATGAACGGTGAATTTCATTTATTACCTCTAAATGATTATGTAATATTCTAAATGCATTTATATAATGGATATATATGATATATAAGGCATCTACATCATGAATATCATTTTTTAGATAATGGATATTTGACTACATGATCAACATGTAAATAAAAGAAGTTCATTTTTTACTCAAGTACCAATGATCGTTAAAACAACTGTTATAAACTTAAATAATAACATAGATTTCATGACATGGTAATAAATTATATAAAAGGAATAAAGAACTTGAAAAAGGTTCTTAAGAAAGTATAAATTAACTCATGTTTATTATTCAGGAGATTAAAGAACGATCAAGTCAAGTCGGATACGAGGTAATGGAACTTCTTAACCCAATTTCCATTATTTGTGTTAATCTCCTACTTTCAAATTATGTCATGATATTATTATGTTATATCTTGTATTTTTACTTTCCTTATGTGTACTTATAGTTAATACACAGAATAGATCTATTTTATTTAAAAAATGATCTTTGTATGGGACTTCGTATCAATCTCCATTCATTGAGGCATATTTTGTTTTATACACAACATTATTTTATAAGGTGTATAAACCCCTTTGACTTTTATGTTTATTCAAAAGGAATATCTTTTATACGAAGCATTTACTAAATGACAAAAGGGAATGTTTTTTTCGTACGTATGCGGCGACAACGACTTCTCTGCCTTCGTGACCATTATTTGAGTTTCAGCTTCCTCTACAAGCCATATCATTTTATAAAAGAAAAATAAATACCATGTTTTACTTTTCTATTTTTTGGAATTTAAAATGGTTTTCATAATGTTTTTTATATCAATGTATTTTATTGATATCTTGTGATTGAAATGTGGAAATGTTATGTTTCCTTTATGCATGTATTATGTGGTATGATTATGTTATGGTTCTTGGGCATTGTTATGAAGATGGGTGGTTCCGTGATAAACTAAGGGAGGGTGATCCCGATATAGCTCTCCAATGCATTGGGTAATGCGAAAGGGTTAAACATTATGGTTTCTCCAAAGAGATTTAGGGAATATACTGTGATGGTTATTCCAAACGTAACCAAGAGGGTTACTCCCTTCGTAAGAATGTTATGAATGCCTCAAGTTACCTTTATGTCTTATGATTTATATGATTTATTCATGATTTGATGTGGTATGTTATAGTGCTTATGTTTTATGAGTAGAGTATGATTTCATTGATTCTTATGTATACATGTACTCATGTTTCCTTTCCATACTTTTAGATCCCTTACTGATCTTTTTATGCTCATCCCATGTTTTTGAAATGTTTTTCACAGGTCAAGGGAAAGGTACATTATGTGATGATAGTGTCAATGGAGTGTCAAGAAAGAATCCATGTTTTATTTTAAATATTTTTCCGTTGACTGAAAAAATGAGTACTATATTTTATGTAACCACTTTTCTTAAGTGTGGAATGTGATGCATGTTTTATGATCTAATTATCTAAATATCTAAACTTGAAAAGATCCTCAACGTGTATTCTTAAAATAACTCAATATTAAGTAATTTTTATGGTTGGGGCCTTATAGTTGGTATCAAATGTCAGTTTAGATAACTTTAGGAGTTATAATTCTATTAAATGATTATACAAAAATATTTTTTTATGGTCAAATTGAAATGATATAGCATTTGAAGATTACCATGTTGCTTCATCATAGACATGTTTTTTCAGAATGGTTTTCCGCAGAGGAAACAGGGAAGTAGTGCTATGAAGGCATACAAAATTAAATAACCTTCCGAATCATCATCCTGAGATGGTCAGAATTGGAACTGAATAGTTTGTTGCAGTAATCGTGCTTTTGACTCAAGCGAAAAATGGTGGTGGTATCCATGCATGAGATCAGCCAGATCAACCCCAGAGGAACATGTCAGTGGTGGAACATTTCATGAGGCAACATCCCCCATCATTCAAAGGATCATCTGACCTTGTTCTAGCTGAAGGGTGGATTAATGCACTGGAAAAGATTTTCGATGTCATGGGGTGTTCAGACAATCAAAAGGATAGTCTTGCTATTTACCGTTCGGAGGGTGAAGTAGATCAGCGGTGGTCGACGGTTACAAATATTAGGGACGCTGATGAGATTGATTCTCTCGACTGGGTTGAATTAAAAGTTATGTTTCTTGAGAAGTATTTTCCTAAGGAGATTCGACATAGGATGGAAAAACAATTCTAGGAATTGTGGCAAGTGGAAGACTCAATGGCTTCCTATGAACAGTGGTTCACTCAATTGGCAAGGTATGCTCCAAATTTTATCCGAGACCTTCATAGTAAAATCAATCGTTTTTACTCAGAATTAAAGCCAAAATATCAAACGGTATTGGCTTCTCGTGAGTTTAAAAGTTAGGAAAATCTTGTTCGATGTGTTGATAAGGTGGAAATGGAGTTTGATGATGATCAAGTGTTCTATAACAACCAGTAGAATAAGAGACTGAGGTGAAAGGAGAAAGGAAAGAATTATTCAAAAATTTCTGATGGTAAGAATACTAAGTTTTTAGTTTGTGATAAATGTGGGAAATGGAATGCTGGGGAATGTCTTCTAAATTCTGGAAAGTGCTACCGATGTGGTAAAATGGGACATAAGGGTCGTGATTGCACAAAAAAAGATCCAGGTGATTGTAAGCCCAAATTTGATTTACATTTAGTGAAATGTTTTATGTGAAATGAGATGGGTCACTATGGAAACGAGTTTCTGACAAAGAACTTGAGTGATGGTAATCAGTTAGACTACAAGCAGAAATTGGTGGTGAAATCCATTGCAACTACTTTAACAGATGTCGGGCCATCAAATGATGTTGTATTAGGAACTTTGTTTGTTTTTTAAGATTATTCTAGTGTGTTGTTTGATTCAGGGTCTACACATTCTTTCATCTCTGAAAACATTTCTAGTAAAATGGGAATACCATCTCAAGAAATGACTCCTGAAATTTTGGTAAAAACACCTGGGGGAAATGTTGAGGAAAAAAGAATTTATAAAAATCTTCTTATCCTTATCCATGGAAAGAACCTACTTGAAAACCTTATTTTTTTTACCTATAGTAGAGTTTGATGTTATCCTGGGTATGGATTGGCTCTCTATTTACCATTAAAAGATTGAATGTAGAGCTAAAGGAGTTTCTTTTCAGAAATACGTTCAGTTTGTGTACAAGAATGAACCCTTACTGTGGATAACTTATCAAGAGGCCAAGAAACTTGTAAAAGATAGAAATGAATGTTACCTTGCACATATCATTGAAAATAAAGGAATTGTTCAGATTAATGATGTACTAGTGGTAAATGAGTATCCTGAGGTTTTTCCTGATGAGTTTCCAGGAATAATACCAGGTCGGGAAGTTTAGTTAACTGTAGACTTAGTTCCTGATGCTAAGCCAATTTCAAAACCAACTTATCGAATGGCTCAAATTAAACTACTAGAGTTGAAGTAGCAATTACAAGATTTATTAGAGAATGGTTTCATTCGACCTAGCACATCACCATGGGGTGCTCCTGTTTTATTTGTTAAAAATAAATATGGGTCTATGAGAATTTTCATTGATTATAGATCCTTGAATAACAAAACTTTTACAAAAAAATATCCTTTGCATCATATCGATGATTTGTTTGATCATCTCCAGGGAGCTCAGTTTTTTCCAATGATTGACTTGAGATCGGGGTATGACTAGTTGAAGGTAAAGGCAGAAGATATTCCGAAGTCCATGTTTCATACTATATATGGCCATTATGAATTTGTAGTAATGCATTTTGGGCTAACCAATGCACCTATTATATTCATGGACGTAATGAATAGAATTTTCCATGAGTTCTTTGATAAGTTTGTGGTTGTGTTCTTTGATGATATTTTTGTGCATTCTAAAATTAAAGTGGAGCATGAAAGAAATTTAAGGGTTATTTTTAAAACCTTAAAAGAAAAGAAATTGTATGGGAAATTCAGAAAGAGTGAGTTTTGGTTGCAACAAATTTCTTTCCTTTGTCATGTTGTTTCTAAAGATGGGATAACTGTTGATCCTGCAAAAACAATGGTTTTGGAAGAATGGACAAGACCAAAAAATGTAACTGGGAATCGTAGCTTCCTTGGTTTGGAAAGCTATTTCCGAAGGTTTGTTAGAAAATTTTCCTGGTTATCTAGTCCAATGAATAGGCTTACTCGGAAGGGTGTTATGTTTATCTGGACAAAAGAATGTGATGACTGTTTTCAGGAGTTGAAAAGAAGATTGGTGAATGCTTTAGTTTTGGCACTACGTTCCAGGAATAGTGAGTTTGTTATATATAGTGATGCTTCATTGAAAGGACTTTGTTGTGTCCTAAGGCAGAATGATCAGGTAATTTCTTATGCTTCACGTCAGTTGAAAACTCATGAGGTAAATTATCCTACACATGATTTGGAATTATCTGTTGTTGTTTTCGCATTAAAAATTTGGAGGCATCATTTTTACGGAGTAATGTGTGAAATATATACTGATCACAAATGATTAAAGTATATATTCACTCAGAAATAATTGAACATGAGACAGAGGAAATGGCTGGAATTAATCAAGGATTATGATTGTACAATTTATTACCATCTGGTAAAAGAAAATAAAGTGGGTGATGCTTTGAGTCAAAAAAGTAATGCTTCATTAACAATGTTGCGTTTGGAATGTGATCCTTTGGTTAAAGATTTGATGAATTTGGCATAGAAGATGTTGGTGCAGGATTTCCTTCTGTTTTGTTTCAGTTATCAGTGAAATCTTCTCTATCAGACAAAATCAAGCAAGCACAGAAGCAAGACAGTGAGTTGCAGAAAAAGGTATAGCTGGTTCAGAAAGGTAAGTTTCCTGAATTCAACACTGATAATGATTGTGTTTTGAGATTTGGGAAGAGATTGTGTGTTCCTTGTGATTCACAGTTGAAGAGAGAGTCGTTATTTGAAACTCATAGTTCTTCGTTTTTAGTTCATCCTGGTAGTACTATGATGTAAAGAGATATGCGGGAGTATTACTGGTGGGATGGAATGAAAAGAGATATTGCTAATTTTACTCTAAAATGTTTGACATGTCAACAGGTTAAAGTAGAGTGGCATTTACCGAAAGGGATGCTTCATCTTTTACCAGTGCCAGAGTGGAAATGGGAGAATATATCCATGGATATTGTTGTGGGATTACCGAATACATATCTAGGTAATAATGCAATCTGGGTTATTGTTGATCGCTTGACTAAATCTACTCATTTACTTGCTATATGAGATGCTTTTTCCATAGATCAACATTCCCATTTGTATCTTAAAGAGATACTGAGGTTACATTGAGTTCCTCTCTCCATTGTATCTGACCGTGATCCCAGGTTCACTTCTAACTTTTAGAAAGGCCTTCAGAATTCGTTGGGTATTGAATTAAATTTTAGTACAACATTTCATCCTCAATCAGATGGGAAATCAGAATGAACAATTTAGACTTTGGAAGATATGCTACATTCTTGTTCAATTGATTATCAGGGAAGTTGGGACCAACATCTTTCTTTGGTTGAATTTTCATATAATAAATGTTTTCAATCCAGTATATAGATGGCACAATTTGAGGTGTTATATGGGAAGCGGTGTCGAACTCCAGCTTTCTGGGATGAAGTGGGTGAAAGGAAGCTGATTGGACCAGAATTGGTAGAAGAGTTGGCAGAAAAAGTTCATCTAATACAGAAACACATGAGAACAACTCAGAGCAGGCATAAGTATTATGCGGACAACAGGAGGAAGGATCTCTCTTTTGAGGTAGGTGATCATGTTTTTCTCAAGGTATAACCATGGAAAATTGTGATGTGATTTGGTAAGAAAGGGAAGCTGAGTCCAAGGTTCATTAGACCATATGAAATTCTGGAGAGAGTTGGATTATTTGCATACCATGTGGCTTTAACTCCGAGTTTATCACAGGTACACAATTTTTTTCATGTTTCAATGTTAAGGAAGTACATGCCAGATCCATCTCATGTTTTGAGTCCAGAGGTAGTTCAGCTGGAAGAGAACATATCTTCTGAGGAACAACCGGTCTAGATTTTTGACCATAGGGAGCAAGAGTTATGGAATAAGGTGATTCATCATGTAAAGGTTTTGTGGAAAAACCACATGATTGAAGAGGTAAAATGGGAATCTGAGAATGCAATGAGGGCTAAATACCCCCACTTATTCGATAAGTAAATAAATTGCGGGGACACAATTTTCTAAAGGGGGGATGGATGTAACATCCCATGTAAGTAATGAATAATATATATTTTTATCTATGTCTATTAATGAATTAGATAGTGTTTTAGAGGCTTAAAATGATAATAAATCCAATCTTAAGCATGGAATAAACTAATATTTTTAAAAGATTGTTTTACTGCCTTTTGATGGAAAAACATTTTTTAAATCAAACTTTTGACAATATTATAAGCTCTATTTTTGGAAATAAACTTATTCTTTATTATTGGGAAATTGAAATTTACATTGGGTAAAGTTTTGGTATTTTTCCGATAAAGTTCATTTTTTAATGAATATTGAAAAATTTTGTATTTTAATTTAAAACCACTTTTTAATATAATTTATTTATATGATTATATTATCTTGTGAATTGGGTTTAAAGTGAAATTAGCATATAATTTTACCATTTAATCCAATAGTGGTCGTTGAAATTAATTTCACCATGAAATTGGACTTAAAATAGTGTCAATCTTTTGATACGTATAGTTTCATAAAAACTAGCTATTAGCTCTGACAGCGGGAATTAATTATTAAATTAATTAATGTAACTTATATGCTTTGAATTTTTTAAAATAGACGTCATTTTTGATTTCGTAATATCAAATATATCTTAGGGTGAAGTTTGTGTATTTTTCTGAAAAGCTTCAATTTTTGATGAATAGTGAAACCACTAAGTGGTACTTAAAAAATAGATTTTTCGTTTAAATGAAATTTTACCACCTCTGTGTTTTGAATTTCATAAATCTGTCATACATGGTTTTCATTAAGAAGTAAAATGTGGTTCAATGGAATTAAAATAATTTTTTGGTGAATAGTAACTTTTAAGTTCTTAATCGCGATTAGAGGTAATTAGTGTAATTTAAGGTAAAAATAATGTTTTAATAAAATGAAATGACCTAGACACATGTCCTACCATTATTGGATGTGTCATTTCCAACCAAGACAACCCATGGGTCGATTTTCAGGACCCCATGGAGCCACTTGGGTAAGATAAAGACATTAATGCCTTTTATTTAAAGTAAAACTAAAAATGACAAAAAATGAGTTGTTTTACTAAACCAATTTTTAAATGGGGTTATACAAGTCTTATTTTTTACTATAAATATTAATTGGAAAGATAAAACTATATCCTACATCATAGTATTTTTTTCATAATTTTTGGACATTAAATAAATTAAATTATTTATGACATCATGATGATGCAACGAATACCTCATTAATAAAGGATTTAAATAAAATGAAAAGATAATGAAAAATCTATAACATACAGTTGTCAAAGATCTATTGGATGCATATATATAGAACCCTTATCACCTTATCCTAGAAATACATCAATGTGGGACCTTTAATATCCTAAACGCATTTGAAAATAAAGTAACATTTTGTAACATTCCAAGACTGCCCCTCCTCTCCTCTTATAAAAGGCCCCCACCTCTACCTCCTTACCCACACTTCCAAACCCTTTTACTCGACCAACCCCTGCCCATTTTGTCTCTCCAAATCCCTCTCTAACTCTTATAATCCAAAAATTGGGCAGAAGTCTTCCCAAGGAAGCCTTTGAGCTCAAATCAAAAAGAGTTACACGATTTAAAGGCAATGTCTTTTCTTGTGTTCTTATGTTTTATTTTGCATCTCCAACACCTTAACTCTTTTTATTCATTTCTTTTGTAACAAATCCAGTATCTTCAATATACTAGGAAGTTTTTATAAGAAGTATTCGAGCTACACTTACACACAACTACATCTAATGGTTAAAGAACATACTGTTTCTGTGGATGGCGAATTTCTGCCTCACGAAACGATGATTATTCAATATTCTTCTAACACCTTCAAAGGTGGCCATTAAGATGCCACTATATTTATATATAATATATAATATGTTTATGTTTTCCTTAATCTTCTGTATTTTTCATTTATGGCATACCTTTATGGATTCCATTATGGGTATAAGCGATATCTTTATTTTAGGATGTGCGGACTACCACCCCCTCAAAGTGATTTGATTCGTTTATACCATATGTGGTACGTATAAAGGATATATTTAATGATATTATATATGATACCATACTATAGTTATAATACTATTATATATCATTAGGTTTTAATTCCATTAAAGTATGGGATAGAAATGAAAGTAGCGTTCATGCGTACATACGACGTACCGTCGCCATGAATGGTGCATTTTATTTATTATCCCCAAAAGTAATGTACTATTATATGTACATATATATAATGTATATATATGATTTATGTTACATCTAAATGATGAATATAACTCTGGAATTAAAATATACATATCTCTCATTTATTTTTAATTCCATTAATATGACATAGAAATGAAAGTATCGTTCATGTATACGTACGACTTACCGTCTCTATGAATGGTGCATTTCATTTCTTACCTATAAATGATTATTTAATATTATAAATGCATGTATATACTGGATATATATTATATATCTTGCATCTAAATAATGAATATCATTCTTGAGATAATGGATATTTGACTATGTGAACAAATTTTAAATATAAGAAGTTCATTTTTGACTCAAGTCCCAATGATCGTTAAAACGACCGTTATAAACATAAATAATAACATAGGGTTCCTGACATGGTAATAAATGATATAAAAGGAATAATAAACTTGAAAAAGGTTCTTAAGCAAGTATAAATTAACTCAAGTTTATTTTTCAGGATATTAAAGAATGATCAAGTCAAGTCGGATACGAGGTAATGGAACTTCTTAACCCAACTTCCGTTCTTTGGGTTAATCTCCTACTTTCAAATTATGTCATGATATTATTATATTATATCTTGTATTTTTACATTCTTTATGTGTACTTATAGTGAATACACGTAATCGATCGATTTTATTTAAAAAATGATCTTTGTATGGGACTTCGTCTCAATCTTCATTCATTGAGGCATATTTTGTTTTATACACAACTTTATTTTATACGGTGTATAAACCCTATTGACTTTTACATTTATTCAAAAGGAATATTTTTTATACGAATAATTTAATAAATGACAAAAGGGAATGTTTTTGTCATACGTATGCGGTGACAACAACTTCTCTGCCGTCGTGACCATTATTTGTGTTTCGGCTTCCTCTACAAATCATACCATTTTTTTAAAGAAAAATAAATACCATGGTTTACTTTTATTTTATTTTTGTATTGAAAATGGTTTTCATAATGTTTTTTATATCAATGTGTTGTATAGATATCTTGTTATTTAAATGTGGAAATGTTATGTTTCCTTTATGCATGTATTATGTGGTACGATTATGTTATGGTTCATTTGAATTGTTATGAAGACGAGTGGTTCTGTGATAAACTAAGGGTGGGTGAGCCCGATATAGCTCCCTAATGCATTGGGTAACGTGAAGGAGTTAAACATTAAGGTTTATCCGAATAGATTTAGGGAATATACTGTGATGGGTATTCTAAACGTAACCAAGAGGGTTACTCCCTACATAAGAATGTTATGAATGCCTCAAGTTACCTTTATTTCTTATGATTTCTATGATTTATTCATGATTTGATGAGGTATGTTAGAGTTCTTATGTTTTATGAGTAGAGTATGATTTCATTGATTCTTATGTATACATGTACTCATGTTTTCTTTCCATAATTTTTTATCCCTTACTGATATTTTTATACTCATCCCAATTTTTTGAACTGTTTTTCACAGGTCAAGGGAAAGATACATGATGTGATGATAGTGTCAATGGACTGTCAAGAAAGAATCCATGTTTTATTTTAAATATATTTCCTGTTGATGGAAAAAATGATTACTATCTTTTATTTAACCACTTTGTTTAACTGTGGAATGTGATGCATGTTTTATGATCTAATTCTCTAAAACTCTAAACCTGAAAAGATCCTCAACATGTATTCTTGAAATAACTCAAGATTAAGTATTGTTTAAGGCTGTGGCCTTATAATTGGTATCAAAGGTCAGTTTATATAACTTTAGAAGTTATAATTCTATTAAATTATTATCCAAAAATATTATTTTTATGATCAAATTGAAATGATATAGAATTTGAATATTTCCATGTTGCTTCATCTAAGACATGTTTGTTCAGAATGGTTTTCCACAGAGGAAACAGGAAAGCAGTGCTAGGCAGGCATACAGAAGGAAATAACCTTCCGAATCAGCATCCGGAGATGGTCAGAATTGGAACTGAATTGTTTTTTGCAGTAATGGCGCAGTTGAATCAAGCGATAAATGGTGGTGGTATCCATGCACGAGATCATCCAGATCAACCGCAGAGGTACATGTTAGTGGTGGAACATTTCATGTGGCAACATCACCCATCATTCAAAGGATCATCTGACCATGTGCTAGCTGAAGGGTGGTTAAATCACTAGAGAAGATTTTTGATGTCATGGGGTGTTCAGAAAATAAAAAGTTTAGCCTTGCTATTTACCTTTTGGAGGGTGAAGCAGATCAGTGGTGGTCGATGGTTAAAAATATTAGGGACGCTGATGAGATTGATGCTCTCGACTGGGATGAATTCAAAGGTATGTTTCTTGAGAAGTATTTTCCTAAGGCTGTTTGACTTAGGTTGGAAAAACAATTATTTCAATTGAGGCAAGAAGAAGATTCAGTGGCTGCCTATGAAGAAAGGTTCACTCGATTGGCAGGGTATGCTCCAAATATTTTCCGAGACCTTGATAGTAAAATCAATCATTTTTACTCAGGATTAATGCAAAAATATTGAAGGGAATTGGATTCTTGTGAGTTTAAAAGTTATTAAAAGCTTGTTCGATGTGCTGAGAAGGTGGAAATGGAGTTTTCCGATGATCAAGTGTTCTGTAACAACCAAAATAAGAAGAGTCTGAGGTGGTACGAGAAGGGAAAGAATTTTTCCAAAAATTCTAATGGTAAGAAAACTAAGTTTCTAGTTTGTGATAAATGTGGGAAAAGGCATACTAGGGAATGTCTTTTGAATTCTAGAAAGTGCTACCGATGTGGTAAGATGGGACATAAGTCTCGTGATTGCCCTGAAAAATATCAGGGTGATGGTAAGTCCAATTTTGATTTACAGTTTGTGAATTGTTTTAAGTGCAATGAGATGGGTCACTGTGGAAACAAGTGTCTGACGAAGAGCTTGAGAGATGGGAATCAGTTAGACTACAAGAAGAAAGTGGTGGTGAAATCCTTTGCAACAACTTCAGCAAATGTTGGGCCATCAAATGAAGTTGTATTAGGTACTTTGTTTGTTTTTTCAGATTATGCCAGTGTGTTTTTTGATTCGGGGTCTACACATTCTTTCATCTCTGAAAAAATTTCTAGTAAAATGGGAATACCATCTCAAGAAATGACTCATAAAATTTTGGTAAAAACACCTGGGGGAAATGTTGAGGAAAAAAGAATTTATAAGAATCTTCATACCTTATCTGTGAAAGTACCTACTTGGAAACCTTATTGTTTTACCTCTAGTAGAGTTTGATGTTATCATGGGTATGGATTGACTCTCTATTTACCATAATAAGATTGACTGTAGAGGTAAAGAAGATTCTTTTCAGAAAGAATTTCAGTTTGTGTACAATAATGAACCCTTACTATTGATAACTTATCAAGAGGCCGAGAAACATGTAAAAGATGGTAATGAATGTTACCTTGCACATATCATTGAAAATAAAGGAACTGTTCAGATTAATGATGTTCCATTGGTAAATGAGTATCATGATGTTTGTCCTGATGAGTTTCTAGGAATAATAATAGATCGGGAAGTTGATTTTACTATAGACTTAGTTCATGATGTAAGACAATTTCAAAACCCCCTTATCGAATGGCTCAAATTGAAATTTTAGAGTTGAAGGAGCAATTGCAAGATTTATTAGAGAAAGGTTTCATTAGACCTAGCACATCACCATGGGGTACTCCTGTTTTATTTGTTAAAAAGAAATATGGGTCTATAAGACTTTGCATTGATTATAGAGCCATGAATAACATCACTGTTAAGAACAAATATCCATTGCCTCATATAGATTATTTGTTTGATCAACTCCAGGGAGCTCAGTTCTTTTCAAAGATTGACCTGAGATCGGGGTACCATCAGTTGAAGGTAAAGGAAGCATATATTTTGAAGAACGCGTTTCGTACAAGATATGGCCATTATGAATTTGTAGTAATTCCTTTTGGGATATCCAATTCACATGCTGTATTCATGGATTTAATGAATAGAATTTTCCGTGAGTTCTTGGATAAGTCTGTGGTTGTTTTCATTGATTATATTTTGGTGTTTTCTAAAATTAAAGAGGAGAATGAAAGACATTTAAGGGTTATTTTTCAAACCTTAAAAGAAAAAAAATTGTATGGGAAATTAAGCAAGTGTGAGTTTTGGTTGCAAAAAATTTCTTTCCTTGTTCATATTGTTTCTAAATATGGGATAACTGTTGATCCTGCAAAAACAAAGGTTGTAGAAGAATGGAAAAGTCCCACAAATGTAACTAAGATTCGTAGCTTCCTTGGTTTGGCAGGCTATTATCGAAGGTTTGTTAGAAATTTTTCCCGGTTATCTAGTCCAATGATTAAGCTAACTCGGAAGGGTTTTAAGTTTATCTGGACAAAAGAATGGGATGATTGTTTTTAGGAGTTGAAAAGAAGATTGGTGAATGCTCCAGTTTTGGAACTACCTTCCAGGAATGGTGAGTTTGTTATATATATTGATGCTTCATTGAAAGGACTTGGTTTCATCCTAATGAAGAATGATCAGGTAACTGCTTATGCTTCACGTCAGTTAAAAACTCAGGAGGTAAATTATCCTTCACATGATTTGGAATTAGCTGCTGTTGTTTTCTCTTTAAAAATTTGGAAACATCATTTGTATGGAGTAATGTTTGAAATATATACTGATCACAAATGTTTAAAGTATATATTCACTCTCAAAGAATTGAACATGAGACAGAGGAGATGGATGGAATTAATCAAGGATTATGATTGTACAATTCATCACCATCTGGGAAAAGAAAATAATGTGGCTGATGCTTTGAGTCAAAAAAGTAAAGCTTCATTAAAAATTTATCGTTTAGAACATGATCCTTTGGTTAAAGATTTTATGAACTTTGGCATAGATGTTTTTGGTGCAGGATGTCCTTCTGTTTTGTTTCAGGTATCAGTGAAATCTTCTCTATCAGTCAGAATCAAGCAAGCCCAGAAGCAAGACAGTGAGTTGCAGAAAAAGGTAGAGTTGGTTCAGAAAGGTATGTTGCCTGAATTCAACATTGATAATGATTGTGTTTCAAGATTTGGGAAGAGATTGTGTGTTCCTTGTGATTCACAGTTGAAAAGAGAGTTGTTATGTGAAGCTCATAGTTCATCGTTTTCAGTTCATCCTGGTAGTACTAAGATGTACAGAGATCTGCGGGAGTATAAATGGTGGGATGGAATGAAAAGAGATATTGCTGATTTTACTATGAAGTGTTTTACATATCAACAGGTTAAAGAAGAGTGTCAGTTACTGAAAGAGATGCTTCAGCCTTTACCAGTGCCAGAGTGGAAATGGGAGAATATATCCATGGACATTGTTGTGGGATTACTGAAGACATCTCGAGGTAATAATGCAATCTTGGTTATTGTTGATCTCTTGACTAAATCTGCTAATTTCCTTTCTTTACGAGATAATTTTTCCCTAGATCAACTTTCCCGTTTGTATCTTAAAGAGATAGTCAGGCTACATGGAGTTCCTCTCTCCATTGTATCTGACCATGATCTGAGGTTCACTTCAATGATTTGGAAAGGCCTTCAGAAGTCATTGGGTACTGAATTAAATTTTAGTACAGCTTTTCATCCTAAATCAGATGGGCAATCAGAATGAACAATTCCGACTTTGGAAGATATGCTACATGCTTGTTCGATGGATTATCAAGGAAGTTGGGACCAACATCTTTCTTTGATTGAATTTTCATATAAAAACAGTTTTCATTGTAGTATACATATGGCACCATTTGAGGCGTTATATGGGATGTGGTGTCGAACTCCAGATTTCTGGGATGATGTGGGTGAAAGGAAGCTGATGGGACCAGAATTGGTAGAAGAGTTGGCAAAAAAATTTCAACTGATATAGAAACACACGAGAACAGCTCAGAGCAGGCAGAAGAGTTATGTGGACAACAGGAGGAAGGATCTCTCTTTTGAGGTAGGTGATCATGTATTTCTCAAGGTATCACCATGGAAAAGTGTGTTGCGATTTGGTAAGAAAGGAAAGCTGAGTCCAAGGTTCATTTGACAATATGAAATTCTGGAGAGAGTTGGATCCGTTGAATACCGAGTGTCTCTACCTCCGAGTTTATCTCAGGTACACAATGTTTTTCAGGTTTCAATGTTAAGGAAGTACATGCCAGATCCATCTCATGTTTTGAGTCCAAAGGTTGTTCAGCTAGAAGAGAACCTATCTTATGAGGAACAACCGGTCCAGAATTTTGACCATAGGGAGAAAGTGTTACGGAATAAGGTGATTCATCATGTAAAGGTTTTGTGAAAAAACCACATGATTGAAGAGGCAACATGGGAATCTGAGAATGCAATGAGGGCTAAATACCTCCACTTATTCGATAAGTAAATAAATTGCAGGGACGCAATTTTCAAAAGGGGGAGGGATGTAACATCCCAAGTAGGTAATGAGTAATAGATTTTTTTATCTATGTATATTAATAAATTATATAGTGTTTTAGAGGCTTAAAATGATAATAAATCCAATCTTAATCTTGGAATAGACTAGTATTTTTAAAATATTGTTTTACTACTTTTTGATGGAAAACCATTTTTTAAATCAAACTTTTTACAATTTTATAAGATATTTTTGTTGAAATAAACTTATTCTTTATGATTGGGACATTGAATTTTACTTTGGGTAATTTTTGGTATTTCTCCTATAAAGTTCATTTTTTAAGGAATAGTGAAAAATGTTGTATTTTAATTCAAAACCTCTTTTTAATATATTTTATTTATATGATTATATTATCTTTTGAATTGGTTTTAAAGTTAGATTAGAATATATATTTTCCATTCAATCCAATAGTGGTTGTTGGAATTAATTTCACCTTGAATTTGGACTTAAACTAGTGTCATTCTTTGGATACTTATTGTTTCATAAAAACACGCTATTTTCTCAGAAAGTGGGAATTAATTATTAAATTAATTAATGTAACTTATATGGTTTGAATTTTGTAAAATAGACATCATTTTTGAAATCATAATATCAAATATAGCTTAGGGTGATGTTTTGGAATTTTTCTGAAAAGCTTCAATTTTTGATGAATAGTGAAACCACTAAGTGGTACTAAAAAAACTGATTTTTCGTTTAAATGAAATTTTACCGCCTCTGTGTTTTGAATTTCAAAAATCCGACATACATGGTTGTCATTAAGAAGTAAAATGTGGTTCAATGGGATTAATTTTTTTTTGGTGAATAGTAACTTTTAAGTTTTTAATCGGGATTAGAGGTAACTAGTGTAATTTAAGGTAAAAATAATGTTTTAATAAAATGAAATGACCTAAAAACATGTCTCACCTTTATTGGATGTGTCATTTCCGACAACGAAAACCCATGGGTCTATTTTTGGGACCCCTTGGAGCCACTTGTGTAAGATAAAGACATTAATGCCATTTATTTAAAGTAAAAGTAAAAATGACACAAACATGAGTTATTTTAATAAACCAATTTTTAAATGGGGTTATACAAGTCATATTTTTGACTATAAATATTCATTGGAAAGTTAAAAAGATTTCAGACATCATAGTATTTGTTATATATATATTAGACATTAAATAAATTAAATTATTTATGACATCAGGATGATGCAACGATTACCTCATTAATAAAGGATTTAAATAAAATGAAAAGATAATGTTAAATATATAACATACACTTGTCAAAGACCTATTTTATGAGTATATTTAGAACCCTTTTCACCTTATCCTCGAAATAAACTAATTTGGGACCTTTAAAATCTGAAATCATTTGAAAATAAAGAATCATTTTGTAACTTTCCAAGAGTGCCCCTCCTCTCCTCTTATAAAAGGCCCCCACCTCTACCTCCATACCCAGACTTCCAAAGCCTTTTTCTCGGCCAAACTCTGCACATTGTTTCTCTCCACATACCTCTATAACTCCTAGAAGTCTCCCTTTGGGCAGAAGACTTCCCAAGGAAGCCTTTGTGCTCAAATCAAAAAGAGTTACCCGATTTAAAGGTAGTGTCTTCTCTTGTGTTCTTATGTTTTATTTTGCTTCTCCAACCCCCTAAATTCTTTTTAATCATTTATTTTGTAACAAATCCAGTATATTCAATATACTAGGATGTTTTTATAAGAACGATTTGAGCTACATTTACACACACGTACATCTAATGGTTAAAGAACATATTGTTTCTACGGATGGCGAATTTCTTCCTCACGAAACGATGATTGTTCAATTTTCTTCTAAAACATTCAAAGGTGGCCATTAAGATGTCACTATATTTATATATGATATAAAATATGTTTATTTTTTCCTTAATATTCTTTATTTTTCATTTATGGAATACCTTTATGGCTTTTATTATGGGTATACGTGATATCTTCATTTTAGGAAATCTGGACTACCAACCCCTCAAAGTGATTTGATTCGTTAATACCATATGTGGTATGTATAAAGGATATATTTAATGATAATATATATTATACCATACATTAATTATAATACTATTATGTATCACTATGTTTTAATTCCATTAATTTATGGGATAGAAATGAAAGGAGCGTTCATGCGTACGTACGACGTATTGTCTCCATGAACGGTGCATTTCATTTCATATCCCAAATGTAATGTACTATTATAAGTACATATATGTAATGGAAATATATGATTTATGTTACACCTAAATGATTAATATAATTATGGAATTAAAATATACATATCTCTCATTTAATTTTAATTCCATTAATATGACATAGAGATGAAAGTAGCGTTCATGCGTACGTACGACTTACCGTCTCCATGAACGGTGCATTTCATTTCCTACCTCTAAATGATTATGTAATATTATAAATTGATGTATATACTAGATATATATGATATATATGGCATATACATCATGAATATCATTCTTGAGATAATGGATATTTGACTACGTGAACAACTTGTAAATATAAGAAGTTCATTTTTGACTCAAGTACCAATGATCGTTAAAACAACCGTTATAAACTTAAATAATAACATAGTGTTCATGACATGGTAATAAATGATATAAAAGGAATAATGAACTTGAAAAAGGTTCTTAATAAAGTATAAATTAACTCATGTTTATTATTTAGGAGATTAAAGAACGATCAAGTCATGTCGGATACGAGGTAAGGGAACTTCTTAACCCAATTTCCGTTCTTTGGGTTAATCTCCTACTTTCAAATTATGTCATGATATTATTATGTTATATCTTGTATTTTTAATTTCCTTATGTGTACTTATAATGAATACACATAATATATCTATTTTATTTAAAAAATGATCGTTGTATGGGACTTCATCTCAATCTCCATTCATTGAGGCATATTTTGGTTTATAAACAACTTTCTTTTATACGGTGTATAAAACCCTTTGAATTTTATGTTTATTCAAAAGGAATCATTTTTATATGAAGCATTTACTAAACGACAAAAGGGAATTTTTTTGTCATACGCATGCGGCGACAACGACTTCTCCACCACCGTGACCATTATTTGAGTTTCGTCTTCCTCTATAAGCAATACCGTTTTTTAAAAGAAGAATAAATACCATGTTTTACTTTTCTTTTATTTTGGTATTGAAAATGGTTTTCATAATGTTTTTTATATCAATTTGTTTTATTGATATCTTTTGATTGAAATGTGGAAATGATATGTTTCCTTTATGCATGTATTATGTGGTACGATTATGTTATGGTTCTTGGGCATTTTTATGAGGACGGGTGGTCCTGTGATAAACTAAGGGAGGGTGAGCACGATATAGCTCTCCAATGCATTGGGTAATGTGAAAGAGTTAAACGTTAAGGTTTTTCCAAAGAGATTTAGGGAATATATTGTAATGGGTATTCCAAACGTAACCAAGAGGGATACTCCCTACGTAAGAATGTTATGAATGCCTCAAGTTACCTTTATGTCTTATGATTTCTATGATTTATTCATGATTTGATGATGTATGTTAAAGTGTCTATTTTTTATGAGTAGAGTATGATTTCATTGATTCGTATGTATACATGTACTCATGTTTCCTTTCCATATTTTTATATCCCTTACTGAGCTTTTTATGCTCATCCCATGTTTTTGAAATGTTTTTTCACAGGTCAAGGGAAAGGTACATGATGTGATGATAGTGTCAACGGAGTGTCAAGAAAGAATCCATGTTTTATTTTAAATATGTTTCCGTTGATGGGAATAATGAGTACTATCTTTTATGTAACCACTTTGTTTAATTGTGGAATGTGATGCATGTTTTATGATCTAATTCTCTAAAACTCTAAACCTGAAAAGATCCTCAACGTGTATTCTTGAAATAACTCAAGATTAAGTAAAGTTTAAGTTTGGGGCCTTATATATTCAATCATTTTATTTTTTCTATAATAAATGCCTAGAAAGGTAAAAAAATGTGGTTGATTCGTTGTGTATGAAAAGGTAGACTCTGAATTCTTATGAGTTTTTTATTGAGTGGAAGAAGATGAAATTGTTGGCTGAGATGCATGTTGTGGTTCAGGAGATCATGTATAAGAGGACCCTCATATCAGTTTCAGTAGAGTACACAATTTTGATATGGATAATTAATGGGATGTATGCAGATATGGAATATTTTTGGATGATGAAAATATTTAATGGTGAGGAGTAGCCTTATTAGTGAACCATAAATTATTATGAGATCATCTGGGTCAGAAATTGTTTTTTTGTTCTTATGGTCAGGAGGGCAAAAAAATGTGTGAATTACATGAATCAATATGTGTAGTGAATCTATTTGTGATAAAAAGTTCCATCACATGAGACTACTGTTTGGGGGTTGGGGAATCCAAAAGGATACAGTTGGGTTCAGGACACAATTTTACACCCTTTAACATGGGAGGTCTAAGCATCAATGACCTAGTGGTTTAATACAGATATAGCCAATTCTAGAATAAAATTGGGATGAGGTTACCATAAACTTCAAGGTGTGCACCCAATAAAAAAATATAATGATGATATTTGGGTGGTTTCAGACTGATGGATAAAGCTATAAAATTTTTACCGGTGTGAGAGACATTCTTGATGGATCTATTGGATGACTTGTATATTCGAGAGATAATCTATTAACATGGTGTGAAACAGACTATAGTTTCAAAAAATGGCATCTGATTCAGTTATCACTTCTATAAGGTAATGAAAATGGTTTATGTTACACAACTGTTATTGAGTATGGAATTCCAAACATTTACATATGAGCATTATAGATGTAATATACATGTTCTTGATGATATAAAACGAGTGTATCTTTTAATATTTGTGGGTCTTGGGAGAAGAACTTGGAACTTATAGTGATATCCTATTTTAATAGTTATCAACAATCCATTCATATGGAACTATATAAGGCTCTTTATATTAGGCCATAAAGATCAACATTTTACTACATAGAGGTAGGTGAGTCATAGTTGTTGGGACTAAGTGTCATGCAAGAGACATTAGATCATGTTCATTTGATTCAAATGAATATGGATATGTCTCAGAATATACATAAGTAATATGATTATAGATTTTGAGGATCCATAGAGTATATAGAATGTTATTGTGTGTTCCTTCGAGTGGTCAAAGATTAGGTCACTCAAGGGTTTAAAGACAGGGAAAGATGGTTCCTAGGTTCATTAGATCATTTAAGGTTCTTTAGAGGATTTATTTAGTGGTGTACCAATTGACCCTTCCATAAATATATATTATTTTTCATGATATCTTTCATGTGTCACTACCTGATTGGTATCACCAAGATAGTTCTCTGGGAATTAATTTTGTTGTTCTTGAGCTTGATACTAATGTGTTTATTGAGGAGAATTTTATATGTATGTTAAATTGTTGATATAAAGTGATCAAGGTAAATACAGTGTCGGTAGTTTGTGTATTGTGGTTGAATGATAATGTTTTGAAGGAAAACAAGGGGAGATAATGGGATATTCCAGAAAATTAGTTTGATATTTTTTACCTAGAATCATAGATATTATTGGGATTACATCTCAAGGATGATTTGAAATATGGTTGGGATATTATAATATCTTGAACTTTTTGGTATATTCCTCGAGATTGTTCACATGTACTCTTTTTATTTATTTTTAGTACATCATTTTTGGGTTTTTTATAGAGTTTAGGGGAGAATTTTTAGAATTTTGGAATGAAGAAGATTTTTTCATGGTAGGTGCACAATTTTCCAAAAATCCTCCACCTAACCTAGAAAACTATTTGAACTAAAATAAAGAGGATTCACATGGCTTGGGAATGTTTTTTCAAATTTTGTGCACTCTTAATAGTAATTTTGTGACACCTATGGGTGAGTCGAACTATTAGGGTGCATAATTAGGGGTAATAGTGAACCCTGTATAGGAAATCGTGTGTACTGGGTTTTGAACCACTATTAATTATAAAAACAATCATGAACCCCTGTTTCATATCCCTACCCCCCCCAAACTAGTCCAAAATCTGTTTCTGTCAATTTTATAGGATCATAGATATTTTACTAGGTATCTTCACCACCCATATTGATTAATTTATGTCTTGATTTATGGATATTCACCTTTCCATGTATGTGGTCTCATCCTAATTTGGCTTCTCTACCTATCGTATCTCTTTCCGAATAACAAATGGATGGTTTCCTCCTATTATTGTTGGATATAGATCATTGTTCTTTGGATTATGATTCATTGGATCTTGGATCTAGGTTTGAGATCTTGAAATCATTCTTTATCATTATCTTGAATATTTTCTCTTCATATTGGGGATTTCAATTAGGGAGAATCATCAAAAATCTTGATGTTGGTAGTCTATTATTCGAATCCAAAAGTATTTAATTTAAATATGTGTTTTTTGTTTTAGAATTTATATTGAATGTTTAGAAATTGAAAATATTAATTTATATTATAGAATCTGATGAATTAATTAATTATGTAATTGTAGAATGTTTTCATTAATGGGATTATGAAATTTCTCAATTATTGGATTCTATGACTGGTCAATTAACTTTGATTAATTATTTGGTGAATTAAATAAATTAATATTGGTATAATGTACTTTCATTAATTAATTGGGTAATTAACTAATGGGATATTGTAATTTTGCAATTGGATAAATTAATTTGTCAATTAATTAATGTGATATTGGGATTATATAATTTTATTAATTAATTATTGAATGAATTAATAGGATATTATAATTTTTTTCATTGGATTAATTTTTTATTAAATTAATTAATGGGTTATATGGCTAAATGTTTATAAATGAACTAATATAGTTTTCTTCATATTATTCAATGTTATTAAATTTATGAACCATGTCTATTGTGATAATTATAAAGATATGCCATGATTTGAAATGTTGATAGAAAGGGTTAATGATTATTAACCTTGAAAGATGTCATATATGTGATATTGTTTTTATATATGTGATATACATGCATGGTACATGGATTAATGCTTCCAAATCCCACAGTTATAAATTAGTGTAGGACACAAACTCATGATTCAAAATCCAACTTCTATGACTGGTTGATAAACTTGTGTGGGACTTATATTGATGCATGAAAATCTGAATGTGATAAATGCATATGGGATATATAATTTTACTTCAAAATACCACTTGATTGAGTAGTTGATTAACGTGTGTAGGGAAATGATTATTTCTGTTAAAACCCAAAATTGTTGAATTGATAATTGATTTATGGGATAGATACTAAGGTTCCAAATACCCACGTTGCAAGGACTTTTCATTAATCATTACATAATCTTAAGATATGTCCCGAAATAACATTGAGTCTCATTTAATGATAAGAGTTTCAGATAATTATTCCATAACTAATAGATTAAAAAACCATATATATACAAAGTGGACACTTACAATAGTATACATTTATTATATATTAGGAATATGTTTAAAAATAAAAGTGGTTTCATTTCATGTTAAATAGTAACTTTTACCTGAACTTATCATTGACTCTATTCTTCTATAAAATAGGGGAAAAATAATTCAAATCATGGGATTAGAAAAAAATAATCAGTAAGGGATACATAAATTTAAAAACTATTAGTAATGAAAAATCGTATAATCCCTGAAAACATTATCATAATGTAATAATTTCCACCATTAAGAAGTAGTAAAATACACTTCGCTAAATACATGTTCATTATTTACCATTTTTTGTAATCAAAAGATTAGCATAAATCCTATAGAATTTAACATATAACATATAAAGATAACATAGGACATAATAACACATAAATGGAATAACCATGCGGTTGACTTCCACACATATCACTAAATTGTAATATTCATACTACCGACTTCCATAACCAGTGCATTGGAGGATATAACATAACCTCCTATCCTTGGTCTACCATAAAAGCACACATCTTTGGTTAATCATTTAACCACTTTTCTTTTGTTCATGACGTAACTACCCATAAAATATAAAAGTAAAATTATATAATAATAACATATAAAAGATGGAGATTTTCAATATTTTACGCATAAAATTTCATTTTCAATGACAATAAATCATTTCAATATGTTGGAATATTCAATCTATTTCTAAAACCAATTAAAAAATTTAATAATGACTCAATTGGATAAAAGTGTCTCATATCACATTGAAACTTTTTTAATGAAATTTAAATTTTAAAACATTAATTTCCAATAAATAAATACATAAAAATCATTTTGGAAACATGTACATGAAATAGAAGGTGTTAGAAAAATATATCTTTCAATTGTTCAGAATGATGTTTTTGTCAAAGGGTCTCTTACTAGGTGAGAAATAATTGAATATAAATAATTAAGGAATAAAATTAAAAAACACATTAAATATCCTGATTATAAATTAATTCATGATATAACATGTCAAAATGGATATATATACACCATATAATATAATAAAGGTGCATAACATCAAGATATGCCTCAATGAAAGGATATTGAGACAATGCTCATTAAATTGATTATATCATTAAATTAAGGATAAATCAATGAAATAATTATGTGTAATGAATATAAATCCACCCTATATAAGTTGATATTCTGTATAAAAAATCAATTTCCATTCAAACATATACATTGAAGATGATACTCAATAACATAGATATTTAACTCAATAAATGGAAATTGAGTTAATATTTCCCTTACCATTAGTCGGACTTGTATTTTTTGTTTATATATTACTAAATAATATTCCTAGATTAATTTCTACATTCTAGAAAAACTATTTCATGTTTTCTATTTCATTTATATTACTTATTTCCATGTTATATAAATTTTTAATCCATTGAGTTCATGTCATATGTTTTTTTATATTTGGTACTTGTGTTGAAAGTGAACATGGTATGATGTAATTTTTTAATATTTTCATAGTTACATCATCCCCATTATTGTATTAATGAAAAGGGTAATAACTTTTATAGATTAATTTTAATTTTTAAATAAAACCATTAATTATGGTTATGAAAAAATGAAAATGTTATAATCAAGAAGATTGTAAGTCATACGTACGCATGATTAACGTTTCGATTATTCATTGATAAATATGGAAATTTGTTAATTATAATTTTATATTTAAATAATTATAAATGTATTATTAAAATCATAATAATCATTTAAATATAATTATATATATCGTACGTGTTATATAATTAATCCAAATGTGTCACACAGCTTCATTGAGGTGATAGTTTACACGTACGCACGAACGGTGTTATCATTTTTATGAACATGGATGTAAGAATGTAACTGATATATTATTATATTATAATTATTAATATGTAACTAATATCACATATATGAATTAATTCCATTATTTTAACTATTATGGAGAGATAGTTATTGAAATTGAATTAAATCGGTTTGTGGAGGTGATAGGTCACACGTAACCATGAAGAATTGATTCTATTCCCATTTAATATATGTGGAGATATATTTATGAGTTAATATTAAAATAATAACATATTATAATATTAGGGATATTATAAGTAATATTTTACCATGGTTTGGGATATTTTAAGGAACTATAATAAGAAATAAAATTGAAATAGTTAAAGAACATTAATCCTCTTCTTCGGTTGATCACTATTCAATAACACCTTAACACCTCTAAGAGTAGTGTTATACCTAAAATAAGTCTTAAAAAATGTGGGGAGTTATTATAGTATTATTTCTGTATATATATTTTCTGAACAAAAAGGATTTGGTAGTGTGAATAAATGTGAAGGATATTATCTCTTTTATAGGAGAGATATGGTCACTTTGGGAAACTCTTGAAATATTAATTTATTCTAAATTTATTTTCAGTTTATAATGGTCCCAAATTCAAATATATTAAATATAATAATATTTTTGATCATATACCTATTATATAATTAATATTGTATAAGTTTTTAATAATTATTAATCCTTATCTTAAATGTTTAACCTTTGTTTTTCCTTTTTTAATCTTACCATGATTACTGGTTATTTACCCATTGTGTGTTAATGTAACTACCATAACATGAAAAATGTTCAAAAATGCTTCATTAATAATATATTAGGACATATAATTACCATTTTTTTTCGAATAATAGGTTTTTATTAAATTTATAACATTTTATAAACTATTTTATATTTTAAATTATGAGTTATATCAATTTTGACACTATTCATACACTACATTTTCTAAAATTTAAAAAATATTTATTCCTTATAAAAATATACAATAATTGAATCCTAAAATGTCATATTAGTCCATATATTTCTTTTAAGGAATCAAATATATAAAATAATAATTATTTTATCATTCTATATCATTTATTTTAATCATTTATTAATGATATAATCACTACAACATCATTGTGTACAAATTAAATTTATTTATTTGATGAATAACAAATTAAAGAAAATTTCCTAATGTAGTAAATATTTTTTATATTTTCAATTAATATTTCTAGTCAAATATATAATTTTTATCAACCCATATGAAAAAAATTAGAATGAAGATTCATTATTATAACATATTCACCTTTACTTTAAATAAAAAGTTAAAAGTGTCATAATCAAACCCAAGTGAATTATAAATTCCATATTTTCATCAAAATAGTGGTATGTGTATCCCATTTTTCATCAAATATTATTATGAAATGTGTTAGGGATGTTTAATATTAATATAATATTATTTTTACCCTTATTCAACCGATTTTTACTATAACCGTGGTAAAAAAATAAAATTATTGAAGTTACTTTTCATCGTGTCCAAAAATAAATGGGACTTAATTAAATTATTTTGACCTTATGATTCTAAATACAGAAAAAATTTAAAAATTCAAAACACATAAGAATCACTAGTTAATTTAATATTATTTTCTGTTGTTAGAATGAGAAAAATGTGTTTTTAAAAGTAAAAACAATCAAAAAATTGACGTGTGTTTATATCAAATTTCGATGTAAAATAACCTCTAATGAAAATGATTTTATTAAAATATAATAACATAATCCAATTATAATTTAAAAACTATTAAAAGGATAATATAACAATATAAAACATTGATGAAAATGTAGTTTTCAATTATGTTACATTATTTTTAACTATTCATTAAAATATGAACTAAATCGGAAAATTACCAAAAATTCATCCAAAGTAAAATATTATGTCCCACATCCAAATTATAAGTTTATTTTTTCATATATAACATATAAAATTGTAAAAAACAATATTTAAAATTGGTTCACCATGATAAGGTGGCAAAAATTCCTTTTTTGGAAAATATTTATTTTATACTTAAAATTGATTTTCTTCTTATATATTGATTTTAAAACATATTATATGAATTTTAAATATTAAATTGAATATATATCATATATATTTCATTAATAAAATCAATGAATATTTATTTTATTATTTTATATACTCACATATTTTCATTTTAATAGTTTTTAGAAAACTATTTCATTTTAATAAAAAAGGGTTTTACATTCATTTATGAATAATTAGTCAAAAAAGAATTAACTATTTACTAGTTTAAAAATTATTTTCACAACAAGGTTAATGTTTTTCATTCCCTCAATTCCAATGGATAGGTTATAATATTAACATTTATATAATATAATGTATCATTTCTTTTTACCTCAATGTGGGGTATCTTGTATGATATAGAACATTGTGTTTATTTATTAAAACTCCGGATTTTACATCCCACTTTATAAAATTGTTTTCTCAAAATTTATATTTGAGGTCATTCACTATTTTATGACTTTTCATAAAACCTTTATTGTAAACCCACATTGTAAAAAGAGTTAATAAAACTACTACATAAAAAATGAGAAGTAAAAAAATGTCACCAGAGAAATAACATACTAGGATTCCATATAGGAAAACATGAGTATGGAATAAAAATTAAGTATCAAGTTCTGATAGAGATATATAGAAAACATGATCATAAGATAGTTAATAATTTAAAAACCAATAACTTATAATGGGTTTAATTGACATTGATTTTGCAATAGGAAAAGTAAATAGAAAATTTATTTTTAATGATCACTATCTTATAATTGAGGAATTTTTTTATGATCTTGAATAAGAAGATAAGGAAACATAATTACTTGTCAAGTAAAAATTCTTCATTTAATAAATTTCTATCACAAAGTCATCCATTCTGCAAACGATGAGTATTCAATATGACTTGGTCACTCCAGAATCACTTGAATCATCTTATATAGAATCACATATTCCACAAAAATATTAACTATATATTCTTCATGTCTCGAAATATTATCCAAAACATGAAAAGTCTAAGATAAAATTAAATAATTCCGTTAAAATAAAAACTATTTTTATGAATAAAAACTAATTTTGAATCTCAAAAAGTCTATAATAATATCCAAAGTACAAAAAAGACCATTTGATAAATAATTGTCCTCAAAATTACTAAAAATAATCAAATCTAACATTGAAACCCAAAAATTAAATTTATTTGACAACATAGTATTCCAAGATAAATTGTAACATTTATCTCCAAATAGCATCATATAATATTAATGTCTCATACCAAATAATAATTAACTTAATCACATTTTCTACGAGACAGGTTAATCAATTCCATAAATAACCCAAATTTTCACAAGTCAATAATAAAATCAATGATTTATAAAAAACATATTCCAAAATTATTCCTAAAATAAAATCACATAGTGTTCCATTTAACTTATTCATATAAAGTTACAAAATATTGGACTTCTTCCAAAATTAAATTTATTACTTAATTCCAAAATCATTTTCAAATATCATGTTTATCTATCAGATAAAATATATGTCTCTTAAATAGACTTATTATCAATCCATAAATTCAACTAACAAAAACAAATATGTCAATATAACCATGGAATTCAATTATTCTAGTGGTAGGTGATATAACCTTGTCACCCATCAGTTGTGTGTTCAATCCCTATGGCCATTCTGGAAGTGAAAGGTTGTCAAACACCCTGTGAGTTGTCCTTTTTCTAAAAAATATATAATTTATTTAATATTCCAAAAATATTATAATAAACTCAATAATAACTATAACACCTTTCACACCTCAAAGGTTATTTTATACCTTTCACTTTTCATCCCAAAAACAAATAACCCATAATTTCCTCTATGGTGAATGAATCCAAAAATATAATTTTCCACCTTAATATTTCTGATAATAAAGCCTAAAAAGAATTTCCTTAGGAATTTAACATATGATCAACATTAAAATTATTTACCAATGATGATATCACTAATTTAAAAGAAAATATAATAATCCACAAATTTATCTAAACCATCCTCTAATACCATCTGTATAGACCTATCTTTAATCATTACATAATCTTAAAATAAATCGGGAATTCACATTGAAGATATTTTAAATATTAGAGATTTAGAGAATTATGCCATTACTCATACATAAAAAAAACATTATATACAATGAGAATACTTTAAATAGTATCCACTTATTCTATAAAAAACGTTTAAAAGGAAATTTTGTTTCTTTTCATGTTAAATCTTTACATTTCTTTGATTCCTTCCTCGACTCTATTTTTCTTTGAAACCTATGAAAACAATTTCCAAACATGGGAAGCTAATTAAAATCTTAGTATGGGATACAAAAATAAAGAAAATTGATAGTCTTGAAAAAAAATGTAATCCATGAATAATTTATCAAAATGATATACATTTAACACTAATGAATTAGTTAAATACACTTCACTAAATTTAAGATCATTGTTTTCCCTAATTTTGTATTGTAATCAAAAGAATACCATAAAACCCATAAAATGTTACACATAACATATAAAGTTAACCTGGGAAGTAATCAAATGTAAATGGAATAACTATGTGGTTGACATCCAGACATATCACTAAATGTAATAACTATACGGGTTGAATTCCATACCCAATGCATTGGAGGGTATAATGTAACCACCATCCTCAGTTTATCACGGAACCATCAGTATTTGGTTTATCACATAATCACCCATATTTTCATTATCATGCAACAACCCATCAAATTACCAAGTATAATTACATAATAAATATAGATAAATTATTGAAATTATCATAATTTTACTCATAAGATTTCATTTTCAATCATAAATTTTTTTTATTATATTGAAATATTCAATAAATTTCCAAAACTATTTAAAACATTTAATAAAGATACTTTTGAGTCAATGTGTCCCATAAACTTTTGAAACTATTGAAATAAATTTACACTTTAAAACATTAATTTTCATATAAACAAATATATAATAATCATATTTTAAAACATAGACATAAAATAGATTGTTTTTAAATAATAAATCACCAAATCATTCAGAACAATGTTTTATTTGAAGAGTTTGATAAAACATAAGAAATACATGAAAAAAACTATTAAAGAATGCAATTAAAAATATCAAACATCAAGAGAATATACTAATTAAGTATATAACATGTAAAAAGTTATTTATATACACTATATAAGATAATAAATGTTCATAACATCATGATATTACTCAATTATATGAGATTGAGATGAAACCCCTTACAATGATTGTATCATTAGATTAAGGATAAATGAATGACATAATTATTTATAAAATTTATAAATCCACCAAATATAAGTTTAAATTAAGTATAAAACAATAATAGTACATTCACACATATACATAGACGAACATAACCAATGATATAGATATTTAACTCAATGAATGGAGATTGAGTTTAGATTTCCCTTTCCATAAGTCTAATTATCCTTGTTCGTTATTAATCTTCCTTAATTATAAACATAGGATAATTTTTACATTCATACAAACATTTTCAATGTTTTTTATTCCCATTAAAAAACTTATTACAATTATATTTAAATTAGTTAATTCTTTGAGTTTATGTTAGACATTTTGTCGGTTTTTTTACTTGAGTTGAAAATGAACTTGGTATGATGTAATTTATCCTTGTGGTCATTAGTCCATAATCACAAAAATAGTATTACTAACATAGTCATAAATTTTATAAATTAATCATACTTATTAAATAAAAAATTTAATTATGGTTATGAAAAATGAACTACGCTATAATCACGAAGAAAGTAGGACATATGTATGCATAAGTAACATTTTCATTTTTTCATTTCTTATTATCGAAAAAGAATAATTATAATTTTATATTTTGTATAATTATTTGGATAATTTTTACTTAATAATATTAATCATTTACATATAAATATATATATCATACATGTTATATAATGAATTAAAATAAGTCACACTACATCATTGAGGTGATAGTTCTCACATACGCATGAACAATGTTTTCATTTTTATACACAGTAATGTATCAATGCAATTGATATATTATAATTTTTAAAGGATTAATATTTTTGGAATATAAAATATTAACATTAATTTAATTATTATAAATAGTCATGAGGGATGTTTATGGAAAATGAATTAGATCAGTTCGTGGAGGTGATTGTTCACACGTACACACGAATGATTAATTCAATTGCCATTTAATGGAAGTGGTAATGAAATTAGGTGATGATATAAACATAATAACATATTAGTATATTAATTATAAAATATTTATTACCTAATAATGGTTGTAGGAGAATTAAAATATGTGGAATAAAAAATAATATAGAAACACTTAATGAAAAATGATACCTCTTCTTCTTTTGATCGCCTTTGAAAACAATTTAACACGTCTAAGAAGGGTGTTCTGCCAAAAATTATGATTTTTTAATATGGGGAGTGACTACATGATATTATTTTTATAGATCTTGAATGAAAAAATAGGCTTCAGAAGTGTGAATAAAAGATAAAGAGAATTTAATTTTTTTTATAACAGTGGTGAGAGGCACTTGAGGAGGGTCTTGAAATATTAATTTATTATAAATTTATTTTTAGTTTATAACTGTTAAAAAATAATTTATTTAAAATATAAGATTATTTTTGGTATTATTCATATTATATAATTAAAATTATACATGTTTTTAATATTTTTTAATACATATCTTTTTTGGTTTAAACATTATATTACATTTTCTAATCCTTCTATGATAACTATTTATTTACACTGTGTGTGTTAATGTAATTACAATAACATGTCAAAAGGACCTAAAAATTTCAATTAAAGAAATATTAAGATGAATAATAACCATTTGGTCAAATATTATATATTTATTAATATTATAACATTTAATAAAATATTTTATATTTTAAGATATGAATTATTTCAATTTTGACACTATTCGTATATGACTTTTTAAAAAATTAATAACAATTAGATTCCTTCAAAAAAAAATTAATCACCCATTCCTATAAAGTAATAATCATCCAAAAAAATTTATGTATTGAATTAAATATTTCAAATAATTTTTATTTTATCATATTTAATATCATTTATTGAAATATTTTATTATTGAAGTAATCATTGCATCACCATTGTGTCATGATTAAATTTAATAATTTAATGACTACAATTTACAACAAAAATACCATGATATAGAAAATATTATTATATTTATAATTACTATTTATAAATTAAGATATAATTTATATAAATTCTCATTAAAAAAATTTATTAATTAGATTCATGTTTATAACTTATTTTCTTTTACTATAAATTAAACGTTATGAGTGTCATAATCACAACAAAGTGGATTCCAAATTCCAATGTTTCCTCCCAAGGGTTATATTGGCCACCTATATATCATAAAAGTGTATTATGACACATTTTAGGGTACTTTCATATTATTATAATATTATTTTCACACTTATTTTCTGGATTTACCATTTAATCGCGGTAAATAAAAATAATTACACCAGTTACAATTCAACATGTCCAAAAATGAAAGGGACATATTTATATAATTTTACCTTATAATTCCCAAATTGGAATCCATTTTGTCAAATTAAAAACACAATATTTTTATTAGATAATATAAATTTAATTCCAATTATCAAAATGAAAAAATGATTATTTAAATTTAAAAACAAAAAGATTTACATGTGATTATATAAAATGTCAATGTAAGATTACCTCCAAGGACTATATTTTATTTAATGAAAAAAAAATTAATCCAATTACAATATAAAACTAATTAAATAGAAAATATATCTTCATAAGAAATAGATGAAACTGCAATTTTGAATTAAAATACAGTATTATTCACTATTTATTAAAATATGGATTAAATTAGAAAAGTACCAAAAAATCGACCAAAGTAAAATTTTAGGTCCCAGTTCCAAATATTAATTTTATTTTGTCAAATATATCATATGATAGTGTCAAAAACTATATTGAAAATGTGTTCTCCAACAAAAGTCTTTAAAATTCCTTTTTTTAATATTTATTTTATACATAAAATTGATTTTGTTCTTATATATTTTTTATAAAACATATTATATAAATTTTATATAATATATTGAATATATTAAATGAATATTTCATTAATAAAATTCTATCAAGAGTGATTTTATTATATTATAAACTAACCTATGTGCATTTAAATAGTTTTTAGAAAAATATTTCTTTTTTATTATAAAAGTATTGTTTTTATTTATAAATAATTTTTCACTAATGAATTTATTTTGTTCATGTGTAAAAAATAATTTCATAAATTAGTTAATAATGTTCATTAACACCATTCCAACAGCTCGGTTAATGGTAACATTTAAAATATAAAATTCAGGTGTTCGTTTAAGCTTAAGGTAACATATCATGTACGCTATTGAACATAGTGTTTCTTTCATAAAACTCGTGATGTTACATGTGGGTTGATAGTAATGACAATCTAAACTGATGATATTTCATAGGAATATGGTTCTAATTTAACATCATATAACATGAAATGATATAATAAATTACAAACATGGTATTGTTATATGGTTCTAACTCCATCATGGGATGAAGAAGATATTGATGGTTTAGGTGTCTTTGGGAACCCTATGGTTTATGTGGTAAGTTAAATAATAATTATAAATATGGTAACCATCTAAATATTCATTCTAAGTTATTTTTTATAACTTCATACACTTTTTTGACTATATATTTTTTAGATACTATTGGTGGTCGCCTACATACATTTACTTACACACCACATGGGATGGTTGATCAGAACATGAATGGATATCATGTTTGTAGAACAGGATAACGGAAATAGTATTATGTTATATGTTTTAGTAGGGATGGAGCATAGAAAATTGAACCAAACTTCACTTAGGACCCTCATGGGAGTTTTTATTATCTTTGTTTAATTAGGGTTTTGCATATTAACACATGACTTGTTTTTGGCATGATATATCTACTATTTATATAATATATTGTATTTCCTAATTTTTTTATATTGTGATACTGGTTGGGCTTGTTTATTTGTTATATATTATGTTTATTATTGTATTTTTCCACATTTACAATTCTTGGATAAAGAGGGTATAGTCTACCCATGATTGATATTTGACCTACACTACTAATCGGCGACATCTATAATATGAGGACGCATGCCTAAGATAACAAAAAAAACTGGATTGGGGCACTGCAGTGTGGAATCTGGGTTATGATGTTACAAACATAACCAACTACCATAAACTATACCTAATGTGGTTTTCTATTGATTCATTATTTTGATGTAATATCATTCAATTAATTAAATTTTTGTTTTTTATAATTATTTTTTACAAAACTAATTTTCTTTGATCCTTTGTTGGTAAAATAATGTTACTGTTAAAATTTTTTATGATTAATAAAAAATTTATCGTAATTAATCATTATTTGATAAATTTATTTCTTATATAATTGTGAATTTTTTAAAAAAATATTATTTTCATTTCACTATTTAACAGCGTATTACAATAATATTTTTAAAATAAATTAAACTATTTATTTAAATAACTAATTAAATAATTCTAATTAATTAATATTTTATAATCATGTTATTTAAATAATCATAATATTTAATTATAATTTGAACATATTTATTAATTTTCGAATTTAAAGAAATAATAAATTAATTTGTTAATTTTTTTTAGTAAATGTTTTTTATATATTTTATTCTTTTAAAAAGTATTTACATTATATTTTATTTCAATATTTTTTTATTTATAAATGATTTAAATTTAAATCACAATTTAAAAAATATTAATAATTTATCTCTTATATTTAATTCATTTTGTGTTTTATTTAATGTATATTATTTTATTTTTTTGAGAAGTCGAGAAAATATAGTGGAAGATAATTGTAAAATGGGGTTTCACTTTATGGTACACATCAGATAATTGGAGAAATCTACTCCCATCATAAATGAAATATTCTCCCATCATAAAATCAATTGGTTCCACTATAAGGTAATCATCCAACATAGTATAATTTTGTTAATACATGACGTATGACAAATCTCTATGCCAGTATAGAAACAAATATGTTTTTTATGAGGTTATAATACCCCATCATGATCTGTGATCCAGAAAGAATAAGTGACTGAGCCACTAATGAACCAAAACCGAGGGTTGTTTCCTTCCATGATAATGGAAACTAGATGATATAACCATTTCACAAATCAACCCTATCGCCACTCAATGACAAAGATGTGTCTTCACCAATGAACATAGATTAGAGGATAGTGATCATATCTTGAACACCCATCATGCACAGTTGTTGAAACCCTACAACCAAAAATACATTTGAACATTTGAGCTATAATAGTTGAGACCACAATAATACATTAACAGTAGACTCGTTATCTTTCACCATTGGTATAATAATCAGATTTCAAGTCCACCATAATTAATGCCCCACCATGATTTAGGGCTTCCCAGGTTTATCGATTCGATGACATGTGGTGAACATTCTAGAACAACATTGATTCCAATCCATTAGATTTGAAATTAATTTCAATGGTTCCCAATGTTACAGATGTATTGAAGTAACTTAACATGCGCCAAATTTTCGACTGTTTGACACTTTAGAATTTAACATGGGTGTTATGGAGTGTTATTCATGGAAAAATGTGTTGAGAAATCTTGAGTGATGTTTCATTTGGACTGAATTTAATTAGTTTTTGAGGATTTCAATGAGTTACCTTATTTTGATTAAGGAAGGTGTTGCGTAATAGATTAATGATTGATGATTGAAAGTAATTTTTGAGAGAGGGGGAGAAAAAGTGATTTTGACTTGGTGGGAAGAATAATAAAACTAAAAATGAAAATAAAACTACGGATGTAAAGTTAATTCAAAGGATAAACCACTAAGAAAACACTTTTTCATATCAATGAAGAAAAGAAACATACAATTTATCTATGATATCAATTAGAGATCTCAAATAAGACCAATGTACATGCTTGGAGATGAAGATCAAACATCAATCGCATTCCGTGGACATAGTCAACTAGTTTTCTTGGAGTCGTGCCTAGTGATTTTCTATGTTTATTTCATTCTACGCCTTCAATTATTATTTCAATTTTTTAATAGTTTTCATAACTAAATCAATTGAATAATATATTTCTATTTTCTAATTATCTTTTATTAATTTAGTTTCATTTTATATTCCTCTCTTTGATCGATATATCACCAATAATCATGTGTTCATCAATTGATATGGACAGATAGGTCGGTCTAGTTAAGAGTTTTTCAATCAAATCTTATTGTTGATGAACATCGATTCATAATTGATAATTTTGTCCTCAATGATTCAGTTTTTTAAAAGTTCTTTATGATCATCACTACATTGACAGAATCATAATGAAATAAGGTGAATGATTGAGATTTCAATCATTGAATTCAATATCTCAAAAATAATGAGACATTCAACATTAATATTTTGGACTTTTTTGGGAATGATTTTAAAGAAAGAAAAATTGTCAATGTAACTAAAATTGGATAGTAAAGTAGAATCATTTGAGAAGTTCAATAACCATTTATAACCTCACTTCATATTCCATTCGTTACTTCATGTTTTCATTATCTATAAACTATTTTTATGTTTTCCATATTTAGATAATTATGACAACATAATTTCTTATCATAAATGCCCCGCTACAGATATTATTATTTATTATATATAATAAAAATAGAAAATTGTACAAAGAAACTCCATAGTTGAGGCCTAGTTTATAGACAACTTTATTTGATACTATATTTCAGTATTTAGAAGATTAAAAATATTGGAAAGAGTAAAAAATACTAAAAACAAATACATTCAATATGAACCACAAAATGAATCACTCTAGATAACTCATCACAAATTATTATAAGAAAAAACAACAAATATATATAAAATGATTAACATATTCCATGATAGACCAGTTCCCCTATACGAGGTGCATAAATTCAATTGAAATGTTAGATATTATTGTCAATGGAATGAAGTGGAAATGAAATGGGACTTTATTTCCTTATATGTTATTCCTCATACTAGTATTCTTTTTCAAAAATATCCTAAAATTACTTCATTGGTCATTGGAGTATAAATATGGATAATATCTCTCTATAGTATTGAGGACACTGAATGTTTTCCCAAAATATCGTTTTTGAATCAATCCAATAAACTTCTTCCTAGGTAAATCCCTCCAATGTTTAAATCATAGGATGTTGTACATAAAACTCCCTAGTAAAAAGAAACATTCTTGCTATAGTTCAATGAGGCTCTCTATCAAGATCATACACTACTCATTGTAAGATAGCATACAGATGACCATGATTTGGTTTTCTTCGTATTGTATATGTATCTATGGTAATATTCATTAGGGTACACTAATCAAATACTGGTATCCATTCTGAAATAAAACATATACGATGAATTTTCTACAAACATATTACTAAAAACATATAATTATTATATTTTCTGATATCATAGATTAAAAAATTAGAACTATCATAAAACCCAACTATTTTTTATCTCTCGTATCATATGAACATCGTAACTCATGCATTATCAATATCCATATCCAACCCCACATTATGTATTAATAACTCATAAAATTCACCTATTATACATGAGATACACATCACTATGAATACCAATATATTTTAGTCAGAAATTCATAATATGTGGTTCTTGACATAGAGTGTCAATTATAAGTTACAAAAGTAATAACAACTGTTATGTTATAATTTTAATTTTAGTTTAGTATTTGCATCATTTTAATTTAATAAGTTTTCATTAAAATAAAATTTAGTAAAAAATAACATTTTATAGAATAATCTACCTAATGTAATTATTCAACTAATATATGAATCCAATATGTCATCTTTAATGCAAGAAAATAACCCTCCAACCATTCTGTCAAATAGAATGAAACCCCATTAATAAAAAAAGTTATAAATTATGATCATCACTTATATTGAAAATAGTCTAATAGTATTAATGAAAATGAAATAAAATCAATATGATCCTTGTAATCATAGAATTTACTAATTCCTAGATCAGTGAATTCAATTAATAGGATACCAAACAAGTCAAAAAAAACAACCTATCTTATGTAAATTAATAATAAATCATTAATATAAAGATCATTATTAAAACATTTTAAACACCCCCAGCCCTTGTATACTAAATGGTTCCAGACTTGGTAAACCATATAACATAATTTTTTCTTCCTGATACTACATAGGATTATGAATAGTAGTGAGCATATATTAGTGTCTGATGGGTGACTATACTATCTGTATAAGGGTAAAATATTTGGATAAATAATTATAATTACATAAAACCATTATGATACAATAGAATACTGGAAATTTCAGAATATAATAGTAAATAGATATATTATTAAATGTTATATGATGTGTGAAAGTAATATAGAAAACATGAAAAATTTAAACACCAAAATACCCAATCGAATAAAATAAAAAAATCTTATAGACTCTGTAAAAAAGCTTATTAACTCCCAATCTAAATCATAGGATTTTGTATAACATATAAAGTAGTGGAAACATTTCTTTCTTCATACCTACGTTATTAGAGTACACCCATGTACTGCTAATGTCCCACCCAAGATGTGTGTATAACTATGTATCAAACTATCAACGGTGTCCATTAATATATACATATATATATATATATATTATGTATGATTGGTTATAAGTGAATATTATATAAATGAATAATAGTGAAATATTAAATAAAAAATAACCTTTATTATTATGAAGGTGCTTAATTACACATCAGATCAACCATACCAGACTTCACTAGTATTGGTTTTCTCTATAAATTATTCATATAACTATGGAAATATACCAATCCTATATTATAAAATTCCCTTTTAAAATATACATTTCATGGAAAAATTATCACACTGATCAAAATATATACATTTGGGGATATAAACATCAGCAGAGAAAATATATCTTCCCATATATATGAATCATAGTTGTAGAAATATACCCATCTATAAAGTTATAGAGTTCAAAAAGACTGAAAACATCACCATATACATAAATAATCATCCCTAGAAATTCCATCATGTGAACCATCTATAGAATATAGTAAAAAGATAATAATATAAAAATAGAAAACCAAATTTAACATTAGTTAAACACAATTTAATTTCCTATATTACCATTGAATATTTAACCTCTAAATAAATGTCATTCATAATCATTTAAATTAATATACACTATAGATTATTCAATATTTCGTTAAATTTTTTCCCTATTATTAAACATATAAATTAACATTATTAACATTTCACTATTTTATATCACAAATTCATGTTAACCAATTTTAGTATCATATATTTATATTTTTTCAAAAAATTAATTTCTTAATCAGGTTGAATAATTTTTTCCCTAGTCAAATGCATTGAATCCATCATTACCGAATAGTAGAAAATATAAAACATATTTGGAAATATATAGACTGCCTAATTTGATCAATTTAAATAAGATTAATTGATCTACCACTGTGATAATCTATGATCTCATTCCAGTTCTTTTAATAAAACCCAATGATGTTTCATCAAACCACTACATACACCATAAAACTAGAAATCACATCCCAATATTGGGTTCTACTCTAGGTAAAATGAAAAAAAATCAAGTGTAAAACTAGAAAAACATTACTATTCACAATGTCCCATAGGGTAAACAATACTAGACATTGTGTATATTGACCAAGAGATATTGAGTAAACCCCAAATCACATATTGGAGAGTTAAAAATTAAACTCTGAATTTCATAAAGGTTTAATATTTTTTTTTTTAAAAAATTGATCTTTAAAATTTTTAAAAACAACTCACATGGTTTAGCCACATGGGTTGGTAAACCATGCACTACCAATATAAAACAGATAGCCTAAGATACACAACATTACAAGGATAGGAATCACTATTAAAACAACTAAATTCTAATTATTTAAAATGAATATGTAATATATGGAATGTTTTTCATGTTAAGATACAAAAAAATGCACAGTTTTTGGAATACTATGTTTCTCCCTCAATCTCAATGAATATTTAGCATGATTGTAAGAACTGACTATGAACAAGTCATTTTCCCACTACTATAACCCAATATTTTATACCATGGAAGGATTTGAATTTAAAAAATACACTAAAAAATCCCAATATCAATTACCTTGTATATGATATTTAAGACATGAAAGTTTTCCTTTTAGGGAGAAAATTATATAGTATTTCAAATAAAAAACAAGGATTTATAATGGTATGTATATTATTATATTTTATGTTGATTATCTAAAGTTTGACTTTAATAATAAGATTTACTATTAATGTTATTGTAATAAGATAATGATTTTATGTTTGAATTACAAGATGTGTGAGAATAATTATTTTTCATAATACAAATTACAATAAAAATAATATTACATCATCATACCATAGGAAAAATAGTCAATGGTTATGTTTATGAAATATATAATTATGGTTTATAAGGAAGACTCAACACCCATAACTATTGAAATTTAATTGATAAAATATGACTATGGTTTTATAGAAAATTTGAAATATTTTTAATATATTTTTAATATATTTTTACTAGTATTCTTTATTAAAAATCATAATAACCATGAATAAATTCATGAGTAAATCTTTATGATTTACTCCAGGCCGATTTTAAATATTCTCCCATTATTTAAGTAAGAATATTTATAAGATATTTTGATTTAACTCTATGTTTTCATCTTTTGTATATAGATAGTGAAAAACTAAATTTAATGGTCATCACTTACTCATACTAGGATGGTAATTATAAAGAAATAAAATGTATATTTTGGATGAATATCATTTTAGTTGAATGTTTTTAGAGAAGATATAGTGAGAACAATAATTCACTTACATTAATCATAGTTTAGTAAGAGTATATATATACAACTCATCCAGTAAACATATGATGTGGTTGAATGTGCATATACAGAATCTGGATGTATTCATTATAATGAAAAATAGGATTATTTTTTATTATGAGATTACTATTTTTTTAAGAAATAATTATGTATTATACTCTAGGATATATCATATTCATATATTTTTTCATTTAATCAAGTATAGAGTGTGGGGAAAAGACGCAATATTCTAATATATTTCAATATTATATCATATTTAAGGTATTTTTATAAAATCACTTTCTAGAGAGAGGTTTGAAGAATTAAAGATGAAATATAATATTCTAACTTGTTATTAAAAAAGATTATATATTTTCACTACACCAATATAGATTTTATTTCCACTTTCAAATGGGGTAGTGAAATTCCAAATTATATCATTCAATGGTTTGGTATTATCAAATTGTAGTTAATCTAAACCAATATTTTTTCTTAAGCTGGAGAGAAATTAATTTTTATACCATGGGGGGAATATATGATAGTTTTTCAGATGTTACATATCCCATTGATGTAGGTTTATTGAATAAAAATTACTTATTCAATAGTGTATTGTCAGAAAATTTTTCATTGATATAGGTTTTTATTTTATGATTTTTTTGACCAATACAATTAAATCCTATAAAATAGTTGATAAGAGATGAATGAACTGTGTGAAGATGAAAAAAAACAATGGGGGGTGGATTTTTTTACATGATATAAATTATGATTGTTTTTATCATTCTTGATTGTCAATTTTTGAGACTTATTGGATCGTATTTGAATTTTTTTGAGATTATTTTTGAATATATAAAATGAATTAAAATGATCATGGATTATTTAAGGAAATATATATTTTTAATGCTGATATTGAAAAAATAATTATAAAAGATATCTATACATATCATTTCTAGTTTCCTAAGACATTATTTATATTTCTTATGATTTGATGATACCTCATTATGAATATGGAGATATATCATAATACATTATAATATTTATAAAAAATTGTAGTCTCATCCTATGGTTTCCTCATGAAACCCTTCGATGTGGGGCCGAGGGTTCTTCTGAGCATTGTTTTCCACCCTTTCTTTCCCTATTTTAACCAGTTCCATCCTTATTTATTATTTGAAATCATCTTGTTAGAGAATATCTCTTGGTGTATGTCTCTTGAGTTGATTCTTTATCCAAATAGGGTGTCAATGTAGAAGCCCCAAGTGCTTCTAGCCTAACCAGACCACAATTTCCACATCACCTCTCTAGGTCATAACAGGAGCGATGGTAACAATAAGCTGTTGGGATATGGTTTTGTGGTCAAGGCTTTTGTAGGCGAACTAATATCAGCCAATACATTAATTTTACATTGCTTTAATTATCTGGGTGTTTCTCTCTTCTAGATCCATTGGCATTTTATCCCTTAACTATCCTCATGTTTCTCTGAACCTCTATGATTTGGATTTGGAGTGGTGATTCAACATAGCTTTTGGGAAGTGGGTTTGGTGGTCAATGTTTCTACTCTCACATTATATCTCGGATTGGTTCTTTGTTGCTTCATCTTTTCAGATCCTATCCACATATTCTTCCTAATTGTCAGTTACATCTTTTATGGTGGTAGTTAGGTTTTCTGAGTAGATACGTCGATTTTTAACAGTATATGATGACTTGTGTGGGATTTGAACGGTCATGATGATGGTATTGCTTGAATGGTGATGTTGAATGTGCTTTTTCTTATAATGATTGTTACTATCATTCAATGATTCTGGATTGGGTTATTTTTTCTAATGTGATGTTGAATATTAGTGCCAATGGTTGATGAGGGTGAAGATACGACAATATGTGTTTTTCCATTATGGTAATTGATTTGGGATGATCCTCGGTGGTGTGGCTCTTACTAGGATGGATGATAATGCCAAAAAGTTTGTTTACCTAATGATAAAGGTGGATTGATTATGACTTGACCACCTGGCATAGGATACTTGGTGTTAGGGGCCACCTACGTATTGGTGCTTATGAATTTTCTAAGTATGTTACCAAAAAAATTATATAATATTCTTTATATAATTTTTTATTTGTAAATATAATAATAACAATGGATACTATAATTCATACAAAATTATTTTTTGTAAAAATATATATGGCTCTACTAGTTAGAAATAAAATTCATTCTGGTTAATTTAATTAAAATTATTAATAAAATCAAACGAAATGATGTTGAACTAATAATTAACTCATAAATTTTGATTGGATGTAATTGATGTGATTATACTTTAATGAGATAATGATTTTGTTTTAGATATATTTATATTATTGGAGACTCTAGCCAAATCTAGTTCAATGATATGAATAGGGGAGATTACATTGAAAATATTATGGAATAATGAAATTCTACTATTTGAAAATTATTTTCTATTTAAAAAACAAAATAATATCCATGATTATTTTTTAATAATCTAAATTATAAGATAATGATAAGGATTTTATGATTTTAATCTCATTATAAATAAAATATTAAATGAAAATTGATTCTTTTTAGATCTTGAGTGTATTCCAATATAAATTATTTATTTTAGAAAAAAATGGAGGTTCTTATTTAATTATTTAATTTTATTAATTTTCTATAATATGATATGGCATTGAATTTTAAAAACATTATTAATATTGGGATTCTTAAAAAATATTGTTTAATAGTAGATGATTCTAATGAGCTTATAGGTGCACATAATCTATGAAATTTTGGGAGATTCAGTGATATACATATAGCATAATGATTGGTGTATAGTGGTGTATAGAAAATTATATAGTTTTTTAGTGATCATTGACTCTCCATTGATAATCATATCATTAAATTTCTATATGAAGTAATAAAGGTAAAATAATTTATTTTCATCTCTGATAAGAAATATTTAATGACTTTTATATGGAAGCAATATTATTACATCATATTTTTATTGATGGAGACAAACAGTATCATCGTTTTTGAAATAAAAAATTAGAGTTACTTATATCTAACTTTTTTGATGTATGGTTGATCATTTATGATCTACAGTGATAAAAACATGTTCAATACCCACTAAGAAGTAATAGATCATAATAAAAAAGATGTTGTAAAATATCGTTGTCAGAGGAGAAAACCTATTGGAGAGGGAAAATATCGTTTTCAGAGGAGTTTTTTTCAAGGATGGAGGTGTGTCGGGTTTGTGGCTGGTGTGGGAAGGCCGAGCGCTGGTGGTGTGCTACAAGGCAGTGGTGCGGGAGTGGTCGCCGAACAAAGAGGCCAAAGTGGGGTTGCACCGGTGAGTAGGCAGGGCAGGGGATCCACTAGAGGCGAGGCGGGCAGTGAGGGAGAAGAAGGGGAAGGAGGTGGCAGCTCATAGTGGGGGAAGGGGAGAGAAAAGGATAAGAGAAAAAAAGGTGGCGTCTAGGGTTTATAAAGGAGTAAAAAAAGGGGGAGAAAAAAAGAGAATGAAAAGAAAAAAATAATGAATAAGATAAAATAAAATAAAAATAAATAAATAAATAAACCTTAATAAAATAGAAAATATGGGAATAATATGAATAATTACATTTAATAATACTAGTAATTATAATGATCATAATTATAAGGTTAAAAATTTTAGTTTTTACATTAAAAGTGACATTAATAATTTTAATAATAATAATGGTTGTAACTAATAATAATATTTTCATTTTATTAATAATATTTTTATTTGAATAGTGCAACTACGCAATCCGCGCACGCCACAAGCGACTGTACGCAAACCGTGTGTGAACTTTTGTCTGATTCAGAAGTTGTCGCACCGGTGTCAGGATGTTTTCACGGTCTCTGCTAAAGATGCAATGCCTTCGCACTGGTCTAAACCCATCCCAATTCTCGATATAAAAAAGCATAATAATTAATAACATCTTTATTAAGACCAATAATAATAATAACAATAAATTATTAACCACCATAAAAAATTCAAACAACACAATAAATCACAAATTAACTCATTTTAACTTTCATGAAGGCAGGTGAATCGTGCTGATGCGTGGACAAAGATGCATATGGTTTCGCAATCGCACTCTGCCCATGTGTCCCATGACTCAACTGAAAAACGCACACTTTTTTATCATAACACAAAATTTTTTCACCCCGGACTCAACCCAGACTCCAAAAAAACATTAAAAGTAAAAAAAAACTATAAAATAAAATAAAAGATAGGTCGGGGTGTGACAATTATCCCCACCATAAAGCTTTTCGCCCTAGGAAAGAAACAATAAGATTTAGACCCAAAGATGAAACTCCTTAAGTGTCACTCACCACCAAAAGTTTAAGCGCCTCTAGTTGATCGATCCAAACATACACTGAAAACCCATGACACACAATTCATCCTTAAAACAAGATCACCTTAATCATCACCAAGATGAACTCAAACCATCTGTTTCAATCAAGGAATGAATGATGTCAAATCACCTCCAAGATTTATCCATATAATCTTAGTCCAAGAAAACCATTTGGGTGTAATCCAATCTCAATGTTCACTCGAGAGGTCAAACTCAAGATTAGGTGGTTCCACATCAGACCACCTACCATCAAATGATACATGAAAAGAAACTCTGATACTGACACGAGGAGGCCTGAACGGACTCCCCACAATAAGGATCAGGCTAACCCTAAATTCATTTCGGTGTAACTCAGCGAGACCCACTGTGGGTCTCCCCACCATAGGAACTGATGATACTAAACGAACATAATAACTTTCCACACTGACCAGAAACCCCCACCATAAGGGGGGGAGAAGGGAAGGGCCCGACTAATAGAGCATCCAAACTATTGTCTTCTCCCCATCAATAATGTATCACCCTCGGAAACACACATACCATGCCACACTAAGGAAGAAGATTGACCCAAGGCCTTTATTCACCGCTGGGGTCCTCCTGACTACGCACTAGCTTCACTCCGAGGCCTATGGCTAGTGCACCTATGATTGAAGCATCTCCTGCCTCGCATTCAGGCATCAGAACTTCCTGAACATAACAGACGAAGAAGAATTTTACCAAGCACACTTCCTTAAAAAACAATGGTTTCAAAGCGGTTCTACCACAACCATTCTTACCACTAAAAGAAAAGAAGCACTGAAAAAATCAACATGAGATGATTACTACACCCAAAAAACACTACAACGAAAAGACCTCAAACTAATCCCCAAACATCACCCAACTCCTGCTGATGGGCTGAGGTTACCTTCGACGAGCCAGATCTTGCTTCAGTGTGCTTCTTGGAAACACCATGGAAGAATCGCTGAAAGTGGCTCCAAAGTCCACAGGTGTGGCAGGGTCTTGGATCCTTTGGACACGTAGGCCTCTTATGACCCTACCTACCACACTGGTGACAGATCACAACATTTCAGTGTGAAGAAGATGACTGAAGGTCTGAAGGCCTCTTGATTCCTCTATTAGAACCACTAGCATCAGGTCGTTTCTCATCCTTCTTATCACCATCCCTGGCATTTCTTCCCAAAGGTGTAGAATTCGCCACCTCAAGTCCTCCTGCTAACCCAGCTTCAGCCAAAAAGGCTAGCCCCACCACATCTGAGAAGGTGGTTTGGTGGAGCTCTTTTACATTCGATCACAGCTCAAGTCTGAGTCTAAACTCAAATTGTCGACCCTTCCCGGGATCATTTGCAACGAACAACTGATCATACGGAACTAGGTCTATGAAACGTCGATATAATTCTAGTACCGAATAAACGCCCTACCGAAGACAACACAACTCTATCCTCTTCCTCAGATTCGTCAACATAGAAAATTGTTGTTGTATGAATGATGAATTTAAAAAATCCCATGTTAGATCTTCCCGAGGCTTATTCTGAGACACGAACTTCCACCAATTCCAATTTGGGCCTTCAAGCATAAAGGTTTCCAACTTCACCTTTAACAACTCAGGAAGACCAATGAAGATGAACTACCTCTCAATCTTCTTTCAACCACTCCTCTGCCTCAAGAGGCTCTGCTTGTCCATAAAAAAGAGGGGGTTCAACTTCTGGAACTCTAGAACATAGTGTATGGGCTGATCAACTGGAGGATTCTCTAGGGGCACACCACCCGAAGATGCACCTTGGGCATCCATCAAACCATCAAGGGGGTGAACACTAAGGAATAAGGAAACAAAGAACATAATCAAAACATGGTCATTGCCATTTCAAATTCAACTTTTCTCAATCTCAAAAATATAACATTACAAAAAAAATTCAAAATGAAGGAAAACTCAAACGATTCACTAAGGGGAAACTATTGATGATGGGTGACTTAGACATATGGTTGGTGTCCATATGCCAGTCACACAATCTTCACTGAGAGCATTCTAGGGAAAATTCTCAGCTCTTCATGGCTTTCCAAACCATGAAAACTCACGAAGGTCACCTGCCCAGTTCCCATTTGATTTCCCTATAACAAAAAACCATGAGAATCAAAAGACATTGACAAACCCGAACATCCCATGGTAACCTGAGTTTTAGAACAAGCAAGGGTTCCTGACATCCTTCTCATACATATTCATGGAGTCCCGATAATTCTACTCCTTCTACCATGACAACCCCAAATAACAATGGGCGCTCTGAAAAATAAAGTCCACTCAGATGCCAACATCCTCTGATACCATTTTTTCATGAAACTACCCAGGTTGACCCTGAACCGGTCACTCGAGCCGTCCTGCAGAAAAGCCCATGAGGCGTTCCCAATTCTCCCCGGCTGGCGACAAGAACCAGGGCATCAAAAGGGAGAAAGAGGGAACGATTTTTCCCGATAAAATAAATAAAGCAGCCGAAAGAAAATAGAACAACGCAAAGTAAATAAACAACACCAAAAAAATGACCAACAACAACAAACTAACTTGACCAAGACCAAAACTCCTTGTGACCTTGAGAGTCTCTCTCCACACCACAACCAAGTCTCTCCCATAGTGAGCAAGCTCAAGTCAACCTGAAACAAAAACTAAAATAGGAAAGCACTATAGGTGTGACTATTAAAACTCAGTAGGTAGGCCCAACTAATTCTATTCCCAATGCACATACCATTAAATAAATAATTCAATAATTCTAGGTTTGAACTAAATTATATAAAATATGGTTTTCCACACACACTTTTTTTTATAAAGTAAATAACAGTACATTTACATTTTAAATTTAAAAAAAAGTTTAATGATTGAAAAGAATAAGTGCATTGCATTTTAAAACATTACTATGAGCAATTTAGAAATTCAATTTTCAGTTGTTAGTAAAAAGGGAAAAACCCACAGAACACGCAACACACACTAAGGGAAATGGAAAAAGTGGCACACAAGGGATAGGTACCAAACTAGACCACTCAATCTTCTGCCACATTCAAATAAACACTAAAGGAAAAAAAGGTCAATCCTAGGAGATTGTGAACAATATAGAACATACTATACATGTGACTCATCCTGAAAGCATTCTTTAACTTGATGACATCATAACACCCTAACGCTCGGTATAGCCCTTCATGGCCTAACCGAGGGGCCCAAACCCCATATCAGCAATAACTTAGTATTCCCCTACTATGGGGACACTAGCCAGTGTGTATTCTAAACTAGTGCAACAATCGTTCTCAGAAGATTCACTCACTATGCCAGGTTCCCATGTCAACCCAAGAAATAAAAAGGGGTGCGTCCACAATGTAAATCAATCAGTCAAGATGCACAAACACCACATACATCTCATGCAATTAGTGAACACCAAAGATCACCCCTGAATGGGTTTTCCAAAATAATTTTTTTTATTAATGTGCCAAACGGTCCTTCACAAATTTTAAAGAAAAACCTCATTTCTCGAGAAAACCAAAAACACTTTTCCAGAAGAAATCATTTATCTTTATAACTAGAAGTACATTTTAAATTCCCTGAATTATTTTTAAAATCCAAATGGGTATTCATTCAATACTGGGTGTCCGCTCGTCAAGAAAATTTTTCAAGTGTTTGGTATAAAATAAACAGCTCCTTTCACACCAAATAATCTCTTAAAAATTAATTATCTTATATTATGTCTCATTCATTAAAATTATTAAAACATCAAGAAATTAATAAATTCTAAATTTAAAGGTGAGTGTTGTGGGGGACCTACCTCAACTTGCAGCTCGAACACGACAATGTGACATGCCTCGCATAGGTGCACATGATCGCGCAAACCGATGATCGCAAAATTGCGGAATTACCTCGCCAATACGCTGCAACAAAATTCGAACAACTTAAAACACATAACACTGATCAGAAAATTACTCAAGCATTTAAACATCACAAAAATAGATAAAAACGTATCAACACTGACTTAAAGTAATTTAAACAAACAATAGCGCAAAAACCACATCGATGAACTTCTAAAATAGAACTCAGACCACATAATTAAGAAAACTGAAATATATTAAAAAATGAATGAAGAAGAAAAAACTAAATCTGCAGCAACATAATTTAACACAACAGTCACTAAATTAAATATACGATACTCAAGCAAGGACAGTACAAACTTCACCTCGACGTGGAAATGAACTTGAACAGCGGGGTTGCGGGGCACCGCGCAACGACTAAGGAACAGTGAAGGGATCACGCATGGACTGTGCGGCTGGAAATCAGGTCTGCGGGGCAACACACTGCCGATCCGAAAGCGCGACGGGCTGGAGATGCGTTTGGTGGCCAGAAAGGAGTTTGGACGGAGGTGCGCGTGACTGATACAACATGCAGATAGCCGGCTAGAGAGGCTGAGATAGGAGGGCACTACGGGTTCTAACAGGAGGAGGTTGGGGATGTGGGTTGTGTCAGGTGTATCTGAAGAGGGGGAAAAACAACCGGACAAGGGGGTCACCCTACTAGTCACCGGGGAAGGGAGTGCTACACCATGGCGGTGTGCCGGCTGCGAGTAAGGGTGTCACACCCAAGGAAGATGGCTGGAATGGGGGGGGGGGTCGCGCCGGAGAAAGCTGGAGAAGAGGTTCGCAGGGTGCCTACTGGAACAAGGGGAGGGGGTACGACATTGTGGCCAGTGCAATGAGGTCGGTCGGAGGCGCGACTAGATCTGGGAAGAATGGATCGGCTGAAGGAAGTTGGAGGTGCATCGCAATGTTGGAGGTCGGAGGTGAGGGTGTCGTTGCGGTCCCGACGTCCAGAGGGGAGCTCGCTAGCTGGAGGGGCAGACCGAGCTGGGTGGTGCACGACCATCGGAGGGTGCGCAGATGGGGCCAGGTGGCCAATGGGAAGTGAGCCGGGGCACGATGCAGGCAAGGGTAACAGGGTGGGGCCCTTCGCGATGGGAAGGATACAACCTAGTGGGTTTGGCAGTGTTGCACGGACCATGGGAGATGGAAAATGGCACTGGTGGGGGAGGGTTCTTCAGGGATGGAGGTGTGTCAGGGTTGTGGTTGTTGTGGGAAGGTCGAGCGCTGGTGGGGCGCTGTAAGGCAGTGGGGCATGAGTGGTCAACGAACAAAGAGGCAAATGTGGGGTTGCATCGGTGAGAAGGCAGGGCAGAGGATCCGCTAGAGGCGAGGCAGGCAACGAGGGAGAAGAAGGGGAAGGAGGTGGCGGCTCACGTGGGGGAGAAGGGGAGAGAAAATGATAAGGGAAAAAAAGGTGGCAGCTAGGGTTTGGAAAAGGTGAAAAAAAGTGGAAAAAGAAAAAGGGAAAGAAAAGAAAAAAATGAATAAGATAAAATAAAATAAAAATAAATAAATAAATAAACCTTATTAAAATAACAAAGATGGGAATAACAATAATAATAACATTCACTAATACTATTAATTATAAAGATCATAATAATAATGTTAATAATTTTAGTTTTTACATTAAAATTGATATTAATAATTTTAATAATAATAATGGTAGTAAATAATAACAATAATTTCATTTTTTAATAATAATTTTATTTGAATAGTGCAACTGCGCAGTCTGCGCATGCCTCTAGAGATTCTGCGCGAACCGTGTGTGAAGTTTTGTCTGATTCCGAAGCGGTCGCACTAGTGTGGGGATGTTTGCATGGTCTCTGCTAAAGATAAAGTGCATGCACATTGGTCTAAAACCCATCCCATCTCTATATATATAAAAAACCATAATAATTAATAACATCTTTATTAAGATCAATAATAATAATAATAACAATAAATTATTAACAACAATACAAAAATTAAAACAACACAATAAATCAAAAATTTCCCTCATTTTAAATTTTTCGAAGGCACGTGAATCATGCCGATGCCTGGAAAAATCCGCCTAGGGTTTCGCAATCGCACTCTGCCCATATGTCCAATGACTTCAACTGAAAAACGCACACTTTTTTATCATAACACAAAAGTTTTTCACCCGAGACTCAATCTGAAATCAAAAAAAAAACTTTAAAAGCAAAAGATAATTACAAAAAAAAATTAACAGATGGGTTGGGGTGTGACACACCAATGGGGGTTTATTCCTCTCTAATAGGGTGTCACGTTTCCTCCTACCTTTCCTCTTCTATAGAGCATGGTGAAATATTCTCAAGCTCCCTCTATGATCACCGGTTATACCATGTTTCACAATAAATTTTTCTCAGTCCTCATAGGTAAGGTCAAATGCTATCTATTTCATGCTCTTTTTGGATGATTTTGGTCTCCCAGTCACCCATCTGGAATAGGCTGAACCCCAAGTTTTTGGTTTGGATGATTTTTATGCATAATTGGTTTCTATTTTATACATTGAGTCTCTAGGGTTGTCATCGTGCATGTTCTGACACTTTTTGTTGAAGGCGATGTGGTTCAGGTAGATTTTATCACCACCTATGGTTTGGGGTGAATTTTAATTTTCTTCATTCATCATTGACACTTAATTTATAATTGGGTGTTTTGAAATTTATGATTTCATATAATTTTACTCTCGGTGTGTTAACCTTCCCATAGTGATTTTGGGTTCCTGATAATTATTGATGTGAGTGTTGAATGTATTTAAGGGAACACATGCATATACTTAGGTATGTATATATGTGTGTCCATATATATATATTCCATGTATGTGTTCCCTCATGACCCGTGGAATACATTCATTGGGTTAAGGGATATAAACATTTATATAATAGAATGTGTGTGAATGTTCGGAGAAGTACTGAGTTCCCTTCGATAAATTTTCCAAGCGTTGAATGTTAAGCATAGTCCATCTTTTGAGGTAGGTGTCTCTTCATTTTACCTTTTGAATTAATCAACGTCTTTAAGTGTTTCATTAAATTAAGTTCAATTATTTAATTCTTTTGTTAAATTTATCATCTATATTTTAAAAAAATTTACCAAGAGAAAAGGAATTGTTTTATGAATAAGTCATGTTTTCAAACAAAACACCTTCAATGGATGTAAGCTTCCTTCAATATAAAAAGTTGTGAATATATATTTATTTCAACTATTTTTTATTATTTAATTAGTTTTTTCTACCAATCTTTCGATATATTAAATATTAAATATTAGTATTTTAACACTTTTCTATGAATTATATTTACCAAATTAATGTCTAAATATTCCCAAATGAAGTGTTGATATATAATTTTATGTTTTCTAATAAAACTCCTCTGATGGAGGTGATCATATTTAAAAATAAAAAGTAACGATAGTAATTCATACATTCTAGACTTATTACATTGATATTCTTCTACCCTCGATTTCAGTGTTAGTTACAGAATGTTTTCATTTTAGCCACTTTGGTTACTTCATAGTGATGTTTCCCCTTTTTATGTAACTGCTAATCGAAACAAGGATAATTTTATGTGTTAATTCCTCATATAGATGGAATTTCTCAATTACTAAATTACCATGTTTCCCACATGAGTTAAATAAAAGGAAATCCTCCAGAGTTGGAAAATTCATTCAATTACCTTATGAGGTGAAATATATAGTAGTGGATCTTAGCATTGATCGTGACTCAGTAAATCATTTGATTGAATGTTTTGGATTGGGTGGTATGACCATGCCACATTATATAATTTAATGATAATAAAAAAAATAATTTATAAGAAATGCAATGCAATGACCATGAAGATATAAATTTTCCACAAATGAATTGATTTTTTTGTTCTGATGGAATTGATCATGGATTTTGAATTGCATACAAGAAACTTACTTAATAAATCTATATTAAATTCAGTGACTCATTTAAAACGGTTTGAAAGGGTGGTAAGGACATGCCTTTCTCTTATAATTCTCAAATATTTATGTTAAGGGATATGTTCCTTTATTGTGTGGATCGCTTGATTGGGTCCAGGGAGATAACATGGGATCCATATTAAGTAATCATGTACGGACTGTTAATGCATGATGGGTTACAACCCAACGGGTTGGGAAAGCAGTATTTTGGATTGCTATGAAAGGGATTCCCTGTAAAATTTATTATACATCTTTTTCATAAATGTTCCCTAAGGGAAGCTAAGGATTGAACAATTGAAAAGATAGTTATTCCATTCCTCAAGTGATACTCGATACCTTACTTGTGATTCCATCATGGAATCATGGTTACTATATGACCAGAGATACTTGGGATTTTGAATCTATTGCCTTGGCTGGGCTCTGTAGAATTGGAATTTAAATGGATGTACTGTATCGATACTCTAGGGATAGGACCAGAATGTACCTTTTCAATTGATTATCCTGATATAAATTCATAAAATATTTTTATTGGTATTTCATAGATTTTCCTTATGCATTGTGATACTTCTCTTGTGATACTAACATGATTTGTTTATAACACATGAACTAGATCTTGAACCGAAACATATGCTTGGGGTATGACTTTTTTAGGTTTCCATGTTTATATTGACCCATGTATACATATTATTTCTTACCAAGGTACCTCTTTCAATAACCTTACTTAGGCATAATAATTTGTTCTTGGACGAGTGTCTCTTTAGGAACCCTGACTAAGGTGTTTTATTTTTATCAACTTTTTATCTATTCATTATAAATAATGAAAACTTTAAAAATTTTATAATCAATACTACATTAGTCTAGACACTAGTGGTACTAACCTATTGATATTTTTGCCTCAAACCCTACTCAAGAAACCATTACATTGGGGTACCCATGTGGACCATATATTTACAGGACCTATGTAGAATAATGTTGTTGTTTTCTTATACCTAAAAAGTTAGAAGAGTAGGACAGAGTAGTAAGACATGACTCTCAGTGAGATCAACTACAGGCTTGATTATTTTATTTATTTGAGTTTTGAATTTTTTCTAAAATTTAAACACTTCTCTATGTTACTACTTTCAACAATCTATCATCATCTGGAGAAGGATGAATTATTATAGTTGGAACAATCAGTATTTTATTAAATTGTTAATTATTTTCTTCTATTGGTTTTTCAATTGTATATTATTATTTCTTTTGATATTTTTTCTTATTATTCATATTCTATAATTTATTTATTATTAATATCTATTCATACGCTAATCATTATTAGAATTGTCTCCCCATAGACACACCCAAGGCCCTTACTTATAGTCAGCAGCCTCTGAAATATAGATTGATGTGATTAAGGTCATGTAATGCATAGGTCTATCCACTATTTTAGGGGTGAGTTGAGTTGGGACGTTAAAATGTGGTATTAGATTATTTCTTCCATTATATTATAGTTTTGGGTTGGTATATTGGAAAAAAAATATTTTTGAACTTGGTTAATAGACATCCCTCTGGTTGATCACCCAGTGTATAGTAAATGATAATGTGGTCGGGGCATGGAATTGATGATAATGATTTTCAATATTATAGTATATATGATTCCACCTCGAGTGATCTATATAATTTCTGATGCTTATGGATTTATGGAGTTTATGGTATTTTACACTTCATATTTTAAGGGGAAATGAATCATGACATGAGTCATAATAGGCACATATGAATTTATCTGCCATGCATATGCGATTCCTTGTAAGTTTATTAATACATTTCCTACTAATTTGATTGATTTCCTTGAATGTCAGGGCATGATTTTATGTTTATTATAATTCCTGTTCGTATAACCATATTAGAAGTTAATATGCCATTATTTTATTCCTATAGTATGTCTTCCCTATGTAACCTTTTTGTGATGACATGCTAGTATTGTATTTATGTAAATGATTACACAAGATAAATGGATTTGTTTTATTTACATTGGATCTAAATTCCACCTTTAAAGTATATGGGTGATATATCAATTGTTAGATGACCACCCATATGAATGGACGTTAGAACATATGAATATTGTCTTAGGAAATATTTTTTAGCTGTAATGGTCCAATAAATGGAAGTTATAGTGGTCTACTCTATTTATTTACTTTATGTATGAGTAGATAAAGTTTTTATAAGAATCCATGGAAGGGAAGTGATAGAATTTTACATAGGCACTCATTCTTTTAAAAACAGATTAAATGATTGAATTTTTATCCAGATGCCTTATTATAGAGTGGCATGGTGTTAGGGTCGATGCTTGTTCTTTGTAAGGGTCTATTATGTGTTAGGTATCACATTTATACCATAAAATCCTTCTTAATGACTTGATTTTTCTACCTTTTGTTGTCGTTCACATGTTGGTGTCCCTATTCAAACCCCCTTTCATAAAATGACACCATTGTTTGGACAGGGGTTCATGTTTTTTTGGAATTTCATATGGGCATTAGCATAGAGTGATTATCATTTTAAGTTATTTCAGCATTCCTTGAGCATAGTGAGTCACATTTTAGGTTGATTAAACAATTATTTTCTCTTGTGATGGAAGACTTGATAAAACATCATCAAAGTTAATGGTTATATGGGTAACTACAATGATGGGTTAAATCACTTGTATATGAAATCTGATACTTGAATGCATTGTATAGAAAGCATATAAGTAATATTTTATACGTGTTGTTTTGTCCTGAAATCTCATCGTATTATAAGTTTGTGTACATGGTAACTATTGAGTATTAAATTTGTGATGAAAAATTGAGTTTATGGGAATCATTGATCCTTGAACAGTTGAGGGTCATATCTAGTCATATCTATAGTAGAGTGACTTGGGCATAAAAAATTCAAGTTCATCCTAATGCTCAGGATGACTTCTAGAGACCCTTTTGTTTTTACATGCTAGTTGGTTTAGTTTTGGAAATCATTATAGTTGATTGGTCATTTTACTTTATTGTAGTTCTAACATAGAGCACACTGGAACATCTTGTATATCTGTATTTTTGTTGATTTGTACACTCCAATGGCGGGGAGTGTCATTTTGGTTCTGTTAAATATGTTACCTTTTGAGTATATGGAACACAACCAAATATAACCATTAGAAAATGGTCAGCATGAATTAAATGTCATGAGGTTTTCGAACATTAAATGGTGTCAGATCATTCTTAGAAACATGATGTTGTTGTGGTTGGAATGAAAACCTAGATTAATGTTGTTGATCAGGGGTTGACTGTGGTGGTTAAGCTTAAATGATCACCGAATTCCTTGGGTGGTAATGTCTACATGATAAGTTAAGGATGGTTCATGGGTAGGTGAAAGAATGTTTCCTCTAAGGTATCGACCAGTAGTACATCTTCATGTTTCTTTCTATTATTTTCAAATCATTCTAATGTAATTTTCTTTTTTGACAAGCATGTACCCTATCTTAACATCATCCTTGATGCAATAATATAGAGTTAATATTATGCCACATTAAATCTTAAAATCTATTTTGTAATATCTATATGGTTTCACACTGAGTGTGTTGTTCTTATCGATTCTTGGTTAATCTGGATTGACCCATGGATTCATGTGTTGGAATTTCTTGGATGAACTCTTGAACACCATCCATTTCAGCTAGATTGACCATAATGTTGGTGTTTATCTTGGCATGGTCAATGTTTTTATGTGGTCATCTTGTCTTTGTACAAATGCCTCACTCACAAACATGGAGCATGGTCTACCTACTGTTAGTTTCATTTACTATAGTCATTACAGAATGAGGTTATCTTAGACATTTATCATGCTCAGTGATACTAAAATCAAGTAACATCACTGAAAGTTAGGTATATTTTATTTGGTGGACGTTTAGATGGTGAATATGAGATTCCTTGGAAGAAGGAATCTCAATTTAGTTTAAAAATCATTACTCATCTATGATGAGATTCTTTTTGTAATGTCATCTAGAGTTGCTTAACTGTCCATCTCTCTTTTATATTGTAGCAATTAGAACATGATTTTTTCTAGCACGACATCTGATTTGATGAGTGTGGTTAGTGTCGGCATGGGTTTTTCCTGAAAATATAGAACAACTTGTTATTTAAGGTCAATGGGGAATCGACCGTTTTAACCATTTCGAAAACCATGCATGAAGCTTCACCAGAATTCTTGATGGCATAGTTATAGGAAATTCATACCATAGAAGGTGACATGGCTTTAAATTCACCCCTTTCTGTGGTTTAATCCTATGTTGGGAAGTACCTTTTTCATGATGTTTCATGAGATGTAGATGTGATCATGTGTCTAGATAACGGATATCAGGTAATAACTATCAATGTGTTTCAGTTGGAATAATGAGAATTTCCTACAACATTGATAACTTCTGCATGGTTTGTTTAAGAAGTGATGAAAGGTATGTTTTTTTTGGAAACCCAACGTGACCATTTGAATGAGGCTTCATTACCCTTATAGGATGGGTGATTTTTCTGTCATTTTGGATGTCTTCTCAGGGATGATATTTTCTAAGGTGGAAAGGTTTTATCATCTTCTATTTTGAACAATATTAATGAATTCTAGGGAATTAAAAATCATTTTTTTACTGGATGAGCAATTTTAAAAAATGGTTTTCGGAATGAATTTTCATAATTTGGAACACTTGAAAATAATGAGTTTTTAAAGAAATTAAACATAAATAATTTCAAATTAAAAAAATTGAAATTCTAAATATGGAAAAAAATAAAAAATTGATTGAATAATAATAATAATACAACTATTGTTAATATTTATATTATTATTATTATCATTATTATTTTTATATTACTATTATTATTTTTTAAAATTTATACTAATGAAACTAAACGGGGGGGGGGGTTTCTTCTACTCCTATAGCATGTGTCTCTTCCCCCTCCCCTTATTGTTCTACTGTGTGTAGTGCACTTCCCTCCGACTCCCTCATTGATCACTAATTCCACCCAGTTTCACCATAATAAACTCACGATTATACCATGTATGATAATCTTATTTCTCATTCCTCCTCTTTATGGCTCATTTCAATATCCCCATTATCGTTCTTGAATAGAAAAAAAAATAGTATTTTGGTTTGACTAATTTGTGATGAATCCCTTATTTCTATGGTGTTCAACAATTCTCCCGAGTTGGAATCATGTGTTTTCAGAAATCACGCACCAAAGGTGAAGCAATTCGAGTTTATTTGGTTTACTTCCAATAGTTTAGGGTGAGTTTTTTTTACATCATTCATTGTTGTCAGTTAATTTATAATTACTAGTTTTAAAATTTATGAGTTCCTAGTATTTTACTTTTAGTGTGTTAAACTTTCCCTGGTTATTTTCAGTTCTTGATAATTACAGTTGTGAGTTTTGAAACTCTCTAAGGGAGTTCAATTATATACTTGGGTTTGTAAATGTATAAATATATATATCTTCCATGTACGTGTTCCCTCATGATGTAGTGAATAATTGTATTGGGTTATGGGACAAATATATTTATTTTATGTAATGTGTGTTCATCTGTGGAGAAGTTCTGAGAGGTTGTCGATAAATTTGTCAAGTGATGAGTGTTCAGCTTCGTCCTACATTCAAGGTACGTGTATCTTCATCTGCTATTTTTTTTAATGAAATCATATCTGTGTTTCTTTAAATTATGCTGATTTATGTTATTCTTTTGATTAATTTTTCATCTATCATTTACTAAAATATTTAAAGAGGAAAAATTAATTATTTTAAGAACAATTCATGTTTTCTAATTAAATCTCCTCCAATAGAGATGATCTTCCTTTAATCTAAAAAATTTGTGAATAGTTAATTGAATTATGTTTTTTGTTTTTATTAGAATGGTTTTTCTTCCTGTATTGGATGATATTTGTATGATTAGTATCTGACCTCTATCAAGTGAATTATAATTCCAGAATAAATTTTTCAATATGCTCAAATGATGTGTTGAAAAATAATGTCATGTTTTCTAATAAAACTCATCTCATGGAGGCGACCTTCCTACAAACTAGAATATAATGATATAAGTTTATAAACTATTTACATATTGTATTATTATTATTCAACTATTAATGAAAATGTTAGTTATAGCATGTTTTTCATTTTACCCACTTTGGTTATTCAAAAATGATGTTTCCCCTTTGTATAAAAGTTTTAAATGAATCAATACTCCTTTTAAGTGTTAAGTCCTATTATAGTTGGAATTGACCAAGTAATAAATTACCTAATATCCTAGGTGAGTAAAATTAAATCCAATCCTCCTGAGTTGGTTAAAACATTGAGTGACCATATGAGGTGAGATGTTTAGGAATGGTTCTTATTGTTGAACTTAAGTCATTAAATCACTTGATTAAATTTTTTGAATAGGGTGGTTTGACTACACCTCTTTATATAATTTAAATGGAATAGTTAAGATAAATTGTAAAAAAATGGAATGGAATGGTCTTGATGATATTATTTTACATAAATGAATTGAATGATTTTGTTGTAATAGAATTGATCATTTATTTGGAATTTTATAATATGTACTACCTTATGAATTTTATATTAAATGTTTTGACTCATTTAAAATGGTTTATAAGGGTGGTATGGCCAATCCATTTTATTATGTTTTTCAACTGAATATGTGAATGGATATGAGACTTTCTTATATAGATCACTTGATAAATGCCATAGAGAGAAGATGGGTTATATATTGAGGACTCATGCATGGAAACTGCTCTAATGATGTGTTTCATCCTAATGCACTGGGGAAGATATGTTTTTTATTTCTAGGAATGGGCTTCCTCGGTAAATTTATTAGAACACAATGAGACACTAGTTCCCTATGGGGAAACTGAGGGTGGTCCCATTAGAAGGATGCCAATTCCATGTATTGGGTAATGCTTGATCCCTTAGGTGTGACACTGGAATGGACTTAGTTTTACCCTACCACAAGCAATACATGATATTCTGAAAGGATCACCATAGATTAGATCGATAAAATTAGACAATAAATGGATGTATTGTAGTATACATTAGGAATGGGATTATACTCTACCTTTACAATTTATGGTCTTCATATAAATTATTTAAATACATTTAATAATGTTTCATAGAGTTTCATTATACATTTTGATACCACTCTTTTGGTTCTAGCACGCTTAGTTTCTAACACATGAATTACACACCATGTAAATGAATATGCTTCATGTTATGTCTTTTATATGTATCTACATTTATTTTTTCCCATGTGTACATACATTTTCCTACACACGTACCTCTTTTAGATACCGAAATTTAAACGAAGTAGGTTGTATGGGAAATGTGTGTATTTAGAAACCTAGAACAATGTGTTGTCTTTTTTAACTATTATCTGTTTTTCACATTCCATATATGGAACATTGTCTTAATTTTATAATCACAACTACAACATGATACACACTAGTGGTGCATGATTACTGAAATTTATGTCTCACACCCTACATGAGCTGCCATTGAACTGGGGTACCCAATTAGACCTTATATTTTCAATACCATGGTTGAAAGCGATTGTTTTTTTCTTGTACATAAGGAGTTAAGAGCATGGGATTGATCTAGAGCTCAGGATGCTTTTGAAGATTTCCATTGTTCTTGAGTATTTTCATTATTTGAGTCTTGTATTTTCTCTAAAATTTATACCATGATCTATGTTACTTCTTTTAGCTATCTATAATCATTTTGACATACATTTATTTTTATATCTACTGTTGTCCTTCGGTTATAAAATTGGAAATTATTTTCATCAGAAACATTTTTAAATATTTATTATTATTTCTTCATCTTTGTATTCCTATTATTCTTCTTTTATATATTATATAATTTTAATATATTTATTTATACTCTAATATATGAGGGAATATTCTCCCAATGGTCACTCCATAGGCCCTCCCTACTAGTTGGATGCCTTTGGAGTTCAAGGAGTTGTTCTTGAGACCATTTTACCAAATGGTCCATCCACCTTCTTATAGGTAACCCAAGTTGGGATGTTACAACAGCATTCAAGATTAATGACCTCATTTGATCAGAGTCACCATTATGATAATACGCTATATGTGTAACTTTTTCATTTTCACCATATCCCAAAACCTGAAATATCTTCTCTGGATACTTACTCGGTTTCACTTTTAACACTTTATTAGTGGCCCCAGAAAATGATGGGGGCCTATATCACATAATGTTATCCAACATAGGGAAATATAATTGTGGAATATGATTTTCCATCAATGAAAGATTATTTTTCAAAACATGATTAATATTACCAAATTTTTCCATAATTTTCTTTTCTACAACACCTACTATATTGGATTCCATATTATGAAATATCTACTTTATCTATGAGTATTGATACCCTTCTTCCTTATAGTTGAGGTTTATTAATAATTAAATATATTAGATTAGCTAAAAAAATATGATTTATAAATAAAAATTTATTATTCCAAATATTATGCAATGCTTAACATTAATTAATACTTTATTCACTATTTAACTCATAATCATAATCATTGGTTTCATTAGGGATATAATTACATTGAAATCCATTACTATGTTTTGTAACAAAAATGTGAATTATTCAAATATTATGACATGAGAGTGTCAAACCATGTACTATTAAGGCTTGTTGATATGTTGGTTGTCGTGTACTCTTGGTTTTGTAATAATCTCAGGTTTGTCTGACTCGTTTGTATTTTTATTTATTAAATCTATTACGACGGGTTTCTATCGATTCCTGGTATTTTAGATTAAAATACCACATAATCTCTTCTTTATGAAGTAATTATTATTTCCATCTATGTATTTCGTAAAATTATATCATTGGGTTTTGTTCCCTAATATATTTTTTCTAAAATATAGTTATTAATGATTCTATTAAACTTCATATGACTCCATCTGTAGTGTCCCTGACCCCCATAACCCAGAGCTACTTCCTTATTCTACTATAATGAAATTGATGAAATGGATCGAATTTGGATGTATGGACCATTTTAGTAATTTTGAAGAACTAGAGACATAAATGATTGACATTATTTGTTTACAATAAATAAAAAACATATCAAAATCAAATGCTCAACATCCGTGAAAATCATTCAAAAATAAATGAATAAAAAAATCCATGGTCGAACAAATTATTGGTATAATTCAATTATAAATATAAAAAACGTTTCAAAACATTATTTTTAGTCCCATCATCAATAGTAGTAGTAGAAAATTACTTTTCTACTCATTTTGGTTTATGATCATTATGATTCATGCCATATAAACCTAAAATGATACACCTATTAGCATAATGACATAACTCAATGAACCTAAAAATATCAAAACTGGATTTCTATTTCTTATCCAATATTTGGATTTCTAAACAACATTCTTTATAGTCATCACTACTGTGACCAAAATGACCACCCCGGAATAACATTCTACATCCTATATAACATTTATTGAAATATCATTTTCTGCACTAGGAACATTTGGGGGGCCTTTCTCCATATTTTTCATATTTCATTCTATGTTTCCTTCTTATAATTAGTTTTTCGTAATGTTGTCATATCTAGGAATATATGTTTCAAAAAATCTATTTGAAAATTATCATAAGAACAATCCACATTCAATTATTTTTTAATTCTCAATCATAAGAAAAACATCATAAAATTGGTTTTTCCCCTAACTAAAATTGATTAATTTTATTATTAGTCTCTGAAATAAAATTAGGGACATAACTAGCAAATATTTTGAGTATTCATTCCCATGCATCTATAGAATACTCATATTGCGGACTAAATTATAGGTATTTTCAATGTATGGCCGAACAAACATTGGGAAATAAAAATCATGTTCAATATCCCCAAATGTTTCCCATTCCAGGCAATCAAGATTACATTTCTCCCTAGTATTATAAAACAATGACCACTATCGATCAAAATAACCTTCAAAATGATAAACAAAAAGAGTTAACTTTTCACTTTATGAGCATCCCATCACCTCATATATCTTTTCTAGAGAATTCACCCATCATTTAGTTATCATGTGTTATAATGATTCACTGAATGGTGTGGGATGATTCCTCATGAATTACCAAAAAAAAAACATGTTTCTTCATTGTAGATCAAGTTCCTCTCTGACAAGGATATGACCACCATTTATAGATTCAATATACTGATCCAACAATACCCAAAAATATTATGTTCCCATATTAACTAACTTTGGGTGATAATTTTGATGAATATTTTAATCTTAGTGCATTACAATAAAATTTTCTATATTTCCTCCATGGTAGATAATTATGAAATGAAATAGAGTAAGTGAAGAAACATGGTAATCTTTAAACTCTATATCATTTTAACGAAAAATAATTTAAAATATTATGAGTTTATATTATTATGATTTTCATAACTTCTAGACTTATCTAAACTGTCCTATGAAAAAACTTATATTAATCACCCTTAAATAAAGAATAATTCTTTATTTTAGTCAATAAATAAATTTATTACACTTTAAAGATCCTTTCATGTTTATAGTTTTAGATAATTATGCCATAACTAATACATTAAATATATAATAAAAATCCAATCTTCATATTAGTATAAAATTTTCACATATAATCCTATTTAAATGAAAACATTATTTCATGTATTTAAAATATCCATGACAGTAAACATTTTTTCTTCCTTTCCTATTACAATCTGATGTCATATATTTAAAAAAATGGGATAAAATTGGAGAACACATTAAGGGATAGAAAATAATGTAAATAGTTATTGTAGTGAAAACATGGACACTAATATATTATTTACTTTAATCGTACAAGATCATTATGTGCGTCAAATAAAACATATTCAATTGAAATAAACACATTCATTTTTCTCAAATAAAATCATTAAAACCCATACAATGAAATTAAAACTCGTTATTAGTCTCATGGATCATCATATTCATAGAACCATTTCAAAATCCTTTTTATTAGAATAACCATATAAATGATATCTGATATAATAATATCAATGTGAATAGGAGAGCTATCTGGGTTTTCCCATCATATAATCTATTATAGGCTCAATCAATGCTTTATAGCGATCCCCATAAAATAATTTGGAATGGGATCACATGAATTAATCTTTTCCATCGAATTATATAGTTTGTAACGGGATCACATGCAATTATTTTGGACACCCCATCATATAAAATTGATGTATCATATCTCTAATAAAGGATTTTTATTCTATCAATTTTTAAAAATTGATTAAAAATCATAAATAAATCACATTTGTATATAAAAATACAATTTCCTTATGAAAACCCATTTTCAATACCAAAAAAAACATTTTTTAAATACCATTTTTAAAAAATATAACCTAAAATAAATATAAAGCATTATTCATTGAAGGAAATGTAAAACTTTTACAATGAAAACCAATAAATAATTTCATTATTATGATTTTGGAAACATCGATGTAGCTATTTGTATTAAACATTCATTCTTTCATTTTATATAAATTATCATACAAAACACCTAGAAATAATCTTTTTAAAAATACTTTAAAAAATTACAATCATTAATTTATAAATATTTTATAAAAATTAAATTCATTGTAAAAATATGAGAACTAAAAATATATATAGGTTTAATGATGATTTTAAATGAGGATATATTTAGAAGAAAACCCCCTTATAACATTGTAAATATTTAAATAATATGACCCATGGAAGATTAACATTAAAAATACAATAAATACACTAATAATTGATAAATTTATTATATATAATTTCAATGTATCAGAATATAAATCCTATAGATTAATATTTTTGTATAAAATATTTATACGTATTAATAAAAAGTGACTGAGACAGAGTCAATTATATTGAGTCTAAATTTTCATGTGTGAATTTATTTTAATGAATAATAAACATAAGTTAATTATTTAATTTCATCATAACATTTTTCAAGTATATTATTAATTTGTTCCATTTATTAAAATTTTTTTTACTATTACTTAATCAATTATTTTTAAGTCATATATTCTAAAAATATTTGGATTATGGGTCAAAAAATACTTTTCTAGGTCGAATATGGTCGAATGGGATATTATTTAGGCGTATAAAAAATAATAATCATAGTATAATGATTATAAATATAATAAATTATACTTTTAAAACTATTGGTCGATGATTTTTATTAAAAATGAACTAATTTATGATCATTTAGTTGGTATGTCGTATGTACTCATGAGTATTATTTAGATTTTTAAACGATCATTCTGGAAAGATATTAAGTAACATCTTATCATTCCATAATAATAATTATATCCTAAATGAAATATTATTTATCCATATATACTTAAATATATCATTATTTTTGTGTGGGTGTGACAAAAAATAATGACACCTCCTCAAGAATGTAGTAGCCCTCATGTCTATGACTAACGTTGTCACTTTTTTAGGGAGAGAGAATAAAGTCATAAAATGATATATTTTAATTTAAAAATAGTAATTATGTCATAAATATTATTATATTTAACTTATATAAAATATATTCAATATATATACACTTAGTAGGTTCCCTGTAATGCAATTGAAAAAACAAATCCCTTTGCTATGTGAGATGGTAATCTATCCTACAAATAAATAATGTTATCATATCACTTATTTTTTAGAATATAAAAGGGGTATATATTATATAATTATTATATAAGTATGTAAATGACATATATATATCATATATAAACAATATATCCATCATTATAACCACCCATCTGATGTGTTTATGGAAGTTACAATGATTTCATTTCACGAGGTGGTAGTTTAATGTATACACAAATGATGCTTTCGTAACACATTTGAAGGAAGTGTGTCTGTTTGTAGGATGAATAATTTTCATACAAATATCATAGTATATTTAATATCCTGATGTTAATATATAGTCATGGTTTAATAATAATATAATTGTGGGTTTATGAAATAAAAAACATCTCATTGATTAATGTTAACTCTTCTTCATGTATCTCATTTTGGGTTTGACCAACGGCCAAAATTTTTGTGTATATAAAAAAATGGCTCTATGATGTGAGGAGGGATGTAGAAAATTTATTTTTGTAGGTAATGGATGATCCAATTTGTTTTTAATGTGTGAATAGAGGGTGATAGAGGGTGGCATTTTATAAGTGAGTGGGTGGTGGTACACATGTAATTTTTTGAAAGAGTTAATTCCACCAATATTTTTTTAAATTCATTAAGACCCAATAATGAACCATTAAATATAAAAGAAGGCAAAATTTCAAAATATCTCCATAAAATCAGATTAGGACATTTCTTAAGGTCATTTTACCACTTATGTTTAAATTTTAACCCCTAAGTCTATTTTTTTACGTCGATTGTTGTAATTAATTTTAATTTATTTACTAATTTATTTGGTAAAAAATTAAAACAATACTTAAAAAAATATAAATTATTCTAATTCCAAATATGGAAAAAAATTATAACTAAATTAAAATCATAACATATGAATCATATAATTTAATATTAATACCTCACATGTGGTGAGACAACAAGTTTTTAAGAAGATTAATTTTTTTTTGAAAAAGATTAATAAATATTAAATACATGAGAAATTATAAAAATAAAATGATAATAAATTACTCTTTGTGAATATGTAATATATAAATTTCATTTAAAAAGTTTTTCCTTATGAATTATTTTATGTAAATAAAATGAAAAAAATGTATCCATTTTAAAACAGTTTATAAAGTTTAAGACAAACTTATTTTAAAACATAATATAATGTTTATTAAAAAGAAATTATTTTAGGTAAATGTTAATAAATAATATATATATTACATTATAACATATTCAAATCACATTTTTACATTTATATTACATAATTTATTAAAATGAAATGATTTCATTAAAAAATGGTGTTTTCACTGTTCAATGAAAAATAAATAATTACAAAAAAATATCAAATTTTATAAAAAGAAAAATATGATATTAATCAAAAAAATGAAAATAATATTATAAAATTAATATTATAATATATCTAAATTGTTATTTTAACTAATACCATGTAATAAATTTTTTATTCAAAATAATACAAATTTTGATTAAAAAATACTTAATATATTTATAACTAATGTAACTGTCTAATTCCTGTAAATAAATATGAAAAATAATTTATTCTATCATTACATTTTTTGTTAATATTTAAATATGAATAATCAGGATTATTTCATAAAGAACATAGAAATGTGTATGAAACATAAAATTAATACATTTATGTGGATATTATCAAGGGTCGTCACCAAGGTGTCATAAAACAAATTACCGAGGTCATTCACCAGGATATACTGATACATTACTAATGTGTGGATGAATATTTTAATAAAAATCTCATCTCTATATTATACTTTTTTTACTAATACATTGATGAATTATTATGGAATACCATTTAAATTCAAAACAATCTATGTGTCGTATAGATCATATATTATAAGAAATGATTCCATTGATTTAATAGTAGAGTTACTAATATGGGTTTCATATATAGGTTTACCATATAAATGATTTATATTTATATCTGTTTGAATACCATTTAATAAAATTGGGTTTTCTATCCCTAAATCATATTTATTTTATTGATATTCTATGGATAGTTTTGGAAATCATACGAAGTATTACACAATCATGAATTAGAGAGAATGGTATTGAATTATATAAAAATAATGATTTGGATAACAGTATAAAGATTATAAGAACATTAAAACTTATATAATAAAATTTAAAAATTATTATTATAATTGAGGTACTTGAATGTATATGATGATAGGAGTAGTGTACCCTTAACAAGTATGTTGGCTTCTTAATGCATAAGAAGAGATTAATATAACTATAAAAACTAATTGGAGAGAAACTTATGAGATAAAATGTTGGGGAATTAATGATGAATTGATTTATAGTGTAGTGTATTAGATAATAAGGGTTATTTATATTAAATATATATTACTTTTTTTTAATTAATTTCTAAATAATATTCTTTGGAATATAGGGTTTAAAAAAATAATATTTCCCATCTAATGGTTTTATCCTATACTATCAAACTTGTAGGTACAAGGATATATTATTTATCTATTTTAATATCATTATCTTCCTAGAATATTATTCTCTATTTCAAAGGGATTATTATTCATATAAATGGATATTAAAATCGTAAAATATATTTTATATTTTTGAATAATAATTATAAGGTTATAATATTGTATTAATTACATTAAAATATGTATTTTTAAAGATAACCCCCGTATTTTTTATAAATATAGTATCAACTTTTCACATCATTTTATTTCATTATGATTTTAGTATAATCACTAAAATTTCATATCATATTTTACTTCTTATAGAGAAATTCAACTATATCAGAAAATTATGAAAAATTCAACAATAGATAATTTTTTCACATTGGATTAAACAATAAAATAAATTTTATAAAAATATGGTTATTTAGATATGCGAAATTGTTTTCTATATCCAGTAAATATTATTTTTGTAATTTCCCAGACCCACCTGGCCCAATACTTTTCCAAAGTGAGGTTCCACCAAAACGGTGGCACCGTGAGGGTGACACCGATGACGGTGGCACCATGAGGGTGGCACCGTGAGGGTGGCACTGTGACGGTGGCACCGTGAGGGTGCCACCGTGAGGGTGGCACCGTGAGGGTGACACCGTGAGGGTGGCACCGTGAGGGTGACACCGTGAGGGTGGCACCGAGAGGGTGACACTGTGAGCGTGGCACCGTGCGGGTGACACTGTGAGGGTGGCACTATGAGGGTGACATCGTGACGATGGCACCGTGTCCCCTCACCGAGACTTGTGTTCTTTTTCCAGTACCTGAATTTTCCGCTCCCACAACGTAAGTTTCGAGGTAAATTAATTCTTTTACTCCTTTTAAAACCATTTAAAGCCCATAATTAATTCCTAAAAATCCCAAGAGACTTGTATGTGTAACTGCCCAACCGCGTGGTCAACCCACGACCCCCGCTCCTTACGCGGTTTGGCGTTCTCATCTCAACCGTCTGCAGATCTTATAAACTAAGGGTTAGTCATGGTTTCTTCTTTACTCGTTCGCAGATTTTCACGAATAGCTTCTGGTGCATCAGGCAAGCCGCATCGTTATCCGTAAAGTTCAGTGCCCGGCCTAAGCATCGATCTTCTATCAACTGGTAGGGAATTTATACTTCGCCTCTATTTTTTGTGTATCATGTATGGTGGGCGTGCGTTTGATTCTGTACAATTTGATAAACCAAACCTAAATAAAGATAATGAACTGATTTTATAAAGAAAGAAGGGTGGTTGTGATCGTTAATGCTTCTTTATATTATGATCTTCTTTTTGAATTGTGCGGGCTTATGCCTACTGAAAATCAGGGCCGTTGGTGGTATTTCTCTGTGCACTAATAAACCCCTCGTATTGTTTCAAATGGATTTTTTGTCATTGTAAACTTCTACTATGAAAAGTAAATTGGATAATCATGTATACCCAGCTGAATAAATTGAAAGCACTAGCATCAAACCTTATGTGATAATCCCCGTTAAAGTACACGGGAATTGAAATCATGGAGTGTGTTAAATCTTATAAAACTGAAAATACAGGCATGACCCTGCTTTGTGTTGGTAGTAGTGGTTTGGTTGTTTTTCTTTTACAGGCCGATTGGTGGAAATGTGGGAGGGGATGGGATCCCCTTTATTTATAATCTTGGTGGTTGTGTGAAATTGGGGATGGGATCCCCTGTTGGTATGGATTCCGTGGTTGTGAGTTTTAATACCGAGTGGGTACTTGTTTATATCACGAATTGGGGTGGGATCCTCTATTGATGAGAAACCATTTTGAGGGACACAGGGAAGTGTCTCGAGGGTTTGTCTTTGGTTCCAGTACTTCGGGGGATCTCACTTATTCCTTGTTATTGTAACATTACAAGAGGACCGAGTGTGAATGTTAAAATTGATGTTTGGCTGGATTCTCTTCCATGGTTATGCTTATGGTGTTAGTTGCCCAGTAGTGCATGAACATAATTGAACATTATCACTGAACATGAAACAATAATTGGAAAAATGGGTTTTGTTGGCGAGAGTCATGCCTCGGACTTGAGTTCCGTTGTGATCTGTAGGTAGTCAGATGAAAAACCTAGCTTTGGGTGAGTGCTTGTTACCTATATATACTTGTAGCTTTGTGTTTCTTATTCGCTCCCCACCCAAGTTGAGCACTTAGTGCCGAACACCCCCATATCATGGGGGATGGTGTTTTTCCCAACACTATTCTTAGTGGTTGGTTATTATCTCCTTTTCTCCTCCCTTTCCCAGATAGCCCAAGTGTCTTTGGGCAGGCTGTGATGGCCTGAGGTCTATTATTAGCCCAAGAACCTTCAGGCGGGGTAGTGTGATGGTTGGCCAGGTGTGTGCGACAGGTGGTTTCCCAAGTGTCTTCGGGATGAGGCCCAGGTGTCTTCGGGCATGGTGGTAGTTCTTGTGGCCTAGGTGTTTGCAAGAGTGATCACATGTGACAGTTGCGGCCCAGGTGTGTGCGGGCGGGTGAGGCAGTGGGACTGCGGTAAAAAAATGGCAGGATTGGTTCGATGTGTAGGTTGTCTCAATAACCAGTGGGAAAGTGGCGCAGGGTACCCAAACCTTGATGTGCTCTTTTATATATATTACATGACTTGAGTTATTTGGGGAGTGTGCCTTGGTGTGGCTTGGGTCGATTGTTTACCTTGATAGGTGTTTTGATTACTCCTTTTCTCATGGGACTTTAGTATATTCCCCCACTTGTGCACGAGAATCTTTGGTTTTCCCTACTTAGTGTACTTGTATGCTCACCCTACGTATATATAAATGCTTTCATGTTTCCAAGAGGACTTCGGGGATCGCGCAGGACCATACTAGCTCGGACCTTTGGGGCAGTTGCAGTTGCTGTTTTTTTCATTCTTTGGTACTTACCTTGTAGTAACCTTTTGTACTTTGTGGCTCTTACTTTTGGAACATGCATGTGGGAATGGTTTACTTTTGGCTTTACTTTTCTTTTACCTTGGTGTTGTTGGGTTTGATCTTCTTATCTCCCGATCCTATAAAACAAACAGGGTAATGCCTTCCATTTGTGTGTAATTTCTATACCCTTGGTGCTAGTCACCACTCCGAGACCTATTCAAGGTGGGTTTCGGGGGTCATTATCTCTCCTTCAACATAAAGAAGGAAGGGTCTAGCAATCTGGTGACCCTTCCCTCCTTTTGGTGAAGGCGGGTGGTGACAATTTCAAATATACATATTATTAAAATAGGATCTAATTTATAACCTTTAGAAAAAAATATATCATTGCATAAAATAATTCACTTATTTAAAAAAGAATTTTTATTTTTTATTCAAACATATTTTTATGATTATTTTTTTATTATTTTATTATAGAATTGAAAATTTTATATTCTTGATAATAGTGAAGTTATATTTTTTTAAAACATATAATTATGCATTATTTATGAAATTAATTTATTTCATTCATATTTAATAGATTCTTTTAATTTATGTTCAATTTATTTTTTAATATAAAATTTAATATATTGGTTCATTATTCTGTTAGTCAAGTTAATATTCAAATGAATAGTTATCTATTTTTTTACAAGGTGTTTAGGAATTTTTTTCAATGATTTTTTTAAATTATTTATTAGATAAATATATATATTTATAAATTTATATAAATTTGGTTTCATGATAAAATACTATATTATGTCTTAAATGTTTATATTTAATGGTTGTAACTATAGTTTTTTTGTTATGGATTCCCCTATTCAAATATTCCACTTTTAGGTTTTTGTATTAAATTCATATTTTTAATTTTGATTATTATTTTTAGAATAGTTTAAGGGGGAATGAGTATATATTCTTTTTTTGTATATATTCAATTTTTTATTGTAATTTTCTTTTATATAATTTTATTTATATAGGATTGTTTAAATTTTTGTCTTGTGTATTAAGATGAATATACAAAAAAAAAATCTATTATAATTTTTATTTTTCTTTGTTTATGGGTCCACTGTCATCATTTCAATCTACCTAGGTGTTTCCTCATGATATGGACAAGGGGTTATTTCATCATATGAAAATGTAAGGATCATATTTTAGATCGATATTTGATATGTAGGAATGTTCCAATGCTATCGAAAATATTATTAATTTTGTATCTTATATTTTGTTTTTTTGAATGTGGGTTGTTATATAAATTGATTTTAATTATTCATTATAAAAATGTTTATCTAGATCATACATACATATATATAGTATATAATTTTTTTATTAACTTGGATTTATTAAATGTCTTCATAATGTATTTAATTTTATTTTTAGAAACATAATATAATTTTATGTCTCCAAATTAAATATTTGACTAGAATTTGAGGCATAACATACAGGAGGAGTAACATTTACTCTTGTGGTTATCCTACCTAGAATTACCTCAATGAATTCATACATATTTTCAAATTATTATTTTATTAGTTATAAATAATTTTAAAAAATTATAGGTGGAATTTTCCCTTAATTCTGTACACACTAAACATTCCATTTTTATTATAAAAGATAAAGACCCATAGAAAACAAGGCCATTGGTAGATCACAAAAAAATTAAAGGTTGTCTAAAGTAGTTGAGACCACATGGGTCTCACCTAATTAATTCCACCCCATCCAGTTCCATTTGAAGAGCACTAAAAAAACAAAAAAAATATTGGTACCTTGACCTGCCACTGTCAAGGATGCTAAGTAGTTTTCTACTTTGATATATTCACATCATGTATGGGGAAAAAAATATTTTTTTGATACTGAGGCAACCTCTACATTTGATGATAATATAAGTAATCATCCAAGGAGGATAAATCGTTACACTCATTGAGTCATGGATGATATTTGAGTAAGTTAAAATTTGATGGATGTATAAATTCCATTGAGAACACATTTTCATCCTAGTATGCATCACCTCATCTTCACCTGTGCTGGAACATCCACTTCCACAAAAATAAGTACATGCAAGAAGTATAATTCAATATCTGTCCCACACAACATCACTGCCTTGAGTAATTCCTCCATCACATGAGCCATCAAAATTAAACATTAGACCCATTCTTGGAGGAATCAAAATAAATAGTCCAAGAATCCATTAATTGTGTACATTTTTAGATTTGTTTTTCTCAAATGCAAACATGACTATTTGGGGACCCCAGGTAATATAGATATAGTTCATGTGGAACTTTTTAGACATTTATTTTATCATGGGATATACATTTAATGGACACTATAGTCATTTACCTATTTTATTTAAATTATATTATTAATATAATGGATTTTTTTTGTTAATAATATTTATGTTTCCATATTGGGGTGTTAATCAGTATTTAAACTTATTATGCCCAGTTTGTGATTATGGTATTTATGAAACATCATATTCTAACAGAATGATAGAATAATTTATGATTCCCTCATCCTTTAATCCAAATATGTTTCTATTTTATTAATTATTTTTTTATGTGGATAAGTCATTAAGAAAATGTTTGTATTTATATTATGATATATTCTTTTTAGAAAATTTTTATTAGGAAAGGGAATTGGGTAATTTTTAAATCGGGGTTGGGGTATGGGATAGGTTATTCTAGATATTTTCTAATAAATTTGTATTTGTGGCCTCTATAAAATGATTAGAATAATGGTAGATTGAAAATAGTATAATTATAAAATTTGATGTAAATGTGAGGATGATTAATTAAAAAATAATTATCATATTAAACCTCAATATAAATTTTTATTTCTAAAATTACCTTTGACTTCATGTCTTTTCTAGATTTTATTTAGAAGTTTTAATTTTTCAAAATAATATTATAGATGTAATGTAATTTTTTTTATTCATATAATGAAACTCATATTTGGAGAGTAAAAATTGGAAAAATAAACTTGTGTATGTTTACGCATCATGGTATAGAAAACCACAAACAAAATATTTATTTTATTTTTAATATCATTTAATGGATCATTATGGCTGTCTACATCACCTAGAAAACGATTTCAAATATATATATATAGTATACAATTATATAAAATATATATTTGTTAAATGGAATAAGATATTAATTATATTTCTTCATAATTGTTACCTATTTATCTAAAACTAGAAAAAAAATATAATTTAATGAGGTTATAGGTGTAAAAAATATTAATTCGGTTTCGTATTTCATAAATTTTTAGAAAATGTATTCTAGAAATAATCCAGTGAAATATAGAGTGGAATTTTTACATATGTTTCTATAAAATTAAAAAAAAATTTGATACATGAATTTTGTATAATTATATTTTATTATTTTTATCTTATGAAATATAAGGAAGGGTGATAATTTTTTATATTTCAATTTATATTAAGAATTAATAAATTTATAATCCAAATTAAATTAGTGGAAGTTTATAATTTCCTGAACAAATAAAAAAACATTATCAAAATTAGTGTATTTTCAATATTATTAAAATTCATAAGACATTTTAGGTAAAATATCCAACAATTTTTATAAAATAATATCTGAACATGGGGAAATAATTTTTATATTAAATATTAATAAATTTCTCACTTAGAAAATCTTTAAGGTAGTGTTAAATAAAAAAACTTACCTAATAAACATGATTATTAAAATCAGTTTGTGGTTTTCAACTCTTGATAAATACAATCAATCTATATTGAGTAATGACACTCTGTTTATTATTTTAGTATCATTATCAGCTATTCTATTCAAAAAAATCATCACGATTCATTAATTCAATTTGGAATTAAGGAATGATATTATATCTAAAATTTTTCTTCTATATCTCATTATAAATTGTAATTTATTCAAGGATGATGTAATTCTATAGATATGTTTGGAATCATAAATTTCTATGGGTGGTTCTTTGGTGGTTATAAAAACAAGTCAAATAAATTTTATCATGTCTTAAAATGAACCATTGAGAGTATAAAAGGGAAAGTAGTTAAATTTTCTATGTTCTCCCTATAAAAATTTATTATGATCTATCAACGGGTACACAATTCATCTATTTTATATTTAAGGGATTCATAAAATCAAATTCCATGTTTTAGGGGCTCAAATTACATACCCCTTGTGTTTATCATTACGCCTCTTATAGTTTATTCACCAAAATAATCATCAGTATATAAATTATCTGGATTCAAATAAAATTGGTTCACAATTATAACATGATTTCTAAATGGGATTTGGGAAATTATGTTTGAGATTATAATAATATATTTAAATAATGAATGAATATAATTTATATAATAAATATTATAATTATTTATAATGGAGATCTTTATATATGATAGAGAATACATGAATTTAATTAGAGTCAATGAAATAAATGGTTAGAGGTACAAAAATTAATAATTCACTTATGGTACCTTACATATTTAATATAGGTGTTTAAAATTACTTTTATAATACTAATTGTTTTTTTCTATCTAGGATATAAACATATGCATTACATGATTAAAATGAGTACACAATTGAGAGTAAAATTATATAATTATTAAAATTATTTTCATGTTATACAGTAATTTTTTCCCAACAACATATAGAATTTCAAAATTATAATTTCTTATTTTGGTGATCTTTTAATTTGAATGGATATGATAAGTATCTTTAGAACCAATATTGATGGATTTTATTATTATTATTCACATCATTCACCAAATGGAAACATTAATTATTTCGTGTTTGGATTTGATTCATTTTATAGTAAATTAGAGATTCTATATTTTATTTTTGATTTTGTATATTTTTAAATAATCTGTTATATTTTATATTTTATCATATAGAATAAAATATTTCATATTAATATTCTTTTATTTGGTAATCCTAATGTATTTTATGATGATTTATATGGGATACCACTGTAATAGATTAATAAATTCTACATTGATCTAGTTTTTTCTACATGTCTATTCTTCTTACTATTATATAAAATATTTATATATATAAAAGTATGAATTAATTTTTAATTTGAAATTCATATGAAATATTGTTTTTTCTATCCTACTGTATCACTATAGGAATATCTAGTACATTTTAAATAAAATACTACTTAATTTATCTAACATTATAGTAATAAATGAAATATAAAATTTGTTACCATTAAAAAACAAATCATTAACTCAAAATGATGATCTAAATTACTAAATAATGGTAAAAAATGATTATCTAGGAATGATATCAATTTAGGATACTGTTAATTGAGGAGAAAAAATGAACACATTATAATTGTCACCATTATAAAAATATAAAGGTATTATGTGTATCTTGGGAATAATTTTTATTTTATAAACATGACTATAGTTCTCATGGTGATGACATTCAATATCATGCATAGATAACTGAATATATTTTTTATTGTTTTAATTGAATATTTGTTTGGTCTATAAAAATATATATAAATACCATTTGTGTTTTTTAATATTTTTTAGGGATACTGATAGATAAATTTTCATATTCAAATATCATTATATGGAAACAATTGACTATAGATGCAAAATTCCTTATTATTGTGGTGTTTGAGAAAGGATTTTTTATGCACTATATGATGATCCTGGTGTCGGTGTCTTGGGAGAGCCCTTAAAATGTAAGATAAATTAGAATCATTTTGGATATAACATTTTATTATACTATTTATTATCATGAGTACTCTAAGATAGGATATCCCCAGTAATTCCTATCATAAAATTAAGTGATATTTGAATGGTAGAATATGATTAACTATTTTTTGATCATCTCATATAAAGGAAAAAAATATACACCATGACTATTTGTGGTATATGTGTTTCACAAATAATTACCCCATTAATGGAATTAAACGTATCATGATTTGGAGTTTCTAGCAATAATGTGATACATAAATATATAAAATACTAACTCATTATACATACAATAAAAGTGTATGAGGATCATAACACTTTGAAATAATTTTTTTCCAACAATGATTTGGAACTCTAATAGAGATAATAGTTATAGTATTCCCAAATATTTTATTTTTACTCCTCTTATACCATTTGAAATTCGAATGTTTCAGTCAATTATCTATGTTTGATGTTTCTTATTATTGATTTGATGGGATATTTATATGAATGAATGGTACAGAAATATTTTATAAAAATTAACAAAGATAAAAGTGAAAAAAAATATCATGTACATTTTTATTATTGTTAAAGTAAAAAAATTTGGATTAAAAAAAGTTATTTTAAAAAAAAAAATCAATATTATCAATTTTTATGTGAAATAATAAATGATGGGGGTTGAGGTGGTTTTATTTCTCTTACGAGATAAATTTTTTTATAGGAAGGCTAGATGTTTATTTTCTGATAAGATGACACATGATGAAGTATATTCATCATTCTATCTAGATATTAACCATATTGTATCTAATATTATTTTTCCATCAAATGATGAAATTGGTGGTCATGGATATAGAGACTCATTATTAATTTTGTTTCTCATTTAATTACCCATCGAAACCGTCTTCAAATAAAAATAGTAAATATTATCATCATTTTTAGGGTATAAATGACCATTATTCACACCTCTTATTTATGGTTTTTTGGTCTATAATATTCATCTAAAAATATTCCTTATCACTCTCCTTTAGAACATGATAGTCAAATTTCGCTTCAATGTCCAGGTTTCCACAAATTTACTCGTATTTAAAAGAATATTTGTTTCTTGAAAATTTAATTTTACATTATCTCATATTAATAAAATATATTATCAAGCAAATATATAATGTGATTTTTTCAAAAAAAAATACTTTTAAATAACAAACTCAATGTTATAAAAATCAATTATAAATTTTGAGGATGTCATTTACTTATGGTGGGAGAATGTAAAAAACCAATACTTTAGTGTATATTTATGTTATAATAAGATTATTTTTAATATCTTTATTTATATCAAACGCCATGTTATGATTTTGATCCAAGATACACGTATTCATCTTACCGATACATTCTTGACTAAGTTTTACTAACTTTAATTAGAGAATCTATTTTAGAACTTAATTTTTAAAATTTTAAAAAAAACTTTAGACAACTTAATTTTCAATTTTTAATTCAAAATTTCAATGTTATCATTAGTGTAATTTTTTCTATTTTTATATGCAGTTTATTTTTTGGATGACTCAAAAAATACTGCATTTTAGTTAAAAACTACGTATTTGTTTAAATAGTCATTAATGTTATATTATTTTTTAAAAAATATTTTTAATGCTAAAAAAGATTAATTGTAAATATATTAACATGAATTAATACATTAGAATCATTTTTATATTGAAGTTGGATATAATAACTCAATTTACTTTTGAATGATTTTTATTGAAAACCTACTTTCTTGCCACGTCATTGAGATTAGAGTTAAACATAAATATTGAAAATATATTATTAGAGTATTGAAAAATATAAATACATAGTTTTAATTACTATAAAATTTTTGGTATAATTTACCAACATAATTTATGATAAAAAATATTAGTGAAAGAGAAAAAAATCATTAAAGTGACTAAGGTAAAAATAAGTTTAACAAGGGACTAAACTATAATCATACGAGCCAAAATGTCCTTGAAAATTGTCTGATGTCCAATAGTTGTCTATAAATCAACCATATCCTCTCTAGGATTTAATTTTATGGTTTATAGGGATAATATTTCATGAAAAATCCCTATATGTTAGGTTAATTAATGAAAAAGTCAAACAGAGAAGATTATTTACCTTTAAACATTATAAAACATTGAGATATGAAAAAACAATCATATTTTCATTTATTTATTTCCTTTTAAAATAAAACCGTGTAATTTTTTACATAATATTTTATCCTTAATTTTTAGATTTGAATTAGTTACTTAATATTCTTATGAACTGCCAATGTAGTGATTATTTTGTTATTAATCAACTAAAATAAATTATACTATAGATATTAAAAGTGAGGACAATTGATTTATTTATTTTCTTTAGTTATTTAATGTGGATGAATATATAATATAAAATATCTACGAACTTAATATATTTTATTTCCATCTTTTTTTGGTATTTTAAAATTAAAACTAATCAATAATGTAAAAATTGAATTTAATGTATTTTATAAAAAATTATATTTTATTAAAATATAAAAAATAATTAAAAATACTTTATTATTAAAATTTATTTTTATGTGAAAATAAATATTACATATGTTCTATTAATGTACCAATTGGTTTTTTATAATTTACCTATTTATTCATAGTTTTTAAAAACATTATGAGCGTGTTTTTTTTGATGTTTTTACGCATTGCATGTGAATGTTTTAAAATTTACACCCAATAAATATAGTATATTTATTATATAAATTATATATTAAATTTACAATTCAATGTCTCTATGTTTTTTAATAAATATCACTTTAATTTAGTTTTAATGGTTAAATTACTTCTTTCAGAAAACTAGTTTCCTTAATAAAAACCAAAATGATAAAATTGGGGAAACATATATGTTAAAGAACCATATTATAATAATGAACTTATTATTATCTGTTAGATGATCATATACAAAATTATTTGCCTTACACCATTATTTTCAATTTTTAAGAACGTAAATTTAAGGCGACCTTTCATTAATTTATGTGTTTTGGTTTTTATAAGAGTGCCACTCCTCCTAGATTATAAAAATCAATTCACTCTTCCCCTTCATCCCACAATCAAGCCACATGAGGTCTACCGATATCATCCCAAATAGCACCCAAACATCACAAACCTCATCCAAAAACCTCCCCGTGGTATGAAATCTATATATGGAATCCCTCTGGTTCAAATCAAATGGAATTACCAAAATAAGAAGTATATAAAAACACACATGACAATTTGAACTCAAGGTATAAGATTTTTCCTTAATTTACATTCCATTGAGGCGTGTTTTTTATTATATAAAAATTTTCTTTTATATGACATATATACTTCCCTTTTACTTGTTATATCGTTAATATACTTATTCTCATTATATTATTATTTTAATTTAATGTTATTACTTCATGTGGATTATAATTCAAATGTTTCAATGTGTTATGGGAAACATTAGAATGCTGAATGATTATATTCCTCAAGAGTTTTTTAGTGATTTTATAATCATATTTCAATTATTCAACATAAAAAACCCTTAAACATACTTATCCCACACTATAAATTTATTAATAAAACTATATTATATATTCAATATGGATAGTTGATGACAAGGAACACTGTTAATAATTAAATCTATTATTCTACATATGAGGAATGCATTGTATTTTGTATGTGAAGGGTGGGTGAAAATATGGGTCCTAAATGCATTAGTACATTTCAGGATACAAACTAAACTTTGTTCTCTATGAGTCCTCATCCATTTATTAAAATATTTTCATGAATCCTTGATTGTAATATATTAATTGCATGAAGCCTTAACATTATTAGGTTCTTGGCGTAAAAACATGATTGTATTAGGTTTCTTGAATGAAGCATTGATAACATGATTTAGATATCCATCATTATGAATTCAATATTTGTTTATTTTTTTATTTTTATTTCATGTTATTGTTCAATTATTTATAATATTCACGGTTAAGTTTTATTATTAGATTATATATTAAATTACATGTGTTTTATTTATATATCTTTCCATATTTATTATTCATTGTCTAGTTAATTGAATGGAATGTGTAATCAGTTATTTAAATTTTTATGTTGATTTATTCTCATTGATTCATTCTTTAATCCACTTTTCAGTACCTTACTCAGAATTTGAGCCCACCCTTATTATGTCTCCTTTTAGCAGGTTATGAAGCGAATCCTTTGAATGAGTTTAATGGATGCTATTTATATCATTTTATTATGTATTATGTTTTGGTTTTGTATTTCCTAATGTATTATGGGTATCATGTTTGAAATATGGAGTTCCAAAACTACTAAAATAATTGATTCATTGGGATTTGATTCCTTATAATCATGCCAATGTAACAAAATAATACAACATCTATTGGCTTCTAGGGTCACAGAGTTACATATGGATCTATCTTATGTTCATTATATATATTACCAACAAAAAATTTGCATAATTAAATTAAAAATATATATTTATCATAACTTTGTCCCTCTCACCAATTATATTTTGGATCAAACAAATAAAAATGATATTAAATTTTTATTTTTTTGTTAAATGATACTGTATAAAATATAATAAAATTTCAATTTATGAAATAATCAATCAAAAATTACAAGGACTTCAATCAATCTCTAATATAATTCATGAATAAAAAATGAGTTTCATCATAATATATCTATTATTTATCAAAAAACTCATCGTATTTATAATGGCATATAATACATAATTTCAAGGAATTAACTCTGAAATTGTGCAAACATTTATATATATGTATTTTATGTTAATTCATTACAACAATACCCATCTAGCAGCCTATTCTTATCATATGTGTATATTTTATAAATTTTTTTAAATTTTTATTATATTATAAAAAGACATTACTGGGGACCATAATAGTTTATTATCACCGGAGACTACATACACATCCCATTTTTAACAAAAAATAATTAATGTTTTCCAAAACAATAATCCCATATGGTACTGTTAGTATACATACCATACGTAAATTCATTATTCAAAAACTTGGAAAATGAAACATAATAATGGGTGAGCTTAGATTCTTAGTGAGGGTAAACAGGAGAAATCTGTAAGAAAAACAAGAACTTAAGGGTGTGAGAACATTCATATAACATTTTAATATCACACCCTTCATATAAAATACTATAATCATGAGTCTTTTAATATAGATTTATAGTTCATAAAATATAAATCATATAGTAAAAAATGATCCATGAGTGGATAACATTGGAAAAAGAATATCACGACCCATCCTCGGGGCCCATGCCGTGACTACCCCAAGCCCGCCTTTTATAGGACAGGGGCTGGCGACTGTCTCCAAAGGCATAAATCCTGATAAAAAGGGAAGGAATTGCCTTTATATAGTAAACAAAACAACAGAGTACACAACAGAAGTAAGCACAAAGTAATACTGTATACAAAAGTAAGTGCTGAAAAGAAAGGGACCGGAAATACAAGCCCAACAGAGAGTACAATACAAATGAAAGACTGGTACAACAACAGTAAAGTAAATCAGCAAACATTGAGTCGTCCTTCGGGAATCCCACCTAAAGGGTGGGAACAGATGGTCTCCACTACACCTTGGGTTCATCCGTCCGCTCCATGTACGTCCCATTGAGTGGTCCACCTCCGGGTACCGTCTAGCTCCACAAGTCTCTACCACGATCAGTGTTGTCCGTCGTCTGCATCCAACACAATGTAGTGCGGTCATAGCCCATGTAGGGGTGAGTATAAAAATACTCATTAGGGACCCTGAGACCCCCGAAGGTCTCACAGAATCCACGAAGGATAAACTACAAAAGAAAGATACAACCATGAAGTATCAACCAACTCTACTTAGGTATATGCCCATACATAAACCTAATTCATCAATTCAAGTTTGGCTCCAACTCTCGAGCCCAAGCACAACCCAGTCTACAAAAGAAAAAAGTCAATCACACAAATGGTAATGATTGGAAGTCAAGACTCAGCTCATACAGGTATACAACTCAAAATGTGGGGTGGAGATGATTAGATGTAGCCTCGGAATCATCTCCTCTGCCGAACCCACATAGGATCCTAGTATAGAAGTCGTCGCTGCCGAACCCACAGAGGATCCAAGTACAGTAGTCATCGCGGCCAAACCCACAAAGGATACAAGTACAGCAGTCATCGTTGTCGAACCCACAGAGGATCCAAGTATAGTATCCATCACTGTCGAACCCACGAAGGATCCAAATATGGTACTCAACGTCATCGAACCCACGGAGGATCCTAGTACAGTAGTCGTCGCAGTCGCAGCCAACTGTAGGGTTCTTGCACACAACACCCTCAATTCTGGGAGGGTCCACTCCTCGAGCCAATGGTTCAATACATCAACTATCACAAAGTCCAGAGTTGATGTATCCTGAAGTTATTTCTCATCAAAAGAAAACAAACAAGACATACGACACGTCAATCGGACGCCCGGTCTGGGAGATATTGGATTTCCCGTTCCAGGGGCCCTGTTGGAAATACGCTCGTTCCAAAATCCATCTATTTTCCAAAGTTATCCAAAAATCAAATAGAGTATCACATAAGGACCGATTTTTCATGAGATTCTCAGTGCAGTAGACGACACGTCGATCGGACGTGCGATCTTAATGTTATTCACGTTTAAGTGAAAACGGGCTCGGCCCGTTAAGCCCAGTGGGATGGCGGGTCAGGTCAACCAGGTTTTGGCAGGTCCAACTTGGCAGAGGGTCGGACCGGCCCAATGAGTCATGCAGCTCGGCCCGAGGAGCACAGCCCGACCCGATGAGTTGCGCAGCTCGGCCCGAGGGGTGCTGCCCGGCCCGAGGGGGCACAACCCGTCCTAGCGCGGCACGACCCATCTCAACGTGGCACGGGCCGGACCGGTGCGGCCCTGCCCAGCACGGTGCGGACCGGCTTGGGGTGGTGTGGCCCAACCCTGGTGGTCACGGCTTGGCCAGCTGGCCGAGCGGTCTGAGGGGGCGGGGGGGAGGCATGACCCCCTACTTTCCCAAACCGACGTCGTCGAGCGACGTCACCCTCCCAACCGGCCGGCCGAAGCCGGCCGCCTTCCGGGTGCGAGCGGCCCGCACGGGCGGGCCGTGGTCCCTTCAGTGCGGCACCCTCCTGGCATCGCGGATCCTTCATCCCGGCTAGCTGACAAGCTAGCCGGTTCACCTCCGAGTGGCCCGCGCAGCGTGGGTTGTGATTCTCTGCAGTGTGGTTCCCCTTATGGCACCGTGGTCTCCCTTTGGCCCAGCCCACTTTATCCGGCCGGAACTCCTTCGGCCTAGCGGCCCATGGTTGCAGTTTGCGGTTCTTATGCATGTGGCCGATACATGACCTCCGCCCTCGATCGTAGAATCATCCCGTTGCGAATTAAAAAAAAACAAGAAACAACAGAGGGTCGTCGGTCCGTGTTCGTTCGGCCCGCGCCCTCCGCGTTAGGCTGTATCATTTGGCAGATGACAAACTATGATTCTCAATGAATAACAGGGTACAAAATATTCACTACAATTTGTACAAACCCCTACCATTATTAAGGATTTTTCGTCGACGAGCCGTAGAAGACGAGCGTCACGGTGGTCGGGCGTCGCGGATGACGGTGACATTCCGTCAACATTGGAGGAAGAGGGAGATAGCGTCTTTGTGGAATCGCCTCCTTCCTTTCCCTGGTTTAAGTAGTGGAGGAAGGTGATCGTGTTCCTCATGTTCTTCATCGGTGTTTTTCGTCGTTGAATAGCAGGGTTCTTCGTCAGAAGAAGAACATAATTCTTCTCTTGAGCTCTCCCCAAAATCCTCCCAACACAATGACTGCCAAAATAAAATAATAGCTAAGGATATTTTTTTATTCACACATATATTTCAAAATTCAAACCCATTGATTAATTAATTTGAGTTCAATACATTAATTAAAAGAGTCGGCAAATATTAATGGGTCAGAGTAAGGTGAAGAGATAACATTCGTTAAGGGGGAGATGTCAATTTAATGAAAGAGGTGTTAATGGGGAGTTGAGGGGAGGTGACAAGTTACGGTTTCTGTGGGCCCCACCTCACAAATATTTTCTCATGGGAGGTTATGTGGGTGTGGTTCCCACATCTAAATCCCCTTGGGAGGAATTAACCACCAAACATAAATAAAATTGTGTATTACAAATTTTATTTATTTTATTCTAAATCCACAAAAATTAACTCTCAATCCGCATAAAACACAACTGCGGTAAAGGACCCCTTAAGTTAATTCTGGTGCTGCTAGTTCATCGGTGCCCTCAGATTTTGATTCTGAGCACTGGTTCAAAAGATAGAAAAACCATCACATACGTTTACTAAACGTACCCAAACAAAACTTCAGAAATTGATTCTGGGCACACCAGGCCTGGAGAGATCATGTTCCGTCAGAAACTATAGACTCGTAAAATTCCAAAAAAATTAAGAAAAAAATTTCTTTAAAATTTTCGGGTCTTTAAATTACTCCCACATCAGGGATTTATGTCCTTGTAAAGCTATAACACATACTAGGAAAACATATGAGGGTACTGAACTCGCATCCGAGCCTCCTACTCCCAAGTGCTCTCCTGGAGGTTCTCGTACTGCCAATGAATGTGCAACAGAGGAATCGACCATCCACGTAGGACCTGATCCTGTCGATCCTTGATATCCACCAGGAACTCTGAGAATTTTTCCATGTCATCGATGTCCAACTCCCCATGGTCGATGATGTGGGACGGGTCGGCATGTATCTCCTCAACTAAATATGTGGAAGACGTCATGCACCCGGTGCAACTGAGGTGGAGGGGCCAGGTGGTAAGCCACCTCACCTACACTACTAAGGACCTGAAAAGGTCTGATTAAATGCGGAGATAACTTGCCGCCCTATGAAAATATATATTTACCTCGTCGAGGTGAAACTATAGGAAGACATGGTCGCCATCCTCAAACTCTAGTGGTCTCCATCTCCAATCAACATAAGACATGTGTCTGCTCTGTGTAGTCTTTATTCATTCCTAGATGATCTGCACCTTCTCCATTGTATCATGAACCATGCGCAATCACCACTCGCTCTTCAATCAGGACACACCCGAGTCTGGTACCTGATGTGTTGCAGTACACTACATACCCAACTCCCTCCTCTGGTAGCCTCAAGTTGGGTGCACTGGTCAACCTCTTCCTCAGCTCCTGAAAGCTCTGCTGACATCTATCTGACCACCCAAAGGGTTTCTTCTTCTTCATCAAGGATGAAAGCGGTGCTGCAACTCTGGAGAATTCTAGCACAAATCTCCGATAGTAACCAGCCAGACCCAGGAAACTCTGCACCTCCACATGAATGGTTTCCCCTTCTTCTTCAAGGATGAATGTGGTGCTACAACTCTAGAGAATTCTGCCGCAAATCTTCGATAGTAACCTGCCTTACCGAGGAAACTCTGCACCTCCATCATGCTTTTGGGTGGTTCCCAAGCAAGTACTGCCTCGATCTTCACTGGATCCACTGCTACTCCTGCCTCCAAGTTGACGTGTCCTAGAAATTGAACCTCTCAAATCCAGAACTCTCACATCGAGATCATACCATAAATCTAGTCCTCTCATAGTGTGTCCAGTACAACCCGCAGGTGGTAGGCGTTCTCCTACCAAGTAGTCGAGTAAATCAATATGTCGTCAATGAAAAATACATCAAATCAATTGAGTTAAGGCTGGAAGATCCTGTTCATGGGACTCATGAACACTTCTAGAGAATTGGTTACACTGAAGGTCATAACCAAGAACTCGTAGTGGCCATACTGACACCGGAAGGCTGTCTTCTACACATCCTCATCTCAAACTCTGAGGTGGTGATAGCCTGACCTGAGGTCTATCTTTGAGAACCATCATGCTCCCTTGAGCTGATTAAAGAGTTCGTCAATCCATGGGAGTGGGTACTTGTTCTTTACGGTCACCTGATTCAAGAGACGGTAGTCGACACAGAGTCGCAAGCTCCCATCCACCTTCTTGGCAAACAAAATCGGAGAAGCCCGGGGTGAAACATTGGGCCAGATTAATCCCTTCCTCTGTAAGTCCTCCAGCTGTACTCGCAGCTCACGAATCTTGGTGGGAGCCATCTGATATGCTGGACTAGATATCGGTGTTGTCCCAGGGTACATGTCAATATAGAATTCTACCTCTCTGTGACGGGGTAGTCCTAAAACGTCCTCAGAAAAAACGTCTTCATACTGATGCATCACAACAGGAAAACTCGGACTCTACACATCAACTGCTCCAATTATGAGACTAGCAAACTAATGTGTGATCGGATTCCCTCTCCTCTACATAAGTCCACCCTACACTATAAAGGCTCCCTTATAGCAGGAGAAGGTGAACCTTCTCCCATCCGTGCGGACACACCGCACTTTGCGCCTAATACAGTCGATCTGAGCATGGACTTTAGATAACCAGTTCATCCCCAAGATGATGTCGTAAGGCCTCAATGCCTCTATAAGAAGATCATAGATGAAGGTCTCACCTCCTAGAGTAATCTCACACTGCCGGCACCAGGGTGTAATCGTCAAGTCTGCTCCCGTAAGAGTCTATATCCGTAAGGATCGAGCCAATGGCTCCGTCGAAATCTCTAAGCTCCGAAAAATGTCAACGGTAAAAAACGAATTACATGACCCTGTGTCTATATGTACAGTAACAAGGGTGGAGTAGACATAGATAGTACCTCGAATCATCTCAGGTGTGGCATGGTCGTAGGCCTTGACTAGCTGGAGCTGAGCTGGCCTCTGTCCACCAGCTCCCTGTGGTTGGGGTGGACCTCCTAGTGGTGGTGGTGGTAGAGCCTCGAAACATCATCCACCACCCGCTGCTCGGCCAGCTCATATGCCTCATCTTCCTACTCTCGATGGACCACCACAGTCAAACCTCTACCTCTGTCTGAGAGGTCCATCTACTATCTTCTTCTCGTCTACATGGCGGGTCAGGAAGTCTCAAACCATGTGACCATGCCCACTACATGCATAGAACTTCCTGTCCCTCGAATGGCTGGCTCTGTTTCGTGTTCCCCTAACATCCAAACAAGTATATTAAGGTCTCCCAACTGATGGAATGGTCCACCTGGACCTCTACATCAACTGTCTATTGCCGGCTGCAGAAGAATCCACTACGTGTCGTCCTGCGGTGGGTCTCACCGTCAGCGACTGCTCAGTGAGAAATCTCTCCACTAGAAGGGCTCGCTCCAGCACCCCCACCAGATTCGGGATGTTGAGGGGAATCGTCGAAGCCCTGATATCGTGACTCATTCCCTACTTGAAAGTCCATGCCCTGAATAACGTTCCTGTACCACGTCTGTGGAGTACCGTGAGAGGTCGGTAATCCTCACTGAGTACTGTGCTACTGTCATACTTCCCTGTCGCAGAAGCAGTAACTCTTGAATCTGCATCGTACGAAGGGTGGAGGGAACAAACTCTGAGTGGAAGAGACTCTAGAAGTCTTTCCAAATTAGAAATGTCTTGTCGTGCATCTAGAGAATCAAGCTCCACCGTATAACTATTGCTGCGTGTAAGAGAATCGTAGCAAGGATCACCATAAGATCAACTGGTGTCCTTACTAATATGAAAAATCTACCGATAGCCTCCAGCCAATCCCCAGCTGCCTAAGGGTCCGTCTCTCTACGAAACCTAGGCAGCCTCTGTCACTAAAACTCATGCAACGCACTCAGGCGGCATGCACTCTCTGCTGTTGGGGATGGTAGTATCGGTGGCTCAGCGGGTAGTGGTACTGCTGGTGCCTCCGTTGTGATGGGGCCCTACACTTAGGCCTCGTTTCTCAGTGGGCTACCATCTCGCACGTAACTCGGAACCCTAGCTGGATGCCTTCGTGGGGCCATCCTGAAAAGAAATAGGTGTTCCACGGTCAAAAAAGTATACCTGGTGAGCTGACACAAAGTAATGACAAAGAAAAAATTTCAAAGGAAACACACACACAATTAGTTTTTTCGTGCACTAAGTCGGAAATCAGAGGTCAGGGTCCTGGTGTATGGATACGTCGGCCGCCGCACCAACACTGGACTCCCTGGACTAAAAACCACACTCAATACTCTTAACACTATTTCATCATAGTAAGATAGATCAGATTCCTATGTTCTACTGTAGAACTGAATCCTCTGATACCAATTTGTCACGACCCGTCCTTGGGGCCCATGTCGTGACTACACCAAGACGGCCTTCCATAGGACATGGGCTGGAGACTAGCACCAAAGGTGTAAATCCCGATAAAAAGGGAAGATATTGACTTTATATAGTAAACAACACAAAAGAGTACGCAACAAAAGTATGCACAGAGTAAACTTCTATACAAAATTATGTGCTGAAACGAAATGGGCTGGAAATACAAGCCCAACAGTGAGTACAATACAACTGAAAGACTATTACAACAAAAATAAAGTAAAGCAGCAACCAATGAGTAGTCCTCCGGGAATCCCTCTTGAAGGGTGGGTAGAGATGGTCTCCACTGCACCTCGGGTCCATCCATCCACTCCGTCTACGTCCCACCGAGTAGTCCACATCCGGGTACCATCCAGCTCCACAAGTCTCTACCATGATCAGTGTTATCCGTCATATGCATCCAACACAACATATTTCAGGCATATCCCGTGTAGGGGTGATTATAACAATACTCAGTAGGGACCCCGAGACCCCCGATGGTCTCCCAGAATCCTTGAAGGATAAACTACAATAGAAATATGAAATCACGAAGTATCAACCAACTCTACTTCGATATATGCCAATAAATATACCTAAGTCATCAATTCTAGTTCGGCTCCAAATCCCGAGCCCAAGAACAACCCAGTCCACACAGGAAAGAAGAAAATCACACCAATGGTAATGATTGGAAGTCAAGACTCAGCTCACACAGGTATGCAACTCATGATATTGGGCGGAGATGATTTGATATAGTCTCTGAATCATCTCCTCTACCGAACCCACATAGGATCTTAGTATAGAAGTGATTTCTATTGAACCCACAGAGGATCCGAGTATAGTAGTCATCACTACCGGACCCACAGAGGATCCAAGTACAGTAGTCATCGCTGCCGAACCCACAGAGGATCCATGTACAGTAGTCATCGCTGCCGAACCCACGGAGGATCCAAGTACGATAGTCATCGTTGTCGAACCAAAGGAGAATCCCAGTATGGTAGTCGTCGCAGTCACAACCGGCTCTAGACTTCTCGGACACAACACGCTCGATTCTAGGAGGGTCCACTCCTTGAGCCAATGGGACAATACATCATCTATCAAAAAGTCCAGATTTGATGTATCTCGAAGTTCTGTCTCGTCAAAAGGAACCCAACGTGATAGATGGCACGTCAATCGGATGCTCGGTCTGAGAGATTTGGCTTTTCCCTTCTAGGGGCCCAGTTGGAAATATGCTCGTTCCAAAACCCAACCGTTTTCCAATGTTATCCAATACTCACATAGAGTATCACAAAAAGGATCACTTCATCGCGAGAGTCCTAGTGTCGTAGAATGAGTATCGATCGGACACACGGTCTTAATGTTATTCACGTTTAAGTCAAAACATGCCCGACCTGTTAAAACTAGTGGGCTGGCAGGTCGGGTCAACCCTGTTTTGGTGGTTATGACCTGGCAGAGGGTTAGACCAGCCAGATGAGTCGCGCAGCCCAGCCAGATGAGCATGGCATGACCCAAGGAGCACAGCTCGCCACAATGAGTCGTGCGGCCCGACCCGAGGGGGTAAGGCCCAGACTGGCTTGGAAGGTCGCGGATCAGCCCGGCACAGTGCGGTGTGGACCGGCGCGGCCCGTCAAGACGTGGACCGGCCCGGTAGGGCACATCCCGGCTGGCCGCTGCTCTGCCCGGGTGGCCGAGTGGTCCGAGTGGTGGTACGACCCCCCGCTTTCCTGAAAAAGCTGCACCACCCTCCCAATCGGCCGGCCAAAGCCAGCCGGACTTCCTGGTGCGAGTAGCCCGCACAGGCGGGCCACGGTCCCTTCAGCACGGCTCCCTCCTAGCGCCGTGGCTCCTTCATCCTGGCCTGCTGACAAGCCGGACCGTTCACAGCCGAGGGGCCTGTAGAGCGTGGGCCGCAGTTCTCTGCAGTGCTGTGCCCCATGTGGCCTCGCAGTCTCCCTTCGGCCCGACCGAATTTAGCAGGCCGGTTCTCCTTCGGCTGAACGGCCCATGGTTGTGGGTCATGGTTCTTCCGTATGAAGCCAGCGCGCGGCCACCTCCTTCGATCGTTGCATCTTTCCATTGTGAATTAAAAAAACTAGAAACGACGGAGGGTCGTTGGTCCATGTTCGTTCGGCTAGCGCCCTATGTGTTAGGCAGTAACATTTTTCTGATGACAAACTATGATTCTCAACGAAGAACGGGGTACAAAATATTCACTACAATTTGTACAAACCCCTACCTTGAATATGGTTCGTTCATCAACGAGCCACGGAAGATGAGCATCGAGGTGGACGGGCGTCGCGGATGACGGTGTCATTCCGTCAACGTTGGAGGAAGACGGAGGTAGCGTCCTTGTGGTGTCGCCTCCTTCCTTACCACAGTTGAAGTAGTGGAGGAATGTGATCATGTCCCTCTCATTCTTCATTAGATTTTTTCATCGTTGAAGAGTGGTATTCTTCGTCGGAATAAGAACACTATTATTCTCTTGATCTCTCCCCAAAATCCTCCCAACACAACGAGTGCCAAAATAAAATAATAGCTAAGGCTATTATTTTATTCACACATGTAATTCCAAATTCAAACCCTTTAATTAATTATTTGGATTTCAATACATTAATTAAAAGAGTTGGAAAATATTAAAGGGAGAGGGGAAAGTGAAGAGATAACATTCATTAAGGGGGAGTTGTCTATTTAATGAAAGCGGTGTTAATGGGGTGTTGAGGGGAGGTGATAAGCTATGGTTCTTATGGGACCCACCTCACAAATATCCTCTCATGGGAGGTTATTTGGGTGTGGGGCCCACCTCTAACTCCCCTTGGGAGGAATTAACCACCAATCATAAATAGAATTTTGTATTACAAATTTTATTTACTTTATTCTAAATCCCCAAAAATTAACTCTAATCCAGCATAAAAAACAACTGCAGTAAAGGTCCCCTTAAGCGAATATCGACACTGCGAGTTCATCGGTGCCCTCAGATTTCGATTCCGAGCACCATTTCAAAAGCTAGAAAAACCCGCACATACGTTTACTGAGCGTACCCAAAAAAAATTCATAAATTGATTTCGGGCACACCGTTCCACGGAATCATGTTCTGTCTGAAACCATAGACTTGTAAAATTCCAAAGTATTTATGAAAAAAATTTCCTTTAAATTTCCGGGTCTTTACAAAGACAAATAATTATTAAATACACATATTAATATAAAATCATACCCACAACAGTAAATTATCAATACAAAAATATATAAGGGAACAAAATTTGAATCTACTATAGAATCCCACCTTATTATTACAAAATCTTTTGACTACATGGTTGAAAATAGGGGATCTTTTAAAGTATAGTTTCATGATAATCAGGAACATATTATATAAAAATTTAAAAACGTCTTCTAAACATAAAAAATTGTCCCAATATTAATAAAATTATTATGTATATATTCATCCTAATTGTATTTATTGTATCACATAACCTAGGGACATACATAACATGAAATGAGTTAGCATGAGTCCCAATAAGGGATTATGTAAGGTAAATAATTTACAAGTTATCTTGGGGAATATAAATAATAACACGAGGAATATCATTTTGGTATGGGTAAGGTAAAATAAGAAATATATTTAAAACATGAATCGTATATATAAAATGTGGATATAAAATTTAATAGACACATTCATAATTATACCACCAATATTAATCACAAGGGTGTCAAAAATAAAAATTACTGATGTTATTTAACAAGGTATCATAAAACATGCCTTCTATGGGGATCAAATTAGTTACCCAATTCACTAAGGAAATATTATTGGTCACCGTTCATTTTTATTGAATAATTTGATCCAAAAATTTCATATTCAATCATATCATTATTAACCCATGTAGAATAAATAATCATTTTCATTTCAAAATCAATGTGTACAAAAGTTCTTAAATACATAATGATTATGTAATTTTTAGCCAATGAAATGGGATTGTGGTTTTATTATTCCTAAATCCCAGAATAAGATAAATAATTATTACATATAGGTGAATAAACAACGAAAATAAATTTTTTTGGTTATCCACAAAATTAAAATAAATGAAGATTTCTTAAGGAGAAGATATAAATTTTAAGAATAAATTTTTGCATTAGAACATGTCTAAAGCATTGTTTAAAAGAAAGATAAAATTAGTGGGGGTGGGATGGATTACCTTTAATAGTGTATAGGTTTTTTGTATGGATATGTTAAAAATTATAATAAAAAGAGAAATCGTAACAATTATAATTCATGTAAAAATTAATTTCGTAAATTGATGAAAAGGGAGGATAATTCCCTTACCTAGAAGAGTTACTCTTAAATATTTCATAATGGAAGTATATGGGAATTATTACACCTTGGAAAAACTCCATGGAAGAAGAAAACATCATAAATTCATTGAATCTGTATTAGAAGTGTTGATGATATGTGATGTGTGTGGGTATTTATAGAAATAGTGGAGGATTCAGAAGATAATTTACATAAATAGACTATGGAAACCTAGATTCTAGGAAAATAAAAAACGTTGACATAAAAAAAATTAACATGTTTTATAAAATATGGAAATTATATAATGTTATTTCAATCTATAAGAACTAATAATCATTTATGTTATTAATTTTGGTAATAAAAAATTAATCTTTCCATAATGTAATGTTTTTAAAATCAATGTTTACATTTTAGACTGTCAAAAGTCTCTTATAGGTTTGGAAATTTATAATATATTAAAATGATGAATATTATGAAAATAAAATATTTTATATTGTGGATAATGGTTAATTAATTATTACATCATAATTATCTAATTATGAAGTCATTAATCATAACCAAAAACTCAAATTGTATTTTTTAATTCATTGGAAAAAACAATTTTTTAAAATTTTTATAAACCCATACTAACCTAATTGTGAAGAGATAATTTCAAAAAAAATTACTTTATAATAATTATTCTCAATTTATGATAATTTTATATTTTAAATATAATAAACATTATTCATTAAAAAATACTCGGCTGATAATACATAGTAAAATTTATGGAACATAAAAATTTTCTAGGAAATCATAATATAATTTTATATATTTAATTTAAATTAGATTCTTTTTAGAATACCATTTCATAATAAAGAAATGTTATTTATAATACATTATTTTCTTATAAAAAATTATATCTTTTATGAAAACATCAATTTGCTTAAGAAAATCATTTGAATTGGACCTGTATTTTGTTATTTTAAAATAATATTAAAATGAGATTGATGGAATAAAAATTATATTTATACAGATGAAATAAAATTTATTTGCCTATGGATTGGACATTAAATCACTTATTACACCTATATATTCCCTAAGGGTAAGGTGTGTGATGATGGTTTTTTCATGGGGTGGTTTGACTAATAGTGACTAGGTGGTAGCCTCTAATAAAATGAACTTTTCTCATAGGTGATTTAATTCCAAATTCCCCTACTAATGATAAACATGATAATTGTTAAGGAAAAATATCAATGATGATACCTCCCTCTCATGTTTTAAAAAATGTCCTTCTAATATAATGAATCTATTATATGAGGCCATTAATTCCCCTTTCTAAATCTATTATAAATAAATCTTCATTATTGAAGAGATATGGTTTAATTATATACAATATAATATAAACAACATTTTTCAAAGAAAAATTTTTTTGAATAGAAAAAAATGTCATTACATTCTTCCCCATGAAGAAATTTCTTCCCCAAAAATTCAAATCATTCTCTTGGTTGAGAAAAGGTTAGAGTAATTCAACATTATTATTTAATTGGGTTCCCATGTTTCCTCTTAAAACATATGGTTTTTCCCCAATAATTTAAAAGGGTGTGTAGTAATTTATTATAGAACCATGTCTCTATTGTCCATGATCTCTACCAGATGCTCCTTATAAAAAATTTCATATTCTACTTGCACCACATTTGGATTCAGTACATTTGATGGATGAGGATTGTACTTACTCAAGAGAGATATGTATAGTCCATCATGAACTAGAGATATATTTTTTGAATGTTCTAGAAGGTAGTACACTCATACAATGTCATTAATGATTTCATTGAAGAATATTAACCTAGGGATGAGATTCCATTTCTTCCCAAACTGTATGACTCTCTTCCATGGTGATATTCAAATGAAAATTTTTTCATGACCATTAAAATCCAAGTACCAAAGATGCTTATCAGAAAAAACTCTACTTCCAAGACTGAGAAGCCTTTAAATGTTGTTTGATGTAGTTAATATTTTTTTTAATTTCATGTATAAGATCAAGCCCATATAGGTATCTCTCACCAATATCATCTGAACAATTATGATTTGTAAGGAAATTCCTATATATATCACCATACAGTTCTATTTGAATACTTTTTTGGATGCTATTTTTGTATGAAAATTGAACTATTGGTAGGTTTTTTCCAAATCATATCTTAATTACATGTATCATGTTATCATTATATCCTTAAGTGTCTAAAAATTCTCTTAAGTTTCAAAATCAGTTTGGAGGTGACATACTAGATTTAAATTTAATAAATCACTCAAATAATATTGAATACCTCTCCAGAATTTTGATGTAAACATTGTATCATGATAACAAATGATAAAAAGTAGTACCATATACAACATAACCACTTCAGTTACGTAAACCATGTACTATTTTTAGAGAGGTATATCTTCCTGAATAGTGATTAAATGGGATTAATTGGTGAGGTGTTCCATTATAACCCATATCAAATTGTGTCCTATGGATTTTTTGGGATACCAATGATAGAGTCAGTTGTAAAAATTTTTCCACATCCATGTTGGTATTGGTTGTGGTGGAAATAACCGCTTATGAAGTTTTCACTCTACCTTCACTTGCTGACATACCATTAACCTTGAAATTTACTCATCAATGTCCCATTTCCATTTTATCCTACCGATAATTATCCTAAAAGGTCCGTATATATTTTATTTCTGACAAGATTATAGAGAATATAGAGTTATGAGAGTCATCCATTAGTTCTTTCTTTATCTTAGAAATAGATAGAATAGATAAAATTGAATGAAATTTTAGTACACCTTCTCCATCAATATTAAACTCAATAAGCTTATCATTATTCACATCCTTATCCTTCTTTTATAACAAATGAACATGTATTTGTGATATCTTGACCATATAGATTAGTGATGGTTGGGAAATAATTTTAGATGGGATTGATGAAGTAACTTCCCTCATGATTCCCATGTTAATTATTAATATATCATTGATCAATGGGTCTTCTTGAATCCTCATAATTTATAGAACAATAAGGTATTTCTTAATTAATATTACATTATCATTGTTTTATCATTTGGTGTGATAATTAATTGAACAGTCTTAGTCTTTTTGAAGTTCCATTCATCTCCATTATCTCATTTTTATTTACTTTGGTTCAAAAATATACCTCAAAATTTGGTAGTATATGTATATATCACATTCTCTACATAAAGATAGAGAATTTGTTTCGTTATTGGAAAATAATTTTAGATTGGTCTAGGTAATTTTTATGATATTTATATCCATTAGGATATAAATTTAGAGATGCATAATAAGTGAACATGCTATTTTTAATGAGGATGCCTCCAAGGATTTTTAGAGAAGGATCACGATAACTAAGGAACCTATATCTAAAATATGGTAGATTTAACACAATTAAAATAACCAATCTCTCTTTCACATGACAGAATAATTATTCAAACAGATTAGTAGATCAAATCCATAAATATAGTAGGAGAATTAACAAAAAAATGGAATAAGAAAAAACATATAATTCCCAGATCATGATTGTAAGGAGTTCATAGGAATATTTTCATTCATCAACCTTAATTGATGATGACCATCAAAGATCAACCAAGGAGTTGAACTGAGCCTCATTACTCTGGGAAATAAACAATCAATCCAAGGGAGATAGTACATGTTCTTTACTACGATCTCGTTACATCTCTATAATCAATTCATAGATTAATTAATCCATATTTCTTCTTATCAAATTGAATAGGATCCCCCATGGAGACACACATGGTTGGATAACCCCCTTCTCCAATATATATTAGTGTTTCTTCTTTAATTCTACTAAATTGTCATTTTCCATTATATATGGGGTATTTGATATCGTATTGGATCTAAGTATTGGATTGCTGTAGAACTCTAACCATATTTATGTGGGAGGTTTGGGTAGATCCTCAGGAAATACATCAATATATTCCTACATGGTGTGTATATTTTTTATTTATATACTTGAATTTCCTTCTTCCCCATTATTAAATGTCTCCATAAAGAAGACTACATGAGGTACATGATTCAGTGCCCTGGTTGGGGACTATATCAATTGAAAATAACTATAGATTGTGAATTTTAAAATACTAAAATTTCATTATTTCAGTTTATTCTATTAGAATTATACATTGTGGGAATCATTATTACTATTATAGTTTATAATTCCAGTATGGGAATGAAAACTACATTTTAAATGATATTGTCCTCAAAATAAAATATATTATTGTTTCAATATACTATTTATAACACCCCATTAATTTTTTTTAAATTTCTTAATACATTAATTTAAGAAAAATAATATTGTAATTTTAATTTTTTAATTAATAATAATACTTTTAAATAATTATAATTTATATCCCTCAAATTAATTAATTAATGTTCAAAATAAGAAATAAATACTATTTTATTGTATTATTTTCTGTAAATGAATATTTTATTACGTATTTGATTATTTTTATTAGTAGATTATTTAATAAAATGTTTTGAGAATAATATGTATATATATATATATTTAGTATTATAATTATTTTTATAAATACTAAAAAATGTTACAAATATATTCATTATTAATATAGAACCCCAATATTTTAGGGTATATTTATTCATAAATATTTTTAATTCATTAGATAGAATATATACATAAAACAATAAGTCTCTACCAAGAAACTGTTTTTTATAGTTATAACCTATTTATGGAATATAATTTTTCCACTTCTCTTATTTGAATTTTGAAAAACGGACACACAACATTGTGATCATTATGTTTTTTAAAGTCTAATATGATCAACATATTTTTTGGTTAAACAGTAAATGGCCCCTACTAATAGTAATCTACCATAATGAATAGTAATGTTAGCATAAGGAATTTTAATATGACTAAGGAAATAGTAACATCTCGTATGAAAGTATAAATAAAACTATTGTCCCATCATTTCTATTTTGAGATTAGTTTTTCATAAATATATGGAAAATTTTATAAGTTTATTCTTCGGGTCAAAATTTTAAATTTCTAAAAGGTTTAAAATATTATATCAATATATTGTTTTATGAATTATTATTATAATGAAATAGACTTATCAAAATACTCTTCATTAATTACAAATGATAAAATAATTTCATTTTTTAAAGTGTTAAAAAGATTAGTATGCATTTTATGTCGGCTATTATCTTGTATAAATAAATATTCTCATATATACAAGATAAAATTTTCATATTTAGAGAATATAAATGTTAAAATAAATTTCATTCTTTAATTAAGAACGTCGATATTAGTTTATTCTGAATATATGATAATTTTATAAAAGGCAAATTGTTTTCATGAATATAAAAAATACAATTTTTGATTATTCAATTTGTTAAGGACATCATAATGATATAATAATTAATGTAGTCTGATGGTATACTTCCTTAAATTAATATATGATATGAGGTATCCCATATGGAGAATATTATAAGAAATTACTATGGGCAAGCCCATGGTTTTTTATATACAACTAATGAGGTGTTCTCGGACAATAATGAAAAAATCCCTCACTTTATCTACAAATACCCTCCCATTTATTTAATTAAATTCATTAAAAATTCATCATCCATGAATCCATGATAATTTTTCCCACGTACGAGTCCTCCCAATGTGTCCTCAATCCCCCAAGGTCCCAAAAATCATGTTTTAGGAGTTACTCTACTAGGTATGGGAATCTACGACCCTTCTCTTTTTCATGAACTCCTTTTATGTTATTCCATTTTATATTCCATTGGATTATGTTGGGATATGTAATTACTTATACCAACAACATTACTTATTATTTAATAATCAATATAGACCCATTTTTCAATCATCAACATGTTTTATTAATTTTTATGTCATGTCAATAGGCTTTCGAATTTTCATAAGGATTTTCTCAACAATTCTTTTTTCTTTCAATTTCCTCTACATTCTTTTTATCTACTAAAATACCCACATCCATGAGGTATTAAACAATATTAACATATATATACATTAATAATTTTTACTCTAAAATGAAAATTCATCCTATTCTCCCATTTCCCCTACTTGTACACAACAAATGAAGTCATTGTTCGAGATGTGTTAATTTAACACATTCAAGGATGACGAGTTATAAATTTATATTATTGTCATTATGTCTTATTATGATTCCATTTTTATGGTTGAAAAAGGTTATGATATATTTATTTTTTCTTATTTGTGTTTAATAATCATAATAAACACACATAATGTGAAATAATAAATTAGGACAAGATCATTCTGAGTGAAACCGCTAAGAATAAGCCAAACTATTATCATTAATATTTTATCTAATGATTCATCCTCACCATAAATATAAAAATTAATTATATTATCATGTAAACTTTTTATGATCATTATTAACATATAAAATCAATTATTGACATCAATTACCATTTTATACGAACTTACCGTCTTTAATAATCCAGAGAAATGATCCTGAAATCATGGAAATGAACACTCTAGAATGACAGAAATCAGTCTTATAACATATCAATAAGGTCATAAATTAACTAAATAAGACATTATTGATTCAAATTTATTTAAATAAGGTTATTAATTAGTAAATTAATGTATTTAATTTTATTATCTAGAACATTAATGTCAAATAAAAAAACATTCGGACAAAAGCTATGGTTTTTATCATCTCACATCCTTTTTTGCATGATATTTCTTATTCACCTCTATTTTTTGTGTATTGTTTATGAACAGCTCCCATTTATGTATCATATAATTAATCTATTTTTATTTAAATTTATCACATGATGATTATAAATTTTGGTGCATATGATTCAATTGATTACAAAGTGGTATGGATTTTCTACCAAAACACTAATTTTTATTCAGGTTACTTGTATCCTCTACATACCACAATAAAATTTTATTTATTATTATTTAATCTTGATATAATATATATGAATGTTCTATATATAATCACCAACTTGAAAAATTATTTATTTTATTGATAGTTACATGTTTTAAAAGGATCATTCATAAATTCTTCTTGAGAAACAAGACTGATTGAAGAAGACGTTTCAAGTTATTACTCATTCTCAAGTGCACTATATAATATATTTTAAGCCAGAGTTATTTTTAAAAAAATTAAATCTTTATCATGAAATTAGATCTTGGATCACTTCTGATTTTATGAAAATAAACATTCCTTATAACTTTAAAATCTCTTTAATAATTTCTTTAAACTGCAGTAAAATGATTTATTTCTAAAGATTGTTTAAAACTGATTTTACTTGATTTTAATTCATTGGGACAAAAAATATTCCCAAAATATAATTCCAATGTACATACCATTTATATTTTGGGTTTTATATGAATAAAATCAAATTGTATGACAAATATATAATATTTTTTATAGGAACTCGTCTTTTCAAAGTAAACGAATATTTTTATGATTAATTACTCAATGATTTTATAAGAGAAATTTTACATATATAAACACTATTGTTGAATCATATGTATAACTGGTAATAATAATTTCAAATATCAACTTCATTTTTTTATTTAATGTATTATAATAAGTTTGACAATGGATATACTATATTTAAACCATTCATTATATTACTCTGAATAGTTAGTGTTTATGTTTGGGGAATGATATTTACATTTCATACGTTGGAATAAATAAGAATTTATATGTTAATTAATTATATATCACTTAATATGAGGAATTAATTTTATTCATTATGTTATGGGTGAGGCCAACTATAGCACCTCGATGTATCGGTATGTCTCTATAGACAAACATATATGCACATGACTAAGGATATGCCCATTTTAAGAAATTGTTTTGGCCAGGGTCTTAATCATTTTTAGATGTCTTGGTAATGTCCTTGATGGTATCTTTAAGAATTCCCAGAATATGAATTTTCCTCATTATGATGTTATTAATTTATAGATCAAGTGAATATTAGACTAGTAGAATATCCAAGGTAAAAAATCATGTGATCTGTTTTATGGCTTTATTAACTCAAATTTCATTTGGGCCATATTAAGCTAATGTATATATTTTAATGAATATTTTTTTATCATATCAACATGACAAGTGTTCATTTTTATGATTAATTTGATTGTATTATGTACCCTTACTAAGTATTTTATATCACCCATTTTTATGTTTTATTTCTCCTCAGTTGCAAATATGAATTTTACGAATGGATTTGAGGGATAATCTAGGTGTTATAGATGTTTCTGAACTATTTGTTATATTATTTTCCATTTCATGTTTTAATATTGAACTTATGTATGTATTCAGTTTTTAAAAACTAAAAAACTATATGTTTATTCAATATTTAATTCAATTTAATAATACCAATGTATCTAATAATGCACTGGCTTCAAGATTTTGGGGTCAGTGTGTTACAGTTAGCTTCAGAGGATTTTTAGTAGAATCCTTGAAAACTAGATTTATAAAACATAGATTAGGGGAAAATTCCAAAGAAAAAATTTTAGGGAAAGACTACATGGAAATAAATTAATTTGGGTAAGAAAGAGATTATTTTGATCTTACATGCAAATAGATCCTTTATTGGAAACTACAAGTTGATGTTATTTTGGCACTTATGTAATTGGGAGAAATAAATCTGGAAAGGGGTTCCAAACTTTACTCAGGTTAACCTAGTACCAGCCAACATGCCTTACTATGCACCTGGTTTGACACTCCCTTGGGATATGCTTAGGATAATTCACATTTTTCTTATATATCATTATAATGGATTTAGGATTCCAAAGTAACCAAAGTATATGGTTCAAGGATTTACAATGCATAAATTTATGATATGTCCTATACAATTTTTAGAGTTATAGAATTATCTTAATTTTATGATCTAGTATAGTAGATGGAATTGATTATATATGGTTCCTAGAAGAAGGAATTAGAACATCACCAATACACGTGAAGAAAATAGTAAGAAAGATCATATCTCTCATGGTATTAATCCATCTTTTCAATGGAAGATAGTCTCCCATGTATCCTCATTATATGAAGAAAAGGCATCATGTGTTAACAATAAATGTTAGAGTTAATTTTTTTCTATGGAAATTAAGGTATGTAAGAGAATAACAAGATGGAAGAGGGAACAATAGATAAATGGGATATGGAGAAGAAGGGTTTTCCCACATGTGATAACTGTGGATAGAATCAACCTGTTACATTCTTTGAGGAAATGGTAGTTTTTAATAATCTTGGAGAAAAAGGACACCTTTTTCATGATTCCAAGTATAACAAAAAGGTTTATAATGTAAAATGATTCAACTACAAGGGTATGGGACACTTTTTGAATCAATGTTCCAATCAAAAATGGAATATACCAAAAATGATGTTACTGGATAATTATTATGTTATGATATTGTACAAAATTAAGTGGAATGACTAATATTATTATTCAATTATAATGTCATTTGAATATTTTATCAGTAATATAATTTTTATAAGAATTATGGAATATATGAGGATTATAATGTCATGCATTTTCATCAAGGATTAGAGAATATAATATGAATCGTACAAAGAAATGATATTCAGTGGAATGTTAAACTTTTTGTATAACACATTATTGAATAAATGACACCCATAAATATATTCTAGATATTGAGAAAATGATGAAGAATGGATTTACTTGAATTAGTGTTTACTACCATAATGACTCGTCAAAAAGTGTCTTACGCTATCCTTGATTGATTTTATAACACATTTGGATATAAAAAATATATCTAATAGCAAGTGTATTACTCAATGAGTAAAGATGAATTCATGTTTCCCATAAGGTTCAATAGTAATTCGAGTTATTACCATATTTTAATGAGATATATGATGATGTTATTCACATGTTTGGAATGTGAAAATTTAGATCTACTTCATGTTGATTAAGGGAAAATGATATTTTCATAATGAAAACTAAAATACCATCTTTATAATGTGGTGAATAATTATATTTTGGAATTTTGAACCATTTATGAATCGTTTTTGTTAATCACGGTATGAAGTTTTATAGGTTAAATTTTTAATTCCCCAAATGACACAACCTATGATAATAGATGAGGTATAATTAGTTCAAGTTGAAATAAAAATATTTGATTATTTTTATAATATTGAAACATATATTGAGACACTTATATAGTGGAATATTTCCCCAACTGAATAAATTGAGTCTTAAATAAAATGATTTCTTATTATAATCTGTGATAATATCAATGATTCTTTTTCATTTTAGTTGTTTGTAGATTTCTATTAATGAACTTTCATCTAAACATGTTCTCTAAGGATTTTCATCAGAACTTCGCAAGTTTATTTTCTCCTATATCCAAGATTTTACTGCAAACTAATGTACACCCATTAAAAAGAATAATTTTCTGGTCACCACCACATTTCCTTAACATATTTTTAAGAGGATATTTTATTAACCCTATTTTCATATGTGGGTTTCCCCAAAAAAATTCAAGTATCAAACTTTAACATTCAAAGTGAAAATTTGAATTACGAGGACACAATTATGATGACAGTGGACTAATGTAACACCCCCATAATTTTATTTATAACTTTAAATAAATTATGTGTTGAAAAATAATAAATTAAAATTATTTGTTTTAATTAATAATAATACTAATAATAAGTTATAATGTATAGTTTTTAAATTAATTTATAAATTTTCTAAAAACAATAGTATTCTATGGGATTATTTTGTGTTAAATAATATTGTAATATGTATTTGATTCATTTTTATTAATAGATAATTTAATTTCATATTTGAATAAATATATATATTTATTTATTATTGTAAATATTTTGATAAATACTAAATTATTTTACGAATATATTAACTATTAATATGACACCCCAGTATTTTATGGTATATTTCATTATAAATAATTCACATTCATTTGATAGCTTATATGTATAAAACACCACGTCTCTTCTAAAAAACACATTTTATAGTTATAAATTTTCCCCGAAACCTAATTTTTTCTCTTCTATGATTTGAAATTTGAAAAATGGATATACATTTTTGTGATCAGTATGTTTTTTTTATTTTAATAGGATCAACATATTTTTTGTTGAATAGTAATGTCACCCTTATGAGTAGAAATATACCCTCACGAATTTTAACATTTCCATTATGAATAATAATATGAATAAAAAAATAGTATCCTCGCCTATGAAAGTATAAATAAAATCGTTGTTCCATAAGTACGATTTTGAGTTTAGTTTTTCTTAAAAAATACAGAATATGATAAATTGATTTTTTGTGAAGAAATTTTACATTTTAGAGAGATTAGAATTATTATATCAAGATAATGTTTTATTAATGTTAATTATAATTAATTAGTCTTATTAAAACACACATTAATTACAAATGATAAAATAATATTATTTTTTTACGTGTCAATAATTTTTCTATGCATTTTACTTTACATTTTATGTCCACTATTATTTTTAATAAATAAAACATTTCATAGATAAAAGTTACAGATTTAATATTTATAGAATAATTATGTTAAAATTGATTTTATTTTTTAATTCTGATCATCTATAATTGGTTACGATGAATTTATGATAATTTTATAAAATTCTTTAGTTTTTTCATGAATAGTAAAAATACAATTTTTAGTTTTCAATGTGTTTAATCACATCATAATGTTGTAAGAATTAATATAAAATTCGGTTAGACTTGTGTTCACTAAAATATGATATCAAGTATCCCAATTGGCCATTACAATGGTAAAATACCACGGTCAAGACAGTAATTTTTCATATTACACTATTGTGGTGTCCTCAAAAAATAATTTAAATTTCTCACACATTAGCTATAAATACCCACCCATTTATTCCATTAATTTCATTAAAAATTTATCATTCCAAATGATCTGGTAGTTTTACATCACTATGAGTCCTCCACAGGCTTACTGACTCCCCCAATGTCCCAACCATTATGTTTTAGGAGTTACTCAACATGGTAAGCGAAGCTACCACCCACCTATTTTTGAAGCACTGATTTTATATTATTCCTTTTCAATTACTATTGGATTATGTTGGGATGTGTCATTAAATTTCCCACTTACTATCCATATTATTTAATAATTATTATATACCAATTTTTATCTCATTAACATGGTTTTTGAATTTTTAAGTGATGTCATTAGGCTGCCAAATTTCCATAAGGGATTTCTCAACTTCTATTTTTTCATTCAGGGTCCTCAATTTTCTTTTTCTCTCCTCAACTCCCATCATAAAAAATATATTCTAACTCTAGTACCTTATATATATTGAAATATTTGTATGATAATGAAACAATTTATCATCATATCTCCTTTCACCTCCTTTTATACAAAAAAATTAAAACACTATCCGGGATGTGTTAGTTTATCTCATTTAAGGACGACATGTTTTAAATTTCCATTATCATCTTAATGTCTAGTCAGGAAATTATTTTTATGGTTGAACCGTATCATAAAATATTTATTTGGCCTTATTTAATGTTATGGAAACATTATAAACACATGATGTGAAATAATCAATCAAAACAAGGTAGTTGTGAGAGAAACCGCTCAAAATAAACCAATTGATAATCAGAGACATTTTATCTAATGATTAATCCTCGCCCAAAATATATAAATGACTTTTATGATCATTTAACATAATTTATGATAGTTAATAATATATAACTTCAATTATTTACTTCAATAATAATTTTACATGAAATTCCAAACTCTTATAATCAAGAGAACTAATCATGAAATCAAGGAAATGAACAATCCTAAACGGAAGAATTTAATATTATAACATATCTATACGAAAATTATTCAAATTAATAAAATATTATTTAATATAATATTTTTTGAAATGTTTTTAAATTAGTTAATTAGGATATTTAATACTAATATCCATAAAATAAAGGTCATGTGTAGAATATATTCAGACATAAGATAAGGGATTTCTCATCTCACTTCCATTTTTGCGTGACATTCCTTATTCACCGCTATTTCCTATGTATGGTGTATGAATACTTACCATTGATGCATAATATCATGAATATCTTCAATTTCATGGTATTAAATATATCACTTTAGGATTATTAATTTTTGTTCACATGATTCAATTGATTATATAATGGTAAGGATTTTCGACTCGAACCTCCATTTTAATTCGGGTTACACTTGTCCTATACTTACCTCAATAAAATTCTTATATATTCTTATATATTATTCCTCAATTCGAGAAACATACAATATATTTGTGTACCAATAAGAATATTTCTTCATTTTATGGTGATTTACATGTTTTAAAAGGATCATTAAAACATTTTTCTTGACAAACATGACTGATTCAAGGGAACTTATCTAATTCATACCCATTTTAATGTGCACTATAGAATCTGTTTTAATCCATAATTATTTTTCAAAAAACACATTCTATAATGAAAAACTATTTTGTTTCAATTATGACTTTATTAAAACAAACGTTCCTTTCCACTTTAAAATCTTTGTGATTATTTCCTTAAACTGCATTAAAATGTTTTATTCATAAAGATTCATAAAAACACTTTTTACATGATTTTACTTCTGTGGAACATCATTTATGCCTAAAATATAATTTCAATGTACATAACATTATTTTTATTGGATTTAAATGTTTAAAATAATATATTATGACAAAAAAATGATTTTCCAAACGAAACATTCTTTTCAAAGTAAAAGAGTATTTATCTCAATAATTACACAGTGGTTTAATAAGAGTAATTTTATTTATTTAAACACTCCTTTAGAATCATATATATAATTTGGAATAATATTTTATTATATTATATACAATATTTTAAAAAATGTATTATGATTATTTTGAATTTTGAATTGATATATTGTAACCATTCACCATATTTCTCCAAATGGTAAGTAATTATGTTTGGGAAACTTTATTTACATTAAATATGATAGTCTCAATATGAATGTATATATTGTTTAAGTTTATCTCTATTCACATTAGAAATTAATTGTACATAGTAAATGATGGGTGGGGACCTCCGTCACAACCTTCCTTCTTCAAGATAAAGGAGGGATAATGACCCCTGAGTACTGCCTTCAATAGGCCATGGAGTGAAGACTAGCACCAAAGGTATAGAATAACACCGAAATGGATGACATTAAATTTTTATAAAATAATATCATGAGATAATATTGAAATGAAAAAAGAACCCAATCATTTTAACTCTAATAGAAACTGATAGAAAACATTCCCATAAATTTTTAAACAAAAATGTCACAAAGAACAACTAAAACCCCAAGTAAAATACCACAATAAAGAGACTATATAGAAGAAAAAAAACTATCCTAGGACTCAAGATAGTAAGGTCTAGTGTGGTTCTGAACGTTCTCCCAGAAACATAAAATCATTTTCATAATATAGGGTGATCATACAAGTATACTCATTAGGGAGACCAAAGTCACTCATACACAAGTTGGGGAAGCATAATAATTTTCCTGTGAAAACAACATAACCATCAACACTTCACAAGGACAGCTCACAAGCCCATCCTCACCATTGTATACATTCTAAATAAAATAATTCATGAAACATAGTCGTACAAGAACAACAATGATTTGGGTCCCCACACCACTTTTCCACTGGTTAACTTCTCATTCCAAATAAATAACGACTTGATGCTACCACCCTTCTCCAACTGCAGACTCACTTCCATATCATTCTCATTCACACCTAGTCCACAAACCACACATACCCATCATGTAGACACCTATCCCACAATGACCACACCCCTTACCAAAAAATATCTGAGCCTCATCCTGAAGACTCATGTTTAACAAACCTGGGCTATGGACACTTAGGCCCTTCATCCACAATACAAACATCCTAAAGGATCTAGAGTTATGGTGAACCTCATGACATAATATCCTACCCCAATATGCTCGACTAGTAAGAGCCCATAAGGGGGTGCAATGAGGAATGTCAGGAACCATCCATCCATCCACCCACTAGTACGTTGGGGAAGACATCCCCCCCCATTATGAAATTAGGGTGTTTGAGAAGTAGTGATCAACAATGGTGTAGATTATATTGAAAATCACAAAGAACATCGATTTATAAATATATGAAAACATATACTCATCCCAACATATAGGTAGAAAAAGAAAAAACCATCCCATAAAAAAGACAACATTTGTTATTACCCCAGCCACAACCAAAGCATAAACCCAACCACTATTTTAATTAATCAGTGCTTGGTCTTTGTTAGAGAGTTTATTATAATTAATTCCAGCACTACTCAATCAACCATAGTTTACTACCATTTTCAACAAAACTTGCAAGTAAAACTATAGTCGCACTGTAAAAATAGTTTATAACCACATTCCAGTCCCACTGCATAAACAACACATAACCACATTGTATTCCCACTACACAAACAAGCCATACCCTAAACAGAATGCCATTTCCTTTATCCACCATTGTACATATAACAAGGCTAACCACAACATATTCACAAAACCACCCATGAAGTACAAAACCAAACCAAACACAACACACAACAACACCATTAATCTAAGCATATTCATATTTAAAAAAGACGGTTTTTAATTCGACATTAAATAGTAGGGGTGATCACAAAACATGTTTGATCTTGAGGAATCCATTTATTTAACCAAGTGAACATGATTATATGTATTAATATTTTGTATTATTCACAATGTATCAAAAGAAAGAACAATGACATCACTAGTGCACAAAAAAGGCCCTCAATGGCCATGATTTTGTGAAGGCCTTACAACATTAAATATTTATAATATGATATAAAATAAAAATAAAAAAATTCCACTCAACATTCATTAATATTAAATTACCTATCCATTATCATAACATGTCTTTTTTATATTTTTATCATCATCTTCACCCTAATTTAATACTCTTTTTAAAGAAATTATCTTGATGTTCTCTCCCAAGAAGCATTACTAAACCCACCATGCATGAAACACAATGAAGGAGAGAAGAAGGAAAAATAGCTACATGGAGCAACAGGTGACCAAATCTCTCCCTTGGTTTGAACCGGATATCACTCGAGCATTTGAGAATACCAAGGATGACAATAAAGGATAATGCTTTAGCAAATGTTCATAAATCATCTAGATAAAAGGGCTCTACGCAATCCAAGGGAAAATAGTGGAGAGGACTTTGTATTTAGAAAAAGATATCCAGATCATATATCAAAAGAACATGAAATGGTTTCAAAATTCATTAATGTGGGAACATTGTCATGATTACTTGGTTCGATTATTTCAATGTTCCCATAGAATTAAGATATTAAAGATATATATAATATCCTTTGAAATGCCTTTATTAATGCCTAGACATTTATTTAATTGTAATTTATGTCAAATAAAACATAAGAGGGGTGAGATTGGGAAAATTTGGAAGAATTGGAATGAGTCACCAATGGGTGAGCCACCGACGTTGAGCCACCAATGATGTTCCACCTACACACCAAGACTCACAAAAAACGATGCCCTAACTCACTATCACCTGATGCCCTGACTCAACAACACTGATGCCCTAACTCACTAACACTAACACCTAGAGTCACTAACATTGATTCCCTGACTCACCGACAAGGATGACAAGAGTCACTGATAGTGACACCCTGACACCCTGAAATTTCCTATTTAAAAAAATTATTGTTGACACCAATAGTTCAAAAAATACTCACAGACACTGATAGTCCAAAAATAACTCACCGACACCGACAGTTTAAAAATTACCTGCCAACACCGATAGTTAAAAAAGACATGTCAACAGTAAAGCTGGACTTTTTTGGTAAACTATTAGGAATTAGTCACTGATAGCCCCTACAACACCGCAAAACTAGATATTAACAATGGAATATACCAGAGTGGTCCAAGTCATTACATCATATACCTCTCAAACCATTCTCATCGTCATGAATTCATATAAAAAAAACTAGAAAAGTGGGGTCTGAACAACAACTTCTGGATAGCTCTTAGTGAGAAGCCTCCCTGTATTGTTCGAAAACAATAGTGAAAACCTCGACATCCAATAACCCCTCCCCAACAGTTATCACCCAAAAGTTCCATGCGAACCTCAAAGATAACATTGTCCTAACTAATGGATTTCGGAGCTCCTTCATCCATGTCAAGATACAATCCCCTTTGGGTGGATCCAATTCACTCGCATTGAGTTAATCACATCTACATTAATGTATCTTGATTTGGAACTCCCTTGCCGCATGTAAATAATTATCACGCATGGGAGAAAAGGAAACAAATAATTTTATAGAAACAAGGTCAATGATTTCAACAAAAACCAGGCACAAGTTAAGACAAATGAGGAAAACTCAGAATATCTCTAGGTACTGGGCACACATCACTACCTTCCACTCCCAATTACTCTCGTCATGGACAACATGCATCCTCAAAAAATAATCCAAAGGAATGGTACCTCCATGAAGCACCTTCTTTTAATGGTTTTGGATCTCCACTGGCCACTTCACGATCATCATGTCGTCCATAATATCCAACTCATCCTAGTCGATGTCATTGGAGTCAACTTGTAGATACCAATGATGTTGAGAGACATGAAATACATTTTGGATTCTATCTAAACATGTTGGTAACACTATATGATATTCCACCTCACCTACTCTTCGCAACACCTCAAAGGGCCTAAAAAACAAGGGATATACCTTCTCCAATAACTAAATCTCTACTACCTACATCAAGGGGAAACATTCAGAAACACATGGTTCCAAACCTCAAAATACAAGGGCATCCTTATTTGATGGAATAGAAATTATTCCTTACCTTAGCTCCATTCAAACTCTCACATACAAGTTGAACCATCTCTGTCAATCTCTGCACTACCACTGCTCTAAAAAGGATTGGATCCCAAACCTATGTCTAGCACAAGGGTGAAAAACATGTCCTTCATTTCAATGCCTTGAACAATACCATTCTTATGGTAGAGTGATAGCTATTGTTTTAATAAAACTCTACCAATTTCAAATGGAATACCCATTATCCCATGAATTCCATAACACACACCCACAACATATCCACTACAGTATAGAAGGTCTGTTATGTCTGGTCATCCTTCTGAGGGTGGAAAGCAGTGATAAGGCATAACTGGGCTCCAAAAGTATGATGTAGTCTGCTCCAAACTCTTGAGGTAAAATTTTCATCATGATCTGAGATGATGGATCTGGGAAACCCATGTGTCTACACCACCTCTTCTACATACATCACTGATAAAAAATCCTTTGTGCTTGACTCATTGATCTCCAATAAGGGAGCCTATTTAGTCAGTTCATCCATGACTACCAAGATAGAATCATAGCATCCCTGAGCCCTAGGTATCCCTATGATGAAATAAATAGAGATTTTACCCAACTTCCACTAGGGAATATCTAAGGACTAAAACAAGCCGTCTGAAGCACCGTTCTCATCCTTCACCTGATGAAACACCAGGAACCTTTCCACACACTCCACTACTACTCTATTCTCCCCAAGACACAGAAATTGTTCCATTAACCTTAGTACATCAAAGAAAATCTTGGGTGTGCCACCAGGGTTGAGCCATAGAACTAATGAAGAACTCCCTCGTGCATTTCCATTGGGAGAAAAAACATCCCATGAAAGAGAATATTATTCATACCATCCACCAACCATCCATCTAGAGTATCACCCTGGTCAACGTGATCATGCAACACTTCAGTCTCCAAGTCACCCCACTAAGACTCCTCCACCTTCCACATCATGGAAGATTTCACTTTCCTCTGAAACAGATAACCTCTACTACTATCCATCCTAAAATCCAGGTGCAAGGTAGCCAAATCCTCCATCACCTTCCAAGAATCCACATATTCTCAAACCAATTCCTTATATGACTTCATGCTCAAGGTTCTGGCCACTAATATTCCCATATCCAAGGTGTAAGACATCTCAAAATTGTAGTCTTGGATACACTGTATCCACCTTAACTACAAAAAATTCAATTCCCACTAGGAAATGATGTACTGTATGATATTATGATTCGTGAAGACCATAAATCCCTCCCTAATGAGAAAAAGTTGCCACAAATTTGGTGCAACCACGACTACGGAAATCTCAAGATCATTGGTGACATTGTTACAATTGTGGGGATGTATCTTCCTAGACCTATATGAGATCACTCTAAACTAATGAATCCACACACACCCTAATCCTAAGATAGAGGCATCATAAAACACCTTGAACATCACCCCATCATTTTCCATCCTGAGCACTGGGGAACTGACTTACTTCCCCTTCAGATAACTCAATGTTTCCTGACAATGATCTCTTCAAACAAAGGTATATTAATTCCTATTTAGAGAAATCAATGGAGCTAAAAATGGATAGATGTTTGGAAGGAATCTTTGATAATAACCTTCCAGACCTAGGTAGCTACAATCCTCCACTGCATTCTTGGTTGATTCCAAAAAAAACCACTTCGACCATTGACGGGACCACTACTATCTGCTGCTATAGAACCACATCGCCAAAAAGGTACACCACTCGCATCAAGAACATTCACTTGGAAATCATCCCATATATTTGGTGGTGATGATGGACCTCCATGACTGTCATTAGATTCTCAGTGTGATCCTTATAGGATCATGAGTAGATATGGATGTTGTTGATGAACACAATGACAAACGAATCCATGAATTCAAGTAAAATAGATTTCATGATCCCCTTGAATGAGGATGGGGCATTCATAACACAAAGTAGCATGAAAATTAACTCTAAGTTATCATACCTTCACTTAAAAGAAATATTTGGGATATCAACCTCCTTCACCCTCAAATGGTTATATCAAAACCACAGTTCGATCATGGAGAGGAAACATGTACCCCTTAACTGGTTGAATAGATCGTTGATCCTTGGAAGGGATTAATAGTTCTTTACCATCACATAATTTTGTCTCTGGTAGTATATGCACAGTTTTAGACCACTCTCCTCCTTCTTAATAAAGAAGAATAGCACACCCCATGGTGACACAATCATCCTGATAAATCCATTCCTCATCAGGTCATCAATCTTAATCTATAAATCCTACAACTTAGAATGTTTCATCAGATATGGATACATCAAAATCGTGTGGGCACCATGATTAATGACTATTTTGAACTCAATGTCATGTCGAGGGGGTGGAGACACAACCTCTTCATAGAAGACATATAGAAACACACTGAAAACCCAAAAAACACACCAACATATAAGTATCTTACAATTATATTGATATCTCATCCATCATAGAGAGTTGAGTCTCCACATGCCGGCTTCCCACCTGACAGCTCCACTCACCAATGAAATATATGTGTTTGTCGTCTATATCTGAGAACTTCTCTCTTATCCAAAATCACACAAGAAGAAAATTCATAGAGAAAAACTAGTCAATGCCTAAAATGACATTTTATGGATGCATTTATATCATAAGAAGATCTCCATGGGACTGTTGTGGCCCCACCATCAGTCTACATCCCCAACAAACATAAAAAAACTTGTCCGACTTCCCACTTGTGTGGTCAACACCAGGGGCATGTAAATTATCTCTACCTATATTACTAATAAAATGTATATACTAGTGGAAAAAAGGATTGAGAATATAGTAATTCAAACAAAGAATACGAATTAGTTCAAAACAGAATGATTATACCTCGAACAACCTCCAATCCTACTAGATCTGCTTCCTCAACGGCACACAACTACCCATGACCATCTCCTTTGTCCCTATTTTATTTACCACCTCCCCAACCATGACCTAGTCAAGGTCTATGAGGGGAACCATGAGGATGAACTCAGTCCATACCATCTTCCCTTGGTGGGATGGGATCCTTCCGTCTCTACTATGGAAAAGGCCCAGTCGGCAACCATTGTTGAGGTGGTGTTGAACATGAACACCTCTAGTGTACTATACTCAAACTAGAAAATGGCTTCAAAGATGTCACCGGCCTCCGCAGACAATGCACCTCGGTCCCAGGCCCGTGGGTAAAGGGAGAGGACCAGGAGAATCAAACTAGAACAGTTGAGTCATACTTCACGCTAGCCAAAAACTACAAAGTCTAATTACTAGAGACATGTTGTTGACTGCTTTCCCCTTTGATGAACTCAGTTGGGTCCCATATAATGGTATTCCACCCTATAACTGCATCTTATCCACTACATTGGCCTTCTTCTAATCATGTATGTATAATGGTAGGGTTTGGGGAGTAACTCTATACATAAGAGATGGTCGGAGTGCCTCCTCCAAGCGCCTAGCCAGAGACTCCTCATCTAGAAAGAGATCTGAATCGAAGAGTATGAGATACATGATCATGAAACCCAGTTACCTCACTAGCATACACCCCTATAGGAGGGATATTATCTCTTACCTTTTCTTGGACCACATCATCAAGGAATGAAACTCCAACTTAAACACCCTATCAAAGTCATCCCATGAGACATCTATCTCCACTCTATCCCCAACGTAAATACTCCTCCACTAATGTGCCTCTCCTTGAATATAGATCACCTCTAGAAAAACCATGTTCTCAATTGAAGCATGGATCAAGGTAAAAGTTGATTTCGATCTACTCAAGTAATCCATCCGTCTCTTTGTATAAAAAAATGCATTCATAATTCCCATGTGTTTTATGTTGGAAATCACAAAAGGTCTTCTTCCACAAGTTATCTTCCTCTTCTCGATAAACTCTCTATTGATCAACCAAGCTAGCCTACGGGCCTCAACTGCTCCTACCACATGTGAAAGATGTTCGGGTGCCATAGCTAAAAATGTCAACAAGGAACTTCTATGACCCAGTTATATTGAAAAAAAATTAATTTCTTTTTTACTCTTAATTTATTTTAAATTCTCAAAAAAATATAAGCCATAAAAGAAAACATTTCATAATGATTCATGTACCTTTTATAGGGTCTCTACCCAGTAATCTATGTAGCCTCACTTGGTTGTTCGGTAGGCTCATATTCCCTATATTGGATCATGGGGGGCCTCTAATCATGTGTCCCATTTGGTATTACCTTTCCTATTTCATGCACCCTGACATCCTAACAATGTTTCCCTACAATCCCATGAAATATTTATTGTATCTAACTCAGAACACCATACTATCTCTCAATCATTAGCCTTTAATAAAATTATGTCACAACCCTCCTTATTTAATATTAAGGATAGATAATTACCCCCTAAGTCCACCTATAATAGGTTTCAGAGTGGCGACATGCACCCTGAGTATATCATCTCACACAAATACAAGACATTACATTTTTTGAAAAAAAATATATATCAGGAGATTAGATATAAATCCCAAACTACTCAAAGAATTTTATGTATAACATAAACTGAATGAAATATATCCCATGAATGTTTAATAATAAACTATCACCATGTATAACCAAAACCCCACATAAATCACCAAAAGAAAGAGACTATGTATCATCAAAACAACTATCTCGACACCCGATATAGTAGGGTCTAGCACGGTCCTTAATGTCCTCCTATAAACCTGAAAAAAAACATAGTGTGATCATACAAACATACTCAGGAAAGAGACCAACATAACTTGTGCATAAATTGGGGAAATATATGAATTCCCCTTTAGAAACTACAAAAACCAACATCACATAACAAAGAATGTTAAACTAGCCCATCAAAACAAAGGCACAATCACTAAATAATTATTGTCAAGTATATTAATATTATATTAACATTGATGATTTTGGTACCCCGCACCACTTTCCCATTGTTTAACTGATCATTCCTAATGATTAGTGTCTTGAAACCATCACCCATCCCCATTTGAGGTCCCACTACCCCAGCATGCTCGCACACACTAGGGTTGCAAACCACACATATCCCACCCACGTGAACCTGGCCCAAAATAACCACACCCCTTCACAAAAAACACCTGGTCCCCATCCCAAAGACACCAATGAAACAAACCTAGCCCTCAAACACTCAGGCCCCTCATCCACAACACAACCTACAGGAAGGATCTAGATCTATGGTGAAACTGAAGCCATTACAGCCTTCTGGGATACTCTGACACGATAACAATTCAAAAGGTGGTTTGAGGGAGAAAGTCAATAACCAACCATATATCCACCCATCGGGATGTTTTGAAAGACACCCTCCCCCATTTAATGGGGTTATATTTCACATAGTTATCAAAAAAGGTGGGGTGTTTATTGAAAATCACATAGAACTACAATTTATATGTATAGGTAAAAAATCACTCAACCCAATCTGCGTGTCCCAAAACAAAAAAATATTCCACACAGAACCACCATTGTTGTTACACCTATGTTCACAACCACACAATAAGAACAACCATTGAATAAACCCATCCCCATTTTCATTTAATCACCAGTTATTCTTTTCTAAAGATTTAACTGTAACTAATTCTAGCACTTCCCAAGATACCACTATCCATAACCATTCTCAACACAACAATAAAGTTATGATGCAGTCCCACTACACAAACAACACATTATGACATTGCAGTCCTCCTACACGAACCTCACATAACCACATTTCTGTCCCACTACACAAACATTTCATACCCCAAACACAAAGTCATTACCTCTGTCTAGACCCATACCTGTAATAAGGCTACCAACAAAAACGTCACATAACCCCCATACATTACAAAACGAAACAAAAAACACTATAAAGCCAAAACATTATGCTAGGAATATTCAGATTTATCAAGAGGTTTTATTCAATTAAAATTTAAATAACATGGGTGACCATATAACATGTTTAGTCCTTGGGAATCCATTTATTTAACCAAGTTTAAATGATTAAAATAACTTATATTTTCGATTATTCATAGAGTATCAATAGTAAGAACATGAACAACACTAGTGCATAAGAATAGGCCACCAAAAACCTTGATTTTTAGAACACCTTACAACTACAAAAATTTATAATATGAAAAAAGGATAATAAAATAATGAAGTTCTCAACATTCATCCATCATTAATTCCATACCCATTATCATAAAAGCTCATGTTATCATTTTATCATCATCTTCCCCCCTCGTTAATTACTCTTGCTAATGAATGGATTCATCTATTCTCTCACAATATGAATTACTATACCCATCCCTAATGATACATAATTGAAGATAGTTAGAGGAAAAATCCCAACATGGAACAATAGGAAACCAAAACTCTTCCTTATGTTGGCCAAGGGATCATGCGAGATGTAGGAAATTCCAAGAAAAATTGTACAAGAGAGTGTTATAGAGCAAGAGAAGAACTCATCTGGAGATGAGGGATCTAGTCACGCTGAGATAAAACAGAGGATATGAACTCATCTTTATAAAATAAAATTCATATCATATATCAATGGAACTGGGAAAGGTATCAAAAGTCATTAACGTGGGATTGTGGTCAAGATTACATGGTTTTTTATTTCAAAGCCCTCGAGCATTATGATATTAAATATGAAATTAATTTCTATTGAATTTCCTATATAAATGAAAAGATAAGTCTTTAAACTCGATTTACGTCAAATAAAATGTAAGAGGGGAGAAACTGGAAAAACATGGAAAAATTGGAATGAGTCAGCGATGCTAAGACACTGACATTGAGCCATAGATGCACCCCAAATCATTGACACTAACACCCAGACTCACAGACACTGAAAACCTATTTCACTAATACTAAAGCCCAAACTCACTAGCACTGATGCCCTGACTCACTAACCCCTCCGCCAGACTCAACGACACTATCAGTTAAAAAAACTCACTGACCTTGAGAATTCAAAAATAAACACCATTATAGACTATTCAAAAAAGTCATGTTGACATTGACTATTCAAAAATGACTCACTATCATCGATAGTTCATAAAGACACGCTGATAGAAAAACTATACTTTTTTGGTAAACTTATCTGATTGAGACGTTGATAGCCCCAAGAACACCCAAACACTATATTCTCGTAAATGAATGGTCCAGAAAGGTTCAAGTCATTACAACAACTATAGACCCTCAATTCATCTGTAAGTATCATGAGACAAATATATATGTACTTGGATGAGGCCTTTCCCATTTTCATATATGGTTTTGGTCAAGGCCTTAATCATTTTTAAATGTCTTGGTCAAGGCCTTGATGGTATGTTTTAGAATGTCTGGCATATGCATTTCCCCCACTATGATGTTATTAATTGATAGATAATGAGATTATTCTACTAGTGGAATATCCATGGTAAATTTTCATGTGATCTATTTTTTGGTTTTATTTACTCAGATTTAATTCATTCTATATTATACTCAAGTATATGTTTAGTGGCTTGTCTTTCTTTCTTTCAACATGACTAGTGTTTATGTTTATGATTACTTCTGGTATATTACATACCCATATTGGGCATCTATTCTTACCCCTTTATTATGTTCTATATCCCCCAGGTTTTGAAGAATAATTTGATGAATGGATTACCGGGATAATCTATGAGTTATAGTTTTTTCCCCTGTGATTGATATTTATTTTTTCCTTTCAAGTAGTACTGTTAAATTTATGTATGTATTTATTCTTCCAAAACTAAAAAAATATATGTTCCTTTAGAATTTTTTCCCTAGTAGTTATAGTAATTAAATAAATAATACAATGACACTAGGCTTCTAGGGTTTGGGCATTACACAATTGATTCATGGATAACACATCCATGAGTCTTGACTGATAACACTACTTCTTGATGATCAAGTATTAATTATATATTATTTTAAACACATAGAAAATAGTGGAATGAATATTACAAAAATCAAACATTGTACTTCATAGCTTTGATAGAATAATTAAAGTACCATCCACCCTTAAATTTGGAGCCTCTACATCAACCATCAGGATAGAAAAAACCCAACATTGGTCCCATGGATTATGATGAGGATGATTGTACTTCCCATACATTTTCATTTTTTTTATTGTTATTGGAGAAGTGAAAATGTTTTCCCCACATAAAGCATTGTACTTAAGCCTAAACCTGCACAATCTTCTAATTTTTTTGTGTTAAAAATTTAGGTCTTCACATCATTATGATAGTTCTAATCTATATAGACATATATTCCGAAAATCTAACATTTTCCACTCTCTATAATGTATTTTCCCAAATGATTCATCAAAAATTTATTTCATGTGGGATGTTGTATTTGATTTCCACCTACACTATGATCATTTTTCCTCCCAAATTTTCAATCCAGTGGTATGTTATTTTAATTCAATTTATGAGACCACTACCTCTCTTCAAACTACATTTTATAATTTAAAACACTCTCCACTATCTCCTAAAAGTTTTCATAGTATTGATTGGTTTTATTTATCTATAGATATGGTCTTATTCCACCATGGAATCTATTAACCATTCCATTAGGATGAATAAAAAATCTAGAGGTGTAATGAGAAAGTCACATAAATTTCATCTCATATGTTCCCACTGATTCATATTCCTTCTAATTAATTTTTAAAAATTATTTCTCAATTTTCATTCACATTGAAAAGGTTAAATATTTATTGAAAAATTTTACCCTAAACTCTTTCCACACCATATCATCAATCCCCATTTTTGTATTATTTATTTTAATTAGTGCCCATAACTGATTAACATCTCTTTCTAATAAGTATAAATCTAGGGTGAAATTTTATTTTTTTTGAATAATTTTGTATTAGAATTCCCTTTTATATAGATCTTACTTTTTTTAGTTATCCAAGGATCGATTGATCTACTGAATGAAGGAGGAAATTGGTGCATAAAAAATAAATATATATTTCTTCCCCTCTAGGTGAATCCAAGATCTATTCTTGATTAATGTTATTATTCATTAAATGAGTTATTTGATTCATCATCCTTAGGATGTTTCCATTCCAGATTCCATTTGAGGGTTATATTCTCATGGTCCATTTCCCTCATCATTTATGTAGTTCCACCAATTTCCCTCCATTTTATTATATAAGAAAAACATCATGAGAAACATGTTTTATTAATAATATTATATTTACAATATTTTTTTTTCTGCAATCATCATTTATAAATATTTTATTTTTCAAAAACAATTACATATTCTATATATCCATAATTATGGTATATAAAAATCTTGTGATTAGCCAATCATATCCCCCAAGAGTATCAAAACAGGATTGAAATAAGACATTTTTTCATGCACCATTTCCCAATCAATCCAATCTCAAAGAGGGGTTTTTGGATTTTACCCATTGATGCATCTAATCGAGAGCCACATCCAATTATTTGTATTTAGATAAAGATTTATTTTCTCTAAATCCCCTTACATAATACCTCACCAAAATACCAGGATGTTTTCTATATTTTAACTTTTTATAGGGTTCATCTAAAATAATTGAAATACAAATTTCTACAAATTATTAAACCTTATATTGATAGAAACTATGGAATACCTCATTTTATTAAATAATCTTTTGATTATAGGGTAAAAATATAATATATTTTAAAATTTACTTTCTATAAAAATAAGACCATAATACATGATAACATAAAACATTATTCAATTCATAAAATAATATTTTATTCCACATTAATGTTTTCTTAACAGGTTAATTATATGAATATATATTATATCTCATAATCGGGGACCATATATCAATGTAAATGGGTGATCATGATTCCTAATAAGGGAATAAGCCAGGGAAATAGTGTATATGTTATCTTCATGAATATCAACAAGAACATGGGAAAATTTCATTATATAATAAATAAGGTTACATTGGAAATGAATAAAAAACATGAATAATGGCATGGAATTCTATCTACAACATTATATTTTGACATTGATAATAAAATCACCAAGGTTAATTAGTAAGGATTCGTAAATGAAAATTAAAAAGGCTATTCATCATGGTATCTTAAAATATGTAATATCAAGAGATTAATTTAAATAACCAATGAATTAGATCCATATTGGTGTGAAAACATTATATATATTGACTAATGTGAGACAAAATTTTCATAATTAATTATTCCATGAATAACTCATGGAGAAAAAATAACTTGTCTTTATAAAAATCATAGCCTACAAAACCGCATAATGACATGATCAATACATCATATTTAACCCTTCAAAAGGGAATAATGGTTCCATATATGTAAAAAACATAATATAAAAATAACTATAACTTATAATTGAATACCAATGGATATTAAATTTGGTTCGGTATCCATGGAATTAAAATAAGGATAATTTCATAAAGAGAAAAAAAATTTTAAGAAATAAATTCGGAAACATAATGGGAATAAGAAATTGTTTTCAAAAATAATAAAAAGTGAAGTTACAAGGGTATCCCATTGATAAAACATACTTATTTGTTTATAGAATGATAAAATGGAAAAAAATTAATGATAATAATAAATAAAATACATATACAAAAATAGGTTCTAGATTTGTTGAGAAATAAAGGAAAATTATTTTACCATCGATATTTAATCTTAAATCACAATGAATATATATTTAGGGGATTTAGGACACCTTGTGAGGACTCATTCGGAGAATAAACACAAAAATTTGTGTATTGTGTATTATGAGTGAAGAGGAGGGGTAAAATGGATTGGTACATTTAGAAAAAAATAGGATTTGTTTAATAATTTCAAAATCTAGTAAATAGAAACATATATTGTGGAAGAAGAAATTTTTTTTACTTCCCATAGTTATTTCCTTGGGGTTTGGATATTTTATATATATTTTATTCTATTTTAACCATCAAATAGTAGGAATAATTTTATGTTACTTTTTTTAAGGAAAAATTTATTGTTTCCACAAGATAATGTTTTCAAAATCAATGTTTCAATTTTAGATGTTGTAATGTCAATTATAGGTTTGGAAATTCATTAAAATATATTAAAATAAAAAAAATAAAAAAAAATAAAATTATTAGTTCATTAATTGTGGTTAATTATTTATTAAATAATTATTACCTAATTATGATGTCATTAATCCTTCTAAAAACATCCAAATGTACTTATATCATTAAAAACAATGTATTGCTGAAAATTATAATAAATCAATACTAACCTAATTTCTAGTTTCTGATTTCAATTTTTAAATTATAAATATTATGTATGTATGATAATTATATCATTTAAACATAAATTTCCTTATTTATTAATACAATTGTGTTAATAATGCATCATCCAATTTTTGAAACATAAAAATTGTCAAGGACATAATAAAATTGTTTTATGTTTTATATTTGAATAAGTGTTTTTTAACATAATAATTCATTAAAACATATATTTTTCATAATAACATTATTTAATATATTTATTTATATATATAGTGGAATAAAATTTCTTTCAGAAAAATCAACCAAATTCATTAAATATTTGATTAAGGAAAACTATTCTTATAATATAATTGATATAATAAAACTTTTATTTATACAAAAAAATTACACTTAATGTAACTAAGGCCACGAAATGTATCCTCTTCTTACACCATCATACACCCTAACAGTAAGGTGTGTGATGGTTTTACTTTCATTGGATAGGTCCGCTAGTAGAGACTTATCTGTAATCACATATAACTGGAACTTCTCCCTTGGGTAATTTTTTTGAAGCTTCACATGTAGAAGTTCATCTTTTAATTGGTCAATGGAAAACAATAATAATGTTAATTCCTTGCAAAGTTTCATGAAAATGGGATTCAAACAGAATTACTTGTATGGGTTGTTGATTCAACATTCTTAATCTATAATAGATAACACTTCATTAATAATTATATATTGTTTTATTGTGTAAAATGTAATATAATGAATATTTATCAAGAATAAAATATTATAAAAAATGAATCATTGGTTATTAAAGCTACACCTCATGGGTATGACACACTACCAACCCCTATGGAATCTAATTCCACATAGTATTATAGATTTTCACCCCATGCTGTCAAAGTTGTCACGGTTCACTCCCATAAACAACATACCGAACTGAGTTCACAACCCATTATAATCATGTAATACTAAGATGGGTTTACTCCCTATTCTAATATTATCTTAATAAAAATTGTTACCTCCTTATTCTATAAATGTATATAGCATGGGATAGGAATCCTAAGACAATTAATTGGAGGGAGATATAGGTTTCACCTATCCTTGGTCATTACATAACCACCTTCATGGGTTATAACATATCCACCGCCCATGGTTATAAGGTAATCAAGCAAAAATAATGACAATCATACATATGTGTGTTTCAATATAATTAACATTAATCATATAATCAACCCTAAAATGAAATGGGTATAATAAACATTTAATTATTTTTTAATATGTAGAAAATAAATAGGTTTTATAAATATTTCATCCTAAAATAAAAAATTAAAAGAAGCAAGTTTCATATGAATTTCCTCCATTTTTTTACCCATAGAAGAGAAATATGATTCAATAAAATAATTCCATCAAAAAAAAATCCATTAAAATAAATAATATGAATGGGACCTTAAGTTCATATCCCTAATAAGTCATAGGTAAAACCAATGGATTGAATTTTACAAGGAAAATAATTTTGAATGATCATTTCAAAAAAATATTGAGGAAAATAAATTTTATTTTATAGTAATTTTTAATACATAAAACCTTTTATAAAATCTATATAGTTATAAATAATGTTTAAATATTATTATAGAATATTTTAAACATAATTTAATAAATTTATTAATTATAAAATATTTACCACTTTGAAAAGAAATTGTTATAAAATAATTCATTTTATAAATATAATTTATTGAAAATAAAACTAAAAAAATTTAAATGAAGTTTCAAATAATTTATTTTTAGTGATTTTAGAATGTTTGACTCATTTTCTACATTTATGAACAAATCTTAATTTCCCATTTTCTATACAAGGAAAACAATAATTTTTTTGGAAAATGAAATTAAGAAAGCTTTAATAATATTTTTTTAAAAAAAAGATTGGTGAAAAATACATTTCAAAAATAATATTATAATAAAAAAATTTAGACGACTTGGTTAGAAATAATGGTTTTGGGTGATGATGGATTTCCTATAAAAGAGAGAGATATAATCACTTTGTTTAAAACCCATTTCTAAATAATATTATTGAATAATGAATGGAAAATGATACTATTACTTGAATCTATCATGATTAAATAGAGAATAATAATATATATGAAAATTTATGATTCATGTATCGTTATATTTTATCATAAAAAACATAATAAAAACAATCATAATAAACTATGAGATTGTTAAATAAAAACATTACCACTTAGGAAACATTGAATTTTAATACCCATGAAATATATGGAACTTAAAATACCATGATGATAAAAAAAAATTCAGGATATTAAATGTCAATGTGGCTATATATACACCTCAAAATTGTAGATAGGTTTATAAGATGACATATGACTCAAAGAAAGGGAAATTGGGTTAAAAACTCATATACTATGTTCATAACATTTTAACTATAGAACACATTAAATATAGACACTAAAATATATATTGAAATAAAAATATTTATATGTCAAAGTGTCATAAAATTAATTAATTGGAATTTTACAACCCATATAAAATAAATATGTGCTGAATATGGAATATGTCTCACATAAGTAGAAAAATTGAGACAGAAACCCTTTACCATAAGTTGTGACATAAATCATAATCATTAAAACCTACCATATAATAAATATAATTATATTATAAATATAATTTAAAACCATATAAATATATTTCACTCTCTATATGATTTTCATATAAAATCTTTCTACACATTTATTAATAATTACTTGCGAAATTTTTGATTTGTATAATAACAAATTAGTTATTTTTATATGTTTTGATTTGATTTATTTTTCATCCCATTTTGTTCATAATGTTTTCATCATTTCCATAATTATAATAGTTATATAAATATAATTTATACTCATTATATATGTATTTATAGAAACCTATAAAATTTATGAGTAATAAATTAAGTACACAGTTCCTGAAGATGGTTGGTCATATGTATGCATGATTGTTGTTTTAGTTTTCTTACAGGATGTAATGAAAAAAAATTAGATGACATATATTATTATTCCAAAATATTTTCTTGTTAATATATATAATTTTTTTAAACACATCTTTAATAAATTCAATGTATTGTGTGAATGAATCACATTGTTTGGCGAGGCAGTAGGTCACTATACTCAGAAGCAATGTTTTCGTTATCTGGAAAAATATAAGCAATATGTTTTATATGATATAAATATATTATAATCATTAAAAAAATTAAATATCATATATAAAAAATAAATACCTCATTAGGTCTAACTATAATAGGTGGTAACGGAAAATGGACAACATCAGTTAATGAGTCCATTATCTACAAGACACACGAATGATGATTTCATAACCAATTAGATGGAAAGTGGAGATAGTTGTAGATAATTCCCATAACATAAAACATCCTAGTATATGTAATATAGTATGGTTATTATAAAATCATGTATTAATAATAATTAAATTAGTTCATGGAAGAAATAAAAAACATTCCTCAGTTAATGTTACATCTTCTTCGGGTATCCTACTTACGTTTGTAGTAAAATACTACCAATGATGAATTTCCCTAAAAATTAATACTTATATGATTATGGGACGCTTGTTTTGGAGTTAGTTGGTTGGTATATGTATGAATAAAATGTGTTTAATGTATGTGAATAAGTAAATATAGGAAGTAGCCTTTTATAAATCGGGGGTAGGACATGGATTTTTTGAAAATAATAGTGTTCTCATGTTTTATATATGTCAGAAGGATCCAAAATAGACCATTATTTGATCTTATATGTCTAATAGTATAAATATTTCATACACAATCTTTTTAGACTTTTTTATAGGTTATTTTACACATATATTATTTAATTTAACCCCATAGTAAACCCATTTTTACATTAACAACAATTACTAATTATTAGTTCATTCAATATTAAATTTGAAAAAAATAAAATGTAGTTATTATATAATGTAATTAATTATTATTATAAATTTTGAATCCATATTTTAAAATTATAGTCACAAAATTGGTAAAATTTAATTTAAAAATAATTTCACATATGTGATAATAAAATGGTTTTTTAATAGGAAACATACAAATGTTTTAAAAGAATTTATATCAAATTTTAATTTGAAATTGTTTACAATGACATAAATTGGATTTATGTATGCATAATTGTTCTAATTTACCTTTAAAAAAAATTAAATTAAAAATTTATAATTATATGTAAATTATACTATATAGAATATTAAATTAACATTTAATATTCTTGAGCTTTCATCAAGAAAATAATCATTTATGGAATTTCTAAAAAAATAACCGTATATTGATTTTTAAATTATGATTTCAAAAATAAATATTATTTTATATTATTAATTATCAAAATTTTATAAAATAAATTATATTAACTTTAAAAAAATTAAATAAAAAATAGTTTCTGATATAAAAAAATAGTTTCTTATAATATATTATTTAAAAAATATATAATGACTTTTTTGAAAACATGGGGTATTTTCCTATCAACAATTTTTCTTTATATAAAACTGTTATATGTTGAATTTAAAATAAATTTATTATTATTTGGATCTATATGTTTAATTGAATGGTTAGAATGGTCATGTATAAATAATATTAATAGTGTATCATGGTTTTGTTAAATCTCATTATCGTGTGCAATACATGATTACCCAGTATTGTGTGTAACACATGATTAAAATGGTGTTGTGTATAATACAAGAAAAAAATAAATATTTTGAGTAAAATGAGCCAGAAATGTTTTTTCATATAAATCAATTTCAAATATTTTTTCCCAATATTATTAAACATCAAAAATAATAAATAAATTTTAAAATAAAAAATATTTCAAAAATATCATGGTGTTACATTTTACCCACATTAAAATATATTTCAACCTTGAAATTTTCATCTTTGATATCAACAATTGATGATACTTATTCCTAAAAAGATACTATTGTTTCAATATAGCTTCCTTATGTTTTATTTTTCTCCATAAAACAATCCCTTGGTGATTGGTCTTATTTCATAGACCGAACACTAATTGATCAAAAATCTATACTGACCATTCCTTATAAGAACTATCATTCCCTAGTGGCATGACCATTGTGATTAGTATATATGATAGATTATGTGTTCAAATCCACAATAGTGATACATTGGTCACATCATTAACCTAATATAAATTCAATTGAACATAAAAATGATAAGATAATGCCCTAATATGATAAAGTATTTTAATGGGCCTAAAATACCTTGAATTTAGTTTTCCCTCCCTTATTCCATGGGAATATATATTAAAAGGCCGTCTCCCCAACATCATATTCTAGATCACATTAATGATTATTATCAAAACATTTCTATCTAATTTTTTTTATCCATACATATTTTGTAGAATGTATTTAAATGTATATTCCATCTCGTTAATATGTCCACATCCTTATAACTTACCTTCTACAACATTATTATAGTATGTTGAAGTAATAAACATCATCACTTAAATAGATTTATAATGATCCATATGAATTCAAATGTGAATGGTAATCTTCCATAAAAACAAAAATTGAGTAATGTGTTGATCCCAACAACATTTGAAATCTATAGAACATGCTAATATCATATCCTCTGGGATTTTAATTTTTCACCAAACTGGACATCGTTCAAAGGATAATATATAAGGCTAAAACTCAAATATTTATCAATATAATTCTTATAACCTTTTCAATATGTTGTGATCAACTATTATGTTCTATAAAATATTGTTGAGTTTAGTAATCCATAAAACTATAACATAATACTAATGTATATAATTGAAAGAATATTCATAGGGAAATCATATCTCATGGAAATGTTATGTACTGACGTAATAAAGAAACCCTTAATTATCTCAACATAAACGATAAGATAAACCCTAGTGGATACTATTAACCATAACCATTTTTCCAATGTGTGTAAATATATTATTCTACAAAGATAATATTCACTATATACAAAACCAAATGTTTTCATTTCTATATTTTTCTAATAAAATATCTTTAATATTGATAATCTACCATCACATAAAACATGAAAATGTTTGTCAATGAAATTAAAAATATAATATATATAAAAATCATAAACCTAATCTGGTATCTATAAAACTTAATTCAATCATATGTGGATACATATACACATTAAATTATAAAATTCATCATTTATTCTTTATATAAGATATCATTCTATATATAAAAATATCACTGGAATCATGGTTTCATCATTGAACTGATATTATATTTAATGTGATTTCAATATTCAAGAATCCATATAGTGGGATACAATCACATAAAATGTAATATTAATATTTTTATAGGGATCATTTATGAAAATTAAAATCATAAATCCCCAACTAATTTTCATAGGATACATATTTTTTTAATAATTAGGTTTTGCTAGATCTGTTAGGATTGTATAAGCTATTCCATTTTCTTTTTTCTTAGAGGTTTTATGGATCATTATCCACATTTTACTGTGGATTGGGTCAATTATTAGATTAATTCCCATAATCATAGAATGTGAAATAATGGATTGTGGGTAATGTATTCTATGTAACTTTCACTCTATCCTTGTTTTTTGAAAATAACTTTCCATCATTTCAGAAATAAATATCTTGATGACCTTCCCTTCTAAAATTTAACAATTACTATTTTCATTAATAAAATTTATATAATGTTTCCTTCTACATGTTAGAAATATTATAAATCTCATCTTTTTCTATCCATGGATTTTATATTTTCATTTGAACTCTATTTTTATATTCTTGTAAAAATGATAACATAGATACGTATTCACAAACTCTATTTCCAATTTTATAGCACATTTAACAATCTCTACAAAACTATTGATGTCTCTTATGGATAATTAACATCATGGAAATGGTTTTAATATATTAATTATCCATCAACATTATTTTTAGGTTGGATGATAATTCTAGAATAATACATTGTAATTCTTTTAAAATTTCTTCATAAGTGACAGTGGATTCATTATTATTATTTGTTATCTTAAGGAAATCTTTATCCATCTTCATATGAATAATATAAGGAAAATAATTATTTAAATATTATGTGTTTAACTCATTCTAATACATGTATTAAATTTTATCTTGTTCCCCCAAAATATTGATAAGGGTCCACCATTTATCTATATCACCTTCCAATTAGTAGATATAAAAATGTCTTTTTCATGTTCCAAACTGAGGAAAATGGAAAATTTCATCCTAGTAGTGTTTATCAATTTAATAGTAATTAGTGGATCAGAAAAACCCCAGAAATAAGTTGGATATATCATCATTAATGAAAAGACATAATGATTCTCCTTCCCTTGTTCTTTATATTTCCATCATGATTCGTAGATTGAGAAAGTTGCGTGACTGTAAAAATGGGATTTTTCATTCTATCTCAAAAAACATTTAGTTCCCCAAATGTAACATATTATTATTATATATTTAACTAATCATTAATATTATTCCCTTGGTATATATAAATTAAATAAAAAAATCATAGTGTTAGAAAAAATAATTATAGTGAAAAATCAAATAGTTTGAAAAATAATTTAGGATACCTCAATCAAGAAAAATTGTTTTCAATCTATGACACCATTTTTTATCATATAGTATTCATATAAATAATAAATTTGAATCCCTAATCATTTTATATATTTAGTTTTTGAGTTTCCAAGTCATATCCCTTTGGAATGTCAGACCATGTGTCTAGCAAGCCCCGATGTCATGCAGTGGTTACCGACTGGGTAAAGATCAATAAGGATTTTCGGGGTTCTTACCCATACATAAAACTATTCCATATCCAAATGCACATTTAGTATCAGTAAATGAATATCATTTCATGTAAATCAATTAATATATACATTACCAATATTCTAGGACATTTTCTTATAATTTTACTTATTTGTATACTTGTCCTTTAAGAAATCCTTAGAAATATTCATATGAATATATACAGGTATCTACCTTATATTTTATAATAATAGTTTCCACAGGGGAACAAAAAATTTCCTTTTATACCAAATATAGTGACCCATTCATATCATTAGTGAATATTATATAATTTTAGTTGAATTTTAATTAAATTATAAAAACACTTTTTAGAGGACCATAATATTTAAGAGTATTTAGAGGGTTGGTAGATGATTTTTTTATAGGAATGGTTCTTTAATGTTTCACAAAAAAATGTTCGCATTTATTAAACTTCATATTCAATTCCTACATAAAACCATTCTTCATGTCCTAGAGAAAGGTAGTATAGGAAATTTTGAGGTCATACGCTCTGTAAGGGTTAACATGAGAGATATATAAACATGAAATGAAAATATGGGCATGAGACCATGATAATAACATTTAGAAACCATACCTTCTATATCCAGGATACAAATCTTTAGTTATGTAATAAATATTTATAACTCATAACAAAACAATAAAAGGATAGTCAAATAACATGATCTATGATTAAATAAAATTTTAATAATACATTGAAAAGGGATATACATAATAGTATAGAAAATAATTTCCATTGTATTTGAGGATAATTTCCAAAAACCATTGTGAACAATATTAATGGATGCACCCCTATTGGGCAGGACACACCACAATCCCTAGAGGTATCACCGGCCTCTTATATGAATGGGTTTTCTTCCAAAACCATCATTGTAGATAATGATCACTCTCAATACCATCATAGTGTAAAAATTCCATTTATTGACAAAGTTCACTCCTCGCTACAATAATTTCTTACTGAACTGGGTTCACTACAAACTGTAGACTTTTGTAGTTGAACAAGGTTCACACCCAATTCCATTCATATCTATTTCATGAAACATATATCCTTACACAATGAATTATAGGTAGATATATGACCCAACCTACAACATCCCAAGTAAGGAAATAATTATGGATTTTAATATCTATGTCAATTTATGAATTAGATAGTGCTTTAAGAGGCTTAAAATGAGAATGAATCCAATATTAAGCATATAATTCTCTAATATGTTTTAAAAAGATTGTTTTACCGCCTTTTGATGGCGAAGCATTTTTAAATATATCTTTTGACAATTTTATAAGCTCTATTTTTTAAAATAAACTTATTCATTATAATTGCGACATTGAAATTTACTTTGGATAATTTTTTGGTATTTTTATGACAATGTTCATTTTTTAATGAATAGTAAAAAATACTGCATTTTACTTCAAAACAGCGCTTTCATCTAATTTAATTATATATATAGATTTTCCTTTTAATTGGTTTTAAAGTTTAATTAGAATATATTTTTACCATTTAATCCAATGGTGGTCATTAGAATTGATTTCACTTTGGAATTGGGCATAAACAAGTGCCAAACTATTCATAGATAGTGTTTCAAAAAAACCCGCTATTTGTTTTGACAACTGGAATTATTTTTAAATTAATTATTGCAATTTCTGTATTTTCAATTTGGTAAAATAGATTCCATAATTTTAATCATAAGGGAAAAATTATGTAATTAAGACCCTTTTGTTTTTGGACATTATGAATAGCGACGACTGTAATTATCTTTAATTATCGTGATTAATTAGTAATCAGGTAGTTAAGAATAATAAAATAATATCATAATAATAACAAATGACCCCAAAATGTTTTTTAATGACACTGGGTATGTCATTTCCAACCATGGGATTCCTTGTGCCAAACTTAGGAACCCCATGGAACCACTTTTGGGTGATAGTGACACTTTATCGTTTTATTTTTAAAGAAAGGAGAATATCACAATAGTATGTAACACCTAAGTAAAACAATTTTTATTTTGTCTACATAAATGTTCTCTTAGACTATAAATATTCATTATAAATCTAAAAATATTTTCTACATCATATTATTTTTTAATAGTTTTTAGACATTAAATAAATTAAATTTTTAATGACAACATGATGATGCGGCGATTACCTTATTAATGAACGATTTAAATAAAATGAAAAGATAATGTAAAATCTAAGAATTAAACTTTTCAAAAACCTATTGGATGAGTATATTTCTAACCCATGTCACTTTATCCTAGAAATATATCAATTTGGGGCCTTTAAAATCCGAAACTCATTTTAATATAAAGTAAAACTTCTTGACTTTCCAAGAGTGCCCTTCCTCTCTCTTATAAAAGGCCCCCACCTCTACCTCCTTACCCACACCTCTCAATCCATTGGATCGGACGGGATCTACTAATTTTATCTCTACACAACCCACTCTTAATCTTAGAAGCCTTACCTTAGGCATAAATCTCTTCAAGAAACCCTTTTGGTTCAAACCAAGAGGAGTTACCCGATTTAAAGGCAATGTCTTCACTTGTGTTCTTTTGTTTTATTTTGCTTCTCCAACCCCATAAACTCTTTTTATTCGTTTATTTTGTAAAAAAACAAGTATATTCAATATAATAGTTTTTTATGAGAATTATTCAAGCTACACTTACACACACCTCCGTATAATGGTTAAAAAACCTATTGTTTCTGGGATGACGAATTTCTGCCTCATGAAACGATGATTGTTCTATCTTCTTTTAACACCTTTAATGGTGGCCATTAATATGTCACTCTATTTATATATGATATATGTTATGTTTATGTTTTACTTATGCTTCTGTATTTTTCATTTATGACATAAGTTAATGGTTTCCATTATGTGTAAACACGATATCATCATTTTAGGAAGTGCAGACTATCGCCCCCTCAATGTGATTTGATTCGTTAATGCCATATGTGGGATGTATAAAGGATGGAGTTAATGATATTAAATGTTATATTATACTAGAATTATAATATACATTTATTTCATTATGAATTCATTCCATTAAATATGAAATAGAAATTAAAGTAACGTTCATGCGTACGTACGGCTTACCGTCTCCATGAATGGTGAATTTCATTTCTTACTTATAAATGTTATGTAATACTATAAATGCATGTATATATTGGATATATATGATATATATGATATCTAAATCATGAATATAATTCTGGATATAATGGATATTTTACCACATGAACAATGTGTAATTATAAGAAGTTAATTTTTGAATCATGTACCAATGATCGACAAAACGACCATTATTAACCAAAATAATTACACAATGTTCATAACATGGTAATACGTGATATAAAAGGAATAATTAAATTTATTAAGGTTCATAAGAAAGTAGAAATAAACTCAAGTTTATTATTTAGGAGATAAAAAAACGATCGAATCATGTCCGACACAAGGTAAGGGACTTCGTCTCAATCTCCTTTCATTGAGGCATATTTTGTTTTATACACAACATTATTTTATATGGTGTATAAACCACTTTGAATTTTACGTTTATTCTAATGAAATATTTTTTATACGAAGCTTTTTACTAAACAACAAAAGTGAATGTTTTTGTCGTACGTATGCGGCGAAAACAACTTCTCCACCGCTGTGACCATTATTTGAGTTTCGGCTTCCTCTACAACCCATAACTTTTTATTAATGAAAAATAAATACCATGTTTTACTTTTTTTATTTTGGTATTGAATATGGTTTTTATAATGTTTTTATTATATCAATTTTTTTTGATATCTTGTGATTGAAATGTGGAAATGTTATTTTTCTTTTATGAATGTTTTATGTGATACGATTATGTTATGGTTCTTGGGAATTGTTTATGAAAATAGGTGGTTCTATGATAAACTAAGGGCAGGTGATCCCGTGATAGCTCTTCAATGCATTGGGTAACACAAAGGGGTTAAAATCTAAGGTTTCTCCGAAGAGATTTAGAGAATATACTGTGATGGGTATTCCAAAGGTAACCGTGAGGGTTACTCCCTACATAAGAATGTTATAAATGCCTCAAGTTACCTTTATGTCTTATTATTTATATGATTTAATCATGATTTGATGAGTTGTGTTAAAGTTATTATGTTTTATGAGTAAAGTATGATTTCATTAATTATTATGTCTACATGGACTATTGTTTGCATTCCGTATTTTTATATACCTTACTGAGATTTTTTTTCTCATCCCAAGTTTTTGAAATGTTTTTCACATGTTAAGGGAAAGTTACATGATGTGATGATAGTTTCAAGGAAGTTTCAAGAAAGAATACCTGTTTTTTTTTAAATATGTTTCCTTTGATGGGAAAAGTGAAAATTTTCTTTAATGTAACCACCTTGTTTAAATGTGGAATGTAATGCATGATTTATGATCCAATTCTATAAAACTCTAAAGCTGAAAAGATCCTCAATGTTTAATCTTGTAATAACTCAATATTATGTAATGATTAAGGATGGGGCCTTATAGTTGGTATCAAAGGCCGGTTTAGATAACTTTAAGAGTTAGAATTATAATAAATGATTATCCAAGAATATTTTTTATGGTCAAATTGAAATGATATAGCATTTGAAGATTACCATGTTGCTTCATCTAAGGCTTGTTTGTTCAGAATGGTTTTATGCAGAGGAAACATGGAAGCAGTGATATGAAGGCATACAGAAGGAAATGACCTTCAGAATCAGCATCATTAGATGGTCAGAATTGGAACTGAACAATTTGTTTTAGTAATGGCGCAGTTGAATCAAGAAATAAATGGTGGTGGTATCCATGCACGAGATTAGACCGTTCAACCACAAAGGAACATTTCCGTGGTGGAACATTTCATGAGGCATCATCCCCCATCATTCAGAGGATCATCTGACCCTGTGCTAGCTGAAGGGTGGATTAAATCACTAGAAAATATTTTCGATGTCATGGGGTGTTCAAAAAATCAAAAGGTTTGTCTTCCAATTTACTGTTTGGAGGGTGAAGCACATCAGTGGTGGTAGATGGTTAAAAATACCGGGGATGCTGATGAGATTGATGCTTTCAACTGGGATGAATTCAAATGTATGTATATTGAGAAGTATTTTCCTAAGGCTATTCGACTTAGGATGGAAAAAAAATTCTTGGGATTGAGGCAAGAGGACGACTCAGTTGCTTATTATAAAGAGTGGTTAACTTGATTGGCAAGGTATACTCCAAATTTTACCCAAGACCTTGATAGTAAAATTAATCATTTTTACTCATGTTTAAAGCCAAAATATCGAAGGGATTTAGCTTACCATGAGTTCAAGAGTTTTTAAAAGCTTGATCGATGTGTTGAGAAGGAGGAAATGGAGTTTGATGATGATCACGTGTTCTATAACAACCAACAGAAGAAGAGACCAGGGTGGCAGGAGAAAGGGAAGAATTCTTCAAAAAAGCCTGATGGCAAGAAAACTAAGATTCCAGTTTGTGATAAATGTGGTAAAAAGCATGATAGGGAATGTATTTTGAATTATGAAAAGTGATACTGATGTGGTAAGATGGGACATAAGGCTCTTGATTTCACTGAAAAAGATCAGGGTGATGGTAAAACCATATTTGATTTACAGTTAGTGAAATGTTTCAAGTGCAATGAGATGGGTAATTATGCAAACGAGTGTTCGAAAGAGAGCTCAAATGATGAGAATCAGTTAGATTAAAAGCAAAAAAGGAGTGGTGAAATCCTTTGAAACTACTTCAGTAGATGTTGGGATAGAAAATGATGTGGTATCAGGTACTTTGTTTGTTTTCTCAGATTATGCTAATGTGTTTTTTGATTCGGGGTCTACACGTTCTTTCATCTCAGAGAACTTTTCTATTAAATTGTGAATTCCATCTCAAGAAATGACTCCTGAACATGTGGTAAAAATTCCTGGGGAAAATGTTGAGGCAAAAAGAATTTATAGGAGTCTTCTTATCCTTATCCATGGAAAGAACCTAATTCCAAACCTTATTATTTTACCTCTAGTAGAGTTTGATGTTATCCTGGGTATAGATTGGCTATCTATTTACCATGCTAAGATTGATTGGAGAGCTAAAGAAGTTTCTTTTCAGAAAGACTTTCAGTTTGTGTGAAAGAATGAACCCTCGCTGTTGATAACATACCATGAGGTAGAGAAACTTTTAAAAGATAGAAATGAATGTTACCTTGCCCATATTGTTGAAAATAAAGGAACCATTTAGTTTAATGATATTCCAGTTGTATATGAGTATCCTAATGTTTTTCCTCATGAGTTTCCTAGAATAATACCACATTGAGAAGATGAATTTACTGATGACTTAGTTCCTGATTCTAAGCCAATTTCAAAACCCACTTATCGAATGGCTCAAATTGAACATTTAGTGTTGAAGGAGCAGTTGTAAGATTTATTAGAGAAAGTTTTCATTCGACATAGCACATCACCATGGGGTGCCCCTGTCTTATTTTTTAAAAAGAATAATGGTTCTATAAGACTTTTCATTGATTATAGAGCCTTGAATAACATCACTATTAAGAAAAAAATATCCTTTGCCTCATATCGATGATTTGTTTGATCAGCTTCAGGGAGCTCAGTATTTTACTAAGATTGCCCTGATATTGGGGTACCATCATTTGAAGGTAAAGGAATCAGATGTTTCGAAGATCACATTTCATACAAGATATGACCATTATGAATTTGTAGTAATGCCTTTTGGTTTAACCAACGCACCTCTTGTATTCATGGACCTTATGAATATAATTTTCGATGAGTTCTTGGATAAGTTTGGGGTTGTTTTAATTGATGATATTTTAGTGTTTTGTAAAAGTAAATAGGAGAATGAAAGTCATTTAAGGGTTATTTTTCAAACCTTAAAAGAAAAGAAATTTTATGGGAAATTCATCAGGTGTGAGTTTTGGTTGCAACAAATTTCTTTCATTGGTCACATTGTTTATAAATATGGAATAACTGTGGATCCTGCAAAAAAAATGGTTGTTGAAGAATGGACAAGACCCACAAATGTAACAGAGATACGTAGTTTTCTTTGTTTGGCAGGCTATTACCGAAGGTTTGTTAGATATTTTTTCTGGTTATCTAGTCCAATGACTAAGCTAACTCTGAAGGGTGTTAAGTTTATTTGGACAAAATAATGTGATGATTGTTTTTAGGAGTTGAAACGAAGATTGGTGAATGCTCCAGTTATGGCACTACCTTCCAGTAATGGTGAGTTTGTTATCTACAGTGATGCTTCATTGAAAGGACTTGGTTGTGTTCTAATGCAGAATGTTCAGGTAATTGCTTATGCTTCACGTCAGTTGAAAACTCAAGAGGTAAATGTAATGTTTAAGATTTTCCATGTATTATTTTAATTTTATATGGAAATTAATTTGAGACTAGGATCTGAGACGACGTGAAGTTCCGAGGCCCAGTGTGCCCGGAACAAATGTTTAAATTTAATTTAATAACTAAATTGCATGCATGTGCAGTTTTTCTGAAAAAGTGGAATAAATCATGAACGGGTGCTTAGATCAGAAATCTAATGGAACTGTTGCGTTCAGAGCAGCGGGTTTACCCTATAAGAGACCTAACATTTGCCGGCGCGGGTCGGTGGTGAAATCTGGTTTTTGGATGCAACCGTAATAAAATATTTAATTAAAATATTTTTTAATTAAATATTTGTTGCAGAAAAATATCTCTTTTCCTTTTTAAAAATAGATTTCGAAGGGGATCCGGGTTACTCTTCTCATAACCCTGAATTCTCCTGGAGGATCTAGAGAGCTCTGGAGAAAACCTCCCAAAGCGGTGACGGTGTTCTTGACGAGCTTTGCCGGCGACGATGATGAGGCGACCGAATCTTTTCCAATGAATGCCGCAGATCCAGGTAGGATGTTTAATTTGTTTTTTCTTCCCCGTTCTTGATTTCTACAATGAACGCGAGCTAAACCATGAATAGATTAGTCCGCGGATCGATCATTCTTGCAGGATGGGCTTTTGCGGGGATTCTGGGAGATTAAATCCATGTTGATCTTTTGTTTTTGATCTTTTTCTTCTCCGTTCAATCCTATTAATGGGAGCGGATCAACGCCGTGACGAACGACGGTGGAGGTTCGTTCCTCAAATTTTTTTTATTGGATTTCTACCCTTTCTCTCCTTCGCGTTCTTTGCGTTCTTCACGGGGCGATGAACAACGGATCGTTGCGCATCCGTTCTGCGACACAATGATCCGAGATTGTGGATCCAACCCGGGAGCGGCATCACGGAGGTGCGACAATGGTTTCGGCAGGAAATTTAGAGCGGATCGGGAGATACGAGTTTTCAGGAATTTTTCTTCTGATAGATTGTTCGACGTTTATGATCCGTTTTAATTGCCAAAAACACCCGTTACGATATTCGTATGAAGAAACAAACCAATACCTGAAGTATCAGGACGAACAGACAAGAAACCGAGGATCTGGAGGATCAGCCGCGGTGTGAGAAAGAAGACGGTGTTTCTGGAAAAATCTTGATAACACGCCGTGTCTGAGCACCTCGGGCTCGCATCGCTTACACTGGACATGTGCCCGTACACGGTCTCTGCCTGTGTTCGTGTTGTCTGCATGTGTACCAGTACATGGGGTATCCCTTGTATCTTTTCGGGTTAGGCCGGGGAGGGGTGTACAGGGCGTGTCCTTGGCCGTGCACGCTGCCCGTGTTCTTGTACTCCCAGAGTACATTCCATGTGGTCCACCGATGAACACACATCATGTATCCCATACTACACTGCGTGTTGTCGGGATTTTTCCAGAAATACCATCTTTTTCATCACGTCTCAACTGAACCTCCTGATCCTCGGTTTCTTGTTCGTTTGACCCGATACTCCAGGGATTGGTTCATTTCGTCATACGAGCATCGTAACGGGTGCTTTCAGAACATAAAATGGATCATAAACGTCGAATGATCCATCCGAAGAAAAATGCCCGAAAACTCGTATCTCCCGATCTGCTCCGAATCACCTTCCAAAACTGTCGTCGCACCTCCATGATGCCTCCCTGGGGTTTGATCCACAATCTCGGATCATTGCGTCACAGAACGGATGTGCAACGATCCGTTGTGTGTTGCCCCGCGAAGAACGCGAAAAATGTGAAGGAGAGAAATGGGATAAATCCAATAAAACAAATTTGAGGAACGAACCTCCACCGTCGTTCGTCATGGCGTTGATCCGATCCTGTTAATTGGATTAAATGGAGCAAAAAAAGATCAAAAACAAAAGATCAACATGGATGTAATCTCCCAGATTCCCCGAAAAATCACATCCCACAAGAATGATCAATCCGTAGGCTAATATGTTCATGGATTATCCCGCGTTTGTTGTTGAAATCAAGAGAGGGGAAGAAAACACAAATTAAACATCCTACCTGGATCTGCAGCGTCCATTGGTGAAGATCTGATCGTCGTGTCATCGTCGCCGGAGAAGCTCGTCAAGAACACTGTCACCGCATTGGGAGGTTTTATCCAGAGCTCTCTAGAACCTCCTGGGGAATTCAGGGTTATGAGAAGAGTAACCCTGATCCCCTGCGAAATATCTTTTTAAAAAATAAAATAGATATTTCAATGCAAAAAATATTTAATTAAAAAATATTTTAATTAAATATTTTATTACGGTTGCATCCAAAAACCAGATTTCACCACTGACCCATGCCAGCTGATGTTAGGTCTCTTCTTGGGTAAACCCACTACTCTAAACGCAACGCTACCATAATATTTTTTATCCGGGTACTCGTTTTGGAGTTATTCAACTTTTTTAGGGAAACTGCACGCACAATCAATTTAATTATTAATTTAAATTAAAAAAATTGTTCCGGGCTCACTGGGCCTCAGAACTGCACGCCATCTCAAAGCCTGGTCTTGAATGAATTCCCATATAATATTAAAATAATACATGGAAAAATCCGAGACATTACATCACACCCACCTTAGGGATTTTACGTCATCGAAAATCCAAAACAAGGGCTACTAAAAAATATGTGGTTACTGCATGTGAATCTGAGCCTCCCGCTCCCACATGCTCTCTTGGAGATTCCCATGCTGCCAACGGACACACACCATGGGAATAGCTCCCCCACTAAGGATCTTCTCCTGGAAATCCTTGATCTCCATAGGGTACTCAGTAAAGGTCGCTCCATCATTGCTGTCTAGCTTGCCCTAGTCGATAAAGTCTGATGTATCATGCACGTATCTCCGCAGCTGCGACACATGGAAGATGTTGTCTACCTGGTCCATCTGGGGAGGTAGAGCCAAGCGATACTCCACCTTGCCATCTCTACTCAGACTCTGAAAAGGGCCAACAAACCTTGGATATAGCTTGCCGCCTCAGCCATATCACCACAATCCCTATCCAGGTGAGACCCAAAAGAACACATGGTCTCCCTCCTTGAACTCCAAGGGCCTCCACCTCTTATCAACATAAGACTTTTGCTGACTCTGTGTAGTTTTCATACGCTCCTGGATGACATGAACCTTCACTGTAGTAGTTGTCACCATCTTTGGGCCCATGAGTGATGACTCTCCTAGGTCAGTCCAGCAAAGCGGGGACCTGCAAGGTCGCCCGTACAGAGCCTCGAATGGTGTCATAACAATAGTGGAATGATAACTATTGTTATAAGAAAATTCCACCAGTGGTAGGTGATCCTCCCATCTACAACCTAAGTCAAGTATGCAATCTCGAAGCATATCCTCCAGGACCTGGATAGTCCGCTCTGTCTAAATATCATTCTGGGGATGAAATGTTGTGCTCAAGCGTAAATGAGTCCCAAAAGCTTCTGGCAATCCCTTCCACAACCGGGATGTGAAACGAGCATCACCATATGAGAAGATCATGGATGGTACTCCATGATGTCGAACTATTTCCTGCACGTAGAGGTGTCACATGCTCTCTACTGAACTCTGCTCCCGTATGTCTAGGAAGTGGGCCGACTTAGTGAGTCGATCAACGATCACCCAGATGGAATTGTGTCCCCTCGACGTACGTGGTAAACCCATCACAAAGTCCATGGATATTTCATCCCACTTCCACTCTGGCACTTCAAGGGGATGATTCAAACCTTATGGATCCTTGTACTCATCCTTTACATGCTGACAAGTAAGGCACCGAGAAAAAAACATTGCCACACTCTTCTTCATTCCTGGCCACCCGAACTGACGTCAGAGGTCTTGATACAACTTTTCCACGCCTGGATGCACATCAAAAGGAGATGTTTGGAACTCCCGTAAAACCTCTTCTCGTAACGTCACGGGATCTACTGTACACCCTCTGAATATAACAACGTGCTCCCCACCTTCTGAATATCCATCAGCAGCAATTCCTGTGGATACCTGAGCAGGTAGAGTCTCACAGCTAGCATCCCCGAGCTGTGCTTCTATGACATGCTATAAGAGTGGGGGGGGGGGGGGGTAACAACCATCTACTTAAGGTAAGCTACCTCATCTCTATCCATGAAGGATAACTGTAAAGAGGCCAGCTGCCTCGTCGCCTCATCCAACAACTGCGAACTGGATTTCCTACTAAGAGAATCTGCCACTACGTTCTACTTCCCAGGTGTATAAACCAACTCAATGTCGTAATACTGGAGTAACATGGCATGTACTTTTCTACATGCTGTGTAGTTGGGTATTCCACAGACTGGATAGACGACATGGGCAGTTTACATGGGCAGTACCCGGGGTCAAGGCACACGACATGTAATCATACTACACGCTGTGTAATAATTTCTTCAAGGCTTGAGCTACTTTCCTTCATGTGACTTGAACTAGTTTTATTAGGGTTTCTTCCATTGGTCTTTTCCCTGAAGGTTCTAAAATAATTTCATTTACACAGGTGTATGATCCCTTCAGCAGAACTTCCTGAATAGAGTTGTTGGAATCCCATTTGTGAGGCTTAGAGCCAGATCCTCTATTCATTCTGGGAACCCCAAGTAGAGTATCTGGTATCTACATGACCAACTTTACCAAGGCTCTGATCCTCTTCTTAGAGGGTTAGCTCTGACTGAGATGTCAGAATCACCCCATGACTTGGTCATGATCCTCATCTGAGCATCATGTCCCCTTAGTACTTGCGGAGTGTGTTCTCCCGGAACGAGTACTTCGCGTCTCTCTCTTCAGACCTAGGAGTGTGCTCTCCCTGTTATGTGCTTAGTGGAATATCCGAGTTGGATCCTAGTGGTCGTATCATGATGTTCGTTTTTGTATGATTATGTCTATATATTCTTGTGATATGTTCTGTAGACATATACTGTGTGGAGATGACTGTATCTTTCCTTTGTGGTATTTTCCCTTATTGTATTTCCTTTGTGGTTTCGGGGTGTCCTTATGGGTATTGTTATACTCACCCCTACACAAGATTTGCCCGCACGTGGCATGTCTTGTGTAGACGAGCAAGCCCTTGACAGGATTCTAGGCGGACCTGGACTGGACGGTACTCAGTGGGATCAGACAGGCCGAGGTGCGTCCCTACGGCTACAGACTGCAGTCCTAGCACCTTTATTTACATGTTGGACTTTTTTATGGATTCTCTTTTGGTGGGATTATACTATTGGCCCAGGGTTTTACACTTGCTATACTTTACTTTCCTGTCGTACTCCGTTGGTTGTATTTTAGTGTATGCATGCATATTTTCCATTTTTAGTTGTTTTTACTTTTCATCTTTGTGGGATTGGAAATTTGTGTGCATGTATACAGGTCTATAAGAAATTCCTCCCATGTTAGTAGCATGCCTACATGGTGCTAGTCACCAGCCCCTAGCCTATTGGAGGTGGGCATGGGGATTTGTGTCGCGGACCCCACTGGTATGGGTCGTGATAGTAAATTACCCTACACATGATTTGGAATTAGCTGCTGTTGTTTTTGCTTTAAGAATTTGGAGGCATCATTTGTATGGTGTAAAGTGTGAAATATATACTAATCACAAAATTTTAAATTATATATTCACTAAGAAATAATTAAACATGAGACATAGGAGATTAACGGAATTAATCAAATATTATGATTGTACAATTCATTACCATTTGGGAAAATCAAATAAAGTGGCTGATTCTTTGAGTCGAAAAAGTAAGGCTTTATTAACAATGTTTCATTTGGAACATGATCATTTGGTTAAGGATTTGATGAACATTGGAATAGACGTTGTTGGTGTAGGATGTTATTCTGTTTTGTTTTAGGTATTAGTGAAATCTTCTCTATCAGAGAGAATTAAGCAAGCACAGATGCAAGACAGTGAGTTACAGAAAAAGGTAGAGCTAGTTCAGAAGGGTAAGTTGCCTGAATTCAACATCGATAATGATTGTGTTTTGAGATTTGGGAAGAGATTGTGTGTGCCGTGTGATTCAATGTTGAAGAGAGATTTGTTATGTGAAGCTCATAGTTCTCTGTTTTCAGTTCATCCAGGCAGTACTAAGATGTATATAGATCATTGGTAGTACTACTGGTGGGATGGAATGAAAAGAGAAATTGCTGATTTTACTGTGAAGTGTTTGACTTCTCAACAGGTTAAAGCGGAGCGGTAGTTACCAAAGGGGATGCTTCAGCCTTTACCAGTACCAGAGTGGAAATGGGAGAATATATCCATGGAAATCATTGTAGGATTACCGAAGACACCTCGAGGTAATAATACAATCTAGGTTATTGTTGATCGCTTGACTAAATATGCTCATTTCCTTGCTATACGAGATACTTTTTCCCTAGATCAACTTTCTAATTTGTATCTTAAAGAGATAATCAGTTTACATGGAGTTCCCCTCTGCATTGTATTTGATCTTGATCCCATGTTTACTTCTAACTTTTGGAAAGGACTTCATAAGTCATTGGGAACTGAATTAAATTTTAGTATAGCTTTTCCTCCCCAATCAGATGGGTAATCAGAATGAATAATTCAGAATTTTGAGGATATTCTGCATGCTTATTCGATGGATTATCAGGGAAGTTGGGACCAACATCTTTCTTTGGTTGAGTTTTCATATAATAACAGTTTTCATTCCAGTATACAGATGTCACCATTTGAGGCATTATAAGGGAAGCAATGTCAAACTCCAGATTTTTGGGATGATGTGGGTGAAAAGAAGTTGATAGGACCGGAATTAGTAGAAGAGTTGTCAAAAAAGTTCAGCTGATATAGAGACACATGAGAACAGCTCAGAATAGGCAGAAAAGTTATGCGGACAATAGGAGGAAGGATCTATTTTTTGAGGTCGGTGATCATGTCATCCTCAAAGTTTCACCATGGAAAACTGTGATGCGATTTGGTAAGAAAGGAAAGATGAGTCCAAGGTTCATTAGACCATATGAAATTCTGGAGAGAGTTGGATCAGTAGCATACTGAGTGGAATTACCTCCATGTTTATCTCAGGTACACAATGTTTTTCATGTTTCAATGTTAAGGAAGTACATGCCAGATCCATCTCATGTTTTGAGTCCAAAGGTATTTCAGTTGGAGTAGAATCTCTCTTATGAAGAAAAACAAGTCTAGATTATTGACAACATGGAGCAAGTGTTACATAATAATGTTATTAATCAAGTAAATGTTTTTTTTTGTAAAAAACCACATGATTGAAGAGGCAACATTGGAATCTAAAAATGCATTGAGGGATAAATACCCCCACTTATTCGATTTGTAAATAAATTACGGGGACGCAATTTTATAAAGGGGGAAGGATGTAACATCCCAAGTAAGTAAAGAATTATTGATTTTCATATCTATGTCTATTTATGAATTAGGTAGTGTTTTAAGAGGCTTAAAATGGGAATAAATCCAATCTTAAGCATAGAATTCTCTAATATTTTTTAAAAGATTGTTTTATCGCCTTTTGATGGGGAACCATTTTTAAATATATATTTTGACAATTTTATAAATCTATTTTTCAAAATAAACATATTCATTATAATTGGGAAATTGAAATTTACTTTCGATAAATTTTTGGTATTTTTCTGACAATGTTCATTTTTTAATGAATAGTGAAAAATACTGCATTTTACTTCAAAACTTTATTTTCATATAATTTAATTATATACATAGATTGTACATTTAATTGGTTTTAAAGTTTAATTAGAATATATTTTTACCATTTAATCCAATGGTGGTCATTATAATTGATTTCACTTTGGAATTGGGCATAAACAAGTGCCCATCTTTTCATAGATATTATTTCAAAAAAACCCGCTATTTGTTTTGACAACGGAAATTATTTTTAAATTAATTAATGAAATTTTTGTTTTTGTAATTTGGTAAAATGGATTCCATATTTGGAATTATATGTTCCAAATTATGTAATTAATACACTTTTGTTTTTGGACATTATGAATAGTAACAACGGTAATTATCTTTAATTATCGTGATTAATTAGTAATCGAGTAGTTAAGGATAATAAAATAATATCATAATAATAACAAATGACCCCAACATGCGTCCTAATGATACTGGTTGCATCATGGCCGACCATGGGATGCCTTTTTTCTAACTTAGGGACCCCATGGAATCACATTTTGGTGATAGTGACACATTATCATTTTATTTTTAAAGAAAGGAGAATATAACAAAAGTATGTAACACCTAAGTAAAATATTTTTAATTTTTTCTACATAAACGATATATTAAACTATAAATAGTAATTTTAAAGATAAAAAATATTTCCTATATCATAGTAATTTTTTTATAATTTTTAGACATTAAATAATTTAATTTTTTTATGACACCATGATGATGCAGCAATTACCTCATTAATGAACGATTTAAATAAAATTAAAATATAATGTAAACTCTATGACTAACACTTGTCAAAAAAATATTGGATGAGTATATTTAGAACCCTTAAAACCTTAAACTCTAAATCTATCAATGTGGGACCTTTAAAATCTGATACTCATTTTACTATAAAGTAACATTTCTTGGCTTTCCATGAGTGCCCTCCACCCTTTTATAAAAGGCCCCCAACTCTACCTCTTTACCCAAACCTCTCAAGCCATTGGCTCAGCCAATATCTGCTCATTTTATCTCTACACATTCCTATATTCATCCTAGAAGCCTTACCTTAGGCATAAAGCTATTTAAGAAACCCTTTTGGTTCAAACCAAGAGGAGTTTCCCGATTTAAAGGCAATGTCTTCACTTGTGTTCTTTTTGTTTTATTTTGCTTCTCCAACCCTATAAACTCTTTTTATTCCTTTATTTTGTAACAAAACCAGTATCATCAATATACTAGGATGTTTTTATGAGAATTATTTGAGCTACACTTACACACACCTCCATCTAATGGTTAAAGAACATACTGTTTATGTGGATGGAGAATTTCTGCCTCACGAAACAATGATTGATCAATCATATTTTAACACCTTTCATGGTGGCCATTAATATGTCACTCTATTTATATATGATATATATTATTTTTATGTTTCCTTTATGCTTCTATTTTTCATTTATTTTATACATTTATGATTTTCATTATGGGTAAATGTGATATCTTCATTTTAGGAAATGCAGACTACCGCCCCCTCAAAGTGATTTGATTCGTTAATGCCATATGTGGGATGTATAAAGGATGTATTTAATGATATTATATATGATATTATACTCTAATTATAATATACCTTTATATCATTATGAATTCATTCCATTAAAAATGAAATATAAATGAAAGTAGCGTTCATGTGTACGTACGACTTACCGTCTCCATGAACGGTGCATTTCATTTCTTACCTATAAATGTTATGTAATATTATAAAATCATGTATATACTGGATATATATGATATATATGATATATAAATCATGAATAAAATTCTGGATATAATTCATATTTTACCACATGAACAACTTGTAATTATAAGGAGTTTATTTTTGACTCAAGTACCAATGATCGACAAAACGACCATTATTAACATAAATAATTACATAATGTTAATAACATGGTAATAAGTGATATAAAAGGAAAAATTAACTTGAAGACAGTTCTTAGGAAAGTTGAAATTAAATCTAGTTTATTATTCAGGAGATTAAATAATGATAGAGTCTAGTCGGACACAAGGTAAGGGACTTCGTCTCAATCTCCTTTCATTGAGGCATATTTTGTTCTATACACAAATATCTTTTCTACAGTGTATAAACCCCTTTGACTTTTAAATTTATTCAAAAGGAATAATTTATGTATGAAGCGTTTTACTAAACGACAAAAGGGAATGTTTTTGTCGTACGTATGCGGTGACAACGACTTCTCCACTGTCGTGACCAATATTTGAGTTTCGGCTTCCTCTACAAGCCATAACTTATTTTTAATGAAAAATAAATACCATGTTTTACTTTTCTTTTATTTAGGTATTTAAAATGGTTTTTGATAATTTTTTTATTATATCAATATGTTTTTGATATCTTGTGATTGAAATGTGGAAATTTTATGTTTCCTTTATGCATGTTTTATATGATACGATTATATTATGGTTCTTGGGAATTGTTTATGAAGACCGGTGGTTCCGTGATAAACTAAGGGCGGGTGAGCCCGTGATATCTCTCCAATGCATTGGGTAACATTTAGGGGTTAAACGCTAAGGTTTCTTGGAAGCGATTTAGTGAATATACAGTGATGGGTCTTCCAAAAAAACCATGAGGGGTACTCCCTACGTAAGATTGTTATGAATGCCTCAAGTTACCTTTATGTCTTATGATTTCTATGATTTTCTCATGATTTCATGAGGTATGTTAATGTTCTTATGTTTTATGAGTAAATTATGATTTCATTATTTCTTATGTATACATTGACTAATGTTTTCATTCCATATTTTTATATACCTTACTGAGCTTTTTATGCTCATCCCAAGTTTTTGAAATGTTTTTCACATGTCAATGGAAAGGTACATGATGTGATGATAGTGTCAAGGAAGTGTCAAGAATGAATACATGTTTTATTTTAAATTTTTTTCCTTTATGGGAAAACTGAATATTGTCTTTAATGTAACCACATTGTTTAAATGTGGAATGTAATGCATGATTTATGATCTAATTCTCTAAAACACTAAACCTGAAAATATCCTCAATGTGTAATCTTGTAATAACTCAAGATTAAGTAATGTTTAAGGATGGGGCCTTATAGTTGGTATCAAATGTCAGTTTAGATAACATTAATAGTTAGAATTATAATAAATGATTGTCCAAAAATAATTTTTTATGGTCAAATTGAAATGATATAGCATTTGAATATTACCATATTTCTTCATCTAAGACATGTTTGTTCAGAATGATTTTCCGCAGAGGAAATTGGGAAGCATTTCTAGGAAGGAATATAGAAGGAAATAACCTTCCGAATCAGCATCCTAAGATGGTCGGAATTGGAACTGGACAATTTGTTGCAGTAATGGTGTAGTTGAATCTAGCGATAAATTGTGGTGGTATCCATGCACGTGATCATCCAGATCAACCGCAGAGGAACATGTCAGTGGTGGAAAATTTCATGAGGCAACATCCACCATCATTAAGAGGATCATCTGACCTTCTGATAGATGAAGGATGGATTAAATTAATGTAGAAGATTTTCGATTTCATGGGGTGTTCAGACAATCAATATGTTAGTTTTAAAATTTACCATTTGAGGTGTGAATCAGATCAGTGGTGGTAGATTGTTAAAAATATCAGGAACGTTGATGAGATTTCTTCTCTCGACTGGGATGAATTCAAAGGTATGTTTCTTGAGAAGTATTTTCCTAAGGCTATTCGACTTATGATGGAAAAAAAATTCATGGAATTGAGGCAAGATGATGACTCAGTGGCTGCATATGAAGAGAGGTTCACTCAATTGGCAAGGAATGCTCCAAATTTTAACCGAGGCCTTGATAGTAAAATCAATTGTTTTTACTCAGGATTAAATCCAAAATATCGGGGGGATTTAGCTGCTCGTGAGTTCAAGTGTTATGAAAATCTTGTTTGATGTGCTGAGAAGGTGGAAATTGAGTTTTCTGATGATCAGGTGTTCTATAACAACCAATAGAAGAAGAGACCGAGGAGGCAGAAGAAAGGGAATAATTCTTCAAAAAGGTTTGATGGTAAGAAAACTACGTTTCTAGTTTGTGATAAATGTGGTAAAAAGCATGATGGGGAATGTCTTTTGAATTATGGAATGTGCTACCGATGTGGTAAGATGGGACATAAGGCATGTGATTGCATTGAAAAACATCATGGTGATGGTAATACCAAATTTGATTTAAATTTAGTGAAATGTTTCAAATTCAATGATATGGGTCATTATTTAAACGAGTGTTCGACAAAGAGCTCAAATGATGGAAAACAGTCAGACTACAAGAAAAAATGAGTGGTTAAATCCTTTGCAACTACTTCAACAAATGTTGGGCCAACAAATGAAGTGGTATCAGGTACTTTGTTTGTTTTCTCATATTATGCTAATGTGTTGTTTGATTCGGGGTCTACACTTTCTTTCATCTCTGAAAAATTTTCTAGTATGTTGAGAATTCCATCTCAAGAAATGACTCCGGATCTTGTGGTAAAACACCTAGGGGAAATGTTTAGGAAAAAAAGAATTTATTAGAGTCTTCCTATCCTTATCTGTGGAAAGAACCTACTTGCAAACCTTACTGTTTTACCTCTAGTAGATTTTGATGATATCATGGGTATGGATTGGCTCTCTGTTTACCATGCAAAGATTGATTTTAGAGCTAAATAAGTTTATCTTCAAAAAGACTTTTAGTTTGTTTACAAGAATGAACCCTTACTGTTGATAACATATCAAGAGGATGAGAAACTTGTAAAAGATCAAAATGAATGTTACCATACACATATTGTTGAAAAAAAAGGAACCATTCAGATTAATGATGTGCCAGTGGTAAATAAGTATCCTAATGTTTTTCTTGATGAGTTTCCTGTAATAATAATAGATTAGGAAGTTGAATATACTGTTGACTTAGTTCCTAATGCTAAGCCAATTTCAAAACCCCCTTATCGAATGGATCAAATTGAACTTTTACAGTTGAAGGAGAAATTGAAAGATTTATTAGAGAAAGGTTTCATTTGACCTAGCACATAACCATGGGGTGTTCCTGTCTTATTTGTTAAAAAGAAAGATGGTTCTATGAGATTGTGAATTGATTTTAGAGCCTTGAATAACATCACTGTTAAGAAGAAATATCCTTTGACTCATATTGATGATTTGTTTGATCAGCTTCAGGGAGATCAATATTTTTCAAAGATTTACCTTAGATCGGGGTACCAGCAGTTGAAGGTAATGGAAGCAGATGTTCCAAAGACCGCGTTTCATACAAGATATAGCCATTATGAATTTTTAGTAATTCTTTTTGGGTTAACCAATGAACCTTCTGTATTCATGGACATTATGAATAGAATTTTCAATGAGTTAATGGATATGTTTTTGGTTGGTTTCATTGATGATATTTTGGTGTTTTCTAAAAGCAAAGAGGTGCATGAAAGTCATTTAAGGGTTATTTTTCAAACCTTAAAAGAAAAGAAAATGTATGGGAAATTCTGCAAGTGTGAGTTTTGGCTGCAACAAATTTATTTCCTTGGTCACATGGTTTCTAAATATGGAATAACTGTTGATCCTGCAAAAAACAAAGGTTGTTGAAGAATGGCCAAGACCCACAAATGTAACTGAGATTCGTAGTTTTCATGGTTTGGTAGGCTATCACCTAAGGTTTGTTAGAAATTTTTCCTGGTTATCTAGTAATATGACTAATCTTACTCGGAAGGGTGTTATGTTTATCTAGACAAAATAATGTGATTATTGTTTTCAGGAGTTGAAAAGAAGATTGGTTAATGATCCAGTTTTCGCACTACCTTCCAGGAATGGTGAGTTTGTTATCTACAATGATTCTTCATTGAAAGGACTTGGTTGTGTTATAATGCATAATGATTAGGTAATTTCATATGCTTCATGTTAGTTGAAAACTCATTAGGTAAATTACCCTAAACATGATTTGGAATTAGCTGCTGTTGTTTTCGCTTTAAAAGTTTGGAGGCATAATTTGTATGGTGTAAAGTGTGAAACATATACATATCACAAAAGTTTAAAGTATATATTCACTTAGAAATAATTGAACATGAGACAGAGGTGATAGATAGAATTAATCAAAAATTATCATTTTACAATTCATTACCATCCAGGAAAAGCAAATAAATTGGCTTATGATTTGAGTCGAAAAAGTAATGCTTCTTTAACAATGATGCGTTTGGAACGTGATCCTTTTGTTAAGGATTTGATGAACATTGGAATAGATGTTGTTGTTGTATGATGTTATTCTGTTTTGTTTCAGGTAATAGTGAAATCTTCTCTATTAGAGAGAATTAAGCAAGCACAGATGAAAGAAAGTGAGTTGCAGAAAAAGGTAGAGCTGGTTCGGAAGGGTAATTTGCTTGAATTCAACAATGATAATGATTGTGTTTTGAGATTTGGGAAGAGATTGTGTGTGCCGTGTGATTCACAGTTGAAGAGAGAGTTGTTATGTGTATCTCATAGTTAATCGTTTTCAGTTCATTCAAGCAGTACTAAGATGTATACAGATCATTGAGAGTACTACTGGTGGGATGGAATGAAAAAAGATATTGCTGATTTTACTGTGAAGTGTTTGACTTGTCAACAAGTTAATATAGAGTGATAGTTACCGAAGGGGATACTTCAGCATTTACCAGCACCGAAGTGGAAATGGGAGAATATATTTATGGACTTCGTTGTGGGATTACCGAAGACTCCTCGAGGTAATAATGCAATCTGGGTTATTGTTGATCGCTTGACTAAATCTGCTGATTTCCTTGTTATACATGATTCTTTTTCCTTAGATCAACGTTCTCATTTGTATATAAAAGAGATAGTCAGGTTACATGGAGTTCCCCTCTCCATTGTATATGATCGTGATCCCAGGTTTTCTTCTACCATTTGAAAAGTCCTTCAGAAGTCATTGGGTACTGAATTAAATTTTAGTAGAGATTTTCATCTTCAATCAGATGGGCAATCAAAATGAACAATTTAGAAATTGGAGAATATACTACATGATTTTTCGATGGATTATCAGGGAAGTTGGGACCAACTTCATTCTTTGGTTGAGTTTTCTTATGATAACAGTTTTCATTCCAGTATACAGATGGCACCATTTGAGGCATTATATGGGAAGCGGTGTCGAACTCTAGCTTTTTGGGATGAAGTGGGTGAAAAGAAGTTGATGGGACTGGAATTGGTAGAAGAGTTGGCATAAAAAGTTTAGCTGATATAGAGACACATGAGAATAGCTCAGAGCAGGTAGAAAAGTTATGTGGACAATAGGAGGAGGATCTCTTTTTTGAGGTAGGTGATCATGTCTTCCTCAAAGATTCATCCTGGAAAAGTGTGATGCGATTTGGTAATAAAGGAAATCGGAGTCCAAGGTTCATTGGAACATATGAAATTCTAGATAGAGATGGATCAATTGCATTCTGAGTGGATTTACCTCCGAGTTTATCTCAGGTACACAATGTTTTTCATGTTTCAATGTTAAGTAATTACATACCAGATCAATCTCATGTTTTGAGTCCAGAGGTTGTTCAATTTGAGGAAAATCACTCTTACGAAGTACAAACAGACTAGATTCTTGACCACAGGGAGAAAGTGTTATGGAATAAGGTTATTCATCAAGTATATTTATTGTGGAAAAACCACATGATTGAAGAGGCAACATGGGAATCTGAAAATGCAATAAGGGATAAATACTCCAACTTATTGGATATGTAAATAAATTTCAGGGACACCATTTTCTAAAGGGGGGGGGGAAGTATGTAACATCCCATGTAAGTAAATAATTGTGGATTTTCATATCTATTTCTATTTATGAATTATATAGTGTTTTAAGAGGCTTAAAAGGAGAGTAAATCCAATCTTAAGCATAGAATTCTCTAATATTTTTTAAAAGATTTTTTACCACCTTTTGATGGTGAACCATTTTTAAATATATATGTTGAAAATTTTATATGCTCTATTTTTCAAAATAAACTTATTAATTATAATTGGGACGTTGAAATTTATTTGGATAAATTTTTGGTATTTTTCTGACAATGTTCATTTTTTAATGAATAGTGAAAAATATGGCATTTTACTTCAAAAATGATTTTTCATATAATTTAATTATATAGATATATTGTCCTTTTAATTGGTTTTAAAGTTTAATTAGAATATATATTTACCATTTAATCAAATGGTGGTCATTATAATTGATTTCACTTTGAAATTTGGCATAAACAAGTGCCAAACATTTCATAGATATTGTTTCAAAAAAACCCATTATTTGTTTTGACAACGGGAATTATTTTTAAATTAATTATTCAATTTTTGTGTTTGTAATTTGGTAAAATGGATTCCATTTTTTGAATAATAAGGTCTAAAATATGTAATTAAGACACTTTTGTTTTTTGGACATTATGAATAGTAACTACAGTAATTATCTTTAATTATCGTGATTAATTAGTAATCGGGCAGTGAAGGATAAAAAAATAATACCATAATAATAATAAATGACCCCAAAATGTGTTCTAACGCTACTAGTTGTGTCATGGCCGACCATGGGATTCATTGTGCCAAACTTAGGGACCCCATGGAATCACTTTTGGGTGATAGTGATACTATCATTTTAATTTTAAAGAAAGGAGAATATCACCAAAGTATTTAATAACTAAGTAAAACAATTTTAATTTTGCCTAAATAAATGATATCTTGGACTATAAATATTAATTGTAAATCTAAAAATATTTTATACATCAAAGTATTTTTTTTATAATTTTTAGACATTAAATAAATTAATTTTTTTATGACACCATGATGATGCATCGATTACCTCATTAATTAACGATTTAAATAAAATTAAAAGATAATGTAAAATCTAATAATTAAAATTGTCAAAAACCTATTGTATTAGAATATTTCGAACCCTTATCACCTTATCTTCTAAATATATAAATTTGGGGCCATTAAAATACGAAACTCATTTTAATATAAAGTAACATTTATTGACTTTCCAAGAGTGCCCCTCCTCCCTCTTATGAAAGGCCCCCACCACTACCTCCTTACCCACACCACTCAAGCCATTGGCTCAGACAAGATCTGCTCATTTTATCTCTACACATCCCTATCTTCATCCTAGAAGCATTACCTTAGGCAGAAATCTCTTCAAGAAACCATTTTGGTTCAAACCGAGAAGAGTTACCCGATTTAATGGTAATGTCTTCACTTGTGTTATTTTGTTTTATTTTTCTTCTCCAACCCACTAAACTCTTTTTATTCCTTTATTTTGTAACAACACCATTATCGTAAATATACTAGGATGTCGTTATGAAAATTATTTGATCTACACTTACACACACCTCTGTCTAATTGTTAAAAAACTTATTGTTTCTGTGGATGGCGAATTTTTGCCTCACGAAACGATAATTGTTAAATCTTCTTTTAACACCTTTAATGGTGGCCATTAAGATGTCACTATATTTATATATGATATATATTATGTTTATGTTTTCCTTATTTTTCTTTTTTTTAATTTATGGAATTCCTTTATGGTTTCTATAATTGGTAAACATGATATCTTCATTTTAGGAAGTGCGGACTACCGCCCCCTCAAAGTGATATGATTCATTAATGCCATATGTGGGATGTATAAAGGATGGAGTTAATGATATTATATATGATATTATACTAGAATTATAATATACCTTTATATCATTATGAATTCATTCCGTTAAATATGAAATAGAAATTAAAGTAGCGTTCACGCGTACGTACGGCTTACCGTCTCCATGAACGGTGCATTTCATTTCTTACCTATAAATGTTATGTAATATTATAAATGCATGTATATACTAGGTATATATGATATACATGATATCTAAATCATGAATATAATTCTGGATATAATGTATATTTTATCACATGAACAACTTGTAATTATAAGGAGTTTATTTTTTACTCATGTACCAATGATTGACAAAACGACCGTTATTAACTTAAATAATTACATAATGGTCATAACATGGTAATACGGGATATAAAAATAATAATGAACTTGAAGAAGGTTCTAATGAAATTAGAAATTAACTCTAGTTTATTATTCATGATATTAAAGAATGATCGATTCAAGTTGGACACAAGGTAAGGGACTTCGTCTCAATCTCCTTTCATTGAGGCATATTTTGATCTATACAAAACTTTCTTTTATACGGTGTATAAACCCGTTTAAATTTTATGTTTATTCAAAAGGATTATTTTTTGTACGAATCATTTTACTAAATGACAAAAGAGAATGTGTATGTCATACGTATGTGGCGACAACGACTTCTCCGTCGTCGTTACCATTATTTGAGATTTGGCTTCCTCTACAAGACATAACTTTTTTAATGAAAAATAAATACCATGTTTTACATTTCATTTATTTTGGTATTGAAAATGGTTTTGATAATGTTTTTATTATATCAATGTGTTTTTGATATCTTGTGATTGAAATTTTGAAATGTTATGTTTCTTTTATGCATGTTTTATGTGATGAGATTATGTTATGGTTCTTGGGAATTGTTTATAAAGATAGGTGGTTCCATGATAAACTAAGGGCGGGTGAGCCCATGATAGATCTACAATGCATTGGGTAACGTGAAGGGGTTAAATGCTAATGTTTCTCCGAAGAGATTTAGGGAATATACTGTGATGGGTAATCCAAACGTAACCATGAGGGTTACTCACTATGTAAGAATGTTATGAATTCATCAAGTAACCTTTATGTCTTATGATTTCAATGATTTAATCATTATTTGATGAGGTATGTTAAATTGTTTATGTTTTATTAGTAAATTATGATTTCATTAATTGTTATGTATACATAGACTAATGTTTTCATTCCTTATTTTTATATACCTTACTAAGATTTTTATGCTAATCCCAAATTTTTGAAATGTTTTTCACAGGTCAAGGGAATGTTACATGATGTGATGATAGTGTCACGGAATTATCAAGAAAGAATATATGATTTGTTTTAAATATGTTTCCTTTGATTGGAAAATTGAATATTGTCTTTAATGTAACCACCTTGTTTAAATGTGGAATGTAATGCATGATTTATGATCTGATCCTCTAAAACTCTAAACCTGAAAAGATCCTAAATGTGTCATCTTGTAATAACTCATGATTAAGTAATGTGTAATCCTGGGGCCTTATACAACCATCTTTGGATAAAACATAACACTAATCCTTGATTATAATGTATCTATCATCCTTTCTTATAACATAACCATCGTCAAATTTCTAAAATCATACATTTATATGAAGTATTATTATAAAAATTAATTATATCATAACCCATGAAATGATATGGGTATCATAAAAATTTCATAATACCATTACGTATAGAAAAGTAACATGATTTAAAATAATTTCATTAAGAATATCCCTTGAAGATAAATGGGATTCATTGGAATTTTCTCAAGGTATAACATATGGATGAGAAAGGGGTGTCATAATCATCATTACATCAAAATATTAACCGTTTTGATGAAATATATTAATTTAATCATTCGATCAAAGCCTCATTAAAGCATAGGTAACACAAATTTTAATCATTATAGAGGGGAAAATTTTGGAAGAAAATTTAAAAAATTCCATGAGGGAAATAAATATTCATTAAAAATAATTACAAGAAGAAAAACCATGTATAAAATATTTTAAGATAAAAATAATCATAAATTATTACAATGCAATATTTTAAAAAAATAAATAATTATTAAAGAAAATATATTTACCAACTTTGAAAAACAAATTTAAAAAAATAATAAAATTTGAGAATATTTTTCCCAAAAAATAAACAAAAAAACCTCTAATGTATTCTTAAATTAAAAAAATTTCTATAAGGTTGAATGGTTTTAATCAGTCAATACAAATTAAAATAATGATTCCATTCACATTTTTAAGAAAATACATATAGAAATATTTTGGAGAAATACATGAAGATAATTTATATAATTTTTTTTAAAAACCGAAAAAAATGTAAAAATTTATTTAAATGTATCATAGTAATATAATATATCAATGTTTAAAACATTTGGAAAAAAATTGGATGAAAATGGATTTCCAACCATAGTAACAGATAATTTCAAATTTCGTAATAAAATATTTTCAATTATAATTTTCACCAAAGAGTGAAAAATAATATGATTACATGAAATTATAATTTAATAAAATAATAAGAATATTCATGGTAATTATCTAGTTGTAGATCAAAATAATTTTCCATCAGAAACATTATCATAAACAATCCTGATAAATTATGACATTGTAACACAAAATCGTTACCACTAACGGTAACATTGAATCGTAAGACCCATGAAATATTTAAATAAAACGGATCATAAAATATCATGTGGAAAAATAAATTCATGATATTACTTGTCAAATTGGACTTATATACACCTCATAAAATATGATAGGTTCATAACATGACATATGTATCAAAGAAGATGATTTGGGACCACAATCCCATATTGCTTTCATAAAGTTTAAATGTTAAACGCCATAAAATATAGATATTAAAATGATTATGTAAATCCAATAATTTATCATTGTAATAAAAATTGAATATAATAATTAAATTTATTAAAACTATAAAAATTAAATAGGTGGTGGATATGGAATGTGTCTCTCTGAAGTAAAAAGTGAGAGGGAAATCACATACCTTAAGTGTCGACTTCCATCATAATCTTTCAATCTGACTAGATAATAAATACATGTTTATTATAAATAATTTATAGAACCATATTTATATATAAAATACCTTTTATTATTTTATTATGACCTTTTTTTTTAACAATTTTTAAGAAATTCCATTTTAATGTTATGTTATTGGAAAAAAAAATTTGTTTTCCTTATATGTTTTTATTTATTATATATTATTATCCTAATAATTAGATATTTCTTCAATAATATTTATAATGATAATCATGATATTAATATCATATATATTCATAAAATATATTTATATAAATCCATAAAACATTGATGTGGGAAATGAAATACACTCTATGTAGTGACAACTGGTCATATGTATGCCAGAATGTTTTAAAATTTTCATTTTAGATTGAATTTACGAAAAGTAAATGACATATATTATCATTAGAAAACCCTTTTTGTTTCATATATAGCACAATGTTTATTAAACTCGTCTTTAATATGTTCCACTAAAAGTGTGAATGTATCAAATGGTTGGGTGTGGCAGTAGTCCTTGTTACCAAAGACCGATGATATCATATTGCTAAAAAAAGGATACAATGTAAGTGTGTGTTATATAAAAATTATATAATAATAATAACATCATAAATCTCATATAAAAGAAAAAATATTTCAATATTGCTAATCATAATTAGTTGTAGTGGAAAAATGAACGACATCTGTATTCCGTCATAGATACGTACAATGATTTCACAAGCTATTTGATAGAAATTATGAATGTTTTATATATTAAATGTTAATATAAAATATTATGGGTATATATAATATAATGATGTTTTTATATAATAATTTTAAAATAATAATTAATATGTTATAGGAATAAATTAGACAAAATTTATTGTAAATGAATTTTACTTTTTCTTTGGGTATCCTCCTTTATTATTCACTAAAAGCCTTCCTATGATGGGTTTAGATACAAAATATTACTTCTAAGATGATAGGTTGAATTTTGGGATGTACTTTGTGAAGGAAATTTCCAAAAAAAATTGGTTTATGATTTTGTGAACAGAAGATGGTGGGTGGGCTTTTATCAGTGTGGGACATTACACACATGGTATTTTTGAAACATATTCAGTACTATCATATTTTTCATATGTAAAAAAGGGAAAAAAATATACCATTTTATAAAATTATTAGTCAATGGTAGAAATATTTAAATTCAATAGTTATTCATAAATGTGTATAGAGTATTTTTACCCTAATATTTATAAATTATCCCTCCAATTAACCCATTTTTGAATTAACTATGATAAATAATTTATACAGCATTCAATATAATTTTTTTTTAGAAAATAAATTTTACCGTATTAGATAATATAATTTAATCTTATTAAGAATATGGTATCCATATTTTCAAATTCAAATACCACAACTTTTAAAAAATTATTTATAAATAATTCCACAAACACAATGAGAAAATAATATTTTAATGTGATAATGTTCAAATGTTTATAAATTCTTTTACATATTAAAAAATATTTTATTGATTAAAATTATATAAATTAGATTTATGGTTCTATAATAGAAATAAATCATTAAATCCAATTTATAATACATTTTATCATTGTAACTAAATTAAACAAAATTTATGGTTACAATTAAAATCATTTATATTTCCCTATTTGTAAAAAATTATTATTTTCAAAAAAATGTCTACATTTCAGACTAAAATATTTTTGAATTGTTATTTAAAAATTAATATTTATTTTTTAAAAAATAATTTCTAAAAATTTGAATAATTAAATTTATTATTGTTCAAAAAACAAAAAATCTTTTTTTATAAAATAGTTTTTTCAAATCATATAACAACATTATTGAAAAAATTAAGTATTTCTCTATAAATGTATTTTCATTATATAAAACCATTATAAATAATGTTTAAAAAGTATTTATTAATATTATTATCTCATTTTTAATTTATTTTTTATAGTAGAAAAGTATAAATAAAATAAATATTTTATCAGGTCTTTTTAAAACTGAATATCCTGTGAAATGCAAGACAACCCAGTGTTGTGTTCCATGAAATTTTAATATATTGTTGTGTTTAATTAATACTAAATTATGTATTTTATATATCATAATAAATTTATAGTGGTTCATATAACACAAGATATAATTAATTTGTGTGTAATTTAAAATATCAAAAATATTAAATATATTTGAGAAGAAAAATATTTCACAAAATCACAAGGCTTCAAAACCCACCACCAAGAAAAAAATACTATTTACAAAACATTATATATTCCACATCATGGGATTTTATATTTAGATAGAGGAAGAGAAAATTATTATATAAAATATTATGACTCAGGAATTAAATGTCATATTGACTAGTATAACTAAATTATTTTCATTGATACCATTAAACTAGCTTCGAAGAAAATATCCATGAGATGATAATTCCATATTAGAAGTTATCTTATATTTTTGTCAATATCGATGAATTATTTTCCCATCATATTCATGGAAAAAATATTTTTTTGACATGGGTGCAGTCAATGAAAAATCTTCCATTTTATAATTTCATTAACATAAAATCACAAATAATTCAATCGAAAGAAACATTGTAGTGTACTTGGTAATATTCCCAAAGTGGTATACATATAATCTTTTTAGGATAGATGTCAATCAATTAAAATTCCCCATTTTTTCAAATTTCCATTATTTATTTAAAATAATCACTAATGGCCTCAAAAACTATATGATCATGATATATTTGAATAATTAAGAGAATAAAAGAATTCATTTTAAAAATAAAAACTATTTTAAAAAATATAAAGTATTGCAAAAAATTATAGATAGATACAGGAGAACACATAGATTTAAATAAATATATTAATCGTGGGAGTGACAGTTGGTAGACCACTTGTAAGGAATGATTAATAGTTACACACTAAGGGAATTGATTACAATGATTTTATTGTACACATGATCCAACATCATATTTTTTCATACTTTCATTACCATTTAAACATTCATAGATACCATTTTTCATCATTTTCCAACCCATTTTATTAAATCATCACCATGTTAGTCTAGTAACATGAACGTCAAGCATATCACAATACCTGGATCCCTCTTCATCAATATTAATTATAAATATGTTTTGTAACATTCAGATTAGTTGGTTAGTATTACATATTTCTCCACAAATCAAGGAAGACAATTTGGATTGAGGGTTATATCAATCAAGAGATAAATATCACCCTAAAAATATTCTCCACACTTAATAATTATCATAGATTATGTATGGATCTTCCCCCATTACGTTGAACCATACCACTATGTGAATAAACTATATCCGGATTAAACAATACTGATTATCTTGAATAATATCAATTTGTTATAAACCCCAATCCAATAAAAATTATCTTAAATTTCATGCAAACACACCTTGGTCAAACTTACTCCTTTATCATTATTCATTAACACAATTGATATAAAATTTATGATTGTAACATTAATGGGTTCATGGAAACCTATACAAAAGCCTATGATGATTCATTATGATGAAAATCATGAAATTTGTTTTGTCTATAAGGGGGAAAACAAAATAAATTTGAATTAATATCATAAAATCCACCAAATGAAAAAAAATTAAAGAAAATTTTTATTATAAAAATAAAACATTTATTAAATATACAAATATAGTTATTTTTATGTATAAACAAAATCTATCAGAATTGACATAATTTCATACAATGGGGTGTTGGGGAATTAGTACTCGATTTCATAAAGAATATTTCTAAATTAGATCACCAATCATTTTTCATTATAAATTTATTTTGTATTTAAATAGTTAAATATAAATTAAAAGAGTCATGGGTCAACCCTAGAGTCAAATTTAAATAAAAAACAACTAAATTATATATTATTCCCCACAAAAAAATGATCAATTGTTAATCTATTCTATGGTTTTAGAGATATTTTTATTAAAATTATTAAATTTGGTAAAAATGAGGTATATCCTTAGGAAAAGTAATTTCAAATGTTTCCCTGGAATTCTATGAACTCTACAATATGGTTTTATATTCCACCACAGAAAAACAAAAACATTTATAAAAATTTAAATAAAATTGATATAAATTATTATATAATTTTATTCACAATTATTGCTATATAATAAGAAAAATTAAATATATAGTAATGATATACTATTATATTTTATTTTTCATAATTATATATTTAAATAATTTGTAATAATATATAGGTATATTTTTAAATCTATAGATATATATGAATTATCCGAGTAGTTGATTTGTGTATTCTGATTCAATAGGACTTCGGTTTTATAAAACTCCTTGATGTAGATTTTGATTTTCCGATTATTTATGGGACTAATTTTAAACACACACACACACACACATGTACGTATACATATATATATATATATATTTATTGAAAAATTTTATAAAAACTCACACACATACAAATATATATATGTTTCTGTGTGTGTATAATTGTTATCATTATCCATTAATATTATAAACATTTATCTAATAAATTTACATGATTGGGTGTGTTTCTCTGATATATATAACATATATCTATTATTATATCCATTTAAAAAATTAATTAGTTATTAAATGGTTATTTATGGAAATTATAATATATATTAAATAAATATTATTGATATATTTTCATTATATAGAGATAATTTATAAAATCATAAAATAATATTATATTAAAAATTATTTATATATAATGGAATCTATCACTAATTATTGTCATTCCATGATATATTAGTCAATATGTGTCAAATTATTATTACTTCAAAAATCCATATACAAGTAAGAAATAAATAGACATTTTTTGTGTGAAAATGTTCTAAATCAGTTTTTTATAAGTTGGAATCTATTCTTATTTTTAATTAAATGAAAATTTAATATAAAAAAATTTTAAATATAACTAAAATAAATGCATAAAAACATCTTTTATAATGACATATTTAAATGAAACTAAATAATTACATTTAAGTTAATATAAAATTTTTAAAATACGAACTCATAAATATTATATTCATATTTACAAATATTCTAAAAATATAGATTTTTATATTTATTAGAAAAGTATACACACACACACATATATATATATATATATTTATTTCATCATATTTTTAAATTATATATATAGAAAAAAATATATATATATGTGTGTGTGTGTGTGGTTTGGTGTCTTTGTGTGATAATAAATACATGTGTGATTTTTTGTAGCTGTCTGTCGATGTATTAGGGGTTCTATGTTCTAGTTTAATCATTGAGAGGGGTTGGTTTATTAGTGGTCACATTATTTTTTTATATGTTACAATATTTTAACACAATGTCTAGGACTAGTTAGGTCTTGATTCATAAATAATAATATCTCACCCTAAATCACTTACATATAAATGAGAGAACAAGATAAGTTCATGATGATTTATAATACATGACCATAAATAAATAATCGTTTCTATTATTTTTTAACACATAGTTTATAGATTATATGCTGACACTTGCTTATCATGCATATATAATAAATTTTCTTAATAAAATATTCAATAAATTTAACAATCACAAGATTTAGGACCTTAAAGTATTTTGGAATTTGGAGACTAATACATAATATTATTATCTAACGAATGATCTTCAACATATGTCATAATGATCGTCATATTTATTATCATTTGAATATATAAGAACATAATTTATAAAAAAATCATAAATTTATCAATGTAATATCTATATATTCTATTTATTTATTCATTGAAGGTGGTAGTGTAATTTGTAATTCCAAATTTATTCACTACAGTTATATAGTTTATATACCTATTATTGATGGATTTCATCATTATGACCTCAATTTTGACCTATAACTAACAGTACCGAGATAAAAGATAAATTTTAAAAAATTACTTATATCCAGATAATATATCAATAAAATCAATGATACTAGGAAGAGGATGCCTATTATTTATATTTATATATTTATTTTAATGATAATCAATGAATATTAATAGTGATCCATCAATAATCAAAAAAATTAACAAGTAAACCCCACGGCTGCACACCTAGATAAATGAATCCCTCTTAAGGATTCTTCTACAGTTAATACTTAAATTCCAACTACCAAAATGTTCCCATTCTATATGGTTTATTTGAAATTTGTGTATAATAATGATTTTTTTTATTATAAATACAACTTTAGGAATCATAAGAAGTTGAGGAAGTTATTCTAGAATGATATCAGAAATAGTTGAACAATATACTTTTTTTATTATATTGATTTTATCCCAAATCAACAAAGATAAATAGACTTCATATATATGAATTTTGATACATATGATATAAGTAAATTAAATTCAATATTTGTAATAATCCTTACATTGATAAATGGGATTGGTTTAATTTGGAATATTTAATGTTACTAAGATTCCTCCAATATTAATACTGAATTTGTATAATGATTTCCAACCCAAACCCATAATCAAATAAAATTAATCTAATGGAAAACCATAGGATTTACTAGATGCATATTAGATGAAACCCAAATCATAGTGGAACTATAGATTAGACATGAGGACATCGTACCATTAAGAGTTTTAACAACTAACTCAAAACTAATCCTTGAGATGATAGCTCAATAACCTGTGAAATTAACTAGATATAAAAAGGTGGGTAGAGACAAAATCAGATAATGCATTTTATTTTCTATATATGATATTAAGTTTATATTGAACCACAACATTCATGTTCCCCACTATGTAACTCGTTATCAAATGAGGATTCCCATTGTCTTTGATCATTATAGGGTACTAATGTTGACTGTCATCATAGACCTTTGTATGCATACATTGTTTGGAATAATTTATATATTCTTTGAATTTTTTGCATCAGAGAGAGGGTGGGGCATTAGTTTTCATTATATTCTCCTCCATTTCAATAACTAGAATATTCATTCCCTTTCATTAATCACTTCATGTATGGAATGTATTTAAAAAATTAATTCACCTACAATTTCAATTCAATAAATTCCATAGATGTTTTATCCAACATTCTATGAATTTAAATAAACAGAGAATCATTATACCGTTCCATCTATTTGAGTTTTCATCAGACTATATCTACATTTTCTGTTCAAAACCACTATAATAGATAGAATAACTAATTTAATTTTCCGTTTTTATTACTCATCAAACAATTTAATCATTGATACTATACAATGTTATAGCTATAATCATTCATAGACATGGTTTTATCCCACAAAAAATAATCAATTTTTATTTAAGGGGGGTTAATTGAACTTCATGTGTATGTTTGTTGTTCTGGTAACATTTCCCTTATATTTACTAAGGGATTCATCCTACATTTTCTTAATCTCATGAAATTTTTCCTCTTTAATTGAATATAGAATATTGTGGATGTACTAACTAAAAATTATCCTATAATACACATCCCATTGAGTAGATTAAATTTATACCTATAATTTCTTATTATTTTTAAGGTTTCACCAATGATACACTTCATATTCCAAATTTTATAAAACTATGAAAACAACTTATTTGAGACAAAAATAAAACAAATAGTTTCTCAATGGTGAAAATTCATCACTCATCCTCTTAAGTAACAAATGTTCCCCTAAAAGGATGGTTCATATTGCCTTAGAAAAGGCTTAATAATATTTTTTCCCTCCCTTGAATAATTGGAATATCCACATGATTAATATCCCTAGAATTATGTGTGTGAATAACTATAATATTGTTCATTCAACCACTTATATAATTTTGATTCTCAGGTGGTAAATCATTACATTTAACAACACATTCATTTTTAGCATGATGTTTTATGATTGTATAGATTGAATAAAATAAAAAATAAATGTGCGGAAAATTATTATAAAATAATACATCGAAATCAAAAAAATTATAAAATTTCTAAATCATGACACTTCTGTTTCATCCCATGATACCTTTAGTATAACCTAGGATATCCATGTTTGTTAAAAAAATTTAGTATTTTATCATACAATAGAAAATATACCCATGGTGTTCACTAATTTATTCTAATACTGACCTCCATTGATTGACTAAACTTGTCCTCTAATATGAATAATAGTGGACACTGTTTTCATATAAAAATTTTACATCATTTAAGAGTAAATTTATATAAATTTCTAAAATACACACCCATGAACAATAAAAATTATTTTCATTGAAGAATATATACATAATCTACATATTTATTGAAATTTCATCATCATATCCCATAGTGATCGTCCCATATTGTTCTATTCATATAAATACCCAACATTATCCAAATATTCATACCATAGGGATTAGAAACAAAAATAATATTGATCTAATATTATTAGTATAGGTAAATGTGGGATATATTAATAGATTATCATATGAAATCACAAAATAAGCATAAGTGAATGAGATTTTGAAAATAACATACAATGTACATACCCATTTTTTAATGGATCATAAACATGAGTAATAAAATACACCATTACCATTTCAATATAAATTATCAAATGTTTGAAAAATCATCACAAATCAATCAGGAACCATAAAAAAATTCATAAATGTGTGTTAATATGATATTAATATAAACTATTTCATTTTTAATGATAAATACTATGACAATAAACTCATAAATGAATGGAAATCACAATATATTTAAAATATTGGATCAATAAAATTTGACTTCATTCCAATAAATTATCTTTCACGTCGATATGTTTTCCATTCCTTATTAAAAAAAATTACTTGTTTCCTATAACAGATAAAAAACAATGAGTTATTTTCTTAATTATCTCATGTGATTGAAAACATTACAAAAATTATTATAGTTATATATAATTTCATCCCTACTAAACAAAAAAACCTTACCTATGTGTTTTATATGATCATTAATTATATCATAAAATCATAACCCATGAACAAAAAATGGTTTTAATAATAATTTCACTAATACACTATAGCCTATCCCATACGAACTAAATGGGTGTGATAAAAATCTCATTATAATAATAATGATTCATATAGAGAAAGAATTATGATTTTACCATTTCATCATATCCCCTGTAAAACATAAGAAACTCTAAATGTTTTAGTAATTAATGAATATAAATAACATAAAAATTTCATTAAAGACATTATTGATGAACAAAAAAATTCAATAATTAGAATTTTTATTTAAAATCTAAATTTATAACAAAAATATGAAAATTATTATTCATTATAAATAATTATGGAAAATTGAAAAAAAATTATTTGAATCATTGAGTGGTCATAATGGTAGGAATTTTAATTCATGTCATTGAAGGTAAAATAAAACATTTCTTTTACATTATTATAAATATTTAAAATTTTCAAATTTAAGAAAATAAAATGAATATTGATTTTAAAACATATCTAAAAAGTCAAAATTAATATAAATGAATTTAAAAAATAGTTGGAGAATTTTGAAAATATTCTTAAAAAATATTTTTTTAATACATTGACATGTAAAAGAATTATTATTGACTAAATAGTAAAATATAATCATTTCATCATAAAAACCATATTTCTATATATTGATAAATTATTCTAGTTAAATGAATATAAATATGTATTATAATTAACTAAATAGCATAATATCATAAATAAATTTATTTATAAGATAATTATCATGTAACATCCCCTATTGGAATTCAAGAAATAACATTCGCAATTAAATATTACATTGAATAAAAATTCCTTAATACATCAGAATAATTTGAATAATACAACCCATGAAATAAATAACCATAAATATATTTTTAAATTAAAATAATTTTAAAAATAATATTCATAAAATAGATTCATCTGAATTATATATAAAATATAGAATAATCATGTATTGAATATAAAATGAGTCTCACATAAATAAATTTGAGATGAAAATTATATGTAACATTCCTGAATATCATTTTATATGCTCAAAAATACTATATAAGAAATATATATATTTTTTTTAATATATTATAGAAACAGAAACATGTAGATAATACCTTATATTATATTCTTAAAACCTTTTATCACCCATTAATTGACAATTATTAATTTGAATAACTATTTCGGGTGACAACATCTTTATTTTTCATCTATGTTTAGGTATGTTAGTTTTAGTCCTTGATCTCTATTAAATAATCCATAATAAAAGAAAAAATTATACATATATAAAAATTATACATATTAACTAAATTGATATTTATAGTAATAAATATATATATATATCGATAAATGATACAAGTTATTTCTGGAGATGGAAGGTCATATGTACAGAATGATGCTTTTATAATTTGTTTGATAGATGGAATGGTAAAATGGTTAATAAATTTCTACCATCATAGAATAATTTTAATATAATATATATATTATATATTCATTAATAATGTTTTTATTACCCTCCTTGTTAATATTAAATGAAATATGTATCATAATAATTTGTGTAGGAGGTACTCCACATAAATGCCCTAGTAACATTTTATTCTAACGAATTGTAATATATGAAGATAGATGTGATATTAAATCTATTGAGGTAAAATAATTTCATAAATATCATATATATGTATATATATTAAATCAATCATTATATCCACTCTTTATTGGTGGTGATGTGAAAAGAATAATAATAATTTGTGAGGCAGTAGACTGCCATACACATGATCGACTAGTCTGTTGCCAATTTATTGGAAGAAGATATGGATATCGTATATTATTTTACCAGAGATCATCTCAATATATGTAATATATTTTTTAATTTTTTTATTAATATATAAATAATGTTTTATGTAGTATGAAAAACAAAAAAAAAACAAAAAAATAGTTATGAATTATACCTCTTCATTGGAAATCTTTAATATGTTTATACAAAAAAACCTTCTTGGGATGATTTTTTGATAAATCCATGGAATTTAGGTCATGGTTATGGATGAATTCAAGGAAATTGGAATCATAATTATAAAAAAATATCACTCAATGTGTGGAGAGAAGATGACTGTGAGTGCTCGTTAATAATTGAGGTGAGTGACACCCTTGTAAATTTTCAATGTCTTGAAATAAATTGATATCACTTTCATGGATACAAGGATAAAAGTTGACTCATATTTGTAGTTTATTAGTTTATTGTTGAAATCTAAATAGACTACTCAGTTTCATTATATATTTATTTCCATTTAACCAACATGGTTTAGTTTAACCACCCAGGAAAAATTTATTTTATCCTTAACCAAGGTAAAATATTCTAAACTATGTTTACTGTTCATCTTGAAAAAATAATAATTTAAAAGTACTAAATAATAATAATTATAATGTTAAAATATATTGAATATATCTTATTAAATTTAATTCGTTAATGTGTCAAAGTTAAAATTAAAATTAACCTTATAAACCTATCACATGGATGTTTTAAAAAGAAAAAGTATTTCTAATAATAAAATTATTAGTATCACATGTAATAATTAAATTAAGACAAAATATATTAATTATATTGAAAATAATATAATTGTACAAACACATCTTTTTATACCATTTTAATATAAAATTAATCTTTATAAATTGTTTGAAAAATAAAAATTTCAAGTAAAAATATAGTTTTTTACTGTTTATTAAGAAGTCAATATTTTCAAAAAAAAATTATAGAAAACGAATTGTTAGATATTTTAGACAATTATATTAAAAAAATCATTTTATAAATTTATTTATAAAAAAAGTTAAAATATATTTAAATTTTGTTTAAAAATTATAACGAATCCATTATTTAGAAATAAATAATTTTCTATCATAAAACATGTTTTTTCTTGTCTCCTTCCAAGGAAAAAAATTATTATAATGTTCAATTTTTATAATTAATATATAATATATAAATTTCATTAAAATTATTTACCAATTATGATAAATATATTTTATCTATTTAAATATAAATATCATTTATAAAATTATATTTTTAGAAAAAACAACACCATTATTTTCAATTGGATTATTTCATTAAAAATTTATTGATAACCAATGAATTATTTATATATCTATATACCATCAAATTTTAATAATTTATTTAATCCTATTCATATTAACCAATATATCTACTTTGTGATAAATATCACATGAAATAAAAATATTTTAATAGTATATCATGGTTTGTTTAATCATGGTGATGAATATAACATGTGCTATTAATGAAATTAATTATAATTGAAAATTAATGTTTCATAAAATATCAGGGATTCACATTACTCCCCCTAAATATCCTTTCACCTTGAAAATTACAATATGCTGTTAAAAATAACTTATGATGCTTATACTACATCAGATCCTTATGTTCCCATGTGGATTCTTAAAATTGTTGGTTTGTCCAAACAAAATTACATGAAGAGCGGCCATTTTTCATCCTAAATTATATCTATGTTCTAAAATATATATTATTTACTCCATGAAATACATATTTTAATTATGTTTTATGGCCTCTATGTTTACTACATGTGAGGTTTTTTGTATTTTCTTCCACATGGGAGATACGTAAAACACTTTGGGAACTTGAGAGAGGTTTAGTGGAATCTATAAATAGTTTGCAACAATCACTACGTGATGAATAAAATTTAAGGGGTCAATGTACATATAAATTTGAATTCATTATTCTAGAATATGATATACTTTATATATATATAATTTCATATAAAATCACTTTCACTAACAAACAACTCTATATCATTCCATTAATTATCATCATATATTTTCTATCAATCATATGATTCCCATATGTTTTATTGATGAGATTTATATATATCATTCATTTTTTTATTTAGCTCGGGTCCTAAAAAAAATTCTTTCTATAACATTAGTCCAAATCATGGGAGGTTAATTTTTTTCCCAAAGATGACTTAATAAGGAAACATAATAATTCACTAGTAAAATAAATTGTTGTATGAAAACATGACTAGAAAAAGGTGATAATCAAAATAACCTTTGAATATAGATAAAATGATTTCAATATATTATCAAGTTTTTTAATGATAGTCTCATGCTCACTATATATCTAACAATGACATGATGTACTAAAAATTATATCTATATCTGGAACCTACTAAATCCTTTTAAAGAACATCAAGGTAAAACATATATCCTAATGAGATAAAATAGAATGTGGTACTCAATGTAGCATTACCACTTAGGTGTTGTATATCATGTCTATATTATATAGATAAAACTAGTTTATATTAAAAATGATTTGTGTTAACATTGTAATATGATTTATTACAGGAAAAATGGAATTAAATCATTTAGATATTTAGGGATTCAAATGAAAAAATCCATTTTAATTTTTTTCATATACATTCATGAATAGTTAATGGTAATAAAATCAAATTATTTTTGTAACCTTATCCTTCACATACCAACATAAAAAATATCCCTTTTCTTGTTGTTTCATAGTAAATAATAGTTTAGATCTCATTATAGCTTCATATATCAAGGATTAATAGAAAATGAATAACTATCAACATCATTAAATAACTCCTTTATAAAATATAGTATGTATGGGATACATAGAAATTTTATGAATATTGTAATTCAATAATAATCATGGATGAAATCAATGAAATTTCTCATCATTACATCATCCTTCAGCACCTATGTAATCCATACATGGATAGATTGATTAAAATTATTTTGATCAGGATAATATTTATATACATACATAATGATTTCCAAATCCATCCTTTTTTAATAAAATAATATTGGATATTTTTTGATGATTTTCAATGATTATATGGAATGATAATTTTGACTCAAATCATCTTCCACCTTTTTCAATTTCTCAGTGTGGTTATATATTGGTTATTTATAATTTTAGATGAGCTAAATTCATATTATCCTATTCTTATTGATATCTTTTTTTAAATATATATTATAGGATTTTATTAGTAGTATATATATCAAATATTATTCAATAAATATTTTTCCTCCATAAAATTAACGAAAACATTATTGTAGATAACTTCAAATTATGAGTTGTAAATTTTTCTCATGAAATTTCAATTTTAGGGATATATAATATATAACATTATCATTAATCATGTAAATGATCTGATTACCTTATTTTAAGAATATGTATATATTAAAAACACTACTCCACTATATGGAAATGTAAAAATTAGTTTCTAGACTATTATTTCATTTATTTTCTTTAAATTTTCTTAACATTCATTTATCTAAAGCAACTTGGATTCCATCTATGTTAACATGGAGATTTCATTAGAATGACATGATAAATTATGTAAAAATCATTGATAACATATGTCTGAAGCAAGAGAAAATTTGATATATGCAATTTTGGTTGGTCTAAGAATTCCCTAAAGAACATTTATATATGTAGGATCCTTGAAAATAAAACCACAAGGGATTAGGTGACCCGTGATTGAAATATTATGATTAAAATATACACACATGATAAATTTTAAATAAAAATACCCTTAATTTGTATGAAAAAATTTCATGACTATAAGATTATTGTTTTAAAACACTATTCAAATGGTTATCTTCTATATATAATCACTTTTGACCCATATGTGATATATACCATTTTTTTAAAAATTAATTGTATTCATAAACTTATTATTAATCAATAAAACCATTCATATGGGGTAGAAGGGGTTTTTTCATGATAGTGATCATGATATTTTCTCATTGGTCAATGCATATTCACTGTCATCTATATTTCATCATAATAAAAATAAATAGTGATTCCTAAGATGATGTACATGGAAGAACATGACATTTTTTAGTATTCTCCATGATTTTATTCATTATTTCCAACAATACAATAGTTGATATTATATATGTACTTTTTGAAATTGGTGTAGCAGTATGTTTGAGTTCTTTTAAAAACTCAACATAATGAAATTTAGGAAGGCTAGGAAATTATTCTAAAAATTTATCAACAAACTCTTCAAAAATAGTAATGCCTTGGATGTTTAGTTTCTCTGCAAATATCTCATAAGAATACCATTCATGGATAGTAATTAACACCAACAATACAGAAGTAATTTTCATGGGATGATTTTGTTTTTTATTGAAACAAAATTGGAATAGAATCATTTAGGATAAAAAAATTTATTTTACATCAAATTGTAATAATAGTATAGAGACATGATTATTAGGAACAACATTCCTTGTAACTTCAATAAGAGAGTAAATTTGTACATGAGATCCAAGAATCCAACAATTAAAAATATTTCTACAAACTATATGGATAATATTGAAATTGTTAAATCCATATACATTTTAAATTCCTTAGATACAAATGTATTGGTGGGTTCAAAATAAAATAATACATTAGTTGTTCTACATTAGATAATATTTTTACATTTCACATTGTAATTCATATGAATGACTTTGGTAGACATGATCACATGATATTTCTCCATGAATTTGATATTTATAGTTTTTAATGAAAATCATCATATTAAACAATCAGATTCGTGCATTAGTTTGAAGAAATATCATAATAAGTATATTTGAATCATTCTGGTGAAATAAGTTGAATTATTTTATATTCCATTTAATTGACCATCAAATTCTTCAGTTTTCAATATTCATAGACTATATGGGACACCATTGTAAATTTAAATCACCTACCAATTACATTCACAAAATTCCGGTGATGTTTCTTCCAATATTTATATCATGTCGAATGCTATAATTCTATTACACCATGTGATTATTTTGAGTCTAAATTGGATTCAATCATATATTTCATATTGAAATCATATGACTGATGGGATTCCCTAATTTTCTTTTTACTCTCAAGAGAACATCAACTGATTTTTGTATAACTAAAAAAGTCAGATGGTGATAATTCCATTTAGATACAAGGTTTTAATCCACCACTAAATCAATAAAATTATTTATTTTAGGGTTAATTATTAAATAAGAAGAAAACATATAATGTCTTCTAAAATTTTCTATATAAGTTCCAATTGATTCATTCTAATTTTTTATGCATGAGGAATTCATTCTCCATCCATGGATGAATTCTTTTAGGGAAGATATAAAAAATATCCCCTTAAAATCAACAAAATAGACATATTAATTTTCATCCATTTACCTCATATCATTAATAATCTTCCCATATTGATATACATCACCTTCTAAAAAATAAATTTTAATGGAAACATTTAAATTATTGTAACACAAAAGAATAAAAAAAATATTCTTAATGTTGTTGATCCACCAAACTTATACTATTAGATCCGAAGATCCTATAAAAGAATGTGGATTCTATATTATGAAATACCAAATTGCAAATTGCTAACTTCTTTCTGTAATTCGATATTCATCATAATCTATGGTTTGATATATTTGTGTTAGAATAGAAACAATATTTTGAATTATATCTCCATATAATTTTCTTTATCATGTGTAAAATTGATGTATTTTCCCTCACATTCCTTGTTATCATGATTTATTATGGTTCCAATCATTGACTGAAACTAAAAATAAAAGTGTGATAAAAATAATCATAGTAGAAGTTGACATAGTTAATATAAAAATTTAGGATATATAAAACCTAGAACCTCCTTTTCATCCTATGATACCTTATGTATTACCTATGTAATTCATGATTTTTACGAAAACATTAAAATGTTATCCCACATATAGACTTATCCCTAGAGTTTTAACAAAATTTTTATTATCCAAATATCTAATTATTAACTAACCTATACTATCATACAAATTATAGTGACCATGTGATTTAATAAAATAAATATTATTTTTTTAAATTAATTTTATATTCATTTAAAAAATAATATCAGATTGACTATAAATGTTTAATATATTTAAGGATACGATATATAATCATCTCATTACATCAATAATAATAATTATCCCTTATAATATTTTAGATTTTATTACTCTTCATAGACATAACATAATTAAAAACAATTCATCATAACCCTGGAAATAAAAATATTATACAAGGTAAGATCATATTTTCATTACAGCTAAACTTGGGAGATATCAATCAATAATCATATGAATGTATAATATAAACATATGGTCATTATATCCTTACCGTTAGTGATAAATTTAATTATAAATATGTAAAATATAAAAAAAATTGATTCATAATAAAATCATTATTAATTTTAGATGCATGAATCTTAATTTTGAGAAATCACTACAAATCTATCATCAAAAATAATCTCATATATATGAATTATGATTCATACAATATAAGTAATTTACATTCAATTTTTTTAATTATTCTTGCACCAATAAATGAGATTGGTTTTATTGGGAATTTTTAATGTTTCTAACCTTCCTCCAAAATTAATATTGGATTCATAAAATAAATTCCTACCCAAACCCAAAATCACATAAAATATATCTAATGGAAGAACCGTCGGATTTACTAAAAGCATATTCCATGAAACATAAATAATAGTTGAAATATAGATTAGAGGTGAAGCCATCATACCATTAAGAGTTTTAACAACTAAATCAAAACTAATCCTTGAGTTGATAACTCAATATCCTGTGAAATTCACTAGATATAAAATAATGGGAAGAGACAAAATCAGATAATGCATTATATTTTCTTGATAGGATAATAATTGAATATTTAACCACAAAATTCATGTTTCCAACTATGTAACTCATTATAAAATGAGTATTCCCATTTTCTTTGATCATTATAGGGTACTAATGTTTACCGTCATCATAGAAATTTGTATACATACGTTTTTTTGAAAAATTTATATACTCTTTGAATTTGTTACATTGGATAGAGGGTAGGGCATCAGTTTTCATTTTATTATCCTCCATTTCAGTTACTAGAATATTCATTCCCTTTCAACATTCACTTTATATATGGAATTACTTTACCAAATTAATTCACCTATCATTTCAATTCAATAAATTCCATAGATGTTTCATCTAACATTCTAGGCATTTAAATGGATATAGAATCATTCCCCCATGCAATTCATTTGATTTGTAATCAAACTATATCTTCATTTTTTGTTCAAAACCTTTGTAATAAATAGAATATCTAATTTAATTTTCTATTTTTAGTAGACATCAAATTATTTCATCATCTATACTGTACTATTTTATAGCTATAGTCGTTCATATAAATGGTTTTAACCCACAAAAAATTAGTCAATTTTTATTTAAGGGGGGTTAATTGAACATCATGTGTATATTTGATGTTCTTGTAACATTTCCTTTATATCTACTAATGTGATAATCGTACATTTTCATAATATCATGAATTTTTTCCTCTATCATTGAATAAAGAATACTAGGGATGTACTTAATAAACATTATCCTTCAATAATCATCCCATTTAGTAGATTAAATTTATTCCTATTGTCTCTTATTATTAATAATGGTTCACCAATGAAATACTTCACATTCCAAATTTTAATTATATAAGAGAAAATATTCATTATTTGAGACCAAGAGAAAAAAATAGGTTCTCAATGGTGACTATTCGTCACTCATCTTCTTAAGTAACAAAACTCCTCCTAAACATAAGGTTGATATTGCCTCATGAAAGGATTAATAATATTTTTTCTCTCCCATGATTAATTGGAATTTCTACATGATTAATATACTTGGAATTATGTGTGAGAATAACTAGAACACTTTTCATTCAACCACTTATATCATTTGGATACTCAAGTGGTAAATCATTGCATTTTACAACACATTTATTATTATAATGATTTTTTTGATTGTATCAATTGACTAAAATAAAAAATAAATGTGTTATAAGTAATAATAAAATAATACAAAGAAATAAAAAAATATAAAATTTCTAAATCAAGACACTTCTGTTTCTTCCTATGATACCTTAAGAATAACCATGGTTATCCATGTTTGTTGACAATTTTATTTATTTTATCATACACTAGAAAATATACCCATGGTTTTCACTAATTTATCCTAATACTAACCTCCATTTATTGACTAAACATTTCCCTTAATACAAACAATAGTGGTCCCTATTTTCTATATAAAAATTTTACATCATTTAAGAGTAAATTTAAATACATTTCTAAATTACACACACATTAACCATAAAAAAATCATTAAAGAATATCTATATATATAATATACTTATTTATTGAAATTTCATCAACATATACCATAGTGATCATCCCATTTAGTTCTACTCATAGAAATACCCAACATAATCCAAATATTCATACCATAGGTAATAGAAACAAAAAAAAATGAGCTCCTGTTCATAGTACATGTACCTGTGGGATATATTAATAGATTATCATATGAAATCACAAAATAAGCATAAGTGTATGAGATTTTGAAAATAACATAAAATGTTCGTACCCATTTTTTCAATGATCATAAACTTGAGTAATAAAATACTCCATTATCATTTCAATATCAAATAATCAAATTTGTGAAAAATCATCAAAAATAAATCAGGAACCATAAAATAATGTCATAAATGTGTGGTAATATGAAATTAATAGAAACCTTTTCATTGTTTAATGATAACAACTATGAAAATCAACTCATAAAGGATTGTGAATCACAACATATTTTCCATATTGGATCAGTCAAATTTGGCTTCATTCTAATAAAGGATCGTTCACGTCGATATGTTTTCAATTCCTAATTAAGAACATCGACATGTTTCCTATAAGAGATCAAGAACATTGAGTTATTAAATTAAATATCTCATGTGATTGAAAACATTACAAAAATCATTAGAGTGATATGTAATTCCATCCCCACTAAACACATTAAAAGCATTACCTATGTGTTTTATAAGATCATTAATTATATCATCATATCATGACCCCTGAAAAGAAAATTGTTTTAACAAACATTTCACCAATACACTATAGCCTATCCCATAAAAACAAAATGGGTATAATAAAAAACTCATAATAATAATTATGATTCATATAGAGAAACAATTAGGATTATACCATTTCATTATATCCCCTGTAAAACATAAGAAACTCTAAATTTTTTAGTCAGTTATGAATATAAATGCCATAAAAAGATAATTAAAGACATTATTAATGAACATAAACATTCAATAATTAGAATTTTTATTTTAAATATATATTTATAACAAAAATATAAAAATTATTATTCATTTAAAATAACTATGGAAAATTGAAGAAAAATTATTTGAATCATTGAGTGGTCATGATAGTGTAAAATTTAACTCATGTTATAAATTGAAAAATAAAACATTACTTTTACATTATTATACATATATAATAATTTTATATTTCATAAAATAACATAAATATTCATTTTAAACCATATCTATAATGTCAAAAGTCATATAAATGAATTTAAAAAATAATTAGAGAAAAATATGATTATTCATAAAAATATTTTTAAAACACATTGACATTTAAAACAATTATTATTGACTGGATAGTAAAATATAGTAATTTTTTCATAAAAATAATCTTTATATATATTAATTAAATTAATATAGTTAAATGAATAGAAAAATATATATTAATTAAATAAATAGTGTATAATCAGAAAAAAAAAATTTATCAGATAATTATCATGTAACATCCCCCATTAAACCCCAATACATAAAATTCGAAATTAAATATTAGATTGAATCAAAAATCCCTTACCACATTAGTATAATTTGAATAATATAACCCATAAAATAAATAACCATAAATGTATTTTTAAATTCAAATAATTTCAAAACAATATTCATAAATTCGATTCATGTGAATTATATATACTATATAAAATAATCATGTATTGAATATAGAATGTGTCTAACATAAATAAATGTGATATGAAAATTCTATGTATCTAGTCGGAATTTATTCTTATATGCTCAAAACTACTGTATAATAATTATATATTTTTTAATAATATATTATAGAAACATAAACATGTAGATAATACCTTATATTATATTATTAAAACCTTTTATCTCCCATTAATTGATAGTTATTCATTATAATAACTATTTCTGGTGATAACTTATTTATTTTTCATCTATGATTAGGTATGTTAGTTTGGTTCTTGATCATAGATAAATCATCCATAATCAAAAAAAAATACTGATATAAAAATTATACATATTAATTAAATTAATATTTATAGTAATAAATAAATCTATATATAGAAAAATTATTCAGACTATTTGTTGCGATGGAGGGTCATATGTACACAATGATGCTTTTATAATTTGTTTGATAGATAGAATGATAGAATGGTTAATAAATTTTTACCTTCATAGAAAAATTTTGATATCATATATATATTATATATTCATCAATAATGTCCTTATTACTCTCCTTGTTATAATGAAATGAAATATTTATCACAATGATTTGTGTAGGCGATAGTCCACATGAATGCCCTAGTAACAATTTATTCCAACGAATTGTAATATAAGAAGGAAGATGTGATATTATATCTATAAAGGTAAAATAATTTCATAAATATCATATATATATATTAAATAAATTAGTATATCCACTGTATAGTAGTGGTGATGTGAAATTAATAATAATAATTTGTGAGCCAGTAGACTTCCATACACATGATCGACTTGTCTGTTGCCGATTTATTGGAAGATAAAATGGATATAGTATATTTTTTACCAGATAACATCTACATATATGAAATATATTTTTTAATTTTTTTATTAATATATAAAGAATATTTTAAGAAGTATGAATAACAAATAAAACAAAAAAAAAATTATAAACTATATCACTTCATTTGAAATCTTCAATAGGTTTATATAAAAAAAACTTCTTAGAATAATTTTTTAATAAATCCAAGGAAAATAGGTCATGGGGATGGATGAATTCAAGGAATTTGGAATGAAAATTATAAAGAAATATCTCTTAATGTGTGGAGAGAAGACAAGTGAGAGTGCTTGTTAATAATTGAGGTGACTGACACCCATTTAAATTTTTAATGTCTTGAAATAAATTGATGTCACATTATTGGATACAAGGATAAAAATGAAACATATTTATATTTGTATAAGGCTATGTTTAAAATAAAAATATACTACTAGGTTTCATCATATATTTATTTCCATTTAACCAACCTGTTTTAGTTTAACCACCTTGTAAAAAATTATTTTATCTTTAACAAAGGTAAAATATTCTAAACTATGTTTACTGTTTATTTTAGAAAAATAATAATTAAAAAGTACTAACTAATAATAATAGAAATGTTAAAATATATGGAATCTATTTTATCAAATTTAATTCATTGATGTGGAAAAATTACAGTTAAAATTAACCCTATAAACCTATAATTTGGATGTTTTTAAAAGAAAAAGTATTTCTAAGCATTAATTTTTTTGTATCACAAGTAATAATAAAATTAATACTAAATATATTAATTATATTTAAATTAACATAATTGTCCTAACATATCTTTTTATACCATTTTAATATAAAACTAATCTTTCTACATTGTTTAAAAAATAAAAAATTTTAAAAAAAAAGTTTTTTACTATTTATTAAGAAGTTAATATTTAAACAAATTATAGAAAATGAATTATTAGATATTTTAGAAATTTAGATTAAAAAATATATTTTTTTAAATTAAATTATATGAAAGAGAAACTATATTTAAATTATGTTTAAAAATATAACAAATAGATTATATAGAAATAAATAATTTTCAAGCATAAAACACATTTTTTCTTGTACCATGGGAAAAAATTACAGTAATGTTCAATTTTTATAATGAATACATAAAATATAAATTTCATTAAAATTATTCACCAATTATGACAAATATATTTTATCAATTTAAATATAAATATCATTTATAAAATCACATTTGTTGAAAAAAAACATCACCATTATTTTCAATTGGATTTTTTCATTAAAAATTTATTATTAACTAATGAATTACTTATATATATATACAATAAAATTATAATGATTTATTTAATCCTATTCATATTAAAAAACATATCTACTTTGTGATAAATATCACATGGAATAATAATATTTTAATAGTATATCATGGTTTGTTTAATCTTGGTGCTGAATATAACATTTATTATTAATGAAATTAATTATACATAAAAATTAATGTTCTATAAAATATCATGGTTTCACATTACTCCCCTAAATATCCTTTCTCCTTTAAAATTACATTACACTATTACAAATAACTTAGGATACTTATACTACATCAGATACTTTGGTTCCCATGTGGATTCTTAAAATTGCAGTTTTGTCCAAAACAAATTACATGAAGAGTGTTTTTTTATCAGAAATTATATCGATGTTATAAAATATATATTATTTACTCCTTAGAATTCATATTTTAATCATGTTTTATGTCCTCTATGTTTATTACATGTGATGGTTTTTTTTCTTCCACAATAGAGATACATAGAACACGTTGAGAACTTGAGAGAGGTTTAGTGGAATCTATAAATAGTAAGCTACCATCACATTATGATGAATAAAATTGAAGGGGTCAATGTACATATGGATTTTAATTCATTATTATAGAATATGATATCCTTTTCTATATATAAATTCAGATAAAATCATTTTCACTAACAAAAAACTCTATATATTTTCATTAATTATCATCATATATTTTTTATCAATCTTATGATGCCCGTATATTTTATTGAATAGATTTATATATCTCTTTAATTTCTTTATATAGATATGGTATTAATAACAATTCATTATCCATCATTATTCCAACTAATGGGAAGTTATTTTTTTCCATAGATGACATAATAATGAAATATAATAATTCTCTAGTAAAATAAATTGTTGTATGAAAACATGACTAGAGAAAGGTGATAATCTAAATAAACTTTGAATATAGATAATATGATTTCAATATATTATCATGTTTTTGAATTATAATCTCATTCTCACCATGTATCTAATATTGAAATGATGTACTAAAAATTATCTCTATATCTGGAAACTACTAAATCCGTCGGTAGAACATCCAGGTAAAACATATATCCTAATGTGATAAAAGAAATCGTGGTACTTAATGTATCATTACAACTTATGTGTTGTATATAGTGTCTATATTTTATAGATAGAACTACTTTATATTCAAAATGATGTGTGTTAACGTTGTAATATGATTGATTATAGCCTAAATGGAATTAAATCATTTAGATATTTAGGGATTCAAATGAAAAAATCCATTGTTATTTTATTCATATACATTCATGATTGGTTAATGGTTATTAAATCAAATTATTATTTTTTACATTATCCTAAACATACCAACATAAAAAATATCCCTTTTCATGTTGTTTTATAGTAAATACTAGTTTAAATCTCATTATAGCTTCGTAGATCAAGGATTAGTAGAAAATGATTAATTATCAACTTTATTAAATAACTCATTCTTAAAATATATTAAGGAAGGGAAATATAGAAATTTTATGAACATTATAATTCCATCATAATCATGGATGAACTCAAGGACATTTCTCATCATTATTTTCATCTTTACATCTACTTTCAACAATTATGGAATCCATACATGGATAGGAAGATGAAAATTAATTTGAACATGATACTATTAATATCCATACAAAATTATTTCCAAATCCATCCTTTTTCAATAAAATAATATTTGATAATTTTTTATGTTTGAAATGATTATATGGAATGATCCTTTTGACTCAAAGCATTTTCTACCTTTTTTAATTTCCCAGTGTGGTTATATATTGGTCATTTATAATTTTTAATGAGATAAATTCATCATATATGGTTCTTATTGAACTCTTTTTGTTTTAATATATATTGTATTATTTTATTGGTAGTATATATATCTAATATTTTTCAATAAATATAATGCCTCCATTAAACTAATGAAAACATTATTGTAGATAAATTCAAATTATGAGCTATAAATTTTTCTTATGAACTATAAATTTTAGGGATACATAATATATAACATTATAATAAATTATGAGAATGATCTGAGTTGATTATTTTATGAATATTTAAATGTTAAAAACACTTCTCCACTACAGGGAAATATAAGAATTAGTTTCTAAACTAGTATTATATTTATTTCCTTTAAATTTTCTTAACATTCATTTATCTAAATGAACTTGGATTCTTTCAATACTAACAATGAGATATAATTAGAATGACATGATATATTATGTAAAAAATATGGAAAATATGTGTCTAAACCAAGAGAACAATGGATATCTGTAACTGTGGTTGGTCTGATAATTCCCTAAATAATGTTTATATATGGAGGATCCTTGAAAATACACCCACATGATATTATATGACCAATGATTGAAAATTTATGATTAAAATAAATACACATGATAAATTTAAAAAAAATAACATTAATTTTTATGAAATATTTTCATCACTTTAAGTTTATTGTTTCCAAACCCCATACAAATGGTTATCTTTTATATGTACTCAATATTTACTGCTATGTTATTGTAACCATTTTTTAAATAATGATTTTAAAAGTATTAATCTACTTTTAATTAATCAAAAAATAACTATATATATGGAGTATAAGATAGATTTTCATGATAGTTATCATGTTATGTTATCATGGTCAATGCATATTCACTGTCATCTGTATTTCATCATAAGAAAAATAAATAGTGATTATTAAGGTTATGTACATGGAAGAACATGCCAATTTTTATTATTCTCCATGATTTTATTTGTTATTTCCAACAAAACAATAGTCAATATTCTATATGGACTCTTTGATATTCGTGTATCAGCATGTATGAGTTCATTTAAAAACTCAACTTAATGAAATAGAGGAAGGCTAGGAAATTATTCTCAAAATATATCGACAAACTCTTGAAAAATATTAGTTCCTTGGATGTTTAGTTTCTCCAAAATTATCTAAGAAGAAAATAATTCATAGATAGTAATTAAAACCATCAGTATAGAAATAATTTTCATTGGATGATTTTGTTTATCATTGAACTAAAAATAAGAATGGATTCATTTAGAATAAGAAATTGTAATTTACATCCTTGGAATTTTATATGTTAAAAAACCATTCAATTACAAGATTCACATAAAATTATAATAATAGTATAGTGACAAGATTATTATGAAAAACATTACTTGTATCTTCAATAAGAGAGTAAAATTAGAGATGTGATCCAAGAATCTAACCATTAAGGATATTTCTACAAACTCAACGGGTAATATTGAAATTATTGAATCCTTATACATTGAAATTACTTAGATTTAAATGTATTTGTTGGTTCAGAATTAAATAATACATTATTTGTTCTAATTTAGATAATATTTTTACATTTTACCTTGTAATTAATATTAATAAAATTGGTAGACATGATGATGAGATATTTCACCATGTATTTGATATTTTCATGTTTTTAATGAAAATAATCATATTAAACATTCAGATTCATGAATTAGTATGAAGAAATATCATAATAATTATATTTGAATCATTATGGTGAACTAATTTGCATTATTTTATCTTTAATTTCAATGACCATAAAATTCAACAGTTTTCAGTATTCACAGAATATATGGGCCACCATTTTAAATTTAAATCACTTACCAATTCTATTCATGAAATTCTGATGATGTTTCTTCCAATATGTTTATCATGTAGAATGCAATAATTCCATTACACTATGTGATTTATTTGATTCTAAAGGGGACACAATCATATATTTCATATTGAAAACATATGAATGGTGGGATTCCCTAATTTCTATTTAACTCTCAAGAGAACATCAACTGATTTCTTTATAACTAAAAAAGTTACTAATTGGTAATTCCATTCAGATAAATGCTTTTAATCCACCACAAAATCAATAAATTTTTTGATGGTTGACTCTTAAATAAGAAGAAATCCTATAAAATCATATAAAATTTTCCACAAAAGTCCTAATTGATTAATCCTAATTTTTTATGTTTGAGGAATTCATTCTCCATCCATGGATGAATTATATTAGAGAAGATATTAAAAAAATATCCTCTTAAAATCAACCCAATACATAAATTAGTTTTGATACCTTTAACTCATATTATTAATAAGCTTCCCATATTGATATACATCACCTTCCAGAAAATAAATGATAATGGAAACATTTAAATGATTGTAACACTAAAGAACATAAAAAAAATATCAATTGTGTTGATCCACCACCTTTATACTACTAAGTCAAAAGATCCTCTAAAAGAAGGTGGATTCTAAATTATGAAATACAAAATTGTACATTGTTAACTCCTTTCTATAATTCTATATTCATCATAATCCATGGTTTGGTATATTTGTGTTAGAATAGAAACAATATTTTGAAGTTTTTTTATCCATATAATTTTATTTATCATGTGGAAAATTGTGGTATTTTCCCTCAAATTCCTTGTTATCGTGATTTCGTATGGTTCCAGTCATTGAATGAAAGTAAAAATAAAAGTGTGAGAAAGATAATAATAGGTTAAGACAACATAATCAATAAAAATTTATAGGATATCTAAATCATTGAACCTTCATTTCATCCAATGATACCTTAAGTATAACCTCGGTAATTCATGGTTTTTATGAAAACATTACAATGTTATCCTACATATAGACTTATCCCAAGAATTTTAACCATATATTTGTTATCCGAGTATCTAATTATTAACTATCCTATCCTGTGATAAAAATTATAGTGACCTAGTAATTAAATTAAATAAATTTAATTTTTTTAAATGAATTTTCTATAAATTTAAAATATAATCTCATATGGACTCTAAATATTCATTATATTTGGAGATACGATAAATAATCATCAAATTGCATCAATAATAGTCATTATCCAATTTAATTATATTCAATTTTATTAATCTTCATAGAAATACCATAATAAATCAATTTCTTCATAACCTAGTTAATGAAAATATTATAAAGGGTAATATCATATTTTCATTATGACTAAACTTGGGAGATATAAATCAATGATCATAAGAATTTATAATATAAACATATGGGAATTATATTCAAACCTGTATTGATAAATTTAATAATCAATAGGAAAAATATAAAAAACATGATTCATAATAAAAGTATTATTAATTTTAGATGCATGAATCATAATTTTGATAAATCAATACAAATATATCAAGAAACATAATCTCATAACAGAATATTGTGGTAGCATCACAAGTGTAGAAACCATTTCATCTTTCATGGTTATCGACAAATTCCATAAAATCATAATTAATATTGAATAAACTCTTATTTATCAAAATGTATCAATAAAATTAACTTATTTCCCATAGATGATCAACAACATTGATTTTATTCTAATAAGAGATTATAATAATTGATTTGTTTAAAATTACTGGTCAATAATATCAACTTGCTTCCCATAATTATTCCATGAGTTATAATACATTACAAAACATATTAGTGGAATTTATAATTCTATTACCACCATTCTAAAAATAAATAATATTCGTATGTGTTACATAGAATCATTAATAATATCAGTTTATCATAAACCATGAAAAAAACTATTTATTATTCATTTTATCAATCCATCATAGAATAACCCATGGAAATTTAATATGATTCAAAAAAATATCATAATAATATAAAGAAACCATCTATAATAAGATTAATGATAGTACCATTGGATTATTTCCAAAGTAATAGATTAGAATCACCAATGTTTTTTTGACATTGATGAATATAAATACCATACGAAGGTTACCAATACCATTCCTAAGGAACATAATGATTCAATTATTCAATAAATTATGAAAAATAAAAAAATCACAATATTTTGGTATACATTATATTTTAAATGATATATGGAAACTTGTAATTAATGATTCAAATAAATGATCTTCCATAATGATTGTAAATTCCATTGATGTATTACAAGTGAAAATAAAACATTTTTTCACATTATCATAAATATTCAAATTGAACATCATTTAGAAAAAGAAAACAAGATTAATTTTAAACAATGAGTAAAATGAAAAAAATTGGATTAAAATAAAATTAATTAATAATTTGATAATTGAAAAAACATTTTTGAAAAACCTTTTATAAAACAATGAAATCAAAGTGATTGATTCCCAATCAATTTATAAACCATATTTAGTTTTTTTAAAAAATTATTCAATATATAGTGTAAATAAAATGTGGAAATATAATGGGAAACATTTGTTCTCATGAAATAAACTATGTATAATAAAAATATATATTTATCATATACGTATCCTATAATTTATTCAATGAATGTTCAAACTTAAACTATCCTAATTAAAAATTAGATTGAATCATACATCCCTTACCACTTGGGTGACGATTGAATATTAAGACACTTGAAATAAATAAGCATTCATGGATATAAAAAACCGCAATATTTTCATAATAATAATATAAAATGAATGTTATGGGTTTTATATACACCATATAATATAATGTAGTGCTTAATATTTAATGTGTCTCATAGAAATAAATTTCAAATAAAAATCATTTTCCTCAGGTACTTCTATTTTCATAATTGTTTGATACTCCAATAAAATATATATATATTCAATATAAATCTTATAAAATTATTAATAATATATATTATACACTATATTATTTATGTATAAACTTTTTTCACCCCTTTATAATCAATTTTTTATTGAAATTACCAATATAGGTGATAACTAAATTATTTCTCAAGTATGATTGTGTTGGATAGTATTGTCCATTAAAATTTATCTTGGTTACATGTTATCAATAAATTAAATAAAGATATAAAGATCATATATATTACATATATTCATATTTTAGATATACATAAATTTAGAGATAGAAAAATAAATAAAACCATTCATAGTGACAATAGGCTATCTGTCCAAATAAATGATGAATCAATTTTCTCAATCAATGGAATGAAAGAAACAAAAATAATAATTTACCACTATATAGTCATTTTAATATCTTATATATAATATAAATTCATTAAATACAATTTTATTATCATTCTTGTATGAATAAATTTGAAACTAAGTCACATCACCTCGAGGGGGTGGTGGTCTACACGTACACATGAGAAAAGTTTTCATTTTTTTTAATTGATTGGAATGGAAGACGGATGGTGTGATAATATAACTCAATAATATTAATAATATCATAAAAAACAATATTTATATAGATCAATATATCTATATTTTAGAGGCAGTGATAAAAAATATATTACATCACTTTGTGATATGTTCTTCCACAAAACACATGTTTGATAATTTATTATCCCATTTTATGGAATAAGAAATGGAAATTTATTATTAAATTAACATAGTGACATATCATTATTTTCATGGATCAAATATTAATATTATAGAATAGTATAATAGTTTTTATAGGAGGTAGAATATATAAAATGAAAACACATAGTTAAGACCTATACTTCTTTTTGAGAAAAATTGATTAGGTTTATGTATGTATGGTATTTTTGTAGGTCATGGATAAAACAACAGGCTCTTGAAATGTCAATATGATAAGAGATGGGGTGATATTTTATAATTTATATTAGTGGAACACATGTAATATAATACCACAACCTTAAAACTTACTTAATATTGAGTTATTACAAGATTACACATTGAGGATCTTTTCAGGTTTAGAGTTTTAGAGAATTAGATCATAAAACATGCATTACATTACACATTTAAATAAAGTGGTTACATAAAAGATAGTATTCATTTTTCCAATAAATGGAAAAAAATTTGATATAAAACATGGATTATTTATTGACACTTCCTTGACACTATCATCACATCATAACCGTTCCCTTGACCTATGAAAATCATTTCAAAAACATGGGATGAGCATAAAAAGCTCAGTAAGGGTTATAAAAATATAAAAAGGAAACATTAGTTCATATATACATAAAAATAAATCATACTTCACCCATAAAACATAGTCACTTTAACATACCTCATCAAATAATGAATGAATCATAGAAATCATAATACATAAAGGTAACTTGAGGCATTCATAACATTCTTACGTAGAGAGTAACCCTCTTGTTTACGTTTTGAATACCCATCACAGTATATTCCCTAAATCTTTTCAGAGAAACCATAATGTTTATCTCCTTCATGTTACCCAATGCATTGAAGAGATATATCGGTCTCACCCGCCCTTAGTTTATCACGGAAGCACACGTCTTCATAATAATGCCCAAGAACCATAACATAATCGTATCACATAAAACATGCATAAAGGAAACATAACATTTCAACTATTCAATCACAAGATATCAATACAACCCATTGATATAAGAACATTATGAAAACCATTTTCAATACCAAAATAAAAGAAAATTAAAATATGGTATTTATTTTTCATTTTAAAAAAATGTATGGCTTTTAGTGGAAGCCGAAACTCAAATAATGGTCACGGCGGCGGAGAAGTCGTTGTCGCCGCATACGTATAACAAAGAAACATTCCTTTTTTCATTTAGTAAAATGATTCGTATAAAAAATATTCCTTTTGAATAAGGGTAAAATTTAAAGTGGTTTATACACCGTATAAAATAAAGTTATGTATAAAACAAAATATGCCTCAATGAATGGAGATTGAGATGATGTCCCATACAAAGACGGTATCCTTGGATTAAGGATAAATCAATTACATAATTATGTGTGACAAATGAATACACCAAAAATAAGTGGATATTAAGTGTAAAAGAATCACATTTTATTCACACATATTCATAGAATTACATATTCAAAGAGTACAAGTTTATCCCAATGAATCAAAATTGGGTTAAGAAGTTCCCTTGCAAAAATTCGATAGCCTAACGGCATCACTTAAAAATTCAGAAAAAGAGTTGATGAGAGATAAAAAGGGTATCTCATCACTTGGACATAAATTTTACATTAATAAGGATATATAAGAACATATCTCAACTTAATAGTATGTGAATTAAAATACATAACAAAACAAGTCTTTTAAAAAGAGGAGGGTGAAAGATTCCCTTACCGACTTGGCTATCTTTCAAAACATACACCCCATGAAAGAAGGACAATAAAACATTGATGTAAATACTCATAAAAGAAATTATATTACACAAAGAGTAGAATAATGGGCAGTACATATACCAATCAAAGGAAATGGTGGCAAATGTATCATAAATCTAACGGGAATAAAAGTGTGATGAAAAATCCCTTACGAAAACTCGGCAGCCTAACGACCCCACTTAAAAATTCTAAAAAAATGAATTGATGATAGTAAGAGGGGGTGTATCATCATATAAAAATAAAAATTACAGTGTGGTTAATATAAAATAATATCCTCCAACATAAGAACATGGAGAATAAATGAAATGACATAAAAGAGGGTACTTGAAAAGAAAACAAGAGGTCAGATCCCTTACCTCAAGTCCGATTTGTCTTGTTCGTTTCATTATATTCATGAATAATAAACTTTGGTCAATTTATAATTTCTTAAGGAACTCCTTTAAAGATTATTATTCAGTTCATATCACCTATCATAATGTTATAATAATTTTTTAATAATTTAAGTTCATATCAGATGTTTTTGCCGATGTTTGGTACATGAGTAAAAAAATGAACTTGTTTTAAAATGATTGTCCATGTAGTTATAAGTAAATCATTTACAGAATAGTAATAATGATTAAAATATCATATATATCAATTACATATTTATTTTATACAATTCCATAACATTGATAGATAAAAAATGAAAAGCACTGTTCATGGAGACGGTAGGCCGTACGTACGCATGAACGCTACTTTCATTTTTTTGTCATATTAATGGAATTAAAAATAAATGAGATATATATATATATATATTATAATTCCATTATTATACATATATTATATAGGTCACATATGTTCATTAATTTCATTCTTTTTACATTCCATGTATTTCATTAACGAGTCACATCACTTTAGGGGGCAATAGTCTACACTTCCTCATATGAAATTATCGCATTTGCACAACAAGAAAAGAATAAAGGTATGTATTAAATATAAAATAAAAAACCATATAGTAAACATAAATACCATATATATCTTATATAAAATACAGTGACATCATAATGGCCACCTTTAAAGGTGTTAAAAGAATATTGAACAATCATCGTTTCGTGAGGCAGAAAATCGCCAACCACATAAACAATATGTTCTTTAACCATTAGACGAAGGTGTGTGTGAGTCTAGATCTAATACTTCACATAAAAACATCCTAGTATATTTTAGATACTAGTGTTGTTACAAAATAAATGAATAAATATAGTTTAGGGGGTTGGATAAGAAAAATGAAACATAAGAACACAAGAGAAAACACTACCTTTAAAACGGGTAACTCTCTTTGATTTAAGCTCAAAGGCTTCCTTGGAAAGGATTCTACCCCAGGTGAGGCGTCAATGATGAATATAAGGATGTGGAGAGATTAAATGGGCAGGGTTTGTCTGAGACAAAGGCTTGAGAGGTGTGTGTAAGGTGGTAGAGTTGGGGTCCTTTTATAAGAGGAGAAGAGGAGCACTCTTGGAATGCTATAAAATATTAGTTTATTATAAAATGATTTTCGGATTTTAAAGGTCCATAAATTATATATTTCGAGGATAATGTGATAATTGTTCGAAATACACACATCCAATAGGAGTTTTACAATTTTAGGTCTTACAATTTACATTATCTTTTCATTTTATTTAAATTGTTCATTTATGAGGTAATCACTGCATCATCACGGTGTCATAAATAAATTAATTTATTTAATGTCTTAAAAATATTAAAAAAATATCATGATATAGGAAATCTTTTTATATTTCTAATGAATATTTATAGTCAAAAATATGACTTATATAACCACATGTAAAAAATGTTTTAGTAAAACAACACATTTTGTGACATTTTAATTTTAACTTTAAATAAAAGGTATTAATGTAATTTTCCACCCAAAGTGGATCCATGGGGTCCCCAAGGTGACCCATGGATTTTCTTGGTCGGCCATGACACATCCAATAAGGGTAAGACATGTGTCAAGTTCATTTCATATTATTAAAACATTATTTTTACCTTAAATTACACTAATTACCTCTAATCGAGATTAAAAACATAAAAGTTACTATTCACCCAAAATTTATTTTAATCCCATTGAACAACGTTTTACTTCCTAATGAAAACCATGTATGTCAGATTTTTTAAATTCAAAAAATAGAAGTGGTAATGTTTCATTTAAATGAAAAATCAGTTTTTTAAGTACCACTTAGTGGTTTCACTATTCCTCAAAAATTGATGTTTTTCAGAAAAATACCAAAACATCATTCTAAGCTATATTTGATATTATGAATTCAAAAATGATTTCTATTTTACAAAATTAAAATCATATAAGTTACATTAATTAATTTAATAATTAATTTCTACTGTCATGACAAATAGCGTGTTTTTATGAAACAATATATATCAAACGATTGACACCAGTTTAAGTCCAATTTCAAAGTGAAATTAATTGCAATGACCACTATTTGATTAAATGGTAAAAATATATTCTAATTTCACTTTAAAACCTATTCAAAAGATAATCTTATCATATAAACAAATTATATTAATAAGTGGTTTTGAATTAAAATAAACATTTTTCACTATTCATTAAAAATTGAACATTATCGAAAAAATACCAAAAATTTACAGAAAGTAAATTTTGATGTCTTGATTCCAAAGAAGAATTGTAATTTGTAAAATATACCACATAAAATTGTGAAAAAGTGGATTTAATAGAGGTTCACCATCAAAAGGTGGTTAATCGACCTTTTAATTAATATTAGAATGTTTACGCTTAAAATTGTATTCATTCACATTTTTAATCCTCTAACATTTATTGTAAAGAGTAAAAATATTTGACAAACATATATAATAATTTTTTAGTCAGTTCTGTTCATTCCCTCCATTTCAACGGCTAGGCGTTAACTACCATTTAAAATAATATTATTTTATTATTAGAGTGCAATGTAAGATTCCCAAGAAACTCGTTGTTGCGTATTGGGTACGCCATCAACCATAGAGTCCTTTTTAAAGTAATATTAATATTTTAGTCACAAATATGGATAAATGTGAAAATTTCATATTCTTTATTTACCTGGGGTGTTACATCCTTCCCCCCTTTTGGGAATTGCTTCCTCATAATTTTAAAATTGGGCATGGAAACTTCATTGAAAATCCCACACCAGAACAAGAGTCAGTAAATCAATAACTTTAAAATAAAGAAAGGGAAGTAAAAAAGGTCACCCGAGTTAACCGATACTAGGATTCCATGTAGGAAAACATGGATATGGAGGAAAAAACAAAGGGTCATGTTCTGAGGGAGAGTGATATAAAACATGTTTAGGAGAATGATAACCACAAGAAAATAACATACTTGTGGTGGGTTAAACGGTATTCGATTCCTCCGTAGGCAATGTTAATAGACAACATTTTTTTATGTTACTTTTCATTGAGGAATTTATTTTTTAACTTAAGGAAACACACTTACTTGTCATGTTGACTTTCAAATTTTACTAGATTTCTTACACAAACTCGTACTTTCCCCAAATGATGAGTATTTAGGAAGACTTGTTTACATTAAGAGAGCTATAATAAACTACTCGAGAATCACCTAATCCACAGAAGAGAACTATATACTTCCCATGTATTTAGACCTTAACCAAAACTAAATCCTAAAAGGTTAGTATGAGATCATATAATACCCAAAAATGACAATCCTTTATACAAAAAATCTATTCTTAATCTCCAACATTTGTCAAACAATACCCAAAGATCAAAAATGACCATTCAATAAACAATTGGTACATAAAATTCTTCAAAGTAAACCAAACTAATATTGAAACCCAAATATTTGAAGGATTTAATCACATAATATTCCAAGGAAAAAATTAAAAATTATCTCCAAATAACATTAGTTTGTCTTAAAGTCTCATATTGAAAAGTAATTAACCTAATCACATATCCTCCATAATAGGTTAATAATTTCCATAAATAACACAAAATAAACTTACTCTTAATTCATAAAATCATCTAACTAAAAAGAATAAGTCATACTAACCAGGGACTTCACGTAGTCTATTGGTAGGCGATAAATACCAGTCGCACTTTGGTTTTGGGTTCGATTCCCACAGCTTTGTTCGACGCGACGGGTTGTCACACGGTCTGCGTGTTGTCCTTTTTAAAAAACTATATAATTCTTAAAACATTCCCAAAATTAGATAAAATCTTCAAAAATAATCATAACATATTTAACTTCAAGTTTATCTCATGCCATTCATTTTACATCATATCATATAATAACCCATAATTACCTCAAAAGTAAGGATCATATAAACTATAATGGTTACCTTTATAATTATTACCTAAACTTCCACATCGATTGGTCATCTCGTACATGATGCATTACAGAACATACCAAGGTTCTCATGGTTGATCATGACTCCTTGATAGTTGGTTTAGGACAACCACGAGTTTCCTCATTGAATCCCCCATTTCATCCAGTCTCTTAATCCAAGAACCACCAAAGTTTCCTTCAAACCTGTTGTCACATTGGTTCCTGCTAGATCCATCCATTCACTAAAAAAAGAAATGTCAGTGTGAGTATATCAACAAAACCATCATGTACTAACGAGGAAAATAAACACTAAGATGTACTTACTCATTCACTTTATCTTAAACTAGGACTATTTCTGAAATCCTAACCATAATGGAATGTCACTTATGCTTAAAGAATACCCTAACCTCTAATGTTATCTAAACTGACCTCTGATACCAACTATAAGGCCCCAGCCTTAAACCTTACCTAATTTTGAGTTAATACCAGATTATGCATTGAGGATCTTTTTAGATTTAGAGTTTTAGAGAATTAGATCATAAAACTTGCATTACATTCCACATTTAAACAAAGTGGTTAAATAAAAGATAGTATTAATTTTTCCCATCAATGGAAACATATTTAATATAAAACATGGATTGTTTCTTGACACTTCCTTGACACTATCATCACATCATGTACCTTTCCCTTGACCTATGAAAATCATTTCAAAAACTTGGGATGAGCATAAAAAGATCATTAAGGGTTATAAAAATATGGAAATGAAACATGAGTTCATATATACATAAGAATGAAATCATACTTCACCCATAAAACATAGGAACTTTAATATAACTCATAAAATCATGAATAAATAATATAAATCATAAGACATAAAGGTAACTTGAGACATTAATAACATTCTTACGTAGGGAGTAACCCTCTTGGTTACGTTTGGAATACCCATCACAGTATATTCCCTAAATCTCTTCGGAGAAACCCTAATATTTAACTCCTTCGCATTACCCAATGCATTGAAGAGCTATATCAGGCTCACCTGCCCTTAGTTTATCACGGAACCACCCGTCTTCATAATAATTCCCAAGAACCATAACATAATCTTATCATATAAAACATGCATAAAGGAAACATAACATTTCCATTTTTCAATCAAAAAATATCAATACTACCCATTGATATAAAAACAATATGAAAACCATTTTCTATACCAAAATAAAATAAAAGTAAAACATGGTATTTATTTTTCATTTATAAAAAGGTATGGCTTGTAGAGGAAGCCGAAACTCAAATAATGGTCACGGCAGTGGAGAAGTCGTTGTCGCCGCATACGTACGACAAAGAAATATTCCTTTTGTCGTTTAGCAAATCGCTTCGTATAAATGAATGATTTCTTTTGAATAAGCGTAAAAGTCAAATAGGATTATACACCATTTAAAATATCATTGTGTATACAACAAAATATGCCTCAATGAATGGAGATTGAGACGAAGTACCTTACAAAGATGGTATCCTTGGATTAAGGATAAATCAATTACATAATTATGTGTGACAAACAGATACACAAAATATAAGTGGATATTAAGTGTAAAAAAATCACAAGTTATTCACACATATTAATAGAACGACATATTCAAGGAGTACAAGTTTATCCCAAAGAATCAAAATTGGGTTAAGAAGTTCCCTGGCAACAATTCGACAGCCTAACGACGTCACTTCAAAATTCAGAAAAAGATTTGATGTGAGGTAAAAAAGGGTATCTCATCACATGAATATAAAATTTACATTAATAAGGATATAGAAGAACATATCCCAACTTAATAATATGTGAATTAAAAGAAATAACAAAAGAAGTCTTTTAAAAAGAGGAGGGTGAAAGGTTCCCTTATCGACTTGGGTATCTTTCAAAATATACACCCCATGAAAGAAGGACAATACAAAATTGATGTAAATACTCATAAAAGAAAGTATATTACACAAAGAGGAGAGTAATCGGCATTAAATATACCACTCAAAGGAAATGGTGGAAAATGTAGCATAAATCTCATAGGAAAAAAAGTAAGATAAAAAATCCCTTACGAAAACTCGGCAGCCTAACAGCGCCAATTAAAAATTCTAAAAAAAGAATTTATGAGAGTAAGAGGGGGTATATAATCATATAAAAATAAAAATTACATTATGGTTAATATAATATAACATCCTCCAACATAAGAACATGGAGCATAAATGAAATGACATAAAAGAGGGTACTTGAAAAGAAAGCTAGAGGTCGGATCCCTTACCTCAAGTCTGACTTGTCTTGTTCATTTCATTATATTCCTGAATAATAAACTTTGGTAAATTTATAATTTATTAAGGAACTCCTTTAAATATTATTATTCAGTTCATATCACCTATTATAATGTTATAATAATTGTTTAATAATTTTAGTTCATATCAGATGTTTTTGCCGATTTTGGTACATGAGTAAAAAAAATGAACTTGTTTGAAAATGACTGCCAATGTAGTTATAAGTAAATCATTAACCGAATAGTATTAATTATTAAAATATCATATATATCAATTACATATTCATTTTATTCTATTCCATTATATTTGGAGATAAAAAATTAAAAGCACCGTTCATGGAGACGGTAGGCCGTACATACGCATGAACACTACTTTCATTTTTTGTCATATTAATGAAATTAAAAATAAATGAGAGAGATATATATATATTATAATTCAGTTATAATATATATGTTATATAGGTCACATATGTTCATTAATTTAATTCTTTATACAATCCATGTATTGCATTAACGAGTCACATCACTTGAGGGGGTGGTAGTCTACACTTCCTCATATGAAATTATCGCATTTTCACAACATGAAATTAATAAAAGTATGAATTAAATATAAAATAAAGAAGCATATAGTAAAAATAAATACCATATATATCATATATAAAATACAGTGACATCATAATGTCCACCTTTAAAGGTGTTAAAGGAATATTGAACAATCATCTTTTTGTGAGGCAGAAAATTGCCATCCCCAGAAACAGTATGTTCTTTAACCATTAGATGAAGGTGTGTGTAAGTGTAGCTCAAGTCCTTCACGTAACAACATCCTAGTATATTTAATATATTTATTTTGTTACAAAAAAAGAATAAAAATATTTTATGGGGTTGGATAAGAAAAATAAAACATAAGAACACAAGAGAAAACACTACCTTTAAAACGGGTAACTCTCTTTGATTTTAGCTCAAAGGCTTCCTTGGAAAGGATTATTACCAAAGTGAGGCTTCAATGATGAATAGAGGGATGTGGTGAGATTAAATGGACAGGGTTTGTCCAAGCCAAAGTCTTGAGAGGTGTGTGTATGGTGGTAGAGTTGGGGGCCTTTTATACGAGGAGAAGAGGAGCACTCTTGGAATGTTATAAAATATTTCTTTATTATAAAATGATATTTGGATTTTAAATGTCCCAAAATTATATATTTCTAGGATAATGTGATAATAGTTCTAAATACACACATCCAATAGGTTTTTGACAAGTGTAGGTTTTATAATTTACATTATCTTTTCATTTTCTTTAAATTGTTCATTTATGAGGTAATCACTGCATCATCACGGTGTCATAAATAAATTAATTTATTTAACGTCAAAAAATTATAAAAAAATATCATGATGTAGGAAATCATTTTATATTTCTAATTAATATTTATAGTCAAATATATGACTTATATAACACCATGTAAAAAATGTGTTAGTAAAACAACACATGTTTGTGACATTTTAATTTTAACTTTAAATAAAAGGTATTAATGTACTTTTCCAACCAAAGTGGATCCATGGGGTCCCCAAGTTGACCAATGGATTTTCTTGGACATCCATGAAACATCCAATAAGGGTAATACACGTGTCAAGTTCATTTCATATTATTAAAACATTATTTTTACCTTAAATTACACTAATTACCTTTAATCGCGATTAAAATCATAAAAGTTACTATTCACCAATAAATTATTTTAATCCCATTGAACCACATTTTAAATCCTAATGACAACCATGTATGTCGGATTTTTGAAATTCAAAACACAGGAAGTGGTAAAGTTTCATTTAAACGAAAAATCAGTTTTTTAAGTACCACTTTGTGGTTTCACTATTCATCAAAAATTTAAGTTTTTCAGAAAAATACCAAAACATCACCCTAAGCTATAATTGATATTCCGAATTCAAAAATGATTTCTATTTTACAAAATTCAAATCATATAAGTTACATTAATTAATTTAATAATTAATTTCCACTTTCATGACAAATAGCATATGTTTATGAAACAATATATATCAAAAGATTGACACTAGTTTAAGTCCAATTTCAAAGTGAAATTAATTACAATGACCACTATTGGATTAAATGGTAAAAATATATTCTAATTTCACTTTAAAAACAATTAAAAATATAATATAATCATATAAATAAATTAGATTAAAAATTGGTTTTGAATTAAAATACAACATTTTTTACTATTCATTAAAAAATGAACTTTATCGGATAAATACCAAAAATTTACACAATGTAAATTTTGATGTCCTGATTCTAAAGAAGAATTTTATTTTGTCAAATATAACACATAAAATTGTCTAAAAGTGGATTTAAAATATGTTCACTATCAAAAGGCGGTTAATCGACCTTCTAATGAATATTTGAATATTTACGCTTAAAATTGGATTCATTCGCATTTTTAATCCTCTAACATTTATTGTAAAGAGTAAAAATATTTTAAAAACATATATAATAATTTTTTAGTTAGTTCTATTCATTCCCGCCATTACAACGGCTAGGCGTTAAATACCATTTAAAATAATATTATTTTATTATTAGAGTGCAACGTAAGATTCCTAAGAAACTCGTTGTTGCGTATTGGGTACGCCATCGAGCATAGCATCAACTTTAAAGTAATATTAATATTTTATTCAAAAATATGGATAAATGTGAAAATGACATATTCTTTATTTACCTGGGGTGTTACATCCTTCCACCCTTTTGGGAATTGCGTCCTCGCAATTTTAAAATTGGGCTTGGAAACTTCATTGAAAATCCCACATCGGAACAAGAGTCAGTAAAACAATGACTTTAAAATAAATAAAAATAAGTACAAAGGTCACCCGAGTTAACCCATACTAGGATTCCATATAGGAAAACATGGATATGGTGGAAAAAATAAAGGGTCATGTTCTGAGGGAGAGTGATAGAAGACATGTTTAGGAGAATGTTAACCACAAGAAAATCACATACTTGTGGTGGGTTAAATGGTATTCAATTCCCCCGTAGGAAAAGTTAATAGGAAACATTTTTGTTTTATGTTAATTTTCATTGAGGAATTTGTTTTTGATCTTATGGAAACACACTTACTTGTCATGTTGTCTTTCGAATTTTAATAGATTTCTTACACAAACTTTTACTTTCCCAAAATGATGAGTATTTAGGAAGACTTGTTTACATTAAGAGAGCTATAATCAACTAATAGTGAATCACATAATCCACAAAAGAGAACTATATACTTCCCAAGTATTTAGACCTTAATCAAAAATAAAACCTAAAAGGTTTGTATGAGATCAGATAATACCCAAAAATGATAATCCATTATAAAAAAAATCTATTCCTAATCTCCAAAATTTGTCAAACAATACCCAAAGATCAACAACGACCATTCAATAAACAATTTGTACATATAATTCTTCAAAGTAAACAAAACTAAGATTGAATCCCAAATATTTGAAGGATTTAATTAACATCAGTTGCTCTTAAAGTCTCATATTGAAAAGTAATTAACCTAATCACATATCCTCCATGATAGGTTAATAATTTCCATAGATAACCCAAAATCAACATACTCATAATTCATAAAATCATATAACTAAAAATAATAAGTCATACTAACTAGGGACTTCACGTAGTCCTGTGGTAGGTGATAAATATCAGTCGCACTTTGTTTGTGGGTTCGATTCCCACAGCTTTGTCCGACGCGACGGGTTGTCACACGGTCTGCGTGTTTTCCTTTTTCCAAAACCATATAATTCATAAAACATTCACCAAAATGAGATAAATTCTTCAAAAATACTCATAACATATTATAACCTCAAGTTTATCTCGTGCCTTTCATTTTCCATCATATCATATAATAACCCATAATTACCTCAAAAGTAAGGATCATATAAACTCCAATGGTTACCTTTATAATTTTTACCTAAACTTCCACATCGATTGGTCATCTCGTACATGATGCATTACAAAACATACCAAGGTTCAAGTGGTTGATCATGACTCCTTGATAGTTGGTATAGAACAACCATGAGTTTCTTCATTGAATCCCCCATTTCATCCAGTCTCTTAATCAGAGAACCACCACTGTTTCCTTCAAACCTGTTGTCAATTTGGTGCTTGCTAGATCCATCCATTCACTAAAAATAGAAATGTCAGTGTGAGTATATCAACAAAACCATCATTTACTACGAGGAAGATAAACACTAAGATATACTTACTCATTCACTTAATCTAAAACTAGGACTCTTTCTAAAATCCTAACTTTATGGTAATGTCAATTATTCGTAGAGAATACCCTAACCTCTAAAGTTATCTAAAACAACCTCTGATACCAACTATAAGGATCTAGCCTTAAACCTTACTTAATCTTGAGTTATTAAATAATTACACATTGAGGGTCTTTTCAGGTTTAGAGTTTTACAGAATTAGATCATAAAAATTGCATTACATTCCACATTTAAACAAAGTGGTTACATAAAAGATAGTATTCATTTTTCCCATCAATGGAAACATATGTAATATAAAACATGGATTATTTCTTGACACTTTTTTGGCACTATCATCACATCATGTACCTTTCCCTTGACCTATGAAAATAATTTCAAAAACATGGGATGAGCATAAAAAGCTCAGTAAGGGTTATTAAAATTATGGAAAGGAAACATGAGTTCATATATACATAAGAATGAAATCACACTACACCCATATAACATAGGAACATTAACATACCTCATCAAATAGTGGATAAATCATAGAAATCATAAGACATAAAGGAAACATGAGGCATTCATAACATTCTTACGTAGGGAGTAACCCTCTTGGTTACGTTTGGATTACCCATCATAGTATATTCCCTAAATCACTTCAGAGAAACCTTAATGTTTAACTCCTTCGCGTTACCCAATGCATTGGAGAGCTATATCGAGCTCACCCTCCATTAGTTTATCACGGAACCACCCGTCTTCATAATAATGCCCAAGAACCATAACATAATCGTATTATATAAAACATGCATAAAGGAAACATAACATTCCCACTTTTCAATCACAAGATATCAATAAAACCCATTGATATAAAAACATTATGAAGACCATTTTCAATAAAAAAATAAATGAAAAGTAAAACATGGTATTTATTTTTCATTTTAAAAAAAAGTATGGCTTGTAGGGGAAGACGAAACTCAAATAATCGTCACGACAGTAGAAAAGTTGTTTTCGCCGCATACGTACGACAAAGAAACCTTCCTTTTGTCGTTTAGTAAAACGCTTCTTATAAAAAAATATTCCTTTTGAATAATCGTAAAAGACAAAGGGGTTTATAAACTGTATAAAATAAAGTTGTGTATAAAACAAAATATGACTCAATGAATGGAGATTGAGATGAAGTCCCTTACAATGACAGTATCCTTGGATTAAGGATAAATCAATTACATAATTATGTGTGACAAACGAATACACAAAATATAAGTGGATATTATGTGTAAAACAATCACAGGTTATTCACACATATTCATAGAATGAAATATTCAAGGAGTATATGTTTATCCCAAAGAATAAAAATTGGGTTAAGAAGTTCCCTTGAAAAAATTCGACAGCCTAACGGCGTCACTTCAAAATTCAGAAAAAGAGTTGATGAGAGATAAAAAGGGTATCTCATCACTTGGAAATAAAATTTACATTAATAAGGATATAGAAGAACATATCACAACATAATAGTATGTGAATAAAAAGACATAACAAAAAAAGTCTTTTAAAAAGAGGAGGGTGAAAGGTTCCCTTACCGACTTGGGTATCTTTCAAAACATACACCCCATGAAAGAATAACAATACAAAATTGATGTAAATAATCATAAACGAAAATATATTACACAAAGAGTAGAATAATGGGAAGTACATATACCACTAAAAGTAAATGGTGGAAAATGTAGCATAAATCTCACAGGAATAAAAGTGAGATGAAAAATCCCTTACGAAAACTCAACAGCCTAACGACGCCACTTAAAAATTATATAAAAAAAGAATTGAAGAGAGTAAGATGGAGAATATCATCATATAAAAAAAATTATAGAATGTTTAATATAAAATAACTTCCTCCAACATAAGAATATATATCATAAATTAAATGACATAAAAGAGGGTACTTGAAAAGAAAGCGAGAGGTCGAATCCCTTACATCAAGTCCGACTTGTCTTGTTTGTTTCTTTATATTCCTGGATAATAAACATTGTTCAATTTATAATTTCATAAGGACCTCCTATAAATATTATTATTCAGTTCATATCACATATTATAAATTTATAATAATTGTTTTATAATTTTAGTTCACATCAGATGTTTTTGCGGATGTTTGGTACATGAGTAAAAAAATGAACTTGTTTAAAAATGACTGCCCATGTATTTATAAGTAAATAATTTACAGAATAGTATTAATGATTAAAATATCATATATATCCAGTACATATTCATTTTATACTATTCCATAACATTTGTAGATAAAAAATGAAAAGCACCGTTCATGGAGACGGTAGGCCGTACGTACGCATGAACGCTGCTTTCATTTTTTTTGTCATATTAATGGAATTAAAAATAAATGAGATATATATATATATATATTATAATTCCGTTATAATGTATATGTTATATAGGTCACATATGGTCATCAATTTCATTCTTTATACATTCCATGTATTCCATTAACGAGTCACATCACTTGCGGGGGCGGTAGTCCACACTTCCTCATATGAAATTATCGCATTTGCACAACATGAAATGAATAAAGGTATGTTTTAAATATAAAATAAAGAAGCATATAGTAAACATAAATACCATATATATATCATATATAAAACATCATAATGTCCACCTTTAACGCTTTTAAAAGAATATTGAACAATCATCGTTTCGTGAGGCAGAAATTAGCCAACCACAGAAACAGTATGTTCTTTAACCATTAGACGAAGGTGTGTGAACGTTTAGCTAGAATACATAGCATAAAAACATCCTAGTATATTTAAGATACTGGTTTTGTTACAAAATTAAATAATAAAAAGAGTTTAGGGGGTTGGAGAAGAAAAATAATACAAATGAACACAAGAGAAAACACACCCTTTAAAATGGGTAACTCTCTTTGATTTAATCTCAAAGGCTTCCTTGGAAAAGATTATGCCCAAATTGAGGCTTCAATGATGAATAGAGGGATGTGGAGAGATGAAATGGGCAGGGGTTGGCTAAGCCAAAGGCTTGGGATGTGTGTGTAAGGTTGTAGAGGTGGGGGCCTTTTATAAGAGGAGAAGAGGGGCACTCTTGGAAAGTTATAAAATAATACTTTATTATAAAATGATATTCGGATTATAAAGTTCCCAGAATTATATATTTCTTGGATAAGGTGATTATAGATCTAAATCCACACATCCAATAGATTTATGACAAGTTTAGGTCTTATATTTTACATTATCTTATCATTTTATTTAAATCGTTTATTTATGAGGTAATCACTGAAACATCACGGTGTCATAAATAAATAAATTAATTTAATGTCTAAAAATTATAAAACAAATATCATGATGTAGGAAATCTTTTTATATTTCTAATTAATATTTATAATCAAAAATATGCCTTAGATAACCCCATGTAAAAAATTGTTTTAGTAAAACAATACATGTTTGGGACATTTTAATTTTAACTTTAAATAAAAAGTATTAATGTCATTTTCCAACAAAAGTGGCTCCATGGGGTCCCCAAGTTGACCCCTGGATTTTCTGGGTCGTCCATGAGACATCCAATAAATGTAGGACATGTTTCAAGTTCATTTCATATTATTAAAGCAATATTTTTACCTTAAATTACACTAATTACCTCTAATCGCGATTAAAATATAAAAGTTACTATTCACCAAAAAATTAACTTAATCCCATTGAACCACATTTTACTTCCTAATGACAACCATGTATGTCATATTTTTGTAATTCAAAACACAGAAGTACTAACGTTTCATTTAAGCAAAAAATCAGTTTTTTAATTACCACTTAGTTGTTTCACTATTCATCAAAAATTGAAGTTTTTCAGAAAAATACCAAAACATCACCCTAAGGTATACTTGATATTCTGAATTCAAAAATGATGTCTATTTTAAAAAATTAAAATCATATAAGTTACATTAATTAATTTAATAATTAATTCCTGGTGTCATGACAAATAGCGTGTTTTTATGAAACAATGTATATCAAAAGATTGACACTAGTTTAAGTCTAATTTCAAATTGAAATTAATTCAATGTTCACAATTGGATTAAATGGTAAAAATATATTCTAATTTCACTTTAAAACAAATTCAAAAGATAATCTAATCATTTAAATAAATTAGATTAAAATGTGGTTTTGAATTAAAACACAACATTTTTCACTATTCATTAAAAAATGAACTTTAACGGAAAAATACCAAAAAATTTACACGAAGTAAATTTTGATGTCCCGATTCAAAAGAATAATTTTATTTTGTTAAATATAACACATAAAATTGTCAAAAATTGGATTTAAAAGAGGATCGCCATCAAAAGGCGGTTAATCGACCTTTTAAAGAATATTAGAATGTTTACGCTTAAAATTGGATTCATTCGCATTTTTAATCCTATAACATTTATTGTAAAGAGTAAAAATATTTTTCAAATATATATAATCATTTTGTAGTTAGTTCTCTTCATTCCCGCCATTACAACGGCTAGGCGTTAACTACCATTTAAAATAATATTATTTTATTGTTAGAGTGCAACGTAAGATTCCAAAGAAACTCATTGTTGCGTATTGGGTATGTCATCGAGCATAGATTCCCCTTTAAAGTAATATTAATATTTAATTCCTAAATGTGGATAAATTTGAAAATGTCATATTCTATATTTACCTGGGGAGTTACATGTAATTTTTCAATTTTTTGAATTACTATAATGTAATTATATTGGACAAAGTGATACAAAATGGTTCACATTTAGTAGTGGTATTTTTATTTTTAAAAAATAATAGTTAGATTTTTTTCAAGCATGTTAAAATTTCATTTTAACCCTTGTATTTTTAGTGTACCCCCACCCACAGTAAAGAAGTTTTAACCATAAAAATGTTAATCATGTAATTCTATATTTTATATTCATTATGAAAAAATCTAATCCTAAATTATTACATAATATTAATTATATTTACATAAATTTTTTATCTATATTATAAAAAATTAATTCTTATATGATGATTAATTTATTTTAAAATTACAGAAAGAAATTTTTTGAAAATTATAATTCTAAAGAAAAAAAAGTAAGTATAAAAATATTATGTATAAAAAATATACTTAAAATTAAATTAGTTAAATTAAACTAGATTATTAATAACATTATTTAACTAATTTTACATTAAAAATCTTATAAAAATGAAAAATTTATTAATAATTTAAATTAAACTTGAATTTAAATAAAAATCAGTATTTTTCACTATTCCTTAAAAAATTAATCTCTTCATAAAATTAAAGAAAGTTAACTTTATGATAATATTGAAATGATGATTTCAAAATTAAATTAAATTTATTAATTTTTTTTATATTTAGAAAATTAATTTAAAATTAATTATACAAAATGTAATGAATATTATTTTAATATGAAAAAAATGCTTTAATCATATGCCTAGATTTATTATTATACAGCGTGTTGAAAAAGTATTATGTGAAATTTGAAAAAAATTATTGAATATATAATATATAATTAATATTAAAATCGTTATTCTATAGTGATAAATTTACTTTATGGATATCAATAATGATTCCATGCATAAAAATTAATTTTATTAAAAACCTCTCATTTATATTTAGTTGATTTTTATTATCATTAGTAATAATTTATTAGCCATATAATTCATTATATAGATTTTAAATTCATATGTATTTTATACTTTATTAATTCATATTAATACCTTCAAATCCAATGGATAGGTGACAACTTTCAAAATAAATAATAATATTTTGAAATAATCTGTTGGTTTCTTTAAAAATTATGATTGAGGTAGAAAAATTTAGAAAAGAAAATAAATTTATTAGAAAACAATTATTTCAAAAAAAATTAGGGTGTTTAAAATTACACATTATAAATGAAATCGGTGAGACCCTAGGAAAATTTTTATTGATAAAAATAGAGTATAAAAAAATTTCCTTATTCATGTAACTATATGTAATCCCCAGCCATAAATTATCCTAGATATTTCCATTCTTCATGGTTATTGTCTTCCTCCATGAGAATATTGGATCTGGGTCACTCGTGTACACCTTCGAGATTATATTTTCAAATACACTACAAGAGATAAATGTTATAAAAACATAGTATTATCATATACTCACATGATCTATTTATTTTTAGTCATTATAAATACTCTGTCATAGTACATTCATTTTATCCTAGCTATCTTTCAATATTAATCTACATCGTCCTATAGATATAATATATGGTCTCGGGTTTATTAGAATTCTCCCAAAATAATAGTAATATTTATTTTCATGTTTTTTCATGGTTTTTAACTTTTTTATTCAATGCCTATATAATTTATTTTTATAAAATAATTTTTAGACTTTTTTACATTAATATTTAGATAATGCATCAGTTCATAGTTAGCTGAAATAGTTATCTTACAATAATAATATATTTTTTAGTTTATTAATGTAAAAAATCATTAAAAAATAATGTTTAGTTTTATATTTTATATCATTGAATTTACAATTAAAAATTCTAGATTGATGAGATTTAAATTATCTCATCTTATTCCCCAACAATTCCACACAATTAATACCAGAAGAACTTTCTATTTTTTTATAGAACTGGTTTGTGGAACCCTTATTCTATATTGAATTCATTTTATAATACATAAAAAAAATCAATTTATTGTGATGTTTAAAATCTAGATTTTTATTTTATGAATATTCTAAAATATTATACTCTTATTTTTCAATTATGGATTCTAAAATTATATATTTTCTAATTTATTCTAGGATTGTTTGTCTTATAATTTTCAAATTATTTTTTCAATTTTTTTCATTAAATGAAGTTACATATTATCTGATGTCAAAAGAAATATACATCAATGATGCTGTAAGTAAAACTTATACACTGGAAAAATTTATATTATCGACATAATTGTAAACCTCAAAACTATAATGATCTTGAAAATATTAAGGAATATTTACTATAGTTTGCGTCAATGTTATATAGTAAACTAATGTCTTATGATGTTTTCTTGAACTCATGTTATTGTCGAATGATATATATAAAATATTTATGATTACCTTGATGTCATATGATTCGATTGAACACGAAAATTCATTAAATCATATAAATTTCAACAAAATATCTATAAAATAAATCTAATCGTTCTCAACTACCTATAATATTTATCAAATGTATCATTATACTGACAATAGTATACATCATGATAAACCTCCCATGATGGGTTCTTCATTACATTATCTCTTCAAAATACAATATGTTCAAATATTATCATTTTTAATAAATTTATAAGTAAGGTGTTCATAAAATCAGGATATTCTACCCCAATATTTAATATAGTTTTCTCATATCCCTCAAAACATATCATATATCTATAAATATCGTCTTTGAAAATTATCAAATATAAAATTTTCCTGGTATTTTATAATTTTGAATAATTCCATCTATTATCTTTATGGTGTCACGTCAATAATGTTTCCAATAATAATTTTTGGACCATCATCACTTGTTCAAAACCCAACCCACATATATTGAAATTATATTCCAAACCAAACTTCCTTATTGGTTTGAATAAAATTCAATCCAATGAAATGAATAACCTTCCATTTTTTATTTTATTTTTAAATACCACATCAGATTTTTATTTAAATATGTGAGTTTATATTTCATGTAATTATTGGATTTAAATATAATAGAAATATTGGGGTTGGATATCTCACATTAAATCACTTATTTTGAACCTATATTTTCATTTTCTTTTATATCTAAATAATAGTGTGTGCCACATGGGGATGTTATGTTATGAAACATTATTTATAGATATCATCCTTTAATTATAATACCCTATTTCTATATGGGATAAATATATATATAAGAAATATTCTTTAATAATGTTTTTCAATTTTCCTATGTTATTAGTTTCATTTTTTAGAACATCATATGGTATGGTAATCATTTAATATTTAACAATCATATATATCAATAAATACATAATCATTTTATATTGAAAAAACATTCCATGTTTTCTCCTTATTAAATGAAAAAATATAACCCCATAATTAAAATGATTAATATGAATAATAAATAAGGGTTGAGTAATTTATATCCTTTCCATTTTCATTAGTTTAAACAGTTCTCCCAAATTTCCAATTTTACTACATCACATTTTCGTCAATGTTTTTATCCCCTTTAAGGTATTATCTGAAGACATCATCTTCATGGTAGATATAATACATTATAAAGATAAACATAATTATTATATATATAGTGATGAACTTAATTTAATACATTAATCCCCACATATTAGAAATAAAATAATCATGGATAATATTGAATAAGTAGGGATATATTTTTACCTCAAAAGAAATACAAAATAAAAGAGTTTCCTCTCAACATGTCATTATATTTTCATAAAATTAGATCATTAGAATATTTATATGGAGCCCTTTATTTGTTTCTCATATTAATAGTTATCTTGTATTAATTTTTTCCAATTAACATCATCATCATATAATATATTTTTCAATACTCATTTTTCATTTCAATCTTATAGTCTTGTGGTAAAAATTATAACTTCATTAACTCCTATTAGGGTAAATGGAAAATAATACAATTAATAGTTATAACACCTCATTAACCACCTCATTATAAAAACATTCTTAAATCATTATATCTACATTTAATGATGTATTATCATTACAATCATCATTATGATATAAAATGAGTTGTTCTTTTTGTCTTTAGAATGAATATTTAAATTTTACGAGTTGCATAATCTTGTATTACCACTAATTATGGACCCATTTTACATTAATTTCATATCCTACCCATAAACATTAAATTATATTTTTTTGTACTAATTTTATGAATTATTTAATTACAATAACATGTTATTTGAATCTACCCTCAAATTATCACTATATATCCTCCTTGGTTTATATAAGATCACTAGTAAATACATATTATTTCATAAATTCATTGATTTTTTCAATATCCCACAAAAAATTATTTATACCAACATAACTAATATCCCTCCCAATGATGGATAATTATTATATAATTTTTTATGGTTTTCCTTCTTTTTTCTAAGCCATATTTATCCTTGTATATAGTGATATTCATCACCTGATTTTCTATTGCATTAATATGGAATAATTAAACCAATTTTTCATTTCCCATATATCAATATATATTATTTTTCAATTTAATTTAATATATGTAATGGTTTTAGAATTTAAACTAATCTGGTGAAATTTCACCATAATTTGTTAGACCTGTATTCTCACCAGATTCAAATAGTAGATCTTTAACCTAAAATTACCAATTCATGTTTTCGATAATATTTTCATAATACTTTTTTACTAAATATAAAATCTTTTAGGTCTCCAAATAAATCTATTATTTAGAATATATTTTCTCATTAATCTAAAAGATTATATTATCTTATTTTATTAAATTTATATATCATCTCTTTATCAAAACAAGGTGTGTCATATCATCTATGGAATTATATTAATTCTTTTCTACAACTATATTAATCACATTGGCCAGGATTATATTATCTTTCATGAGTAGTGATGTTTTATCAATAAAAATTTATAAGTTATTATTTATTTTTAATTTTAGAGATTTCTTTTTTCCTTATAAGCACATAATGCTTATTTAAAAACAGTATCCACTTGGGAGAAAAAATTTCTTCGTTAGCAGATTGTCTTGTAGTGACTGATGAGTAAATAATATCACATTTTTATAATCAATTTCCTATTCTATCTGTGATTGTTAATGAATTATTCCCCATATTCTACTTCTTATACTTATTAACCTTATCATATGACTCATAATTTGTATCCTTATTATTTTCCATATAACAAGAAAATATTCTAATTCCATTAAAATCCAAAAACATTAGTAATTTTTTTTATTTTTTTATAATACTTTAGTATAATCAACATCATTGGATGAATAAATTGAATTTTATTAAAGTATGTAACGTATAAATACTTATCATAAAGACATGATCCTATAATATCATTATTTTAGAAATATCCATTTCTCCATCCCCTAAAATGCATGTCATGTTTTTCCATAACAATAAAAGATGGATCCATTCCATGTTTTTATATTCATTGAATAATAAAATGTTAAAATAGAGTTAGATCATCCATATAATAAATGTATGAATCCAAGGGGTCAAATATATTAGGATTGTTTCAAATAACCTTCTTTATAATTGGGAAATCTTGTATATTGTCTTTAAAACCACTTATATTTCATTATAACATATTGATTATTTGAAATTATTATTTAATATTTGTATAATAACCTAAAATTTTATCTTCTAATCAATACCTCTAATAATATAACATTTATTCATCAGGATTAATATTTTACTGATAACTACTTACTCCAAATTTCCCAACTTGCTGATTTGATTTCCCATGACTCTTTTATAGTTAATTTAAAACATGATAAATGAATAATGTTTATTTAAAATAACCAAAGTTTTATATATTCCAATTTTAATTATTTTTCCTAGTAGCTTACTATGTGATTAGTGGATATCCAACTATTCTAGTATATTAAATATACAATAGATGTTATAAAAGTTAGAGTAACATAATATTCATTCATATTTCAATGATATTTCTATAAATATAGGGACACATATATTATTAATTAAATATATATTTTATATCATAAAAAGAATAGTGGATCCCAGTGATTTTTCATTTTACGGGATACCTACTGAATTTTATATATCATTTTAGGTCACTATTAGGGGCATAAGGGGAATAAGTTGTAATTTTTTCATGAGTTATTTCTATATAACCCTATCACTATGACTGATTATGGTCTCATTCCATTCCCCAATAGTTATCTAACCATCACATTCATACATAAAGATTAAATCCTAGAAAATTGACATGGGGATTAAAATTTATTATCCCAAAGGGCCTAATAATTTCCATTATTTACTGTAAACCCAATTCATTGAATAAATATAGTAGACGCAAGTGGTTATAGAAATGGGAAATAAAATATATTTTTTATATGACCATTATATATTTATTTAAATATATATATATATATACACCTTTTATATTATATATTTTAGTTGATTGGGTATACACTACATCAAAAAGTTATCATATATAGCACATTACCCATATATAGGAATATATTCTTCTTCTGGACTGTTCATTGACACTTGGAAATGATCTTCCTCCATGAGCATACAAGATGTGGTTCATTCATGTCCACCTTCAAATATTTATGCCCAGAAATTATTGAGAGATTGAATTACAGAATGACTCATCCATCTCAAATATTTTAATTTTTTCCTCTGAGTCTCCAGGAATACTCTGTAACACAAGAACATACTCAACCAAAATTTCTCTCAGCTTAGATCACATACTTACACATATGATACACTATTTTATTTGCACATGAAGAAATCTTTTAGAATACTTATACTCTATATTTTTGAGTTCTCTCAAGGATAAAAACCCTCTACATGAACACCTATATAATTTATTTAAATAGAATATTGAAAAATTATAAAATCTATTTTTATTCATAAAATCTATCAAGTCAATCAATACATAATATATATTTTCAAGAAAATTATATTTTCTATTTTTAAAATCTCATTCAATATGAGTTTAAAACCAAGATATATATTTAATTTTCAATATCTAAATATTATGGATCGTATAATTTTTTGTGTAAATTATAATATTTCATATAATTATAAAATAAACAAAACATTTATTCTCCCATTAATTATTTATATTTTTCTGGAACTATAATTTGGTGTCTCCATTTTATGAAACGAAACAAAATATATCCTGAATCACATGTAATTTTGGTGACTTGGAAAATTAAAATCCATAATGACTAGAATATGAATCATATAAACTAATATAATTATTTTTTATAATATGTAATAAATAAATACCACATTTTCTCATTTGATGTGACATTTTATGTCATTATATATTGAAAATTACATTACGATTTTTTTTTATTTGAAAAAATTTGTATGTACATTTAATTCATATGATCTCCCATAATGGTTCACGGTCGAATAGAATGTAATATTATGGTATAAGTTAATTGATAAATATTAAACTCATATTATTAATTCTTATACTCCATATATGTTTAAAACAAAAGTCCTATGGTTTGGTTCAATTCCATTCTATGATCCAAAATTATACATTCAAGAAAATGAATTCTAATATGACATCATGTATTACTATTCTATTATATTCATAGAGTATTATATACTTCCAAATACCCATGATTCATTAAAATGACATAAGAAACTCATCAAACCATCTCCAATAATTCTCATTATCCAAAAAATATAATCATTATAATATTTAGACAAAAATATAAATTCTTGAATCTCAATAAACAAAAGATGGGTTTCTTATTTACTTTTATGGTTTTTCCATTAATTAATCTTTTATCATATAATATTAATTCTTATTCATGTTTTTCAATTGATTTATCACTTTGTGACACATATTTGTAATCACATTTCTCAACACCATCAATAATTGTCAAATAATTATTAAAACTAGTAAAACATTCATCACAAAAAATTTCTCTATCCTAAATTTTCATGAATATGTCCTTGTAAAATATTTAAGCCACTTTCTCATAACAATTTTCATCCATCATTTCCTCTTATTAATCACTTTTTAAAAACTATTACAAAACATAGTGATACCTTCTATAATTCCAATAATCCTTAATAATAAAAAATTAAAATACAATTAAATCGACATAACAATATTTCAATGATTGTAAGTTGTTATTTCTAATAATATAAAAATTATAGTTTTTTAGATAATAAAATAATTAAATATATTTTAATATATAAAATTATTTTAATAAAAAAACATGAATATATATATATATATTTCATAAATTAAAATATATGCATGAATATTTTTTACTTAAACAAGAAAATGGATATATACTAAAATTATTCAAAGGTAGCTATATTAATTAATATGAAATGTTAATATAATAATATGATATCTTAATTTTATACACACCCATCCATATTTTACTACATATTTTGCTTGATATTGGTTTAGGGGGGTGGCTGTTGTGTGTGACATTCAATATACACTAAATGAATATATCATGATCTTTTATCTGTGTTGTATCGTATTCAAAAATATTTATGACTAAAAGTATTATGTTTTTTATTATATGAAACCAAATTTAACATTTTATTCATTTATAAATATAATAAATAATTTCTACTTTTATACACATAAATTAGTGAAAAATTTCTAACAATAAGATATGAATGTTGAATATTTTATATGAGATTTGATAAATAGTTAAATGAAAACGATTTTTATATTGTTTAATATTAACTAGATGAATTGAAAATAATTCACAATGAACTAAAATGTGGGAACACATTTCTTTAGTTAAGGTGATATATACAAAGGGATACATAGTTCCATGTTAACATACATAATATTATGATATTTGGGAAATAACTCAATAATTTTTTTATTTATCATTTCTATAAATGAGTCATTAATAAAATAATAGAATTGAAATAGGACTCATACAGTGGAACTATGTGATTTTAAAATTATTGGATAATATTTTGAGGAAACAAATTACATACTATATGATAGAAAAAACATATAATGTTTTGCAAAAAATAATCAAACGAGATGTTATATTTTACTTCAAAATGATTTCATATTGTTTACAAGTGAATAGTATTGGTAATGTGTACTATGTTTGTGTAAATTATAGACATGTTTGATATCTCTAACTTACATTTCTAGAATTATATCCATATTTATTAAACTATTTAATTGAATTTTTGTTTCTAAAAATATCATATTTTTAATAAATAGTCATTATCAAAAGATATAATAGATTATAATTATTATCAATTATAAAACATGGTTTAATCATAGTGATTTATTTAAATATCATATAAAATTTTGTAAAATATTCCAATTTTTGATTTATCTTTCCCACAATATACATAACAACAAATCATATCATTATAGTGAAGCAACGATGTCATATGATTAGAAATAATTTCCTTAAAATACTAGTTATTTGATTTCTATAGGATGTGATATATGATATCTCTATGTGTGATATGAAATGATAATATATGATATTTTTATGGTATTATTGATGTGATATAGGACTAGTATGTATTATAGGAAGAAACATAGTGACAGAATGACCTGTGATATAGGTATATTTTATTAATATATAACATAATTATATACATTAATGAATAAATTATTAAACATTTATAAATTTATAAAATAAATACATTAGTTTTCATATTTTAATTCATGAATGTTTAATGTGTTTTAATGAATGAAATGTACATATTAATTTCCTATTTTGAAAATTTGGGAGGATTATAAAAAAATGATTTATTTTGATTCTAATTAGATTCCGAATATATATAATATATATGGTCATTATAATAAAAAAATATTATTAACTGGAAGTGTCCATAAAATTATAATTTTAGTATAGATACTGATCATTACATATAATTTCATTAATGTTGACTTTAATAATAATTGATATTATTAGTATACAAATTAAATATTCATAAAAATTAATATAAAAATGATTAATTATTTATTATAAATAAAATTTTAGGAATTTAAGTATATTTAGGTAATTTTTAATAAAATATTATGTTTAATTTAACCAAAATTTATTATTGTTAAAAATAATGGATTTTTATAATGTTTCATGTAGGAATTTGGAGATTGAATTTTTTTTATAATTAATATCACTATTGAGTAATGATATATGAACACTAATACTCTAGTTAAATATAAAACAATAATTATCTATATTTATGATATAGTTAACGGGATATGATTATTTTCAATTGATGACATACATTATTTTAATAACCATGGCTTTTTTCAACAATACCGTCATATTTTTTTTTCCAATTGATGGATTTTGAATTAGTTTTCCTTTGTTTAGTGAGGTTAGTTTATTTATGAAATTTAATATTTAAATAGTTTTTTCTATAAAGGTATACAATCCTTCATAAGATATTAAATTAATGCGGTGGATGATAACCATGAATTTATTTCATTATACTAATTAAAAATCATTTTGATAAGAGTGTTGAGTGGAGATTAAATCATCTATAATTGTTATATCCCAGAATTAGATGCCCCATGCCAGGTGGGGCACATTACCTCAAACACATCTCCCCAATTTCTAGAGGCTACTGAATAGCAGCGTGGGAATGGGGTGTGTCTGTGGGGAGACAAATCCCTCATTTCCAAAGTGGAGCACATCAAAAAAATGTAAACATGGGTAAATATAAGAATTAATATAAGTAAAAAAAGTAACATCATAAAATAGAGAAAAAAGTTACAAAAACTAAAACAACTAAAATTACATTCAAAAATATGTGATGATATGTCACGTAGTAAAAAACATGAAAACAATGATACATCATAGAAGTTATAACATATTCCATAAAAATATAAAAGAGATAAAAATACTATCCCAAGAATCACATGATCTAACTCGGTCCTCTAATATCATTCTCTATATTAAAAAGTATGAATTTAGGTTTTTTATGTCATATACTTCCCTTTTTCAACAACTACAACAATGTAATGTACTCCGGGTTCCAAACAGCACCAGAGATGGTGTGAGATAAATTTTAGTGGGCCACAACTAATGGTTTATATAATTTACAGCCTTTGTAATGGAAATGTAATATTGTAAAGGCATATATATATAATGTAAAGTAGTACAATGTAACTAAATACCCAATTACATGCTTCATCCCTCGGATGGTGTTTTAGTGTGTAACCAATTAATTATTTTAATATTAACATTTTATAACATATCACTTGTTAATAATAGTTATTGTTCCATGTTATAACTAGGAAGCCTATAATGATATTTAATAGTTATTTTCCACAGTAAAAACCAAGGCGACGTAGACCTCAAGGGTCACCAACATAGTAATAAATATAGCCTTACATGGGGTTATAATGTAATCATAGGAGAATTGTCTATGGAATACCACAATCAAGTGCCTACCAAGTCCAAGAAATTATTCCAAGGTAAAATGTCGCTTAAAAAACATTGGGCCCGATGGGATTTAATCATGGAACCAACTTGTCAATCGTAGATCCAATGAGTGTTTCCAAGGTATCTTGTAATGATATTTAAGAAATACTACAGTGTTATAGTGGGAATCCAAAGAATTCACAAGAATTGGGATATTGGTGGGACTTATCCTAAGAATTTTTTATCCTAGAATTGAAATAGGGTTCCTTAGTTCTCGTGAAATTATTTTATCAGAATCCAAGGAGAGATCGAGTAAAGGCAATCTTATTTGATATTGAAGTTATTTAATATTTCATTCTCCTCAATCCTTGGATTTCATATATGTGATAAGGTCATGTTTAATGAACCTTTTAATCATGTCATTTGGTTCAATCCATGCCTTTCATTACAGTGATAATGTCAAAAAGCAGGAAACCACTAATTTAATCCATTTAATCCATATTATATATTTAAGGTTCATTCCACTACCTTCCATTATTGTGGTAACAAGTTCTACAAATATGCAACACAGTAATCAATCACATTTATTCTAGTCAAGTCTAATACTTAGTATACTTTCTAATTCACATATCACATTTAATTATCATTTAAATAATTTACCATAGTCCGATCAAGTGGTGATCATACATAGTTTATTCCAATATGAACTTCCCAATATAAATCAATACATTTAATAATGAAACACATGCCCTAATAAGGGTAAATCAATGTCGTATCTGAATGGTTGATCTAACATGAAAAATACTACATACCAAATTAAGGAATAACATCCTACAAGGGATGGATGAATTTGTGGGAATAACCACCTAAAATTAATCACGTATATGGAATGATCATATACATAAAATTCTAATGATTATAAGAATGGAATTAAATTATATAATTGGAACTAGATTATATTTGTGTCCCCCACAGGACAATTACAATTGTAACAAACTTGAGGGGTGAGTTATAGACCACCCACATTTGGGTTGTTTGGGTCTCCTCCTCTGGTATCATCCATTTATTTGGCTCTGATCAGAGTAGAACAATGAAAATGAGAAGAACGCTCATACCTCGATAGATAGAATTTAAAAAATATAGAATATGAAAGGCTAAAAAGGACTCCAATACATGTTGGGCATCCAATATGGAAAATTGAAGTTAGATCGGATCTCAGATGATGGAGATTTCTCTATTGCTAGATTATTTTTTCAAAAACCTCCAATTTGTGTGCCATAGTGGATAATCCCACATAAACTCGTACTATGGAAGAAAGAGGGGGATTATTATATCATTAATGCCAAGAAGGAAAATTTACCTTCAAAATTAACCTATACATGGTTTGATTGCATGGTTTAAAAATACATGTAAAAACCATACACAATTAGCTAGGTATATGGGGAACTATCTTGATTAGGATGCGTGGTTGAGCACCAATCGTGAAAGATGGATGTCTGGAAAACACTATCTTCATGGTTAGGAAAATTTTTCACCAGTAATGTGCCAACCGTGCCACTTGAAATATTTCCCTAAAAATGTGTTTTGGGCTCTGAATAAGCCCCAGACAAATTTGGGACCATTAGTAACTAAAATGGAATCTAGAAAAGGAACAATATAAAGAATTAAATCGAAAATTAATTGATATATACCTATGTGATAAAACTAGATTATTATAGGCTTCCACCCCTAAAATAACTCATCCTCATGTTTACCATCCAATGGAGGTGAAAAAGTTTCTGAGAAAAACTCTATACATTGGGCATATACGTTAGCTTCCTTCTCTTACGTCTCATCGTGTACTCGATCCTTCTACCATAGCACTCATACCAAATGGATATAGAGGCCTCACAGAGCCATTATTCTCCATTCAACGATGCATACATAATTCTACTCAATGGTTGAATCATTATCTTACTCAAATTCTTTAGGATCAAATGTATAACATGAGACATCATGTCACGAACCAACCCGGGTCGACCCCGAACCGGTCACCCGAATCGGTCCGCGACATGGGCCGAGAGGCATTCCCGATCCCCACGGGCTGGCAACTAGTGCCGGGCATCAAAAGTAAACAGGTGGGAACGATTTGGCCCAAATGAAAAATAAACTAAACGGCGGAAAAAAAATAGAACAAAATGAATAAATAAAGAGCAACCGACACCACTACTAACCTGACCACGGTCCAAACTCCAGGTGACCCCATGGGTCACTCTCCAATACCACAACCAACATCGCTCAAGGCGAACAACTGAATCTGGAACCTGCAACAGAACTAAAAACAAGAAAACACTATAGGCGTGAGTATTAAAACTCAGTAGGTGGGCCCGACTAATTCTATTCCCAATGCACATACCAATAAATAAAGAATTTATCAATTACAGGTTTGAACTAAATTATATAAAATATGGTTTCCACACACTTTCATTTCTGAAACAAGTAACAGTCCATTGCCCTTTTTAATTTAGAACAAGTTTAATGTTGAAAGAAACAAGTGCATTGCATTTTTAAAACATTTTGCGAACAAATTGGAAATCCAAACTTTAGTTTTTAGTCAAAAGGAGAATCACACACAACACAAACTAAGGGAAATGGTAAAAGCGGCACACATGGGTCAGCAACCGAACTCGACCTCTCAACCGTCCTCCACACACAAATAAACACTAAAAGAAACATGGGTCGAACCTAGGAGATCGTGAACAATCCAGAACGTACTATACATGTGACTCATCCTGAAGGCATGCCATAACTCGATGACGTCATAATGCCCATAATACTACCCGGCATAGCCCTGCATGGCCTAACCGAGGGGCCCAATCCCCATAGCAGCAATAACTCAGTATTCCCCTGCTATTGGGCCACTAGCCAGTGCGTGGTCTAAACTAGTGCAGCAATCGTTCTCAGAAAATTCACTCAATATGCCAGGTTCCCATGTCAACACAAGCAGTAAAAAGAGGGTGCATCTACAATGTAAATAAATCACTCACGATGCACCAACATCACATACAGCTCACGCAAACAACGCACACCAAAGATCACCCCCGAGTGGGATTTCCAAGATAATCCATTTCATTAAAGTGCCAAACGGGCCTTCACAAATTTTAAAGTAAAACCTCTTTTCTCAAAGAGCTCAAATCACTTGTTCAGAAGAAATTATTTATCTTTAATACTAGAAGCACATTTGAAGTTCCGTGAATTATATTTAAAGGCCAAACTGGCATTCTTTCAAAACTGGGTGTCCGCCCGTCAAGAAAACGTCACAAGTGTTCCGTATAAAATAAACAGCTCCTTTCGCACTAAATAATAATTTAAAGTTTTACTATCTAATATTATTTCTAATTCATAAAAAAAATAATAAAAAAACAAGCAATTAATAAATTCTAAATCTAAAGGTAAGTGCAATGGGGGACCTACCTCATCTCGCAGTCCAAACGCAATGGTGCGTCACGCCTCGCACTGACGTACAAACACGCGTATGCCGATCATCGCAGGACCGTGGAAGAAACTTGTCAACACGCTGCAACCGCAAAGGTAACTATATTATATAAACATGGACATAAACAATCCATACGAACAAACAACGCATGGAACCACCTCGACCTACTTTCAAAATATACTTGCATCATTTGCACTATTTAATAAACCACTTTAAAATTTATAAAACGATTTCCAAAAGTAACTCATAGCCCACACACCCAAAATACATCCAAAGAACGCATTTCTGACCAACGCAGACCCAAAACACACATCAAATCTCAACTCACTTGGAACCAAGGCGGAAAAAAAGACACCAACCCGAAAACGATGCGAATCTTCGTTCGCACCTCAACCGCACCTTTGCGGGTCCAAAACAAACTATAATCATGTTAAATCGAGTGCAAAGACTCAAAACCAAACTCCAAAACAATGTAATAAGATTACTAAAGTTGGTACAGAGGTGTGAATAATGTTTGAGAGAAATTGAAAGCGTGCAAGTGCCAAAGAATTAATTAGGAAGGGAAAAATTGGGTTCGCCTACGTCAAACCAAGCACGGACGCAGTAACGCTTTAGCGGAGGGAAGGACAACCTCCCGCACACCAATCGCACACCTAAAACAAGGCAAACATGCGAATCAACACCCAAGGTTTTGGCACTCAGCCAAAATAAATAAATTAAAACACCAAAAGGTAGAAAATAAAAACACCCAAAACTATTTTCACAAAACTACCATTTTCTTTAAAACCACAACCAAATACCCACATAATTTAAGAAACATAAAACAACCCCTTCGAAACCATAGAACCCATTTCCAAAACATTTCACACAATGAACAAGTACTAGCATTATTAAACCAGACATGTCAAACCAAGTTCACAAATAGACAACCACCAACACACCATAATTGACGCCAAACATTTAATGAAAACTCCCAATTTCCAATTTGTGAAATACTAGCATTCAAAATAAATACCATAAGTTCTAAGCCTCCAAGCCTTGCATGTAATGAACCTTAAAAAACTAGATTTCACAAACTGAAACAAATTCCAAAAAGATACAACAGAATTAACAAGGTTTCAAAGTGGTTCCAGCTGAAAAAATAAACACCACAAGATAGAAAGAAGAAGAAGAAAATACCAGAGCAGGGAAGGGGTTCGTGGCCTGCTGGAGCCGGCGCAAGGAGGCGGCTCGGGGTGGCGGAGATTGTATCTTCGGGTCGCTGCAGATGAGCAGGATCATGGGAGAACCACGGACATGAGAGGCGCGGTTTGGGTGCGCTGATTAGGTCGCACCGGTGAGGAGGGGGTGGGGATAGGTTGACGCACTTGCAGCAGACCGAAGGGGGGAGCGGCGCAGGCAAGGGGGGAAACCACGGAGGAAGGCCGGAGGCGCGACGGGGTGCAGGGTCGATGGCACGCAGGGTAGGAGGCGGAACAAGGCGGTTGGGAGCGTGTGGTGAGGCGGACTGGGTGCAGGCGTCGCGGAAGGGGCAGGGGCGAAGCTGGTGCCAGGAGAAGGAAGGAAGGAAGGCTCGCCGGAGCGCGGCCGGAGGCTGCTGGAGGGGGAACCGGAGGTCGGGGTCGGGGTTCTAGCATTGCGCCGCTGCGCAGAAGGGAAGCGGGGGGGGGGGGGGGAAAGGGGGGCGACGGGGTGGATCGGCAGAAAGGGGGTAGGGTATTAGGGTTTTCTAAAAAAAACATTCTATTATATTAATAATAATAATATTAGTAATATATATAACATTAATATTAATAATAATAACATAGTAATGTTAATAATAATAATAATACAAATAATACTAATATTGATTACAATGATAATGATAATAGCAACATAATAATATTATTATTAACAAACATTATTTTTAAAACACAAGCTATTTAATTATCAAAACACGAAAACTAGATACCCGCACGCTCGTCGCAAGACTTAATAAACCGCGCACAAGTTGCGCGCCTCAACCCAGACGACATGGACATTCTCACAAGCACCTGGGGCGATCACGCGGCTACCGGCCACCGTGCGGTGACCGCGCACGGGCCCGAAACCTAGTAAAAGCATTAAACGACAAGAAATTTTAATTCGGGCTAAGCCCAGACCTCGGCGCAAACACTCAGAACCAAGAAATAATAAAAAGAAAAATAAATAGAAATGGCGGTTGTGACAATTCTCCCCACCACAGACACTTTCTGCCCCCAGAAAGTCACCCAGCTGAACGATGGACCAAACAAGAATCTCTGCCCAATTGTAACTAAAAGGAACATCACCACAAGAGAACAGGAGAACACGAGAGGGTTCTCCCCACCACAAGGATTCAACTAGCACAAAAATTTAACACCTACACATACCACCTCGGGAAGGGGGGCGACACGGGAACTCCCAACTGATCCAGGCTAACCTCTATAGCACGAACGAACAGCACCTCCGTTAAAACTTGGAACTCTCAACATAAACCAAAAAATCCTGAACACAAGAAAGAAACCTCTGTGATAAACTTAACCCATGAAGTAAACTCGAGCATTACCAGAGACGTCGATCCTTCCATAGGCACTTATATCCCCAAATTAACACAGTCGGACTAAGACTAACCCGTACAAGGTTCAAACACACTTTTAAGAAAACACACGATCCAGAACACCATAAAAAGACAAACGAGACTGTTTGGATACAAACGAACACATTCATCCCAACCTCACGACAACTCAAAGAACCTATAATAACGCTAACACTTTAACAGTGGAAAGATGAGAACCAAAGGGCTTTAAATGTTCTGTTGCTAACACGGATCACGAAACCCGAACTGAGGCGTCACACCCCCGACGACTCCTGACTGCGCGCGAGCTTCACCCCAAGACCTTTGGCTGGGGCTCTGATGGCTGAAGCATCTCCTGCCTCACAGTCAGGCACCAGAAATCTTCAAGTCACAGTGCCTCCCTCATGCGACACTCCTGACAAAGCTTATCGAGGTGATCTAGACACCTGCAATGATGGCACGTCTTCGGAGGGGTGTGACATGACGGCTTGCATGCCCCAAACGTCCATACTGACGGTACACCATTAGACGGTCTTACGAACTGGAAGTTAGAGCCACTGAAGATAATGTTTTAGAAATAGGTCCCTCTGGCACACACTACTCGCCAGATGGGGAACCTTGACGAGCAAGTGGATACGCTGGATTGTCAACCATCTCCACTCCAACGACCAACTCAACTAAGAATGCCTCATCCACCAGCTTCTCAAGGGTGATGCTCCAAAAAGGGAGGACTCACTCCTTGATCTCTGGAAGAAGACCCCTGATGAAGGGATGAGTCTTCACCCAGTCCTGCAACACTACCCCTGGAAAAAGAGACCCAAGATCCTTGAAATGGTCGACATACGCTTTCACCGTCTGCTGGCCATGTTGAGCACGCATGAGCTCTTCTGTTTCCTTCATCCTCACCTCCACAAGTATAAACCATTGAATGAAGAAGACATTAAAGAAATGTCACATCATCCCAAATTGCATAAATGGCGGGCGTACAACTCCTACTCATCCAGAGCTGGACCTTCAAACAGACCCAAAACAATACGCACTCAGATCGCTTCAGGAGTTCCCAATACCCTGAAGACACGCTCGACTTCACCAAGCCACTACACTGTCTATAACATACTCCAATCACCATGAAGGACAGACAACGTCCGAGAAATACCAAAAACTGGGCAGGACTCATCAAAACACTAGGGATCTTTCTGGGCAGCATTTCTAAATAAGATATATAACACCAAGACGAAACCAGTATCAATCGAAGCAACATCAAAGAAAGTGGATTCATCCAAAACAACCAGCTCAAAAGAAACAAACAACCGCAAACATAACCCAAAATTCTCTGTCCAAAATTCCCGTTTCATTTTTGATTCCAAAACCACGTCTTTTTAAATTCTCATTTCAAAACCAGTTTCCAAATACCAAATCCATTTCAAACCAAAATCGCTTTCCAAAACCATTTTCCTCTTTAAAATCCAATTTAGAAAAACATGGTCAAGCCTTTAATTTCAAATAAACACCCAGGTAATCTCATGACCCGTTTCACATGTCATTATCCACATTCAATTCAAACACGCACCAACACGTAATTGTATGCATTCTCTCACATGTGCAAACGTTCATAAGGGGTACCTGCAGTTTCACCCCAAACCATTCTCGACCAATTTCAAAGCAAACATCAGTTTTCCAAACCAAATGCTTTTAGATTTTAAAACCCATTTCATAAATTTAAAGTCCTTTAAAAGAAATCAGTCTCATTTTCAAAACCCCCTTTTTTTCCATTTCCAAAAATGCACTAACACCAACCAGAACAAAAACGACACTTAAATTGCATCAAACACCGTAGTGAGGGACTAGTAGTCACGCATAAACTGGTGACATGGTAGTGGGTCATGTCCCAAGTAGGCGTCGACCACTAGGAAGAAATCAAACCATGTACCCAGAATCCATATGGGTCACTACTCCATGTGAAATCACGATGTAACATCGTCTTACCTCTATTGTCATCCCTTAATCCAAAACAATCCAAAACGAAACAAAGACTCAATTCCCGGACTATCCCTGGCGACTCGAGGTGCAGAACGGGTGAGGGTTCATGACGTCCTTCCCATACCTACCTCTCAAGTCCCGACAATCCTAATCTCCTTCTACCAGACACCCCAAATAACAAGGGTCTCCTCTGATACCATTTTGTCACGAACCAACCCGGGTCGACCCCGAACCGGTCACCCGAATCGGTCCGCGACATGGCCCGAGAGGCGTTCCCGATCCCCACGGGCTGGCAACTAGTGCCGGGCATCAAAAGTAAACAGGTGGGAACGATTTGGCCCAAATGAAAAATAAACTAAACGGCGGAAAAAAATAGAACAAAATGAATAAATAAAGAGAAACCGACACCACTACTAACCTGACCACGGTCCAAACTCCCGGTGACCCCATGGGTCACTCTCTAATACCACAACCAACATCGCTCAAGGAGAACAACTGAATCTGGAACCTGCAACAGAACTAAAAACAAGAAAACACTATAGGCGTGAGTATTAAAACTCAGTAGGTGGGCCCGACTAATTCTATTCCTAATGCACATACCAATAAATAAAGAATTTATCAATTACAGGTTTGAACTAAATTATATAAAATATGGTTTCCACACACTTTCATTTCTGAAACAAGTAACAGTCCATTGCCCTTTTTAATTTAGAACAAGTTTAATGTTGAAAGAAACAAGTGCATTGCATTTTTAAAACATTTTGCGAACAAATTGGAAATCCAAACTTTAGTTTTTAGTCAAAAGGAGAATCACACACAACACACACTAAGGGCAATGGTAAAAGCGGCACACATGGGTCAGCAACCGAACTCGACCTCTCAACCGTCCGCCACACACAAATAAACACTAAAAGAAACATGGGTCGAACCTAGGAGATCGTGAACAATCCAGAACGTACTATACATGTGACTCATCCTGAAGGCATGCCATAACTCGATGACGTCAAAACGCCCATAATACTACCCGGCATAGCCCTGCATGGCCTAACCGAGGGGCCCAATCCCCATAGCAGCAATAACTCAGTATTCCCCTGCTATGGGGCCACTATCCAGTGCGTGGTCTAAACTAGTGCAGCAATCGTTCTCAGAAAATTCACTCAATATGCCAGGTTCCCATGTCAACACAAGCAGTAAAAAGAGGGTGCGTCTACAATGTAAATAAATCACTCACGATGCACCAACATCACATACAGCTCACGCAAACAACGCACACCAAAGATCACCCCCGAGTGGGATTTCCAAGATAATCCATTTCATTAATGTGCCAAACGGGCCTTCACAAATTTTAAAGTAAAACCTCTTTTCTCAAAGAGCTCAAAACACTTGTTCAGAAGAAATTATTTATCTTTAAAACTAGAAGCACATTTGAAGTTCCGTGAATTATGTTTAAAGGCCAAACTGGCATTCTTTCAAAACTGGGTGTCCGCCCGTCAAGAAAACGTCACAAGTGTTCGGTATAAAATAAACAGCTCCTTTCGCACTAAATAATAATTTAAAGTTTTACTATCTAATATTATTTCTAATTCATAAAAAAAATAATAAAACAACAAGCAATTAATAAATTCTAAATCTAAAGGTAAGTGCAATGGGGGACCTACCTCATCTCGCAGTCCAAACGCAATGGTGCGTCACGCCTCGCACTGACGTACAAACACGCGTATGCCGATCATCGCAGGACCGTGGAAGAAACTTGTCAACGCGCTGCAACCGCAAAGGTAACTATATTACATAAACATGGACATAAACAATCCATACGAACAAACAACGCATGGAACCACCTCGACCTACTTTCAAAATATACTTGCATCATTTGCACTATTTAATAAACCACTTTAAAATTTATAAAACGATTTCCAAAAGTAACTCATAGCCCACACACCCAAAATACATCCAAAGAACGCATTTCCGACCAACGCACACCCAAAACACACATCAAATCTCAACGCACTTGGAACCAAGGCGAAAAAAAAAGACACCAACCCGAAACCGATGCGAATCTTCGTTCGCACCTCAACCGCACCTTTGCGGGTCCAAAACAAACTATAATCATGGTAAATCGAGTGCAAAGACTCAAAACCAAACTCCAAAACAATGTAATAAGATTACTAAAGTTGGCACAGAGGTGTGAATAATGTTTGAGAGAAATTGAAAGCGTGCAAGTGCCAAAGAATTAATTAGGAAGGGAAAAATTGGGTTCGCCTACGTCAAACCAAGCACGGACGCAGTAACGCTTTAGCGGAGGGAAGGACAACCTCCCGCACCCCAATCGCACACCTAAAACAAGGCAAACGTGCGAATCAACACCCAAGGTTTTGGCACTCAGCCAAAATAAATAAATTAAAACACCAAAAGGTAGAAAATAAAAACACCCAAAAGTATTTTCACAAAACTACCATTTTCTTTAAAACCACAACCAAATACCCACATAATTTAAGAAACATAAAACAACCCCTTCGAAACCATAGAACCCATTTCCAAAACATTTCACACAATGAACAAGTACTTGCATTATTAAACCAAACATGTCAAACCAAGTTCACAAATAGACAACCACCAACACACCATAATTGACGCCAAACATTTAATGAAAACTCCCAATTTACAATTTGTGAAATACTAGCATTCAAAATAAATACCATATGTTCTAAGCCTCCAAGACTTGCATGTAATGAACCTTAAAAAACTAGATTTCACAAACTGAAACAAATTCCAAAAAGATACAACAGAATTAACAAGGTCTCAAAGTGGTTCCAGCTGAAAAAAAAACACCACAAGATAGAAAGAAAAGAAGAAAATACCAGAGCGGGGAAGGGGTTCGTGGCCTGCTGGAGCCGGCGCAAGGAGGCGGCTCGGGGTGGCGGAGATTGGATCTTCGGGTCACTGCAGATGAGTAGGATCATGGGAGAACCACGGACAGGAGAGGCGCGGTTTGGGTGCGCTGATTAGGTCGCACCGGTGAGGAGGGGGTGGGGCGAGGTTGACGCACTTGCAGCAGACCGAAGGGGGGAGCGGCGCAGGCAAGGGGGGAAACCACGGAGGAAGGCCGAAGGCGCGACGGGGTGCAAGGTCGATGGCACGCAGGGGAGGAGGCGGCGCAAGGCGGTTGGGAGCGTGTGGTGAGGCGGACTGGGTGCAGGCGTCGCGGAAGGGGCAGGGGCGAAGCTGGTGCCGGGAGAAGGAAGGCAGGAAGGCTCGCCGGAGCGCGGCCGGAGGCTGCTGGAGGGGGAACCGGAGGTCGGGGTCGGGGTTCGAGCATTGCGCCGCTGCGCAGAAGGGAAGCGAGGGGGGGGGGGAAAGGGGGGCGACGGGGTGGATCGGCAGAAAGGGGGTAGGGTATTAGGGTTTTCTAAAAAAAACATTCTATTATATTAATAATAATAATATTAGTAATATATATAACATTAATATTAATAATAATAACATAGTAATGTTAATAATAATAATAATACAAATAATACTAATATTGATAACAATGATAATGATAATAGCAACATAATAATATTATTATTAACAAACATTATTTTTAAAACACAAGCTATTTAATTATCAAAACATGAAAACTAGATACCCGCACGCTCGTCGCAAGACTTAATAAACCGCGCACAAGTTGCGCGCCTCAACCCAGACGACATGGACATTCTCACAAGCACCTGGGGAGATCACGCGGCTACCGGCCACCGTGCGGTGACCGCGCACGGGCCCGAAACCTAGTAAAAGCATTAAACGACAAGAAATTTTAATTCGGGCTCAGCCCAGACCTCGGCGCAAACACTCAGAACCAAGAAATAATAAAAATAAAAATAAATAGAAACGGCGGTTGTGACACATCATGAAAGTAGCGATGTTTTTAGATGAGGAAGATGTTGTTCATGGAACATTACCTCTAAGGTAGTATATACTGATAGTTTACTGGACGTATGATTTCTAGAATCTCAAATGGACCTATTTAGTGAGGTGACAACTTTCCCTACTTTTGTAACTGTCTATTCCCTATCCTCGGTGATACCTAAAGAAAAACATGATCCCTGACCTCGAATTCATGATGTTTTTTATGGTGATCAGAAAAGGATTTATATTTATAATTAGTAGTAGTCATATATTTTCTAATCAGTTGAACCAACATTGAATACACCCGAATGTGATAAAGACCTATTAAGGCTGACTCACCTGCCTCTATCTAGCATAGGGGTGAATGACACGACCTACCTTAAAAGTCTTTAAATGGAACCATCTCAATAGTCTTGTGGAAGTTGTTATTATAGGAGAACTCAATGATAGGAATATTCTTTTCCAAAAACAATTGAAATCATGGAAAAATGATTGAAGAATATCCTCTAGAACCTGTATTGTGATTTCCTATTTTTAAACGGTATATGGCAGAAATGATGTTCTTTGATGTATTGAGTACCCATAGCATTCTGAAATCCCTTGTAGAACCATGATGTGAAACAAGAATTATTTTATGAAATTGTAGTATGAGGGACCATATGGACTCATATGATCTCACAGACATACAGTCTTCCCATCTCATCAACTATAAAATTCTCTATAATTGGAATGATGTGGGATGTTTTCTTTATTCTGTCAATGACTACCCAAATAAAATCACTACCCCATGGAATCCTTAGTTGACGACTAAAAAATACATGATAACATATTCCCATTTCCATTATGGTACTAGATCTGGTAGTAAGAAGCCTCTAGGTATTTGGTGCTTCACCTTCACCTGATGACAGGTGGAACACCATGTGATAAATCATACAATCTAACAGTTCATTCTAGGCCACAAATACTAGCGTCACATATCTGCATACATCTTCAAGAGGCATGGATGAACTACCCACTGAGATGTATGGGACACACACATGAATTCATCTATCATATATACATGAAACGAGTTACATTCATGAATACATAGGATATTTTATCTCTCTAAAGACCAATCTATATGTGGTTTGTATCGTAACATAATCTCATGGAGAACCATGCATTTAGGTTATGAAAATTTTCTACCCTTTACATTTTCAAGGATGGAAGAGGTAACTGTCATGGATGAGAGGTAAGACTGATGATGACTGTCATGAAACTCTAAATGCAGCTCAGTAAATAGAGCCATTTACTTCCATTCATCAATGGCATCCCTTACATTCTATGTTTGAGTTTTCCAACTCATCATATTTTCAACAAAAATTCCCTTCCAAGGAATGTAGTAAATCAGAAAATCAATTTATTATAGATAATAAACCCATCTTCGACATAGAATGTTCACGTCATTTTGAGAAAATATATATTTGAGTCTCTTATGATCTGTGTACACCACAAAGTGTGCACCTAACATATAGTGTCTCAGGCAATACAAGGCATCGAAAACTGCTTATAGATCAAGGTCATGCATCATGTAATTTCTCTTATGAGGCATTAACATCTGAGATCCATACAAAAAAATATATCTTCATGCATCATCACTGCTCCTAGTATGAATACTGATGCATCACAGAATATGGAATAACATATTCATGGCTCCGAATGAGTCATAATAGTTGTTGATACAAGCCTCTAATTCATCTCCTAAAAGGATTTATCAGATTCTTCTAACCATATAAACATGACACCCTTATTTTTCATACTATTAATAGGTGAACCAATATGTGATAAGTCATTTTTGAAATACCTATAATATCCATCCAACCCCAAGAATGTTCATATGTAAAACACGTTCTTGGGATGCTCTTTGGAAACTATAACACTAACCTTTTTTGGGTTGACAGATATAATTGATTCATATATTATATAACATAATAAGTGAACATTGAAAATATAAATGAGGAACTTAGAACTCTGGTCATAATGATAAGGCTCTATCAGTGTAAATTCAATGATTTCAAGATGTTTGTGATGGTTTCTATGAGTGTGAGAATTTTCTATGATGTCATCCACAATGACAATGAAAATATAGTCTAAAGAGGTTGGAACACCCTATTCGTCTGATCCATCAAAACCATAGACACATTAATATGATTGAATGATATAACAAGTCACTCATATAGAACACACCTGATATAGAAAAATGTATGAGGTATTCCAGATGGAATGACTCATATCTGATGATAACCCAATATCATGTCAATCTTAGAGAATACCTTTTCTCCTCTATGATGGTCAATGAGATCATATATTAGATTAAGTGTGTAATAGTTTGTGGTCGTATGATGGTTTAGTCGCCATTATTATACACATGGACATAAGGTTACATCCCCATTCTTGTAAACAAGAACAAACAAATAGAAAGAAGATACACTAGTCTGTATAAATACTTTGGACTTTAAATCCTCAAACTACCACTTGATCTCTTAATGAAATTTGATTCCATCCTATAAGGATTAATGGAAACTGTAGATTCTCACATAATAATATAAATTTTAAACTCTACCACTCTCCCATTATATAATCTAGGGAAATCATAGAAAAATAAATCCCTAAAATGATCCAATACTGGAGTTACATAAGCTTGTTGTTAACCCAGATCCTCCATAAAGGGATTTTCAATCTGGTCTGTCACTCCACCTAGCCCATGTTGCTTTGGTCCCACTCTTCTAGCCTGGACATCCCACTCACCCTTATAAAGATAACTGCTACTCTCTAGTGATGTTAAAGATAACCCTTGATGACATATGTCAACAAAAGCATGATAGTGACCCAACCAATCTATACAAAGAATGACATCAAATAATTTTATCATGATAAAAAAAATAGGTTCCATAAGTAAGGGTAACTTACTACCTCAAGGTAAAGTCCCTATACTCATGTACACATTCTATTTATAACCTTAACAGTGTATCTAGGTTCATTATGCCATAATAATATTGTATCTCATGAATGAGACATTACACGATATATACAGAGATAAATGATTTTGAAGAACATGTATCACATAAATCAGATGTTATGGTAGATGCTACTAGAATTGTAACATGTATTATAGTTGGTCCCACAACAAGATCATCGAGTATTGGATGTAGTACGTGAAACTGGCCCGATCCATGACACTGTGCAACAGATTGACTACCACAATAATAACTACTATGTAATAGATAATGGAGATTAGGGGTCAAGATGCCATTTCCACAACCTCCTACTAATCAATACCTACCGATTCTATTCCCAATACCTACCGGACGTTTTGTAAACTAACTCCAACTACAGTTGGAGATAGTACATATCCTTTTCCAATTTAGGATCGTGGAATCATCCTACAGAAATTCTAGAGATGCCCCATATAGTCATAATTAGAGCACTATAGTGGTTCTCTATCCCATTGATTCTTCGAATTCCACTGTCTTCCATAGTGATGAAACTCTTTATTGATATTGAAGTGGAAACTCAGGTTGTCATTACCGTGACAAGAAACCTTAAGGGAATGTTTTCTACAACTTGAAGAACTACTGGCTATCCACATCACTAATCATATATAACTGATAATACTGTCATCCCTTATTTTTTTCTCAGTTATAAGATCATTATTGACTATCTCAAAAAAATAAGGAAAAAATACATTTACCTACATACAAATGGTATAACTGAATACATCCTCAAAAATTGTGTATGTCCAATTTCAAAGTGAAATTAATTATAATGACCACCATTGGATAAGATAGTAATAATATATTCTAATTATACTTTAAAACCACTCAATATTATAATTTATCACTATAAAAAAAATTTATTAAAAAAGTTGTTTTTAAGTATTTTTCACTATTCATAAAAAAATTAGAATTTCTCAGAAAATTTCAAAAAATTCAACTTTGGATAATTTCGATATTCTGAATACAAAAATGAAGTCCATTTTGAAATATAAAATTTAAATAATTTCAAAAATTGGGTATTATTATTCATAACAGCTACTTTGATTAGTCGCGGCGTGTTAGAATCTTGAACTTGCGTATAATGCAAGCTATTGCATTATTGAAAGAGAAGTGTATCATGAAATCTTAGGGTGTTATATAATTAATATAATCAATCCAAGATCCCATAGGTTTTGGGAATCCACTACATGTGGTTGTTCTAATCGCTAATAACCACCTCCCTAATCATATAATGGACTACCTGGGTGTGGTGATAGAAATAGATCAAACCATCTTCCATATCTTGATACTCTCAATAATTATATACCATGTATTCTGTTGTTCATACCTCACTGTCCCTTGTACTATCTCTACCAAGGTGTTCAGTCTACCATTTTTCTATCAGTTTCATGGAGGGTTAGAAATCCCATATTGAGATGTCCTTAACCACCCCATGAGAAAAATAGCCTCTATATCGGTTCTCTCAAACAAAAATGAAATCCATAAACAATATACCATATATCCTATGATCTCTTCCTAAAATCTCTCAAAACTCCAGATTCATATTAATACCATTTGTTAGTGGATACCAATGTCTTATCTCTTTTGTGCCAACTACCAATGATAATTGTTTGTGTAAACTCTAGTAGAAATCCATCTTCTATAAAACAATACTCAAGTACTCATTTATATGTTGGAATAAAATAATATATCACTCTATACATAATTCCTCATTATGTTCCCTTTTCAAAAGTCCATTCATATAAAAAAATTTCGTGAACCACGTCTAGAGGGTATCTTGATAGGTTGTTAAAAGTCAATGTATTCTCTACCATAGTCAATATGCCTTGTTGAATCTGCTGAAGTTCTTATATCCTTGTTAAACATTTAATGGGTGGATATATCTAATCCTAGAAGATAAAATTATGATTTTTCTGACATAGAACCATCACAACATTGTTATGAGTCATCATAGTCTACCATTTCCATACAAATCTCATAATGCGGCTCACTTCTACGATCTCTATCTGATTTAGAGGTGTCCTCACATTGTGGAAAAAATAGGTATATTTTATAGAGTGTATTTAGAAACCTAGGGGTCCATATGACCTATAAAAATCAGATGTATTACCTAAGAAACTCATTGATATAAATCATCATAGGCATTTCCTAAAAAATATTTACTAGTTCAACCAGATTCTCAATGGGGGTGCAAATAAAAACAAATTCATAAGTACTACATCCACTATAGCTCCCGACCCGAAAGACTTACTAATTATCATATCATCATAACAATCCTACTATGGAGTACTAGTTATATATCATGTTGAATGAATTAGTAAATAATGAATATTTATTATGATCAGTGTGTAAATCCGGGAAGATGACTCTAGAAGGACATGGAAACCACAACTCATTACTATATGACACATTTTCCAATTTTCCCTTACTAATAATGTATTCATGTAGGGAGTAGACAATAAGGATGTTAGATTCAGGTTGAATGGATATGTTGGCCACTAAACCAACACTTCAACTTATGTCCTTCTATCAAACCACCAAACACTTTATCACCATTTCACATGTTCCTGAAATAGTCATCACATATAGAAAATCTTTACACTCTTATCCTACAACAAACTTCTCTATGATACCACCCTATCACAACCATAAATGTTAGGGCCTTCTCTACTGGTGATATACTAAGTGTGACACCCCAATAATTAAATTAATAGCCCTGCAACTGGTGATTGGAATCAATTATTCAATTCACACACATGGAAAGCCCAATCATAACATGCATGTACACAAACACATTCCAAATTATCAATCATATATAGACAGTTCAAAAAATTATCTGAAATTAATTAATATATATATATATATCCCATTTCATAATATTATATAAGGGAATAAATGTATGAATGTTGAAAAGACAAGAACACTAGAAAAACTAATAAAAAGCGTTTGACCTACTCAATAGAGGGGTATTCTATTAATTAGAACACCTATAAATTACTATGGTCTGTATAAAGAACTATTATTTTTAATATCTTGGTACTTCTATGAATTATTCAAATTTATTTTCACCTATATAAGATAAAACAAGTGCATGTAGAGCCCATGGAGGTGTGAATATAAAAATATCATATAGGTCCAACTACAAGAACCAAACTCAAATTATCGAGAGTGTGATTAGATCATAATCATGAAGATATGTCAATCATAATATGAGACATAAAAAAAGAATAGTTACCATGAAATACTCCAAACATAGACCAAGTCTAAAATGGGTTTCAACCATAATTATTGTTATAGGACTGCACTCAAGGATTAAAAGTAACACTCATCAATGAGAGAACTCATTCCTCGAATCATGTTATCCCTAATGGTGTTCATATGAGAGGTCATTTTCATCATTATTCTCCAAATTATTACTCAATGTATATACAATTATCTCAGTATATAGAATGGGGATCTCACCGCGGGCCTCTAGAGTATAACTAATTTTACCTGGAATAAAATAGAAATTAGGGGATCAAACATTTGAAAATGTTACATATGATGTTTCATCAATACCCACTTATGAAAAAATAATAAATTATAGGGGATCATACTATGGGTCAAATAGAGGGATTACGATACACTATCTGAGACTAATCCCTTATATGTTATCATGTCATAATATTTAGAGGTAATTAATTTTTGTATCCACATGGGGATTGAAAAAAGTACCATAACCAACTAATAGTGGTCTATATTGAATTGATAAAGGGTATCAACAAGTACTTGAAAAAATAAAAAAATGTTTAATAGAAGTACATGGCTTTTCCCATCTCTTTAGGTTCTTTATATGTCATTTTATCTTGAATTAAATTACTTATCCATTATTTAAACAATCCTGTTTGGGATATACGTCTTGTAGTGATCAGGTTGGAACTCAAGATGTGCCACCTATGCATGTATGTACAATCTTCCCCATGACATGTAATTCGTGTTAATTCCATGTAATATGGTAGTGCATGTATACCTAGATAGTTACACGTATTAGGCATTGACCATGTAATCTTACCATTCCCATGTTCTAGGATTTCTCTATGTTTGTGTGCCCCATGGTTACATACTGGGACTCTATCCACATCTGACTATATATTTGATTTTTATTATGTGTAAACACTAGTGTTATAGTAGGATACCACATGACATGTTTTATTTAGACTACATGTATTTTATTCATTATTTTTCATTGAATTCAGAACATTTAGGAGTCTTCATAATATATTTCTTCCATCGATGATTCATCCATGATTCTCATAGTTAATCGTGGATTTCATTTCATCATATCCCCTTCTTCATAGGTGATTCTATTCCTATAATCAAATTCTACCATGAATCACCTCTATTATATTGCTTCATCCCCATACATCAAATCCTGAATCAACGGCCTCAAAATCTCTTCAAAACCGTAATGTAATAAATATTCACCACTTCCATTATATCAATCTTAAATCTAAACATGATTCATGTATCTATTTCACCAAATGGGGACTGCACAATGATCTCTGATTAGATATTTATTAAATCACCACCAAAATAATTTCAAATATAAACCTGTGAAGTATGGGAGAGAAAGAGAAAAATTATATAATGAGGAATGAAAGTTATACATTATTTGGTTTGGCCTCTATTATTTATTTAAGTAAATAATATTCAATAGAAAAAAATAAATGAACAATAATTAAATATCATTTATCACCAAATACCTAAAATTTAAATCTGTACCCAAATACAAGATCATTACTTGAATTAATCTGTTAGATTAAGTTAATTACATTCATCAATAAAAGAAAAATGGAGAATAAATAAATTAACAATATCTACCCTATATCGATTTGAGATTAATACTTGATGATTAATGGTCACACATTACTGTTGTTATAAAAATATGAATTCTCATATTGGAAAAAATATTTTCAATCTATGATCCATCATCAATTTTTTGATAGTACTAATCAAAAAATATCTATCAATGCCTAGGGTTATATAGTTAACCCTATTTAGTTTTCAAAATTATGTTTATATATATCCACATTAATATAGGATTAATTATTAAAACTATGAAAATATATTAATTTATTTAATTATTATTCTATACATGAAGGAATAAAATAAAAAAAACTCAACATATCGAATGATAATATCTCTCTTTGGGTATAATATAAATACATCATTTAATGATACTATTTGTATTTAAATCCTATAATTCGTTTAGGAGTTGATATATATTTTAGAAAAAAATTCTTGATTGTTATAATAAATTTACAATTTTATAATATCAGCATTGTCCCTCTCTGGGCCCCAAAATCCAATGCTAAATCAGATCCTTTCTTAGAAATAGTTATTTAACATATTCTAAAAGCATAAAATGAATAAATAGATATGTTACACTAGCACTTATTTTTATGTTTCTTCTTTATTTCATGATATTCAAAGAGTGGTTCTGGAAGACATTATAATTTTAGTTAAAATTATTTTCATGCTTCATGTCCGGAAATATGGTTTCATATAATCTAGTCATACCATTGATTATGGTCTACAATTTTAATAATCCCATCATGAACTGGCCCATTGGGATGTCATAATATTATATACCACATGATTCAAAAAAGTTAATAAGACTTTTGACATGTTTAAAATTGTATTGTGGGGAATGGGATGCACACATAGGATGTAAATTGATTTCTGGCTATATTTGATAGTTCCTAATTGTTCTTATCATTTTATACCACATATAGATTTGGATATTTTATTATATGATTGATCTAATTAATATCTTATATACATTTTTATGGAATGTATTCCATATTTCATTGTCACAGTGATTAAGGTTTTTTATATCTATTACATTAGTATGTTAACTATTATGATTATCCATACATTGCCTTACTATTCAATGTTTTTAATATTACCTCCATAATTATTATCATTATATATATGTGTGTGTGTGTTTTAGTCTCCTTGATATATAATATAGATCCCCTATATTAGAAATCAACCTGTGATTATATGGTGAGGTTATTTGGATGTCATGCAGGGCCTTCAACTTGAATCCATTTTGGATAACTATGTCAATGGTGATAAAATATAGTATTAGAGTGAGTTTTGTTTTCAAGGCATGGTAGATGATGATTTTTAATATATTTGTACATAAAGGGAACTCCAAATTATTCACTTGAAATGCAGATATATTGCATGATTTCAAATCTTTTTTATAAAGGTAATTAATTTTATTTTTGGTTTTATAAATTATAATATCTTAAATTATCCTAGATATCAATATTGTTTAACTTATATAATTTATTGTTTCCTAAATTAAACATTATAAAAAAAATTTATATGAATGCCTCTAACATGTCATTTTGGACATACGTGAAATATATGTTATTTGATTTGATATGAACATAATTTGTAAAAAACGAGGTTTAGTTTTTAAATTGAAAAAAATATGTTAATAAGGATTAATAAGGTTCATGGTTCACATAACCATTGATTATTTTCCACTAGTATAATTTTTTGTGTGACTTTCATTCCTAACTATAAAGTAGATATGATGGTGTATAAGGAAAGAAAATATGTTACCTAGGTAAAAATATGACTGTAATTGAAATAGAGGGATATAATTCCTATTAAAATTTCCACAATTTGTGTTGTTTTTTATTATATTTATATTTATATAGATATTTTTTTCAGTGAATTATTTCCATGATATCCTCTACTAGTGTTCAAGGTGGATATATATGTTAATAAACCAATGAATATAAATAATAGGAACCCTAAGAATATAGGTTTGTTTCCACAGAGGCATGAGTAAGTTTGGTCCCCTTAGGGTGAAGATGATTGTAACCTACATGAAGAGGTTTCGAAGAATCTATGCTAGAAATAAAATATAGATAATATGAAATGAAAAATTAATTATTAGTGGAGAGTGAATTGAGTATTAGAAATTAATATTTGTATATGGGAAGCTCAATGTGTTGAGTCATATATACCATATCTTCCAAGATTATTCCAATAATAAAATCATTCTCTATTCTGAAAGGATTGTGGACTCCATGATTTGATGTTTTATATTGAGTTTTATAGACCTTAATGGATATGTATTATATTATAGTAATATGGATGGGGATTATAGATATGTATATGAAATGTTGACTATTTAAATTATGGATAAATATCTAGGATCGAGATGGTAGCCATGAAGGGATATCATTGAAATATTTTGTGGTGCAAATACTAGAAAATTTTTTCCCTACTATAGTGAGGTATTATCAGGAGAACAAGTCAATGATAATATAATTGTTTTAGATTTTTGTAATCAAATATGATGTTATGTTCAAGGATTTTTTATTTTTTCTATTCATATTAGATTGGGATAAGATATCCAATCTATTTATATTTTATAATAGTGATCAATATGATATTATTGTATTATTGAACAATTCAATATTGACATCAATTAATGATGCAGTGAACGAAGCCTTAATAATATTGTACAGAATGACTGGTGCTAATATAAAAATTTTAATAATAAAATTAGGTGATATTGGAATAGGAACATTTGGTAGCAATATAAATGGGTATATTGATACATTGTGGTATCTTTATTTCTCAAAAAAATATTACACCATAGAGTTGATTATCCTTAAAATATAACCACTATTAGTAGTCATGAAGCCTTTATACCTAGTAAGAATGATAACCTATGGATTATATAGATTTTTTCTAGACTCAGGAAAATATTTTTGGACATTGAGTTGTGTAGGGATGTAATTGAAAGAGTTATCCTATAGTGTAATGATATACATGAGTAAATGGATATCAGAAGTCGTTTCAATTTTTAATATAGTCTATGAATCTATGAGGATTTTATATAGTAGAAGATCATGTTTCTTGTTAGTTTCATATGATCATTGTAGTCTTTTCTAAGAAGGTGATATGGATTTTTATGTTCAGTAATATTATTTGATTATATTAGTTCTTGTTTTAAAAGAGAAGAATTCATATATAGTATGTATTATGAAAAAATAATCAATGTTCTATAAGTAGATGTTTGGGAGCCAATAGTGATACTTGATTATAATTTATTTAGTGGATTCTAAGAACGGTTTTTGGGTGATATTATGTTATGGTACCATCATCAATTTATGTTTTTTTAATATAGTAGATTATTCCTATTATACAGAGTACACAAGGGGGTGTCAGTCTCTTATCTTGTATTGGTAATGGTAATTAGAAAACAATAGATGTTTAAAAAATATCACATTGCATAAAAGATATTATGAGAAATTTAGGTCATGACCCATCCTAGTGGGACCCGAGCCGCAACTCCCCAACCCCACCTCCAATAGGCCAAAAGCTGATGACCAGCACCGAGTAGGCATACTACTAGAATTGGAGGCATTGCCTATAAACCTGTACACACGCACACACATCTCCAAGCCCTAAAAGATGAAAAGTAAAAACTACAAAAAAGGAAAAGATGCATGCATACACTAAAACCCAACCAACAGAGTATGACAGGAAAGTAAAGTACAAGAAAGTAAAACCCTGGGCCAAAAGTACAAGCCCAACAAAAGAATGTCCATAACCAAGACCAACCTGTAAGGAAAGGTACTGGGACTGCAATATGTAGCCGTAGGAACACACCTCGGCCTGCCTGATCTCACTGAGCAGCGTCTGGTCCTGGTCCACCTAGAATCTTGTCAAAGGCTCGCTCGTCTGTACAAGACACGAGAGGTGCGGGCAAAGCTCGTGCAATGGTGAGTATAACAATACCCAGTAGAACACCCCAAAACCACAAAGAAAATAAAACAAGGGAAAATACCACAATGAAAGATACAGTCAGCTCCACACAGTATATTTCTACAGGACATCTAACAAGAATAACCAGATATTCTCATTCACAAATAACCATCACGATACCGCCACTAGGATCCAGCTGAAAGATTCCACCAAGCAAGTAACAAGGAGAACACACTCCTAGGTATGAAGAGGGAGATAATAAGTACTCGTTCCGAGAGAACACAATCCACAAGTACTTTGGGAACATGATGCTCATATGAGGATCAAAACCAAGTCACAGGGTGATTCCGACAACTCAGTCTGAGCAAATCCGCTATGCAGAGGATCGACGCCCGGGTAATGTTGGTCACATCGATACCAAGAAATCTACCTAGGGTTCTAGGAATGAATAGAGGATCCGTATCAAAGTCTCATAGAGGGGATTACAACAACTCTGTTCAGGAAGTCCTGCTGAAGGGATCATACTTCTGCACAAAGTAAATGATACCAGAACCTTCAGGGAAAAGACCAAGGGTACGAACTCTATGAAAACTAGTCCAAGTCATAGAAGACAAGTGGCTCAAGCCATGAAGAATTTGTTACATGGTGTGTAGTATGGTTACATGTCATGTTCCTTGACCTTGGGTAGTACCCGTGTAAACGGCCCGTGTCATCCTTCTAAGCTGTGTGAAACTAAACTACACGACGTGTAGAATAATCACATGCCATGTTCCTTGACTCCATGTATTGCCCGTGTAAACGGCCCGTGTCATTTGGCTTGTCAAATAGAAATCAACTACACGATTTGTAGAAGAGTCACATGTTGTTTCAGAGAACTTTGGTCTTTCTCCATGTACGCTAGCCATGTGCTCGTACATAGTCTTTGTTTGTTTCTGTGCCGCCTGCCCGTGTATCAGTACATGAGGTATCCCATGTATCTGGCCAGGTCTGGACGGGGAAGGGTATACACGACGTGTACATGGTCGTGTACCTATCCCGTGTATGTGTCTCCTGCTCATGTACCCATACACAGGGTATCCCGTGTATCTGTATGGGTCTGGCTGGGGAAGGGTATACACGTCGTGTCATTGTCCGTGTACCCAACCCATGTCTGTGTCGCTTTCCCGTGTACCAGTACACGGGGTATCCCGTATATCTGGTCAGATCTGGCCGGGGAAGGGTATACACACCGTGTTGTTGGCCATATACCCAACCCGTGTCTGTGTACTCCCGGAGTACACGCCAGGTGGTCTGCCAATGAACACACACTGTATAGCCCATACTACATGGCGTGTAGTCGTGATTTTTTCCAGAAGTGTCGTCTTCCTCCTCACGCTGCGGCTGAACCTCCAAATCCTCGGGTTCTCATCCGTTTGTCCCGATATTATAGGGATTGGTTCATTTCATCATACAAAAACCGTAATGGGTGTTTTTGTCTCATAAATCAGATCATAAACCTCAAACGATCCATCTGAAGAAAAATGTCCAAAAACTCCTATCTCCCGATCCACTCCAAATATTCTGCCAAAACCGTCGTCACACCTCCGTGACATCGCTCCGGGGTTGGATCTACAATCTCGGATCGTTGCGCCAACAAATGAATGCGCAACGATCGATTTCCTCCAAGAACACGTACACCACAATGAGGAACGCGAGGGAGAAAATACAAGAATCAAAAAAGAGGGACGAACCTTGATTGTTGTTCATGATGATCGGGGTTCGTCACCGTTAGATCAAACCCAAGACAACCTCAAAATCCATGAAAAAACCCATCCCGCAAGAACGATCGATCCGCGGGATAATCTATTTGTGGATTAGTCCATGTTTGTCCTGGAAATCAAAAACAGGGAAGGAAATCAAAAAAACATCCTACTTAGATTCCACAATGTTCGTTGGTGAAGATCTGGTCGCTGCATCATCGTCGCCGGAGAAAATCATCAAGAACTTCTTCTCCGCGTCAGGAGGTCTTCTCCAGAGCCTCCAGAACCGCTAAGGGTTTCAGGATTCTGAGTTTTTTGACCCCGGACCCTTGTGCATGCCTTTATTTAAAGAAAAGATAAGATCTATCTGTTGTAGTAGATTTAAAAGATTTTTCTGCAGAATAAAATATTTTTATTTAAATATTTTATTACTTTTACGTCCCAAAAAATGGATTTCACCACCGACCTATGTCGGCCGATGTTAGGCCTTGCCTAAGGTAAAATTTTTATTTCGAATGCAATGGTGCTGTCGTATTTCTGATCTGAGCACCCGTTCAGGAGTTATTCAACTTTTTTTAGGAAAACCACAGACGCATGTTATTTAATTATTAAATTAAATTCAATCATTTGTTCCGGGCTCACCGGGCCGCAGAACTGCACGCCGTCTTAGAGTTGGGTCTCGAATTAATTTCCATATAATATTCAAATAATACATGGAGAAATCTGAGGAATTTCATCACACCCACCTTAGGACTTTTACGTCCTCAAAAAGCCAAAACAAAGGCTACTCAAAAAGATGTGGGTACTGCACGTGAATCTGAGCCTCCCACTCCCACGTACTCTCCTGGAGATTCCTGTGCTTCCACCGGACATGCACTAATGGAATAGCTCACCCACAAAAGATCTTCTCTTGCCGATCCTCGATCTCCACTGGGTACTCAGCAAAGGTCACTCCATCATCGATGTCCAGCTCACCCAAGTCGATGACGTGTGATGGATCATACACATTCCTCCATAGCTACAACACATGGAAGACGTTTTGTACACGGTCAATCTAAGGAGGTAGAGCCAAGCGATATGCCACCTCACCAACTCTACTCATAATATGAAAAGGGCCAACGAACCTCAGAGATTGCTTTCCGCCTCGGCCAAATCTCTGCAATCCCCGTCGAGGTGAGACCCGAAGGAACACATGGTCTCCCTACTCGAACTCCAAGGGCCTACAAGGTCACCTCTACAGATCCTTGAATGGTGTCATACCAATAGTGTAATGATAACTATTGATATAAGAAAATTACACTAGTGTTATGTGATCCTCCCAACTACGACCGAAGTCAAGTATGCAAGCTTGAAGCATATCCTCTAGGGCCTGGATGGTCCGTTTTGTCTGACCATCAGTCTGGGGATGAATCGTTGTGCTCAAGCGTAACTGTGTCCCAAAAGCTTCCTAAAATCCCTTCCACAACCAGGATGTGAAACAAGAATCACAATCCGAGATGATCTGGGATGGTACTCCTTGAAGTTGAACTATCTCATGCACGTAAAGGCGTCCCAAACTCTCTACTGAACTCTGCTCCCATGTAGATAGGATGTGGGCCGACTTGGTGGGTCGATCAACGATCACCTACATGGCATCGTGCCCCTTGGGCGTACATGGTAAACCTGTCACGAAGTCCATGGATATCTCGTCCCACTTCCACTCTGGCACCTCAATGGGATGAGTCAAGCCTACTGTCACTTGGTTCTCAACCTTTACTTGCTGACAAGATAGGCACCGAGAAACAAACTCTTCCACACACTTCTTCATTCATGGCTACTAGAACTGACGCCGGAGGTCCTGATACATCTTTTCCATGCCTGGATGCACCACCAAGGAGGATGTATGGAACTCTCTTATAACCTCCTCCTGCAGCATCACAGGTACCACTGTACTCCCTCTGAAAAGAACAACGTGCTCTCCAATTTTGAATATCCATCAGCTACAACACCTGTGGATATTTCAGCACGTAGAGTCTCACAGCTAGAATCCTAACACTGTGCTTCCAATACTCGTTATAAGAGTGTAGGGGTAACAACCATCGACTGAAGGTAAGATCCATCATCTCTATCCACTAAGGATGACTATAAAGAGGCCAAATGCCTCATCGCCTCATCCAGCAAATGTGAACTAGATTTCTTGCTCAGAGCATCCGCCACTACGTTCCCCTTCCCAAGAGTATAAACGATCTCAAAGTCGTAATCCTGGAGGAACTCGAGCCACCCCCTTTGCCTCAAATTAATATCATTATGAGAAAAGATATATCTGAGACTCTTGTGATCATATTAGAGAGTAAACCGCTCACCCATCAGGTAGTGCCGCCACATCTTCAACGTGAAGACTACCACTGCCAACTCAAGATCATGGTCGTGTAGTTATTCTTGTGTGGCCTCAACTTACGTGAGCCATATGAAATCCTTTCTTTCCTCTTCATTAGGACACAACCATGCCCGGTTCCTGATGTGTCACAGAACACTACATACCCGACACCCTCCTCCGGTAAACTCATGATCGGGGCGCTTGTCAGACTATGTCTCAACTGCAGGAAAGCCTACTGCCATTTCTCGGTCCACACGAAAGGCTTCCCCTTTCAGGCCAATGATGTCATGGGTTATGAAATTATAAAGAAATCAATATTAAATATCTGATAGTATCTTTCCAATCCAAGAAAGCTCCGCACCTCCGTCATGCTTCAGGGTGGCTCCCATGCTAGTACTGCCTCTACCTTGGTTGGGTCCACTGCTACACCATCTGCTGAGATAATTTGTCCTAGAAAGTGGACCTCTTGTATCCAGAACTGGAAATTAGAGAGTTTCCCATACATCTGGTGCTCTCGGAGTGTGTCCAGAACCATCCTTAGGTGTCTCACATGCTCCTCCTCGGACATAGAGTACACAAGGATATCATCGATGAAGACCACTACAAACCGATCTTGATAGGGCTGAAAGATCTGGTTCATGAGTCCCATGAACACTGCCAGGGAATTCATCATGCCGAATGGCATCACCAAGTACTCATAGTGATCATAGCGACATCTGAAAGTCGAATTCGGTACATCCTCATCCCGTACTTGCAACTGGTGATAGCTTGATCATAGATCAACCTTCGAGAACCATCGTTCCCCTCTCAACTGGTCAAAGAGGTCATCGATCTTATATAGTGGATACAGGTTCTTCACATTCTCCTGGTTCAAGCACCGGTAAGCCACACATAGCCTCAAGGTAAGTTTTCCTTCTTGGAAAACAGCACTGGGGCTGCCCAGGGTGAAATGCTGGGTCTCACAAAGCCCTTCTTCTGCAAGTCATCCAGTTTCACTCTCATCTCATGAAGCTCATCAGGAGCCATCCGATATGTTGATGCTAATATCGGCATCATCCCGGGTTGCATCTAAATGCATAAATATATCTCCCAACGGGGAGGTATCCCGGTGAAATCCTCCAGAAAGACGTCCTAATACTCAGCCACTACTACAAGAAACTGGAAACTCATAACAATTGTCGCTCCAAGGGCCAGGCTAGCCAACTGATGTGAAATTGGTTGTGCCTTCCTGTGCACGAGTCCATCCTGTACTGCTTGGGTCTCTCTTTCATTGACAAAAGAGAACCTCATTCCACCACTGCAGACACACCGCACACTTCACCTAAAATATTCGATCTGGGCATGAACTTTGGATAGAAAATCCATACAAAGAATGACATTGTAAGGCCTCAATGCTACCACCAAGAGGTTCCAACTGAAACTCTCGTCTCCAAGGGTCTGGTCACACTACCTACAAAGGTGTGTGATATCTGATTCTTCTCCAGTCATTGTTTCTATGCATAAGGGTCGAGTAAATGGATCAACTGAAATCTCAAGGTCTCGAACAAGATAAGCAGCCATAATTGAATGACTATCACCTGTGACTATCAGTATGGAAGCCAAAGTAGAAAAGACACAGATTGTTCCTCTAATCATTCCAGGAGTACCTGGGTCATAAGCCTCTGCCGCCTGTAGCTATCCCTGCCTCTGTCCACCAGCGCCCTGAACTTGGGGTGGAACTCCTGGGGATGGTGGTGGTAAATGGTCAAAACGTTGACCACCACCAGCTGCTCTCCAACCTCCCCTACCAAGTCCGTCGCCCCGTGGATATGTCTTCTCCACACGTTTTCCTCTGCCTCGATGGTCCATCCACTGCTCCCGTGTTAGTAGTACGGTGGGTCGGACAATCTCGAGAGAGATGTACTATACCATCGGATTGAGTAGAATCGCCTCTCTCGAGGCTGGAAGGATGCACCTTGTGAACCCTGTATGGAAGATCCCCTATCCTGGGATCTCCTCTGAAAATGTCTCCCATGCCTGGGTCCCTGGCGTTGGATCCCTGCTGCTGAGGTCTCTGCTCCAGCTCACCCACCACTGACAACTGTCGGTTGTCTCTGCTCTGCAAAGAATCTCTCGACCACCAAAGCCCACTCGAGCACCCCCAGAATAAGTAGGAATGATCATAGGGATGATGATAGCTCAAATATCTCGGCGTAAGCCCTGCTCAAATGTCCGAGCTCTGAAGTACTGATTTCTAACAATATCAATCGAGTACCGCGAGATGTCTGTAAACCTCGATGAAGTGTCAGCCACCGTCATGGTTCCCTGCTGGAGCTGAAGAAGCTCATATATGCGTACTGCTCTCATGGTAACTGGTGAAAACTCCTCTCTGAAGAGATGCTCAAACTCCGACCAAGCATGAGTTGCCTCATAGTGGGTTTGGATAACCAAACTCCACCATCGTCCTTTCGAGCCCTGCAGAAGGCTCACTGCCAAGATCTCCATCTGGTCTGCTGGTGTCCTGACCAAATGGAAGACTCTGGTCACTGCCTCAAGCCATTCCTCTACTGCCTGAGGGTCAGGCTCGCCTTGAATCTTGAGGTGTCTCCTTATCTCTGAAACTCGTGGAGTGCGCTCAGCCTGCGCTCCTCCTCCACTGGTACAGTAGGCACTAAACACTGCTCCACATGTGGTAGGATAACTGGCACACCACCTGTTGGTAAAACTAGGGGATCTAGTTCCTGTATCGAGGCTTCATCACTTAGGGGGTCATCCTCGTGATCGAGCTACTGGATCCTAGCAGGTGCGCATAGAGGATGCATCATATAAAGAAACAAGATGTATCTCAGTCAGTGAGTATATCTGGAGAGATGACTCAAGAAGGACATGGAAACCAGAACCCATTCTTATATGATCTATGTACCATTGTATTCCCCTGCAACTAGTATTCTCATGTTTCGAGTTGAAAATAAAGTAATCATAGTCTTGGTGTATGGATACGTCGGCCGCCCATACCAACACTGGGGTCGCTGGACTGAAAGCTGAACTCGAAACACTTAACAATGTTTCCCCAAACCAAGCCACACACTCTCGATCCTAAGGTAGAACTGACCACCTCTGATTCCACTCTGTCACGACCCGTCCCAGTGGGGCCTGAGCCGCAACTCCCCAAGCCCGCCTCCAATAGGACAGGGGCTCATGACTAGCACCGAGTAGGCATACTGCTAACATGGGAGGCATTTCCTATAAACCTGTACACACACACACACATCTCCAAGACCTCAAAGCTAAAAATTAAAAACTACTAAATAGGAAAATATGCATGCATACACTAAAACACAACCAACAGAGTACTGCAGGAAAGTAATGTACAAGAAAGAAAAACATTGGTCCAAAAGTACAATCCCACCAAAAGAAAGTCTGTAACAAAGTGCCACCTGTAAGGAAAGGTACTGGGACTGCAATTTGTAGCCGTAGGAACACACCTCAGCCCGCCTGATCTCACTGAGCACTGTCTGGGCCTGGTCAACCTAGAATCATGTCAAAGGCTCACACTTCTGCACAAGACATGACATGTGCTGGCAAATCCCGTGTAGCGGTGAGTATAACAATACCCAGTAGGACACCCCGAAACCAAAAAGAAAATAAAAAAAGGGAAAATACCACAAAGAAAGATACAGTCAGATCCACACAGTATATGTCTATAGGACATATAACAAGAATATCTAGATATACTCATACACAAACGACCATCACGATACCACCACAAGGTTCCAACTCAAAGATTCCACTAAGCACGTAACAAGGAGAACACACTCCTAGGTCTGAAGAGAGAGATACGAAGTACTCGTTCCGGGAGAACTCACTCCACAAGTACTTTGGGAACAGGATGCTCAGATGAGGATCAAAACCAAGTCATGGGGTGATTCTGACAACTCAGTCTGATCTAATCCGCTAAGCATGGAATTTGAGCTCGGGTAAAGTTGGTCACTTCGATACCAAGAACTCTACCTAGGGTTCCAGGAATGAATAGAGGATCTGTCTCAAAGTCTCACAGAGGGGATTCCATCAACTCTTTTTAGGAAGTCCTGCTGAAGGGATCATACTCCTACATAAAAGAAAATGATACCAAAAACATTATGGAAAAGACCAAGGGTACGAACCCTAAGAAAACAAGTCCAAGTCACATAATACAAGTGGCTCAAGCCATGAAGAATTGGTTAAACGGCCTGTAGTACGGTTACACGCTGTGTTCCTTGAACTCGGGTACTTCCATGTAAATGACCCATGTCATCCGTCCATGATGTGTTAAACTAAACTTCATGGTGTGTAGAAGAATCACACGCTGTGTTCCTTGACACCGGGTACAGCCTGTGTAAACGGCCCGTGTCATTTGGCTTGTCAGATAGAAAGCAACGACACATAGTGTAGAAGAGTCATACGCAGTTTCCGAGCACCTGGGGCTCGTTCCGTGTACGCTGTCCATGTGCCCGTACATGGTCTCTGTCCGTCTCAGTGTCGCCTGCCCGTGTACCAGTACACGAGGTATCCCATGTATCTGGCTGAGTCTGGCCGAGGAAGGGTATAAACGTCGTGTCCTTGGCCGTGTACCTAGCCCATGTCCGTGTCTCCTTCCCCTGTACCAGTACTCGGGGTACCCCGTGTATCTGGCCGGGTCTGGACGGGGATGGGTATACATGCCGTGTCGTTGGCCGTGTACCCAACCCGTGTCTGTGTCGCCTGCCCATGTACCAGTACATGGGGTATCCCGTATATCTGGCCAGGTCTGGCCGGGGACGTGTATACATAATGTGTCATTGGCCGTGTACCCAAACCATGTTCGTGTACTCCCAGAGTACACGCCAGGTGGTCCGCCTATGAACACACACCGTGTAGCCCATACTACACAGTGTGTAGTTTGGATTTTTTCCAGAACCGTCATCTTCCTCCTTGTGCCACGGCTGAACCACCGGATCCTCAATATCTCGTCCGTTTGTCCCGATACTCCAGAGATTGGTTCGTTTCATCATACGAACACTATAACGGGTGTTTTCGGCTCTTAAATCGGATCATAAAACTCGAACAATCCATCTATAGAACAACGCCCGAAAAATCGTATCTCCCAATCCGGTTCGAATCATATATCGAAATCGTCGACGCACCTCCATGAAATCGCTCCAGGGTTAGATCTACAATATCAAATCATTGTGCCAAAAAATGAATGTGCAACGATCGATTTACTCCAAGAACGCGTAGAATGTAACAAAGAACGTGATGGAGAAAATACAAGAATTAAACAAGAGGGACGAACCTCAATCGTTTTTCATGATGATATGGGTTCGTTGACATTATATCAAAACCAAAACAACTTCAAAATCCACGCAAAAACCTGTCCCATAAGAATGATCGATCTGTGGGATAATCTGTTTTTGGATTAGTCAACGTTCATCGTGGAGATCAGAAACGGGGAAGGAAATCAAAAACAAACATCCTAAATAGATTCTGTGGTGTTTTTTGGCGAAGATCCGGTCACTGCATCGTCGTCGCCAGCGAAAATCGTTATGAACGTCGTCACCGTGTCGGGAGGTCTTCTCCAGAGCCTCTAGAGCCGCCAAGGGTTTCAGGGTTCTAAGGTTTGTAGCCCTGGACCCTTGCATCGGCCTTTTTTTTAAAAAAATATAAGAGATATCTATTGCAGCTGATTTAAATGATTTCTCTACAGAATTAAAAAAATTAAAATATTTTATTACTTTTACGTCCCAAAAACTAGATTTCATCACCGACCTGCGCCGGCCGATGTTAGGCCTCGACTAAGGTAAAATCGATGTTCTGAACGCAATGGTGCCCTCAGATTTCTGATCTGAGCACCTGTTCAGGAGTTATTCTACTTTTTCAGGAAAACCACACATGCACGTTATTTAATTAGTAAATTAAATTCAAACATTTGTTCTAGGCTCACCGGACCTCAGAACTACATGCCGTCTTAGAGCCGGGTCTCTAATTAATTCCCATATAAAGTAAAAATAATACATGGAAGAATCCGAGACATTACATATATGTGGGATTCATTAGGTTATTATTCATTTTTATGGTTTGTGATTGCCTAAGGATGGTGTGCTATGTTGTAGGGATGTTGTTATGTCAGGGGTGTTGGTTCAAGTTATTTTGAGTTTAATTTCAACCAAAAAATATTTAATGATTCATTTTTTAGATGGTTTATTGGTTAGTGGAGTACAATGAATTTTATTAAAAAATGATCATATGGTTTCATTTAAATTTTCTAAAATAAAAATTTCACATGGTAATTAACTAACTTGTATTGAGTGTAATGAATTGATAAGATTGGTTAAGAATGCCCTATGATGCTTCTGAGTGGATAATAACATCAAATGAGGATCAATAGGGGAGTTAGGTAACATGTATATGAATAATATGTATAAAATTTTTCATTTATATGTATATTGTTTTATTTTAATATATTTAATTAGGTTTTTATATGATTGAAGCCTATATTTAAGCCCTAACTCTATATGCAATCCATGAAATATTTCCCTCTCTCATTTCGGATCCTCCACTTGGTGGTTTCTCAAACATACATATATATTTTTTTGAATATTATATCACATAGTTCTATCCTATACCTCTTCATGTTATTCTTATTTTCTATCTCCTTAGTCTCAATCAATCCACAAACTTGGTGAACATGACTCTTGAAGGATTATAGTGAGAATATATTTTCATTTTATCTATGGGATTACACATTTATTATTTGGAAATATTTTCAGTATACCAGGAGATATTGAATAAAGCTTGATGAAGTGTCGTAACAATAAAGGGATGATCCAATCTCCATTAAATCATGGATATTATTTAATTTTTCATTTCCTAAGGAATTTATTACTCTAAAAAACAACATTAATTCATACATTTTGATATTTAGATAACCACAATTTTAGACACATGTTCTGGCTTATTTCATGGGAAAATTAATAATTGATGTTGGGTTATTTTAATAATTTACTACATTAATAAATCCTTGACCAGTTAGAACCAATTTATAGTTGAGAAAATATGCACCAGAATGAATGTTTTCTATTGATGAAAAAACCTTGATGTTATTTCATTTATCAGTTCAGTAAATGATTAAATTACACATATATAGTTTTCTATTCCTCATTTATTGATGGATCACAATGTGGACTTTTGGTCATGTAATGATGATGTTAATTAATTATTTTGGTACTTATATAAATGATATTTTTAGTAATGGATTACTATTATGTGAGAGGCATGTTATATAAATATCTAATGATTCACATCACATTTTCATTTCTTCTGTTGGGATTATTCATTCTAATAATAAATGAGGAGTAGACAATAATGTGACTACCAGTATAGAATAAATTTTTTTCCTTATAATTAATTATGTAAATGATAATGTACAAAAAAAACTTCAAATTGATGAAGTAACTAAGACAAGATGGTCCGGTCCCACAACATACTCTAAATAATTGATATATCCACACCATAATGTGTATCACACACTATAATGTGTCTAGTTTTGAGTTGGACTAGGTTAATTATTATGGAAATATTTAATTATTAAATTGAAATCAGCCATGATGTTCTTACATGATAGTCAATTATAGTATGAGTTATTTTTGATTTACCTCTTTATATGGATTATATATTAGTGAAATAATTTAATTTGAGGAACAACACTGAAACAAAATAAAAGTCTCTTAATAGTTTTGAATCCATAAAGAGTTTTATATAATTGAAATAGGAGATACTAAAAGAGAGACAATTACATATTATAGGGATCCAATTAGGATGTATTTAGGGTAATACTTATATAGAGAATGATGGTGAAAAAATTATAAAATCAAAAGGAATGTTAGGGATGATAATATATTATTATTCATCTTTGGGAAAACATATTAAATATTTTAATTAGAGATAATAGACATCTCTCTACTGCATTCCATGTTCATTTTATAATAAATTCGGTCCACAAATGTGAGATCACAACCAGTATGGGGAATGGATTAAACACTATATAAAAAGAGAGTGTGAAACATTTAAAATATTTACTGTCTTCTTGTATTTGTTTTAATAATATCTATTTTGATCACATCATCAACATCAGGATCAGATCACACAAATTGATTATGTAAAAAATAATGATTGATGGTTGGGGATGTGAATTCTATTGATTACACCATCCCATATTAGATACATACTCTCATATTATCCCTCAATTTGGATTCATATAATAAATGAATAATAGTTTTATTTTATAATTTAGGGATATAAGTTAAATTTTAATTTCATATATCATTGATAAATGAGATATAAAGAGACTATTAATATCTCAGAAAATAATTATGTTTTAGTTTTCTATCAAATGAGAATCATTTTAATGATGTTAAAGAAGGTTATATATCATAATCTACATAGATTTTATATTCATGATTTAATTAACAAATATTTAAATTTAAAGGATGTTTTAATATCCAATAACATGTGTGAAAATATAATTTTTAATATTATTAGTGAGAAAACAAACATTTAATCTCATCACCCATTGTGAATTAGTCGAAGCATGTTTTTGAAATAAATACACCTAAAATAATTTTTTATTGAATTCCACATCATCTTTAAGGGAGATAAAAACATGAAATAATATTTCTTATAAAAATTTCACCCAAAATTTTGGTGGATTTATAATAATTTATGTCTAATAAATGTATTCTTTTATGATTCAAACCTGGCATAATAGAATGAGGGTCCCCACCCCACGTTAAGTGAGGAGACATGGGTATAATTTAGGATTAAGAGAACCAACGTGTAACCTATAAGAACGCATTGTGTACTACCCACAAAAACTACTCTATTGGGAATATAAATTATCCAGAGTTGAATATGGTCCCTTATGTAGACTATACAATGAATTCATCCATGTAGAACACAATTGTATCCATGGTTTTGGAACGAGCGATGTGAAATGAGGTTAAACTATTGTGATGTTGTTATTAGTGATTACTAGATTATCCTAGTGTATGTGCAGTTACATGGTTAGAATCTGATAGGGTACAGATAGAAAATGAATCATAAACATAAGATTATATTCCCATAAACAAGATTAGTTGGGATAGAGTTCTTGTATTACCCTGTGAAGAATGATGTGGGGTTAATTTTCACACTTATTTCATATGTGGGTTTTGTGGTATCTGTGTGGCCATCAAGCTTTGGTGTTCATCCCCTACATAGTGTGTTATACCATATGGTGTTTTTTATCTCTTAAAGGTTATATGTGAGATCTACAATATTTTTAGTATGATTCTATGTCATGGTATTGTTCATGGAATCCCACTATAGTCGTCGGTGTGACCCCCATTTTGAGCATTATGATCATTATAGTTAAATATTGGGATTATTGTTTCCCATAGAAGTCCTAGGAGTAACCCATGATCTATTTTTTGGGGACTTATTAGTTTTAGTAGGCTTCATAGAGGTCAATAAGAGGCAAGGGTGTAAACCCCTATCTGATTGTTGAGATCCTCTAGTCTATAATGTAACTTTATTTATGGAAAGACCTCACGAGCATGTTCACTTGGTTCTATTTTATATGGGATGGTGGAGATGTACTAACGTTTTAGTGATGATCAATGAGTTAGATATCTTTGATGAGTTTCATTTATGATGATAGTGCTCATACAGTGAGTACTCACATATCATAATTAACATTAATCCTCGAATAGAATCCTTTGGATGGATTTATAGTTATGACCATGTGACTTACAACCCATGCAGAGTATTTCTGGTATATTCAAGAAATACCCAATGTTATTTATAATATATTAATTAAAATAAAATTTTGTTATTAGTCAAATATTTATGTATAGATGTGCGGAAGAGTTAGTTATTTCTATTATATCTCATTTGGGTTTTATATATATTTCAGCTATTATACGGGTGAGCTGTTTCTATTATGAATATCTCCATTATATTGTTTTTTTTATTCTATTAAATATTTATATACTAACTCATAAATTGGATCATCAAATACATTTTTGGCCATATTTAGATGATAATATTCCTTACGGAGTCTTAGGAGGATCCGAGGTAGGTAAAGCATAGTGAGATGGAATAATCGAGGTGTGTGGCGATAAATCCATTTGAGAGTAGTCCCCTCCTTCTAAGAAGTTTATATTCTTTTATCTGTTTATAGTCTGAGTTCATTTTTCTCCTTAATTATTTATAGTACTATTTTTATACATTGATCATTGGATGAATGTAGTCCATGCATTCTTGTTTCTGTTTTTTATTATTTCAATATTTTTTAATAGATATTGTTGTGTGTGTTCATTTATACTAGTACCTTAGGATAATTCCTCCCATGTTTGAGATATTTTTACTTTGTTATAGTCACTAGTCCCTGGATAATTTGATTCAAGCATGGGGTAGTAACACTCGGCTTATCACTGGCTTGGTGGTCCCCATTGGGCTAGGTGATGATAACACTAATAGATCATGGAAATAAAATTTCAAATTTCATTAATGAAATTACATTATGTGTAAAACATGACAAATATAAAAATACTGTAAATGATTTGTATTCATAACATATATATATATTAATGTTATTAAATAATAGTTTTTTTTAATATAATAAATTTAAATAAATAATTTTAATGTTTATAATATAAGCTAGGAAACTAAATTGAATGTGATTAATATTAATTAGTGCTATGAATCTCCATTTTTTGAAGATCTATGTTTTTATAAATATATTATATTAAAATAATAGTAATTAATTATAAATTATTTATGAAATATTATTATTAGATAATTAAAATTGAATGAAAATATTATATTGAAAAAATTAGTAATTGAGATGATATAATTTTAAGAAAACATGATGTCTGAAAAGTTTTATTTTAATTAAAACATTATTTTATAATATCACATGTTATATTATAGATATTAAATATATAATTTTTATACTATAACTTTTTATAAATAATTATTTTTCATTATTATCAGGTTAAATTTATTTTCCCGAGAACATTCTAGTTATTTTTGATCAATTTGAGTTTTTTTGTGAATTGTAAAAAAATATTTTTTTCAGAAAATACAAGAATATTTAATAAATTTTTTTCATTTAATAATGAAAAAAACATGAACAGTTATAATCGACCAATTATGTATTTAAAAAGTAAAATAACTCATTAAAAAATAATTTATAATTTAATGATTTATTTTTTATAACTTATGTTATATTTTATTTTAATAAAATCCTATTACTAATTAAGAACATTAAAAAATGTATTTCTACAATTATATTCAATTTTTTTGTAGTTTGATTATTACATAATAAAGATTTATTTATTGATCCACATGTAATGTTTAGGGGAATCATTTCTGTTAAAAATTCGTTATCTTAAATAATAAAATAATTAATATTTTAACATAAAAATACACCATTCCCCACTCACTCAACAAAAATTCCACTAAATTTATCTATAAATTTAATTTTCATTAACATCTTAAAACCCATGCTTTTTTTTTCAAATAAAATAATCTATATATTTCATTTAGTTATATTTGGATGTTATCCAACCTTGTTCCCATATGATTCATTAAATGAGTAAATCATTAAAAACGAGGGAACCCTAATTAGATCACATTATTTCCTCCCTTCATCCTTTTACACGCCTAATAAATTTAATATTTTTCACCAATTAAAATATTTAATATATATATATATCAAATATTAGTTTCATTAATATATGTATATATTTATTTTATTCAATTTATAATATATAATCTCTCTCTCAACTATTTTAACAATTATTGAAAATATCTTATATCATTATCCTAATTTGATGTTGTATAAAAATTAGATTTCCCAAAATATAAGTTTAGACTATATTTTATAAATTTTTTTAAATTTATTCAAACATTATCTAAATAATTTATAAATTTATAAATTTTTCCAAAGAAAATTCTAGAGATTTGAAGTAAATTGGAATGTTTAAATTTAAAAATCTATTCAATCATTTCACACATCATGAAAAATATAAATAAATAAATTAAGTTAATTATAACTAATAAAAATTGTTAAAAATGAATATAAATCAATTTTATATTACTATTTTATAATAATTAGATTAATATTTATGAGTTCTAAATATTATGAAATTAATTTGGACCTAATGTAATGTCTCCTTTTATAAATCACGATTCTTTTAGAGATGATTCATATTGTGAAACATGAATTATTTTATATGGTTTAATAAATACACCAATGACTAAATATTTTATAAAAAAAATTATTTCATTATATTTTGATATAAGAATAAAGATTTCACTTTCATGTTATTTTTAATTATATAATAAAAATTCCAGATGGGTTTTTCATCTTAAATTGTCTATCTCTAGGAGATTATTTTTATAATGAAATTATGTTGTTTTTTGTAGTGTTTTTACTATATTAGGATATATTATATTATTGATTATATATTTACATAGGTTATTTAATTTTCAATATCATGTTTTTCTTTCAATGGTATTTTAATCAATGGTTACAAAATTTGTATGGATTTTATCATCTCCATATCCATTTTTTGGGTCACAAATATTCATCCTTGACTATTACCATATATTTTTCATTTATTCTAAAAAACACTATAAAATATTAAATTTCATATTTCTTTCTATAGTAACAAAAAATAACATAAAAAAATTATCTACCTTAATATAATTTATTCTCTGTGATATTTTCATGTAGTAAATAATATTTCCCAACCCTTTTAATGATTAATTTTTATCCATGCCCATACTCAATATAATGATTCAAAAATATTCCTCTATATACATCATTGATTTATTAAGTTTAAAATCATCTACCTATTACTTGTAATAATAATCTTTAAAATAAATCATTAAAACTTATTATACATAGGTCAATTTCCATTTTCTTCAAGAAAAATGAAATAAATTTCATTTTTAACATTTAAATCCTTGGAACTTTATCTCATTTTAATAAAAAAATCATAATGCATAATCTCTATTGTATTATGTTTTTATAAATTAATATATATTCTTATTTTATTGAATAATTTATGTTAAATTGAAAGGTAATGTTTGAGAACAACGAATGATGTTATTTCATTCCACATATTTTAATATTCCACAACGTATTTCATTTTTCCATATTATTTATTTTAAATTTTTCAATATTTAGAATTCATTATAATTTTATTCTTTAAATTTCCTCCATCAGTCCATTTGACTAGTATTTTTGAATTTACAAATAAATTTATTTTACACAACCATGTAACAATTTAATTTTGAAAATAAATTGTAAAATTTCACTTCATATTTCCACTCAAAATGTATAATATATATCTTTATTAGATTTATGTTTAATTTATTTCCATTTATATTATCTTATGATAATATAGATTATCTAGAATATTTTATATAGGGGTTATATTATCTATATCTTTATACATATCACTCGACATTATTCCTCTCATTAATGAAAAATACTTTTTAATTTTTTTATACGGTCAAGGAATCTTCAACTATTTTAATATTGTGATTTTATGTATTTATATTAATATTATTTTATATTGTTTGTTATTAAATTGTTAGTTCGATGATATTTATAATATTTATTTATTTTTTAATATTAACATTCCATATAATTGTTATTTCAAAATAGTTGATATTTTTTTACTTATGGTTTTTGGTTTTATATCATATTTTTTATTATATAATTTTGAAGTTGAATTCATTTGAAATAATTAGTGATGGTTGATTAAAAAAATTATATAGCTCATTTATGAATTATTATGTCAGAATATATAAGTTTTTTTGGGTATTTCATGTAATCCTTACTTGATAAATAATGTTATCATGAAATGATTAATTAGTGGAATGTTTATGATGACTTAAATTATGTGTACCATTACTATGAAGTTATTTATTACTTCTCATGTGAATATTTACATTTATATTTTTTCCACAGATACATTATATGATCATGTTATAAATTATATTAAATTATGGATTATTATTAATCCCCCAGACGTTATTCATTCCATGGTTATTCCATTATATATTTTCTTTTAATAACCCCTTACTAAGTGTTTGAGGGGAATAGTTTTTTATGTTTCCAATCCCAAGGTAATGGAAGAAGATGATTATGTATAATTTATATAGAATAATTTTATTTATCAATAATTTTATGGGATATGTTGAATACATTTTATAATATAAATAAATAAAATTTTACGAAAATAAATTTCCATCTTCTTCAAAAGACATGGATTCTATTTATTATATATTACATCATGACTCTCTAAATCACTAAAACTGAATAATAATTTGTGTATATGATTATAATTTTTTTATTATATAGTAATTATTGATAGTTTTATTTGGGTCACATCAGTCTGTTTCAAAAAATATTTTGCAAGTAATATGAATATTTTGAATTGGATCCAATTATGATAGTATGAGGCATATTTATAACATTGTAATGGATATATTTTCTTTGAGTATTCCATTTTCAATTTCATTTTTATTATTAGATTATTTAGTTGATTTCTATATTTATTATCTTTTTATTGTTAATTCATTTTCAATTTTTCATAAGGTTAAATATATTATTCAATACAGTAAAATCATAAATATTGTTTAATATATTATTAATTTATTTTAAATAAATTAGACAACTGAATAATGTTAAACACCATGTATATATTTATGAAATTTGAATATTTTGGTATGTGATCTTGTGTATATAAATTAAATTATACAATATAAATGTAAATATAAAAATATATGTATGTCTATGTGTTATGTATCTATATGTTATGTATGAAATATGTATATATATATAGAACAATAAGAAATATTTATTATATAAAACATATATATGTGTACTTGTGTGTTTGATTGTGTTTTTCTAAATGTTCATATATATTAAATTATCATATATTGTCCCATGTATCTCCCACAATAGGTATCAAACATTTTCAATTAGTTTAGAAACATATATAATGTCCCTTAAAGCCTGTCAACAACATCCAATGTTTTTCCTACTAGCTCTGAGGGTATAATAGTAATGCATTTTTGAGGCATTACCCATTGTATAATATTTACATACTTATGAATATGATGAGTGAAAACCATCCAACAAAATACATAAATAATAAAAAAATACCAATACCAAAATCTATTTTAAAATAACAAGACAAATAGTGAAACATGAAATTTAAAAAAGTAAATCCTAGATAGAATCCATGAATCTATAATTGTAGATGAACAACTCTTATGATTTTAATTTCTAGCACGATCACCATATTGAATTTATATACCATGAAAATAGTTTATATTTATATTGGATTAAAATATATTAGTAATCCATAGGATCCCCCTAAAATAAATATGAAATAATAATACTAGACTTGTGGATATACAAGTGAAGCCAACATTGTCTCCACTTATCACATTCCAAGTAACACATCCATGTAAACCATTATATATCAAAATAATATATGTAAATTTAGGTAATATACATACACTTCAAAATATATTATTTTCTATCTCTCCCCAATATCTATTATCACGGGCATGTCACTTTCATAAGCCATCTTGCATCTTGTGAAATTATATCATATCGTTCGGCATCTAGTGCATCCTCACACAACCACATCATCATCTCATCTATCACAAATTATATGCCCCAAAATCAACTAAATCCCATATAAATTGATTATAAATTTTGAAATATTTTACCATACACATACACCAAGGTGAATCCCTACACACCATCACTAGATACGTGAATGTTATATGTATAAATCACATAAAGAATGTATATAAATTCATATATAAACCATGAACCATCATAGCCCAGGTTGGAACCACCATAAATTATAAGATATTATAGACTATGATATTTATTCAAATTAAAATGAAAATATGGATAGTAGGGGATATGGATAAATTATCCATCCATTCAATCACTATCCAAGAATCATATCAAAACAACCGCTCAAATAATTGTGTGTTATTTTATCTACTAACATGGATGTTAATGCATATGACATTATAAAATACAATTAATATCACACACACAAACACATAATAATGGTAACTAAAAATAATATTATTCATCTACCACTATCTTCAAACATGGAACTTGACTTCCACAGTAATAGTCTATATCCCATTATTAATTCAAGTATCAAAATTCCATATTAATTAATTAATTTCTTATAAATTATTATTTAATTAATATGATTAATAATATAAAAATTAAATCATATTGTAATTGAATCCATATATTTTAATATTTTTATTCTCATTTTTTCATACCCATTTATGATCACCATTAACTATCCCAATTATTTAATTAATTCATTTTTAATTTAATAAAATCATAGTATTTTAGGTCTCATCCTAAGATACAATGTCAATGTTGCAATTAACTTCACATATTAAAACTGTTTAATGAATTTAGATATAATCATATAATATCCGTAAAACTAATACCTTAAATGAATTATGTTATTGTATATGTTGATGAGGAAACACAAATTAAAACTCATCCAAACTACCGAGTGACATTCCCACACCATTCCATGTAGTATAATTCATCCATCCATTAATAGTATAAACCATAACTAATACACCGGGCATCCATCCCAACCCTGAAAAAATAGACAAAACATTATATGTTTATCCATAATCACACCATGCAATAACATGAATATAATATTTCTATATCATATATACGTATAAAATATAATCCCTATAAAAATAGAATAAAATAAATATGTTGTATTAATTGTGTATAACATCCCACAAATAAAAATACACCCAATCACCCTCGAAAAATAATATTTACAAAATCAAAATGAAATTACCATCTTGATTATTTGTTTATACTGTATTGATTTTCAGAATTTAGAAATGTATATATAGTATGGAACAATATATAGGATTCAATTCACCATGAAATCAACAATTTTATTGATGTAGAGTAGATAATTATTCATGTACCATTCTCTATTAAGATAATATTATTGATTTACATTATATAATTTTTTTATGAAATAAAAAATTTTATATAATAATAACCCTAAAAATAAATAGATAGTACACAATCTAATAATTATGAATATCTAACATTAAGAGTATAACTAAACAAATGAAAACATTATTTCCCAATATTATATTTTCATCTTTCGATATATAATCTACATGATGAAATAATATCCCCATATGTTTCATTGTAATTTCTATATAGAGTTTTAATAAAATTTTATTCTTATAAGGCCATATTATGAATAATTTTCTCGATTCAATTTACTATTTTCTTCTTTTTTTCATCCTAAATAAACTACAATGAATTATTATTAATCATATTTATAATGATATTTTATCTACCTAAATTTTCATAATATGAAAAATAAATTCAAAATCCTAAATATCTAATAATATTATATTATAAAATTAATCTTATGCATTCATTTAATCTATGGAATGATATTATCAATAATGATAGAGTGTACTTCTTTATTTTTCTGAACTAATTATCCTAATTAATATATAATTATTATTCATGTTATTTACTAGATTAATCTTATCAATGTTAATCACGCCCACGCAAAAAAATGATAATAAAGTATGATTATGTCTCAACATTATAAATTAAAGAAAGGTAATTTATTCCACTAACATGTGCAGGCTTCATGATTTTTCTCCCCTGTGATTATATGTGACTAGGGGTTGTCCACCAGAAGGAAAATGATAAAAAAGAGTTTGTATTACAAGATTCCAATATTAATTTTTATATAATTATGCCTATATTTAATGAAATTAAAATGAAAAATGGGATGAAAAACTCATTTTATAATATCAGATATGATTCAATCTAGTTTTTCCAAAAAAGTAGTAACATATTCATTTTTTATTAATCATTAAATCATTTTAAATTAAAATACCATTATAATAATCATTTAATGTCCCTAATATCAAAGAATTTAGATAGGTAATTTATACTAATTATATTTATATTTAAAACCAATGACATCATATTTATTTAAATTTTCTTTATGTACTTTTTGGTGGACTAAATTTTTATATCATTCTAGAAAAGAAATTAATTTATATTAATTGTTTAGAGAACTGACCATGTAGATGAGTCGAGTGAAAAAGAACACATTTATAGAACATATAAAATTTTAAATGAAACATGATGATTGATAGTTTGGGGAGATAGCTAGGATCGACTGCATAATCCAACAATTGACTGCATGAACAAATAGTTAATGTTTGGGATGAATGAATGATCAAATTTTGGACAACACAACTAGAAAAACACACATGGATTAACTACATGAATAAAAAATATATTATGATAATGAAACATGTGAATAGAACACAAAAACCACCAAGGTATTTATTTGAACAAATATATATACAAATGATCAACCAAAAATTGAAGTATTGGCACCACAGTCATAGGATTAACCACACATCCAAATGATCAATCACAGGATCAGACTTCTGGCCACATGACCACACAATTGACCAAATGACCTATGCATTGGATTTTTTTAAAAAAAATTAATATTTAATAGAATATGAGAACCATCTTTTCACCATCATGCATCTATTAAATAGAAAAGAAAGATTTTATAAATATTGTAAATTACATAAAATACATTCAAAATAATTATTATCCTCCAGAATTTAGTTAAATGCATGAATGAAGGTAGATGGTTTTAATATAAAAACCCCTGAGACAAATCTCAGGGATATCTAAAATGGTGTAAAATATACATAATAGGATTTAAAAAGGATAAAACACACCACATCATCATACAAGATAGAAAATCTCATAAACATACATGAGGAAAAAACACATCATGTCAGTATAATGATTAAAAACAAAGAATATAAATAAAGAAGATAAAACATCACCATCTAGGTATATAGATCGTGCATATCGTAATTCTATTTTCATGTTCACTCTTACAAGTCACCATTACAAAAAAAATACATGATCAAAAGGAATAAAAAAATAGTAAAGTACATTTATATATTGGTCTCGAGTCTTAGTAGCCCTTTACACGATGGTTGTTACATCATTAATATCCAAGTAAACCAAATTGGTTAATTGGGAATAATTATAAATTAATATATTAATGTGAAATTCAGTGATGTTTTCATAAATTTAGATTATCTATGATTGCAGTTCAAACTAATATAACACATATACCAAATGTGTGAACACCTCAATTGGCCCCAAAAATCAGGGTGAAAATGTACTCAAACCACCAAACCACTTCATCCCAAATCTAGTATATAACTTCAACAACAAACTATCTCTAGTTTAAAAATTACAGGTCCCATATATGTTAAACATATATTATCATATGATGTTGTTCCACATTTATATTCTCATCTATCACATGTTAGTTGATGTTAATTTTCATTATAAATTATTATATGATAATGTCTTACTATAAAAACATGGTCAAATATAATGAAGATTGTAAAGGCCATCCATACAATGAAAAAAATGGTGATATACTAACAGTATTATGATTACTATTACTGTATTAATATATCATCGTGGTTATTTTCTATGAAAACTAAACATAAAAATATTTAATGAATATAAACAACATACTATTTAATGACTTGATATTCAAATTTATTAGTGCATCCATCATCAGATGAAATGTGTTGTTAAGGATTAACTTAGATCTGTTATGAAACTATATATCTCGCCAAAATTCTAGGTTAATTGGTTATCAAAGTTATTTATATTCATAAGAAAATAAATATTATGCCCCACCACCTCCGCGATATAATCCCTCATCATATACTCCACTTGGATCGAGTTATTATTGAATATTAAGTGATATGACTTAATAATATGGTCTATGATCACCCATATATAATCATAACTAGAATTATACATTGGAAAACCAATGTTTATTTCCGTCATGATTTCCTCCCACTTTCAATGGGGAGCATTAAGTGGCTGGGGGAATAAAACCATAAAACTAATCCACATCCATAATCTATTAGAAAGGTAAACACTATGAGATGATCTCTACAACTATGTACTACTAGTTGGATACGACAACAATACACTAAAAAAATGATACATATTTTCCTCACCATGACATACTATTGTGATAGAACTATTGATCTCATTATGTACTACATCATGCATTGTTAAAGGAATAAAAATAATTCCCTAAAACAACACCTTGTTTTTTCATCCTCTCGATGCACCTCATGAGTAGAAACACACAAAAATGTTCATGAAAAACTATTTTTGTAGAAACCCTTTTCTGTGTATTCTTCACCAAATTTCATAAGTATTACTAAAATTACATATAATAAAAACATCATATACCATTAATATTTCATATATCAAAGGGAAAAATAACTAACTCTTCAATCAATCTCCACGAGTCTCCAAACTCAGTCATAATACTATCACATGAATTCCCCTATATGAAATTTTCCACAACAATACCATTTCCAAGAGTAATGGATATATAGAATGAAAATACACTATAAAAATGCACTATTATTATATAAAGTACAATTTTCCTTATTAAAATTCATTCTTTAGACTCTAGTGATCCATGAAGACAATGGATTCCTCACTGATGGTATTGTACTACCACAACATCAAATTGAACACCATAAATATCAATATAATCTATTTAATAGTTAAATTAATATGGTTTTAAGTCTCAAGAAACATAATAGATATGTTACCTCTATATAATTAACACACAAACCAACCCAAGTCATATAGTATCAAAGTAAACCTTGAAAATAATAACATCCTCTGGAAGATGAATATCCAAAGAACTAACAATATTCTCCTATATATAATCAATAGAATCATAATATAGTTCAGTCTTCAGGAATGTATAATCCCACCATGTTAACACTGTTATTATAATCACAATATAAAATAATTTATTCTTAATCCACATTAAATATTAGTTGACACCAATAAAAATCCATAAATATATATATACATTCTTGGGGACTACCCAAGAAAATACCGCCTAAAAATTATAAGGGAATATAAACAATCCATCCCTATATGAAAAAAACTCAATTAATAATTCATTATAATCCCATAACTCACTCTTTCGTTTCTTCTCGGGTAACCGATGAAGTCTATCAAATCCAATCGTTTCACACCGATGATTTGTGTTCTCATACAATGACAAGGAGAACAGTATGATTTAATCATACAAGAATATAATGAACCATTTCAAAATATTAAGGAACACTACAGTCATTTTTTCTATAAAAATTGTGTGTCTATAAATGATTTTGAATTCCATTATAGAAAACTCATATGGCATGTAGTGACTTTAGAAAGAAATGATCAAGATATCATCATCCATCAATCCCATTCAACATTATCTAGATTGAAATGTAATCAGCGTAAATTATCTATATCCTTAAAGATAATTTAATAAATAATTAATTTATTTAAGAGGATAATTATTCATCACATGTTCTAGATTCAAATATTTATAATCAACAAATAACCAGAATCACTAATTTTCCATTATCACAAACATGAATAGATCTCTTCAAGTTGATAGAGTTGACTGAATTAATCATTTATATCAGATATTATCAATATAAAAACATATCTATCAAAAATAATGATAACAAATTCAATATGAATTTATTATCAAGCCCCAACCTGAGTTTACCTCGAACCTGTCACTTAAGTAGTCCCATGGTAAGGACCAAGATGCATTCATGATCTTGTCAGCCTAGAAAGTAGTATCAAGAATCCAATTATTAATTAAGGGTACTATTTATCACAATAAAAATAAATAAACTGAATAGTATAAATAAATAGGCCATCCCAACATACATATAAATAACCACAAAGATCGTCATTTATAAAAAATCTGAAAAGACAACAACAATACAACAAAACCTAAACTATAACTAATGATCACAACGTCTCCATGTGACCTTGAGGTTCCCCCTCCAATATAAAAACCATCTATCAGCCACAATGATCAAAACCATATTAAAACTATAACTAGTAGTTAAAAACAAGGAAAAACTATAAGCATGATTATTAAAACTCAATAGTCATTCTAGAAAAAATTTATTCCTAATGAACTTCCTTTAAATAAAATAAACATCAACATTTGGCACGAAATATATTATATAAAAATAATTTTCTCAACACAATTTAATCTTTCAAACTAAACATGGTATACTTCCCTTTTTCCTATTTAAACCAAATTTATTTCTAGGATGACCAAATTATCTTTTTTGAGGATAAAGTTGATATTTTTATTTAAAAATGTTTAAAATGAGAATAAAACATTTTCCAAACATTTTACACCATCCATTGAAAAACTAACATCATTATTCAAGAGAAGTACACCATACAAGATAAAAAAAAGATTACATAATAACGGAAATAGAAAATAATCACACAAGAGTATTGTAATTCCCTGACCCTAGTTGCCCAAAGTCGGTGCATTATTATGTATCATTGGCATCATCAAAAAATATCAAGTCTCAAAAGAACTATTACATTAGTAGCCTTGAAATTACTAGATGCATTCATAAGGTTTCCATGACATCATAAAATGGAAAACTACCACAACATTGTTTCCATAGACAACACTGAGATCCCATAAACTATCAATGCAAGTTAGTCATAATATACTCTTTTTCATCCTGGGAAAAATAACACATAGAAAGGGGTGATATTAGATGCTCAGTAAGGATAAAAATATAGAAAAAAATTCATAAATAAGTATAAACACATAATTAAATTTATAAGATTGAAACAAAAGTCTTTTAAACCTGAAATGATGTATAATATGGAAATGATAAAATCAAAAAATTACATTTACTTATTCACATGGATATTCTACTAATTGAATAATCACATGAAAAATCAATAGCCACTTTCATAATAATGGAATGTATAATGTCAGTCTTTCAAAACCAGATAGTCAAGGCCTTGTGCCAAGATTACAAATAAGATTTTGAAAAGGCCCTCTTCCAAGACACTAGTTTATCTCATGGGACCTACCGATTCATCGAGGAGCTATAGCGGGCTCCACCCGTCACTTACTATGTCCAATACATTCCTCATATAAAAAGGATTAAACACAACATAAACATTCATATTAAAACTGGTATACGAAATGTCGATACATTATCTATAAACCATGGATGGTATGAAATAACACATCCACAGTCAAACATATCACAAATCCTTCAATAAAATATGGAATTTCTTTATCATAATAAATCAACATCGAACAAACATAAAATCCATCAAAGGATGTTGACATAGAGGAAAACAAAACCTTTTTAGAGAAATATCTCTTTCTATTTTGAAATCTTTAAAAGTCATGTAATTATAAAAGAAAACATTTATTTTTGAAAATATTCTTATAATCTTGTATGGGAAGATTTGATGATGTTATAATGGTGGAAAATAGCGAAACCCGTCATATAAGTTAAAAAAAACATTCTTACCTTAATTTTGTTGAAAAGGTCATAAAGTAACTTATTTGGAAAACGACATAAAGATTCCTTTAAAAAAATATAAGGTCAAATTAGGGTACAAATTAATTTAACCCATTTTCTAGTAAATAGTAAGAATGTTTTGAAATACATTTTTACGAAACATGGATGTGGATGATAAAGAGGTCCTAGTAGATAATTACGTATAAATAACCTTAGATAATAAAGAGATTGTGAAATTAAACCTTACCTTGTACTTTTATTTGTTATGGGGTAGGTTAACCTTCTGTATAATGGTGAAATAATTGTTATTAAATTATAAAATAATCATATACATTAATATGATATCATACATGATCTTTTAACATTGCTTTGTTAATAATATCTTAGTATTATCGTCATTTCGGGTGTTAACTGATTCATTTTCCATTATATGTCTTGTTACGTAAGTAATGTTTTTTATGGATAGAATATATATTATTCATATTCATAATTTTATTAAGACTTTAAACATTATTTTTAATCATAAAATGAAAATTATTTTTTAATGGATACGATGGGGAATGAATCTCATCGAGTTTGTGGAGATGGTAATATGTATATACGCACGAGTGACAATATCATTATTTTGATATTAAAATAATATATAATTGGATTTTATATCATATATACAGAATCATTATCATGTTATATTTATTATTTACATAAATTACATGTCATTATAATAACCATCCAAATAATAATGTATTGAATAACAATTACACCACGATGTGGAGATGGTAGGCCGTACGTACTCACATATGGTGACAAGTCATTCATAGAATGGATAAAATAAGGAATATGGTTGTACTATATTTAAAATAACAACACAGTATATAGAATATATTAAAGTTATTATTTTATAATGGAAACAACAATGAAATATGAAGTGGAAGAAGAAATGAACTTGAAAGAGGTGATGACATATTTACCTCTTCTTCGAATTCATCCTTTTGATTTGATCAAAATGGCTCTTTAGTTTGGGCTTCTGACTAAAGTAATGCCTCTATGATTAAGGTAGGTCTGTTAATAGGGTATTTGGGGAGGGGTTTTTCGAGCCAAATGGATTTGAATGTGTAAATTAGAGATAATGGGGAGTGCCCTTTTATAAGAGGGGTGAGGGGCACCTTAGGAAAAACTAGAAATATTATTTTATAATAAAATAATTTTCTGTTTTTAATGGCTCCAAAATGTATTATTTAACGGATAAGGTGGTTATGGGTCGAAAACCACTCAACAAATATGTTTTATACAGGTTTGGGTCACTATATTAATGTTATATTATAGATTTAACTATTAGTTAAATAGTTTGACATTTACCATGTCTCTTTGTATTTTTATATTATATGGTTAATAAACTTACTATATAATTCCAAGTGAATCACAAATTGTTCATTAATGATAAAAAAAATTATATAAGTCTTTTGTCTGAAACATAGATTTTTATAAATAGAATATCATTTAATAATATAATATTTTTATTAAAAACTTTTTTATGTCAATTTTGACACTATTTGGTATTTTGTTTTTGCTAAATTTATTACAACATTATTACTTCGAAAAAAATTCATCTAAGCAACCCTAACATGTCATATTAACCTAGAAAAGTATTTTAATTAATAAAAAGTCTCAAATTACATTTATTTGGATATTTATAATATCAATTATTTTAATATTTCATTAATTATGTAATTATTGCATCATCATTGTGGCATAAATGAATTTAATTATTTAATGTCTAAAAATTATAAATAAAATACAATTATGTAGGAAATATTTTTAGATTTGTAATGAATATTTATAGTCTAATTTATCTTATGTGTAACCATATAATAAAATTGGTTTAGTTACTAAACTAGGATTTTAACTCTTTTAACTCTTCTTTTCATTAAATAATAATAAATGTCCTAATCTAATCTAAGTGGACCTAAAGGATCATATTTTATTCATAAGGTTGTTTTTTGTAGAATTACACATATCCAATAGAATTATGACATGTTTTAGGTTAATAATAATATCATTTTTACCCTTAATTACCCTATTTACTTTTAACCATGGTAAATAAAAGTAAAAAGTTACTATTCACCAAAAATTATTTACATCTTATTGAACCACATTTTAATTAATGATATCAACTGTGTCTCTTGAATTTTTGGAATTCAACTCACAGAATCTGGTAAATTATGTTTTGTTTAAATATGCAAATGCTCCAAAGAGGGTGCATTAGTCAATCCAAAAAGGCATTACTGTAAACTCATATTGCCCGTACCACGTTTGAAATGCTATTTTCAGAATGTCACATTCTCCTCTCCTTCAAATAATATCACCCTCGAATTTTCTAGAATATTACTGCATAAAAAGACTCATGTGGTTTATCATCATAAGTTCATTAGTGTCTCACGTTGCCTCTCTAATCTTATTGTTTCTCCATAGAACTTTTAACAGACAAGTCGTTCGGTTTCTCAATACTGCCTAAAAAGACTCTGGTGGTTCACATTATCCCCTCCATCAAATATGTTCCTTGGTGTCCCATTCTCCCCTCCTTCAAATAATTTCATCCTTGAAATTTCTATAATACTACTACATAAAAAGACTCGGGTGGTTCATCATCATAACTTCATTGGTGTCCCACGTTGCCTCTTCCATATTATGGTTTCTCCATAGAACTTTTTCTAGAAGAGTCGTCCGGTTTCTCAAAACTTGTTCTCTTGTATCAAGAACCTTGACATGTTATTCACAATAGCATAGATCAGATTCTAGTTCTAATTCTTCATAGGTAAGTACATGCGTTGGGTCAGGCATGTATTTTCTCAAAAGTGATACGTGGTACACATTGTGAAGTTTGGAGAGACTTGGTGGCATTGCCAAATGGTAAGCTACAACTCAAATTCATTCTAGAATTTCAAAAGGTTCGATGTACCTGGGACTCAATTTTTCCTTTTTACCAAAACATATAACACCCTTACATGGAGATACAATCAAGAAAACATGATCTCATACCTAAAATTCCAAATCCTTCCTTCGGTTATCGACATAGCTCTTCTACCTACTTTGAGCTGATTTGATGTGGGTTTTGGATTACCTTCACCTTTTCCATCGTTTCCTCCACATGTTCTGAGACTATGAGTTTTCTTTTTCCAACATCATAGCAACAGGTTTGTGTGCGACATTTCATTCTGTATAGCACTTCATATGGTGTCATCTGAATACTTGAATGGAATCTATTGTTATAGGAAAATTCTACCAGAGGTAAATATTGATCCCACATACCTTGAAAGTCAAGTGAGCATGATCTCAACATGTCTTATAAGGTTTGAATAGTCTGTTTTGATTGTCCATCAGTTAGGGTGTGGTAGGCAGTGCTCAAAAAAAGGTCAGTATCTGGGGCTTTCTTAAGACTTTTCTAGAATCATGATGTAAAACGGGGATCACGATCATAAATAATCGATAGGGGTACTCCATGAAGTCTTAAAACTTCATTAATATATAGTCTTGCTAGAATATCAAGTTCTAAATATTCTCTTATAGAAAGAAAATTTGCTGACTTGGTAAGAGGATCAATAATAACCCATTTTGCATTTTTCCTTCTAGTAGACTTTGGTAGTCCCATAACAAAGTCCATCGTAATATTATCCCATTTCAACTCTGGTATGGGAAGAGGTTTCAAGACACCTCCAGGCTGTTGCCTTATAGCTTTCACTCTTTAACAAACCATAAATCTTGACACAAAATTATCAATCTCCCTCTTCATGTTTTCCCACAAAAAATCTTCCTTCAAATCACTATACATTTTTGTGCTCCCAGGGTGTATAGTGAAATTGGAGCTATGAGCATCCTCCAACAAATATATTTTTAGATCATGTATATTCGGAACACAAAGTCTCTTCCCAAATTTAAAAATTCCATCTTCACATACAAAGTCACCCAATATCCCGTTATTCACTGCTTTACTCTTCTTTTGAAACTCCTCATCATTAGCCTGAGAACTTTTTATCCTTTCTAGTGAAGATAGTATGGAAACCATTTGAAAAAGTATTGATGTTTCACCTTCCATGGTAACTCCCATATCCATATTTTCTAGATCCTTGTATATAGGATCCTTTTCAACTCCCATCTTGTTCAAAAATCAAGGATTATTTCTACTCAAAGCATCTAACACATTATTTTCCTTCCCCGAGTGGTAGTGTATCATGAAATCATAATCCTTGAGTAGTTCAAGTCATCTCATTTGCCTCGTGTTGATTTTTTTCTTTGAGAAAATATACTTCAAACTCTTATGATCAGTATAAATCTCAAATTTTTTATCGTAGTGATAGTGTCTCCAAATCATCAAAGAAAATATTACAGCTTCTAACTCAATATCATGAATATGATATTTTTTCTCATGAATTTTTAGCTCTCGTGATGCATAGGCAATATCCCTATCATTCTGCATATGGACACAACCAAGTCCTTCATATGAAGCATCACTATAAATAACAAACCCATCATTCCCTGATGGTAGAGTCAATATAGGAGCATTGAATAATATTCTATTGATTTCTTCAAAACATTATTCACACTCTTTTTTAAAAGAAAATTTAACCCATTTTCGTGTAAGCTTTGCAAATGGGTTGGCAAATCGTGCAAAATTCTAGACAAAATTCGGATAATAACCTACTAAACCAATAAAACTATGTACCTAAGTTATACTCATTGGTTCTCTCCATTCATGGATTGCTCTTGTCTTAGAAGGATCAACATAGATTCCATCCATAGAGATGATATGGCCAATAAAATAAATCTCCTAACCAAAATTCACAGTTGCTAAACATCCCATAGAATTCATGTCTTCTAAGAGACTTCAGGGTAATGCGTACGCGATTTTTATGATCTTCATATATTTTGGATTATACCAAGATCTAATCAATAAATACCACTAAAAATTCATCATGATATTCCCTAAAAACCCTATTCATTAGATTCATGAAGACATAGGTGCATTAGTCAATCCAAAAGGCATTACTATAAACTCATAATGCTCGTACCTAGTTCGAAATTCCTTCCATCTTCACACACAACTGATGATATCTAGATTGAAGTTCAATCTCTGAAATTTATTGATCTCCATGAAGTTGTTCTAATAAATTATCAATGTGAGGTAGGGGATACTTGTTCTTTATTGTTATAACATTGATCTACCTGTAGTCAATGCACAACCTCATAGATCCATCATTCTTCTTAACAAAAAGGATTGGGGCTACCCATCGAGAAAAACTAGGGAAAATAAATCCTTTATTACATAATTCATCTAGTTTATTATTTAAATACACTAATTTCAGAGTGTCCATTCTATATGTGTCCTCGATATGGGTTTTGAACTAGGAATTAAATCAATGGAAAACTCAATTTCTCGTTCTGGAGGATGTTCAGGTAAATCTTCTAGAAACAAATCAACATATTCTTTCAAAATATGTACATCCTATACTTGATCATTCCTTTACTCACCCACATTTATTTCATTGTCTTCCTCCCTAATAATTGAATTTAGTTGAGTTATTGGGGGTGGGTCTAGATAAGAATCAGGTGGAGATATTTTTGCCCTAAAGATAATGTGTTCTTTATCATCGTCATAAAAAATAGTAACCTCCTTCTTATTACAATAAATTTTTGCATCATGGTTCGAATGAAAATCCATACAGTGGATTATATAAAATTCATTCATGGGTATGATGATGAGATTTGTAGATAAACAACATTTATATGCTCTAATGGGGAATGATTCAAAAATCATTGTTGCGATGATACTTCCATTAGGAGTTTTATCTAACAACTCCCTTATTAAATCAGATTGTAAATATTGAATTTTATTGGAAAACTGGGATGATATGAATCAGTGTGACGATCCAGAATCAAAAAAATAATTTTCTAAACTTGAGTAAACCATTAAATTACCTACCACCACATCTTTTTGTGTTTCAACCACAGCTGTAGTGATATAATAATCTTAGACGTGATCCCTTGCCCTTTTCTGAGGTATGTTCCCCTGATGCTTAGGAAATTCATTCTCATAATTCCCCATTTCTCTACAAATTTAGAATTCAACATCGACAACCTCTTTCTTCCCGTTCCAATCATGATCTTGGTGTCCTTTTTCACCACACTTGTAATAGAATATAATTCCCTTCAGGCAAGTACCAGGGTGTTTCTTCACACATTTACCATAGTATAAATATTCAACATTTCCCTTCTTCCCCTTATTTTCTTTTCCAGAGTGTTCGGAAGATCTCTTCTTCTCTTGCTTTACATTAAAGTCATAAGACTTAGAGAATTATTTTTCTGTATTGATATCACATGAGACAATATTTTCGTGTGATGAGAAGGATTATGAGACTAATGCTCGATGGATAAATGGTTTTAACCCATCAAAGAAATGATCAATATTACTTATTGGGTTATGTATATAATCTGCACCATGCCTCTCTAACCCTGTAAAGTTAGCTTCATTGTTTGCAGCATTCTCATCCTCCTTTTACCTTAAACATGGAAATTACCTTTCTATATCTGCTCGATGGTCACAAGGAATGTATTTTTCTATGAAAATTTCTGTAAACTCTCTCCATTACATATTTGATACTTCATCATCTTCCATTGTGTTTTGAATCAATGACCACCATTGATCAGCATCTCTAGTGAGGTGGTAAACTTCCATGACAATTTTTCCCTTTCGCTACTCCCCAAGGTGTAGAATATTTTCTCTAAGGAATTTATCCATTTCTCAACTACTAATGGATTTTTACCCCCATTGAATGTTGGTAGTTTTTGCCTCATGAAGAGATCTAACATTTATCCTTCATGTTGCGGATGAGGGTGCTCTATATGGGTAAGGTTATTATTTATAACCTGGGTGAGTTTTATTAATATGGTGATTATCTAATCAACACCAGTTTCATCACTAGATCCACTATAATTATCTTGAGTATAACAACAATCCTTACATGGAGTGCATGCATTGATACATTTTCCATTCCTTTCACTAGGTTCCCTTTCTAAACAATGGCATAAACTAGATTATTTTATGAATCGAAATACATAATTAAAAACTTGTAAAACACTTAACATAAATTGAATAGCTTAGGGATATAATCCATAATCATAAATAATTTTTTCTTTGAGGATTTATATACACATAAACACTTCATAATGGTTTGTAAAGAAAATTATAATTATCCTATGCATATCCCTCAGGACTGTCATAACCAAGAGTGATGTAAGGCCCATTTTCATGCACCCGTTCCCATTCGAGTCTATCTCAAAGCGATGTTTTTGGGTTTTACTCTTAGTTACGTCTATTCGAGAGCCTCCTCTACCTGCTCATATCCATACAAGGATGTATTGCTTGGAAAACTCGCAAAATCTCTACAATACCAAAATTATAGGAAGTTCTTCTATACTAATCCTCAATGTCTATCTTAGGTAATGTGCTCTAATTAGAGTTTCTCTAAATCTAGATTCTAATGTTTGTATTAAAATTACTCTAACACCAACTATAATTCCCCGACCCCAGAACCCCAGAGTCAGTGCATTATTATGTATCATTTTCATGATCACAAAAGATCAAGTCTCAAAAGACCGATTAGTATAGTATCCTTGGAAGTACTAGATACATTCATAAGGTTTACATTACATCAAAAAATGGAGAACTACAACAACATTGTTTCCATTGACAACACTGATATCCCATAGACTATCCATGTAGGTCAATCAAAATATACTTTTTCGCATCCTGAGAAAAATAAAACATAGAAAGAGATCAGCTCAGATGCTCAGTAAGGATAACAATATAGAAGAAACATTCATAAATAAGCATAAACATTTAAGGAAATTTATAAGACTGAATAAAAAGTATTTTAAACTTGAACTTCATAATAATATGGAAATGTTAAAATAAAATAACGCCATTTACCTATTCAGGTGGATATTCTACTAATCAAATAATCACATGAAAAATCAATAGAAACATTCATAATGATGGAATGCATAAAACCAGACTTTAATATCCACATAGTCAAGGCCTTGTGCCAATACTAAAAATAAGATTTTGTTAAGGCCTTGGTCCAAGACACTAGTTTGTCTCATGAGACCTACCGATGCATTGAGGAGCTATAGCGGGATCCACCCGTCACTTACTAAGTCCAATGCAATCCTCATATGAAATGGTTGAAACTTATCATAAACATTCGTATTAAAAATGGCATACAAAATGTCGATACTTTATATATAAACCATGAATGGTATGAAATAACACATCAATGGTCAAACATATCACAAAACCTTCAATACAATATTGAAGTTTTGTATCATAATAAATCAACCTCGAACAAACATAAAATACATCAAAGGATGTAGACATAGATGAAATCGAAACATTTTTAGAGAAATATCTATTTCTATTTTTAAATCATTTTAAAGACAATTAATTATAAAATAAAACATTTATATTTGAAAATACTCTTATAATCTTGTAAGGGAATCATCGACAATTTTATAACGGTAGAAAATAGCTGAACCTGCCGTATGAGTTAAAAAACAATCTTACCTTATTTTTGTCGAAAAGTTCATAAAGTACCTTGTTTGGAAAACGACAAAAAGATTACTTTAAATTCATATAAGGTAAAATAAGGTTATAAATGTCTTTAATCCATTTTCTAGTTAATAGTAAAAATGTTATGAAATACATTTTTTAGAAACATGGATGTGGATGATAAAGATGTCCCAGTAGATAATTACGTATAAACAACCTCTGATAATAAAGAGATTGTGAAATTAACCCTTACCTTGTACATTACCTTGGTAAAGGGTATGTTAACCTCCTATATAATTGTGAAATAATTTTTATTAAATTATAAAATAATCATAAACATTAATATTATATCAGACATGATCTTTTATCATTGATTTGTTAATAATATCTTAGTATAATCTTCGTTTCGGGTGTTAACTGATTCAGTTTCCTTTATATGATTTGTTACGTAAGTAATGTTTGTTATGGACAGGATATATCATAGTCATATTCAGAATGATAATAATTATTTAAAAATTATTTTTAATTATCTAATGTATATTAGTCTTTAATGGATACGATGGGGAATGAATTTCATCACGTTCGTGGAGACGGTAATCTGTATGTATGCACGAGCGACAATATCATTCTCTTGATATTGAAATATTATATAATTGGATGGTATATAATATATACATAATCATTAAAATTTTATATTTATTATTTTCATTAATTACACATCATTATTATACCCATCCAAATAATAATTAATTGAATAACAATTACACCATGACGTGGAGATGGTAAACTGTACGTACACATGTTTGGTGACATGTCATTCAAAGGATGGATTGAATAATGAATATGGTTGTACCATATTTATAAAAAAATCAATGTATATAGAAGATACTTGAGTTATTATTTTAGAATATAAACAACAAATAAAGAGGAAGTGGAAGAAGAAAAGAACTTGAAAGAGGTGATGAAATATTTACCTCTTCTTCAGGTTCTTCCTTTTGATTTGATCAAAAGGGATCCATAAGTTTGATTTTTGAATAAATTAATGCCTCTGTGATGAAGTTAGGACGGTTTCAAGGGTATTTGGGTTGGGTTTGGCTGAGCCAGATATCTTTGAAGCTGTAAATTAGAGAGAAGGTTGAGTTCCCTTTTATAAGAGGGGTGAGGGGCACCTTCGGAAAAGCTAGAAAGATTATTTTATAATAAAAACATTTTCAGTTTATAATGGATAAAAATGGATTATTTAAATTATATTGTGGGTATGGGTCAAAAGCCGCTCAACCAATAGGTTTTAGACAGGTTTGGGTCACTATATTAACTTTATCTTTTAGATTTAACTCTTAGTTAAATAGTTGGACATTTACCATGTCTCTTTGTATTTTTATAATATATGGTTAATAAACGTACTATATAATTTTAAGAGAACCTCAAGTGGTTCATTAATGATACAATTATCATTATATAAGACTTTTTCCCAAACTTTATATTTTTAGGAATATAATATCAATTAATAATATAATATTTGTTTTAAAAACTCTTTTATGTCAATTTTGACACTATTTGGTATTTTGTTTTTTCTAAATTCATAACATCATTATTACTTCAAAAATATTTATATAAAAAACCCTAACATGTAATATTAACCTATAAAATTTTTTTATGTCATAAAAAGTATCAAATTGAATTTATTTTTATATTTATAATATCAATTATTTTAATATTTCATTAATTAGGTTATTACTTCATCATCATTGTGTCATAAATAAATTTAATTATTTAATGTATAAAAATTATAAATAAAATACATTTATGTAGGAAATATTTTTGTATTTCTAATTTATATTTATAGTCTAATTTATCATATGTGTAACCCTTGATTTAATATTGTTTAGTTATTAAACATTGATTTTAACTCTTTTAACTCTTCTTTGAATTAAATAATAATAAATGATCTAATATAATCCAAGAGGACCTAAAGGATCATATATTTTTCCTAAGGGTGTTTTTGGTCGAATAAATCTTTTCCAATATAATTATGACATGTTTTAGGGTAATAATAATATCATTTTTACCCTTAATTACCCTATTTACTTTTAACCGTGGTAAATAAAAGTAAAAAGTTACTATTCACCAAAAACTATTTACATATTATTGAACCACATTATACTTATTGATATCAACCATGTCTCTCCAATTTTTTAAATTCAACTAACAGAAGTGGTTAAATTATGTTTTATGTAAATTTGCAAATGCTCATAAGAGGTTGGTAAAAGACGGTAAAAAGTTAAATAAATTTTTTATATATCTAAAATTATTATAAACTGACTCTAATGAATTACATTGAACTTATATAGGTATTATGTATCTCTTATGACCTAAAATAAATTTAAATTAAATAAATAATTATTTAAATAAAAATTCGGTTTTAAGATTTATCTCAGTGTTTTTCACTATTCACCAAAAATTGAATGTTTTCTGTAAAATAAAAAAAATTCACCCTAAGATAATTATGATATTCTGAATCTAAAAATGAAGTACACTTTGAAAGATAAATATTATACAATTTAAAAAAGTGCATATTTCTATTCATAATGGCTAGTTTGATTGGTAGTGGTGTGTTAGATCTCAATGTTGTGTACAACACACAATATTTAATTATTCATAGAGAAGCGTACCATGGAAGCTTGGGGTGTCACAAGTATTCAATAAGATAATTCATCTCAATCATCCCCCATAGATAAATAAGTGCTGAAGGACATGGCAGAACCTAGGAGATCATGAAATAATCTAAACAATAATATACATATTGACTCATTTAAAGATGTTCCTTACCAGATAAAACCAACTTATACACACACACACACACACACTTGATTTGACCCTACCTAGTCTGATAGAGGGGCATTATCCCATATAAAAAATAAAAAATTCTTATTCCATTTGTATGGACCACTAGAAAGACATAAATCTAAATCCAGTGCGTCATCCATTCTAAGAAAATTAAATATATTTCTCAGGATCACATGTCAAGAGTAAAGATGCGGTGATCCAGCCAATACACGAAATAAATCAACACATACACATATATCAAACACATTATTATTACACACAAGAATCACCCTAATTAAACCCAATGATCAATGCCTTTCTTTTATTCCAATAGATCTAAAAGGAGTCCACACTGAAGATCACCCATTATACTGAACATAAATGTATCATTAAGAGTCCACAGTGAGGAATTCCCATCCATTTATCCTAAATTGATCACAATGATTCAATAATTGGGGAATCCCATCAATTCAACCTAAATATTTTATGATTATTTTCCATCAAGGGTTTTCAAGATCATCCAAATTTATAAAAAATATGAATTGGTCCTCATGTACTATTCAATAGGTCATTCATTTTCAATGAATCAAATCCACTTTTCAAGAAGGTTAAAACACAATGTTTTCCATTTAAAAATCAATTATAAATTTCCATTTAAAAAATGACCAAACATTTTCAAACCAAACCACATTTTTCAAATTTACAAATGGACCACCCACCATCATCTCATGTCAAAGAGTTTTTATGAACAAAATGAACCCCAATGAAAAGTCCAAGTCATTTGTAAATTAATTTAATAAATCCAAAACACCTTATTAGATTTCTAATATATGCTTAAAACATTAAAATAGTTATTTAAAACAAAAAATAACTTACAAATTCTAATCAGGCATTTTATCAAACACGTGGTGTGCATCGCGTGACAACTCAAGGCCATATACATCAAAATAATTATGAAAACAACATCATTTCACATCCAACCATTATTACAAAGATCACACGTAACTATTTAACATATTAGGAAGATATAAAAATTCATGAAACCAATAATTATATATCTTAATTAGATATTGAAAATGGAAACCTACCTTAAACTACACATGATTTATCAAAGAACACCCAAAACCACCTTGAAAAGGTCCATGAAGAAAGAACATCTTAGAGAGTCCTTCAACACAAAAAATTACCAACATAAAACAAGTGAAATAAGATCCCTAGATCCAAGGGACCACGGATGAAGAATAAATCAATAGAAAAAGGAAGGATGTGGAAGTGTTAGAATAGAATAAAAGAATACCTTCAGAAATCACCCGTAAAACATAAAGATATCAATAGATCCACACCTTGGTAGAAGAGTGGAGGCTTGGAGAAGTAGGTAGAATACCCCTTTGGGTCTCAAGAACTATGTATGGAGGAGATAGGGTGATTTGGGTCTCATATATCAAGAGGATAGAAAGAAAATTTTACATTTTTAATTATGTAGTCATTGTGCACACTTAGGCCGCATAGTTTCCCGAACTGTGCGCCAAACATGCACCCCTTACTGGAAAACATGGGCATGTTACATAGTTTAGCCACACTATTTAGTTAACCATGCACTAACTGTGTGATATTTTTCTATAAAAATGAAATAACCATGTGCACACCCTCCACACAGTTTTCTTAATTGTTCATGGGTCGTGCATTCATATCTAGAGGCATCCCATGCTTCGCATGGTTACTTGGAGAATGGTGAACGGTTTCCCATGACCATGCGCCAATTGTGAACTACCTGTTGTCATGAAAAAACCATCCATTTTTACCAACAACTCACAAGGAAACTATAAAATCTACATGAGACCATAACTAATTAATAGAAATCATTAAAATTTAAATCTGGAACATTCAAGAACATTATATAAAATCAAATCTCAAAAAATGGATGAGAAAAAGTGATAGATAAAATATGGGTGTTAAAATCCCCACCTACATAATTCATTCTACACCAAGAAAACCAACCATATACATTTGATAAATTAATGATAATGTATTCCCATAACATCATGAATTCATCCTCTTAAACAAAGATTATCATAACCACCACCAAGAAAAACTTATACCTTTTACCTGAAATAAATCAATAAACACAAACCATTTCTCTTGAAACAACATAAATATAAAACTAAGACACACACAACCCAACTATATACATAGCTATTGGGTGTTTTCTTAAGGCCCAATGTTCACTCAAATGGGGAGGAAGTCTAAAATAGAAAACTTCAAACAAAATCACCCATTAATATGCCCACATCATAAGCTAAATCGGATCATCAACATGAAAAGAATAAATAGACTCTCGTCCATTAAAAAACCACTATCATCAGCCAACTCTTGAAAGGAAAATAATGAGACCCATGGTGGGTCATTCCACCATTAAGAACTGGCTAGATCAACCAACCAAGATCTACAAAAATATTATCACACTATCCAAGCATCACCGCCAATAATGGGGGGTTCCAATGAGAGATACTCTAATGAATGCAATGAGACAACCAAAAATTCATCTTCTCCAAATGATGATACAATATATAAAAGAGTTCCACTCAAACCAAAACTAATCCACATGGTCTATCTAATAAGTGATTCACATCATAAGGCCAAAACCACAAATATTATTCGAGGATAACACCACCATGATTTTTTTTCAAGGAAAAACAAAAAACGAAAAGGAATAATACCATAAGAACAATTGAAATATATAAATCCCAACAGAGGATGAAAGGGGTGATCCAGGGATCCTAAAACCCTTGGTGATTTCCTAACTATGTAAAAAGATTCACTATGGGACCTATGGATGGATACCTGATGTTTGGATTCATATACATCTTTGTATAAAATTTATAATGATCCCTAATTATAAATCCTTTTTTCCATTGAAACAAGTATTCTAATGATACATACTCAGTATCTTATTTTTCATCCAATAAGAAAAAATAAGAAATGGTCACCAATAGAATACACCACTAATTAATTTTGATTAATTTTGGGTTTCAAAATAAATAACACTTCCATTAAATAGATGTTATTACGGGACCCACAAGCTCTTCTTATTTTAGATAAATAAAATGAATCACCACTACATACCATTTCTATAAAGAAAGGAAAACTTAATAAAATAAAACCACCCAAAGGGATGGAAACCCCCAAAAATAAGGGGAATTCAAAGTGAACCCAATCCATCCCCTAACTAGTGAAAATTCTCTATGGTGTTTTTTGAAGGGGGGATATGGATCCAATATGCATCCTATAAATACCCCAATAGAACTGTTTCAAGTGACCTATGTGTCCACAAGAATGAATGGTCTTCAGACCAATTGGATATGAAGGCTTCTTAGAGTATGGTTTTTTTAACTAATGACACATCATGAACCTATAAAATGATTAAGGTGATGAATTTTATAAAGGATTTTAAATCCCACAACCAGTAGCAATAACTTTAGGCCTCTTTTAGATCACCTTATTGGAATTACCTTAACCATATCTAGTGACTGGAGGATGGATGGCTGCCTCAAGCATTACTCGTAGCGTAGCTTCAATATGAATTGTTTTCCTCAGCATATTGGTAATGGAGTTTACATTGAAGTGTAACACATTGAAAAATATATCATGGACAAGACCTCTTTCAAAATGTTGATATTTATAGGAATAATCTACATCATAATCCGAAATGTATGGAATTAGAATGAAAAAATATTGAATGTACTCCTACTTCGACCCATCACAATGCTGAAGACATTGCATCCCCATTCCGTTTCTCACATTCACTATCTCAGAGATGTAATTTCATATTAATAGAGTTATGATGATCTCCTAGGTAATATATTTCAATGTATTTGATCAAGATATCAACTACCCCTTCCAAGTAGGACCTTCAAGAATAATGTCCGAAATAATTACCTTTATCAACTCAAGAAACATAAGCGAACTAGTGTTCCATTCAAATTTCTGCATCACTCATCCACTTTGAGAGGATCCTTTGGACAATAAAAAATAGATTTGGATTCAAAATTATAATCTTAATAATTAATTCCACATTTTGGTCAAATAGAGGTTCCTCTAATGGTAACTCACCTATAGCTTCACTGCAAATATCAATCGAATCTTTTACTAGAGAACACTAAGAATCCAAAGAACCAAGTACACATTAAAAACCAATTCAACAAGACAAATTTTCAAACCCAAAACACCACATAAAAAACACTCCCAAATAACATGAAAATAATCCATATAACAATTTTCTATAAATACATCAAGAAAATGTCATCTTGAAAATACTGTTGAAAAAAATAAAACTTGGTGGGTTGTACACTCAAAAATGGAATTCCTCATATCCTCACACATGCGCATTCTCATGCCTCCGTATGAACACATCAACTCATGCCAATCCAGGCACTCATCCATCGATGTCATCAAACACCCACTCCTTAACACATATCCATGAATGTCGTCACTCATGGGAACACCAATGTTTAAAATAAACATTCCCACTTTTTGGAAAAAAAATATTCAATCCATGTTTCCATATTCTCTATCCTATTCCCATTTAAAAATTAAAAAAAATACAATGATCACTAACCACCAAGAAAAAACCATTTTCATATATCACAACAAAATCCATTTTATCCTTATAAAAAGAAAATCCCTTGGATTCAGTAGAAAAATCTAGTTTATCCCATTCAATACATTTTCTATGAGGTTAATAAATCACATTCCATCAAAATCACTTCATTCAAAACTCATTTCTTCTCAAAATAAAATTTGTTCCAAAATCTCTTTAAAAAACATCTACCTCCAAAAAAATATTCTAAAAAACATTGGTTTTGATTATATAAATTCAATTACGTTAAATCACTTAATGTTTTACCCAAAAATAAATTTACAAAAAATATAATTTCTAATACATTATTAAAGATAAATGTTAAAATCCATTTTCAATATTTTCAAAACAAAATAATCACCAAATAAAATCCATCTTATCGTAATTCCAAAGCAACAGTTCTCAAAATATATTTTTATAATCAATGATGAACCAGAGAAACTCACAATGGGAAACTAATTTTGATGGGTGACTTATCCATATAGTTTGTGACCATGTGAAAATTACTACACTGTCATATAGATTCTTCTATGACCATTTACAAATCTTCAAATGGATTTACATGCCCTACAAACTAAATGATCCTTTACCCCAACTCCATTTTCATTTTCCCATACAAAAAAAATACACAATAACCAATGATATGAAACCTAAATCAACATCCCATAAAAATCATTGTTTAGGTATAAAATGTGTTTTCTAGGAACCCCATATAACTACACCCCAAGTTATGATAGTTTGAACCCTTCTACATTGACATTAAAAACAATAAAGGGAACATTGAAATCTAGGACCCTTAAATAACTAACCTCTAATGATACCATTTTCTCATGTACCAACCCGCGTCGACCCTGATCCGATCACCTATGTCGATTCGTGGAGAGTCGGGAAAGAAATTTTCGGTCCTCTTGGGATGGAAACAACTGTTATGCATCATTTGAGTAACCAACAAAATGATTTATCCAAAAAAGAAATATTCTAAATAGTCGAAATAAATAGTATAGCCAAACATATATATAAATAACCAAACCGAGCATCATTTATACAAAAAAAAAATCACGCAATAAATAAAACCAAACATAATGTAATGAAAAAAAATGTCTCCATATGACCCTAAGGGTCACATTACAATAACAAAACAAACCATTACCCATGACAATTGAAACCAACCTGAAACCTACACCACAAGATAAATAAAATAAAGAACTATAGACGTGAGTATTAGAACTCATTTGGTATGTCTAGGCAAATATATTATAAATGCCCTTCCTTTAATTATATGAAACATCATCTTAATGTTTGAAATACAATATCTTAATGTATCATTTTCTATACATTTCCATGCATTAAGCCAAACATTGTCTCTTAACTTTTTCATTTTAAAACCACATTCCATTCCATGATGAACATATTATCATTTTTCAAGGTGATTGATAATATTTTCCTTTTAAAATTTTTAAGGGAGTGTAATACATTTTCTAATCATTTTACATGAGCCTTTGTAAAACCAAAATTACATTTTAGAAGAAGTACAATATACAAGATAGAAACAACAATGTTAAAATAATAAGAGAAATAAAAAATGAGAAGACAACAGTATCCATCCAACAAATTCATATTAATAAGTCATCATAGATAAATATGTTTTTACGGAAAAGGGAGAACCTAGGATATCATGAAATAATCCATGAAATATTATACATCATGACTCATCCTAATGAAATTCTTTACCAGATAATGTCAAAGTCCTCCTATATGCTTGATCTCAAACTACCTGGTCTGATCAAGGGGAACTATCACATAACAACAGTAAAAAATTCCAATTATATGTTATGGTCCACTAGACAGAGTGAAATCCTAAGCTAGTGCGACAATCATTATTAGAAAATTCAATTACTATTCTAGGATCCCATTTCATGAGTAAATATTTAGTGAGATAATCAAGCTAATAAATAAATCAAGAAATATTCATATATCACACACATGATCATCAATCAAAAGGATCACAATGAGTCACCCCAAGGATCAATGACATTCAATAAAAATAATATATCTCAAAGGATTCCTCACTAAGGATATCTTGTTCCACTCAATGTAAAATTTTCAGGAGGAGTCCCCAATTAGGAGGTCATATCTATTCAACATAAATCGATATTGAGGATTCCAAAGTGAGGATATCCCTTCCAATAAATATAAATAAGGAAATAGGATTTTTCATTGAGTGTTTTCAAGATCATCCTCTTTTACAAAAATACCAATTGGGCCTCAAGTAGCCTTCAATAAATAAATCCTTTTCATAGAACAGAATTCACCTTTCAAAAAGTAGAACTCAAGCCATTTTAAATTTCACAATCATTTATAAAATTCCATTTTTAACTTCAAACGACATTTTAAATCCAAGACACTTCAATCATAATTCCAAACAGGTTATCCACCATCATCTCAAGTCAATCCATTCTTCACCAACCAAATTCACACCATATACAAGTCCAAGCCATTTATAAAATATTTTTATAAATCAAAAAACATTATTAGATGTCACCAAAGCACCTAAAAATTCAATCCATGATTTATAAAACAAAAATCACTTGAAAAATCAAAACAATCATTTTATAAAACACTTGTTGTGTGTCATATAACAATGCTTGTCCATGTACTTAAAAAAATTATGAAAACCACATCATTTTTCATAAGAATATTATTCCAAATATCACATAGCTTTATTGAACATATAAGAGTGGTGAAAAAAGAATGAATCCAATAATTATTTAACTTGAATGTAAATTGAAAAGGGAATAATTATTAAAACCACGTGGGCTTCTAAAACACACACTCAAAACTACCAGGAATATTTCCATGAAGCAACAACATCCATGAGAAACCAAAAACATGAGAAACCCCAAATATAAACCAAGGGAATCATGAACCCTATTTCCAAGAGACCAAGGGAGAATAGTAACTCAAGAAAAATGGAATGTGAATGAAATGGGAAATGAAGAGAGGATATTACATTGAGAAATCACCCATGGAGCTATAATGAATAACTACATAACCACCATGGGATAAGAGTGGAGGCTTAGATTATAAGGGTTACACCCCCCCCCCCCTCATTGGGTCACACAGACCATGGTAGGGGGAGAACGTGTGATTTGGGGATAAAATCATGATGGTATAGAAATTAAAATTCACATTTTTAATAACCTTTAAATTGGTCATGTTTAGGCCACATGATTTTATAAATGATGTGCCAACCATGCGCCCCTTGCTAGAAAACATGGGCAAATTGCATGTTTTGGATGCACTTTTTTGGGAAATTTGTGACATGGTTGTGTCCAAAATGGAAGAACCATGTGCATCCTTTATACACAGTTTTCTGTTCCATTCATGGGTCATTATCAACTTTCCAGAGTCATCATAATGTTTTCATTGTATTTTGGGGCATGATGTACAGTTTCCCCTATCAATTTTCAAATTATGTTCTACATGATTTATACCTCTGAATATCCATTTTCGACCAAAATGTCGCGGGGAAACTAAATAATGAATATAAAACCAAAAATAATAATAAGAAAACCTCAAATTTTAAATCTATAACACAATGTAATCAAGAGATAAAACATTCCCAAAAAATAGACATGAATAGAGGTGGAAAAAGATATGGGTGTCATATTTATTAATATAGGAGAGACAACAAGTAGAAGCACAGTCCCAAACACAATCTATCATAAAGGGGATGATTAAATACCACATCTGGGATGAAATTTTACTACTAATCTACCACACTATAAATTGCATTATTTTATCACCAGTTAACATAAAATCAACCAAGAAATTATGGAATACAAGGAAATGACACTACTACATCCCATCTAATAAGCTTACTTACCATCAATAATCACTCATTATCCTTTGACATCATCGAATATTAAGAACCTCTTGAATAATTACATGATATCCAATACATAATGTAGAAAATAAATGATGAGGGTGTTTTCATATTAATAAACTCTCAAAATATGAAGCCTCTATAAGATAGATGATTCCATAGAACAAACTTATACTCATTTCCCACATCATGCCATTAAGCTCAGCCTCCAAAAATATTATTGAGGACCATGGCCTCTATAATTATTTCCACCATAAGTTTTATGTAATTGAATAGAGTATTTGAGAAAAAGGAGTAAGTACATACTTTATAAAATAAAGAACAAACCCATATAGATAATAGACATATAGTACCTCGAATGATCAATGGATGGCCCAACGCTATCAATGTTATGGAATATATCTAATCACAACTTTCAATGTGGACACTTTGGACCTGAGGAAGAATAAGATCATGGTCGCATTATTCTTTCATTCCTTAATAATGAGGTATATCCTAGGTAAATCAATTTCTAGCACTATCCCCTATTTATTGTTCACAATACTTGGAAACCTATAGTTGATATTTACTAGATTGATACCACATCAATGGAATTGAATTAAAAGTTAAAATATATCCACACTATGGGAAATGTATACTAAAAATATATTACTTGTATAAAAAACAACCTATACATGAAATATAAACCATCACAGGTCTAATTAGAGGGTTCATAAAACTATTATTCCTAAGAAACCAAGTTTATTAAAGCTGAATCAGGATCCATACTAAATAACTTATCTTATTTTATAAATGAAATCGTGAACTTCTTATCATAGAAATACTCTGTAGAAAATTCATATAACACACATATGATATTTTTTTGGTTTTGGGTTATATCTTACCAACTAACTCTACCATTTATAGAACTATGGTGCATGACTTCAATATAAATGGTTTGAATTTGTGATAGATCTATAGACATGAAGTCTTTTGAATTTAATCGCCCAATCCTCCACATTTGGATGAAGGATGGATTCATAACATTTGATTTTTTTGGAAAAATTTAAACTCCTATAAATAATAATTACTCTAATGATGTCTAAGAATATCCTACAAGAAATATACCTTATAATCTAATTAAAAAATCATCCTAGAACATATCTAAAAACACGACCCACTCAAAATCTATCTACTCATGATCCCATATGAATAGAAGTATCACACAAGATATGAACCAAAAATCATCATAAAAGATAAATAAATTGGTTGATCCTTTTTGACATGAATAAAACTAATTTATATATATTCCTCCTTATTTTAATCATCTATATCCAAATCTAAAATTATGTTTTAATACATTTATATACCCTGAGATGAATCTATCAAAGTGTGCTACTCTCATTGTTGTCGTCATAATTCTACACTATGTGGTGATCCAATAGAACATACTATTGAACATTATAACCCCAAAAATAATGAGGAAATTTACCTTGAGTAGTATAAACATATTAAAAAAATATTGAACTACTGAAATGAAGGGAAAATTTCATTTAAATTTAATTATTATAATTAATTTTAACAAATATCTATTTTTTTCTACCAAATTAATACACATGCATATAAAATCAAGAAACAACATCCACAATAAGGTATCTTTTAGAAAGAAACATCACATCAATTAACAGGTTTAGTAAACATGATGTTCCTTTCAATGGATAACATGGGTTCCTAAAATTCAATTTCATAGATGATCTCCCTTATTTACAGAATTTAGTAAGCTAAATTTTTAATATTTCACTAATCAAGCTCACATCCTAACTAGTTCATTACATCAACATCTATCATTTTTTTCAAAAAAAAATACCACACTTTCATGACCCCTTCGTCAAATGGTTCCCCTAATTGTCATTAATTCAAGAATGTGAGATAATCAGCCCCAATGACTACTTACAATAGGCTACAGGTTAGAGACAATCACCAAGGGTATTTTAATCACACATATAAGTGGAAATACCTTAAAAATAAAATTTAAGGAGTTGATTTGTGAAATATAACAACATACTATCACGATTTATAAACAAAAATGTAATATTAGTATATAAAGTAAGGGCATATTACCCAAAATAACATAATGCATAGATTATATTAAAAGTAAATACATTATTGTGACCTTGAATCTACAATAGTAACAAAATTACCCATGATATTTTTAAGGACCAAGATTAACATACATAAAAATTACAATATTTTTTTATGAATACACAAACACACACATTAAGAACATATTAGTTTCATTCCGTTTGAAACATGGACCACAAACTTCTAGTCTAGTGAATTATATTCAATGTTACCCACAAATATCTTCCAAAACCCATTATTTATAACCTAGAGAAATCGACAATGTGATATGGGTGATCTCAAATGCTCTTTAAGGGTTAAAAGGGATATTTCAATCATATTATAATCATATGTCTTATGAACAATAAAAATATTGAGAATATATCTATCATATAAAATAATCATGATATCATTCCATTAGATAAATCATATATGTTTAGAAATAATCGAAGAAAATATTCCATATTATAATAGAATTTGACAAGAAATTGTGAAATACACATCATCATAGAAAATAATTTTCATATTATTAGAGGATAACTTACCATAATAGAATAGTGGACAAATTCTCTTACAGAACTAAGTTCATACCATGTTCCATCCCTTTATTATTAATCCATGTTTACTAACATACTAGTCATGTATTACAAAACCACATTTACTTCCAAATTCAGACCTATTATTATCATGATATATAAATAATTATCCAATGAACTGAATGGAGATATAGGTCTCATCCATCACAAAACTAAAGTAATACATATATGTTTAATATGAAATTAAATCATATATGAAACCATAAAAATAAATTTGTTTCCTAAACATCATTCAATCATAACATAACCCACTGAAAATAAATGGGTTTCATAAATATCATTCCTTCATAAAAAATCATATGAATAATAGGGATAGTCTTCTAGAAAAATAATTATAAGGCCTCGGCCTTAAACCTTACTTAATCTTGAGTTATTACAAGATTACACATTGAGGATCTTTTCAGGTTTAGAGTTTTAGAGAATTAGATCATGAAACTTGCATTACATTCCACATTTAAACAATGTGGTTACATAAAAGACAGTATTCATTCTTCCCATCAACGGAAACATATTTAAAATGAAACATGGATTCTTTCTTGACACATCCTCGACACTGTCATCACATCATGTACCTTTCCCTTGACCTGTGAAAAACATTTCAAAAACTTGGGATGATCATAAAAGGCTCAGTAAGGGTTATAAAAATATGGAAAGGAAACATGAGTTCATATATAAATAAGTATGAAATCATACTTTACCCATAAAACATGGGCATATCAAATCATGAATAAATCATAGAAAACATAAGACATAAAGGTAACTTGAGGCATTCATAACATTCTTATGTAGGGAGTAACCCTCTTGGTTACGTTTGGAATACCCATCACAGTATATCCCCTAAATCTCTTTGGAGAAACCTTAACGTTTCACTCCTTCGCGTTACCCAATGCATTGGAGAGCTATATCGGGCTCACCCACCCTTAGTTTATCACGGAACCACCCGTTCTTCATAACAATTCCCAAGAACCATAACATAATCGTATCACATAAACATGAATAAAGGAAACATAACATTTCCACATTTCAATCACAATATAACATTTTAGGATATTGAAATAATGAATCCATTCAAAAAGAAACCATTTCCAAAACCATTTAAAACATTTAATAAATAAATTTTTGAATCAAAGTGTCCCATACCACCTTGATGCTTTTAACATTTTAAACCATTAATATCTATATAAATAAATCCTTAAAACCATTTTGAAAACATGGATATTAATAAGAACAAATAATTAAAACATTTAAAACGATATTTTGGTTAAAGGGGTTTTACCAAAATTAGAGACACTTGAATACAATAATCGAGGAATAACATTTAGTCAGAACTTTATAATATCATGAGAATAAAAGGATTCATGATATAATACTCCAAAGGACAGTATATACACCATATAAGAGTGAATTGGTGCATAACAACAATGAACCCTCAATAGAAATGTCAAATGTGTTGAAATCCCTTATAAAGAAGGTATCCTTAAATTAATGACAAATAAATCTAAAAAATATGTGTGAAAAATATATATACACCCAATATAAGTGGATATTAAGTGTAAAACAATAAAAGGTCATTCAAACATATTCAATGGATGACATATTCAATGACTACAAGTTGAACCCAAAGAAATCGAAATTGGGTTAAAAAGTTCCCTTGATAGCCTAACGGCATCACATCAAAATGAGTTGATGATAGATAAAAAGTGTATCTCATCACTTGGACATAAAATTTACATCCATAAGGATGTATGAGAACATATCCCAACATAAAAATATGTAAATTAAAAGACCCAATAAAAGAAGTCTTTTAAAAAAAGAGGAGGGTGAAAGGTTCCCTTACCGACTTGGGTATCTTTCAAAACATACACCCCATGAAAGAAAGACAATAGGTCATTGATGTAAATAATCATAAACGAAAGTATATTACACAAAGAGTAGAATAATGGGCAGTAAATACACCACTCAATGGAATTTGTGGAAAATGTAGCATAAATCTCACGGGAATAAAAGTGAGATGAAAAATCCCTCACGAAAACTCGGCAGCCTAACGGCGCCACATAAAACTTCCGAATATGGATTGATGAGATGAAATAGGTTATCTCATAACATTACAATATAATTTACAGAAAGAGGAATATAAAATAACATCCCCCAACATTACAAATGGTAGCTTAAAATAAGTGACATAAAGGAGAGTACTTAAAAAGAAAGAGAGAAGTTAGATCTCTTACGAAAGTTCGGCAGCCTAACGGTGCCAATCAAAACTTCCAAAATGGATTGATGAGAGAGAATAGGGTCTCTCATTACATGAACATAAAAATTACAGTAGGATTAATATAAAAGATCATCCCAATAATAAGAAATATGAGCTTTAAAAGGAATGACAGAAAAGAGTGTACTTAAAAAGAAAGAGAGGAGTAAGATCCCTTACCTCGGGTCCGACTTGACTCGATCATTCTTTAACGTCCTGAATAATAAACTTGAGTTAATTTCCAATTTATTAAGAACCTTTTTCTAGTTCATTATTCCTATTAGATCACTTATATCCATGTTATAAACATTATGTAAACATTTATGTTAATAATGTTTGTTTTGTCGATATTTGGTTCTTAAGTCGAAAGTGGACTTCTTACCATTACATGTTGTTCGTGTGGTCAAATGTTTATTATATCCAGAATGATATTCATGATTTGTATATCATATATGTCATATATATCCAGTACATGCATGCATTTATAACATTACATAATCATTTAGAGGTAAGAAATGAAATGCACCGTTCATGGAGACGGTAAGCCGTACGTACGCATGAACGCTACTTTCATTTCTATTTCATATTTTATAGAATGGAATAATAATGATATAAAGGTATATTATAATTACAGTATAATATAATATATAATATCATAGTTCCATCCTTTATACGTCCCACATATGGTATTTAACGAATCAAATCACTTTGAGGGGGCGATAGTCCGCACTTCCTTAAATGAAGATATCGCGTTTACCCATAATGGAAACCATAAAGGTATGCCCAAAATGAAAAAAAACAGAAGCTTAAGGAAAAAAAATAAACATATTATATATCATATATAAAAATAGTGACATCATAATGGCCACCTTTGAAGGTGTTAAATGAGTATTGAACAATCATCGTTTCGGGAGGCAGAATTTTTCCATCCACGGAAACAGTATGTTCTTTAACTATTTTATGTAGTTGTGTGAGAGTGTAGCTCGAATAAATCTTATAAAAACATCCTAGTATATTTAAGATACTGGTGTTGTTACAAAATAAGTAAATAAAAAGAGTTTAGGGGGTTGGAGAAGCAAAATAAAACAAATGAACATGAGAGAAAGAATTACCTTTAAAAGTGTAACTCCTTTTGATTTGAGCCTAAAGGCATCCTTTGAAAGGATTCTGCCCAAAGGGAATCCTCTAGGATGAGGAGAGGGATGTGGAGAGAGTAAATGGTCAGGGGTTGGCCGAGCCAAAGGCTTGAGGAGTGTGTGAAATGTGGTAGAGGTGGGGGCCTTTTATAAGAGGAGAGGAGGGGCACTTTTGGAAATTAAAGAAATATTACTTTATTTGAAAATGTGTTTCGGCTTCAAAAGGTCCCACATTGATATAATTCGTCGATAAGGTGATAAGGCTTCGAAATAAACTCATCCAATAAGTTTTGGACATGTGAAGTTCATAGATTTTACATTATCTTTCCATTTTATTTAAATCGTCAAATAATGATGTCATCACTGCATCATTATTATGTCATAAATAATTTAATTTATTTAATGTCTAAAAATTATAAAAAAAATAATATGATGTAGGAAATCGTTTTAGATTTCCAATGAATATTTATAATAAAAATTATAACTTGTATAACCCCACTTAAAAATTGTTTTAGTAAGACATATCATGTTTGTGTCAATTTTACTTTTACATTAAATAAAATGTTATTTATGTCATTTCCCAACTAAAGTTGCTCCATGGGGTCCCCAAGTTGGCCCATGGCTTGTCTTGGTCGGCCATGACTCACCCAATAGGTTTAGGACAAGTGTCATGGTGTTTTCACATTCTTATAATATCATTTTTACCTAAAACTACACTAATTACCACTAATCGCGATTAAAAACTTAATAAGTTACTATTCACCAAAAAATTATTTTAATCTCATTGAACCACATTTTACTTCTTAATTAAAACCATTTATGTTGGATTTTTGAAAATAAAAACACAATGATGGCAAAATTTCATTTAAACGGAAAATCAGTTTTATATGTACCACTTAGTGGTTTCACTATTCATCAAAAATTGAAGTTTTTCAGAAAAATCCCAAAAATTCACCCTAAGCTATATTTGATATTCTGAATTCAAAAATGAAGTCCGTTTTACAAAATTCATAACATATAAGTCACATTAATTAATTTAATAATTAATTCCCACTGTCATGACAAATAGCGTGTTTTATGAAACAATAAGTATCAAAAGATTGACACTAGTTTAAGTCTGATTTCAAAGTGAAATTGATTCCAACGACCACTATTGGATTTAATGGTAAAAATATTTTCTAATTTCACTTTAAATCCAATTCAAAATATAATCTAATAATATAAATAAATTATATTAAAAAGTGGTTTTGAATTAAAATACAACATTTTACACTATTCATTAAAAAAATGAACTTTATCGGAAAGATACCAAAAATTTACACAAAGTAAATTTTGATGTCCCGATTCTTAATAAGAGTTTTATTTGGTCCAAAGAAATGTTTAAGAGTGAACAAAACTATATTTAATGACGGTTCGCCATCAAAAGGCGACAAGTGAAACTTTAGTGAAAACTAGGGCATATACGCCTAAAATTGAATTCATTCCATATTTTAAGCCTTTATCTTTTATTGTATAAATGTAAAAATATTTAAGAACATATATAATCATATTTTAGTTATTTCTATCCATTCCCGCCATTACAACAGCAACATGTTAACTACCATTTAGAGTAATATTATTTTATTATTAGAGTGCAACGTAAGATTCCCAAGAAACTCGTTGTTGCGTGTTGGGTACGCCATTGAGCATAGCGTCCCCTTTAAAGTCATATTAATATTTTATTCACAAATATGGATAAATATGAAAATTCCATATTCCTTATTTACTTGGGGTGTTACAATAATATCCCCATGAAAACATAAGTAATAACAAATAATGTTGTTATAGATGAAAAATAATATCGGGAGTTAACTTGAAAATAATTCTTGAGTAAAATGTCCTTTCTTCTTTGAAATGGTTTTCTTATCTAAAAATTTCATGTAATTTGAAATGAAAACATTTTCATAGAAAATTTTCTTTTATTATTGTTATGGGTGATTCAATGAACTGAGGATTCATGAATGCATAAATTTTTTTTCATGATGTGTATGATAAAAAACATTCCCTACATATTTTCTATGGAAAAGTCACAAATAACCTTATTTGGAAAATGAAAAAAAAACTTCTCAATTTATTTGTTAAAATTAAATCCTAAATAAAAATGATTTTAAATATTTATAGTAGAATAGTAAAAACCATTTTTAAATTTTTTTTACAATAAGAGGTAATTGAATATATATAGTCCCCAATTGAGACTTAATATGAAACAATCCAGGATATTGATGATATTGTGAAATAAACATTCATCACATTAAAATTTGTAGAATTGTATTCCCCTTGAAATAAATAAAATTATATGGATATCAAAATACTATAAAATTATGAATATTTCACATATATAAATTCATATAAATTATATAATCCACACAAAATAAATAAGTATTTTATATGGAATGCGTCTCATTGAAATAAAAGTGAGAAAAAAATTCCTTACATTATGTATTGACTCTATTCATATATATTTAATCCTCTGTATAATAAATATAATATTATTATAAATATTCCACATAACCATATTCACATATATAATAACCTATATGATTTATGTATGGATTTTTATTACTCACTTATTAAAAATTCTATGTTAATGTTGTGTTTAGGGTAATAATAGCATGGTTTTCCATTTTTTTTGAATTGTTATCCTTGGTTCTCTTACATAGATCATGATTTCATCATCTCTAGAATGATAACCATTATTCAAATATAATATATTTATATATTCAATATATATTTATTCATGGTGATCTATAAAAGATAAAAATAAAATACAATGCTCATGGAGATAGTAATATGCAAGAACATTGTTTTAATTTAATTTTAATATTAATAGAAAGAATAGTATATGATATATTTTTATTATAGTATAATTTTTATGATATATATATCATATATATTCATTAAATGTATCCTTTTAACCATACATGTGATATTAATATTAGAAACAATTCACATCGTATTGTGGATATGGTAAGCCATTCATACACATGAGCGACATTATCATTTACGAAAACATTAATTGGTAAACAGGTATAAAAGATGTTATCATCTTGAACATTAATAATTTCTTAAATAAAATAAATAAATATTGAAACAATCATAATTCCCACTCATGAAATAATGTTAGGAGTTTTAGTTGTGTCACTACATGAAGACGATAAGTTGTATGTATGCAAGAATGATACTTTCACTTCATGTTTGGAAGGAAATGAGTTTTACAACGGTGTGTTATAATCGAAATAACATTTCGTAAAAATTATTATTATCAATTAATTATATTTTGATATATATCACAACTTTATAAAAGTAATATAATATTATAAAAATAAGTAATCTATTAGAGTGATTACCTCTTTCTCAAAATTTATCCTTTAAATCTCATCTAATAGACTCTAGAGTTGATATTTTTGGAAGAAAAGAACATATAGAATGTGTCTATTTAATACTCAAATATATTTTGATAGATTATGGTCAATCTAGAAAGATTAATGTAGTTAAATGAGATGATGTATTACTTTTCCTTTTATAACTAAAGACATGTACACTTTTGGAATTTCTCAAAAGATTAAAATATTATAAATTAAATCTAAATCCAAATACCTAAAATGGAAAGGTATTATTAGTTATTATGGGATAGGGTTGTAATTCCTTCTTAAATATTAAAAGGTGTATATTTTTACTTATAAGGTGTCAATTGAAACATAAATGATAAATTTATGATATTTAGACAATAATTTATCATATTTTCATTATCTGTGATTTTTATGATTTTTAAATAATTTCATAAAATATCATTATTATCAATTTTGAAAATATTTATGACATTGACTTTAATAAAATCAATACAGCTAGATAAATTTAATAAAATTCATTTATTACACCAATAATTCTTTATATGATCCTATAAAATTCGTGTGTCTCTTTATGTAATTCAAACAATATATATTTTAAAATTTTTAATACCAATTAATTGGTGTTTTAATTTATTGGATAATTACTACATCATAGTTGTGTAAGTATTCATGATAATTATATATTCACTAAAAATTAGAAATAAATTTACATGATTAATATCATTTTTTTAGATTTCATATTAATATATACAATCGATCATATATTTATTTAACCATATATTAAAAATATTTCACTTACCAAAGGTAAGAGTGTGGCATTTTGTCACACTCTATGGTTTTAATAATAAATTATTTTTTTTGGAAAAGTGTACAATAAAATATTCGACATCAATAATTATCTATTAATGTTTTAATTAAATTCAAATAATAAAACATAAGATATTTATAGGGTGGATATATAATATTAATAAAAATATTTTAACCCTCAACTACCTGATTTACCATTAACCATGGTAGGAAAAATTATTAATGTTACTATTCATATTGTCCAAAAATATATGGTAAAAATTTAATAAAATTGAGAAAATTTAATAAATTTGAGAAAATTTATTCAAAATTAGAACTATATTTTCCCAAAAATAAATTAACAAAATTTGGATAAATTAGTTAAAATTATATCTCATTGGCAGGACGAAACAACAGGTTTATTAAGTAAAAATATTCAAAATTTTTGAATATATTTATATCTAATTTCTATGTGAAACTAATTCCAATGAATTAAATTGCATTAAATTTTTAAAAATAAAAATAATTATAATTTAAAACAAAATAAAAATATAATTTAACAATACATATTACATAGGAAAAAACAATAATATCAATTTAATTGCATTTTTTATTCATCTAAAAACGAAACTGAACAAAAAATTACCAAAAAATCAACGAATGTATGTTTGGATATTCTGATTTAAAAGAACAAGTTTATTTTTTAAAATAAAATTTATAAATGTTTAATAATAATATTTTAATTACTCGTCCATCAAAAGGTAATAATGGGTCCTTTTTAGAAAAATATTTCTTTTATTCGTAAAATTGGATTTTTTTTTCTAATATCATGTTTGGGAAACAATGAAGATTAATGTTAATAATTATACTAAATATATTATATACATATTTAATTAATATTTTCCAACAATATTTATTTTTTTATTTATCAGTATAAATAATACTTGTTCTATAACGACCCAAACTTTTATTAAAGAAAATTCTTCATGATCAAATTAAATTTTTTTTATGTAAAATGGTTATTTAAAACATATGAACGCCCTTGATTTTATGTTTTTGGATTTTAAAATTCTATTATGAATTATGAATTTTGCTAATATAGCCATTGAATAGTGATCACATGATTAGTATAAATATAGGGCTTTAACAAATCCATTTTACTCAGACAAAGGAAGTGATTGCCTCATCCAGTAGAATTGCTCCATATGAAAATCATTTGTTAGAGCTCAGAAAGGAGGCGATGTTAGTAGGAATCACTCGTGACCAAGCCCAATTTGATCTTGAACTCGTTATGCTTGAACAGAACTGCCTACCGAAGAAGCGGAATTTAATAGGGATTACCACCTGGTTGATTTTATCCCAGCCACCCAAGAGTCTTTCACCATCGCACACTTTACCCATATGTATTATGCAGGTGTTATAAAAGATTATTTAAGAAGACCCTATCACTACGATTATGTGCATTATTATATTTTATAGAATAAATAATATACATTCATTTTATTATAATTACTTTGATCACAAATAGTATTTTTTTTATTTAAATTAAATTACTACGTCTATTTTGACGAATTAAAGGGTTTTTGGATTAAATAATATTTTAATAAAATATTATTACTAAATTATTTTTTTATAAATATAAATGATCGAATAATTTTTTTCGAATACAATTGTAATTTTTTTATGGTATGAAATCTGTTTTTTCCAAAACCCATGAATTTTTTATAAGTTTTGGTCTTTATTTTGAAAGTTAAAATTAAAACATTTAGAAAATTATTAAGATAAAATGAATAATTTTTTTTTGATTCATGATGTCAAAAATTATCTAATGGTTAATTCTTCAAAATTTTCTGAGAGTCAAATTTTGGGTTAAAATTAAATATCTTTTAAATATGTAATGTGTTATATGACATCATAATGACCTAAAAATGATGTAATAAAATATTATAAAAATAATTTTCCACCAATATATGTTTTATATTTAAAATAATATAATTTTAGATTTGTTAGATTAATTTTATGGTTCCTCAGTGGACCCTACAAGTCTTATAAATATTTATAACCTTTTCAAATGATCTCCTTGAGAGTGTAACTCACCTCCATATAATAAAGCCTAATATTTTAATAATTTAAACCATTGGCTTTATGAACTAATTTTTTACACTCCCCTTTGGAGAAAACCATGGGAAAAAACCCATTGTTTGGTTTTGTGGTTTTGATTAGTTTAATGCGTGGTGTCCAAAACCTGAATAATAAATAATATCCATGCTTTCCCTATATAAACCAACCCAAGATCCCACTTCTCATCACTCAAAACCCTTAGGGAACGTCCCTACTCTACCCTCATTTACCTATAATCCTAGAAAAGTGCCCCAAGCTCCCAAAAATCCTCTCTTAACCCCCAACCAAGCCTTTGAGATCACACTTCCAAGTAAAGGATTTCTTCCTTTATCATTTTATTCAAAATTAATTTATGTTGTTATAGAGATTTAGTATTAATTATAAATGGCGGGATATGATTTTTAACCTCCCCCATACTTCGAACCTAATGTTTTAATGATTAAATACTTCTTTCTCTCTCATCAATGCCTCCCATGTACACCCGTTACCATGTCATAATTCTATAAGGAATTTCTCTCTTTTCATTTTCATTCATGAAATTCTTTTATATTATGCATCTAAATTCCATTAATTATGTTTTCACATGTATCTATATGGCCCCCTTACTGTCTATTTCATTTAAATATAATGATATACCCATTTATCTCTCATCAACCCATTTTATAATTTCTATTTGATGTCGTTATGCTTCAAAAATTTTCCATACCAAAATCATCATGTATGTGAATACCATATCCATTTCTATATCAATGGTATTCACCATTATGTACTAGTAGTTGTTGATTGAGGACTTCAATTTATGTATTCTACGATTTTTATTAGTAATATAAATTGTGATGTTTAATGAATCCATGTAATATGATCTATGTGGCGCACTTATGCATGAAATGAAATGATTAAGAAGGGATCATCCTGATAGCGCCCAAATGAATTAGGTAATGATTAGTTTCAAGACACATGATGTAAAATTAGGGATTGATCATGATAATTAAAGTGATTAACGATTTACTTATTCTAATTCATGTGCAATGAGGTTTTACTCATGCTCCATGTGGAATGAGCATTGGCTCATGATAATATATTGTTAAGTGTTGTTGTCATAGTTCCATGTTATGATAATCATTCTATATAATTCCTTTATGTTCATGTTTTTCTTATTCTCCATTAATATTCATATTTCCAAAAATTTATTGTATTCTTTGTGTTGTTCCATGTTTACTCCATTACTAGGCTTTATAGCTCACCCTTTTTTATGCATGTCCTCTGTTTATCCCATAAAATGCTACGAGCGAAGGAATGATGTGGTCATGTAAAATAATTTTTCAATAAAGATGGATTATTTTATGTTATAAGTTGTTATTTAATGTTTCTAATTTCACAATACATTAAATTTTTCGATCCTCATGGTTTTCTTTACTGAAAATTTATCTAATATATCGTGATAAAGTGTTTAATAAAGAGAAGGGTTTTTTAGTTGGTATCAAAGGACATTTTTGTTATTTTTGGGATTAGTATTAGAAACCCATAGTTAAATACTTAGGGATAATAATATGTATAATAAAAACATCCCTAAATTTTGGTGGTGTATAGTGTAATTTTTTTTCACAAAAATATATCTCTGTCTCGATACGAACAACTAAAGGCAGCTCTGGCACAAATATATGTAGGGGTAAGACCTGAAAACATCACTTTGAGATAGACACAAATGGGAAGCGGTTGACAAAAACTGGCCCTGCTACACTCATGGTTACTATGCTCATATGAAATATTATTTGGTAAATTCTTGATCATAGTATGAACCACTATTAAGGGAATAAAAAAATTCCCTTAAGAATATATGTAGGGAAGTAAATCCTTGATAACATAGATTGAAGCCTATAAAATCATAAGTTAAGAGAAAAAGTAATTTATAAGTTATCCCTTTTATCATTGGATTCCACTTTCTTTGTTACCCCTAACATTCCTTTTTTTCAATCCATTGTCTGGTAATAGGTGGACTCGAGAAAAAAATCAATGGGAGGACGAATGTGATGACTGTTCTAATGAGATGCTCAATCTGATGGGATTGTGAATTTCAAAAATTATCATGATACACTTTCAATTAACTCATTTTTTGAACAGAAACATGGGTCAAGATGATAGTCCACCACCCTAATAAAGGACCACCCACAATTGAGATCATCATGAGACAAAGGCCTCCTACTTTCAATGGATCATCTGATCCCTTAATCGTAGAAAAATGGGTCAAACCCGTTTAAAAGATCATCTACAGCCTTTAATGTTCTAAAAAAGAGAAAGTTCTTATGGATTCTTATCATATGAAAGGTCAAATAGGTCAGCGGTGGATATTTATCAAAAATAATTATCCTGAGGAGGAGATCGAGCCATTGTAATGAATGGATTTCAAAAAAATGTTTTTTGAAAAATATTTTCCCCACACCCTCTAACATACGATGGAAAGGGGCTTGCTTACCCTCATGAAAAATAAAAATGAATCCATTAGAATGTCGGAGGAAAATATTAAAGGTATTCATGATACACCTATGGATTTTTTGTTACCCACAAATGCAAGGTTTACTACTTCTGTGGTGGGATAAAACCTATCCTAAGGAAACCCCTAGCAATCCATGTCTTTGATAGCTTCGAGGAAATTGTCTGATGTTCCCTCAATGTCAAAATGGAGGTTGGTGAATCTCAGAGGTATCATAGAGATAAGAAGTATAAATTAGACTTTAATTATATCATTCTAATGGATAAATCCAATGGTGTTAAGAAACTCCACCACCCCACATCCCAATTGTATGGAAAGAATCATCCCAAAAATTTCCAGAAAAGAGAGAAGGAAATGGTTTTGGTGGGGAAGATAAGGGCACCTAAAAATTATCTATCAAAATAAAAACCCACTAAAATGATAAATGAGAGGAATAATTTGTTCGACCCTCAATTCACTTTTCATTTCTTCAACTAAAAAGAACTAAGGAACTTTGTAAACCTGTGGCCAAAGCTAAGGGTGTTCAGAGGAAACCAACAACCTCCTAGGTAGAATGGGCGAGCTTTTTCAATCACTAAAACCAAAGAAAACACCGAAAATGATGTGGTGATAGGTATGCTACATATTCATTCAATAATACTGAACGTACTTTTTGATTCTATTTCTATACATTTTTTTATATCTCAATATTTAGAAGAATAATCCCAATACCACCAAAAATCATGGAAGCAAATATGTCAGTGAGATCCAAAAATGGTGAAATCATTACATCCCATGATTATAACTCCTCCCTTATCATAATTTGTGGATTTAACTTCCCGCCACACCTCTTCATATTCCCTCTCGTAGAATTTTATGCACTTATTGGCATGGATTGGATTTCCCTATATAGATTCAACATAAGTTGCAGTGAGAGGTAAATCACTCTTCATATGGCGAATCGACCCCTGATTCTGTAAGAGTGTGGGGAGGATGAATCTTCTTTAGAACCATCATCTCAATCATGGATATTACATCCCTATGAGCATGTGTATATTTCTCAAATTATTTAGTCTATGGAATCAACCATTCTTGAAGACATTCTTTTTCTGAGGGAATTCTTCGAAGTGTTTCCTGAGGAATTTCCTGATCTTCTTCCTAGAAGACATGTTGAATTCTCAATTGATCATATATATGGGGAATTACCAATATCCAAGACTCCATATAGAATGGGGTTTTTGGTGCTTTAGGAGCTTAGGAAATAACTAAATCAGTATATGGATAAAGGGTTAATACGCCCTAGTGCATCCATGGGGTTCAATAGTCTACTTCATCAAGAAGAAGGTTGGTTCAAGGCATCATTACATTGATTTTCATGATCTCAACAAAATAATGATAAATAACAAGTTTTCATTTTCCCCGAATTGTTGAATTGTTAGAAAATATACGTGGATCACAATATTTTTCCAAGGTCGGTCTGTGGTCGGGATATTTCCATGTAAGGGTGAAGAAGGAGGATATCCCCAATACATCATTTTGTACAAGATATAGGCACTATGAATTCATAGTAATTCTTTTCAGACTCACTAATACTCCAACAATATTCAAGGACCTGATTAATGGAGTCTTTAAAATTACCTTTCCAAATTTGTGGTAGAATGTTTTGATGATATTCTAATATACTACAAAACCAAGTAGGATCATGAGGAGTATCTAAGAACAGTATAAGAGACCATACGAAAGGATAAGAACTTCGTAAAGTACCAAAATTGTATGTTCTTGTTAAAGGATGTATTATTTTTTGGTAATATCATCAAAATAAATGGGATATCTGTGGATCCATCTAAGAAAACTATAATTTAGGGATGGTTGAGGCCAATATCGATGAAAGACATATGTAGCTTCCTGGGTTTATCTGGATATTATCGCTGATTTGTGATAAATTTCTCACAATTTTCCAACACTCATACCAAGATAAATCAGAAGGGATTAATGTTTTCATGGAGTGATTAATGAAATGATAGCTTTATGGAGTTGAAAAATAGGCTTATCATTGTGTATGTGCTCACAAAACCCACATGTAGATACTTGTTTTGGTTTTTAGAAATGCTTTGAATAATTGAATGGGTTGTGGATTGATGAAAAATGACAATTTCATTTCTTATTCTTAAATGAAATTGAATTTTCATGAGAAAAACTATCCCATATGTGATCTGGAGTCGTCTATATTAATCTTTTCTGTGAAAATATTGCGATGTTATCTCTTTGGGTAGAAGTGTGAAAAATATACAGATCACCAAATCCTCAATTATATATTCACACATAATGAGATGAATATGAACCAACTAAGATTGTTCGAGCTGATCAAATACTATGAGTACTCAATCCATTACCACCCTAGAAAAGGGAACAAGGTGGTGGATGCTCTAAGTATAAAGGACCCAGTGATTCTATCATTAATGAGAAATGAAAAGGATCCAATCTTCTTAGATTAGATGAATATGGACATGGGAATAATAAAAAAGGATAATCATCAATCCTTTCACAAAGGATTTCGAACCCATCTCTTTTGGAAGGGTTAAGAGATGCTCAAAAGGATGGTGTGGGAATTCATAAGAAAGTGGAATCTATCAAAAAAGGGATGTTCTTGGAGTTCAATGCTAATGAATATGGAATTGTGAGATTTGGTACAAGACTATGTGTTCCATAAAATATGGAGTTAAAGAAAAATCACTTGGATGATCCACATTGTTCAAATTTCTCTATTAGCCCAGGAAACAAATAGATGTATCGAGATATATGACAAAATTATTGGTAGGATAATAAGAATATAGAGATCGCTGAGTATACATCAAAGTGTCTAGTATGTCTACAATTCATGTCTGAGAGGTGGAAATATAAGGGGATGATGAAACCATTATCCATACCAATATGAATGTGGGGGAACATCACCATGGAATTTGTCACCAGAATTCTAAAGACATCCAAAAGAAACAATGATTTTTGGGTTGTTTTGGATCATATTGCAAAGAGTACACACTTCATTGAAATTTGAGAGGATTTATTATTGGATCAAATGGAATGTATATAAATCATATAATTTGTAAGGTTTTATGTGGTTCCACTATCAATTTTATCCGATTGAGATCCAAGATTAAACTCTATGTTTTGGAGGAGTCTCCAACACGCTTTGAATATTGTGATGAAAATTAGTGTGTCTTATCATCCTCAAACTAATGGAAAATATGAGAGGAATATTCAAACACTTGAGTACATGTTGATATCATTATCAATGGACTTCAACGGAGGATGGTATCAACATATTCACCTGGTTTAGTTCTCTTACAATTACAGTTTGTACTCAAGAATCCAAATGTCTCATTATGAAGCCTTTTATGGGAAGAGGTGCAGAACACCAGTATATTGAGATGATGTTGGGAAGTGAAAACATCTAGGTCTAAAAATGGTTGAATAAATGGTGGAGAAGGTTAATACCATTCAAAATCACATTAAAGCTTCTCAGAGTCAAAAAAGAGCTATGTTTGTAGTCATCGATGAGACTTAAAGATTAATGTTTGAGACATGTTATTCCTATGCATATCACCATGGATGAGAGTTATTATATTTGGGAGGAAAGGAAATTTTAGTCCAAGGTACATTAGCCCTTCTGAGATCTTTGATCACATTGGAGTAGTGGCCTATCGACTAGAACGCACACTGAACTATTCTCATGTACCTGATGTATTTCATGTATCACTCTTGAGAAATTACATACCTGCTCAATCGCATGTACTCAATCCAGAGGTGGTACGATTGTAAAATGACCTCTCGTATAATGATAATTCAACAAAGATCATAGATTGTAAGGAAAAAAGCTCTACAAAATAAGACAATTCCCCTCATCAAGGGGTTGTGGAGAAACCACATGTTTTAAGAGGCAACATGGTAATCACAGGAATTAATGTAACAGAGTTACCCGCATCTATTTTTGTGTGGTTAAAGGAAATTTCAAGGATGAAATCTCTTAAGGGGGGGAAGATTATAACTACCCAAAAATTTATTAATGAAAATTCCATCTAATCTAATTAAATATTTTATTATGTTAGATATTAATATAATGCATATTCACTTCTCGTATTTTTTTTAAAATAAAATTAAACATTGTGACCAATTCTAATATAGTCGCTGAACAGTCATCACATGATTATTATAAATATATGGATTTAACTAATACAATTTACTCAGACAAAGAAAGAGACTGCCTCATCAAGTAAAATTTCTCCATACGAAGCCCATTTTTCAGAGCTCGAAAAGTATGTGATGTCACTAGGGTTTTCTCTTTTCCAAGACCAAGCCATGATTCAACATGTTATGTTTGAACGGAATCACCTACGGGATAAGTGGATGATAATAGAGATTACCACCAGGGATATGTTATCCAATATACCCTAAAAGTATATAACCATCACACACGCTACCCTTAGTTCTTATGTGGTTGTTATAAGGGGTTATTTAACAAGATCATAGCAATATTATTATGTGCTTTAATTTTTTATATATATTAATTAATATAAATTTATTTTATTACTGTTACTTAGAGCACAAATAGTATTTTTTTAATAACTAAATTAAATAAGGAAATATAATTTGATGAATTCATAGATTTTTTGATTAAATAATTTTTTAATGAAATATTATTACTAAATAAGTTTTTATTATAAATAAATAATAGTATATATTTTTATGAATACAATTGTGATTTTTATTAAGGTTTGAAATCTGTTTTTTTCAAAACACATGAATTTTTTATAAATGTAGGTATATATTTTATAAGAAAAAATTCACTTTTTTAAAAAATTATTTAGATAAAATTAACATCATTTTTGAATTCAGGACATCCAAATTAAATAACGGTGAATTTTTTATAATTTTCTGAGATAGTAGAATTTTTGGGTAAAAATTTAATACCGTTTAAATATATAATGCGTTTTCTGACATTATAATGACCTTCTAGTGATGTAATAATATACTATAAAAATAATTTTAGTCCAATATATGTTTTATATTTAAAATAATGTGATTTCAGATTTTTTTGATGAATTTTATGCTACCTTAGTAGAGCCTCCATGGCTTATAAAACTTTATAACATTTTAACTTATTTGATTGAGGATTTACATTAATATATTCCTTATATATTATTTGTGGAATAAATTATGATGGTTAATGAACACCTATCGTACGATCTATGTGGAACACTTATTCATGAAATGAAATGATTTAGAATGGTGTGCCCTGATAGTGCTCCAATGCATTGGGAAAAAGTTAGTATCATAATATATCTTGTGAAATGAGGGTTAACTCATGATAATTAAAGATTAATGATGTTTATGGAATTATAATTATAGTTCAACAATGGTTTGATCATTATATATGTGCAACGATCCATATATCATGCTAATATAATGTTAAAAGTTGTTTCCACACTTCCATGTTATGATAATCATTCTATATCATGCCTTTATGTTCATATTTCTATTGTGATCCATTAATATATCTATTTTCTAAAATGTATTGTATTCTTCATGTTATATCTCTTGTAATCCCTTAATGGGCTTTATTGGTCACCCTTTTCTTATACATTACATTAGGTTATCCCAAGAAATGATAAGTATGCAAGAATGTTGTGGTCATTTAAATGAAGTATTAAATAAAGATGTTGTATTTTATGTTCTATGTTGTCATGTAATGTTCCTAATTTACCAAGACACTAGACCTCTAGATCCTCAGATTTGACATAAGTGAATTTTATTGTAATAAATCATGTTAATGAGTTTAATAAACAGCAGGACTTTTATATGTTCATATTTAAATATTTTTTTAAAAAAATCTTTTATTTTAAAAAAGGTATTGTATTCATTTATTACTTTATGGTAAATAAATTATATATACATTTTAAAATCATAATTTCATAATTTATTTAATCATGTTCAAACCATCCATTTTAATTTATATGATATAATTTTCATTTTTAAATAATTTTTATAAATATAAGATAGGCCATTGAAACATTAGGTTTTGTGCAACATGATCTAAGACATTGTTGCGTGTAGTAAAAGCATTAAATGGTGTAGCTTGAAATTCAATATATTAATGAAATTAGATTATTTAAAAACTTATTTCATAAAATACTCATTATGTTCCATTCTACCCCCTTAAAATTAATTTATCCATCAAAATTATTCAAGATTATCAAATGTTTGATAGTTGAAATTTCCATTCATAGAAACTGACATCGTAAATATAAACACATGAAATTATTTTCAAAAATGAACTATGGGAACATAATGTTTAAACAATGTAAAAAATTAAACCAATTATATATCTGAGAACATATATGGAATGTAAAAATATATAAATGGAAGAGAAACATAACTATCATGTTCTGATGGCGAGGGATAGATGACATGGTTATGAGAAAGTAAAAGACCAAAACTCGATAACTAAAAGAGGCTTGGAAATAATTTATCCTCATAAATAATGGTAACAAAAAATTACTTCAACACCATTTTTCATAACGTTATGAGAATATATAAACACTTTATTTCAGTATAATCTCATAATTTTTTATTTCTTGATCAATATCTACATCACCTCTTATTCCAAGAAATAACAACGAATTTTTTGTTCCTCAATTATCATCAAATTATGAGATCTATAAATTAAATGACATGTCATTTAAACTTTAATTATCATAATAAAATGGTTATTAAAATTTATCCAATATTAATTAATTCTCATATGGGGAGATAATAAATTAATATATAAAACCTCATTCAATGATTAATAAAAACTGTTCCCTAAATTGTTAATCTTTTTACCCTTCAAAAGGTTGAATGTTCAATAATTTATAAATAATTTCACATAATTTATTAAAAATAGTTTACTATTGATCCCCCATATATCATAAATTTTCTCTTTTTTGTCACATACTAGACTTGTGGTTGCGCCAAAATTTTCCCCACAGGTACGCGGTTGTTTTAGTACAGGTAGGGGTCGAATCCACAGGGAATAAAGAAGAATCCTAGAGACACTCTGATTTTGGAAGGATTTTTGGCTATGGAGTATCCAACTATTTGGATTGATTTGATTTGAATAACTGCAGATTTAATTTAAAGAAAATAAATTAAAACATACAATTACTTAGTCTAAAACAATTAATGCAGATGAGTTTATCCTAAGTTGTTACTTGGGTTAGATTGGATGTATTTATTTTCTTATAACGTTTGTTTCACTAATTCAAGACGTATCCACAAAATGACATTTTTTCTCAACATCATTCACCAATTTAATCCCTACAAAATTCCAAGGCTAATCACCAATGTTGTTAGAGGATCAATTTAATGATCACTCGAAGGAATTAGATCATACTAGCACTCGAAAGGTGTCATTGTTAAAGTTGGTGAAGACGAAGAAGAAAATAAATCATCAAATGGAAATCTTATAATAATAAAATGATTACATAATTTGAGATTATAAAATAAAATCCAATCCACCCCATTAAACTCCCAAGGTCCAATTCATAAGAGATTAGCCCTCCATTTATGCTATTCAATAAATGGATGCGGGAAGTCCACTTAAAGAAGCGGGATTGAAGAAGAAAAATAAAACAATGAAATGATCACTCCACCGTTGTGTGAATAAATTCACAAGTGCTGGTGTGAATAAGATCACACCTTGGGAAAACAGTATCAATGTGAAAATAAGAATGGAAAAAGAGAAGAAAAATAACTATTATTGAAAAAATAAGGTTATTCAACCGACTTACATGCAAAAGAAGAACGTTACAAAGGCAATTTGGCATAAAAACATTACATTGAATGTAAAACTCCAAGATTCTCAATTCCTCTACCACTAATACCTTAAATTGGAATTTTGGATGTCTTTGGACGATCCCCCATCATCCCATGTGCATTAATTAATTTTGATTGGGAAAGGTGGGTGGACATTTAATGCATAGGGGATTCTTCAACTCTTGCCTCGATGTGGGAGCCATCATGCATTCACCAAACAGAGGAACTGAAATAACCTTATATAAAAAGAATTGGATTGGGAAATACAAGACTTAAATGATGCCCCAGATGTCCCATAACATTCTGTAAAATTTAAGCCCAAAATAATTAGTCGTTCGTGATATATGATTAAATGGTGGGATGTTTTTCTAGGCCACAGAATCTGGCCCAGAATTGAATTGTTAAATTGGGCCACCTTAATCACAACCATTTAGTATGAATAATCACTATCTAAAGAAGACTAATTTGTTACTCTATATGTCTTCTAGCTTCCCATGAAATTCAGGGTTCATTGGGATTGTACTGTGGGCCCCACATTCTCATCAGTGGGATGATATCCAATCTTCCTTCTCTAGAATTGTTCCCTTTTATTGACAAATATCCAAATAATCCTTTATGAATCCTCCATTTATCCCTGAATGAAAAATGTTCATATTTAAGTTTATATCCATTTCCCAAAATAGAAATTTAAAATATGGATAATTACATTCTTTAAAATCATATGAAACATTGGGCCTAAATTGGTGCTTATTAGGAATGAAGTGCACAAATGATGAGAATGGATGTTCAAAATTAAAATGGGCCCATAAGATCAAAAATAAACATTTAATACCATTAAAATGTAATCAAAATATGTGTTTTTATTGGATAATCACACCCCCACCTTGAGTTTTTCTAGTCCTGAGCAAAATATATCTCACAAAAATTAAATTCAAATAACCTGTTCCAAAAACATTTTAATACACATTTTCTCACCCGAATATATCATACCAAACGATTATGAAACCCATAAAAATCATTTAAAACAAGATATATACATAGGAATATCCTATGTCCCAATCCATTCCTTTGTTCAAATTTATCTCCATATTTTATCCAAATTCAATTAAGCAAGATGAAGTGTTGTGCATCACAATAGACATGGGGGTTCATTTTCATTTTCGGGAGAAATGATGGAAGTGCTAGGAGAAATCGAATTTTAATAATAAGATGAGTACTATTCTTTTTGAGATTTTTCCATGGTAATTGAAATTAAACTCAATCGAGTCAACCCATGTATCAAGGACTTTTCCGATGACTCCCAGGCTCAAATACCTTTGGGCACAAAGTGAAGATCGCATACTCAGGCATCATCTCAAGTTATCTCAATCAAAAACAAATTCAAATTACCACAAATAGAGATAAAATTCCCAACTCCGGGCCAGAAAACTATGGAGTCACGATCCCCAAGTGTTGAAAGCCACATTAGGTCAATTCATTACTCTAAGAGAAATTGATTTTTTTAATACTCATGTTAAAATTAAAATGATCACCAACCCTATGCCATTTATTATGGACCCCATTAACTCAAACTAATACCCCACAATCTAAAGGACGAGAATTTGGGTTTTTAAATAATTGTATTAAAATATAAATGGTGAAAAATCACATCGGACAACTGCACTTTTCAAAATCTATGCACATGAACCTAAACTTGCATTAAAATCATAATCAAGGCATTAAAAATTATTTGATATCCAATTTCAGAGTTTGGAATGTGTGTTATCATTTTCAAGGTTAATTGCATTTTTCCTTCCAGACATTTGCATCTCTCCCCAGTGTTTAAATAATTGAAATATAGAAGGGGTAGGATAGAAGTTCAACGAATAAATTGAAAATTATAATTATGGAATGAAGTCACCTAGTGGTTGATGTTGAAAATGCATTCCCATGTCACCCTTTAGTTCTGGTTTGTGTCCCAATGGCTTGGACAGTTGTGACCAGATTTTCGCACTGACATATGACATGACTTTAATTTTTTCTAATATGGATATATTTTTTGTATTTTTGTAACCTAAAAAACATAAAAATAACATAAACTAATGATACATTGTCTTCTCTTAAATTTCTGGGTAAGGTATTACTCAAGAATCACACTGCGTGACACGGATGAATACAGTGCTCCCCTTTTATACCAATACTTACTCATAAAAGAAGAACTGGTCAACAATCTATTTTTTTACCAACAAAAACATAAATAAAATAAAATAAACTGATGATACATTGTCTTCTTTATATTTTATGGGTAAGGTATTACTCAGGGATCACACCACGTGACACGGATGAATACGGTGCTCCCCATTCATACCCATCCTTACTCATAAAAGAAGAACAGGTCAACTGTCTATTTTTTTAAATAACAAACTGAATAAGAAGGAAACAATAGATGATTAACAATGATTAGAAAATTAAAACCATTAGTTTCCTCCCATGCTGTGCTTTTGTTTAACATCGCTATCTTAACATGAACCCGCTAACTAACCCAATAACAATTTTCTAAATTTTCATGACCCAATCTTTATGTACTTCAACTTTGTTGAGAATGAGTATTCCTTATGGTCAGTAAGAATATTTTGAATTTGATTCATGAACAATCCTATTTTCAAAAATGAATGGGAAAATCCAGGAAATATCAAAAAATGGTTGATATTGTTTCTTCTATTGTCTTTCCTAATAAATCAAATATCCACCCCCCTTTTTGGGTTTCATGGGATGAATGAATGAAAACCCCAAGATCTTTCTTAACACAAATGATGGGATACTCAGGTGCGGAAGGAAGGACAATGATTTTGAGTTTGGGTTTCATAGGACATTCAAACATAGGATGAGATATTGAATCCAAATCAGTTTAATTTTCCAAATTTCATTAAAAAATTGGTTCCTTTAGAATAGAATATTCAACCACCAAATTGGAGAGATTAGTGTCAGGAATGGGTATGAACACAATGTTTTTAATTTCTCCCAATGGTTCATGGATTTGTGTTTTTGACAAATCATCAATAGAGTTATACATAGGAGACTCAATCCACGATGTCAAATTTCCCTCTTGTGAATACATGAAATCAATTTCATCATGATTTAAAGACCCTTCAATAATTTCTTGATTCACTTCCCCTACCCCAAATCCAAAGGTCCGTTCTTCAATAAATCAATGTAAGGTTTGTGGGAAACTATACACTCCACATAAGGTTTTGGAAGGTAAAATTAGTGTAGGGATGAGTTCCTCAAAAGTATTAATGCGTTGTAGTTCTAATCTCAAAGATGATACCTATGAACTCATTATATCCATTTGATTACACAATTTTTCAATTAGTGTTTGAGAAATATAATTTTTATGTGGTTTGTCATCATGGACTTCCCCAAGATTCTTCTCTTCAACCATCCTTGAGAGGGATGGAAATTGATGCTTTAAACAATCATCATCCCATTGATTGTACATCTCATCGGGTGTGTGGTAATTAATCAAGGGTTTATCAAAGAAATTTAGTAATTTAGGGGCTTACCAATATTGATTTTCCATTTGATTCTAGCATGATTTTGTGGCATGGTAATTTGGAAGACACTCGATTGGAGTAGATAGAATGCTGGATTCTAGATTCTCAAAACACACACAAACAAAAATGGGTAAAGATAAGAGAGATGGGGGTGATAATAGAGAACGTGGGGTGAGAAAAGGATGAAAGTTTCTAAGATAACTTACTTGGGTCCCCAAAAACGGTCCCAAAATTTGGTTGCACCCAAATTTACCCCATATGTATGCGGTTGTTGTAGTACAGGTAGGGGTCGAATCCATAGGGACCTAAGAAGAAACCTAGAGACACTCTTATTTTGGATGGATTTTTTGCTATAGAGTGGCCAACTATTTGGATTGATTTGATTTGAATAAATAATGATGTAATTTAATGGAAATAAATTAAAACATACAATTACTTAGTCTAAAATAATTAATGCAGATGAATTGATCCTATGTTGTTACTTGGGTTAGATTGGATGTATTTATTTTATAATAACGTTCGTTTCACTAATTCAAGACGTATCCACAAAATGATATAATTCCTCAACATAAATCACCAATTTAATCCCTACACAATTCCAAGGATAATCACCAATTCACTTAGAGGATCAATTTAATGATCACTCGAAGGAATTGGATCATACTAGCACTCGAAATCTGTCATTGTTAAATTTGGTGAAGACGAAAAAGAAAATAAATCATCAAATGGAAATATTAAAATAATGAAATGATTGAACATTTTGTGATCATAAAATAACATCCAATCTGCCCCATTCAACTCCCTATGACCAACCCATAAGGGTTTATCCCTTCATTTATTCTATTCAATAAATGTATGCGGGAAGTCGTCTTAAAGAAGCGGGATTGAAGAAGAAAAATACAACAATAAAATGATCAATCCACCGTTGTGTGAATAAACTCAAGAGTGCTGGTGTGAATAAGATCACACCATGGGTAAACGGTATCAATGTGAAAAGAATAGTAATAGAAAAAGAGAATAAAATGAACTTTTATTGAAAAACTAAAGTGATTCAAACAACTTACATACAGATGAAGAACGTTACAAAGGCAATTTGGCATAACAACATTACAATGAAAGTAAAACTCCATGATCCACAAATCCTATACAACTACTACCTTAAATATTAATTTTGGATGTCTTTGGACGAGCCCCCATCATACCATGTTCCTTTAATTAATTTTTTTGGAGAAAGGTGGGTGGACATTTAATGCATAGGGGACTTTTCAACTCTAGCCTCGAAGTGGGAGCCAACATGCATCCACTGAACTGAGGCGCCAACATAACCTTCTATAAGGCCGAATTAGAGTGGGAAATAGAAGACTTAAATTAATCCCCCGATTTCCCCTAACAGCATTTATATTTTAAGACCAAAATAATAATCCGTTAGCGAGATATGAGTTAAATGGTGGGATTTTTTTCTGGGCCACAGAATCTCGCCCCGAATTGCATCTTCAAGTTGGGCCGCCTTAATCACCACCATGTAGGATGAATTATCACTGGATCCAGATAAATTATTTGTTACTCTATATGTATTCCATCCATCCATTCAATTTCTGCTTCATTGGGCCTGTATTGTGGGCCCCACATTCTCATCAGTAGGATGATATCCAATCTGCCTTCTCCAAAATTGTTCCCTTTTATCACCAAATATCCCCATCATCCTTTATGGATACTCTATTGATCCCTGAATGAGAAATGTTCATATTTAAGTTTATATCAATTTTCCAAAAAAAATATAAAATTAAAATATGTATAATTACATTCATTAAAATCCGATGAAACATTGGCCCAAAATTGGTGTATATTAGGCATTAAGTGCACAAATGATGAGAATGGATGTTCAAAATTAAAAACCACTAACTCATGCCCATAAGATCATAAATGAACATTTAATACCATTAAAATGTAATCAGAATATATATTTTTATTGGCTAATCAACATGTGAAAACATTCGTCGTGTATTCTATAAAACCATATTGAATACACACATGGTTCTATATTCATTATATAATCTCATTACTTATAAAAAAAATTTCATGGGAAGATTGGGTTCATACATGAACTAATAAAATATGAGATTTCATTATTCGAGAATACAAATAGATAATCACATGAAATATCACTAATGGGTTAACAATAAGATTTTTATAGTGTTTACTATTACAAAATAAATAAATAATCCCCCCCAAAAAAGAGAGGAGGATAAGTATTCCCTAATTATAATGGTTCAGTTCATCCACTGGAACAATATAAGATTTTTTTTTTACTTTTTCCATCAACGTTTTAATGGATTATCATCAACATTATTCAATGGAATATGGACCATGATAGAATAATTCCCAAACTCCGTCCAATTAAAATACTAAATTGTTATGTGTGTACTTTGTGGATATTTCTCATTATTCATATCATTAACTAGCTTATTTTTATAACTTCGGTATTAAGCTGCTTTATGTCTTAACCTCCCCCACTTGTAAGGCCCTATTTTCCTTATTAGGCATTCACATAAATGCTTATTCCCACATTTATGGCATATAGGTACCAGAAATTTCATTCCACCATTTATATTTTCATTAGACATGATATTCAATTACTAGTCAAAACGAGAAGAATTATATGAATACATAATCTATATTTATAACTAATGTTCACATAAAAATAATTCATCATAGATACTAATTTCTCTTATATCCAAGGCCATCAAAATAATTCATTTTCAGAAACCAAACAAGCGATCGATTTTTATTCCAGGATGATGATAACTAAGAAGCATTCTATGAAAGACTTATAGAATTTTCTTTATAGGTAAAAATTGTACCATCCTTTTTTTCCGTAATATCAGGGAATTAATTCTACATATGTTTTTTAAGAATAATAGGAAATTAAAAACTAAAATGTATCCCATCAACCTTTTCACATTCTATATATTCAATTTCTTCTCGTTTTCTCTGGTTCTTCATATCAGTCCAACACTGATATATGTAACCTTTCAAAAAATAAACAAATAGTAATACTATTCCGTGTTCTATACCATAAAATAAAGAAAAGATATTTTCAATTGTACAGGTCCATTATTCAGGAAAAATTAGATCCGAATATCCACTAAAAGAAGGTGGGTGTTGCCTCTGGTAGTACTCAACAAAATGTTTTTCCATCATTTTCACACTAAAAGTCCTACATGGTTCATTAATTTTGTGATTATATTGAAAATAATTTTCATTCCAACACCCATAAATTTTTCTTGCTCACGAGGAGAGTCTTTTCATTTCCCATCGCATTTAGCATCAACCTGGTTCCTTTGGGTTACGTCCATTGAAAAAAATTAATAGTTTGAAAAACACTAATCATACTAGGAAAAGATCATAATCATTGTAAATTGCCATCAATCTATGAAATATTAGGCTAAATCCTAGGCTATTCATGATCATTATGAAAACTCTTTGATTGAACAATATATATAGATTTTTACATAGGGGTCATACTAAGGTTCTCTCATCCCAGTTATAAATGTTTGACTAATCCTTTTTTGTACCAAATATAACAACCTAGGATTTTCAAACATGGATATTAATAAATTTTAGATTAATATTCACTATATTAAAAAAATTACATGTTTTAGGACCATTATGTTTTAGTGGAATTGTAAACATGGAACACAAACTTCATGTAAAGTAAATGATATTAAATGTTACCCATTAATATCTTTCTAAAACATTTCTCTATAACCTAGGGAAATTAAATTTTTTAAAAAGTTTATCTCAGAATCTATGTAAGGGTTTAGAAGTGAGATATATGTCATGTAATACTCTTAATTCATAATAACATAAACATATCATTTGTAAATTATATTGTTCATAATGAAGAATCGGTATATCTTGTCAGATGATATATCATAGAAGGTTTTACATAATTAATGATCATATTCCATAAGACATAACATAACACATGAAATTATGGAATAAAAGTAAGAATAGAAAATAATATTCTTATTATAGATTGATCATTTCCAAGACCATGATAGTTGAAAATTTACCTTTCTAAAATGAGTTAATTTCTCATTCCAAACCTCCATTACAGAATCGAGTTTACTCAAAATCCAGTCTTGTATTATTAATCGTAGTGTAATTCCCATTTAAGTCCCATATATATCATGAGATATAAATACTCACCCAATGAAGCTGATGAAGGCATAGGTCCCACCTATCACATAATAAAAAACATGCATATGTGTGCCCCATGAACAGAAAACATATCATTATCCTTAAAAGGAAACGAGTTTCATAAAAAATGTTCAATCATGACATAACCCATGGAAATATAATCAGTTTTATAAATACAATTAGATCATAAAATATCAATAGGAATAATAGGGATTGTATATTTGAAAATTTATATCCCTATTAAAAATAAATAACGTAAACAAATATTGTCATAGATAAAAAATAATCTTGAGATGTCACAAGAAAATAATTCTTAAGAAAATTATCCTTTGTTTATTGAAGACGTTTTTTTCCTAAAACGCCATGAAATTTTAAAACAAAAATTTTTCATTGAAAATGTATTTGTCATATTTTGAGGTATTATTCATATATTTATGGTTTCATGATATCATAAAAATTTGTTCATGCCATATAAGTTCAAAAAAATTCCTTCTGTATAATTTATGTTTGAAAAAGTCAAACAATTTCCTTTTCTAGAGAAAAACAAAAAATATTCTTTTTATAAAATTTTTTGGAAGATAATATTGGGTAAAAATAATTTTAAATATTAATAGAAAAATATTAGTAACATTTTTTTAAAAAAATTATAAAACATGTGAATGGAAGATTAGTATTTTACCAATAGAGACTTAATAAAAAACAATCATGAATGCTGATGATATTGTAAAATAGACACAAATCACATTGTAATCAGTAGAATCATATGCCCCATGAAAGAAGTAAAATTATATGGATATAAAAATACAATAATATTCATAATAATAATTGTGAAATATATTCATGGGTATTATATAAACCATACAAAAGAAACAAGTAGTGTATAAGGCATGTGTCCCACAGAAATAAATGTGTAACAAAAATCCCCTACCTTAAGTCTTGGCATACATCGTATATGTTAAAACCTATATTGTAATAATTATAATTTTATAATACATCTTCTATAGTAAAATATTTATATATATAATACCATATATGTGTTATGTAAAACATTACATTACTCTCTAGTCAATTATTCCATGTAAACGTTATAATTCGGGTAGTAACAACATTGTTTTTTAGTTCTTTTTTTCACTTGTTTTCTATAGTCATATCACATAGATCATGATTTAATCATAAAAAAATAAGAAAAATGAAATTATTATCCTCTATATATTCTGTATATATTTATTCACGGTGATTTATATAATTTTAAAAAATTAAATACATTGTCCATGGAGACGGTAGGTCGTATATGTGCATGAATGTTGGTTTAATTTTATCATCATAAAAAATAATGAATAATATAGTATATATTATCAATATTGAATAATTTTCGTGTTATATATATCATATATATTAATTACATTCATCCTTATTTTCATCCATGGAAAATATAGATGCGAAACGATTCGAAATACATTGTGAAGATGGTAAGCCATACTTATACATGAGTGACATTATAGTTTCCCAAATGAAGATGTGGTAAATGATAGATATGATAATATCACTCTAAATGTATAGTAATGACATAAATATACTATATAAATAATAATTTCATCATAATTCCCACTAATAAATTATGGTTATGGAAGATTAATTATATCCCTATGTGTGGATGGTAAGCCATATATTCGTAGGAGTGATGCTTTCATATATAGTTTGATGTGAAAGGGGTAGTATAATGGTCCTTTCATAACCATAATAACATTTAAACATATTTTGGATGATAAATTTTATATTGTTTCATATATGTAATATATTTAGAAGAGTTATAGTATTGTATAAAAAGATAGTGACCAATTCGTGCGATTACCTCTAATTCGAAACAACTCCATTAGATATTCTCTAAGAGACTATAGAGATGGTTTATTAGGAAAAAACATCCTATAGAATGTTTCTAGGTAAGTGGATAAGATAAATATGGTGAGTTTTGTTGAGATAAAAAACACAGTGCGGTGATATATGATTTGGGAGGTGGTGTCCCTTCATAATGATGGTGAGGAAAGATTTTGGAAATTTTCAAATGATTATATTATAACAATTTAAATTTCAACCCAATTACCTAAAAATTGAAATTTTTTAAATGATAATACTAGATTGGGTTGTAAAATAATAAACCAATAAATTTTAGAAATTTTTTCCTATAATTTTAAACATTAGTTTTTAATTAAAACATATCTAACCTATTTTAATATTAACAATGGTAGAAATATTTTCAAAATTAAAAGGTGTAGATTATTACTTATAATGAGTAAATAGAACTATAAATGTTGAATTTATGATATTTTAGACCATAATTTATCCCCTTTGTCATCATTTAGTATTTTTATGATTTTTAACTTATTTAATAAATATTATTTTTATAAAATTTCATTTCTCTTAATTTTGACACAATTAATTTCATTTACTTTAATTAAATCAATAAAGAAATCTAACATCTAGAACATTCATTTAATAAACCACATATATTTCATATAATACTAATAATCATGGATTAACTTAATTAACTCCAATAATTTTTTTTAATATTTTTAATAAAACTTAATTGGGTTTTCAAATAATTGAATAATTTTCGCAACATTATGTAACTATTAATGATAATTATTTCTTCACAAATATAAGATCCCTTCCTTAAAAATTACATAATCTATAAAATTATTTTATAATTCACATTAATACATTCCCAAAGATCTTTTTGGTTAAAATTTTTAGATAATTATGATATAATTCATACATATCAACCAACAAGAATACACTCTGGGTACTACTAAAAAATATAACTATTTCTTCGGAATTGCAAATTTATTTAATAAAACATCAAATCATTACTTGAGAAATATACGGAAAATTTATGTTTGATTCTCTTTTTCACTAAACCAACATTAAACCCTATTAAAAACATTTTAAACATTGGATGAGCACAAAAAATTAGTTACAAACATAATATAAATGAAGGAATCGGTCGTTGATTACTTATAAACATATGAAATCATTTTTAGGAACTCATTCTTCTCACCCATAATGTATTATATTCAAAATCTGTTAAAACAATATATTTCCATAAAGAATATATATCATAAATAAAACCATATGGGTAACATAAAAAATTAAATGCATAATATTATAACCCTTGTGACTACTATATGATTTTCAACCCCCATGGATACCCTACAATGTAACCCGCACAACTACCTTATAGTTTAACCAACACAATTAAACATGGAATAACCAAAGTGGTAAACATCATATTTAAATATACCCAATGCATTGGAGATTGATATAGGTCCCACCCATCATAATTAACCATTCCCAAGAACCAAAAAATAATTATAAAACATTAATAATTTCATCAAAAAAAGGATCCTTTTGAATTTTGTAAAAACAATCCTTAAATATGGTTTTAAAAGGAATGTCCCTTACCAATGGTCTGTCTTACATAAAATGTGTTCAAAAATCATATATAATGGATTAAATAATATTATTAATACATTAAAAGAACCATATTAATATTTATAATTAATTATGTGATCTTATTATCAAAGCATTCCACCAAATTGATTACAATATTTTTTTTATTTTCATTCATTCAGGTGAACTTACTTCATGGTTTCCATGGTTGGTTCATTATGGATTTTCTTATCAGATGAATGAAAGAATGAATAAGTATAATAAAATGGGAATAATATGTTTCTATAATTTTAAATTATACAATATATCATTTTATGTATTTAAATGATGATGAATCATTTGATAAAACATTAATGAAAGTGATTTAATTTATTTTTGCTGTTTTTTCCACCTACATGACCTTGTATCATTTATAAACTATAATATTTATATATTGGATCCCTGATATTAAAATAACATATAATATATATAATAAAATTTAGTTAACTGAAATAATGGTGTTAAGCATCTTTTAAGGTTGTAATGGAAAATTAACACACATCATTCACAAGGATGTTAAATCGACACATTATAAACAATGTTTCCATTTTTATTAAAAATAGGAGAAGAAGAGATGTTTGATTATGGATTTTACATAAATTAAATAAAATTCTAATATATGCAAGATACTGAAGATATCATGTCACATGTATTAGGGTATTTTATTATAGAATAGTAAAATAATATAAAGTGGAAATAAAATATAATATAAAGAAAGAGGATTTTACCACTTGAAATCTACTCCTAGAGAATCCCCTTAGAGAATTCAGTTTTAGACTTTTGGTGAGACCAAAATGTCATAGATTTGGGGAAGAATCTCTGGAAGGGAATTGGGAAGAAATTTTAAAATCTACAAGGCTTTGATATATGAGGATATTAAGTGGTGAGAGTTGGTATTTATAATGGAGGATAGGGGTGTTTCCACATTAGTATATTCATTAGATTATTAATTTGGATGAAGATTATGAATAGGTTTAGAAATTTCACTAAATATATATAATAATTAATGGGAGTTAGAGATTATGGTTATTTTATCATAAATGGCTCAATTATTATTGTATTTAACTTATAATGTAAGTATACCATAAGTTACCATATTTTTTTATTCACAAAAGAAACCAGTATTTTCAAAAAATATGAAAAATTCACCCTAACCATTTTTTGATGTGTATAATTAAAAAATAAACCACATTTTATGATAATTATTTACTAAATATGAGATATTTAAAATTTTATTTAAATCCATATTTATTCTAAAAACCCCAATTTTAAAATGATAACTGATTTTTTGACACATTGAAAAATTAATCATGGTCTCATAAAGTTATAGTATAATCCTAAAAAGTTGAATATTATATTGTGAATATGCCCTTGTTTTGTCCCGGAATATGCCCATGTTTGGGTTGTCGTGTCACCGATTTGGTCATTGAGTCCTGTAAGGCCTTCGGGCCACCCGGGTCTTTGGGTCAGTAAGGCCTTCGGGCCACCTCAAGGCCTTCGGGCCACCTTAAATACACATGAAAACCAGACAACCTACAAGGAACAAGCTCTACAAGGACGATGAGAAAGGATCTTTCACCACAGGAGAAGCTAAAATGATTACAATAATGAGAGGGTATAGCACCTACCACCAAGAAAATGTTTTGCATGCATGGGAAAGCCTAGCCGAACAGCCATGTGAAGGTGGAGAGCTGATTTCACCATGAAGATGCTGGGGAGGAGCAGTACCAAGTAGTTATTCTGGGTTGTATGTAATGTTTTAATCCTACGGGAAATGAATTCATCTAAAGACTACAGGTCATGTAATAAATTTGCCTATAGGCCTTGTAAGTGTTCCACCTCACCCCTTGAAAGGTGGATGGTTGAGCCCAAATTTACCCTACAGGTATGCGGTCGTTGTAGTATAGGTAGGGGTCGAATCCATAGGGACCGAAGAAGAAACTGAGAGACACTCTGATTTTGGAAGGATTTGGATATGGAGTGGCCAACTATTTGTATTTATTTGATTTTAATAATTAATGAATTAATCTAAATAAAATAAATTAAAACATAAAATTACTTAGTCCAAAACAATTAATGGAGATGAGTTGATCCTAAGTTATTACTAGGGTTACATTGGATGCATTTATTTTCTTATAACATTCATTTCACTAATTCATGATGTATCCAAAAAATGATATAATTCCTCAATATCATTCACCAATTTAATCCCTACACCAGTCCAAGGATAATCACCAATGAAATTAGAGGATAAATTTAATGATCACTCAAAGGAATTGGATCATACTAGCACTTGAAATTTGTCATTGATAAAGTTGGTGAAGACGACGATGAAAATAAATCATCAAATAGAAATGTTGAAATAATGAAATGATTATAGAAATTAAGATCATAAAATAACATCCAATCTTCCCCATGAAACTCTCTAGGACCACCCCATAAGGGTTTATCCCTCCATAGATTCTATGATCTCAAAGGAAGCGGAAAGCAGACTCATAGGGGCGTAATTGAAGAAGCAAAAACAACGACAACATAAATGATCACACCACCGTTGTGTGAATAAATTCACAAGTCCCGGTGTGAATAAATTCACACCATAAAGAAATGGTATCAATGTAATAATAAGAAGAAAAAAAATAGGAAATGAAGAAATTTTATTAAGAACTAATTTGATTCAAACAACTTACATGAGAATGAAGAACGATTACAACATCAAATGGAAAACATAACATTATACTGAAACAAAGCACCCAAAATCCCGAAATCCTCCACCACTTATACCTTAAATAGGAACAAATGAAGCCTTGGAAAAGCCATCAACATCCCATGTGATTTTAATTAATTCTGTTGGGGAATGGTGGGTGGAACATTAATGTAGAAAGACTTCTCCACTTCTTTCCCCGAACTTGCAACTAGCTTGCATCCACTGGAAAGACGCGCATAAAGTACCTTCTATAAGACCGAATTTGAGTGGTCCCTAAAAGGTATAAATGAGTCTACGGATGTCGCATAACAGCATGTAAAATTTCATCAAAAAATAATAATACGTTCGCGATATATGATATAAATAGTGGGTTGTTTTTCTGGGCTGCAGAATCTAGCCCATAATTGAATCATCAACTTGGGCTGCCATAATAACCACTATTTAGGACGCATTAGCACTGGATCCAGGTGAATTATTTGTTCCTATATATGTATTCTAGACTCTAATTAATTTTGGGCGTTATTGGTCCAGTATTTGGGGCCCCACATTCGCAACAGTGAAATGATATCGAGTCTGCCTTCTCCAGAATTGTTTCCTTTCATCGCCAAATATCCCCATCATCCTTTATGAATCCTCCATTGATCCCGAAATTAAATATGTTCATATTTATGTTTATATACATTTTCCAAAATATTAAATTAAAATATGGATAATTACATTCTTTAAAATCAGATGAAACATTGGGCCTAAATTGGTGCATATTAGGCATGAAGTGCACAAATGATGAGAATTGATGTTCAAAATTAAAATCCACTAACTCAGGCACATAAGATAAAAAATGAACATTTAATAACCTTAAAATTTAATCAAAATATTTGTTTTTATTGGCTAATCACACCCCCAACATGAGTTTTTCTAGTCACGAGCAAAATATATCTCACAAAATGAAATTCAAATGACCTTTTCCAAAAACATTTTAATACACATTTCTCACCCAAAGATCTCATACCAAACAATTATGAAACACATTAAAATCATTTAAAACAAGCTATGTACATATGCATATCTCAAGCCCAAGCCCATTCATTTGTTAAAATTCATCGCCATATTTCATCCAAATTCAATTAAGAATGATGAAGTGTTGTGCGTCACAATAGACATGGGTGGTTCATTTTCATTCGCGGGAGAAAAGATGGAAGCGCTAGGAGAAATCAGATTTTAATAATAAGATGAGTAGTCATTTTTTTATTTTTTTTATTTTTTTCGTTGGATTTTTTGGATTTTTTTTTAAATTTTTCAATGGTAATTGAAATTGAACTCAATTGAGTCAACCCATGTACAAGACTTTGCCGATGACTTCCAGGCTCAAATACCTTAGGGAACCAAGTGAAGCTCACATACTCGGGCATCATCTCGAGTTAACTAAATAAAAAAAATCAAATTACCAAAAATAGAGATAAAATTCCCAACTCTGGGCCAGACAACTATGGAGTTACGATCCCCAAGTGCCGAAAGCCACACATTAGGTCAATTCATTACTCTACGCGCAACTGATTTTTTTTAATACTCATGTTAAAATTAAAATGATCGCCAATCCTATACTATTTATTATGGTTCCCCAAGAACTCAAACTAAAACCCCAAAATCTAGAGGATGTTCATTGTGTTTTTTATTAAATGGATGAAAATATAACAGTGAAAAATCACATTGGATAACCTCACTATCCAATATTTATGCACATGAACATAATCTTGCATTAAAATCAGAATCAAGGCATGAAAAATTATTTGATATCCAATTTCAGTGTTTGGAATGTGTGTTATCATGTTCAAGGATATTGAAATTTTCCCTTCCACACATTTTAATCTCTCCCCCCAACATAGAATAAAAGTGTCCCTGGTGTTTAACGAATTGAAACATCGAAGGGGTAGGATAGAAGTTCAACGAAGACATTGAAAATGAAAATTATGGAATGAAGTCACCATGTGGTTGATGTTGAAAATTCATTCCCCAATCTCCCTTACGTTCTGGTTTGTCTCCCAATGTCTTGGACGGTTGTGACCATCTTTTCCCATTGACCTATGACATGCCTTAATTATATATATATATATATATATATATATATTTTTAATAAAAAAAACGCAAAAAAAACATAAACTGATGATACATTGTCTTCTCTTAAATTTCTGGGTAAGTTATTACTCAGGGATCACACCGCGTGACACGAATGAATATGATGCTCCCCTTTCATACCCATCCTTACTTATAAGAGAAGAACATATCATCAATCTATTTTTTTAAAATACCTACAAAAACATAACATAAAATAAAATAAACAGATGATACATTTCCTTCTTTATATTTTCTGGGTAAGGTATTACTCAGGGATCACACCGCGTGACACGGATGAATACGGTGCTCCCCGTTAATACCCATCCTTACTCATAAAAGAAGAACATTTCAACAGTCTATATTTTAAAAAAAATCAAAATGAAAAAAATGAATCACAATGATTTGAAACATGAAAACCACAGGTTTCCTCCCATTCAACGCCTAATTTAAAGTCTTTAGATCGACTTGAACCACCCCAACTTATCCAATTCCAACATTAAAATTTTTAATGACCTCATATTTCTACACTTCAACTTGATTGAGAACGAGTCTCCCTTGTGGTTGCTAAGAAGTTTGTGAATTTGATTCATGAACAATCCTATTTTCTAAAATGAATGAAAAAATGCAAGGAATATCAGAAATGGTTGATCTTTTTTCTTCTGTAGTCTTTCCTAATAAATCAATGATCAACCCCCCAATTTGGGTTTCATGAGATTAATTAATGAAAAACCCAAGCACTTGTTTATCAAAAATGATGGGATACTCGAGTGGGGAAGGAAGGACAATGATTTTGAGTTTTGGTGGGTTGAAATTTTCTAAAGAATATTTTCAATTTGAATGAAAATAATTTTCTTCTCCAAAGACATTAGAATGAATTGGTTCCTTGTAAAAATATGATTCATCCCCCAAAGTGTCCATTTTAATTCTAGGAGTAGGTATGGGCTCAATGATTGGGATTTCATCCAATTTTTCAATGATCGGTGGTCCTCAAAATACACTAATGGAGCCATGTTCAGGAAACTCAATCCATGATGTTATGTTATAATCTTTTGAATTCAAGAAATCAATTTCCTCCTGCTTTAAAGACCCTTCAAAAATTTCTTGATTCACTTCCCCTACCCCAAATCCAAAGGTTGGTTCTTCAATAAATTCATGAGAGTTTTGTGGGAAACTAGACACTCCACAAAAGGTTTCAGAAGGTACAATTGGTATATGGATGAGTTCCTCACAATTATTATTTAATTTTTGTTCTAATATCAATGATGATACCTTGAAACTCATTATCTCCATTTGATTACACAATTTTTCAAGGTGTTTTTGAGGATTAAGCTGTATAAGAGTTTGTAAATTGTGAACTACATTAAGTTTCATCTCTTCAATCATCCTTGAGAGGGCTGGGAATTGATCCTTTAAACAATCATCATCCCATTGATTGTAGATCTCATAGGGTGTGTCGTAATTAATCAAGGGTTAATCAAAGAAATTTTCTAATTTAGGGGCTTCCCAATATTCATTTTCTATTTCATTCCAGCCTGAGTTTGTGACATGATAATTTGGAAGATACTCCATTGGAGACGATAGAGAGTTGGATTCTAGATTCACATGACACACACAAATAGAAGGGGGTAAAGATAAGAGAAATGGGGGTGAGAATAGAGAATGTGGGTGAGAAAAGAATATGTGTTTCTAAGGTAACTTACTTGGGTCCCCGGAAATGGTGCGAAAATTTGGTTGCGCCCAAATTTACCCTACAGGTATGCGGTCGTTGTAGTACAGGTAGGGGTCGAATCCACAGGGGCCGAAGAAGAAACTGAGAGACACTCTGATTTAGGAAGGATTTGGTTTTGGAGTGGACAACTATTTGGTTTGATTTGATTTTAATAACTACTGATTTAATCTAAAGAAAATAAATTAAAACATACAATTACATAGTCTAAAACAATTAATGGAGATGATTTGATCCTAAGTTGTTACTAGGGTTAGATTGGATACATTTATTTTCTTATAACATTCATTCCACTAATTCAAAATGTATCCAAAAATGATATAATTCTTCAACATGATTCACCAATTTAATCACTACACCATTCCAATGATATTCACCAATGCACTTAGAGGATCAATTTAATTATCACTCCAATTAAATTGGATCGTACTAGCACTCGAAGTGTGTCATTGTTAAAGTTGGTGAAGACGAAGAAGAAAATAAATCATCAAATAGAAATCTTAGAATAATGAAATGATTACATAAATTAAGATCATAAAATAACATCCAATCATACCCATGCAACTCCCTAGGACCAACCCATAATGTTTTATCCTTCCATTGATTTTATGATCTCAAAGGAAGCGGAAAACAGACTCATAGGGGCGGAATTGATGAATCAAAAACAACAACAACAAAAATGATCCCTCCACCGTTGTGTGAATAAATTCTCAAGTGATGGTGTGAATAAATTCACACCTTAGAGAAACGTTATCAAAGTGAGAAGAAGAAGAAAATAAAATGATGAAATAAAGGACTTTTATTAATAACTAATGTGATTCAAAAAACTTACATGAGAATGAAGAACGATTACAACATCTAATGGACAACATAACCTTATAATGAAACAAAGAACCAAAGATCCCTAAATCCTCCACCACTAATGCATTAAATAGGAAAAAAATGAAGCCTTGGCCAAGATCCCAACATCCCATGTGCCTTTAATTAATTGGTTTGGGGAATGGTGGGTAGAACATTAATTTAGAGAGACTTTTCCACATTTTAGCCCGAAGTTGCAGCCAGATTGCATCCACCAGAAACACTCCCCTAAAGGTCCTTCAATAAGGTCGAATATGAGTGGGACCTAGAAGACATAAATAAATCCCCGGATTTACCCTAACATCATGTAAATTTTAAGACCAAAATAATAATATGTTCGATAGATAGAATATAAATAGTGGGATGTTTCTCTGGGCCGCAGAATCTGGCCCATAATTGAATCTTCAACTTGGGCCGCCTTAATCACCACCATTTAGGACGAATTATCACCGGATCCAGAATATTTATTTGTTCCTATATATGTATTCTATAATCACAAGAATTTTGGGATTCATTGGGCCTGTATGTTGGGCCCCAAATTCTCATCAATGGGATGATATCCAATCTGCCTTCTCCAGAATTGTTTCCTTTCATCGCCAAATATCCCCATCATCCTGTATGAATCCTCCATTAATATCTGAATGAAAAATTTTCATATTTATGTTTATATAAATTTCTAATAATATCAAATTAATATATCGATAATTACATTCATTAAATTCAGATGAAACATTTGGCCAAAATTAGTGCATATTAGGCATGAAGTGCACAAAAGATGAGAATTGATGTTCAAAATTAAAATCCACTAACTCAGGCCCATAAGATTAAAAATGAACATTTAATACCCTTAAAATGTAATCAAAATATTCCTTTTATTGAATATTCAGTGTATTATCAAAAATCAATAAAAAATGAAGGCCTTCGGGCCATTGGAGGAAAATTGTAAATACACATGTTTATTTCATAAAAATAACAACACATAATTTATCATTTTCAAAATATTTATATACATATTCCATAATATAAATATATCATATATTCACTAATAAGATAGAAAAAAATTATTTATACTCTTATAGGGGAGGTTACAATTATATTAGTGTAGATTCCTTAATTTCAATATATAAAAAAACTTTCATTATACATTTATAATAAATTTAACTATAGTATTCTATAATGAAAACAAATTATTTGATAAGTACCCAGGTTTTTAAATTAACTTCACCTTCTAAAAATTGTTTCCTCGCAATTTTAGTTCACTAATTAAACAGGTGAGGTTAAATTTCCGTCATAGTATTTTCAAATTTACATGTTTCCTCTTCAACAATGAAGTTTCTCTGTAAGACCATAACTATTTTAGTTGCATTATTCTGCAATAATTTCTATCATTGACCAAGAATCTAAATTAGATTTTTTTTTTAAAAATATTCTCTTATAGTTGAAAAACTTATAATATAAAAACATAAGATGAATCTATTGCATACATTCTTAAGATAAAAACATAAAAACATTGGGTACCTACAAAAAACATAGTGGTAAATACACTCTATAGGAAACTGACCAATCCTTGTCTAGGAGTTCATAGGGTCTAATGAACCATGGACCAGTTTACCCTTCTTAACAAAATTCCTTACACTTTTCCATGGTGAATCATTAGAAAATACATGATCACCTACCTCTAAGTAAAATTTTTTCCTCTTATTATCTACATATTGTTTTCGCCTTTTCTAAGATGTCATCATGTGGTGTTGGGTCATCTTCACTTTTTATCCACCCCTTATACTAAATATGGTCCCATCAACTTCTTTACCCCAACATCATCAAAAATTACTAGAGTTCAACAACGTTATCCATATAATTACTCAAATGGTTCCATCTATATACTAGAATGAAAACTGTTACTATAATAAAAACAAATTAAAGAAATTTGTTGATCCCGAAATCTCTGGTAATCCATTGAAAAATAACATAATATTTCTTCAAAGTATGAATTATTCGCTGATAATGTCCATCAGATTGGGGGTGAAAGGCTGTGATGATATTTAATTTTGTTCCCAACTATATTTTAAGGACTTTAAAAATGTTATAAGTGAACCTGGGATCATGGTGAAATACAATAGAAAGTGTAATTCAATTTACCCCAAAATATATTTGATGTACTATAGTGAAATATTATACAAATACATTGTATCAAGAATTGGAAGGAAATTTATAGATTTAGTTATTTGGTCAATAATAACCTGAATCACATTATTACCACAAGAAGTCTTTTGTATTCCCACCATGATATCTGTTGATATATATTCCCATTTTCACTCTGGCATTAGTAGAGGGTAATGAATCCCCTTTGGTAGTTTTCTATCTAATTTAACCTATTGATAAGTCAAACATTTAATTTTAAAATTTTTAATATCAATTTTCTTTCCATGACACCAATAATACTTCTAATGTTCTCTATATATTTTATTGATGGGAGATAAACTAAAAAATTAAGATCTATAAAACTCACTTAATAAATATTTATGTTGATTTTGATGAAATTTAAAAAAATAATCTCTTTACAAATCAAAAAACACAATCTTTTTCAATGTTAAATTCTACCAACGCACAATTATTAACAAATTCTACATTTTTTATAAATCTTTGTCTTCCTTCTATGATAGATTAATTTTTAATAAGACGGAAGAATGCACTAACACTTGAAAGAAAATAGATTATTTTCTTGAACCAGCAACATAAAAACCAAAATAAATCAAATAATTAATAAATTGGTCATTCTCCAAATGTAACATGGTTAATATAACATGATTTTTTCAACGTAATGCATATAAAACATTGTTCTATTTTCATGGATGGTAATTGATCATAAAACTATAACCCGTTATCAATTTTTTCATCTTCTACACCTCATAATAAATTACTTCCATGTAAATATATACTTAAAAAATATAATGGTTATAATATATTTCAAAATTTCAATAATATAAATCTTGTCTCCAAATATTTAAAGTGAAAACTAGATATAGTAATTCTAAAACATGTGGGGGAAAATTTATCTCATAGGGTTTTAGTTTTCTTTAAGAATATTGAATAACCTTATCATTATTCATTAGAAAAAAAACCATGGACTATTCATATAATAATAGATATAGATTCCAATGAAACTCTTTTTGGAATCCATGACCGAAACTAGAGCATTCTATAATCAGAACCTCAGTTCCTGAAAAACATCACATTATTCAATACAAATAAATTTATCCCTTTTTCATGATAACACAGTTATTTATCTAGATAATTGTGGAATTTGTTTAATAAAAAATCAGTAATTTCTATCCAATATATTAAAACTATTAGTCTTTGAAGCATTTTTAGGTCTTTCCCATTTTTCAACCACTTTTCCTCTGGAAAGATCAACTATTATGAAAACATATTTTTAATATTCCCAACAAAAAAATGTATGGAATTAGAAAATCATATTTTATAAAAAATTTATATAACTAATTTTATTTTATATATTGTATAAAAATAATTAAATGTTTTTAATGATCGACACAATTTTTTGAAAAGAATTAATTATAATCAATAAAAAAAAATTATAAAAATAGTTCCCAAAATATTATATTTCTAATATCCATGAGTACATCAGGGTGATTTTTCAAACCGAAGGGCGTAACAAAAAAACTCATAAATCCCATATATGGTATGAAAATATATTTTTGGTATGTCTTCCTCCTTGAATTTTATTTAATGGTATCTAGATCACAAGTAAATCTAAAAAAAATACTAATCTCCCAATAGTTAATCAAACAATACAGTGATATGAGGCATTTGATACTTATTATTAATAATATTGTTATTCAATCCTTTATAAACAATGAAAATCCTCAAGGAACTATATTTTTTTTTTTTAAATATGGTCACCCCATTGTGATGTTCTAGAATGAATGAAACCTTTATCAAGAAACTCTTGCAACTAATTTTCCAATTCTAAAAGTTCCACATGATATATTTAATATGGGGTTTTTGAAATTGGAATAGTTTTATGATCTAAGTAAATACTAAATTAAACTTCTCGATCAGGTATAACACTAGGATAATAATCAAAAAACATATAGGTATTCATTTTCCATTATCACGTCATTAATCTGAATATTGTACTTGTTTTCGACAATATGTGTATGATATCCTTCGTTTTCATATTTTAATAGTTTCTCATATTCCTGAAATGTTATTAATGATATGGGATCATTCTTGTATTGAAACTGAAACTATTTCTAAAAAAACTTCATTATATCTACAATCAATGTTAGTATGATAAAAAATCTAATCCATACTCATAATAAAATCTAACTAAACTAGGGTGAAAAAAATAAGTTTTGTAGGTAATTCCATTACAAAGACAACAATTAGAAGATTCTTATAATTATATTTTTTTTAAATATTTCCTATAGTGTTTTAACCATATGTCATAGTTTTATTTCATGAGGTAATTTTCTAAATTAACAGAAAATTATTCAGAGATAATGAAAAGTGTAGTCCACATATCTAACGAAACATTAGTTAATCTGAGTAAAAAGAATGTACTTGAAAGCAGTATATTGGTTTGAGGAAAATCTAATGATTTAATAATAATGGATTTTTCTACACCTTTATTCTAATAATTTGATTACATTCTATCAGATAAATAATTCTTTGGGAGGGTATTTTTATAATTACCCATCACAACACATTTAAAACACATTACATTTTTATTATCAAAATAAATTTTAAGATGATATTCACTGCAATATTATGTCATATGTCCAAACATAAAACATTAAAAACACTTTATATTTTTGTTAAGGAATTCCTTTTGGATCTTTTTACCACACTTTTCATAGATTAGAAAACTATTTTTCTTACATTTAGATTTCTTTTTTTATTCTTATCCATAACCTATCATATGTACCTTTTATACTGATTGTTTTAAAAGTACACATGATAATTATAAAACTACATTTCTACACTTTCAACACATTGAATAATTTTCAATTAATTTTTAATTCTTGGGATTCTAATTGCCGTAGATATATTATAATCAATCCTGAGTAAAAATTATTGATTAAATTATCATGATCCTGAATAAGATGTGGATCCTATAATTCTAATTGAGTGTAGTTTTCTTAATAATTTCCACTAAACCATCCTCGTTTTGATTCAATATTTGGAATATGTTTTATATCCTTTGTCGAACCACTCTAGGAAAATAATTTTCATGGAATATATTCTTAAATTTAACCCATTACAAGGAATCAATTCCCTCAATATCCCTGATATTGTTGACCATTGACCAGAACTACATGAATTGTATTTCAAAATGATAAAAATAAAGACTAAACATTTTGATTATCTAAACACCCCCAAAAATAGAATATATATTCAAGAGATTTAATCCACCCTTCATCAACCATTGTGTTAAAATATCAAATTAATGTTGGAGGGTTTTTCATTATAAAATGTTCCACTAACATCAACTTCTTTTATCGTAGTTCTAGTTTTTTTCTTTCACGGATTCCAACACCATTTATCGTATACATCAAAATATCCATTATTATCACAAAATACATGGTTTGAATTCCCACCATTCTAGGTTTCGGTTTGGAAAGATATCATTTTATTAGTACCTTTCTAGTTATCTTCCATGTTCTTTCTATAGAAAACCATTATGAAAATACATAACATCGATGAATAAATACAATAATACTCAAATAATATATAATTTCAACATAAAAATATGTTAAAAATAATATTTTAAAGGTATTATATTAGCATCATACAAACCCCTACATTTATATAAATGGTGATCTGATAAAAACTATAAAATCTCAACATTAAACATTACATAATCTTGAAAATTATATTGGAATTCACTTTATTTAATTTCATAATATCTTTTTGGATTAGTATTTTATAAAATTTTGAAATAATTAATACATATAAAACCCCAATAAAATATATTTTTCAATACTAAAAAATATCTATTTCATCCAAAATAAAAAACTTTTTAATAAAACATGAAATATTTTTAATGAAAAATCATCACAACATTCAAATTAGATTATCCTTTTCTTTGATGCATTAATAAACCATATGAATGTCATATTAAAACATGGTATGGGGAAAATATAAATTAAATACATAAAATAAATGATGGTGTTAGGACAAGAATACTTATAAACATATTAAATCATTTTCAAAAAGACATACTTATCTCTCAAAAAGTATCATATACTTAACTTGTGAAAAAAATTAATTTCCATAGAACATAGAAAAAGAATTAAACCAGATAAGTAACTTGAGGAATTAAATACATAATATTTTTTCCCTCCTAAATACCATAGGATTTGTAAACCTCACTTATACCTTGTAATGTTACACTCACAAATTCTTTATATTGTAATTGTTGTAGTTATACTTGGAAAAACCATTTCAGTCAACTTCCAACATAAACATACCTAACGAATTAGAGGGAGATATAGATCAAAGCATTCATTATCAAATAATTACCATGCATGAAAAAATAATAATATAACGTGAATACATGCATCATAAAAACATTCCATTTGAATTTTTTTAAAGAGACATTAATGAGGATTTTAAAAGGAATGTCCCTTAATCAGGATTTTAGTACTTAAAATGTGTTCAAACATCATGTATGATGGTTTAATGAGCTCTATTAATATCTTAAATAACCTTAATAAAATTTATAATTAAATATATTATTTTCTTATAACATCTATCCACCCCTTTATTAATAATATTTAGTTATTTTCATTTTTTTGGGAGTATATATTTCATGGTTTCTATGGTTAGTTTATTATGGATTTTCCTGTATAATGGAAGAAAAAATACAGAAGTGGGATGAAATGTTATTAATATGTTTTTATAATTTTATATGATACAATATATCAATTTTTATATGATAATTAATCATTAAATAAATAATAAATTAAAATGATTTAATTTATTTGGGATGTTTTTTACAACCATCATGAACATATATAATTTTCTTAAATATCATGTTTATATATTAGTTGCATAACATATAATAACATATAATATGTATAATAAAATATTATTTAACTATAATAATGGTTTCAAGACCATCCTTGATGGTAGAAATGAAAAATTAAAACACATCATTCAAGATGATGGTAAATCAACAAATCATATATGACATATTCAATTTTCAGAACAAGAGGGGAAGTAGAGAGTTGTGATGATTGATATTACATTAACACTATAAAATTATATTATATGTAATATTATAGATTCTTAATGTCACTAGGATCAGTTGAGATGAAGATATAATAATAAATGAAAAGAAATTGAAAAGAAACGAAAGGAAAAAGTATGAGTATTTTACCTCTTCAATTCTCCTCCTTGGGAACCTTTTTATGGAACTTGGTATTGGATTTTTGGTTAGACCAGTAGATAATGGACATGTTTAAGAGGGTTGGTAATGTAATTGGTCATAAATTAAACAATCTATTATGCATTTAGATGTAAGGAGCATATTTAGTGGGGAGTGGTATTTGTAGTGGAAGAGATGTGTTTTATCTTATTATTATATTAATTAGACTATTATTTTGGCTCAAGATTATGAATAAATTGAGAATTATTACTAAATATATTAAAATAATACAAGTTATTTTTATACTATTGTGATTACATCATTATATACTCAATAATTAGTGTATTTATCTTATAATGTATATATACTGTAAATTACCGTATTTTACTATTCACAAAATATTCATGTATTTTAGAAAATTCCTAAAAATCCACCCTAAATTTTTTCAATAATTAAACATAAAAATGAAATCCATTTTATTTAAATGGTTTTTAAAATTTTATATATTTAATTTTAAATTAATATCACAATTTATTTCAAAAATTATGATTTTATAACACTTCGAAAAATTAATCTGGGCCCTATTAATTTTTCTAATAATCATATGGAAAAATTAATAATTTAAAAATATATTTTGATGAATTTTAATTTTCTTTTAATTCATTATATTAATTAAACAATAGTAAATAAAAATTTATGTTTCACAGAAACACCAAATCTTAATTTGTCATTTTAAAACCCTTTATATACTTATTACCTTACATAAATATATAACATTTTTAGTTATAATATACAAACATTTTATTTTTACTCAATAGTTTGGTTTACTATTGTATTAGTATATATTTCATAATTTTTATAGATCCCACTTATTTGATTATAAATTTACAATGAATTTAAATTTTTAAATATAGAATGAAAACAAATTATTTTATAAGTACCTTGGTTACTAAAACAAAAAAAATTAAAAAATACATGATTTAGGTAATAAATTTATATTTCATAATAATATTTATAGGCTGTAATTTCTTCTATATATCCCCATTAAAAAAAAATATTCTTCTAAATAAAATTAAGAGTGTGATATTTTGTTACACTTTTTGGTTTTCATAATATCCAACTCATTTTCATTGAAAAGTGTCCATTAAATAATTCAATATAGATATTTATGTGGAAAGGGAGGAATTAATTTTATCCAATAACATTTTTTCAATTTCTATGTATTTTTTAATATTTATAACATTATTTTTAACCTCAATTACCTGATTTACCCTTAATCATGGTAATAAAAATTATTAAAGGTATTTGTCAAATTGTACAAATATAAATGATATGTATTTAATAAATTTTAACCTTATGAATCCATATATTGAATCCATTTTTCAAAATTAAATTCACATAATGTACAGAAATTAATTAATAAATAATCTCATAGATGGGATGAAACAACATGTTTTTTGTGTGAAAATGTTCAAATGTTTGGGTTGTTTTTATATCCAATTTCAAGTTGTACTTGAGTATAATAACCTCAATTAAATTAAATCGTGAAAATATAATATAATTATATATTAAAAAATTATAAATATAATTTTATAATATAAATTATTTAGATGAAAAAGTATTTTTCAATTAACATGCAATATTGTTTTACTATTCATCAAAACATAAAACATAATAGAAAAATAACAAAAATTCATAAAAAATAATTTTTCATATTAACATTTCAAAAAAAAATTTAATTTTTTTATGTATAATTTATAAAAGTGTTATAAATTATATTTCTAACAATTTCACCATCATAATGTAGAAAACTAACTTTTCAAAAAAATACATATTTTATTTGTAAAATTAGATTTTTTAATATATCATTTCTAGAAAACACATAAGATGGTTATTAAAAATTAGATTTAATATATTATATATTTATTTCATTAATATAATCCTATAATATTTTTTTTATATATTGGTATAAAATAATGTTGTGCACATTTAAATTTTTTTCATAAAAACATTTCCGTTTATTTTAAAAAAGGTTTAAGGTTCATTTATATTTATTTTGTTAAATATTTATATATACATGTGTAAACCATAACATTATAATTATATTAATCATGTTCATACCTGTCAATTTAATGGATAGTTTATAATTGTCTTGTTTAGATAATTATAAAAATAAAATAATGTTTCCTAGAAACTTTGAATTGTTTGTAACACAGTCTAAGATGGTATTTCATATAGAGCTAGATTAACATGGTGTAAGGCTCAATCAAATCTGTTAATATTTTTTAATGGATGGGGTCGAAGCCTCATTATATTATTAAATCAAGGAACTATTTTTACTAGGTAGTGGAAGACCCATTACATATCTTAAAGGCCCAAGGAAAAGTGGCATGAATACTAGGCTTGAAAGCCCATTTTTTGGCCCAAATGACACTTTGGTGAATAGTACTACTGTAGTACTGTGCTGCTACAGTATCCTACTACAATACCGCCACTAATACATTTTTTACTATAGTACCACCACCGCTATAGTGTCATTGCTGCTACGGTACTAATACAATGCCCTACTAAAGTGCCTCTATAGTAAACAGAAATGTGTCTCTACTCGGATACGATCCAAGGACTTTTAGATTCCATGTATAAGCTTGTACCACTTGTGTACAATCTCATTAGCACAATCTGCTCTATTAATGAACCAATATTAATTAAAAGAATAATTCATAAAAAATATCTGGGTGTCAAACTAGTAATTCCCAACTTTTTCCTCAACCATCCCTTGTGGAACTGAAAAATAATTTATATATACAAAGGTAGAGGTTAATATTTATACATAGTTGGATACTATATAAAAATTATCATGTAATGTTTTAATGATTTATTTAAAATAAATATCAATAATCTAATGTAACTAGCCTATAACCTAACCTTGTAGTTGTATTTTCTAATCCTCATCATGTGTCACACTCTTTGTAACAAATAAAAGTAAATCATTTTGTATCAAAATCATATGTATATTTACATATATTTTTCTTGATTTATCTTCCCTATATGATTTTCCTTGTCACATCATAATTCCCCAAGTCACATTCTTATCACTTCTATATTTCATCTTGTATCTCATATAATGGTATGATTGGAAATATGTATCATGTGTAATATATTAAATCCTCATCATTATCACATCTTTGACCATGTGTATGCCTGAAATCTACTACATCCAATTTCTATTAATTATACCTAAATATAGAAAAAATCTATCCATGTACACCCTTGAATGTTATGACCACCATGAAAAGATACATATACGTTTAATTCCTCAATCCATTACTACCCACAGATAAGAGTTTTATAAAGTTGTTATTTATCAGAACCATTATAATATTTATCCTTATATCATAATCCATTATTTATCATGACTCTATTACACATAACTACATAAAAGGGGTTATAGGGGGAGAGATGGGTATTTTATATTATTCTTTTCCATTCATTATGTGTAGGACCCCCCCCCAAATATATTTTGTTGTCTATTTATACAATTTTAAGAGAGGTGATACATATAGAATCATAAAATATAAATAATATTATACACATCAAATTTATGGGTGACTACATGATGGAGTATCTTCTATAACATTTACCTAACATTATTTATATTCATCAATATACTTAGATGATTGAAAAATGAATGTAACTTTCCTCCCCCTCTTGGCATGCTTATGTTCTTCATGATCACACCATTTTCAGTGGGAACAAGTGAAATTAAAATGGTTCATCAAGGATAAATACCTGACAATTTGGCTATATGGTTTCCTTTAGAGATCAAAATGGAAATTTCATTGAATGACTTTATGGCACATATTTCCTCACCAGTACTATGAATGTTACAATTATTGGGCTGATTAATGATATTAAAATGGAAATTCAAAGGAAATGGGATAATATTTATTTTGGATGTGACTTCACAATAATTGTGAAGGCTATTATAATTGAAAAAATTCATGTCACATGGATGTTTATGGAAAGAGAGTTCAACATAGTGGACAAGCTCCCATAAAGGAAATATATTATTACCCATGTATTTATTCGATCCAATTCTCTTGTTGGTGTTATTTCAAATACAATGTAGTGGTCATATATGAGTACATATATTCATAAAATATCCCCATTTATAAAATACTAGTTATACTAATGAAAAAATATAAAATTATTCTTTCAGACAATTTTATTTCTCTTTTTTAAATTATTTGAGATATTCGGCTCACCTTTCTCCAAAAAACATATGCTCACCATGAAAATTCTTCATTCATTTATTATTTAATTCATCATTTCATAAGTTTTTTAAATAATAAGAAATGTACTACGATACCACAATAATGATTCAATTTATCTATAAAATTCAATGCACTATCAAGAAACTGGAATCAATTTATATAATATTTTTCTAATAAAATATATGAAATCATCAATATAAAAGAAAGGACCATGAGAAAACCCAATTCTAATTTCATTCTAGCATAATTAAAATCAATCACATATCATTTATTATAAAATTATCCATACCATTATCTCTGATATCAAAATTAAATTTTATTCTAGGCCTGCAACATATTGTTCATGAAACATTCCCATCAAATATCATGCTTTCAAAAAAACAAAATCTTGTTACAAGAATGACCTAATCGTCTAAGAGAAAACATAAATAAAATTTATATTATCTATAAAAAACGAAGGCCATTTAATCTAGAATCTTGTATACATGAATGGGATCACCAAACCCTTGATAATGATCTATAAAAAACAACCATTTCATTACACTATTAAATTAATCAAGTTATTATGTGTTTGTTTACCTTTATGAATGAAGGGGGATGTACCTAATAGTAATTAATAAATTTTACTTCTGTAATTCATTAATTTTGGGGATGATTGTTTATTATTTATTGGGGAAACATTAACTATTCATGTAATAGTTCATATTTACTCTATTTATATAGATCAAGAATTTAATACTAGATAAAATAACCAGTAGCCACAACCATATAGAATGAACTTCATTTTATAAATATCATGGTGAAAAATCTAGAATATCATAAAACTCATGAAAATGTAGTTTTCTACATCTCTAAATTTATAATTTCCCTAGATAATCAAAAATTGTTATGATGTTTCCATTGATTTCTTTCGAGATTCATAAACTAGAAGTAATAATATTTTTCAAATGTATTCTTTGATTAATAATAATGTGTTATATAATATTACACATCGTTCTCTGTATTCCTCTTATATATAGGTCAATGAAATAATAATATTATTTTTTAATAATTTAACTTACCTATATTTATTAAAAATATATGATAATATAAATAGTAATTAAGAATCATGAAAATTATTACATGAAAACAATAATCATTTGAAAAAAAATTAGTTAAAAAAATCTATATTATCTACAACAAGAGAATATACATCTTCAACATCCATTACAAATATCTTTATTACTAAATAATTATCCTTTTTTTATTACCATGATTAATAACATTTGTAATTTCATTCACAGTCATTCATCTAGATATAATAATGATGGGTTAAATCAAAAATTTCTTAATTTAGAGGTATGATCATGAATGCCTTATTTCATTGTAGCTTCATGGTTTTTCTGTAATAAGATCAAAGGATATAGGGTGTTATTGGAATGTTAAAAATTTATATAGAGAGGGTCATACTTATAAACAAGGTTTGCAAGAATCACTGAATGAACGTTGGGTTATATAAACTCGATAGAAAAAAGAAATATGAATATGGATAAGGAAAAGTAAATTTATAATATTAAATACAATTATCTCAAGTTATTATAAAATGGAAAAAATCATTCTTTTTCATTAATATTTATTTTGATTTTGATTTACATATTGTTACATGGCTCATTTAAACCCCTTTTTTTAATGAAGTTGAAGAAATAATTTATTGTAATTGAACCCATATTTTAAAATCACTCATTATTATTTATTTCTTGTATATTTCAATATTTTTCATTGAAATGTAAATGTAGATTATTTTAGAAAATTTTCACTTTACTTCATACATTAATAACCAACCGTTAGGATTGAGCATCAATATAGATAGTCTAAAATGATTCCATAATGAAGTCCCTAAAACATGATGATTAACCAAGAGAAGCATCCTTGTTGATCAATCATATGAACAAATAATAAAAAAATGGATAAACTAGTGACAATGTGGGTCGACAATATAAATATGATATCAATAGTATGGTTCAACCAAACTACATAGCTCAACTAAATTAGAAAAAAATAACCCTTCTGATTAACTACATTGAATACAAACATGAATAGACAAGATATCTCATAGATCCACCATAATAGTAATTGACCATATAGACAAAAGATCGATCAAATGATTAAATGATCTACAACACCACTAAAGGATAAATAGAATGGCTAAATGATTGACTGTAAAAAATGACATTCAATATAATAAAATTGGAGGTCACTAAAACTAACATATAAATTAATATAGAAAATAAATCATCACCCTCTCAACACCATAAAGCATTATCAATATAGAAATAAAGGGTATTTAGAAATCTTGTATCGTGTGTATATCATATTAATATATATATATATATATATTCTGTAATTATTAAAATAATAAATGAAAATGACTTCCAAAAACAATAATCACTATAACATAATTCATAATGTGGTGTTTTATAAAAAGAAAATTGCAAGATATGGATTTTATGGAAGATGAAATAAAAAATGTAATTAAATAATGATGCAAAGTCATTTACAAATGGGGATAATTTTGAAAATGTATGGGGTTCTATATTTATGAACATATGGTGTCACTAAAAAGATAAATAATTGAATAGAATTATTTTATCACGAAATGGGAAATTAGATTATTGTTAGGTGGTGTATAAATTTATTTAAAAAATTATGAAGGAATGTGATGTTAATATTAGGAAAATACACATTATTTTTATGGGATTAAAATAAAAAATGAAATTAAGAAACCAAACTCTATATATTAAATAGTTATAAAAAATAAATAAATTCAAAATAAATGGATTTAATTAGAATTTATATACATTCCCTTTCCACTAATTCTTAAAATTTGAATAATTAAATATCGAATAATTTTTAATATAAATCATTGGAATTAATATAAGAATATAGTTGCTACATCTAGGATATGGGGTGGAGTGTGTTATACACTAGGATTATATTATAATATTTATTCCTTCATTAGATTATTTTCTTCTCATAATCCCAGAAAAAATTATTGATAATATCGAGGGTATTCTGATTATTTTTTAATTATTATTACTTCGAACACCCTCACATTTTAATACCTAATGAATTATAGGCAATCCTTTAATGTTATTTTTTGTATCAAATATTTATCCTCATACTTGTTTGTTTTTATTGTATCATCATGAATGAAATGTATATTGGGGTTACGTTCTTCTATATTATTTTATGTATGGTGTGGATTAATAATGACGAGTATTTATTAGATAAAATATATCAAATTTACCATTAATAATAGTGTAAACTATAATTATATGTTGTTTAATAGAATAAATACTATTTTATAAATTTTATTAAATATTATTTTATAATATTGATGGAATTTTTTAATGTTGTAAATTCAAATTATTATTAAAATAATTAAGAAAAAAAATAAAAGAGATTATTAAATTGATACTATTTATTAAAAAAGATAATTATATATTGATAAAAATTATTATTGTGGAAATGAATTCACATGAAGTTCATTATTAATATTATCTTATAATCAATAAAATTATCAAATAGAGTGACCGATAATAATCACTTGTGATAATTTTGATATCATTTTTATAATAAATAAAAAAATATATTTCACAGGTTGAAATTTATTAATTTTATAAATTATTTTAAAATAATGTTATTTAATAGATGATATATTTTTCCATGGAGGATTTTATTGTTATTTTACTGGATTCAAATTGATAGTTTTTTACATGATGAAATTTATTATAGGATTTTAATAATATATATATATTTAATCATGGTGCATATATTATTAATTCATGGGATTATTATTATTATTCTCATTATTTTTCATAATTATATTGAAAATTTATTTATTCTTATTTTAATATAAATTCATGAGTATTGGTAAACAATAAAATGATGAAATATTGATATTGTATTTTCTTACCAATGTAAAAAGATGACAATTTGATGCACATAATAATTATTAAATTGAAATAAATATGATATTTTTTCTCATATGTTTTATTATATTCATGATATTCTAACCTTTTTTGGTAGATAAAATTCTCTCCTTTCAGTGTTTAATATTATTCATGTAATACTGGAATGATGTCATACAATACTGGAATAATTATAAATAAAATATTTTCATTTTTGATAAATTTTATAAATTATAGTGTTATTACATCTATCATGTTTATTTTTAATGTAATATTTTAATAAATTCATAAATTTGTTTTATTATTATTATAATTATATTATAAATGAATTGGATAAATAAACATTGAAATGGGAAAAAATCATAGATGAATTTGGTAAGGTGAGATGGACCACTATTATTTAATAGAGGCACGAATTCCTCAATGAAATTTACTTTCTTGAATATATATATATATATAATAATTTTCCACCATGTTTATGATCCATTATATCAGATGAACAATGGATGAAATATATTAGGGAAATGATAACTTTATTATAGTGTTCTTAGTCTAGATTAAATTACATGAAATGGTGTCGACGATGACCAGAGGGAAGTTGGGATGAGTTGTGATATGTCTTTACCCAACGATTTATTGTTATTGTCTTATTAATAGTTGGGTTTTTGAATGGATGTTCAATATAGTTCCCGAAAACCTAATGTAGTTTTATTATTCATAGAATTTGTTCCGTTATTTTTTTGATATTAGGAAGAGTCCTAGAGTAACTTAGATTTTTTAATTCTAAATGGTTTAAAACAAATTGGGAGGTATAACTGTGATTATATATGCTGATAATAATCTTAGAATATGATGATGTATATGTCATAGAAAGAATGAGGATTATTAAATTTATATATTATCATGGGAATTAATATATAAAAACAATAATTAATATATTGGTTATAAATAACCAATAATACTTATTGATGTTTTCTCGTGTCTAAGATATGGACCATAGTGGTGGAAACTGTATGTCATTTACCCTTATAACAATAGATGATTATATGGTTGTGTAATTTCATTTTGTGTGGTTCTTTAAGATATATTATTTATTTTTGAATTTAATAAATTGTATCAGCCCATCCATGAAGGAAAATGACACAAAGATGTTTTTGGGGTTGTGTTACTCAGCATCTACGATGTAGATGGAATATAGTCATTATTTATCCCTCTCCCTTAGATGCTCATATTATGTAGTATCATGTGTTATAAACCTTTTTTTCATAGCATATGATTTAGGATATGATCCATTGAGTCTTTTGAAGGATGTTGGTTTTCCAATAAATTTATGTGTGGGTTATAATGGATTGAGGTTATAAAATGTACTTTTATCCAGTCATGGTGTATATGGTTTATCAATATGTCCCATTAATGGGTCGTAGAGGCTTGAGGTGAAATTTATTTACATTGTATATAGTGGATTATTGGCTTAAATGTTGTTTTGTTTGGGTTGATAGTGATAAATATGTAGATGTGTCATATTTCACTAGAGTCATGTCTTATAATCATTATTCTTCTCAGGGTTTATGTCAAAATATAGTTCTCTGGCTTTGGGTGTGACGATTTATGGAATGAGAGGAGCTTAGGATGCATAATGTTTGTGTGTGAAAGTGACACTTCAGTGGAGAATTATAAGTGTGGTAACTTTAGTTTTATATATGATTTTATATTAATATTATTGTTTCTATGAATTTCTTAGTTATATTCAAATTTTCAGGATGAGATATAGTTTTAAATTTTTAGGTGAGGATTTTGTTTTATGTTTTTATTCACTAGAATTTAAAAAGGTCATTTTAAATTTTCTACATGATGTTTTAAGAATGATCGTAATGATTATACATGACATTATCACCCTATAAATTTGTAAATTATTTATAATGTGTATAGTAGTATGTTTTTATCAAGTTAGGCATTTAAATATCGATGAGTTTTTTAGGAGTTTTTGGAGCTTCACTATAATTATCAAATATTTATTTTAGTTATTTCAATTTTATTAGTCATATATCATTAAATTAATGTATTTATCTTATTATGTATTGTATAATGATGTTCTATAATATTTATGATGTATTATGGGGACTTTTAGTCAAATATATTATCTTTAATTTATATTTCTGTAAATTCCTCCAACATTGTGTATTTTTATTCCATCACTGGTGGTCACAAACCAGATCCCAACATGAGGATGGATTCATGGGGGAATTATGCCTATTTTTAACTACTATCCTAGTAGGGGTGCCTATTGAGGAATGAGAATTTGAATATATGGTATCAAAGTGTTGGGTTGAGTGAAAAGATAGAGTTTTGATAATGGCACGTTGATTATTTTAGGGGAAGGTAAGAAAATATTGTCATTAGAAAATTACATGTGATATAAACAATGTATAAATTCTATTAAATAGGTATTTATGGTACCCTTGTGAACTTAGAAAAGGACGTTCATGATTACTGATAATACTAAGTGAAGTTATGGTGCACCCATGGATGAGAACTAGGAAATGGATCATGAAAAAATAGTATAAAACTATGTTTTAATTTTGCATACAATAGGAATTATTTAATTATTATAAAAATAAATTAAACTCTTATAATACAAAAAACATTCCAGGAGTCCCTATCATTGGTTAATATACCAATATTTCTTTATAATTATGTCAACATTTGGTTCCTTTCAATCATATTTAGTAGTAATTACTAGCGTATCAATGAAATGATCAATGAAGATGGGACTTAGAGGATGACAGCCCAATAGTTGTACTGTTATAGTCTATACAAATCCATTTTTGATCATGAGGTACATGATTTTTAGGAGGAGGTAGAGATATACATCTATTTTATTAATGTAAATATGGATCATTGAGATTAATTGGTGGTGAAAACATTTCAAAGGACCTCTCAATAGTGGTTTCTTTTATTCATCAATAATTGCGACAAACATACATGTAAAATGGAATTGTTTCAAGATCAATTTGGGGATATAATTTTTTCCTCAACCATTAATATTTGTAACTAAATGAGGATTTATTCACTCTATTATGCATATTTTAAATCATGTAATGATATATTGTGGGACCTCTATGTATAATTCTTTAACTTGTATCACTTCATTTAAAAACTCATATAATATAAAAATTATATTTATAATCATTATCTATCATTTTCTTACATTTTAAATGAATGTTGGGATACTTCCACATTTTATTTTTTTAATAAAAAATTTAAAATATATTGATCCAAAACTGTTATAAATATCTATCTATTGAATGAAAAGCTATACTAAAATTTACATTAAATATGGTATGTTTAGACTCTCTCAAGGGGCCTTGAGATTATGATTTGTTCAGGGGTATTTTTTTATATTCTTTTACATATGTTAAAATTATTATAGTATTCTATCATTTAATTTTATATTTATTTTATTTTATGAATGGTACATTGTATAAATTATCTATTATGTAATACTATACTATCTTTGGCTCTATGATATTACTTTTATTCCATGGTATGATGATAATATAGAAAATGTATATAATTTTGAGTTAGTTTTATATAATAACTACCTTTGGTGAGATAAACTATGATTGTGGTTGAAAAAATATGAATCAGGGTGGATTGGGTATATTTGGTGAAGAATATCATGTATTTCATTAGGAGGTGTTTCATATTCCTTGATGTAGATGATTGGTAGGTTGTGTTTGGTAGTGTGTGATACCGTCAAATTTGTGTCATGTGTGATAAGTTTGTATCATCTTTATGTGTTTATTTGATGTTAATACCAATATAATATCATTACATAATGTTCCAATGGAATGATGAATATTATGTTGATATATTTTCAGAAGATTATGTCATGCTACGACCTCCCTGTGAGATGCAATTTTTGATAGAACTACAGTTGGGTGGTTCCCCAATATTTATGTCCTAATATAGGATGAAATATTTTGAATTGTGGGAGATATAGAATTATATTTTTTATACATTATAGTAGGGTGGCATTAATCCTACTGAAAATAATTAGGGATATATAGTTCTATTACGATGAATGCTATTATCAGTCTGTTTTTTCTTTAAATCACCACCACATGAATAATATTGAATTAAATAACAACCATCCTTTTCCCAATATTGATCATTTATTAAATTTTATAATATAATTAATAGGTACCTCAATTATAGATCTATAGTTAAGATATCTTCAATAGATAGTGAAGGATAAGGATAATATGAAGACCTTAATTAAATGATTTTATTTCAATTATAAGGTCCTCATGAAGTCATTTTGTGTTTCAAATACTATATATATTTTCATAGAAATAATGTATACTAGGATTCATAAATTTATGAAATAGAAAAATATTATGTTTATCATTTAATTTCATTTGCCTTTAAAAAATATGAGAATCATGAAACGAATCTGTGAGTTGTCTAGGATGTTTTTAATGTGTTTGTTCTTGGACGAGAGATCGTTTTTCTAGGTAAATGAGAACTCTTTTTTCATATGTTGTGTAAAAATTAGTTTGGTCCATATATTGATGTAATAGTATTATTGTTATACATAGGTTGTTTCTAGATTGGAGTAAAACAAAACCCTATGTCACCTATTGATTATGAAAAATTATGTTTGGGGTTTAAAAACCAATAATATATTAATCAATGACTTAAAAATATATGAAGTGATAATATATCAAGTTCGAGTAGAAATTTAAATTTAAATTATATAATTTTCTATAATCATTGGTATATTATTATTATTAAATAAAAAGTAAAGTATTTTTAAACCACCATTTATTTCAGCCCAAGTTAAATTATAATGGGGTTATAAATAAAAAAACGCCATGTTTTTTTTTCTACCATCCTACTTATTTGGTTAATGTGAAATAGTAAATCACACATATTACACTTAGGAAACTAACATTATAGTTCTTTTTATTCCATTTAATATTATAGGAACTATAGAAAAATCCTTATATATGACAAACCACTTTACACTTCACCACATAGACTAGACGATTGCACCATATATAGTCGATAAATATTCAGAGGGTAAATTTGGATCGTTGACCAAGGAAATAAAATATTTAAATAATAACATAACCCAAAACCTTAGTTTTAATTAAAATGGATTACTAAATATTGAAATTTATACACACAAAAGAGTTCCGTATATTTAAATATGTACTATGGATCATTTGTTACAAAAGGATTGGATTCACATCCAAAAATCACCTAAATGATTTATAAATACATTTAAGAGTTACCAAATATGAATAAAGAAGTTAATGAAATTACCATGATGGAGTGAAATATACCTAATAAAAAGAGTGTAAAAAATTATGGTATATCGCACTCCTTCGGTCAGGATCCTTAGTGTTCAATATGATCTGCTCATCCAGAATAAAGCCTCCAGAAATTAATTGGAACCAATTTTCCATTGTCATGAAATATTATTATTCCTTATATACTCTATGATAAAACATTTATAATTCCATTATAAATATCATTGGATAATATTTCATCCTAGTCCTAACAATAATAAAACATCTATTCATCGTGGCATAGCATATTTTAACATCTTCTTTCATTGAAATTAAAATATTTAGGGAAATGTATAGTACATGGATATTCATATATAAATCATTATCCAAATATTAGTATTTATTTTTATATAAATTTATTCATGTACATATTTTTAGTAATATAAATTACGAATGGTTTCATATGCTCTAGGCGTAAGGAATTACATTAAATAATACTTGTTTCACCTTATTCATGAGTCCTTGCGTCCATGCAATGAATTCAAATTGAACACATATGTATTAAAAATCTTAAACATGAATAAATATCCTATTATCTATGTGTCTCAATAATGACCTCTTCCATATTATGAATGCTTCTAATGATAATACATAATCATTCATTCAGCCTTCATGAATATATTCACTATGATTTTAAATGTTAGTTCATGTTTAAATAATGTCATGAATTTTCATTGATCATGAATAGAGACATTAATTGTTATCTTTGGGATAAATTGGATACTAATCTTATATGGAAGTTGAATTTATTAAGAAAATTTCCTATATAAAAAAATGTGATCTATTATACAAATGTCTATCATATACTCAATAATTAACATAGATCAATTTTTACTTTATTTTTAAAATGATATCATTGAACACATTTTTATTTCGCAGAGATGAATGCTTTGATCATGAAGGATTATCATAATCCACAGTGGATGTTTCCCAAAACTCCCCTTTCATGAATCATGGATACATTATCTTCCACCAAACATAAGAATGTGATATATTTACTTCTAACCATGTAGTCAACCATGTTGCTAATGTATGTTAGGTTTTACAATTATACAGTTTCTCTAACAAATACTAATTGAACATATCCACATGGTATATTGAATGTTCGGGAATGGTATGTCCTAAGTCCTTCATACGTTCTCTTTACAGTTGAAGAATAGAACAAATTTTTTGGTCACATATAATCTTACAATATGTTGAGATAGTATGTTTGATTCTTTATGTGGGTATATTACTGATCATCATTTTGTGAATGTGGTTGATACATAAACTGTGATGTGAAAACATACGGTATTTTAAAATATTTCATCTGGATATATAATATATTGAGATATTAATCCTAATTATGAACATGATCATTTTGTGTGGTTGAAAAAACATTTCATGAATGAATACATTTTATTAAAAAGAAAAGTTAGCATTGTATCTAGAAATCCACATCAATCATCTGTTGAATCATTCATCATTTAATACCCCTTATATGAACAAATTAGATCTCCTTTATATACATTCATCCACTCTGTAATAAATTCTCACAACTACCTCACAACATCATTACACATCCTCTGAATGGTCTGAGGGCCTTCTTTTTTATTTTAATAAGGATAATCGCCCTTTTAAGTGTTGAAGGGGAACCCGTACATGACCCGTAGGCCCAAGGCACAAGTCCCGATATGACACGTAATACATGACCCGATGGCCCAGAGGAATATTGTTCCCTTACATGAACCGTAGGCCTAGCCCACTAGAACAACCCCTCCCCAACTTCTACATCATTGATCACCTTTAGCTCCCCACCTGCATTGATGATCAACTAGTATTGCCTCGTACAAAGTTGCATAATTCCTTGTCCCTATGGCGGTTTCCATACCATCTCATTCTTCCAATCCGGTTAGCTCTACTTCTGGTGACTACTATTGTTGCTCTGATCCTCTTATGGGGCCTACTCAGTGTGAACTGGGAAACTTCATGGTCTTCAATGGCCCGAAGGCCCTATGGCCCGAAGGCCTTTGATGGCCCGAATTCCCTTTAGACATGTAGGCCCAAATCGGTGACCCAAAGGCCCAAATTGGGTGAATAGTTCTGTCTGCTATAGTACTGAACAATACCTACTACAGTACTACTACAGTACCCCAGAAATTTTCCTCCACCTGTTTTAAACCTGGGTCTCTTAGATGCCAAGCTGGAGCCCTTACCACTTTGGTATGGGCTCGTTGGCATCATTACACATCCTTGAATGATGTTTCAAACACCTAACTCTAAATCTTTATTATACTCTTTTGAAGACTTCAATGACTCATTCCTAAATTATTTCAAACATCATGTGTGACTCATGTAATGATTTCTGTTATCCTTGATTATCCTCCATGGAAATACTATGGATGAAATTATTGTAAATCATATGAATTGAATTAATTAAATATTATATGTAATGTACATACTCTAAAAAATTTTATATCATCAAATTATTCATCGAATATATAATATTTTATTCAACATATTGTATAGTATTCGATGAATATAATCATCCTTTCTTAAATAAATATTCTTCACCCAAATAAATTATTGTTTTTTAACAAAAACCATAGAATAAATGGTTCATGTTGTAATCATAGGTCTATATTTTTAAATCATTGGAATAATATATTTAGATTTTATGAATATCACCACATTCATCCAATGTAGTTATTGTATTATATTGTATTTTATACAATTCAAAATAATCTGAAACATCTATAAAATCATATATGATTTTCAGATGTAATTATTCTGAAAAATACCAAACAGTGACATAATAGTCAAATAATAATATTAATGTTGTTTCATAATAAAATTTAAATATTTTTAATATATAAAAACCTATGATATTAACACAATGATAAATAAATGGATGTGAATAAATTGATTATAACTAATTAATATATATATTTCTTATCAATTCCACTAAACATAAACTATGGACTCTGAATATGTAAATGTAAATGATTATATTATAAAAATTTAAATTCCATCTTATTTAAAATAACATATTCAAAATTATGGTCATTACTATAATCATTCCATGTAATGTATGTTTATTCCATTTCCTCAACATTTTTATGCAATTGATCTGACATTTATCTTACACTCATGCACGCTTAAACACACCATTCAATGATTTTTACAGTCATTACTAAGTATGATTTTCAACCACAGTTTTCTCATTCATTAATCATACAACTCTTGACATAGTATGGGTGAGTTTCCTTTTATAAAACCAATATTTCAATCATATTTTCATATCATAAGAATTTTTTTTAGAAATATATGTATATAAGGGTTAATTGTGAAATGGATACGAATGTAAACATTTTGATACTATATATACATGCATAAATTCAATATGATAATAATCGCATGATTTTCAGTGTCCTTCATATTTTTATTATAGATTCAATAAAATATCTCGTATACCCTCTATAAAATACCTAAAATCATGCAGAAACTCTAATAGGATATCAAAAATTTCTCATAATTCTATTATGGGAAATCAAATATAATTTTGGATTTTATAAGTACATATTATTCCCCCCATTTTTGTATGGTCTTACCCAATATTCCAATCTGAATTTTTGTTAAGATTAATTTTTCTAACAGAATGGGTGATAAATTATTTTTTTAAAATAATGCTTAGTTCCCATTTGCTTCATTGGATGACATCAGTTAAGTAATTTTATTAATTCCAATATGATTGTATACCAATGATAGTACCACACATGTTTCATAAATCTTTGATTTATTTCTACACATATTCAATAATGTGGTATCCTGTATCACAATCTACCCTCACCCACATAGTAATTCAATACAGATCATATAATATATTCAATATAATTTTACATAACGACGATTGGATTTTAAAAATAATTCCAAAATTAATAATTATTTGATGCTAAGGTCTATATTTATTAAATGAAATGGTTGAATTTGAAAGAGATATTATGGAAATAATTATTTATGTTAAAATGAATTCATCAACACTATATATCATATAATAATAAAATTCTATAATATTGTATTCCAGGATTACATTGAATTTTCTCGTTATTAAATTATTCTGTGGTTTACTCAAGAAAAACGGAATTAAAAAGATTATATCAAAACTTGTTCAAAATCCACATTGGTAAATTAATATAATGTTGTGGAATATATCATGGTATGATATTCAATGAAAAATGGGTTTAAAAAAATTAATTTCATTTCTAAATACTATAAAATATCACTTAAAAATAATATATTATCTATAAATTGGAAAAATCTATTATTCATCATTTTCATGTAACTAAAAATTTCAATCATTTTAAAATTAAGGTGATAGTTTTCAAACAATATATTTAAATGAAAAATAAAATTTTGCAGATTAAAATAAAAAGTCATGAAATAATATTTAAAATAACCAAGTTACTTCTCCCATAGATAAAATATTATATATACTCTATATATTGAAATACATAAATCATGTATGAACATTTTAGTAGAATAAAATTATGAAATCATGTGTTGATGGTAGATTCCACTTGGTGGGATTTTATCAATAGACAGGTTAGATGAGTTTGCGATCCTCTACTTTTTTTGGTGTAGATTCCTATGGTGTATCATTAATGAATTCCAATTAATAATAAATGTATTTTATTTTTATTATTTTATAATAGAAAACAATATTATTCTATCCATATGTGACTATAAATTAACCTTCCCATATTAATGTAATCATACCTATAATTAATTATTATAGACCTGTAGAGAAACACATATTATTTAGGATTGATATTTTGGGGTTAACCGAAATTTCATGAGACAAAATTTTCATTTAAAGGAAAGTATAGAATGTTCAAAAAAAAATTTATTTAATTTACATATGATCTATAATATTAAATATTTTCACTTTTATAGATAATATTTTGTCTGCATTCATTTAATTGAATTTCTTGTACGACTTATGTTCCAACTCCATTGGTATGAATAAAACCCCTATATTTATTTTTTAATAAGGTGTCACTAAAATTGTTGTCTTATCAGATTTATTATATTCCCATCATGTGACTTCCAACCTTTTTATAAAATTTATTCTCTTAAGGTTTACTATATTTTTTTAAATTTTTTTATTTCGTTATTTTAAATATTATCATCAAGTTTTTTCAGATTTTAGGGATTATATTTCTAATGAAGTACTCCATACTTCCTAATTTGATCCTACCATAATTTAATGAAAGCGTGAGTCCCTTGGTCAATGATTATGGATCGTGGTAATCCAAACATCTAGAAATTTATAGTCTATCTATAATAACATACAATATTAGCATCATCGATTTTGATGGAATTCGGTTTTCACTCATACAATTTAAGTATACACAATAGTTTAAATATAAAAACATATAAATTATATGAAAAATGGTCCCAAAAAATTTTCAACCCATGCATTATAAATTTATTAACATGTATTGGTTATTTTGGATAACAAATTTCTTTTATGAAGTATTTTCATAAAAATGGATGTTTTCACACATCATATACTTTTTATGAAAATACATCTATATATTGAGTCATTATATATTTAAATAAAAAAATTTGTATTTATATAATTGAATTTAAATGTGTCACTCCCAATCTAGTGTCTATGAAAATCCAAAAAACAGATTGGATTCTATTTTCAGGGCAACAAATTATTATTAATCGATCATTAAATATTTTATAAAGGATTGGAAGGTCCCAAATATAAAAAAAATTATTGTATTTTAATTTTTTATATGTGACATATGTCGAGATGATACTTCTTATTATTTAAATCAATTTACTATTTATATATACTGATGCACATACCCTTATATTATATTGACTATTTCCACTTTCATGGAATCACTCTGTGGGTTTTGGTATGGAATTTTGACATTAGGGATGATGGGTTGTCTATATAGGTGATCAAAAAATAGTATTTTAAACTAAAATTTTATTATTTATCCAATGTTTGAATATATATAATATTAACATCCATATTAATGTATAATTTTCATTTTATTTTATTTTTTCATTAATAATCAATGAGACATGTTTTTATAGAATACATAGTGTTTAGTTATAGGGTAACATTATCAGAACATATCTAAGTGAAAAATCCATATGGAACCCATTTTTTGGGATAGATTATATGACATGGGAATAATCTATTGTTCTTTATGAATAGGTAATAACATGTTTTATTCTATTAATGACATTGTTATAAAGACCTGGAAATTTCAAGGAATTTTTTTTCATAAATTCTTTGGAATACTACGAGTCCGCAGTTTCTAACGGCACCTGATTTCGAGGCTTGATGTTCCTGGAATCAAAATCTGGAGTTTGGTTCTGGTACGTTCAGTAAACATACGTCCGGGTTTTTCTATCTTTTAAACCGGTGCTCTGAATTGAAATCTGAGGGCAGCGACGAACTCGCAACGCCAGTATTAGCTTAAGGGGACCTTTACCGCGGTTGAGTTTTATGCGGGTTGAAAGTTATAATTTGGGGATTCATAGTAAATTAAATAAAATTGTTGTATTGTAAAATTTTATTTAAGAGGTTGTTATTTCCTCCAAAGGGGAGTTGCGGTGGGGCCCACACCCCACATAGCCTCCCATGAGAGGATTTAGTGTGGTGGGTCCCAGACAAACCCAAATCATTTCACCTCCCCTCAACTCCCTTTAACTCCTCTTAAGTTTCGACACATCCCCTCATTAAAGGTAGAGCCTCTCCACCTCCCTCCTCTCATGAATGTGCCAACTCTGAAGATTAATTGATGCCACTTAATTAATCTAGTTTTGAATTAATTTGAAATGGATGGCAATTTTATAGTATTGGGAGCCTATTATTTCATTTGGGATGGAAAATATATTATTGGGGAGGCTCTGGAAATTTATAAGAAAGGTGATCCTATCTCAACGAAGAACACCATTCTTCAACAAAGAACATCTCCGATGAAGAACGCGAAAAACTTCTTCCAATGACGCTTCTTCCTCGGAGGCACCGGGACATCAAAGAATCTATTTCGTCTTTGGATTTTCTTCATATGTCAGGACAATGACTCTTCCTTAAACTTTTACGGGATGACACCGTTCTCCACGACGCCGTCTTCCGCGACGCCCGACTACCGCGACGCCCTACTTCAGCGACGCTCGTCTTACGCGGATCGTTGACGTGAAACTTCAATTACGAGGTAGGGGTTTGTATAATTTAAATTGAATAAATTATACCTTCGTTCTGGTTGAATTCAAGTGATCATCTATAGACATTTGTTACCACCTAACGTGGAGGGCACGGTCCAAACAAACATGGATCGAAGACCCTCCGTTGATTCCTGTTTTTATTCATGATGGAGACAGTGTTGGAAGAGTTGGAGGCAACGACTGAAGGCAGAGGTGGCAACGACAATCGCGCGCCAGCCCGAAGAGGACCATGGCACCAGGTGCCACACAAAAGGGAGTCTGCAACCCGTAACTACGGGCCGCATTGTAGTAGAAGAACCGACCAGGCTGGGAGAACCGCAGCGCCTCTCGGTGCCGCAGTGCGAGGAACCGCGGCCCGCTTCCGCGGGCCGGTTCGGCGAGCGAACCGGCTGGCAGGCGGCTGGCCGGGTTGAAGATGGCCACATCAACCGAAGGTGCTATGTGGGAGAACGGTGGCCCACCTGTGTGGGCCGCTCACGCTGGGGAAGACCGGCTGGCTTCTTCCGGCCGGGCAGGAGGGGTGGCACCGCCCGGTGCCGCTGTTTCAGAAAAACCGGGGGCCTCGCCACCCGCTTCGCTCGGCCAGTTTCCTGAGCTGCGGCCGACTGCAGGCCGGGCCGGGCCGACCCCCTAGCCGGTTCAGACATGCCGATCTAGGATGGGCCGACCCACCAGCCCCCCGGGCTCGACGGGCCGGACTCGTTTTGCTTAAGTACAATTAACTTCCTGACGGTGTGTCTGATCGATGTGCCACCTGTGGCACTGGGAACTTTGCGATGAGGAGGTCCTTTTGCGATAATATAAGTGAGTTTTGGAAAAATTTAGAAAATGTTCGGGTTTGGAACGAGCATAATTCCAACCGGGCCCCTAGAATAGAAAAGCCAATAACTCTCAGACTGGGCGTCTGATTGACGTGCCGTCTGTCGCGTTGGGTTCCTTTTGATGATACGGAACATCAAGACACATCAACTATGGACATCATGATAGTTGATGTATCTACCCATTTACTCAAGGAGTGTACCCTCCCGGAATCGAGCGTTCTGTGTGTTGGAACCCTAGAGCTAGTTGCGACTACGTCGACTACTGTACTGGAATCCTCTGTGGGTTCGATAGTGACAACTACTGTACTAGAATCCTCTACGGGTTCGACTGCTACGAATAACGTACTGGAATCCTCTGTGGGTTTGATGGTGATGAATACTTTTCTTATATCCTCTGTTGGTATGACAGTTTTGACCTCTATACTTGTATCATGTGTGTGTCTGACAGAGTTGCTGGTCCTGTATCCTGTGTGGGTCCGACAGCCTAGCTGGTCTTGTATCATGTGTGGGTTTGACAGCATAGATTAATAAGTGACTAAATCTAATCATCTCTATGACTATACGAAAGATGTATACCTGTGTGAGCTGGGTCTTGACTTTAAGTCTTTATCATCGATGTGATTGACTTACATTCCTGTGTGGACTGGGTTGTGCTTGGGACCGAGGGTTGGAGGCGAATTGATATTGATAACTTAGGTATATGTATTGGCATATACCAAAATAGAGTTGGTTGATACTTCATGTTTCTGTCCTTCATCTATGGATTATCCTTCGTGGATTCTAGGATACCTTTGGGTTCTTGGGGTCCCTACTGAGTATCATATACTCACCCCAGCACAGGATATGCCCACACTACATTGTGTTGGATGCAGATGACATATAGCATTGATCGAGATAGAGACTTGTATAGGTGGACGGTACCCGGAGGTGGACCACTTGGTGAGACGTACACAGAGCAGACGGACGGAACCGAGGTGCTGAGGAGATCATCTATACCAACCCTTCATGTGGGATTCCCGAAGGATGAGTCAGTGGCTGCTGTTTTACTTTACTACTGTTGTACTGGCTTTTTAGTTGTACCATACTTTATAATTGGGTTTGTATACTGGCCCATTTACTTTTCAGCACTTACTTTTGTATTCAGTTTTACTTAGTGTTTACTTCATGTTGTGTACTCTATTGTGTTTGTTTAATTTCATAAAGGCCATGCCTTCCCAGCTTAGGGATTTACGCCTTTGGTGCTAGTCGCCAGCCCCTGGCCTATGGAAGGCGTGTTTCGGGTAGTCACGGCATAGCCCCGAGGACTGGTCGTGAGAAATTGGTATCTGAGGAGTCGGTTCTACCACAGAACAAAATACTATTATCATTCTAATCTATGAATAAATAGTGTTAATGGTATTGATTGTTGTTTTCAGTACTAGTGAGTCTATTGTTGGTGTGGCGGCCGATGTATCCACACACCAGGATGCAAACCTCTTATTTCTGACTCAGTGCACAAAAACACAGATTTCATGTGTGTTTAAAAAGTTTCCATTATGTTTACTTAGAGTCAGCTCACCAGGTATACTGTTTTGACCGTGGTGCACCTGTTTCTTTTCAGGATGGCCCCATGAAGGCATCCAGCTAGGGTTCCTAGTTACATACGAGATGGTAGCCCACCGAGCGATGATGCCCCGGGGCAGGGCCCCATCCCTGCGGAGGTACCAGCAGCACCTCTACCCACTGGACCACCGATACCACCAGCCCCAGTAGTAGAGAGTGCACGCCACCTTAGTGCATTGCATGAGTTCCAGTGACAAAGGCCGCCCAGGTTCCGTAGAGAGACGGACGCACTGGCACCTAAGGACTGGCTGGAGAATATTCTCATAGTTTTCAGATTGGTAGGGAAACCAACCGACCTTATGGTGATCCTTTCCACGAGTCTCCTACATGAAGCTGCAGGTAGATGGTGGAGCATGATGCCCTAGGTGCATGATAAGGCATCTTTACTCTAGACGGACTTCGAGTCTCTTTCGCTCGGAGTTTTTTCCATCCACCCTTCGTACGGTGCAGATTTAGTAGTTACTTCATCTACAGCAGGGAAGCATGATAGTATCCCAGTACTCATCGAGGTTCAATGACCTCCCACGCTACTCCACGGATATAGTACGAGAATCGATCTTCAGGGACCATACCTTCAAGGAGGGACCACCCATACAGAGATATAGTTTCGACCGTGGTGGTCCGTCGGGAGTTGACTGATGAGGTCGAGGAGCTGGCCGAGCAGTGGGTGGTGGACAACATTTCAAGGCTCTACCACCACCACCAACAGGAGGTCCAGCCCATCCATAGGGAGCTGGTGGACATAGGCCGGCTCAGCTCTAGGCAGTCGAGGTCTATATCCACGGTGCACCTGAGATGATTCGAGGTACTATCTTTGTCTACTCCACCCTTGTTGCAGTACTTATAGACATAGGTGGGAGTCACTATTTTATTACCTCTGCCTTTGTTCGGAGCTCAGAGAATCCGACAGAGCCGTTTGCTCGATCCTTACGGCCAAAGACTCCTACGAGATCATAATCGATGATTACACACTGGTGCCGGCAGTGTGAGCTTACTCTTAGAGGTGAGAGCTTCGGCTTGGATATTCTTGTATCTGCATCGAGGCCTTATGAAATCATATTATGTATGGACTGGTTATATATATTCCATGATCATATCGTCTGTATTAGGTTCAAAGTGCAGTGTGTCCACACGGATGGGACCATGTTCACCATCACCTGTGATAAGGGGGCCTTTGCAGCACAGGATGGACTTACACAGAGGAGAGGGAAGATGATCACACATAAGATGGATAGTCTAATCCTTAGAGCGGTTGATGTGAAAAGTCCGAGTTTTCTTATTGTGGTGGATCAATATGCAGATTTTTTTTTGATGAAGTTACAGGACTAACTCCTCGCAGAGAGGTAGACTTCTACATAGAACTGTACCCTGAGACAACACTGATATCTACAACAGCATATCGGATGGCTCCCACTGAACTTCGTGAGCTTCGGGTATAGCTGGAGGACATGCAGTGGAAGGGATTTATCTGACCCAGTGTTTCACCCTGGGATTCTCTAATTTTGTTATCCAAGAAGGTAGATGGGAGCTTGTGACTGTGTTTCGACTACTGTCACATGAATCAGGTGACCGTTAAGAACAAGTATCCACTCCCGAGGATTGAAGACATCTTTGATCATCTCAAGGGAGCATGATGGTTCTCGAAGATAGACCTCATGTCAGGATATCCCCAGCTCAGAGTTCGAGATGAAGATGTGCAGAATACGTACATCAGGAGTTGGAATGGCCACAATGAGTTCTTGGTTATGCCCTTCGGCATAACCAATGCTTCAGCAGTGTTCACGAGTCTCATGAACATGATCTTCCAGCCCTACCTTGATCAATTTGTTGTAGTCTTCATCGACGACATACTGATTTACTCGACTACTGAGGAAGAGCACACCTACCATTTGCGGGTAGTACTGGATACACTCTGAGAGCACTAGCATTATGGTAATCTCTCGTAGTGCCAGTTCTGGATTCGAGAGGTTCACTTCATGGGACACGTCATCTCGGAGGATGGAGTTGAAGTGGATCCAGTGAAGATCGTGGATGTACTTTCTTGGGAGCCACCCAGGAGTGTGACAGAGGTGCAGAGTTTTCTTGGCCTGGCTGGGTACTATCAGAGATTTCTTCCAGTATTTTCCAGAGTTACAGCACCGCTTTCAGCATTGACGAAGAAGGGTAAACTCTTCATGTGTTCAGATAGATGCCAGTAGAGCTTTCAAGATATGAGGTAGATATTGACCAGTGCGCCCATCTTGAGGCTACTGGAGGAGGGCGTAGGGTACGTAGTTTACTATGATGCATCACGGACCAGACTCGGGTGTGTCCTGATGTAGGAGCGAGTAGTGATCACCTATGGTTCACGGTAGTTGATACAACATGAGAAGAACTACACTACCCATGGCTTGGAGTTAGCAGCAGTGGTCTTTACCTTGAAGATGTGGTGGCACTATCAGATGGGAGAGCACTTTACAGTCTAATCCGACCACTAGAGTTTCAGGTACATCTTTTTCAGAAGGACCTGAAACTAAGACTGCAGCGATGGTTTGAGTTCCTCTAGGACAATGACTTCAAGATATTCTATACTCTTGGGAATGGGAACATGGTAGCAGATTCTCTCAGCAAAATATTGGGCATTCAGTTTCTAAGAGAGGTGACGGAGCATCTGGCCACGTTGCAGATATCCATCGTGGATAGAGATGGAGGAGTATTTCTACAGTCACTCATAGTCACTCCTCCACTTCTACAGTGGGTCCTACGTGGATGGTCAATTCCTCTGGTGCGCATTCGCTGGCAGTACAGGAACCTCCAGGAGAGCTCATGAGAGAGGGAGGCTCAGATGCATGCTCAGTACCCCCATTTATTTCGCTAGTGTGTTTTGTAGCTTTACGGGGACATAAAGCCCTGAGGTGGGGGTAATGTAAGGACCCAGAAATTTTAAGGAATTTTTTTTTATTAAATTATTTGGAATAGTACATGTCTGCAGTTTCTGACGGTGCCTGATTCTGAGTCCCGGTGTTCCTGGAATCAATTTCTGATGTTTTTTTGGGTACGTTAATTAAACGTACGTGTGAGTATTTCTATCTTTTAAACTGGTTCTCGGAATTGAAATATTAGGGCATTGATGAACTCGCAGCGCCGATATTCTCTTAAGGGGACCTTTACCATAGTTGTGTTTTTTTCAGGTTGGATGTTATAATTTGGGGATTCGTAGAAAATTAAATAAAATTGTTGTATTGTACAATTTTATTTAAGAGGTGGTTATTTCCTCCAAAGGGGAGTTGGGGGGGGTACCACACCCCACATAACCTTCCATGAGAGGATTTAGTGTAGTGGTACCCACAAGAACCCAAACCCTTTCACCTCCCCTCAACTCCCTTTAACTCCTCTTAAGATTTGACACCTCCCCTCATTAAAGGTGGTGCCTCTCCACCTCCCTCCTCTCAGGAATGTGCCAACTATTGAGATTAATTAATTCCACTTAATTAATATAGTTTTCAATTAATTTGAAATGGATGAAAATTTTATAGTATTGGGAGCATATTATTTCATTTGGTTTGGAAAATATACTATTGGAGGGGCTTTGGGGAATTAGAACAAAGGTGATCCTCTCTCGACGAAGAACAATGTTCTTCAACGATGAACATCTATGATGAAGAACGTGAAGAACTTCTTCCAACGACGCTTCTTCCTCAGATGCACCTCGACTTCATGTATTCTACGTTGTCTTTAGATTTTCTTCCCATGTCACAACAATGACTCTTCCACCAACTTTGACAGGATGACACCATTCTCCGCGACGCCCGACTACCATGATCCTCGTCTTACGTGGATCGTCGACGTGCGACGTCAATTATGAGGTAGGGGGTTTGTATAATTTAAATTGAATAAATTATACCTTAGTTCTTGTTGAATGAAAGTGATCATCTATGGCCATTTTTTACCACCTAAGACAGAGGGCGTGGGCCGAATGAACACGGACCGACAACCCTCCATTGTTTCCTATTTTTATTCGCGATGGAGACGGTGTTGGAAGATGTGGTAGCGAAGACCGAAGGCAGCGACAGCAACGTCGGCCGCGTATTGGCCTGAAGAGGATTGCCGCACTAGGTGCCGCGTGGAAGGGATACAGTGGCCCGCAACCCCGGGCCCCTCGGCTGAAGAAGAACTGGTCGGCAATAGCCGGCCAGGCGGGGAGAACCGCCGCGCTGCGCTGCGGAGAATCACGACCTACTTCTGTGGGCTGCTTTTGCTGGAGAACTGGCCAGAAACCATCCAGCCGGGTTGAAATGGGTCACGGAACCCGAAGGTGCCACGTGGGAGAACAGTGGCCCGCCTGTGCGAGCCACTCGTGCAGGGGAAGACTGGTAGGCTTCGACCGGCTGGGCAGGATGGGTGGCGCTGCTCAACGCCCCCGTTTCAAAAAAATCCAAGGGCCACATCCCACCAGGCCGGGCTGCGCTCCACCGGGCCAGGATGACCCCCAATCCGGGTCAGAACCACCGCGCTAGGACGGGCCGACCCACCAGCCCACCGGGCATGACGGGTCGGACCCATTTCTCTTAAGTACGAATAACATCCTGACCATGCGTCGGATCGACACGCTGCCTGCGGAACTGGTACCTTTGCGACGAGGCGGTCCTTTTACGATACTATATGTGAGTTTTGGACAACTATGTAAAATGGCCGGGTTTGGAATGAGCATAATTCCAATCATGCCCCTGAATGGAAAATCCAATAACTCTTAGACCGGACATGTGATTGATTCACCGTCTATCGCGTTGGGTTTCTTTTGATGAGATGGAACTTCAGGATACATCAACTCTGGACTTCGTGATATTTGATGTATCGAAACATTTTCTCGAAGCACATACCCTCCCAGAATCGAGCGTTCTGTGTGTGGCAACCCTAGAGCTTGCTGCGACTGCGTTGACTACTGTACATGAATCCTCCTTGGGTTTGACAGCGACGACTACTGTACTTGAATCCTCCGTGGGTTCGACAGCGAAGGCTACAATACTGGAATCCTTTTTGGGTTCGATGGTTATGACTATTGTTCTTATATCCCATGTGGTTATGGAATTTTCGACCTCTATACTTTTATCCTATGTGGGTCCGACAGAGTAGCTGGTCTTGTATCCTATATGGGTCCGACAGCTTAGCAGGACTTGTATCCTCTGTGGGTCTGACATCTTAGATGAATCAGTGACTACATCAGATCATCTCTATCACTATATGAAGATGTATACCTGTGTGAGCTGAGTCTTGACTTTCAATCATTATCATCGATGTGATTGAATTACTTACCTGTGTGGAATGGGTTGTGCTTGGGCTAGAGCGTTGGATCATAACTGAGATTGATAACTTAGGAATATGTATGGGAATATACCTCAGTAGAGTCGGTTGATACTTAGTGTTTGTGTCTTTCTTCTGTGGTTTATCCTTCGTGGATTCCGGGAGACCTTCGGGGTCTCGGGGTCCCTACTGAGTATCGTATACTCACTACTACACGGGCTATGCCCACACTACGTTGTGTTGGATGCAGATGATGAACAAAACTTATCTAGGTAGACACTTTTAGAGATGGAAGGTACCCGGATGTGGACCACGTGGCGAGATGTACAAGGAGAAGACGGACGAAACCGGGGTGCTGAGGAGATCATCTGTACCCACCCTTCAGGTGGCATTTCCGGAGGAAGACTCAGTAGTTGTTGTTTTACTTTACAATAGTTGTACTATCTTTTCAGTTGTACCGTACTTTACAGTTGGGTTTGTATACTGGCCTATTTACTTTTCAGCACTTACTTTTGTATTCATTTTTACATAGTGTTTACTTCCAGTTGTGTACTTTGTTGTGTTTGTTAACTTTTATAAAGGCAATGCCTTCCCAGCTTAAGGATTTATGCCTTTGGTGCTAATTTCCATCCCCTAGCCTATGGAAGGCGTGCTTTGGGTAGTCACGGCTTGGGCCCCGAGGACGGGTCGTGACAATTGTAATGAATGACTCTAAATGAATGATATATGTATCACATAATATCTAATATTTGTTCTTGAAATGATGTTTATTCACTTCTAGTTTAAGGGTAATATCCTCATGTGTTCATCATTAAAATAAAAAATATATTTCACTAAAAGTAACATAGATATGGGGAGATAAATAATTCAAACACACTTTATGATTTTTTTTAAAACAAATGAATTTAAAAAAAGATTTAACATTTTCTCAAAAGGTGGGTGGGGAAGATAATTTATTGACATATTTTTTTATTTGTATCACCAATTTTTTTTTTTATTTATATTCCCTAAGACTACTCCCTTAACAAAAATATTAATAAAATTTTCATTATTAAATAAATTTTTTCCCCAATACATGTTTTTAATAAATTATCAATATTTTTTGAATGATTTGTCAAAAGAATCCCATAAAATAGTGATGTCATATATGAATTCCTCATGGATGTCTTCAATGTTATATGAAAATATTTCTACCATGAACACATAAAATAAACATTGGGATATAATAGTATTAATGATCATTACATTTAGGGAAAAGGATCCAAAAGGACATGTGATGTTTTTAGTATGTTAGGAACATGCACCAATCCGTAACTAAAAAAATATTGAAAAACTATTTATGAAGTAGTAATTTTATAATCCACTCAAAAATTCATCCAAATTTCTAATGGAGGTATTGAACATGTTTTCATTTCTGGGGAAATTAATATAAATTATAAAATCAATACATACTGTGTAGAAATTTTTAATTCGTAAAGAGATCAATTAATTTTTATTATTTCACCTAATGGTTAGGGTAGTTTTCATGGGAAATACATTGATTAGAATAACACATTTTGAGTTAGATATTTTGTAAATGATTATTTAAACAATTATCATCCAAATATCAATATTTAATACCTATATTATAGTGTGATTGATATTACTGTCAGGAATCCAAAATTGAATATAATCACCTCACAAATAATGTAATGTGAGTTGTTTTGGGGTTTTCTGACTGTAATATCACCAAATGTATAAACATTTTATATTAAATAATTAATTTTAAAAGAATAATAAATTTTTATTTTTGAGAAGAGGGTAGATTATCAATAATTAATTACTATATTTTTCCATTATCCATGAGATGTATATTTTCATATGAGTGTGCATTATTTTTAATTAAATATATTGGTGTTTTTTATGAGATGAAGATAAATTTTGGTTTATTACTCATGAGGTGTGATTTTTTATCAAAAGGATATAAATAAACTCAATAATCATGATGTATGTAACCAGGTTCATCAAAGAAATCATTACATACCTCTTCATCAATTTTGAAATTAAAATTTCATGAATTTTATAATTTTTATGAATTTTTTATATCTCCCTCATCCACATTATTTCCTATAAAAATTTTCTTAACTAATGCTTAAAAATATTGAAACATACCTACTTCTTCAATAGATTTAGTATCTTCAATATATGTGTGTGTAAAATGGGAATGGCAATCTAATGGGTTCCACATGGAATCCAAATTATTGATGTTCATAGTATTACCTCAAAACTCTAGTGTGATGATTCCTTCGTGCACATTGATTTTCATCATGTCCATTATACGTAATATTCTAACCATGAAAGTGGGGGAGTGTCTTGGTCATATATATTTCTCAATGGAAAGATCTTTAATTTCCGTTCGTATTATCAGGACATTAATCCCAATTTACACATAAACTAAAATACCTCTTGGAAATTATTTGGGATCTATATGAAATTAGTTCCACAAATATTTTAGGATTAAAATGTATTATCCATAAATAAGAAAAATAAGATAAATTAATAATATTTATAAAATAATATAAATAATATATCAAATTAGACAATTTTAATGATTCAATTTCATAAGTAAAATATATTGTCCCAATATCCTAAAACATTATAGGTAATTGTTTTGTGATAATAATTAAAACAGTCCTTCATAAAAAATTTCATTTTTTTCAATTAATTATTAACTTTTGGTACCATGATACCTTATAAACATATATGATTTTTGGGGTTTTTTATAGGATAATATATTTTTTATAGTATGTTCTTACTTTTAATTGATTTCCTAAATTAAGCTTTTATTTTTGTTCTAATTAAATAATCCGTAACAAGATTATCCTGGGTAGAAATGGTAGTGTAATTTTTTTCATCATCATTTTTCCCATTCCAAGGGTGCGTTTATCCATTATTTTTATTCCTTACACATCTTCATTCTTCATAATTTTTTTTATAATTCAACTTGATTGTGTTCATTTTGAAATATCAATATAAAATTATAAACATTTCAATCCTCATGTTCAAGTTGTGATGACACAAGTTCTTGTGATGAAATGTAATCCTCACATTTTCTTATTATTATACTTACATAACACATTAGTCTTGGGAATATCTTATATGGGAATTTAATTAATCTTTTTTATATAACAACTATAATACTAGTGAGTTTGGTTGTATTATTATCCAATTTATTTTCCATCTCTTCACCATTTGATTTTTTGTGTAGGTGATTGTACATAGATTCATAGTTCATTGTAGGGTATCATATGATGGAAAAGAGGTGTATTTTTGTTATCATTATATTTATTATATTTATTATAATATTTTTGAAGGATATATATTTCCTTATAGAATATGGGATAAGGCGGGTATTATTTCTAATATAAGGTTTTATGCTAGTTTAGTTGACATCCAATTCCTAGGGTAGATTGTTAATTATGTTTCAATTATTTATTTTGATAGTGTTTTCATTGTTGTAATGATGCTAAAAAACTCTCTATGGCATATAATTATATACCATGGCTAGAGAATTATTAGGTAATGAGAGTAAACCACACATTTTATTTGATTACTATTGTACAATGATTCGTTTTAAATACATATTCATCAAAAATTATATATCAATTCATGATTCGATACTTTTATCGTATATGAGTCTTATGTTTTGACCTCCGAGATACCTCATGAACTTGTAACACTTATTTTTAATTTTAGAGAATTTTTTGGAATCTTCTCATTTAAGCCCTTGGATTCTTCTAATATATTTTCAATAAAGGGAAATATAGATTATGCATTCAAAATTATTACTATAATGTTCTAGTATAACATTTTAAGGGAACACAACGAAGTGGTTTTATTTTATTAATTCGCGTGGGAGGTTAAAATATAGCATTTTAATCTCTCCTACAATATTTATAGAGTCTCTCAATACTCTTTTCTAAAGGAATATATATATTTTATATTGATGTGACTATGAATGTTCGAAAAAAAATTTCCATGAATTATTTTTGTATTTCATATCAATCATGGATCAACCCCATCTATGTGTTATTCAACTACTCTTTTTCTATCTCCCTCTAATGGAAAAGGGAATTGCCTCCTCCTATTTTCTTATTCAACCCCAACATGTGTTTCAATATAAAGAAGACATGTGATAATTTTTGTATGGGTCAATGTGGTATGTGAATATATGACTATGAATCATGGGAATTATTTATATTGTGTTGAATTATAATTTAAAATAATTTTGTAATTATGTAATTCTATGTTGTTTTTTTAGAAAACTATTATAACCAAAATTTTGAAGTGTTTTTATGTGGTTAATTTTAATTATGGACACTATATAGTTAACAATAACTACTTATCTCAAGTGAGAAAGGGTATTTTCATAAAAATTTGGTTCCTAATTTAATGTTTATAAATATTGATTATATGGTTAGTTCTATATATAAATCAAAATAGAAATGATTTTTTTGGAGTATTAGTCAAAAAATTAAAAAGGGAATGATTTAGAATTACCCCCAACTAAAATGTTGTAACGTCCTAACCTTGGTGACACATTCTTGTTATCTGATCCAATTTTCTACGTGAACTCAAGCATGCCTCCTCATACACCAGATGTGCCTAAATAGTATTGAGGGTCTGATAAAGCTTTAATGAAGAGATTATACCCTATTTGGTCAAAGTAATACACCACAAAAAATAATCACGATTAGCAGAAGTAATATATATCAATAAAAAATACCAATATCTCGAGATAGAAAAAGTAGGAAATACAAAATCCAACTAAAACAGAAAAAATCCCAAGATAATGTACGTAAAAAGGGTCAAAAATGAAAACTAAAAAAATAAAGACACTGATGACTCCCAAGCCGGTTATGAACCATGTTTAGTTCCCCCATCCAAGATGCCTTCCCAAATACTCCATCTAATATAGGACCTCTTCCCTTAACCTATCTTGGATCTGTAAAGTCTATTCAAGTACGTATTAGGTAGCCTGAGTAGGGTGTGAGTACAACTCATTAGACCACCACCAATAGTGTCTAAAAAATATCTAGTCAGAATAGTTTATTCAGCTGTATAATGAAATAATTACATTTCATAATTAAATTCTTATAACATTATTAATCCATCATTATTTAACCACATCAACCTCAGGTTCCCATAGACACCTATACATCAATACCTACATTGTCCCATGCCTAAATCTAATTTCTTCCCCATGGGATATCACGTGGCAGAATGTCAATGTTACCATTAATATTTTCTCAAATGATTGACCATGTTACCATTAAATTCTTAACAAACATTGAAATACCATGTAAATGTTCTTAGATTCATAAATGAATGACCATGTTTCCATTAATTCATTCATACCATTGAATGATCATGTTACCATTTTAATTTTCATTAATGAATTACCATGTTACCATTCATTTATTCTCACCCTTGAATGACCATGTAACCATTCTATATTTTTATAAATTAATTGCCATGTTATAATTGATTATTTAATAGTATATAATAGAAAGAGCATGTTACCATTCATAAAACTTATCGGAATTAACATACTTCCATTCAACATTTAATAATACCATATATAATAATAACACAACAATACATATATCTTCAATCACCAATTATTTAATTCAATAATTAAGTAATCATTTAACAATATCAACATCAAATAATTAATTCATTAATTAATTATTTTAAAAAACAACTTGAAAGTGTCATAATTATCTCACCAATTAATTAATTAATTCATTGACCACATATCTTATCAAAAATTATCTAATTAATTATCTAAAATCATAACATCAATATTCCATAATTAATTTACCAACTCAAAACCTCAAACCATAACATCATTATGGAATAATTAATTACCAAAATTAATTATCTCCAAATCCCAAATTTTAAAAACTCAATACATTAGTAATTAAGTCATCAATTTATTGTCCCAAATCCATGATTCCTAATAATAATTGAAATCCCCAATTAATCATGTAATTTATTGACCACATTAATTATTTCAATTTAGAGATCTCAATCTCTAAATGGATGATATATTTTATAATAATTTCATACACTTATCAAATCATGACTATGGGAATTAAATATTAGACCACATACCTCAATTTAATTATAAATTAATTCCCAATATAAATTAAAAAATTGAGTAGCACAGTGATGTTGATTTAGATATATACATGAAAACACTAAATTAAGATTAAGAAAATCAAGATCTTTCCAAAATATATCATGATACCAAATTATAGATCTATGTCTCATAATATAGATATATATGTTACAAAATAGTGGATAACATCCCATAAAAATAATGGGAGAAGAAAAGTTGATGAAATTTAAAAGCATTAGGTAGAGAATCCACGTACTTGGAGGTAAGTGGCATTTGATTTGGGATTCGATTCATGAACAACGCTAGTTATGAGGGCCTAAAATTCATTCAGAGACCTCCTAAAATTTGGAAGCGGGCCTATAGTTTAATTTAGTTATAAATAGGAAATTTCATGGTGGGTTAGTGATTTTAAAATTAATTTTGAGGACACATTAAACATTGTGCATCTATTCCTTTGAAGGGGTGCACGGTTTTCCATAATTATGAACATGTTGTTTTAGGGATTCATGGTTTCCCTATTTAGGGAAAAAAAATTTAAGCCATGTACCATCCATGTGAACCCCCATTATCCAAGGATACATAGTTTTATATGTTGGGAGCACATTTTTCTCTAATAATCTGCCAACCATGAAGAACCCCTATTTCATATATTCGACTCAATTTTCAACCAAACACATACAATATACAAACCAAAAAATTAACTCAAATACAAACAGAAGTGTACCTATAAAAAATCCTAAGTCAACTCTAGAATATATTGATAAATTATAATATACCATCCTTATAATAGATCTTCCTTGAGATTCACTCCTATGAATCCCTATGATTTTGAGCCAAAAAGATCTGGTCACTCAGCCCGCATATATGTTTCTCTTTCCTATGTTTCCCCTATACACCAACTATTTCACAATACATGAACTATCGACATTGAATTTCCCCACAACATGTTATCATTATGATCTAATACTTATACCAGATTTTTATCATAGGAATAATCTATCACAAGCTCATAATCATTCATGTATATCCAATGAGAAGAGTTGGGGTAAAAATACTAATGTTTTGATTCATGGAATTCATCAGTCATAGTGTTTTATTTCTAGAGAAGAGACAATCAGTATTCCTCAAGACCAGTTCTCTCCAAAATCTAAAACGGTTCAAAAAACCATTGGGCCAACTTTCCCAATCTTTTTATCCTACGTTGAACCAACCTATGAGACACCCATAGAAAACCATGATCACCCACAGTAAACTCTAGGGGTCATCTATGACATTCATCATACAACTTCGTCTTACTCTAAGTCGTAGACATACATTTAAAAATGACCACAACTTGCTATTTTACCTCCAACATAAGATATGGTCCCAACAACTCTAGCTCACCTACCTTCATCAAACATAAAAATGATTTATATGTCCTACCATAAAAATCCATATATATTTCCATCTATATTGTTTCACTATAACTGCTGTTACAGGAAAAATCCACTAAATCTATGTTCTTCTCATAATACCCACCAAATTAAAGAACATATGCTCATAGCATTTCCTTAAAAAAAAGTATAGTATTCTCTGATTTTCCATATATCTATGGGTGGAAATTCAAACTCAACAAAACATATATTCTATGATTCTTTTATAAGTCCTACCAGAAGCGTGATGTGATATATCAGTCACATTTTGAAACTATACTTCGTGAAATCCTATGAATATAGAATATTTTCCAAACATTCAAAAATATGAGATTTACCTATGATAATGTCTCTCATATTGGATTTAAATGTTTAATTTCATCCATTGATCCACGATATCCTAGATAACATCATTCTTTCATGGTGTCTTCGGAATATCAACTACAAAATCTATGGTCACATCATCCCACATCAATTTAAAAATGTGAAATGGCAGTATAAAACCACCATGTTGCTGATGCTCTGCCTTCACCTACTGACAAGTGATTCTTCATGTCCAGAACTCTATTGTATCTTTCATTGTGTCTGGCCACCTAAACTATCAATATAGGTCATGGTACATTTTGATCAAACCAAGTTGTACTACCCAATTCGAGAAATAAAATTCCCACATCAACTCCTCCTGTATGCTTGTAGCGACAACCACCAGATTCATAACATAGATTATCTCTTCTTCATATATGATCTAGTCTTATGGTTTATACCCACCATCATGGTTTTCCCTCAGTGTCAATCCTTCTAGATTAAAATAATGAATATCTTCTATACATATCATAAGACTACACTCCACTGAAAATTTACTCCACTGAAACTGATACGAGAGTCATCTGCAACTAAATCTCCTAAAACACAATGTGAAACTCATATTGAAAAGTCAAAATGATTCACTAAGAAGTACACTGTGGAACATCATGATTCAGTGTTTTTCTTGCCCAATGTTTCATCAACTCTATTTCCTTTACCATTAAAATATTCTATTATAAAATAAAACTACCACATATACTCGACCCATATCTACTTCTAGATATTCAAATATCATTGTGAAAAGATATACCTTAAGATCTTGTGAAAGGTAAACACCATAATCGTCTCACCTAATAGATAATTCATCCCACACTTCATATAATAAATCAATTCCATTAGTTTTATTTATTCCATTGGGAATTTCAATTCATTTGGCTTCAAATTTTAAGACTTACATACCACAAATTGATATCCCTACATAAACACAGCTCTGAGTCTGATGCTAGATGTTTCATAATACATTGAATTCTCCTCACCTTTATCTGGTAAGGGAAATATTGGTTTATATGTCAAATGCTTCTTCAAATCATGGAAGTAATTATCACATTCTATGATCAATTCGAACTTTATCCCTTTCTTGTCCAAGCCCGAATGTAACACTACCAAATGGGAAAACTCCTAGATAAATCTACAATAATATCAGGAAACCCTATAAAATATTTTGATATAAAACACACTATTGGGATGATCCAGACATACTACTTCTTTATCCTTTTATAGGTCCATCACCACACCTTCATGAGAGATTATTTGAAAAAAACAGTGTATCTGATCATTCCAAAACTGATACATAGAAATATTATAGTACATATGATTTTGTCTCAGTGTACTCATGATGATGACAATATAATGGGTATGATCATCATTAGTCTTGTAGAACACCAAGATTTCATCCATGAACACCCCAAGAAAATAATACAAGTATGGATGGAATATTATGTTCATCATGTTCATAAACACTTCTATTGAACTGTTCAACCGAAACAGGCATTACGAGAACTCATAAAGGCCATACATTATTCTAGATGTGGTCCATGGTATATCAGAAGTCAAAATCATAGCTGATGACACCCCAATATCATGTCGATCTTCAATAAAACATAAGATCCAATTAACCAGTCAAAAATATCCACGATACAAAGAATATGATAGTGATTATTTATAGTCATCTTGTTCTAATTCTAGAAATTAACACATAAAGGTAAACTTCAACCTTCATTATTTGAAAAAGACATAGGTGATCCCCAAAGAGACATAATTTGATAGATAAATAATTTATCCTACAATTCTTGTAGATGATTCTTGAGCTCTTGAATCGCTTTCAATTCCATTCTCTATGGTGTAATAGATACTAGCTTATCCACCAGATGGGTTTAATTGTGAATTCCACATTTCTCCTTCATGGAATCCCAGTTACGTCTTCATGAAAAAAAAACATGGAACTATTCAACCATTGGTGGAAGGATATCATGCTTTATAGATTCATCATCTGAAAATAGACAAGAAACATGAGTTGTGATCTCTCCCATTTGCTAAGTTGTTGGCCCCGCTAGGACTTCCGATATACCAAACTCCCCATGGTTAAAATAGTTTTCAATCATAAGAGAGGTAAATGACACTCTACTGTGGAAACAGAAAATGTGTTCTTGGTTTGAAACTAGATAGTCCATACCTATAATAATTCAAACCCATAAATTTCAAGAATATAGTGATTACATATAAAATAGTACTCCCTGATCTCTAGATAACACCCCATGAACAAACAGATGCCTCTAGAAAGTACTCAAAATAGTGTATCTATATTCATCATCCTACTTATGAAACTCCACAACCAGACTGAATCCTTTGACATATTTTTTGAGATAAATTAATTAGAGGCACCAGTACCAAATAATTCACTGCATAATATAGAAGCTAAAATAATAGTACCTCTCATAGTAAATGGAACATCCTCACAATCAATAAATGTAGGATACACCACAAGAAAAAATCATACCGCTCTTCCCAATTATGTATTTTGAGCCCCTTTAGTGGAACCAATATGGTAATATGGGTGTTATTTCCAAAAATAACTTTTTTCTCATACTCTACCTCCTCATCCAGTAGAACCCTAGCTACCAGTAAGATTTTGTGTAGAAGATCCCCTTCCGGCAACCATGTTCGTTCTAAATCCACCATCACTATTCTTCTGACTTAGTGGACTACAAAAATATATATATATTTCCCATATTTTTATTTTACCAACACTCTACTTGTGGCCAGGGAGAGTCTCTATGGTAATGGAACGACTTAAAGTGATGATGGAATGCCACTCAAGTAAGGTCATGTGTAACTGAAACTCTAGTCTGAGTGCTATCCTTTCCACCTTATGACTAATGTTTTCATAACAAAACTTTTAATAGAATTCACAACTTTTACATGTATAGTATTTTTTTTTTCAAGAACTAGAATCCTTATTTATGTCCCCCTAGATATGAGAGCCTAATCCACCTCCATAGAAAACATGCTTACTCAAAATTGGCTAACTGGGGACTTAATCACTCACATAAGACCATTCTAAAATCATCTCTTCATAACTATCTCATATCCTTATAATGTTGGAGTAAATCATTACATTTTTTTAAGTGTCCATAATAATCCATCAAAGCATACTCCCTTTAGTCTACTAAATGAACTCTACTACCCTCTCATGCCTTTTAATATCTAGGTAAAAGTGATCTAATAGACTCTCTAAAAGGACATTTAATAGATTCCAATCATTCTATCTAGACCACACATGAAACTCCCACCAGTGATTCCATGATCCCTGTAACATATAAGTGGCTAACATGACCCTCTTCCTACAAGAAGCCTCTAAATTTTTAGGTACTATCTCAAAAGACTCACCGCATTACATAACTCTATTATGTCCACCCTCTCTAATAATATTTAGATAATGTTGTAAAATAAACTACCTTCTCAGGTCAGACATTCTCTTTATAACCTACCCTTGGCCTCTATCCAGGAATAGAATTATGTTAAAAAAATTATCTTGTAACATTTCTCATACAACCCATACTGTGAAAATCAGAGCCTCAAGATCCATCACTCAATGATAATTCCTAGCATTACCCAAATCATCCTCTCATCAATAGTCATCATGATTGTGTACTCTCTACAAACCTAGACATGATTGTGGAATAAATGTAACCAAACCTAGAAATTATTTTTTTGACCTTGTAGGGCCTCCCAGTGGAGGTGATACTAGTACTAACTTAGGAATTTACAAGGACTCGTCTCTTTCTTTTCAACAGGATCCTCTTTCAAGTCCAAAAAATGATGGACATTCCATGGATGGCTGCGTCTTTTTTACCATGGAGTTGTCATCTGAGAAGTACAGAATAGAGAGCATGGTGCGCCATGTTGATATGAGTCATCCCTCCTAGGAGACTAATATTTCCCTCTAAATGGACATCCCCTTGATGACATAGAACATACCTATGGATCAAAATTCACATTATGGCCAGCCATCAGAGAAAATAAAATTTCCTCCTTCGGATGCTGTTCCTATGATGGCAGAAAGAATGCAGCCTTCCTAAATTGGACACTACAACCCACATGGATCCCTTGGTTGGTATCCCTAGTAAGGACTCTCAATCTAACTATAATATTTCTAATGAATCTTTGAGCTCTAAAATTACTAATGTAGGTGCTACTAATATATCTTATGTCTCTCCTGTGAGAAAACAGGGAAAGAAACCCATTTCCACCACCTCTCAAACTGTAAGACATTCAATGTGGAGAAAAGTCTCAGGAGATTCAATGAAAATGGGGTTCTAACCCCAACAACAGGATAAAATGAATATTTTATTTTCAAAATATCAGGGCATTGCAAACCGTAACAGGTTTTCTGTTCTCAAGAGATTACTTATGACTCATAAACCTTAAATTTTTCATATTGCTGAACCAAAAATAAATTTTGCTCTGACATTTATGCATCTATATTCTTATCGATATAATTTCATAGGCACATATAAATATGGTATGGCTATAGAATATCATTGGGTCTTTTACCATACATCTTTACAAAATGTCAATGCCTTCAAAATTTCTAATCAAAGTTTTGCATGTGATTTTTATCTTGATGGAATGAATATTTATTGTAACTTGATATATGATAAGAATCGATACCAATATAGAAGACATCTTTGGAATGACCTTTATACCTTAGATAAAAACATCCATGACCCCTGGTTTTTGACCATTGATTTCAATTATATTCTTTCCTCTAGTGAAAAAAGATTCCCGGGTCAATCATCCTTCTCCTCTAGAGAATATAGGTCCTCTGTTGAAGTTTGTAATCTTATTAAAATTAATCTCACTAGAGTTAATGACACATGGTATAGAAGAAACTACAACCTGGTTGTTGCTACTAAACTGGGTGGGGATTTCACAAACATGACTAATCTGGAAAAATTGGGGCAACATATCTAGCATTACATCACCTAAACTTAACATCGACAATAACCCTATCCTTTTCATTATTCTCATCAAAAATATCAAACCCATCATCCCCTTTAAATTTAATAATGCTTGGTCTGCTGACTAAGAATTTTCAAACATTATTAATAAATGCTGGAATTATATGAATCATCTTAGTGATGATTTTTCCTATACCACCATGATAAAACAACTCAAACAATTCCTAAAGGGTTGGTGTAGTTATAAATCCAAACAAATAGACAAGGAAATTTCCACTCTTGAGAATGACCTTATAAATATTCAAAACACTACCACTAGCTATGATATTTAATTCGATCCCCAACTCGAAATTAACAACTTGATGAAACTTAATTCTCTTCGTATTCTTAAAGATAACTTGCACAAGAAAATATTCAAAACCAAATGTCTCCTAGATAGTGATAGAAATAAATTGTTCTATAACTCTCTCCAAAGTATCAGAAAAGTTTGTAGACCTCTTTCCTTCCTTAGGGATGAAGATACCCTTTTGGACTCTGAGGATACTAGTTCTAGTCATGTTGTCTCCTACTATAAGAATATTTTAAATGGCCCAACTATCAACAAGGATCTTCTTCATGATGTCATTCAGATCGTGGTAAGTTAGGAGGACAATTCTCATCTCTTAAGCATCCATCTTGATCACAAAATTAAAGACATTGGTTTTTCCCTTAATCCTGATAGTTCTCTGGGTCTGAATGGCTTTAATAATGGGTTTTTCCAATTCCATTTAAATGTTATACACATTGATTTTTCAAAACAAGTAAAAACATTATTTTCTAATGGTATCATCCCTCATGGTCTGAATTCTAAATTTCTCACATTAATCCCTAATGTTGACAATGAAACTGAGATATATCTATTCCATCCTATTTCCCTTATTAACTCCCTTTAAAAAATAATTACTAAACTCCTTCCTAATAGAAATGTTGTAGTATGTAACAAAATTACTTCATGGAATTAATTTGGTTTTATCAAGGTCAGATCTTTTCAAGACTGCATCTATCTTACTTCAGAATATATCAACTCTTTAAACAAAACTAATAATGGGGGAAATATTTCTATTAAACATGATATTAGAAAATTATTTGATACCAATGATTGGAGATTCATCTTCAATGTCCTTCAATACATTGTTTTTAATGATTCTTTCATCAGTAGGATCAACCACTTACATAAATCAGCATCCATCTACATCCTTATAAATGGTTCCCCGAAGGGATATTTTAAATAGACCAAGGATGTTATACTGGGTGATCTGTTATTTTACATCCATTTTTCTATTTCTTAAGATGAATTAATTACATTAATAACATGTATTATTGATCAAAATAAACATAAACCCATTCAGGATTCCAAAAACATAATGGTTCCCACTCATATTTTATATGATGATGACATCATTCTGTTTCTACTAGGTGATAAAAGGAACATTACAAACATAAGGGAAGATGTGTCTCACTATGAATAAATATATGTTCAAGTTGTAAGATGAAACAATTCTTCTATTTTCTTTTTAAAAATTTTATCTTCCACTATAAAAAAAATATTATCAATAATCTATGTATCAAAAAGTGTTCTTTCCCTTTAAAAAATCTTAGAGTACCTCTCATCTGGGGAAGACCTAAATCCATTTAATTTTCTAATGTGTCTGATCGGGTCATCAATCAATTGTCCTTCTAGAAGGTTAAATCCCTCTCTATGGAAGGTAGAATATGTCTGGTGAATTCTACTATAATCTACAAAATTTTATATTCATTGATGATTGATAAATGGCATGTTGGTCTCTTACAAAAAATTAATATTTACATTAAAAACGTTATTTTTACTGGTAGTATTCTAGAATAAAATATCATTACCATCCCCTAGTACAGTTTCTGCAAACATTTAGAGAAGGTTGGTATTGGTATAAAATATATAAGCTTTTCAATGATTCCCTTCAAGATAGACTCGTTTGGAGGTTGGTCCACAACAACTCTGACTCTACTTCTTTATTTAAAAAGTGATTCCTCATAAAACTAATTAAGGGAACCTGAACTATATTTACTCGTCCATCATGCCTCCCATTAGGAAATCATTTGAAAATATAACGAACAAATCTAGATGGATGCTTATCACTGACTCCTCAATGAATTTTTTATTGGAAAATTGGACGGGTGACCCTATCATCCCTTAGATACCTCATGATTCTCTCACTGAAAACACTAATTTCACTATTAAAGATGTTATTCATTATCATCGCTTTATTCTTCCTAATAAATAACTCAGATTATGGAAAAAAAATTCTACTCTAACACTGATGATTTTCTTATTTGGGAACCAACTCACAATGGTTTCCTTGATTCCAAAAGTTTCTATAGGTACAATTTTTCAAATTCTGATTTTAACATTCATTGTTTAAAATCCTTTAACAAACCTTGGATTAAACCCTCAAGGCTTACTCTTTTTTGGCATATTTACCACAACTGTTTCCCCACGAAAGATTGTCTCTAGTATTTTGGGATCCCCTTTTTCTCAAAGTTTCATTTTTTCACCAACATATAGAAGATACAAACCATATGTTTTTGTCTTTTTTACGACATCAGCCCTTTAAAATTTTATTACTGACATTTTTTACTGCAGATGGATTCTCCTTGATACTATCAGCTCCTAATTAAAAAGATGTGTTGATCTTGATACCTTGTAATAAATCAAGAACCACTTCATATTTTTTGTCGTTGATCTTCACCATGAGATTTGGTATGATTGAAATTCTATTATACACAATAATTAATCCATTAATCTTAATGTAGGTTAGACCTAGATTCTCATCATGTCTCGGGATGTTGCCTCGCTTCAAAAATCTTGTTTTGATAATAGTGTTAGAGATATTGATATCCTTCTTCGTCTTCATATTTATGGTCTTTAAAAATAGATTTGGCGCACTTTTGATGTTTTCTAGGAAACCCCACTCCTATGATGGATAAAAGTGAATTTTGAAGGTGACTCTAAAGGTAACCCAGGTACTGCGGGCTGTGGTTACATTTTTTGAGACTATTTGAGACAGTTTCATTGATGCTTTTATGGTAGTTGTGGTATCAGCTCGTCTCAAGAATCAGAGATGATGGGTGTGATTCATGTTGTTGCCTTTTCCAAGAAAAATGGCTGGAGTAATATTTGAATTGAAAATTGGTCAACCACTATTGTCCACACTATCGGGAATGATGTGGTGTATCTTTCTAGGCCTCTTAATACCCATTAGATGAGATGCCTAGCTTTTCTATGGGAGATCAACCACATTTACACTCATGCTTTTTGTGAAGCCAGTATGGTTGTTGATGGTCTTTCCAACAAGGGGGTTAACACATATATTATTTTACCAGATTATTTTCCTAGGTATTTTCTCCCTTCTTATAAAAAAGATTTTTAAATGAATATATCTTTAAGACTCATGTAGATGCTTTTTATTTAGTAAATTGTGTCTTGGTCATTGACCGAGGCATAACTATCCAAAAAATATTAACATTAATTATTTAACAAAACATAATTGAATGAGTATGTTATCATTCATAAAAAGTGGCCAAATGAACATGTTACAATTACCCATTTAATAATAACATATATCATAATAACACAATAATACATTATTCTCAATCCCACTTTAATTATTTCAATAACTAATCGATCATTTCAAAATATAAAAAATCCATAATTAATTCCCCAATTAATTATTCAAACACACAATCTCAATGCCTCATAATTGATATCCTAAATAATTAACTCAAACCATAATATAAAAATGGAATAATTAATTCACTAAATTAATTATCCCTAAATCCCAATTTTTCATAATTCAATAGTTTGATAATTAACTCATCAATTAATTATCCCAACTTCACCATTCCCAATATTCAATCAAATTTCTAATTCCTCGTGTAATTAAGTGACAGCATTAATTATTTCAATTTGGATATTCTAATCACTAAAAATTTATATTAATTCTATAGTTTTTCATACATGTATCAAATCGTGACTATGGAAATTGAATATTGGACAACCTACATCAATATTTTGATGAATTTTTATCCAATAAAAATATGAAAATAGAGAAGATCGATTAAATAGACATAGATATGTATCTCAAATCCGTAAATCAAGAATAAGAAAATAAATATGGTTAAGAACCAATTGTAGATCTAGAATTATTGATCTACATATCAAAAAATAGATATATATCTAAAAAAATAGAGGATAACATCCCATAAAAAATAGGATTAGAAAATATGATAAATGGGAAAAGCATTGGGATTATAATCCACTTATTGGGAGAGAAGTGGCCTTAGAGATGAGATTAAATTCAAAAAGAAAAAAGGATTGGAGGGACAAATATTCATCCGTAGAGATCCCAAAATGTGAAAGATGGCCTAGGATTAATGGGGTTGAAATAGGTGACTTCCGGGGTTAGAGGAATTAAAAATTAATTTTTGGGAAACATAAAAGTCATTCATAGTATCCAAGGATGTGTTCATGGTTTGACCAAACTGTTTACCAACCATGAACCTATTATTTTAGGGGATCACAGTTTCACTTTTTAGGGTGCACAATTTTTTAAATCATGTGCCAGTTGTTCGAACCTATATTGTCTACGGATGCACAGTTTTGTGGGCTAGGCACATGCTTTTCTTTAACCGGGCGCTAACTATGAAAATCCCCACATTCTTTCATTTTTATAAATTTTCACTCAATCACATCACAATGTACATCCCAAAGGGAATGTATTCAAAACTAAACAAAATAGTTCATAAAAACAGGCCCGATTCAACTACAAGAATGTTTGGGATTTTACTAATGTGATTTTTTTATCACATGATTATCCTTTGGTGTGAAAAAGAAATATTTTTTAGGATAATGTAGTAATATTAAAAATTATAGGTCGGATCTATATAGATGTTCCAAAAAATCCTTTTGTAGTTTTTCATTATGAAAAACATAGTTTTGTTTTTGTAAATAAATGCCTATATGAAGGAACAATTGAAAATTTGATAATTAGAAAAGGTGTTTAGGTTATGGGTGGAATTACAGTTCGAATGAAATCATAGTATCTAATTGGTGAAAATTTATTCTTATTGATTGATAAGTTTTTAATTATGAAAATACTTCTCCATTTCCATTAAATGAATTGTATTTTTTAAAATAACCTTATATGAACCTCTCCTTCAGACTATCCACATTAAAATATTTGAATGTAAAAGAGTAAATCATCATCAGTTGACATAGTAAATATCCAATTTAGTGTTTGTATTCCTTATGTACATGGGGTAAGAACTTTACATTTCACCAATGTATGAAATTTATTAACACTTCTACTCTATAACCATACATTCCATAAAATAAAGTATATAACTATGTTGAATAATATAATGGATCATTGAGAAAGGGAAAAAATTACTTAAATTAAATCAAAAAAGAAAATATTCCAAATTGAGAAATGTTACAAAATTGTAAAAACAATCAATAATTAATTGATTTAATATTAATTTAAATACTAATTTTCAAATACTACCAATGTTCTAATATCACTTGCCAAAATAAAATAGATTTTTTACACATCCATTCCAGAGATAAAAATGTTAATGGAGAAGATAAAAAAATTGCAATGAAAAATTGAATTCAAAATATAAAAGAATAGTTCCATAGAATTCCCTTTGATCACCTTGGTCCAGTGAAGTTAGTCCAGGTAGATACAAATAATATCTAAAAATAATCATCCCTATAAAAATAGGTAACAATTTTCTATCATCCATGTGATTTAATTTATATTTTTCATCATGTTCAACATGAATAATTCCATTATATATATATATGGATATCATTTAATCATATGTCTTGTGAAATATTTTTTTTATCCATTATGGTAAATGATCATATTCTATCTTCTGTACTAAATTTCATATCTCCATGTGCATGCATTTCACATGACTATTCCTATATGAAGAATGGTCAACATCAACACAATTATATCGATTAAAATATCCATGATTAGTTTAATATTTAATAATCTTTATGCATCGATTCATAAGCCCTGTGTATGTGAATGTCTTTGGCATAATAAATGGTTCTTATTATTTCATGGTTCCTTGTGTGTATGATATCTCTTCATGTGGAACACTTCCATATTAATAGTCTCATGTATAAAAAACTATCCATATACTTAAATTATCTCATAAAGAATATCTTTCTTAATATTATTTAATATAATGATCCCATATAATAGCCTTTGTTGAATTCATGAATATATTCAGTGTGATGAGAAATGTGAAATCATGTGTAACTAATGGAATGAATTTTTTATCTTTATGTATGGACAAAATAATTTATTTTCATTGAGGTCAACTAGATTATTAGCTTTTATAATAGATTAATCTATCTTGATACACTCATACATATAAAATGTTGATATTATATTGAATTGCTTAGATTAAATCAAGTATATAATGAGACTCAAGATTCCCATTAATCATGAAATAATAATGTGAATTTCTATTTTACATTAGAGAGATGATATCATTTTTTATGATGGAGTCTTATCATGATTAGGAGATGTGGCTCGAAAATATTTGATAGAACCCTATTGGGAACTATATTTTTTACTTTATATAATAATAGTACTTTTTTAATTACTATAATACTATATTTTTATACCTTTTTTGCTATATTATCAAATGAAAATTTTATTTTCACTTTCTTCATAATTTTTAATTTGTAAGGAAATTTATTTATTCACATTTCCAATAAATAACATTTTAATGGAAAAAATTAGAAATAAGGATATGTGAATTATATTATTCAATATAAAATTATCATGGATTTAAAATATTAATTATTGAATGATGATATATTGGGATATGTAATAATATTCATTTTCAAATATTCTTGATATTTCCTCTGGATATAATAAATATTTTTCTATTTATTTTTTGTGATGTCTTTTCTATTTAACTTGGTTTATATTCTTCGATTTTTCTGTAATTGTAAAGGATAAATTTGGAAATTATTTAATGGAAATAGAATGAATAAAATATTCTTATTCATACTTGAATCTATATAAAGTATATAGTCATTGTATAAAACATATTTAGGGATTATGTTTTATTTTTATTACTTTTTATATTAGTTTTAATATTTATAATATACTTTAATAAATCAATTATCTAATTAGAGTAGATAATTGGAAATTAATTTGATGATGGTAAATTAATTATGCTTGAAGTGGAGCATTATTCATTGAGAGTGACATGAATTTATCGATTTTATGGAATTAAATTTCTATTATTTGTGGGCCAAATTTTTACGTTTCCCTTATGTGAATGATCTATTATATTTGTGAAATATTAGAATTTAATAAAATTGATTTTTATTAGAATATATAGAAATCAATTGGTTTCAATGCATGAGGATTTATTGACAGGAAAAAATCATATTATGTGAAACAGTGTTAGGGATAACACCATGTAAATCCGGACAAATAGAGAATTAATATTACTCATCGAATTATACTTTGGTTATATTGATGGTTTGGTTTCAACTTGTATTCTTGATATGGTTCCTAACTACATTTTGTACTTGGGTTATACCCAACAATTACATATTTATTTTGGGTATCTTATGCTAATTCATAATATTTCAATAAATTATGAAATTATAAATTTATTAATAAATGGATGGGTAGTAATCCAACTGATTATAAATGATAATGATATACATGAGAATGGGTACAAAATTATGGAGTTAAGGAAATAAGGATTAAGGATATCAATATAATAATCATAAAAATTAATATGGAATCATATAAAATAATATATAGATGGATATTAAGTAATACTAATTATTGATATATGTATGCAAGACTGGAATCTAGACATTAATAGTGGATGCCTGATGTTAGGCGTGATGATAGCTATATAGGATTATAAGGAAATCTAATTACACATACATTTTTTCTATAACATATTTTATATTTTATGATTTATTAAAAAAATTATCCACCTGATTTTGTAAAGATATTGACAATAAAAAATATTCATCCATTTTTTCTCAACATCCACGATATAAAGGGAACATGTGGTTAGTTTCACTATCACCACAACCCAATATTTTTATGCAATATCATTTATTGTCATAACTGGGATGTGACTGTTGAGATGGTATATGGAGAATGACATTCTCCTTAAATACCAAATGTAGGATCATATGATGCTCAATATACAAGAGGGGGGTGAATTATATTATCTTAAAAACTAATTTGGAACTTTTAATAATAGTAATGTTTAACAAAGTTAAACAAGGAAAAAATACACAAAACAACTAATTTTATAAACTTCCTTGAATTCAAAAAAGTGATTTCGAGAAAGAAAATACGGAATGATGGTTCTGGAAAATGAAATTTAATGAAAGTGTACAAAGATAAAGATTTTACCTTAAAGCATATAGAATCTTACTAAATCATATTACAATTATAAGGAATTATAAGATTGTTATACTTTCCTCAACAATAAAAAATGCAGAGGAAAACTCGTAACAAAACAAGTAACAAGTAGTAAATATTTTAACCTAAAGATAAGGGTATCTAACAGCCTTGGATAAAGGTCCCTTGATTTTTTACTTTGATGAAATTATGTCTTACCCACACCAGGGTAAGCCCACGGTATGAAGATCGGAGTCTATATTGCTGTCCCCAAAAGCCCTCAACATCAAGGTAGTCGACACCTTTGTCTTCCTCAGCAAGGAAGCCCTTAACTTCAAGGTATTTAACACCTCTGTCATCTTATCCCTGGAAGTCCTTGAATGTAATTAGCAAAATTTGGATTCACCCGAATAAAATATGAACAAGGTGTTCAGTAAGCACTAAGCATGAGAGTCTCTCTCTAGAAATCAATTCAACAGAATGTAATCTCTAGAGTGATAGAACAGTTCATAAAAGTCGTGGTCTTTTTCAAATGAGCTCCTATTTATAGGTACAACTCCAATGGTCAGGTCCCTCCTCTAATGGTCATATTGTTTGTTGAATTTTGGAGGGACTTGTATACATGTCACTCAAATAATGGTTAGTAAGTAACTGAATGCATGACATCGTTTTATAACCAATACAAGTGTAAGAAAAAATATGTTTACATAACTAGAATCAAATATTCGAAATGTAAGAAAATAAAAGTTTGAATTCTAACCGAAAAAAATTTGGTGTCTATAATACCAGGATATTTTCATTATATTTTCTATGGAATTCGGAAACTGAACTCTATAGAATTTCAGAGTCTGAATTTCAAGGTCATTCAGAATCTGGATTCACAAGAATTTGGAACCTGGACATAAAAAGTTTGGAGTCTGAGTTCATGAGAATTCGGAGTCAGAACATACAATGTTTGGAGTCAGAATTCATGAGAATTAGAAGTCTGAATTTACAAGGTTCTGAGTCTGAATTCATTAGTATTCGGAGTCATAACTCAGAAGAGTTTGGTGTCTAAATTCAGAGAACTCAGATTCCGAACTCATAAGAGTTTGGAGTCTTAATTCAAAGAATTAGAGTCAGAACTCAGGAGAGTTTGGTGTCTGGATTCAGAGAAATCAGAGTCAGAATTTAGATCCTGAAAACAGAATTCTCTTTATCTAAACATTATATGATTTCGAATTTTTATATATGAAACTGAATTTTACACTTAGACAAGATAATGAACAATGAAAAACACGGTGAGGATAAATTTCATTGGGAAAGGAAAATTTTACTTATAAATGTAAACCATAGAGTAAATGAAATTTTCTTTAAGATAAGGTGTTTCTGATTTTCAAAATAAGAAAGAATGGGAATGTCATACAGAAACCATATTGACATAATAATCTTGCCAAACATGAAGGAATGGAAAAGACATAAGGAAAACCTTATTAATTATACAATCTCCTTCTTTTTGGAAAACACAAACATCATTACAAAAAATAATAAAAGGACATTGAAAATATTTTTCAATAATTTGAAAATAAATCTTATATCCCTTATCTTATGGGAAAATATGAATACAACTAACTCCCCATTAGGCTTTGGAAGACTAAGGATCATATTCTAGATTTATGGAATGAGATTTTTAATTATCTTGAGTATGAAAATATCTATAATGAAAACCCCCTTAGATGAACCCCCCCTTACATAGGGATATTTATTCATTACTTAGTATACTTTTTCCTTTCTCACCATTTGTGATTTTTAAAATGAGTTTGACGGAATGGAAAATAAATAATGGTACCTATAAGATTATTACAACACATCCCGATGAAAATCAACCAAAAATTTTATTATGATTATAATGAATTTGTACAAGGAATAAAATTATAACAAATGATCGAATTGAAATAAAATTACCCTTCCTTTTCTTTCAGCATCCACTTCTTGACTATAGTATTCAGATTTTTGAGCTCCTTATGTTCTTTCTCTACTCGCTTAAGAATTTGATCCTGATCCTTATATTTCTTCTCTAAAGCCTTGATTTTTTCTTCCTGAGACTTAAGAGTCTCTTCCTAAGCCTTCAGGACTTCTTCCTACTTGAAAAGATTTTCTTCTATCTCAATTTGAAGATCTCTTTCCCTCTTCTAGCTTTGGGAAACAGAATACAATTTCCCATTAAGATCCTTCAATTCATGAATATGAGTATTATGCTCAAGAGTTATCTTTTCATAAAAATTGTTTGTAAATTTGATCCTACTATCTTTAATGTCAAAATCAACTTTAACACCACCTTGAAACTCATCACGTTCCCTCAAATCATCAACTTTTTTCTTTGACCAGCTACCCATTTTCTTCAAGACCTTTTGTGGGCATCACAATTAATGAAGAAATTCCTGAAATCACCCTCATTCTTTACACACTTATCCATCACCATAAATACTGAATCCGGTTTCTGATTTAGTTTGTGTTGAAGCATTTGGAATCTAGAGTCTATGCATGGGAAAATCAGAATGGTGCCAACCAACTTTTTCAAAGACTGCACAACAAATTCATGGCCTAGAGATGATGATTCTGAATCTGAGACATTTCTAGGTGAGGCTTTTTTCTCTTGATCAGAAAAATTCCCCTTTGAGGATCCACCAGCTTCCTTCTTCTTTACAATAGCTTTAGTAGGTGTATCAACAACCACATGTTTACCCTTATTAGTTCTCGGAATGGATTCCTCATCCAGAGATTCATGTTCACTATCAGAGAGATGAACAATTCTATCTTCATCAATTTTCTCCTTCTCATATCCTGCCTCAGCATCTTCAGGATGAATTAAATGATGATTATATCTTTATTCTTCTAACAACTTATTCACTTCATCTTCAACATTTTCATCTATTCCTAGATTATCAAGAATTGATTATTCGGCTTGAGAGGTTCGGATTGACAATTTCTTGGATGGACTTTCCTTCTCATGAAAGTCTTCCACTTTCTAAATCAAATCAGCTATGTCATTACTAATTTCACCTTCTTCGACTTCTTCCAAAACTTTTTCTACTTCTTTTTCTTGGGCTTTTTCTAGAGTGAGAATTTTTTTACCCAGAGTCTCAGGTAAAGCCTCTACCAAGAAAGATTTTGGTATGGGGATATTCTCTGATGCTTTCTCAATATCCCTCAGAATGGATTGAACAATTTCAGTCTCAGACATCTTCTTATTTTGTTTCATTTCTTTAGCTTGCTTTTCAAGAACATATGATGTATTCTATTTCAAAGCATTTGCTTCTGTAGGATACAAACTAAACTATGGCTTCCCTTCCTTCTAGTTCTTCTTATCTACCCTCCATTTTGGTACAACCTCATCTGAGAATGATTTTTTTCTTCATAGGTTTAGGAGGTGTGGATTGGGCTTCCTTAGCTTTTGGGGTTTTCTCTTCCTCTTCTACTTCCTTCAACTTTTTCTTTATTCCTACCATTTTGGATGGTTCAGCCACTTCTTTCTTCTTCAAAACAGCTTCATCTTCCTCATCTGGTAGGTCATAAAATTCTTCGAAGTCTTTAGAAAACCCAATTTTCATCCTATTCAAAGTATCATCATTGACTAGCATGACTTTGCAATTTCTAGGTTTTGAACAACAAGGGATTTTAAAAGATTCTAGACACCGAACAATCAACTTAGAACGAACAGTCGGGTACATGATAATCTGAGCCTTCAGATTTCTATTCTTGATATTCTTGATTGTAATCAGAAAATGCTTAACCAAATTAAACTTCCTCAGGTTCACCAGAAAATCTAGGATATACATATCACTTTTCTTCAATGTTTCCTCATCACCTTTTCTTGGAATAATAAATCCTTGAAACCATAATTCAAGGATCCGATTATTTGTAGAGAAATGAGCAATCTTCAGATTCTTGACATCAGTAAGACCGAGGCTCTCCATAGCTTTCACCTTTAAAAATGTTCTTTTGAAATCCAGAAACTTTTGGGAACATAATTCAGCTTCCCTTTTGTATGGAATACCAACTAAGTTGGTTTCCTTAGTATATGATAGAGAATAGGTCTTTCCATAGCCCTTGAAGGAAAACTTCTCTCTGCCTTATTCCTTAAAGAAACTGGCTGATTCATAAAACTCAATTAGCAGATCTGGATACACCAAATCATGAGCCCTTGGATTCGATATGAAAACACACTCCCATCCATTTAATTTGATGTTCTTAGAAATGATTGAATCATACATGTTGAAGAAGTTTGGATGCACCGACCTTTCTCTATACACCTGCCACTCTGGAATTGGCTTGATTGTACACATATCTTTCTGAGAGGATTCTTCTACAGACATGGAATTGAGAAATCACTGAGAATTTTACAATGATCTTATGTAGAGGGTTAGAACTTCCACACGTGAGAGCTTGAGATCGATGTGGGACAAGCATCATGGGTCCATTATATAGGCGTTTGATGCAACGGTTCATCTACCATAATCAATCCAATGGATGAAAATTATACTGATCAGATCTTTCGGCTGATATGATATCCATAAGTAAATATTGATAGAATTCAATCATTTGAGGTTTTTAAGAAAAACATTTGGATTTAAGGAAAAGAGAATCCGAAAAATTTAAATCCAAATGAAAATACCAGCAAGTAAATGATGATAAAAAAAACATAAGAAAGAAAACATACCTTTCACCTTGCTAGGAAGATTAATCTTATTGAATAAAATTCTTCTTAAAGATATTTAGATTCTGAAAAATTTTGATTACGAAAAACAATTAAATGAAAAAACTCGATTACAAAAATCTTGAGTACGAAAATCATCATTATGAAAAATTTGAGTACGAAAATATTCATTACGAAAATTTTGAGCAAGAAAATCATCATTACAAAAATTTTGAATATGAAAATTTTCATTATGAAAATTTTGAGTTATAAAATCTTCCTTATGAAATTTTGAGTACAAAAATATTCATAACAAAAATTTTGAGTATGAAACTCATCATTATTAAAATTTTGAGTACGAAAATATTCATTAAGAAAATTTTGAGTACGAAAATATTCATTACGAAAATTTTATGTTCGAAAATCATTGTTATGAAAATTTTAACTATGAAGATAATCATTACAAAACTTTTATGTAAGAATACTTTTTACTATGAAAATGTTTATTATGAACGATTTGAAAAATATAACTAATTTTTTTTTTTTAAAAACTTCATTATGAAAAAATTTAAAAAACTAACAAGAAAATGTACCCCCCTTTTAAATGGAGTTTATTACTGTAAGGAGATTGGTTTCAACAGAATTTGAACAAGTAAGACTACATTACGGTTATTATTCATAACTTCTATTTAGTGTATTGAAATTTATCAGAGGGTAAATATTTTGTGGAAATATCAGCAAGTTGATCTTGAGTTCCGATAAAATGAAGAATGATATCTCCTTTTTGTGTGTGATCTCTAAGAAAGTGATGCCAATTATCTATGTGTTTTGCACGAGAGTGATGTGCATGGTTTTCTATTAATGAAGTGGCACTAGTATTATCACACAATATTTGTGTTTTGGTAAAATGCATACCATAGTATTTGAGTCTGTGTTGCATCTACAACACTTGAGCACAAAAACATCCAGCTGCTAAAAATTCAGATTCAACAGTGGAAAGTGCTACTGAGTGTTGCATGTTTCCTGACCAAGAAACTAATGAATCTTCAAAGACATGAAAAGTTCATGATGTACTTTTTCTATCCATTTTACATCCACCATAGTCAATATCTGAAAAAATCTTTAAAATAAATTCATTTCCAGAAGTATAAACGAGTTCTAAATCAATTGATCCCTGTATATAGCAAAAAATTCATTTCACTGCCTTTAAATGAAATTCCTTAGGATTTAATTAATATCTTGCACATAAGAATACAGAAAACATTAATTCTAGAAGACTAGATGTCATGTAAAGTAAACATTCTATTATTCCTCTAAAAGATGTTTGATCTACTGGTTTCTTAGCTTCATCAAGATCAAGTGTGTTTGAGGTACCAATTGGAGAACTAATAGTCTTAGTGTTTTCATATCCATACTTTTTAAGAAGATATTTAATATACTTATGTTTAGATATATATATTCTTTCAGGTTTTTTAGAAATTTTAAAACCAAGGAAAAATGTTAACTCTCCCATCATACTAATTTCAAACTTATATTTCATTAGATCTACAATGGAATTAGTTAAATAATACTGAGTTGAACCAAATATAATTTCATCAACATAGATTTGAACAATCAAATTTTTTTTCTTATCTTTCATTATAAAATGGATTGGATCTTCATTTCCCTTAACATAATTCTTTGGAAGCAAAAAATCATGTAAGTCTATCATACCAAGTGCTAGGGGATTTATTAAGTCCATAAAAAGCTTTAGTAAGTTTATAAACACGATTATGATGATTTTTATCTTCAAAACCAATAGGTTATTCAATAAAAACATCCTCTTGAACATAACCATTAAGGAAAGAACATTTCACATCCATTTGAAAATGTTTGAAATTGAATAATGCTGCAAAGGAACGAAAAATATGAATAGATTCATGTCTAGATACTAGAGCATAGCTTTCTTCATAGTTAATTCCTTCTTGTTGATTATAGACTTTAGCAACTAGTATCATTTATTTCTTACTATGATTCCATTTTCATCACACTCATTTATAAAGACCCATTTGAAACCAATAATAGAAGTTTCCTTAGGTCTTTCAACTAGGGTCCAGACTTTATTCATTTTGAATTCATTTAGCTCATCTTGCATAGCTTTTATCCAATCATCATAACCTAGAGAATCATCAGTTATTTTTTGTTCTAATTGGGAATGAAATTCTCAATGTTCTGCATAATTTCTTAAGAATAATCTAGTCCTTACAGGTTGATTCACATCGCCAATGATACTGTCACTAAGATGATTCTTTAGAAACAACTGATTTGGGTTTTTTAAAACCTGTTCATCATCATAGGGTAGGAAATCATCTGGGGTAAATGATTCAGAAACACTTTCTTGGGAATCTACTTTATCAGAAGGATCTTCTATCAATGGTTGATAATCAGTTTTTAAAAACACATCTGAAGATGTAGGTTGGGTTTTTTAAAAACAAAAGGATTTGTTTCATCAAATTTAACATGTATTGTCTCTTCAACCGTTAAAAGTGTTTATATTGAAAACTCTATAAGCCTTAGGCGTTGTGCAGCAGCCTATGAAATTTCCTTCACCAGATATTGGTGAGAATTTTTGAAGATTATCTTTAGTATTAATTATGAATACCTTGAAACCAGAAACCTTTAAGTAGGATAGTCTAGTTTTTCTACCATTCCATAACTCATAAAGATTTTTATTAAGAAAATGCCTAATCAATACTCAATTTAGAGTATAACAAGGAGTACTTATAGCTTCAGCCCAAAAAAGTTTGGCTGCAGATTACTCACTCAACATGGTCCATGTTATCTATTGAAGAATTCTATTTCTTCTTTCAACAACACCATTTTTTTGAGGTGTTCTAGGTGCTAAGAACTTATGATTAATTCCATTTCTACTAAAAAAAGATTCCAAATCATAAATTTGAAATTCTCTTCCATGATCACACTGAATATTTATCAAAGGAAGGTTTTTCTCATTTTTCAGTTGGTCTCTAAAAATTTTGAAATAATAAAAAACATCAGATTTCTTTACTAGAAAATAGACCCACGTAAATCTAGTGTAATCATAAACTATGAAAAATACATAATACTTGCCTCCAATTCTTCTATTTTGTGTTGGACCAAAAAGATACATATGTACTAACTATAATTCATCAGTAGTTGATACTTCACCGACTTATTTAAAACTTGATTTATGTTTCTTTCCATATTGACAAGGATTACAAACTTTTAAAGAATCAAATCTAACCTCTGGTAGATCCTTAACTAGTCTTTTCTTAGAGAGTTTTCATAGGTTCCTATGGTTACAGTGTCCTAACCTTATATTCCACAACCAATAATGATCTTCTATTTCACTAAGGCAAGGTATGTCTTGGCTCCTAAGCTCTTCTATGTTTAGTGTGTAAACATTCTCTTGCCTATGGGCAGGAATAATAAATTTTCCTTGGAATTGTGTACTAGGCACTTTCCAGTCCTAAAAATCACAAGTTAACCTTCATAACATAATTGAGTTATGCTGATGAGGTTGTGATTAAAACCCTTCACAAATAAAACATTTTAAATCAATGTTTTTCCAAGAAGAACGATGTTACAATATCAATAATTTCTCCCTTACCATTATCTATGAAAGTTACTTTTCCTCCTTTCATCTTGATAATCTTTTCAAAGTAGTTTTTGTTACCATTAATATTCCAGGAACATCCACTATCCATGTACCATGTATTGATGTTGGTACATTCTTTATTTTTTGGAAGACAAAAGAGTTAGACCTTTGGAACCCAAATTTTCTGGGATCCAGAAATTTCAGAAAGAAAAATTTTATGTACCCATATTTTCTTAAAAAATAGTCTTTATGAAATCCTAACGACTGTATTTTGTTTAGGGAACAATTTTTTTCCCAGTGGCCACCACACTGACACTTATTGCATAAATAAGCACTTTGAGGAACAAAATAATTTTTACTAAAAATTGGTTTAGAACTAGTATAACCAAAACAAAAAATATTCCTTAGAAGTCTGATTTTAGAATACAACTTATCAAAAGTTTCCTTACCTAAGTTAATGTTTTACAAACACTTCCTCAAGGAAAAAATTTTGGATTTTAGTCTGATAACTATGTTCTTATGTTCAAAAACATTTGGTCTGAAACTAGAGTTATGCTCGAGAATATTTTTCTTAGAAATTACATTTTCTAGATCCTTAAAAAGTTTATCGTTCTCATAATTTATTTCCTCAACATTTTTTGAAATACTTTCTAAATCAAGGGTTTTCATATCAAGATCTTTAGAAAGATCTGATTTTTTTACTAAGAATAGAAATCCTAGAATTTTCCTTATCGAGATTTTTGTTGAGTTTAGAATTATCATTCTCAATAAGCTTATAAAACCTACAAATGTCTTCATCGGAAAGTAAAGTATTATCTTTATCAGAAGAATATTGTTCATCCAAATATTCATAATATTTATCATTAGTATAATTTGTATTTAAAGAAACATTGGTCAATGATTCAGCAATGTGTACCTTATCCATTAAGCAATGATTGTCAATAGGTAGTCTGGCTATTAGACCAAAATTCTTCTATCCAATAGATTCATAACTTGATGATTCATCTGAATAGTCACCACCACTAGCACTCCAGGTGCCATTAGTTTTCAATAAATTCTTAGTTTTAGCTTTGTAGTAAGTATTTCTATTTCTCTCAGAATGCATTTCCTTTCATTATTTTCTGTTAAGAATAGGACAATCAGGCCTTATATATCCAGCTCTCTTGCATTCATAGCAAGTGACTTCTGAATCTTTATTATCTTTTCTTTCATTCTTCTTATATATGGATTGAATGTTCATCTATTCAAAAATATTGTTCATCATTTGAGAAAGATTTTATAATTCATTTTTTGAATATTGACTTCCACTAGATTCAGATTTTTTAACAACCTTCTTAGATATTGATTTTCTAACTCTCTCAAGAGTCTTGTATTTCATACGATTTGATGTTGTAGTAAAAGAAACACTACCATTCCCATTATTATTCTTAACGTTGTAAGCATCTCTCTTCATTCTAGTCTCGTGTTGAAGAAGAGTTCCAAAAATTTGATCAAGAGAAATCTGAGTAACCTTTATATTCTCATTAATAGAAGTCCTCTTGGATCCCCACTCATTGGGCGTGATGTCTATGATGCTATCAACAAGAGCTTCTTCATCTAATCATTTCTCACCCATGGATTTTAAACTATTAACAATATTCATAAATCTATATTTCACCTTATATATGGGTTCTCCGTAAGGAAACAAATAACCAAGATATTCAAATCTGAGCAAGGCTCTTCTAGTTTCGATAACTTTTGAAGATCCAATGTGTCTAAGTTCATGTTTTATCCAAATAAAATTTTCTGCTTCACAAGATGAAATTTTTCTATATATATTTGTAGTCATAGAACAAATCAATGTATTGTGTACCTTATAATTCAGTTGATATTCATGCTTTTCTTGATTTGTGAATGTACTAACTTCATTGTTAGAGATTTTATATCCTTTAGTAAGCATAACAAAATTATCCACTCAATAATTGATAATGAATGTCTTCATGTGATCTCTCTAATATTCGTAATCATTCCCGTCAAAAATATCTGGTCTTGTTGGATTTAGGTTGTTTATGGAACCAACATTGATTCCTGCCATCTAAAAGAAAAACTTTCCACACAAACTTATTAGTAAAAAAGTTTTATAATAAAATAAAATATTCCTCAGCAAGGAAAATATAGAACACTGAAAAACTTGAGCAAGGAAAACTTATATGTGAATAAAATTATTTCAGAGACCTCCTCTAATACAAATTGTTGAAATGGTATATGGAGAATAATATTCTCATTAGATTCAAAATGTAGGGTCGTATGATGCTCAATATACAAGAGGGGGGAAAATTTTATTCTCTTAAAAATTAATTTGGAACTTTTAAAGATGGTAATGTTTAACAAAATTAGACAAGTAAAAATTTGACAATACCTCTAGTTCTTCAAACTTGCTTGAATTTGGAAAAGTGATTCTGAGATAGTATCTCTGGAAAGATGGTTTTGGAAAATTAAACTTAATGAGAGTTTACAAAGATAATGATTATACCTGAAAGCGTATAGAATCTTACTAAATCAAAGTACAAGTATAAGGAAGTATAAGATAGTTATACATTCCTCAAAAATACAAAATGCAGCGGAAAACTCATAAAAAACGAGTAAAAAGTAATAAATCTTTTAATCCAAAGAGAAGGGTATCCAACAACCTTGGATAAAGGTCTGTTGATTTATACATTCAAGAAAGTTTTTCATATCCACACCAGGGTAAGCCCTCGATACGAAGATCGGAGTCGTCTTTCTATCCTTGCAAGCCCTCAACTTCAAGATAGTCGGCACCTTTTTCTTCCTCAGCAAGGAAGCCCTCAACTTCAAGGTAGTCGACACCTATGTCTTCCTATCCCCGGAATTCCATGAATGTAATTAGCAACATTCAGAGTCACACATAGAAAATCTGAAAAAGGTGTCCAGTACACACTAAGCATGAGAGTCTCTCTCTATAAATAAATTAAACAACATGTAATCTCTAGAGTCGTAGAAAAGTTCATCAAATTCATGAGCTCTTTCAAATGAGCTCCTATTTATAGGTACATCTCCAGCGGTCGACTCCATCCTCCAACGCTCATATTGTTCCATGAATTTTGGATGGACCTATAAACGTGTCCCTCAAAAAACAGTTAGTAAGTAATTGAATGCATGACATCATTTTATAACCAATACATTTATGAGAAAAAATATGGTTACATAACCAAAATCAAATAATAGGAATGTAATCTAATAATAGTTCAGAGTCTAACCAAAAACACATTTGATGTCTTTAATACAAGGATATTCAGATTCAGTTTTCTAAGGAATTCAGAGCATGAACCCTATATAATTCCGGAGTATGAATTTCAAGGAAATTCGGAATTTGGATTCACACGAATTCGAGACCTAAACATACAATGTTCGGAGTCATAGTTCATGATAATTTGGAGTCAGAACATAAAAATATTGAAGTCAGAATTCATGAGAATTCAGAGTCTAAACATACAAGGTTTGGAGTCTGAATTCATTAGGATTCAGAGTCAGAACTCAGTAGTGTTCGAAGTCTAAATTCAGAGAACTCGGAGTCAGAACTCATAAGAGTTCGGAGTCTGAATTCAGAGAACTCGGAGTCAGAACTCATAATAGTTTGGAGTCGGAATTCAGAGAACATAGAGTCAGAATTAGGATACTGAAAATAGAATTCTCTTTATCCAAGTATTATATGATTCTGAGGTTTTAGATATGAAACCTAATTTTATACTTAGACAAGATAATGAACAATGAAAAACATGGTGATGATAAATTTTTTTGCGAAATGAAAATTTTCCTTATAGAAGTAAAAAATAGATTAAATGAAATTGTCTTTAAGATAAGGTCTTTGTGATTTTCAAAACAAGAAGGAATGTTAAAGTTATAAGGAAACCTTATTGACTTAACAATCTCCCCAACCATGAATGAATGGAAAGTCAGAAGGAAAACCTTATTGACTCAACAGGGATGTCATGGAATGTAGGGTATGAACCCGTATGGGTTATGATGGATATCATTTTTACAATAAATTTTATTCCACAATATAATAACTTCAATTTATGGTAGAAAAATATATTTTTTTGTGTTGAGAAAAAATTCCCATGGGAGGAAATTTATTATTTTATAATGGATTGAGGAATAATGAATTTACCTAGGTTATAGTATTTTAAAGTATACAAATAGTTATATATGAGGGGATGGAGTTGATAATGTGGATGTTGTATGATTCATGTGATGCATGTTCTATCATAAATATTATACACATTATCTAGGACCTAATATATTTTCCCATCATGGGGATAAATGATTTTTTCGGAAGGGAGGATCACATGCCATTATCTGTTGGGGAATGAGAGATACAAATCATTGAGGAATTTGAAGAAGGTACCATAATCTATATATAATATATTTTATTTATATTATTTATTTTATGGGTTAAATGGTGATAGATCAGTGGGGAGGAATGGAAATAGATTTAGTTATTTTATCCATGAAATGGTTTCATTTATTTCCTTCACTTGTATTTAGCTTTATTTAATCACATATTTATTTAGTGGATTTAGGGAGAATTATACTGAGTATACATATATTTAGATACAAAATATGTCATTAGGGATGAAGATAAGAACTACTATATTGATACGTTGTTCAAACATTTTTGGAGTTTTATGTAAACGACAAAGTATCTATTTTTTCCACTTCGGATTTCCTAAACCCAATTTACTCATATGTAACCAAACTAGAGTGCCACATTTCATCCTGTGTGCCTCCCCAAATGCCCCAGGCTCATAAATGAATGTGATTTTCCATTGGCCATTTGATGGGTAGGGAATACACTCTAGATCTTTATTATTCATATTAGAAAAAATGAAATAAACTCTATGTGTGTAGAAAAAAACTGAGAACCTAGAATTCTTAAATAAAAACCCATACAAGAATCCATGATGTAATATATAATGGATAGTAAATTAATAAATAACATTATATATATTATACATATATGGGTGAAAATAAATAACTAAATAAGTCTACATAACTCAAGTAGGAAGACAGATTACATATTGAGTCCACAAATCCCATTCCAAATCTCAACCCAAAATAAGAAACAATAATGAGGCACAATTTAATGACCAAAACTGCAAATAATATACCTTATTTTTAACAATTATGTGGCATGAAAATTGTGAGATTAAATCATTTTAGGCCCTATTAATGTTGTTTAATTCATTTCTAGCCTATTACTATGATACATATACTATGAAATTTATTTATTCATTATGAAACTAGTAATATTATTGAAGGGGTAAGTGAAAAAGTTAGTAGTTTATTCCCATATAACCCTACCTTATTCAATGTAAATTTAAAATATATCAAATGTGAATTTAGAATTAGTCATTATATCCGTGAAAATAATCCTAGGTATATATGAATATGAATCAAAGCTGATTCCATGGAGAACATTTAGTCATTCCCATGCTAAAAAACCATGAAAATCCAAGAAAATATCCAAGGCATTCTATATGTTAAACTATAAATATATATATAGGTCACCAATCCATTATGAATAGATCAAAATTAAAATTAAAATGATGAACATTTAACATTCCACTTAAAAAATTAATTAAATGACCTAAAACATTGTGCATGTCCTTTGTAATTTTTTGAAGAAGTTTGATTGACACCCATATAAGAAATCCATTGAATTTCATTTCTGATGACATCATGATAAATCCTTGAATTAACCAATGTAATTAAAATTCTCTTCATCGTATGTCAATTCACAGAACTAGGTCAATGTATTCAAAAATGTAAGACAATGACCTTATCTACGGTGGAATTACCCCTGGAATTAACATCATGTAATTTCATGGAATCCATTGGGTCCAGGCCCGACATTAAATTACCTAATCCATGGATTTAAAATGAAATTCCTCAAAACCAATATATAACCATATATAATATATTATAAAGAATACATTTTTTAAGGAACCATTGGATAGGTATTGATTTTATGTAAGGAAACTATTAACCATGGGTCAATTCCATTCATTTCAATTACACCCTAACACATCCAATAGACATTATCTAATTTAATTCTATATTCTCATTTAAAAAATTTTATTATTTCATTTTAGGTTACCACAACTCACTAATATTGTAACATAAAATTATTTATTCATGTCCTATAAACAAATATACATCACATCATGAGAGTTTTTACTCAAAAATTTTAATTTTACGTTAACATTTTTATACTAACATATAGTCACAACAATTTTTCCTAGGGACATATATTTTTTTAGTCAATGTTATGGGTTTAAGTCACACCAATTATAGGTAGTTTAAATATAATAGACCACGATTCTTATAGTAATATCATTTCTTCTATGTTTTTCCTACAGAATCGGTAAAATAATATATTGATGGATACTTCATGATTAATGAGGGTTATAAATAATTCAAACGGATTTTAAAAAATATGTTTATGTTGTACATTTCTCATCCACCATTCTCACTCAATGAGAAACTCACTAAAATATTTTTCTAATGATGGTTCTAAATTAATATAATGTCATGATTTAGGTAAATATAATATTTATGGTTCAAATAAATGGATTTCATCATATTTTTACATGACACCCTATGAGTATTTAATGGTTTTTGTTTTTTGATTTTTTTAAATATATATGTGCTTTTTTAAAAAAATTACATATGAAAGGTGGAAGGCCCACTACCACATTTCAGCCAAAAGAAAAAAATATTTGTAAAATATTTTTTTGTATATGTAAAATTTTTATATTGGTTTTTTTATTATATATATATATATAACAAAAAAATATTAGGAGAATTGATATTCTATTTAATATCATGCATTACTACCATTACATTAGAAAGGAATTCTGACAGAGACTACTACTCATGGATTCCTTTTATAGTAGGTATTTCCCTAGAAATCATTCATTTTTACGAATGTGAAATTCAGGTTCTTCTTTTCCTACATAGAAATAATAATCAAATATTGTGGACCATGGATTGAGAAACCCATGAAATTGAAAATTTTATTAAAAAAGAAAAGAAAGTTATAACGAGAAGATGAAATAGAAAAAAAACTGACACATGTATCCACCAAAAAGAAACATAAAATGTTGTAGAATCAAGTCTTATTATGTCTACCACCCTCCCTTAAGGGTCATCACGTCCTCTTGGATGTATTCCTTGTCGCCATTGCTTTGGAGCTTTCCACGCACCACCTTGATCATCCATGTCATCATCCACTTTGCAATGATGGTCAATAGCTTGACTACAACCCTCTCAGCCCGTAAACACTTGAAAATGATCAATCATTTCTTCTGTGGGAACACCAGACAATCCATTATTTATCACCTCCCCAGTTAATGCTTCTCTTGGAACATGATCAACTTGGATGTCCATATTCATGGCCTATAAATTAGAAGAAGGTGAAGAGTCATCATATAAAATATATCGAGCCGCTGAATCCCTCTGTTTATTCCAAATTCCAATCTTCTTATAGTGTCTTAAGGTATAAGGCATCAAACTAAATATTTTTAATTGAATCCAACAAGGAAAAAAAAATGGGTGCAGTGGCAATCAAAGACCTTGATGGTTGACTATCCCGAGCATCAGCCCCGGGTTCCTCAATAAGACACCCAACATGAGTAATATGCAGGTGAACCTCTCTAAATACCATTACATCCAAAGGTAAAGGTGAGGAAACCTACAATGTTGTAGTAGAGACATAATCCCCACAACCACAAGGAGAATCCTTAAGTGAAGAACCTGGTCCAGGGGTTGAGGTTTCAGTACGTGGTATCCCATTGGCAGTGTTAGAAATCTTCACATCATTCTGGGAATCAAACTTTGGTTGCAGTTTCATGGAGAAAAGGTTTAAATCCATTCCATTACTATTTCCCTTTATATAAATATCACCACTCAGCTCAGCCTCATCTGATTCATCCTAAGCGTAGTCATCCTTCATGGCCTGCAGATCACCATCTTCATGCGCCTAGATTTCTTCAGCATCCTAAATCACTAGCCTATTAGGGGTCCCATAATAAACGAGAACATTAGTTGGATGTAAATACATCCAAGTTGGACCTTCCATATCCACAAGAGGGATGGATCTAGAACCAGAGGGATCTTAGGAGGCAATGATAATAGTTCGTCCTTTTAGGAAGGCTGATAACCCTATAAGTTCACTAAAAAATATTAATTATCAAGGGTGGAGACCATGAACCACTATTTATTAGTCCCTTTAGGCATAACCTACTTGTCATCCTTATCAACCAACGGAATCATGAATTATCAACGCTCAACTAGGTGTCCAAGCATTTTAAAGTGGGAACATTTCAAACCCCCATGGCAGTCATCTTGGAAATAACAAATGCAGTAACCATTAAGATAGAATGAAGGTTCTTGCTAATACTCAACAGGTAATTCAAACTTGAATTCATTATGAACTAAATAAATTGTTTCAATCAATGGGGAGAAATGGTCAAACTCAACATAAATCTGGACATAATGTCCAAAACGAGCAGCCTTATACTCCTTCTCAATCTCAATTGGAGTTCCCACCATAGAGGAAACATCCCATAAGATATCTGGGTGCCAAAAGACCCAATTGAGACCACTGACCTTAACCCAAGACCGTGTCATTGAATTTTTCCCCTGAGCTGGATCAAACAAAGGATTTCGGTTCTGGAATCTCAAGGTGCCCGACTTAAGAGATATGTGTCCCAAACCCCATGATTTTAATTTCAATTCAAGTGAAGATAAAATAATGTTGAAGGACCCCATAAAAAGAGAGACAATGCAGCATCCACCAAATCCCCACACTTAAATGAGGCATGTCCTCAAATCTACATGCTTCCACTCACAATGACCACACTACAGGGACAAGCACCCAATGATAGAGAACTTGAAATCTTCAACATGATCCCTAAGAAGCTTCAAATTTGCCTCAAATAATTCTAGCGATCAATTTTTCGTGATCATAAAAGAGGGCATTAGAACTGAGCATGAATTGAAAAATAATATGTTACCGAGCATCGCCGTCAAATCCTTTGCATCTTCCACTGGATTCGGAGAAGTCGCGCAATTTCCCATAGAAGGTGTATGAGGATTTTCTTCCCCTACACCTGTAGTCGTACCTTAATTCTTCTCCAATGGTCCAACAAAGACATCATGCTGATCAAAAAAGCAATTGAGCTCCATCAAATCCAAGAAACCCGAATCTCTTTTAGGGGGAAGAGAGAGAGACTCTTGTCCTTCAATCTTTTCTGCACAGAAATAGTAATATATTGTTATTAATCATTTTTAATCCACTAATTAATTCTATTGATTATTATTTAATAATCTTTTTTAAAAAATAATTTATTTCTAAATAGTTTATAATATATAATAGGTTTCATCTACAAGGCCCAGGGCATACCTCTCATCCTCAAAATCAGGAAGAGTTCCCTTGAAAATTTTTCCCTTGATTATTCATATTTCATAATTGAGGCCAATCAAAAAAAGTCATTAACAGATTTCATGAGATGAGAAAATTTAGATTGGTAAGACACATCCCATATCGTTTCTCGACATACCCCAAAAATTTATATAGGTTTCAATACTAACTACACTTCTTGATAATTAGAAGCATGAGGGACCATCTGAACATGAGATTTCCTACATCCTTCAGGTATCACACCTGCATTCACAAGAGTAGATTTCATCCAAAAGTCTACCATGGCACCAGAAAAAGGGACATAAACCATTGCATCTATCCGATCAGGCGAATTAAAAGACATGAGAGTTATAGGAATGACTAATTCATATCCCACATTATAAACAACATTATTTTCTTTGGTACAGTTATCCCATTCCATAAAAGTCTATTAATACTAAGCTTAAACTGTTGTATCCTCCCTTACAGCACCTTCAACATTGGCTAATATACCAGTTCCTCGAGAAGAATAAAAATTATCACCATTTTCAGTTCCTGATAGGGAAATCTGACCCCATCCTTTTCATTCATAAGCATTACCATGTTAGATATATTATCATTATGTTCATCCATATATCTGGATCCCGATGCAACTACCATAGAGTTTTTTTACCCACCACACCATCGTGTGTGGTAAGAGTACCACTAATACATCCATGCATATCAAACCCTCCACCACCATCTTTCTTGACATCATACCCTACATCATTATTGTCAGTCATGGGGATCATAGATTTCTAATCCTCAGTCTGATGCCCAAGCTTCCTACATGTAGATCATCTCATTCCCCTTCTAGACGTAGCTCTAACATGACCAATTGACATATAGTTATATAAGAAATCAAAAACTGACTCATAATCAATGCCAAATATAAATTTAAACTCTCCAACATTCTAATAAATTGTCTCAATCATTATTAAACTATGGACAAATTCATCAAGATTTCTTCCAAACTGGCCATTTCTATGCAATTCAGTTTCTTTTTCAAACATGAATAGGGATCACAAATCCAAAGAAATAACACATAAGATGTATGTATTCCATAAGAACCATTTAGACCCATTAATTCTAATCCATTATTGAGCCATGGTGATCCTAAAATGAGACAGATCAAACTAGGTGTCCCAGTCCTGAAAATTCAATTATGACCAGGTGCTGAATCATGTCGAGGACCAGGGAAAAATATGAAATTCTAACTAGGGGTTGAGGTACTCCAAGCATATGGGTTCGAAAATTCATGATCAGTAGAAGGGACCAGAACAGATTGATGTAGTTTATCAAAATCCCTCATCAAATCTCACATAATATCAACTACCACATCATCAATTGCAGTCCCCAAATCATCTACTTGAGATCTCCGAACATGTAGCATAGAGGCCGGTGCGGCACACCAAGAAAATGGGATCGTGAAATCAAGTACACTAAAAGGCATGGGAAGATTATGATGAATTCCATCATCCACCCTCAACAAATCTCGCACTGGATCGTCATGAACAGAAAACTGCAAATTGACATCTACACCAAATATAGCGGGCGGGGAACGATGTGAATCCACCTTCATCAAATAATGCATATGATCGACTTAACCAGCTAACTGAAAATTGGAATCTTCTATAGATCTGGATGGCATGGCACGATGCCATCCATCCTTCATCAAATCCTACACAGGGTCGACTTGAACAGTAGACCAGAAATCAACATCTGCTCTAAATCTGGAAGGTGCAGCACGATGCATATCCACCTTCATCAACTCCTGAGATAAGGTTTCCTTATCCACATCTCACAACACAGATGCACTCCGATCAGGAGACAACTATATGTGTCTTACATGAACTAGATCTGTTGGTTTCGACAAGGAGGTTCCATTCCCGATAGAAGAAGGTGGAGTGCGTGGCTTATAATTTCACAATGTAAAAATTCCAAATTTATGCTTCTCTAATCATCGTTGATCCAAAAAACATTCATCCAAAGAAAGGTCAAATCATGACGCCATACAAGGAAAACCCTAGGGAAAGCCATGAGAGAGAAGCTCTCGCGGTCTCCCCATATTTTTGTATATGTAAACATGTTATTGAGGTAACAAGGTATAGGTGGGTACCACACCACACCTCTTATAGGCCCAACCCACCACCTTCGCACCACACACCTCACCTAATTTACTACTTAATTATTAACAAATTAATTATTATGTAATTAATAATTATATAACGAATTTGCTAATTAATTTAATAAGTGATTAAATATTTTATTAATTACTAATTCATTAATAATTGATAATTAGGTTGTTTTTTATTAATAATTATACATTATATATTTAATAATAACAATTTAGTTATTATTAATATTAATTTTTAGTAATTATATATTTTTTAATTCCAAATTAATTAAAACATATTATATATTATTAACTATTTATAAATTAATTAGTTGTATAATAATAAAATTAAATATTAATTAATTATATGAATTAATTTTTTAAAAGTGATTTATTTTAATATATTTGTACTTTTGTGTAGGAAAGAGATATCCAAAATCTCATATCGAAAATGTAGAAAATTTTCCAATGTATGCCATCTTATAAAAGAAAGGCATGGGTGGGGTTTTTATCTAAATTCCAGACTGTTCTAATGAACGTAATGCTGGATATTAAATAATAGATAAATTCTTCTAAAAAATTAGTATATATATATATATATAATTAAAATTAAAATTAAAATTTCAAATATACAAAAAAGTAACTTAAAATAATTATCTTTTTTTGGTTGAAAGCCAGCAGGCCCCCTAACGCCTTAGATAAATATTTTTAAAAATATGATTGAGCTATAAAATTTAATGAAAAATCATAAAAAACATAAAAACTAATTCTCAATATATCTTATAAAACAGAATATCGTTATGGGAAAACATTAAGACTTCCTACGATAAGATTATGATTCATTTTCAATTTAAATATTTCCCAGTAATAGGCCTCTTGTACTCATCCTACGGAAATAAACTAATGGACCACCATGTGTGGAACTAACTCATCCGTAAAAGACCAAGACTAATAATCTATAATTGTATTTCAATTAATTATAAATTTTAAATAATCAAAAACATTAAATAAAACATAATAAAAAATGATAATTCACAAAAACAATGTACCTAAAGCACTATAATCGTGTCAAAACCCCTCCAAATGTCTATTCGATACCCATAAAACTACCCCAAGACGATTCCATGACAATATAAAATAAAAAATAATTAAAATAAATTAAAATTACTATAAAATGCCTAAAAATTCTAGATGAACCCATACCACCATCAAAATGATCGGTGAGGGCATGCATTCATATTCGCGGGACACCCACACCCAGGGAAATAGGGATGTTACATCATCTATGGATGATTCTACCATTCACTAGGGTAATATTCACCAAAAACAAGATCCAATAAAAATATGAGATTATATGATGTGGAGAGAGGACGATACATATTATAAGCCTTACTGTATGTTCTTTGTTATATTAGGTCGTAGCTCAAAAGTAGTTGAATCACTGGAGATCTATCATGGAGATGATAGAGGATGAGAGATATATGGTGGATGTTGGTAGGTGGTTTAAAATTGATATCCTCAATGGGAATTAATTGTGTTAGACTTGGTAACATTACAAGGTTTCCACCATAAAAAAAATTCCTAGTGGTCTACCTGCTAGTCGTTATCCACTTAGTATATTTCTAGTTTTTTAGTAGCCCCCATTTTGTGAATTTACATTCCATATAATTGTTTGTGGATTTTTAATGGTAAGTTGGTGGCATTATTGTATATTTATGTAGGCCATATCTTCTACTAGGCTATTTGAATGCATCTATGACCATCCCCAATGGACGGTCCCAAATTTGAAGATAATATTTAGATTGGATTGAGACTTTGGTTAACTCCTCAGAACACCATTTCACAAACCAAAATATATAGTAGTATAAAAAGTTTAAATATTCCTTTATAATAAACAAATCTATTTGAAATGTGGCTTTATAATCTCCCCATTATATAACAACTCATCCCAGAGTTGTATACTCTATAAAAAACATACATTTAACCATTATTTAATAGAAAAATTACACCATTTATGGCCATAATAATAATATACCAATTAAGTACACAAATTAAAGGAATATAAACTCATAAACCACAACACAGATTCATCACATAAATTTTCCATGATGTGATATTGCCATCATAAACATTAAACCCTTGATTGTCTCATATCACACCCAAAATGTTGATATTGTCCGTACATACCCATCAATTTTCACTAATGTTTGAACCTAAAATATATTTTTCTAATTCATAAGAACCCATTATATGATAAATTTCCACAAAGATAACACATATGTGTATCTTCAAACCACTAGTGTGTCACAATTCACATCTCCTATTATCCTACTTCTAGAAACACAAATACACTTGTCATAAACACATGAACGTCATCACAGGGTGACCAGTTACTATTCACAAACAAAAAAACATAAACCCATAACCTAATGACTATAATCCCCCACTCGGGAGTTCAATATGAACCAAACCCTCATCCACTATAGAAATCATTCTAGCATTCCTAGTTTTCACTGAAAACTACATGAAATTAGAACAATTAAATAAACCATCTGATGGTATTCTTACCTTACACACTATATCCTTGTTATTGAGAAATTGTGTCTTAGATATTCAATCATGACAATAAATCAAATCACTATCCATAACCTTACATAAGGTTTAACTAAAAAACAACATCCTGGAAGACCAATGATCAAGCCATAGAAAACCACCTTTCTGACTCAGCATGAAATGGTATAAAAATGAATCCCACAATATTAACCTACATGAATATCCCAAATCTGAAATATATAACATGAAAATAGGTTGAATAACTCATCATTACGAAACCTAAACTAAACTAATGAGACTCAACATTCCCATAAATGTGTACATAAACACTATTTTTCCAAATTTACAGTTTGATACGCAACCAAACTATATTATTTAACTCACCATGTCTATTCATAAATTGATAGAGTATATATAAATTCACTAACTATCCCCCATGTTTCTCAACCATACCTGCTAAAGAATCATGAAGTCAAATGATCATGATGTATTTAAACCAAATATATACCTTGAGAATAATAATAAATCATACATTTCTTACCTAGACTTTATTATAACTCCACAATTGTGTTTCCAACTATATGAACATATCCCCATGCTCTATAACAAGTAATAAGTCTCCATCAGTCAGAGTCACCCCATCAATTTCCGGAACATCTCATGATGTCTTCCTTGTTTGAGTTTATAGAGATTTTTTTTTGAATTTTCTCATAGAATTATCCAAATAATAAAAATAATTCATATACAATGTTCGAATTTTTAATATCATAATACTTTTCAAACTATACAACAATGTCAAAAAAATCCTATCAAATTTGAATATCTGGTAAAAGGAGGGTCCTTTTTGGTCTCCCAAAAAACAAGACACCTCAAATCCACAAAAACGGTCCCATATTTCACCAATCACAATGGATGGACATGTTCATCAAAGTAATACCTAACCAAGATACATTACAAAACATATAATTCTTGTCTCTATCAAACTTTAATATCATCAATGATATTTATTGATACCCCTCTCAAGATGAAGGCTTCACCACAAGAAAATCTATGGGTGCACACAAAACAACAAGGATTTGTAAAATATTCTATTCAATGTATTAGAATATTCATAACCATAAACAAATAGGTTCCATTGACTAATTATAACTCGAAAATACAACCACTAATACCTTTGTTACGAGTGTCAAGGGTCGATGGTTCTGACACACCTCAATTCCTCACACCATCATCTTCAACTTAATGGGAAATTTTTTAAAGGATAAAAATATCAAGAAACCATGTTAAAAACACATATAATCCCTAATTAACCAAACATCAATTAGAACATTGAAATGAAAATAATATAGATCGTATACCTTTTACTAGATAGTCGCGAACCCAAGTACATCATGATATTACAATCATCATACTACTTGAGATACTCTAACTAATGTGCATCACATTATTCATTGGAAAAGATAATATGATCATTCTAAAGACATCCTAACGCATGACCATAATATCCCCAAAAAACTATAATTACACCATTTCATCATGATACCCTTATATTCCTTAGGATTACACATTTTTTAGTAACCACTTCCAACCCGCGAATCTCCACCATTGATATGTACTACTCTGAGTCTAGCTCTAATGATGATTCATGAACCTGAGAAATCCAAAACTCATCGCATGGAAACCCATCATCCTTTTGTTATTACAATATAGAGAACATAAATTCATTATATTAATAATAGAAAATATAATGTGGGAATTCTCTCGGAGGAACACTATTCCATCCAACACATTGAGCAAGGACACCACAAGACATAACACTTAAGAATCCATAAACACCGAGGACATCGTAACCCACAAGATTCCTCCAATTTTTTTAAGGGTATTCCAAAGTCACTTACATACCAAAATAATAATCCAATAATAATAGGTCATGCCTTAATCTCTATCTATAGTGTATATAGGGACCTATAATATTAATACAAAAATATAACACTATAGTAGATGAATACGACACACATTTTACAATAATATATTGGTGATGTAAAATGTTTCTACATGTCTTTTGAAACATGTATAATAAAAAATGGTTCAATGATAATAAAATCATTTCTCATTTACTTCTTCACAACAATAACTCATTGAACCATAGCATTCATAAAACAATTCTTTGTAACCAGTGGAAACAGAATATACGAGGGTTATAATGTTATTTAATGGTAAACAAAGGATATATCAATAAATGATCATATGTGATAATAATATTATGATATGGATATCGTAACATGATCAAAATATAATAATATCAAATCCATCAATTCATATATACTAATCAAGAAACATGTCTTATGGTTTTATTAGTCAAAATTCATAAAACTAAATAGTGGGGAATCATCAATAATCAATCATGATCCATGAAAACATATCACAATCATTAGTTAAATGATTTTTTCATACACATAAGCTTTGAAAATACATTTTTAGGCAAGTATCACTGTAATGATAGCCATAGTTCATTGGTTTAACTACCCATTCCATCTTTTTGGTAGTCATTGTTCATCCTCAAGATTATCTTATTCCAAAAAATACCATATTGAACAAGGTTCAGTCCCCATTAAGTCACTTGTTAGCTTAGGTGATATCCATATTTACCCAACTATTTGGATTGAATTATAATTTATATCTCAAAGAATCACATAATGAAAATAATTCCTATATGTTACAGTAAATCATAAAATATTCATCATATAATAAAATCATAACAAGTAGAAAGGATTCACGTTTTATAAAAATATCATCATAAAAATAATAAATAATAATAAATAATAATAAATATATTTCTATTATATTATTTCTCAAATAAATCCTATGAAACAAATATTTATTATTTTATAGATAAAACAATTGTTAAAAAACCACTACAATATTAATTAAGGAAAATGAAAATTTTCAAAATCATGTATTAGAATCTAAAATTTTATAATGTATTAAGAATTCAATTATCATTAAAAATAATCAAGAAAACTTATAAAGTGTAAAATAGTATTTATGATGGCTGATAAATCTATTCACGTAGTGTATATCAAGATAAAAAAACCCATTCACACTATCTTGATAAAGTCAGAAGAACCATTCTATAGAAACCAACATCATGAATACTTTTAAATTTATATATAATTATATACATGAAAAGAATAAATTAATAAATCTATTAAGGATAAAAATAAAATTCCTAATAAATTGTTATTGAAAATAACTACATGGAAGAATATATTCTCGAATTAATTGAGAATCATGGATGATTTTCATTAAAAATTATATATTATTTTCATTATTGCATAATGAGATGAAAATGAAAGAAAAAAATTGAATACCATAAAATAAATTTAGAGAAATAAATTAAATAATTCTTTGTAGAGATATATCTTATATTTTCATCATAAAAAATGTAATCATAAATAATCTACATAAAACTCTGATTGTAACATAAAACCTTTTCATCTTCCCCATATTTCTTCATAAGCACTTTAACCTCTTGTATAATAAATATATATTTTCAGTAAAGTTATTTTAAAAACATAATTATTACTCAAATAAAATACAAGGTACAATTTAATCATCTTATCATTTATTCATTAATAAACATTCATTAATATAGTCATTTTATGTGTTAAATACGACATTTTTAATTTATAGGTTGCTTTAGTAGTTATGGTCCTTGTACATTGACCATGGTTCCATCATATCAACAATTTCAATAATGATATAAATGTCATATATATTAATTATATATATATATATATATTAGTTCATATAATTTAGTTATGAAAATTTAAATAAATCAATATGTGGAGATGGTGGTTTATATGTATGCTTGAGTGACGATTCATGTTATCAATGGATATGACAAAAAATGTTAAATATTAATTAATAATTGTAGAATAATTATTATATGATAAATATAATTTATTAAAATAATCTCTATCATGATAACCAAAATTAAAGCATGTTGGTGGAGAACGAGTTGTATTGCTACATGGAGATGGTAGTCGACAAATACACAAGAATGATACATTCATCTCCATATAGATTCGGATTTTTTAGTAAATGGAATATAAATAATAATCATAACATCTTCATATATATATAATAATAATTTCATAATTTTTTAATTTATAAAACAATATTTTGAGGATTTATAAGAATAAATAATATTGAAATATATTAGTTATGATCTATTCCTCTTATTTGAAGAACCACCGTATGCTTACAATAGAAGAATTGAAGGATTATTCCATACATATGTATATAATATCCTAGATAGCTATATGGTTTCTAGTAATTTCACATATCATGGATTAACTAATCTGTAAGGATCAAATTGTGTGAGTAAAGGAGGAGAATAAGTGACATTTTATAAGTGAATTTGAGGAGCACACAAGAATTATATTAAAATAATTCAATGATTTAAGGACAAATACATTGGAACATGTATCCAAATGAAAGGTGAATAAATGGTCGGATATGATAAGGATAAAATAAATAAAAATAAAAATATATAATTGATAGTAAATTAATATATAAGATTATAAATATTATACATATATGGGTGAAAATAAATAAATAAATAAGTCTATATAACTCATGTAAGAAGTCAGATTACATATTGTGTCCACAAATCCCATTCCAAATCTCAGCCCAAAATAAGAAAAAACAAAGAGGCACAATATAATGACCAAAACTGCAAATAATATACCTTATTTTTAACAATTATTTGGATTGAAAATTGTGAGATTAAATCATTGTAGGCCCTATTAATGTTGTTTAATTCATTTCTAGCCTATTACATTGATACATATATTATGAAATTTATTTATTCATTATGAAACTAGTAATATTATTGAAGGGGTCAGTGAAAAAGTAAGTAGTTTATTCCCATATAACCCTATCTTATTCAATGTAAATTTAAAATATATCAAATTTGAATTGAGAATTAGTCATTATATCTGTGAAAATAATCCCAGGTATCTATGAATATGAATCAAAGCTGATTCCATGGAGAACATTTAGTCATTCCCAAGCTAAAACCCCTTGAAAATCTAAGAAAATATCCAAGGCATTCTATTTGTTAAACTATAAATATATATAGAGGTCATTAATCCATTATGTATAGATCAAGATAAAAATTTTAATGATGAAAATTTAACTTTCCACGTAAAAAATAATTAAATGACATAAAACAATGTGCATGTCCTTGGTAATTTATGGAAGAGGTTTGATTGACACCCATATAATAAATCCATTGAATTTCATGTCTGATGACTTCATGATAAATCCTATAATTCACTAATGTAATTATAATTCTCTTCATCATATGTGAATTCAAAAACTAGGTCAACATATTCAAAAATGTAAGACAATGAACTTATCTACATTGGTATTACCCCCAGAATTCACATCATTTAATTTCATGGAATCCATTGGGTCCAGGCCCGACATTAAATTTCATAATCCATGGATTTAAAATGAATTTTCTCAATACCAATACATAACCATATTTATTATATTATAAAGAATACATTTTTAAGGACCCATTGGATTGGTATTTATCTAATGTAAGGAAACTATTAATCATGGGTCAATGCCATTCATTTAAATTACACCCCAACACATCCAATAGACATTATCTAATTTAATTCTATATTCTCATTTCAAAAAATTTATTATTTCATTTTAGGTTACCACAAATCACTAATATCGTAACATAAAATTATTTATTCATGTCCTCTAAACAACTAAACATCACATCGTGAGAGTTTTTACTCAAAATTGTAATTTTATGTTAACATTTTTATACTAACAAATAGTCACAACCATTTTTCATAGGGACATATATTTATCTAGTCGAAGTTATGGGTTTAGTTCACACCTATTCTAGCTAGTTTAAATATAATAGACCATTATATTTATAGTAATATCATTACTTCTATGTTTTTTTCTAAAGAATCGGTCAAATAATATATTGTTGGATACTTCATGATAGGCACGTTTAGTAGGTCAAGACACATCATACTCTTTACCAAGTTCATGGAATGATTTTTATTAATAACATACATAAATCTAGAGAAATAATTCATAATTAGGGTTATAAATAATTCCAACAGATTTTTAAAAATATGGTTATGTCGTACATTTTTCATCAACCATTCACACTCAATGAGATACTCACTAAACTATTTTTCTAATTATGGTTCTAAATTAATATAATGACATGATTTAGGTAAATATAATATTGAAATTTCAAATAATTGGCTTTCATCAAATTTTTACATGACACCATATGAGTATTTGATGTTTTTTGATTTTTGATTTTTTTAAATATACATATGTTATTTTTTTTAAAAAAAAATTACATATGAAAGGTGGAAGGCCCACTACCACCTTTCAGCGAAAAGAAAAAAATATTTGTAAAATATTTTTTTTGGATATGTAAAATTTTTATTTTTGTTTTTTTATTATATATATATATAACAAAATTGTTTATAAGAATTGATATTCTATTTAATATCATGCATTACTACCATTACATTAGTATGGAATTCTGACAGAAACTATTACTCATGGATTCTTTTTATAATAGGTGTTTGCCTAGAAATCATTCTTTTTTACGAATGTGAGCTTCAATTTATTATTTTCCTGCATAGAAATACTAATAAAATAGTCTGGACCATGGATTGAGAAACCCATGGCATTGAAAAATTTATTAAAAATGAAAAGAAAGTTACAATGGGAAGATGAATTAGAAAACAAATTGACACATGTATCCACAAAAAAAAACTTATAATGTTGTAGAATCATGTCTTATTATGTCTACCACTCTCCCTTAAGGGTCATCACATCCTCTTGGATGTATTCCTCATCTCCATTGCTTTGAGCTTTCCATGCACCACCTTGATCATCCATGTCATCATCTATTTCGCAATGATGGCCAAAAACATGACTACAATCCTCTAAGCCCGAAAACACTTGAAAATGATCAATCATTTCTTGTGTTGAAATACCAGACAATCCATTATTTATCACATCCCTATTTAATGCTTCCCTTGGAATAGGATCAACTTGGATGTCCATATTCATGGCCTGTAAATTAGAAGAAGGTGAAGCACCACCATATAAAATATATCGGGCCACTGAATCCCTCTTTTTATCCCAAATTCCAATCTTTTATAGAGTCTTAAGGTATAAGGCTTCAAACTAAATATTTTCAATTGAATCCAACAAGGTTAAAAAATGGGCGCAGTGGCATTCACAGACCTTGATGGTTGACCATCCAAAGCATCAGCCCTGGGTTCCTCAATAAGACACCCAACATGAGTAATTGGCAGGTAAACCTCTCTACATACCTTTACATCTTAAGGTAAAGGTGAAGAAACTTGAAATGCTGTAGTAGAAACATAATCCCCACAACCACAAGAAGCATCCTTAAGTGAATAACCTGTTCCAGGTGTTGAAGTTTCAGTATGTGGTATCCCATTGTCAGTGTTAGACATCTTCACATCATTCTGGGAATCAATCTTTGGTTGCTGTTTCAAGGAGACAAGGATTAAATCCATTCCATTACTATTTACCTTTATATAAATATCACCACTCAGCTCGGCCTCATCTGATTCATCCTAAGAGTAGTCATTATTCTTGTCCTACAGATCACCAGCTTCATGCTCCTGTATTTATTTAGCATCCTAAATCACTAGCCTATTAGGGGTCCCATAATAAACGAGAACATGAGTTGGCTGTAAATCCATATGAATTGGACCTTCCATATCCACATGAGGGATGGATCTAGAACCAGGGAGATCTTAGGAGGCAAAGATAATAGTTTGTCCTTTTAGGAAGGCTGATAACCCTATAAGTTCACTAATAAATATTAATTATCACGTGTGGAGTCCATGAACTACTATTTATTAGTCCTTGTAGGCATAACCAACTTGTCATCCTTATCGCCCAATGGCATCATGAATTATCTACGCTCAACTAGGTGTCCAAGAATTTTAACGTGGGAACATTTCAAACCCCCATGGAAGTCATCTTGGAAATGACCAATGCAGCAACAATTAAGATAGAATGAAGGTTCTTGATAATACTAAAATGATAATTCAAACTTGAATTCATTAGGAACTAAATAAATAGTTTCAATCAATGGGAAGTAATGGTCACACTCAACATAAATTTGGACATAATGTCCAAAACAAGCAGCCTTAGACTCCTTGTCAAGCTCAATTAGAGTTCCCACTATAGAGGAAACATCCCATAAGATATCCCGGTGCCAAAAACCCAATCGAGACCACTGACCTTAACCCAAGACTACATCATTGAATTTTTTCCCTGAGCTGGATCAAACAAAGGATTTCGGTCCTGGAATCTCAAGGTGCCTGACTTAAGAGATATGTGTCCCAAACCCCATGATTTTAATTTCAGTTTAAGTGAAGATAAAATAATGTTGAAGGACCCCATAAAAAGAGAGACAATGCACCATCCACCAAATCCCCACACCTAAATGAGTCATGTACTCAAATATTCATGCTTCCACTCATATGGACCACACTATAGGGACAACCGCCCAATGATAGAGAACTTGAAATCTACAACACGATCCCTAAGAAGCTTCAGATTTTCCTCAAAAAATGATAGTGATCAATCTCTCATGATCATAAAAGAGGGCTTCATAACTGGGCAAGAATTGAAAAATAATATGTGACCGAGCTTCGGCATCAAATCCATTGCATCTTCCACTGGATTCAGAGAAGTCACGCAATTTCCCATAGAAGGCTTATGAGGATTTCTTCACCTAAACCTATAGTCGCACCTTCATTCTTCTCCGATGGTCCAACAAAGACGTTGTGATGATCAAAAAAGCAATTGAGATCCATCGAAACCAAGAAACCCTAATCTCTGTTCGAGGGAAGAGAGAGAGACTCTTATCCATCAATATTTTCTGCACAGAAACAGAAACATATTATTTTTAATCATTTTTAATCTACTAATTAATACTATTGATTATTTTTTAATAATATTATTAAAAAACTAATTAATTTCTAAATAGTTTATAATATATAATAGGTATTAATTAATTAGAAGTCACATAATATATAATTAATAAAAAATAATTTACGAATAACTAAATAATATTTAATAATTATATAATTAATAAATATATATATTAATAATTATATTATTAATATTAAGTATATTCAAAATTAACTATTTAATTATTAAATTAATAATAATTAATAAATATAATTAACAATTATATGACTAATTAACAAATTAATTAAAATATAATAAAATTTATATGGTTAATAAATTTATAATTAATTATCATATTAGTAATTAATTATAATATAATTAATAATTATATAACTAAATGAATAATTAATTACTATTAATTAATTATTATATTTCTAATTAATAATTATACTTTTAATTAATTAATATATAATTCGAAATATAATTAATCATAAACTAAATAATTATACAATTAGTTATTAATAATTAATAGTAATATGATAAATTTATTAAATAATTAGTATATAATTAATAACTAATAATTATAGTAGTAATTAAACAATTTATTATTATAAAATTAATAATTATATTACTAACAAACATATTAGTTATTATATAATTAATTTTTTATCATTAAAAATTACTAAATATATTACTAATTAACTAATTAATTACCATATAATTAGTAATTTTATGATCAATAATCATATAATAAAAATTATATTACTAATTAGTTATTATACAATCAAAAGGGTCAGAGTACGAGTTGGAAAGCCATCCCACACTCACCAAAATTAGTATAAAAATGAAAGTATAATGAAGAGATGAGGATGATACACAATTGTGTTAGAAAGGGACTGTATATAAAAAGAAGCAAGAGATAGCACCTGTGATTCCCTTTCGAACATGAGCTCTTTGGTTACCAACCTCTGGTCTTTGGGTGTCGCCCTCTCCTCCATGACAATCCATTACAGAAGCACAATCTCATCACTCAACAAAGAATCTGAGCAATTATCTCAAATGATGTTGCTCATGTATTTCAATGAATTGTCCGTAACATTGCACATCAGATGATGTGATAACTATCATTGATATTTATTGATAATAAATTTTGGATTGTCAGATAATCCATTTATATAAAAACATATGGTTCCATCTTGTCAAAGGTGACATATAGTTGTATGTCAAACTATTTATCTGTTTCATCTGTAAGGCCCAGGGCATACCTCTCATCCTCAAAATTAGGAAGTGTTCCCTTGAAATTTTTCCCTTGCTTCATCATATTTCATAATTGAGGCCAATCAAAAAAATTCATTAACAGATTTCATGAGATGAGAAAATTTACATTGGTAAGGCACATCCCATCTTGTTTCTCGACATACCTCAAAAATTTCTGTAGGTTTCAATAGTAACAACCCTTCTTGATCATTAGAAGCATGAGGGACCATCTGAACATGAGATTTATCACATCCTCCAGGTATCACACCAGCATTCACAAGAGTAGATTTCATCCAAAAGTCTTCCTTGGCACCAAAAAAAGGGACATCCACCACTACATCTATCCGATTAGGTGCATTAAAAGACATGAGAGTTCTAGGAATGACTAATTGATATACCACATTATAAACAATAGTATTTTCTTTTGTACAGTTATCCTATTCCATAAAAGACTGTGAATACTGAGCTTGAACTGTTGTATCCTCCCTTGCAGCACCTTCAACATTGGCTAATGTACCAGTGCCTTGAGATGAATGAAAATAATCTTCATTTTCAGTGCCTTTTAGGGAAATATGATCCCCACCCTTGTCATTCATAAGCATTACCATGTTAGAAATATTATCACCATGTTCATCTAGATTTCTGGATCCCGATGCAACTACATCAGCAAATGTTTTTTTACCCACCACACCATTGTGTGTGGTAAGAGTACCACTGCAACATCCATGCATATCAAACCCTCCACAACTATGTTTCTAAACATCATACCCTACATCATTATTGTTAGTCATGGGGATCATAGATTTGTAATCCTCATTCTGATGCCCAAACTTCCTATAAGTAGATCATCCCAATACCCTTCTATAAGTAGCTCTAACATGACCAATTGACATGTAGTTATATAAGAAATCAAAAACCGACTCATAATAAATGCCGAATAGAAATTTAAACTCTCTAATATTGTAATAAATTTTCTCAATCATTATTAAACTATTGCCAAATTCATCAAGATTTCTTCCAAACTCCCATTTCTATGCAATTCAGTTTCTTTTTCAAACATGATTGGGGATCACAAATCCAAAGCAATAAACCATATGATGTATGGATTTCATAAGAACCATTTAGACCCTTTAATTATAATCCACGATTGATCCATGGTGATCCTAAAATGAGATAGATAAATCTAGGGGTCCTAGTCCTGAATGTGTATGAGATTCACAATACCGCGGCTCCTAGAACACAATTTCAACTATTGTGAGTGAATTGTAATATACAAAAATATATTACCTAATGAAACAATAGGCTAGTCGTAAATGCCCCAAATCTGTAGTAGCTAATTACGAAAATTCTCAACCTTCAATGGATCATTCCTTGGGAAATGTTTGAGGCGTGAAATGATTGAATTATTGAATTCCCCAATCTGGTCTTCAATAAAATCTAGGTCTGCTTCAACCAAAGAAATCACACCATTCTTGAAAATTCAATTATGATCAGGAATTTCATATGGTCCAATGAACCTTGGACTCAGCTGATCCAACTCTCTCCATAATTTCATATGGTTCAATGAACCTTGGACTCAACTTTCCTTTCTTACGCAATCTCATCACACTTTTCCATGCTGAAACATTGAGAAAAACATGATCACCTACCTCGAAAGATAGTTCCTTCCTCTGGTTATCCACATAACTTTTTTGCCTACTCTGAGATGTTCTCATGTGTTTCTGAATCAACTGAACTTTTTCTACCACCCCTTCTACCAATTCTGGTCCCATCAGCTTTCTTTCACCCACTTCATCCCAAAAATCCGGAGTTCGACACTGCTTCCCATATAATGCCTCAAACGGAGCCATCTGTATACTAGAATGAAAACTGTTATTATATGAAAATTCAACCAAAGAAAGATGTTTTTCCCAACTTCCTTGATAATCTATCGAGAAAGCATGTCGCATATCCTCCAATGTCTAAATTGTTCATTCTGACTTCCCATATAATTGTGGATGAAAATTTGTACTAAAATTTAATTTAGTACCCAACAACTTCTGAAGGCCTTTCCAAAAGTTAGAAATGAACCTGGGATCACGATCAGATACAATGGAGAAGAGAACTCCATGAAACCTGACTATCTCTTTAATATACAACCAAGAAAGTTGATCTAGAGAAAATGTATCTCGAATAGGAAGGAAATGAGTAGATTTAGTCAATCAATCAACTATAACCCATATTGCATTATTACCTTGATATGTCTTTGGTAATTCCACAATGAAATCCATGGATATATTTTCACATTTCTACTCCGGCACTGGTAATGACTGCAGCATCCCTTTCGGTAACTGTTGCTCTTCTTTAACCTGCTGACAAGTCAAACACTTTATAGTAAAATCAGCAATATCTCTTTTCATTCCATCCCACTAGTAATACTCTCGTAGATCTCATTACATCTTAGTACTTCCAGGATGAACTGAAAACGGGGAACTATGAGCCTCACATAACAACTCATTCATCAACTGTGATTCACAAGGCACACATAATATCATTTAAAACCTCAAAACACAATCATTATCAATGTTACAATCTGGAATGTTACCGTTCTGAACCATCTCTACCTTTTTCTGCAACCCACTTTCTTTCTTCTGTGCTTGGTTAATTCTGTCTGATAGAGATGATCTCACGGACACCTAAAACAAAACAGAAGAACTTCCTGCACCAACAACTTCTATTCCAATGTTCATAAAATCAAAAACCAAAGGATATCGTCCCAAACATAGAATGGTTAATGAATCATTACTTTTTCGACTCAAAGAATCAGCCACTTTATTTTCTTATCCTGGATTGTAATGAATTGTACAATTATAATACATGATTAATTCCAGCTATCCCCTCTGTCTCATGTTCCATTCTTTCTAAGTTAATATATACTTTAAAATTTTGTGATCTATATATATTTCACACTTTACTCCATACAAATGATGCCTCCAAATTTTTAGAGAAAAAACAACAGCAGCTAATTCCAAATCATGTGTAGGGTAATTTACCTCATGAGTTTTCAACTGAGGTGAAGCATAAGCAATTACCTGATCATTCTGCATAAGGACACAACCAAAACCTTCAACGAAGCATCATTGTAAATAACAAACTCACCATTCCTTGAAGGAAGTGCCAAAACTGGAGCATTTACCAATCTTCTTTTCAACTCCTGAAAACAATCAACACATTCTTTTGTCCAGATAAACGTAACACCCTTTTGAGTTAGCTTAGTCATTGAACTAGATAACCGTGAAATTTTTTCAACAAACCACTTGTAATAACTGGCCAAACCAAGAAAACTACGGATCTCGGTTACATTTGTGGGTCTTGTACATTATTCAATAACTTTTGTTTTAGCAGGATCAATAATTATTCCATTTTTTGAAACGATGTGACCAAGGAATGAAATTTGTTGTAACCAAAACTCACACTTTCTGAATTTTCCATATAGTTTATTTTCTTTTAAGGTTTGCAAGATAACCCTTAAAATACTTTCATGCTCCTCTTTACTTTTAGAAAACACCAAAATATCATCAATGAAAACAACCACAAACTTATCCAAGAACTCATGGAAAATTCTATTCATAATGTCCATGAATACAGCAGGTGCATTGGTTAACCCAAAAGGCATAACTACAAATTCATAATGGCCATATCTAGTACGAAACGCAGTCTTCAGAACACCTTCTTCTTTTACTTTCAACTGATGGTACCCTGACCTCAAATCAATATTCGAAAAATACTAAGCTCCCTGGAGCTGATCAAATAAATCATCGATATGAGGAACATGATACTTATTCCTAACAGTGATGTTATTCAAGGCTATATAATCAATGCAAAGTCTCATTGAACCATCTTTCTTTTTAACAAACAAGACATGAGCTCCCCATGGTGATGTGCTAGGTCCAATGAAGCCTTTATCTAATAACTCTTGCAATTTCTTCTTTAACTCTAAAATTTCATCTTGAGACATTCGATAAGGAGGTTTTGAAATTGTCTTAGAATGAGGAACTAAGTAAACAGTAAATTCAACTTCCTGATCATCAATAATACCAATAAACTCATCAGGAAAAACATTAAGTTATTCATTTACCACTAGGATGTCATTAATCTGAACAGTTCCCTTATTTTCAACCATATGTGAGAGGATACATTCATTTCCATGTTTTACTAGTTTATCAACTTCATGATATGTTATCAAAAGTAAGGGGACATTCTTGTACACAAACTGAAAAAATTTCAGAAAAGAAACCTCTTTAGCTCTATAGTAAATCTTAGCATGATAAACATAAATCCAATCCATGCCCAAAATAACATCAAACTCTACTAAAGGAAAAACAATAAGGTTTGTAGGTAGATTATTTCCGCACACAAAGATGGGAAGGTTCTTATAATTTCTTTTTGTCTCAAAATTCCCTCTGGGTGTTTTTACCATAAGTTCAGGATTCATATCTTGATATGGAATTCCCAATTTACTAGAAAACATTTCAGAAATGATAAAATGTGTAGACCATGAATCAAACAACACATTTTCATAATCTGAAAAAACAAACAATGTACCTGATACTACCTCATTCGATGGCCCAACATCTGCTGAAGTATTTGCAAAGGATTTCACCACCCCTTTCTGCTTGTAGTTTGGCTGCTTTCCCCCCATTGAGTTCTTCGTTAGACACTCAATTGCATAATGACCCATTGAATTTAACTTAAATCATATTACCGATGGCTTTTCATTGCCTGCTTGATCATCTTCATTTCATTTACGAATAATATGACCAGACTTACCACACTGAAAGAACTTTCCAGACGTGGATAAAGATTCCCCAGGATTCATTTTACCACACTTCTCACGGGATTGATATTTGGTTTTCTTACCTCCTTGCTTCTTTGATGAATTCTTCCCCTTTCCCTACCAACTGGACCTCTTATTCTGTTGTTTGTCAATGAACACCTGATCATTGGAAAACTCCATTTCCACCTTCTCCTCACATCAAACAAGTTTTTCATAACATTGGAACTCACGAGAATCTAAATCCCTTCGAAACTTTATCTTTAACACTGAGTAAAACTAGTTGATTTTACTATCAAGATCTCATATGAAATTTGGAGCATACCTTCCCAGTCGAGTGAGCTTTTTTTCAAAAGTAGCCACTGAGTCATCCTCTTGTGTAAATTCTAGGAATTGTTTTTCCATCCTAAGACGAACCGCCTTAGGAAAATATTTCTCAAGAAACATACCTTTGAATTCTTCCCAGTGAAGATCATCAATCTCATCACTATCCTTGATATTTTTCATCATTGACCACCATTGATCAGCTTCACCTTCAAAACGGTAAACAAAAAGACTAACCTTTTGATGTTAAGAACACCCCATGATATCAAACATATTCTCCAGTTCTTTAATCCACCCTTCTTCTAGGACAGGGTCAGATGATCCTGTGAATGATGGGGGATGTTTCCTCATGAAATGTTCCACCACTAACATGTTCCTCTGTAGTTGATCTGGCTGATCTCCTACATTAATACCACCACCATTTATATCCTGAGTAAACTATGCCGTCACTGCAACAAACTGCTCAGTTCCAATTCTGACCATCTCAGGTTGCTGATTTGGAAGGTTGTCTTCCTCTTGATGTCGTCCCAACATAGCTTCCTTGTTTCCAATGCGGAAAACCATTCTGAACAATCATGTCTTAGATGAAGCAACATGTTAATATTCAAATGCTATATCATTTCTATTTTACCATTAAAAAAATATTTTTGCATAATCATTTAATATAATTTTAACTTCTAAAGTTTCTTAAAACGACCTCTGATACCAAATATAAGGCCCCAACCTTAAACATTACTTAATATTGAATTAAATGTATAATTCACATTGAGGATCTTTTCAGGTTTAGAGTTTTAGAGAATTAGATCATAACTATTACATCTTAAAAGATTACACAGTATACACTTCTACAGAGTTTCCTTTGTTTTACAAAACATGAACAATTAAAAAAAGTGTCATGTCTAGTTCCATGTTTAAGACAAAATGAGTTTTCCTTGATCCCATATCTGACCCTATTCCAAATTATGCCTTGTGAAAAACATTTCAAAAAAACGTGGGATGAGCATAAAAAGCTCAGTAAGGGATACACAAAGAAGGAAAACTGTTAGTTTTTCAAAACAACAAGTAAACCATGAATACTTTATCAATGTAATAATTTTCACCTTTATGAAGTATTAAATAATCTTCACTAAATAAAAGATCATTACTTATCCTTTTGTAGCCAAAATATTACCATAAAACCCATATAAAGAACACATAACTTATAAAGGTAACTTGGGACATAAAATTACTTAAATGGAATAACAATACGGTCAAATTCCACACATATCACTAAATGTAATAGCCATACAGCCGACTTTCATACCCAATGCATTGGAGGTTATAACGTAACCACCCTTCCTAGTATTCACGGCACAACCCGTCATATGGTTTATCATGTAACCACCTGTCAAAAGTCCAAGTACCATTATAAAATCATAAGACATAAAATAAATATAATGTAAAGAAAACATTTCCACATTTCGATCACAATATTTCAATTAAATATATTGACATAATAAATCCATTATAAAAACAATTTTCAATACCAAAATACATAAAAGAGTATATGGAATTTATTTCATTTTAAAAACATTACTACTTGTTGAGGAAGCCAAAGACCAAATAATACTCGCAGTGGCAGAAAATGTCATTGTCACCGCGTACGTTAAAATAAATATACCTTTTTTTCATTTAGTAAAAGGATTCCTAGAAAAAGATTCCCTTTTAATGAAATGAAAGGTCAAAGGTGATTTATACAGTGTATAAAAGAAATTCTTGTATTATAACAAAATACGCCTCAATGAAAGAAGATTGAGACGGAGTCCCTTACCTCGTGTCCGACATGACTCGATCACTCTTTAATATCCTAAATAATAAAATAGTGTTAATTTATACTTGCTTAAGAACCTTTTTCAAGATTACTATTCCTTTTATATCACTTATTTCCATGTTATAAACATTATGTAATCATTTATGTTAATAATGTTCATTTTGTCAATATCTGGTTCTTAAGTCAAAAATGGACTTCTCACAATTACATGTTGTTCATGTGGTCAAAGGTTCATTATATCAAGAATGATATTCATGATTTGGATATCATATATATCATATATTTCCAGCACATACATGTATTAATAATATTATATAACATTTTGAGGTAATAAATACAATGCACTGTTCCTAGAGACGGTAAGTCGTACGTACACATGAACGCTTCTTTCATTTCTATTTCATATTTAATGGAGTGAAATAATAATGATAGAAATGTATATTATAATTAAAGTATAATATCATTTATAATATCATTAAATACATTCTTTATACATCCCACTTATGGCATTAATGAATCAAATCACTTTGAGGGGGAGGTAGTCCGCACTTCCTAAAATAAAGATATCGTGTTTACCCATAATGGAAACCGAAAAGGTATGCCATAAATTAAAAATACAGAAGCATAAAAAGAAAAATAAACATAATATATATCATATATACATATAGTGACATCTTAATGGCCACCATGAATGGTGTTAAAAGAATTTTGAACAATCATCGTTTCGTGAGGCAGAAATTTTCCAACCACAGAAACAATATGTTCCTTAACCATTAGACATAGGTGTGTGTAAGTGTAGATTGAATTATTCTCATAAAAACATCCTAGTATATTGAAGATACTGGTGTTGTTACAAATTAATGGAATAAAATGAGTTTATGGGGTTGGAGAAGCAAAATAAAACAAAATAACAAAAGTGAAGACAATACCTTTAAATCAGGTAACTCCTCTTGGTTTGAACCAAAAGGGTTTCTGAAAGAGCTTTATTCCTAAGTTAAGGCTTCTAGGATGAAGATAGGGATGTGGAGAGATAAAATGAGTAGATCTTGGCCGAACCAAAGGCATGAGAGGTGTGGGTAAGGAGGTATAGGTGGGGGCCTTTTATAAGAGGGGGGAGGGGCACTCTAGGAAATCTATAAAATGTTACATTATTATATAATGAGTTTCGGATTTTAAAGGTCCTAAAATTATATATTTCAAGTATAAGGTGATAAGAGTTCTAAATACACACATATAATAAGTTTTTGACATGTTTAGGTCTTATATTTTACATTATCATTTCATTTTATTTAAATCGTTAAAAAATGAGGTAATCGCTTCATCATCATGGTGTCATTAAAAATTTAATTTATTTAATGTCTAAAAATTATGAAACAAATATCATGATGTATTAATTCTTTTTAGATTTATAATTAATATTTATAGTCAATAAAATTACTTTTATAACCCCATGTAAAAATTGTTTTAGTAAAACAATACATGTTTGTGACATTTTTATTTTAACTTTAAATATAAAATTATTAATGTCATTTTCTTACCCATGTGGATAGATGGGGTCCCCAAGTTTACCCATGGATTTTATTGGTCGGCCATGACACATCCAATAAGGTTAGGACATGTTTCAAGGTCATTTCATATTATTAAAACATTATTTCTACCTTAAAGTACACTAATTACCTCTAATCGCGATTAATAAAACATAAAAGTTACTATTCACCAAAAAAATTATTTTAATCCCATTGAACAAAATTTTACATCCTAATGACAACCATGTATGTCAGATTTTTGAAATTAAATTCACAAAAGTGGTAAATTTTCATTTAAACAAAAAATCAGTTTTTTAACTACCACTTAGTGGTTACACTATTCATCAAAAATTGAAGCTTTTCAGAAAAATACCAAAAATTCCTCCTAAGCTATATTTGATATTCCGAATTAGAAAATGATGTCTATTTTAAAAAATTAAAACATCTAAGTTTCATTAATTAATTTAATAATTAATTCCCGCTGTCAAAACAAATATCGTGTTTTTATGAAACAATATATATCTAAAGATTGACACTAGTTTAAGTCCGATTTCAATGTAAAATTAATTCCAATGACCAATATTGGATTAAATGGTAAATATATATTCTTATTTCACTTTAAAAAAAATCAAAAGATAATATAATCATGTAAATAAATTAGATTAAAAAGAGGTTGGGAATTAAAATACAACATTTTTCACTATTCATTAAAAATGAACTTTATCGGAAAAATACCAAAAATTTTTCACAAAGTAAATTTTGATGTCCTGATTATAAAGAATAATTTTATTTATTCCAATAGAATTTATAAGAGTGACCTAAACTATATTTAAAGGGGGTTCTCCATCAAAAGGAGATATGTCGACCTTTTAGTGAATATTAGATTATTTATGAATAAAATTGAATTATTTTATTATTTTAACCCTTTATCTTTTATTGGATAAATGTAAAAACATTTAACAAACATATATAATCAAATTTTATTTATTTCTATTTATTCCCGACAATACAATGGCAACATGTTAACTATCATTTAAAATAATATTATTATATTACTAGTGTGCAACGTAAGATTTCAAAGAAACTTGTTGTTGCGTATCGGGTATGCTATCGAACATAGAAACCCCTTTAAAGTAAAATTAATATTTAATTCAAAAATATTAATAAATATGAAAATTTATTATTCGTTATTTACCTGGGACGTTACATCCTTCCCCCCTTTTGGAAATTGCGTCCTCGAAATTTTATTCACTTATCAAAATAAGTGGCGGTATTTATCCCTCATATCATTTTTATATTCCCACGTTGCCTCTTCTACCATATGGTTTTTCCATAAAAACTTTACCTGGTGAATTACCTTATATCTCAACACTTGCTCTCTATGGTCATGAATCTGGACTGGTTGTTCTTCATAAAAGAGATTCTCTTCCAACTGAACTACCTCTGGGCTCAAAAATGAGATGGATTTGACATATACATTCTCAACATCGAAACATGGAAACCATTGTGTACCTGCGATAAACACGGAGGTAAAGCCACTCAGTAAGCAACTGATCCCAATCTCTCCAGAATTTCATATGGTCGATTGATCCTTGGACTCAACTTTCCTTTCTTACGAAATCGCATCGCACTTTTCCATGGTGAAACTTTGAGGATAACATGATCACCTACCTCGAACGATAGATCCTTCCTCCAGTTATCTGCATAACTTTTCTGACTGCTCTGAGCTGTTCTCATGTGTTTCTGAATCAACTAAACTTTTTCTGACATCTCTTCTACCAATTATGGTCCCATCAGCTTCCTTTCACCCACTTCATCCTAAAAAGCTAGAGTTCGACACTGCTTCCCATATAATGCCTCAAACGAAGACATCTGTATACTGGAATGAAAACTGTTATTATATGAATATTCAACCAAAGAAATATGTTGGTCCCAACTTCCCTGATAATCCATCGAGCAAGCACGTAGCATTTCCTCCATGGTCTGAATTGTTCGTTCTGACTGCCCATCTGATTGAAGATGAAAAGATGTACTAAAATTTAATTCAGTAACCAAATGACATATGAAGGCCTTTCCAAAAGTTATAAGTGAACCTCAGATCACGATCAGATACAATGGAGAGGGGAAATCCATGAAACCTGACTATCTCTTTAACATACAACCAAGCAAATTGATCTAGAGACAAATTATCTAGAATAGGAAGGAAATGAGAAGATTTATTAATCGATCAACTATAACCCATATTGCATTATTACCTCAAGATGTCTTTGGTAATCCCAAAATGAAGACTAGGGATATATTTTCCCATTTCCACTCCGACATTGGTAATGACTGCTGCATCCCTTTTGGTAACTGTCCCTCTTCTTTAACCTGCTGACAAGTCAAACACTTCACAATAAAATCGGCAATATCTCTTTTCATTCCATCCCACCAGTAATACTCCCACAGATCTCTATATATCTTAGTACTACCAAGATGAACTGAAAATGAGGATCTATGAGCCTCACATAACAACTCATTCTTCAACTGTGAATCACAAGGCACATATAATATCTTCCCAAACATCAAAACACAATAATTATCAATGTTAAATTCAGGCAACTTACCCTTCTGAACCAGTTCTACCTTTTTCTACAACCCATTGTCTTTATTCTTTGCTTGCTTAATTCTATCAGATAGAGATGATCTCAATGACACCTGAAACAAAATAGAAGAACTTCTGCACCAACAACTTCTATGCCAAAGTTCATCGAATCAAAAACCAAAGGATCTCGTTCCAAATGTAGCATGGTTAATGAAGCATTACATTTTCGACTCAAAGCATCAGCCACTATATTTGATTTTCCCGGATGGTATTGAATTGTATAATCATAATAATTGATTAATTCCATCCCTCTCCTCAATATCATGTCCAATTTTTTCTGAGTAAATATATAATTTAAACTTTTGTGATCAGTATATATTTCGCACTTTACTCCATACAAATGATGCCTCCAAATTATTAGATAAAAAACAACAGAAACTAATTCCAAATCATGTGTAGGGTAATTTAACTCATGAGTTTTCAAATGACATGATGCATAAGCAATTACCTGACTGTTCTGCATAAGGACACAACCAAGTCCCTTCAACGAAGCATCACTGTAAATAACAAACTCACCATTCCTGGATGGAAGTTCCAAAACTAGAGAATTCACCAATCTTCTTTTCAACTCCTGAAAACAGTCATCACATTCTTTTTTCCAGATAAACATAACACCCTTCCGAGTAAGCTTAGTCATTGGTCGATATAACCGTGAAAATTTTTCAACAAAACTCCGGTAATAACCTGCCAAACCAAAAGAACTATGGATCTCAGTTACAAATGTGGGTCTTGGACATTTTTCAACCACTTTTGTTTTAGAAGGATCAAAAGTTATGCCATTTTTTGAAACAATGTGACCAAGGAAAGAAATTTTTTGTAACAAAAACTCACACTTTCTGAATATTCCATACAAGTTCTTTACTTTTAATGTTTTCAAGATAACCCTTAATTTAATTTCAAGCTCCTATTTACTTTTAGAAAACACCAAAATATCATCAATGAAAACAACCACAAACCTATCCAAGAACTCATGGAAAATTCAATTCATAAGGACCTTGAATACAAATGCTTCATCGGTTAACCCAAAAGGCAAAACTACAGATTTATAATGGCCATATCTAGTATGAAACGCAGTCTTCGGAATGTATTCTTTTTTTACATTCAACAGATGGTACCCCGACCTCAAGTCAATCTTCGAAAAATACTGAGCTCCCAGGAGCTGATCAAATAAATCATCGATATGAGGCAAGGGATACTTATTCTTAACAATGATGTTATTCAACGCTATATAATCAATGCAATGTCTCATTGAACCATCTTTCTTCTTAAAAAACAAGACAAGATCACCCCATGGTGATGTGCTAGGTCTAATGAAACCTTTATCTAATAACTCATGAAATTGCTTCTTTAACTGTAAAAGTTCAACATGAGCCATTCAATAAGGGGGTTTTGAAATTGTATTAGAATCAGGAACTAAGTCAACAGAAAATCCAACTTTACAATCATGAATAAGACCAGTCAACTCATCAGAAAAAACATCAAGATACTCATTTCCCACTGGCACATCATTAATCTGAACAGTTCCTTTATTTTCAACAATATTTGAAAGGTAACATTCATTTCTATCTTTTACTAGTTTCTCAACATCCTGATATGTTATCAAAATCAATGGTTCATTATTATTTACAAACTAAAAATATTTCTGAAAAGAAACCTCTTTAGCTCTACAGTCAATCATAGCATGATAAACAGAAATCCAATCTATGCCCAAAATAACATCAGACTCTACTAGAGGCAAAACAATAAGGTTTTCAGGCAGATTTTTTCCGCACAAAAGGATAGGAAGGTTCTTATAATTTTTTTGTCTCAACGTTCCCTTTGGGTGTTTTTACTATATGTTCAGGATTCATATCATTAGATGGACATCCCAATTTACTAGAAAACTTTTCAGAAATGAATGAATGTGTAGACCCCGAATCAAACAACACCTTGGAATAATCTGAACAAACAAACAATTTATCTGATACTACTACATTTGATGGCCCAACATCTGCTGAAGTAGTTGGAAAGGATTTCACCACCCCTTTATGCTTGTAGTATGGCTGGTTTCCCCCCATTGAGTTCTTCATTAGACACTCATTTTCATAATGACCCATTTCATTACACTTAAAACATCTTACCGCTAGCTTTTCATTGCCTTCATGATCATCTTCCTTACAGTTACGTGTAATATGACAAGACTTACCACAAAGAAATCACTTTCCAAACTTGGATAAACATTCTCCAGGAATAATTTTACCACACTTTTCATCGGATCGGTATTTGGTTTTCTTACCTCATTGCTTCTTCGATGAATTCTTCCCCGTTTCCTGCCAACTGGACCTCTTATTCTGTTGTTTTTCAAAGGACAACTGATCATTGGAAACTCCATTTACAGCTTCTCCACACATCGAACAAGTTTTTGATAAATTTTTAACTCACAAGAAGCTAATTTCGTTCGATACTTTGGCTTTAACCCTGTGAAAAAAAGGTTTATTTTACTATCAAGATCTCGTATGAAATTTCTAACATACCTTGCCAGTCGAGTGAATTTTTCTTCATAAGAAGACACTGGGTCATCCTCCTACCTCAATTATAGGAATTGTTTTCCCATCCTAAGATGAACCACCTTAGGAAAATATTTCTCAAGAAACATACCTCTGAATTCGTCCCAGTGAAGATCATCAATCTCATCACTATCCCTTATATTTTTTATCATCGACCACCACTGATCAGCTTCACCTTCAAAACGGTAAACAGCAAGACTATCCTTTTGATGTTCTGAACACCCCATGACATCAAAAATCTTATCATGTGCTTTAATCCACCATTCTACTAGCACATGGTCAGATGATCCTCTGAATGATGGGGAATGTTGCCCCATGAAATGTTCAAACACTGTCATGTTCCTCTGCAGTTGATCTAGCTAATCTCGTGCATGGATACCTCCACCATTTATAGCCTGAGTCAACTGTGCCATCACTACAACAAACTTCTTAGTTCCCATTTTTACCATCTCAGGTTGCTTATTTGGAATGTCGTCTTCCTCCTCATGTCATCCCAACATAGATACCTTGTTTCCAATGCGGAAAACCATTCCGAACAAACTTGTCTTAGATGAAGCAACATGGTAATCATTAAATTCCATATCTTTTCAATTTAACCATTAAAAAATATATTTTGGGATATTCATTTAATAGAATTCTAACTCCTAAAGATGTATTAACCGCCCTATGATACCAACTATAAGGCCCTGACCTGAAACATTACTAAATAATCAATTAAATGAATAACTCACATTGAGGATATTTTCAAGTTTAGAGTTTTAGAGAATTAGATCATAACTATTACATCTCAAAAGATTACACAGTAGACACTCCTACAGAGTTCCTTTTTTTAAAGAAAAACTTGAACTCTTAAAAAAAAGAGTGTCATGTCTAGTTCCATGTTTAAGACAGTATGACTTTTACTTGATCCCATCCTTGACCCTATTCCACATTATTTCCTGTGAAAAACATTTCAAAAAAACATGGGATGAGCATAAAAATCTCAGTAAAGGATACACAAAGAAGGAAAACTGTTATTTTTTCAAAATAACAAGTAAACCATGAATACTCTATAAATGTAATACTTTTAACCTTTATGAAGTAGTAAATACTCTCCAATAAATAAAAGATCATTACTTACCCTTTTGTAAGAAAAATATTACCATAAAACCCATATAAAGAACACATTACTTATAAAGATAACTTGGGACATAAACATACTTAAATGGAATAACCATACGGTCGACTTCCACACATATCACTAAATGGAATAGCCATACGAACGACTTCCATAACCAATGAATTATAGGTTATAATGTAACCACCCGTTCTGGTATTCACGGCACCACCCGTCATATGGTTTATCACGTAACCACCCGTCAAATGTCCAAGTACCATTATAAAATCATAAGACATAAAATAAATATAACGGAATGAAAACATTTCCACATTTCAATCACAATATATCACTTAAATATGTTGACATAAAAAATCAATTATAAAAACCATTTTCAATACCAAAATACATAAAATTGTTTATGAAATTTATTTCATTTTAAAAACATTACGACTTGTTGAGGAAGCCAAAGACCAAATAATATCCGCGGTGGCGGAAAAGGTCATTGTCACCACGTACGTTAAAATAAACATTAATTTTTGTCGTTTAGTGAAACACATCATAGAAAACAATTCCCTTTGAATGAAATGAATGTTCAAAGGTGTTTTATATAGCGTATAAAAGAAATTCTTGTATTAGAACAAAATATGCCTCAATGAAAGAAGATTGAGACGAAGTCCCTTACCTCGTGTCTGACTTGACTCGATCACTCTTTAATCTCCTGAATAATAAACTAGTGTTAATTTATACTTTATTAAGAACCTTTTTCAAGCTTAATATTCCTTTTATATCACTTATTGCCTTGTTATAAAAATTATGTAATCATTTATGTTAATAATGTTCGTTTTGTCAATATTTGGTTCTTAAGTCAAAAATGGACATCTCAAAATTACATGTTGTTCATGTGGTCAATGTTTCATCACATCTAGAATTCTATTTATAATTTGGATATCATATATATCATATATATCCATCATATAAATTTATTTATAATAGTATATAACATTTAGTGGTAAGAAATGAAATGCACCGTTCATGGAGATGGTAAACTGTACGTATGTATGAACGCTACTTTTATTTCATTTTCATATTTAATGGAATGAAATTATAATGATATAAAGGTATATTATAATTCCAGTATAATATAATATATAATATCATTAACTCCATCCTTTATACGTCCCACATATGGCATTAACGAATCAAATCACTTTGAAGGGGCAGTAGTCCGCACTTCCTAAAATGAAGATATGGCGTTTACCAATAATGGAAACCATAAAGTTATGCCATAAATTAAAAATAAAGTACCATAAGGAAAACATAAACATAATATATATCATATATAAATATATTGACATCTTAATGGCCACCATGAAATGTGTTAAAAGAAGATTGAACAATCATCGTTTAGTGAGACAGAAATTTTCCAACCAGAGAAACAGTATGTTATTTAACCATTAGACGAAGGTGTGTGTAATTGTAGCTCGAAAACTTCTCATAAAAAGATCCTAGTATATTTTAAATACTTTTTTTGTTATAAAATAAATCAATAAAGAGAGTTTAGGGGGTTGTAGAAGCAAAATAAAACAAAAGAACACAAGTGAATACATTACCTTTAAATCGGGTAACTCCTCTTGGTTTGAACCAAAAGGGTTTCTTGAAGAGCTTTCTACCTAAGTTAATGATTTTAGGATAAAGAGAGGTATTTGGAGAGATAAAATGAGCAGATATTGGCCAATCCAAAGGCTTGAGAGGTGTGGGTAAGGAGGTAATATTGGGGGCCTTTTATAATAGGGAGGAGGGGCACTCTTGGAATGTTATAAAATGTTACTTTATTATATAATGATTTTCGGATTTTAAAGGTCCCAAAAATATAAATTTAGAGGATAAGATTATAGGAGTTATAAATACACACATACAATAGGTTTTTGACATGTGTAGGTCTTAGATTTTACATTATCTTTTCATTTTATTTAAATCGTAAAATAATGAGGTAATCGCTGCATCATCATTGTGTCATAAATAATATAATTTTTTTAATGTACAAAAATTATAAAAAACTATAATGATGTAGGAAATATTTTTATCTTTCTAATGAATATTTATAGTCAATAATATGACTTTTATAACCCCATGTAAAAATTTGTTTAATAAAACAATACATGTTTGTAACATTTCTATTTTAACATTAAATAAAAAGTTATTAATGTCATTTTCTTACCCAAGTGGATCCATGGGGTCCCCAAGTTAACCCATGGATTTTATTCGTCGTCCATGATACATCCAATAAGGGTAGTACTTGTTTCAAGGTCATTTCATATTATTAAAACATTATTTTTACCTTAAATTACACTAATTACCTCTACTCGCGATTAATAAAACATAAAAGTTACTATTCAGAAAAAAATTATTTTAATCCCATTGAACCAAATTTTACATCCTAATGAAAACCATATATGTAGGATTTTTTAAATTCAATTCACAAAAGTGGTAAAGTTTCATTTAAAAGAAAAATCATTTTTTTAACTACCACTTAGTGGTTTCACTATTCATAAAAAATTGAAGCTTTTTAGAAAAATACAAAAAATTCACCCTAATCTATACTCGATATTCCAAATTCTAAAATGATGTATATTTTACAAAATTCAGAACATATAAGTTGAATTTATTATTTTAATAATTAATTTCCGTTGTGAAAACAAATAGAGTGTTTTTATGAAACAATATATATCAAAAGATTGACACTAGTTTAAGTCCAATTTCAAAGTGAAATTAATTCCAATGACCACTATTGGATTAAATGGTAAAAATATATTCTAATTTAACTTTAAAACCAATTAAAAAGATAATATAATCATATAAATAAATTATATTAAAAAGTGGTTTTGAATTAAAATACAACATTTTTCACTATTCATTAAAAATGGACTTTATCGGAAAAATACAAAAAATTTACACAAAGTAAATTTTGATATCCCAATTCTAAAGAAGAATTTTATTTGTTCCAATAGAATGTATAAGAGTGACGAAAAACATATTTATAGAGGATTGGCCATCAAAACACGATAAGTCGACCTTTTAGTGAATATTAGGGTATCAATGCCTAAAATTAAATTCTTTTCTTATTTTAACCAGTTATCTTTTATTGGATAAATGTAAATACATTTAACAAACATATATATTCATATATTAGTTATTTATATTAATTCCCGCCAATAAAATGACTACGTGTTAACTATAATTTAAAATAATATTATTATACTTCTAGTGTACAACGTAAGATTTCAAAGAAACTCGTTGTTGCGTATCAGGTACACTATCGAACATAGACACCCCTTTAATGTAAAATTAATATTTAATTATCAAATATTAATAAATATAAAAATTTATTATTCATTATTTACATGGGATGTTACATCCTTCCCACCTTTTGGGAATTTCATCTTCACAATTTTATTCACATCTCAAAATAAGTTGGGGTATTTATCCATCATATCATTTTCAGACTCCCACGTTGCCTCTTCTACCATATGGTTTTTCCATAAAACATTTACCTGGTGAATTATCTTTTATTCGCAACAATTTCTCTCTATAGTCAAGAATCTGGACTGGTTGTTCTTCATAAGAGAGATTCTCTTCCAACTGAACTACCTCTAGGCTCAACACATGAGATGGATCTAGCATATACATTCTCAACATCAAAACATGGAAAACATTGTGTACCTGAGATAAACATGGAGGGAAAGCCACTCGGTAAGCAACTGATCCATATCTCTCCATAATTTCATATGGTCCAATGAACCTTGGACTCAACTTTCCTTTCTTACCAAATCTCATCACACATCTCCATGGTGAAACTTTGAGAAAAACATGATCACCTACCTCGAAAGATAGATCCTTCCTCCGGTTATCCACATAACTTTTCTGCATGCTCTGAGCTGGTCGACTATGTTTCTAAATAAACTGAACTTTTTCTACCATCTCTTCTACCAATTCTGGTCCCATCACCTTCCTTTCACCCATGTCATCCCAAAAAGCTGGAGTTCGACACTACTTCCCATATAATACCTCAAACGGAGCCATCTGTATACTGGAATGAAAACTGTTATTATAAGAAAATTAAAACCAAGAATGATGTTGGTCTATATTCCATGATAATCCATCGAGAAAGCACGTATCATATCCTCCAAGGTCTGAATTTTTAATTCTGACTTCCCATCTAATTAAGGATGAAAATATGTACTAAAATTTTATTTTGTACCCAACGACTTCTGAAATCCTTTACAAAAGTTAGAAGTGAACCTGGGATCACGATCAGATACAATGGAGAGGGGAACTCCATGCAACCTAACTATCTCTTTAACATACAACCGAGAAAGTTTATCTAGAGACAAAGTATCTCAAATAGGAAGGAAATGAGCAGATTTAGTCAATCGATCAACTATAACCCATATTGCATTATTACCTCGAGATTTCCTTGGTAATCCCACAATGAATTCCATGGATATATTTTCCCATTTCCACTCCGGCACCTGTAATGACTGAATCATCTCTTTCGGTAACTCTCACTCTGCTTTAACCTGCTGACAAGTCAAACACTTCACAGTAAAATCGACAATATCTTTTTTCATTCAATCCCACCAGAAATACTCCCGCAAATCTATGTTGATCTTTGTACTGCCAGAATGAACTGAAAATGGGGAACTATGATCCTCACATAACAACTCATTCTTCAACTGTGAATCACAAGGAACACATAATCTCTTCCCAAAACTCAAAACACAATCATTGTCAATGTTAAATTCAGGAAACTTACCCTTCTGACCCAGCTCTATCTTTTTCTGCAACCCACTATCTTTCTTCTGTGCTTGATTAATTCTGTCTGATAGAGATGACCTCGCTGACACCTGAAACAAAATAGAAGAACTTCCTACACCAACAAATTCTTTGCCAATGTTTATCAAATCAAAAAACCAAAGGATCTCGTTATGAATGTATCATGGTTAATGAAGCATTACTTTATCAACTCAAAGCACCATGCACTTTATTTGCTTATCGTGGATAGTAATGAATTGTACAATCATGTTCCTTGATTAATTCCAGCCATCTCCTCTGTCTCATGTTCAATTATTTCTGAGTGAATATATACTTTAAACTTTTTTTATCAGTATATATTCCACACTTTAGACCATACAAATGATCCCTCCAAATTTTTAGAGCAAAAACAACAGCAACTAATTCGAAATCATGTATAGGGTAATTTACCTCATGAGTTTTCAACTGACGTGAAGCATAAGAAATTACATGATCATTCTGCATTAGGACACAACCAAGTCCCTTCAACACATCATTATAGTAAATAACAAACTCACCATTCATGGAAGGAAGTTCCAAAACTGAAGCACTCACCAATCTTCTTTTCAACACCTGAAAACAATCATCACATTCTTTTGTCCAGATAAACTTAACACCCTTCTGAGTTAGATTAGTCATTGGACTAGATAACTGTGAAAATAATTCGACAAATCTCCGGTAATAACCTTCCAATCCAAGAAAACTACGGGTCTCGGTTACATTTGTGGCTCTTGTCCATTCTTCAACAACTTTTGTTTTAGCAGGATCAACAGTTATTCCATTTTTTGAAACAATGTGACCAAGGAAAGAAATTTGTTGTAACCAAAACTCCCACTTACATAATTTTCCATAAAGGTTTTTTTCTTTTAAGGTTTATAAGACAACCATTAAATGACATTCATGCTCATCTTTACTTTTAGAAAACACCAATATATCATCAATGAAAACAACCAAAAACATATCCAAGAACTCATGGAAAATTATATTCATATGGTCGATGAATACATCAGGTACATTGGTTAACCCAAATGTCAAAACTAAAATTCATAATTGCCATATCTAGTACAAAACGCAGTCTTTGGAACCTCTGCTTCTTTTACTTTCAAATGATGGTACCCCGACCTCAAGTAAATCTTCGAAAAATACTGAGCTCCCTAGAGATGATAAAAAAAATCATCGATATGAGGCAAAGGATACGTATTCTTAACCGTGATGTTATTCAAGGCTCTATAATCAATGCAAAGTCTCATTGAACCATCTTTATTTTTAACAAACTTGAATGGAGCACCCCATGGTGAATTTTCTAGGTTTAATAAAACCATTATCTAATAACTCCTACAATTTATTCTTTAACTCTAAAAGTTCAACTTGATCCATTCGATAAGGGGGTTTTGAAATTGGCTTAGAATCAGGAACTATGTCAACAGTAAATTCAACTTCCCGATCATGAATAATACTAGTCAACTCTTTAGGAAAAACATCAAGATACTCATTTACCACTGGAACATCATTAATCTGAACAGTTCCATTATTTTCAACAAATGTTCAAGGTAACATTCATTTCCATCTTTTACTAGTTTCTCAAATTCCTGATATGTTATCAAAAGCAAGGGTTCATTATTTTACACAAAATGAAAATATTTCTAAAAAGAAACCTCTTTAGCTCTACAGTTAATCTTAGCATGATAAACAAAAATCCAATCCATGCCCAAAATAACATAAAACTCTACTAGAGGAAAAACAATAAGGTTTTCTGGTAGATTCTTTCCGCACACAAGGATAGGAAGGATCTTATAATTTCTTTTTGTCTCAACATTCCCTCTGTGTGTTTTTACTCTAAGTTCAGGATTAATATCTTGATATAAAATTTCCAATTTACTAGAAAACTTTTCATAAATGAACGAATGTGTAGACCCTGAATCAAACAAAACATTGGCATAATCTGAAAAAACATACAGTGTACCTAATACTAGTTCATTCGATGGCCCAACATCTGCTGAAGTAGTTGCAAAGGATTTAACCACCCCTTTCTGCTTGTAGTCTGGATACTTTCCCCCTGTTGAGTTCTTCGTTAGACACTAATTTGTATAATGACCCATTTCATTACACGTAAAACATCTTACCGTTGGCTTTTCATTGCCTGGTTGTTCATCTTCCTTACAGTTCCGAGTAATATGACCAGACTTACCACACCAAACGCACTTTCCAAACATGGATAAACATTCTCCAGGATGCATTTTACCACACATCTCATAGGATGGATATTTGGTTTTCTTACCTCCTTGCTTCTTTGATGAATTCTTCCCCTATTCCTGCCAACTGGACCTCTTATTCTGTTTTTTTTTCAAATAATACATGATCATCGGCAAACTCCATTTCCACCTTCTCCGCACATCAAACTAGTTTTCCCTAACATTTCTACTCACGAGAAGCTAAAGCCCTTTGTTACATTGGATTTAACCATGAGTAAAAATTTTTTATTTTACTATCATGATCTCGTTTGAAATTGGGAGCATACCCTTCCAGTCGAGTGAACTTTGCTTCATAAGAAGCCACTGAGTCATCCTCCTGCATCAATGCTAGGAATTGTTTTTCCATCCTTTGACTAATAAACATAGGAAAATATTTCTCAAGAAACATACCTTTGAATTCATCCCAGTGAAGATCATAAATCTCATCACTATCACTGATATTTTTCATCATTGACCAACACTAATCAGCTTCACCTTCAAAACGGTAAACAAAAAGACTAACCTTTTGATGTTCTGAACACCCCATGACATCAAACATATTCTCCAATGCTTTAATCCACCATTCTTCTAGAATAGGGTCAGGTGATCCTATGAATGATGGGGGATGTTGCCTCAGGAAATGTTCTACCACTAACAAGTTCCTATGCAGTTGATCTAGCTGATCTCGTGCATTGATACCACCACTATTTATAGCCTAATCCAATTGTGCCATCACTGCAAAAAAACTGCTCAGTTCCAATTCTGACCATATCAGGTTGCTTATTTGGAAGGTTTTCTTCCTCCTGATGTCATACCAATATAGCTGCCTTGTTTCCAATGCGAAAAACTATTCTGAACAAACATGTCTTAGATGAAGCAACATAGTAATCTTAAAAATTATATATCATTTCAATTTGACCATTAAAGAAAATATTTTTGGATAATCATTTAATAGAATTAAACTCCTAACGTTGTCTAAACCTCCCTCTGATACCAACTATAAGGCCCTGACCATAAACATTATTAATATTGAATTAAATGAATAATTCAAATTGATGATCTTTTTAGTTTTAGAGTTTTATAGAATTAGATCACAACTATTACATCTCAAAATATTACACAGTAGACACTTCTTTAGAGATTCCTTCTTTTACAAAACATGAAATCTTAAAAGAGAGAGAGTCATGTCTAGTTCCATGTTTAAGACAACATGACATTTCCTTGATCCCATCCTTGACCCTATTCCACATTATGTCCTGTGAAAAAACATTTCAAAAAAACTTGGGATGAGCATAAAAAGCTTAGTATAGGATACACAAATAAGGAAAACTTTTAGTTTTTCAAAACAACAAGTAAACCATGAATACTTTATCAAAGTAATAATTTTCACCTTTATGAAGTAGTAAATACTCTTCAATAAATAATAGATCATTACATACTCTTTTACAAAAAAAATATTAACATAAAACCCAAATAAATAACACATAATTATAATGGAAACTTGGGACATAAACATACTTAAATGGAATAACCATACGTTCCACTTCCACACATATCACTAAATGGAATAGACATACGGCCGACTTCCATACCCAAGGCATTGGAGGTTATAACGTAACCACCCTTCCTGGTATTCACAGCACCACCCGTCATATGGTTTATCATGTAACCATCCGTCAAATGTTCAAGTACCATTATAAAATCATACGACTTGAAACAAATATAATGGAAAGAAAACATTTCCACATTTTGATCACAATATAACTCTTAAATATATTGACATAACAAATCCATTATAAAAACCATTTTCAATACCAAAATACATAAAAGATTATATGGAATTTATTTCATTTTAAAAACATTACGGCTTGTTGAGGAAGTTAAAGACCAAATAATACTTGTGGCGGCGGAAAAGGTCGTTGTCACCGCGTACGTTAAAATGAACATTCATTTTTTTCATTTAGTAAAATTCTTCGTAGAAAAAGATTCCATTTGAATGAAATTAAAGGTCAAAGGTGTTTTAAAAAGCGTATAAAAGAAATTCTTTTATTACAAAAAAATATGCCTCAATGAAAGAAGATTGAGACGAAGTCCCTTACCTCGTGTCCGGCTTGACTTGATCGCTCTTTAATCGCCTGAATAATAAACTAGTGTTAATTTAAACTTGCTTAAGAACCTTTTTCAAGAATACTATTCCTTTTAAATCACTTATTTCCTTGTTATAAACATTTTGTAATCATGTATGTTAATAATGTTCGTTTTGTCGATATCGGGTTCTTAAGACAAAAATGGACTTCCCACTATTACATGTTGTTCATGTGGTCAAAGGTTCATTATATCCAGAATTATATTAATGATTTGGATATCATATATATAATATATATCCAGCATATACATGTATTTCTAATAGTATATAACATTTAGAGGTATCAAATGAAATGCACCGTTCATGGAGACAGTAAGCCATACGTACGCATGTACGGTACGTTCATTTCAATTTCATTTTTAATGGAGTGAAATCGTAATGATATAAAGGTATATATTATAATTCCAGTATAATATAATATATAATATCATTAACTCCATCCTTTATATGTCCCACATATGGCATTAACGAATCAAATCACTTTGAGGGGGCGGTAGTCCGCACTTCCTAAAATGAAGATATCGCGTTTACCCATAATAGAATCCATAAAAGAAAGCCATAAATTAAAAATAATGAAGCATAAAGAAAAAATAAATATAATATATATCATATATAAATATAGTGACATCTTAATGGCCACCATGAAAGGTGTTAAAAGAAGATTGAACAATCATTGTTTCGTGAGGCAGAAATTCACCAACCACAGAAATAGTATGTTCTTTAACCATTAGACGAAGGTGTGTGTAAGTGTAGCTCGAATCCCTCTCATAACAACATCCTAGTATATTGAATATATTTTCTTTGTTACAAAATAAAGTAATAAAAATAGTTTATGGGGTTGGAGAAGAAAAATAAAACAAAAGAACTCAAGTGAAGACATTACCATTAAATCAGGTAACTCTTCTTGGTTTGAACCAAAAGGGTTTCATGAAGAGCTTTCTGCCTATGGTAAAGCTTATAGGATGAGGAGTGGGATGTGGAGAGATAAAATTAGCAGAGCGTGGCCGAACCAAAGGCTTTATAGGTGTGGGTAAGGAGGTATAGGTGGGGGCTTTTTATAAGAGGGATGAGGGGAACTCTTGGAAAGTTATAAAATGTTACTTTATTATATAATGTGTTTCGGATTTTAAAGGTCACAAAATTATATATTTCGAGGATAAGGTGATAAGTGGTAAAAATCCACACATCCAATAGGTTTTTTACTTGTTTAGGTATTATATTTACATTATTTTTTCATTTTATTTAAATCGTTAAATAATGAGGTAATCGATGCATCATCATGGTCTCATAAATAATTTAATTTATTTAATGTCTAAAAACTATAAAAAACTATAATGATGTAGGAAAAATTTTTATCTTTCTAATGAATATTTATATTCAATAATATGGCTTGTATAACTCCATGTAAAAATCGTTTTAGTAAAACAATACATGTTTGTGACATTTTTATTTTAATTTTAAATAAAAAGTTATTAATATCATTTTTTTACCCAAGTGGATCCATGGGGTCCCCCAGTTGACCCATGGATTTTATTTGTTGTCCATGACACATACAATAAAGGTAGGACATGTTTCAAGGTCATTTCATATTATTAAAACATTATTTTTACCTTAAATTACACTAATTACCTCTAATCACCATTAATAAAACTTAAAAGTTACTATTCACCAAAAAATTATTTTAATCCCATTAAAACACATTTTACATCCTAATGACAACCATGTATGTCGGATTTTTGAAATTAAATACACAAAAGTGGTAAAGTTTTATTTAAATAAAAAATCAGTTTTTTAACTACCACTTAGTGGTTTCACTATTCATCAAAAATTGAAGCTTTTCAGAAAAATACCAAAAATTCACCCTAAGATATATTTGATATTATAAATTCAAAAATGATATATATTTATCAAAAATCAAAACATATATGTTGAATTAGTTAATTTAATAATTAATTCCCGCTATCAAAACAAATTGCGTGTTTTTATGAAACAATATATATCAACAGATTGAGAGTAGTTTAAGTCCAATTTCAAAGTGAAATTAATTCCAATGACCACTATTGAATTAAATGTTAAAATATATTCTAATTTCAATTTAAAACCAATTAAAAAAATAATCTAATCATATAAATAAATTATATTAAAAATAGTTTTTGAATTAAAATACAACATTTTTCACTGTTCAATAAAAATGAACTTTATTCGAAAAATACGAAAAATTTACACATTGTAAATTTTGATGTCCCGATTATAAAGAAGAATTTTATTTGGTCCAATATAATGTATAAAAGTGACCAAAACAATATTTAAAGAGGGTTCACCATCAAAAGGCGATAAGTCGACATTTTAGTGAATATTAGAGTATCTATGCCTAAAATTAATTTTTTTTCTTCTTCTAAGCCTTTATCTTTTATTGGATAAATTCAAAAACATTTAACAAACATATATAATCATATTTTAGTTATTTATATTCATTCCATCCAATAAAATGGCTATGTGTTAACTATTATTTAAAATAATATATTATATTACTAGTGTGCAACGTAAGATTTCAAAAAAACTCGTTGTTGCGTATCAGGTACGTTGTCGAAAATTGCATCCCCTTTAAAGTAAAATTAAGATTTAATTAAAAATTATTAATAAATATAAAAATGTATTATTCTTTATTTACCTGGGATGTTACAATACACATCATTTTTCACTAAATTTTCATCCTAAAATATCTTTCTCTAATTCATGATAACCCATTATATGATTACTTTCCACAAAGATAACACCTATGTGTATCTTCAAACCACTAGTGTGTCATAATTCACATAACCAATTATCCTACTTCTAGAAACACAAATACACTTTCCATAAACATATGACCATCATCACATGGTGACCAGCCACTATTCTAAAACAAAAAAACATAAACCCAACCCTAATGACTTTTATCTCCAACTCGAGAGGTCAATATGAACCAAACCCTCATCCACTATAGAAATCATTATAGAATTCCTAGAGTTCACTAAAAACTACATGAAATTAGAAAAACAAAATAAACCATCTGATGGTATTCTTACCTTACACACTATATCCTTGTTACAGAGAAATTGTGTCTTAGATATTCAATCATGACACTAAATCAAATCAAAATCCATAACCTTACTTTAGGTTTAACTAACATAACAACGTCCTAGAAGACCAATGCTCGAGCCATGGAAAACCACCTTTCAGACTCAGCAAGAAATGGTATACCAATGAATCCCAAAATATTAACTTACATGAAACACCCAAATCTGAAACATATAAAAAAACAATAGGGTGAATAACTCATCATTATGAATCCTAAACTAAAATAATGAGACACAAAATTCCCATAAAAGTGTACGTAAACACTATTTTTCCTAATTTACAGTTCGATACACAACCGCACTATATTATCTAACTCACCATGTCTATTCATATGTTGATAATGTATATAGAAATTCACTAACTATCCCCCTTGGTGCTCAACCATACCTTCTAAAGAATCATAAAGTCACATGATCATGATGTATTTAAACCAAATATGTACCCTGAGAATAATAATAAATCATACATGTCTTACCTAGAATTTGTTAGAACTCCACAATTGTCTTTCCAAATATATGAACATATCCCCATGCTCTATAACAAGTACTGATTCTCCATCAGTCAGAGTCACCCCATCAATTTCTGGAACATCTCATGATGTCATCCTTGTTTGAGTTTATAGTCATATTTTTTGAGTCTTCTCATGGAATTCTCCATATAATAAAAATAATTAACATACAGTGTTCCTATTTTTAATATCATTATACTTTTCAAAATGATACAACAATTTCAAAAAACTCATATGAAATTTGAATCTCTGGTAAAAGGATTGTCCTTTTTGGTCTCCCAAAAAATGAGAGACCTGAAATCCAGAAAAATGGTCCCATATCTCACCAATCACAATGGATGGACATGGTCATTACACTAATACCAAACCAAAATACATTACAAAACATCTAATTCTTATCTCTATCTTACTTTAATATCATCAATGATATTTACTGATACCACTCTCAAGATGATGGTTTCACCACAGGAAAATCTAGTGGTGCGGACAAAACAACAAGGATTTGTAAAATATTCAATTCAATGTTTGAGAAAATTCATAAACATAAACCAATAGGTTCCATTTTCAAATTTTCAGTAGATACTCCAACAAGTAATACCTTTGTTCTGAGTATCAAGGGTCGATGGTGCCAACACACCTCAATTCTTCACACCATCATCTTCACCTCAATGGAAAATTTATTAAAAGTTAAAAATATCAAGAAACCAAGCTAAAAATATATATAATCCCTAATTAACCAAAAATCAATAAGAAAATTGAAATTAAAATAATATATCTCCAATACAATCCACTAGATAGTCGAGAACCCAAGTACATCACGACATTACAGTCATAATACTACTTGAGCTACTCTAACTAATGTGCATCACCTTATTCATAGGGAAAGATAATATGATCATTCTAAAGACACCCTAATGCATGACAAAAAAAATCACCAAAAAAATCTAATTAGAAAATTTCATAATGATCTACCTATATTTCATAGGATTACACATTTTTTAGTAACCACTTCCAACCTAAAAATCTCCACCATTGATATATACTACTCTAATTCTAGCTCTAATGATGATTCAAGAACCTGAGAAATCCAAAACTCATCGCATGGAAACCCATCATCCTTTTTTTATTACTATAAGGACCCGGACTTATACATTACATATTATTGAATTAAATGAATAATTCACATAGAGGATCTTTTCAGGTTTACAGTTTTGAGAATTAGGACATAACTATTACATCTCAAAAGATTACAAAGTAGACACATCTACTAAGTTTCCATAAAATAAAAACTCTTAGAAAGAAACATGTCTAGTTCTATGTTTTAGATAGCATGATGTTTCCTTGTTCCCATCTTTGACCCTATTCCACATTATGTCCTGTGAAAAACATTCAAAAAAAACCTGTGGTGAGAATAAAAAGCTCAGTAAGGGATACACAAAGAAGGAAAACTGTTAGTTTTTCAAAACAACAAGTAAACCATGAGTACTTTATCAATGTAATACTTTTCACCTTTATGAAGTAGTATAAACTCTTCAATGAATAAAAGATCATTACTTTCCCTTTTGTAACCAAAGGATTACCATAAAACCCATATATATAACATATAAAGGTTTCTTGAGACATAAACATACTTAAATGGGATAACCATACGGTCGACTTCCGCACATATCATTTAATAGAATAGCCATACGGCTGACTTCTATACCCAATGCATTGGAGGTTATAACGTTACCACCCACCCTAGTATTCACGGCACCAACAGTCATATGGTTTATCACGTAACCACCCGTCAAATGTCCAAGTACCATTATAAAATCATAAGACATAAATCAAATATAATGGAAAGAAAACATGTCCACACTTGGATCACAATATATCACTTAAATATGTTTACATAAAAAGTCCATTATAAAAACAATTTTCAATACCAAAATACATAAATGATTATATGGTATTTATTTCATTTTAAAAACATTACGGCTTTTTGAGGTAGCCAAAGACCAAATAATACTCGCGGCGGTGGAAAAAGTCGTTGTCACCACGTACGTTAAAAGTAACATTACTTTATTTTTTTCGTTTTGTAAAACTCTTCATAGAAAAAGATTCATTTTTTATAAAATTAAAAGTCAAAGGGGTTTATACAATGTAAAAAAGAAAGCCTTGTATTAGAAAAAAATATGCCTCAATGGAAGGAGATTGAGAAGAAGTCCCTAACAAAGACGGTATCCTAGGATTAAGGATAAATCAATTACATAATTATGTGTGACAAATGAATACACCAAATATAAGTGGATATTATGTGTAAAACAATCTGAGGTCATTCACACATATTCATAGAACGACATATTCAAGGAGTATAAGTTTATCCAAAAGAATCAAAATTGGGTTAATAATTTCCCTTGCAAAAATTCGACTGCCTAACAGCGTCACTTAAAAATTCAGAAAATGAGTTGATAAGAGATAAAAAGGGTATCTCATCACATGGACATAAAATTTACATCAATAAGGATATAGAAGAACATATCCAAACATTAAAATATTTAAATTAAAAGACCCAACAAAATAAGTCTTTTAAAAAGTGGAGGGTGAAAGGTTCCCTCACCTACTTCGGTATATTTAGATACATACACTCCATGAAAGAAGGAAAATACAACATTGATGTAAATACATGTTGGTCGGAGTGGATACTCAAGAGGGGGGTGAATTGAGTTCCAATTAAAAATTTATGTTTTCAAAAATTTGTCTTAAAAACCCCAAAATAAAATACTGAATTAAACTGTAGTGAATTTATATCAAAGTAAAGGTTCGGCTGAGTTCTCAAGGTATTGATTATTTCCCAGTTAATCAAAACAGAAAGGTTGATTAACATTTGAAACCATCTTACTGATTTAAAACTAATATAAACACTTGCGAATTTAATTATCAAAGTGACATTAAAATAGTTTTGGTTTTAAAGTAATTAGCAGGGGAATAAAAGAATAAATTTGAAAGATATAGCACAACAGATATAACCAAGAGGTTCAGTCTCAAGACAAGACTTAGTCCTCTCAACAATTTATATAAATTTGATCCACACCCTGGTCGGGGTTCACAACAGTTTACAACTATCCAGGTCCACGACCTCTACTACTATTATTCGTGGGAAACAGAACAACATCAACCAGGTGTCCAGTTCACACACGACCTCTACCACTATTACTGTGGGAAATGAAAGATGTAATGAGTTTTCTGAGGATTTACAGATCCTCCAGCTAAAGTACATGAGACAGTGTGTGTGTTAAATACATCATATAACACACACTGCTCGAAATGTAAAATAATGAATCACAGAGCAGAGATGTAGAGTATAGAAATCACTCTAGTGATTGCAGTGAAGCTTTAGACTCCTTGAGTTTGACTAGAAATGATTCTGAGTCCTCTTTTGGTTTTTTTCTGAAAAATAGAGTGTCGTCTGCTTGGTATATAGGTTCATAGATAGTGAGAAATATATTCAATGATGTTCTTCAATGACCTCTTGAATGTACAAAACTCTTTTGAGTAAGCTTGAGTGTGTATGAGATTCTGTTTCTTCTCCTCGTAAGGTCTTATCTTGTCTTCCACACTTATATCATCCACCACTCTTTGCACTCATATAAGTCTTGTCGTTGTCACATGGTGTGTTTTCACCAACAGGGACTTCTTGTATTTATGGAGCGATCTCCCGCAAAAGAAATGATTTCTTTTATCAGGTATGAGGTACGGTTCCCTGACATCCAAAAACCTTCATTAAATAAATTTCAGAACAATGAAATATACCTAATATGACCGTTGGCTAGATTAAATAAAGATAAAGAAATTCAAACAGTTGTTTATGACTATCGGTGAGTCAAGTGATCGGTAGCTCATTAGTATCAGCATCGGTGGCTAGACATATTCAGTGACTCAGATGATCAGCATCAATGTGTCATGATCGGTGACTCAATTGATCAGCATCGGTGAGACATCTTCGGTGACTCAGATGATCAGCATCGATGTGTCATGATCAGTGACTCATTTAATAAGGATCGGTGCGACTGCTGTCTTTTAATATGGATCAGTGCGACCGATGTCCTTTGATATGGATTGGTGCGACCGTTGTCCTTTGATATGGATCGGTGCGACCATTGTCCTTTTATTTGGATTGGTGCGACCGTTGTCCTTTGATATGGATCAGTGCGACCGCTGTCCTTTGATATGGATCGGTGCGACCGTTGTCCTTTGATATGGATCAGTGCGACCGTTGTCCTTTGATATGGCACAAAGTGTCTGTTTGATCGAGAAGACTTCTAGAAGACTTGTAAATCAATATCAAGCATAGATAAAAACATGATCCAACCAATAAAAACAAATTCACTAAGAGATTGTGATTGTGTATATGAGAAATCCAACCAGATTAAGTAACGATGATTTGTGATTATTAAAACAGCAATCATAGGAAGAATTCAAAAATCTTACAGAGGGCTCAACAATACACGTAAATGAAAGTATATTACAAAAATTGTAGAATAATGGGCAGTACATATACCACTCGAAGGAAATGGTGGAAAATGTAGCATAAATCTCACGGGAATAAAAGTGAGATGAAAAATCACTTACGAAAACTCGGCAGCCTAACGGTTCCACTTAAAACTTCAAAAAATGGATTGATGAGATCAAATAGGGTCTCTAATCATATTAACATAAAATTTACAGAATGTTTAAGATAAAAGAACATCCCCAAACATAAAAAATCGGAGCTAAAAAGATGTGACATAAAGGAGGGTACTTAAAAATAAAGAGAGGTTAGATCTCTTACGAAAATTCGACAGCTTAACGGCGCCACTCAAAACATCCAAAATGGATTGATGGGAGAAAATATGGTCTCTCATCATATGAACATAAAAATTACAATAATAGTAATATATAAGAACATCCCAATCATAAGAAAGATGAGATTAAAAGGAATGACATAAAAGAGTGTACTTAAAAAGAAAGAGAGGCGTAGGATCCCTTACGAAAATTCGGCAGCCTAACGGTACCACTTAAAAATTCTAAAAATGAATTGATGAGAGGAATAGGGGGTATCTCATCATATGAAAATAAAAATTATAGTATGGTTAATATAAAAGAACAACCACCAACATAAGAACATGGATCATAAATGATATGACAAAAAAGAGGGTACTTGAAAAAAAAAGAGGGCGGATCCCTTACCTCAAGTCCGACTTGTCTTATTCGTTTCATTATATTCATGAATAATAAACTTTTTCAATTTATAATTTCTTAAGGACCTCCTTTAAATATTATTATTCAGTTCATAACACATATTATAATGTTATAATAATTGTTTAATAATGTTAGTTCATATCAGACGTTTTTGCCGATGTTTGGTACATGAGTCAAAAATGAACTTGTTTGAAACTTATTGCCCGTATAGTTATAAGTAAATCATTTCCAGAATAGTGTTAATGATTAATATATCATATATATCCAGTAAATATTCATTTTATACTATTCCATAACATTTGGAGATAAAAAATGAAAAGCACCGTTCATGGAGACTGTAGGTCGTACGTACGCATGAACACTACTTTATTTTGTTTCATATTAATGGAATTGAAAATAAAAGATATATATATATATATATAATAATTCCAGTATAATATATATGTTATATAGGTCACATATGTTCATTAATTTCATTCTTTATAAATTCCATGTATTGCATGAATGAGTCACATCACTTGAGGGAGCGGTAGTCCACACATCCTCCTATGAAATTATCGCATTTGCACAACATGCAAAGAATAACGGTAAGTTTTAAATATAAAATACAGAAGCATATCGTAAAAATAAATACCATGTATATCATATATAGAATACAGTGACATCATAATGGCCACATTTAAAGATGTTAAAAGAATATTGAATAATCATCGTTTTGTGAGGCAGTAATTCGCCATCCACAGAAACAATATGTTCTTTAACCATTAGACAGATGTGTGTGTAATTTTAGCACTATTACTTATTATAAAAACATCCTAGTATATTTAATATACTTGTGTTGTTACAAAAGAAAGGAATAAAAAGATTTTATGGGGCTGGAGAAGCAAAATAAAACTTAAGAACACAAGAGAAGACACTACACTTAAATCCGGTAACTCTTTTTGATTTGAGCTCAAAGGCTTCCTTGGAAAGACTTATTCCCAATGTGAGGATTCTAGGAGTAATAGAGGGATGTTTAGAGTAAAAATGGGCAATTTGTGAATGAGTCAATGGCTTGAGAGGTGTGGGTAAGGTGGTAGAGGTAGGGGCCTTTTATAAGAGGATAGGAGGGGCACTCTTGGAAAGTCTTGAAAAGTAACATTATTATAAAATGCATTTCTGATTTTTAAGGTCCCAAAATTAAATATTTCAAGGATAAGGTGATAATAGTTCGAAATATACACATCCGATAGGTTTTTGTCAATTTTAGGTCTTAGATTTTATATTATCTTTTGATTTTATTTAAATCTTTAAATAATGAGGTAATCACATTATCATCATGGTGTCATAAATAATTTAATTTATTTAATGTCTAAAAATTATAAAAAATTATCATGATGTAGGAAATCTTTTTAGATTTCTAATGAATATTTATAATAAAAAATATGACTTTTATAACCCCATGTAAAAAATGTTTTAGTAAAACAACACATGTTTGTGACATTTTAATTTTAACTTTAAATAAAAAGTTATTAATGTCATTTTCCTACCAAAGTGGATGCATGGGGTCCCCAAGTTGACCGATGGATTTTCTTGGTCGTCTATGACTTATCCAATAAGGGTACGACATGTTTCAAGGTCATTTCATATTATTAATACATTATTTTTACCTTAAATTACGCTAATTACCTCTAATCACGATTAAAAACATAAAAGTTACTATTCACCAAAAAATTATTTTAATCTCATTGAACAACATTTTACTTCCTAATTAAAACCATGTATGTCAGATTTTTGAAATTCAAAACACAGAGGTGGTAAAATTTCATTTAATCGAAAAATCAGTTTTTAAACTACCACTTAGTGGTTTCACAAATCATCAAAAAATGATGTTTTTCAGAAAAATACCAAAAATTCACCCAAAGCTATATTTGATATTCCGAATTCAAAAATGATTTCTATTTTAAAAAATTAAAATCATATAAGTTTCTTTAATTAATTTAATTATTAGTTCCCGCTGTCAAAACAAATAGCGTGTTTTTATGAAATAATATATGTACAAGGATTGACACTAGTTTAAGTTCAATTTCAAAGTAAAATTAATTCCAATGACCACTATTGGATTAAATGGAAAAAATATATTCTAATTTAACTTTAAAACCAATTCAAAATATGATCTAATCATATAAATAAATTAGATTAAAAATTGGTTTTGAATAAAAATACAACATTTTTCACTTATTTATTGAAAATGAACTTTATCGTAAAAATACCAAAAATTTACATGAATTAAATTTTGATGTCCCAATTTTAAAGAAGAATTTTATTTTGTCAAATTTAACACATAAAATTGTGAAAAAGTGGATTTAAAAGAGGTTCTCCATCAAAAGGAGGTTAATCGACCTTTTATAGAATATTAGACTGTTTACGCTTAAAATTTGATTCCTTCATGTTTTTAATCCTCTATCATTTATTGTAAAAAGTAAAACTATTTGAAAAAAATATATAATCATTTTGTAGATAGTTCTATTCATTCCCATCATTACAACATCTATGTGTTAACTACCATTTAAAATAATTTTTTTTTTATTATTAGAGTACAACATATGATTTCAAAGGAACTCGTTGTTGCGTATTGGGTAAGACATCGAGCATAGAATTCCATTTAAATTAATATTAACATTTTATTCACAAATAGGGATAAATATAAAAATGTCATATTCTTTATTTACCTGGGGTGTTACATCCTTCCCCCCTTTTGGGAATTGCATCCTCGCAATTTTAGAATTGGGCTCGGAAACATCATTAAAAGTCCCACATCGGAAGAAGAGTCGGTAAAACAATCACTTTAAAAGAAAGAAAGAGAAGTACAAAGGTCACTTGACTTAACCCATACTAGGATTCCATGTAGGAAAACATGGATATGGAAGAAAACGTAAAGGGTCATGTTCTGAGGGAGAGTGATAGAAAACATGTTTAGAAGAAAGCAAAACACAATAAAATCACAAACTTGTGGTGGGTTAAACGGTATTCGATTCCCTGGTAGGAAAAGTTAATAGAAAACTTTTTTTGTTTTAAGTTACTTTTCATTAAGGAATTTATTTTTTATATTAAGGAAACATACTTACTTTTCATGTTGAATTTCAACTTTTACTAGATTTCTTACACAAACTCATACTTTCCCAAAATGATGAGTATCTAAGAAGACTTGTTCACATTAAGAGTAATATAATCAACTTCTAGAGAATCACCTAATCCACAAAAAATAACTATATATTTCCAATGTCTTTAGACCCTTACCAATACCAAAGTTGTTAGAACAAGATCAGATAATCCAGAAAAGGACAACCCTTTATAAAAAGAAAATCTATTCTTAATCTCCAAAATTTGTCCAACAAAACCCAATGTTCAACGAGGACCATTCGATAAAAAATTTGTCCATAAAATTCTTCAATGTAAACCAAACTAAGATTGAAACCCAAATATCTGAAGGATTTAGTCACATAGTCTTACAAGGTACAAATTAACACTTATTTCCAAATAACATCAGTTTCTCTAAAAGTCTCATATTGAAAAGTAATTTACCTAACCACATATCCTCCAGGATAGTTTAATAATTTCCATAGATAACCCAAAATAGACTTACTCTGTAACGCCCCGACCCCAGCTACCCAGAGTCGGTGCATTACTTCGTAACATTGGCATGATCACAAAAGATCAAGTCTCGAAAGACCGATTAGTTTAGTATCCTTGGAAACACTAGATACATTCAAAATTCCTTCATTACATCAAAAATTAAACAAACTACAATAACATGGTCTTCATAGTCCACACTCATATCCTCACTGACTATTCTTGCAATTCAGTCATAATACACTTCTTCACATCCTGGAAAATATTAAAACATTGAAAGGGGTGAGCTTAGATGCTCAGTAAGGATAAAAATATTGCGGAAGCTTTTATAAGAAAACATAAGCATTTAAAGCAATGTATAACTAAAACAAAAGACTTTTAAACTTGAACATCAACATCATATGGAAAAAGTAAAATGAAATAATGCCATATACTCATTCACATGGATATTCTACTAATCTAATAATCACATGCAAAATCACTAACCACTTTCATAATGTTGGAATGCATAATGCCAGACTATCATAACCACATAGCCAAGGCCTCGTGCCAAGACTACAAATAATGTTTTGTCAAGGCCTTGTGCCAAGACACTAGTTTTTCTCATGAGACGTAACGATTCATCGAGGAGCTATAGCAGGCTCCACCCATCACATATTAAGTCCAATGCATTCCCATATGAAAAGGTTTAATCATAACATAAACATTCATATTAAAACTGGCATACAAGATGTCAATAATTTCACCATAAACTATGAATGTTATAAAATAGCACATCCACAGTCAAACATATCACAAAACCTTAAATACAATATAGAAGTTTTGTATTATAATAAATCAACTTCAAATAAGCGTAAAATCCATCAAAGGATGTTGACATAGATGAAATCAAAACACTTTTTAGAGAAATATCTCTTTCTATTTTTGAAATCATTTAAGAGCCATATAAAACAAAACATTTTCTTGAAAATGCTCTTATAAGTTTGTAAGGTAAGCTTTGAAGATTTTATAACGGCGGAAATATTCCTCTTATAAAAAGTCAAAAAGGGTATAAATGACTTTAACCCATATTCTTGTAAATAATAAAAATGTTTTGAAATACATTTTGAAGAAACATGGATGTGGATGATAACGAGGTCCCAGTAGATAATTATGTATAAACAACCTTGGATAATGAAGAGGTTGTGAAGTAAACCCTTACCTTGTACTTTTCCTTGGTTGGGGTAGGTTAACCTCCTGTATAATGGTGAAATAATTGTTATTAAATTATACAATAATCATATACATTCATATGATATCATATATGATCTTTTAACATTGCTTCGTTAACAATATCTTAGATTTATCATTGTTTCGGGTGTTAACTTACTCGTTTTCTTTTATATGTTTTGTTACGTAAGTCGTGTTTTTCATGGATAGGTTGTATCTTATTCATATCCAGAATGATATCATGTCCTTAAACATTATTTTTAAATCATCAAATGATAATTATACTTGAATGGATACGACGGAGAATGAATCTCATCGCGTTCGTGGAGACGGTAGTCCGTACGTACGCACGAGCGACAATATCATTATTTTGATATTTAAATAATATATAATTGGATAGTATATCATATATACAGAATAATTATCATGTTATATTTATTATTTACATGAATTACATATCATTATTATACCCATCTAAATAATAATATATTGAATAACAATTACACCACGACGTGGAGACGGTAAGCCGTACGTACACACGTATGGTGACATGTCATTCAAATGATGGGTAGAATACTGAATATGGTTGTTCCATATTTATAATAACATCATAGTATATAGAAGATACTAGAGTTATAATTTTATAATTGAAATAATAAACAAAGAGGGAGTGGAAGAAGAAAGAAACTTGAAAGAGGGTGATGAAAATGTTACCTCTTCTTCGGGTTCTTCCTTTTGATTTGATCAAAAGGACTCCATAGGATGGCTTTCTGAATAAAGTAAAGCTTCTAGGATGAAGGGAGAGAAGTTGGGAGAGTATTTGGGCAGGGGTTGGCCGAACCAAAAGTCTTGGAAGTGTGAATAAGGTGGTAGAGGTGGGGGCCTTTTATACGAGGAGAGGAGGGGCACTTTTGGAAATATTGAAATGTTACATTATTTCACAATTCTTTTCGGATTCCAAAGGTCCCACACTTATAGAATTCGAGGCTAAGGTGATAATGTTTCTAAATATCCTCATCCAATAGGCTTTGGACAAGTGTAAGACTTGGATTTTCCATTATCTTCTCATTTTATTTAAATCGTTAAATAATGAGGTCATCGCTGCATCATAATGATGTCATAAATAATTTAATTAATTTAATGTCTAAAAATTATAAAAAAATACTATGATGTAGGAAATCATTTTAGCTTTCTAATTAATATTTATAGTCAAAATTTGGACTTGTTTAACCCCACTTAAAAACTGTTTTAGTAAAACAACTCATGTTTGTGTCAATTTAATTTTAACATTAAATAAATGTATATTAATGTAATTTTCAAACTAAAGTGGCTCCATGGGGTCCCCAAGTTGACCCATGGGTTGTCTTGGTCGACCATGACTCATCCAATAGGAGTAGGACAAGTGTCATACTCATCTCATATTATTAAAACATTATTTGTACCTTAAACTACACTAATTACCTCTAATCGCGATTAAGAACTTAAAAGTTACTATTCACAAAAAAATTATTTTAATCTCATTGAACCACATTTTAATTATTAATGACAACCATGTATGTCGGATATTTTAAAATCAAATCACAGAAGTGGTAATATTTCATTTTAACGAAAAATCAGTTTTTAACAACCACTTAGTGGTTTCACTATTCATCCAAAATTGAAGTTTTTCAGAATAAGGCCAAAATTTCACCCTAAGCTATAATTGATATTCCAAATTCAAAAATGATGTCCATTTTGATAAATAAAATTTATACAATTTCAAAAAGTAGGTATTACTATTCACAACGGCTAGTTTAATTAGTTGTGGTGTGTGTTAGAGCTCGAGGTTGCGTACAACACACGCTATTGCATTATTCGAAGGGAAACGTACAGTGGAAGCTTGGGGTGTTACATAATCTTGATTCAAAAAATCATCTACCTAAAAAGAATAAGTCATTATAACCAGGGACTTCACGTAGTCCAGTGGTAGGCGATAAATACCAATCGCACATTGGTTGTGGGTTCGATTCCCTCATCTTTGTCCGACGCGACGGGTTGTCACACGGTCTGCATGTTGTCATTTTTCCAAAGCAATATAATTCTTAAAAAATTCCCCAATAAGAGATAAAATCATCAAAAATAACCATAACATAATTTGACCTCAATTTTACCTCATGCCTTTCATCTTCCATCATAACATATAGTAACCCATAATTACCTCAAAAGTAAGTATCATATAAACCCTAATGGTTCCCTTTATAATTATCACATGAACTTCCACATCGAGTTGGTTCTCTCGTACAAGAGGCATTATAGAACTCACCAAGGTTCAAGTGGTTTATCATGACTCTTGATAGTTGGTTTAGAATAACCACGAGATTTCTCATTGAATCCCCCATTTCATCCAGTCTCTTAATCAGAGAACCACCACAATTTCCTTCAAATCCATTGTCTCTTTGGTGCCTGCTAGACCCATCCATTTACTAAAACCAAAAATGTCAGTGTGAGTATATCAATAAAATCATCATGTACTAATGAGGAAGATAAACACTAAGATATACTTACTCATTCACATTATCTAAAATCTATGACTCTTTCTGAAATCCTAACCATTATGTTAATGTCACTTATGCTTAGAGAATACCCTGACCTCTAAAGTTATCTAAACTAACCTTTGATAGAAACTATAAGGACCCAACCTTAAACATTAATTATTATTGAATTAAATGAATAATTCACATTGAGGATCTTTTCAGGTTAAGATTTTTAGAGAATTAGGACATAACTATTACAACTAAAATGATTACAAAGTAGACACTTATACTGAGTTTCGATAAAATAAAAACTCTTAAAAAGAAACTTGTCTACTTCCATGTTTTAGATAGCATGATGTTTCCTTGTTCCCATCCTTGACCCTATTCCACATTAAGTCCTATAAAAAACATTTAAAAAAATCATGGGGTGAGAATAAAAAGCTCAGTAAGGGATACACAAAGAAGGAAAACTATTAGTTATTCAAAACAACAAGTAAAACATGACTACTTTATCAAAGTTATTCTTTTCACCTTTATGAAGTAGTATAAACTCTTCTATGAATAAAAGATCATTACTTACCCTTTTGTTACCAAAAGATTAACATAAAACCCATATACATAACATATAAAGGTAACATGGGACATAAATATACTTAAATGGAATAACCATACGGTCGACTTCCACAAATATCACTTAATGGAATAGCCATACGGCCGACTTCCATACCCAATGCATTGGAGGTTATAACGTAACCACACATCCTAGTATTCACGACCCCACCTGTCATATGGTTTATCACATAACCACCCGTCAAATGTCCAAGTACAATTATAAAATAAAAAGACATAAAACAAATATAATGGAAAGAAAACATTTCCACACTTTGATCACAATATATCACTTAAATATATTGACATAACAAATCCATTATAAAAACCATTTTCATTATCAAAATACATAAAAGAGTATGTGGTATTTATTTCATTTTAAAAGCATTATGGCTTGTTGAGGAAGCCAAAGACCAAATAATACTCGCGGCGACGGAAAAGGTCATTGTCACTGCGTACGTTAAAAGAAACATTCCTTTTTGTCGTTTTGTAAAACGCTTCGTAGAAAAAGATTCATTTTTTATAAAATTAAAATTAAAAGGGGTTTATACACTGTAGAAAATAAAGCCTAGTATTAGAACAAAATATTCCTCAATGAAATGAGATTGAGATGAAGTCCCTTACAAAGACGGTATCCTTGGATTAAGGATAAATCAATTACATAATTATGTGTGAAAAAAGAATACACAAAATATAAGTGGATATTAAGTGTAAAATAATCAGAGGTAATTCACACATATTCATAGAATGACATATTCAAGGAGTTCAAGTTTATCCCAAAGAATCCAAATTGGGTTAAGAAGTTCCCTTGCAAAAATTCGACTGCCTAACGACCTTCACTTCAAAATTCAGAAAATGAGTTTATGAGAGATAAAAAGGGTATCTAATCACTTGGACATACAATTTACATCAATAAATATATATAAGAACATATCCCAACATTAAAATATGTAAATTAAAAGACCCAACAAAATAAGTCTTTTTAAAAGAGAAGGGTGAAAGGTTCCCTTATCGACTTGGGTATCAATCGAAACAGACACCCCATGAAAGAAGGACAATACATCATTGATGTAAATAATCATAAACAAAATTATATTACCCAGAAAATAGAAAAATGAGCAGTACATATACCACTAAAAGGAAATGGTGGAAAATGTAGCATCAATGTCATGGGAATAAAAGTGAGATGAAAAATCCCTTACGATAACTCGGCAGCCTAACGACGCCACTTAAAACTTCCAAAAATTGATTGATGAGATCAAATACGGTCTCTCAACATATTAACATAAAATATATATCAAGATGAATATAAATTAACATCCCCCATCATAAAAAAGTGTATCATAAAAGAAGTTACAAAAAGGAGAGAACATAAAAATAAAGAGAGAGGTTGGATCCAATATGAAAATTCAGCAGCCTAACGGCGCCACTTAAAACATCCAAAATGGATTGATGAGAGAAAATAGGGTCTCTCATCATATGAACATAAAAATTAAAATAATATTAATATAAAAGAACATCCAAATCATAAGAAATAATATCTTAAAAGTAATTACATAAAAGAGTGTACTTAAAAAGAAAGAGAGGGGTATGATCCCTTACGAAAATTCGGCAGTCTAACGGCGCCACTTAAAAATTATAAAAATGAATTGATGAGAGTAATATGGGGTATCTCATAATATGATAATACACATTAAATTATGGTTAATATAAAAGAAAATCCTCCAACATAAGAAAAAGGAGAATAAATGAAATGACATAAAAGAGGGTACTTGAAAATAAAGAGAGAGGTCAGATCCCTTACCTCATGTCCGACTTTTCTTGTTCGTGTCTTTATATTCCTGAATAATAAACATTGGTAAATTTATAACTTCTTAAGGACCTCTTTTAAAGATTATTATTATGTTCATATCACATATTATAATGTTATAATAATTGTTTAATAATGTTTGTTCATATCAGACGTTTTTGCCGATGTTTGGTACGTGAGTCAAAAATGAACTTGTTTGAAAATGATTGCCCACGTAGATATAAGTAAATCAATTCCAGAATAGTGTTAAAGATTAAAATATCATATATATCCAGTAAATATTCATTTTATACTATTCTTTAACATTTGGAGATCTAAAATGAAAAGCACCGTTCATGGAGACGGTAGGTCGTACGTAAGCATGAACATTACTTTCATTTTTTTTCATATTAATGGAATTAAAAATAAATGAGAGAGATATATATATATTATAATTACATTATAATATATATGTTATATAGGTCACATATGTTCATTAATTTCATTCTTTATACATTCCATGTATTGCATGAACGAGTCACATCACTTGAGGGGGCGGTAGTCCACACTTCCTCATATGAAATTATCGCATTTGCACAACATGCAAAGAATAATGGTTTGTTTTAAATATAAAATAAAGAATCATATAGTAAACATAAATACCATATATATCATATATTAAATACAATGAAATCATAATGGCTACCTTTAAAGCTGTTAAACGAATATTGAACAATCATCGTTTCGTGAGGCAGTAATTCGCCATCCATAGAAACAATATGTTCTTTAACCATTAGATGGATGTGTGTGTAAGTGTAGCTCCAATACATAATATATAAACATCCTATTATATTTAATATACTGTTTTTGTTACAAAATACAGAAATAAAAAGAGTTTATGGGGTTGGAGAAGCAAAATAAAACATAAGAACACAAGAGAAGACACTACCTTTAAATCGGGTAACTCTTTTTTATTTGAGATCAAAGGCTTCCTTGGAAAGACTTCTGCCCTAAGTGAGGATTCTAGGAGTAGTATAGGGATTTGTAGAGACAAAATTGGCAGGGTTTGTCGGAGACAATGGCTTGAGTGGTGTGGGTAAGATGGTAGAGGTGGGGGCCTTTTATAAGAGGAGAGGAGGGGCACACTTGGAAAGTCTTGAAAAGTAACATTATTATAAATTCATTTTCGGATTTTAAAGGTCCCAAAATTAAATATTTCGAGGATAAGGTGATAATATTTCTAAATACACACATCCAACAAGTTTTTGACATGTTTAGGTCTTAGAGTTTACATTATCGTTTCATTTTATTTAAATTGTTAAATAATGAGGTAATCGCTGCATCATCATGGTGTCATAAATAATTTAATTTATTTGATGTATAAAAATTATAATATAATTATAATGATGTAGGGAATCGTTTTATCTTTCTAATGAATATTTATAGTCAAAAATATGACTTTTATAACCCCATGTAATAATTGTTTTAGTAAAACAACACATGTTTGTGAAATTTTAATTTTATATTTAAATAAAAAGTTATTAATGTCATTTTCCTATCCATGTGGTTCCATGGGGTCCCCATGTTGACCCATGGATTTTATTGGTCGTCCATGACAAATCCAATAAGGGTAGGACATGTGTCAAGGTCATTTAATATTATTAAAACATTATTTTTACCTTAAATTACACTAATTACCTATATTCGCGATTAAAAATATAAAATTTAATATTCACCAAAAAATAATTTTAATCCCATTGAACCAAATTTTACATCCTAATTTAAACCATGTATGTCAGATTTTTGAAATTCAAAACACAGATGTGGAAAATTTTCATTTAAACAAAAAATCAGTTTTTAACTACCACTTAGTGGTTTCACTATTCATCAAAAATTGAATTTTTTCAGAAAAATAGCAAAAATTCACCTTAAGATATATTTGATATTCCGAATTCAAAAATGATGTCTATTTTAAAAAATAAAAAACATATAATTTTCATTAATTAATTTAATTTTTAATTCCCTCTGTCAAAACAAATAGCGTGTTTTTATGAAACAATATATATAAAAAGATTGACACTAGTTTAAGTCCAATTTCAAAGTGAAATTAATTACAATGACCACTATTGGATTGAATTGTAAAAATATATTCTAATTGAACTTTAAAACCAATTCAAAAGATAATCAAATCATATAAATAAATTATATTAAAAATAGGTTTTGAATAAAAATACAACATTTTTCACATATTCATTAAAAAAGAACTTTATCGTAAAAATACCAAAAATTTACACAAAGTAAATTTTGATGTCCCGATTTTAAAGAAGAATTTTATTTTGTCAAATATAACACATAAAATTGTCAAAAATTTAATTTAAAAGAGGTTCGCCATCAAAAGGTGGTTAATCGACCTTTTAAAGAATATTAGAATGTTTACGCTTAAAATTGGATTCATTCTCATTTTTAATCCTCTAACATTTACTGTAAAAAGTAAAAATATTTGAAAAAAATATATAATCAATTTGTAGATAGTTCTGTTCATTCCCGTCACTACAACAGCGAGGTGTTAACTACCATTAAAAATAAATTTTTTTATTATTAGAGTGCAATGAAAGATTTCAAATGAACTCGTTGTTGTGTATTGGGTAAGCCATTGAGCATAACGTTCCCTTTAAATTAATATTAATATTTTATTCACAAATAGGGATAAATATAAAAATGTCATATTATTTATTTACCTAGGGTGTTAAAATTACAATATAGAGAACATACATTCATTATATTCATACTAGAAAAAATAAAGTGGGAATTCTCTAGGAGGAACACTAATACATCCCTCACATTGAGAAAAGACACCACAATACATAACACCCAAGAATCCATAAACAGCGAGGACATTGTAACCCACAAGATTCCTCCAATATTTTTAAGGGTATTCCAAAGGAACTTAAATACTAAAATAATAATCCACTAATCATATGTCATGCCTTAATCCCTATATAGATTGTATATAGAGACCTATTATGGTAATACATAAATATAACACCATAGTAGATGAATACAACACACATTTCACAATAATATATTTTTGATGTAAAAAGTTTCTATGTGTCTTTGGAAACATGTATAATAAAAAATGGTTCAATGATGATAAAATTATTTCTCATTTACTTCTTCACAACAATAACCCATTCAACCATAACATTCATAAAACAATTCTTTATAACCTGGGGAAGCGGAATATACGAGGGTTATAATGTTATGTAATGGTAAACAAAGGATATATCAATAAATTATCATAAGTGATAATAATATTATGTTATGGATATTGTAACATGATCAAAATATAATAATATCAAATCCATCAATTCATATATACTAATCAAGAAACACTCCATAAGGTTTTATTAGTCAAAAGTCATAAAACTAAAGGGTGGGGAATGCACATGAGCCTCAACCCAGTTGGTGAGGACTCTCTAGGTGAATTCAAGAGACCTGAGATAAAATCCGGGTGGAGGCATGTTTCCAGGTACTGTAGCAGTATTGTAGTAGTACTGTAGTAGCACTGTAGCATGCACTGTTCGGTACTGTAGTAGCCAGAACTCTTCATCCATCTGGGCCTTCGGGCCACCGGTTTGGTCCTCGGGTCCTGCAAGGATTTCGGGCCACCCAAGGCCTTCGAGACAGTTGATTCTCAAGGCCTTAAGCCCACCATAAGGCCTTAGAGCCACCCCAAGGCCTTCGGGCCACATGAATGCAGGCCCCAGACACACTACAAAAAAGGAGCAGCCCCATAATAGGATTCAGAGCAGTTGCACTCACCAGATCATAGCCAAATTATGTCATCGGTTGTAACACCCCAAGCTTCTACGGTACGTTTCCCTTCGAATAATGCGATAGCGTGTGTTGTACGCAACCTCGAGTTCTAACACACACCACAACTAATTAAACTAGCCGTTGTGAATAGTAATACCTACTTTTTGAAATCATATATATTTTATATTTCAAAATGGACTTCATTTTTGGATTCGGAATATTGAAATTATCCTAGAGTGAAATTTTGGTACTTTTCGGATAAATTTTATATTTTGATGAATAGTGAAAATTACTAAATTTTAATTAAAAACTACTTTTTTAATCAAAATAATTAATAGTGATAAATTGTGAATTTGAGTGGTTTTAAAGTATATTTAGAATATATTTTTACCATTTAATATAATGTTGGTCATTGGACATAATTTTACAATTAAACCGAACATAAACAAGTGTCAATCTTTTGATAGTTATTACCTTTTAAAAACACGATTTTTGTTTTGACAGCGGGAATTAATTTTAAATTAATTTCTGCCACTTCTGTGTTTTGAATTTAGGAAAATGGATTCCATATTTGGAATCAGGATGTTCAAATTGTGTAAATGGGTAACTTTTATTTTTAGACATTTTGAATAATTACTGTGGAAAATATTTTATTTACCATGGTTAATGGTAAATCCGGTAAATAACGGTTAAAAAATAATATTATAATAATACAAAATTACCCTAAAACGTGTCCTAACCTTATTGGTGGACACATACCCGACCATGAGCATCCTTGGGTCAATTTGGGGACCCCTTGGAGCCACTTGTATGTGGTAGGGACACTTTATATTAATAAAGTTAAAATAAAAATAAAAATGGCATAAGCTTACATCTTTTAGAAGAACAATTTTTACATAGGGTTATACATTTTGGATTTTCGATTATAAATATTCATTAGAAAGATAAAAAGAGTTCCTAAATAATGATATTTTATTTATAATTTTTAGACATCATATAAGTTAAATTATTAATGACACAATAATGATGCAATGTTTACCTCATTAATAAATCATTTAAATAAATAAGATTATAATGATTAAAATATTATCTAAAACCTGTCCAATTATTATTGGTTGATGTTATTTAGAATATGAGTCATCTTATCTTCGACCTAAATGATTTTTGGACCATTATAAACCGAATATAATTATATTATAAAGTAATACTTTCACTCTTTCCTAAAGAGCCCCTCCTCTCCCTTATAAAAGGATACCACTTCTACTCATTCCTCACACCTCTCAAGCCACTTGGCTCGTCCAAACTCTGCCCAACTAAGCTCCCCACATCCCTCTCCTCCTCCTTGAAGCTTCCCCTTAGGCAGAAATCATTTCAAGAAGTCCTTTGGTTCCATCCAATGTGAGTTACCTAAATTAAAGGTAACGATTTCTCTTAAATTATTTTCCTTTATTTTGCTTCTCCAACCCCAAAACTCTTTTTATTTACTTTCTTTTGTAACAAAACCAGTATCCTCAATATACTAGGATGTTGTTATAATAAGGATTCAAACTACACATACACACAACTCCATCTAATGGATGATGAACATAATGTTTTTGTGGATGGCAAACTAACGCCTCACGAAACGATGATTGTTCAAATACATCTTACCGCCTCTCATGGTGGCCATTATGATGGAACTGTAATTAAATATGATATTAATGATATATATTTTATATATAAGCTTCTGTAATTCCATTTTATTTCATACCATTATTCGTTTCATGTTGTATATACATACAATAATTTCATTTGAGGAAGTGCGGACTACCGCCCCCTTAAAATGATATGACTCGTTCATACCACACATGGAACGTATAAAGGATGGTGTTAATGAACTTAAGTAACATATATAAAATATTATATTATACTGGAATATTAATATACCTATGTATCATTTGGATTCAATTCTTTTAAAATAAAAATTAAATGGAAGTAGCGTTCGTGCGTACGTACGGACTACCATCTCCACGAACGCTGTGAGATCCATCCTCAATCGTATCCATTCAAGTCTTATTCTCATTTTAGGGTTAAAAATAATGTTAATATAATTCTGATTATGAATAAGATTTAATCTATCCATTACAAACATGTCTTACGTAACAAAACATATAAAAGAAAACAAGTAAGTTAACACCCGATATAATCACAATACTAAGATATTATTATCGAATCAATATTAAAAGATCATATATGATATCATATTAATGTATATGATTCTTGTATAATTTAATAACAATTATTTCACCATTATACAGGAGGTTAACCTACCCCAACCAAGGAAAAGTACGAGGTAAGGGTTATTTCACAATCTCTTCATTATCCGAGGTTGTTTATACGTAATAATCTACTGGGATATCTTTATCATCCACATCCATGTTTCTTAAAAATGTATTTCAAAACATTTTTACTATTTACAAGAATATGGGTTAAAGTCATTTATACCCTTGTTTGACTTTTTATAAGAGGTTTATAAAGGAATCTTTCCGTCGTTTTCAAAACAAGGTCCTTTTTAACCTTTTCGACAGAATTGAGGTAAGAATGTTTTTTTAACTTATACGGCGGGTGCGGTTATTTTACGCCGTTATAAAATCTTCAGAGCTTTCCTTACAAGATTATAAGAATATTTTCAAAGAAAATGTTTTATATTATATGGATCTTAAATGATTTCAAAATAAAAGGATATATTTCTTTAAAAAGAATTTTGATTTCATCTATGTCAACATCCTTTGATGGATTTTATGATTATTTGAAGTTGATTTATTATGATACAAAACTTCTATATTGTATTGAAGGTTTTGTGATATGTTTGACTATGGATGTGCTATTTTTATACCATTCATAGTTTATGGTGAAATTATTGACATTTCCTATGCTAGTTATGTTTAAACCTTTTCATATGGGAATGCATTGGACTTAATAAGTGACGGGTGGAGCCCGCAATAGCTCCTCGATGCATCGGTAGGTCTCATGAGACAAACTAGTGTCTTGGCACAAGGCCTTGGAAAAAATCTTATTTGTAGTCTTGGCACGAGGCCTTGGCTATGTGGTTATGATAGTCTGGCATTATGCATTCCAACATTATGAAAGTGGTTATTGATTTTTCATGTGATTATTCGATTAGTAGAATATCCATGTGAACAAGTAAATTGAATTATTTCATTTTACTTTTGCCATACTATGTTGAAGTTCAAGTTTAAAAGGCTTTTGTTTTAGTAATTCATTGCCTTAAATGTTTATGCTTATTTTTGAATGTTCCGCTATATTGTTATCCTTACTGGGCATTTGAGCTCACCCCTTTTCTATGTTTTATTTTTCCCAGGATGTGAAGATGTAAGTTATGAATGACCTGCAGGGATATTATGAGGGGATTATAGTGTGGACTGTGGAAACATTATGTTGTTGTAGTAGTTTTTCATATTATGATGTAATGTAAAACGTATGAATATATCTAGTGTTTCCAAGGATACTAAACCAATCGGTCTTTCGAGATTTGATCTTTCTTGTGATCATGCCAATGTTACGAAGTAATGCACCGACTCTGGGTAACTGGGGTCGGGGCGTTACAGTTGGTATCAGAGGAAGTTTAGTACAAACCTTGGAAGCTAGATTTAGATAAACTCTGATTAGAGCACGTAGACCTAAGATGAACTTTGAGGATTAGTATAGAAGAACTTCCTAGAATTTTGGTATTGTAGAGATTTTGTGAGTTTTCCGATCAATACATCCCTGTCTGGATACGAGCAGGTAGAGGCGGCTCTGGCACAGATGTACCTAGGGGTAAAACCCGAAAACACTGCTTTGAGCTAGACTCGAACGGGAACTGGTGCATGACAACGGGCCTTGCTGCACTCTTGGTTACGACACTCCCGGGGGATATGCTTAGGATAACTCTCACTATATTTACAAATCATTATGAAGGGTTTATGAGTATATACTTCCTCAAAGAAAACATTTTTATGATTATGGATTATATCCATAAATAGTTCAATTTATGTTAAGTGTTTTATAAGTATGGGATTATATATTTTGATTCATAAACTGATCTAGTTTATGCCATTGTTTAGAAATGGCGCCTAGTGGAAGAAATGGAAACCGTATCAATGCACGCACTCCATGTAGGGATTGCCCTCCTGCTCAAGATAATTATAGTGGGGCTGGTGATGCAACTGGTGTTGATCAGCTAATCACCATACTGGGACAACTTACTCAGGTTATGAATAATAACCTTACCCGTATGGAGCACCCTGATCCGCAACGTGGAGGATCAATGTTAGATCGATTCATGAGGCAACAACCACCAACGTTCAATGGGAATACAAATCCCTTAGTAGCTGAGCAATGGATATTTTCCCTAGAGAAAATATTTCAGGCTTTGGGGAGCAGTGAAAGGGAAAAAGTTATCATGGCAGTTTACCGCCTCACTGGAGATGCTGATCAATGGTGGTCATTGATTCAGAACATGAAGGAAGATGACGAAGTATCAAATATGGAATGGAGGGAGTTCAAAGATCTGTTTTTAGAAAAATACTTCCCTCGCGACCATCGAGCAGATATGGAAAGGCAATTTCTGAGTCTGAGACAAAAGGAGGATGAGAATGTCACAAAGTATGAGGCTAACATTACAAGGATAGCGAGGTACACTGGTGATTATATTCGTAACCCAAGAAGTAAGATTGATCGTTTCTTTGATGGGTTAAAACCATTTCTCCGTCGAGCATTAGTCTCACAATCCTTTTCATCGTACGAAGACATTGTCTCATGTGCTATCAAGACCGAAAAGGAATTCTCTAAGTCTTATGACTTTAAAGCAAAGCAAGAGAAGAAGAGACCTGCTGATCAATCTGGGAATGGAAATAAGGGGAAGAAGAGAAAGGTTGAATATCCATCTTGTGGTAAATGTGGGAAGAAACATCCTGGTACTTTCTTGAAGGGAATGGGAGTCTGTTACAAGTGTGGTGAAAAAGGCCACCAAGCTCATGATTGCGAGGGGAAGAAGGAAGCTACCAACGTTCAGTGCTACAATTGCAGGGAGATGGGGCATTATGCAAATGCATGCCCTAAGCGTCAGGAGAACTTACCTCAGAAAAGGCCAAGGGATCAAGGCCAGGATTATGCTATCACTACTGCAGAGGTAGAAGCTCCGAAAGATGTGGTGGCAGGTAATTTAATGGTTTCCTCAAGTTTAGCAAATGCATTATTTGATTCTGGATCATCGCATTGTTACATATCTTCCCAGTTTGCTAAGAAAATTAGATATTTTCAATTTGATTTAATAAGGGAGTTGTCAGTTAAAACTCCTAAGGGAAGTATCGTTGCAACAACGTTTTGTGAATCAGTCCCCATTAGAGCACATAAATTTTCTTTATCTGCTGATCTCATCGTCATACCTATGATTGAGTTTGATATAATCCTCGGTATGGACTGGCTTTCGGACTATGATGCGAAGATTTATTGTAAGAAGAAAGAGGTTACGATTCTTGATGATAATGATAAGGAACACCTTATTTTTAGAGCAGAATCGTCACCACCTAATTCTTATTTAGATCCACCCCTAGTAGCTCAACTAAATTCAATTATTGGGGAGGAAGAGAATGAAGTAACTATCGGTGAGGAAAGGAATGTTCAAATAGAGGATGTACCTGTTATGAAAGAATTTTTAGATGTATTTCCGGAAGATTTACCTGGACATCCTCCAGAACGAGAAGTTGAGTTTTCCATTGATTTGATTCCTGGATCAAGGCCTATATCGAAGACCCCTTATAGAATGGCCACGGTAGAGTTAGTCGAACTAAAGAAACAACTAGAGGAATTGAGTAATAAGGGATTTATTCGCCCTAGTGTTTCTCCATGGGGAGCCCCTGTTCTTTTTGTTAAAAAGAAAGATGGATCTATGAGGTTATGTATCGACTACAGGGAGATCAATGCTATAACGATAAAGAACAAGTATCCCCTACCTCGTATTGATGATTTATTTGACCAACTGCATGGAGCTCAATACTTTTCAAAGATTGACCTTCGATCTGGATACCATCAGTTGTGTTTGAAGAAGGAAGACATTCCGAAGACAGCATTTCGAACCAGGTACGGGCATTACGAGTTTACTGTAATGCCGTTTGGATTGACTAATGCACCCTCTGTATTCATGGATCTGATGAATAGAGTTTTCAAGGAGTATCTAGATGAATTTGTGGTGGTATTTATTGATGATATCTTGGTATACTCCAAAACCTACAAAGATCATGAAAATCACTTGCGCATTATCTTGAAGACTCTGAGGAGGCATGAATTATATGGGATGTTTAGCAAGTGTGAATTCTGGCTTCAGGAGATTTCTTTTCTTGGCCATATTGTCTCTAAATATGGAATCTCTGTTGATCCTTCTAAGACCAAAGCAATCCAAGAATGGCCAGCACCTACGGGTATAACTGAGGTACGCAGTTTTATTGGTTTGGCAAGTTATTATCGACGTTTCGTCCAGAATTTTCCCCGATTGGCTAACCCATTAACGAAGCTCACACGTAAAGGGGTTAAATTTGTTTGGACAAAAGAGTGTGAAGAATGTTTCGAAGAACTGAAGAGAAGATTAGTCAATGCTCCTATATTGACTTTACCATCGGGGAATGATGGGTTCGTTATTTATAGTGATGCATCGAAGAAAGGACGTGGCTGTGTCCTTATGCAGAATGATAGAGTTATTGCCTATGCATCACGACAGTTGAAAATTCATGAACAAAACTATCCTACTCATGATCTCGAGTTAGCAGCAGTGATCTTTGCTTTGAAGATATGGAGGCACTACCTCTATGGTGAAAAATGTGAGATTTATACTGATCACAAGAGTTTGAAGTATATTTTCTCACAAAAAGAACTCAACATGAGGCAAAGGAGATGGCTTGAATTACTCAAGGATTATGATTGTACGATACACTACCACCCGGGGAAAGCAAACAAAGTAGAAGATGCTTTGAGCAGAAAAGACCATGGAGTTCTGAACATGATGAGAATTGAAAGGGATCCAATTTTCATGGATCTAGTGAAGATGGACATGGGAATAACCAGGGAAGGTGAAACATCAATGCTTTTTCAAATGGTTGCCAAACCATCTTTACTAGAAAGGATTAAGAGTTCTCAGACCGATGATGAAGAATTCCAAAAGAAGATTAAAGCTGTGAATGATGGGAGATTGAGAGACTTTGTGTATGAAGATGGAATTTTGAAATTCGGGAAGAGACTTTGTGTTCCCAATATACCTGATCTAAAAAGGGAATTTCTGGATGATGCTCATAGTTCCAATTTCTCTATACACCATGGGAGCACCAAAATGTATAGAGATTTGAAAGATCATTTTTGGTGGGACAACATGAAGAGGGAGATTGCTGATTTTGTGTCAAGATGTATGGTTTGTCAACAAGTCAAAGCTGGAAGGCAACAGCCTGGAGGAGTCATGCAACCTCTTCCCATACCGGAGTGGAAATGGGAAAATGTTACGATGGACTTTGTCATGGGGCTACCAAAGACTCCTAGAAGGAACGATGCAATATGGGTTATTGTTGATCGTCATACCAAGACAGCACATTTTCTTGCTATAAGAGAAGATCTACCCCTGGAACGTCTAGCAAGACTATATATTAATGAAGTTGTGAGACTTCATGGAGTACCCCTATCGATTGTTTCTGATCGTGATCCCCGTTTTACTTCAAGATTCTGGAAAAGTCTTCAGAAATCCCTGGATACTGAACTTCATTTGAGCATTGATTACCACCCTCAGACAGACGGACAATCAGAATGGACTATTCAAACCTTAGAAGACATGTTGAGATCTTGCTCACTTGACTTTCAGGGTATGTGGGATCAATATTTACCTCTTGTAGAATTTTCCTATAACAATAGCTTCCATTCGAGTATTCAGATGGCACCATATGAAGCGTTATACGGAAAGAGATGTCGTACACCAACCTGTTGGGATGACGTTGGTGAAAGAAAACTTGTAGGCCCAGAACTGGTGGAGGAAACGGTGGAAAAGGTGAAAGTAATCCAAAATCATATCAAAGCAGCTCAAAGTAGGCAGAAGAGCTATGCTGATAATCGAAGGAAGGATTTGGAATTTCAAGTCGGTGATCATGTTTTTCTGAAGGTATCTCCGTGGAAGGGAGTCATATGTTTTGGTAAGAAAGGTAAATTGAGTCCCAGGTACATCGGACCTTTCGAAATTCTAGAACGAATTGGGGTTGTAACTTACCGATTGGCAATGCCGCCAAGTCTCTCCAAAGTTCACGATGTGTTCCACGTATCTCTATTGAGAAAATACATGTCTGACCCAACGCATGTACTCACCTATGAGGAATTAGAACTGGAACCCGATCTGTCTTATTGTGAAGAGCCCGTCAAGATTCTTGATACAAGAGAACAAGTACTGAGAAACCGGACGACACGTCTGGTAAAAGTTTTGTGGAGAAATCATAAGATGGAAGAGGCAACGTGGGAACCCGAGGAACTTATGATGAAGAACCACCCGAGTATTTTCATGTGATAAGTATTCTAGAAATTTCGAGGACGAAATTATTTGAATGAGGGGAGAATGTAACACCCCAAGCTTCTACGATACGTTTCCCTTCGAATAATGCGATAGCGTCTGTTGTACGCAACCTCGTGTTCTAACACACACCACAACTAATTAAACTAGCCGTTGTGAATAGTAATACCTACTTTTTGAAATCATATATATTTTATATTTCAAAATGGACTTCATTTTTGGATTCGGAATATTGAAATTTTCCTAGGGTGAAATTTTGGTACTTTTCGGATAACTTTTATATTTTGATGAATAGTGAAAATTACTAAATTTTAATTAAAAACAACTTTTTTAATCAAAATAATTAATAGTGATAAATTGTGAATTTGAGTGGTTTTAAAGTATATTTAGAACATATTTTTACCATTTAATATAATGTTGGTCATTGGATATAATTTTACAATTAAACCGAACATAAACAAGTGTCAATCTTTTGATAGTTATTACCTTTTAAAAACACGCTTTTTGTTTTGACAGCGGGAATTAATTTTAAATTAATTTCTGCCACTTCTGTGTTTTGAATTTAGGAAAATGGATTCCATATTTGGAATCAGGATGTTCAAATTGTGTAAATGGGTAACTTTTATTTTTAGACATTTTGAATAATTACTGTGGTAAATATTTTATTTACCATTGTTAAGGGTAAATCCGGTAAATAAGGGTTAAAAATAATATTATAATAATACAAAATTACCCTAAAACGTGTCCTAACCTTATTGGTGGACACATATCCGACCATGAGCATCCTTGGGTCAATTTGGGGACCCCTTGGAGCCACTTGTATGTGGTAGGGACACTTTATATTAGTAAAGTTAAAATAAAAATAAAAATGGCATAAGCTTACATCTTTTAGAAGAACAATTTTTACATAGGGTTATTCATGTTGTATTTTCGATTATAAATATTCATTAGAAAGATAAAAAGATTTCCGACATAATGATATTTTATTTATAATTTTTAGACATCAAATAAGTTAAATTATTAATGACACAATAATGATGCAATGTTTACCTCATTAATAAATCATTTAAATAAATAAGATTATAATGATTAAAATATTATCTAAAACCTGTCCAATTCTTATTGGTTGATGTTATTTAGAATATGAGTCATCTTATCTTCGACCTCAATGATTTTTGGACCATTATAAACCGAATATAATTATATTATAAAGTAATACTTTCACTCTTTTTTAAAGAGCCCCTCCTCTCCCTTATAAAAGGAGACCACTTCTACTCATTCATCACACCTCTCAAGCCACTTGGCTCGTCCAAACTCTGCTCAACTAAGCTCCCCACATCCCTCTCCTCCTCCTTTAAGCTTCCCCTAGGCAGAAATCATTTCAAGAAGTCCTTTGGTTCGAACCAAAGTGAGTTATCTAAATTAAAGGTAACGATTTCTCTTAAATTATTTTCCTTTATTTTGCTTCTCCAACCCCCAAACTCTTTTTATTTACTTTCTTTTGTAACAACACCAGTATCCTCAATATACTAGGATGTTGTTATAAGAAGGATTCAAACTACACATACACACAACTCCATCTAATGGATGATGAACATAATGTTTCTGTGGATGGCAAACTAACGCCTCACGAAACGATGATTGTTCAAATACATCTTACCGCCTCTCATGGTGGCCATTATGATGGAACTGTAATTAAATATGATATTAATGATATATATTTTATATATAAGCTTCTGTAATTCCATTTTTTTTCATTCCATTATTCGTTTCATGTTGTATATACATACGATAATTTCATTTGAGAAAGTGCGGACTACCGCCCCCTTAAAATGATATGACTCGTTCATACAACACATGGAACGTATAAAGGATGGTGTTAATGAACTTAAGTAACATATATAAAATATTATATTATACTGGAATAGTAATATACCTATGTATCATTTGGATTCAATTCTTTTAAAATAAAAATTAAATGGAAATAGCGTTCGTGCGTACGTACGGACTACCATCTCCATGAACGCGGTGAGATCCATCCTCCATCGTATCCATTCAAGTCTTATTCTAATTTTAGGGTTAAAAATAATGTTAATATCATTCTGATTATGAATAAGATTTAATCTATCCATTACAAACATGTCTTACATAACAAAACATATAAAAGAAAACAAGTAAGTTAACACCCGATATAATGATAATACTAAGATATTATTATCAAATCAATATTAAAAGATCATATATGATATCATATTAATGTATATGATTCTTGTATAATTTAATAACAATTATATCACCATTATACAGGAGGTTAACCTACCCCAACCAAGGAAAAGTACAAGGTAAGGGTTATTTCACAATCTCTTGATTATCCGAGGTTGTTTATACGTAATAATCTACTGGGATATCTTTATCATCCACATCCATGTTTCTTAAAAATGTATTTCAAAACATTTTTACTATTTACATGAATATGGGTTAAAGTCATTTATACCCTTGTTTGACTTTTTATAAGAGGTTTATAAAGGAATCTTTCCGTCGTTTTCAAAACAAGGTCCTTTTTAACCTTTTCGACAGAATTGAGGTAAGAATGTTTTTTTAACTTATACGGCGGGTGCGGTTATTTTACGCCGTTATAAAGTCTTCAGAGCTTTCCTTACAAGATTATAAGAATATTTTCAAAGAATATGTTTTATATTATATGGATCTTAAATGATTTCAAAATAAAAGGAGATATTTCTTTAAAAAGAATTTTGATTTCATCTATGTCAACATCCTTTGATGGATTTTAAGATTATTTGAAGTTGATTTATTATGATACAAAACTTCTATATTGTATTGAAGGTTTTGTGATATGTTTGACTATGGATGTGCTATTTTTATACCATTCATAGTTTATGGTGAAATTATTGACATTTCGTATGCTATTTATGTTTAAACCTTTTCATATGGGAATGCATTGGACTTAATAAGTGACGGGTGGAGCCCGCTATAGCTCCTCGATGCATCAGTAGGTCTCATGAGACAAACTAGTGTCTTGGCACAAGGCCTTGGAAAAAATCTTATTTGTAGTCTTGGCACGAGGCCTTGGCTATGTGGTTATGATAGTCTGGCATTATGCATTCCAACATTATGAAAGTGGTTATTGATTTTTCATGTGATTATTCGATTAGTAGAATATCCATGTGAACAAGTAAATGGCATTATTTCATTTTACTTTTGCCATACTATGTTGAAGTTCATGTTTAAAAGGCTTTTGTTTTAGTAATTCATTGCCTTAAATAATTATGCTTATTTTTGAATGTTCCGCTATATTGTTATCCTTACTGGGCATTTGAGCTCACCCCTTTTCTATGTTTTATTTTTCCCAGGATGTGAAGATGTAAGTTATGAATGACCTGCAGGGATATTATGAGGGGATTATAGTGTGGACTGTGGAAACATTATGTTGTTGTAGTAGTTTTTCATTTTATGATGTAATGTAAAACTTATGAATATATCTAGTGTTTCCAAGGCTACTAAACCAATCGGTCTTTCGAGATTTGATCTTTCTTGTGATCATGCCAATGTTACGAAGTAATGCACCGACTCTGGGTAACTGGGGTCGGGGCGTTACATTGGTACTAGCCTATGCTTGCACAAGAAGCCTAGCCAGACAGTCATGCAAAGGTGGAGAGCAACTATCAGGATGCAGATGCTGGGGAGTGGTAGTTCCTTGTAGATAGTCCGGTTGAATTCCCTAAGACCTTTAGGTCTTGTAATCTCATAAACCTACGGGCCATGTAATCTCCGAGCCTATAGGCCTTGTGAGGGTTCCCCCTCATCCCTTGAAAAATGGGATATCAAAAATCAATAAAAATGAAGGACTTCGGGCCATTGAGGCTAAAGAGTGGGGAATCATCAATAATCAATCATGATCTATGAAAACATATCATAATCATAAGTTAAATGTTTTTCCTACACATAAGCCTTAAAAATAAATTTTTAGTCATATATCACTATAATGATGGTCATAGTTCATTGGTTTAACTACCCATTAAATCCTTTTGGTAGTCATTATTCACCCTCAAGATTATCTTATTCCAAAAAAAATACCATATTGAACCAGGTTCAGTCCCCATTAAATCGCTTATTAGCTTATGTGATATCCATATTTACCCAACTTTTTGGGTTGAATTATAATTTATGTCTCAAAAAATCACATAATGAATATAATTCCTATATGTTAATCTAAATCATAAAATATTCATCGTATAATACAATCATAACAAGTAGAAAAGCTTCATGTTTTAGTAAAATATAATCATAAAAATAATAAATAATAATAAATATATTACTATTATATTATTTTCCAAATAAATCCTATGAAACATATATTGATTATTTTATAGATAAAACAATTGTTAAAATACCTCTACATCATTAATTAAGAAAAATAAAAATTTTAAAAATCACGTATTAGAATTTAAAATTTTATAATGTATTAAGAATTCAATTATCATTAAAAATAATCAAGAAAACTTATAAAGTGTAAAATAGTATTTATGATGGTAGATAAATCTATTCACATAGTATATATCAAGATAAAAAAAATCCATTCACACTATCATGATAAACTCAGAAGAACCATTCTACAGAAACCAACACCATGAATACTTTTAAAATTATATATAATTATATACGGGAAAAGAAGAAATTAATAAATATATTAACGATAAAAATAAAATTCATAATAAAATGTTAATGAAAATAACTACATAGTAGAAGATATTATCGAATGAATTGATAATCATGGTTGATTTTAATTAAAAAGTATATATCAGTTTCATTATTTCATAATGAGGTGAAAATGAATGAAAAAAATGAAATATCATAAAATTAATAGAGATAAATAAATTAAATAATTCTTGGTAGAGATATATCTTATATTTTCATCATTAAAAATTTAATCATAAATAATCTATATAAAACACTGATTGTAACATAAAACCTTTTCATCTTCCCCATATTTCTTCAAAATCACTTTAACCTCCTGTATAATAAATATAAATTTTCAGTAAATATATTTTGAAAACATAATTATTACTCATATACAATACAAGGTACCAATAAATCATCTTATAATTTATTCATTAATAATCTGTCATTAACATAGTCATTTTATGTGTTAAATACATCATTTTTAATTTATATGTTTCTTTAGTAGTTATGATACTTGTATATTGACCATGGTTCCTTATTAACAACAATTTCAATAATGATATAAATGTCATATATATTAATTATATATATATATATATAACAGTTCATATAATTTAGTTATGAAAATTTAAATAAATAACTATGTGGAGATGGTGGTCTATATATATGCTTGAGTGATGATTCAAGTTATCAATGGATAGAACAAAAAAATGTTAAATATAAATTATTACTTTATAATAATTATTATATGATAAATGTAATTTATTAAATAATCTCTATCATGATAACCAACAATAATGCATGTTGGTGGAAAACGAGTTGTATTGCTACATGGAGTTGGTAGTCGAGACATACACAAGAACGATACTGTCATCTCCATATAGATTCAGATGGTTTAGTAAATGGAATATAAAAAATAATAATATATTCATATATTTATAATAATAATTTCATAATTTTTTAATTTATAAAACAATATTTTTAGGATTTATAAGAATAAATAATATTGAAATGTATTGGTTATGATATATTCCATTTATTTTAAGAACCACCGTATGCTTACAATGGAAGAATTAAAGGATTAATCCATATATAAGTATATAATATCCTAGATAGATATATAGTTTCTAGTAATTTCACATATCATGGAATAACTAATCTGTAAGGATCAAATTTTGTGAATAAAGGAGGAGAATAAGTGACATTTTATAAGTGAATAGGAGAAGCACATAAGAAATATATTAAAATAATTCAATGATTTAAGGAAAAATACATTAGAACATGTATCCAAATGAAAGGAGAATAAATGGTTGGATATGATAAGGATAAAATAAATTCAAATAATAATATTTTTATAGGTTTATGTAGAAATTATACATTATCTTATTATTAAACCCCTGGTAAAATTGTATAATCTATAACCATGTGAACATAATTATACTTTTTTCACTATAAACTATGAAAAAAAATTAATATGAACCTATTACATTAAATTAATTATTATAATTAAAAATATAGAATAAATTTGAATATATTAATGTTTTATATTTTTTTGTATTTAATTTAAATTAAGTGTGCATCATTAATGAAAACATGTTTTGGGAAAATAATTTTCTCTACCTAAAACTATATTTACCTAAATTAAATTCCATTTCAAAAACATATGAAGAATTTTTAAATATTATAATGAATATATAATTTAAATAATTCATTTTAATAATTAATAAAAATATATTACATTAATTTATTAAAAAAATACAATTCACGAATAAATATCATTTGTTGAAAAATGAGTTTTTTTGAACGGAAAACATGTTATACCAAAATAAAGAATAACAATCATAAATATTCTATTAATTATTTTATTTATAATTCATGTTTTATTAGGAACATTAATATTGTATTAAAAAAATAATATGATGAATAATTGAATAGATGTGGAAATTCAAAAAAACATATTTTTTCACTATTCATGGAAAAATAAATAATATTAGGAAAATCCTAAAAATTAACTATAAGAATATATATAAATTTTTATTTTAGAAATAAAACTAATTTCATAAAAAAAACATTTAAATTTATTAATTTATTTTCTTGTAAAAAAAAGAGATAAATACATTTAAAAAAACATATTTTTGAAAAATATAATTAATTTTCATAAAATCGAGTACTTATTTATTGTTAATTAATAAATGTATTTAATTAATGAAAATATTTAGAAATATCATTAATAATGTGATTATTACTATTCATACCCTCCCATTTAGTGGTTAGGCTATAAAATTTTACTATACCACAATTCATAAATACATAGGATTATGTGTAAGGAAGGAAATCTAAGGATTCATGTTTTCATTAAATTAAAATAATTATAAACTATTGGAGTGTTAAGTTATATCCCTTTTCAAATGAAATTATTAAATAAAATATATCACACTGATACAATAAAATTATGGATATCTAGGATTCATCACATCGTTAGGTTCCTATATAGTTTTCCCATATTACTGATTCATTCCATGAATATTAACTAGATGAGTGGTCATATTTTGTATAAATTTATTTATATGATCAAATATTTATACAAGTATTTCATCATATAAATGATAATTATCCATATATTTAACCTATTCGTATAATTCATGTTAAGTATCATGTATGTACTTTTCTATGAGTGATACATAGAACACGTTACGATAATGATAGGGGTTTGGAGGGAGTTCCAAGTGATAAGATAAACTCCATACTCAATCATGAATATAAAAAGGAAAAATATATCTATGGTTGTACTTTCCATTATATCCAAATTACATAAACATCTTCAAATGATAAATTCAAATGAATACTATCTTAAAAATATCATATTATAGATCTTACTGATGATTGTTAGCATTACTCTAATTGAAACACTTAGATTCCACGATATGACACTGAATGGATCTAATATTATCTTTCATTTCATTTCAAGATTAGGTCACACAAGATATTTTATAACACATCATCATATAATGTCACATTACAACACATATAAATATACAATTCTTCATATGAATCCATATAAATTTTTGATTGAAGCCTATGATTATAAGAAATATCGTCAAGATAAGGTTCTCTATCAAAAAATATTTTAAATATATTGTACTCGAAATCATAATATCCTATATGAAATTAAATGTCATCTAAATTTAAATATCTATAATAGGATGTAATGATGTACTGAGAAAAACTCTATATCTTCATATTACTGAATACTGCTCTAGAACATAATGGGAATCAATAGATTATAAAAATATTTAATAAAATTTAGTACCCCATGATCTGTTTCAACTTCCTTAATGTATACCCACGGAAGATGATAAAAAGAAAAATATTCTCATATAATAATGATGATATTGTAATTCATAATTAGATAAACTAAAACAAAAATATAATTATAGAAATTAGATTCTATGGGAATTCCCATAATAAAATCCTTGTTGATGTTTTCCCATTTCATTATATGTATTAGTAATTATTTGATAAATCACTTAGGAATATTTCTCTCGAACATATATTGTAGACATAAAAATTATGAATATGAACTCTAAAAGAACCCACTTGATGTGGTCCCACCAGAAATATAATTTTAGATCTTAATGTATCATCATTATTCAATGATTAATAATGAATAATGATCTATTATATTATACCAATAGATCCTTCATATTTTATTTATATATAAAACATAGTTAATTCATTAACCATGTCATTCCATCACAATGAACGTTGAATATAAGAAATTTAATCACCACCCTTTACACATCCACAACAACATTTTGCACTTCTTTAATCATTATATGTATAAATAGTTGAACACCCACTTTATAATGATTTAATTTATACCCCTCTATCAATATTTCAAGGCCCAATATTCAATTTTTTTTAAATATTACATCTTTTATTATCCACATCATTGATAATATAGCATGATCATAAAAAATACAATCATTTGGAAGCTTTTTGTTCCCAGGGTGGTAGTCTATTGAGTAGTAATTACTTTTAATCAACTATAAACATCACATTTTGTTCATATTACACTCATTAATGGTGATTATATAAATACACATTTTATCAGGATATATATCAAACCTTTATCTATAAAAATAATTCTAACAAATTTTTATTGAAAATATTACCACTTATAACTCTGAATAATTTTTTAGTTAGTTTTTATAACGAGACATAAATCGATGTGAGATATATTCTACCACCAAATCACTCTTAATGAGAACAAAACCTATCACCTTCATTGATAGAAATCCTTAAATCACAAAACCTTAGCCATTGTGCGGTATTGTGAGGATAGATGTTCCAAATAATCTTTTTTGAAATTACTTGAAATTTACATCAGCCTCATCAGCCTAATGAACATAACTTTTGTCTTAGTAAATTTAATGGGGGGATTATATAGATATGATAAAAAATAAGAATTTTTCCAAATATCATCTGAATAACATAAATAAAATATAATATGGTTATAGTGGTTGTAATGGGACAATGTTCAACAAATTCTATATTTGATGAATCGTCTATATACCCTCATCTATGATTACATGACCTTGAAATGAATATTTTTTTTTCAAAAAATATGACTAGATATTTTTCATTGAAATTATTCATCTTATAATTTTTAGACGATTCAATAACTTATCTTAAAATCACCCATTATCATTGAATATATAATAATGTATTCTATAAATACTATAAAAAATATCAACATTGGATATAAAGAATGTATTCATTAAAACAATGAATATACCAGGGGATTACTATTACAATATTGAGTAACTATAAATTCATAGTGTCTATTCCATGAATTTTTTTTACATGGTTATTTATCTAATCTATAACATAAAATAATTATATCCAGGTCTATGATTAAATATTGAAAATAAATTATTTCCTCTTAATATAATTAATAAATCATAAATACATTTTAGAGAATAATTATTCATTATCATTAACTTCTTAAATTTATGATAATCATTACTAGTTCACATTGATTAGTCACATTTATTAACATAATGTACAAGTTCATACCATAGTGAAACACTTATCCCAATGAATTATTTATAATTATTATCCTATAGTTTTTTCATCAATTCCTATATCTCAATTAGGAAATTTTTTTATAGAGTCATTGAAATAGCTATCGAATAGGGTTTGAAATATATTTAAATCTCAATTACACAATTTTGAGGATGACTATGTAACTATTTTGAAACACATCATTAGATTTGGTAAATTAGTAATATCATAGTTGTTTAGTTTTTACATAAAATTTAGAGATAAATACCCACAATAAATTGGAATACATATCCATGAATGGATATAATTTTCATCATATAATCAAATTTACCCACACACTAATAGAATATCATAAGTTGGTTTATAATATGAAATATGAATTCCCTTCCGTAGAAATTGATATGGGATTTATATAAATAAATGGAATACATTCCAAAAATCCCATCAAATTGAATTAGATGTAGACTAATGATATAATCATGAACAACATTCCCATAATCCTTATTTGGGGAAGATTAATATACAAGTACATTGATCATCATACCATTAATAGTTGTTATTACTATTTCAAAATATAGTAATTGATTCTCTAATATGGTACCCATAGAAAAAAATATTATATAAATTTCTAGTTGGTATAAAAAAAAATAGGACATTGGATATTCTAGATTTGAAGGTTTGTATACCTTTCACAACACTATTATCATACACCACTTTAGAAATATTGATCCAATGATATTTCTTATTATCTCTAGGATTACGAGTATAATGAATTCAATCATCATCATTAACCCTTGGGTTTAAGTATAGATTATCATATTGTTGGAATTCCATGAAATTATAGTATTAAATTGTTAGTGGTGCATTCTGTTGACATAACTCTCATATTTCATCATTTCATAACTTCATATTGACTTTTTATTGATTGATTGACTTCATTATCACATGTATAACATATACCGATATACTTATGAAAATATCCTCAATGATTCTTTCCATACTCATTAGATAAAGGTAAAATAATGTTTTCCCATACAATGTTTATTTATTAGAATATCCCTATATTTTAATTCATTTTTTCACGTTAGAAACATGAGATTTATTGGTGAATCCAATATTTATTTCCACCATGATTTCACATTGAATTATTAATTAATAGATATTATTGTTTCTTATGGATTAATCCCTTTGGAGAATTATATTTTCCACTAAATAGAATATCATTATTAAATTTCTATTGAATAATAACAATAGATGAGTAAATCATAATTACTATACATTATAATAAGAGTGAACCATTCATCCAAATCAAAGAATTCGTTATACATTATGAAGACTACCAGGAATGTATATTATGATAAATAATCTCCTAAATTTAGCCCTTTCCATTGAGTAAATTTCTTCTTGTTTCCTCATATTCTTGATTATAATGAAATATTAAACCATCTAAACATATAAATGATATAAATTTTTAGAAAAATATTATTGTTATGGGAACTACATAGTAGAAAATATATATTCAGTGGTACTAGTTCTTTTATTCTTAATTATAGTATTATTTTACCATTTTATTAATGTGCAAATTTTCTCATGAAGGATACAATAGTTTGTTGTTCCAATATTTCCTTATTTGGATGCACAACATGATTCATGGCTTGAGAGAGTTAGATAAAAATTTAAACAGTATTTTTCATTTCAGAACCCCAAAAAGTATGTTTTTCATTGTTAAATTCACTGTATTTTTGTCTTATTCACAATTAACATGGTTAATTAATGTTCTATCATCGAACTAAATCCAACAAACACAATATGAGAAAAGATAATCTTAGTGGAAAAACTATGTAACCATAAAAAAAACATGTGTAGAATAATTAAAAATGTAAAAAATCATTTCAACATATCAAACCTTAGTATTATCTGAGGTTATACATGGTCAATATCTATTCAAATGCATCATAATTAATCATAATTAAAATTAAAATTAAAATAAAAATATCCCTTGGGAGTTTCAAACTAGTTGAACTATAAGGGAAAATTCATACTTCACTAGAATGATGTTCGTAAAATATTCAACCAAATATTTTTGGAATTATTACACTTATATGTATCTTTTCTATAACCACATCCACTTATTTTATCTAGAAAGATATTTATTTTCATGGGAAGACCATACTCATTTCATTAATATAAATTATGATTTACTCATATAATTATGGTCATCACAAGGGTTCTCAATTAAGATTCCTCTTCCTTATTACCGAATACAAATAAAATAGTCCACTTATACCAAATATATAGATGAATACATTTCTTATATAAATAATACATCACAATATATAAATACTCAATACATTTCGCAATAACATGTGCATAAGGAATGTAAAGGTTTAGTGTCTTTATAACCACATATATGTTAAAAAAGGAAAATAAATAATCTAAATAATTTCCCATTTAGATAATCACAACTAGCCCCATTTTGATACATAAAAGACATAAAACCTTTCTTTAATATATTGATATTTGTACTAAATAATGATATTTTTTTGCGTACAAGATACACAACATTAAACTTAAATAAAAAATAAATTATTATTGATAATTGTGTCCTATATAACCTAAGAATTAATTTATAGCTAATGAATAGTATTAACTATAGTATTAAATATATAATTGACCAACTCATTTATAGTATATTAATTAATAATCTGTAAATAAGAACTCGATTACCAGTAATGTCATTTTTATATTTCATATGATTTCTTTAAAATCATGTTTTATTTATTATTATGATTTATTATAATCATTGATTTTTGTAAATTATATTAAATTTAATTTACAAAATTACTTTATTATTTTAACTCATCACTTTATTTTGTATGAGGATGATTTTTTCATAATTTTCTATGAAGATTTATTTTTAAGGAATATTGAAAATACCGACTTTTAATTGAAACCATTCATTTCATTTAAGATATATATAAATATTAATTTTGTTTTTTTAAATATAATATGTTAATTTATATTCAAAATCATCCTATTATGTGGTTCTAAATTAATTTTCTATTTTAATTTATTATGAAATCATGTTATATATGCCAATGAAATTTTCCAAAAACACTTATTTTCATTACGTCATTCCATATTAATATTAAAATAAATTGCAACACTTTCTTATTTTTTAACAATTGACTCCATATTTTGAATAATGAGGTCCAAATTTTGTTAATATCTCACTTTTTGTCAATATGAATAATAACCATAGTAAATTTTTTATCACATTAAAGGGTATGTCAGGTAATTAGGGGATAAAACATAAATTATATAGACTATAAAATATCATTAACACATTCATTAGTTTATGTGGATGAGTCTATTTTGTCCATAATATCCAATATTTGGTAATATTTCTATTTTTTTCATTTGGATGTTATTATAATATTTTTAATATTTTATTTATTGAGAGGTAAAAACGAAATACCTTGGTTAAAAATAACAATAAAATTATTCACATAAGCTTACAAATTATCTAAATTCAGTTATAAAATGTCTTCTGAAACATCAAATTTTTTTCATCAAAGTAATATATTTTTAATTTTTATTAAGGGAATAATTAATAAAAATACTTACACACTTCTTATAAAGTAATTAGACAATTAAAATTCAAATAAAATGAAATATGATAAATATATTAAAATAATATATTTAGAGATAAATAATGTGATCCATAAAATTGATAGATGAACCTGAAATTTTATCGATATAATAAGATACCTTCCTTAAATATTACTAGTTATCAATATGTTATTAAATTCACTATAAAGAATAGTTATAAAAATGAATGTAATGATATTTTATATGAATAGTAATTTATTATATGATATAAAATTCCTAAAAATAATATATTCATCCATGTGATTATCAATTGGATTATAATATCCAACATAGTCTATTTATAAACTATTTTTCTTTATAGTATCTATATTGACCCTCATTATGTATGAATCATTGTTATCCCTGTATGTTAAAAAGGGTTAACAAGGGGTTTAACCCGTATGATATGGGTAAAAATGTGACCAAAACATGTCAAAAAAATATTTTTCTTGTATATTTTAACCTGTACTCATCCAAGAATAAAAATAAATCGTTTTGGAGCCATTAGAAAAATAAAAAGTAATATATTTTAAATTTAATTTTTGAGGAATTACAAGAGTCCCCCTCTTATAAAAGGGAACATCTTCTTCTCATTACTTCAAAATTGATAACTCCATTGGTTCATAAAATTACTACCCAAATAACATAAATTATCACTCCCCTCAGTCCATATGTATTTTTTGAGGAATAATACCAACCTTAGGGTGGTTATTTTGTTAAGAATATGATTCTTTTACAAAGAAGAGGTATAGTAATTAACCTCATTTTTTTGTTTTATTTCATCTCACAACACCTAAAAAATATTATTGAATAATTATAAATAAAAATAATAGTATAATATATACACTAAGATGTTATTATGTTTAATGGATTACTTATATCCATATCTATCATCCATAAAATGGTATTTAAATTCATCATCTGTGTGTACAATGGGCTACAACATCCTGAACCGAGGTAATTCATTTTCCATCACTCTCTCTCAATACTGGTTATAATAATAGATTAATGTTATATATAGGATGGTAGTTAAATATTTATATTTATTTTAATATAATATAAAACATATTATTTTATATTTTGATAAATTATAAAATGATAATGACTTTTGTGTATAAGTGTGGACTACCACATCAATGAAGTGATGTAAATCATTTCACATCAGTACATCACATAAATGACATATAAAAGTACTATTAAACAAATGGTATCAAATTTATGATATTAATATCATTATATAATAATAAAATATTAAATTACTTCATTTCATAATGATGAATGAGAAATTCAAATTTTAATCATATGTATGTACGGCCTAACATCTCTTGGAGTGTATCATAGATCATTTTCATAAAACAATTTAATTAGGTGATATAACAAATTGATGTATAAAAGTTATAATTATCTCCTGAAAATTATTTTGGAGAATATTTTTTTAATGAAAACATTTTTCATAGTTGATAAATCTATTTCATTTTGGACATACGAACTAAATATCCTCAATAAATCTAATGTAAACCCAATTGATTATGTAATCAAACTTAACATGGTAATATGTTAAATAAAAAGAATTATAAACAAGAAATTTTTTCTAAAGTTAATATTTCATGTAAATATTTTTATTATTTAGGAATATTAATAACTTTTGTGATGACTCAAACTCAATGTATGGGACACCATCTCAATTTCCATTTGTTGAGGAATATTTTGATGTCATTCACAAAAATATTTTTTTTGTGGTGTATATACATATTGTTGCACATGTTATATAATTAATTTCTCTACTATTATGATATACTATGTTTCTAATGTTATTATTTCAGGGGGATTATGAATAAAAAAATGTATGTGGTAAGGGACTATATTTTAAAAATCATATTTTATGGTTTATATTTCAACTTATTTTACAAAGGTAAAAAAGAATGTATTTCTACATATTGTGAACTAATGGAATTTATATCTATCATGAAAACCAAATTACTTGAATATTATTATATATTATTCCAATGTTTTTTCAAATAAAATGGTATCATTATTTTGTGTCCAGTTTTTAGATTTTAAAAGATAATTTTCTTTGATTTTCTATAAATGTTTTTAAAAAATATTTTCTTTACAGAATGATTAAATTTTTTTACAAATGATTTTGTTTTCTATTATAATGTATAATATGACATAAAATTTAATTATTTACATATTCATTATTTTTTCTTTGTATTATTTTATAATAAATTCTGTTCTCATAAAATAAAAACCATCTTTCCCTTTTTATAGGTATTTTGTTTTAGAAGATGTATTTTTAATAGAAAATGGTATCTCAATATATGAAAGTTTTTTGTATATGGAATGAAATGTGTTTATGAATGATTTTTGTGATAATATGGTTCAAAAAATATTTTTTTCATGATATGCTACTGCACCATTATATGACTAATGGGTGACTCGATATAGCTTATATAACGATTTGAACCCCATTATAGATCATGAGTGAGCCTGATATAGATTAAAAAAGTGTTGAGCCTCATTATAGATTGTTAAAAATAAGTGATACCAATATATCTTATGAAATTTGTGTGAATAATTATATATCTCAAATGTATTTTGTAATTATTATATTCTATATAGAAATATATTGGAATTCAGCCCTATGGTAATTTGAATTTTAGGTTTTTTTTCAATAGTATTTTATGAATATGAACCAATTAGTTTAAAAAAATTTATTTTCAGGTGTTTTATTTGATTTATTTGTGTTAAATTTTCTATTTGATCATGTTGGAATGATATACTTCACAATTTCAATTAACAATGTGGTAATGTTAAATATTTAAATGTTCTTCAGGTTTTTCTCTCGACTAATGAATTTTTCTATTTTATGTTTCTTAGTGAGATTATTTTTGTCATCCCAAATTTTTTAAATGTTTTTAATAGGGTTTTGAGGATGGGTAACATGAAATTATATATCATATTGAAATTAAATAAGGTAATTTATTGAAAAAAATTAATGTTTTATTTTTTATAGTATTTTATTGTGAAAAAATGTAAACTGAGTTGATGTGTCTATCTGTAATGTATGGGGTTGTTATATTTGAGTTTTGACTTTATCCACTATAAAAAAACATAAAATATATATTATAAAATATGGTTAATTTTAGATTAATTTCACAAGATTATGTATTATTTAAGTACTAGTCATTACAGTTTGTATTATTGTAGTGTTTAACTTACATTAAGAGATAATATTCTATTTGAGTATTTGATTAATGTCACATATATAAACAATGGTTAGTATGTTGGAGAGAATAATAGTTATATTGGATTGATTAAATGAGTTGGAAATTTTATAAATATGAATATTTTAATTTTAAATCACCTCATAAGATATTGTTTTATGATATACTCACACTAATTTTTTTCCTTTAGAAAATTCTTCCATCCAGTATAAACCATAGTAACAATGGATGTGATGGAAAATTTGGTAGTTATCTTAATGTTAAACCAAATACAATGAGATATTTATTGAAAAATATAATGGATATTCTTAACCATATATAATAGGTAATGATTAAATACACGAACCTAAGTGACATTCCTATTTCATCAAATATGACATAATTGAAGCCCTAAGGAATTTTATTATATAATGATCATAATATTTAATATAATTAGAAACCTATGTGTCCAGAATGTGAACTGAAAACCCCTATATAATTTCATAAAATTATGGTAATATTTTATATATTTGGTAAGTTTGTTAAAACATAAATATAATTCCATGGAAAAAAAGGAAACATTTAGTTAACTACTGGAAGGGGAAATAAATTTTTATAAGGTTCACATTAAATGTTCTAAATGCATAGATAATGTTCATTATGAAAATGAATACCATATAAAGTAATCTCATTATTGGGATCTTAATTTATATATATATTTGTTTAGTAATACTTAATTTCATTAATATGGAAGAAGAAAAAATGAAAAATGGCTTATGAACTGTATGGATTATTTCTTGGATTGTGGTATGATATTATTGAATCACAGAACATGATTGATCTTATTATTTTTGAAAAATAATTACAATAGAATATTTTTGAAAATCATGGTTAACATGTTATGAAAAACATAAGATGATTAATATTTATAAATATATTTTATTAAAATTGTTTTGGTAGATATAAGGACTTTTAAATGTTTAATTTAATTAATACACAATTAATGGTGGGAATTATTGTGATTACTTTTATTGAATCCTGATATATTTATGTGGTATATTTAATCATTTATTTTATCATGTGAGAAAAAATTTATTTGAGGAAGATTTACCATTTCACGTTTTGGTCATAATTTTAAAGGTATGAATACCATATAGGGTTTATATGATCTATCATTTTGAGTTAATTATATGTTATTACAAATCTTCAGACACAAAAATGAACGATATGAGTTGTCCTTTGTGATAAAATAAATTCATTAATGTTGAATATATTAAATTTATTTTTTTATTATTTTTACAAATAAATTCATATTTTTAAAAGGTTTATATATACTTTTAAAAATGTAAAACCCATAGGCTTGTAGTAAGCCCATCGCATCCAGAATGAATGGAAGGAGTGAAGCCCCAATAATGGGGAATAAGGGTGCATCATCTAATACTGGCCTACATGATGTCTTAATCAGTATTAATTTGTTTTTATTTACTTAAAATTGATTTAATAATAAAGTTTATGTTAAAATCATGGATATTTGATTTATTTTATAGATAACTATTAGACATAAACTAATTTTTTGATTATGTGATATTATAAAATTTACCATTTTTGGAACCTTATATAATCAAGGTAAACGTAATATTATTTGAATATATTTGAGGGATATCAGTAGAATATAAATTTGGTAGGATATATAATTTTAATGTTACTTTATGGTGATTTATATTTTTTATAAAAAAGTACCATAACATGCATATTATATGAATAAGGAATATAATTTTTTTTGTGAGACATTAAGAGAGTGATTTATGTTTTTTATAGATAAATACTAAATTTATTTTGGAAGGCTACGTGATCAAATCTTTATAATTTTTGGATTTAAATCTATATATTTATTATTTTATGAATTTTATAGCTAGTTATTTATTGAATAATCTATGTTAGTCTTTGGGTATTCATGTTGAGGGTTTGGTGATTAATAATGTATATGATAATAGGAATTTTTTTTAATAATCGATAATTATGTAATATTTTTAAAACCATTTTTATGTTAATTCCTAATGAAATGAAGAATATATTTTTATACTTTTATGGTTTTTGATATCGTAGAAGTTGAGACAAGTTCTTCTGGAATTAAAAATTCATAATAATAACTAATTATTTCTAGAAAAAGATGTAATTATTGTTAGAATTAATTAAAGGATGAAATTCAAGTTATAAAGTATGAATGTTACCTTAGTTTATTATTATATATGATTAATTTATTTATTAAATGTAGGAAAATGATATTGAAATTAAAATGTTTTCTATTTAGTTTTTTTCCAAAAAATTAATATCCTTTTATCATATCAATGATTTATGGTTTTCCTATCACTAAATTTCACAATACCATTTTCGTTATCACTCTATATCATCCCATAGTACTTAATTTTTTCTTTCATATCCATGTTCTCACATCCCACTTATGTTCTCTTTTTGGAAACCTACTATGAGTTGTTCTAGATGACCTTTGTACAACTTTTTATCTCATTTCAAAAGGATGTTTTGTTAACCCTACTTACAATGTTGGATTTCAGAAAATGTATTTTAAAAATTCATACCCCAATTAAAAAATAATTTTTTTTAATTTTTAAAAAATCTAATTAAGTGGTGGAGTGTAATATCGGGATATTTTAAAAAATATACTATTTTCTATAGTGTGGAACATATGAAACACTAAGCATAAACAAGAAATGAATTATTATTATTTTAATTTGGTTGTTATAAAATAAATATTAAATTGGATGGAATGAGTAGTATTAACTGAATTTTAAAAAATCTAATTATAATACACATTTATAAGGTATTGATTAATTATTTTTCTATAAGTAATCGATTTTCAGTAAAGTCATTTAATTCTTCAATTTTTTTTTCAAAATGTGTTTTATTTATTTTTATGAGTGAATATTATTGTTTATTTGGATAATATTAGTTGAAGGATGGATCCCGTATTACATGGCCTCCCCCACCACACTCTTGATCTTGGATTTGCTAGGGTTTCCTCGAGAAACTCTTTTCTCAGGGTCAGCGATGCTCTGTGGGTTCTTCCCTTTTTTCTTCTCCTTATTTCCCATTATTTCATTTTCTTCTTCACCTTATATCTTTCATTTTCTGGTTTCCAAATATGTGATATGGTTCATGCGTGTCTGTATTCCTTCTTGAGAAGTGGTCATCTTTTTTTATCTCATGGTGGTTTTTTTGCTTTTGTCAATGGTCTCCGCTGTCGTATCCCCCAATTACTTCTACCCTACTATGACCTCTTGTTACCTCACACTTCTCTAGGTCAGATCTATAGTGATGAATTATCACATGTTTTGGGATATGTGGTCTATTGGTTGTGGGTCTTTCAAGAGATATTGTATCATCGAGGTCTCATTTTCAGATGGGGGTTTCATTATCATTTTTTCTCTACCGTTCGGAGGCCAATGTAGTTTTAATCCATTCCATGTCTTGAAGACCATCAGATCCACTCCGTGTTGGACCTTGAGGGGTGGTTCATAAAATATTTTTGGAGGTGGGATTTGGTTTTTATGTTGCTTCATGTGTGGACAATTTTGATTCTTCAGGATTTTGTTCTCATCCTTATGATTTTGTTTTAGATTCTGTTTTGTTATTGCCTTTAACGATGGATCCATTCTATGTTTCTACTTTCTCTTGATGTTCATTGATGGTTTTTGACCCTTTTGTGGAGTTTTGACGGGGAAGGCGAGTCATGTGAAGTTGGGCCCTGTGGTTTTGGCTGAAGGTGACATCAAATCTGACAACAACTTGTCTCACTGGAGAAGGTGAGGTGATGTGCTCAATTTGAAGGGTGTGCCGCATGAATTTTAGCCGTCCGAGGATGATGATGTTGGATAGAATTTTAATCCAGGTATGATGTGCTGTGGAAAGAGATGGAATATGAAGGCTGAATCTCATTGGTGTTCTAGGCTATTGCGACAATGGGAGTTCAGTGTGACATTGTGCACTTCAATAGGTGGTTGTGTGTGGTGCGTACTGGGAAGTCGGCGATATGTGACTCGAGTCGAAGGCATTCATGTCATTATTCGCTAAGATGAGTGATGATGGTTTGCATTTTAAAATTTGAATATTGTGTATTTTTGGAAGGAGATAGTGGCGGTTCTCAGTCAATAGTGATTTTTTTTTGAATTTTGAATTTTGTTTAATTTATTTTGATTTAGGGGTATGTGTGGATGATTTTTGGAGTTTTCTGTATGGTTCCCACTAACAAAAAAGAGGCTTCTTAAAAAATAAAAAATGGACTGTAATGGTATTTGGAAAATATTTGAAAATAAATTATACTAATTGATTTTTATTTTTGAATTTTTCCTGTAAGAATTATCATTCGATTAATTTTATAAATTTTCTAAAAAAATTGATTCTTTATTGAATAGTAAAAATAATGATTTTTAATTAAAACCAATATGTTCATTAATGTATTAATAAAGTCAAATTATATTCAATATTGGTTTTAAATTTTCATATGTTCTTCTATATTTAAAATGTTACAAATTTGTTTTTTGAAATAAATTTTATAATTTAAATTAGTATAAAACTATTTTATATATAAAAAATACATTTTTTTGGAAACTCATTGCTCATTTTGTCCTTTTAGTGTAATTTAAAATTAAATTCTACTATTTTTTTTTTATAAAGGCAGTTTCAATTCATTGAATAATGATTTTCAAATTATATAATTATTTTCATTTTATTTTTGGTCAATATGAATATTAACCATAATAGTTTTTATTACCTCAGTAAAGGATAAATGATGTAATTAACGGAAAAAAATAACATTATAACTTATATTAAATACATGTATCAATTTCTTTATTTTTATTGGATGAGATAATTTCTTCTATATTTATAAAATATAATGTTATGTGTATTTTTGGTGGAATATGAATGTTATTACAACATGTATAATATTTTATTTAAATAAAATTAATGAATAATAAAATCTTGCATTCAATAAATAGAATATTTCTTACATAAGGTTAACTAAAGGAAATATTAAGTCATAATTACTATTTTTAATGACATAATTTTTTTTTATCATGGTAATTTTCATAATTTTTTTAAGAAATAATTAACTTGAATTCCAACAAAAATCAGGCATAGTAATTAATAAATTAATTAAAAAAATTTAATTAATAATAAAATATTTAAAAGTAATATAATATTAAATATATAATGTGATCAATTATTTTTATGGTATAAAATTACATGAAAGAGGTTAAAAATATATCTTTTTCAATTTTTAATGGATTTCTAGATGTTATAAAAACATATATAATGTATAGTTCTATTTTTTTTACATTAATCGTATTTTATAAGAAATAATTTTTTATTGAATAATATAAAATTCTTAGTGATCCTATATTTAGCCATGTGATTATTATATGTATTATAATATCAACCATGTTAAATTTATGTGTCTTTTTACCATTAATCATAAATATATTGACAATTAAAGAGTAAATATCGTTGTTGTGATGATAAGTTTAAAAGGAACAAGGTAGGTATAAAACCAAAACATAAGGGTAAACATGAACCCCAAACACATACAATAATTATTGGATGACATTATTTTAAACTATCCTCATATTATATTATAAATAATCAGTTTTGGAGGTGTTATATTAAAATATAATATAAATTAATTTAATATTTTGAAAAATTCCCCAAGTGCCCCTCTAATCTCTTATAAAATCGATCCATTTTTTCTCATTACATCACAATTAAAATCTTAGTTTTTTAAAACATGAAACCAATATGACGTCTATGACTATATTACCTCATTTTAGAGGTATTGTTCTAGGAAAAATTCCTACCATAGAGTGTTTAAGAGATTTGAAAAATAATGATTTCTATAAAAGAGGAATATTTTTTAACCACATGATTTTTTAATTTCTTTTTCCACCTCTTTAAAATAATAATCAAACGTTAAATGAAAAAAAAATTCTATATATTCTGAGATTCTATTATGTAAATATAATAACCTATATCCATATCAATATCCACGAAATTGTAATGGAATTTGTCATCCCTATGTATTGTGGACTACCGCCCCACAAACTGATGTAACTCAATTAAAACCACTACATATAATAATGTATTTGTGTTATATATATTATTTTCATTAAATAATTATCTTATGTAATGATAATATAAACCATATTTTCTTACATTTCCATACATTTCAAAATGATAATGTAGTTCTTGCGCAAAATTTCAATACCTCCACTATGAAGCTATGTGGTTCATTTTTTATCACTACATCACATGGTTGATAGATATAAGTATAACTAATGAAATTATATATATATTTTTATTTAATAATCATTATATAGTGATAAAATAACACTTATCTTTCTTTCTAAAATTATCATCGAAAAATGGAATCGTTAATCTTGTGTACCTACGTCATATTGTCTCTATGATTGTGATGTAGTTCATTTTCCATAACCATATAATGTATTTGAATTTAAATTTATAATATAGTTATATGTGCTATTATTATTTCATTTTTATAATTTTGGACATGGTTTTCTAGTGAACACTTTGACTATAGTCGACCTACCGATGTAATTTGGGACTTATAAACTAAATATCAACAAAACATCTATTGTATACTCAATTTATTATATAATAATATATATCATGGAAATAATTGAAATAAAGGGAATAGTGAACATGAAAATGATTATTTTTCATGTAAATCAAAAATATAATATTATTATTCCATATTATATTGAATTTATGTAATGAGTTGGACTCATTGTAAGGGATTTTGTTTTAATGTCCATTCTTCACGGAATATTATGATGCATGCACTTGTATTGTTTATGAGGTGTATATACATCCAACTATGACTGTTATATCATGAATATACTTATTATTAGGATTTTTAATTTTTTTAAATGAAATTCATTCTTGGGGATTATGTTTCTAATTATTCCAATGTGCTAATTGACATTCTTTTTAAAATAGCCTTTAAGAGTTCCCCTTTCAACTCTATTAACACAAGGAAAATGGAATGTAATTTTTTACATATACAACATGAATGGAAATTCATCCATCATGAATCATCAATTCAATGTTGATTTATTTTGAATTATATAGGGTACTTTTCAACTTAAATGGTTTATTTATTATATGTGTATTTATTAAATTTTAATAAATTATTTTCATTGACATACTATCAATGGTTTTAAAAATAATTTCATTCATGGAGTGATTAAGTTTCATTACAAAAGAAAAAATAGAATTTCATATTTTAAGGTATATGACAACAAAAATTATTCTCATTGTTGTTACTTTTATTTTGAATTTAGAATATATTATAATATCACATTTTGTATTCAAAGGAGAACCCTCTTTACCTTTTTCTAGGTATTATAGTGTTGAAAATTGTTTTTTAAAAGAAAAGGGTATTTTGATATCTGAAAGATATTTTCATATGAGATAAATAGTTTTTTTGAAGGGGTTCAATGATGAAATAGTTTACTCATAAATTTTTTTATACATGATATTGTATTTGAGAATTATATGAAAAAATTAGTGATCCCAATACAGCTTATAAAAGTGGTTGAGACCCAATATATCTCATAGTTGAGCCTGATAATGCATATACAAAGGGTTTATCACTATTTTTTCTCATGAAAAATTGGTGGGTTAGATAAATCTTGTTTGAAGGGGAGCCCCATTATAACACTCTAATTCATTGGGTAGTGATTAGGTTCTCTGAGAATTATATGGAAATTGAGAGAATGTTTATTCTAATTGAAAGGGTTTTGAATGGGATTTCGGAATATGAAAACCTATGTTTCCAAAAATGGATTCAATTTTCATGTTATGGGTTTTAATGGTTTTATTTGAGTAAAAATTGATTTTTAAGGTGTGAATTATTCATTTCATCCTCTAAAAGAACATTGGGATAGCCATGACTGATTCCTCTACATCCCTCTTCGATATTCCCCATGAACACCTCTAATAGGGCATGTTCTAGTGACTAGTGTCATGTAGGAATATCACCTACATAGGAGGTATTAGAAAAATGTTACTATATTCATGCCCCATTATCTAATCCATTCAATCATGATGTGATATAAAAAATTAAACTATTATAATATTCATGCATTCATATATATCTCATTAACATAGTAATATAGTACAATAAAGTAGTAAAAATGGAAATTTTCAATTACACCAAAATAAAACTATAAAAGCATACAAAACGATAAAATGTATATGATCACTATAAAATGAATGGTGAGAACCCACCTCGGTTTGTCGAGTCCCGAGCTATGCTCCACCCACTACCAGCCCCTCGTAGGAAAGTACTGTAATTCATGTTGTCTACACAAGACACAACATGTGATTGTCAATCCCATATTGGGATAACTATAAGTATACAAATAAGACTCCCAAATAACATAAAAATAGGGAGAAACTGATATGAATCAGTCCGCTTGACTTATTCTAGAGGAATCCTAATGATAGAGAAACTCTATCTTGACCACTCATTATCTATGCACACCACGACATCTCAAAACCCCATGGTATGTCAAAAAATATGGCACATATTATAATGTCTCATAGAACATCAGATATATAATTACAATAAACTACAAGTCTCATTATCCACTACCAAAAATCTATCTTTATTCACTAAATTGAGGTTCCAACATACCACTCATCTAAGAGTAATCACCCTAGGAGTGTATCCATCTCAAAAGGCACGCAACTGAAAGCTGGCACAAATTGGGAAACTGGAAGCCTATATCACATGATCATCATGAAAGATGATTCTCAACCAAGAGATGCCACCTTGTCGGTTATACCTCATCCATCTTTATTAGAACTCATATGATCAGTCATCTTAAATACTAAATAGATGGATTAACCCTTCCGCAACTGGTAGAACTAATCCAAGAGGGTACAACTATCAAATACTTCAACTGATTCTATCACTTAGTGACCCATAAGATCTCAATGACTTAAGTAGGGGATCTCTCCCAAGAATATTGTAACACCTAGAGATTTTATGAAAAATATTGTTTTCATTAATGTCTTGTGTTGTACGCTACACCAAAAGGAGCTTTCACAACACGCATCCTTGACTTTCCTTTCATTACACGCAATCGCGAACTTCCTCGATAGCTTGCATCCTACGCAATACCGAGTTTCACTAAACAACGATTTGCTATTAAAATATTATTAAAACTAGATGTTATGAATAGTAATAACCACCTTTTAAAATTTTAGAAATTTTATCTCTCAAAATGGTCTTCATTTTTGGATTTGGAGTATCAAATTTAGCCTAAGGTGAAATTTTGGTACTTTTTGGATAACTTTCATATTCTGATAAATAGTGAAAATTACAAAATTATAATTAAAAACAACTTTTTTAATCGAAATAATTAATAGTGATAAATTATTAATTTGAGTGGTTTTAAAGTATATTTAGATTATATTTTAACAATTTAATACAATGTTGGTCATTGGATAAATTTCACATTTAAACCAGTCATAAACAAGTGTCAATCTTTTGATATTTATTATCTCTTAAGAACACGCTATTTGTTTTGACGACGGGAATTAATTTTTAAATTAATTAATGCAACCAATATGTTTTTAATTTGATAAAAAAAATATCATTTTTCAATTCATAATATCAAATATAGCTTAGATCTAATTTTTGGTATTTTTCTGGAAACTTTCATTTTTTGATGAATAGTGAAACCACTAAGTGGTAGTTAAAAAAACTGAATTTTTCATAAAACTTAATTTTACCGCTTCTGTTTGTGCAATTTCAAAAATCCGAGAGACACAGTTGATGTTATTAAGTAAAATGTGGTTCATTGAGATGAAAATTGTTTTTGGTGAATAGTAACTTTTTACTTTTTTAAACCACGGTTAAAAGTAAATAGAGTAATTAAGGGTAAAAATGATATTATTATTACCCTAACACATGTAATAATTGTATTGGAAAAATGTAATTCGACCAAAAAAAACCTTAGGAATAAAATATGACCATTTAGGCCCACTTGGATTAGATTAGGAAATTTATTATTAATTTATTTAAAGAAGGGTTAAAATAGTTAAAATCAATTTTTAATAAGTAAATCATTTTTAATATGGGGTTATACATAAGATAAATTAGACTATAAATATCCATTAGAAAGATAAAAAGATTTCATACATAATTGTATTTTATTTATAATTTTTAGACATTAAATAATTTAATTTATTTATGACACAACGATGATGCAGTAATTATATTATTAATGAAATATTGACATAATTGATGTTATAAATACCCAAAAAAATATAATTTGAGATTTTTTATGAACTAAATTAATTTTCATGGTTAATATGACACGTTATTGTTGATATAAGTAACTTGGTTAGAACTTATCATTCTGTTATTAATTTCGTAAAAATCATGTACCAAATAGTGTCAAAATTGACATAAATTAGTTTTTAAAACAAATACTATATTATTAATTGTTATTTAATTCATAAAAATCTAAGGTTCGGCAAAATGACTTATATAAGGATATATATATTAATAATAAATAACTTGGGGTTCTTTTGGCTTGTTATGGTACGTTTATTAACCATATAGTGTAAGAAAACAAAAAGACACGGTAAAAGTTAAATTATTTAACTTAGAGTTAAATCTAATTGATAAGGTTAAAATAATAACCTAAACTTGTCTAAATACTATTGGATGAGAGGATTTCGACCCATCCCCACTTTGTGATCGAAATAAGACCCTTTGGAACCATTATAAACCGAATTTGACCTTAATATAAAATAATATTTTGAGATTTTCCTAAGGTGCCCCTCTCCTCCCTTATAAAAGGGCACCTCCTCCCTCTCCTCCTCACACCAATTTGAGCATTCAAGCATGGCCAACCCCTTCCAAAATCTATTATTTACTTCTCTAGTATCATCCTAGAGGTCCTGGTATTCTTCAATGACCATCCTTAGTTCTTTAAGTGGAGGTTAACTGAAGGCACGTCAAAAAGAGGTAATATCCATTACAGATCATTTTCAATTTCATTCTTCTTCATCTTCTTCTTATATAGTTGTTTCATGATAATGTAATAACATCAGTATTTCTTATATACTTATATTTTATTATAAATATGAAACAACTCTAATTAACCTTCTATCCGTCCTACGGAAAAAGGAAATCACCGCGCGTGCGTACATAGGGAATACCGTCTCCACGCCGTGGTGTAATCTATTTTCCGCCACCACCATAATTGGATGGTTATAATGGTGTAATTAGTAACTATATATATTATTATTATAAAGTGATATTTATACTGAAATATTATGCATACACTTCAACACAATTCCACGACCATGGGAACAATATCATCGCTCGTGCGTACGTACGGACTACCGTCTCCACGACGCGATGAGATTCATTATCCATGTTAACCATTCCAGAATGATTATAAAGTATATATAATGCATAATAATGAAATATATGACATGGTAAATCTAATGTATTTATATATATATATATATATATATATTTCATCTACTTACTTCCATTCAAGACAATAAGGAAAGGAAAACAGCGTTCATGCGTACGTACAGACTACCGTCTCCATGAACGGTGTGTTTCATTTCATTTATCTATCTATTATATATATATATATACTGAATATATATGATATATAAATCATGTTTTATATTCTTGATGTAAGTAAATCATGATATAAGTAATAATAATGTCAAGAACAACAAGTCCAAACACCTACGATAAATGAAACGATTTTACCCAAAACGCTCTTTAACATGGAATTTACAAATGAACGGGTAATATAAAGCCATAAGTGAACCATATATGATATCATAACAATGAGTATGATTCTGGAATAAGTCAATGACATTATTTAAATCATTATACAGGAGGTTCGGACACATACGAAGCAAAACGATCATAAGGTAAGGGAAATATCACAATCTCATTTTTATCCGAGATTTTTTATACTTTGGTATTTACTAGGGTTTATTTTATAATCCACGTCCATGTTTCCTAAATATGTAATATTATTTCCATCCACCTAAAATTGTTTAAATCCAATTTTACCCATCGGTGAGTCATTAGCAAAGGATATGAAAAGAATCTTTTGTCATTTTTCGTACGAGGTACTTTTTGACTTTTTTGACAAAAGTACGAGAAGAATGTTTTTTTAACTTATACGACATGAATGGATTTTTAAAACATTATTTCCAAGAAGCTTCCTTTACAAGTTTTCAAGTTTATTTTTAATAAACTTCTTTTAGTTTAAAATTGTAAGACATTTTAAGAAAGGAAAATATTTTTGAAGCAAAAGGGACATTTTCCTCAAGAATGGAGTTCAAGTGTTTTATCAAAATTATTTTCCATATAAGATAATAAAGGGTTAGGTTTTTGTACCTATTATTACATTTATTTGATTATGTTGTGATGGAATTATTTTTATGAATTCCTTTATCGTATATGAATTTTTTTATGATGTCATGATGTTTAAGATTCCCATTTTTATTACATGGGTTATGCAATGATGTATGGTTTATGATTTTGTGGCACACATAAGAATGATATCATTATGAGATGGGTGGGACCTATATCTCCCTCCAATGAATTGGGTAAAGATTTTATATCTCATGAGATAGACATGGATGGAACTGTAGGTTATACCGGTTCAGTGAAGAAGGACTGAAACGAAGGTAACTCGGTTCAGAAATGGACATTGTCCACTAAGATAGTCTTGGAAATGAGTGTTGACTAATAAGAAATGATTCTCTATGATTATGTGTGTATGCAAAAAAGTTTCATGTTTTAAGTTATGATTATTGGGATTTCATTTCACTACTATGATTTATCCCATGTTATGAAATTATGCTCTCTTTTGCAGGTTAAGATTTCCAAAATGTTATGTTCTTATGAAAATAATGTGATTGATATTTCTTTTGTTTACCCTTACTGAGCATTTGAGATAACCCTTTTATGTTTTCTTTTCCCCAGGATATAAAGAAAGGTTTTAGGTAAAAAAACGAAGATCTTTATGGGAGTTGTTGAAGATCTTTCACCACGATTAGAAGATTATATTCCGAGTTTCCAAAGACACTAAACTATTATGATCCCTGTGTGTGTGTGTTTTTGTTATGTACTAAGTATTCCGCAAAAGTAATGTAATGTCCATGTACGTCAAGCTTTGGGTCTCTACAGTTGCTATCAGAGGAAAGGTTTAGTCAAACCTTGGAAACTAGGATGTGAAAACGTTAGTGAGATCCCTAGAGATATTTATAAGGTATGTCTAAGGATGTCCCTAAGGTTAAGTATACATATAGGTTATAGTACTAGAATTACTCCAACGATCATAGAATTAATCCTTAGATGTTAGATATTGAAGGTACTCCCCCTTTATTATGTTGTTTTCCCTAGCATGATTTTTTCCTCTCACACAATTCTTTTTGGGTTTTAGACGATGGCTGGAACCCGAAGGAACCGTGTTGATCAATGAAATGGACAATGCAATGATTGCCCTCTTGAACAAACAAATGTAATGGGAGATAGAGTGAAAAATCTTATTGCTATACTTACACAAGCTATGAATCATTATGGACTTCCAAATGAGCAGAGAAGGGAACAATATTCTATTGAGTCCTTCATGAGGCAACATCCACCTTCTTTTAGTGGGTCTTCCGATCCACTTGTTGATGAAAAATGGATCAGTACCACTGAAAAGATATTTTCAGTTCTTCAATGTTCTGAGCATGATGAAGTCTTCTTAGCAGTATATCGTTTGGAAGGTGAAGCTGATCAATGGTGGAATCTTATCAAGAATATGAGGCCAAGAGATGAAATTGAATCCATGGAATGGGATGAGTTCAAGAACTTGTTTTTCAGTAAGTACTTCCCTCTTATTCTTCAAAAAAAGATGGAAAAGGAGTTTCTTGAGATGAAGCAGAAGGATGATGAATCTGTTGGTATATACGAAGCGAATTTTACAAGACTTGCAAGGTATGCATCTGGCATTATCATCCAACCTGAAAGTAAAATTGATCGATTTTTCAGTGGCTTAAAACCAAGCCTTCTAAGGGCATTAGCTATAAGAGACTTCAGTAGCAATTATGAAATTGTGCGTTGTGCTATGAAGGTAGAAATGGAAGTTGGTGTTACATATCCATCTCATGGTTTTGACAAGAAACGAAAGATGGAGTTCAAGGAGAAATCTCAAAATAATGGTGAAAAGAAGATGAATGTTTCCTTATGCACAAAGTGTGGAAAGAAGCATGGTGGATATTGTCTTAAAGGGACTAAAAAATGTTTTAAGTGTGGAAAAGAAGGTCATCGAGCAGCTGAGTGTCGAAGTAATGGAAAAAGGGTTTCTAATGATGTGAATAAAGCAAACACTACGGGGAACACACCACCAACACTTCAATGCTTCAAGTGAAATTAAATGGGGTATTATGCTAATAAATGCCCTAATCCAAGGGTTAGTGATGATCGACATGAGCAACGGATTAAGGCAAAGGACAAAGGGAAGTCACATGCGATCACTATTGACGATGTTGAATATGACAACGATGTGGTGGAATGATTAAGTGTTTATGTAATGGGATTCCAAAATAATGTTATATCATGGAGTATTGGAATATTTATGTATTGGTTTAATGTGGTATTCATAGTGATTGAGATATTTTTGGAAATAAGATGATATGCGCATAATGAAGGGAAAACGAGAAAACGAAATGTTTAACAGTATTCATGATCTCATGATTGATATAAGGACTATGTGATATCATGGATTGAGTATATAGAATTTTGAGGATTTTGGTATGTGAAAAGTGTTAACTATTAACTGCATTCAAGTTTTCACTATGGTTCAATGGGTATTCAAGATAATACATGATTAAGGCCTTTGAATGTTTGGAATGTGACCAACAAGACATATCTTATGATATATGGGGATCAACGATGGTATTAAATCTCTGGTAATCGTTTTCACGATATTATAAGAATGGACTGTAGTATTATGGATAAGCCTAAAGACTAGAATGGATTATGTTGGACATAAGTTAGTATTGTTTAAGGATAGGAGTTTTTTTCCATATTATTGATGGGATGTTATAGTAATATAGTTTTAGAAAAAGGACAATCTGCAGGACGGGCGACAACCCAACGCGTCGGACAAGGTCGTAGGAATCGAACCCACAACCAATGTGCGACTGGCCTTTATAGCCTACCAATGGCCTTCAGGAAGTCCCTGGTTAGTGGAAACTAGTTTTATTTTATTAAGCGGTATGATATATGAAGTATAAGTTCATTTTAAGAACTATATAGGATTAATCTCACTATAGATGGACTTCTGTATTTTTTGATAACTTTTATAACCTTTTGTTTGAGACAGATGGAATGAACCATCATTCTATCACATGATATGCTAACACATCACGAATGACAAATTCAACTTCATTTCTTTAATAGATGAAGTGGAAATTTTCCAAAGAACGACAAACGGTGAGACTATACCAAAATCACGAAAGTATTTCGTCTAATTCCAATTTCATCAACTTTAGGGAAATGATCTTGAAAACCAAAAATGTTGTCATAGTGATCTTATATCTGATGAATCAGATGGTACCTTAGATCGTCACAAATTTATGGCTTTGTGATTGCTGGCTTTTCCATAGCAATTTTCTCTACCACTCTCCATCAGAACATGATGGTTAGATTTCTCTTCCATATCCATATTTTCACCGATGTGGAAACCCAGTGATTAGTTTATTTGGGTAATCGTTACATTTCATACTTTAGTTTTTAAAGCCACTTTTTGGTATTCCTTTTTACGATGTGGGTTTCTATTAAAGAAACTTTCGAGTAGTAAACCATTTATAACCCCGACGAATTTCGAGGGTGAAATTCATTTTAAGGGGGGTAGAATGTAACACCCCGAGATTTTATGAAAAATATTATTTTCGTTAATGTCTTGTGTTGTACGCTACACCAAAAGGAGATTTCACAACACGCATCCTTGACTTGCCTTGTATTATATGCAATCACGACCTTCCTCTATAGCTTGCGTCGTACGCAATACCAAGTTTCACTAAACAACGATATGCTATAAAAATATTATTAAAACTAGCCGTTATGAATAGTAATAACCACCTTTTAAATTTTTAGAAATTTTACCTCTCAAAATGGACTTCATTTTTGTATTCGGAGTATCGAATTTAGCCTAAGGTGAAATTTTGGTACTTTTCGGATAACTTTCATATTCCGATGAATAGTGAAAATTACTAAATTATAATTAAAAACAACTTTTTTAATCGAAATAATTAATAGTGATAAATTATTAATTTGAGTGGTTTTAAAGTATATTTAGAATATATTTTTACAATTTAATACAATGTTGGTCATTGGATGTAATTTCACATTTAAACCAGTCATAAACAAATGTAAATCTTTTGATAGTTATTATCTCTTAAGAACACCCTATTTGTTTTGACGACGGGAATTAATTTTTAAATTAATTAATGCAACCAATATGTTTTGAATTTGATAAAATAGAAATCATTTTTAAATTAATAATATCAAATATAGATTAGATCTAATTTTTGGTATTTTTCTGGAAACTTTCACTTTTTGATGAATACTGAAACCACTAAGTGGTAGTTAAAAAAACTGAATTTTTCATAAAACTTAATATTACCGCTTCTGTGAGTGGAATTTCGAAAATCCGAGAGACACGGTTGATGTTATTATGTATAATGTGGTTCATTGAGATGAAAATAATTTTTGGAGAATAGTAACTTTTAACTTTTTTTTCCACGGTAAAAAATTAATAGGGTAATTAAGGGTAAAAATGATATTATTATTACCCTAACACATGTACTAATTCTATTGGACAAGTGTAATTCGACCGAAAACAACCTTAGGAATAAATTATGACCATTTAGGCCGACTTGGATTAGATTAGGAAATTTATTATTAATTTATTTAAAGAAGGTTTAAAATAGTTAAAATAAAAGTTTAATAAGTAAATCATTTTTAGTTTGGGGTTATACATAAGATAAATTCGACTATAAATATCCATTAGAAAGATAAAAAGCTTTCATACATAATGGTATTTTATTTATAATTTTTAGACATTAAATAATTTAATTTATTTATGACACAACGATGATGTAGTAATTATCTTATTAATGGAATATTGACATAATTGAAGTTATAAATACCCAAATAAATATAATTTGAGATTTTTTAAGAACTAAATTAATTTTCATGGTTAATATGGCATGTTATGGTTGATATAAGTTACTTTTTTCTAACTTATAATTCTTTTATGAATTTCATAAAAATCATGTACCAAATAGTGTCAAAATTGACATAAATTAGTTTTTAAAACAAATATTATATTATTAATTGTTATTTAATTCCTAAAAATCTAAGGTTCGGCCAAATGACTTATATAAGGATATATATATTAATAATAAACAACTTGGGGTTCGTTTGGCTTGTTATGGTATGTTTATTAACCACATAGTGTAAGAAAACAAAAAGACACAGTAAAAGATAAATTATTTCACTTAGAGTTAAATCTAATTGATAAGGTTAAAATAATTATCTAAACATGTCTAAATCCTATTGGATGAGATTATTTCGACTCATCCCCACTTTACCTTCGAAATAAGTCCCTTTGGAACCATTATAAACCGAAATTGGCCTTAATATAAAATAATATTTTATGATTTTCCTAAGGTGCCCCTCTCCTCCCTTATAAAAGGGCACCTCCTCCCTCTCCTCCTCACACCAATTTGAGCGTTAAAGCTCAGCCAACCCCGTAAAAAATCTCTTATCCACTTCTCTAGTATCATCCTATAGGTCCTGGTCTTCTTCAAAGACCATCCTTAGTTCTTTAAGTGGAGGTTAAGTGAAGGCGCGTCAAAAAGAGGTAATATCCATTACCAATCTTTTTCAATTTCTTTCTTCTTCAACTTCTTCTTATTTAGTTGTTTCATGAAAAAGTAATAACATAAGTATTTCTTATATACTGATATGTTATTATAAATATGAACCAACTCTAATTAACCTTCTATCCATCCTACGGAAAAAGGAAATCACCGCGCATGCGTACGTACGGAATACCGTCTCCACACCGTGGTGTAATCTATTTTCCGCCACCAACTTAATTGGATGGGTATAATGGTGTAATTAGTAACTATATATGATTATTATAAAGTGATATTGATACTGAAATATTATACCTACACTTCAACACAATTCCATGACCATGGGAATGATATCATCGCTCGTGCGTACGTACGGACTACCGTCTCCATGACGCGATGAGATTCATTATATATGTTAACCATTTCAGAATGATTATAAAGTATATATAATGAATAATAATGAAATATATGACATGTGAAATCTACTGGATTTATGTATTTATATATTTCATTCACTTACTTCCATTCAAGACAATAAGGAAAGGAAAATAGCGTTCATGCGTACGTACGGACTACTGTCTCCATGAACGGTGTGTTTCATTTCACTTACCTATCTATTATATATATATATACTGAATATATATGATATATATATATCATGTTTTATATTCTGGAAGTAAGTAAATCATGATATAAGTAATAATAATGTCAATAACAACAAGTCCAAACACCTACGATAAATGAAACGATTTTACCCAAAACGCTCTTTAACATGGAATTTACAAAAGAACGGGTAATATAAAGCCATAAGTGAACCATATATGATATCATAACAATGAGTATGGTTATGGAATAAGTCAATGACATTATTTAAATAATTATATAGGAGGTTCGGACACATATGAAGCAAAACGGACCTAAGGTAAGGGAAATATCACAATCTCATTTTTATCCGAGATTGTTTATACTTTGGTATTTACTGGGGTGTATTTTATCATCCACGTCCATGTTTCCTAAATATGTAATATTATTTCCATCCACCTAAAATTGTTTAAATCCAATTTTACCCTTCAGTGAGTTTTTAGTAAAGGATATGAAAAGAATCTTTTGTCATTTTTCGTACGAGGTACTTTTTGACTTTTCCGACAAAAGTACGAGAAGAATGTTTTTTTAACTTATACGGCATGAATGGATTTTTAAAACATTATTTCCAAGAAGATTCCTTTACAAGTTTTCAAGATTATTTTTAATAAACTTATTTTAGTTTAAAATTGGAAGACATGTTAAGAAAGGAAAATGTTTTTGAAGCAGAAAGGATATTTTCCTCAAGAATGGAGTTCAAGTGTTTTATTAAAATTATTTTCCATATAAGATAATAAAGGGTTCTGTTTTTATCCCTATTATTACATTTATTTGATTATGTTTTGATGGAATTATTTTTATGAATTCCTTTATTGTATATGAATTGTTTTATGATGTCATGATGTTTAAGATTCCCATTTTTATTACATGGGTTATGCAATGATGAATGGTTTATGATTTTGTGGAACACATAAGAAAGAAATCATTATGAGATGGGTGGGACCTATATCTCCCTCCAATGCATTGGGTAATGATTTTATATCTCATGAGATAGACATGGATGGAATGGTAGGTTATACCGGTTCAGTGAAGTAGGACTGAAACGAGGGTAACTCGGTTCAGAAATGGACTTTGTCCACTAAGATAGTCTTGGCAATGAGTTTTGACTAATAAGAAATGATTCTCTATGATTATGTGTGTATTACCCAAAGTTTCATGTTCTATGTTATGATTATTGGGATTTCATTTCACTACTATGATTTATCCCATGTTATGAAATTATGCTCTCTTTTGCAGGTTAGGATTTCCAAAATGTTATGTTCTTATGAAAATGATGTGATTGATATTTCTTTTGTTTACCCTTACTGAGCATTTGAGCTCACCCTTTTATGTTTTCTTTTCCCAGGGATATAAATAAAGGTTTTAGGAAAAAAAGGAAGATCTTTATGGGAGATGTTGAAGATCATTCACCATGATTAAAAGATTATATTCCAAGTTTCCAAAGACACTAAACTATTACGATCCTTGTGTGTGTGTGTTTTTGTTATGTACTAAGTATTCTGCAACAGTAATGTAATGTCCATGTACGTCAAGCTTCGAGTCTCTACAAATATTATGGGACAATAAGAACCATTTCAGAAACACTTCAATCATAAGACAGTATAGTAAAAATCCCATAATCTAAAAAAACATGATAAATAGTGTATTGAATCTAGCATAGACTAGGTCATATCAATTCCCCACTCTCCTCCTTAGAAAACATCATTGTTGAACTATGAAAGGAAATTGAGGTGATTCACCCAATATATACTCAAACAGACTAAATACCATCATAGAGATCAGATCATGATGCTAACATAGGGGTTCTAAACCCACAGATCAATGGGCCCCTATATCCTAAAGAATACAATCTCCTAGGAAGGGGATTGACTCTTGAGATTAAATATTTTTCATGCTGATTCAAAAACATTTCCATCAAAAACATGAAAGAATGTGCGGATCACTCTGGGACACTCAAAGGTATATTTTTTTTATGTAACTGATTCAATATTCAATGAGGAAGGAGGTAACTCACTACTGAGTATGGTAACAAACCCATGATGTGAAACTCGGGGTAGCTGAGGAGGGTTCAAAATTCTATGATGACAACGTGATCCCACAATCCCTCATAGGAAAATACCATGTGAACTCACTCAACAACAACTGGTCTAAACGTCACTATCTAATTTGACCCCCAATAACACCCCATGTCACATATTAAAGGCCCAAATTGTGGTCACCATCTCATTATACTCATAAAACTACTAGGGATAGGCTTCTTGCAGGCCTCTATCTATGTCCAAATGAAAAATATGCCCAGAGTAAAAAATCTCCAAATGAGGCACATGGAATGTACTTGACTTACATGACATGTCTCTCAATAGTAGCCCTTGTCCATGTATCCTGATAGTTCATAGCATGTAAAAATTAAGTTCACGGTGTGCCCCCTAAGTCACATGGAGTGGGAACTCATATCAACACCTAGGAATTCCTTCTCCTATAGATGGCCTCACTGGCCGTGTAACACAATACTATGTGTACGCCTCAAACATGACATGTTTCTCTTCAACTAGGAATCATCAAATGTTCTTATCCACATGTATCATATAGTTTTTCGGCCATATGATATGTACCCTAGTTACATGGAATTTTCCATATTCTCAAACCCTTTAGACATGTGTTCAATTCATGCCCTTATCACTCATCCCGTGTTTGTGTTTCAAAATTTTGTAATGTTAAACCACAATGTCCATTGACAAAAATTTATTGTACATGTTCCCTTGACACAAGAAATAGATCACTAAATGGTTTGTAACCCTCCTACATTGTGTGTAGTCTCAAAAGGCTATCCTACCTAAATAGGAAGATCGCATGACATGTACCACTGAACCACATGCCATTTAAATAGAAATTCCAGGCTAAAATTTTCTCCATGCTAGAAAAAACCCACATCATGTTCCTAAAAACAAAATATCAGTCTCCATTTGATCCCTAGAAACTATATAAGGGATCTATAACTTTAAAATAATTCATAAAAAGGGGGATGTGATTTAAATATCATAAAAATTTCTACCTTGTAGAGAAAGGTTGATTCTTACGGTCCAAAAATATTATCAGAATGCACTTCATCTTGATCTAGTGATGATCAAAATCTTTAATGAGGATAAGAAGAACCTCTTATCTTCCCCATGGACTTCGATCATCCTATACAGAAGGGAACTCCTCACTCTTTTCACTACTTTCTTGAAGGCTTGCTAGGGTGGGGGAGTTGGGATTTTCTATGTTATTAATTAAATTTGTATTAAATTAATAATTCCATTAGTTAATTCCCCCACACACATTAGCATAATTTTTTACCTAGTACAGAAAGCATTATGTTGCACATGGGGTAATGACCATTTTCAGTACTCAACCACATGCTCAGATTTTCAATCCATTACATCAATTGGGATATATCACATGTTTCCAAATAAACTGCAGAAGCATGAAAAAATATTTTTATTAATTTGAATATCACCAATGCAAATATCTTCAGGGCCCTAATTCCCGCATTGACTAAGCACCTAGATTAGGAAATATTACAACAAATATTACAAATTCATATATAAGAAAACCTGAGTCATTATAGTTTCCACACCATATGAATTCCCATCCCCAAAAAGATAAGGAAAAGAAAAAATAATAAAATGAAACACTCAAATAAGTCTCCCACAATAGAAATATACTTTGGAAGGTTCCCATGTGGTTAAAAAACATACAACTAGGGAAACCAAAATCCCACCTATTATTTTCTCTTGGAAAAAAATTCCATCCTGAATTCCCAACTCAACCATGTTGACATCGTTAAACAGGCTAGGAACAAGGCCCGAAAACTGCGACATGTGAAAACAAAAAAAACACCACCAAACACCTACAAATGTTTTTACAACATTGTGCTATGCTAACCCACAATTTAAATAATAAAGGGTTCATGAACCATAAATTAATCCTTCCTCCACACCCTTTTGTCCCCACAATGAGATGGAACCTCACTGAATGTGAGATCACATCATCAACTGAAAGGGTTACCACCATAATTCTATAAAGATCTCAAACATGTCCCATAAAACCTCAACCACTTCCAAATAGTCATCACATTACAAATCTACACTAGATTCATGACAACAAGAAAACCCCAATTAATGTTTTTTTTACAAAATATGAATGGTCTATATACCTAGAATATCCACCCAACTCATGGGTGTACTGTTGAGAGAAAGGAACCACTTCAATACTTCATCTCACTATATGAATGTTGTCACTATACTTCCTCGGATAAATGAAATACTCCCCACTATTGAAAAAATATATATATTCATTTCCATTGGATATCCCAAGATTTACCTCCGAAAACATGTGAAAAATATAATGGGTGACAACCATCAACTTTTGAAACATCACATTAGACGCATCCTCAATGTTTTACTACAAGAATATAACTGCTTTAGCGCCTCAATTTCCAATAGCATATAGAGATCTTCACTGTGACTATCTACTAAAACCCTTCCAATGTTTTACCCAAACTATTATGTCTAATAATATGCACCTTAATGAGTTTTACTTCTATGTCTAGAACTAATATAAAAGGGATTTTTTTAAATTTGGTATTCTTAGAGCATGTCTATAACTATCCTCTCGTGTCCCCCATATACAACCCAAAATGTTGAGGACACTAGGATAATTCAAGGAAATACTTCCTAGAAGTATTCAAAAAATGGATAAGGATATTTTCCATCAGTCTCTCAACAGCATTGGGGAATCCAAAACACCAAAGATATCACCATAAAGCATAGGAAAACTCCACTTAAACCTAATGCTGGTGAAATCCTATTCTGAGGTAAAACATTGTGAACCATGTCATCCCAAGATTATGGGAAATGAAGTCATTGTCATTTTGGTGTGGGTACTCCTCTATCGTAGTCACCTAAACCGGGAAACTTTAACCAAACTGATCCTCTTGGAGTACCGACTCCAAGGAGGGCAACAAATGATTTCCCATGAAAACACACTATATCTTACAAAGACTCATTCTCTAAAAACACAGGAAGACACCTTTATATCATAACACTTCATTGGTTAATCTAATGATATAGAATATAAATCACGACATCTTAAGTATAAGTCCATTCATAAAAAAATTCTCAATGGTGAGGTAAACCCGAACCATCCTCAATATAGATGCCCGCACATCACTCAACCATCATAGGAACTGAAAAATAATATAATCTTATACATAAATGGGTAATACTAGATAAATTATAAGGAAATGGATTTATCCCTTTGAAAATTTAATCATTCTTCTAGTCCTGATATTACTCATAATGAAAGGGGGAAAATCCACCCCAAAAAACCTGAATCTCTACTACCCCAATCAGTAGAAAAAATCAAATCATGAATGGATGGAAAAAAATACCTAATAAGGAAATGATTATTGTGTCCCATAGTGACTGTGGAAAATATTTCCAGGTGAGGCTCTTTATCTCCTCTCTGAGTCTAGTTGGATTTTTGGATATGTGTGTGTATTCATTGATCCCCTCTACAGGAGACTAAAAAACAAGGGTACGGTAAAAGCACTCTATTGGAATCATTAGGAATCGAATAGTGTATACACATATGAAAACGTGGCTCATGAACCTATGGAACTACAATAGAGGAGTATTAGTCATTTGTAATACCCCAAAAAACACTTGAACATTTAGACTAGAAACCTAAAATGCATAATCCTTATCCTTTTCCATCACATCTATCCTACCAGGGCCTACTCATAAAACATACACATCAAAAAAACTAAAACAAACAAGTCATAGAAACTCATCCACCACACATATACTCTATTCTACTTTGGTGGCACTATCTCACTCTCATCTTCTATGAATCACATATCAAAAAGAAATCTGAGTAGGTGAATTGTACCTCTTCCTCGAATGACCAATATCACATCAACCAACAACACATATAGGTTCCAAAGACACCTTGAATCACCCTAGGAATATACAAACATGTATTGTAAATGATATGGTAAGTCAAACCTATATTTAAACAAAATACAAATTTTTTTGAAAGGATAGAAAATTTACTTAAAAATTATCCCAAAGACACTGTTTTAAAACACTATAGTCCCTAAAACTACTGATGTCCATAATTTCCAACACTCTAATCCTATCCTAGACCACATGGTGGTGGTGGTGGTGGAATCTACCAAAAGTTCCAACCACCTTGTGATGATACTATACCATGTCACCCCCCCCCAATGTACCTCACTAAAACAGATGCCTATGAATCGACAGTCAAACAATTGTCTCTCTTTTTATAGATCCGAGATAAGGTCACTCCTATATAATATGTATATACCCCTCAAAATTATAATAACCCTTTGGAATCAGGGGGCTAACTTGTCACCGAGGTATCTGAAAATCATGTTTCATCTTATATCACATCCCTAAGTCCTTTTGGTATTACTTAGCCAAGACCCCGTGGAAAAAATCATCAGATCCACATGATATGTTTTTGATCACATCTTATCATCTTCCAACACCAGTGGCATCATAAATTGAATAGCCTAATAGGCCACATCCACCAAATATCCTAATGGTAGAGATATGTACTTTTTAATGGGTAGACACTCTACTAACTGTCCACTAAGACAAATTTCTTCCTACATGACCATGCCCTTACATGGTGACCCCATCACTCATCGAGACATCCTCATAAGTTGGTTTTAGAAACCACAAAATATGTCATCATGGAAACATAATAAAGGTTGAAATGATGTTTTGTTTGAAAAAATTATATATGTTGATCTGAATCAAAATTGAAATCGAAAAAAACAATGTTCTATATGATCCATGATAAAAAGTATTTCTCTATAATCAGTGTCAAAATGATTCAAGTGAACAATAAGGTTATTAAGGTTATAAGGATTGTACATGTTGGACACCACACAAACAAAAGACACCATGTCCTGAATGTCAAACCCAAAACACTAAACATTGTTTCCCCAAACCAATCTCATAGCTAGACAACCATGACACTGGGGTCCCAAATTTGAAATAGATTTGATACCACTCTGTCATGAAATATCCCAATACGTACCAAGCCACGAATCCCCATGGTGGACTTTGATATTATAGGGGATAGTGACCAATGTTGAGCAGACATATCACACACATGGGAGGAATTAGCCTATTTTACTATTACGAATGCAGTCACATCCACCTCTATACAATAGTGAATAGATATAAAAAGTATTGCTAACGAAATATTCATACATACATATATATCCCAAAAATACATTAATATATATATAGAAGGGAGTAAATAGTGAAAAATATAATCCCACCCAATGAATAAATTAAAAAAATATATACTACTCAAATAGGGAGGATAAATGTCAAATGCATGATTGAATCACACCTCAGTCCATCTAGTCTAGATATATGCTCCACCCGCTCCTAGTCCCTATGGGACATTACTAGAATAATTATGGTATAAAGAAGACAAAACATGAGTGGGTGGTTCCAATTAATGTTCAAGTATAAAAATACCCCCTAGGATCCCCAAAACCCAAAAAAAAAATGAAGCAACTTAAATGTATCAGTACACTCGAACCACGCCATTAGAACCCTAATGAGGGAGAAACTATATCTTGACCACTCCTCAACTATAAAAAACTATAAATCACAACACCAATTGGTCTTTCAAGAAAGATGTAACATTATTCATTTTCTCATAATAAATCCTATATATACTTACTAAATACTCTTTGTCCCATAGTATACAACCAAAAATCTATCTACAATCATTAAATCAAGGTTCAAATTTTATGTTCATCTAAATGAACTCACACCATGAGTCTAGCTATCCCATATTTCACACAACTAAATTATGTAACACATCATGTGACTATAAGAAGATGTCACGTCATCATCATATGAGATGGTACTCAACCTAGATATGTCACCCCATCGGTTGTACATTGACCATCATTGATGTATTTGTTATGATCACTCATTGGGAATACTAAAAAATGGAATAACCATAACATCCCTCGTGGTACATATCCAATAGGGAATGACCGTCAGAAAGTTCTATGATGTTAGTACCCCACTGACCAAGATGATGTCAAAGGATTGGGTATGGGATAACTCCTAGGACTACAAGGGACACTAAAAACCCTAATTGAAAATAATCACTCAGAAGAGGGTATCAGGCAACAACCCTAATCAGGAATAACTATCTAAAAATAGAATTTATTCCCATGTATAGTGGGTAAAATGGATCCCCCAAACATCACCTAGGAAAAACTCATTGTATAATTATAATGGAAACATAGGTGAATCATCCACGATACAGACACGATCAGACTGCAACCCCATAGGAAAGATCTTATATCAATAAACAAATAAAGGGTATGTGACCAGAGATAACTAGGGATCCATTATCTAATGGAATCATCCTAATAGGTATAGAATCGATGAATCAATAAAAAATTTCCTAGATGATTCAACAACCCTACCAACGTAAATATGATAGGATATGAGGATCAATTCAAGACTCTAGGATGAATATATTCTCTAGTCGTTGATTTTATAGTAAATGTGGAATGAGACAACTCACTCTATATATTTGGAAGACATCCAACCTGTGTATCATCGGGAACTCAAAGTGGGGTAAAAATAATGTTATGATGTTTTTATTCCCCAAAACCTCATTGGAAAGGACAACAATAACTCACTCAACCACTTTTGGTCTAAACATTACTAAATGAAGCGACTCCTAATGTAACTGCGCATCACATTTCAATGGCCCAAACTATATCCATATTCACAGTCTATATATAAAACTACTCAAGATTGTATGCTCACTAGTGTCCATATGAGTCAAGAAGAACATGATGCATGAGGGAGAAATGTCTCTAATAGTGGAACAAAATGTGTGCCCGACGTACACAATGTGTCTCTCAACACATGCAGTTGGTTGTATTCCATGATGGTACTCAGAATGTAAAAAGGAAATAGATGGAATGAAACCTATGTCACATAGTGTGTGACCTCATCCAAATACCTGGTAGTTTACTCTCCCATATAAGACCTCCCATTCCATATAACAAAAATTTCATGTACACCTCATACACGGTGTGTTTCTACACCCATCTGGGCCTCATCTTGTGTTCTCTACATGGTTTATCAGGCCATGTTAGACATTCAGCGTATACCCTTGGTAAATGGAGTGTCCAACCTACTCATCTCCTTGTGATCTTTCCTTAATATGATCTCATGTAACTCCTCCCATGTATTTATCTCTTGGTTGTGTACACTTACACGACCATTTCCATTGATATGGAATTCCTCGTTCTGTTCCCCTAACACACAACATGGATCATTACATAATGTGTAACCATTATAAAAAGTGTGTAGTCCCAAAAGTTCTTCTCCCTTGAATATTAAGAACAAGTGACATATTCCACTAAACCAATTTCCTTTTAAATGGAAATTCCCGAGGGAAATTTACTTTGAGAAATATGAAACACCCAATTTTAACCCGAATAAAACAGATCAATCCCCATGGGATCCATTGAAATCACCAAAGGGATATAAAACATTAAAACATATCACAAGGGGGGATGTAAAATCAGAATTATTCACACCTCATTATTAAACACTAATGTTTTGGGTCAAAAAATGTTCCTGTAATGCCTCTCTTTCTAATATGGTGATGATCATCATCATGAAATGGGATCGAAATCACCTCATCAATTCTCAATGACTATGGTTCATCTTCAACAAAAGGTATCTCCCATAAATTTCCTCTTTGTATCTGATAGCCACCAAATGGGGATGGAGTTTGTTTAGGTTATAGTTAAATTTTTTATTTAATTAATTACTTCATCACACAATGCCCTTCCAACTCACCCACAGTCGCTCACCCTACGCAAACAACATTATGTTGCACATAAGTTAAACCACACCTTTCAAACAAAATATTGTTGTTAGATTTCTGTTCAGAGACTCAAATAGGGAGTTATCCCACATGTAAAATGAAATTTCAAGTGCATGAATAAAATATTAAAAATATTTAATATCAACACACTGAGGCTCTATTGGATCCATAATCCCACAATGACTAAGTGTATGGCATCATAAATATTCTTATAATTATTTAAATTTATTACATGAAAAAACATGAGTCAAGACATAAATATTTTTAAATATTTAATGAGACTTTATGATTTTCACCTGACTATCATATTTTTTTATTTTATATCACATACTAGGATTAGTTTTATAATCCCATATATTTAAAATGCTTTTCATAGGGTTTTATGGATGTGTAAGAACAAATAATTGATCATGTTTAATTTCAAGATGAAACTTTCTTGAATTTAATTCATGTTTTGTTTTAGATGATTTATATTATAATAAAAGTTGATAATAAAAATATGTTTCGACCAAAAATGTATGGGTTTGTTATGTATGATTTTTGATGTAATTCTATAAAATAATAATCCTAATAAATATTTGAATAAAATTGAATTATAGTCTAAATTATTCATATTATATAAATTTTAATGATGGTTCCTTACACTCTCTCCATAAACAAGGGTATATTAATATAATAAATGGTATGGTCTACTTCCCAGGAAAGGAAAAAAAGTGATATCAATAAATAATAAAATGTTAGGTCATTATAAGTATAAAGGATTGAGAACAATATCTAATTATTATTAGAATATCGTGATCAATTCCAAAAAAATAATTTTAAGACATGATATAATATTTTATAAATAAATTAAATAATAATTATGACTGTTGAATCATATATAATAAATTAAGTATCCATGAATACATATCATAATCAAAAGACATATGTTTTTGGCATGAAAATAAGTATAGAAAATAATTTCATTAATCAAGACTCAATGATTATACTATCTTATTGAATTTGGTTCACTCCACATTCTATGATTAAATTATTCAATTATAACTCCAAATACAACCTTATCTTAAATTTTCTCTGACTGGACATGGTTAACTACCTAGTAAATTTTTTTATATATCATGATAGTTATTTATTTACCGAATACATTGAAGGGAAATATAATTTTGTGACTTCCCATAACATAAATTTAAACAATATATATATGTGGTAATGATAATAATAAATTAATCATATCATCAAATCACAATACATGGAAAGTGAACGGGTTTCATAAAAATTATAAATTCCATGTTTTAAACTATCCAGAAAAATAATAAAGAATGTAAAATTAGATCTAATCCCCATTAATTTCTTAAAAACATAATAGGATGTTGTTATAGATAAAAATTCATTTAAAAGCTCATAGGTATGTTTTTTTGATGAAAGTACATTTCTTATTATAAATCATTTATTTAGAAACTAAAAATTAACTAAATGTTATGGAAATATTTTTCACTAAAAATAATCGTAGAAAATAAAAAGCTATGATTCATATAAAATATTATTCATGATGGTAGATGAAATCATTGATATAGTGTCCATTAAATCAAAAAATCTGTTCACATTTTTAATAACAAATAAGGACAACTTTTATAAAATAATTATATGATGAATCCATTAAAATATTTTTGTAAAAACTAAAACATTAATAAAAGTGATTATAATAAATATTTTGAGAGTAGGAAAATTATTCATTAATTTTTTTATCTAAAATATAGACACTGGAGAAAATATTCCTTCCTGAAGGGAAAAAAATTATGATTTTTCCTTAAAACATTATTTTGGTATATTTATTATGTTGATAAAAGAAAACTAATGAAAAAAAGAAGTCAAAAAATAACCTGAGTAAAATTAAATATGTAATATTGGAAAAAATTTTAAATTTAATTTTATAAATGGAAATTTTAGTCATAAAGATCCATATTAAAATTTTATTATAACTTAAAACTCACACCCCTTGACCATATTTCTTTATAAGAAATATATCATCCTATATAATAGATTTAAAATTATAATAAATATTTAACATATTTATAATATTTCCTATAATACCATATAATATTTGTTTTTTATTTTCTTACCTTGTTATAATTAACAATCATTACATTATATAATAATTTTATTTTCCAAGTACTCCATATTCCATCTATGTTTTTGTTTGGTAGTTATGGTACTTGCACATTTATCATGGTAACTTCATCAATTGAATGATAATAATTATATAAATATCATATAAATTAATTTTTTAAATTTCAATTACCATTCATATATAATTATAAGATACATTAATTACACTACTATGTGGAGATAACCATGCATACATACACATGAGTGACAATTTATTTATTGATGGATATAATAAAAGGAAGGAAAATATTAATTAAAATTTATTGAATAAATATATAAAATAAACATAATATATAACAATTAAATTAATTATAATAATATAAATTGAATTAAGGTGGTGGAAAATGAGTCATGTTGCTACTTGGATTCATTAGTGAACACATATGTGTGAGTGATACTTTCGTCTCCTATTAGATTGAGATGTAGTTTTAGATTATTATAACATCACCTAATTAACATATCAACATATTTATTATACTGTATAAATCATATTAAAAATTATAAAATAGATTTGAAGGATGTAGTAGAATATATAAAATTGAAATATATTTGTTTATATCTATACCTTTTCATTGAGTTTCCTCATTTCTCTTACATTATAATCTATGAAAAATTGGTATTATAATAATTAAATAATATCTCTGATGAATAGAAGGAATAAATTAATATTTTGGACCTTGTATTTTCTGATCTAAAAGAATAATTTATTGTGAATAATGGAGAACAAGGGGTGACCTTTTATATGTATGGGTTGAGACACACATTGAATTTCATAAAATATTCAACAATTTAATGTAACAATCATGAAAATTATATCCAAAAGGGAATTTATTCAAAGATAGGATAATATAATATTTAAAACTATTTCTACAATATATACTTTAAATATTTGGGTGGTTTTAATACCCTTATCTCATGGTTTAACCCCACTAGTGAACCCATTTTGACCTTAACAGTAGTAATAAAATATTACAGTTTTTAAAACACCCATTAAATAAAATTATTTTTGACCACATTAAAATATATTAAATATAATAATTAAAATATTTTTATTTCATTTTATCATATTAAATATAATTAGGTGGTATAATTTAATTTTATTTATGCTCCTAAATACCAAAAAAACTCTTTTCAATCAAATTAATATTTGAGCATGATACTTCATTTAGATTAATCAAATTCCATGAAAAAACAATCCAATGAATGTTAAAATATTATTTTAGAAATGTATTATAAACATGATATTAATCTAATTAATTAATTTATATTAAACTAATATATTAAAACACATTGAGTCTATAAAAACACTTTTTTGTAGTATCTGTTTTTTGCTCAAAATTTATCTTATATAAAATTGATTTATAATGATGATTCCAATGTACATAAATAGATTAAATATAAATGAAGGATAATTAAGATACTTCATGAAAAAAATAAAAACATAATTGTACATTTTCAGGAAAACTAAAGAAAATTTTAAAAATATATATTAATTTTCACTATTCATTGAGAAATATATATTTTCAAAAAAACTAAAAAAAATAAATTATATATAAATATTTTCATGTGGATTTAAATTATAAAATTCATTTAATTAAAAAAATTAATAAAAATATAAGATATTTGTTTTATTTTGTTATGTAAAAATTTAATAATATCTATTTTCTATGAAAAAATATTTTTTTCATGTAAAATGATATTTGTGATATTTGAAGACATATTTTTTATGATATATTAAATTAATTTTCATTAATGAAACCCATTATGAAAAAAATACTATAGAGTGGTTATTAATTTCCATATATCTAAATTTAACTCTTAGGTTATAATGGTTTACTCTATCACATTATATAAAGACATGTGGTTGTATGAAAGATATGATATAATATACATCGTGTTTTACTTCAATAGAAGTGAATGAAAATCATTGGATTTGATAACATCTAAACATATGACAGTAATCCAATTCCATAACAACTACATCAACTAGAAAACACAGAGGTGATTCTCTTCTATATAATGGATGGATAAGATTATGAATGATCCTTTCATCATAAATGATTTTTTAAACCATGACTATTAAAACAACAAGATCATTTCCTCAATAAATAGAAAACCATCAAATCATTGAACCAAAAATTTAATATCACATATTGTGAACTGATTCCATAGGATTGATATCCCATGAAATCATCTCTCATGACTAATAATAAATAATAACATGTTAACTCCCTTTACATAAAATTAGTAATCAACTCTAATTATATGTTTGCATCTAAAATTCAATCATGATAACTATCATATCCCCTATTTTTAACCAAAAATATGAAAATTGAGACTCAAGGGAAATGACCATGTTCCCAAATAATAAATCCCCCATAGAAATTATAAAACAAACCTCTAGTAGATGATCATTCATATAAATATCATCATAATGTGTTATTTAAGCCGCATCATAAAGTATCCTTTATAATAAGTATTAAGGATAGATCATAAACCATAATGGTAAAAATTTCTTAATATATATGAATTTTACTACACATAAAAATATTTTTTTCTCCAATTTTTTAGTTATATATGCAGTTGAATCACTCTTGATGATGCAACATATATGATTAATGATAAAATATTTGGAAAATTATAATACCACTAGGAATGTATATGAGAAATCACTATTTAAAATTTTGTTGACTCTTTAAATAACTAAAAACATTGAATATATACATACAAACTTGGGATTTATTATTATGAAATTTAAAGATAATATCAACCTATGGTGTTCATGTAATTCCAACATAGTTTCAGTCAGATGGGATTCCTATTGTAGGATATTTATGTAAACACAGAATGTATTTCCTTAGGGAACTAATTGAAGTGAAATCCATTGATTATTAATATATAAAATATTTTAATAAAAATAATAATGGGTTATATAATAATGATATATAATTATATGATAAACCATCCAAGGAAGAATAAATAATATAAGGGTCTAGTTATATGGGTTTCAATTTCTATGTTGTTTGGAAAACTACCTATATGACCTAAATGGAAAACCATCTGACTAGCATACTTTAATAATCCAATTTATTCAGAAAAATAAAATAAAATTCCATTAATATTTCATGAATTATCTTTATAATAAATTTATAAACTATTTTAAGAATATTTAAATCCTTTATTTAATTTCCCCCTCATTAGATAGAATTCCATGATCATGCTATTTTGAAATATATTTCTAAGGATGGTGTAAAAACATTCTTTAAAGAATCATATTATATAGGTAGAAACAATCCATGCAATAATACAAGTATGAAATATTAGAAATATTTAATGTTTTATAATTTTTTGATAATCATTTCTTCCTTAAATTATGTTGCATGACATTACCTTGTGTTGTACCATCCCTTGAGTAGAAATTTTATAAATCAATAAACATTGAATCAAGTGCATCATTAAGGGGGAAATTACAATGATATGTAATAATGTTATTCTAGAACTATAACACCTATATTTAAAAATAATATCACCCCACCTCATGTATGGGTTATCCATTCTATATCATGAGATATTTTCCATGTTATAACACATTCCAAGTCACCTGTATACCTATCTAGAAATTGTTAGATAAAGAAAAACTACACCGATTCCACATTCTGTCATCCTCTTCATGTTTTACTAAAAGGTTACTTAATTAGAAGGAATATGTCTTCCTGAATGCATCTTCATATGACATAGGATAATGATTAGAATAAAGGGTATAATAGTGTTATAATGTGTATTATATACCCTCTAGTATAGTGTTAAATATAGAAGGAATTAAATAAATAATGAACTAGCATGTATTAAAAATCATAGTATCTGACATCTGCCAAAAAACCAACCATGAAAGAATGTTTGATTCTAGTTATATATGATTATAATAACTGTTGGTCAGAGTGGACACTCAAGAGGGGGGTGAATTGAGTTCCAATTAAAAATTTCTGTTGAAAACATTAAGATTAAATCCCCCAAATTGAAAAACAGCCCAGTCAATTAAGGCAGTAGAGATATAGGTGACTTATTGTTCAACAGGTTTCTCTAAGGTTGATTAATCCTCAGTAAGGTTAGTTTGATGACTAACTTTACTTTTGAAACAAGTTTACTAAACAAATCTCTTATACACACTAACCAAAATTGACTATCAGAGTATATGCAAAAACAGATTTCTTGTTTTAAAAAAAGGAGCACAGTGGATAAAAAAACAAAGTAAAGAAAAGAATAACAAGCTATTTCAAACAAGAGGTTCAGTCTTAAGCTAAGACTTAGTCCTCTTCCACTTGGTGATCACCTGCCACCAAGCAATTTTATAAAAAAGGATTGATACACAGCCTGTATCGGGCTTTACAACAGTTTTCACAAACTGTCTAGGTTTGAAAACCTCTGCCACAGTTATACGTGGGAAAACAAATGACCAAGCCACACCAGGCTTCTTCCACAGTTATACGTGGGAAAACAAATGACCAAGCCACACCAGGCTTCTTCCACAGTTATACGTGGGTAACAAATGTAAAAATGTTTGGGATAGGGATTTTCAGTATCCCTTAGTTTAAGCACAGGAGACAGTGTGTGTAATACTAACACACTGCTCACAAATGTAAAACACTTAAACACAGTAGAGCAAGAGATAGAAAGAAGAAGGTTTAGAGTGCTCTATAGTGTTGGCAGATCAGTTCTGGACTCGTAGGAATGAGTGACTTGACGCTTTGGTCCTTTTTCTGTAAGTTGACACTAAAACAGAGTGTCGTGATTTCCAGACTTCCAGATGTTCAAGTGATCAGCTTCTTTTAGTTTGACTGCTTCGCATCATGGCTTTTAGGAGACGGTTCTTTCAGTTGGTTCACTTGAGACTCTTTTGTTCTTCAGAATGAATGCTCGAGAGTTCTTCTTTGTGTATATGCGTATCTCCTTCTCAGTTGTAGATGTTAGACTCTGTGTGTCCTTCCTCTATTCTTGATCGTGTATGTCACTGTTCTTTTCGTTCCATTCATGCTTTTTCTTGAATGCTTCTCTCTTCTTTTTATACTCCTCCATATATGTCCTTTTTGTTCACCCGAGGCCGACAAGATAAATAGTCTTGAGTTACACGTGCAATCTTCCTCGTACATTGTATTATTTCTTGATATGTCTGCAAATATCAATAAATAATGTTAGGTGTATTAATTTGTCTAGACATGACCGTTAGATTAGTATTAATCATATTGGTAAAGAAAAAAGTAGAAATATAATAATAATAGACTGGTCGAGAATGTATGTCACTGTGGACTTCAACTGTGGTCTTCCAACTATGGACTTCCTTCTGACTGCTGACTTCAACAAAAGGATTGCTGTCTGTAGGCTTGCAATGGTAGCTTTTACTCCATGTAACTGTAGCCTCTCTAACTGTAGACTTGTAATATCAAATTTGTAGAACTGTAACCTTTGTCAACTGTAGACCTCGATCATCAATAAACTTAGTCGACAAAAGATGTCTTAACTGTAACCTTGACTGTAGACTTATGACTGTAGGCTTGTTCGACTGCGAACTTGTTCCAACTGTAGACTTGTTCGACTGTGAACATGAGCAGAGAAAACTTTGAACCGAAGTCTTGTAACTGTGACCTTCGTCTGTTAGCTTTGACAATAGATAGCGGTAGACTCGTGACTGTAAGCTTGTATTGGTCTTCGACTGTAACCTTGTAACTGTGAACTTATTGCAATAGTAACTTAAGGTGACAGTTAGCTGTAATTGTGACTTTGAAAAGAAAGCTCTGACTGTTAGCTAACAATACTAAACTTATGTAAATACTACTGTAAGCTGTTATAGTAAAGTTATGAGAGTAAGAATATGAACTGTTGAGAATAAAATACGTTTAAGCATAGAGTAATAAGATTAATGCAAGGTTTTAATACATCATAATCAATGTTTAAGCATGATTTGGGATTATCAAAACAGGTGATTCCAACAATCTCCCCCTTTTTATAATCACAAATTATGTCAGTATGGAATGAAATATAGATGTATCAGAGAGAAGTGTGCAAAACACAGTATTAGCAATATGAGCAAAAAAATTAGGTATAATCCTCAAGGACTTCCCCCTCTTTGTATAGGTTCATTTCTCCCCCGAGTTTTCCCTATTTCTCCCTATTTCTCCCCCTTTGTGATTAACAAAAAGAAAGACAGAGAGAGAGAAAATAAACATTGTATTAATAATGAGTACATTACATGACCCAAAACGTGAATACATGATCCCTATCAAAAAAAAACATAAACAGACTCAATCCTCTTCATCTGTAGGTAAGGGATCTTTTCCTTTGGAGGAAGAAGATGGAGCAGTAGGTGAAAGATCAACAGGCTTAGGAATTGTAGCAGGAATGTCTGGAGGGGCAGCAACAGATTCTCCTGAAGGCCTGTAGTGAGTAGCTTGCCGAGGTATCAGTGGTCTAAGGCTTCTGAGGGCATCAGCAGGAGACATTACTGAAGAACCACTGGGGTTGGAGACAGGTAGGGCAGGAGGAACTATAACAGGTGTGCAGTCCACATGAAGAAAAGGTAGGAGCAGATTCCTGAAATCCATGATGATGTTTCCTCCTCTGTCCATGGCAGATAAGAAGTCATTTTTGTTTTCCAAGAATTTATCCAAAGCCGGGGTCAACTCTCGTAGCTTGCTAACTTGTTCTTTGAAAGCTTGAGTTACAGGAGGCAGCTTCATAGTTTCTAGCATGAGCTTGAAGTGATGGTTCAACTGATGCTTGGTGAAAATCCGATCAAAGTAATAATCCACTTTACTTTTGATGGCCTCCTGAGAAGCAGTAGCAGCCTGCAGGTGCTCACGAACAAAGCCACTGACTTCTCTTGTAGTAGCAAGGATCTGTAGGTCTGATGTGTCATTTGCACGGGCCTGAGTAAGCTCTTCTCTGAGCAGGCTTCTAAACTGCTCAAGGTCTACAAGAGAGCTAGATGAAGGAAGGGACTTGACTGAGAATGCCACTGTCTCCTTGAAAGACTGAGTCAGATTTCCAATCACTTTCTGAATGACAACATCATGATTGCTAAAGTGTTCTTTTACTGATTTCTTGAAAACCTCAAATACTTCCACAAACTTCTTGACCACTTCTTTGATGTATAGAATCTCACTGGCCACTTGTGTCTGAGAACTGCTCAGGGCAGTTAAAGAAGCAACTGATTGTCTGAGGGCCACTACTGCTCCAGTCCAGCTTTCAATTTGAGTGTGGCACACTTTCATTTCATCCATCACTTCTTTGATTGGACTTCCCACAACACATCCTAGAGATAATTCTAAGGATTGTTCTATATTTTTCAGTTCATCAAAAAGACTGGTATTCAATTCAGCAACAGACTGTCTGATGGTCTCCTTCATTTCATTCTTTAAGGATTCAAGGTCTTCCTTGGTGGCCAATCTTTCAGTTTCTAACACTGGAGAGCTGTTAGTTAGGATAACTGGATTTCTTGGTGGTTGGTTTTCCTCATCTTAATCCTCATAATTGAGTCCTAACACCATGTATCCTGGATCTGAGGTCCATCCTTCTATATCATACAGTATAGAGACTGAACCAAAACGCTCCCCCTCACTTGGAGCTCCTTCCTGAACATTTTCTACTATCTGCTCGACTCTGGGTAACTCTAAGTTCTCTTCTGTAGCTCTAGCAGGTTCCATACTTGCTTCCTATGTAGGTTCAGCAGTGAGGTTAGCCTCCCTCTCTGTTGAGTCATTAACCACTTCCATGACAACAGTAGTAGAGACCACTCCTGCTTCCTGGCCAGACACTGACTTGTCTGTATACCCAATCAGAGGGCTCATACTAAGTTCTTCTGTTTCTTCACCACTGATCTCCTCTTCATCTTCTGCAACAGTTTCTTGATTTTCATTTGAAGCTCCAGCCTATTCTGCTTCGACTGTATCATCCTCGTCAGAGGTGTCCTTGACAAAATATTGAGATTCTTCTTCTTCTTCTTCTGTAGACTCAGTCTCACTGTCTCTTAGAACAGGTTCTCTACTAGGTAGTTCTTTTGGAGGGCTTGCTGCTCCAAACGCCACTGTCCTGACAGGACTGTGAGTAGTCTCAGGATCACCCCCTTCATCAATTGGGGTGTTCTCTCTTCCAGAGTCACCAACTACTGCAGTCTGTTCATCATCTAAGTATACAGGTTCAGGCTCATCAGGCTTTAAGCCTGGATCTCTCCTATCTCTCGGTCTAGAGGGATGAGTAGAAGGGCTAAATTTCTCATAGATTCTCTCCTCATCATTCACCCATGATTTCTTCCAGGGATTCCAACTGATCCTCATGAATTTGCAGATTACTTTCGAGATACATACACTGTTCTTTTCCACTATCAACTCTTCCTGACTTCAAGCTGCACCTTTCACTTTCAACATTACCGAAATGAGTTTAGCATGAAACAAAGCACTTGATTTTGAGCTTTCCTTTATCATGTCCTCCATCTGAGCCATCAGCAACCTACAAAGGTTGACCTTCCTTCCATGTTTTAATAAGTACATCAAGTAAATATCCTGGTGCTTCAGAGTTGCAAAATCTCCTCTTCTAGGACTCAGTACATGCTGAATAAACTTAAACAGAAGCCTGTCCTCTCCACTCATTTCAGCAGCAATAATCTTTCTTACTGTGCCATTGCCTGTCAGTTCTTCCAGAGCCGTCTCATGATCAAAGATTCCACTATTTGGAGGAGCCGCTCCAGAATAGTAGTTGTAAATACCCTCATGAGGAACTCTTAAACATGCAGACCATTCAACGGATGAAAAACTGACTTCATTGCCGTTTACTCTGGATACCAGTCTATGCAGATCATCCTATTCCTCGAACTTTAGATATTCATAGAATTCCTTCACCAGCTTCGGGTAGTACGGTCCATTATTGTTTGCGACGCATTCGGTCCATCCTTTCTCATTAAGCACTGCCAGTACTAATGATCTGCTCGATAAAATACACTCTTCACATAGCTCCTTCTCAGCAACTATTTCTCTCTTAGTCAGATGTGGATTAACAGGTCTTATCGAGGCGTTCCCGGTGCCACTGGATTCGAATCGAGTCCTCTTCGTCATTGGTGCATCTTCATTGACAGTCGGGGGTCGCTTTGTTCTGGCCATTGGAACTGAATGATGTTTCGAGGTTCGGTTGAAGGTTTAGGGTTTAGGACTTGAGAGAGCAAGGGTCAAGATGAGTGGATTGAGATATGTTCGATGTTCTAAATTTTATCATTTAGGGATTTAGAAATAAAAGTATAAAGAAAAGAAACGGTTCGAATTCCCGCAAAAATAAAATAAGGTTAAACAGCGAAACAGCCTATAGAGAGATGTAACAGTGAGGTACACCGGTGAGGTCTAACTGTGAGGTTTCAACTGTGAGGTTTCAACTGTGAGGTTTCAACTGTGAGGTTTCAACTGTGCTATAATTAATCATACCTAACTCATGTTTGATGTAACTTAATCTCTCAGAATTCAAAGGCTTTGTAAAAATATCAGCTAACTGATGTTCAGTGCCAATGAACTCAAGAGTGATATCACCTTTTTGATAATGATCCCTCAGAAAGTGATTTCTCACATCAATATGTTTTGTCCTAGCATGAGATACTGGATTTTTAGAAATGTTAATAGCACTTGTATTGTCACACCTTATAGAGACATGTTTGAATTGATATCCATAGTCTAGTAAAGTGTGTTTCATCCACAAGATTTGTGCACAACAGCTACCAGCAGCTATATACTCAGCTTCGGCAGTAGACAATGCAACAGAATTCTGCTTCTTACTACACCAAGATACTAGTGACTTGCCTAAAATGTGACATGTTCCAAAGGTGCTCTTTCTATCTAACTTACAGCCAGCAAAATCAGCATCAGAATAACTTGATAAATCAAATGATTGTCCTTTTGGATAAAATAATCCCAAATTGGGAGTATGTTTTAGATATTTGAAAATCCTTTTAACAGCAGTCAAATGAGACTCTTTTGGATTGGCTTGAAACCGAGCACACATGCATACACTGAACATGATGTCAGGTCTACTGGCAGTAAGGTACAGTAGACTACCTATCATACCTCTGTAATTGGTTTGATCCACTGGTTCACCAGTTTCATCACTGTCCAACTTGCAAGTGGTGCTCATAGGTGTGTCACTGCCTTTGGTGCCATCCAAAGAAAAAAGTTTTAGAAGATCTTTAATATATTTACTTTGGTTCAAAATAATACCATTTTTATTTTGAAAGATCTGAAATCCAAGGAAAAATTTGAGTTCTCCCATTAAACTCATTTCAAACTCATTTTGCATTATTTTTAGAAAAATCAACACATAAAGAATTTTTAGAAGATCCAAAAATAATATCATCCACATAAATTTGTACTATTAAGACATCTTTAGAAATCCATTTAATAAAAAGAGTAGGATCAGCTATCCCTTTAGTAAATCCTTTCGAAATAAGAAAAGAGCTGAGCCTATCATACCAAGCTCTTGGAGCTTGCTTTAAACCATATAAATCTTTAGATAGTTTAAAAACATGATTAGAAAAATGGGGATTTGTAAAACCAGGAGGTTGTTCCACAAATACATCCTCAATTTTATATCCATTTAGAAAAGAACTTTTAACATCCATTTGATATAGTTTGAAATTCCGATGAGCAGCATAAGCAAGTAATATCCTAATGGCCTCTAGTCTAGCCACGGGTGCAAAGGTTTCCTCATAGTCTATTCCTTCTTCCTGACTATACCCTTGTGCAACTAGCCTAGCTTTGTTTCTGATTATATTACAAAACTCATCAACTTTGTTTCTAAACACCCATTTAGTGCCTATGGTAAGAGTGTCTTTAAGTCTTTCCACTAATTCCCAAACATTGTTTCTATCAAACTGATTTAGTTCTTCTTGCATAGCCATTACCCAGAATTCATCACTGATAGCATCATTGACATTTTTGGGTTCAAGCTGTGAAAGAAAATCTTGATGTTCAACCTGATTTCTTAGAGAAGCTCTAGTTTGTGTTCCTCTATCAAGATTACCAACAACAACATCTAAAGGATGATTCTTTAGAATCCTAGTTGATTTGGTAAAGGTTGAACTAGAGATTTCAGGTTCATTTATAGGTTCGGGTTCCATAGAGGAAGATTCTGGAAAAAGTCCACAACTGGATGTTTTTATTACAGGTTCTTTAGATTTGTCATTTAGGTCCAGAACAGATAAGTCTTCTTCAACATCTTCAAGAGAAGTTTTAGACTCATGTGGATCAGTCTCATCAAACTTGATGTGAATAGATTCTTCCACACATTTGGTTTTCTTATTGAACACTCTATAGGCTTTACTAGACATAGAGTAACCCAGGAAAATTCCTTCATCACTTTTTGGAGCAAATTTATCAAGATTATCTTTAGTATTCAGAATAAAGACTTTGCAACCAAAAACTCTAAAGTAATTAACCTTAGGCTTCCTATTATTCCACAACTCATAAGGGGTTTTCTTAAGAACCGGTCTAATCAAGACTCTATTAATAACATAGCAGGCTGTATTTACAGCTTCAGCCGAAAAGTAAACAGGCAGGTCATATTCATTAAGCATAGTCCTTGCAATTTCATGCAGGGTTCGGTTTATTCTTTCCACTACACCATTCTGTTGAGGTGTCCTAGGAGCAGAAAAATTGTGAGAATAGCCATTGTTTGAGCAGTAAGATTCAAATTCTTGATTCTCAAACTCACGGCCATGATCACTCCTCAAGGTCTTAATCTTAAGTCCACTAAGATTTTCTACAGACTTAGAGTATTTAACAAAGGAAGAGCAGGCTTCACTTTTGTGAGCTAGAAAGTATACCCAAGTATATCTAGAAAAGTCATCTACAAGAACATAAACATAGTGCTTCCCATTTAGACTTGAAATTCTTGATGGTCCAAACAAATCCATGTGAACCAGTTCAAGTGGTTGAGAAGTTGAAACTTCTTTCTTTGGTTTAAAAGAAACTTTGTGTTGTTTTCCCTTTTGACAGGGATTACACACTTTGTCATTTGGGAATTTAAGCTTAGGTAGGTCTCTAACTAGGTGTTTCTTAGAGAGTTTTCTAAGTGAGTGAATGTTGCAGTGTCCTAATCTCCTATGCCACAGCCAAGACTCTTTATGAAAAGCATTTAAGCAAGTAACATTATGTTTAGCTAATGTGTTTAAGTCAACAGCATAAACATTTTCATTTCTTAAGGCAGAAAATATTAAAGCATTTTTGGAATTATAAACATCACAAGAATTGTTTTCAAACTTGACATTAAAACCATCATCACACAATTGAGAAATGCTAAGTAGGTTGTACTTAAGTCCATCAACAAATAAAACTTTGGAAATTAATACTGAGTCAGTGTTACCAATCTGGCCTAAGCCGATGATTTTTCCTTTTGAGTTATCACCAAAAGTGACATATCCTCCATCAACCTTTATTAAGCTTTTGAAGCACGAATAGTCCCCAGACATGTGTCTTGAAAATCCACTGTCTAAGTACCATACCTTCTTGTAATTTCTTTTCAAACAGATTTCCTACAAAACAGATTAGACAGGAAATGACTTTGGTACCCAGATTTTCTTGGGTCCAGATATGTTAGCCATCAAGGATTTAGGTACCCAGATTTGTTTTATGGGTCCCATACAATTAATAGATGCAACAGATTTAGAGAGATATACTTTATTTGATCTATAACTATTTAAATAACCAGTTGAGGCATACGAATTTCCAAAACTGGAACTAGTTGGATTTTGTCCAGACTTGGGAATAAATCGGGTTTTAGTAAACTGTATTTGTCCAGGTTGGTATCCCAAGCTAGTAGCATACTTAGGTGCAACTTGCTTTCCTAGCAGTTGGGTTAGAGTATCTTTTCCATTTGTGAATGTTTCTAAGTCCTTTCTATGTTGTTCATTAGATAGTTTCATTTCTGTATTCTCCTTTAATAATTGAACATTTTTCTCTTTTTCTACATCAAGTGAAGACTTGACACTTGCAGTAAGAGCATGCTGTTTCTTTAAAGACTTATATTTATCCTTTAGTTCGTTACACATTTCTTCCAGCATATTACAGTATTCAATCAATTCATCTTTAGACATATTTTCAGAATCAGTACCAGATTCTGCTTCACCTTCAGAATAATAAGAGTTTAAAGTGGGAGTGTCTAAGGTTACCTCAGATGTGTTTGTCATGAAACATATATTAGCACGATTTCTTTCAGAATCACTGGATTCTGATTCACTTTTGCTGTCTTCTGAAGCACTCCAAGTGGCCTTCATAGCTTTCTTATAATTCTTGTCCTTGTACTCATATTTCTTCTTTAATTTTAACTTAGGACAGTCAGCTTTGATGTGTCCTTTCCTTTTACATTCATAGCATACTATGTCTTCTTCTTTATCAGTTTTCTTCCAATCTTTCTTCCACATACCTTGTCTATCATACTTACCCTTGTAGTTTGGTTTTCTGAAGAACTTCTTCTTCCTATAGAACTTCTTGAATCTCCTTTCTATTTGTGCCATCTCGGCATCACTGTCAAAATCTAAGTCTTCACTAGATGAGCTTTCAGTTGGTATATGCACTTTCTCCTTGTCTTTGCTCTTTGATGCAATAGACTTAAAAGCTACAGATTTTCGTTTTGGTTCCTCATCTTCCTCTTTATTTACCTTGAGCTCTTCTTCGTACATCATCAGCTTACCAATTAACTCCTTGACAGGCAAAGTTCCAATATCACATGATTCTCTAATTGAAACGGATGTGCCTCTCCATCTGTCAGGCAGACATCTCAATAATCTCATGATTTTCTCCTTTGCTGGAACAATCTTTCCGAGTGAGCTCATTGTGTTGACTATCTCATTAAACTTGACATACATATCAGAAATAGGTTCATCAGCTTTCATCTTAATGTTATCATATTTGATAGTATAAGTATTTAACCGCATTTCCTTGACATTAGTTGTTCCTTCATGAGAAACAGCTAAGGTGTCCCAGATTTCAAAAGCAGTTTTACATGCAGAAATTCTATTGAATTCCTCATCTCCTAGAGCACAGTAGAGAGCATTCACAGCCTTACAATTATTATTGTAAGCTACCTTAGTAGGTTCATCCCAAGTTATTCTTTCAGTTTCTGGAATCTTGTATTGAGACTCTATAGCAGTCCAAATATCAAAACCCATACTTTCCAAATGAATTTTCATTTTGAGCTTCCATTGGGCATAATTCACACCATTAAAGAAGGGTGGCATGTTAGTAGCAGCACCTTCTAGTCTATTATCCATAAGGAAATTTTAGAAAATGTTTTAAAGAGATAAAATTTAGAACTAACAGAAATTTAAGATCTTTTAGATAAAACTGCAATCACAGTTTAAAAACAGAGAGTTAAAAGAAAACTTTGAGCAAGTATAACAGAGATAAACACATCCTCTGATACCAAATGTTGGTCGGAGTGGACACTCAAGAGGGGGGTGAATTGAGTTCCAATTAAAAATTTCTGTTGAAAACTTTAAGATTAAATCCCCCAAATTGAAAAACAGCCCAGTCAATTAAGGCAGTAGAGATATAGGTGACTTATTGTTCAACAGGTTTCTCTAAGGTTGATTAATCCTCAGTAAGGTTAGTTTGATGACTAACTTTACTTTTGAAACAAGTTTACTAAACAAATCTCTTATACACACTAACCAAAATTGACTATCAGAGTATATGCAAAAACAGATTTCTTGTTTTAAAAAAAGGAGCACAGCGAAAAAAAAACAAAGTAAAGAAAAGAATAACAAGCTATTTCAAACAAGAGGTTCAGTCTTAAGCTAAGACTTAGTCCTCTTCCACTTTGTGATCACCTGCCACCATGCAATTTTATAAAAAAGTATTGATACACAGCCTGTATCGGGCTTTACAACAGTTTTCACAAACTGTCCAGGTTTGACAACCTCTGCCATAGTTATACGTGGGAAAACAAATGACCAATCCACACCAGGCTTCTTCCACAGTTATAAGTGGGAAAACAAATGACCAAGCCACACCAGGCTTCTTCCACAGTTATACGTGGGTAACAAATGTAAAAAGGTTTGGGATAGGGATTTTCAGTATCCCTCAGTTTAAGCACAGGAGACAGTGTGTGTAATACTAACACACTGCTCACAAATGTAAAACACTTAAACAAAGTAGAGCAAGAGATAAAAAGAAGAAGGTTTAGAGTGCTCTATAGTGTTGGCAGATCAGTTCTGGACTCGTAGGAATGAGAGACTTGAATCTTTGGTCCTTTTTCTGTAAGTTGACACTAAAACAGAGTGTCGTGATTTCCAGACATCCAGATGTTCAAGTGATCAGATTCTTTGAGTTTGAGTGCTTCAAAGCATGGCTTTTAGGAGACGGTTCTTTCAGTCGGTTCACTTGAGACTCTTTTGTTCTTCAGAATGAATGCTCTAGAGTTCTTCTTTGTGTATATGCGTATCTCCTTCTCAGTTGTATATGTTAGACTCTGTGTGTCCTTCCTCTATTCTTGTTGGTGTATGTCACTGTTCTTTTCGTTCCATTCATGCTTTTTCTTGAATGCTTCTCTCTTCTTTTTATACTCCTCCATATATGTCCTTTTTGTTCACCCGAGGCCGACAAGATAAATAGTCTTGAGTTACACGTGCAATCTTCCTCGTACATTGTATTATTTCTTGATATGTCTGCAAATATCAATAAATAATGTTAGGTGTATTAATTTGTCTAGACATGACCGTTAGATTAGTATTAATCAAATTGGTAAAGAAAAAAGTAGAAATATAATAATAATAGACTGGTCGAGAATGTATGTCACTGTGGACTTCAACTGTGGTCTTCCAACTGTGAACTTCCTTCTGACTGCTGACTTCAACAAAAGGCTTGCTGTCTGTAGGCTTGCAATTATAGCTTTTACTCCATGTAACTATAGCCTCTCTAACTGTAGACTTGTAATATCAAATTTGTAGAACTGTAACCTTTGTCAACTGTAGACCTCGGTTATCAGTAGACTTAGTCGACAGAAGCTGTCTTAACTGTAACCTTGACTGTAGAATTATGACTGTAGGCTTGTTCGACTGCGAACTTGTTCCAACTGTAGACTTGTTCGACTGTGAACTTGAGCAGAGAAAACTTTGAACAGAAGTCTTGTAACTGTGACCTTCGTCTGTGAGCTTTGACAATAGATAGCGGTAGACTCGTGACTGTAAGTTTGTATTGGTCTTCGACTGTAACCTTGTAACTGTGAATTTATTGCAACAGTAACTTAAGGTGACAGTTAGCTGTAACTGTGACTTTGAAAAGAAAGCTCTGACTTTTAGCTAACAATACTAAACTTATGTAAATACTACTGTAATCTGTTACAGTAAAGTTATGAGAGTAAGAATATGAACTGTTTAGAATAAAATACATTTAAGCATAGAATAATAAGATTAATGCAAGGTTTTAATACATCATAATCAATGTTTAAGCATGATTTGGGATTATCAAAACAGGTGATTCCAACAATAACATATAGAATGTGATACCAATTCTGAATTTCTAGGTGAAAATAAATAGATAAAAAAGTTAGTCTAACACCTATAGGCTATCTGAGTATATGCTTTGTTCATAACTGCCATGTGAAATCCTAGATAAAGAAAAGTGAAGTGGCCCAAATCGATGTAAAAAAACTCATTAAAGATATATTATTTGGAACTAAGAGGTTTCTTGAAAAATGTTTTCTGAAAAATAAATATAACTCTAAAAATGGTTTCAAATTCAACTTCAAACAATTTTTATAAAAAATGGTTCTTATTGCATTTATTTTTAATGAAATTATAAAATCTACAGAAGTGAAATTGAGTACGGGCCTAAAGTTCATTCCTATAAATCCATACCTTCTTCATCTTAATCCTAATATCTCCAAAAAAACTTCTAACAAATAAGACATATTATCAATAGAAATAATACCACATATCCAGGAACCTGAATCAAAATTTAATCCATAGATCCTGTCCAAGCATTCCAAATCTAGGACTCCCTGAAAATTAAATTAAATATCCATGTCATTCTGAATGATTAACTAAAATGATATCTTGGAGTCACAAATAAATCATCAATAGATATATATTATAATCCATGGTATGAACACTTATAATTGAAAATTATAAAATATTGTCTCACCAAAACTAATTCTCTTGTCCTTTATAAAATTTGGAAGATTATTCATTGGGAACCAAACAGATTATCGTAGGCATTATATGTATAAAGAAATTCAGACAAATCTTGGAACATATCACATGTATTCTAATGTTCTATATTTTCTTGTTGAATCCATGAAATAATGCTATTTTTTATAAAAAACATATGTCTTTGAAAGGATCTAAGGTTGGATTACCCTTAACAATCACATAAATGAATCATATGGTATCTGTGAGTTTTTTTAATAGAATTCAAATAAATATTCCAATTCATACCCATAGAATTGCACAAATCTAATCCACAACAATTTAATTACATTATATGGAATATAGGGCATCAAATACTTTTGGAGTGATGGGGAAATTAATTAAAAAAAATACATCATGGATCACTTATTTTCATTATAATTACACCAAAATACATCCATTATATAATTTCCTATTAGATACCATAATATAATTTCCAAGATTCAACTCAATAATTTATGGATATCATAACTCACCAAAACCACCAAATTATTTTTTTAGTATTCTCAACATATCAACATCACTATTGTTGTTTTTTTACTCAAAAGATGGATTTTGATGTTATCATATTATAAACTACAATCATGTAACCACCTAATTTCTAAATGAGATATGGTTACCCTATCCATGTTTGGAGTTTATGGAACCCCAATTCATTCTAATATTTATTTAATTGATCATGTTCTTAAATTAAACTTTTTTACATTCATGTACTCATATACACAATGTTATGAAAAATAAAAAGGATAAATTATGGGAGACATATTTAGTAGGAAAATAGTCACGTGTGGACCTAGATTAGTCTGTGGAATGATTTTAATTAATTATAGAGCCACACATAGGGAAAAAAAATCATATTTAGGGGCATAAAAATGGTAATATTTATTTCAGGAATCATGGTTATATAATAAATCTCACATAGAAAAGTTATTGTCTATTGGTTTTTTTCTAAACTATATGTGAAATAAGGTCACAAAATTAATAAGTGGTATTGATTTAGTGACATATAACCTTATAATATAAAATAAAAGGAGAAAATTATACTATATAATGATTTAATACTAGGATGTGTTATAAAATATAAACACATTTCGGGAAAGGACATGAATCACCTACCTCATGCTTACATGGCATTTCCATTTAACCCTATCCCAAAAAACCACATGTATAACTCCTCAAAGAACAATAACCAATTACAAAAATATAAATCATAATACTTCATTCAAGAGACTATGGAAAATTAATTTTAATTGAATTACAATTAATGAAAATTTTCAGTAATTATCGAATGTAAATTAATTCGACATAACTGATAATTCACTCACTATATGGTCATGATAAACCATTACCATGTTCAATAACCCACTGATGACCTATAACATTTTACATGCACTACTATGGAAAATAAAATAAAACATGAAATGAAAAAAATAATTTTGGATAATTAATTTATTATAAAAACACATTGAAAACTCACCTTTCCACACACCTCTATTGAACATAATGGAAATTGCGGGGTGGAAAAGTCCCTTATCACCCACTCATTATACAAAAAGGATGTTAAATCATCTCATGATGGTTCCTATAGTATCTTCTGTAATAATCGCCTAAAATAACATTTGGGACAACCAAGATATTATATGAATTATATTTAGTATTAAAAAGAGTCATTACCATACCATATACTCTTTATCACATAAGATAGTTTCTCCAAAGGCATAGATTCTATTGAGATTTCCAATGGATATTATAAGGGATAAAAGAAATGTGAGGTATTATCATAGTGAATTGAAAAATAAAAAGATATTAATGTATATTTATGGGTATCAATTCCAGAAATTATCATGATTCCCACACATTAAAATTCTTTGTAGGGCCTCCGGCTACATGTAATCCCTCCAACCTACTAGTGGGAGGCACATCAGTATCTTTTTACCACATCCCACTACTTATGATCACACTCAATTAATCTGTGATAACCCATAATCAATATTATAAATATTAAATCACCCTATATATGGATTTAATACATTAGTTAAATCATGAGAACCTTAATTAAAAATGTTACTCGTATAGTAGTTTAAAAAATTCAAACATTCAGAAAAACCGAAACCCATAAAGAACATGGGGATTTACAGTCTATTTTTTATGTTTTATGTCCTTAAATTCATATATAACAATTATCATGAATTATATTGTGATGGAATATAATTTATACTGAGTTTATTAATGGATTTTCATCTTACCTATAATCTCAAATTTATATTCTGGGGAATTACTCCATTTGTGTTGATGTTCATATTCTAGTTCTAATATCTAGCCTATTTTTTATTAGAGTTGGATTTTAAGGGTAATTATCAAAATATTTCTACTTCCAAATGAGTTGGGGTACCAATAAAGGGAGACATTATGAAAATCATGGTTTTATTGTTATAAGGATAACCATATTTTTTGAGGCATATGATGTGAACATTATTCAATAAATTTTCTAACATCCTTTGGGGCGGTTCAATGTAACTATTTCTAAAAAGAATTTAATTTATTATATAATCAATGTATGGTAAATTTATAGTGTAATTAGTAAAATAATGGGTTTTATACTAATAATGCATGTTAAATTATTTATTCTTTCATTTTTTTATTCTTCATATTTATTAGTTAATGTTTTGTTTATTTATAGTGTTTAATTATATCTTTGCATAATTTTTAATTTTCAATTCCATGTAAATTAATTATTACCATTTTTGTTTTTAGATTTAATAAATAAATTATTTAATTGGTGAATAAAATTTTAAATTATTTTTAATTAACATTTAGTAATTTTAAATATTATGTTTAATTCAATTAATTATTAATTTTTATCTTTTATTTAGATAGACAATAATTTTTTTTTTATTTTAAGTAATGTTTTTAATCGATAATTTTTTCAAAATTTCAAATAATAATTATATATATATTTTTAGTTTATTTTTTCCCTTTTTTGTGCAGGATGTGTCATATATGATAATTAATTTTTGTAATATTAATTCTGAAAGAATCTTTTCAATAGTGCGTACGATAATGAGGTTGGTGTAATATTTTAATCACCTTTCTGTAGAGAATAATTTTCAACTTTGTAAAAATATAACCATAGAAAAATGTATTAAGATAATTTAGTTACACACATAACAAAATTTATTTTACTCATGCTCTACAAAAACAGTGGGTGTAACCAGAGAAGCGTATTTTTCCAATATAGCATAAATAAAACGTGGAATTATTTATATACCTTACTCAGAAAACAATTTACCAAAGTAGAATTGTGTGTGGGGGTGATTTTCGGGTAGAAGGTGGGGTATAAAAAATGCCTTCTCTAAAAAACAATGGAAGAGTACGCTAAATGGGAAAGCACCTTCTTCCATAAAAGTTCATAAGAGGCATTTTGTGAAAATGCATCCACCCATATATATTTTTTTAATTATTTTTATACATTTTTGTGTGTGTCTATATAATGATAAATATGTATAAATTAATCAAGACAAAATAAACTTAACAATTAAATAGTATTTAATTATTTGTAAATTATTTTATTGATAATGAATTAATAACAATAATATAATTACTAATAATCTATAAATGTTAATATAAATAATGTAATTAATAATAAATGTAAATTAATATTTTAAAAAAATTAGTAATAAATAATCATCAAATCTGTATTAATTATTTTACTATTATTTTCTTAACAGAAATATTGATAATATTATTTATTATTAAATAATAAAATTTTATTTCAGGTAATTTTCTTTCTTTCTTATATTTATCAAAAATACTCCGATTAATAATGATGATGTTGATCATGTAAAAAATAATATCATTATTAAATATTTTTATTATTAAGTAATATAATGTTTACAATGAATTCATAAAAATAATATATTAAATATATTAACTATTATTAATTATTAAAATATATTAATTATTTTTAATTAATTAAATAATTGCTGTATTATTATTATTATTAAGTCATAGATTATCATTAATACTTTCAATTTTGAATCTATTTTTAATGAAATTATTTTCATTTTCAGTTATTTTATATGTTTTAAGTGCATGTCATAAATTTCAATTAGAATCTAATAATAATTTATATTTTATATGCTTTGAGAGTTTCTTACATCTTTTAAAGTCAAAATGTGATGTTTTTAAAATAATTTTTTTTATCCTTTATATTATTTTCAACTTATTATTTTGATGAATATATTTTTATTTTTAACTACTTTCAATGACCTTAAACTATATTTTAAAATTTTCTTTTTGATTTTATGTATAGTTTATTTATTATAAGATTTTAATGTCGTCTACATGAAACACAAAAAAATGGTTGTGTTTCAAGTAGATAAATTTTAAATTGTATAAAATATAAAATATAATTACAATCTCAATGAAACATAAATCATGTATTAGAAATAAAAAAATATTTGATAAAAATAATAAATGTAAAAAAAACCAATTTACACGATGAAAAATGTATTGATTAAAAAGAAAAAATTTACACATAATTATATTGATAAACATAATTTATTAAATAAATAAGATATAAATAAAATTTATACCATTTTCATTAAAAATAATAATTAACTAAAAATAAAAGGAAATTATTTTTTCCTAATTTCAATTTTAAACATACAACAACTAATTTGAGTCATATCGAGCACTTCATGTATCAAATTGAGGTGTGGATGAATCCTACATGTAAAAATGACTTATGTATCATTGTACTAAAGTATCAAACCATCCAAATGTGTTATCATAGCTTTTCGTATTTTACTTCTATTTTTAACAAAATTATCATTTTAAACTAAAAACAAACACTTTTAGTCACATCGGTTACAATGTATTTCAGTTTGATGTGACAGTATTTCCAAAACATAAAAATGTACTTATTAATAATTATCATAAATTATTTAGAGAATATGAATGAATTTTCTCATTTTTTAATGAGTGACACATTATATGAACTAAAATGTTAATTTAAAACTCATAATGGACTATTTGAGTCATACCGAACACACCAAGTATCAGAATGACATGCAGTTAATTACTTAACATTAGAAATAATAGATGGATCATTCTACTAATATATTACAATAATACCAATTTATTTTCATGTTTTTTATTTTTTATCCTATTATTTCTACTAAAATAAATATAAATTTTAAATAAAAATACATACTTGGATTCATACATATAACACCATGTGAAGGACTGAGGTGATAGTAATTATTTAATGTCCCAAATGACTTATGAATAATTTTCCTAAATTATTAAAATGAACCAAATTCATTTTTCTAGTGTTGAGTATGGCAGTTTTTATTTTTACTAAAATTAATGTCTATTTTAAATAAAATACACAATTTGAGTCATATCAGTTAGACCATGTGTTGGATTGGGGTGAGAATGATTCATATACCTCAAAAATGTATTATGGATAATTTTCCGAAAGTATAAAAATAATATGAAGGTACTTTCTAATTTTTCTGTATGTTACATGCCTTATTTACTAAAATTAAAGTCGATGTTAAATAAGAAGACATATTTGGAGTCAGACCGGTCCCATCATTTATCAGATTGAGCTATGAATGATTCCTACATGTAAAAAATGATTTATAGATCAGTTTTAACGTTTCAAAACAATCCAAATGTAATTTTTTAGTTTTGTGTATGTCATATGTCCTTTTAACTAAAATTAATGTTGAATTTAAATAAAAAGAAACACTTAGAGTCTTAAGGATCACACCATGGGTCAGATTGTCATGAGGCTTATTATATCACACCAAAAATGACTATTGGATCATTTTTCTTTTGTATCAAAACAAACTTAATGAGATTCTCAGTTTTGAGTAGGTTACTTCTCTTTTTTAGTAAAATGAATTTTCATTTTAAATAAAAAGGCACACTTGGAGTCATACTAGTCACATCATGATTCATATTGAGGTTATGATCACTAATATACATATCAAATGATTATAATACAACATTCATAAGATTTCATGCCAATTGGAAATTTTTTCAGTGGTTTTAATAGTGTAACACACTTTTGGGCATTTTAAATTATTAAAAATTTGTTTTTGGTTGTATCGGGGAAAAACATCGTATTAATGCACATTTAATTTCTACAAATAAGAAATTAATCTAATATTGTTATTTTATGATTTCAGAGTAATTTGAGGTCATATGGCTTCATCTCCAACTATGGCGCATGTTTTTTAAGACCTACATTTTCTAAAAACTCATTATTTAGTATATTTGAGAACATCACAAGTCAGATTGATAAGTCGTCTTCTCACAGACATCAATAATAATTAACAATAAATTTTATAAGATTTCACATTAATTGGACATCATTTTATATTTTTTAACATTCATGAAAACATTTTAGTGTTTTAAATTACTAAAATAGTGTTTTTGGCTATCTCAACAAAATGAATCCTCATCATGATGCGTCATTTGTTCTAACAATTCAAAAATAATTCTTTCTTCATTTTCTTACGGTCCCATAATAATTCATGATTGTTTTTCCATCTCTAACACTGTGGAAGACATTTTTAAAAAACATTATGTCTTAAAAACGATTTATTTAGAATGTTCAAGCACATTTCATGTCCAATTGACATGTTGTATCCTAAAATATTTTAAAAATAATTCTAAGATAGATGTGATACTATTTCACATCAATTAGACATATGTTTCTGTGGTTTTTAAAGTCAAACAAATGTTTTAACGTTTTAAATTATAGGAACTACAATTTCAGTCACCTCTAACAAACTACACATCAGTTTGATGCTCCTTGAGTTCCAAAAATTCAAAAATAAATATATTGTTGTTTATTTATGATCTCAATGAAATCCCAACTCATTGGGTCAACTCTAACATCATGGTGCTTATTTTTTAAGACAATAATTTTCTTAAAACTCATTATTTAGTCAGTTTTAGCACATTTGATGTCGGATTGATGTTCCATATACTCACACACATCAATAATTTTTTTTTATTTTTTTATAAGATTTCATGTCAATTAGAAATAGTTGTATTTGATTTTAATTATCAAAAACACATTTTATCATTTTAAATTATCAAGTCTGTATATTTATTTAAATTGACATTACATTTAGTAAAATAGACTACTGACATACTCTAAAATGAACAAATATGTTAATATTATATTAAAAATTTAGGAAAATGATCCAGAAGTCATTTTTAATGGGTTGTAATCATCTGCGACTCAATCAAATACATGGTATTCTTGGTATGACTAAAAGTGTCTATTATCTATTTAGAATTGACATTTTTGATAAAAACATTTGTCACCCACTGAAAACAGAGCAAACATGTTTTTATTATCTTGATAACATATGAAAATGTTTTATAAATAAATTTTAAAATTTAAGAATTATAATCACATAAAACCAACACATGATGTGGTTGGTATAACTCAAGGTGCATGTATTTTGATTAAAATGATATTTTTGATAATAACAAAAGCTTCATACTGGAAACAAATAAAAAATAGGATTGTTTTGATAAATTAAAAAATAGATAATTAGTTTATTTTTTTCATATAAGAGTATACTTCAAATCAATATAATACATGATATTCCAGATATGACTCAAAATGGACATTAATGTTTGAAACTGACATTGTATTTCTAAATGAGTGACACTAATTGAAAAATGGGTAAAAAAGATCAAATTTTCTTTTTTAATTTATGAAAATGATCAAAAAGTAATTTCTAGGAAATAAGAATCAATCTCATATCAAATCGACACATGATGTGTCCGTTATGACTCAAAGTGAATGTTTTTGGTTAAAAATGACATTTTAGTTAAAAAATGCATTTTACATACTCAAAACTGAAAAAACACAATTGGATTGTTTTTATACATTAAAAAAAATACATAAGTCATTTTTTGCAATTTTGGAATCAATCGCACATGAATAAGATACATGGTGTTTCGAGTATGAATAAATTTATCAACTATTTGTTTAAAATCGATATTTAGTTCAAAATGAGTTTCACTCCCCAAAAAACCAGAATACGCTCTCACATTATCTTGATAATTTTTTAAAACAATTTATAAGTCATTTTTCATGAGTAGGAATTAGTTTCACATTTAACCAACATAATATGTCATAGGTATAACTTAATGTATGCGTTTTCTTTTTAAAATGGCATTTTAGTAAAAAAACACAAATGACATACTGAAAAGTAAGTAAAAACATTCATATTATTTGGATACATTAGAAAGACATTCCATAAGTCATTTATGCCATGTAAATTAATTTTTGATTATTATATTTATCAATTTATTTCACATTCCAATTTTTATTTATATATTTAATCCATGTGATATGTTTCATTTAGAATATGCATATTGTTAATATATTATATATCTCTAAATTCACCAAATTGAAACTTAATAATATATCTTGTAGGTGATTTTAAATTCCATTAAAATAAAATGTATAAATAAAATGTTAATAAAATATGAAATAATGAATGGATATATAAATTATAATTGAAAATGAAAATAATTTTTTAAAAATAAATGATGAAAAATAACTTCAATTGCATAAAATATAGTTTTTTAAAAAATATAATTTTTACTTATAAATTATTTATCCACAATAAATTTTTTGTGTTATTTTTTTTAAAAAATAATTTTTTTAAATTAGAATTATTTTTAATTAATTTTTATTGGTACATTAAATGATTTACACATCATTTATATATAATTTATTTGATGTTTTATGTGTATAACGTTTTTGAAGTTTAAATGTTATGTTTTTAATCAATAAACATTTCTCCATGTAAATTATTTTGGGTTTTTAATATTTATGATTTTTTAAAACAGTATTTTATATCTTTAATCTAGTTTTCAAGTTTCACTAATATTGTAATTATAATATATATTTATAGGCTTCCAAAGTTACCACTTCAAAAATAATAATTTTTTTTCAATAGGTAACATTGAAAGACTATAAAAAATAAACTATAAATACAATTAAAATGAAATTTAAATCAAAGACTAAACACATAAAAAACAACTATAAAAAAAATATTTTCATTAAAATTATAAATATAAAATAATATAGATGATACCAAACAATGTATTTTAAAATCAACAAATTTTAACTTTTAAAAGGAGTAGGAAACACTAAAATCTTATAAATTATACATTATAGTATTATTGTAAATTAAAATAAAGAAATAAACTTAAAACATATAAAATAACTGAAAATGGAAATAATTTAATAATAAATTAATATAAAATATTATGTATTAATAATTATATATGACTTGATAATAATAATAAAAATAGAATTAATTAAATAATTTATATATTTAATTTATTAAAAAAATAACATATAAGTAATATATTATTTCAATGAAATCATAGTAATTAATCCATTACTTAATATTAATAATATTTAAGAATAATAATATTATTTAATTAAACTATATCATTATTATTAATAGTATTATTACTCGTAAATATAATGTAAAATAATAATTTTCATCAAAAAAAATATTTATTTTAAAACAATCAATAATATTCTTATTCTTATTTAATAATAATTATTAATAAAAAGAATAATAATATTAACTAATTTAAAAATAAAATAATTAATATTGATTTGATTATTATTTATTAGTCAGTTAATAAAATCTTCAATGAAATATATTGTTATTTACATTATTAATATTAACTATTAGATATTTTTAGTAAATTTATATTTATTATTAATTATATTATCAATCTAATTAATTAAAAATAATTAAATACATTTTAACTGTTTTCATTGTTTTGTTTTTTTATTTATATAAATATATATATTTGTATATATAAACACAAAAAATAAAAATATAATAAAACATTTAGAAAAATATATTTATGGACATGTTTTCCAAAAATGCCTTCTTTGATTTTTTTTTGGAAGAATGAGCCTTCCATTTAGAAAGTTCTTCCATTATTTTATAGCGGAGGCACTATTTTGCACAACAGATTCTTGGACTGTTTTTTAAGGGAGGAACTATTTTACATAGCACCTTCTACCCCAAATTCATGCCCCATGAATAATGATACTTTGGGAATTGTTTTCCCTATATGTTATATAAGGAATTATTGTTTTTTATTTTCACTCTACCAGAAAACACTCTAACCACATAAGGTTCCCTTAATTAATTTTTGATGAAATCTAGCTATAATCCATCCCAATGAGGATGAAGTTTAGTTGATATAAGAACAAATATAAAAGACATTTTTTTGGAGCACGGAAGGAAACACAACGAACTAGAGAAGTGAAACTGATGAGAAATATTAATACTTCTAGAAGCCATACCATTGATGCCTATGTGAAGCCATAGTCACAGATCATGCAACTTTTGGATTTGCAGTAGCAAGAAAGGATATGATGTATGTAATCACAATAATGATTATTGAAATAACTGAGAACCACTTTGTTGATTGATTAAATCTTTCTGAGAATGAATGACATAATATATCAATTTCTATGCAAATATTCAATGATGATAAACCCATAATATATTTTTCATTAATCTGTGGAAAAATCTCGATGGTACTCAGTCCAGATCAACAGAATCTGAGTGGTGGGTTTTTAAATCATCCATTGGATATTTATGAGTATAATTTATGTTATGATTGAATATAAATCTGATGTGTTTCGACATTGGGATGATGAAAATTTGGAACCCAAATCCTATAAATGTTGGTGCATCGAATGAAGATGGAGTTGGCTATGTGTGTAAAAACTGAAATTCATATAAAAGACCAAGTTCTATATTCGATGATGTCATATTGGTGTTACATTTCATTGGGTTAATTACTCGAAAAATCATTTGAATGATTTTGTGTAGATTGTTTAATGTCACATGGATAGTGACTGAAGGGAAAAAAGAAATATTTATATTTGATGGTTATCAACATATGGGGTGAACCAATGGTCGTGACCTATTAAATAAATAAAATATTGTTCCCTGGGAATTTTTGATGGTGGAACTTATTTTTTATGAGATGGTAGAAGAGATATAAAAGTTCATAGATATACAATTTATAGAAAATAAATCTTGAGTGGAGAATGGGAATGAGTTTCAGAAATTGATCATGTTCAAAATTGAGAAAAATATCAAGATAATAATTATTGTATTTATCATCTTCATTTAATTTTGGATTTTGAATTTATTTTTTAAAACAATGATTGTTTATTAAACAATGAGAGTAGAAATTAAATTTTAGTAGTTTATATTTTTAAATCCCTATTTTTGAAATCATTTCTAAAATTAAAATTAAAATCTTTTTGTTTTCACAATATTTTTTTTGTTCATGAAGAACTGAAAAAATTGTTAGACTATTTTCAACCTAATTAATTGTGATTTCACTAACTTTTTATTTTTTATTTCAGTTAAATTTACATAATCAATGAAATTCATAAACAATACAACAAAAATTTCCCCCAAGATTCAATCTTGTTATCACACGCTCAATATTTCTTCGAACATATTTCAGAATTTTTATTCACGATTTCATTTCATTATCTTCATATTGTTTCTTAAACAAATATATTAATAACTATTGTATATTGGTAAATGTGTTTTTCTTATATTTTTTAACTATAATAGTTATGCCTTACCTATTGAAATTCTAGCATTCATGATGTTATCTAGTAGTTTTTTGGTTTAAAAATTTAGGTAATAAATTTTTTATTGATCCATCTATTGGCATCGTTTCTAGGAATTTGTGTGTGCAAAAATATATCATAAACAATAAAATAAAAACATGTTAAATAAAAAACCTTTTTCATAATAATTATTAATCAAATATTATATACAATATGAAGAAGAATATTCATATTCTCAACTACTAAAAATCGTATATTTTTCATGTACACATGTGGCTCTTCTTAAAAACTAGAATAGATTAGTTCTAAAATTGAATGAAAAAACGTTTTTAATGAAAATAAAACTCAAAAAATGGAATATCTATGTGAAAAAAATAATGATGAAAAAAAATAAAAACATTGAATCTACAATCATAATGGAAAACATTCAAAGTCATATGATGAGGGTTTTTCATCTATCTTAAGATCATAGTAACCCATGTTATATTAGATTGACTCATAGGTCCTAGAACTATTATCTCAAAAAGTCACATACGTCGAGGCATCCAATATGTAATACTTTATCTAACAATGACATGTTATCCTTAATTAGATACTTTTACAACAGTGTGTAACATTTTCTATTGAAAATAATTAATGATGGAGATCTTTAGATGGGGGTGTTTCCATTTTGAATTATAGGAAATGAAAATAATTGTATCCAAGGGTTATATGATTTTTTAAAAAAAATAGGAGAATTTCTACAATTAATTCATCATGAAATTCTAACCATAAAGTCTTGAGATACAAAAATTAAAATCTTTTATCAAGATGATGATAAATACTTTCATTTGGATTGAGATCAATTTAGGGACATGCTTAGGTAGTGTCCCCATCACCAAATCCATGTCATATCCTCATGGAAATAATTTATGAAGTATTTTCCTCTTCTAGTAAATAATGTGTTGACCCATTTTCTATTATCAATTATAAGGAGAAAATAGATGATTAGTTGAGGATAATTTTCAAAAATATTACTTTGAATTCTAAAAAAAACGAAAATCTTGAATGAAAATAGTGAGTTGATGTGTATGTAACAGTGTTTATGGATTGGATATGAACTCTAAACTAGCAGAATGTATGGAATAACTTTAATCATCAATGATTCAAAATGAAAAAAAAACTGTTTAAACATTTATGATTTTCAAAATAAAAATCAATCACCTAGATAGAAGTGATCTCATTGTGGGATGTTTGGCCACACTGATATTTTCTATTCAAACTTCTACATTACTATAAAAACACAAGAAGTGGTTATTTTCTCTATCAATGGTCCTAGATTTCAAGATAGGGTTGAATTTTTTTCCAAAAACTACAACTATGTGTATAGAAAACATCCAATCCATCGTGGAAAGAAGAAGTATTGATAAATCAACAAACACATGGATTTACTCTATAGATCAAACCATAATTTCAAATCATCAATGGGATGAATCATATAACATCCAATAAAATTTTGATATAGATATTCTTTATAAAATGGATAAAGTTATTTGTAGGACATACTCTCAAGATGAGAGACATAAAACATAATTTTACAACATTTATGCTTAAATAATTCAAATGGCATAGAGTTTTGTGGTTGAGGAAAAGGGATGATTCCAAATATAGTTGAAATTAACCCATGGGATAATGCCATGGTTTAGGTCACTATGAGTGGTTTAAAAACTCAATTGAATGTAAGATACGACTATAGGGAGGTTCAAACAAAAAATTTGGAAGATTCTAAAAAAAATTATATGGTCTCTAATGAATCATTAAATTTAGATAGTACTGCTTCAACTTATGTAAATCATGTCATTCCACATGAAAATCATAATTAATGAACATCGAAATGAGAAAGAATAAAGGGGAAAATGATTTCAAAATAATTAATGGTAATTAATGATATTCATGTGAATTTATTTCTATCATTCCCTTTCCCTCAAAGATTGAAATCAAAAAATAACAGACCTATTTTTATTCAATTATTTTTCCTTTTTAAAAATATCCAAGTTAATATTCCTTTTATAAAATATTTAATTATAATTCAATGATATTTTAAATCTCTAAAGAATATTTATTCAAATAATAAAACATTGGAATAGTTCAATACATACAGCCTCACGAATCGGTGTGTTATTGTTCATCTGAAAAAACTCCCACCAAAGCTAAAACAACTAGGGAGTATTTTCATTCCCTGTGACTTGTGGAATAATGGTCAATTGAATTTTCTATGTGAACATGGTAGAGGAATAAATTTTCATATTTTCCCCCTATTTCAATAGAAGGGATTTATAGAATTTCATCATACCATATAATTCTTACAATTGGTTAACTAATATTTAAAAAATCCTATAGGAAATGTTTTTTATCTTCTTATAATAGTTAGTAATATTATATTTTCTTCATACTTTTTTTAACATGAAATGATGTATAACCAAGATGTACCAATAATTCATGGTAGGCCCTCCATTTCCACTGGGGTATCTATTATCAATGTAAGAAAATATTGTATGATTTTAATGTTTAGTGAGAAATAATAGGAGCTTCATTTTTTAAGAGTGTGAAAGAACTTCTATTTTACTTGAAAAAATATCATGCTTATAAATTATGGAAGCTAAGTACTCATTAAATCAAGGAAAAAAATTATTAAATAATCTATGACAGAAGAAAATCATGTATATGTTAATATTAATTCTATAAAACAAACTATAAGTTTAAAATATGATAATCTGGGTAATCATCTAGGTTTGTAAAGCATCTCTGTTCCATATTTGAAGAACATTCTAGAAGATGATTTTTCTGTTATGAAGCTTAGAAAATTTCTTATAGAGATTGTGGATGAATTTATATTTTTAAACAATGTTATGGAATATTTTGATTCATTTTAGGGAGATATTTTTTAACACTATGATGAATTATTGAAGAAAAATATTTTAAAATAAAATCAGGATTTTTAATGTAATGAGTTTTCTACTATGAAATATTGTGAAGAAAAGTTTATTTATGAACATTAAGTTGATAAGTTTTTAAATTTCCATACTCTCTTTAAGAAACTAATTAAATACCTTAGATCTCCTAGGATTAAGAGTAAACCATTTAATGAGTAGACACCATAACATGAACATGAAAATCTACCATCACACCTGAAATATTAATTTTTGGTGGAAAATTAATCATTCCAAAACATCCTTTCTACAGAATCAGATAAAAACCAAGAGTATATGTTGTTATCTTTGTTAAATAATTTCATTACTACCCTAGTATGGACCATTTCAGATATAAATGATATGATTAATTAATTTTTAATGCACAAGATACCTATGAAACCAGATCCTAAACCATGATTTAAGTGTCAAAGAAGGTTAAATCCAAATATTAAAGAGGTTTTGGGAGATTATTCTATTAACATCCTTTATTATGGGATTATATATCCCATTTTTGACAATATTTTGTTGGGTTTGGTCCAAGTAGTACCTAAGAATGGATTTTTTCACTATTGTGACAAACAATAAATATGATAAATTAATGTTAGAGAAGATGGAAATTGAAAATTATGTATCAATTACATAAATAAGTATTATAAGACTATAAAGTATCATTTTATAATACCATTTTTAGATCAAATTCTTAAGAGGCCTTCTCGAATTGATTCTTTTAATTTCTATATAGAATTAATGGTTACGAATAGATTTCTATAACCCCAATGACATTAGGATTAAGTGGAATTTTGGAAACATTACAAATATGTATGATAGACATATTTTCATATATGATTGAGGGAATAATTGAGGTTCTCATGCATTAATTTTTCATTATTGGCAGTACTTTTTAGAACTATTTTAAAAATATAGAACATGTTTTAGAAAGACACCTAAATACCAATCAGGTTCTAAATTGAGGGAAATTGAAATTCATGATTTCTAAATCCATTATTCCTGGTCACATGGAATCTAGATGGGGTATAGAGTTAGATGATGAAAATATTGAGAAAATTCAAATGATTCCCCTCATATGAATGTCAAGTGTGTAAGAAGTTTTCTAGTATATTCAAGTTTTCATCAGAGATTCATAAAATACCTTTCAAAAATCATTATAAATCTTTGATTACTTTTGGAGAATAATGTACCATTATTTTTTGATTAAAAAATTCAATAATCATTTAATTATCACAAGGGGAAATAACTTCTTCCCACATTATCACTGCACCCAATTGGATGTTTTCCTTTTGAAAATATGTGTGATAGAAGTGATGTGGATGTAAGAGTGATTTTAGGACAACGGAAGTATGAGAGACATTGTGTGTGGTACAATGCTGGACGATTTCATGATTAAGCTCAATGAAAACGAACCAAAACAAAAAATCAGTTATTTTAGGTTGTATTTTTCTGGGAGAAATTTAGCTAATACCCAATTGAAAAATAATTTTTATTTTTCATAGATCATTGTTCCTTGAAATTATTTCCATCCTAAAAATAGTAAAAAACTAGTTTGATAAGATGGATACTGTTACTAAATACATTTGATTTGGAAATTAAGGTCAAGAAAGGTGATGAAAATTTTCCGTCGATTTTTCTATAGATTTTCTAATACCCAAAGTGATGATCCTATGTAGATAAAGTCAACTTTTCTTGATGAATTTTGTTTTACTATTTTGATTAAATAATTTTTTTCTATGCAGATTTAGGAAAATATTTTCTAGTTTGAGTCATACATAAAGATGTTACCTATAATAAATGAAAGAAATTAATAAATGTCAATTAGTAATAACTTTGTTATATCCCACTTTTGTTTAGAAGGTGTGATTTTGAAATTCTCTTATGGTGTGATCCCGAAGAGGATATGATTTTTAGTAGTGCAATTTTTCACTCATTTTCATGGGGAGGATATTATATAGGATAATGAAGAGCTCCAAAAGTATTTCATGATGGATTTTATTGCACATCATTTTTCATGTATTCTAGGATCATAGTTTTCGATTGTTTTATGTGTTAGTGAGTAGGGAATATTGGAAGTGAACATGATCTTCCTCAATCAAAAATATTGGAGTGTGTGATTTATGATCTTTGGTGTTTGTAATTTATGGGAACATTCCAATCATTTCAAGGGAATGAAAAAACTTAGTTTCTATATATTTTTTCTTGAATTTGGAGGAATTATTTTTTCTCCCAAATAATCAATATAATAGTGTTATCAAATTCATTAATTAAATATCATTTTAAAGAATTTACATTCCAAAAGATTTTATAAAAAATAATAAAATAAATTTTTTAAAATATATGTTAAAATATTTGATAGAGTAATATAAATGTTTTCCCAAAACAGTAAATTTTTACCATCAACATTATTTTGGACAAGTTGAAATTTAAAATTTGGTGTTGAAATAATTTTTAGAGAAAATATAGTCTAATTCTATAAAATATCAGTCTTTAAATATTAATGAGGAGTTATGGCCTTATATAACTGCCTCTAATACTCCCATATGAATTTCTCCATCTAGAATTCATTTTATAAAATATTTTTATTTTTGAGAAGATCGTAAACACATGTATTATTGTTATGTGAAAGCTTTAAGCATTTATTTTAAGACTAATTGAGAGAGGAGGATACTAGAACTTGTTGAGTAAGATAATATTAGAAGAGAGTCATATGATAAAACTATGATTTCAAAGAAGATGAATCTGGTTTTTCATTATTCAATCATCAAAAAAGAGTTATAAAGGATGGATATAAAGTTATTTTTTATGATTCAATTCATATAATTTTTCATAGAAAGCTCAAATAATGGTGTTTTAGACCATTAATCATACATGGAATTCTGGTAAATGGATATTTTAAGTCAATGGTATATGGTAACAATCCATTCTTAGTGAATGACCAGAGAACCAAGATTAACACTGAGGAGGAACCGAATGTTTTTTTACCATTTATTTACATGATGACTTAGAAATCATTGAGTATGATTGATGACCATAAAATTAGTGATACAAATGTGGCAACCCATGGTAATTATATAAATTTCTTAATTATGGATAGTAAGAAGTCTTTTTGTGCTTCTGCATTAGCATTAATTGTTCATTAATGATCTTGGAAAGGATATCATTGATTATAATTACCTCATATGAAAAAAAGTTAAAAATATTGGAAAGGAATTTCATGTATTTTCATTCTTTATAGGAGTTGCTAGTTTGAGACTCTATGATTGAAAACCCATATCTTTTATCTATATTCCTCAATCGAACATAATATATTTATTCAAGGATAAGAGGTGAAAATAAAAAAGGAAATATTTATAAAACATGGAATAGGTATTCCTGATGTAATGAAGACAAACGACATCCCCTATAATCAAATTAACCTCCAAAGGGTTCATGTAATTGATGTTAGGGAGGGAAGTGATGTTTGTGCCATAATCTTCTAGAGATGAAGGGTGACTCAAAACATTATTACCCTCTATCCATATGTGGGAAACATGAATATTATTCTCAAGGAGAGCTCTATATTTCCTGATAGGTTAGGATTTCAACCATTGGGTGGAGCCTTTTCCATGCTAGGATTCGTGTAAGATCATAGATTCAATTTCATCTTGAGTGAGATAAATATTCTCCTGGTTTCATAGAGTTATCCCGGTGAGCCTTTTTTTACTCTATTTCTTATTTCATGGATTGAAATAATTGATTTTATATTTCTTATTTAGGATCTCTAGAGGAATATTTTGTTGCGTAAAATCTATATTTTACTGATATTGTGTTAAATTATTTTAATTCTTGATTTTCTTGAATAAAATTATCATCATTCTTTAATAATGATTATATTTTTGAAATTCAATATGTTATCATGAAACTTTTTTGAATATTTTTTTTGTTATAGAATTAAAGTAGAAACCATAAGGTTTCCTATAGTATGTTTTGAATGATTTTATGTCGAAGAATAATTGTTTAAAATAAATGAGACCCTTAACCATCTAAAATGTACTATTGAATTGAAATTAATTTTGAATATTAATATTTATTGGTGTTCTTCCTTCTTTGAATACAAAAATGTGGAAATTTTTGGGTTTATTTGTGAGGTAGAGGAATTTTATGTATAAATTTGAAATTAATTCAACGCCCATCAAAAAAACTTTTTTAAAAATTCTATGCTTTTAAGAATTACATAGAACTTTTCACTAGATTAAACTTTTTCTCTACATTTAGGTATGGGATTCCATTTTCTAGAAATTAATATGCATTAATTTATAGATTTGATTGGGTAAATCATTATATCTTTACCTCTTAGAATTATTTTTTATTAAAACATGGAAAACTATTATTTCTTTTTTATTTACATTGAAATTTTTAATTTGAATGTAACTAATAAAATATGAATTATAATGGATTATGAAATGAAAATCCAAATAAAATTTCATCCAAAAATTCGTTATTTATTTTTCCCAAATTCTATAAGCTACTAGAATGATTATTTATCTTGTGTGTAATTATTAAAACTTCCCATTCAAGTTGAGTATCCATTTATAATGACTTTCAATTATGTGTTCCATATCACCTAGAGTTAAAGAGATATTTGGAAATTCCATTGGATGAATATTGATATTTTCTAAATTCACATCATTTTTTTTAATTTATATAAAATTTTTCTAACAGAACCAGATTTTTAATTGAGTAAGTTAAATTTGATGGGGCATTTATTTTAACAAGTTAAAATTATTCATGATGGAAAATAAATTTGAAAATTTATTCTTAGGGGCATTTCAGCTTTTACATTTTGAGAATTATTCTCTATTATTGAAATGTAATGCGTACATATTTGAGGGAAAACAAGATTTTATCTTTGGGGTAATTTAATGTGTCGTTATACATTATATTTTTTTCTTAACCTTTTTAAGGGATTATCTATGTAATTAATGATAAAACGAATTTAAGTTATTTAAAATTTTATTTTTCTTAAATTTATAGTTGAATTAACAAATTAAGGGATTTTATAATAATAATGTATGTTTTATTATCTAAGCTTTGAATTTTTCAATAATTGTTTTTATTTATCAATGTATTATTTAATTTCACTGCTAAACTATATGATTACATAAATTTAAATTTTCTCATATATATATTTAAAATTTTACCCATTAAATTTTTATATTTAATTAATAAATAAATTATTTATTTTTTAAATTTTTAATTAAATTTCTTTAAAATTTAATATTTTTTTACTTTTAGTTTTAACTAGTTATTTCTTACTTTTTTTTTCTTTAGTTAATTAATTAATCATTTTTAACTTTAATTATTTTTTTAATATTTTATTATTTTAATAATTCATATATATTTTTCTATTATGTTGTTAGTTTATTATGCCAATTTGTTTGAAAGATCATTGAATTTATGATAATTCATTTTTTTGTAAAATAATTCTAACAACAGGTTTCCAACATTGCATAAGATAATCCAGTTGGCCTGTGATTTTTATCACCTTTCTGTGTAGAATAATTTTCATCTGTGTAAGAATACTTCCATAGTGTAGTGTCATAAGATAATTTACTTACCTGTTTAGGATAATTTCTCAAAGAAATTTCAAAAAATACAACGAGGGAAAATAAAGAAGTGTCTCTTGCTCAATTTTTTGGTTCACAGTCTGATTATAATAGGAATACTGATGATATAGGTTGTTTAACCATTTCTACCTGAGTGAGGCTGAACTTAGGGATCTTGATGGTTTTAGGGATTTCATTGGCATAGAAGTATTTGTTGGATGATTTCTTGCTAATGATTGTTTAAGACAATTAAGCACAACATTTCTAAAAGATAAAAACTGGAAAAGAACAAATTAGGTAATATTTGACTTTCTGAGTTCAGATTCATAGAAGGAAATCCCATCTGATTTTTGTTGATTAATCTAGGGCATGAGATCAATTGAACCTGACCTGGATCAACCTAAGTCGACCAAAGGGTTGATTCATCATGCGCTATCGGTTCATCTATAGACTCTATGCGAAGCTAGAATACATACCTCATTTGTTTCCCCTATAGGTCGATTCCAATTTTGAACATAAATCAAATCCATGTCACTACATCAAATGAAGATGTATTTGGATAGGGGCATATAAATTATAATTGATATATAATTTAAATGGTGAAAATTTGAAGGCATCATGCAGTTGTAAATTTCAGGGGATACATTAATTGGGAATGCATTTGACAGAGTTAGTGTAGATTTTTTAAATTCACTTGGACAATGACTATAGGACAAAAAGAAATAGTTTTATTTGAAAGTGACCAAAGGAAGTGGTTAGATGACATTGTGACCTATTAAATAAATATAATTTTGTTCCTAGAAAAATAATGATGGAGATATTTTTTGAGGCACTTCTACGAAAACAGATTTTATCAGTGCCTGAAATATCGTATAATAGTAGTAAAAAATCCCTCTTAATCTCAAAAAAGATAATGGAGGTCCCATTTATCAGCACTCAGAAAAGGGCTGACAAAGGCCCCTTTTATTAGCCCTCAAAAAAAGAACTGATAAAACAGAAAAAATTTAAAAAATTACAAAAATTGGAGAAAACCCTTTTAATAGTGCCTAACACCCTCATTCAACAGCACTTGGAATCCCTACACATGCGACCACCACCACCCACCTACCGTTAATAGCACCCTCCGGCCGTTTAACTGTTCTAGCCTCCCCACCCACATAGACCTACGCGTGCAAACCAACCACTCTCTATATTCATACTCGATACATCTTCCCTATGTGCTTGGACACTTTACCACTCCATCATGTTGGTTTGTTCTCCATTTCATGATATATCTATTTATTTATATATGTATATATTCTGCTATATTCATTAATATATTAATATTAATATATATATATATATATTAATATCTATTAATATATATTTATTTATGTATATATAGTTATATTTTATAGCTGTTTATTTATTAGTATTTTAATATATATTTAGTTATATATTAATTAATATATTAATATATATTTGTGAGATTAATTTTAAATACATTTATAAAATATTCCTTGTGTGTGTGTGTTTATAAATAAATAAATAAATAAATAATGACATATATAAAACATACAGACAAATGTATATATATTATATATATATGTGTGTGTGTCTAAGTGTATAATTACACTTATTAATATATATTTAAATATATTTTCATTATTATATAATAATATGTACATTTATATGTTAGAATATATCGATAAAGCTAATACACAGACACACAATATATATATATATATAAATATATATATATGCACACACACAAATTATATAAGTTTAAAAATATTCATAATTTCTATTTTAAATAAAATGAATATTTTTTTTATTTATATATGGCTTATATATTAATAAGAATATTTTTTATGTATATAAGATTAATTGAGTATTTATAAAATTAAATTTTTAGGTATGAATATATAAAAAATATGTATATATTGTTATATATTTGATTATAAATAATAGTACATTATAAAAAAATGATAAAATTTCAAAACAATTATATTAATATGAATATCAGACCTATAAATAAATTTATTCGCCACCAAAAAATGTCAAAAAAGACTCTCATAAATGAGCCTGAAAATCTATCAAATGTTAAACAATAAGGGTATGTTGACTAAAGACTCAGTTTTAGAGTACATATAGGAATTTTTCCCACATTAAACATTGACTAGGACCCCATATTATATGGGTGTAGAGCTTTTCACAAGCTTCGATTTGATATGAGGAAGAGTCGAAACAGACACATGGATCAGAAGTTATGATCATCTGAAGTTCATGTTGTTTATTCAACTTATTTTATATATTTTAGTTATTTATTTATTTATATTATATTAAATTTTTATTAAATGAATATTATTCGATGAAAATAACAAATTTTTTATTTAAAAATAATTTTTAAATTATTTCATAAGCTTTTTTTACTAAATATCTTATATAATGACTGTAAATTTATATTTATCTTTATTTAAAATACATTTAAGAAATTTATATTATATTTTTATCAATATCAATATATTTATATATTAACATATTAATATATTACTTTTAATGATTTTTTTGAAATATACTCTTTATCAGCGCTAGTAAAAAAGTGTTGATAAATCTGTACATTTAACTGCGTTTTTAGTACTATTAATGGGTACTCCCTTTATCAGTGATTTTTTAGCACTCTTAAAGGGGTTAGTGTTACCAAAAACCGTATTTGCGGTAGTGATGGATGAGAGTAGAAAACTGATTTTTAAATACTTGCAAATTATTCTATAATCTTCTGGAGTAAGGACATGAGCTGAAGATAGTGATCAAGATCGGTCCAAAGAGAATGATCTATGGAATAATTCTCTTTTTTTATCTTCCTCATTACATTATGTATTTTTAATTCTTATTTGGTTTATTAAATACTTATTTTTGGAAAAAATTGTGTGTGGAGATTAGGTAGTATTGGTTTATCTTTTATTTTTGAAATTGTTTCAATAATTATAACTAAAATATTTTCTTTTTCAATCTAAATAGTTTTGTTCATGAATAAATAATGAATAATTATATTTTTATTCAATATTCATGAAGAAGATTTTGGAATTTTATTTAATAGTTTAATTCATTTATATTTACACAATAAAATAAGTTCTTTAATGGGATAATAAAGATTTCCCTTATGTTTTGTTCATATTATCATCCAATAAATTATTCCTTGAACATTTTTCCAAATTTAAAATATTTATTTCTACATAATGAATTCATTTTTTCTTATAAAATATATTCAGAAACATTTTATTCTCATACTTGCGGTTTTATTTAGATTTTTATTTTATTTCATGGAATACTTCACTTATGCCTTCTCTGTGGAAATGATACATTTCTTCCTTCTATCAAGTAGATTATTTGGTTTAAAATTTCATGTAATTGACAACATATCTATCCACATATACACCACTTTTATGTTCATATGTGATAGAATATTAAGGTGGTAAATGTTATTTTGGATAATTTTCTCGTATTTATAATGAATAATTTTTTGTGATATAGATAAACCTTTGGATTGATATGTGATTTTATATCGTGGTAATTATAGATAATATGGAATGTTGGTTGATAAATTTTTAAATATATGTTGAGATGTATAGAAAATATTGGGGGTTGAAAAGTAATTCGGTGATAATAATATTATGCTTATATTTGTAAAATTTTAATATATATTTTTTACTATATATTATTAATGTATATATTTATTGATCATTGTTTTTGATCTTTGTGTATTAACATGTATCATGATTTCTGATATCAATGAAATAATTTATTTTTTTAATTTGCAATATAGTGTAAAGTGACTTGATAGAGTTATATTTAATTATTACTTGTAATTATGAATAGAATAAATTACTAGGGAGGCTATATTTAAATATAAATAGGGGAAACATATTCTACAATAATTCTAATGTAAGGATTACTTGGTTACCTAGAATGTATATCTCATTTGGTATACTACAAGTGGATTCCTGTTATGAATATGATGTACCTTGGGGATTTAGATTCTGTTATAATTAATTAACTAAAATATTGAATAGATCATATCTTATTATGAACATACTAAAATAAGATATTATTTATATTAAAGTTATATAAAAACATTAATACATCATGGAAATCGATAATTTATTTATTTTTAAATAATAAAAGAATATAAATTATATAAGTAAATAAGAAGATATTTAAAATGCAATATATTAATACATACATATTATAATTAATATTATTATTTCATTTAATAATTTTAGTTTTTATAAAACTAATTAAAAAATTCAATTGTTAAAATATATATAATTAATTTCACCTATATGTGACTAAAGAATCTAAATATGAAAGAGAAATTTTGTATGATTTATTTACATATATATTAATTTTTTATTTTAAAAAATATCAATTATTTAACGCATTAAAATAATTTTAATTCTCAATTTTATATATATTACACAAAAACTCATTAAAATGAAATTGTTACAAACTATTATTTAGAGCACTTAATGTTTAGAACATTTTATTTATAAAAAGAGTTTTTCATTTTATAATATCTTTTCATTTTGAAAAATCAATTTCTAAATTTTATGTTTTTAATGTGATAAAATGAACTTCATTTTTTAAAAATTTATTTTTAAATTTACATTGGATAAATTATATGGAATCTTCCAATGATAATGAATTTTTAATAGTAAAAAATATAGTATTTAATATGTTATTTAGGATTTTTAAATCATAAGGATATAATAACGGGTTTATCATTTAGATAACCATTTTAATTATTTTTTAGGTTTTCAATGACATCAAAATTTATTTTTTTAGAAAACTTTATTTCAAAATCAATGATTGATATTTTCAAACCTATGTTATATTATATTTTAATAATAAAACAATTATTGATTCATTAAAACTAAAAAAGTGTATCAAATATTCCTTTTTTAATTGATTATTTGATTATCATTTTACTATACATTATTTATTATAATATAATAAACATCTTAGTAATGATTACATTAAAAAATTCATTATCTTTAGCGATAAAATAATAACTATTTTAACATAAAACCCCCTCCCCTCAAGTATAAATATACCCATTTTTTCCCTTGAAAAATCAATACACACCCACCTCTAAAATCACACATTCTTCAAATTTTATCTCTTTTAAGGAGCCTATGAGCTATGAAATTTTTTTGGGTTATCCAAACCCATTCTTTAAAGGTGTTAAGATATGAAAAAATGACAACTGAAGAGGAAATACTGTTCTTATTTCATATTATTATCTCTCTTCTTCTTCCTACTACTCATTTAATTCCGCTTTTTATACATTTCTAATATATTTGATATATAAGTGTATAAAAAATTATTGTTATTATGATACTAACTTAGCTATTTTGATTTATTTAAATCATATAATCTATATCTTTATATCCTTTTTTTATTATGGACATGTTTTGATAATGGTTGGTTTTATCCACCTATGACAACCTGTCAATAACATAATTCTCCCTAGCTAAATATATTTATACAGTAGTTACTGTAATATAAAATTATTTTAATTTTATATTTTCTCCTATAAATAATTATAACATGTGAAATATTATATTTAATGAAAACCATGAAAGTGAAACAAAAGAGGATAATTTATATGAATGTACTTATTAAATACAATAGCTCTTCAAACCAAATAGAAATAAATAAAATCATATTATTTTTAAATAAAAAAATTTCATGACCCTAACCCTCGAAAGATACACCTCTTGGGTTGGAAATTTAGAAAGGGAGACAATGACCCTCGAGTCCCGCATCCAGTAGCCCTTGTGTTAGTGACTAGAACCAATGGTGTAAATTTATCACACTATGGGAGGTGTTAACATTTATAAGAAACTTGATTGGTTTATAGAATTAATCATCAAAAAACAACACTAAGAGATACTATAAAAGGGAAACCAAAACTATAGCACATGCATGTATAAAATAAAACTGATACAGATAAAATAATGTCTCCAAAATCTATACCCAAAATATTGGTTATTGTAGTGAAACAATAACTGTCAATAATATGATCTATTAAGGTTTATCAAGGTCCATGATGTTCTCCTAAAATCTTAAAAACAACATTATATATGTAGGGTGAGCATTCAAGTATACTTAGTAGGAAATCTAAAGTCTCTCATTCACATGAGAAAGAATCATACTAATGTCCCTGGGAGAAAACAACATAACAAAACAACACCTATCATGAAATACTATCCATCCCATCCACACTAAGGTACGCTCACAAAATAACACAAATCATGTAATATAATACAAAGCACATTGATGATAGGGTATCCCACACCACTTTCTCACTTGTATTCCTCTCTCTCCCAGTGCCGTATGTCATGGATCTCCCACTACTTATGTATACCACATAACATCCTTCGCACACATACCTGGGTCTCACAACATATCCCATTTCCACACACCTGGTCCTCACAACTCATCTGACTTGCACAAACATGGGCTCCAACACAACAAATCACATCTCATCCCGATGACACATGGTCCATGAACCACCTCCACTATAAAATATTTCACTTTTTCCAACATGGTCATATCTATTAGTAAATATGTATTTTATTGTTAGTAAAACGTTTTACCAACATATTTTCCCCTATCACTAAACGCTCAGGAAAAACCCTATGGATAAATGTTTTTACTATGGATAAAATAGTTCTGTTTCAATTATAATAATACCACAAAATAATAAATTTTCCACCCTTTAATTAATTACAACAATAATATCTGTTTCTAATATATTTTTAGAATTACAAAATATATTTTATTTATTTTAGCATATCTATTGCATTTTATGAAAAAATATAATTATATATAATACGACTGATATAAATATTAATAATTATAAAATTAGTTTGAATTAAACCTTTAGAATCTAGTTACTTGGAAGAAAATTTTGTAAATAATACTCCCCTCATGGTTCACAGTAATGGGACAATCTCATGCAAATTTCTCATCTCACAGACAAGGAGTATCTCAATTCAAATAGATCAACTTCAATAAAAATGACATCGTATTAGAGTACACAAATGACATCCACAAAACATTCATACCCTATCACCAAGAATCCTCCTCTCCAACTGAATATCCTTTGTTATAATTTCCACCCTCCTTCTATGGATGGATCACAAGTTAGTGTCTTTGAATAGTCCCAGCAGGAACACCTCCCTCACATCCTGAAGCAAAACTACTATGGAGCTTAGTAACCTCATATTAGTATTGAATTTCTAGAAAATTAAACAGATGATTCATTGAAATGGAATCAGGCCTTTTGGTGTGTATGAAAATGGAAATACTTATAGATACTGACATAAATCCTTCTTGAAGAGAGAATGCACACAAATGGGGGTCATCAGATTAGTTTTGTTTATAGTCACCACCAAATCGGTCATCCTTTACACATTTCTCATCAATTCTATAAAAACCTTTAATAGGGAAAAGTATCTATTAAACACCCCCATTAATTCCATGAAATAAAAAAAAAAAATGTGATACAATTTTGAAAACCCCACCCTGAAATTGAGTTAAATATTTATAGGAAATAAGTCATAACACTACCAACTCATGTTGTCACACACATCTTGAATAAATTCTCTACTACTTCAACAATAGTCTTGAAAAAAATATAAAACCCAAAACTAAGAGTTCACATAAAATATAAAAGATCCTAGAAATAAAGGACTTATCTAAAAAATGTTATGAAGTACATGTGAAATGGGTTAGTTGTGTTTAATTAGTCCTTCAAGCCACCTTATCAAATTTTTTAATAATTACTGTAGCACTAAAATATATTCATAATTTCACTTTCATTCAATGGAATGAAAAGAAATAAAATGATAAAACATAATAGAGCATACTTATTGAAAAATGATGAGTCCATATGCTATCACTGCACTCCTTAATTATCTAAGGGATTCTCACGCAACCCCCCTGCTGCATGTATTTCTGCTCAAATAGTAGAACAACCACGTAGTAGAATTGTCAAAGGGACAATGTAAAATTTTCTCACATAAGAAGAAGAAAAATATAAAGGATCAATTCTATTGTTAATATAAAATCCCAGTACACATTAGATAAGAATATGAAAATCCTTCATCCACATGATTTGATCATCATAAAGGCTTTCGAATAAAATAATAGACTCGACATTAAACCGGCATAATTTTTATGTTTATTTTTCCAAAGCATTTATAATAAATGATAGCAATTCTTGAAAATGAATAATAATAATTAAAGGAAAACATTGTCTTTTATATTTTTTAAATATTCTAAATAAAAGAAATATGAGAAAGAACATATCATAAAATGAAAGGATGGAATAAGTCACTGGATCATATGTATTACTTATCATCAATATATTCTTAAATTATTCCATTAATTGTCTTTATAGATCAACCATTTTCTTCATATAATTCCTTAAACATTATAACACACCCCTTTTGTTCACACTTGAGATCATCCCCAAGATGAGTAAAATTGCCTTAATCCTAAATCAGCTTATATATCTTTTCAATATTCCATATAATGTTATGCGGTCCATCAGTAATACTAGACTATAATTGAGTCATGAAAACATAATTTCATTATAATGACATGGATTCATTAAAGGAAGGTGTATACATGGAACCATTAGTCCGACTAAACAGATGATAAGTGATATCAAAAAGAAATAAATGGGGAAAAGTGTGGTTTTTAAAGAGGATATGAAAATGGATTATGATATAATGTTGTAGAACATAATTCATAAAACCATGAAGAGATACAACATCATATATTGGGTCGACAATGTTTTGTTATGTTTCCCTTCCTCGTGGATCTCCATCTCTCAAATTGGTTGCATGAATTATTTTTTAAAACTGGGATGAGAGTTTCAATAAGTATATACCTTATATCATAGTTTTTTTCTCAAGATTTACTGAGTAACAAAATAAAGCATAACATTTCTATAGGGAGAATTGTCATATAAAGAGGTAGTAAATGATTCTCTAGGGCATTACACTTTTTTTCAATGATAAAACGTTCCCAATAAAAAACCAAATATCCATTCAAGGTTTCATTAGGTTCATGAAATAATAAGCTAATTTAAGCTAGAAAATACTAAACTTAGGGAAAAGAAGTCTGTACATATCCTATAAGTTCACTTATAGGCATTCTAATTAGATAGAGTGCTGGCTGGGAATTAGAAGATGAGCATTCCTTTTAGAGATGATAGAAGATCCTCTATCATTGGGTAGTGTTCACATTCACCATTTTGAAGGGATAATGAATAAAATCACCTATTAAATCAACAAATGAAAAAAATAAGATCTTCCCTTTTAGTGGTTGAATTACATTTTTAAATTTTATACTTTATTCATACCCATTCACATTCTCTCGATTATCAATTTTCCTATATCTATGGTTTGAAAAATTGAAAACATCCTGAATGGTTTGATTTTGGAATCTTCTTAGTAAGGAAAATTCCAATTTTTATGAAAGCTATGGATGGAAAAAATATTAATGTTGGAGGTATTAATATTAAAAATGTGGAACATCCCATGAGTGACATGTATGAAATGTTATCATGGGATGTGATAAAACGGGAAACTCCACATAGAAATATTATCAAGGAAAAATATAGAAGTCATGAAATCATTCATCTAGATGTGAAAGGAACCCCTCTCACAAACAACATTAAAATGTCCCTCATAAATATTCATGAGCAGTTCAGATGGATTATGGGGAAAGATTACATCAACTTGTGGTCTGACTATTAGTCTAGTCTCCTTTATTTTTCATTATTCTATGTCCTAGCCATCACCCTCTGAAATTATTGAAACTATCAGATCTTCGTTAAAGTAGTTGTAAAAAAAATATGTTTCTAAGGAATAATATTCAGTTTATAGGGAAACTCAACTATTATAGGTTCATAGATTCTGCTTCAGGATGCTTTAAGGAGGTAGAAATTCATAGAATCACGTGTGTCCAATAAGAGACCATAGCATGGGAAGACTCCAACAAACCGAATCTAGTCACCACCAAATCCGATACCAAACCCTCATAGTGAAAAGGCATGAAGGTAATTCCTAATCCCCACTGGCTGGCACAATTTCCCAGGTATCATAAAATGAGAAATGGGAATGATTTACCCGAGTTTATAAATGTAAAACAAAAAATGAATCTAATAAAACAAATATGAATTTTTCAAACCAAACAATATTTTACAAATAATTCAGAACTGAATTACATATTTTAAAACAACTCAATGAGAATATAACAAAGTTACAAAACCAAAAGGAAACATTCCAAGAACCCTCATGGTAATGGGCACCACCTTCAATCCATCTCCACAAGACTTCACCATTATGGACCTGCAAGAAACCCGAACCACTGGAACTAAAAAATTGTACCCAAACTACGACAAAAAAAAAACCATGTCTACATACACCCAAAGGTGTAATTAGGGTGTGATACAATTCCTAGTTGGATTCCAACACTAAGATATTCCATGCAATAAACATTCAAAGACGAAAAGCATGCATGTTTTCAAAAACATGAAATTTCAAGTTCCAATTTATAAAGGATGCAACTTGAAAAAAAATCAGTTATAAAGTGGGCTAATGTAAAGAATAAAAAATTTTAAAATAAATTACAATGCTAAAAAATTTTCCAAACAAATATACAATATAAAATAGGTAAGTATAAAAAATCTAATGATCACAAGCAATAAGAAATAGCCCCTAGGTACTAGCTTGTTGTGGGTCCTAGGTACCTCATATCTCGGTGAGAATAACGATAAAAAATATATGTTCTCATGAACGAGCAAATATTAGGAAATATACCCATAACCTAGTGGATCCCAATCATCATAATCATAGTTTAGTTATTGTTTTTAGCGTCAATCTTGCTAAGTGAAACTGAGGCCAACTCCTTAAGATTCATTAGCATACTAGTACACATCCACCCACCTATATACTCGGGTTTCCCCATTGTGATAAAACAAGTTCAACAAGTCAATAAATATAATTTTCACATTAAAATATCATTTCCATATCACAAACTCACCAAACATCCCACATGTATACCACACAAGTCACAAAATTCCACTATTCATTCAAATTTATTTTGAAATCTGACTCCCACCAAAATAGCCCACAACACATTTCACATTTCTTTAACACTTCAAAAAATACTTGAAACAATTTTTATAAACAATTACAAGAAATTATGACTCAAATAATAGCCCACTCAAATATCATATAATACATCTTTCATCAACAAAAATCATTTCTCAGAACCCACTCACACAAAACAGACCACAACCATATTTTTTAGCTCTCTTTCCATTTTATGAAACATTTCAGCACTTTATAAAACATTATAAAAAAATATTTGACTTCGTAAATTACCACCGTACCCTTAAAAAACCCATATTATGTGAGATGACCCCCAAAAAGTACATATACACCCTTTTACCCAATTTTTTAACCAAACAAAACATTCACAATTTTGACAAAAAAAATCAAAGGGTGTAACGATTTCTTGCACACAAAACCCATTTCAATACCCCCATTTAAGACCAAAACCATACCAATTACTATACAAAACATAATTGGAAGCCCTATATACATTTATAAAACCACATTCAAGTGTTATAAAATAACCCTGAATAATACCACAAAAGATACAAATGAAAACACAAATTTTTATAAAATGATCTCAACAAGTATAACAATGTATTACACAACAGAACTATTCAAAAACATTATTTGTCAGACCACATGACAATAATAAATTACCAAACCAGATTTTCAGGCCAAACATGATTTTGTAAACCAATTCCATAAGTTATAAAATACACCCAAATAATACCCCATGAGTTACACATGATAACACCCAATTTCTAGTTAATAAGAAACTATAAATTTTAACACTTAAAAAATCAATAATAAATGGGTTTTCACCACACCGAACATATGAGGAATATGAGAAATTTTTAAATATATCTATATAACTCATCAATAATTGTTTGCACATGGAACCACCAACCTTTTGAGTCAAAACCATTGAATCTTTGTCTGAATCCTCAACCGCACCTCTGCTTCCCCACAAGGAAGTGAAAACGAACCATAACCATAATATTTCACCAAAAATACCCCAAATAAAACCCTAATATTGAACCCTAACTTTTGGACTCTATATAAATTTATGAAAGAGGGAGGAAACCCTAAGGAGAAGGAAGGAATTAAAGAGAGAAAAAATTAACAAAAAACAATCTTGATGAAAACGATAAATAATATAACGGAATATAAATTTTAATACAACTAAAAATTTAAGGGATTTTCTAAAAAATGAAGATATAATTTAGGAACTGGAATGGGGGGAAAAGAGTGAGAAATTAAGAATTTATGAAATAATCAATTTACCTCTTCAAATCTGGGTGATTTGTGAAATCCAGAGAAGTTTCTCCCAATTTAGTGATACTATTAAGCTCTAAATTGGGAGATGAGAGAATGGATGCGTGCCTGAGGTATTTGTTCTCGGGTGCGAGTTGGAATCACCAAAAAAACATAAAAATAGAAAGATTTATTAATGAATAGGAAACCTATTTTTAATTCATAAAATTGAATTTCGGGCATGCCCAATCCCATAAATAAAAACTAAAATCCACCATGATTATAGATTTCTAAATGGTCCAAATTAATTTTGTGGTTCTCATAGGTCAGGGGATGACAAGTAAGAATTAGAATGGTTGATTTTTATTTGAAAAATGTAAGAGTTATAAATGAATCGAAATTTAATAGTAAATCTGGAATTGGGCGCACAGTTTAGCCCAATTCATGAAAACTCACCCATTACTCCATAAATGCATGGAAAACCCCCGAAACAATGAATGGATAAATGAAATTTAAATTTAAAATAAGTCATGTATGTGACAAAGTACATTTATGGGATTTATCAATTCCACCAAATTCTGATTCCTCATTTAGGCAATTCGCAACTGGGCCCATCCCATGGATGAAGAAGTAAGAAGTGATGTCATTTAGTTATCATCAAAATGAACATGATGAAACTAGAAGAAAGTGAAGATAAGTCAAGATTTATTCATGGATGAGAGAAAACACACATCATCTGGATGATTTTTAGAAACATCATTGTGAAATAGGTTCTGGAGTTATCCATAAATTGTTTTACCTCTACATGGTTTCAGGAATCTGGAAACTCAAAAACAAAGATACAAAATCACTACATGGTGATTTTTGTTGTATATAAGGTCATCTGGGAGGACCAAAATGATGATAGATGCAATAATAATTGATTATCGTCAAATTATATGAAGGTGAAAGACTAGTCACTCACAATAGACCATATCTCCTTATTCAAGTAGAGGGATCATTCTATACTCTCTATAATATTACTACACCTCATATTAGATGGATTTATATCAGATATACTATTGGATGGTCAGTGAGTAGGAGTGCTCCCACCAAGAGGTTTATAATTAATTTGGATGGTGCAAGTATTCATGGCACGATGAATCGTTGAGGAATCACCTTTGAATCGGAAGGGATCAATGGTCTTGACCATAGATCTAATTTATGGAAAATGAAATTCCATAAAATCTAAAGGAAATTGACACTCAATTGGATTTTCCTTTGTAGTCAACTCAATTTCAATCACACTGGTGGAAATATAATATTCATTGGTGTCCAAATTTCATTATATTACCAAAAAAATCCACTAGTTCATTATTTACAAAAATAGTGATTTCACAGGTCTGATCAGTTAGGACATGGTTATTAGTCTCCCTTGGAAAGAGTAAATCATGGAAGTAGATAACATGAATTCAAAATCCAGTACAGATGACACCTTCATCACCTATACAAGAATTATATCTTTTCCATCATAATGTACTAAAATTATCAGAGGAGATTCCCATAGTCTCCATCACTATTGTCACCAATGAAGTCTTGGTTTTATTTTTATCATAAAATTTATCCTCTTTTTCAAAATAAAAACATTAAATTTCTATTAGCTAGTAAATGATTCACTAGTGTATTAATGATAATGTTGATTATTCCTTGAAAACTGAGTCTTATGTTAAATCAAGTTGTAGTTTTAAATATTTTTCCAAGGCTACAATCTTTATGAGGGATAATAGATAAAGAGACCCAAGACCTTTATGGATATTATTTCTTAATCAAATTTATAGTTGGAGAAACACATGAGAGTATCAAACCAATATCCAAATCCACCTCCATCAAACAATTAAGGACAGAAAACCAAAACTCTTGGTGTTAAAGAGGATGATTCTTAAATTTTATAATGTACATGGTACATGTCATGGACCTCTTGAGTCACGTGTGTTTACCCCATTGAATAAAACAAATAGTTCTTACACACCTAGCCACTACAATTATGATAAAAGCTGAGGAGAATCATGGTAAAGACAGGACGACTGAAAATGTTTGTCCACAATATACATTAGTACCGGAACCAAAAAGTAATCTAAATATAAATTCACACTCTAATAAACATCACTATATTATTCACATGAACTATCAACGATGATGATGACTGAATCACATCTGCAAAGATGTGCACGAAAAACAAAAGATAGTGAAAATTATTAAAAATAGAGGGATCTAGAATGAAAAACAAAAAGGATTTTTACAGAATACCTAAGCTCGCAAAATAATTCCATTCAATCCAAAAATAACCGTAATCAAGACATTAGATTATATAATTCATACAGAATGTAATATGGAGTTGTTAAATTATAGTAAGAAAACCTAGATAAGACTACTCGGGTGAATCCTCCCTCGAAATCAATCAGTTGGTAGGGAGGGAGAGGACAAACACAAGTATAACATGGTCTTGTGGGGAATCCTGGGGATAATAGGGGGTTAAACCAGAAAGGTCCAGGATGGTGTGGTCCAACCATGAAAGGCCAGGGATAGCAGGATTTGTCATATGGGGACAATAATGTTGGCGCAACGGTCTCTGCAAGTGGGAATAGGGTGACGGTCAACGGGGCCAGTGGCATTGGCGACGGGTTGCAAAGGGGGCAGGTAGTGATGGTGGAGAGTGGTTGAGTATGCATTGGGTATATTCAAATAATGTGGTGGTAGTGGATAAAAATCGGGGTTCTAGAGGAAGTTGGGGTCATGGAGGTGGAGGCATCCACGGAGGGAGAGGATGCCGTAGATGTAGGGTGGATGAGTTGGTTCCGAATTTGGGTTAGCAATGGGTTGTGATTTTTAAAAATAAAAATAAATTAAAAATTAACAAATAACATTGAGTTTTTTACATTAAAAAAATAATACATATATGTATGATTGGAATATGATTTTATAGAAAATAATAATTCTTTTATATTATAAAATAAAATTTCAATACATGAATATCAATTGTTATTAAAAAATTAATATTTAAATTATTGTTTTGCATCTTATTTATTAAATTTAAATAATTAGTTTTTTGAATTTATATTAGTTCAACTTAATTGTGTTTATTAAATTTAAATATAAAAAATTAATTTATCATGTATATAGATATTATGAAACATATATGTAAATATATCAAATATCGTGATGATTTAATTTTTTTATAATAAATATTTAAATGATTATTGAATGACCAACAATAAAAAAATATAAACACTGTTGATATTTAGTGAAAATTTAAAATAATATCAATGAATGATATATTTTTGACAAGACCCCAAGAAATAAATATTGACTTCGGTCATAAAAAAAATAATATATAAAAATATCGTTTCCTATTTATTGGTTATGGAAAAAAAAAATTTATTAAATGATTTATTTTTTTAAAAAAAACATATTTGTGGTAAATTAATTGTTAGTAATTTTTATTATTACTATGAAATTATTATGTTGGTAAAAAAAATGGTATTAATATGATAAATAAATAGATTTAACCAATGGTAAAAGAATTTTCGGTATTAAATGATCAAAATCCACACATATATAGGATGGAAAAAAAGTGTTGATACATAAATTAATACCAATAAAAGTTAGTATCTGTTGGAATGTCTAATTTTTACCAATAGATATATTATATATCAGTAAATTTATTTTGGCATTACTCAATTTTTTTAGTGCTCACCCACAAACACCTGGGCTATAAAAACTACCATCTAAGTCACTAATAGACCAATAGACATCACATCATGTTCCATACATAACTTCCATGGAATGGAGAGAGGATATGGGTGGTTACCATTCATCCGTACTCATCAACAGATGTTGGTATGGAATCCCCCATGGAAATAGGGGTGTTTGACACATAGTACTCAACTAGGGTGGGGTTCCAAAAATAATCATAATGAAATACAAGTATTACTTTATATAATACCAAGCACTATAGACCATCCTTTGGGTTCTCAGAAAAACAACCAACTTCCAAATATTTCAACTCTGATGCTACCTCTAAATGAACAACACCACACATCAAGAAACAACCAAATTTCTCATTTCTAAACAATTAATTTATCCATTTCCATTCCACTATCCAATCAAAACCATATAGTTACAAACATTATCAAATAATTTTTTATTCATTCCATCACTACCCAAGAAACTATCAGGCATGAAAGACAACAAGAAACATAGTAACAGTCATTGAGGAGGTTAACATCCTTGGAAAATTTATTCTCATCACATTAAAGATAGATTATACCATGACCTCTTGGTACTAAGTGAATCTTTCTTGATGTTATTAATGAAAATACTCTAAGAAACTACCCATACCATTAAATATTATCATTCATCAAACTCATACACCCATAATACCATATCAATAGAACTAAACACCAATGAAAAACTATCCTCACAACCACATCTCCACACATACCAAAGAAAAAAATATTTTTACATCTAAGAAAGCATCCATTATTTAATTACACTTGTTAATTTAGGGGTTATCATAGAAACTGTAATATCCTGGTTAATCCATTTATTAGCCAAATATACATGGTTCACCAACTATTTTATTTGAGATTCTAATGAAACAATAAATAAATAAATACACAAACCATTCTATGTGAAAAAAGGGACACCCAACAAACTTGATTTTCAATGGGTATTTATCCCATAAAATCACAGTATCAATAAATAAAAAACATATAAAAACACCATGTGTCACTTTCCCCAACTCCTTTATATCACTTCTTAAACCAATTTGATTAAATTTATTAATATATAATCAAAAATATTTATAAATGGCAAAATATATATACACAACCCTCATGATTCACAATTAAGAAATGTGAAGCAAAAACATTTTTGGAATAAGAATGAATTAAAAATCCATGGTGTTCAAAAAAGGGGAAAACATTCCATAGGAACTTTCTAGGAAAATCAAGAACCGAATATAGGACACATGACAATGATGGGAAGAGGTATTTATTACGTCCCATAGCAAGAGGAAGTAATACAAAATGAAAAAGGGGAAGATATTTCAGCTTTAATAATATTTAATATGAGTCAAAAAATTAGATAATGTTTAATTTTCCATTAATGGTATATCTGACCAGGACATTTCATTTTGTCCATTTCAAAGCCTTCAGATCCTTATGGGAATAGAGATATTGTTAAAATATTTTGAAAAAAATCTAAAATCGATAATTTTGCTAATTAAGACCAATTACCATCATAAAAGTCATAAAAATAGGAACACTTGAAACTGGTAGTATAAGTGATAAAAATTTGTAAATGAGGCACCATTGGATGTGAGGAACCATTAGGATGAACTGTATTCCACCTTCATGAGATGCTGTTAGGTGATACATCCCCAGGAGGGACACTACTGGGTGAGACATCTATAGATGATACTCCTATTTGGATACCTACCACCATGCATGATGCACTACCAGTGATTCGCTATCGGGAGAGGCACCACTAGTGAGACACATCCAGATGAGCCAATACTAACAAGACACTACCAAAAAAGGCACCATCAAATGAGGCACTTTCAGATAAGGAACCTCCAATGATCCACCACCAGCGTGAGATGCCACTGGGGTGAGACATTGCTAGGGTGAGCTACCTTAGGGTTGAGACCATAGGTGCAACACACTGTTGTCATAAGACACCATTGATATGATACACTATTTACACAAGATATCATTGGTGAATGACACTGTTGGGTTGAAATTCCATTTTAAAACTTATAAAACTAGTAATTATTTTTTAAAGTGGTTAAATGATCCCCTTTACCTACCATGACAGCTCAAACACAATATTTATCACAATATAATGGACTATAATTGTTTGTTCTATTAGTTCAGATACCTCTCAAACTATTCTCCCCCTTTAGAATACAAAATAAACCCATAAGGAAATAGAGTAATAGTCTAAAAAATCATCCCTTAGGATAAATCTCATGGATATTTTCACACATGAAATACTTCTACCAACTAAACACAATAATGTTCAATGATAACAACCTTATGTTTTTCAAAAGAGGGAGTGGGAACCTCTACACCAAAGAACAGCCCCTAAAAATATGCCTAGTTAATGGCATGCTAAACCAAATGACCAAAATTTTTATTTTTAAAACCATAGTAAAACACACCATCCAAACAAAATAATCTAGTATTTTGTCCCCCGTGACAAGATACTATCAACTATGGGTGAAACTGACTTACCGACACGGGTTTAATCACATCATAGTAAATGAATCACCATTAATAGTCAATACCTTCCCTTTTTATATGTGAGTATTTTATGAAATATCACACCAAACATTTCATAAAAGAGTAAAATCGGTCATTTCATAATCAACAAGGTTCAAACATCACCTCATATAAAAAAATATTATGGAAAAACTAAAATTATACTTGGGTACATAGCACGCATAAGTGTCTCTCGTTTCCACATAATATAATCCTAGACATCATGACTAAAAAATACATGTACCAATAGAATGGTCCATACTTCAAACAACTTCACTTGATGATCCTAGATCTATACTGACCATTCTAAAAATGTGACATCATCCTTAATATTTATCTCTTTCTAGTCATAGTAATTGGAGTCATCTTGAAGATACCGACGAAGATGAGAGATGTGAAAAACTTTTTGATTCCTCTATATACATGGGGGAAATGTAAACTGATATTCCACTTCGTTAACTCCCCCAAAAACCTCAAAGATTCCAACAAAACGTGCGGAATTCTTAATCCCTTTTCTAATCCTCTACTACCCATTTAGAGGGGAAACTTTTCGAAACACGTGGTCCCCAACCTCGATCTCCAAGGGCCTCCTCCTGCAAACAACATACAAATTTAGTCAGTCATCTGTTTCTTTCATCCTATAATGAAAAATATACACACTTTTCTATCATTCCTTTCAAAAAATCGGATCCAATGATAACTTTCTAAACAACCGCCACACAACACAATGGAGAACAATACAGTCTCTCATACAAAGCCACAAATTGATCCATGACAATGGAAGAGTGATAAATATTATTAAATGAAAACTCTACCAATGGAATTTGTCATGCCCAAAATCTAAAAATGTCCATGATTCACGCTCACAAGATGTCCTCAAATGTTTGGATAGTCAATTCCATCTTCACATCTGTCTGTTGGTTGAAAGAATTGTTGAGGTGAGATTGAGTGACAAAATCATGCTGTAATCCCCTCGATAAATGTGAGGTAAATCATTCATCCTGATATGGGACAAATGGAACTCATATCTCAATGAAATTGCACCACTTCATCCACACACCTCTTAGAAAAATAATTAACTACACTCAACTCCTGTATAGCTATGAAGTGGGATGATTACATCAACTAACCCACTATCACCTAGATAACATCCCTACCTCCCAGAGATAAGGGTAACCCTATGATGAAATCCATGATTATATAATCCCATATCCAATTAGGAATATCCAAGGGATGCAACAAAAAACTGGGAACATGATGCTTCACCTTTACCTACTCGAATACCATGAAATTCTCCATAGAATATACCACTACCCATTTCTTACCGGGTAACCAAAATATTAGACTTAAGACATGGAACATCTTATAATTTTCTAGGTGTACCTTCAAAGGTGAGTTATTAAACTCATGAAGGACCCCATCGTGCATTAGAACTAGAAAAAACAACCTTCCATGAAACAATATCATGTTCTAACCTTCCACCGACCATCCCTATTGCCAACATGATCATGTATCTCCTCTACCTCTGAGTCTATCACTGATACTCTACCAATTTTTGTATAAGAGGTTATTGTATTTTATCTAAAAAAATCATTTACCACCATACACTAATTAATTTAAATTATATGTTACTAACTCCTCCATTTCCCTCCAAGAATTTGTTAATTTCCCAACACCCTCCTTTTATGACATTCATTTCAATGAATCAGAGATAAAATTTTCATTTCCTGAGGTGTAGGAGATCCTAAAATAATTATCCTAAAGAAACTACATCAACCTATAATAGTGTAGAAATAGTTCATACTGTGAATAGATATACCTCATACTCTTATATTGTGTGGAGACCACAATGTGATCCACAATGAGAAAATTACCCCCACAAATTCCTTATGAAAACCACAGCTTCCAGATCCATATCATGTATGATGTAGTTACACTCATAAAAAATTTACTTCCTAGACCCAGAAGAGATCATTGCTTATTGATGCATCAACATGCATCCAAAACCTAGAAGGGAAGCATCACAAATCAACTCAAGCATTACCCCTTTCTTATGAAACCGAAGAAATGGGGGAATTGAACAAATTCCCCTTCAGCAAAACTAAACACTCCCTGGCATTGATCATTCCACAAAAATATCTGGTCCTTCCTAGTCAAAACTATCAATGGTGATGCAACATGAGAGAAATCAGCTAAAAGCCTCCCATAATAGACTGTGACCATTGGGAATGTAAACCTTTGCCTCGTTCTGGGGTTCATACCAAGGATGTACTGCTTCAACCGTCAATGAATCTACTAAAACATCATACCGAGACACCACATGCCTACGAAAATTCAGATATCATGTCCAAAACCTACACTTGAAAAAATATCTATATAGATTGTGGAATTGAAAATATTGAAAGATATTTCTTAGATTCTTGGAATGATCCTCCTATTAATTCAAGAATATAAAGATATCATTTACCTATACAATGAAAAAATGATCTAGGAACATATAGAACATAGTGTTCATAATAAACATGAACACGGATGGTGAGTTTGTAACCCCAAATGGGATGAATACAATATTAAAGTTCCCAAACGTACATTTTAAGGCAGTATTCCAGATATCACTTCACTTCACCCTCAAATAGTGATATCCAGAACACATGTAAATCTTATAAAACAAGCTCTCCCCTCTGAGTTGGTCAAGAATATTGTCTATCCTTCAAAAAGGGTAATGGATTTTGACCGTCAGTAGATTGATCATCCAATATTCAATACACAACCTAAGTCTATCATTTTACTTCTTTTGGAACAACACTAGAGCACCCCACAATGACCAAATAGCCTAGATAAAACCCTTCTCCATCAGACCATATATCTGAATCCTTAACTCCCACAATGTAGAAGGTGACATCCGATAAAGAGCTATCAAATTCAAAGAAGAACATATATGCATGTCTATCCCAAAATCAACATCACATCAAGGTGGTTGAATCACAACTTACTTGGGGAGAAATTCCAAGAAATATCCAATGTATCTGGAAATTTATACCATATCAGAGTCCATTGATTCCCCCAACAACTCATCCAACAAGGAAATAGTGGGATTTATACGCTAGTTGAACAAATGGAAAAATTTCTCACCAATGGGAACTGAATGTTGACATCCTAATATGAAAACACACATCTCTTATGAAGAAGTTCATAATATCACATAAAAAAACAATAGTTTTATGTTGAGGATGACATTTTATGACCGCATCTGTAGCAATAAAATATCCCCCACTGGACTGATGTCGTCCTATCATTAGTCTACACCCCTGACACACATAAAACAATATGGTATGGCCTCTAAATGACTTAATAAATACAATTGGAAACTGAAATATTTCTGTGTATTGTTCTAGATATTGGGATATTAAGGTTTAAATAAAGGAGTGTAGAGTTCTAGAATCAAACAAGGCACAAACAAGGGTTCTAAAAAAGGTTATCGTACCTTTGACGATATCTAGAAAATCTAGAACTACTGACTCAGTTGTGTACAAATGACCATGACAAACCCTATACCTCTTTGATGATGACCTCATAAATGGGAATTCTCGAGTCGTATTCCCTGTATAGGATGAACATCATTAGGTTAGCCACTACCTGCTCCATCTCTCATCGAAAGAGAAAAAGGCTGCTCCCACTACTAGTGAAATGATCTAACTGTAAACTAATACTAAGGATAGTACTAAAGCTATCCACATCAATCAATATGATCTTGGTGCAAATACTTGTCATTGGACCTGGTTATGACAATGACCCCTAAAACACAAACACACTAGGGAAAAATTTCTAAGGAAAAACATAAAAACCACTGGTACTAGAAGGCCGAAAAGGAAGCCATTGAGGCCGACACCCTGTTTGTGGAAACCTAAAAGGTCCTATTTTCTAATACCATTCACTAAAAACATTTAATCTTGATGAAATATGATGGATCCCCTATTGTGGTAGACCTCATCACTAGTGCATACAATCGAACACCTCTCCCTTTTTATGAACCTACAGATATGCCAGTAGAGTAAAATAAGTATCTACATACTGGATAGAGGAAAAATGTTCCTCCACATGAAATCTTGTATGAAAATTATTAACAGGAAAAATATCAAGGAAAATATGTAAAAGTTACTTTAACTTTATTCTAATATCCTGCATAGACATACGCCCATGATAAAGAGAAAGAAACTCATACCTATTAACTACTTATATGGTCTCTAAAAGTAACTATGTACGGATCTCCTTCTGAATGCCACCCAAAAAAAATCTTCATCATTCCACTCTCCCAGATACAGTGTCCACCACTAACATACAGTACCCTACATATGACTAACTACCAAAAATAACTCATACCTCATTGGGTCCGAGATCAAAAAAAAATTGATCTTCATATCATATGACAAACTCTTTTTCCCTACATCTAAAACAATTCCCACATACATCCCCAAGGACTACCTCTAGAAAGTGTACAATTTACTCTACGAAAGATCCTTATCCTCACTCAGATCAATCCTATGATGATAAAACAAATCATCCAGCTGAACCTACACTACCTGAGCCACACACATATAATGAAAAAGAGACAGAGCTGAATGGTAAATAATTATTTCCAAAGACAGAGGTGGATATAATTTTATAAATATTTTTTTAATTCATTTAATTAATTTTTTCTATTTTATCCTTTCCATAAAACCCAATTTAAAAAAGTTCACAAGTCATTATAAGGCATGTACCAATCCTAGGTCTCTACCATATAAGAAGGTCCATCACACTTGGTCATACAATAATCTCAGAGCCTGTGCACTAGATCATTGGGGGGGGGGTCTAAAATCATGTTTTGAAACTTCTCTCCCTAGCCAATGGCATGCACCAAGGTCAATTGGCTCTTTTTACATACCATCCAATGTAATATATCCCATACCTAACAACAAAATCCTTGTTATCTCTAAACCATATCCTCTGGTACCACTCTGTCATGTCCCCCTCCTTCCATGGATACCCCTCTTAGATTTTAAATGATGAATGGGAGATAATGAGCCCCTGATTCCAACCTCTGGTAGGCCTTCAATTGGAGAATATCACCAAGGGTTTACAAATATCACAATATTGGATGCATTAAAATTTATAACCAAAAATATAATGAGATAGAATGAATCATCCACTAAAAACTCCAACACATTATATAAAAGGGAAAACAAAACACTCCCACATCCTTGTATAAAATAAAAATGACCCTGATATAGCAATGTCTCCAATCTCAATACCCAAAAGTAAGGATAAAGAAGTGACATGAAAACTATCAAGAATCTGAGCTAGTAAGGTCTACTATGGTACAAAATGTACTCCTAGAAACATAAATGTAGTTATATATATATATTATGGGAATATAATTATACTTAGTATGAAATCCAATGTCTCAAGTGCACATGAGAAAGAAACATACTAACGCCCCTGTGAGAAAATAGTACAACCAAGCATCATCTATAAACGTATAATAACATTACCATCCTCACCAAGGAAACCTCATCAAATAAAACAAAATAAGAAATATAATATAAATCACATCAACGATAGGGTACCCCGCATCAATTTCCTACTGGTATGTTGCTCTCACCGAACATCATATATCCTAGCGCTCCAATCACTTCTGTATATAACATCAAATCCTACCTATACACACCTGGGACTCACAAAACATCTCACCTACACAAACCTATGACAGAAAACACATCCCAACCACACAAAAAAGGGACTCAAAACACATCACATAACATTTCATCCTGATGACACATGGGTTGTGAACCACCTTTCTCGCAAACACCTAGCCTAACAAGACCACCATCTAAAGCACTAACATTCCTTCTTCCACCATATATTGTTCCATACCTACATCAATTAGAAGATATAGAGAAAAAGAGAAGGTACTAATCCATCCATACTAATTACTAGATGTTGGGAAGGACACCCTCCCCCATGATGATGGGGGTTTTCAACACATACAACTCAAATAGGGTGGGGTGAGAATAGGAATCAAAAAGAAAATACTGGTATATTTCTATATAATGCCAATAACTCTTTCCTAACCTATAGGTTATTAGAAAAATGACAAAATCACAAAACCATTACCTTTACTGCAAAATATAAATTCATCACACACCACATTAATCCCCAACCCCATTTCAAATTTCCAACCAATTCATTTAACTATTTTAATTTATTTAACCAAACAATCCCTTACCGTTAAAAACATTATTAACAAATTATTTATTCATTCCATCACTACCAGAGAAACCATTAGACACACCCTGAAACAAGAAACATAGTAATAGTTATTCAAGAGGTGAAGAGACATGTTAAATTAACCCACTTCACCTTAAATACAAATCATAGTACCGAATCTTAATATAGTGTTAAGATTTCTTGATGTTATTAATGAAAATACTCTCGGAACCTACTAATTCAATTCCCTACTATTATTCTTCAAACTCATACACCGAAAATACAAAAACAATAGAACCAATTCCCTATAGACAACTGTTACCATAACCACATAACTAATCATACCAAATAAAACCATATTTTCATATTTTGTAAGGAATATATTATTTAAATCCAATTTTTAATTCATGTGTTATCACAAAAACTATAAAATCATCAGGGAATACATTCATTATAAAAATATACATGGTTAACAAACTTATATATTTAAGCATTCAACTGAACTAAAAAACACACCAGACATAAACCATTTTGTATGCAAACAAGGACCCCCAGAAACCATTATTTTCAATTACCCTTATTATTCTGTAATAAAATAGCTTCATAAAGGGAAACAACTATATTCTCATATCACTTGAGGAATAATTATACAAGAAGAAGGAAAATAAAGTTGTAATAATAATGATAGATACTACCATGGTGTGCCAAAAATAGGGGTTCGCACAAAATAGTTACACTATAGGAAAATCATGATCCAACTCCAGGCCCCATGACTCTAATGGGAAGAAGGATCCTCCACATCCCGTAGCAAGAGGAATCAAGAAGGAATATAAAAGGGGCAATAAATTTCATCTTTAGGAATATCCGATTTTATTCTTGGATTAGATACAATTTTAATTTTCCATTAATGGAGGATCTAACCAAGACAACACAATTAGAAAATTTCAAAGCCTTAGAAACCATAGGGAAATAATTATATAATTAAAACATTTTTAAAAGACTCTAAAATCCAAAAAATATAATCATTAAGACCAATTCCCATCATAAACGTCATAAAACTGGGAAAACCTGACACTGGTATCAAAAATAAAAAACTATTGGAATGAAGGAACTATTGGTAGTGAGGTTTCATTAAGATGAACCAAATTACATCATTAGTGAGACACCATCAGGTGAAACACCTCTAGAAAATACATATCCAGTTGAGGCACAACTAGATGAGACACTACATGGGAAATCTATAGCGAAGCATGATACACCTCCAGCAAGACACTGCATGATGAGGTACCACAAGTGAGATACTACCGTATGAGGCACCACATGAGAGAAACTATTGGACAAGGAAACACAAGATGAAACACTTCCATAGGAGGAACCTCTAAATGGGGCACCAACGACGAGCCACCTCATGTGTGAGACACTGCTAGAGTGATCTACCTTCAGGCTGAGACTCCTCCATGTTCATATACCACCAAAGTGATACCATTGTCTTAGGACACCATTGGAGTTAGACATCATTGGAATGAGATATTATTGATATGGGACAATGTTGGTGCGAGAAAAAATTGGGATAGATGTCATTGAAAATATAGAAAATCTTGGAATTGTTTTTCAATTTGTTGAAATGAGAAATCGTGACTTCCCGGGACACCTCAAACATCATATCTATAAAAAATTAATGGGCTAGAAAGGTATGAACCAATAGATAATCATTTTAAAAAAATTAATTAACTTTTATATTCATGTTTTAATAAACATATTTTTATTATATTGGATGAAGAAAATAGATAAATAAACTGAGACATAATTTAAATTTTTATTCATCAATATCAATTCCACAATACATATGTCATATTATGAATCATGTTTTAAAATAAATAATATAAATAATTCCTCATAGCCTTCATCTTTAATAAAAATATTATTTCATGATATTTAAAATTCAGTATCTCGATCTTTCTTTCATGTTTTTTGATGAATACTATACAAATGTCATATCAATTTATCATATAAAAATTTCATTCTTAATGAAATTGTTTTTATTATGCACATATTAAGTTATATATACATTATAAACATCATATAGATAGATTATTTATTTATTCCTTATTTATTTTTTATATTTAATGTTCCAAATCATGTTCCATATTTCGTGATGTTTTTATTTAATGGTCATCCAAGCGTAAGGGTTCTTTTTTAAAAAAAATTCTTCCAATTGTGTTTTGAACATTATTCCTTCTATATTATCTTATAGGGTATAATCTTTTTCTATATGGGGAAATTAAATTATTACATAAAAATATTTTTATCTCAGGGAAATCATTCTCTATTGAAATATATGGTTGAGAATAATTCCAAACCTTTCTAATCGTTTTCTTTTTATCTATATCCATTTCCTTCATATTTTTTATAAAATATTCTTTTCTATATTCGAATGATTTTTTACTCCATTCTAATAATTTTTTTATATTTTTAAATAGTATTAAACAAAATCCCATTTATATTCTATGAAAATGAATTTATTTATTTTAATTTAAAAATTTTTAATGGAATATCATTTATAAATTTTACAGCATTAGAAAAATTCACCCATTTTAAAAAATTATTTATTATAAAGCAACCATTACATTCTTATATCGCTTACCAAATAAATTTACAATCCAACTACCTTGTGAATTTTAGTTTTTTATAATAGTGTATAAAAATTTAGATGAAAAAATAATGCAATTTCAGTGCACATATTTTAATATCACAATCACATAAAAATTATTTAACATTTTTACTTCTAAAATTTTCCATAATTACAATTATTTTGATACAATTATTTATAATATCTAACACTAATCCTATTAAAATGGATAGTTATGTGATTTCTTCATTTTATTTTAATCTATGTCACTGTACCATTAGTTTATTTTTTAAAAAATTATGAGTTCCAATTTTCTCCAAAAGTTTCAATGATATTTTCCCTTTTTAGTTATATTAAATTTAATACCCCTAAAATATATATCAATCATATATTTCATACTTAAACCATTTCATAAGGGTTATATTTAGTATTACTCTTGTTCTCTATATTAAAACTATTTTTCTCATTTACTTCTATATTTTAAAATTACAAGGTCAAATTCTATTTCTATTAGTATTTTTTATATTGATTTTATTGTATTAAAATAAATATATAACTAATACTAAATATGGTAATAGTTTATATAGTTGTTATCATGAAAATAATATTAATTTTTTACTATTGAACAATTAACATCTTATTTATGAGTTATTTCTATATGGATGTTTTTTTATAAAAATGAAATTGTGTATGTTATTGAATATTAATTTAATAATGAAATTGATGTATTACAAATAAATATTTTGATCTTGTAATTATATATTTTTATGATTCATCAGTAGGTCACATGAGACAAAATATCTTGGGTAATTGGTGTAGTCATTTATCATTTATTTATGATCTTCTAGAATAAATCCTGAAAGGTATGTTCACAATGGTCTCCATTATGAATTCCATCACTATGAAATTTGATATATTAATCAATGATGTTAATTGAATTATAATTTTATCCATTATTATGTTTCAAGCTCATGTTATTATTTATAGGGATTGTTTCTAGATATTATTTCTTTATTCCATAATATTCATTCCTTTTTTCCTTGATATCTTTTATAGTATGAAACCCATTACTAATAATTCGACTTCATGGTTTTCTAATGTTTCCAATACAAAGGTAAATTATGTGGGTAATTGTGTACAATGAATCAATAGTGGGGTAATGTTTATAAAATATTATAGGAGATAATTATGAGTCACTATAATAGAATGAATACAAATTTTAGTGGGAAAAAGTCTATTTGAATATGAAAATTTGGGTTTTGTTAGTTTTTGCAGAATTTTTTAATTGGTAATGCACTAAATAATAATTCATTTGTAATGTATGTTACTCAATATATATTATAACTATTTCAAAAATGGTTGATTAGGTTTAGGTTACTTATTTTATATGAAATCATGTTTGTAAAGGATATGAATATTCTTCACTATATCTAGATGTCTCAGTGTATGATTTTTAGTACTATTATAATTTCACGCTATGTAACATCATCAAAATATATTGGTATTAAATATAATATCTTATAGAGAAACTCATATATTTCCATTCAGGTGATATATATGATATTTTTATCATTTTAGATCTCATATTAGGGAAGTTGTCAATCCCAAGAACCTTTGATATCCAATAATTAGTATGTCAACATATCATCAAGAGTGTCAATGTTTCATTATGATTAACCATCAATATAAAGATGATATAAAATTCTAAAGATCACATTATTATATAATAAATTTTGGTGTCTTCTCTAGAAAATCACTATAAACATCATATCTCAATCAGATATAATTTATAGATCTAATCTATGAAGTGTTACCACTCCCATTATATATACCATGGAATGATAGTCAACTGAAATTTATATCAAATAGTTAATAAGTTGATTGATTTTTAAAAGACATTAAAAACAACCAAATCAGCCAGATAACAATTATAAGTGATGATATTTTTTATAAATATGAATGTGGTCGTACAATATTAATTATATATAGTTATATGTATTGGTTTGTTAAGAACCATAGAATTCATTTATTCCTCCCTTGTTGAAATAATAAGTGTAATGAAATATACACTAAAATATCCCTTTTCCTAATGTCCAAGTAGAAATTATCCTTTATGTATCCATATATAATTTATCTTCTAGTATTGATTTAGAATGATGAACTACATGATTTACTAAATATATCCTTTTTTCCATTCTGGTATCAAATAGATATAAATTAATTAGGTGAATCTGGTAATTAATTCATTGTAAATGATGCATTACTTAATATTCATAACCTTATATTTTACTCTATATCCTGATTTTTTGCCTCATTTATATTCTCATACATGGATGAGTGAGAAGTAAATTATGATAGATAAGATTATTACCATTTATCTATGATTTCATTGTCCATCCATTTATTATCCATTAAAATTTGACTAGTCAAATCTTTATAATGGATAATGGAATGAAATGCATTATTTTCATATCAATATCCACCTTATTTTCATTGAATGTGTGGTAATGTATTGTTTAATAATATACATTACTTAACATAAACTATCTACATATTCTCTATTAAAATCATTCTATATGAATATATAATCTAATATATTATTATTCTGTATATATTTTTAACTTTTCACCCTAAATAGATGTCCTCTTTATTTTTAATGAAAATATTATCATAGGTAGCACTAAATCTGATGTCATATAATTTATTTCACAAATCATGAATTAACATGAGTTATATAAAATTTCCATTTGACCATAAATGATAAAAAAATCCAGATCACTTCATTTATAAAAAATTATATATAGTAAACAATTGACCACTGCCATGTAAAGTTAGAACATGTGTAGTGACAAGCATTCTCTTGAGCACCTTGATTTTTGTTTCAAATTCACAAGTCCACAAGAAATGGAAGAATTAATAATAGAATTAAAAAGTATATTTAATATTACTGAAGCATAGATACTATCCACCATATCTTCATGAAATATGTATATTTTTTATAGTTGTTAGTTAGGTCCATTCCTCAATCATCTATTTCCTTGAAGGAACCATAAACCTGATGAAATGGATATTTTATAGGCCATTTCATGGAATAATTTGGTGCTATATTATATTTTATATTATTATATACATAAATATCACATAAAAATCTACAAGACTTTAGTTCATTAATAAATATCATTACATTAGTCACTATATAATATGATGAATATAAAAAAATTATAATGGGAAAAAAATATAAAATAATAAAGGTAGAATATTAAAATGTGTATCATACAAATAATATAATCTCACCTAACCATTGAAAGAAATAAAAAAACTGAAACAAAAAATAAATAATATAATTAAATTTTTTGAAATGAATCTATAAATTTATTTGAGTAATTATATAGAATGATTAATGAATGAATGAAGTGGTACTTATAATAGGTAATATAACAGTTATAATTGTGAGGTGACCATTTTAAAAGTAACATAAATATATGGAATAATAAATAAAAAATTTGAATATTAATGTAAGAACTCGGTTCTTATTTTTGAGGTACAGGTTTCTTCTTTTGACTTTTCCTTAATTGTTCATGAGAAAATAAGAGAAATGGGGGAAATCCTAAATTTCTGGACTACATGCCATGTACTATTCCACACACTGTGTACTTTGGTCGTGTGGGATGAGTACACAGGGTGTGTAGCCATGTCGATGATGAAGGGTGTAAAAACCGACTACATGTCGTGTAGAGGATGATTACATGTCGTGTAGTCAGTTGGCAGAAAAATAGTAAGGCGATGGAAGAAGCTTCCAGCCGGATGACAATACAAGCCATGTGATCAAGAATAAACACTGTTAACTCATGTCGACGGATAAACAGTGTTGTGATGGAAAGAAGCTGCCAAAGGAACAATTAAAAAAATAAAAATCACACACCATGTACCTGAGAAGTACTTGTAGTGTAGTTATTTTTTTCTCTTAAAATGGGAAGTACCCTCCCCTATTCACAGGGAAGGCTTAGAATCAGATGAAGGAGCCGGGAGAGAGAGCCGGACCATCAAAGAGCTCCAGATCGAGTGTCGGGAATTCGTTTTCTGCACCGTCGATCTCCCTGGAACCGCACGGGTGAGTTCTTACTCCTCCTTCATATTTCTTGAAAATTATTCCTCTAAGGTAATTTCTTTGAGTTTGAACGGGAATTTATTTCAACTCAAATCTATGTCGTTGTAGGATGATTCGCAGATCGTCGTTCGCCTATACCGTTCAGGGGCATTTAAGGTAGGTGGCTTAGTATTTAAATTTCAATTGTTTTTCATTCTTGTGTACCTTAGAGCCACAAATCCATGTTAGGGTGTCGTGTGATGGAGGCCTAAGATGTTTTGAATACCTAAAATTGTATAGGTAATTAAATGTGATACTAAACTGCTATTTGGGATCACTTCTTGGACCCAGGACCACCCCAAGGGTGCGTTCCTCTATTTAGCCATTTAGCCAGGATACCCGAGGGTATGCCATGTTTATTTTGCACATTAATTTTTCCTCAAGAGGAATTGTATGTGAATTTTTTTTATATGTTGGGCATGTCCAAGTTACATGTTAGCTTGAGGGAAATGTTTCCTTTAGCCGGAGGGCAGCTGTTATTTTAGCCTGAGGGCAACTTCTTTCATGCATGTGGGAAACAGACTCTATGCCCGAGGGGGACACTTTGTACACATGAGGGAAATATCTGTTATGCCTATGGGAATGTACCTGCAGGATACGTTTCTGATTACTTGAGGGTAAGGGTTTGAGTTTCTGAGGACACTGACTGTTTACATAGAAATTCACTGTAATGGTTTCCTTATAATGAACGATTAAATGAATATTAAAATGGAAAGATAACTATTATAGCTAGTTACTTTTGATTACTTCATTATTTTTTGCATTTAATTTTTCACATTGTTGTTTCATGTTTAAACACATTTGAGCACGAGCCTTTGGTGGGTGCCTATTGGGATTTATTTCTCAAAACCTGTTTGGGTCATGTCGTCAGCCCAAACAGATTACATTTATATAGGTGTAGATAAGGGAAGGGGTCCCTATACAGGAACTTGATTACTACTGAGGAGTAGTGGAGCATGGGACTGGGCTTAGGCTCATGATGCTACCATCTGTTTTGTTTTGTTTTGTTGTACTATGTATTTTACTATACTGTATTTTTGTGTGACATGTTCTGGATTTTTTCTTAGAACGTGAGACATGTTACATCATTATCTATATAACTGTTGGTTAACGTTTACTGTAGTTGTTTATTTTAAATGTGTATGGTTTATTGCTTCCACTGTTGTTGTATACTTTTTATTTTATTCCACTGTGCTACACTTTGACAAATAAAGGCATAGTTTCCCCACTATCAGACCTGGGCCCTCGATTCTAGTCGGTATCTTCTGGCGTTTGGGGAAATGCGCTTGAGGTTATGTGACCAACCAGGTTTGGGGCACCCGTTGAGTGGCACCTGAAACAGGGACGTTACAAAGTGGATTCAGAGGGGTTCTTTGCTTTGATGTACTATTTGAAGCCTTAGTCAGGTATATGACAAGAACAGTAGTTGGTAATAAGCTATGCTCGGGCGTAGCTAACCTGTGTACAGGGAAAATCCAGTGTACCTCAGTAATTGCAATTGATTTTTCAATTTTACAGTTGATTTGAATCCACCATTGGGTGACGCACTAGTGATTGTGATGTTTATATCTTATCTACGGGTTCTATTTAGTTGCAACCCGATGAGATGAGGGTATGCCATCTCATGCATTATTTAGCCACATGTTAGAATCACATGCCATGCATAGTTCCATGCCATGTAGTCACATTAGAAATTGCATGATATTGTTATAGTTGTTGTGCTATAAAAGCATGTTTTTGTGATAGCTTCTTTGATAAATACTTTCTATGTGATAGGGTATGTTTGTGTGAGGCCTTGGAATAATGAATGCCAAACTATGGTTACTGAAGAGTATGAGCCCTCATTGACCGGAATTTGGTAGATCATTGGCTGTTTACCGTATTTATAACTCAAATAAGATGAAAAACATTTACTCGCGGGGAATATGGGCCCTCATAGGTCGGAATTTGGAACTTAGGAGTGTTTCAGTGGTTTTTATGGGTTTCGGAGTAGTATCTAAGGATTACTGTCTGGAAAACCCAGGATACACGCTGTTTAGTTCCTCAGACACACGCCGTGTGTTCTTCTATTTGGGAAGAAAAGAAAACTTTTTATGTACATGCCGCGTAGCCTCTATACACGCCGTATATTCTATTTACGTTTCATAGATAGTGTGGGTGGGGACACAGGGAAGAGAGATTCTTGGGAAAAACACACCGTGTACTGGATGTACACGCCGTGTAGTGTTGACCCAGAGTTCGGCTATGTAACTAACAAACACAGACATAGGATACCTTAAGCCATACACGTTGTGTCCACTATGGAACACGCCGTGTAGTCTAACATGGGATCCGACTATGTAACTAACAACACAGGTTGGTGTAATCATTTCGTCAACACGCTGTGTGTATATTGAACACACCATATAGTGTGATCCGTGTATCTGGTCATGTAACTAATAACCCGGGTCAGCGGAGCTCATCCAGTACACGTCGTGTGTCTGAGAAACACGTCGTGTAGTCATGTCCGAGGAAAGACCATGTGGACTTAGCCATGAGGTTGGGAAACGAGGTGGTGTACATGCCGTGTGCAGGTTTAACACGTCGTGTAGTATCATGCTGAGTAGTCGGCCATGTCATTAATGACACGGGTAGTTGGAAAATTACACCATACACGGCGTGTAGTTTTGTTCAATGGGAGTCGTGTGGCTTAGCTGTGTAAAAGGACATGAGCAGGGGAAGAGAAGTCAGGTACATGCCGTGTAGTCAGTATACACACCGTGTAGTCTGGTTTTGCAAATCTTGAATGCCTTCTTCCACCTGTTCCCCTTTTGGTCAATTCATTTTTCAGTCTTTCATAATCTTCATCTAAGGTGTGCGTTGGACTTTGTAGATTCATGCCGCCATGAGGACCACACATTGTTTTCCAAGAGAGCGGAAACAAGTATACTCTAGAGATGGTGGGCCATGTACTACTAGTTGATCCTCCAGTAGTGCCAAATGTGGTGTCGGCCATTATACAGGACACATGTGTGGAGGCGCATTTTCGTGATGTATTTATGTAGTTCATTAAAACCTTTCAGAGATCACCATCAGCTGCAACATTTATGGCTGAGTTGAATCATATATTCCAGCAGCAGCATCCACCTACATATTTAGGGGATGGCAGACCATAGGCTTCATAGTCTTGGTTGGGGTCTATGCAGACTATTTTTTAGCATTATGACAAGCCTCCAAGGTGGAGGGTCAAGATTGTGACTTATATGCTGCGTGATTACACCAAGAGGTGGTGGGATGTTACCACTCAGATAGAGCATCATAGAGACATGGCGTGGGAAGATTTTCAGACAGTGTTTAATGACTTCTTTTTCGCAGAGATGCTGAGGGAAGATAGATCTCGAGAGGTCATGAACCTGTAGTAGGGAGATATGTCGGTGATGGATTATTCTGCTCATTTCACCGAGCATTAGAATTTGGCAATCGTTCTGGTGCGTGATGAGACGTTGAGGGATATACTCTTTGAGGATGGTTTTCGATATGAAATTCGAGCACTAGTGAATGTTTTCAGAATACCTTCAGTACATGATATTTTGAACCAGGAAATGATTACATAGAGGAAACTAAGAGAATCTAGTGGTGGAAGTCAGGGCGGTTCAGCACCAGTTTCTGGTACTATTTCTACTGGAAAGGGGAAGAGACAGATGAACTTCTTTCAGGGTGGCAGTACCGACCCGAAGAATGTTTTAGGTGGCCAGGTCATGTGCTACTAGTGTGGTAAGGAGGGGAACAAGAGACCTCAGTGTGCACGAGACCCAGTGGAGTGCTGATCTTGTAGAAAGATCTGGCATATACAACACTTTTTCAAGGTGTTTCTACCAGTGTCTAGTGAGAGGGGTTCTGTACAGACTCCTCGTGCGGGAGTAGGACCAGTAGATTCTTACCATTCGAAGAACTAGAATTCGTCAGGGCGTGTAGGTAGTGATGGTGGTCATAGTCGTGGTAGCTAGACACCAGGATCTCATAGGCAACAGGGTGGGATATCTCAGGGAAGCCAGGCTGTGTCACATGGCTACGACACTAGGCATGCATATGCAGTGCAACAGACCCAGTAAGAGCAGGATCCCAGACCTTCTACATTCAGAGGTACTATTCTAGTAGCTTATGTTTTATCTTCAATTCTTTTTTATATGAGTGATACGCATATCATTACATCTGTACCCATTATGGAGAGCCTTGGGCTCAGTAATTATTTTTCATATGCTGTTATGACCCTAGAAACTCCGTTGGAAACTAGAATGGCTAGTGTGCATCAGTACAGGGAGTGCCGCCTAGGGGTTGGTGGGTGTCACTTCTTATGGGACCTCTATGCCTTAGAGATGACAGCTTATGATGTCATTCTTAGGATGGACTGGTTGGTTCCCTTTCGACCATTTGTAGATTTCTATCGTCGCAGGGTGAGTTTCACGTCACCAGAGGGTAGAGAGTTTCTATACAAAGTTGAATGGGATGTTCAGGTGAGTCGAGCTGGACCAGTGCATCAGGGGTGAGGTGGTGTGATAGCCCAGATTTCGAGTTTATATCTGGATGACTAGGGAACTTGTCAGATGGATTTCCCTCTAGTTGTTGATCGTTTCAGGGATGTCTTCCCGGACGACTTTTCGGGTCTACTTCTAAAGTGTGAGCTGGATTTCTCTATTGAGCTTGTGCGAGGAGAAGCACTGGTTCCCGTTCCTCCTTATAGGATGGCTACAACAATGTTGCAGGAGCACAAGACACAGTTATAGGAGTTATAAGCAAAGGGTTTTATCTGACCCAGTACTTCTCCTTGGGGTTCGCCAGTCCTTTTGTGAAAAATGAAGAGGGTACCCTTAGAATATGTGTGGATTATCAGAAGATTAACCAGCTGAAGGTTTCAAACTGATATCCCTTTCCAAGGATTGATGATATTTTTGATCAACTTCATGGAGAACGAGTGTTATCGAAAATTGAAATGAGATCAGGGTATCATCATTTGCGCGTGAGACCATCAGAGATACCGCTTACAACCTTTCGGAGCAGATATGGTATGTACGACTACTTGGTTATGCCGTTCGGAATCACGAATGCGCCAACAGTTTTTATGGCTCTGATGAATCGTGTGTTGCTTCCATGTCTGGATTCTTTTTTCGTAGTATTCGTGGACGATATCTTGGTGTAATCTCACACTCGACAAGACCATGCCACCCATTTTGAGATCATATTGAGTACACTGAGAGATCATAAGCTATAAGTTATGCTCTAAAAGTGCCACTTTTGGATGGACCAGATTCACTTCCTGGGCCATATCATATCAGAGGCAGAAGATGCAGTAGACCTAGAGAAGGTTAGAGTAGTAGTTTCCTGGGAGCAGCCTAACAATGTGTTTGAGATACAAAGTTTCTTAGGGATGGATGGTTACTACATATGATTTATCCAAGACTTATCTCTCTTAGTAGTTCCATTGATGGGTTTGACTAAGAAAGGTGTGAAGTTCATTTGGACAGAAGCTTTCGAGATAGCCTTTCAGGACCTAAACGGTAGGTTGACTTCAGCACCAGTCCTGATACTTCTAGAGCAATGTAAGAGCTATATAGTTTACTACATTGCATCAGGTATTGGGTTGGGAGATGTGTTGATGCAGGGAGATCGATTTGATGCTTATGGGTCTTGGATGTTGAGGCCACATGAGAGGAATTACCCGACACATGATCTCGAGTTGGATGCAGTTGTTTATGCATTGCGATGTTGGAGACATTATCTTTTGGGAGAGAATTTTGTGGTTTTAACCGACAAAAAACGTCTCATGTATATCTGTACTTAGCGTGAGTTGAATTTTAGGAAGCGAAGGTGGGTCACATACCTTCAGTCCTTGAACTTTGAGCTTGCCTATACACCTAGTAATGGTAATGTAGTACCTAATGCATTGAGGATTAGGACACAAATATAGGCATTGAAGGAGGACAATGGTGAGTGGAAGCTCATGGATTTGTTCTCTGAGATGAATTTGGTGGTTCATTATAGTTAGGGGTAGACCTATCTTCCTTCTTTAGCTGTGACTTCTACCCTCTTGAATAGAGTGAGGATAAGACAGCTATCTGATTCAAAAGGACTAGTTCTATGGGATTCGGTGGAATCTGAGGACCCTCCTCCTCGATGGACGATAGGATATGATGAGGTAATGTGTTTCCATGGACATGTATGGCCTCCATGGGATATATGTGAGGATATGATGTGGGAGTTTCATGCTTTATCCTGGACAGTTCATCCCAGAGTTACCAAGATGTACCGTGACTTGAGACCTCAGTATTGGTGGACGAGAATGAAGAGAGAAGTAGCTAGTTTTGTTACGAGATGTTCCACCTGTCAGCACGTGAAGTCAGAGCATCATAGGCTAGCTGGAATATTTAAAAAGTTACCCACCCAGAGTGGAAATAGGATGATGTCGTGATGGACTTTGTGACTGGGTTTCCGAGGTCACCTCGAGGCAATGACGCTGCGTGGGTTGTTGTGGGCTGACTCACGAAGGTAGCTCAATTTTTCCCGATCAAGGAGACCATCAGTGTGGATGATCTCAGAAATTTATATATCCGAGAGTTCATATGTCTTTATGGGGTTCCATGTTCTATAGTTTTTCATAGGGATGCCCATTTTACGTCTTGTTTCTGGTAGGGTTTTGAGAGGGCACTGGCTACACAGGTGCTTCTGAGCACAACGTACCACCCTATGACTGATGGTCAGTCAGAGCGTACGATATAGGTGCTTGAGTACATGCTGCATGCATGCGTCTCAGACTTTGGGGGCACTTGGTAGAAGCATATACTCTTAGTCATGTTTTCCTATAATAATAGTTTTCAGGAAATTATTGAGATGGCACCTTACGAGGTTTTATATGGTATTCCATGCCGTTCACCTTTGTGCTGGATAGTGTCAGGTGATGAAGCTTTACTGGGACCATAGCTCATGTAGGAGACATCTGAGGAGGTATAGTTGATTCATAAGTGGATGGCTACCGCACAGTCACGTTAGAAATCTTATGTTGATCACCGTAGATGACCCTGGGATTTTGTGATCGGGGATCAGGTTTTCATGCGAGTTTCAACGAGGTTGTGACACAGGTGGATCAGGAGACAGGTTAAACTTTAACTTTGGTATGTGGGGACATTTGAGATTCTGTAGAGAGTCGGGCTAGTTACCTATCGATTGCAGTTACCACAGAGGTACCAGTCCATACACGACGTCTTCCATGTATCTCTCTTGCACCACTATCATTCATACCCATCTCACGTCTTTCAGCCAGAGGAGGATGGGCTTCATATAGATGCTTCCTTTGTGGAGAATCTTATTCGTATCGTGGATTGGAGCACGAAGGTTCTCTGAGGCCAGTCAGTTCCTCTCATATAGGTGCTATGGCATCATGGCCGAATGCAGGACGAAACCTGGGAGTGAGAGACTATAACGCCCCGACCCTAGATACCCAGAGTCGGTTCATTATTACATAACATTGGCATGATCACAAAGAATCAAGTCTCGAAAGACCTATTTGTTTAGTAGTCTTGGAAATAGTAAATATATTCATAAGTCTTACATTAAATCATAAGGTAAAAAAACTAAAACAACATCTTGTCTTCATATCCCCTCATACTATCCCTCCAGGTCATTCCTAAATTACTTCTTCTTAATCCTGGGAAAAATAAAACATTGAAAGGGGTGATCTCAGATGCTCAGTAAGGATAACATTATAGCAGAAGCTTTCATAGATAAGCATAAACACTTAAGGCATTTTATAACAAAAATGAAAGCCTTTTAAACTTGAACTTCAGCATAAAATGGCAAAGATAAAATAAATTAATGCCATTTACATACTCACATGGATATTCTACTAGCCGAATGATCACATGAAATATCAATAACCACTTTCATAATGATGTAATACATAATGCCAGACTATCATAACCACATATCCAAGGCCTCGTGCCAATACTACAAATAAGATTTTGCCAAGGCCTTGTGCCAAGACACTAGTTTGTCTCATGAGACCTACCGATGCATCGAGGAGCTATAGAGGTCTCCACCCGTCACTTATTAAGTCCAATGCATTCCTCATATGAACAGGTTTAAACATAACATAAAAATTTGTATGAAAAATAGCATATGAAATGTCAATACATTAACCACAAACCATGAATGGTATAAAAATAGCACATCCACAGTCAAACATAACTCATTCAATAAAATATGGAAGATTTTATTGTATCACATTAACCTCAATCAAGAATAATGAAGGATGTTGACATAGATTAAAATAATCATCAAAACTATTTGAGAGAAATATCCCCCTATTTCTTGAAATCATTCAAAAGTCACACTATTTGTCAAGAAGCCATTTAAAAATAGATTTTTTAATCAATGTGTCCCATACCACTTTGAAACTTTTTAAAATGAGTTTAATTTCTAATCTTTAATGTCCATAAAAATAAATACTTAAAACCATTTTTAAAACATGGACATTAATGAGAACGATTTAGATGAATAAGTCTTTAAAAAAAATTTAAAAATGGTATTTTAGTTAGAGAATCTAACCAAAAGAGCGACACATGAATACAAATAATTGATGTAATAAAAACATTGTAATATCATGAGAATAAATGGATTCATGACATACTATGTCAAAGTACATTATATACACCACAGAAAAGTGATTTGGTGTATATTAACAAAGATGTCTCAATGGAATATAAATTGAGATGAAATCTATCATAAAGGCCATATCCTTAGGTTAAGGATAAATCAACGACATATTAATGTGTGACAAATATAAATACACTAAATATGATTGGATATTCAGTGTAAAACAATCAATGTATATTCACACACATTCCTGTAAAAACAACACCAACGAATTGGATGTTTAACTCAACAAATGGTGAATGAGATAAAATTACTCTTATCAAATTCATATCAATGAATTGAAAATTATCAAGGGAGTGATTATGTGTATCAAAAGTATATCCATAGGGAGGGGAGTGGAAAATATGACATAATAAAATGAATAGTTATTCCACACATAATCTTGGGGTAATATAATCAATGAAATATGCGTAAATCCAAATGAGTGGAAATTGAAATCTCAAATTCCCTTATCGATTAGGTAACTTGCGAAACATACACCCATGAAAGAAGTATCATAACATGATGATGTAAATACCTATAAGTTAAAGTATATTACACAATGAATACAATCATGGGCAGTACACATACACCACATGCAATAATTAAGTAGTGAACAATGGAATTCTCACGAAATTAAGAGTGAGTTAAGAAACCTCTTACATTGTACTTTTTCCTTGGTCGAAGGTAGTTACAACTCCTTTATAATGGTGAAATAATTGTTATTGAATTATAAAATAATCATTTACTTTAATATGATATCATATATGATCTTTTAACATTGATTTGTTAATAATATCTTAAAATTATCGTCATTTCGGGTGTTAACAGTTTCATTTTACTTTATATTCTTTGTTATGTGTGCCATATTATTTATTAATGGAATGTGTATTATTCATATCCAGAATTCTATCAAGTCCTTAGATACTATTTTTAAATCATAAAATTATAAATATACTTGAATGGATATAATGGAGAATGAATCTCATCGTGTTCGTGGAGACGGTAGTCCGTACGTACGCACGAGCGACAATATCATTCTTTTGATATTAAAATAATATATAATTGGATGGTATATCATATATACAGAATCATTATCATGTTATACTTATTATTTACATGAGTTACACATCATTATTATATCCATCCAAATAATAATATATTGAATAACAATTACACCACGACGTCGAGACGGTAAGCCGTACGTTCGCACGTATGGTGACATGTTATTCAAAGGATGGATAGAATACTGAATATGGTTGTACCATATTTATAATAACATCACAGAATATATATGATACTGGAGTTATTATTTTATAATGGTAATAAAAAAGAAAGAAGAAGTGGAAGAAGAAAGGAACTTGAAAAGGGGTGGTGAAAACATTACCTCTTCTTCGGGTTCTTCCTTTTGATTTGATCAAAAGGGATCCTTAGGTTAGCTTTCTGATCAAACTAAGGCCTCTATGTCATATTTAGGGATGTTGAGAGCGTATTTGGGCAGGGGTTAGCCGAACCAAAAGGTTTTAAGGTGTGACGAAATGAGGAGTTCCCTTTTATAAGAGGGGTGATGGGCACCTTTGGAAAAACTAGAAATATTAATTTATAATAAATTCATATTCGGTTTCTAAGGGCTCCAAAGTTGATTATTCAAAGGTTAAGGTGGGGATAGGTCGAAAACCATTAATACAATATAATTTAGACAGGTTTTTGTCACTATATTAATCTTATTATTTAGTTTTAACACTTAGTTAATTAGTTTGACATTTACCATGTCACTTTGTATTTTTATATTATATAGTTAATAAACTTACCATATACATCCAAGAGACCTCCAAATGGTCCATTAATGATACATCTATCATGATATAAGTCTCTTGGCCGATCCTGAGATTTTTAGGAATTTAATATCAATTAATAAAATAATATTTGTTTTCAAAAACTCTTTTTTGTCAATTTTGACACTATTCAATGGTTGATTTTTTTGAAACTCATAACAGAATTATTACTTCGAAAAAAGTAAATTAAATAAATTATAATATGTCATATTATCTATAAAATTAGTGTAATTCATTAAAAGTCTCAAATTATATTTATCTGGGTATTTATAATATAAATTATTCTAATTTTTTACTACTTTGGTAATTACTGAATCACCATTGTGTCATAAATAAATTAACTTATTTAATGTCTAAAAATTATAAATAAAATATAATTATGTAGGAAATCTGTTTATATTTCTAATGAATATTTATAGTCTAAAATCCAACATATATAACCCTATATAACAATTGTTTTTCTAAAATATATATGCTTGTGTCATTTTTGTATTTATTTTTACTTAACTAAAATAAAGTGTCATTATCACTTACAAGGAGATCAATGGGGTCCCAAAATAGACCCAAAGATTCACATGGTCTACCATGTATTAACAAATAGGGTTACGACATGTTTTAGGGTAATTTATTATTATTATAATATTATTTGTTAACCCTTGTTTACCGGAATTACCCTTTAACCATGATAAATAAAATATTTACCGAAGTAATTATCCAAAATGTCTAAAAATAAAAGTTATCTATTTACACAATTTGAAAATCCTGATTCCAAATATGGAATCCATTTTTCCAAATTCAAAACACAGAAGTGGCATAAATTAATTTAAAATTAATTCCTGTTGTTAAAACAAAAAGCGTGTTTTTAAGAGATAATAACTATCAAAAGATTGGTACTTGTTTATTTATGGTTTAAATGTGAAATTATGTTCAATGAACCAAATTGTATTACATGGTTAATATATATTCTAAATATACTTTAAAAAAACTCAAATTAATAATTTATCACTATTAATTATTTTGATTAAAAAAGTTGTTTTTAATTAAAATTTAGTAATTTTAACTATTCATCAAAATAAGAAAGTTATCCGAAAAGTACCAAAATTTAACCCTAGGATAATTTCGATATTTCAATCCCAAAAATTAAGTCCATTTGGAGAGATAGAATTTATAAAATTTCAAAAAGTAGGTATTACTATTCATAACGGCTAGTTTGATTGCTTGTGGTGTGTTAAAATCTCGAAGTGGCGTACAATGCACGCCATTGCATTATTCGAAGGGAAACATACCATGGAAACTTGGGGTTTTATATTCTCCCCTATTTCAATAAATTGCGTCCTCTCACTTTTTAAAATTGTGTTTTGGAATATAATGGAAAGTCCCACATCGGAAAAAGAGTCAATAAAACTATCACTTTAAAAGAAAGAAACAGATGTATGAAGGTCATCCAAGATAACCCATACTCGGATTCCATGTAGGAAAACAAGGATATGGATGATAAACTAAGTGTCAAGTTCTGATGGAGAGGGATAGAAATCATGAACATGAGAAATTTAACAATAAGAAAACCAAAAACTTGTGTTGGGATAAACAACCATTAGTCTCCTAGTAGGAAAGTAAACGAACAACATTTTTTTTGTTTTAGGTTACATTACATAAGGACGAGGAATTCATTTATGATATTGACTAAGAACATAAAGAGATATACTTACTTTTTAAGTATAGTTTCATTGTTTAATATCTTTTTACCACTAACTTATTTTTTTTGAACAATGTGTATTCAAGAAGACTTGGTCACAATAAAATAGCTAGAATAAACTTCTATAGAAATACATGATCCGTGTAGGATAAACTTTATATTTAACTTGTCTTTAGAGTAAAATAAAAACCAAAATGGTTAGTATAAGATCTGATGATCCCCCAAAAGTATATTCCATTAAAAAAATGATAATATTAATTTCTAAAATTAAACTAACAATACCCCAAAGTTAAATAAATACCATTCAATAATAAATTTTCCTTAAAATCCTTCAATATAATATAAACTAATTTTAAAACCCAAAACTTATAAGAATGTAGTCTTCCACGTTAAATTGTATCTCCAAATTACATCATCTACACTTAAAGTCACATACATAAAACCAATTAACCAAATCACATATTCATTATTATAGGTTAATAATTTCCATAAATAACCCAAATCACTATAAATACACAATAAAAACATAAATAAAAATCCACCATTACTCCTCTAATGACATCCCATAGTATTCTATTTTCCGTGGACATATAGTGTTCCCAACAAAGTGAACATCTTTCAAAATAACATTTATCACTTAATCACCAAATCATTTTCCTATACTAAGGGTATTCATTTGATAAGTCATAAGAACCCAAATGAACATATTATTGATCAATAAAATCATTTAATAAAAAAATAGTCACACTAACCAGGGACTTCACGTAGTCCAGTGGTAGGCGATAAATCCCAATCTCACTTTGGTTTTGGGTTCGATTCCGACAGCTTTGTCCGACGCGACGGGTTGTCACACGGTCTTCATGTTGTCCTTTTTCAAAAACTATATTTTATAATATTACCAAAATGAGATAAATTCTTCAAAATAACATAATTTAACCACAAAATGTTATATCATACCTTGAATTTTCATCCCAAATTATAATAAATTATAATTCTCTAAAACACCAATGATCATATAAAACCAAATGGTTATTTATACCTATATCCACAAGAGAAGAGACAATTCTTCCTCAAATATCATTCTCACATGGCAAACGGTAGGGTTACAAATACAAGTGAAAATTATTCCAAATTAAACCCATCAACAAGGAGTGCTAATACTTTTTAAACATTTCTCCAACCATTTATTTCCACATAGGTTCTTCTTTGTCCAAGAAAATATCCTATAGAATAGGACATTCACTCGGGTAATGGCCAAGTCCCCTATATTTACGGAAAAAGACTGTTAATGGACTCTTGGGACCATTTTTATCTTCTTCCATAGTACTCTTCATTTATCATTTACAATTCTTCACTTTATGTCCTTCCTTCCCGCATGTAAAGAATTTCATTGTACCATTGAGACACTTTCTTGGGTGTCTCTTTCCAAATATCCTGCATGATGAAAATTGAGGGTTCTTTTCTCCATGGTCTCCATTTCTGGAGCTCTTATCATTCATCACCTTTCTATTCCTTGTTGAGTCTGGGAGTTGGTAAATATAGATGTTGTTGATCATACATTTGGAAAACTAATTTGGCATAAAGGCGATATCTTTTACGCCTATCAACATTCCATTTTGTTGCTCATTGCCACCACCATTCCCACATTGTACATAATTCTCAAAGTCACTATGACTTTCTTGGAATCCAGCCATTGACTAAAACCAGAAAGTATTGTGTGAGTAACAATAGTCGTAAAATCATTTAGAGATTAACATGTCACCATATTCTCAATTTGAAACATATTAGGATTAACCAAGGTCATTTACTCTCATCTTATATATATATTACTTAAATCGGTTTGCAAAGAAAATGTAAACTATCTTAAGCATATCCCCAGGGAGTGTCGTAACCATGAGTGCTGCAAGGCTCGTTGTCGTGCACCAGTTCCCGTTCAAGTCTAGCTCAAAGCGGTGTTTTTGGGTTTTTCCCCTAGGTACATCTGTGCCAAAGCCGCCTCTACCTGCTCGTATCCAGACAGGGATGTATTGCAGGGAAAACTAACAAAATCTCTACAATACCAAAATTCTAGGAAGTTCTTCTATACTAATCCTCAGAGTTCATCTTAGGTCTATGTGCTCTAATCAGAGTTTATCTAAATCTAGCTTCCAAGGTTTGTACTATTCTTTCTCTGATACCAATTGTAACGCCACGACCCTAGATACCCAGAGTCGGTGCATTATTAAATAACATTGGAATTATCACAAAGGATCAAGTCTCGAAAGACCGATTTGTTTAGTAGTCTTGGAAACACTAGATATATTCATAAGTCATACATTAAATCATAAGGTAAAAAAAACTACAACAACATCTTGTCTTCATATCCCCTCATACTATCCCTGGAGGTCATTCATAAATAACTTCTTCATAATCCTGGGAAAAATAAAACATTGAAAGGGGTGAGCTCAGATGCTCAGTAAGGATAACATTATACCAGAATCTTTCATAGATAAGCATAAACACTTAAGGCAGTTTATAACTAAAAAGAAATCCTTTTAAACTTAAACTTCAGCATAAAATGGGAATGATAAAATAAATCAATGCCATTTACTTACTCACATGGATATTCTACTAGTCGAATGATCACATGAAATATCAATAACCACTTTCATAATGATGGAATGCATAATGTCAGACTATCATAACCACATAGCCAAGGCCTCGTGCCAAGACTACAAATAAGATTTTTCCAAGGCCTTGTGCCAAGACACTAGTTTGTCTCATGAGATCTACCGATGCATCGAGGAGCTATAGCGGGCACCACCCGTTACTTATTAAGTCCAATGCATTTCATATATGAACATGTTTAAACATAACATAAACATTCGTATTAAAACTAGCATATGAAATGTCAATACTTTAACCACAAACCATGAATCGTATAAAAATAGCACATCCACAGTCAAACATAACTCATTCGATACAATATGGATGATTTTATTGTATCACATTAACCGCAATCAAGAATAATGAAGGATGTTGTCATAGATGAAAATAATCATCAAAACTATTTGAGAGAAATATCCCCCTTTTCTTGAAATCATTTAAAAGTCACACTATTTGTCAAGAAGCCATTTAAAATAGATGTTTGAATCAATGTGTCCCATACCACTTTGAAAATTTTTAAAAGGAGTTTTAATTTGTAAACTTTAATTTCCATATAAATAAATCCTTAAAACCATTTTTAAAACATGGGCATTAATGAGAAAGATTTAGATGAATAAGTCTTTAAAACATTTAAAAATGGTATTTTAGTTAGAGATTCTAACCAAAAGAGAGACACTTGAATAAAAACAATTGAGGTAATAAAAACTTTGTAATATCATGAGAATAAATGGATTCATGATATACTATGTCAAAGTACATTATATACACCACATAAAATTGATTTGGTGAATATCAACAAAGAAGTCTCAATAGAATGTAAATTGAGATGAAATCTCTCATAAAGGCTGTATCCTTAGGTTAAGGATAAATCAACGACATATTTATGTGTGACAAATATAAATACACTAAATATGATTGGATATTCAGTGTAAAATAATCAAATGATATTCACACATATTCTTGTAAAAACAACACCAATAAATTGGATGTTTTACTCAACAAATGGTGAATGAGTTAAAATTACTCTTATCAAATTCATATCAATGACTTGAGAATTATCAAGGGGGTGATTATGTGTATAAATATTATATCCACAGGGAGGGGAGTAGAAATTATGACATAATAAAATTAATAGTGATTCCACACATAATCTTGGGGTAATATAATCAATGAAATATGCGTAAAGCCAAACGAGTGGAAATTGAAATCTCAAATTCCCTTATAGATTAGGTAACTTGAGAAACATACACCCATGAAATAAGTATCATACCATGATGATGTAAATACCCATAAATTAAACTAAATTACACAATTAATACAATCATGGGCAGTACACATACACCACATGAAATAATTAAGCGGTGAACAATGGAATTCTCATGAAATTAAGAGTGAGTTAAGAAACCCCTTACATTGTACTTATTCCTTGGTCGACGGTAGGTTAAACTCCTGTATAATGGTGAAATAATTGTTATTTAATTATACATGAATAATTTACTTTAATATGATATCATATATGATCTTTTAACATTGATTTGTTAATAATATTTTAGAATTATCGTCATTTCGGGTGTTAACTGTTTCATTTTACTTTATATTATTTGTTATGTGTGCCATATTCTTGATTAATGGGATGTATATTATTCATATCCATAATTCTATAAAGTCCTTAGATACTATTTTTAAATCATCAAATTATAATTATACTTGAATGGATATGAGGGAGAATGAATCTCATCGCGTTCGTGGAGACGGTAGTCCGTACGTACGCACGAGCGACAATATATTTCTTTTGATATTAAAATAATATATAATTGGATGGTATATCATATATACAGAATCATTATCATGTTATATTTATTATTTACATTAGTTAAACATCATTATTATATCCATCCAAATAATAATATATTGAATAACAATTACACCACGACGTGGAGACGGTAAGCCGTACGTACGCACGTATGGTGACATGTTATTCAAAGGATGGATATAATACTGAATTTGGTTGTACCATATTTATAATAATATCACAGTATATATATGATACTGGAGTTATTATTTTATAATGGTAATAACAAAGAAAGAAGAAGTGGAAGAAAAAGGAACTTGAAAAGGGGTGGTGAAATCATTACCTCTTCTTCGGCTTCTTCCTTTTGATTTGATCAAAAGGGATCCTTATGTTGGATTTATGATCAAACTAATGCCTCTAGGTTGTAGTTAGAGAAGTTGAGAGAGTATTTGGTCAGGGGTTAGCCGAACCAAAAGGCTTTTACGGTGTAAATAAATGAGAAGGAGGAGAGCCCTTTTATAAGAGGGGTGAGGGGCACCTTTGGAAAAGCTAGAAATATTAATTTATAATAAATTCATATTCGGTTTCTAATGGCTCCAAAGTTGATTACTCAAAGGTTAAGGTAGGGATAGGTCAAAAACCATTCATCCAATAGAATTTAGATAGGTTTGGGTCACTATATTAATCTTATCTTTTAGTTTTAACTCTTAGTTAATTAGTTTGACATTTACCATGTCACTTTGTATTTTTATATTGTATAGTTAATAAACTTACCATATACATACAAGAGGCCTCCAAATGGTCCATTATTGATACAACTGTTATGATATAAGTTTCTTTGCCGAACCGGAGATTTTTAAGAATTTAATATCAATTAATAATATAATATTTGTTTTAAAAACTCTTTTATGTCAATTTTGACACTATTCAATAGTTGATTTTTTTGAAATTCATAACAGAATTATTACTTCGAAAAATGTAAATTAAATAAATCCTAATATTTCATATTATCCTAGAAAATTAGTGTAATTAATTAAAAGTCTCAAATTATATTTATTTGGGTATTTATAATATCAATTATTCTAATTTTTTACTATTATGGTAATTACTGCATCACCATTGTTTCATAAATAAATTAACTTCTTTAATATCTAAAAATTATATATAAAATATCATTATGTAGGAAATAGTTTTATATTTCTAATTAATATTTATAGTCTAAAATCCAACATATATAACCCTATGTAACAATTGTTTTTCTAAAAGATATATGCTTCTGTCATTTTTGTATTTATTTTAACTTAATTAAAATAAAGTGTAATTATCAATTACAAGTGGATCCATGGGATCTCAAAATCGACCCAAATATGCCCATTGTCTACCATGTATTAAACAATAGGGTTAAGACACATTTTAGGGTAATTGAGTATTATTATAATATTATTTGTTAACCCTTGTTTACCGGATTTACCCTTTAACCATGGTAAATAAAATATTTACCGAAGTAATTATCCAAAATGTATAGAAATAAAAGTTACCTATTTTCACAATTTGAACATCCTGATTCCAAATATGGAATTTATTTTTCCAAATTCAAAACACAGTAGTGGCAGAAATTAATTTAAAATTAATTCTCATTGTTAAAACAAAAAGCGTGTTTTTAAGAGATAATAACTATCAAAAGATTGGTACTTGCTTATGTCTGGTTTAAATGTGAAATTTTGTTCAATGAACCACATTGTATTACATGGTAAAAATATTTTCTAAATATACTTTAAAAACACTCAAATTCGTAATTTATCACTATTAATAATTTTGATCAAAAAGTTGTTTTTAATTAAAATTTAGTAATTTTCACTATTCATCAAAATATGAAAGTTATCCGAAAAGTACCAAAATTTCACCCTAGGATAATTTCGATATTAAGAATCCAAAAATGAAGTCCATTTTGAGAGATAGAATTTATAAAATTTCAAAAAGTAAGTATTACTATTCATAACGGCTAGCTTGATTGGTTGTGGTGTGTTAAAATCTCGAAATTGCGTACAATGCATGCCATTGCATTATTCGATGGGAAACGTACCATGGAAGCTTGAGGTGTTACAGAGACCGACGTACATGCTTAGTGGCCAGATCTGTTCTGATCTTTATCTTTGCTTCCCATGGAAGGGAAATTCGGGGACTAATTTCTCTAAGGGGGGACTTTTTAAGAACCCAGTTCTTATTTTTGAGGTACGAGTTTTTTCTTTTCTCTTTTCCATAAGTGTTTTTGAGAAAATAAGGAAAATGTGGAAAAATCCAAAATTTCGGGACTACATGCCATGTATTATTCCACTCATCGTGTACTTTGGCCATGTGTGATGATTAAATAGGGTGTGTAGCCATTTCAGCGATGAAGGGTGTAAAAACTGACTACACACCGTGTAGTGGATATTTACACGCCGTGTAGTCAGTTGGCAGGAAAATAGTAAGGCGGTGGATGCTGCCACCAGACGGATGACAGTACACAATGTGTGATCAGGAATACACGTCGTGTACTCATGTTGACGGATGAACAGTGCTGCGGTGGAAAGAATCCATCGAAGGAAAAGTTAAATAAATGAAAAGTACACACCATGTACTTGAGAAGTACATGATGTATAGTTTGTTTTTTTCACATAAAATGGGCATTAGCCTACCCTATTCAGAGGGAAGTCTTAGAACTGGAGGAAGGAGTCGGGATAGAAGGCCGGACCTTCGAGGAGCTCTGGATCGAGCATCGGGAATTCGTTTTCTGCACCATCGATCTCCCTGGAACTGCACGGGTGAGTTCTTCCTCATCCTTGTGTAGTTATTGCCAATTCTTCATCTAAGGGAAGTTATTTGAGATTAAATGTTTATTTATTTCAACTCAAATATATTTCGTTCTAGGACGATTCGAGGATCTTTGTTTGCGTATACCGTTCATGGGAGTTTAAGGTAGGTGGCATAGTGTTCAAATTCCAACTGTGGTGCATTTTTCTATACCTTTGATCTATGAACCCATGTTGGGGTGTTCTATGGCTGAGGCCTTAGCTAGTTTAAATATCTAGAATTGTATAGGTAATTAAATGTGATACTAAACTGCTATTTGGGATCACTGCTTGGATCCAGGACAACCTTGGGGGTGTGTTCCTCTATTTAGCCATTTGGCCAGGATACCCGAGGGTATGACATGTTTATTTTTCGCATTACTTTTTCCTCGAGAGGAATTGTATGTGAATTTATTGTTTATATGTTTAGAATGGCCCGATTACTTGTTAGACTGAGGGTATTGTTTCCTTTAGCCTGAGGGAAGTGGTTATTTTAGCCTGAGGTCAACTTCTTTCATGCATGTGGGCAATAGACTCTATGCCAAAGGGAGATACTTTGTACGCCTGAGGAAAATATCTGTTATTCTTGTGGGCAAGTACCTGCAGGTTACGTTTCTGATTACCTGAGGGTAAGGGTTTGCATGTATGTGGACACTGACTATTTACATAGAAATTTACTGTGGTGGTTTCCTTATAATGAAGGATTAAATTAATATTAAAATGGAAATATAACCGGTAAAGCTTGTTACTTTTGAGTAATGATTAGTTTGTTGCATTTACTTTTTCACCTTATTGTTGAATGTTTAAAAATAGTTGAGCATGGGAATTTGGTGGGAGCCTATTGGGATTCATTTCCCAAACCCTGTTTGGGTCATGTCTTCGGCCCAAACAGATTACATTTCTACAGGTGTAGATAGGGGAAAGGGTCCATATACATGTAATTGATTTCTACTAAGGAGTAGGGGAGGATGGGATCAGTCTTAGGCTAGTGATCCTACCAGCTGTTTTGTTTTGTTTTGCTGCACTATTTATTTGAATGTGCTGTATTGTTGGGTAACATGTTCTGGCTATTTTCTTAGAACATCAGACATGTTACATAATTATATATATATCTTTTGGTTATACTTTACTATAGTTGTTTATTTTAAATTTGTATGTTTAATTGCTTCCACTTTTGTTGTATGCTTTTTATTTTATTCTGCTACCCTACACTTTGACAAATGAGGGAATAGTTTCCCCACTATCAGACATAGGCCCTCGCTGCTAATCGGTAGCCTCTGGAATTTGGGGAAATGCGCTTGAGGTCATGTGACCAACTGAGTTCGGGGAACCCGTTGAGTGTCACCAGGAACTAGGACGTTACAATTAATTAGAACTTAATATAGTAAAATGTAATATAAAAAATATAAACCTTGTAATGCGATAAATTAAATGTCAGCATTATAAACTAAATGAAATTAATATAACTTTTTAAATAAATTATGTTTTGTTTTGTTTCATAAAAATATTAAATATTATAGTAAATAATAAAATTAAATACAATTTAAATCATTATATTAAAAAATATGAATATTATAATCTTTACATTGAAAATTTAAAAGGGAATGTTTTATATAATTTTCTGATAAAGAATAATTTTATATGAATTATAAAAATATTTATTTTTAAATACCTAGTATCTGAAGACATATTTTTTATTCAATGGTTACCTAATAATTATTTAATTACTTATCTATAATCATAATAAAATTAGTAATATAAATGGGTTATTGAAAAACAATTATCATAATTTAAAATCCAATGATGTATTTTACATAGTATTAAAGTATAATGTTCCCTATAATGAATCATTTTTTAGTTATTTTCCTCTGAGTTTGGGTAAACATGATAATTTGAATAATAAATTGTAGGATTTCCTAAAATCACGGAGTTCTATTCATGTAAATTTACTAATTTCAATAATATTACTATTGTTTTTTTTCAAATTTGATATAATAATTTGTTCATTATTATAACATAAATACCCCTATCTACAACTATAAAAATCCCCCTCCTCCCTTGGAAAAACATCCCCATGATATAAAATACCATGTAATCTACATAGATTCCATAAATTATTCTCATTATCATCCATAGATATTATTTGGAGTCACTCAACCCCATGAATTCAAGGCTTTTAGTTTCATTTTGAAGAACCCACATGGAGAAGAGGAAAATGTTTCATTAACTTATTTTGTAATTTTCCTCTTATATTTTTATTCTTATATAATACATTATAATATAATTATACTATAATTTATTTAGTTTTATATTAATATTAAAGTATTATTTTTATTATAATTTATTGATTATATTTATGAAAGTGTAATATTTTGTACTACTCTTCCCCCTTTTTGATAATGTCCAATCAACTTTTGGTTAACCTCCCATTACCACATCACAAATTAAATATTTATTACAAATAATATTGATGATTCTAATATATTAGTTATAATATATAAATTTATAAATTTATATTTATTTCAATTAATTAGGATATAGTCTTGATAATTTATAAATAGAAGACAAACAAGAATATTAAATTAAATAATAAAAATATATTTTAAGGAAAACATGATTTCAAAATGTTTCTTACTTAATAATGCAAATTATGAAATGATATAGAATTATTATTATTGTCCAGGAATGAAAAATTTGAAATAAATTATCTTATGTTTACATGTTTTAATATACATGTGTTTTATGAAAGAAGTTTAAATAGTAAAAATCGTAACATGATTTAGAGCTCGGGGATTCTAAAACCCAACACATTCTTTTGTCTTATCTCTTCCTTAAAATTATAATCAATATGGATTTACATATAATTTCCTCAAAATGTTTTTCCACTATTCATTACCTTTACATTCTAGGTATATACATATTATTAAAAATTTGGAATGATTTATAGGACAATTTTAGATATTTTTTAAATTGATATAATTTTACCAAGAAAAAAATTTCACTCATCCTATGAAGATTATTCTCTACTATGGAATGATGTGTTCTTATAACAAAACATTACTTCACTATTTTAGTTTGGATTGAAATTTTTTCCATTAATGTAAACTTTAAATAACCATTATGAAACACATTTCTCTATATATATTTTTATAATGACTATACTTGTTATATGATATATTCTAATTGGGAATGCTTGATTCTGTTAATTTTTTGATGTGATTAGTCATCCCAAAATAATATATCCCTATTATGAAATTAAAAATGTGATTTTTCTCATTATATTATCTCTATTATTCAATAACATGTTTCAATATTTTTTTTTAATTTTTGGCTTTGATTTATCCACATATGATATGAGTGAACATTATGCTATAAATCCTCAAATCTATGTGTGTTATTTTACAAAAACATGTTAATTTTATTTATTATGTATATACCACATTCTAAATTTTTTTTTCAAATGATTCCATCTAGTCATCATTTTTATCCCATTTTATAATATGGTTATTAGGATAATTCCTACCCCCATACTAATGATTCACGTCTATTATTCCATATCTTTCATCCCTCCACTTAATGAGATATTACCACACCCCATTCATTGATATATATAATTTAGTGATTATATATACTATAGATGAATGATATTACTAGATTATTTAAGAAAAATTTATCTCATATTTTTTTTATTTTATTATTTTCATTTAATTTAAAAAGATAACTTTCCAATGATAATATAATTTTTGAACCTTTAATAATTTACTATTATTATATTTGTATTATAAATTATGTTATAGAAGATAATAAAAATGAGGGGTCAGTATTGTTTTTTAAGAAGGAATTAATAAATTTTAAATTGATGACCATAAAATGTTGGTGAAAACTCTTAAGATATGTTGATGTATTATAAATGACCATACATTTTTGAAAATTAAAATAGTATATGTTTTTTCAGAAATTAAATCCCTATATTGATCCTATAAGTTGATGGGCCACTTGAAAAAATGTACCAGGGGATAATAACGTTGAAAGGGATCAATTCGTATTAAGATGTCATGACATGGTGTAGGAGGAAGAGTCCTTTTGACCCTACTGGATTGAAAATCTAATGGGATATCCATCAGTTAATAAAATTACAAATAAAATCCATTATGAAGTATATATTGATAGGTAATTTTTTTATTCAAATGTTAGAAAACAATAAATTACATGACCCTATATGGATATTTTTAGAATAAGGTTATGATAAACATAGATATCCCTTAATATATGACATTGGAATTGACTTGAAAATGAAATAATTTATCTATTCTCCATTGAATTATATTTTTTAGTCCTTTTCTACTTTATAGAATCATTGGAACTAGGAGAAACCATACCATTAAAAATGGGGATGGATAATACAATGATCTTTGGAATGGAATTCCTAATATAGTGGGAAGTGGATTTATAATATTTCTGGATATTAATACAATTATTTCATATTATATGAAAAATATGATGAACCATATGTGGATTCACCTTTCAACTATGATAGAGAAACTAGAAACTAAACTCTTTATAAGCAAAAAACTACCAAAATTTATTGAATTATAAGATCTAAATGCCATGAACTGTGGGATAACTCAATGAATAATATCATTTTTGTGTTCCACTATTCTGATAAACAAAAATTTACATTCAATTTGTATCATTTAGAATGTATGGATAATAAATACTCAGAATTGATAAATAATATGAAGAATAAATATTGAATGAATTAAATGGATTTGTAAGACATTAAGATGATAATTATTAATTATTATTTCCATTATTTTTTTCTATAAATGGGTGATAGAAAATCAACAATACTTTTTATATTATATAATGAATTTATAATTGCTTATGATAAAAATATAAAATAGATTTCATAATATGCCATTGATTTTTTGTCAAATAAAATATCTAAATAGAACAATTATTTAGTGCTTTTATATCACATCATAAAAGAGAAGAATATATCTAATACATTGGGAGTTATGAATAAGTAGTTGTATGAGATCTCAAAGTAGCAATAGAGTTTTTGGAATTGTCTCAAAAAATATTGAGATAAAAATATATCAATGTATTTTCAACTGGGGGGTTCAAATGATAATGGGATAAATAATATCCCACTAGAAACATGTAATATTTATGGAAATAATAATTATAGGAATTCCATCAAATGGTCAAGGAAATGTTATATGTGTAAGAGAGTCGACCATGATGTGTGAAAAATTTTATGAGACAGGAAAAATATGGCCAACATGTTCGAGGAATAAAAGGCACCTCCCAAGGAACAAAACATGGAACAATTATTAAACTATATTGAAAAAGTGAATGATAAAATCAAGTGAAATAAACCATTATTATATAAGGGTAAAATATTTATGAAACAACAAAAGTTTAGTGATGAATTGAATGTCTATTCCACCTCTACTACTAATGTTGAAAATGGATATTAAGCCATATAAGGTACACATATTATTCACACAATAATAGAGAATTTTTATTAAAATTTAATTATATTAATTTCATTATATATTACATGTTTTATATAATTTTTTAAACAAATACATGATACCTTGATCGGGAGATATCCATAAATAACATAATTGTTGGAATAATTCTACCAAAGTGTTGTAATCTTCTAATATTAGTTTAAATTAGAAGATTATCCTATTAAATCTCATAATCCATCCCATAGATTAATTTTTAATATATTTGAACATGGATTGTGTATCTTTATATAGATCTTGCATTAAATTTTGAAAAAAAATGAAATGTAATTCTCTATATTGGAATATCCAAAGATCTTTTACAAATAAAATGATGATCATGAATTTTCCTTATAATGTCCTTTAGTAGTGTGGGTCATGATACTGAGTAAAGTAACCTTACTTTCATAAATTTCTACGTAAATGTAAAGAATCATCCTTAAATAAGTTTCAATTATGTGGGATCATAATAATGTATTTCCTAAAGAGTTTACCATAAATCCACTCTATTACGAGGAAGATTTCTCAATAAAGAATGACCACAAAGACAATCCTATCTCAAAGTTCTCATATAGTATGACCCTAATTTTATTGGAAGTGGTAATAATGAAACAATAATATCATTTAGAAAAAGGAATAAAATTCTTTATTTCTTAACCATATGTTGAAAGAGTGATATTTTTCAATGAAAACGATACACCAAATAATTTGTGCATTGATTAATGGGGGCTTAATAAAATAATGTTAATGAAAAACTAATACCTTCCAAGGATTGAAAACTTATTCAATCGTCATCAAGGAACTCATTACAACCAAAATCTCAATCATTATTTTGGATTACATGAACTAATGCTGATGATATAAGATATAAATAATATATTCATGTATAAAACTTATGGAGAATATTTGTTCATAGTGATGCCCACGAATAATCTAATTCACCTATAATAGTCATGGATTCGTAGAATGGAGTCATTAAAGAATAAAAATAATTTTTTTTATAGGAAATTTAAATTCTATTCTCTACTAATCTATGATAATGGAATTTATTTAAATGAATATAAAGATTTATTGAACATTTAGAAAAGGGAAAATGTATGATAGGGTAATAAAATAATAATTTAGGATATAACAAGTCACATTCATGGGGAACATGATGAAAGGAGATGTAATTTTCAATTCAATCATAAATGGATACTTAAATTAAGGAATGACAATTACACCCATGTTTTATTGGAATTATCATTATCATGGATTTTCTGGGTTCTACCAACCATATGTGAGGTTTTTGTCAATATTTTATATCCTATTAAATCTGTTATCATAAAAGGGGTAGAAAAATTTTATTAATGGATGAGAAGAATGATTTGTGGATACATAAATAGAATAATTACTACACCTATATTAACATTATTGTTAATTGGAAAATGGTGTGTGATATACACCAACATGTCAAAGAAATTATTTGGTTGGGTACATTAGAATAATGATAATCTGATATCTTATTTATCATGATTTTATATTATCCATGAATTTAGCTACAATAAAATGATATGGAGTTAGTATATAGGATCTTCAATTTGATGATATAGAGATACTACCTAAAATGGGAGAAGTGTGAAAGGTATGAAAATCATAAGAGTTAAATATATAGATTCACGTAAAAAGAGATAAACATGAATAAGAGAATAAGAATAAGGAAAATCGTGGACAATTATTGATATATTTACTACCGTCATTTAATGTTGAGGAAGGTAGCTAGTGTATTTATAGAAATCCACCTTATTCACTATCCACAATTTTGATATAGAAGTCCATATCTTTATGTATATAAAAATTTTAGATTAGGAAACTATAATTATATGGAGTAAAACATACCATACAAAAATGATTAACTATACATAAATCCAAAATAATATCAAGGACACTCAATGGAATGATTTTAGTGCATTTAAGTATTGTGATATTAGTAAAGGAAGGTTTTTTTTCTAAGTATATATCGATGAAGATGGAGCCATTAAATTTGAGACTAGACCGTAGCGACCCTAAACCTTATAAATCTGTGATGATTACTATATCCATTACATTTTAAAATATATATGATTGAAATACCAAATTTCAAAAAGGGTTAGTATTCTTGGTAAAATAGATTTATATGTGAGTCTTGAATTAAAAATGAATAAAAATATTTCAATATATATATTTTTGTAAAAAAATATTACATATAACAAATACTTTAATATATTTCGTATAACGCTTCATGTAATCCTAGGGAAAGGATATAGAAAATGGCGACTCAATTTCTCAATAAGGGTTAAGTAAAAATAAAGAAATAATGAAGCAATGATCATAATCCATATGAAAAAATAAATAATTGAACGCACATTACATGTAATGAATAATATAATAATTAACTGTAAAAATAATATGGAATGGTAAATAATTGGAAACATATTCACTTTAATAAATAAGATGAGAATGAAATGCAACAATAGATTATAACAGAGAAAAAATCACATAGATAATGGAAACTGAATCTGAATGAAAGAAATTAATAATTATTCAATATCATATTTACCAATAACATGTTACCTTTACAATAAATATCATTCAGAAATATAGATTTAAATATAGCTGTTAAAAACACATTTGATGTGTGTCAAGACCTTTCCCAAGACACACCAGTCTTGATCAACCCCCCAAATAGTTTAAATCTGCTTGGTTAGAAATGTGAAGGGTTTATTTAAAACATATATCATCAATTGAGTCTATAGATGCCTCAAGGGGATTACATTAATGTTAGGACCAATAGGGGCCTATATACATTGAGAGGGGGGGTGAATCAGGGTATGGATATTCATTTTCAAAGTTCCTCCTGCCCCACTGGATCTTGACCTCATTATTACAAGGGTCAATTTGTTTTCACTTGTGTGTTTATAATGATCATTTATTTTCTTCTTTATCTAATTAAGAAGATTTAAATTCAATTTTGGGACGTAAGTAGGAAGACAAAAAGATTTTTACTTGGTTCACCCTCCCTGGGCTACGTCCTAAGAGCATATGCCGACAAGTTACCAGTCGTACCAAATTCCACTATTCTTTACTAGATGTGGATAAAAAGGTTCGGGAACAGTCACTCTTTCCCAGGATCACTGCCTTTACAAGGTTTAGGGTTAGATCATGGCTTTCCCAAGGGTCACTCCCTGTTTCCCTCTCTGGCTCACTACAGGTATAGAGGATCACCTTCATCCTCTTCCTTTTCTCACTGCTCTGGAAAGGACCCACTCACAGTTTATAGACCTATATGTCTATTCATTATCTATAATGAATACATCCTATATTGTAAGTAGATGCTCTGTTGAATTCCAGCTTTCACCCATAGATGAATCTCACATTGCACCGAAGGTCTCATACAATCTTCTAGCTTTCATGCAGCCCTGAAATACTTCTATGAATTAACATTACTTGGCGCGCACGTATAATCCCGTGCACAGGTCACAACTGGTGAGAAAGTCACTTCAAAGACTTGTGTGACACAATCTTATTCAACTCCAAACCTGCGTGACTCAACCCATTTTATGCCCAAACCTATATTGGAGTGCAATAACCAACCACCACACAACTTCAAACATTGGCGTGCAAGTCCACCTGCGCGACCACACACCACTTGTGTGACCACCACACCAGTGTGACAAGAGATATGATTGTTCAAAGTGTTGAACTCCGTTGAAAATGAGGAGGGGTGGTTCTGTGTTTATAGGCATTTGGCCACCCTGCGTGATGACGCGCAAGTATCCCCATGGCACGCAAGTCCCGGCGCGCAGGTTTCTTCCCCTGCAAGACACATGTGCGACCATATTTCCTTTTCTATATATCGAAGATCTGATCTTGAAAAAAATGGGGCGCAACTTTCCAACCCTCCTAAGCACCAGCGCGTAGGTACTTTCTCGGTGCACAAGTCACCTACGAGACAACACCAATACCTGCGCGACCATATTTCCTTTGCCATATTTTGACCTTTTGATCTTGAAAAACATTAGGCGCACAAGTTTCCTCTCCTTCAAGTACATGGAGTGCAAGTCCCTTTCCCAAAATCCACTTTTCTTCATTTTTCAATTTTCAGGCCAAAAAATTTGGCAAACAGTAGAATACGACGCCACCTTGTATCTGTTCTTTTTGTACAGCCTCCAGATCATTCATTCCTTTTTCAACGTTCTTGAATCAAACATGGATCATTGATCACAACTCTTGAACTCTAAATTCCACCATGAAATCCCCATTGTCAACAAATTTTTATGTCATTGTTTTCCTTTGTCAACAATCACCGCACAGATGTTCACTTTTTCAACAAACACAATCACCTCAAAAATGCTTCAATGATACCGTAGGAGATTTTTTCCAACAATCTCTTCCATTGAGTATGTTGAAAACTATTCCATAAAAAGATACAACGTTATTTCATCATCCACCATTCGACTATTGCGATTTCGATGGGGATAAAGGATTTAATCAACCCATACTCTAAGCCCACATGAGAAACGCTCGACGTGAGAAACAAGAGTAAATGAAAAGTACATCAATGAATCACATCATCTATGATACCCAATATTGACACCAAACTGATACCAATTTCTTCCAAACTGATAGAAATATTTGGAAATATTCATACCACATTCCAACACCACTCTTCTGTATTTATCACAATCCTCAGCAGCTGTGGTATCTATTCTTTGATCGATCACATCTAGCATCGTCAGAATTAATATGCTCCCCTTTATCATTGACTCCCCTATCTTGCTGATCCACATGTCAGCTTCTCCCCATATCATTCATGATTTATCAAATAGCCACACTATCTTCCCCTTGAACAATCACTATTTTCTCCCCCTTTTTCAATGAACCCAAAGGTTACTCTTTTACAGTCTGTAATAGAGTAGAGAAAGAATATCAGCACATTAAGGAAAAACACATTAGACCTCAGAAAGAGGGGGTATTCCACATCCACACTATTTCATGTGTGGGGAGTCGACTGAACTCCCAGAGCCAATCGATGCATTTCAAATTATTCCCTGGTTAAGGCCTTTATCAGAATGTATGGAACCTATACTTCTGTATGTACATAATCCAATTTCACAATTCCTTGCTCAACCTTATCCATGATGAAAAAATATTTGATATCAATGTTCTTAGTCCTTGAGTGATGAACGTGATTTTTGCTAAGATTGATCTCACTTGAGTTATCTCACATGATTCCAATCGGAGACTTTACTTCAACGCCCATATCTTCAAGCTGCTGCTTCATCCACAATAACTATGTGCATGCTTGAGTGGCCGCAATATACTCATCCTATGCGCTGCTCAATGAGATGTAATCTTGCGTCTTGCTTAGCCATGAAATACACAATCCACCAAGATAGAATGCACCTCCTGAAATTGATTTTCTATCATCTGTTTATCCGGCCCAATCTGTATCTGTGTAACCCAATAACACTGATTGATATTTGACATTATACATCAGACCGAAATCCATGGTGAATTTGATATACTGAAGTATTATTTTCACTGTAAGGATGTGGTGTTCCTTGGAATTACTCTGATATCTCACTTCTTGGCATGTGGTGAAAACAATATCAGGCATTATTTCGGTCATGTACAACAAACTTCCAATAATATTCTTGTATTCTATAATATTAACTGCCTTTCCATTCTCATATATTGATAATTTCATCCGGGTAGCAACGAGAGTCATCATCTCCTTGGAATTATCCATGCCAAACCTTCTTAAAATATCTTTGGCATATTTGGATTGAAAAATAAATGTCCATTCCTTCCTTGTGTCTCATGTAGGCCAAGGAAACACGTTATCTCACCAATCATTGACATTTCAAACTCGTTTTTCATGAATTCGGAAAACTGTCTACACTGAGCTTCTTCTGATCAGCCAAATATTACGTCATCCACATAAACCAACACCATCATCCTTTGATTACTATTTTTGATGAAATAGATATTGTAATCAAATATACGACGCTGAAAACCAAGAAGCACCATGTTTAGATCATGCCTTGAGTACCACGCTCTTGGTGCTTGTTTCATCCCATACAAATCCTTGTTCAGCCTGCAAACTTTGTCCTCATCCTCATGAATGAGAAAACCATCTGGCTTCTCAATATACACTTCCTCTTCTATAACTCCATCCATGAATGCAGATTTGACATCCATCTGGAAAAGTTTGAAATTTCTTTGCACTGTTATAGCCAAAAATAATATGATTGTCTCTATCCTAGGAACTGGTGCAAATGTCTCATCAATGTCAATACCCTCTATTTGGGAGTATCCCTTGAACGCCCGTCATTATTTGTTTCGAATCACTGTTCCATATTAATTAATATTATTACGAAAGACCCATTTAGTCTTGATGACATTCTTATGTGCTGGCCTCGAAACAATCTACCATGTATGGATCTTCTCAATCTGGTCAAGATCTTCATTCATAGCCTGAACCCAATTTTCATCTTCAACTGAATCAGCAAAGCATTACGGCTCAACCTAATATAGAAAAGATTCACGCTGTAGTGATTTCATTTTCTTTGTTTGAATTGGAGCTGATTGATTACCAATGATATTATTCCTATCAATTTCATCTCGACTCCTTGGATTTTGTGAAAATACAGATTTTACTTCTTCATGCTCATTGTCAGTATCTTCTTCTAAATCAAGATCATATACTTATGTTCCCCCTAAGTTTCTTACATCATCATCATTTTCATCATGAAATTTATCATTGTTTCATTTTTCAGTGGAAAAAATTCTTTCAGCTACTTTTCTAAGCTTCATGTTGAAACAGTGTTGATACTCTCTTGCAACTTCTTGGTATCCCGAAAATTGTCAGCTAATACCACTTGTTTGAATGAAATAGATAATCCTGAGATGCATTCTTATTGCTGCTTCTACCCATCTTCCATTCTTCTCTCGATTGGAAACACCTGAGCTGAGTCATCCAATTATTTTTTGATGGCTTTGGCATCTGATTTGGTTCGTGAATTCTCCACCTACATTATGCAACACTTTCTGGGGTTATTCCCACTTTTTACACCCATAAACACTCTTCTTCTCTTGCATCATTTATTGTCATCTTCCACTTGACATAGATCCACTAACAAAATCTCTAAGACTACTGAGTTGGAACTCGGTTTAGGAAATAAGAGATGATGTTAATAACACAATAACTTCTTATTATGCTCTGTTGGCCCCTTTCTTCTTCAACTTTGGTACCAAATATGAGTCAATCAAAACTCTAAATCATATCACTTCTCCAATTTTCATCTTTAGATACCACTTCCCCTTCGATTGTATCTCCCTATAACCTATAACACTTGAATATCTCTTCTTTTCATAATCCCTGGCTCCTTCCTCCATTATAGGGATCTTCCACTTTTCTCAACTTCTTGTTGTGGAACACGACTAGCAAATTTTTCAATAAATTTTTTATTTATTTTACTTTTATCATATTTTTGAGTCACTACACTATTTTTAAATAGTGGTGGGTCCTCCACTGAACATACATTCTTCTTACTCACTACTTTAGAATTTCCTCCCTTTTTCTTCCAGTTTTGTTGATGTTCTTTCTTAGAGGGAAGTTGTGAGTGCAAAAGAGGAGGTGATTGATACACCATTCGTTCAGATCTAAGTGATTCTCTTGAGGATCTAAGCCTATTTTCCAATTTATCACATTGATTTCAATTATAGGTTTTCTCATTATACACCACTGGAGTCGAGAATCTCTTTTCATGTTCTTTTCCCTTTCCAGCTTTCTTCTTGCTGCAATTTCATTCCAAATTCCCATAATCATGACATATAAAACACATTCCATCAATGGCGTACCTAATTTCATCATTTCTCTGTCCAGATGTTGATGCAACTTTAGTTCTTCCTCTGACATTGAGCTTCTGAGCTTCCTGAAACATACTCATGGTGTGTCCCATTCTTCCATAGTAATAGCATCTAACAAATGCATTCCTCTAAGAGACTCTTCTTTCTGATTTCTTAGGACACATATTCTTCTTCTCAGATCTAGTAATGTTTCTATTTTCACATCTTTAGATGTATTCATGTGCCTCTGAATATAATCTTGATGAATGACCATGAATCCCACAGAAATAGAACATGCTATCATTTCTTCCTGTAAAAGATTTTTTAGGTCTATCTCCAGCACCTACGTGGTTTTTCTTATCTCTAGAGAATTCTCTAAACTTTTCCTATAATGCATAGGAGTGAGATCATCATATCCAATTCCAGATTTTCCTAATATGGATGGCCATTGTGATGATACAATCCTTTCATGCTTCTCCTCTGATGTAGCATATTTGGCTTTCATTTGATCATCACCTGTCGAAGGATAATCAAATAATAAGTGCAGTTCATCCATCAACATGGGTTTATCTTTGGAATTACATTTCTCCATTTATTTCTTGACTGATTCTATCTCTTCTTCCAACTTTTGAATCTTCATATATCTTGATTCAAGTTGGGAATTGAGTTCTAACGTAAGATTATTTCCACAACTCATCTCATCTTCCAGTTGTCGTGTGAGATTTTATACCATAACACTTTTCTCTATTACTTTAAATTTTTCTTAAGAAACGGAATAGGAGACAGATTCATTCTCTTATTGTAGCCATTGATTCTTCTAAACTTTTTCAGACAAATGTGTTCCTAGATCATCATTTCTATCTTTTAGATTCTAAACTTCCTCTGACTTTTGATTCTCTTCATAATCATTAGTTTTTTGTTATACTTTAATTTTAACCATCTTTTGTAGTTATGCACGTTGAGAATAATTATTCTCATTTAGTTCAGTAGCCACATCAATAAGCCTTTGATTTAAGCCTCTTATCTTGTTGACTTCAATTTTCAATACATGGACCTGGATATCATTAGATTTAACTTCTTTATCGAATTTCTTATCCAATTTAAATGTCATGTTGACAACATATCCTGATGGCCTCCTTTTTAAAACATCTTCATCATCAGTTGTTTCAGTATCACTTTGATGTTCATGAACTTCACTCATGCCAACATTATGATTGAGTGAATCAATATTTTCCCTATCAGATACATCTAGGCCTTCCTCCAATAAGCTATTTGATTCTTTTTGTTCAATCACAATTTTTCCATAAACACTTCCACACTGAGGGATATCACATGATTTCTGATTCTTCTTTGGGGTTCTTCCATTTCCCATGGAACACTCAGATAAGATTATACTTATTCTTTAACCACATAGATTGACTACACCAATTCGAAGCAAACAAATCCGATAAAAGCAACCTTCCCTCTATGATACCAATTGATAGGACCAATACGGGCCTATATATCCTAAGTGGGGGGGGGGGTGAATTAGGGTATGGATATTCTTTTTCAATGTTCTTCCTGCACCACTGGATCATGACCTCTTTATTACAGGGGTCACTTTGTCTTCACTTGTCTGTTTATTATGATCACTTATTTTCTTATTTTTATGATGAAGATGCTTTAAATGCAATTCAGGGAAGTAAGCAGTTTGTCAGAAAGCTTTTTACTTAGTTCACTCTCACTGGGATACGTCCAAGGAGCATACGGCGACAAGTTTCTAGTCATACCAAATTTCACTATTCTTCACTAAATGTGGATACAATGTTTCGTGAATAGTCACTTTGTCCCAGGCTCACTGCCTTTACAAGGTTTAGGGTCATCTCATTGCTTCACCAAGGGTCACTCTCTATTTATCTCTCTCTGGCTCACTGCCAGTGGAGAGAATCATCTTCTTCCTCTTCATTTTCTAACTAGTCTGGAAAGGATCCACTCACAGTTTATAGACCTGTATCTCTATTCATTATCTCAAATGAATACATCCTCTATTGTTAGTAGATGCTCCTTTGAAGTCCAACCTTCACTTGTAGATGAATATCACTTTACACCGAAGTTATCGGGCAATCTTCCAGCTTTCATGCAGCCTGGAAATACTATAGTGAATCAACCATACTTGGCGCGCAAGTATAATCTGGCGCGCAAGTATCGGCATGCAGGTCACAACTTGTGTGCAAGTCACTTCAAACAATTGCGCGACATAATATTCCGAAACTCCTAACCTACGTGACTTAACCCCTTTTACGGCCAAACCAATATTGGTGTGCAAAAACCAACCACCGCACAACATCAAACACTGGCGCGCAAGTCCACCTACGCAACCACACACCACTTGTGTGACCACCACACCAGCGCGTAGGTACTTTCTCGGTGCGCAAGTCACCTACGTGACAACACCGATACCTGCACGACCCTATTTCCTTTGCCATATTTTGACCGTTTGATCTTAAAAAACATTAGGCGCACAAGTTTCCTCTCATTCAAGTACATGGAGTGCAAGTCCCTTTCCCAAAATCCACTTTTCTTCATTTGTCAATTCTCAGGCCAAAAAATTTGGCAAACACTAGATTACGACGCCACCTTGTATCTGTTCTTTTTGTACAGCCTCCAGATCATTCATTCCTTTGTCGGCGTTCTTGAATCAAACATAGATCATTGATCACAACTCTTGAACTCGAAATTCCACCCTGAAATCCCCATTGTCAACAAATTTTTATGTCATTGTTTTCCTTTTCCAACAATCACCGCAAAGATGTCCACTTTGTCAACAAACACAATCATCTCAAAAATGCTACAATGATACCTTAGGAGATTTTTTTCCAACAATCTCCTCCTTTTAGTTTGTTGAAATCTATTCCATAAAAAGATACAATGTTAATTCATCATCCACCATTCGCCTATTGCGATTTCGATGGGGATAAAGGATTTACTCAACCCTTACTCTAATCCCACATGAGAAACGCTTGAAGTGAGAAACAAGAGTAAATGAAAAGTACATCAATGAATCACTTCATCTCTGACACCCAATATTGAAACCAAACTGATTCAAATTTCATCCAAACTGATACCAATATTTGGAAATATTCATACCACATTCCAACACCACTCTTCTGCTTTTCTCCCAATCCTCAGCAGTTGTGGTATCTATTCATTGATCGATCACGTCTAGCATTGTTAGATTTAATACGCTCCCCCTTTCTCATTGACTCCCATATCTCACTTCTCCACCTATCAGCTTCTCCCCATATCATTCATGATTTATCTAATAGCCACACCATCTTCCCCTTGAACAATCACTATTTTCTCCCCCTTTGTCAATGAACCCAAAGGTTACCCTTTTACAGTCTGTAATAGAGTAGAGAATGAATATTAGCACATTAAGGAAAAACACATTAGACCTCGGGGAGAGGGGGTCTTCCACATCCACACTATTTCATGTGTGGGGAGTCGACTGAACTCCCAGAGCCAATCGATGCATTTCAAATTATTCCCTGGTTAAGGCCTTTATCAGAATGTATGGAACCTATACTTCTGTATATACAGACTCCAATTTCACAATTCCTTGCTCAACCTTCTCCTTGATGAAAAAATATTTGATATAAATGTTCTTGGTCCTTGAGTGATGGACGTGATTTTTTCTAAGATTGATCTCACTTGAGTTATCACAGATGATTCCGATCGGAGACTTTACTTCGACACCCATATCTTGATGCTACTGCTTCATCCACAATAACTATGTGCATGCTTGATTGGCCGTAATATACTCATCCTATGCGGTGCTCAATGAGATGCAATCTTGCTTCTTACTTAGCCATGAAATACACAATCCACCAAGATAGAATGCACCTCCTGACATTGATTTTCTATCATCTGTTGATCTGTCCCAATCTGTATCTGTGTAACCCAATAACACTGATTGAGATTTGAAATTATACATCAGACCGAAATCCATGGTGACTTTGATAAATCGAAGTATTATTTTCACTGTAAGGATGTGGCGTTCCTTGGAATTACTCTGATATCTCACATCTTGGCATGGGGTGAAAACAATATCAGGCCTTATTTCGGTCATGTACAACAAACTTCCAATAATATTATTGTATTCTATAATATTAACTGCCTTTCCATTCTCATATATTGATCATTTCATCCGGGTAGCAACCAGAGTCTTCATACCCTTTGAATTATCCATGCCAAACCTTCTTAAAACCTCCTTGGCATATTTGGATTTAAAAATAAATGTCTATTCCTTCCTTGTGTCACCTGGAGACCAAGGAAACATGTTAACTCACCAATCATTTACATTTCAAACTCGTTTTTCATGAATTCGGAAAACTGTCTACACTGAGCTTATTCTGATCCGCAAAATATTATGTCATCCACATAAAACAACACCATCATCCTTTGATTACTATTTTTGATGAAATAGATATTGTAATCAAATCTCCCACGCTGAAAACCAAGAAGCATCGTGTTTAGATCAAGCCTTGAGTACCATGATCTTGGTGCTTGTTTCATCCCATACAAATCCTTGTTCAGCCTACAAACTTTGTCCTCATCCTCATGAATGAGAAAACCATCTGTCTTCTCAATATACACTTCCTCTTCTAGAACTCCATTCAAGAATGCAGATTTGACATCCATCTGGAAAAGTTTGAAATTTCTTTGCACTGCTATAGCCAAAAATAATATGATTGTCTCTAGCCTAGAAACTGGTGAAAATGTCTCATCAATGTAAATACCCTCTATTTGGGAGTATCCCTTGAACGACCATCATTCTTTGTTTCGAATCACTGTTCCATATTAATTAATCTTATTGAGAAAGAACCATTTATTCCTGATGACATTCTTATTTCCTGGCCTCGAAACAATCTACCATGTCTGGTTCTTCTCAATCTGGTCATGATCTTCATTCATAGCCTGAACCCAGTTTTAATCTTCAACTGAATCAGCAAAGAATTACGGCTCAACCTAATATAGAAAAGATTCATGCTGTAGTGATTTCATTTTCTTTGTCTGAATTGGAGCTGATTGATTACCACTGATATTCTTCCTATCAATTTCATCTCGACTCCTTGGATTTTGTGAAAATACAGATTTTACTTCTTCATGCTCATTGTCAGTATCTTCTTCTAAATCAAGATAATATACTTATGTTCCCCCTACATTTCTTACATCCTCATCAAATTCATCATGAAATTTATCATTGTTTCATTTTTCAGTGGAATCAATTCTTTAGGATACTTTTCTGAGCTTCATGTTGAAACAGTGTTGATACTCTCTTTCAACTTCTTAGTATCCAAAAAATTGTCAGCTAATACCACTTATTTGAATGAAATAGATAATCATGAGATGCATTATTATCGGTGCTTCTACCCGTCTTCCATTCTTCCCTCGATTGGCAACACCTGAGCTGAGTCATCCAATTATTTATTTGATGGCTTTGGCATCTAATTTGGTTTGTGAATGCTCCCCCTACATTATGCAACACTTCCTGGGGTTATTCCCACTTTTTAGACCCATAAACACTCTTCTTCTCTTGCATCATTTATTCTCATCTTCCACTTGACATCGAGCCACTAACAAAATATCTAATCCTACTGAGTTGGAACTCGGTTTAGGAAACAAGAGATGATGTTAATAACACAATAACTTCTTATTATGCTCTGTTGGCCCCTTTCTTCTTCAACTTTGGTACCAGATATGAGTCAATTAAAACTCTGAATCATATCACTTATCCAATTTTCATCTTTAGATACCACTTTCCCTTGGATTTTATCTCCCTAAAACCTAAAACACTTGAATATCTCTTCTTGTCATAATCCCTGGCTCCTTCGTCCATTATAGGGATCTTCCACTTTTCTCAACTTCTTGTTGTGGCACATGACTAGAAAATTTATCAATAAATTTTTTATTTATTATACTTTTATCATATTTTTGAGTCACCATACTATTTTTCATTAGTGGTGGATCCTCCACTGAACGTATATTCTTCTTACTCACTGCTTTAGCATTTCCTCCCTTTTTCTTCCAGTTTTGTTGATGTTCTTTCTTAGAGGGAAGTTGTGAGTGTGACAGAGGAGGTTATTGATACACTTTTCGTTCATATCTAAGTGATTCTCTTGAGGATCTAAGACTATTTTCCAATTTATCACATTGATTTCAATTATAGGTTTTCTCATTATACACCACTGGAGTCGAGAATCTCTTTTCATGTTCTTTTCCCTTTCCGGCTTTCTTCTTGCTGCAATTTCTTGCCAAATTCCCATAATCATGACATATAAAACACTTTCCATCAATGGAGTACCCAATTTCATCATTTCTCTATCCAGATGTTGATGAAACTTTAGTTCTTCCTCTGACATTGGGCTCTTGAGCTTCTTGAAACATACTCATGGTGTGTCCCATTCTTCCATAGTAATAGCATCTAACAAATGCTTTCCTCTAAGAGACTCTTCTTTCTTATTTCACAGGACACATCTTCTTCTTCTTAACAGATCTAGTAATGTTTCTATTTTCATAGCTTTAGATGTATTCATGTGCCTCTGAATATAATCTTGATGAATGACCATGAATCCCACAAAAATTGAACATGCTATCATTTCATCCTGTAAAAGCCTTTTTAGGTCTATCTCCAGCACCTACGAGGTTTTTCTTATCTCTAGATATTTCTCTAAACTTTTCCTATCATGCATAGGAGTGAGATCATCCTATCCAATTCTAGATTTTCCCAATATGGATGGCCATTGGGATGATACAATCCTTTCATGCTTCTCCTCTGATGTAGCATATTTGGCTTTCATTTGATCATCACCTGTCGAAGGATAATCAAATAACAAGTACAGTTCATCCATCAACTTGGGTTTATCTTTGGAATTAGATTTCTCCATTTATTTCTTGACTGATTCTATCTCTTCTCACAACTTTTGAATCTTCATATCTCTTGATTCAAGTTGGGAATTGAGTTCTAACCTAAGATTATTTCTATAACTCATCTCATCTGCCAGTTGTCGTGTGAGATTTTATACCATATCACTTTTCTCGATTACTTTAAATTTTTCTTAGGAAACAGAATACGAGACAAATTCATTCTCTTATTGTAGCCTTTGATTCTTCTAAATTTTTTCAGACAACTGTGTTCCTAGATCATCATTTCTATCTTTTAGATTCTAAACTTCATCTGACTTTTGATTCTCTTCATAATCCTCAGCTTTTTGCTGTACTTTAATTTTAGCCATCTTTTGTAGTTATTCACTTTGAGAATAATTCTTCTCATTTAGGTTAGTAGCCACATCAATAAGCCTTTGATTTAAGCCTCTTATCTTGTTTACCTCAATTTTCAATACATGGACCTGGATATCATTAGATTTAACTTCTTCATCGAATTTCTTATCCAACTTAAATGTCATGTTGACAAAATCTACTGATGGGCTCCTTTTTAAAACATCTTCATCATCAGTTTTTTTAGTATCACTCTGATGTTCATGAACTTCACTCATGCCAACATCATGATTGAGTGAATCAATATTTTCCTTATCAGATTCATCTAGGCCCTCCTTCAATATGCTATTTGATTCTTTTAGTTCAATCTCAATTTTTCCATAAACACTTCCACACTGAGGGATATCACCTGATTTCTAATTCATCATTGAGGTTTTTCACTTTCCCATGGAAAACTCAAATAAGAGCATACTTATTATTTAACGACACAGATTGACTACACCAATTCGAAGCAAAAAACTCTGATAAAAGCAACCTTCCCTCTATGATACCAAATGATAGGACCAATAGGGGCCTATATATCCTAAGTGGGGGGGGGGGTGAATTAGGCTATGGATATTCATTTTCAATGTTCTTCCTGCACCACTGGATCATGACCTCTTTATTACAAGGGTCACTTTGTTTTCACTTTTCTGTTTATTATGATCACTTATTTTCTTATTTTTATGATGAATATGCTTTAAATGCAATTCAGGGAAGTAAGCAGGCAGTCAGAATGGTTTTTACTTAGTTCACTCTCACTGGGATACGTCCAAGGAGCATACACCGACAAGTTGCCAGTCATACGAAATTTCACTATTCTTCACTAAATGTGTATACAATGTTTCGTGAATAGTCACTTTGTCCAAGGATCACTGCCTTTACGAGGATTAGGGTCATCTCACTGCTTCACCAAGGGCCACTCCCTATTTCTCTCTCTCTGGATCACTGCCAGTGGAGAGGATCACCTTATTCCTCTTCATTTTCTCACTACTCTAGAAAGGATCCACTCACAATGTATAGACATGTATCTCTATTCATTATCTCAAATGAATACATCCTCTGTTGTAAGTAGATGCTCCTTTGAAGTCCATCCTTCACCTGTAGATGAAAATCACTTTGCACCGAAGTTATCGGGCAATCTTCCAGCTTTCACGCAGCCCGGAAATACTGTAGTGAATCAACCATACTTGGCGCGCAAGTATAATCTGGCGTGCAAGTATCGGCGTGTAGGTCACAACTAGTGTGCAAGTCACTTCTAACAATTGCGCGACATAATCTTCCGCAAATCCAAACCTGCGCGACTTAACCCCTTTTACGGACAAACCAATATTGGCACGCAAAAACCAACTGCCGCACAACTTCAAACAATGGCGCGCAAGTCCACCTACGCAACCACAAACCACTTGTCTGACCACCACACCAGCGCGACAGGAGCTCTTATTTTTCAAAGTGTTGAACTCCGTTGAAAATGAGGAGGGGTGGTCCTGTATTTATAGGTATTTGGACATCCTGTGCGACGACGCACAAGTATCCCCTTTGCATGCAAGTCCCGGTGTGTTGGTTTCTTCCCCTGCAAGGCACCTAAACGACCCTATTTCCATTTCCATATTTCAATGATCTAATCTTGAAAAACAAATGGCGCACCACTTTCCAACCCTCCTAGGAACCAGCGCATAGGTCTTTTGTCGGTGCGCAAGTCACCGGCGCGACAACACCAACACCTATGCGATCCTCTTTCCTTTTCTATATTTTTACCTTCTGATCTTGAAAACATTAGGCATGCAAGTTTCCTCTCCTTCAAGTACGTGGCGCGCAAGTCCCTTAGCCAAAAATGGTGCCACCTTGTAACTATTCTTTTTGTACCTCTTCCAGATCATCCATTCCTTTGTCAAAGTTATTGAATCAAAATTGGATCCCTGACCACTGCTCTTGAACTCGACATTCGACCATGAAATCCCCTTTGTTAAAAAAATTTATATCATTGTTTTTATTTTACAATAATCACAACATAGATTCCCACTTTGTCAACAAACACAATCACCTCAAAAATGTGTCAATGATACCTTGAGGGATTTTTTCCCAACAATTAAACATTCACCAACCTATGTCACTCCTATCTAGAGAATTCAATATAAATATTAGATAACCGATTTAACTCACATAAACTATGCATTATCATATTTCCATATTGAGTAAAGAATATATATTTATCAATATTTACCCAGATAATAAAATTACATTCAAAGTAAAAATATTATGTAAAAATTGTACACTATTTAAGAAATAATCATATCTATGGTAATTGATAAAGATATTTAGGGGAAATTGAATTTTTAGTAATAATAGGAATGTGAAAAAATTATGGGATGTTAATGTGTATGAAAATGATTCATGGAAGTGAATATAAATACTATCCTTGTTAAAAATAATTATAATAGATAAAATTGAGAAATTGATATGTTGCTAATAAGATATATAACCATTTTATTAAAAAGAAAACTTGTTTTCATTGATGAAAAAACATCATTTAAAATAATCTTGAGTAAAACATCGTTTCAATTTTGAAATTGATTTTGAAAATTATATTTCATTGAAAGTGTATTTTTAAATCATTTTCATTAAAAATATATTTGTAAAAATGAAAATAAATCTTCAATAAAATTAATGTGGGTAAATTAGTACTTATCTTAAGAGTTAAAATAATTATTCCTTTGTCTATTAAGTAAAATTAAAGTGGGAAATATTTTAAAAAATACATTAATTTTTTTAATTAATGGGTGAAAATTTCACAGATAAATCATTTTAAAATTTCTGAAAAATTTTTTCCATATAATTGTAAAAAATACAGTTTCAGAATAAATTTGGTTTCTAACCAAATAGAGAATTGAATTTAGGTTTTCTTAAAAAATTATAAAACATTTCATGTAATAGAGGGTTCTAAAATGGTACTATTACTTGAAAATAATCATTAATACCAAGAGGATATGAAAATTAAATGGTTTATAAAAAAATTCAATTAATTTCCTACAATGGAAATTCATGTGTAAACAATCTGAAATAAAATTAAACTCTGAAGTAAACCCTTCCTTCGATCATATCATTGAAATAAGAGTCAACCAATAAATCAATTATGTGTGTTAACTAAAAATCCAAAAAAAGTTTGGAAATAAAAATTAAAATTTAATTACACACATAATATTAAAATATTAACAACAATGATGAATTGATATAACCCAATGAAAATTAATTGGGTTATGAATTCATTTACCAATTGAAAAAATCATATTCAAATCACCTAATAAGAAATAATTATAATTAAAACATAAAATACAATGAAAAATTAATTATTCTTGATATTAAATTTCAATGATAAGTATATACACCATATAAAAGTAATTAGGTGCATAAAATTATAGTATGCCTCAATGAAGTGAAATTGAGATGAAAACCCTTACCACACACTTTACATTTGATCATACATGATTTAACCTCTAGTATACTGATTTTAAAAATGTGATTAAAATATTACAGACCCCAATTAATATTTATGATATAATATATAATTAATTTGTAATGAATTATTATATCCATACAATGGCCTGAAGGCCTTCAAATTTTTATTATAGTGATAATCCATCTTTTAAGGGAATAAGGGGGTACCTAGACCTCAAGGACATATGATATACTTGACCTAAAGGTAAAGAGTAAAAAAAGATTGATAATACAAAGCTTATCATCCCCATAATTTGATTATGATTGAGCATCCGCCATTTACAGGAAATTCTAAAAACAAGTGTCTTGTGTCAAAGAACATTCCCAATCTAAAGGAAAATTATATACCCTCCCAAATGACAAAATCCAAAATGCTTGGCAAAGATAAACTGTCAGATCTGAATCCTCCTATAGAGCATGTTCCACAAAATCATGTCTGGATGCACTAATAACCATTAAAAACAAACCATTAATAAGAAGAACCAACAGTCACAACATAAAAACCTACAAAAATCAGAAAAATAGGAAAAGTAATACACTATTTATGGTGATATTATGTCGTACATATGGATGAATTATATTTCCATATTTTATCGTATTGAATGAAAAAGATGTGAATTATATATATATATATATATCATAATTTAATAATATATATATATATGTGTCACATATATATAGATATATTATTTTTAACAAAAAAATTCTCATTACATTCCATCTAAATTGTGAATGAATCACATTGTTTCACGAAGCGGTTGTCCGTTGTACACACAAATGACATTACCGTATTCCCACAAAATGAAATAAGGACGGAATGTGTTATATAATTATTAAATAAAATTAAATTGACAATAAATATTAATAATTTAATATATAAATATTATTTATGTTATTATTCATATCCACGGTATGTTGTAATGAAAATACGAATGACATCGTCTCATGAGGCAGTAGTCCGCCATACACAACAACGATAATTTCCTAACACATTTGATGGAAGTTTGTATTTTTTTTGTCCCAAAACTAACATAAAAATATCAATTCATATATGATATACATAGTTTATTATATAATCATGATGTATAAATAAATTATTTATGTGGAGAATAAAATAAAATAAAAACACTTTAAGAAAAATATTACCCCTTTTTAAGGTATCTTCCTTAGTTTGACACTAATGCATTCCCATGAAAAATATATTCACAATAAAAGGATTATAGGATTATGTGAGGGATTTTTGGGAGTCATTTTGTATGGCCTAGAATTATCTAAGGGAGATTTATGGTGTTATGTATAGAGAATAGTGGGTGTACGGTTAAAAGTTTTGTGACTAAAAAAATGTAAATTTTTTAAATAGTGATTCAAAAGAACATTTTATCCCTACATATTTTTCTAACAATTTAAAAATAATGATAATATAATAGATCAGGTCTATATTAGAACATTAAATAGGGTTTGGAAAGGTTATTATATCATTTTCACCTTATGATTAATGTTTAGTCCCATGAATAATCAATTTTCTCTCAATCACTTTATTTACCATTATCTATTTTCACTAGTAAATTTGGTAAAAATGATGTTTATTTTATTATATATTATAAATGATTCTTATTACTAATATATAATCAGTTTTTTCAAATTATATTAACATAAGTATAATAAATTAATTTAAAATTATTCCTACAGATGGGGAAAGAATGGAGGTTTTAAAAATGAAAATGTTCAAAATTTTACTATTTTATTATTTGTAAAGTATATATAAAAATGATTTCAATGAACTAAAAAGAATTAATAAAAGTAAAATTTATATTTTTTTGACTTTAAGACCAATTAAAAATTTTATTTAACAATACAAATTTCTTAGATGTAAATATAGTTTTCAATTAAAATTCAGTATATTTCACTATTAATAAAAAACGAATCTTTTGAGAAAAATAAAAAAAATTCACCCTAATATACTTTTGAAATTAAAATTTAACAAACGAGGTTTATTATTCATAAAAAAATACCTAACTATCAAAATGATTTTTTAAAATAAGTGCTTTATTAAAATTCAACAAAACTAGTATTAGAAAAAATAAAACACTGTTCTGTCTAGAATTATATATGTTATTATTTTATTATAATAAAATATATGAGATTAATATAAAAATATTTTATTAAATATATAATATATAAATTCTACAAATATAATATACTAATAGAAACTAGTTTAATTTATTTGGAAAAAACATTTCATGCAAAAAAACAGTATTTAATAAAAAAAATTCCATTATATTCAATGTGATTTTATATACATTTATTCTTAATTGGTAAACAATTAAATCAACCATATATTTTAATAAGATATTTAATCCTATTTTCAAGCACAAATTTAATGCCTATGAGATAATTTTCATAAAAATATTAATAGTATATACTTTTTCTCTAAATCAAGGTCTTGTGTGTAATGTAAAATATCGAAAGAACTAATTGATTTGTATAATAAAGAAAAAAACATTGATGTGTGTGGCACAAAATGAACTCATAATTTATTTTAATGAAATATAAGTATTGTGTGTAACACACACCATCTAAAAAAGTTTTATTATCTTAAAATCATGTGGGTGTTACATACTTTCCACCATCGATAAATTACATTATTGGAATTTAAAAATGTTCTTGATAATAAGGGGTGTGATATTTAAAAACACCATTTATTAAAAAAACCTCATACTAGGGTTAATTAAATATATTCTTAATGAAATTGAATGGTAAATATAATGGTCACATGAAAAAACACAAATATATGTTTCTATGTAGGATAATATTAGTGGAAAGTGAAGATATCGACTTGAAAAAAAAATGTAAATAACTATAGAGAGTGATTGAGGTCATTGAACTCAATAAAGTATACGATTAGTGTAATATTTAGGGCCTCAACGTTGTACATATATGATTATCTAAAATACCATTTTATTCATCATATATTAATGTAAAATAACAACATTTATGATTCAGGATTATTTTACTAATGATGAGTATTTTCTTTACTACCTTAGAATATAGAGAAATATACATACGTTAAATATTCCTATTTCTTAATCCGGATTTCACACATTCGTTATGATTTGAAAAAATACCCATTTATTCATTTACACAATCAAATTAATTTCCAATTTGTTTTATTATAGAATCACTAAAAATCATTTATAAAAGATTGTATGATCCATAAATAAGTGAAAAGTATTTTTATAAAACTAATTTTCCAAAAACAAATTGGTTATTACAATAATCTCTAAAAAAATGTAATAATACTATTATATAATTAATATTATTTTTAACATTTTTTATGTAAAAATAAATACTTATAATCAAGAAAATTGTATAGGTCAGTGGTTAGTGTTAAACCCTTATTATCCTTCAGTCATGGGCTCAAGTCCCACAATATTTCTAGATATGATGGGTTGTCACCCTATATGTTTTTTTCCTTTTTATAAACTATATTAATATAATTCATATAATGATACCCAAAAAATTAAAATATAAATATTTCAAACTATGTTAATCATTAAATAACCTTTTTATTATTCCTCTCAATTGTAATTAATTTTTAACGAAGTATAATAATTTTATTTGGATATTATTAAAATATCAATAAGGATTATATTATCCCTAAATCTTATCAATAAATATAAAATTATGTTTTCTAAAACTTTATGTCATTATTCCTAAAATATCATTACACTAAAAATTATAAATTCCATAAATTTCTCAAAAAAATCATTATTATTATCAAACACCCAACACATAAAACATAAAAAGTTTCATCTATATAATTGAACATATATCAATATTTATATAATAAATACCTTATGTAATCTAGAAAAGGATTTATTCTTAGGATAGAATACATAATATATAATGTAAGAAACTATTACAATGTTATTCTAAACATATCTTCAATGTATATCATAGGGTTCTATTTTCAAGTATAAGTTTTCTTAAATGCAGTTTCATGGTTGCTACTAAACATTATATGTTAAAAAATATAGAGACTCTAACACCAGAAGCCCTTAATCAGTGCCTAATAACATTACATTAACATAGATACACGGCTAAATTCATAATGGACCAAAACATTTAGAAGTCTAGGTAAACTTGATTCATAATTGACTGTTGTATTATAAGTTTATAAAAAAAATTAAAACATAATATTTTCTTTAAAATACATAATTCCATATAGAATACTCTTGAATATACATCTTTGTACATATCATGGAATCCTTGGGAAGGGAAATAAAATAATGGTGGGCTAAAATTATTAGTAAGGTTATAATATAATGGATGCAATTTTAAATCATTAAGAATAATTTATATGTAATGGTAAAAAAATGATCACTCATTCCATGTAATTTATAAAATGCGAAAGTAGTGCATAATTAATATGGATGTTAAATAATTTAATACACATGACATTTAATAAATAAAATGTTAATTAAATGCATCCATAGGTTGAAAAATATCATGAATATTATGGATAATGAAAAATGAATCATAAAAATTGTAATTCAAAATTGTTGGACATCACGTTTCCTAGGAACATGATACCATTACTATTTAGATTTATCCAAAATAAATTTTAAAACATGATGGGATGAAAACCACTTAATTTGTGTCATGAAATTTTAAAAGATTATACTATCAAGATCTTTCCTCTAAATATTTTAAAACACATTTTTTAGAAACATGAAGGGTTTTTTTCTAACTAATTTCATCTCATGAGAATTCTGATGCATCAAGGGTTTACATTAAATGGTCTCGAACCCAGAAATACCTATCAAAAGAATTTATCATATATCGAATAATAGATTTATTTCATTAACAATGTACCTTATCAAATATACTCATTGATTTAAGATTATCTATTTATCAATATTTCCCCAACTTATCCAATATCATTAAATGTAAAAAACCTATGTAAATACTATATATGTTCAATGAAATTATTATATCCATGATAAATAATATTATTATTTAGGGGAAATTTAATCTTTAGTGATCACAATAGTGTGAATAAATCATGGGAGGTTAATGATAATGGGAATTATTTAAGGAAGTTAATTTTAATACTATCAATGGTAAAAAAACACATAATCTATCCAGAGTAAGAATAAATATGGAATAAATATCATGAATACGAATTTTATTTAGAGTAAATTTGTATCATTGATGAAAAAAATATCATTAAAAATATGATGAAAATATCTAATCCATTTTAAATAAAAATATATTATATTTTTTATTTGAAAATAATTTTTCAGAAAATATCCTTTGAAAACATATTTGTAAACATGCAAAACAATATTCAAAGAGATAACGAGGTGTAAATGTGTACATGGAGTTAAATTTAAAACAATGATTCCTTTCACTTTATTTGTAAAATAAAATTGGGAAATATTTATAAAAATAAATAAGGGTTACCTTAATTTTTTTTAAATAATTGGTGAGAAATAATTTTAGAAATAATTTTTAAAGAGTTAATAAAATTTAAAACAATTTTAAAAAAATGGTTTTAGAATAAAATAGGGTTCTGACCAAATAGATAAATAACGTCTGGTTTTCTTAAAAAAAATCTAAAATATTTTATCTACAAATGAGTGGTAAAAGAATACTATTACATCAAAATTATTTGGAAAAACTACAGGAGAATTATAATAACGGTTTTATAGAAAAATTATCAAATAATTTATTTTAATGTAAATTCAAGTGTAATAAATCATGACTAAAGTGAAATTTTGAACTAAACACTTGAAAAGGTCATAATGTTGAAGTTATAATCAACTAATAAATAGATTATTCCTATCAACTATAAATATATACTATAAGAGTTGTTGTCCAAGAACTAACTGGTTTTACTTTGATTACATGGATAATTATTGTATTATTACATATTTTTCGTTATTCTGCATAATTATGATGTAATAATGTCCAAGAGTATTTGTTGCATTGATAAGGTCATGAGAGTTCCCCGCTATGATGAGGTCATTGAAATGATATAACAATATTCTTAAATATAAATATTTTGTTGGATGATATACTATGATGGGACACATAACATGCAGATCGTCAGGTGCGAGTTCTCGTAAGTATATGAGACTTCCTCTCATGAATTTATCACTTGGTAATCTCCAAGATAAGAGATTATTAGAACATAACCACTTGTATAAATTCCTCATGTTTTAGTTGCATCAGAAATTTCTATCTTTGAGAATTTGTGTCAATCTTTAGATATTAATATTATAATTAATACATGTCCCGACTCGCTCACTTTGATTTGCTGATGAAAACCATCACACAGATAGTTGGCGTGAAGTAGGGTATGTTGTGTGCATCACAAGTGGCATGTTATTAATGGATAAGGTGAGGAAGGATTTTTCCCTTCCATTTATGGAAGTTGATATCTCATCCATTTGATTGAAATAGAACAATTGCCTGAAATTCCATGGCCATGGTGTACCGATGAGCTTATTTCAGGTAGTCAAAGAGTGACGTATCAAGTATAAAAGTTGATGAAACTATCATGAAACCTGCATGATGAGATATTGCAAAAAATGGGATTATATTATATAGTGAGAGTTCATTTGTCGATGTCGTTTTTGTGACTTTACATTCTTTCTCATGGGTGCCTTGATGCATTTCTAGACAGTACTCTTGGACTTTAGGAAATCTCACCTAATCCCAATGAGAAATAATCCTAGAGGATCACACACCATGTGTTTTTTGTGGTCTAAGTTAATTTCTATTTGAATTTAATTAATTAAATAAATATTATTCTCAAGACCATGGAACAATTTTATTCAAATTAAAATGATCACATAAATAAAAAAAATATTTATTCATTTTATTAAACATTTAATAAATATTTATTTACTACTTTTTAAATAAAATATTTATCTAAGAGAATAATATATTTATTTATTTATTCAAAAGATTAATAAATAAAAGTGGAGTTCGAGCAGACAAAGGATATTCAGGTAGTAAAATAATTATTTGAAAGATGGTAAATAATTATTTAATTAGTTGGAACAAATTAAAATAATGCTGATATTATTTTGTGAAAAAAAATTTTATTTATAATTCCGTTTTGCGCATGTTGGCGCACCATAAATAAAGACGTTGTATTATTATTAAATGAATGTATTTTATCTATGTTCATGAATGTATTTAATTGTTACAACGAAATTAAATATTGTAACATAAATTCCATATATATAAATAGAAAATTAAACCTATTATTCTATAAACCACACCCCACACCTGGTGAATTGAGAAATGTCGATCCAAACTATTTGTATCTTGAATCCGCTTCTCTCCCCTCTCAAGAACGAGAGATGTTCTTCAAGGCTGAAGGACAAGTGATCAATAACTACATATACAAGACACTCTCCTCACCGTGCTAGCACCAGGAGAACAAGTGGTGTCGATCAGAGGCCATCTGAGAACATGTGGATCACTACTAGAGGGATTCTAGTTTGTATCTTTACAAGTGAAACGAGATAATCCGAAAGGGTCATTTCAGATGATCAACATAATCAATGAAGAAAATTACCATATATCTTGGTATTATTTTTCTTTATGAAATTAATTAAATTAGTTATAAACATGACGTGCAAGATCCTCTCTAATGGTTTTGCGCCTCTTCCTTATTTATCTGAATCATTGATAATTTTCTGTAGAGATTTTTTTTCATCATCGTATTGATCCTGGAATAATCAGTGATCATGGTAAAAATTAATGTTGGGTTCATTACCCTTCATGAATTCATTGTTCCAGGATCCTTCAAGTGCTATAAAATGGGTTACATCATTGTTTATAATTATTTAAATATTTTGTTTATGAATTATGCATTTAATAATTTATTTGTTTCAATTCATGTTAATCATTTTTTAAATATGAATCTCGAGATATATTCCTCTTCTTTCGTTTCTCATTCACCTTATAGAAATTATCTTTTCTTATAAATTTTATTAAAATAAAATATATGATCTCATCTTTATGTGCCAAAGCATCATGTCCATACAACAATAGATCATATGGCGTGTATTCAGTAGTATATGTCCTGTAGTCAAGATTCAATGCATCCGAATAGTCCACCAAACCAAGCCATGTGTTTGAGTCTTTATAAGTATTAAATGACTTCATGAATTGACCTGGAACAAGTGGAATGCAGTCTATTGATTACAGGTCATGTGGACCAAATGGACCAGGGGAGTAGTAACTTTGGGTTAGTGTTTGACTATGTACCTCGTACACGGCTAACCTAGTTGGAGACCGTGTAACTAAGAAGTACACGGCGTGTGGAAAACTGGACATACCATGTACTCAGAAGATTTCCAAAGTATACTCACATGACTTTTCCCAAGGAGTGTACTTTGTATGGATGGTTAACAATATTAAAAGTCATGTAGTTGGAACTACACAATGTTTACTCATCCAAATTTCACCAATTTATTAAAATTTATTATTATATTATAAAAAACCATTGAGATGTGTACCATCGTGCATGTGTAAAGATGAGGCACAACATGTGATATGTGTTATATATATATGTGTGTGTGTGTTTAATTCTACATCTCTATAATGTTCATTTCTACTCATTGGGTAGTTTAAAATAATAATTCACTTGGTTTCCGCCAAGGTAGAAGTCACATATAAAATAATTTTAAATAAATTTATTTATTTAAAATTATGATGGGTGAGAATCCCAATGAAATTTAGAAAAGGGTTTAAGATAAAAGGAATGGTTAATTGAAGATGATAATTAATTGATTTAAGCATGATTTATCTTAAAAAACAAAGATTAAAAAAAAATTCTAGTTTTATTTATGCATAAATTTCATTTCATGTATGGATGATCATGGGCTAGACCAATAACTTTTAATGTGGATGGTTTCTATTAATTTTTTTATTTCAATTAAACTTGTTTTCCTACGAGCCTTATCCTCATTATTATGTTGGGAATGAATTCCCATGGTATCTTTTATTTAAACCCCCTTTTTACGCCTCACCTAAATGTGAGTTAAAAAGGGCATATGCAATGGATGGAACTCAAAATCTAGTGGAGGCAACTCAAGAAAAAGCCGAGATGAAACCAATCCCAGCAGATATAGAGATGGACAGGTGGATGCTGTAAACACGAACCCAAAATGTTCAAGGTGTTTCTACCCTAGGCCAGGGTTAGTTTATCAACCTCTAGATAAACTAACCATTAAAAAACCTCATGATAATTCCATTTAATTTATTTAATTTTTTTTATTTTCATGGTTTATCATTTTGTATGTGTTGTAACGATCTCATAGTTAATGAATTAAACAAGCATGCAAAATGGAACTAAAATAAACCAGACATATGTGTAAATATTTTCAAGACATAGTTAATCAATTAAGTAAGTTCCACATAATATTAACAAGCATGTGATAATTATAATAAGAAATTTACTCATAAGAGATAAAAATCCCTCAAATAAAATATTATGCCAGAATAAGCCTTCTGTTACTTTATTAAAGGAAAACTCAATAAATATATATATTTGACCAAACCTTTTTTGGACACTAAATTTTATATAGTAATCCATTAAGGAAGGTTTTTTGTTTAATTACACATACTACAACATTATGAGTATCCCTTTCTACACGTGGTGTAATATTGGAGGCAATAGTTAAGGAAATCCAAATTCACGATTTTAGGATTGGGGAGTCCACTCAACAGATCAAGGAGCAGAAATCCCACATTTGAAAAAGACCTACCATCCTAAATAACTTCTAATAGCTTGTCCAACCCTTGTTGGTGTTATTAAAAGGGGAATATGGAACCTTTCCAGTAGATATTGTAGGAAAAAACACAATACAAGTTCAATGGTGAGGGCCATTGGGACTTGATAAAATAGTGGGAGACTTAATAAAATTTATTATTTCTCATAAAATGTAATCATGAAAGTACTAATGATATGCTATTTTAATTGTAGAATAAAAATGACAAGCTCATAAACCACACTATCCCTACGATCAATTCTGGATAAAGACAACATATTGACCACCTGTAACTTCTAGGAATGGTTTAGACGCCTTGGGGTTATCCTATGCTAGGAATGGAAGTGTGACAGGCTAGAGTCAGCATTACCTAATCTAACTTCCAAAGAGGATATTGTTTAGGATATCTTGTTCTATGAGAACCAAATGAACGACATGGTCAACGTTCAATGTTTGATGTTATCATCAATGTCTAGTGAGATCATGAAGTCTCATGAAAACATGGATGCTTATGCATGCTCAAGAACCTCTGTGGTATTAGCAGGAGAGAGAAAGACATGAAAGGTTTAAGATCTACAAGGAACTTTTTCCGAGTAATCTTTGAAAGGTTCCTCAGCTTGGCCTCATGTAGTTAGGCTCATTGGATACATTGGGCACCAGGAGGATATAGGTTTTAAAATCTCAGAAGAACTGGGCACCGATCTCATTCTCGCATCACTCCCTTAGAGCTTCTATATCATTGTTGTCAATTTCAATATGAACAACATTGAGATGTCTCTATCAGATATTATTATCCTCATTCGTGAAGTGAACAATGATATGTAGTAAAAAAAACATTATGTCTTTATAGGGAATAAGAGGAAAGGGATAGCGAAGAGCATTAAGCCCAAAGCTTCTTCACGACCTTCAAAAAAAAGGAAGATCAAAGGGATGGCAAGAGAACGTGAGTCTATTTGTTTCGCATGTGGTGAGAAGGGACACTGGAGGAAAAAATTCACCGAGGTTAAGAAGAAAGGGGAAGCTTTAGGTGAATTTGTTATTGAATGCAATCTATCTGTTTCTAGATCATTGAGAATCCATAAAAGATATGGTGATGGCGCCCTTCTCTCTCGGTTATCCACATATTCTTCTTGACTCATCTAGGGTTTCCCCTTGAAACCCTCTACTAGGGATTGGTGGCACATCTGAGTGACAAACCTATTTCTTCGTTTCTTCCACTACTTTTCTTCTTTCAATATTCATCCAGATCCGTCTGTTTTTTTTCTATAGAATTGTGGCATTGGCGCTTGTCTACCTGAATTAATTCTTTGGTCTTGTCGAAGGACGTTGCCGTTAAATACTCTAGCTTCCACAACCTTACTCTGATCTCATGTCCCACCACTCCTCTCCAGGCCGCAATTGGACTGATGGTAACATTGAGGTTTTGGGTTAAGTGGTTCGGTGGTCTTCAGTTCTTTAGGCGCTTCTATCTCAGCTCGATCTTGGTTTTAGCTTCTGATATTATTCTCTCCATGTTATCGTTGTCTAGAGTCCTCGATCTCTAAGATCCCTTCCCTAACCTCAAGTACCTATTCTTCCCTTCGAGTTGTATCTGAAGCGTTGGTTACATTAAGGTTTTGGGAGGTGGGGTTTGGAAAAAGACGGTTCCCCTCGTGCGGTATGTTTTGGTTTTTGGTGAAGGTTTGTTTGACTTATTTTTCTTGGTAGTTGTTTAGTTAATGACCTACTCGGTGAAGGCCCGATGGTGTTTTCGGGTTTCATTGTGATTTTTTTTGGATATCGAGGAAGTAGTCGGGGGTTCAAGATGTTGTTATTTTCGGTTATGGTTCCTTTCAATTTTTGTTTTTATATAGTGCTTTCGATTTTCATGTTTTTAGATTGAGATGGATTGTGTTGTTTTTTCAGTGGTTTTGTATGGAGATTTCCTACAATGGTGTGATCTCAGGATGGTGACGACGGAATAGGCATTAGAAAACGTCGATAGTGGGAGTAAAACTCAAGGTTTGTGTGTGACCCGATAAGGGTGTGTGACGTTTGGTGGGTGGATGACATGATGTGGCACATAAATTAAGGCATGATGATTGGATCTGTTTGAATTTGAAATTTGAAATTTGAATTTGGATCTTATATTTTGTTTGGTTGTGGTTACCGCTCGCCCAAAAATATGGTATCTTGAAAATTAAAAAAAGTGAATTTTTAGTCAATCTATCTGTTTCTACAAATTTGGTATTAAATACTGCTTGTGGTGGCCACATATGTATCCAAATACAAGAACCAAGTAGATTCAAAATATTGACCGAGGGGAGGTAGATCCATGAGCAGCTGACAGAGCCAGACTTTCTGTTGTAGTTGTTAGGGACTACCACCTCACATTTCCAACTAGGATGATCTTCGTGTTAATGGGTTGTTTTTATGTAAATTTTGTAACCAAAATCATAATTTCTGTTTCTAGACTAGATATAGATGGTTTTTTCATGTTAGTGAATTAATGTTGCTTCTTTTATAAAGATAGAATTTATTTTGGTAGGGAACATTTATACAACAATATTTATCTGTTGGATTAAAAAAACTATGTAATGTAAATCGATGACGAAGATACTTAACATGACTCATACCACACCCATCTTTTTCATCACCGACTAAGTCATGAACTTGATAAATTCTGGTCAATGTTACATCAAGATGGATATTTATATTCTTTTGAACTAAAACCACATGGCATATTTCATTCATGTTTACAAGGCCAAATGACCAAATCCCAATTTGGTGGGAAAGGTGAATGGGATAAAGAGCTTCTTGAATTGGTTCATACCGATGTGTGTGGACCATATCTAGTTGATGTAAGGGGTGGGAACTCATAATTAATAACTTTTACTGTTGATTTTATTAGATATATTATATCTAATTAATGAGGTATAAGTAAGATTCCTTTGATAAGTTCAAGGAATATAAAAATGAAGTTGAGAACCATCTTTGTAAGAAGATTAAGAAAATCCACTCAGACCGGGGTGGGTAATATCTTAATCAGGACTTCATTGATTACATACGAGAGTTTGGGATCCTATCCCAACTCACTCCTACTTACGCACCTCAACAGAATAGTGAAAACGATTGAAGGAACCACACCTTGTTTGACATGGTGAAATCAATGATGAGTCATGCAAGTATTACATTATCCTTTTAGGGGTATGCGTTTCAAAATATGGAACACATAATAAATAAAGTACCAACTAAATCAATAAATTGTATTCCATATGAGTTCTAGAGTAGATGAAAAGCCATGCTATCAAATTTACATGTGTGGGGTAGTGAAGCATTTGTTAAGGCCTCTTCAGGTAACAAACATGCACCCTAAGGCACAAAGTGTACCTTTATAGGATACTCCAAGGAAAAAGGGGGGTATTACCTATACAACCCAGCATACAAAAAAGGTTATAGTGGAAAGACATGCCATATTCTATGATAGGGAGAACATATCCAAAATCATTAGTGGGAGCAATATTGACTTTGATGAAGTCGAGGCTCAAGGTATACATGAGTTGGTACATGAACATATTCCATAATGCCCCATGGAATAAGAATATCATACAGAGACATAAGTACTGAGTAGGATTAGAAGAGTGGTTAGAGAACTGGAATGGTATAGTTTTATTGTTACTGAGGATGGTGACTCATTATTAGTTGATTATAATTAACATCTAACCTACAAGGAATAAGTATGTGGAATAGACATTGCCAGGTGTCAAGAAGCAATTAATTCTGAAATGGATTCCACATACCATAATGATGTATGTATTTTTATAGATCCTCTAATTGATGTAACGCCAGTTGGTTGCAAATGGATATTCAAGAAAAAAATATACATGGAAGGAAAAGTTAGCACCTATAATGAATGAGTAGTTGTAAACGATTTTAAACATCATCAATAAATTGAATAGGATAAAACCGTTTCTCCAGTTACAATGCTGAAATCCATCAATGTTATAATTTCCATTACAGCTTACCATGACATTGATATTTGGAAAATGGATTTCAAAACAAAATTACATAAAGAGAACCTTAAAGAAGATTTATACTTGACACGACATGAAGAGTTTGTTACTCCAAAGGATGCCAATAAGGTAAGAAAGTTATAGAAATCCATTTATGGTCTAAAGAAAGCATCCAGGTCATAGAAAAATCATTTTGATGAAGCCATAAAAGAATTTGGTGTTATCAAGAATGAATGTTAGCCTTGGGTCTACAAACGTTTTAGTGGGAGTGCATTCATTTTACTAATAGTAGATGTTGATGACATATTACTTATTGGAAACGAGATACCAGTCTTTTATCTTGTTGAGGCATGGATGAACCAATGATTCTCTATGAAGGACATGGATGAGGCAACATATATTCTTGGGATCAAGATCCATTGTGATAGATCCTATAGATTTTCAGGCCGATGTCAAAGTATATACATTGATAATATAATGAATAGATTCAATATGGTACAATCCAAGAGGGGATTGTTGCCAGCATCACCTGGCATTCAACTTTCCAATAATATGTGTCCTAAAACACATATGGAATGAATTATAATGGCAAGGAATACATACACATCAGTGATTCGGTATGTCATGTATTACATACTATGTACTAAGCTGAATGTTGCCTACACATTTAGTGCGGTTGGATGATATCAAGTTGACCTAGGTGAATGCCATTGGATGGTGGTCAAGACTATACTAATGAATCTGCGGCATATTGAGTATATGTTCCTAGTGTATAGAGTATATTAGGATGTAGTCATTAGAGGATATACAAATACTAGTTCCTAGACTGATCAAGATGACCTGAAGTTGCAAACAAGAGACATCTTCACATTGAATGGAGTTGCATTGAGTTAGAAGAACTCAAAGTATAGTGTGGGTGAAGATTCGATAGAAGAGTCCGAGTAAATTGTAGCTTATGAGGTAGATAAAGATGCATTTTGGATGCAAAGATTCATCCAGGAGCTAGATGTGATACCTAGTAGTAAAGATCCCATCAGAATGTACTATGATAATACTGTAGTGGTGGCTCTCGTAAAAGAGCCATGGTCACATCAGTGGACAAATCACATACTTCGGATGTATCATATCTAGAGGGATTTATCTCAGAGAGGTGATGTTTCAGTGAGTAGTATTTCTATGGAAGAAAATGTGGTGGTCCCTTTAACTAAAACATTGACTCATCAGAAACATGATCATCATGTGAGGTCTAGCAGGATGAATGTTGTAGGATGATGGCTCTAGTCCAAGTGGGAGTTTTAAGAGTTTGTGTCCTAGAACCAACTGAATTTAATTTGATTTCATGGATATGTAATATATTATTACATATTATTCATTGTTCTTCATGACTATGATGTAATAATGTGGTAGAGTATTTGTTTCTTTGATAAGGTCATGGTAGTTCCCCGTTATGATGACATCCTTGAAATACTATAACGATATTCTTAAATATATTTCTATGGTTAGATGACATACTATGATGGGACACATAGCATGCTGACCGTCAGGTGAGAGTACTCCTAAGAAGATGCGACTTCCTCTCATGAAGTTCTCAATTAGTAATCTCTAAGATAGAAGATTATGAGAATAGTCTCTCTAGTTGAAATTCCTCATGTTTTTGTGTCATCAGACATTTCAATATGCGAGCGTGTCTAAGGATCCTTAGACATGATGATTATCATTTGTAGGTGTCATGACTAACACAATTGGATTTACTGATGAAAACCGTCATACAGACAGTTGGTGAGAAGTAGTGTACGTTGGGTGCATCATGAGTGGCATGTTATGGATAAGTTGAGGATGTATTTTTCCCTTCCATTTATGGAAGTTGATATCTCATCCTTTTGACTGAAATAGAACCTTCATGTGAAATTCCATGGACAAGGTGTAAAGATGAGTTTATTTCTTGAAGTCATAGAATGACGTATCAAGAATAAAAGTTGATGACACTATTATGATCCCTTCTTGATGAGATATTACGACAAATTTATTATATTACATAGTGACAGTTTGTATGTGGATGTCGTTGTTGTGACATTATGTTCTTTTATGGGGTGCCTTGACCAGTTTCTAGATAGTACTCTTATAATTTAGGCAATCCCACCAAATTACAATGAGAAATAATCCAAGAGTGTCACACACTATGTGTTTTTGGTGGGCTTGGTTACATTATATTTGAAATAAATTAATAAATTAAATATTATTTTCTATTATGTGGAAGAAATTTATTCAAGTTAAAATGATCGTATAAATTAAATAAAATCTATTTATTTACTTTATTGAACATTTAGTAAATATATATTTACTATTTTGTAAATAAATTATTTATTTAAGTGAATAAATTTTTTATTTATTTATTTGGTGTTGAGAAAATGGAAGTGGAGTTCGAGAAGACTATGGTCGGTCTGGAAGTAAAATTATTATTTGCAAGATGGTAAATAATTATATAACTAGTTTGAAAAAATTAAAATAAAACTACTATTATTTTGTGACACATAATTTTATTTATAAATTTTTTTTCCTCCAGGTGGCACACCATAAATAGTGACGCTATATTATTATTAAATTCATGGGTTTTCTCTAAGTTCATGAATATATTTAATTCTTTCTATGAAATTAAATATTGTAAATGAAATTCCATGGATATAAATAGAAAATTATGCCTATTTTGCTATACACCATACCACATGCCTTGTGGATTGACAATTTTTGAACCAAACAATTTCACTCTCGAATCCTCTTCTATTCCCTCTCTAGAATGAGAGACGTTCATCAAGGACAAAGAACAAGAGATCAAGAATGCCTGACACGAGACACTCACTTCGCCAGACATCGACCTAGAGAACGAGCAGTGTCAATTGGTGGCCATCAAAGCACGTGTGGATCACCGCTATAGGGAATCTATTTTGGATATTTATAAGCACGAAGAGATAATATGTAACGATCATTCCAGCCGATCAACACCATCAACGAAGAAAAATAACAATGATCCAGGAATTATTTTTCGTTATTAAATTTATCAAATTATTTATATACATGATGTGCATGATCCTCTCTAAAGGTTCTGGACCTCTTCCTTATTTATCTAAATCATTGATTCTATTCCATGGAGAATAGCATTCATAATTGTATTTATCCCAGTATAATCTTTTATCATGGTGAAAATTAATGTTGGGTGTCGTCCCAACACCGGTTCCACTGCACTCGGAACCTTCATATATAACACAAATAATATATATATATATATATATATATATATATATATATGTATATGTATATATATAAATAATTACACGCAATATCTTAGAATTTTAATGACAATGAGGATGTAATGTAACCAAATGAAATAGAATTTTGAAATAAAAGTATTTACCACTTTGAAACATTTAATTCAAATACCCTTAAATGAAATAATTTAAATTGAAACATAAAATAAAATGAAAAATGATGTGTTCATTTTATTACTTGTTAATAGTAAGTTCAAATACCATATAAAATTAATATGTGTATAACATTGGAATATACCCCAATGAAATGAAATTGATACCAAAACCCTTACCTAGAATATTATATTTTTTCATACTTTCATAAACATCCTTAATAGTCATTTTCATCATGTTATTAACATAGAAAATAACCATATTAATATTTATGATATAATATATTATTATTTTATAACATATTATTATATTTTGATTAAAAATGATTTATTATTTTTATCCTTTCAGGTAATAGGTACATTGTTTTTCTATTATGTTTTGAGATTTTATTTTTTTCCCACTAAAATAGATCATGATTTTAAATATATAGAATTTAAAAAATAATTTATATATCATATATATTCATTATTTATGTATTTATGTTATTCCATAAAATATTAGGGTATGAAAAGAAATATAGCATTCATAGAGATGGTTGGTCATACATATTCATGATCATTGTATTCATTATCATGTCTTATTAAATGAAAGAAAATTAAATTCTATACACACAAAAAACATATATATATATATAGTATTAATAATCATATTTATCTCATATAAATTGCATATGTTATTTAAACCCATCCCTAATATATTCATTGTAAAGCATGAAGAAATCAAATCCCTTTGTAATGTGGTAGTATACCGTACATGGAAATGACATTATAATATTAACATAAATTGAAAGGATTGATGTTATTTGTTACATAATAACTACATAATAATAAATATATCATAAATACCATAAAATCATATTTAAATGGTATGCTCACCATTATTCTAAACATTGATTGGTGTAAATGGAAAAAATGACATCATTTCTTGAGGAGGTAGTCTGTCATACACTATGATACATATTTTATTATACATTAATGTTATAAAATTAATTTAAGGAGTTGGAGTCCAATATAATATAAATACCATTATTGGAAAAAATACCTATTTTTAGTGTATCCTCCTTATGTTTTCCTTAGTACCTTACTGTGTTTTCTTATTTCAAAAAATAATAAATATAGGATATAGGGAGGAATAATTGGGATATATTTGGGTATGAAATTTTCGAAATAATGTGTCTTTATGGTGTTAATAGGACAGGATATGGGGTCCCCTATTATAATTTGGACGAGTGGAAAACATGTAAATTTTTTAAAAAGTGAATTCCACCAATGATTTTTCCATGTGAAGTTGTTCCAAAAATGAAAAAATATAATAGAAGGAATAAGGTATACATATTAAAATAAAATTTGTGTTTGGAAATTTTCATGGTCATTTTCCCGTTATTTTTAAATTTAGCCCCTTAGTAATCTCGTTTTTCTCTTTATCACAATAATCAATATTTAAAAATTCACTATAAAAATTGGAAAAAACGTAATTTTAAAACATTTTAAATTATAAAATATTATGATTAAAAAATTGGAATCAATTATTTAATATTCTATTCATATATATGGAGAAAGTAACTACAAATTAATCTCCCATACATTATGAGAAACTGGTTTCTAATGTGAGAATGTTTAAAAGTATAATATGTTTATATATATATATGATATAAAAATGATTCCATTGACATAATTTGGATTAAATTTATTATAATATAAATTTTTATCTTAAAAAAATCCATAACATAGATTATCATTATAAAATATTTAGACTTAAATGTAGTTTTAAATTAAAATTTCGTATTTTACACTAGTCATCAAAAAAATAATGTTTTCAGAGAAAAATAAAAAAATTCAATCTATGTTAATTTTCACATTAATATTTGAATAATGAAATTTATTTTTTGAAATAAAAATTCTAAATTTTCCAAAAAATTGTTTCAATATAATTGTTCGATTAAATTGTGGAAGAACTATTTTTAAAAAATATTTATTTTTATCGATAAAATATGATTTGTTCTTATCATATTCCTATAAAATATATATGATGAATATAAAACATTTCATTTACTTTATAAAAACTAATTTTCATTTTATCATAAACTAATACTATTTAATTTAATTTATTAAGATAACATTCATTTATCATATAACATAATTATTTATAAAAACTATTCCATTATATTTAATTAGTTTTTATATTCACATTTTCTAAATTGGTAACAAATTATTTATTCTTTTATTTTTTATAATAAATTAATAATAATTATGAACTAAAATTTAATGTATATCATATAGTTTTAATAATAATATTAACAGTATATTGTTTTTCGGTAAAACTTGGTCATGCACGTGAGACACGTTGTCAGAGGAACTCATTATTGCATGTAACACAAGATAAAATAAATGTTTCTTATAATTAAAGCTAATATAAACATTTAGTGTAATGATTGTTAATTCAGTATTTCACGTGACATACATTTTAAAAAAAATTAATTATTTTAAAATTTTCATGGTATTACATAGTCATTGTTTTCTTTCATCACCATAAATAATGTTAAATAAATTCTATAGTTAACATAGCTTATATTTCTACAAACATCATAAAAAAATATATACCCTAAAAATTTGGAGATATTCTGTTAAGAAGTCATTAATAATGATATTTTTAATACATGTTAAAGTGCTTTGTATGACCACATGTTATAGTGGAGGGGAAATATAAAAATGTGATGATGCTTCTATTTCCCATACACACATGTAAATAAGATAGAATCACTATGAAAATTAAAACTTTTATCCAAATGTAATCCAAATGGAGAAATGCCATATTGCCATTTGGGGAGATACTCACAAAAAATACCCACTTTATCGTAATTTGGGATGATTCATCTCTTGAACAACATGGAATGATATACATAAAGGAAGTGGCGAGGCACTATAGGGATTTTTTTCGATAATTTCTCATCAAGATCCAAGGTTCACCTCTATATTTGGATAATTATTTAACATGATCTGAATGATGATTTGTGAATTATATATAATCGGTCATCCCCAAAATGATGGTCAATATAAGAGGATGATTCATAAATATTAGAACATAATAACATCCAACCCAATGTATCCTAAATGAATAAGAGAAAAACATATCCCATTGGACGAGTTATTATACATGAATAGTTCCAACTCAAGTCTTAAATTTAACCAAAATGATTCCTTATGTTTGACGTAAGATAAAACAGATTTAAGTAATGAAGAAGTTGGTGAATTAATGGTTCATAGATCTGATCTTGTACAGGAGATAACATTGAATATTTAATACTTTTGACAACATACACAATCATCTTAGATTTAGAAGAAGAGATATGATAACAACTATTGATGTGATATGAAGTTTTAATTTAATGAAAATGTGATCCATTTAATATAAAAATTCAATATAGCCAAACATTTGTGATTGAATAGAAATCATATAATTAATTATCCAATATTTTATAAAATTCCCATCTTTATAATAGTAGTGGTATATCAGCTAGTACTAGCACCAAACCTGGATGAACTACATTATGTGGCTCAAAAATCTCTAAGGAGAAAGTATATAGATAATCCATGAAATGTTCTATATGTTGTGGTTGTTCAATTTAAACATGATATATTTTATAATGAGAAACCGGTGATGATATTGTAGTGTGGAGATTATTTTTACTAAAACTATATAACTCCCCATGTATATGTGATAATTTGGGACAACAAATATGGAGAGGATATATGGGAAATAGTGGAAACAATGATGTTGATGTACCCTGAGCTATTCACAATTAATAATATTAGTTTAAATTTTTTAGATGATATATATAAAGGGAATTTATGAAATGAAAGATATTTTATAATTGTTATTTATTTCATTAATTAATGTGTGATATATTATATTGAATATTCTTATACATAGACAACACACAGAAATAAAAAAAATATTATTTCATTAATGTAGTTTGTTACATTAGTAAAAACACAATTAATAAAAATTAAATATTTTATAACTAGATAAAAATATTAAATATGAAAATAAAATGAGAAAATAAGGATAATCCTAATCTATTAGAATTATCACACCCATGAAAAAATAATGGAAATAAAACAAAATATTAATATACAAATATTTTTTTTGAAAATTACAATATTTAACCTTGGGAAGAATTTCAATGAATAATCAATAATAGAATATAGAATTATTTTTAGGATTGAATATGATTATAATATTAGTAATGTGACCATTATATTAGTAATATAACCATTTCAGTTGTAAACCTGTCATTATGAATAGTAACCTAACTGTTAGAAAAACATTTTGATGTTAAAATACTATAATCTAATATAAATATTATTTATCATGATAAAAAAATATTTTAATGTTGTTAATGAAATATATATACTAAAATATCAGTTAAAATATAAACACTTTAATATAAACTATTTTTTAATGTATTTCATAAAACACATAATTTTGGGAAAACAATTAAAATTCAAAATTCTATAAAACTAGTATTATTGAATAAATTTCATTTTTTTAATTAGTAAATTAAAATATCCCATGGCGGAATGTTTCATAATTTTATGAAAATATTCAATTTTTATCTAAATAGTAAAAATTCTATTTATTAAATACTTAATGTTTTATGAAATTATTATGAAGCAAAAATTACTTAATAAATTCTAATTTTTTAATATTGGAAATTAATCAATTTAACAAAAAATGGGTCATTTAAAAATAATAAGGACAATTTACAACTCTAAAATGTTACTTCCGATGACTAAATTTCGATTGTGTTCCCTAAAAAATTCTTTCTTCATTTTTCTCAATTCCATATGATTAATATTATAAATTAAATTATAAAGCATTGAGTGATTTGATAATAATATTGTCATATTCAAATATGTAACAAAATTTCATAAATACCTCGATTTAATGGTTTACATAGGATATATTAATTTTTTCATAATTATAACTTATGAAAACAAACCTATTCAGCTATAAAAACATCCTCACATCCTCGTTAGAAATCCACTAGTCCATCACATACCCAAAAAAAAATTCCATAATTTCCTCTATTAGGTCCCTTATAAATCATAGTTATGTTCAAGGGTTAGTCAAATGCCACCATTTTTGGAGATTAGTTCCATTGAAAAGTTGGAACACTGAGAAGAAGGCACTATTTCATCAAAATCTCTTTTCATTTTCCACTTACCTTCCAAATTTGATATAATACATTAAAAAAATTATTATATGATAAATTTATTTTAATATTAATTATTTATTAATAATTTTAACCTATTTTACAAATTATAATAACATCATATTTATTTTACCGGCTTCTATTTCTCCTCATTTATCAATGTCTGGTCAACTAATGATTAAACAAACATGATGATATTTTACAACATATTATTTATCAAAAAACTCTTTTTATTATTAAACAATATATATATTTTATAAATTTATAAATACTTTTATTCAAATTTTTTAATATTGATAATTTAAAAATATTATTTATTAATGGTCATTATATTCAAGAATGAATATAAATTTTAAGAAATATATTATATGAAAACATTTCAATATTAATAATGGTAACTAAGAAATAAAATCCATTTCTTATAATTGATTCATAATGGGAAAGTGAACATAATTTAAATTATTTTACTTTTTTAATAAGTTATTTTTGTTTTAAAGGGGATATAAAAAATATGAAACCTAACTAGATTTATGGTAATATTATTCTTGATTCAAACACCTTCATTCGAGTAATATCCTCTTTTATTTTATATTCATGATGTATATTCCCCTAAACACATTAAATTTTATACGGATGATCTATTTCTTATTCTTACTAGTAATATACATGTTCATAAAATATAAAAATTATCTTAAAGATAATTTATACTATTTTTAAAAAATAATCTATTTTTCAAAAACATCTCATTAAATCCTACTAAGCTGTTTATTATATATTTGATAATGTTGATGTTTTATAACAAATTATGGAATCCTTTATTCATTTTTGAAAGATAAATATTATTCCTAAAATTATTTATTACGAATTCATTGTCTTTATAATATATTTATTTGGTTATTTATCTATTTGATATTGTGATATATCACGTGAGAATATTTTTATTTTTCTTGAACATTATTCTATTAGTGTTCATAATATTTTTTTTACTATTTTTGAACATATTTTATCCATTAAAATGATTCCATATATATTAAAAACTATTAGTGTTATTTTAAAACTATGTAATTAAGTTTCATTTTTATGTATATTTAATACTATATTCCTTTTTAAAATGATTATTTCTGTCTTATGATGATGATCCCATGGTAATGATATAATTATCAATCTTATGCTCACAAATGTACTATAGATTCTTGTATCTTATTCCACATAAGCTATCCCACACCTTACTGGTATTAAATATCACACATTTCATTGATGTATATTATAATGTTATTACATTTATTAAGTAGAACATGAATTGATTAATGAATAAAATAATGTATATGAATAATTATAAATATTATATGTATAAATATATTTTTTCAAGATACTTATCCTTTTGTTCCAAGAATATTTTCTTATTATGTTATTTATCTAAAATATTATGTAATATCCATGTATGATAATGTTGGGTTTCTATAATAGATGAACCCCAATATGTTATCACATGTTCAATGGAAGAAAATATTTTCACTCAAAAATGAAAAATGCTAAATTTGGTACAAAAATTATAGTGTCTCAATATCAATAGAATATTCCTCCAATTATATTATTTTATTTCTATGATTAGGGATTACCTATTAAAATCATATATAAGGGAAACATATAAACAATTGTTGTACTGTATAAATAATAATTTAATGAAATACAATAATTTATCTATAGAATTAATATGTCTAATTGGAATCAATATGAATATTCAGTGTACACTCCTTTTTTTGAATGATTTCTAGGACAACTCTTCTCTTTTAGTGATTAATTAGTTATATCCAGATCAAAGTTAAATCATTTGGAATTATTTAGAACCATGGAGTTGATAAAAATAGTTATCAATATGGGGTTTATAATACTTAATCATTATTGTGTTCTATTTATAGTCATTAAAATTATAAAAGAGACATCATGATTTTCATTTTTTCAATGAAGAGGACAGGTTCACCCCATGGGGAGGTATTTGGGAATATAAAACACTTATTCATATTCTCATGGAGTTTATTATTTAATTCATGAACTTTAATTATCACAATCCAATGATGAGTTTTTGATATTTTAATAACAACATTTAGTTGTTCGGTTTTAAAATATACCTCATTACCAATGTATGTCAATAAAAATAATTTTTAAATACATCAATATTTTTCCATATGGTATAAATATTATAAATTTTAAGTTTTCCCAATAATTATTAGAAAAATTCCACTCGATATTTTTTATAAAGATCCATATAATGGAATTCTTTTCCGTAGGGAGTTTATAGTCATCATTTTATAAATAAATGATAGTAATATGACATTGGATATGAAATGGTGCATATGTATAATTATAATTAATTTATTCTATATATATATATAGGGTCAATCCATGAGTTAAAGTATATTAATTTTCATTAATAGTAGATTAAAAGGATGTTTATAAAGAATATTCTCGAAAACAACTTTCTAATTAGATTTGTATAATTATGATGAGTAATTCACAAAACTTTCTGATTTCCATAATAATGAAATATCTATATTTTTGGTATATTAATTTTATATTAGATATAATTTTAATGATATAATATAATTCATTGAAGAATTCTAAAATAGGTTTTTTGGTATATAGTTCATAAATATCACCACATCAACTTTTTTTCTTTATCCTTCACGGAAAATATTTTACCAAGAGTATAATGAAACAATAATTATAATATACAATAATATGACAATGAAAATCAATCAATTGAGATATTAAATTTTAGAAAATTTTATTTAACCATGTATATTTATCAGTTAATCCTATATATCATATTTTTAATTATATGTATTTAAGGTTATTCAAATTTATTATTCATAATGAAATCACTAAAATAAAATAATCTCAGTCTCATACTAACTACTGTGAATGATGATTTAAAAATATTTATATTACATCCTCTCACATGAATAATCATTATATATCATAATATATCATACACCATAACCTCTAGGATTATTTTTATTGGTGGTTAGATACATAATTATTTTTCAAGATTTTCAATATATATAATAAATATTCTCCTAGCACGATTCCTATTTTGAAAAATTATAAATAACAATTTTATTCAAAATCATTGGAATAGAAACATAATAATGAGTGATATTAGATACTCAATATGGGTAAAATAAATAAGTATGAATGAAAGATCATATGTGAGAATACATGAATAATTGGATTTGATAACATTATAATGGTTTTATGTCCATAACATAATATAATAATACATAAAAAACATAGATCACATATAACAATTCCTAGTATATGGGTTTGGTAAAACATAATAAATGAGTGATAAATGTCTAAAGGCATGAGTAAATAGTCATGATCTACCGAAACAAAACATATGAATAATAGTGTTCAATAATCACAACTATAGAAATCATATGATAGGTAAAGTCTAACCATAAATACATTAATTTCATAATGGAACATGGTAACCATAAAAAGATAATATAGTAGGGATTGGATAACCACTAGGGTTCCATAACCATTTAAAACATGGGATAAAGTGATATGTTATATCCTAATATCATGATACATAAAACAATGAAAAATTCATAGGTGGTATATGTTTGAAAATTAAATCATGAAATGATAATCCATATAAATGGATTTCATACTAACTATAAAAAATAACTATTCAATAATAAATTAATTACCCCCTGAAATAAATGAGTTCTAGGAATATTTTCCGAAGAAGTTAAATTAATCTATCAGTAGTGACAAAGTGGATAGAGTCTATTAAAAATATATCTATGGAATTAATATATATTTTAAATGATTTTCACCTAATTAGAAAAAAATTAAAGGTGAATAATAATAATTAAACTAAAATTGAAAAAAAGTCATTTTTGATAATTTTTATTGAAGAAAAAACAATATGTTTTAAAAATTGATAATAAGATATAATTTTTAAAAACCATGAATTATTATAAGTAAATATTAATTATTTATATTTTATATAAATATGGGAAAATATATTACTATCAAAAGTGTTAAAGTGAATATTTATTTCACCTTATTATATTGAAATTCATTATCAATATGAAATCGTTCATGTAGAAAAAATTAAAGAATTTCATTTAAGATATTTTAAATATTGTTCTATAATATATAAACATACATTAATAAATAAGTACTTCTCATAGAATGATATTAATATGAAATTATAAGGAATATGGATATGGAAGAGAAATATTCCTTGAAAAAATTAGTAGTTTTGTTGGGTTTACCATTTTCAGAATAATTTCGATTTAAATATGGAAGAAATAAAGGGTAAATTGTATAAATTTATTTAAACACGAAGAATATTCATAATAAAATATTATATATTTATTTATATATATAAATACTATATAATTCTTATAAATTGGAATTTATATTTAGAAAATTCAAATATCAATGGGGAATTTGGAAAGACAACATTACATTTACTCATCTTATAAGACCATGTCCTTAAATAATACATTATATTGAATTAAGTCAATAATGTTATTTTAATTCACATATAATACCTTTTCACTTTTATTGATTTATTGAATTATTCCATACCTCATATATAAAAACTCAAATATTAAAAACTAGATGCTTCTCCACACTATCCAATTTTTTCATAAAATAAAATCATTTAAAAAAACATGGTTTAATTTCATGTTTAATCATCATAAATTTTCCTTAACTCTATCCTTGACTATATATGACCTTAAATACTAAGATTTTTATAAAAAAATTGGATTATAATAAAAATATCCTTAAGGGACAAACAATGTAGGAAAACTGTTAATCATCCTAAAACATGTAAATAATGAAAACATTTCCATAATGCAATACTTTTCACCTATAAGGAGTAGTAAATAATATCTATTAAATATAAGCTCATTTCTTCCTCATTTTGTAATAAAAATATTACCATAAAACCCATATAAAGCACATATGACATATAAATTTAACTTGGCACATTGTCATACTTAAATAGAATTATCATGCTATCGAATTCCTTAAATGTCGCGATTACAAATATAACATCCTTAAGGATTACTTACATACCCATTAAATTGGAAATTATAATGTAACCAACTGGGATTGGATTATAAAATAACCACTCATATTTTTTATCACATAATCACCCGTCAAAAGTAATAATACCATGAACATGACACATAAAAGATTGCAATTATCAATATTCCACTGAAAAAATTTAATTGAAATCAAAAGAAATAATTTCAATAATTTGAAATAATAAATCCATTTTAAAAATAAATTTCAATACAAAAATACCAAAAAAATGGGAATAATGGATTTCTTTTCCTTTTTAAAACATTAAGGCTTATAAAAGAATCCAAATATCAGATAACAGTTATGAAGGTGGAGCATTCATTTTTACCGGATACGTTAAAAATACCTTCCTTTTGTCAGTTTGTAAAGAAAGTATTATTGTATATAAATATTTTTTTTAAACCATTTAATTAAATAAATATTCAAAGGGGTTTATTATACACATTATAAAATAAGGTGGTGTGTAATATGACTCAATGAAAGAAAATTGAGACAATGTCCTCTACATTGAGTTCGATTCATCATGTATATTAATTTTTCTTTATAAAAAATAAACATAAATTAATTTCTCCATTATTTGGAACCATTTAATGTTCATTATTCCTTTTATATCATTAATTACTATGTTATAATAATTAGTTAATTATTTGAGGTTATGGCAGATGTTTTATCGATATTCGAAACTTGAGTTGAAAATGAACACTATATGATGTCACTAGAACTTGTAGCCATAATCCCACCATCTTCAGAATAATATTCAAGAAATTATTATAATTTTATACAGAAATTATCCTTTCAAATAAAACAATTATATATTGTTATGAATAATGAACAACGTTATAAACATGGAGACAGTAGGTCATACGTACGCAATAGTAACATTTATCATTTTTTATCAATCGTTGTAGAAAAAGAAATGCATTATTTTATCATTAATTAATGATCATAAAATATTTAATATCATATAAATCATTTATATATACTTATATATATGTTATACAAGTGATATAATAAATTAGAACGAGTCACATTGCTTTTTGGATGTGATAGTTCACATGTAAGCATGAACGACACTATTATTATTATCCACATGGAAAGTAAGAAAAAAATGCTATTATTATATTATAATCATTAATTTGTAATTAATATAACATATGAACATTAATCCAGTTATTATAACTAGTTATGAGGGATGGTTATGTAAAATGAAATAGATTTATTTATGGATGTGATAGTTCACATGTATGAATTAGCAATTAATTCCTTTCCCATTTAATGGAAGTGTGGGTGGATTTAGGTGATAATATTAACATAATATAATATAATTATATTTATGATACTGGAGTAATTATTTCATCTTAGAAGAGGAATATTTTATGGGAGTGTAATAAGAAATAAAATAGAAACACATAAATTAAAACATTTCCTTTACTTCAGATGATCAACTTTCGTAGCACATTAACACTAGTAAAGAGTTTGTTATTCCAAAAATATGAACTCTATAACGTAGTAAGGTATTATAGGAAGGTTTTTTTTCATATATTATTCAATAAAATGGTTTTTAAAATGTGAGTAAGTGATATAAATTGGTTCCTTTTATATGATAGGGGAGGGGCACACTTGGAATTGTTAAATTTATTAAATTATTAAAAATTTGTTTTTTATTAAAAATTTGTTAAAAGTTATATTTCTAGAAGATATTATTAGTATGGGTTAATGTAACATCCCAAGTAAATAAAGAATAATACATTTTCATATTTATTAATATTTTCTAATTGAATATTAATTTTACTTTAAATGGGTTGATATGTTCGATAGTGTACCCGATACGCAACAAAGAGTTTTTTGAAATCTTACGTTGCACACTAGTAATAAAATAATATTATTTTAAATGTTAGTCAACATGTAGCTATTGTATTGATGGGAATGAATAGAAATAACTAAAATATGATTATATATGTTTGTTAAATGTTTTTAAATTTATCCAATAAAGGATAAAGGTTTAAAATATGAAAAGAATCCAATTTTAGGCATATATACTCTAATTTTCACTAAAGGTCCACTTATCAACTATTGATGGAGAACCATCATTAAATATAGTTTTGGTCACTCTTATACATTCTATTGGAAAAAATATAATTCTTCTTTAGAATTGGGACCTCAAAATTTACTTTCTGTAAATTTTCTGTATTTTTCCGATAAAGATCATTTTTAATGAATAGTGAATAACACTGTATTTTAATTCAAAACAAATTTTTAATATTATTTTTTATATGATTAGATTATAATTTGATGTAGTTTTATAGTGAAATTAGAATATATTTTTACCATTTATTCCAATATTGTTCATTGGAATTAATTTCACTTTGAAACCGGACTTGAACTAGTGTCAATATTTTGATACTTTTTGTTTCATAAAAACACACTATTTGTTTTGACAGTGGGAATTAATTATTAAATTAATTAATTCAACTTATATGTTTTGAATTTTTTAAAATAGTCATCATTTTTGAATTCGGAATATCAAATATAGCTTATGGTGAATTTTTTGTATTTTTCATAGAAACTTCAATTTTTGATGAGTAGTGAAACCACTAAGTTGTACTTAAAAAAACTGATTTTTCATTTAAATAAAATTTTACCACCTCTGTGTTTTGAATTTCAAAAATCTGACATACATGGTTGTCATTATGAATTAAAATTTGGTTCAATGGGATTAAAATAATTTTTTGTGAATAGTAACTTTTAAGTTTTTAATCGCGATTAGAGGTAATTATTGTAGTTTAAGGTAAAGATAATGTTTTTATAATATTAAATGAACTTGAAACATGTCCAACCCTTATTGGATGTGTCATGGCCGACCAAGACAATCCATGGGTCAACTTGGGGAGCCCATGGAGCTACTTTGGTAGGAAAATGACATTAATACCTTTTTATTTAATGTTTAAATAAAAATGTCACAAACATGAGTTGTTTTACTAAAACAATTTTTACATGGGGTTATAAAAGTCCTATTTTTTACTATAAATATTCATTGGAAATATAAAAGTATTTCCTACATTATAGTATTTTTTTATAATTTTTAGACATTAAATAAGTTAAATTATTTATGACACCATGATGATGTAGTGATTACCTCATTATTTAACGATTTAAATAAAATGGAAATATAATGTTAAATATTAGACCTACACATGTCCAAAACCTATTGAATGGGTGGATTTCAAACCCTTATCACCTTATCCTAGAAAAAAATCAATGTAGGACTATTAAAATCCGAAAATCGTTCTAAAATAAAGTTACATTTCCTTACTTTCCAAGAGTGCCCCTCCTCTCCTCTTATAAAAGGCCCCCACCTATACCTCTTTACCCACACCTCTCAAGATTGTGTCTCTGCCAACCCCAACCCATTTTGTCTCTAATCATCTCTCTCTTACTCCTAGTTTCCTCACTTTGGGCAGAAGTCCACCCAAGGAAGCCTTGGATCTCAAATCAAAAGGAGTTACCCGATTTAAAGGTAGTGTCATCTGTTGTGTTCTTATGCATTATTTTGATTCTAAAACCCCATAAACTCCTTTTATTCCTTTATTTTGTAACACCTACATTATCTTCAATATACTAGGATGATGTTATAATAAGGATTAGATATACAAATACACACACCTTCATCTAATGGTTAAATAACATACTGTTTCTGTGGATGGCGAATTTCTGCCTCACGAAACGATGATTGTTCAACACTCATATAACACCTTCAAATGTGGCCATTAAGATGTCACTGTATTTATATATGATATATATTATGTTTATCTGTTACTTAAACTTCTGAATTTTTCATTTATGGGATACCATTAGGGTTTCCATTATGGGTAAACGTGATATCTTAATATTAGAAGTGCGGACTACCGCCCCCTCAAAGTGATTTGATTCGTTAACACCATATGTGGAACATATAAAGGATAAATTTAATGACATTATATATGATACCATACTGTAATTATAATACTATTATGTATTATTATGTTTAAATTCCATTAAATATGAAATAGAAATGGAAGTAGTGTTCATGCGTACGTACGGCTTACCGTCTCCATGAACGGTGCATTTCATTTCTTACCCCTAAATGATTATGTAATATTATAAATGCATTTATATACTAGATATATATAATATATATGGAATCTATATCATGAATATCATTTTTGAGATAATGGATATTTTACTACGTGAACAACTTGTAAATATAAGAAGTTCACTTTTGACTCAAGTACCAAATATCGACAAAACGACCATTATTATCCTAAATAATTACATAGTGTTCATGACAAGATAATAGGTGATAAAATGGGAATAAGGAACTGGAAAAAGGTTTTTAATCAAGTAGAAATTAACTCATGTTTATTATTCAAGAGGTTAAAGATTGACCGAGTCAAGTCGGACCTGATGTAAGGGACTTCGTCTCAATCTCCTCTCATTGAGGCATATTTCGTTTTATACACAACATTCTTTCATACTGTGTATAAAACCCTTTGACTTTTACTTTTATACAAAAGGAATCTTTTTCTACGAAGCGTTTTACTTAAAGAAAAAAAGGAAAGTTTCTTTTAAAGTATGCGGTGACAACGACCTTTTCCGCCGCCGCGAGTATTATTGGATCTTTGGCTTCCTCAACAAGCCGTAATGTTTTTAAAATAAAATAATTACCATATACTCTTTTATGTATTTTGGTATTGAAAATGTTTTTGATAAAGGAATATATTATGTCAATATATTTAAATGATATATTTTGATTGAAATGTGGAAATGTTATCATTCTTTTATATTGGTTTTATGTGTTATAATTTTATAATTGTACTTGTCCATTTGACGGGTGGTTACGTGATAAACCATATGACGGGTGGTGCCGTGAATACTAGGACGGGAGGTTAAGTTATAACCACCAATGCATTGGGTATGGAAGTCGGCCGTATGGCTATTCCATTAAGTATGAATAGAAGTTGGCCGAATGGCTATTCCATTAAGTGATGTGTGTGGAAGTAGACTGTATGGTTATTCCATCCATCCAAAGTAAATTTTTATTAAGAGAAGAAGAAAATACACAAAGAGGACTACAGAGGTCTAAAGAAATGAAAACCAAGGGCATCCCCTCTAATCAAATCAACACATTCCGCCTTCAAACTGTTAATCCGTAAAATTTGTGCGTCTGTGGAACTGAGGTCAGCCATGGAGGCCAAAAAGTCTGCAACCTTGTTCCCCTCTCGATAAATGTTTGAAAGAGTAGTGTTATGACCAAGCATATGACAGCAGTTCCTGATCACGTACTCTATGGACCACGGAGTAGAGCGTTTCTCTTTGAGGCAATCTAGGAGGACAAGTGAGTCCACCTCCACTTCCGAGATGGCAACCTCCTCCTGAATGCACAAGGAAAGTCCTGTGAGAAGAGCCCGGGCCTCGCCTAGAATGGCATTTCCCATACCCAGAAAACAAGAGAAAGCCAGGATCACATCACCCTTATTATCTCTAACAACCCCCCCTCCAGAAACCACCCCCGCTGCGCATGCTCCGTCAGTATTGAGCTTGCAAAACTAACAGTTTTCATTGTTTGTGTATTCCTTACTGAGCTTTTTATGCTCACCCCAAGTTTTTTTGAAATATATTTCACAGGAATTAATGTGGAATAGGTTCAAGTATGGGATCAAGGGGAAGTCATGCTATCTAAAACATGGAAGTAGACATGGTTCTTTTTAAGATTTTTTATTTTATGGAATCATAGTAGAAGTGTCTACTTTGTAATATTTTGAGATGTAATAGTTATGTCCTAATTCTCTAAAACTATAAACCTGAAAAGATCCTCAATGTGAATTATTCATTTAATTCAATATTAAGTAAGGTTTAAGGCTGGGGCCTTATAGTTAAAATATAGTCATAAAATTAAAAATAAATAAGTTTTTATTATTTTTTAATCTTTATATTTTTAATTTAACTGGGTTAAACTCTTTCCATTTTATCAAGTAATATACACTTGAGGGTTAAAATTATTACTAAATCATTAAAAATTTCTATTTAATGATTCATTAATGATATTTTTATACTTAAAAAACCTATTTGTCTGAATATTATATTTTTATAAAATTTATATCATTTATTTTATATTTTTATATTTTAAAATATGAATTATGTTAATTTTGACATAATTCATTACTTGTCTTTTTAAAATTATCCAAAACTTCTTATTACTTTGAAAAAACTAAATTAAATCATCTATAAAATTTTAAATTCATCTATTAAATTAATATATGGAATAATATATTTCAAATTATATTTTTTTAAAGTTATTAATATATTTTATTTGATTCTTTCTTTAATAAATCAATTACTTCATCCTTAGTACGACACTATTTAATACATTTATTTATTTCCTAAAAAAATAATTACATTAAAAGGATGTAGATAATATTTTTATATTTGGATGTAATATATATAGTCATATATATCAATTATATAACCCCATATTTGTTTTGGTAAAAAGAGACTTGTTTTTTACATCTTTGTATTTACTTTAAATAAAATGTAATAAATGTCATTATACCACACAAGTAGCTTAAGAATGCTAGAATTTTACCTCAAGGATTATATTTGTTGAAAAAACTCATAAAATGAAATTATTACAAGTGTTAGGGTAATTTTATGGTATGATAATAATAATTTTAGCCTTATTTACCTCATTTACCCTTTTACCATGTTAAATAAAATAAAAAAAGATAATATTCATCAAAAATTATGTTGATACTATTAGATAACATTTCTCATATTTATCGAAGCCATGTATATAAATTATTTAAATTTAAATTCATATAATTGGAAAAATTAATTTTAATATAACCCTGTTGACCGATCGAGAAAATGTGTTTTTTTGAATTAAAAATTTTCAAAAGGTCAAAAAGTTCTTATACCCAATTTAAATGTGAAATTAATTACAATGAACTTAATTATATTATATTATAAAATATTAATCTATTTTAACATTAAAAACAATTAAAATGATAACATTACTATATAAATAAATTATATGAAAATGATGTTTTGAATTAAAATGTAGTATATTACATTATTTATTAAAATTTTAAATTTATCAAAAATATACCAAAAATTATCCCAAAGTAAATTGTTATATTTTTATTAGAAATAAGATGTTTATTTTCTCAAATATAATTCATAAAAGTGACAAAAACTATATTTAAAATGTTTTTTTAATCAAAAGGCTATAAAAGTCTTTTTTTAAATACTCATATAATGCATAAAATATAATTTAATATTAAATCACATCTATAAAACATATAACCTTAATTTTAAACATCATTTTATATTTATATTTCAATAATATAATCCAAAAATAATGATTTGAATATTTTAAAAAAACAGTTATTTGAACAAAAATAGTTTTTTTTCATAAAAACCCATCCTTTATATTCAAGGGGTGTAATTTTCATTTCTAATTAATTTTATAACCAATGAATCATTATATAATCATGTTTAAACACTATCTTCATAATTTATATAATAACTTTCTTTCTCATTATTCTAACAGATATGTGATAACTAAAATATTAAATAATAATATTTATTTTTTGATTATGCTCAAAGTGGTTTATCATGTACACTTTAAAACAAGGTGTATTATATTATATATTTTAGATATTATATCCTTACCCCCTTTTGGAAATTTAGTACTCTCAATTTTAAATATCGACTCAGTATGTAAGTTTTTACTTTTCAAAATTACTTCATTGAAATCCCACACTAGAAAAAGGGTCAATAAAACATCCAATTTAAAAGTAAGAAATTGAAGTAAAATGGCACCCAAGATAACACATACTACGATTACATATATGAAAACATAAAAATATAATAAAAAATAATAATTTTTTCCTATATATTGAGAGAAAACACAATAAAGAGAATGTTAGTAATAAAAAATTATAATTTTTTTGGTTTAAATAGTCCTGGTTTTCACAGTATAAAAAATAAATGGGTAACATTTTTGTTCTAAGATACTTTTAATTGAGTTGTGAAACTATTTTACTACAAAAAATTAAATCGAATGTAAATATATTTTACTCAAAGTATAGTTTAATCCCTTAATAAAATTCTACTATAAACTCATTTTTTCCCTAAACGATGTGTATTCAAGATGATGTTTTCATTCATGAATCAAAATATAGAGAATCATTTAATACATAAATGATTAAATATATTTTTCTCAATTCATGAAACTTTATCCAAAATTAAAATGGTTAGGATATGTTATGAAAACTATTCAAAATTAATGAACAATTATATGATGAAATCTAAATTAATCTTTTAAATTAATCATTGATACTCCATGTTCAACATAGACTATTGCAAAAATAAATATCCTTAGAATTCATTATAATAATCTAAAATAATGTTGACACCCAAAATTCTGAAGGATTTGATTAAATAGTATTCCAAGATAATGTTTATTATTTATATCTAAATAAAATAATCCTCTCTTAATGTCTTATAACGAAAAGTAATTAACCTAATACCAAATTCTCTATGATATGAAAATCATTTTCATAAATAACCTTATTCACTATAAGTCATCAATTATAATAATAGAATCATCCAAAATATAATTAAACCATTTCTAAATTAATATCCTAGAGTATTATATATACTTAAATAATATTAAGTTCCCAAAATATTGAACATCTTACAAAATAATAATTATCAATTTAACAAAAAATCATTTTCTAGTACCAAGGATATCCATTTGATAAATAATATATTCCTAAAATAAACTTATTATTATTCCATCAACTACTTTAACTAATAAAAAAATTCATACTAAAAAAAGAAATCACATAGGCATGTGGTAGGAGATAATGCCTTTTCACCCTTCAGTTGTGGGATCAATTTCCATGCCCTTGACAGACATGATGGGTTTTCACTCTTCTTACAGTTTTTCTTTTTTATAAAACAATTACAATTCATATAACATTACTAAAATGCTATGAATCCAAAAAATAACCATAACATATATTAACCATAAAGTTTATCTCATGCGTTTCATTTTGCAAACCAGAATGTAATATCCCATAATTATCTTAAAATAAATTTCATATGAACCCTATAGGTTATTAATACCTTTAAAATTTTGTGAACATAAGAAAAGAAAAGTATTACTCAAATATCATTTTCACATAACAAACTTTAGGGATACATATTCTATAAAAAGCATTCCAAAGTAATAACATCATCAAAAGGTTATTAATACATTTAATCATTTAATCATCCTACAATATACCATAATTCATGACTCTATTGTATGTATAATTCTTAATTATTAAGTGTTTTTAATGGTCCTATAACCTTGAGTTTCAACCATATTCCTTAAAACATATTTCCTAACAAAAAAAACATGAATCATGTTTTATGATTCAATAATTCCAAACACGAGTTGGGAAATTATCCATATCATTAATATTATATTTTCAGTTTCCTAATCATCAATTGGAATATATTAAGGTATTACTAAACATATATTTTTATATTCCTTCTGGTCTAATTCTTGAACATTATTTGTAGGACATCTATTTTTATAATGATCATACACCCCACATTTAAAACATTCAATTGATGACCTAGAAAAAAATTCTTTCCCTCTCCAAGATTCAACTGAATGATTCATTTTTTCTTAGCATATTATTAATTTATGACCATAATTTCCACATCTACAACATCTTCACATCCCCTTAAAACAATTTTCAAGGTGTTTATTCCCAAATCCATGACACGTATGTTGTTGAATATACTTACCTTTATGATCAATACCTTCACTTCTATAGGGGTTTGATTCTCTCATAAATGATGCATTTGAAAAATCACTAAGGTTAATGTGGTTAATCATGAATCCTAATAGTTGGTTTATAATAACCAGAAGATTTATCATTATAGATCCCATTTAATTTTGTTTCTTATTTAGACAACCACCACATTTTCTATAACATCCATTTTTATATTGGGCCATTATGGATCATTCCATTCACCAAATCCAATAATTTTAGTGTGGGATTATTAATAAGATCATCATATACGAATTTCCGAGGATGTTAAAAACTACAATATAATTATTCATGTTACATAAAAATCCTTCAAACTATCTGAAATAAAAATAAATCTTCCTATCATTGTATCTATTATGGTTATATAAAACTTTTAACATATTAATAAATAACACCCAAGCTTCTATAGTTTTCTAAATCGACATTTGATACCAATTTTTAGGCCCTAACCATTAAATTTACATAATCTGGATATAAGTTGGGAATTTTAATTTAACTCATATAAAGTATCTTTTCAGTTTTATAGACTTCGATAATTATTACATATATCATACATAACAACTCAAATATTGCCAAGTAGACACTTCAGCTCACTATCAATTATTTTAATACAACAAAAAATTTTAAAAAGAAACATGGTTTTATATCATGTTTAAACATCATAACATTTTCTTAATCCCATCATTGTCACTATACTCCTTTATTTCCAATTAAACACATCTAAAAACATGGTATGAGCATAAATTTTTTAGCAATGGATACAAAAAGAAGGAAAATTTTTTGTCTTGATAAAATATGTAAACTATGTATACTTTATAATAAATTAACACTTTATAGTAAAGTAACACTTTATAATAATGTAATAATTTTCAACTATATTTATTAATTAATAATCTCCTTTGATTAAAATATAATTTAATACCGTTTTTTAATTAAAATATTACCATAAAACCCATAGAAATTACATATAACATATAAATGTAACTTGGGACATAATCATACTAAAAGGAATAAACATGTGGTCAACATCAATACATGTGACTCTTACAAATGTAATATCCAAAGTGATTAATTCCATACCCATTTAATTGGATGTTATAATGTATCCACCCTTCCTAGGATTATCACAGAACCACAAATATTTGGTTTATCACATAAACACCCATCAAAAATCCTAATACCATAATAAAAAAACATAAAATGTTGCAATTTTCAACATTCCACTCATAAAAATTCATTTTCAATCACAATAAATAATTTCAAAGTATTTCAATAATGAATCCATTTTCATGTCCATTTTTAATAACAAAATAACCAAAAAATGGGAATAATGGATTTATTTTTCTTATTAAAACATTATTTCTTAGAGAGGAATCCTAATATCAAATAATGGTTATGGTGGCAGAGTAGTCCTTATAACCATATATGTTAAAAAAATTCATTTTGTCATTTTGTAAATATAGAAGAATACTTAGTATAAAAATATTTCTTTTTTAAAACCTTTAAATAAAAATAAATGTCAAAGGGGTTGATTATACGCCTTATAAAAAAGGTGGCATATAATATGTGTAACATCTCGCCCCATCCAATTGGCTTGAGAGGGGGAGGAATGTGACTTGGAAAAAGCGAGGTTCCCAAGGCACCAAAGGCTAACAATAATTTCCAATGTCTTCAATGATAAATTAGAGAACAATTTTCCCTTGAGATAGAAACAACCAACCAACAATCCATTATCAAAAAACTATATTATTCATGTCAACCAAATCAAACAATCCCATACATTAACATATAAAAACCAAAATAATCCATAACACATATCAAATGCCGATACAACCAAACCAAATATCAATGTACCAAGAAGAAGACTACAAAACAACACCCCAAAGAGATAGGAACATCCATAGATCCACACCATGCTCCTTTCTCCAAGAACCACTATTTCTCCAATAAATCATGCCAACTGCTAGAAAAATGAGATGCTTTACACTTACATGTGTCCCAGAATACAACATCAGCAAAATCACCAAAGTGCCAAAGTAGGGGGTGAGTACTAATACTTAGTAGGATTTCCCAAATGACTTACACACACTACTAGGAAAGAACCATTAACACATTTATATAAAGCTGTTTATATAAACACTGAATAGTGAAACCATTTCAAAAAGCCAAACATACCCTTACTAAGCCATGCAAAACAAGGGAAATCCACATCTATTTAATAAGAAAAACCACCATCACATATTACCCCCAAAATTCCATCTTATAAAGAAACAGACAACATGGAAACCAAAGCGGTGGAGCTTCCGTCCATCCCAATCACTGCATTTCAAACTAGTTGTTTTTCCCAACCACTATCCATAATGTTGGATCTTCCGTCCAATATAAATCACCTTTTATAGTGATAATTACCATCCACTTCTACACAATCAACACAATCAATAACACTAAATAAACCAACAAGAAAAAATAACCAAGGAAACACAATAAGAACACAACCATTTCCAACACATGCCTATTCACTTAAATAAATAACCCATTTATTGAAATCGCCCTTTAATAACATCCCATTCCCATCCAAATTTCAATAAATAACATCTATTTTGAAAACCATTGTTAAAAAAACATTTTTTCTTCATAATCACACACTAACGATTTTAATATAAACTTTTTAAAATCACACAACAATTCCCCTTTTTGCAACAACATCCCATTTTCCACCAAAATCCCCAAATCATCAACCAATGGGTTTCCAATGAGATTCAATCATCGTTATCAAAAATAATTTCAATAAATACAAATTAATTTCAACCATGTTCACTAATTCTAACCAAGTGGAGTTGATAAAAAATCCACCTACCTTTAGGGTTCTTCCAAAATCGGCCCACGAACTGCCGCATCACAATGTCAGAAAAACAGCATACCAAAACCAATCTATATCTCCTTACTTGTCAAAAAAAAATCCCAAAAAAAATACTTTAGGAAACTACTACACATGTTCTACATGAAACAAATGTAGATCTAGAAAAACAAGAGAGACGGAAAGTATATCTAGATAAAACCACAAAATAACCAAGAGAGAAAACTTACATGAGATGAACCACCTTCAAAACATGATGAAACTCCATATAATCCCTTTAAAAATTGTTTGGGAGAGAATCCCTAACCATTGCGAAGGATAAATTACACATAGGGATTATATGAGCGAAGAAATTGGTGAGTTAGGGTAAATCCATAATAATATAGTTTAAAAAAACACTATAAAGGGTCACACGATTAGCTCACAAGATCGGATCAATCGTGCACTAAACATGTACCTACTACTTCCTAAAAGGGAATCCTTCACAGCCTCCTTGAATTTTTAGACAAAACATGTGAAAACTGTGCGCAACCCCACTTTTCATATGGTTATCTTGCATAGATTCCCATTGACAGTGCTCAAACCTTGCAACATTAAAAGGCCTCCAAAATTTTCCAAATCCTTTAGAACTCTCCTGAAATCCACCCATCAACATTAATACGTAAAAAGACATGAATAAGGGTTACATACCCCAAACAAGGGGGGATAAATTTTCCCCACTAGTTTACATTCCATCCATGGAATGTAGAGAACTATCGCTTTGCCGAAAGAGCTTGGGGATTTCCTCGGTCATCTCTTTCCCCTACTCCCAAGCTTCCCCCTGAATCTTACCATGCTACCAAAAAAACCAAAATAAACCAATTATTTTATCATGAAAGACATTTTCATTCCTATCCACAATTCACACTGGCATGTGAAACAAGGAATCATCCATTTATAGATCAACATGATCACAACGAATGACATGGTAATGATTCAGCTAATACATTTTCAACTACAACACATAAAACACATTGTGAACCAAACTAAACTATGGCGGAAAATCCAATTTATAAGACACCTATCCTCTCCAATCATGTAACACCACAAGCTTCTACGGTACGCTTCTCTTTGAATAATGTGATAGCGTGTGTTGTACGCAACACCGAGTTCTAACACACCATAACTAATCAAACTAGCCGTAATGAATAGTAATACCTGCTTTTTGAAATTATATATATTTTATATTTGAAAATGGACTTCATTTTTGGATTCGGAATATCGAATTTAGCCTAAGGTGAAATTTTGGTACTTTTCGGATAACTTTTATATTTTGATGAATAGTGAAAATTAATAAATTTTAATTAAAAACAACTTTTTTAATCAAAATAATTAATAGTGATAAATTATGAATTTGAGTGGTTTTAAAGTATATTTAGAATATATTTTTACCATTTAATATAATGTTGGTCATTGGACATAATTTTACAATTAAACCGAACATAAACAAGTGTCAATCTTTTTATAGTTATTATCTCTTAAAAACACGATTTTTGTTTTGACAGCGGGAATTAATTTTAAATTAATTTCTGCCACTTCTGTGTTTTGAATTTAGAAAAATGGATTCCATATTTGGAATCAGGATGTTTAAATTGTGTAAATAGATAACTTTTATTTTTAGACATTTTGAATAATTACTGCGGTAAATATTTTATTTACCATGGTTAAGGGTAAATCCGATAAATAAGGGTTAAAAAATAATATTATAATAATACTAAATTACCCTAAAACGTGTCTTAACCCTATTGGTTGATACATGGTCGACCATGGGAATCTTTGGGTCTATTTTGGGACCCCATGGATCCACTTGTAAGTGATAATGACACTTTATTTTAATTAAGTTAAAATGAATACAAAAATGACACAAGCATATATCTTTTAGAAAAACATTTTTTACATAGGGTTATACATGTTGTAGTTTCGATTATAAATATTCATTAGAAAGCTAAAAAGATTTCCTACATGATGATATTTTATTTATAATTTTTAGACATCAAATAAGTTAAATTATTAATGACACAATAATGATGCAATGTTTACCTCATTAATAAATCATTGAAATAAATAATATTATAATGATTAAAATATTATCTAAAACCTGTCCAATTCTTATTGGTTGATGTTATTTAGAATATGAGTCATCTTATATTCGACCTCAATAATTTTTGGACCATTATAAACCGAATATAATTATATTATAAAGTAATACTTTTACTCATTCCTAAAGAGCCCCTCCTCTCCCTTATAAATGGAGACCACTTCTACTCATTCCTCACACCTCTCAAGCCACTTGGCTCGTCCAAACTCTGCCCAAATAAGCTCCCCACATCCCTATCCTCCTCCTTGAAGCTTCCCCTTAGGCAGAAAGCATTTCAACAAGTCCTTTGGTTCCAACCAAAGTGAGTTGCCTAAATTAAAGGTAACGATTTCTCTTAATTTATTTTCATTTATTTTGCATCTTCAACCCCAAAACTCTTTTTATTTCCTTTCTTTTGTAACAACACCAGTATCCTCAATATACTAGTATGTTGTTATAAGAAGTATTAAAACTACACATACACACAACTCCATCTAATGGATTATGAACATAATGTTTCTGTGGATGGCAAACTAACGCCTCACGAAATGATGATTGTTCAAATACATCTTACCGCCTCTCATGGTGGCCATTATGATGGAACTGTAATTAAATATGATATTAATGATATATATTTTATATATAAGCTTCTGTAATTCCATTTTATTTCATACCATTATTCGTTTCATGTTGTATATACATACGATAATTTCATTTGAGGAAGTGCGGACTACCACCCCCTTAAAATGATATGACTCGTTCATACCACACATGGAACGTATAAAGGATGGTTTTAATGAACTTAAGTAACATATATAAAATATTATATTATACTGGAATAGTAATATACCTATGTATCATTTGGATTCGATTCTTTTAAAATAAAAATTAAATGGAAGTAGCGTTCGTGCGTACGTACGGACTACCGTCTCCACGAACGCGATGAGATTCATTCTCCATCGTATCCATTCAAGTATAATTATCATTTGATGATTTAAAAATGATGTTTAAGGACTTAATACCATTCTGGATTTGAATAATATACAACCTATCCTTTACAAACATGTCTTACATAACAAAACATACAAAAGCAAACGAGTAAGTTAACACCCGAAACAACGATAATACTAAGATATTATTATCAAATCAATATTAAAAGATCATATATGATATCATATTAATATATATGATTCTTGTATAATTTAGTAACAATTATTTCACCATTATAAAGGAGGTTAACCTACCCCAACCAAGGAAAAGTACAAGGTAAGGGTTATTTCACAACCTCTTCATTATCCAAGGTTGTTTATACGTAATAATCTACTGGGATCTCTTTATCATCCACATCCATGATTCTTAAAAATGTATTTCAAAACATTTTTACTATATACAAGAATATGGGTTAAAGTCATTTATACCCTTGTTTGACTTTTTATAAGAGGTTTATAAAGGAATCTTTCCATCGTTTTCAAAACAAGGTCCTTTTTAACCTTTTCGACAGAATTGAGGTAAGAATGTTTTTTTTAACTTATACGGCGGGTGCGGTTATTTTCCGCCATTATAAAATCGTCGAAGCTTTCCATACAAGCTTATAATAATATTTTCAATGAAAATGTTTTATTTTATATGGACCTTAAATGATTTCAAAATAAAAGGAGACACTTCTTTAAAAAGAATTTTGATTTCATCTATGTCAACATCCATTGATGGATTTTAAGATTATTTGAAGTTGATTTATTATGATACAAAACTTCTATATTGTATTGAAGGTTTTGTGATATGTTTGACTATGGATGTGCTATTTTTATACCATTCATAGTTTATGGTGAAATTATTGACATTTCGTATGCTAGTTTTAATACGAATGTTTATGTTATGTTTAAACCTTTTCATATGGGAATGCATTGGACTTAATAAGTGACGGGTGGAGCCCGCTATAGCTCCTCGATGCATCGGTAGGTCTCATGAGACAAACTAGTGTCTTGGCACAAGGCCTTGACAAAATCTTATTTGTAGTCTTGGCACAAGGCCTTGGCTATGTGGTTATGATAGTCTGGCATTATGCATTCCAACATTATGAAAGTGGTTACTGATTTTGCATGTGATTATTCGATTAGTAGAATATCCATGTGAATAAGTAAATGGCATTATTTCATTTTACTTTTGCCATACTATGTTGAAGTTCATGTTTAAAAGGCTTTTGTTTTAGTAATTCATTGTCTTAAATGTTTATGCTTATTTTGAATGTTCTGCTATATTGTTATCCTTACTGGGCATTTGAGCTCACCCCTTTTCTATGTTTTATTTTTCCCAGGTATTGAAGAAGTAAATTATGATTGACTTGCAGGGATATTATGAGGGGTTAATAGTGTGGATATGAAGACATTGTTGTTGTAGTATTTTTTCACTTTGAAATGTAATGTAAAACTTTATGATTATATCTAGTGTTTCCAAGGCTACTAAACCAATCGGTCTTTCGGGATTTGATCTTTCTTGTGATCATGCCAATGTTATGTAACTAATGCACCGACTCTGGGTAGCTGGGGTCGGGGCGTTACAGTTGGTATCAGAGGAAGTTTAGTACAAACCTTGGAAACTAGATTAAGATAAACTCTGATTAGAGCACGTATATCTAAGATGAACTTTGAGGATTAGTATAGAAGAACTTCCTAGAATTTTGGTATTGTAGAGATTTTGTGAGTTTTCCGAGCAATACATCCCTATCTGGATACGAGAAGGTAGAGGCGGCTCTGGCACAGATGTACCTAGGGGTAAAACCCGAAAACACCGCTCTGAGCTAGACTCGAACGGGAACTGGTGCACGACAACGGGCCTTGCTGCACTCTTGGTTACGACACTCCCGGGGGATATGCTTAGGATAACTCTCATTTTCTTTACAAATCATTTTGAAGGGATTATGAGTATATACTTCCTCAAAGAAAACATTCTTATGATTATGGATTATATCCATAAATAGTTCAATTTATGTTAAGAGTTTTATAAGTATGGGATTATGTATTTTGATTCATAAACTGATCTAGTTTATGCCATTGTTTAGAATTGGCGCCTAGTGGAAGAAATGGAAACCGTATCAATGCACGCACTCCATGTAGGGATTGCCCTCCTGCTCAAGATAATTATAGTGGGGCTGGTGATGTAACTGGTGCCGATCAGCTAATCACCATACTGGGACAACTTACTCAAGTAATGAATAATAACCTTACCCGTATGGAGCACCCTGATCCGCAGCGTGGAGGATCAATGTTAGATCGATTCATGAGGCAACAGCCACCAACGTTCAATGGGAGTACAAATCCCTTAGTAGCTGAGCAATGGATAAATTCCCTAGAGAAAATATTTCAGGCTTTGGGGAGTAGTGAAAGGGAAAAAGTTATCATGGCAGTTTACCGCCTCACTGGAGATGCTGATCAATGGTGGTCATTGATTCAAAATACGAAGGAAGATGATGAAGTATCAAATATGGAATGGAGGGAGTTCAAAGATCTGTTTTTAGAAAAATACTTCCCTCGCGACCATCGAGCAGATATGGAAAGGCAATTTCTGAGTCTGAGACAAAAGGAGGATGAGAATGTCACAAAGTATGAGGCTAACTTTACAAGGTTAGCGAGGTACGCTGGTGATTATATTCGTAACCCAAGAAGTAAGATTGATCGTTTCATTGATGGGTTAAAACCATTTCTCCGTCGAGCGTTAGTCTCACAATCCTTTTCATCGTACGAAGACATTGTCTCATGTGCTATCAAGACCGAAAAGGAATTCTCTAAGTCTTATGACTTTAAAGAAAAGCAAGAGAAGAAGAGACCTACTGATCAATCTGGGAATGGAAATAAGGGGAAGAAGGGAAAGGTTGAATATCCATCTTGTGGTAAATGTGGGAAGAAACATCCTGGTACTTGCTTAAAGGGAATGGGAGTCTGTTACAAGTGTGGTGAAAAAGGACACCAAGCTCATGATTGTAAGGGGAAGAAAGAAGCTACCAACGTTCAGTGCTACAATTGCAGGGAGATGGGGCATTATACAAATGCATGTCCTAAGCGTCAGGAGAACTTACCTCAGAAAAGGCCAAGGGATCAAGGCCAGGCTTATGCTATCACTACTGCTGAGGTAGAAGCTCCAAAAGATGTGGTGGCAGGTAATTTAATGGTTTCCTCAAGTTTAGAAAATGCATTATTTGATTCTGGATCATCGCATTGTTTCATATCTTCCCAGTTTGCTAAGAAAATTAGATATTTCCAATTTGATTTAATAAGGGAGTTGTCAGTTAAAACTCCTAAGGGAAGTATCGTTGCAACAAAGTTTTGTGAATCAGTCCCCATTAGAGCACATAAATTTTCTTTATCTGCTGATTTCATCGTCATACCTATGATTGAGTTTGATATAATCCTCGGTATGGACTGGCTTTCGGACTATGATGCGAAGATTTATTGTAAGAAGAAAGAGGATACAATTCTTGATGATAATGACAAGGAGCACCTTATTTTTAGAGCAGAATCGTCACCACCTAATTCTTATTTAGATCCACCCCCAGTAGCTCAACTTAATTCAATTATTGGGGAGGAAGAGAATGAAATAACTGTCGGTGAGGAAAGGAATGTTCAAATAGAGGATGTACCTGTTGTGAAAGAATTTGTAGATTTATTTCCGGAAGATTTACCTGGACATCCTCCAGAACGAGAAGTTGAGTTTTCTATTGATTTGATTCCTGGATCAAGGCCTATATCGAAGACCCCTTATAGAATGGCCACTGTAGAGTTAGTCGAACTAAAGAAACAACTAGAGGAATTGAGTAATAAGGGATTTATTCGCCCTAGTGTTTCTCCATGGGGAGCCCCTGTTCTTTTTGTTAAAAAGAAAGATGGATCTATGAGGTTATGTATCGACTACAGGGAGATCAATGCTATAACGATAAAGAACAAGTATCCCCTACCTCGTATTGATGATTTATTTGACCAACTGCATGGAGCTCAATACTTTTCAAAGATTGACCTTCGATCTGGATACCATCAGTTGTGTGTGAAGAAGGAAGACATTCCGAAAACAGCATTTCGAACCAGGTACGGGCATTACGAGTTTACTATAATGCCGTTTGGATTGACTAATGCACCCTCTGTATTCATGGATCTAATGAATAGAGTTTTCAAGGAGTATCTCGATGAATTTGTGGTGGTATTTATTGATGATATCTTGGTATACTCCAAAACCTACGAAGATCATGAAAATCACTTGCGCATTATCTTGAAGACTCTGAGGAGGCATGAATTATATGGGAAGTTTAGCAAGTGTGAATTCTGGCTTCATGAGATTTCTTTTCTTGGCCATATTTTCTCAAAAGATGGAATCTCTGTTGATACTTCTAAGACCAAGGCAATCCAAGAATGGTCAGCACCTACGAGTATAACTGAGGTACGAAGTTTTATTGGCTTGGCAGGTTATTATCGACGTTTCGTCCAGAATTTTGCCCGATTGGCTAACCCATTAACGAAGCTCACACGTAAAGGGGTTAAATTTGTTTGGACAAAAGAGTGTGAAGAATGTTTCGATGAACTGAAGAGAAGATTAGTCAATGCTCCTATATTGACTCTACCATGGGGGAATGATGGGTTCGTTATTTATAGTGATGCATCAAAGAAAGGACTTGGCTGTGTCCTTATGCAGAATGATAAAGTTATTGCCTATGCATCACTACAGTTGAAAATTCATGAACAAAACTATCCTACTCATGATCTTGAGTTAGAAGCTGTGATATTTGCTTTGAAGATATGGAGGCACTACCTCTATGGTGAAAAATGTGAGATTTATACTGATCACAAGAGTTTGAAGTATATTTTCTCACAAAAAGTACTCAACATGAGGCAAAGGAGATGGCTTGAATTACTCAAGGATTATGATTGCACGATACACTACCACCCGGGGAAAGCAAACAAGGTGGCAGACGCTTTGAGTAGAAAAGACCATGGAGTTTTGAACAATATGAGAATTTAAAGGGATCCAATTTTCATGGATCTATTGAAGATGGACATGGGAATAACCAGGGAAGGTGAAACATTAATGCTTTTTCAAATGGTTGCCAAACCATCTTTACTAGAAAGGATTAGGAGTTCTCAGACCGATGATGAAGAATTCCAAAAGAAGATTAAAGCTGTGAATGATGGGAGATTGAGAGACTTTGTGTATGAAGATGGAATTTTGAAATTCGGGAAGAGACTTTGTGTTCCCAATATACCTGATCTAAAAAGGGAATTGCTGGATGATGCTCATAGTTCCAATTTCTCTATACACCCTGGGAGCACCAAAATTTATAGAGATTTGAAGGAACATTTTTGGTGGGACAACATGAAGAGGGAGATTGCTGATTTTGTGTCAAGATGTATGGTTTTTCAACAAGTGAAAGCTGGAAGGCAACAGCCTGGAGGAGTCATGCAACCTCTTCCCATACCAGAGTGGAAATGGGACAATGTTACGATGGACTTTGTCATGGGGCTACCAATGAATCCTAGAAGGAACGATGCAATATGGGTTATTGTTGATCTTCTTACCAAGACAGCACATTTTCTTGCTATAAGAGAAGATCTACCCCTGGAACGTCTAGCAAGACTATATATTAATGAAGTTGTGAGACTTCATGGAGTACCCCTATCGATTGTTTCTGATCATGATCCCCATTTTACTTCAAGATTCTGGAAAAGTCTTCAGAAATCCCTGGATACTGAACTTCATTTGAGCACTGCTTACCACCCTCAGACAGACGGACAATCAAAACGGACTATTCAGACCTTAGAAGACATGTTGAGATCTTGCTCACTTGATTTTCAGGGTATGTGGGATCAATATTTACCACTAGTAGAATTTTCCTATAACAATAGCTTCCATTCGAGTATTCAAATGGCACCATATGAAGCGTTATACGGAAAGAGATGTCGTACACCAACTTGTTGGGATGATGTTGGTGAAAGAAAACTTGTAGGCCCAGAACTAGTGGAGGAAACGGTGGAAAAGGTGAAGGTAATCCAAAATCACATCAAAGCAGCTCAAAGTAGGCAGAAGAGCTATGCCGATAATCGAAGGAAGGATTTGGAATTTCAAGTCGGTGATCATGTTTTTCTGAAGGTATCTCCGTGGAAGGGAGTCATACGTTTTGGTAAGAAAGGTAAATTGAGTCCCAGGTACATCGGACCTTTCGAAATTCTAGAACGAATTGGGGTTGTAGCTTACCGATTGGCAATGCCGCCAAGTCTCTCCAAAGTTCACGATGTGTTCCACGTATCTCTACTGAGGAAATACATGCCTGATCCGACGCATGTACTCACCTATGAGGAATTAGAACTGGAACCCGATCTGTCTTATTGCGAAGAGCCCGTCAAGATTCTTGATACGAGAGAACAAGTGCTGAGAAACCGGACGACGCGTCTGGTAAAAGATTTGTGGAGAAACCATAAGATGGAAGAGGCAATGTGGGAAACCGAGGAACTTATGATGAAGAACCACCCGAGTCTTTTTATGCAGTAATACCCTAGAAATTGCGAGGACGCAATTATTTGAAGGAGGGGAGAATGTAACACCCCAAGCTTCTACGGTACGCTTCTCTTTGAATAATGTGATAGCGTGTGTTGTACGCAACACCGAGTTCTAACACACCATAACTAATCAAACTAGCCGTTATGAATAGTAATACCTGCCTTTTGAAATTATATATATTTTATATTTGAAAATGGACTTCATTTTTGGATTCGGAATATCGAATTTAGCCTAAGGTGAAATTTTGGTACTTTTCGGATAACTTTTATATTTTGATGAATAGTGAAAATTACTAAATTTTAATTAAAAACAACTTTTTTAATCAAAATAATTAATAGGGATAAATTATGAATTTGAGTGGTTTTAAAGTATATTTAGAATATATTTTTACCATTTAATATAATTTTGGTCATTGGACATAATTTTACAATTAAACCGAACATAAACAAGTGTCAATCTTTTTATAGTTATTATCTCTTAAAAACACGCTTTTTGTTTTGACAGCGGAAATTAATTTTAAATTAATTTCTGCCACTTCTGTGTTTTGAATTTAGAAAAATGGATTCCATATTTGGAATCAGGATGTTCAAATTGTGTAAATAGGTAACTTTTATTTTTAGACATTTTGAATAATTACTGCGGTAAATATTTTATTTACCATGGTTAAGGGTAAATCCGATAAATAAGGGTTAAAAAATAATATTATAATAATACTAAATTACCCTAAAACGTGTCTTAACCCTATTGGTTGATACATGGTCGACCATGGGAATATTTGGGTCTATTTTGGGACCCCATGGATCCACTTGTAAGTGATAATGACACTTTATTTTAATTAATTTAAAATGAATACAAAAATGACACAAGCATATATCTTTTAGAAAAACAATTTTTACATAAGGTTATACATGTTCGATTTTCGATTATAAATATTCATTATAAAGCTAAAAATATTTCCTACATGATGATATTTTATTTATAATTTTTAGACATCAAATAAGTTAAATTATTAACGACACAATAATGATGCAATGTTTACCTCATTAATAAATCATTGAAATAAATAATATTATAATGATTAAAATATTATCTAAAACCTGTCCAATTATTATTGGTTGATGTTATTTAGAATATGAGTCATCTTATATTCGACCTCAATGATTTTTGGACCATTATAAATCGAATATAATTATATTATAAAGTAATACTTTCACTCTTTCCTAAAGAGCCCCTCCTCTCCCTTATAAAAGGAGACCACTTCTACTCATTCCTCACACCTCTCAAGCCACTTGGCTCGTCCAAACTCTGCCCAAATAAGCTCCCCACATCCCTCTCATCCTCCTTGAAGCTTCCCCTTAGGCAGAAAGAATTTCAACAAGTCCTTTGGTTCCAACCAAAGTGAGTTGCCTAAATTAAAGGTAACGATTTCTCTTAATTTATTTTCATTTATTTTGCTTCTTCAACCCCCAAACTCTTTTTATTTCCTTTCCTTTGTAACAAAACCAGTATCCTCAATATACTAGTATGTTGTTATAAGAAGTATTCAAACTACACATACACACAACTCCATCTAATGGATGATGAACATAATGTTTCTGTGGATGGCAAACTAACGCCTCACGAAACGATGATTGTTCAAATACATCTTACCGCCTCTCATGGTGGCCATTATGATGGCACTGTAATTAAATATGATATTAATGATATATATTTTATACATAAGCTTCTGTAATTCCATTTTATTTCATACCATTATTCGTTTCATGTTGTATATACATACGATAATTTCATTTGAGGAAGTGCGGACTACCGCCCCCTTAAAATGATATGACTCGTTCATACCACACATGGAACGTATAAAGGATGGTGTTAATGAACATAAGTAACATATATAAAATATTATATTATACTGGAATAGTAATATACATATGTATCATTTGGATTCGATTCTTTTAAAATAAAAATTAAATGGAAGTAGCGTTCGTGCGTACGTACGGACTACCGTCTCCACGAACGCGATGAGATTCATTCTCCATCGTATCCATTCAAGTATAATTATAATTTGATGATTTAAAAATGATGTTTAAGGACTTAATACCATTCTGGATTTGATTAATATACAACCTATCCTTTACAAACATGTCTTACGTAACAAAACATACAAAAGCAAACGAGTAAGTTAACACCCGAAACAACGATAATACTAAGATATTATTATCAAATCAATATTAAAAGATCATATATGATATCATATTAATATATATGATTCTTGTATAATTTAGTAACAATTATTTCACCATTATACAGGAGGTTAACCTACCCCAAACAAGGAAAAGTACAAGGTAAGGGTTATTTCACAACCTCTTCATTATCCAAGGTTGTTTATACGTAATAATCTACTAGGATCTCTTTATCATCCACATCCATGTTTCTTAAAAATGTATATCAAAACATTTTTACTATTTACAAGAATATGGGTTAAATTCATTTATACCCTTGTTTGACTTTTTATAAGAGGTTTATAAAGGAATCTTTCCGTCGTTTTCAAAACAAGGTCCTTTTTAACCTTTTCAACAGAATTGAGGTAAGAATGTTTTTTTTAACTTATACGGCGGGTGCGGTTATTTTCCGCCGTTATAAAATCGTCGAAGCTTTCCATACAAGCTTATAAGAATATTTTCAAAGAAAATGTTTTATTTTATATGGACCTTAAATGATTTCAAAATAAAAGGAGATACTTCTTTAAAAAGAATTTTGATTTCATCTATGTCAACATCCTTTGATGGATTTTAAGATAATTTGAAGTTGATTTATTATGATACAAAACTTCTATATTGTATTGAAGGTTTTGTGATATGTTTGTCTATGGATGTGCTATTTTTATACCATTCATAGTTTATGGTGAAATTATTGACATTTCGTATGCTAGTTTTAATACGAATGTTTATGTTATGTTTAAACCTTTTCATATGGGAATGCATTGGACTTAATAAGTGACGGGTGGAGCCCGCTATAGCTCCTCGATGCATCGGTAGGTCTCATGAGACAAACTAGTGTCTTGGCACAAGGCCTTGACAAAATCTTATTTGTAGTCTTGGCACGAGGCCTTGGCTATGTGGTTATGATAGTCTGGCATTATGCATTCCAACATTATGAAAGTGGTTACTGATTTTGCATGTGATTATTCGATTAGTAGAATATCCATGTGAATAAGTAAATGGCATTATTTCATTTTACTTTTTCCATACTATGTTGATGTTCATGTTTAAAAGGCTTTTGTTTTAGTAATTCATTGCCTTAAATGTTTATGCTTATTTTGAATGTTCCGCTATATTGTTATCCTTACTGGGCATTTGAGCTAACCCGTTTTCTATGTTTTATTTTTCCCAGGTAGTGAAGAAGTAAATTATGATTGACTTGCAGGGATATTATGAGGGGTTAATAGTGTGGATATGAAGACTTTGTTGTTGTAGTAGTTTTTCACTTTGAAATGTAATGTAAAACTTTATGATTATATCTAGTGTTTCCAAGGCTATTAAACCAATCGGTCTTTCGGGATTTGATCTTTCTTGTGATCATGCCAATGTTATGTAACTAATGCACCGACTCTGGGTAGCTGGGGTCGGGGCATTACAAATCAGGTATCTCAAAAAGCCCAATATACATTAGAGATAGCTTAATCTTCCTTCCAAACTGATGATGTCCCAACATAAGATATTATATCAAAAACACATGATCACTCACCTTGAATGACAATGTTCATTGATGATGGTTTTCATATGATTTTCAATAAATTTGATCCATCTATATCCTCTTTCTGATCATTATGATTTTCTCTATAGCCTATTGGACAATGCTCGGTCTAATCAACCAAGTCTCACCCGTTTACACCCAATATAGTGGATAATTACCCAAACACCCATATAATTCCTCAAATAGTGACATATGTATTGATTCATATTTACTGTTATTATATGATAACACCACTAAAAGTAATTTCTCCTCCCACAAACCAAAAAAATACAACAGATAAGCCATTATCATATCCTCCAATGTTTGTATCATCCTCTCTGATTTACCATCTATTTGAGGATGAAACACAGTGCTCATCGTCAACTGTGTTCGAATGGATTGTAGCAAGGATTTCTAGAAATGAGATGTGAACCTTGGATCTCTATCTGTTACAATTGAATCTACAGTTACATGCCTCTTAACCACTTACCAGATATAGTTTTTTTGGATAGATATTTCACCTTATAGAATTCATTAATCTAAATTAAATGGACAATCTTTTTTAGTGGATCCACAATCCCCCATTTGTCACCATACTTCCTGATCATTCCAAGGAGACCAATCCCAAAATCTATTTCTATCTAGTCCCATTTCCTCATAGGGATAAGTAATACCTACAACATGCCTACTGGATGGTAATAATTTTCCTTGACCTGTTCAAATGTAAAGCATCTTCAAATAAACTAAACCACTTTCTTTTTCATACTATCCAACCAATACTATGCTTTCAATTCCTTATTAATATTTTGAATTCTAGGATGAAATGACCCCCTGGAATGATGATAATCCCTCAGAATTTCTTCAGGAAAATCCACTGGTACCACTATCCGATTCAAAAAATAAAATTTTGAATTCCCATTTAGTTCCCAGCTCACAATGGTCTCCTCTCCATTGAGTTTCAACATCATTTCAACACATTTGGAATCAGATTCTAGTTTCTATTTAACCAATCCAGCCAAATCAGAAACCACCAAAACCATAATGAAGACCACTCTGTCACACCAATCCTCACATTCTAATCACATGTTAACTATAACCGACATCAACTACCACTGATCTGATTCCTTTTTCACCACCTCAGAACATGAATTCTTAGTTAATGCATCCATTACCAAATTTTCTTTACCTGGTGTGTATATTAAGTCAAAATAAAACATCTGGATATATTTTATCAATATTATTTTCCTCAAATTAAAATCTATCTATGATAAAATATTCATTAATACCATGTGATCGGTAAACACTATACATTTCTCACCGAAGAGATAATGATGCCACATTTTTAAAGCATGAACCACTACTTCCAACTATAAATCATGTGTTGGGTAGTTATTCTCATGAACCCTCGTCTTTTGTGAGACATATGCAGCAACAAAACCCCCCATGCATGAGAATACTCCCAAAACCAGATCCTAATGCGTCACAATACGCCACATACCCTTTCCCTAGTTCTGGAAAATCCATGATTGGTGTTGATGTAAGGAGACCATTTAACTCTACAAAACATATCGGAAACTACTCATCACATTGAAATGGGATATTATTCCTTTTCAAAGCTGTCATTGGTGATGATAATCATGTGAAATCACTGACAAAACATTGATAATAACCAGAAAGACCATGGAATCTATGTATATTAAAAACATTATTTGGTGGTTTCTAAGAGATAATAATATCTATATTTTTTTGGATCAACTGAAACTACTTTTTCTAAAATGACATGGACATGGAAACAAAAAAACAATATCCAAAAGTCACACTCTGTTAATTTGGAATACAACTGATGATCCCTCATGATCTCCTACACTATCGCCAAGTACTACTCGTGCTCTACCCTAGTCCTCAAATACATTAGTATATCATCAACAAATACTACAACAAAAAGAGTATAGATATATCTAAAATATCTAATTCACCAATTCGATGAACACCACTAGTCCATTCATTAGACCAAACGGCATAACCACATACATGTAATGTCCATATCTACTTCTAATAGATTTTTTTGGAATAATCACTTTTCTGACCTGCAATTGATGATATCCTGGCCGCATGACGATCTTGGAGAACCACTAAGCTCCATTAAACTTATCAAAAAATCATCAATGAGTGTAAGTGTGTATCAGTTCTTTATTATAACCTAATGAAGTCTAGGTTAATCAACAAAGAGCCTCAGAGTCCCATCTACCATTTTAGGAAAAAAATCTGGAGCTTCCCATAGAGACATGCAAGGCTGGATGAACCCTTTGTTCTCTAGCTCCTCCATTTGGACCTTTAATTCTCGCAATTCTTCTATTTCCATTCGATAAGATGGAAGTGATATTCCAATGACAAAGCTGATAACTGATATGATATCATGCCAAAAAATGGTACCATAAAATCCATTGCACCTATGTTTCCATTCATATCCACTCTAATGTGATGTTGAACACCATCCATTATTGTAAAACTAATTGTTCATGTATAGAAATCATTTTAGGCTTTAAACATATCCAACCAATCCTTTCATAGGATTATATCATAATAATCTATCTCAAGCACTGATAAATCCCACATAAATTCAATATCATTAACTACTAAAAAACACTCTACATAGGAAGGCTAGACAGTCTCTTTAACCAATAATAGTTTGTAGTTCCAAAATAGAAGGAATCATTGACACATGTAAAACCAAAAAATCAATGAAACAATAATAATTAAAAGAATGAGAATCACCTGTATCAAATAAAGCTTTCATCAATGTGGAATTTAATAGAATCGCACCTCACACCATGGATGGTCCTGACTGATCGTTCACCATAACCTTCTCAGCTTCTATCTACTAATTACCTTCCACACAATGCTCTTTATTACTCTTTTGAGATTTCATGGTATTTCAAGAATCACCTTGGAAAAATTTACTCTGCTTATGTGGGGTATGTTGCTGCTCTCGTCCTGTCAAGGAATAAGACCCCTATGACCCCTGAGGAGTTTCACGAACACCTGAATAGGGAGCATTATAACAATACTGATAAAGATTCCCCATATTCTTACTGTTATGTTATGATCATGGTTTTTTCATGAAATCCCTCTTAATGTGTCCCGTAGAGACACACTATAAAAATATCGACTTAATATGAGGCTTCAAAGAAAGATTCACCGATCCAGCCATCAGATTATGGGTCGTACTCCTACCCTAGATATAATTGTCCCTCTTTCACTTGAACCTAGAATTAGAGTTACCATTATTTCTCATGGGTGAAAAAATTCTTCCCCCACCTGTATCCCCCAAATTATCCAGCTCAGCCGCCATAGATATATTAAAAAATTTTGTGTAAACATTTATACAGAACACTTCTATATTGGAATAAATTTCATGCCTCATCCCAACCCCAAAAATTTGTTCCTTCAATGATATAATACCCTCCACCTCAGATGAAAACTACACTATGTTAATATATATATCCACATATTCTGTTATCATCATGTTCGATTTCTTAAAATTGAATAAATTCATTTTACTTTGAATCCTGAACGCATGAGGGTAGAATTTATTATTAAAAAAATCATCAAAACCCTCTAATGTCACACCTTTTCCCATCCCATCATGGACTTCCAGCTCCCACCACCGAAGGGAAAGATGTTCCAACATATATGTGGATAACATTACATACAACTATATGAGTGTTCCCATGAATTAAAATATCATATTCATTCTGTTTAGCAATGCTTCAGCCCTTTCGGGCTCCGAATCACCACTAAAAATGGGTGGATTCAACTTTTGAAACCGAACCACATGATCGACATGATTTGGTTCATCTACATTATTCCCACATTTTATAACATGTAATTACTTCACTATATTCTACACTAGCTACTGGTTCACCTATGTCTCATGTGAAACAAAAATTTAAGATGCATCCTCTGGTTTGTCTCTACGACGCCTATCTGGTACCATTTCTATCAACATAAAAACAGCCACATGTCACATTACTTAAACAAGAAAGGGAATAAATTTTTAAAATTAAATTACATAATAACTATCACTACAAGGATTTCCACATATTCACATTTCCCATGATGTAGTATTCTAAAAAAACCACCATGTTTTGAAAATTAACACATTTCTTAAATACCACAAGTTTCCATATTTCAAATCCTTCCGTTTTGAAACCCAATTCGTATTTTTCAAAATCCACACATCCATATAATACCATAAATCATTATACCCTAATAAAATATACATCCTAGTGGGAAGTAATTTCTACCATTCATTATATGCTCATCTCAATGGCTACACCAACGACAATACGATATCCATTGCCTATAAGTGTCTCCAAACACTTATGTACCAAACTCCATGGTAACTGGATGTTAATAATAAAAGGATTAGATACATCGTTTTATGATATACATTCCATGATACTAAAATCCTATACATAGATACCATCCAAACTCAATGAATAGACAATGAACAATTGTATATACTCAGACAGACGGTTAATGCCAATGGACTGAAAAACTACTTTCACATGAAAGCTGATGACTGAAAAAACGGATACCACTTGTAAATCACTTCCCATCCCATTGGTTTGAGAGGGTGGAGGAAGGATACTTGGCCTTAAGTGATGTTCCCAAGGTTCTAAAGGCTGAAAAAAATGCCGAGGACTTTGAGGATAAATTGTGGAATGATTCACCATTTATACAAAAACAACCAACCAAATATCCATTATCAACAAACTACATGATGCATGTCTACCAAAACAAACGTAACCATAAATTTCCAATATATAACCAAATTTTTCCAATTTTTTTTTTCAAATACCGATATAACAAAACCAAATATTAGAGTACCATGTGGAAGACTACACAACAAGACCCTAAAGAACTAGGACACCATCCATAGCTTCACACCAAGATCCATGCTCAATGCACTACAAAATCATCAAAGCATCATGCCGATCCTCTTGAAAAGTGAGATGCTTTACCCTTTCATGTGTCTCGGAATATAGCATCTATAAAAACACCAAGGTTACAAATCATGGGGTGAGTACTAATACTCAGCAGGATTTCCCCAAATGACATCCCTACACACACCACTAGAAAATGACAATTATCACATCTATATAAAATTGATTCAAGAAAAACTAAATATTTTAACCATTACCACAATAAAAACATACCATTACCAAGACATGTCAAACAAGGGAAAACCAAATTTATGCAACAATCCATATTACCACCAGACATTATCCCAACATTTCCATCTTGCAAAGAAACACCCAACAAGGAAACCAAAACGGTGGAGCTTCCGTCCAACCCGTTCACTACATTTCCAAATAATGGTTCTTCCCACCCACTATATATAATATTAGATCTTCTTCAAATTTCCATAAAATTTTATACTGAGACACCCCACACACTTCCAAACAATCAACACAAGCCATAACACCTAATCAACTAAAAATCTCAAAGCACAAAGGCCACAAAATAAGCACAAAACCATTTCCAACACATGCCAACTGACTTCAATAAATCACCCATTTATTGAAAGCACCCTTTAACCAACTTTCCATTACCAATAAAATATCAATAAAAACATCTTTAAATAAAACAATTTTTTACAAAACAATTTTTTCATAATCAACCACAAATGATTTTAAAATCAACATTTTAAAATATCACAACAAATCTCCTTTTTTGCAACAACAAACCATTTTCATACAAAATCAACAAATAATCACCCAAAGGGTTTCAAAAAAGATTCACACATAATTATAAACAACTAATTTAAAAAAAACAAAATAATTTGAACCAAGGTCACGAATTCTTACCAAGTGGAGTCTAGAGAGAAGCCACTAATATTTAGGGTTCTAGAGAAATCAACCCACAAACAACATCACCACAAATATATAAAAGAACCCAATAAAACCACTCAAGATCTTCTTCCCTATCACATAAATCCCTAAAATCAACACTTTATTCAACCATAACACAATATCTACTTGTTATGGATGTAGATATAGAAATCAAATATAGAGGGAAGATTATATCTAAATAAAACCACAAAATAAAAAAGTGATAAAACATACTCTAGATGAACTACATTCAAAACACTAAAAAACCCCTTAAAATACAATTAATAATGAGTGGGAGAGAAACCCTAACCATTTAGACTATTAAATCCCATGTATGGTTTGTATGGGATAAGAAAAGGGTGGGTTAGCGTAAATCTTGACTAACCCTGTTTAAAAAAATCCACTTTAAGGGGCCGCATGGTTAGCTCACACAGTTAGACAAACCATGTGCTAACTATACAAATACTACTTAATAAAATGGGTATATTGAAAATCCACCTATAATGTATTGAAAAACCATGGACAAACAATGCATAACCCCACTGCCCTCATGGTTATCTCGCAGGGATTCCCCATAACCATGCTAAAACCGTGCAGACATAAAAGACCTATTTTTTTCAAAACCTTCCCGAAATATCCCAAACTCCACCCATACACTTTATATTTTAAAAAAATACATTAATAATGGATACATACCTCAAACCAAGGGTGATACAATATGCCTCAATAAAATGATATTCGGACAAAGTCCCTTATTTTGAGTTCGATTCGTCATGTATGTTCCTTGATCGTCCCGAAAAATAAAAATATGTTAATTTATACATTATTCAGGATAGTTTAAGGTTTATTATTCCTTTTATATCATTAATTACCATGTTATAATAGTACGTTATTTATTTCATATCATGTCATATGTTTTGTCGTTATACGATACTTCTGTCTAAAATGAACATGGTGTAATGTCACTAGTACATGTGGTCATTAGTCCATAATATCCAAAATAATATTCATTAAATAATTAACATATTTTTAAAAAAATATACTTTTCAATAAAACCATTATTTGTGGTTAGTAAAATGACAAAATTAATAGTCATGGAGACGGTAGGCTGTATGCATAAATGTGTAACGTCTTCCATTTTTCATTGTTCAAAATGGAAAAAGTGAGTATTATTTTATATTTCCACAATGGTCAAAAAATAATTTATATCATATTATTCATTTACATATACATATATATATCATAAAAATATTTAAATGATTGAAAATGAGTCACATCGCTTCATGGAGGTGATAGTTCAAATATACACACAAATAATGTTTACATTTTTATGCCACTAGAAAGTAAAAAAATAATTAATATATAATTATCTTATAATTATTAATATGTCTTTAGACTATTGTGGAAAATTAAATATATTGGTTCTTAGAGGTGATAGTTTAAACCAATGCACGAATGATTAATTCATATCTTATTATTGCACGTGGAGATGGATTTAGGTGGTGATATTAACTTCATAAAATCTCATTATATTGAGGATATTTTACTTATTTTTTAATTCAATAAGAAGAAAATTTTATAGAAGTGAACCAAAAATAATAAAGAAACACATATATAAAAATATTACCTTTCCTTTGGATGATCATATTTATTATCACCTTAACACCACTATGGTGGGTGTTATTCAAAAAATAATGCCTCTATAATATGGGGAGGTATTCTAGTAATGGGTTTGGGAATATATTTTGAGAACCAATTTGTTTTTAAAAGTTTTTAATTGAGAGGAATATGATCCATTATATAGGAGAGGGGAGGGCCACCCATGGAAGTATTAAAAGTATTAAAATATTATAATTCCATTTTCGATTAAAATTGCATAAAAACATATTTTAGTTATTATATAGGATATTTATATATAAAAATATAATTATTAAATAAAAACGATACAAGTTTTGAATATTTATATTCTTTTTATTTTTGTTTTAACACTGTTTAACTCTTACATTTTTATCATGTAATTTACACTTGATGGTTGAAAAATTACGAAATACTAGACAACAACCAATGATGGAATCATTAATGAAATAATTTGACATACCAAAACTAGCTGGATAAATATAATATTTCAAAAAATTAATATTATTTTATTAAATATTTTATATTTTAAGATATGAATTTTTTCAATTTTTTCACTATTATATTCGTCACTTTTTTAAAAAATTACCACGTTCTGATTAATTAAAAAAAACAATATAAACTCATTTATAACATATCTTAGTCACCTAAAAATGTTTTTAATATAATTAAATATTTCATATTATATTTATTTTAATATTATTAATATCATTTATTTGATCCATCCTTTAATAAATCAATTAATACATCATCATTGTGTCAAAAGATAATTTAATTATTTATTTACAATAATTATAAATAAATTACCCTGATTTATGTAGTTCTGTTTTCTATATATGGATTATTTATATTTAAATATATTACATATTTGACCCCGTATAAATTTTTTTAATAAAAAGGGTCATGTTTATGATATCATTTCCATTACATTAAATAAAATGATATAAATGTCATAATCACATCAAAGAGGATACCAAAGTCCACGATTTTGGACTAAGGATTTTCTTGCTCAACTATAACGCATCCAATGAAATTTTCACAAGTTTTAGGGTAATTTTATAATATTATAATATTAATTTTACCCCTATTTACCTTAGTTACACTTTTATCGTGGTAAATATAACACAAAGTCACTTTTCACAAAAAAATTAATTAGATCATATTAGATCATATTTTTCATAGTGATTATTACAATGTATATTCAATTGATAAAATTCAATTCACTGATGTGTAGAAATTAATTTAATTTTAATTTAATTGAAATATCGAGAAAACATGTTTTTTGGAAATAAAAATATCTAGAAATTCACAATATTTTTATATCAAATTTCAATGTGAAATTAATTTCAATGAAATATATCAGAATAAATGATAAACACATAATATAATTACTCTTTCAAACCTATTAAAAGTATAACATTAATATATAAATTAATTAGATGAAAAAGTAGTTTTTAATTAAAACGATGTATATGTAACTACTGATTAAAATATCAAATTTACCTGAAAAATACTAAAATTAACCCAATGTAAATTTTTATATCTTGTTTTAAAAGATTTTCTTTTTCAAATAAAATTTATAAAAGTCAAAAATAATATATTTAAAATCAGTTTTTCAGGAACATGCAATAATAATTCCTTAAAAATTCCTCGTATAAATAAAATTGAATTATTCTTATATAATTTATAGAAAACATATAGTATGAATTTTACACATCAAATTGAATTTATATTTCATTAATATAATACAAAAAATATTTATTTGATTATTTTTTAAACACAATTATTCTAACCTAATAGTTTTTATAAAAAACACTTCCTTTATATTCAATTGTTTTTATTTTTATTTTTAATTAATTTTCTAACCAATAAATAATTATATAAACATGTGTAAACCCTTTTTTTAAAATTTAGTTAATAATATTTATTACCACCATTCCAACAGCTATTTGATAACTATAGTATTATATAATAATTATTAGTTTGTGGATTATACTCAAAGTGGATTAGTTTCATTATACTATCGAACAATGTGTTTTCTATTAAAAAATAATGATGTAATACATCTATTTCCCAGAAGTGATTTAAACTCTTATAAAAGATTTATTCACATATCAACCACATATTACAAAATAATAAAAGAATTATTATAATAATTTAATTCCAATAAAATATTTATTCACATATTAATTTTAATTTTCAATTGAGTATATTTTGTGGGAGTTAAATCCATGATAAACATGTTTTAAGTAATTTATTAATAATAATGACTTACATAATAATGACCCTTTAATTTTTTATTCATATTTATAGAACCATATTGACAAAATCAATTACTCATGAATATCATATAATACTATTAGAATATTATATATGCATATTAATATTGAAATTGGGATTATATTATAGAATTTCTCATATTGGTGGTTAAATTACCCGAAACATTAAAATGTCATTGTAATTAATGAATATTATTTTAGAGTTGTATAATTATAATATAATTTTCCTAGATGAATGGTAATATTAATATAAAAAATTAATTTATAATTTCATGCTTAATAAAATGAGATGGGTAGGTAATTGAAAAAGTTATAGAAGTACAATGATATGCCCAAAAAAATTTATTCTTGTGGAAATGTGTTCATTAAAATTTAAAGATTTAGGATTAGTTTTTGGATCCATAAAATAAGAAATGAGGATTATGGATTTGGAAGAGTGAAAATATATGGGGATTAAGGAAATAACTAATAAGAAAGTGTATTTTGGAAGAGTATACTAGTGGACTTTTATAAGTGCTTTTTATTCTTATTTCCACAAATACTAATTGAATAATATATAAGGTTTTCATCTATAAATATAAGTGGATAAATAGTATCAAATATAATTCATATCTAGTCGATCCCATCAATATTAAAATTTATGTATATGGTTTCTTCATATTTGAATTACACAAATGATGAATGTGATATATTTTGAAAAATACATATTCAATTATATGTGTTCAATGTGATGAGGTCATATGAGAACAATATATTATCCTAAAATGTATGAGAGGTTTATAAAACTCAGAATAAATTGGAATGAATATTACTAGAGGTCCAGGTAATATCATGTTGTATGTATTTCAAGGATCTTAAAGATATAGAAACCATACAAAGAGTATATTAATTTATCTATAATGTAATTACTATTTTAAAACTCTTGTATATTTGATAGTCTAATAAAACATGTATTGAGATTTATTGATATTAGATACACTTGATATTTCATATAAGAGGTGGAATAAATAATCTTATTTTAAGTATTTTACATCCAACAACAACCCAGAAATGTATTTCCAAGAGTTTAAAATTAATAAAATGATTCTAAAAATAATGATATATTATTTTGAAAATATTTTTAGGATTATTGAAAAGTCATAGAGAATGAATAAGTCCATTATATGAAGCTTTTAGAAATTTAGAATTTGATATTCTAGAAAATGGTAATGTCGTGATAATTAATAACTTTTTAATAGGAAAATAAATCTTCTTCAAGTCATATAAATTATAGTGTTAAATGTAATTACTTGATGAAATCATAAATCATTTAACATCATTGAATAACTATTCAAATTGTTTTCCTGCTATTTGATTTAATCTGAAGGATTTTTCTAACGAGTGTATATATTTAATGTCCCTAGAGTGATTCATTGGATGATTATAAAGATTCAACACATGGAAATGTTTTAAAAATGATATTTTCTCCTTTATAAGAAATCATAAGTGATATCATTGAGAATAATTCTTTTCATCCACCAATCGAAGAATTCAACCCATAATAAAGTTGGACATTTCTACTAAATAAAATTTGAGTTTTTATATTTTAAATCTGATGTTGATGAAATTAATTGAGATGAAGAAATATCTATTCGATCATGTTAAAAACATTAGAAAACAAAAATAAAGGGTTACGATCCTATTTTAATAGGAAATATATGTTAATATTCATATGTGGAATGGGATGATAAAAAAATAATGAAAAAGGGTGTTTCTAGAATTTTCTAATTTAGTTGAGATACAAATATAGTGATTCAGGTTCCATGATTTCATGTTTTTATCATCAATTATATTATTCAATAAAATATTCGATCATTTTGGTGTATTATTTATCGATGAGTTAAACTATAAAGGCTTCATGATTAATGAATAATTATATATAATTTATTTTAAATAATCTGTTTAAAAATAATTCTGTATCAAGATTTAATAAAATAATTCCTACATAATAATATTAATATGATTATGTTTTTGTATTTGAGTGAAAAAATATGGAATTCAATGAATTATTCATACAATAGTATAACTAAATGATTTTCATATTTAATAAACATGAACATGAATTAGTTTTTCAAGACACGTAAGAAATGATATGTTGTATAACATTATCCATCTAAAAAATATCGTTTTTATATTTTGTTTAATATTTTGAGAATATGAAGTCACAAGAGTAAAAGAATAAATAGATATGTAATTCGTCCACAAACAAAAAATGATTAGATACTACCCAGGGTATTCATATAGTTTTATTTTAGTATAAAAATTAATTCACATTAAATCATTAGAACCATATGTACATATTTTATAATGTTAATTTTGTGATGGATGTAATTTTTTACTCTTCAATTACATATAATGATATGTAAAAAAGATAGAATGAATTTATTGTAACATCCCATTACCTTGTTTCAGGTAATTCTCTTTTATTATAATGTTTTCCTATTTAATTTGGTGAAGATTTTTACTCATGAGTATCTAATTTTTTTTTTGGGAAAATGAACTAATGTTTGAAGATGGATGTTTTATTTGAATTAATGTAATACTTCTATAAATCACTACAACAAAACCGGCCCCTAGTGGTGGTTTTTTTTTCATTTGGCTGCAGTTTAAATCGTCGTTATAGGGTTTGGCGGTGGTTTACAAAAACCGCCGCGAAATTGGGCGTCAGCAATCTATTAGTGGCGATTTTTACTATTTCGCGGCGGTTTAAGAAAAGCGTCATATATGCCTCTTTTCGCGACGGTTTTTGTCCATTTCGTGGCTGTTTTTTGAGGAGACGATACATTTTTTCGCGGCGGCTTTAACCGCAGCTATATTCTGGCGTTTGATGCGCCTATGTCGCGGCGGTGAAAACAGCCGCTAAATTTAAACATAATACATTTAGCGGCAGTTATAACCGCCTCTAAATACTGACCAATAAGGCATTAGTGGCGGTTATAACCGTCGCTAAATGCTGACCAGTAAGGCATTAGCGGCGGTTAAAACCACTGCGAAATGTTGACCTGGAAAAAAAAATAATTCTACTCCTACCACACCACTGCCCTAAAAAACAAATCAAACCATAATATTGAACAGGAGACACCATACAAACAAATAACATGGTAGTATTCATTGAAAAATAGGATATGAGAAAATGTTGTATGTTATGGAGTCCAACATAAGGAAAGGTATGTATCACAATTTGGTGAGTAACCAATCCATGTGACCCCCAAGATGCATATGTGTTTTTAGCTTCTTTAATTTTGTATGTGTTTTAAGAAGGGTTGATTTATATTATATGGATACTAATACTCTATATAATAAATAGTTATGAATTTTGATACAATTTATGTGATCATGCTAACCATGGTGATGTGTGATGATATGTAATTGGTTATGCTATAAGTTGGCCAATATAACATCCATGGGTGGATTGTGATATGGGTTGGGTTTTTTTAACAATGGATTTGTGTTATGGGATATAACAAATTATGTTTATATGGGTATAGAATTTGTTCCAAAGATGGATGTTTGAGTAGTTATAGAATGTATGTTATGGTATGGTTTGTTGTGTGTTTTGGGTTGGTTGTTAATGCCTACTATAAAAAATGGGTAACTTGTGAATTGGTGTGTGTTTTAGGTTGGACAACACGCTAACCGTGCATGGTTATTAAGAGAGTATGGTTTATGATCATGTAGGTTATACATGATTCCTATTGAGGATTTGAGTTATGTCATTGGATATGAGATAAGAGTTTCATGTATACATCCCAATATGGTCATCATGTTGCAGGTTGGATGGGATGCATCATGATATAGTTGTTATTGACTTCGTTAAAGAAAATAGGTTTGAGTTTTTTAAAATTTCAACAACTTATCTAATGTTTTCCTAAATACCATATTGGTGGAATTATACTTAACCAAACCAAATGATATTGATTTTTCACAATAGTTATTATCATAAGATAATGTCATTAATATATATGTGCATGTATGTGATCTTTATCCTTCAGGGGAAGTATGGTGTGTCGATTTCTAGTTAAGATTAGTAACCTAGATTTCATAGTTGGATTGGGTATGGGATTTGTGATATGCATTAGAACCCTCGAGTGGGTATATTGGCCTATGATTTTCCTCGTGATATTTGAGATGGGTTCATAGATGCTTCTCCATGAGTTGTATCCTATATAGGATGTGACATGTGAACTAGGGTTGAGAGAGACTAGTAATATTGAGATGTATCTTGGGATATTGGTGATTGGAGTGTTCTAATCAAGTGAAATAGCGATTCTCATTTCCACCTGATGATGGTTTTCTTGTATGTATGTAATCCAAGAGAGGACTTATCCTAGGTCTATGAGTTCATTAAAAAAATGAAAGTATGTTTTGACACTTTGTTCTATAGTGATGGTATATAGGTGGATTGTGGTTTTCTATTCAGTTAGTAATGTCATTGTATTTGGTATTATGAATGTAAAAGCATGGGTAGTGCTTGTGTTTTGTTATGTCTAACATGAATAATTGACATGGTTATTTGGGGGATAATTTACGTTAAACTATGATTATTTGGATGTTATTGTAATGATGCATATTAGGTGTTTTAATAGAGTGTATACATGGTTAGATACATGTTATACTGATAACGGTTAAATTTAGGTATTGTGGGGGGCTTCCAAGATACACTCTTTCCATGTCTGTAAGAGCATGAGTTCTTTATCAGCATAATTGGTATGTTGGTTGTATAGTCTAAGATTAGCCTGTCTGGTGGGGATTTCTTCATGCCCATGTAATTTGTTGTGGCTCATTGGGCCTTGATAGTGATGGTATGAATTGGGCTGACACATCTAGGATACCCAGGTGCGGCTATGGAGCAACAATGATATGAATGGGACTTACACAGTTGGACTGCCTAGGTACTTCTATGAATCAGTTATGGTATGAATCGAGCTTACACAATGGGGCAACCCGAATGCTGCTATATAGTAGAAATGGTAAGAATATGGGTTACATATATGGTATTCTCATTGGATGTGGTACCAATTCAAACACAGGACTAAATGGAATGATGTATACGACACTCGAGAAATCAAGACATAAAATGAAACATCATAAATAAATAAAATGCATAGAAGGAAACATGAGAAATAAAAAAAATGTTAGGTCATGGAAATGTTTGGTGGAAACTATGTTCCATATACATGTTACATATACAAACCAACCGTTATCATACTTGTTCAACACATCAACAACATTACTACTCATCATTTGATGCTGCATCGTCACGCTCTCCACCTTCATCTCCACTACCTACTGCTAGTTATATGAACATTATATTGAAAATTAAATATTGTTGCATATTTATAATTAAACGTAAAACCTATAAAAGTGTGAAAAATATATGATTTTGATTTTTTTGTGATTTACCTACTCACCACTAGCCAATGCACTACCACCGGAGGCATATCTGCTCATATGCTGACGTATTTCAAGCAACTCTTTCTGCAAAGCAGATATCTGATCCCCCTGCTGGTGAACTGTGTTTCGTAGAGAAGACATCTCCCTCTGAGTATCTTCAGGTATGAAATGACTATAAACAGGAGTAGATGTAGATGAAATCCCTAATGGCCTTCCAAAGACCTCAGATGGTACGGGTCCAAAACCCATCCCGCACACTCTACCCGGATGCTCCTTCCCAAGGACATTACCAACCGGGTCATCCTGGGAGACTGAGTAGGATTGCTCAGGATTGACATCCCATATTTCTTTAATTTTTCACTATAAATCAAATATCAATATATATTAACACAGTAAAAACTGATAATAAGTTATTATAATAAATAATTGACTTCATACCCCAACTTCTCTGGCAGGTTCATTAACAAAACTTCCATCTGTTTTTTTATGAACATCCAGCCACAATTATGTTCGGGATGCTTTATGCCCTAAACTCTGTGAATTCATTAAACAAATATAAATCAACAATTAAATATGTTAAATAGATAATATTTTCTTATAAATATTTAAACTAATTATAAGATTACCAATGACATTTGGCTTCTAGAAAAGCTTTTTGAGCCCGCAGTGTGCGGGATGACTTGTTTTGCTCGGTTTGATGCATTCTGTCTTGAGAGATCCTGAAATAAATAAATTTAAATATAACAGTAATGTATTAAATGTCTATCTCCTCTTCATGTACATGTATAAATGTAAAATGAGGATTATATAATAATATATATTTCAATACCATCCGCTTCTCATCACGATGGCTATCGACAAAAACTTTCCACTGTTCTTTCGGTACCCCACAGGGTAGCTTCTCATACATCTGCTTCACGGTCAACAAAGTATCATTTGCATCACACCACAACCTCCATTTGAAATCCTTCCATTTTTTTCCAAGATTTTTCAATGTCCACTTCTGTGCTATCACATCAGCAACGGTAAAGTGGAAGAACATCTGTATACAGAAATTCATTTTGAATATATTAGTAACATGATATTCAATTAAACCATAAAGTAATAAAATTACCTTTATCTGAGAATCAAAAACTTCATTTTTCCAGTTTGGAGGAATATGCCTCCAATCATCATATGAAATAGGCAGGGAAATGGGCTCCGCTGCCAACGGACCTATAATCTGACCAAGTAAACCTGCGGCGTCATCCGGCGGGACCCCATAAGAATCAAATGGCACCACTATCTTCTGGCCATTCATGTTCCAAACATCAGAACTTTTTAAGTGTTTTTCCACGGTTGCATTTTTTTCATCTAAAATTAGGAAACAATTACGATAAACAAAATGCAATAAATTAATTTAATTAAAATATCTACCTATGACTGTGACCCTCCAGAATTTTCGTGATGAACTAGAAGGGTCATGTCGCTGCCCCCCTACTGAGGCTCCTATAGGGGGAGTCGATGACTCACCCTCTAATGAGACATCCACTGACTGTGTCAAAGATGGTGCAGGGGGAGATGATGCAAGGATGTAGGCAGCTACTGCCTCAGATGCCGTGGGCACAGACGTTTCGTCATCTGTCACAGAAGTAGATGAAATGGTGTACCACTTCTTCCTTGGCATTCATGTCATTTAATCAAGTAAAATTAAGTTCAGAATATATAATTCAAAAAATTTATGCAGAAAAAAAATTAAAAATGATAATAGATGCCCAGTACTAACAAATAAAATATATATAACAATGATAATGAATGACTACAGAAATGAAACAAGTGGTTTCTGAATGAATAAATAATTGTACATACAATCATTTTTCCCTTCAATCATGTCGGTTTCCTACCCCATTGCTTCATCCACTTCATTCATCCTTGCTAGACTAATATTTTCAATATCATGATGGACAAATAATTCTGCTTCCTGTTGTTGATGAAATTCAATTGCAGAGGTCAAATCTTCCACTTCATCACCCATATCATACAAATATTTTTGTATTACGTGAGTAACTACACTCCACCCTTCATCCACAACATCATTCACATAATATACCATTTTTTCCTGCGATGCTAAGATATATGGATCATGCAGTTCACGATCACCAACATCCATCAAGCGAGAGAAGTTTATAGAAGTAAATTGCAAGGAATCTCTTTTAATACCTCTGATAATATCGACCCATTTTCATTTGAATAAAACAACAGAAAAATGCTTGTGGTAGTTTAATTCAATAATATCATGCAACTTTCCATAGTATTCTACTTCAGCAAATGTAAATATACCATTATTCTGTGTTTTCAAACCCATTTCTCGATCGACTGTACGAAATCTAAAACCATTCACATTATAAGCGTTGATCTTTCTAACTTGTTTTATAGGACCTTTAGCAAGAAACTTCAAATCTTCTGACAAGTCTTCTCGAGTATCAGTATTCATGATCTAAATAATAAAAATATAATTTAATAGATTTTAAAATTTTATGTGTCAAACTAATAATCGTATTTATTGTAATATTTATAAACATACATGTCGTGCAAACCATTCTACCAGCTTTTTATTCACAGCTTTCGTTATATGTTTTTCATTTCATGTTTGGCCTCTCATTAGTCTCTTTGTTTGTATCCTCAACTCTTCAATAAATGGATATGCAATTTCACTATTCAGTATCACATATCTATGTGCCTGTAATAACTCCAATTATGTCAGTGTCGCGTATGAGGTCCTCCCAACTGATCGGCCAATAGCAAGAAATATTTTTGATTTCTGATGCATTTGTGATTGAGTTGATGTGTCGTCAACACTTCCAACTCGATTAAATCATGTCTCAATATGATCCAAAAATCTGGAACAAAAGGTGAGACACTCCTCAGCCAAACAGCCTTCAGCAATAAGGCCTTCTGGTTGAGCTTTATTTCTCACGTATGATTTAAAATTCCCAAGATATCTGTAAAAAATAATAATAATATTATGCATTTATTTATATTCCAAATATTGTTTACTTAACTGGAAACATATAAATAAAATACCTCTCAATTGGATACATCCATCGATAATGAATGGGGCCTCCTAATTTAGCTTCGTCAACCAAATGCACAGTTAAATGCATCATGACAGTAAAAAACGGTGGAGGAAAGATCATCTCCATTGCACAATGGGTCAATACAAACCTCTCCTGTAGGTTGTGAAACTGTAAAGGATGTAGTTTTTTCTCACATAATTGCCTGAAAAATGTGCATAATTGCAGTACAACAGCAGTATCTTTTTCAGGTTATAATGTACGCAATTCCAATGGTAGTAACTGTTGTAACAAAACATGTGAATCGTGACTTTTCAATCCATATAACTTACGATTATTCAAATCAACACACCTCAAGATGTTACTCGAATACCCATCAGATACCTTCAAATTCTTTAAAATTCGAAGGAACTCATCTTTATCCCTATTTTTCATTGAAAAAATGGCAGGAGGATACTTTTCATTCTCATTTGCCCAGAGATCACATTTTATGTTCATTACTTGTAAGTATTTGAGAGCATTGAGATGATCCTTCGACTTTCCATGTTCATTAAGTAATGTGAAAATCAAATAATCAAATACATTCTTCTCAATATGCATCACATCAAGATTTTGGCACAAATAATTAAATTCCCAATACGGAAGTTTGAAGAATGTACTTTTTTTTCCATTGTTGCGTTCTGATTTCACTTGACGATGCACTTCGCACTTGTTTTCCGCTATCAGTCAAATGATGAACCTTCCCAAATTCTATTTTAACATTTTCAAGTTGTGTCAATATTCCAGAACCGGTTAACAACTTTGGAGGTGGTCTACGATCAATGGAACCATTAAATTTTGATTTGTTCATCAGAAATCTATGAGATGAATCAACAAATCTTCGATGGCCCAAGAAGCACCATTTTCTACTGTGAGGTAGCCATTTGGTATCGAAATCAAAGTTACAAACAGGACAAGCCAAACCCGTATAATTGTTCCAACTAGATAAATTCCCAAGCCCAGGGAAGTCACTAATGGTCCACATTAAAGTAGCATTCATTTTGAACATTATTTTAGAAAAACATCAAATGTCTCAACACCGTTGCTCCATAACTCCTGCAATTCTTCAATCAAAGGCTGCAGGTATACATCAATATCATTTCCAGGCATTTTTTTCCAGGAATAATCATCGAAATGTTAAAATATGTTTGTTGCATACACATCCAGGGAGGCAGATTATAAGGGATCAAAACAACTGGCCAAATGCTATAACTCGTACTCAAAGTCCCAAATGGGATGAATCCATCGGCAGCCAATCTCAATCAATCATTCCTAGGATCAGCTGAGAAATCTGGATGTAATGAATCAAATGTCATCCACGATTGGGAATCTCACGGATGTCTCATTAACCGGTCATAGTTATTATCTACAGAATGCCACTTCATGTGTTCGGCGGTTTTTGATGACCTGAATAATCTTTGAAATCAAGGCTTCAAAGGAAAGTAACGCAAAACTTTTGCTGGTGTGTTCCTTTTCTTCTTCTCCATGAAATTATGTTCAGTCATACTTCCACCATCACCTTTTGACTGCCATCTAGAAGAAGAACATTTCTTACAATTCTGTCTACTTGAATCCTCTCCCCAGTAAATCATACAATCATTGGGACTCGCATGTGTTTTTTTATAATTCAGACCAAGCTTGTTTACAACTTTTTTCATCTCATAAAACGATTCTGGGATTTTTGCTTCGGGAAATGCATCATGAATCACTTCCAATAACATGGAAATTGCCTTATTTATAATTCCACATAGACATTTGATATGGTACAACTTCAGCAGAAATGAAAGCTTTGAATATTTCAAACACCCACTATAAAACTCTTGATTTCCATCGTCAAATAAATCATGAAACACATTTTCCTCACTGAAGTTTTCCCTTAAATTTGGATCCACAGAATCAAGAGGAGGATCCAATGATATGTTACAATCTTGATCTGCTTGTGTTACAGTCTCAAAAACATCACTTGTCACGTTGCAATTTGTAGCACCCTCTTCTGGTTGTTCTGATATGTTTTGATGCTCATAATGGTGTTTTGCAGTGCTGAATGCATCATTTATGAGGTTTTTTATTTCATTTTCCATTGGCGACAAACTTGGGACCTCATTCTATGGATTAACATCAGTCCTCAATCTTTCTGTATTGTTTGATTCTCCATGCCAAAACCAACACAAATATTGATCAGGGAATTGCTTCAGTATTAAATGTTCATAAACTTCATCTCTCTTCAACCATGTTCCAAATTTACATTTAGGACATGGACATCTTATTCTCCCTTCAACGGATCAATTAGAAATTTCAAAATCTAAAAACTCATTCAAACCCTTAACATATTGAGGTGTGTTCCTCGGTAATGTGATCCAGATTTTATACATGTATATCACAATGTGCCTACACAAAATATACGATAGTGTAAGATTACAGAAACATAATATAATAAAGATGAACCATTGATCATAAAGTATTCATAATATAATAAAGATGGTTCATTGATCACATTTACCACTTCAGACCAACCGAACAAGTCTGGTCCATAAGAGATAGCGTCAACACCTCATTAAGGAGAAGTAAGAATATTGGGTTACACACTTATCATAACACTATATACCCAACTATTTTTTATGGTTTCCAATGGGATATGTTTACAGAACATGAAGCACCTAATTAATTCATTATCCATGATAAGACATGTCGTTATGGACCAAATTTACAAGGGAGATAAGTCACATGTATTTTTGTAAAATAAACCATTGGAAATGAAATTGGTCCATAGGATGGGATTTAATCTATTGAACGTATCTATATTCTTGGAAAGAGTTGAGGTGTAAATAATATTAAGTGATATCCCAAAGGAACCAACTGCTCAATATAAATTCCAAGAAATTACTCAAATTATGGATGGATATTCTCACTTTTAGTAATGAATACATGAATAAATGTAGAAGAAATATATAAACCACAAAAATAAATAATCCACATTTACTATGCATAACTTATTCGTAGTTTATGAGAAGAAATCAATGAACTAAGGATTAACTAAAAATTACCAAAGTCGAAAGTGGTCGCGGGGGGCGCCAGGGGGTGCGGGGGTCGCCGGAGGCCACGGGGGGGGGGGGGGGGGGTGTCGGGGTCAATAAAAAAATTACACCAATGACAATACAATAGATAATTCTCACTAAGCATATACCTAGGTATGAAATCCATACTTTAAAACCATTCATGGAAAACACAATACACATAATATGAAATCATACCTTCTTTAAATAAAAAAATAAAGATAAAGTTATGGTCCATGTTTCTATAATGGCATGACCTTTATAATTAACTACATCATGATGAATCTCTGAGAAATGTAATATAAATTTACATTCATCTTTCGACATACAAACTACATGCACTTGATAATTTATACTTATAGCATCAATAATGAAATTTCACTTTCTTGGAGTATAATTAAAATCCAAATAAAATGACTAAATATATTCATCCCATATCCTCTATCATAAATTTTTATCCCTATGATAAAATATTTACTACATGTTTTTTTATTTGTAAATGCCACAAAATTATCATTGAATAACTAATTTAATAAACATTGGAGGGCATGCATAACCATGACTAACTCAATATCATGAGTTGGATAATTGTTATCATTTATTATAAGTTTCAAGACCCATTTACTAAAACTCATTCCTACATATCAACATAAATCTTAACATCACATTGGAGGCCTCATTATTGACCTTATAATGCATCCTTGGATTTGGTCAAATAAGAATAGGTGTAGATGTAAATATATATTTTAGCTCATAAAATGAATCTTTTTATTTATTATCCCACTAAAAATTCACTCCATTCCATGTCAATAATATATTTTTAATGAATATGTGAGAAAACTCCAAGATAATGCAAGAATAAGAAACCACATAACCAATGAAAATATGAATCTCAACAATATTAGTATGAATCTATTAAGAAATTATAGATTCTACTTTCTCAATATCCCATAATATCCTAGATTTAGAGAACTCACGACCAAAAAATGTCACATATTGATTATAGAAATAAAACTTCAATATATTGGCATATAAATGATGATATCTCAATGTGTCTAAGAACATAACCAACTATTCTTCATGCTCCTCATAGGATCATGGTCATAACGATATATCATTGATAAATATAGTCCCAAATGAACAAAAAGGATAAAAAATGGTTTATCAAAGTTATAAATACATATGGTGTCTCCATTACCCTAAATAGAATTACCAAAAACACAAAATTACTATATAGTGTTTGAAATTCTATCGTGGACACACCTTTAGCTCAAACCTTTAACCGCTGATTACCTAATCGATGAACAATCTTCAAAATCCATAAAGAACCTCTAAACTGATTTAATAAATCATAAATTCATAGAAAAGGTTACCAATTATTAAGAGTAACATGATTTAATTTATAATATATAATATAAAATCAATAACTCACTCTTGCAATATTGGTAAAAAGAAATGGATAACCTTATGTAGACACACTAAGATTAATAAATCCATTGGATTCAAGATCTCCCAACTAAATATTTATCTATCTAATATCCCATAGAGATATATAGTAATGGGATATTGTGATAGTCTCGATACCTTGTACTAATTCAATCATAAACTCCACCTCCATCTCTAGAGGTAACCCTATAAAGTCCTCAAAAAACATCCCGATACTTATTAATTGCAGGAGGAAAACAACACTTGAAACACCATTAGCTAACCTGAGATCCATCCATACCACTAGAGATATAGTAATCCCCATATTAAAATAATCATATCTTGATCAATTGGAATTATAATCTTATTCACCTAGAATAACATATGATTTATCATAAGATGGAGAGAATTTCTCTCTTTTCTAATAACAATAAATATATTCTTGAAAATGTGATAACTAGTCTATACTAAAAATTACAATGAAATATTTCATCAATATAATGATCAATTTCTAAAGATATACATATCAAAAAAATATTAGCTACATAATTTAGGAACTTCTAATGGGCTCCTCTCTTTTTCCCAATGAATTATTTAGAGAGAAAACATTAAATAAAAATTCAACAATCAAACCTATGTTGGATACCCAGCAAGAAGACATAAAATAATTAGAATAACTATAATCAAATAACACACTGAACAAGGTTGCGGTATCAATTACTATGCATGACTTTTAGTAATAAATACATGAATAAATGTAGGAGAAATATATAAACCAAAAAAAATAAATAATCCACAACTACTATGCATGACTTATCCGTCGTTTATGAGAAGCAATCAAAGAATCAAGGAAGAACTAAAAATTACCAAAGTTGAAAGGGGTCGCGGGGGGCGCCGGGGGGTGCGGGGGTCGCCGGAGGCCACGGGGGGCGTGGGGGGTGTCAGGGTCGTCGGATGGCACAGGGGGGCGCGGGGGGCGTGGGGGTCACCGGTGGTCAAGGGGGCGCCGGGGGGTGCGGGTTTCACCGAAGGGCGCGGGGAGTGCGGGGGGTGCGGGGGTCGCCGGATGGTGGGGGGGGCGCAGCGATCGCCGAGGCCGGGGGGGTCAGGGATGAGGGTTTGGGGAACGCGGTCGGGGTGGGGGAAATGGTCGTGCTGTTTTAAAAAAAATTGGGTTTCGCGGCGGTTTATTAAAAACCTCCGCGAAACCTTCACTGAAAATGTTTAGTGGCGGTTTTGTGAACCGCTGCCACAAAACCGCCGCTAAACCCAGTTTTTTTGTACTGAATGTCTTAATATATTATAGGGTTTTTCCATTATTTCAGAGAATTCATGATGTGTTTTGAGTATCTACTTAAGAAAATGGGGATTTCTTTTATGTGATGAAAAATTATATGAATTGTAACTGGGTTACACATCATGTACATGGTTTCCAAAAACAAGTCATGAACTGTATACATAGTGTGAAAGGAATAACAATAGTGTAATAATTACACAATTTTTAATGTTAAAAGTTGAATTTGTAAAAACATTTTGAAAGATTTTTCAGCATATTTGATCAATGTGGATTCCACTACAAGAAAATGGATTACAAACCTTGTAATTTTCTCAAGAATGTATTTTTGGGTGACATACAATTGATGTTTTATTTCATTTTTCCATTATTCATTTGGATATATTCCTAGAAAGATTCTCTTGGGATTTTGGGAATCTCTGTTTTATATCGATTGATTCATTAGATGTTTGATCACTATTGTGGTTGGATTTCATATCACTTAATCTATATTGAGATCTAGTTTCGTGAGATATTACATTTGATGCATGAGTAGAGGAGATAGTTCATAAATTGGACCTCCACTATCATTTTTGTGTTCTCTTACAGGTGGATCCTTCCTAGATATAAGAAACCATAGGTTTTGAGGTAGGTGGTTTCTTTTCATTCCCATGTGGGATGGATTGCATTGATATATTTTTATAAATTAAATTATTATTGAATTTCCATGATTATTTTGTTTGTGTGGATGGATTTTTAAAAAAGGTGGGTTTCCCCTATATTATTATAAATTTAAAAGGGGTATTTTCAAATCATTAAATTGATTTATAAAATGAAACAGATGTAAAGACATGGGGTAAAAAGTTTAAAGGTTTTTCTTAGGGATATCATCCATATTTTCATCAGGATTCTCAACTACATATGCATGTTGTTCTGTGGATATCTTCTTGACATTGTTGGTTGTTTCACTCATGGTGTTCTTATCTTTCTTTATGCATGTGTCCCAATGACTTGTAGTGTACTGGTCATTTTTTTGGGTATGAGTAGTCTTCTAGCCTGGCCTGTTGAGTTCCTTTGGGTTATTTACATGTGATAGGTTTTTTATTTTAATTTATTGATATGAATTATTTGGTTTTGAGTAATGATAATATAAATTATGCTCGTAACACTTTTATGAAATTATTAAAGTATGTAAATTATTAATATTCTCTAATAAATTTGATTGACTTATTATCATTCCATGTTTTATTTAAAACGTGAATACCTAAATGATTTTTACATATCCAACTTGTTAAACACCTAGGTGGGATCCTATGGATCTTGGTATCTCACACCCTTTGAAATTCCTTGATGGTTTATTGACCTTTGTATATCTTTCTATACTTGGAATGTAAAGGCATAAAAATGAGGAGAAGGGGTTTTTTTCTTTTAGCTGGGTCTGGGTTATTGGATAGTGAGATGGTGTAAGTTTTCACATGCTATCATATAGAGATGATATTTTGTTATGGTATTTATTTGTTCATGGACTTGTAATTGGTTAATTTATCTATATTCAGTTATTCATTTTCCATGTTTTTTTAATTATGTAATATATACTTCATTAATTATTCGATATTTAATATATATATTTATATGGGCAATGTTTTTACTTATATTTGGGTTAAATCATTCCCTCTTGTTGTTTGGTTATGGTCGAGTGCTACTCACCAGTCTGTGGGGATCAAAAACATCCATTAGGTTTTTGACGGGTCGGGTCAAGTACTAGTTTGAGGGATTATTTTTGTATATTCATTACATTTTGTTTTTAGTGGTGGATTATGCTCAATATTTCTTACCTTGGTGTGTTTGATAGAGAGAATATAATAGTTTTGGGACTTAAGATGTATATTCCAAAAACTTCATAGCCCACTCATTCCATGATGAGACTCATGTTACCATTGGATCATGGGATGTGTTCCTATTGTTTTTTGTGTTAATAATTTTAATCATAGTTGTTTATTATGTGTTTTTTTAGTTTTAAAATAGATTGTTCTGTTATATGATTGTTTATTTTGTTTTGGTTTGAAGAAGTATGCATCCAAGATAAGTTATCTGAGTTCCAAAACAAGGTGAAGTTGATTCTCATCAATGGAGTCTTTTAATGGATACAAACACTATCAAGGAAATCATGTGGGGTGTTTGTTCATCAGATCATAATTTAACATTAGTTTTTAATTTATTTTTTAAGATACATTTATGTATTAGTGGATATAAGGATCGATCATAAGTATTATTGTATGAAAATCCACCATCCAGTAATAGAACGAATGATCCAATAGAGGTGAAGTATTTTTGGGATATAATCAACTAGATCAACAACTTCCTTGATACACATGAAATTATTAAGTTAAATGGTAAAACATTCAGACTTGAGGGTCTTAGAAAACATTAGTGGGATTTGATGGTATTGGTTGATAAGCATGTGGGGTTGGATTAAAAGGGTTTTAAGACCATAGTTTTTCATAATTTATTTCTATAGTCACTATTTATGGTGATATTTATTGAGTTTATATCTTACTAATAGGGAGATATTTTAAAAGTGGATAAGGATATGATGGTAGAGATTTCAGATGGATGATCAAACGTACCAACATGGTCTGTGACCAGATATCAAACAGAACATATTTGTGATGAAGCTTTGGACATATGAATTGACAGTGGATAGGGTTACGATGATATAAAGAAATATTGGATAATAGGTTGGATATTATTCTACTTATATTCCGTATAGTGGAATATTCAATGGAACACCATTGTAACAAAGTAAATGGAAGGTTCATAACAGGAGTGGTTAAGGTGATTCTTAATAATATGCCTCTTTTCCAAATCTAGTAACTTTTGATGGTGTGTATATGAATTGAAATTTGTTTGGAATGTTCAAAAAGTCATGAAGTCCTTTTAATTAACCTACTAAGATAATTAATTATTATGGATGTTATGTTGCATTAATAACTATAGGGTTCTAACCACATGACAAGGGAAAAAAGAACCATCACGCATTAAATGATTTTATAGTGGAGGTAGACACATGTCTAGTTATAGTGAAATGTATCATTTGTATTAAATCCTTAGTATGAATTTCTTTATTTGATACTAGTGCTTCACACTCAATTATATCATGATATAGTGATATGATGAACCTTATGATGACACTATTTACATTTTTATAGAGTTATCAAAAAATTCTGGGTAGTAAAAAGAGTAACAGTTTTCATGTCCTTTTAGTGCACTGTTTATAGCTACTACAGATCTAGTATGGGATTTTCTTATTCTTGTTCTTGATTTGTTCATTTACATTGTCAGTATGGAATGTATTGTTTCTCATCAATCTATGTATTATTTCTATCATTGATGTGTTTTTTATTGTGTAATATTGTATATATTTGGTGTTTAATGAAGGGTGAGATCCAAGGTCCGGTCATTCCAGACCATCCCTCTAATAAATCATGAGTTTTTTGTTAGTTGTTATAGTTTGGACTGATTATGTTTTTTCTATTGATGGTATTCAAGCACTTGTTCTGTATTTTCCTAAAATTTTCCTTAATGAATAATTGAGGGTTTCTTTAGATAAGGAGGTAGAGTTTATGATTTACATGTTTCTAGGAATACAATCGATCTCGATACCTTCTTATAATATTTAACTATCAGAGATGAATGTTCTCAAGATTTAGTTGAATGAAATGATAATAAAGGGTTATGTTCACCCTTTTGTTTTGCATTAGGATTCCCCATTACTATTTTCCAAGAAGGAAGATATTTCACTCTAGTGGTGGGGAGTCTATCAAATGTTCAAATGAGTTATATTTAAGAACTAGTATTGTTTATCTCATGTAGATGAATTTTTTATCAGTTAATTGGGATAAGTTGTTTTCAAAGATTGATATTCGTTCTGGTTATCATCACTTCATAGATTGGGAGTGTGATACACCATACATTCCATTTAAGAGAAGGTATGAACATTATGAATATCTTAATATTCTATCTGGTCTCAAAAACAATGCTATATTTTTCTGGGCATTGATGAATCAATTATTCCATTAGTATCATATCACTTTTTGTGTAGTGATCATAGATGATAATTTTTTAATCATGATCACAATGAGAGAATTATTACCATTGGAATTTGGTTTTGGAGATCCCATGGATTCATCAATTGTATAAAGATATTTTGAAATTAAATTTCTAGATTCTTGAAGTGTAATTACTTGGGAACGAGATTTATGAGCCTAAATTATTTTTTTATCCTGAGATGTTAAAGGATATCTAGTAATGGGAAGAACTGTGGAATGTCATTCTGATTTGGGGATCACTTGTTATTTCTAGTTACAGTTAAAGGTTCTATGGGGATTTCTCAATTATAGGGACATCTTTGACTCCTCTTACTAAAAAATTGGAGAAATTGACATGGGATAAAATGTTATAGTCTTCTTCCAATGAGAATAAATGAATTCTGACATCAGCTCTTATTCTAATCCAACTTGAGTATGATAATGTGTATTTTATTTTTTATGATTATTCTAGATCAATTTTGGGTTATTTCTCATGCAGTATGATCATGTGGTGGATTAAAACACTCTTCACCTTTGAAATCTTGAGAAGAATTACCCAATTAACGGTTTGAAGCATGTCGTAGTTAAGTTTGTGCCTAAGTGGTAAAGGAATTGTCATTTTGGGGAAAGTGTCAAAATCCTTGATGACTATAACTATTTATGATATATCTTTTATTGAAAAATATATTGATATATAGAGGTGGTGGGTGGAACACATTCATAAATTTGACTTCAATACCACCTAAACCCATGGTAAGGGGAATATTGTTGTAGATTCCAAAAGTAGGAAAGAGCCATCCGATGCTATTTTGGAATCAAATGAATAGTGGACCCTTATGCAGTTAATTTATCAGTTTCATATGGATGATTAGAAGAATGTTTCAGGTATGGTTCTGTCTATTGTATTGTTACTATCATCTATTTTAATGTATATTCTATAGAATTAGAAACATAATAATTATTTTAGAGAAATTCAAGAATCCCAATATAGTTGGGAGATCATTTATGGTCTCTATCATCATATGGTTTTCATAGTTTTGTGGATCATTTTTAATATAGGTTTCTATGAGGAATTATTTAGATAAGGTTTTCATATAACATTATCATAAATTCGTCTAGGAACTATAGAGATGTATTATGCCATTAGATGGTGATTCTGGTGGCCGAGTATGAAACATGAAACTACTGATTATGTGCCTCATTGTTACATATTCCATCAAAAAATAGAAGATAATTTTAAACCTTATAGATTTTTTCGTCCCTTTCCTCTATCATTTTGGAAATGGGACAAGGTATCCATGTTCTTTCCTATTGGATTACCATGGATTCCCCAAAAAATAAATTATATGTGGGTGGTGATTGATAGATTAAATAAGTGTGATAATTTCGGTCCAATTAGGGAAAAAACTAAATTTAATGATTTTTATAATTTATATGTGAAGGAAATTGTGAGGTCGGATCATGTTACTTCTATCATTTATTCAGATACAGATCCATCGTTTACTTTGAGGTTTTGTATACTTCTCGAACCAGGGATGGGGACTCAAATAAATTTGAGTATATCTTTTCATCAATAGAGATATGGTAAAATGGAACATACTATTCAAATCCTAGATTATATTATTTCTATATGTGTCATGATTTTTTTGAATATTGGGGAAACAATCACGGACTAGTTGAGTTTTTTTATAACAACACATATCAGTTTTCAATAAGAATGGATCTATTTGAGTATTTTTACTGTCTCTGGGGAAGATCACATATTATTTGGGATGTGGTGGGTGAAGATTCATTAGTGCGACCAAGTTTGGTTGATGTTAAATATGGAATAATTCATGATATAGATTGGAAACATATTATAGAGCATAGTTGGTGGAAATATAGTGCATGAAAAATGTTTTACATTGAGTTTTTCTATAGGTTTACAAGTTTTATTAAAGTTTTATCCATGGTTGGATCACCATCATCTTGGAAAATATGTAATATTGGATCTTTGATATGATAGACCATTTGAGGTCATTTAGAGGTTGGGTAGGTTGATTATTGGTTGGTGTTGTGACTTAGTTAATAAGAATTCAGAATGTTATCTGCATATTTTAGGTGAGTAAATATCATCATGATATCACTCATGTTATTAGTTTTGTAGTGATTGAGTTAGAGCCAGATTTTTTTCATTTGGGAGAATCTATTTGAGATCATTGACATTCATGTTTACATCTTTTGTGGGAAGTCAATTGATTTGATCTAATTTTTATAGTATCACTAATAATATTACCATTATACTTGATAGTGTGATTTTTTGATTTCAGAGTAGTGTCCTTAACTATTTTCTATAATTCATTCATTCATATAACTTCTTGGGGATGAAAAGTATTATGATGGGTCTTTGAAACATCCCATTACCTACTTTCATGTAATTTTCTCCTCTTTTCATGTTATCCTCATTAATTGAGTGATTCATGGGAATTTAGAGGATGTGGATATTTATTTGGGAAAATGATTTTTTTTTCAGAGATAGATGTTTGATTGAAATAATTGAATACGAGTATAAATGTGCTATTGTATTGGTGGGATTTAACCTAATTTCTGATAATTTCTGAGGTGTTTTATGTTTCCATGTAATAATTTGGTGTTTTTTTCTGTGTTTCGGGAAATTACACAGTGTGGATATGAGTTACATGATGTGTACATGGTTCAGAAATATGTTATAAAAATGTTATAAAATAGGAATTGAGGGCCCACTTTGTATGGATTACACGACACATAAATTTAAAAGATAATTTTTTAATAAAATGGAGAATTTTTTTAGTGAATGTGATCATCATGGATTACATGTTGTGTAAAGGGATTAAAAAGCTTTTAAATTTAACATGAAATGATTTTAGGTATTCATATGAGAAATTATTTATTCAATTATCCTAAATCTAATTTGGATCTAATCTTAAAAAACATCTTCCACAATTTTTGTACAGTCTATTTGAACCAGATTGAACAGTTTGGCATTTAATCAAAATAGAGGTTGGATTTCACCTCTACAAATATGTGGTTAATTATTGTTCCCTATTCCACATCACAGTTAGTTTTTGGGCATCATGAGTCTATTATTATGACCTCTATGGTTATTTTTTTTTATTTTCATGTTGTTGGATCCTTCTTGTGCATGTGAGACCTCATGTTTTGAGGTTGGTGGTTCAATCTATACCATGTGATAAATGAACTGTATTTCCCTTGCTTTTATAAATTGATTTATAAATGAATTTGGAAGATTTTTTTGTGTTTTTAAATGGTTTTGTGATAAAATGAAGGGTTTATCTAATTTTTGGAAAATATAGAGTGGCTATTTCGATGACTTTATCTTATTTATGAAATAAAGCATGTGGGAAGCCTTGGGTACATAGGTGGAAGGTTAATATTTGGGCCATCATTCATATTACCATTGGTCTATTTTCACATGGGTATTTTCTATGAACTATATTTATATTGTTCTAGTGTAATTTTCATGTCATTATTGGCTTTTTTTACACATGAGATGTTTCTTTTCTCCTTAGGAATGAATTCTAAGACTTGTTATGAACATGTAATTTATTATGGTACATGTAGTTTACTATCCTAACTAATTGACATCCTTTAATATATTTAACTATTCATTGATTTTATCCATTTTCGTTTATATGAATGAATTTGTTTTTGATAAATTATAATTGATATTATTCTGGAAACTGATATACCGTATTATGCTTGAAATTGTTCATTGAGGGAAATATTAACCATGGTTTGATAAAATTTCATTAAATATTATCATTTCTTATTTTATTTAAAATGATCATACCTGATTTATTATTAATGTTAATTGTTAATGAAAACATGGGTGTGATACTATTGAGCATTTTAGATCAAATCCATTTCACTTGATTAGTGGTTTATAGAACTTTGTATGTATTTCAATGTGGGTAAATGAATTGTTCCACTAGGAGGTGGAGATTTTTTTTCAGCTGGGTTTCGATAAATGGTTGCTTAGATTGGGCGGGATTTCCCACACTATCACAAGGAATCATTTTTTATTCTATTTTTGTAGTCATTTTTAGTTTGACTTGTGTTTTGACATTTTAGTTAATTTTATTTGTCTAGTTTATTTTATTTGATTTAGTTATAGAATATATCATTATTCTTATGCTTACTCTTTTATCTATATTTTTGTCACATTATTGCTTCTATTTGGGTGATATCATTCAATCTGTTTGTTGTGTGATGCCTATATTCTAGTCGCCAGTCCATGGGAATGGGGAACACCCTTTGGGTATGTGATTGATCAGGATGAGTACCTGGTTGGGAGGGTATACAGTTCAGTTACTTACATTTATTATAGTATCATATTCTATTAAGGGCTTTATAATTCAGAGGACAATTAAAAGTAAATGGGATAATATTCAAGGACAACTGTGTAAGTGTTAGTGAGAATATTAGATGATAGAAAAAATTGATAAAATAATAAGAAGAATGATATGCTGATGCAATCTGTAGTGAAGAAAAAGAACACAATGAGAAAGAGGAGTCACATATTCAGATGTGCACCCAACATGAAATATTCTTATATATTAATCCATATTTTATCATCATAGTAAAATATATTAGGTGTTATATTGTTGAGAATTATATTATGATTCCATGAAAAATATTTTATGACAAACTAAAATATATACAGATCAAGAGACTAAGTTTCATGACCATAGATTGAATTGATTATTGAAATTGATTTCACAATGAGACAGGGTTTTAAATTTGATATTATTGGTTCCTAGTCACCAAAAAAATGAGGAGTTCTAATTTTGTAGGATTAGTATAATTATTCACTTATTGGATTAAAATATAACGATGCTATTAATGAATAAGAAGTCACTTGTGAAATAAGGTGAACACACCTATGTAATATGGTGGGCATGGGATATCGGATGACAACTAGTCATCCATTTTAATTAGTGATTTAATTATATTATAGATTCTAATACATAATGGAAGATGAAATGATAATGAATAGGTTTCTCTCAGACCGGAATAATGTTATTAAATTATAACATATATTTTTACATTCTTTATTTTCATTTGATTTATGTTTTTGGTAGAGTAAAATAAAAAAAAGATTAATTCACAACCTAATAGGAGATATAAATTATTAAAAAAGGGGGTTGGATAAAAATTATGGATATCTTATCTATTAAAATAGTCCCACTCTTTATCGATCCCCCAATCATGTGTGTTTTTATAATCCACTAGGAATTGAAGAATCTCACACAATTACCACATAGTTTATGATTTTCAACTCCTTTTTTACTTATAATAATCTAACTTATATTTTTCCTTAGAAAACTATTCTCCGCCAAAAAATTTATAGTCAACATCTTAACCAAAATATATATAATAATAAAAAAAATCAATTCCTTAAATATTATTCAATTATCAAAAAATTATAAAATTAATTTTTATATTAATATTATAAATATTTATATATATATATTTATATATAGAATCTACTATTTTCATAGAAAAATGAATTTTAAAACATTATGTGTTCATCCGATTATTGAATTTTAATTATTAACAAAATACGGGTAAATATTTTTATACTAATTGGTAAATTTTATGAAATTAATTATTAAAAAGTTATAATTTTAATTTATTTTGATAAATGTAAACAACACTTGAAAAAAAATCATTTTAAACAAATACCTTTTTAATAAAAAATCATTTCATTAAAATCCCATTATAATCAATTATTTCTCTTATAAATATTTAATTTTACTAAAACATAGGTATTATAATATTTCTACTAATTTTGTAAATATATCAAATATTTCTTATATAATATTATTATTAATATTTGACACATATAATGTCACACCAATGCTCTTGAAAACCTAGATCTAGGGCCATACAGGGTATCAAATTCAGTTTGGGCTCTGAGAAACCATCTTCTTCTGAAATTTTTCTTCTAATAAAATGTTTTCCCTGAAAACATTGAAACAAAAATGTAGGGTGAGAATAAAAATGCCCAATAAGGGGTTTAAAAATAACATACTATACCCAAAATAACTTTTTCTAACTTTCTTTAAAATTTCCATGATATATTTTTATTAAAGGAAAGATGTAACATAAGTACACATCATAAGAGTTCTCAAGTAAAAACATGGTAATAGAATTACAAGGATATATGATTTGAAAATAGGCATGCATAATAGGAGTAATGAATAAAAGAAAATCTATACATGTATGACATAAGAATATGTAAGTACAAATTAAGAAGCTAAGAGTAATGAATAATTAGAGTTGTGCGTAAAGGCAATAACATCAATTTCATACACCGAATACTATATAACTGAGTGATAAACATATGTCATGTCATAAGAAATTACATTTCTAATACTCTTATGTACAAGCTCCTAACCATGGATATTCTACTAATAAAATATCCCTTTGGTCAATTAATTATCATACACATAATGAGGGAACATATAATTCCAAAAATTAATATCTATGTCAAGGCCTCATGCCAATACCTAGGTGATAACTATAACAAAACCCCAAACCAGAGAGCCTCTATAACCAAACTCCATCCCGGAGAGCCTCTACAACCGGACTCCAACCAGAAGGGTCTGTTGTAACCGGACCCCGACCCGGAGGTCTTACATTTACCGGTCTCGAACCAGGAACATAGTAGTCCAATACATTCTTCATATGTTTAATAAGGCCATATATCCAAAGTGTCTCATACCACTTTGAATACTTAATTCCTTGTATTTTATTTGGGGTGTCCCATACCACTCCAAATAATTAAATTTTTAATTCATTATTATATGTGAAGAATAATAAATAGTTTGATTTATCAGATTAATTAATAACCTTACAACTGCTTCTATAAACATCCAGTGAATAACATTGCATGTTTATAACTTTAGATAAGTATTATTCATGCTCAATTCACGCGCTGATAAATGGAAATGATGTGGGACTAAATTATAACATGTCAGTTATTTTTTAGATAATAAATTTCTCAACGACGTGCATAATATAGGAAACTTTATTTGAACATGTGATATTTATTTAAAAACACAATTAATTAATGGATGGGGTTAACACATAAAATGATATTTCTTTAATTTTCAAAATCCTTGGATCCTTCAAAGGATCATTTATAGTTAAAAATGATTAATTTTTAATTAAGGTAGATGTAATTTGTACACAATTCATGTGCTGATAAACAATCAAATCTTATTAGGTTTCCATACCTTATGTTGCATAGAATATAAGGCCAATTGATTTGCAGCGCATCATTAGTTTTATGTAATGTATATATTTAATTAAACTTATCAAAAACAAAATTTAACCAACGAAGTTTATTTTAGGCCATGTTAATTCGAATTATGAATAAAATTTATAGGTGTGTACATATATCCATATGTATATATATATAAAATATGTATATGTTTCACCCAAGTCTCTATTTAAAGATTGTAAATCATCTTTAATATCAAAAAATAGAAATAGATTGAATTATGTGTGTATGTATGAATATACACTAAGTGTAAAACAAAAAATAAATATAAATTAAAATATCCATTAACTTATGTACACAATCATTAGTAAGTTATATATGTGTACATATATATATAGACACACATATAACTGCCGTAATTTGATCAAATTACAGCCTCACAAAACATAAGATGACTACAAAAAAAGTAAAACCAATATCATTTTAAAAATTTCTGGTTATATAGATAGATGTGGTTTCTTATATATATATAGACACGTATAAATTTTTTTAACAAAATGGTTTAAAAAAAACAAATAAAAACCATTCAACACATAGATTTTAAAATCATAACCTAGTTTGGGAAAATAATACATTATAATGAAATATATAGATTCATATAAAAATTTATACACAAGTATATATGTTTATACCTAAGTTAAAAAATTGACAACAAAATTTACTAAAATAATTAAACCCTTAAAAATATACATCTAATGAAAAATAACAAAAAATAACCCTTATATCCATTATACCACCTGAACCCGAAAACCCGAAGACCCATGTTCAACACAGAAGAACATTTAATCTACCACAAAGTTAAAAACATACATTAAGAGAATATATAACTATATAATCTCAAAGACACAAGACAAGGAAAATTTTAAAACCCTCACAAACATAAGGTCGTAAAATAAGTAAGCATTAGAGGAAAATTATAATGAACCCTGACAAGACAATACCCTTAAGTATAAATTAATTATAAGAAAACAGTCTATTACTAAATAAGTTTATCTATACGAATAAATATAAGTTCCATTATGCACGACAATAATTATAGAAAGTAAGATGAAAAACTATAGATAGTATATCCCTTACCTTAGCTTGAGGAGGGAGAGGGGCTTGGTAGAGTTAGCTGATACTCGTGGAGGATTGACAGAGGATTGAGAGGAAAATTTCTGGAGAGGTTAATGGTGCAATGTTCCCATTTTAACTTTCAAATAAATATTTTTATAATCAAGATACTCACTATATAAACAGTGGGACAAAAGAAGCTTTCTTTGCAAGCTGAGAAACAAAAATCAAATTGAGAAAAATAATATAGAAAGACTTCAACATGATCAACCTAAAGTCAAATGCGGAAAAAAATAAGATTGCCTTGAAAGTTATGTGAGTTGGTGCAGAGTAAAAAATTGAATATATAAATCTTATAATCAAAACTTTGTCAAAGAGATTGTTTCCAACATTTACATATTACATAAAAGAACATCAAAAAAATTTCTACCCACAGAATGAAAAAACTAAGAATAGGAAAAATATAAAACATAAATCTAAAAGAGATTCAGAGGGAATACCTAACCTTCTAGGTCTAGAAAAACGAAGCCCTCACCACCCAGAATACCTATAACAGCTTTGGTCGGACCCGCAACTAAGCTCGGTCTCGGCCAGCGCGACTCCATCGCAATGCACTAGAACCCTAAACTATGGCTTAACCCAATGCAGAAGACCCTTGAAGACCAGGCTGAGGCGTACCTTGTCGGCGCACGTTTAGCTCATCCCAGACCACCGCCCTGCTCGACTCCATCCTTAGCGTGACCTCACAGACCAACTCAACTCCACCACTGAAGTCTCCCCAACCTTCTTGAAGAAACCCCCATGCGCAACACACTCGTCCATGACCTACCAAAACCCTACTGGCCTTTACAACACCCTGGACATGTGACCTGTACCTAGAGTGCGATGTACCCATCACTCTTGAGGCACGATCCCCCTTCATTGTGGTTCTTACGGTACTCTCAAATCCCTCACATGATTTTCCTTTTGTTATTCTAATTACTTTTCTTTTTATATACTAATTATTATTAAATAATTATTATTTTTATTTAAAATCTATTAACTTATTATAAAATTATCAATAATTACTTAATCGTATATCATAATATTAATAATTTTAAAAAAATAAAAAGTTTAAACCTAATAATACATTAATATTATTGAATCAATCTCCTTTTTTCTTCTTTAGATTGCTTTTCCATTTACTTTTATCAATCATGTTTTCCATTTTTTTTTCTCATCACACGTTTCTCGTTTTATTATAAAAATATCATTTCATTTTTATCTTATAGAATGTTATTACATAATATCATTTATCCATTTTTAGCATATAAGTTTAAACCATTATTATTGTAAAATTATGTATACTTAAAACAAAAATGTTATAAATTAAATTGATAATTAAAATTATATTACAACCATAAATATCCTAATTTGTACCATATTTTTGTAATTTGAAACTTTTAAAACAAATGTTAATATGTTATGATTCAAATTGACCCTAATTATATTAAATGTTCATATGTACCATTCTAATAATTCTATTAATATATGTAATTTTATTAAGAAAAATTCCAATTTTTTTATTATCTATTAATTATTATGTCATATATATATACATGTGTATATAACATATTTTCAAACTCTTATAACATATCAAGTAATTGTATTCATAATTAAAATAGCATAAAATAATGTCATTTAAATATTTTGAAATAACAATTTTTGATGTCATGTTTAACAGCAAATAAAAGTATAACTTTATAATAAATATATATATATATATATATATTTCACATTTTGGATAACAAAAAAATTAGTTATATTAATATACTTATTAATTAAAACTCTCTATTATATAATTATTCGGTAAGAATAAATTATGTTTAAAAATAACAGTTATTTTTTTATTCATTAAAAGATGTGAAATAATATTTACATTGAATTTTGTACCTTACTCAGATAACAAAATAAAACCCCAATATTACCATTACATGTGAAACACGTTTTGGGGCTTTACATTATTCCCCCTACAAAGAATTTCATCCTCACAATTATAAAATGCTCACACACAACCAGAGAAACGCTAGACACACATCACTCATGAGGTTCCTTTACTAGGAACACCGCAAATGGTAGGGTGATGATGACCTCTAGAAGATTCCTATGGTATTATTCAGCTGCATTATTTCTTTGGCCCAGACACATTGTGAATAGCTTGGGTTGTACCTATGCCTAAAAAACTTGGCCTTCCACAATGAGGCACGAGAAGTGTGGAGATCAGAAATTTCAGAGTGTAAAAATCCCTACAAGTCCCACACACCATGTCATTCTTGAAAATATTATTTTCATAGAGTTCTCCATACATACTAAAACTAAATACCTGGAATAGGTAGGCCGCTTGATGGTCACCATCCAAAGAAGATTCTAGAAAATTACCTATATCTCCGTAGTTATCAGCCAAAGTGAAACACAGAAAAAGGGATTCATGAAACCTTCCTATTTTCGTATATACAGAAAATTGTGCAAATGTAATACAGTAATAGACTAGATTGCTTCTATGGTAATGATGAAGAATGTTTGGATGATTCGAGTCCTGATAGAGTAGTTTACAAGTCATACATAAGTTGGCATAGGGTTGGTACTCTTCGGAGCATGTCATGAGAATTATACTCTCTAATAGCTCGGTAGGTAGTGATAAAATATTGGTTGGTGAACTTATGTCTTCTGTCCAAATTTTTTTAAGAAGTCAACATTTAGTACGGAAATTCTAGTTTATGAAGAGTCATTGTTTAATATAAAAACCAATCAAAATAGAGTATACAACATCATTTATTTAGACATGATTTATAAAACTCATGAAATTACATAATCTCTTTCTCTCTATCACAAAAAAATAGTATGGATTTCTTGATGTCTTATAAGAAGAATCCACAAAGAATACCCCGATGTTGGTGATTTACCCTGTTCTCAGACAAATGGATCCCCAAAGTGGTTTTAAATTATTCTTCTCCTTGGTCGAGATGCAATTTGTTCAACTTGGATCAACCGCGTGTGGAAATATAGAATTCAGATTGAGATAAGCATGTCAGGTATACATTTGAGAGTCATCAGTATTAACTTGATGCTGATAATGCAAACAATTAGTCTCATTCTCAAGGGCTTCAAAGTCCACAACATGACCATGGAGACCATAGGTCAAAATATGACATAGATATGCTGCCCAGAGGTCACCCCCTTGTGCAGCAACCTCAATGTACTCATTATATAATAAATTATTGGCTAGGGTAAAACATTTATAGATACCCTCAAAGTATTTCCCTAGTCGAACATAGAACATGAAATGTGCACTCATCATGAGGTAATAGACGAAAGCTGCTCCTTGGTGAAGTTGGAGTACATGAAGAGAGTTGGATACTCGGTAGAGGGCTTTTCATGATAAATGAATATTTTAAAATGTCATGTAGTTTTCTACACATCATTTTCCCACTATGGTCTCAAATAATTCTGTTGGAAGAGGAAAAATACAAGTACATTTGATTTACATATTAAAATTATGAAAACATTGTTCTTAGTATTGTTTAAGTAAATATTTTCATTGTTCAGTTTGAGTTTTCTAGAAATATCTAAATTGAATCCTATGAAACCAACTATCACACCCTAGCTCCCAAATACCCAGAGCTGGTGCCATACAGAGGATTGAATTCAGTTCGGGCTCTGAGAAACCAGCACTTTTGAAATGTTTCTTCTGATAAAATATTTTACAAGAAAAATTAGAATAAAAAATGTAGGGCGAGCATATGAATTCCTAGTAAGGGGTTTCAAAATAACATATTATACCCAAAATAACCTTTGAAAACATTCTTTAAAATTTAAATGAAACATTTTTCTTAAAGGTAAGCTATAGCACAAGTACACATCATTAGAGTGATCAAGTATAAACATGCTAACAGAATTACAAGGATATAAGATTTGAAAATAGGTAAGCATAATTGGAGGAATGAATAAATGAAAATGTAAACCTGTATGACATAAGAATATGTAAGAAAAACATAAACTGCTATGAGTAATGAATAATAGGATTTGCACGTAAAGGCTATAACTTCAATTTTATACACCGAGTACTAAATCACTTAGTGAAAAACACATGCCATGCCATAAGCATTTAATTTTCAGATACTCATAAGTACTGGCTCTTAACCATGGATATTCCACTATTCGGATATCCATTTGGTTAATTAATTATCATACACATAATGAGGGAATGTATATTTCCAAAATTTAATTTCTGTGTCAAGGCCTCGTGCCAAGACATATGGGCTAACTGTAACCGGACCCCAACCCAGAGAGCCTCTCTAACCGGACTCCATACCGGAGAGCCTCTGTAACCAGGCTCCAACCCGGAGGGTCTATTGTAATCAGGCCCCATCCCAGAGGGATTAATTTTACCAGTCCTCAAACCGAAACATACAAGTCCAATAAATTACTCATATGTTTAATAAGACCATGTATCCAAAGTGTCCCATACCATATTGAATACCTAATTCCATGTCTTTAATTTGGGGTGTCCCATACCGCTACAAATAATTATATTCTTAATTCATAATTATATGTGATGAATAATAAATACTTAGATATATCACACAAATTAATAACTTTACTACTACTTCCATAAGCTTCCAATGCATTACATTGCATGTTTATAACATCAGATAGGTATTATCATGCTCAATTCATGTGCTGATAAATTGAAATGACATGGGAATAAATTATAATGTGTAAGTTATTTTTTAGATAAAAAATTTTTCAATGACATGAATAATATAGTAAACATTATTTTCACTTGTAATATTTATTTAAAACACACATGTAATGAATTGATGGGGGTACCACATGAAATTATTGTTACTTAATTTTAAAAATCCTTGGTTTGTGGAAATGAAAATTTATAGTTTAAAATTACTATGTTTGAATTAATAAAGAAGTCATTTGTACACAAATCATGTGCTGATAAACAGACACATCTTATTAAGTGGCCACGCCTTATGTTGCATAGAATATAAGGCCAATTGATTTGCAGTGCATCATTTTTTTATGTAATGCATATATTTAATTAAACATATCAAAAATATACTTTAACCCCCGATGATTATTTTAGGCCAAGTTAATTAAAGTTATGATTAAAGCTTATAGGTGCGTACATATATCCATATGAATGTATATAAAATATGTATATGTCGCTCCCAAATCTTTATTTAAATGTTGTAAATCATTTTTAATACAGTAAAATAGAAATTGATCGAATTATGTGTGTATGTCAGAATATACACTATGTGTACAACAGAAAAAAATTATAAATTAAAATAACCCTTAACTTATGTACACCTAATATAATAAGTTATATATGTGTACATATATATATATATATATATATGTATATACACAAATATAACTACCATAATTTGATCAAATTACACCCTCACAAAACATAAGATGAATACATAAAATTTAAAACTATTATCATTTTAAAAATTCCATGTTATATAGATATATGTGGTTCATTATATATATATATATATAGAAATGTATAACATTTTGTAACAACATGTTTTAAGAAAAACAATTAAAACCCTTTCAGCACATAGATTTTAAAATCATAATCCAGTTCGGGAAAATAATATGTTATAATGAAATATATAGATTCATATAAACATTTATACACATGTATATAACTGTATAACATTGTAAAATAATAGACAAAAAATTTATTAAATTAATTAAACCCTTAAAAAATATATATTTAATGAATAATAATAAAACATAACCCTTACATCTATTATACAACCTGAACCCGAAAACCCGAAGACCCAGGTTCAACACAGAAGAACTTTTAAACTACAAAAAAGTTAAAATAATACATTAGGAGCATATATATGTATATACTCTCAATGAAACAAGACAAGGAAATATTTAAAACCCTTAAAAACATTAGGTTGTAAAATAAATAAACATTCGAGTAAAATTATAATGAAACCTTACTAGAAAATAACTATAAATATAAATTAATTATGAGAAAATAATATCTTATTAAATAAGTATAACCATAAAAATAAATATCAGTTCCCTTATGCAATATAATAAATTATATAACGTAATTTTAAAAACTATAGATAGTATATCCAATACCTTTTCTTGAGGAGGAAGAGGGGCTTGGGAGAGTTAGCTAATACTCATAGAAGATTACTGGAGGTTTGAGAGGAAGAAGTCTGGAGAGGTTAAGGGGAAAAAGTTTCCATTTTCAGATTTAAATAAGGATTTTTATAATAAAAATACTCACTGTATAAGGAGTGGCACAAAATGAGCTTGCTGTGCAAGCTCAGAAACAAAAATCAAATGGATAGAAATAATATAAAAAGACTTAAACAGGATCAACCGAAAGTCAAATGTGGAAAAACATAAGTGCGCCTTGCAAGCTATGTGAGATGATGTAGAGTACAAAGTAGAATATATAAATCATATTTTCAAAACACTGTTAAATAGATTGTTTCAAACATTGACAGATTATATATAAAAAACATCAACAAAATTCTTACCCACGGGCTGACAAAACTGAGAAAAGGAAAAATACATAACATAAATATGAAAAAGATTTGGAGGGATGTCCTACCCTGCTAGGTCTGAAAAAAGGAAGCCCTCACCACCAAAAATACATAACGTATCTTTGTTCGGACCCAAAACTACGCTCGGTGTCGGCCAGCGTGACTCCCTCACGATGTACGAGAACACTAAACCACATATCAACCTGACGCAGAAGACCCTAAATGACCAGGCCGAGGCGTACCTCTCCTAAGCTCAGTTTTATCATCTCGGACCACCACCCAACTCAACTCTGGCCATGGCGTGACCTCGCAGACCCACTCGACTCCACCACCAAACTCGCCCCATCCTACTTGAAACAACCCCCATTAGTGACGCACCTGACCACGACCCTCTGAAACCCTATAGGCCTGGAAAACACACTGGACTCGCGACCTGTACCTGGAGCGCAACACACCCCCTCTCCTGAGCCACAATCCCCTCTTCATTTCAGTTATTATGGGATTCTCAAATCCCTCACAAGATTTACCTTTTTTTATTCTATTTAGTTTTCTTATTATATCCCTATTATTATTATATCATTCTTATTATTTAGAAACTTTTAACATATTATGAATTTATCATTAATTATTTAATCATATATCATACTACTAATAATTTTAAAAATATCAACAGTTTAAACCTAATAATCTATTAAAATTATTTAATCAATTTCCCTTTCCTTCATCTTTACGATTTATTTTTCTTTTACTTTTATCAATCATTTTTTCAAAATTTTTATTTTACACATCATGTTTTTTTCATATTATTATAAAAATATCATTAAATTTTTATATTATAACATTTTATTACATAATATCATTTATCCATTTTTATCATATAAATTTAAACTTTCTTTGGGTAAAATTATATATACATAAAACAAAAATGTTATAAATTAAATTGATATTTGTAATTATATTATAGTAATTATCATCCTAATGTGTACCATATATTTGTAATTTGAAATTTTAGAACAAATATTAATATGTTATGCTTCAAATTTACCATAATTTTATTGAATGTTCATATGTACCATTTTAATCATTCTTTAAATATATATATAGTTTTATTAAGAAAAATCCAAAATATTAATTTATAATCTAAGTATTATTAAATTATATATATTTACACATTTGTATATATCATAATTTTGAACTCATATAATAGATCATATAATTTTCTACATAATTAAAATAGCACATAAAAATGCCATCAAAATATTTTAAAATAACAAATTTTGATTTCATGTATAACGACATATAAAATTATAATTTTATAATATATATATATATATATTTCACATTTTGGAAAACAAAAAATTAGTTATATTACTATCGTTATTTTTTAAAACATTCTATTAAATAATTATTCGGTAAGAATGAATTATGTAAATCAATAATTGTTATATTTTTTCATTAAACAAGTTGAGATAATATTTACATTAAAGTTTTTACTCTATTTGGATGACAAAATAAAACCTCAATATTAACATTACACGAGAATAAAGTTTTTGGTGCATTACAAATAAATATATTTTCATAATAAAAATATTAAAGAATAAAATTATCACTATATTTCATTCTTGAATTATTTATTATTAGGGAATTATATTTTTATAAATTTAATATTTATAAATAAAAAAATAAATATACACATTGGATACATGCATATTTCTGTGGACTATATATCCAACCACCATATTTCCAATGACTTTATATCCAATGAATATATTTCTAAAATATATATATATTGGAGTCATCTGTCAGCACAATATACAAAATTAGATGAAAAAAATATAATTTATACTATTCAAATATTTATAAATTTTTTTATATTATATCAAATGATTTAATATCATTCTATAGTTTCAACGGGGGTATGATCATCACTGAAATATATGATTATAAATATTTCATGTTTTTAGTCTTTCTATATACAACTTCGATTAATGTACTTATAATTTTTTATATGTTATTCATATTATATTTATATAATGTATTAGATTTTCATATTAACTAAAATATTTTTTATAAATAATTTTTTATTATTTATTTTAGATCAATGAATAATGTATAAAAAGATATTATAAATAGTATTTAGTTTAATTCTATTAAACATGTTTTTCTGTCGTGTTTTAAATAAAATTATTAAAAATTTCATATAGAGATTTAAATTTTACCTTTTTTATTCTCATGTGGATAGTAGTTAGGATCATAATGAAAATCTATGTTGGGCCAATATTCCTAGATCTGTTTTTATTACCGTTTTATAACAGAAATGATTTTTTGATTACAATGATAATCAAAATGAGATAGCTATATATATGTCTCTATGGATGTGGTTCTCTGAACCTTATTTTAATGATCTATTTTATGAAATTTTTTCTTTCTAAGTATTTCTTAATTATTAATTTCATAGAATATATAGTTTTAAACATTTGAGATATATTAATTTACTTCCCTTTCAAGAACAATTTTACAATTTTATGGATTCCATTAGTTTTTTATAGATGTGCTTATAATATTGAAAAATAAAGTCTGTTTACTAATTTTATTATATAAAAAACATTTAAATATGTTTTAAAAGAAATTACATTCCTGGAATTGATGTTCACAATTTTAACTTTTCTATAACATAGACTAATTTTACTCCCAATTTAATAAATTCATTTATATAATCATTTTTTTGATAATTCTTAGTCCTATTGTAAAAGTATTACATTATTTTATTCATCAATAAACCTATATAATTTGTATTTTTAATACATGTGAGAGACCATTATTCATTTGATTATTACTTTTTCTTAAAAATATATCTTATATATCCACAACATTATTTGACCCACTATAAACCATTGTAGTCTAGAAAAAACTATCAGGAAATTAAATTCAATACATGATATTCCCTTCCAAAAAGTCTCTGTTATGTATTTCAAGTTATACTTTTTTTATGTGTGGGGTGGATCGTATGATAATTGTATTTATGAAGGATTATTAATGATTTTTAGGTTGATTAATGGGTGTATAGAAAATAGTTCTATAAATTGTAGTAGATGGTATAATGAAATAAATGTGATAAGGATGGAAAAGGGTGTGTATTCTATGAAACCATATTTTAAGGTATTTTAAGAATCTTTTATCAGTATAAAACACCGTTTATGTGATATATCTATAGTTAGGAGCATAGTTCATCTCATATGTTTCGATAAGACATATTACTAAGCTTAAAGTAACATACAAATCAATTCATTCACAATTCATGTTGTTCTATAATCACCTATGTTTTCATTGCATATTTTATTCAAAATAAATATTGATTTTGATATATTTGTTCAAGTGTATCACTGAACTAAAAGAACCAAAGGTAAAACATAAGATTTCAATATGACCATAAATATTTAGCCATTTAATTAAAAAGATTGGATAAGAATAATAAAAATATTAAGTATTTTGTTTCCGATGCTTTTTTCGGGGTGTGAAGATCCGTTTGTGGAGGAAACACAGATGTTGCCTCATATTCCCACTTACCAAATGTGGGAGACATATATTTCTTATTTAGGGACATTTTCTCCTTGATTGAGATGGTTTGATGGGATGGAAGTTCATTCTTCCGTGGATTCCTCCTCGGAACTCGTTACCTAGTCTATGTCTCCCTTAAATATTAAGTTATTGTTCATGAATCTCGTTCCTATTGCCATATCATTATGGACTCTTGTTAATCACACTTCTTATGTTAGGACATTCCATGAGGTATTGACAGGGTAGCAACCTTATGTCAGATTAGATGGCAACATCAGGCATGTCGGGGCATATATGGATGTATGGACATTAGGGAACTTGTATTATTCCTCATAAGAGGGCATCTCAAGGGAATAGTACCCAAGGCATCCCACATCAGTCACGAGGTATCTTATACTGGAGGCATGTCTCTATGGTTTTCCTCAACATCCCATGTTTATCATGGGGTATGCCAGGAGTTTAATGTCTTGTGAAGATAGTTATGCCGAAGGCGTGTCTTCCGAGGGTTTTCTCAAGCATCTCAGGTTTAACACGAGGTAGGCAATGAATTTAACATCTTGAGGAGACGGAATGAGGGTGATTAGAACGTCCCATAGAGACAGATCAGATTGGTACATCCCTAGGAGGGAGCTCAAAGAGTGTTTACTGGGTAGATGGATCAGAACACTCAATAAGAGCAGGCCGAAGATGGGGTTTCCTATAAAGAGATGATGTCACACCATGAAGTTTGATCTAGACAACACTGAGGGCGGATCAAGGAGTGTGCACCCCAAAATGGGGGAGCACTGAGGTTTACCATTGGCTGGGATTGATCCTCGTGGAGGTTTCATATGTACCCTGTGTAGATGACAGGGATCAAAACCCACATAATATGAAGGGGTGATGAATCGAGGTGTACATAAAGAACAACATCCTAGATACATTCTGAGGATTATGCATGGACTAATGACCATCACAAGAGGGATACTCTTGGGTGTATGGTTATGGATGTTGTGTTGGCCTTATGCATGGTTAGCTACCTGGGTGCCACAAGGAGCTACGCTGGGATGAATGCCATGATCTCACCAGGATGTGGGGGCCAGTGTGTGAATAAGGATGGATGATGGATTGTTTAATGAAGTGGTGGTGGAATGAGATGGAGCCATTATGAAGGTGATGATAGTGTTGAGACTGAGCCTTGAAAAGACTTCCTACGTATCCCTGTGGCAGGGAATCAAATTCCACATAGTTTATTTGGACGATGGGACACCTGAGGAGGCGACCCGTGAGAATGGACTCATGGATGTGATCCGAAGGAAATAGAACCTCCAGTTTGGGGAATGATTTTCTTGGAACACATGAGATCGAGGGGTAGATCAGGATGAGTCATGAGTGAAGGGATTAAACCTCAAGGAGCCTTCCTACGAACCTTGCCTCGACAAGGATCAAAGACCATGTAGTTCATGTGGAGTTTTGTGAACTGATGTGAAGATGGTCTGGACCAACAGATGGTGGGCTTGAACTTAAGGGAGTCTTCCTAGATACCTTTCCATGGCAAGGATCAAAGGACACATAGTTTAGATAGAGTTTGGTGAATCGATGTGAAGATGGTCGGGACCAATGGATGGTGGGATTGAACCTCAGGGAGGCTTCCAACATACCTTGCCTTGGAAATTATCAAACACATCGTATTTTATGGGTAGAGTTTGGTGAACCGACGTGAAGATGGTCGGGACCAATAGATGGTGGGATTGATCCTTAGGGAGGCTTCCTACGTACAACAACTTGGAAAGGATCAAAGAACTCATAGTTCATTGGTGGGTTTGTTGAACCGATGTAGAGATGGTCATACCAATATATGGTGTTCTTGAACCTTAGGGAGTCTTTCTACGTACCTCACCTTGGCAAGGAACAAGGAACTCATCATTTAGGGGAAGAGGTTGGAGCGTACACTCTAGGCTGCTCCGGGAGGATGTCTTGGTCGATGCTTACTCTAAGCCCATGTGAGTCATGCTTGGTGTGATAAACAAGAGGCAGTAAGGACCAGATGATCAGAGTGCAATGTTGAATCTGTGAGAAATGGAATGGGGCTTACACGTATTTAGCGGACCAAAGAGGAAACATGGGCTTATTCGTTGTCCGCGGCCCATGTGCCACTATGAATCAGTAATTGGGAATGGGGCTTATGTATGGAAGCTGCTCGTGTGCCACTAAAAAGTGGAAATGGGGAATATGGATTACACATAGAAGCCACCCGGGTGCTTCTATAGAACGATAATGGTGGAAGGTGGTTACAAAAGGAAGATACCTGGGTGCTGCTAAGGAGAAACAATGGTGGATGGGGAATACACAAGGAATCTGCTTCGGTGCCGCTATGGAGCGACAATGGTGGATGGGGCTTATGCAAGGAAGCTACCCGGGTGTCGCTATAGAGAGACAATGGTGGATGGGGTTTATGCATGGAAGCTGCCTTAATGCCACTGAAGAGCGACAATGGTGGATGGGGCTTATGAAAGGAAGCTACCAGGGTGACATTAGGGAGAGACAATGATGAATGGGGCTTACGAAAGTAAGCTGTACGAGTGCTGCTATGGAGCATAAATGGTGGATGGGTATTACGCAAGTATTAGCAATGGTAGATGGGGATTATTCATGGAAGCTTCCTAGGTGCCGCTATGGAGCAACAATGGTGGATTGTGCTTATGCAGGGAAGCTGCCTGGGTGCCGCTATGGATAAAAAATGGTGGACGATACATACACAAGGAATCTTCCTAAATGCCACTATGGAGAGGCAATGGTGGATGGCGATTACGCAAGGATTCTTCCCAGGTGCAACTATAGAGCGACAATGGTGGATGGGGATTATGCATAGAAGCTTCTCGGGTGCCACTATGGAGAGACAACGTTTAATGGGGAATACATAAGGAAGCTTCCCAGGTGTGGCTATGGAGAGACAATGGTGGATAGGGATTACTTTAGGAATATTCCTGGGTGCCACTATTGAGTGGAAATGGTGGATGGAGCTTATGTAAGGAAGCTTCCCGGGTTCCACTAAGGAGCAGTAATGGTGGATGGGGCTTATGAAAGGAAGCTTCCCAGGTGCCTCTATGGAGTGACAATGGTGGATGGGGCTTAAGCAAGGAAGCTTCCTGGGTGCCACTATGGATCAGAAATGGTAGATGGGGCTGATGCAAGGAAGCTGCCTAGGTTCCTCTAATGAGAGGAAATGGTGGAAGGGGCTTACAAAAGGAAGCTGCCCGGGTGCCTCTATGGAGTAGCAATGGTGGATGGGTCTTACACAAAGATGCTCCCTGGGTGCCACTATGGAGCGACAATGGTGGATGGGGATTACACAAGGAAGCTGCCTCGGTGCCTCTAAGGAGTGGCAATGGTGGATGGGGCATACGCATGGAAGCTTCCTGAAGGTCTTCCTCAGGTCTGGCCATGAGGGCATCCAAACTCAGTAGTGGGTTGATTCCTTCACCTATGCGCTAGTGCACAAGAGGGATAAAACCATGGGATGTTGGAATCAGTCTGAACCAAGGGAGATGATAAGTGTGAATCACCTTCCTGACATTTGGAATGCAATTAGGGTGGCATGGCGATGGAGGATTACTATTGACTGTGTTTAAAACACAGCATCCACATCACGTTAGCTGAAAATGTGGACAAACAAATGACGGTCGACAGCTGACCATGTTCGAAACACCTAACATGACTCGAAGTGTTGTCCAAATTATTATGGGGTGTTGGCCCAGAATGGTAGGTGAGATGATTTGGCATGGGACCTGGCCATTAGGGGGTCCATTCAAACATACAAGTGGATGAAGATATGAATGAAGGACACACAAATCGTGAGGTGGAGTGATGGAATGTTTGAACGGATTCCAACGCCCTTGAAATTATTCCACTATAATAATGGATTAGGCATCTTATGCTTGGATCCTAAGGAATATTTTGTATAGAGCAAGAGGCATCCTATGTTTGGAACATAGGGTGTACTATGATTTATAGTCATGTAGAGAATATTGTTTGCATCTTATACATGGATCATACGACATCTCTTGTTTGGAGAAAGAGGTATCCTATGATTGGAACATAGGGTGCACTATAATTTATTTTCATGTAGATATGACTGCTGGAATCTTATTCATGGAACACAAGGAATATATTGTCTGAACCAAGAGGCATCATATGTTTGGAACAGATGGTGAACTAGACTTTATATCAATGTATATAGGATTGTTGGCATTTTATTATTGGAGAATAAGGAATATCTTGTTTGGAGAAAGAGGCATATTATGTATGGCACATAGGGTGTACTACAGTTTATAGTCATATAGATAGGGTTGTTAGGAATAAGGTGCCTAGTAATGGTTGGTGTTGGCAAATACACAATGATGTCCCTTTCTGGTTCTACCTTGAATAGGGGCAAGGTGATGGGGTGTGTATGAGTTACATGAAAAATGGTTCAAGTCACGGTACGCGGGGGAATTGGTGATGATAATCTCAAATCACGACATATGAAATGAACCAATAGAAATATGTTGGCTCAAGGTGTTTCATGGGGTGCAGAGGAATATCTCAAATCATGGTATCTTATAGGTGGAAGGAATCTACGTGTAAGGGCGCAATAGAAAATGACGACGTCCCGAACAAAAAGGTTTGTGGTGTGACTTCTCATTTTTCATGGGGGTCAGTGACGATAACGAAGGGATTGGCTTGAAGGGATGGGACCACTTTCTAGAATTGACCTAGAGTGGGGGTGGGGAGGCACAATCCCAGTGGTATGGACCAGTGGACATAGGCCTGGGCACTGTTGCGCATAATTAGTCCTACAAACAAGATAGACTGTGTGAAATATTAGACTGGGTGGTAAGATGGAAGGTCTGCGCACAAGAGGGAAGGACTGCACACAAGAGGGAATGAGTGCATGTAAGATAGAAGGGTTGCGCACAACAGGGGAGGGTTGCACACAAAAGGGGAGGGTTTCACACAAGATTGGACTGGGAGGCATAGGTGCCCACAATATTAAACACCGTTTTACTGTTTCACACAAGATTGATGTATTGTGTGCATGGTTGTATGTTTTGTGTGCAGGATTTGATGTTTTACGTGCAATCATAGAATCTTGTGCTGACTAGGCTTGGGCAGAAAATATTCCAGGGGAGGATCAAACCATTGTGGGGCCACGCGAAAGTGGTCCCAAATGGGTCATGTCATGAATGATCTCACAGAGAGGGTTCCATTATTCTTCCCAGGTGAAAAAGAGGCAGTCTTCCGCGCAGAAGAGCAGTGGTAGACCTATAGAGAGCTCCCCTGAGGGGTTGGTGCTACACTTGTATTTATCAGCAAACCCAGGAGCAGCTGCACGTATGATTCCGAGCATGGAAGTGATCTTACGCACACCCTACAGTGGGTGCGTGTGAAAAGAGGAGTTGGACGTCACCTTGGTCGCATAAGAATCTTCTGCAAGGATGCTAATCTTGCGTGAGACTCTCAAAACATGCGCTCACCTTCCATAGAATTTTTTCAGGTGGCTTGGGTGGAAGATGGCTTCTCATTGGATGTGTAAAAGGTTTGTGCGACATGTTGTGTGCAATATTTTACTGTTGCATGGAAGATTCCATTTTTTCACACAAAACATCCATTCTAGCATGCAATATATCACTTCTTGCATGAAAAACAGAAATTCTTGTGGGAAAAATTTTACATCTTGCGCGCAAAATAGTACTTTCCCCAAAATCATCCCAGATGGCCATTTCTACTAGGCTAACTTCAAATGGAAATAAATTTTGATCCATAACTTCATTCGGGTTCGACGACAACTCAAATAGAAGTTTGCAGAACGAGCTACACTTAGTGGTTATGTATAGAAACATTCAGTGAATTACATGGTCGCGTTTTCATGTTCTAACAATGTTTATATTGAAAATAAAATATTTTTTTTATAAAAATGTAATGAAAATTGTATTGATAAAATAACCACCAAAATCAATTAATTTATAAAAATACTTATTTGTATTTTTTTTTATTTTATGAAAATATGTACATAACTATTAAATAAAAAAAATACATTAGTAATTTGAATAATATATATCTATTATATTAATTATAATTTTATATAAAAACTTTATATTGAATATTGAACAACGTAAAAATGATATTTTCAAATAAATAATTATATCCACTATATTTTGGTATTTTAGTAAAATAACAAATTAAAAAAATTTAGATATGAAATTTTTTGTAATGAATCAAAATTTTAAAAAAAGTATCATAATGTAATATTAATATGAATTTGTGGGATTTATCTTATATAATTATGTTTTTACTGAATATTAAAAAATATGATTTATGAAAATACCGTGTCTTATTGGACATCCCTTAAATATAATAATAATATAAATACTTTTGATTAAAAATTAAATATCATTATTTTATAATTATATATTTTAAAAGGTTGTGCCAAATTTTAATTTTATGTGTAGTATTTTTTTAACATAAATAATATTGAATAAATATTTTTACTAGATTATAGATTATTATTTTTAAATAAAATTATGTAAATTATATAAATTGAATCTAATGAAATAGAATTAAAATTTATAATCATTGGTCCAAGCTATCTTATAATAGATACTAAATTGTATTTTTAATGGATATGTTACTATAGGTAAAAAATAGTCACTTAGGTAAAAGACTTATTTAAAAAACATTTTTAAATGTTATGTATTTATAAATTAAATGGATCTATGTTAAATTTTTTATTTTATATGATGTATATATATATAATGTTGAACTCGTTTATTTGGTCATCATTGTAAAATAATACCAAGAACACCTAACAATTAGAACCCCATCTATCTAGAAAATGAATGTTCCATGTACTGGTTTTAATGAGAATTTTATTTTAAATATATATAAATAGTTTATGTAACACCCCAAGCTTCCACGGTACGTTTCCCTTCGAATAATGCGATAGCGTGTGTTGTACGCAACCTCGAGTTCTAACACACACCACGACTAATTAAACTAGCCGTTGTGAATACTAATACCTACTTTTTGAAATTATATATATTTTATATTTGAAAATGGACTTCATTTTTGGATTCTGAATATCAAAATTAGCCTAGGGTGAAATTTTGGTACATTTCGGATAACTTTCATATTTTGATGAATAGTGAAAATTACTAAATTTTAATTAAAAACAACTTTTTTAATCAAAATAATTAATAGTGATAAATTGTGAATTTGAGTGGTTTTAAAGTATATTTAGAATATATTTTTACCATTTAATATAATGTTGGTCATTGGACATAATTTTACAATTAAACCGAACATAAACAAGTGTCAATCTTTTGATAGTTATTACCTCTTAAAAACACGCTTTTTGTTTTGACAGCGGGAATTAATTTTAAATTAATTTCTGCCACTTTTGTGTTTTGAATTTAGGAAAATGGATTCCATATTTGGAATCAGGATGTCCAAATTATGTAAATAGGTAACTTTTATTTTTACACATTTTGAATAATTACTGCGGTAAATATTTTATTTACCATGGTTAAAGGGTAAATCCGGTAAATAAGGGTTAAAAAAATAATATTATAATAATACTAAATTACCCTAAAACGTGTCTTAACCCTATTGGTTGATACATGGTCGACCATGGGCATCTTTGGGTCTGTTTTGGGACCCCATGGATCCACTTGTAAGTGATAATGACACATTATATTAATAAAGTTAAAATAAAAAAAATGGCATAAGCTTACAGCTTTTAGAAGAACAATTTTTACATAGGGTTATACAAGTTGGATTTTCGATTATAAATATTCATTAGAAAGATAAAAAGATTTCCTACATAATGATATTTTATATATAATTTTTAGACATCAAATAATTTAAATTATTAATGACACAATAATGATGCAATGTTTACCTCATTAATAAATCATTTAAATAAATAAGATTATAATGATTAAAATATTATCTAAAACCTGTCCAATTCTTATTGTTTGATGTTATTTAGAATATGAGTCATCTTATCTTCGACCTCAATGATTTTTGGACCATTATAAACCGAATACAAATATATTATAATGCAATACTTTCACACTTTCCTAAAGAGCCCCTCCTCTCCCTTATAAAAGGAGACCACTTCTACTCATTCCTCACACCTCTCAAGCCACTTGGCTCGTCCAAACTCTGCCCAAATAATCTCCCCACATCCCTCTCCTCCTCCTTGAAGCTTATCCTTAGGCAGAAAGAATTTCAAGAAGTCCTTTGGTTCCAACCAAAGTGAGTTACCTAAATTAAAGGTAGCGATTTCTCTTAAATTATTTTCATTTATTTTGCTTCTCCAACCCCCAAACTCTTTTTATTTCCTTTCTTTTGTAACAACACCAGTATCCTAAATATACTAGGATGTTTTTATAAGAAGGATTAAAACTACACATACACACAACTTCATCTAATGGATGATGAACATAATGTTTCTGTGGATGGCAAACTAACGCCTCACGAAACGATGATTGTTCAAATACATCTTACCGCCTCTCATGGTGGCCATTATGATGGAACTGTAATTAAATATGATATTAATGATATATATTTTATATATAAGCTTCTGTAATTCCATTTTATTTCATACCATTATTCGTTTCATGTTGTATATACATACGATAATTTCATTTGAGGAAGTGCGGACTACCGCCCCATTAAAATGATATGACTCGTTCATACCACACATGGAACGTATAAAGGATGGTGTTAATGAACTTAAGTAACATATATAAAATATTATATTATACTGGAATAGTAATATACCTATGTATCATTTGGATTCGATTCTTTTAAAATAAAAAATAAATGGAAGTAGCGTTCGTGCGTACGTACGGACTACCGTCTCCACGAACGCGATGAGATTCATTCTCCATCATATCCATTCAAGTATAATTATCATTTAATGATTTAAAAATGATGTTTAAGGACTTGATATCATTATGGATATGAATAAGATACAAAAAACATGGCTTATGTAACAAAACATATAAAAGAAAATGAGTAAGTTAACACCCGAAACGACGATAATTTTAAGATATTATTATCAAATCAGTATTAAAAGATCATATATGATATCATATTAATATATATGATTCTTGTATAATTTAGTAACAATTATTTCACCATTATACAGGAGGTTAACCTACCCCAACCAAGGAAAAGTACCAGGTAAGGGTTATTTCACAACCTCTTCATTATCCAAGGTTGTTTATACGTAATAATCTACTGGGATCTCTTTATCATCCACATCCATGTTTCTTAAAAATGTATTTCAAAACATTTTTACTATTTACAAGAATATGGGTTAAATTCATTTATACCCTTGTTTGACTTTTTATAAGAGGTTTATAAAGGAATCTTTCCGTCGTTTTCAAAACAAGGTCCTTTTTAACCTTTTCGACAGAATTGAGGTAAGAATGTTTTTTTAACTTATACGGCGGGTGCGGTAATTTTACGCCGTTATAAAATCTTCAAAGCTTTACTTAGAAGCTTATAAGAATATTTTCAAAGAAAATGTTTTATTTTATATGGATCTTAAATGATTTCAAAATAAAAGGAGATATTTCTTTAAAAAGAATTTTGATTTCATCTATGTCAACATCCTTTGACGAATTTTAAGATTATTTGAAGTTGATTTATTATGATACAAAACTTCTATATTGTATTGAAGATTTTGTGATATGTTTGACTATGGATGTGCTATTTTTATACCATTCATAGTTTATGGTGAAATTATTGACATTTCGTATGCTAGTTTTAATACGAATGTTTATGTTATAACCTTTTCATATGGGAATGCATTGGACTTAATAAGTGACGGGTGGAGCCCGCTATAGCTCCTCGATGCATCGGTAGGTCTCATGAGACAAACTAGTGTATTGGCACAAGGCCTTCACAAAATCTTATTTGTAGTATTGGCACGAGGCCTTGGCTATGTGGTTATGATAGTCTGGCATTATGCATTCCAACATTATGAAAGTGGTTATTGATTTTTCATGTGATTATTCGATTAGTAGAATATCCATGTGAATAAGTAAATGGCATTATTTCATTTTACTTTTTCCATACTATGTTGAAGTTCATGTTTAAAAGGCTTTTGTTTTAGTAATTCATTGCCTTAAATGTTTATGCTTATTTTGAATGTTTCGCTATATTGTTATCCTTACTGGGCATTTGAGCTCACCCCTTTTCTATGTTTTATTTTTCCCAGGTAGTGAAGAAGTAAATTATGATTGACTTGCAGGGATATTATGAGGGGTTAATAGTGTGGATATGAAGACTTTGTTGTTGTAGTAGTTTTTCACTTTGAAATGTAATGTAAAACTTTATGATTATATCTAGTGTTTCCAAGGCTACTAAACCAATCGGTCTTTCGGGATTTGATCTTTCTTGTGATCATGCCAATGTTATGTAACTAATGCACCGACTCTAGGTAGCTGGGGTCGGGGCGTTACAGTTGGTATCAGAGGAAGTTTAGTACAAACCTTGGAAGCTAGATTTAGATAAACTCTGATTAGAGCATGTAGACCTAAGATGAACTTTGAGGATTAGTATTGAAGAACTTACTAGAATTTTGGTATTGTAGAGATTTTGTGAGTTTTCTGAGCAATACATCCCTGTCTGGATACGAGCAGGTAGAGGCGGCTCTGGCACAGATGTACCTAGGGGTAAAACCCGAAAACACCGCTTTGAGCTAGACTCGAATGGGAACTGGTGCACGACAACGGGCCTTGCTGCACTCTTGGTTACGACACTCCCGGGGATATGCTTAGGATAACTCTCATTTTCTTTACAAATCATTATGAAGGGTTTATGAGTATATACTTCCTCAAAGAAAACATTTTTATGATTATGGATTATATCCATAAATAGTTCAATTTATGTTAAGTGTTTTATAAGTATGTGATTATGTATTTTGATTCATAAACTGATCTAGTTTATGCCATTGTTTAGAAATGGCGCCTAGTGGAAGAAATGGAAACTGTATCAATGCACGCACTCCATGTAGGGATTTCCCTCCTGCTCAAGATAATTATAGTGGGGCTGGTGATGCAACTGGTGCCGATCATCTAATCACCATACTGGGACAACTTACTCAGGTTATGAATAATAACCTTACCCGTATGGAGCACCCTGATCCGCAGCGTGGAGGATCAATGTTAGATTGATTCATGAGGCAACAACCACCAACGTTCAATGGGAGTACAAATCCCTTAGTAGCTGAGCAATGGATAAATTCCCTAGAGAAAATATTTCAGGCTTTGGGGAGCAGTGAAAGGGAAAAAGTTATCATGGAAGTTTACCGCCTCACTGGAGATGCTGATCAATGGTGGTCATTGATTCAAAACATGAAGGAAGATGATGAAGTATCAAATATGGAATGGAGGGAATTCAAAGATCTGTTTTTAGAAAAATACATCCCTCGCGACCATCGAGCAGATATGGAAAGGCAATTTCTGAGTCTGAGACAAAAGGAGGATGAGAATGTCACAAAGTATGAGGCTAACTTTACAATGTTAGCGAGGTATGCTGGAGATTATATTCGCAACCCATGAAGTAAGATTGATCATTTCTTTGATGGGTTAAAACCATTTCTCCATCGAGCATTAGTCTCACAATCCTTTTCATCGTACGAAGACATTGTCTCATGTGCTATCAAGACCGAAAAGGAATTCTATAAGTCTTATGACTTTAAAGCAAAGCAAGAGAATAAGAGACCTGCTGATCAATCTGGGAATGGAAATAAGGGGAAGAAAGGAAAGGTTGAATATCCATCTTGTGGTATATGCGGGAAGAAACACCCCGGTACTTGCTTGAAGGGAATGTGAGTCTGTTACAAGTGTGGTGAAAAAGGCCACCAAGCTCATGATTGCAAGGGGAAGAAGGAAGCTACCAACGTTCAGTGTTACAATTTCAGGGAGATGGGGCATTATGAAAATGCATGTCCTAAGCGTCAGGAGAACTTACCTCAGAAAAGGCCAAGGGATCAAGGCCAGGCTTATGCTATCACTACTGCTGAGGTAGAAGCTCCGAAAGACGTGGTGGCAGGTAATTTAATGGTTTCCTCAAGTTTAGCAAATGCATTATTTGATTCTCGATCATCGCATTGTTTCATATCTTCCCAGTTTGCTAAGAAAATTAGATATTTCCAATTTGATTTAATAAGGGAGTTGTCAGTTAAAACTCCTAAGGGAAGTATCGTTGCAACAAAGTTTTGTGAATCAGTCCCCATTAGAGCACATAAATTTTCTTTATCTGCTGATCTCATCGTCATACCTATGATTGAGTTTGATATAATCCTCGGTATGGACTGGCTTTCGGACTATGATGCGAAGATTTATTGTAAGAAGAAAGAGGTTACGATTCATGATGATAATGATAAGGAACACCTTATTTTTAGAGCATAATCGTCACCACCTAATTCTTATTTAGATCCACCCCCAGTAGCTCAACTTAATTCAATTATTGGGGAGGAAGAGAATGAAATAACTATCGGTGAGGAAAGTAATGTTCAAATAGAGGATGTACCTGTTGTGAAAGAATTTGTAGACGTATTTCCGGAAGATTTACCTGGACATACTCCAGAACGAGAAGTTGAGTTTTCCATTGATTTGATTCCTGGATCAAGGCCTATATCGAAGACCCCTTATAGAATGGCCACTGTAGAGTTAGTCGAACTAAAGAAACAACTAGAGGAATTGAGTAATAAGGGATTTATTCGCCCTAGTGTTTCTCCATGGGGAGCCCCTGTTCTTTTTGTTAAAAAGAAAGATGGATCTATGAGGTTATGTATCGACTACAGGGAGATCAATGCTATAACGATAAAGAACAAGTATCCCCTACCTCGTATTGATGATTTATTTGACCAACTGCATGGAGCTCAATACTTTTCAAAGATTGACCTTCGATCTGGATACCATCAGTTGTGTGTAAAGAAGGAAGACATTCCGAAGACAGCATTTCGAACCAGGTACGGGCATTACGAGTTTACTGTAATGTCGTTTGGATTGACTAATGCACCCTCTGTATTCATGGATCTGATGAATAGAGTTTTCAAGGAGTATCTCGATGAATTTGTGGTGGTATTTATTGATGATATCTTGGTATACTCCAAAACCTACGAAGATCATGAAAATCACTTGCGCATTATCTTGAAGACTCTGAGGAGGCATGAATTATATGGAAAGTTTAGCAAGTGTGAATTCTGGATTAAGGAGATTTCTTTTCTTGGCCATATTGTCTCTAAAGATGGAATCTCTGTTGATCCTTCTAAGACCAAAGCAATCCAAGAATGGCCAGCACCTACGAGTATAACTGAGGTACGTAGTTTTATTGGCTTGGCAGGTTATTATCGACGTTTCGTCCAGAATTTTGCCCGATTGGCTAACCCATTAACGAAGCTCACATGTAAAGGGGTTAAATTTGTTTGGACAAAAGAGTGTGAAGAATGTTTCGAAGAACTGAAGAGAAGATTAGTCAATGCTCCTATATTGACTCTACCATCGGGGAATGATGGGTTCGTTATTTATAGTGATGCATCAAAGAAAGGACTTGGTTGTGTCCTTATGCAGAATGATAGAGTTGTTGCCTATGCATCACGACAGTTGAAAATTCATGAACAAAACTATCCTACTCATGATCATGAGTTAGCAGCTGTGATCTTTGCTTTGAAGATATGGAGGCACTACCTCTATGGTGAAAAATGTGAGATTTATACTGATCACAAGAGTCAGAAGTATATTTTCTCACAAAAAGAACTCAACATGAGGCAAAGGAGATGGCTTGAATTACTCAAGGATTATGATTGCACGATACACTACCACCCGGGGAAAACAAACAAAGTAGCAGATGCTTTGAGCAGAAAAGACCATGGAGTTCTGAACATGATGAGAATTGAAAGGGATCCAATTTTCATGGATCTAGAGAAGATGGACATGGGAATAACCAGGGAAGGTGAAACATCAATGCTTTTTCAAATGGTTGCCAAACCATCTTTACTAGAAAGGATTAAGAGTTCCCAGACCGATGATGAAGAATTTCAGAAGAAGATTAATGTTGTGTATGATGGGAGATTGAGAGACATTGTGTATGAAGATGGAATTTTGAAATTCGGGAAGAGACTTTGTGTTCCCAATATACCTGATCTAAAAAGGGAATTGCTGGATGACGCTCATAATTCCAATTTCTCTATACACCCTGGGAGCACCAAAATGTATAGAGATTTGAAGGAACATTTTTGGTGGGACAACATGAAGAGGGAGATTGCTGATTTTGTGTCAAGATGTATGGTTTGTCAACAAGTGAAAGCTGGAAGGCAACAGCCTGGAGGAGTCATGCAACCTCTTCCCATACCGGAGTGGAAATGGGACAATATTACGATGGACTTTGTCATGGGGCTACCAAAGACTCCAAGAAGGAACGATGCAATATGGGTTATTGTTGATCGTCTTACCAAGTCAGCACATTTTCTTGCTATAAGATAAGATCTACCCCTGGAACGTCTAGCAAGACTATACATTAATGAAGTTGTGAGACTTCATGGAGTACCCCTATCGATTGTTTCTGACCGTGATCCCTGTTTTACTTCAAGATTTTGGAAAAGTCTTCAGAAATCCCTGGATACTGAACTTCATTTGAGCACTGCTTACCACCCTCAGATAGACGGACAATCAGAACGGACTATTCAAACCTTAGAAGACATGTTGAGATTTTGCTCACTTGACTTTCAGGGTATGTGGGATCAATATTTACCACTGGTAGAATTTTCCTATAACAATAGCTTCCATTCGAGTATACAGATGGCACCATATGAAGCGTTATACGGAAAGAGATGTCGTACACCAACCTGTTGGGATGACGTTGGTGAAAGAAAAATTGTAGGCCCAGAGCCGGTGGAGGAAACGGTGGAAAAGGTGAATGTTATCCAAAATCACATCAAAGCAGCTCAAAGTAGGCAGAAGAGCTATGCCGATAATCGAAGGAAGGATTTGGAATTTCAAGTCGGTAATCATGTTTTCCTAAAGGTATCTCCATGGAAGGGAGTCATAAGTTTTGGAAAGAACGGTAAATTGAGTCCCAGGTACATCGGACCTTTCGAAATTCTAGAACGAATTGGGGCTGTAGCTTACCGATTGGCAATGCCGCCAAGTCTCACCAAAGTTCACGATGTGTTCCACGTATCTCTGTTGAGAAAATACATGCCTGACCCAACGCATGTACTCAACTATGAGGAATTAGAACTGGAACCCGATCTGTCTTATTGTGAAGAGCCCGTCAAGAATTTTGATACAAGAGAACAAGTACTGAGAAACCGGACGACGCGTATGGTAAAAGTTTTGCGGAGAAATCATAAGATGGAAGAGGCAACGTGGGAACCCGAGGAACTTATGATGAAGAACCACCCGAGTCTTTTCATGTAATAAGTATTATAGAAATTGCGAGGACGCAATTATTTGAAGGAGGGGATAATGTAACACCCCAAGCTTCCACGGTACGTTTCCCTTCGAATAATGCGATAGCGTGTGTTGTACGCAACCTCGAGTTCTAACACACACCACAACTAATTAAACTAGCCGTTGTGAATACTAATACCTAATTTTTTAAATTATATATATTTTATATTTGAAAATGGACTTCATTTTTGGATTCTGAATATCAAAATTAGCCTAGGGTGAAATTTTGGTACATTTCGGATAACTTTCATATTTTGATGAATAGTGAAAATTACTAAATTTTAATTAAAAACAACTTTTTTAATCAAAATAATTAATAGTGATAAATTGTGAATTTGAGTGGTTTTAAAGTATATTTAGAATATATTTTTACCATTTAATATAATGTTGGTCATTGGACATAATTTTACAATTAAACCGAACATAAACAAGTGTCAATCTTTTGATAGTTATTACCTCTTAAAAACACGCTTTTTGTTTTGACAGCGGGAATTAATTTTAAATTAATTTCTGCCACTTCTGTGTTTTGAATTTAGGAAAACGGATTCCATATTTGGAATCAGGATGTCCAAATTATGTAAATAGGTAACTTTTATTTTTACACATTTTGAATAATTACTGCGGTAAATATTTTATTTACCATGGTTAAAGGGTAAATCCGGTAAATAAGGGTTAAAAAAATAATATTATAATAATACTAAATTACCCTAAAACGTGTCTTAACCCTATTGGTTGATACATGGTCGACCATGGGCATCTTTGGGTCTGTTTTGGGACCCCATGGATCCACTTGTAAGTGATAATGACACATTATATTAATAAAGTTAAAATAAAAATAAAAATGGCATAAGCTTACATCTTTTAGAAGAACAATTTTTACATAAGGTTATACATGTTGTATTTTCGATTATAAATATTCATTAGAAAGATAAAAATATTTCCTACATACTGATATTTTATTTATAATTTTTAGACATCAAATAATGTAAATTATTAATGACACAATAATGATGAAATGTTTTCCTCATTAATAAATCATTTAAATAAATAAGATTATAATGATTAAAATATTATCTAAAACCTGTCCAATTCTTATTGGTTGATGTTATTTAGAATATGAGTCATCTTATCTTCGACCTAAATGATTTTTGGACTATTATAAACCGAATACAAATATATTATAAAGTAATACTTTCACACTTTCCTAAAGAGCCCCTCCTCTCCCTTATAAAAGGAGACCACTTCTTCTCATTCCTCACACCTCTCAAGCCACTTGGCTCGTCCAAACTCTGCCCAACTAAGCTCCCCACATCCCTCTCCTCCTCCTTGAAGCTTACCCTTAGGCAGAAAGCATTTCAAGAAGTCCTTTGGTTCCAACCAAAGTGAGTTACCTAAATTAAAGGTAACGATTTCTCTTAAATTATTTTCATTTATTTTGCTTCTCCAACCCCCAAACTCTTTTTATTTCCTTTCTTTTGTAACAAAACCAGTATCATAAATATAATAGGATGTTGTTATAAGAAGGATTAAAACTACACATACACACAACTCCATCTAATGGATGATGAACATAATGTTTCTGTGGATGGAAAACTAACGCCTCACGAAACGATGATTGTTCAAATACATCTTACCGCCTCTCATGGTGGCCATTATGATGGAACTATAATTAAATATGATATTAATGATATATATTTTATATATAAGCTTCTGTAATTCCATTTTATTTCAGACCATTATTCGTTTCATGTTGTATATACATACGATAATTTCATTTGAGGAAGTGCGGACTACCGCCCCCTTAAAATGATATGACTCGTTCATACCACACATGGAACGTATAAAGGATGGTGTTAATGAACTTAAGTAACATATATAAAATATTATATTATACTGGAATAGTAATATACCTATGTATCATTTGGATTCGATTCTTTTAAAATAAAAATTAAATGGAAGTAGCGTTCGTGCGTACGTACGGACTACCGTCTCCACGAACGCGATGAGATTCATTCTCCATCGTATCCATTCAAGTATAATTATCATTTAATGATTTAAAAATGATGTTTAAGGACTTGATATCATTCTGGATATGAATAAGATACAACAAACATGGCTTATGTAACAAAACATATAAAAGAAAATGAGTAAGTTAACACCCGTAACGACGATAATTTTAAGATATTATTATCAAATCAGTATTAAAAGATCATATATGATATCATATTAATATATATGATTCTTGTATAATTTAGTAACAATTATTTCACCATTATACAGGAGGTTAACCTACCCCAACCAAGGAAAAGTACAAGGTAAGGGTTATTTCACAACCTCTTCATTATCCAAGGTTGTTTATACGTAATAATCTACTGGGATCTCTTTATCATCCACATCCATGTTTCTTAAAAATGTACTTCAAAACATTTTTACTATTTACAAGAATATGGGTTAAAGTCATTTATACCCTTGTTTGACTTTTTATAAGAGGTTTATAAAGGAATCTTTCCGTCGTTTTCAAAACAAGGTCCTTTTTAACCTTTTCGACAGAATTGAGGTAAGAATGTTTTTTTAACTTATACGGTGGGTGCGGTAATTTTACGCCGTTATAAAATCTTCAAAGCTTTACTTAGAAGCTTATAAGAATATTTTCAAAGAAAATGTTTTATTTTATATGGATCTTAAATGATTTCAAAATAAAAGGAGATATTTCTTTAAAAAGAATTTTGATTTCATCTATGTCAACATCCTTTGATGAATTTTAAGATTATTTGAAGTTGATTTATTATGATACAAAACTTCTATATTTTATTGAAGGTTTTGTGATATGTTTGACTATGGATGTGCTATTTTTATACCATTCATAGTTTATGGTGAAATTATTGACATTTCGTATGCTAGTTTTAATACGAATGTTTATGTTATAACCTTTTCATATGGGAATGCATTGGACTTAATAAGTGACGGGTGGAGCCCGCTATAGCTCATCGATGCATCGGTAGGTCTCATGAGACAAACTAGTGTCTTAGCACAAGGCCTTGACAAAATATTATTTGTAGTCTTGGCACGAGGCCTTGGCTATGTGTTTATGATAGTCTGGAATTATGCATTCCAACATTTTGAAAGTGGTTATTGATATTGCATTTGATTATTCGATTAGTAGAATATCTATGTGAATAAGTAAATGGCATTATTTCATTTTACTTTTGCTATACTATGTTGAAGTTCATGTTTAAAAGGCTTTTGTTTTAGTAATTCATTGCCTTAAATGTTTATGCTTATTTTGAATGTTCCGCTATATTGTTATCCTTACTGGGCATTTGAGCTCACCCCTTTTCTATGTTTTATTTTTCCCAGGTAGTGAAGAAGTAAATTATGATTGACTTGCAGGGATATTATGAGGGGTTAATAGTGTGGATATGAAGACTTTGAAGTTGTAGTAGTTTTTCACTTTGAAATGTAATGTAAAACTTTATGATTATATCTAGTGTTTCCAAGGCTACTAAACCAATCGGTCTTTTGGGATTTGATCTTTCTTGTGATTATGCCAATGTTATGTAACTAATGCACCGACTCTGGGTAGCTGGGGTCGGGGCGTTACAGTTTAAATAATGAAAAAATTTAATTTTTAAAGTTGAAATTGGGTTCCATGGTTCATCATATATTTTTAGCAAGAAAATAATAATGATGAATAATTTTTAGTCAAGATTATTAATGATAAATATGACTAAATGATGTATAATGAATTATTTATTATCAAATAGTCACTAAAACATTCTGGAAAGACTTTTCAGATATTAAATTCATACCCTTATGTTTCACTTACCATTTCTCCACATAATTTACATTACTAAAAAAATCTACCCAACACCCTTTTGATTCCATTCTTATCCCTATAAAACACACATTTCTATTAAATATCCACTCTTCTTAAACAACAAATGAAGATCACTATATCCTATTCACTAATTATCATTCCTATATCTCCATGAATTCCTCCCAATTAGTACTTATGTTTATTAAGATTCCTCCCATGAATTGAGAAGCAATGTGGAAATTCAAGTGTTTTCATCTCAGTCACCCTTTATTGAGGCATTATTTAATATTATAAACTAATTATTATTTGTATGATTTGATATATATCTTAATTAATATAAATATAATAAAATATTTTTGAATTTTGAAGTATCAAAACCATTTGTGTTCTTCCCTTCTATTTCTATGATTGATATCTTCCTATAAATGCAATTTATTTCATATCTCAATCTTATTTTTAATTTCTTATGTTTATTCTTGAGCCCCCCCCTGTTGAATTTTCAATAGAAAAAATATTATTATCTTAAGAGATAAATTATGATTCCAATATTCCTCATTGATGATTTACCATCCTGAAAATTGAAATATGATAAAAAATTCCCCCGGAATTAATGACATATTACCCTAATTTTATATTATTTTAATTCCCATTAATTTTCCCTTTTATACATAGAAATAATAATTTCAGTTTTTTTAGGTTAACTACAAATTTCAATAGTCATATTTTAATAGGATTTTCTAGATATGATTATTCAATGTGTGTTTTTGAAAATGATATATCAAAATTTTCAATGGGATTTCTATCATATCAAAATAAATTTTTATATATTCAACTAGTTTTTATAATCTTTATATAATTTTAAAATCATTAATTAACGATTTTGATTAAATGTAAAAAAAATTCATTGTCTTTTGGTATTACGTTTATGAATAAATTTTTTAATTTTTAAGGATCCACTATATGAACATCCTTTTTAAAAATTAATTGATTTTAGAATCTTGAAGTTACCCTCTTAAAATATATATTTTCAACATATTCCCCACTTCTTATTTTATTCAAAATTTAAGAGGGGTTTCTAGAAACTCCTACTTAATTTATCAAATATTTACCACCTTATATATATAGGAAATATTTATTTGAATGTTATTTTTTATGAAATATTATATTGTGGTGATTAAATTATGGGTATTAATCATTAACATGATTTAGTTCAATTTTTGTGATACCATCAAAAAATTATATAAAACCCATTATTATTCCGAATAGTTCTTAATGAAATAATGATGATTTATTTTATTCCGAACTCATATGTATGTATAATTTTCTTTGCGGTCCTATATAACCATCAGATTCATTGTTTATGGTCCCATGTCTCATTAAGGACTAAAATGTTGGATGAATGAGATATTGGAAGCTTTTTTAAGACGATGTTTGTATAAATGATATGAATGAAGTTTTGTTCACAAGATGTTTTCTAGATATAATGTGGGATGCATTGGTCACATGTTTTAGTGTGAAAAAATTATGGGAATAATTTTCCACAAAATTATATGCTTATGGTTGTTCTATAAATCATTAATATAATATAATTAAAAGAAACTAAAAAAATTATATATCTATATGATTAATATCTTTGATTCATGATTAATGTTTTATGATTATTAATTTTTTATCATTTTATATATCTTTTTATTTGACTTCAAATGTCCTTTAATAATTAATTATGGTCAGATTAGACTAATCTATGTTTTAATTAAAAATTAAGTACACCCCTCATATGTTTTGTTTTAGTTTTATTATATAACACTAGATGTCATTCTAATATGTTTTCAGTAACACCCAGATATGATTTTACGGTATACCCTTTCTTATGCTATAATTATTGTCCTCTATTGGGTTCATTTATGATATTCTTGAGTGTGGAGAGCCTTTCTTGTGAAATTGACCAAATCATATGAGATGTTTGATTATTTATATTAATTGAGTATATGTATACACATTTTTAAATATAGTGGGGTTTTCTCTTGTTTGGAGTATTCTCACTGTGTGGAAATTGATTAATTCTTTTCAAACCTTCTATTTCTATAGTTTATTATGATATTACATGATGTTTAAATAAATTACATGTTGTGTAATGTTCATTAGGACGATTCAGTGAAATAGGGTTACTGTGGGAAAGATTTAAACACCATATATGAGTTTTATGAAATTTATTGACAAAAAACGGTTTTAAGAAAACTATTATGGCTTTTAATGTGCATAGGGCCTCATTGATTACATGACATGTATTGGGATTGCATGGCATATAAATTTCTCCAATCAGGTCTTTAGGGTGCTACATCACTAATTTATTATTTCATTAGTGTTTTAAAATTATCCCCCTTGAACTATAAAATCATAATGGTGATTTTGTAGACCTATTATTCTCCCAAATCATTTTGATAAAAAATTGATCGTTTTTGTGGTTGTAGTGATTTTTTCAGGTTTACTATTCTTAATGGTTCATATTTCCTTTGTTCTCAGCTATTTATTTGGATCTTATTATGATTATTATTTTTGATCAGATAGTGTTTTTTTATCAATCTATTTTAATTTACTGTTGTTACTTTTTTATCGAAGTATGTTAAAATGGTTTCCAATTACCATTTTCAAAGACAACTAAGTTTATACCAGTTTGAGGTATATTTTTATACAGAATGAGGTAATGAAAACATTTATTTTCATTCATTTAAAATTTCTTTAGATTTTTCATGAAATTGAATTGATATATAGTTATATAGATTTTCCTACAAAGGAAAATGATTTCGAAAAATGATTTTCTTGGAAAAATAATTTTCATGACTTTAAAATGAATTTTCAAACACAAAATTAGATTTTTTTAGTTTTGAATTTTTTTATAAAATCTTGAGCCATGTTTTTAAAGTAGTAACATTGGTGAAATTAGGTGAATCCTGAGAGAGACACTAGTAGCCTTAGATTGTGTGGAACCACTAGGAGTAAACCTTTTGGATATCAATGGAATTTTAAAGGAATAAATATTGGTTGGATCCAATGTTATTCAGTTTTAGGATACTTTATGACTAAAATGTATTCTCCCCTAGGATACGGTCTAATATAATGTGATTTCCTATTTATGGTTATTTTTTTCATGTTGTTTTTTATGAGGGATTGTTTCTCACATGTTTTTTAGGTTGTATCAAATAGATTCTCATGACATATATTTTAATGGATTTGTTTTTAACATCTTACAACTTGATATATATATGTTTATTCTTAGTTTATATCAATTATTGTTTTCATATTTTTAGTTTTTAATATGAAAGGTTTTTATTAAATACATATGTAAAATGATTTAAAAATAAATTGGATTTTTGAAAATGCATTATTAAACATTTTTTTCTTTATAATCTTGAACAATTGCATTCCTATTATTTGATATTTTATAAAATCTAGGGTGGTATACTAATGGGAATATTTCTCATGCCATATTTTCTTGCATGGGTGGTTTTAGAAGTTTTTTGTTAGATATAGGTAATTTAAATTGAATCTTGTACCATATTGACTTCCCCATTGATATTTTCCATTATTGTATGGTTGTTTCCATGTGTCTGTTAGTTATATAGAAAATTGTTGGTTTTTTAATAAACACTTTTTTTTATCTTATTTTACATGGATTAAATGGATATGGTTGTATCTTATTCTTCCACACAATAATCTAGTTTTTTCCTTGTTATATTATATGCAATAAATTATTCTATTTTCCTTCATTACCTTACCTGGTGATGGTCATATCATGAATATGGTTTGAATGAACCGAGATGGTTTATTACAATTTGGTATTATAGGAAAGGTTTATCCTAATGTGTTTTAAAACAACCCGATATTTTTTCTATGTTTTGGGTATAACTGAGTTAGGACCATTGAAATTCAGATTGTATGTGTGGAAAAGTGGACTTACCAACATAATATCGTGATTGAACTCTAGTTACCATGGGGTTTTAAGGATTTTACCCGATTTGAGGCTTGGGGTATGGAGTAATTTTTATAAAATATATGTGGGTTTTATTTAAAATGACATATTCGTTCTAGAAAATTATTTTGTTGATAACAATTATTAATTTATTTAAATTCATTTTTAATCATTATTTTTAATTCATTAAGTCATCCAATGCCATTTTAAATGTTATTATGATGAAATTTGTAATTTTTTTTGTTATTAAAAAGATCCTCTGAGAATGAAGCTTCAAAATTTGACAGAAGAAGATACAAGACCGATTTTATAAGAAAATCATCTATTGGACCCTTATTTTGTTGAAATTGTTTTCCACACCATTCAGATAGTGGTTCAGGTGGGTTTCAGGAACCCCGGACATATGGTGTATCATGGTGGTGAGTTTACTATGTAGTATCCACCCATATTCTATGGTGATAAAGTACCACATGAATCAAAGGAGTGGTTTGAGATGTATCTCCCAAAGATTTTAGAATATATAAAATTTAATTGACTTCCTCAAATGAACACAACATTGAGCATTAAACTAAGATATACACTTAAAATATAATTATTTTAACATAACAATTATATCCTAGACAATAAATTGGAATGTCTAAACAAGAATAGATATAATATAAAATATATAATAAGGTCATATTAAATAAAATTTTTTTTATTAATCCTTAGTAATTTGTTTAGAAAAGTAATTAAATTTTTCAAATATATATTTAAATTTAAAAGTTCATTTATTTATTCTCTGTAGAAATAAATAATTAAATTTTTTAACACATCTAGAAAATGTATTATATAAAATGAAGAAATTTTTTTAAATCAGTATATAAAAATTATCTTAGGGTTATATTTCAATATTTTTCTAATTTTTTTTAATTTCTAGTGAATAGGAATCCTACCAAATTTTATTAAAAATTGTATTTTTATTTAAAAAATTCAAAATTAATATTTTTTTATTATTTTAAAGTTAAATTAAAAATATTATTTTGTTATTAATATGACTAACTAAATTGGAATCATTTTCATGGTTGAATTTTGTGTAAAAACATATTTATATTTAAAAGTGTATTTTACTGAAGAACAACATTTCATGGCATTTTTTTAGTTAAATTTTAAATTAAAATATTTAACATCAATGTTTTTTTTATGAAAAATAGAATCCATATATTAAAACATTAGTTTCATATTTATTAAATAGGTACATTTTATTTTTAGACAATATAAATAATAAACATTGTAAATTTTTACCATAGTTAAGGGTAAATCTAATAATTAATGGTAAAAATAATATGAAAATAATTTTAAAATTATAATCAAATATTAAATGATTTTATTATATGAGTATGTTTGGACCCAAAACAAACATGGGATGAATTTAGGGCACTTTGGAAACACTTGGTTGACATTAATTCCCTTATAGTATTTTATTTTACAAATGGTCAAACTTGTCACGCTATTGTTTTTAATAAGAACAACATTTTTAAAATATGGTTATCCAGATGATATGGTTGACCATAAATATTAATCTGAAATATAAATTATGTATATTCAACATGGTAAATTAATTTTAATTTTAATATATGCTATAATTAATACAATGTCTTGTACAAAAATGATGCAACAATTATTTAATTAATGAAGGAATTAATAAAATTATTTCTATAAAATGATAAGAAGAATTATATTATAGGAAGAAATTCATAACTTTTATTGGATGAGTAAAAATTGTATATAATATTTCTTTTTTTGGTATTTATAACCATTTATCTCCATTATTAAGTTCTTATGACCCTTATAGTAGTTTTTCTAATGAAAAGTCAATCATTTCATACTCAGTCATTCAATAAGTATAATATTTCTAATATGATGATAAAAAATATTTTTTCATCATTAAATATTAATAAGATATCTAAAAAAAGTATCGAAATTTCTGTAATTTATTTGAAAATTTTAATGAATAAATAATTATTTTAAATAATTACACAATGATAATGATGAAATTATTCAATTAATGAAAAATACAAATAAATTAAGTAAAAAATATTTTACGTAATATAATTTTACTTCATTTATATTAAAAATGAATTTTATAATTTAATATGACATATTAAGAACGAATTAAAAGTCATGTTGATAGAATATCTTATTATATTGATATTTTTAGGTATAATTAAATGAATATAATCAAATTTGAATATAATGATATTATATGGAAAAAATATTTTACTAAATTATTTTAAAATCATAATTATGTTAAATAAAATAGACTGTGATAATAGGTTGTCAGAAAGATAATAAAATATTTATATATAGATATTTTTTAATTTTTTCCTCCAAAATGTCATTATTATATTTTAATATTTTTTGAAATTCCAAAAGTGTACTTCACCCCAATTATAATAAGGAAATTCCTCCTTTATTATTAGAAACACCTTCAGCCTTCATCCTCATCCAAAACCATTCCATTTATAATCTAGACATCCTTATACATGTTCTACTATTTATGGTCTCCTAAAAATAAAAATCCTACAATTCATATAAAGATAACTAAAGAAAGTACACCAAAGAATAGGTAATCATCTTTAACAACTCTTTAATGTTTATTTCTTCTTATAAAAATAACAATGTGTTTTTTTTCATTACAAAGTAATAAATCACATATTATCAATACAATTACATTTTATTATAATTATGGTACAACCATATTCTACCTTTTTCCATCCTATGATATATTAATGCTTTGTGCGTGTTTATATATGACATTTCATCATTATACAATGGTGTAAACTGTTTTTATCAACACATTACATAAAGGGTTATATTTATAGAAATAATGAATATATATAATAATTTTGAAATTTTTTCATTTAATGAAATTTCATATATATTGAATCACCTTATCCTTTCACTAATTAATGGATAATATCATCACACGTTCATACGTATGTTGTACTTTCTCTATGGTGAAATGATATTTATTTTACATGATAAACAATTAAATAATAATTATAAAAAATTATTTAATGACTAAATATGATATATATAAATTTAATATTATTTTATATATGATGTATTTATAACCTAATAAAAATAACATGGGAATTTATTACAAATTAGGCAAGTGAAAACAAGTCAATTAACTCTCAAAATAAAGAAAATAATGAAATATTTTTTATAATGGGTGGTATGATATAGAAAAATGATGATGTTGTATTTTAAAAAAAATGATAAGGTTATACATAATTAGTATCATTTTTAAAACCATTATATTGACATGTTGAAAATTTTTTAGGGAAATCAAACTTGAGGAAAAGGTTTCTCATCTCACCATAATTTTTATGGGAGATATGGCTTATTTAACACTATTATTCTTTGTGTAGTGTATACTATAAAATTTAATGTCATCTATTATACATATTATTAATTATATTTGGTTATATTTATATATCTTATGTTCATTTTTTAATGTTGTTTATGATTCAATTGATACTCAATTGGTAATGGTTTATTTCACAATCCCAAGATTATTCGATATTGTATATGTTTAACTCTTGATTGGGGAATCTTTCTATTACATAAACATGTCTTGAAAAAATGTTTTAAATTTTTATATATCCTGTTATAATTATTTAAAAACATTTTTACATATATTTATGTCTTTATAAAATTTATGTAAATGAATTATCATGTAGTTTTAAAATTAATGACTGTTTTCCTTTACCAAAAAAGCGCGGGAGATATTTTTTTAATATGAAATAAATGTATATAATTTATAGTTCTCATGACCAGTAAAATGTTATAATAGTTTTATTATATATTTTAAATGTTATTTTCAAATATATTTTTTATTGTAGTGATGAAAAGGTAATTTTAAGGTGAAAAAGGATATCTTCCACAAAAATGTTTTAACGATATTTTTATTCATCAATAAAAGTAATATATTAATGTACTTATGACCCATTGGGGATATTTTGTACTACTATCATCATTACTCACTATATGGATAGTGTATGATATGTTTAAAAGTGTATGTACTGTTTTGATACCATTTAACATAATACTATAGATTTTTTATTATTATGTTTATTGAACAGGTAATGTGTTAACATTTCATGTGCTAGTTTTGATAATAATTTTTATTTTTTTTTGTTTCTACCATTTTATATGATTAATGAATTGGACTTAGTATGTGATGGGGGGGACTACTATATACCCTTAATGTATCAGTAGGTCTCATAAGACAAATAATACATGGTTTTGGATAAGGCCTTAACCATTTATATAAATTTCTTGGTTGAGGAATTGGCAATATGTTTTAGACATCCAATAATATGACATTCATCATTATGTGACTATTTATTGATATTCTTGTTGATTATTTTATTAATAGTATATCCATGTTTATTTTTCAATTTTATGTGATTATTTATATGGAATTAATTTATCATCAATTATTCATCGTATATTATAAATAGGTTATTGATTAAATGGATTGTGTTTCATTTATTTTCCGTAAAATACCATTTATTCCTTATTTGGACACAACATCTTCAATATTAATATACTTACCGATCATCTGATATCACCCCTTTCTAATGTTTTATTTTCAATAGGATATGAGGATGTCTTTTATAATAGATATATTGGGGTATACTAAGGGGAATAATTGAATTATCGATGGAAATTTATTTTGTGTTTTGGGTTCTAAAATATAATCTAAATTTTATTTATACATATAGTTTAATATGAAAAATAAAATATCCTATCCTTCAGGATTCGATTCCATGAATCTAGTTCCAATGTAATAATTTAACCACAAACTAATGGAAATAGGGTTAGGTTTACTAATATGATAGGATTGAGAGGACCATCAATTTCATGATGAATTTTAAGGACTCTAAGGTGGAGTTTTATATGTACATTCTTGAGAGAGTATAAAGGAGGAGCTGTGACAACATTTTGAAAGCTATGATTAATGAGTACCATTATTTATATTCTTTAAAAAAATAATTATTTATATGTTCCAACATTAGAAATTTCCAGATGAAAATACCCATATATTTATGATGATAGAGTAGTGGTAGAATAATACTCTATAGTATTTTAAACATTTTTATAAGACAGTGGGTCTGATATCATTTTTTTTATTAATGAGTACATAAACGCTCAGATATTTTACAAAACCCAGTGGATTGATTTTATGTTGATGTTAATTATCATTTTCCTTACAGACTTTTTCGAGTTTGTTGAAAAGTAATATGTGTTTGAGGTAGAAATAACTAAGAATACATGATTGGGTGGAGAATCATATGGTATATTATTTATCTTGAGAGTATCTTCTAGACAGAAGAGGGAGCATATTGGTGGTCATTTTCTTTCATGACTAGTTTTAGGGACTTTCATCGAACAATAGAATATATTTTTTTATTAGTGTGAGAAGTCTAGTCCAAACATGCCTAACTATATATGTTATGATATGGATTTTCATAATTGTCAATTATTAGGACATATGAACCATTTTATTGAAAGTATTTTTACCTTATTTAAGTCTTGATCCAATGTTTCTAATTGTTCAATGGTTCATACTGATGCTTCCATAGGTTGTGGCTTAAATCCTTATTCCACATGGGAGGTTCAAGGTAAATTAACCAGATGAAATATTTTAGTAGAGTATTTGTAATAAAAATCTAAATCAGGATAAAAACTATTAATGGTATGGTGTTTATTTCATCTCCTATTGGACTATTTTTTTTGATATAGGTTCTACTCATTCTTTTATATCGTAAATGTTTTTTTCTGTGTTACAATTTTCTTCATAACATATATCATACTCAATAGATATTTTCAAATCTTCGTGAAATAGGTCCTCAACTGGTTTTATATGCCCCATGTGTTTGGTGATGATAGAATACATTGAGATTTAATAGGACTTCTTGGTGCTTGGTCTTTATATATTCAACATTATTATTAACATTATTTGGATGATAAATGTTAATGCCCATATAGATTGTTGTAGTTGATGGTTACATCTCCTATATAATGATGGGGTCAATCTTGTCTTTCTGGTTGAGTGGTACTCTAGAACTATAAGGGAATGGTTTATTTTTATTTATGACAAGGTGACCACATGTTTGTTTTTAGAGATTTTTCTTGATATAGATGATCCTTTTTTAGTGGTCAAATTCATCGATTGATGTGTGTGTACCTTGAGGTCTTTCTTGATGATTTTTATTTTTTACCACACTAGAGAGTGGTTAAATTTGATATTGAAATGCTAACAAGTATGATTCCCATTTATATGCCATTTTATCGAATATAACCTTCTTTATTGGTGAATCCTATCATCAAGACTAAGGACTTATTGGATAGAAGAATTTTTCAACCTAGTGTGCTAAAATTGAATCATAATATAAAATTTTAGAAACAGTAAAACTAGATACTTATACATTAAATTGTCTATCAAATGATAAATCATATTGCATTTAATGAAAAAATATAATTTTCCTTGGATTGATGTTATTTTGACCATATTAGAAGGGAATATTGTTTTTCAGTGATTGATTTGAGATTAGGGAACAAATTATCAATGTTCCAAGAAGTGGATATCACCATGAAAATTTTTTTGAGTCAGTATATGAATTTCTGATATTCTATTAATGAAATAATTTTTGATTAACACTTTGTTTTTGTTTATGGATTTTATGAAATGGATATTTCATAGATTATTGGACTCTTTTTTTATTGTTTGATGGATGAAAATTAGTATACTCCATGTACATGGTGGAGCACATGGACTATTTGGATATCATTACTCAATTATTAATGTAATATAATATCTATTATATGCTTTCAAAATGTTATTTTTGGAACCAAAAAGTGAAATTTCTATTGCATTTGATTTCTAAGAGGGGTTTATCAATGGACCCTAAAAAGATACATGATGTTACATATTGGTAGCATTCTATAAATGTGTTTGGGATGTGTATCTAAAAAGGGGAAACGTGTGGTTGTCTATATCACACACCAATTATTTCCTCATGGGAATAAATGTAATTACAATGATCTTGAGATAGATATAGTTATGCATGCACTCAAAATATGACTTCATTGAATCCTTCAAGATTAGTTTATTGAGTATTAAAATTAGAGTATACTGGAACATATTTTCACTTATAGGTATCTAAAAATGTGATAAAGACATTGGTTAAAATATCATAATAGTTTGTATTTTTATATTTCATATAACCCTGGGAATTTAATAGTGGTCTCTGATGTGTTGAGAAGAAAATTACCCAAAAAATCATTGAAGGAATAGGTTAATAAGTATCCTCTGATGATGATTTTTTTTGATGATGTGATCATAGTATTGGAAAAAGATGGTATATATGTGTTCTTGGATTCAATGAATGATGAATATTATTTTGATGTGTCATTTTGGTACAAGATGAAGGAAACCACTTTTTTTTCAAAACGTGGCTGAAATTTGCTCTTGTGTAGAGGACTAAGGTGAGTTTTCTAGGTCTCCCAGTTGTTTATTGTAATTAGTTATTATGTTTTTTTCTGTTTTCTTTGAGGTAGGAGCTTTTAGTTAGTGGACACTAGTCATTTTGGTCAGTGTACCATGGGGTACCAAGATGTTCCCTAACTTGTGACTTTAGTATTTGTTACAATGGATGCGGAGGTATATTGATGTTTTCATGTCGTGATGTCTTACTTTTCAGATAATTAATGTGGAACACTATATAGACACTATTTTTTTAGTCCTTACCCATTTAGGTATTTAAGGCATATGAAATTTACATGGATTTCATCATTGGTTTTCCACATAATCTATATGGGAAGGATGTGATTTTGGGTGATCATAGATCGACTCATAAAATAAATTCGTTACAACACTTATAATGATATGATAATGGTGGAATAGAATAGGAACTTTTATATCAGAGATAACATAAGGTTTCATGGGGTTCCTCTATTTTACTATAAAAAAGACCTACGGTTCATGCCCATGTTCTTGAATGAATTTTATGAGTTGATGTGTTCCTATATTTTATTGTTAATAGATTATCATATTTAAATTAATAGACAATTCAAGTGGTATATCTATGTTCAATAGGATATTCTTTGATATTGTGTGGCTGACTTTGGAGGATATTTTTAAAATAATTTTCCTCTAGTAGAGTTTTTCTATAATAATATTTACTAAAATAGCAATAGGATGTATCCCTTTAAAGTTTTGTATGGGAAGCCATGTATATATTCCTTGTGATGAGTAGAGTGATGATATGAGTCCATGGTTGGGCCATTTCTTATTTAGGAGACGGAAATTATAGTGGAGTTTTTATAGAGAAGACTAATTCCAACATATATATTTCAGAAATCTTATGCGAACCAACATCGTCGGCTGCTAGATTTTGATGTTGGTGGTTGGTTTTTTCTTATAGTTTCACCTTACATGGGAAGTCATGGTTTGGGTATAAAGGTTATTATGTCAATGATGTGTCTTTCCACATTGATATCATTGGATGAATTGGAAGGGCGACTATTATTTGGAATTTACATATGGTTTTGAATCTATCAATGAAGTGTTTCAAATTTCCTTATGGATGAGGTATATATCATATCAGTTAGATTTGATTACACAGGAGGGTGTTCATATTGTGAGAAAAATAAATTTGGTTGATCATAGTGTACATATTATGGATCACTGATAAAATATAGGGAATGGGAATACAATTCCTATAATCTGAACACGGTTACAGTGCATATGGGATAGCCACAAAATAGGGGGGTGGGGGAACATTATTTGGAGAAGTAATGGCTTTAACTTTGTGTGAGTCCATAAATACGAGGGAAATATGTGGGAAGAAAACATTTATGGTTTGGATATTAGAAAACCTTGCTACACATTTCATGCACTCACTTGGTTATTCTTTTTTTTCATCATTGTTTGGGTTCCTTTATGTTATTCTCGGGGATATATATAATTTTTTGAGGGAAATTACATAAATTTCATGTGATACATATATTTTAATTTAATTTATTATAGGTATTAATGTGTCTAAGGAATATCTTTTTTCTTCACATGTTTAGAGAATTATAAGCATGGAGACTTTGATTTTTTGTTTTTAAAACCTATAGTTTCTACTATATACATGATGATTAAATGTATTTTAAAGGAATTAAATGTCTTATAATGTTCTCTAAGAATATTCCATGAAATAGGTTATAAAATTGAAGGGTTTACACATCATGTACATGGTTCACATCATGTATTGTAAAAAATATTTTTTTATTTAAAAATTAATGGGGATTTAAGAATACATAATCTTTTTGGATTATATGATGTGTAATGTGGATACACAACATGGAAATATTATATGATGGGACCTTAGTGTACTGTATGAGTAATTTGTTATTTCATTTGTTAAAATAACTTCTAACACTTGACCTAGATACTCTCAAAGGTGATTTTGGAGACCTCTAATCCTATAAAATTATTAGTTTTTTAGATATTTAATTTTTATTTGGATGATGTTAATTTATTTAGGTATGTGTTACTTATAGTTCTTATTTCATTTGGTTATCAATATTACATTGGATTTGATGCGTTTTTTTATTTTTTATCAGATATTGTTTTCTAGTGGTCCATTTTTGTTTCTTATTTTCCTTTGTATATAGAAGTAAATTCTCAAGGATACCAATGAATTCTGTTGAAGTGATCGATTTTTATATCGGTTGGAAGTTGGTGTTTCAATAAAATAGGTTAAATGTATTATTTTTATTGTATTATTGGTAAATTATTTTGGGTTACTCAGTAAATTGATGTGATATGTGGTTATAATTTTTCTATTAGATATGTATACGTCTTCCATAAGGGTTTTTTTTATGAAAATTTATTTTAATGATTTTGAAATGGGATATCATAAACCAGTGCATTTTTTAATTTATTCAAAATTGCCTTAAAAAATTTAGAGCATGTTTTTTGAAATGTATTTTTTAAATTATAACATTGGGAACCTTGGGTGCATCGAGAAAGAGACACTATTATCCTTCCGATATGGGGAACCACTAGGACATATCCTTTCGGATATCGATAGATTTTTTCAGGGCTTGATATTAGTCAGATCCAACGTTAATATTTTTAGGCTCTAGATTTTGTATTATGTATTATCACATAGGCTAAGGCCAAATATGTGGTGATTTTTCATTTATTGTTAATTATTGAACGTTTTTTAATAATGGATTGATGTACAAAATATTTGTTATGATGTTTTATCCCACCACAACACTTATAGGTAATTTCTTAGATATGTGTTTACTTGATTACCTATTGATTCATGGATATTTTTCCAGTTTATATCAATTATACATTATATATATATAGTTTGTGAATATTAATCAGCTTTATAAAAAAATATAAAATCATTTAAACATTAATTGAATTATATATTATTTCAAAGTAAAATAAATTGTTAATTCCACAACTATTAATTATTTTATTAGAACATTTATATAATTAGTGGTCGTATCATACATGGTGTTGTTCCCACACCCTACTATTTCCCTTGGGTAGTTGTATATATTGTATTGTATAATTCATTCAATGGAAATTTAATCATATAATATGTTTGATTTTACATCAGTATTTTACTTCATAGAGGGGTGGTTTAGAGATGACTATTAGTTATATGGATACATGTATCTATTTAATTATTCATACATTTAGGACTATATATTTTGGATCGGATCCTACTGTTCTGGTTTTATAATTTATTCTATATAGTACACTATCTGTTTTTCTGGTTTCATTATATACATTACCTTATTATATTTTTTTGATTTACCTCACCTATTTATGGCTGGATTGGTGTACGATTTGGATAATCTTGTTCGGGATGTCACATTTTCCCTTACATAGCATTTCAACTCACCCATTTCATACACTTCCCTATTCATAGGTGATGATGATATATCTACATTAAGGAATGTTTATAAGGGAATTTATATGTCTTTTTGTGGATAAATATTTATGATTATGATACATATATATCTATTCTACATGGAAGTAACCTTTTTGGTCCATGGGTTCTGTGGCTATTTCGGTGTTGAAATATCTAAATAATTAAATTAATGTTTTGTTTTCTGTTTCTAATATTTGGTGAGAAAAAAATCATCTTATAGAATGGTTTAGTTATTTATATATACTTTTATGATAACCCTAGAGTATAAAATATAGATAAATCATTGGTTGGGTCAATATATGGGATAATATTGTGATGAGTTAGAAAAGTAGATATTTAGTTCTTACCCTTGTAATTATATCCCTGTCTGACTATGTTAGATGGGAATATGCATTGGAAAAAAATTAGTGAGTGGTAATATCCCTAAAATGGGTATATTGGGTGTGAAATTGTTTCTTAACTATTTCTCAAAAAATATCCATAACTCAAAAACTTATTTTATAATATTGGGGGATTTTTTTGGATGATACAATGATCTTTATGAATGTCTATTTATGATATTTTCATTTTTTACATGGATAGATTATAAATATAATAATTATAATAATAATAGTAAATTAAACTAGGATGAATATAATATTATATTTGTAAAATAGTGTATGATAAGTTAATAAAAGAGTTACATATCATGAAGTAATAGAATTATAGGATAATATGATCTCAAGAAGTTTTAAGGTGAAATTTATTATTATTATATATATTAAGGAAATTATGATGATGTTTTGAACTACTTATGATGTATCTTTTTGATTTAGTGATTTATAGAAAATGGTAGAATACAGAAAACAACATATTATATGGATAACATGAGTTTATTCACAATGAGAAACATAACATGATAGAATTTAGAGTTGAAAAAACTTTCAACATGTTTCCCCAACTTACATAACTCATGATTAACAGTCTAAACACTAAAAAGATCTGAGACACAACACTGATGAAAATTAAATTTTTTTACTTATGTTTAGGTGGTGAGGATGAAAATATAAATGAAAATAAAATTCATTTTTGTAAAAAATGACGATAGTATCCCATAATGGAGTGCTTCACTGAAAAAAAAGTGTTTCATTTTTTGTTGGATAGGGAATCAAGTTCATAAATATTAATCAAGGTGAATATTGTTATCATTACAATAGAATATGTAACACTCCAAGGGTTTGAGAAAAAATATAGAATGAAATTTTATAATATATACATTAAAAAACAACCTTTCCTCTTCTATGTTTTAATTTCAAAAATTGGGCATATAGAGTTGTGTTCAGTAAGTCATTTGGAGTCCGATAGAACAAACTTTATTTTTTAGTAAACAGTAACATACACTTATGAATAGTAACATAAATAGTAATATGACCCTAATTAATAGTAAATTTTATTATTATTTTATTTTCTTAAGGCTAGAAGATAATAACATCGTGGTTAATTTTTCATTGTGATAAAGTAGTAGTTGTAGAATTAGAACTGTTAATTTTTTAATCATGTATGATTTTATTTTAAATTTAAATTAATAATATTTAGAATATTATTTTTCAAAAAAGGACTTCACTTTTGAATTCCACACGCTGAAAAATGGTAGGGGTGAATTTTTGAGATTTTTCGGAAATTCTATAATTTTTGATGAATAGAAAAATATGATAAAATACAATAAATGGTAAATACTTGATTTACAGCATCATAGGTGATACAAGGATGATGTTATCCCACATCGTTCAAACTCACATGCCATTATTTATATTAGGGGTCACATGAAACAATACTATTTGTTTTCTTAAGGGAAATAATAAAATAATGAATTAAATATTCAAAAATTACACCCCCACCAATACCTCTTCTCATCACACCTCTAAGACTTCAAGCTCCTAAAAGTTATATGAAATTACCCTTCCCTAGTCACTCTTCCTAACCATGAAGCTCTTAGTCTTTCGAAAAGTCCAAAACCCCTTCCCTTAAGGAGTTTCTCAAAGAGGTTATTTCAAGAGGTAAAGCAACCTTCTTTCTCATTTGGTTTTATTTAAATTTATCTTCTTTTGTTATCCTCTCCTCACCTCCTCTATCAAAATGATCATGATAACTCCAGTAACATCTATATAATATATTTATATCATGTGAATTGATGAACCATCATAAATATTCTTTCCCTCTCCCTTTTATTTTATAAACGAAATCGACGTCCATGAGGTTCCGATTTATAACCTTCGTGGACGACAATGTTTCGTTCTTCAATTTATTTTTTATTACTGGTCATTAAACCATATTAATGGATGAAACAGACTATAATATATGTGTTATAACCTAATTAATATTCAAGAACCAGAATATGTACATATAATTAAGTTATAAGACAAAACTAGTTCATAATATTCCAAATACAGCTGAATAATCAAAGTGGTGGTCATCTAATGGTTCATCCCCATTCCATATAACCAAATTATAGAAATAAACATTATAAATTATTTATTTTCATTAATAATATAAAATTCCAATCCTGTAGATTTATAACCATTCCACATTAAATTCATTACATAAAAACAAGTTAACTGAATATGAAAAATAAAGGAAATGAACACTCTAGAACGACTGAATTCAATATAAAAATTTTTCAATAATGAAATAAATAAACTAACCAGAATTATGGTAAACTAAAAACATGTATAATAGGTTCTGAAATAAGTTATTATCAAGTATAATTTGATATACTAGGAGCCTAAGTACAAGATAGGAACACGTTTGGAGTTAAGGTAATGGTTTTCCCACCAGAACATCCATTTTCATTCGAGATAATTTCATTGTGAAAATACCTCAATTAAATTCATATGTATTATTATTTACTCCTCATATATTCTATTTGAGTATCATATATATATGTTTAGAAACCACAATAATTCCTTATTTTATGGATATTTACACGTTTTTAAAGGATCATTCAAAATTGTTTTGAAAATAAAAGCCTGGTTCAAGGGAATTTCTAAAATTCTATCCTATTTTCAAGGTCACTGTATAATCTGTTTTTGGAAACCATTATCTTTATAAAATCACTAATTTTATTATTAAAATACTATTTCAATTCACATCTATTTTTATACAAATATTTTCCAAAAGAACTATTATTTTCAAAATAAAGTAGTATTTATCTCCTGGATTGCTTAATGATTTTATATGAGTGTTTTCATCTAATTCAACACTCTTGTTGATCCCATGGTATTATTGGGTTTAATTATTAATGAATTTATCTACCATAGTTTATTTACTGGTTTATGACTAACTCTATTGTGGATGATTTATCCAAAAACCATTCACCATATTATTCCGAATTGTTAGTGTTTTATGTTTAATGATTGGGGAAAGATAGTTATATTTTTCATATGATATTTAAATATGAATGCATATGTTGTTTATGTTGATCCCCACTGATATAAGAAATTCATTGGACTTATTATGTGATTGGTGGGGCCCTTTATATCCCATCGATGCATCAGTATGTCTCATGAGACAAATAGACATGGAATTGGTCGAGGCCATTCCCAATGTGATATAGATTTTGACCGAGGCCTTAATCAATAGATGTATTGGCCGAGGTCATGAAAAAATGATTCAGAAAGTCTGAAATATGAACATCACTTATTATGAAGCTAGTAATTGAAAGTTAAGGTGGTTATTCGACTAGTAGAATACCCATGGTGATGTTTTATTATGACATCATTTTCTTTGTTCATTTTCCTACTATAATGTGTTCATATTTATTATTAAAGGAATGTGTTTTAAATTATTCACCATTTATATTGCTTATATTATCTTCTTCTATATTTCATACTCTTACTAAGCATTTGATCTCACCCCTTTATTATGATTCATTTTCTCAGGACATGAAGAAGTATTTTATGAATGACTTGCAAGCATAATCTAGGATATGTGATTACTCTAGTGAAACAAATTAGTGTTTCTTTTCCTTTCCTTATGTATAGTCAAACATATGTATGTATCCTATTTCCAGTAATACTAAACTACTTGGTCTTTCAGGATTTGTATTCCTTGTATGTATGCAAACTTAATCAAATAAGTCACCAACTCCGGGAAACTGTGGTCGGGTCATTATAATTGGTATCAGAGGAAATTTAGTAGAATACTTGGAAACTAGATTTAGAAAACGAAGAATCCAGGAAGAGTCCCTAATTTAGTCTTTGAAGATATACATACAATACTGTCTTGTATTTGGGTAAGGAATAGATTATGTTGATCTTTCATGAAATACATCACTGTCTAGATACGAGTAGGTAGTGGCGGATCTGGCACAAATGTATCTAGGGGTGAAACCCAAAAACACCACATTGAGCTAGACTCGAACGGGAACTGGTGCATGATAACGGGCCCTACTGCACTCTTGGTTATGAAAATCCTAGAGGATATGCTTAGGATAATTCACATTTTATTTACAAGGAATTATGAATGAGTTAAATGTAAAATATTCCTCAAATAAACCATATTTGTGAATATGGGATTATCCATGTGTAGGATAACAATTTTTCTGAGTATTTTTAAGTTAAGATTATACATTATAATTCATAACCAAATCTAGTGTATTTCATTTTCTAGATATGATGCCTAGTCAAAGGAATGTAAATCGCACGAATTCACGTGTTCTATGGAGGGATTTTCCTCCGACTCAAGATAATGATGTTGGATTTGGTGATGTGACTGGTACTGAGAAAATCATAACTATACAAGGAAAACTTACTCATGTTATGAATAATAACCTTACCTGTATAGAGCATCTGGATCCACCATGTGGAGGAACCATGATTGATCGCTTTATGCGACCACATCCTCCATTGTTCAACGGGACTACAAACCCGTTTGTAGTAGAGCAGTGGATATGTTCCTTGATATGATATTACTCACTTGGGGATGTAATGAGAGAGAGAAGGTTGTCATGGCAGTATATCATTTATTTGGAGATTCAGATAAGTGGTGGTAATTAATCCAAAACACAAGGGGGGGGGGGGGAAGAGATAGAAGAGATGGAATGAAATGATTTTAAGGAAATCATCTTAGAAAAATATTTTCCTCGTGAGCAGTGAGCAGATAGGGAGAGTGAATTCTTTAATCTTAGGCAGAAGGAGGAAGAAATTTTTTCCAAGTATGAATCCAACTTTACATGGTCCGCAAGACATGTTGTAGACTACATACTAAATCCAAGGAGAAAAATTAATCGATTATTTGATGGCTTAAAGCCATTCCTCTGATGGGAAATGGTCTCCCAAAGTTTTTCATCATATGAGGATATAGTTTTATGTGCCATCAAGAAAGAAAAATAATTCTCAAAGTCTTATGACTTTATGGGAAAGTAAGAAAAGAATAGGGCTACTGAAAACCCTGGGAAAGGAAATAAGGAAATAGGGAAGAAGGGAAGAGTCTAATTTCCACCATGTGACAATTGTGGAAGGAAAAACCCTGGTGCATTCTTAAAAGGAAAATTAGTATGCTACAATGTGATCAAAAAGGTCATCTTGCTGGTGATTGAAAAAGGAATAAGGAATAAAATTATGTTCAATTCTACAATTGTTGAGAGAGGGGAAACTATGCTAATGATTTTCCAAAACATCACGGAAAAATGCAACAGAAAAGGGCAAGGGATCCGGGATAAGCATATGCAATCTGAACTGTAGAGGTTGATGTTCCTAATGATGTGGTGGTAGGTACTTTAATTGTTTCCTCATGTTTAGCCAATTATTTATTTGATTTGGATCATCACATTGTTTCATATCTTCCTAGTTTTCTATGAAAATTAGATATTTCCAAATTGATTTAACAAGGGTGTTGTTATTCAAAACTCTTAAGGGAAGTATCATTGCTACAAAGTTCTGTGAATCGGTTCCCATTAAGGCATATAAATTTTCTTTATCTACTGATCTTATCTTCATACCCATGATTGAATTTGATATAATCTTTGGTATGGATTAGATTTTAGACCATGATACAGAAATTTATCTTAAGAAGAAGGAGGATACAATTTTTTATGATGATCTTAAATAACACCTTAACTTTAGGGAAGAATCATCACCACTTGATTCTTTTCTAGATCCACCCCCAGTATCTCAAAAAAATTAAATTATCGGGGAGGAAGAGAATGAAATACCTTTGGGTGAGTAAAGTAATGTTCAAATAGAGGATGTACCTGTTGTGAGAGAATATGTTGATGTGTTTCCAGAAGATTTACCTGGATATCCTACAGAACGAGAAATTGTGTTTTCTATTGATTTAATTCCTGGTTCAAGGCCCATATCGAAGACCCGTTATAGAATGGACACTATGGAATTAGTGGATCTAAAGGAAAAACTAGAGGAATTGAGTAATAATGGATTTATTTTCCCCAGTGTTTCTCCATGGGGATCCTTTGTCCTTTTTGTTAAGAAGAATGATGGTTCAATGAGGTTATGTATGTAATACATGGAGATCAATGTTATAATAATAAAGAACAAGTATCCTCTACCTCGCATTGATGATTTATTTGATCAACTACATGGAGCACAATACATTTCAAATATTGACCTTCAATCTGGATATCATCAGTTGAGTGTGATGAAGGAAGACATTCTGAAAACCTTTTTTCAAACCAGGTACGGGCATTACGAGTTTACATTAATTCCTTTTGGATTGACTAATTCTCCATCCATCTTCATGGATCTAATGAATAGAATTTTCAAGGAATATCTCAATGATTTTTTAGTGGTATTTATTGATGATATCTTGGTATACTTCAAAAGCTACGAAAATCATGAAAATAACTTATGCATTTTCCTGAAGACTTTTAGAACATATGAATTATATGGGATGTTTAGAAAGTGTGAATTCTGGCTTCAAGACATTTCTTTTCTTGGCCATATTGTTTCTATGGATAGAATCCTAGTTGATCCTGCAAAGACAAAGGAAATCCAAGATTGGCCCACGCCAACAAACATAACTGAGGTACGCAGTTTTATTGGCCTAGAAGGTTATTATTGGCATTTCATATAGAATTTTGCTCGACTAGATAACCCACTAATTAAGCTCACACGTAAAGTGGTTAAACTTGTTTGAAAAAAATATTGTCAAGAATGTTTCGATGAACTGATGAGAAGATTAGTCAATTCTATTATATTGACTATACCATCAGTCAATGAAGGGTTTGTTATTTATAGTGATGCTTCAAAGAAAGGACTTGGTTGTGTCCTTAAGAAAAATTAAAGGGTTAATTCTTATGCATCACGACAAAAAAAAATTCACGAGAAAAACTATCATACTCATGATTTTGAGTTATCTACTGTAATCTTTTCATTGAAGATACGGAGACATTATCTCTATGGTGAAAATTATGAGATTTATACTGATCACAAGAGTTTGAAGTATATTTTCTCATAGAAAGAACTCAACATGAGGAAAAGTAGATGAATTGAACTACTCAATGATTACGATGGTACAATGCACATCCAACCGGGGAAGTAAAATATAGTGGCAGACGCCTTGAGCAGAAAAGATCATTGATTTTTGAGAAAGATAATAGTTTAAAGGGATCCTACTTTCAAGGATATACTAAAGATGGATATGGGAATATCCATGGATGGTGAAACATCAATTCTTTTTCAAATGGTTGCCAATCCATCTTTACTAGAAAGGATAAAAAATTCTCAGGCTAATGATGGGGAGTTTCAAAAGAATATTAATGCAGTGAATGAAGGGAGATTGAGTGACTTCGTATATGAAGTTGGAATTTTGAAATTTGGAAAGAGACTTTGTGTTCTCGATTTACCGAATCTAAAAAGGGAATTTTTGGATGATGATCATAGTTCCAATTTCTCTAAACACCCTGGTATCACTTAGATGTATAGAGATTTTAAGGAACAATTTTTGTGGGACAATATGAAAAGGGATTTTTCTGATTTTGTGTCAAGATGTATGGTTTGTCAACAAGTTAAAGATGGAAGGAAACAACCTGGAGGAGTATTAAAACCTCTTCCCATACCTGAGTGGAACTGGGATAATATCACGATGGACGTTGTCAAGGGACTACCAAATACTCTTATAAGGAACGATGAAATATAGTTCATTATTGATTGACATACCAAGTCAGTAAATTTTCGTGCTATAAGGGAAGATCTACCACTTGAACGTCTAGAAAGACTACATAGTAATGAAGTTGTGAGACTTCATAGAGTACCCCAATCAATTGTTTCTGATCGTGATCCACATTTTACATCAAGATTCTAGAAAAGTCTTCAGAAGGCCCTAGATACTGATCTTTGTTTGAGCACTGCCTACCACTCACAAACTGATGGACAATCAGAACAGAAAATTGAAACATTGGAAGAAATGTTGAGGTCTTTTTCACTTGATTTTTAAGTCATGTGGGATGAGTATTTACCTCTTGTATAATTTTCCGACAATAATAGCTTTCATTCATGTATACAGATGGAACCCTATGAAGCTTTATATGGGAGGTGATGTCATACAACAACTTACTGGGATGATGTTGGTGAAAGAATGCTCGAGGTCCTAGAACTTGTTGAAGAAACAATGGAAAGGTGAAGATTATCCAAAACCATATTAAAATTTCTCAGAGTAGGGAAAAGAGATATGAAAATAACTTAAGGAAGGATTTGATGTTTCATGAAGGTGATCACATTTTCGTAAACGTATCTCCATGGAAGGGTATTATAGGATTCGGTAAGAAGAGAAAATTATGTCCCAGGTACATCGGACATTTCGAAATTCTAGACTGAATTAGAGTTTTAGCTTACCATTTTCCAATGACACCAAGTCTCTGCAAGGTTCACAATGTGTTCCATGTGTCAATGTAAAGAAAGTACATGCCAGACCCAACACTTGTACTCACTTATGATTAAGTGGAACTTGAGCCCGATCTATCTTACTATGAGGAGCCTAGAAAGATTCTTGATACTAAATAACAAGTATTGAGTAATCAGACAACTCATCTGGTGAAGGTTCTATGGAGGAACCATAGGTTGGAGGAAGCAACAGGGGAACCTGAGGAGCTTATGTTAAAGACATGCCCAAATATTTTTAGGAAATATTCTGTGAATTTTGAGGATTAAATGTTTTGTAAGGATAGGATAATGTAACAACCCATGGTTTTGAGATTAAATATAGAATTAAAATTTATAATATGTCCATTAAAACACAAGCTTTCTTCTTCTATGTTTTGAATTTTGAAAAATGGTCATCTAGATTTGTATTTAGTAAGTCATTTGGTGTCTGATAGAAAAAACATGATTTTTTTGTAAATAGTAACATAAAATTATGAATAGTAATATGAATAGTAATATGACCCTAATGAATAGAAATTTGTTTTATTATATTATTTTCTTAAGGCTAGAAGATAATAACATCTTGGATAATTTTTCATTGTGATAAAGAAGTAGTTGTAGAATTAGAACTGTTAATTTTTGAATCAAGTATACTTTTATTTAAAATTTAAAATAATAATATATAGAATATTATTTTTCAGATATGGATTTAACTTTTTAATTCTACATGTCGAAAAATGGTAGGGGTGAATTTTTGGGATTTTTCTGAAATTCTAGAATTTTTGATGAATAGTAAAATATGATAAAATACGATAAATGATAAATATTTGATTTACTGCATCATAGGTGATGCAAGGATGATTTAATCCCAGTTGGTTCTAACTCACATGCCATTATTACAATTAGGGGCAACATTAAACAATACTATTGGTTGTCTTAATGGAAATAATAAAATAATGAATTAAATATTCAAAAATTACACCCCGACCACTACCTCTTCTCTTCACACCTCTAAGCCTTGAATCTCCTCAATGTTTTGCACAATTACCCTTCCCTAGTCACTCCCTATGACTAGGAAGCTTTAGTATTTACAAAATATAAAAACCCCTTCCCTTAAAGAGTTTCTCAAGGAGGTTATTTCAAGAGGTAAAGCACCCTTCATTCTCATTTGGTTTTATTTCAATTTATCTTCTTTTGTTATCCTATCCTCACCTCCTCTGTCCAAATAATCATGATAACTCCAGTAAAATCTTTATACTGTATTAATATCATTTTAATTGAAGAACCATCACAAATATTCTTAATCCCTCCCTTTTATTTTATAAATGAAATCAACGTCCATGAGGTTCTGATTTATAACATTCGTGGATGACGAAGTTTCGTTCTTCAATTTCTTCTTCATTACTGGTAATGAAACCATATTCATGGTTTAACCAGACTATAATATATGTGTTATAACATAATTAATATTTATGAACCATAAAATGTACATATAATTAAGTGATATGACAAAGCAATTTTATAATAATCCAAATACCGCCGAATAATCGAAGTGGTGGTCATCTAATGGTTCATCCTCATTCCATATAAAAAAATGATAGAAATGAAAATTATCAATTATTTATGTTCATTAATAATATATAATTCTATTCCTGGATATTTATATCCATTACACATGAAATTCATTACATAAAAACCAGTGAACCGAATATGAAAAATAAAGGAAACGAACACTCCAGAATGACAGAATTCAATACAATAACATGTCAATAATGACAAAAATGAACTAACCAGAATTATGGTAAACTAAATACATGTATAACAGGTTCTGAACGAATTTATTAACAAGTATAATTTCATATTCTATGATCTTAATTAGAAGAGAGGAATACGTTTGGAGTTAAGGTACGTGTTTTTCCATCCGAACTTCCATTTTCCTTTGGGACACTTTCATTGTCTAAATACCTCAATGAAATTCTTATGTATTGTTAGGTACTTCTCATATATTTTGTGTGAGTATCATATATATGTTTAAAAACCAGAATCTTTCCTTATTTTATGGATAGTTTCACTTTTTAAAAGGAATATTCAATTTTTTTCCAAAATAAAAGCCTGATTCAAAGGAATTTCTCAAATTCTTACATATTTTCAAGGGAACACTATAATATTTTTTTTGGATACCATTATAATTATAAAATAACGAATTTTATTATGAAAATAATATCTTACTTCACTTATGGTCTTATAAAAATATTTTACAAAAGAACCCTTCTTTTCAAAATAAAGGAGTATTTATCTCCAGAATTACTTAATGATTTTATAAGAGTGTTTTCATCTAATTCAACACTCTTGTTGATTCCATGGAATTATTGGGTATAATCATTTTTGAAGTCATATACCATATTTTATTAATTGGTTTATGACTAACTTTTTTGTGGATGATGTATCCTAAAACCATTCACCATATTATTCTGAATGGTTAGTTTTTTATGTTTAATGATTGTGGAAAGATAGTTACATTTCATATGATAGTTTTAATATGAATGTATATGATGTTTATGTTGATCACTACTCATATGAGTAATTCATTGGAATTATTATATGATGGGTGGTTCCCTCTATAGCCCCTCTATTCATTGGTAGGTCTCATGAGACAAATAGACGTGGAATTGGCTGAGGCCTTTCCCAATGTGATATAGATTTTGGCTGAGGCCTTAATCACTAGATGTCTTGGCCGAGGCCATGACAAAATGATTCAAGATGTCTGGGATATGAACATACATCATTATGAAGCTAGTAATTGAGAGTTCATGTGGTTATTCTACTAGTATATAACCCATGGTTATGTTATTTTATGGCATTATTCACTCAGTTCATTTTCCGGCCATAATGTGTTCATATTTATTATTAAATGCATGTGTTTTCAATTATTCACCATGTCTAATGTTTATTTTATAATCCAATGTATTGATTATTATTACTGAGAATTTGAGCTCACCCCTTTCTTATGTTTCATTTTCATAGGACATGAAGAAGTATTTTATGAATGACTTGCAAGCATAATCTAGGATATGTGATGACTCTAGTGGAAAAAATTAGTGTTGTTTTTCCTTTCCTTATATAAAGTTAAACCTATGTATGTATCTTGATTCCAATAATACTAAACTACTTGGTCCTTCTGGATTCATATTCCATGTATGTATGCCAACGTAATCAAATAAGGCATCAACTCCGGGCACCTAGGGTCGGGTCCTTACAGAAGTGATTAATTCCTAATGCATCAGATAACATTATTTTGGGCATTATTCTAGTTGAAACACTATAAAAAGATGAAAATTATTATTGACATTATTAACATCCGCGACAATGGGAAATGTGAAATTCATATGGAATTAATACTAAATAGGATCTTGAATATTTTTGATTAATTAACCTATAATATATAATTGGAAAGGTAATCTAGTCAATCCACCAATATATATCAACGATGTTTACTTGTATAATAATATCAAAACCAAGAGATTATAAAATCAAAAAAATATTCATATAGAATGACTACTTTATAATAAATATGATGTTTATGCGAATGAGTATGTTTCCATTATACCTTCAGATAAGTATAATGATTCATTACAAATTATTTTCGATTAAAACATAGAGACTATGTAAATATTTAAAATTTTAAAATCACATTCCTAAACTCAAATAAACATATAATCTAATATTTCATCAATGATTACTATGGAATCTCTATGAAAATAATAATTATGGATGTATATTTTCAAAGGTTGTAAGGAAATTAGATATATGGAAATTCATATTATAAAAGAATATATGGGTTTCATAGTCTCATGTGAAGTAGTAATTTCAATACCACAATGTAAATTAACTCTAATGTCATATATATCTTATGGATACCCTTAACTATATTTATTAATAATTTTAAATTAATATTTTATGGACATAATTCATTTGATGGGGGATAATGTAATGACATGATATTTCAAAATATATTTTCCTTAATAAAAACTATATTTTTTTCTCATTTGATGATATAAAAAAAATTTATCCTCATTTAAAAATGTTGATTTGGTAAATATTTTCAGGTGTGACTTTTTAAATAAAGTTTTTTAAAAATGGCCGAAAAAAATTAAAAAAATTTATAATGAAGTGTATTAACATCCAGTACACATTATGAAAAAATGTTTTCCCTTTTAAACATTAAATTATATAGTATTATTTATATAATTATTATTTTTCAATGTGTTTTTATGTAATTTTTTTTAAAAATATATTTTTTTTTCATTGTCCTTATACATTAGGTTACATATTAATATGTAAATAGTTTTTTCAAGGTTTTCTATTCACCATTCAAAATTTTACTTTTCAAATAAACTATAACTTCTTGTTAATCTTCCATTGATAAAAATATATTTAAAAAATATCCTTTATGATTTAACCATTATATTCCTATATAAATTATGTATTTTTCTATTTTTAATCAATTTTTATGAATATCATTCTAAATGTTCTTATGTCCTACTCTATTGGGTTGATTTAATATTGGGTATCAAACATTTACATGAATGAAGTTAACTTTACTGATACAATCGAGAAATTTTGTGAATAATATTTTAATATAAATTCATCCATTATGAGTTTAGAATGTTTTACTATATGATATATACACATGTATAGATAATGTTGTGTGGGGTTCATTAAATCCATCCAATTCATTGTTTAATGTTTAATATCACTTGATAGGATGAAATTATGCATCAATAAGATGTATAATTATTTTCCAAAATATTATAATATAAATGAGATGATTGGCATATCTATAAAATCACATAATGATAAATGGTTAAATTACTAAATGATATGACTCATTTCAACAAGGTTCACCTACCTTTTCAGGAGCCTACCTAATTATAAATCCACAGTTATGCATTTTTTTCCTGGAGAAGTGATCAAGATGTGTGACCTTATAGCACAATTTTTTGGTGTGCATTATTAAGCACAAAGCAATCTGGAAAGGGCATGTGTTGGCCTTTTGAGATAGTCATTATTCTGATGATCTGTTCTGGCATGTTGGTTGGCCCCAGGGTGTGGACAATGTTTCTATGGAGAAACTTGTGGTACTTGGTGGTCTAGGAACCAATGACCATGATAAGGAATGGTTTCTATGATGTTAGTGGGACCTAGTTGTTACATTTGGTATCAGAGGTGGTAATCAACCATATGTGTGGTGCACTGCCTGGTTTGGGTTATAGGTCCCAATATCAGGACATTGTGCTCTAAGGGAGGGGGTGTAACACTACATAATGATAAGGGGTTAGATGAATAAATGATACGACTCATGTCAATAAGGTGCACCATCCTTTTTGGGAGACTACCTGATTAGAACTCCACAGTTAAGCATTCTTGTCCAGGAGTAGTTATCTGGATTAGTGACCTTCTGGGAAGTTTCCAAGGTTGTGTGTGATGAGGACATCACACTCTAGAAAGGAAATGTGTGGGATTCTGAGGAAAATCATTAGATAGATGACTCATTCAGGCATGTGGGTGGGGGCCACGTGTCTGTAGGGCAACAACGTGGTACCTGGTGGGCTAGGACCTGACAACCATGATAAGGCGGGGTGTATGTGATGTTAGCAGGGCCCGGTTGTTACAACATTATTCACATGTTTGTTGTGTTAATGAGTTTAGAGAATATTTGATTACATGTTTTTTTAAAACATGTTTTGGTGATAATTTTAGACATTTTTTCTATGATTATGTTTGTTCCATATTTATTTATTAAACTACAATTCAATGAAATTCAATATATATATGTATTCATATTATTATAGAACATGACACATTTTTATTTAATCATTATTTGTTTAATTTTTTTTTATATATTTTTTATTTTATATTTAATATATTATATCTTGAAATATTGAACACTCAAGTAGTTCCATGTTCGTATTATAATGATATTTATCCTTTTCCAATTTTCAATCATATTTTTATCATCTTTCCCTTGATCACATGATGACATGTTATACATTTTCAAACATTTATGATCACCTATATATCATGTTTTTCCCAATTTATGAAGATAATTAAAAGTAATGGACTGTATTGAAGAGTTATATTATTATGAAATGATAATAGAATATGATTTTTGTGTATATAAAATTTGAGAATCCACGTATTTTTATCTTTTGGATGTCTGACAATCAATGAGATGTGTTGTCTAAATCATGTAATTAATGTTTTATTTTCATTATTATTAGTTTGGTTTTCCATAGTCATCTAAATGGCGCATGGTCAAGTTAATGTATGAGAATATTCATGAATATTTACAACTCTGCATTGTGTGAAATATAATTTAGAGTTCTACTCAACTCAATGTTGGGAAAGCTAGTGTATAGAGAACTGAGTGACTTAAATGTCCACAATACATAATTGGAGAACCAATGAAAATTCCATGTAACCCATGAAATCGTGTTTTCTCTTAAATTGGGCCATATGAGGGACATATTTATTAAAAATATAATAGTATCCTCCATTTTTGGGGACACTTACGTCATTCATATTCCTATGATCTCATCTCTAACAAACTGGCATTTCACAAATTATGCCACATAATCTTCTCAATATATAATTCAAAGATTGATATGTTTTTGTGAAACTTTATCTAGTGTTAACTCATATTCCCACATATTATATATCACACCAATATTTTAATGTATTTGTCTTCTTAAATTTTTAAATTTATTCAAATTTTTAATGTTTCATTCAACACTGGGCTTAAATAAACATTGATATACTATTAAATATCAACATGACCATTAGAATAGTAATGTTTCCATTTGGAATAGTAATGTGGCCATTATAATAATAACGTCACTTATTAATGAAAAAAATATTTTGTAACTCAAAAATAAAAATATTATATATTTATATCATAGAATAATTAAATAAATTTTCTAAAAATGATAACGGAAGTGTTGGTATTTTTTGTGAAATGTAAATGTATATTTAAAATTTTATGTTAAATATATTGATTTAGAAATTTTTTTTTTCAAAAAATAGATTCATTAATTAATATTTTTTGGTTATATATTTTTATTATAATATTATGATACCATAATTAGTTTTTCAATGTCTTTGTAAATTGGGTTATAATATTAAAATCAATATTTTTCGATTAATTGATGATTTCAATTAAAAATTAAATTTATAATATTTAGAAAATTATTTTCATAATTATAGGTCATTTTCTGATATACATTTTGATAATTAGATTACATTAATTTTTGGTATTTTTACCAAATAGTTTATTTTTTGGGGAATAGTCAAATACATGAATATACGATATTTAACATTAAAAGTAAATTAATTAATTTTTTATCATGGATGATATTTGGATCAGGTATTAACCCATTTTCTCTATCACAAATTACTTATCTACTTTACAAAGTCATAATAATCAACACTACTGATAGTCTTAATCCAAAATAATAAACAAATGAATAAAAAAATCAAAAACACCCCTCTCCTCTCCCTATAAATACTACCCTTCACCACCCCATCTCCTCAAAAATTCTAATCCCTAAAGCTCGTCTAAATTATAACCAATTCCTTTACAATTTTTCTTCCCAATGTCTAAAAACTTCTCTTCCAACTAAAGTACAAAATCCTACTATCTTAAGGGGATCTTAAGAAGAATATTTTCAAGAGGTAAAATCCCCCATCATTATCTTTTAATTTATTGTTTTTTTCTAATCCTCTCATAAAAACTCCTTATCTAAAGTGGAATGATAAATCCATAATAATATTTATATGCACTGTAATTTTATTTATAGTATAGAATATCTATCATTGAATCTCTCGTCTCCTATTTTTATTCTAATAATTAAATCATCATCCATGACATGTAGATTCACTGTATTCATGGATGAAAAATTTTCATTTTCTATTGCCACCATCATGGTACGTCATAAAACCATTATTATGGTTAAATAAAATTTTAATAAAAATATTATAATTTATACCTTTTTCTTGAACCAATATATAATCATAATATTAAATAACCTGACAGAAGATTTTAATGGTCATAAAAACAGCTTGAATAAATTAAAACATTTTCATCAACATTTTATCTAATAAAAAACACTCAGACAATATAACTATTTGAGAAATTAGAATATATAAAATAATTTTTTTATGGATATCATAATATTCCACTTTTAGAATTTTCCATCCATTTTACAAGAAATTTAATAATTAAACACAAGGGAACCGACCATAAAATCCTAAAACAAACACTCCCTAAACAATTAACATAAAAAATATAACTCATTAGAATAGATGTAAACTAAATTAATAATATTATAATAAATAAACTAAATCTGTAAGAGGTCTTTAATTATGTAAACAATGAATCTATTTTTATTATCTGAGATATTATGTACATGTTCCTAAAATTTTTGGACATAATGTAAGGGGTTTATCATTACATTTTTATTCATGTTAGATATGGATTATTCACAAATTATTTTTTATTTATGATGTATGGATACTTTAATTTAATATATCCTATCATGAACCAATTTATCTTCAAGATATTAAATCATTAATTTTATAATCATTAATTCAGTGGGGCATACAGTTTGATGGATTACAAAGTGGTTTGGAGTTTTATATCAATATTCACTTCATTGAGAATTATGTGGTATTATGCACCTAATCATTTTAATGTGGTTTAAGTACTACCACATTGTGGATATTTTTCAAATTTATAATATTTATGATAAATATCCATATTACTTATTTCATGGATATGAGTATTTAAAATATTTTATACCATTTTTATATACTGTGTTTAAATTGAATAATGATTTAACTGTGGAAATAGTCATAAATATGTATTATCTATTTAATAATGATATTTTGATAAAAAATATTGATAATGAGTGAAATATTTTGTTATTCTTATTAAGATACTTTAAACATTAATCTATTGGTGGGTCCCAATTATATATTTCCCCACGACGCATGGACAAGTCTCATGAGAAAAAAAAATGGGGACAAAACCTTTGCATTTGTTTCCAAGATGAATCAGATTATTTTATAGAAACATACATAAACAAACTTCGGAATGTATTGATAGTAATGGTTCATGTTCTAGATTCATACTTTCTAATAATTAATCATTTCCTTCATTCAGTATTCAGTTATTGTTATCCATGGTACTTTCACTACGAAAAAATATATTGATGAATTTTTATTCTATGATTATTGATAAAATGAATTCTGTTTTCTAGTTATTTAGCGTTCCATATTTATTATTCCTCAAATATTTATTTTTTAATGTTTCTATAGTATGTAACACTTACTAAAGATTTCATCTCACATTTTTATTTTTTTTCTATCCCCAGGTTTTGAAGATAAAATATATGAATATGTGTCAAGGACAATGTTATTTTCCATTGTTATTTTTTATGGCTTATTATCAACATAATAAGAATAAAATTTATAAATATAGTTCATTAAGAATACTAAACTATTATATCCTAACTGATGTGATCTCTTGTATTATTAGCATTGTAATAAAAAACAATTTACTCTGTGATAATGGGTTCGAGGTTGTTATAGTTAGTATCATAGTATGTTTAGTATAAACCATGCGATCTAAATGATAAAATGTCATGATAATTATAATAATTCTTTATAGTGAATTTTTAATCGATACATAAGATTATTACAAGCTAACTCAGTTGATTCCATTATTTAGGGATGGTTTTTAATGGATGAAAAGTGATCAACACCCATAGAAAATGTAGGGATTTCCCCACCACAAAAGTCAAGAAATATGGTGTCTGAGTTGGGAATATCACATCCATATTGTGATGAATTACATAGATTATTATTCATATACATAATAAACCTATGTTAGATAATTTCATGCATCATAAGCCCCTATCTTTTAATTGAACTACTAATCTAGTCATAACTGATAAATGAACCATGTCCCTTTAAAATATATTTCAAGCATTGGGATATAATGAAAATTAAAAGTTATAACTTGATGTATATTTTCTTCATGGATATTATGACCAATGATAGGAATTGACATGAAATATTTGGGTGTAAGTTGAAAAAGAACACATGTAATTGAATGATTTTAATGAAAAATTATTCAACAAATATATTCATTAATAAAAAAATGAAATGATGATAAAATTCCTTAATGTAATGAAAACATGAGAAGATATTATTTCATAGTAATATGGTAAATTCACATGAATATCATTACCTCCTACTGATTACATACATGATTTAAAAAACAAGATCGATCATTTTATTGATATTCAAAATCCATGTCTTCAAATGGAATGGTCTTCTTAAACATTTACATCATATGATTATATAGTATTAAGTTCCCCTATAATGGAGAATGAATTTTAAATATCATATATGTTGAACATAAATGATGTGAATAATAGTTCTTTTTATAAAAATGGAAATAGTAAATAATCAAAATGAATAGGGGAACAATGCAATTACCATTTTGTAAATTTTTTGGAAATAATCTTAATAATAAATACTTTACAGGATTGGGAATGTGTTATTTGTGTAGAGAAAAAGGATCATTGACATAATGAATTTAATTGGAAGAAATAATTAAATGATGTTCATTGATTCAAATATAAATAATCAATGCATTATTCAAACCAATATCCCATTCACAAAAGGATTCTTTCATATAATAGGACATAGGGAGACGAAAAAGCATATGTGATCACCATAATTGACCAAGAAATACCCAATGATGTGGTTTCATGTACATTTATCGTCATTTAAAATTTATCCAATGAATTATTTAATTCTAGATTATCGCACTCTTGTATATCTACCCAATTTCCAAAGAAAATTAGATACTTACCTTTTCATTTAATAAAGGGATTTGTTAGTCAGAACACTAAAGTAAAGTGTAAATGAAACACAAATGTGTCGGGAAGTCCCCATTATGACACATATGTATTATTTATTTTCTATTTTTAACATTTGTATTATGGTTAACTATGATATAATCCTTGATTTATAATAGATTTCAAGATACGATGGGATAATTTGTTATAAGAAAACGGAAATTACAATTTTTGATGATGATATAGAATTTCTTATCTTTAGAGAAAAACATACTCATATGATTCTTATTAAGATCTGCACCTAGTTGCTCTATTTTATTATATTCATTTGGTGGAAGAGAAAAAATGATATTAGGATGAGGAAAGTAACCTTGAAATTTAAGATGTACCAATTTTATATGAATACAATTATGTATTTCTTAAGGAATTATCGGGACACGCCCCAGAGAATGAAATTGAGTCTACCATGGATTTAGTTTATGATAAAAAAAAATTAGAGACTCATTATTGAATGGAAACTACGAAATTATTGGATCTAAAGAAACAATTAGAGTTGAGTAATAAAGTATTTATTATACCTAATATTTCTCTATGGGGATCTTATGTTCCATTTTGTATGAAGAAAGATGGATCTATTAGGTTATTCATTGGCTAGAGAGAAATCAATGCTATTACAATAAAGAACAAGAGTACTCATCCTATGTAACGCCCCGACCCCAGCTACCTAGAGTCGGTGCATTACTTCGTAACATTGGCATGATCACAAGAAAGATCAAATCTCGAAAGACCGATTGGTTTAGTAGCCTTGGAAACACTAGATATATTCATAGGTTTTACATTACATCATAAAATGAAAAACTACTACAACAACATAATGTCTCCATAATCCACACTCATATCCCCACATAATATCCCTGCAGGTCATTCATAATTTACTTCTTCACTTCCTGGGAAAAATAAAACATATAAAAGGGGTGAGCTCAAATGCCCAGTAAGGATAACAAAATAGCAGAAACTTTCATAAATAAGAATAAACTTTTAAGGCAATGTATAACTAAAACAAAAGCCTTTCAAACATGAACTTTCAACATGGTATGGCATAAATAAAATGAAATAATGCCATTTACTTATTCACATGGATATTCTACTAATCGAATAATCACATGCAAAAATCAATAACCACTTTCATAATGTTGGAATGCATAATGCCAGACTATCATAACCACATAGCCAAGGCCTCGTGCCAAGACTACAAATAAGATTTTGTCAAGGCCTTGTGCCAAGACACTAGTTTGTCTCATGAGACCTACCGATGCATCGAGGAGCTATAGCGGGCTCCACCCGTCACTTATTAAGTCCAATGCATTCCCATATGAAAAGGTTTAAACATAATATAAACATTCGTATTAAAACTAGCATACGAAATGTCAATAATTTCACCATAAACTATGAATGGTATAAAAATAGCACATCCATAGTCAAACATATCACAAAACCTTCAATACAATATAGAAGTTTTGTATCATAATAAATCAATTTCAAATAATCTTAAAATCCATCAAAGGATGTTGACGTAGATGAAATCAAATTTCTTTTTAAAGAAATATCTCCATTTATTTTGAAATCATGTAAGATCCATATAAAATAAAACATTTTCTTTGAAAATATTCTTATAAGCTTGTAAGGAAAGCTTTGAAGATTTTATAACGGCGTAAAATAACCGCACCCGCCGTATAAGTTAAAAAAACATTCTTACCTCAATTCTGTCGAAAAGGTTTAAAAGGACCTTGTTTTGAAAACGACGGAAAGATTCCTTTATAAACCTCTTATAAAAAGTCAAACAAGGGTATAAATGACTTTAACCCATATTCTTGTAAATAGTAAAAATGTTTTGAAATACATTTTTAGAAACATGGATGTGGATGATAAAGATATCCCAGTAGATTATTACGTATAAACAACCTCGGATAATGAAGAGATTGTGAAATAACCCTTACCTTGTACTTTTCCTTGGTTGGGGTAGGTTAACCTCCTGTATAATGGTGAAATAGTTGTTATTAAATTATACAAGAATCCTATATATTAATATGATATCATATATGATCTTTTAACATTGGTTTGTTAATAATATCTTAGAATTATCGTCGTTTCGGGAGTTAACTTACTCATTTTCTTTTATATGTTTTGTTACATAAGCCATGTTTGTTGTATCTTATTCATATCCAGAATGATATCTAGTCCTTAAAAATCATTTTTAAATCATCAAATGATAATTATACTTGAATGGATACGATGGAGAATGAATCTCATCGCGTTCGTGGAGACGGTAGTCCGTACGTACGCACGAGCGACAATATCATTCTTTTGATGTTAAAATAATATATAAATGGATTGTATATCATATATACAGAATCATTAACATGTTATATTTATTATTTACATGAGTTACACATCATTATTATACCCATCCAAATAATATTATATTGAATAACAATTACACCACGACGTGGAGACGGTAAGCCGTACGTACGCACGTATAGTGACATGTTATTAAAAGGGTGGATAGAATAATGAATATGGTTGTACCATATTTATAATAACATCACAGTATATGTGAGATACTGGAGTTATTATTTTAGAATGGTAAGAACAATGGAAGAAGAAGTGGAAGAAGAAATGAACTTAGAAAAGGGTGGTGAAATCATTACCTCTTCTTCGGGTTCTTCCTTTTGATTTGATCAAAAGGGCTCCATAGGTTGGCTTTCTGATCAAACTAAGGCCTCTAGGTTGTAGTGAGGGATGTTGGGAGAGAATTAGGGCAGAGTTTGGCCGAACCAAAAGGCTTTAGAGGTGTGAAGAAATGAGAAGGAGGAGTGCCCTTTTATAAGAGGGGTGAGGGGCACCTTTGGAAAAGCTAGAAATATTAATTTATAATAAATTAATATTCAGTTTCTAATGGCTCCAAAGTTGATTATTTAAATTTTAAGGTGGAGATAGGTCGAAAAAAACTCAACCAATAGAAGTTAGACAGGTTTGGGTACTTATATTAACCTTATCTTTAAGTATTAACTCTAAGTTAATTAGTTTCACTTTTACAATGTCTCTTTGTAGTTTTATATAATATGGTTAATAAACTTACTATATACATCCAAGAGACCCTCACGTGGTCCATTAATGATTAACCTATTATGATATAAGTCTCTTGGCCGAACCTTAGATTTTTAGGAATTTAATATCAATTAATAATATAATATTTGTTTTAAGAACTCTTTTATGTCAATTTTGACACTATTCAATAGTTGATTTTTTTGAAACTCATAACAGATTTATTACTTCGAAAAAAGTCAATCCAATCAATCCTAATATATCATATTATCTTATAAAATTAGTTTAATTCATTAAAAGTTTCATATTATATTTATTTTGGTATTTATAATATCAATTATTTTAATTTTTCACTATTATAGTAATTACCACATCATCATTGTGTCATAAATAAAATAACTTATTTAATGTCTAAAAATTATAAATAAAATATCATTATGTAGGAAATCGTTTTAGCTTTCTAATGAATATTTATAATCGAAAATCCAACATGTATAACCCTGTGTAAAAGTTGTTCTTCTAAACGATGTAAGCTTATGCCATTTTTATTTTTATTTTAACTTTATTAATATAAAGTGTCCCTACCACATAAAAGTGGCTCCAAGGGGTCCCCAAATTGACCCAAGGATGCTCATGGTCGGGTATGTGTCCACCAATAAGGTTAGGACACGTTTTAGGGTAATTTTGTATTATTATAATATTAATTTTTAACCCTTATTTACCGGATTTACCCTTAACCATGGTAAATAAAATATTTACCACAGTAATTATTCAAAATGTCTAAAAATAAAAGTTACCTATTTACACAATTTGGACATCCTGATTCCAAATATGGAATCCATTTTTCTAAATTCAAAATACAGAAGTGGCAGAAATTAATTTAAAATTAATTCCCGCTGTCAAAACAAATAGCGTGTTTTTAAGAGGTAATAACTATCAAAAGATTGACACTTGTTTATGTTCGGTTTAATTGTAAAATTATGTCCAATGACCAACATTATATTAAATGGTAAAAATATATTCTAAATATACTTTAAAACCACTAAAATTCACAATTTATCACTATTAATTATTTTGATTAAAAAAGTTGTTTTTAATTAAAATTTAGTAATTTTCACTATTCATCAAAATATTAAAGTTATCCGAAAAGTACCAAAATTTCACCCTAGTCTAATTTCAATATTCCGAATCCAAAAATGAAGTCCATTTTGAAATATAAAATATATAAGATTTCAAAAAGTAGGTATTACTATTCACAACGGCTATTTTAATTAGTTGTGGTGTGTGTTAGAACTCGAGGTTGCGTACAACACACGTTATCGCATTATTCAAAGAGAAGCGTACCGTAGAAGCTTGGGATGTTTCATTTTAAATTTTTGATGTCCCCATTTAGTCAAAAAGTTTAAAATATAGTATTTAAAAAGGGTTCACTATTAAAGTTGATAAAAGTGCAATACTGAAAATGAATTTGTTCTTGCATTATATCTAAGAAACTCATAATATGGATTCTAAAATTATAAGGATTATATAAACATTAAAATTTATCTAATACTATTCATAACCTCTTTTGAACGGCTTGTTTGGTAAGTCATGGTGTGCTTGAACTTTTTGTTGCATGTAGTGAAAGTTATTGAATTATTTTGAAGAACTAACACACTATGAAATCATGGGGTGTTACATTCTCCCCTCCTTCAATAAATTGCGTCCTCGCAATTTGAAATTGTTCTTCGAAAATAAAAGGTTGAAAATATATAATATATTTGTGGGAAACCCCACATCGGAAATTGGGTTACTAAAATTTAGTCTTAATATGAGGAAAAGAGAAATGAAAGGGTCACCACCAAATTATGATCTCAATTAGGAGAACATTGGTGGCAATTTGAGACATATAATTGGAGGAAAAACGTAAATATTTATAGGTAGTGATTGAGGTCATCAATTACAAACAAGTATAAAATTGAGGTCCTTAAATTCATCAATCTATGATGATTTGAAATACCATCGGTTCAACAAAACATAGGGTATTAGGATAACACATTTTTGACGTTTCAAAATATCTTAGTTGAAATCCCACATCGAAAAATGAATTAATGAGGCCTCTATTTAAAATAAAGAGTCGAAAGTATGAAGATTACCGAAAATAACACATACTAGGGTTCCATGTAGTAAAATATGGATATGGAAGAAAAATCTAACCATCAATTACCTGATGGAGAGTGGTAGAGAACATGGCTATGAAAAGGCCAACAATCCCAAAGCCATAAATTAGTGATGATTTAAGGTACCATCTAGGAAAACATTTTTGTTGTAATTTGATTTTCTTAATATTGAGGAATTTTTTATGAGATTGGCTAAGATCGTATAGAGATATACTTACTTTATAATTAGAGTTTTATCCATTAATAAATTTCTACCACATACTCATCTTTCACTCTAAAAGATAATAGAATGTAAAAAAATTCTATTTACACTATTCGTATAGGGTTCCAAAATAAACGAATTTATAATTCATCTAAAAAATCTTTTAATAAAAACTACATTATTTAATCCAGGACATCTCGTGGGCCAGTGGTAGGTGATACACCCTTGTCGCCCTTCGGTTGTGGGTTCAAGTCTCGCAGCCTTGCCGGACGCGACGGGTTGCCGCCCGACCTCCGGGTTGTCCTTTTATGGAAATCCAAAATAATCCAAACTAGAACTATCCAAAATACTTCTATCCATACTCACAGTCCAACATTTATAAGGAAGTTAAACATAATAAATCCTTTTTACCCCGTAATAGCATATGAATACCTTCATCATGTATTACCATATTCCTTATTGATTACATTCATGTTCCCTTATTCCATATAGAATGCTGGATATACTTCATTAATCCAAAAATGTTTTAAAACCCAACAATGATGGAATATACAAATCATTAATCAGCATCAAGGTAGTCAATAATATCTAATATAATTTATCCAAATCAATCATGTATTATTCTAAAATCACCACCTCGGTATCTGAACCATATTATGGTTTATCTTTCTCTCAATCATATATTTTCCAAACATTTAACCTGCTACTGAGTCACTTTTCTTTGTTCCACACCATCTCAAGTCCTTAATGAAATAGTACTTCAGTACAATCCTTATATACTCCATAATTATTATAACAAGTACATTGTTGATACAACACTCAATTGATATAATCAACATAATAACTCTAATCATTCCTCTTAATCTGTGGTAGTATCATAACTTGATTATTATCCAATAGCATCATTTGCGGCATAGTCTGATGACTGGTACATAGGTTCGCGTAGTGTCCAAACTCTTTGCAAATGAAGCATTGTACATTTGAAACCATTTTCTTACCCTTGCAGTCACGTACTTTGTGCCCTTTTCCTCCACACTTATAACAAAATCCCATTCCTTTCAGGCAAGTTCCAGGGTGTTTCTTTCCACAGTTACCACATATGGGAAAATTCTTCTTTTCCCTCTTCACTGTATCCATCTTTCTCTCTTCCATCCTTTTCTTCTCTTGCTTCCCTTCAAAGCCATAGGAATCAGTAAACTCTTTACTTCTCTTATCAACACATGATATTATTTCTTCATATGATGATAATACATGGGAGACTATTTCTCTTATAAATTCTAGCTTAATACCATGAAAGATATGATCCTTCCTTCTCTTTGGATCATGTGCATTTCTGGAGTTCTCATTCCTTCTACTGGGCGCCATTTCTAAACAATGGAATACACTAGATCAGTTTATGAATCAAAATACATAATCCCATACTTATAATACACTTAACATAAATTGAACTATTAATGGATATAATCCATAATCATAAAAATGTCTCATTTGAGGATGTATATACTCATAAACCCTTCATAATGGTTTGTAAAGAAAATGAGAATTATCCTAAGCATATCCCCTGGGAGTGTCGTAAGCAAGAGTGCAGCAAGGCCCGTTGTCGTGCACCAGTTCCCGTTCGAGTCTAGCTCAAAGCGGTGTTTTCGGGTTTTACCCCTAGGTACATCTGTGCCAGAGCCGCCTCTACCTGCTCGTATCCAGACAGGGATGTATTGCTCGGAAAACTCACAAAATCTCTACAATACCAAAATTCTAGGAAGTTCTTCTATACTAATCCTCAAAGTTCATCTTAGGTCTACGTGCTCTAATCAGAGTTTATCTAAATCTAGATTCCAAGGTTTATACTAAACTTCCTCTGATACCAACTGTAATGCCCCGACCCCAGCTACCTAGAGACGGTGCATTACTTCGTATCATTGGCATGATCACAAGAAAGATCAAATCTCGAAAGACCGATTGGTTTAGTAGCCTTGGAAACACTAGATATATTCATAGGTTTTACATTACATCATAAAATGAAAAACTACTACAACAACATAATGTCTCCATAATCCACACTCATATCCCCACATAATATCCCTGCAGGTCATTCATAATTTACCTCTTCACTTCCTGGGAAAAATAAAACATATAAAAGGGGTGAGCTCAAATGCCCAGTAAGGATAACAAAATAGCGGAAACTTTCATAAATAAGAATAAACTTTTAAGGCAATGTATAACTAAAACAAAAGCCTTTCAAACATGAACTTTCATCATGTTATGGCATAAATAAAATGAAATAATGCCATTTACTTATTCACATGGATATTCTACTAATCGAATAATCACATGCAAAAATCAATAACCACTTTCATAATGTTGGAATGCATAATGCCAGACTATCATAACCACATAGCCAAGGCCTCGTGCCAAGACTACAAATAAGATTTTGTCAAGGCCTTGTGCCAAGACACTAGTTTGTCTCATGAGACCTACCGATGCATCGAGGAGCTATAGCGGGCTCCACCCGTCACTTATTAAGTCCAATGCATTCCCATATGAAAAGGTTTAAACATAATATAAACATTCGTATTAAAACTAGCATACGAAATGTCAATAATTTCACCATAAACTGTGAATGGTATAAAAATAGCACATCCATAGTCAAACATATCACAAAACCTTCAATACAATATAGATGTTTTGTATCATAATAAATCAACTTCAAATAATCTTAAAATCCATCAAAGGATGTTGACGTAGATGAAATCAAAATTCTTTTTAAAGAAATATCTCCTTTTATTTTGAAATCATTTAAGATCCATATAAAATAAAACATTTTCTTTGAAAATATTCTTATAAGCTTGTAAGGAAAGCTTTGAAGATTTTATAACGGCGTAAAATAACCGCACCCGCCGTATAAGTTAAAAAAACATTCTTACCTCAATTCTGTCGAAAAGGTTAAAAAGGACCTTGTTTTGAAAACGACGGAAAGATTCCTTTATAAACCTCTTATAAAAAGTCAAACAAGGGTATAAATGACTTTAACCCATATTCTTGTAAATAGTAAAAATGTTTTGAAATACATTTTTAAGAAACATGGATGTGGATGATAAAGATATCTCAGTAGATTATTACGTATAAACAACCTCGGATAATGAAGAGATTGTGAAATAACCCTTACCTTGTACTTTTCCTTGGTTGGGGTAGGTTAACCTCCTGTATAATGGTGAAATAGTTGTTATTAAATTATACGAGAATCATATATATTAATATGATATCATATATGATCTTTTAACATTGGTTTGTTAATAATATCTTAGAATTATCGTCGTTTCGGGAGTTAACTTACTCATTTTCTTTTATATGTTTTGTTACATAAGCCATGGTTGTTGTATCTTATTCATATCCAGAATGATATCTAGTCCTTAAAAATCATTTTTAAATCATCAAATGATAATTATACTTGAATGGATACGATGGAGAATGAATCTCATCGCGTTCATGGAGACGGTAGTCCGTACGTACGCACGAGCGACAATATCATTCTTTTGATATTAAAATAATATATAAATGGATGGTATATCATATATACAGAATCATTAACATGTTATATTTATTATTTACATGAGTTACACATCATTATTATACCCATCCAAATAATATTATATTGAATAACAATTACACCACGACGTGGAGACGGTAAGCCGTACGTACGCACGTATAGTGACATGTTATTAAAAGGGTGGATAGAATAATGAATATGGTTGTACCATATTTATAATAACATCACAGTATATGTGAGATACTGGAGTTATTATTTTAGAATGGTAAGAACAATGGAAGAAGAAGTGGAAGAAGAAATGAACTTAGAAAAGGGTGGTGAAATCATTACCTCTTCTTCGGGTTCTTCCTTTTGATTTGATCAAAAGGGCTCCATAGCTTGGCTTTCTGATCAAACTAAGGCCTCTAGGTTGTAGTGAGGGATGTTGGGAGAGAATTAGGGCAGAGTTTGGCCGAACCAAAAGGCTTTAGAGGTGTGAAGAAATGAGAAGGAGGAGTTCCCTTTTATAAGAGGGGTGAGGGGCACCTCTGGAAAAGCTAGAAATATTAATTTATAATAAATTCATATTCGGTTTATAATGGCTCAAAAGTTTATTATTTAAATGTTAAGGTGGGGATAGGTCGAAAACAACTCAACCAATAGAAGTTAGACAGGTTTGGGTACTTATATTAACCTTATCTTTAAGTATTAACTCTAAGTTAATTAGTTTCACTTTTACAATGTCTCTTTGTAGTTTTATATAATATGGTTAATAAACTTACTATATACATCAAAGAGACCCTCAAGTGGTCCACTAATGATTAACCTATTATGATATAAGTCTCTTTGCCGAACCTTAGATTTTTAGGAATTTAATATCAATTAATAATATAATATTTGTTTTAAGAACTCTTTTATGTCAATTTTGACACTATTCAATAGTTGATTTTTTTGAAACTCATAACAGATTGATTACTTCGAACAAAGTCAATCCAATCAATCCTAATATATCATATTATCTTATAAAATTAGTTTAATTCATTACAAGTTTCATATTATATTTATTTTGGTATTTATAATATCAATTATTTTAATTTTTCACTATTATAGTAATTACCGTATCATCATTGTGTCATAAATAAAATAACTTATTTAATGTCTAAAAATTATAAATAAAATATCATTATGTAGGAAATCTTTTTAGCTTTGTAATTAATATTTATAATCTAAAATCCAACATTTATAACCCTGTGTAAAAGGTGTTCTTCTAAAAGATGTAAGCTTATGCCATTTTTATTTTTATTTTAACTTTATTAATATAAAGTGTCCCTACCACATAAAAGTGGCTCCAAGGGGTCCCCAAATTGACCCAAGGATGCTAATGGTCGGGTATGTGTCCACCAATAATTTTAGGACACGTTTTAGGGTAATTTTGTATTATTATAATATTATTGTTTAACCCTTATTTACCGGATTTACCCTTAACCATGGTAAATAAAATATTTACCACAGTAATTATTCAAAATGTCTAAAAATAAAAGTTACCAATTTACAAAATTTGGACATCCTGATTCCAAATATGGAATCCATTTTTCTAATTTCAAAACACAGAAGTGGCAGAAATTAATCTAAAATTAATTCCCGCTGTCAAAACAAAAAGCGTGTTTTTAAGAGGTAATAACTATCAAAAGATTGACACTTGTTTATGTTCGGTTTAATTGTAAAATTATGTCCAATGACCAACATTATATTAAATGGTAAAAATATATTCTAAATATAATTTAAAACCACTCAAATTCACAATTTATCACTATTAATTATTTTGATTAAAAAAGTTGTTTTTAATTAAAATTTAGTAATTTTCACTATTCATCAAAATATTAAAGTTATCCGAAAAGTACCAAAATTTCACCCTAGGCTAATTTCAATATTCCGAATCCAAAAATGAAGTCCATTTTGAAATATAAAATATATATGATTTCAAAAAGTAGGTATTACTATTCACAACGACTATTTTAATTAGTTGTGGTGTGTGTTAGAACTCGAGGTTGCGTACAACACACGCTATCGCATTATTCAAAGAGAAGCGTACCGTAGAAGCTTGGGATGTTTCATTTTAAATTTTTGATGTCCCCATTTAGTCAAAAAGTTTAAAATATAGTATTTAAAAAGGGTTCACTATTAAAGTTGATAAAAGTGCAATACTGAAAATGAATTTGTTCTTGCATTATATCTAAGAAACTCATAATATGGATTCTAAAATTATAAGGATTATATAAACATTAAAATTTATCTAATACTATTCATAACCTCTTTTGAACGGCTTGTTTGGTAAGTCATGGTGTGCTTGAACTTTGTGTTGCATGTAGTGAAAGTTATTGAATTATTTTGAAGAACTAACACACTATGAAATCTTGGGGTGTTACATCCTATAATTTAGGATTCATTGGATCTATATCATGGAGTTCTATATTAATAAAATATTTATCTTTGTTTTGGGTATCATTAATTTAGAGTAATGAAGGAATATATTATAAATATAGCTTTTCACTTGAGTTATGGAAATTACAAGATTCCATTAATTCAATTTGGATCGATTAATTCACCCTTGGTTTTCAGGGATTTGATGAACAAAATATTGATAGAATATCATTATTATTATGTTTTGGTATTCATTAATGAACTTATATTATATTATAAAAGATATAGAGACAATTCCAGTCACATGAGGATCATTATTAAGACTCTTATGAAGAATGATTTATATGGTAAATTTAGAATGTGTGAATTCTAGATTTAAGAAGTTTCTTTTCTTGTCCATATTGTGTCTAATGATAGAATATCATATAATCATGTGAAGATAACAATAATACAATAATATAATCAACTAATGAATAAAATTAAGGTTCATAGTTTCATTGGTTTAGTATGTTTATGTTGGAATTTAGTGAAATTTTTTTTTATTATTTCATAACCAATTAACCATTATAACATGTAAAGGTTTTATGTTTTTATAGGATAAAGAGGGTGCCAAATGTTTTTATGAATTGATGTGAGGATGGAAAAATGCTCCAATTTTTACTTTTCCATTAGTAGATAATGGGTTTATGAAATAAAATTTTTGATCAGTGAAATGATTAGGTTCTTGTGTTGTGAAAAATTATAATGTTATTGTATATGCATAAATGCAGTTGAAAATTCATGAAAATAATTATCCAACTCAGGTTCCGGTGCTAACAGTTGTATTCTTTATTCTAATGATATAAAGAGACTATATTCTGGTGAAGTATGTTAGATATATATGGATCCATAGAGTTTGTAAAACATATTTACTTAGAAATAACTCAACATGATGAAAAGAATATGGATCAAGTTACTCAATTATTATGATTTCTCAATACTATATAACATAGGAAAATAAAATAAGGTAGCATATTCTTTAATCCAGAAAGATCATGGACTTATAACCCAAATGGGGTATGGAAATTATCCTATGTTCATGGATTTAAAAAAGATAGATACGTGAATGGTTAATTAAGGAGAAACATAATTCCATTTCAAATGATTGGGAAAAAATATTTATTGGGAAAGGTAAAAAGATCTCAATATCATGATGATAATTTTCAAAAGAAAATTATTTCCATTAATGAAATAATATTGGATGAGTTAAAGTATAAGGACGGAATTATAAATATTGGAATGATGTTATGTGTTCCCCAAATAAATGATCTAAAAGGGAATGATTAGATTACTCTCACAACTGAAATTTCTCTATACAACCTGGTTATTCCCAAATGAATATAATTATGAAGGAACATTTAAGGTGGGATAATATAATGCTGGATATTTCTGAATATTTTTCAAGATGACTACATTTTCAACATGTGATGTGTGAGAGACAACATTTGAGAGGAGTCATGAATCCTCTAACTATTACTAAGTGGAAGTGGGATTACATTACTATATACTTATTCGTGGGATTATTAAGGACCCACATAAAGAATGATTTAATATTGGTTATTGTTGATCATCTTTAAAAATTGGAACATTTTCTTAATATAATATATGATTTACCACATGAGAACCTAGAAAGAATATCTATGATTGATTTTTTTATAATTCATGGTGTATCTATATTGATTTCATATGATCAAGATCCCTATTTTACATCAAAATTATAGTAGGGTCTTCAAAAAGTTTTTTATATTAAGATTCATTTGAGTATTGATTATCACCATAAAATAAATGGAATGTAATAAAGGACTATTCGTACTTTTTAATACTTGTTGAGATCACGATCACATTACATTCAAGGTATATGGGATATGTGTTTACCTTTCATACATTTTTAAAAAAATAATACCTTCCATTAAAGTATTGAAATGGTCTCATATGAAGCATTATATGGCTTGAAATTGCATACTCCAACTTGTTGGGATGGTGTTATTTAGTGTCAACTTATAGGCCCATAACTTATTCATATTACAATAAAAAAGTAAAAGACTTATCAGTCTCATATTAAAGTATTTTAAAGTAGTCAAAAATCGTATGATAACAAATGGAGAATGTATATGGACTTTTATGTTGGAGATCATGTCTTTATGATTCTATCTCCATGGAAATGAGTTATATGTCTTGTGAAGAAAGGGAAATTGAGTATCATGTATATCATACCAGTTGAAATTCTAGAAATAATTGGATCAGTAGCTTACCGATTTGCAATGCTATTATCTCTCTCCAATGTTCATGATTTCTACCACATATCATTGTTAATGAAATTCATTCCATACCCAACACATGTACTCACCAATGAGAAAATAGAACTCAAACCAGATTATTCTTACTCTGATAGATGATCTAGAATCATGAAACTAGAGATAAATTCTTGATAGATCTGACAAATAGACTAATAAATGTTTTATGGGGAAAACCTAAAATAGTTGAAGCAACATGAGAACGTGAGGATATTATTAAGAAGAACCGCCCTCATCTGTTAAGATGGAAATATTCATGAATGCTTTTGAGGACTAAATTATCAAAGGATAAAATAACATAACACCCTAATATTCTATGGTATATATCTTCTTAAATAAATTCAATTTATTTGAATGCTTACATTGCATGCAACACTTAGATTAAATGAATTGTGATATACAATTAATTTAAAAATGATAGCTTGAAAATTATTTTAACCATTAGGAATAATATTATTTTCATTTGAATAATAACCTCACCTATAAATTTATAAATGAAAATTAAGTATCTCATAAATGAAAATAAGAATTGATTTATCATATAATAATTAATTAAATGTTTTAAAAATGATAAATTATGTGATTGTATTTCTTATTAAACAGACTTGTTTTATTTATAATCTTATAAATAATTTAATAACATAAAATTAGTTTTATTTTTTTAATATAATTTTCAAAATTAATATTCTATTGTATTATAATTATAAGATAATTTTCTGAGACCATAATAAATTTTCGAATGTGTTTTAAAATCAGTTACCATAAAAAAATTTATATATTTAGAATAAATGATGACATTAATTAAAAATTAAATTTTAAAAATATAAAAAATTGATAATTTATTTGAAATACACTTTATGGAAAATCATTACGGAAAATATTTTAGGTTTTTCCTAAAATAGTTATTTTTTTCATAATAGTGAAATACTGTAATTTATGGTATTTAGCATTATAAGTAAATAAAAAAATTATTGGGGCTAGCATAACATATGGATGAGGTAAGAACCCATTGTTATGAACTCACATAGACTATTTATTATACATAGTAATGTGAATCCACCACATTTATATTATTAAAAAACCATAATAATCAAATTAATAACATAATAAAAAATACCCCTCTTCTCTACCAATAAAATGAACCCCTCACCACACATTCCACTGAAAAATTATATGACTTGAATATTGTCTAAATTATATCCAACTCACTTCCCAAGACACTTTAACATTTACATGACCTTCTTATCTCACGAAATGTCCAAATCCATGTGTCTTAAATAGGTTCCTAAGGCGATAATATTCAAGAGGTAAAATCCTACCTTTACTTTTAAATTATTCTCTTTTCTTATCCAATTGTCACCTAAAATATCCAAAGTGGCATGATAACATAATTATAATATATATACAATAATTTTATTCAATTATTGGAATTTATATTATAAAATATCTTCTCTCATCCTTTATTTCAAAAAAATTAAAACATCAACTTTGACGTGTCGATTAACCACCTTCATGGATGATGAGATTGACTTTTCTATTACCTCCTTTAATAATGGTCATAAAAGAATTATTATGGTTACATGATATTTTAATATACATTTTATAAGTAATATAATGTAATTCAAGAACCGTATAATCATAATATTAAATAAAATTTCACAAGTTTGTGATGGCCGTAAAACCCGCCAAAATAAATTAAAACCTTTTAATAAATATGTTATCAAATTGTTTTACTCATAAAATATAAAAAAATTATATATGAAAATTTTTTAAATACTATAATTATATTAATATCATTCCATTCAAATTTTGAATGAAATCACATTATCCTATACAAGGGAACCAACTACAAAACCATGAAACAAATGCTCCCAAAACAACAAAATTATTCATTTTAAAACATCAGAATGACGGTAAATGAACTTAATTAAAGTATAATTGATAAAATATATGTTGAATTGTTACTAAATTATGTAATAATAAATTTAATAGGATTATTCAAGAAATTATTTACTTTTGAAGAACTCATTCTAATATAAGGTAATGGGTTTCTAATATCACTTTTATTTATGTGAGATATTCCCTATTAACCAACTAATTATTTTTATGGTGTATGTATTCATACATTTTATATACCATAACATGATTCTATTTTTATTCATGTTACTGAATTTTATATTTTATAATCATTAATTTTAGAGAGAATATGGTTCAATTGATTACAATGTGCTGAGGGACTTCATCTTAATTTTCATTCATTGAGACAAACATGGTTTTATGAACCTAATATTTTTTACGCGGTGTATCTAATACAACTCAAAATATTAATTTGAAATAACGATATGAGTGTTTACTAAACAGTATACCATTTTTACCTAGGTGATTACAATGAATTTGGTTTTAACAAGAGATATATTTATAAATACATATCCTATAATAAATAAATATATTTTGATAAGGAATATTTTTGATGAATTAAATATATTATATCACATATAAATAATTATTTGGAAATATAGAACCCATTTGGGGACCAGTTTTAGAAATATCATATATGCATCGACATGTCTAATGAGACAAAATCGCTGGGGAGAAAACATTCACTTTCATGACCCGTCCCCTAGGGCCAGTGATGTGACTAACCCCTAGCCCACCTTCTATAGGCTAGGGGATGGCGATTATCACCAAAGATGTATTCCCTAAAAATAAGAAGGAATTTCCTTTATAACCTGTAAGCACACATAACCAAGTACACAGAAGATAGGAACACAAGTAAACTAATCTATAAAAATAGTGAGTGCAGTAAGTAAAAGGGGCCAGAATACAAGCCCAACTAGAAAGTACAAGTACAACTGTGATACAATACAACTGAGGAAAAAATAGACAACTACTAAATCATCCTCTGAGGTTCCTACCGGAAGGGTAGGTACATATCACCTCCTTTTCACTCTGCATCCACCAGTATCCTCTGTATACCGACACGCCGTATGGTTTACCTATAGGTACCATACAATCCTAGTACAATCTTCCTCAATCAGTGTCGTCCGTCATCTGCATCCAGCACAATAGGGAGAAGGAATAGCATGTACATGGGTGAGTATAAAGATACTTATTAGGGACCCTGAGACCCTCTAGGTCTCACAAAATCCAAGAAGATTAAAACAAAAAGTATGAAATCAATAGATAACCTTACCTATGAATATGCCCATACATATACCTATGTTATCAAGTAATCCATCTCAACCATGAGGAAAAAATAGAGCTTCTGACTCAGCTCATACGAGGATTTATTCTAGGGGTAGTAAAAAGTAACATTTCGAGTCACAACGTCGAACACCTCGATTATGGGAGAACTAATCCTCTATCGAGTACAATGGGTTTTCCATGTCACACAGAGGTGCTTCCCACTAACCTTGTACTGATGACGCACAAATCCTTTCGAGTACCGTGGGTTTGTCGTGTCACACAAAGGCTCTCCCCACCTTGGGTTTGCCACATCCCATAGTGGCAATCCCCCTCATGGCATGCTGAGGTACTCCTCATTTCGAGTATCATGTGCCTACTACGTCACCATGTCGCTCCCCACCATGGGTCTTCTACGTCACCAACGTGCTCTCCACTGGCCGAGTCGAAATGGTTAGCAGTCGTCAAGACTCAGCCATCCATTACGTCTTCGTACTATGCCCGCTCATGTGCGGGAGGATCCAGTCCACAAGCTACAATTCGATAATCCAACTACCATGAAGTTCCATGAATAAGTATCTTAAATATCCTCCACGTCATAAGGATCTCAACATAAAAGATGACGCATTAATCGGATGCCCGGTCTGTGAATTATTAGCCTTTTAGTCTTGGGGGCCTAGTTGGATTCGTGCTCGATCCAACCTGACTGTTCCCCATCTCAATCTAAAACACAGTGGGGAATCACTCAAAAAGACCGTCTCACTCCCAGATTTCTAGCACCATTGATGGTTCATCAAACAATCATCCGGTGCCAATGTTATGGCCAAAAGAAAGTAACTGGTCCGTATTGGGCCGATATCAAGTCTAACCCGGCACAACCCAACCTGGGCGACCTGATTACAGGCGACCCGGTCTGACCAGTTGGGTCTGGCCTGGACCATTGGGTCCGGCCCGACCCGCGAGGGCCACGAGGGTGCTGTGAGGTCAGCTTGGCCGAGGGGTACCATGAGGGTGCAGACCAGCCGCAGGTACTATGAGGGGGAAGAACGGAAATGGGTACTGTGATGGCACAAACTGCCTGCGTGGGTGCAGACCGGATGTGGGGTGCGGACCAGCCGTGAGGGTGGTGGACCGGCGGTGTGGGTGTAGACCGACCGCGAGGGCGCAGACCGGCCTTGGGGGCACAAACCAGCCATGGGTCGGCAGTCCGGTCATAGGTAGGCGGATCGTCCGCGGGCGGATGTCCGGCCATGGGCGGCGGTCTGGCCATGGGGCGGCGGTCTGGCCGTGGGTCGGCAGACCGTCCGCAGGGCGGCAGTCAAGCCGCGGGATGGTGTTTCGGCGGCGGGTGCAGGGCGACGGTGGTGCGACAGTCGAAAACGAGGGATTAGCGGACAAAAAAGACGGCGCGACGGAAAGCGATGGTGGATGCTGCAGACGGTGGAGGTAGACGGCGACAGACGGATGGTGGAGCGGAGAGCGGCAGAGCCGCATGGCGCGGAGGTCGCGAGGCGGCGACGGTCATGAGGTGATGTCATTGCGCTGTCACCTGCGTCGTGTTCGACTCCAAAAATCGTCACAATATTTGCAGAGGGGTCGGGCTAGGTTTATTTGGACCACACCCTCAACATTAGGGTGGTAGCAAACGGCTCAACATAACAAGAATGAATAACATCAAACCCTACCGCAATGATTTTCCCCAACCCGTAAAAGAAAAACATTCACGGATCAATCTAAAATATAGATTTGATTTGCGTTTGTTGTTTTAGAAGAGAAGAACATGTGAATATAAAATCACTTATAAATAAACCCCTACCTCGGGTTTTTCATTGACGTTGGCACGAGAAGGATGTATGGACAACGATTCGTCATAGATGAAGACATCCCACGTCAGCAGGAGCTCTAAGTTGATGTCAGCATTCTTTATTGGCGGTGTGTTCTTTGTTGGCGGAGCGTTCTTTGTTGGACTGATTTCTCCCAAGTTACTCATCTCCCCAGTTCCACCAAATTGAATTCGTATCACAATATAATAGATTGTGTGTTCTATTATGTTTGTTAGCATAAATTCAAATAGTTTAACTAATTAATTGATGTGTTGGACCAATTAATTAAAGGGGAGGGTTGGCCTAATTTAATGTGGTGCGTTGGAATAATTTAATGTGGAGGAAGCTCAAGAGGCTCCTCCACATTAACGAGGGAGTTGAGAAGTTTATCCCTCATTCAGAGGATCGTGTGGTCTGGGACTTTCATGGTAGTGGGAGTATCGACCAGTAGCTTCTGGAACAGATCCTCTCAGAGATGAGCAACCATAGTGGGAAGACCTAGTGGCTGGCTGCGACTTGACTACTGCTGACCATTTTGACTTTGAGTGAATCGACATGCCTAGTGGGGAGCACCTTGGTGACATGGAAGACCCACGGTGGGGAGCGCCTTGGTGATGCGGCAGACCCACGGTACTCGACATGAGGAGTACCTAAACATGACACGAGAGGTACCACCTCTGTGTGACGTGGAAGACCCACGGTGGGGAGCATGTAAGGACCCAGAAAATATGTGGCATTTTTTTCATAAATACATGTGAATTTTATGAGTCCGAAATAACTGACATCGCATGACTCCAAGGCCCAGTGTGTCCAGAATCAATTTCTGATGTTTTTTGAGTACGTTCAGTAAACGTACGAGCGAGTTTTTATAACTTTTCAAATGGTGCTCGGAATTGAAATCTGAGGGCACCGTTGAACTCACAGTGTCGATATTCCCTTTAGAATACTATCACCTCGGTGAAAGATGGTCGAGAATAAAAGATAGTTTTAGGGTTTTTAGAGAATAAATTAAATAAAAATAATGTGTGTGTATTAATTTTTATTTGATGGTTAAAAACTCCTCATGGAAGTTGGAGGTGGGACCACCACACCTTATCCTCCCATGAGAGGTTATGGTGGTGGGGTCCACCCAAACCTAACCTCCCGCGAGAGGTTACAACGTGGGGACCACAAGGGACTAAAACCCTTATTAATGGTGGGAGAGGAAAACCTCTCAAATCCCATCATTAATGAGGGAGATTCTCTCCACACCCCTCCTTTATTTGAGCCAATGCATAATTTATTACACCAAATCATTCACATTAATTAGGTAGAGCAAATAAATTTAATTCACCATTTTGAATTTGGTGCCAACAAATTAAATAATAGATAAACACAATCTATTTTTATTTTTGTTGGCATTGTTTATTTTGGTGGCAGCTTTGAGAGGTGGATTATTGGGGGAAATCTACAAACAAAGAACGCCTTCAACTAAGAAGAATGCGGACCTTCTTCTACTTCTTCCTCGGATCTTCTACTGACGTGGGACGTCTTCAACTGACTTTCCCTCCACATCGTCGTCAACAAGGTGATGCACAAAATCAAGATTGAAAATGGCCGGCAGACGCAATGAATGAAGATCTCCTCTGTCTTCTTCCCCACGACTCCGTTGACGACCAACGATCAAAGTAGGGGTTGATTTGAGTAATAATAATTTTTTTATTCTATTCTTCTTTTAAAAAAGAGTCATTTTGGAGGTTGTAATATAATTGAAGTTAATCATTCTTACTACGTGATGAGCCGAATGTTACCACCCTAAACGAGGATGGTGCGGGCCAAATAAACATGGCCCGACCCCCCTACCCTTATATTTTATGATGATCTTCAGCATGGAGACGATGCAACAAGGTGATGAAGGCAGTGAAAACAAAGGCCATGCTACCCATGACCTCTGTGATATGTGCCGCCCCGCGACGTCCCGCACTGCCGCCGACCGAACCAGCCCTGGACGAGCCCCCACTGGTCGCGCCGCTCGAAGAGCCGAGCTGCTGCCCCGAGCTGGATCACGCCACATAGGTTGGCCCATCTGCCCCGCAACAACCTTTTGACCTCCCCGGCCATCCATTGGCCCTCCTAGTGCCCTTCTTGGTGGCCTTCCGGCCTGGCCGCGCCCTGGACGGCTGCCCGCCGACCCACCTGTTGGCCCGCCCGGCCACCTGCCAGCCTAGCCGCTCTCCTCCTGTGAGCCTGCCAGCCTAGCCGCATCGTGCTCGGCCGCCCGCCGACCCGCCTACACGCCCGCCTCCCATGCTCCTAGCCAAACCGCACCGGCATGTATGCCCTGTGCTCCCCGCGTACCCCCCTGCCGCCCGAGCCGCACCTTTGTGGTGCTCCAGGCTGGGCCGAAACTAACAGGTTGGCCCACCAAATGGGTCGGCCCAAAACCAACGGGTCTGACCGGGTTGACCCAGACCGCGTCGGCCCAGACTGGGTTGGGTCGGGTCGGGCTGAACCCAGGCCCACTACCGACCCTTTACTTTCCTTGGCCATATCATTTGCACCAGACAACCATTTGATGAGCCGTCAGCGACACTGGTTTTCTTAGAGCACGATGGTCCCTTTGAGTATGCCCCAATAGAGTTCGAGGTATAGTTGAGATATGGTCAGGTTGGATCATTCACGAATCCATACGAGCCCCCGAGACTACAAGGATAACAACTCACAGACCGAACGTCTGATTGATGATCCTTCTATTGCGTTGAGACCTATATGACATGACGAACCATTGAGATACTTCTTCATGGGACTTCATGAAAGTTGTAGTATATAACAGTAGCACGTGGTGCGGATCCTCCCAGAGATGAGCGAGCATAGCACAAAGACCTAGTAGCTGGCTGAGACCTGAAGACTGCTGACCAATTCGACTCGGAGTGACTCGACTAGCCTAGTGGGGAGCACCTTGGTATCGTGGCAGACCCACATTACAGGACAGAAGTAGTACCTTGGTAGGCTACGAGGGGGAGGGATTTGGTGATGTGGAATACCCACGATGGTGAGAGCCTTTGTGACGTGGCATACCCACGGTACTCGATAGGAGGAGTACCTCAACAGTCCAAGGTTAGTGGGAAGTGCCTTGGTGTCGTGGAAGGTCCTCTATACTCGATAGAGGATGAGTTCTCCAACAGTAGGGGTTTCAATAATGTGAATAAAAGTCATGGTTGATCTGAGTCAGTAACTTTTGTGTTTTCATCATGATTGAGATGGATTCCATAATAACATAGGTTTATGTGTGGGCATATACCTATGTGAGGTTATCTGTTGAATTCATACTTTGTGGTATATCCTTCTTAGATTTTGTGATACTTTGAGGGTCTCGGGGTCCCTACTAAGTATTTTTATACTCACCCCATTCATGGGATATTCCTACACATCGTTGTGTTGGATGTAGATGACAGACAACATTGATTGAGGTTGAGAGCATGAGGACTGGACAGTACTTGGAGGTGGACTACATGGCACAATGGTGCATGGAGGTGACAGATAGATGTGGAGTGTTGTGGAGGGTATATGTACCTACCCATCAGGTATGAATTCCCAGTGGATGATCCAAGAGTTGTTTTTATCTTTTTCCAGTGCTTCTACTTTCAGTTTCCTTATACATTATAGTTGGGATTGTATTTCTGGCCCACTTTTACTTTTCATCACTCCTTATTATATACAGTTTTATTTAGTGTTTTTTCTAGATCGTACTCTGTTGTGTGAGTTTTCAAGTTATAATGGCAATGCCTTCCCAGTTTAGGGATTTGCGCCTTTGGTTCTAGTCACCATCCCCTAGCCTATGCAAGGTGGGCGTGGGGTAGTCATGGAACGGTCCCCGGGGGACGGGTCATGTCAAATTCATATTAGAGGGGTTGGTTCTACCACATAATGTAGGAATATGATCTTTTCTATTAAGATATAGTGTTAAGAGTACTGAGCGTGGTTTTTAGTTCAGAGAGTCAGTGTTGGTGTCGCGGTCAACGTATCCATACAAAAGGTCCCTGACAACTGATTTTCGACTCAGAGCATGAAAACATTGATTGTGTTTGTGTTTTCAAAATTTTTCTCTAAGTCATCTCAACCAGGTCAGCTCACCAAGTATAATATTTGACTTTTTCACATCTTTTTCTTTTAGGATTTCTCCCCATGGACGACTAGTGAGAGTCCCAAGAGTTGCATGCACATATAGCCCACCGAACGATGAGGCCTCGGTGGAGGGCCCTTTTTCCAGTTGAGGCACCAGCGGTACTACTTCACGTTGGGCCACCAATGCCACTAGCCCCAGCATTAGATGATGCTCGCCGCTTGAGCTCATTTCATGAGTTCTAGTTCTTGAGGCCTCCCATATTCAGGGGAGAGACGGACCCACATGCAGCTAAGGATTGGCTGGTGGTTGTGGTGAGAGTTTTTTGACTGGTAGGGACACTAGCCGACTTAATGGTGATTCTTGCTACCTAACTTATACAAACAGAATCATGAATATAGAGGAGCATGATACTCTAGGTGCATGACGAGATGACACTTCTCTGGGCCGACTTTGAGAGCCTATTTCGGGCAGAGATTGTTCCAGCGACTTTCCATGCAGTGCATATACATGAGCTACTTCACCTGCAACAAGACAACATGACTATAGCTCAGTACTCGACGAGGATCACCGATCTCTCACACTACTCCAATGATATGGTACATGACCCATTATTTAGTGCCCAGACCTTATAACTGGGGCTATGGATAGTGATCAGTGATTTGATGATCTACCTCAGAAATCCGATGCAGATAGGGGTGTTGGAGTGATCCCTCTTAGTGTAGAGTTTCCTTTCTGAGCAGTCTCCAGCAGCGATACCAACCACTAGTCAACATGCATCGAATTCTTCTGCAGGTAGTATTAGACATATGTCGCAAAGGATCAAGATGACCAGACCCTCGGGTGGACGATCCCATGACTTAGGTTCAGTTGTGCGGGGAACCCAGGGTAAAGACACACATGCCAGGAGCGGGAATTGTTTCTCATGTGGCGGGCAGGGTCACATGGCTCGTGACTGTCCAACCCGCCATTCGGATGACCCGAAAATGATTGAAGGACCTCTTAGGAAAATACAAAGATTTTATCCAGGCATTCAGTAGGGAGCAGATAGATGTGGTAGAGGAGCTGGTCGAGAAGTTGGCAGTGGGAGATGTTTCGAGGTGTTACCGCCAACACCACCAGGAGGTCCACGCCAACCGCAAGGAGCAGGTGGACAAGTGATATCTCAGCTCCAGGCAGCTGAGGCTTACGATGATGGCGCTCCATAGATTATTCGAGGTATGATTTGTGTCTACTCCACCGTTGATGTAGTACTTATAGACATAGGTTCCAGTCACTCTTTCATTGCCACCACCCTCATTCTGATCTCAGAGATTCTGATCGAGGCGTTTCCTCTATCCTTATGACTAGATAATCTTACGGGAGCAGACTTGATGATTACACACTAGTTCTGACAGCGTGATATTTCTATAGGAGGCGAGAGCTTCGGTTGGGGTCTTTTCCTTGCGGCGTCGAGGCCATACGCCGTCATCTTGGGTATGGACTGGTTATCTATAGATCATGCTCAGATTGACGGTATTAGGCCCAATGTGTGGTGTTTCCACACATATGGGACCAGGTTTACCTTCACCGGTGAGAAGGGATCCTTTTCATCACAGGACGAACTTACTCGGAGGATGGTGCAACCAATCACTCATCAGTTTGCATTCCTTACCCTTAGAGCACTTGATGTGGAGAGTCTGAATTATCCTGTAGTGGTGGACTAGTGCACGGATGTTTTCCCTGATGATTTCCCATGTCTACCTCCTCGTAGAAATGGGGACTTATACATTGACATGTACCTTGGGATGACACCGATATCTACACCAGCGTATTGGATGGCTCCCACGGAGCTTCGCGAGCTGCGGGTACAGCTAGAGGACTTGCAGGGGAAGGGATTCATCCAGCCCAGTGTTTTTCTCAAGATATCTCATATTCTGTTCGCCAAGAAGGCAGATAGAATATTGAGGCTTTGTGTCACCTAGCATTTCCTGAACCATTTAACCATCATGAACAAGTACACACTCCAAAGGATTGATGACCTCGTTGCTTAGCTGAAGGGAGTACAATGATTATCGAAGATAGACCTTGGATAAGGCTATCACTAGCTCGATGTTCTAGACGAGGATGTGCAGAAGATGGCCTTCCTATGTCATTATGGCCAATATGAGTTCTTGGATATTCCTTTCGGCATAACCAATTCTCCAGTAGTGTTCATGGGAGTCATGAACTGGATTTTCCAGCCTTACCTTGATCGCATTGACGTAGTCTTCATCGATGACATCCTAATCTACTCGACTACTGAGGAGGATCATGACTACCATTTTTAGGTAGTACTAGACACACTACGAGAGCACCAGATTTATGGTAAGCTCTCGAAGTGCCAGTTTTGGATATGAGAGGTTCACTTTTTGGGACACATCATCTTGGATGCTGGAGTTGTAGTGGATCCATTGATGATTGAGGCAGTACATGGTTGGGAGCTACCCAAGAGTGTGGTGGAGGTACATAGTTTCCTGTGTTTGATTGGTTACTAAGAGATGTTCGTATCAGATTTATCTAGAGTTGTAGCACCACTATCATCCTTGACGAAGAAGTAGCATCCCATAATGTGGTTGTAGAGATTCCATTAGATCTTTCAGAAGATGAGGCAGAGGCTTACTAGTGACCCCATTTTGAGGCTTTCAGAGGAAGGCATAGGGTACATAGTCTACTACGACACATCAGAAACCATACTCAGGTGTTTACGGATGCAAGACCAAGCAGTGATCGCGTATGGTTCTCCGCAGTTGAGACAACACGAGCAGAACTACACTAACCATGACCTGGAGTTAGTAACAGTGGTATTTTCTTTAAATATGTGGTGACACTATCTGATGGTTGATCATTTTACTGTGTACTCTGATCACCATAGTCTCAGGTATATCTTCTCTTAGAAGGACCTGAACCTGAGATAGCATCGAAGGATTGTGTTTCTTTATGACAATGACTTTGAGTTAGTATATACTTCTGAAAAGGGGAATGTTGTTGTAGATTCACTCAACATGAGATCTGTTATACATCTACTAGGTGAGGTGACAGAGCAGCTGGATGCTTTACCGGTATCCTTTGTTGATAGAGATGGAGAAACATTCCTTTATTCCTTACAGTCACTCCCCCACATCTTCAGCGAGTCAGAGAGGCACAAGATGGGGACACTTTCTATGAGACATGAGGTGCTCTGATATCCACAGGGCAGACAGCTGATTGATTTTATGAAGGTGGGGATATTGTCACCATCTTCAGAGGACGTACTATGGTACTAGTGGGACGTCAGGAGGAATTTATGAGGGAGTTCCACACATTCCCTTTAGCAGTACATCCAGGAGTGGCAAAGATGTACCAAGGCCTTTGACGATATCACTGGTGGCCAGGTATGAAGAAGGCAGTAGAGGAGTATGTCTCTCAATGCCTCACTTTTTAGTATGTGAAGGAAGTGCACCAGGTACTAGAAGGCTTGGTTAAGACTTTAGAGGTCCCAGAGTGGTAGTGGGATGGGATATCCATGGACTTCGTGAAAAGAATTCCACGTACATCTAGGGGTCACGACTTGATTTGGTTGATCATCAAACGACTCACCATGTCGGCCCACCTCCTTCCTACCAGAGATCAGTGTTCAACAGAGAGCATGGGACACTTCTATGTGCCTGATATTGTGAAGCTATATGGAGTAAAACTGATGATTTTCCCTGATCAAAACTCACAATTTACTTCGTGGATATGGAAGTGGTTGAAGGAGGATTTCCAGACACAACTTTGTCTGAGAAATGCCTTCCATCCTCAAACTTATAGTCAAACTGAGCGGACTATTCAGACCCTCAAGGATATGCTGCGTGCTTGTGTTCTCGACTTCGTTCGTAGTTGGGAGGATCACATAAATATGGTGGAGTTTTCATACAACAATATATATCAATCCACCACAGGGATGTAACCTTTTGAGTCGTTATATGGGAGACCTTGCAGATCACCCTTGTGCTGGACTGACCCTGGGAAGTCAGCACTAGTGAGACTAGAGATGGTATGAGCTACTATGGAGAAGGTGCAGATCATCCAGGAGCGGATGAAGACTACATAGATAAGACAAAAGTTATATGCTGACAGGAGACAGAGACCTCTAGAGTTCGAGGATGGTGACCATGTCTTTCTACGAGTCTCACCTCGATGAGTTCTAAAGAGATTTGGCCAAGGTGGGAAGTTATCTCTGAGGTTCATCAGACCTTTCCAAGTCCACATCAGAGTAGGAGAGGTGGCTTACTGCCTGGCTCTTCCACCTCAGTTTCACCGGGTGCGTGACGTCTTCCATGTATCTCAGCTGAGGATATACGTGCACAACCCTCCTCACATCATCAACCATGGAGAGGAGGACATCGACGATGGGGAGACATTCATGGATGTTCCAGTGGAGATTGAGGATTGACAGTAGTGGGTCCAACATGGATGGTCGATACCTCTGGTGCGTGTTCACTGGCAGCATGAGATCCTCTTGGAGAGCACATGGAAGAGGGAGGTTAAGATGTGTTCTCATTACCCCCAATTGTTCCCTTAGTTCGAGTTGTACCATATGAGTACATAAAGCCCCGAGGTGGGGAGAATTTAAAGACCCAGAAATTCCATGGAAATATTTTTTTATTAAATTAATGAGAATTTTATGAGTCCGTGAAAACAGACATCGTGTGATTCCAAGGCCCGGTGTGCCCGAAATAAATTTCTGAAGTTTTGTTCGGGTACGTTCAGAAAACATACGAGTGGGTTTTTATAACATATGAACTGGTGCTCAGAATGGAAATGTGAGGGAACCGTAGAAAACGTAGTGCAAGTATTCAATTAAGAAGACTATCACATCGATGGATGTTGGTCGAGAATAAAATATAGCTTTTGGGTTTTTAAGGAATGAATTAAATAAAAATAAAGTGTGTGGCTTAATTTTTATTTGATGTTTAAAACCTCCTCAATGAATTTGGAGGTGGTACCACCACACCATAACCTCCCATGAGAGGTTATGGTGGTGGGACCCACCAGAACTTAACCTCCTGTGAGTGATTATGATGTGGGGACCACACAGGACTAAACCCCATATTAATTATGGGAGTGGAAAACCTCTCAACTCCCCTCATTAATGTGGTAGAGTCTCTCCACACCCCCTTCTTTATTTGATCCAACACATAATTTATTATGCCAAATACTTCACAAAAATTAGGTGGAGACAATTAATTTAATTCACCATTTTCAATTTTGTTCATTGAAATTAAATAGTAAATAAACACAATCAATTATTATTTTGGTTGGCATTGTTCATTTTGGTGACAGCTTCGAGAAAAGGATTATTGGAAGAAAGCTCCCTACGAAGAACGCCTTTGACTATGAAGAACGCCGACCTTCTTTTACTTCTTCTTCGGATCTTCTACCATCATGGTACATATTCAACCAAATTTACCTCCACATTATCATCAATGATCTGATGCAAAAGCTCGAGATTGAATGTGTGTGGCGGACGCGACATACGGCTATCTCCTCCGTATTCTTCCTTGTGATTCCGTCGACGACGAATGATCAAAGTAGGGGTCAATTTCAGTAATACTACATTACATATTCTGTTCTTCGGTTGGAAAGGAGTTGTTGCGGAGGTTGTAAAACAATTGAATTTCATCATTCTTACTCCTTGATGAGACAAATGTTACCACCCTAAACATGGAGGGTGCGGGCCAAAACAATATGGCCCGACCCATCCGTCGTTCTTGTTTTTGATGATCTTTGGGATGGAGATGATGCAATGAGGTGATGAAGCTGGCGAAGACAAAGGCCACGCTACCTGCGACCTCTGTGATTCGTGCCGCCCCCATGACATCTCGCACCGCCATCGGCCGAACCGGCCCCGGCAGAGCCCCCACTGGCTACACTACTCATAGAGTCAGGCCGCTACCCCGAGCTGGCCCGTGCCTCGCTGTCCTCTATGGCACCCTCCTGACCGCCTGCCGGCCTAGCCAGCCGGCCGCAGCCCGCCTGGCACCCTACCCACCAACCAACTAGCCTTGTCGTGCCCTTCCCAGCCTCCGGGATTCTGGGTTTTACCCTGCCCTGTGGCCCTCCGGTCCGCCTTCTGGCCTGCTCGGCAGCCTCCCGGCCTGCCCAGCAGCCTCTCGTGCACCCGAAAAAACCACGCCGGCCGGTGAGCCCCACGCGCTCCGCGTGACCCATGTCACCCGAGCCGCACCCTCACGGCGCTCCGGGTCGAACCGCCCACGCGGTCTGCTGGGTTTGGCCTAGTGGGGAGGGTCGAACCTAACCGGGTGGCCCACAAAATGGGTCGGGCCAGACCCAACTGGTCTAACCGAGTCAACCCAGATCGGGTCGGTCTGACCGGGTCGGACCAGACCTGGGCCCACCATCAATCATTTACATTCTTTGGCCATATCTTTGGCATCAGATGACTGTTTGACGAACCGTCAGTGGTGCTGGTTTACTTGGAGCATAATAGTACCTTTGAGTATGACTCACTGGAGTTCGAGGTATAGTTGATATACAATCATGTCTGATCATACACGAATCAAACCGGGACCCCGAGACTAAAAGGATAATAACTCACAAAAAGTGTGTCTGATTGACATGTCGTCTGTTGTGTTGAGACCTCTATGATGTGGTAGACCTTTTAGATACTTCTTAGGGGGACTTTATGATAGTTGGAGTAACGACCAGTAGCTCGTGGTGCAGATCCTCCTAGAGACGAGAAAGTATAACTCATAGACCTAGTAGCTGTATGAGACCTAACAATTGCTAACCAATTTGACATGGAGTGACTCAGCTAGCCCAGTGGGTAGCGCGTTTGTGTCGCGGAAGACCCACAGTGGGGAGCAACTTGGTGTCACAAAAGACCCACAATGCTTGAAATGAGGAGTACCTCAGCATGCTTCGAGGGGGAGCATCTTGGTGACACAGCAGAGCCATAGTGGGGAGCGCATTGGTGATGTGGCAGACCCACTGTACTCTACAGGAGGTGTACCTCAGCAGTCCAAGGTTAGTGGGAAGCACCTTGGTGTCATTTTAGGCCCACTGTACTCGAGAGCGGAGGAGTTCTCCATCAGTTGTGGTTTTGAAAATGCGAATAAAAATCATGGTATAGTTGAGTCAGTAACGTTGATGTTTTCCTTATGATTGAGATTGATTACATGATATCTTAGGGATATATATGTGAATATATGTATGTGAGGTTATGTATTGAATTCATATTTTTTTATTTATCCTCGTTGTATTTTGTGAGACCTTGAGGGTCTCGGGGTCCCAACTAAGTATCATTATACTCACCCCTGCACGGGCTATGCCTGCACCATGTTGTGTTGGATGAAGACGACGGACATCGTTGACCGAGACTGAGTGCACCGGGACTGGATAGTACCTGGAGGTGGACCACACAGAGTGACGGTGCATCAAGGAGACCGATGGATGTGGAGTGCTGTAGAGGCTATCTGTACCTACCCTTCATGTAGGATTTCCTGGTGGATGTTCTAGGAGCTGTTTTCCCTTTTTTTTTCTAGTGGTTGTACATTTAGTTTCCTTGTAATATACAGCTGGGATTTTATTTCCGTCCCCCTTTTACTTTACAACACTCCATTTTGTATAAAATTTTATTTAGTGTTTTGTTTCCATCTCGTACTCTATTTTGTGTGTTTTCATGTTATAAAGAAAATTCCTTCAAAGTTTAGGGATTTACGCCTTTGGTTCTAGTCGCCATCCCTTGTCCTGTGGAAGGGGGGAATGGGGTAGTCGCGACATGGGACTCGGGGGGATGAGTTATGACAGAGTGCCTATGTGTGATGTAGCAGACCAACTGAACTCGGCAGGAAGAGTACCTCAGCAGTCCAAGGATAGTTGGAAGAGCCTTTCTGTGACAGGGAATGCCCACTGTACTCGATAGAGGAGGAGTTTTCCAGCAGCCGAGGTGTTCGACGTTGTGAATCTAAATGTTACTTGTTACAACCCCTATAATAAATCATGGTGTGATCTGCATTATATCCTCTATGTTTTCCTCATGATTGAGATGGATTACTTTATAACTTGGGTATATGTATGGGCATATACCTAAGTAAGGTTATCTGTTGATATCATAATATTGTTTTATCCTTGTTGGATTTTGTGTGACCTATAGGGTCTCGGGGTCCCTACTGAGTATCGTTATACTCACCCCTTCATGATATATGGGCACACCTTATTGTGTTTGATGCATACGAAAGACATCGCTGACTGAGGATGAGAGTACCAGGACTGGACGGTACCTGGAGGTGGACCATACAACGTGTCTGTACGCAGAGGACACGGGAGGATGTGGAGTGATGAGGAGGTGATCTATACCTACACATCAGTTAGGAACCTCATAGGATAATCCATTAGCAATCTCTTCATTTTCTTGAGTTGTATTGTATGACAGTTATAATTGTACTTTCCAATTGGGCTTGTATTCTGGCCCCTTTTACATATTGCACTCACTCTCGTTACAGTTCAGTTTACTTGTATTCCTATATTGTTGTGTGCTTGGTTACGTGTGCTTACAGGTTATAAAGGCCATTCCTCCATGTTTTAGGGAATACACATTTGGTGCTAGTCACCAAACCCTGGCCTATGGATGGAGGGCTTGGGGTTGGTCATGGAATAGGCCCCGAGGGACGAGTCGTGACAAATTTCTATCAGAGCAGTCGGTTCTACCACAGAACTAGGACTCTAATATTTTCTATGAAGGAATAGTGTTAATGGTAATGAGTGCGGTTTATAGTTAAGGGAGTCTAGTGTTGGTGTGGTGGATGACTTATCCATACACCAAGACCTTGGCTTCTGATTTCTAACTCAGTGCACGAAATCACAGATTCCATGTGTGTTTTAAAAAGATTTCTTTGTGATCTTTTGAGTTACCTCACCAGATATAAATTTCCACTCACAAGGTAAAACATTTTAACCGTGGAACACATGTTTCTTTTCATGATTCCTACACAAAGATATCCGGCTAGGGTTTTGAGAGTTGTATGCTCTGATAGCCCACCGAGTGATGAGGGGTTGGTGCATGATCTTTTTCAAGTAGAGGCACTAGTGGAGGCACCGGAAGTACCACTCTCCATTGGGCCACTGATGCCACCAGCCCTAGAAGCAGACGGTGCATGCCTCTTGTGTGCATTGCATGACTTTTAGCACTAGAGGACACCCATGTTCAGGGGACAGATGGACCCACAAGCGGCTAAGGATTGTCTGGATGCTGTCGTGAGAGTCTTCCGACTCGTAGGGACACCAAACGATCTCATGTTCATCCTCTCCACCAGCCTTCTATAGACAGCAATAGGTAAATGGTAGATCATGATACTCCAAGTTCACGACAAGGTGATGCTTTTCTAGATAGAATTTGAGATCATTCTTTGGTCAGAGTTTATCCCAACGACTCTTCACACTGTGCGCATATAAGAGCTCGTCCATCTGCAGTAGGCCAGCATGACTGTGGCTCAGTACTTAGTGAGGTTTACTGATCTCTCAAATTACTCCATCGATATCGTGCAAAACCAATTCTTCAGGACCCGGACCTTCGAGCAGGATCTCAGGCAAGATATCAGGGCTTTGGTGATCTCACTCACCATCCCGATACAGGCGGGGGTGTTAGAGAGAGCCCTCTTGGTGGATAGTTTTATTTCTAAGGAGTCACTTGCAACAAGACCCACTACCAGTCATAACATACTAAAGTCTTTTACAGCTGGCAATAGACAGATGTCGCAGATGTCCAAGAGGACCATACCTATAGGTGGACGACCACATGACTTCGAATCAGTTATGCGGGGAACTTGAAGTAGATCCATTCATTCCAAGAGTAGGCAGTGTTTCGCATATGGCGTACATGGTCACACGGCTCGTGATTTCCTGACCCGACGTACGGATGATCAGTACAGGGTCAAGGGACCACCCTGTAATAGATAGTGGTTCGACCGAGGAGGTCCACATGGAGAAGGTAGACGTGGAATAAGAGCTGGTCATGCAGCTGGAAGTGGGTGATGATTTGGGATGTTACCGCCACCACCACCAAGAGGTCCACCCCAAACCATAGGAAGCAGGTTGATAGGGGAGAGCTCTGCACTAGGCAACAGAGGCCTACGTTCACGGCGCTCCGGAGATGATACCAGGTATGATCTGTGTGAACTCCACCTTTGCTGCTGTACATATAGACAATGGTTCCAGTCATTCATTCATTTCCACTACCCCCATTTGGATCTTGGAGATTATGATAGATCCTTTGGTTCAGTACTTACTTCTAGAAACTCCTATGGGAGCAGATTTGATGATTACACACCGGTGTCGGAAATGTGAGCTTACTCTAGGAGGCGAGAGCTTTGGATGGGATCTCTTAGTAGTGTCTTCGAGGCCTTATGACTTCATCTGGGGCATGGAATGGTTATCTACAGTCCATGCTCAGATAGACTGAATTAGGGGAATGTTGCAGTGTGACCACAGAAATGGGAACATGTTTACTTTCACCTGTGAGAAGGGAGCCTTTGCAGCGTAGTATAGACATACCTGGAGAAGAGTGCAGCCGATCACTCATCATTTGGATAGCCTTACCCTCGGAGATGTCGAAGTGGAGAGTGTGAGCTATCCTGAAGTGGTGGAGCAGTATGCAGATGTCTTTCAGGATGATGTTCCAGGTGTACCTCTTGATAAAGAGAAGGAATTTTTCATTTACTTGTTCCCCGAGACGACACTGATATCTACACCAGCATATCAGATGGATCCTGCAGAGCTTCATGAGCTGTGGGTATAGCTGGAGGACTTGCAGGGGAAGGGATTCATCTGGCATAGTGTTTCCCCTTGGGAAACCCCAATTCTATTCTCCATGAAGGTAGATGGGAGCTTGAGACTTTTTTTCCACTATCGGGACCCGAGCCAGGTGACCGTGAAGAACAAGTACCCACTCTTGAGGATTGATGACCTCTTTGATAAACTGAATGGAGAATGGTGGTTCTCGAAGATAGACTGTAGATCAGGCTATCACCAGCTTCGAGTACGAGATGAGGATGTATAGAATACGGCCTTTAGGTGTTGGTACGACTATTATGAGTTCTTGGTTATGACATTCAGCATGACCAACGCTCCAGTAGTGTCCATGGCACTCATAAATAGGATATTTCAGCCATACCTTGATCGCATTGTAGTGGTCTTCATCGATCACATTCTGATCTACTCGACTACTGAGGAGGAGCATGCCTATTATTTATAGGTAGTACTGGAGACACTCCAAGAGAACTTGATTTATGGTAAGCTCTCGAATTTCCAGTTCTAGATTGGAATGGTTCAAATTCTGGGAAATTTCATTTCAGAGGATGGAGTTGCAGTAGATCTAGAAATGATTGAGACGGTACATTCTTGGGAGCCACCCAGAAGTGTGATGGTGGTATGAATATTCCTGGGTTTGGATGGATACCACTAGAGGTTTGTGACAGATTTTCAAGAGTTGCACCACCACTATCATCCTTTACGAAGAAGGGACATCCATTCATGTTGTTTGAGAGATGTCAGTAGAGTTTCTAGGAGTAGAGGTAGAGGCTGACTAGTGCCCCCATCTTGAGGCTACCAGAGAAAGGAGTAGGGTATGTAGTCTACTATGACACATCAGGGACCGGGCTCAGATGTGTTCTGATACAGGAGCGAGTAACGATCACATATGGTTCTCAACAGCTGATACATCACAAGGAGAACTACACTACCCATGACCTAGAGTTATCAGCAGTCGTCTTCGCCTTGAAAATGTGGTGACACTATATGATGGGTGAATGTTTTATAGTCTACTAGGATCACAAGATTCTTAGGTATATCTTATCTCTTAAAGACATGAATATGAGATAAAGATGTTGGATTGAGTTATTCGAGGATTATGACTTAGAGATAGTCTATACTCCTAGAAAGGGGAACATTGTAGTAGATGCACTCAGCAGGAGGTCTTGTATACTGCAGAAAGGTGAGGCAATGAAGCAGCCAGATGCTTTGCAGATATCCTTTCTGGATAGAGATAGACCGGTTTTTCTACAGTCTCTTACAGTCACTCCCCCACTTATTTTGTGAGTTAGGGAGTTGCAACGTGGGGAAGCTGACTGTGAGGCACGATGTGCTCAGATATCCACAGGACAGGCACCTGATGGATTTACTGAAGTTGAGGAGCATGTCATCCTCTTCAGAAAAAGTACTATGGTACTAGTTTCACTTTAGGAAGAAGTGTTGAGGGAGTTCTACACATCCCGTCTAACGGTACATCCAGGAGTGGTGAAGATGTACCAGGATCAATGATGACAACACTGGTTTCCGAGAATGAAGAAATTAGTTACAGAGTTTGTCTCTCAGTGCCTCGCATGTTAGTAAGTGAAGGTGGAGCATCAGGTACTAGCAGTATTGGTTCAGCCTTTAGTGGTCTCAGAGGGGAAGTTGGATGGTGTATCCATGGACTTAATGACAGGACATCCACATACATCCAGGGGACATGAATTGATTTGGCTGATCATCGACAGACTCACCAAGTCAGTCCACTTCATACTGATCAGAGAGGAGGGTTGAGTAGAGATATTGGGGCGCCTCTATTTGCAGGAAATAATGTGGCTATATAGATTACATCCGGCGATTATCTCCGATTGTGATGCATGTTTTATTTTCTAGATTTGGAAGGGGTTGCAGGAGGCTTTTGGGATGAAACATCGTTTGAGCACCGCCTTCCATCCTCAGATGGATGGCCAGACTGAATGAACAATTCATACCCTCATGAAAATTATTAGGGACTGTGTCCTTGCCTTATTCGAAGTTGGGAAGATCACTTACCGTTGGTGGAGTTTGCATAAAACAATAGTTATAACTCCACCATAGGGACATAACCTTTGGAGGCGTTTTACAGGAGACCTTGAAGATCACCCCTATGCTGGACTGACCCAGGGGAGTCAAAACTCGTGAGACTAGAGATGGTTCAGGCTACCACAGAGAAGGTGCAGATCATCCAGGAGCAGATGAAGACTACACCGAGCAGACTGAAGTCATATGCCGATAGAATATAGAGAACTCTGGAGTTCGAGGATTGTAACCATGTCTTTATATAGGTCTTGCCTCAATGAGGTGTGCGGAGATTTGACCGAGGCAACAAGTTATCTCTTAGGTTCATCATACCTTTTCAGTTCCTCAACAGAGATGGTGAGTTGATACCTCTTAGCTCTTCCACCTCAGTTGCACCGGGTGCATGATGTCTTCCATGTATCCCCGCTGAGGAGGTACGTGGACAACCCTTCTCACATCGTCGACCAAGGCGAGATGGACGTCGACGATGGGATGACTTTTATGGATGTTCCAGTATAGAATGAGGATCAAAAGGAGTGGGTCCTTTTTGGATGGTCGATACCTCTGGTGCGAATTCACTAGCAGCATGAGTACCTCCAGGAGAGAACATTAAAATGGGAGGCTCAGATATGTGCTTAGTACCCCACACTTGTTCCCTTAGTTTGAGTTGTGACTTATGGGGATGTAAATCCTGAGGTGGGGAGAAGGTAATGACCCAGAATATACAAGTAATTTTTTTATAATCAAATGGGAATTTTATGAGTCCGCGACAATTGACGATGCAAGATTCTGAGGCCCAGAGTGCCGGAATGAATTTCTAAACATTTTTTTGGGTACGTTTAGTAAACGTGCGATTTGGTTTTTCTAAATTTTGGACTGGTTCTCTGAATTTAAATATGAGGGTACCATTGAAATCACAGCGCATGTATTCGTTTAGGGACACATTCACCTCAACAATAGTTGGTCAAGGGTGAATGATAATTTTTGGGTTTTTCATGGAAACAATAATATAAAATAAAGCACACTTTTTATTTTATTTTATTTTTTATAACCACTCCACGTTGATGATTGTGATCATTCCAATTTTATGTCATAATGCACCGACTCTGGTTATCTGGGGTTTGGGAGTTACTCAAAATATCATACATAATTTATCATTTAATAACTTTCGAAAATTAAATGGGTTTCATAAAAATTTTATCATCGCACAACTCATATAATTGAATCAAGTTTTAAAATCATTTTATTGTTTCATCATAACATTACACATAATAAAAGGATAATGTTTCATAAATTTATTTTCATCAAAATATTAAAATATAATGGGAATGGACAATTATTGAATCATTGTACAATATATCTTTTAAATTTCATAAATCATAAAATGATGTCATCATAGATGGAAATTGAATTTAAAAATCATTCTGTAGAGACCCGAAACATGACGTACATGGACATTACATAACTTTTTCGCAATACTTAATACATAATAAAAACAGACACCCAAGGACCGTAATAGTTTAGTGTCTTTGGAAACATGGAACATAATCTTCTAATCGTGGTGAAAGATCTTCCCCGTTTTTTTCTAACCTAAGTCTTTATTTATATCCTGGGGAAAAGAAAACATATAAAGGGTGAACTCAAATGATCAGTAAGGGTAAGCATGGATAAACTGAAACAAATCATATACATTTGAACTTAAAAACATGAAGATAATGTTTAAACATCAAAAGCTTGAGCAATGACATAAAACATGGAAGTACGTAAGGCATTGATCATAAAGAAACATTAAGCATGATAAAATAGCATGGGAGTAAAACATGTAATTGTGGAAACCATTCACCACATGTCATTATTTCCATAGTATCCAAGGCATTGCTTCCAAGACCATCTTTGTGGAAAAAGTCCCTTTCTGAATCGAGTTCACTCCTCGTTTCAGTCCTGTAACACTGAACTGGATTAAGTTACCATTCCAGCCATGTCTATCTCATGAGATATAAATCTTTACCCAATGCATTGGAGGGAGATATAGGTCCCACCCATCTCATAATGAAATCATTATTACATGTGCCACAAAAAAAAACATACATCATTTATAATAACCCAATAAATAAAATGGGTTTCATAAACATCATCCCATCATCACATAATCCATATAAAATAAATGGATATCATTTCATAATAAGAAAAGTGAAACCATGTAAATTATAGAGACATGATACTTGAAAGATACACATATTAAATAATGTCATCTAAGATGAAAAATGTTTTTGTTAAAACACTTGAAATGAATTCTTGAGAAAAATATCCTTTCTTCTTTAAAATAATTCTCTTTTCACAAGATGTCATGCAATTTTAAAAGAAAAGGTTTTTGTTGAAAATAGTCATGAAATATTTTTTAGGATGCTTCATGAAAATAAGGCTTTATAAAACTGTAAAAATACTTTCATGTCGTATAAGTTAAAAAAACATTCTTCTCATACTTTGGTCGGAAAAGTAAAAAAAAAGTACCTCGTAATGCAAACAAAAGAAAGATTCCTTACATACCATGTAATAAAAGTAAAAATGGGTAAAAAGGAATTTAAACATACATGAAACCATTCTTAGAAATTAGGGACATGGATGATGAATATAATCCCAGTAAATACTTACGAATAAACAATCTCGGTTAAGAATGAGATTGGAATAATTATCCCTTACCTTTGGTCTGATATGCTTCATATGGTTCCAATCCTCATGTATAATGATTTAAATAATGTCATTTAATTATTAAATAATCATATTAATGGTTATGATATCATATATGTTTCACGTATGACTTTATATTACCCGTTCTTTTGTAAATTCCTTGTTAAAGTGGTGTTTTGGGTAAAATCATTTCATTTATCGTATGTGTTTCGACTTGTCGTTTCTTGATATTATTACTTATATACTGATTTAAATAATTCCAGAATTTAAAACATGATTTATATATAATATATATTCATCATATACATATATATTATAGATTGATAAATGGAATGAAATACACCGTTCATGGAGACAGTAGGCCGTACGTACGCATGAACGATGTTTTCTTTTCCTTATTGAATTGAATGAAACTAAATAGATGACATACATATATATATACATAAATACAGAAGAATTATTATTCCATATATTTCATTATTATTCATTATATAAACATTATGATCATTCATGTATGGTTAATCATGGAGAATGAATCTCATCGCGTCGTGGAGACGGTGGTCCGTACGTATGCACGAGCAATGATATCGTTCACATAATTATAGAATTGGAGTGGATGGTATAATATATCAGAATAATTATGATGTTATAAAAACCATATATAGTTATTCTTTACACCATTATACCCATCCATGTAAGGTGTTGGTGGAATAATAGATTACACCACGGCGTGGAGACGATATTCAGTACGTACGCACGCGTGGTGATATTGTTTTCCGTAGAATGGATAGAAGGTGAAATAGGGTAGTTTAATATTTATAATAACATATCCCTATATGAGGGATACTGATGTTATTACTTCATAATGAAACAACTAAATAAGAATAAGTTGAAGAAGAAAGATAATTGAAAGAATCGGTAACAGATATTACCTCTTCTTTGACACGCCTCTTTGAATCCTCCTCTTAGGGTACTAAAATTTGTCTTTGAAGAAGACCATGACCTTTATGATGTTTCTAGGGAAGTTTATAAGCTAAATGGGCAGGTTTTTTCCGAGCATAAAGGCTCAAATTGGTGTGAGGAAGAGAGGGATGAGGCGCCCTTTTATAAGGGAAGAGAGGGGCACCATTGGAAATCTTACAAATATTAATTTATAATAAATCTAACCCCACTTAAAAACATCCAAAAATGACTCATATCAGAATATTAGATGATATAGGGTTGTAATATCATCAACCAATAAAATTTAGATATATTAGGAGTTTATTTTAAATATTATCAACTTGATTTATTCTTATTTAATCAATTTAATTTTATCTGTGGTAATAACATTCTAAATTTTATATTATAACAAATAATTACTTATTTGTTGTGAATTTTCCATACTTTATAACATTATATACCATATAAATTTAAATTTATAATTTTTAAATATTTTTGTTATTTTTAAACAATTTTAGAATATGTTATTATTATAAAATAACAATAGTGTCAATTTTGACACTATTCATTTATTTGAATTTAAATAAAATATATACAAGAGATATGTTCGAAATAAAATCTTTAATAGATTCATAAAAGGTCATATGCATCTAGAAAATTAGTGGAGATCATTAAATAGTTCATATAATATTTATTTTATTATTTTTAAAACCATTTATTTGGTTTATCTATTAATATTATAATTACTACATCATTTTTGTGTATTTATTTAATATAGTTATTTGTTGCATAAAAATTAACAAAAAAAATTCTTTTATGAATATAAATCTATTAACTTTAACAATAATACTTTTACTCGAATTTATCATCTTAAAATAACAATATTTAAATTGTTATATTTATTAAATTTTGAAGGTGACATCTTTGGCATCATTTATAATTACATAATATAAGTGTCATAATCTCTTAAATAAGGATAAAAATGGTCAAATATTAGACCATTGGATGATTATAGTTTTAATTTACATGGAAAATATGTTTTGGTCAGGGTTCTGTGCTTTTATGGTCACTATTAGTTTAATAAAAAATGATATTCTTGATTTTTCACTAGATAAACAATTTCTACATGACTATTGCATCAAAATTGATGATAAATATTTAATCCTTAAAAATTACAAATAAATTCATATGATGTAGATAATTTCATTATATTTTTGGAGACAATTCATGTTCGATGTTTCATTAAGTTTATCATTAAATTAATATTAATATACTTATAAGATTTAAGATAGTGACATGTTGTCACTTTCTTTGGTTTTAATAATAATTAAGTTATTTTCAGGGAACAAAGTCTATTAAATTATTATAATCCGACCCTTAGGTGATATGGGTCGACTTTTAGTCATCGAATATGATTTTGGCATGTGTTAGGATAATTTTATAATATTATATTTACCCTTAATTACCCGATTTACCTTTAACTATGGTAAATAAAATTTACAGTAGTTACTATTCATAATGCCCAAAAAAAAATTAGTCTATTAATATAATTTGGGCCCACTTATTCAAAATATGGAATCCATTTTTCCAAATTCAATACATAGAATATTCAGAAATTAAATTAAAATTAATCCAGTTGTCGAAAGAAAACGGGTTTTTGTTTAAAACATTACAAAAGATTGAATTGATTTAACATACGAATTCAAGGTAAAATCAATGCTAATGACATACATTATATTAAATGGTAAAAATATATTCTATTTATAATTTAAGACCATTCAATATTATAATTTATCCACATAAAATATTAGGATGAAAAAAGTTGTTTTTAATTAAAATATAGCGTGTTTTTACTATTCATTAAAATATGAAATTTTCAGAATAACAGGAAATTTTTATCCAAGGTAAAATTTTATATCCTTATTCCAATGAATAATTTTATTTTTTAAAACTAAAATTATAAACATGTCAAAAACTATATTTAAAGTCGGTTCGCCATCAAAAGGCGTCAAAACTGCATTTTTTTAAAAATACTTATTTTACCCGGAATTTTTATTTTGTTCTCATACCATGTCCTAGAAAATGTGTAAGATGAATAATAATGGTATAAAATTAAAAGCATAGTTAATATTATTCATATAGTCTAGTTTGTGATAATATTATAACCATATATCGTTGTTTAGTGAAACCCGGTATTGCGTACAACATACGCTAATGAGGAAGGTCGCGATTGCGTGTAATGCAACCCAAATCAGGGTTGCACGTAGTGCAAGACTCCTTTGTTGTTGCGTATAACAAAATACAACCATATTTCATTTATACATTGAATATATATATATACACACACACTCACACATACACATTTAATGTTGCATAGAATAACAACTATCAAACAAACTTGAAATTGTGTGTAACATGATCTAAGAATAATGTTTCATATACTGCAAGCTAATACCGTGTTGAGTATAGCGCAAGATAATCTTGGTGTATTGTAGAACATAAGATATGAATGAAATTAAAAAGAATATATCTTATAAAATGTCGAGTTATTACATTCTACCCCCCTTAAAATGAATTTCGCCCTCCAAATTCGTCGAGGTTATATATGGTTTTCTACATGAAAGTTTATTTAATCGAAACCCACATCGTAAAAAGGAATACCAAAACTTATATTAAAAAAATAAAGTATGAAACGTAATGGTTACCCAAATAAACTAATCATTGGGTTTCCACATAGGAGAATATAGGTGAAAATATGGATATGGAAGAGAAATATAACCATCAAGTTCTGATGGAGAGTGGTAGAGAACATGGTTATGAAAAATCCAACAATCATAAACCCCTAAATTTGTGATGATCTAAGGTAGAATCTGATTCATCGGATATAAGAGCACTAGGCCAACATTTTGGTTTTCAATATCATTTCCCTAAAGTTGAAAATTTTGAATTAGAAGAAATACATTCTTGATTTTGGTACACTCTCACTGTTGTTCGTGCTTTGACCAATTTCCACTTCATCTCTTAAAGAAAAAAAGTTGTTATTCATGAAGTGTTAACATATCATGTGATATAATGATGGGTCATTCCATCTGTTTCAAACAAAATGTTAGAAAAAGTTATCAAATATACATAGGCCCATCTATGGTGAGTATAATCATATATGATTCCAAAAATGAACTTATACTTCATATATCATACCGCTTAATGAAATAAAACTACTTTCTACTAACCAAGGACTTCTTGTAGGCCATTTGTATGCGATAAAGGCCAGTCGCACTTCAGTTGTGGGTTCGATTCCCACAGCCTTTTCCGACGCGATGGGTTGTCGCCCGTCATGCAGGTTGTCCTTTTTCTAAAACTACATTACTATAACATTCCTTCAAAAATATCGAAAAAAGTTCTATCCTTAAACAATACTATCTTATCTCTAACATAATCCATTACAATCTTTAGGATTATCTAAAATACATCGGTCCATGATCATAGTTTAAAGTATATGATTACTTGAAATGTCACAAAACAATCATTTGAATTCCATAATTTATCCCCCATATATCATAAGATATATTTTGTTGGTCAAATGAAAAACATGTGAATACCTTAATCATGTATTCTCTTGAAGAATGAATACCCATTTAACCTTAGTGAAAACATGAATGTATTTAAAAGTTAACACATTCCACATACCAAAATCCTCAAAATTATATATACTCAAACCATGCTATCACTTAGTCCTTATATCAATCATGATCTCATGAATACAATCGAACATCTCATTATCTTCTTATCTCTTCATTATGCTCAAATCATCTACTTTCCAGAATATTTGAATCACTTTTCATGGTTACCGAACCATAAAATTATTGAAAATCACAATAGACTAATACAAAAATATTCTAATAAACCATAAAATTACCTCAACAACATTATTCATGAATACAAATACATAAACACTTCAATCCATCCTCTTCAATGATTGTCCTGTAATAATTCCTTCCTGGATTTTGAAGTAAATTTTTAGGTCAGGGCATTGAGTTGGGTAATGCCCATGTTCTCCACAAATAATACATTTAACTCCATAACAGTCTATCACTCTATGACCCTTTTATCCACACAGATAACATCTATCCCTCCATTTGATGTATTCCTCAGGGTTCTTCTTCCCTTATTTAGAAATCTCAATCTTCCTTTCTTTATGCTCCTCAACATGCGAACATGCATAAAAGTCTATCTTCCTCTTATTTGATGAAATAGGCATACCACTAAATTTCACCTTGTTAATCATATATCGTGATGACTGATTCGACATAATCACAATATCTTTCCCTCTAGGCATTACACAATTTTTTTCTCATAGTCACCAATTTGTCCATTGGATTCAATGTTAACTGAATTCCTTCTGGTTCCCTCCATTGACTAAAACACAAAATGAATTTTGTGAGAGGCAAAAATCATGCTAGAGAAAACAACATAGTAAAGGGGGAGTACCCTCAATATCTAACATCTTAGGATAAATTCTAAGATTATTACCATAGTTTTAGGACTATATCCTATACGTATACTTATCCTTAGGGACATCCCTAGACATACCATAGAAATATCTCTAGGGATCTCACTTACGTTTTCGCATCCTAGTTTCCAAAGGTTTACTAAATATCCCTATGATACCAACTGTAGAGACCCATAACTTGACATACATGGACATTACCTTACTTTTGTAGAATACATAATACATAACAAAAACAGACACACAAGAACCGTAATAGTTTAGTGTCTTCGGAAACTTGTAACATAATCTTCTAATCGTGGTGGAAGATCTTCAACATATCCCATAAAGATCTTCCACTTTTTTTTCTTACCTAAAAACATTATTTATATCTTGGGAAAAAGAAAACATATAAAGGGTGATCTCAAATGCTTAGTAAGGGTAAGCATGGATAAAATAAAAAAAATCATATACATTTGAACATAAAAACATGAACATAATGTTTAAACATAAAATGCTTGAGAAATGACATAAAACATTGAAGTACGAAAGGAATAGATCATAAAGAAACATTAATCATGATAAAATAGAATGGAAGAAAAACATGTAATTGTGGAAACCATTCAACACAAGTCATGATTTCCGTAGTAGCCAAGACATTGCTGCCAAGACCATCTTAGTGGACAAAGTCCCATTCTGAATCGAGTTCACTCCTCATTTTAGTCCTGTAACACTGAACCGGATTAACTTACCATTCCAACCATGTCTATCTCATGAAATATAAATCTTTACCCAATGCATTGGAGGGAGATATAGGTCCCACCAATCTCATAATGTAATCAATCATACTTGTGCCACAAAATAAACATACATCAATCATAATAACCCAACAAATAAAATTGGTTTCATAATCATCATCCCATCATCACATAATCCATATAAAATAAATGGATATCATTTAATAATAAGAAAAGTGAAACCATTTAAATCATAGAGACATGATACTTGAAACAGTAACATATGAAATAATGTCATCTAAGATGAAAAATGGTTTTGATAAAACACTTGAAATGAATTCTTGAGAAAAATATCCTTTCTTCTTCAAAATCATTCTTTTTTCAAAAAATGACATGGAATTTTAAAAGAAAAGGATTTTGTTGAAAATAGTCAAGAAATATTTTAGATGAAGCGTCATAAAAACAAGGCTTTATAAAACCGTAAAAATCCTTCATGCCGTATAAGTTAAAAAAACATTCTTCTTGTACTTTGGTCGGAAAAGTCAAAAAAGTACCTCGTAACATAAACAAAAGAAAGATTCCTTACATACCATGTAGTAAAAGTAAAAATGGGTAAAAAGGAATTTAATCATACATGAAAACATTATTAGAAATCTGCTACATGGATGATGAATATAATCCATGTAAGTAGTTACGTATAAAAATCTTGGATAAGAATGAGATTGGAATAATTATCCCTTACCTTAGGTCAGATATGCTTCGTATGGTTCCGAACCTCCTGTATAATGATTTAAATAATGTCATTGACTTATTAAATAATCATATTAATTGTTATGACGTCATATATTTCTCACTTATGACTTTATATTACCCATTCTTTTGTAAATTCCTTGTTAAAGTAGGGTTTTGGGTAAAATCATTTCATTTATCGTATGTGTTTCAACTTATCGTTTCATGATATTATTAATTATATCCTGATTTACATAATTCCATAATGTAAAACATGATTTATATATAATATATATTCATCATATATATATATATTATAGATCGATAAAAGGAATGAAATACACTGTTCATGGAGATGGTAGGTCGTACGTACGCATGAACGCTGTTTTCGTTTCCTTATTGAATTGAATGAAACTAAATAGATGACATAAATATCTATATACATAAATACAGTAGCATTATTATTTCATATATTTCATTATTATTCATTATATAAACTTTATGATCATTCATGTATGGTTAATCATGGAGAATGAATCTCATCACGTCGTGGAGATGGAAGTCTGTACGTACACACGAGCGATGATATCGTCCCCATAATTATAGAATTGGAGTGGATGGTATAATATATCAGAATCATTATGATGTTATAATAACCATATATAGTTATTCTTTACACCATTATACCCATCCATGTAAGGTGCTGGTGGAAAAACAGATTACACCACATCGTGGAGACGGTATTCCATACGTACGCACGCGCGATGATTTTGTTTTCCGTAGGATGGATAGAAGGTGAAATAGGGTTGTTTAATATTTATAATAACATATAAATATATTAGGGATACTGATGTTATTACTTCATAATGAAACAACTAATGAAGATGAAGTTGAAGATGAAAGAAAATTGAAAGAATCGGTAACAGATATTACCTCTTCTTTGACATGCCTCTTTAAATCCTCCTCTTAGGGTACTAAAATTGGTCTTTGAAGAAGACCATGACCTCTAGGATGTTTCTAGGGGAGTTTATAAGGGAAATTTTAAGGGTTTGGCCGAGCATAAAGGCTCAAATTGGTGTGAGGAAGAGAAGGAGGGGGTTCCCTTTTATAAGGGAAGAGAGAGGCACCTTTGGAAATCGTAAAAATATTAATTTATAATAAATCTAACCCCACATAAAAACATCAAAAAATGACTCATATTATAATATTAGATGAGATAGGGTTGAAATTACATCAACCAATAAAATTTAGACATGTTAGGAATTTATTTTAAACATTATCAACATTATTTATCCTTATTTAATCAATTTAATTTTATTTGTGGTAATAACATTCTAAATTTTAAATTATGAAAAATAATTACTTATTTGTTGTGAATTGTCCATAATTGGATACTTTATAACATTTTTTACCATATAAATATATATTTGTAATTTTTAAATATTTTTGTGATTTTTAAACAATTTTATAATATGTTATTATTATAAAATAACAATTATGTCAATTTTGACACTATTCATTTATATGAATTTAAATAAAATATATACAGAAGATATGTTCGAACTAGAAGATTTAATAGATTCATAAAAGGTCATATGCATCTAAAAAATTAGTGGAAACCATTAAATAGTTCAAATAATATTAATTTTATTATTTTTAAAACCATTTATTTGGTTAATCTCTTAATAAATTAATTACTACATCATTTTTGTATAATTATTTAATATACTTATTTGTTGCATAAAAATTAACAATAAAATCCTATTATTAAGGTAAATCTATTAAAATTAAAAATAATACTTTTAATCTAATTTATCATCTTAAAATCAAAATATTTAAATTGTTATATTTATTATATTATGAAGGTGACAACTTTGGCATCATTTAAAATAAAATAATATAAGTGTCGTAATCACATTAATAAGGCTCCAAATGGTAAAAAAATTCTACCATTGGACTATTATTGTTTAAATTTACATGACCAATAAGTTTTGGTCGGGGTTTTGTTCCTTTTAGGGTCACTATTAGTTTAATAAAAACTATATTTTTGATTTTTCACTAGATAAACAATTTTTGCATCACTATTGTGTCAAAATTGATGATAATTATTTAATCCCTAAAAATTATAAATAAATTCATATGATGTAGATAATTTCATTATCGTTTTGGAGACTATTCATGTTCGATGTTTCATGTTGTATATCACTAAATTAAAATTAATATACTTGTAAGATTTAAGATAGTTCCATGTTGTCACTTTCTTTGGTTTTAATAATAATTAAGTTATTTTCATGGAACAAAAGTCCATTAAATGATTATAATCCGACCCTTAGGTGATATGGGTCAACTTTTAGTCATCCAATAAGATTTTGGCTGGTTTTCGGGTAATTTTATAATCTTATATTTACCCTTAATTACCCGATTTTCCTTCAACTATGGTAAATAAAATTTACCGTAGTTACTATTCATAATGCCCAAAAATAAAAAGTATCCTATTAATATAATTTGGACCCACTGATTCCAAATATGGAATAAATTTTTCCAAATTCAATACACAGAAGTAGCAGAAAATAAATTAAAATTTATCCCGTTGTCGAAAGAGAACAGGTTTTTGTTTAAAACATTACAAAAGATTGAATTGATTTAACCTACGAATTCATGGTAAAATCAATGAAAATGACATACATTATATTAAATGGTAAAAATATTTTCTATTTATATTTTAATACCATTAAAATTTATAATTTGACGAAATAAATTATTACGATGAAAAAAGATGTTTTTAATTAAAATATACCGTGTTTTTACTATTCATTTAAATATGAAAGTTATTAGAATAACATGAAAATTTTAACCAAGGAAAAATATTATATACTTATTCCAAAGAATAATTTTATTTTTTAAAATTGAACTTATAAACATGTCAAAAACTAGATTTAATGTTGGTGTGCCATCAAAAGGCGGCAAAACATCATTTTTTAAAAAATACTTATTTTACCCGAAAATTTTATTTTGTTCTGATACCATGTTCTAAAAAATGTGTAAGATGAATAATAATGTTATAAAATTCAAAACATAGTCAATACTATTCATAAAATCTTGTTCGTGATAATATTATAACCATATATCTTTGTTTAGTGAAACCAGGTATTGCGTACAACACATGCTAATGAGGAAGGTCGTGATTGTGTGTGATGCAAGACAAATCAGGGTTGCATGTAGTGAAAGACTCCATTGTTGTTGCGTATAACAAAATACAACCATATTTCATTTATACATTGAATATATATATATATATATATATACACACACACATACACATTCAATTTTGCGTAGAATAACAACTATCAAACAAACTTGAAATTGTGTGTAACCTGATCCATGAATAATGTTGCTTATACTGCAAGCTAATACAGTTTTGCGTATAGTGAAAGATAATCTTGGTGTATCGTACAACATAACATATGAATGGAATTAAAAATAATATATCTTATAAAATCTCGGTTTATTAAATTATACCCCTCTTAAAATGAACTTCGCCCTCAAAATTCGTCGGGGTTATATATGATTTTCTACTCGAAAGTTTCTTTAATTGAAACTCACATCGTAAAAATGAATACCAAAACTTATCTTTAAAAAATAAATTATGAAACATAACGGTTACCCAAATAAACTAATCACTGTGTTTCCACATAGGATAATATAGGTGAAAATATGGATATGGAAGAGAAATCTAACCATCATGTTCTGATGGAGAGTGGTAGAGAACATGGCTATGAAAAAGTCATTAATCAAAAACCCATAAATTTGTGATGATCTAAGGTAGCATCTAATTCATCGGATATAAGAGTACTAGGCCAACATTTTTGGTTCTCAATATCATTTCCCTAAAGTTAAAAATATTGAATTAGAAGAATTACTTGCTTGATTTTGGTACAATCTCACTGTTTTTCGTGCTTTGAAAAATTTCCACTTCATCTCTTAAGGAAATGAAGTTATTATTCGTGAAGTGTTAATAGATCTTGTGATAGAATGATGGGTCATTCCATCTGTTTCAAAAAAAAAAGGTTAGAAAAAGTTATCAAATATACATAGACCCATCTATGGTGAGGTTAATCATATACGATTCCAAAAATGAACTTATACTTAATATATCATACCTCTTAATAAAATAAAACTAGTTTCTACTAACCAGGGACTTCCTGTAGGCCATTGGTATGCGATAAAGGCCAGTCGCACTTCAGTTGTGGGTTCGATTCCCAAAGCCTTGTCCGACGCGATGGGTTTTCCCCCGTCCTGCCGGTTGTCCTTTTTATAAAACTACATTACTATAACATCTCATCAATAATATCGAAAAAAGTTTTATCCTTATACAATACTAACTTATGTCTAACATAATCCATTCCAATATTTAGGCTTATCTAAAATACATCGGTCGAAGCTCATAGTATAAAGAAAATGATTACTTGAAATGTCACATAACAATCACGTGAATGCCATCATTTATCCCCCATATATCATAAGATATATTTTTTTGGTCAAAAGAAAAACATGTCAATACCTTAATCATGTATTATCTTGAAGAATGAATACCCATTCAACCTTAGTGAAAACATGAATTTAATTAAAAGTTAACACTTTCCACCTACCAAAATCCCCAAAATTATATATACTCAAACCATGATATCACTTAGTCCCTATATCAATCATGAGGTCATGAATACAATCAAACATCTCATTATCTTCTTATCCCTTCATTATGCGCATATCATTTGCATTCCAAAATATTTGAATCACTTTTCATGGTTACCGATACCATAAAATTATTGAAAACCATAATAGAATAATACAAGAATATTCAAATAAACCATAAAAGTACATCAACAACATTATTCTTGAATACCAATACATAAAAACTTCAAGCCATCCTCTTCAATTATTGTCTTGGAATAATTCCTTCCTTGAATTAGAAGTAACTTTTTAGGTCAGGGCATTGAGTTGGGTAATGTCCATGTTCTCCACAAATAATACATTTAACTCCATAACATTCTGTCACTATATGAACCTTTTCTCCACACAGATAACATTTATCCCTCAATTTGAGGTATTCCTCAAGGTTTTTCTCCCCTTATTTAGAAATCTAAATCTTCCTTTCTTTATGCTCCTCAACATGAGAACATGCATAAAATTCTATCTTCCTCTTATTTGAGGAATTAGGCATACCAGTAAATTTCACCTTGTTAATCATATATCGCGATGACTGATTCAGCATAATCACAATATCTTTCTCTCTAGGAATTACACAATTTTGTTGCTCATATTCGCCAATTTGTCCATTGGATTCAATGTTAACCGAATTCCTTCTGGTTCCTTCCATTTCCTAAAACAAAAAAAGAATTTTGTGAGAGGAAAAAATCATGGTAGAGAAAACTACATAGTAAAGGGGGAGTACCCTCAATATCAAACATCTTAGGTTAAATTCAAATATCGTTACCATAGTTTTAGGACTATATATTATACGTATACTTATCCTTAGGGACATCCCTGGACATGCCTTAGAAATATCTCTAGGGATCTCACTTACTTTTTCGCATCCTAGTTTCCAAAGGTTGACTAAACCTCCCTATGATACCAACTGTAGAGACCCAAAACTTGACGTACATGGACATTACATTACTTTTGTTGAATACTTAATACATAACCAAAACAGAAACACAAGGACCATAATAGTTTAGTGTCTTTGGAAACTTGGAACATAATCTTCTAATCGTGGTGAAAGATCTTGAACATATCCCATAAAGATCTTCTCCCTTTTTTTCTTACCTAAAAACTTTCTTTATATCCTGGGAAAAAGAAAACATATAAAGGGTGATCTCAAATTCTCAGTAAGGGTAAGCATGGATAAAATAAAACAAATTATATACATTTGAACTTAAAAACATGATCATACTATTTAAACATCAAAAGCATGAGCAATGACATAAATCATGGAAGTACGTAAGGAATAGATCATAAAGAAACATTAAGCATGATAAAATAGAATGGGAGTAAAACATGTAATTGTGGAAACCATTCAGCACATGTCATGATTTCCATAGTTTCCAAGTCATTGCTGCCAAGACTATCTTAGTGGACAAAGTCCCTTTCTGAATCGAGATCACTCCTCGTTTCAGTCTTGTAACACTGAACCAGATTAACATACCGTTCCAGCCATGTCTATATCTTGAGATACAAATCTTTACCCAATGCATTGGAGGAAGATATAGGTCCCACCAATTTCATAATGAAATCATTCTTACTTTTTCCAAAAAAATAAACATACATCATTTATAATAACCCAATAAATAAAATGGGTTTCATAAACATCATCCCATCATCACATAATCCATATAAAATAAATGGATATCATTTCATAATAAGAAATGTGAATCCATGTAAATCATATATACATGATACTTGATACATACACATATGAAATAATGTCATCTAAGATGAAAAATGGTTTTGATAAAACAATTGAAATGAATTCTTGAGAAAAATATCCTTTCTGCTTCAAAATCATTCTCTTTTAACAAAATGTCATGAAATTTTAAAAGAAAATTATTTTGTTGAAAATAGTCATGAAATCTTTTGGAGGAAGCTTCATGAAAATAAGGCTTTATAATACCCTAAAAATTCTTTCAGGTCGTATAAGTTAAAAAAACATTCTTATCATACTTTTGTCGGAAAAGTAAAAAAAGTACCTCGTAACATAAACAAAATAAAGATTACTTACATACCAAGTAGTAAAAGTAAAAATTGGTAAAAAGGAATTTAAACATACATGAAACCATTCTTAGAAATCAGGGACATGGATGATGAATATAATCCCAGTAAATACTTACGAATAAACAATCTCGGATAAGAATGAGATTGAATAATTATCCCTTACCTTAGGTCTGATATGCTTCGTATGGTTCCAAACCTCCTGTATAATGATTTAAATAATGTCATTGAATTATTACATAATCATATTAATTTTTATGATATCATATATGTTTCACTTATGACTTTATATTACCCTTTCTTTTGTAAATTCAATGTTAAAGTAGCGTTTTGGGTAAAATCATTTCATTTATCGTATGTGTTTTGACTTGTAGTTTCTTGATATTATTACTTATATCCTGATTTAAATAATTCCAAAATGTAAAACATGATTTATATATAATATATATTCATCATATACATATATATTATAGATCGATAAAAGGAATGAAATACACCATTCATGGAGACGGTAGGCCGTACGTACCCATGAACGCTGTTTTCCTTTGCTTATTGAATTGAATGAAACTAAATAGATGACATAAATATATATATAAATAAATCCAGTAGAATTTTTATTTCATATATTTCATTATTATTCATTATATAATCTTTATGATCATTCATGTATGGTTAATCCTGGAGAATGAATCTCATCGCGTCGTGGAGACGGTAGTCCGTACGTACGCACGAGCGATGATATCATTCCCATAATTATAGAAATGGAGTGGATGATATAATATATCATAATCATTATGATGTTATAATAACCATATATAGTTATTCCTTACACTAGTATACCCATCCATGTAAGGTGTTGGTGGAAAAACAGATTACACCACGGCGTGGAGGCAGTATTCCGTACGTACGCATGCACGGTGATTTTGTTTTCCATAGGATGGATAGAAGGTGAAATAGGGTTGTTTCATATTTATAATAACATATCAATATATGATGGATACTTATTTTATTACTTCAAAATGAAACAACTAATGAAGAATATGTTGAAGAAGAATGAAAATTGAATGAATCGATAACGGATATTACCTCTTCTTTGACATGCCTCTTTGAATCCTCCTCTTAGGGTACTAAAATTGGTCTATGAAAAATACCACGACCTCTAGGATGTTTCGAGGGGAGTTTAGAAGGGAACTGGGTAGGGTTTGGCCAATCTTAGAGGCTCTAATTGGTGTAAGGAAGAGAGGGAAGAGGTTCCCTTTTATAAGGGAAGAGAGGGGCACATTTGGAAATCTTAAAAATATTAATTTATAATAAATCTAACACCACTTAAAAACATTCAAAAATGACACATATTCGAATATTAGATGAGATAGGGTTTTAATCCCATAAACTAATAAAATTTAGACATGTTAGGAATTTATTTTAAACATTATCATCTTGATTTATCCTTATTTAATTAATTTGATTTTATTTGTGGTAATAACATTCTAAATTTTAAATTAAAACAAATAATTTTTTATTTGTTGTGAATTGTCCATAATTGGATACTTTATAACAGTTTATACCATATAATTTTAAATTTATAATTTATAATTTTTTTTGTGATTTTTAAACAATTTTATAATATGTTATTATTATAAAATAACAATAGTGTCAATTTTGACACTATTTAGTTATTTGAATTTAAATAAAATATATATAGAAGAGATATTCAAACAAAAAACCTTTGATATATTCATAAAAGGTCATATTAATCTATAAAATCAGTGGAGAACATTAAATAGATTATATAATATTTATTTTATTATTTTTAAAACAATTTATTTGGTTTATCTCTTAATAAAATAATTACTACATCATTTTTGTATAATTATTTAATATACTTATTTGTTGTATAAAAATTAAAAATAAAATCATATGATGAAGATAAATCTATTATATTTAACATTAATACTTTTACTAGAATTTATCATCTTAAAATCACAATATTTAAATTGTTATATTTATTAAATTATGAAGGTGACAACTTTGGCTTCATTTAAAATAAAATAATATAAGTGTCATAATCGCTTTAATAAGGCTCCAAATGGTCAAATAATCGACCATTGGATGAATATGGTTTAAATATACATGAAAATTATGTTTTGGTAAGGTTTTTGTGCCTTTTATGGTCAATATTAGTTTAATAAAAACTATATTCTTGATTTTTCACTAGATAAACGATTTCTGCATCACTATTATGTCAAAATTGATGATAATTATTTAATCCCTAAAAATTAAAAATAAATTCATATGATGTATATAATTTCATTATATTTTTGGAAACTATTCTTGTTTTAAGTTTAATGAAGAATATCACTAAATTAAAATTAATATACTTATAAGATTTAAGATAGTGACATGTTTTCACTTTCTTTGGTTTTAATAATAATTATGTTATTTTCATAGAAAAAAGTCCATTAAATGACTCTAATCCGACCCTTAGGTGATATGGGTCGACTTTTAGTCATAAAATAGGCTTTTGGAAGGTGTGAGGGTAATTTTATAATCTTATATTTACCCTTAATTAACCAATTTACCTTTAACTATGGTAAATAAAATTTACCGAAGTTACTATTCATAATTCCAAAAAATAAAAAGTAGTCTATTAATATAATTTGGACCCACTGATTACAAATATGGAATCCATTTTTCCAAATTCAATACACAGAAGATGCAGAAATTAAATTAAAATTAATCCCGTTGTCGAAATAAAACGGGTTTTTGTTTAAAACATTACAAAAAATCGAATTCATTTAACCTACGAATTCAAGGTAAAATCATTGATAATGACATACATTATATTAAATGGTAAAAATATATTATATTTGTACTTTAATACGATTCAATATTATAATTTAACCACATAAATTATTACGATGAAAGAAGTTGTTTTTGATTAAAATATAGCGTGTTTTTACTATTCATTAAAATATGAAAGTTATCAGAATAACATGAAAATTTTATCCAAGGTTATATTTTATATCCTTATTCCAAAGAATAATTTTATTTTGTAAAATTAAACTTATAAACATGTCAAAAACTATATTTAAAGTGGGTGCCCCATCAAAAGGCGGCAAAACTGCATTTTTTGAAAAATAGTTATTTTACCCGAAAAGTTTATTTTGTTCTCATAACTTGTTCTAGAAAATCTGTAAGATGAATAATAATGTTATAAAATTCAAACTTTAGTTAATACTATTCATAACGGCTAGTTCGTGATAATATTATAACCATATATTGTTGTTTAGTGAAACCCGGTATTGCGTACAACACACGCTAATGAGGAAGGTCGCAATTGCGTGTAATGAAAGCCAAATCAGGGTTGCATGTAGTGAAAGACTCCTTTGTTGTTGCGTATAAAAAAATAAACCATATTTAATTTATACATTGAATATATAAATATATATACACACACACATACACATTGAATGTTTCGTATAATAACAACTATCAAACAAACTTGAAATTGTGTGTAACATGATCCAAGAATAATGTTGTTTATAATGCCTGCTAATACGGTGTTGCGTATAGCGCAAGATAGTCTTGGTGTATCGTACATCATATGATATGAATGAAATTAAAATGAATATATCTTATAAAATCTCAGGTTATTAAAAATCCTAACATTTTTTAGTAAAATACAGTTATTATATTAAAAAAACATATTTAAAATTTAAAATTTACCCAAATCATAAATAAAACATTATCCTTGAAAATAACCATGGAAAAATTTAATTTACTCTTTATTTTAATGATTTTTTTATGATGCTAGGGAACTATCTTTATTTCGTATAGATTAAAATAATGTCTCGTTTCATATTTTTTGGAAAACAATAAATACTATATCATTCTGGGTGTGGTCATAATATTCATGTAAAACCACATAGTAAAAATTAATAATATGGGTAAAAATTATTTTAAAATATTATTGGGCAATTTTAGAAAATTATTAAATCATTTTTTGAGAACATGGGATGGGAGGAGATAGTATTGTCTATAAAAGAGGGTGAATATGTCTATTTTCAATAAAATAATTATACTGATATATTAAATGCATATATATATGAAAATGAATGTAGAAAAAAATTCATATAAATAAAAATAGTAGAAAAAAAATCTAATGAATTAGGTTTTTTAGGTGTGTAAATTTCATTTTCAGAAGAATAAACATAAACAGTAATGGTAAACAATTTTTTTGTTATACTAAACCCTTACCACATTGGTAATATTTTAATCATATGTCCCATGAATGAAATAAAAGAAAATAGATATATAATCCACCACAATATTCCACATAAATTTCATAATTTACATTCATGTGATGTATATACACAATATATATGAAACAAGTGGTGAATGTGTCATGTATATCATAATAATAAAAGTGAGAAGAAAATCTGGTACATTAGGGTTAACATAATTCATAAATTTCCAAACATCCTGAATAATAAAAAAAATATTATAAATCTATTAAAAACCCATAAACATATATATAATACTATACATGATATACTTTTAACCTTTTTCACCAATTTATTATCAATTCATTATTAAAATCAGTTTCCAATGTGATAAGTGCTTCATTTTTCATGAATATTTTCATTTGGTTATTTTTTTCATTGTACATTTATTATACATCCATAATATCAAGAATTTAAATATATATATGAATATATAATTTATTTATTATATACATATTTATTTTCATACATAAACTTTATAGATAAAAAATAATTTACTCCATTCTTGGAGAGGGTAAGTTGTACATACACATGAATGTTATTTTCATTTTTTAACGGATGGATAAAAATAAAGGTAAATAATAATTAAAATTTATTTAATAAATTATATATAATACATTTTTTATATATTCATCAAACATAACCATATTACCATATATATCAAAATAAAATGAAAAATGTCTTACAACTCTTCCTAAAGGCAATAGTGTACATGTACGCATGAGAGAAATTATCATTTTACCAAAGATTGTATGGTAATATGGTAGATGTGATACTATAGTTATAATGGAATAAATATATCCTAAATATCATATATATATATATATATATTAAATTTCCATTGTAACTATCCATGTGAGGCTGCAATGGGGAATGAATTAAATCTGTTTGTGATGTGTTAGCCCGTTATAAACATGATCGATGATCCAGTTTTCCTTTTGTGGGAATAAGAGATAGATTTTGGTTATACAATTAATATAATAAAATCATAGTACATGATATATAATGTTTTTATAATTTCATTACATTTGAATAATATTTTACAGAACTGGAAGAAGTAATAAAATGAAAACGATCAATTATGAATTATATATCTTCTTCGAAAAAACTCATTAGGTTTATACCTATTACCTACCATAGATATATTTGTGATCAAACCAAGGTATCCTGGTAAAGGTTATGGAATGAATGAATTTTCTTTGGGTAGATATTTTCTGGATAATTGATCCTTATGTGTGAAGAGAAGATGATAGGGGATTCACAATTTTAGTTTAGGTGAGTAGAAAACATTTAATAATTCAATGATTTCAAATAATTCAATGATTAATTATTGGAACCAAGGATAAAAAATGGATGATTACAAAATAATTGATGATATATGGATGATATATTTTCATAAATTAAAATTTAGGAATTTTTTTAAGACATTTTCCCATAAATATTTAGTTTACCTTCGGTAAATATGTTTTAACCATAAACAGGGTAATATATTTTTACTCTTTTAATTATTTAATATCTACAGGAATTAAAATAAAGATATTATATAATATTAGTTTTCCTTGGAAGCGTTCTCTTCTTATAACACTTTTTTTCAATGTTGTGTATGTACTTCACATAATATTATTTTATGTATCTTATACTTAAATTTTTGTTTATTAACACATCAATTATATAATCATTCTTTCAGAGGATTAAGTTTCAAATGTTACCAAATTCGTAAAATAGGTTTGTATCAATTTTACTTCATTGAGACTTGTGTTTTATGCCCCTAAATATAATTTTTAGGTGTATATAGTTTCATTTTACATGTTATATCATGAATTTAAATTTTTTATGATATTTTAAGCTTCATGTAATTTTTTATTATATTTAGAGTTTGATTCAAACTAACCAAGGGGTAAGATTTTATTGATACAATGTCATCATTTTTCGATATTTTTAAATATTATTCTCCATTGATAAAATATTATGATCAATCTCTCAAAATAATTCATGAATTTTAGTCTCCAATTTTTATTCAATATATATTCATATTTTTTTATGATATTCCTACTCTTTGGTAATTTAGATAGTCAAGTAATTTTTCTAAGACTGGCTGACTTTACCCTCTCATAGGTTAGAAATCAATGTTTCATCAAACCCATGTTTTATAAAAAAAGGGTTTCAAATAATATTGTACTATTATTTTACAATCATTACAAGAAATTTTTACCCTTTTTTTCTTTTACCAATCTCTTTAATTTAGTGTTCTTGTCTATTTCTAATTGGGGAATTTTCTATCATTTTTATCATTAAAAAATGATTTTTATTCTAAGATCGTACGACTTGTATGGACTATTCATCAGCAATCCTTTAATGATTTATTTTCATGTTTAATGGTTGAATTTTAATAAATGTTTTAAAAATATATTTTAAATTGAAATGGATTACAAAATTTTAAAAAGAATCATTAATAGCGTTTTTAGGGAAATTTTTCTTACAATGTTTTTAATCTTATTTTATAAGTTTTCAAAGTAAAATATTTTCAAAATTAGTTCAATAATGATTTATAATTTGGAAACTTATTTTCAAATAAATGGTTTTCAAAACATTTTCAATCTCCTTTTATATGTTTTGATGGAAATTTATTTTCAATATTGTTTTATAAATTTTCACAGAAAATGAATTTAATATTTTTTTAAATATTATTTTATATGTTTTCATGGGAATGGTTTTCAATATTTTTCGAAGACTTTAAGATATGTTTTTCAATATAATTTCAAAGGAAATGGTTGACAAATGGTTTTCTAATATAAAGATTATTTTTAAAATTTTAAAGGTTATATTACTCAATAAATGATTTCAAAATACACTTTCATGTTATTTTACTTTAACTATTAGATCATTTTATACTTGTCATACTATTCTAGAAAATAATGAAAAGGTTCTATTCATATTCCTTGATTAATGGTTTATGTTTTGATAGAATTGTTCTTATGATGCTCATTTATCTTTAACGTGTTATATGATTTTAAAACTAGATACATTTCTTGGGTTATGATTATTATGAAATGATTATGAAACTTGAATACTTTTTTCATAGATTAAGATTTTATTACATATTTATGATAACCATTTCATTTCATCATTTCTGATGAGACTATTTTTGATTTTGTGGTACATTTATGTATTATTTGAATATGAGATGGGTGAGACCTATATCTTAATCCAATGCATTATGTAATGATTTATATCTAATGATATATACATTGATGGAATGAGAAATGAACTTTGTTTTGTATTATAGTGATAGAATATGAAATAAAATTATTTCATTATTACTATTTTATAATGATAAATGAACTCGGTTTAGTAATATATGTATAAATGGAATGGTGAAATGAGTTTAGTAATACAAGGCTAGAACATGATGTGAACCTGGTTCAGTAAATTAATTTTCCCTCAATGATGTTCTTCATATTAATTAATTTACTAGGATGGAAATAATTATATATGATTTTGTGTATGCCACAATTCCATGCATTATTCCAATGTTATGATTTCATTAATTATGTTCTTTATTTCCTTATGATTAGTGTCTTATGGACTTCCAATATTTATTATGATCTTTAATATGAATGGTGGAATCTTCAAATATTAAGCACAAGTTCCATACCATTTTTTCCATGTAATTATTATGTGATTCCTTTATTTACCGTTACTGAACATCTGAGATCACCCATTTATTATGTTTCCTTTTCCCATGTTATAAATAAGGGTTTAAGGTATAAGTAAAAAGGTGTGGATATTTATGGGAGATGTTGTACATATTTCACTAAGAGAGAATATTTTGTTTCCATGACTTGAGAGACATAAATATATTGTGGTCCTCATGCATCTATTTTTTTAATATACTGAATATTCACCTAAAATGACGTACTATACATATATGTAATTCATGTATTGCTATATTTTTTATCAAATGAAAGTTTTAATCAACATTTGGTAACTAGTATGAGAAATTTTAAGAGATATAACTAAGAATATTTATAAGGATAATTCTAGGGATGCATTTATAGATAAGTATAATTATTAGTCAATGATTACGAAAATATCATAGAATTTTTGTAAATTTTATTGGAGTGGTTTATTAGAAATATATCCATGTCTGAATATTACAAGTTTATGTGGATCAAGAATATATTTTCTAAGGAGTATGAACACTGACATGATATTTTGGTCCAGACTCTGTGTAATCTAGTGCACGAAAACATGCCTTATTGAAAACATTATTTGGAACTCCCTTGTGAAATTATTTGGGAATTAACAAAATCATCACGAACTATCATAAGGTATTTATAAATATGCTGGCTATGAATTACCTAGGATAAAACACCAATGTCATTGATTAAGGAAAGTTTCATGATTTATAATTACTATATGTAATTGTTTTCATGAATATATTAGTTTCTTATATGATATGTAATTCTCACACTTGTATTTTTTTCATTCAATTGAAATAACCAAGAGAAACATGATCAATGTTGGGTACGATGGATAATTTGTTGATGTGCTATCTGGTGGGATGATCACTGGAGTGAAATGTATTATGATCATGCCTACACAATTTTCAAAGAATATTGTTAACAATGTATACTTTAACAAACTCTCAGACTCATTAAGGAATAGAAAGAAAGAGTTCACAAAAATTTTATGTAATGAAGACCATGGAGGAAATTGAATTATGTTGAAATTTTGTCAAAAATGTGGAAATAATAAAATAATTGAATTTCTTAAAGGAACATGATGTTTTTTTGACTTTGGATGATTTGCAAACAAAATAAGTGACTGAAAGGGAAAAAATGAAGAGTTTGGTGAATGAAATGGATGCGAATGTCAGCCTCTCTAATACATCATCAATTGTTATGTGTTTTAAGTGTGGAGAAAACAATAATAATGAAAATCAATGTCCCAAGATTAAATATCCCGAATATAACTTGAAAGGGTGTTTATGAAATGGTTACATTGCTGATAACGAGGATACTACAGATAAAGTGTTGAAGAAATTAGGTATTGTGTAATAGGATGAGGTATCCTTGTTAATGGAATGAGTTTTAAGTATAATAATTAAAAAATTTAAGTGTTTTGAATAAAAATCTATGTTATATGGAAGATGATCTATATATGAATTTTTATAATTATTTTTCAAAATCACTATTTATATGTTCATGTGGAATGATATTATTGGAGTAGCGAATTTATTTGATGACAAGGTGATACATGGACTTAGGGAAGGTAAAAATTAACATGTTATTTATGTAAATATAATGTTGTTATGAATAATTAAATTGGATGGTACAGATTAACTTGGAACTAATTAAATACATGTTGACAAGTAGTTCATTCTATCATTGATAAAGTATAAAAGATCTTGAAATTTTGGGATATATCAATTAATCTATCGAATAAGGAAAAATACATATTTTCACAACATATTTATGGAGATTCAGTTTGTTACCATATTCAAATATATTTTACCATTAGTGTATTCACATTTTTGTAATGTGACACCAAATAGATTATTTTTGATATATGGGGGATCAATGTTAATTCAGTTTCATGAATTTATTTATATGGTTTTGAATTTTTATCATTCAGAAGGGTTTTAATGATATCCATTCCTTAAATGTTTATTTTTATCTTTGGAGGAAGTGTTTATGTATTGAGAACATATTGAAAACATTTGTTAAAAGGATATTTAATTATTAACCTTATTTCAAGTATTTACATCATATTTTTTAAACTAAATCAGTAAGGTTTTATAATTGGATAACATTTATATCGGCTGACAACTAGTCATGTTTGGAAAGGCCACATGTCTTGATCCCATGACCAAAATATGATAATGTTCTCAAGCATACCGTATACCTGTGCGATGTCCTGGTTAATGTAAAATTATTTTTGATGAATAATTTATTATGATAAAATATATGTGTTACTTTTTATGTTATGAGATTAATTTATTAACCATATTCATTTTTATATATTTTAATTGTCATATATTTCATTCTTTTATGGGCCTTATGATTGAATAAAATTTTATTTTATAATATCATACATATAGGTTAATTTATAGATGTTCATTACCTGAAGTACTATATGAATTAGAAATTGATAAAATCTAATCTAAATAATGAAATTTTATTTATAGAAATATTATATTTGATTATATTTTCTTATATTCTTGTTTAATGTAACAATTATTCAATGGTAGGATAATGACCAAAATAAAATGTGATGTTCTAATACCTTAATTTCATTGAACCGATGAAAATGTAAATAAAAAAATATTTATGACTTTGAGGTCCTCAACATTCATTTGGCCATTCACTCTTTTTTATTGATAAACTAAATCAATCTTAATAAATATTTATGGTTTTCATCCATGTCCAATATTCACCGCAACCTATGTTCTCAATTATGGAAATCTAGTTATATGCTAATTTGTGTAATTGTTATGGTCCCCACATTCCTTTTTAAGGGAACATTTAAAATTCATTATTATGATTTGGGTTCCTATGAATAAAAATTTCATGTATTTAACTTTTTATAACCCATATGGATTTCAAGGGAGAAATTCATTTTAAAGGGTTATAATGTATCATCATGAGGTTTTTTGAATTATTATATTTTGAAATTATTTATTTGTTTTGATATTATTCATTTCATATGATACTATAAATAGTTATATATATATATATATATATACTAAGAAACTAATTCAAACATTCTTTTCACAAGTCACCAACTTGGCTTTCTCTACCCATAACACAGAGTTGGCATAGGTTACACCCACACCAAGTTTTTATGAAATATCATTTTATTATATTTTTATAAATGATATAATTATAAAAAATAAATTAAACATAGTGATATGAATATTAATATCCACTATTAAAATATTTTTTATTATGATTTTTTATAAATAAATCAAATTTATAATGGTAAATATAATTTTCGGTAATGTCCTAATATGTTTAAAAATATTATGAACTACACAACATGTACTTCCATAAAAATAAATAAAATTAATTTTATAAACTTATATAAGTTTAATTTGTTAAAATAAACAAAATTTATTAAATTATAATGTTGAAATTATATTACGGATATTTTTTGGGTTTTTTCTGAGATACTTCATTTTTTGAGGAATAAGGAAAAATAATGTTTTTTAGGTCAAAACTACCTTTTTGTTTAATGAATTATTAATGTTAAATTTGATTTATTTTTTAAGGCAACATTATTAAAATAAAAAATATATTAATAATATTTATGTCATTATAATCAATTTAAATTAGAAAATTAATATAATAACATAACAAACTTGGGAACTTCTTTCTAAATTAAATCCCAATAATTTCATCATATCTATTGAATTAGAATAAATAGTTACCTCCATAAATATGGGTAGTTAATTTCAAGAAAATAACATACAACAATCTATTCAAAATAATATTTAGAGTCTAATATGATCATATTTATTTTTCAAAAAAAAGATTAGTAAATGTTAAAAAAATTTAATCACATCAATTAAGGTCAAATTAAGATTAATTATAGACTACAACTTAATCATAGTGAAAAAATGACCTATCCACTAGTACGATGCAAATTGGATGGACATAAATAGTACATAAAAATTCCATTCATGAATTAAGTAGGTTTTTGATGACTTTTCTTAGATAAATTCATGGGTACACCTAAATTGTTTAAAAAAAATTAAAATTGAGTCATTTTCCTTCCCTATAAAAGGACACCAACTCTCCAACATCCTCACAAATATCTGAAATATTATGTCCATACATTCATTACCGAATACACTTAAAAACATCCATAAATTCCTCCTAGAAGCCTTCCATTTATAAAAATTCAATCCAAGGAAGATTTTTTGGCATAAACCCAATGGTGTTACCTGATTAAGAGGCATCCTCTTCTCTTATGTCCTTTCAATTATTTTACTCCTCCACCCCAAAATATATTTGTTCAATGACTTTGTAAAAAAAGTATCATAAATTTACAAGGATGTATTAATGTTAATATTTTTACCAAAACATACACACACATCCATCTAATGGGTAACAAATATAAAGTTTACGTGTACAGAGAATTACAGCCTCACTAAACGATGATAGTTCAATTTTCCTCACCACCTACCATGGTGATAATTAGGAGGTAAAATATGATTATATATATAATATAATATATTTATTTTGTCTTTAATCTCTTGTATTCATTTTTTAAAACAAAATTTTTTTTCTTTCCTTTTTGTGTTAATAAGATAATATTTTTTAAAGGAACTATTGAAAGGTCCCCACTCAAAGCGATATGATTCATTCTTACACTACCTAGAATGTATTAATGATGGTTTTATTGAATATATATGATATATATTATATGATAAAGCTACTATAAAAAATATATACATATATACATATATATTTTTTTCTTTCATTTTTTCAATACGACAATAAAAAAAGATACACCATTCATGCGTACGTACAACTTACCATCTCCATGAATAGTGTATTATATTTTTATTTATATATTATATATATTATTATTATACAAATATAATTTATATAAATTATATTTATATCATGGTTTTAATTCTTTAATCATGATATAATTAGATGGACCAAAGATAAAACCAACTAAGACACACACAAAGAATAAAGCGTATATTGTCCCAAGCGAAACCATAACATAAGATGGTTAATAAAAATGTTATATAAAGACATTGTACAAAAATATATGGAACTATATATAACAATTTTATTCTATAAAATATTTATAATAAGTTTATATTTATTACACAGGTTGTTTGAACATGTACGATGAGAGTCAAAACACAAGGTTAGGGGATTTCATCTCACATTTTATTTCCATGAATTACATTCAATGATCAACACTCTTTCCTTCTATGTAGTGTATGTAAATACCATGGAAGTATTTAATGTATATTATAATAAAAGTTATGGTTATTAATATATCATTAATATGAATTTTTTTAGGGGGTTTAACATTCAAAAGTTACCAATTATGTAAAATATTTTTGTCACAATTATCCTTCTTTGTGACTCATGTGTTGTTATGCACCTAAATTATATTTAGAGGTGCATATATTTAAATTATACAAGTTTTATAATGAATTTAATTTATTTCATGAAATTTTACTCTTCTTGTAATTTAATTATCATACATGGATAGTATGATCCCATGTAAACGAGTGATAAGAGTATATTGAGACAATCTCATTACATTTCGAGATTGTTAGTGGTTATGATAAATTGATGAAATTATTTGATACATCACTGAATAAAACTAAATAATTTTATTCTCTTATTTTTATTCATTACAGATTCATGTATAAGTTCCATTATTCTACTCATTGGTATTTAATATAATTAAGAAATTGTTATTTAGAAAGTCTAACATTACCCTATCTTAGTTCAGAAATCAATGTTATTTAAAAACCATGTTTTATAAAAAGGGGATTGAAGAATATTTTACCATTATAATATAATAAATAAAATTAATTTTTACCCTTTTATATCTTTAGCAATATATTCAAAGGAATCTTTTTTTATGTTTTTTAAAGATGCATTTTTATAAATATTTTACCATGCAAAGAGAAAATTTATATTCACATTATATGAGATGTATGTATTTAACCATAATCAATAATTTTAAGATTTATTTTGTTGTTTAAAATTTTATTTTTTTGATTTTCTTCAAATATATTTTTCAAGAAATGGTTTCCAAAAATTTTCATGCTTCTTTTATAAGATTTCAATGAATTGTTTTGAAACTTTTTTCAAGATTCTTTTATAATTATTCATGAAAAATATCATTCAAAATGATTTCAAGACTAATTTATAAGTTTGAAAATTATTTTCAACGAAATGTTATTCAATAAAATTTCATGGTCTATTTATATATTTTCATGAAAATTATTTTCAAAAGGTTTTCAAGATTATTTTATAATTTTCATGTAAAATAATTTATGAAATATTTTCATGCTAATGTTATAAGTCATTAATGAAAAAAGGTTTTCAAAAATTTCCCTTGACTTATTTCTATTATATAAAATTATTAAAAGGAAATGTTTTTAAAAGGTTTTATGCTTTAATGAACATTTTTCATTATATAAATGATATTTACTTATGAAATGGTTTCAAAATATCCTTCTATGTTATTTTCATTCTAATATTACTTTAATTGATGTTTCTCATTCTATTTTAGAAAATAATACAATGGTTTCATTCATATTTCTTCATGAATGGTTTATTTTTTAATGGAATTATTATTATAACACATGTTTCTCTTTTATAGGTCACATGCTTTCAAAACCTGTTTCTTTTTTAGGGTTATTTATATGATGAAATGATTATGAAACCAACATATGTTTCAATAGGTTATGATATTATTACATTTTTATGATACCCATATCATTTCATGGTTTCAAATATGAATTTATTGATGTTTTCAGAACATGTATGTATGATTTTACTATGAGATGAGTAGGGCCTATATCTCCCGCCAATGAATTTTGTAATGATTTATATACCACGAGATAAACATGGTTGGAATGAGAAGAAAAAATGGTTCAATATTATTTTGATGGAATGGAAAATGAAATTGATTTAATATTATAATACTGTAATGGGAAATAAAATCTGGTTAGTATTTAAGATATGTAATGAGGGGTAATTTTTTTTTAGTAATATAGAGCTGGAACAATGTGTGAACCTGATGTAGTAAATAACTTTTTTACCATGGTGTTCTCTATAGAAATTGCTTGAGTACTATGGAAATAATTATATAGGATTACGTGTCTTCCAAAATTCCATTTATTTTTCCTAAGTTAAGAATTCATGTATAATTTTCTTTATTTCCTTAAATTTCATGTCTTATGACCTTTCAATATTTATTATGTTATTTAATATGATGAGTATGATATTAAAATATTATTCTCATGTACCATACCCCTTTATTAATTTTATGCTTATGAAATTTCGTTATTTACCATTACTGAGAATCTGATCTCACCCCTTTCTTATTTTTTCATTTCCCTATGTTATAAAAGAATGTTTTAGGTAGAATTAATAATGGTGGTGATATTTATTTGAGACTTTTATGATGTTTCACCAGGATAGAATATTTTGTTTCCATGGTTTGAAATACACGAAACTAATACGGTCATCAAATATGTATTTTTTTAATGTATAGAATATTCATATAAAATGATGTACTATCCATGCTTGTCAATCCTGGTTCACTATAGGATCTATCTATATAATTTAGTGAGAGATATTTTTGTTTTAAAACATGGGAAAAGAATATATTGATCCTAGAAACCAATGAAATCTATATAAAATGATTTCAACCTATCTATATAAATTAAAATGGTTATATCAGACTCCGAATCTATCTAAAAATTAAAATCTATGAAGAAAATCTACTCTATATCAATATCATTATGAATAATTCACAAGAACATTGAGTTTAACCTTGGATATTGATCAGCTACAATTTAATGTTGTACTCTATGAAACCTTACCACTTCCATAATGTTTATTTTGGAAGTATGATTTGATGTTAAATATTATCTATAGAAATTATGTGTGATTAATTATTATTGTGATCAAATAAAACCAAAATTGTATTATGGATCTTATATATTTTAGGAAATATCATAAAAAAATACACGGTGATGTTTTCCCACTTCCATTCTAGTGAGGGTAACGGTTGAAATATCCCATTAACTTATTTTTATAAATATTAACTTTCTAACATAACAAGAATTGAAATTGAATGTATAAAATATATCTTTAAATTTCATATACCATAAATATAATTTCTTATATATATACATATTCATATTTTTAGGATGAATAGAAAATGAGGAACAATATGACATATCTTAAAGCTCATTCTTCAAATATAGTATTGTCAGGATACATAAATAGTTCCATAATCTTATATCAAAGTTATAATCATAGATAATATAATGTAAGCTTTTTACATCTTCCATAGTTCCACATCGTCCTTAGGTACACATTTAATTCTCAAATTGATTGATTATTGAACACTCATTTGATAAAATAGCATTTCTCCCCTTTCATTAAAATTTTGACACCATCCAATTGAAATTAAGAGATATTGGTTATTTTTTGATCCTCATCATAGTTAAGCTAGCATGATACATTAAAATCACATCATCTTCCACCATTTTTTTCATTCCATGGCTGGTAATGTATTGAAATGTTATAATAAGTAATTAAATCCAACCATATGCACTAGTGCAAATTCAACTATTTCTTTTTGAATATATACATTGATATTTTATGATCAATATATAAATGTATATATAACAAATTTATCTTTGTAATCTTATTTCATCCTTATCTTTAATGGCGAAATTACCAAATACAACTCAAAATCCAGAATTGGGTAATCTTTATCATGGTCCTTAAACCATCATGAGGCATAAGAAATAATCATTACATTATGAATGATAATGCATTTCATAAACATATTCTATGAATCACTATAGACTAAATACCCTTATCCACTATAGGTTAATGTATTCAATGAAGTATGATGTTTCCTGTGGATTATGAAGTCTCACTAAAAGGGGTGGGGTGAATCAGGATTGATTAATTTTTATTGAATACATTTATTTTCTCTAATCCCTTTAAACCCCATGTTTTCTGGTAGGATGAGTTTCTACTATAATCAATATAAAAATAAACCCACAAAAATTATTTTAAGATGATGTTGTAATAAGAAACACTTCATTTAGTAACCCAATATACCATTAAATTACAAAATTTTCACAACATGTAGATGGTTATGACCAGGTAAAATCTCATTCTATTAAACACTGAGTACCAATTTATTACACTCTAGAGTTCTATTAGAGTTTATTGGTTTTTCAATACACAATATACTACTATTTACCACTATAGGATGATTATATTGCATCCCGTAGTGTTACCAGCATCCAACCATCCTTTTAAAAATTCCCAATAGCTACTTCTTCTACTTCAGACTCCCACCAAATACTTACATAATATTGAGTCACATAAGATTTTATCCACTTATAGAATGATATATGTCAAATTTTCACTACTTATTTAATACCAAATAAAATGATTTTTTCTCTACAAACCAACTAGATCACATGATCTTCCTATGTACAATATTCAATATCATTATAAACTAAATAAATAACTTACTAAACCTACTAATCTTTCACTGATCTTCAACTAATCAAATGTAAACTTTTTTCCTTGACTATTCATGTATTAATACTTAATTAATGGATATATTTAATATCAAATAATTGTAAAAATTCATGAAATGTATGTTTCATGTGTATTCTCAGACTTCATTCATTATACAATGCATAGTCATCTATATTTTTTGAAATGATACAAATTGAAAAACAACACAAATTCATGCATAATTTTTTTCATGTGAATTAATGTGTGGAATAATGCATGAACAATTCCCCAGATCCTAAACTTCTTCACTGGTTCCCTGTTTTATAATGACAAAGAACATATAAAATGATCTTCCATAGAAAATTCCCTCTTTAAAGTATATCATGATATGGTGTCTCACAAGGTCCCTTTTGACATAATATATTCTATAGACACTATTCAATCCTTGTGAAAAAATATCAGTATGCATACAATTTTTTCATAACACTTCCATTAGAAGAAATAAAAAAAATTAATTTTTCTCAATTAATATACACAAAATTCATACAATATGTGGATATCATTTCATACATGATTATTATACTCTTTGAACTGACTTATACTCATTCTATACTTCATAATTTCATTATCACATAATAGTATACATGTGTTATATTTTTGTCCATAAAAAAACATAGTGTGGTGGTTTACATTGGTTCTCATAATCATAATCAATCATCATAAAATAATTAAAGATTTGAAAATCATAGCACATAATCATGGAAATATCTTGGAGAACACATAGTGTTTCACTACTCAATTTTTACCACTCGAAGCTCTAATATATACAATCCACTAAGCAGTAAAAAATTCCCAAATCTGGAGGTATATATAGAAAAATATCCCTTGAATAAGTTCTCTAATAAACATGGTCAACCACTCATTCCTTCATACAGTGACTTAATGTGATGATTAGAATCACCTTCATAGAAATACCATATTTTTCTTTAGATTAATTATCTTACGTTTGTCCAACATTTAAAGATGAAAATAACTTTTCATGTGAATTTGATCATATTAGAATCATTGGGATTGTAAAATCGTTCTCATAAAGATAATACAGATCATTCTACTATTTTTACCTAATGAACTACCGATTAATAAATTAAGATCCCGGATGAAGGTAGTAGACATCCTGTGACCTCGATCAGACATTTATGATATAATACATCAGAAGTTTTTGGTTCATTCTATATCGTAAATGACGAGAATACAATAACGTGCTTTTAAATCCCACATTGATTTAAAAATCATTTACATTTTACCTTTTCTAATAAACCATTACTTTATAGGACAATTTCAATAATGTGGTCTTCTTGAATTACTCTCTAGTATATTCCCATAATATGATACGTTTCTACAATCATGCCCAATGCTTGGGGGCCCGCATCTTATCCCTTTCACATTTATGTGGGCATGAAATTAACTATTGGTTCCTCTACTGCCCATACTGGCTATCTAGGGAGTTGACTACCCACATAAGTAGTGGTTGAATTCATCTATTGTAGGCTGGTATGGTAGGACAATTTTTTAATAAATTACATTTTATATAGTTGGATATATTTTATATAAATACCTACTAACTTCTCAAACATTTTCATGTAATTTCTTTCTTGATGATATCAATGTTTCATCATTAATAACAATTGAATTATGTAACAAAACTTATATCTATTTAAAAAATCTTCACAATAATTGACTAATTGAATATTTAGATTCTCATATTATTGAAAATAATATCATATTTTACAAAAAAGAATCACATAGTTTATTCAATCTCCATCTATTTTTTTTCAATACCCTATTTATTTACAATGTCAACGATATATTCTCCTAATTTTTTGAAATAAAACCAAATATATAAATATGTGAAGGAATTATCATCTACAACATTAAAGTATGAATAATATCTTCCCTTCTAACACATAAAATCTAAATTACAACATAGACGAAGAGAATCATAAAAAATAAAGACATTTTCTAATATTATATCACTCTAAGTATATATGACCAATGATATGTGTGAAAAAATATTGTGATTATATTTAAGATCATTGTAGTCAATTAATGTTTAGAAAATGATACAAATATTGAATCCATTCATCAGGGGTTGTAAAATTATTTTTAATTAATGTCTATAATTCATCTCAACATAATGATTTAAACAATTAATGTGAAAGAATTTTGTTGACACCCACCAAATGGGCATTATAAAAATCACAAAGGAATAACTACATTAATATGGATATTATTTTTGAACAAATAGGAAAGGAAGGAGAATATGGCCAAAATTCAAGGGCTGTGTGAGCCATCATGAGGATTGTGATCAGGGGCACAATATAGGGTCACGAGAACTTACCGAGTGAAATAGATAACTTTTAGTTGGTATTATGAATCCACTATTGAAAAGTCCTTGAAGAATTTTACTTCCAAACATTTTATGAAATTTTTGAGAACCCCCAAGCATCTATAAATAAAAGAATAAAATAAAATGGGAGGAGTTGTGAGTATCTTAAGCCCGATGAACATAATGAGACACAACCCTATAGATCCACAAGATAACTCATGTCCCTAGATACGCACCCTCTTTGTCACCCAGAATCCCTTTTTATTGTCATCTTCATTGTGTGAAATTATTAGGGTTTGTTGATGAAACCATGTTTTTCATCTTTGGATCCCAAAGGAAAAATGGAAGGGTTTTCCCATGAAATTCGTGTGCATCTCCACTAGACATTTATTGGTCATGCGATGCATCTTTAATAGGTATGGTAATTATCTTTAATATTATTCATGTAATTTCTCTTGAAACATGGCCTTTAGAATAAAAAAAGAAAATTAATAATGGGGAGGTAGAAGCCTCTTGCAGTCATAAACAATTTTGAGATGTGATAAGGTAGTGTGAATCATGGACCGTTGAGACTTCAGGATGGGCCACCCTAATATCATGGAAAGTCATGGACAAGCCACCCTTACCTAAAAAATGTCACAGTAAAGGCATGAAGTATCTCACAGATTCCTTTATATATAAACATTGGTCTAGGAATGACACTTGAAAATGTCAATATGAAAATATATAATTCATTAGATGTGACCTCATGATCCAACAAGTCCACATTAATTGGAAATAATTGAATAATGGTGTCATTGATGAGAGGGACTCATAGGTGATAAAAATCATGCGACGCCCTGAGAGTGATCCATGGAAAAGGATTACAAACACCCTTGGATATAATCCACTTCTACAACACCATCCTAGATTCGATATAGATATGATACAAAAACTAGATAAAAATAGGGGTGGTGTGGCATATAAATCCCCCAACCTGGACTCAGAGAAAAAGGACAATTTTTTCTGCATCTAGATGCATGAGCACAAAAAATCAGAAGATCATTTTTTTGGAGTGACTGCTCTCATGACCAACAAGTATTCCATTATATAATATGGCAATGAACTGTAGGATGAATCATGAACCATGCATAAATAACTTCTCATAATCATTCTAGGATAACATAATAGACTAATTCCATGATGTGTGAAGAAAATACGGCTCATCTTCGAGATTATGTGAGACTCAATATAAACTAATATTGAATAAATATGAAGAATATTCAGGGAAAGATGTTGGTAAAATATTAAACGTGGAAGAATGAAGTAAAAAAAAGTTCACTAACCATTATGAGAATTTTTTGAGTCATCCATGTCATGCGACGAATCCACAACATGTTTCCAAGATCATGAAACGATCCTTCAACACACTATTTGGGTCATGCAATATCTTCCAGAGAGGTTAGATAATGTCACACGCTCCCCCTGGAAATTCCAATTTTGTCATGTGAAATCCTATAGGCGAATTACCCAAGCCTTGTGGATCACATAAGATAAATTACTTGACTCATATAAAGGAACCAGCTCATGCTAGCTACATCTCACAATTTCATTTAGGGAATTTCAACTAAGCTTTTTTGATACCCACTAGGCATGTTAACCAAAACTCACACTTCCCATATAGGAATGTCTAATAAACCCTTTTAATACCCAATATGGATGTCATAAAAGACACATGACACCCCCAGAGACATGTCATAATAAGTCTCACGACAACATATATATGTGTCTTCTAACTCTAGAAATGATAACAGAGTAATTCAGCTCGATCATGAAACACCCCCTTGACATGTCAGCTGGGTTATGTGATGACCTTCAAAAAAACCATTTAGACATTACAATTTCTTCTAGATAATTCAATTGGGTTATGTGATACCTGAAATACAATACGTATTTGGCATAATGGTATACTATGACTAGAAAATAATTTCCTTGCTTTGCAAGTAATCCCTAATCTATAAGAAATACTCAGTGTGTAAGCATAGATAAATGGAACTAAAATGAATATAATTCCAACTATATTCAAGATACATGGGACACCTCTCCTTGAAGTTAAATCTCCATATTAATCATCTATTGTTAAAACATCATTTATGACCCTTATTCAAAATATGCAATGACACTGATTACTTTACATCATTTTTTCTCACAATGAGAATGGTTTTCGTGGGCTTAGGGAGTTGCAATTTTCATATAAATGGCACTCTAAACCTCAAAAAAGTATATGGAAACCATGGTGTGTAACCCCTCATCAATTTAACTATGAGAACCCTAAATCCTACAATTACTAGGATATAAAGGACTCTATACAAGGGATCAAGATGAAATAAAAAACCATTTCATTGCATTCCATTTTATGACTCTGACATACCATCAATTCGGGATGAATCATTCTTATGAGCTGATCACTGAACATCATCCATTAGTATAATGACAAATAAATTGAACTATGATAACACTAATTCCTACAATAACGGCAAAACATTGTATTCCTTTAAAAGGTTTCAGCTCAAATAATCATCTATTGTAATGAAATCCTTATGAAAATGAAATTTAACCATCAAGAGTCAATCATTCCTCTGGTATGACCACTCTACCTCATCCATCAGTAGATTGAGAAATATACTTAACTATGATGAATCTAATTCGTGTAATAAACTGGATACATAGGACATCACCCTATGGCCTAATGTATACAATAAAATCTATTAGGGAAGTCCCAATACATAAGACCAATATCAATTGAAATGAAAATTGATCATTTTATATCTATTATTTATCACAATATGAATAGATCACATGGGCTTAGGGAAGTGAAATAATCTTGTCATCTACACCATATGCTTCTACAATGGAAACGACAACATCAATGTATAATCCCCAAACAACTGAACTATGAAAAATATGATTCTCTCCTTATTATTTCCAAGCTCATATTCATGATCTAGTGGGTAACCACTAGGTGTGACTCGAACATACTTTAGGGTAGCCTCATGCTCCTACCATGGAAGACCAGCAGAATATCCGAAATGTTCAGGATGGGATAATACTCTATTCGTGACTAAGGATCAACAATTTAGAATGGAACATGCCACATGACTAGTTCATATTACTTTCAATAATGAGATAGATAATCACCATGTTCCAACAACTTCTCACCAGTGGGTTCATAATCTTGTAGCACCAGGTGGTTATATACATGTTTCGTTAACCATCATACATCAGTCTAATATCGATACATAATTTAAAAATGTAGGTCATCGTATTTTCACCATGAATCATAACATTCCCTATATTCTTATTCTTATCAATGACAGTGTCCTTGAGGTTGGTCGAGACACATTCTCAACCAGATAAGGGATTGTCGACTATTCTATCAAAGAAGAAGTAGAAGACGCTCATTACTGTGGTAGTCCTCTTTTATGTAGTTTGGATATGGATCACAGGGACTCTACTCCTAAAATCCATTATGTTTCACCCCCATTGAAATACCTCCCATGAACCAGGAAATCCTCACATTTCCTTGAAAAATAAATATAGAATGGTGTTTAAAACTCAAACATCTTTTTATTTAGATTATAGTGAAACATTGAGATACTTTATATGGTTTCCCATCAACATATAGAAATACTCCACACCCATTAGTATACGACCATCTGATCCATCATCTATGGTTTAGACAGATATAGGCATGTATGCTTGATGAGGAGGAGGGCGACATTGAAATATGGAGAGAGTTATTTGGAAATAACCTCTCCATTATGTTTTATCCCCTCGATACATTAAACTATAAGATAACAAATGATCTATAAAGGGAGTTAATGAATTATATACACTGAAATATGTGGGTTACTCAACTGAGGATGAAGTATCAATATATACCTTATCCAAGATACAAGTGTAACGTTCAGATAATCAAGATAATCTATTTTCATCTAGACATAGCTACCATTTCTGTGTTCTAGGATACCGAACCAAATAATCACAGTGGAAATATAAAACATTCTTTCTTCTATTTCATCAGGGAACTTCAATAGCAGATTGGAAAAGCCACATCATGAATCTGTATTTGGGGATGGGGAAAGTATGAATCATTCATCTTTTCTGCACACCTAGTGCAATAAATACCCTCATATATGGTGTTATATAATCTTATAGCCTCTAGATAAATAAAGGTACCACAAAATTCCCATGACATTTGATCCCTAAAATAGAATTCCCATTCTTCAATGATGCCATGAAATCATGAATGGAGGGATATGAAAGCCAATATGATATCAAAATGGGACCATATAAGTAATGAGAATACTATTTGAATACAGATTTCAATGTTGCGATCATTAGGAAAACATCCCATAAAGAATAATTCTCATCATGGGTTGGCGTCACACTTAACTCCAACATGATCACAACTTCACGACATCAAATGGAACACAATAGTATATTCCATAATGATTTCCTAGAAGAATACCCATACTATTAGGCCGAGGCTATATCTACCACTAACTCCAACCCACAGATCATCAATTCTAGAAAGGATTTTGGTTATATCTTTAGCATATTCTTGTGAACCCATGCCTACTTAGCTAGGGGAATAAATATCTCAATCACAATCATGAGGATAGTAATCCCCTAAGAGGGACCTGGTAGAATCAATGATGACACAAGATCACACACACCCCACTAGAGTGAGGGAATTTGTAATTACGTGTCTATCCAAGGAATTATCAAATCCCTAGCTCGAATAATGATCCTAAGTAGTTCGATCAATCAGTTCCAATTGTTTCCCTAAATGATACCCACCAGACTGGGATGGGGGAATTTTCATCATTATTATCACTAGAGAGAGAGTCAGTATTCTCATGGTTGGTAGAAAAATGCTCAGTGTCCCACCTATCCCTCCCACCATGAGAAAAAACATCTATTAGTTTCATCTCATATGATAATAAAAACCAGAAACTCCCTCAATGTAATAGTTCATTGGCCCAGACAAGAAAATCATATGGAAAAGGAAATCAGGACCTGTCGGGGTCTCTTTCTAAAACCTTCCAGTATGGAAAAGGTTTTAAATAATGACCCTTGTGATGAGATTATAGAATCATTATTTTTCATTGATTTTAATGGATCAACCCCAATATCTTGATATTATACTACGAATATTGTCTCTATCAACATGGGAGACACTGATCAAGATGCAACTGAAGAGGGAATCAACATGAAAATTAATACTCGAGAGTAGAGTGATTTGTATGGATCAGTTGAGGATGTTTGCACCTAGAACCAGAGAAGTCTCCAAAAACAAACTCCACCAAATAATGAGCTTCCAACACATAGGAATAATGATGCCAATGAAAAAGTAAAAGGTGAATATACATCCTGATCACCATCTAGAAGAGTTGATATTCCTTCGAAGGAGGAAAAATTTCCCCAATATGAGAGAAAAAATTCATGATCTCTATTTTCTAAGTGAGGTGATACTCCAAAGAAATATTCATACTAGGTTTCATCTTCTGGTAGAGGAAAATATTCTCCATCCGATAGTCAAAATTATAGCAAGAGTGGTATCTAAGAATAAGAATGGATTTGGATATTGACAGCCAATCTATGTAAATGAGGAAATAAAAAATTATCTTGACAACCATCCGTTGTGGAGACAACCACTCCATCATCTGGAAAATAATTAAGTCACATGATGAATAAGGAATCTATAGGAAATAAAGATGGCAACACCTCATTTGCCCCTCCAACTCCTAATAAATGAGTTATAACTTAGGCAGTAGTTCCCCCAGAGTTATATAATGTGATCAAGTCCTTGTGTACTCAATTGGAATACATGGAATGGGAGATAGATACCACTGCAATCAGAAAGGAATCCATCCCCAATGGGTGGACAATACTCAATCTCCACCCATCTTCTGCAATCCAACCTTCTCTGCCTTTGATGGTGAAGGTAACCCCAAAAACATCTCACAAACTTTGTATCCTGATTAGGACAATGATTATACCTAGATATCAATAAGAGATAACAAATATGGGGTGTTGTGTACAAACATTGACAGGGAAAGACTTTATTCTGTATAGAATCCTACCAGCGGGTTCTATTGTTGGATTGGAAGACCATTGACCTCAGATCCTTTATTAGTATAGCTCCACATTGAAAAAAACATGGATCATTGAATAAAATAACTAAAAGCAAAATGAAAACGAGAGTGTTCCAAATTTAGGATCATGGAAGAATGGTTTTACCAATTCAATCAGTATATCTGTTTCGCTAGAGAAAATTTTGGAACAATGTGCTAAAAATATGAGGTATGAGTTTCAGTAACCTTTTATCCCCATGAAGAATCTAGGTGGATTACATGAGTCTTCTAAAATGAAATAATGTCTTTAATAATCCATTCATATGACCCAATTAATGTCTCGAATCATGCCTATAACATAAGGGAAAATGTCAATCAAAGAAGAGAAGCAGATGTAACTCCCAAGCCAATGGTGGTACCTATCAAGGAAACCAGGCATGCTCCAAACAACCCAACACATCCTCTCAATCATCCACAACAACAGTATCATCCTCAACCAGAAGAATAGAGAAATTAGGGTCACCTTATATTTGAGGAAAATGAAAAAAAATTATACTCCATTTGAAATTAAAATGTACCCTGAAATTTTAGGGTTGCCTTGGAAAATAATCTTCTTAGGCTTCAACAACATAGGTAGCTTAATGAGGTCAATTTCACCAATCATCATGACTAAGACCCTAAGAATAGAATGCTTAGTTATAATATCCATAATTTATTGGTCTTCAAATAATTCATTCAAGGAATGATTAAATCTTGACAAGTGGAATTAGACAAATCATAGGACAGGTGTTTTTTAGAACCGTCATTTGGTTAGAATTATAGGACGGTTGTGAAAAATCTCTTTTAAGGCATGTGATTTCTTTTGATAATTGATTGATATGTCAAATAGTTGATTTAGTTCATTACACCATGAAAGATATGTTGCGAAGACCAAAAATAGATCCACCACATACAAAAATACAGCAAAAGTTATCCCCAACGGTTGGAGTGACCACATCAAGTAGGAGGAAATAAAAGAGGCAGAATCATATACTTCTCCAAAATAAGCCAAAACTCTTACAGACATTATACCTGAAACATTTCCAAGACTAGAACTGCCCCACAGAATGGAATCTTCATTAGATGAAGAGCTCATATGTGGTTCTACAAATGGGATACACATGGAATACCCAATCTTAGATGGGGAGTGTTTTTTTTAACTATGGTTTTATCACACATATCTAATGAATGGGGTGCCAAAAATTATGAAACCAAGGATATATGGGAGAATGATGTTATGGTAAAACACAATATTATGTTTATAAACACATGGAGTACACATATGTAGCTGAGAATATTTGGAATGAACTGAAAATCCCAAAAAGGTAAGAAGGTTCCCCATAACCCTCCATCAGTCTCACACATTAGATTATTTTACATGACTCTCTAACAGGTGGTCAATGTAATCACCCCAAATAATAGGGAATGCTATAATTACCTAAAACACTAGAAATCGATATTTCACTAACTGGTGCACAATCCCCATGCATGTCCACATTAAATTTATTTTCTCATAAACCATATGCCAAGGTGAAACCCCATTTCATGAATTACCAACCATTGGAACAAATGTCTTAATTTTTGAAATAGATGGTTGTAGTCCCAAACAAGCTCTCAAATCATGATGCACTCAATTTTTTGAATAAAATTAGGGATGTATTGGTTAAATCCCATTGTACCCCATACGAGTCTGAGATATAAGTTGTTGGATTCTTAGGTGTATCAGGATGAGAATATGTCCATATAATTTAATGTCTCCATCTCATTCACTAATAAAAATATTGGGTAGGCCATAAGAGGGAAAATCTAACATCTATATGTCCTAGGAAAACTTAATAATGTCAACTTCTAAGGGGAATTGGTCGATAATGGTTCAAGAACCATTATAATCTCAATTAAAACCATCCAATTATTGAGATATAGAGAAGTGGACACATATCCCAAAACGATAACCATTCTAGGGTATGATAAGTTTGATAAAAGACCTATCAAGAAGATCAATCGTGAATACTATTTATGGGAACTTAGATATGAAACTGAGTTCATGGTTATTCGGCAAGACACTACATATAATGTCCTACTCGAGAGCCCCTAGTGCCATAGAAATATCACAATACCTTCAACATTCCTTCAATGTCTGAAGTACCCCATTAATGGAAATGTTTGAATACCACATGGTTACAATCCCCCATCAAGACATGTGGATCTATATATGTTGGATACAATTTATACCAAATTGAAGCATGAAACCAAGGGCGGGTGATGATACGCCGGTTGAAACCCCTAATGGATTGGGAAATGACCATGAAAATTCCAGGAGTATGCACTAAAATGACTAAGTACTTACCATAAATATGGTTGAAGCACCAAACCAGATCTCAAAGGTCCAAGCCAATCCAATACTTAATTACAGTGTTAAAGAAAATCATATTTAGAATCTATTTTAAATTACATTGATACCATGGGATGATGATGAATATTCCAATAGCCTCCCCCACCCAGATAGTGATGAAGAATCCCCAAATTTCCATCTTCACCTGAAAATGTATCCACAGACTCTGAAAATGGAATAGGATTAAGATGACCTTATAAATGAACCACCCATATTCGAGGAAATCTTATCCACCACCATAGAATATATTAGGAAAATTAAATTCAGAACATGAGAAGAATCTTAGCCTAATCTGATTAGATCCAACATTCCACTCAAAGAGAAATAGATTTACAACACATTTCTTAATCAACATTGATATGTGTTCAACTGAAACTATTGAGAAACTAAAACACAAAATTTATATGTTGATACACACCATCTCAGACTTCTAGATGAGCATCATGGTTTCGAACAACCATCTATGTTAATTCACCCATCTCCTTCCAAAAATTATGATGTGGAAGTTGAAAAGTTGATCAAATCCAACATTTTTTGAGAACATAATTACCCAATATTTCTTTTCCAACATTGTACCTCTCAAGAAAAGAATTGGTCAGATTTAGAATTGTATTGATTTCAGAGACCTCAATCCACATTTCTCCAAAACTATTTTTTTATTTTCAATGAATGAAATGATGAGCTATGTGAATTCTAGAATATAAGACATTTTCTTCATGGACTGTTACTCAGGGTATAGTCAGATCAATATTTCCCCCTATGACAATGAAGCCACCTCCTTGAGAGCACCACAAGAGATATTCTATGATCATTTCACACACTAGGTATTAAATAACTCTATCCCTATATACCAGGGTGCCATACATCAAATCATTAATACATTCTTATTAAGGATAACTAAGTAATATGTCAATTAATTGGTTGGTATATCCCGAAAATTTTGTGATCACTTCATAGATCTATAAAAAAAATTCAACAATCATTGACATCATAGTTTAAAGATTAATCCTCTAAAACATGCTTTTGGGGTAATATTAGGAATGTTTCATGGATTTTCATTATACCACCTTGGCATTGAGGTTGATCTAGATAAAAATATTTCTATTTTAGTAATTTTACCCTCTCTAAAATATCATATAACTATGGGAATTCTATTAAAACCATTCCTACATCCAGTGATTCATAGCCAACATGGCTGGAGAACCTCTCTCTTTCACCAGGATAATGAAGAAGGGAATCACCAATCAATTGGATGATTACTATCCAAAAGATTTAAAAATTCTCAAACACTACTTTATGTGCCCATATATTTTTAAACATATTGTGGAAGGGAGGAGTGTTATCTTATTTGTGGATGACATGTAGTTCTAAGTAGGAACCATCCCCTCACAAGAAAAAGATGTGAAAGATAGAATAGAATCTCCCACACCAGTCAGATGACTCTAGGTACTAAGACTATATATTCTAATCTCAATAAGAACTAATTTTCACTCATATTTATTGGGAAAACGGTGGGTAATTACATCCATCACCATGAAATACACCTATTCTCTCTTATTCATACATTCATATACATCATCATCCATCTTATGTTGACTAGGTTCTTGAATGGATAAGAAAGTATTCTATACAAATATGACTTTCAGGTCATATCATTGAAGTCAGTGAAAGGGAATGCCCTAGATGATTTCCATGTAGCACAACCTACATAGAAAAATACACTGGAAGACATTGAGTTTCAATATAATGATGTATATTATGCCCATGACACTCCTCGGACAATGAAGATGCACTTTGGTGGTTCCTCCTGAAGCCCTGTCGATACAATAATAGAAAACCCGAAGCTCAATCGGGTTGGTCAAGGGATTGTTTTTGTTTCTCAAAAACGAATCACTACTATTTCTCACTATCTGAAGGATACTCAAATAATTAGGTAGAATACAAATCTCTCATCACTAGATTGGAACTAGCCCTATAAATGTACATAGTGTAACTGAATATCAAGGGGGGATTGTAATTGGTGATAAAGAAGATCAAAGGTGAATATTCTATTAAAAAATAAGGAAACAGTCACTACCACTAGCTATGTCAGGGGATTGATGGAAGAATTCCCTTTTGATCCCACATTTCATCATGCCCCGGATCATATAATTATCATGCATACACACTAGATAATGCATCCACTATCCTGGCCAAACCTGATTAGGAGGAAGTAATTATATATATCCCACATAAATGAAAGATCTCTTCAACTGTCATATGTGATATGGAAGAAATAAATCAGTTCAACACCACATAGATCATGATGAAAAAATGATCACTCATGGATGTATAGAGACTATAATAGGTTATCTCTAATATAGGATTCTCTTAAAATACTGACTCGTGATCGAACCGATTCGACACCTTGAAAAAAGTAACACTCTTTAGGATAGTCCAAATGAGAAAAAAGTTCTCAAAAAACTATTTTTTGATGTAATCCTTCTATGGTAAATAATATAAGGATAAATTTACTTCTTCATGAAATAAGTAGAAGTTGTCTCCTACAACACCCATGTAACACCCCAAGCTTATATGGTATGTTTCCCTTTGAATAATGCAATAGCTTATATTGTACGCAACATGGAGTTTTAACACACCACATCAAATCAGACTAGCCGTTATGAATTGTAATACCCACTTTTTGATTTTTATAATTTTTATTTTTCTAAATGGGATTTATTTTTGGATTTTGAATATCAAAATTAGCTTTGGGTTAATTTTTTTTTTCTGAAATCCTTCAATTTTTGATGAATAGTTGAAAACACTATTATTGTTTAAAACCGACTTTTCATTTAAATAATTAGTTATTTTATTTAAATTTATATTAATTAAAATTAGATATATTATTCCTATATCTATTCAATGAAATTCATTGGAGTCATTTTATAATAATATTACATTAATAAAAATTTATTGAACTTTTTACCGTCATTTACAAACCTTCACAACACATTTAAAAATTTGTATAAAACATACTTTTACCGTTTCTATGAATTGAATTTCAAAAATCAAAGAAAAATGTTTCAAATTAGTAAGTAAAATTTTGTTCAATATGATGAAGATAATTTCTGGCGAATAGTATGTTTTGATTTTATTTACCACATATAAATGTAAATTGGGTAAATAATGGTAAAAATGATATTATAATTACCTTAACATAAGTCATAATTATATTGGATATGTTTATTTCAACAAAAAGAATACATAGGTATAAAATATGATCCTTTTTTCCACTTTGACTGTATTGGGACATTTATTATTATTTAATTTAAAGAAGAGTTAAAAGTGTTAAATTCAATGTTTAATAACTAAACCATTTTTAATACAGGGTTATACAGAAGATAATTTCGACTATAAATATTCATTAAAAATATAAAAAGTGTTCCTACATAATGGTATTTTTTTTATTTTTATACAATAAATAATTAAATTATTTATGATATAATGATGATGCAATAATTACCTTATTAATGAATGATTAAAATAATTTATATTATAAATATCCAATTAAATGTAAATTTAGAGTTATGATAAATTACACTAAATTTATAGGATATTATGACATGTTAGGGTTGATTAAATAATTTTTTTTCAAAGTGATAAAGATGTTATGACTACCTAAAAAACAAAATATCAAATAGTGTCAAAATTGACATAAATGAGTTTTTAAAACAAATACTATATTATTAATTGATATAATATTACTAAAAATATAAGGTTTTACCAAAAGTTTTATAAAAGGTTACATATATTAATAATGAACCACTTGGGGTTCACATGGATTTTTATCGTAAGTTTATTAAGCCTTTATTATAATAATACCAGAATACATTGTAAAAATTAAACTATATAACTAAGAGTTAGATCTAATAGATAACCTTATTATGGTGACCAAAACATATCTAATGCCTATTGGTTGAGTGTTTTTAGATCCTAAATACCTTATCCTTTATATAAATAATATTTGAGCAATTATAAAGCTAATATGATTGTATAATAATATAATAAATCTTTTTTTCCTAATGTGACCATCACCTCTCTTATAAAAGGGTACTCCCCCTTTTCTCAAAATCACACTTCCAAAGCCATTTAAATAAACCAAAACCTACTTAAATATCCTCTAATCTACCCTCACATTGACCAAGAGGAATTCCATTTATCAGAAATCCACCCTATGAATCCCTTTTGACCAACTCAAATTGACACACCTGAAAAAGAGGTAATAATTTCACCACCACTTCTAAAGTTACTTTCTTCTTCCACATCCTCATTATTTTTTGTTTGAATAACAAAATAATAACTACAGTACCTTATACAAACTATTATGATTTTATAACCATGCTACAACCATATTCATTATTCTATCAATCCAATGAATGAAAAGTCACCATATGTGTGTACGTATGTCTTACCGTCTCCATGTTGTGGTGTAGTTTGTTATTCAAACACATCATTATTTGGATGGGTATAATAATGATTATAAATTATTTAAATAAAAATTATAATATTTCAATGATTCTTTATATATGATATTCCATACAATTACATACTATCTCACCATCAATCGCTTCATTATCCGAGGTAGATTATACGTGAGTATCTACTAGGACATCTTTATCATCCGTATCAATGTTTCTTAAAATTTTATTTCAAAACATTTTTATTATTTCCTAGACTATGGGTTAATGTAATTTATACCATTTTTTAATCTTTTTACAAGATGTTTATAATATGATTTTTCTACAATTTTCCATGCTAGGTCTATTAATAACTTTTCATCAAAATTAAGAAAATAATGTTTTTTAACTTATACGGTGAGTGTGGCTATTTTCTACCATTGTAACACTATCTATGATTTCCTTAAATTCTTATCATAATATTTTTAAAATTAATTTTTTCTTTTGAAATTACACAACTTTTAAATGATTTCAAAATAGAATGATATATTTCTCTCAAATAGTTTTGATTTCATCTATATTAACATGCTTTGTTGGATTTTATGATTGTTTAATGTTGGTTTATTATGATAAAATATTATATATTTTATTGAGGTATTTGTGATTTGTTTGAATGTAGATGTGATATTTTATACCATTCATGGTTTATGGTTAAAGTACTAACATTTCATATGCTAGTTTTAATTCGAATGTTTATATTATGTTTCAACCTTTTCATACGAGGAATGAATTGGACTTAGTAAGTGACGGGTGGAGCTTACTATAGCTCCTCGATGCATCTGTAGGTCTCATGAGGCAAATTAGTGTCCTGGAACAAGTCCTTCACAAAATTTTATTTGTATTCTTGGCATGATTCCTTGACTATGTGGTTATGATGTCCGGCATTATGCATTACATCATTATGAAATAGGCTATTGATATTACATGTGATTATTTGACTATTATAATATACATGTGAATAATTAAATCGAATTATTTGATTTATCTTTTCCATATTATGCTGATGTTTATGTTTAAAATGCTTGGTTTTTAGCCTTATATACTGCCTTAGATGTTTATGCTTATTTGGGACGGTTTCCACTATATTATTATCCTTAATGTGCACCTGAGCCTTCCCCTTTCTATGTATATTTTTTCCTAGATGAAAAGAATTATATTATGAATGAGTTGTAGGGATATTCTTAAGAAGACGATTGTGTTAAAAGGAGACACAATGTTTTTTTTATTTCATGATGTAATGTTAATATTTTGTATGTAAATAGTACATCCAATGCTACTAAACTGATCGGTCATTCGGGACATGATTCCCTGTATCATGCCAATGTTAAGTAATATTGAATTGAATCTAGGTAACTGGGGTCGGGGCATTAAAGATGGTATTAGAGGATTTTTTGTTTAGTCTTTGGAAGCTAGATTTATAAAAATTCTGATTTGATAACATTAGCCTAAGATAGACATTGAAGATTAATATAGAAGAACTTCCTAGAATTTTGGTAATGTATATATTTTGTGTGTTTTCTGAGAAATACATCCATTTATGGATACATGTAGGTATAGGGGGCTGTAACACAGATGTACCTAGGAGTGAAAACTATAATAAGGATTTTTAGGCTTGACCGAGGGTATCCTAGTACACGATAATGAGCTTTGCTGCACTCATGGTTATGACACTCTTAGGGGATATTCCTAGGATAATTCACATTTTCATTTAAAACATTTATTATGGATTTATTAGTATATACCTCTTAAAGGAAAACATTTTTATGATTACAGATTATATCCATAAACTGTCCATTATATGATAAGTGTTTTACAAGTTTGAAATTATGTATTTTGATTCATAATGTAATCTAGTGCATACCATTGTCTAGAAATGGGACATAGTGGACGGAAAGTAAAACATATCAACACACATAATACATGTAGTGATTTACCTCATAATCGTGATAATTATATTGGATTTGGTGATTCAACTGATTATAAATGACTTATAACCATACTGGTATAACTCACTCATGTTATGAATAATAACCTATCCCGTATGGAGAACCCTGATCCACAACATTGATGATCAATGTTAGACCGCTTCACTAGGAAAAAATCACCATAATTCAATGGGACTAAATATCAATTTGTAGTTGAGCAATGGATATGTTCCTTATAGAAAATATTTCATGCTTTGGGGAGTAGCGAAAGGGAAAAAGTTGTCATGGAAGATTATCACCTCAAAGGAGATACAGATCCATGGTGGTCATAAATTCAAAACAAAAAGGAATATTAAGAGGTATAAAATATAAAATGGAGGGATTTTAGGGATATTTTCTTGGAAAAATACATTCTTTCTGACCATCGATCTGATATGGAAAGGGAATTTCTGAGTTTGAGGCAAATAGAGGATGAGAATGTCGCATAGTGTGAGGCTAACTTTACAGGGCTAGCAAGGCTTGCAACAGAATATATACGTAACCCAAGTAGTAAGATTGATCAATTATTCAATGGGTTAAAACCATTTCTCTATTTAGTATAATTCTCACAATTCTTCTCATCATACAAAGATAATGTCTCATGTTCTATAATGATCAGAAATAAAATCTCTATGTCTTAGAACTTTAAATCAAAGAATGAAAATAAGAGCTCTGCTGAACACTCTAGAAATGGAAGGGTAAGAATAAAAAAGTTGAATTCCTATCCTATGGTAAATATGAGAAGAAACACCCTGGTACTTTCTAGAGGGTAATGGGTGTCCATTATAAGTGTGGTGAATGATGCCACCAAGCTCATTATTGCAAGAGAAAGAAAGAAGATGTCAAATTTGAATGATTTTATTGTATATAAATGAGGCATTATGAAAATGAATATCCTAAGAACCAAGGAAAATTACCTCAAAAAAGTCCAAGGGAGCAAGGCCATGCTTATGCAATCACTACTGCGGAGGTTGAAGCTCCGAATGACATAGTGTCAGGTAATTTTATGGTTTCCTCAAATTTATCCAATGCTTTATTAGATTCTGGATAATCGCATTGTTTCACATCATCCAAGTTTAATATGAAAATTAGATATTTCCAATTTAATTTAACAAGGAATTTGTCATTAAAAAATATAATTTCAACAATGTTTTGTGAATAAGTCCACATTAGGGCATATAAATGTTCTTTATCTACTGATCTCATCATTATACCCTAGATTGAGTATAATATATTCCTCAGTATAGATTGGATTTCTGACCATGATGTGAAACATTATTTAAAAAAGGAGGTTACAATATTAAATTATGATAAGGACTACGTTATCTTTAGAGTTGAAACGTCACCACCAGGTAATTATCTAGATCCACCCCCAATAGCTCAACTAAATTCAATTACTAGGGAGAAAGTGTAGAGACCCAAATCTTGATGTACATGGACATTACATTACTTTTGCGGAAAACATAGTACATAACAAAAATAGACACACAAGGACCGTAATAGTTTAGTGTATTTGGAAATTCGGAATATAATCTCCTAATCGTGGTGAAGGATCTTCAACATCTCCAATAAAGATCTTCCCCTTTTGTTTTCTTACCTAAAACCTTTCTTTATAAACTGGGGAAAAAACATATAAAGGGTGAGCTCAAATGATCAGTAAGGGTAAGCATGGATAAAATAAAACAAATCATATACATTTGAACTTAAAAACATGAACATAATGTTTAAACGTCAAAAGGTTGAGCAATGACATAAAACATGGAAGTACATAAGGCATAGATCATAAAAGAACATGAAGCATTATAAAATAGCATGGGAGTAAAACATGTAATTGTGGAAACCATTAAGCACATGTTGTGATTTCCATACTAGCCAAGGCAATGTTTCCAAGACCATCTTAGTGGAAAAAGTATCTTTCGGAATCGAGTTCACGTCTCGTTTCAGTCCTTTAACACTGAACCAGATTAACTTACCGTTCCAGCCATCTCTATCTTATGAGATATTAATCTTTACCCAATTCATTGAAGGGAGATATAGGTACCACCCATCTCATAATTAAGTCATTCTTTCTTGTGCAACAAAATAAACATAAAACATTCATCATAACCCAAAGAATAAAATCGGTTTCATAAACATCATCCCATCATCTCATAATCCATATAAAACAAATGGACATTTCATTATAAGAATAGTGGAAACATGTAAATCATAGAGACATGATACTTGAAACATAATCATGTGAAACAATGTCATCTTATATGAAAATGGTTTTGATAAAACACTTGACAAGAATTCTTGAAGAAAATATCATTTTTTCTTCAAAAGAATTTTCTTTTCACAAAATGTCATGAAAATTTAAAAGAAAAGTATTTTGTTTAAAATAGTCATAAAATATTTTAGAAGAATATTCATGAAAATAAGGCTTTATAAAACCATAAATATCCTTTCATGTCGTATACGTTAAAAAACATTCTTCTCATACTTTTGTCAGAAAAGTCAAATAGTACCTCGTAAAATAAAGATTCCATACATACCATGTAGTAAAAGTAAAAATGGGTACAAATGACTTTAAACAAACATGAAACCATTTTTAGGAAACATGGACATGGATGAGAACAATAACCCCAGTAAATACTCACTAATAAAAAATCTCGGATAAGAATGATATTGGAAAAGTTATCCCTTACCTTAGTTCCGATATGACAGAAAGGCTCAGTCAGAGACAAGGTCTCTGACCATTTTTTAAAATAAAATAAAAGTTCAGCAAGCAGACATTAAAAAGCAAGAGCATACGAAAAGTTTAAAAATCGTACCCATCATCAGCTCTATAACCAAGTGCCTCATCAGCAGTTTCCGACTCCCATTCCGAACTTTCATACTGCTTCAAGAGCTTCACATACTTGCGTCTGAGATTTAACTTCTCCAACTGCAGAAATTCATCCGAAGAATTCATCCCTTTACCCTTTCCCGTAGAGGAACTTGTAGGTAACGGACTTGGCATATTAGAATAGTCTTTTCACTGCCTTCTTTTTGGGGGGGAAGTCACACTACTCTCACACCCATCCATGGTCCTCCTCCCAAATTGAACAACATCACTGAACGAGGCCCGACCGCGACAATCATTCTCTTTCTCACTATCAGATAAATCCCCCCAGTTCCCAGTGAGACACACCAACTGCTGTCCATTTCTTAGACCTTGCTCCTGCACCGCCTGACTAATCGGATCAATGACTGCTAGGCACTGTGGTTGAGCAGGAGTCCCATTAGCTCCCAGCACCCCGGACATGCCAAGCTGAGTGACCTGCCCATCCTTCAAAAAACCCACCTTCCTCCCTTGTGAGAACCTTCATGACAGATCCAGGATCTCCCTGCCCCTGCAACATGCCCATGTTTCCTTCAAGAAGCACACTGCACACATTTTGACCCATCTCCTCACTTCCATTTTCCATATTGCTGGATCTCAGAACAGGTTCAGACTGCTCTTGACCCAACTCCATATCAGCACACAGCAGACTAGAGAAACTGTTGCTCATATCAATGCCCTCCACTTGCTGAACATTAGAGAACGTACGCCCCAGAGAGGCCCCCACCCAAACATCTGCAACTTTCACAGCATCCTCTGCCTGCACATAATCATCAGGTCTCGATAGCTCCTCCTTGCCAGCAACATCATCCACCGTAGTCCCAACAAGTCCATTCCCAGCCCGCTCCCCTCCCACTGCAGCCTGCTCTGTACCACTGCTCACCCCAGCAGCTTGACCGACCTGCCTCATGTCACTGCTCCGACCTCCTATAGATGATAATACCAGATCCTTTCTATGCCTTCCAAACACCTCATATTCATTGTTATGACATCATTTATGTTTCACTAATTACTTTATATTACCCGTTATTTTGTAAATTCAATGTTAAAGTAGCGTTTTGGGTAAAATCATTTCATTTATCGTATGTGTTTCGACTTGTCGCTTCTTGATATTATTACTTATATCCTGATTTACATAATTCCAGAATGTAAAAAATTATTTATATATAATATATATTCATCATATACATATATATTATATATCGATAAAAGGAATGAATAACACCATTCATGGAGACGGTAGGTCGTACGTACGCATGAACATTGTTTTTGTTTCCTTATTTAATTGAATGAAACTAAATAGATGACAGAAATATATTTATACATAAATCCAGTAGCATTACTATTTCATATATTTCATTATTATACATTATATAAACTTTATGATCATTCATGTATGGTTAATCATTGAGAATGAATCTCATCGCGTCGTGGAGACGGTAGTCCGTACGTACGCACGAGCGATGATATCGTTCCCATAATTATAGAATTGGAGTGGATGGTATAATATTTCAGAATCAGTATGATGTTATAATAATCATATATAGTTATTATTTACACCATTATTCCCATCCATGTACGGTGTTGGTGGAAAAACAGATTACACCACTGCGTGGAGACGGTATTCCGTACGTACGCACATGCGGTGATTTTGTTTTCCGTAGGATGGATAGAAGGTGGAATAGGGTTGTTTCATATTTATAATAACATATAAGTATGTTAGGGATACTGATTTTGTTACTTCATAATGAAACAACTAAATAAGAAGAAGTTGAAGAAGAAGGAAAATTGAAAGAATTGGTAATGGATACTACCTCTTCTTTGACAAGCCTCTTTGAATCCTCCTCTTAGGGTACTAAAATTGGTCTTTGAAGAATACCAGAACCTCTAGGATGTTTTTTAGGGATGTTTATAAGGGAAATGATCTGGGTTTGGCAGAGATTAAAGGCTCATATTGGTGTGAGGATGAGAGGGAGGAGGTGCTCTTTTATAAGGGAGGAGAGGGGCACCTTTGGAAATCTTAAAAATATTAATTTATAAAAAATCTTACCCACTTAAAAACCTCCAAAAATGACTCCTATTAAAATATTAGATGATTTAGGGTTGTAATATAATCAACCAATAAAATTTAGACATGCTATGAATTTATATTAAACATTATCAACTTGATTTATCCTTATTTAATCAATTTAATTTTATTTGTGGTAATAACATTCTAAATTTTAAATTATAAGAAATAATTACTTATTTGTTGTGAATTTTCCATAGTTTTATACTTTATAACATTTTATAATATATAAATTTAAACTTATAATATTTATATATTTGTGTTATTTTTAAACAATTTTATAATTTGTTATTTTTATAAAATAACAACAGTGTCAATTTTGACACTAATCATTTATTTGAATTTATATAAAATATATACAGAAGATATTTTCGAAATAAAAGCTTTAATAGATTCATAAAAGAGCATATGTTTCTAGAAAATTAGTGGATCTCATTAAATAGTTCATATAATATTTATTTTATTATTTTTAAAACCATTTATTTGGTTTATCTCTTAATAAAATAATTACTACATCATTTTTGTATAATTATTTAATATACATATTTGATGCATAAAAATTAAAACAAAAATCCTATGATAAATATAAATATATTTCCTTTCACAATTATACTTTTACTCGAATTTATCATCCTAAAATCACAATATTTAAATTTTTATATTTATTAAATTATGAAGGTGACAACTTTGGCATCATTTAAAATAAAATAATATAAGTGTCATAATCACATTTATAATGCTAAAAATGGTCAAATATTCGACCACTGAATGATTATGGTTTAAATTTACATTACAAACACGTTTTGGTCAGGGTTTTGTTCCTTTTACGGTCACTATTAGATTAATAAAAACTATATTCTTGATTTTTCACTAGATAAACAATTTCGGCATCACAATTGTGTCAAAATTAATCCTAATTATTTAATCCATAAAAATTATAAATAAACTCATATGATGTAGATAATTTCATTAGCTTTCTGGAGACTATTCATGTTCGACATTTCATGAAGTTTATTACTATGTTAAAATTAATATACTTATAAAATTTAAGAGAGTTACATGTTGTCACTTTCTTTGGTTTTAATAATAATTAAGTTATTTTCATGGAGAAAACCCATTAAATGATTCTAATCCGACCCTTAGGTGATATGGGTCGACTTTTAGTCATCCAATAGGATTTTTTCAGGTGTTAGGTTAATTTTATAATCTTATATTTACCCTTAATTACTCGATTTACCTTTAACTAAGGTAAATAAAATTTGCCGTAGTTACTATTCATAAAGCCCAAAAATAAAAAGTAGCATATTAACATAATATGGAACCACTGATTACAAATATGGATTCCATTTTTCAAATTCAATACACAATAGTTTCAGAAATTAAATTCAAATTAATCCCATTGTCGAAAGAAATTAGGTTTTTGTTTAAAACATTGCAAAAGATTGAATTGATTTAACCTACGAATTCAATGTAAAATCAATGATAATGATATACATTATATTAAATGGTAAAAATATATTATATTTATACTTTAAAACCATTAAATATTATAATTTAACCACATAAATTATTACGATGAAAAAAGTGTTTTTTAATTTAAATATACCGTGTTTTTACTATTCATTAAAATATGAAAGCTATCAGAAGAATATGATAATTTTATCCAAGGTAAAATTTTATATCCTTTTTCCAAAGAATAATTTTATTTTTTAAAATTGAACATATAATCATGTCAAAAACTAGATTTAATATAGGTGCTCCATCAAAACGTGGCAAAACTGCATCTTTTTAAAAATACTTATTTTACCCAAAAAATTTATTTTGTTCTCTTAACATGTTCTAGAAAATGTATAAGATGAATAATAATGTTATAAAATTCAAAATGTAGTTAATACTATTCATAACTACTAGTCAATGATAATATAATAACAATATATCATTGTTTAGTGAAACTCGGTATTGCGTACAACACACACTATCGAGGAAGGTCGTGATTGCGTGTAATGCAAGACAAGTAAGGGTTGCGTGTAGTGAAAGACTCCTTTGTTGTTTTTTATAACATAATATAATCAAATAAAATTTATACATTAATATATATATATACATATATAGATATATATACACTCAATGTTGCGAACTTGAAACTGCGTGTAACAAGATCCAAGAATAGTGTTGCGTATACTGCAAGCTAATACGATGTTGCGTATAGTGCAAGATAATATTTGTGTAGTGTGCAAAAGAATATATGAAAGAAATTAAAAAGAATATATCTTATAAAATCTCGGGTTGTTACATTCTACCCCCCATAAAAGGAATTTCTCCCTCAAAATTCATCAGGGTTATAAATCATTTACTATTCATAGAAACCCACATCGTAAAAAGGAATAAAAATACATAATTTTAAAAAATAAAGTATGAAACGTAATGATGACCCAAAATGAACTAATCACTAGGATTCCACATAAGAGAACATAGGTGAAAATATGGATATGGAAGAGAAATCTAACCATCATGTTCTGATGGAGAGTGGTAGAGAACATGGCTATGAAAAAGCCAACAATCACAAAGCCATAAATTTGTGATGATCTATGGTACCATCAAAATCATCGGATATAAGGGCACTAGGACAAAATTTTTTGTTTTCAAGATCATTTCCCTAAAGTTGAAGAATCATAAATTAGAAGAAATACTTTCTTGATTTTGGTATAGTCTCACCGTTGGTTGTTCCTTGGACAATTTCCACTTCATCTCATAATGAAATGATGGTGAATTTGTCCTTAGTGAAGTGTTATCATACCATGTGATAGAATGATGGGTCATTCCATCTATCTCAAACAAAAGGTTAGAAAAATTTAGAAAATATACATAAGTTCATCTATGGTAAGGTTAATCATATACGATTCCAAAAATGATCTTATACTTCATATATCATGCCGCTTAATAAAATAAATCTAGTTTCTACTAACCTGGGACTTCCTGTAGGCCAGTGGTATGAGGTAAAGGCCAGTCGCACTTCGGTTGTGGGTTCGATTCCCACAGCCTTGTTCGACGTGACGGGTTATCGCTTGTCCTGCAGGATGTACTTTTTCTAAAAATACATTACTATAACATCCCATCAATAATATCGAAAACGGTTTTAAACAATACTAACATATGTCCAACATAATCCATTCCAATTTTTAGGCTTATCCATAATATTTCAGTCCATTTTCATATTATAGTGAAAATGATTACCAGAGATTTCATATAACAAAAATGTTAATACCATCGTTGATCACCATATATAATAAGATATGTCTTGTTGGTCACATTCCAAACATTAGAAGGCCTTAATCATGTATTCTCTTGAAAAATTAATACCAATTGAATCATAGTGGAAACATGAGTGCAGTCAAAAGATAACTCTTTCCACATACAAAAACCCCAAAATTCTATATACTCAAACCATGATATAACTATTTCCTTATATCAGTGATGAGCTCATGAATACTATCAAACATTTCATTTTCTCCTTATCCCTTCATTATGCGCATACCATCTTTTTTCCAATGATATCTCAATCACTTTCCATGGTTATCGGTACCATAAAATTATTGAAAACCACAATAAACCAATACATAAATATTCCAATATTCCACGATACTATATAAAACATTATTTTGGAATCCCATTACATAAACACTTAATCATTACACAACTTCATTTTCATACTCAACATCACAAATAATGATTTCATGATAATTCCCTTTATCCTTTTCCTTAAGAGGTTGCTCACATTGATCATCATTAACCCGTGGATTAGGGCGTTTATTATCATAATGCCCCATTTCCTTGCAATTGAAGCATTAAAGTGTTGGTGGTGTGCTCTCTATAGTCTTTTCTTTATTCACATCAATATCAACCCTTTTTCCATTACATTGACACTCAGCTTCTCGATGACCTTCATTTCCACATTTAAAACATTTTATAGTACCTTTTAGGCAATCTCCACCATGCTTATTTCCACAATTTGAGCATAAGGAATCATTCATATTCATTTCACCATTATTCTGACATTTCTCCTTGAACTCCATTTTCGTTTCTTGTCAAAACCATCAGATGGATATGTTACACCAACTTCCAGTTCTACCTTGATAGCACAACACGCAATTTCTTCATAGCTACTGAAGTATCTTATATCTAATACCCTTTGAAGACTTGGTTTTAAGCCACTGAAAAATCGATCAACTTTACTTTCAGGCTGGATGATAAAGCTAGATGCATACCTTGCAAGCCTTGTAAAATTCGCTTCGTATATACCAACAAATTCATCATCCTTCTGCATAATCTCAAGAAACACCTTATCCATCTTTGTTCGAAGAATACGAGGGAAATACTTATTGAAAAATATGTTCTTCAACTCGTCCCATTCCATGGACTCAATTTCATCTCTTGACCTTGTATTCTTGATAAGATTCCACCATTGATCAGCGTCACCTTCCAAACGATATACTACTAATATGACTATATAATGTTTAGAAAATTGAAGAACTGAAAATATCTTTTCAGTGGTACTGATCCATTGTTCAGCAACAAGTGGATCAGAAGACCCACTGAATGAAGGTAGACGTTGCCTCATGAAGGACTCAATAGAATAGTGTTCCCTTCTCTGCCCATTTGGATGTCCAGAATGATTCATAGCTTGTGTAAGTATAGAAATAAGATTTTGCACTCCATCTACCATAACATTTGTTTGTTCAGGAGGACAATCATTGCATCGTCCATTACATTGATCAACACGGTTCCTTCGGGTTCTAGACATCGTCTAAAACCCAAATTGAATAGTGTGAGAGGTAAAAATCATGCTAGGAAAAAACATAATAAAGGGGGAGTAACTTCAATATCAAACATCTTAAGTTTAATTCTATGATCGTTAGTACAATTCTAGGACTATAACCTATACCCATACTTAACCTTAGGGACATCCCTAGACATACCTTAGAAATATCTCTAGGGATCTCACTAAAGTTCTCACATCCTAGTTTCCAAAGGTTGACTAAACCTTTCCTCTGATACCAACTGTAGAGACCCAAAGCATGACGTACATGGACATTACATTACTTTTTCTAAATACTTAGTACATAACAAAAATAGACACACAAGTACCGTAATAGTTTAGTCTCTTTGGAAACTCGGTATATAATCTTCTAATCGTGGTGAAAGACCTTTAACATCTCCAATAAAGATCTTCCCCTTTTGTTTTCATACCTAAAACATTTCTTTATAACCTGGGGAAAAGAAAATATATAAAGGGTGAGCTCAAATGCTCGGTAAGGGTAAGCATGGACAAAATAAAACAAATCATATTCATTTGAACTTTAAAACATGAACATAATGTTTAAACATTAAAATCTTGAGCAATGGCATAAAACATGGAAGTACATAAGGCATAGATCATAATGTAAAATTAAGCATTATAAAATATCGGGGGAGTAAAACATGTAATTGTGGCAACCATGAAGAACATGTTATGATTTCCATATTAGCCAAGCAATTGTTTCCAAGACCATCTTAGTGGACAATGTCCCTTTTTGAATCGATTTCACTCCTCGTTTCAGTCCTGTAACACTGAACCGGATTGACATACCATTCCATCCATGTCTATCTCATGAGAAATAAATCTTTACCCAATGCATTGGATGGAGATATAGGTCCCACCCATCTCATAATGAAATCATTCTTACTTGTTCCACAAAATAAACATAAAACATTCATCATAACCCAAAGAATAAAATGGGTTTCATAACCATCATCCCCTCATCTAATAATCCATATAAAACAAATGGACATTTCATCATAAGAAAAGTGAAACCATGTAAATCACAGAGACATGATACTTGAAACATACACATGTGAAAAAATGTCATCATATATGAAAATGGTTTTGATAAAACACATGAAATGAATTCTTGAAGAAAATATTCTTTTTTATTCAAAATAATTTTCTTTTCACAAAATGTCATGCAATTTTAAAAGAAAAGGATTTTTTTTAAAATAGTCATGAAATCTTTTAGAGGAAGATTCATGAAAATAAGGCTTTATAAAACCATAAAAATACTTTCATTACATATATGTTAAAAAAACATTCTTCTCGTACTTTTGTCGGAAAAGTCAAAAAGTACCTCGTAAAAGAATGATTCCATACATACCATGTAGTAAAAGAAAAAAATGGGTAAAAAGGACATTAAACAATCATGAAACCTTTTTTTGGAAACATGGACATGTTTTAGAACACTAACCCCAGTAAATACTCACGAATAAACAATCTCGGATAAGAACGAGATTGGAAAAGTTATCCCATACCATAGGTCTGATATGCTTCGTATGGATCCGAACCTCCTGTATAATGATTTAAATAGTGTCATTGACTTATTAAATAATCATATTCATTGTTATTACATCATATATGTTTCACATATGACTTTATATTACACGTTCTTTTGAAAATTCCATGTTAAAGTAACGTTTTGGGTAAAATCATTTCATTTATCGTATGTGTTTCAACTTGTCATTTCATGATATTATTACTTATATCCTTATTTACATAATTCCACAATGTAAAACATGATTTATATATAATATATATTCATCATATACATATATATTAGAGATCGATAAAAGGAATGAAATACACCGTTCATGGAGACGGTGGGTCGTACGTACGTATGAAAGCTGTTTTCGTTTCCTTATTGAATTGAATGAAACTAAATAGATGAGATACATATACATATACATAAATCCAGTAGAATTATTATTTCATATATTTCATTATTATTAATTATATAAACTTTATGATCATTCATGTATGGTTAATCATGGAGAATGAATCTCATCACGTCGTGGAGACGGTAGTCCGTACGTACGCATGAGCGATGATATCATTCCCATAATTATAGAATTAGAGTGGTTGGTATAATATTTCATAAACAGTATAATGTTATAATTACCATATATAGTTATTCTTTACACCATTATACCCATCCATGTAAGGTGTTGGTGGAAAAACAGATTACACCACGGCGTGGAGACGATATTCTTTACGTACGCATGCGCGGTGATTTTGTTTTTCGTAGGATGAATAGAAGGTGGAATAGGGTTGTTTCATATTTATAATTACATGTCGGTTTATTATGGATAATTATGTTATTGCTTAATAATGAAACAACTAAAGAATAAGAAGTTTAAGAAGAAAGAAAATTGAAAGAATCAGTAACGGATATTAACTCTTTTTTGACACGCCTCTTTGAATCGTCCTTTTAGGGTACTAAAATTGGTCTTTGAAGAAGACCATGACCTCTAGGATGTTTCTAGGGAAGTTGATAAGGGAAATTATCAGGTTTTTGCCCAGATTAAAGTCTCAAATTTGTGTGAGGAAGAGAGGGATGAGGTGCCCTTTTATAAGGGAGGAGAGGGGAAACTTTGGAAATCTTAAAAATATTAATTTATAATAAATCTAACCCCACTTAAAAACCTTCAAAAATGACTCATATTTAAATATTAGATTATATAGGGTTGTAATATCATCAAACAATAAAATTTATACATGTTAGGAATTTATTTTAAACATTATCAACTTGGTTTATCCTTATTTAATCAATTTAATGTTATTTATGGTAATAACATTCTAAATTTTAATTTATAACAAATAATTAATTATCTGGTGTGAATTGTCCATAATTGGATACTTTATAACATTTTATACCATATAAATTTAAATTTATAATTGTTAAATATTTTTGGGATTTTTAATCAATTTTATACTATGTTATTTTTATAAAATAATAATAGTTTCAATTCTGACACTATTCATTTATTTGAATTTAAATAAAATATATACAGAAGATATGTTCAAAATAAAATCATTAATATATTCCTAAAATGTCATATGTTTCTATAAAATTAGTTTAGAACATTAAATAATTCATATAATATTTATTTTATTATTGTTAAAACAATTTATTTGGTTTATCTCTTAATAAAATAATTACTACATCATTTTGTATAATTATTTAATATACTTATTTGTTGCATAAAAATTTAAAATAAAATCCTATGATGAATAAAAATATATTAAATTTCACAATAATACTTTTAATCCAATTTATCCTCTTAAAATAATAATATTTAAATTGTTATATTTATTAAATTATGAAGGTGACATCTTTGCCATCTTTTAAAATAAAATAATATAAGTGTCATAATTGCTTTTATAAGGCTAAAAATGGTCATATATTCGACTTTTGAATGATTATGGTTTAAATTTACATGAACAATAAGTTGTGGTCAGGGTTTTGTGCCTTTTATGGTCACTATTAGTTTATTAAAAACTATATTCTTGATTTTTCACTAGATAAACAATTTCTGCATCACTATTGTGTCACAATTAATGATAATTATTTAATCCCAAAAAATTATAAATAAATTCATATGATGTAGATAATTTCATTATATTTTTGAAGACTATTAATGTTCGAAGTATCATGAAGTTTATCAAAAAATTAAAATTAATATACTTATATGATTTAAGAGAGTGACATGTTGTCACTTTCTTTGGTTTTAATAATAATTAAGTTATTTTCATGGAACAAAGTCCATTAAATGATTCTAATCCGACACTTGGGTGATATGGGTAGACTTCTAGTCATCCAATAGGATTTTGTCAGGTTTTAGGTTAATTTTATAATCTTATATTTACCCTTAATTACCTGATTTACCTTTAACTATTGTAAATAAAATTTACCGTAGTTACTATTCATAAATCCCAAAAATAAAAAGTAGCTTATTAAAATTAGTTGGACCCACTGATTCCAAATATAGAATCCATTTTTCCAAATTCAATACACCAACATTTCAGAAATTAAATTCAAATTAATCCTGTTGTCGAAAGAAATCGAGGTTTTGTTTAAATCATTGCAAAAGATTGAATTGATTTAACCTACGAATTCAAGGTAAAATCAATGGTAATGGAATACATTATATAACATGGTAAAAATATATTATATTTATACTTTAAAACCATTCAATATTATAATTTAACCACATAAATTATTATGATGAAAAAAGTTGTTTTTAATTAAAATATAGCTTGTTTTTACTATTCATTAAAATATGAATGTTATCAGAATAATATGAAATTTTTATCCAAGGTAAAAAGAATATATCTTATAAAATCTCGGGATGTTACAAGAATATAATGAAATAACTATGGGTGAGTAAAGGAATGTTCAAAAATAGAATGTACATATTGTGTATAATATGTTGATGTGTTTCTAGAGAATTTATTTGGACATCCTCTAGAATGAGAAATTGAGTTTTCCTTTGATTTATTTCCTCATTCATGTCCTATATTTAATACCCCTTATAGAACAACCATTGTCTAATTTTTGGAACTAAATAATGAAATAGATTAATTGATTAATTATGGAATTATGCATCCAAGTGTTTCTCAATGGGGAGCCCCTATTCTTTTTGTTATGATGAAATATGGATCTATGAGGTTTTTCATTGACTAAAGGGAGATCAATAAAATAACAATAAAGAACAAGTATCCCCTACCTCACATTTATGATTTATTCGATCAACTTCATGGAGATCAATATTTTTAATATATTTACCTTCGATCATGATATCATCTGTTGGGTTTGAAGAAAGGAGACATTCTAAAAACAACATTTCGAACCAGTTATGGGCGTTATGAGTTTATAATAATGCCTTTTGAACTGACTAATTCAACCTCTATTTTCATAGATCTAATGAATAGTGTTATCAAGGAATATCTTGATTTATTTTTAGTGTTATTTATTAATGATATCTTGTTTTAATCCAAAATATATGAAGATCATTAAAGTCACATGCACACTATTCTGAAATCCGTTATATGAAATGAATTATATGGGAAGTTTAGAAAATGTTAATTCTAGTTTCATAATTTTTTTCCCTGGACATATTGTCACCAAGGATAGAATATATGTTGGTCCTTCTAAGATAAGAGAAATACAATAATGTCCAAAACTGATTAGTATAACAGAGGAATGATGTTTTATTGTTTTAGTAGGTTATTATCAGTATTTCATTCATAATTCTTCCCAATTGGATTACCCATTAACCAAGCTCACATATAAAGGGGTTAAATTGTTTTGGACCAAATATTGTGAAGAATATTTTGAATAACTAAAGAGAATATTATACAATGCTACTATCTTGACTCTACCATCAGAGAATGATGTGTTTGTTATTTATAGTGAAGCTTCAAAGAATAGAAATGGTTGCGTCCTTATTCATAATGATAGACTTATTGACAATGAATCACGACAGCTAAAAATTCAATAACAAAACTATAACACTAAGGATCTTGATTAATATGTAGTAATATTTTAGTTGAATATATAGATAAAATACTTCTATGGTGAAACATGTTAGATATATACCGATCATAAGTGTTTGAAGTATATTTTTCTCACAGAAATAATTCAACATGAGGCAAAGATAATGACATAAACTACTCAAGGATTATGATTTCCTTATACAGTACCACCTGAACAAGGAAAATAAGGTGGTAGATGCTTTGAACAGAAATTATCATGGAGTTTAGGACAAGATCATAGTTGAAAGGGATCCTATGTTCATGGATATAGTAAAGATGGATATGGAAATAATCAAGGAAGGCCAAACATCAATACTTTTCAATTGGATGCTAAACCATATTTAATAAAAGGTAAAAATTTCTCAGACTAATGATGAGGAGTTTAAAAATAATATTATTGTTGTGAATGTTGTGATATTGATCGACTTTGTATAAGAAGATGTGATTTTGAATTTTGTGAAGAGGCATTGTGCTCCTGAAATACATGTTCAAAAAAGGGAATTGTTGGATGATTCTCAGAAGTCTAATTTCCATAAACACCCTAGTATCACTAATATGTATAGATATTTAGAGAATCATTTTTTGTGGGAAAACATGAAGAGAGAGAGAGATTCCTGATTATATGTCAATATGTATGGTTTGTCAACAAGTGAAAGCTAGAAGATGAAACCCTAGAGGAGTGATGCAACCTATTCTAATACTTGAGTGAAAATGGGATGATTTTTCGATGGAAGTTTTTCATGGGACTACTAAATAATCCTATAAGGAAAGATGAAATATGGGTCATTGTTGATCTTCATACCATGTAAGAACATTTTATAGCTATAAGAGATGATTTACCACTTGAACATCTAGAAAAAATATATATTAATGATGTTGTAAGACATCATGGAGTACCTCTATCGATTGTTTATGATTGTGATCCCATTTTTAGATCATTATTTTGGAATCATATTGAGAAGGGCTTCGATACTAAACATTGATTGAGCACTACCTACCAAACTCAAACTGATGGACAATATGAATGGACTTTTCAAACCTTAGAAGGTATGTTGAGATCTTGCTCACTTGACTATAAATGTATGTGGGATAAATATTTACCTATGGTAGAATTTTCTTATAATAATAGATTCCATTAAAGTGTTCATATTGAACTATATATAGCTTTATATGGAAAGATATGTCACACACCAACATGTTGGTATAATGTTGGCGAAAGAAAACTCGTGGGACCAGAGCTTAGTGAGGAAACAATAAAAAAGGTGAACGTTATTCAAACCCATGTCAAAGTAGCTCAAAGTAGGAAAAAGGGATATGATGATAATTAAAGGAAGGATTTTTTATTTCAAATAGTATATCATGTTTTCTTGAAGGTATCTCCGTGGAAGGGTGTTATACATTTTGGTAGGAAGTGTAAATTAAGTCCCAGGTACATCGGACCTTTCGAAATTCTTGAACAAATTAGACTTGTAACTTATCATTTGGAAATTCCTCCAAGTATCTCCGAAGATCATGATGTGTTCCATGTATCACTGTTGATAAATTACATGCATGACTTAACAAATGTGCTCACTAATGAAGAAATAGAAATGGAACTCGTCATGTCTTTTTGAAAAGAGCCTATTAGAATTATTGATTCCAGAAAACAAGTGTTGAGAAACTGGATGACTCGACTGGTGAATTTTATATGAAAAACCATAATATAGAAGTGCCAGCGTTGCAAATTGTGGAACATATAAGTAATTTCACATTTAAATTTGATATAAACACATGCCAATCTTTTGATAGTTTTTACTTTATAAAAAACCCGCTTTATGGTTTTGACAATGGGAATCAATTTTCAAATAATTAATTCAACTTATATGTCTTTAATTTTTTAAAATATAATTAATTTTTTAATTTTTAATATCAAAATTATCTTAGGGTGAATTTTTAGTATTTTTTTTAAAATATTCAATTTTTGATGAATATTGAAAAACAATGCATTATAGTTTTAAACTGAATTTTTGTTTAAATAGTTCGTTATTTATTTAAATTTATATTAGATAAAAGTAGATATATAATACCTATATATGATCAATTTAGTTCTTTGGAGTCATTTTATAATAAGTTTAGATATTTAAAATTTTATTGAACTTTTTACCGTCTTTTACCTACCTTCTAGGTGCATTTGGAAATTTGCATAAAACATAATTTTACCACTTCAGTGAATTGAATTTAAATAACTCCAGAGAAACGGTTGACATCAGTATGTAATATGTTGTTCAATAAAATGAAAATAATTTTTGGCGAATTGTAACTTCTGACATTTATTTTCCTCGGTTAAAAGTAAATAGGGTAATTAAAGATAAAAATGGATATTAAAATTACCCTAACACAAATTCTAATTCTATTTGATAAGGTTATTTTGACAAAAATTAACCTTAGGGATAAAATATGATCGTTTTTCTCCACTTGGATTAGATTAGTAAATTTATTATTATTTTATTTAAAGAAGAGTTAAAAGTGTTATATTCAATGTTTAATAACTAATTGAATTTTAATATAGTGTTATAAGTAAGATAAATTCAACTATAAATATTAATTAGAAATATAAAAATATTTCCTACATAATGGTATTTTATTTATTATTTTTAGACATTAAATAATTAAATTTATTTATGATACAATGATGATGTAGTTATTACTTTATTAATGAAAGACTAGAATAAGTGATATTATAAATATCCAAATAAATGTAAATTGAGACTCATGATGAATTCCACTAATTTTATTGCATAATATGTGATGTTACTATTGATAAAATAAATTTTCTTGGATGTGATAAATGTTTTTATGGATTTGAGAAAAACAAAATACAAAAATATTATCAAAATTGACAAAAATGAGTTTATGAAAAATAATATATCATTAATTGATATAATATTATGATAAATCTAAGGTTAGAAAAAATGACTTAGATAAAGTTATATATATTAATAATGAACCACTTGGGTTTATCTTTGATTTTTATAAAATCTTTATTAACCATTTATGATAATAATACAAGAATACATGGTAAAAGTTAAACTATTTAACTAAGAGTTAAATCTAAAAGATAAGATAAATATGGCGACCTAAAATTTTCAAAAACCTATTTGTTGAGAGGTGTTCAACCCATCCATACCTTATACTAGAAATAAATAATTTTGGAGTTAATATAGACTGAATATTATTGTATAAAAAAATAATATTTCACTCTCTTCTTAAAGTGACCCTCACCTCTCTTATAAAAGTATACTTCCCATTATCTCAAAATAATACCTTGAAATCCATTTAGATCAGCAAAACCACGCTCAAATATCCTCCCAAATACCCTTAGTTCAATCTAGTGGCCTTAATTTGATCATAAATCCAACATAAGGAGTTCTTTTGTTCAAATTTCAAGGAAACACCCGAAGAATATGTAATAATTTCACCACCTCTTTCGAAGTTCTTTTCTTCTTCCACTTCTTTTTTTCAATACCAATATAATAACTCTAGTACCATATACATAATATGATGTTATTAGAAATATGGTACAACAATATTCATTATTCTATCTATCCTATTAATGACAAGTCACCATACGTGCATACGTACTACTTACTGTCTCCCCGTCATGGTGTAATTTGTTATTCAAACACTTCATTATTTCGATTGGAATAATAAATATTATAATGGATGTAAATAATAAATATAACATGTTAATGATTATTTATATATGATATACCATCCAATTACAAATGATTTAACCATCAATAGAATTATATTGTCGCTCGTGTATACGTACTGATTACCGTCTCCACAAACACGATGAAATTCATTCCCCATCATAAACATTAAAGAATAATTTTTATTTTATGATTAAAAACATTGTTTAAGAACATAATATCATTCTGGATATGAATCAAATTCATCCTATCCATAACAACCACGGATTACGTAACCTATCATATAAAGCAAATCAAATCAGTTAACACCCAAAATAATGATAGTACTGAAATATTATTAACAATGAAATATTAGAAGATCATATATGATAGAATATTTATGTATTTGATTCATTTATAATGTAATAAAATTATTTAACTGTTATACAAAAGGTTAACATACCCTTGATCAAGGAAAAGTTCAAGGTAAGGGTTAATTATTCAATCGAATCATTATCTAAGTTTGTTTATTTGTGAGTATCTCCAAGGACCTATTTATCATCCATATCTGTGTTTCTTAAAAATGTATTTCTAAATTTTTTTTCTATTTCTTAGACTGTGGGTTAAAGTCATTTATTATATTTTTTGAATTTTTCTAAGATTTTTATAATGAAATCATTCTGTTGTTTTCCAAACAAGGTCATTTACAACCTTTTCAAAAAAATTAAGAATATAATGTTTTTTTATCTTATACGGAGGGTGAGGATGTTTTCTTCCATTGTAACACCTTTGAATTTTCACTTAAAAGCTAATAATAATATTTTCAAAATAAATTTTTTCTTTTAAAATTACACTACTTTCAAATGATTTCAAAATACATAGATATGTTTCTCTAATTTTTTCTGATTTCATCTATGTCAACAACAATTGTAGGATTTTACGCTTGTTTGAAGTTGATTTATTATGATACAATCTTCCATATTTTATTGAAGGTTTTTTCATAGGTTTGAATATGGATGCGATATTTTGGTACAATTCTTGATTTATGGTTAAAGTATTGGAATTATTTATTCTAGTTTTAATATGAATGTTTATGTTTTATTTCAACCTTTTCATCTGAGTAATAAATTGGACATAGTATGTGATGGGTGGAACCCACTATAGATCCTCGATGCGTTGGTATGTCTAATGAGACAAACTAGTGTCTTGGAAAAAGGCCTTGAAAAAATCTTATTTGTATTCTTGGCATGATTCCATGACTATGTGGTTATGATGTTCAACATTATGCAATTTATCCTTATGAAATTGGATATTGATATTACAAGTTATTATTAGACTATTAGAATATCCATGTTAATAAGAAAATGGAATTAGTTGATTTATCTTTTCTATATAATTCTCATGTTTATGTTTAAAAATCTGTGTTTTTGTCTTATACATTTCTTTAAAAGTTTATGCTTATTTATGAATGTTTTATCTTATATTGATATCCATTCTGGGTACCTGAGCTCAACCCTTTCTATGTTTTCTATTTCACATTATGAAAAGAAGTATATTATGACTCACCTATAGGGATAATGTAAGGGATAAGATTGTGTTAAAAGGAGACACAATATTTTTTTTATTTAATGTATTAATAAAAAAAATATTTATGTATCTAGTACTTCCAAAGATACTGAACTGGTCGATCTTTTAGGACATGATTCCTTGTATCATGCCAATGTTATGAAATAATGCACCGACTCTGGGTAACTATGGTCAAGGAATTACAACCCATCATTATAGAACTAGTCTCTCCCAAAAAATTAGGATGTTATGATATTAATAAAAAACTATGATACAAGACTACATAAAATTCTCTAGGAAATGTCATGCCTGATTGAATCATGAAAACTTCATCCATCATCCCCTATAATTTCAACAATAAAAATAAGTGTTCCATACAATTTTTCATTTGGGAAATGGATGTTTTGAGGCATATCCCCTAACCCCAAAAAACCAGTTCACATACAATCTTACTGATATCGACTTATTTTTCAAATGGGATGAGGAAATACCCTTCAAGGAATTGGGGATGAAGAATATCATCAAATTATTGAAGTCCCATATAATCATGTGGTTTATGGTCCATCACAAAATATTGAGCGATATCTATATCAATTTCTATTCCATAGATTTGAACAAGCTATACCTGGTGCACAATATCAATTCTAATAAGTCATCTCTATATCATGGAGAAGCAGATAGAAAAATAGAGGCCTTCAATAAGACTATATAATATATTATACATTAGTTATTGAATAAGGATGAGAATTCATTGCTGTAAAAAATATTACATGCTTTATGGGACTAACCTACCACTACACATACTTCTAAACAGGTGACGCCATACTCATTGGTGTATACTACTTGAGTAGTGTTACCAATATAATTCCAGCTAAATTAACAGTGAATAACTATTTGTAGATAAGTCTAATTTGATGAATAATTGAAAAATTGGGTGCATGAATTTTAATGGATATATGATTATAGGTTGCACAAACTACACAACCTAGAGTTTTATATTAATAAGATCACATGAGACTTTAACAAAGGGGTTTGCCTCCATTCATTCCTCTATGGAGAACTGGTGTTGGATCTCAGAACCCCGATGATACAGGTAATGAAGACCCCGAAGCTGTAACCCAAATGGGAAGGGAATTATATCATACATAAGGTCTATGATAATGGTGGAAACTCATCATCCAAAATATACGGGGATTGTGTTAAAACACCCACCAATGTAAGGGTTCTTAAGAAATAATTTTCATAATTTTCATTTCATTGGTCATCCACATTAGTGTATGTAATACATTTTCTTCTGACCACTTGATGTTAAACTACACATAGCTCATACTGACCATATGATGTTAAAATATATAGATCTTATACTATTGACATGATGTTAAAATGTACAAATATTTCATATTATATGATGTTAATATACAGAACATCTCGCATCCTTACTGCATAATGAAAAACTACATAAATCCCTAGAAACCATCTACCTTCAAATCCAGTCACCCATGTACTTACCACATGGAATAAAAATTTATGGGTTTTATAGAACTATATATGGACTAATTATCGATTCCAATGAGATACATAGGTATTTATAGAACTTTTTTCTTGGTCCAGTCAGCACATGATACAAAATTCTCATGTTCTTCTCATAGATGCCTATCCATGGTGAGTGGAACACTTACCAGTCCGTTTTTCTCACCTAGAGCATATATCACGTGGGATTTGAGTCTTGGTAAGGTATTACTAACATAGTCAATGCATAAGATCTTACATCATGTACATCTCTATCCTGAATCTGTTACCATAAAAGGAGTACCATGAGTCGTCAATGTATGATGGTAAACTGCACAATTAATGTCCCCTGCATGACATGAAACTGTATACTCATGTGAAACTTTCATGAGAGGACAAATATAGTTGGGATTGTTCTTCTACCACATAACCATCCAATATATCCTTATTCACGTCAGGGATTCCACATCAATTCTACATAATATTAAACGGAATGGTTTTTTGAGAAATACATATGACTGGATTATTATTTTCATTTTATACCCAGTGATTCCCATGCTTATATCATTAGAACCTACCACCGCATCAAAATAAATTCATGTCATTCCACCTTCATCCATTCCTCATTATGTTCAATTTAATTTTTACTTATGAAATATGTGTGTCTTTTATCCTATCATCAAAAGATATGTTTTGATTCCTATGTGTTCAATCTTGGACCCAAATATGAAAATGTACATAAATAATTCTCACCTATATGTCTGGGTAAGACCTACGTAGAGTACTTCCCACTCGAGAACTACGGGTTACATTATTCCTTTTTTCATTGGATATATAATGACGTTCAAATTTCCTACATCGGCCTAGTCAAATCAAACCAATATAATCATGTTGCGCTCATTGTGAATGGGTCAGACCTATATAGGGAACTTCATTAAGAACAACGTTTTCCTTGATTCCCATAACAATGGATTACATAGTGAAAACCGTAATTTCATTCATGGGACCAACAACAATATCATCATTTCATGTCTGGGGATCCATATCCTTACTGTATGATGTTAAACTGCACAAATATTTAGAAGTACATGTGTTTTGATTCTCATTTTCATGACATACATACTGACGCTCAATCGGCTACCCTTGGGATCCTACACAACATTTCTATACATCCACATTTGGTCAACTTTGTCCATACCACATGATATTAAACTACACAGGAATCCATCCATACCACTTGATGTTAAACTACATAAGAATATATCTTTATCACATGATATTAAACTGAACAAGCGTATGTCATTACCACATTATGTTAAACTACATATAAAACATCTTGGTATCATTAAACTAAAACTACACAAAAAATACGTACTTACCACGTGATGATAAAATGCACAAAAAATTTGCTTACCTAATGATGTTATACAACATTAAAAACACCCTGATTAGAGAATGATAAACTCTAATGAACATCACTCATTTTTCATTCATTATCAATAGATCAGAATATAAATAATTTAGTCAAATAATGTATATGGTGATTCCACTATATTTTAAATAATTTACAACCCATGTTCTACACTTCATGTATAGAGTAACTCATATTTTTGGAAGTCTTTAATTTCCATTATAAATGAAAAGAGATCTCTCAGTTTGACCATGCTATCAATGTCCAAGGCCAGGAAACCCACCGACCAATGACATCTTTTGCCAATATAAAGGTAATTATATTTCTTGTGAGCTTGATTCCACCAAGGAATAACCCATCACAATAGTGTTGTTTGTAACTCTTCCTCTATGACTATCCCATATTTTTATTCATGAACTGAGAAACTAGATCCATGATTTACAACATTTCAATCTACCTCTTAGAAGAATACTGGCGTGATTTTGATCATGTGTATCCAAATTAGGGTATTTTGAATCCTCTTCCATATCAAGTCCATGCGTGTCATGACATTAATTTTCTCCCACATGGTCAAAGTTCCACGACCTTTTGTTCAGGCCAATAATGGTCCAAATCTCATGACCATAGACTGCGAAAGAAAGAGACCAAACAACATGCCAGGTTGAAAACTTGAAAATGGATACCTGAGAAAATTTCAAGACTTTTATCGCTAAAATATTCATCTCTAGAGTTAAGGAAAAATTTAGTGTGAAAATAAATTAGGAAAAAAGAAAATAATTATATCCCTTGTAGAATCCAAGATATGGACACATGAACCTATGTTCCTATAAAATGTTAGGGAAATTAATTGTCACATATCATCACAATGATAATATGTTCTCTGGGTGGTGACTGAACTTTTAGGGTACTCAAACACTTCTTGGATATTACAGTATCCCAAAATCACACTTCAGGATTTAAGGAACATTAGGTCATAGAAACCCTTTCATAACCAATGGAAGGTAAAAGAGAACTCCCTACTTGTCCATATTGATTGATGCATATGGTGACATACCCAAAACTAGAGACATATAGTCCTAATAAAGATGGATTTCTAGTCCTGGTGGACCTAGCGTCACGGAGGCATAACTGAACCCCTTAGTGTGCTATGAACCACCCATTTTGTGACTTTACCATATCAATATCATGACTAGAGCACTTTAGAAAATGATTTAAAATAATCATATGAGACTATACGAGTTGATATGACATCCTCGATGTTATGTCACAATGTATTTACTATTACTTAGGGCCTTAATGCGACAGTTCATTCCCTAACCTTTGAGGGACCACACCTCATGATTCGAAACCTCAGGTCCTAGTGATCGAGCTACATAATCAATAGTTGAACAGCCCTACCAAACTACATAATTTTGATGGTTGAGTCCTAAGAAATCATTCACGACCTTAGTAAATAATTTGATATCAGATTTTTTGGCTATGAGATTGACAAATAAGGGATTTGAACCACCTATTAAAGGTTTATCCTCCTTCCAAGAAAATATCTCTAATCCTTTTGGGCCCCAACAACTCTGCGATAGAACATGGAACATTATAGTGATGCAGGTCATCCTCTGTATGAATGCACTAGCCCATTTTCATAGGCTCAAACATTTGGGTTATGAAATTTATCAGACACAATCCAACTATCATGGAGGGCCCAATATCCCTAATATTTCAACCTCAACCAATATTACTTCCATAAATATTCCATGTCCATTGGAAAAGATTAGAGATAAACTTTTTAGGGAAATTCTATCAGTGCGTAAGGGATTAAACTCACCAATTAAATGAATTACTACATGAAATAAAGGAACACCAATGATCATGATCCCTAGAAACACCATGGAAGATCCTATCACCCTAATGTGTTTTAGGTTATTCCGGGAATTCGTGCACCATATTCTAGGGTCATCAATGTTAGTGTCTAAGCTAAAATACCCCAAATACATAACATAATGGTCCGAGAAAAAAGATCATAAACTACATCACATCATGGTACAAGATAAAATACAATAAAACTATATAAATACCATAGTACGTGCTAAAAGTCCCAAAATTGTAGCACATCACGGTACAAGTTAAATGACCATAAATGACCAGACATCACGGTCCAACCTAAAAGACCTAAAAATACCATTCATCCAGTCCAAGATAAAAGATCCTAAACTAAAGAACATCCATGTCTGAGGAAAAAGATTCTAAGTTATATTACATCTAGGTCCAATCAAAAAGAGGCCAAACTAATGTGATATCTAGTCCAAGCTAAAATATTGAAATCTATAAAGTGGATGTTTTTTAACCTACAAAACATTTTAAGTCCCACAACGTGGCCTTAGAAATATCATGTGACTCTATACAATCCCATCGTATATGGAAATAGATAGTGCGTTATCGCACTGGGATATGTATCTTACCCAAGCAAACCTTCTACATTTTATGTGATTCCAAGAGAACCGGAATATATATGTAGTAGAGAATCTTTTTTTTGTGGGAATTTAGAAGAACTTTTTGAAAATAATTTTTTATGATTTAAATATCTAGATCTAGAAATTTAGGTTTACCAGATGTTATAAAAAGGATATATATCATTAGAGATTATAATAATATTAGAGAAACAAAATATCTTTCACATCATCAATAAAAGTGTACAAAATAACACATATAAATTTCAGAAATCCAATTCATTGATACCTTGAAAAAGAAGAATTCTAAACATACCAGAGCCTCTCCTGTGAATTTATGATCCAATGTGATATTATATGATCATGCCTTCATCATAGTATATGCTCAGAATATTCATTACGATAAAAAAATATTTTCTCCATGGAAGACACATATTGCAGAAGTTTATTGAAATATTCAAAATCCACCAATATAACATGTTATAGATCATCCTCCCTAGTAGTGACATCATGTTTGGATTTATATACTACAACATGGAATTGTTTCTACTCCGACATGGTATTTACTAATATCTGAAATTGATATTGGAATTAGGAAGTTTTTATCCGAAGATATATGATTTTAGACTGAAGATGATTAATATTATACTGAAGATAGTTAGTTTGAATCATCCTAGTTTTTACTACATCCTCATTAGATGAAGACTCCACCACATGTTGAGATTCTTCAATCATAGCATTGTACAAATTCCATTCCACTATAGAGGTATTCTAAACACCCACCACCGTAAATTAAACTTCCCACTTATATTCTAACAAATATATCCTCTTTAACCTTGGAGTGAAGGGATAAATTATCAAAACATTCATAACTAAGGGAAGAGGACATAAATAAAATATGACTCAATTGATCCTTAAAGTTGAAAAATGAGGCATCTTCCACTAAAATCTAGTTCTACTTTCACATCTGTCACTACATTAACTGATAATGTAATGCGGACATTAGGCCTTGGTCTGGATATAATTTTTGGGAATGGGGACATATTTCGGGGTCATGTCACTTAGAGGCCAGGTTGTTCTCATAGTCATTGATGATATTGGATGAGATCCATCATCCACATTGTTTGACTTTATCATAGAGACCCCCAGGAGAGAAGGAACCAAAGACTCCAGGACAAGGGTAAGGATGCTACCAAAAATGGGATGGGTTTTTATCACTTAAAGGTTGAATTTGACGGTTTCACCAGATAATCATTGAATATGACCGAAGTTGAAACACACCTTTCTTGGTATCATCAATGGAAACATAAACTACCCCCACCACATCATTGGGTAAAGATGAATCTCCCTCTTGTGAAGAATGAATTCTCCATGCCGCTAGTTGTTTTCTGGAATATATTATTCATTCACTACACTTGAAGACTACATCAACAGAAAATACCATCATCCGACATGGAATAAGACAAAAATTATAGAGTATTGAAGAAGTGTTCACCAACATCAAAACTAACTTACAGTGAGGATAACATATTATAAGAATTTCTACATCTATTAAAATCTTCCATAAGTGCATTCACCCATTCTATATTGAATGGTACAATCATTAAAATATTTGTAGTGGATAACAAACATTATGGAAGTGGCCCCTCATCCACTTATATTTCTTGATGGATTGAGTATTACAAGGATGGATCTTCACATGGGATTGAGCACTAATCCATACCTCCAAAAGTGAAATCATTATTTTTTATGTGATCTCGATGGAGATAAACAAATTGTTAAAAAATCCGAACGTGCTTCTAGAATAATTCAAGATGAAATGGGTGTGAAATAACTCCCTTACATAAGATTTATAAAATATATGAATATATATCACTTCATGTTTTCTCCATATTAATTTCTAATTAAGTCCTTCCAGAAGGTGTCTAAGCTGAAAATATCACTTTAGGATAAACAATCGATGCCCTCATTTGAGAATATCCAATATGGGGACCCTTCATCATGAATTCCCTAGTCAGCACCAAATTCATTCCCCATGACCATACCATAGGTAGTATATTCTGATAATTGTAGGATTATATGGTTTTCACCATTTCCACTACGTCAACATATAAAAAGGATATCAAAATCGTTATGAAATCAATATTACACTTTATGAACCGAAGTAAGTACAGACTTACTGCTTCCTTGGTGTCAGCATAACAATGTTCATCCACAAAAATTTGATGTGTTCCCATGACAAATAATTGGTGGACTAGGGGGGAGAAAACTAGCTAACCCTTAATGCTCTTGAAATCCATTTCGTGGTATCAAAGAAATGAACTTTCCATAGAATGGTCTTTAATGGTGATACCCTAAGGAAAAAATATAAAAAAACCATTTCAAAAAAACCTCAGAGTAATCCACTAAACATTAGAGCTCAGACACTAAATATCATGACCTGAACAATACCTACTATTGAGAAATGTTAGAAAAAAATAATTCTAGTGTAGCCCCACCCCTATCACTATGTTCGCTATATCCATGATAGAAGGTGTCTCTTCCGGCAATGTAATGTTCATGACTTCTTTACGAGGAGATTCCAGGTCTACTAACCCTTTAAATTCTATTTTTTCCCAGTCATATGAATATGATCCATATCATGAGGTTGGGAAGCCTGACATACTATTCTACATAACTACCCACTACGATATGAGAAAATCCAAATATTCACACATTCATGAGAAAAACTGATCAATGGGTTTAGAATAAGATGGTTTATTCGAGAAATGATCTCATCACTGGAAAACATCATCCAATATTGATGAGATACTAATGGAATATTCTCAAATCAAACATAGATAGAGTTGGGACATCTTTATTGAACAAAAATGAACCAGAAGATGAACTGGAAGGGTGTATACCACTCATATATATGTTCTCAATCAATATGGCGGGAATGTACTCCTTCATGACGTGACCCCATATAAGATCATACATCAAGACTGGCCTCACCAATGTCAACATGTTTACCTATTGGTACCATCATTTTTATTATAATGGAAGAAAAATCATAGAGGATTATATTATCTCTGAAATCTCAAATATTTAGTGGGATATGTTTCACCCCACTGATGCACTTCAAGAATTATAAAATGCGAACATTGGAAGTTTCTTGAATGTTTAGATAATTATAACCTCCATGTTGAGCTCTTATCCAACCCCATAATTCTTCTAAGGGGATCACAATATTTTAAGGTAAATTTTTCATATAATAATGATTAAAAATTTTATATAGCTTGAAAAATACTAGGATATATAGCCTAATACACCGCACCTTCAATATAGGTCTTTATTAAGTAAAAATTAACTCTAAATCCACCATTTTACTTCATGGTATAAGAGTACCCACTTAGGAATATGAAGAGGAAACTGCAAGTCTAAGGGAACAATATTTACTTGGGGAAAACACACATCCCCATTATTTAAACTCCCATTCCTTAACTGTGTGCAAGTTATCATCCAACGCACCATGAAAATCCTTCATAAGAAACTCTTTGGTCCGTTTAGTTTATGGTTCAGAACCAATATTGTTGAAAAGAATTTTACCCATGACATTAAATGGATATCCACTCTATGAAGTAACTAAAATGAATGGTCCTTGTCTTCTAGCTTAATAAACTCCTAAATCAGTGGCAGAGTCCGTGTTGCATTGTCCCATTAAAATTATGGGGGAATGAACTCATCATACTTACCACCTAATATAGGTTCACCAAAAATCTACCCTACATCCCAATGAACGATTCCCACCATAGAACATGTAAGGTGTAAAGTGTTTGTATGCTCGATCCAATGATTTAAAAACGATTTCATAAGACCCTTGTAGAAATTATAGGATTTCTAAGACATTTAAACATTTTCATATATTTTAATTTTCATTAAATCCTTATATAATTTAGATGAATTATATTTCAAATAGAAGAGTCATCCCAAGTCCATTCTATTTATACCTCTTAATCAGAATCTTGAATTGGAAACCCACCTGAATTTCTTATTGGAAGAGAATATATAAATTATTGAGCGATACATATGGATATCCTTATCAAGAGTGCAATCAGTACCATCAATTTTTGTAGGAATGAATATTAGTATATTCTTATCTTCACAGTCCCTCTGAGAGATATATTACCCTCCCAGGGATATATTAGCCTAAAAAGTGTTATCGATAATTGGAATCCAAGAAGAGGATATTAATGATTACTTCTATGGGAGAATTATGAAACTATTAGTAATGATGGAACTATTAGTAAGAACGAATATGTAAAGAGGAAATATTTATGTAAGGGGATTGTCTAAGAACATTAATACCATCAATGTTATTAGACTTATTTGGTCTGACTTACTAGATCAATTATAATAATGATCTACTTATTCAAGTATATCATCAAGATGATCTATAAATTCTTTTAAATCCATCTCTTAAAGCTTGTGGGATTATAAAAAATAACCAAAATACATCTAAAAATAAGTAAGTTGCACATATCTGAAATATAGAATAAAATCATATTAAAAACAAATACATAAAATCGAATCATCATCATATATATATCATTAATAAATAAATTATTTTTGAATAAATGAAAAGTATTATGAATTTATTGACTCATATAGGTCTCTCTAGTGTCATAAATTCCCTAAGATATTGCGCAAACACAAGACACATTGAACAGTCATGGTCAAATGACCTGAACATAGTCACATTAATCACATGATTATCAATCAATCATATGATTGATTCAAAAAACCCTTTAAAGTCCTCATTAAAATTGAAATCCTTATGAAAAAAGTTCAAAAAGTTAGTAAATTATTTTTCACATAATGTTCAAATAAATGCCTGAAAATAGAGGTCTTTCAGGATAGATCTTACGACAGACGCTCATGATGGGGTCATTCAATTAGGTCTTGTGGAATGATCATGTCAAGAATGAAAGCGATAGAGGAAAGAAGGATGTTTCTCTGGATATGTGTTAATAATCATAACAAATCACTCTCCACTGATTTTATATATATGTAATTTTACATAATACCATGCTTTTTCTGGTAGACCAAACACTGCGCAACACACAGATTCCTAGGTGTCCATTTACATTCCTTAGAACTAATTAATTGTCCCCCTAAAAATCACTCAGGGAGGAGGGGGAATTTATTAATTCTCACCAATTGATCATCATGTAAAATAAAAAGTATAAAATACTACAATATTGGTATTATTTTCCCACAAAGAGAAAATGAAGGAGAAGGTGGAAAAAAATTATGAATCAAGAGAGCCTTCAAGAGACTTGTGACTTTGTGACCAACTTTGTGGAACATGATGGAATAGAGTACTATATATTTCCTGCAAAAAGTCCTAAAAAGTCCCATTTTAGAAGTTGTTCGACTCATGAAATGTTACCATAGGAAAATAATGGACATGTGGAAGTATCAAGGTAAGCTCCCCCAAGCCACACAAATTTTCAATTGGTGTACACCTGATTTTTTTTAAAGTAATGAGGAATGATTTCCAAAATGTTGAGACCCATATCTATGATAATGATTATTTGATTCACCATCAATCAAAATGATGATTTTCCTTGAAAATATTAAATAAAATTCAAGAGACCCCTAAAATATTGTAATATTTACCAAATGAAATAAAAGGGGATGATATATAAGTCTCTTTCTATCACTTAATTTCATGAGATGCTTCCCTAGAAATCCTCTAGAAACTATAGGTCCCTAGAAATATTCCCTATTAATCCCACGAATTCCGTTTGTCTTTTCATCCCCATCACGCGAATGGCCTCAAGTGTGTCTAGGTAACCATAAATTCACTCATTGTCTCTTTAATTACAAAAAATTGGCGTTTTTAATGAAATTATTATGTATAAAAATGAAATCTATTTTTCAAGAAATTTATTTTCAATTAATAGAGTAATTATCCTCAATATTATCCATATAATAGCACTTGAACCTTAAACATGGGAAGATAAAACATTAGAAATAAAATACGGTGAGGAAGAATCCAATCGGGGTCATTAAACATTAAGAAAAGCTATAGAAGTCCACAACAATGTCCTGTGTTACTCTTGGATCAGCTGGTCTAATCTCATGGAGACCCCAAGACAATCCACCCTTGGATCTCAAAAATATCCCAGTCATGGCATCAAGTATCTCACATATGACTTTCAATAGATAATTTGATCTCTTGAAGGCCCTTGAAAATGTCAATTTGAAAATATGGTCATTATTCAACAAGACCTCTAGATTAAAAACGCCCACATTAATTCTAAATTATATAATTATAGAGGTGTTAACAGGAGGGACATGAGGTTACTATATATTTGGTTATTCCCTTAGAGAAATCAATGACAAAGGATTTCAAAGACGTGTGGCATAATACCCCTTTGTCAACTCATGTCTGGATCCATTACCAAAACACTACAAAAACTGATGAACAATCATATTGGTGAGACTTATAAATCCCCCAACCCATCCTAGGTGAAAAGGTTGACTCTATCATATCATGGTTCTTTAGCACACCCAATCACTAGAGAATATTTCTCAGAGTGATTGATCTTGATATTGAAAAGGATTGCATCCTGAAATATACCAGTGAATAGTCGGTTCTATATTGAACCATGTATAAATAACTATTCATGATCATTCATTGATCATATAAACAAATTATGGGAAAAGGTGGGATGAATATACTGCACATATTCCAGATCATATGAGACTCAAAATAAATTGGTAATGAATAAATACAAGGAATTCAAGGGGTAATGTCAATAAAAAAATATCATATGTAGTCGGAAAAAAAAGAAAAAAATGTTCGTTAACCCTTATTCTATTTCCATGAGTCATCTAGGATAAGAAAAAATAATATAACATATATCATAGACCACATGACACTCGTTCATCATGGTATATTGGTCTTGTAAAGTCATTTGAACATGTCATAGAAAGTCACATGTCCACCTAGGAACACCCATTTCCTCTTGAGAAATCCTCTGGGACAATTCCCAATCCTCGTAACAGAAATCAGATACATCTCATTAGTGTGGAAGCCCCCGTTAATAATTCAGCCTTTGAGTGTAATCCCTAATGTAGGTAACAATGAAAAATCTAATTCATTCCAAATTCAGGATACATAGGCTACCTCTCCCTAAGGATCTTGCACAATATTAATCATCAATGTTGATTCTTTCATTTATGTCCCCTATTTACAGAGTAATGGAATTTATTACGTTCCATCCCATGTTTTTTTAAAATGAACATGGATCTCATGGGTTTAGGGAGTTTAAATGGTCATATAATATGCACCATACACCTTCATAATGTCCAGGGAAACCTCATTGTGTAAGCCTTGATCAATTAAACTATGAGAACATGAATTCTTCCAATAACCCTGATACATAGGAAACTTTCCTATGACATGATATCAAATAAATACCCCTTTTGTACAAGTTATATTATGACTCTGAAATCACATCCATCGGGGAACAATCCTTACAACGAGCTGGTCACTCTACCTAATCAATCACCTGAATAAGGAATATATTAAACTATGAGAAATATAATTCCTGAAATAACATGGATACATATGATTACTTTATGAGGCCTAATCTCAAATAAAAATCCATTTTTATATAAGAATTATGTCTATGTCATTTAAACCTCAGGAACTAGACATTCCCATGTGATGATCACTCTAACACATTGATTGTCAGAAAAAGAAATAAACTTAAATATGATGACTCTGATTCCTACCATAACCAGGATATATGTGATTTCTCCTGGAGACTAGATCTCTATATTAAATAATATTAGGGATTCCCCAATATATAATTCCCACATCATGAGAAATGAAAAACAATCATTTTCCATCCCGTTTTTCTTATACTGTGTATAGATTATGTGTTCTTAATAAACAACAATAACCATTTCATCTGCACCATTAGTATCATCAACATAAAGGAAAACCTCGATTTATAAGTCTCAAACAACTAAACTATGAAAATAATGATTCTATATATAATCAGTAATCATGGGGAATCCCTTCAGAAATCAGGCCTGAACAGATGGTGTCCTATAAGAGATATATATGTTATTTTCAAATGAAAATAAATTGAAAAAGTTTAATAATATATGTGGGTTTTATTCTTTCTATAACAGAGATATATAGGATTCCATATAATGTGTCAATATCTTAATCAGAATATTAACCACCTCCATTCATGGTAGAGAATTACAGAGAACTAGGTTACACATCTTCAACACAAAGGAAACAACCCATTATAGTAAATGATAAATAACCATAGATTCATATAGATGGATTCACTAAAGAGACCACGATATTTTTCACATGAATGATAATTATAGCAAGAATGTTTTTTAACCAGACATGTCCCATATAAGAATTATAAATATATTCACAAAGATATCAAAAATTTATAATATTATCTCAATGTAGGAAATAATTCCCTCTGAAAGGGCGTGATAAGCATGACCTCCCATCCTCTCATCCAATGATAGTACTTAAGTGTTGTTTTGTTTCAAAACCCAGATGATTTCAGGATTTTGGAATGATATTCTATACCAAGCTATGGATAAGGGAACCATTGGGTGTTTCTAATAAGGGTGAGAACAATAATAAAATGTTCCTGATTATTCACAACCCAAATACCTCCCATAATCAACCGTTAGGAAAAATAGCCCACTTCAATAAGGATTCTTGATAGCACCTAGAATCCTAATGAAACAAATTCACATCCTATTTTTTATTCTACTTTTCCTTTCATCATAAAATAACCAATCTAACCTTTTAAAAATGATTTTTTGTAACAAAAATAATATAATGTAATCAAAATACCTCAATGATAATAATATTCAATCTCTATATTTATAATAAATATAATTATCTGATGCATACTCCCAAAACATATGATAGTAGTTAGATAATATATAAGACAAAAATATCAACTGTTTGATCTTATATGGCCCCCAATAGATTTACCCAATAATTGTTCATCATCATTGAATTATTTCAATAGTAAACTCCACCATATTCCAAGTTTTTTATAAATGTTACCAAAATATAACATGATTCAAGTTTCCTTCCATGATGGATAACATTCATGCTATAAGATGTTCACAACTTTTAGCAAATTCAGCTCTACCCTTGAATAATTTTTTCACCTACAATTACCTATATGAAAAAAATAACAATGTATATTTGGGAATTAGGTGGTTCATCAATTATCATTAATTAAATAAAGAGGGATGAAATATTCTATCAACCAAGAAATATTCAAATATATATAAATATTCTTCACATTATATTTAAATGATGTTACAATTTTATATGAATTCATTATATTTCAGGCCTCTTAAAATTATCCTAACATTATGATAAATTTTTTTTAAAGAAAATTTTCAGTATTCACATTGTTTGTAGACTTCTCTTTTCCAGCACTTGAATTCATAGGTTCTTTCCATTTCTTCATCAAGAATTATTCTCTTATAGGTATCCATGTCAAAAAAATTTACAAGAATTTATATAAATATTACACCTTTTACACAAACCATTAAAATTTATCATTTTTTTTATTTTATGAAACTTTTTAGTTTCTTCATCAGATGTGTCTTTCAACAAATCAATCTTGTTGTTTCTCATATAGATTAATTCGTTCATTAATGCTATATTTATAACTTTAGTATTCATTTTCATGTACAATTTAAAAAATGTCACATGATGTGACCTTTTCTACAACTATATAAGAATCTTTCCTTTAGTGTGACACTATTCACATCTTTATTAACAAAATTTTTGGGATATGTTTGTTTAATAACACTATTATTTTTTTGAAATCAGAAATACAACCTATCATCTTCATTTATTAAATAATTTAGTTCATTTTGTGTTCTTATATTCGTGTTAATATATGATTTTTACAAGAAATGTACATACCATCACTCATAATAATAATAATTACTTCAGTGTTAATAATCACAATAATTTTTAATGTAATCATATCTACTCATAACAGTTAATTATCATTCTATGAGTTTTAATTATTTTTTTACCTTTGCAATTTTCTTCATATTTTCTATTCCTAAATATAATAATTCAATAAATATCATAAATAGACATATTGAGAACAAAAATTAATTCCCTGATTTCCAAACATCCAACATCACAAATAGTGCTAGAAAATCTTGATTTCTTTTTATGGGACCCATTTTGATTATAATTATAATTTTTTTTATTTCATGAAGCACATTACATCTTCTATACATTATTTTGGGAATGAAAAATTCTATAATTATTCACATCCATATTTGAAAATGTAATTAATTTTTAGGAATAATTCACCACCCATGATTTCTTGATTTTAATGTTGAATGAACAATGGTCATAAAAATAAAATCAGTACATAGATATTAATCAATATAAAGGGTTACCTTCATAAATTATAATGAATTAAATTCAGTCTTAGATAATCCCAATCTATTCATCTTAATACATTGAATCTATTCAAAAATTTGAAACTTATAAGTTCATTTTATAACAATTATTCTATTATCAACAACTAGGGATATCTCAACTATTTTATATTCCATGTTTCTCAGTTTCAGATCTAATTAAAATCATTTTCAATTGAAAAAAATAATCTCATATTTGACTAATTTCACAATTTTTCCCTTTGAATATTAATCTTCTAAACCCAAAATTCATTAACTCATATGGCCTTAAATAAAATATTTTCATGAATATTTATAATTTTTGGATTATCATCAAGTTTAGAATTATTTTTTAATCATAGAGTTATTATTAATTTTAATGTTCATGGATTAATTCTGTAAAGATTATTTCAAAAAAAATTTCTCAAATAAAATTCTTATAAAATCATTAATATCTCAAGAATATAATTCATTTTTAACATATTTGTTTCGTGCTTTTCTAAACAACTTTTAGAGATAGTGTTCGATATTGAAAACATTTTTAAATATTCTTCTTCTATTGTATAATATTCTTCATCCATAAATAAATTTTCATATTTTTTTCCCTTGAATTTAGTGATTCTAAAAGTGAACGTCTTTGTGAATTTTTTAGATGAACACAGATTTAAAAACTAATCATATTATCATCCCAATATGAACGTAATTTATGATGATGATAATAAAATTACCTAACTAAGGAAGTACCACTCTATGTGTCTTCATATTTATGTTGATCTACATTTTTTAATGAATTCTTCTTTATCTTAATTGCAACAATTTTCTTCCTATTTTTATGATTTACGACCCAATAATAAAAATTTGTATCATCAGTAATAGTTGTATAATTTCCCATTTGAATCTCATCATAATTTTCATCAAACTCTAATATAAACATTATATACTTTTCATATATTCAATTAGAGATTTAATGTAGATAAAACCCATCGTGGCCTCATATCTTATATAAATATAAGTGTACAATGGATTACGTAATAGTATTTTGAGGAGGGTGAATCATGTGTGAGTTTTTTTATATATTATTATTTTTTCCTCAACCCTCTTAAAACCTACTACACATGTTAGGATGGGTTGAAAATTTATTCAATGTATAATGTAATAAAAAATATATAGTGTGTAATAATAATACATAATCCATATTTCTAATGGTTATACCTATGTGTTAAATATTTTTCACTATATGTAGACGATTTCAACCAGGGAAAGTCCCTTTCCCATCAACAATTGATTCCCACTATATTCAAATATAGTGCACCACTATAGTTTACAAGTTCCCAAGTACACAAGGGACTCATGATTTCCATATGAGAATATTTATTTTGCATCCCATAGTGTTACTATCGTCCCACTAGTCTTCTATATAGTCCCATTAGTGACTTCGTTTATATTATATTCTAAATAAATACATCCCCTATATTGAGTCTCACAGTATATAATTCACTAATACAAAGATATATGTCAACATCATAATTATTCTTATCTACCTAAAGATTAATTCTATCTCAAAGAACACCATATCCCATATTATCCTCATTTATAATTATTATGAACCTTAGAAACTGATAAACAACTTCATAATCACACTCACCATCCACTGATTATCAAATGATCTAAACTTATCATAGTTCACTAACTAATCATGTATTAAGACAAATTTAATGACTATATTTGGCTTCAAATCACTACCAATAGTTAATGAAATGTATATTTTATTTCCGTTATGAAACATCATGAATTTATATAAATTCATAGAGTTATTTATATTGTTTAATAATACATATGCACAAAATTAAAACTTTTATTCATGCATTATTTCATGTGAAAACATGTGTTGAACAATGCAATCACATTTCACTTGTTAATTATCTTCATCAATTCCTCTTTAGTTTTATTGTAAATATATATATATAATATGAACCATGTTAAAATATTCCCTCTCACAAGTATATCATTCAATAGTGTCTCACACAACTTCATTACACGATACAAAATGCACAAACACTATTCAATACTTATTTATAATTAAGAGTTCTTGTAGGTTATTCATGTAACAACTCATTAACATGAAAAAAATACTTTTCACTAATTCTCATGTGATTCACTCAATACACTTACTATTAATGGATATCATTTCATAGTTGATTCTCATTGTCTTCACATAAACATATACAATAACTATCTTTATTACTTATTCTTCGCTTAATAATATATATGGATTATATTATTTATCAATCAAAAAAATAGTGTTTTGATTGAAACTGAATCAAATAATATCAAATAATATTCATAAATTCATTAAGTATTTGAAAATAATAACATGAACGCATGGAACTTACTTCACAAACACAGTGTGTATCATTAAAATGTTGTATCTCTCAAAGATCATAGATACGAGATCAGTTCGTCAACATAAAATGACCATGTTTGGAGGTTTGTAAAGAAATATCCCCAACGTCATAGTACTCTAATAAACACTAAATACCACTCATTATTTTATATATTTTCTTCATGAAACAATGTTCATAATAATCATTGTAAAACCATTTTTTCTTCACAACAACATTCAAAGGATTAACATTATTTAAAATAAAATATAAAGCTTCATGGGAATTTGACTATTCTAGAATTATCATGATGATCTTATAATGATTGAAAGGATATGATGGATAATTCACCTATCACTACATTAATAAATCTTGATGTATAGAGGAATATATTGTTTGAATGTAGAAGACAACGTATGTCCTTTATTTAACTATAGTGATATAATAGATCGGATAGACGAGGATCATTATGTATCATTAATTAAAAGGATACAATAATGTGATATCTAAAACAACATCAATTTCAATCTCATATTTACACTTCATTTTATATGAAATAGTTTTTTATCATTCTTGTTCATAGTAACACGTCTTTTCCCATTATTGTATGGAACTAATGCATGTTGACATCCTCTTTGAGAACCATTCCACCCTGAATAGTGGCTCACAGTTACTCCCATGTGACAGTTTGTGGGTTCTCTATGCACAACTACAGCCTCTACCACCCGTGATGTCTAGATAGGGAGTTGAAGTCCCACACAAGAAATGGTTTCATTCCTCCTATGATATCTAGTATGATAGGTAAATTATTTAATAAACAAAATTAAAAATATTTGGTCATATATCATGTAAATATCCTCTTCTTCCTCAATCATTTTCAACTAATTTCATTATTTTTGGGATAAATTTGTCTTCCATAATGAATATTATCACATTTCTTTTATCACAAGACTTATTCAACAACTATAAAAAAGGACTAATTGAATTTTTATCTTGTCATCTTATTTAAAAAAATCTAAAATTATATATAAATAAACCAATTAGGTTATTCAGTGAACTACCTAACCATCTCATTATTTCCTAGAAAATTTCATCACTTTAATTTTTCTAATGGAACCCTGTACCATTATGAGTTATCATTTTTACTCTATTAGATAGTTGTGATAAATTATACAAAAAATTATTGATTATATCCCTTGAAACCATTAAAACTATATATCTCAATGAAATAATTTGACCAGGTCCAATGTTCAATAAATATAGTCAATTTTGTATCCACAATTATATCATCTATTGAAAATATAGAAACTAATATTTAATCCCATTTTAATAAAATGAAATGTTTGACTATTTTCATACAATGTTACCTTTTTCATGTTCTTAAAATCTATTCTAATGTTATATTCATACTCTTCCTTGATCATTGAACATTTTAGAATATCCTTTATAAAGACTCCCATAAACTGATAATGGTAATATTTAAATACTATATTAAATTAAATCTTGTAGATATTGAGGGGATATTTATTTCAAAAATGTATCATTATATATTTATATTTTCCATAAATAAAAATATTCATATCTTGGGTATATCCTTTTACATTCAACTCAAATGATGATATCTAAAACAAAGGTTAATCAAGGAACGGTATAGAGTATGTATCTGTTGTTCAAAAATGTACTTAATACAAGGCATATGATACTTGTTCTTGATTTGGATCTTATTCAATTCTTTATAATCAATACACATAATAATTTATCCAACCTATTGTAAAAAATAATAGGTACACCCCATTGGGATAAGCATGACAGAATCGATATTTTTTTAAGTTATACATTTAGTAAATTCATAAATTCTTATAACCCTAATAGGGAAATTAAATGTGGAGTATTTGAAGTAGGTGTAGATGTAATTCCCTGACCATAGAATCTTGGAGGTGGTGAATTATTTTATTATTTTGTCATTATTACAAGGAACTAAGTCCCAAATGACCGATCAGTTTATCTATCTTGGAATATAGATTACATACCAAAAAATTACATTACAATTTCTAACGTAAAACATATCATAAATAATATTTTGAGAACACCATTATTCACATAGATTAAAACATCATATAAATCATAATATACTTCTTGGCATTAATGGAAAATAAAATATAAGAAACGGGTGAGCTCAGATTCTTAGTAAGGATAAATAATTTATCGGAAGCTATCATAAATAATCAAAAACTTGTATTAAAAGGAATAAAATTTTAAAAAATACCTTTAAACATAAAATTCAACAAAATAAGGAAATGATAAATAAAATAAATCTATTTACTTATTCACATGGATATTCTAATAGTGGAATAGTCATATGTTGTATTAATAACTAATCTAATAATGATGGATTGCATTATTCCGGACATCTTTACCACAATGCCAAGGTATCACACCAAAAATCTAACTATAAATTTTGTGAAGGACATGTGCAAAGACCCTATTTTGTCTCATGATACCTAACGATGAATCAAGGGGCTATAGTGGCCCCTACCCATATCTTATTAATTCCAATACATTTTTCAGATGAAAATTTTGAAAGAAAATATTTATATTTGTATTAAAAATAGCATCCAAAATGTCAATAATTTAACCATAAACCATGAATGGTATAGGAATAGAAAATCCATAGTAAAAAAATATAATAACTCATTAAATACAATATGGAATATTTTATTTTAATAAATTAACCTCAATATAGAATAATATCATGTAATGAATGTTGACATAGTTGAAAATGATCAGTAAAACTCTTGGAGAGAAATATCTTTTTTCATGAAGTCATTTAAAAGTCACATAATTTTTAAAAGAAGTTATTAAAGATATATTTTTGAATAAAAGTGTTATATACAAATTTGAAACACTTAAAAATAATTAACATTTTAAAATAATAATGTCCCCTTATATAAATCCTTAAAATAATTTTGAAAATATAGACACTAGTTAAATATATTTTGAAAAATAAATCATTAAATCATTTAAAATGATTATATATTTAAATAGAAACCTCCAAAAAACCATAAAATATTCTTTTTGAAAACATTTTTATGAAACATGTACATGTAATATAATTACGTCCCTGTAAATAATTACACATAAACAATCTAGGATAATAATGAGATTGAGGAATTAATCCTTAACATGTACGTTCCTTTGGTCGAGGGTTTGTTTAAGCTCTTTTATAATGACCATAGTATGTTATTAAATTATATCAGAACCATATTCATATTTATGATATCATACATGATTAATTTATGGATTTATACAACCCATTTAATAATAATGTTTTTTGTTAAAATAAAATTTAGGGTAATAATCGCTTTCTTTATCGTACATGTTTAAACATTTTATTCTTAATCATATAACATATATCATGATTTAATTTCTTCTAGAAAATGAAAAATTACTTATGTAACATATATAATAAGAATATAAATATGTATAATAAATCGATATATGAAATTGAAAACATTGTATATGGAGACAGTCGGCCCTACGTATGCATAAACGTCATTTCTGTTTACAGATCATATGAACGGATGTAAGTGTTTGAGATATATGAAAACACACACACACAAACACAAACACACACACACACACAGATATATATATATATATATTTCACGAAGAATTATTATTTGATATATTAAATACTTATTAATAATATATATTTTTAAAATCATCATTGAATTGTGAACGTGGAAATAAATCTCATCGCGTTGTGGACACGGTAAGCTGTATGTACGCATGAGCGAAGATATCATTATATTGATAAAGAAATCATATGTAATTAGATGGTATATTATATATAATGAATCATTAACATGTTATATTTATTGTTTACATACCCTATACTTATTATTATTTCCATCTAAATAATGAAGTGTTGAATAACAAACTATACCACGACGTGGAGACGATACACCATACATACGCACGTATGGTGGCTTTGTTATTCATAGGATGGGTAGAATAATGAATGTGGTTATACCATATTTATAATGAAATCTTAGTATATATAAGGTATAAGTGTTTTTATTTTAGAATTGAAAAAACAAATAAAGAGGAAGTGGAAGAAGAATAGAACATTGAATCTGGTGATAAAATAATTACCTCTTCTTTGGGTTCTTCCTTTTGAATTGAACAAAATGGATCCATAGGTAAGATTTATGATAAAATTAAGGACTATAGGTTGATTTTAGGGTATTTTGGAGGATATTTTAGAAGGGGTTGGCTGATCTAAATAGCTTTGGAGGTGTGAATTTAAGAGAAGGGGAAGTACCCTTTTATATAAAAGACGAGAGGCACATTAGGAAAAACATGAAATATTAATTTATTATAAAATAATTTTCTATTACTAATTACTAAAAATGAATTTATTTAGAGTATAATGTGGGAATGGGTATAAATAATCTCAAAAAATAGGTTTTAGATAAGTTTAGGTCTCCATATTAACTTTATCTTTTACATATAACTCTTAGTTAAATAGTTTAACATTTACCATTTCTTCTTTTATTATTATATTAAATTGATAATAAACCTACTATAAAATGAAAAGGTAACCTCAAGTGGTGAATTAATGACATATATATCCATATCTATGTTATTTTACCAAATATTATATTTCTGGTGATATAATATCATTTAATAATATAGTATTTGTTTTTAAAATTTTATTTATGTCTATTTTGACATTATTTTGCATTTGGTGTTTGTGAAAGTCATACTAAAAATTTTACATCAAAAGAATGCGTTGAATAATCCATAACATGTCACATTCACCTCGAAATATAGTGTAAGGTATCAAAAGGTTAATATTTAATTTATTTTAATATTTTTAATATAAATTTTTTAATCATTCATTAATAATGTAAATAATGAATCTTCCTTGTGTCATAATTAAATATAATTATTTAACGTCAAAAAATTATAAATAAAATTACATGATGTATGAAATATTTTTATCTTTATAATGAATAATTATTCTATAATTTATCTTATGTGTATCTTTATAATAAAATTTTTGTTGTTATTAAACATTATATTTAAAACCTTTAACTCTTATTTTAAAAAAATATTATAAATGTCGTAATCAAACCAAAATGGATAAAATGTATCTTATTTTTTTCCTAAGTTTTATTTTGGTCTAAATAAACTTATTAAATATTATCAGGACATGTGTTAGGGTAATTTTGATATTTTTTTACCTTTAGCCACCTTATTTACTTTTAACCGTGGTAAATAAAATTCAAATGTTACTATTAAGTAAAAAGTATTACAATATTATTGAATAAAATTTTACTTACTGATGTCAAAAATGTCTCTTGGATATTTTAAATTCAATTCCCAGAAGTGGTAACTTTTCGTTTTATGCATATTTTAAAATGTGCCTAGAAGGTGGGTAAATGTGCATAAAATGTGGGTAAAAATATGTTAGAAAGGTTTAAAAAAATTTATATATCCAATCATTTTATAAAAATAATAAAATGAATTAAATTTTATTAATATAGATATTATGTAACTATTTTTACATTAAGATAATTTTTTAATTAAAAATAATTATTTAAATTAAAAAGTAGGTTTTTATGTACTATGCAATATTTTTTACTATTAATAAAAAATTAAATATTTTCAGAAAAATACAAAAAATTCATCGTTGGTTAATTTTAATATTCTGAATCAGTATATGATGGCTATTTTACAAAATTTATTTGTTAAATGTGTATAAAATTTATTTTATTATTTATTACAAAAGGACCTATAAAGTAGTTATTTTATGAAAATAGATTTTCTAAATATATAAATATTTTAACCAAACACTCATTGTAAATATATTTTACTTATGTGAAAAATTCATAAATAACATTTAAAATTTATTTTTTACTTTACATATTAAAATATTCAGATGATAAATAAATATATCATTTAAATATTTATAATACCAATGTGTTGTTTCAAAGAAACACAATCTTGCATATAACGCAAGCAAAGTCGATGTTGCATGAAATATAAGCTATTAAACTACATTAAATTTATAACATACTTTGAAATCATGGAGTGTTACATTCTCCCCTTATTCAGTAAATTGCATCCTCAAAATTTGAACTATTTAATTGAAAATAAAAGCTTGAAAATAGAAAATACTTTTGTGGAAAACCGATATAAAAAAAGGGTTAATAAAAGGCCAAATATAAAATAATGAAATAAAAGTAAGAAATTCACCAGAGATAATGCATACAAGGTTTCCATGGCGTAAAAAAATAGACATGGAAGATAAATATTATTGCCATGTTCTTATAGAGAAAATGATGAGGCGAAATTGAGCAATCACAAGGCTAGAAGTCTGTGATGATCTAATGGACAATTCAATTCAACAGAAAAGGAAATAGGATAACATTTTTGGTTTCATGATCCTTTATTGTTAAATAATTAATTTTATTTTATAGAATAATAATAGAAGGAATCATACTTACTTGTCTCATTCTATCCAGAAGCTCATATTTATCTTCAATAGATAAAAAACTCAAAAATATTCTATTTATCCTAATAATATATGGTTAAAAACAATCTAGTCTTCATCGATTAGACTTTATAAATAAATAATAAAGTATTTTATACAAACCAGGTCATCATGTAGGCCATTGGTCAGAGATGCACCCTTGTGACCTTTCGATTGCCAGTTCAAGTATCACGACCATGCTAGATGCAACGAGTGATCTCCCTACCTAAGAGTTGTCTTTTTCATAATATTATAACATTCTAAAAATAATATTAAGAAATTTTTTATCCATAAAAATTGGTATCCAATGTACATATTAATAAATTCCAACCATTATGATTATCCAAAATAGTTCTTTTTAAACTCACAGTCCAAAAATGCATATGGAAGGTCACATAATGAAGATTTGTTTTTTCCACATAATAACATGGGAATACCTTCATCACATTTTCTCTTAAAACATGGTAAATCCTGAATTACCATAAAACCTTATTGAATACATTCATGCTCCCTTATTCTTTATAGAATACTGAATATACTCCTCAAATCTATAAAGGTTGTAAACTCCAACAATGATGTAATCATTAATTAGATTCATGGTAGTCAAGAATATCGAATATAATTTATCCAAATCAATCATATATTAATAAAAAATGACTACCTCATTAACAAAGACATATTAAGCTTTATCTTTACTTAAACAATGTATTTTCTTAAATGTTAATCTTGTTGTAGAGTCACTTTTCATAGAACCATCAATCTCAAATCCTCAATGAAATAGTAATGCAATACAATCATTATTTATTTTCATAAATTATATAACTAGAACATCGTTGATACAATCCTCAAATGACATATTTTTTTAACAAAAACATAAGAACACTAGTCATTAATCTTCATCTATGGTAGTATCATAACTTGATTATTATCCAATAGAATCATTTGGGGAATACTATGATGATTTGTTCATTGATTCGTGTAGTGCCCCAACTCCTTGTAAGTAATGAATTATACATTTAAAACCTTTTTATTATACTTTCAATCCTGAAGTGGTGTCCTTTTTCTCCACACTAAAAACATACTCTGATTCCCTTCAAGAATATACCAAGGAGATTCATTCCATAGTTATCACATGTGAGAAAATACTTATTTCACTTCTTCCATTTATCCTTATTTTTTTATCCTCTTCTTTTCTTTCTTTCCTTCATAGAAACACAACTCAGAGAATTCATTATAGTTTTTATTAACACTTGAAATTATTTCTACACCTGATACAGATATATGGGAGACTATTTCCATTCTAAATGTAGGATTAAACCATAAAAGATACTATCCTTTTTACACTTTGGTTCAAGAGTATTGTTCAAGTTCGCATTCCTTCTACTGGGTGCCATTTATAAATGACAACATACTCTTGGATAGATCATATCATAATGTATAATAATTAAAATATAAATATTATCTACATTTATTGAATATTTACACAAATCTACTATCATGATCATAACTTTGGTTTCCATGAAAACATATTTACTCATAAATCCATTATAATGGTTTGTAAATAAAATGTGAATTATCTTAAGCATATCTGTCAGGAGTGTCATACCAGGTGATTAGTAAGGCCCATTTTCATGTACCAAGATACCCTGGGTCAAGCTAGAAACTATTTGTCAGATTTCCACTCATATGTACATCTGTGCAAGAACCACATCCACTTGTAGTATCTTGATAGGTATGTATTTCTTGGAAATCCAAAATAATATCTACATTACCAATTTTTTTTGGATTTTCTTCAGCACTAATACTCAATGTCTATCTTTGGGTAATTTTTCCTAATCATAGTTAATATAAATCTATTTCCAAGGTTGTTTCTAGAATTACATTGATACCAAATTTAACACCATGACCGTATATGCAAAGAGGCAGTGAATTATTATAATACACTAGTATGATTACAAGGAATGATGTCCCAAAAGTCTGGTCAGTTTTGCAGTAATAGAAAATAGATTACAGAAATGAAAATTACATTACAATTTCTAACATAAAAAACAACATAAATAATCCTATGAGAACACCATTATTCCCTTGGCTTAAACCTTAATATAAATCAATATATACTTTTGACATCCTAGGAAATTAAAACATAATATAAGGGTGATCATAGATGCTCAGTAATGATAAACAATATAGTGGAATCTATTATAAATAATCATAAACCATTATGGAATGGTATAAACTTGGAAGAGAATCCCTTAAAACATAATATTCATCATAATATGCAAAAGATAAATAAAAATAATTCCATTTACTTATTCACATGGATATTCTACCTATCTGATGATCACATGTAACATTAGTAACTAATCTCATAATGATGGAATGTATAATGTCAGACATCTTAACGACAAAGTCAAGGACTCATTCAAAGACCTTAAATATTAATTTTCTTAAGGCCTTATGCAAAGAAACTAGTCTGTCTATTATGGCCTACTAATAAATAGGGGGGCTATAGAAGGCCCCACCCATCTATTACTAAGTATAATCCATTTGACATATGAAAATATTGAAACATAAAATAAACATTCATATTAAAACATATATAAAAAATGTCAATACATTAACCATAAACCATGAATGGTATAAAAATAGAACATCCATAGTAAAACATATCATAACTCATTCAATACAATATGGAAAATTTTATTATATTAAATCGACCTTGATAAATAACAATATCTAGTAAAAGATGTTGACATGGTTGAAAATGATCAGTAAAAAGGTTTGAGAGAAATATCCATTTTTTTGAAGTCATTAAAAAGTAACATAATTTATAATGGAAGTTATTTAAAAGTGATTTTTGAATCAATGTGTCCCATACCAATTAGAAAATTTTGAAAATTATTATCATTTTAAATCAATCATGTCCATATAAATAAATCCTTGAAATCAATTTGAATACATGGACATTAATTAAATAGATTTAGGAAAATAAATCATTAAAACATTTAAATTGATAATCTAGATAAAGAGACCCTTCCACAAAACCTTGAAATAATCATTATGAATTTTTTTATGAAACATGGACATGGATTAAAATTATGTCCCAATAAATACTTACACATAAACAATCTTGAATAATAATGAGATTGAAGAATTAACCCTTACCTTGTACTTCCCTTTGGTCAAGGGTACGTTTAACATCCTATATAATGACCATAGTATGTTATTAAATTATAATAAATACATATTAAAATTTATGATATCATACATGATTTATTTATGTATTTATACTTCCTATTTAATAAAAAAAATATGGTAAAATAAAATTTTGGGTAATAATTGGTTTCATTATCGTACGTGTTTTAAATTGTTATTCTTGATCGTATCACTTGTTTCGTGATTTAATTGATTTTAGAATATAATACATTACTTATTTATCATATATATTCTGAATATAAATATGTATAATAGATAGATATATGAAATGGAAAACACCATTTGTGGAGACGGTAGACCTACGTACGCATAAACAACATTTCTGTTTTCATATCTTATTGAACAGAAGTAAGTGAATGAGATATATTTAAATAAATTAATAAATAAATATATATATATATAAGCATTATTATGTAATATATTACGTACTTATTAGTAATATAATTTTTTATAATCAACATTGAATGGTGAACATGGAAATGAATCTCACCACGTTGTGGAGACGGTAAGTCGTACGTACGCATGGGCGATGATATTATTCTATTGATGGTGAAATATTTTTTAATTTTATGGTATATTATATATAAATAAGAATTAACAAGTAATATTTATTATTTAAATCAATTATAATCATTATTATTCTCATCCAAATAATGAAGTGTTGAATACAAAATTACACCATGACGTGGTGACGGTAAGCCGTACGTACACACATATGGTGACATTGTCATTCATAAGATGGATAAAATAATTAATATTGTTTTTCCATATTTATAATAACCTATCAGTATGTATATGGTACTAGATTTATTTTTTGGGTATAGAAACAACAATGAAAGAGGAAGTGGAAGAAAAAAATAACTTTGAATGAGGTGATGAAAGAATTAGCTCTTCCCAGAGTTCTTCCTTTTGATTTGAACAAAAGGGATATTTAGGTTGGATTTATGATCAAATTAAGGCCTCTAAGTTGAATTTATGGTTGTTGGGAGTATATTACAGTAGGTTCTGGCCAATCCAAATTACTTTGGAGGTTTGAATTTAAGATTAGGGGAACTACCCTTTTACAAGATAGGTGTGGGGTAGATTAGAAAAAGCTCGAAATATTAATTTATTATAAAATAATATTCGGTTTCTAATACCTCTAAATATATTTATTAAGAGGATAAGGTTCTTGTGGGTCGAAATACTCTCAACCAATAGGTTTTAGACTAGTTATATCAACATATTAACTTTATCTTTTAGACATAACTCTTAGTTAAATAGTTTAACAATTACCATGTCTTTTGATATTTTAATATTACAAGGTTAATAAACATACTATAAAAATTTATGAAAAACTCAAACGGTTAATTAGTGACATATATAACCTTATTTATGGACATTTTCAGAATCTTATATTTTTATTATATCATTTAAAAACATAGTAAATTTTAAAAAAAAATTATTTATTTCAATTTTTGACACTATTTAATATTTGGTTTTTGTGAAAGTCATAAATACATGATTAAATTGAAAAAATACATTGAATCATCCCTAAAATGTCATATTCACATCTAAAATCCATACAATTCATCAAAAGTCTCAATTTACATTTATTTTAATAATTATAATATCAATTATTTCAATCTTTCATTAATAAGGTAAGTACTACATCATCATGTACCATAAATAAATTTAATTATTTAATGTATAAAAATTATAAATAAAATAACATGATGTAGGTAATATTTTTATATTTATAATTAATATTTATATTTGCTGTTATGTTATGAGTATCCATATAGTGAAAATTGTTTAGTATTCAACTTTGAATTTAACACTTTTAAATCTTATTTATATAATTTATAATAAATGTCCTAATATAATGGAAATGAATTAAAAGGATATTATTTTTGTCCTAAGGATTGTTTTGGACGAAATAGACTTATACAATGGAATTAGGATGTGTGTTACAATAATTTTAATATGATTATTTACCTCTAGTTATCTTATTTACTTTTAACCGTGGTAAATAAAATTAAAAAATTATTATTCACCAAAAAATAATTTTCTTCCTATTGAACCAAATTTTACATACTGATGAAAACAATGTCTCTCTTATTTTTGAAATTCAATTCATCAAAGTGGTAAATTTACATTTTATGAAAATTTTCAAATGTGCTTAGAAGGTGGATAAAAAGAAATTAGAAATGTTCCATAAAATTTAATTTATCTAATCATATAAAAAAATTACTATAATGAATTACATTTTACTAATATATGTGTTATGTATGTATTTTTACTTCAAGATAAATTTTTAAATAAAAATAATTATTTAAATGAAAAAGTCAGCTTTTATGCACTATGTAGTGTATTTAACTATTCATCAAAAATTAATAGTTTTCAAAATAGTACAAAAAAATCACCATTGGCTAATTTTGATATTACAAATCCAAATTTAAAGAATATTTTACAAAATTAAAATTTTAAGACTTTATAAAATTAATTTTAGTATTTTTCACTGAAGGACATAAAAAGTAGTTCATTAAAGAAAATAGTTATTCTAAATAATTAAATATTTTTACAAAACATGTACATTTCATTATAAATATGATTTATTTTTGTGAAAAAATTATAAATAACATTTAATTTTTTTTACAATTCATAATACAATATTTAATTGATAAATAAATATTTCATTTAAATAATTATAATATAATTTTTTTTGGAGTAACTAAATCTTACATACAAAACAAGCCTTACAGACGTTGCGTGAAATATATGCTATTAAAATACTTTAGATAAATAACGTACTATGAAATATTTTGATGTTAATATAGAACAATGTATGATTTATATTAAAAAATCAACATCATGATTTGGATGAATCCTCATAAATTATTTTAGAAGAACAATAAAAAACTCACTCATAGTATGCATATCTTCAATGTTTAATTTCTTGATAACTACCTATGGTAAACATACCGATTGAAATTATATAAATACCCACATAATAGATGAAATTTCATTTTTATTATTTTATTTTTATTCACACTAATAGATAAAAATAGGTTGGTTCTGAATATCAAATGTGACTTACCTTCCTCAGATTATATGGTGGTATTTATATATATAATTAAAATACATTCCTTAATGAATAGAAAATTAATCTTGTGGATGAATAAAGAGTTTTTAGGGAATAAAATTTCCACAAAATTCAAAAATAATAGATTCAAATGTCTTCTATCATAAGACTTGTTCAAAATTCACCACAAAAAAGGACACATTGGCTTTTCATATTCTCAAAATATTGAAAACAAATTAAAATTCATGAAAAATTAACTAATAAGGTGATTTAGTCTCCTACCAAACCATGTCTTAATTTTCTTGAAAATTTGGTCACTTTAATTTTTCTAATGGAACATTGTACAATTTTCAGTAGACATGGTTACTTTATTAGATAACCGTGATAAATTATACAAAAAACTATTGAAATTATCCCGAGAAACTAAGAAAACACTATATCTCAATAAAATTATTTGGTTTGGACCAATGTTCAATAACTCTAGTTCTTTTTGGATCAAAATTTATTCCATATATTGAGAATATATGACATAATAATTAATCCTCTTCTAGAAAAATGATATTTTTTAAAATTTTTCATACAACATATCCTTCCTCACATTCTTTAACCCAATTCGAATGTTATATTCAAATTATTCCTTGATAGTTGAATATTTAACAATATCATCTTTAAAAGAAACCAAAAACAAACCCTGAAAATCATTAAATACTATATTAATTAAAATCAGTTAGATATTGGGAGGATATGTGGGTCCAAATGGTATCATTACATATTTATATTGTCAATAACTAAAAAAATTGGTGTTTTGTTTATATCCAATTTCATTACACTCAAATGAGGATATCTAGAATAAAGGTAAATCTTGGAAATGTATTGAGTAATGATATATTGATAAAAAGGTCATCCATACAAGGCATAAGATACTTTTTCTTGATTTTGATCTTATTCATTTCAATATAATCAATACAAATAATCAATGGTCCATATTATTCTATAAATTAATAATTCACCCCATGGGGACATACATGGATGAATCAATATTTTTATATGTTATACATGGGGTATATTCCTAAATTCTTATAACTCAATTAGAGAAATTATATGTTGAGTATTTTGAGTAGGTGTAGAACTATATATGATTTATATTGAAAAGTCTACATCATGATTTGGATTATGCCGAGGATACTATTCTAGAAAAACAATAACAAACTCACTCACAATAGACATATATATAATGTTCAATTTCACCACAACCATTTATGATAAAAACCCAATTGAATTTAAATGTCCACCCACATAATGTATGAAATTTCAATTGGATTCTTTTATATATCATCACACTGATATCCAAATAGTGTCTGGTTCAGAATATTAAATATGAGTTCCCAAATTTTTATGTTATTATGGGATTTATATATATAATTCCAATACATGGCTATGAGAATAGTAAATTAATCTATTGGATGAATAAAGCATTTTTAAATAATAGAATTCACACAAAGTTCAACAATAAAATAATGACATGTCTAATATAATAATACTCATTTACATTTCATCTTCTCAACTTATTGAAAACAATTTAAAATTCAACATAAATTACCCAATTAGGTGATTCAATGTGCTATCTATCCTTCTTTTTTTTCATTGAAATTTCCTTCATTTTGAATTTCTTAATGGAAGGATTTTCAATTCTGAGCTAACAAGCTTACTATATTATATAGTAATGATAAATTATAAAAATAATTATTGATTATATCTCTATATCCAAGAAAACTATGTATCTAAATCACATTATCTAATCATGGCCAATAAACAATAAATCTAGTCATTTTTTCATAGTTACACCCTCTATTATTAATATATGAACTAATAATTGTTCCTCTTATAGAAAAAGGGAATGCTTGAATTTTTTTTACAATGTAACCTTACTCACATTATTAATCAAAATTACAATGTTATATTAATACTCTTCCTTGAACATTGAATATTAAAGAATATTATATATAAATAATACCACAAACTGATCATGGTAATATATAAAGACTATATTAATTAAAATACGGTAGATATTGGGGGATAAGTAAGTCTAAATAGTATAATTATAAATTAATATTGTCAATACCTATATATAATTGATTTATTGTGTATATCCTCTTTTATTCTAGTCAAATGATGATATCTATAATAATGGTAAATATTGGAATGTTATTTAGTAATGTCCAGTTTATAAAAAAGTTCATCAATACAATGTATAAGATGTGTTTTCATGAATTTCATCTTGTTCAAATCATTATAATAAATATAGATAATCATTTATCCATATTATGCTAAAATAGAATAAATTTAATCAATAAGGACAAGCCTGGATGAATCAATATTTTTTTAAGTTATATGTAGTGTAAATTCCAAAAATTTTATTACTTAATTAGATAAATTATATGTATAGTGTTTTAAATTGGTGTAAAACAATGTACGATTTATATTGAAAACTCTACTTCACAATTTAGATGAATCCTAGGGTGCTATTCTGAAAAAACAACAAAAAACTCACTCACAATAGGAATATCTTCAATGTTCAATTTCACCAAAACCATATCTAATAAAAACCCCTTTTGAATTTATATAAATACCCCCATAATATAAGAAATCAAAATTTGGGCCTTTTATTTATCATCACTATAATATAAAAACATAATATGGTTCTGAAGGAAAAAATGTGAATTCCCTTTCTTATATGTTTTTGTGGGATTTATATATTGAATTCCAATACATGCCTAAGATAATAGTAAATTAATGTATGGTACGAATAAAGAGTTTTAAAGAAAACAATTACCACAAAATTAAACAATATAATAATCCTAGATATGATATTTGATCATCATACCATTACAGGCTTCCAATACTAATTAATTATCAAATAATTGAGGTGCTACCATTTTTTCATTAAAAAAGTCTAAAGATATTAATCATTAGATAGATTTTGAATCAAATAAAACATTATCAGTCATAGAGTTGATGGTGTGTATGCCTTTCCCCATGTTGTTTTGGTACCATATATCATGATTTTTTCTCAAGAGATATAATTTTTTCTACACTCTTAATGTGTTTCTGATATCAATCCTCATTATTAAAAAACATTTTTGATAACTGGTTATCATAATGTCCATACTCCAAACATTTCATAAACATGATTGTGGGAAGTGAATTTTATATGTCTTTATCTCTATTCACATCATTATCTAACATTTCCGATCATATCAATATTTTATTTCCGAATGAAATTTTATTTTACATATAAAATAATGACCAATCAGCATACAAAAAATTATTCAATATTTCATTCCAACCATTGAGCATAATGCAACAAAAATTTTATTGTATAAATGTTTTTTAGATGTTGTATCGAATTCATACATTAATATCATTTCAGCACATTGATATTGATTGAAAAAAACTAATATCCATTTTTTTCATGGAATAATATTATATTATTTCTTCATATAAACTAAATTTCCTAATTAAAACACCCTTTATATTCTTTTGTTATGAAAATAAGGAATCGGTCAAACTTATATTCAGTTGGGATGAAAACACATGAAATTGAGAGTTCATATTTTCAATTTTTTTAATCAAATTTACCAACATATTCATTATTATTATACTTTAGATCATGAAATTAATTATCCATTTTCATATAGTGAATAGATGGAATGTATTGAAAGTATGATCTTATACTCATCCCACTCTATGTAATAAGGTTTTTCTAATTTCATTATATTACTGATACGCTTCCACAATTGATTAGTTTCTCATTCAAAGTGATTTAATTCTATAATGAAATTTTATTTTTTCAAATACCAGAGTACATATGATATTTTATAAATGGTAATGACCTATTTTTTGGCAACTAGTGGACTAGAAGACTGATGAAATGAATGTCGATGTTCAATAATTTTGGGATTAAAAAAATTTCTTCCCTTTGTTTATTTTCAAGTTTACCATGATTTATATCTTGAGAGTGTTTTATGGTCATAGAAATTTAATTTCTCATTCTATATAAAATCAAAATTGGTTTTTTAGGTGGAATATAATTTAATTTTAAATAACATTCAATATCAATTATATTATTTAATCTAATGAAACCATATGTTTAACAGAGGTTTTCCCTGATCATTATGAAAATATAAATATGATATCATATATATAAAAATATCCCAAAAGATTATATAATAATTTTTTTCACAATATATTTAAATGGTGACTATGAATTTATATGATAACAACTATAGGAAACCATATATTTCATATATAAATATTGCATCTAATAAGGTGAATAATCATTATATTATATTTCATAATGATTCCTAAAATTAACATATAGTTATTATATCTACAGAAACATGGATAAATATAAAACTAGTTCATAAGTGAAGTACATCATCTGAAACAATGACCCTCATAATTAGAACCCTTCATAGACATATCTTACTCAATATCATTTTTCATTAAATCGGTAAGGAATAATATTAAATGATGAAATCAGATTCTATGTTAGGATAAACAAGTAAAATATCAATGATCACATAAATATATCATTGATTTGAGGGTATATTTTTTGAAAATAATATTTTAAAAATAAACACTAAATATCATATATCACATTACAAGTTCATAGAATAAATATTAGCTATTTATCAGAAATGAATAAGTAAGGATTACAAGAACAGTAGCCATGAGAGAATGACATTGTAAAAATGAAATTATTTGTCTAATGAACATAACCATATAAAATAATATTATTAGTAGTCATAAATAATTTCCACAACTATCTTTGTGAAATGTAATCGTTCCACAAACCATCAAAGTACATAACGATCTCCCCAAGACTATCATAATGGAAAAAGTCACTAACTAAACTGGTTTCACTACCCGTTATAGTCCTTTTTATAACATATAATATCCATCATTAACCAATAGATTGCAAGTGTAAAAAATTATAGGGCCTCCTATCAAATTATAAAAATTCAAATATATGTATTCCAGAATTTATTAAAACATTCAAAACATCATAACCCAATAAAAGGAAAGATATTACAAAATTATATCATAATTACATAATCTATAGAAAATAAATTAATTACATAATAATTGTATCATTTAATAATAATATTACACTTGAAAAAATGAATGTGGTTCCTAAAAATATTTTCATCTAGATCGTAAATCATCTAGATAAATAACAAATATGGTATCATTATATAATATATCTATAAATTTATGGGAACCATAAATGGATATAAACATATATAGAAAAATATTTTAGAAGATCATGATAATTGTTTCTTTTGGAAAATAAAAATTCCAATATGAAATAATTTATTTAAAATCTGAAAATTTCACGAATATTAAAAAACTTACAATGAAATGAACCTTGGAAATATATATGATAATATTGAATGTTCTAGAATGTCATGATGAAAGAAAATTGTATTCTAACATTATTTTTTAAAATAATAATTACATTTATATTTTTTCTAAAATATAAAAATACATCATTCTTACAAGTATGTGAATATTCTATTAATTTGTTTTAAAATAAAAAATTGGTAAAATTTATTTTAAATAATCATTGTTGAATTTTAAAAAAATTAATTAATTTTTAGATGACATGGTTATTTATGAATGATATGAAAATTTATGTAAATAACCATTAATGACATTATATAGTGGTAGATCTTGAAATATTCTCATTGGAAGAATAATAACAAATATTCCTAATAAATAATGAGATTTTAATATAAAACCCTTACAACTTTGGTAATTTATGAATGAGGATCCATATTAAGGAAATAACCATTTATGGATATGTATATTTTCATATGATTCATATAGAAAATAATAAAATACATCAATGGTAAATATAAACACCACATAAATTAAATAAGTTTTTTATATGGCATGATTCTCATAAAAATAAAAGTGAGATGAAAATCCATTTCATCAGGTCCAATTTCTTTGGTATTTTTTGAACACCCAATAAAATAAATTTATATTTATTATTAAAATATTTTTGATCCATAACCAGTAAATTTCATTCCATATATTCTATATTTGTAAAATGTTATCACTTGTTTATAAACAATTCATTATTTAAATAAATATTTATAGTGATAAATGTTTCATTCTTCATTAATGGTTTTGGTTTTGTTGTTTTGGTCCTTATAAATTAATTATAGTTCTATAATATAGTTAATATAAATAATGATAAAAATATAACACACACACATATATATTATTAACATATGTAGAGTCATCCATAAAAGTTATAGACTAATTTTTTTTTGGAACTTTCAATGATTGGGTAGAGTGTATGTGCATATGAACAATATTTCAATTTCTTAATCAGATGGGACAAAATAAAGGCAAAAAGAAATAAAAATTTCATAATAGTTTTTATATAATATAAATACTACATATTAATTATGTTTATCCTTATTATCACCTATGCCAATATAAAAATAAATGGTATCACATCACTTCACATACATGGTAGTCCACCTGTATGCATAAATGATATTATCATTTATTAAAAATTATTATGGGAAGAAGATATATGTAATAAAACAACTAATAAATTATAATTATGTTATAAATATAATATATAATAATTAAATCTATCAATATATACATCTTTGGGAGGATGTGTTGGAAGAGAAACTATATTGATTCAGGAGGTTGTAGACCACCATACACATGATTAATAGTTTAGTTTATAATTTTATAGAAGAAGATATATATATATATATATATAAGTTATTCCATTAACATAATAACATAACAATATATTTATTATACAATTTTTATTATCTAATCTTGGTTTATGATAATTTTAAATAAGAATAAAAAGAAATAAAAAAAATTAATAATTAAGAATGATAGCTCTTTTTCGGAAAACCGCTTTTAGTTTTCACCTAAATCCTTTGTCAAATGGTTTTATTATCCAAAAATAGACTACAGGTAAATTTCCTTGATTTAATAAATGAAATTTGGTATGTATTGTAATCACCAAATGGATAATGATGTGTTGATATGATAGTATTTTGGGTCCCATTCAATAATTATATTGAGCGTAACATTTTTAATTTAAGAAAGTATTAAAAAAGTAATGGAAAAATTCATAAAAAAATTAATTAAAAAAAGAAACATTAAAAAACTTATATGATATATTTTTACACAAAAAATTTCAATTCAATGATTTGGTTCAAATCCACTTTCAATTCATATCTTTTTATTTTCTCGTGGTGTTATGGGATTGAAATTTTGGATTTTCTTGTGTTATTGATATATGAACATGGTATTGGGGGTATTGTGTGGTACATAGCCTCTTGTTTTTTCAAAATTATTGTATGAGAATTTGGTGCTTCAGATTTGGATTAGTGACACTCCTAGTGTCACCAATTGTGGAGTAAGTTGTTGAGGTGGTTTGTACCCATGAGTTGGATGTGTTTTGGGTTGCATATAGTGATTTTTTGTGTGGATATTCTCCATATTCTTGGCCAATCATTCCCCCTTGATTTCCCCTTTGGACCCCCCGTAAATTTAAATAGTGTGTCATGGTTTGGTGTGTCCATAAATGTTCTCATGGTTTAACCGCAAAATTTACTAAAATGTGAAGCCAAATCGTATAAGGGTGTCCAGGTCATTTAAAACATATTAAATTTCCAACATTTCCCTTCCGAAATAAAATAAACAACACCCTATTCTTCCACATTTCATGCACTACCTCCATTTATAGCCTCCAAGGTCGCTCACCCTCCCTTCAACCTCAACTTTGAAGAGAGATTGGATGGGGAGAAACATTCTTACCAAGGAAGTAAGCCATCCTCTATTTGATTTCATCTCTTTACATAGGGTTTTTGCCACTCTTTCTTGAAGTTATAATGTGCCCAGTAGCGTGGGTTCGTACCTAGGTTTTAACGAGTTGACATTTTGTGAAATCTTGTGGTTAGGGTTGGTTTTCACCCCTTGTGGTGTGGCGGTTGTGCAGTTGATGTTTCACACATTGTTTTGAGGGGTTCGACATAGAAGGTAGGTGATTCCATGTGTATACATTCATTAATGAGTTATCATTCTTGATTTAAATATTTTTCAAGTTCCTGATATATTGGGTTGGGTGAGAAAACAATTTTTTATTGAATTTTTAAGTATTTAATTTTATAGTTATATTTTATCTTAAATTTGGGTGGTTTTCATGTGTGACTCTTGGGGTATTATTTGGGTGTATTTTATAACATATGAATGTTATTTATTACTGTTGAATGTGGCTACCAATTCTGGTTTTCTTAATTATTTGGTGTCATGTAGGTGTTAAAAGTGTTTTTTTAATTGGTGTTACGTATAAAACCTTGTTTCCCTCCTTGAATGTGTTTTATTAAAATGTTTTTTTGTGTATCTTTTGGGGAATTATTTGAGGTAATATTATTGATCATGAGAATGGTTTAATAGATGATTCAAAGGATGAAAATACTTTTTTGGTAGGTTGTTGGTGTGATTTTGGCCATGAAAGAGGGTATTGAAATGGGTTTGTATGTAAAACTTGGTTATACCCCTTGGGTTGGTGTTATGAAAAATTTAAATGATCAATGAGTTACACAAAGTGTACAATGTATGTTTATTTACTGTTTTGTGGGTGTATGTTATTAAAATATGTTTTTGAATGATAAGTTGGTCATTTTTTATGTGAAAAATTTTGATATTATTTTTTAATTTGTCGATGTGATTTGTGAAATTGTGATGTGGGTGTGAAAAATGTTGTGGGATATTTTGTGTGTGTTTGATGGGACAAATAGATTTTGTTTTGAAATAAGTATTATGTGTTATGTAAGTGGGATTCTATGTGAATTAGACTGTATTGGAAAGGTTTTGTAAATTTTAAAAAAGATTTTTTGTAGTGTTAATGATATGTGAAATGTGTTTGGGATATTTTGGTGTGAGTTTAATTTCAAAATAAATAAAAATAAAAATGGGGAAGATGTTCCTTTTGTGAGGTACATATGGGATGCTTGGTGAATGTGGTATGTGGAAGTGTTATTTTCATGTGCAAATTATATTTCATGGCTTGTTGAACTTCTTTGAGAACAAGACGGAAACCCATGTATCTAGGTGGGTGGATGTGTAATTGTATTCGAATGATCCTTTTGTGCTTGACCTCAGTTTTGAGTAGAAATTTTGACACTTAAAAAACTAACTAAACTATGATGATGATGATGGGGGAACACAAGGTAATGGGTACGTTCCCATCTAGTGGCTCGTGCATGAGAACGGATATTTGCGATGGTTACTTTCACTGAGATGCGAGGTACCTTTGACCCACAATGAGCTAGTGCCTAGTGGTTATTTCCCATTTCTATACTCATTATATGATTCATTTATACCATAGGCATAAATAATGTTGGGATAGAAAATTCAGTATCTTTAGTATTTTATTTAGACGTTTTGATTCTTGTAAATAAACCACTAGAATAATATTTTTATTTAATGTTTGATCCATTAGAAATTGTAGCTAGAATTTATTGTTTACCAAAATATAGCATGATTTTTGTCTTTGAATGTTTATAACATGTAATATATCAGTGGTGGTATCATACTAGGATTTGGATCACACCGTAGTTACACCTTTGGGTGTAAGTACACTAGCTTATTTTTTTATAGCAGGTTTGGGTACAAATTTTGTGCCAATGGTTTACGTTTTTAGCGGTCCTTCATGATGTAGTGTTGGGGCGATGGATTGAGGGAGGTGCCTCTTTCAATGAGGAGGTTTATGTAAAATCATTTGTTTTGGTTTTTTACTTTTTTAATGGTCCTTGAACATTTTTTTAATTGTTTAATTTCATTATGATATTTTTAAATGATAACTTAATCTGAAAAAATATAGACTAGTTTTATTTGATTCATTTGTTGTTTTATGTTTATAAAAATGGTTAAATACATCCCAATTTTTAGTTTATGATACCTGGGAACTTGTGACAGCCTGTGGGGATGAGGAACGTCATTCTAGATTTTTCACAGATTGGGTTTGGTGCCACGTTTTTTGGTGACTAGGTTCAGTTCGTTGGAAAATGGTATCAAAGTAGGTTCAGGTTCCCTCTATGGTTCATGATATCTAGGGAAGAGTTGAGATAGTCTAGAGCTAGGATAGTTTGGACATGACAATATGGTTATTTGTAGTGTTACTGGCTAGAAAAACTCATGATGGGATTAGAGTCTTCAGGGGACATCGAGATTTATCTGAGTCATTTTGTTTTTCTAGTTTGATAATGATTAGGGGAATTGAAAAGAGAGTTGGGTTAATGGTCTTAGTGAGCTCGCAAGTCCTCGAAAACCATGTGGAGCCAAGGATATTTAAGTAGAACACTCTCTATGATGGTGAAGTTATTGGCTTATGGATTCCAACCATATTCCCATGTCCCCCACCGAAACTACTTTCCACCCACATTGTCTTGTTTCTTTTAGTTTTTAAATCTTATAAGATTAGTTTTAATGCAAAAAATAACATGGTTTTAAGAAGCGTAATGTTTCTAGGAAATAATTTTTTAATAAAGAGGTAATGGATTATTTTTTAAAATGGTGGAACTAAAATATCAGAATTGTTTTGAAAGGTAACATGGGGTGTTTACAAATCATTTGAAAGAAATAAATATGTTAATGTTCATTTTGAAAAAGTTTTTTAAATAGAGTTCTCAAAACAATTGAAAGGTTTTTTAGTGGGATGAGATATTTATAATCTAATTTTTATGACATGAAAGTGAGTTATTATTTGATTGTTTGTGTCTTTCTCAAAAGTATTTTATGATATGAATTGGGATTTTCATCTCACGGTTAGCGATTATAATAAAAAGGATGTGTTGGTTGACCATTTTGGTTCTGAAAAGTGGAAATATTTTTTGTTTTACCCATTGGTATCTCTATGACAGACCACATACATGGGGTTATATGGTAATATGTACGGTTAATTCCTTGAATGGATGAGTGATGGTATAGATATGAGGAGGGTTCCCATTGTTGTCGCAAAACATGGATGTGTGAGGCGAATGGGTTACCATTTGTGGATACGCTAACCACATAACCATTAGTCATCAAAGAATTATTTTTAAAAGGAAAACATGATGTCTTGTTGTCTGGTTTTGGAGGATGTGTGTTATGAGTTTTTAAAAAAAAAAATTGTGGGATGTTATCAGTCTAAGAACCCCTCATATTTGAATGGTGATTTGGGTTTGTGTTTGGTTGGTATGATAGGATAAAGGGATAGTTAGTGGTAACTTTTGAGAAATGTTTAAGAATACATTACCATGGTTCCCCTCAAATGTTTGGTTCTGGTTTGTGGAATGTTTTGACCAATGTACCAGCTTGGATGTTTCCTTGGGTTCTCTCATTGAATAAGGTATTCCCCCATTAATGGTTAGTTCAAGACTTAAGTGCATCCCGGATTTTTTCTCCGTTGTCAAATCCTCTGGTAATCAATATAAAGAATAATTTTCTCAAGATTTGGAGATTGTGTTTACACCATTCCTTTATTTGATTTGGGGATACTCTTGTAGTGGTAGAGTGCTTGTGGATGGTTGAAAGAGACACTCGATTCTTAAGTGACTTGATTCATCGATGGTGGAAGTGGTATGGGGTTGTTAGTATAATTTACTATCTGTATGGTGTCTAAGAAGTCCTATGGGTCCTTCATTGTCTCTTCAAAGGAGAAGTTCATGTTAAAAAACTAGATATAAAATCTAGACATGAGTAGAAAATATGGCCAATTTCCGAAATCGTGTGCTGTTTTGGACGTGGCATAAGATCCATTTAATTTTATTGTTTCTATTAGTCACAATTTTCATGGTTGATGATGCCTTGTGATGTCATGTTCTCGATTGACTGTAACGGTGAAGGTTGTGCAATCCTATGAGCGTATTTGTTATGTTTGATGTATGAATCCCTTAGAAAACAAATAAAAGCCTCTGTTTTAGAGGAAGGTGTTTATATGTGTCCTTTCCTAATGTTGTTTCTCACTATAAGAATCATGGTGTGATACAGGTTTGTTATTTATTCCATTGTTTCCAAGAAATGTCATGTTAGGGTAAAGTTAGTTTTAGAGTCTGTTTGGTCTTGGTAAAACCATCGGGTTTTGAGGAATATTTGGTTGTAGATGTGGAAAAAGAATTTCCATTCGGGGGTTTCCAAAGACTAACTATGAGGTCGAAGATGCTTCAATCATTTGATCTCCAGCCATAGGTATCAGAGAGAAGCTGGTGTGTAGTCAGGGGAAATCCTAGCGCCGTTTAATGTGTTTTTGGAGAAAGGTTTGAATATGGGAAGACATGTTGAGTGCACAGTTTGTGCAAGGTTATTTGTACTCATACCCCATAAAACAATACAAGTATAAGGATCCACACGGTTAGCACATATTTTCCCAAATTGTGAAGATTAACTATACATCCATCCCAACTATTTAAATTTGGTTTCTTCCAATGTCGGCCCATGCTATTCAGTTATGATGGTTGGTTCTTATGATAGGGAGTCACAATGTGATTCTCATGTATGTTCCATGTAATTATCGAATGAAATTCTACCCTTTGTATCTGAGAGTCTATTCAGGCTTCCCTCTGTTACTATCCCAATCCTATATCAAGAAAATTTTAGTTTCCTCTTATAGTGGGGAGCCCATTGGTGTCTCCCCATACTAGTAACTAAAATTGTTCCTTGGTCATGTCTTGAATGTAGCTAGTCTTGATCGGGTCTATCTAACTACCTGCACTTCCTTGGCTAAATGTTGTGATTGGAGAACACCAAACAATTTTGTTAAATAAAGGTATGATTATCCATGATCATTATTGTTATTCGTTTGGGTAAAATGCAGGAATATTTTTTGGATAGTGTTTGAAATTATTTCTTTTGGGATACAATGTTATTTTTATTAATCATTTCAAGAATGTGATTTATGATTTTATTGTTAGAGTATTCCTTCCTTAATTTATCCCAAGTGGTGTTTTGGCCATTGGGGAAAATACAAGGCAGGGGAGTGCATCGTGGAAAATTAGTTTGGTTTGGTTTTTTCTTTTGGAATTGTTGTGGATTTTTGGCGGCAGAAAGATTTATGTCGGGGAGAGTTGTTACAACCATACATTCAATTTGATGCTTTGGTTAAAATCCTCTTTCAGTTCTTAGATTTCTATTGGTTTCTGGGTGTTCTGAATTTGAGATTTTTTTTCTCCTATGCTCCTAACATATGAAATTTCTCTTGGGGGTATTCTATGGTACTCATATTCCTATTTATTAAAATATATGGTATGAGATCTTGGTGTTTTGGAGTTGTATTAGTGACACTCTTAGTGTCACCACTTGGGGGGTAATTTTTTGTGATGGTTTAAACCATTGGGTTGGATTTGTTTTGGGTTGAGAATAGTTCTTTGTTTTGGGGAATTTCTCTAATATACATGGCCATTTTTCCCCATTAGTTTCCCCCTTGGACCCACTAAAATGGAAGATTAATGTCCTGGTTTTCGGTGGACAGAATACGCTGCACAGTTTGGCCGCAGAATTTACTAAAATGTGTAGCCAAACTGTTCAAGGGTGTCAGGGTCATTAAAGTCATTTTAATTTTCTAACATTGCACTTCTGGAATAATCCCAAATCAGCCCAATTATTCCACATTTAGTTCCTTACCTCCATGTAAAGCTTTCATGGCCTCTCACCCTCCCTTGGACCTCAACTTTTAAGGGATATTTGATGGGGGAAACATCCAAATTATGCATGTACGTATACATATCATTGATTTATTCCCTTTACATAGGGTTTCTTTCACAATATATTAAATTTATAATGTGAACAGTATCTAGGGTTCAAACACAGGGTTTAACTAGTGTACGTTTTGGTGAAATATTGTGGTTTATGGTTGGTTTTTACCCCCATGTGGTGTGGTGGTGGTGCGGTTGATGTATTGCAACATGTTTTGAGGGTTTTTATACAAACGGTACATGATTCCATATGTAGAAAATCCATGATGAGTTGGAATGATTGATTCACATATTATTAATGTTCCTCATATGTTTTTTGTGGTGTGAAAAATATTTTTTATGGATTTGGTTGTGCATTTAATTTTATAGTTACATTTTAGCTTGAAATTGGGTGCTTATCATGTGTGACTCTTGGGGTAATATTTGGGTTTATTTTATAACATATGAAACTGATTTTTTAATATTTAAAGGGGATTATAATTATTGGTTTTTATTGTTTTTGTATCATGTGTCCCACAAAAGTTCTTTTTTTGAATGGGTGTTAAGTATAAAACCTTGCTTCACTCCAAGAAATTGTTTTCTGAAAATGTGTGTCTTTAATGTGAATCTTTTATTGTATTATTTGAGGTAATTTCAAAGAAAATTAGAATGATTTAATAGATGTTTCAAGGTATTAAAATTCTTCTTTTTCAGGGTCTTGGTGTGATTTTGGCCTTGAAAGAGAATTTTGAAATGGGTTTGTATGTAAACCATGGTTATACCCCTTGGGTTGGTTTTATCAAAACTGTAAATGATTCATTGAGTATCACAATGTGTAAAAATGATTTTAATGTACTATTTTAGTGGGTGTATGTTATTTAAACTTGTTTTTGAATGATAAATGGTTAGTTGTTATGTAAAACCTTTTTATAATGTTTAGTAATTTTTTGAGGTGATTTATGAATGTGTGATGTGGGTGAAAAACATTTTGTGGGATGTTTTGTGTGACTGTAATGTGAAAAATGGATTTTATTTATAAAATAAGTATTATGGGTTATGTGTGTGGGATGTTATGGGAATTTGAATATATTGGAATGATTTTTTAAAATTGTTTCAAGTATTTTTTGAATTGTTAAAGAGATGTGCAAAGAGTTGTGGGATTATTTTGGAGTGAGTTTGAAATCAAAATCAATTTTAATGAAAAGGTGATGATGTTACTTGTGTGATGTACATGTGGTATTTTTGTTTCATGTGTGATGTGTAAGAGGTATATTAATTTGAAAATTATATTTCATGGCATGTTTAACTTGTTTGTGAACAAGAGGTAAAATAGAGTATCTAGGTGGGTGGACGTGTACAAGTATGCTAGTGATCCCGTGGGGTTTGGACTCAGTTTCACATAGAAAGTTTGACGGTTACAACAATAACTAAATTATGATGATGATTATGGTGGACCGTGTTATGGGTATGTTCCATAACTGTGGTTCATCCACAAGAACAAATATTTTTATGGTTACTTTCACCAAGATATGAGGTACCTTGGACCCACAACGAGCTAGTACCTAGGGGTTATTTCCCATTTCTTCTTCTCATTAGATGATTTATGAATACTGTCGGCATATGGTATGTTGGGCTGAAAAATTTAGTAGATTTGTTATTTTATTTAAAAGTGTTGATTCTTTTTAATAGCCCACTATAAAACTCTTTTTATTTAATGTTCCATCATTTAGAAATTGTAACTAGAATTTATTGTTTACCAAGTACATGCATGATTTTAGTTTTTGAAAGTTTTTCAAATAAAATCTCTTTATGGTGGTGTCTAACTAGTCTGTGTATCACACCCTACATAAACTTTTGGGTGCAAGTAGACTTTCTTATTTTGTGGTCACATGTTTGGGAACAAATTTTGTGGCAACTGTTTGGGTTTTTAGTGGTCGTTCATGTTAAAGTGTCGTGGATTTTTCTTGAGGGTGGAACCTATTGCCATGATAAGGTTATTGGGATGTCATTATATTGATTTTATACCATTGAAATGGTATTTGAACATTGTTTTAAATTATGTAATTCAATTATGAAATTGTGTAAATGTTGGTTTTGTTTGAAAAAAATCCAGATTGGTTTTATTGGATTTGTTTGTTTTTTTATGTTTATAATCACTAGTAAATCCTTCCCGATTTTTAGTTTGTGATACCCAAGCACTTGTTCCAGACCATGGTGATTGGGAACGCCCTTCGTTCCTTGTCATGAACTGAGTTTGATGCATGTTTTCATGGAAACCCAACTTGGTTTGTGACAAATATGTTTGAGATATATACTAAATAATATTATTTATAAATGTTTTAGGGAATTTTAAATGTTATACCATTTGTTTAACCCCTCATAACTATATTTTACCTTTATATTTGATAACATATTTTTTTAATTTATATTACTCATTTTCACCAAAACAATTATGTTAAGGGTATTTTACAATATTAATTATGATGATTCAAATTATGGATCACATTTTTTAAATTAAATTCACATAAGAGGGAGAATTTATTCTAAAAATAATCCCCTAATTCAATGAAAAAAGTTGTTTTCCAAAGAATTATTTTTTCTTAAATAATGTTTTTATATAAAAATTGATCATAATATTTTTAATATAAGAAATATTAGACTAATAATGAAATTATTTACAAAATTTATGTTTCAAAATAAACTTTAAAAAAAACGTTTAAATGAATTAAAGATAATCATAATTTTTATCACTATACTATTTTTCACAATTCATTGAGAAATGAATAATGTCATAAAAATATAAAAATATCACTATAAAATAATATTTACATGATTATTTTAAAAAATTAATTAATTTATTCAAATAAAATTTTTAAAATTTGGAAAATATAATTTTATTGAATGTGTGAAAAACATGATGAATACGAATTTTAGAATACATACATTTTGAAACTTTAAAAAAATTTATTATTATCCATGATAGGAAATAATAGATGAATTATAAAACATTTTACTGAATATATATTATATAATTCTTTTTAAAATATTTCTCCAATACATTCTAATTAAATATTTTTTTATAAAAATTCATTATAAACATTAAAATTTTTTCTATAAATATATTTCATTAACATTAAAATGATTATTATTTTCCGTTCAAATAAATTGAAAATAATTGAATTGATTTTATTATTTTTTGAATAAAAAGTTTCATCATATAGTTAGTTTTATTTATACCCCATGATCCAACATGTATGATATTATTATCACATAAAAACGTATTTAATTTTTATATCATTGATTTTTTAGACTCATTATTGAGTTTAACACATGTTATCAAAAAAATAAATTTATTTTAAAAAAAATATTTCATGAAATTATTGTGTGATGCATATAATCCCTTCCAAATTACATTTTATCAATCATTTTTTGAAATAAGCATCAATATATCTTGACGTTAAACTGCATGGTATAGTTCTATTACATGACATTAAATGATTAAATTGAAATATATGGGGTTTTAATTTAAATTAAGTAATGATACATAGGATGCATAAAAAGTATCAATCTAAACATCTCGATAACAATTTTTACCAAAAACCATATTTTCCCCTTAGAAGGAAGAAAGTATAAATCATGATCAACTTTTAGGGCATACAAAACCTCTCAACCTACATTCCTATAGTCGATACCAATAATTAAAATATCCAAATGATGTTAACTTTTGTTCCAACCATATTTGAAGAGAGTATAAGGGTCCATTAGAGAAACCCATACTTTTAAAACATTAAAAATATATCTTTTGAGAGGAATAATAAATACATTTCACAAAAAATGATGAAATAAAATAATGGTTTAGTGTATTTTTAGACATGACATAATCCCATGTTATATTTTGAAATATATTCAACAAATACAATAAAATACCATCCCTTTTATAACTATTCATAACAAACATTACATAATATATTTGATAATAAGATTGGGGAATGGAACATAAGAAATTGTTATATTAGATTATTAGTAAGGGAAAACATGAGAAATATAAATCAACGGTCATATGAATAACTAGATAAGAATAAGGGTATTGTTGGAACCATGGTTGTTCTATGCAATAATGTGAGTATGGGTTGTGTTGGTTGTCAATACTCATTGAAAGTTCATATTTTCTACTAGTAAAGGGGTCACATAGTTCAAGAAGACAATAAATTTATAAGTGGCCTATTTTCCCATTGTTTTCCATATTGTTTGGCCTAAAAATTGGGAAATGGTAAAATGTGTGTTTTGAAAAAGAAACATGTTCACAAAAGGGTAGGTGTGTTGGAAAATATTTCACAAGGCATGTTTTGGGATTAGATCGCCAAAAATAGAGAAGGAGTGAACTGCATGAAATATTGGATTATTGCTCAAAAACATGGATTGCAGGCTAAATTGGTTTTGAACACAATAGTGAAAGCAGGTTGGTTTTATAACGCAAAAAGTGATTTGATATCATAACGCTGAAGATGAAAAATCCAGATATGTACGTGAAAAATGGTTCATGCATGAAAAAGGTTTTCACACAGAATAAGAGTTTTGCTTTCCATGGTGGGGTTTGCACGCGGGGTTCAGTGATGCCTTTAAATAAAAGGTGACACCCCCCATTTGGTGCGGTGAAATACTTAGAGAAGATATGAGATCTGATCCATAAAAAAGGTTAACACAAAAGGAGTTTCATTTAAAAGTGGAAGTTGCACGAAAAAGTAGTGGATGTGAGTAAAACATGAGGCTGCATGTAATGCATGAGGTTGCACATAGAAGTTGTTGTTGTGAAAAAATCAAGAATTCGCATGTAAAATATGAGTCTATGTGTGAAACTAAATGATGTGCATAAAGGGGTTGTTGCACTAAATATTTTCTACATGAAAACCAATGTTTGTGCGAAAAAATGAGATCTTGAATGAAAAAGTTAGGTACTTCATTCAATCAATGGTGTAACATGTTTTCACATTTTGGATACATAGATTAGTGATTCAATTCTTTCAATTGCATCAAATACATACATCGATGCATGTAGTGTCTCATGTTGAACAAAGATAAATACTTCACTGCAAATCTATTTAAGATACCTTCAATTCGATAAACTGAGTTTGACTTCTCCGAATGTAGTAAGATATGGGGAGTTAAGGGATGTGATCCAAGGGACACCGTGAGCGTTTCATGGACCTTTCTAAAGATAGTGGGCCTATAACCGATTGAATATGATCAAATCTTGTAATCCTCAAACATGTGAAGATTAGTGGATTTAGGTACTACTGACACACTATCAGCTTATGCTCCTTGGACATAGTCCTTTGTGTCGAACCATGGTAATGGGTTGAGTTATCTTCCAAATTTCCATTGTTTGACAGATTTAAAAAGATCATACCAAAATGGGAATAAGATTTGCTACTTGAAAAATAAAAATTTGAAACCTTGATTCACACCTACCCTATCAGGGTGTTCTGGGGTCCTTTAGGTATGACTCCTTGTTTATAACATAATAGTTCATGCCCAATCTATCAAATATCATAAACATGAGTAATGCATTAAATATTTATAATTTCAAAATAAATTATTCATAAGAGTAAGAAAACATCATGAATCATTAATGAAACAAATGTTCATTCCATTGATATGTGGAACCATTATATGTATATAATCCATTTTAAATGTCACAGATAACTACCAAACCATGAAATAATAATGGATCTTTCCTTGAAAACAGTTTCCCATTATGGATCTTGCACATCAACTTGTTTCCAGAAATGGGTCATGTATATAGACTTATTTTACATAATGGATCAAGTATATTGACTTGTTTCCCATAATTATCTCAAGAGATATAAAAAATATCCAATGTATTTTATGGATAAATAATTATTATCCCACCATCATATAATGAAAATACCAAAAATTTGATCCAAAATATCATAATTTCATTCATCATATTATCACATCATAACTAGTGAAATGAAAAACATGTTTGATAAATATTTCATCATGTCAAAATAACATAACCCACGAAAATAAATGTATTTCGATATAATCTAATTATAATAATAGTAAAACATCTATAGAATAAATTCTGAATATTTTTTTAAATAAAATCCCCATGAAAAAATTAACAATAATGGATGTCATAATAGTTTTGAATTATTTTAAAATAATGTTTATAATATATATTCGGGAAAAATAAACTCTTGATTTTTAAATACATTTTATTAATTTTAATTTTTTTTTTTAAAATACAAACAAAGTTTTTTTATTTAAAAATAGTATTAGAATCATATAAAATAATCCTCAAAATATTGATAAGTCATGATGGTGGAAAATTTTGTCCGTGTTTTATAAGTTAATGGGTAAACATCTTCTCATATATTTTTATAAGGTTAATAATACCTCATTCAGAGAAAAAAAATTCATTCTAGATGAAATTTATAAATAATCCATTAGAACATTTAATTTAGATTATCATAAAAGACAATTAAAAAAATTTATATAATTTTTTATATAAATATGATATGGAAGGTAAATTTATATTAAATAATAAAAAAATATGTGGTTTTCATAATATTCATTTTTTCAATCACATTATCACATAAAATGAGAAAAATGAAAAGAAAATTATTATCTAAAAATATGAGAGGATAAGGAAATATATGTGAATATAATCTTATTATAATTTAATTTCCTCAATGAAAATTAAATCATAAATCGTCTTGATTAAAAATAGGATTCAAACTAAATTACATGCTTCAAGTCTCACCATTTTTCAGAAGCATTGAAAAAACTACTATAATAAATTTAGGATTATTTTATATGTATTTTAGGTCTATAAAAATATATATAATATATGTAACGATTTACTTAGGATATCTTATCATCCATTTATTAATAATTTTTTTATTATAATTATAGTTATGTGTGATAACTTTTTCATTATTCATGCTTGTTTATGTTCAACAGTCATTGTCCCTGTAAATTGATCATGTTTTCATAATCAATTGAATATTAATTTGGATATAAATATAATATTAAATCATTATATAAAAATATTTTTCTAGAAAATTTATAGATAAAAAATGAATTATATTGATCATGGAGATGACAGACCATACGAACCACGGTTTCACATTTCAATGGATGAAATGAAAGAAATTACAAATAATTATCAGAATAGAAAATTTGAAATATCATATATATCCAATATTTTTATAAAATTCAAAAAATTTTTAAACAATGTAATGAATAGATGAAAAATGAATCACAATTCTTCATGGAGGTGGTAGTGAATATGTTTGAACCGGAGATTCTATGATTTTTAAATTTTTTGGAAGGAATAATGGTAGATATGATATTATAATTATCGAATAATATTTATGTCATAAGTATTATATATTCTATTTAAAACAATCACAATACTATTCTTTATAATATATTAATGAAAAATCAATTTTATTACCTTGTGGGATTGTTAAGTCATATGTATGCATGACAGATACATTAAATTCCCATTTTATATAAATGAAGGCGAATAATGTTCATTTTATAATCATAATATAGATTGGGTATATTGAAAATAATGAAACTATTTTTAATTAAGAATGTATGAGATATATCAAAGGTTAATGTGGAATTTAAAATGACGAGATCTGGTAAAGTGATTACCTAGTTTATTAAAATAATCATCTTTCTATCCTATCAATGAAAATAGGGTCATCCATTTTGGAGGAGTAACACATTTTCTCTATGGAAAAAGATGTTTGTATGGTATTTTAAAGGGTATTTACATGATAGAGGGGTAAATGTGTTGTTATGATGAGAAATAAAGGGTGCCCATTTATAGATTATGGGAGAGGAACTCTTGGAATTCAATATAATATTAAAACATTATAAAGTCATTATGTTGAACAAATTATTCAAAATTGTTAGGGATTGGAATACATTAATTTATTTTTATTAAATCATAACAAATAATATAATTTGGTCTAGTTTATGTTTTATTTTATATCATATCTTTTTTTAGAAACCCTTAGTTAACCAATTTTTTACTATAACTGTGGTAATGTGTTTTTAACAATTAATGTGTTATAATTTAAATATAAGGTAAAAATTCACTCAAAATTAAAAATGGATGAAAATTTTGACCATATCATATCCTCTTATTCCTATTCCAACTATTTCTTATTTTTTTTATTCAATAAATTATTATATTGTTAAAATATCATTAATGTAAATTTATCACAATTCATTGAATTTGAATTAGTAGGCTCGATGAAAAAGCTGTAATTTGGATATAATACACCCAATTATCACTTATTTGTTATATTTATATTCACAAATCATTTAACATAAAAAAATCAACAATGTTAGTTTCTTTTAATATTTTTATAATAATATATTTTATATCTCTATTATTTAAACAAATGTGTCATTGGTGTTGCATAAGAATTTAAATAACAAATATGATTAATAAATAATTGAAATAAATTTACAGTATGAAATTAAATTCATTATTCTCAAAATGTACATATATGATGGTTCATAATTTTTTCACCTATAAGGACACATAATAGATATTTAAAAATATTTAAGTTTTACTTAAAATTTTTTTTCCGTGAAATATTATATCGATCATTAAAAAATAAAATATTACTTTAGGATATAGAATTATAGTCTTATCACTAAGTTTTAACAATATTAGACAAGATAGATCCTTTATCGCAGTGTTAATTTTACCAATGTTAATATTCATATCAACTATAAAACAATGACCATTTATAAAAAATGAACATAATATTTCCATATATGAAATCCATTTTATCTTATTCAGTACCTATATAAGGTAGAAATCAATTTTTAATGAGTGTACCTAATGTGATGAAAACTAATTTTAGAACAATGTAGTTTTTAATCATAAAACTAGATTCAATATTATCTCAGGAATTGTAAGAATATTGGATGAATGTTAATGATATTGGATTCAATTTATAATATATAAATATCATTAAAATAATTTTTATATATTGATTAATTTAATTTGATATTAGAAATACATTACAGATATAAAAACAATTTTTTTTAAAAAAAATGTGTTATTTATTTTCAAATGTCTAATATTATAATTTATAATTAATTTTAAAAATTTATTTATTTTATACTTGTTTAAAGCATACATTTATAAAATTTAGTCATTAATTTTTTTACACTCTTATCCAACATCTAGGAGATATCTCTTATATTATATAACACTATTTTAAAAGTTTTTCACAACCTACTTTCATTTTTTGTTGTGTTTAACATAATCCATAAAATATGTAAAATTATTTAATTAGTAATATATTATAGAATCTCAATTTTTTAAATTATACTACCATAAAATGATTTTTCACATAATTGTTTAATATAATTCAAAAAAATTGGAAAACATTATTTCATCACATCATCATGATTCAATGTAGCCTCTTCAAATTGGTAGTTTTTTTCACAAAACATCGACCTAGTGTGCATTCTTGTTTCATATGAAATTATATATATGATTAATATTTCCAAAAGTTTTTATATATAATATAGATATTGTTATATTGTTATGAAATTTGAGTTTATAACATGTGAAGGATAATATATATACTTCCTTAGGAGAGAAACATCGTATACATCTAGAACCTGAGAGAGTTTTGGTTGAATATCCCAACTATATGTCATAGTTCTCAAATGATCATGAATTTAAATGAGACTGTTATATATATATATATATATATATATATATTGATGAGATTTCAAATAATTACAAACCTTATGGGCCATTTCTAATGAAATATTCCTTAGAATACCTTATAAAAAACTACAACCTCCAGATATAACTGGTGATTATCAGTACTATTTTTTTTTTGGAATTTGTGTTTTCTTTATGAGTTTAATAATGAATTTAAACATATATTAAAAACTATTAGTTAACTCTATCCCTAATATGTTTAATTCATCAAAATAATTTAAACCTGTTGGATTTATACACATTATTCCGTAGGCATTTTCGAATGGATACAATCTAATTTTCATGAAAAATATTTTCTGTAAGAATATTGTACAAAATGGAGGTCTTGATCCTAACACGATTTGAAATACATAGAGGGAGATCTCAACATGTATTATTATATTTGAATGTTAACCTCAAATTGGTTATCAAAAAATGTATGATATGGCATACTATAAATATATGTATCTAGATACCTCTAATGAATTTTCAAGAATGTCAAGGTAAAACTTAAATCTTGATCAGATAAAATATAATGGGGTACATCATTCAACCATGCCACTTAATTAATGTATATTTATGAAATAGTATCAGGAGGTAAATCATCTCTTGTGAAAAATAAATTTTCCCAACATTGATATCCAATCTACTACCACCAAGATAACATTTTCCCATTTTTTTGATGAGTGAAAATAAAATGTAAATGGTGATTTATTCCCAATTAAATTGAGGCATGATTACTATTTTTAACATTCCCTTATAAATTTTTACCTCAGCCATATCAATATAAAAAACTAAGAACCAATATACATACTCTATAATATGTCTCTTCATTTTGTACAACTATAAATAATCTTTCAGGTATCAATGTATCTTGTTTATTCATTATTAACAGAGAATGATGAATTATATGCCTCACCAAGTATCTACTTATAAAAATATTTTATAAATAAAACTCATATCTGATTCCTAAACATTATCATTCCATCTCTACGATGGTTAAAACTAGGAACATTTCTCACCATTTTGTGTATCTCTTCATCTTCATTCCTTTCATATTTTTTCATTATCTAGATTTTTGTTTGTAAAATAATATGATAATGATAATTTTTATCCTTAAATCAAGATCTCAATATCCATCATTTACAAATCCTAAATTATTCTATCAATTTTTATCCTCATCATAGATAGTAAATCATTATCAATTAATCCCATTGCACATAAAATAATTTTCACCTTAAAATGGTGTTAATGTATTGAGAAATCATAATTACTAATGAAATATATTACTATTATTTGGTTTATATTATACTTATTTTATGTTAATATATACATTAAGATTTTATGATTTGTATATATGATATATTTTTAAAAATAAATATAATTCCTCTATATCTACAATACAAATAATACCACATGTAACTCAATGTCCTGAGTACATTAATTTTTATAACGAGCCTTCAATTTCCATGGGTTATAATTAATAAGTATATCATTTTGAATTTTGAAATATCCTGGTCTTTTCTTGGATGCATCACAATCTGTTACATAACATTATCAAATATATGGTAGTGTTAGAATATGTGTGTTTAATATCCTTCTGTTTAAATCCTTTATACTTTACTAAAATTAACATATTTAAAGGAAAATAGATCCCCTAAGAGTTATCATGGTGATTGGATTAGATATCAATAATAAATTATCAAAAAATAGTCAATCATTTATAAAATTATCATGGATAATATGAATCCCATATACTATATATATCATGATCCAATGTTGTGTAAATATTATCTTTGAGGTATATTCCCATATATATTCAATGAAAATTATATGAACTAGAAATTAATCCTTTTAAATATTATATTATGATATGGTTCATTTTAAATAAGAATTTACCTTATATATGGTATTTTGAAAATTTCTCAAATGATCTTAATTATTTTCTTCATTATTTGAATAGATATTAATATCATCATGAAAAAATACAACAAACTGATCAAGGTGATTTACAAGACACTATTCATGAAATCTATTATTAGATATGGATCATTATATTTCCAAATACCATGACTATTAATTCAAAATTTTCATACTTGGTAAAAAATTACATATTTGGTATATCATTTTTTTTGAAAAAAAATTATGTGACCCATAATAAATGTCAGTCTTAGATGAATGTTCAGAATTGTGTAGTTGATTAAAAATCAACCAGTATGAGGTATATTATAGTGATATTGACTTATTTTATATAATAAATCTAGATAAACATAAATCCAAATTTTTTTAGTAAAAAGAATAGTTTCACAGCACGATAATGTACTTGGATGAATGAATCCATTTTCTGGAATATCCTGGAGTATATTCTTTAATTATTTAAAACCAATCAGAAACATTCTATATAGAATTTTTAAAATAGGTGTGACAACATGTAAATATTATCATAAAAACTACACTTTGTTATTTGAAGGAATGTACCCCAATTATTTTGTAAATATATCATAATCTTCTAAGAAATCATCATATCATAAATATTGTGTTTCTCCCCAGCCATGTGAGATAAATATTTATCAGTGATATGAATAATGACATGAAATATAGAGTAATTTGAAATCCATTGAATGATACTTCAATATAAATTAGTCATTATATCCACAATAAATGAATCTGTTTTATTGTGATGAGTTGATAATATGATTACTTTTCGACACAACATTATCAAAACCCACATTTCTATTCTTTATAACATGATATTAGGATTTTTCTTTTTCCTTAATTTGATATTTATTATGACCATAAAATCCCATTTTATTAATTAATTGTTTTTTATAATTCCCATATTCCTTGAATTTTTCACAATATATTTTCAGTAGTGCTATATTTGGTTTTTTATATTGATCCATTTAATTAACTAGAATATTTACCCCTTTCAAAATTCATAGAATTATTACCCTCACTTAATCATTTATAGGACATCCCAATTCCATTAAAAAAATTACAACTATGTTTCATCCAAAATTTATGGGATATATATATTAATGGAATTAATTTCACAATATATATATATATATATAATAGTTTTTGGGAGAATCGATATTTCTTTTCAAAACTAAACTATATGAATGATGTATATATATTATTTTTATTTCCACATTGATATCACATTGAAAATTTTCATCATTTTTACTGAATATTCGTTCTTATAATTCCCATTCAATTTCTTGGTTTTAATACACTAAATTAACAATCAACCTTAATTTTAGTTTGAAAGAAAATACTAGAGTCATATATAAACTGTATTTTAAAATTATTATTATATTTACCGATGTATTTTTAATCCTTATAAATTAGATTAATTAATTACTTTACCAATTCTTATGAAGAATACAAGTAATGGAATTGTTCAATATTAATCTCATAAAGTCATCTTACTCTATTGGGTCAATTTAATCCTATTTCCTCATATTATAGATTATATACTACCATTCATTTTTTATCCTTCCTAATTATAGATATATAAATAGATTTTTTCATGCTTCGAATGGTGGTGAATGGAAAATGTCATTATAGTGGTACAGATCAACTTCTAAAAGTGTATTTTATCTGGTGATCCACTAAAATATGGTTTACATTTTCTCAATATGGACTAAATAGGACATTTCCCCTATTTATCATTTATAAGTTCAACATGATTAATAACTTGAATAAACATATGTAATAAGAACAATGAGTTTAAAAATTTTATCTCACAAAACAGTTTGTTTCTTAATAGATATTTCATTTAATTTTTCTTCCCATTAATTATAAATATGATTCCTTCAGGTTAAAACAATTGATTAAGAAACATTGTGCAAGAATCATTCTATGATAATTTTAGTGATATATCATATAATCATGTCGAATAATGAATTGTATTTCTAAATTAGGACACCATATTCTTAATCTACAGGACATTAGGTTTAACTGAAACAATCATGAAAATTTCCAATTTTTTTTATGTTATCATATATATAGACATATCAACTTATATTTGAAATAAAATTTCAACATCTAATATTTAATGATTTATTAAAACCACCTATGATATAACCTATGGAAACCCATGAATTTTATACACAAATACACCATCTTTTTATAAGAATATTAAATTAATTTCACATAAACATACCTGGGGGCCATAATTGTTTAGTCTATTTAGAGACTAGATACTCAATATTCTTATATATTAAGTGTTTTTAATAAACTCTCACAATGAACTGACCCTTTATTAATAATCATATATAGAAAATACCTAAAATAATTATTTTTAACTAAGTTAAGGGAATCATATTTAAGACTTCTATCAGATGATAAGTAATGGTAGATATGGGAGATATGAATCAATGATCATATAAAAGTATAATAAAATACATATTAAATGAGGCCATGTGGAAAAAATACATTGTTTATAACTAGTATTTCAAAAATACTGAACACGATTCATTGAATAAATATTTATCATTTTTTGACAAATTATTTAGAATAGTCAAAAATATATATATCATTAGGAACCATAAGTTCATGTCATGGATGTCTGTCACCATCTAAAGGATATAAATAATTTCATATATCATGGTTCGCTACCTAATCTATCATATTGTAAAAGATCAGTAATCAAAACATATTTTCCATTTTAGATTATCCACATCAGCTTCATTTTGGTAGTTAATCAATAATATCACATTTTTTCAATAATAGATCAAGAACATTAACTTGTTTTCTCAAGCAATATCATGTGTTAGAAAATAGTATCTAATAAATTATTGGGATATATAATTATATTCCCAACTATCATATAATTAAAACCATACATATGGGTGCCACAGGATCATAATATTATTCCTCATATTATTATATGATTAAAAATTTAAATTAAATGAGATTCATTTATATTTCATCAATTAAATATAAAATAACACATTTAAATAAATAGATTTCATTAATATCTCTTAATTATAATTATAAAACATATAGAGAAAAATTAATATGGGAAAATTATATCATTTTTGAAGAAATACATAATAAACATCAAGGAATTTTATCATATATGAATTTTTAAAAATAATAAATGTAATTTTTCCTTATAAAAATTACCTTTTTATTTCGAAATAAATTATTTTAAATATACACAATTTCAAAAATTTTAAGGAAAATATATTTTATCAAAAGATCTAGGAAAAAATTACAAGTGATATTCTAATAATTTGGTAGTCTTGATGTTTAGAAATATATTTCTGTTGTATAAGTTAAAATAAAACATTACTTTCATAATATACTAAGAAGTCAATAGTATAAAATTATAAAAATGTAAAAAATAATTCCATTAATTCTGATTGATTCAATCATTTGTGAAAATTAATTTAGTAAATAAAATGATAATAATACTACATTTTCCAAAACATTTCATAGAAATTATATAGTTGGAAGAAATATGATTTTTAATCAAATAGTACAACATTTTCGGTTTTTAATAAAATAATTTATTCAAACACATAGAAACGTAATGCTAGGAAAATGAAAGAAAATCATGTATTGTCCATAAATAACCATAGTATAATATAAAATACTTAATTTCCCCATATTTATCATATAATTTCTTTAATGAAAACAATTTAATAAACAATCATGAATAGAAATTGGATTGAAAGAACCCATTACATCAAACCTCTCCATTCATAATTTTTATATAGAACTGTTATAAAATATATAATTATTTATTATAAGTTCATTATAAAGACATACTAATTTATATTATAACAATTATTATTTAATTATCACACCAAATTGACCATTTATTAATAATTTTTTATTAATCTCACTACTATAGGTGACAACTATATCATTGATCATGCATGTTACAGTTCAATAGTGTTTCTCCTTGTACATTGATCATGGTGTCAGGATATCTATTATTTTAGTCATTATATATATACATAATATAGTAAATATATATTATAGTTTTCCCAAAAAGTTACATATTAAAAAATTAATTAATCTATTTATTGAGATGGCCAACCGTATATTTGCATGGATGTTGTTTTTAAATTTCCACTAATTGAAGAAAATAAAAGAAAAGAAAATTTAAACAACCAAAAAAAGGTGTAATATAATATTAATTATATATAATTATAAAATAAATAATTATTACTATCCATTGAAATTGGATATTCCAAATAAATCACATTGATTTTTGGATGTGATAGTCCAAACATATGCACGAGAAACATTATAATTTTCCAATGGTTTAGAATGATATAATTTATAAATGATATTATAATTCCAGAATAAAACACATTTCATAAAAATATATTATAAACATTAACACCTTCATTATACTCAACAATAAATGAAGTCATTTACTAATGAATTTTGTTGCCCTATGGAGATAGTAAATTGTATATATTCACTAGCGATATGTTCCCTTTCCATTTAAAGGAAGAGTTTTTTAATATTAGTGGATTTATAATCATAATAAATTTTCATTATGGTTATGGTATCGATTTTTTTATTTAATGAAAACAATTATAGATTTATAGGAGGTAAAAAATAATTAAAAATGAAGTGACATGTTAATGAAATTACCTCTTATTTGAACATCCCCTTTAGATATCATATTTAAGGGAATAAGTTTGCATTTATTGGAGGAAAATAAAATCTTGAATAAGGATACATAATTTTATAGGGTATTTTTCAATGTATTATGCAGATATAATACCTATTGTTTTTTGAATAAGTGAAAGGAAGGGTTCCCTTTTATAATTTATATGAGTATAACTCATGGAATTTTATAAAATATTATAATTTAATAATGTCATTATATATCCAAAAAACCTCAAAAATCATAGGGATTTTATGGTAATATAGTATTTTGTAGAAATAACATCCATGTTTTTACAAGTTTATTCGATGTATTAATACTTATATTTTTTAACCACTTAGTTTTCAAAGTTTATCCATAACATTAGTAACATCATTTTAACTCTTAATGGGGATTAACTGTATATAAATAGTGAAAAATGAATCATAAATATAAAAGGGATGAGATTTTATGCCATAGAAAGTCATCATTATCCAATTTTGTGATTTTAATTTATTTTAAATAAATTTTAAAAATTTAAATTTGATAAATTATCATTAATGTCAATTATAACAATATTCATTAATGTTGACATTAATATATAATTAAAACGCCTGACATTGAAAACAATTTGTTCCAAAATAAACAATAAGTTGTATTTATCTATAAAATACATGGAAGACTATAACACCCTCAAATTATATATATATTTATATATTAAAATAATTTCTCATTATTTTAATTGATGAAATATTTTATTTGTGTTTCATGAGGATTAAAGGTGATTATATAAAAAACCAAAATTAAAAATAAATTCAATCATCAAAATAAATTCATTTTTATAAAAATATAAATATATATTTTTCAAATATTTCATTTTTCCAAATGGGGAAAAATTATGGATATCTAAAACATAGTGATTTACAATTTTTTACATTCATTTCATTAAATATTATATTGGTTATTTTTATTGGAAGGTGTCTCATAAAAAATTAAATTAATAGAAAATCATGTTAATGGTAAAATTAAAGTAAACTAATAAGAATTTGAATTATAATTTATGTCTTTATCAATTAGTTTCAGCAAATATTAACTTGATATACCATTTTATTATGGGATAAATTTAACAATGAAAACTATTAATATTGAAAAAAGGGGACTATTTTCCGAATTTGGACGTACTAATTTAAAATATGGAATGAATTTCATCAAATTCAATAGCATTATATGGAATAAAATTTTATAAAACATGTACATAAAATCCGTTGAAACCAAATTTAAGAAAAAATATTTTTTTTTACAAAATATCGTATTTTTTATTTTCTATTGCATTGTAAAAACAAAAGATTAATGTTTAAATAATTTCATTGAATTAATAATACAAAAATTTTCATAAAATAATTAAATAATATTTATCTCTTTAAAAGTTAAAAATAAAAACACATTGAATGAATAAACATGTTTTTAGAGAAATATTCCAATGTTTTAAAATATTATTATTTTAATTTCTAATTCATTTGTAAAAAATGATGTATTTTTATAGATGTCATTTTTTTCATAATTTAGATAGTGATGTTTATACCATACAATTTATTATATATGATATTACAGTCATATTAAATGATAATATTTTAGATGTATATTAATTTTTTTAAATTTTTTATTTCATTTAATGCAAAACATAATATAAATAAAATTATTTAGGGGGAAATACATTATGAAATATCAGGGTGTTAGAATCTTACTCACTAGAATCTAAATATGTGATTAACTGAAACATACTGATTGTAAATGAGACCATCACCATTAGACACCAATTATGTGATCAACCCATATATTTTTGATAATTCATAGGACCACCATCACCGGCCTCCAAATATGTGATTGTCCTAAGCCTGAGGAGATGATATCGGAAAATACTCCCAAGATTCAAAATATATGATCAAGCCACACATTATGATAATATTTGGGACCATCCCTAAAAAATATTTTTATGTTATGAACCAAAAAATGAAGTGCATATTTGGGACCATCCCCACTGGACTCTTTATATGTGATAGAACTCCACATGATGATTTTATATTGGATCATCTTTACTATAATCTAAATATTTGATCACCCCATGATTTTTGAATCTATATAGGACCATCCTTTCTAGACAATAAATATGGTATCCACTTATACATTTTGAGCATTAGTGGGATCAACCCCAATAGAATCTAAACATAGGGCCCCACCTAAAGTATTAGAGAACATTTTTTAAGAAACTATCCTAATGGACCACAGTAGAAGAGACAATAGATCCATTATAATGAGAAAAAGACCATATCACTCTCAACCTAGCTGATGATAATTATATTCTACATCATGATTCAAAAACGAGATTTTTTTATTAAGATAAGAATTGTATATGATGTGAAAATGAAAATTTAATTCTATAATTTTGTGACAAGGTTTAGATTATAACCCATGTTATTAGAACATGATTTCTTATGTGACGATCAAAGGAAGATTTTAGAGGTGATAATTAGATTTAGGGAAATATGAAATCCAAATTGGACTTGTCATATATGAGAGAATCCCTTTTCATGGATAAAAATTTAAAATAATCAATGAGCCTAGGATTCATTACATAGTGAGTATAATTTTTACCATTGAGATCACATGATAGCGTAGGTTTTGATACGAAATTATTTATTTCATAAGTAGAAGGATCACACATATAACATAAAGAATATATTTATAGTTTTCCAATATACTAAAAATACTCATTAGCTCGAACTACGTAGTATACAAACCAATATCGATGATATATTCACAATTATGTGGTGTGTTGATGAATATGGATATGAGACTGTGATTGTGGAATAAAAATTGTATCTAATTAGGAGTCCTAACCTAGGGGAAAATTATTAAAATGAATTTATACATGGAAGAGATGAAATACCATTATCCAAAATTGTTCAGGGATCCAAAATCAATATCCTTAACGTTGTAAGGATACATGCATTTTTAGGGATTGAACTCGGGACCTAAAAAGGAAAATGTATTTCCTATGGATAATTACTCTTTGTGAGAGTGGATCCCAATTGAAGCATCATATAAAAAATTGTGATCCCGAATAAAATTTCTTCTTCATCAATAGTGAGTAGTTAAACAATGTGAGGTTTCCCCCAAGATGAGCATCACCATCATAAATCATTTGTCCTTTGATATTGATAGGATGATCAATATTAAGAATATAAATACCCTAATGTCTCAACATATTTCAAAAAAAAAGAATTAAAAAGGGGTTAATTCCCCAATTAAAACTATGATGCATTTATGGAGAAATTACCTTAAGAAAATTATTCAATTATAAATGAATCCAATGAGGTTTAATATTTTAAGAGTGTGGTTTTCCCAAACACATCCCATTAAAAAACAATGTATTCTCGCACTACAGAACAACACCCTCAGTGAAATTACTCTCTTTGTCTGTCCAGATAAGGTATTTTTATCTCCTATAAAGGTACTACATCACAATTATTACTAATTCCTTATCGGTAGATGGTCTCCAATCCTTCACTATGAGATGAATATCTAATAAAAATATCAATCCCCAAGTTTCCTCATCCAATTTACAATTGAAATGACTTCTTATGACACTACCAGGACAGTCCATTCCCATGTTTATAAACTAAAAAAATTAACATATGATAACAAATAAATTCTCCACCATATGGTACGATGACAGTTTCCAGAAACTTTTGCAAAATTTTTCATCAACGGTCTACTTTCATTGGTTATATCCACATAGTGGTTGTTTCTTTGAAACATCATAGAATGTCAGATTAGTGTGGGGGGGGGGTTGGTTTTGTAGGTGGGTTCTCTTACAAAAGATAAATATAATATAGCAATTGTTTGAACTGCAGTAAAACAGTAGACATGATTTGGGAAAAAATACCGGATATAAAACCAAAAAAATATTATAAAAAATATTATAAATAGAAGAGGTTTAAACCATATTGAAACTATAATTTTTCATATATTATAGATGTTTAAATTTCCACTATTTATAAATTGAAAAAAGATAGTTTCAAATTTTTAAGATCCAAAACTACCAAACAAGATTTGATATTAAAATATAACTCATCAAGATATCCGAATATAACAAATAGATGTGTTTATGATGTACAACATTAATAAAATTATGTATGGAAATTAATTTGGCCAATATAGGGAAAGAGTCTCTAATAAATATCCCCTTCATCTGATAATGAAACTAAAATAATGAAGAGTCGCATATATTGTTGTTCCAAATTCACTACTCCATGTACCATCCCAAAGAACTCTTCTTGAAACTATCTATATCTCTGTCTACAGTTCCTGATACCAGAACCTTCATTATAATTATATTGAAAATTAAATATTTATGTACATTTAAATTTAAAATTAAAAATAATAAAACTTTGTCTACTTAATTATTTTTAAATTGTGTGATTTACTTTCTCTCTACTATTGATTGATTCTATATCAATATGTACAAATACAATTTTTTTCTAAAATAATTCATCAAATGCTTTCTACAGAGTGATTAATTGTTAATGTAGAATCAATATATGATACTCCGATTCACTAATTTTTCTTTTCATGGATAAAAACTCTCTCTGGCCTTATAATTTTATAATATCATCTGTAAGGACCCTATTGTAGTCCATTAAGATAATTATCTTTATTCCATTAAGATTTAAGACATCAGAATTGTTCATATTTCATTATGTAGTTTCATTGTTTCTATATATCAGTAAAAAAAGATAGTGTTATAAGAATAGTTGAAGAAACTATTGATTTTATATTTTTTACCGATAACTATCACCCTCCAATATTTATACAAAGAAACAGGAGTGAAAAATACTCCATCACTATTGTGCTTTCTGAAAAGGGAGGATCTATTTTAACTACAGATGAGATAGTAACGAAGGGTTTTATAGAAGATTATGGAATAGAGGATTTGAGATATTGTGTTTGGGGAAAGTGGAGGGTGTATCAGATGCATTTGGGAGGTAGACCAAAGGATCCTCATCTACCAGTGTGGTCGAGGGAACATCAACTGAGAGTCGACTATGATAAGTTAAAAACTTCCTCCATTGAATTATTTCAATATAATCAAATAAAATTACATTCAGAACATATATTTCAAAAAAATCATGATGAAAAAAATAAGAAATTATAATATATTCATAGTAATAACAATAAAAATATAGGTATGATACTTAATGACTGCACATTAAATAATGTTATCCTTCAATTATGTCATTTTCCTACTACATTGTTACTTTATATACATTCTCCACCATAGTAAGAAGAATAAATTAAATATCATGATGGAAAAATATTTTCTCTTCTAACAGTTGATGAGATTCAATGTTAGAGGACAAATCTTCCACTTAATCACCCATATCATACATGTCTCTTTGTTTTACCTGAACAAATTCACTCCATCATTCATCCATGACATTTTCCACATAATATAACATTTTCTCTTATGAGGATAAGATATAAAGATAATTCAATTCATGATCACAACATTAATCAATCATGATATGTTAACAAAAGTAAATTTCAAGGAATCTTTTCTAAAACCACTGATAGTATCAACCCAATTACATTTGAATAAAACAAAAAAAATATCCTAGAGTATTTTAATTTGATAATTTCTATAAATATTCTATATTATCCCACATAAAATAAACTAAAAATACCAAAATTATGTTTTGAAATTAATCTTCTTAATCGACTATACGAAATTGAAATCCTCTCTCATTATAGGTGTTGAAATTTCTAGCCTATTTTAGAGGACCTTGAGCCAAAAACATCAATTCTTCTAAATGATCAACTCGAGTATCAGTATTGAAGATCTAAAAAATTAAGTTAAATTATTGGAGTTTAAAAATATATTTTTCAACATAATTTGTATATTGAATTCAATATATATGAACATACATATCATGTGAACCATTCTACAAGATCTTTATTAACAACACTTGTTATGTCATTCTCATTTTGTTTTTGGCTTCTCAATCATCTTATTGATTTTATCCTTATCTATAAAATAAAATTATTTTAAATTAATCTATTCAATAGAACATATCTATGTGCCTATAACAATTCCATTTATATCAGTGTAACATTTGAGATCCTCGTAAATAATCGGCCAATTATAGGAAAGATTTTTTTTTCGCATGTAGTTTAGATTCATTATATGTGTCTTCCACACATCTAACTTGATTGAATCTGGTCTAAATAACATAAAATTATATTAATTTTTTTTAATACAATAATTTTTAAATGAACTTCACAATGAGATACTTTTGGTGACAATTTATTTTTCACATAAGATTTCAAACGCCTAAAATATCTGTGAAAAAAAAACATAATTGTTTATTTAATGAATTTCCAATAATTTGATAATTATCAAGAAAAAATATAAATAATTTACCTCTAAATTGGATACATCTATCTAAAATTTATAAGGCCTCCAAATTTATCTTCCTCATCAAAATTCATAGTCAAATGCATCTTGACAATAAGAAAACGTTGGTGGAATGATCATCTAAATTGCACAAAGTGTAAATACAAATCCTTCCTAATGGTTTTTAATCTCAAATGGTTATAGTGTTTTCTCACATAATTTTATAAAGAATGTAAAAAATCATTTTACAACACCAGTAACCTTTTTATGTAATAATGTACACAATGCCAATGGTAGTAACTACTATAACAAAATATGTAAGGAAAGTAATTTCAATACATGCATTCTATAATGCTTTATGTTTTCACACCTTGAAATGTTACTTTAATACCCATCTTACAAATTCACATGTTTCATAATTCGATGGAATGTATCTTTATCCTTATTTATCCTTATAAAAAAATTTCTAGATTTAATGTTTTATTCTCATCTGGATAGAGATCACTCTTTATGTTTATCGTTTGTAAGTTATTCTAATAATTATCGATTTCCTTTTATATTCGATTTTCATTAAGAAATGAGAAGATAAAATTATCCCAAATATTATTATAAATATGTCTGACTTGAATATTAGCCAAAAAAAATTAAATTCCCAATACAAAAGTTTATAGAATATATTTTTTTCTGCCATTGTTGCATTTTGATTTCTCGCGATGAGTTAATTTGAACTCATTTTCCACTATCATTCAAATGATTCACCTCCTCAAAATTTGTTTCAAAATTTCCATATTGTACCAATATATCAGAACCCATCATCAACTATAGAGGTGGTAAACAATATTTAAAACCATTGAATTTTGACTAGTTCATGGAAAATATATGAGATGCGTCATGCAAACATTGAAGACATAACAGTCACAATTTTTACTATGAGGTTATCATTTGGGATCAAAATTAATGTTAAAACATGAAAATAAAATCCCATTTATGAATTTTAACCAGGTCAATTACCATATCTAGGGATGTAACTGATGGTCCATATTAGAGAATCTTACATTTCAAAAAACAGTCTCAACGATGCCTTACATGTCTCAAAATAGTTTCTTGATAAGTCCTATAATTATTCAATTATAGGCACCATGTATACATCAATATCATTTTTTTCAAATATTTTCCTAGAATTTTAAATGAAATGTTAAAATAAATTTGTTTCATACACATCAAATGAGACCGATTTTAATGGATGAAAAGAGTCGGCCAAATGGTATAAGTGGTGATCAATGTCCAAAGTGGGTTGAATTCATCAGAAACCAATCCAAAAAAAAATATTCCTAGGATCCGTTGAAAAATATTTATATAAGGAATCAAATTTCTTCCATGATTGTGAATATCTTTGATTTCACATTAACCCATCATTGCTATCATCTATAGAATTCAACTTCATGTTCTCAGAAGTTTTCGATGACATGAATAATATTCTCAAATAAGGATTTAAAGGAATGACATTAAAAACCGATTAATCTCTATTCATGTTTTATTATTCATATTAGTATGTTGATTCATACTTCCAACACATCCCATTGACACCCATCCTTATGATGAAATTTTTTACCGATCCTATATACATTAATTCTCTCCCCCAAAAAGCATAAAATCCTTGGGGAAAGATATTATTTATAATTGAAACCATGTTTGTTATTTTCTTACATATCATAAAAAGGAAATGGACTCTTATATTCAATAAATTAATGACGCATAAATATAATATCATGTAAATCTCCATAGTTTTAATTATATATTGGAATTTTATATGGTACAACTTCATCATAAAAAAGGTTTGAAGATTCCCAACATCCACGTTACAACCCTTGATTTATGTTGTCAACTAAACTATGAATCACATCTTCCTACTTAGTAAATTTCTCTCATAAATTATTCTATATATAATCAAGATGGGGAACTAATGATATGTTACAATCTAGATCTAGTTGTCCTATAGTATCAAAGACATAACTTGTCATGTTTCTATATACAACACTCTCAACTAGTTGATAAGATATATTTTTATTTTTTTATAGTTTTCCTACAATAATGGATTCCATTATTAAAAGTATTTTTATTTCACTTTGCATTGTTGATAAAGTTGGGAATTTATTCTTTCAATTGACATCAGTACTCAAACTTTCTATAACGCTAGAATCTCCATGGAAAATCCATCACAAATATTATGTTGGTAATTGTTTCAATATCGAATGTACATAAAAATCATAACTCTATAACCATCTTATAAACATACATTTACGACATATATATTTTATTCTTTCGTTGACATATCTAATGGAAATTGTTATATCAAAAAACTCCTCCAAACCCTTGGCATACCGAGCTATGTTTCTCAGTAATGTGATCCGTCTTTTATACATATATATATAAAAATGTGCCTACAATTTATTAAAAATTATTTACACACATAAAAAATTTATTATTTCATGATTATAAATAATATAATATGGACTATAAAATGTCATAAAAAATATATATTTATTTATGTTGAATCCATAAAACTAACTTATATAAATAATATATATATTATTTTTTGAACATTTAATACCCAAATTACTATTATATTTCATAAATTAGATATATATATATATATATATATAATTTTTATCAAAAAATAAACATAAACATTTCAACATGATTCACAATAAAATATATTTTTTTATCTCATTCACTATATGTTGTTATCCTTCTTCATACTATTCAATAACCCCCTATCAAAATGTTTAAACAACATAACATTTTTAATTTCATATATAAAGGACCATATAATATTTATTATAACATACATTATATTTATTATAGATTTCTAAAAATTGAATTAGTAGAATTCAATAATATTCTAAATTAACACAAAATAGTTCATATTTACATTTTATTTAACAAAGATTAATGAAACGTTAATCAAAATAGTAATAATGAAAAACCGAAAAAAATCATTCTGTTGAGATAAAAAATATAAAATTATAATACTCAAATATCATCCAAAAATTAACACATATAATTTATGATCCATATTTATATTAAAAGGAAACATATAATCCTTTTATCTCCACTCTCAAAAAAATTATATAGTATACTATATATGTAAATCTTTTAACACAAGAAATAATATTCTATCATTTGCCTTTTTCCATGTCAATATTTTAATTATCACAGTTATCAGGACCCATCATCTAACCCATAAAAACATGTTCAAATTAATCATTAAACATATAGAATTATTCTTATATAATATATGAGAACTATATATTAATACATATAACATCCAAACTACTAAAATTTAATGCTTTAAAAAATAAATATTTCTCTTTTCAGAAGCATAAATTATAAAAAACATATATAACATGTTACTCACATTAAAAAAATATTTAAAAAATATACTTCAAAAACAGAAAATAAATATATCACATTAACTTTTTCTGTGTGAAATAATTTCTAAAATTTTATCTCTAAAATACAGAAAAAGTTATAAAAACAGAAATCACTTTGATTATTAATGGAGGATTCTCGAAGATCATGGCAAGGGTATCTTATACTATACAATTATTTCATAACTATGCAGTAATAATATCACATAAAAAATATTTAATTATTTTAATAATTATAATTACAGGGAATTATCATCCATTAGTTCTATTATTATAAAGATATTATGAGTTCCCTTTCATTAAGCCTGTTTCAAAAGATATTACATCTTCAAATAAAATTACTCAAAATTGAAGTATTTTAATTTTGATTATATTATTTTCCCATTATATAATATAAGTGATAATTAAAATTACACTAATAAAATCATTGAATTATTGTATAATAATTTCATTAAATGAAATACATATTAGTTCCCATTCATAGAACACTTAAAAACATGATTCACCATGGTTTTTATACAATAGATAAGTGTGTGATGATGTTTAATTTTCATATAAACCTTTTTCAAATATTGTTCAAAAATTATTTTATTATTTAATATAATATTTATAATCAGTTAATTTAAGATTTATAATTTTTGAATGGAAATAAGTTCCTTATAATAATGATATTTACAGTAAACAATCAATAACAATTTAATCATCTAAAATAATATTATCAACAATCACTCTTCGATTTGGAATCCCATTTTATAATATATAAAATTATTGACCACTACTAACTATTGAATGAAATCAAAACTATAATAAAAAATTTTCAGAGCTTATGGAACTATATGATAGTGACTATCAATTATTATTAATGTTCTATATTATCATACTACCTAATTAATTTAAATATTTATACAGTTATGTAATTATAAATTTTAAAAAAACATATTAATACATTTAAAAACACTTTAAACAACCTTTTTAATAATTATTTACATTATAAAATTTCATCGTTGGGATAAATAATGTCAACACAACCCCATATTTATAAATAACCTACATTTTATTTTATTTATGGTGGTAACCAATTAATATAGGTGACCATAAAATTATAATGGAAACAAGAAATGTATTTTTAATAAGAAACATCAACCAAGAAGAATAAATATTCAATAAATAACATGGAATCACTTAAATCACATGCATCCACCCATTTTCATTCAATTTCATTAATTGATATATTATATTTAATTATATCAATTAAACCATCAACTCAATGAAATAAAAAATCACGGTCCATCAATATTCAAACATAATAAAATAATAAGAAATATATAATCCAATAACTTATTCATTCCTCAATGTAGGACCCTAAAATTTTCTGATTTTTTTTTAATTAATCTGTTTGATATTTTTCACTACATACAACACTAAAAATAGATTATTTTATATTAAAGATATATTTTTTCATGACTTATACAAAAACCATTTTAATTGTGGAATACACACAACATAAATTTTATCTTTCTTTACATTTTACATCGATTTCATTTTTCATTACACACAACAATGACTTTCCTCAGAAGCTTTCATAAATTACATGACTATGTTTTAGAAAACAAAAATATTTCAATAAATTACTATTATTTAATAATATAATATATTACCCAGCCATTAAATTAGTAGTTATGAGTAATATTAAAAAAATTATAAAAATATATGGTTATAAAAAATAGAAGTTGAATAAACTGGTTACCAATAAATTTTAAACGAATATGAAAATTTATTGAATATAAAGGAAAATATTATGATTTTTATTGTCACAAAGATGTTTTACCTATTAAATTAAAATAATTACCATTAGTTAATGATATTAATGTAATATATATGTTATATATTCAATAAAATATTTTTTACATTCATCTATATATTTCATATACATAATATAATAACAAATTCAATTCTATGCTAAAAACTTATATTATAATTAATTCATTTTTTTGCGCCTTTTAATGGTGAATTTTTTTTTAAATAAAACTTTTAGAACATGTATGGAATTAATATATGAAAATAAAATTTAGAATTTATTTTACAACATAATACTTATGTTACGGTATATTTTTGATAATTTTCTACTAAGATAATTTGTTTCATTAAATAGTGAAAAATACTAAACTTTAGTTCAAAACTATTTTTAATATAATATATATGTAAAAATAAATTACATTTAAATTAATTCCAAATATTTATTAGATCATATTTTTATCAAATAATTCAATTTTGTTCATTATAATAAAATTCACATTGAAATTAGATTTAAACACTTTTAAATCTTTTGATCATTTTTTCTTTAATAACCAGCAATGTTATGCAGTAAGTTAGAGTAGTTTTAAATTAATTTCCCACCATAGGTGGTTTGAATTTATAAAAATTGATTAAATTATTGTAATTATCTTAATTTATACTGTCTAATAATTCCAAATATTTTTTGGCCCATAATATTATTGAATTTAGTTAAAATTAATTACGCACATTAAGTGAAACATTAGGTTAAAAAGTACTAAACCCTAAATTTGAATACCAAAAATGACATAGACAGTTGTTCGAGGTCCATTTAATTGACATATTTCATCTTTATCATCATATTTCTTGAATTATTTCTATTGTTCGATCTAATTTACATGCGACAAATGTGTATGGAATTCATTTTCCCATATTTTTCAAGAGTACCCTTCCTCTACCACTATAAAAACACCTCCTCTCCTCCCACCTCTTCACAACAATCATGCATCATAATATCAGCCATGATCATCCCAAAAAGATCCTAAACATCGATCCCTTCCATCATGAACCTTTATTTTTTATAAATCCTTCCAAGGAATATCTTTTGGGAAAACTAAAAGGATTTATCCTATTAAGGTTTAACACCCTCCCTCAAGATCCATTATTTTATTTTCATTCTCCACCACCAAAATTCATCTTATTACATGATTATAAAACAATAACACTATAATAAATATAATTATATATTTTTATACATACGTTTTAACATACACTATCTTGCATATCCATATAATGGGTAACAAACATGCTGTTTATGATTACGGTGAACAACCACCTCACTAAATGATGATTGGTCATGTACCAACCAAAAAAATGTCGGGGCTCAAGAAATAACTACCCAATGTCCTCCCACATACTCAATGGATTGGTGACAGGTTTATAAGTAATAACTAAACGTGGGGAGTCATTTTACTGAAGTACATTTACATATACAGACACCAACAACTCAATGCAAAATTGTAGAGATATAAATAGATGAAATTTAAATGTATGCATACATCTATCCCAAAATAGTGTACAATATAATTACTGAAGTTAATATGAAATAACAATCCCACCAAAACAAAAATGAAAAAAATCCGACCTACTCATAAGGAAGAGATTACTGCCAAAAGTAGCCATTAGAAAGTTCCTTGGACAATCTACAGTAACACCTTAGTCAGTCTATATTGCTAATAAGTTCATTCCTCGAGCCTTCTTATAGACTCTGTCGAATGGACTATTGTCTGTACAAGACTTAAGAAATGTACAGGAAAATATTGTTCAAGGGTTAGCATAAAATACTCAATAGGTTCCCAAAAACCCTAAATGAAGAGGGAGTGACTGAAAAGCGAAAGCCCACTCAACCTAGCCATCGGGAACCCAATCAAGAGAAAAACAATATATAATATAATCCTCAAATATACATGACAGTTAGCTATTTCAAAAAATGAATCCCCAATTAGAGAGTAAAGAAAATATTTCGTCCCATAGTTTAACCAAACAAGAGAGTGAAAGTAACGTTTACAAATCACAAGAAGCTCGAGAAAATGATAATATTAAATTCATGGAGAGTTGTTGATGTCTATAGAAGGAGATTTGTCTAATCAAACAATGAGAAAATAAATACGAAAATCACATGGAATTACCCACACGTCTACACCTCCCTTAGAAGGAGAGTAACCAAAGTGAAGGTGTGGGAATAGAAGTGCTATGTATACTTAGTTCCCAAGGGGTTTCAACCTATAATGTGTCAACACCACAAGGGCTCATAGAAACATCACCCTGATATACTCATATTATAATCTATTTCTCATGTGGTTCCAACCTATTAACTAATAATAGGATTATATTCGAGGTTCTAAATGTAGACACAAAAATAGTGGTATAGACTCCACGAGTTCTACCATCCAAGATGAGACCTTCCAAATATTACGAATATATCTACCATTTTGAATGGTATTTCCAAGATAATGTTCTCTATTGAGAACAACCTACATGATCCAACTCTAGTTCCCAACACCAAATGATGTACCATTTCCAACCTGCACCCTGCATAAGGCTAATGAAACCAAAAGAGGTTCCCACATATCACCACTTCCCTAGACATGATGACCTAATTCTATTCCCCATGAATAGTTTTCTTCTTCTATATGAGTGGAAATGGAGGGAATTATTCTTCACATCTACCCTAAATTTGAGGGAGTACGAGCTCATATCTAAACAGAGAAAACATTTTCAATTCTATTGGGAGTGGCCCGCACCTCCGTCCGTCGAGGGAGAACTAACACCTATATAGAAAATGCTCACATAAAATGGGGGGCTAGCTATACATATCTATATCCCACATCCGAGGGAGATCCAACTATAATGGAGGGCCCACTCACAACTGCTACTCTAATAAGGTAGAGTACTACATGGAATGTGAGGACCCACACATTAATCCAATAGGGGAGAACCACTCATGAAGAACCTTAACCGTAATTCCATATGGAAGTACCACAATATGAATCAAGGACCCACACCATAACTTGATAATGGAATAAAACTCAATGAATAGAGTAAAAATTCTTTGGTAGGAAACAAGAGTACCGAATCTACCAGCTCATTCACTATGGGTGAGCCACACCCTATCAAGGAAGGGGAGTAGTGACCCATGTATAGGGAAACCACTCCCTATCATGTCATGGAGGTATTAATATATAAGGATACACACCATACACTTAAGGGGGGAACCACATAGAGTATAGAGGCCTTGCACCCTGGTAGGATAGGCGTGTAACGACATTACCATAAAAATATGTATGGGGGACATGTACCCTGAAATGATAGAGGAGTACTGACTCATATGATATAGGGGTTGGGCCCTCACATGGTATATGAGTTCCCACTCCCTCTATACATCATATATGGAGGACCCACATCATGGTTCAAAAGGGGAGTACCCACTCCACAGATAGAGATCCCACATTCTGGTCCAACAAAGGAGTACCAACTCTACCTTCCCACGAGTAAGGAGGGCTCATTCCCTAACACAAAAGGGGATCACAATCCTTCTTTATGAGCGATATGGGGACCCTTATCCTAAACTATTAAGGGTGTTACACAAGGTTTTATGACCATGAATAATTCCTGGTGTCCCACATGACTTCCCTGAATTCCCATGTCTATGGAAATCAATCACCGCACCATGATACTATCTAATTTGGCCGACACTAACTTCCCTACATAGTTTTAGGTCGCTCTAAAGGGTTGTGACTTAGAGGGGAAATTTCTCATCTTCCTCCTGAGTTTATGGATATGAAAAACCACTTCTTGTATCAAATAACTATATAACATTAAAAGAACTTTTTTCCATGATTTGTGTAGATCTGTCTCTACTAAAAGGAGTTATAGGGAAAACCATTCCCTTGTTCCACAGGGGAGAACTAGTCCCTGCATATCTCTCTCTATGAACCACACCAATCTACTAGATCGGCCATGCCCCACAAAAATTAATTTTGTGATCATATATCATCATGTAGTTACCCTACCATGGGTTGGGGACCCACATCCAAATTTATAAGGAAAGGGTACAGACCCAAAAGTCAACACAGTGATTCAACCCAATTACTTCCCATGATTTATGACTACTACACCATCGTCGTTCCATTTCATATCTCGTAGTCTGACACTGAGGCCACCATTGCATTATACGACTAAAAAACTAAGAATATGTTACTCTAAAGATTAAATTAGTGTAACATTAGAGAAGATATGGAAATAATAAGATATCAAATAGATCAACTAGAATTACAAAACATGCACTGGAGCACACACGACGTGTGAGTCCACCCAAGAACCAGGATGGGTCGCTAGCTCAAATGATTTCCAACCCAAGTATTTTTACATGACATATACATCTTAAAACAACCCCTAGATGTGTAGTTAAACCTGTGTCCATGAACCAGAACTCATTTTCATCTTCTTTGGCCTTGTGAAAGTGCACGACCATGTTGCCTTCACACGACATCCCATGACATGTCCCATGGACACCCGGATTGGGGTACTATAAGGAATGTAACCTCTATACATAGTGTATAGTCCCCAAATATTATCTTACTCAATTAGAAAGTTATACACTCTATGTATCCAAGGACTAGATGCAATGTAGTCTGTAATTCCAGTCAGTAATAACATGAAAATGACCAGATTCACCATGATTCAACCCATAAAATAATAGATCTACTCAGAATGGATCGTATAAAATTAATATTGGGAAACATAATATTAAATAAAATAAAAATTAAAGGGATCATAATTAGAAATCAAAACCACCAACCTCAATTGAGGAACAATGAATCCCCTATTAAATAATGGTTCCCAGATCGTTCTGGTTATCGATTTGATGATGATCTGCAAAAAAATGGGATCAATAAAAACATGCTTCAATGATTTTTTAGTGGTTATCATAACACCCATGTGAGGATAAGAAATAATGAGAGGGAGATATTTGGCCTCCCCTTATGTGACTCAATCATGCGGGAAGGGGGTAATTAGGTTATGTTTAAATTATTTTATTAAATTTAAATTACATAGAAAAATCACCATTTAATTACCCCATCATAAACCTCTATGACACACAAAATTATGTAGTTTTAGGGTAAACACGACATTACAGACCGAACCCGTGACCTAAAAAATATGATTGGATACATTAATATGGTTTTATTTGTGTTTCCATAGAATCATCATGAATGTGATAAAATATATTTAATATTTTTAAATATCACTATGGTGAGGCACTATAGGCCTTAGAAACCTACACCATTTCATAATCAGTCTTCGAGAGTACCCTTGACAATATTCCAATGTATTATAGGCCAAAACCTACGTCTCTACATCACTACCACCTACAAATATTTTCATCCTAAAAAAGAAATGGGTGAGGTATAAGGATGTGGAACTGAGCTCAAAACATGATCACTCATGCAAAAATTTCTCCAAGGGTTATCATGATGCCCCAAAACACACACTCAGGGTAGAAAACCAAGGATAATTCACTCTTATGTCCAGATTCTATTAGGACATCATCGTGAAACAAAGGGAAACATATATCTTTAGCAATGATAGGTGGAAAAAGAATCATGCACCATGGTACACATGCAGTCATGTTGTCTAGCAGTACGACACCTCCCTAACCTGATGCAGATGTTGACAAAAACCCCACAGTTCACATCCTCCCATGGATGGACTGTCTGAAGACTTGCTAATTCATCTATCATTTCATGTTTTATTATGATAATGTAAGACTACCAATGAAAAAAAGTGGATGGAAACTCATCCAATCATGATATACTAGATCGGGAAAGCACATTGCATACCCCCCCATTTCTATGCCCATATTGGAAGGAGAGTAGCCTGAATCAGAAAACATCTCCAAACCCACCAGTGGAATCCAAGCTGATTAAGAAATTCATAAAATTAATTCATAACATAGAAACATCATAGGGTATAACTATGCTTCTATGGAACAATTATAAAGAAGGTTCTCTACTACTCAACATTTCCCTAAAAGACAAATTCAGAGAGGCTAATCCACCCCACCTCGATACTATCTGCTTTGAGAAAGGGATGACTCACCCACACGATTTTATCTATGTCATGGAAATGGGTCTTGGTGGTGGAAGGTCATCCCTTTCTTTTGAATTTGAAGCTATATTTAACCACACCAACACAGGGTTCTACCGACACCCTATGCCACTAGGGATAAAAACTAGAGCAAGGATCATAAAGAAAAGAGTATCTGTTGTAGTTTCTAACAATTTCTACTATACAATGTAGGAAAGAAACAAGTTGTATCTATATTCATCCTCATATCATCTAGGAAGAAGGACCCTATGGTTTATAGTTGTCCTTAACAACATCCCTTAGCTCCTTGGGCCTGGTGTGGACCACCTCTTACGGTTATCCCAACTCTTCTGCCACATCCATGATCTTGCAGAACTCCCTTCTCTAAAAGCTACCTATTTTAAGGTGTTTCATCAGCTGCATCCCTCTCAGAAGCCTAGAAGGTTGGAAAATATCTTTTGATATGTTCCCGTTTATCATAAGCAAAATACCGCCTCTCCTGTTATTAGTCTATTCCATGGAGCAACTCTTGTGGTACATGTCCGTGTGTCTAAATATGGGCCTGAGTATGCCTCCTTCTTCGTGAACCCATTTCCTATCATCTTTCTATTTTTGTAGATGAATAATCTATATGACTACCATTTTGGGGCACAGAAAGTAGTCCCGCAAACCGAAAACTATCTAAAAACATAAATATCTCCAACACTACAACATATGTCGGAATGCACAGTGGAATAACGAACACCCTAATCTCCAAACATAAGCCTTTAATGAAGGTTGATGTTTGGAAAAATGGATCTCGAACCATATGTATGGAGTATCAGGATAGTTTTATGAACCTATATAAAAAATCCTCCACAATCATGCTACCATGTCGAAGATTAAGAAGCTTCTAGTTACATACTAATGTAATAGTGGTCGGGTAGATCTATTCTTTGATGATTTTCTTGAACTACTCCTTTTTGAGAGTCAACTCTTAATTATTCCTCATTACTAATCTCCACCATCGCCTTGGAGAACACCATATAAGTCTTGTCTCTAGGACAACCATCTAATAGAGAGTAGTCCCCACTATGTAGAAAACTCACACGACTACTTCGGTTAATTCATCTCCTACTTTGGGGCCTGGATCCACCAGGTACCTTAGAGGTCGCTGCCCCTAGAAATCATGTAGCCCACTCATCCTGTATTCATCCTCGACCTAAACTAAAAGGAAAAACATGATGCTCAATAGGTGGTGGGTCTATCAATTTACCACATAGAGGTAACACCATATAATTAGCGCCCAACACTAAAGCATCATCATGGGGATGATTGTAATTGGTATCACATCATATAATTTTATCTATCTATCATCCTGGAGGAATCCTGAAATAGAATCAAGAGGCACTATAGTCATAGAGTATATCTTGGGAAACGACTAAATAAGGATAATAAAGAACAAATCCCAGTATTATATGATGCATGTACAATTTTCCACCCTATGGGTAGTGCTCTAATGTATAGAGTTGAAAATAATGTTTTCAGAGTCCTGGTGAATGGATACATCCACAAAATTACCAACAGATGAACCTATTTCCTGAGAGATAGACTAAAAACATCCTAGAAATTTATCTATAAAACCCATCCCAATCTTATTAAGGGGAAAAGTCCAAACAACATCCCATAGGATGAACATCCTCTAATAAAACTCTCTCACCACTTGAACCATGCCGAGGATTGATCTATGACTACCCCAATCCTTCCGTCATATGATATGGGTTACCAACAAGTGCCGAAAGAGTAACTAAACTCATGGATTTCATTCCACTATGTACATATACACATGAACCCAAAAATAGCCAAATGAAACTATGTAGTGATGTAAAAAGATGAAACTGAAATGCATGAATACATATATCCCAAATAAAAGTACATTATAAGTATTGAAGTAAAAAGGTTAAAAAATTACCCACCAATAAAATACTGAAAATCATATGAACTTCTCAAAATGTAGGTATCATTGACAAAATTAACTACTAGAAAGCTTCTCGACCCATCTCCAGTGAAACCTCGGTTGATATAGCTCGCTAAGATATGCCTGCCTTGGGGACTCTGTGTACTTTGTCAAAAGTCCTATAGTCTACACAAGATAGAAAACATGTGTAGGAAATGACCATGTAGGGGAGAGTATAAAAACACATAGTAGGTTCCCCCAAAACCTAAAATAAATGAGGGCGACTAAAAGGAGAGAGTTCACACGACCTAGCTAGAGGAAACCCCATAAAGAGAAAAACTCAATCTCTAATCATCCTTGGTTGTACATGAATAGTCAACTAATCTAGAAGAAGAATACCCAATAGGAGAGTAAGTAAATAACTTTTCACCATAGTTTATCCCAATAAGAGAGTGAAATTAAAATCATACAAACTCTAGGATCTAGGCATAGTGAGAGGATTAACTTCTTATTAAGTCTTCGTTGCCTATAGCAGGAGAGTCATCTCATCCAAAAAAGTGAATCTAAACACAAAAATTTAATGGAATACCCCACACATATATGCATCTATTATAACAAGAGTAAAAAAGGCAAAGGTATGGGCATAGAAGTGTTATGTATACATATTCATTAAAAGGTGTCAACCAAAAATGTGAAAACACTAAAAGTGATCCCAGAAATATCACCAATGTATACTCATATCAGAATCCCAGTCTTATGAGGTTCCAATCTCATAACCAATAACATGATTATATTCTAGGCTCTAATAGTATAAAAAAATCATGGAGTACACACTCCACGGGCTCGACCATCCCAGATGTCACCCTTTTGAGAGACACATTCCATCAAGAACAACTCTACCATTGTGAATGGTATATCAGAGAGAATGTTCTCCATTAGGTACAACCTATACTTTCCTTCTCTTGTGTCCAACACCCTAGGTTCTTCCATATTAATGTGTCTCCATACACAAAGCTAAAGAAACTAAAAATAGAGGTTCAAACCTCTCTACTTCCCTACTATTGAGGAAGTACTTCTCTACACCAAGCACAAGATTCACCTTCTATATGAGTAGAAATAAAGGGACACATTACTCACCACTACATTATAGTTTATGTAGTACTAGATCATATCAAATCCATGAAAAAAATTTCACACCTGTATGGAGTGTCCCACACCTCCATCCGTTGAGGGAAAAGTAACTATATATCTAGGTAAAAGTATAATCAAGTGTATGGGCATGCCCCTCATATTAATATCCTAGAGACGAGGGAGATCCAACTCTAATGGAGGACCCGCTCCACGTAGCTACACAGATTTGGGGGAGTACTATTCTAAATGCGAGGAACCATGCCTTGATACAATAGGGGAGTAACACTCATGAAGGACCCACACATTGATACAAAAGGGGATTACCACTTCATGAACCGAGTACCATCACTCTAACCTGATAGGGTGGTACTACTCTGTGATTAGAGGACTCGTGCCCCAGTAGGATATTGGATTACCAACTCTACCAACTCATTTAGTATGGGTGACCCACAACCTAAAAAGGTATGGTATTACCAATCCCATGATAGAGGAACTGCTCCTTGACATAGAAGGGAAATGATACTCATTTTGGACCCACACCCTAACCTGGAAGGGGAGTACACTCAGAGGCTAGAGGACCCACACTCGTGTAGGATTGGGGAGTACTGACTTTGCTAGAGAAACACATTTGGAAGACATGATCCCTAGAACTACATTGTAGTACCGACTCCTAGGATAGATGACCTACACCCGAACATTGCATGGGAGTAAACACTCTCTCTACACATCATATATAGAGGACCTGCACCATGGTCCATCATGGTAGTACTGACTCCACAGAGGGAGGGACCACACACTATTCCAATAAGGGAGTACCTGATCTACCTTAACACGAGTATGGAGGGCCCAAACCATGAAACAAAAGGGGAGCACTATCTAAATGAACGATATAGTATCCCTCATCTTAAACCATTAAGGGAGTACCTATTGTTTTGGATGTCCATCAATAATTCCCATCATCCTAGATATCTAACCTAAATGACCATGCATAAAGAACAAAATCACCTCATCATGATTATAAAATAATTGGATGGAATTTACTTTCATGCACGGTTTTGGGTCACGTTACAAGGATATATATTGGTGGGGAAAGAGATCATATTCTTCATGAGTCCAAGGTAATTCCAATACACGTCTTCTATCAATGAACTATCCAAAGGTTAAAGAACCCCAACCAATGATACGGGGAGTCCCATATCTACCAAAAAAAAGAAGTAGGGAAACCCACACCTTACTAGTAAATGGGAGTACTAGTCTCATCATCTCCCTCTCCCTCTCTCTCTAAAAACCACACCGATCTATAACATCATTCATGAACCAAAAAAAGGAGAATCATGCTCATCAATAATGTTGTAGTAACCCTTATGATGGTATCAGAGCCACATCCTAAGGATGAGCGAAAGTGTAATAACCCCAATGTAATCTCAATGATTCACTTTGATCACTACACACGATTTTTCACTGCCACCCAATATTCATACCACTTCATATATCATAGTCTAAAATTGAGGTCACCAACACCTTCTACATAGACAAACACTATTGTTAGAGAACTCCAAATATTTAATCCGAGTCCCAGAGATGGAGTTACAAAAAGAAGAAGATATAAAATAGATCACCTAGTAGTACATGACGTGAACTGGAGCACACACGGAATGTGAGTCCACCTGAACACCAAGTTAGGTATATGTATTAAATGATTTCCAACCTATATATGGGGACATGGCTTGTATTGGAGGTACATGGTGTGTCCCTCTTATATCAGCCCCCGGCCATGTAGTTCAACCCATGTCTGTGTACTGGACCCCCATTTCCATGTACATTGGTCACGTTTTGGTGAAAAAAATGTAGTTTTCACACATATTCCCAAGAAATATCCCATGGAAACATATATTTGGGTACTAAATGGAATGGTACCCTTATACATGGTGTGTTGTACCATGAAATTATCATTCCCAAACAAGATGTCATACACGACATGTATCGATGGACTGTATGTCATGTAGTCGGTAATTTCAGTAGGGAATAATATGAAAAATTCTAGATTCACCAAGATTCAACTCAAAACCCATTAATATACCTAGTAGGGGTCATATATAATTTTAATGGTGATCTAGAACCATAAAATAGAGTTAAAATATGGGATTATTACTAGAAATCAATACTACCAACCTCAATAGTAGAACACATAAGCCTCGTATAAAGAATGGTGCCTGGATGTCTCTAGTTCCTAATCTGATGATGATTTGTGTTCAAAATGGGGATCAATTACACATATCATCTATGATTTGGTAGTGGGTTCCTTTTTTTCTAAGTGATGAGATGGTAAAATTATAGGGAGAGATTTCACTGCACCTTGTATCACTCCAATGCGAGGGAGGGTGGTAATTTGGTTTGGTTTTAATTAATTAATTAAAATATCATTTGATTAAATAAACCACTATTTAATTAACTCATAAAAAACTATTGGTGTGGAAATATTTATGTTGTGGCTAGGGTATACATGAAATTTCATACACAACCGTGACATAAGAAATCTGACCCGAGACTCCATGTGGGAGTTATTTTTGTTTCCTGTGAAACTACATGCGCGTGACAAAACATATTTACTATTTTTAAAAAACATTTCTTTGAGGATCTCTAGGCCCCAGATACCTATGTCATATTAGATTTATTATTCATGAATATTCATGAATATATTCCAACGTTTTATATGCTAAAACCTAGGGATATTTAGCTCATTTCTTCTTTTCCACCTTTATTGGTGAACATTAATATAAACACTCTAATTATATTTGTTTTATATTATATTTATTATTAATTTTATATTGTTTAATCATTTTAGACACATATAATTTTACATTCCATTATTTGAAAATTTGATAATTTCTACTGAGGATGTGTGGTCTACTACACCCTCAATGTGATATGATTCATACACTACATAGAATGTATTTAGGATGGATTTATTGAACTTATATGATATATAAGACATAATAATACTACATTAATAATGATATATATAACTATATAAAAATATATTTAATTTTTTTTAAATATGGAAATTAAATGGAACCAATATTCATGCGTACATAGAGTCTACTATCTCCATTAATAGTTTATACTGTTTCATTATTATAGATTATATTGATTATTAAAATACAAATATAATTAATATACATTATAGTTTTATAGTTTTTTAAATTCATAAAACAAAGATATATGTATAATGACCAAATATATAACAAATTATGATACATGAAAAGAATAAAGTAGATATCAACCAAAGGAAATCCTTGACAATGAATTTATAACTTGAGGGTAATATAAATTCATTTTAAAAACAAATATGATATTAGATATAATAATATAGTTTTTTGATATATTTATAATAAATTTATATTTACTATAACAGAGGTTCGAATGAGTATGGAGTGAGTCAAGGAACAAGGTAAGAGAGTTTCATGTAACTTTTATTTTTTTTGAGTTAAATGATTTATTCAACAACTGTTAATTTTGTGTGGTGCGTACACTGACCAAGGATGTATTCTATGATAAATATACATAAATATATTTTAATTTAATATACATTATATGATAATTATTTCATGGTGTAAATGTTTCAAATGCTACCAAACCAATAAGATAGTTTTTCCTAATTTGGATTCATTAAGAGACATGTTTTGTTATGAACCTACATTCATTTTTGAGGTGTATATACATACATATCCAATGTATTATAATTAATTTCTTTATTTTCATGTTATTTTGAAGAATCATGTAACTTCATTTTCTAACATGGAGAGTATGATACCATGTAACCATGTTTTATGAGAGTATTGAAGAAATATCATCGATTTTTTAGTTTTTTAATAATAATTCTTGCATTGATGAAGTCTTATGATAAATATCTCAAATACTCTCATGAAATTTCATAACCTATGTTTATTCATGTTATTTACATGTAAAGGAACCATTTTTTCACTCTTTGGTATATAATATGATCAAGAAATCGTTTTTCATAAAAGCCGAGTTTACCAATCTCTTTTGTCAGATATATGTGTTCCTTCAAAAACCAAAATGTATAAAAGTTTCCCAATGAAGTTTGAATATTATTCTATGATCTCTAAATCTAAAATTGACCACAATTTTAACTTATTAAGAAAAAAATATTTTTTTTAATTATTCTTCTTGTAATTCTTCTGCCGAGGACCATTTCTAAACTTTTTACGGTTAAAAGGGAATATTGGGCACGTATGGATTTACCCACCATCATGGAATTCATTCAATTGAATATCCCTTTTAAAAAATGTTTTTTAATAATTTTTTTCTTAATATTATGAGATTTTGTTTTTTTAAGGTAATTTTTCAAGAAAATAGATTTCCTAAATATTTTGAAGCTACTTTCATAATTTTTTTGGGTTTTTTCAAAAAAAATTCATGCATGTTTTACATGTTTTAAAGAGAAATTATTTCTAATATATTATCAATATTCATTAATTATTTTTGAAATTAATAATTTTTTATTTTTTTCACTATTTCATCATAAATTTTCAATTTAATTTTAGATGTTATTGTTTTTTAAACGTTTTCATGCTCCCTTTATAAGTTTTAAAATAATTTCCAAACAATTGGTTTTAAAAACATTATTAATATTTATTTTTAATATTTCAATGTTACATTCAATAAAATTATTTTCAAAATTTTTTCAACATTTAATTATATGTTTCCTAATTTTATTCATGGAAAAATATTTTTAGAATGTTTTAAGGGTTATTTTACATATTTTAATGGAAAACAGTTTTCAATTTTATGTCAAGATTTCATTATATTACATCAAGGAAAATGTTTTTCAAAATATTTTTTTGGAAATTTTTATATTATTTAAATTTATTTTCAAAGAAAATGGATATCAAAATATTTTATTTTTTAATAATACACTTCCAATGAATAAAGGATATTTTCCTCAAGAAATTTTTTTTGATAGATATTACAAAATTATTTTCTATATAAGATGATATCCAATTCTATTAATCATTCATTTCTAGGTAAATGATTGTATTTTTCAATTTGAATTTTTTCTCTAAATGGATTATGATTTATAGCATGATTTCACGAGGTCTATTTCTATTTCATGGGTTATTTGACTATGAAACCCACTTCTTTTCATGGATTATGCTCTGATGAAATCTTTCTGAAACCTATCTCGTTTCCATAGTTTAATATATGATAAATTCTTTATGACACCCATTTCATTTAAATATTTTAGGTATGATTTTTTACTATCTTGTGGCACATGTATATATGATTTCATTATGAGATTGGATGGTGTAATATAACTAACTAAATAATTGGGTTATTATTTATATCTCATGAGATACACTAAGATGGTATTAGTAGTGATCCTTGACTAATAAGATGGCCATAAGAGTGAACCCTAACTCCCAATATAGTTTGATGAATGAACTCATGATATTATGATAACAATAAGAGTGATCCATTAGTAGAAATATTTTATGGGGATTGATCCCATGCTAATAATATTTCCTTAGAAACAAATCATGTAGTACTATGGAAATAATTTTATATTCTTATGTGTTTTCCATAACTCAATATATTATTAATAAGTTATGTATTCATTAAATATATTCTGTATATCCTTATTATTATTATCTTATTAACATCCATGCTTTATTTCATTATTCATGTTTATGATCTTATTATATTAATGGTATGATCTTCTAATGTCATTATCACATTATATCACCCCTATTCTCATGTTTATAGTTAAATTTATCCATTATTTACATTTACTATGAATATGAGCCCACACATTTTATGTTTCATTCCACATGTTATGAACATTTGTATTATGTATTATGTGTCTAAAAAAGGATGTAGCCATGATGAACCCAGTGGGATATAATTTACCTCTCTTATATGTTAGTGTTTTTGTTACCATGTTTCCAGAGGCACTAAACTAATACGGTCATTCGGAATGTGATTCTATAATGTTTTAAGTGTTCTTAAAAAATTATGTAATAGCTATGTATATTAACACTTCGTTTTTATAGTTCGTATCACATCATAGGTTAATTAATCATTTATATACTATGATGAACAAAATTATTGATACCCCTTAGTTATTTTCTAAGGATATGTCTATAGATGTCTCTAATGATAAGTATATGGCTGAGTCAAGGATTAGGAAAATGTCCCACAATTTTTGTAATGTATATAGTGATTGGTTTCATATAAATACATCCATTTATGGATAATACATGATGATGTGTATCTATAACATATTTACCTATTGGAAGCAATGCTGATTGCATGTCCGAGGCTTTACTCGGGAAATTACGGTACACGAGAATAGGCCTTGATGCACACATAGTTTGACATTCTTGTGGGATATGCCTTATAAATTCATAATATCATTATGAACCATCATGAAATATTTAAATATAGGTTCTCTATGAATAACATACGATAAATATAAGGTGTCATATATCAGTAAATTTTTCATAAATCATACAATATTTAAGTTGTTTTCATGATCATGTGATCCCTCAAAATGAAAATACTTCCTTTCTAAATTCATCCTAGTTTTAGTTAATAGAGGGAACCATAAGTAACTTGATTAGTATTGAATATGATAGAAAATATGTTGATGATCATTTAAATAGTATTATCTCTGGTGTGAAGGATGTTTAGTTCATTCTTAATATTTTTTCAAGGAAAATAATCCAATACATATACCTAAAAATACTCTTAGACTCACCAAGGAAGAGAAAGAATGAGTTCCCTGATTATTCAGGTAATGGAAGCCATGAAGAAATGAATATCCAGTTTCATTTGTGTAATGAATATGAATAGAGTCACCTAAGTTAATTTCTTATAGGAATAAGAATTTGTTTTGACTGTGGAAGGTAATTACAGAAAACAAGTGACAACATAGGATGATGATTTTACGATTCATGAATTTACAACCATTAGTGAATTCTTTTGAATGACTCAATTTTAAATAATGGGGTCTATAGAATCACATGACAGCAGGGATCCTCGAACCTAATAACATCATGATCATATTTTATTTAATGGATGATTTAATACTAGAATGATCGAATGCACCTCACACCTATAATGGGTCTAGAATTATTCTCTTTAAATAGATATATGATATTCATATGAAACTATACTCACAAGCCATGTTGATATTGGTAATAAAACTATAAAATTTTCTATCATTTTAGAATACTTCGATAATTTGTATTGTATGAAATCTTTTAGTTCATTACCTATAATCAGATAGTTAAAATCAGTCTGTATGTCACCAAATTTCACCAAGATTTTGTGTCGATGCTAATGTGTTCAATCCACCTCTTGAGTTTTTTTTCTCTATTGGTGAAGAATTTCTGTATAAAAAATCAATTGTTTCTGAATCATGGTGTGACTTCTATAACATGTGCACACAAATGGGTTATTTATTGTAGGTATGATGGTGTGGGAAATCAATGTAGAAGGAGTATGGATTTCCTGATAAATAGATAAGTATTTTCTGAGGTGGTTTGACTGACGTTCAAGACAGTTACATGGATGTGAATTTCATTGGACCAATTGTGGGTTGTGATATGGTTGAGTCCAAGTGACAACATAATCAAGATTATGGTATTATGATTATGTATGATACAAGAAAAGAGCTTTTTAAGTAGACAATGGCTCGACCACTTGATTTTAAATCACTAAAAATTATGATAGATTAAAATTTAATCTGAGGGTTGGGATTTCTTTATGGGATGTGGTGATTCATGGTTGGTAAAATAATTTTAATGGTTTTGTTTATGGGGTTTTGGATATTAATAAAGGTTCGGTGAAATCTATTTGCAATGATGTACCATAGGACCCCCTTGATATTGATATGAAAATTAAGGTATCTTAGAATAATTGTGTTGTATCTAGTGATGGGGAGGCCGGTATATCTCCTAATTATAAGGAAAAATCACAGTCTCTTGTTGTTCCCAATCATGTAAATTACACTTAGTGTTTATTTCTTGGGGGTACTAACATGTAACCTCAATACATTAGTTGTAGTTTTATTCAACCTAGTGGTTCTATTATTTTAGTATATTATCCAAATGTTGACTTCAGTCATAGTTCTTATAACAATAAATTTCAAGTGGATATCCAGATAATGTACATCTCCTTGACAATTTTGAACATGTGGGAGAATGTTTTTGATGATGAAAAAGTGACAGAGAATAACCCTATTATGACTATTGGTAGCGATAAAACATATATAAAGGATATTAAAACACATAGACATAAGTTGTTTATAAATATTAATGGTTTCATCTCTTCCCATCCCCCTAGATAGAAGACGGTGAATGATTACATCAATACACCATAGACTATTACTATCAGATCCTCCTCGATGGTTTCAAATATAGCATACACTATCATTCCAAATATCATCTACCAAAGTAACACTCAATATGAATGGGAAACTACTGATGATTATATTTATGACAATGAAATGTCATAATATTATTGTAATATTGTTTTTATATATGTTGTAAAATGATATCTTCCTCATATACATTCCATGTTGAAAGCACTTTCTTATTTTTAATAAATTGTTTTGGAGTTTCCTGGTTTGTTTTACGAATGATGAAATATATAAAGATTTTCTTGTTTATGTTATTCTGTTATGTATTTACAAAAACCCAATGAAGAATTTTTATAGAATTGAAAAGTGATTTAACATTTAGGTTGTGTCACTATAAAACATATGATTAAGGGAATGATAACCATCAATATTATCATTATATAAAGATAATGTTGTTGGATAAGGATGTGTGGGATATGAATAATTAAATTAGAAGATACTGATTACAATGTAACTAATTAAAGAATTGGGGTTATGATATAATTGAAGAAGTTTAGAACATTTTTAAATTAATAAATAAATCATGTATACTTTGGAATAATGAAACATGCATGTTATCAATAAAGATATATGGTAATTCAGGTCATTACCATGTTTTAAGGGATTATTCGATGAGGGTATTAACATGTTTGGAATGTGACAACCACATTGTATAGTTTGATATATGGTGCATCAATTTAATATGATTTGATTCCATCATTTATAATGATTTGTATTTTCATCAATTATAAGTTTTATAAGTTTAACCGTTAAGGAAATTTTTTAGTTAAACTTAGGTGGAAGTATTTTTGCATTGTGTTTGTACTGAAAAACATGGTTAAATGTCTAATAAATGATTATCCTTATTTCAAGTATCTTCATATTAATTATGAAGGAAATTATTATAGTGTGTTTTTTGGAAAATTCAATCATCTATGTCGGGTGACAAACAATAATGCATGACAATGTCGTGGGTCATGAAACCATGACCGATAGAAAATAAGGGTTTCATGACTACCACTGGCATACATGATTTCTTTGTTATTGTGTAATTATTTTTTATGAATATATATTAATTATAAACCAATATAGTTACTTTTTATGTTTATAGATTAACATGTTAACCATGTTGATTTTTAATAATATATATTTACAAATATTTTGTGTTTCATTATTTTATGGACAATAATATATATTAAATGTGTATTGTAGTACATCAGGAATCCATTTTAATTTCCAGACATCCATTTCATGAATTAGTGGATGAATTATGAATAGATAAAATCACAAATAAGAATGATTTTTTATATAATATATATCATGTATGTATATTTCCATATATTCATGGTCAATAAAATAATTACTCTAAGAATGGTTAACGATAAAAAAATGTGTTGTCTTAACGTCATATTGTTTTAAATGATGTATTTTTAAATAATCATAGATTTATGACTTTCAAGACCATAATATTTATTTGATCATTCACTTTTTTGTGATTTATGACCACAACCACCCCATATAAATATTTATTGTTTTACTCTATGTCCCATCATCACCCCCAACCTATTTTATCCAATGTGGAAACCTAGTTATATGTGATGTCGGTTAACAATTATAGTTCTAGAATACCTTTTAATGAATGTTTTAGCATTAATTTTTAGGATGTGGGATTATATAAATGAAACAATTAATTATTAAACCATTAATACCCAAGATGAATTTTCGGGGTGAAATTAATTTTAAGGGGGTTATAATGTAACCCCCTTAGTGTTTTTCAATTAATTTTTTTTATATTTTTCATTTCATCCAACACTAAAAATAGTGATTTTATATTAAATCACAATGTTTGGATTACATTATACACAATAAACATTAAATCTTGTAATACATGTAAATTAAACTTTGTATTTCTCTACCCAAACCACCGATGTTACCTTGCATTACATGCAACACTGACATTCCCCAATGGCTTGCATAACCCACATTATCAAGTTTTACAAAATAATAAAGTATTACTAAAGTTTTATTATTTAATATCATAAGATATAAAATATCCATTGAATTATTTTTTATAACATTTATTAACTAATTAATGAACCTATAAACTTTAAAAAAATAATATATGAATTCATAGGTTACTAACTAATAAGAAATTCAAGTGAAAAACAATTGAATATGATAGAAAAAATTAATATTTATATATTCAAAAAGATTTTTTACCTAATGAAATGAAATTAATTACCATTATTGAAAGATATAAATGTAATATAAATTTTATAAATTAAATAAAATATTTTTTATATTCAGAAAATAGATTTAATAACAATAAGATAATAAAAAATCTATTTTTTCCAAAAAACATAAATTTTATTAAGTAAATTTTACAACCATTTACTGGAGAACTGATTTTAAATTCAATTTTTGTAACCTATATAAATTTAAAATTTAAAAATAAACTTGAAATTATAAATCATAATAAAATAATTAGGTTAGGTTAAATTTTTGGTATTTCTCTGAAATGTTTTTATTTTTTAAGGATAATAAAAATACTGAATTTTAGTTCAAAAATTATTTGTCATTAAATTTATTAACATTGATAAATTATGTTTTAAATATATTTAAAAGTTTTATTAGATCATATTTTAATCAATTAATCCAATTTAATTCCATATCAAAAAATTAACAATGGAATTGGATATGAAAACTTAGCAATCTTTTGATCGTTTTTTACATTAAAAACAAGTAGTGTCTTCCCATCTATGAGATTAAAAATTATTTTTTTTTCAACAAATTATTTGGTTGAAATTTGATAAAAGGATCAAATATTTTTAATTATAATAAATTATAGTTTCTAATAATTTCAACCTTTTTTGACCAAAATAGATTAGCAAATGATGTTAAAATTAATTATAATGATTTAGAGAAAAATTAGGTTAACAAATTACCAAAAATTAAATTCCAGACCCAAAATGACCAAGAAACATGTGAACGGCTACATTATGGAAATATATTGACCATATAATCCATTTTATCCAATTTTTCTGATTATGGGATCCACTTATGATGTAAAAAATGGGTATGGAAGTCTTTTTCCCAAAATTTAAAAGACTGTCTCTCACCGTCCACTATTAAAAGGCCTCATCTACTTCTTTTTATTCAATCCTCTCAAGACACATATGTTCATCCATTATCTACCCAAATAGTTCATCAATATCCATACCTTCCTTATTCAATCATCTTTTTGGTAAAAAATACTTTTAATGAGGATCTTATAGGAAAACCAAAAGGAGTTACCCAATAAAAATGTAACAACCTCCCTCAATCTCCTTTCTTTTATTTTCATTATCAACCCAATGAATTCATTTTATTACATAAATATAAAAAAATCAATATTATGAATATACTAAGATGTTTTTATGCTATTGTTTGACATATAATTACACACACATCCATCTAATGGGTAACAAACCTAATATTTATCGGTATAGAGAACTACTGCCTCACTAAACAAAGATTATTGATTTTTCTTCCATTCATAGTGGAAATTATGAAATAAAATCTATTGATATATGTTATATTAAAAAATCAGGTCTTTATTCTTCAATAATAATTTTTCAATACATATATTTATAATTTCTATTTGGTTTAAATGTGAATATTTAATTTGATGAAGTGTAGACTACCGCCCCCTAGAAGTGATGTGATTCATTCACAAACAACATGGAATTTATTAACAGTGGATTTAGATAAATTTTATGATATATATTATATAATAATTATAATTTTATTATTATATATATAAAAATATATACATATATTACATTTAATTTATTTCTTTCAAAATAAAAATTAAATGGAAACAACATTCATGCATATGTATGGCCTACCGTATCCATGAACATTGTCTTCCATTTCATACTTATATATTATTAAGATAATTGTAATAAAAATATAATTAATATAAATGATATTTATATAAATTTTTACATTTTTCAAATAATGATATATGTATACTGACTAAATATATAAAAAATTAAGACATATGCAATGAATAAAGCAGTTATTACACAATGTGAACCCTTACCATAGAATTGAAAACATGAAGGTAATATAAAGTCATAATAAAAAAATTAATGATAATATATATAATAATATTGTTATTTTAATGATTTAAAATAAATTTAAATATATTATATTAGAGGTATGAAGAAGTATGACGAGAGTCAAGACTGAAGGTAAGTGAATTTCATCTCATTTTTTATTTTTGTGAGATACATCCGTTATTCACCAAACATTACTTTTGTGTGGTGTATATACATCCCATTGATATATAATATTATAATAATAATTATATTTTAGTATATTTAGATATACATTCAATGATCTATATTTCACAAAATAATGTTTTCAAAGCTACCAAATTAGTAAGACATTTTGTCTGAATTTTTCTTTTTTGAGTCCATATTGTGTTATGCACCAACATTATTTTTCAAGGTTTATATAATTCCATTCGAAATGTATTAACATGAATATAATTATTTTATTTATATTTTTAAGCTTCATTAAATATGATTTTCCTAAATGGATAGTATGATCCCACGTAACCAAGTTTTAATAGTTTTTTGAAAAAATATCATCACTTTTCGATATTATTATTTTTTATGATTCATTTGATGAAATATTAGAAAAAATTTATTAGAAAAAATTATTATTTTTATCACCTTATAGTTATTTATGTTATTTACAGGTAATGGTGTCATTTTCCCTCTCTATCATACATACAATTATCTTGATTTTTTTTATGAAATTCTGTCATTACCTCATTCTACAATTGGAAATCTATGTTACTTCCAAACAATGTTTTATAAATGTTTTCATAAAATATTATACTATTCTCCTATTATATATAGGAAATTTATACAGATGTTTTAACTTTTTAAATTTTTTTTATAAAATATAAATCTTTTTTTCATTTTTCCGTTAAGGAACCTTTAAAAACATTTTAAATTAAAAGAAATGTTTGACACATACAAAATTACCATCCATCATGAAAAACATTAAATTAATTCCACCATTAAAATATTTAAAAGTTATTTTTAATGAAACTTTTTTCTCAATACTCTATAAATTTATTGTTTTACTGTGTTTTTTCAATAAAATTTATTTAAAAGTGTTTTCAATCTTATATCATATGTTTTTAGTAAAATTGGTTTCAAACCATTTTGAATATTAATTTATATGCTTCCAATAAAACAGGATTTCAAATAACTTTCAACACATTTTCATAAGCATTTAAATAAAAAACTTTTCAAAACATTTTTAATTTTTCTTTATGTATTTTCATATTTATTTTCAATGTAACTGTTTTCAAAATTCATTGAATATTACCATATAATTATTCAATGTTTTTTCCATGAAATGGTTTCAAAACATTTTCAAGATTTATTTATATATTCTCAATGTTATTTTCATATAAAAAATTTTCAAATTTTTTTAATGATTTCTATATATGTTTTAAAATTTATTTCTAGGGAAATTTTTTTAGGTTTTTTGAATTGTAATTATATGTTTTCGTGGAAATTGATTTTCTAATTTTTTTTAAAATTTTCTATTTATATATATTAATGGAAGAAATTTTGTCATTATTATTTAAAATAATCCTTTTAATTTTTCATTATAAATTCCAAGAAATTTTTTTAGAAGTTTGTATTTTTTAAAATTTTGTTTTCAAATGAGAAACTATATTTTCATCTTGAAATCTGTTGGAATTATATTTCAAAATTATTTTTCATCTGTTATTAAATATGTTGAGGTTAATAATTCCATTATTGTGAAATGATTCAATATTTCGATTAATATTTTTCCCTGTATGGTTTATGTTTTACGTCATGATGTTTAAGAAATCCATTTCTGTTTCATGGGTTTTGTTGTTATGAAATCCAATTCAACTCATGAGTTATGTTTTGATGAAATTATTAGGAAATCTATCACTTTTACACAGGTTAATATTTGATTACATGTTTATGTCACCCATTTAATTTCAAGGGTTATGATATGATTAGTTATGATCTTGTGGAACATGTAAGTATGATTTCATTATGATATAGGTGGGACCTATATCTCCCTCCATTGTATTGGGTAATTTCTAATTTCTTATGAGATATACTAAGATGGTCTTAGGAGTGATCTTTGACTACTATAATAGCCATGGCAGTGAACCATGACTTCCAAGATGGTTTAAATAGTTAATTCATACTACCTAGATAGAAATTGGAGTGAACTATGAATTCCTAGATGGTATGTGGAGTTAACCCGGGCTATTATGATGAACATAGTAATAATTCATTTACAAATATGGAAATAATTTTATATGCTTTTGTGTTACCCACAATTCCATATATTATTACTATTTTAGGTATTAATGGATTATGATCCTTATTTACAAATTATTCGTGTCTTATAAACTACTAGTATTAATGTAATGATTCATGTTTATGATATTATGATATATAGGGTGTGATATTATAATGTTATGATCTCATTCTCATAACCTTATGCTCACGTCTATGCTTACATATCTCCCTTGTTGACCCTTATTGAGCATCTGTGATCACTCCTTTTATGTTTCCTTACATAGGATATGAATATATGATATATATATATGATGTAACTAAGTAAGGTTCTAGTCAGGAATAATATAGTGGTAGATAATGTATCATGCTTATGTAGTAGTGTTTATGATTCCTTTCTTCTAAACTAACTAATCTAATACAGTCTTAGGATGTCTGTTTTTGTTATGTTTTAAGTATTCCTCAAAATTTATCCAATGATAATGTACACCATGACTACTTATTATACTAAAAGTTGAAATAACACATAATAAATAAATTAAATATCAGGAATCACCAAATGGGGGTGGTAGTGAGGTGCAGAGGGTTATGAGGTTCAATGGAGGTTGTGCCTAGGGATAATGATTAGGTAGGGGACCTAGGGGAGAGGGGTAAAGGGATAATGGGAAGTAGTGATGAGAAATAAGAAGTCACAATGAGGTGAAATGGGTGGCAACAACGAGACGGATGAGTGAAGAGAGGAAAACGAGGGAGGGGGTGGCGGCGTTGAGGTGCAATAGGCGGAAGTAAAGTGTAACAACAGGAAATGAGAGGCATAGAGATTATGGTTGTGGGTATGGGGACTAGGGGAGATTGTGAGGAGTGGAGAGTGGGTATCAGAGAGAGTGGTGGTTTTTAAAAAAAATCATATTATTTAGCAGTAATTTTTTAAAAAACTGCTTCTAAATATTTGATCAAAATAGAGGTGGTTTAAGAAAACGATGCTAGTGAACTACCAATATTACCCAACTTTTTTGAAGTGATATTATATTCCACTTCTCTTGAGTATGATTCCCTATTTTATAATGAAATAAAATTATATGGTGTCTTAAACCCTATCCAATTATTATTTTAAAACACGACTATACGAAATCCATTATCCCCACACATTCATTTATGATAGATGCTTCAAAATATTCCCGTTTCCTTGGATGCATTTCGGGAATAGATTTTATATAGCAGAGAACCATCAATAAATCATATAACAAAATATATTTGTAGGTATCCTTCCACATTAACAGGTGGATTGGGAGGATCTTGGTTTAATGGATTAATACCAGTGCCTCTAATAGTAGAGGATCCCACTAGGGGGATTCCTATAGCGGGATTCACCAAAATGCGGGGGAACAATGGAATCCTTGACCAATAATATGCTACTAAAGAATGATTTATTAAATACTTGGATACCATATTTGGGTGTGTTAATCATTATGAGTCCATGAATTTCTTCCTCTACTATTTGGATAGTAAGACCTCTTAGTGTTACAATGGTATCATATGGATGTTTCCTTTCCTAATGAATATTTGGGTTCAAACTGTGCACTATGAGTACTAGATAAAATATCAATACCATTAAACATTATATATCCATAATAATGTTCCTCACTAGGTCAAGGATAAACTAATGCATCCCATATTTTCGGACCAGTATCTGTGATGGTCCTTATTAAAATTCCATCATCAATACATATGTAGAAATTTCCATGTGACTCTTAGAAACAAAAAAATAGCGATGTACCACAATTATATCCATTGTAGAATCAGAGTAACCTATTATAGGTCAATATAAATTATATATAATTAGATGCCTTAGATCATTTAATAAAAATGTACTTGTATCTACCTCTAAAATAAGGTTCTTAAGCAAGTCCTAGTAGTATGAAAATAAATTTGATGAAAAATTTCATTCCTACACTATTCGAAAATTCAAGAAGACAAGATCTGATGAAAGAAATAAAATACAGTATCTATAACATCATATCAACACAAAATAAAGTAGATAATAAATAATTTGGGATATAAGACATTAAAATGTGCACCATAAATGGTTTATATGATACACAATAAATCTTTATGAAAGACTTACTTCTATTATGTATTTAAACATCATGATATCATCCAAGACGAAAAACATTAAATAGTATAGTCTCCTCACCCCCAATACATGACATCACACTTTTTAGTTCCAAAATCATATAAACATGATGTTAAACTATGAAATTCATTTTTCTTAGCTAGAGGACATTAAACATCACCAACCTATGATTTTTGTATTATGATGTTAAAATGCATAGCATACATTAAATACCATGTGTGTCTTTTAAAGGTATATCATTAGTACTATATGATGGATCTAAAAATTTTACATCCCTGGTCATATATACATGACCTAAAAGGTAAAATCATTTTTCCTTAGTGTGTGATAATAAAATTCACTTCATCATGTGAAAGTAATATGAAATTAATCTGTATAAGATTGGGTTTAAATCATCTCCCTCTTTGAAGTATAATTATATCTATATCGTCAAGTCAATTATAAGGTTCATTTATCTGTTGTTTACAACATATAATATTTTTCAAATTATCCAAATTAAATATACCTATTTTAATTCACAATAAAAGAAGATGTGGTTTCTGTGTTCTTAGTAAACAATTTGAGTATCTTTCTCCTTATCATTTGTGCGCTTTTACATATATATTGAGTGGTGGAACAATCTATAATGTCTATAATATATCTCTAATGGTAAATAAAAAATTCTCTAATATCCCACATCCAATCAAAAAAAGATACATATGTAGAAGAATATATTATTTCCAAATAATCTTCCATATGGGGACAAGAAATTCTCAAATGGCCACTCTTCCTTACCTACTATGCATATTGAGTGATACACTTTTCATTTTCCAAATAGACTCTCCTATAGTGTTGAAGAAAACAAGGTTCACCTCTAATATAAGAATTACACCTAGAAGGAAACATCATTTGATGAATGAAAACAAAAACCATTTTTTAATATAGTGAATGGTTATCTCTAAAATATTCATTATGAATTCTAAAAAAGTACCACATACTAATTTATGGACATTTTATTTCCTTTCACTAATGTTGGATAATAAAACCCTCCACATATTACCCTTTTTTTATTCCTACACATTGACAGGTATAGTTGATTTTTTTGGTAATTCTATAAGGTTTTCTTATTTTCACATGTAATCTTTCGTGACAAATGCAAAATTATTATACAATATAATCTATTCCTATCATGAGCTATTCTGGAATGATTAAAATATTTTGTAACCTCATATTTTTAATATTAATATTATAAAATTTTATATTATTACCATGGGTTGATCTCCTTACTAACACAATTACAAAGATGCATCAAAAATAATTTTTTTCATTAGTTAATGAAATTTAACTATAGAGTTGATATCATAATGGTATGATGTTAAACAATATCATCAATTTGTTTAGTAAAAGATGTTAAATATCATATTAAATTCCAAAATAAAATAAATTAAACATCATGGATAATTACCCTTTAACATACCATTCAATTAAGGAATATGGTCATATAATATTGACTATAATCAATGGTCTTGATAAAGATAGAGTCTTATTAGAAATAAGTTATTTTCTAACCCATATCAGATTTACTCTCCCTATTTCCAATTAGAAATTGTATGTATGTTTTTCCAATAAATATGATCATTAATTTAACATACATATACTTGGTATTATCTTACAATATTCATATCCTATGTTTTTCGATGCTCTTTGTTCTAGATGTTTGGTTTTAAACTATACAATTTCAAGGACCATAACGGTCCCCAGAGACACAATCAAATCTTATTATCATATCACTCAATAATTCAAACCTCCATACTTTAATAATTTCATATTATATTTCTTGATAATTTATTAAAAAAATTCATGATGCTAAAGAGTATTTGAACAATATATTCACATCCATTTCAACAATTTTTGACTATGGGGACTAAAATCATATAGCACTATTCATATCCAAACAAAAAACCCTTCAATGACAGAACAAAAATTCAATGGATTATATCGCATTCATGTAACATGACCAATATTATTTTTGAGCAAAACAATACATGTTCCAGGTTTCATAGTCATCTTCAATGGTCAAACCTAATTTATGTGCACCTAATATTATTGATATTACCATGAAAGATATTTTTAATGAAATAGTATGCAATAATCCTTTACCCATCTCTAGACTGCATATGATTTTACCCCTATAATTAAAAATTTACCAATCCCAACTCTATATTATACTTGTAAATGTTTTACCTATTTCTATTAGTTATTGTTTAACTACATAAGTTTGTTATGCGATATATTTCATTATTTATGTGACATTCTAAACTGAATCAATTAGTCAATATAATTCACATTCAAGTGTCGTGATATTATTCTAATCATTGATATAAAATGTGATATTATATAATATAGTGTTTTTATTTTGGTTTGATCATTTCACTAGCTTATTTTAAGTACATCACACTACACATAAATGAAGGAATACTAAATTTTTTTTAATGATATTCACATAGATTTGTAACATCTTGTTCACCATATGTTAAAAATTATGAAATATTTATAATATGAAAGAATATAAAATAAATAAGATAATTCTATTCAACATTACATTAATTTTTTAGAATACATGTAAACTGTATGATCAAATAATAAAAAGAATCTATATCTTAGATTCACAATGTGAAACTAATTTTCCCATCATCAACAATATAGGGAATTTTTTGAGTTAAATGTCCTAGTTACATAAAACTAATCAATTTGTATCATTATAATCAATATAAGATGATATATTTTTTGATCAATTTCTAGGTTTCATGGTGTTAAAACTATACCAAATAAAGTCCAATATACATTAAATTAAGCTTCATAGTTAGCATCTATCAATATGATTCCCAAAAATATACAATTGGTTAATTTCCCTTTCTTATGAGGGAAAACCCCCTATTAATTAATATATTATATTTCACCTTAATAACCATGAACTACATGTTTTTTAACCATATGAAATAGAATATATATAGTAAATTAGGGATCTCTAATCATGGGCCCATACATTAATACACATTCACTCATTCATTTTATTGACTCTCGAAAAATATTTTTGATTTTTTGTCCCATTATGAAATTTAGATATCTATACTCAAGGGAAATAAATTTTAATATCGATCCTGATTTAATAGACAATGAAGAAGAACTCAATGTCTTTAACTCAACCTGAACATCCTTCTTACATGAATTCACACTTCAGGACTTACATGATATAAATTCCCCACATTCATCCATATCTAAATGACCTCCAATACATTGAAAATATAATTCTTGAGGGTCCCATATCCCATTATAGGTACACTCACTTTAAGAATTATACCATTTAAATAAAATATAGTAGGTTTTCGTATTGGGTATGTAACATCCCAGGTAAATAAAGAATAAAACATTTTCATATTTATTAATATTTATTAATTAAATATTAATAAAACTTTAAAGGGGTTTCTATGTTCGATATCGTACCTGATACACAATAATGAGATTCATTGAAATCTTACGTTGCACACTAGTAATAAAATAATATTATTTTAAATGGTAGTTAACACGTAGCCATGGTATTGGAGGAATGAATAAAAATAAGTAAAATATGATTATATATGTTTGTTAAATGTATTTACATTTATCCAATAAAGTATAATGGCTTAAAATACAAAAAGAATTCAATTTTTGGGCATATATACTCTAATATTCATTAAAGGTCCACTTATCACCTTTTGATGGTGAGTCGTCATTAAATATAGTTTTTTTTTTCACTCTTATACATTCTATTGGACCAAATAAAATTCTTTTTTAGAATCGAGACATCATAATTTACTTTGTGATTTTTTTTTGTATTTTTCCGATAAAGTTCATTTTTTTAATGAATAGTGAAAAATGTTGTATTTTAATTCAAAACCACTTTTTAATGTAATTTTTAATATGATTATATTATAATTTGAATTGGTTTTAAAGTTAAATTAAAATATATTTTTACCATTTAATCCAATAGTGGTCATTGGAATTAATTTCACTTTGAAATTGGACATAAACTAGTGTCAATCTTTTGATATATATTTTTTCTTAAAAACATGATATTTGCTCTGACAGCGGTAATTAATTATTAAATTAATTAATGAAACTTATAGGTTTTGAATTTTGTAAAATAGAAATCATTTTTGAATTCGGAATATCAAATATATCTTAGGGTGAAGTTTTGGTATTTTTCTGAAAAACATCAATTTTTAATGGATAGTGAAACCACTAAGTGGCAGTTAAAAAAACTGATTTTTCGTTTAAATGAAATTTTACAACTTTTGTGTTTTGAATTTAAAAAATCAGACATACATGGTTGTCATTATGAAGTAAAATGTGGTTCAATGGGATTAAAATAATTTTTTTGCTGAATAGTACCTTTTAAGTTTTTTGTCACGATTAGAGGTTATTAGTGTAATTTAAGGTAAAAATAATGTTTTAATAACATGAAATGACCTTGAAATGGGTACTACCCTTATTGGATGTATCATGGCCGACCAATACAACCAATGGGTATATTTGTGGGACCCTATGGAGCCACTTGTCTAAGATAATGACATTAATGCCTTTTATTTAAAGTTAAAGTAAAAATGACCCAATCATGTATGGTTTTACTAAAACAATTTTTACATGGGGATATACAAGTCAGATTTATGACTATAAATAGTCATTGGAAATATAATAATATTTCCTACATCATAGTATTTTTTTATAATTTTATACATTAAAAGAATTAAATTATTTATGACATCATGATGATGCAGCGAGTACCTCATTATTTAACAATTTAAATAAAATGAAAATATAATTTAAAATCTAAGACCTACACATGTAAAAATCCTATAGGATGAGTATATTTAGAACCCTTATCACATTTTCCTCAAAATAAATCAATTTGGGACCTTTAAAATCCGAAACTCATTTGAAATTAAAGTATCATTTTATACATTTCCAAGAGTGCCCCTCCTCTCCTCTTATAAAAGGCCCCCACCTCTACCTCCTTAACCACACCTCTCAAGCCTTTGGGTCATCCAAGATCTGATCCTTTTGTCTCTCCACATCCCTCTCCCCACCCTAGAAGCCTTAGCTTAGGCAGGAAGCTTTTCAAGAAACCCTTTTGGTTCAAACCAAAGGGTGTTACCCGATTTTAAGGTAATATCTTCACTTGTGTTCTTGTGTTTTATTTTATTTCTAAAACCCCCTAAACTCTTTTTATTAATTTATTTTGTAACAACTACAGTATATAAAATATACTAGGATGTTTTTATAATAAGTATTCGAGCTACATTTACACACACCTACATCTAATGGTTAAAGAACATATTGTTTCTGTGGATGGTGAATTTCTACCTCACGAAACAATGATTGTTCAATATTCTTTTAACACCATCAAAGGAGGCCATTAAAATGTCACCATATTTACATAAGATATATAATATGTTTATTTTTTCCTTATGCTTATTTATTTTTCCTTTATTTCATAACTTTATGGTTTACATTATGGGTAAACGCGATATCTTCATTTTAGGAAGTGTGGACTACCGCCCCCTCAAAGTGATTTGATTGGTTAATACCATATGTGGTATGTATAAAGGATATATTTAATGATATTAAATATGATACCATAATGGAATTATAATACTATTATGTATCATTATGTTTTAATTACATTAAATATAAATATAAATGGAAGTAGCGTTCATGCGTACGTACGACTTACCCTCTCCATGAATGGTGCTTTTAATTTCTTATCTCTCAATGTAATGTAATATTATAAATACATGTATATAAATGATATATATGATATATATGATATATACATAATGAATATAATTTTGGATATAATAGATATTTTATCCCATGAACAAACATGTAATTATAAAGAGTTTATTTTTGACTCAAGTAGTAATGATCGACAAAACGGCCATTATTAACTTAAATAATTACATAGTGTTCATAACATTGTAATAAGTGATATAAATGGAATAATGAACTTGGAAAAGGTTCTTATGCAAGTAGAAATTAACTCAAGTTTATTATTCAGGTGGTTATAGAACGATCGAGTCAAGTCGGACACGAGGTAAGGGAACTTCTTAACCCAATTTACGTTCATTGGGTTAATCTCCTACATTAAAATTATGTCATGATATTATTATTTACTATAGTGTATTTATACTTTATTTATGTGTAAATATAGTGAATACACATAATATATCTAATTTTTTTTAAAAATGAACTTTTTATGGGAATCTGTCTCAATCTCCTTTCATTGAGGCATATTTTGTTTTATACACAACTTTCTTTTATACGGTGTATAAACCCCTTTGACTTTTACGATTATTCAAAATGAATTTTTTTATATGAAGCTTTTACTAAAAGACAAAAGGAAATGTTTTTTTGTCATACGTATGCGGCGGCAATGACTTCTCCGCCGCCATGACCATTATTTGTGTTTTGGCTTCCTCTACAAGCCATAACATTTTTTGAATGAAAAATAAATACCATGTTTTACTTTTATTTTATTTTGTTATTGAAAATGGTTTTCATAATTTTTTTATATATATTTTTTGTATTGATATCTTTTGATTTAATGGAGGAATTTTTATGTTTCCTCCATGCATATTTTATGTGATACGATTATGTTACAGTTCTTGGGCATTGTTATGAAGATGGGTGGTTCCGTGATAAACTATGGGCGGGTGAGCCCAATATAGCTCTCCTATGCATTGGGTAACGTGAAGGGGTTAAACGTTATGGTTTCTCCGAATAGATTTAGGGAATATACTGTGATGGGTATGCCTAACATAACCAAGAGGGTTACTCCCTACGTAAGAATGTTATGAATGCCTCACGTTAGCTTTATGTATTATGATTTCTAGATTTTATTCATGATTTGATAAGGTATATTAAAGGTATTTAGTTTTATGAGTAAAGCATGATTTCATTGATTCGTACGTATACATGTACTCATGTTTCCTTACCATATTTTTATATCTCTTACTAAGCTTTTTATGCTCATCCCATGTTTTTGAAATGTTTTTCACAGGTCAAGGGAAAGGTACATGATGTAATTATAGTGTCAAGGAAGTGTCATGAAAGAACCCATGTTTTGTTTTAAATATGTTTCCGTTGATGGGAAAAAAATTAATACTATATTTTATGTAACAACATTGTTTAAATGTTGAATGTAATGTATGATTTATGATCTAATTCTCTAAAACTCTAAACCTGAAATGATCCTCAACATGTATTTTTGAAATAACTCAAGATTAAGTAATGTTTAAGGCTGGGGCTTATAGTTGATATCAGAGGTCGGTTTATACAACTTTAAGAGTTAGAAAATTGTTAAATTATAAATTAATTTAAGGTATAATTGAAATGATATAGCATTTGAAGATTACCATGTAGCTTCTACTAATATATTTCTTGTGTTAAGAATAGTTTTTCATAGAGGAAACAGAACAAATTTTCTGGGAAGACATACAAAGGTAATGGACCTTTCAAATCAGTATCCTGAGATGGTCAGAATTAGAACTAAACAGTTTGTTGCAGTGATGTCTTAGTTGACTCAGGTGAAAAATGTTGGTTGTTTTTATTGATGATATTTTGGTGTTCTCTAAAAGTAAATAGGATCGTGAAAGTCATTTAAGGGTTATCTTTCAAATCGTAAAATAAAATAAACTGTATGGAAAATTCATCAAGTGTGAGTTCTGGTTACAATAAATTTCTTTCCTTTGTCACATTGTTTCAAAAAATGGCATAACTGTTGATCCTGCAAAAACAAAGGTTGTTGAAGAATGGTCAAGACCCACAAATATAACTTGGATTCATAACATCCATGATATGGAAGGCTATTACCACAGGTTTGTTAGAAATTGTTTATGGTTATCTAGTCAAATTACTATGGTAACTCGGAAGGGTGTTAAGTTTATCTGGACAAAAGAATTTGATGATTGTTTTCAGGAATTGAAAAGAAGATTGGTGAATGCTCTAGTTTTGGCACTACCTTCCAGGAATGGTGAGTTTGTTATCTAAAGTGATACTTCATTGAAAGGACTTGGTTGTGTCCTTATTCAGAACGAACAGGTAATTTCATATGCTTCACGTCAGTTGAAAACTCATGAGGTAAAATACCCTACACATGATTTGGAATTAGATACTGTTTTATTTTATTTAAAATTTTAGAGGCATCATTTTTATGGATTAAAGTGTGAAATATACACTGATAAAAAATGTATAAAGTATATATTCTCTCAGAATGAATTGAAAATGAGACAAAGGAGGTGGCTAGAATTAATCATGGATTATGATTGTACAATTCATTACCATCCGGGAAAAGCAAATAAAGTGGCTGATGCATTGAGTCGAAAAAATAATGCTTCATTAACAATGTTTCCTTTGGAATGTGATCCTTTGGTTAAGGAATTGATTAAATTTAGAATAGAAGTTGTTGGTGCCGGATGTTCTTCTGTTTTATTTCAGGTATCAGTGAGATCATCTCTCTCAGACAGAATTAAGCAAGCACAGAAGAAAGAAAGCGAGTTACAGATAAAGGTATAGTAGGTTCAGAAGCGCAACTTTCCTGAATTCAACATTGATAATGATTGTGTTTTGATATTTGGGACACGATTGTGTGTGCCTTTTGATTCACAGTTGAAGAGAGAGTTGTTATGTGAAGATCATAGTTCTCCGTTTTTTAGTTCATCTAGGAAGAACTATGATATATAGGGATCTTCGGGATTATTACTAGTGGGACGGAATGAAAAGGGATATTGCTGATTTTTCTGTGATGTGTTTGACATGTCAACAAGTTAAAGCAGAGCAGCAGTTACCGATAGGGATGCTTCAGCCTTTACCAGTGCCAGAGTGGAAATGAGAAAATATAACCCTTGACTTCATTGTGGGGTTTCCAAAGACACCTCAAGGTAATAATACAATCTGGGTTAGTGTCGATCACATGACTAAATCTACTAATTAACTTTTTATACGAGATACTTTTACCCAGGATCAACTTTCTCGTTTGTATCTTAAAGAGATAGTCAGGTTACATGGAGTTCCCCTCTCCATTGTATCTGATAGTGATCATAGGTTTACTACTAACTTTTGGAAAGGCCTTTAGAAGTCGTTGGGTACTGAATTAAATTTTATTATAGCTTTTCATCCTCAATCAGATGGGCAGTCAGAATGAATAATTCAGACTTTGGAAGATATGCCACATGCTTGTTCGATGGATTATCCGGGAAGTTGGGACCAACATCTTTCTTTGGTTGAATTTTCATATAATAACAATTTTCATTCCAGTATACAGATGGCACCATTTGAGGCATTATATGAGATGCGGTGTCGAACTCTAGCTTTATGGGAGGAAGTGGGTGAAAGGAAGCTGATGGGACCAATATTGGTAGAAGAGATGGCAGAAAAAGTTCAGTTGATTCAGAAATACATGAGAACAGCTCAGAGCAGGCAGAAGAGTTATACGGATAACTAGAGGAATGATCCAGCTTTTGAGTTAGGTGATCATGTTTTTCTCAAAGTTTCACCGTGGAAAAGTGTGATGAGATTTGGTAAGAAAGGAATGTTGAGTCTAAGGTTCATTGTACCATATGAAATTTTGAAGTGATTTGGATAGGTTGCATACAGAGTGTATTTACCTCCGAGTTTATCTCAGGTACACAATGTTTTTCATGTTTAGATGTTGAGAAAGTATATGCCAGATCCATCTCATGTTTTGAGTCTAGAGGTAGTTTAGCTGGAAAAGAATCTATCTTATGAAGAACAACCAGTCCAGAATATTGACCGAAGAGAGAAATTATTGTAAAATATGGTAATTCACCAGGTAATGCTTCTGTGAAAAAACATATGGTTGAAGAGGCATGTAACTCCCCGACCCCAGTTACCCAGAGTCGGTGCATTACTTCGTAACATTGGCATGATCACAAGAATGATCAAATCTCGAAAGACCGATTGGTTTAGTAGCCTTGGAAACACTAGATATATTCATAAGTTTTACATTACATCATAAAATGAAAAACTACTACAACAACATAATGTTTCCACAGTCCACACTATAATCCCCTCATAATATCCCTGTAGGTCATTCATAACTTACTTCTTCACATCCTGGGAAAAATAAAACATAGAAAAGGGGTGAGCTCAAATGCCCAGTAAGGATAACAATATAGCGGAAACTTTCATAAATAAGAATAAACATTTAAGGCAATGTATAACTAAAACAAAAGCCTTTTAAATATGAACTTTCAACAAGGTATGGCATAAATAAAATGAAATAATGCCATTTACTTATTCACATGGATATTCTACTAATCGAATAATCACATGCAAAAATCAATAACCACTTTCATAATGTTGGAATGCATAATGCCAGACTATCATAACCACATAGCCAAGGCCTCGTGCCAAGACTACAAATAAGATTTTGTCAAGGCCTTGTTCCAAGACACTAGTTTGTCTCATGAGACCTACCGATGCATCGAGGAGCTATAGCGGGCTCCACCCGTCACATATTAAGTCCAATGCATTCCCATATGAAAAGGATTAAACATAACATAATCATTCGTATTAAAACTAGCATAAGAAATGTCAATAATTTCACCATAAACTATGAATGGTATAAAAATAGCACATCCACAGTCAAACATATCACAAAACCTTCAATACAATATAGAAGTTTTTTATTATAATAAATCAACTTCAAATAAGCGTAAATCCGTCGAAGGATGTTGACATAGATGAAATCAAAACACTTTTTAGAGAAATATCTCTTTCTATTTTTGAAATAATTTAAGATTCATATAAAATAAAACATTTTCTTGAAAATATTCTTATAAGCTTGTAAGGGAAGCTTTGACGATTTTATAATGGCGGAAAATAACCGCACCCGCCGTATAAGTTAAAAAAAACATTCTTATCTTAATTCTGTCGAAAAGGTCAAAAAGCACCTTGTTTGGAAAACGACGGAAATATTCCCTTATAAACCTCTTATAAAAAGTCAAACAAGGGTATAAATGACTTTAACCCATATTCTTTTAAATATTAAAAATGTTTTGAAATACATTTTGAAGAAACATGGATGTGGATGATAACGAGATCCCAGTAGATTATTACGTATAAAAAACCTCGGATAATGAAGAGATTATGAAATAACCCTTACCTTATACTTTTCCTTGGTTGGGGTAGGTTAACCTCCTGTATAATGGTGAAATAATTGTTATTAAATTATACAAGAATCATATATATTAATATGATATCATATATGATCTTTTAACATTGATTTGTTAATAATATTTTAGAATTATCGTCGTTTCGGGTGTTAACTTACTTGTTTTCTTTTCTATGTTTTGTTACGTAAGACATGTTTGTAAAGGATAGGTTGTATATTATTCATATCCAGAATGATATCAATTCCTTAAACATCATTTTTAAATCATCAAATGATAGTTATACTTGAATGGATACGATGGAGAATGAATCTCATCGCGTTCGTGGAGACGGTAGTCCGTACGTACGCACGAGCGACAATATCATTCTTTTGATATTAAAATAATATATAAATGGATGTTATATCATATATACAGAATCATTAACATGTTATATTTATTATTTACATGAGTTACACATCATTATTATACCCATCTAAATAATAATATATTGAATAACAATTACACCACGACGTGGAGACGGTAAGCCGTTCGTACGCACGAATGGTGACATGTTATTCAAAGGGTGGATAGAATACTGAATATGGTTGCAACATATTTATAATAACATCACAGTATATGTAAGATACTGGAGTTATTATTTTAGAATGGTAAGAACAAAGAAAGAAGAAGTGGAAGAAGAAAGAAACTTAGAAAAGGGTGGTGAAATCATTACCTCTTCTTCGGGTTCTTCCTTTTGATTTGATCAAAAGGGCTCCTTAGGTTGGCTTTCTGATCAAACTAAGGCCTCTAGGTTGTAGTGAGGGATGTTGGGAGAGTATTTGGGCAGATTTTGGCCGAACCAAAAGGCTTTAGAGGTGTGATGAAATGAGAAGGAGGAGTGCCCTTTTATAAGAGGGGTGAGGGGCACCTTTGGAAAAGATAGAAATATTAATTTATAATAAATTCATATTCGGTTTATAATGGCTCCAAAGTTTATTATTTAAATGTTAAGGTGGGGATAGGTCGAGAAACACTCAACCAATAGAATTTAGACAGGTTTGGGTACTTATATTAACCTTATCTTTAAGTATTAACTCTAAGTTAATTAGTTTCACTTTTACAATGTCTCTTTGTATTTTTATATAATATGGTTAATAAACTTACTATATACATCCAAGAGACCCCCAAGTAGTCAATTAATGATTAACCTATCATGATATAAGTCTCTTGGACGAACCTTAGATTTTTAGGAATTTAATATCAATTAATAATATAATATTTGTTTTAAGAACTCTTTTATGTCAATTTTGACACTATTCAATAGTTGATTTTTGTGAAACTCATAACAGATTGATTACTTCTATAAAAGTCAATTAAATCACTCCTAATATATCATATTATCCTAGAAAATTAGTTTAATTCATTAAAAGTTTCATATTATATTTATTTGGGTATTTATAATATCAATTAATTTAATTTTTCACTATTATAGTAATTACTGCATCAACATTGTGTCATAAATAAAATAAATTATTTAATGTCTAAAAATTATAAATAAAATATAATTATTTAGGAAATCTTTTTAGCTTTCTAATAAATATTTATAATATAAAATCCAACATATATAACCCTATGTAATAATTGTTTTTCTAAAAGATATATGCTTGTGTCATTTTTGTATTCATTTTAACTTAATTAAAATAAAGTGTCATTATCACTTACAAGTGGATCCATGGGGTCCCAAAATAGACCCAAAGATTCCCATGGTCGACCATGTATCAACCAATATGGTTAAGACACGTTTTAGGGTAATTTAGTATTATTATAATATTATTTTTTAACCCCTATTTACCGGATTTACCCTTAACCATGGAAAATAAAATATTTACCGCAGTAATTATTCAAAATGTCTAAAAATAAAAGTTACCTATTTACACAATTTGAACATCCTGATTCCAAATATGGAATCCATTTTTCTAAATTCAAAACACAGAAGTGGCAGAAATGAATTTAAAATTAATTCCCGCTGTCAAAACAAAAAGCGTGTTTTTAAGAGATAATAACTATCAAAAGATTGACACTTGCTTATGTTTGGTTTAATAGTAAAATTATGTCTAATGACCAAAATTATATTAAATTGTAAAAATATATTCTAAATATAATTTAAAACCACTCAAATTCATAATTTATCACTATTAATTATTTTGATAAAAAAGTTGTTTTTAATTAAAATTTAGTAATTTTCACTATTCATCAAAATATGAAAGTTATCCGAAAAGTACCAAAATTTCACCTTAGGCTAAATTCGATATTCCGAATCCAAAAATGAAGTCCATTTCAAAATATAAAATATATATAATTTCAAAATTTATGTATTACTATTCATAACAGCTAGTTTGATCGGTTGTGGTGTGTGTTAAAACTCGACGTTGCGTACAACACACGCTACTGTTTTATTCAAAGGAAAGCGTATCGTGGAAGCTTGGGATGTTTCATTTTAAATTTTTTTATGTCTCCATTTAGTCAAAAAGTTTAAAATATTTTATTTAAAAAGGTTTCACTATCAAAAGTTGATAAAAGTGCAATACTGAAAATGAATCTGTTCTTACATTATGACTAAGAAACTCATAATATGGATTCTAAAATTATAAGGATTATATAAAGTTAAAAATGTAGTTAATGCTATTCATGACCTCTTTTAATGGCTTTTTTTGGTAATTCATGGTGCAATTGAACTCGGTGTTGTGTGTAGTGCAAGTTATTGAATTATTTTGAATAAATAACACACTATGAAATCTTGGGGTGTTACATTTTCTCCTCCATCAATAAATTGCGTCCTCGCAATTTGAAATTGTTCTTCAAAAATAAAAGGTTGAATATAGATAAAATATTTGTGGGAAAACCCACATCGGAAATTGGGTTACTAAAATTTAGTCTTAATATGAGGAAAAGAGAAATGAAAGGGTCACCACCAAATTATGATCTTGATTAGGAGAACATTGGTGGCAATTAGAGACATATAATCGGAGGAAAAACGTAAATATTTATAGGTAGTGATTGAGGTCATCAATTACAAACAAGTATAAACTTGAGGTCCTTAAATTCATCAATCTATGATGATTTGAAGTACCATCGGTTCAACAAAATATAGGGTATTGGGATAACACATTTTTGACGTTTCAAAATATCTTAGTTGAAATCCCACATCGAAAAATGAATTAAGGAGGCCTCTATTTAAAATAAAGAGTCGAAAGTATGAAGATTACCGAAAATAACACATACTAGGGTTCCATGTAGGAAAATATGGATATGGAAAAAAAATCTAACCATCAATTATCTGATGGAGAGTGGTAGAGAACATGGCTATGAAAAGGCCAACAGTCCCAAAGCCATAAATTAGTGATGATTTAAGTTACCATCTAGGAAAACATTTTTGTTCTAAGTTGCTTTTCTTAATATTGTGGAATTTATTTATGAGATTGGCTAAGATCACAAGGAGATATACTTACTTTATAATTAGAGTTTTATCCATTAATAAATTTCTACCACAAACTCATCTTTCACTCTAAAAGATAATATAATGTAAAAAAAATTCTATTTACACTATTCGTATAGGGTTCCAAAATAAACGAATTTATAATTCATCTACATGATCTTTTAATAAAAACTACATTATTTAATCCAGGACATCTCATGGGCCAGTGGTAGGTGAAACACCCTTGTCGCCCTTCGGTTGCGGGTTCAAGTCTCGCAGCCTTGCTGGACGCGACGGGTTGCCGCCCGACCTCCGGGTTGTCCTTTTATGGAAATCCAAAATAATCCAAACTAGAACTATCCAAAATACTTCTATCCAAACTCACAGTCCAACATTTATAAGGAAGTTAAACATAATATAGATTCTTTTTACCCGGTAATAGCATATGAATACCTTCATCATGTATTACCATATTCCTTATTGATTACATTCATGTTCCCTTATTCCATATAGAATGCTGGATATACTTCATTAATCCAAAAATGTTTTAAATCCCAACAATGATGGAATATACAAATAATTAATCAGCTTCAAGGTAGTCAATAATATCCAATATAATTTATCCAAATCAATCATGTATTATTCTAAAATCACCACCTCGGTATCTGAACCATATTAGGGTTTATCTTTCTCTCAACCATATATTTTCCAAACATTTAACCTACTACTGAGTCACTTTTCTTTGTTCCACACCATCTCAAGTCCTTAATGAAATAGTACTGCAGTACAATCCTTATATACTCCATAATTATTATAACAAGTACATTGTTGATACAACACTCAATTGACATAATCAACATAAGAACTCTAATCATTCCTCTTTATCTGTGGTAGTATCATAACTTGATTATTATCCAATAGCATCATTTGCGGCATAGTCTGATGATTGGGGCATAGGTTCGCGTAGTGTCCAAACTCTTTGCAAATGAATCATTGTACATTTAAAACCATTTTCTTACCCTTGCAGTCACGTACTTTGTGCCCTTTTCCTCCACACTTATAACAAACTCCCATTCCTTTCAGGCAAGTTCCAGGGTGTTTCTTTCCACAGTTACCACATATGGGAAAATTCTTCTTTTCCCTCTTCACTGTATCCATCTTTCTCTCTTCTATCCTTTTCTTCTCTTGCTTCCCTTCAAAGCCATATGACTCAGTAAACTCTTTACTTATCTTATCAACACATGATATTATTTCTTCATATGATGATAATACATGGGAGACTATTTCTCTTATAAATTCTAGCTTAAGACCATGAAAGATATGATCCTTCCTTCTCTTTGGATCATGTGCATTTATGGAGTTCTCATTCCTTCTACTGGGCGCCATTTCTAAACAATGGAATACACTAGATCAGTTTATGAATCAAAATACATAATCCCATACTTATAATACACTTAACATAAATTGAACTATTTATGGATATAATCCATAATCATAAAAATGTCTCATTTGAGGATGTATATACTCATAAACCCTTCACAATGGTTTGTAAAGAAAATTAGAATTATCCTAAGCATATCCCCCGGGAGTGTCGTAACCAAGAGTGCAGCAAGGCCCGTTGTCGTGCACCAGTTCCCGTTCAAGTCTAGCTCAAAGCGGTGTTTTCGGGTTTTACCCCTAGGTACATCTGTGCCAGAGCCGCCTCTACCTGCTCGTATCCAAACAGGGATGTATTTCTCGGAAAACTCACAAAATCTCTACTATACCAAAATTCTAGGAAGTTATTCTATACTAATCCTCAAAGTTCATCTTAGGTCTACGTGCTCTAATCAGGGTTTTTCTAAATCTAGCTTCCAAGGTTTGTACTAAACCTCCCTCTGATACCAAATGTAACGCCCCGACCCCAGTTACCCAGAGTCGGTGCATTACTTCGTAACATTGGCATGATCACAAGAAAGATCAAATCTCGAAAGACCGATTGGTTTAGTAGCCTTGGAAACACTAGATATATTCATACGTTTTACATTACATCATAAAATGAAAAACTACTACAACAACATAATGTTTCCACAGTCCACACTATAATCCCCTCATAATATCCCTGCAGGTCATTCATAACTTACTTCTTCACATCCTGGGAAAAATAAAACATAGAAAAGGGGTGAGCTCAAATGCCCAGTAAGGATAACAATATAGCGGAAACTTTCATAAATAAGAATAAACATTTAAGGCAATGTATAACTAAAACAAAAGCCTTTTAAATATGAACATTCAACATGGTATGGAATAAATAAAATGAAATAATGCCATTTACTTATTCACATGGATATTCTTCTAATCGAATAATCACATGCAAAAATCAATAAAAACTTTCATAATGTTGGAATGCATAATGCCAGACTATCATAACCACATAGCCAAGGCCTCGTGCCAAGACTACAAATAAGATTTTTTCAAGGCCTTGTGCCAAGACACTAGTTTGTCTCATGAGACCTACCGATGCATCGAGGAGCTATAGCGGGCTCCACCCGTCACATATTAAGTCCAATGCCTTCCCATATGAAAAGGTTTAAACAAAACATAAACATTCGTATTAAAACTAGCATACGAAATGTCAATAATTTCACCATAAACTATGAATGGTATAAAAATAGAACATCTACAGTCAAACATATCACAAAACCTTCAATACAATATAGAAGTTTTGTATTATAATAAATCAACTTCAAATAAGCGTAAAATCCATCGAAGGATGTTGACATAGATGAAATCAAAACACTTTTTAGAGAAATATCTCTTTCTATTTTTGAAATCATTTAAGAGTCATATAAAATAAAACATTTTCTTGAAAATATTCTTATAAGCTTGTAAGGGAAGCTTTGACGATTTTATAATGGCGGAAAATAACCGCACCCGCCGTATAAGTTAAAAAAAACATTCTTATCTTAATTCTGTCGAAAAGGTTAAAAAGCACCTTGTTTGGAAAACGACGGAAAGATTCCCTTATAAACCTCTTATAAAAAGTAAAACAAGGGTATAAATGACTTTAACCCATATTCTTTTAAATATTAAAAATGTTTTGAAATACATTTTGAAGAAACATGGATGTGGATGATAACGAGATCCCAGTAGATTATTACGTATAAACAACCTCGGATAATGAAGAGATTGTGAAATAACCCTTACCTTGTACTTTTCCTTGGTTGGGGTAGGTTAAACTCCTGTATAATGGTGAAATAATTTTTATTAAATTATACAAGAATCATATATATTAATATGATATCATATATGATCTTTTAACATTGATTTGTTAATAATATTTTAGAATTATCGTCGTTTCGGGTGTTAACTTACTTGTTTTCTTTTATATGTTTTGTTACGTAAGACATGTTTGTAAAGGATAGGTTGTATATTATTCATATCCAGAATGATATCAAGTCCTTAAACATCATTTTTAAATCATCAAATGATAGTTATACTTGAATGGATACGATGGAGAATGAATCTCATCGCGTTCGTGGAGACGGTAGTCCGTACGTACGCACGAGCGACAATATCATTCTTTTGATATTAAAATAATATATAAATGGATGGTATATCATATATACAGAATCATTAACATGTTATATTTATTATTTACATGAGTTACACATCATTATTATACCCATCCAAATAATAATATATTGAATAACAATTACACCACGACGTGGAGACGGTAAGCCGTTCGTACGCACGTATGGTGACATGTTATTCAAAGGGTGGATAGAATACTGAATAAGGTTGTACCATATTTATAATAACATCACAGTATATGTAAGATACTGGATTTATTATTTTAGAATGGTAAGAACAAAGAAAGAAGAAGTGGAAGAAGAAAGAAACTTAGAAAAGGGTGGTGAAATCATTACCTCTTCTTCGGGTTCTTCCTTTTGATTTGATCAAAAGGGCTCCTTAGGTTGGCTTTCTGATCAAAATAAGGCCTCTAGGTTGTAGTGAGGGATGTTGGGAGAGTATTTGGGCAGAGTTTGTCCGAACCAAAAGGCTTTAGAGGTGTGATGAAATGAGAAGGAGGAGTGCCCTTTTATAAGAGGGGTGAGGGGAACCTTTGGAAAAGCTAGAAATATTAATTTATAATAAATTAATATTCGGTTTCTATTGGCTCCAAAGTTGATTATTTAAATGTTAAGGTGGGTATAGGTCGAATAAAACTCAACCAATAGAATTTAGACAGGTTTGGGTACTTATATTAACCTTATCTTTAAGTATTAACTCTAAGTTAATTAGTTTCACTTTTACAATGTCTCTTTGTATTTTTATATAATATGGTTAATAAACTTACTATATACATCCAAGCGACCCCCAAGTGGTCCATTAATGATTAACCTATCATGATATAAGTCTCTTGGACGAACCTTAGATTTTTAGGAATTTAATATCAATTAATAATATAATATTTGTTTTAAGAACTCTTTAATGTCAATTTTGACACTATTCAATAGTTGATTTTTGTGAAACTCATAACAGATTGATTACTTCTATAAAAGTCAATTAAATCAATCCTAATATATCATATTATCCTATAAAATTAGTTTAAATCATTAAAAGTTTCATATTATATTTATTTGGGTATTTATAATATCAATTATTTTAATTTTTCACTATTATAGTAATTACTGCATCAACATTGTGTCATAAATAAAATAAATTATTTAATGTCTAAAAATTATAAATAAAATATCATTATCTAGGAAATCTTGTTCGCTTTCTAATGAATTTTTATAATCTAAAATCAAACATATATAACCCTATGTAATAATTGTTTTTCTAAAAGATATATGCTTGTGTCATTTTTGTATTCATTTTAACTTAATTAAAATAAAGTGTCATTATCACTTACAAGTGGATCCATGGGGTCCCAAAATAGACCCAAAGATTCCCATGGTCGACCATGTATCAACCAATATGGTTAAGACACGTTTTAGGGTAATTTAGTATTATTATAATATTATTTTTTAACCCCTATTTACCGGATTTACCCTTAACCATGGTAAATAAAATATTTACCGCAGTAATTATTCAAAATGTCTAAAAATAAAAGTTACCTATTTACACAATTTGAACATCCTGATTTCAAATATGGAATCCATTTTTCTAAATTCAAAACACATAATTGGCAGAAATGAATTTAAAATTAATTCCCGCTGTCAAAACAAAAAGCTTGTTTTTAAGAGATAATAACTATCAAAAGATTGACACTTGTTTATGTTTGGTTTAATTGTAAAATTATGTCTAATGACCAAAATTATATTAAATTGTAAAAATATATTCTAAATATAATTTAAAACCACTCAAATTCATAATTTATCACTATTAATTATTTTGATTAAAAAAGTTGTTTTTAATTAAAATTTAGTAATTTTCACTATTCATCAAAATATGAAAGTTATCCGAAAAGTACCAAAATTTCACCTTAGGCTAAATTCGATATTCCGAATCCAAAAATGAAGTCCATTTCAAAATATAAAATATATATAATTTCAAAATTTAGGTATTACTATTCATAACAGCTAGTTTGATCGGTTGTGGTGTGTGTTAAAACTCGACGTTGCGTACAACACACGCTACTGTTTTATTCAAAGGAAAGCGTACCGTGGAAGCTTGGGATGTTTCATTTTAAATTTTTTGATGTCTCCATTTAGTCAAAAAGTTTAAAATATTGTATTTAAAAAGGTTTCACTATCAAATGTTGATAAAAGTGCAATACTGAAAATGAATCTGTTCTTACATTATGACTAAGAAACTCATAATATGGATTCAAAAATTATAAGGATTATATAAATTTAAAAATGTAGTTAATGCTATTCATGACCTCTTTTAATGGCTTTTTTTTGGTAAGTCATGGTGCAATTGAACTCGGTGTTGTGTGTAGTGCAAGTTATTGAATTATTTTGAAGATATAACACACTATGAAATCTTGGGGTGTTACAAGGCAACATGGGAATCTGAAAATTCTATGAGGGATAAATACCCCCACTTATTTTGATATGTGAATAAAATTGCGAGGACGCAATTCCCAAAAGGGGGAAGGATGTAACATCCCAGGTAAATAAAGAATAAAACATTTTCGTATTTATTAATATTTACCAATTAAATATTAATTTTACTTTAAAGGGGTTTCTATGTTCGATATCATACACGATACGCAACAAAGAGATTCTTTGAAATCTTACATTGCACACTAGTAATAAAATAACATTATTTTAAATGGTAGATAACACGTAGCCATTGTATTGGCAAAAATTAATAGAAATAACTAAAATATGATTATATATGTTTGTTAAATGTTTTTACATTTATCCAATAAAGTATAATGGCTTAAAATACAAAAAGAATTCAATTTTTGGGCTTATATACTCTAATATTCACTAAAGGTCCACTTATCGCCTTTTGATGGTGAACTATCATGAAATATATTTTTGGTCACTCTTATAAATTATATAAAACAAAATAAAATTCTTCTTTAGAATCGGGACATCAAAATTTTCTTTGTGTATATTTTTGGTGTTTTTCTGATAAAGTTCATTTTTTATTGAATAGTGAAAACTGTTGTATTTTAATTCAAAACCTCTTTTAAATATAATTTTTTTATATAATTAGATTATATTTTTAATTGTATTTAAACTGAAATTAGAATATATTTTTACCATTTAATCCAATAGTGGTCATTGGAATTAATTTCACCTTGAAATTGGACTTAAACTAGTGTTAATCTTTTGATATATATTGTTTCTTAAAAACACCCTATTTTCTTTGACAGCGGGAATTAATTATTAAATTAATTAATGAAACTTATATGTTTGGAATTTTTTAAAATAGACATCATTTGTGAATTCGGAATATAAAATATATCTTAGGGTTAAGTTTTGATATTTTTCTGAAAAAACTTCAATTTTTTATGAATAGGGAAACCACTAAGTGGTAGTTAAAAAAATGATTTTTCGTTTAAATGAAATTTTACCTCTTCTGAGTTTTGAATTTCAAAAATCATACATACATGTACTTAGGACGTAAAATTTGTTTCAATGGGATTAAAAGTATTTTTCTGTGAATATTAACTTTTATGTTTTAAATCACGATTAGAGGTAATTACTGTAATTTAAGGTAAAAATAATGTTTTATTAATATGAAATAACCTTAACACATGTCCTAACCTTATTGGATGTGTCATGACAGACCAAGAAAACCCATGGGTCGATATTTGGGACCCCATGGAGCCACTCGGGTAAGGCAATGACATTAATTCTATTTATTTAAAGTAAAATTAAAAATGACACAAACAGGTATTGTTTTACTAAAACAATTTTTACATGGGATTATTAAAGTAATATCTTTGACTAGAAATAGTCATTGGAAAGATAAGAATATTTACTACATCATTGTATTTCTTTATAATTTTTAGACATTAAATATATTAAATTATTTATGACATCATGATGATGCACCAATTACCTCATTATTTAATGATTTAAATAAAATGAAAAGATAATGTAAAATATAAGACATACGCATGTAAAAAGCCTATTGGATGAGTATATTTTGAACCCTTATCACCTTATCCTCAAAATACATCAATGTGGGACCTTTAAAATTCTAAACTCATTTGAAAATAAAGTAACATTTTATACCTTTCCAAGAGTACCCCTCCTCTCCTCTTATAAAAGGCCTCCACCTCTACCTTCTTACCCTCACCTATCAAGACTTTGGATCGGTAAAGATCGTATAATAGTGTCTCCCACATACCTCCCATGATCCTATAAGCCTTACCATACGCAGGAAGCTCTTCAAGAAAGCCTTTTGGTTCTAACCAAAGGGAGTTACCCGATTTTAAGGTAATGTCTTCACTTGTGTTCTTCTGTTTCATTTTGCTCCTCCAACCCCCTAAAATCTATTTATTAATTTCTATTTTAAAAAATACAGTATCTTAAATATACTAGGATATTGTAATAATAAGTAATAGTGCTACACTTACACACACCTACATCTAATGGTTAATGAACATACTGTTTCTGTGGATGGTGAATTTCGGCCTCACGAAATGATGATTGTTCAATAATCTTTTAACACATTCAAAGGTGGCCATTAAGATGTCACTATATTTCTATATGATATATAATATGTTTATGTTTTCCTTAATCTTCTGTATTTTGTATTTATGTAATTCCTTTATGGTTTCCATTATGGGTAAACGCGATTTCTTCATTTTAGGAAGTGCGGACTACCGCCACTTCAATGTGATTTGATTCGTTAATACCATATGTGGTACGTATAAAGGATAGATTTAATGATATTATATATGATACCATACTGGAATTATAAAACTATTATGTATCATTATGTTTTAATTCCATTAAATATGAAATATAAATGGAAGTAGCGTTAATGCGTACGTACGACTTACCGTCTCCATGAACTGTGAATTTCATTTCGTACCTCTAAATGTAATGTAATATTATAAATGAATGTATATAATGGATATATATTATATATATGATATCTACATAATAAATATAATTCTGGATATATTAGATATTTTCTCCCATGAACAAACATGTAATTATAAAGAGTTTATTTTCGACTCAAGTAGCAATGATCGACAAAATGACCATTGTTAACTTAAATAATTACATAGTGTTCATAACATGTTAATAAGTGATATAAAAGGAATAATGAACTTGAAAAAGGTTCTTAAGCAAATATATATAACTCAAGTTTATTATCCATGAGGTTAAATAATGATCGAGTCAAGTCGGACACGAGGTAAGGGAACTTCTTAACCCAATTTCAGTTCTTTAGGTTAATCTCCTACATTCAAATTGTGTCATGATATTTTTATGTACTATCTTGTATTTATACTTTATTTATGTGTAAATATAGTTAATACACATAATAGATATACTTTATTTAAAAAAAATGATCTTTGTAAGGGAATATTTCTCAATCTCCTTTCTTGAGGCATATTTCGTTTTATACACAACATTCTTGTATACAGGGTATAAACCCCTTTGACTTTTATGATTATTCAAAAGGAATCTTTTTATACGAAGCGTTTAATAAACGAAAAAAGGGAATGTTTTTTATTTTCATACATATGTGGCGACAACGACTTCTCCGCTGTCGTGACCATTATTTGAGTTTCAGCTTCCTATACAAGCCATAACTTTTTTTGAATGAAAAATAAATACCATGTTTTACTTTTCATTTATTTTGGTATTGAAAATGGTTTCCATAATGTTTTTATATCAATGTGTTGTATTGATATCTTGTGATTGAAAGGTGGAATTGTTATGATTCCTTTATGCATGTTTTATGTGATACGATTATGTTATGGTTCTTGGGAATTGTTATGAAGACATGTGGTTCCATGATAAACTAATGGCGGGTGAGCCCGATATAGCTCTCCAATGCATTGGGTAATGTGAAGGGGTTAAACTTTATGGTTTCTCTGAAGAGATTTAGGGAATATACTGTGAAGGGTATTCCAAACGTAACCAAGAGGGTTACTCACTATGTAAAAATGTTATGAATGCCTCAAGTTACCTTTATGTCTTATGATTTCTATGTTTTATTCGTGATTTGATGAGGTATGTTAATGTGTTTATGTTTTATGAGTAAGGTATGATTTCATTGATTCTTAAATATACATGACTCATGTTTCCTTTCCATATTTTTATATCCCTTATTGAGATTTTTGTTATCATCCCATGTTTTTGAAATGTTTTTCGCAGGTCAAGGGAAAGGTACATGATTTGATGACAGTGTCAAGGAAGTGTCATGAAAGAACCCATGTTTTGTTTTAAATATGTTTCCATTGATGGGAAAAAATTGAATACTATCTTTTATGTGACCACTTTGTTTAAATGTGGAATGTAATGCCTGATTTATGATCTAATTCTCTAAAACTATAAACCTAAAAAGATCCTCAACGTGTATTCTTGAAATAACTCAAGATTAAGTATTGTTTAAGACCGGGGCCTTATAGGGTAAATGGTTAAGACATAATTTTTCAATATTCCATAAAAATGAAGTGGAGGAACATATGTTTGGAATTGGTCAATATGCATCCTCTACAAGTATGCCGCGCTCCTTAGGATTGAAAACAATGATACATGATTTTCATCCATTTGACTCTCTTTAATATTTGGTTAATATTAATACCAATGTAGATAATGCATCCTGCATCGATAAACATTGAAAGAGGTATAAGGTGTAATTGAGGAACTAATGTGTACACACATTTGACAGGGTTGGTATTCCCCAACTATTTTTCCCACACAAATGCATGCCACAAATTGGATTATGTGTTTTAGTGTATTATCTCACCAAAACTATTGTGGAACTCCTTGATTCCATTTATTCATATATAGTTCAAATTAATTTACAATCATATTCACATCCCATTTCATCACTATCTGAGGTACCTTAAATAGAATTGGTGTACTAAATTCACATATACTTATACTCTATCATCTATAATACATATTTTATATCATGGATTATTCAATTCTATATGACTAGAATCTATTTTAAATATCCTATATGTCATCATAATAAATCATTAAACAAAATTTTCAAAACTTGCCTAGAACGGCCATAAACCATTTTCACCATATCTATGATGTATGATCTTTTTGAATAGTGTGCATTTTGGGCCCCTTGGTGAATAGCTCACATCAGGGGTTTTTATCAATAAATTGATAAAATATCCCATATTCATAGTACATATTAATTTAGTAAAATTCATTAGTCGCCAAAAAATTCCATGTATTATGATTATAATAGATTGCAATACTGATTCCAGGTAAGTCTATAATGTGTTGGGACCCTTGTACCATCATTTACACTAATTTTAAATCAACTCTATTACAATATATTAATCATTTAACCTTATATTAAAACAAATATATATAGTAATAGAGTTAATAAAACATCCCCCACATCACCACCATACAATGATAATCTAAATAGCCAACATATTATCATAATTACTGTAAAATGATCTCCCATTCACCCACAGAAAATGATGTTAAATTATGAAATATTTATTCTGGATAAATGAAATTAAACTATAGAAAACTTTGGTTTATGTATAATGAACTTAAACTAATAATCTACCATATTTTTGTATATAATTTTAATCTACTAATTCGATACATCATCCTCAACGAAGAGGGAAAACCCCTTCTTCATGATGATGGCGTATACTATTCCATTATATAAAAATATATATGGCTAGATTATCATTCCATGATATACATAGGAATTTCAATATATCATATATTAGGCCCACACACTTCCTCTATTTTCGATGAAATATCTTTTCCTTTTCATATAATAATGTCCAACAACCTTCTATCAATAATATTTCTATAACACAACACTTCGAATATTCATATCTAAAAATTTATGTTTCAAAATATCATATATTAATGATCAAATATATTATCTCAAATAATATTAGTGTAACACATTAAAAATTGATATTTCTCAAAGGAAATATTTTTAGACTAACTCCATGCTTCAGGTAACCCTTAGTATTGTTCCTCATATTCCTTAATTATGATATTTATTCCCCTCAAGTGATGGGATTTTAATCTAATTCCCTACACCAATTTCTATTACATTAAATTGAAGAATTTTAGAGTTATCATTGATGATTTCTTATTTTTAAAACATCAATAGTGGTTAAACACAATGTTTTATTCCCAAGTTATTAGTTGTGTGGTAGTGTAAATTGTGTATTGATGATTGGTTACAAGCAATCCTCATCCCACCATTCACTCCCGTTTTTTATTCAAATTTATTCTTACCATTTTAGTTTCATTTTTTCATCTCAATTTTTATGGAATTATAAGGTCTGGAAATTTCCCAACGCAACCATTTTTACATTTCATTAAAAAATGATAAATGATTCTATCTTTTCTTGACTCCCCTTTTACAAGGGATCTTCTAGTACTTTGTTTTTTCACCCCATTTTGTCAGATCCCACGAGTCATGAAGAATGAATTTCTACTCTTTGTTTCTTACTCTGAGCATGGTTCATATGAGATAAAAATATTTTTTAGATTCTAATACAATAATAATTATGATATAGGGATATCTTTGTTGTCCTATTAAAATGACGATAAACAATAAAATTCTCCATTAACTTATTATAATACACAATATGATTAGATTAGGCCCTCCAATTTACATTTAGTTTTGCCTCTACACAATGATATATGGAATGTCTCTAATTTTATCAATATCCATTACCTTGATATATTAAACTCCCAAGAGAAATATTTGTTTATTGGTATTGAGTATCTATACTTATATGGTGTTTATTCCGACCTCATGACACAAGGAATAAATATAACCCAGCCCGAGTTGAGTGACTATAAACTGCATTACATACATCCTATTCCTTGGAACATTATATTAAAGTTAATAGAACCTCATGGTAAATGTATAATGTCCATAAAAGTTTATGGACCATCTCTAATTGGATGATGTATTCGAATAATTAACCTACTCAGTCCTATTCCCCTCTATTCCGGTTAGTTTTTTCTTTTACTATATAATCCATCTCACCCCCACCAGTCCAAGAATAATTATAATAAAAACTATAATGACTTGTTATTTCTATGGATTACCTATATCCTCATCATGTTTAATATATAAATGCAAGTTATCTATACAACCTCACCCCCTATGGTATATTATACATAACCATTACTTGAATCAACCATTAGTCTCAAAACCATAACCATAAACAATGTCATTCTATTCCAAGGATTCTTGTTTTCTGATGAGAATAATTCTTCATCCCTTCACACGGGGATAAAATTTTATTAAAATAATTAATAAATCCCTCAATGAATCATTAGTCTATGAATAAAGACCATAAATTGTATAAATAACATTTGGAATATATTTTTCATCACTAGCTCCTTTTTTAATCCATTATAATGATATTTTCATTCAATTTTATACTATAGAACTCCATCGTCACATTTCAATACATTTCATATGAAATTAAACATCATATTGTGTGATATAATAGATTATCATCTAAGAGGATATATAATTTTTTTATTGGTGTCCTAACATACCACAACTATAACTACACACAGCTTGATTCCCACTACATGGGATATATTTTGATGCTGATAATTGTAATTTTGATTGTAGATATAGGTTCTATGACCACTCCCAACTACTCCCAATGATGAGACACTCTCCACTAACTATCAATCCATATACACAACAATATAACCGAGAAAATATTCATGTATATCCAACATTCTGTATGAGAGTTAGATCTATGAATGATAATTTCCCCTTAAAATATATTTTTGATTGATTATAATTTCATGGGTATTAATGTAATTACTAGATAACCAATCTCATGATCATACATATGTTTCCAACAAGATCAACATTATCCAATATCTTCGCACTCCATTGTTTGATTTTAGAGGCTTAATAACCATAAGTGTCATTTTAGGCCCATATAGAAGTCGTATAATATATATAAAAATATTATCTATCTCCTCTATAGTAAATTTATTGTGGAAATAATTATTGAAACCACTATTTCTACACTGTCTCATAGATCCAAAAGGGTTGTTTACAAGACCATAAACACACCTCCACATATTATCAAGGCTACAAAATAGTAGTTGGGGTGTAGTGAATATGGTGGGGAGAATATAACCTATGGTTTGAAGTCATAAAACTATCAAAATAATCATTAGTGTAATAGAAATAGTAGAATAAGTATATCATATAATTTCACAGCAATGAATAAACCAATAAATTATAAAATAATTAATTTATAGCTAAGTTAAAATATATATTAATGTCAGACTAAAAACAATCCAGATGAAAGAATAATCTGAATAAAGATAAAAAAAATTTATAGTCAAAAAACCAATTTTGGTCCCACCTTTAAAAATCATCCAATCCAGAATGAAACTAAATATACAACAAGTTCTATTTCCCTTATCCAACCATGCATCCATTTTGTAGTGACCCAACCCCAAATATCATAGAACCACTATCTAATATCAATTACATTAGCATAAGATACAATTAATCTTTATCACAAAGGGCTAAAAAGATTATTTGTATTGGTAAACTAGAAACTTACATGAGAAAATAATATACTAATTATAACATAATTTTATTCCTAAATAACATTGACTATAATATCATTATTCCATCTAACATATCCAATACTTTTAAGGAAGGAAATATAATAAGGGTGATATCAAATGTGTTGTTAGAAAAAACATACAGTGGATGTAATAATAAATAAATTAGAATAATAATTCTTCACCGTAAATAAATGGAAACACATTCCATCTAAATAACAAGATAAATAAAAATAAATATAAAAATATAAGAAACTGAAACACATTCCATTTAATCAATTAACTAAAAATGATATGTATCCAATGATATAATGACACAAGATGTTCTAAATTAATAATAACATAAAATAAATGATGTAAATTCTTAACTATTGGAAACTATGTTTCCTAGGTACATTTAACTATTACAATCAATTTCTTTCACAAGACTATTTAGCATAATAGGTATAAATCCATCTATTATAGTTTAAAACAAACATTAATGTTTTTTCACCCTCTAATTTCATCTCAGGATACTACCTACACATTGAGGGTATTTTTTCAACTATTTAACAACCCATAGATCATACATTAAATGGTCCCTAACCAATGTCTTACCTGTCTAAAGTATTTTTCATATCAAATAAATAGTATTCATTATATAATCAATATATTGAAAAAATAATTTAGATTTAAAAATATTTCCCTAAATAAAAAAACATTCAATGTAAATATCATATAAGAAATTGTATGTGGGTTTAGAAATGAACATATTGATGATAAAAGATGCATATTTATATGGTAAATTCAATGTTCAATGATCATATGAAATTGAATATTTCAAGGGGACTACAAAAGGTTTCTAAGAAGTGGATTTCAACACTATATTTGGATATTTAAATCGAAAACTGTCAAGAGGATACTTAAGGATAGTATGAATCCCACTTATATTAATAAGAGTAAAATATAGGTCTTTTGTGTGGATTAATTATGATATCTTTTGAAACATTGTCAGGGAAAAAAATCTTTTTTTGAAAATAGTTCGAAAAAACAACTCTTTGATAATAAATTTTGTATTAATATTCTTTAAAAATTAATCTCTTAATCATGAAATGGAATATTAAATGAAAATATGGGGGGAGAATTCGTACATGTCATACAAGGTAAAAGAACATGCCTTTTGTATGTCTAAAATTTAGAAAAATTCCATAATGAAAATGTGAAAACAATGGGCCTTTAGAAACATTAGTAAAAGAAAAAAGGGTCAAAATTACATTAATATATAATTTTCAATGTATTAAAAAAATATTGAAAACATTTTATTAACACACTATTTTTAATAGAAAATGTTTCTTAGACTAAAGAGAGAAATGCCGTTAGGTTTTCTTAAAAACTTTGTATAAAACATTTTGAGTACCAAATAGTACAAAATTGGTACTAATACTTATTAATGGTAATTAATAACCAGAGGAGAATAAAATTTAATGGTACATTATAAAATTATCATATAATTTACTCAAATGGAAATACCACTGAATGATAATTAGTATTATTCTTGAGGAAAGTAATATTTAAACAAATGAAAGTGTCTAATACCACTTTCAAAATTTTTAAATCATAAGCCTCCTAAAGAAATAATTTTAAATTAAAATATTAATAACCATTAATATAAATTAATTTATGATATAATATATCAGTATGGTCATTATATAAAATCTGAAATAATTTAAATAATAAACATGACATTTATCTAATCGATGTAATAAGTGAGATGAAAATTGCTTACCATGCATCTCACTTGTCTCGTGGGAATTAATATTCTATAATAAAAAATTAATGTTAATTATTTAAATTAATTATAAAATTATTCACATTTACCATACATTTTATATCACATATGACAATGTTAATTTTAAAAAACTTATATAATTATGTTTACGTCAGTTGTTTTGATGAAATTCGGTTCATGTTTAAAAATAACCATGGATGGTCATGTCTGTTTAAAGGTGACATTATATAACATCTATATAATAATAATAATGAAATAAATATCATAATTAAAAATAACTTATACTTTTAAAAACAATATTTAAATATTATTATGAATAAATGAACCAATGTTACAATCACAGAGATGTTAGTTCATACGTACGCATGAGTAACATTCCAATTTTTCAATGATCATAATGGAAATACGTTAAATTAATATATATATTTTAGTAATTTTAATTTTATAAATAATAACATGTAATTTAATCATATACACTCAAATATATATAATTCATGTTATGTAAGAATAATCACATCATGTTGAGGAGGGGGTAGTCCACACGTCCACAAATGACATTATCACTTTTTAATGTATGAAAAAGGTAATAAAGAAAATGATATATATTATATTAAAAAAATGGAATTTATTTCATTAATATTATATATATGTTTAATTATAACCATATTTTATACATTCCATGTAGCATCTGAATGAATCACATCACTTTAAGTAGGCAATTTCCATCTATTCCCCAAACAACATTATAATATTTACAAAAAATTAAAAGAATAAAGGAATGAGTTATAAATTAATTAAATAAGCATAAACATATTAAAACTATCATATATATCATATATAATTAGGTTTTCTCTAATAATATCTATAAATTAAATTTGGTAATTCAAAAAACTAACAACTTTGTTTTGTGAGGTGGTAGTTCGTCTTACACATAAACAATACATTCCATACCACAAAAATAAAAGTGTGTGTATGTTTAGGTAGATAAATCATCATAAAAACATCATAGTATATTTAGGACACTTATTTTATATATATAAGCATGGATTAATAATAGTGTAGTGGTGGACATGGAAATAAATATAATGAACTTAAGGAAACATGTTACCTCTTATTCAGGTAACTCCTTTTGGTTGGTAACAGGGGATTCATTCAATGGATTTCTACACAAAATGAGGATTATAATATCAGTGGGTGTATGTTGAGAATATATTTTTGGTATATATTGGTAATGAAAATATTTCTTTATATGTGTGATGAAGTGGGTGGAGAGGAAGCATTTTTATTATAGAGGAGGAGTTGGGTATTGTAAATTTTGTGAAAGGAAATTCCACCCTCATTTTTCACATTGAAATTATATCTAATAATGCTCCAAATAGAAGAAAAGGGAGTATATTGTCAAAATAAATACATCTTATGGATTTTGGACAAGTTTATAGGTCATTTTGGACCATAAGATTAAGGTTTAGTCCCATGTTATGCTTAATTTCACCTAAATTATTGTGATAATTTTAATTAATTTCAATATTATTTTTGGTAATAAAATAATTTGCACATATTATAAATTAAATATTATTCTAATTAAAAATATTTATTCAATTTTTTAAAATTCAAAAAAAAATTGTAAAAAAATTATATTTTATCTTGCAGATAGGATGACAATCCTAGTTTCGTTAGTAAAAATGTTCAATAGTTTCATATGTTTTTATATTAAATTTAAATTTGAAATAGATTAAAATTAACTTAATTGGAATAATTTATAAAAAATGGATACAATTATACATTAAATCCAATAAAACATATTATTTATCAATCTAAAAAAAATATGAAAAATCAAGTTTGAATTAAAATTCAGTATTTTTCGTTATTCATTAAAAATGAATCTTCTCAAGAAAATACCATAAATTCACCCAAACCCACTTCCGATGTTTCTCCATAAACATTTATGTTTATTTTTACATATATGAATTATTAATGTCCCAATTGATGTACTTAAAATAGGTTCTCTTTTAAATTGAGGTAAAAGGTCCTTAATCAAAATTTAGTATTTTATCCGTAAAATTATGTTTATTCATATATTATATCTGTAAAATCCATTATATTAATTTATAAATAATTGAATATATATATATAATATAATAATATCACTCAAAAATTTTAAATAATTTAATTTATTAGTATAAAACATCACAGTGAGCATAAAAATATTTTTCAATAAAAATATTGCATTTATATTAAATTATTTCTTTATTCATTTCAAATTAATTTTTAACCAATTAAGGAATATTATATTGGTGTAAATTGTATATTTTCATACTGTAGTTAATATTTTTCATAACTAATTATTTAACATCATTTTTATATATTATTTTATTAAATATTATTATTTTAATAATATATGGTTGTACATTAAAACTCAGTCTTGTGTGTAACGCAAGGAATCCAAGAAACTCATTATTTCCTGTGCCAAATTCTAACTCGATGTTGTATTCATTTCAATATATAAAATATATTGAATTTATTTAAAAAAGTAAATATATTATTAATTCATATGGTATTTTATTTCATTATGCACTTAGTGTTGCTTCGCATATGTACTATTGAATACAATATTTCTAGTTTATATATTCAGGGTGTTAAATAATCCCCACTTTTATTAAATTGTCACCTCCTAATTTGAATTCAATCATGGTGATAGATTGATTGATATTTCCTGTTTTTATAATCCTATATCATGAGAAGGGTTCAAAAAAATCCTTAAAAAGACTGAATATGAATTACAAAGGTCACATAGATGAACATGTAATTGGGTGTCTAAGTTGGAGATCATTAGTGGAATGTAGGAATACATACCTGGAGGAATACTATAAATATGTATATGGAGTGATTATTTTCATCAATAAAAAACATGTGAGTGATCAACATAATGTTTAGGGCCTCAAATCTATAAATCTAAGATGATTTAGAAGACCACCAGTTCAACAAAAACTATTGCATTAAGACAAAAAATTTTAAGATACTTTAACATTTGTTTATAATTTACATTAATTCTTAAAAATATAATAAAATTTACAAACATGATTAATTTTAAATTTATATGAAATATTCCATATTTTTGTTGTGCTTCAATCTAAATTTAAATCATAACTCACGTCATGAAATGAATATCCAAAAATTAAAATTGATTCCTCAATTACTAATAAAAACTTTTAATAGATTGTAAGGCCCCTTAAAGAGTAAAAATTATAACTATTTTTCTTTAAATACTCTCCAAAGATAATATGGTTAATATATTATACGTTAAAGATAACAATTTATACAACTTGTTCATCATTAATATTTATTCTTCAAATTTTTTAATAGTAAACCATGAAATATTAACCAAGTCATTGGGTAGGTCAATGGTTTGCCTAAAACCATTATAATTATTAATTCAAGAGTTCAAGAATGTCGGCCATTCCTATCATGAATTTTTCACCATTCGTGAATGTTGTAATATTTTAAGACAAAATTAATATAATTTCCAAAATAAAAATGGTGGAAATTCGTGTACTATGGTTAATCAATATTTATCCATTTAAATATGGTTTTCAATACAACCCCAATACATAAATACTTCACCATGAATTTATACATAGGTTATTTCTAGTTTTTGATTTTATCCTATATATGAGAGTATTTCCTAAAACCAAAAACCATATTTTGAGAATAAATTATCAAATTTGAAAGAAGAATATAATTATTTTTAGGATTTATAAATTTCGACACATTATTTTCAATCTAATATACATTATGTTTATCCTTGCATATTCTTTGTCAAAATACATCATAATAGTTTGTAATTTGAATTTAAATTATAGTATGAGTGTATTCAAATAGTGTCATACCAGGTGCATTGTATGGACCATTTTTTGGTATAGGGTTATGCTAAGTCCAACCCAACACATCATGTTAGAGTTGTTACCATGTGTTATAATCGTGCCAGAACCACATCCACCTGTATTATATAGAAAGGGAGGTATTTCTAAGAATACCCAAATAATATTTACTATATTAGAAAATTAAGTTATTCTTATAACATGTCCCAAAATTATTATTCAATTTTATGTTTTCTAATCAATGTTTTCCTTAATCTAGTTCATAAGGTTTCAAAAAACCTTTCTCTGATAACATCAAAATAAACCTCACACAAGAAATTCTATAGTTGGTTTCTATTATAAATTACATTGGCATAAAATTCAATTAAATCATTCCTCAAATGACAAAACTGTTTACTATTCTTGGTCAACTAGATACAAACATTATAAAATAAAACAACAATTACAACATAATTTTTTCCCCAAATAACTTCTAGGATAATAACATTATTCCATCTAAAATATCCTTTCACATCATTATCAATTAATTGATTCCTAGGGAAAGGAAACATAATAACAATGATCTCAAATTACCACAAATAAAAAAATTTAATAGAATCAATAATGAATCAACTAGAATATTCGAGTGTCAAGGTAAATAAATGAAAAAAATGATATTAAATTTACAATATAAGAGAAAATAAATATGGAATGGTAATAAATTGAAACACCTTTCAATAAATCAATGAATAGAAATTGAATTGTAACGCTAGATATTTAGACTCACGATTCCATGACTGAATAATTACTGAATCTAAGTGAGGGAAGTTATTAATTTTAAAGAATAATGTTTTTAGGTACATATATCCATTGTCGTATAGAACTTCCACCAAAAGGTTTAGTAAATTGGGTTGAAACCAATCAATTATACTTGGAAAAAAAATCAATGTGTTTTTTAATACCTAATTTCATCTCAAGATACAATCGATGCATCGAGGGTATTTCATTAGCCAGTCCACAACCTGTAGGTCTTACATTAAACGATCTCTAATCAGTGTCTCACATATACAAAGCAATCCTAGTATTGAATAAATAATACGACGATTAGAATATTTGTATTTAGTAAGGGATACATATTTATAAATATTTCCCCATGTCATCAAATACCATTCAATGTAAAGACCATACGAAAAAAGGTTTATGGTATAGTTAATAAACATATCCTTGATATATGTTATTGATAGCTTGGGGAAATTAAAAGTTCAATGATCATAGGAGACTAAATATTTCAAGGGGACATCAAAATGAACCAAGGAAGTGAATTTCTAAACAATCCATGTCTAAGTCAATCAAAAACCATTCAGAGGAATATTATATATGAAATAAATACAACATACACTAAGTGAAGTAAAATAAATGTCCATTATCATTGATGAATTATGATATCTTAAAAAAATTCTTGATTGAAATATCCATTTGTTTTAAATAAACAGTTTCATTGAAGATGACTTTTAAAAAAAAATTATTTATAAATCAACACTTTATTCATGCAAAGGATTATTAAAATAAATAATAAAAGTTAAATATATACATGTTGTACATGGGAAAATAATAGTCCTTTTTCATTTTAAAAAGTTAGGAAAATGGGTTGTTTGGAAAGCGATAAGAGGATTGAATTAAAAAAATTGGTAAAAGGAAAAAGGGTAAATATATATTTATTAAATCATTTTGAATAGTATAACAAAAATGTTGATTTTTTAATAAAACATGGATTTTAGATGAAAATTGGATCTCTATTTAAGGAGTGAAATGAATTCTGGTTTACTAATAAAATTTTCCAAAACATTTTGATTACCAAATATTTTTAAAATGGTAATAATATATTAAAATTCTTATGAATTACTATAGGAGAATTAAATTAAAGTGATTATTGAAAAAATGGTAATATAATTTTCTCAAATTGAAATACAATTGAATGATGATTGTATTATTATAAAAAAATAATTTTTAATGATCCTAAAGTGTCCCATACAACATTGAGAAATTTTAAATCCTATTCCTCAAGAAGCAATGAAATTTAATGAAAATTTTAAATACCATGAATATAAAATAATTAATGATATAATATATCAATTTTCTAGATATAACACACAAAATAAGTAAATTTTGAAATTGAGATTTATCTCATTGATGTAGAAATTGAGATGAACATTACTTACCATTCATCCGACATATCTCTTTCAACATTATATTCTAGAATATAAACACTTATTAATTATTTACATTCTAGAAATCCTATTTAATTTTTATCCTAACTTTTATTTCACTAATTACCATGTTTCTTACAAATACTTAAACAATTATGTTAACGTCAATTGTTTTGTCAAAATTAGGTCATGTGTTAAAATTTTACATTGGTAGGTCAAATATAATCAATGGGATCATTATATAACATATCTATAATATTAATGTCAAAATTGTCATATTTGTGCCTCAATTTTACTTTTAAAACCAATCATTTAATATTGTCACGAACCAGGCCGGGCCGTCATCCGACTCGGCCCCCGACCCGGTCCGCGACATGGACCGGAGGGCGGTCCCGATCCCCACGGGCTGGAAACTAGTGTCGGGCATCAAAATAAACCAGTTGAGAATGGTTTGGGTCATAACAAGATAAATAAACATAAACTGAACAAGCATATAAATAAAGGAAAAATGAACTGAACAACTTGGCAGCGGAGAAAGGAAATTAAAGAAGCGACGTGACATACCTCAAGTATCCTCATGGGTCAACACAGAGCGTAAACCACACTCGCTCCCAACAGCGACCCAAAGCTAAAACATGCAACTTAAAAGTAGAGTAGGCATGAGCACTGAGATGGTCCTTAGAAATGCCATAATATAACCATGTCCTTTGCCATCACCTTTAATAAGAAATCCAATCATGCCAGTTTAAAAATAAGATATATTAAAATAATGTTTCTCCTTTTAAAATTCATTAACGAGTTTGCATTTTCAGGTAAAGCATTTTACTACCACTTCTTTTTCAAAATAGGTTCCAAACATGCATTAACATTTCCAAATGAAAATGAACTAGTTTGGATTAAAATGTGGTTTTCACAAACAAGACATCAAGTATGAAACAACTGAAAAGGAAGTCACATTGTTAGCATCATGACACAAAATGAGCATTATGGGTAATCCCTATAGGCACCTAGAACATGTGGTTACCTAAAGACCTCATACTTCAGTAAAATGTGGCTTATAAGGCCACGACCCTAAAAAACGTGGCTTAGAAGACCACGAACCTCAGAAATTCATTTGTTTAGTTAGTGTTGTCGCATCAATCCTACTAGAAAAATCTGGACGAACCCCTACCGTATCATATAGAGTACTAGTCCTGGTCACTCACCAAGATACCCAGGTTTCCCATTGTGGTATATTTCAACTGGTGGCATGTTTTCTTTATTAAGAAAACATATATGTACATAACTCTTTCGTTTTCTAAAACTCATTCAACATATCGCCACAACTCTCCCTCCTTGAGTTCATTCCCCCTCTTTCATGTCACACAATGCATAAGCATCAAATTAGGCACATGATAACACATTCAACTAAAAAAAGTTATTTTTTTCTAAAACAAAGGGGGCGTGCCTCAATAGAGGTTTTTCTTTTTCATAAAACATTATTAAGATGAAAAACAAGCTTAATTACATAAAGGGGATACTTTTTACAATCAATAGTCCAAAAAGGCCAAACACCTTTGGAAATACACCTTATCAACTCGAAACCACTTAAGAAATCAATTTTTCAAGGAAATTCATTTAATGCCAACGGTGTTTGAAATACATTTCAATTGTCCAATACAAGGCATAATAGATTCTTGCAACCGCAATCAGATTCCATAGCATGTGTATATAGCATAGTGTAAAACATATTTTTAAAACAATCAAGAAATTATGAACATCAAATTTAAAGATTAGGCATAGGGGACCTACCTCAAAGTTGTCGCTATTTGTAGATGGTCACTCGAACTGACACTTGGCGCATACACGCACATGCATTTATACATATATATATACACACCCCAAGCTGCATTGCACATATTCCCCGTGCCATGAGGGAATATGTCCAAAGAGGGCATATATATATATATATATATGCCTTACCCTATGCATATACATGTAGGATGCCTTGACACGCGTGGCCCAAAACCAACGAAACAAGGCCCAACACACTACACCCATAAATTAATAAAACAATTAAAAAATTTATTAAACACTTCAAGGGTAGAAAAAAAATAATTACACCAAAAACACTCTTTAGACCTCAAATTCACACTAAACCATTTGAAAATACAATTCACACTGCTTGCATAACTCATGAAACCCATTTAAAGTATTAAAAGAAAAACAAATAATCAATTTAACCATTTCCAAAGGCCTTTCCAAATTGTCACATAAACCGGAATCAATTCCAAAACATGCATTTCATTGTTTAAACCATTTACAATTTACAATAGAAATACACAAAAACCCAAACATACCAAATTATGCATTTCCCTTTTAAAAACCTACACCCGAATCCATTTTCACCATATGTTCCATTGAAAATGTGATTCTCACCATTTGAAAAACTAAATAAACCATTTGTACAATTTATAAAACACCTACAAGAGGCACAGCATGAGTTTACACATAAAGTATACGCAAATTCACATTAAGAAACTCATTCCAACCCAAACGCATATCAAATTATTTCAAAAACTTGTTTCACATCACTTGCATAATGAAATAAGTCATTTACATAATTTATAAAGCATTACCAAGGTGCACACCACGGCTTAACACATGGACCATACCCAAATCCCCAGAAATAAGAAACTATAAAATTGAAAACCTGTTTGATTTTTATCAAATACCAACTTCGCACCACGCGCAAAAGTAAACGAACATGTCAAATTAATTAAACAATGTAAACTCAATAAGATAAATTATTTTCATGTGAAACTACCCAATTTCAAGTGAGGAAAACTATTTTTTTTAAAACAAAATCATAATGAACCTTTGATAAAACCAAACCCGCACCATGCAATTCACCCAGTTGAACCCCAAATCGACCGATGAAACCAAAATTATTTAGATACTACTGTAAGCAGTATTACCAAACTTTGAACACAAATTCCCACTCAAAGAAATCTTCTAAGGGAAAACGCACACCAATAACATGATAAACCAATCTTTTTAGCCCCTGCGCGACCTAATAAACCAACAACAACGTTTATAAAACACAACAAAATGTTCAAAAATGCTCATTTATCATCAAACACGCAAAAATTTTACCAGGTCTGGCCCGCACCTTGACAAAGCATTTCAAGCCAGCTAATATTATAAAATAAAATAAAATAATAATAAAGTATTTATTTATTTAAGAACCAGGGTCTGACAAATATGGTTACGTAAAATTAACCAACATTACAATCATGTAGATTGTAGGCCGTAAATACACATTAGCAACGTTCCCTATTTTCATTGATTAATGTTTAAATAATGTAAGTTACACTATATTTTTTAAGAATTTATATTATTTCATCAGTAAAATGTTATTTATTCATATATTAATATATATATATATATATATATAATTCTTGTGATGTAAAAAGAATCATATCTTGTTGATTAGGAGGTAGTCCACACATCCACGAATGACATTATAACTTTTTAGTGTTTTAAAACGTAACAAATAAATTGATATATATTATATTTATTGAAATATATTTATGTAATTAAAATCCAATATAATTTTTTATGTATTATATGTTTAATAATAATCATCCTTTATACAATCCATGTATCATGTGAATGAATCACATGGCTTTTAAGAGCTTGTAGTACACATTTCCCCAAACGACATAATCATATTTAAAAAAAATGGAATGAATAAAGGAATAGTTTACAATAAAATTGAAAAATGATAAATACATTATATATATCATATATATCAACATATTTTAATCATAATTCCCATCCACTAAATTTTTTCCATGTGGTAATTCAACATACACATAAGCAATGTGTTCATTACCCATTCGATTGAAATGTGTGTAATTATAGGTATAAAACATAAAATTAAAACATAAAATTTTATTTATTACACTATATTGGTGATATAATAATGGATTAATAATATTTTAGGTGGTGGAAAGTTTAAATTAATCTAAAAAACATAAGTAATGTTGTTACCTCTTTTTCATGTAACTCTGTATAGTTTGCAACAATATGTTTCATTGGACGTATTTATTCAAAAGGGTAGTATTATAGGAAGTTGTGAGGTATTTTGAAGATCAATTTGGCAATATATTGGTTGAGAAAAAGTGGCTTGAGAGGTTTGAGTATGTGAGAGTAGTGGAGGTCCTTTATAGCGTAAGAGGAGGGATACTCTTGTATATTTTTCGAAAGGGAATTACACCCATATTTTACCATTAAAAGTGGATCCAAAAAGGGCATCAATTTGATAAAATGGAATAAAAGGTCGATATATGGCAATATAATGAATTTTAGAAAAATTTATAGGACATTTTGGATCTTATTTTTAAGGTTTAGTCCCAAGTAAAGTTTAATGTTTCCTTTGTCATGGTAAAAATTTATAATTACATTCAATATTATTTTTGGTTAAAAACAAAGATGAAAATATTTTGAAAAAAAAATTACTATAATAAAAATATGGAATCAAATTTCCGAAATTCCTATCAAATAATTATTAGAAATTAATTTAAATTTAATCCCACTGACGGGGTGATAATGCTAGTTTTTAAATTATAAACTTTCAAAATATTTCTATATTATATTAGTCAATTTCATTGTGAAATTGATTAAAATTACCAATGGTTTATTAATTGATAAAAAATATATCTAATTTAACTTTAAAACCAATGAATGATGTAAATTAAACTTTCAATTAAATTAGATTCCAAATGAGTTATGAATTAAAATTATTTATTTTTCATTACTAATTAAAAAATGAATATTCATAGAATAAATAAAAAGCTTCAACCAAACTAAATTTTTTATGTTTATATTTCAAATATTATGTATATATTTACATATATGACTCAGAAAAGTTCGAAATATTTGATTTAAAATAGGTTTTCTAAGAAGTGTCTTCAAGAGTACCTTAATCAAAATATATTATTGCATATTTAAAATTGGTATGGTTCTTATTATATGTCTATTGAATATATTGGATGAATATAAAAAATATTTGATTGAATGAAAAATATATATATTACATTAATTTCAGTAACTATTTGTAAATAATATAATTTCGTTTGATAAAACAACTTTCTGAACATAAAAATAATTTTATATAAAAATTTTCATTTATATTCAATTTGTTTCTATATTCATTTCTAATTAATTTTTAACAATTGAATTTATTTTAGATTGGTGTAAAACAAATATATTCATATGTTAAAAAATATTATTCATAACCACTAATTTATAAAATAGGTTATATCATATTTTATTTAATAATAATATAGTAATAATATATCATTGTTTGGTAAAACATAGTCTTGCATGTAATGAAAGATATCAATGAAAAATGTTGTTGCATGTGGAGTACGTTATCTTAAAGTCTTATTAATTTTTAGATATAAAATATATTTAATTTCCTTAAAATAGTAAATTTATTATAAATTATCAAGAGATTATATTACCTTATGTTCATGGTGTTCGGTTTCATACAAGATATTGAATAAAAATATCATACATTTTATTTTCGAAGCATTACACACGTAATCTACATGGGTACCAAATGGTTCCACGAATGGGGTGTAAGTATAACATAGTAGGTCTACACAACTGTGTATAAATAAACCAGTCAGAGTTCTTAAAGTAATGTGATAAATATTTTTATTAATTAATTTAGAAATTAATTATATACAACAACTACATATGTAGACATCATACCAAAATGTCTATAAATTTGTATCATTAATATTATATCCCCCACCAAATACCCATGGAATAAAAAAAATGGTTGGGCCTTCTATATATGAATATCAGAATGTATGGGGGACTATCCCATAATATTTGAATCTCAACATATAATTGGGAATATATAGGTATATAGTCATATTAGTATGTTTCATGTCCTAACCCAATATATAATCATCTCAATATGTTTGGGGGAATAAGACTATATATAATCATCTCATCATGTGTTGGTACATAGCCAATATATAAAAAAGTCATCATGTTTCACCTGTTAATATATCAACATATTGCATATCATAATATGACCACATATTATTGAATGATTAATTCTTATAATTACTGTATGCCTCTAAATTTAATCAAATATTTGATTAATTAAGTAATCAATTGTTCCATAAAGAATGTATATCAAAGAACCACTAGGATCCCATGTCATACTAAAATCATATGTAATAAATTTCCAATTTACATCTTTTAGTGTTTCACTCAATAAATGTTTTCTATAGGATTGTTCACATCATCAATTGAACCCATTTAGATCTAATGATAAATCCTACAAAGGATTAGTTTTTATTAATTCAATTAATTAAATAATTAATATGATTCAATGGATAAAAAATTAGTTTTCACATACATGGAAAATAAAAATATACCATAGGGTTATGAGTTACACCCCCAACAATTAACCATAAATTAACTTAGTCATTCCAATATAAAACAATAATATAAAGGAGGCACAAAACATTGTAAGAAGAATAATTGATCACAATAGATCAAGATTCAAAAAAAAACAATAACAATGATAAAAATAATTCTTCAAAATTAGTATAGAACAAATAGGGTGAAGAGAAAATAAATAATAACTAATCATCATTGATCATATGTGTGATATAGTGATTTAGAATGAAGGTAGAGGCTCAAAAATCAGCTTGAGTTTACCTAAGGTTAAGAGAAGATGGATAAACCCCCTGGAATAAATGATGAAATATCTTCAAATACCAATTAAAACAACTGATCTTGATAAAAACATGTAATTAAATCCATTCACAATCATTTTATGTATTTTTATAGTTATATTCTAAAGAAACCCATCACATTGAATTAATTTCAAACTTTCATAAACATTGAATAATGTTTAATGGCTTCAAAGCACATATTCATTTCACATCATGAACATGGTTCACGACATTTGTCTATAATCAGTTAGACATTAACTAATAAATACAATGATTTTATGTTCCCAATGACTTCTTTAAAACCTATTTCAACAAAAGGCGTTAAAATTCATCTAATGCCTTCACATCCATGGAAACCTACATTAACCAATTTTACACTTTCATAACCAGACTCCATTAATTAAAATATACATAAATCTCAGAAAATTATGTGATTTTATTTATGAAATTATCTCCATCTCCTAACAAGGCTCATACAATAGTGTATAATGACAAATGCAAACCCATCAGAAGAAGTTTAATAAAAAACTGATAGGGGGAAATACCTTGGAAAATAAGGGATCTTACAACCTCCCTACAAAAAAATCTTGTCCTTAATCTTATCCATGAAACACTATGGGGTCTCGACGAACACATCAGGAAACTATGATCACATATCATACTTCATCTCTGGCGTAACCTATTGAACATTCCCATGATACATCTACACTCAAACCAAAGGAATATCTCTACTATAGAAATAATTCTAAATGCAATCAATAGTCAACATATGATAATTCTTAAAGGTATCATCAAAACCAAGACCGAAATCCTCAATTTCCACCATTAGAGAAGGATTAAAATAATATAATTTAAGCCAAAACACATGAATCATGTGGTTCATGGAACTATAACGTCATGGAATTGATAACCGATGCCCCACTAGACCGAACCTGTCCACTATATCAAATATATTAATAATCCTAGGTGATATATTTCAATGTTTCATAATAGGGTTTTGACCCAACAATGTTGAAAACCATCGAAAAATAGTATTACCAACATTTAATAAGAGATGTATTATACCTTTGTTAGCGTTGAGTTTCTACCTTATCTGCATAGTCACTAAACAACTCTGGATCAACTAAACCTACTTAGACATTGACTCCATGAGGTAGCGTAAAATAGGAGCTAACTATTCTGATTACAAACTACTAACAGATTAACGAAACATTATTAAAAATAAATACTCTTATGGTTATATATATATCAATGTCTAAAATATTTTATTATTTGAAAAATCCATGAGTTTCATATGATTATCCCATAAACCACCAAAATCCTAAACAGAGGCTTGTATAATATCCTCCAAAACCTGAGTAGTATGATCATATTGGATGTTATTCTAAGAAAGATATGTTATTATCAAATAAACTTGAAATATTAGATACTTCAAAAGAACATACCAGTAACATTATGTGAAACAAGGATCTCTTTATGAAATTATTCTCATCAGATCATTGTGCAACTGAACAATGTTGTGTACATAATTACTTCCGAAATAATTTAATTTTATAGTCTCCCTAATATGTAATAAGTGGGGTACCATCATCATTCTATGAATTATCACTCATGTCGCAAAAATCATAATGATTTTCTTTGGTACTCCTGTCACAAATTCAAGTGACACCATATGATTTTAACTCCGGAATGGGAAGTGGGTATAATAACCCTATGGGCTTATAATGGTCATCTTTGACCTAATGATATGTCATTTTCAAACTAGGATATATCTCACATTTAGAAACATGAATCTCCCTCGTCATCCCCTTATGTAATACCATAAGAACCAATACACAATGATATATAACAAGGGTATTCCCACTACCAAGAGGCCATCCTATTAACATATACTCATCCCCATGTCTCTTGAACATCTAGATTCATGTCTTCAAAGAGTTCAACATACAATAATCTTTAAAATACTTATATACATATTCTATTCACATCTTCCGGATCAATGAAATGGTAATGATGTTTCCCATGACAAGTGTGTAATCAAACACTACATTAAAGGACTATAGATACATGGACCACCTCCTCTGCCAATTTTTTTAGTTGTTTTGAGAAATGTAGTACATTTTTAATTAATGGTACATTTATATCACATACCTATCACCCATAATATAATTTATCTAGTATATAAGGTAATTTACCATTGATTTTTACTCTAGATAATGAGTTGGGCAATTCCCTTCATGTGGTCATAGCTATTTGAATCCATTAGGTACCACATGATTTTCTTGTATCACTACTGCCCAAGTCCAACATTGAATAGGTTCGTTTACATAGTAAATTCTTTACATGGAATAGGTAATATGAGTATAGGTGATAATTTTTCACTTCTCTTCGACTTCTAAATATATATATCACATGCTTCAGACCAAACAATCCTCAGTCCCTTCATATCCAATACATACATTATTGTTGTCATAGGAACGATTTCATCGATAAAGCACTTATAAAAACATTTTAACATAGATATCTCTAAATCTCAACGAAATTGTTCATATTTCCCATTTTACCATAGTCGAAGCTATCTCTTGGTCTACTAACACTTATATTTATAAAACGAAATGGCCTATAAAGTTCACATTATATATCCAAAAACTATATTTGGTTATCATGGGTATTGCTGAATCTCTCTCATATATAGTAAAGATGATGAATAGATATTGGTAATGAATTTTTTTTACTGGGATTAAATTAACAATTAACAATCATACACCAAATAAAATAGATTCTTAAAAGGCTGGATGATCTGATTCACCAAATCCATGAATATCATCGATGCATTGGTCAAATCAAATAACATCAGTATGAAATAATACAATATATACATTCTCTTAAAATTCATATGAGGTATGTATGATGGTATCACCCATAAGTGGTGGTATCAAGAGTTTGAATTGATCATTGAGAAGTAATTATCAATTATCATTTAATTGAATAATTCACGAATGCATGTACGTTGAAATTAGTTCCTCACATCTATCTAGTTCAATATCTTATTGTCCACACATAAGAAAAGATTTCAATAAAAATTAATTATGATGATAAATAGAGACCCCCCAAAAATATATACTATTCCATGCAAAACCTTTAGTGTCAAAATATTTCAACTAGAATTTCAATTCATGTTGCTCTACCGGTTCCATTAGATAATGAGGGGGAAAATCTGGATCTTCTCTGAGAACTAACCTCAATATCTCACATAGGAAGAAATACATATACCACATTAGAAAAAACATAAAAAAATTGTTCCACAACTAGCGGAAAGGTTTCATGTTATGTCCAACCATCACGTAGAATAAGGATTCATATATGACCTTGAGAGAATCAAATATACACAAAATTGGTCCTATACAAAAATGCTAAAGATCCCACATACCCAAGGGATTATAACTGCTTTCTATTTGTAGATATAAAGGTATCAATCATCCTATAACACTCTATATAATCCTATTATAGAAAAAAGTAGTTCATAGGATGAATCAAATATAAACTTATCATTTCCCAAAAAAAAACAGTTCCCTTATGGAATGGAAATTGTTCATCTTTAGAAAACACATATCATAAGGTTTGATATTCTCTAACATTACTCTAAATGTTGTATTAGTAGTTAAATATCCATAGAAGTATTATACAACTAAGACCAAACCATTAAAAAAATATCTGACAAAAAACAAATGGGATCCTCTTATAAAAATAAATATAAATCTATTTTAGATGATTTGAGAATCATACCTTTAATAGTATAAGGTCATGCATCCACAATATCTGGAGTATTATGAAAAATTTGAAGTGGAAATACAATCTATATTGGGTCCCATTATGATTCCCTTGAGATATTATCTATACTTGGCCTAGCCTCTGTTTCACTAGTTTCCCATGTTCCTTACCTTATCCTCAACGGCTATTGGAAGTCCAGCTACTAGTTTGGTAAGGGGAAGAGGAGATCCTTACAAAATCATGTGCCTATCCTAATCCTCAAACACAAATATACTATATAAATTACCCCAATACTTATTAATATTACCTTGTATTCCATTGAAATATAAATAAATGGAAGGATAAGGACAATATTAGATTTGGAGGCTTGAATTTCCGCACTAATAACATTACAATGTGACTCTATTCAGTTATTGATGTCTACTACCCTAAATGATCTTTCCACTAATGCTTTTTGTAAAAAATCCATATTAATGATTCTTTCTATGTGATAAAGAGATCCTATTTATCCCTACTTATATATCAGGTATTTTTCAATTGGCCCTTGCCATATTTCCATCCTTGATGAGTTATTGATTCATCACATCCTAATAACTTCTGAAATAAAAAAAATAACATGTTACCTGATATCAAGGAAAATACCATCCCGAAAACACCTTTATCAGGGGAACTCATAGAAATGGTATGAAATGATAAAATTTGATGAATGATTTGGCATTTTACATAAATGATATTACTTCCAGTGATAGATTCATGAACCCAAGGTCGTTTTTTAACATCAATATATCAAGATTTAATTTTCCCCATAAATCCATCGCAAAACCCATCCAAGACAACTCTTATAGATATGGGTCATTCACTAGAATGTCCCACCAAAAGATAGAACCACTATGAAATATGGATGCAACAAGCATAACTATCATTTCAGTGCATGTATTGTGATTCTAGAATATCATATGGACTGACTCAATCCAGAACATAGCTACCTATTCTATTCCTCCCTAGTGAATGTTGGATGATGTTGCACCTAAAAAACTATATTATGATAATACATAAATGGTAGGGCATGAAACGTGCTCGTTCTCATGGATCACATGAACCTAAATATGATTTCATGAATCAAAACATCCATATGATCTTATGAGGATGTTGGATGTGTTGTCTTAGCATCAAGAGGAGGGTACAAATTTCCACTATCATGATGATCAATTCAAAAACTATGAGGATTAATTTTCTCTAAAACACAAAAACACACCTTAGATAACTATGTAATAAGAAGGGAATCCTCAAAAATTGATTATGATGGAGAGAAACTAAATCCTAGTCTCTCTATACATGAAATACCAACATATTTTATCATTACATAAGACTGATTGACTTTCATTTATCAAGTATAATAGATATCTCATATAATAGTCTATATACGAAATATATCACATGAATATTAATATGTCCCTACCATGAAAAATTCATTATATTATATATTCCAATGTTCCTATAACGATTAATTCATAATTTCCTCTCACCATAATATTACACGATTATAAATATATTGGAAAAATAACATCACACAATATGTGAATTAACCAGGGAGAAATAACATCAAAATTTATCAGGCTAACATCATGAACAAAAATACCATACCATGGAAGTCATATTTTTATCTCATACATGGGTAAAATACTCTTTTGAACAAGTTCATTATATTTTCTTAACACATCCTATAATCTATTCAACCCTTCCAAAATTTTAAATTAATTTAAATGATAACTAACTACTCTGATACCAACATGAAACATCACCTAATCCGGTACAGTTTCATGTGAATGAAAACAGTTGGATATGATACCTCAATCCGGCCACCCCATATACCAATGGTACCAAACAATATCTAGTGTGAGATATATATAGTGGTGAGACATTACCCCCATGTATAGAGTCATAATAAGGAAAAATGATCGTCAGTGTAAAAACAATAGTGTAAGATATATGGCATATAACTGGAAAGGAAAGGATGACGATATTAATAAAATAATTGTAAATGAAATGACATGATAAAATATAATTGAATGTAATGAATTATATATATATATATATATATATAAGATTCATTTGACACATGATAAACCCAAAAGTTTATATTCCTAAATTCTATGTTAGACCCACCCCTAGACTCCATCCCATACAGCAGGCATTAAAGTCAACAAAAAGTTTTATCTACCCAAATTTTACATATTTTGATATTACATTAGTCAAGATGATTATTCAACACAAAAAAAAATATACATTCTCGAGGACGGTAATAGTTTTTTGTCTTTGGAAACATGAAACAGAATATTCTTATTTGGTAAAATATATTCAATGTTTCCTAGATAAATCTTCATCTTTATTAAATCTTATTAAAAATATTCTTTATAACTTGGGTAATGAAATTATTAAGAAGGGTGATAAAAGATACTCATTAAGGTAAGATAAATGAGATATGTATGTATAACAAGAGTGTAACAATATGACAGCATTGGATTAAAATTTGAAGATCACACCCTTCATATAAAAGAGAATATATACGAGTCTCGTCATAAATGTTTTCAGTTCAAAAGACATGAATAATTAGGGAATCAAGAGCCCAACCCATGGAAGAAAAAATATTAATAACACCTAGAATTTATTGCATACACCAAATAATATTAAATAATTTTTTATCATTAAAGGATTATTTCCAAAACCTACTTGGGCATATAATTGGGGATGCACCTATTTTGAGGAAAAACCCATCCCCATTTGTATCCATTTCCTTTTAGTGGAATGGGTTCACTCCACAAACCATCTATGTAGTCAACATTCACTCCCAAGACCATCTTATTAGTCAATGTTCACTCCCATGTACGTCTTAGAGGACATGGTCCTTTACTAATACAATTTCACTCCCCATTCTAGAAATGTCCATCTCATGAGATATAATTAATTAAAAAAGTAATTGGAGGGAGGTATATGCACCACTCATCACATTGTGAAATCATAAATATTTTTAACAAGTGATACTAAATAATTATTCATATCGTGATGTATAAAAAGATTTTTGTTTAATAAAAATCGTAATATTACCATGAAATGGGATGGGTATCATGAAAATGAATTTATAACAAAACAAACAGAAAATAGATAGGTTTCATAATCATTTCACCAAAGAATAAACCAAGAAAAGAAGTGGGATTCAAAATCGTATAACCCATGGAAAAGAAACATATTACTTAAATATCTTTCCATCATAAATATAAACAATTTCAAAAAATGATTTCGAATTGTTTTCATGGATCATATAACCAATAATGAATTAACAATTTCAATGTATTTCATAATAGATATAGAATGATTTTGAAATATCAATTCAAAAATTTATAAAGTAAAATAATATTTAATTGAAAATCCCTTTCATAAATCATTTAAAATACCATTTTCTTATAAATAAGGCATATAAATTTGATTTGAATCATTTCATGAGGAAAATAACTTCTCAAATTTTTTTTTAAAACATTAAGAAAATATAAAACGTATTTCTTTTAAAAAAGTGATTAAAATATATAAGGTAATATTGATACCCATTTGAAATTTTTTTTATTTAAAATTAATTAAAAACATAGAAGGAAATATTGAAAAAATATTGAAATATTTTTTCATTAGAAAAACTCTTCAAACATAAAAATCAATATTTAAAACATTTTAAAAACCTATGTTTTAAAAAAAAAATTAAATCTAATAAATAATGAATTGATACATTTTCAAAAGCATTATCTTGGAAAAAAATTAAAAATTCATAAAAATGATTTAAAATTTATTTATAAAATTTTCATTAAAAATATCCTTGAAACCATATAAATAAATATTGAAAAAATTTTGAAAACATATTTTGTCGATGATTATTTTATTAAATAAAAATTTATATTGAAAACTTTATGAAATTTTTTTTCATTTAATTTTTTTTAAAACATCTAAAGAATGATTGGAAACCATTTTGAACACCCATTTCATTGAAAATGATTTGAAAAAATATATGTAAATCTAGAAATTTTTTGTTAATTTATTATTTGAATATATTTTAAAACTATTCTTATTTATAAATATATTTTTGATATATTTTTATAAAACATTGTTATAAATGAACATATATATTTAATTGAAAAGAAAAGTTAAATTAGAATTTTGTAAAAAAAGATTATATTTCTTCATAAGTACCAATGATTTGAAAAATATTAATGATTCATTGTGATATAATTTAAAACAGGAGAATAAGAATAGTATTGAGTATTCTTTAGATATGGATAATAATATTTCATCAATGGAATAATAATTGTAAACAAGGTTGATAATGCCAGTTCAGTGGTGACGCATTGGTGGAGGACAAAGGTTGAACAATTACATCCATTGTTAGGTACAAGGTTTGAAACCTAGTAGTAAAATTATTATTAAATCCCTTCTAAAGGGGTCCAATCACCATTCTAGGTCACTAAATTTCTAACTGAGTAAAAAAATGTGGAGTAACCAACCCACGCTGACATATTTCGTGACAAACCATTGCTACCACGGTTTATTCCCTCTAGGATGCTCTGTCATATCAGCATTCAGTGACACATTCATGAATGGTTCTCTCTCCATAGTTACCTCATCTTTATATGTTGGGTTTCCTTTTTTGGAGGGTTCGAAAAATACACACATAGTGAATTCCCTTTTTAATGGAACATAACCAATCCTGATAAAAGATGGGATTTTTCCAATAAACACTTACCACATTGGTAACATTAAGTTAAAGTCACCATGTAAGAAAATGAAATTATATGAGGATAAAAATATAATTAAAATAACCATATTCATGTAATAAAATTTAAAATGGTAGTATATACACCTCTTAAATGAATATTGGTGCATAACAAAACATGTTTCTCAAGGAAGGGAAATTGAGACAAAACAACTTTACTGAATTGATAACATTTGAACTGTAAACCCCCATGAAATATTGATCCTAAAATGTTTATATAAATATTCATAAATTTAAGTTTGAGGATAATATATTAAATTCATGGGAAACATACACACAATAAATATTAAAACAGAGTTGAATAAGTCTTAAGACTCATAGAAATAAAGGTGAGACTAGAAATCTCATTACCTTAACTCTTGACTTTAATTTTACACACTCAAAACTACTATATATTAAATATTTTTTTATTATAATTATACCAATGAACCATATTATTATATATAATAACATATAAGTTTTTATTATGTCATTATATTACCTGTTTATTATCATATCCATGTTAATTTTACGTTTCAGGTAATATCTTCTTTTAATCATTTTTTTGACTTGTCATTATTGATGCTCATACCTAGATCATAATTTAATTATTTAAATAATTTAGAAAATGATATAACTATAATATATATTCAGTATATATATAATTATATTAATATATTTAATATGAAAATATGAAATGGAATAACCCGTTCTTGGAGGCAGTAATACGTACATATGCATGAACGTTGTTTGCATTTTATTTTCATATTTAAAGAATGAATATTGATTATATATATATATTTTTTTTTATAATTATATTACAATTATTCGTTAATATATGTCATGTTAATTTTCCAAACCAATTCTTCATACATTCCGTGTAATGTATGAATGTATCACATGGCTATGAAGAAGCGGCAGTCTGCACCTCCACAAATGAAGTTATCATATTTAGACAAGATGGAAATAATTATAGAATGTTTTATTTGATATTTACATAAGTATACTGAAAAATTAAAAATGATATTTTACATATTAAAATATCATGTCCATCATAATTCCAGACTATGAGAGACAGTAAGGGAAAAATGAAGAGCATCTTTTTTCAAGCCAGTTGTCCGTTGTATACGGAAACAGTATGTTTACTACCCATTTGATGGATGTGTTTGTAGGTGTTGGTATAAAAAATATAATAAAAATAATTGAGTATATTTTTATACAAATGATATTATATAATATTGTAAAAAAAATATGTGGTTGAGATAGAAAATAGAAAAAGTCATATTTGAAAGATGATATAATTTTTTTGGGAAAAAATTTTGGTTTTCACTAAAGGGATTAATTGGATTGATTCAGGAACAATTTTAGGATTATATGATGATTTTATATAATTTTTGATCTTATTAATTAAGGGTTTACAAGATACAATGTGTCTTGAGATATGCGATGAAGGGGATGAGTGAATGCATTTTTATAGAGGTGGGGGGGGGGGCTTTATTGTAAATAACAAAATGTAAACACTATTGGGATTTATCCCTTACATCATGTGATTAAAAAAAGAAAAAAAAATATTAAATTATAATTGTGGTCATAAAATACCTCCATAACACAAAAATAATATCATTTTATAATTTTGTTCCTTAACAAATATGATTCCCCGCTTTTATTATTTTTGTTTTTATTAAGGTATATTGTTTTATAACTTATGTAATTTGAACATTAAAAAAACTAATATTTTCTATTTAATATAGACTCAAGTAAATAAATATATTATTTTTAATCTAAAAAAATAAGTCCCATGTGTGTTGGAGATTAATTTTACAATAAGTGTATGTAAAGTTCAATACCCTTTATTAATCTAAATCATGCTGCTAATGTTTCTACTATTTTAAGGTTAATATGTTCATTAAAATTGGAAAATTGTTCCATGAATATACTCAATTATATATTTATTTATATTTCTAAATAATTTGGAAGAATATTTTTTTAAATTTTAAATCTTTTAATAAAATAACATTTACTATAAAAAAATTACTTTTTTTTCATTTTTTAGTTAATTTCAATTTTTAAAAATATTATGATAAATATGGAATTTAAATATAATAATTTCAGAAATTTGTAACATTATATATACATATAAAAAAATTAAAAACAATAATTAATTTAAATGACTTCACTTTTTATACTATTAGTATCATTATTTTAGTGAAATATTAACAAAAAAATTATATAATTTTGGAATTCCTTAAAAAGTTAATGTAACTAATTAATCTCTAAATATGAAATATAATATAGTATAATTAATTTTTTTTAATATTATATACAATTTAACTAATGTGAAATGTTGTCCATATCTCAAGGATTTATGAATATTTAAGGTATGGAAGCTGTTTTTTTCTTTTTCCCTTACTAATCAAATTATATAGGTCAATTTCATGGTATAGTGTCACAATGACTCTTGTTATTATATTGAAAAGAAGATATGATATAAAAATTTAAGTAAAATTGAATTTGGAAAATTTTTAAGTCATTTTCCCGTTAAGAATAATGTTGATTAACAAAGAAAACTATTTTTTCCCATAACAGATGTAACTAATTTTAATTAACTTTTATAATATTTTAAAGTAAGAAATTTTTTAAAATTGAAATTTTTTTATATACAATTTCAATTTAAAATTAAATCTAAATACTTAAATTGTATTAACTGATGTAAAATTTATCTAATTAAACAATAAAATCAAATTAAAATAAAATTTAAATATATAAACAAATTAGTTTAAAATGTTGTTTTCAATTAATGTACAGTGTTTTTCACTATTAATAAAAAAAATTAAGCTTAAAAAAATTCCAATAATACACCCAATATAAAATTTTATATAACACATTAAAAAATGAATATTATTTTTTCATATAAAAATTATAATATTGTAAAAAATATTTTTAGAATAGGATCTCTATTAAAATGATGTAAACATACTTTTTTGGGGAATATATTTTTTAATTCATATAATTGTATTTTTTTAATCATATCAATATCAAAAAAATTTGTCAAGATTAATTTTATATGTTGAATATATTATATATATTTTTTTAAAAAAATAATTCATCAAAATTAGTTTGTTTAATTGTTGAGATGAAATATTGATGCTACATAGAGAAATAGTTTTTATCGAAATGAAATATCATTTTTCTAAAATAGTAATAACTTTAATTTATAAATAGTTAAATAATATTTTCACTCTTTATGTGATCTTATTAATATATTCCATTCTAATTTCTAGATGTTAACTATTATATTAATTTAATAAAATAATTAATAGTATATTGACATTTGGTAAAACACATATTTTTGTGTAACATAGGCTATCGAAGGAAATTGAAATTGTTTGTAATGCTGTAAAAGATAGTGTTTTATGTACAAAACACTAAATTTAATTTTTTTTCATGTATAGAAAGATAATCAAGGTATTTGATATAATTCACTAAAATAATATTGATTTTTCTATAAAAAAATTTATTAAGTATTTTGTGAAATGAAAAACATAAAGAAGATTAATATAATTAGAAAAATAATTCAACAAATCGTAGAGTATAAAATTAAATCCACCTTAAAAAAGCATTTACCCCTGGAAATTAGTATTGGGTATAAATAGTTTTATTCATGAACGTTTCATTCTTAGAAACACAAACTGTAAAAATGAATACTAAGAAATTCTTTAAAATGAGAATGATGGAATGGTAATGGATACCCGATGTAACTCATAACTTTGTTCCCATATAAGATAACATATATGGAAAGTGAAAACATGGAAATGGATGAAAAATATTATTGTAAAGCTATGATGGATAGTGATAAAGAACATGGTTAGGATAAATTTAATTTTCACAAATTCTTAACCCAATATGTTTTCAAAATGACATTGATATTATAAAAAATAACGATAATATGAAAATATTTTATTTCAATACCAATTTTGTAATGTTAGAAGATTTTGATGAAAATATTTACTTACAAGATTTCAGGAAAACACTCCTTTTGTCATGCCTACAATAATTTTTACTTCAATTATTTTTCTAAGAAATTATGGTGAATTTTGCATTCTGGATGTACAAAAAGATTATGAGGTCCATAAATTGAATGATATGTCATTCTTTCTGACGTTATCATTATATTTTTTATCACAAGTGATCCAATATGCATAAATTTTCTTATTATGAGATAATAATTTAGTAACTAAAACCATATATAATGTTTTTATATAATGTATTACAATAATGGTGAAATTTAAAATACCTCATAAAGATGAATGTCCAAAAAAAAATTTACTAAATTTCTAAAAAATATCTTAGTATTGATCCCACATATAAGGTACCCCTAATTTTCCACATACCAAATATGTAATTACCTTCACAATTTATTCTTTTATATAATGGTAATAAACATATTTATAAAAATTCATTATTTAAAACATGAATGATTCCTTAAAAAATGTTTAATGGAAATATTATACAAATCCAAAAATGTTGTAGATCCATCCATTATAGAAAAAAGCACATTGTTAAAAAAATTCTTTATCAGTTCCAATGTAATCAGAACCATCCTATTTTAAATTTCAAAAAATCATTATCATAACATTAAGAATATTTTAAGGATTATATTTTCTTTAATCATGTGTTTCCCATAAATATTACCTTTTCATTAAATCACTTTATAGTCTATCATAAATATTTAAAATATTATAAAAAATCCTTATGAAAAATAAGATGGACACTATTTATATATAATTTTTGAATCAAAACCAAAAAAACACCTATTATTACACTTCAAACATAATACATTAAGAAGGATACCTAATCATATTACTTAAATACATATTTCAATTATTATTTCACAAATATTATAATCATATTCAGCAACAAATCCATTACTCATACAACCTTGTGTATTATCTTCGTGAGAATTGCACTTGGAACATCAATATTCATACAACAATTAATTACACAGATAAAGGATTTAACTGTTGATAATGTATTAGGGAGACCAATATTAGTATCCCATGGTTCAACCAAACTCATAAATTATATTTGAAATTAGTTCCTCTCTGTACTTAATTTCCTTAGTAAAAACCTCTTCGTATTCCTCAATGATATTCACATTGGCGATTCATTCTACATAATTTTCACAACTGAAACTGATTATTCTTTAAAGAATTCTCATTGTTACTCGAAATCTCACTGAACTTCTTCATTATCTTATTTCATGAGTTTTGGAGTTGGTTAAGGTACAAATTATGAATCATGATTAATGAAAACTAATTTGGAACATTCACAAAATCCTTCATTAGAGTGATAACCCAGTTTGACTGGTCATCATGACATTATCCATCACATTCAACATTATCCTAGTTACTTGTTGTTCCTACCACTGAATGAAACCAAAATTCATAGTCTAAGAAATAATTATCATAGAAGAAAACTACATAATAATGATAAATCTATTATAGGATGTTAAAATTATTAAAACTTATTCTAAAGATATGACTCCTTAGTATTATCCTTAGAGACAGTCATAGAAATATCCTTTGAATTATCCCAAGGGATATCAACATGGATTTCTCATAATAGTTTCCAAAGGATGACTAAACCTTTCCTTTGATACCCAGTAAAAAGACCCTATATTAATATATATGGATATTACATCAGTTTAGTTAAATATTAATCACGTTAAAAAAGTAAATTCCTAATGACCATAACAGTTTATTGTCCTCATAAACCTAGCACAATATATAATGACATGGTGAATGATCTTAAATGTTTCCCACAAATACATCCCCTTAAGTACTTATTTTTTAAAAACATTATTTATTACCAGTGAAATGAAGACATATAAAAGGGTTAGATCATATAATCAGTAAGGGTAAATAATGAAGATATGTAATCCTAACATGAGATGAAGGGTATGATAACATGGGAATAACATTTGAATATCATGACATGCATATCACCGAAAATAAATATGAGTTATAGAATATAGATTGGATGTTCATAAGACTAGAATCATATGTGAATCAAAAGAATAGTCCATGAATGAATAATATAGGTAATAGAAATAGAATTTTTGGAGTACATGTAAGAATATAAAATCATTCCCTATATGTCAAGGATTATTTCTAAAACCAATTTTGAGTCTTCACGGGGGATACACCTACTACGAGAGACACACCATCGTACCCATTCAATTACCATACTTTTAATGGAATGAGTTAACTTCCCAAACCATATTAGTATTAAAATATCCCTCCCAATACCATGATATTAATCAACGTTCACTCCCAAGACCGTCTTATATAACAAAGTCTTATTCTGACCTGAGTTGACTCGCCATTCCAAACACATTTGTCTCATGAGATATAAAAATTTATCCAATGCATTGGAGATAGATACAGGTACCAACCATCACATATTGTATTTAAACATATTTGTTCTAGAAGTTAATAAAACATTCATCATTCCATTACCCTTAAAAATAGATTGGTTTCATAAATATTATATCACAACCCATACAATGATATGGGTATCACAAGAATTTAATCATAGCATAACATATAGAAAAAAGGTTGGATTTATAATCATTTCGTCAAATAAAAAAGAATGAAATGATGAATGATTCAGAAGAATATCACATATTGAAGAGAAATAGGTTTTATAAAAAAAATTATTCTTAAGAATAAACCATTAAAATAATGAATAAAAATGGTGTCCTTGGATCATATACCTGGAAAATCAAAAATCATTCTAAATGATTTCATCACAGTTGGAGAGGGATTTTAAAATATCCCAAGGCAATTTTTTTAAAGAAAAAAAAACATTTCGTTGAAAATCCATTTCATAATTTTTTTCATTAAAATATTGATTTCTTTATAAACAATGCACTGAAATGTCATTTAAAACATTTCTTGATGTATATTTTATTTTATCTTTGAAAAAATAACTTTCTAAACAAAAATAATATTGAAATTATTTTTCATTAAAAATATAATTGATATCATATAAATCAAGCTTGAAATAATTTTTATAATATTATTGTTGAAAAATAAATTGAATGAATATAATAAAAAATGAGAATGTTTTGAATCCATTTTAATTTATAATTATTTTAAAACTTATAATTAAATATTTAAAATTGTTTAATAATTTTTTTAGTTGAAAATAATTCGAATACATGAAAATAAAAAAAAATTGAAATTTTTTTTCTTCAATGATTCATTATAAATTTTTAAAGAAATATTGAAATTATTTTCAAATCCTTTTCATACTAAATATTTTTTTAAAACAATTAATGAAGCATAATTGTTTTTGAATACCTATATCTTTTAGAATTGTTTTAAATCATATAATGAAGTTATGAAATTGTTTTAAAAATAATTTTCTTAGAATTAATTATAATAACATATAAATAAATCTTGAAACAATTTTGAAAACCTTTTTTTTTCAAAAAATGCTCAGAAGACATATACTTATATTTTGAGAACAGTAGGAAAATTTTTATTTTTAAATATTTGTGATGAATTATAAAACAAGATAGAAATATATTAGAAAAACAATTATTCAAAAATATAATTGAAATTGTTTTTTGAAAGAATAATATATTAAGAATATTTTTATAAAACATGGTTTTGAATGACCAAATATTTTGTAAAAAAATAGAAATAAGGTTTGATATCCATTAATGATTTTTATTAATCTTATAAAGTACAAAATAATGGTAAAATATTAATAATACATGAGGATATAATGGATAAACATAATAGAATAAATTTCATTATTTTTCATAAAATATAAATCATATGATTTAATAAACTGAATCATAATCATAATGATTTCTTATAAATAATGATTTTGTTGTGATAAAATCATACCTCTTTGGGATCATTGAATATAAATTCCATTGTAATGAAATGAAATTACCCAAATCATAAAATATCATTTAAATATGGGGTCTTTTAATATAAAATTTCAAATTTCTATATTTACACCTTTTAAAATAATATAGGTTCATAACAACACAAGTGTCTCAAAGAAGTCAAATTGCCGGAACACTACCTTACTGATTTGTTAACTTCTGAATAAAAAATAAAATGAATGAGAGGTAATAAAATGGGTATTTAAATACCCATAAATATATGTTTAAGGACCATAGGATAAATTAATGGTATGTATATACACCACACGAAAGTAACAAGTGGTGAATAAGGGATTTTCCTCGAAGAAATAATGTTGAGACTAGAAATCCCATTACCTTAAGTATTAACATTCACCATACATGATGAAAAAAGATATATAAAAAATATATTACTATTATAAATCTAAGAAATAACCATTTTAATATATATATTACTATATATTATTTTATTATAACTTCATATTACCTCTTTAATATAAATTCCATGATAATGTAATGTTTTTGGGAAATATGTACACTGTTTTCCAAATATGTATTAAATGTTTATTCATGATATAGTTACATACATCATGATATAAATATTTTAATAATGTAAATCATTATAAAGTTATGATACATATTAATTAATAAAATATTTATAACAATCTAAAAATGAAATAAATATGAAAAGTAACACATCATTCGTGGAGACGGTTGGCCTTAAGTACACATGATCATTATTTCCATTTTTATTGTATTTGAAGAAAGAATGTTAATGATATATATCTCTATATATATATATTATCATCAAAATATAATATGAATCATATTATATTACTAAACATATCTTCAATACATTCCATGTAATGTTCAAACAAATCACATTTCTTTATGGAAACGACAGTCCACACGTTCACAAATGAACATATCATATTTTTAAAATGGAAATCATGAAATAATGTCTTATATAACTTATATAAAATTATTAATATATAATAAATATCATATATATTATATAATAATATTATGTACACAATAATTCCTTTTGATGATGTCAGATAAAGGAAAACAAATGAAATCATTTTGTGGGAGGTAGTCCACCGTACACATGGAGGGTAAGATTGTAACCCGTTTGATGGAAGTGTGTAATGGTGTAGCTACAAAAAATTTAATATAAAATTATAAGTATATTTAGTTTTCTTTAGTTATTATATAATCATTTAAATATAATAATCATTTTTGTGGAGAATAAAAATCAAACAGATGTTCTTGTTGATGGATATTACCTCTTCTTTGGGTAACACATTTTTATTTTTAAAAAATGTATTCATTTGTTGGTTTTATGAAAACATTTAGGCAAATATGATTAAGGGAGAGATGTTTGGAGATTGTGTTTTCTCTTTTTGGTAGATAAAATGTATCATGATAGGGATAAGAAAGGGGAAGAGTGAATCCCTTCTGTTGAGGAGGTGGGGTTGAATTTTTGTAAAATGTAAAATGTTAACAAAATTGGATGATATACCATACCTCATTAGCCAAAAAAAATATAAATATAAATATAAATATATAATTATTATCGATATAAAACACCATAAAAAATTAAGTGCATGTTTATAATTGTTTTTCTTACATTCTATGTTTCCAAAATTTTATCATTTTGGTTTTTATTAAGATAAATATATTTCTAACCTATGTAATTTAACAATTTTTAGTAAATTAAATTTATATTTATTATAAAACATAGAAAAATCCAATTTTACATATTATATTTAAGTTATAAAATATGAATCCCATATGAGTTGGTAATTAGTTTTAAAACAAGTGGATGTAACGTGAAAAAAACTACTTTAACCTGAACCGTGCTAACTTTTTTACTATTTAATGGTCAATATGTTCATTATAAAAGATAAATTGGTTCTTGAATATGACATATCTTATATTTATTAAAAAGTAGATATCTTATTATATAATATATTATTTGTAGTAATTCTAAATCTTTTCATAAAACATCATTTTTTATAAAATAATATTAATATCAATTTTGATATTTTTTACAGAATTTAAAATTTAAGTTAATTTATAGAAAAATTTGTAATTTTAATATATTATTTTTCCACATATTTTTCATGATATATTCAACAAAATAACTGAAAAATAATATTTCATTTAATTTAAATAACTTTTAGTAATTTTGGTATCATTTATTTTAGTTAATTATTTACTTAATAATTTCCATAATTTGAATTTCTAAATCATTTAATATATATATTTCAAATCTAAAAACCAAATATAAATCAACATGATGAATAAAATACATTACCATTAATAATAATTTGTATGACCAAAATAATGTGGGGTTTTTTTATCTCATGTATTTATGAATGTTAACGGTAAGTAACATTCCATTTTGTCTATTTTTTATTATTTTATATATTATACCTGACAAAGTTTTCGAATAGTGTCTCAATAACAGATAAAATTGGAACCAATAGGTGATTATGTCTAAATATGTTCATATAATGGATTTTGGGCAAGTTACTCAGTCATGTTTTTCATTAATATTGAAGTTTAAGAACCAAATAATCAATTTTTTTAATCATTGTAATTAATTTTATTTAATTTAACTAATTTTCTTTGTCAAAAAATTGTTTATATTACATGAAAAAAATTATTATGACTAAAAATATTGAATGAATTTTTTCAAATTCAAAATTAATATGTTTTAGAAATTAATTTAAAATTAACCACAATGGAGTGTCGCGATAACAATTTTTTAATTGGAAATCATTAATAGATTGAAATGTTTTTTATATAAAATTTCAATGTGAAATTGGTTCTAATGCACTAAATTTGTTTAATATGACATTTTTTGTAATTATACTTAAAAAATTAAAAAATAAAAAATATCTATTTAGATAAACTAAATGTAAAAGTAGTTTTATTTTATAATTTAGTGTTTTTCCTTATTCATAAAAAATGAATCTTCTTAAAAAAATTCCAAATATTGAGCCAAACATATTTTTGAAATTGGGAATTCAAAAAATTGTTTTTATTTGAAAGAAATAAATTATAATAGTTTGAACAATATATATTTAAAATAGTTTTTCCATTAAATTGAGCAAAAATTATGTTTTATAAAAATACCACTTCTATTCATTTAATTGGATTTATTCATATATTATTCCAATAAAATATATTGGATTAGTGTAAAAAATAAATTGAAGTTAATATATTTTGAATTTTATAAAAAAATTATCAAATGTGTTTTTTTAAATTTATTGACATAAAATTAATTTTTTATATATTATTTTATTTCGTAGAAAAAGAATTTTTTTATTCTAAAATAGTTCTAACATTGATTTATAGATAATTGATATTATAAAGAATCATTTAATATACATGTGTAAATAATATTTTATCACTATATTTGACCATACACATAACTACCATTCCAATGTTTATATGGTAAATATAAAATTGTTGTAGTGACAATATTAATAGTATATTGTCGTTCAGTAAAACACAAACATTCATTTAACACAAGCTATTGATGGAACTCAAAATTGTGTGTATCAAAAGACAAACATAGTGTTTCATTTACCAAATGTTAATCTAACTATTTCATGTACAGAAATATTTCATGAAGTTTCATATAATTCATTCAAAACATAGTGATTTAATATAAAAAAATCTATATTTCATGTTCTGTGAAATGAAAAATATCAAAAATATTAAAAAATTTTCTAAAAAAATATTTAAGAAATTCTATGGGCACTAAAAAAGTGAAATAATCTTTTCCGAAATTTTATTAATTTAATCTAGTTAGATATAAAATGTGGCCCAAATAAGATGTGATTAGAACTATTTAAGTTTTTTCTACTATTTATTAAAAAATATGTCTCATAAAAAGTTCATGAAATAATGAAATAATAAGATGTATTAATTAATTAAAAAATTAATAAAATAAAACAAAATCATAATTTGGAATCATGATGAAATTTCCATAAGCATGTATCACAACTATTATAAGAACCCCAATTTACCCATGGTATAAAAAAATTTAAGGCAAATACCCCTATATAAGAATCTCAAAATATGTTAGCAAAAATAACTATATACAAAAATCGTAGGATGTACAAGTGAATTTATAGGTATATAATCATCTCAAAAAGTGTCCTATAATAGCCTGGAAAATATAAATGTCCACATGTGTCAGGGAATAGACCATTATATAATAATCTCTATATATGTTAGGGAATATAACCATATATAAGCATCTCAACATGCATTAGGGAATCAACTATTATGTAAAAAAATCAGAATGCTTCAAAAGTAAATATCATAATAAAACGAATATCACAATATGAAAAATAAGACCAAACGGTTAATTATTCTAAATATCATTTGTCTTTTAATTTACACAATTATTAAATTAACCAAATAATCCATTTTCGATGGTGAATATATGATAATAAAACACCATAAACAAATGGAAAAATAATATTATATGTATTCCGTTGAAAATTCATTTTTTTAAATTTATCTCACCCACGTGTATCCATATCCTCGGTATCATCATCAATGGAACCCAAAGGTATATGATGATAAAATACAACATAATATTATCATATTATAATTCAGATTATAAATGAATTTAAATTATGTCTTAGTGAAATAACATTATTGAACATTTGGGGAAAATAAAATCATATTATAGAGTACAATTTGAACCCCTATCTTTGACTATATATTAAAAACACATCAAATAGAAAACTCCAATATAAATGGCGTCAAATATTACTTTTCAAATAATATAATATAAAATACTATAAATTAAAAAAAACTAAACCCATATTAAAAAAATTATACCACAACAGATAGAGAACAAACAGAGGGAACCGAAAACCAAAGTAGTCTCACTCACAATATATCTGATGTGTGATATGGATATGTAAAATAGAGTGAGGGACTAATTTTTTTTTTGGAGTTTTCCTTTTATTTATAAAAGAAGGCTTAATGTTTTGGAATGAATAAAAATCATATTCTCTACCCACTAAAAAATGAATCTTTCAAAAAATACACAACATGTATTCTCTTTAAAGATCATGTATTTCCTTTTAAGGAGATAAGACAAAAAATTCATCACCTCAAATTATTTATAACTCTTATCTACCAATACATGACTTTTAAAGGAATCAAAACATATATTCAATTCATTATATGAATATCATTCACTACTTGTGATTAAACACGTTTATAAAAAATTTAAAAATTACATAGTTTTTAAGTTCTCTATAGATAGATTTATGAAATGTTTAACCAAAAAGGCTTGAAAACACCTCCAAATCCTTCTGAACAATAAAAAACCCTCTTATACACATTTTACAAGTATCTATCAAGACTATTAATTCAAATAAAGAAAAATGCCAATAATTTATGTCAATTTCAAAAGTATAGTATCTCTATATCAAAACAAGACTCAACCACCAAGATCTAATTAAATGGGAAAACCAAATCAAATAGGTTTCACAAAAAAAGTAAAAGTGTTTCTTTCCAGGAAAAAGTTGAGATTTTACAATAATATAGATTTAGTTTTTTCCAAATTAGGTATTTTTGGTTTGGGGAATCTATTTCCAACCCATCACACATGGATCATGTTATCCTTCATTCCACATGAATTACATGGTTATACACACTACAAAAGAATCATGAAAAAAAATATTCTTCAATCCCTCTAATGGGTTTTTACTCTATATGTGGTATTTATTTTTTTAGGATTTTCTTTTCCCAAAAAACTGTCTAATATTTTTCATTCCCTTTTTTATGTGTCATTTTACCATAGAGACTATAAAATTGGTACACAATTTAGTTTTTCAATGTCACATTCAAATTTAATCTATGTATCTTCAAGATTCAATACCCCATGAACATTGGTACCTATACTTATGATAGTCAATTAACGAAATATAAAATACCATGAATCACTATAGATGATAATAAATTGATTATAGGTCACACCACTGATTCATAATATATTAATTACAAAATACACGATTGAAAAAATGAAATTCCACATATTTTAATGATATGTTCCATAATCAACAGTAATTTTAATGCTTTATTTCAAAATTATTTGGTCATTGAATATATGTTTCATATTTCATAATTGTTCAACCTATTCCTATACATACCTTTTATTAAAATTTTAATTTTAGAATAATTAACAAACCTCCATCGACCCCTATTTTTTCAAATAGAGGCTTAACATATTTTATATTCCACTAATATCATTACATATATTTTCTTGTCTACATATCCAATGAAATTCCACTCATCTAGTCTCCCTATTTACATATATACTCAATATGGATGACACATTATTATGATCTCAAAATATCTAACCAATATAGAACTGAATTTCTACATGTGTGATTCTTATTTTACCATTATTACTCACATTGACCATGAGTCATGTCAACATATGTTATTTGGGTCAATTTTCCTGATATGTGTAATTGTGATTCCACCTACCATCCCTACCCTATAAAGTTAATGTACATATTCAATATCATCATGGAATTTAATTATACTATTGTGTCATCATATTTACCATATGATTTGAAACAACGTTAAAAATTTCCAAACAAAAAAATATAAAACTAAGAGTTATATTCGTCACAACATGATATTAAACAATATGTTTATAATGAACTATTTATAAGAAGAAAAAGTATTCACTAAATAACTATTATATATATAATATTCAAGATATATTTTGGCTCTCACCTAATTGTATACATCCATGGTTTCATTAATTTAAAATCACACACTAAATTCATTTTTGGCCATCATCTACAGCCCCTTATGAACTATATGTTACTTGATTACCATCTTAGGGATACATAGAGTCTCATAGATACATAATACCATTACCAGTTAAAAATATATCTCAATATCTGAGTCACAATTCTAAACTATATTACCCTGAATTTGTGAGGCAGGCTATGTGGGAGTGGGACCCCAAGTGTCCTACCACTCATATAGATATTTTTTCACTCTAACTAATAGAACTATATGACCAAATTTAATGATACATATTTTATTTACTAAAAAATATATCACAAAATGATTTGGGTCCTATGTCCATAAAATATGAATTTTTCCTTTTTTTTAACTCAAAATGAATCCTCGTGATTCATGTTGCATGATCCCAAAATCATCAACAACTCTTTGTCTGAGTAGATTGAAATGAAACTATATTACCGATCAGCAAGGTGATTTAGATTTCATCAATTTAATGTTAAATCCCTGTGTATGAAACACTTATCCATTAAACCAATATTACCATCTTGTTAAGTTTTATATATCCAAGAAGGATTATCTTGGGGGACGTCCAATCTCATCCCTATTGAACAAAAAATCCCTCTACTGATGTCTTACATAGTTAGAATTTGTACATTCCCCATTCTCTTGAACACAATCAATTTGATATGTAAATGAAGTAGATAAACCAAATTCAAAATTTTGTAACCTAAGGAGTGTTATAAACAATCTTGAGAAATTCCTGAACCAATTTCTATACTCTTTTTCACAAGATATTGATCAACATGCAATTTATTGAAAAACATAAATCCCTATGATGATTCCAAAATCATTTAAATTCATGAAATTCTTTTAAGGTAAAAACAATCATTAATCTATAATTATTATATATTAACAAAATCTCATTTATTGGAGGAACAACACTCCACATGCCTTATTCATATATATGGTACTCATCATAGAGGATAAGACTATAACTATATAAATGTGAAAATAAGGTTTCTAATATGGTAAATATGTAACCCCTACCATTCTAACTACTCCCTCTATCAACACATTATCATTATGTCACAATAAGCATAACTATACATTTCAACTTCATATGTATAATTCTAACAGACAATTTGGTATTCACAAATGAATCATCCACATTGATATTCCACTAATACAAAATAATTATAGTAACATATTTATTCATTGATATGCATTTTGATTTCTGATTAATGATATTTTATGATCATAACACATTCCCAAATGTCTAAAAATGATATATTGTTGGATATTATTTTGATACCACTTGTTTCCAACAAAAAAATTAATTAAATATTCTTTTTTATTTTAGTCAAATATTTAATTAACATGATTATGATGTTAGGAAACTTCAGATGTAGATATTTTTTGTTCCTTCCTCAGACCACTGTCTTAATTATCATCCATATTGAAAACGGTTAAAATTATAATAGGGTTGGGGTGGAGGGTTAATTGATGGACTACTTGGAATTTTTTTATTTTGGAAAAATACTTCATTTAATATATCTAATCAATATTTGTTTAGTTCACATAACATGTTTAAAATTTTATAACAATGGATGGATCCCAAAAATTATTATGGATAAAATATACTGGGCATTGGATGTTTCAATTTTCTATGTCCCCCAGTGAAGGTAGATTTTGATAAAAGTATAAATTTTTACACAACATAGTGCTACATAATAGATGATTAAAAGCACCATTTAATTAAATGATTATTAACCAATATTTAATGAATCCAATAACATGATTTTCTATTGATTAATATTGGAGGTCCACTAAAATTATCATTTTAAAATATCTACCAAGAGTTACTTGATATGGGGACATCGCAATGAAAAATTACCTATAAATATGATTTCTTACTATTGTTTCAGGAGGGAAATCGAGGACTATGTTTCTTAATATCTCAACCCATATATCTTGTTATTAGATGAATTTCTATTTCAAAAAAATCCAAATATTGCATGAATTTCATTATAAACATGCCATTATAATATTGGCTTGTTCTTGTGAGTTTTTTTTAAATCATTACTAATGGGTAACTCATCATTGTGAATAATTAATAATAGCATGAAATAATTTTTTTTTGAATCTCAAATTATTCAAAATAAATTATTTTTTAGATTTGAACTGCAATTCTATACCTCACATAGGAACATTATGATCAAAATCTAATGTTGTTTGAAATCGTTATTTCCTTGTTCAAGCTGCTGGTCTATTACTCATGGAAAATAATTTTCACACTACTCCAACACATTAAAATATATTGATTTACAAATTCATGATTGATTTAGATTAATTATTCCATCAATATTTCACACAAGTAAAATGTTTCTTGATAAAAAAATTCTAAATTCCAAATCATATGATATTATTCAAAAATTATATTTTCTTATAAATCCAATGTTGCAAAAAAGTACATTAATGAAAAACAATATCCTTCTATTTCCAGTGACAACTATTTGTGATGGTTGATGAAAAAAAGGAATCACATCCACCCAATCAAAATTCATTAATGTTTTCTCCAATAGTGCAACTAGAATTATTTTCTCCATATTATGGGTATCCCTCATGTACGCCCCATTCTCATCTAGGTTTCTAATTTGTATCACAGGAGAAAAATGTTTAAAATCTATTCAATATGTTGTTTCAAAAAGATTAATGGGGAAAATTTTCTCATAATTTTTTTTAAAACTCTTGATTTTTGTCTTCACCATATGACATCACTCTGGATGATCATATTTTAACTATAAGAATTAAGAAAATAAAGAATTGCATCCACAATTCATGATTTTATAATATGTCCTAACAAATTTGATTAAAATAACATTCCATATGAAAAACGCCAAAAATCCCCATTTTATTAAAATGAGATGCATTATTTGATGAGTGTTATATTGATAATGTGTTTAACATGATATAACCCTTTACCAAGTCATCTAACATGTATTCTGAACACATATATTCAGTACACCCTATTATAAAAATATAAATGTTCATTCCATTTTCATTTTAAATGTAATTGTTAAAGGTATTTATATTTCAAACCATAGAATAATCAAGGGTGAAAACTACTTATACTATATAATAATATTATGTACGGTCTATGTATACGCATTTCATCCAATCCCAATCATGACTTGTTTTTTGAATGCATAATCCCCACAAATCCTACCAACATCTCACACATCACGACGACCAATATATTATGATATGCATACTAAAATCTAAATATATTAACGTCACTTAAGTGAATATAATATTTCATATAAGATCCCATGTATTTATATCTATTTCAATTGAAATAAATTTAAATTATAAAACGATTTACTTAACACATAACCTAATGTCCATATAAATTGCATTATAATCATATTTTATAATACTCCCATATAAATTTATAATTGGAACTAGAATATTTACCTTGATAAATATGTATACTAGATATAAATAATTAAAATTTATTTATTAATGAATAATAAATATGTACTAATTTTTTAGTAATTTAATTTTATTAATTAATAAATTTATTTTATAAAAGGTTATTTAATTTCATTCTCATCACAATCATTATAAATAAATCCTAAAACATTGGAGAAATTTAATATCAAGAAATTATTTTTATTTTTTAAATATTCATTTAAATGTTACATTTGGGTGAGTTTTGTACATTTTTATACATAGATTTACTTCCCAGTGTATAATGTGAAAACACATTATTTAAATAGAGCCCATTCCTATTAATGTACATGTCACATTATGTATAGATTTTTATCATAAAGTAAAAAAATTATAAATTAACATGATATACAAAAATTGGTTCAATAAGATTCATAATTATAATATATTTTTATATAAGATAATTTTTTATCATGAAATTTTTTTTAATACTATCTTGATGCATAATGGGTATCTATACTACTTAATTAAATTAATTTATATTTAGGAATATTTTTTTCTGAAATATATATATAATATATTAAATCATATTTTTTAACATCAATTATTGTGAAATATAAGGATTAGAATAGACGTAAATTATGTTTAATTATTAAGAAGATCATTTTTATAAAATGTGATTTTATTGCGGTTTGTGATATTATTTAAATTATATTTACCACTTAAAAAAATTAATATCATAAAATATATTACATGTTTTATATTATAATTTTAAAAATAATTTAATATGTATATATTATAATTCATTCATAGTTAATAATAAGAATAATTAAATTTTGATATAGTGGCTGTGGTTAAAATGGGTATACAATTGGTTATATGAAGCAAAAAATATTGTATTAACACTAAATTCCCTATAATTGTTAATAGTTTGTGATATTTAAACGGAATATTATCATTTTTTTACTCCAATTTCTCTAAGGAGATAATTTGTTATTGTTTTTTGATAATACACCTTTCAAGGGGTGTGGTAGAACTCTTTCAAGGCCTATAGGCGTAAGTATTACATGGCCCACATGCCTAATAAGAATTCATTTCCAGTAGGATTCAAACATTACATATAACCCAGATTAACTACTTGGAACTGCTCCTCCCCATCATCTTCATAGTGAAATCTGCTCTCCTCCTTCACATAGTTGTTTGGCTTGGCTTTCCCATGCATGCACTGGCTTGTCCCAATGGCAAGTGTCATACCCTCTCATTCTTGCAATCCATTTAGCTTCTGCTGTGGTGAAAGATCCTTTCTCATACTCCTTTTGAAGCATGTTCCTTAAAGGTTTCCTGGTTTGCATATGCACTTAAGGTGGTCTGAAGGCCTTGAGGTTGCCCGAAGGCCGTACTGACCCAAAGGCATGGGTGGCCTGAAGGCCTTAAAGGGATCGAGGACCAAATCAGTGGCCTGATGGACCAAACAAGGGAATATTTCCAACTGATACACTGCAAAACAGTGCCTGGTATAGTTCCCGCTAAAATACCAACAACAGTACTACACAGTTCCTACTACTATAACTGTTACAATACTGCAACAATACAAGAAATTAGCCTTCACCTGGAATTGATCCTGGGTCACCTGGATGCACTTAAGGAGTCCTCACCAATTAGGCTGAGGCTCATGTGACTTATATTATCATTCTAATGAATATTTTTCTTTTTTAATTCACATTCTCTAGAATGTGAAAGCATTTATTTTTTTATGAAATTCTATGTGTGTCCCTCCCATCATATTGAAATTGGAACCACTTATCCTTCATTATTCAAAAAATTATAGCTTTATAGCTAATTAAATACCCAATAAACATCCACAATATATTATTTTCCTTCATCTTAAAGCTTCTGATCCCCTTTTTTTAAATATATACATTCAACAAAATAACCCAAAGGTGGTTTTTCAATAATTATGAATATATCATAACCAAGATCTTGTAATTTTTTATTTTTATTATACATACTCTGGGACTATTTTATACACAATAACATAATGAATCAAATATCATCAGTATAATAAGGATCTACTATTATTATTGAATAGTATTTTTCATCCTCATATCAATAAAATTGGATATTAATGTATTGCTCATTCATACATGTAAACTTCAACCTCTACGTATTGATGTGATTATGTTTCCACTACCATCATGAACGGTTCGATATGATAATATATTTTATGTGTATATTTGATATTTATTGTACATTTATGTTATTGTAATATGTTTTAATTATATACCATTATTTCATTCCATCAATCATAAAATAGTACGAACACTAGTGCGTATGCACAAACTACTATCTCCAAAAAGTGATTTGATTCATTTATTTCCCCCATTTATTTGAGTTTCTTGAATATGTATATAATGAATATATACTATTTTTATAATATTATAATAATATTTAAATTATTTAATAGTTATGAATGTGCTATAACCATATCTATTTAAATATGACTAAAATTAATAAAAATGAAATTAACAAATCAAATGATGGTGATAATGGAGGTTTATTAACTATCATGTGATAATAAGATATATGAAAACAACTATGTTATTATATTTTATTTATGGTTATTATAAAAAATTATTATAGATTTTAATTTATTAATCATTAATTTAATGCACTAATGAGGCTTGATATACATTCGGTATGGGTTTTATGTAAGAATATCAATTTCAATGTGATTTTTTATTCATAAATATTTAGTTGGTTAATTTAAATGAACAATATATATCAAAAATAGTTCTCTTTCTATTAATATATTTAATGTTTTCTTTTATTTTTTTCTCTATCTATGAAATCAATAGAAGGGAGTATTTTTTATGGAACACTAATCTTGTTGTTACCATCTTTCGTGAGTCATATCTTTTATGTTCACAATAGTTTTTAAATTCTATAAATATTTTTTAAACTAATTTTTTGAAATATATTACATTAAATAACATATTTTAATATCATCCTTCCTATAATTTTTTAAATGTGGATATTTTGATATTCTACCAACAATTTAAAAGGAATTTCTTGTTTAATAGAAACTATATGAATTTATTTAAACACAATGATTAATGAAATATTCACTGTGTATTTCATTAAATTTATTCCTTTTAGTTTAAAAAGGAATTTATTTTTATAATATAATAAAATTATTTAAATTATAATTTTTAATTTTCATATTAAAAGAATATTTTTTAACGAAATTTTATAGTGAATTTTTTGCATTATATTTATATATAAATCATCAATTAATTTTATTTTTCAAGGGATATGAACTAACATTTCCATATTCATTTATTACATGGATGGTATATGAGAATGATTATAAAATATTATTTAATCCTAAATATGTTCCATGCTTTATGATTTTATGATATGATGAATGTTGTATGTTGTTCTATCACACATATGTTTGGATTTTATTATGTGAAGGGAGGGTCTAGAATTATATATCACCCTCATGAATTTGATAATGAAGGATATGTATTCATATAATTGCAACAAGAATAGAATAATATTATAGATCATTATGATACATGTCTAATAATAAAATATCTCTTGTCAAAAATTACAATGGAAATTAGGGGAACCCAATCAACTATGATAGTATTATAAGTGTACCTTGTGTACAAAAAATATTGTTTATACATATGTACAAAAGAAAATATCATGAGTTATTATTGTAGGATCAAATATGTAAAAATTAGATGCTCAAATACAAGAGGTGTTGAATTGTATACTTTTAAAATATCCTTGGAACCTTTAATGTTAAGTATAACAAGGTTAAATAAACATTCACTAGACCTCTTAAATAAAACTTTTCTATTTTCTTAAAAGAAGGATTCTACCTTAACTCGTATAGAATCAATAATATAATAATAGCAACAGAATTACAAAGTATAATAAGGTGATACTTCATATCTTTAATAAAGTTAACATACAATAGCAGAATTAAAACAACTTTTAATAGTAAACAAGTAAAAATAAGATTATTTTATCCCAAGGAGAAGGATATCCATCAACCATGGATAAATTTCCCTTGATTTATACATTCAAGAAAGTCTATCATACCCAAACCTAGGTAATCCCTCAATCCGATAATCGGTATCTGTCATTATATCCCCTCAAGCCCTCGATTTAGATGGAAATTAGAACGACTATCTTCCAATCCCAGAAGCCCCCGATCAGCACGATCAAAGTCAGCACAAAGCAAGTCTGAACATGTTTTTCCCGCCTAAACAAGTTGTTCATGACATCAGAATGAAGTACTAAGAGTTGTAAGAGCCTCTCCCTCTAGAAATCATATCACAACTTTATTATTTCAAAGTCAGTTTTCATAATTGAATTAATTTGATCATTCAAATGGGCTTGTATTTCTAAGAAAAATCTCCCAACGATCAGCTCCTCTCTGATGGTCAAATTTTTCCTTAAATTTTGGAGGGACCTGGACATGTTTCAAACATACAACGGTCAGTTTATAACAGATTGTATAACATCGTTTAAAGTAACACAAACAATGGTAAGATAAATATAAATGTTATGTATAGGAAAACAAAGAATCCAATATCATTGGAATGATACATTTAAACAACTCTAACATTATCAAGAAAACGAAATCTTAAGAAATCAAGAAAATGGGTTCTTAAGAATAACATTATCAAGAAAACACAATCATAAGGAAAAGTAAATCTGATTGTGAAACATGTATCTCATTTGTTCCAGAATCGAAATCATAAAATCGGAATCACTTATATACCAGAATCAGATTCATAAAACTAAATCACATATACATCATAATCAGAATCATAAAACTGAATCACATATACACCGAATTCAGAATCATACAAACTAAATCATATATACACCAGATTCGGAATCATAAAAACTGAATCATATATACACCAGATTCGGTATCATAAAAATTGTATCACATATACACAGGATTCAGAATCATAAAAAATGAATCATATATACACCAGATTCAGTATCATAAAAACTAAATCACATATACACCAAATTCGGAATCATAAAATTGAATCAGATATTGTAATGACAGATCTGTAAGTATAAAAAATGGGAAATATAAATGATAGATCTGTAAGTATAACATAATGACAAAATGTAATGATATATCTATAAGCATAACAGAATGACAATTCCATATCTTAAAAAAAATACAAAACATGAAAAATATTCAGAACATAAGAAAAAGTGTTTGTGATTTTCAAAACATAAAACCATAAGGAATGGAGAAGTCATAAGATATACATATTTACTCACCAATATACCCATTTTTGGAATGAAAAAAAAAACATTTCTAATGAAGAATATATTGAAATAGATAAACAAAAATGAAAAAACTTGTCTCCCCTTTTGAATAAGATTTTGGATGAATATGACTAAACCCCCTTTAGGTTACATTTCCCAAATATTGTATTCTTGATCATTTAAGGCATGTTTTCTTAAGAAATTTTCCCCCCATAGATAAAAATTTCTTCTTAAAATAAATCTACCCCTTACTTGGACAATATCCTTTCTTTCCATACCCCTTACAATATTCTCCTTCTCAAAGATGAAATTATTCCTTTTAATAAATTCTTCCCCTTTGTGATTTTCAAAAAGAGGAAAAGGAATGAAGAATTATAAGATGTACCTGTAGGGTTAAGTAAGAATAAATTTGAAAACAAAAGAATGGTATACATGAATATTCTTACGAAAATTTTTATAAATAAGGTTTACAATACAAAAAAACATCGGAATGTAAAAAATGATCCATTATTCTTCTACTCAGAAAATATCTTATTTATCAAGGCTTTGAGTTTCGTCACATCCTTGTGATATTCTTCAAACCTTTTCAACATAATCTCTTTACCTTGATTATTATTTTCTAATGACAAGATCATTTTTTCTTGATTATCCACCTTTATCCCTAATTTTTCTTGGACATCTTTCTCACTATTAACAGATCAAGCCACAGAATTGAGTTGACTAGATTTCTGAGAGATTGATGTCTTGACATTTTTGATCTCAGTTTCACAAGTATCAAAAGATACTTTTTTTGAATCCATGAAGTCAAAAAACTATTTTAGCTCTTCATTGATAGTTCTGGTATGGTTAAAGACTTTCTTACAAGTCACCTTCTAAGATTTTTAATCAATCAAATGATTTATGTAGTCTACTTATTTCTTGAAAACCATGTCCCTAAAAATATTAGTCGAATCTGTATTTTTATTTAGGGTGTCTTGTATCATTTGACGTTGTGCATCTATGTTTTCAATAACCGGAATGGTATTGACAAAAATTCTTAAAGATAACTTGACAAAATCATTTTCAACAGATGAAGATGACTCAGATCCTGAAACAGGTTTTCCTTTCTCAACTCCTATTGGAGTTTAAGAATATTGTCTCTTTATTCTCTAAGAGGACTTCTATGGAATTTACATATTATAAAAATCATCCAAAACATTCTTACCTTTAAAAGGGTCTCGAATTGGAAATTGTTCATCTGAAACTTGAAAAACATTTAGACCTCCATGTTCATCATTTTCTTTTTCAAACTCATGATGTTGAGATCCTCCTTGTCCCTCTTCTTCTTGAAATTCATCCTTTTCTTCACCTTGTTGTTCAAACTATTCTTTCTCTACTTCTTCTTCTATTTCAAATTCAACTTCTTATTCATCTTAAACTCCAATCTCTTCCTCAACTTCAATTTCTTCCACATGTTCTTCTTCATCGTGTTCTACAAATTGTTCTACTGAAACAGATTTGGAAAGTGAACTTGAAGGAGTTGTAATACAATCTTTTACTTCATTTAATACATCATCATCATCATTTTGGATTATATTATCTTCAATTTCTTGAACTCTTTTTGATAAAGCTGGGACATTCATAGATTTCTGGATTTCCGGAGTGGCCACCGATTTCTTATGAATAACATGATATTCCATTACTTCTTGAGATTTCTTTTCTACAGCTTTTAGAAGAGACTGAAAAACTTACTCTTCCAAAGATTTCTTCTTTAACATCTACTACTTTTCTTTCTCATGATTTTCAGCCTTCATGATTTTTAGAGCCTTAGCCTCTAAAAGATTTAGACCAAAAGAAGGATCACCTTCTTTTATAGTAACTTCCATTTCTCCCCACATTGCAACTATTTCATCTAAATAAGCTTCCGGTTTCATTGGATGAGGAGGTGCTGATATCGTGACATCACAAACTGGTATAGTCAAGGTTTCTTCATCAGGTTTTTTTCTTGGGTACTGATTTTGATGATTCTGAAACATGACACTTGTTATGGAAAACCAATTATTCAAAAGTCATGGATTCTTCTAAGAAATCTACCATTATCCTTCTCAGAGTATCATCCCTGAGCAACACGATATAAAATGGCTTTGAGAATGATCGACATGAAGAATTTATTTCATGAAGACACGCAACAGTTATCCTGGAAATAGTTGCTGGATACATAAGGATCTGAGAACTGATTGTTCCACTTGTTATTGTTGGATGGTGAGAAATATGTACTTCACCATGTTGATCTTTCTTTCGTTGACTTAAAAGTCTAACAAAAAGATATCACATATCTTTAGAGAATACTTATCTATATTTATTAAAATAAGAAATCCTTGCATGTAGAGAGCCACCATCTAGTGGTTTGTTAAATGATTTGTATTCTTTGGATTATTAACATAAATAAGACCAAGAGAATCCAAAGCATTGACCTTATCAAAAGAACCTTCTTTCTCAGAAAGTTTCTGAGAGAAAAGAATAGACTCCCCTTTATATGGTATGTTAAGAACATTTTATTCCTTCCTGTAGGGGACTGTATATGATTTATCATAGCATTTGAACTTAAAAATATCCTTACTGTTCTTTTGAAATAATCTAATAGATTCATAGAATTGAATAAAGAGGTAAGGATAAAACAGATCCTGAAATTTATCCTTAGCCACACAGAGAGTTTACCATCCATTAGATCTTATCAACTTAGAAATAAGGGAGTCATATCTTTCGATGAAATTAGGGCACACTAACCTTTCTATAATGATTGAATAACCCTTAATCTCATTGCTAGCCGATAACTGATCTACTGAGGATTCAGGAGACATTCAGGGTGATGGTGAAAAAAGAATCAGAACGAAAGCTATGATGGAAACAGACACTCGACAATGATATCACTAAGTATGGTGCGATACGTGAAAATGAGGCACCCCGTATATAGGCATAGCTATGACATTTCAACTTCTATAAGATAATCAAACGGCTGAAAAAAACCTGATCTAATATGATAGTCGAGAATGGATATAGAAAATATGAATTTTGATATTTTGAAGTAAGGTAAATAGCAATTTAAGAAATTTTGAAATACCAACAACTAAAACATAAGATAAAGAAAATAAAGAGTAAGAAAGATTGCATTTTTGAGTACTCTAGTAGATTTATCGGTATTATAAGATTTTTTTCGATGTTTAAAATTTTGAGCTTTTCAAATCCGAACTTTTCAAATATCAACTTTTTAAATCCAAACATTTTAAATAAAAACTATTTGAATCCAAACTTTTTAAATTCTAAATTTCTAAATCTGAACATTTTATATTTTGAAATTTTCGAATCTGAAATTTTCAAATCTGAAATTTTCAAATCCGAAATTTTTAAATCCGCAATTTTCAAATCTGAAATTCTAAAATCTGAAACTTTCATATCTGAAATTTCAAATCCACAACACAAAAATATTAAAATCCATAATTCGAAAATATTGAAATCCATAATTTTCAAATCCATAATTTTCAAATCCAAAATTTTCAAATTAGAAATTTTTAAATTCGAAATATTGAAATCTGAAATTTTCAAATCTGAAATTTTCGAATACAAAATATTCAAATATGAAATTTTCAATTCCAAAATTTTCTAAGAAAAAAAATATTAAAGAAGAAAATAAACAAACATATGAAATCCCCATGAAATAAAGAGTTATATTAATGTTAAGAAATGATTTAAACAAGAAGTAGATATGAATGACTACCTTACAAAAATCATTCCTAGATTTGGTTTAATGTATTCAAATATATCAGAAGGTAGAGGTTTTGTAAAAATATCAGCAGGTTTCTCTTGCGTTCCGATGAATTGAAGAATAATATCTCTTTTAAGTGTGTGATCCCTAAGCAGGTGATGTCTAATATCTAAGTTAATTGAACGAGGGTTATGTATAGGGTTTTTACTTAGGGAAATGGCACTTGTGTTATCAAAAAAAATTTAGTCTTAGTCAAACTCATACTATAGTCTATGAGTGTTTATTACATCCACAACACATTAGCACAACAACATCCAGTTGCTAGGTATTCAGCTTCAGCAGTGTAAAGTGCTACAAAATGTTGTTTCTTGCTAGACCAATAAACTAAGGAATCTCTAACGAAATGAAATGTTCTAGATGTATTTTTATATCCATTTTACAACCACCAAAGTCATCATCTGAAAAATATTTATGTTCAAAATCATATCCAGAAGAATACAATTGTCCCAAATCTAAACTTCTCATTAAATACCAGAAAATTAATTTTATATCTTTTAAATGGGATTCTTTAGGATTTTATTGAAATCATGAATGTAAGCATAATGAGGACATAAAATCAAGTAGGTTAGCCATTATATAACGTATGCTTCCTATCATCCCTCTATAAGATGTTTGATCTGCAAGTTTCCCTGATTCATCAATATCAAGAGTATTAGAGGTTCCAATAAGAGTAATTATACTCTTAGTGTTTTCATACCAAATTTCTTTAGAAGATATTTCATATACTTATGTAGAGATATGTAAGATCCCTCTACTTTTTGTGAAAATTGAAAACCAAGAAAAAAGTTAACTCTCCCATCAAACACATCTCAAACTCAGCTTTCATAAGATTCACAAAGGAATCAGTTATTGATTGATGAGTTGATCCGAAGATGATGTCATTAACATAAATTTTATCAATAAAAAAAACATTACTATTTCTCTTTCTGAAATGGTTTGGATCAGTATTTCCCTTAATGTAGTTATTTTTAAGCAAAAATCTAGAAAGTATATCATACCAATATCGAGGGGCTTCTTTATGTCCATATAATGAATTGATATATTATTAAACATGATTAGTATATTTAGTATCTTCACATCCAGGGGTTTGATCATCATAGACATCATCATGTACATAAACGTTATGAAAATCACACTTAACATCTATTTGAAAGAGTTTAATCTTAAAAAATGCTCGAAAAGATAGAAGAATATTAATAGATTAAAGTCTTAATATAGGAGCATAGGGTTCTTCATAGTATATTCCTTCTTGTTGGTTATATACTTTTACAACCAATCTTGATTTATTTCTAAAAATAACTCCATTTTCATCACATTTGTTTCTAAAAACCCATTTTACTCTAATAACAGGAGTTTCCTTAGGTTTCTCAACCAAGGTCCAAACATGATTTCTTACGAATTCATTGAGTTCATCTTGCATAGAATTTATCCAATCATCCTCACCCAAGGATTCTTTATGAGTATTTGCTTCAAATTGGGAGAGAAATGCAACATGTTCAGCATCATTCTTTAATGAATTTCTAGTTCTTACTGGTTGATTAACATTTCTAATGATATTATCGCTGGGATGATTCTTAAGTAACAACTGACTTGGTTTTTGAAAAACATGTTCATCAAGATAAGGTAGAAAATCTTCAAGAGTAAATTTTTCAGAAAATTTTTCAAGAAAATTAACTTTGTCTAAATTATCATCTATCAAAGGATGGTGATCAGTTATAGAAAATATATCAGAAAATGATTCAGGTTGTTTGAAAACGAATGGACCATTTTCATCAAAATTATCATGTAATTTTTCTTCCACAGTGCAAGTGTTTTTATTAAAAACTCTATATGACTTTGAGTTAGTAGTGTAACCTAAGAAAATTACTTCATCAGATTTTGGGAAAAAATTATGTAAGTTATATTTGGTATCCGGGATAAATAATTTGCAACAAAAAACATTGAAGTATGAAACTTTTGGTTTTTGGCCAATACACAACTCATAAGGTGTTTTATTATGAAATGGTCTTATTAAAACTCGATTTATATTATAACAAGCAGTATTTACAGCTTCAGCCCAAAAAGTTTTAGCTATAGAATATTCACTCAACATGGTTCTGGTCATCTCTTGAAGAATTTGATTTCATCTTTCTACAAAACCATTTTATTGAGGTGTTCTTGGAGATGAGAAGTTGTGAGTAAAAACTTTTTTACTAGAAAAAGATTCAAAATCAAAATTTCCAAATTCTCCACCATGATCACTTTGAATAGTTATTAACAGTAGGTTTTTCTCATCTTTAACTTCAGATCTAATGATTTTGAAATAAGAAAAATCTTCATATTTCATTGTGAGAAAATGGACCCAAGTAAATCTAGTATAGTTGTCATATAGGACAAACACATAGTATTTTCCTCCAATACATTTAGTTTGTGTTAGACCAAATAAATCCATGTGCACTAACTGAAAGGCAATAGAAGTTGTATCATCACTTATAGATTTAAATATAGATTTTTGTTTCTTTCCACATTGACATGGAACATTGACCTTCAACAATTAAAACTTATGTTCTGGTAGATCCTGAAAAAGTTATTTCATAGAAATTTTACTACGATTCCTTATGTTACAGTGTCCTAGTCTCCTATTCTAAAACCATGATTGATCATAAAATGCAGTAAGGCAAGGTAGATCTTGACTTCAAAGGACTTCATGGTTTAAGGTGTACACATTCTCATGCCGAAGGGAAAAGAAAATAAAATCAACCTTGGAATTGTGAACTAAACATTTATCATTTATAAAATAAACAAGGTAACCATTATCACATAATTGGATTATGCTTATGAGGTTGTGCCTGAGGACTTTTACAAAAATAACATTTAAAATAACAACTTTACGAAGAAGAATAATGTTACCTATACTGACAATTTCTCCTTGATAGTTATCACCAAAAGTTACCTATCCACCTTTTGTTTTTAAAATCTTCTTGAAATAGTATTTGTTACCAGTCATGTGACAAGAATTTCCACTGTCCATGTACCATGGGTTATTGGTACATCATTCATTTTCCTAAAAAATAAAGAGTTAGTATTTTAGAATCCAAATTTACCAAGATCCAGAAATATTAGATAATAAAAGTTTGGGTCAACATATTTTTTTTAGAAAATTAAGCTTTATAAAACCTAGTGGATTGCACATTATTTAAAGAACAGTTTCTCTTCCAATGCCGGCCACTTTGGCCTTTAGTACAAAAAGCGATTATAGAAGGAACAAAATAATTATTTTTAAAAATAGGTTTTTCATGAGAATAACCTAATCCCTAATTATTAAAATGAAGTAAGATGTGAGAATATATCTTGTCAAAGTTTTCTTTACCAGAAGTAATATTTGCAAGAAGATCCTTCATTGAAAATATTTCATATTTTAGTCTCAAGACTAAATTATTATCCTCTTGAAAAATAGATTTATAATTAAATTTTTCATCTAAAAATCATTTTTTTTAAAGATGATTTTTAAGATCCTTATAATGTTTAACCTTCTAAGAATTAACTTCATAAGGTTTCTTAAAAATATTTTTTAAAACATTATTTTTCTTTTTAGTATCATCAGAAATATCTAAAATTTATTTTGTTAAAATGGATTCCCTAGAGTATGCTTTATCAAGTTTCTTATACACAATACAATTTCACTTTTCTAACAGCTTAGAAAATATAAAAATTCCCTCATAGGAAGGAAAATCATTATCATTATCTGATGAAGAAGATTCTTCATCTGAAGAAAAACCACTACCTGTAAAATTTTCAATTAAAGAAATATTGGTTAAGGATTCAGTAGTTCGTACCTTAGCCATAAGAAACTGATTTTGAAATAGAGCTATGGCTATTAAGACAATATTCTTTTTCCCAAATGATTCATATTATGAATTATCGTTAGTAGAATCCCCACCACTGGCACTCCATGTGTCATTGGATTTCAAGACATTCTTATGCTTTGATCTGTATAAATTTTTCTTGTTTCTATTAGAAATTATGTCCTTCTTGTCTCTTTTCATAATCAAGGGACAATGAGGAATAATATGACCAGTTCTTCTAGATTCATATCCTGTCACTTCCATATTTATTATGTTTTCCATATTTCTTCTGGTATCTATACTGAATGTTCTTCTTCCCAACAATTTTGTTCATCCTCCGAGAAAGATTGGATAATTCATTTTCTAAAGATTCACTTTCACTGGATTTAGAGTGGGTAACAACCTTCTTAGATTTAGATCTTGTAATTCTCTCAGGAGTCTTGGATTTTATATGATTTGATGTAGTTGTAAAATTAGCACCTCCATTTCCATTATTCTTTTTAATATTATCAGCATCTCTCTTCATTATTGTTTCAAGTTGAAGAAGAGTTCCGAACAGTTCATCAAGAAAAATATGAGTAAATTTCTTATTCTTATCTATAACAGTACTCTTGGATTCCAATTTGTTAGGCATGATGTCAATATCTTTTTCTATAAGAGAATCATCATCTAAACCATTCTCACACATTAATTGTAATCTGTTGAAGATAGTTATAAATCTGTGTTGTACATTACATATGTGTTTTTCATAAGGAAAGTAAGAACAATGATACTTAGCTCTAAGCATATCTCTTCTAGTTTCAATGAATTTGGGTGTTCTGAAGTGAGTTACATCAAGCTTCTTCCAAAAACTATATTCAAATTCATAGGATGAAATCTTGCTATAAATATTTCTAGTCACAAAACATAGAAAAGTATTACATACCTTAATGTTCAGCTGGTATTCTACCTTTTCTGAATTAGTAATGGTTCTAAGTTCCCTATCAGAAATTGTATAATATATAGTTAACATAATGTAGTTTTCTACACCTATTTCTATCATAAAGGTCTTTGTTCTATCTCTCCAGTACACACAATCATTTCCATCGAAGATCGGTGCTCTAGTAGTATTAAGATTATCTAATGATCTAAAAATAATTCCTACCATACTAAAAAGATATTTCTATCCATAAAATGTATTTGTAGTAATAGTTTAAAAAAATATGAAGAATTTTAGAAAAGGATAAATTGAGTAGGAAAACATGTATGTGGATATAATTATTTTATAGACCTCCTCTAATAAAAATTGATAGATTGATTCAGAGTAAGAGGTATCCAACCTCTGATACCAATTTTAGGATCGAATATGTAAAAATGAGATGCTCAAATACATTATGGGGTGTGAATTTAATACCTTAATAATTCCTTTGAAACCATTAAAGTTATGTTTAACAAGGTTAAACAAACATTCACAAGACCTCTTAAAGAAACTTTTTCTATTTACTTAAAAGAAAGATTCTACCTTAAAGCGTATAGAATCTGTAATAAAATCATAGTAACAAAATTACTATTTATAAGAAGGTTATACTTTATAACTTTAACAAAGTTAACATACAATAGTGGAATTAAAACAACTTGTAATAATAAACAAGTAACAATAGGATTCTTTTAACCCAAAAGAGAAGGGTATCCAACAACCTTGGATAAAGGTACCTTGATTTATAATTTCAAGAAAGTATGTCTTACCCAAACCCAGGTAAGACCTCAATCCAAAGATCGGTATCATCCTTGATATCCCCAAAATCCCTCAATTTAAAAGGAAATCAAAACCTCTGTCTTCCAATCCTGGAATCCCATAAACAGCACGATTGGAGTCTTCACAAAGCATGTCTGAACAAGTTGTTCACAACATCAACATGTAGCATTGAGAGTTGTAAGAGACACTCTCTCTAGAAATAACTTAATAGCTTTATTCTTTCGAAGTCAGTTGTAAAAATTGAAGTAATTTTATCATTCAAATGGGCTTGTATTCATAGGTAAAATTTCCCAACAGTCGGCTCTTTTCCAATGGTCACATTTTTCCTTAAATTTTGGAGGGACCTGGACACATGGAAAACATACAACGGTTTGTTAATAACATATTGTATGACATCATTTCAAGTAATAGAAACAATGTTAATTAAAAGATAAATGCTATGTATAAGAAATCATAGAATTTGATATCATTGGAATGATACATTTAAACAACTCTAACATTATCAAGAAAATGTAATCTTATGAAATCAAGAAACATATTCTTAAGAATAACATTATCATGAAAATGGAATCATATGGAAAAGTAAATCGGATTATGAAACATGTATCTCATTTGTTCTGGAATGGGAATCATATAATCAAAATCACTTATACACTAGAATCGGATTCCTAAAACTGAATCACATATTCACTGTAATAGGGTTCAAAAAATTGATTAACATATACACCAGATTCAGAATCATAAAAACTGAATCATATATACACCAGATTCGGAATCATAAAAACTGAATCATATATACACCAGATTCAGTATCATAAAAACTGATTCACATATACACCGGATTCATAATCAAAAAAACCGAATCATATATACACCAGATTCGGTATCAAAATAACTGAATAACATATACACTGAATTCAGAATCATAAAACTGAATAAAAAATCATAATGACAGATCATTAAGTGTAAAAGAATATGAAATCAGAATGAACTATCTGTAAGTCTAACAGAATGAAAAAATGAAACGATATATCTATAAGCATAACAGAATGACAATTCCAGATCTTATTATAAATACAGAACTTGAAAAATATTCCAAACTTAAGAAAAAGTTTTTTTGATTTTCAAAACATAAAACCATAAGCAATGGAAAATTCATAAGATATCCTTATTTAATAAAAAATAATTACAAAATTTTTTCACGGACGGTGACTTATTATAAATGATTACTCATCGTATTTAATGAATATTTTTTTTTATAAAAAATTATTAGATGTTTAGATATTACGATATATGAATTTGAGGGTATGATTTTCTAAAATAAACATCATGTTGTCATTATGTTATTCATATCTTATGAAATATTATGATCATTGATTTAAATGTCTTTTATTTACCCGTATAGAACATATGATGGTACACATTATTATTTTTATCCATTCATCTATTTATGTAGAGTGTTCTTATGTTTGTTTTGTCTATAATGGGTAGTAGTTGTGAGGGGCATAATGAGAAATGTTATAGATAATTTATTAACTAGTTTTTTATGTATACATATTTCAAAAGACAAAAATAATTTTAGATCTATAATATATTGAATTGAAATATAGTCTATACATTTTCCAATAAGTTGTATTATTTATATATGAATAGTTTTAGACTATATAGTTTTTAATAGAGAATGGTTTAGTGGTTTTAGTAAACTATGTTGTTAAAGTATCTATTAAAACAATTAGGATAAGAATTAAAATATCAAATATAGTTATGTTAATATAATTAATGTAATGTAGGTTTCAAAAAAAACTTATTTATAGATACTAATTTTGTATCTTATTTTAGAAAATAATTATCTTGCATTAATAACAATGAAAAGTGTTTTTTGTGTATATCATGTTCATCATTATATAAAATAGTGTCTACAACTTTACTGTGAGCATCATTTGACATTTGTTTAAATATACTTTGTTTAATTAATAATTTCATCAAGATCTATTAGGATGGTTTTCAATAGATATACACCAAGAATGACTAATGTTTAACATGTGGTTTAATTGATTGATAAGTCGGGGTCATGACTTAGACATCGTTTTTAAGGGCCCATACCATGGAATACTTTTCCATGGTGAGTTTCAGTGTTAGATCTATCTTCTAACGAGCTCATGGTTATCCAAATAGAAACTGGATATTTAAAAGAATTATGCACTGATAATTATTTTCTGATACTTCAAGGTTAGTTTCGAATGTGCACAGGATTGTGTTGTGTCATATGCGGCTTGATGGATGATTTCAGAGTGCCACCCATTTTTGGCATGGGTTTTCAGGTAGGTAGGTTGTAGCATAGCATAACTGGGGTTAATGTATAATGGATTGGAGTTATATAATTGGCCATAATACTTCATGGAAAATGGAATTTCCAACTAAGACAAGGTTCATTAGGGTAATTCATCTAATTTATGGGTAAAAACATCTTGTGGGTAGTGTTGTGGTATTCCATCCCTTTGGTTTATTAGGTTTTCTAGTATTGTTCATTACCTTGCACCACATTCCCTATTCCATTTTACATGGATTTAGTAAATGCCAGGACTCATGGTCCTCAGAAATTATTTAACCATAAGGATAAAACATGGTATTTATCCATGAACTATGTTATTCCATGTGTCAAGAATATATTTTGGCAGGGTCCAGAATTATATTTGGTCGTAAGATACTCAAAATTCCTATAAAAAGATAAACCCACCACCTAATTGGGGATTTTTCTAATCCATTCCTCTCAATCCCTAACAGATAGATATTTATTTTTAAATTCATATGATTCCTATTATGATCAAAGTAAATTTCTATTTTCTATTGTATGATAAATGAAAATATTTGTTGAGTTCATAATACCATTATGAGGGTTCTTATACATTAATTTTTTTTACTCTCGATTCATCCTTCCATGATTTAGAGTTTGATATTCATCATTATAATAATTTCTTATTTGTAATATGTTGGTGTTTTTATGGCATGAGAACATTAGGAGATATTATTTATTTTATGATAGTATTTGTGAGATATTTTCATTGATATTCTATAACCATTAAATGAAAGATGAATGAATTGTTGTATGGGATTCATTTGGTCTCATTTTATTTTTGTGAAATTGTAATTCCATCATAATTTAGATATGTTGGTTGTGTTGAAATTAAAAATTAGGGGGAGGTTACCATGCTGAATCTCTTTGATGTTCAAGCACCCCCTTTCATTCCCTTCTCGAATCCTAACAACATTCCATACATCTCTCAGATTTTGGTCTGCCCGAAAGTCACTGAAAGCATCGAGGGTTTTCTTCTTCTTCTGATATCTAATCTAGAATTCACTGAGGCTTCTTCCCTACTGAATCATACCCTGAGAGCATGTTTCAAGAATCGTTGGTCGTTAGTGGATTCATTATATTGTCTCATTTTTTAAAAATTTGGCTTGCAAGAGTGTGCTACTATCTGACTTCTCGATGCCCGAAGTATTATGATTCGATTTAGTTCGAAAGACGACATGATTCTCGCTTAGTCGAGCATGCCCCGATCCTGGGACGATGCTGATTTTATAATCATTAAATGGTCTTATGATTTCCACATGCACTGAGACCCACGAAATCTAGTGATCTGGGTAAGTATTTCACGTCATACTCTTCCATTCCAAAACCCCTTGATTCATCATCTACTCGGGAATCTGGTTGGGGGATTCCTTTGTACAAATTCTAAGACCCGTGTTGTACGTCATCAGATATCTTATCAGGTGTGTGTCAAGTTGGATGTTTCAAATCCCCCTATTGAGGCCTTCTGGATTACAGTGGAAGAGGATTTTTGTTACAAGAAAAACGTCAAATTTGAATCTTGGTGCGATTATTGTTCGCTATGCTAGCTGCTTGGGCACAGTAAGGTGATCTACAAGCGACATGCGAGAAAACAGGGAGTCACTCCAGATGTCAAGGTGGACAGGGTCCAGGGCGGTCCTCTTAGAGAGGCATGTTCTCTTTGGGTTCAGAATGGAGATGGTCTAGCGATGGCTATGTTGGCTCTGGGTGGTGGCGCAACAATCTTGAGGCATCTGTGAGTGTGGATGATGTAATAGAACACAAACTAGCTGGGAGTTCTCATCCTAAACCGAGGGTATCAGAGGTCTTTAACTGACTGCGTAGATATTTTTGAAGCCCCCTGGGCATGTTGTTAGTAGGGGGTCCCCAAGCCAGTGTGGTGGTTGAGGTTCCTTTGGAAGTGACCAAGGATCACTCTCAAGACTCGGGGGGCCCATAGGGGAGCTGTTGAACCATCCTCCAAGGGTTTAGATTTAATTGAACCATATTCCTTTGTAATGGGGGTAAAATAAAGAGACAGGAACACCTCGGACTGGGGGGCTCAGTCCTCTGTAAAGGGAAAGCACAAGGATGGACATGAGTGGCAGGAGCCTACACATGAGGTCAGCAGGTCTCTGACCACTATCTAGGGGGAAACCTAGGAAGGATTTTGTCTGGGTTCAACTTAAATAATGGATTATAAAGTTTAATAAATGAGGTAGAGCCTGAATGAAATTCTAACTACCTCTCTGGGGTCGATACAGATGGGGAAGGACAACCTGTAGACTCTATCGGGTTGGGTAGGGCTGGTAAAGGTCTGCACAACCCAAGGAGGAAGAATGGAAATAAGGAAAATTGGGATCCAAGAAGTTGTATTGTTTCCATGAAGCTAAAATATAAGGTCCGAAAAGACTCTTCCTCTCTATCTAAACCGATGGATACTCGATTGGTCAAAAAAGATGGTAAACGCAAGGAGCATGAGTGCCAGCAAGGATTGAGAGAGAAGACTCGACAGGATGATGTCCTAGCTACCTATAACAGCCCTATATTTTATGTGATATATTATTTTTAATTTCATTGATGTATTCTATTATACACTACACATAGATTAGATTGTACTATATGAAACACTGTGTTATCTTTCAGTTTATGAAACATTATTCTTGGCTTGTGTTACACACAAATTCAAGTTTGTTTTGTGGAAATTATTCTATGCAACATTAAGTATAGATTTTGTTTAACGTATAAATGAAATAATTTTTGATTATTTTATACGAAACAATGAACAGAGCTTTCACTACACGCAGCCCTGACTTGGTTTGAATTACACACAATCAAGACCTTTTCGATAGCGTGTGTAGTACGCAATACCATGTTTCACAAAACGAGATATTATTATAATATTATTATGAACTAGTCGTTAAGAATAGTAATACCCACTTTTTGAAATTTTAAAAATTTTATTTTTCAAAATGGACTTCATTTTTGGATTCGGAATATCAAAATTTTCCTAGGGTGAATTTTTGGTATTTTTCTGAAAACATTAAATTTTTGATGAATAGTGAAAACACTAGGTTACCATTTAAAAACCAACTTTTATTTAAATAATTATTTATTTTATATAAATTTATATTAGGTCAAAATTGATTCATAATACCTATATAAGTTCAATGTAATTCACTGGAGTCATTTTATAATAATTTATGATATAAAAAAATTTTATTGAACTTTTCACCGCCTTTTACTCACATCCTAGGAGAATTTGATAATTTACATAAAACATAATTTTACCACTTCTGTGAGTGGAATTTTGAAAATCCGAGAGACATAGTTAATATCAATGAGTAAAATGTGGTCAATACGATAAAAATAATATATGGTGAATTGTAACTTTTTACTTTTATTTACCACGGTTAAAATTAAAGAGGGTAATTAATGATAAAAATGATATTATTATTACCCTAAAACATTCCTTAATTCTATTGGATAAGTTTAATTCGACCAAAAAACCTTAGTAATAAAATATTATACTTTAGGTCCACTTGGATTAGATTAAGAAACTTATTATTATTTTATTTAAAGAATAGTTAAAATAGTTAAAATCAATGTTTAATAACTAAAACATTTTTAATATAAGGTTATAAACATGATAAATTCGACTAAAAATATTTATTAGAAATATTAAAATATTTCCTACCTAATGGTATTTTATTTATAATTTTTAGACATTAAGTAATTTAGTTTATTTATGACACAATAATGATGCAGTAATTACATTATTAATGAAATATTAACATAACTGATGTTATAAATACCCAAATAAATGTAATTTGATACTTTTTATGAATGAAAATAATTTTCTAGGTTAAAATGACATTTTATTATTTATTAAATTAAATTTTTTAGAACTAATCATGTTGTTATGATTTTCACAAAAAAATATTTACCAAATAGAGTCAAAATTGACATAAAATAGTTTATAAAACAAATATTATATTATTATTTTTTATTTTATTCCTAAAAATCTATGTTTTGTCCAAATGACTTATATAAGGATAAATATTTTAATAATGAACCACTTGGGGTTCGTTTGTCTTGTTATAGTATGTTTATTAACCATATAGTGTAAGAAAACAAAAAGTCAAGGTAAAAGTGATATTATTTAACTTAGATTAAAATCTAAATGGTATGGTTAAAATAGTAACCTAAACTTTTCGAAAACCTATTTTTTTATAGTATTTCGACCCATACCCACGTTAGATTTACTAAAAATCAATTTGGAGGTATTATATACTGAATATTACTTTATTATAAAATAATATTTTAAGTTCTTCCAAAGGTGCCCCTATCCTCCCTTATAAAACGGGCACCCCTTCCCTCTTTTCTTCACACCCTTTTAAGACTTGAATCTTGGAAAAACCCTTCCAATTCCACTTATAAACTTCCCTACATTCTTTATAGTGGTTCTGGTATCCTAAAAAGACCATCTCTAGTGCCTTAAGAGGTTGTTAAGAAGAGGCGTGCCAACGAAGAGGTAATATCCTTTACCAATTCTTTCCAATTTATTTCTTCTTCTACCTATTATTATTTATTTGTTTCATCATAAATTAATAACATCACTGTCACTCATATAATGATATGTTATTATAAATATTAAAAAACCCTATTTCATCTTCTATCCATCCTATGGAAAATGAAATCACTGCGCGTGCGTATGTACGGAATACCGTCTCCACGCCGTGGTGCAATATGTTTTCCACCACCACCTTACATGGATGTGTATAATGGTGTAAACAAATAAATATATACATTTATTTTAAATTGATATTGATTCTGATGTATTATACATAAACTTAAATACAATTCCACAATCATGGGAATGATATCATCGCTCATGCGTACGTATGGACTACCATCTCCACGAACGCGATGAGATTAATTTTCCATGATTAACCATTCAAGAATGATTATAAAGTATATATAATGAATAATAATGAAATATATGACATAATTAAGATACTGGATTTATTTATACATAAATATATTTCATCTACTTACTTCCATTCAAATCAATAAGGAAAATAAAATAGTGTTCATGCGTACGTACGACCTACCGTCTCCATGAACGGTGTATTTCATTTCATTTATCTATCTGTTATATATATATATATAATGAATATATATGATATATAAATCATTATTTACATTCTGGAAGTAATTAAATCAATATATAAGTAGTAATAATTTCAAGAACAGTATGTCCAAACACGTACGATAAATAAAATGTTTTACCCAAAACGCTGCTTTAACATGAAATTTACAAATGAACGGGTAATATAAAGTCATAAGAGAACCATGTATTATATCATAACAATGAATATTATTTTTTAATAATTCAATGGTATTAATTAAATCATTATACAGGTGGTTCGGATACGTACAAAGCATATCATACATAAGGTAAGGGATAATTTTGCAATCTCATTTTTATCTGAGATTTCTTATACGTAAGTATTTACTGGGGTTATATTTTTATCCATATCCATAAAAATGTTTTTCATAAAGTGTTTAATATTCATACATGTATTTTTGAAGACATGTTTACCCCTCTTTGAATTTTACATTGTGTTATGGAAAGAATCATTCTTTTGTTTACCCTATGAGTAACTTGTTGACTTTTCCAAAAAAAGTACGAGGATAATGTTTTTTTAACCTATACGGAATAAACAGATTTTTACGGTTATATAACACGTTATTTTCATGAATCATACTCTATATTATTTGATGACTATTTTCAAAAAAATCCATTTCTTTTAAAATTTCATGGCATTTTGTGAAAAGAAAATGAATTTTAAGAATAAAGGATATTTTCCTAAAGAATTCATTTCAAGTGGTTTATCAAAATAATTTTCCATATAAGATGATATTATTTCATATGTTTATGATTCACATGTAATGTCACTATGATTTACATGGTTTCACTTTTCTTATGATGAAATATCTATTTGTTTTATATGGATTATGTGATGATGGGATGATGTTTATGAAACCCATTTTATTCTTTGAGTTATGATAAATGTTTTAAGTTTATTTTGTGGCACAAGTAGTAATTATTTCAGTATGAGATGGGTGGGAACTATATATCCCTCCAATGAATTGGGTAAAGATTAATATCTCATGAGATAGGCATGGCTGGAATGGTAAGTTAATTTGGTTCAGTGATACAGGACTACAATGAGGAGTGAACTCGATTCAGAAAGGGACTTTGTCCACTAAGATGGTCTTGGTAGTAATTCCTTGGCTACTATGGAAATCATATCATGTGCTTAATGGTTTCCCACAAATACATGTTTCATTCCCATGTTATTACTTTATGATATATTCCTTACATACATCCATGATTTATGTCTTTACTCATGATTTTGATGTTTATATTTTGTGTTCATGTTTTTGCATTCAAATGTTTATGGATTGTTTTATGTTCACTATGATTACCCTTAATGAGCATTTGAGATCACCCTTTATATGTTTTATTTTCCCTAGGGTATAAATAAAGTTTTTATTTATGAAAAAAGGGGATGATCTTTATGGGATATGTTGAAGATCTTTCACCACGATTAGAAGATTATGTTTTGTGTTTCCAAAGACACTAAACTATTACGGTCCTTCAGTGTTTTTTATGTATTATATATTCAACAAAAGTAATGTAATGTCCATGTACGCCAATTTTTGGGTCTCTACAGTTGGTATCAGAGGAAAGGTTTAGTTAATCTTTGGAAACTAGGATACTAAAACATAAGTGAGATCCCTAGATATATTTCTAAGGTATGTCCATGGATGTCCCTAAGGTTAAGTATAAGTATAGGTTATAGTCCTTGAATTATGGTAACGATCTTAGAATTAACCCTAAGATGTTAGATATTAATGGTACTCCACCTTTATTATGTTGTTTTCCCTAGAATGATTTTGCCTCTCACACAATTCTTTTTGTGTTTTAGATGATGGATGAAACCCGAAGGAACTGTGTTGATCAATGTAATGGTCAATGCATTGATTTTACTCTTGAAAAAACCAATGTTATGGGAAATGGATTTCGAAATTTTATTACTATACTTACACAAGATATGAATCATTTTGGACATCCAAATGAATAGAGAAGGGAACAATATTCCATTGAGTCCTTCATGAGGCAACACCCACATTATTTCAGTGGGTCTTCTGATCCACTTGTTGCGGAATAATGGATTAGTACGATTGAAAAGATAATTTCCATACTTCTCTATTTGAAACATGAAATAGTCATTATGGCTATTTATCGTATAAAAGGTGAATCAGATCAATGGTGGACTCTAATTAAGAATATGAGGCCCCGAGATGAAATTGAATCCATGGAATGGGATGAGTTCAAGATCTTATTTTTCAATAAGTAATTCCCTAATATTCTTAAAAAAATGATGGAAAAGGATTTCCTTGAGATTAAGAAAAATGATGATGAATCTGTTGGAATATACGAAGAGAATTTTAGAAGGCTTGCAAGGTATGAATCTGGCTTTATCATCTAAAATGAACGTAAAGTTGATTGATTCTTCAATGGCTTAAAAGAAAGTCTTCGAAGGGTATTATCTATAAGCTACTTCAGTAGCTATGAAGAAATTGTGTGTTGTTCTATCAAGGAAGAAATGGAATTTTTTGTTACATATCCATCTCATGGTTTTGACAAGAAACAAATGATGGAGTTCAAGGAGAAATCTCAGAATAATGGTGAATAGAAGATGAATGTTTCTTTATGCTCAAAGTGTGTAATGAAGCATCGTGGAGATTGTCTTAAAGGGACTAGAAAATTTTTTAACTGTGGAAAAGAAGGTTATTGAGTAGCTGAGTGTCGAAGTAATGGGAAAAGGGTTGCTAATGATGTGAATAAAGAAAAGATTGTAGAGAACACACCACCAACACTTCAATGCTTCAAGTGCAAGGAAATTAGGCATTCTGCTAATCAATTCCCTAATCCAAGGGTTAATGATGATCAACGTGAGAAACCTCTTAAGGAAAAGGATAAAGGGAAGTCACATGTGATCACTATTTGTGATGTTGAGTATGAAAATTATGTTTTGTAATGATTATGTGTTTATGGAATGAGATTTCAAAATAGTATCATGGAAACAATTTATGCCATCGTGGAAATTTGTAATATCTATGTATTGGTTTTCAATAATTATATGGTACCAGTATCCACGAAACGTGATTGAAATATTTTTGGAAAGAATATGATATGCGCATAATGAAGCGATAAATAAAAAATTAAATGATCTCATGATTGATATAAGAACAAAGTTATATCATGGTTTGAGTATATAAAAATTTTTGGATTTTCGTTTGTCGAAAGTGTTAAATTTTTACACCATTCATGTTTCCACTAATAGTAAATTGGTATTCATTTTTCAAGAGAATACATGATTAAGGTATTCCCATGTTTGTAATTTGTCCAACAAGATATACTGTATGATATATGGGGGATAAATGATGGTATTCACATGCTCTCTATATGACATTTCTAGTAATTGTTTTCATTATAATATGAGCTTAGACAGAAGTATTTTGGATAACTCTAAAGATTGGAATGAATTAAGTTAGAAATATTATAGTATTGTTTAAGGCTAAATTTTTTATGACATTATTTATGGAATGTTATAATAATGTAGTTTTAGAAAATGGAAAACCTGCAGGAGATGCGACAACCTGTCGCGTCGGACAAGGCTATGGGAATCGAACCCACAACTGAAGTGCGGCATGCCTTTATCACCTACCACTAGCCAACAAGAAGTCCTTGGTTACTAGAAACTATTTTTTTATATGAATCGGTATGATATATGAAGTATAAGTTTATTTTAGGAACCATATACGATTAATCTCACTATAGATGGACTTATGTATATTTGATAACTTTTTCTAACCTTTTGTTTGAGACAGATGGAGTGACCCATAATTCTATCACATGTTCTATTAACACTTCACAAATGACAAATTAAACTTCATTTCTTTAAGAGATGAAGTGGAAATTGTTCAGGGCATGAAAAAAAATTGAGATTGTACCGAAATAATGTAAGTATTTCTTCTAATTAAAATTCTTCAACTTTAGGGAAATCATCTTGAAAAAAAATGTTTTCCTAATGACCTTATATCCAATGAATCATATGGTACCTTAGATCATCACAAATTTATGGCTTTGTGATTGTTGTATTTTTCATATCCATGTTCTCTACCACTCTCCATCAGAACAAGATGGTTAGGTTTCTCTTCCATATCCATATTTTCACCTATGTTGTCCTATGTGGAAACCCAATGCTGAGTCACATTGGGTGACTGTTATGATTCTAACATCCCTTTATAAAACGAATTTTTAGTATTCCTTTTTAATATTTGGGTTTCTATGAAAGAAAATTTCAAGTAGTAAAACATTTATAACTCTGACGAATTTTGAGGGAGAAATTCATTTTAAGGGGGGTAGAATGTAGCACCCCGAGATTTTATGAGATATATTATTTTTAATTTCTTTTATGTCTTCTATTATACACTACACCGAGATTAGATTGTACTATACACAACACTGTATTATCTTTTAGTATATGCAAGACTATTCTTGGCTTGTGTAACAGACAAATTCAAGTTCGTTTTGTGGAAATTATTCTACGCAACATTAAGTATTGATTTTGTTTAATGTTTAAATGAAATAAGTTTTTATTATGTTATACACAACACCGAACTGAGCTTTTACTACATGCAACCCTGACTTGGTTTACATTACATGCAATCAAGACCTTCTTCGATAGCGTGGTTAGTACACAATACCATGTTTCACTAAAGGAGATATTATTATAATATTATAATGAACTAGCCGTTATGAATAGTAATACCCAATTATTTTGAAATTTTATAAATTTTATTTTTCAAAATGGACTTCATTTTTGGATTTGTAATATCGAAATTAGCCTAGGGTTATTTTTTGGTATTTTTCTGAAAACATTCAATTTTTGATGAATAGTGAAAACACTAGGTTACCATTTAAAAACCGACTTTTTATTTAAATAATTATTTATTTTAATTAAATTTATTTTAGGTAAAAATTGATACATAATACCTATATATGTTCAACTTAATTCATTGGAGTAATTTTATAATAATGTTAGATATAAAAAATTTTTATTGAACTTTTCAACCCCTTATACCCACCTCCTAGGAGAATTTGATAATTTACATAAAACATAATTTTTCCACTTCTGTGAGTGGAATTATAAAAATCTAAGAGACATGGTTAATATAAAGTAGTAAATTTTGGTTCAATAAGATAAAAATAATTTTTGGTGAATAGTAAGTTTTTACTTTTATTTATCACGGTTAAAAGTAAATAGGGTAAGTAATGGTAAAAATGATATTATTATTACAGTAACACATGTACTAATTCTATTGGATAAGTGTAATTAGACCAAAAACAACCTTAGGAATAAAATATTACCCTTTAGGTTCACTTGGATTAGATTAGGACACTTATTATTATTTAATTAAAATAAAAGTTAAAATAGTTAAAATCAAAGTTCAATAACTAAAACATTTTTAATATAATGTTATAAATACGATAAATTAGACTATAAATATCCATTAGAAAGATAAAAGGATTTCCTACATAATTTTATTTTATTTGTAATTTTTGGACATTAAATAATTTAGTTTATTTATGACACCATGATGATGCAGTAATTACCTTATTAATGAAATATTAACATAACTGATGTTATAAATACAAAAATAAAAGTAATTTGATACTTTTAATGAATTACACTAATTTTCTAGGTTAATATGACATGTTATTATTGATTCAATTAACTTTTTTTGAACTAATCATATTGTTATGATTTTCACAAAAATATTTTACCAAATATTGTCAAAAATGACATAAAGAAGTTTTTGAAACAAATATTATATTATTAATTTTTATTTTATTCTTAATAATATAACGCATAGACAAATGACCTAGATAAAGATACATATATTAATTATGAACCACTTGGTGTTCTTTTTACTTGTTATAGTAATTTTATTAACCATATAGTGTAAGGAAACAAAAAGACACGGTAAAAGTGAAATTATTTAACTTAGATTTAAATCTAAATGATAAGGTTAAAATAGTAACCTAAACTTGATTAAAACCTATTGGTTGATAGTATTTCGACCCATACCCACTTTATATTCTAAATATATCAATTTGGAGCTATTATAAACCAAATATGACTTTATTATAAAATACTATTTTAAGTTTTTTCAAAGGTTCCGCTCTCATCCCTTATCAAAAGGGCACCCCTTCCCTCTTTTCTGCACACCCATTTGATCCTTGATGCTCAGAAAAACCCTACCAATTCCTCTTCTAAACTTCCCTAGAAACATTATAGAGGTTCTGGTCTCCTCATAAGTCCAACTCTAGTGTCTTAAGAGGAGGTTTAGAAGAGACGCATCAAAGAAGCGGTTATATGCATTACCGATTATTTACAATTTATTTCTTCTTCTACATCTTAATCATTATTTGTTTCATCATAAATTAAAAACATCAGTTTAAATAATCTACTAATATGTTTTTATAAAAATGAAAAAACCCTATTTCAAATTGTATATATCCTACGGAAAATGAAATCATCGCGCGTGAATACTGACGGAATACCGTCTCCACGCCGTGGTGTAATCTGTTTTCCACCACCACTATACACGGATGGATATAATGGTGTAAATAAATAACTATATATTGTTATTTTAAAGTGATATTTATTATTAAGTATTATACATACACTTCAATACAATTCCATGATCATGGGGATGATTCATCGCCTGTGCGTACGTACGGACTACCGTCTCCACGAACGTGATGAGATTCATTTTCCATGATTAACCATTCAATAATGATTATAAAGTATATATAATGAATAATAATGAAATATATTACATAATGAAGCTACTGGATTTATGTATACAAATATATATATGTCATCTACTTACTTCCATTCAAGTCCATAAGGAAAAAAATATCATTCATGTGTACATACGGCCTACCGTCTCCATGAACGATGTATTTCATTTCATTTATATATTTGTTATATATATATATATATACTGAATAAATATGATATATAAATCATGATTTAAATTCTGGAAGTAATTAAATCATGATATAATTAGTAATAATATCAATAACAACAAGTCCAAACACGTACGATAAATAAAACATTTTACCCAAAATGCTGCTTTAACATGAAATTTACAAAAGAATGAGTAATATAAAGTCATAAGTGAACCATATATGATATCATAACAATGAATATGATTCCTTAATAAGTCAATGACTTTATTTAAATCATTTTACATGAGGTTTGGATACGTACGAATCATATCGGAGCTATGGTTAGGGATAATTTTGCAATCTCATTTTTATCTGAGATTGCTTATACGTAAGTATTTACTGGGGTTATATTTTTATCCATGTCCATAAAAATGAATTTCAAAAAAAATTTAATATTCTTCCATGTATGTTTAAAGTAATTTTTACCCCTTTTTATTTTTTACATTGTGTTATGGAATGAATCTTTCTTTTGTTTACCCAACGAGGAACATTTTGACTTTTCCGACAAAAGTAAGAGGAGATTGTTTTTTTAAATTATATGGAATAAATGGATTTTTGTGGTTTCATAACACCTTATTTTCATGAATCATACTATTCAATATTTGATTACTATTTTCATCAAATTCTTTTTCTTTTAAAATTTCATTGCATTTTGAGAAAAGAAAATGATTTTGACGAAGAAATGATATTTTCCTCAAGAATTCATTTCATGTGTTTTATCAAAAACATTTTCCATATAAGATGACATTATTTCATATTTGTATGTTTCAAGTATAATTTCACTTCGATTTAAATGGTTTCAATTTTTTTATGATGAAATATCCATTTTTTATTTGGATTATGTGATGATGGGATGATGTTTATGAAACCCATTTTATTCATTGGGTTATGATAAATGTTTTATGTTTATTTTGAGGCACAAGTAATAATTATTTCATAATGAGATTAGTGGGACCTATATCTCCCTCCAATTCATTTCGTAAAGATTAATATCTAATGAGATAGACGTCGATGGAATGGAAAGTTAATCTGGTTCAGTGATACAGGACTGGAACGAGCAGTAAACTCGATTTAGAAAGGGACTTTTTCCACTAAGATGGTCTTGGAAGCAATGCCTTGGCTACTATGGAAATAATATCTTCTGATTAATGGTTTTCCAAAAATACATGTTTTATTACTATGCTATTCCTTTATGATATATTCCTTTCATACATCCACAATTTATTTCTTTGTTCAAGATTTTGATGTTTAGATTTTATGTTCATGTTTTTGCATTCAAATGTTTATGGATTGTTTTATGTTCTCTATGTTTACCATTACCAAGCATTTGAGATCACCCTTTATATTTTTCTGTTTCCCCAAGATATAAAAAAGGGTTTTAGGTAAAAAAAGGGGGAAGATATTTATGGGAGATGTTGAAGATCTTTCACTATTATTAGAAGATTATGTTACGAGTTTCCAAAAACACTAAACTATTACGGTCCTTCGGTGTTTTTTTTGTTATGTGTTATGTATTATGAAAAATTAATGTAATTTCCATGCACGTCAAGATTTTGGTCTCTACACTACCCAATACCAAGAGGATGGAGACCCAAAGGCGGGTGATCAACACCAGGGGAAACTGAACCCCAAGATGTTGATATAGGGAAGGGAAAATACTCTTTTATCATGTCAGCAATGTGAAACAGGGAATGATGACCAGTATAATCCGAATGAGGTGGAGTTGTATTCCAATTTGTAACTCCTCATGCACTATAGAGAATAAATGAAGGAGGATGTTCTAGTGATTAATGAATCGATGGATGATATTGATCAAATGATGGGAAGATTTATCCAAGTGGAAGTTTCTAAAGAGCAAGCTGATTAGATTGACAAGCAGAACTGAATTATGATCAGAGGTTTTAACATGGAGAAGATCATAAAAGCAGAATATATACATGAATGAGAGTATCTATAAAGGCACTATGATGAACACCTAGGGGAAGATCCCAACTTCCATGTAAATTCCCTTCCCTGGATATTTCATAGGGCGAGATACTCAAATCGCCTAAGACTTGCGTTTGATAAGTCCGTTTTAACATTTGATTCTTGAATTAATCTTTTAGGGTTATCACTTCCCCCATAAAAGTGTTTGAAAATGAAATATTTCATTTGTATGGTGGTGAAATTAAACATAATAAATAATAATCTAGAACCCTTAAATAATTTTTCATGGTCAGTGATTGTAAATGTTCTTCCACCACAATAACATCATCCATCTTGATTTGGTATATAGTGTTCTATCTATGTTATTATAGAAAGATTTTCTTTTGTGATTGATTTTTAATTTTTATTTTATAAAATTTTTAAACAACAAACACATGATAATATAATAAATAAATAAATAAATAAGAATATGTTGGTAATTATTATATTCTCTCAATTTAACGGTAATCAAAATGATTAAAATACATGTATAACTGAATTTATCACTCCATGTGCTAATGAAATTGGATAAATGATATAATGAGGTAATTTTAGTTGATATAATAATTATGAGGCACGTTAATGGGATTTTAATTCTTTATTACATTTTGATACTGGAAGATATGATTGAAGACAATGTTTAATATTCAATATATTATTATAGTTGATTTCTTAGGTTACCAATATTAGTGACCAGTAATAAATTAATCATTTAATTAAAGTTTTAATAAAATAGGTTGTTTTATAAATAATATGTTCCAGGGATGAGGGATCCCATTTTCTAATGGACGTTGTGTGCCTTATGATTATGGATGAGTGAAACTATTTTCTATTAAAGGATAAAATCCTTGGCATTTTGGATCAATTTCTCTATTAATCAGGTTGGTTATTAAATTTACTTTGTGTAACTCTAAATATAAAACATTATAAGAAATGTAACTTGTTACTAGGATAACTAATGATATATGGGAAGGAGGCCTAGGTCTGTGGCAGTAGTTGGCTAATGTGATGAAAAGATTCATTTTCATATGAATTATGCTGTTGAGGAACAAAATGTTATTGTTGGAACAAATTGAAGTTGGGAATACACATTATTGTGTTAAATGACGATGTGATATCTTGTTATTTAGTATTTTTAAAACCCATATGATTAGTATTTTTGTTTATTTCCATCAATTTTATCACTAAATGACACACATTTTTATTCTTTTTATGAAAACCATTTATGGTAGAATGGGATGATTCCATGAGTAGTTAGAAATATGTAATTCTTATATATTTAAAATATATTAACCCATGGGGAAATAGATTTGAATGGAAATGATGATAATCATGAAAAAATGTGGACTTGGTTTGATTATGCATGGAAGACATGGACTTCAAATTTAATTTTAATGAAATTTATTTTTAATAATTGTAATTAATAGATAATGATTAAAAAAAATAATGTTACTTTCAAAAAATATATCTCTTTTGTATGTTGTCCTAATTGTTCTTTGTTTATAGGAATTCCAATTTTTTGCTGTGGAGTTCAATGTCCTGGGTGATGATAGTTTTAATTGGGTGTTAGACTATGATATTTCCTATTTTATGGTGATGAGATATATTGTATCATGTATGATTTAGGATATTATATAATTCCTAACAAATTTTATATGTTATATAACACCAATTGTACATGTGGAGGGTGTTCTCGCAAAATACTAGGTCAGTGGTAGATGGATTCGTGACTACCCTATCTAGTTCCACTCGATTATATTTTCATTACATTTCTTATTATGTGTGGTGGTTGGTTTATCTATATATCTGTGTTGAATAATGCAATGCATTATGGTTATTTCAAATTCACGTAACTCTAGATATTATTTCTCATCGATTTTTTAGGAATTACTTTTGTGAGATTAGATAGATCGAGGTACATACATAGTGTAAAAGATGTGAAGGTTTGAGGTACAATACTCGATGTTTCATATACTCTATGGCCCTAGATACATATATTATGCGGTGGGTAGGCTGGAATGTGTTGTTGGAGGGGTGTATAGGAAAATTTGGTAGGAGTTGATTCTTGTAATGTTGAGAAACATAGGGTTATGTATGTGGGTTTCACAGATGGAACTAGATTGAAGGTAATGTGTTGAAAATAGTCTTACCCATTAATGTTATGTTGAGAGAATGGATGATCTCATATAAACCATTATAATGGAAAATGATTAGGTCTCCAATTTTATATGCATTCTAATCCCCCCACATCTTAATGTTATTAGATGTTCTTGGTTTCCTGTTTCCTATGAGTGGATACTTATTATGGGTTTCCTATATAATATTAATATGGAATAATCCAAATAATAAATAAATAATTCATAACCCATGGGGATGGAGTTTATGGAATTAAAATGATAAAAGATTTTAATCCCGATAAACTGTGGAATTGGTTTGGATTATTATTATAGGGCATGAAATTTATTATGATGATAATGTATTATAATACAGAGTTTTAATAGTTGTTATATAATGTCTAAAAAATGATTTAACATAAATAAATGATACAAGGAAAGGAGTTAATTAATTTACATATTAATGTTTTTGTTATATGATATCTTGGCATAATATTGGCATCTGAGAGTCTGAACGATGTTTTTTGTAGTTTAGTCTAAGATGAGGTTATGAACATAATTTGGTTGTGAGATATATTATATCTTCTATATTATTTGATTTTATATGCTAATCCACCCATGTATGTTAGGTTATCTAATACCAAGTGGACTATATGATTTTGTTTTCCCAAAAAGACTGCTGGGAGGAGGGATGGTTGAAAACGCCAATGGACATTCCCTCTTATCTTTATAGTTACTTATGTTTTTATTAACAACAATTGTTTTCCAAAAAATACTTGTGGTAATGGGGAAGGATTAATTCCCATATAGACATTATGTATTCTCTTCGTAGTTACATATGTTTGTATTCACAATAGTTATTTACCCATATATGTTTCTATAAGGTTGTGATGTCTTTTGGTTAGATTGAAATAATGTATTACTAGATATAGTATAAAAAGGACTACTATATGTATGTCTTTTATATAATGTTATAGTTTTAGGTCAAGACATGTTGTTTGGGATATAAATCATATAGTTATAATACCAGATGTAGGATACATGGAAAATGTGTAGTGGTGGCTCCCAAAAACCACATGGTAACAATATATATATATGGATGGTGTAAGGTGATTATGTGATGCACAAGGTGCATGTTGTGATGCCACGTTCATCTATCATTAGGATTGCCAATTATATATAGTGTTGGATCATGATGTCTGATGTTGGGTCTAGGTAGAAAACTAGTGGGGAACAGGAGTGGGGTACCATTTAGGTTCCATTACTCTATTATATTGTCTATTTAAGTGATATTAGTTGAGAGATATCCATGCTCATGCTTGGAATGTATTATGCCTTTTTAGGTGTAAAGTTAGTTTCACTATTATTTAATGTAATTTAGAATTATTATTTTTATGTTATTCAAGATAGGATCTAATGAATGTCCCACTGAGTATACTATTATGATAAACCTAACTATATATAATCTATTTTTCAGGTCAATTGGAGATTCCTTGAGCTCAGTCTGGATATTACTCGATTAAGGATCTTCATGATCTGTTTAGTATTCATGGTCTTTTTTCATCTTGACATGTTAGTACATGTATTTTTCATTATAGTTTTTTATTGCAATATATTCAATTTTATCTCTTCAGTTTGGATTTCATTATTTTTTATAAGTATGTGAAAGTGTGTTCGGGTTTAATTTTCTTATTTTAATCTTATAAATGTTTCTATTAAGGGTTAATTCATCCCATATACTTATTTATAATACCATCAGTGTTAGTCACAAACTAGTGGCATACTGAAGGCAGGACTCGTGTAGTTAATATCTCTATACCCTTATTGTGTTATCATTCTGGGGTCGGGTTCATGAAATAGTATATAAGTGATTTATGTTGGGGTAAGTGATGGAGTTTAGAGATATGATAATGTGAGACTACATGGGTTAGTGGAGAAATTGTGTCAACTACGATTAGTGAGAGATGTAAACATGAGAGGATAGAATAAAAAATGTGTATTCCCCCCTAATATTTTATCATTGGAAGATTATTTTCAATAAGTATACATAATGAAGTGATATGGGTTTCAGGTAAGACACCTAGTAAAGGATCATGCATCATTCTTCATTTCACATGTGTTTTAAAAAATTAGAACTTGGGATAGGGTAAAATTGTATCAAGATAATAAATTAATAAATAAATTAATGTTAATTGATAAATATTTCAAGTCCATTAGATCAAAAAATTATTCGTTTATATAGGAAATTCCCCTGGTTGACATCCTCATGAGTATCAAGATGATGATGTTCCGCACGATGTGCCAACATATTTCCACAGTGTAGAGGTTGAGATGTTTAATCTTGGAGAATGAAAATTAAAAAGTTTTAGAGCCATAATTTACATAATTATGGGGGATTAATTTCAAATTCTGTCATCACAAACAAGTTGGAGGAGGTAAAGATAGTTTTTAGTTTGACCCATTCATAAATGAAGCCCATGTTTTTTTTCATTGTGATGATTACATTTTAAGATTTATGGTAGTGGTGGTTATTATTACTTATGTATTGGTAGAATTTATATGTCTCGTTAAATAAGTCAGGAGGAATGTTTTGAGAAGATTTACTTTATTTAATATAAAACAAATCATGTATATAGTTGTTTCAAACCTATCAAAAGTATAGTTCCAACATTAAGGAGTTTATGATCCACTTCACAAACATTCTATGATATGAATTAGGCATGTTTCTAAATGAGGGGGGAAAGGAATGTAATTTATAGGATTATTTACATCCAGAGGACCTATTATATGTCACATCATTCATACTGAAGACATATATATAGGTTATAGAAATATTAGATGTCATTGATGAGATTCTAAATAAAATTGGACCACCATGAGAGGGTAGTTTTCAAGATTCTGCGTGCAATAGTATTGGGTTATGGGGTTCATAGTTGTCATGGAAAAAGGATATTATTAATATTGAGGTATGTAATATCCCACATCACCTCAGTTAATTATGGGATATGTCTCTCATTATTATTTTATGGGACTATATTCATTGTATTTTGGATGAAGTGTTTATCACTGGAAATAGTGTACGACCTTTCTAAGAAATCAGCGTGTTCTTTGTGTTTGACTTTAGGCTCCTCCATTGAGAAATTTTTATCCAAGATAGTAGTAGAATGGTGATCCCAAATGGTATCATTGGAGAGGATATATATAAGATATAGTATATCCTAGAGATTCTTCTCATCCATAGAGTATGGTGCACATCCCTAGAGGTGGTTGTTAGAAGAGACAGAGAGGATTTGTTGTAGGTCATGGTCGGATTCATTCATTAGAATTTCCAGTTCTAGGAAAGAAATATGTCATTATATTTACCCTTTTATTATTTTTTTACTTAGGTAAATTATTTTTTAATCAAAGGACACAAAACAATTTATGTCTCAAACACTCAACCTTACTGTGGCACATGAGTTAGTGAAGCTTCTAGTTCCCTTATCGTTTACTACTCCAATTGGTGGTCGATCTATCATGAATGAAGTATGTAAAAATAGTTTTCTTGTACTAGGAAACACATATCATGTGGATATATATTATTTTCAGAGATAAAACCATATATAATCATCCTCATCATTGGATATTTGTATAAATTGAACGATAATGTGGATTTCATCAAGATATAGGTTGTGTTTTATGATGTTGATGGAGATCCAGTGATGTTGGTTAGTGAATGAGATACATGAATGGATTAGAGGTTTATATGTTTCCTTGAATTATTTTTTAGATGAGTTTTGGATGATCTCATTGGATTATATTAATTTAGTATTTCCTACAATGAGGAAATATTACCAAGATGTATTTCTATTGGAGGTTGTAGTATTACAACCATGATGGGGGGTCTAGTTTGGGATCAAGATAAAATTTTGATTTTCTCATGTAATGGTGACTCTAAAAATTGTTGAACCTTTTGAGTTGTGGGATCTATGAGTATAGATCAATGATTTGTCATTGTAATTAATTTTATATTTAGTTTTCTACTATATGAATCAGCAGTTTTGATTATGAAAATGTCTAGTGGGTGTTTGTTGATTTATATAACTTATCATCACATAAACCAAGTGATAGAGAAGATTCTCCAAACAATTATTTAGATTGATGGGTTATTTGATCAATGAAGGGAGAAATTGTGGTCCTTTATGATCAATTTTTGGTTAGTATCACGTCAGATGATGGAAAAGGATGAAGATATTTTAAATATTTCTTTTTTTCCATTATAAGAATTAAGTGTGTGTTTTGATATTATTTGATGTGATTAATTCTACATGAATGTTCATTGGGATTATGACGAAAATGTTCTATTTGTTTTAAGATATATTCATGGTGGTTTTCATAGATGATATCCTTATATAATATATGTCTTAGGAAGAGCATCATGAGCACATGTGTTTCAATTTTTGCGTTTTTCTTCAGGATTTGCAGTTCAAGATGCTTTTGAAGTGTCAATTTTGGGATAATGAAGTTCATCCCATAGTTCATATTGTGTCTTAGATGGAATTAGTTTTAGATATTTTGAAGAAAGAGGCGGTTCTTTCTTCGGAGACCCCAAGATGGTGGCACATAGGAAGAGTATCATTGTATTTGAATGATAATATAAGATGTTTATAGCTTATTTATCATGTTACGGGAATCCTATAATAGCCTTGACCTAGAAGGATCATGAATTCATATGGACTGACCCGTGTCAGACATCTTTTGAGTACCTGAAGAAGAAGTTTGTCATCACTCCATTACATTAGTTGCTAGAAGAAGGATTTCAATTTGAGGTTTCTTATCATGCATCACGTCAGGGGTGTGTCAATGTTATAATGTATATGAGATCACATGTTTTCTAAGGATCACATAATTTACATCCCAATGCACATCACATTTCCTCCAATGTTCATGAGTTGGATTTAGTGGTTTTTTTCATTATTTTTTTTCATGAAATTACCCACTAAAAAAGGTTTTTTTTGTTTTTACTGACCATTTGAGCCTACAATTTTATTCTCCTAGTGTGACATAAAAATATTCTGGTGTTCATGGATAGAATTCTTGTAGGATTACAACATTTAGATTTCATATAATCTAGGTAAGGGAAATGTTGTAGCCAATTCCATTTGAAGTCTTTCACATAGTGATGTAGTTAATGAATCTAGAGATTCTTAGAGAGTGACGAATGAACTCTTGGTGATGATTCTATATATATATGTGGTGTGAGGTGGGTTTTTTTTCAAAGTAATTGTAAAATAATTTTTGATGTAGTATATGGATGATTCCACGATGGTGGGTTCTGAGTTGGAAGTATGGGGAGACCAACTTGTTTTTGGCAATGCCCATAGTGGTTGGTTTGATGATGGAAAACAACATATTATATTTCATGGATGGATTTTACTCCCATCAAGAATTCATGATATATTTCTCCAGGAATTCCATATTTCTCCTTTGTTAGTACATCCCTATGTTAAAATGATGTACACATCTTTGAGTGGATAGTATTTTGTGGTATGGGTGGTGGAATGCTGTTACATATTTTTTTCTTGTTGTTTCGTATGACAGAAGGGGAAGTAAAAGAACCACAGTGTAAGTTATTTTTTATAGACATAAAATGTTCCCTTGTGAATGTGGGATGACATATAATAGGAATTTTTTAATGTTTTACCTTGAACTAATGGATTATATGCTGCTATTTGGTTGATAGTGGATCATATTATGAATCCATGCCTCATTATAGAAATACAGTGTCAAGCTTAGTGTCTACATTGAGAGTTAGTATATAGAGAATTTGGTGCAACTTCACACAGTCCCAAGGATGATAATATCTTATTGATATCCTCACTATACCTCTAGGATGTTACGAGGTCTCAATAATTCTTTTTATTCTTTGTTATGAAAAAAAACTACATTTCATCCAAAGAAGTGAAATCAAACAAAGTAAACCATCTAGAATCATAATTTTATTTTACTCTCATATTACCTAGTTTAAGAGGAACCTGGATGATAATCATTCCCTTGGTTTATATTTCATACAATAATAATTTCCCCCTCCACATATATGTGAAACTATTCGATTATTTTGATCACCCATATATCCATGATTCATTTTGTTTTATAGAGTTTGAAGTGGAAGAAATTATCAAGCTAGATAAAGTAAAAAATATGAATGATATGGTACCTTTAATTCATGAGAGGATGAGAGTAGAAGCTCAATGTTATAAATTATATTATTCATATGGAAGGAGACATATGGAGTTCAATGTTGTAGATTATATCATTCTAAAGTTGACACCTCATCCTAGTTATCAATGATGTGGTCATTGGAGTAAAATTTCTCCCTAGTTTTTTGTGCCTTCTAAGGTATTGGATCATGTCAAAGCTAGAAAAGGTCATATATGACTACACCCATATATGATATGGATACATGATGGTTTACATATGTACCATATCTATCATTATCTTCATAATGACTCTCATGTAATTTATTGGGTTGATATTAATGACTATGATATTGAAACCGTTGAAGAGTGGAATGTAGAGATCCATAATCAATGTGAGAAGGTGTTGTGTAATTTTATTATTACATTGGTTCATGTATTGTAGAAGCATAGTGGTAGTGATGATAATATGCTGGAATATGTTTCATAATTTATCACATAGTACCTTAATTTGTTTTATGTCTATCTATTCTCTTCTAACATTTTTTTTCTTTTGGATATAGAACATTTTGGTTTATGAGATCATTTGATATTAATTATTATTGTGGGTTGAATATTGTTTGGGAGTCATCTCCACTGATAATAAGTTAAAGAAATAGTTGTTTCTATTTCATGATTTTACATTTTTCATTTCATAAGGGGGTTGTACACTTGAGATGGAAATATCTTTGATAGGTATCGCATGGGTTTTTTATTTAGACAAACCCTTTCTATTTCCTCTATAGTTTTTTTTTTATTCTCAAGGATGATATTTTTTTGGAGAGTGGTCTAATATATGAATATAAATGCATATAGTTTGATCCTCTATATGTTTCTGATGGTAAATGTGATTAAAGGATGCCCATAATGATCCTATATTTTTTTGGATATGGAATAAGGTAAACTAGATGATTACACAACTTATAACCATTAAATTACATTTAAATGTGTTTAAATTATTCTACGAGACATATCATAATGTGTATTAATTCAAGGATACATTGTTTTTTTATGATTTTTTTCATGGGATAGTCAAAAGGTCGATATTTAAACAGTGTGTAAACTTTATTTATTATGTGAATTCACAATGCAGTATGGTTATTAAAGGTAAAACGAATATGTGGTTGTCATACCATATTCCCATCATCTTAATTCCATATAATTAGATAATCTTACTTATGGTGTTTTGGGATTCCAACATTTTGGATCGATCCTTGGATTCCCATTTATTGATCTATTGTGATCAATGATGTGTTGTTTCTTCATTTTGTAGGGTGTTCTCCCTGGTTAGTCACTTTTCCCCCTCTTTCATGACTCCATGCTTTGAAAAATGATCTCTACTATTCTAGTATGGTTTTAGGGTTATTAAATCTATTTTTTTCACATCGTATATAAGAGATCACAATTTCATCAAGGGAGAGGTGATCCTTGATACTTAACTTTAGTTCATTCTTGCGAGATAAAAATTGACACCTTTGAGGTAGAAGATTTGTTGATTCTCTATTTAGTTATACACACTCATATGTAAAGAATGTAAAGAACATTTTTATAGAAATCTAATTAATGTAATAATTATTGAACTAGACTAATAATGATTTTGTCAGTGATGACATGTTGATATATTTTGTTCCATGGTTTTAATACTCCTCTTGATTTTTTAGATATGGTGATTTCTATGCTATGATATTTTGCTTATTATTTTTCATGGAGTAGCATGTTGAAATAATTAAAAAATGTAATGATCAAACTAACTGAGAATTAAATCTCTTATGATTTAAATAAGATTAATATTTTAATGAATCTGATAATTCACATAATTGAATTATAATTTAATTGACTCTAATAACATGTAAAATTGATAATGATCTACAACGTGATTATTGGAATGGATAAAAAATTTGAAGTAAGGTAATTCATATTGTTCATAATAACTAAAAATAATGATAAATTATAATGGTACTTACCAGAGTTTCATGAAGAATTTTTTTAATAATAAGAGTTATTTTTTATATAATCTTTTTATAGATTTTTTCCTTAGTTTTTCCTTAGTCTAATCATCTAATTAATGAATCAGTTAATTCAATATAGAATAAGATGCTTTTTTATAATGATAAATGATTGGGGTTGATTTCCCTATTTTCTTATGAAGGCCAATGTTTATTGAATGTCTATACATGGGATATCCTTTATATGTGAAGGTTGTATTTCATGTTTTAGTGACTCTATTTCATATTTTTCTACTCTAGTTTGTTTTCTTCATCTTTTATAATATTATTATAATGTTTTAATTACATTAAAATTTGATATGGGGAGGGGAGTCCCATATATTATATGATAATAGGTTAGATGATTTAATGTTGGCATGGGGTCTTTTGATGATGTGAAAGAAAATGCTACCTGAGATGGTGAGCTAAATCAGGATATCGATGTGGGTGTTGGGGATGGAACCAAAGATGATGAAATATGATAAATAAAGTCTTACCCTCTAATGTGATGCAAGTAGAAGGGAGACTCACTTATGAATTTGTTTAAGGTATGATGTTTGTTTTACTTGTTTTATCCCTTTGATTACCCTCTTATTGAGGGTTCTTGATGTGTTGGTTTCAGGTATTATCATTGTGATATATTAAAATAGTTTTCCTATAGTACATGGATAAGGAATTATGCTAATAATTGATTAATAAATCATAACCCATAGTGTTGGTGTTGATTGAATAAAAATACATAGAATGTTAGTCTTCATGAAACATAGACTCAGTTTATAATATTAATAGAGGGAAAATAATTCAATATAATTATTATTGAAATGTATTGTTTATTAATTTGACTTGTTAATTATTTTTTATTGAATTAATTAAGAAATGGGAAAGAAAAAAAATCAATGAATTAAATAATTTCCCTAATTAAATTATGGCGTGTTATAGGAGAAATGGTCTTAGTCGTGGCATTAGTGAGTCCAACTAAAATTAACTAAATTTTATTACAAGACTACGGTTTTCCCATATTTTGGTTTTGATACATATTATATCTTGTATATAATGTTACTTTATACGCTCCCTTACCCATGTGGATTATGGATAATAACACCAAGTGGACTCTTGGAGGCTGTTTTCACCAACATACTAGTGGATGATAGAAGTAATACTACCCCATATAGCATCCATATCCCATATTGATTGAAACTTTTTCTAGAATACAAATATGTTATTTTCCTCGTATATTTCGGAATAGTGTTTTGATTTTTTATTATTTATGTCACATAGATCTATTACCAAATATATTATCCAATGTATTATTATAGGTATGATTGGTATTGGGTGTTATGGGTTGAGGTACCTACTTATTATACAAGATCTAATGTATTTCGGTATAATATATGATGTTTGATGCACTTCACTAAGGTTGTGGTGGCTACCAAAAATTACATGTATAATTGATATTTATATGTGGAAGAGAAGACATGATGATGTGATTTGTGCAGTGTATGTTATGATTCCATTCACAGATTTCTTTGGTATAACCTATTTTTGGAGAGAGATGTATCAGGACATGTCACATTTTAGATGTATAGAGAACTAGTGGAGAAAAGAGAGGGTTACCCATGATGTTTCACTATGATAATACATGGTCTCTTATGTATGATACAAGGTGAGTGTTATCAACGACGGGGATAGGAAATCATCACACATGTTTAGCTGATGAGTTATTTTCAATATTTTTTAATATGCTTAAGTATATTATCATTATATTTTTCATAAGGGGCTTCTGGGTGAATCCAACATAGTATACTATTATTCTCACCCTACATATATATAAACAAGTTTTCATGTTAGTTAGAGTAGACTGGATATCATGCATGATATTAAGATGCAATGTTTTTTAGGATTTGATTGTGATTTATGGTCACTTATTTATTTACTATTTTGTACATGTATTTAAATTAGTTATTATATTAATATATAAAATTACTCGTTTGATCCTGGGATTTAATTATATATATACATATATATGTCAGAGCATATTTTGATTGGTGTATTTTTCTTATCTCTATCTTCTTCATATATCTCTTATAGTGTAATTCCTCCCATATTCATGTTTAGTGTACCCTCAGTGCTAGTCTCTAAATAAGGGCATATTATAGGTGATAATTTAGATGTCAATATCTCTCTTCAATAATTTAAATAACTTTTTGGGGGTAGGTTTCATGATATATAAAACAAATAATATATTGTGGATCCTTGAAACTAAACAATCTATATATGGACTTGTGGATAGTATGATGATATGATGTGATGCATGAGATTCTTGTAATGATTTTTAGACATAGTGTTTTTGGGATGGATTCATTTGGAGACTGATGTCCTATTATGTATGACGTGGTAGAATAGAATAAAAACATGATGTAGTGGTAATGGGCAACCATTTTAATTACTAAAATATTTTTTCTCTTTTATCAATAAATTTTTAGAGATTACTATAGTGAGGCTGGGAACATAATTTATCTCATTATACGATGTGTATTTTATATTTAGTAGTAAAGGAGACATAATATTCATTCTTTATATCTTTCATGAGAGTTTCATGGGACCATCCTACTTATTATACCTATTATTCTCACCATATGCATATATAAAATTGTTTTTTCAATTTAGTAGGATTATGTTGTAGATTGGGATAGATTACTATATGAGCGTTTTTAGGAGATATTTAGGCACTATGGTAGTAACAAGCTTGTCTTTTATTGTACATATTTTTTTCCGATAAATATGGTTCAGCGTTGGATGAAATTTTAAATATTCATTTGGTATATTCCTTTCACCTATATTTGGAAAACGTTTTATTGGTTGACATATCTTACATCCCACATCGATATGTTCTTATAGGGGACATTGGATCACTTTTTTATGTTCATTTTTTTCTTCTGATTCTTTTATCTATATTGTGGCCTGTTGGAAGAAGGATTCAAGAAGTCACCATATCCCATCATGCCTTTTTGACTAGGGGGTACAATTGGGTAGATGTTATCAAGAAAAAGTTCTATGAAAGGTTCATGTTGATGTATATAATGAAGTTTAGAGTTATGAATAGGTGATGAAAACATGAGTTGGTGTTTAAAAAATTCGATTAATGTTATGTATAAGATGTAAATAATAGAGATAGCTAGGAAATAACTATTTAATAGGACTTGTGATTTAATGAATGTATATATAATTTTATAGGTTATACTAAAATAAGTGATTTATTTTACATGAGATAGACATAGAAATGGAAAATTCATTATTTTTTACTTTTAATATGTTTGAAATGTAAAAAATATTGGATAATTATAAACAATAAAAATAATTAATTAACAAATAAATAAATTTTAATCATTCTTTATTAAAAGTGTATGAGTACATAACCAATTTTTCTAATGCATCTATAGATTCTGGTCGATGTCTATTTATGGTTTGTGATAATCATTTCCTGTAGGATTTGACATCAAATAACCATAGAGTAGAGGTGGATAATGATGAAACAAAGAGAACAAAAAACCAAGGTTTTCATTTCCAATACCTATAAAAGCAGTTGTGAACAATTTTAGACTATCAGGAAGAAGATATTTGTTGAGAGGATGAAATATCCTTATGTTTGATCCATTCTCAAAATGTGTAGTCGGATTCATTGGTTTTGATGATGCTGTGTGAAATAGAATGGATATGAGGGTTCCCTTTTATTTGTTTTTGTGAGGAGTCTAAGGTATCACGAGTGGTTTTCAAGGATCATTTCCAAATAGAGTTTCTCTCTTCCTCAACAATTCAATCTATCCACCAACAGATACATTCCATTTTATAGGGGATTTCTATTATATGAGATATTATGTTCTATTTTGAAGTGATTATATGAAATTATTTTGAATGATTTCTAGATGAGGAGTCCAAGGAGAGGTATTTCGATGAGGCTTTTAATCAATAGATCTAGTGGAAGAAAATCTGATTCCTGTTTTGAACACATCTCAAGGTACTAGTAAGAGAATAGGTTGTTATGTCCAATAGGTTAAATAACCTGGGGGTGAATATGGGTATGAAAAATTTAAAAAACGTCCCCTTTTAATATTGTTTCATTTTTAAAAAACCTCCTTTATCTATCTTTCTCTATCCTGTAGTAAAGCATGAACATACATTAACAAATGAATGAGACATAAATTTTTTACTTGGTTCACCCTCGTTGGGCTACGTCCAAAGAGAATACAATGATAATGTGTTGATGTACCAAATCCACTAAAATCACATTTCTATTTAAAATTTTTTAATGGACTCAATGTCACTTATGGTTTACAACCAATCATAATTTTAAATATCATTTCTCTCTCAACTGATGTGTGCCCACTTCTTCATTATAAGATCCACTCACAATTTATATACTTGTATGTCTTTTCATTATATCTAATGAATGCATCTTGTATTGTACGTGGATTCTCTATTAATGTACAACATTAATCACCTAATGACTACTAGTTTTACACTAATCATTAGAAAATACCTTTTAAAATACATTCGAAAAGCCCACTACTTTGTGAAGCTCCCTATTTTACAAAGCTCGCTAATTCACAAAAAACCCATTATTGTTAATGATAAAACTATCCTTCATGAAATAACTCCCTTTCACTAAGCTCAAATTACCCTTCATGAAGTTTTCCACTTAGGCAGAGTTCAACAGAGCCTATTTGATGTTCATTTCATTCACAGATCCCAACAATCCTTTGTGTATTCTATATACTTCTATGAAGCTAAACATATCTACTGCGAAGCAACATCACAACCCACATTTTTGAACCTTCATCGTGAATCGTGATACTTATGATTTTAAGGTAAAATATATACTATTCTCAAGAGGAGAAGGCCCTATTTTTAGGTGTTTCCATATACTCTAGAACCATCTGTGTCATGTCAGCAACACATCATCCCATTTCACAAATCTATGAAATTTCCACCCGAATTCTATAGGTTTTTCAAAACACCACTTAAATATTTTAGTTTCACATTTTAATTCATAATCATATAGACTTCCATCAAAAAACACTCTGTCCTGCAATGCTCTCTCACAATTATCCTCACCTATTTCATTCAAAAAGCATGTAATAATCCCAAATTTCACAGTCAGGATTATTTGATTCTTTGAGAAATAAACTTTATAAATCCAATCTTCGAGTAATTCATTCATTTTTTCATATTTCGATGAGATATTGATGGAAATATATTTTTTCAATGCTATCAAAACTCCAAATTTTGGATCCCAAAGATTTAGAAAACTATGGAAAATGTCATCACCATATATCTGTTCTTTTTGTACAACCTCTAGATCTTAGTTTCCTTTTTCATAGTTCTTTTTCTACATAGTTTTTCAAAAATATATTTGGAACATAACATATAACATTAGAAATATTCGTTGTCAACAAACACATCCATCCCAACAATGCTGCAAGGATAACTTGATGGATTTTTTCCCAACAATATCCCCCATTTGGTTTGTTAATAAATCTTCCATAAAATGATACCACATTAAATCTCCTTCTATCTTCAACCTCCATTTGACTTTCTTTCAGATAGTGATCCTAGATTTAATCAACACATAGTCTATGCCCCCATGAGTAATGCTCATCATGAGGAATAAGAGTATAATGAAATGTTAATCAATGAATCAATTAATTACTAACACCAAATCCTATAACCAGATAACTTATTTCATCAAGAACATTAGTATTCATGATATGAATCCTTTAATAAATCACTCCTAGCAACATAATATTTTATTATCCATCTATCTTTCTCATACACCTATATTTCTACTCCACTTTTCAGTTTCTCTATGTCTTTGAAAAAAACATTTTCTCCTATTATTTCTCCCCCGTAAAGTTCCATACTTTCACCCCCTTTGTCAGCGAACCCAAATGTCACACCATTGTGGTATGAAATACCATAAGATACACATATATGTACATTTGGGAAAACAAATCATACCTCGGGGGTGTGTTTATCGTATATCTACAATTTTTCAGCTGTGGTAAGTAGTCTAGATTTCTAGAGCGATTTGATGCCTCTCAAACACTTATTTTGGTAACAGATATAATGGATTTCATGGAGATTTTAGTTCTTTTGGTACATACTCGAAATTCACAATCCCATGCTCCACCTTCTCCTTGATAAAATGATATTTGATTTGAATGTCTTTTTTACTTGATTGATAGAATTGATTTTTACTTAGATTGAGAGAACATGAATTATCTCAATGGATTCCGATCATAGACTTCACTTCAACACCCATATCCTCACACTAGTTTTTCATCCACAATAATTTTGTGTATGTTTCAATGGATGCAATATACTTATCTTCTTCTGTGATGAAAGAATTAAATATTGTTTCTTTCTGAGCCAGGAAATATACAATCCACCAAGATAGAAATCACATCCTGTTGTTGATTTCAATTCATTTTCTGAACTAGACAAATCAACATATATATATCCCAAAATCTCTAACTAAATATTTAATTATATAGAAAAATTAAATCCACAGTTCTATTTTTATATCAATGTATTATTATCACTGAATGAATGTGTATTTACTTGTGATTTTTTTAATACCCTACAACTTGGCACATGGAAAAGGAAATATCGGGCCTTATCATTATCAATTACAATAGGATATTAATTAATTTTTTATAGTCTGTTATATTAACCAACATGCCTTCATCATCATATGATATTTTCATACAAGTATCCAAAAAAGTCTTCATCTCCTTGAAATTTGTCATTCCAAAACTTCTCAAAACCTACATGGAATTTTTTGATTGAGAATTTAATGTGACATTCCTTCTTTGTGTAACTTGTAAACCGAAGGAAAATGTAATCTCACCAAATCATTGACATTTTGAACTCATTTTACATGAATTCAGAAAACCTTCAGAACTTGGCATCATCTGATCCACGAAATATTATGCCATAGACATATACCATCTTCATCAAACATTCATTACTGTTATTATTCAGATATAATTTGTAATAAAATCCACCACTATGAAATCCAATATTCTTAAAAACTGTCCAAGACTCAAATACCATGTTCATGGAAACTGATTGAAATCATATAACACATTATTTAGCTGAAAAAATATGTTCTCATCTTCATGAATGATAAAACCATATAGATTCGCAATATACACTTCTTCTTCGAGAACCCTATTAAAAATGTGGAGATAAAATGCCTATGTAAATCATTGATATTAAATTGCACTATAATTCCAATGAATAATCTGATTGTCTACAGCCTTACTATAGGTTAAAATGTTACATGGACATCAAAATCCTCTATCTGGGAGTAACCATTTCACGCAACACATTCATTATTTCAAATAACTATTCCATCTTCCTTAATCTGGTTATGAATGACCCTTTTATTCCTAATGAAATTCTTACTTGTTTTCCTTGAGGCAATCTCCCACATCTGATTCTTTGGAATATGATCTAGCTCATTATTCATTTCCCAAACATAATTTTTCTCTCCAATTTCATCAGCAAAACATTTATGCTCTGCATGAGATAGGAAATATTCTTGGTATAATTAGTTCATTAATATTTTTCGAATAGGAATAGTTTGATCACGAATGATATGTTTCTAGTAAAATTTGGCTAGAATCTTTGGCTTCTTCTTAGGTATAGACTTCAATTCCTCCTCGTCTCCAGTGTCTTCTTCTAAATAAACAACTTCCTCTTCTTCTCCCCTTTTCTTACATTCCTGTCAATCACATTCATCAGGATATTATTTACAATGTTGTTGAATATTATCTTCATTTACCTCTACATTGATATCATTTATCTCAACTACCTTTTCCCGCCTCTTATTAATTCATTTTTATATATTTTTCCTAAGCATCTAAGGAAAATAACCTAATTTACATGTGATTAAAATGTCCTATGTTATTCTTTTTTGAGATTAAATCACTTAATTCTAATTATTTTAATGTATATTAAGGTTGGATTGTTAACATACCACATCTCATATTGATACATTACTTTATTCAGGAACAATATATCCCTATTAAAGATCTAGACTGATGTCAAATTTGCATCCTTAAAAAAATCCTGTTGGTCATTTTTGAAAATCATCATTCTGACCATGTAATTAACAATCTGATTTCACATCTAAAATAATAAATTCTTTTGAGGAGTAATCATTGAATAAACTTGATGCCATATCCTATGTTTCTTGAGATTGTTCTTCACATTAAATTTGTTGAATTCTACACCATTGTCACAATAAAAATTTATAATTTTTTAGTCCATGCATCCTTTTAGATTCCTTGTGATACTGTTCTATCCAACTAAACACATAAAACATATCCAAAATGAAAAATACACATTACAATTTTCTAGAATAATTTATTTACAAAATTTAATACCTTGGTTTGTCAATGGATCTTGTCATGACAGACCACATACATCAACATTTACCAATTCGATCACTCTAGTTGACATCTATTCATTTTACTTACATGTATTTCTGATGATTTTACCTTGTTGACATAAATCACATGTTTTATTATGATCATGTGATTGCTGATGGAGATCTCTAGCTAAATCATACAGTAACGGATCTTCCATGGATTTTTGGCATATATGACCATGTTGTTTATACGAAAACCCATTTTCTTCCTCTATGGATAAAAAGCTTATATCTATTCCCCACATACAAGGTATAGATTTTCCGTTTTTATTTTCCCTATATAAAAATGATACCACATATTACTTTTACAATACACATACTTTTGGTAAATATTATTTAATTCCCTGAATTAAATACATGACTGACACTAAGAAAGTTGTGATTGAGACTTTTTACTACCAAGACATTTCCAAGTCTTGTTTACTTTACCCTAAACAGTTACCTTCTTAAACAAATTATCTTCAGGCCTTCCTCATTTCCATATTTGAAAATTCCTTCTGCGCCATATTTTAGGTGTGTAAGATGGTTTTTATTACCGGTATTATGGGATGTAAAACCATGATCATGGATCCATATTCTTGGGCGGTTTGATGCATTAATGGAAATTTCATATATCAATTCCCTCTAAACTCTCTTCTTCATGATTCATAATTTTTACTACATTATTGGAATAGATTAGAAATATTGAGCTTCCCAAGATTATGATGGACTAGAATCATCTTGAATAGCTAAATTTATAATTTTTTGTATCACCTAACTTATTGAATCTCTTATTTGTTACATGAGACCACTTTGGTTCTTGATTGGTACATTATTTTTCATATTTGATGTAAAATATCTTGCCATGAGCCAAAATACTCCACAACAAAAACATTTTACCTAGAATGATATCTTAGATTACCATTCTCTGTTTATATGAAAATTTTGTTCCTATATACTTCTATATCTCTTAGTTATGGAACATATATTTTGTGAGTTTCCCTTATTTTAACAAAAATAACTCCTGATGTCTGGTGCATTACTACGTGTCACTTATATACTACTAGTGGTCCCTAAAGTTATCTAAAACTTATAATTCTACTCAGAACACAGTTATATGTTCAATAATGTAGTGGTTGATTGTTTGATGACTTCATGAATGATTACATTCCAATTTTGGGCAAGCCCCATGCCATCCTTATCATTTAGATTTGAATTTTTTCTTATGTTCTTGTATAACTATATGCTCCACTTCTACATTTCCCATGTTTTGTTGATTTTCATTGCTAATTTCATATTGGGAGTCATTAGTTTTTATTCAACCATAACTTTTCATCGCACACATAAACATCTTCTTAATGTTAATCAATGTGTTTCATTTCATCTTTCACGTTGTTATTCAAACAATCGATCTCCATTTTTTGTTCATCAATCTTTAGTTTATTCTCATTAATCTTTTTAGAGATCTCAATAATTGGAGAATTTATTTTTTCTATGTTTTTCACTATCTCAGACTTATCTTTTTTCTACTAACTCATATAGAGTTTTTCACAAAAAATGACCTTGTTTGATTTCTTTGTTTTTTCTCTCCAAACATCTATATCTTCCATAGATGCCTCAAATTCATCATATAAGTCCACTCTTCCTTCAACATCATATTCATAATTTTCACTTTCTTCTAATTTTGGGTAGTTCCAAAGACATCCACTATAACATTTCTCTATGATCTTGGCAATTCTATATCTCTTCAACCTCTTCAACATTATATTCATCTAAACTGTCACATTCTTGTCAAAGAATATTCTTTTTCTCAAATAAGATTCTCTTGCCCTATTTCATGGCATTCAAATGGGATAAATACTTCTTTATGGGGATTTCAAATTCATACTCATCATATTCTTAGAACTTTTGGGGCACCTTGACTCAATATTACCAACCATTCCAAATCAAAAACACTTTAGTGGAAGTTCCCTATTGAAATTTACTTTTCCCCTTTGTAGATTTGTTCAATGGATTGAAATCACATCGTCTTTCTCTTATTCTTCCTAAAAATCATAAATGGTGAGATTCTTTGTGGACATGAATGATACCTCCATATATTTCCCCTTTTTTTATAGCATCGTTATCATCATTTCTCGTTTCATATGCTACAAGGGTACTAAGCAAGTTATCTAATGTGAGATCTTTCAGATCCTTATATTCTAATTCTAAAACATTCTGATTAAATTATGGTTAATTATTACTCAATATACACATTACAATAATTATATCTTCAATTAATTTCCTATGACCATTCATTTCTTCCACTACAACGTTCACCATGTCAAAGAATGCATCAACAGACTCATCTAGGTTAAATCTCAGATCTCCATACTTATTTCACAGAACCTGAATCATTGCCTATCTTACCTTTGAATCACATACATATATCTTTATTTTCATTTCCCACATAGCATGTGATGTTTTTCATGAAATAACCTTCATATAGATTTCATTAGATTTTGATCCCCCTAAACCATTGATTCAGTGGGCATCAGCATCCAATTCTATTATTCCAGTTTTGGATAAAAACCCACTATTAATATTGGCTGAAATAACATTCATCACTGCTATAAACAAATATTTTCTCTAAGATCAGATGTAGTGTTTCATCCAATTCTTCCAAAGCTAAAATATTTTCCCATCGAGTATTAGAATACCTTTGTGATTGATAACCTCTATTGATAGATAAACACTGATATTAAACATTCCCCATAATACCAATTGTTATGTACATTAGGACAGATACCCTTAGGGGTAAATTAGGGATGACATATTCAAACAAATAGTCCTTTAAATATTTTTTCATTTAAAAAAACGTTATTCTCTCTCTTTATTTTAGAAAAATATGAATATAAATTAAATCATGCACGAGACACAATAAATTTTAATTGGTTCACCATAATTGCGCTACTTCAACGAAGTATACAATACCAATGTGACAATGTTAAAATTCCAATAATATCACACTAATATTGAAATTTTTTGGAATTTACTCACATTCCCTTATTGTTTATAACAAATAAAAATTTGAAGTCTCTCTATTATGTCAACTGAAGTGTGCTCACTTCTTTGTTAATAGATCCACTCACAATTTATAGAGTTTTAGTTCCATTCATCATCTCTAATTCACGTATCCTCTATTATATGTAGATTCTCAATTGATGTACCAATTTCATCAACTAATGAATAAAAATTTTCCATTGAACATTGGGAAATACCTTTTAAAATACTTTAGAAAAGCACATTGCATTGCAAAGATTCTTATTTCGCAAAGATCATTGCTTCATGAATCACCCTATTTCACAAAGATCAGATAATCCATCGTGATGTACATGCCTTTTGAAAACCTCAACATAGCCTTTACAAATTTCACCTCTTTTGTAGATCTCAACTTATCCATCGCGAAGCTCCAAAATTCGCAGATCTCAGTAAGGCTTTTTGAATTCTCATTACTTCTGTTAAACTATAATTAGACACAATAATGCAACTTCACAACTCATCTTTGCAAATATTCTTCATGAATCATGAAACATAATATTTTCATGGAAACTCTATACTATTTTCAAGGGTCTATTTCCCTATTTTTTATGTTTTTCTACAAACTCTATAACATCTTGCATCATATTAGCACCACATCATCGCATATTGAAAATCACTAAAAATATTTTGAGAAATTATATCTGGTGTGTGAAGATCTATGGAAATTTACCAGGTTTTCAAAGATTGTCAAAATCACAGGGAATCCTATAAATAACATTGTAATGTTGTAATGATCACTTGAAATGATCTTCACCTCTTCTATTCACGATGGTCGTCGTAATCACATATCCCAATATCTTCTTTCCTTTGTTATGGACCTTTGTCGACATGGTTTGTCATCAATACCTCTTGAATATGACAACTCACCTTTGAAATCTGATTTTTCGACAACATAACAAACCCAAAAATGATGAAATGGTGGGTGGGAAATGTTTAATGAATCTCATAGTGATTCAAAATTGTAGGGATCTTCTAGACCTTTTGATGTTTCTGTAAAATAAAAATTAACTTTTTTCTAAAGTGTAAGGACTGTGGATTCGAAATGGGTTTTCACTAAGGTAATATAATATGTGGTTATTTTTTTATTAATGGACACGTGAATAAGTTTTGTTCTATGTTTTCTTCCCCAATTAGTTGTAAAAGATCATTACCATATAAAATTACAGTATTATAATAAAATTATACATGTTCTAAGGGGTTCTAGCAACATTTATTTGAAATGAAGCTTATTCACACAGTTGAGGAGTATCCCAATAAAGAATATGTTAGTCTAGCGACTATTATCGGAACCATAAATATATCATCATCATTAGTGAATTAATTATTTGATATTGGTTCTTCTCACTTTTTGGTATCAACTCCTATTGTGAATATTATAAATCGTTCAACATACAGTTTACCTTATTTATGTATATTACACCACCCCTGAAAGGAAGATAGAGAAAAGACTTCCTTCTCCTACTGGTGTTTAATAATTATCTGAAATAGAACTATCATGGAATTTTACATATCTCAACTTGAATTCCATTGATTTCATTTTTAGTATGGATTTGATTGTTGATATTATGAGAACCCTAATATTTATTAAGACTTAAACACACTTTATTACATAAAACTTCACATGATACAACAAATAAGATCGAGAGGTTTAGTGTCTTTGGGGATTAGGATCATTACATAAAAACGTAAAACATGAAATACAACATCTTTATTTAAAACATCCTTTACATGACCACTACATTCCCTTGAACATAGCATTGCTTGGGATAACCTGAGGACATGCATAAGAAAAGGGTGAGCTATAAAGCCCAGTAAAGGAGTACACATGGAATAACATGAAGAGTATAATACATGTTAGACAATAGTCATATAAAGAGATCATAAAAGAAACATGAACATAAAGGCATGATAACGCATGCTAATCATAACATGGAAATGTGGCAACAACACTTAACATGGAATTAGCATGAGCCAGGGCTCATTGTACATAAATCATGAGTAAACCCTCATTGCACATGAAGCATGAGTAAACCCTTGTTTCACTTGAATTATAATGATTCAACACTCATTGCACATGTTTTATCATGATATTATACTTTACCCAATGCATTGGAGCACTATAAGGGAGAACCCTTATTAAACATTTCATTTCATGCATAAATGTGCCACATGGAGCATAACACATGGATTCATAAAACATAATCATTTATTCCATGATAAAGGAATGTGGAATTCATAAATGAAACATTATAATCAATTAGTAAATGTTCATAAAGGTGGATACCCTTGATTGAGAAATGGGCATGGTATCCACTACACAATGGCATTGACGTAGAAAATCAGTGCGATTTCGGCAACGTAACGGCGTGACATATGAATTAATGAAAATGGTTGATGAGAGATAAAGGGGTTAATCATCATGTTTACATGTAATGGACAGTAATGAGGTCAAATAGATACATGTACCAACAATTTTAATGTAATTTAGATTCATGATACAAATGTATTTCTTGAATGTAAAAGAGGAGAGAGAAGTTCCTTTCGGAATTTCAGCATAGTAACGGGTGTACATGGGAGGCATTTAATGAGAGAGAAAGGGTATCCCATCATTAAAACATAAAGAGGGAAGTATGATGGAGGTTCAAAACCATACCCCAAAATTCATAATTGAAATTAAAAGGCAAAACAACATAATGAAAATTGGACGAAAATGAGAAAGGAAAAAAACCCTTACTCGGAAGTGTGCTTCCAAAGGCTAGAGAGAGGCTTGTGAGAGGCTTCGTTGGAGCTTGGGGAACCTTGGGAGGATTATAGAGAGAGTAGGGAAGTGGTTGGACGAACTCCAAGGGATTATAGTGAGGAGGAAGTGGGATCTTGGGTGGGTTTATTTAGGAAAGGTGATGGAATTTTTTATTTTTTAGGTTTGGGTCCCCTTACATTAAATTAATCCAAACAAAAAACCATCCCCTGGTTTTTGCCCATGGTTTTTGGAAAAAGGAAGAGGAAAAAAATATTTTATAATTCCCAAGTTCTATTTTCTTAAAATAATAAGGTTTCTTATGTGGAGGTGAATCACAGTCACATGGAAATTAATTTAAAAAGGCAAAGTGTTGAATAAGTCTTGAGGGGTTCATTAATGCTTTGAAAATAAGTCAAACAAACCCAAAATCACATTATTTTAATGATGAAACATATATTGTCCGAACATAAGGATTATGGTTTTTTATTACATCACCATTGGGTCATTATGATGTCATAAAACACATTATATATTTAAACGGTATTTAATTTTTACCCAAAAATTTGAATGTCTCAGAAAATTATGAAAAATTCACCATTGGATAATTTCGACGTCCTGATTCCAGAAATAACATTTATTTTATCTAAATTTATTTCTAAATATGTTAATTTTCACTTTTAAAATAAAAACCAACATTTATCGAAATTTCACGGTTTTTGACAGAAATGGCTTTCAAACCTTAATAAAAATTTTAATTGCATTCATAAATTTATAAGATCACTTATATTTAATAAAAATTAATTTAATATTAATAATAATATTTTATTAAAAAATTATTTAATTCAAAAATCCCTTAATTTAATAAAATTGAATTCTTAATTAAATAATAACTAAAAACACCATTTGTACTTTAAAAACTATTTACAATGTATAAAAAATGACTAGAAATTATATTCATTATTATATACAAAAAAATAAGGTACATGAACATAGTAATGCTTATTTTTTACATAACCCCTTAAAATAGCCGCATAAGACCTAAGGGTAAGGTGTGCGATGGTGACAGACTCTTGGGGCGGCTCGGATAACATCGCTCGAGTGGTAATCTCTATCAACTTCCACTTTTCCCGTAGACGGTCATGTTCGTGCTTGACATAACGAAGCTCATCTTGGTCTTGGTCAAGGGAGAAGCCCAAAGACGACACCTCTTTTCCAAGCTTCGACAAATGGGTTTCGTATGGGGAAATTATACTGGATGAGGCCCTCACTTCCTTTGTCTAAGTAAAATTGGGTTCGTTAAAGCCTCATATTTATACTAATCATGTGATCATTGTTCAACGGCTATAAAAGTAACGGTCACAACTCTTATTATAAAACCAAAGAAGTTGACATCTTATAAAATCATTTTTCATAAAGAGACATTTAACTGGATCAAGAGGGATTTTCCATTAATGAAACTTTGGGTCGTTACAATATTCCCCCCTTTAGAAATTTCTCCCTCAAAATTTTCCTTTTCCCACATAAAACAAATGTGGGTAACTCAGCTTCATCATATCCTCCAACTCCCAAGTCTCTTCTTCAAACTTGTGGTTTCTCCATAACACCTTGACGAGGGGCATTGTCTTATTTTGTAGAACTTTTTCTCTACGATCTAAGATCTTTACTGGTTGCTCCTCATAAGAAATATCATATTCCAATTGTACAACCATGGAAGAGAGTACATGTTAAGGGTCTGGTATGTACTTATTTAATAGGGATACATGAAATACATCATGCACCTTGGCCATAATAGGTGGAAGTGCTAGTCGATAGGCCACATCCCCAACACGATCAAGAATCTCAAAGGGGCCGATGTACCTTGGACTTAACTTCCATTTCTTTCCAAACATCATGACATTCTTCCACGGAGATATGCGTAAAAACACCATGTATCCATCTTTAAACTCAAGGTCTCGTCGACTATTATCTACATAAATCTTCTGTCGACTCTGGGCTACCTTGATATGCTGCTGAATGGTTTTCACCTTCTCTGCCATTTATTCAACCATTTCTGGTCCAAGCAGCTTATGTTCACCATCCTCATACCAACATGCTGGTGTTCGGAACCTTTTCCCATAAAGGGATTCATATGGTGCCATTTGGATGCTCAGGTGGAAACTGTTATTATAATAGAACTCAACCAGAAGAAGATGTTGATCCCATCCTCCTTTAAAGTCCATTGAGCACGCTCTCAACATAACCTCAAGTGTTTGGAAAATCCACTCGAACTTCCCATCAGTTTGAGGATGATAGTCCGTACTGAAGTTGAGTTCAGTATTCAGAGCATGTTGAAAACTCTTCCAAAACATAGAGGTGAATCTTGGATCTCAGTCAGACACAACAGATAGTGGTACTCCATGCAACCATACCACCTCTCTAATATATATCTGTGCCAGTTGATCCAATGAGAAATCCTCTCGAATAGAAATGAAGTGTGCAGTATTTGTAAGATGATCCACAACAACCCAGATTGCATTTTTGCCTTTGGATGTCCTCGGAAGTCAGGTGACAATGTCCATGGTGATGTTCTCCCATTTCCATTCTGGTATGGGAAATGGTTTCATCATCCCCTTAGACTTCTGCCTCTCTGCCTTCACTTGCTGACACACCAGGCACTTTTATGTATATTCGGTGATCTCCTTCTTCATATTATCCCACCAAAATTTTTCTCAGAGATCATGATACAACTTTGTGCTCCCTGGGTGAATAGAGAAATTTGAACTATGTGCATCATCCAAAAGTTCCTTCTTCAGCTCCGGACTTGATGGAACCCGTAGTCTTTTCCCAAACCGCACAATTCCTTCTTCATTAACATTAAACTCCGATGATTTCCCCTTTTTGATAGCTTCCACTTATTCTTTAATTCCCACACCATCCTTTTGAGCATCATTTAACCTTTCCAAAAGAGATGGTTGAGCAATCATTTGTGAAATGATTGATGATGTTCCCTTATTTATGATTCCCACGTCCATCTTCATCAAGTCTAAAAAGATTGGATCCTCCTCAATTCTCATCATTGATAGAATCGCTGGATCCTTTCTACTTAGGGCATCCGCCACCTTGTTCGCTTTCCTAGGGTGGTAATGTATTGAATAGTCATAATCCTTGATGAGTTCTATCCATCTTCTCTGGTGAATATTAAGCTCTTTCTGTGAGAATATATATTTAAGACTCTTGTGGTCAGTATATATCTCACATTTCTCTCCATAGAGATAATGCCTCCATATTTTCAAGGCAAAGATCACAGCCACCAACTCTAGATCATGCGTTGGATAGTTTCTCTCATGATTTCCAACTACCTTGAGGCATAGGATATCACTTAATCATTCTGCATCAGCACACATCCTAATCCCTTCTTGGACGCATCACTAAATACCACAAAAATCTCCCCACTTGTGGGTAAAGTGAGCACAGGTGCAGTGATAAGCCTCATTTACAACTACTTGAAACTTTATTCGAATTCATTACTCCAAGAAAACATTAATCCCTTTTCGAGTTAACTTGGTAAGAGGGTTGGACAGTCATGATAAATTTCTCACAAATTGTCGATAATATCCAGCTAACCCCAAGAAGCTACGGATATCAGTTACCGATGTTGGCCTCGGCTATCCCTCAATTGCATCTATTTTGGAGGGATCCACAGATATTCCATTTCTTGTGATGATATGGCCCAAGAATGAGACCTCCTTCAAACAGAACTCACACTTGCTGTACTTTCCATTGATCTTCTCCTTGCGCAAAGTCTCTAGTACAGTTCTTAAATGCTCCTCATGGTCCTCCTTGGTTTTGGAGTATATTAAAATATCATCTATAAATACTACCAAAAATTTGACAAGGTAATCTCTAAAGACTCTATTCATCAATTCCATGAATATTTCTGGAGCATTGGTGAGTCCGAAAGGCATTGCTATGAATTCATAGTGCTCATACCTTGTATGAAAAGAAGTCTTGGGGATATTTTCCTTCTTCACCCTTACTTGATAATATCTCGACTGCAAGTCCACCTTGGAGAAGTATTGTGCTCCACGAAACTGATCGAACAAGTCATCAATTCGTGGGAGTGGATACTTGTTATTTATCATGATTTTGTTAATTTCATGATAATTGATGCAATGCTGCATTGACCCATCCTTCTTCTTGATGAAGAGGACTAGTGCACCCCATGGTGAAGCACTTGGGCATATAAACCCTTTATCCAGATTCTTCTGTAGTTGTTTCTTCAGCTCATCAAGCTCAACAACAGCCATTCTATATGGAGTCTTGGATATTGGTAGAGCCCTGGGTATATGTTCAATTGAGAACTCAACATCTCTTCTTGGGTAAGACTAGGTAGTTCCTCGGGAAAGACTTCCGTGAATTCCCTCACAATAGGAATTTCTTCAAGGATGGTTTATTCTTTGTACTCAATCATCTGAGCTAGATACCCATGCTCATAGGGTATCAATATCCATTCATGAGATGATGGATCTAAAGGAGATTCATCTTCCTCCTGACACTTGTAAACAATCGAGGGTTGATTCTCCACATGTAGTGTGATTTCCATCTCCCGAAAATTTATGTTGGCTCTATATAAGGAAATCAAATCAATGCCAAGAATTGAATCAAATTCCACCAAAGGGAGTATGACAAGGTTCTCCGAGAAGTTCAATCCACATATTACAATAGGAGAGGACTTATATTCATGGGATGCAATGATTGCCCCATTTTCCGTACTCACTGACATCTTTACTTCAATGATTTGCGGTGGTGCTGGGATTGTTCTAATAAAATTTCGAGATATAAAATAATGTGTAAAACCTGAGTCAAAAAGTACGTTCAATATTCTTGAATGAATAACTAGCATACCTGTCACCACTTCGTTGTCGGGGTTCACTTCGGTAGAAGTGATGAAAAAGCTCTTCCTTACTGTCTTGGAGGTTGTTGGTTGTCTCCGATAACGCTTGGATTAGGGCACTGATTTGAAAAATGACCCGGTTCATTGCATTTTTAGTATTGAACAACGCGTTGAGGTTCGAATGGAGCATTCCTCTCCTCTGTCGCAGTCGCGGGTCCTTCTTGCCGACATTTAATAGCTATGTGCCCTTCTCTTCCACACCTGGTGAATTTTCTCATCCCCTTAAGGCAATTTCCAGGGTGCTTCTTTCCTCACTTTTGGCATGTGGGGTGCTAGAACTTCTTAGCGCCATTGGAATTATCCATCGGACCACCAGCATTGAAGTATACCTTACGCTTCTTGTCCCCATGATACCCATGTGATTCCACGATCTCCATTTCGACCTTGAGGGCACATCAGACAATTTACTCATAGCTGTCGAAGTCATGGATTGCTAATTCTTTCAACAAGTTAGGCTTCAGCCCACCAAAGAAGCGATCAACCTTGTATTCAGGGGTAACGACAAAGCCCGAATCGTATCATGAAAGCCTTGTGAATTTTTCCATGTACGCTACAATGGATTCCTCATCTTTTTTCTTGAGGTAAAGGAAGTCCCTTTCCATCTTAAGCCGGAGGGTGCGCGGAAAATATTTATCGGAAAACATCTTCCGGAATTCCTTCCATTCCAAAGCCTCGATCTCCTCCTTAGGCATCATATTTTTTATGAACGTCCACCATTGATCAGCTTCACCCTCCATAGGATAAGAAACCAGGAGAACCTTCTCTTGTTCAGAACATTAGAGGATGGAGAAGATCATTCCAATGGAGTTGATCCATTGTTCAGCGATCGTGGGATCGGATGATCCACTAAAAGTAGGATGCCTTTGCCTCATTAAGCTCTCAATAGCGACTTGTTCTTTATTAGGGGGGGTTGAACATTCCTCTTGACCTGTGTTTCTATTCAAAACTTGAGTTAGCTAAGAGAAAAGCGTGACAAAGTTCGCGATTCCCACTCCCATTGGATTGGGCATCTCATTAGTACAATCATCACACTAATCTTCACAACGTTTGTTAGCCCGAGTCCTCCTATTACCGGCCATTGGATGGAATAAAAGGAATGTTTGGGGTAACAAATAAAGGGTAATACAAAGACAAATGTTGATGACTTATAACTAAACATTAATTTCTTTAACTCATTAGTCTATAGGATTCAATCTAGGATTTTCATGATCTACTTTCTTACATATATTTTTAGGGGAATTTTTCCCTTAATAAGGGTTCATACTAAGATTGTGAATTTATCAAAACATATCCCCAGGGAGTGTTTTAACCAAGAGTGCAACAAGGATCGTTGTCGTGCACCAGTTCCCGTTCGAGTCAAGATCAAAGTGGTGTTTTTGGGTTTTACCCCTAGGATACATCTGTGCCAGAGCCGCCACTATCTGCTCGTATCCAGACAGGGATGTATTTGTTTGATAAACCACTAAGTTAGTATTTACCAAAACTTAGGGATGTTTTTATTATATGTAGTCTTGTATCTAAGGCTTTACTAGGGTTTCCTAATCCCAAAAATAACTAAACCTATCCTCTGATAACAACTATGACAACCAAGTTTTTTATTACAACTTAATCATGCATTATTACATAAAACTTCACTTGATACAACAAAGAAGATCAAGAGATTTAGTGTATTTGGGGCTTAGGATCATTACATAAAAACATAAAACATGAAATAAAACATCTTCATTTAAAACTTCCTTTACATGACCACTACAGTCCCTCGTACTTAGCATTGCATGGGATAACTTGAAGACATGCATAAGAAAAAGGTAAGCTATAAAGCCCAGTAAGGGAGTACACATTGAATAACTTGAGGAGTACAATACATGTTAGGCAATAGGAATATCAATAGAGCATAAAAGAAACATGAACATAAAGGCATGATAAAGCATGATAGTCATAACATGGAAATGTGGAAACAACACATAACATTGAATTAGCATGATCCAAGTCTCATTGCACATAAAGCATGAGTAAACCCTCATTACACATGAAGCACGAGTAAACCCTTGTTGCATTTGAATTAGAATGAGTCAACAATCATTTCACATGACGTATCATGATACTATACTTTACCCAATGCATTGGAGCGCTATAAGGGCACACCCTTCTTAAACATTTCATTTCATGCATAAGTGTGCCACATGGATCATAACACATGGATTCATAAAACAGAATCATTTATTCCACGATAAAGGAATTGGGAATTCATACAGAAAACATTATAATCAATAAGTAAATGTGCATAAATGTGGAAACCCTTGATGGAGAAATGGGCATGGTATCCACTACACAATGGAATTGACTTAGAAAATCGGTGCGATTTCGGCAGCGTAACAGCGTGACATAAGAATTCATGAAAATGGTTGATGAGAGAGAGAGGGGTTCCTCAGAATATTTACATGTAATGGACAGTAAGGTGGTCAAATAGATACATGTCCCAACAATTTTAATGGAATTTGGATTCATGATACAAATGTATTTATTGAATGTAAAAGAGGAGAGAGAAGTTCCTTTCGGAATTTCGGCATAGTAACAGGTGTACATGGGAGGCATTTAATGAGAGAGAAAGGGTCTCCCATAATTCAAACATAAAAATGGCAGTATGAAGGAGGTGGAAAACAATACCCCAACATTCTTAATTAAAATTAAAAGGAAAAACAACTTAATGAAAATTGGACAAAAATGAGAATGGAAGAAAAAACCCTTACTTGGAAGTGTGCTTCCAAATGCTAGAGAGAGGCTTGTGAGAGGCTTCTTGGGAGCTTGGGGAACATTGGGAGGATTCTAGAGAGAGTAGGTCAGAGTTTGGACGAACTCCGAGGGATTTTAGTGAGGAGGAAGTTGGAGCTTGGGTGGGTTTATATAGGAATGATGAGGGAATTCTTTATTATTTAGGTTTGGGTCCCCTTACATTAAATTAATCCAAACCACACACCAGCCCATGGTTTTTTCCCATGGTTTTTGGAAAAGGGAAGAATAAAATAGTATTTTATAAGGCCCAAGTCCGAAATTCTTTAAATAATAAGGTTGCTTATGTGGAGGTGAGTCGCACTCCCATGGAAATTAATTTTAAAAGGCAAAGTGTTGAATAAGTCTTGAGGGGTTCATTAATGCCTTGAAAATAAGTCAAAAAAACCAAAAATCACATTATTTTAATTATAAAACATATATTGGCCGAACATAAGGATTATGGTAATTTATTACATCACCATTGGGTCATTATGATGTAATAAAACAAATTATATATTTAAACAGTATTTAATTTTTACCCAAAAATTTGACTGTCTCAGAAAATTATGAAAAATTCACCATTGGATAATTTCGACATCATGAATCCATAAATGAAATTTATTTTATCAAAATGAAATTTCTAAATATGTTAATTTTCACTTTTAAAATAAAAACCAACATTTATTGAAAAGTCACGGGTTTTGACAGAAATGGATTTCAAACCCTAATAAAAATTTCAATTGGATTCATAAATTTATAATATAATTTATATTAATAAAAATTAATTTAATATTAATAATAATATTTTATTAAAATATATTTTAATTCAAAAATCCCTCAATTTAATAGAATTTAATTCTTAATTAAATAATAACTAAAAACACCATTTGTACTTTGAAAACTATTTACAATGTATCAAAAATGACTAGAAATTATATTCAATATTATATACAAAACAATAATGTACATGAACATAATACTAGTTATTTGTTACATAAACCCTTAAATTAGCCGCATAAGACCTAAGGATAAGGTGTGCGATGGTGACAGACTCTTGGGGTGGCTCGGATAACATCGCTCGATTGGTACTCTCTATCAACTTCCACTTTTCCCATAGACGGTCACGTTCAAGCTTGACATAATGAAGCTCAGCTTGGGCTTGGTCAAGGGAGATTCCCAAAGAAGCCACCTCTTTTCCGAGCTCCAACAAATGGGCTTCGTATGGGGAAATTCGACTAGATGAGGCCATCGCTTCCTTTGTCTGACTAAAATTGGGTTCGTTAATGCCTTATATTTATACTAATCATGTGATCACTGTTCAACGATTATAAAAGTAACGGTCACAACTCTTATCATAAAACCAAAGAGGTTGACATCTTATAAAAATATTTTTTATAAAGAGACATTTAACTAGATCAAGAGGGATTTTCCATCAATGAAACTTTGGGTCGTTCTAGATAATATATCCCAAAATAATTTTTATCTATGATGTGTATCCTTTAATGTGCATGAAGGGGTGTTTTATATCATTCAGGGTGAGTATGATTGGATGTCGTGTTGAGACACACCTTCTAATCCATAGTTTGGGATAGTGATATTGTTGAATGATTTTGATATGGAGCAAGAATTTTTGAGTGATGATAACACTCCAGTTTTTATTGAGTTTCTAGATGTGTCTCTTTTGGAATTCTATGGTTTTTCATCAGTATAGAAGGTTGAGTTTGTTACTGATTTAGTTCATGGTACTCAACTAGTATATTTTAATTCATTCAACATGAAATAACCTATAATGAATGAGTTGAATACTATGTTAAATGATATATTATTGTATGGTTTTGAACAACCAATGGTGTCACCATTTGGGGTGCTTGTTCTATTTTCTACGATTGTTTAAGAAAACAATTTACTATATTTTTATAACTGAAAACTCAACCAAGTCATGGTAATTAAAATGTATACATTTAATTATATTTTGAATATGTATGAACAATTGAATGGGGTTAACAGGTAACAAAAGAATCATTATTAATATTGATATCATAGTTGAGAATAATAGAATCTGATATTCATAATCCATATTTTCGAAGAATAAATTTTCAATATGAATACCATGTCATTCCATTTTTCTGTAACAACAATTCTTTGGTCATTATTAAATTGATGAATAGAATTATCCATGTGTATCTTGATATGTTTAAGGTTTTCATTAAGGGTGACATCATTATTTAATATAATTCCTAGTAGGAAAACATATTTCATTTGAGAACAGTTCTGGAATTGATGAGAAGATTACAACATTATTCCAATCTACCAAATTGTAATTTATGGATTTGGTATTTAAATTCCTTGGTAAAATGAGTCTCATAACATGGAATCCCGGTTTATCCTAGAAAGGACGAAGCTATACGACATGTGATCAATGTCTTAATGTTTTGAGAATCATAGATCCTTAGTTTCAGTAGGATATTATCATGGGGTCATAATAGTTTTCTCATGTTTAGACTTATGAATTACATATCTGAATCAGATGGTGGTAATGTATTATTAGATTAATAAATTACTTATTTATTTCATTATCTAAAATTATTGGGTAATTATGCACCAACATTAACTCCACTTGAGGCCACGAATATTTATGTAGTCTACAGGGAGGCAATGGGTTCAGGTTTGGGTTGTTTTACATGGAATGGTGATCATAAAATTTTTTTGGCTTCTAGAATATTATGCCACAAAATAAGAATTTTCTAACCATGATACTGAACATTGAGTCATGATTCATTCACTTAAGAGTTAGAAACACTATATTTTAATGAAATTTTTTCAATGTATTCGCCTAGTAAGAGCTTGAGTTTTATCTTCTCTAAAAAGTATTTTAATCTCCACTAATGTCAATGGTGGAAGTACATTCAATATTTTGATTATGAAATTTTCTATACCATGGGAATTGGGAATGTTTTTTTTGCATTAATCAAAACACATCCCAGCCGTGCTCTGATATAATCATAACATGTTTTGGAACTTGTTGGATCTTTTTGGAATGTTTCATATAGGAGATCGAGAAATAGGGGATGCGGTTTTTTTGGCCTGGGTTAAGTTGACCTCATCTCATCTCAAGATAATTCATCATGAATAGAATCTTTAGGACAACTTATATTTTAATAGAGACACTATTTAGAGTGGAAATACCACCATTGACTGGTTATTCTCCATAGAGGGTGTATCATGTTTTTTTCAAACAATTTATGATTTTGATAACCGTGAGGATATCTGTGATGTGGGTTGCCATAATTAACATTGTTCTATGCACTGAGGAAATTAAATTTTGATTTAATAAATTCAATGACCATTTTTTTGACTGGTTTTGAGATTTCAAATCACTATCATTGATTCACACAACAATACTTTTTAGCATGTCATGTCCAATCATTATAAGACTTACTGATTTCTCCAATAACGTCCAATACAGAATTGGATGTGGGATGAGATTTTTATTAACATTGTGGTTGGGTTTTTACATACATTAAGAAAGAAGAATGTGATATTGGATGTGATTGATAAGTTGACATAATCACCTTATATTATACCAATTTTAGTTATAATCAAATTTTTGTAGATGAGAAATCTATACAAGAGAGGTATTTTAATTTGTTTTAAAAAAGTTCTACATACTATAGTCTTGGATAGATATCATTGTTTTACATAACTATTTTGGAGAGGCCTTATGGACGAACTAGGTTCTAATGTTTTCCGGATTATGTAATACTATCTTAGGATGGATTTTGAGAATGAGGGATATATAATGAATCTTAAAGATAGGAATTTTATAGGTTTCCGTGATTTTTGTGGGGATTGGGATGACCTTTTGGAGTTAGATAAGATTTATTTTACCAATATTTTCTAGTAAATGATCTGGATGAATGATTTTATATAATTATATTGATGACCATTTAAATAAATTTTGTGTTGATCAAATATTGGTTAAACATCCTTGGATGTATCGAGTTTATTCTAGGAGTCAACATCAATGATTTATTTTTTTCATCCAAGAATGTTGATGGACCAAAACCACTATAAATATTATGTTGATCATAAATATAGAACATTGGAATTTTCAGTTGGGGATTATGTTTTTTTATAGTTTTTTTCCTTTGGGACGTTGAAAACATGGGAGGAATTGGAGGCTTGTTTATCTATTTGTGGGACCTTTTGTGGGTTTTAGCAGTTGGAGAGAGTGGAATACCATTTATCACATAATCTGCATTTGATGTCGATACATAATTTTTTCTATCTATTTCTATAAAAAATATTTTCTCTAATCTATCTCATGTTTTGAGCTAGAGTGAAATTTATATTGAGCTTAATTTTTTTTGGGGGTAGTCATATATTCAAAAATGGTGATTCTACGGCCAAGGTGCTTTCTTAGAGGAAGATACCTTTGGACTATGTTCCTTGGAATCATGTTTCTGATAAAAATTATACGTCGGAGCATGATGGACTGAAGAGAGAGTTTTTTCATATCATTTTTGGTATGTAATCATCTTAATTGGATTTTTGGTGAAAATATTTTTATATGATGGGGAGATTGTAATCCCCATTAATTTTCAATTAGGAATTTTTTAAATAATATTATAGATTTTCATTTTTATTGATTGACCGTTTAAAAAAAAGTTGGGATGATATCTATAATGGCGGTGTGGGGTATTTGTTGTAATTTTTAGAATGAAATATACATTTTGGAATCTTATGGGGAAGTACACACATGTAATTGGGTTTCACGAAGTATAATCATCTCCAAAAATATTTTGTGAAATGTGTAAATAGTTTGCAATAGTATATTTAATTTAAATATTACAAACCATATAAAAATTAAAAATTAATTTTTAAGAAAAGGTTAAAATTTAATTAGACTATGTTTGACTCGAAAATTACCCGATGTGTAATAGGGTTACAGACCTGGTAAATTCATGATTATTAGTTTAAATAAGTAGGTTCATATGAAATTTACTTTCCATTCCAACATGATTCCTTGTTCTCAACTAAGATTATCTTCCAATACAATTTTTGAGAACTCCAATACCACTGGATAACCTATTTGGAAATTGATAATTGAGTTGGTTGTGGGGCATCTCATCTAGTAAGTGTTCTTCCTTTGTCTTCAAAAATTCTGTGTTCATCCATGGAGTTTGATATATCATATTTGTGTTAATTAATCTGAACATCATTTTTTTAGATATGGATTCTATGTTGTTTTCCTACATTATATGTTCCTTCGTTTCCATTTGGAGACTCCAATAGCGAGTGTTTTGATTCTGTGAAAAAGGTAGGTGGTTCTGTTTATAGTTGGAATATTGATTAAACCATGACAATATTGTTGTATTAATTTTTTTGAATGTATTTTTTAAAACCCTATTATATGTATATTGGAATGTGGATTGAATTTATAATGACATTTTGGGAAAACCCTACAATTAAAATAGAATTGGAAATTGTGGTTTATTTTAAAATTTATTGAAATTCAGAAATGATGTTTGAATTTATTTTTGGGAAAAATTAATTAAAATGATGTTTTTGAAAGAAATGATTGGTTTTAGTTTAAAATTTAATAAAATGAAAAAACATCTATGTTGTGGGCTTGAATAAGAATTAAAATTTTGAAAAACGAAAATCAGAAAATTTAATTTTGAATGATAAAATATGCGAAATAAAATGTTTATAAATATAACTATTCATTGAATGAGAATAAGGGAGACTGGGTAGTTAGTTGTTTATTTGGGATGAGAACCCTCAGATGGTTATTCCCTACAAAAATTGTTTTGTATACATATTATAAAAGACCCAATTTAAGCATAACTTCTCCCTGGTTTGATGCAGATGAATCCTATTTGGCCTAAGCCTAAGGGCTATGTGTACACATTTTTTCACGATCACTAAAAGGAGATATGTATAGATACATTAACTAGAAAATATTATACAATGGTATAAATGAACATGAATTTTATTTGTGACTTTTTTGATCATATTTTCCATTTATTTTAAAACATATTTAGTCATTCATAGTGATGTATTATGACTATTACATATAATTATTTTTTCAATTAATTGTTTGAAATATTTTCATCATTTCAAATGAAAGGACTATTTTTTATTAGATATGAAATTTCAAATCTATTTATATTTTATTAAAAATTTAATTCATTAATTTTTTATTATTTTGGAATATTATTATATGACCCATGGTGAGACCATATGGGGCCTTTTAGCTCACACCCAACATTTTAAATCAGGCATTTGTAGATTTTTTCCTAAAAGGTCTGAGTAAATGAAAAGTTAATCTTCTAAAAAAAGTATATTAACGATTACATGGGGCATAGATTGATATTTCAATTACTATGATGTGTTATCCTTGATATAATTAGGTAACATGAAGAGGTATAATTTCAATTTTGATATACATGTTTGTTTTCTGGTAGTTTCTCATTGGGTTGATTTGAGCATGAAAATATTTAATTTTATCTGGTTTTATTTTGGACAAAATTTTTTCTCTATTTTAATATTACATTATTTAAGGTTCTAGTCATAGGCCCATGGGGGTCGGGAAATTATCTCATTCTATATTGATGTTAGATCAGGTGTCAAGGTACTAGGGTATTCATGTTGGTCTGTGACAATGTTTCTCTTTGATTTCTATCTAAAATTATTCCCAATTTTCAAAAGGAAAAATGTTCCATTCCACCATTTAGTATATGAGAAATATGTATTTAAAATTATTTTCCCAATTACAACTATATATGGATTGATTCTTGTTTTATAAGGTTTCATGTTATTCTTCAATCCATTTTCATAGCTCCATCCAAATGCCTCTTATTTCCTGTAACATTTTCTTGATAATAAAACCCATTTTTTGGACATCAAATACTTCCTATACCTCTAGGTTATGTTTATTATATATATATATTGGATAATCAATATGATCATAAAATTCATCAATACAAAATTTCAGGCATCATGACTATAAAATATGCGATTTCCATTTTGAGACTGTTTTTTTAGTAATGGGACTATTTCTCCCTCATTTCAAATCATGTCCATATTATACATTACATCCCAAATCTCAAATAAAATCCACACATTCCATTAATCATAACATTAAATTCTTTATAATGTTTTTTTATTTTATCCACTTTTCACTAGTGTTGTATTTTCTTGGGCTTCAAAATTTCATATACACTATATCATAGACAATCTCTCCAATATCTTTTCCATGCTAGAGTCCATAAAATTTATAGACCTGAGAACCTATTTATATTCATAAAGGAACAATTGTAACATTGTTTATCATTAGTTCTCAAAAACCTAATAATCATGGCCCACACATTCAAGACACTGAATTAACTCTATTTTTATTATGAATATGGAAGGATTAATTTAAACCAATATACTCCCATTTGGATGAAGTGGAGTCTAAACACCATTAGTGTTTCTCTAAGAACGTTTGGATATGTTAGCATGGTTAATTTTTCATATGGAATCATAACAATGATTTATCGTAATTTCTATGGGTAGTCTTGATGGGTAGAACATCATTCTATATTATACCTCTATATCTAGTATGTCACACTTTTGAGACATGAGTGTTTCTCCACATCCCCTTGTTTCTCACACATAAAATGTCTTACTTAATTATAAGAGTATATGATTGGTTTTTGTCACAAACCAGGCCGGTTCTCCATCGGACCCAGTGCCTGACCCGGTCCGCGACATGGCCCAAAGGGCGTTCCCTATCCCCATGGGCGGGCACAAGTGCCCTGGTATCAAGAGTAACCTATGGGAACAGTTTACCCAAAATAGTGTACACAAACACTAACAAGATAATAAAAAAATGAAACTAGGAATCGATAACCAAAGAGACCATTAAACTGAAATCAAATTTATAGGTTTACAACTAGAAGAAACGTCCAAAAATAAACGCAAACAAAATAGACTAAAACAATAACTCAAACCTCCAAGAAACAAGAGTGGTGTATCATCCACATGCCACAACACCAACCTTCATGAGAAGACCCTGAATGACCAAAACCACCATCGCTGAGCACGACACAGAACCTGGAATACACAGGAAACAAGGTCTACATACACCCGAAAGTGTATGCAGGTTATGAGTGAAAGGCCCAGTAGGACGTCACCCAATAAAAAGGTTCCATGCCACAACATCAAAAGGATAATTTTATGTGATTATTCAAGTTATACTTTTGAAATAATTTTAAAGAAAACATTTACAAGCCAATGCTAATGGAAAACACTAAAAAGAACTCATTTCATAAACACGATTTTAAAGACGAAGAGAGAACTTCATTATAGGCACACACACACACACACACACATACTCACCCACACACACACACTCACACCCAAGTGGCCCTCCAAATGCCGATGGAAGGCACCACTCCATAGATGGTAGATCCCTATGGGAAGATCCCCTAAGGTTCATCTAGCTCGAGTGGGACCCTAGAACCACGTGTCTCGGTGAAACGTGGCATAGATTTCCACGACCCTCAGATAACGTGGCTTAGAAGGCCACCACCCTTAAAACATGTGTCTTAGAAGGCCACAACCCTCAGATATCATATGTTTAGTTAGTGTTACAATCTTCAATCCAGCTAAGTGAAACAGGGACGATACCCATCTGGTTCACTAGCACACTAGTTCTAGTCTGCCCACCTAGATACCAAGGGTTTCCCCTTGTTCTCAATCATGTTTCACATTCACATAATGTATATCACTTTCACATATCCCGACCCACACAAAACATTACACATAGAAGTCACCGCTTTCATACACAAACACCATTTAAAAAAACAAACACACACCAAAACCACTTTATAACATAGTTCGGATGACTTTCATGACTTGATAAACTATTTTAAAAATTTGAAGAACATTTAAAAAATTCACAATAAGAGTATGCACATGAGACATGTTGAGTTTCACATGTAATAATCCCTTTAAAAAACGTAACGCACACGTAATTCTGTCAAACACAACTTTCACACTCCACATATAATTTAATAAGTGCAATTAACAATTTATGAAACACTTCAAATTATAAAGGAAAGGTTTACACAAGAAATACGAACTCGATTTCATATAGGAATGTCACTTTAAACCCAAAATTACATCATATACAAACCAAAACATGTTTTTCTATTGTTCAAACAATTTCCAATTTAATTACAAAAGTGCCCAACACGGAAAACACACCCAAAGTGACTAATTTTCATTGAAAATCTCCATTTAATTACACAGACACCTCAATGAACTTGAAAACACATTTCACACCTACCACCAACCCCCAAAAACCTTCTCAACCATGATTCACATATCAAACGCCACTTAAATAAAAACTTACTCAATTAATAAAACATAACACATGCATACTACAAGGAATTAGTTTAAAACACACAAATTTTAGATGTCGTAACCATTTGAAAATCAATTGTACATCCCAACCCTTATAAAACCACATTCGCACCCCTAAAACATACTCAAGGTATGAAAACTCTGCATTTTATTACAACTTAAGCATGCTTTATTACATAAAACGTCACTTGATACAACAAACAAGATCGAGAGGTTTATTTTCATTGGGGCTTAGGATCATTACATAAAAACTTAAAACATGAAATAAAAAATCTTTATTGAAAACATCCTTTCAATGACCACTACATTCCCTCGTACTTATCATTGCATGGGATAACCCGAGGACATGCATAAGAAAAGGGTGACTATAAAGCCCAGTAAGGGAGTAGACATGGAATAACATGAGGAGTACAATACTTGTTAGACAGTAGGAATATCAGTAGATCATAAAATGAACAAGAACATAAAGGCATGATAAAGCATGATAATCATAACATGGAAATGTGGTAACAACACTTAACATGGAATTAGAATGAGCCAAGGCTCATTGCACATAAAGCATGAGTAAACCCTCATTGCACATGAAGCATGAGTAAACCCTCGATTCACTTGAATTAGGATGAGTCAACACTCATTGCACATGACGTATCATGAAACTGTACTTTACCCAATGCATTGGAGTGCTATAAGGGCGCACCCTTCATAAACATTTCATTTCTTGCATAAGTGTGCCACATGGATCATAAAACATGGATTCATAAAACATAATCATTTCCTCCACGATAAAGGAATGTGGAATTCATACATGAAACATTACAATCAATATTTAAATGTGCATAAATTTGAATACCCTTGATGGAGTAATGGGCATGGTATTCACTACACAAAGACATTGGCTTAGAAAATCATTGCGATTTCGGCAGCGTAACGACGTGACATAAGAATTCATAAAAAAGGTTGATGAGAGAGAAAGGGGTTCCTCATCATATTTACATGTAATGGACAGTAAGGATGTCATATAGATACATGTCCCAACAATTGTAATGTAATTTAGATTCATGATGCAAAAGTATTTCTTGAATGTAAAAGAGGAGAGAGAAGTTCCTTTCCAAATTTCGGCAGAGTAACAGGTGTACATGGGAGGCATTTAATGAGAGAGAAAGGGGTCTCCGACCATTCAAAAAATAAGAGGGAAGTATGGGGGAGGTTAGAAACCATACCCCAACATTCATAATTTAAATTAAAAGGCCAATACAACTTAAAGAAAATTGACCAAAATGAGAAAGGAAGAAAAAATCCCTTACTTGGAAGTGTGCTTCCAAATGCTAGAGAGAGGCTTGTGAGAGGCTTCTTGGGAGCTTGGGTCACCTTGGGAGGATTATAGAGAGTGTATGGAAGAGGCTGGATGAACTAAAAAGGATTTTAGTGAGGAGGAAGTGGGAGCTTGGGTGGGTTTATATAGGAAAGGTGAGAGAATTATTTATTATTTAGGTTTGGGACCCCTTATATTAAACTAATCCAAACCACAAACCATACCATGGTTTTTGCCCATGGTTTCTGGAAAAGGAAAAAGGAAAAAAATATTTTATAAGTCCCAAGTCCGAACTTATTAAAATATTAGGTTTTCTTATGTGGAGGTGAGTCACACTCCCATTGAAATTAATTTAAAAAGGAAAAGTGTTGAATATGTCTTGAGGGGTTCATTAATGCATTGAAAAGTAAGTCAAACATACCCAAAACCTCATTGTTTTAATGATAAAACATCTATTGGCTAAACATAAGGATTATAGTATTTTATTACATCACCATTGGGTCATTATAATGTCATAAAGCACATTATATATTTAAATGGTATTTAATTTTTACCCAAAAATTTGACTGTCTTAGAAAATTATGAAAAATTCACCATTGGATAATTTCAAAGTCCTGATTCCAAAAATAACATTTATTTTATCTAAATAATTTACCTAAAAAGTGAATTTTTACTTTTAAAATAAAAACCGACATTTATCGAAAATTCACGGGTTTTGACAGAAATGGCTTTCAAACCTTAATAAAAATTTTAATTACATTCATAAAATTATAAGATCATTTATTTTTAATAAAAATTAATTTAATAATAATATTATTATTTTATTAAAATATTATTTAATTCATAAATCACTTAATTTAATAAAATATATTTTTTAATTAAATAATAACTAAAAACACCATTAGTACTTTAAAAACTATTTACAATGTATCAAAAATGAATAGAAATTATATCCATTATTATATAAAAATAATATTTTACATGAACATAGTACTACTTATTTGTAACATAACCCCTTAAAATAGCCGCATAAGACCTAAGGTTAAGGTGTGCGATGGTGACAGGCTCATGGGGTGGCTCGGATAACATCGCTCGAGTGGTAATCTCTATCAACGTCCACTTTTCCGGTAGATGGTCTCGTTAGAGCTTGACATAATAAAGATAATCTTGGGCTTGGTCAAGGGCAAAGCCCAAAGACGCCACCTCTTTTCTGATCTCCAACAAATGGGCTTCGTATGGGGTAATTCTATAGGATGAGGCCATCGCTTCCGTTTTCTGAGTAAAATTGGGTTCGTTAAAGCCTTATATTTATACTAATCATGTGATCACTGTTCAGCGACTATAAAAGTAATGGTCACAACTCTTATCATAAAACCAAAGAAGTTGACATCTTATAAAAAAAATTATAAAGAGACAGTTAACTGGATCAAGAGGTATTTTCCATTAATGAAACTTTGGGTCGTTACAATATTCCCCCCATAAGAAATTTCGCCCTTGAAATTTTCCTTTTCCCACACTAAAAAAACATGGGTAACGTAGCTTCATCATATCCTCCGACTCCCATGTTGCTTCTTCAAACTTGTGGTTTCTCCACAACACCTTGACGAGGGGCATTGTCTTATTTCTTAGAACATTTTCTATACGATCTAATATCTTCACTGGTTTCTCCCCAAAAGAAAGATCATCTTCCAATTGTACCACCTCGGAAGAGAGTACATGTGAAGGGTCTGGTATGTACATCCTTAAGAGGGATACATGTAAGAAATCATGCACCTTGGCCATAGTAGGTGGAAGTGCTAGTCGATTGGCCACAACCCCAACACGATCAAGAATCTCGAAGGGGCCGACGTACCTTGGACTTAACTTCCATTTCTTTCCAAAACCTCATTACCTTCTTCCATGGAGATATGCGTAAAAACACCATGTATCCAACTTTAAACTCATGGTCTCATCGAAGATTATCTGTATAACTCTTCTGTCAAATCTGGGATACCTTGATTTGATGCTGAATAGTTTTCACCTTCTCTACCATTTCTTCGACCATTTCTGGTCCAAGCAGCTTACATTCACTGACATCATCCCAACATGACGACGTTCTGCACCTTTTCCCATACAGGGCTTCATATGGTTCCATTTGGATGCTCGAGTGGAAACTGTTATTATAATAGAACTCAACCAGAGGAAGATGTTGATCCCATCCTCCTTTAAAGTTTATTGAGCACGCTCTCAACATATCCTCAAGTGTTCTGATAGTCCGCTCATATTGGCCATCAGTTTGAGGATGATAGGTCATACTGAAGTTTAGTTCAGTATTCAGAGCATGTTGAAGACTCTTCCAAAACATAGAGGTTTATATTGGATCTCGGTCAGACACAATAGATAGTGGTACTCCATGCAACCTTACCACTTCCCTGATATATATCCATTCCAGTTGATCCAAAGAGAAATCCTCTCGAATAGAAATGAAGTGTGCAGTCCTTGTAAGAAGATCCAAAACAACCCAGATTGCATTGTTGCCTTTGGATGTCCTTGGAAATCTGGTGACAAAGTCCATGGTGATGTTCTCCCATTTCCATTCTGGTATGGGCAATGGTTGCATCATCCCCTTAGACTTAAGCCTCTATTCCTTCACTTGTTAACACACCAGGCACATTGATGTATATTCAGTGATCTCCTTCATCATATTATCCCAACAAAAGTTTTCTCAGAGATCTCGATTCATCTTTGTTCTCCCTGGGTGAATAGAGAAATTTGAACTATGTGCATCATCCAAAAGTTCTTTCTTCATCTCCAGACTTGATGGAACACATAGTATTTTCCCAAACCGCACAATTCCTTCTTCATTAACATTAAACTCCGAGGATTTTCCCTTTTTGATAGTTTCCACTTTTTCTTCAATTCCCACATAATCCTTTTGAGCATCCTTTAACCTTTCCAAAAGATATGTTTGAGAAATCATTTGTGAAAGGATTGATGATGTTCCCTTATTTATGATTCACATGTCCATCTTCATCAAGTCTATGAAGATTGGATCCTTCTCAATGCTCATCATTGATAGAATCGCTGGATCCTTTATACTTAGGGTATTTTCCACCTTGTTCGCTTTCCCAGGGTGGTAATGTATGGAACATTCATAATCCTTTATGAGCTCTATCCATCTTCTCTGGTGCATATTATGTTATTTCTATTTGAATATAAATTTAAGACTATTGTGGTCAGTATATATCTCACATTTCTCTCCATAGAGATAATGCCGCCAGATTTTCAAGGCAAAGAACACAACCGCCAACGCTATATCATGCGTTGGATAGTTTCGCTCAGGGATTTTCAACTGCCTTGAGGAATAGGATATCCCTTTATCATTATGCATCAGCACACATCCTGAGCCCTTCTTCGAAGCATCACTAAATACCACAAAAAGCTCCCCACTTGTGGGTAAAGTGAGCACGAGTGCAGTGATTGGCCTCCTTTTCAACTCCTTGAAGCTTTCTTCACATTCATTACTCTATGAAAACTTTACTCCCATTCGAGTTAGCTTGGAATGAGGGTTGGACAATTGTGAGAAATTTCTCACAAATCATCAATAATATCCAGCTAACCCCAAGAAGCTACGGATATCCATTACCGATGTTGGCCTCGGCCATCCCTCAATTGCATCTATTTTGGTTGGATCCATAGATATCTCATTGCTTGTGATTATATGGCCCAATAATGAGACTTCCTTCAACTAGAACTCACACTTGTTTTACTTTGCATATATCTTCTCCTTGTGCAATGTCTCTAGTACAGATCTTAAATGCTCCTCATGGTCCTCCTTGGTTTTGGAGTATATTAGAATATCATCTATAAAGACTACCACAAATTTGTCAAGGTAATATATAAGGACTCTATTCATCATGTCCATGAATATTGATGGAGCATTGGTGAGTCCGAAAGGAATTACTATGAATTCATAGTGACCGTACCTTGTATGAAAAGCAGTCTTGGGGATATCTTCCTTCTTCACCCTTACTTGATATTATCCCGACCGCAAGTCCACCTTGGAGAAGTATTGGGCTCCATGCAACTGATCAAACAAGTCATCGATTCTTGGGAGAGGATATGTGTTCTTTATCATGATTTTGTTATGTTCACGATAATCGATGCATAGCCGCATTGACCCATCCTTCTTCTTGACGAAGAGGACTGCTGCACCCCATTGTGAAGCACTTGGGTGTATAAACCATTTATCCAGATTCTCTTGTAGTTGTTTCTTCATCTCTTTAAGCTCAACAACAACCATTCTATATGGAGTCTTGGTTATTGGTAATTCCCCATGTATAAGTTCAATTTAGAACTCAACATCTCTTCTAGGAGGAAGACCAGGCAGTTCCTCGGGAAACACTTTCGTGAATTCCCTCACAATAGGCATTTTTTCAAGGATGGTTTCTTCTTTGGACTCAATCATTTGATCCAGATACACATGATCATAGGGCATTAATATCCATTCTTGAGATGATGTAGCTAATGGAGATTCATCTTCCTCATGACACTTGTAATGAATCAGGGGTCGATTCTCCAAATGGAGTGTGATTTCCCTCTCCCGACAATTTATGTTGGCTCTATATAAGGAAAGCCAATCCATGCCATGAATTGCATCAAATTCCACCAGAGGGAGTATGAAGAGGTTCGCCGGGAAATTAAATCCACAGATTAAAACAGGGGAGGACTTATATTCATGGGATGCAATGATTGCCCCATTTTCTGTAATCACTGACATCTTTACTTCCCTGATTTGTGGTGGTGCTGGGATTGTTCTACTAAACTTTCGAGATATAAAAGAATTTGTAGAACCTGAATCAAAAAGTACTTTTTCTATTCATGAATGAATAACTAGTGTACCTATCACCAATTCGTTGTCAGGGTTCACTTTGGCAGAAGTAATGGAAAAAGGTCTTCCTTGTTATCTTGGAGGTTTTGGGTTGCCTCTGATAACCCTTGTATTAGGGAACTGATTTTCAAAATGACCTGATTCATTGCATTTATAGCATTGAACAACGCGTTGAGGTTCGAACGGCGCGTTCCTCTCCTCTGTCGCAGCCGCGGGTCCTTCTTGCCGATAGTTAACAGCTAGGTGCCCTTCTCTTCCACACCTGAAGCATTTTCTCATCCCCTTAAGGAAATTTCCAGGGTGCTTCTTTCTGCACTTTTTGAAAGTGGGGTGCTGGAACTTCATAGCACCATTGGATTTATCCATCGGACCACCAGCATTGATGTCCACCTTACGCTTCTTTTTCCCATGATACCCATGTGATTCTTCGATCACCATTTCGACCTTGAGGGCACATTAGACAATTTCCTTATAGCTGTCGAAGTCACGGATCACTAATGCTTTCCGCAAGCTAGGCTTCATCCCACCAAAGAAGTAGTCAACCTTGCATTCGGGGGTAACGACGAAGCCGGAAACGTATCATTCAAGCCTTGTGAAGTTTTCCTCGTACGCTCCCACATATTCTTCATCTTTTTTCTTGAGGTAAAGGAAGTCACTTTCCATCTTAAGACGGAGGGTGAACTTAAAATATTTATCGAAAAACATCTTCCAGAATACCTTCCATTACAAATCCTCGATATCCTCCTCAGACATCGTATTATTGATCAATGTCCACCATTGATCATCTTCACCCTCCATACGATAAGCCCCCAAGAGAACCCTCTCTTGTTCTGAACATTGGTGGATAGAGAATATCTTTTCAATGGAGTTGATCCATTGTTAAACAATCGTGGGATCAGATGATGCACTAAAAGTAGGAGGCCTTTGTCTCATGAAGCTCTCGATAGCGACTTTTTCTTTCTTAGGGGGGGGGGGGGTTGAACGTTCCTATTGACCCGTTTTTCTATTCAAAACATGATTTAGCTGAGAGAGAAGTGTGACAAACTTCGTGATTCCATCTCCCATTGGATTGGGCATCTCATTAGTACAATCATCACACTAATCTTCACAATGGTTGTTAGCCCGAGTCCTCCTATTACCGACCATTGGCTAGAATAAAAGGATTGTTAGGGGTAACACATAATGGGTAATCCAAAGACAAAAGTTGATGACTTATAAAAAAATTTAATCTCTTTAACTCATGAGTCTATAGGATTCAATATAGGCTTTTCATGATTTACTTTCTAACATATATTCTTAGGGGCATTTTTTCCTTAATAAGGGTTCATACCAAGATTGTGAATTTATCAAAACATATACCTCGGAAGTTTCCTAACCAAGAGTGTAGCAAGGCCCGTTGTCGTGCACCAGTTCCCGTTCGATTCTAGCTCAAAGCGGTGTTTTCGGGTTTTACCCCTAGGATACATCTGTTCTAGAGTCGCCTCTATCTGCTCGTATCTAGACTGGGATGTATTTGTTTGATAAACCACTTACATAGTATTTACCAAAACTTAGGGATGTTTTTATTATACATAGTCTTGTATCTAAGGCTTTACTAGGGTCTCCTAATCCCAAAAATAACTAAACCTATCCTTTGATACCAACTATGAGAACCCTGCTTTTTATTACAACTTAAGCATGCTTTATTACATAAAACTTCACTTGATACAACAAAGAATATTTAGAGGATTAATGTATTTGGGGCTTTGGATCATTACCTAAAAAATTAAAACATGAAATACAACATCTTTATTGAAAACTTCCTTTACATGACAACTATATTCCCTCGTACTTAGCATTGCATGGGATAACCTGAGGACATGCATAAGAAAAAGGTGAGCTATAAAGCCCAGTAAGGGAGTACATATGGAATAACATGAGGAGTAAAATACATGTTAGACAATAGGAATATCAATAGACCATAAAAGAAACATGAACATAAAGGCATGATAAAGCATGATAATCATAACATGGAAATGTGGCAACAACACTTAACATGGAATTAGTATGAGCAAAGGCTCATTGCACATAAAGCATGAGTAAACCCTCATTTCACCTGAAGCACGAGTAAACCCTCTTTGAACATGAATTAGCATGGGTCAACACTCATTTCACATGACTTATCATGATACTATACTTTACCCAATGTATTGGAGCGCTATAAGGGTGCACCCTTCATAAACATTTCATTTCTTGAATAAGTGTGCCACATGGATCATAAAACATGGATTCATTAAACATAATCATTTCTTCCATGATAAATGAATGTGGAATTAATAAATGACACTTTACAATCAATATGTAAATGTTCATAATGGTTAATACCCTTGATGGAGAAATGGGCATGGTATTCACTACACAAAGACATTGGCTTAGAAAATCGGTGCGATTTCGGCAGCGTAACAACGTGACATAAGAATTCATATAAAAGGGTGATGAGAGAGAAAGGGGTTCCTCATCATATTTACATGTAATGGAAAGTAAGGAGGTCATATATATACATGTCCCAACAATTGTAATGGAATTTAGATTCATGATGCAAAAGTATTGCTTGAATGTAAAAGAGGAGAGAGAAGTTCTTTTCAGAATTTCGGTAGAGTAACGGGTGTACATGGGAGGAATTTAATGAGAGATAAAGGGGTCTCCCATCATTAAAACAATAAGAGGGAAGTATGTGGGAGGTGCGAAACCATACCCCAACATTCATAATTTAAATTAAAAGGCCATTACAACTAAATGAAAATTGAAAAAAATGAGAAAGGAAGAAAAAAACCCTTACTTGGAAGTGTGCTTCCAAAGGCTAGAGAGAGGCTTATGAGAGGCTTATTGGGAGCTTGGGGAACCTTGGGAGGATTCTAGAGAGAGTAGGTAAGAGGTTGGAAGAACTCCAAAGGTTTTTAGTGAGAAGGAAGTGGGAGCATGGGTGGGTGTATATAGGAAAGGTGAGAGAATTCTTTATTATTTAGGTTTGGAACCCCTTATATTAAACTAATACACACCACAAACCAACCCATGGTTTTTGCCCATGGTTTCTAGAAATGGAAAGAGGAAAACAATGTTTTATAAGGCCCAACTCCGAACTTATTAAAATATTAGGGTTGATTATGTGGAGGTGAGTCACACTCCCCTGGAAATTAATTTAAAAAGGCAAAGTGTTGAACATGTCTTTAGGGGTTCATTAATTCTTTGAAAAGTAAGTCAAACAAAACCTAATCCTCATTATTTTAATAATAAAATATATATTGGCCTAACATAAGGATTATGGTATTTTATTACACCACCATTGGGTCATTATGATGTCATAAAACACATTATATATTTTAATGGTATTTAATTTTTACCCAAAAATTTTACTCTCACAGAAAATTATGAAAAATCCACTATTGGATAATTTCAAGGTCCTGATTCCAAAAATAACATTTATTTTATCTAAATAATTTTCTAAAAATGTGAATTTTCACTTTTAAAATAAAAAACGACATTTATCAAAAATTCACGGGGTTTGAAAGAAATGGCTTTCAAACCTTAATAAAAATTTTAATTGCATTCATAAAATTATAAGATCATTTATTTTTAATAAAAATTAATTTAATAATATTATTATTATTTTATTAAAATATTATTTAATACAAAAATCCCTTAATTTAATAAAATATATTTATTAATTAAATAATAACGAAAAACATAATTTGTACTTTAAAAACTATTTACAATGTATTAAAAATGACCAGAAATTTTATACATTATTATATACAAAAAAAATTCGCATGAACATAGTACTACTTATTTGTTATATAACCCCTTAAAACAGCCGCATAAGACCTAAGGGTAAGGTTTTTGACTATGACAGACTCTTGGGGTGGCTCGGATAACATCGCTCAAGTGGTAATCTCTTTCAACTTCCACTTTTCCCGTAGACGGTCCCGTTCGGGCTTGACATAATGATGCTCAGCTTGGCCTTGGTCAAGGGCGAACCCCAAAGACACCACCTCTTTTCCGATCTCTGACAAATGGGGTTTGTATGGGGAAATTCTACTGGATGAGGCCATCACTTCCTTTGTCTGAGTAAAATTGGGTTCGTTAAAGCCTTATATTTATACTAATCATGTGTTCACTGTTCAACGACTATAAAAGTAACGGTGACAACTATTATCATAAAACCAAAGAATTTGATATCTTATAAAAACATTTTTTTTAAAGAGAAATTTAACTGGATCAAGAGGGATTTTATATTAATTAAACATTGTTTCGTTACACAATGTTCCTAATAGATATTCACATGTCAAAATAGTTTACATTTTTTTTGAAAGCCTCAGTTTAATAACATCTGTACCTCATGCGTTCTTGAAAACACAATCTGCACAACATAAACAATTAACTAAAACATGTCCGAAAATTTCAACAACACAACACAGATAAAAAACATTGGCATTTACTATAAAACAAATCAAATTCATCAATATGCATATCAAAGCACGTCCAAAATAAAATTTACATCTTGAAATTCACAACTAGACCAAATTATAATTTAATTAAGGAGTGATTTAAATCATATAAAGATGGTATGGCATGGAACCACCTACCTCACATGGTGAAATTTCCAGAAAATGAGGTGAACAAGTATTCGCGTCACATTTTCACCACAAGGAACCTAGCGGGAATCCTAAACAAGGAAAAAATCACCCAAACAAAAAAAATTAAACCCAAAACCCTAACCGAACCACACTAAATTTAATGAAACCCTATAAAAAAGGGAATTTACCCAATGTGGAGGCTGCCAGAAGGAGTTGCGGGAGTGTTGTAGTCGCCGAAGGGGTCGACTGAGGGGTGCATGAGGGGGGCCAGCGGGGTTCCAAACCAGAAGTAGGGGAGTCCAGTGGGGTTCTGAGCGGGAAAGGTGAGCTGCACCGGAGGGGATTCGTGCAAGCAGAACCGAGGGAGGGGAGGCCAATGCCGGTGAGGGGAGGCCACTGAAAAGTGGCATTCCAGGAGGAGACGGAGTAGGGGCGATGCGGTGGTGGTCCGACGTTGGAGGGGATCGGCGCGATGGCACTACGGGGAGCTGGGATGCGGTCCGGTGAGGGGGTGATGCCGGAGCAGGCTAGACTCGGGAGGAGGCCGAGGGAGGTGAGGTGCGGTGCGAGGATGTTCAGAGGGGGAGGCGGTGGCGCGATGAGTACAAGAAGATGGGAGGGGGTGAGCCGGAAATAATGGTAGTGGAGAAGGAAAAAAACAAACGGCGCATAGGGTTTGAGGGGGGTGTTTGTGCGCGACAGGAGAGAGAAAGTGAGTGAGAGGAAAAATAAAAATAAAGGAAAGATAATAAGAAGAAAAAAAGAATGGAAGGAAAATAAAAAAATAAAATGCAATAAATAAATAAAAAGTGTATCTCATTATATACATAAAAAAATATCTAAATAGATCCAAAGGAAAAAATAACTAAATTAATGTATTAATTACAATAATGATAATAATGATAATAATAATAATAAGAACTTCAATATTAATAATACTTAGTAAATTTTATATTTTTAATACTATTAATAGAAATAATAATAATAATAATAACAATAATAATTGGAATAAACTAAAATTGAAATAATAATAATAATAATAATAATTATTATTATTATAATAATCTCAAATGACATTATTATGATTATTATTATTAAAAAAATTGTTAATTCATTAATTAAACATCGGCAAGGTGTGCGGTGAACCGGGCGGGGCAGCGCAGCGACCCGAGCGAGGACACGTAGCTTCGATCGCATTGCGCTGGATGCAAACAAGACCAAAACACAAAGAGCTCGAAATCTTATGTCAGGTTTTGACTCGAACTACCTGACACAAAGAAAATTAATAAAATAAATAAATTAGAAAGGATGTGTGTGACAATTCTCCCCACCATAAAGATTTCCGTCCCCGGAAAACCACATCCAGAACCAAACCCCACAGCAAAAAACCACACTCCCTTTAGATTCAAAGGGAATCCCCACAAACATCAAACAAATAGAGGCAAAAGCATCATGCTCAAAGAGAGTGGAAAAATGAAAACTTCAAGAAACATGTAAAAATACCTTCTCATATGTGTCACCCACCCTAATTAGCTAAAACACCTCCAGTTGACTGATCATGGAAAACGACTCTCGCACCCGCAGAAACCAACCTCTGAAGACAAGAGAACTCAAACATTATTAAATGAAAACCACACCATTTGGTTGAAATCAACAGACAAGGTCAGACCACATCCAAGGAAAACTCTTATCACTTATCACAAAGCCATACTTAAAAATAGAAGCAAAAGATCAACATGGGGAGGCCCAAGGGGCTCCCCACCATTAGGAACTCACTGATGCTCGAGTCACGACTGGAAAACCGACACGAGGACGTTCAAGTGGACTCCCCACCATTAAAGAAAAGTCCAACACTGATTCATTCTAGAGACATTCGTGCGAGACCCAATATGGGTCTCCCCACCATTAAGAACCTACCAACGCCCAAGGTGATACTAGAAAACTGACATGGGGAGGTCCGAGCGGACTCCCGACCATTCAAGAATGTCCAACACCGATTTATTCCAGAGACCTTTGTGCAAGACCCATCGTGGGTCTCGCCGCCATTAGAACGAACAGAGGATACAATACTTTGAAAAATTCTCGATGGTGACCAAAAACCCCAACATATGGGGCGGGGAGGGAGGGTCCCCACCACTGGGATGTCATCAGCATGACCGAAGTCAAACTGACATCTCCACATCCCTCGATGATCCCTATTCAACTTTGATACTATTTTAACCAACATACCCCATAATGACCCCTAATTATATTACATCCAGTGGTACGCAACCCCCAAGACATTAAGGCAACGAGACGAACACGCCTCCAACTAGTCACAGAATCCTTACACAGGCAGATGGTTTGTTCAGAACAGAACAACTATAGAAACAATTTAAACTTCCTCTACTTTCCCCACCGATGATAGAAATAATGTTGGGTCCCGTACCCTCCCAGGGTTCCTGACCACGTGTTGACTTCACTCCGAGGCCTACGGCTAGAGCCCTGATGTTTGAAGCATCTCCTACCTCACAATCAGGTATGGAAGACTCCTGAACGGAACATCTCCTTTTGGTGTCACAAGCAACCACACTACAACCGAGTCAACACCATCATACACAACACATTACGACATCCAACTGATGATACACATAATATTCACCAACACAAGAATTGAAATGGTGCATGCATTTCACCCTTTGTCGGACTGAATGAGAACACGACCCCAAAAAACATCACTGAGTATGATCATTGTTGTCGAGAGAAAAATTACCATGAGAAAGACTTTAAACCGCGTCTTGAACAACATGTGATTCCTGGAAACGACCATAGTATCCCCATGTGACTGGGTCTGCCACACTGGTGGCCTAACGTGGACCCTTTCTTAAAAGAATCCAATGAAGGACCAAAGGTAATTTTGAATATTGGCCTACACCGACCACTCTAGGCTACTTCCACCTTTCGCCACTAGAATCTCCTTCACCGTTTCAAGGGGAACCTTCAAACATGATAGTGTCAAAATGCATACCCGATGAGTCGAGAAACTCAAAAGACCAAAAATCCCTTCAACTCCCATCGCATATATCATCCCACTGCGAGAGAATCCTCTTAGTTGTAAAAAGGAGAGGTGGGTTCAATTCTAGAATTCGAGAAGAGATTCCTATGATCAACTGGAGGGTCGGCCAATGGAGAGTTTCCTGTGGCCACACTTCAATCACATGTCAACACTTTATGGGGGGCATAAACTTGTTAATAAAGAAAACCATAGACCTCATCAAACTGGTCTAATGGCCAAGACATACCACAAGTGAACACTAAATATGAAGTGGGTACCACTGCAAGGAATTTCAGAATCACTTCTCAAAATGGACCATTAACCACATGCTTTCGCACAAACTGACCAACTTACAGATAAGAATTCAAAATAAAGACTCAAATCAGTTAAAAAGGATCCTCGGCTCGAAATGCCTAACACACAACATTTCCAAAACACAAGGACACACCACACAATCACTGGTTATATTTAATAAACCAAATTTTCCTTTAACAAAACATTTTTAAAACAAGAAAAGCCAGTGGGTTGCACAAACAGCAATGGTGTCCCATGGGCCTCACACATGCATGTTCTCATGCCATACCGGCACCCACGTCATGTCCATCCAGGCACTCATCTGCTCATGCCATTAACCATTTCCCATTTCAAATATACACTCATGAATGTGGTTTCCCATGAGAACGCCAAGAATCAAAACCAAACCATTCCATTTTTTTTCAAAACCAAAACATCCAATCCACAATTTTCAATCCTCATACCTCATTTTCTTTTTAAATTTCTTTATTTCAAAACATTTTCCAAAATAATTTCCAAGACCAAATCATTATTACTTGAAAACCAAATGTCCACAATTCCCAAAACAAATAAATGAGGAACGGTGCAAGAGAAAAACAGTTTCAGTGGGTGACGGGAACATATGGTTGCCAGCCATACGCCAATCACACCACTTCCATGGAGGGTATTCTAGGACAGTGTCCCTGGCTCCACATGGCTTGCCAGACCCTACGAGCTCACTTGAGTCCCGCCATGAGGTGTGATGGCCAGGCACCTTACTCGTAGCCAGGAAGTCGAGTCCCGACAACCTTAACTCAATTCTACCGTGACTCTATCCCAAAAGATCACGACTCAAGAGAGAAAACCTCACCCTATGATAAAAATTTGTGATGAACCAGGCCGGGTCGCCATCCAACCCAGCGCCTGACCCGGTCTGCGACATGGCCCGAAGGGCGTTCCCGATCCCCACGGGCTGGCACAAGTGCCCGGGTATCAAGAGTAACCTGTGGGAACGGTTTAACCAAAATAGTGTACACAAACACTAACAAGATAATAAAAAAAATGAAACTAGGAATTGACAACCAAAGAGACCATTAAATTGAAATCAAATTTAAAGGTTTACAACTAGAACCAACATCCAAAAATAAACGACAACAAAAGAGACAAAAAATATAACTCAAACCTCCGAGCGACAAGACTAGTGTAGCATCCGCACGCCACAACACCAACCGGCAAGAGAAACCCTCAATGACCAAAACCACCATCGCTGAGCATGATGCACAACCTGGAATACACAATAAAAAAGGTCTACATACACCCGAAAGTGTATGCAGGGTGTGTGCGAAAGGCCCAGTAGGTCGTCACCCAATAAAAAGGTTCCATGCCACGACATAAAAAGTATATTTTAATGTGCTTATTCAAGTTATACTTTTGAAATGCTTTTAAAGGAAACATTTAAAAGCCAATGCTAATGGAAAACACTAAAAAGAACTCATTTCACAAATACGATTTTAAAGAGGAAGAGAGAAGTTCATTATGGGAACACACACACACTCACACACACATACATACTCACACAAACACACACACACACTCACACCCAAGTGGCCCTCCATATGATGACGGAAGGCACCATGCCATAGATGGTATAGCAATATGGGAAAATCCCCTATGGTTCATCTAGCTCGAGTGGGACCCTAGAACCTCGTGTCTTAGTGAAACATGGATTAGATGGCAACGACCCTCAGATAACGTGGAATAGAAGGCCATGACCCTTAGAACACGTGGCATAGAAGGCCACGACTCTTAGATATCATATGTTTAGCTAGTGTTGCAATCATCAATCTAGCTAAGTGAAATAGGGATGATACCCATCCAGTTCACTAGCGCACTAGTTCTATTCTGCCCACCTAGATACCAAGGGATTTCCCTTGTGCTCAATCAAGATTCACCTTCACCTAATGAATATCACTTTCACATATCCTGAACCAAAAAAAAACATTACACATACAAGTCACTTCTTGCATACCAAAGAACCATTTAAAAAAACACACTTACAGCAGAACCATTTCATAACATAGTTCGGATCAATTGCATAACTTTATAAACTATTTAAACAATTTGAAGAACATTTCAAAATAGCACAATAAGAGTTTTCACATGATACATGTCGAGTTTAACATATAAGAATCCCCTTAGAAAATGTAACGCACGGGTAATTCTATCAAACAAAACATTCTCCCTCCACATATAATTTAATAAGTGCAATTAACAATTTATAAAACACTTCAAATTAGAAATCAAAGGTTTACACAAGATAGACGAACTCGATTTCATATAGGAACGTCTCTTTAAAACCAAAAGTACAGCATATACAAACCAAAACATGTTTTTCTATTGTTTAAACAATTTCCAATTTAATTTTAAAATTGCACAACACGGAAAACACACCCAAAGTGACTAATTTTCATTGAAAATCTTCATTTAATTACACAGACACCTCAAAGAACATGAAACACATTTCGCACCTACCAAAGAACCCCCAAAAACCTTCTCAACCATGATTCGCATATCGAACACCACTTAAATAAACAATTTCTCAATTAATAAAACATCACACATGCATACTACAAGGCCTTAGTTTAAAACACACATATTTTAGATGTCATAACCTTTTTAAAATCAATTGTACATCCCAAACCTTATAAACCCACATTCGCACCCCTAAAACATACTCAAGGTTCATAATAAAAATTAACATGTCAAAATAGTTTACCTTTTTTTTGAAAAACTCAGTTTAATAACATATGTACCTCAAGTGTTCTTGGAAACACAATTTGCACACCTTAAACAATTTACTAAAACATGTCTGAAAATTTCAAAAACACAATGCAAATGAAAAACATTGGAATTTACTTTAAAACAACTCAAATTCATTTATATTCATATTGAAGCACGTCCAAAATAAAATTCGCATCATGCAATTCATCACTAGAACACATTATAATTTAATTAAGGAGGGATTTAATTCATCTAAATATGGTATGGCATGGAACCACCTACCTAACTTGGTGAAATTTCTGGAAAATGAGGTGAACAAGTATTCACGTCACATTTGCACCACAAGGAACCTAGCGCGAATCCTGAACAAGGGAAAAATCACCAAAAAAAATTAAACCCATAACTCTAACCAAACCACACTAAATTGAATGAAACCCTATAACAAAGGGAATTTACCCAATGTGGAGGCTGCCAGAAGGAGTTTCGAGGGCGTTGTAGTCGCCGAATGGGTCGGCCGAGGGGTGCATGAGGGGGTCCAGCGGGGTTCCAAACCAGAAGAAGGGGAGTGCGGTGGGGTTCCAAGCGGGAAAGGTGAGCAGCACCGGAGGGGAGTCGTGCAAGAAGAACCGAGGGAGGTGAGGCCGAAGCCGGTGAGGGGAGGCCATAGTAAAGTAGCGCCCCAGGAGGGGAGGGGGTAAGGGCGACGCGCTGGTGGTCCGACATGGGAGGGGGCTCGGTGCGACGGCGTGATGAGGAGCAGGGGTGCAGTCCGGTGAGGTGGTGATGCCGGAGCAGGCTGGACTCAAAAGGAGGCCGAGGGAGGTGAGGTGCGGCGTGAGGATGTTCAGAGGGGGAGGCGACGGCACGATGAGGAGAAGAATATGGGAGGGGGTGAGCCAACAACAATGGCAGGGGAGAAGGAAAAAAACAAACGGCGCATAGGGTTTGAGGGGGGTGTCTGCATGCGATAGGGGAGAGAAAGTGAGGGAGAGGAAAAATAAAAATAAAGGAAAGATAAGAAGAAGAAAAAAAGAATGGAATGAAAATAAAAAAATAAATTACAATAAATAAATAAAAGTGTATCTGATAATAAACATAAAAAAACTATCTAAATAGATCCAAAGGAAAAGATAACTAAATTAATGTATTAATTTCAATAACGATAATAATGATAATAATAATAATAAGAACATCCATATTATTAATTCATAGTAAATTTTATATTTTTAATAATATTAATAGTAATAATAATAATAATAAAAATAATAATAATAATTGGAATAAACTAAAATAGAATTAATAATAATAATAATTATTATTATTATAATTATAATAATCTCAAATGACATTATTATGATTATTATTATTAAAAAAATTGTTATTTCATTTTATTTCATTAATTAAACATCGGTAAGCTGTGCAATGAACAGAGAGGGGCTGCGCGGTGACTAGAGCGAGGCCGCGGAGCTTCGATCGCGTTGCGCTGGATGCAAACAAGACCAAAACACAAAGAGCTCGAAATCTTAAGTCAGCTTCGACTAGAACTACCCGACTTAAATCAAATTAATAAAATAAATAAATTATAAATGACGAGTGTGAGAGTTTTCATCATCAACATGACTTATATTCTCCAAATAATTCTTTCCCTATGACATGAAACCCCTTGTCCAATGACCACACATCATTATATTAAACAGAAAGGTTCTCTTCTATGAAATATAATGTTAATCTTCTTTTCAATATCCATACGTTATGATATAAGTTTCATTTTATTATCACTACTACATGTTGTAATAACAATATTGCTAAACAAACATTCCAGTTATATAAAAATTAATTTTATTCCCTTATCATATGATATAAAACTACACGATATCAAGGTTTTAACAGTTGAGGACACCTCCTCTATAGTTTTTTCTTTAACCGTACTCATTGTTAAAATGTAAATATTTGATCCCCAATTATATTATTGGTACCACGATATGTCAATAAATGAAATAATAAAATAAATATTATTCTCTCAAAAATGTTATGCAATTTATGAAATCATAGGAACACTATGAACATTCCACTCATATTAGGATTGTTTCCCTATAAATTGGAAAACAATTTCACCTTCACCCACTGTCATAAGTGCATGATATTAAGACTACAACAACATAGAGTTGAATTTTATTGAATTTAAGCACCAATACCTATTTTTCAGAACAATGGGGATTTTAAATTGATCAATTATTGATATCATATTCAACACAAAATAGCGAGTTTAAACAAAATGTGATATAATACTAAAACATTGTTCTTTAAATGTGACTAACATTACAAAAACATTAAATTTGAAGCTATCAATATTATTAAATCCATAATTATATATATAAAGGTACTAGTAAAAATTACTATATTTATAAAGGTATAATAAATATTTAGTAAACATTGAAAATGATATTTAAGTGTAATAAAAAATATTCTCATTAAAAATGTTATTGCTTTCACAAGAATATATTATAATTAATTTTTTCGGTATTTTATAAATTTTAAAAAATATAATTAATATAATTTTATAAATAAGAATATTAATATTATCATTGGGTGATTTTTTTAGAAAATTTGGATTACTTAATGAATATTAAAAAATAAAGATTTTAGTAAAAAATAATTTTATAATAATAAATTAATAAAGGTATAAGTCTTATTTTTAATTTAATTTTATTTAAATGTAAAATAGTTATTGTTCGTATATATTTCATAAAAGTAATCACATTTATATCACATATATATTGTATTTTTTATATGTTTATTTTTATGATTAAACATTTGTTTTTTCTATAAATTTTTTAGATGAAAATTTCACCTCCATTTTTTTCTAATAAAAAACACATAATTGAGAATTATTTAAATTAAATTTAATATATATATATATATTAAATTTAAATTCAAATAATAATTATTTATTTTCATTCATTTATTGTATGATCATCTTTGAAACAGATCATTTTTAGACAAAAATCCACCATTCTCATAAGATTATTTTTTCTATTTAATTATTGAAATTATATAGATTTAAAATTAGAAAATTTATTACATAATTTAAATCGTTATTATTTTTATTCTATAATATTATAAATAAATTTTTTGTTATAATGTATTGTAAAAACCATAAAAAATTAATACCAGGGAAAAAATAAAATATATTAAAAGAGAGTAACCTTATGGTTAAATAGTATGACCAATTCAAAGCATAATTATTTTCCAAGTTGGTGGTGTTTAAAATAATTATATCTAATCCACTTCATTATGTTTCTATTTTTTTTAAAATTTCATGGGAGAGACTACACTTTATTTAATTGTTTTTGGTATTTGCAATAATAAAAGTCCTCCTAAATTAAAAAAGGGATCTCAATACCATCTTATGTTAATACCATTAAATACATATTGATCAACCAAACTTAGAAAAAATATTCCTAAAATCTTTAGAAACGTCTTATATATTCTTCCCTTCCCAAATGACCAACCATATGGTCTTTAATATGTGATGAAATTGAGATACATATAAGCAAAGTTAATCGTGTTCATCGAGATCATTGTTTTTTTACATCATGTTTTCCACCTTTAATTATGTAATATAAATTTGATTATTTTAAAAAAATTATATTATATAAAAATATATAGTTTTATGTCTATTGAGTAATATTTATTGTTTTCCTATTCCATCAAATGGGAAACAAAAACATCGATAATATGCACTTCAGACGGTAACCTCATGAACCAATTTAATTAATTCTCCATCATCGAGTCACATAGTTGTTCAGGATGATATATTTAATTTATATATATGATAATAATTATTTTTTAAATAATTATATATTGAAACATATCATATACTATCTTTCAATACCATCCATAAAAAATGATATCATCATTTGTGGGTATAGATGATTATCACCTCATGAATCGAAGTGATTAATTATTCATTACCACATAAAATGGATGGTAAATTTATGTTAATTTAAATAATTAACATCATATTTAAGAAATTATTAAAATTTTTTCAAGATAAATTAACTATTAACTTCATTTCATCATGAAAGTTGAAAATTGAAATGATACTTATCTGCACATAAGGCCTACCATAACTATGATTGTAAAATAGATCATTTTTATATGATTATATCATGAATGGTTATAATAGATTAATTTATTTATAAATATGAATAATATATCCTTATTATTATAATTATATATTTTATGGAATATTTATCCTTTTACAATGGTCAATACACCAATTATGTTTTCAAATAATGAACTGCACATCCTCAAAACACATGATGGGGATATAAAGGATTATATAATAAAAAATTTCATGAAAATATATGAATTAATTTATTTATGTACAGTGGATTAAAAATGTATAATAATATTAATAAAAACAAATATTTGATATATTTTTATTTTTAATGAGATAATTTATATATAAATATTTATGTCACACATGACTTGAGGTAAGGGTTTCATCTCAAAACATCCTTCTTTGAGAAAAATGTTATTTAATGCAATTTATTTATTTAAAATAATGTACATAATACCCATTTAATAATTATATCATGTATCCTGTATATTTAATCATTTTATAACATTTATTTTACAAATATCATTCCTGGGAGTTCTGATTTAAATGATACCAAAGTGTTAAGGGTTTATGTTTCAATAACATCTTTGTCAGTATTGTTTATATTTGTATTTCCATTACAAGATATTATTTAATAAATATATAATTAAAACATTTCAATTTTGTATCATTTTATTATCTATTAAATAGTCATCTAATATAAAAATTTTTTTCTATATGGTGCTTAAAATTACTGATAAAATATTCATATAAATAACCTACATAATTTCACACATCATTTGAAAATCATTTTCCATCCATAGCTATGTTTTCTGAAAAAAGTTTATTGATTAATTATAAAATTAGAAAAAATATTTAATATATAATTTTTTTTTACAATTTCAACTTTTTACATTTTATTTGAAAGGAATCATTATTTCATTTTCTAAATGAATTAATTTTTAACCTTTTTAGAATAGTGTGAAATGAATGTTTATTTTTTTTATAACACATGTATTAAATTACCATTATACCTCACAACTCAAATCATGTAAAATTAATTATATGTTTTTAACATTTTTTAGGAAATTTATTTTACTAACCCTGATAGCTATTCTCAGAAGACATTTCCTTTCTTAATTACATTTGTATAAATACAAAAAATAAAATCCAAATTGACCCATTAGTTTAGATTATTTAAATAATAATATTCATACATTATACCCATTTTACTTTGGGAAAAGAAAATAAAACATGGAACAAAACAATAAAAATTGATATACATCCTTGAAAACTTATTTAATAATAACATCATTTTGTTGTGATGGAAAAGAAAAAAACAAGGGTAATGTCAAATTAATATTTACGGATTTTTATGATTTGATATATAATTAATCAATAAAGAATAATCAATATGTAATGTTATATTATTTAATATAAAATATCTTTAAATATTTTCATTCGTTAAATATATAAGTAATAATAAATATTTAATGTTAAATAACATTTAACACATTCTATTAATTCAATAAACAAATAATAAAATGAACCCAGATATAATATCATTTTGAAAATATCATGGATAATAATAAAAAAATTCTTCATGAAGGATATGATTATTTATGAGAAGGAATGATATCAATAATCATGATACCGATACTCTTAAGACCTTTCACATGAATGATTAAACACTATAGTTAAAAACACATTTAATTTAGAAACTTAGTTGCCTCATGATACGTAAAGATGCATCCTATAGATATACATTACTAGGCTACACCCATCAATTCAATTCATATGGTTCATTTTATTTCCAATGATAAATTTAATGAATGAATTAATATACCTCATCAAAAACTATCTATAATGAATTAAAGATAAATATTTATCAATTTTTCCTCAAAAAATCTAATAACTTTCAAAATTAAATACCATATTTATAAATGGAATACAAAATACGAAAAAATTGTATCCATAATAAAAAAATAATGATATTAAACAAATTGCTATTTAAAAAAGATCTCATGGATGTTATTGTTTCAGAATAAGGATTACAATGACAATAGAAATAAATATTGTTCAATAAATTTTACCACAATGTAGTTTTTATTTCCTATACAATTGGATGATATATTTAAAATTAGTACCTAAAATAATATGAATTTTGAATTTATAATGATATTAAATTTCAATGTTGTAGTATATACACTGAATAAATGTGAACTAGTGAGTTATAACAAATAAATCTCAATGCAATGAAAATTGAGATGAATTATCATTTCTCATGATTCCATTTTGGTGAACATGATTTGAAATCCTATATAGTGTTTTTAAAAATGTATTTAAATTAAAAAAGAAATGAATTAATATTTTTAATATCATATTTTATATTTCTATAACATCTTATCACCCCATCATGAGTAGTATTTCATTATTTTCATTATTTTAATGGTCAATTTTTGTGTCCTCTTTTTTTTCATGAATGTTCTAGTTCATCGATCATATTATATATATTAATTATAATAACAATAAAAATATTCAAATTTTTATCATATTAATACATAAATTACACTTTTAAGTCCAATGATGAACGTTGTTTGTGAGAAATGAAGTATGTTCAAAACATGGAGGTGGTAGATCATACGTATGTATCAATTAGATATCAATTTTGTAAAAATTATGGAAAAGAGTAAAGTAATATTTAAAATATAAATAATGATCACAATATCATATTTAAAATATCATATCTATTAACATTCTTATATATATCTTCCATTTGGCGTAGTAATGAAAAGATGTCCACACCCCGTTGGGAAGGTTATAGTCCACACATTAACAAATTATGTTATCATTATTCAGTGTTACATTAAAAATTATTAATTATATTTTCAGGGTGATATATATATCATGAATATCATTTTTTTCATTAATATAACATATAACTAGTTAATGTATCATTTTTACATTCCATGTAATGCATTAGTAAAATATGAATCACACTGTTTCGTGAGGTTGTAGTTCACTATACAAATGAAAAAAAAAATTAGTGTATTCCTTTTGTAATGGAAATTAGAAATGGAATATATGATATAATAACATAAATTGTATAATTATATTATAAAACATATATATATATATAAATGTATTATCAACAATTATACATAACCATGAATGGTTGTAATGAAAAAACGATTGAATTCCCATCGTGAGGTGATAATCTTGCATTAACACGAATACTTATTTTGTAAATAGTTTTTTGGAATTAGGGACGTTTTTATGTAATTATAACTACATAAAAAAATTATTTTTATTTAATATAAATAATTTTTTATATTATATTAGTTTTTTTGTAATTAATTTAGGTAGGAGAGGGAATAATACAAAAAACTTTCATTGAAGAATGGTACCTTATTTTTCATGTAACCTAAAAATTTTTGAAAAAAACATTTAATAGTTTGATATAGGCCCAATAGAAGTCTTCTACGATGGGTTTATGGATTTTGGTATGTGATTTGGTCTAGTTTTGGTTGAGATATGATGGCTTTGGAGATGTGAAGAAGTGATGGGAGTGAGTTCCCCTTAATAATCGAGGAGGTGCTGCATTTTTAAAATACACAAAAGTATTAAATAATTGGATATAACTTTAACATCATGTAGCTAAAAAATTTATATTAAGGATTATATGGTTGACTCACACATCAACTAAAAAATATAAAATTTAATCATTTATTTAGATAACCTTTATCTTTCACTAAATTTTTTCATCTTAATTTTTACCATGGTAATTAGTTTTCATATCCTAGGTATGTTTTAAATTATGTATAAAATAAAATGATCCATATTATATAATTTAGATGTAAATATTCTAAATTTTACCTCCAAATGATTTTTTGAAAAAAAAAATATGTGTGTGGAAAATTAGTTTTAACACAATAATAAAAACACACAAACACCCTTTTTAACTTAATCTTGGTTAATAATTTTCAACATCATTCACTAATAATTATGGTTTAAAAAATTATTTGAACAAATTAGACAATATAATTTTTCATTATTTAATATATAGAATTTTTTTTCAAATTAAATTTAATGAATTTGAATATTTTAAATGAAAATTAAATCTCGCGATGTGATGAAAAATTGTGTCTTCAAAGAGAACCCTTTCAAAATAGTACAAATTTATATATTAAATTTAAAAATAAAAATTATTCAAATTGAAAAGATTATATTAATGGATATTTTATTAGATTAATTTTAATTTTAAACCAATGAATATATAAATTTTCGTTATAAATCATTTAATCCAAAATGTGTTTTTCAATTAAACGTAACTATTTATCAATATTCATAAAATACAAAAAATTCCAAAAACTTCCAAAAAAATTACCCTAAGTTATTTTTGATATTTTTATTTAAAAAATTAATAAGTTTTTATAAAATAAATTATCTAAAATTGAAAAAATTACCATCATATTATGTGTGAAAATCATTAATAAAGACTGATTGAGATCATGTTTTAGAGAAAGGTAACCACCACAAATCTATAAAACAGATGTGTGAAAAGGGCCACTGATATTATAATTTTTTTTTATTTTTTGAAAATAATTTTTCTCAATACACATTTATACGAGTTAGTTAATTCATTAAATATCTATTAAAATATTCAAAAATCCTCACTGGATGTTTTATTATATCAAATGAAGAATTTCATTTATTGCTTGTATAGACCGAGACACTATTTTCCTAGAGAAGATGGCTTACATTATTAAGATACCATGTACAGATGGAATCACATATATAACTATCATATATTTGTGAATTGTTGGTAAAATAGATACATTTTTTAAATTAAAAATCCATTTTAAAGATATAATACATGAAATAATTTTCTATGAGAACACTATTATTCCCCTAAGCATAACCCAATATATCAATCATGATGAAATTATTGGTATGCTACCTTAAAACCTAAGAAAGGGGTTAGATGAAATTCTCAGTAAGGATTATGTACAATGAAATCTATTATGAATGAAAAAATTATAAATATAGTCGGTTAAATAATATAAGTTATATGAAATATAATCATTAAATAATAAAAAATTTCAATAGTTTTTCTAATAGTGTAAATAAACTAGATAATAAATATTGAATTTTAAATTCCGGTAATGATTAATTAATGGACATAATGTATCCATAATATAGAACAAAAAATTAAATTACATTCACAATATGGTTTAATTACTATTTGGTATAAAATAATTAAGGTTGGCCAACATCATCTCTAATATGAAGACCCCTAACAAGACACTCTAAAGAATACTAGTTATAAATTTGAATGGTTTGACCAAATAAATTATTACCATGAGATTATTAATGTATCTAGGAGAATTAATTAACATGTATCGAACAGAAGTCTCAAAATTCTAATTAATTCTTTATATATCAAATAGCCAATTTTATTGAAAGAAAAAGATTCCAAATAAAATATTAATATTGTGTAAAATATTAAAATATATCAATATTTCCCTTGAAAATCAAATAACATTCAATTTAATAATACTTACAAAAAAAATTAAATGTTTTAGAAATAATAATTTTGACCATAAAAAAATATAGCTCACAATAAATAAAAATACATTTAAAAATGATTACGACATAGTGATTGTTTTATGAGAAATGTATCAATCACAAAATAAAGTGAGATTGCATTATAGTTTTTTTCTGGTGATAATCCAAATGATAAAACCACTTGTCTGAGATTATTCAATGTAAAAAATTAAATATCTTCATTATAATAGGATTAATGATATAATATACTAAAATGGGTAATCTATACACCAAACAAAATAAGTATGTGGTTAATATTACATGTATCACACATACATAACAAGTGATATAAAAATACCATAAAATATTCTTTATTTTTTTTATTGACATTTAAAATGCTGTATAATGGATTAATTAGTGATATTAATTTATATATGAACCATATTTATATGTATTATATAATATAAAATCATTATATCAGTCATTTTTAATAACATTTCATTATTGCCCCTATTTGATGTTGTAAGTGCTTCATTTTATCATGCATGATTTATCATTTATGTCTAAGTTCATGTGAAACTGATATAGTTCTATATTCTCTTGAATGTTTTTGAGGTAATATATATATATATATATATATTATATTAATACATTATATATAGTTTTAATATCATTCATGAATAGTTCTCATGGAAAATGAGTCGCATCGGGCCATGGAGGTGGAATGTCATACAAACACATGAGCGGAAATATCATTTTGTTAATGGTGAAAGGGTAATAAATTGAATTGTATTTTAAGTTTAAACTAATAAATATAATTTCATATTTATTAAAAATATCTATTATTTACATCATTTTACCCATATTTATAATGTGGTGATGAAAAATAGATTACACCACGATGTGGAGGTGGTAAGTCATACGTATGCATGTGTGATGATTTTATTAGTCTAACTAATAAAATGTCTAATATGGTTTTCCCAAAGTAATAATAACATATCATAATATATATTATATGTAATTTATTAATTTATAATGTCAAAATTTAATTAATTGGATGTTTAATAGGAAATAATCTTTTAAGATTCGGTAAATACGGTTACCTCCTTTTCATAAAATATCCTTTAGATCTCCCCTTAGGGAGACTATAGTTTTTATTTTATAATGCCAAAAACTATAGAAAATAAATAATGATGATTATAAAATAAATTGGTAGTATTTGGTTGATCTAAAAGGCTCAGTGTGTGGTGAAGAAGTGCGGGAAAAGGTAACTGTTTATAAAAGTGGGGATGGACACTGTTGGAATTTCTTTCAATATTAAAGTCATATAAACCAAATTTCTATTCCAAATAAATACAAATAAATTAATATATATGTTATTATTATTTTTTAGTGTATGTAAATTTTTCAACTAAAAATATGGAATATGTTGACTATTTTTAATCCATATATTTTGGATTTAACCCTTACTTAACCACTTTAATTCTTATCTTGGAAACTATTAATTTTTCATATTGAGGATTAATATAATTATACTCTTCCAAATTAACATTTTTATTATAGAGAAAAAATTTATGAAGAATATGTAAAACCAACCAGTACAAACAAGAACATGACACCATATTAGAGGTGGCATAATAAAAAAGTTCTAAATTTTACATAGTTTATGTTTCCCCCCTATATAATATCTAGGAGAGTTCGATTAACATTTTATTGGGATCAAATCTAATACTTTCTTCAAAATGATAGGCCTGATTTGCCCACATCTGGATAAAATATTCCACCATTATTTATTTGGAGTTAATATATTTATACTAAAATTTCAAAAATCCCATAAATTATTCCATTATATAATTGTAATCATCATGCCAATTGGTTTCATAATTTTTATATTTTTATTAATTATATATCATATATTCAAATATTACCATTTTAAAATATCTTTAATATTAATTTTGACACTATTTATTATATGACTTTCTAAAAATATTATAACAACAATATATCATTAAAAACTCATCTAACATATCCCAATTATAACAAAATTATATAGGGAATTAATTTATAATGTTAATTATTTCATATAATATTTAATGTAATTTTTTTAATATCATCTATTTGATATTTTCATTAATTAAACAATTACATAATCATCATTATGTTATCATGTCATTTAATTATTTGTTGACATAGAAAATATAATCAAATTGCCATGATGTAGACAATTATTTTATAATTAAAATTAATTTTTATAGATTAATACATCATCTAAATTACCCTATATACAAAAATTATAATTATAAAAACATAATAATAACATCGTTGACTTTTCATTAAAATAGAATACAATAAAGGGATTAAAGTCATCCTAGTAGGTCCATGTGGTAAAAAAATTGGACCAAAGATGATTTTGGTAGAAAATAACAAATATAATAAAATTTTGAAATGTTTAATTGTAGTTTTATACTATTTATGATATTTTAGTTAACCTCAATTAACTGATTTACCCTTAACAATGGTAATAAAAATTACCGAGGTTACTATTCATAATTTTTAAAAATAAAAGAAAAATATTTACTAAATTTTAAAATTATTATTCCAAATATTGAGTTTATTTTTCTAAATCCAAAAATCATAAGTGGATAAAATTAATTTAAAATTGATCCTATTAATGGAATGAAAAAATGAGTTTTTAAAGTGAAAATGTTCAAAAGATTTAAATATTTCTTTATCCAAACTCAATGTAAAATTTATTCCATTGACCTAAATTGGATTAAATAATTTTTAATTTATTTAATAATACATTAATCCAATCACGAATATAATTTAACATTATAAATTATTTAGACTAAAAAGATGTTTTCAATTAAAATGAAGTATCTTTCTCATTATTCAACAAAATATGGATCTTCTTTAAAAAATAAAATATACAACCAAATTAAAATTTTATATTCTTAATTAAAATAAGATATTAATATTTTACAATAAAAATCATATAGTATTAAAAAACTCTATTTAAAACAATTGTTCTATTAAAAGGTGACATAATAGTCTTTAAAAATACTTAATGTATTCAGAAATTTGAATTTTTTCTTTATATTATGTATCGAAAAAACACAAGATACATTTTATAAATTTTATGTAATATATTATATATAAATTTCATTAATATAAAAATATTTAGTGTGAATTTTTTAATTATTGTTATTAACCACACATACATACATTTAAATAGTATTTCAGAAAAACATTTCCTTATATTATAATTTTTTTTATATTCATTTATAATTAATTGATAAGATAATTAATTTTATAAACAAGTATATACCATAATTTTATAATTAATTTAATCATATTAATACCATCAATTCTACTGACTGGGTTATAATGGTATCATTTAAATAATAATATTTAGTTGTTAATTTAACCATGATATGGAGTATATTGTAAGCTACTGAACCTGGTATTGCATTAGTAAAATCATGGGATGTAAAACTTTGTGTGCTTCTATCAATTTCAAATCAATCCCTTACTCCAAAAAATTAGTATCCAAAAATGAATTTTCTATGCTTGAAGTTGTAATATTCACATTTATATTATTGTAATATTCACCATATAACAATAATTCGTTCCTTCGACCACAAGTTATTATTTTGAAACAATTGATATAATAGGTTATAATTATGGTGAAGTGAAAAATTAATATCTAAAAACTCATCCAAATTTCAACACAAACAATTTCATATGTAGTTAACCAAATTATCCTTCCAACAAAATTACATTCCAAAAAACATGAAATAAGGTTTCAAAATCTTCAAAATAAAATTACCATTATTCTCCCAAATAACATGAACTAGTACATAATCACCACATATAAAAATTGATAATAAATTTTCCATGTATTTTTGTAAACCATTGTAATAAAATGAATTACTATAAAATGTTATTGGGAAAATTAATTATTCTTATACTTTAAGTGAAACATGGATTTTATGATATATTCCTTAAATCAAATATTATTTTAAAATCCATCATTGATAGTATTAGCCACTTTTTTAGGAAATAATTAATCATTATTAAGGTAGTATATACTATAAAATTTACTTTATCTATATGAATAATTTCATTATACAAAACTCATTATCCAGGCATCTGAAACTTACTAAGGGTTATATTTCCAGAAATCATGTTATTTACAAGAATATCCTATTTTCAATTAATCAATTTTCAATTTCATCTATATTATTGAACATATGTTTTCAAATCCATAACGAAAAATTATGCCAGAATAATCATTATACCAATAAAATTTCATATAAATTTTATGTCACTGATAAAATACTCATCTTTAAAAATTATTGACTAAAAAACAATAATATTTTCACTAAATTTATTTTCATATAATTACCTTAAAATTGATATATTAGATAAATTTGATGTAAATTTCATCAACACATGGGGAATTCATTTGTGCAGTTCACCCATCTCCATACATTTTAGGCATTGACCATTGGAATCTATTTCTCAACCATAAAATCAAGAGAATGTTGGTATTTCCCTCAAATGTATAGAAAACTGTGATTATCATTTCGATTGTATCACGGTGTTTCATTCCATAATTATCATATGTAGGAAAATACATCATTCCCATGGTCTATTTATCCATATATTTATGTACTATCATATTATTCTCTTTATTCCCTTCAAATCCAATGTAGTTATAAATTTATTTCAATATATTTTTAATACATGATATTATGACCCATATGATGAGAATTAAATGGAGAAATATTACAATAGAATTTTTTTATAATCCTATTAAATAAATGATAATTTCACTCTTTGTATCATGTAAATTGATATAGTTACAATACCATTATCTTGGAACCATTTAAAAATATTGGAATACACTAGATAGAAAATATATCACTATGAAACATTATGTATAATACCAAATGTAGTGAAATACATAACAATTTTGAATATTTTATGCATATGTAATCTCAGATTACTAATAGTGGTTTCTTTAGGGATATCTCAATTTTCACATCCATTGTAATGTTTTGTAATGAAAATTTGAATTATCATTAGAATATCCCTTAGGGGTTTTAATACAGGCACAGAGTAAGGTCCATTTTTATTCTCTATGTGATAATCAGATCCTGGCCAATGTTTCCTTTTGTCGAGTTATTAAACTTATGTAACTCTATTCCAGAAAAAATTCCACTTGTAGTATTTGTACAAGTATTCATTTCAAGAAAAACCCAGATAAAATATACCTTAAAAATAAATGGATGATCATAAAAACATTTCATAAAAGTGTATAATTGGGTTATATTACCCAATATATGTTTATCTAATCTTGTTACCAATATTTCTACAAATATTCCATTGATACCAAATATAACCATCCCAACAAAAGTTGGCCAATTCTTGTTCTATGATTTATTATATTGGTGTAGATACAAAGAATTTAATCAAAAATGAAAAATAATTTTTGATGTATTGGAAAAATATACACATACATGATAACCATTTTACATTATAAATAAAAAATAAATCATTATACACCATAAAAAACAAATAAAAGAAATCCATGATAACTCATTCAAATATATCTTCATCATATAATGTAGAAAATGATTAAAATATGTGTCATCTCAAATTTACATTAAGGGTTTAGCATAATAGAGGATATCTGGAATCAATAAACAATAATCAGTATGTAAAGATAATAACATTAAAAACATTAAATTTAAATAATATGACTATATAAATAGATATTCCACATTGAATTTGGAATAAAAAAACATATACCACATTCCATTTAAAAAATAAAGTGAGAATGAAATGAATTGACAGATAATATCATTGAAAAATGATGAGAGATAATAATAAATTAATTTTTAAGCAATGATATTATTTATTATTAGACATCCTGATGCAATCAATCACAACACCTCTCCTATAATGATCTTTCATATGGATGTTAAAATTATATATGTATAAAATCATTGATTTTCACAATATATTATCCTCATAAAACCTACCATTGCATAGTGGGTTGATAATATAGATTACCCCACAAGTAACTGTAATTATAAATTCCACACAAATAGATTTATTAATTTAATCCTTGAATACGTATTACATAACAAGAAATATTTTTATCATGTAAATTATCAAAACATATCAATATTTCCTGGGAAATCATATATCATATAATGTAAACACCTTATGAAAAAATATAATATAGATGGCAAAATAATTATATATGTCATACAAAATTATTATATTTAATAGAAAACTAATTTATATTGAAAAATTATAGCATAAAATTTATTGTTTTATTATAAGGTTATCAATCATAAAAGAAAGTGATATTGTTCAATATCTTTTTCCACTTAGTAATTTTCCGGTCAAATACCCTTAGATTAAATCATAAAAAATTGAATCTTAAATTTACATGAACAATGAATTAATGATGATATTAAATGTAATAGGGGTAGTATATACACCAAATAAAATTATATTGGTGATAAATAAAAAATAATTATCAATGGAATCAAAATTTAGTGAAATTCATTAACATATCCTTCCTTTTGGGTGAATCTGCATTGAACTCATAAATAGTGGGTTTAATCATCTAATTAAATTATAACATAACAATATTAATAGTTATTATATCATATAATATTTATTTTTAACATGTTACCACATATCTGTTAATGATATTCAGTATTTTAATTATTTTAAGGGTTAATTGCCTTGTTTTCTCATTCGTTTTTTGTAAAGAATGTATCATTTATTGTTTATGTTATATTTTTAATCATATAAATAATAATATTCCAGAAATAATTATCATATTTATATATCAATTATACTTTTATGAATAACAATTAAATATGTGTATTTAAAAATGATGTATGATATAATCATTTAGATTATAGGTAGTAAATATGCATGAGTTATACATCCATTTTCAATATTCATTAAGAAAAGTATTTATGTAATATTTAACCTATAAATAATTATAATAATTTATTGCATAAATTTTTTTTTATTTAAATATACACATATATATTATCAATGGGGTTTGGTGATGAATGTAGTGTCACATCACTTCATGAAAGCAGTAGTTTGCACATAAAAGAAAGATGTTATTGTTTTTATATAGAAGAATTGAAATTATATCTTATAATTTAATGAGGATAAATATTTAATAAATATAATAATTATTTTACTTATATCATAAAAAATCATTAAATTTATTCATAAGACCTTCCATATAAATTTAAAGCAAAACATTAATCACATTGTTTTGCATGGAGGTAGTCCACCGTACAAATGAGAGACATTGTCATATACACCATGGAATGGATACTAAATATTATATATTATATAATGACTATAGTGGTATGATATATATATTTATATATATATATTTCATATATATTATTTATATTCACCAGCATTCAAAACCATTATATGTGGTATTGGTCAAATGAATTCCATCAGTTCGAAAGGTGGTATTCTACTATACACATGAATGATGATTTCAATACCCATTTGACAGAAGTGGGTTGTGTTTTTAGTCATGAAAATAACATAAAAACATCTATTAATTTTAAAAATACATTTTTAATCATATATTCATCATTTAATATTAATTGAATGAGTTATAGGAAGGAATAAAACAAATCTTCTCAATGAAGAATGTTAGCTTTTCTTTGTGTAACTTCTTTAGGTTTCAAAAATGCCTTCAACGGATGAATTTATGGAAAAATAAGAAATATAATATTAGGTTATGGAATTTTAGAAGTTATATTTGGAGGTATTGGTCAATACCAATGGATTTTGTGGGGTGAATAATTTCGAGGAGTGAGGGACCTTCTATAATTGGGGAAGAGTGATATTTTTTTAAATTCCAAAATATAAAAAAAAATTATATTAGCCTCACTTAATGTGGTTATATAATTAATAAATAACGGTGGTTAGGTATTATATAGTATATAAAAAACTACCAAATATAAAATTCTTATCTTAAGTTTAATTCCATATCTATTTTTTTTACTCACCATAATTAATTTACTTTTCAATATGGTTTCTAGTTTTTAAACATAGTTAAATTATCCATTAAGAATAAAATATAATGAGATTTATCAGATCATTTATAAATATTTAATATATATATATTTAATAGATTTTTTAAAATAAATATCTTAGAGATGTGAACAACTATTAGTAACATAAACTCATGTAACATGCAAAAGCACATTTTAACACAAATCAATGCTATTTTTTAATAATTTTAAATAGTAATTATAGTAAAAATAAATGTAAATATATATATAATATATACAATTAGGAATATAAATATGGTATCAATTTTTATAAATTCAATTCAAATATATGTGAAATTTAAGTGAAAATTAAACCCAAAAATGGGATAAAAAATCTGGTTTTCAAAGATAAAAATGTTAAATTGATCAAAATGTTAATATATAAAAATTAAATAGAAAAATGATTATAATTATATAAATTTTATTATTAGATATATTATATTAATAAATTTTCATTAATCCTAATTTAAAATATAATTTTACTTAATAAATAATTTAAACCAAAAGGCACATTTAAATGAATATTCACTACTTTAACTATTCCTTGAAAAATGAATCTTTTTAAATCAAATTTGAAAAATTACCCACATTAATTTTTTTATATTCAAATTTCATAATATATTTACATTTTATTAAATAATTTTAGTCATTATAGTAAAAATTAATTTTAATTTATTGACACAATGCCTGGTTAACCACTATTTAAGAAAAAATTCTATTTTTAGAAAACTTTTCTTCATTCATTTCAATGATATTTCAAATCAATAGATAATTGAAATATTCATAATTAAGTCTGTAATTTTCATACTAGAAAAATTTAATGGATATATATACTATATTTTTATTCGTAATGACTTTTGTTTTATATTATATAGGAAATAAAATATATTAGGTTTAAGAAAATATTTTCTTTGTTAGTTTAGGATCAATTTAGAATGTCTCATGCACTATAAATTAACATATTTCTATCTTTTAATTTTAAAATGTAACATGTTTTAAAAATATTTTAGAAAATTTCAGATTTTATGAATGTGATTTTGTTGTGAAAGCAAGCAGTAATAGTGTTTCCCTTACCATCTAAGAAGTTCATTTCACATGATTATCCCACATGTTTTTCCAAACCATGCCACAACAACACGGTCACCATAATCCAAAATGTACATTTGACACATTGTTTCCTCGGAAAGGGAACAAAATTTCCACTCACCGTGATCCAAACATGCACTACCTATTATCATGTAGAAAATATATATTTATCATAAAAAATTACTAAGAACCAAAGGGAAAAATATGTAAAAAATAAAATAAATACTACCTATACAAACACATGAATGTGAGAAATAATTTTTATGATATATATAATTAGTGGGTTATGAGTTTCTAATCACTTCTTGGATTCGACAAGTGGATATGTATTATATTTATTTTTCTATAGTGTAATATATCCAAAACACATACATTAATCTGGAATTAAACGTCAAAAAGTTTTCAAGAATGTGCATTCAATAATGGGTAGATTAACACTCTCATAGTATATGATTTATAAATTGAAAAAAATATTTACATACCACTATGTAGGACAATAAAAAAATTATGTTAGATAAACTAATAGTAAAAATTAACATTTTTATCCTCGATTCAAAAATAGAAACTCAGATGTAAATATATACTTATAATTTATATGTTATTACATTTATGAATATATTTTTCCTCTTTTTCAGTTCAATAATTTATCATCTTGTTTCATTAAATAATCTTTTTTCTAATTATGAAAAATTTGTTAAAGAATGATAAAAAATATGGTGGTTGAAAATTTAGTGATTTTACTAATGATATTTCTTACATGAAGGGAAATAATGTCATATATATTTTGAACATAAGAAATGAGAAAATAATTATTATTATTAAAAACTAAAATGAAATCAAATTACAAAACAAATCAATGATGATAAGGGTAATCTATCATGGAATCTCATTTGTTAAATATGAAAACTAAAATAAGATTCAATTTCTTACATGTCAAAAATGTGGGAAAACTCAACAAATAATGTTATATAAGGGATCCATATGATGGTTTATGTATGGTAAGGGAGGGAAAATTTTATCTTGTTTTTCTAAGGAAATAAATATCTTGGTTAATAATACATAGAGACATAAATCAAATGACAAGGAACCAAAAAGAGTTTATTTGGATAAATTTGGGGAACACAGCCATTAAGTGAGTTAATTACCTAAACCAAGGATTAATTCCAAAGGCCCCATATCATGATAATCATTAAAGTTTATGTATTTCTGTGTATTTGTTTTGGAATTATGTGAATCATATTATTTTAATGTTATTATTAATGGTGTCATGAAACCTTTAAGGATAATTGAATAATAAAATTTATTAAGTATTTTCATGAATTTGTTTAATAGTACTAATGAAGTATTTATTTTATTTAATTTTAATGTTATATTTTTTGGATGAACATTAAATTGAGGAAAATATATTCTTAGATATGTTATTTAATATGTATTAATAACAGAAAATTTAAATAATTTAATATTTTTTTGATATTTGTTAAAAAATTATATATAAAAAAACGAAATTTGATGAGAAATATAGTTTTGATCATTTTCAACACATTTTTGAATCACTATAGTAATCATATAAAATGGTTTATAAAAAATATATGTTTCAAAAAGGTTTAAAACCCATCAAATTTGGAGAGGCCACAAGGATTGAACCCACAACTAAAGGGTGATAATCATGTATTACATACCACTGGCCTTTGTTATTTACTAGATAGTATGACATAAATTTAACATAAATTCATTGATGGAAAATAGGTATTTTTAATTTTGCAATACTTATTTAAGAATAAAATATTATTGAATTTTTTGTATTCTATGGTCAATAATGGTAATTTGGGGATGTATTTCATTGGATAAATTTATATTTAATAGTTATGAATAAAATATGATTTAATATGAAATATTTTTTGTGTAGAGCGTAATTAAATCTTTTAATTCTATTTTTATTTTTATTATATAGATATATAGTTAACATATGATTTAAATTGTTCATTAGATTTAGTGATTAATATGAAGGATTAATCAATTGGGGAAATATATTATATTGTTATAATCATTTCTGGTTTTGGAAAAAAAATTACGATATGGTTATCATATTTATATAATTTTATGGAATAATTTAATAAATTAGAAGTTAAATTTAGGTTGTTGAACATAATAAAATAAAATTGATTTCACATTGATTCAATCAGTAGATGATATTGTGTAAAAAATAAGTAAAAGTTGTAATTTGACATTTTATGTAGTATATATCCATTCATCATTATTTTATATCCTAAAAGGATGTATAAAATTTAGAAAAAGTGTCATGAAATAAAAATAGTTTTCATCTTTAATAAATAGAATGTCTCAAGTCTCTTAAAAAATGGTATAACATTGTCTCCAAAATGTATATTATTTTCAAATCCAAGATTTCATTTCCCAGTAATGTGTTTCTATAAATAAACCATGTTATTTGATGAACTACATATTCTCATTTCCCTTTTCAAGAGTAATATATATTAACCATTTTTAAAATGTGGGTTTTCCACAAAGTAAGGTTTTCATATAAAAGTGTTGATTATTGATCACAAGATTAAATTATTATGATTCATTTTATTAATGTTGGTATAATGAAAAAAGCCAAAAATATAAATAAACACTATGCTTGATAGCGTACTAAAAATGGAACATTGAGTACAAATGAACAACGATATAATATTCAAATTGTATTATTATAACGTAACAAATATAACATAGTCATTACATTGGCTCTCATAAATTGTTATATTTTATTTATAAAATAAAAAAAAAATTCAGATATTATATAAATTTTTAAATAATTAATAAATAAATAGTTAATGTTAATAAATACATTTTATTATAAAAAAATATTATCTTTTAAAAAACTAATTTTATTTCATTTTTAATATAATATTATAATATATTTTTTTAAAAAAATTGAAATTTTATTTTATAAAATTAATATAGTATTATTTATTATTTAATAAATATTAATTTATGATGAATTTATTTTATTTTTTTAGAGAATGTTGATTACATTATGAATAGTGTAAAATATAGAAATTTATAAGACATTAAATTATTTTAAGAAATTTAGAAATTTAAAATTCCAATTATTCACCTAATTTTATTTTAATGAAAAATATTTATTTATTAGTTATATATAAATAAAATAATTAAATTTCTATTTTCAATATACTTTATTTTGGAAAAAAAATTCATTAAAAACAAAAATATGATAAAGCACTTTTAAAGTTAATAATGTTCTTCAATTTTAAATAATTAAAATATGCCATTATTAGTAATTATTTAAATTAAATTTTGAAATTATATTTTTATAATTTTGATTATATATAATCATGATTTATATTCAAAATTTTAATATTAGATCGTATTTTCCCTAACAAATCATTTTTCAGAAAACTGATTTTCATGGAAATTATGAGTTTTATTTTAAATTAAATTCTTCCAATTAAATGAAATGAACGTGATAACATATATTCTACAACTTAAATCAAAATAATATATATTATATTATAATAATAAGAATTAGTTTTTTTCAAAATGAGTAGTAAAAGGAATACAAAATAATGACTATGGTAATAAAATTAAACTTCAAAAGTGAGTAACCCATAGGTAAAGAGAATAAATTGATTAAAATTTTTGTAGTGTTAGTTTTGTTTTCTAAAATACATATCAATTAATCAATTATTTATCAATTTTTTGGAACTTTTCTATATTTTTACTCCACAATATTGAAAAGTATTCAGTATTTACTAAAATTTCTATCCTTTAATTTTTTGAAGGCCACACACTCCTCTCACATCATCACACCATGAGAACTATTTGGTTACAAACCCTTCTTATTTATCTCATAAACCTCTATATCTTACTTCTTTATTTTTTTGGACTTCCTTGATGTCTATCATTTATGTCCTTAATAAGTTATCAAAAGGAATAAGTTTTATATGAAGATAATTTTCCTCACTAAGATCCTTTTTAATAATTTTTTCCCGACATAAATTATTTAATAATATATCCAATAAAATTACATTATTATTTAATATATTCTACTATTTTATTATATTTATTTTATAATATTCATCGAATAACTCTTCCATCAATTGTAAAATGAAACATTAGATCATGTGTATGGCAGAATACTACCTCAAAAACAGATATAATTCATTTTGTATTATTTCCTCACATGGATATTTATGATGATATATTTAATGTTTACATATTATATTTATTATCTATTTATCGTTATTTTAAATAAATATATCATTTATCTTTTTAACTTACAATTTATTAAAAAATGAAGACATTTTATTTTATATAGAATAATACTACCTTGCAAGGTGAAGTGATTCATATTTTATTACCATATTACATAGATGGTATATTTAAGTGTATTTAAATATGAAGAACTAAATTTTTTATATTTATATCAATTTTTAAGATAAAATAACAATTAAATTATCTCTATTATGATCGTTGGAAGATTATATTGATACTAATAAACATGTATGATATATTTACTCCATTAAATTTTTGTAGTTTAACTTTAATTAACCATATTTCATAGTGGGATTTAGAAAAAAAATTCTATTTTAATTTTAATATTAATCACATAATTTTATTATATTTTTCATGAAAAATTTACCTTCTTTATAATGGTAAAAACACCGATTCAGTTTTGAATTTATGACCTAAACATCCTCAAAAATCTCTATGTGGGCATAACAAATTATGAAATTAAAAACGAAATTAATTTCATTGAATTAAATGGTTTCTGTATAAGTTTTTGAATATGGAAAAAATTATTTTAATAATGTAATTTTAAAAATTTGTATTATACTGAAGAATAAATACAAACATGAAAATCTATCACATAAGGTATGGTTTTGTCTCAACACATCCTTCATTATGACACATTATTTTCTAAAACAAATATTTGTTAAAGTTGGTATATAAATACCCATTATTTTTTATACAAAGAATCCTTAATATTTTATGATATTTTATGATAGAATTTATCATATTTTTTCATGGGATATTGCATTAAAATATTTCCAAAGTGGTATGATTTTATGTTTCAAATGCATTATAATATTAATTTATATACTTCAATTTCTATTTTAGAAAATTATTTGATCATTATATAATAAAACACAAAAATATTCTTCTCATCTAGATATTCATGAAATTTAATTGTATTAGTACCATTTTTCAATTTTTGGTAGTTAAAATTATTTAAAAAATATTTTAATGAAAATCTCACTTCATGTCTCTCTTTAATCGATAATATGTTTTCTTCAATATCCATGTTCACTAAACCTATTATGATGATTATATTTTTGTTTACCAAAATGAGTTATTAAATAATTTTGAACTAGGTATTATATTTTCAAATATAGTTTGAAATTCATCTATAGTCATTTACTAAATGAGATTATTTTTATCATTTTTACAATAGGGTAAAACAATATTTACATTAACGTATAATGAATTTATAAAATTCTGCACCATCCTAACTACTCACCATTACAAAGGGTTCATTATAAAATAACATGATTACTTTTTTAATAAAATTTTTTATACAAAAATATAAAAAAAAATTTAAGATATGATTTCAAAGTGAAAATTCTATTTTCTCAAAAAATATACCATTTTATATTTTGAAAAGTTTTTATCAATAATGAAATAATTTATAATTTGAATGACATATAAATAATCTATATATTGTTATTATGTATTTACCTATCTTATTACCCCTTATGTTAATAATTTAATACATTCCATAGGTTAATTTATCAAATTACGTCTTTAATAAACCTATTATATTTATGAAATGAGTCCTATTTATATAACACATATTTTATCCATGGGAAGTTATAATATTTATTCCTTATGATTGATTTCAAAATGTAGTCAAAAAATGAATGTATATTACATTAATATAAAACGTTTTCTTGAAATTATATATCTCACCGATACATTGGGTGATTTTTTAGTCTCATGATACAACTTTTATAAGATTAGATAATAATCACAATCTATTATGGGACTCTTCCGAACATGGGTTTTTGTCTCAATATTAAGAAATTACATATTTTTACTACATTTTTACTGATGGTGACATAATTTATATGATGATAGGATCTTATTAAATCATGTTCATTATGTTATGATCTAATGTGATTATATTTGATCGTTCTATTTTATGATATATGTTTTTTTACTTTTGACTAAAATTGTGTTTTTTCTAGTCATGTTTAATCACATATTGTGACTTTATCCCCTACATTTGTGTCTATGTAATCCACATGTTTTTTTAATGGAGGTTTAAAAGTACAAATATAGTTTTTATTAGGTTAGTGTTTAAAAATAATGAATTCTTATTTTAATCTTACACTAATGCACTATGATAACAATTTTATAATTACTCAAGGCCTCTTAATTATTGGGTTGTAAATAATTGATGCTTAAATTAAAAATTATATATTAATATTTTTAAAAGGTTTTAGTCTGTATATTGGTATTACATTATGACCTTAAATAACATTCCACTTGGTCAATGAATTATGATATGAAGACATTACTACTTTTGGTTATAGATGAATGACAATAAACTATAGAGCCCCTACTGAATAGAGGTGGATAACATTAAAATGTACATGATATGTTATAAATTATATAGCCTTTATCAATTACCCAGATTTTGGTAGATTCTATATAACTCCAATCTATGAATCCCTATATTTCATTAATCCCATCCCTATATTATGATCAAATAACATTATTAAGCCTTATATGGCTGGAACTTATGATTTCACAATTGGCATGTATACATTATATAACATTGGAAAATTCTATAAATAAAAAAAATCATAATGAATTCAAACTAAGAGTGTATAAAATCATCTTTAGTATCCCACTCGCTCGTTGGAACACATTTGAGGACTTGACATCGATCAACATCCATTTTAATCACTAAACAATTTCTTATATGGTGATGGAATATCAATTTAATTCCGAAAATGAAATATATATTACATGTATGGGAGGAAACTTTTTATCATCCTGGAATATAATACTCTTTAATGATTAAACAAATCTCAGAATTCTGACCTCCCATCCAAGATTCACATATCATAGGGGTCATATTCAATAGTATTGTAATGAGAATTCTATTTTGAATATGGAAAACACTCATTCTCATTTTATTAGAGTCCAACAAAATTTTCCTTAGACACTTTAGGTCACAATTTACATTCTTCACATACCATATGGAAATGTATAAATGTTAAAACCAAGGTTTTACGCCCTCTGGATATAAACACATTTAATGTTCCCCAAACATCTATAATCACACAAACATATACCCCTTACCCCCTTGGATTCAAATTGTGATAAATAAAATAATTGGATCTCATTTGATTCAACCATCTACAATAATCATATGAGAATTTATAATCATATCTTACATATTTATTTATCACACCAAACCTGGACCACATGGGATTAAATAAATTACATATTTGTTTAATTAATATGAATAGGATATCCTGAAGAGTATGATATAGAGTATTTTTTAAAATTCCATAGAAAATGTACTTCCTCTCCCTCAACATACCGATTTTTCAATATTCATAGGGGATGATATTTGGTGAAACTATAAAATACATTAATACTTTTTAGGATGTGATTTGACTAAAAAAATTTAATGGAATCTTAAGAATTTTTTTAAGTTCTAATCCAAATTATGTAGGGTAAACAATAATGTATAGTTTCATTTATATTCTTGGTTTTAATATGAATTTTAATTGAGAAAAACATGTTTATAATGTTTTATATATTTGATGTTGTACTTTATAATGATTGAAGATCATGACTATTTTGTTCTAATATATAGTAATTCCCCCGACACTAAGTTTCACAATCATGTGTAGGATCGAAATAATGATGTAGATGCTCAATATACAAGAGGGGGGTGAATTGTATACATTAAAAATTTCATTAAACAAGGAAGTATCTATGTTTAAAAAAGTTAAACTAAGAAAATTCATTACTCCTCTAAAACCAATTTAATGCTTGGGGCAAAGTATGAAGTTACAAACTTCTAGTTCTATACACTTTCTTAAATATGGAATGTGATTCTGAAAACCAGATTCAAGAAATATTGATCCAGAAAATGAAACATAATCAAAGATTACAATTATGAGATTCTACCTTAAAGCATATAGAATCTTACTTAGTCAGAGTACATGTGTATGGAAATATAAGAAGATTATACTTTCGTTACAATACAAAATTCAGCAGAAAAACATGTAACAAAAAACATGTAAAAACATATAAATCTTTTAACCCAAAGAGAATGGTATCCAACAACCATGGATAATGGTACCTTTATTTATACTTTCATGAAATTCTGTCTTACCCACACCTAGTTAAGCCCTCGATACAAAGATCGGAATCTCTATCTTCTTATCCCCACAAGCCCTCAGGTTCAAGGTAGTTGAAACTTATGTCTTCCTCAATAAGGAAGCCGTCAAATTTTAAGGTAGTCAACACCTCTATCTTCCTATCCCCGGAAGCCCTCAAATGTAATCACCAACATTTGGAGTCGAACTAAGCAATCTGAATGAGTAGTTCAGTACGCACAATGAATGAAAAGATTCTCTCTAGAAATCACCTTAACAATTTGTGGTCTCTAGAGTGACCAACTTCTTGTTGAGATCCTTCAAATGAGCTCATATTTATAGGCTCGGTAGCAATAGTCAGCTCCTTCCTCCAACGGTCAAATTTTCCTTAAATTTCAGAAGAACCTGTACATGTTTCACTCAAACAACAGTTAGTTAAAAAACGAATGGATGACATCATTTTATAAAAAAAACTTGTGTAACTGAAAAAAGGACAACATTTTATAATGAAACAACTGTATGAATAAGAAAAACTGAAGTTCATAATGTATGAAAAATAAAATTAATAGTCTAACAAAAAGGTATTCAAAGTCTATAACAAAAAGATGTTGGAATTATTTTTTTCTAAGAAATTCATACTGAGAATTCTACACTATAATTGTTAATGAGAATTCATAATCAGAATTCGTAATGAGAATTCATAATTAGACTTCGTAATCAGAATTCATAATGAGAATTCATAATCAGAATTCGCAACAAGAATTTCTCATCAGAATTCATAATCATAATTCGTAATGAGAATTCCTCATCAGAATTCATAATGAGAATTCTGCAATAGTATTTGTAATAAAAAATAGAATACCTTACATCTATGTATTTATATGATTCTGAGGTTTTGGACTTCAATCTAAAATTTATACTTAGTCAAATTTACGATATGAATACAAAAATCTTGGTAAGGGTAAATTTCCTTAAAGAAATAAATTTTCTATATAGAAGTATAATATGGACTTACTAATATATAAGGTGTTTGTGATTTTCAAAACAAGAATGAATGTAAAACTCATAAGGAAAACATTACTGAATCAATAATTTCCCTCTTTTTGGAAAGCACAAACATCCTTATGAAGAAGAATATAAGGACATAGAAAACTTTCCTTATGATTTGAAATTAAAACTTATCTCCCTTTTTTTATGGATGGTGGTGAATACAACTAACTCTACATTAGGCTTATAAACACTAAGGATTGTATTCTGGATTTCTGGAATGAAGTTTTCATTTTCATGGGAATAGAAACCATTATAATGAGACGATCCCCCTTGGATAAGCTCCCCCTTACTTAGGGATAGTTCTTAGATATTATTCCTTCTCCCCCTTTTTAGTGGTTCTTTTTTCCTTCTCCCCCTTTATGATTTTCAAAAAGAATTGAGGGAATGGAAAAGTAATAAATTACCTGAAACCTTAGTACATAATAACACCAGATACAAACAACTAGTGATTTAATTAGAGTTGAAAGAATTTTTACAAGGCAAAACAAATGCAACAAAAGATCAAGTTGAGTTCATATTTCTTCCTTCTCCTTCGGAATTAATTTCTTTAAGATATTTTTTAGCTTCTTTAAATATTTTTGATCCTCCTCAGCTTGCTTCTCCAAAGCTGTGATCCTTTCCTGTTGAGCTTTCATCACATCTACTTGAGCCTTCATGGCCTCTTCCTGTATCTTGAGAAACTCATCTTTCTTTTTCAGCCTTTCTTAAAACTAAATTACTAAATCTCTTTCCTCTTTCCAATTCTAGGAAACCGAGTTATTCTTCCCATTCATATCTCTGACCTATTGATTCTGAGAATGTTGATCAATTGTCAGCTTTCCTGAGGATTCTTGATTTTTTATCCTTAGTCTCAAAAAAGATTTGTACATCATTCTGAACATGATAAAACTCAGCCAAATCCTCATCAACTTTTTTTGTCCCCAGAGTGACTTTGCTACAATATTTCATGTGCACATCATAATTGGTAAGGAAATTTCTATAGTTTTCTTCAATATTCACACACTTATCCATCACCATAGATAAGGATTCTGACTTCTGATTCATGATATATTGCATCATCTATCATATAAAGTCTATAGTGGGAAATATCGTAATGGTGTCCACTAGTTTTTTTAGAGACTCGACAACAAAGTTATCACCTAGTGTTGATGACGCGGAATCAGACACTTTTCTTGGGGATTGTTATTCTTCAATTTTCACCAACTTCCTTTTAGAATAACCACCAACCTATTTCTTTCTTATAACATCTTTTGTTGGAGTATCCATAATCACTTTCTTCCCCTTTTAGCTTTTGTAATGAGTTTTCCATTAGGATAATCATCCTTGCTTTCAGATTATTGAACAATTTTATCATTATCTAGATTTTCCATTTCTGTTCATTCTTCAAGGGAATTCTTCTCATAACACTCTTCCTCGGAAAACTCATTCTCTTTCTATTCCTCCTTATTATCGTCTTTGTTTCCTTATATCTAAGCTACCTTTTCTGGAGTGATAAACATTGAGGATTCGGATTTTTCATGATAATACAAAACTTGTTTAATCAAGGCATATAGATCCTCATTTCCTTCTTCTACTTATTCTTCTTCTTCAATTTCTTCTACAACTTCTTCCTCTAATTCTTCACCAGCTTGTTTCCCTACTTCTTCAACAACTTGTTCCCCTTAAGAGTTTTTCGGAGTGAGATACTTCTTCCCAGGGTTCTCTGGTAATGGTTGGACATCAAAAGATTACGGAATGGGGATCTTCTTAGAGGGTACTTCAGTATCTCTCAACAGAGATTGTACAACCTTAGCTTCAGAAAAAATTTCTTCATCTTCTTCTATTTTTCTTGCCTCCTTAACTCATCAGATGCTTTCTCTTTTTAGTCCTTAGCCTCAGTAGGGTCTAATCTGAACTGGGGTTACCCTTCTTTTCTCTTATCCTTGAGCTCTCTCCACTTAGCTACCACTTCATCTGGGTATGCTTTTTGTTTCGTTGGCATGGGTGGAGCAGATTGGGTTTCCTTAGACATAGGAGTTTTCCTTCACCATGCACATACTTCATCTTCCTCTTGTTCCCTATCTTCTTAGGTGGTTCAGCATTCTCTACATTTTCCGTACCTGCTTCTACCACCTACTCTGGAAGATCGTAGAACTCTCCTGACTCTTTTGATAAACCAATTTTCATTCTCTTCAAGGCGTCTTCACTTATCAACATTACATTACAATTCCCGATGTTTGAGGTTCACGCAACCTTGAAATAATCAAGACATCGAATAATAAGCTTGTAGAGGAGAGCTGGATACTTAATAATTTGGGATTTCATATTTCCATTCTTGATATTTTGAATTGTCATAAGAATGTGCCTCATCAGGTTGATCCTGTTTATATTTACCACGAAATCCAAGATGTGAATATAACTCTTCTTAAGATTTTCCTTATCACATCTCCTCAGGATGAAAAATCCCTGAACCGACAACTGTAACATACAGTTGTTGATGGAGAGATGATAAATCTTCGTTGTTGTATGATCTTTGAGGCCATGGAATTTCAATGCCTTCACTTTTTTGAAACTTCCCTGATCATCCGGAAGTTATTGTGAAAAATATTCTGCCTCTCCATCATAAGATAAGCCCACCAAGCTCGTATCCTTGGTAAAAGAAAGCTTGTAAGTCTTTCTATAAGACATAAAAGAAAACATTTCTCTACTATATTCTTCATAAAATGAAACAGACTCATATAATTCTATAAGAAAATCTGTGTAGACAACATCTTGGTCCCTTATCTTTGATATGAAAAAATCGTCCCAACCGTTGAGTTTTATATTCTTAAAGATAATAGAATCATACTTGTTGAGGAAATTTGAGTGGACGAACCTTTCTCTATAGACTAACCAAGCTGATATTGGTTTTATGGAAGACAATTCTTGAGATGTGGCTTCTACAGACATTCGGAATAGATAATTGAAAAGTTCATAATAGACTTTAAGAAAAGAGGCAAGACTTCGGCATGCGAGAGCTTTGAAATCGACGTGGGACAGAAATAGTGGTCCCCTTTATATAGGTTATGGAGGTGACCTTTGAATGTCCGAAAACAATCTAACGGTTGAAAAACCCTTTGATCTGATCTGACGGTTGATATCATACCCGTAGGGAACTCTTGAATCTGATATTTTAAGGTTTTAATAAAAATTTCAAATTTAAGGAGTCTTGAGTACGACAATTTAAAAAGACAAGGAAACTACGAGAAAGTAAAAGTGTTTACATAAACTAAATAAGAAAGTAATACCTTTCAGATTGGCTAGGATGTTTAATCGTAATTGGTCAAATTATTTTTGGAGAGAAATTTAACTATAAAAAACATTACTATGAAAAACTGACTATGAGAAACTTAATTTGGAAAAGACTTTGAGTACCAAAACCCTAGTATGAAAAGTACGAGTATGAATATTATGAGTACGAACAATTATGGGTACGAATAAAAAATATGAGTATGAAAAATTATGATTACGAAAGTTCTGAGTACAGAAAATTTCCATTAAGAAAACTCTGAGTACGGAAAATTTTCATTACGAAAACTCTGAGTACGGAAATTTTCCATTACAGAAAATCTGAGTACAGAAGTCTTCCATTAAGAAAACTCCGAGTACGGAATGTTTCCATTACCAAAGATTAAGTCTGAAGATCCCAATTACAAAAACAGCAGTTCTAAAATGTCATTACGAAAAATTTCACTTAAAAAACATCATTATGAAAAATTTTGGTTACTAAAGATTAAAAAAAATTGTCTAGAAAAAAAAGTGATTATACTAACAAGAAAATTTACTCCCCCTATAAAAAGGAGTTAATTACTATAAGGATATTGTTTTAAAAAAAAGTTAATAGAGGAAGATTACTTATTGGTTATCATTCCTAACATCTTTTTAATGAATTCAAATCTATCTGAAGGTATAGATTTTGTGAAAATATCAGCATGTTGATCTCACATTCTGATAAAATGAAGAATGATATCCACTTTTTGTGTGTGACCCCTAAGAAAGTGATTCCTAATATCTTTGTGATTTGCACGGGAGTGATGTGCAGCGTTTTTACAAAATGAAATGGCACTTTTGTTATCACACAAAATTTTAGTCTTAGTAAATATCAAGCCATAATCTGTGAGTGTGTGTTGCATCCACAACACTTGATTACAACAACTTCCAGCTGCTACATATTCAGCTACAGTAGTGGAGAGTGATACAGAATGATTCTTCTTGCATGACTAAGAAACTAATAACTCTCCTAAGAAATGAAAAGTTCTAGATGTACTTTTTCTATCCATTCTACATCAACCAAAGTCTGCATCTGAAAATCACTTTAAAACGAAATCATTTCCAGAAGTATAACATAGTCCTATATCTATGGTTACCTTTAAGTAGAGAAAAATTCTTTTCACTGCCTTTAAATGATATTCCATAGGACTGGATGGATATCTTGCACATAAGCATACTGAAAACATCAAGTCTGGTCGACCAGCTATCAAGTAAAGTAGACTTCCTATCATACCTCTAAAAGATGATTGATCTACTGGTTTCCCAGCTTCATCAAGATCAAGTGTGTTTGAGGTACCAATAAGAGTACATATACTCTTTGTGTTGTCATACCCATACTTTTTAAGAAGATATTTAATATAATTATGTTGGGATATGTAGATTCCTTCTAGTTTTTTATAAATTTGAAAACAAAAGAAAAATGTTAACTCACCCATTATACTCATTTCAAACTCAGATTTCATTAGATCCACAAAATAACCAGTTAAAGATTGATGAGTTGAAACAAATATAATTTCATCAACATAAATTTGAATAATAAAAACATTTTTATTATCATTCTTAATTAAAAGGGTGGGATCTGAATTTCACTTAACATAGTAATTTTAAATCACAAATCATTTAAGTCTATCATACCATGCTCATGTGGATTGTTTAAGGTCATACAAAGCTTTGGTATGTCTAGAAAAATGATCAGGATGATTTGTATCTTCAAATCCAGGAGGTTGTTCAACAAAAAATTCCTCTTGAACATAACCATCAAAGAAAGCACATTTCACATCCATTTGAAAAATTTTAAATTTGAAGAAAGCTACAACGGAGAGTGAAATACAAATAAATTCAAGTCTAGATAATGGAGCATAGGTTTCTTCATAGTCTATTCCCTCTTGTTGATTATATCCTTTAGAAACTAATCTAGCTTTATTTCTAAATATGACTCAATTTTCATCACATTTATTTCCGAAGACACATTTTATTCCTATAACAGAAGTTTCCTTAGGTCTTTCAACCAAGGTTTAGACTTTATTCCTTTAGAATTCATTTAGCTCATCTTGCATGGCTTTGATCCAATCAGAGGATCGAAATAATGATTTTGATGCTCAATATACAAGGGGGGTGAATTGTATACTTTAAAATTTCCTTAAACAAGGAAAGATCTAAGTATAAAAAAGTTAAACTAAGAAAATTCACAGAACATGTAACAAAAATTGAAAGATTGGGACAAAGTATGATGTTACAAACCTCTAGTTTTATACACTTTCTTAATTTTGGAAAGTGATTCTGAAAACCAGATTCTGGAAATAAGGATCCTGAAAATGAAACTTAATCAATGTTTAAAATTATGAGATTGTACCTTAAAATCCTATAGAATCTAACTAAGTCATAGTACAAGTGTAAGGAAATATAATGAGATTATACTTTCCTTACAATAAAAAATTTAGTGGAAAACTTGTAACAAAAAACAAGTAACAAGATATAAATATTTTAAACCAAAGACAAGGGTATCCACCAACCTTGGATAAAGGTCCCTTGATTTATACATTCAGGAAAGTATGTCTTACCCACACCCAGGTAATCCCTCGATACGATGATCGGATTCTCTGTCTTGATATCCCTGAAAGCTGTCAACTTCATGGTAGTTGGGACCTCTATCTGGCTCAGCAAGGAAGGCCTCGAACTTCAAGGTAGTCGGCACCTCTATCTTCCTATCCCTAGAAGCCCTCAAATGTAATCACTAACATTCAGAGTCGCACTAAGAAATCTAAACGAGTAGTTCAGTATACACAAGGCATGAAAAGCTTCTCTCTCTAGAAATCACCTTAACAGTGTGTGGTATCTAGAGTGATCAAGTTCTTGTTGAGCTATTTCAAATGATCTCCTATTTATAGGTTTGGTAGAAATAGTCGACTCCCTCCTCTAACCGTCATATTTTCCTTGAATTTCGGAGAGACCTGTACGCATGTCACTCGAACAGTAGTTAATTAAAAACTTAATGGACGACATCGTTTTATAACAAAACATGTGTAACTGAAAGCACAACATCATTTTGTAATGAAACAAATACAAGAATAAGGAAAACTGAAGCTCATAATGTAAGCAAAATAATTTTCTTAGTCTAACCAAAAAGGTATTCGGATTCTATAATAAAGAGATGTTTGGATTCTATTTTCCTAAGAAATTCATAATGAGAATTCGTAATCAGAATTCGTAATCATAATTCGTAATGAGAATTCTTCACTAGAATTCGTAACAAGAATTCATAATCAAAATTCGTAATGACAATTTTTAATCAGAATTCATTATCAAAATTTGTAATCAGAATTCGTAATCAGAATTCATAATGTGAATTCCTCATCAGAATTTGTAATCAGAATTCGTAATGAGAATTCCTCATCAGAATTCTTAATGATAATTTTTCACTAGAATTCTTAATGAAAAACAGAATACCTTACATCTAAGTATTTATATGATTCCGAGGTTTTGGACATCAATCCTAAATTTATACTTAGAAAAATTTACGATATGAATATGAAAATCTTGGTAAGGGTAAATTTCATTAAAGAATGAAATTTTCCTTATAGATGTAAAATATGTATTTACTTAAGTATAAGGTGTTTGTGATTTTCAAAACAAGAATTAATGGAACAGTCATAAGGAAAACCTTACTGACTCAACATCATGTTCTCATATAATCTCATAATAATATAGTTTAAAAATATAAATTATGTTATTATGGAACTCAATGATTCATGATGAAATATTTTAGAGACACTAAGATTCCCATGTTATATGAACCAGGAATATTTGGGTAATATAGGGACATTTAAATGAGAATTTTAATAAAATTATATAATAATCTTCTGATTTTGGATGAATGTCTAGGATTTCAGTTCAAAAGAACTCTCCTCAGAAAACATAGTCTTGAGTGAATAATGAAAACAGAATAATTGAAATATAGTTTTAATTTATCTTCATAATACCTTCAATATAAATATTTTTTCTTTGGATGTTTATTCCCATGATTCATCATTTTTAAATTACGTTGAAAACAATTCCAAACACTCTTGAAACTTTTTTTCACACAACTCCAAATTTGATTGATCTAATGTTTTCTATGTTTTTAAAAAAAATATACGTTTCATATAGACTAATTTTTAAATTGTACAAAGTTTTCACCATTATATTTTATATTTTCTAATGATGATTGGATATGCCTCATATGGACATATTTCCATTAAACTCCAAAAGTGTCATGCAATTGTTTTTCCAATATTTTTACTAGAAGGAAATAAAATAATGAAAATAAATTTCATGCATGTAAAATATTCGCTAAAATCTGATTTCCAAATGCTAAAACATAGGCTTTAACTCAAACATAATTTTTTGGAATAACAACAATGTTTCACAATATAGTTAATTATAGACCCAAATGGAACCAAAAGTCACCATATAGAACTATTAATGAATTTTGATGGCTAATGGGTCCAACATCCACCGAATGTGGATTCATTAATTTTAAATGCCTGAGAAAAACATTGATCATTGCTCTCATATATTCTAAGAAACCCTTTTATATGCCTCGTTCATATCATGACTACTCTTTAACTTCCATTGGGATGAAAAATTTACAGGTCTCATTAATAGTTTTTTATAAACAATTGATTTGGAAAACTACATCACTAATTTCTCTAAACTCCATTTTATTCATCCAGGATATATTATGGTAAACTAAATTATCAAAATATTATTTATATGATTTTAAGAAATGTTTTATTGAACGTTTTTTATAGATGATAATCTATTTTTTTGAAAGTGAGATGAGAATACGATACCCTTGGGGATAAACCCATGGTTACATATGAAGTAAATATGAGATGACTGGTATGATTTTAATAAGATGCCTCTTGTGATTAAAACTATATAATATCCACATAGTTATATCAATCTATAATTCCCAAACATATATTCAGTACTCCTCATTAGTTGAAGGGAAATGTTTCAGACATTTTTCTTTAATAGAAATTTTACAGGACATGTGTTATTCCCAACCTTGTAATCATCGTGGGTGACAACAAATATGTTACACTGATAAAAATGTGATAGATTATTTTATCCTAACCTCCTTAAAAAAATTTGTACATGGAATCTTAATTCATATTCCCCATGCAACATACCACCATATAACACCGCATTATAGCTGATGCACTCAATGAAAGGATTTATAACACACCCAATAATGATTTTTCATGGTATTAAACTAAATACCTAATCCTTAACACAATAAGAATATCCTATAGATTTTTCAAATGTAAAACACATAGTATTACCTAGGTTTGAGAAAATAATATAACACCTAGATAATCTAAATGAGGAATATGATCAATAACATATATAGAAAATTATTTGAATCTTAAAAAACCATAAAAATGTTTATATAAATTTTATAGTTATAAAATAGTCATTGGAATTGATGTTATAAATTAGATTACATGAATATATAAATATAAAATTGTGAAAATCAATAAAATTTTGTTTGTAATGTTTTATGAAATAATATTTGAATTTTATGTAAATTTATTTTTTCTATTGAAATAATATTTTATTCATAAAATATTTTTTTATTTCTTTTTTTGGGAAAATATTATAATTAATTTATTCCACATTTAAAAAATTTATTTTATTAAGATTATACTATTCTTTAAATATCATATCAAAATTAACGTAGAGTAATATTTTTAGGATTTTTAAAAAAAAATTAACATTATATATTTAAAATACCATTTCATGTGATATTTTCATTTCAGTTCATTGAAATTTATCATTATTCAAGGAATTTGATCTTAAAATATGATAACTCAACATTATTTTCAACTTTAATCATTAATTACATATACATATTCTTTAAACTTCTTTATGGTGTATGTTCACATTTTTTCCTCAAAAAACATTTGTCTAGAAATGGTGTTCCATTTCATTTTAAAAATTTACATTGAAAAAAAGTTCAATCATTTATATTAATATTTTTTATGAAATATAAATAATTTTTATTTTCAAACAAAATTCAATTCAATGATTACATTTTCTATTTTCTTGATTAATATATTATTTTTTAATAATAAATATTATAATTTTTATGAGATATGATCTATTATATTATATCACCATAAAATAAATATGATATATATTTTTTCAAATATCTTGAAAACATATTATATTTGAATAAAGATGTAATATCTTGTTTATATTTTCAGTTATACCTAAAAAAACTATTTTAATCTTTCTATTGTATTGTTTATTTTGAAGTTGTTTCATGTGAATACAATGAAAATTTTGAATGTTTATGAGCTGTGTGTAGTTGGTGCACAATTTACAAACTGTGCATACTCATAAGAGAAACTGAGAATCCCATTTATATGTGGTGCATGTCTCGGAAACATATTTTTTCTAAACCATGCATTTTTTCAAAAGGTTAAAATTTAATGATATTTTTAATCCAAATCAATTCTTTTTTAAATGCTCAAAAACTTATTTTAGACCTCCAATAGACTTATATGACCCCTAAACAATTTCTTCTTCACTAGGATCTCCATGAAAAATTCTTATGTTGATTAAATCTTGGTGAACACCATTCGATCTCCACCAAGTACAATTCCCCCTCCCACTAATTATATCTTACTCTCCCTCTTCTTCTCCCAAGGGATTTTTGGATTGTCGTATTGTGGTAATATCTAATAATAATTGATGTGGACCATAACACTTGGGTTAACTATTGGATCCTTGTTTCCATCATTGTTAATTGGAGAATCTCTTTTTGGATTTATCGTTATAGTATCTAGCGATTCTGATCTAAATATTTCTATTATTATTATCCCTTTTTATTATCCCTAAATTTATTTAATTTATTTCAAATGATTAGTTTTTATGAAATTTTTTGATTTCAATTAAATTTTGTACATTTTAAAAAAACCCCACCAAGTTCATTGAATTGGGGGGAAATTGTGAAATTGATGGACTATTAAAGAATTTAAATTGCTGAATTTAAATTTGAGAAATTGATAGAATTATTTTTTGAAATTTAAAATTTTGAATTTAAATTGTGAAAGATAATTATGATATTTAATTGTGAATTTATTTCTAATTCTTATTTTTCAAAAAATGGTTTAAAATCTTGTTGATATAAATGTTTTTTTATCTCTAAAAAATAAATATTTATGATCCAAAACAAATGTGATGGGATTTAATTATAAATTCCAATATCTGAAATGGGAGAATATAAAGAATTGTATTTTATATATTTTTAAAATAAATTTCCCATCATATTTTATTAGAGAATATGAAGCCCATAGGTAGTTAGTGAGTTATATGGATATTAATCTCCTATATAAAACATTCTAGAACATAAATGAAGTGCATTAAATCCATGATAGGATGTAGATGGTTTCATTTTGACCAATGTAAAATGGGCATGTGTATTCACATATTACATGGCCAACTTTAGTTCATGAAGTCTAATAGACATGAACTATCATATCCTTCAAGAGTACGACCATTTTTCTCACATGTTTTTATTTTAAATTAATATATTAAATTGTTGTAAATTTTTTACATACAATTTAAATTTATATAAATTATTTTATTTATATTGATTTATTAATATTTTTTTTGAAATATTCCATAATTTGAAATGTATATCATGATTTTTCGAAATAATCATTTGAAATACCAGAATTTATTTTTAAATCGAATGTTCTATTTGGTTAATTAAATGTGGGAAGCTATTATGGAATACATGGAATGACCCTATTAGAATTTTAGCTCACATATTACCTATTACATCAGTTGATTGTATGTTATCTCCTTCTTGGAAAGAGCAGGGGTAAAGCACAATTTGGAGGGGGTTATAACTCTCGATCTGTGCACATGGAGAATTCCATCCATTGGGACATGTGTTATCTATACTATTTTTATTGTATTTTTATGTATTACATTGGTATATTTATACCTATTTGAATTTTTGTACACATATCTCTATGGATTTTTTCTTGTATGAATATAGGATTTTTTATCTTTCTTCTACAATGTTTGTGGTAACGTCGTTCCCACTATCATTTTGTATGATTCTAGATTCTAGTCACTAACATGTTATAATTCAAAGCACCATTCAGGACATGTCATAATCATCTTGGTAATTAGTATACCATAGTACACAATATGGTCTGTTAAATTTTTTTATCATAGCTATAGGATGAGCATATTATCTTGATGATAGTATAGATTAGCGTGTTAAGGATATGATTTAAGAGGTAGTCAAAATTGTTTGTATGTGAAGCTATAACTGTAATGAACATTATACCATGATAGATGGTTTGGGAAATAAATCACAAATATTATTTATATTCTTTTCCTTACTTTTGATTTGGATATATTGAAATCCAAATCAAGTTGGATTAATTTCTTCTTATTTCCTTATTTGAGTATTAATCAGATTCCTTTTTATGAGGTTTTGTATCATCCTTCCTCTAAGAATAAATATGAATCTGATCCTGGGGAGTCTTGTAATGGACCTCAATGAGTAAATCATATCCAGGAACCAACCATTGCTGAGGTGATTGTTTGTATTATCCATGCACTTATATAGGCACCACCACAAGTTCTCATTCACTCTACTACTATGGAGCATCAAAGGGATGTTATATAAGACCATTCTTAAGAGTTTTCTTACTATAATACACATAAATTATAATGATCTAATGATTTGTAAGTGACAAAGGAATTTTTTATCATGATTGATAAATTGTTAGAATTCATTGTGACACCTAATGAAATCAAGGTGATGTAAAAGAATAAAGGCTAAAAGACTGAGGTAATTGATAGAGTCTTGATCAGAAAATAATTACAATAAAATCTATCAAATAATGTTCACATCATATGGTCATGTATATAAACTTTAATAAGGTAGGGTAATTTTTGGACAATTTTTTTTGAAAGATTACATTTTAAACCAATATCAAACTGATGAAAATTAATCCAAATTTTATATTTTTTGATAATAAGTGAAATTTTAATCATAGTAAATATTTAAAATTTCGTAATATTTTTTACTTTCATAAGGGATTAGATGATATGAAAAATCTATAAAATATAGTTCAATCAATATAAGTTGAATGGGGTTATTGAGATGTGGTTGTAAAATGATCAAATCATGAATATATTATGTTTTAGAGAAAACAAGGTGAGACTATATGATGTTATCATTAAATTTGAATGATGTTTTTAAAAAATTAAACATGACGATGTATTTAAATCATTGATATGTAAAGAAAATATTTTGTAACAAAAACCCAATCACATCGTTCCATAGAGGTGGTAGTCCACATGTACACCAAAATGATGTTTTCATTTTACATGCATTGAAATTATTCATTGTAAATGAATTTATATCAATTTAAAATGATAAATATGTAATTTTTTATATATATAAACATTAATTCATAAATTATAAATATTATTGAGAGATGGTAATAGAAAAAAATTTACATTGGTTCACGAGGTGGTCATCATCCATACACATGAATGATGAATGATTATCCTATTTTATGGATGTTGATATATTTTATTACAATAACATAATAACATCTATGTATATAGATGATAGTGAAGTTATTATTTTATCATGGTTGGATAATTTTTGATGGATGTGGAAGAATAAGAAAATGCCTGATTAAAAATGATACATATTCTTAATACAATATCTTTTTCTAAACATCTTATTAGCACAATGTTTGGTGTTTTACCTAAAATAAGGTCTCTAAAATAAGGGGAGGGAATAATGGATGGTATTTAGTAATGTACTTTACAAACCAAAGGGGGATTGATGTGGGAATAATTTGGAAGAATTTGTGCACTATTATAAGAGAATGGAAGGGAAATCTTGGAGTATCTAAAAAACCTTAAATATAATAAGTAAATTAAACAGACCAATTATTCTTTGTTTTCAATAAATGTAACCTGTATGAAATTATATCACATTTATTATCCTCTAGGAATATGTTTTTTTATATAAATTTATGTCATTTTAAAAAATATTAATACTTTCAAATATCATTATGTCCAATTTTGATATTGTTCATTATATTTACATTAAAAACATCAAGGAAATGTGTAAAACTAAAAAAAATATACAATACTAAGAATTTAAAGTTTATATATTAGATTAATTTATCATATTAAATATCTTAATATATATTTATTTACATTTTTAAAATATAATTTATTTAATTTTAACTTTAAACAAAAAAATATTCATCAATGTTTTTCAAACAAAAAAGGTATATATTTCTTCCCTGTGTTTTTTTAAATAAATTATGATGATAAGTAAAAATATTTTATACTATATAACAGTTTTTATAGTAAACAAATTCTCCAGATAAAATCATTTTTGAAATATTACAATTGCAAAAACAAGAGTGTGACATGTTTGACTTGTCATTAACAAAAATTATATTAAGATCATAATCTCATCCATTTGGTTCAAAATAGAAATATATTGGAGGCATGAATGATTATGAATTAATGGTACATATAATACTAAATTGGGTAATTTTTTCGGCCCATTTTCAAGCTCTTGTAATTTTATTTTTACCCTTAATTACATCATTTACCTTTTACCATGGTAACAAATATTACTTAGTTTACTATTCATATTGGAAAAAATAAGAGGGAATTGTTTAAAATATTGGGAAATCCTGATATGAAATTGGATATCCATTTTTAAAATTCAAATCCAAGAAGTTGTATAATTTAATTTAAAATTAAGCCATTAAAATAAAAAATAATTAATTATGCAAAAAGATAGCCTTTTATAATATTATTTTTTATACTAAATTCAAGCATAAATATCATTTTAAAAACTGTTAAATTATTTTATTAAAAAATTTAAAATGAAATAATATTAATTTATATGAATTTAAAAATTTAATGGATTGGATTTTGTATTTATTACTATTGGATATTATATGGATTATTTTTGAGATCAGGAATTGAGAGGACATGCTATTTCAAGGCCTCATGTTCCTGGAAAAGATGTTTGAAATATATTAAATATATTAAATATGACCCACATGTAGTATTCTTGAAAAAGTGAATAAATTATAAATGGGTGTCCAAATCAGAAATTTGAGGCCATCATTGCGTTAAGAATGTGAGGTTTACACTAGGTGTGACTTAATCTTGGACGGCGCTTGGACTTCAGGAAAAATCCATCATGTGAGTAAAATGTATAAAATAACTTGATAAGTTATTTTATTTTTTTAGTGATGCAATGAACTAAATTTCTTCCTTAGATATGTTTATATAAATAATTCATAGTGTTAGCAGAAAAACTCTATGAATTGATAATAGGAACGAGAGTTGTTGATAGAGATCCCATTGGTGGGTGATGATTGAATCAATGATTGTTGACCAGTACAAGAATGATTGAAGGATCTACCGAAAGATTGTGGCATTGCATTATTATTCACAACTAATCAATCCAAACTGAGGTAAGGAATTTGTTTAATTTGTTTCCATTTGTAGTTCAAGATTCCTATAAAGAACAGATATAATGAACTAATGGATTTATCAGTAGATCATTTGTAATTTTGGTATTAGTTTATAATGTTGTGATTTTTGGATTTAATATTTTATTTTGGTTATTTTTTCACCAATCTAATTTAAATGAATCATCGAAAACCAAACTCGAATGACGTTCAATTCCTTTTTCTGTGTTTTGTGTTTTTCTCCCATATTTTTCTATTCAACATGGGTGTTCTTTGGTTAATCCCATGGTACAATGTTCTACTAAAAAAACAACAATATGAACAAATTTTATTATACAGAAGTTAAAAACTATATATCTGGTCTTGGAATGATGTTGTGATGGTTGGAAAGTAGTTGAAGCAAACCGATTTGAGTAGTTTAGAATCCATCGGTGTGTACTTGGCATGAAAATGATGACTAAGATGAACATTATTCATTTCCCAAAAACAAAGAAGGTATAAATATGGAGAACTTTTTTAGAATGGTTCAACTGATGTAGATTCATTTCTTTCATTATGATCAAGGATAGATTTATAGACAGTGGCGACTTTGATTCATGTAGAGGGAAAAAATATTTGTAGACAATCTCGATCCATGTGGAATATAATACTAGATTAAATGGTGTGTGGTGATACCTTTATAGGGGATATGTATTATGGAAGGTATTAAGGATTATATGGAATGTGGCCACCCCCAAATACTCATCATGTACATCGAGAAGTACACGAACAAATGTTGGAGTACACCACATGGAACACTATATATACTCCCCAACAAGGACATAGTCGGGACCAAGTACATGAGAGAAGCCTTGAAATGGTAACAATCACATGTACAAAGGATTAATACACGTACTAGCACATGGGAAGACTACACATGCATCCTACACAATGTTTACTTATACACAGACATCGATTGATACTTGAGATGGTTACATGGGTATGGCCTCTAATATAGGGAAATGACATTGAACCCAACTACATGCTTTATACATTTTTATACATGGATTTTACCCCATTTCCAATATATCATGGGCATATTTAATTAGGGAGAATTTACCGTATCCTTTCCTTGAGTGATATAACTATATAATCTCATAATCCAATGAAAACGATGGTATCTGCATGACTTATTGTACAATGTAATTAAAATCATTCTATGTGGATTGAAGTGAGATCCTTTATTAATATTCATAACCTAGGTGGTGTTCATGGTATTACCATGAATGAAAATACCTAGGAAATGATACACTATTTAGGAGGGGAATCAAAATTTTGTTGTAGGTATAACCCTATATCCTTGGTAGTTATCCTCATATGTGCATTGTATTCTCTATGAACCTTATTTGTAGATATCTAATGATGAGACCCGATGAAAACAACCTCCTAAATGGACGTCATCAGTCCCATTTCCACTCAAGAGTGTGTTCTCCAGGATAAACAATTTGTTGAATCATTGAGATGAGATCCAAGGTTGGTACACAATAATTTTTAATAATCTTCAAATTTCCAATCTCTGTTGAATATATATAGATATTATAATTATATCTACATTAGATATACACCTCTGTAGATATGACTTTTTTCTTTTTTTGTATGCCTTTTGGTTTCTAGGTTTCCATTCGAGTAATGTTATAGTCACTCTTAAATAGGATTTCTCTACAGATATAGTGTCTTGTGAAGATGATCAACCATTTGAGAAAGTCCGTGATTGAAAATGGATAAATTGATCTTATTTAGAAAATATAGACTGGGTTGGATTCTGTTGTATTATGTATATAGACCCCAATACAAAATTAATGTTCAAATTATGTTTTATAATCATTATGGTGAGATTTTTTCGGCCTTTTTTACATTCCATTAATTTATATAATACTCTTATTGGGGATGTTTTATTTATGCTTTCATTGTTGTTCATCTATTTTTACATTTTAGAATTTTTATAGGCTAGAATATTTTCATGCATTTATAGGTACAAAGGATAAGGAATCCCAAGATAGTGATATACCTACTATGTGCTAGTCTGTAGCCCTTTTACTATTTGATACATTGTTGGGGAGTATCTTCATGGGCCCTATTGGGGAAGAGCATAAAAGATTGGTGTTAGAGAAGTTGGTTATACCATAGGATTGAGTGGTGGTGAGATTAGTTTAGGGAAACAGAGTAAACTGTTTGGAGGTAGGATTTAAGGCTAGATAATATAGTGTTGGTGGAGGGTAATACATATCCATACAACATGAAATTGATCACCATATGACTGACTTCGTACATGAGAACTCAGGTTTTAGTGAAAAAATGGTACATGAATCATATAGGAATATTTTTTTGTTTTGATATTCTTATTGAGTTGGATCTCAAGATAGAGTGATTGATATTGGTACATCCTATTTATTTCAGGATGCCTCCACGACATATGTCAGCTAGGATTTGACATTAATATTAGGAGGATAAACCCCTCAGTGATAATGATATATCGACCAATTACTGAGTTGTTACCTACAAGTTGTGTGCTAGATATGACACCACCCATAGAGAAACATGTGATAACTGCAATAACAGTATATGAAGAACATTGGCAGAGCACCAATATTGAGTTCTTGTGTCAAAGACACTTCATGTTCTAAGGAGAAACTAACACATTTTTGGTAGAGTATTGAATTGAGTTGGTGACTAGTGTTTTCTGTATATTTAGTACACAATATAATCATGTGGTTGTCTTGGTGGTGAACCTTCTTCATGGATTAGTAAAAATATGGTTGGAGCTACAGACCCGGCCTTACGACAAGGAGACACTTTTATTTAAAAGTTTGAGATACATTTAAGATCGGAGTCTTCTCGTGTTGTGTTGTGGGATTTATGTATCTAGCCTCTTAAACAACTCAAGTAAGGAAGCATGATAGTAGTTGATTATTCATATGTTTTTATGGACCTATCTAGGTACACAAGTGATATTATTAAAGACTAATTTCTTAGGGCTACGAATTATGATTGAGGTCTCTATAGAGACATTCGATCATGATTTATCCATATATGAATTTGAACATTGGTTAGGTTGATAGAGAGACTATTTTTGGTTGATAGTTACTTGGATTAGAAGATTCAACTGGTGGTTTTAGTAGTGGATACCATGGAGAGGATACCTCAGCAGAAGAGAGCCAATTTTATTCCAAGGACATAGAGGTGAAGAAGTGTTATGAGGATTTCCTTGATATAGGATATCTGATACATGGATCATAGGGTGGGTCCAATCATCCTAGGGAGAGGTGGTTCGTCTCATATAACTGAAGGTTAAATATCAGTTGAGATTGTTTGACCTACCTTAAAATTTATGGATAGACCGTATATGGGACGATGAGGTTGTGGAAGTGGTGGGAGTATGCCATTTTGCATGGAGGATGATATGACTGGGGATTTTGGTGATTATTAAGAAGTGGATGACACTTTGACATCTTACCTCCACCACCCCTGGTTGGTGCATTCCATACTTAGGGAGGTGGAAGACATGGGTAGGGATAGCTACATGGGGTATAATCTTATGTCCTAGAACCTTGAGGAATTATTCAAGTAATTATTAGTATCTTTTATATGATAGCTATAATACCTGTAAAAATCATTTCTAATCATTACTTTATTCTCACACACCTTTTATGAGTCCTATATATTCTATATTAACCTTTTCCAACACCATTACACATGGATACTCTTATTGGATATGACTCAGTGATCTCACAATTATTTCAATATTGTGACCATACTCTTGGAGGTGAGATTTCTTATTAGAATCTCTTGTTTTCAATGTTGATACCTTATTAAGGGATCCTGGATATGCATTTCCTATCCACATTTCATGCCTACATTGACTAATTGAGGTGAATGATGTAGTTATTCCATTATGATAAAACCTTGATTTCCTTTTTTGGTGAAAGGGAGACACAGACAGTGTAGGGTGTACTCATGCCAAGGAGGGTGACACCGATTACGAATCAGTTGGACATCCAATCCCTTCGTGATGTGGATCATATGAGTTCCATGTTTCCTATAGTGGTTTTGGATTATGTAAAAATATTCATGGAGGATATAGCATGTTTACAAATTCTCTTACAAATATACTTTTTCATTTATATACACCCCATGATGACACAAATTTCTACGCTAGCATATTGGATGGATCCCACAGAGCATCATGATCTAAGGATGCAGTCATAGGTCTTGTAGAGGAAGGGATTTTTAAAATCCACTGTTTCACCCTGGGAAGCCCCATTTTTTTCAGAGATGGATGATGGGATATTGATTATGTGTATCAACTATCCATTCATGAACAAGGTGACTAGGAAGAATAAGTATCAAGTACAAATGATCGATGAACACTTAGATCAATTTAGAGGGTCATGATGGTTCTCGAAGGTAGACCTCAAGTCTCGATATCACCAGTAGAGAGTATAGTCTGAGGATATACCAATTTAGGGATGGATATTTATCTGTCATCACTATAAGTACTTGTTGATTACCTTTTTTACTGCATACTCCACAAAATGTTTCATCAGACTCAATAACTAGATCATCCATTATTTCATAGCCCAATTAATGGTAGGCTTCATTGTTGATATCCTAGTTTAAACATAGTTCTAAGAGGAGTGTAGGAGACACTGTATTATTGTTTAGTATGTAATATGAGAGAACCATCTTTATGAATATCTCACAATTTTCAAATTACAGATTCATGCGGTCCATTTCTATGAAATTTTTTAAATGTTTGGATTTCCAAAGGACCCATCCATTGTCGAGGAAGTTCTATCTTGGGATCCACCTAATAGTGCGACATATGTGTAGAGAAACCTTGGGATGGTAGGCTAATACTGGAAATTCATACCCAAATTATCTTGTATAGAAACACCAATAAAATATTTTACTTTAAATAGAAATAATTTGGTAGAGATAGAGTGGTTTCAATAGGATTTTTAGCAGCTCGGGTAGAGTATGAAGAGTGTTCTCATCATGAGATTCCCAGAGGTGGGTATTGAGTATGTATGATTTTGTTATGCATTTGGAACTGGGCTTGTCTATGTTCTGATGTAGAGTAAATGAATGATTATACATGTTTCATTCAATTTTAGGCAACATGAGAAGAAATACACGACCCATGATCTTTAGTAAGTATAATGTGTGTTCCCTCTAGGTATGTGGAAATAGTACCTAATTGGAATGAAGATGATCATCAATTTTGATCACATGAGTATAAAGTTTATATTATCCAATATGGACCATATCATTATTTAGTGACTATAGTTAGAGTTCCACCATTATAATTACATTGAAATTGTATATACTCTGTGGAAGGGGAACATGGTAGCATATGCTATTAGTATGAGATCTATTTTATAGTTTCCGAACTGGGAATCATAGCTATTAGGATTGTTGAAGTTATCCCTTGTGGATGGAGATGGTGTAGCATACCTCGTGTCAATGGTTTTTACCCCTCCCCTTTTTCATTGAGTCAGGGAGTTTCAGCTTGGTCATATCCACTATAAGATCATATTTAATCAGGTATCCAAGGTAAATTCATCAAGTATATTTTAAAATGGTGGGGAAAAAGGAATTATGTTCATGGGAATTCTGATGGTTCTAGTGAAGTTAGAGGAATAGGTTATGATAATGTTTCATAAATTTCGTTTTATGGTATACCACACTGTGGAAATGATGTACCAAGACCTACAACATTAGTTTTGGTTTCCTGGATTGATGAATGGAGGTGTCTAGTTTTTCGCTCGATGCCTTAGTAGTTAGAAATTGAATGATGAGAACCAAGTTTTATATGGTTTAGATTTATCCCTAGTGGTTAGAAAATGGATGTGTGAAGAGATATATAACTATTCCGTGATGGGCCTACTACATATGTCCATGTAACAAGATACCATATTGGTGATTGTATAATTAATCACTATATTGGCCCACTTCATAGTTATAAGAGGACATAGCTTAGTATATTTCATGGGATGCCTCAATGTAAAGGAGGTAGTAAATATCCATGGAGTTCCATTTATTATTATTTCAGACTGTGACGATCTCTTCATATACTAGTTGCGTAAGGGAATGCATGAGGCTTTTGGGGTTCAGTTATGTTTGATCACAAAGTATCACACCCGAACTAATGGCTAGAATGAGTGGACCATTTAGGTTCTAGAAGACATTCTGTGATATTTCATGGTACACTTTTTATGTTGTTGGGAAGATCACCTATCACATCCTGCGTTCATTTACAACACCAGACTCCATTCCACCTTCGGTATCGAACCATTCACATATTTTTGTAGGCGACTCTACAGGTCACCAATTTCTTGGATTGACCCATGATAGTCTGCACTCATGATACTATAGTATTTATGAGAAACTACCACGGAGTGTAATATCATACAAATGTGTCTGAATATGAAACACATCCATCATATGTATTATAATGATTGGAGAAATAGGCCTATGGAGTGTGAGAAATGAGACTATATATTCCTTGGGGTTCACCTTGATGTGGAATACAATGATTTGTCTAGGGTGGAATGATATCTACAAGATTAACTGCCCTTTATAGCTAATACACTGATACGGTGAGGTATAATACCACAAAGATATACCATCACATTTATACCATTTAAAATACATATTCCATGTGTATCATATGAGGAGGTAAGTTCATAACAAATCACATGTTATCGAAAGAGGTGAGTTTGAAATCATGAATAAAGAACCATTTTCTGAGTACTTGGTATATATCGAGGATTGGTTGGAGACTATACTTCATGGGTGATCAATTACTTTATTGATTAAATAATGGAAGCATGAGTATCATTATAAGAGATCATGGGATTATGAGGCTCAGATACATGATCGTCACCAACATATTTTTTCTAGAAATGATTTTGGATTTTCGAGGATATATAACCCCTAAGTGGGGATAATGTAATGATTGGGATTTTACATTTATTAGTTTTGGATGTTCTGTTTATTATTTTAGTGACTAGGAACTAATATTAAATGTGATTCTAAGGCCTGATGATCTAAAATTTAATTTTTTAAAATATATTAAATATATTAAATTGATCATGTGTAATTTTTTTCGGAAAAAGTAGAAAATATCTATATGGTTGTATTTATTTGAAATTTTAGGGAATTGTTGATTTAAGAACATGTGGTTTAACCTAGTCTCAACTTATCCTTGGTCAGCATCAGGAATTTGTTGAAAAGTTAAGATGTTTGGAAATTGGATAAAATAATTAAATAAATTATTTTAATTGATTAATAATGATGTAATATAACATCCCTATTTAAATGTGTGATTATGGAAAAATTTTTAGGTTATCCCGATAACCCTTTGAATTAATGAGATCCATTGTATATATTGGATGATATCCCATTGGTTCATGGTGAATAGACCAGGGCTCAGTGACCACTATGGGATATGATCAATGAATCTTACCAAAGTATGTGTTGCAACTTCACTATTTTTCAATGATCAATCCAAATCAAGGTATGATGGTTGTTTGATTTGATTCCATTCCCCATTATTGATACATATGATGAACATGGATCAATCTCATAATTTATTGATCAATGTAACATGAATATTCTATGGATGGATTTATTGTAGGGTGGTTTTTAGGAATTATTCATTTATTTTGGTTCTTCATTCATCTTTCTAATGAAAAAAATTGAGTCCAACCAAACCTAGAAAAGGATCATTCCTATTTTATATTTTTTCATTTTCTTCCTCATTTCATAGTATATCATGGATGTTCTTCATTTTGGATGAATTTTTATGTTTTATCGAACAATCGAATGTTTTACACCTATTTCCTATAATAACGAATCAAAATCATTGAATTGGGATTTTCTCGGAATGGAGAATGTGAGACAATGGTAAAAGTAAATTGATTGGAATGGTTTGGAAACTCTCAATTTAGAACGATCATGTAGATGAAGAACATGATGAACATAATAATTTTACCAAATAAATTTAATAGACACAATCTTGGGAAATACCATGGAATGATTCTCTTGTTGTAGATTCATGTTTTCTTAATTGATCGATGTCAGATTTCAAGGAAGTGGGGGAAGAGACACATACTAAAGGAAGAATGATATTTTTGGATAAACACAATTCATACAGCATGTAATCTATGATAACACCTAATTTTGGGATCCCTTTTAGTGGATATGTTTTTAGGAAGGAGTTATGGATCACATAATGTGTGACTTAGTCACATGACATGGGACCACTCCCTAGAGACTCAGCGTGTACTTTAAAAAGCACATAGACATGGGTTGAAGTACACGAGTTGGATCACACCATGTAATCTCCCAGAAAGACATGACCTATACCATTTACATGGGACAAGGTGTGTATTGGTATAGAAACACAAGTAATGGGGATAATGTAGTGTACTAGCATGTGGGTAGACTACAGAGGAAGCCTACACATATTGTACTTCAACAATGAAATGAGTAAAGACATGAGACGAATACATTCGAAGGAAAAAAGGTCATGGTAAACGATGTGTGACACCTGCTACATGACTTTTACATAATAATACATGGATTAGAAACTTTTTTCGTATATCCCAGACATGTTTCATTATGGTGGGATGCTGTTATCCTTCCACTAAGGGTTAGAATTTTATTATCTCATACTCATTGAAAAATTATTCAATCATTAGGAGTTCATAGATATAGTAGTCAGTATCAATATGTGAGGCCCATAGTGAGATACTGTATTCATATTCATGCCCTATGTGGAGTTATTTGTATTTTCAGGACCAACACTATACGGGGATCGATCCTCTACTTAGCTGGTTAATTTATATAGAATTGTTGATATCACCCCAGGTCCATTGTAGGGATCCACATATCTATATTGTATTCTCATCAAATTTTTGTGTGTAGTTCTAAGGATGATATCTGACGAGAAATACCTACCAGATAGATATTTTCAGTTCTATCAATCTCAGTTGTGTATTCTCCCAAACTAACTAATTGTGTATTCTTTGAACTTTGATTAAAGGCTATTATAATACATTTTTGACTTACATATATACTCGATGTATGTTTTGAGTATATGTAGATAGTATATATATGTGTATTGGAAACATACACCAATGTAGAGCTGACTGTACTTCCTTTTTTGGTTTCTTTTTTTATGGGTGTCCTACTAAGAACTATTATACACAAAACGTCACGTAAACATTCAGCACATGTAGTGTTTTGTCACGACCTATCCTCAGGGCCCGTGCCGTCACTACCCCAATCCCGCCTTCCATAGGCCAGGGGCTGGCGACTAGCACCAAGGCGTAAATCCCGGTAAAAAGGGAAGGCATTGCCTTTGTAAAGTAAACAATCACACAGAGTACAAGCGGAAGAGGTAAATACTATGTAAAAACTGAGCACAACAGAAAGTGCGGAAAGTATAAAGGGGCCGGAAATACAAGCCCAACTATAAAGTACAACTCGAAAGGGAAAACAACAACTGAAATGTAAAGCTACTACGCTGAGCTGTCCACTGGAAATCCCACCTAAAGGGGGGGTACAGATAGCTCCTCTACTCCTCGGGTCCTGTCGTCCGCTCCGAGTATGTCCCTCACAGTGGTCCACCTCCGGGTACCGCCTCGTCGTCATGTCCACCTCTGGGTACCGTCTCATCATGAGGTCCTCCTCCGGGTACCATCTCGTCATATATTCCACCTCCAGGTACCGTCTAGTCCTCGAACACTCGGCCACTGTTAGCACTGCCCGTCGTCTGCAACCAACACAACGAGGTACGGGCATAGCCCGTGCAGGGGTGAGTATAACGATACACAGTAGGGACCCTGAGACCCTCAAGGTCTCACTAAAACCAACATGGATAACCACATAGAAGATCTCAATAGATAACCTCTACTTAGGTATATTCCCATACATATACCTAAGTTATCAAGTAACCCATATCAATCATGAGGAAACACAAGGATTGTGAAATCAACAGATAACTACTACCCAGGTATATGCCCATACATATACCTAAGTTATCAAGTGATGCATCTCAATCATGAGGTAAACACAAAGGTCAAAAGTCTCAGCTCAAACCATGATTTTCATTATCGAAACTGTAACTGCTGAAGAGCTCCGTCTCTGGAGTGTACAGTGGTCCTATCAAGACTCCGAGGTTAATCTCACTAACCTAAGACTGCTAAAGTACTCCTCCTGTCGAGTACCGTGGGTCAGCCACCCAGACACAGTAGTGATTCCTGCCGAGGTATGTCACCCAAACACAGTAGTGCACACCCCCTAGTAGCCTGCTGAGGTACTCTTCGGATGAGTACCGCGGGTCTGCACTGTCACATAGGTAGTGCTCCGTCCGCCATGGGTCTGCACCTCTGAAAGTAGTGCTCCGTACACCGGGCTAGTCGACTCACTCCAAGTCGAGTCGGTCAAGCAGTCGTCAGGTCTCAGCCAGTTACACGGTCTCCGTACTCCGCACGCTCGTCACTGAGAGGGTCCGCTCCACGAGCTACAGTTCGATACTCCAAGTATCTCAAATTCCCACGATGAAGTATCTCAATGGGCCGCCTCGTCATAGGGGTCTCAACACAATAGACGGCGCGTCAATCGGACGCCCGGTCTGTGAGTTATTAGCCTTTTCGTCCCAGGGGCCCGGTTTGTTTCGTGAGCGAACCAAACCCGGCCGTATCTCAACTGTACCCCGACCTCTCGTAGGGTATACTCATAGGGACATTTTTTCAACGAGATCACCAACGACGTTGACGATTCGTCAAACTGACGTTCTGTCAGAAAAGTATCAGCCTTTCCGTTCCAGGGGCCCGGTTGGATTTCGGTGCGATCCAACCCGGCCACTATCCATCTGCATCCAAATCTCGGGCGGAGAATGCCAAAAGTTCCGTATCATCAACAGGAACTCAATGCAACAGACGGCGCGTCAATCGGACGCCCGGTCTGAGATTTATTGGCTTCTTCATTCCAGGGGCCCGGTTGGTTTTTAAGGCAAAACCAACCCGACCGTACTCCACCTACGTCCAAACCTCGGGTGGAGTATGCCAAAAGATCCATCTCATCAAGAGGAATTCAACGAAACAGACGGCGCCTAAATCGGACGCCCGGTCTGTTAGTTATTGGCCTTTCTGTCTCACACCCACCTTGGGAAACTTCCCAGGATGTCACCCATCCTGATCACTACTCTAGGCCAAGCACACTTAACTATGGAGTTTTAACCACGTAGGCTCCCGAAAAGGAAGGTGCGCGTTGAGATTAGTATACCGAAACGACCGTCTCGATCCAAGGATCGCATTGCCGCTGACGGCGAGTCGTTTGGAGGCTCGTAGCCCAAGATACGGGCATTTGAACGAAAGTGGTCCGAAACTGGTGGTCTGGGCCCGGGCCGACCTGGGCCGACTCCCCCCTAGGTCGGCCGAACCGGGTCGACCCGCCCCGGGCGGCGACCCGGACCGACGACCCAACCCGTCTCGGAAAACCCGGCCCGGCCGGCGGCGCGGGCCGGTGCAGCGGCGCGGTCCGGCGCGGCGGCACGGTCCGGCGCGGCGGCGCAGGCCGGCGCGGCCTGGGCGCCGTTAGTGGGCCACGCGCGGGGGTCAAAGCCCCCGACTTTCCTCAGCTGGCGGCGCGGCAACCAGCCACGCCTAAAGAAAAACGGCCCCCCTCACGTGGGTGCCTGCCTTTGAGAAAACGGGGGGCCGCCTGCCCCCCCCCCCTTTGTGAAACCGGCCCCCCTCATAATGGGGGGGGCATTAAGGCTGGCCGGGGGAAATTATTTCCCCCGGTTTTCTCCCTTCCGGCCGGCCCGACCTGGACGGCCGGTTCTTCCTCAACGGGACCGGCAAGGCCAGTCCCCCTTCCGGCTTCCGACACCGGCGGCCCGGCTGGCCGCCGGTCTTCTCGTTCCGCCGCGGCCCGGAACCGGCCACGGCCTTGGTTGTCCGGCGCGGTGCGACGGAACCGCGCCCCTCCACCGCGGCCCCGCTCCGGCCGCAGCGCCTTCAACTTTCTTCGACGCGGCGTGACAGCGTCACGTCCTTGCATTATTTAACGACGCGGCGCGACGGCGCGGCGCGTTTCTTGCTGCATGATCCTTCGTAGTGCGACGGCACCGCGCCACACCCGTTTCAATCCACAACAAAATCAACATGAATAGGAGGAGGGTCGGCCGTGTTCGTGCGGTCCGGACCCCTCGCGTTATTTGCTAACAATCGGCCTTTAATGAATGATAAACTTCCACAATCTTTAAAATTAAATAAAAAGATTTTGAATCAAGGCCCGACAAATATAAACCTTCAAGTTCAAAGGAGAGATCCACATAACTTTAAAAAGTTAAAACCCCTACCTTGATTTAAGAGGTGACGAGATTCGGCGTCGCGGAAAGAGATGTCGTGGAAGAAGACGTCGTCGGTATTGCGGGTAAGGCGTCGCGGAAGACGGTTCCCGAGAACGTGGCGTTCTTCGTCGATGTCTGATTCTTCTTCACGTTCCTTGTCAAGAGGATGATGAAACTTCAAGACCTCTAAGCCTTCTTCCAAAAGCTCTCAAACAACACAACCCAACCAAATGAAATAAGTTCTCCACTTATTTAATTAACTTCACATGGCTTTTGAAATTCAAGTGTTTGAAACTCAAAAGACTAACACAACTCACCACATTAAAATCAACTCATTTAAGACATAAGTTATAACTAAGTTAAAATCATTTAAGTTGGAGTTGAGGGGTATTAGAGGATATGAAGAGGTGGGGTTCTTGTGGGCCCCACCACCCTCATAACTTCACAAGGGAGGTTGGGTGGTTACCCAACTTCCACCATGAGCTAACACTTGGAGTAAGTTAATAAAAATTGTAGTGTAGTTATAAAATAAACTTCCACAATTTTTATTATCAACACTCGTGTAAATGCAACTCCAGAAAAGGAGTTCCTAAGTAATTATCGGCGCTGCGGTTCCATCGGTTCCCTCGGAATTCGATTCCGGGCACCGGTTCAAAGATAGAAATTCCCGCTCGTTCGTTCACTGAATGTACCCGAGCCAAACATCGGAAATTAATTCCGGGCACACCGGGCCTCGGAATCAGGCGCCGTCAGAAACTGCGTTCTTGTAAAATTCCACAGAAAATTAAGAAAAAATTTTCCTTTACATTTCTCCCACCTTAGGGCTTTACGTCCCCGTAAAGCTTCAACACAAACTAGGGTCACAAAAGTGGTACAGAGCACACATCTGAGCCTTCTGCTCCTATGTGCTCACCTGGAGGTTTCCGTACTGCCAAAGAAAGTGCACCAGAGGAATCGATCGTCCTCGTAGGATCTGCTCCTGTCGATTCTTGATCCCCACTGGAATCTCCGTGAAAGACACCCCATCGCCATCGTCCATCTCCTCATGGTCGATGGTATGCGAAGGGTCGAGCACGTATCTCCTCAGTTGAGATACGTGGAAGTCGTCGTGAACCTGGTGCAACTGCGGTGAAAGGGTCAAGTGGTAAACCACCCCTCCTACCCAGCTAAGGACCTAAGAAGTTCCGCTGAACCCCGGAGATAACTTGCTGCCTTGGCCACATCTCTGTAAACCTCGTCGAGGTGAGACCTGTATAAGGACGTGATCATCAACCTCGAACTCCAGAGGTCTCCATTTTCTGTTATAACTGGAACTCGAAAGGCTGCTACCACGAGAGTAAGGTTGACCGACTCAAGAGTTATCGGTCGCACCCTCCTGTGCAAGAGTTACCCTGCGCTGCCTGGGGTTTCCGTTTCCGCCGACCAAGGGAAAGCCATCCCGACGTTTGCCTAAAACCGTCAATTTGAGTATGAACAGTTATTGCCCATTCCATACTCAAACTAACGTCATAATGCCTCGACGCTGTCACCAAGAGATTCCAACCGGAACTCTCGCCTCGAGGGTCTGACCAAATCATCGGCGTAAGTGTGATTATCGAGTCTCCTCCCAAGGTATCTCCAGACGTGAGGGTCAAGTCCACGACTTACCGGAAACTCTAGGTCTGGAACAAGATTTTTGAAAGCGAGGAATGATTCATATCGACGTCTGTTACTACAGAAGCTAGTAGTGGACACAGACTGTCCCTTGAATCATTTTTAGAGCCATTGGGTCACACTCCTTGACCGCATGCAGCCACATTCTTCCACCGCCCTCCAGCTCCCTGAGCTTGGCGGGGATAACTAAGGCGGGTGGTTGTACCATGTTAGGATGTACACCACCTCATGATGCTCTCCTAGCTCTGCCTCCACATCTACTGCTTCGTAGACTCATCTCTCCTTTAAGATTCCTCTTCTTAACACGCCCGAGTCTCTAAGACTGGCACCAGTTTCCTGTTTCTTACTGCACTGTGCAGTCTTCATCCTCTCTTGGATGTCCTGGACCTCCTTTAGTATCACAAGAGCTGCTATGATTTCTTCTTCTTTTATAAGAGAAACTCGGTCTCATCCCCTGGATGAACCACATTCGTTGCCTAATACAGTCAATCCTGACATTAATGATGCATTCATGCCATGGATGACGTCGTAAGGCCTCAACGTATCTACTAAGAGATCCAACTGTCCCTCTCGCCTCCAAGGGTCGAGTCACACTATCGGCATCAGTGTGAGGTCACTGGGTACCCTCCAGTAGAAATCTCGAAAGTGAGGGTCAAGTCAACAGTTTAACCGAGACCACTCAGTATCAACCAAACAAAAGGACAGGAAAGCAAACAACGATAAGTGTCTTTTTATTATTGCAGCTCATAGTACAAAGACACGAATACAGAAGCAACATGGAACTAGAAGTACAAACGACGTATCCAATAGTTCCTCTCCTTCCCACCTGCTCTCGGAGCTCTACTTCCTTGTCCACTGCTCGGCTGTTGCTCAAGCACTAGTCGCTGCTTCTGTCTCGGTGGCTCATCCAACACCCTCTGATCAACCATACGAGGATTAGGACAGTCACGTGCCAGGTGACCCTTTCCGCCGCATGAGTAACATTGTCTGTTTCTGGCACGCCTGGCTCTGACCCCACCTCGGGGGTCCAGCACCACCGGTCCTAAAACCCGAGATCGTCTAACTGCTAGTATGGTCCTCCTGGACCTCTGCATCTTCTGTCTGCTGCCCACAGATGACTCGGCTACTGATCGAAAAGCATGCGGAAAAGGCAGAAGCTCCTGTACACGCTTGGGGTGTTGAGATACTGGCACAAACTCCACCCTGAAAAAGTTCTCAAAGTCTTCCCATGCGAAGTTCATCTCATCGCAAAACTGGAACAAGTGGCTCCACCCCCTGCCTGCTGCTGCCTGAAGGAGGCTGGTAACAAAGATCACCATGAAGTCTGTCAGTGTCCCCACTAGCCTGAAGACTCTCACCACAGCCTCCAGCCAAACCTCAGCTGCCTGCGGGTCCGTCTCTCCCTGGAACCTGGGTGGCCTCTGGCGTTGGAACTCGTGCAGTGCGCTCAAGCGTCGTGCATCGCCTACTGTTGGGGCTGGTGGCATCGGTGGCCCAACGGGTAGCAGTACCATTGGTGCCTCAACTGGGATAGGGTGATGTACTGAGGCCTCGTTGCTCGGCGGGCTATCAGTACGTACCACTCTCGGGGCTCTAGCTGGTCGTCCTTGAAAAGGCATTCTGAAAGAAACATCGTGACACGGTCAAACGTTTATACCTGGTGAGCTGACCTGGTTTGAGCTTTTTTAAGGGAAAACCATTGAAAACACACACGCAATTAATGTTTTCGTGCACAAAGTCGGAAATCAGTTGTCAGGGTCCTGGTGTATGGATACGTCGGCCGCCCGCACCAACACTGGACTCCCTGAACTGAAAACCACACTCGGTACTCTCAACACTATTGATTCACAGAAAGAAACATTCAGACTCATAAGTTCTGTGGTAGAACTGAACTCCTCTGATACCAATTTGTCACGACCTGTCCTCAGGGCTCGTGCCGTAACTACCCCAAGCCCGCCTTCCATAGGCCAGGGGCTGGCGACTAGCACCAAGGCGTAAATCCCAGTAAAAAGGGAAGGCATTGCCTTTGTAAAGTAAACAATCACACAGAGTACAAGCGGAAGAGGTAAATACTATGTAAAAACTGAGTACAACAGAAATTGCGGAAAGTATAAAGGGGCCGGAAATACAAGCCCAACTATAAAGTACAACTCAAAAGGGAAAAAAACAACTGAAATGTAAAGCTGCTACGCCGAGCTGTCCACTGGAAATCCCACCTGAAGGGTGGGTACAGATAGCTCCTCTACTCCTCGGGTCCCGTCGTCCGCTCCGAGTATGTCCCTCCCAGTGGTCCACCTCCGGGTACCGCCTCGTCGTCACGTCCAACTATGGGTACCATCTCGTCGTGAGGTCCTCCTCCGGGTACCATCTCATCGTATATTCCACCTCCAGGTACCCTCCAGTCCTTGAACACTCGGCCACTGTCAGCACTGCCCGTCGTCTGCAACCAACACAACGAGGTGCGGGCATAGCCCGTGCAGGGGTGAGTATAACGATACTCAGTAGGGACCCCGAGACCCTCAAGGTATCACTAAAACCAACAAGGATAACCACATAGAAGATCTCAACAGATAACCTCTACTTAGGTATATTCCCATACATATACCTTAGTTATCAAGTAACCCATCTCAATCATGAGGAAACACATGGATTGTGAAATCAACGGATAACTACTACCCAGGTATATGCCCATACATATACCTAAGTTATCAAGTGACCCATCTCAATCATGAGGTAAATACAAAGGTCAAAAGTCTCATCTCAAACCAGGATTTTCATTATCGAAACCGTAACTGCTGAAGAGCTCCGTCTATGGAGTGTACAGTGGTCCTGTCACGACTCCGAGGTACTGTTCACTAACCTAAGACTGCTGAAGTACTCCTCCTGTCGAGTACCGCGGGCCAGCCACCCAGACACAGTAGTGCTTCCCGCCGAGGTATGTCACCCAAACACAGTAGTGCACACCCCCTAGTAGCTAGTTGAGGTACTCTCCGGACGAGTACCGAGGGTCTGCACTGTCACACAGGTAGTGCTCCGTCCGCCATGGGTCTGCACCTCAGAAAGTAGTGCTCCGTCCACTGGGCTAGTCGACTCACTCAAAGTCGAGTCAGTCAAGCAGTCATCAGGTCTCAGACAGTTACACGGTCTCCGTACTCCGCACGCTCGTCATTGGGAGGGTCCGCTCCACGAGCTCCAGGTTGATACTCCAAGTATCTCAAATTCCCAGGAAGAAGTATCTCAAAGGACCGCCTCGTCATAGAGGTCTCAACACAATAGACGGCGCGTCAATCGGACGCCCGGTCTGTGAGTTATTAGCCTTTTCGTTCTAGAGGCCCGGTTGGTTTCGTGAGCGAACCAAACCCGGCCGTATCTCAACTGTACCCCGAACTCTCGTAGGGTATACTCATAGGGACAGTTTTTCAACGAGATCACCAATGCTGTTGACGATTCGTCAAACGGACGTTCTGTCAGAAAAGTATCAGCCTTTCCGTTCCAGGGGCCCGGTTGGATTTCGGTGCGATCCAACCCGGCCACTATCCATCTGCATCTAAATCTCGGGCGGAGAATGCCAAAAGATCTGTATCATCAACAGGAACTCAACGCAACAGACGGCGCGTCAATCGGACGCCCGGTCTGAGAGTTATTGGCTTTTTCGTTCCAGGGGCCCGGTTGGTTTTTAAGGCAAAACCAACCCGACCGTACTCCACCTGCATCCAAACCTCGGGTGGAGTATTCCAAAAGATCCGTCTCATCAAGAGAAATTCAACGAAACAGACGGCGCGTTAATCAGATGCTCGGTCTGTTAGTTATTGGTCTTTCTGTCTCACACCCACCTTGGGAAACTTCCCAGGAGGTCACCCATCCCGATCACGACTCTAAGCCAAGCACGCTTAACTATGGAGTTTTAACCACGTAGGCTCTCGAAAAGGAAGGTGCACCTTGAGAATAGTATACCGAAACGACCGTCTCGATTCAAGGATCGTGTTTCCACTGACGGCGAGTCGTTTGGAGGCCCGTAGCCCAAGATACGTGCATTTGAACGAAAGTGGACCGAAACTGGGGGGCTCGGCCTGGGCCGACCCGGCCCGACCCGCCCCTGGGTCGGCCGACCCGGGTCGACCCGCCCCGGGCGGCGACCCGGCCCGACGACCCGACCCGGCTCGGAAAACCCGGCCCGGCCGGCGGCGCGGCGGCGCGGGCCGGTGCGGCGGCGCGGGCCGGTGCGGCGGTGCCGTCCGGCGCGGCGGCGCGGTCCGGCGCGACGGCGCGGGCCGGCACACCGGCGCGGCCTGGGCGCCGTTCGTGTGCCGCGCGCGGGGGGCAAAGCCTCCGCCTTTGTTCAGCTGGCGGCGCGACAACCTACCGCACCTAAAGAAAAACGGCCCCCCTCACGTGGGGGCCTGCCTTCGAGAAAACGGGGGGCCGCCTACCCCCCCCCCCTTTGTGAAACCGGCCCCCCTCATAGTGGGGGGGGGGCATTAAGGCTGGCCGGGGGAAATTATTTCCCCCGGTTTTCTCCCTTCCGGCTGGCCCGACCTGGCCGGCCGGTTCTTCCTCAACGGGACCGGCAAAGCCAGTCCCCCTTTCGGCTTCCGACACCAGCGGCCCGGCTGGCCGTCGGTCTTCTCGTTCCGCCGCGGCCCGGAACCGGCCACGACCTTCGTTGTCTGGCACGGTGCGACGGCACCGCGCCCCTCCACCGTGGCCCCGCTCCGGTCGCAGCGCCTTCAACTTTTTTTCGACGCGGCGTGACATCGTCACATCCTTGCATTATTTAACGACGCGGCGCGACGGCGCCGCGCGTTTCTTGCCGCATGATCCTGCGTAGTGTGATGGCACCGCGCTACACCCGTTTCAATCCACAACAAAATCAACATGAATAGGAGGAGGGTCGGCTGTGTTCGTGCGGTCCGGCCCCCTCGTGTTATTTGCTAACAATCGGCCTTTAATGAATGATAAACTTCCACAATCGTTTAAATTAAATATAAAGATTTGGAATCAAGGACCGACAAATATAATCCTTCATGTTCGAAGGAGATATCCAAATAACTTTAAAAAGTTAAAACCCCTACCTTGATTTAAGAGGTGACGAGATTCGGCGTCGCGAAAAGAGATGTCGCGGAAGAAGACGTCGTCGTTATTGCGGGTAAGGCGTCACGGAAGACGGTTCCCGAGAACGTGGCATTCTTCGTCGATGTCTGATTCTTCTTCGCGTTCTTTATCAAGAGGATGAAGAAACTTCAAGACTTCTAAACCTTCTTTCCAAAAGCACTCAAACAACACAACCCAACCAAATAAATTAGTTCTCCACTTATTTAATTAACTTCACATGGATTTTGAAATTCAAGTGTTTGAAACTCAAAAGACTCACACAACTCACCACATTAAAATCAACTCATTTAAGACATAAGTTATAACTAAGTTAAATCATTTAAGTGGGAGTTGAGGGGTTTTAGAGGATATGAAGAGGTGGGGTTCGTGTGGGCCCCACCACCCTCATAACCTCCCAAGGGAGGTTGGGTGGTTACCCAACTTCCACCATGAGCTAACACTTAGAGTAAGTTAATAAAAATTGTACTGTAGTTATAAAATAAACTTCCACAATTTTTATTATCAACATTCCTGTAAACGCAACTCCGAAACAGGAGTTCCTCAGTAATTACCGGCGCTTCTGTTCCATCGGTTCCCTCAGAATTCGATTCCGGGCACCGGTTCAAAAGATAGAAATTCTCGCTCGCTCGTTCACTGAACGTACCCGAGCCAATCTTCGGAAATTAATTCCGGGCACACCGGGCCTCGGAATCAGGCTCCGTCAGAAACTACGTTCTTGTAAAATTCCAAATAAAATTAAGAAAAAATATTCCTTGAAATTTCCGGGTCATTACATGTTTAATATAGATGACATATCATTCAATAGTGTACTAGAAAAAACAGGACTAGAAGATTCTCAGTGAGACCGAAATAACCAAGGTGGTTTCCAGCAATGTTATAAAATAGTCCCCGGTTCGAACCTTCAGGTTGGACAGGTGTTTCAGACTCTTTTTTTGGTCTTGTATTTAGACCTCTTTACATTCCTTTAATTCCAGTCATACTCTGTCTATAGGATTTGAATACATGCATGCATTGTTGTTTAGTTTTTTCGCATTTGTACATTACTATAGGTCATGATATTTGTGTGTGTAGAGGTATGTTAGATAAGGTTTCCCATGTATGTTATATTCTTATATAGTGCTAGTCACAATTCCCATGCTTATTGTAGGTGATCTTGTGTAATTGTTTCATGAGCCCAATTGAGTTGGGTCATGAATAAATGGTACTAATTAAGTCAGTTATAATATTGTTCCAAGTTATTATGAGATTGGTTTGGGAAAATATTGTTATCTGTTTTGAGTATTGATTTTAGGATTGGGACACCACTATAGGGGTGTTGGATAATGTATCCATACACTCAGGATTAGATCACTTTCTTTTAAACACGCTACATTAGAACATTGGTTGTATGGAAAAAAATTGTACATTCATCGTGTGGTAATGGGTTTTTAATTCTATTTATTTCATGATTTGGCTCTCTAGGTATACTCTTTGACCTCGATACATCATGTTTATTCTAGGATTCCTTCGAGATGTATTCCATCTACGATTCAACATTAAGATCACGAGGATGATCCCCTTAATGATAAGGTGTTGAAAAATGAACTATTCCCCTTAGTGTTACCTATGGGTGGTGCACTAGCTACACCACCACCTGTATATCAACACATGATACGTACAGTATAGGTGGAGGTAGTTTATATATTTAGTGTGCTTCACAAATTTCATTGATAGAGACACATATGGTTCTTGGATGATCCCAACACATAGGTGGATGAGGGCTAGCTTGATGTGGCGACCAAAATATTATGTATGCTGAAGACACCAGTATATCAGAATGTGGTCCTAGCAGAGAGCCTTCTTCATGGTTCAATAGTTAGATGGCGGGGTTTGGTAACATAGTATTACAATGTTGTGACTTCTTCATGGACATAGTTTGAGAGAAATTTTAGAGAGGACTTATCACCAGATATGTCATGGAATATATGTATCTAGGAGAATATATATCTCCACTAGGGTAGCACAATAGTAAATTAGTATTCGTCAGGGTTTACCAACCTATATTGGTACTCGATGAATATGGTTTGAGACATGTTATTCAAGGATCATAATTTAAAGGTAGGTATTCATAGAGACACATGAGACCATGTAACAATATATGAATTAATATATATATTGGGGGTGAAAGAGTGAGCTTTCATAGTTGAGATATTCTTTGATAAAAAGCTACAATTATTTGGGTTTAGTAGTTCGAAAACATGAGAAACTAAATTATTATAAAGGTGATAATTTACATCCCAAGGACATGGACATGTGAGAAGGTTCAATAGAAGGTACAATGGTAGAGGATATGTTGTGTGGGGATCACAGTGTTGTTCTAGTTATCCAAGGGGTAGGTTTTATCACTAATGTGATGTTAATGTACATCTTTATGGACATTGTTTGAGTTTCCATAAGGCTGATAGAGAGACCATATTTGGTCAATCATGATAGATGCATTGATAAGAGTATGCGAGTTTCCATGGACAAAGACATGAATGTGAAGTTGGGAGAGATCATGGATGTGGTTAAATTTTTTATTTTTTACCTCCAACCACCCTAAGTGTTGATGAGTGGGTGAGGGAGATGGTGGATATGGGTGGAGATTGATCTAGTTCGTCAAAGGATACATCCTAGAGGCCCCTGGAATGATTCAAGGTGTGCTCTGTGTAATTTCTACCGTAGTTGTTGTACATATAGACACAGGTTATAGTCATTCATTTCTTTCTAAAGAGCTTTTACAATACTTAGATATTCTAGTAGAATAATTTGGTCAAATATTATAGTTGGGGACTCCTACATGGGAAGAATCGGTGTTCTCGTACTTATGTTGATAATGTTACTTGATTATTGGTGGTGAGTGATTCTGTTGGAATATCATTGTAGATGTGTTTAGATCTTGTTGTAAATTTCATGGTACATACCTATTATCCATAGATCACACCTAGACTAACTATTTTAGTTGAAGGATGTGGTGTGTCAGAAATATAAGAACCATGTTTTTCTTTATCGGTTATATAAAGTCCCACACAATATATGATGGAATCAAGAAAAGGATGGTGCAACAAATTACTGATCAAAAGGATATCCTAACCCTTGGTGATTTGGTTGGAATAAGTTCCTTATTTACAAGAGTGGTGGGGGAGTATGAAGAAGTATTCCCTAAGGATGTTCCAGGTTTACCTCCGTAATGAGATATAAACATATTCATTGATCTACACACCAAAATTACAACAATATATGTACCATCATATTAGATGGATCCCTTAGAGCTTTATGATATGAAGTTGTAGTTGGATGAATTTCAAAGCAAGGGCCATGTTAGAAAAATTATTTCACACTAGGAATCAATATTTTTAGAATCCAAGAAGGCTAATGACAGTTGTAGGTTGTATTTGGTGTGCTGAAAATTAGAACCAATTTTTCCATGAAGAAAATTATCTACTACTGATGATTGATGTACTCTTTTATTAGTTATGGGGGGAATTATGGTTCTAAATGTTTTACATTAGTTGATTATATCACTTGTTGAGAGTATGGGATGAGGATATACCGAAGTCGAAATGACTATTTACTATGGTCACTATGAGTACATGGTGATTCCCTTTGGTGTGAAAAACTCCCTGATAGTGTTCATGAGTCCCATTAACTAGTTATTCCCTCCTTTACAAGACCAATTTATTGTAGTATTCATTAATTATATCATTGTGTTCTCTACTTCTAAGGAGGACCATGCGAGACACATGAAGATAGTTCTATACATACTCTGAGAGAACTAGCATTATGAAAAGATAATGATGTGTCAATTCTAGATTTTTTTCATTACATTTAATGGGGAATGTTATCTCATTGGATGTAGTGGTAGTAGGCCTAGCCAATGTCATACCAGTGTTATCAAGGGGGCCACCCAAGAGAATGACAGAGGCTTGGTGCATCCATGGGTTGGTAAGACAATTCTAGAGACTCATAGATGATTTATTTAGGATATAATCACCAATTATATATTTTAATCTAAATAAGAATCCATTATTATGGTCAAAGAGCGTCATGTTATATTTTTAGTAGTTGAGGATTAGTTTGACAAGTGCTCCCATATTGTGATTTCTAGAGGTGGGTTTCGAGTATGTAGTATTTTGTGATGCATCTAGAATGACGCATTGTTGTGATATCATTCATAGGAAATCAGTGATTTCCTATGGTTCACAATACATGAAACCACATTATAAGAACTATGAAACACAAAATATTCGGTTTGCAATTTTATTATTTGAACTGAATATCTAGTGACACAACCTCATGGAAAATAAGTTTATCAACAATTACGATCACAATAGTTTCATGTATTTCTTCCCACAGAATGATTTGTACAAGATATATATGTGGTGGTTATAGATCCTATAGTATTATTATTTAGAAATTTTTTACAGACCTAGTAAAGGGATAATGGTATAAAATTCTCTCACTATGAGATCATTTTCACATTTTTTTAACACGATGTCAGAGAAATTTTCCTCATTGTAGTTATCATTTGTGGGTGGATATGAAGTAGCATAACTCCATTTAATGGTTTTTACCCAAATGTTTTTTCAGTGAGTCTAAGAGTCTTAACATTAGGATGTCGACTATGTAACACCCCAAGATTCCACGATACACTTCACTCTCAATAATGAAATAGCTTTCATTGTACGCAAGATCGAGATTCTAACACACTACGACCAATCAAAATAGCCATTATGAATAGTAATACCCACTTTTTAAAATTATATAAATTTTATATTTCAAAATGGATTTCATTTTTGGATTTGGAATATTGAAATTTGCCTATGTTGAAATTTTGGTATTTTTCTAAGATCATCGAATTTTCGATGAATTGTTAAAATACATAAAAACAACATTGTAAATCAAAATAATTTATAGTGATAAATTATAATATTGAGTGGTTTTAAAGAATAATTAGAATATAATATTACCATTTTATCCAATGGTGTTCATTAGAATTAATTTCAATTTGAAATTGGACATAAACAATTGTCAATCTTATGATTGATATTGTTTCTTAAAAACATGCAATTTGTTTTGACAGCGTGAAATAATTATAAAATTAATTAATTCGACATATATATTTGGAATTTTTTAAAATAGAAATAATTTTTGAATTCAGAATATCAATTATAGCTTAGGGTGAATTTTTGGTACTGTTCTAAAAAACATCAATTTCTGATGAATAGTGAAACCACTAGGCGGTAGTTAAAAAACTAATTTTTTTGTTTAAATGAAATTTTACCGCTTCTGTGAATTGAATTTCAAAAATCCGACAAAATCATTGTCATTAAGAAGTAAAATGTGGTTCAATGGGATGAAAATAATTTTTGGTGAATAGTACCTTTTAATTTTTATTAATCGTGATTAAAGGTAATTAGTGTAATTTAAGGTAAATATAATTTTATAATAATATGAAATTACATTTAAACATGTCTTAACCTTATTTTATGAGTCATGGAAGACCACGAAAATCCATGTGTCAACTTGGGGACCCCATGGAGCCACTTGTGTAAGAACATGACATTAATAACTTTTTATTTAAAGTAAAAAAAAATTGGCACAAACATGTGTTGTTTTACTAAAACAATTATTACATGGGGTTATATAAGTTAACATTTCTACTATAAATATTAATTGTAAATCTAAAAAGATTTCATAAATCATGATATTTTTTTATATTTTTTAGACATTAAATAAATTAATTTTTTTATGACACCATGATGATGCAGTGATTGCCTCATTAATTAATGATTTAAATAAAATGAAAATATAATTTAAAATGAAATACTTAAAGTTTTCAAAAACATATTTGATGAGTATATTTAGAACCCTTATCATGTTATCCTCGAAATATATAATTTTGGGACCCTTAATATCTGAAACTCATTATATAATAATGTAACATTTCTTGACTTTCCAAGAGTGCCCCTCCTCTCCTCTTATAAAAGGCCCCCTCATCTACCACCTTATTCACACCATCAAGCAACTTGGCTAGTCCAAACTCAACAAAAATACACTCTAAAATTCCCTATATTACTCCTAGAATCCTCACTGTGGGCACAAGTCTTTTCCAAGGAAGCCTTTGGCTCAAATCAAAAAGAGTTAACCGATTTTACGGTAATGTATTTTCTTATGTTATTTTGTTTTATTTTGATTCTCCAACCCTTAAAAAATCTTTTTATTCCTTTATTTTGAAAAAATACCAGTATCTTAAATATACTAGGATTTTTTTATGAGAATTATTTGATTTAAACATACACACACCTTCGTCTAATGGTTAACGAACATACTGTTTCTGTGGGTGGCTAATTACTGCCTCACGAAACGATGATTGTTCAATCTTCTTTTAACACCTCAAATGGTGGAAATTATGATTACACTATTTCTATATATTATATATATAATGTTTATGTTTTACTTATTGTTTTTTATTTTTCATTTATGGAATACATTTTTTATTTCCAATATGCGTAAACGAGATAATTTCATTTTAGGAAGTGCGGACTACCGCCCCCTCAAAATGATTTGAATCGTTAATGCCATATGTGGGATGTAAAAATGATGGAGTAAATGATATTATAAATTATATTATACTGGAATTATAATATACCTTTATATCATTATGATTTCATTCCATTAAATATGAAATAGAAATGAAAGTAGCGTTCATTCGTACAGACGGCTTACCGTCTCCATAAATGGTGCATTTCATTTCATACCTCTAAATGTTATATAATTTTATAGATTAATGTATCTACTGGATGTATATGATATATATGATACCCAAATCATGAATATAATATTGAAGATAATGGATATTCTACCACATAAATAACTTGTAATTATAAAAGGATTATTGTTGACTCAAGTACCAAAGATCGAAAAAACGACCGTTATTAACTTAAATAATTACATAATGTTCATAACATGGTAATAAGTGATATAAAAGGAATAATGAACTTTAAAAAGGTTCTTAAGAAAGTATAAATTAACTCTAGTTTATTATTCATGAGATTAAATAATGATCGATTCTAGTCGGAGATGAGGTAAGGGAACATCTTAACCCAATTTTTGTTCTTGGGGTTATTATCCTACTTTCTAATTATGTCATGATATTATTATGTCCTATCTTTTATTTATACTTTCCTTATGTGTAGTTATAGTGAATACACATAGTAGATCTATTTTATTTAAAACATGGTCTTTGTAAGGAACTTCGTCTCAATCTTCTTTCATTGAGGCATATTTTGTTTTAATACAAGACTTTCTTTTATATGGTGTATAATCCCCTTTGACATTTAATTTCATTCAAAAGGATAATTTTTATACGAAACATCTTACTAAAGGACAAAAGGGAATGTTTTTTTGTCGTATGTTTGCGGCGACAACAACTTCTCCGCCACCATGATCATTATTTGTGTTTCAGATTCCTCTACAAGCCATAACTTTTTTAAATGAAAAATAAATACCAAGCATTAATTTTATTTTATTTTGGTATTGAAAATGGTTTTGATAATTTTTTTATTATATCAATGTGTTTTATTAATATCTTTTGATTGAAATGTGGAAATGTTATGGTTCCTTTATGCATGTATTATGTGATACGATTATGTTATGGTTTATGATATGTTTAAAAATATTCATATAATGAATCAATTGGACTTAATAAGTGATGGGTGGAGCCCGCTATACCTCCGCGATGCATCGGTAGGTCTCATGAGACAAACTAGTGTCTTGGCACGAGGCCTTGACAAAATATTATTTTTAGTCTTGGCACGAGGCCTTGGCTACGTGGTAATGATAGTCTGACATTATGCATTCCATCATTATGAAAGTGGATATTGATATTGCATGTGATTATTCGACTAGTAGAATATCCATGTGAATAAATAAATGGAATTATATCATTTTACTTTTTCCATATTATCATGAAGTTCTAGTTTAAAAGGCTTTTTTTAGTTATACATTGCCTTAAATGTTTATGTTTATTTATGAATGTTTCCACTGTATTGTTATCCTTACTGAACATCTGAGCTCACCCCTTTCTATGTTTTATTTTCCTAGGATGTGAAGAAATATTTTATGACTGACCTATATGGATAGTATGAAGGGGATAGAAGTGTGGAATATAGAGACTATGTGATTGTGATTTTTCACTTTATGAAGTAATGTAACATTTATGAATGTATCTAGTGTTTTCAAGGCTACTAAACTAATCTATATTTCGAGACTTGATCTTTTGTGATCATGCCAATGTTACGTAGTAATGCACTGACTCTAGATAACTGGGGTTGGGGCATTATATTTGGTATCAAATTCAGTTTAGTACTATCCTTGGAAGCTATATTAAGATAAAATCTAATTAGAGAACATAGACCTAAGATAGAATTTGAGGATTAGTATAGAATAACTTCCTATAATTTTGGTATTATAGAGACTTTGTGAGTTTTTCGAGCAATACATCCATGTCTGGATACGAGCAGGTAGAGGCGGCTCTGGCACAAATGTACCTAGATGTAAAACCTGAAAACTCTTCTTTGAGATATACTCGAACGAGAACTGGTGCACGACAACAGGCCTTGCTGAACTCTTGGTTACGACACTCCCGAGGGATATGCTTAGGATAATTCTCATTTTCTTTACAAACCATTATGAAGGGTTTATGAGTATATACGTCCTCAAGGAAAATTTTTTTATGATTATGCATTATATCCATAAATAGTTCAAATTATGTTAAGTGTTTTTCAAGATTGTTATTATGTATTTCGATTCATAAACTATTCTAGTTTATGACATTGTTTAGAAATGGTTCCTAGTAGATGGAATGGAAACCGTATCAATGCATGCACTCCATGTAGGGATTGCCCTCCTGCTCAAGATAATTATAGTGGAGCTGGTGATACAACTGCTGCTGATCAACCTATCACCATACTGGGACAACTCACTCAGGTTATGAATAATAACCTTACTCGTATGGAGCACCCTGATCTGCAACGTGGAGGATCAATGTTAGATTGTTTCTTGAGGCACGAACTGCCAACATTTAATGGTGGTAAAAATCCATTAGTAGCTGAGCAATGGATAAACTCCTTATATAAAATATTCCATGCCTTGGGGAGTAGTGAAAGGGAAAAGGTTATCATGGCAGTTTACCACCTCACTAGAGATGCATATCAATGGGGGTCATTGATTCAAAACACGAATGAAGATGAAAAAGTATCTAATATGGAATAGAGGGAGTTCAAAGAGATTTTATTAGAAAAATACATTCCTCATGACCATCGATCAGATATGGAAAGGCAATTTCTGAGTCTGAGACAAAAGGAGGATGATAATGTCACAAAGTATGAGGCTAACTTTACAAGGTTAGTGAGGCATGTAGCAGATTGTATACGTAACCCAAGAAGTAAGATTGATCGTTTCTTTGATAGGTTAAAACCATTTCTCCTTCAAGATTTAGTATCACAATCTTTCTCAATGTATGAATATATAGTCTCGTGTGCTATCAAGATTGAAAAGGAATTCTTTAAATCTTATAACAATAAAGTAAATAAAAGAATAAGAGAATGGGGGAACAAAAGACAGATAAAGGGATAAAGGGAAAGAATTATTTTCCATTATGTGATAATTGTGGGAAGAATAACCTCGATACTTGCCTTAAAGGAATGGGAGTTTTTTATAAATGTGGAGAAAAAGGTCACTAGGCTCGTGATTGCAAAGGAAAGAAAGTGGCTATAAATGTTGAATGCTACAATTGTAGGGAAATGGGAATTATGAAAATGAATATCCTAAGTGCCAAGGAAACTTACCTCTGAAAAGGCCAAGGGATCAGGGCCAATCTTTTGCTGTTACTATAGTTGAAGTGGAATAATTAATGTATTGGTTCTTTTGGACTCAAGGATTATATTCTGGTTATAATAATAATGTAATATATATAACTATTGTACTGCAGTACATGTTGTTTTCTTTAATGTTTTAATATGATTAAGGCAATCATATTTTTAGTATTTTAAAATAAGAGAAACTTTACTTTTTTGGGGGAATCTAATGATACAATTGATTTTGGAATTTAGAGACCTTTTATTGAAAGTCTGGAAATAGGTATTTTGGATAACTATAAAAGTTGTAATGGATTAAATTGAACTTTGGATAGTATTTATTAAGGTTAAAACATTTCTGAAGAATATTTTTGGAATATTATAATACTATAGTTTTAGGAAAAAGGACAACCTACAGGTCGAGGGATAACCCGTCGCGTCGGACAAAGCTGTAGGAATCGAACCCACAACCATAGTGCGACATGCCTTTATTAACTAACACTAGCCTACATTAAGTACCTGTTTATTACAAAATATTTTTCTTCATCGTATGTGTTAATACGATTAGGATAAATATAATATTTTTGAGTTCTTCTATATTTTTGAGTGAAAGATGAGTTTGTGGTAAAAATTAGTTGAAGGTTGAAACTATACTTTTAATGCATATATATATATACCTACCTCTTATTTTATGAATACATTAATTCTGAAACTTTAGGGAAGAGATATTAAAACAAAAATGTGTTATCCTAATACCTTATGTTTTGTTGAACTGATGACATTTTCATCATAGATTGATGGATTTTAGGACCTCAATTGTACACTTGTTTGTGATTGATGGCTTCAATCAATCACTACAAATATTTACGTTTTTCCTCCAATTATATTCTCTAATTTCTACCAATTTTCTCATAATAGAGATCATAATTTGGTGGTGACTTTTTCATTTCCCTTTCCCTCTTATTAAGGCTACATTTTATTAACCTTATTTCTGAAGTAGGTTTTCCACAAAGGTATTTTCTACTTTGAACCTTTTATTTTAGAAGAACAATTTCACATTTCATGGATGAAATTTGTTGAAGGAGTGTATAATGTAAGACCCCAAGCTTCCATGATATGGTTCTCTTTCAATAATGCAATAACTTGCATTGTGCGTAAGTTCGAGATTCTAACACACCACGACCAATCAAAATAGCCGTTATGAATAGTAATACCCAACTTATGAAATTATATAAATTTTATATTTTAAAATGGACTCCATTTTTTGGATTTGGAATATCGAAATTAGACTATTTTGAAATTTTGGTATTTTTCTGAGAACTTCCAATTTTCGATGAATAATAAAATATACAGGAGTTTTTTTAATCAAAATAATTTATAGTGATAATTTATAATATTGAGTGGTTTTAAAGAATAATTAGAATATAATTTTTCCATTTTATCCAATGGTGGTCATTATAATTAATTTCACTTTGAAATTGGACATAAACAATTGTCAATCTTTTGATTTATAATGTTTCTTTAAAACACGCTATTTGTTTTGACAGCATGAATTAATTATAAAATTATTTAATTCAACTTATATGTTTTGAAATTTTTAAAATAGAAATCATTTTTGAATTCGTAATATCATTACATCTTAGGGTGAATTTTTGGTATTGTTCTGAAAAACATCAATTTTTTATGAATAGTGAAACCACTAAGTAGTAGTTAAAAAACTGATTTTTCATTTAAATGAAATTTTACTACTTTTTTTAATAGAATTTCAAAAATTAGACATACATTATTGTCATTAGGAAGTAAAATGTGGTTCAATGGGAAGAAAATAATTTTTGTTGAATAGTAACTTTTATGTTTTAGTAATCGCGATTAAAGGTAATTTGTGTAATTTAACGTAAATATAATGCTATAATAATATTAAATTACATTTACACTTGTCCTAACCTTATTGTATGGGTCATGTACGACCAATAAAATCCATGTGTCATCATGGGGACCCCATGGACCCACTTGTGTAAGAACATGACATTAATAACTTTTTATTTAAAGTAAAAATAAAATTGGAACAAACATGTGTTGTTTTACTAAAACACTTATTACACGGGGTTATATAAGTTAACACTTAGACGATAAATATTAATTGGAAATATAAAAATATTTCCTACATCATGATATTTTTTTATCATTTTTAGACATTAAATAAATTAATTTCGTTATGACAAATGATGATGTAGTGATTGCCTCATTAATTAATGATTTAAATAAAATGATAAGATAATTTAAACTCTAAGACAAACACATGTCAAAAACCTATTGGATTAGTATACATAGAACAATTATCACCTTATACTCTAAATATTTAATTTTGGGACCTTTAAAATCCGAAATTCAATATATAATAATGTAACATTTCTTGACTTTCCAAGGGTGCCCCTCCTCTTCTCTTATAAAAGGCCGCCACATCTACCACCTTATTCACACCTTCAAGAAACTTGGCGAGGCCAAACTCTACCCAAATACTCTCTCAAATTCCCTATCTTACTCCTAGAAGCCTCACATTGGGCACAAGTCTTCCCAAGGAAGCCTTGTCTCAAATCAAAAAGAGTTACCCGATTTTTAGGTAATGTCTTTTCTTATGTTATTTTGATTTATTTTGCTTCACCAACGCCTTAAAATATTTTTATTATTTTCTTTTTTAACAACAACAGTATCCTAAATATACTAGGATGTTGTTATGAGAATTATTTGATTTAAACTTACACACACCTTCATCTAATGGTTAAACAACATACTATTTCTGTGGGTGGCTAATTACTGTCTCATGAAACGATGATTGTTTAATCTTCTTTTAAAACCACCCATGGTGGCCATTATGATGAAAATATTTCTATATATGATATATATTATGTTTATGTTTTACTTATTCTTCTGTATTTTTCATTTATCGCATACCAATTTTATTTCCATTATGGTTAAACACGATAATTTAATTTTAGGAAGTGCGGACTACCGCCCCCTCAAAGTGATTTGAATCGTTAATGACTTATGTGGGACGTAAAAAGGATTGAGTAAATGTTATTATAAATGATATTATACTGGAATTATAATATACCTTTATATAATTATGATTTCATTCCATTAAATATGAAATAGAAATGAAAGTAGCGTTCATGCGTACGTACGACTTACCGTCTCCATGAACGATGCATTTCATTTCTTACCTCTAAATGTCATATAATTTTATAGATTCATGTATCTAATGGATGTATATGATATATATGATACCTACATCATGAATATAATATTGAAGATAATGGATATTCTACCACATAATTAACTTGTAATTATAAGAAGTTTATTGTTGACTCAAGTACCAAAGATCGAAAAACGACTGTTATTAACTTAAATAATTACATAATGTTCGTAACATAGTAATAAGTGATATAAAAGTAATAATGAACTTGAAAAAGGTTCTTATGAAAGTATAAATTAACTCTAGTTTATTATTCATGAGATTAAAGAATGATCGAGTCTAGCCGGACACGAGGTAAGGGAACATCTTAACCAAATTTCTGTTCTTTGGGTTAATCTCCTATATTCTAATTATGTCATGATATTATTATGTCCTATCTTGTATTTATACTTTATTTATGTTTACTTATAGTGAATACACATAAAAGATCTAATTTATTTAAAAAATGATCTTTGTAAGGTACTTCATCTCAATCTTCATTCATTGAGGCATATTTTGTTTTAATACAAGACTTTCTTTTATATGGTGTTTAATCCCCTTTGATATTTACTTTCATTCAAAATGAATATTTTTATATGAAACGTTTTACTAAATTACAAAAGGGAATGTTTTTTTGTCGTACGTTTGTGGCGACAACGACTTCTCCACCGCTGTGACCATTATTTGTGTTTCGGCTTCCTCTACAAGCCATAACTTTTTTTAAATGAAAAATAAATACCAAGCTTTAATTTTCATTTATTTTGGTATTGAAAATGGTTTTGATAATGTTTTTATTATGTCAATGTGTTATATTGATATCTTTTGATTGAAATGTGGAAATGTTATGTTTCCTTTATGCATGTTTTATATGATACGATTATGTTATGGTTTATGATATGTTTAAACAGTTTCATATAAAGAATAAATTTGACTTAATAAGTGACAGGTGGAGCCCGCTATAGATCCACGATGCATCGGTAGGTCTCATGAGACAAACTAGTGTCTTGGAACGAGGCCTTGAAAAAATATTATTTGTAGTCTTGGCACGAGGCCTTGGCTACATGGTTATGATAGTCTGGCATTATGCATTCCATCATTATGAAAGTGGTTTTTGATATTGCATGTTATTATTTGACTAGTAAAATATCCATGTGAATTAGTAAATGGAATTATTTAATTTTACTTTTTCCATATTATGTTGAAGTTCAAGATTAAAAGGCTTTTGTTTTAGTTGTACATTGCCTTAAATGTTTATATTTTTTTATGAAAGTTTTCACTTTATTGTTATCATTACTGAGCATCTGATATCACCCCTTTCTATGTTTTATTTTCCTAGGATGTGAAGAAATATTTTATGACTGACCTATAGGGATAGTCTGAAGGGGATAGAAGTGTGGACTATGGAGACTATGTGATTGTGATTTATCACTTTATGATTTAATGTATCATTTATGAATGTATCTAGTGTTTTCAAGGCTACTAATCTAATCAGTATTTCAAGACATGATCTTTTGTGATCATGACAATGTTATGTAATAACTCACCGACTCAGGCTAACTGGGGTCGGGGCATTACAGTTGGTATCAGAGGAAGTTTAGTACTAACCTTGGAAGTTAGATTTAGGTAAAACCTGATTAGATCACATATCCCTAAGATAGAATTTGAGGATTAGTTTAGAAGAACATCCTATAATTTTTCTATTATAGAGATTTTGTGAGTTTTCCAAGAAATATATCCATGTCTGGATATGAGCAGGTAGAGGCGGCTCTGGCACAAATGTACCTAGGGTAAAACCCGATAACTCTACATTGAGCTATACTCGAACGAGAACTGGTGCACGACAATGGGCCTTGCTGCACTCTTGGTTACGACACTCCTGAGGGATATGCTTAGGATAATTCTCATTTTCTTTACAAACCATTGTGAAGGGATTATGAGTATATAATTCCTCAAAGAAAACATTATTATGATTATGCATTATATACACAAATAGTTCAATTTATGTTAAGTGTTTTTCAAGTTTTTTATTATGTATTTAGATTCATAAAATAATCTAGTTTATGACATTGTTTAGAAATGGTTCCTAGTGGAAGGAATAGAAACCGTATCAATTCATGCACTTCATGCAGGGATTTCCCTCCTGTTCAAGATAATTATAGTGGAGTTGGTGATACAACTAGTGCTGATCAACCTATCACCATATTGGGAAAACTCACTCAGGTTATTAAAAATTACCTTACTCGTATGGAGCACCCTAATCCGCAACGTGGAGTATCAATATAATATTATTTTATGAGGCATGAACCGCCAACATTTAATGGGGGTAAAAATACATTAGTATTTGAGCAATGGATAAACTCCTTAGATAAAATATTTCATTGCTTGGGGAGTAGTGAAAGGGAAAAGGTTATCATGGAAGTTTACCGCCTCACTGGAGATGCATATCAATGGGGGTCATTGGTTAAAAACATGAATGAAGATGAAGAAGTATCTAATATGGAATTGTGGGAGTTCAAAGATCTTTTATTAGAAAAATACTTTCCTCATGACCATCGAGTAGATATGGAAAGGCAATTTCAGAGTCTGAGACAAAAGGAGGATGATAATTTCACAATGTATGAGGATAATTTTACAAGGTTAGTGAGGCATGCAGCAGATTATATACGTTACACAAGAAGTAAGATTGATCGTTTTTATGGGTTAAAACCATTTCTCCTTCGAGCTTTAGTATCACAATATTTCTCAATGTATGAAGATATAGTCTCGTGTGCTATCAATATAGAAAAGGAATTCTCTAAATCTTATGACAATAAAGTAAATCAAGAGAAGAAGAGAATGGGGGAACAAAAGAAAGATAAAGGGAAAATGGGAAAGAAGGATTTTCCATTATGTGATAATTGTGGGAAGAATCACCCTGGTACTTTCCTAAAAGGAATGGGAGTTTGTTATAAATGTGGAGAAAAATTTCACTAGGCTCGTGATTGCAAAGGAAAGAAAGAGGCTATAAATGTTGAATGCTACAATTGTAGGGAAATGGGGCATTATGAAAATGAATGTCCTATGTTCCAAGGAAACATACCTGTGAAAAGGCCTAGGGATCAAGGCCAATCTTATGCTGTTACTACAGTTGAAGTGGAATAATTAATTTATTGGTTCTTTTGGACTCAAGGATTATATTCTGGTTATAATAATAATGTGATATGTATAAATATTGTACTGCAGTACTTGTTGTTTTCTTTAATGTTTTAATATGATTAGGGTAATCATATTTTTTGTATTTTACAATAAGAGAAACATTACTTTGTTTGGGGAATCTGATGATACAATTGATTTTTAAATTTAGAGACCTTTTAGAGAAAGTCTGGAAAGAGGTATTTGGGATAACTATAAAGGTTTGAATGGATTAAATTAAATTTTGGATAGTATTTTGGAAGGTTAAAACATTTCTGAAGAATATTTTTGGAATATTATAATAGTATAATTTTATGAAAAAGGACAACCTGCAGGTCAGGGGATAACCCGTCGCGTTGGACAAAGCTACAGGAATCGAACTCACAACCATAGTGAGATAGGCCTTTATTACCTAACAATAGCCTACAGGAATTACCTAGTTATTAAAAAATATTTTTCTTCATGGTATGTGTTAATACGATTAGATAAATATAATATTTTTGAGTTCTATTATCTTTTTGAGTGAAATATGAGTTTGTGGTATAAATTAGTTGAAGGTTGAAACTCTAAATTTTAAGCATATATATATATATATATATATAACTATCTCTTATTCTATGAATAAAATAATTCTTAAACATTAGGGAAGAGTTATTAAAACAAAAATCAGTTATCCTAATACCTTATTTTTTGTTGAACTGATGACATTTTCATCATAGATTGATGGATTTTAGGCCCTCAATTTTACACTTTATTGTGATTGATGACCTCAATAAATCCCTAAAAATATTTACATTTTTCCTCCAATTATATGTCTCTAATTGCCACCAATTTTCTTATAATCGAGATCATAATTTGGTGGTGACTTTTTCATTTCCATTTCCCTCTTATTAAGGTTACATTTTATTAACCTTATATTCAATGTGGCGATTCCACAAAGGTATTTTGTACATTGAACCTTTTATTTTAGAAGAACAATTTCAAATTTCTAGGATGCAATTTATTGAAGGAGGGTAGAATGTAACACCCCTAGCTTCCACGATATGATTCTCTTTCAATAATGCAATAGCTTGCATTGTACATAAGTTTGAGATTCTAACACACCACGACCAATAAAAATAGTCGTTATAAATCTTAATACCCACCTTTTTTAATTATATAAATTTTATATTTCAAAATGGACATCATTTTTGGATTCGGAATATCGAAATTAGCCTATGTTGAAATTTTGGTATTTTTCTGAGAACATACAATTTTCGATATATAGTAAAAAATACATAAAAACAACTTTTTAAATCAAAATAATTTATAGTGATAAGTTAAACTATTGATTGGTTTTAAAGTATAATTAGAATATAATTTTACCATTTTATCTAATGGTGGTAATTAGAATTAATTTCACTTTGAAATTGGACATAAAGAATTGTCAATCTTTTGATTGATAATGTTTCTTAAAAAAATGCTATTTGTTTTGACAGCATGAATTAATTATAAAATTAATTAATGAAACTTATATGTTTTTAATTTTTTAAAATATGAATCATTTATGAATTCGGAATATCATTATATATTAGGGTGAATTTTTGGTACTGTTCTGAAAAACATCAATTTTTGATGAATAGTTAAACCACTAAGTGGAAGTTAAAAAACTGATTTTTCGTTTAAATGAAATTTTACCACTTTTGTGAATTGAATTTCAAAAATTAGACATACATCCTTTTCATTAGGAAGTAAAATGTGGTTCAATGGGAAGAAAATAATTTTTGGTGAATAGTAACTTTTATATTTTATTAATCTTGATTAAAGTTAATTAGTGTAATTTAAGGTAAATATAATGTTATAATAATATGAAATTACATTTAAACTTGTCTTACCATTATTTAATGAGTCATGGTCGACCAAGAAAATCCATGGGTCAACTTGGGGACCCCATGGAGCCACATGTGTAAGAACATGACATTAATAACTTTTTATTTAAATTAAAAATAAAATTGTCACAAACATGTATTGTTTTACTAAAACAATTATTACATGGGGTTATATAAGTTAATATTTCGACTATAAATTTTCATTGAAAATATAAAAATATTTCCTACATCATGATATTTTTTTTATAATTTTTATACCTTAAATAAATTAAATATTTTATGACAACATGATGATGCAGCGATTACCCCATTAATTAATGATTTAAATAAAATGAAAGGATAATGTAAAATATAAGACTTGAACTTGTCAAAAACCTATTGTATGAGTATATTTAGAACCCTTATCACCTTATCCTCGAAATATATAATTGTGGGTCCTTTAAAATCCGAAACACATTATATTATAAAGTACCATTTCTTGACTTTCCAAGAGTGCCCCTCCTCACCTCTAATAAAAGGCCCCCACCTCTACCACCTTATTTACACCATCAAGCCATTTGGTTCGGCTAAAATCTTCCCAAATACTCTTTTAACTTCCCTCTATTACTCCTAGAAGCCTCACATTAGGCATATCTCTTCCCAATAAATCCTTTGGCTCAAATCAAAAAGAGTTACCCGATATTAAGGTAATGTCTTCTCATATGTTCTTTTGTTTTATTTTTCTTCTCCAACCCCTTAAAATATTTTTATTCCTTTATTTTGTAACAACACCAGTATCTTCAATATAATATAATGTTTTTATGATAATGGTTTGATTTACACTTACACACACCTTCATCTAATGGTTAAATAACAGACTATTTTTGTGGTTGGGAAATTACAGCCTCACGAAACGATGATTGTTCAATCTGCTTTTAAAACCTCTCATGATGGACAGTATGATGAAATATTTATATATATGATATATATTATGTTTTCTTTTTCCTTATTCTTCTGTATTTTTCATTTATGGCATACCTTTATGATTTCCATTATGGGTAAACGTGATAATTTCATTTTAGGATGTGCGGACTACCGCCCCCTCAAAGTGATTTGAATCGTTAACGCCATATGTGAAATGTATAAAGGATGTAGTAAATGATATTATATATGATATTATACTGGAATTATAATATACCATTATATAATTATTATTTAATTCCATTAATACAAAATTGAAATGAATGTAGCATTCATGCGTACGTACGTCTTACCGTCTCCATGAATGGTACATTTCATTTCTTACCTCTAAATGTTATATAATATTATAAATGCATGTATCTACTGGATGTATATGATATATATGATATCTAAATCATGAATATAATACTTAAGATAATGGATATTCTACCACATAAATAACTTTTAATTATAAGAAGTTTATTGTTGACTCAAGTACAAAGATCGACAAAACGACAGTTATTAACTTAAATAATTACATAATATTCATGACATGGTAATAAGTGATATAAAAGGAATAATGAACTTGAAAAATTTTCTTAAGCAAGTATAAATTAACTCTATTTTATTATTCAGGAGATTAAAGAATTATCGAGTCAAGTCGGACATGAGGTAAGGGAACTTCTTAACCCAATTTCTGTTCTTTGGGTTAATCTCCTACTTTCTAATTATGTGATGATATTATTATGTACTATCATGTATTTATAATTTCTTTATGTTTACTTATAGTGAATAAACATAATAGATCTATTTTATTTAAAAAAATATCTTTGTAAGGGACTTCGTCTCAATCTTCTTTCATCGAGGAAAATTTTGTTTTAATACAAGACTTTCTTTTATACGGTGTATAAACCCCTTTGGCTTTTACTTTTATTAAAAAGGAATCTTTTTATACGAAACGTTTTACTAAACAACAAAAGGGAATGTTGTTTTGTCGTACGTATGCGGCGACATTGACTTCTCTGCCGCTGTGACCATTATTTGAGTTTCGGCTTCCTCTACAAGCCATAACTTTTTTTAAATGAAAAATACATACCGTGCTTTAATTTTCTTTTCTTTTGGTATTGAAATTGGTTTTGATAATGTTTTTATTATATCAATGTGTTGTATTGATATCTTCTGATTGAAATTTGGAAATGTTATGTTTCTTTTACGAATGTTTTATGTGATACGATTATGTTATTTTTTTATGATATGTTTAAACATTTTCATATAAGTAATGAATTGGACTTAATAACTGACAGGTGGAGCCCGCTATAGCTCATTGATGCATAGGTAGGTCTCATGAGACAAACTGGTTTCTTGGCATGAGGCCTTGAAAAAATATTATTTGTAGTCTTGACACGAGGCCTTGGCTACGTGGTTATGATAGTCTGGCATTATACATTTCATCATTATGAAAGTGGTTATTGATTTTGCATGTGATTATTCTACTAGTAGAATATCCATGTGAATATTAAAATGGAATTATTTCATTTTACTTTTTCCATATTATGCTGAATTTATGGTTTAAAAGGATTTTGTTTTAGTTATACATTGCCTTAAATGTTTATGATTATTTATGAAATTTTCTGCAGTATTGTTATCCTTACTGAGAATCTGAGCTCACCCCATTCAATGTTTTATTTTCCCAGGATGTGAAGAAATATTTTATGACTGGCCAATAGGGATAGTCTGAAGGGGATAGATGTATGGAATGTGGAGACTATGTTATTGTGATTATTCACTTTATGATGTAATGTAACATTTATGAATGTATCTAGTGTATCCAAGGCTACTAAAAAAATCGGTCTTTCGAGACATGATCATTTGTGATCATGCCAATGTTATGTAATAATGAACCGACTATGGCTAACTGGGGTCGGGGCATTACAGACTATGAGACCCTATGTACTCATATATCAATTGAAAATGCACTCCATGGGATTTTTTAAATATGAGTATCATGTCGTTATTTTTAGATATGCCAAATGGTACTGGTGGAGTTATAAAATGAGATTCCGATATAGTTTCAAAAATATTTTTTTTTGTTACATCCATGTTGGAAAAATATGTACCAGTATATTTGACATCATTTTTGATTGCAAGGGATGAAGAAAGTATCCACAGAGTTTGTCTCTGGATGCATAAGTAGTCAGAAATTGTATCATAAACACCATATTCCTACGGGTTTGTCTCAACCCCATGAGTCATAAGAGATGATATATGATAGTATATCCATATAATAAGTAATGGCATTACCACATATGTCTAGGGTATATGATGACATCAAGGTGATGGTAGAGTGACTCACCATGTCATCTCACATCTTAGATATATGAGAAAAATGTTCAGCAAAGAGGATAAGAAGATTCAACGTGTATGAGATAGTATGGATCCTTTGATTAACATATTTTATAGTTTCAGACTATGTTTTTTTCACATTGCTATTTTGGAAGGGATTTCATGTGGCTTTTGTGATATATATATTCTTCAATACAAAATTTCACCCCAAAATGATGGCTGGAGAAAGTGGAGAATTCATGTTCTGGGGGAAATAATTTGAGAATGCGTGATAAAACTTGGTCATTGTTTGGAATATCACCTACCATGAGTTATGTTAATGTACAAAAAAAAATACCATTCCATCTTCACTATGGAAGGATTCAATGATTTTTATGGGAAATCGTAAATGTAATGACTTGGAAGGAATGACCTAGGAGAGTCCATATTCCTGGACTGAGAGTTAGAGTGAGAAACTACCAAGAAGGTGCATGATATCCATAAGCATATAATGACTACAAAAAAGTTATCATAAGTCTTATGCTGACAGAAGATGGAGGCCTTAGGAGTTCGGGGATAGAGACCATGTGTTCCTACGAGTTTCATCTTGATGGTGATTATAATGATTTTTATGGGGTGTTAGGAAATTTTTGAGATTAATTAGAAATTTTTTCATAATTTCTAGATATATTGTGGGGGATTACCACCATTCTCTACCTCCATAGTTAGAATGGGTAAAAAACATATTACAAGTTTTGATGATAATGTGGTATGTGCATGACCTATTGCACATTATAAACCAGGGTGAGATGGACATTGAAGATGGTGTTACATTCACTTACTACCCTATAGAGATTGGGGATCATCATGAGAGGATCCTTCATGGGGGATTGATTCCATTAGTACATGATTGATGCCAACATGAGAATCATCAAGAGAGAACATGGGATTGACAATATTTTATAATTTCGTAGTAAAAATATCAATTTATATAGCCCTTGTGTTTTATTTTTGTAGAAATAAATTACCTATGTGGAGAGAATGTAATGAATCATGTTTTACATGTTTTACTTTTTGATATTGAGTGAATTTTTTTGATACCAGGAACTAAGAAAAAATGCATTTTTGAGGTCATGGGTTTCTAGAATAATTGTTTTAAATATATTAAATATAATTAATATAAAAAATGAATAGTTTTTTACAAAAATTTGAATATCATCTGAAGAGGTGTTTAGATCATAAATATGAGGGAATCATTGATTTATAAAATAGTATTTCACCATATTCATGAAATATCCATAGTGAGAATAAGTGGACTGTGGAAATATCAACATGGGTGTAAAGAGGATAATATAACTATATAAATTATTTTATTTGTTTAACTACATAGTGACCTAAATTCCTTCATTAATTATGTTCTTATGGAAAATTTTATGGGTTTTCCACATAACCATAAAAATTGATGAAAGCCATTGGAGCTATTGGAGGATATCACATTGGTGGATGATGACTAGATTATAGATCGATGACTAGTGTGGGAGAAGTTATAGGGTTCTCACCAATGAATGTAACCCAACTTATTTCTTTGTTAGCAAAAAATACAAATCATTGTTGGGTTGTTTTTTGACTTCATTCTTTTCCTGGTAATTGATTTTTATAAAAAAATTCAATAATTCATCGTATTGATCTATGTATCTTGAATATTTCTGATATTGTTTTATAGATGGATGATTTTGGGAGTTACTCATTCATTTGGGTTCTTTGATCACCGTTTTAACGAAAACGAATCGAGTCCATCCAAATATAAACAATATTGATTCTGATTTTTCTTGTTTTTTGGTTTCTAAAATATTTCAGCCATCATCACTGATTTTCTTTGATATGAATCGATGATCAATGTTATACTGAAACATTGAAAATTTTACACACGTTTCTTAACTAAAGGGATCAAAATCAATGATTTGGGATTCACTCAGCATGTTGACGGTAAGACAACTGTCATAGTGAAAAAATTGGAATGGTTTGGTAGCCCTTTATTTGGGTCGAGAATTAGGAAAATAAATGAGATGAACATTATCTATTTTCCAATCAAATTAGAATTCCATAATATAAATAAAAGGTATTTAATGGTTGGTCTTGGGTAGACCAATATTTTCAGAAAATATCAAGGCCATAAATCTTGGTTAGGGAAACATGGACAACACGGTAGAAACATCAATATTTCTTCAAAATATCAATCGACATGGTGTGTATTCCAATATAACATGGAATGTGGGGACCCTTTTGTAGAATATTTGGTTTTATTGGGGATTTAAGGATCACATCACATGTGACCCAGTCACCTGGAGGGTGACCACTTCCTGAATAATCAACATGTACTTATGATGTACACATTCACTGGTTCAAGTACACGGGTGGATGTACACCATGTACTCCAGCACACATACAAGGCTTGGACCATGTACATGAGAAAAATATTGTACTAGAACACATACACATGTACATGAGATGAAGTTTTGTATTAAAACATGGTATGACTACACCGGAATCCTACAGTTGTGTAATTCTACACAAACATGACTTCAGACTTGGGCTGGTTATATGAGGATGACAGGATATCATGGGGCATGGTGTGTGGAACCTACTACACAATGTATAGTATATTATAAAAGGATTAGATACATTTTCCTCTATATCTAGAACTTTTTTCATAAGGAAGTGTTCTCTTATCCTTTCCCTATGTGATAGTATGTTATCATATCCTTCTCCTAGGAAAATGATACATTCAACAATAAATCTTAGATAGTGTCATTGGAAAACCGCAATGAGGCATTCACTGAGATCCTCTATTTATCATTGTTCCCTAGGTGGAGTTATTGATATCATTGTGACCAAAACTACATTGGCATATGTTCCCTACATAGATGGATTATCTAGATTCGGTTTTTTGGTATCAAATTATTGCCCTGGAAGTGATCCTCATCAATGTATCATATTCTTATTAGACCTTTGTCTTGTAAATATACTGAAGAGTGCAAATGAGCAGTACCTACTGTACATATATCATCATTTCTATCAGACTCAGATGTGTGTTCTACCGTATGAATGATTTGTCGAATCTCTGAGATGATATCCCAAGCTATTATACTATGGTTTTAACCTACACATATACTGTCTATATTTGTTGATTTTATATTCATATTCTTATTATATGTGAAATAGATATATAATTCTGTAGAGATGATTATATTTCATTTATTATATGACTTGGGGTTTTAAGTGTTCTACTAATTATTGTCATACTTACTCGTGTATGGGATATTCCTACACGTTCCATGTCTTGTGAATATGATCATCATTTTTATATATCCATAGATAGGCTAGGACCAGAATTTTTTTACTAAGAATAGATATAATGAGGTGTGTTCTTAAGGTATTTGATAGTTTTCCCCATTTATTACATTCATGTTGGACTTTTGATCGAGTAGTTTTGTATTGGGATAGAATTATGACCAATTTAAATTCCTTTAAATCATTTTATACTAAGGTTGTGGGATTTAAATGTATTCATGTATGGTTGTTTAGTATTTTTTATATTTCATCTTGTGTATTGGTTTTGACATGTTTGTGTGTGTGTGTGCATATGTACATAAGAAATGGACTTGCATGTCGGGGATATTCCTACTCGCTGATAGTTTACATTCCCGTTCATATTAGAGGTAGGATTGAGGATTCATGGGATGATCCCCATTGGGACATATTGTCACAAAAAAATTTAACATTGTAAATATATTTTTTATGAAAACAATATTTTTCATTATTCACTAAAAAATCAGTATTTTCAAAAAATTCAAAAAAAAACATTATTAGATTATTCTAACTTGAGGAATTAAAATGAAATAAATTGTTTCAAATTAAAAATCAATTGTTTTATCAATTTAATAAAATCTTAAAAGAAAGTATACCATTTCATTTTTTTATTTTAATATGTACTAAATATATTTTTAAAGAATAGAAAAATTTATTCAATAAATAAGAAAATATATTAAAATTAATGATTCTAACATTACCTGGTTAGTTACAATTTATATCATTTTACCCCTTATCTAATAAGAATGATCCCCCAATAAACACATTGTTACCCTAATCGTTTAAGTTAAATAATATTATTTTCATTGCTCGTTAAAGTAAAAAATTATGTTGAAATAATTAGAGAATGTAAATTATTTAGATTCCATCTCCAAAATATATTTTTCCAAATTCAACAAATAAAATAATATAAATTGAATTTTAAATTAATAACATATATGTGATGAGAAAGTGGGTTTTATAGAGAAAACATTTAAATCTTTACTTTTCTTTTATATCAATGTTACACATAAAAATTAACCCAATTATGTAAATTGGTATAATTGATATAAAATTTGACCTAAGTATACATTAAAAATAATTGAAAAGATAATTAATAATTATTAATTATTAAATTAAAATTAATTATTCTATTAATTTTCACAATTTTAACCAATCATTAAGAAAATTTCAGTACACAGAAAAATAAAAAAAAAATTACCCTAAGATAATTTTGGAATTCCAATTATAAAAATTAAGTATATTTTATCATATAATGTTTCCATAAATTGGTTATAATTATATTAATATTATGTTTTGAAAATATGATTGTACCATATGTTAAGAAAATACAATTTTCAAAAAACATTTATTTTTCTTTTAGATGATATTAATTATATTAAAATTAAATAGATAACAAATAAAATTTTGTAAACTATATATTTTCATAATATAGATAATTATATTCATTCAAACCATTAAAACTACTGTGAAATAATTTTGAAATTAAAAAATAATAGTAATATTATATTGTCTTTTGGTGAGACCTAACCGTGATTGTAATGAAAGGTTTTAGAGAAACACATGTTTGCAAGTAATAAAAGCTATACTCAACGTTCCATGTAACATAATATATTAAATAAGTTGTTATTATTTTCGATTTTTTTTGTTACAGGTCTAATGAATTTGGCAATATTTTTTTCCCATAAGATATTATATATGTTATTACGTAGTAAACATACTCAATGGTGGGAAATTTTACACTATGTGATGTTTTCATAGAATTTATACTTCACTTATTATTTCATATTTTATGTTATTATGACAATCCTATATTTCCTTGATGTTTTCCATATATATTTTTCATCATTGTATAATATTTCGGAATGTCATCCTTTTTAGGTCTCTTATATATGCCTATTGAATCACATGTATAACTTTCATCATGTTATTGTTTGGTTCTACACATACTTGGAATCATAGCTCCACACAATGTTTTTGAATATCCCTAGGTTATCACGTGAAAATAAATATATTCAAGGAAATTTATGTCCATGTTCTATATTTTTAGTTTACATCTTTGAATTTCTATTTCAGGCTATTATACTACGTACTATATTACTCACTGATATTTTTCATCACTATACTATGCGGATTATTATGTTTATCATTATACTAAATAATAATGAAATAAATTGTATTATGGTTATGGTTTTTCATTGATGGTATGAGAAAAATATGTGGTTGTTTTTTGGACATATAATTAATAAATTATAGTGTAAGACTTGGTGATAACAAAAAACATAACAAAAAATTGATGAATTTAGTAATGTATAGAGTATATATTATACATTAAATTATGTCCATCTTCTGAAAAAACAAGTAAATGTGGCTCTAGAATAAATTAATAGAGTGATAATTAAACAAAAATGGTAATACAAATCAAGAATCAATTTTCACCATGTTCATAAATATGTTTATTTTGTACATAACTAGTCTGAAAGACACTAGAATCATGGTTAGGTAAAGTAAGAAAGTGGATCATGCACCCTTATGATTGGAGTAAAATCCCTATAAGATCTTATATTGGGAAAAAATAATGGGTAACCTAGGAATAGATTGGTTAATGAATATTTTCCTTTAATAAGGAATTCCATAAATGATCATAGATTATAATTTATGTGCTTTATAGTTTGAAACATTATACCACTATGCCTATTTTGAATGAAGTAAATTATTATAACTATAATAAAAGAGTTAAGGAAATGGTAATATTCCATCTAGGAATATCAAATTTCTTAGGTGATTACAGGTTTATGAATTCATTCTTATTACACTTGTCTAGAATAAAATCCAATGAACTCCCACATTTTTTCAGTGATTTAGCAGGGAAGATGGAGAATGTTTGAATATATGTTTCCCCACATTATAACTCATAATCTATCAAACATTTTGTGCTCAATATTGAATAAAATATCTTGATTAACACATGGTGGGAATTTTATGTTATTATATGAATGAATTCAATTTTCCAGAATAAAGGAAATATAAATTTATTAGGAAATGAAATCACAATCCTTATAAAAAAATGAACTCTAATTCCACATATGTGCTATCATAAGTATCAATATATATGTTTATCATCATATATATCATGTATATTATTTCCTGATGTTAAATGTTATCATTCTTAAATAATTTATACTCATTAAATGATCACCCTTGATTATATTACCATTGTAATGGAATTCAATGACGTGATTATTGAATTATTTCTTGTTACACCTTATATTTGTGAGGTTGATTTCTCAATCATTTTTTTTGTGAATAATGTTTTATAAGGGAGACTCCATAGAGAATTTACACAGTTTTTTTGATTTGATAAGGAATCAACTCCATGTGAATTTGGAAAATGGTTTCACACATAGTTGTTTTTCACCATGGGGTATACTAGCATATCACATCAATAAAAAGATTGAGATAATGGGACTCTATGTAGATTATCATGTTCTCAACATGATAACCCTAATGAACATATATCCTCATCTATATATTTTTTAATTGTTTGATCCTCTATAGGGGCATAATACATTTCCAGGGTAGATTCCTGATGCAAATATGTTCATATAAAGGCAACGAAATATGATACACCCAATAATATTACTCATATATTTTATAAGAATAATGAGTTCATAGAGTTTCAATTTGGACATATTAATTCTCATGGAATCATAAAGGACTTGATTAATATATTTTATTGTGATTAATTTGATAAATTTATGGTTTTATTTATAAATTTTATTTATATCTACTCCATATGAATGTATGAACATAATAAGTATTTGAATTCATAAACGAATACCCTAAAAATTATTTGTGATCTATATTAAATGTGATTTATATGTGGAAAATGTAACATTTCTTGGGTATATTACGGCCATAAAAAAGTTATCTATAGGTCATTCAAAAACATTAAAAATTTAAGCATCGACAAGGCCAACATATTTGGAGGAAATATTTACATTATAATAATTATTTAGGAACTATCATTGATTTGAACGAAACATATCATAATTTTTCAAGTGAACTAAACTTGATAAATCATACAGGGGATAATAATTTCTGGATTAATGAATTAAATGATATATAAAATGAGCTGATGAAGAGTATTTTTCACTGAATATGTGGTTGTGTTACCCAACATTGGGGAAGACTTTTTAATATACATCAATGATTTTAATTAGGGAATGTGTTGTGTAATACATCGTGATTAAAATATTTAAAATTTTACATCATGTCAAATAATTTTTCATGTGTAAAACATCCCAAAAAAATATCTATAATTGGTTGTTGTGATAATTTCATTAATGATTTTCTAACGTTACCTCTATGTGAAAATTTTAGAATATATATATATATATATCAAAGAATCCTGAACTATATATTCATGAAAAATTATTTTTATTTGTTCCAAAAAACATATATATATATATATGATAATGGATTATGAATTTTCAATCCATTACCATCATGCGATGGTGAAAAAAGTGAAATATGTACAAAGTATAATGGATCTTGGAACCCAATCCATGATCAAAATTTCAAGGGATGATCACCATGGATATATTGAGGATAAAAATGAGAATAACAAAAATATCCTAATCCTATGATTCCAAATTACTTATCAAACATATATTCCTTAGAGTATCAAAGAGAATTAGAAGAATAATGTGGTATTATGGAACACAGTGGAAAACATATTTCAGTCCAACATTGATAAATTTTTAGTTTTGATATTTGTAACCTATATAAGTGTCCCATAAAAACCAGGTCTGGAAAAGGAATATATAGATGAAAAAAAATATTTCAGAGTTTGTATCATGATTCTCAGTATTACCTAATGTAAATGTTATATCAAATAAGTTTAAGCGTGTAATGAAACAATTTCATATTCCAGGATATATTTTTTAAAAAATAATATTTTAATTCATAATAGGCCTAACTAGAATCATTATTAGAAATAAAATCATATAAGTTGTATTCGATGACTTTACCATGATAGTGCATTTACTTACTATGAATAATGATTTATCTCTTGAATAAAAATCCAATATATATATAAGTGAAGCAGACGTGTTACATAGAGTTCCACTATCTATTATATCGTATTAAGATATGAGTATTACCTCATGATTTTGGGGAATCCATACGAACATTTTTGATATTGAACTGAGCATCAGTAATGCTTATCACCCTTAGACTGATGGTCAACCTAAAAGAACAATTCCATCACTATAGTATATATTGAGATAATTTTTAATTTATTTCCAATGTTTTTGTGGACATAACTATCCCCTAGTAGAGTTCTTTTATTGATATATTATACATTCTATTATTCAAATGAATAATTCTGTGGATCTGTGTGGAAAGTGGTGTTACACAATATCATGCGGGGATGATGTTGGAGTGAATAATTAGGTGGAAGATAATCCTTTATAAGATATTCATGTGAAGGAACAATTCATTCATCAAAATATGAAATCTTCGAAAATACAAAAATTAAATTTTTCAGAAAATTTTCAATAAGCCCTAGAGTTTGTGGTCAGAGATAAAGTGTTCCTTTATATATCACCGTCGTATAAATGTATGAGGTTTCAGATGTAGGGAATTTGTATTCCAATAAAATCGGTTGGTTTGATATCCTTTATCACATCAAATTAGTTTCATATTAACAAATCACATACAAAACCTATCAAATGTACATTATGTTCTTTATGTATACTTTTTATTTAAAAACATACAATACCCCTCACATGTAATGAATCTATAGTTGAAACCATTAGAGAACGTTCTTCCATATATTGTGTATCTAGTAAAGAACAAAAATCATAGAAACAGGGCTATAAGAAACAAATAAACTCACCTAGAAAAACTTTTTGGGTCGAAAAAATGATTGATGAAGTGAAAAGATAACTAAATGTATTGATTAACCAAATGTAACCTCATCAATTTTATGGTACAAATGAAATTTGATGGTACAAGTTCCTAATTGAGGAAGAATTGAATGACATATATTTTATTAATATAATTCATGTTTGAATGAATAATTTTTTTTTAATGTGATGTAGTTATAGAAAATACGTAGATTTTATTGTTTATTTCAAACAATTGAAACTTTTAACATATCATATTTAAAAGTATGTTATGAATCAAAAAAATTAATAGTATAGTCATTATACAATGATTTTATGATCAGTATATATATATAAGGAAATGATAAATCCAATTTACATAACAAAATGAGTTGTTGCCTTTGATCAATGTGATTTTTCCCAATGAATCCAATTTTTTAGATATTTTGAGGGAGATATTGTAGAGACCAAAACCATAACATACATGGAAATTACATTACATTTTCGGAATACTTAGTACATAACAAAAACAGACACACAAGGACCGTAATAATTTAGTGTCTTTGGAAACTCGGAATATAATCTTCTAATAATGGTGAAAGATCATCAACATCTCCCATAAAGGTCTTCCTTTTTTTTACCTAAAAACTTTCTATATATCCAGGGGAAAAGAAAACATAAAAGGGTGAGCTCAAATGATCAGTAAGGGTAAAAAAATAGAAATATCAATCACATCATATACATAATAATATAACTTTTGGAAATCTTAACCTGCAAAAGAAATCATAATTTCATAACATGGGATAAATCATAGTAGTGAAATGTAATCCCAATAATCATAACATAAAACATGAAAATTTGTTTCATACACACATAATCATAGAGAATCATTTCTTGTTAGTCAAGACTCATTGCCATGACTATCTTAGTGGACAAAGTCCATTTCGGAACCGAGTTCACTCCTCGTTTCAGTCATGTTTCACTGAACTGGTTTAACCTGCCATTCCAGCCATGTCTATCTCATGAGGTATAAAATTTTTACCCATTACATTGGAGGGATATATAGGTCCAACCCATCTCATAATGATTACATTCTTATGTGTGCCACAAAATCATAAACCATACATCATAGCATAACCCATGTAATAAAAATGGGAATCCTTAACATCATGACATCATAAAACAATTCATATAAAATAAAGGAATTCATTAAAATATTTCCATCACAACATAATCAAATCCATGTAATAATAGGGATAGAAACATAACACTATATTATCTTATATGGAATTTAATTTTGATAAAACATTTGAACTCCATTCATGAGGAAAATATCCTTTCTAATTCAAAAACACTTTTCCTTTCTTAACATGTCATACAATTATAAACTAAAAGAAATTGATTAAAAATAAACTTGATAACTTGTAAAGGAAGCTTCTTGGAAATAATTTTTTAAAAATCCATTCATGTTTTATAAGTTAAGAAAAACATTCATCGTACTTTTGTAGGAAAAGTCAAAAAGTACCTCATATGTAAAACGACAAAAGATTCCTTTCATATATTTTACTAATTACTCACCTAAGGGTAAAATTGGATTTAAAAAATTGTAGGTGGATGGAAAAAATATTAAATATTGAGAAAACATGAATGTGGATGATAAAATACACCCTAGTACATTCCAAAGTATAAACAATCTCGGATAGAAATGAGATTGTGATATATCCCTTACCTTAGGTCCAATTTTCTTCGTAAGTGTCCGAACCTCCTGTATAATAATTTATATAATGTTATTGACTTATTCCAGATTCGTAATTATTGTTATTATATCATATATGGTTCACTATTGACTTTATTTTACCCGTTTTTTTGTAAATTCCATTTTAAAGAGCGTTTTGGTTAAAATCGTTTCATTTGTCATCTGTGTTTTGACTTGTAAGTATTCATATGATTACATAGATCATGAATAATTAATTCCAGAATATAAAAAATTATTTATATATAATATATATTCAGAATATACATATATATAATAGATCAGTAAATGGAAAGAAATACACCGTTCATGGAGACGGTAGGCCGTACGTACGCATGAACTCTGTTTTCGTTTCCTTATTGAGTTGAATGGAATTAAGTAGATGACATAAATATATATACACATAAATCCAGTATCATTATTTTGTCATATATTTCATGATTACTTGTTATATATACTTTATAATCATTCATGAATGGTTAACATGGAGAATGAATCTCATCGCGTCGTGGAGACGGTGGTCCGTACCTACACACGAGCAATGATATCGTTCTCATGATTGTGGAATTTTATTGGAGCGTATGTATACTATTTCAGAGTCAATATCACTTTAAAATAATCATATATAGTTATTATGTACACCATTATTCCCATCCAAGTAAGGTGGTGGTGAAAAATAGATTACACCATGGCGTGGAGACTGTATTCCGTACGTACGCACGCACGGTAATTTCGTTTTCCATAGGATGGATAGATGGTGAAATAGGGTTGTTTCATACTTATAATAAAATATCCGTATATTAGTGATACTGATGTTATTACTTCATAATGAAACAACCTATTAAGAAGAAGTGGACGAAGAAATAAAGTTGAAAGAATCGGTAACGGACATTACCTCTTCTTTGAAGCGCCTCTTTGAGTCCTTCTCTTAGGGCACTAAAATTGGTCTTTGAAGTGGACCAGGACCTCTAGGATGTTTCTAGTGAAGTGGAGAAGAGAATTTGGCAGGGGTTGGCCGAGCTTGAAGGCTCAAAGTGGTGTGAGGAAGAGAGGGAGGAGGTGCCCTTATATAAGGGAGGAGAGGGGCACCTTTGGAATTAAAACAATATTATTTTATTATAAAGTCATATTCGGTTTTAAATACCTCCAAATTGATTTATTTAGATTCTAAGGTGGGTATGGGTTGAAATAATCTCATCCAATATAATTTAGACAAGTTTAGGTTCCTATTTTAACATTATCATTTATATTTAACTTTAAGTTTGATAATTTTACTTTTATCGTGTCTTATTGTGTTCTTACACTATAAGGTTAATAAACTTACTATAACAAGACAAAAGAACCCCAAGTTGTTTATTATTAATATATATATACTTATCTATGTCATTTGGCCGAACCTTAGATTTTAATGAATAAAATAACAATTAATAATATAATATTTGTTTTTAAAACTATTGTATGTCAATTTTGACACTATTTAGTATTTGATTTTTGTGAAAATCATAATAGAATTATTAGTTCGAACAAAGTTAATTTAGTCAATATTAACATGTCATATTAACCTATAAAATTAGGATAATTCATAAAAAGTCTCAAATTACATTTATTTGGATATACATAACATCAATTATGTCAATATTTCATTAATAAAATAAGTACTGCATCATCATTTTTTCATAAATAAATTACATTATTTAATGTGTAAAAATTAAAAATTAAATATCATTATGTAGGAAATATTTTTAGCTTTATAATTAATATTTATAGTCGAATTTATATTATTTATAACCCTATACAAAAAATGATTTACTTATTAAACATTGATTTTAACTATTTTAACCCTTCTTTAAATAAAATAATAATAAATGTCCTAATCTAATCCAAGTGGGCCTAAATGGTCATATTTTATTCCTAAGGTTGTTTTTGGTCTAATTACACTTATCCAATTGAATTAAGACATGCGTTAGGATAATAATAATATCATTTTTACCCTTAATTAACTTATTTACTTTTAACCGTGGTAAATAAAAATAAAAAGTTACTATTCCCCAAAAATTATTTTCATCTCATTGAACCACATTTTACATACTGACATCAACCATGTCTCTCGGATTTTTAAAATTCCACTCGCATAAGCGGTAAAATTATGTTTTATGAAAAATTCAATTTTTTAACTACCACTTAGTGGTTTCACTATTCATCAAAAAAATGAAAGTTTCTAGAAAAATATCAGAAATTAGGCCTAAGGTATATTTGATATTATGAACTCAAAAATGATGTCTATTTTACCAAATTCAAAACATATCAGTTGCATTAATTTATTTAAAAATTAATTCCCGTCGTCAAAACAAATAGTGTGTTTTAAAGAGATAATAACTACCAAAAGATTGACACGTGTTTATGTCTGGTTTAAATGTGAAATTACATCCAATGACCAACATTGTATTAAATTTTAAAAATATATTCTAAATATAATTTAAAACCACTAAAATTAATTATTTATCGCTATTAATTATTTTGATTGAAAAAGTTATTTTTAATTAAAATTTAGTAATTTTCACTATTCATCAAAATATGACAGTTATCCGAAAATTACCAAAATTTCACCCTAAGCTAATTTCGATATTCCGAATCCAAAAATGAGTCCTATTTTGAAAAATAAAATTTACAAAATTTCAAAAAGTGGTTATTACTATTCATAATTGCTAGTTTTAATAATATTTTAATAGCATATTGTTGTTTAGTGAAACTCATTATAGCGTACTACACATGCTATCGAGGAAGGTCCGGATTGCATGTAATACAAGGAAAGTCAAGAATGCATGTTGTGTAAGCTCCTTTTGGTGTAGCGTACAACACATGACATTAATGAAATTAAAAAGAATAGTTTTCATACAATCTCGGGGTGTTACATTCTACCCCCCTTAAAATGAATTTCACCCTCGAAATTCGTTGCGGTTATAAATGGTTCACTACTCGAGAGTTTATTTAATAGAAACCCACATCGTAAAAAAGAATACCAAAAACAATATTTAAAAACAAATGTATTAAACGTAACAGTTACCCAAATAAACTAATCACTGGGTTTCCACATAGGTGAAAATATGGATATGGAAGAGAAACCTAACAATCATGTTCTGATGGAGAGTGGTAGAGAACATGGATATAGAAAATCTTTCAATCAAAAAGCCATAAATTTGTGATGATCTAAGGTACCATCTTATTCATCAGATATAAGAGCACTAGGACAACATTTTTGGGTTTCAAGATCATTTCCCCTAAAGTTGATGAAATTGGAATTAGAAGAAATACTTTCGTGATTTTGGTGTAGTCTCACCGTTATTCGTTCCTTGAACAATTTCCACTTCATCTCTTTATGAAATGAAGTTGAATTTGTCATTCGTGATGTGTTAGCAGATCATGTGATAGAACGAGGGGTCATTCCATCTGTCTCAAACAAAAGGCTAGAAAAGTTATCAAAAAATACGTAAGTCCATCTATAGTGAGATTAATAATATATGGTGCCTAAAATGGACTTATACTTCTTATATTATATTTCTTAATATATTACAACTAGTTTCTACTAAATAGGGACTTCCTGTAGGCCAGTGGTAGGTGATAAAGGCCAGTCGCACTTCGGTTGTGGGTTTGATTCCCACAGCCTTGTCCGATGCGATGGGTTGCCACCCGTCCTGCAGGTTGTCTTTTTTCTAAAACTACATTACTATAAAATCACATAAATAATATCCAAAAAATGTTCTATCCTTAAACAATACTAACTTATGTCCAACATAATCCATTCCAATCATTAGGCTTATCTAAAATACTTCGGTCCAAGCTCATAGTATAATGAAAATGATTACATGAAATGTCCTCAACCAAGAATATGAATACCATCATTTATCCACCATATATCTTGTTGGTCACATTCCAGTCATGTAAATACCTTAATCATTTATTCTCTTCAAAAATGAATACCCATTAAACCTTAGTGAAAACATGAATGCTGTCAAAAGTTAACTCTTTCCACATACCGAAATCCAAAAATTCTATATACTCAAACCATGATATATCCTTCTCCTTATATTTTTCATGAGCTCATGAATACTATCAAACATTTAATTTTCTCCTTATCCCTTCATTATGTGAACATCTTCTATATTCCAAAAATATCTGAATAACCTTTAATGGATACTGGTACCATTAATCATACACTTTCAAAACTCAAGGAAATCCAACAGTGTAACAATCCTTAGATGTCTCATTATTCCATAGTACCATGAGATTACTTATACAACATCACACTTGATAAACATGTAATCATTCCACTACCTTCTTAAACCATTGACCGAGCTTCAACAATTCTTTCATCTCACATATCATTTGTAGTCTCTTCATCGTCATCAACATAAATACTACCCATACGGCCGTACTGATTCTCTTCATGAGACTTTCCCTTAGGGAATTGGTTTGTATAATGCCTGTACATTCCACATTTAAAACATTTAACCATTGTTGATGTCGTAGAAATACCATTATCCTCATCCATGGTGTTAACTGAACCTTTTCCTATTCACTTGCTGGCTTTGTGTCCTTCTTTTCCAAACCCAAAGCATCTTCCATTTCCCTTGAAACAATCTCCTCGATGCCTCTTCCTACATGATTTACATGAGGGAAATTGAACTTTCTTTCCTCTATGATCATTATGAAACTCCATCATTCTCTTATTATCTGAGTCGGGAAACATACCAAAGTTGAGATTGTTGATCATATTATGAGATTGCTGATTAGGCATAATAACAATGTTTAGACTTCCAAATCTCGTTTCATTTGGTTTCTCATGAAGAATATCATTCCATTGTCCGTTATATCCTCCATTATCACGAATCTTCATGTTTCCTGCCATTTTCTAAAACCCAAAAAGAATAGTGTGAGAGGCAAAAATCATGATAGGGAAAACATCATAATAAAGGGGGAGCACCCTCAATATCTAACGTATTAGGTTAAATTCTAATATCGTTACCGTAGTTCTAGGACTATATCCTATATGTATACATATCCTTAGGGACATCACTAGACATACCTTAGAAATATCTCTAGGGATCTCACTAACATTTTAGCATCCTAGTTTCCAAAGGTTTGCTAAACCATTCCTATGATACCAACTGTAGAGACCCGAAGCTTAGCGTACATGGACATTACATTACATTTGTGGAATACTTAGTAAATAACAAAAACACACACACAAGGACCATTATAGTTTAGTGTCTTTGGAAACTTGGAATATAATCTTCTAACCATGGTGAATGATCTTCAACATATCCAATAAAGGTCTTTTTTTACCTAAAAACATTCTTTATATCCTGGGGAAAAGAAAACATAAAAGGGTGAACTCAAATGCTAAGTAAGGGTAAACAAAAGAAATATCAATCACATCATATACATAAGAACATAACATTTGGAAATCATAACCTGCAAAAGAAATCATAATTTCATAACATGGGATAAATCATAGTAGGGAAATGTAATCCCAATAATCATAACATAAAACATGAAACTTTGTGGTATACACACATAATCATAGATAATCATTTTTTGTTAGTCAAGACTCATTTCCAAGACTATCATAGTGGAAAAAGTCCATTTCTAAACCGAGTTCACTCCTCGTTTCAGTCCTGTTTCACTGAACCGGTTTAACCTGCCATTCCAGCCATGTCTAACTCATGAGATATAAAATCTTTACCAAATTCATTGGAGGGAGATATAGGTCCCACCCATCTCATAATGATACCATTCTTCTGTGTGCCACAAAATCCTAAACCATACATCATAGCATAACCCATGTAATAAAAATGGGATTCTTTAACATCATGACAACATAAAACAATTCATATAAAATAAATTAATTCAAATAAATATTTCAATCAAAACATAATCAAATCCATGTAATAATAGGGATAGAAACAGAACCCTGTATTATCTTATATGGAAAGTAATTTTGATAAAACATTTGAAATCCATTCTTGAGGAAAATATCCTTTCTACTTCAAAAACACTTTTCCTTTCTTAAAATGTCATACAATTATAAACTAAAAGAAGTTGATTAAAAATAAACTTGATAACTTGTAAAGGAAGATTCTTGGAAATAATGTTTTAAAAATCCATTCATGCAGTATAAGTTAAGAAAAACATTCTTCATACTTATTTCAAAAAAGTCAAAAAGTACCTCGTATGAAAAATGACAAAAGATTCCTTTCGTATATTTTTCTAAAAACTCACCGAAGGGTATAATTGGATTTAAAAAATTGTAGGTGGAAGGAAAAAATATTACATATTCAGTAAACATGGATGTGGATGATAAAATACACCCCAGTAAATTCCAAAGTATAAACAATCTCGGATAGAAATGAGATTGTGATATTTCCCTTACCTTAGGTCAAATTTGCTTCGTATGTGTCCGAACCTCCTGTATAATAATTTAAATAATGTTATTTACTTATTACAGAATCATACATACTGTTATGATATCATATATGGTTCACTTATGACTTTATTTTACCCGTTTTTTGTGTAAATTCCATGTTAAAAAGCGTTTTGGGTAAAATCGTTTCATTTGTCGTCCGTTTTTTTACTTGTAATTATTCATATGATTACTTAGATCATTATTACTTAATTAAAGAATATAAAACATTATTTATATATAATATATATTCAGAATATACATATATATAATAGATCAGTAAATGGAAAGAAATACACCGTTCATGGAGACGGTAGGCCGTACGTACGCATGAACACTGTTTTTGTTTCCTTATTGAGTTGAATGGAATTAAGTAGAAGACAGAAATATATATATAAACATAAATATAGTATCATTATTATGTCATATATTTCATTATTACTTATTATATATACTTTATAATCATTCATGAATGGTTAACGTGGAGAATGAATCTCATCGCGTCGTGGAGACGGTAGTCCGTACATACACACGAGAAATGATATCATTCTCATGATCATGGAATTGAATTGGAGTGTATGTATACTATTTCATAATCAGTATCACTTTAAAATAATCATATATAGTTTTTATTTACACCATTATACCCATCCAAGTAAGGTGGTGGTGGAAAATAGATTACACCACGGCGTGGAGACGGTATTCCGTACGTACGCACGTGCGGTGATTTCGCTTTCCGTAGGATGGATAAATGGTGAAATAGGGTTGTTTCATACATATAATAACATATCAGTATATGAGTGATACTGTTTTTATTACTTCATATTGAAACAACCTAAGATGAAGAAGTGGAAGAAGAAATAATGTCGAATAAATCGGTAACGAACATTACCTCTTCTTTGGAGCGCCTCTTTGATTCCTCCTCTTAGGGCACTAAAATTGGTCATTGAAGAAGAATAGAACCTATAGGATGTTTATTTTGAAGTGGAGAAGATAATTTTTCAAGGGTTGGCTGATCTTGAAGGTGCAACATCGTGTGAGGATGATAGGGAGGAGGTGCCCTTTTATAAGGAAGGAGAGAGGCACCTTTGGAAAAACTAAAAGTATTATTTTATTATAAAGTCATATTCGGTTTTAAATAGCTCCAAATTGATTTATTTCGAATATAAGGTGGGGGTGGGTCTATATAATCTCATAAAATATAATTTATACAAGTTTAGGTTCCTATTTTATCCTTATCATTAATATTTAACTTTAAGATAGATAATTTAACTTTTACCGTGTCTTTTTGTGTTCTTACACTATAAGGTTAATAAAGATACTATAACAAGCCAAACGAACCCCATGTTGATTATAATTAATATATATAACATTATCTACGTCATTTGGCCGAAATTTAGATTTTTAGGAATAAAATAACACTTAATAATATAATATTTGTTTTAAAAACTATTTTATGTCAATTTTGACACTATTTAGTAATTGATTTTTCTGAAAATGATAATAGAATGATTAGTTAGAAAAATGTTAATTAATTCAATACTAACATGTCATATTAACCTATAAAATTAGTGTAATAAATAAATAGTCTCAAATTACATTTATTTGGGTATTTATAACATCAATTATGTCAATATTTTATTAATAAAATAATTACTGCATCATCATTGTGTCATAAATAAATTAAATTATTTAATGACTAAAAATTACAAATTAAATATCATTATGTAGGAAATTATTTTATATTTCTAATGAATATTTATAGTCTAATTTATCTTATGTATAACCCTAAACTAAAAATTATTTACTTATTGAACTTTGATTTTAACTATTTTAACCCTTCTTTAAATAAACTAATAATAAATGTCCTAAACTAATCCAAGTTGGAGTAAATGGTCATATGTTTTTACTAAGGTTGTTTTTGGTCTAATTAAACTTATCCAACAGAATAAGACATGTGTTATGGTAATAATAATATCATTTTTACCCTTAATTACCTTATTTCTTTTTAACCCTTGTAAATAAAATTAAAAATTTACTATTCGCCAAAAATTATTTTCATCTCATTGAACAACATTTTACATACTGACATCAACCGTGTCTCTCGGATTTTTGAAATTCCACTCATAGAAGTAGTAAAATTAAGTATTATGAAAAATTCATTTTTTTAACTACCACTTAGTGGTTTCACTATTCATCAAAAAAATAAATGTTTCTAGAAAAATACCAGAAATTAGGCCTAAGCTATATTTGATATTATGAACTCAAAAATGATGTCTATTTTACCAAATTAAAAACATATCAGTTGAATTAATTAATTTAAAAATTAATTCCCATCGTCAAAACAAATAGTGTGTTTTTAAGAGATAATAACTATCAAAAGATTAACCCTTGTTTATGTCTGGTTTAACTGTGAAATTAAATCCAATGACCAACATTTTATTAAATTGTAAAAATATATTCTATATATACATTAAAATCACTCAAATTAATAATTTATCCCTATTAATTATTTCAATTGAAAAAGTTTTTTTTAATTAAAATTTAGTAATTTTCACTATTCATCAAAATATGAAAGTTATCCGAAAATTACCAAAATTTCACCCTAAGCTAATTTCGATATTCCGAATCCAAAAATGAAGTCCATTTTGAAAAATAAAATTTAATAATTTTCAAAATGTGGTTATTACTATTCATAACGGCTAGTTTTAATAATATTTTAATAGCATATTGTTGTTTAGTGAAACTCGTTATTGCGTACTACACACGCTATCGAGGAAGTTCGTGATTGCGTGTAATACAAGGCAAGTCAAGGATGTGTGTTGTGCAAGATTCTTTTGGTGTAGCGTACAACACAAGACATTAATGAAATTAAAAAGAATAATTTTCATAAAATCTCGGGGTGTTACAGATATCATAAGTGGTGTTTTACCATTACCAATAAAGATCAATGATTCAATAAATAAATCATGAGCTAACCCATTTATTTGATAATATCATAATCATAAACATCATGCCCCAAACCATGATCGCTGATCCACCCCAAAAATATATCACCGTTGATAACCTTAAAATTAGAGAATTAAATTATGTAATACAATCTAATGCAATTGAACCAAACCATATGATATTTTATATTTTATTTCAACAACATAATTATTTTACTGATTTATTTTTATTATAACCTATAAAATGAGTATCTAATGAGTATGATAAAAATTATATTTGGATATGATGAAAAAATATTGTATTATTAAGGAATAATTTTTCAATAATAAAATACTTTTTGGAGAATTTATTTTATTGTAACATCCCATGTTTTAAAAGGATACTCTCTGTTCGCTAGCACACCTGATACGCCACATCGAGCATAAAATACTAAATATTATTGTTATCTATTATCATTATAAACTAGCCATTAAAATATAGGGAATGAATATTATTAATCAAAATATTAATTTTATATATTTATTTAATATCTTTACATTCATCGAAAAGAATTTATAAATGACTTTATCTTTATGCATTCAAATGGATTTATATTTATAAAGGTTGTTTTACCCACTTTTAATGGAAGATATCTTTTCAATGTAAATTTTTACAATTTTAAACATGTTATTAGAAAAATAATTTTAATTTTTGAAATTAGAATATAAAATTTTATGTTAGATCAATTATTGTTATTTTTATTATTTGTTTTATTTTCTATGAATATTGAACAATACTACATTTTAATTGAAAATTGTATTTTCATATAATTTATTGATATAGTTAATGATTATTATAAATTTGTTATAAAATATAAATAATTAAATTATGAATAATTTACTTGAAATTGATTTATTATAATCAATTTCACACTAAAATTAGACATAAATATATTTCAAAATTCATAAATATTTTACATTGAATACCATTGTTTCATCCTATATGCAGGATTAATTTTAAATTATTTTTATCAAACATATGTTATTTGAATTATTAAAAATAGATTCCGTATTTGTAATTAAAAGGTATAAATTTATTAAATGGTTCCATTTTATTTTTTGATGCTATGAATAGTTAAATTAGAAATTTTAATTATGATAGTAAAGTGCAAATCAGATAAATATGTGTAAAAAATAATATTATGAATTACCCTTAAGGTTTGAATAATTTTATTAGACGTGGGAGTGTGGATAAAAATAATCCACTATCTAATGTTTTTCCCTCATGGAGCCACATGGGAGACATTAATCATTTTATTGTATTTTATCTTTATAAAATATAAATATGTCTTACTTTTGTAATTAATAAGTATTACATTTTAAATATATTATTATTCATAATATATTTTATAATATAAATAGAATGTTGAAGGATAAAATTTTTTATCATCATCATGATAAGTTTTTCAAAATTTTATATAATAAATGATAAAATTAAGCTTTTGTAGAATTATGATTAGGTTATTATTTTATTCATGGTCAAATCAAATAAATTTTATTAAAAATATTAAAATAAATTCAATTTGATGAAATTAATGTCATAAAATATTATTAAAGATTATATCTATATATTATGGATGTTTTATTGTCTAATTTGAAGATATAAAATTTTTATGATATTAAAAAAATGAATGTAATGAATAGTATCAAATTTGGGATTAAGTATATTTTTAAATAAATATATTTTAATTTACTAATAAAAAACTCACCAAAATATAAAATTTCTATATAAGATTTAGATAATGTTTAAAATTTTATTAATGATATATTTATGGGTATTTTATATTTTGATTAACTATATTAACCATCAAAGATTAAAACTCAATGTTGTCATGTTAATAGATAAAGGAATTAAATAAGGGTAAAAGCCACAATAGAAGGGTATGAATGTGATGAAAACATCTCTAGCAATTATTTTATAAGTGGAATTAAACCCTTAATAATCATATATTCCATATAAATCACTTTGGATATATTTATAATTCAAAATTACATTATATTAATTTATTATTTTGAGAGTTTTCAAATGTTCCCCTTACCTCAACAATAAAAGGAAGCCTCCACCATAACCACTTCTCAGCACATTGACCCTTCTATATTTTCCAAAAATAACCCATTCACCTTCCCAACATCATTATACATTTTATGGAGGACATGTATTTCTAAAAAGGCAACTCAAGATCAATTAAGAAAAGATATAATAGAATTCCACGAAAGAAGCGGTAATTGTTTTACTAGCTCACTCAATATCATTTATTCTTATACATTTTATTAATGAGATATATCCATAAAAAGTAATATATAAATAGTAATATATATTATGAGATTTTATCATAATTATAAAAAACCATATTCCATCTTTTATCCATCCTATTGAAAAATAAATCAATTAGAGTTGCAACGTATGACATAACATCTCCACAATGTGGTGTAATTTGTTTTTAATGACCACTTTATCAAGAATGGTATAATGATGGAAATAATTGATATATATAGAATATATAAAATTTTATTGAGTCTTTATATTTAATATACCATGATATACCTTACCCTTTCACCATTAAGAAAATGATATCATAGCTCGTGTTTACGTATGATCTACCATCTAAATGTGATGATATTATTAATTTTCCAGGTTGAACATTCCTGAAAGATTAAAAAAATTTATATAATGAATAAATATTATAAATATATATATATGATCATAATATAATTCTAGATATGAATGAACTATTTCATATTCAAAAGAAACCTGGCATGCCGGATGAATCATGCATAGGATAATAAAGCAGTTAACACACAAAAGAAGGGTAATAACAATATGTTACTATCAAAATGATATAATAGGATCATATATTACATCACCAATAAGGATATAGTTTTGGAATTAATTAATAACTTAATTTATACCATTATGAAGAATGATAAATCAAATTAAACTAAAAGAAATTGTAAGGCGATGGTTTTATTCAAAAAATAATCATTAATCGAGATTGATCCCTTATGATATCATTTACCATATTTTATTGAATGTAAATTGATTTAGTATTTATATGGATGTACTGTTTTTATACAGTTCATAATTTATGGTTATATTATTCAAATTATATATGGATTTCTAATTAGATTTATTATGTTGTCTGTGTTTCAACCTTTTCATATGATGAATTCATTAGAATTAGTATGTGGTGGTCCAGACCCACTCTCACACCCGATGAATCCATATTTCTCCTAAGAAAAAATATTTTGGGTACTTTCAAAGGCCTTACCAGTTTATGTATGGTTTCTAAGATGAATCCTTGACCATATGTTTATCATTTCCATATTTTTAATTGTTTAATTATGTGATTAGTTATTTATTTTCTATGTGATTATCTGATTAGTATAATAACCATATGATTATTTATACATCATTATTTGATAATCATAAATTATTTCTATATTATGACCAAGATTTTATTTATATGGATTATGTTTCATTTATTATGATATACATATTGTTTATGATTATTTATTCATGAAATCTTAAACAATATGAACTCCCTTAATTAGAATCTGATCACTCCCATTTTATATGATTTATTTTTTCCATGGATTTCAAGATATATATTTTAACTAATAAAAATTGTAATTAAATGAAATATATCTCATTTCGAATGAATTTTCCATGTTTTATTTCATATTTTTAGTCACAATTTAATATTAAAGTATGTATCATGTTTTCAAATAGAACTAAACTATTTAGTATATTGGGATTTGATTGCTTTTACATAGTAACAATGTAATTATGTAACCTCCTTATATGGGTTAGTAAGGTTAGGGTCTTCATAGTTGGTATTAGATATGTTTACTATAATATTTGGGAAATAAATTTTTTATATAACTAATCCATATGATATAATTTAAAATATAGATAATCCTAATAAGATTATGATTTAGAGATTAGTTATACCCTAATTGTTGACATAGGTTATTTTATTCACTAGTATTGATATTATAAATAATGTTTCAAAACATTTTAATCTAATATAGTGTACACCACTGTTTAAAAATTGATCCTATATGATATAATGGAAACCATTTCAATGCACATAATCCATGTAGGGATTTTCATCTTACAAAATATAATGATGTTGGATATGGATCTTGAACTAGAGAAAAATAACTTATAACAATTTAGGGACAACTGGAAAAGGTCAGGAGAAATAACCTAACCCATATAGGGAAACCAGATGCACACCACAAAAGAGAAATGTTAAAACACATTATTATACAACATCTTTCATTGTTAAATGTGACTACATACTTATTTATAGTTGAGTGATGGATAAGTTCATTGGATAAAAATAACTCACATTGGGATATAATAAAAGAGAGAACGTTATCATGGTAGTTTATCATCTATCTAGATATGAAGATCAATGGTAATCATTGATTCATATCACTTTCGAGGATGAGGAAATAACAAACGTGAAAATGAAGGATTTTGAGGAAAATTTATTGGGAATTTTTTCCAATGATAAATATGAGAAGATATTGAGAGACAATTATTGACTCTTGGACAAAAGAATGAAGATAATGTTTCTAAATATGAAGAAATGTTTTAAACACTAGGAAGGAATGTTTCATACTACATACATAACCCAAGGAGTATGATTTAACTTTTCTTTTATAGTTGAAATATATTTCTGAAAAAGGAAATGATCTCATAAACATTCTCATCATATGAAGATATAGTCTTATGTGATATCAATATATAGAAAGAATTATATATGTTTTATGAATTTAACGGATTGAAAAGGAATAAGATAATATCTGGACAAGAGATAGTTAAATGGAAAAGGGATAAAATTATTTTCCCACATGTCATAATTGTGGTAAAACACACCATGGTACATGCATTAATGTAATTTGAGTTTTTTACAAGTGTAATGAAAAATTTCACCATGCTTGTGAATAAAGGGGAAATAAAGATTATTTAATTGTGGAATGTTTTATCTATATGATGATGGTCCACTAATAAAATATAATTCGAAAATCATAAAGGGAATATACCTGAGAAGATGATAGGATATCAAGGGAAAACATAAGATATTCCTTTATCCAAAATGGAGTTATTTTTATTTTCTTGTTTACTTTTAATCTAAGAAATATATTATATGGAATTATCATTATATCAATTATGAATCATACACTGATTATTATATGGTGCTTTTTATTTTAAGGATTAAAGATAATATGTTGAATGGTATTGATGAATATGAGTGTGATTTAAAGGAAATTTTATCTTTAAAAAACAGGATTGATTGAAGTGACCCCTTAATATATTCATGATTTCAAGATAATAATGAAAAGGAGTAGTTTAATTTATAGTATTTCTAACTTAGAATGGGGTTCGTTATTTGAGGGGTTATGTTACCTTTGTTGGGATTACTACAAGTTAGTATTTATGAAATTAACCAATGATTTTATTATTAGAAGCATGAGTGTTTTCATTATAATTTTATGTCTATAAAGCTATTATTATATATTTTATGTGAAAAAATATATTACTATGTTTTTTTGGAGAAAATATGAAATTATGTTTATTTTTTAAATTTTGCTACCTTTCGAATAAATCTTTGGTCATTGATGTTGTGGACAAAATTTTGTATGATTATTAATATTAACTAATCATGTAATGGATAATATTAAACATTTGATATTATTTATTGAGATTACATTTTTATTAATAATTTTGGGTAAAAGTTTCTAATATTTTTTTCTAATATTTTTTTTTGTTTCAGGAATAAATTATGGATATTTTGTTATCTCAAGCGATTTTCAAAAGGAGTCCCTCAACTCTAGGGAAAGTATTAAAAAATTATCTCTTTACAGAGCTTAATAAAAAATCAATGGCCTTCTTAACCCATCATTGATTTATGAATTTTAGATTGTTAACATTATCATGACCTTGTTAACTATCACTGTAAATTATAAATTAAGAGTAATTGTTCCCTTCTATGTTTATGTTTTCTAATATGGGATATAGTATGTTATTTTTCATGTGACCTTCACAATTACCTTTCATTATTTTAACACGGTCGTTTCATTAATCCTTTTTCTTAATGTGGGTTATCCATAATGTAATATTAAAATTTAAATCCCTGAATTTTATATCTTGAGTTCTTATTGAGAGGGAACAATTTTTTCAAATGGGGAGAATGTAACCCACCATGTTTTTAAAATGAAACACAATTTTTGATAACTTGCATGAGACTACATATCGAGCCTATACAAACAAGAAAATTTTATTATTTCAATGTTAAGTATGTAAAATATTCGTTAAAAAGGGAGGAATGAAAAATAATAGAAATGTAATGAAATTTATATTCTTTATAATTTTTTTATTTTAATCCAAATAGAATAAGAGGTATTATATAAGAATGAATCCAATTTTATGCATAAGAAAATTAATATATTTTTAAAGGTGGTTTTACAACATTTTAATGAAACAATTTTTTATAAAATAAATTTAAAAATTTTAAAAATTATACAGGAAAAAATAATCAACATTTTTGAAATAATAATATCATAATTTTTTTTTATGTTATCCTTAATTTTTTATGAATTGTTCAAAAATAACATTTTAATTAAAAAAAGAATTTGTTCTACTATAATTATATAGTTAAATACTATTTTACATTGTTTTAAAATTTAAAATAGTTCAATTATACATCAATTAATGAAATTTGGGATTTTGGAATTGGTTTATCATTGAAATTATATATAAAACATTAAAAACTAGAGAATATTTTTATCTAAGAAACTCTTTGTTTCTTCCCGTTTGTGGGATTAATTTTAAATTAATTTAAATAAATTATATAAATTAAATTATTAAAAATTTATTCCTTATATATAATATTTTTTTTCTTATTTTTGTAAATAAATCACTTTTATTTATAGACAGTGTGAATAGTGCACAGAGTATTTTTAATTATCACATATAATGGTAAACCAACTAATTAATAGTTAAAAAAAATATTATAAATATTAGTAAATTACCCAAAAACATGTCAAAAAATTTATTGGATGAGTAAATGTTTACATAAATCCTTATTAGGTCAATTTTATGAACTTATATAACAACCTATATGCATTTAATGCTTTTAAAGTATTCTATTTTAAGACAAACCAAATATCTGATAATCATGTTTTTAATAAGTATTACTTTATATATATATATATATATGTTCTTTCAAAATATATCATTGAATTTAAATAATAATTTGATGTAATTAATGTTTACCTTCATCATTAAAATTTTAATTTAATTTTTATGGAATTAATAATTAATCAAAAGGCTTTCACAATGATTATGTAGTAAATGTTTAATTAATAGACTTATCACATAAATATTATTAAATATTTTAAAAAAGTTTAATTTTTTTATAAAAATGTCATAAAAAATTTTCTATATTTAATATATATATTATATATTTATTAATGTTTATTAATATAAATATTCTTTTAATGGTATTTTAAAAAATGACCAATAATGAATAATATCAAAATTTACATCATTGATATTTTAAATTAAATATTTTTTTAAAATAATATATAATTAATAAACATATATAATTTAATACAATTATTATTATAAGGTTTAAAATTTCATTCATGATCTATTTGTGGGTTTTTTTCATTTTATTGTAACTATATTAACCCTTAAAGAGTATAACACCATGTTGTCACGGTTAGAGTTAAACTGATTTAATAGGGGTAAAAGCCGAAAATATGAGTATGAATGTTAAAGATACATGTATAAAACTTATTTTTTGAGATTATTTATACTAATTGGTATCATATATTCAAATAATATCACTTTTGTAGCATTTTTAACTGATAATTAATTTATATTAATTTAATATTTTTTTAGTTTGAAAAAGGGGACCTCACAATAATTATAAAATAGAACCTCTACCCTCAATTATTCACACAATATTAAAAATTCACAAATGAAGAAACCCTAAATATTTATATTTATAAAATTCATTCCATTGTTTTTTAAGTCCCAATCTCCCAAAAAATCCAAACCTAGATCCATTAATAAGATATCCCAAGGATGTTTACTGAAGATGAGGTAAGTGTTTTATCAACTCAATCAACTTCATTTGTTATTCTATATCCTCTTTATGGGTTGTTTAAAATAATATTTAATAACCCCAAATATATATATATTCATATTTTTTTTGAAACAACCATATTCCATCTTTTTGTCGTCCAAGTGAAAACCAAAGAACCGTGCAAGTATACGTACAACTTAACATCTCCATGTCAAGTTGTAATCTTTTTTTAATCACCAAATTAAATCGAAGTGTCTAATTATATAAATAATGTAAATAAATATTAATTACTCCAAGGTAATGAATCCTTATAATTAATATACCATCCAATTCCTTACCCTTTCATTATTAAGTAAATCTTAATGTCGCTTGTGCATACATACTGTCAATCTTATTCATGATGTGATGTAATTTATTTTGCATGTTAACCACTAAATAATGATTATAAAAAATTATATAGTGAATAAATATGGTGTCTATTATTATAATTTAATTTCTGAGATTAAGTAAAGATATCCTATTCATAATAACCATGACATACATGAAAAAATATAAATAAGAAAATGATGTAGTTAACACCAGGAATTAGGGTAAAAACAAACTATTATTAACAAAATGATATAATATTATCATTTATGATATCATATTTATGGATATGGTTATGGTATAAAATTATTAAAATCACTAAAATAGAATACATGAGTTTCAATCCCATTCAACAAAAGAAATATTCATGGTTTGGGTTTGATTAACAATCTTATCATTAATCGAGATTGTTTCTATTTAAGTATCAAATTGAGAATATTTATCTACCATGATAGTTTTTTATAAAATGTATAAAATCATATTTTAATTATTATCCTATCAATTTTTAAATTATTCTCATATCCCATGTTTGATTTTTTTTTCCAAGAACAATATTTTTTTAATTTTTAAAAAGAAGTACTTTATGAATAAATCTTAAATAATACTGAAGGAATTTATTTTTAACTTATGAATAATGATATTATTTTCCCTCATTAATAGAAATTAAATATTTTTAAACATCATTTACATGTTTTTAGTGTTATTTTGAAAAAAAATCATATATATTCATGTGTCTTTTTAAATAATTGATTTAAAAGTAAAAAACAGTATTTATCTCAAAAAAATAAATGATTTAATTTGAGTATTTTCATGTATTTCAACTTCTTTCATTGAATTTAATGTTTTACGTAAATTTATATCTTATGATATCAGTTACCATATTTTTTTAATTTAATATGCTGCATTTTTAAAGTGTATGTTTTATTTTTATACAATTCATTGTTTATGGTCAGTGTATTCACATTGAAAATGTTAGTTATTAATAAAAAAGATTATGTAATTTATATTTCATACTTTTCACATGAGAAATTAATTTTAATTAGTAATTTATGGGAGGGTCCCTCTACAGCCCCCAAATGAATTTGTATGACTCCTATGAAAAAATAGTTTTGGTATATGGTCTAAGACTAACCCGTTTATGTAAGTTTTCATTGATTAGTCCTTGATGGTATGTTTATGATATCTAGAATAATAAATTCCCCAATTGTGAGAGTTGTTATCGATATTACATGTGATTATTTTGATATTATAATATCTATGTGATTATTTATATGAAATAATTCTATTATCATTTATTATTTTCATTTTATTTTCATGATTCTATTTAAATAGATTATGTTTTAGATATTGACCTTGACTTAGTGTCTCTACATATTAATCATGATATATTATTCTATACATATTCAGTTTCCGTGCATTTGATCTCACCACTTTTATAAGAATTAATTTTGTCCATGGTGGATAGTTGTTTTTATGAATGACTTTCAGGGTAAGTATAAGAGACTAATGGATTTTCAAATTATTTTTTATGTTTTATTTTATATTTTTACTTGTAATATAAGACTTAAGTAAATATATAGTTTTCAAAACAAATAATGTATTCTCTCTATTGGGATGTGATAAGTTATCTTATTACAAATTTAATTATGTGGACACCAAGTATATCGTATTGGGGTTGGGGTCATAATAGTTTATAAATAAATTATATTTTTTAAAAAACATTATAATTTTTTTTATTAATTATAAATTATAAATTAATTTGTATGAATGAGAATGTAATTTTCTTAATAGCCATAAAATTGTTATTTTAAAAAACAAATTATATCTCAGAAAATAGGTATTTTTCATTTAATTTTGTAAATAATAATATTTTGAGAAATATTTTGATAAAATTAAATTTCTACTTGAAATTAGACTATTTAAATTATCCTACCATAAATTTCTTATAATTTGATGGTAAATTTGATAATTTGGTAAAAATATAAGATTATATATATAGGGTATGTTTTATGAGATTAGAAAATAATAATTTTTAATTATTGAAAGAAATAATATCCATAAAAAATATAAATTTTCCCTTTAAAAACAATTTTATTTTAATGTAAAATTTTTAATTTAACAAAACAATATTTAATCCTCTGTAACCTATTTTATATTTTACAGTTTTTAAATAATATTTTTATAATCATTGGACACATCCACATCACATAGGTTATTATATTAATTTATTTACTTAAAAGTCTTCAAAAATAGTTGAAAAAACAACTATTTAGTAGAAACCATGTGAATACCATTGATACAGTTTGTGGTTTGAAATAATTTATTTCATAGATTCTAACACGTTTGTATATAAATTTATAAACAATTCATCTCACGTTTTCTATATAAACTAACATAAACCCACCATTCTATTTAAATAAAAAGTCATAGGGCACTATTTATTTTTTATAACCCATATCAAGTGACATGCTATGTTTCCCCCAAGATTATAAGAATATTTTTCCATGATTTTAGAAGTTCTCTCTCATGTTAAGGGATTTCTCCCACCTCTTTTCCATTCAAAACCGAATTTGATATTTATCTATTTGACTCCAAATCTATTATCTTACGTTGACTTTCAAAATATCCTTTGACTATCCAATTGATGTTATAAAAAGGATATATACTTTATCCACTCAAAATATGACCATTATATAAGAATTTACAATTATTAATTAATGGATCATCTCCTTATACTCTTTAGAAGAATACACACAATAAATTCTACTTTATGTTTTTTTAAATTTTCTTGTAGGGATATGTTTTCAACCATTCCTTTTACTATTTTAAATATATCCATGTTATGAAAGAAACCATTCACACCCAATTACCATGACCCTGAATCATTATGTACTACCATTACTACATCAAATATGTCCTGAGATATTACCGTGTCAATTTTTTTAGTGAAAACCGATCACCGTTTACACTCAGGGGTATTCTGATAAATACAAATATGATTATTATATTTTATAAATTCCTAGTTTATAATCCATAATCATTAATCATGGTATTAAAACTAATTAATGACATACATAATTTTTATAATCATTTTGGAACACTAATTCATGTACAGGTTAACAATGTGATATGTGGGTTATGAATTATATAGCCCTATAATGTATATCGTAATTTGTTTCCTCTAGCGATGTTATATAAAATAATAGAGATTGAAGATAATCCATAAATGGATTGTTTCCGATATGAGAAGTTGTATTAGTTTTTAATCTTTAATTATGAGTATTACATGTTTTATGATGTACCCACATTTTATATCACCATGATGTTATCATGTTATATCATGACCCAATGTTTATTATTTCATTTATAAAAACGGTTAGATCTATTTTATTATATTATTGACACACATGAATTAATTCCATAATTATATTCTTTTTATTTCATTAATATTCTTTATAAAACTCCCCTTTCTTATGTACATTTCCATATCATTCCATGAAGTTTTAGAAGATCATGAAAATATGAGGAAATATCCTAGAGATTCTGTTTTCATTTTTTATTTTCTTTTCATGTTAATATTATATGAACCAAATTTCCCAATGAAACTATTCCCATAAATATTTTATTTATTTTATTATGTGTGTATTTAAGAAATAAATAAATAACTAAATCATCTGAACAATGAAGGTGTTCATTATGGTAATCAATATACATGGAATGTACTATAAACTCTTATTTAGTAGTGAACCATGTTAATGTATATATTTTTAACGAATAAATTCATTCATATACATTTATATGATATAGAAAGGTTAATAAGAGAAAAATGATTCCAAAAAGTCTAAAAAGTAATATGATAAAATGATTTAAAATGTTTATAACATAATAACACTATTTCAAGAATCATAATGTAATGTATATTATAATTGGAACATCTAATTTCTAGTTAGAAGCTCCAAAGCCTAATCAGTATATGGTGGTATATAAATAATAAAACAATACAATCCTAGATTCCCTACTAGAGATTAGTTTTATCATAGTACTTTACCACGTTACTTACCAATACATGAGAAACATTTGTTAGACTATCCTCATTGGACATTATATATGTGATCAATTGAAACATGATTGGCAATTGTGTAATAATCATTACTAGACAAAAAATATGTGATCGACTAATGGATAATAAGATTTCATGGGAAAATAATTATTATACATTAAATATTTAATCATCCCAAACATGATGCTCAAATATGGGATTTTCCTCATTAGATTGTAAATATGTGATCAAAACAATCATGAAATAAATTTCTTGGAATTTACATATTATAAAAAAATTGATAGAACCATACATGGTGAATTTATATTGGATCATCCCCACTAGATAGCATATAATTGATATCTAATACCTGATGACTATATGCAGTATTTATATCACTTGAAACATTATATTTTATATTTCTATACATGATGAATGTATATGGGATGATATAAATTGGAAATAAACATGTGATTTAAGCATATTAGTATAAAAAAATTTGTAACATCAGCACTGAAATATGAACATATAACCACAATTGATGCAGATGAAAATCATACCTAAGTGATAATATTGGGGATAATTATGAGATTACTATATGAATCATATCTAATGATAAGACGTACCCTTGTACATCTACATTGCGAATGATCATAAGATTTTTATCATTTGATTTTCATGAGATGCCCTATACGATGAGAAAAAGAATCCAATGTGATGATAGTATTCTCTATTAATTATATATACATTGGATGAGACTGGGACTCTTATATTGTATAATGTAGAATTTTTACCATATAGTTTGATCTATATAATCGTTATATGAAATGATCATGTTCCATGGAATGATGATCATTGGATTCCCCATGGGATAAATATCATCATCCTTGTGTGATGGTGAATATATATATTAATAGATGACAATGGGAATCCTTACACATTGAGAAAATATTTCCAAATAGAAATCATGACATTCTATGCATTTTAGAATTTTGTCCATATACAATAATAAAAAGATACTTACTACTAATATAATTATGTTATTTATATATTCCCAATATTGAAGACACATTTATCAATTCATATGTAATGATAGAATCTTTATCACGATAGTAAGCAATGTAATAAGATGATATCCAATTTAATATGGATAAAGGAACGAGATACAAAATCAATTATTATATCAACATAGATGCCTAAATAAGATGATTATCTATATTAATTAATCCTTTGAAGGAATGTCTAACATCCCATCATATCATTCAAATAATTGAGCCCACATCATCACCCTTGTATGAATTGGGCCACATCCTTTTGGATAGTGGGATAATATGACCTAAAAATGATATATTCAAGTCTAAGGATGTAGATCCAGTATAAGAGTGGGGAATGAATGAAAAAAATAAAAAATAGTTGGATTATCTAGTATTAAAAAATATTATATATGTATTCATATTTATCATTAACTAATATATATAATTATTATTCAGTATGTTAGGAAATATTAACTTTCTGAAAAAAGATACATTAAATAAAGATATAGATATGGGACATTTCACTCCTTAATATGTAATTATATGGTCATATGACCCCATATAAATGATGAATATATCAAAACATGGAATTAAAAGATGTATTCGTGGAAGAAGATGACAGATATTAATTTACTAGATTTTCTTATTATCAAATAATAGAATAGTCCATGTAGATATTAGAGGTTTCAATTGTATTAAATTACTTAATAAAACGAAAAACCAATGATTTCTTATTGTTTTTATTGTAGATCTAGTATTATGTTTAAAGACACCTATTAGTGTTAATTATAATGACACATTGATCTCAACAATGTATTAGATGAGGAAGAAATTAATTGATATTTTTTATAAAATGAAATGATTTTATGTTTTATTTGTATTTAATATATAATTATTTTGGGGTTTTTATTATATATATATGGGTAATTTTTTTGGGGATTGATTAAAAGATTTTATATGCACACTTCATTCCATGATAGACTCATAACATTGATCGGGAGGGAAGTTTCAAACTAATAAAAAACCATAACAAAAAAAGTTAATTTTCATTGGGTACCTATGGCAGGTGCATGAGATCATGGTAGAAATGGAGAACCACCATTCCAGGCAGCATGAAAAAGGAGGGCACAGTTATAGTGTGGTTCCAACTAGAGAATAGAGCTTTCGATAACCATTTATAGCATTTCAATTATGTGACATATATTATAAGAAAGTGTTCAAAATAATTTAGTTTTATTGTCAGATCACTGAGTTACTACTACTCCTCCAGTAAGAACATGGAATCAAGAATGTTCATTGAAATTTTTATTCACGGCCATCCAATCCTTCCACTGAGATCGTCTTCTACATCGAGCTCATATAATTATTTATGTGCAAAAAGATCTACTTCAATTATCATTTGATACATGAGAAGATATATTATGATAATCATTTCATCATAATGAGGATTATGAACTTATATAATTCAAATGAAACAGTTGTTTAATGTATGAATATAGATCAAATTAGAACTTTTTATTGTTTTGAAAATGTGATATTATTAGGGATGGTAATCAAAATATTCAAGAGGAATGAAGAGAGGGAGTGCACACGAGAAAGTTCAATGATGTTTTCCCATAAATATTTGATGAACCATGGTTGGGGGGTGCTTCTGAGTGTGAAGGGATTTCATTTCAAGATGTAATATATATATAAAAATATTTTTCATAGGGTTTTCGAATTTTCTATTTTTTCATAGAAGAATAGAAATAAGTTGTAATACTATATGTGAATAGAAAATTAGTTTTTTCCGCAATGAAATAATTTCATCTTAGAATATGAAATAGCGTGATATAAAATCATGACTGTCTGTCTTGAGAGATGGACACTATGAACTAGTGAATGATAATATTACAAGAAGGGTTTTGAATAAACACAAGATAATATATCCTCAAAATGTATTTGTGAAATAAAAACCTTATGTGCATTGAGTTTGTGTACATGATTGATTGAGAATCATTATGTTCGTAAAATATGTGTGGGTTAATAAAGGACACTTTCAAAAAGGTAGTGTTGATCTTGCATAAAAGTGTATACACTGAAATCACATACTAAAACTTACAGAGGATTTATAGGATCCGAGTGATATAAAAGTGTATTTTTTAATTCTTCATAAAGTCCTTGAGTGACACAATTAGTGAAGAAATTTATAAATATATAATTTTGTAGTGTGCTAGATTCTATGAGACAAAAATCAAATTAATGGATTCATTAATTAAAATTAATATATTTATTCACATGAATTACCACGTACATTATACCCAAACTAAAATAAAATTATGTAGTTTCTTTTCACTTTATTTATTTTGAAGAAAACATGGAAGTATAGTGAGCTGCTTTTGTGTGTGTGTTATTGCACAATGTAAGATGAAAATGAATTTTACTTTATATATAGGTGATTTTTAATGATATGAACATGAAATATATTTTTTATAGTGGATATTGATATTTTTTATAATGAATCTAATAATAACATTCAATCAGGATTTTAGAAGAAAGTCAAATCTGACTATTTCATTATTTAGTGAGGATGAGTCTATAAATAAAAAATTAATTTCCCTAAAAATGTTTCACTAATCTAGCAAACAATTTATAGGTGATCATAATTTATTTAAGTAGGACTGGAAATATTTTAATGGTTATTGAAGTTATACGTAATCCAATGTGCTATAAAAATCTCATGGGGGAAGACCATGTGATCATCCAATCTATGGATCATATATTGTTAAAAATAAAATATCTCAGGACTATAGGGTATAAAAATTTACGGAATAGGCTCTAGAGACTTCGGGTATAACTAGTTGAATGGTTGGAGTGTCTAACCAACCAAGACAAAATAGTTGGACTACATGGGTTATAAGAATAATCAAAGGAGGATAAATTTGTAAAGACCCGTAAATTCCAAGGAAATTTTTTTCATTATTTTCTTTGGAATTTTACAAGAACTCAGTTTCTGACGACACCTGATTCCGAGGCCCGGTGTGCCCAGAATCATTTTCCGATGTTTGGCTCGGGTACGTTCAGTGAACGGACGAGCGGGTTTTCCTAACTTTTGAACTGGTACTCAGAATCGAATTTTGAGGGCACCGATGGAATCGTAGTGCCGGTAATTGCTTAGAAACGCCTCTTCCGGAGTTGCGTTTGCTCGGGTGTGGTTTTTAATTTTTGGGCTTAAAGTTAAGAAATAAAATAAATTGTACGAAAAAAATTATTTTATTTCACTTAGCCTCTAGGAAGACACTTGAAGCCACATAAAGCAGCTTAAGCTGAGTTGATGCGGATAGGGCGCTATCTTGAAATATCATACCCTCTTGGTAGGAGATTTGTGAGGTGGGGCCCACACGAGCCCCACCGTTTCTTTCCGCTAAGTAACGCACCTGCGAAAACCCGTCATTATGAAAGTCAACTGACGCGTTTTCTTAATTTCTTAACGTACCAATTAATTGGGAGGTTTTATTCGTTGAATTAATTGGGAGGTTTTATTCGTTGAATTAATTCGATGAATTAATTTAATCGTTGTTTAACCTGTTTTCAATCCGTTGGCGTAATAATAAAATAAGAACAACACATGACTTCTGGAAAAATGCTTGTTGAGAGGGTTTGACAACATTGTGCCTTCATCCTCCTTCGCGAAGAATGCGAAAAACGCGAAAAACACAAAGAACGCGAAGAACTCAGTCACCCTCGGAGATTGACGACGCTTCTTCCGAGACGTTCTTCCCCGCAACGATCTCCGATCACCAACTGCTTGAGGTAGGAGATTTCAGGTTCCTTTTAAATCTTCTTTGTGGTTTATAACAACACATGGATTTAATCGATATAATTAAATCCTCATGTTCTTGAACCTCGGAGTTCATCGACGCGTCACCGTATTCTGCGACGATGTGACACCCTTCCGCGACGACGTGACGCCTTTCCGCGACGACGCGACGCCCTTCCGCGAAGACGCGACGGCCTTGTGCGACGACGCGACGCCCTTCCGCGACGACACGACACCTTTCTGCGACGCAACGATCGCCTCCTTCCGCGGCGATCAAATCCACGAAGAACACGCGTGCAACGACTTGACGAGGTAGGGGTTTATTGTGGAATAATTTATACCCTCTTGATTGTTTCTTTTAAAACAAGAACCTGGGTCAAGTTCAATTTTAAATTATTAAAATGGTTTTGATACCTTTGTCATGTGTTATTTATCGTCTCGTTTGTGTTATCTAACGCGGAGGGTGCGGGCCAAACAAACACAGCCCGACAACCCTCCGCTGTTCTTCATTGTTGTGCGGATTTGGCGGGCGACGACAAAACGTGCCGCAAAGGAAATTTGATACTTCCGCAGGGAAGAACGGGTCTCGGGAGGAGCAGCGGCGCAGACGGGAAGGAAAGGGACCACCGGGGAAACTCCGGGGGCCCACGGATGCCACCGGCGGCGCGGGTCGCCGGCCGGAAGCGGCTGAAGCCGCGACCGCGCAGGTCCGGCCCTCATGCGGGATGCGGCAAAAGCCGTGTCCGCTGATCTCCAGGGCGGCCCCACGCGGGGCCGCGACTCCTTCAACCCGCGGGGGCAGCACCCCCCGGCTGCCTCGGTAGGCCGCTCGGCCGAGCCGAGCCCGGCCGGTCCGACCGGCCGGGCCGCGCCCTGGCCGGACCGGACCGGGTCCAGCCGGGGCGGATCGGGTCGACCCGATTCGGCCGACCAAGGGGGGTCAGGCCGGGTCGGCCCGGGCCCAGACCCCCCGTCTTCAAACCGTTTTCGGTCTTTTGCCCATAACATGAGCTACGTGTCTCCGAACGACGTGCCGTCAACGGAAACACAATCCTTGGATCGAGACGGTCGTTTCGGTATATCGCACTCAAGGTTTCAGAATATTTTGGGTTCGGCTGGGTTGGTTCGTACACGAAACCAACCGGGCCCTCGGAGCGGAAACACTCATATCTTGAGCTCCGGATGTCCGATTGACGTGACGTCGACTTTGTTGTTTTCCTCTAAGTGAGACAGATCTTTTGACTCTCTCCGCCCGAGGTTGGGACGTAGGTGGAGTGCGGTCGGGTTGGTTTTGCCGTAAAACCCAACCGGGCCCCTAGAACGAAAAGGACAATAACTCACAGACCGGGCGTTCGATTGACGTGCCGACTGTCTCGTTGAATTCCTTTTGAAGAGACGGATCTTTTGGCATACTTCGCCCGAGTTTTGGTTGCTGTTGGATAGTGTCCGGGTTGGATTGTACCTGAAATCCACGAGGGCCCCAGGAACAGAAAAGCTGATATCTTTCAGACCGGATGTCCGTTTGACGAATCGTCAGCGGCGTTGGTGATCACGTTGAGAAACAGTCCCTTTGAGTATACCCTATGGGAGTTTGGGGTACATTTGAGATACGGCCGGGTTGGTTCGCACATGAAACCAACATGGCCCCTGGGACGAAAATGCTAGTAACTCACAGACCGGGCGTCCGATTGACGCGCCGTCTGTTGGGTTGAGACCCCTGTGACGAGGAGGTCCCTTGAGATACTTCATCGTGGAACCTTGTGATACTTGTATTATCGACCAGCAGCTCATGGATCGCACCCTCCCGGAGACGAACGTGCAGAATACGGAGACCGTGTAGCCGGCTGAGACTCGACGACGGCTGATCGAACGACTAGGTGTGTTACAGATAGCCTGGGGAGCGCTTGTTTGTAACGGAAGACCCATGACGGAGGTGCTCTTGGTTGTAGCGGCACAGGGGAGCGCATGGTTGTAGCGGCAGACCCAGGACGGAGGTGTGCTTGGTTGTAGAGGCACAGTGGAGCGCTTGGTTGTAGCGGCAGACCCACGACGGAGGTGCGCTTGGTTGTAGCGGCACAGGGGAGCACTTGGTTGTAGAGGCGGACCCACGACGGAGGCGCCCTTGGTCGTAGCAGAATAGGGGAGCGCATGGTTGTAGCGGCAGACCCACGACGGAGGTGCGTTTGGTTGTAGCAGCACAGGGGAGCGCTTGGTTGTAGCGGCAGACCCACGACGGAGGTGCACTTGGTTGTAGCGGCACAGGGAAGCGCTTGGTTGTAGAAGTAGGCCCACTGTACTCGACAGGCAGAGTACCTCAGCAGTCTTAGGTTAGTGAGCAGTACCTCGGAGTCGTGACAGGACCACTGTACACTCCAGAGACGGGGCTATTCAGCAATTGCAGTTTCGATAATGAAAATCATGGTTTGAGCTGAGACTTTTGACCTTGTGTTTACCTCATGTTTAAGATGGGTTACTTGATAACTTAGGTATATGTATGGGCATATACCTGTGTAGTGGTTATCCGTTGTTTTCATAATCCTTGTGTTTTCTCAAGATTGAGATGGGTTACTTGATAACTTAGGTATATGTATTGGCATATACCTAAGTAGAGGTTATCTGTTGAGATCTTCTTTGTGGTAATCCTTGTTGGTTTTAGTGAGAACTTGAGGGTCTCGGGGTCCCTACTGAGTATCGTTATACTCACCCCCGCCAGGGCTATGCCCACACCTCGTTGTGTTGGTTGCAGACGACGGGCAGTGCTGACGAAGGCCGAGTGTTCGAGGAATGGATGGTACCCGGAGGTGGACTACACGACGAGACGACACACGGAGGAGGTAGACGGGCAAGAGTGTTGAGGAGGCTATCTGTACCTACCCTTCTGGTAGGATCTGTGGTGGACGACCAAGAGCTGTGCCATCTGTACCTACCCTTCAGGTAGGATCCGACGAGGACGACCCAGGAGCTTCTTCCTTTCTTCCAGATGTTGTCTTTTTCTTTTGTACTTGTTCAGTTGTAGTTGTACTTTCAGTTGGGTTTGTATTCTATCCCATTTACTTTTCAGCACTTTCTTTTGTACTTAGTTTTTTGCTTCTGCTTGTGCTCTGTAGTGTTTCGTTTACTGTTATAAATGCAATTCCTTCCCAGTTATCAGGATTTATGCCTTTGGTGCTAGTTGCCAGCCCCTGGCCTATGGAAGGCGGGCTTGGGGTAGTCACGACACGGGCCCCGAGGACGGGTCGTGACAGATTGGTATCAGAGGAGTCAGTTATACCGCAGAACAAATAACTCTGATATTTTTCTTTCTGTGAAGCAATAGAGCTAAGAGTACCCAGTGTGGTTTTCAGTTCAGGGAGTCCAGTGTTGGTGCGGGCGGCCGACGTGTCCATACACTAGGACCCTGACAACTGATTTCTGAATTTGTGTACAAAAACACTGATTGCGTGTGTGTTTCCATAAGTTTTTAAAAAAATCAGCTCAAACAAGGTCAGCTCACCAGGTATAAATCATTTGACCATGTCACGTTGTTTCTTTCAGGATGCCTTTTCACGAACAACCAGCTAGAGCCCAGAGGGATGTGCGTACTGACAACCTGCCGAGCGACGAGGCTTCGGTACATGGCCCTCTTACAGTTGAGGCACCAGCGGAGGCACCAGTGGTACTAACATACGTTGGGCCACCGATGCCACCCGCCCTAGCAGTAGGCGATGCACGCCACTTGAGCGCGTTGCACAAGTTCCAGCGCCAGAGGCCACCCAGGGTTCGGGGAGAGACGGACCCGCAGGCGGCTGAGGATTGGCTGGAGGTTGTGGTGAGAGTCTTTAGGCTAGTAGGGATGCCGACAGACCTCATGGTGATCGTTGCTGCCATCCTTCTTTAGGCATCAGCAGGCAGGTGGTAGAGCCACTTATTCCAGTTTTGCGACTGGATGGCCTTCACATGGGAAGACTTCGAGACCTTCTTCAGTGTGGAGTTTGTGCCAGTAGCTCCACACCTCGATCATGTACAGGAGCTTCTGCCTTTGCCGCATGGTTTTTGATCAGTAGCCGAGTCATCTGTGGGTAGTAGACAGATGATGCAGAGGTCCAAGAGGACTAGAGCCAGTCGTACGAGGAGTAAGAAGTGTTATGAATGTGGTGGAAAGGGTCACCTGGCACGTGACTGTCCGACTCCTCGTACAGTTGATCCACATGCTTTGGAGGAGCCACCGAGGCAGAATCAGCGGCGTGTGCTTGATCAACAGCCGAGAAATGGACAAGGTAGTAGAGCTCCGGGAGCAGGTGGACAGAAGCGGAACTAGTGGATACGTCACGTGTACTCTAGTTCCATTTTTTTGTTGTATTCGTGTCTTTGTACTATGAGCTGCAATAACAAAAAGATGCTTATCTTTGTGATGTTTGCTTTCCTATCCTTTTTGTTTGGTTGATACTAAGTGGTCCTGGTTAAGACTATTGACTTGACCCTCACTTTCGAGATTTCTACTGGAGGAGACCCATTGACCTCACACTGATTCCAATAGTGTGACTCGACCCTTGGAGGCGAGAGTGACAGTTGGATCTCTTAGTAGTTACGTCGAGGCCTTACAACGTCACCCATGGCATGAATGCATCCTTCATGTCAGGGTTGACTATATTAGGAAATGGGCATTGTTCATCCAGGGGGGATGAGACCAGGTTTCTCTTTTCGGCAAATGAGAAATTTTAGCAAATCTTCTGGATCGTAGGAAAAGAAGGTGCAGATCATCCCGGAGCGGATGAAGACTGCACAGTGCAGTAAGAAACAGGAAACCGGTGCCAGTCTTAGAGACTCGGGCATGTGAAATGTTTCAAGAAGAGGAAGCTTAAAAGAGAGATGAGTCTGCAAAGCGGAAGACGTGGAGGCAGAGCTAGGAGAGTAGCATGAGGCGGTGTACATCTTAATAAGCTACAACCACCCTCCTTAGTTTTCCCCTCCATGCTCAGGGAGCTGGAGGGCGGAGGAAGAGTGCGGCGGCATGTGGTCAAGGATTGTGACCCAATGGCTCTAAAAAATGATTCAAGGGATGTCTGTGTCCACTACTAGCTGCTGTAGTAACAGACGTCGATATGAATTATTACTCACTTTCACAAATCTTGTCCCAGACCTAGAGTTTCCATTAATCCATGGACTTGACCCTCACGTCTGGAAATACCTTGGGAGGAGACTCGATAATCACACTTACGCCGATGGTGTTGTCAGACCCTCGGGGCGAGAGTTTCAGTTTGAATATCTTGGTGGAAGCGTCGAGGCCTTACGACGTCGGTTTGAGTATGGACTAGGCAATCAAAGTTCATACACAAATTGACGGTATTAGGCAAAAAGGATGTGGTTTAACTACAACGTCGGGATGGGTTTTCCTTGGTCGGCGAAAAGGAAACCCCAGGAAGCACGAGATAAACTCTTGCATAGGAGTGTGTGACCCATCACTCTTTAGTCGGTCAACCTTACCCTCGTGGAATCAGTCGTTTTGAGTTTCAGTTCTAACAGGAATTGGAAACCCCTGGAGTTTGAGGATGACGATCACGCCCTTATATAGGTCTCACCTCGACGAGGTTTACGGAGATGTGGCCAAGGCGGAAATTTATCCCTGAGGTTCAACGGACCTTTTCGAGGTCCCCAGCTGGGTAGGCGGGGTGGTTTACCGCTAACCCATCCACCTTAGTTGCACCAGGTGCACGACGTCTTCAACGTAGCTCAACTGAAGAGATAAGTGCTCGACCCTTCACATATCATCGACCATGAGGAGCTGAACGATGGCGATGAGGTGACTTCTACGGAGATTCCTATGGGGATCGAGGATCGACAGGAGAGGATCCTAGGAGGACGGTCGATTCCTCTTGTGCACTTTCTTTGGAAGCACGGGAACCTCCAGGTGAGCACATGGGAGCGGAAGGCTCAGATGTGTGCTCAGTACCACCTATGTATCCCTAGGTTTGTGGTGAAGCTTTACGGGGACGTAATTCCCTGTGGTGGGAGTAATGAAAAGACCCGTAAATTCCAAAGAAATTTTTTCCTTAATTTTTTATGGAATTTTACAAGAACACAGTTTCTGAAGGCACCTGATTCTGAGGCAGGGTGTGCCCGGAATCATTTTCTGATGTTTGGCTCGGGTACGTTCAGGGAACGGACGAGCGAGTTTTTCTAACTTCTGAACCGGTACACTGAATCGAATTCTAAGGGCGCCGATGGAATCGCAGCGCCGGTAATTGCTTAGAAACGCCTCTTCCAGAGTTGTGTTTGCTCGGGTGTGGTTTTTAATTTTTGGGCTTAAAGTTATGAAATAAAATAAATTGTACGACAAACATTATTTTATTTCACTTAAGCCGCTTGGAAGCCACTTGAAGACACACAAAGCAGCATAAGCTGAGTTGATGCAGAAAGGGTGCTATCCAGAAATATCCTACCCTCTTGGTAGGATATTTGTGAGGTGGGGCCTGCATGAGCCCCATCGTTTCTTTCCGCTAAGTAACGCACCCGCGAAAACCCGTCATTATGAAAGTCAACTGATGTGTTTTCTTAATTTCTTAACGCACCAATTAATCGGGAGGTTTTATTCATTGAATTAATTGGGCAGTTTTATTCGTTGAATTAATTCGATGAATTAATTTAATCGTTTCTTAACCTGTTTTCAATCCGTTGGCATAATAATAAAATAAGACCAACGCACGACTTCTGGAAAAATGCTCATTGAGAGGTTTTGACAACTTTGTGCCTTCATCCTCCTTCGCGAAGAACGCGAAGAACGCGAAGAACACGAAGAACGCGAAGAACGTCGTCACCCTCGGAGATTGACGATGCTTCATCCGAGACGTTCTTTCCTGCAACGATCTCCGATCACCAACTCCTTGAGGTAGGAGATTTTGGGTTCCTTTTAAGTATTTTTTGTGGTTTACAAAAACACATGGATTTAATCGATATAATTAAATCTTCATGTTATTGAACCTCGGAGTTCGTCGACGCGTCACCGTATTCCGCGACGATGCGACACCCTTCCGCGACGACGCGACGCCTTTCTGTGATGACGGGATGCCCTTCCGCGACGACGCGACGCCCTTCCGTGACGACGCGACGACGCGACACCTTTCTGTGACGCGACGATCGCCTCCTTTTGCGGCGATCAAATCCACGAAGAACGCGCGTACGACGACTTGATGAGGTAGGGGTTTGTTGTGTGATAATTTATATCCTTGTGATTGTTTCTTTTAAAACAAGAACTTGGGTCAAGTGCAATTTTAAATTATTAAAATTGTTTTGATATATTTGTCATGTGTTATTTATCTTCTCGTTTGTGTCATCTAACGCGGAGGGTGCAGGCCAAACAAACACGGCCCGACAACCCTCCGCCATTCTTCATTGTTGTGCGGATTTGGTGGGCGATGAAAAAACATCCCACAATGGCAATTTGATATTTCCGTAGAGAAGAACGGGTCCCGGGAGGAGCATCGGTGCAGACGGGAAGGAAAACGGACCACCGGAGCAACTCCGGGGGCCCGCGGAAGCCACCAACGGCGCGGGTCACCGGCGGCCGGAAGCGGAGGCGCCCCGGCGCGCCGCCAGACACGGCCTCCGCGGGTGAAGCCGCTGTGGCGGCGGCCAGCGGACCCGCGGCCGTGCGGGTCCGGACCTCACGTGGGATGCGGCAAAATCCATGTCCGCTGATCTCCAGCGCGACCCCACGCGGGGGCAGCGCCCCGCTGCTGCCTCGGTCGGCCGCTCGGCCGAGCCGAGCCAGGCCGATCCGACTGGCTGGGTCGTGCCCTGGCCGGACCGGACCTGGTCTAGCCGGGTCGATCGGGTCGGGTCGACCCGGTTCGGCTGACCCAGGGGGGGGGGGGGGGCAGGGTCGGCCCGGGCCCAGAAACCCCGTCTTCGGACCGTTTTCGGTATTTTGCCCGTAACATGAGCTACGGGCCTCCGAACGACGCGCTGTCAGCGGAAAAGTGATCCTTGGATCGAGACAGTCGTTTCCATATATCCCACTCAAGGTTTCAGAATACTTTGGGTTCAGCCGGGTTGGTTCGTACATGAAACCAACCAGGCCTTCGGAGCGGAAACACTCATGTCTTGAGTTTCGGACGTACGATTGATATGCCGTCGACTTTGTTGTTTTCCTCTAAGAGAGATGGATCATTTGTCTCACTCCGCCCGAGGTTGGGACGCGTGTGGAGTCTGGTCGGGTTGGTTTTGCCTTAAAACCAACCAGGCCCCTGGAACGAAAAAGCCAATAACTCACAGACCGGGCGTCCGATTGACGCGCCGACTGTCTCGTTGAATTCCTATTGAAGTTATGTATCTTTTGGCATACTTGGCCCGATTTTTGGTTGCTGTTGGATAGTGGCCGGGTTGGATTGTACCCGAAATCCAACCGAGCCCCTAGAACAGAAAAGCTGATATCTTTCATACTGGAAGTCCGTTTGACAAACTGTCAGCGATGTTGGTGATCACGATGAGAAACGGTCCCTTTGAGTATACCCTATGGGAGTTTGGGATATAGTTGAGATACGGCCGGGTTGGTTCGCACATGAAACCAACCGGGCCCCTAGGACGAAAAGTCTAGTAACTCACAGACCGGGCGTCTGATTGATGCGCCGTCTGTTGTGTTGAGACCCCTGTGACGAGGCAGTCCCTTGAGATACTTCTTCGTGGAACCTTGTGATTCTTGTAGTATTGAACAGCAGCTCATGGAGTGGACCCTCCCGAAGACGAGTGTGCGGAATACGGAGACCGTGTAGCCGGATGAGACTCGACGACTACTGATCGAATGACTCGGTGTGTTACTGATAACATAGGGAGGTGCGTTTGGTTGTAGCGGCACATGGGAGCGCTTGGTTGTAGCAGGCGACCCAAGACAGAGGTGCGCTTAGTTGTAGCGGCACGGGGGAGCACTTGGTTGCAGAGGCAGACCCACGCCGGAGGTGCGCTTGGTTGTAGCGGCACAAAGGAGTGATTGGTTGTACCGGCAGACCCACGACGGAGGTGCGCTTGGTTGTAGCCGCACAAGGGAGTTCTTGGTTGTAGCGGCTAACCCACGACGGAGGTGCGCTTGGTTGTAGCGGCATGGGGAAGCGCTTGTTTGTCACAGTAGGACAACAGTACTCGACAGGCGGTGTACTACAGCAGTCTTAGGTTAGTGAGTAGTACCTCGGAGTCGTGACATGACCATTGTACACTCCAGAGACGGGGCTCTTCAGAAGTTGCGGTTTCGATAATGAAAATCCTGGTTTGAGCTGGGACTTTTGACCTTGTGTTTACCTCATGATTGTGATGGGTTTACTTGATAACTTAGGTATATGTATGGGCATATACCTGGGTAGTGGTTATCCGTTGTTTTCACAATACTTGTGTTTTCTCAGGATTGAGATGGGTTACTTGATAACTTACGTATATGTATGGTCATATACCTAAGTAAAGGTTATCTGTTGAGATCTTATTTGTGGTTATCCTTGTTGGTTTTAGTGAGACCTTGAGGTTCTCGGGATCCCTACAGAGAATCGTTATACTCACCCCTGGACGGGTTATGCCCGCACCTCGTTGTGTTGGTTGCAGACGACAGGCAGTGCTGACGGATGCTGAGTGTTTGAGGACTGGACGGTACCTGGAGGTAGACTAAACGACGAGTCAGTACCCGGAGGCGGAATACACGACGAGTCAGTACCCGGAGGTAGAATACATGATGAGACAACACACGGAGGAGGTTGACATGCGAGAGCGTTGAGGAGGCTATCTGTACCAACCCTTCAGGTAGGATCTGTGGTGGACGACCAGGAGTTGCGCCATTTGTACCTACACTTCAGGTAGGATCCGATGAGGATGACCCAGGAGCTGCTTCCTTTCTTCTAGCTGTTTTCTTTTTCTGTTGTACTTATTCAGTTGTAGTTGTACTTTCATTTGGTTTTTTATTCTAGCCCATTTACTTTTCAGTACATTCTTTTGTACTTAGTGTTTTGCTTCCGCTTGTGCTCTGTAGTGTTTCGTTTACTTTTATAAAGGCAATGCCTTCCCAGTTATCGGGATTTACGCCTTTGGTGCTTGTCGCCAGCCCCTGGCATATGGAAGGCGGGCTTGGGGTAGTCACGACACGGTCCCCGAGGACGGGTCGTGACAAAATTACTGGGTTGTAGAATGAGTTTCATCCTTAACCACTAATGTTGATAAAATTTTTATAGCTGATAGTTAATGTGGTGGGCACTAAAAAACATAGAAAGGATGTAGGTCGTAGTAATGATATTTGTAAAAATATTGTGTTATGTTTTTAATTTACATTACTCATTAAATGTATGATCCATCCATATTAATAAGTGAGAGAGGTTTGATTTATATAGTGAAAAATAATTCAGTAATATATGTAATATCTGGTCCAACCCCTCTCATTATGACTGAATGATCCATTAAAACTACATGAATAATATATTATATGTCTCAATTGTTAAATAATGTTAATTAGGAACCAATATATTTTGAATTTAAACTAACAAATTATTACTCCAAGACTATCAATTTAGATATCCACTTATGATGGATACTAGTTTATAAATTATTATTAGGTGGGATGTTTTAAGGATTTTTTTATCATATATATTCTGGAAATGAGAATAAATCAATTATAAATTATTACTAAATTTTGAGGAAAATTAATTCTATTATCAGAAAATAATTTTGTGGTTCACTAGGATTTAATGTCTGAAATAATGATAATGGAATAAGAGGAACTTATCTAGATATATATCGAATACATGATAATTTCTTGAATTAATATATTTGGGTTTTTATTTAGTTATATAAGTTTCTATGTTTTTAAGGATAAGGGGAATATATCTATAAATATATTAGAATCATGATATTTTATATAATGAAATATTTCATTATTTAATAATATATATATTTTAGTGTAATATGATAAGGTATAATTTATTTTTCATAGGATAAAATTAATGATATTTAATTTTATTTATTTATTTAGTTGATAATATATAAATTTGATATTTTGTATTTATAATCTACATAAATTTTTAAAAACTATTTAAATTTATTTACTGTTTCTTAATTTTAAATATTACACATATTTCAAGTGTTCAATTATTTTGTAAAGGGAACATCAACTACATAGTATGAAACATGAAAATTAAATAAACATTTTATTAATATAATGAAATTCATTTGACATATGTATGAATAAATCCTATAGAATATTCCTTATATGAAATTAACCAGGATGAAAAAAACCATGTGTGATTAAAAAAGTATATATGTTTCCCTAAAATTGCATGAGAATCTATATATGAATTAATATATGGTTTTGATAGATTAATTGTATAGGGTCTCATGTTTTAATTAATAAATAGGTCGAAGTGATTTAAAAAAAACCTGAGATAAGTTTAAATTTTTTAAACTATACACATATTTTTTTACCGATTATCCTTCCTTTGAATCGGTATAAAAAAGGTGATATGTAAGGAGTTCTGTGTAAGTATATTTTTTTATAATGAAATAATCCACACATATGTTCATAGGTGGGATATGTTCTTAATTTTTGTTATTTTAAGAGATTGATTTATTAGAATTACTTGGAACTCCCATAGTAATTATTGAAAATGTTCCCAAAATATGTTAGGTGAATATCCTTGACCATGAACACATATAGGAATCATTTTTCCCCATGTCCAAATTACATAATAAAACACATCCTATATACTAATAATCTAAAAAAATAGATTCAATACATATAGTGTATATGGATTTCATTGTTTATTATAATTTTTAAACTATTTTATGTCTAATTAAACTTATTCAAACATTTATTATTTAGTAGTAATGAATCATGTTCTCTATTACTCACACCAAGAATTAAAATTACATTGTGTATGAATAATTCACTCACATCCAAACCATTACAAGTAATTTTGAAAAAAATAATCCTCATACTATGTTGTTAAACATGATATTCCAAATAAATTTTGTATGATTAAATATAAATTAATGTATATGACTAAAATAGGTAATTTGAAATAATATATAAATATCCTAAAATATATATGATTTAAAACATTTTATAATTTAAATGAAAAAAAATCCATGCATATTCTCTCCATATTCCATGGGATACAATGATAAATTAGCTTTTTTAAACAGGGATAATGAATTGTATGTGAGATCAATTAATTATATACATAGCCATAAGAATTATATGTTATGGAAATAATGTAGGGATCTTTGGGATAATTTCTATAATTTATAGGGTTGATGACACAAAGTATCTATAAATATTTTTATATTTCATTGTTTTATGAAATGTGAGCAACTATCCATTCACCATTATTTTCTATATGTTGGTTTTTTCTATATAGTTTCTATAATTTAATAATATTTAGTTGTTTATTATTCTATACAAGCATTTTTTAATAAACTCATTTTTTATTTTATTAGCAAAGATTCTCAAGATCAAAAAAATTATCCCAATGATTATGGGCCTTACCATAGCATTTTATAATTTACATTTATGTATTTGTTGAATATAAAAAACCCCTAGGCAATAATAATAAGTAATCCAATTTCACTAACTTCTAGTCACATAAATAAAATTCAATTTTCACCCATACACAAATATAGGATTTATAACAAGATCAAAAGATTTATTTGTTTTTGAGTTCATGATATCGATCCCTTGAAAATGTTTTGAGATGGTACTCTTTGATTTTTCAGTGGTTTCATTTCCATTCCCCAACATGATGACGTTAGGGTGCATGTAATCATTTGGGAAAACATAGTTTGTGGACTATGGAACCATAACAGCGTTATAAATATGGATCATAAGAGTTGATTTGATGTGTGTATAATTTTATTATTTTTATTTTATCTATGTGTATATTTTCAAGTTAGTTTAATTATATCATATACAATAAAAAATATTTCCCCATTAATGTTTAAAATTTAATTTATAATTGAATAATATAAATATATATTCAACAGATGGGCAGTTTTGATCATGTGTTTTCATGATATATCCCTGCTTAACATCCTAAGTTTAATTCAAGGACTAAAATGTAATTCATTAGATTCCAAGCATAATGAAGCATTACTCATACCAAGGATTAAATTTTTTTCCAATAAAAGATGGTTATTAGGAATTTACACAGTTATAAATAATATGTATCCCTGAAAGGGTTACAATTATTGGTGAATGATATAGTCAAATATATTATACTATTTATTAAAGTTCTATTTTACAAGATAAATATTGTTAAATGAATCCGTATTTTATTTTAGTATGAGCTAAAACAAATTGAGTATTCCCTATGGATTAGAAGGAATTTTTTTTTAATGGTAATCAAAATGTGTTTGAATATGATGAATAATAATAAGGATTTATCATTCACAATAACATTTATCATGTATTGATGTTAGATATAGGTTTTATTCTCAAATTAATAACTCCATTAATTGTTTTAAATTATATTATTAGTTTAAGAAGAATATAATTAATTAAAAATTGGATTTAAATAAATATTTCATCATTTATAAAAACAAAATTATTATTAAAACATTGTTTATTGATTCCATTATTTAAATTAAAAATAATGAAGAAACATATGATGAATTTTTTACCTAGAAGAGATTGAATTTTGAAATATCAAGGGTGTTTTAAATTATTAAATTTTTAGATATATATGTATATAATATATTACATATTATTATTCTTTCACAAAAAAATCATTATAAGGTATATAATTTTTTTAATGGATGACTCTAGAGATTTTTACTATTTTACTTGACATAAGAAATAAATGATGTTAGATTATGAAAATGAACCACAACTCAAAGTGATTTGTGAAGGAGAATCATGTAATTAGTTTAAATAATAGATATTGTGTTTTAAAAAGAAATTGTTCATAAGTCCAATGAAACATAATGTATAAAAACATGTGGATGTAATAAATATCATTAGATACAATAAAGGAACATTTTATTGTAGTTTTGTAAAAAACAAAACATAATTATTATATTAGGGATATATGGATAAACATTTAGAATGAGAAAATAGAGAATGGATTCATAATTTTTGGACTGCATTATTTTTCCATGAAATACTTTTTTGGTCACACTCTATAAGAAAAATTACTATCACTCATATCTTAATAAAATTTTATTTTTTTAATAATAATATTGCAATGAACAAGTGAGATTTCTGATGTCAAATTATGAAGGCATAGGGTAAATTTTTTCGTACCCCCTAATAAGTCGATGGGGATTTAAATTGAAATCAAATCATTATAGGATTAATTGAAATATTGGATTAAAATGATATTTTTGAAAATCACTATTTTATTAAAGACAAGGTAGGAGTTTTCCATCTTTGAAAAGAATTTGTAAAAAAGGAGGGATGTTATTAATTTCCTGATGAATGCTCTATCAAATGTGTTTTTTTAAAATAAAACTTTTATTTGGATTTTATAATTTCAAAAGATTTATATATAAATACATAATTATATAAGAAACAGAATTATTTTTCATGTGATGAAAAATGAGAAGAATTGAAGTGGTTATTTTTTGTCAAACTGGAGAGGGAGTGTTATTTATTATATTTCCAATCATCATGATAGATAATGACATAGTGGTTGTAAGATATTGGAGGTGATTCAATATGTGGATTATTATGTTACTTACAAATATACTATGGTGATTAAAAGTTCTATTGGTAAATTAATGATATCGAAATGGCGTTAATTTACAATGGGGTATATGAGTCGATCTCAATTGAGAAGTGGTTAATTTGGAATTGAGAACACATCGAGGGATATAGTAACATCATTAACACCATTATATAATAGGGTATGTGGTTCATATACATGGAATATTAGATAAAAATGATATATTATTTGTGATGATATGAATCTAATAGTTCTACATGTTTTAAGGTTTTAATAATTGAAATTGTTCACATAGATGTGTGAGAAGACTGTTTTTTTCATATGAAGGAGAAAATGATGATGTTTATCAATATTGTGTAAAAATCATCTAAATGTTTTCACAAAAACTGTTTATGATTTAAAGGCTTGTAGGTATAATGACTTTATCATAAATGAGAAGGTTAACACATTGAAATTTTGGTTCTAATGAATGTATTAGGAAGGAATAATTAACTACCATAATATGTGATGGTTTTAATATGTGGAGAATCTTATAAAATAATGGAGTTACTCTGACATAGGTAGATTATTGTTGAGAAGGGTTTTCTATTTCATGAGATCTAATGTGAGAAAATATTATAATTCAACTAGAAAATGATGACCAAACATGGAGTCCTTATTTCTATACAAATTTAACACTCAAAAGTTTCTATTCCGCAATAATTCCAACCTAGGGTTCATGGAGTCACAACCCAATAAAGTATAGGTCTTTCCATAATTTCAAAATATATGAGTTGAAAATAATGATTTGGTAGTTTCAAATACATATTATTCTATATATAGAAGATTAATATTTTTTTCTATATATATTCCTAAAAAAATAATCAACATATTATAGTACTTAATAAAAATATTTCATTACAATTCATTATATTAACCATTTTTATTTAAACCTTTAGTAAATTGGAATAAAAAATATACTTTAAATACCCCATGTTCATTGTATAAACTCATTCTGATTTTCATTATATGTAAAACAGCATAATCCATATATATTCATTCACATATCACAAAAAGTATACTTATATAAGACTCTTATGAAATTCATAATTTTTATATCCTCATATCATGGGGACATAGAATCTTAAGAACATGTTGAGAGTAGATGATATCTAAGTGTAATAATTATTTATAATTCCCTATTATCATTACCCATAAGTATATATTAACAATATTATAATCACGATAAATAAAAATCTTATATCCACCAAATCAGAGATTGTGCATCATGGAATAAGAATTAGAATAACAAATTACATGAAAGGGTACATAAAAATGATCACTAAAGTCATAAAATATGAATTTAGTAATGGATAAAGCATTGTAGTACATTAATTATTTTAATAAAACTATATTAAGAAATCATCACAATCATTCATGAAACATATTTTTCTTATGATTACAAGAAACTAAAATGTTCTTGTGAGTAATTGTAACATGAGATACAATCATTGGACAAATGCATTTTAGGAGGTATAGGTCCCAAAATATCATTCATAAATACCAAAATGTGGCACATTAAAATGATTAATATATCATTTAATAATGAAACCATAGATATATAATTTTTTTTCATTTAATAATCAAATGAAAATTTTGATCAATTTTTTACATAATGAACGCATGGAAAAAAATTGGATTAAACCAACACAAAATAAATATTTAATGGAATGAAAATTGGAAAAATATACAATCAAAGCATATTTATATAATAAAATAATTAAAAATTCCATTAATATCTATATCATGATAATACAATTAGAAAATAATGTTAATCCAATGACATCGTGTTACATTATTGTTAAATACCATTCAATCAATGGGATAATTTTCACATTTTAAGGAGATTTATACATATAAAAATGGTTAAAATAAATATAAAACAAATAATATATGTTTTTGTAGAAGAAAATAACAATTATAAAATAATAAATCATTCATATTGGAACTTTAAAAAGAAAATAACGAATAAGGATATTCCATTAAGGGAGTTCTCTAATGGAGAAGAAGATACAAGGATTCTTTCACTTTCATTAAATAATTAGAGTATATAATTAGCCAAAAATAAAATAATATTTGATTGTTTATAAAAAACATGAATATCCTATTAATATTTTGGGTAATTTTATAATTGATAATAATTTACTTGATTCATTATCTATTTTAAATAAAAATTATACGAAAAAATATTTTTTTTGAATAACTTGTGCTTTTAGAATAATTTTAATCAAAACCCCTTTGACCATTAAAATAAAATGAATCAAAATATATTTATAATAATTTAAATGATATGGATATTGAAACACCATGTTTATGGTAAATTAAAATCAGTAGGAAAAAATCAGACCTTATTAATAGTATCATAGTAAAAATGACAAATATTTCCCAAGAAAGTAAATTTGATATAACTGAAGCCTTACAAAAATTTAAAAATATTTGATATCATCATTATAATACTAGATAATAATGAATATATCATAATAATTTCTTTTAGAAAATTTTCATACATACATCAATTTTTAAATTTCATTTCTAATTTATTTATTCTTGTATGTTTGTTAGTAGATTTAAATATTCAAAATATGGTGTGAGTAATTTTAAAAATTTTCAACTAGTTTCATAATAACAAGTTATTATTTTATAATCATCTAATGATAATCATTTACAGACGACAAAGGGTTCTGTAATTTAATTTTTATTAATATTTTTAAAGACATAATTTCAATCAATGATATTTTTTATTACAATATATGTAGATGATTTGGATAATGAACAAGTAACAATGTTTCTTTTTGAAAAAAGTTTGTTTTCATAAATAATGAGTTAAAATATTATATCAAACTCCAAATTAAAGATATTACTAATTTATTTATTTATTTAAAATAACAATATAATTTAAATTCTTATATTCATGTTTGACAGACATTTAAATTATTATTTATTTATTTTGTTCAACAAACACAAATAAGAACCTAACATATTTAATTAATGATTATAAATTTATTTATTTAAAAAATTATTATAATAGAAGAATAATGATACTATATTTTTCATATAAAGATGTTAATAAATATTTTAGCAATAAATATGAATTATATAATAGGTATTATTCTTTTTTTTATAGTATGATAAAATGTTTTTTATATTAGAATGATCTTTTGGATGGTTGATTTTTCTATGGATGTTTATTACTCATATTGTTATCATGTTTTCCATGAAAAAGTTATAAAAGATTAGGTATTTCAAAAAAAACATTTATCCTCTTAATAAATTATCATGGGAAACCATATAAGGACGTCCTAAAAGTAAAAAATGAATTCAATCATTACACTAAGGTGGTAGTGCACATGTACATATGGATTATGATTTATGTATCCATAAAATGGGGAAAATAAAAAACATTTATTATCATTTAATAATATTAATAACTTAACTAATAGAATAAATATATATTAAATTCCTTCCATTTAATAACTGGGTATGGTGGTGCTGGAAAACAAAACAAATATCCTCATGGATGTGGTAGTTCATTGAAAAATGTATTTTTTTCGGTTTTTCTAATTAGAAAAGGGAAAGGTTGATATTTACAATAATATAATTATAATAACCTAAAATTATTATAATTATAAATATATGACCATTTAATTATATTATACTGTAATTGTAGATATAATAAGTTCACAATACAAAATAAAAAAGAGAAAGGATATATTATAATTTTATACCTTTGAACATGTATTATCTCTTTGGGATACTAGTTAATCATATAAGGGATATATATTTCAGAAAAATTAATCCAAATAAATGTGGGTAATAATATTTATGATATGATTAGGTTTTGTTTTTTATAAAATTTTTGGTATTTGGTGTGAGGATAATTGAGGAGAGGATTTCCCATTTTATAAGTATAATTGAAAGGAATTTCTTAAATACTAAAAAAATTCAATATTTGAACGTAACTCTAAATTAATTTAACTTAAAAAATGAGTTTTAATTTATTGGGGTATTTATATGTCAAATATCATCACTGAAAAACAATTCAAATACATGTTTGGAATATTTTTTCATCTAAATAATTTTATTATGTTTATCATTATTGCATTTATTGTGGAAATAATATTTTTATAATAAAATTTCCTTTATACGAAGAAATAAATTACAAATTAATAAATATGTTTTATTTAAATTGTCCAAATTTTAGAGCCATTTTACTATAATTTTTTAAAATTTTTAAAAAAATATTTTTAAGATACTACATATAAAACATATGAAAACATATATTTGAAAATATAAACTTGTGTGGTAAAATGTAAAATTTAGGATTATATATTAAATGAAAATGATTTAAAATTATAAATTCACATATAAAATAAATAATCAAAATTTGAAAATGGTTTTATGAATTTCTAATTAACATTTATTTAACAAAAACATCAAAAAATCATGATAATTTTCAAAAGGATATTTTTCTCTATTAATATAAAATAATGATTTGTATAAAAAAATAAAGGTCAATCATAATTTAATATTGATATTATGAAATAATGTTTTTCCAATATTAAATTTATATATATTTTTATAATTTTTAAATAAAATATTAATGCATAATATCATATTTATATCAAATGAAAATATGTTTTCAATATATTATCAAATGTTATTCTAATTTTAAATAAATTATTATTCTAATTCATATCATTATTTTATATATTTTTTATAGAAACAAATTGTAGTATGCTTAGTTTCATTAAAAAAATAATATAACATTTTTCTATTATAAATTTTTTAAAATATGATGAACTCTCATGTACTACAAAGGAATTTGTAAATAAAAATACAATATCATTAAAAGTAAACAAAATGTCTAATATAATTTTTAAAAAAACTGAAATTAATAATTGAATAATTATATACTTGTTATATTAAGATACATTCCCCTTATTATATCTGTTTATGCCATAGAAACAACATACAATCTAGTGATAACCTTGATGTGTGATTCTTCTAGTATATATCTCATAAGAATTTACAATAGATTGAATTTCATTGAGTAGTTATTTATCTCAAATTGTATTTATTCATGTTCATCTTCTGCTTGGTCTATTTGAAAACCATGAAGAGATACCTTCTTCCCCAATATAGATAAATAATATATATAATTAAAAATTCATGTATTTATATCTCTTTAATTCAATCATTAATTCCCAAATATGGATAATTTGTTGTTTCTAGATAAATTAAAGAATATATTATAATTTAACAATATTATTTGATATATCATAATTATAATTTTTTGTTATATTCATAAATTATATCATATTTTTTTAAATTAAATAGTAAATTCTCATGTCATTAAATTCTTTAATTATGTAAATTGTATCGAAATTTATCTAATTATTAATAATTTAATATTATAATGGATTAAATAACATTATAATTAATTTCAATTGATTATACATTATCCATTTCCTTTTTTACTAGATAAATCAAATTTCCACCTGTAATCATATTTAATGTTGTGTTGAGATATTATTTTATAAATTGCGAAAAATACTCTAATAATATTAGAGAAAAGGAAAATTCATTTGGGATTTATAATGATTCTTATGTTAGTAATTGATAATGTCTCTACCTTGAGATGTGATTTTTGAATAAATGAATATATCCTTGTTAAGGGAGCCAATCCATTCCAAATATCACATTTCATTATTAATGTAAGGATAAAATGATTTCATAAAAATTAAAATCCAAAAATTATATATTAGGGAATGGTTATTAAAATTAGAAGTAAATATTTTTGGTACTCATCCGAAATCTCACAATCATTGTAGGGAAATGATTAATTAAATAATAATAATAGAAAAACTTATTGAGTTAGATATGATTCAAATACACCACGTTAAATTATTCAGTAGATATATTATGTTCCACATTCTATACCTTCATCATTACTTACATCCATGGATATTATTTCTTAGGCATTCCCATGAGATGTATATTGATGTTTTATATCTTATTACTCTATATTTGGTTATGTAATATAGTTGGAACATTTTAATGATACCCACATTTACAATGGAGACCCATTTTTGTATATTTGGATGAACTGTTTACCTCCCTAGTATATTGTCCAATGCGATAATAACTTTTCTCAAGTAATTATTTAACTATTCCCTATATTTTCACATATATAAAATTTTCCAATTAATTCAAAACATTCCCTATTGTTATTCATAAAACATTTAAAACAATAATTAATGCTAATATTTCGTCATTTATCAATATCATCAACGAATCAGCGACTATATTATATATTTATATTCCATTGCATGTTTGGAATAGCTACCATTTTTACATTGTTAATCATAACACATGGTTACATTTTTTGTATAACCACAAGATTTATATATAAAAATGTTGTCCCATTATGTTTCTTAGAGTATAATATTTACATTATATATGGTATATAGTGTATTATTTGTTTCATTGGGAGTCAAAGATTACTATAAAAAATGGGTTATTCTTAGAGGATAAATATTTATAACTATAGGGGATATTAGAAAAAAATAAATAAATGTAAAATCCAACCTCAAAATGTATTTCTTTTCAAAATAATTATATATAAATTAAGTTCTACAATAAAAAATAATATGTTAATAAGTGTTTCTTTTGTTATAGTTATATTATAATTCAAATCCAAATTTATAAACATAATACACATGTAATAATAAATTGTTAAATGAATTTGATTAAGCATAGAAACCCCATGTGTAAGATCCCAGATCTTATAAAGGTATGTCATCCTTTAAATTTTCCTTTGATTCCATTATATTGGTAGAAATATTGTTTACAGAATGTTTAAGGAGTCTCAAAGGTGTTTTGGCGGCTCGAGACACAAAATAAAAGGAAACCATGCCATGTAGTATTGGGCACACAGTCTGCGCACAACCTAGAAAACCGTGCATCCTTCTCGGGAATACTATACACCCCTAAGATGAAGGCGCACAAAGATCTTTGTCATGGTTTTTAAATCATGTTGCCTTCCCAGGGAAACTGTGCAGCCTATTTTCCCTTAGATAGTGGCATGCAAACAGTTTGGAAAACCGTGCATCCAACCAGGGAGGCCTAGAAATGATTGAAAATTTTAAAAAATTTCCCCTCTAGGATATTAATAACTATCATGTTATTTACTCCCAATTATCCCCTTATTACCCTAGTAATAAAAAAAATCCTTCAAGAGCTCCAAGAGATCGATCTAACTTGTTTCTGATTCTTTTATGGTGTTGTTGAATGTGGATTGATGCTCATGGTAAGGCTAATCACATCTTTGATACTCTTTTGAGTGTAGGGTTTGTATATTATTCTCCCCTCTTTACAATGCTCTAAAGCCCTTCATATTTGGTGAGATCTTGGTTAATGGTTGAAAGGTTGTTTGAAGAAGAATCCAAAGTCACAATTAATATTGAGTTCACCCACAAAATCAAGGTTGGTGGTCTAGAAGTGTATCCCATATTTTTATTCTCGATTTGTGCTTGTGTGATTTTCTTCTTGGGTGTATCTTGATATGTTTTGATCATCCCTATAATGTTTAGGTAATATGGTTATTAATATGGTAAATGGAAACCCTCACGACTCCCATAGGATGTGTCTAGGGTGACAAGACAGACCTAGTTCCACCCATGGGGTGTGCCGACTTCCACAGACCATCATATTATTGTAGAAAAAGTGATATTGTTGTGTATTTTGTAGATCCCTTCATATACATGTTGATGTTATTGATTGTGTTGGGTAAAAGATAGGCGATTTACCTAGGCTTAATAATAACCTAATTGATAGTAGTTTAACATAGTGGTGATTTATATTTTTTGAATATGGTGATTCTTGTTGAATTGTGAGTATTCTAAGAATGTGTAAATGGGTTAATATGTGCAAATGATTAAATACCATAATGGAATGTATTATGTTCCTCGTAATGATTCCTAGTAAGTTATGCATAATGAAAGAAGACTAGTGAGATAGCCACAAAAAATGAATGTGTATTGAGATAAGAGAAATAATAGGGAGTTGGGATAAATGGCTAAATAATGTGAAATATGGTAATCATGTTAATGGGTTGTGACATGGGATTGACTCTCTTTTTATTTTTGTTATTTATGTTTTCCTTGGGAAATGGTCATGATTTCTTGTGAATGGTTGATGGATATACTTACATATATATCATGTGTGCACGACTTGGTACAGTGGGGTATTGACTTGAGGTTCGACGCTAACGGGTCGGGTTAGAATGATGCTCTAAACCACACCTGTAATGCAAGAGATAATGAATAAGGATAAGGATCTATTCCCCAAATATTTTCATCCACCTGGAAAGAGGATTTGAGGTGAGGATATTGTTGACATGAAAAAGTTATTCCTAGTGAGATATTATACCCATGTGTTTTTTTCACATGCATGTGATTGTGTAATTGAAGCCTTTTTAACTTATTGTGTTTGATGAAACCATTTAAAATGCATTGTAAAGGGTATGTAATGAGAAATGGGATGAAATAGTAATATATTTAATGGTAATAAATACTGATAATTGCCAAGAAATGTTAATGGAACTTAATATTTTCTTTGTTGTTTGTTTTCATTTTCTTATTTCTTGAACAATTGATTATAATAGATATTTTGTAGACACTGTCAGTGGTGACATACAGAGTTATACTCACACACTTCTTAGGCTGCCATTGGGTACCCAAGTAGACATCATGTTTCTAGGTAAGAGGGATTAGAAAATTCTATTTATAGTGAGTTGGGTTGGTATAGGTGTACGTAGAGGAGGACATTAACATGGTGCCTGAATCATTTTGGGGTTTTTTAGTTTCCTTCATTTTGTGTTTTGTTAAATAGTTCACCATTATCATGCTATTGCATATTTACTGTTGTACATGGTTGTACCTTGTTTTTGGGGAATGGTTGTTTATGAAGTCTCTTATATTATTGGTTACTATTCCACTATTTTTTTATCATCTATAATGGATTACTCTAATGAATGGGGGTAGAGTCTCCCTAATTTACATTTTGGAAGCAACCTTTGGCATACGAGGATGCGCACTTAAGGTCATTTAACATCCCGGTTCGGAAAATCGGTTTAGTAGCTTCGATTTTGGGGACGTTACAAAGTTGAATTAGAGGATATCATTCTTCTCCTTCACTGAATCTTGTTATTTGAGATGGTATCTTAGAGTTATGATTGTTTAGGCCCTGTAATGAGATTTTTCATGGGATTAACTACCCCATGTATGATGGAAAACCCACGTCACCTAGGGTGGAATTTTTTGTTATTAATTGTGAGATGTTATAGTTGATGATATTTCACTATTAGTTGATGAACATGTTGTGGGACGTTATGGTTAAATGCTATTTGGAATGTGGCCTCAATGGAATAATTTTATGCATTTATGCACTATTTTATGCACCTAGATAAATACTTTTCATGCATCATGGTTGGCACACATGGGTTAGGTGTGTGAGGCATGATAGATAGAATGCACCTCGAATCTGGAAAATTGAAAATAAAAAAAGCAGTAAATGAAAAAATGCGAGGGGTGAAGATAAAATAATGGTGTGTGATGATTACTGAAATATTTTTAATTAAATTTTTTTATTTAATTGATATTTTTTTTGTAACATGTTGTGAGAGCGTTGTGGTGGTGTACGGTTGTTTAACCCTTGCAAAACATGACCCACTGTAGGGATGGTCGGGGTGATGTTTTCTGAATGATAAATAATTTTGGGATTGTTCATGTGTAGTGGGTTTTGTGGATGGTGAAGGGACTTATTGTTATGATGGTGTGAATGTTTTACAGTATGTGTTCTAATCCTCACATTTAGAAAATGTATTACAATTCCACCACTACGTCGATCTCCGGTTGAGATATAAGATGATGTTGCTTAGAAGACTCCTCTATTAGTGGAGCAAGAGAATCTGGTGATCATATATGTAGATAATAGAAGTTATGAGAGAATTTGGCTTACTTTATGCAGATGATGGATCGAGACCAAGGGCAGGTTGCAATGAATATGTTTGATCTGACAAGAGAGTTTTAGTTGCAACACCCTATGACCTTTACTGGAGAGGGTGGGCTAGAGGCCTTAGAGTTCTACATAGAGTCTGTCCAGATGATACCTGATCATCTAGAGACTCTGGTTGGGATGTGGGTCAAGTTGGAAGCTTATATGTTGCTGGTCTAGGAAAAGCATTGGTGGAACATCCAAGATTTTTCTGAGCAGGCTGAGGGGATGTTATGGAATAATTTCTAGGAAATGTATCAAAATAATTTATACAAAAAATATCTAAGGAATAAGCGGGCTGCTATGTAATTGTTCCTGACTCTGGGATCGATGATGGTGACAGAGTATGTTGGACACTTCAATAATCTGTAATTTTTGTCCCAGCATTGACAGGGGATGAGGCATTGGTTACGATGCATTTCCATAATGGGTTGATACATGAGATCAGGTATCTGGTGAATATATTTTTCTTGATGTGGTTTAAAGAGATATTGAATTAATGGATGATCTTATAACTAAACCTGAATTATGCTTCAGGTAGTGGGCTTGTCGTACCAACTAGGCGAACATGTGGGGCAACTTCTGTGGGCTGAAATCATTGTTTTGGTTGTTTTCAGTAGGGTGTGAGTGTAAAAGGTGGTTATAAGAGAGGTTAATTCTCTCATAGTGGTGATCATGTGTTCTTCTATTAGTGTGGTAGGACAAGGAAAATGTGTGTCCAGTGGCCTCGAACTCTTGTTTAGTGCCGATCGTGTGGTAGATTAGGACACATGTAGAGATTCTGAAGGAACCCTCAATAGTTCAACCTGAATGTTGGTGAAATGAAGATTCATAGCGGATTCAAGGGATCATTTTCTCTATATCATGTAGGAAGTTGGTATTCCACTTGTCGTACTAGATAGGGTGGTCTATATAGAGCTCGGGGGTAGGAATGGTCACGTTAGCAGCATATTCGAGTGCAGGGAATGAAGGTTGGAACCCAAGGTCAAGGGGCAGGTCAATTTCATATAGGATAGTATGCACTCAGTGATGGTGAGGCTAGGACTTCGACAATTTTCGGTATGATCCTTGTAGATTCCATGCATTCTAGTGTGTTGTTTGATACTGGTGCCACACACTCTTTAATTTTTTTTCATCACGAGGTAGCATTTGGTTTTCCTGTAGGGAGTGTGTGTGGGATTATGTAAATAGCCACACCATTAGGGGTGGGAAATTAATATGTTGGGTATTTTAAGGGATGTGCTCTGAAATTTTGTGGGTATTGTTTCCTACGAGACTTTTTCATTCTTAGGATCTTTGTATTTGACCTGATCTTGGGTATAGACTAGTTGGTGTTGTATCGGGTACACATAAAATGTTACAGTTTCAGGGTATAGTTCAGGTCACTTGAGGGGGACGCTTCTATCCATCATGGATATTGGGATGTCTGAATTAGTCGTGTGAGACCATTTTGTTGGATATTTGGTAGTATCACTACTCAAGTAGCTTTTCTTGTTCTTGATAATGAAATAAGGGAATTTAATTTCATCCATGCAATAGTGGATTTGTTTCAGGATATGTTTCTTAAGGAATTCTTGGGGTTTCCACCTGAGGGGGATGTTGAGTTAATGATTGAGTTACTACTGGGTGTGGAACCAGTCTCTATTCTGCAATACCAAATGGAACTGGTTGAACTCTAGGATGTAATGGTTTATCTCGAGGAATTGGATCATAAGGGGTTCATATGTCCTAGTACGTCTCCTTGGGGGTCTCTTTTGATTTTTTCAATTAAAAATAATGGGTTGTTAAGGATGTGTGTTGATTATTGGAAGTTAAATCGAAGGACGATGATGAATCAGTTCCATAATTCTAGAATTTATTACCTATTTGACCAACTAATATGTTATTTAGTGTTTTCTATGATTGATTTGAGATAGGGTTATCACCAGTTAAGGGTGAAAAATTATAACGTACAGCTAACGGATTTCAGGAGTCAGTACAGGTTGTTTGAGTTTGTGGTTATACCTTTTGGGTTAACCAATGAACCAGTGGTGATCATGTCTTTGATGAACCAAATATTTAATACCCCTCTAGATCATTTTGTGTTTGTCTTTAAGAAATACATATTGGTGTACATGAAATGTCATGATGATCATTCCCAACATCTTGACATCATTCTGAGTATATAAACATATCATCAGTTATAAACCACGCTTTCAAAGTGTTAGTTCAAGATTGGGGATGTTTATTTTTCGGGTCACATCATCTCTGAGGTGGGTTTGTTGGTGGATCCATAGATTCTGCCAGTTGTCATTTCTTTGAAGTATCCAAAGTGTGTTTCAGATGTTCAGAGTTTTTTGGTTTTGGTCGGGTATTACTGGAGGATCATCTAGGATTTATCTCACATGGTAGCACCACTATTGGGCCTGACCAAGAAGGGAATCGTGTTTGTGTGGTATGTGGATTGTGAGATTCCATTTCAAGAGTTGAGAAATAGAATAACGACCACACCGATCTTGATCTTACATGAGCCAGGTAGGACGTATGTCATATTTTGTGGTGCGTCCGGTATCGGGCTTGGGGCTATGTTGATTCATGATGAGTGGGTTGTGTCTTATGGGTTGAGGAAAATGACCTTCCATGAATTTAATTATCCCACTCTTGATCATGAGTTGTCAATGGTATTTCATGTCATAAAGTGCTTGACGAACTACTTGTTTGGGGAATAGATCACAGTGGATACCGATCACAAGAGTCTGAAGTATATCTTTTCGAGGAAGGATTTGAATCTTCGACAGCAAAGATGGGTTGAGTATGATAATTGTTTTATAGTTAGTTGGTATATAATCTTGGGAAAAGGGAATGGTGTTTCTGGTTCTTTGATAAGGAAGGTATAGAACTATGAGGTTTAGGAATCCAACACCGAGAAGAAGGTGATGGATTTTTTCATTGAGATGTGCCTTGAGTTGCAGGATTAAAATAGTCAGGTGACTCTTTCATCAGTGGCGGTTGAGTCTACCCTTTTGAAACAAATTAAGAAAATTAATCTTGATGATTCTTAATGATTGTACACGTAGGAATGAATTAAAGGTGGGGAGACACCTTATGGATAGACCGTCAGTATGTACTGGGTTGTTTGTGTTCATGGTCATGTGGTTGTGCCAGTATGCATTCGAGAAGAGTTGATGCATGATTTCCATTTATCAAAATTGGCTTTGAATCATGGTTTGACCAAGATTTATCTTGATATCCGTAGTTAGTATTTTTTGGTCGGCAATGATAAAGGAAGTTGGGGGGTTTGTGGCACGGTGCCTTATTATTTAATAGATGAAGGACGATAATCAAATCCCATGTGGGTTGTTACATCCATTTCTATTATAGAATGGTAGTGGGATGATGTGATGATGGATTTTGTAATGTATCTTCTGATGACACCTCAAAAGAATGATGCAATATGGGTGGTTCTCGATCGACTAATGAATGTGTCTCATTTCTTACCAATTCAGGAGACTTATACAATTGGTCATTTGGGTGAGTTTAATTTTCAGTAAATAGTATATCTTCATAGAGTACCAGGAATTATAGTTTTGGATCGTGATCCTCATTTCACATCGTGCTTCTGGAAATGGTTTCATATGGCTCATTTTATATAATTTCTTTTGAGTATGGATTTCCACCCACAGATGGAAAGTCAGTCGAGGAGTACAATCCATGTGTTGGAAGACATGTTGAGGGATTGTATGTTGGATTTTGGTGGTTCCTGGGAGAAGAACCTATCACTTATTAAATTTTCATACAAAAACAAATTTCAGGATACAATTCAGATGGCATCGTTTGAAGTTTTCTATGAGAGGCTGTCAAGATCTATGCTATGTTTGTTGGATGCTAGTGAATCAATGCTGTTGGGACCGAGTATCATGAAGAAGAATTTGAAGAAATTTCAGTTGATTTGGAAACTAATGGAAATGGATCAGAGTATGCATAATTCAAATTCAGGTCAGATGTGATGAACACATTAGTTCGAGGTGGTAAATACCGTGTTTCTTTAGGTGTCTCCATGGCTGGGTCATCGATGGATTTAGATGCAATGCAAGTTAGCACCCAGGTATGTGGGGACATTTGAGATTGTGGAGAGGATCAGGATGGTGGAATAATGATTGAATCATCCATAGTGGTATAGTGGTATGTGTGATGTTTTTCATGTGTCTTAGCTTCACCATAATCACCCTGACCCAACACATGTGGTGGATAATGAATATTTTGAGCATGAGGCAGTTGCATCCTTTGAGGAGCAACCAGTTTGAATGGATTGTCATGGAGAGAATGGCATGCAAGGAAATTTTGAGCCATTAGTGTGAGTAATATGGAAACATGGGAATGTTTAGAAAGAAAATTGGGACAAGGAATCAGATATGCATTCATAGAGGCACAATCACTTCTTCTTGGATGTGCAATAAAGATTTGGATCTTGGCATGAGGAAGAACTGTTATAAGGTGGGGAGGTTTTAAAATCTTTTATCTTGGAAAGGTATGTCCCAGTTTATGTTTTGGTATGAATCACTTATTTTGGTTAAATGAATGATTTTTGGATGTTTAAGTAGCCTTTTAGGTGTTTTGGTGGCTAGGGACATGAAATAAATGGAATCCAGGGAACGAAGTATTGAGGGCACGGTTTGCGCACAGTTTGGAAAAATGTGAGGCCTCCCCAAAAAAATGTTTACCCTTGATATAGAGGCACATGCACGGCTTCCGCATAGTTTACAAACTGTGTGGCCTACCCAGGGAAACCATGATGCCTATTTTACCTTCTATAGTGGCATACATTTGGTCTGCATAGGGTTTGGAAAACCATGCGTCCAAACGGTGCAGCCTGGTAATGTTTGAAAAAAATTACAAAATATCCCCTTTGGGATTTTAATATCCAACTTGGGATTTCCTGTCCATTCTCCCATATTCACTCTAATAACGAACCAAATCTACCAAGATATCCAATAGATTGATATACCATGTTTATTTGGAATTTTTGTTTCTGTTGGTTGTGGATCAAAGCTCCGGGAAAGGCTAATCCCATCCATGATTCTTTTTTGAGCTTAGGGTTTGTATCTTCTTATCCACACTTTTTGAAGATCTAAAACACTACCCTTTGGGTGAGATCTAGGTTTAAGCTTATATGGTTGGTTGAAACAGAATTTAATGGACTGATTAAAGACTGTATCCACCCACAAAATCAAGGTAGGTGGTCTACAAGTTATATAACATTATTTATTTGTGGATGTGTACATGTGTGGTTTTGTTCTTGCTTGTGTCTTGATATTATTTAAAAACCCATGACATGTTTAGGGAAAATGGATATTAAGAAGGTAAATGGATACCCTCATGATTCCCATGGAATGCGTCGAGGGTGAACAGACTAATATAGGGCCACCACTGGGTGTTCTAACATCCCCAAATCAAGGTATTTAAAAATTACAAGTGATAATATTGTGTATTTATATATAACCCTTGATAAAAATGTTGATATGGTTGATTATGTTGTGTAGAATCTATGTGATTCACCTACGATTAATAATAACACAAGGGATATTGGGTTACCATGAAAGTGGTTTATATGGGATGAACATGTTTATGCTAGAAAAATTGGGAATAGTTTTTGAATGTGTAAATGGGTGACAAATGAGAATGATGATTGAAAAATGAGTTAATATGTGGAAATGATTAAACAAAATAATGGAAGGGATTATGATCCTGATAATGAGGTCTACTAAGTAAGGCATAACGAACAATGCTAGGTGATATAGGCACAGTGAATGAATGGTTAGTGATAAAAGAACAATAAAAGGGAGTTGGGATAAATGGATAAATGATTTGAACTTTTTTAACTGTGTTAATGGGATAATTCATTGGATTAAATCTCATGTTATTGTTATGATTTTTATTTTCCTTACGCGATGGTCGTGATCTTGTGTTAAAGGTTGATGTATATACCTAGATATATATAGTGTGAGACATCTTGGTAGAGTGGGATATTTACTTGTGGTTTTATTCCCAAGGGTTGTGTTAGACTAAGGTAGTAAAATCCCACCCTAATACATAGGTTATGGAAAGGGACTATTGTTATGTTCCCCTAAAAGTTTCATCAACTCAGAATGAGGCTTTGAGGTGAGGATATGGTTGACATGAGGAATTTTGTTCGAGTGAGATAGAATAAGAATATGTGTTTTACTCGTGCATGTGATTGTTTACATTAAGAGAATGTAACTTGTTGTGTTTGATGAACCCATGATATATTAATTGTAAATGGTATGTAATGGGAAATGAAATTATATGGTATGATAAGTAATGGAAATAAATGTTGGTAGTGGACCTGAACTGGTTAAGGGAAATTAATCATTTCTTTTTCATTTAATTTCATGTCCCTCTTTCATGAACAATTATATATACCAGATATTTTGTAGACAATGATGGTGGTGACATACCGAGTTCTACTCACACCCTACTCGGTCTGTTGTTGGGTACTTGAGCAGACATCATTGTTTAAGGTAAGGGGAAGGGAAATGGGTCTTTCAAGGGAGTTGGGTTGGCACAGGTGTACGTGGAGGAGGACTCAAACATGTTTTTAGGACCATTTTGGGGATTTTGTAGTTAGTCTTCATTTTGGGGTTTGTTCACTTTTTCACATGTAGCATGAAATGGAATATTTACTATTGGGAATGGTTGTACCCCATTTTGGGGAATGTTGATTATGCTTGCTCTTGTATTATTGGATACTATTCCAAAATATTGTTTTCATTTGTTGTGTCTTACATAGATGAAATGCGGTATAGTCTGCCCAATTAGTCTTTTGGCCCCACTCTATTAGTCAGAAAACCTTGGTGTATGGGGATTTGCACTTAAGGTCATGTAACCAGCTAGATCAGAGCATCCGTTTAGTGGCTTCTGGGTTAGGGATGTTACACCTTGAGAGTGTCAAGCTAGTTGTGTAATTATGTCTCATTATTGTTCACCAATATATTATTATGCGTATAAAAAAAATTTCCTACTCAAGGTTACATCACCCCATTACAAATATTTTAAATAATTCATCAACTTATTGTATATATAAATTTATTCTCCTTCCATGTGTACCATAATATTTATTCTTTACCAAAATTTCATGATGTTACAATATATATAGACGTATACAATATATATACGCCAAGGACTTTCACTAATTTTTTCTTATCATAATAAAAAAATCACAATTTATAATCTAAATTTATATGTAGGATTATATATTAATTTGAAATTATAATAAACCGTAACATTATAACCATTAATAAATTTTATATCTACAATTTTTTCCTCAATGAATATTATAAAAATATATATTATTATCAAAACACAACTTAATAACTAATGTATATGATTCAAAACATGAATTTTAAATTAAATTACCTAATGAAAATAAATCATTACAATAAATTTTCATGACTATTTAGTTTTATAAATTATTAAAATATGGAAGAAACATTATGTAACACGACTATTTTGATCGAGTAGTTTTGTGGTGGGATAGAATTATGACCTATTTAAATTCCATTACATCATGTTATACTCAGGTTTTGGGATTTAGATGTATTCATGAATGGTTGTTTAGTATTTTTTATATTTCGTCTTGTGTATTGTTTTGGAGATGTTTTTGTGTGTGTGCATATGTACATAAGAAAAGGCCTTGCATGTCGGGGATATTCCTACTCACTGATAGTTTACATTCCCGTTCATATTAGTGGTAGGATTTAGGATTCATGGGATGATCCCCATTGGGACATATTGTCACAAAAAAAAATTTAACATTGTAAATAAATTTTTTATGAAAACAATATTTTTCTTTATTCAATAAGTAATCAGTCTTTTCAGAAAATTCAACAAAATCATTATTAGATTATTTTAAATTAAGGAATTAAAAAATGAAATTAATTTTTTCAAATTAAAAATCTATTGTTTTATCAATTTAATAAAATCTTAAAAGAAAGTATACCATTTCATTTTTTTATTTTAATAAGTAATAAATATATTTTCAATGAATAGAAAAATTTATTCAATAAATAAGAAAATAAATTGAAATTATTGATTCTAAAATTACCTGTTTAGATACAATTTATATCATTTAACCCCTTATCTAATAAGAATGATCCCCCGATAAACACATTGTTACCCTAATCATTTCAGTTAAATTTAATTATTTTCATTACTCATTAAAGTAAAAAATTATGTTGAAATAATTATAGAATGTAAATTATTTAGATTCCATGTACAAAATATATTTTTCCAAATTCAACAAATAGAATAATATAAATTGAATTATAAATTATTAACATATATGTGATGAGAAAGTGGGGTTTATAGAGAAAACATTTAAATTTTTACTTTGCTTTTATATCAATGTTACACATAAAAATTATTCCAATTATGTAAATTGGTATAATTGATATAAAATTTGACCTAATTATGCATTAAAAATAATTGACAAGATCATTAATCATTATAAATTATAAATTAAAATGAATTCTTCTATTAAATTTCACAATTTTCACCAATCATTATGAAAATTTCACTGCACAGAAAAATCAAAAAAATTTACCCTAAGATAATTTTGGTATTCTAATTAATAAAATTAAGTATATTTTATCATATAATGTTTCCATAAATTTTTTATAATTATAATAATATTATGTTTTTAAACTATGATTGTACCATATGTTAAGAAAATATAGTTTTCAAAAAACATTTATTATTCTTTTAGATGATATTAATTATATTAAAATTAAATAGATAACAAATAAAATTTTGTAAACGATATATTTTCATAATATAGATAATTATATTAAGTAAAACCATTACAACTACTGTGATATAATTTTGAAATTAAAAAATAACAGTAATATTATATTGTCTTTTGGTGAGACCTGACCGTGATTGTAAATAAAGGTTTCAGAGAAACACATGTTTGCAAGTAATAAAAGCTAAACTCAATGTTCCATGTAACAAAATATATTGAATAAGTTGTTATTATTTTCGATTTTTTTAGTGTTACACGTCCAATGAATTTGGTAATATTTTTTTCCTATAAGATATTATATATGTTATTATGTAGTAAACATACTCAATGGTGGGAAATTTTACACTATGCAATGTTTACATAGAATTTATACTTCACTTATTATTTCATATTTTATGTTATTATCACATTCCTATATTTCCATGATGTTTTCCAGATATATTTTTCATCATTGTATAATATTTCTGAATGTCATCCTTTTTTGGTCTCTTATATATTCATATTGAATCACATGTATTACTTTCATCATGTTATTGTTTGGTTCTACACTTACTAAGAATCTTATCTCCACACAATGTTTTTGTATATCCTTAAGTTATCACATTAAAATAAAGATATTCAAGGAAATTTATGTCCATGTTATATATTTTTAGTTTACATCTTTGAATTTCTATTTCAGGCTATTGTACTACATACTATATTACTCAATGATATTTGTCCTCACTATACTATGGGGATGATTATGTTTATCATTATACTAAATAATAATGAAATAAATTGTATTAAGTATATGGTTTTTCGTAGATGGTATGAGAAAAATATATGGTTATTTTTTGGACATAGGATTAAAATATTATAGTGTAAGACTTGGTGATAACAAAAAACATAACAAAAAATTGATGAATTTAGTAAAGTACACAGTCTATATTATACATTAAATTATGTCAATGTTCTGATAAAACAAGTAAATGTGGCTCTATAATAAATTAATAGAGTGATAATTAAACAAAAATGGTAACACAAATCTAGAATCAATTTTCACCATGTTCATAAATATGTTTATTTTTTACATAAATAGTCTGAAAGACACAAGAATCATGGTTAGGTAAAGTAAAAAAGTGGATCATGAACCCTTATGATTGGAGTAAAATCCCTATAAGATCTTATATTGGGAAAAAATAATGGGTAACCTAGGAACAGATTAGTTAATGAATATTTTCCTTTAATAAGGAATCCCATAAATAATCATAGATTATAATTTATGTGCTTTATAGTTTGAAACATTATATAACTATGCCTATTTTGAATGAAGTAAATTCTTATAACTATAAAAAAATAGTTAAGAAAATGGTCATATTCCATCTTGGAATATAAAATTTCTTATGTGATTACAGGTTTATGAATTCATTCATATTACACTTGTCTAGAATAAAATCCAAGGAACTCCCACATTTTTTAGTGATTTATCAGGGAAGATGGTGAATGTGTGAATATATGTTTCCCCACATTATAACTCATTCTCTATCAAAAATTTTGTGCTAAATATTGAATAAAATATCATGATTAACACATGGTGGGAATTTGCTGTTATTATATGAATGAATTCAATTATCCACAATAAAGGAAATATAAATTTATTAGGGAATGAAATCACAATCCTTATAAAAAACTGACCTCTAATTCCACACATGTGCTAGAATAAGTATCAATATATATTTTTATCGTCATATATAGCATGTATATTATTTCCTGATGTTATATGTTATTATTCTTAAATAATTTATACTCATTAAATGATCATCCTTGATTACATTACCATTGTAGTGGAATTCAATCATGTGATTCTTGAATTATTTCTTGTTACACCATATATTTTTTAGTTTGATTTCTCAATCATTTTTATTTGTGAATAATGTATAATAAGGGAGACTCCATACAGAATTTACACAGTTTTTTTAATTTGATAAGTAATCAACTCCAAGTGAATTTGGAAAATGGTTTTACACATAGTTGTTTTTCACCATGGGGTATACTAACATATCACATCAATAAAAAGATAGAGTTAATGGGACTCTATATAGATTATCATGTTCTCAAAATGATCACCCTAATAAACATATATCCTCATATATATATTTTTTAATTGTTTGATCCTCTATAGGGGCATAATACATTTCCAGGGTAGATTCCTAATGCAAATATTTTCATATAAAGGCAAAGAAATATGATACACCCAATAATATTTCTCATATAATTTATAATAATATTGTGTTCATAGAGTTTCAATTTTGACTTATTAATTCTCATGGAATCATAAAGGACGTGATTATTATATTTTATAGGGATTAATTTGATAAATTTATAGTTTTATTTATAAATGTTATTTATATCTACTCCATATGAATGTATGAACATAATAAGTATTTGAATTCATAAATGAATTCCCTAAAAATTATTTGTGATCTATATTAAATGTGATTTATAGGTGGAAAATGTAACATTTCTTGGGCATATTATGACCATAAAAGAGGTATCCATAGGTCATTCAAAAAAAATAAAAATTTAAGCATCGGAAAGGCTAACATATTTGAAGGAAATATATACATTATAATAATTATTTAGGAACTATCATTGATTTGAACGAAACATATCATAATTTTTCAAGTGAACTAAACTTGATAAATCATAAGGGGGATAATAATTTCTGGATTAATGAATTAAATCTTATATAAAATGAGCTGATGAAGTGTTTTTTGGCGGAATATGTTTTCGAGTTACCCAACAATGGGGAAGGATTTTTGATATACATCAATGATTTTAAAAAGGGAATGTGTTGTGTAATACATTGTGATTAAAATATTTTAAATTGTACATCATGTCAACTAATGTTTCATGTGTAAAACATCCCAAATAAATATCTATAATTGGTTGTTGTGATAATTTCATTAATGATTTTCTAACGTTACCTCTATGTGAAAATTTTAGCACATATATATTTATCAAAAAATCCTGAACTATATATTCATGAAAAATGATTTTAATTAGTTTCAAAAAAGATATATATATATATATATATATATGATAATGGATTATGAATGTTCAATCCATTACCATCATGTGATGGTGAAAAAAGTGAAATATGTACAAAGTATAATGGATCTTGGAACCAAATCCATGATCAAAATTTCAAGGGATGATCACCATTGATATATTGAGGATAAAAATGAGAATAATAAAAATAGCCTTATCCTATGATTACAAATTACTTATCAACCATATATTACTAAGAGTATCAAAGATAATCAGAAGAATAATGTGGTATTAGGGAACACCGTGGAAAACATATTTGAGTCCAACATTGATAAATTTTTAGTTTTAATATTTGTAACATATATAAGTGTCACATAAAAACCAGATCTGGAAAAGGAATATATAGATGAAAAGAAATATTTCAGAGTTTGTATCATGATTCTCAATATGACCTAATGTAAATGTTAAATCAAATAAGTGTAAGTGTGTGATGAAACCATTTCATATTCCAGGATATGTTTTAAAAAAAATAAAATTTTAATTCATAATAGGCCTCACTAGAATCATTATTAGAAATAAAATCATATAAGTATTAGTCAATGACTTTACCATGTTAGTGCATTTACATACTATCAATAATGATTTATCTCTTGAATAACAATCCAACATATATATAAGTGAAGCAGAAGTGTTACATAGAGTTCCACTATCTATTATATCGTATTAAGATATAAGGCTTACCTCATGATTTTGGGGAATCCATACAAACATTTTTGATATTGAACTGAGCATCAGTAATGCTTATCACCCTTAGTCTGATGGTCAACCTAAAAGAACAATTCCATCACTATAGTATATATTGAGATAATTTTTAATTTATTTCCATGGTTTGTGTGGTCATAACTATCCCCTAGTAGAGTTCTTTTATAGATATATTATCCATTATATTCTTCAAATGAATAATTCTGTGGATCTGTATGGAAAGTGGTGTTACACAATATCATGCGGGGATGATGTTGGAGTGAATAATTAGGTGGAAGCTAATCCTTTATAAGATATTCAAGTGAAGAAACAATTCATTCATCAAAATATGAAATCTTCAAAAATACCAAAATTAAATTTTTCAGACAATTTTCAATAAGACCTAGAGTTTGTGGTTAGAGATAAAGTGTTCCTTTATATATCACTATAGTGTAAATGTATGAGGTTTCAGATGTTGGGAATTTGTAGTCCAATAAAATCGGCTGGTTTGATATCCTTTATCACATCAAATTAGTTTCATATTAACAAATCACATACCAAACCTATCTAATGTACATTATGTTCTTTATGTATACTTTTTTTTTAAAAACATACAATACCCCTCACATGTAAAGAATCTATAGGTGAAACCATTAGAGAACATTCTTTCATATATTGTGTATCTAGAAAAGACCAAAAATCATAGAAACAAGGCTATAAGAAACAAATAAACTCACCTAGAAAAACTTTTTGGGTCAAAAAAATGATTGATGAAGTGAAAAGATAACTACATGTATTGATTAACCAAATGTAACATCATCAATTTTATGGTACAAAAGAAATTGGATGGTACAATTTCCTAAGTGAGGATGAATTGGAAGACATATAGTTTATTAATAAAATTCATGTTTGAATGAATAATTTTTTTTAATGTGATGTAGTTATAGAAAATACGTAGATTTCATTGTTTATATCAAAGAATTGAAACTTTTAACATATCATATTTAAAACTATGTTATGAATAAAAAAAAAATAGTACAATCATTATACAATGATTCTATGATCAGTATATATATAAGGAAATGATAAATCCAATTTAAATAACAAAATTAGTTGTTGCCTTTGATCAATGTGATTTTTCCCGATGAATTCAATTTTTTAGATATTTTGAGGGAGATATCAAAAGTGGAGTTTTACCATTACCAATAAAGATCAATGATTCAATAAATAAATCATGAGCGAACCCATTTATGTGATAATATTAAGATCATCGACATCATGCCCCAAACCATGATCGATGATCCACCCCAAAAATATATCACCGTTGATAACCTTAAAATTAGAGAATTAAATTATGTAATACAGTGTAATGCAATTGAACCAAACCATATGATTTTTTATATTTTATTTCAATAAATTATTTATTTTACAGATTTATTTTTATTATAACCTATAAAATTAGTAGATAATAAGTATGATAAAAATTATATTTGGATATGATGAAAAAAAATTGTATTATTAAGGAATAGTTTTTCAATAATAAAAAACCTTTTGGAGAATTTATTTTATTGTAACATCCGGTGTTTTAAAAGGATACACTCTCTTCACTAGCGCACCTAATAAACCACATTGATCATAAAAAACTAAATATTATTGTTAATTATTTTCATTATAAACTATCCATTAATATATAGGGAATGAATATTATTAATCCAATTATTAATTTTATATATTTATTTAATATCTTAACATTCATCGAAAAGAATTTATAAATGAATTTATCTTTATGCATTCAAATGGATTTATATTTATAAAGGTTGTTTTACCCACTTTTAATGAAACATATCTTTTCAATGTAAATTTTTACAATTTTAAACATGTTATTAGAAAAAATAAATTTAATTTTTAAAATTATAATATCAAATTTTATATTAGATCAATTATTGTTATATTTATTATTTGTTTTATTTTCTATGAATATTGAACAATACTACATTTTAATTGAAAATTGTATTTTCATATAATTTTTTGATATAGTTAATGATTATTATAAATTTATTATAGAATATAAATAATTAAATTATGAATTATTTACTCGAAATTGATTTATTATATTCAATTTCACAATAAAATTAGACATAAATATATTTCAAAATTCATAAATATTTTACATTGAATACCTTTGTTTCATCCTATATGTAGGATTAATTTTAAATTATTTTTATCAAACATATGTTATTTGAATTATTAAAAATGGATTCCGTATTTGTAATTATAAGGTACAAATTTATTATATGGTTCCATTTTATTTTTTGATACTAGGCATAATAAAATAAGAAATTTTAATTATGATGGTAAAGAGAAAATCAGATAAATATGTGTAAAAAATAATATTATAAATTACCCTTTAGTTTTGAATAATTTTATTAGACGTGGGAGTGTGGATAAAAATAATCTATTATCTAATGATTTTCCCTCATGGAGCCACTTGGGAGACATTAATCATTTTATTGTATTTTATCTTTATAAAATATAAATATTTCCTACTTGTGTAATTAATAAGTATTACATTTTAAATATATTGTTATTCAAAATATAACATAGAATATAAATAGAATGTTGAAAGTTAAAATTTTTATCTTCATCATGATAATTTTTTCAAAATATTATGTAATAAATGATTAAATTAAACTCCTGTACAATTATGATTAGGTTATTATTTTATTCACGGACAAATCAAATAAACATTATTAGAAATATTAAAATATGTTCAATTTGATGAAATTAATGTCATAAAATATTCTTATAGATTATATCGATATATTATGTATGTTTTATTGTTTAATTTGAAGATATAAAATTTTTATGATATTAAAAAAACGAATGTAATGAATAGTATAAAAATTGGAATTAAGTATATTTTTAAATAAATATATTTTAATTTACTAATATAAAACGCACCAAAATATAATATTTTTATATATGATTTAGATAATGTTTAAATTTTTTTTAATGATATATTTATGGGTAGTTTATATTTTGAATAACTATATTAACCATTAACGATTAAAACTCAATGTTGTCATGTTAATAGATAAAGGAATTAAATAAGGGTAAAAGCCACAAGAGAAGGGAATGAATGTGATAAAAAAATCTCTATAAATTATTTCATAAGAGGAATTAAACCCTTAATAATCATATATTTTATATAAATCACTTTGGATCTATTTATAATTCAAAATTACATTATATTAATTTATTATTTTGAGAGTTTTCAAATGTTCCCCTTACCTCAACAATAAAAGGAAGCCTCCACCATAACCACTTCTCAGCACATTGACCCTTCTATATTTTCCAAAAACCACCCATTCACCTTCCCAACATCATTATACATTTTATGGAGGACATGTATTTCCAAAACGGCAACTCAAGATCCATTAAGAAAAGATCTAATGGAATTCCACGAAAGAAGCGGTAATTGTTTTACTAGCTCACTCAATATCATTTATTCTTATACATTTTATTAATGAGATATATCCATAGAAAAGTAATATATAAATTGTAATATATATTATGAGATTTTATCATAATTATAAAAAACCATATTCCATCTTTTATCCATCCTATTGAAAAATAAATCAATTAGAGTTGCAAAGTATGACATAACATCTCCACAATGTGGTGTAATTTGTTTTTCATGACCACTTTACCAAGAAGGGTATAATGATGGAAATAATTGATATATATAGAATATATAAAATGTTATTGATTCTTTATATTTAATATACCATGATATACCTTACCCTTTCACCATTAAGAAAATGATATCATAGCTCATGTTTACGTACGACCTACCATCTAAATGTGATGATATTATTAATTTTCCAGGTTAAACATTCCTGAATGATTATAAAAATTTATATAATGAATAAATATTATAAATATATATATATGAACGTAATATAATTCTTGATATGAATGAACTATTTAATATTCAAAAGAAACTTGGCTTGCCGGATGAATCATGCATAGGATTATAAAGCAGTTAACACACAAAATAAGGGTAATAACAATATGTTACTATCAAAATGATATAATAGGGTCATATATTACATCACCAGTAAGGATATAGTTTTGGAAGTAATTAATAACTTAATTTAAACCATTATGAAGAATGATAAATCAAATTAAACTAAAATAATTGTAAGACGATGGTTTTATTAAAAAAATAATCATTAATCGAGATTGATCCCTTGTGATATCATTTACCATATTTTATTTAATGGTTTATGATTTAATTTTTATATGGATTTATTGATTTTATACAGTTCATAGTTTATGGTAATATTATTCAAATTTAATATGCATTTTTATTAGATTTATTATGTTGTCTATGTTTCGTCCTTTTAATATAAATAATTCATTAGAATCGGTATGTGGTGGTCAAGACCCACTATCACACCCTATGCATCTGTATTTCTCATAAGAAATTTTTTTTGGGTATATTCAAAGGCCTTACCAGTTTATGTATGGTTTCTTTGATGAATCCTTGACCATAATTTTATCATTTCCAGAATTTTATATGTTTTATTATGTGATTAGTTATTTATTTTCTATGTGATTATCTTATTAATATAATAACCATCTGATTATTTATACCTCATTATTTGATAATCATAAATTATTTCTATATTATGATCAAGATTTTGTTATATGGATTATGATTCATTTATTATGATATACATAATTTTTATGATTATTTATTCGTGAAAGCTTAGATAATATGAACTCCTTTAATTAGAATCGGGTCACTCCCATTTTATATGATTTATTTTTTCCAAGGATTTGAAGATGTATATTTTAACAAATATACAATGTAAATAAATGAAATATATGTCATTTCTAATGAATTTTCCATCTTTTATTTCATATTTTTAGTCACAATTTAATATTCAAGTATGTATCATGTTTTCAAATTGAACTAAACTATTTAGTATATTGGGATTTGATAGCTTGTACATAGTAACAATGTAATTATGTAACCTACTTATATGGGTTACTAAGGTTAGGGTATTCATAGTTGGTATTAGATAAGTTTAATATAATATTTGGGAAATATATTGTTTATAGAACTAATCCATATGATGTAATTTTAAAATATATAAAAACCTAATAAGATTATGATTTAGAGATTAGTTATACCCTAATTGTTGACATAGGTAATTTTATTCACTAGTTTTGAGATTATAAATAATGTTTCATAACATTTTAATCAAATATAGTGTACACCACTGTTTAAAATTCGATCCTATATGATATAATGGAAACCATTTCAATGCACATAATCCGTGTAGGGATTTTCATCCTACAAAATATAATGATGTTAGATATGGAGCTTGAACTGGGGAAAAATAACTTATAACAATATAGGGAAAACTGAAAAAGGTCATGAGAAATAACCTAACCCATATAGGGAAACCATATCCAGACCACGAAGGAGAAATGTTAATCCACATTATTATACAACATATTTCATTGTTAAATGTGACTACATACTTATTTATAGTTGAGTGATGGATAAGTTCATTATACAAAAAATAACTCACTTTGGGATGTAATGAAAGAGAGAAGATTTTCATGGTACTTTATCATCCCTCTAGACATGAAGATCAATTGTAATCATTGATTCATATCACTTTCGATGATGAGAAAATAACAAACATGAAATTGATGGATTTTGAGGAAAATTTATTGGGATTTTTTTTTCCAGTGATAAATATGAGAAGATATTGAGGGAAAATTATTGACTCTAAGACAAAAGAATGAAGATAATGTTTCTAAATATGAAGACATGTTTTAAACAATAGAAAATAATGTCGCATAATACATACATAACCCAAGGTGTATGATTTATCTTTTCGTTTATAGTTGAAATTTATTTCTGAAAAGGGCAATGATCTCATAAACATTCTCATCATATGAAGATATAGTCTTATGTGATATCAATACATAGAGATAATTATATATGTTTTATGAATTTATGGGATTGAAAAGGAATAAGAGAATATCTGGACAAGAGATAGATAAATGTAAAAGGGATAAAATTATTTTCCCACATGTGATAAATGTGGTAAGAAACACACTGGTACATGCCTTAATGTAATTTGAGTTTTTTACAAGTGTAATGAAAAAAATCACCATGCATGTGAATAAAGGGGAAATAAAGATTATTTAAATGTGGAATGTTTTATCTATATGATGGTGGTCCACTAATAAAATATAATTCTATAATCATCAAGGGAATATACCTCAATAGATGATACGATATCAAGGGAAAACATAAGATATTCATATATCCAAAAGGGAGTGATTTTTATGTTTTTTTTACTTTTAATCTAAGAAATATATTATATGCAATTATCATTATAATAATAATGAATCATATACTCATTATTATATGGTACTTCTTATTTTAAGTATTAAAGATAATATGTTGAATGGTATTGATGACTATGAGTGTGATTTAATGGAAATTTTATATTTAAAAAACAGGATTGATTGAAGTGACCCCTTAATATATTCATGATGTTCAGATAATAATGAAAATGAGTAGTTCATTAAATAGTATTGGTGACTTAGAATGGGGTTAGTTATTTGATGGGTTATGTTGCCTTTGTTGGGATTACTACATGTTAGTATTTATGAAATTAACCAATGATTTTATTATTATAAGAATGAGTGTTTTCATTATTATTTTATGTCTATAAAGCTATTATTATATATTTTATGTGAAAAAATATATTACTATGTTTTTTGGAGAAAATATGGCATTATGTTTATTTTTTAAATTTTGCTACCTTTCTAATAAATCATTGGTCATTGATGTTGTGGAGAGAAATTTTGTTTGATTATTAATATTAACTAATCATGTAATGAATAATATTAAACATTTTATATTATTTTTTGAGATTAAATTTTTATTAATAATTTTGGATAAAATATTATAATATTTTGTATAATATTTTTTTTGTTTGAGGAATAAATTATGGATATTTTGTTCAAAGTTGTTTGGGCATAAAAATTCATCATAAATATCCATATCTAGCTATGCTAAATGAAGTGAAAATAAATTATAGTATAAATAAAGGATGAGATTACTCTCATGAAATAAAAAGTAATCATTTAATTTTATTATCTCAATAGATTTTCAAAAGGAGTCCCTCAAATCTAGGGAAAGGATTAAAAAACATTATCTCTTTACAAAGATTAATAAAAAATCAAGGGCCTTATTAACCCATCATAGATTTATGAATTTTAGATTGTTAACATTATCATGAACTTGTTAACTATCACTGTAAATAATAAATTAAAAGTAATTTTTCCCTTCTATTTCTATGTTTTCTAATATGGGATATAATTTGTTCTTTTTCATGTGACCTTCACAATTGCCTTTCATTATTTAAACATGGTTGTTTCATTAATCCTTTTTCTTAATGTGGGTTATCCATAATGTAATATTAAAATTTAAATCCCTGAATTTTATATCTTGAGTTCTTATTGAGATGGAACAATTTTTTTCAAATGGGGAGAATGTAACCCACCATTTTTTGAAATGAAACACAATTTTTGATAACTTTCATGATACTACACATCGAGCCTATACAAACAAGAAAATTTTATTATTTCAATGTTAACCATGTAAAATAGACATTAAAATGGTAGGAATGAAAAATAATAGAAATGTAATGAAATTTATATTCTTTATAATTTTTTTTATATTAATCCAAATAGCATAGTAGGTATTATATAAGAATGAATCCAATTTTATGCATACGAAAATAAATATATTTTTAAAGGTGGTTTTACAACATTTTAATGACACAATTGTTTATAAAATAAATTTTAAAATTTTAAAAATTATGCTGGAAAAAATAATCAACATTTTTGAAATAATAATATCATAATATAATTTTTTTAATTTTTTTATTTTTATGTTATCATTTATTTTTTATAAATTGTTCAAAAATAACAATTTAATTAAAAAAAAAATTTCTACTATAATTATAAATTTAAATACAATTTTAAATTGTTTTAAAAGTTCAAAAAGGTCAATTATACATCAATTAATGAGATATGGGGTTTTGGAATTAGTTTATAATTGATATTATATATAAAAAATTAAAAACTAGAGAATAATTTTACCTTAAAAACTTTTTGTTTCATCCCGTATGTGGGATTAATTTTAAATTAATTTAAATAAATTATATAAATTAAATTATTAAAAATTTATTACTTATATATATTATTTTTTTCTTAATTTTGTAAATAGATCACTTTTATTTATAGACAGTGTGAATAGTGAATACAGTATTTTTAATTATCGCATTTAAGGGTAAACGCACTAATTAATAGTTAAAAAAATATTATAAATATTAGTAAATTACCCAAAAACATGTCCAAAATTTTATTGGAAGAGTGAATGTTTACATAAATCTTTATTAGGTCAATTTTATGAACTTATATAACAACCTATATGCCTTTAAGTCTTTTCAAGTATTTTATTTTAAGACAAACCAAATATGTGATACTCATGTTATTAATAAGTATTACATTATATATATATATATGTAATTTCAAAATATATCATTTAATTTAAATAATAATTTGATGTAATTAATGTTTACCTTCATCGATAAAATTTTAATTTAATTTTTATGGAATTAATAATTAATATAAAGGCTTTCACAATGATTATGTAGTAAATGTTTCATTAATGGACGTATCACATAAATCATATTAAATATTTTAAAAAAGTTTAATTTGTTTATAAAAATGTCATAAAAAATTTTCCATATTAAATATATATATTATATATTTATTAATTTTTTTTAAAATATATATTGTTTTAATGGTATTTCAAAAAAAGACCAATAATGAATAATATCAAAATTGACATCATTGATATTTTCAAATAAATATTTTTTTAAATAATATATAATTAATAAACATATATAATTTAAGAAAATTATTATTATAAGGTTTAATATTTCATTCATGATCTATTTATGGATTGTTTTTCATTTTATTGTACCTATATTAACCCTTAAAGAGTATAACACCATGTTGTCACGGTAAGAGTTAAACTGATTTAATAGGGGTAAAAGCCTAAACATATGAGTATGAATGTTAAAAATACATGTATAAAACATATTTTGTGAGATTATTTATACTAATTGGTATCATATATTCAAATAATATCACTTTTGTACCATTTTTAATTGGTAATTAATTTATATTAATTTAATATTTTTTTGTTCGAAAAAGGGCACCTCGCTATAATTATAAAATAAGACCTCCGCCCTCAATTATTCACACAATATAAAAAATTCACAAATGAAAAAACCCTAAATATTTATATTTATAACATTCATTCCATTGTATTTTAGGACCTAGGCTCCCAAAAATTCTAAACCTATATCCATTAATAAGATATCCAAAGGATGTTTACTGACGATGAGGTAAGTGTTTTATCAACTCAATCAACTTCATTTATTCTTTTATATCCTCTTTATGGGTTGTTTGAAGTAATAATTAATAACCCCAAATAAATATATATTCATATTTTTTTTGAAACAACCATATTCCACCTTTTTTCGGTCCAAGTGAAAACCAAAGCACCGTGCGTGTATACGTACAACTTACGATCTCCATGTCATGTTTAATCTTTTTTCAATCACCACATTAAATTGAAGTGTATAATTATATAAATAATGTAAATAAATATCAATTACTCCAAGTTAATTAATCCTTATAATTAATATACCATAAAATTCCTTACCCTTTCATTATTAAGTAAATCTTACAGTCGCTTCTGCATACATACTGTCAATCTTATTCATGATGCGATGTAATTTATTTTCCATGATAACCACTAAATAATGATTATAAAAATTATATAGTGAATAAATATGGTGTCTATTATTATAATGTAATTTTTGAGATTAAATAAACATATCCAATTCATAATAAACATGACATACATGACAAAATATAAATAAGAAAATGATGTAGTTAACACACGGAATGAGGGTAAACACAAAATATTATTAACAAAATTATATAATATGATAATTTATTATATCATATTTATTGATATGGTTAGGGTATAGAATTAATAAAATCATTAAAATAGTATACATGAGTTTCAATCCCTTTCAACTAAAGAAATATTCATGGTTAGGGTTTGATTCACAATCATATCATTAATCGAGATTGTTTCTATTTAAGTATCCAATGGAGAATATTTATCTACCATGATAGTGTTTTATAAAATCTATAAAAACATATTTTAATTATTATCCTATCATTTTTTAAATTATTCTCATTTCCCATGTTTTTTTATTTTTCTAAGAACAATATTTTTTTCATTTTCAGAATGAAGTACTTTATGACTCATTCTAAAATAATACTGAAGGAACATATTTTTAACTTATGAATCATGATATTTTTTCCCTAATTAATAGAAAGTGAATAATGTTAAACATCATTTACATGTTTTTAGTGTTATTTTGAAAACAAATTCATTTATATTTATGTGTCTTTTTAAATAATTTATTTCAAAGTAAAAAAACAGTATTTATCTCAAAAAAATAAATGATTTAATTTGAGTATTTTCATGTATTTCAACTTCTTGCATTGAATTTCATGTTTTACTTAGATTGATATCTTATGATATCAGTTAGCATATTTTTTTAATTTAATATGATGCATATTTAAAGTGTATGTATTATTTTTATACAATTCATTATTTGTGGTTAGTGTATTCACATTGAAAATGTTAGTTATTAATAAAAAAGATTATGTTATTTATATTTCATACTTTTCACATGAGAAATTAATTTTAACTAGTAAGTTATGGGAGGGTCCCTCTACATCCCCCAAATGAATTGGTATGACTCCTAAGAAAAAATAGTTTTGGTATATGGTCTAAGACTAACCCATTTAAGTATGTTTTCATAGATGAGTCCTTGATGGTATGTTTATGATATGTAGAATAATAAATTCCTTAATTGTGAGAGTAGTTATCGATATTACATGTGATTATTTTGTTTTTAGAATATTTATGTGATTATTTATATGAAATAATTCTATTATCATTTATTTTTTTCATTTTATTCTCATGATTCTATTTAAATAGATTATGTTTTAGATATTGACCTTGACATAGTGTCTCTGCATATTAATCATGATATACTATTCTATACATATTCAGTTTTTGTGCATTTGATCTCACTAATTTTATAAGATTTAATTTTCTCCATGGCGGAAAGTTGTTTTTATGAATGACTTTTAGGGTAAGTATAAGATACTAATGGATTTACAAATTATTTTTTATGTTTTATTTTATATTTTTACATGTAATATATGACTTAAGTAAATATATATTTTGAAAAACTAATAATGTATTCTCTCTATTGGGATGTGTTAAGTTATCTTAGTACAAATTTAATTATGTGGCCACCAAGTATATCTTATTGGGGTTGGAGTCATAATAGTTTTTAAAGAAATTATATTTTTAAAAAAATATTATAATTTTTTTTATTAATTATAAATTATAAATTAATTTTTAGGAATGAAAATGTAATTTTCTTAATAGCCATAAAAATTTTATTGTATAAAAGAATGTATATCTCAGAAAATGGTTATTTTTCATTTAATTTTGTAAATAATAATATTTTGAGAAATATTTTGATAAAATTAAATTTCTATTTGAAATTAGACTATTTAAATTATCCTACCATAAATGTCTTATAATTTGATGGGAAATTTGATAATTTGCTAAAAATATAAGATTATATATATAGGGTATGTTTTATGAGATTAGAAAATAATAATTTTTAATTATTGAAATAAATAATATCCATAAAAAATAGAAATTTTTTCTTAAAAAACAATTTTATTTTAATTTAAAATGTTTTATTTAATAAAACAATATTTAATCATTTGTAACCTATTTTATATTTTAAATTTTTTAAATAATATTTTTATAATCATGGGTCACATCCACATCACCTAGGTTATTATTTTAATTTATTTACTTAAAAGTATTCAAAAAATTTAGAAAAATCACTATTTAGTAGAAACCATGTGAATACCTTTGATATAGTTTGTCGTTTCAATTAAATTATTTCATAGAGTCTAACACATATGTATATAAATTTATAAAGAATTCATCTCACTTTTTCTATATAAACCAACATAAACCCACCATTATATTTAAATAAAAAGTCATAGGGTACTATTTGTTTATTATAACCCATATCAAGTGACATCCTAAGTTTCTGCCAAGATTATAAGAATTTTGTTCCATGATTTTAGAAGTTCTTTCTTATGTTAAGGGACTTCTCCCACCTCTTTTCCATTCAAAAACCATTTTAATATTTTTCTATTTGACTCTAAATCTATTATCTTACGATGACTTTTGAAATATACCATGACTAACCAATTGATTTTATAAGAAGGATATATACTTTATACACTCACAATATGACCATTATATAAGAATTTACAATGATTAATTAATGGATCATCTCCTTATACTCTTTAGAAGAATACACCCAATAAATTATACTTTATGTTTTTTAAATTTTCCTGTTGGGATATGTTTTCAACCATTCCTTTTAATATATTAAATATATCCATGTTATGAAAGACACCATTCACTCCCAATTAACATGACCCTAAATCATTATATACTACTATTATTATATCAAATATGTCCTGAGATATTATCGTGTCAATTTTTTTAGTGAAAACGGATCACCATTTACACTCAGGGGTATTCATATAAATATAAATATGATTATTATATATTAGAAATTCCTAGTTTATAATCCATAATCATTAATCATGGTATTAAAACTAATTAATGACATACATAAGGTTTATAATCATTTTGGAACACTAATTCATGTACATGTTAACAATGTGATATGTGGGTTATGAATTATATAGCCCTCTAATGTATATGGTAATTGGTTTCGTCTAGCGATGTTATGTAAAATAATAGAGATTTAAGCTAATCCATAAATTTATTGTTTCCATCATGAGAAGTTGTATTAGTTTTAATCATTAATTATGAGTATTACATGTTTTATGATGTACCCACATTTTATATCGCCATTATGTTATCATGTTATATCATGACCCAATTTTTATGATTTCATTTATAAAAACTGTTAGATCTATTTTATTAAATTATTGACACACATGAATTAATTCCCTAATTTTATTCTTTTCATTTCATAAATGTTCTTTATAAACCTCCCCTTTCTTATGTACATTTCCATAGCATCCAATGAAGTTTTATAAGATCATGAAAATATAAGGGAATATCCTAGAGATTTTGTTTTCATTTTTTTATTTTATTTTCATGTTAATATTATATGAACCAAATTTTCCAATGAAACTATTCCCCTAAATATTTTATTGATTGTATTATGTGTGCATTTACAAAATAAATAAATAAATAAATCATCTGAATAATGAAGGTGTTCATTATGGTAATCGATAAACATGGAAAGTACTATAAACTCTTACATAGTAGTGAACCATGTTAAAATATATATTTTTAATCAATAAATTCATTTATATAGATTTATATGACATAGAAAGGTTAATAAGAGAAAAATTATTCCAACAAATCTAATAAGTAATGTGATAAAATGATTTAAAATGTTTATAACAAAATAACACTAATTGAAGAATCATAATGTAATTTATATTATAATTGGAACGTCTAATTTCTAGTTAGAAGACCCAAAGCCTAATCATTATATGGTGGTATATAAAAAATAAAACAATTAAATCCTAGATTCCCTAATAGAGATTAGTTTTATCATAGTATTTTAGCATGTTACTTACCAATACATGAGAAACCTTTGTTAGACTATAGTCATTGGACATTATATATGTGATCGATTGGAACATGATTGTCAATTGTTTAATAATCATTACTCGAGAAAAAATATGTGATCGACTTATGGATAATAAGAATTCATGGAAAAATCATTATTATGCATTAAATATTTAATCATCCCAAACATGATGCTCATATATGGGATTTTTCTCATTAGATTGTAAATATGTGATCAAAACATTCATGATATGAATTTCTTGGAATTTAAATATTATAAAAAAAATTGATAGAACCATACATGATGAATTTATATTGGATCATCCCCACTAGACACAATATAATTGATATCTAATACCTGATGACTATATGTGGTATTTCTCTCACTTGAATCATAATATTTAATATTTCTATACATGATGAATGTATATGGGATGATATAAATTGGAAATAAACATGTGATTTAAGTATATTAGGATATAATGTTTTGTAATATCAGCATTGAAATATAAACATATAACCACAATTGATGTAGATGAAAATATTACCTAAGTGATAATATTGGGGATAATTATGAGATTACTATAAGAATCATATCTAATGATAAGACGTCCCCTTGTACATCTACATTGGCAATGATCAAAATATTTTTATCATTTGATTTTCATGAGATGCCCTATATGATGAGAAAAAGAATCCAATGTGATGAGAGTATTCTCTATTAATTATATATACATGGGATGAGACTCGTACTCTTATATTTTATAATGGTGAATTTTTACAATATAGTTTGATCCATATAATCGTTATATGAAATGATCATGTTCCATGGAATGATGATAACAGGATTCCCCAATGGGATAAATATCATCATCCTAGTGTAATGGTTAAAATATATATTAAGAGATGACAATGGGAATCCTTACACATTGAGAAAATATTTCCAAATAGAAATAATGATATTTTATTTATTTTAGACTTTTTTCCATATACAATATTCAAAATATACTTACTACTCATATAATTATGTTATTTATATATTACCAATATTGAAGACACGTTCATCAATTCATATGTAATGATAGAATCTTTATCACGATTGTAAAAAATGTAATAAGATGATATCCTCTTTAATATGGATAAAGGAATGAGATAAAAGATCAAGTATTAGATCAACATAGATGACTAAATAATATGATGATCTAAATTAATTAATCCTTTGATGGGATGTATAACATCCCATCATATCATTCAAATAATTGAGCCCACATCATCACCCTTGTAGGAATTGGGCCACATCCTTTTGGATGGTGGGATAATATGACCTAAAAATGATTTAGTCTAGTCTAAGGATATAGATCCATTGTAAGAGTGGGGTATGAATGAAAAAAATTAAAAAATATTTGGATTATCTTGTATTAAAAAATATTATATATGTATTCATATTTATCATTAACTAATATATAAAATTATTATTCAGTATGTCAGGAAATATTAACTTTCTGAAAAAAGATAAATTTAATAAAGATATAGATATGGGACATTTTACTCCTTAATATGTAATTATATGGTCATATGACCCCATATAAATGATGAATATATCAAAACATTGAATTAGAATATGTATTTGTGGGAGAAGATGAATGATATTAATTAACTAGATTTTCTTATTATCAATAAATTGAATAGTCCATGTTGATATTAGAGGTTCCAATTGTATTAAATTACTAAATAAAATGAAAAGGCAATGATTTATTATTGTTTTGATTGTAGATCTAGTATTATGTTTATAGACACCTATTAGTGTTAATTATAATGACACATTGATCTCAACAATGTATTATATGAGGAAGAAATTAATTGATATTTTATATATAATGAAATGATTTTATGTTTTATTTTTATTTAATATATAATTTTTTGGGGTTTTTATTATATATAGGTGGGTAATTTTTTGGGGATTGATTAAAAGTTTTTATATGCACACTTCATTCCATGACAGACTGATAACAATGATTGGGAGGGAAGTTTCAAAATAATAAATAACCATAACAGAAAAAGTGAATTTTCATTGGGTACATATGGTAGGTGCATGAGATCACGGTATAAATGGAGAACCACCATTCTAGGAAGCATGAAAAAGGATATGGGCACAGTTATAGTGTGGTTCCAACTAGAGAATGGAGCTTTCGATAACCATTTATAGCATTTCAATTATGTGACATATATTATAAGGGAGTGTTCAAAATAATTTAGTTTTATTTTCAGATCACTGAGTTACTAAAACTCCTCCAGTAAGAACATGGAATCAAGAATGTTCATTGAAATTTTTATTCAAGGCCATCTAATCCTTCCACTGAAATCGTCTTCTACATCGAGCTCACATACTTATTTATGTGCAAAAAGATCTACTTCAATTATCATTTGAAACATGAGAAGATATATTATGATAATCATTTCATCATAATGAGGATTATGAACTTATATAATTCAAATGAAAAAGTTGTTTAATGTATGAATATTGATCAAAATAATACTTTTTATTGTATGGAAAATGTGATATTATTAGGGATGGTAATCCAAATATTCAAGAAGAATGAAGAGAGGGAGTGCACACGAGCAAGTTCAATGATGTTTTCCTATAAATATTTGATGCACCATGGTTGGGGGTGCTTCTGAGTGTGAAGGTATTTCATTTCAAGATGCAATATATATAAAATAAATATTTTTCATAGGGTTTGCGAATTTTCTATTTTTTCATAGAAGAATAGAAATAAGTTTTAATACTATATGTGAATAGAAAATTTGTTTTTCTCAGCAATGAAATAATTTCAACTTAGAATATGAAATAGCGTGATATAAAATCAGGACTGTCTGTCTTGAGAGATGGACACTATGAACTAGTGAATGATAATATTACAAGAAGGGTTTTGAATAAACACAAGATAATGTATCCTTAAAATGTATTTGTGAAATAAAAACCTTATGTGCATTTAGTTTGTGTACATGATTGATTGAGAATCATTATGTTCGTAAAATATGTGTCGGTTAATAAAGGACACTTTCACAAAGGTAGTGTTGATCTTGCATGAAAGTGTATACACCGAAATCACATACTAAAACTTACAGAGGATTTACAGGATCCGAGTGATATAAAAGTGTATTTTTTAATTATTCATAATCTCCTTGAGTGACACAATTATTGCACAAATTTAAAAATATATAATTTTGTATTGTTCTAGATTATATGAGACAAAAATCAAATTAATGGATTCATTAATTAAAATTAATATATTTATTCACATGAATTACCACGTAAATTACTCCCAAACTAAAAAAACAATATGCAGTTTCTTTTGACTTAATTCATTTTGAAGAAAACATGGAAGTATAGTGAGGTGCTTTTGTGTGTGTGTTATTGCACAATGTAAGATGAAAATTAATTTTACTTTACATCTAGGTGATTTTTAATGATATGAACATGAAATATATTTTTTATAGAGGATATTGATATTTTTTATAATGAATCTGATAATAACATTCAATCCGTATTTTAGAAGAATGACAAATCCGAGTATTTCATTATTTTGTGAGGATAAGTCTATAAATGAAAAATTAATTTCCCTATAAATGATTCACTAATCTAGCATAAAATTTATAGGTGATCATAATTTATTTAAGTAGGACTGAAAATATTTAAATGGTTATTGAAGTTATACACGATCCAGTGTGCTATAAAAATCTCATGGAGGAAGACCATGCGATCAGCCAATCTATGGATCATATATTGTTAAAAATAAAATATCTCAGGACTATAGGGTCTAAAAATTTATGAAACATGCTCTAGAGACTTCGGGTATAACTAGTTGAATGGTTGCTGTGTCTAACAAACCGAGACAAAATAGGCAGACTACATGGGTTATAAGAATAATCAAAGGAGGATAAATTACTGGGATGTAGAATGAGTTTCATCCTTATCCACTGATGTTGATAAAAATTTTATAGCTGATAGTTAATGAGGTGGGCTCTAAAAAACATAGAAAGGATATAGGTCATAGTAATGATATGTGTAAAAATATTGTGTATTGTTTTTAATTTACATTACTCATTAAATGTATGATCCATCCATATTAATAAGTGAGAGAGGTTTGAATTATAAAGTGAAAAATAATTCAGTAATATATTTAATATCTGGTCCAACCACTCTTATTATGACTGAATGATCTATTAAAGCTTCATGAAAAATTTATTATATGTCTCAATTGTTAAATAATGTTAATTAAGAACCAATATATTTATAATTTAAACCAAAAAATTATTACTCAAAGACTATCAATTTAGATATACACTTGTGATGAATACTAGTTTATAAATTATTCTTAGGTGGGATGTTTTGAGGTTTTTTTATCATATGTACTCTGGAAATGAGAATAAATCAATTATAAATTATTACTAAATTTTGAGGAAAATTAATTCTATTATCAGAAAGGAATTTTGTGGTTCACTTGGATTTAATGTCTAAAATAATGATAATGGAATAAGATGAATTTATCTAGATATATATCGAATGCATGATAATTTCTTGAATTAATATATTTGGGTTTTTATTTAGTTATATTAGTTTCTATGTTTTTAAGGATAAGGGGACTATATCTATAAATATATTGGAATCATGATATTTTATATAATGAAATATTTCATTATTTAATAAAATATTTATTTAGTATAATATGATAAGGTATAATTCATTTATCATAGGATAAAATTAATGATGTTTAATTTTGTATTTTATATATTTATTTGATAATATATAAATTCAATATTTTGTATTTATAATCTGCATAAATTTTTAAAAACTATTTAAATTTATTTATAGTTTCTTAATTTCAAATCGTACACATATTTCAAGTGTTCAATTATTTTGTAAAGGGCACATCAACTACATAGTATGAAACATCACAATTAAATAAACATTTTATTAATATAATGAAATTCATTTGACATATGTATGAATAGATCCTATAGAATATTCCTTATATGAAATTAACCAGGATGAAAACAACAAAGTGTGATTAAAAAAGTATATATGTTTCCATAATATTTCATGAGAATCTATATATGAATCAATATATGGTTTTGATAGATTAATTGTATAGGGTCTCATGTTTTATTAAATAAATAGGTCGAAGTGATTTAAAAAAAATCTGAGATAAGTTTAAATTTTTTAAACTATACACATATTTTTTTACCGATTATCCTTCCTTTTAATCGGTATAGAAAAAGATGATATGTAAGGAGTTCTGTGTAAGTTTATTTTTTTATAATGTAATAATCCACACATATGTTAATAAGTGGGATATGTTCTTAATTTTTGTTATTTTAATAGATTGATTTATTATAATTACTTGGAACTCCCATAGTAATTATTGAAAATGTTCCCTAAATATGTTAGGTGAATATCTTTGACCATGACCACACATAGGAATCATTTTTCCCCATGTCCAAATTACATAATAAAACAATTCCTATATACTAATAATCTAAAAACAAATAGATTCAATACATATAGTGTATATGGATTTCATTCTTTATTAGAATTTTTAAACTATTTTATGTCTAATTAAACTTATTCAACCATTTAATATTTAGTAGTAATGAATCAAGTTCTATATTACTCACACCAAGAATTAAAATTGCATTGTGTATGAATTATTCACTAACATCCAAACCATTACAAATAATTTTGACAAAAATAATCCTCATACTATATCATTAAACATGATATTCCAAATACATGTTGTGTGATTAAATATAAACTAATGTATATTACTAAAATATGTAATTTAAAATAAAATATAAATATCCTAAAATATATATGATTTAAAACACTTTATAATTTAAATGAAAAAAAAAATCCATGCATATTCTCTCCATATTCCATGGGATACAATGATAAATTAGTTGTTATAAACATGGATAATGAATTGTATGTGAGATAAATTAATGATATACATAGCCATAAGAATTATATTTTATGGAAATAATGCAGGGATCTTTGGGATAATTTCTATAATTTATAGGGTTGATGACACAATGTAACTATAAATATTTTTATATTTCATTTTTATGAAATGTGAGCAATTATCCATTCACCATTTTTTCTATATGTTGGTTTTTCCCATATAGTTTCTATAAATAAATAATATTTATTTTCTTATTATTCTATACAAGTATTTTTTAATAAATTCATTATTTATTTTAATAGTAATGATTCTCAAGATCAAAAAAATTATCCCAATGATTATGGTCCTTTCCATAGTATTTTATATTTTACATTTATGTATTTTTTCAATGTGGAAAACCCCTAGGAAATAATAATAAGTAATCTAATTTCCCTAGCTTCCACTCACATAAATAAAATTTCATTTTCACCCATAAACAAATATTGCATTTATAACAAGATCAAAAGATTTATTTGTTTTTGAGTTCATGATATCGATCCCTTGAAAATGTTTTGAGATGATAGTCTTTTATTTTTTAGTAGTTTCATTTGCATTCACCAACTTGATGACGTTAGGGTGCATGTAATCATTTGGAAAAACATAGTTTTTGGACTATGGAACCATAACAATGTTATAAATATGCATCATAAGAGTTTATTAGATGTGTGTATAATTTTATTATTTTTATTTTATCTATGTGTATATTTTCACGTTATTTTAATTATATCATATGCATTAAAAAATATATCCCCATTAATGTTTACAATTTAATTTATAACTGAATAATATAAATATATATTCAACAGATGGGTAGATTTGATCATGTGTTTTCATGATATATCCCTGCTTAACTTCCCTAGTTTAATTCTAGGACTAAAATGTAATTCATTAGATTCCAAACATAATGAAACATTACTCATACCAAGGATTAAATTTTTTTCCAATAAATGATGGTTATTAGGAATTTAAATAGTTATAAATAATATGTATCCCTGAACAATTTACTATTATTTGTGAATGATATAGTCAAATATATTATACTATTTATTATGGTTCTATTTTACAAGATACATATTGTGAAATGAATCCATATTTTATTTTAGTATGAGATAAAACAAATTGAGTATTCCCTATGGATTAGAAAGAATAATTTTTTAATGGTAATCAAAATGTGTTTGAATATGATGAATAATAATAAGGATTTATCATTCGCAATAACATTTATCAGGTATAGATGTTAGATATAGGTTTTATTCTCAAATTAATAACTCCATTAATTGTTTTCAATTTTATAAATTAGTTTAAGAAGAATATAATTAACTAAAAGATTTAGTTTAAATAAATATTTCATCATTTATAAAAACAAAATTATTATTAAAACATTGTTTATTGATTCCATTATTTAAATTAAAAATAATGAAGAAACATATGATGACTTTTTTACCTAGAAGAGATTGAATTTTGGAATATCAAGGGTGTTTTAAATTAATAAATTTTTAGTTATATATGTATATAGTATATTATATATTATTATTCTTCCACAAAAAAATCATTATCAGGTAAATAATTTATTTTAATGGATGACTCTACAGATATTTACTATTTTACTTGACATAAGAAATAAATGATGTCAGATTATGAAAATGAACCACAACTCGAATTGATTTTTGAAGGAAAATCATGTAATTATTTTAAATAATAGATATTGTGTTTTAAAAAGAAATTGTTCATATGTCCAATGAAACATAATGTAAAAAAACTTGTGGATGTAATAAATATCATTGGCTACCATAACAGAACATTTTATTGTTGTTCTCTAAAAAACAAAACAAAATTTTTATATTATGGATATATGATACAAATTAAGAATGAGATAATAGAGAATGGATTCATAATTTTTGGACTGCATTATTTTTCAATGAAATACTTTTTTGGTCACACTCTATAAGGAAAATTACTATCACTCATATCTTAATAAAATTTTAGTTTTTAATAATAATATTTTAATGAAAAAGTGAGATTTTTTATTTCAAATTATGAAGGCATATGGTAAAATTTTTCATACCCCCTAATAAGTCGATTGGGATTTAAATTGAAATCAATTCATTATAGGATTAATTGAAATATTGGATTAAAATGATATTTTTGAAAATCACTATTTTATTAAAGATAAGGTAGGGTTTTTCCATCATTGAAAAGAAGTTGTAAAAAGGAGGTATGTTATAAATTTCATGATGAATGATCTATCAAATGTGTTTTTTCTAATAACCCTTTTATTTGGATTTTATAATTTCAAAAGATTTATATATAAATACTTAATTATTTAAGAAACAGATTTATTTATTATTTGATGAAAAATGAGATGAATTGAAGTGGTTATTTTTTTTAAAACTGGAGAGGGAGTATTTTATATTATATTTCCAATCATCATGATAGATAATGACATAGTGGTTGTATGATATTATAAGTGATTCATTATGTGGATTAAAATGTTACTTACAAATATACTAGGGTGATTAAAATTTCTATTGGTAAATTAACGATATCAAAATGGCGTTAAGTTACAATGGGGTATATGAGTCGATCTCAATTGAGAAGTGGTTAATTTGGAATTGAGAACACATCGAGGGATATAGTAACTTCATTAACACCATTATATAATAGGGTATGTGGTTCATATAAAAGTCATATTAGATAAAAAATGATATATTATTTTTGATGATATGAATATAATAGTTCTACATGTTTTAAGGTTTTAATAATAGAAATTGTTCAGATAGATGTGTGAGAAGACTGTTTTTTTCATATGAAGGAGAAAATGATGATTTTTATCAATATTGTGTAAACATCATCTAAATGTTTTCACAAAAACTATTTATGATCTAAAGATTTTTATGTATAACGATTTTATCATAAATGAGAAGGTTCACACATTGAAATTTTGGTTCTAAATAAAGTATTCTGAAGGAATAATTAACTACCATTATATGTGACGGTTTTAATATGTGGAGAATCTTATAAAATAATGGAGTTACTCTGACAAAGGTAGATTCTTGTTGAGAAGGGTTTTCTATTTCATGAGATCTAATGTGAGAAAATATTATAATTCAACTAGAAAATGATGACCAAACATGGAATCATTATTTCTATACAAATTTAACACTCAAAGGTTTCTATTCCATAATAATTCCATCTTAGGGTTCATGGAGTCACAAACCAAAAGTGTATAGGTCATTCCATAATTTCAAAATATATGAGTTGAAAATAATGATTTGGTAGTTTCAATTAAATATTATTCTATATAAAGAATGTTAATATGTTTTTTCTATATATAATCCTACAAAAATAAACAACATATTATAGTACTTAATAAAAATATTTCACTATAATGCATTCTATTAACCATTTTTATTTAATCATTTAGTAAATTGGAATTAAAATATACTTTAAATACCCCATGTTCATTGTATAAATTCAACTTGATTTTCATTATATATAAAACAGCACAATCCGTATATTTTCATTAACATATCACAAAAATTATAATTATATAAGACTCTTATGAAATTCATAGTTTTTACATCCTCATATCACGGGGAAATAGAAGCATAAGAATATTTTGAGACTAGATAATATTTAAGTGTAATAATTATTTATAATTCCCTATTATCATTACCTATTTGTATATATTAACAATATTATAATCACGATAAATAAAAATATTATAGCCACCAAATCAGATATTGTACATTATGGAATAAGAATTAGAATAACAAATTACATGAATGGGTACTTAAAAATGATCACTAAAGTCATAACATATGAATTTAATCATGGATTAAGCATTGTAATACATTAATTATTTTAATAAAAATATTTTATGAAATCGTCACAATCATTCATGAAACAGATTTTTATTATGATTACAAGAAACTAAAATGTTCTTCTGAGTAATTGTAACATGAGATACAATCATTGAAAAAAATGCATTTTAGGAGGTATAGGATCCAAACTATCATTCATAAATACCAAAATGTGGCAAATTAAAATGAGTAAAATATCATTTAATAATGAAACCATATATATATAATTTTTTTCATTTAATAATAAAATGAAATTTGTGATCAATTTATTACATAATGAACGCATGGAAAAATATTGGATTAAACCAACACAAAATAAATATTTTATGGAATAAAAATTTGTTTAATATATAATCAAAGCGTATTTATATAATAAAATCCTTAATAATTCCAGCAATATCTATATCATGATAATATCATTAGAAAATAATGTTAATCCAATGACATCATGTAACATTATATTTAAATAACATTAAATCAAAGGGATGGTTTTCAAATATTAATGAAATTTATACATATTAAAATGGTTAAAATAAATATAAAAAAATAATTTATTTTTTTTTGAAGAAAAGAACAATTACAAAACAGTAAATCATTCAAATGGGAACTTTAAAAATAAAATAATGAATAAGGATATTTCATTAAGGGAGTTCGCTAATGGAGAGGAAGATACAAGGTTTGTTTCACTTTCAATAAATAATTAGAGTATATAATTAGCCAACAGTAAAATAATATTTGATTGTGTTTAAAAAACATGAATATCCTATTAATATTTTGAGTAATTTTAGAATTTATAATAATTTACTTTATGCATTATCTATTTTAAATAAAAAATATTCGAAAAAATATATATTTTTTTAATAACATGTGGTTTTGGAATAATTTTAATCAAAACCCCTTTGAACACTAAAATAAAATGAATTAAAAGAAATTTATATTAATTTAAATGATATGGATATTGAAACACCATGTTTATGGTAAAATAAAATCAGTAGGAAAAAATCCGACCTTATTAATAGTATCATAGTAAAAATGAAAAATATTTCCCAAGAAAGTAAATTTGATATAACTCAAGCCTTACATAAATTTAAAAATAGTTGATATCATCATTAAAATCCTAGATAATAATGAATATATCAAAATAATTTCTTTTAAAAATTTTTTATACATACATCAATTTTTAAATTTCATTTCTAATTTATTTATTCATGTATGTTTGTTAGTATATTTAAATTTTCAAAATTTGGTGTGAAAAAATTTAAATATTTTGAACTAATATCTTAATAACAAGTTGTTATTTTATAATCATCTAATGGTAATCATTTAGAGACCACAAAGGGTTCTGTAATTTAACTTTTATTAATATTTTTAAACACATAATTTCAATCAATGGTATTTTTTATTACAATCTACGTAGATGATTCGGATAATGAACAAGTAAAAATGTTTCTTATTGAACAAATTTGGTTTTCATAAATAATGATTTAAAATATTTTATCAAACTCCAAATTAAAGATATCAATTATTTATTTATTTGTCTAAAATATCATTATAATTTAAATTCTTATATTCATGTTCGATATACATTTAAATTATTATTATTTTATATTATTCAACAAACACAAATAATAACCTAAAATATTTAATTAATGATTATAAATAGATTTATTTAAATTATTATTATAATAGAAGAATAATGATACTATATTTTTCTTATAAGGATGTTAATAAATAATTTAGCAATAAATATGAATAATATAATAGGTGTTATTATTTTTTGTAGTATGATCAAATGGTTTTTTTATATTAGAATGATCTTTTGGATGGTTGATTTTTCTATGGATGTTTATTACTCATATTGTTATCATGTTTTACATGAAAAGTTATAAAAGATTAGGGATTTCATAAAAAACATTTATCCTCTTAATAAATTCTCATGGGAAATCATATAAGGACGTCATAAAAGTAAAAATTGAATTCAATCATTACACTAAGGTGGTAGTATACATGTATATTTGGATGATGATTTCTGTATCCATATAATGGGGAAAATAAGAAACATGTGTTATCATTTAAAAAAATTAATAACTTAACTAATAGAATAAATAGATATTAAATTGCCTTCCATTTAATAACCGAGTATGGTGGTGCTGGAAAACAAAACACATATCCTTGTGGATGTGGTAGTTCATTGAAAAAAAAAATTTTGTTTAGGTATTTCTAATTAGAAAAGGGAAAGGTTGATAATTACTATAATATAATTATAATAACCTAAAATTATTATAATTATAAATATATGACCATTTAATTATATTATAATGTAATTTTAGATATAATAAGTTCACAATAAAAAAATAGAAAAAGAGAAAGGATATATTATAATTTTATACGTATGAACATGTATTATCACTTTGGGATACTAGTTAATCATATAAGGAATATATATTTGAGAAAAAGTAATACAAATAAATTTGGATAATAATATTTATGATAGGATTAAGTTTTTTTTATAAAATTTTTGGTATTTGGTTTGAAGATAATTGAGGAGAGGATTTCCCATTTTATAAGTATAATGAAACAGAATTTATTAAATACTAAAATAAATTCAATATTTGAAAGTAACTCTAAATTAATTTACCTTAAAATTTTAGTTTTAATTGATTGGGGTATTTATATGTCCAATATCATCACTGAACAACAATTCAAATATGTGTTTGGAATATGTTTTCATCTAAATAATTTTATTATATTTATCTTTATTGCATTTATTGTGGAAATAATATTTTTTATAATAACATTTTTTTATACGAAGAAATAAATTACAAATTAGTAAATATTTTTTATTTAAATTGTCTAAATTTTGGAGCAATTTTACTATAATTTTTTAAAATTCTATAAAAAATATTTTTAAGATACTACATATAAAACTTATGAAAACATATATTTGAAAATTTATACTTGTGTGGTAAAATGAAAATTTTGGGACTATATATTAAAAGAAAATGATTTAAAATTATATATTCACATATAAAATAAATATTAAATATTTGTAAATGGTTATATGAATATCTAATTAACACTTATTTAACAAAAACATCATAAAATCATGATAATTTTCAAAAGTATATTTTTCTCTATTAATATAAAATAATGATTTATAGAAAAAAATAAAGTTCAATCACAATTTAATATTGAGATTATGAAATGATGTTTTTCCCATATTAAATTTATATATATTTTTATAATTTTTAAATAAAATATTAATACATAATATCATATTTATATCAAATGAAAATATTTTTTCAATATATTATCAAATGTTATTCTAATTTAAAATCAATTAATATTCAAATTCATATCATTCTTTTATATATTTTTTATAGAAAAAAATTATAGTATGTTTAGTTTCTTTAAAAAAATAATATTACATTTTTCTATTATAAATGTTTTAAAATATAATGAACTCTAATGTACTACAAAATAATTTGTAAATAAAAATACAATATCATTAAAAGTAAAAAAAATGTCTAATATAATTTTTTTAAAAACTGTGATTAATAATTGAATTATTATATCCTTTTTATATTAAGATACATTCCCCTTATTATATCGATTTATGCCATAGACACAACATACAATCTAGTGATAACTATGATGTGTGATTCTTCTAGCATATATCTCATAAAAATTTAAAATAAATTGAATTTCATTGAGTAGTTATTTATCTCAAATTGTATTTATTCAGGTTCATCTTCTAATTGGTCTATTGGAAAACCAAAAAGAGATACCTTCTTCCTAAATATAGATAAATAATATATATAATTGAAAATTCATGTACTTATATCTATTTAATTCAATCATTAATTCCCAAATATGGATATTTTTTTGTTTCTTGAAAATTTAAAGAATATATTATAATTTAACAATATTATTTTAGTATATCATAATTATAACTTTTTGTTATATTCATAAATTATATCACACCTTTTTGAATTAAATAGTAAATTCTCATGTCATTAAATTCTTCAATTATGTAAATTGTATCCAAATTTATCTACTTATTAGTAATTTAATATTATAATGGATTAAATAACATTATATTTAATTTCAATTGATTATTCATTATCCCATTCCTTTTTTACTAGATAAATCATATTTCCACCAATAATCATATTTAATGTTGTGTTGAGATATTCTTTTATAAATTGTGAAAAATACTCTAATAACATTAGAGAAATGGAAAATTCATTTGGAATTTATAGTGATTATTATGATAGTAATTGATAATGAGTGTACCTTGAGATGTTATTTTCGAATAAATGAATATATCCTTGTTAAGGGAGACAATCCATTCCAACTATCACATTTCATTATTAATGTAAGGAAAAAATTATTTTATAAAAATTAAAATCCAACAATCATATATTAGAGAATTGTTATAAAAATTAGAAGTAAATATTTTTGGTACTCATCCAAAATCTCACAATCATTTTAGGGACATGATTGATTAAATAATAGAAATAGAAAAACTTATTGAGTTAGATACGATTCAAATACACCACGTTAAATTATTCAGTAGATATATTATGTTCCTCATTCTATACCTTCATCATTACTTACATCCACAGATATTATTTCTTAGGCATTCCCATGAGATGTATATTGATGTTTTATATCTTATTACTCTATATTTGGATATGTAATTTAGTTGGAACATTTTAATGATACCCACATTTATAATGGAGACCCATTTTTGTATATTTGGATGAACTATTTACCTTCCTAGTATAATGTCCAATGCGATAATAACTTTTCTCTAGTAATTATTTTAACTATTCCCTATATTTTCACATATACATCATTTTCCAATTAAATTAAAACATTCACTATTGTTATTCATAAAACATTTAAAACATGAATTAATGCTAATATTCCTTCATTTATCAATATCATCAATGAATCATTGACTACATTATATATTTATATCCCATTGCAAGTTTGGAATAGCTACCATGTTTACATTGTTAATCATAACACATGATTACTTGTTTTGTATAACCATAAGATTTATCTATCAAAATGTGGTCCCATTATGTTTCTTAGTGTATAATATTAACATTTTATATGGTATATAGTGTATAATTTGTTTCTTTGGGATTCAAAGATTACTATAAAAAATGGGTTATTCTTATAGGATAAATATTTATAACTGTCGGGGATACTAGAAAAAAATAAATAAATGTAAAATCCAACCTCAAAATGTATTTCTTTTCAAAATAATTATATATAAATTAAGTTCTACAAGAAAAAATAATATGTTAATAAGTGTTTCTTTTGTTATAGTTATCTTATAATTCAAATCCAAATTTATAAACATAATACACATGTAATATTAAATTGTTAAATGAATTTGATTAAGCATAAAAACCCCTATGTGTAAGATCTCAGATCTTATAAAGGTATATCATCCTTTAATTTTTCCTTTGATTCCATTTTATTGGTAAAAATATTGTTTCCAGAATGTTTATGGAGTCTCAAAGGTGTTTTGGTGGCTCGAGACACAAAATAAAAGGAAACCATGCCATGTAGTATTGGGCGCACAGTCTGCGCACAACCTAGAAAACCGTGCATCATTCTCGAGAAAACGTTACACCCCTAAGACAGAGGCACACACACGTCTTTTTCATGGTTTATAAATCATGTTGCCTTACCAGGGAAACTGTGCAGCCTATTTTCCCTTAGATAGTGGCATGCAAACTATTTGGAAAACCGTGCATCCAACCAGTGAGGCCTAGAAATGATTGAAAATTTTACAAAATTTCCCCTCTAGTATTTTAATAACTATCATGTGATTTACTCCCAATTATCCCCTTATTACCATATTAATAAACAAAATCCCTCAAGAGCTCCAAGAGATCGATCTACCTTGTTTCTGATGCTTTTATGGTGTTTTTGAATGTGGATCAATGCTTAGGGTAAGGCTAATCACATCTTTTATACTCTTTTGAGTGTAGGGTTTTTATATTATTCTCCTCTCTTTCCAATGCTCTAAAACCCTACATATTGGGTGAGATCTTGGTTGAAGTTTTAAAGGTTGTTTGAAGAAGAATCCAAAGTCACAATTAATATTGAGTTCACCCACAAAATCATGGTTGGTGGTCTAGAAGTGTATCCCATATTTTTATTCTCGATTTGTGCATGTGTGATTTTCTTCTTGGGTGTCTCTGGATATGTTTTGATCATCCCTATAATGTTTAGGTAATATGGTTATTAATATGGTAAATGGAAACCCTCAGGACTCCCATATGATGTGTCTTGGGTGACAATACAGACCTAGTTGCACCCATGGGGTGTGCTGACTTCCATAGACCGTCATATTATTGAAGAAAAAGTGATATTTTTGTGTATTTATGTAGATCCCTTCATATACATGTTGATGTTATTGATTGTGTTTGGTAAAAGATAGTTGATTTACCTAGGTTTAATAATAACCTAATTGATATTAGGTTAACATAGTGGTGATTTATATTTTTTGAATATGGTTATGCTTGTCGAATTGTGAGTATTCTTGGAATGTGTAAATGGGTTAATATGTGTAAATGATTAAAGACAATAATGGATTGTATTATGTTCCTTGTAATGATTCCTAGTAATTTATGCATAATGAAATAAGACTACTGAGATAGCCACAAAAAATGAATGTGTAGTGAGATAAGAGTAATAATAGGGAGTTGGGATAAATGGCTAAATAAGGTGAAATATGGTAATCATGTTAATGAGTTACGACATGGGATTAAATCTCATTTTATTATTATTATTTATGTTTTCCTTGGGAAATGGTCATGATTTCATGTGAATTGTTGATGGATATACTTACATATATATCATGTGCGCACGGCTTGGTAGAGTGGGGTATTGACTTGAAGTTCTACAATAACGGGTCGGGTTAGACTGAGGCTCTATACCACACCTGTAATGCAAGAGATAGGGAATAAGGATGAGGCTCTATTCCCCAAATATTTTCATCGACGTGGAAATAGGATTTGAGGTGAGGATATGGTTGACATGAAAAAGATATTCCTAGTGAGATAGTATAACCATGTGTTTTTTTCACATGCATGTGATTGTGTACTTGAATCCTTTTTAACTTATAGTGTTTGATGAAACCATGATAAACTCATTGTAAAGGGTATGTAATGAGAAATGGGATGAAATAGTTATATATTTAATGGTAATAAATATTGATAATTTCCATGAAATGTTAATGGAACTTAATATTTTCTTTGTCATTTGTTTTAATTTTCTTATTTCTTGAACAATTGTTTATACTGGATATTTTGTAGACACTGTCGGTGATGACATACATAGTTATACTCACACCCATCTTAGGCCTCCATGGGGTACCCAAGTAGACTTCATGTTTGTAGGTAAGAGGGATTAGAAAATTCTATTTATAGGGAGTTGGGTTGGTATAGGTGTACGTAGAGGAGGTCATGAACATGTTGTCTGAACCATTTTGGGGTTTTTTCAGTTTTTCTTCATTTTGGGTTTTGTTAAATAGTTCATCATTAGCATGCTATTGCATATTTACTATTGTACATGGTTGTACGTTGTTTTTGGGGAATGGTTGTTTATGAATTCTCCTATATTATTTGTTACTATTCCACTATTTTTTATCATCTATTATAGATTACTCTAATGAAAGAGGGTAGAGTCTCCCTAATTGACATTTTGGAAGAAACATTTGGCATACGAGGAGGCACACTTAAGGTCATTTAACAACCCGGTTCAGAAAATCGGTTTAGTAGCTTCAATTTTGGGGACGTTACAATGTTGAATTAGAGGATACCATTCTTCTCCTTCACTGGAATCTTGTTATTTGAGATGGTATATTAGGGTTATGATTTTTTAGGCAATGTAATGAGATTTTTAATGGGGGTAACTACCCCATGTATGAGGGAAAACCCACGTCACCTACGGTGGAATTTTTTTTTATTAATTGTGAGATGTTATAGTTCATGATATTTAACTATTAGGTGATGCACATGTTGTGAGATGTGATGGTCATATGATATTTGGATTGTGGCCTAGATGGAATAATTTTATGCATTTAAGCATCATTTTATGCACCTCTATAAATAGGTTTCATGCATCATGGTAGGCGCACATGGGTTAGGTGTGTGAGGCATGAAAGATAGAATGCACCTCGAATCTGGAAAATTGAAAATAAAAAATGCAGTAAATGAAACAATGCGAGGGGTGAAGATAAAATAATTGTATGTGATGATTACTGAAATATTTTTAATTAAGGAATTTTATTTAATTGAAAATTTTGTTTGTAACACGTTGTGAGAGCCTTGTGGTGGTGTATGGTTTTTTAAGCCTTGCAAAACATGACCCACAGTAGGGATGGTCGGGGTGATGTTTTCTGAATGATAAATAATTTTTTGATTGTTCATGTGTAGTGGGTTTTTGGGTACGGTGAAGAGACTTCTTTTTATGATGGTGTGAATGTTTTACAGTATGTGTTCTAATCCTCGCATTTAGAAAATGTAGTAAAATTCCACCACTACATCGATCTCCGGTTGAGATATAAGAGGATGTTGCTTAAAAGACTCCTCTATTAGTGGAGAAATATAATGTGGTGATCATATATGTAGATAATAGATGTTCTGAGTGAATTTGGCTTACTTTATGAAGATGATGGATCGGGACCCCGGGCTGGTTGCAACGACTATGTTTGATCTGACAAGAGAGTTTCAGTTGCAACAACCTATGACCATTACTAGAGAGGGTGGGCTAGAGGCATTAGAGTTCTGCATAGAGTCTGTCCAGATGATACCAGATCATCTAGAAACTCTGGTTGGGATGCGAGTCAAGTTGGAAGCTTATATGTTGCTGGTCTAGGAAAAGCATTGGTGGAACATCCAAGATTTTTCTGAGCATGTTGAGGGGATGTTATGGAATAATTTCTAGGAAATGTATCAAGAGAATTTATACAAAAAATATTTAAGGAATAAGCGGGATGCAATGTTATTGTGCCTGACTCTGGGATCGATGTAGGTGACATAGTATGTTGGCCGCTTCAATAATCTATAATTATTTGTTCCAGCATTGAAAGGGGATGAGGCATTGGGTACGATGCATTTCCATAATGGGTTGATACATGAGATCAAGTATCATCTGAATATATTTTTCATGATGTGGTTTAAAGAGATCTTGGATTAATGGATGATCTTAGAACTAAACCTAAATTATGATTCAGGTAGTGGGCTTGTAGTGCCAACTAGGCGAACATGTGGTGCAACTTCTATGGGCTGAAATCAATGTTTTTGTTATTTTCAGTAGGGTGTGAGTGTGAAAGGTGGTTATAAGAGAGGTTCATTCTCTCATAGTGGTGATCATTTGTTCTTCTATTAGTGTGGGAGGACAAGGCACATGTGTGTCTAGTGGCCTCGAACTCTTTTTTAGTTCCTATCGTGTGGTAGATTTGGACATGTGTAGAGATTCTGAAGGAACCCTCAATAGTTCAGCCTGAATGTTGGTGAAATGAAGATTCATAGTGGAGTCAAGGGATCATTTTTTCTATATCAAGTTGGCAGTTGGTTTTCCACTTTCCGTACTGGACAGGGCGGTCGATGTAGAGCTCGGTGGCAGGAATGGTCACTTCAGCAGTATGTTGGAGTGCAGGGAATGTAGGTTGGAACCCAAGGTCAAGGGGCAGGTCAATTTCATACAGTCTAGTATGCACTCGTTGATGGTGAGGCTAGTACTTTGACAATTTTAGGTATGATCCTTGTAGATTATACGCATTCTAGTGTGTTGTTTGAAACTGGTGCCACACACTCTTTAATGTTTTTTCATCATGAGGAAGCATTTGGTTTTCCTGTAGAGAGTGTGTGGGGGATTATGTAAATAGTCACACCATTAGGGGTGGTAAATTAAGATACTGGGTAGTTTAAAGGATGTGCTCTAAAATTTTGTGGGTATTGTTTCCTACGAGACTTTATCATTCTTAGGATCTCTGTATTTGACCTGATCTTGGGTATGGACTAGTTGGTGTTGTATCAGGTACAAATAAAATGTTACCGTTGCAGGGTATAGTTCAGCTCACTTGATGGGGACGCTTCTATCCATCGTGGATAGTGGGATGTCTGAAGTAGTTGTGTGAGATCATTTTGTTGGATATTTGTTAGGATCACTGCTCAAGTAGCTTGTCTTGTTCTAGATAATGAAATAAGGGAATTTAATTTCATCCATCCAATTGTGGATTTGTTTCATGATATGTTTCCTAAGGATTTCTTGGGGTTTCCACCCGAGGGTGATGTTGAGTAAATGATTGAGTTACTACTGGGAGTGGAACTAGTCTTTATTCTGCAATACCAAATGAAAATGGTTGAACTCTAGGATGTAATGGTTCATCTCGAGGAGTTGGATCAGAATGGGTTCATATGTCCTAGTACGTCTCCTTGGGGGATCTTGTGATTTTTTCAAAGAAGGATAATGGGTTGTTAAGGATGTGTGTTGATTATTGGATGTTAAATCAAAGGACGATGATGAATAGGTTCCATCATTCTAGAATTGATGACCTATTTTTCCAACTAATATGTTATTTAGTGTTTTCTATGATGGATCTGAGATAGGGTTATCACTAGTTAAGGGTGAGGAATTATAACGTACCACTAACGGATTTCAGGAGTCGGTACGGATTGTTTGAGTTTGTGGCTATACCTTTTGGGTTGACCAATGAAACAGTGGTGATCATGTCTTTGAAGAACCAAATATTTAATATGCATCTAGATCATTTTGTGGTTGTCTTTAAGAAATACATATTGGTGTACATGAAATGTAAGGACGGTCATGCCCAACATCATGACATCATTCTGAGTATATAAACATATCATCAGTTATAAACCACGCTTTCAATGTGTTAGTTCAAGATTGGGGATGTTTATTTTTTGGGTCACATCATCTCTGCGGTGGGTTTGTTTGTGGATCCATAGAATCTGCAGGTTTCCATTTCTTTGGAGTATCCCAAGCGTCTTTAAGATGTTCAGAGTTTTTTGGTTTTGGTCAGGTATTACTGGAGGATCGTCTAGGATTTCTCTCACATGGTAGCACCATTATTGGTCCTGAATAAGAAGGGAATCATGTTTGTGTGGTATGCGTCTTGTGATAATGCATTTCAAGAGTTGAAAAATAAAATAACGACCACACCGATCTTGATCTTACATGATCTAGGTAGGACATATGTCATATTTTGTGGTGCATTCGGTATCGGGCTTGGGGCTATGTTGATTCAAGATGAGTGGGTTGTGTCTTATGGGTTGAGGTAATTGAGCCCTCATGCATTTAATTATCCCACTCATGGTCATGAGTTTTCTATGGTATTTCATGTCGTAAAGTGCTTGATGCACTACTTGTTTAGGGAATAGTTCAGAGTGGATACCGATCACAAGAGTCTGAAGTATATCTTTTTGAGGAAGGATTTGAATCTTCGACAACAAATATGGGTTGAGTATGATAATTTTTTATAGTGATTTGGTATATACACATGGGAAAGGGAATGGTGTTTCTGGTTCTTTGATAAGGAAGGTATATAACCATGAGGATTAGGAATCCTAAACAGAGAAGTAGGTGATGGATTTGTTCATAGAGATGTGCCTTGAGTTGCAGGATTAAAATAGTCAGGTGACTCTTTCATTAGTGGTGGTTGAGTCTACACTTTTGAAACAAATTAGGAAAGTTCATCTTGATGATTCTGAATGATTTTCCATGTAGGAATGAATTAAAGGTGGAGAGCCACCTTATGGATGGATCATCAGTATGGACTAGGTTGTTTGTGTTCATGGTCATGTGGTTGTGCCAGTATGCATTCGAGAAGAGTTGATGCATGATTTCCATGTATCAAAATGGGCAGTGAATCATGGTTGGACAAAGATTTATCTTGATATCCGTAGGTAGTATTTTTTGCCCGACAATGATAAAGGAAGTTGGGGGGGTTTTTGGAACAGTTCCATATTATTCAATAGGTGAAGGACGAGCATCAATTATCATGTGGGTTATTACATCCATTTCTATTCCAGAATGGTAGTGGGATGATGTGATGATGGATTTTGTCATGTATTTTCTGATGACGCCTCAAAAGAATGATGAAAATGGGTGGTTGTGGATTGACTAATGAATGTGTCTCATTTCTTACCAATTCAAGAGACATACACAATTGATCAGTTGGGTGAGTTTAATTTTCGGTATATAATATAGCTTCATAGTTTACCATGAATTAGAGTTTTGGATCATGATCCTCATTTCACATCATGCTTCTAGAAATGGTTGCATATGGCTCTTTTTATATAATTTATTTTGAGTATGGATTTCCAACCATAGACGGAAAGGAAGTCGAAGCGTACAATCCAAGTGTTGGAAGACATGATGAGGGATTTTATCTTGGATGTTGGTGGTTCTTGGGAGAAGAACCTATCACTTATTAAATTTTCATAAAACAACAATTTTCCGGCTACAATTCATATGGCATCGTTTGAATTTCTGTATGGGATTCTCTCTTGATCTATGCTGTGTTTGTTGGAGGCTATTGAATCAAGGTTGTTGGGACCATGTATCATGCAGAAGAATTTGAAGAAATTTGAGTTGATTTGGAAACTGATGGAAATGGATCAGAGTAGGCAGAATTCAAATACAGGTCAGATGTGATGAACACATTAGTTCGAGGTGGTAAATAGTGTGTTTCTTCAAGTGTCTCCATGGCTGGGTCACCGATGGATTTAGATGCAATGCATGTTAGCACCTAGGTATGTCGGGTCATTTTAGATTGTGGAGAGGATCAGGATAGTGGAATACTGATTGAATCATCCATAGTGGTATAGTGGTATGCGTGATGTTTTTCATGTGTCGTAGCTTCACCATAATCACCCTGACCCATCTCACGTGGTGGATACTGAATATTTTGAGCATGAGGCAGTTTCATCCTTTGAGGAGCATCCAGTTTGAATGGTTTGACATATAGCGAATTCCATGCAAGGAAATTTTGTGCCATTAGTGTGATTAATATAGAAACATGGAAATTTTTAGGAAGAAAATTGGGACCAGGAATCAGATATGAATTCATAGAGGCACAATCACTTCATTGTGGATGTGCAATAAAGATTGCGATCTCAGCATGAGGAAAAACTGTTATAAGGTGGGGAGGTTTTAAAATATTTTATCTTGGAAAGGTATGTCCCAGTTTATGTTTCGGTATGAATCACTTATTTTGGTTAAATGAATGATTTTTGGATGTTTAAGGAGCCTTGGAGGTGTTTTGGTGTCTAGGGACACGAAATAAATGGAAACCAGGGAACGAAGTGTTAAGGGCACCGTTTGCGCATAGTTTGGAAAAATGTGAGGCCTCCCCAAAAAAATGTGCACCCTTGATGCAGAGGCACATGCACGGCTTGCGTACAGTTTACAAACTGTGTGTCCTGCCCAGGGAAACCATGATGCCTATTTTACTTTCGATAGTGGTATACATTTGGTTTTCGTACGGTTTGGAAAACCATGCGGCCAAACGGTGCAGCTTGGTAATGTTTGAAAAAATTACAAAATATCCCCTTTGGGATTTTAAAATCCAACTTCGGATTTTCTTCCCATTCTCCCATCTTCACTCTAAGAACGAACCAAATCTACCAAGATATCCAAGAGATTGATATCCCATGTTTATTTGGCATTTTTGTTTTTGATGGTTGTGGATCAAAGCTCCAGGAAATGCTAATCCCATCCATGATTCTTTTTTGATCATAGGGTTTGTATCTTCTTCTCTACTCTTTTTGAAGATCTAAAACACTACCCTTTGGGTGAGATCTAGGTTTAAGCATTTATGGTTGGTTGAAACAGAATTTATTGGACTGATTAAAGAGTGTGTCCACCCACAAAATCAAGGTAGGTGGTCTACAAGTTATATAACATTATTTATTTGTGGATGTTTACATCTGTGTTTTTGTTCTTGCTTGTCTCTTGATATGTTTTAATATCCCATGACATGTGTAGGAAAAATGGCTATTAAGAAGGTAAATGGATACCCTCATGATTTCCATGGAATGCGTCGAGGGTGAACAGACTAATATAGGGCCACCACGGGGTGTTCTAACATCCCCAAATCATGGAATTTAAAAAGAACATGTGATATTATTGTGTATTTATATATAACCCTTTATAAAAATTTTGATATGATTGATTATGTTGTGTAGAATCTAGGTGATTCACCTATGATTAATAATAACATAAGGGATATTGGGTTACCATGAAAGTGGTTTATATGGGTTGAACATGTTTATGCTAGAAAAATTGGGTATAGTTTTGGAATGTGTAAATGGGTGACAAATCATAATGATGATTGAAAACTGAGTTAATATGTTGACATGATTAAACACCATAATGGAATGGATTATGATCCTGATAATGAGGTCTAGTGTGTAAGGCATAACGAACGATGTCAGGTGATATAGGCATAGTGAATGAATGGTTAGTAATAAAAGATCAATAAAAGGGAGTTGGGATAAATGGATAAATGATTTGAAATTTTTTAATCATGTTAATGGGATAATTCATGGGATTAACTCTCATGTTATTGTTATGATTTTTATTTTCCTTACTCGATGGTCGTGATTTTGTGTTAATGGTTGATATATATACCAAGATATATATAGTGTGAAACAACTTGGTAGAGTGGTATATTGACTTGTGGTTTTATTCCCATGGGTTGGGTTAGACTGAGGTTGTAAAATCCACCCCAAATACACGGGTTATGGGAAGGGACTAAGGTTATGTTCCCCTAAAAGTTTCATCCACTCACACTGAGGCTTTGAGGTGAGGATATGGTTGACATGAGTAATTTTGTTTGAGTGAGATAGAATAACAATATGTTTATTACTCGTGCATGTGATTGTTTACATTAAGCCCATGTTACTTGTTGTGTTTGATAAACCCATGATATATTAATTGTAAATGGTATGTAATGGGAAATGGAATGAAATGTTATGATATGTAATGGAAATAAATGTTTGTAGTGGACCTGAACTAGTTAAGGGACATTAATCATTTCTTTTTCATTAAATTTAATGTCCCTCTTTCATGAACAATTATATATACCAGATATTTTGTAGATAATGATGGTTGTGACATACCGAGTTGTACTCATACCCTACTCGGTCTGTTGTTGGGTACTTGAGCAGAAATCATTGTTTAAGGTAAGTGGAAGGGAAATGGGTCTTTCAAGGAAGTTGGGTTGGCACAGTTGTATGTGGAGGAGGACTCAAACATGTTTTTTGGACCATTTGGGTATTTTCTAGTTTGTCTTCATTTTGGGGTAAGTTCAATTTTTCACATGTATCATGACATGGCATATTTACTATTGGTCATGGTTGTACCCCATTTTGGGGAATGTTGATTATGCTTGCTCTTGTATTGTTGGATACTATTCCAAAATATTTTTTTCATTTATTGTGTCTTACATAGATGAAAGGGGGTATAGTTTTCCCAATTAGTCTTTTGGCCCCACACTATTAGTCAGAAAACCTTGGTGTATGGGGATTTGCACTTAAGGTCATGTAACCACCTAGATCAGAGCATATGTTTAGTGGCTTATGGGTTAGGGTTGTTACACCTTGAGAGTGTCAAGCTAGTTGTGTAGTTACGAATCATTATTGTTCACCAATATATTATTATGCGTATAAAAATATTTTCCTACTCAAGGTTACATCACCTCATTACATATATTTTAAATAATTCATCAACTTACACTATATAAAAATGTATTCATCTTCCATGTGTACCATAATATTTATTCTTTACCATATTTTCATGATGTTACAATATATATAAGCTTATAAAATATATATATACACCAACGATTTTCACTAATTTTATCTTATCATAATCACAAAAGCACAATTTATAATCTAAATTTATATGTAGGATTATCTATTCATTTGAAATTATAATAAACCGTATCATTATAACCATTAATAAATTTTATATCTACAATTTTTTCCTCAATGAATATTATAAAAATCTATATTATTATCAAAACACAACTTAATAACTATTGTATATGATTCAAAACATGAATTTTAAATTAAATTACCTAATGAAAATAAAAAAATACAATAAATTTTCATGACTATTTAGTTTTATAAATTATTAAAATTTGGAAGAAACATTATGTAACCCAATTATTTTCTTTTTTTTAGTTTAACATTTATCCATTAAATATTAAAATAATTAACCCATAACAATCATTCCCATAATTATTCCATATAATAAACATTTATATGCACTTAATTAAATTAATATATTATTAATATCTTGAATGAGAATCATAAAAATAAATTTGATCATAGATTCATAGACATTCTAAAAAATATAATAATTGACTATAATTACCGATAATAGGATGAGAATAAGTTTATAAAAAATATACATTATAAAATAATACCCAAAATAATGTTGATAAAATACATTGAATAATTCTTGGCTTAAAAAAATATATAAACATGTTAATAAAATTGATCCCTTATAGAATAATATATGAATGAGTATTTGTATAAAACTATGACATAATTCATGTATGGACCAAATAGTTGCATAAAAAACATTAAATTCAATATAAACACCATTTGTTCTCAAACATATAGGAATATAATTTAAATTATAATACATAAGTCATGATATATATAATTGTATCTAATATTTTAGATGGACAAGGGATATGTTGTTATGAAAAAAAATTCGGGTCAATCGATATATGGAACATTGGTGAAAGGCCAAAAATCAATGGAATCAAAATAGGGTATACCAAAAAGGATTATATTAATGGACTAAATTTAATGATATATTAAATAATGGTACACAAATTTTAACACTATCTTATTTGAAGGAACATTATATTTGTGAAATTATGAATATGAAATAACAACATAAACCATGAGAGCAACATCATTATTTAAAAAATCATAAAAATCACTTATATTCTGTGGATATTGTAAAACTAAAATGGATATCCTAGGGATGTACACATGAACGAGTTGATATGTAATTACCATTATATGGTTAATCAAATAATAATATAATGAAACCATTACCTGTGATTCAAAACACATATCAATGAAGAAAAAAAGTGGTGAAAAAGCATAATTGTGAACAATGAGTCTATTATAACATAATAACATAAAGCCAAAATGGCAATGAGGAATCTACATATAACATTACATAATAACTGTATTTTGAGGCTCAAAATTAATATTTCAAAACATGATATATTTAGGATATCATCCATTGAACCATACATGCAATCTCATTAGATGAAAAAATTACCCAATGAAATATGGGGACATATAATGTTTATCTCACCCATCACAGTCATATCATATACATTCATATCCATTGTATATAGATAATACAAGATGTTGAAATTTTACATAAATTAGATGAAATTTACAAAATAATATTGGTTACATACATGTAAAATAAGAATCAATGATGAAAATGTGGATGTAGGTGAAAAACATTGAGATAAAACGGTTATAGATATTCATTACAGAAAAAATTGTCATAGAAAATAAAAGGATGATTTCAGATGCATAAAGGGGGTGCATAAAGATTCATCGATGTATTAAATTATTGAGAAATGTTCAATCAGTATTTTTATATCATATTTAAAATAAGATTTATTTATTAAAAAATTCCTCAGCTAGAATTATTTAAATGAAAATTGATAATTTAAAGAAGGTCGTCAATTCAGACGAGAGGTTCACATACCATGAGAAATTGATTCTAAAATAATGATATTTCCTTATAATGATCTTGGAGTAACCATGGTAGGAAGTTATAAATATATGGGTAGAGTAACTTCACACTTAAAGAGTTTTTAGTGAAGAGTTATTGGATGTTTTCTGGGTTTATATATTTAACAAAGCTGTATTCTTCATAATTTTCATAACTTATGTTTATAATATACAAAATACAATAATCAAAAATAGAAAACATTCCATTTCAAAAAGTGGTTTCATACAAATGGGATTATATTTAATTAGATTATAAGGCTATGTACAAATCATATTTAAATAATACACAAGGGGATGAGGAATTGAGTCATGTTAAAAGAATAGATTTTAAAACCATAAAATAAAATATCGTTTTTGGAAAATTCATTAAGTGACTCTAAAATTCATAAAATAACATATATAATAATTATATTAAATGGAAAATTTTCATTTTTATAATATATATAGTATTTATAACATTACATTTAGTCTTTCATGATTTCATAATACGTACTTTATTTTATGTTTCTTAGATATTTAATATCTATTAGAAAAATGTGAAAAATTAACCATTTCATAATTTATACTATATTGTTTAAAAACTAATAATTATTTTATAACTTTTTAAATATGAGATTATATTATTTTTATTATGAAATCATCATTTATCAGAAAATTAGTTCTTTTTGGGAAATAATAATTTTCTGATACATATAAAAAGTACATATTGTTTCATAAAATTATAATATAATTTATATTTAACAAATATTATTATATAATAATATTATTTTTAAATTATCATTTCCCTCAATAAATCATTATTTAATAAAAAAATATTTTATTCCTTGAGACTATATTTTTCCAAAAAAATTGATTATTTGTTTCATCTAGTGAAAATCTAATTTTTGTCAAACATATTAGTTAATAATTATAAATTAATAATAAAATATAAATTTAATTAATTAATATATATAAATAGAAACAAAATAATTAATACTTTTCAGGACTATAAATATATCCATTTATTACACTAGTGAATTTTATAAGGTTAATGTGTGTGATATTGATATTTTTATATAGTGGAACATTTAAAATGATTTCAGACATGATCCTCGATAGGATTGTTCTTCTCCTATAAATGGTTTCAATCATGATATAGTTGGGGAATATTGAAATAGACATACCCAACTGAACATCTTAGTGATGTTATCTCTCTTGGATACTCCAAAAAATTGGATTTATAGGGTATGATATTAGTAGATAAACCCATCAAATCCATTTTATGTGCCAGATACAAACATCACAACCATTAAAACTGACTAATCATATTGGTACCCATACAATGGATATCATTCTGATGGTTTTCAATATCACATGATTCTTTTTCAATCATGTTGTTAACCCAAAACACATTAACATGGTGGGATACGATATTTCATGGAACATTGTATCTATGGTAAAATATCATCCATATATTCTCATCATACTAATGGTCATTATTCCACGATACCACCATTGGATTCAAATAAACAACTTTCTTAATCATATTTATCCTCACAAGAATTGATGGATGGGATATCATTTGACTATGTTTCGTTGAATATCCATTTATTATTCAAATATCCATACTTCTTCCTATCCGTGAATATTTTATCACTTTACATCCTCATCATTTATTGGGTTTCAAGATTATTTATACTCAAATAAATTACAATATATACACATTAATGTGATAGTAACAGATTTAAAATTCTAATCAGTGATCATATTTTACCATAATCATCGATGCATATATATATACTAATTTGTTGATATATATTAGTGAATTGTTTTATCTACATATATGCCACAATTTTCTCTATATAGGAAATGTCTAAAAATCATAAATGTGACGATCAATGTATCTAATTATAAATCATGAGCCTAGAAGTTCGTCTTTTTAATCATTAATTTTTCAGTTATAGTCCAACACATCATCATCTTGCATGACTACACCACCTAAAAACATTAAAGATTCAATAATATAGATAAAAATTTCTTCCCCACAAGTGGGTAATGTGAGTACAAGTTGAGTTATTAGCCTATTAATCATCTATATAAATCTCTGTTTTTATTCATCAACTACATAACATAGGACATCCTTCTGAGTTATATATGATAATTTTCGTAAAAATCATGATAAGATTCTCAAAAATCATTGATAGTTCCCTAAAAATCCATATAAAATTTTTATTTACATCACAAATATTTATTTAAGACATTATTCAATTACCACGATTTTCATGAATCCACATATATCACTTTTTTTATGATAATGTTACCTAGTAAATTTTCATTCCCTATCTATAACTCAAAATTCAATCTACTTTTAAAATAATATTTCCATTAAAAATTTCATTATGAAAAAATTCATTTTCTCGATAGGTTTCTACATTATTTTATTTTATATACACATATAATCTATAATGTCTAACCAAAATTTGTTAGTGAAATCCTTAAAGACAATATTCATCTGGTCCAAATTAATTTTCATAGAATTAGTAATTCATAATTTCATATCTATGAACTTATATTTCGCATAAATTATATGAAACATATTCATGGTTGTATCCTCCTAGATCACATTTTCCAGATAAATTCCATAACAAATATACCTATTTTGAAAGTATTTTACCCCACATAGATGATAAATGAAGGCATATATATATGGAAGAAAATAAAATTTGTTTATTGTGATCTTTTTAGTAGATGATAATCAATGAAAAGAAACATTGAACCAAACATCTTCATGTCGAAGAGGACACATACACCATGTAGTGGAGAACATTCAATGTATAAAACCATTATAAAGATGCATATATAGTTGATTCATTATCTATTCATACTTTATATTGACGAGTCTATATAGATTCATGAATATAATAAATTATCTATTTCTATCCTCAAATGATAATGTAAAAATTCATCCCATAAGTACATAATTTTTTTTAAATGAAACAAATCAATGAACTCCCTCAAATGGGAATGTCTTCAAAGATTTTGTCTTCCATACACTCATTCCTATGATCTAGAAACACATGGTCATATTGAAATAATATACATTCTATTGATGATGATACCATAATATATCCATCCTCCTCTTCCACTTGTATAGAATACGAGGATGATTCAAGATACAAATGGTGACATAATCCTCTATGATATTTATGTTTGATCTATATAAATAATCCAAATCCATTATAAGAATAGAATGGAATTCCACTATATAGACTCTCATAATATTCACATTGAAATTCCTCCAAAAAAATAGACATGGGTTTCGTTATATTCATAGGAATCATTAATTTACCCGTTAACTAAGTAAACATATAAAAACAACTACGATTTATTATGTAGTTTCTAAACGATTCTAATAAATATGAATTCAATTGAATAATATAGGAAAATAGAATCAAAGATTATATTTTATATCGATGAATTAATAACTATATAACATATCACCAAATCATTTTTATGATCATTAATTACGTTTATGATGAAATAAAATTCCCCACATTCAAAGAATTAGTGGTGTTTGTTGTCAATTTTCATAAAAAAAAAAAGAAATCATGGTGAATTGATACACTCACTATCCTTGTTCCTTAATATTGAATCATTATGAAATAGGTTGAGGGTTGACTGAATCATTCCATTAATTTATCACACTAGTGGGTTTCTCTTTTAGGCAATCGTTCCCTTGGGGACGTTCTATAATTCAGAAAAAATATTTTCCTCATACCCTACTAAAAATTTATTAGACAATTATAATCACACATTGGACAAGTGGGATGTTGGAAATTGTTGTCACCAATATTATATTTTCCTAGGTTATCCATGAACTAATTTTTTATATATGTAATTATTTCGCAAATAGAAACTGATATAGAACGTGATTTACATGAACATGGTGTCTGTAATAAATGATTTAACTTTTTATGTTTATTAAAAATTGCATTGATGCTTATTTTTTGTATAATTTAAACGAATGCATGGATTTTAAATCTGAGGGTCCTGTTGTGTTCATAGTAGTGTGTTTTTTAGGCCCGACCATAACTCTATAGGTACGATTCAATTGCGGAAAATAATTTTCAAACATTTTAAATAAGAATAAAAATAAAAATAAAAATTGTTATCTTATTATTCTTTTAACATTTCATGATGACGTATTACAGCAATGACGTAGTGAATAGTAGTTGTTTCCATTCATAAAAGAAACGATGTAGCACCGCTAAAATGAAGAAAGAAACAATTTTGAAACATGTTTTTTAAATTAATCTCATGGTGGGGATACGAGATTAGGGACGATCCTAAGGAATTAATTGGAGGCTCTAAAGAAAGAACATGTGTTGGCCCATTATCTCGTCGGTGAGTGATAAAAGTTGACAAGACCAATGATCAAGATCATTCATGGGTGGATCTTTGAAAATGAAGTGTGACCATCATAGAATGATCCACAGTCTAGGTAGGGTGTTTATATTATTTTTTGTGATTTCTTTCCTCATTATTTTTTCTTATGATAAATGATGACCAACAAACGAATAAGAAGATCTTCCTTTCAATCATTTTTGTAGATGGTTAAAAAATTGGGATTAAAGTGGGAATTAAATCATTGAGATATTAATTCCTTCTTCATTATCCTACTAACAAGAATAAATCTGGGACAACACGAACAACGTCCTAGAACATTCTAAAAGGTGTTCTTGATGCCTTTACTCTCCCCATTCTTGTGTTCTTCACCAACGGACCCCTTGGTCAGGTAGACCATTGAAGGGAGGATCCAAAAATGGCCAGATAGACGGAGAAACGACAAGAGGACTTCATTTCCATGTAGATGAACAACATGAATCGGGGGTCATAGGTGTGCTTCTATTTTGAAATAATGGAGCATTGTGGTGCGAACATCAACCCACAAAAAAGAGGACCACCGTAGGTGGTGTCAGAGGTGTCTCATGGTGGCACCATCAAATAGTAGAATATGACCATTGTTTTGATTGCCTATAGAGAAGGGGCCCGCAGTGGCGTGACTATGGGTGATGGCGATGGGCCACAAAAGTGAGATGTGGTTGTGGGATCATGCGGCTCCCCAAGCCGCGTTAGATATGGAACCCTCGAATGATCCGCAGGTGGATCAAGCAACATGGACCGCCTATATTTCCCTAGCGAGACACAAACCCTGTGGGCCCTATCCATCTGGAGTGGATGCACCAAACACCACATTCGGGTGAACAGAACTGGTACATCAGCAGATCAAAACAAAAAAATGGGCGGCCTAGTGGGCCGGGTCCAGCAGGTCCTGGTGAGGGGGGATGAGCCTCAAAGGTCAGGTCATGCCCGGTTGGTAGGGTTGGCCTAGGCGGGTTGGGTCGGTTGAGGCAGGTCGGATTTGGTTGGGTTAGCCCATCTGGGTAATACAAGACCCCAAACCGAGCAACCCCTTTTTACTTTAATGCACATAACAGTCAAACCATGTGTTCGTTTGATGATACATTTAGGGTTTTTGGACCCTCACAACAAGGAGTTCCTTGGAGATACTATATGTGATTTTCAATAGATTTTGGAGAATGCCATATTATCTTGAGGAGTATGTTTTCCCTGAACAAGCATGCTAAAGACAGAATCCTATGGTTTCCTGCGACCTAGAAGACATGTGATGACCAAGATTGTGTTTCATACCTAGACTATGTGTCATACAATTTTTTTGTCTTACCTAGATTATGATTATTACATAGACTATGTGTCATACCCAGATGGTGTTTCATACCTAGAAATTGTGACTAACCTATACGAGTGTATCTTAGCTAGAGTGAGTCGGTACTCCCCTATCCCACCAGGGAAAAGGTCCTCTAGTATTTGACTACACTCTATGTTTTACCGACACTATGAGTGTTACCAACACTCTATGTGTTTTCTACACACTATCTGTTACTGACACATTGTGAGTTACCTACTCTCTGTCTGTTAATACATTAGGGTACAATGGATTCTTTCAATAATCCTTTTTTACATACCAGGAACTGTACTTGGTGTGAGCTGACTCTACTAACTCTATTGATTATACATTTTAGAGTATATACATAATGTATTTATTTGGTATACTATTGGGTATATTTCATAGCGACTCTTTTATGGTATACATCAGGATATTCTTTTTGGGTATTCATCATGTAATTATATTGTGGTATATTTAGTAGTGATACCTTTTTGGTTTTGGGTCCCTACTGAGTATTTTTTTTAACAATCCTTTACCAGATAAGCCCTCACTTGTTGATTCTTGTGTAGATGATCAACAAATTTAATGGAGTCCATGGTAGACTACATACAAGGGTTGCATCAGAGTGACCTGACAGTTATGGAATGCCTCAGTGACATTGAGATAGCTTACAATACCTACCCTCCATGCAGAGTTTTCATCAAATGATCTCTAAGATATTATACATTTCATTCTCAGTTGTGCCTATATTTCATCCACTTTTCTTTTAGTTTTTTTGTTACCTTGAGTGGTTTTCATTGTGTTTTTCATAAATGCTTACATAGTTTTTTAGTTGAAACTTTTGATTATAAAAGGGGGTGTTTGTACACGTACTATGTAAAATGCCTCCCACTTATCGGATATTCCAACTCGACACTAGTCACCAGCCCTTGGCCTATAGGAGGTGGGATTAAATAATTCATGGCATACGTATTGGGGGATTTTTTATTATTGAGTGGTATCAAATGGAGGGAATTTTTACACATGTTTTGGTGAAAAAATTTTATGTGTTATGTGTTCAAATTTCATTCCAGGGAACCCTATGTTATTGCGGAGGCCAACATATCTATACACAATGTCCTTGAATTCTAATTATGACTAAGTACCTAAAAACACTAGGTGAAGGGGAAATCATTGGTTCATTAATCATACAGAAATTGACTGTGTTATCTTGTCCTTCTTGAGTCAGAGTCATCTCAAAATGTATACTATATAGACCATGGTACATATAGTTTGTTTTCAGGATGCCTCCATGCAGACACCCTTCTAGGATTCCATTGCGTGACCACATGGATCATCCATTGAGCGATGAGGTATCAGTGCATGAACCATTTCTAGATATATCACCTCTAGCTAATGTACCATGGATTCCACCACCTAGAGAGAAGTAGATTCTACCACTATTTCTGGTAAATGATGCACACATGATTAGTAAATTTAATGAGTTCCAGAGGTAGTGACCTCTCATTTTATAGGTGAGTTGGATCATCAAGTAGCTGAGTACTAGTTAGAGGTGGTGATTCATGTCCTCCTCTTAGTGATGACACCACCCAACCAGATGTCAGTCCTAACCAAAAGCCTTCTTTTGTGCTCGAAAGGGAGATGGTGGAGCATGAGGACTCAAAAGCATAAGAATGAGACACTATCTTGGTCAGACATCGAGCACCTATTCAGGGTGGTGTTATTTTCAAAGTTGTTATGATCTATCTATATAAAGAAGCTACTCAACCAGTATTAGGGAAGCCATTTAGTAGAATATTACTCGGTGATATTCAAGTCTATTTATCACTAATCTGCAGATATGGTGTGGGACTCTTTCTTAAGGGCTCGTACCATTGAGCAGCGACTACTATAGAAGATAAGGGCGTTGATGATATCTCATATCATACATATTCATGATGTTGTTATGGATTGATCTCTAATGGTAGAGATATTTCTTGCAAAGAGGGTACCAGCAATGGGAGTTAGTACAGGGCGACACGTAGTTGCATCTTGGGCAGAGGGTAGCTGATAGCTGATATAAGGGTTCAAGAGGACTAGATAGTTCAATTGATGGCCCCATGACACATGATTATTGGTACAAATATCCTAGATACGTGTTAGTCACCCGAAGGATATATTGTGCAATTTGTGCGGTAGTTGGGGGAATCTGGAGAGAGATTTTCTAACCAGCCATATGCCCGACCATGAGACGATGAAGGTCTCATTGATGCTGTAGCAGAGTTAGAAACTGGTCAGTCTGCCAAGAGAAAGATGTAACATAGGATAAGAACGAGATATATTTAGTGGATGGTTGTTTTAGACACTACCGCCACCACACCAGCCGGTCAATCCCAAGAATAGGGTGCTGGTGGACAGGGGTGAGGCCAGCTCCAGTTGATAGAGTCTTATGATCCAAATAATCCCAAGATGATTTGAGGTATGATATGTGTCTTTTCAAACCACATTGATATTTTGATAGACATGGGTTCCAGTCAGACTTTTATCCTTAGGAACCTTGTTCTATACTTGTATATTCTAGTAAAACCATTGACTCGATCCCTACTCATAGAATATCATAAACTAGAAGATTCGATGATCCCACACTTGTACTGATGGTGTTCCCTTCGTCTTGGTGTTGAGATTTTTAGTTAAGATCTCTTGGTAGCAGTGTCGAGACTTATTATGTTATTCTGGTTATAGACTGGTTATCAAATGCTCATGCTCATATCGTTTGTTTTAGGTGAACAGTGTGGTGTATCCATGGAGATATGACCTGGATACCTTTATTTGTGAGAAGGAAACCAATGTAGTGTAGAATGGACTCACACGTATGTGAGTGAATCCAATCAAAAAATTGTAGGCTAGCATGACCCTTCGTATAGTGTATGGAATGACTCATTAGTTTTCTACAATGCTGGTTGAGTATGAGGACATATTTTTGGATTATTTTCTAGGACTATATTTTCATAGAGAGATATACTTTTTCACTGACATTTACCTCAGGATGCACTAATATTCACAATAGAATATTAGATGCCTACAGTAGAGCATCATTAATTGAGGGTAATGATGGAGTACATGCAAAGGATGAGCTTTGGCAGACCCAATGTTTCGCCTGGGGCAGCCCCGATTTCATTTCCAAGAAGGTATACATGATCTTGAGGTTATGTGTGTACCTCCAGCTCTTGAACCAGGTGAACATAAAAAATAATTATACACTTACAAGGATTTATGACATATTTGATCAGCAAAATGGGCCGTGTTGTTTCTTGAAGCTAGAACTAATATCTGACTATCATCATCAATAGGTTCTTTATGAGGACATCTCTATGATCACTTTCAGATTCCACTATAGCCACTATGTGTACTTAGTGATGTCATTTTTCATGAATAATTACCGAACAGTGTTCATGGGACTAATTAATAGTAACTAACATCCATACCTATATCATTTTATGGTGTATGTAATTGATGACTTCTTAGTGTACTCGGAATTTGAAGAGGATCACGTGATACACATGAGGGTGGTCCTAGACTTACTCCAAGAGAACCATCTTTATAGGAAGCTCTCACAATTCTATTTCTTGATATGAGTGGTCTACCTTCAATGAAACACCATTTTAGAGGATGTATTTTTTGTCGATCCAATAATTATAGAGGCAGTTCTTGCTTGAGAGCCACCCAATAACGTTAAAGAGGTGCATAATTTCATTGGGCTGGATGGGTACTATTAGAGGATCGTACCAAACTTTTCTAGATTAGAAACATCCATGACAGCCATTAAAAATAATGGTAAACCCTTTATGGGGAATGAAAAGTTCTAGGAGATATTTCAGAAAATGAGGCATAGTTTTATGAGCTCTCCCACCCAATGATTTCCAAAGGAGAGTTTCATGTATGTGTTGTTCTGCGAAACATCAAGAACCAGGCTCAGTTGTTTCCTCATGAAGAGGAAAGTGGTGATCTCTTATGATTTAAAATAGTTTACACCACATGAGAAGAACTACATGACCCTCATGTTGTAGTTGGAAGTGGTAGTATTTTCAATGGAGATGTGGAGACACTGCCTTATGGGTGAGAAGTTTATCATCTAAACATACCAATAAAGTCTCCAGTATATATGTTTTTAGAAGGATATTAAACCAAGGAAATGAAATTTGGGTAGAGCTCCTCCAAGACTATGATATTGAGATAGTTTATACTCCTAGGAAATAAAAATTTGTGGTATCTTATCTCATCCAGAGGTCGAGTTCATTGATATTGAACGAGGTCTCAATGTATTTTTCCTTTCCATTGATATCATTCATGGATGGTGATGAAGTAGCTTATCTATAGTCAATGGTGGTTACCCCCCTACTCGTACAATGATTTAGGGAGGCATAGCTCAGAGATATCACTTGTGAAGAAACACATTCTCAGATGTCCATCGGGCATTCAACTAATGGGTTTTTCAAAGGCGGGGATCACATAATCTTTTTCAGAGGAAAAATAGTTTTACTATTGACATTACATGATGAGGTGTTGAGGTAGTTCCATACATAACCTTTAACGGTACACAAAGGTGTGGAAAAGTTGTACCATGACATTATATGTTTGTTATGGTGGCTAGGGATAGGAATGGTAGTGGAAGAGTTAGTCTTTAGATACCTCACATGTTCGAAAGTGAGGGATGAGCACCAGGTTTCAGTAGGATTGAATCAACCCATTGAACAACCATTGTGTATGTGGGATGGAATATAGATGTAAATCGTGGATTTTTTACCACCTACATCAAGGGGTTATGATTCCATCTGGGAGATTGTTGACCAACTCACCACATCTGCTAACTTCCTAGAAATTCAAGAACATGGTTAGTAGAGAGGTTTATACGCCTTTATGTGCATGAGATATGTCAAAACCATAGAGTTCCATCTACAATACTCTTATATTGTGACGAATTCTTTGAATTCAGATTGTGGAAGGGATTGCAAGAAGTATTTGGGACTCAACTATGTTTGTGAACAGCTTTACACCCATAGATAGGTAGCTGGATGTAGGGGACCATTCCGATCATTTAGAAAATGATACGTGCTAGAATACTCAATTTTTTCCATAGTTGGGGTGATCACCTAACATGGGATGATTTTTCATTAAATAGTACTGACCACCCCACCATCAATATTGAAAAATTAGAGTCCTTCTACAGAAGATAATACAAGTAGGCCACCATGATGAGCTGACCCTGGATAGTCAATGCTCATGGTCCTAGAGTAAGTGTAGGATACTATATATAAGGTTAAGGACATCATGTATTAGTTTAAGACTACATAAAACTATTATAGGTATTATGAAGATGTGAGATGAAGACCTCTAGAGTTTGAATAAAGATTCAATGCCTTTTTTACGACTTACCTTGACATGGGATATATATTTTTGGCTGGGGTGGTATGTTACCCCTGAGTTTCATTAGAAATTTTTTTGATACTATATATAGTAGAAGATATGGTGTACCCCTTGGATATAGCTCCACAATTAGATTTGTTGAAGTATTTCTTCAACATATCCCATCTGTGGATGTACATACACGACCCATCTCACATCATTGTCTGAGGAGAGTTGGAAGTTGCAGACCAGGTGACATTCATGGAGTACCTGGTGGAGATCGAGGATCGATGATTGTTGATCCTTTATGGACAATTGATTTCTCTAGGGTGTGTTTGGTGGTATCATAGTAATCTCTAGGAGTGAACATCAGAGAATTAGGCTCTTCTTCATGCTTTGAATCTCCATTAATTTTTTGACTTTTTTTGGGATTTCAGGGACATAAATACCTTAGATGAAGAGAATTAATGTCCATATTTTCCATATAGTTTTTTATATATGGATTATTTCAAGACCAGGTACTAAAACGATACATGATTCGGAGGCACAGTTTGCTCAGAATAAATTTTTGTGCTATATTTACATTTATTAAAAATAGCAGTAATACTCTATTTTTTTATCTTTTAAATGAGTTTTCATCATTGAAATTTTAGGTCACTATTGTGTTAGAGATGTGAGTTTTTCTTATGTAAGACCTATCCTCAACCAGGATAGATATACTAAAGAATTTTTTTTCAGACGTTTTATAGATGAATAAAAAAATTATTGAATGTTTATTTTATTTTCCTTTTACCATTTCTATGTGACATAGTAGTGAAAGAATAGAGTGACAAGGAAACTATTTTCTTTTAAAAATGAAACAGTATAGAAACCCAATAACATGGAAACAAATGTGACAGTGAAACACATTTCATTAATTAGTTGCTTGGTAGTGATATGAGATTAGGAACAATACATTGGAATTACATGGAGGCTCCAAATAAATAAAACACATTGGAAAACCATCTCGTTGGAAGGACATGAATGATGATGAGATGATATATCAAGATCATTCATGGGGGATCTTTAAAAATAGTGAAATTTCTTCACCAATCGATCCACACTCCCAGTAGGGAGTTTAAATTTTTTTTATTTTCATTCTATGTTCTTGTGTTCAATGGTGAATATAGACCAACCCATGATCTTGTTAATCTATAGTTTAAGGGTTTATGTAGGATGGTTAAAAATTAAATATTAATGTGGGAATTAGATCATTGATATTTTAATCTATTATTTTTGATCGTGATAATAATAATGAATTCAGTCCAACACAAATAATGGAATGGAATATTCAAAATTGCATTCATAATTCCATTCATATCAACTTTCTATTTTTCTTCACCGAACGATCCACATGGTCTTGTCGGGACTTACAAAGAGTTTTGAAATGTTAAAAGACACCTGTAGAAATGACAGGATGGTTTGACAACTATGGAATAGAAGAAAATTTATGGAGGGTTTCATGGATGATTGTGTTTAGAAAAACGGAGCACCAGAGTGCTACATGAGACCTGTGGAAGAAGGTCTGTAGGTGGCACGCGGTGCCATGACCATTGGCATGCAGAAGGATGGTTGTGGTGGGGACTACAGCGATGTGACCATGAGTGATGGTGACAGGATGCAAAAGTGATCCACAATGGTGGGAAGACGCAACTCCCTGAGCCATGTCGGACAAAGAACCATTGGGTCATGGGGTTTTTTTCGATCATTCATACTAACAATGATGACCTAGGGAGACACACATCCAGTAGGCCACATGCATCTAGAGAGGATGAAATAGTCTCTACATCATGGTGAACCGAATCGGTATGCTTCAGTAGACTGGGATAAAGAAACCATGCTACCTGGGTGGCCCAATGGGCCAGGTTTTGTATTACTAGTGGGACATGTTGGACTTGGTGGGTAGTGATGGGAGGGACCTAGGTTGGGTGGGTCCTACTGGTATAGACAAGACCCAGTCCCAACCTATCACTTTTTAAATAAAAACAGATAACTATCAAACTGTGTGTCTGTTTGAGGAGGATTTTGTACTGTTGGGACCCCAATAATGATTATTTCCTTTCGATATAATATTTGTATGTTTCCTTGGATGTTGGAATATAACCTATTAGATCGAGGAGTAGGTGATCCCAGAAAGAGTGTTCTAAAAACGAAAACATATTGATTAATTCAACATAGAAGCTGTATGATTACAATGATTGTGTGTATTTTCTAAACTATGTGTCTTACCTAGACTGTATGTCTTACCTTGACTGCGTGTCTTACCTTTTCTGTGTGTCATACCTAGAGTGCATGTCTTACCGTAGATGTGTGTTATTTCTATACACTATGTCTTACCTAAAATCTGTGATTTACCTATACAATGTTTCTCACATAGACTGAGTCAGTAATCCCATGTACCACTAGTGTGTGGGTCCTCTATTATTTTATGAAACTCTATATTGTACAGACACATTTTGGGATAACAATGATCCATGTTTTATCTAAACTCTGAGTGTCACTGACACTTTGTTTGTTACCTACTCTCTGTGAGTTAATAATTAAAGGTACTACGGAATCTAGCACTAATCCTAGTTTTGTACCACAGACCAATAAGTGGTGAGAGCTAACTCTTGTGACACTCTTGATTATAATTTTTAGATGCTACACTTTGTGTACCTATTTGGTAGAATACTAGGTGTATTTTTTAGTAACTACATTGTGGTATATAACATGTGAATTGTTATTTATTATTCTTGTTCTTCCATAGTGGAAACTTTTTTAGTGATACCTTTGTTGATTGTGGTCCCTACTAATTTATTTACTCACCCCTACATGGGCTTCACCTGCACATGTCCTGTCTTGAAAAGACGATCATCATATTTGACAAAGTTATTTTAAGAACATATATATGGAGTGATTCAGGGTGACTCGATGGACATTGTACTCCTTAGAAACATTCAAACATCTTATATTACCTACCCTTCTTGTACGTGTTTCTGTAGATGATATCCATGATAATGAACAATTCCTTTTCTGTTTTTCTTGTTTTCAGGACCTTTTTCTTTCAGTTTTATACCTTACACTTAGTGGTTTCCATCCTTGATTACATAGGGTTTTTATTTTCATCATTTTCATGGAGGTGGGTCCACACATACATGTATTAAGGAAACTGACTCCTACTTGTGGTATATGCCTACATAATGCTAGTCACCAACCCCTATCCTATGTGAGGTAGACTAGGGGTAGTCAAGGCATAGGTCTCAGGGGATGGGCCTTGAAAAATATTTTTATCCATCATAACTCTAGAAATAAACTCCGATTTTTTACCCCTTTGATAACCTTGAGACTCACTAATCAAAATGTATACATTGAGGGGACATTAAAGATTTTACTCATAGATATAGACGTATTGAATAGATAAGACACTAATTAAACACATATTTATCATTAAAAAAATGCCATCCACAATAATTTTAGGTATAATGACAATGATTTAGGAATATAGTGCAAGTATTGGGATGTTTTATTTCAATGAATGAGTTAATTCATTATCATTTTTCATGTGGTTAATGAAATCCCTCTCTAAGAAATGGGTGAGAGTTTATAGTAAGTATTTTTTAAAAAAAATTAAAATTCCTTCCACTTCAATGATTCAATTTCTTATATAGTGTTTTTTATTGACCAACATCCACTATCAGTCAACTTCGATTCATATACAATAAAGAATACGAACAACCTTCTCTGTTACATAGAAGAAATGTACATATAATATAATTTTAATAGATTTTACCCATTGTTTTATGATTGATGAATTCGATGATTCACTAATTTTTTGGGCCTTTTTCTCACAATGGTAAGAATTATACCATTTTCTTTTTTAGGGGGATTCAGGCATTGATCTTGATTCATGTATTTTTCCAAACAAATATTTAACTAAATAATTATTGTGATGTATTTCCCAATCATTTTTCCCATTGGGGTGGGCATCACATTTGTGTATTCATCACTTTTCCCCTCACAATTTTTGATTACTTTAATAATCCAATTTCTAGCTATTGAAAATAACATAATAATAATTTTTTATAAAAATTATTAAAATATTAAACACATATATGTAAAACCATGTGGACTAAATCAATAACTATTAAAAGATATATCTTCCAAATATTTTGATCTTTTGGGTTTCAATTTATGTTATCCATGACCTATTATATAATATAAAATAAAATGGGGTTTTTTATATAAAAATGGTTCGTAAAGATTATTTGAATTGACTAAGTCATATCCTCTAGCAGTTCTACACATGGTGTATATAAAAGGACATTTTTGATAATTTGGTGACAATTAATTATAATTAAATGATTTTTTTTTCTTATTAATTAACCCTTATTACAACTATTCTCAATCAACATCCACATATATAATTGATATAGGTAAGTAAACTCAAGATTCCTTTTTCTAGAATTGGTTGGTTCCACTACTACAACATTTAATGCGATAACATGTCCCTAAAAGCGGGCCTCCCTCATATAAAACCATCACATCGAGAGCTTCCCAACATTTGGTACTGTTAGAGTACATGTAGAACCATCCACATGTGTCTCTTATGCCCCCCCTTTGATTTTGAGAACACATGGATGTCGTCGATGTAGAATATTATGAACTGGTATATGTACGACTAGAAGACTTGATTCATGTGTCCCATGAACTCTGTGGGGGGGTTTCATTATACTGAAAAAATCACTATGTACTCATAGTGACCGTAGTGGAATCTGAATGCCATCTTCTGTATATCCTCATGTAGTTATCATAACTGATGATAGATCGATCAATGGTCAAATTTGGAGAACCACTATTACCCTCTCAACAAATGGAAGAGGTCATAGATTCTTTGTTGTGGATAATTATTCTTCACTGTTGCCTTCATTGGGAATTAGAAATCCATTCACAACTTCAAAGTCTTTTTTTCCTTCTTAGAAAACAAAATTGGGGTCGCCCAGCCTGAAATAATTGGTCTGACAATGCCCTTCCTCTGCAAATACTCCAAATTAATCCTTGGTTTTTCATGATTTGTTGGTTCCATCCTATACACCTGTGAGGATAACAGTACAGTCCTAGGGTGTGATTCAATGAACAAAGTAGATCTACTACTGTAGAGGTTGTTCTGGAACATATTCTGGATACTCATCCGTGTACTCCACTAGTACTACTAGGAACTGAAATCTCACAACATTTGAAACTCCCAGGATATGGTTACTAAATACATGAGTGATCAGCTGCAGACATCTATGCATGAGTCCATTTTTGGTAGTTTGGGATTCCTTTTCACCAAAAAAGTAAATAATTATTCCATTGTTGTGGACATACCACACTCTTCACCTAATAAAATCAATCTGGTTATGGAATGAAGATATCTATTTCATATAGATAATGACATGGTAAGGCCTCAACGCTTCCACCAAGAGGATCCAAATGAATCTCTCTTATACAAGGGTTTGATCACACTATCTAAAAAATATGTGATAATAGAGTCTCTTAATGAGGGCATCTCCAAGAAAAAGGGTTGAGGGAAAACTCTATTGAAATATCAAGGTTTCACACAAGACTTGTTTTAAGGAAATAATGTCTAGAACCTATTTTTATAAGTATGAAAAATATGGTAGAAAATATAAAGATCATTCAATGGATCAACCCTGGAGTTCTTGGGTTGTACGCCTCGACAACATGTAACTTACCCAACCCTTTTCCATCTTCTCTCTAAACCTAGTGTGGAACTCCTAGTGGTGGTGGTGGTGGTAGTAGGTCAAATTTACATCCACCTCCTACAACCCTTCATGCTCCTCTACCACATCTGGTGCACCAACGAGTCTACCTAGTCCACTATTTTTCTCTACCTCGGTGGTCCATCCACTACCTCCACATTAGTATCTCAATAGGTTGTAAAATCCTTAGAGAGATTTCAGCACTCCTGAAAAGAGTATTATCACATCTCCCTAGGATGATTAGATCTATATTGAGAGTCTTGGGAAACATATACCAATTTATATTTCCTCATGTGACGGTTCCCGCGTCTCGATCCTTAAGCTGGAGGTTAGGATTCTACTAGTGAGGTATTTTCACCTGTCTGCATACTACTGACATCCTATGGGTGTATTTTCTCTTCTATGAATCATTCAACCACCAAATATCATTTTAGAACTCCTAAATATGTTGAAATTCATAAAGTCATGGAACTAGCTCAGATGTCCCGTCATAGACCTCACTCGAAGGTCAGATCACTGAAGTACTAATCCATGTCCATATCCATCAAGTACTGGGCGAGGTTTATGAACCTAGATGAATAGTTATCCACTGTCACACTACCATGATAGAGTTTATGAATCTCTTGTGTTTTTACTTCTCTCCACATAATGGGAGAGAACTCCTCCAAAAATAATCACTCAAAATTCACCCATGAAAGAGTTTCATCGTCGGGAGTCTGCATGGTCAAAATCCTCCATCTCCCTAATGATACCTAAAAAAGTCTTGCTCTTATGAGAACCATATGGGGTTCTAGTGTCCTCACGAGATGAAAACATATAGTCAACACATCAATCCATTCCTCAGTTTCCTAAGGGTATGTATTTCCTCCAATAATGAGGGGTCTCTGTCACTGAAAATCATAGTGCGTGCTTAGCCTATGCACCTCGTCTGTTGGAACTGTAGTTACCATGTGTTTCTCCAATAGTGTTGGTAAAGAAGGTGAAAAAACAAGAGGTAACTCTTGGGGAACTAGTCCAGAAATCAAAGCCTCATCGCTGATGTGTTCATCCACATGTTTGTGCTATTGAATCCTAGCAGGAATGCATTGTAGATACATCTTGTAAAAAAATTATACCATGGTAAAAGGGTGTATATTGAAAGATGATAGTAAAGAAAACTAAAACCACAAATCATTACTATATGATGAATTTAACATTATATTTTTTCCTTACAACTAGTCATCTCATGTACTGAGTTGAAAATTGGGTTATGAATGTCCTGGGGTATGAATATGTGGGCCACCCACACCAACACTAGAGTCCCTAGCATGAATGAAAAACGTGAAACACTTAACATTGTTTTCAAAAACCAATATCATAGACTATATATCTTAAGGATGAACTGACCACCATTGATACAACTCTATCATGACCCTTCCTAGTGTGCCACACACCGAGACTCCCCATGCCAGCCTCCAATAGGCTAGGGGCTAGTGATTAGCACTGAGTAGGAATATAACAAACATTGGAGGCATTGTTTAAGAACATGTAAAAACCATAAATATATATAATACCCAAAATGATGAAATATAAAAACCACTAAGAAAAAAATTCAAATATAGCACTAAAACCAAAAAACACAGTGCAATAAAAAGTAATATACATAATGTAAACTAGGCTAGAATAAAAGTCCACTAAAAGAAAGAGCCTGCAACCTAGAAAGTTAAACATGTATGCAAGAAATAGGCACTCTAAATTATTCTCATAGTTTTAGGAACTCTTTATCCTATTATAAAGTTCACAAATTTATCTCGGGTCCTGGTCCACCCTAGAATCCATAAAATGGTCATTCTTCCGCATAAGAAATGACAAGTGTGGGAAAAGCCTCTGTAGGGATGATTATAACAATACTCAGTAGAAGAACCAGAAAACGGCCAAAAAATACACAAATTTAAGGTATAGTAATCCATACAATGTAGATGTCTATAGAACATATTACACATGAAACATCCATATATACTTGAAACCTAGACTCATAGTCTAAAGGTACGTCCCAACGACTGCATACCCATGCTAGGGATTCAATTTGAAGATTCCATGAAGTACTCATATCGGAGAACTAACCCAGGTTCAAATAGATGTGATCATGTTCATCTTACAAGTATGTTCTTCGGAAAGTCTCACAAGAGGGATAGATGCACTGATAGATCTGAAAAGAGAATATATACACTCATTTTGTGAATACTTACTCCGGAGTGGTGAAAGATCATGATACATGGATGAGGATCATTGCCAGGTCCATCGAGTATACCACGACTTATCCAGATTCACCTTCTATTTAGAGAATAGTTGTCATATAGGATTGATCATTTCAATACCTAACTCTACATAGGGCCATGAATTTGTAGAGGATCTCACTTTGGGCCACTACGAGGCACTTTGATGAAATCCGAGAATTCAAACTGAAGGGATTATACTCTTGTGTATGGAAATGATACATAACATTAAACATAACGCCCAAATGGGAACCAACTAAAACGAAACATGTTCAAGATATGGTGAACCAAGATATCATGCCTTATACAATAAAATACAAAACATGTAGAAAGGTCACACAATGTGTCTCTTGACTCTAGATACTTCTCTTGCACAATAAACCGAGTTAAAAGAACATTTCATGTAAAAAGAGGAGTACACAATGTGTAGATAGAAATACCCACCATGATACATCAACAGAGGTCCACCGATGTATCATGGTCGTGTTCCAGTACAATGTGTCAACCCATGTCTTTCAACTCCATTACTGGTACACATTTTATCCATCGTATCCAGTCGTGTCTGGCCATGTCGTGGAGTACATGATGGGTACAACACATCATATATTTGTATCACTCAAGATTTATGCTGAGTCTCTCATAAAGACCAAAATTCCATGTCCATTGAGAAACACATAGTGTTATTTCTTTTCTGTAATACGGAAACCTTACCCACCACTGGTCTGGACCCACAAAATGTGTTATTCAGATAGCATGCCATGTTCTGTTTGATTTTTTTGAAGCGCATGTTCTTCATCTGATGCTTTGGGTGATATTATGATTTTAATTACATCCATTATTTTACCTAAAAATTGATTATACATGGTCATTTCATCACCACAAATAAGATATTGTTGTTTTTGAGACTCTGATTGGCCCTAAAAACAAGTTTCAATTCATTTTCCCAAAGAACCGTTAGAGAACGATTTCTCTCGAACCAAGTTTATTCGTCCACCACCACCATCATCGCACCTTTACTAGTTCATCATGTTTTAGGATCTATGATGTGGGATTGTTTCACTGTGAAAAGTGTGTACAACAATCTATTGATTATAACCCCAGAAAGAACGAGAATATAACACGGGTTAAAATTGAGAAGAAATCTAAATAGAAAATAGATGGATGAACCTCCACTATTGTTCTTCAATGCATTGATCTATTACCATTAGAATGATCAATTGGAGAAAATAAAATTAGGAATAAAATTAAACATGGATCAATTCCATAAAATAAATCCAATAAAAGACCCTCTTGCATGAATGATAGATCCATGGGTACACCTTTTTGTGTGTTAATCTGTGTTCATAATTTGAATCCCAGAATACGGAAAGAAGAATTGAAATAACAACTAATACCACTATCTTCAATGAAAATGAAAAAAATTCATCACAGAATGAGGTCCTATCTTGCAGCACAACAATCCACGTGTTATCATTCATCATGGTTCGTTCGGAATTCTCCAGGGTGGCTCCTCTCCAAAGTTCTAAAAGATTCATGGGATTTTCCTAGGGTTATTAGCCAAACCCTTGAATTTTGTTTATTTATAACCATAAAATACATCATTGCATCATGGAAATGTTAAAATAAAATAAAATATTAATTTTTTTTTATTTCTTTTAAATCATAAAAAATTTATATTTGGCAGTTGGCCCACACCGACCATTGTTCCACCTCATCTAAGGTGAAGTCTCTACACTGAACGCAACAATGCCCTCTGATTTTTGATCAGGGAACCTGTTTAAAAGATATTTATCTTTTTCAAGAAAACCACTCTCATGGGATATTTAAAAGTTTAATTTATTACAATAATTTATTTGGGGCACTACATGCCTCGTAATTTCACACATTCACAAATACTAGTCTCAAATAATTCCATATAAATTTTTAAATAAACCACAGAAAATATTAGTTACTATATGATTATAAAAAAGGGTGAGATACAAATCCCTTCATGGAGATATTACAATAATTTCACATTGAATGTAATACAGATGATTAAATAGGTTTATCAATGAGATATAAAAGTTATTGGAATCTTATTCATGAACAATGATGGATGATATAACATGATATCATAATTGACATATGAGAACATAGAACCAATATCTAACATGAAATCATTAACATATGTCAAGGATAACAACCAAGACATCATAATATAGTGTTCTTTGGATAATTTTCCATGAACTATATGTGGGATCTCATGTGATAAAAACATTTCTCAATGCATTGGAGGGGAAATTAATTTTAGGCCCAACTATCACTTTTATACCACGTACGGGAATAAGTTATCAACAAACACCATACTAAATAAGTAATACTTTTATAAAATTTTACCCATCTTCTATGGATTGTGTTTTATATCACCAAAATTAAATATAAAGACGTTTTATATCCTAATATGTATCACCTGTTACAATAATAATAAACAAACTGTGACATATTATTTTTTAAATATGGCCATTATAAGTTAACCGTTGAATTTCTCTACCTGAAGAGGATTAAATTTTTATAATATATGTTTATAAATATCATAATAAAAAATATATTAAATTTTTTATTCTTATTAAATAATCAACCTGTTTTTTACTAAAGAAAGAATATTCATTAAAAACAAGTTTCCTTAAAAATGATTTTTTAATTATTATCATTAAAATGGATTTTAAATAATTTATACAAAATATAAAAAATATATTTGGTAAAACTATGTTCATATTTTGAAATAATATATTAATATTATGTTATGTTCTAATGAATTTTTATGAATTTTTTTATTTTTATATGAAAAACAAATTAATGCACATTTTTATTGAACATTTTATTTTTTTGATAAAGTATCTATATCGGAAAAATATATTTCTGATTATATATAAAATATTATTAGTTAATTATTATTATATTTTTTTAAAATTATAGTATTAAAAATTAATTTATTACTTTAATTATGTATCAAAACATTTCTCTACATAAAAAATAAATATTTCTGAAAACTCATTTCTTTATTTTTTGTTGATTTAATTATAAATTGTATTATTCTATTTCATAGTTTATCAATTTTAAAATTTTATTCCATTTATAAATATTTGTTTTTAAAATTTTAAAATATGATGTTTTTCCAGATCAATTTGTGATGTATCGTTTGAAATAAAAATTAACATAGTAAAGGGTAATTTTGGTAAATAGGGTTTAAAATAACTTTATAATGAAATGAAAATCATCCCAAAACATTAATTGGTTTTTATAAGTAATTTTCAACCATATTAACCTGTGAATCTATTATATTGATTTTTGTTTCCATTAGTATGTGATTATTATCATTAAAATATTTTATCTACTCCAAACAAAAAATTGTAAAACTCTTATTTGTAACTACTATTATATTTTTAACATGAAGATAAAAATAATATTTTTATTTTTGTAAATGTTAATTATAAATCATAATATTTATATTAATCATTATAATTTATTTTTTATTTTTAGTTAAGAATAAGTTTCACTGAATTCTTATGAAAACATGATGTTGTAATTATTCAATTACAAAAATAGAATAATAATAAATAAAATTAAAAAAATAAATATAATTTAAAATATTTTATCTGGTAAAGTAAATATATATATAAATATATCATATTTGGGGTATAATAACTGTTTCTTTATAATTTTTTATTTATGAGGTTATTAATTTCAATGTAAAAAAAATATTTAAAATGAACATTATAGATATTTTTAGAAAATAAAACAATATTAAATGTTTAAAAATTCAAAATATTAATATATATTTTTTCAACATATTTATATGTGGTTTAAAATATAATTCATGAAGAATTTATGGGCTTTTTCCATTTATAAAATAAATAAACCTGAAACTGTAAAAAAATTGTTATCAGGGTAAGTATGAAAAGTATTAACGGGTGTTAAAATGAAAATATAAGGGTAAAAAAGTAAAAAAATTCAAATTTAAGGATATGAGAGTATATAGGCTCATACTGATAATATATTTGAAATTATGAATTTTCATCCATTTTTGTACAAAAATTATTTTATTATATTTTGATATTTTACAAAATCCCAATACGACCCTCCACTCTCTTTTAAAAGAGTACCTCTTATTTTCATTCCTTCATATATAAAAATAATTTTTGTTTTTCTAATAACTACCCAAATAAAATCCTATAACCCCTCCAAATTTTCTAGTGGTAATATTTTTGATAAAATCCAAACCATCATGGTTTTACAATATAATGAAAATGATCATGTCTGAAGATGAGGAATGGTTTCTTAAAAGTGTATTCTATTTATTTAAAATTAAAAACCCTAAAAATATTTTTAAAATGGATTAGAAAATAAAATTTTATTAAAAATAATATTAAGTTAATAGGATATTTTAATAACTTATATCCATCTATAACATTCATTAAATGGGAAATGAATCCATCATTCATGTGTACCACGCCCAACCATCTCAAGAAATGGTGAAATAAATTTTCCATCACCAAAACTCATGGGGGCTTATAATGATTGATTTAAGGTTTATATATTATATTAATTAAATATTCCTAATTATAGAAAGATAAATTTTAATTTACATTTTAAACTTTTTGTTTAATGAAAAATGATAAGATTGTTCTGGAGAATGTCTAGACTACCACATCTGTGAATTGGTGTGATTCATTTTTCTTCAACAAATCACATGGATTATTAATATATGTATATATATTTTTATAAGTAATATGAATATTATTATATCATAATAATAATTTTATATTTAAAATAAATTATAACTTATAGTGAAATTTTCTCTGAAAAATGGAAATGTTACTCATGCGTTCATAAGAAAGACCGTATCTATGATTGTAACATAACTTATTTTTATTTAATTTCATTCATTAGAGGGTTTACTATTATAATTGATATATAAAAATGATGATTATTTCATGACTATTATGCAATATATGATGGAATAATAAACATTTTTACTATGGTCAACCCATCGATGTCAATTTGGTCTTCTAAACCAAATGTCATCAAATGATCTAATGTAAATAAATATGATTTAGTTATCACATTTTACATTATAATGAATGAATTAAAAGTGAGAATAAAAATAATAATTTTCAAAATATGGTAAATAAATGAAATTATTTTATTATTTAGGAATATGATGATGGTATGTGTTTAGTCAGACTCATGGTAATGAATAATTTTTTAAAAAGTTTTTTTTTATAATGTCTCTTCCTAATCATTTTCATCCTTGTAATTATTTTATAAAATATAATATTAATATATTTATGCTTAAATAAGTTAATTATAATGTAAATGTCATGTTCATATTAATTTTTTTACTTATTTTTCAAAATAACATTTTTATAAAAAAATTCATTACAAAATACAGAAGGAATGTTCATTTTTAATGTATACTGTGAAAATAAATTTTTCTTATAGCCTTAAAAATTAGTTGATTTTTTGGAATACTTTATAATATTTTCTTATTTATTTGATTAAAAAAATAAATTCCCATTATTGTATGAAATATAAATTGGAAAAAATAATTTTAAATTTATGTGATATATCATCATCTGATAATATTTTATTATGGGTGAAAAATAATATTCTTTAGGTTAAATGATTAGTTATATTCAGTTATGGTTTTTTTGAAATAATAATAATTAATGGTTTTTTTTCATAAAATAATGTAGGGTAATCCTATTATATCACTTCAATGCATTGATTAAATTTGTAGAGACCACTAATTTAATTTCTCGAAAGAGATTTTATGAATTTATTATGATTGTAATTCCCAATATAAACTGCATGGATATTTCATGAGTAACTATTATAGTAAATACAGGTTTAATCATGATAGTTTATATATTAAAAATTATTATTATTTTCATATATATCATAATGAAATGAAAATGACATCTCAAGATACATTAATGTTTTACATACTCTTTTTATGAGTTTTAAATTTTTTAGTATAATTAATATTCATATGATAATGATCTTATGTGTTACATTTTATCATTGAAATGTATATCTTTGTGAAAACATTATTATTAGTTCTACATTATTTCATTGAACTATTTATATGTTTTATTTTCTAATTAATATATCATATAATATTTTTAAAAAATTATTTGGAAGCGAGGTTGATATCAAGGGTAAAGAATTGTATATATTAAACCAAAATGTATATTTTTTGAAAAATGAAAACGTTTTATATGTATTCATGGGGTAATAATTTCTTTATTTCATTTTATTACAATTATTGGGCATTTTTTGACGATCCTATGGTTCTAGATTTTCATTTATAGGGTTCTATGGATGAGTAGGGAAAAGGTTGATTTCAACATAGAAACTATGAAGAAAAGACATGAAATGAAACTTCATACGATTTTAATGGGTTTTTATGTTAAAATATATACATATTAGTGTTGAACTCTTATAATACATGTTTTTATTATAAATGTGTTATAACATAATTATTTAAAAAACTAAACATAAATGATCGTTGAGATGTAATGAGTGTGAATTTAAGTGTATTTTCACTATAATATGAAATGTTTACGATCTGGTCCTTATATATGGTATCATATTAGGGTTTAACCAACTTTTGTTGATCATATGGTATTTTATCATATGAATAAAGTAATCTATAAACTTAATGGAAATTATATCATGAGGAATTTCGGTTATTTGAAAGAATAAAATGAGTTAAAGATGGAATGGTTCTATATAAATTAGTGTTTATCGAAATCATAATATGGATTATTATGATTTTATATAAATTCTATAATAAATTTTTGTTGGTTTTAGTAAATTAATATATCCCCAGAACACTAATGTATGAATAATTGTGAAGGAAAAATATATTGGTTTCATATAAAGGAAACAGAATAAAATAGAAGATATAGTGAAAACTGTATGTTATTTATAACTAGATTTCACAGGTTATGATTTAGATATTAAACCTAGGTGATTTTCCTAAGTTATAAAATAAAATTGAAGTTATTATCTATGGAAGGTCAAGTGATATATATTATTAAGGTAAAAATATTTCATAACGTTTCTGTTAATAATGTGGAAATAATAACCTAGAAAAATGTATTATGAGAATGAGAAGATGATTTTTCTTTTATAATGAATAGTATAAATAAATAATCTACTAATGAAATGGAACCATTTAGTTAACACAATGATAAGGTATAAAATTATTCCCATGTAATCCATTAAATGTTTTAAATTTGGGGAGTATAAGAATTATGAACGTCAATGTAATTGGGGAATGCTTATGAATGAGATAATTGATACCACACATATGAATATTTAGACATGAATAATTCCATTATTGTTAAGGATGAGGAAATGTGAAATAATTTAAGAATGTTTTTTATTATATACAAGCATGTCTTTTTTTATATTATTGAATCATAGTACATGATTTGTGTTATATTTCAGTATGGAATATTTATGTAATATCTTGTAAAAGCATAGATAATGAAGAACATTGAATGATGAAGGTATATATATAATTAGATTAAAGTGAAATTAATTTTTGGTATATTTATGGATGATCCTATGTTCAATTACATAGATTCTAAATTCGTGGTTTTTTGTGATGGTATTAACTTTTGAAAAAATAATTCTATTTCATTAGATGCATGAGGTGAAAAGTACCCTAAATATTAACATGTGAAATGGTTTTTTAGTATTTTTATAGTTTTCATTTTTTATTCATAATTTTATAGTTATTGATAAAAATTAGTGTTTATATGATTTTTATTATTATGTTTATATTTGGGTATGTGAAATATATTTTATTAAATTTCAAAGAAAATATGTTGATATAGTCTTAGTAAAATAGAATATAAGGCCCCAGCCTTAAACCTTACTTAATATTGAATTAAATGAATAATTCACATTGAGGATCTTTTCAGGTTTAGAGTTTTAGAGAATTAGAACATAACTATTACATCTTAAAAGATTACAAATTAGACACTTCTACTAAGTCTCCATAAAATAAAAACTCTTAAAAAGAAAGATGTCTAGATTCCATGTTTTAGATAGCATGAAATTCCCTTGATCCCATCCTTGACCTTATTCCACTTTAAGTCCGGTGAAAAACATTTCGAAAAACTTGGGGTGAGCATAAAAAGCTCAGTAAGGGATACAAAAATAATGAAAACTGTTAGTTTTTCAAACATCAAGTAAACCATGTATACTTTATCAAAGTAATACTTTTCACCTTTATGAAGTAATAAAAACTCTTCACTGAATAAAGTATCATTACTTACCCTTTTGTAACCAAAGGATTACAATAAAACCCATATAAAGAACACATACCATATATAAAGGTAACTTGGGACATAAACATACTTAAGTGTAATAACCATACGGTCGACTTCCACACATATCACTTAATGGAATAGCCATACGGCCAATTTCCATACATACTTAATGGAATAGCCATATGGCCGACTTCCATACCCAATGCATTGGAGGTTATAACGTAACCACCCGTCCTGGTATTCACGGCACCACCCGTCATATGGTTTATAACGTAACCACCCGTTAAAATGTCCAAGTACCAATATAAAATCATAAAACATAAAACCAATATAAAGGAAAGATAACATTTCCACAATTCAATCACAATATATCATAAATATATTGACATAATAGAATCATTTATCAAAACCATTTTCAATACCAAAATACATAAAAGAGTATATGGTATTTATTTTATTTTAAAAACATTACGGCTTGTTGAGGAGGCCAAAGATCAAATAATACTCGCGGCGGCGGAAAAAGGTCGTTGTCACCGCGTACGTTAAAAAAAACATTCCTTTTTGTCATTTAGTAAAACGCTTCGTAGAAAAATATTCCTTTTGTATAAAAGTAAAAGTCAAAGGAGTTTATACACCGTATAAATGAAAGTTGTGTATAAAACGAAATATGCCTCAATGAAAGGAGATTGAGACGAAGTCCCTTACCTTGGGTCCGACTTAACTCGATCGTTCTTTAACGTCCTGAATAATAAACATGAGTTAATTTATACTTGATTAAGAACCTTTTTAAAGTTCATTATTCCTTTTATATCACTTATTTCCATGTTATAAACATTATGTAACCATTTAAGTTAATAATGTTTGTTTTGTCAATATTTGGTTCTTAAGTCGAAAGTTGACTTCTTACAATTACATGTTGTTCGTGTGGTCAAAAGTTCTTTATATCCAGAATGAAATTCCTGATTTGGATATCATATATATCATATATATCCAGCATATACATGTATTTATAATATTACATAATCATTTAGAGGTAAGAAATGAAATGCACCGTTCATGGAGACGGTAGGCCGTACGTACGCATGAACGCTACTTTCATTTCTTTGTCATATTAGTGGAATTAAAACTAAATGAGAGGTATGTATATTTTAATTCCAGAATTATATTCATCATTTAGATATATCATTAATTATATATATACATTATATACATGTAATTTTAATAGTACATTACATTTGGGGATAAGAAATGAAATGCACCGTTCATGGAGACGGTAAGCCGTACGTACGCATGAACGCTACTTTAATTTCTATCTAATACTTTAATGGAAAGAAATAATAATGATATAGAGGTATATTATAATTCCAGTATAACATCATATATAATAACTTTAAATCCATCCTTTACACGTCCCACATATGGCATTAACGAATCACATCACTTTTAGGGGGCGGTAGTCCGCACTTCCTTAAATGAAGATATCGTATTTACCCATAATGGAAACCATAAAGGTATGCCAAAAATGAAAAATACAGAAGCTTAAAGAAAACATAAACATATTATATATCATATATAAAAATAGTGACATCATAATGGGCACCCTTGAAGGTGTTAAATGAGTATTGAACAATCATCATTTCGGGAGGCAGAATTTCGCCATCCACAGAAACCGTATGTTCTTTATCCATTTGATGTATTTGTGTGAGAGTGTAGCTCAAAAAAATATTATTACAACATCCTAGTATATTGAAGATACTGGTTTTGTTACAAAAGAAGTAAATAAAAAGAGTTTAGAGGGTTGGAGAAGCAAAATAAAACAAATGAACAAGAGAGAATGAATTACCTTTAAAAGTGTAACTACTTTAGATTTGAGCCTAAAGGCTTCCTTTGAAAGGATTATGCCCAAAGGGAATCCTCTAGGATGAGGAGAGGGATGTGGGTATAGTAATTGGGAAGGGGTTGGCCGAGCCAAAGGCTTGAGAAGTGTGTGAAATGAGGTAGAGGTGGGGGCCTTTTATAAGAGGAGAGGAGGGGCACTTTTGGAAAGTAAAGAAATATTACTTTATTTGAAAATGTGTTTCGGTTTTAAAAGGTCCCACATTGATATAATTCGAGGATAAGGTGATAAGGATTATAAATCCACTCATCTAATTGGTTTTGGACATGTGTAGGTTTTAGATTTTTTTCATTATCTTTCCATTTTATTTAAATCGTCAAATAATGATGTCATCACTGCATCATTATTATGTCATATATAATTTAATTTATTTAATGTCTAAAAATTATAAAAAAAAATACTTTGATGTAGGAAATCGTTTTAGCTTTCCAATGACTATTTATAATCAAAATTTGGACTTGTATAACGCCACTCAAAAATTATTTTAGTAAAACAATTTATGTTAGTGTCATTTTCACTTTAACATTAAATAAAAAGTTATTTATATCATTTCCAAACCAAAGTGTCTCCATGGGGTCCCAAAGTTGACCCATGGCTTTTCTTGGTCGTCCCTGACACAACCAATAAGGTTGGGACATGTGTCTAGGTCATTTACTATTATTAAAGCATTATTTATACCTTAAACTACCCTAATTACCACTAATCGCGATTAAGAACTTAATAAGTTACTATTCACCAAAAAATTATTATAATCTCATTGAACCACATTTTACTTCTTAATGAAAACCATGTATGTAGGATTTTCAAAATTCAATACACATTAGTGGTAAACTTTCATTTAACTGAAAAATCAGTTTGCTTGATTACCACTTAGTGGTTTCACTATTCATCAAAAATTGAAGTTTTTCAGAAAATTAACAAAAATTCACCCTAAGCTATATTTGATATTCCGAATTCAAAAATGAAGTCTATTTTACAAAATTCAAATCATATAAGTCACATTAATTAATTCAATAATTAATTCCCGCTGCCAGAGCAAATAGCGTGTTTTTACAAAACAATAAGTATCAAAAGATTGACACTAGTTTAAGTCTAATTTCAAAGTGAAATTGATTACAATGACAACCATTGGATAAAATGGTAAAAATATATTCTAATTTCACTTCAAAACCAATTCAAAACATAATCTAATCATATAAATAAATTAGATTAAAAAGCAGTTTTGATGTAAAATGCAGTATTTTTCACTATTCATTAAAAAATGAACATTGTCAGAAAAATACCAAGAATTCATACAAGGTAAATTTTGATGTCCCAATCATAAAGAATAAGTTTATTTTGACAAACATAGTCTATAAAATTGTCAAAATATAGATTAAAAAATGGTTTTCCATCAAAAGGCACTAAAACAATCTTTTAAGAATATTAGTGTATTCCATGCATAAGATTGTATTTATTTTCATTTTAAGCCTTTATAACACTATCTTAATCATTAATAGACATAGATAAAAATATCTATTATTCATTACTTACTTGGGATGTAACATCCTTCCCCCCTTTAGAAAATTGCGTCCCCACAATTTATTTACTTATCGAATAAATGGGAGTACTTATCCCTCATTGCATTTTCAGATTCCCATGTTGCCTCTTCAATCATGTGGTTTTTCCACAAAACCTTTACCTGGTGAATCACCTTATTCCGTAACACTTTCTCCCTGTGGTCAAGAATCTGGACCGGTTGTTCCTCATAAGATAGGTTCTCTTCCAGCTGAACTACCTCTAGACTCAAAACATGAGATGGATCTGGCATATACTTTCTCAACATCGAAACGTGAAAAACATTATGCACCTGAGATAAACTCGGAGGTAAAGCTACTCGGTATGCAACTGATCCAACTCTCTCTAGAATTTCTTATGGTCCAATAAACCTTGGACTCAGCTTTCCTTTCTTACCAAATCTCATCACACTTTTCCAAGGAGAATCCTTGAGAAAAACATGATCACCTACCTCGAAAGATAGATCCTTCCTCCGGTTATCCACATAACTCTTCTGCCTGCTCTGAGCTGTTCTCATGTGTTTTCTGAATCAACTGAACTTTTTCTGCCATCTCTTCTACCAATTTTGGTCCCATCAGCTTCCGTTCACCCACTTCATTCCAAAATGCTGGAGTTCGACACCGCTTCCCATATAATGCCTCAAATAGTTCCATCTGTATACTGGAATGAAAACTGTTATTATAAGAAAACTCAACCAAAGAAAGATGTTGGTCCCAACTTCCCTGATAATCCATCGAACAAGCTCGTATCATATCCTCCAATGTCTGAATTGTTCGTTCTGACTGCCCATCTGATTAAGGATGAAAAGCTGTACTAAAATTTAATTCAGTACCCAACGACTTCTGAAGGCCTTTCCAAAAGTTAGAAGTAAACCTGGGATCACGATCCAATACAATGGAGAGAGGAACTCCATGTAACCTGACTATCTCTTTATGATACAAACGGGAAAGTTGATCTAGAGAGAAAGTATCTTGTATAGAAAGGAAATGAGCAGATTTGGTCAAGAGATCAACAATAACCCAGATTGCATTATTACCTCAATATGTCCTCGGTAATCCCACAACAAAGTCCATGGATATGTTTTCCCATTTCCACTCTGACACTGGTAAAGGCTGAAGCATCCCTTTCGGTAACTGCCGCTATGCTTTAACCTGTTGACATGTCAAACACTTCACAGTAAAATCAGCAATATCTCTTTTCATTCCATCCCACCAGTAATACACCCGCAGATCTCTTTACATCTTAGTACTGCCAGGATGAACTGAAAACGGGGAACTATGAGCCTCACATAACAACTCATTCTTCAACTGTGAATCACAAGGCACACATAACCTCTTCCCAAACCTCAAAACACAAACACAAACTTATCCAAGAACTCATGGAAAATTTTATTCATAAGGTCCATGAATACAGTAGGTTCATTGGTTAACCCAAAAGGCATACCTACAAATTCATAATGGCCATATCTAGTACGGAACACAGTCTTCGGAACGTCTGATTATTTTACTTTCAACTGATGGTACGCCGACCTCAAGTCAATCTTCAAAAAATACTGAGCTCCCTGGAGTTGATACCACTTCATTCGATGGCCCAACATCTGCCGAAGTTGTTGCAAAGGATTTCACCACCCCTTTCTGCTTGTAGTCTAACTACTTCCCATCACTGAAGCTCTTTGTCGGACACTCATTTGCATAGTGACCCATCTCATTGCACTTATAACATCTTACTATTGGATTTTCATTTCCTGCTTGATCATCTTCCTTACAGTTACGAGCAATATGAACAGACTTACCACACCGAAAGCACTTACCAGACTTGGATAAACATTCTCCAGGATGCATTTTACCACACTTCTCACAAGATGGATATTTGGTTTTCTTACCTCCTTGCTTCTTTGATGAATTCTTCCCCTTTTCCTGCCAACTAGACCTCTTATTCTGTTGTTTGTCATAGAACACCTGATCATCAGCAAACTCCATTTCTACCTTCTCCGCACATCGAACAAGTTTTTCATAACTTTTGAACTCACGAGAAGCTAAATCCCTTCGATACTTTGGCTTTAACCCTGAGTAAAAACGGTTTATTTTACTATCAAGATCTCGTATGAAGTTTGGAGCATACCTTGCCAATCGAGTGAACCTTTCTTCATAGGCAGCCACTGAGTCTTCCTCTTGCCTCAATTCCAAGAATTGCTTTTCCATCCTAAGTCGAACAGCCTTAGGAAAATACTTCTCAAGAATCATACCTTTGAATTCGTCCCAGTGAAGATCCTCAATCTCATCACTATCCCTGATATTCTTCACCATCGACCACCACTGATCAGCTTCACCTTCAAAACGGTAAACAACAAGACTAACCTTTTGATGTTCTGAACACCCCATGACATCAAAAATCTTCTCCAGTGCTTTAATCCACCCTTCAGCTTGCACAGGGTCAGATGATCCTCTAAATGATGGGGGATGTTGCCTCATGAAATGTTCCACCACTGAAATGTTCCTCTGCGGTTGATCTGGCTGATCTCGTGCATGGATACCACTACCATTTATAGCCTGAGTCAACTGTGCCATCACTGCAACAAACTGTTCAGTTCCGATTCCGACCATCTCAGGTTGCTGATTTGGAAGGTTGTCTTCCTCCTGATGTCGTCCCAACATAGCTGCTTTGTTTCCTCTGCGGAAAACCATTCTGAACACCGAAATATCTTAGGCGAAGCAACATGGTAATCCGTAAATGATATATCATTTCAATCATATTATAATTTAACACTTTTCTAACTCCTAAAGTTGTCTAAACCGACCTCTGATACCAACTATAAGGCCCCAGCCTTAAACCTTACTTAATATTGAATTAAATGAATAATTCACATTGAGGATCTTTTCAGTTTTAGAGTTTTAGAGAATTATAACATAACTATTACATCTTAAAAGATTACAAAGTAGACACTTCTACTAAGTCTCCCTAAAATAAAAACTCTTAAAAAGAAAGATGTCTAGATTCCATGTTTTAGATAGCATGAAATTCCCTTGATCCCATCCTTGACCTTATTCCACTTTAAGTCCTGTGAAAAACATTTCAAAAAACATGGGGTGAGCATAAAAAGCTCAGTAAGGGATACAAAAAGAATGAAAACTGTTAGTTTTTCAAACATCAAGTAAACCATGTATACTTTATCAAAGTAATACATTTCACCTTTATGAAGTAATAAAAACTCTTCACTGAATAATGTACCATTACTTACACTTTTGTAACCAAAGGATTACCATAAAACCCATATAAAGAACACATAACATATATAAAGGTAACTTGGGACATAAACTTACTTAAGTGGAATAACCATACGGTCGACTTCCACACATATCACTTAATGGAATAGCCATACGGCCAATTTCCATACATACTTAATGGAATAGCCATACGGCTGACTTCCATACCCAATGCATTGGAGGTTATAACGTAACCACCCGTCCTGGTATTCACGGCACCACCCGTCATATGGTTTATAATGTAACCACCCGTTAAAATGTCCAAGTACCAATATAAAATCATAAAACATAAAACCAATATAAAGGAAAGATAACATTTCCACAATTCAATCACAATATATCATAAATATATTGACATAATAGAATCATTTATCAAAACCATTTTCAATACCATAATACATAAAAGAGTATATGGTATTTATTTTATTTTAAAAACATTACTGCTTGTTGAGGAAGCCAAAGATCAAATAATACTCGCGGCGGCAGAAAAAGGTCGTTGTCACCGCGTACGTTAAAAAAAACATTCCTTCTTGTCGTTTAGTAAAATGCTTCGTAGAAAAGGATTCCTTTTGTATAAAAGTAAAAGTCAACGGAGTTTATACACCGTATAAAATAAAGTTGTGTATAAAACGAAATATGCCTCAATGAAAGGAGATTGAGACGAAGTCCCTTACCTTGGGTCCGACTTGACTCGATCGTTCTTTAACGTCCTGAATAATAAACTTGAGTTAATTTATACATGATTAAGAACCTTGTTAAAGTTCATTATTCCTTTTATATCACTTATTGCCATGTTATAAACATTATGTAACCATTTATGTTAATAATTATTGTTTTGTCAATATTTGGTTCTTAAGTCAAAAGCTGACTTCTTACAATTACATGTTGTTCGTGTGGTCAAAAGTTCTTTATATCCAGAATGAAATTCCTGATTTGGATATCATATATATCATATATATCCAGCATATACATGTATTTATAATATTAAATAATCATTTAGAGGTAAGAAATGAAATGCACCGTTCATGGAGACGGTAAGCCGTATGTACGCATGAACGCTACTTTCATTTCTTTGTCATATAAGTGGAATTAAAACTAAATGAGAGGTATGTATATTTTAATTCCAGAATTATATTAATCATTTAGATATATCATTAATTATATATATACATTATATACATGTAATTTTAATAGTACATTACATTTGGGGATAAGAAATGAAATGCACCGTTCATGGAGACGGTAAGCCGTACGTACGCATGAACGCTACTTTCATTTCTATCTCATACTTTAATGGAAATAAATAATAATGATATAGAGGTATATTATAATTCCAGTATAACATCATATATAATAACTTTAAATCCATCCTTTACACGTCCCACATATGGCATTAACGAATCACATCACTTTTAGGGGGCGGTAGTCCGCACTTCCTTAAATGAAGATATCATGTTTACCCATAATGGAAACCATAAAGGTATGCCAAAAATGAAAAATACAGAGTATTAAAGAAAACATAAAAATATTATATATCATATATAAAAATAGTGACATCATAATGGACACCCTTGAAGGTGTTAAATGAGTATTGAACAATCATCGTTTCGGGAGGCAGAATTTCGCCATCCACGGAAACCGTATGTTCTTTAACCATTTGATTTAGTTGTGTGAGAGTGTAGCTCAAATAAATATTATAACAACATCCTAGTATATTTAATATACTGGTGTTGTTACAAAAGAAGTAAATAAAACGAGTTTAGAGGGTTGGAGAAGAAAAATAAAACAAATGAACAAGAGAGAATGAATTACCTTTAAAAGTGTAACTACTTTTGATTTGAGCCTAAAGGCTTCCTTTGAAAGGATTCTGCCCAAAGGTAATCCTCTAGGATGAGGAAAGGGATGTGGAGAGAGTAATTGGGCAGGGTTTGGCCGAGCCAAAGGCTTGAGAAGTGTGTGAAATGAGGTAGAGGTGGGGGCCTTTTATAAGAGGAGAGGAGGGGCACTTTTGGAAAGTAAAGAAATATTACTTTTTTTGAAAATGTGTTTCGGTTTTAAAAGGTCCCACATTGATATAATTCGTGGATAAGGTGATAAGGGTTCGAAATCTACTCATCCAACTGGTTTTGGACATGTGTAGGCTTTAGATTTTTTTCATTATCTTTCCATTTTATTTAAATCGTCAAATAATGATGTCATCGCTGCATCATTATTATGTCATATATAATTTAATTTATTTAATGTCTAAAAATTATAAAAAAATACTATGATGTAGGAAATCCTTTTAGCTTTCCAATGACTATTTATAATCAAAATTTGGACTTGTATAACCTCACTCAAAAATTATTTTAGTAAAACAATTTATGTTAGTGTCAGTTTCACTTTAACATTAAATAAAAAGTTATTTATGTCATTTCCAAACCAATGTGTCTTAATGGGGTCCCCAAGTTGACCCATGGCTTGTTTTGGTCAGCCATGACACAACCAATAAGGTTGGGACATGTCTCTAGGTAATTTCCAATTATTAAAGCATTATTTATACCTTAAACTACCCTAATTACCACTAATCGCGATTAAGAACTTAATAAGTTACTATTCACCAAAAAATTATTATAATCTCATTGAACCACATTTTACTTATTAATGACAACCATGTATGTCGGATTTTCAAAATTCAATACACATTAGTGGTAAGCTTTCATTTAACTGAAAAATCAGTTTGCTTGATTACCACTTAGTGGTTTCACTATTCATCAAAAATTGAAGTTTTTCAGAAAATTACCAAAAATTCACCCTAAGCTATATTTGATCATCCGAATTCAAAAATGAAGTCTATTTTAAAAAATTCAAATCATATAAGTCACACTAATTAATTCAATAATTAATTCCTGCTGCCAGAGCAAATAGCGTGTTTTTACAAAACAATAAGTATCAAAAGATTGACACCAGTTTCAGTCTAATTTCAAAGTGAAATTGATTCCAATGACCACCATTGGAAAAAATGGTAAAAATATAATCTAATTTCACTTCAAAAACAATTCAAAACATAATCTAATCATATAAATAAATTAGATTAAAAAGCAGTTTTGATGTAAAATGCAGTATTTTTCACTATTCATTAAAAAATGAACCTTGTCAGAAAAATACCAAAAATTCATACAAGGTAAATTTTGATGTCCCAATCATAAAGAATAAGTTTATTTTGACAAACATAGTCTATAAAATTGTCAAAATATAGATTCAAAAATGTTTTTCCATCAAAAGGCACTAAAAAAATCTTTTAAGAATATTAGTGTATTCCATGCATAAGATTGTATTTATTTTCATTTTAAGCCTTTATAACACTATCTTAATCATTAATAGACATAGATAAAAATATCTATTATTCATCACTTACTTGGTATGTTACATAGAAGCCATGGCCTATTATACAACCCATCACATCTGGAAATGTTGCGATGCTTGAAGCATTAATAGAATGGAAATGAGGGTGTATCCAATAACACTAGCCTATGTGATTTTCTAGGTAGTATGACATTTATTTTAATTTAATTATTTGTAATGATTTTTTTTGGGAAATATATTATTTAAATTATAAAATATCATGTGATTGAAATGTCATTTAGTGGTTGATTGATTAATGTAATTTAAAAATAACATCATAATGTTGGGAACCTTATATGATTAAGGTAAAAAAATTACTTTTGTATTGTATTTGTGTAATAATAGTTGAATTATATTTTGGTATAATGATTAGTTTTAATTATTCTTTATGGTTAATCAAGCCATGAATGGAAATGCTTACCAATTCTTTGTGGGTTATATGGTTTGGGAATATAAATTTAATGAGTGATACTGTACCATTACTTGATTTTATTTAAGTACAAAATTATTTTTTTTGGATTATGTTACGAAATTGTTCTATTATATGGGTTTCAATATTAGTCTGGATTATTTTTATGAAAAATAAGGATACTTATTTACACAAACATTTTGTTTGATCATTTTTTATTACTGGCGATTTTTTATATTGTTATTTTATTTATTTTTAAGATGGTTTATTTTTTTGATTTTAATTTTAGAGATTCATGCATGAAAAAGTAGTCTTTAATACTCGTCATATGGATAAAAAAATGAAATCATGGAATAAATTGTTTAATGAATGAGATTATACATGAAAACTATGCTTATATCATTATGATCGTAGTTTATATGCGAAAAGAATTCACCAACTCTTAAAAAATGGTTATAGAAAAAAAAATTATCATGCTAACATCGACATTGACTAATTGAGGGCCTCATCACCATTCATTGACTATTTATCTTGTGATTATTCCCTTTATCCTTTCAATGTTTTATATCACTCAATATCCTCCCATGGGGGTTAGTTTTCTCTTCCTTCTCTATATATTTTCTTCCAACATGTATTATCTACATTGAAATCAAGTTATGTGTTATTCAATATGTCCATTTTACTTCAATTCCTATCATAGAAATATGATATTTTATCCAATTTTTTTATGATGCGTGTTCCATAGATAAATTTTCAAGTTTTAAACACTTCATAACTGAGAAAAATAGAAAACATCAGTGATTATTTTTATTAAATGGTGTGAAACGAAATATCCATAGAATATAAATGAAATAAATTATTTTCGATAATGTGTATGAAATGCTACATGGTGGTAAATTGAACAAAATCATATTATTATTAAAAATTGAAACATATTACATAGTCATTCAATTAGAGGGTATGAATATGATTATAAAAAACATATATATATATATACATATATATAATAATTAGTTAAAATTTATTGATTATTGATTAATAAATAATCAATGAATTTTTTAATATTCATTTTATTCATAAAAAATATGTTATATTAAAAAATGGGGTTTATTTATTTTAATGATATATTACTATAGTCACTTTTTATTATTTTTAATTTTTTTTTCAAATAATCAAATATAATATTTTATGAATTTTCATAAATGTTTTTTTTCAGGGAATGGTTAAAAAATATAGATTTATAATGAAAATTTACTTTTATTTATAAGTATTTATAATGTAAAATACAATCCTATGTTATTGTTAAATTTTAATTAGTTAGTTTTTTCATAAAAAATTACAATTATTGTTTTCAGAATAAATTTTATCCATGGATTTTCTATGAATTTATTTTTCAACCTAATTATTTATTTTTCATAAACACCCATTTAACCTAACGTTTTGTTAGTTTAATAATAATGTAAATTATACCACATCTAGTATTTGAATTTTTTAATATGTATTCCATATTAGGAAAATGGACATCCAAATTTTGTAAGTTGGTCCCTTTGATTTTTAGTCTATATAAATAGTAACCTAAATTATTTTTTTTCCAATGGTTTTAGATAAATTAGGTAATTATGGGTTACAAATAATATCACAAGATCTAGAAAATGACTCTAAAACCTGACGTAAAATTATTATATCAATATATTTCTTCCATAAACACCTAATATTTTATTATATGAACTTTTACTTACATTTGGATGTGAATATGATATTTATAATATTTATTGTCCAGAAAAATAAAAATACCATCTTCTTTTTTAAATAAATATAATTTTGTAATATTCATATGAATAGACGAAATTTTTATTTATAAAAATCTATTTCATTGAAAAATTATTCATAATAAAAATTGTAACATTTTTAAAAAAAAAATTAATGAAAATATTACATTAAATGACTTTACAACGATGTGGTAATAATTATTCAATTAATAGAAAATATATTTATAATATTAAAAATGGTTAAATATAATATTTGATACAAATAATGTGGAATTTGAATGTTTTCTAAAAAACTTTTTCAGGATGTATTTATAAGAACATAACATAATTATAAAGGAAGTTTTATTTTTTGGTTGAATTTATTTAAAATATTTTCAAAATAAAAATTTTTATTAAATTTTCTGACTTTTTTTACAAATGATAAATTTTAATGTTCAATTTTAACTTATATAGTGACAAAAACTATTACATATATGAAAACTGTAATCATATGACTAGATTAAATTATAATATTTGATGTGTTATTCAATGAAAAATATTCATTAGTATTTTTGGGGAAATTTAGGTGATAATGGTTGGTTTCATTATTAAATGAGGTCATATAATCCTATTATATATCTATAATGCATTTGGTAAATAGATAGAGTTAACTAATTAGGGGGTTCTGTAGAATATTATGGGAATTTATCTTCATAGTTATTTCATGTAGAACCAATTTTTTTTCATGTTTACCATTTAATATTACTATATATTTAATTTTTCTAGTTTTCACACTTACAAAAGTAACGGTTAGTCCATTCGTAACAATGATTTGAAAATTATGCCTCAAGTAGACTACATGTATTAAATATGCATGTTATGGGTTTTAAAGAAATCTTATGATTTTTTAAAGTAATAGAATGATATTATTTGAAAAATTTCAAGGGTAATTATTATATCTACATTAAAATATATTATTTTTTTCTTATTTCAAGAAACCATAATTTTTTTATTTTTCCTTAATTATTTCTTAGGTTTTTTTATGAAAATATTTTGGTATAGATGTTGATTTATTGGGTGGGTAGATAATTATTTGGAACATAAATTTATATTTTTTAAAACATAAATCCTTTAATATTTATTCATAGATTAATAATTTCATTATTTATTTTTGATATACCTTATTAAGATATTTCTTATCATCCAACACATTAAAATTTGTTTTTTTATGGTTAGGAGTTGGGATATTAATGATGTAAATATTAAAATTATATATATATGTCAAGGAAAAAATTAATGATCCATTTTAAAATTTTATTTCTATTGAAAAATTATATACTGAATATATGTGTCCCAATATAATGGGTGGGATAATTATTTATGAGTTATGTAAGATACTAGACATTTTTGGATATCTCATGAGCTAGTTTTTTGTAACTATTTTTCTATATTATGAGTAAAATTTTATTTTGTTTTTCCTTGGGTGAGTTGTGGTGAAATTTAAAAGGTCATGGAGGTTTTTCTATTAGTGAAACATTGGTGAATAGCTTTCCCAGATCATGCCACCAATCCCAACAAAACATGAATCCCAATGTACGGTGGATTTCATGATTAGGGAATGGTTCTCAAAATAGTTTCCCTATTATTAAAAATAATGATCCCCCTCGAGAGTAGATGCATAGATATGCACATGGTTAGGGGAAACAACATTCCTTGAGATGAAAAACCAATGCGTGGATATTTAAACACCCAAAAATTAGATTAAAAACTCTTTCCCCTCCTAAATATCACACAATGTTGACAAAAAATGGAAGTAAGTAATTTCTCTAATTTTTTGAAGCTCCCAAATGAATTTTTATTGTTATCAAATACATTTACTTTAGAATATAAGTGAAAATAAATAATTTCGACAAATAATGGTAAAAATTTTTCATATACTGTGGTTTCTATTCCCTATTAACTCTCTTATCAGATAAAAATTTGATGTTTTTCATCCATTGGATATGGGTTTAGATCTAGGATTGATGTATTCTCTTTTTGTTGATCATGGAACTATGTTATGTCTATAGAAAACCTTATTCATTGTGATCTTGGTTGCTCTATAGCAATTGAGGATTTTCATTAGTGAGAGGTCATCATCCCTCATGAGACAAGTTGTCCAAATTTAATATCATATAGTCTTTACTTATTTAAAAATATAAAAAATGTAAAATTCAACTTCAATTATTACACAATTGAATTTAATATTTATTTTATTTAATTTAATTTATATTTGATAAATAATTGGGTTAAAAAAGGGGAAATTTGAATTGATTGAATTATATTTATTAATTTGTTAATTAATTAATGAAAATTTAGATTATGGAATTCATCACATATTGGGATTCTGAAATTGTTATGTTAATGTGATAGTGTGTTAATTGATGATTATAATTTTGATATGGTTAACATTCCATTACTAGGTTAATTGGTTATACAATTTTAATATTGAAAATGGTTTATTGGTGAATTTTTCCTATTATTCTTTGTGAGTATAGTTGTTTAAAATGGTTTAATTGATAATTTAAATGAAAACCATGACGTTAAATGTTATTAGAGGGTTAATTTTGATTAACCATGTCGTTGGTTGTATATGTGATATATTATTGATTGATTAAAATTTGTGCAGGGGATACTGACTAAATATCCAAATATCTTAATGTTATTGACTGAAATATGAGCATTGGACACATAATGATGCTTTAAATACATTTTTAGGCGATTTAATGATAAAAGGAGTGTGAGATAATGAATACTAATTCAAATACTCATGGGGTGATAGACAAGGATTTATTAGCCCAATATGTTATCATTTAACTATGTTTCCATGTCTGTATGATATTAAATTTAAATAAAATGAATAATGAAAGACTATATTTTATAATGATCAAAAAGTTTATATGTGATGTGGTTTAGATTCTAGCATGGAATGATGATGGTTTTCCTAGTACGGGTCTCCTCGACAATCTGGGGGTTTTGTGGTTAATTAAAAAATAATTATACATAATAACTCTTTACTTTATTGCATTTTATATTTTTATGTATACAATTTAATACAATAATAATCATTTTATAGTTCTTTACACTGTAATTTTGGTGGCATAATAAGTTTTCATGACACCGAATAGGGGTTCCTCTCTAATACTTGAATATAATTTATGGTTGTATGACAAGATAAAGGGATGTGTTGCATGTTAGATGGTTGATCTGTGAAAGAGAATTGACGAGGGAACTATAATTGTTATCGTGAACCACTTGGAAGTTATCAATTACATTATTTTTATTTATTAATTCTTCACCTTACACATATAGGGATATATATTTGAACTATTTTGGTTTTGATACTTTGTTCCTATTTGGGATCAACAAGTGAAATTGGGTTTTTTGTTATAGCTTTCAGTTTTTTATTCGGTTTGATTTTTTATTTATTTAATATATTTTGATAGTTTTAAAGAGTGGTAAGAGCCTCCAAAAAATCTTTATTAGTCCCACAATTATTTGTAGCATCTTCTAGCATAAAGGGATTGTTTTAGAGGTCATGTAACTAACAATTTCGCGGCACTAGTGCGTGGCTCCCTGGTAGAGATGTTGCAATGTTGTATGAAAGGGGTTTCCAATATTTTCAATATTTAGGAATGAAATATAGAATAATATGATGAATCAGGATTTATTTAGGAAAACATTCAAGTTCGTAGGTAACCCATATATGAGGATAAATTACATGTACTTATAGGCAAATTACTATTATTGATGCGTGTTCTTATAGTTATATGTTATTTCACCTTGAGTGATGTACTTTTTATGTGATTTCATTATTGGTTTTAATATTTTATACGAATCAAATCATGTTCTCATATCGAAAATTGTTTTTATTCAATCCTTATCAATGAAATTATAATTATTATGTGATATGAGTAATTTTATTCACTCATAATATAAATGTGTTTTTGGGTAAGTTGTTGGTTTTCAAATGTTTTTCCACAATTATGTAATTGAATTGTAATGATTCCAAATATGAGTTTCATTTTTTCAGATGATGTAAAATTTTGAAAATGTGTGTCTAATGATAAAAATTAAATATGAAAATGTTTTCACATATGTTAACCATATCCTAGATGTTAGACAATTATGGGTAGTTATAACACCTCAGTTTTGACCATGTGGTGGGAAGTGGTTGGATGAATTATTATGGATTTACGTAAAACACTATTGTTAAATGTGTTAATGATTTTCATTTTTCTTAATAAATGTGTTTGAATTTTATAGTTCGTCCTCTATGATGATATTTTTTGATATTATTACATGAGTAAATAATTTTTGATTAGCATCTAGTTGTGGAACCTGATTCAATGATAGTGTAGAGTGAGGGGGACTGATAAAATTTTAGTTAGAACATTTCTCACTTCATGAAGTTCATTGATAAAGGCAAAGTCTTGTAGTTAAAATAATGCATGATCTGAAATTTCATATTTCATTGCATCACCATTAAACATTTATTGATGAGATTGTGCATGAGGAATCCTCGTTCTTTATTGAGTTTATCTATTCTATACCTGACAATATACAAAGTTGTACTGAGAAGAGATTAAAATTTGATGATAACATGATATGTGTTTTAGAAAATCATTGGTGGGACATTTGTAATGGATATGGAAAATTATGTAATATGGAATGGAAAGAATTTTAGGAGATGTTCATATAGCACTTTAAGATACTCCCATACTAGAGATAATAAATGGGATCAAATGGTTGACTATGGGGAGAATGACCATGATCTACTATGATGGTATAATTACATAAATATTCAATGTTGTCCCAAAAATAGAAAAAGAGATTAATATTATAGACCAATGGTTTCAATATGGACTTAGATGTGATATTATGTCCCATGTGAAGATATTTTTTAAAATATTTTTTATTCAGCGATGAATTAGGCTCCCATTTATGAGGGGGAACCTAAAGAAAGCTTCAAGTGGAGGAATAATGGATTTTAATTGATGGTTAAGAGGTATGAATTTTTTAATCGGATGTCTCATTATAAGAATTTCAACTAGAGAAATGGAAAGATGAGTGGAAGTGAGGAGATATCAGTTACACATGATGTCACCAGATAAATATGTCACCAATGTCGTAGATCATGTGGCAATCATAGAAGGATGACATGACCATAAATAGAGTGATGAGATTGTGGATGGATGTGAAATCAATCATGGTTTAGCCCGAAATAATGACTAATAGGTAATGCTGGAGGATTTAGGTATAAATATAATGTTGGTGGTGGGTATTAAACCCTACATTAGGATTTTAGTTGCAGTTCTACATGCCTAGTGGTAGAGGTAGTGGACAAGGTGCTTTTGGGAAAGAGTGCTTGTATCTTTAGTGTGGTTTAGCTCAAGGAGTCATAGTATGTATCATAGGTAAGTGGGTATGTATAGTTGCGAAATTTCTTTCATACACTATTGTATAGATATATTAGACCATCAATACATAGAGGAACTATTTTTTTACTTCTAAAATAAGGTTTTTATTATTTAATACCAGTTACTCTATTTTTTTATATCTAGTACACATCATGAGAAGGATTATGAAAATAGATTCGCCTTTAGAAGCACGACTGAGATATATGTGGTTATGAAATAGGTGAACTCTCATGGTCGTGCTGTATCAATTAAGTTAAGATATATACATTTCTATCATGTTACGATTTTACCTACAAATTAAAATGGTCTTGTTATTATCTTACTAGGACCAAATTAATTTTAATGATAGTATAATAACTATTACATATGCTGAGTGTGTAAAATATGTACACACTGGTGAATGGGATATTAATGTGGGCTATATAGTGATGTTTCATCAGCAACTGATCGGGCTCAGAACACTTTTTAGACTATTTCTTGATGATGGGTGTGTAAATCATGATGAATTCTCTCCCATAGCGGACCTATTTTAGTGTGGGTTTCTTGAATATATCTTAGTGTCACCACCTAAGAGATATATGTAATAAACAATTAATCTCATAATAGAAAGGGGAATTATGTAGTTTCTATTATACCACAAAAAATGGAACCAATAGAGATTCGAGATATTAAAATTTAGTATGAAGTTTTATGGACAAGGGGACTATAAATATAAGTACATCACCTTAGTTATTAACTCCTTTACTACTAATAAGGATGACGAGACTGTATTCATATATGTTCACTACTAAAAGTTGAACTAGATGACTGTAAATAACATGTATCTTCTTTTGTATATCAATGATTTATTTTTATAAGAGATAATTCGTTTTCGTAAAGTCTTTTCCCACTTTTAGCACTGAATTTTGGATTTACCAAGATCAGGGTAATGTTTTTATTTTCCTGAGCATGGGATAGTTCATTCTAGTTATTAAAAAACCACTTTATATCAATACCAATATTGATTATCCATGTGCTATGTGAAAATTATGTAGTATTTTATTATGCTTCACGGATAGGTCTTGAAGTAGAGTTGTAGTTCGGAGACCGAGTTCTGGTGTATGTGTCTCGATTGTTGAGGCCACAAGAATGGAAATACCCTAAAAATGTCATTGAGTATTCTTAAGAGGTTTAATATTTGAAATGTTTCTGACATTATCTATTAGAAATATTTTTACTATTTATACGGATAATAAGATATTATGTTACATTTTTTTCAAAGAGACTTGAATATTCATAAGTATAGGTGGTTTGAGTATATGTAGTCATTTTATTTTGAGATAAATTATATTTATATAAAAGAAATGGGGTTTTTGATGCTCTATGATTGAAAAAATGAGTCAAGTAGTTTATGAGGCTATATCTGAGAGTAATATTTTAACATTGAAATATAAGACATATGTGGTAGTTCAAGAGGATCAGTTGTTGATGAATATCATATCGGATTCAATGGATTCTACACTTTTTTTTGTCAAATGAGTTATTTTAGTATGTGGATTCGAAATTTTTGGTTATGAGGTAATCCACAATGATTGTGATTCATCTTTATATTGGACCATTGGTGAGAATGAGTAGATATATGTTAGGAAATATGTTGTTCTTCTTAAAGTCATGCGGGAGGTGTGGATTCTTGAATTTCATTCCTTCAATTGGGTGGTGAATCCATGTGTAAAAAATATGTATTGTGACTTACAACAACTATATTGTTGGCTGGTCAATAAAAATATGATAGTATTTTTCATGACATGATTCAACTTCTATCAATGTGTGGAGGACACCAATCCATTAACTGGTTATTTACTATGGACATTTCCCTTTCTGAAATACATTTCAGATGACGTTACCTTGGACATTATGCTTGGTCTTTAGAGGTCATCATGAATAAATGATGTTATTCACATGGTAGTAGATGGATAGAGAAATTTATATTGTTTCATTATTATACTGGAGATATACATAGAGGACTTTTTGGGAGATATGTAACATCGAGTGATAATCTATCTCCATTGGGGTGTTATGGTGTATTGTTGGATTCCATGATTCAATTTTTAACTCACACTAGAGAAATGTCTTGTAGAATGTTCATGATATATAGTATTTAATGAGGTTGAATATCCACCCATAAACATATGGAATATCATAAGATAATATATATGTTCTTGAGGATATCAAATTATATTTTTTTCCTAGACATTGATGGGATTTGGTAGAAGCACCTTGCATTGGTGGATTACACCTATATTAATAATTATATATGAAACTATATATATGGAACCATATGATGCACTTATTTGGAAGAACATGACAATCTCTTATATTATGGGTGGAGGTGGGTGACTCAAAATTATTGTGGAAGAGTCTCATTTATGAGGAGTTTGTGTATGTTCGACTAATTTGGAAATTTATTGATATGGATCAGAGTAAGAATCATTCATATGCTAAAATATGTTGATGAGAAATTGAGTTTACAGTGGTAAACAACATGTTCCTTTCGGTTGCTCATATATCGGTTTCCAATTGGATAAAATGACAGGGAAATACGGTGCCTTGGTTTGTCAGAACATTGAAGGATGTGGAGAGAATCTGGATAGAGGTATATTAATTGGCAATTTTGAAGATTTATATGGATAAAAAAGATGTTTTTCATGAATATATTCTTTAGTTGTATCCCTAAAACCATTACATGTGATTAATGTTGATCAAGTTGGGATTCATACTAATATATCCTTTGAAAAGAATTTGATACTTGTGTTGAATAATAGTTAAAACTTCTTTAGGGGAAGCACCATGTAGAAATTTAATGTATAATAAAAACATGGTCATGGTTTTAGAGAATCATTAGAGATATAAAAAGATATAAAATATTAGTGGCCCCAACATTTTACCTCTTAATTATTGATATGCATAAGTGTATAGCTCTAGGTAGATCTTTTATAAAGTTGGGATATTGATAGATCATGTCATTTTATGGATATATATCGATCTTGTTTTTAGGAAATATTTTTTCTTTTTTGTTAGTAAATATTTCATGGGGTTTATCTTGATTTATATGTGGTGAAATTTGGTATCTTTTTGTAGTGGTTTTGAGAAGTGCATGGTTCGAAACTTGTTTTCCCAAACTGTGTTCCCTAACCAAGAAAAACCAGAAAACCCAAGAATTAGTGGGTTTAATGGATGGTGTAATAATTATAAGTTAATATAGAAATTTATTAATTAAAATTTAAAATTCTAGTATGGTAGACTTGAGCTTAATGGGTTAAAGGTTTATATGATTTTAACATTGGACATGGGTAAATGGTAATTTTTTCAAATTCTTCCATTTGATTAAAGTATTGAACCAAGATTGTTTTTGATAATTATAATGGTATCCTTGATGTGATATGTGATATTAGAGATAATTTTAATTAACTCTGACAATGGTGATATATGTGATATATGAGTGATTTATTGAAATATGGGTGTGGACATATACTGACTCTCCAAATACCCATATGTGATTGAAAAGTATATGAGTGTGGGACAAAAAATAATAATCAAAATTAATATATGTGATTGGTTGATAAATGGGGTGTGAGACAGGGAATCATGCTCCAAATACTCATAGGGTTCTTAACATGGAATTTGGGGACCAATATGTTGGAATTGGACTATGGTGATTTGTATCTGTGATAATAAATTTAAATGAAATGGATAATTAAAGAACATGTGTTATAATGATCATTAATTTAATATGTGATATTGTTCAAAATATGGAACGGGTCTTAGATAGTTTCTATGGTATTTTTTGCCTAATGAACCCAAGGTTTTTTGGGTCAATTAATGATTAGTGAAACATAATAACCATTTTCTGTATGCATTGTAAATTATTCTTTATATAAATTCAAAAAATATTAATGATTGTATATTGGCTTAGAAAATGATGGTGGGGGCCAACTAAATTTCACTTAATCCCTACATGGGATGACATATTAGTAAATGGATAGACATATTATTTGGTGGAAAAGATATTGTAACGCCCCGACCCCAGCTACCCAGAGCCGGTGCATTACTTCGTAACATTAGCATGATCACAAAAGATCAAGTCTCGAAAGACCGATTAGTTTAGTAGCCTTGGAAACACTAGATACATTCGTAAACGTTACATTACATCATAAAGTGAAAAACTACAATAACAAAGTCTCCATAGTCCACACTCATATCATCTTTGGACTATCCCTGCAGGTCATTCATAAAATACTTCTTCACATCCTGGAAAATATTAAAACATTGAAAGGGGTGAGCTCAGATGCTCAGTAAGGATAACAATATTGCGAAAGCTTTCATAAATAAACATAAAAATTTAAGGAAATGTATAACTAAAACAAAAGCCTTTTAAACTTGAAAATCAACATAATATGGAAAAAGTAAAATGAGATAATTCCATTCACTTCATCACATGGATATTCTACTGGTCGAATAATCACAAGAAATATCAATAACCACTTTCATAATGAGGGAATGTATAATGCCGGACATTCTGAAACATTTTGTCAAGGCCTCGGCCAAGACATCTAAAATGATTAAGGCCTCGACCAAAACCATAAATCAAATTGGGAAAGGGCCTCGGCCAATTCCACGTCTAGTTGTCTCATGAGACCTACCGATTCATCGAGGAGCTATAGCGGGCTCCACCCGTCACATATTAAGTCCAATACATTCCTCATATGAATAGGTTAAACATATCATAAACCATAACATAATCGTATCACATAGAACATGCATAAAGGAAACATAACATTTCCACATTTCAATCACAAGATATCAATACAACACATTGATATAATAAAAACGCTTTCAAAACCATTTTCAATACCAAAATAAAGTAAAGTTAAAACTTTGTATTTATTTTTCATTAAAAAAATGATGGCTTGTAGAGGAAGCCGAAACTCAAATAATGGTCACGGCGGCGGAGAATTCATTGTCGCCGCATAAGTACGGAAAGAAAAAAATTCCCTTTTTGTCGTTTAGAAAAACGCTTCGTATAAAAAATATTCCTTTTGAATAAACGTAAAAGTCAAAGGGGTTTATACACCGTATAAAAGAAAGTTGTGTATAAAACCAAATATGCCTCAATGAAAGGAGATTGAGACGAAGTCATTAAAAAGATCATTTTTAAAATAAAATAGATCTATTATGTGTATTCACTATAGGTACACATAAAGAAAGTAAAAATACAAAATAGGACATAATAATATAATGACATAATTTGAAAGTAGGAGATTAACCCAAAGAATGGAAGTTGGGTTAAGAAATTCCCTTACCTTGCGTCTTGTCCTGACTCGACCATTCTTTAACCTCCTGAATAATAAACTATAGTTAATTTATATTTACTTAAGAACCTTTTTCATGTTCATTATTTCTTTTATATCCCTTATTACCATGTTATGAACATTATTTAATTATTTAAGTTAATAACGGTCGTTTTGTCGATCTTTGGTACTTGAGTCAATAATAAACTTCTTATAATTACAAGTTGTTTATGTGGTAGAATATCCATTATCTCCAGAATTATATTCACGATTTAGATTTCATATATATCTTATATATCCAGTATATACATTCATTTATAATATTACGTAACATTTAGAGGTAAGAAATGAAATGAACCGTTCATGGAGACGGTAAGCCGTACGTACGCATGAACGCTACTTTCATTTCAATTTCATATTTAATGGAATGAAATCATAATGATATAAATGTATAATATAATTCCAGTATAATATAGTGTATAATATCATTTACTCTATCCTTTATACATCCCACATATGGCATTAACGATTCAAATCACTTTGAGGGGGCGGTAGTCCGCACTTCCTAAAATGAAATTATCGCATTTTACCCATAATGGAAATCATAAAGTATGCCATAAATGAGAAATACAGAAGCATAAGTAAAACATAAACATATTTTATATCATATATAAATATAGTGACATCTTAATGGCCACCTTTGAAGGTGTTATATGATTGTTGAACAATCATCATTTCGTGAGGCAGGAATTCGCCATCCACAGAAACCATATGTTCTTTAACCATTAGATGTAGGTGTGTGTAAGTGTATCTCGAATACTTCTTATAACAACATCCTAGTATATTTAGGATACTGGTGTTGTTACAAAAGAAATTAATAAAATGAGTTTAGGGGGTTGAAGAAGAAAAATAAAACAAAACAACATTAGAGAAGACATTACCTCAAAATCGGGTAACTCTTTTTGATTTGAGCCAAAGGCTTCCTTGGGAAGAGTTCTGCCCAAAGTAAGGCTTCTAGGAGTAAGAGGGGGAAGTTGGGAGAGTATTTGGGCAGAGTTTGGCCGAGCCAAATGGCTTGAAAGTGTAAATGAGGTGGGAGAGGTGGGGGCCTTTTATAAGTGGAGAGGAGGGGCACTTTTGGAAGGATTGAAATGTTACATTATTTCACAATGATTTTCGGATTCTAAAGGTCCCACACTTATATAATTCTAGGCTAAGGTGATAAGGTTTCGAAATCTCCTCATCCAATAGGCTTTGGACAAGTGTAAGCCTTGGATTTTGCATTATCTTCTCATTTTATTTAAATCGTTAAATAATGAGGTCATCGCTGCATCATAATGATGTCATAAATAATTTAATTTATTTAATGTCTAAAAATTATAAAAAAATACTATGATGTAGGAAATCTTTTTATCTTTCTAATGAATATTTATAGTCAAAATTGGGACTTGTGTAACCCCACTTAAAAAGTGTTTTAGTAAAATAACTCATGTTTGTGTCAATTTAATTTTAACATTAAATAAATATATATTTATGTCATTTTCCAACTAAAGTGGCTCCATGGGGTCCCCAAGTTGACCCATGGGTTGTCTTGGTCGGCCATGACTCATCCAATAGTAGTAGGACAAGTTTCATGCTCATCTCATATTATTAAGACATTATTTGTACCTTAAACTACACTAATTACCTCTAATCGCGATTAAGAACTTAAAAGTTACTATTCACCAAAAAATTATTTTAATCCCATTGAACCACATTTTACTTCTTAATTACAACCATGTATGTAGTAATTTTAAAAATCAAATCACAGAAGTGGTAATATTTCATTTAAACGAAATATCAGTTATTTAAATACCACTTAGTGGTTTCACTATTCATCAAAAATTGAAGTTTTTCATAACAATGCCAAAATTTCACCCTAATCTATAATTGATATTCCGAATTCAAAAATGATGTCTATTTTACAAAATTACAAACATATAAGTTTCATTAATTAATTTTATAATTAATTCCCGCTGTCACAACAAATAGCGTGTTTTTAAGAAACAATTTATATCAAAAGATTGGCAATTGTTTATGTCCAATTTCAATGTTAAATTAATTCTAATGACCACCATTGGATAAAATGGTAAAAATATATTCTAATTATACTTTAAAACCACTAAATAGTATAATTTACCACTATAGATTATTTTGATTAAAAAAGTTATTTTTAAGTATTTTTCACTATTCATAAAAAATTAGAAGTTCATAGAAAAATACCAAAAATTCAACATAGGCTAATTTCGATATTCTGAATCCAAAAATGAAGTCCATTTTGAAATATAAAATTTCTATAATTTTAAAAAGTGGTTATTACTATTCATAACGGCTACTTTTATTAGTCGTGGTGTTTTAGAACTCGAAGTTGCGTACAATGCAAGTCATTGCATTATTGAATGAGAAGTGTATCATGGAAGCTCAGGGTGTTACATTCTCCCTTCTTCAATAAATTGCGTCCTCACAATTTGAAATTTTTTTCTTTGAAAATAAAAGGTTGAAAAGAGAAAATACCTTTGTGGAAAACCCACATCGGAAATAAGATTAATAAAATTTAGCCTTAATAAGAGGGAAATGGAAATAAGAAAGTCACCACCAAATTATGATCTCGATAAGGAGAACATTGGTGGCAATTAGAGACATATAATTGGAGGAAAAACGTAAATATTTGTAGGGAGTGATTGAGGTCATGAATCACAATCAACTGTCAAATTGAGGGCCTCAAAGCCTTCAATCTATGTTGATTTATAATATCATCAGTTCAACAAGACATAAGGTATTAGGATAACACATTTTTTTGTTTTAATATCCCTTTACTAAAGTTTAAGAATTAATTTATTCATTGAATAAGAGATAGGTATATATATTTTTATGCTTGACAATTATAGTTTCAACCTTCAACTCATCTTTCACTCAAAAAGATAATAGAACTCAAAAATATTATACTTATCCTAATTGTATAAGGTTCCAAATGTTAACACATACCATTTAGATTAGTAAAATTATTTTGTAATAACTGGGGACTTCCTGTAGGCTAGTAGTAGGAAATAAAGGCCTGTCTCACTATGATTGTGGGTTCGATTCCTGCAACTTTGTCCGACGCGACGGGTTATGCCCCACCCTTCAGGTTGTCCTTTTACTAAAACTATAGTATTATAATATTCCAAAAATAATCTTCAAAAATGTTTTAACCATAAACAATACTATCCAAAGATCAACTTAATCCACTCCAACCTTTATAGTTATCCAAAATATCTTTGTCCAGACTTTCTCTACACGGTCTCTAAATTCCAAAATCAATTGTAACATCAGATTCCCCAAACAAAGAAAAGTTTCTCTTATTGTCACATACTAAAAATATGATTACCTTAATCATATTAAAACCTTACTGAAATCAACAAGTACTGTAGTACAATCCATATATATATCACATTATTCTTATAACCAGAATATAATCCTTGAGTCCAAAAGCACCAATACATTAATTATTCTGCTTCAACTGTAGTCATAGCATAAGATTGTCCTTGATCCCTTGGCCTTTTCAGAGGTAAGATTCCTTGACGCTTAGGACATTCATTTGCATAATGCCATGTTTCCCTACAATTGTTCCATTCAACTTTGACAGCCTCTTTCTTTCCCTTGCAATCACGAGCCTGGTGACCCTTTTCTCCACATTTATAACAAACTCCCATTCCTTTTAGGCAAGTACCAGGGTGATTCTTCTGACAATTATCACATAATGGAAAATCCTTCTTTCCCTTTTTCCCTTTATCTGTCTCTTGTTCCACCGTTCTCTTCTTCTCTTGCTTTACTTTGTTGTCATAAGACTTAGAGAATTCCTTTTCTGTCTTGATAGCACACGAGACAATATCTTCGTATGATGAGAAGGATTGTGATACTAAAGCTCGACGGAGAAATGGTTTTAACCCATCAAAGAAACGATCAATCTTACTCCTTGGGTTACGTATATAATCGGCAGCATGCCTCGCTAACCTTATAAAGATAGCCTCATACTTTGCGACATTTTCATCCTCCTTCTGCCTCAAACTCAGAAATTTCCTTTCCATATCTGCTCGATGGTCACGAGGAAAATATTTTTCTAATAAAAGCTCTTTGAACTCCCTCCATGCCATATTCGATACGTCATCATCTTCCTTTGTGTTTTGAATCAGCGACCACCACTGATCGGCATCTCCAGTGAGGCGGTAAACTGCCATGACAACCTTCTCCCTTTCGCTACTCCCCAAGGCATGGAATATTTTCTCTAAGGAATTTATCCATTGCTCAGCTACAGTAGGATTTGTACTCCCATTGAAGGTTGGTTGTTGTTGCCTCATGAAACGGTCTAGCATTGATCCTCCACGTTGCGGATCAGGGTGCTCCATACGAGTATGGTTATTATTCATAACCTGAGTGAGTTGTCCCAGTACGGTGAGAAGCTGATCAGCACCAGTTGTATCTCCAGATCCAAAATAATTATCTTGAGCAGGAGGGCAATCCCTACACAGAGTTTGTGCATTGATACAGTTTCCATTCCTTCCACTAGGCGCCATTTCTAAACAATGTCATAAACTAGATTAGTTTATGAATCAAAATACATAATTCCATACTTGTTAAACACTTTACATAAATTGAACTATTTATGGATATAATACATAATAATAAAAAGAAATGTTTTCTTTGAGGAAGTATGTACTCATAACCCTTCATAGTGGTTTGTAAATAAAATGATAATTATCCTAAGCATATCCCCCGGGAGTGTCATAACCAAGAGTGCAGCAAGGCCCGTTGTCGTGCACCAGTTCCCATTCGAGTCTAGCTCAAAGCGGTGTTTTCGGGTTTTACCCCTAGGTACATCTGTGCCAGAGCCGCCTCTACCTGCTCGTATCCAGACAGGGATGTATTGCTCGGAAAACTCATAACATCTCTATAATACCAAAATTCTAGGAAGTTCTTCTATACTAATCCTCAAAGTCTATCTTTGGGCTATGTGCTCTAATCAGAGTTTATCTAAATCAAGCTTCCAAGGTTAGTACTAAACTGCCTCTGATACCAACTGTAACACCCCGACCCCAGCTACCCAGAGCCGGTGCATTACTTTGTAACATTGGCATGATCACAAAAGATCAAGTCTCGAAAGACCGATTAGTTTAGTAGCCGTGGAAACACTAGATACATTCGTAAACGTTACATTACATCATAAAGTGAAAAACTACAATAACAAAGTCTCCATAGTCCACACTCATATCCTCTTCGGACTATCCCTGCAGGTCATTCATAAAATACTTCTTCATATCCTGGAAAATATTAAAACATTGAAAGGGGTGAGCTCAGATGCTCAGTAAGGATAACAATATTGCGGAAGCTTTCATAAATAAACAAAAAAATTTAATGCAATGTATAACTAAAACAAAAGCCTTTTAAACTTGAACATCAACATAATATGGCAAAAGTAAAATGAGATAATGCCATTCACTTCTTCACATGGATATTCTACTGGTCGAATAATCACATGAAATATCAATAACCACTTTCATAATGAGGGAATGTATAATGCCGGACATTCTGAAACATTTTGTCAAGGCCTCGGCCAAGACGTCTAAAATGATTAAGGCCTCGGCCAAAACCATAAATCTAATTGGGAAAGGGCCTCGGCCAATTCCACGTCTAGTTGTCTCATGAGACCTACCGATGCATCGAGGAGCTATAGCGGGCTCCACCCGTCACTTATTAAGTCCAATACATTCCTCATATGAATAGGTTAAACATATCATAAACCATAACATAATCGTATCACATAGAACATGCATAAAGGAAACATAACATTTCCACATTTCAATCACAAGATATCAATACAACACATTGATATAATAAAAACGCTTTCAAAACCATTTTCAATACCAAAATAAAGTAATGTTAAAACTTTGTATTTATTTTTCATTAAAAAAAATGATGGCTTGTAGAGGAAGCCGAAACTCAAATAATGGTCACGGCGGCGGAGAAGTCATTGTCGCCGCATAAGTACGGAAAGAAAAACATTCCCTTTTTTCGTTTAGAAAAACACTTCGTATAAAAAAGATTCCTTTTGAATAAACGTAAAAGTCAAAGGGGTTTATACACCGTATAAAAGAAAGTTGTGTATAAAACCAAATATGCCTCAATGAAAGGAGATTGAGACGAAGTCCTTAAAAAGATCATTTTTAAAATAAAATAGATCTATTATGTGTATTCACTATAGGTACACATAAAGAAAGTAAAAATACAAAATAGGACATAATAATATCATGACATAATTTGAAAGTAGGAGATTATCCCAAAGAATGGAAGTTGGGTTAAGAAATTCCCTTACCTTGCGTCTTGTCCTGACTCGACGGTTCTTTGACCTCCTGAATAATAAACTAGAGTTAATTTCTATTTACTTAAGAACCTTTTTCATGTTCATTATTCCTTTTATATCCCTTATTACCATGTTATAAACATTATTTAATTATTTAAGTTAATAACGTTCGTTTTGTCGATCTTTGGTACTTGAGTCAATAATAAACTTCTTATAATTACAAGTTGTTTATGTGGTAGAATATCCATTATCTCCAGAATTATATTCACGATTTAGATGTCATATATATCTTATATATCCAGTATATACATTCATTTATAATATTACGTAACATTTAGAGGTAAGAAATGAAATGCACCGTTCATGGAGACGGTAAGCCGTACGTACGCATGAACGCTACTTTCATTTCAATTTCATATTTAATGGAATGAAATAATAATGATATAAATGTATAATATAATTCCAGTATAATATAGTGTATAATATCATTTACTCCATCCTTTATACATCCCACATATGGCATTAACGATTCAAATCACTTTGAGGGGGCGGTAGTCCGCACTTCCTAAAATGAAATTATCGCATTTTACCCATAATGGAAATCATAAAGTATGCCATAAATGAGAAATACAGAAGCGTAAGTAAATAATAAACATATTTTATATCATATATAAATATAGTGACATCTTAATGGCCACCTTTGAAGGTGTTATATGAGTGTTGAACAATCATCGTTTCGTGAGGCAGGAATTCACCATCCACAGAAACTGTATGTTCTTTAACCATTAGATGTAGGTGTGTGTAAGTGTAGCTCGAATCCTTCTTATAAAAACATCCTAGTATATTGAGGATACTGGTGTTGTTACAAACGAAATTAATAAAAAGAGTTTAGGGGGTTGAATAAGAAAAATAAAACAAAACAACATTAGAGAAGACATTACCTCAAAATCGGGTAACTCTTTTTGATTTGAGCCAATGGCTTCCTTGGGAAGAGTTCTGCCCAAAGTAAGGATTCTAGGAGTAAGAGGGGGAAGTTGGGAGAGTATTTGGGAAGAGGTTGGCCGACCCAAATGGCTTGAAAGTGTAAATGAGGTGGGAGAGGTGGGGGCCTTTTATAAGTGGAGAGGAGGTGCACTTTTGGAAAGATTGAAATGTTACATTATTTCACAATGATTTTCGGATTATAAAGGTCCCACACTTATATAATTCTAGGATAAGGTGATAAGGTTTCGAAATATCCTCATCCAATAGGCTTTGGACAAGTGTAAGACTTGTATTTTGCATTATCTTCTCATTTTATTTAAATCGTTAAATAATGAGGTCATCGCTGCATCATAATGATGTCATAAATAATTTAATTTATTTAATGTCTAAAAATTATAAAAAAAATACTATGATGTAGGAAATATTTTTATATTTCTAATGAATATTTATAGTCAAAATTTGTACTTGTGTAACCCCACTTAAAAACTGTTTTAGTAAAATAACTCATGTTTGTGTCAATTTAATTTTAACATTAAATAAATATATATTTATGTCATTTTCCAACTAAAGTGGCTCCATGGGGTTCCCAAGTTGACCCATGGGTTGTCTTGGTCGGCCATGACTCATCCAATAGGAGTAGGACAAGTTTCATGCTCATCTCATATTATTAAGACATTATTTGTACCTTAAACTACACTAATTACCTCTAATCGCGATTAAGAACTTAAAAGTTACTATTCACGAAAAATTTATTTTAATCCCATTGAACCAAATTTTACTTCTTAATTACAACCATGTATGTAGGATTTTTAAAAATAAAATCACAGAAGTGGTAATATTTCATTTAAACGAAAAATCAGTTATTTAACTACCACTTAGTGGTTTCACTATTCATCAAAAATTGAAGTTTTTCATAACAATGCCAAAATTTCACCCTAATCTATAATTGATATTCCGAATTCAAAAATGATGTCTATTTTACAAAATTACAAACATATAAGTTGCATTAATTAATTTTATAATTAATTCCCGCTGTCACAACAAATAGCGTGTTTTTAAGAAACAATTTATATCAAAAGATTGGAAATTGTTTATGTCCAATTTCAATGTTAAATTAATTCTAATGAACACCATTGGATAAAATGGTAAAAATATATTCTAATTATACTTTAAAACCACTAAATAGTATAATTTACCACTATAGATTATTTTGATTAAAAAAGTTGTTTTTAAGTATTTTTCACTATTCATAAAAAATTAGAAGTTCCTAGAAAAATACCAAAAATTCAACATAGGCTAATTTCGATATTCCGAATCCAAAAATGAAGTCCATTTTGAAATATAAAATTTCTATAATTTTAAAAAGTGGTTATTACTATTCATAACGGCTACTTTTATTTTTCGTGGTGTTTTAGAACTCGAAGTTGCGTACAATGCAAGTCATTGCATTATTGAATGAGAAGCATATCATGGAAGCTCGGGGTGTTACAGATATGGCTAAGAGCCCCATATTAGATTGATGATATGGGATGCAACAAAGATGAGGAAACCAAACTATGTATTGGGACTAACATATGATATTTTTAGTGTCCCTATTTTTGGTTCTTAATATAAAGAAATTTACATGCCTATAATGTTATATCTAATGTTTTGGTTTTCAATTAGATAGTATGTTTATGTTTATGTATGTTAGGTGACATTGGTTTGTTTCAGTTATGGTATTAAATTTTGTTTTTATTTTTACTTTTTTAATAATTTTCTATAATGTGATTCATTTATAAAGTTGGTATAGTTTATACATGATCAATAATAGCCCTTTGATTCTAGTAGTTAGCCTCTATCATATAGGAGGTGTTCTTGGTGTCATGTAACCCATCGGCTCAGAGCACTGATATGTGACACCCGGGTCTTGATTTTATAATTTATCACCCAATTCTTAAAAACAATAATACCATATGTTAATTTGGAATGACATGAATTTAATTATAGTTTAAAGACATAAGAATATGTAATATTTATGTTTGAGACCCAAAATTGTGGGTTATTGACATGGAAATACAAAAATCAATTAATGATAGGTGAAACTATGTGGATACCATTGAGTCAAAATGGGAATGTGTGTCAAATAAAAATATTATTGGAATTTAAAATCAAATGATTATATATTATACATGATGAGGGTATATAATGATTAATGGCAGTGTTAAATAATTGTGAATGAGTTACATCGTCATTTTTAAATCATAAAGTCATTGATTGGTATATGTGAGGTCATATTCAACCCAAAAAATTTGGAAAACAAAAATAATAATTCCAATAATATTCTTGAATAATTAAGAGAATGAGATGCTTTTCTATCTTGACAGGGTTCGTTTAACTGATTTAGAGGAGCCTCTTATGACCATGGTGTCACCTTTATAGGGGTCTGAAGAGGGATTGGTGGAGTAGAATCATTGTCTAAGGGTTTTTTGGGAAGAGCAATTGGATGTTGGGTGGGTTTATATAGTCAAATAAAGGGTAATTATTTATTAATTTCTAAACATTTTATGTGGAATCAATATAAAAAATTAATCCAATATAAAATCCATACCATTTATTTTTCTCATGGTCTGTAAAAAATTGGAATTGAATTCATTCTATTAATACTATATTTAATTCTTATCGAAAAATATGAATATGTTTGAATAATATGAAAAATTCATTGTAGGATATTTTTACCCTATTTATTTATAAAATTATATTTAGTTTTCTAAAATAATTCACTATATGTGGAAATTTTTACTTTTAAATGAAAAAAATAATTTTATGAAATAAATTGATTTTTTACAATAATATTTTTATAAGACATTTAAAAAGAGCATCTGATTACCAAAAATAACACCTATAATTAAATATAATATATTTTTTTAATAAAAATATTTTATTTATTTGTAATTATTTTTAAAAATACTTATGTTCCATAGAAACATGGATTTTATTGAAACTATATATTTCTCAAACATACAATTTGTGTTTTATTGTTTAAAAATATAATTTCTATAAAAAGAAATATAAAATAATTATAAATTAACAATAATAGATAAATATACTTAATTAATTTTATAAAATAAATTTACATAAATCATACTATTATGGTCTTTATATAATTTCTTTTACTGCCCTAGTGACATCCTAGAGGATGAGGTGTGAGATTGTATGATATCATTGGAGTGTTTTGATTAATATAGTTAGGTATAAGATCGCTATGATCCTAAACATCATGCATAATCTGTTTAAATCATGTTGTATTTCATGAAACTAAAAATTGTATTTTTCAAGGGAAATTCCCACTGATTATATCTCTATCCAATTCTCTAATAAATGGAATTCATAGGGTAAAATTATAATAGTTTCTTCCTTCTCTACGTTTCTATGTTTCATTTAGATTTATCGTAACCCTACTATATTCTAATATTAATAGTAACTATATAGCGACTATTGTATCACTGGTAAATATTTTTATGTATATATTATATAAAATTTAATATTTACCAATCTAAAAACCAAATTAGATCAAGAGTTTTTTATAACATCGTGTAAATATAAATCATTTATTGAATATAAAATGGTGTTTCATTTATTGATGTTCATGTTATTTATAAGTATTTATATTTGGAAGATAGTGGATTAAATTTTAGGGTTATAAATCATCTATTACATATTACGATAATGAAAATAATTTATCATTTCCATGATTTAAAAAAACATAACATAATTGATTCATACAATGATGGTGAATGATATCACATTAAAAATATCCTAGATCACTGACAATTTTTAATGTTTTATAAGAAAAAAATATGAAAAAAAATTGTTATAAATTTTAGAAAAAACAGTTAAGATTAATAAAATATTATTAATATTTGTTAATAATTTTAGAATAATTTTTTTATGAACAAGGTAACTTTTTTTGAAACAATTATTATATTGATAAAATTTTTCATATAAAAAATAAAATGCTGAAAAATGGCATGTTCACCTCTAAAAAGTAAAAATTGAATTACATAACATTATTATAAAAAATACCCATATAGAAAATGATAAATCATTCAAAAATAATAATTTAAGGAAAATTGAAAAGAAATTACAATAATAAATTATTCAACTATATATAAGGAAATGATCAAAGTCATAGAGATTATATAGATATGTGGAATAAGACGTTCTCTGTAACATCCCAAGTAAGTAATGAATAATAGATATGTTTATCTATGTCTTTTAATGAATTAGATGTTGTTTTAGAGGCTTAAAATGAGAATAAATCCAATCTTAAGCATGGAATACACTAATATTTTTAAAAGATTGTTTTACTTCCTTTTGATGGAAAAACATTTTTAAATCAAAATTTTGACAATTTTATAAGCTCTATTTTTCAAAATATACTTATTCTTTATGATTTGGACATTGAAATTTACTTTGGGCAAATTTTTGGTATTTTTCTGATAAAGTTCATTTTTTAATGAATATTGAAAAATGTTAAATTTTAATTCAAAACCACTTTTTAGTCTAATTTATTTTTCTGATTATATTATCTTTTGAATTGGTTTTAAAGTTAAATTAGAAAATATTTTTACAATTTAATCCAATTGTTGTCGTGGAATTAATTTCACTTTGAAATCGGACTTAAACAAGTGTCAATCTTTTGAAACTTTTTGTTTCATAAAAACATGCTATTCATTTTGAAAGCATGAATTAATTATTAAATTAATTAATTCAACATATATGTTTTGAAATTGGTAAAATATGCATCATTTTTGAATTCGTAATGTCAAATATTTCTTACGGTGATTTTTTGGTATTTTTCTGAAAAACATCAATTTTTGACGAATAGTGAAACCACTGAGTGGTACTTAAAAACTGATATTTCGTTTAAATGAAATTTTAATAGCTCTGTGTTTTGAATTTCAAAAATCCGACAAACATTTTTTTCATTAAGAAGATAAATCTGGTTCAATGGGATTAAAATAATATTTTGGTGAATAGTAACTTTTATGTTTTTAATCGCGATTAGAGGTAATTAGTGTAATTTAAGTTATGAATAAAGTATTAATAATATTAAATGAACATGACACATGCCCTACCCTTATTGGACGTGTCATGGTCGACCAATAAAATCCATGGGTCAACATGGGGACCCCATGGAGCCACTTTTGAAGGAAAATGACATTAATATCTTTTTATTTAATGTTAAAGTAAAAATGTCACAAACATGAGTTGTTTTACTAAAACAATTTTTAAATGGGGTTATACAAGTCATATTTTTTACTATAAATATTCAATAGAAATATAAAAAGATTTCTACATAATTATATTTTTTTATAATTTTTAGACGTTAAATAAATTAAATTATTTATGACATCATGATGATGCAGCGATTACCTCATTATTTAACGATTTAAATAAAATGAAAAGATAATGTAAAATCTAAGACCTACACATGTCAAAAACCTATTTTATGAGTATATTTAGAACTCCTATCACCTTATCCTCGAAATATATAATTTTGGGACCTTTTAAATCTGAAAAGCAGTTTATGATAAAGTAACCTTTTAAAATTTTCCAAGAGTGCCCCTCCTCTCCTCTTATAAAAGGCCCACACCTCTACCACCATACCCACACTTCAAAAGCCTTTGGATCGGCCAAACCCTACCCATTTTGTCTCTACACTTCCCTCTATAACTCTTAGAAGCCTCACTTTGTTCAGATGTCTTCCCTAGGAATCCTTTGAGCTAAAATCAAAAAGAGTTACCAGATTTAAAGGTAGTGTCTTCTCTTGTGTTCTTATGTTTTATTTTGCTTCTCCAACCCCATAAACTCTTTTTATTCATTTATTTTATAACAACACCAGAATCTTCCATATACTAGGATGTTTTTATAAGAAGGATTCGAGCTACACATACACACACCTACATCTAATTGTTGAAGAACATACTGTTTCCGTGGATGGCGAATTTCTGCCTCACGAAACGATGATTATTCTATATTCTTTTAAAACCTTCAAAGATGGACATTAAGATGAAAATATATTTATATATGATATATAATATTTTTATGGTTTACTTAAGCATCTGTATTTTTAATTTATGGCATTCCTTTATGGTTACCATTATGGGTAAACACGATATCTTTATTTTAGAAAGTGCGGACTACCGCCCCCTCAAAGTAATTTGATTCGTTAATGCCATATGTGGGACGTATAAATGATTTAATTAATGATATTATATATTATATTATACTTGAATTATAATATACCTTTATATCATTATGATTCCATTCCATACAATATGAAATATAAATGAAAGTAGCGTTCATGCGTACGTATGACTTACCGTCTCCATGAACAGTGCATTTTATTTCTTACCTCTAAATGTTATGTAATATTATAAATGAATGTATATACTACATGTATATGATATATATGATATTTATATCATGAGTATAACTCTGGATATAATGGATACATGAACAACTTGTAATTATAAAGTGTTTATTTTTGAATCAAGTACCAATGATCGTTAAAAGGACCGTTATTAACTTAAATAATTACATAGTGTTAATGAAATGGTAATAAGTGATATAAAAGGAATATTGAACTTGTAAAAGGTTCTTAAGAAAGTAAAAGTTAACTCAGTTTTATTATTCAGGAGATTAAAGAACGATCGAGTAAAGTCGGACCCAAGGTAAGGGAACTTCTTAGCCCAATTTTCGTTCTTTGGGTTAATATCCTACTTTCAAATTATGTCATGATATTATTATGTACTATATTGTATTTATACATTCTTTATGTTTAAATATAGTGAATAAACATAATAGATCTACATTATTTAAAAAAAATGATCTTTGTAAGGGATTTTGTCTCAATCTCCTTTCATTGAGGCATATTTTTTTTATACACAACTTTCTTTTATACGGTGTATAAACCCCTTTGATTCATACGTATATTCAAAGGAAATATTTTTATACGAATACTTTAATAAACGATAAAAGGGAATGTTTATTTTCATATGTATGCAGCGACAATGGCTTCTCCACCGCCGTGAAGATTATTTGAGTTCCAGATTCCTCTACAAGTCATAACATATTTTGAATGAAAAAAATACCATGTTTTATTTTTCTTTTATTTTGGTATTGATAATAGTTTTCATAATGTTTTTATATCAATGTGTTTTGTTGATATCTTGTGATTGAAAAGTGGAAATGTTATGTTTCCTTTATGCATGTTTTATGTGATATGATTATGTTATGGATCATGGGCATTATAATGAAGATGGGTGGTTCCGTGATAATCTAAGTGCAGGTGAGCCCGATATAGCTCTCCAATGCATTGGGTAACACGAAGGAGTTAAACGTTAAGGTTTCCTTGAAGAGATTTAGGGAATATACTATGATGGATATTCCAATCATAACCAAGAGGGTTACTCCCTACGTTAGAATGTTATGAATGCCTCAAGTTACCTTTATGTCTTATGATTTCTATGATTTATTCATGTTTTGATGAGGTATGTTAAAGTGCTTATGTTTTATGGGTAATGTATGATTTCATTCTTATGTATATATGTACTCATGTTTCTTTTCCATATTTTTATAACCCTTACTGTGCATTTTATGCTCATCCCATGTTTTTGAAATGTTTTTCACAGGTCAAGGGAATGGTACATGATATGATGATAGTGTCAAGGGAGTGTTAAGAAATAATCCATGTTTTATTTTAAATATGTTTCCGTTGAAGGGAAAAAATGAATACTATCATTTATATAACCACTTTGTTTAAATATGGAATTTAATGCATGTTTTATGATCTAATTCTCTAAAACTCTAATCCTAAAATGATCCTCAATGTGTAATATTGTAATAACTCAAGATTAAGTATGGTTTAAGGATTGGGCCTTATAGTTGGTATTAGAGGTCAGTTTAGATAAATTTAGGAGTTAGAATTCTATTAAATGATTGTCCAAAAATATTTTGTTATGGTCAAATTGAAAAGATATAGCATTTAAAGATTACCATGTTGCTTCGCCTAATATATTTCTGCATTAAGATTGGTTTTTCATCGAGGAAACATAACTGCTTTTCTTGGAAGGCATACAGATGGAAATGACCTTTCAAATCAGTATCCTGAGATGGTCAGAATCAGAACTAAATACTTTGTTGCAGTGATGGCTCAGTTGACTTAGGTGAAAAATATTGGTTGTTTTTATTGATGATATTTTGGTGTTTTCTAAAAGTAAAGAAGAAAATGAAATACATTTAAGGGTTATTTTGCAAACCTTAAAAGAAAAGAAATTGTATGGGAAATTCAGAAAGTGTGAGTTTTGGTTGCAACAAATTTCTTTCCTTGGTCACATTGTTTCTAAAGATGGGATAACTGTTGATCCTACAAAAACAAAGGTTGTTAAAGAATGGCCAAGACCCACAAATGTAACTGAGATTCCTAGTTTCCTTGTTTTGGAAGGCTATTACTGAAGGTTTGTTAAAAAAAATTCATGGTTATCTAGTCCAATGACTATGATAACTCGGAAGGGTGTTAAGTTTATCTGGAAAAAATAATGTGATGATTGTTTTCAGAAATTGAAAAGAAGATTGGTGAATGCTCAAGTTTTGGCACTACCTTCCAGGAATTATGAGTTTGTTATCTATAGTGATGCTTCATTGAAAGGACATGGTTGTCTCCTAATGCAGAATGATAATGTAATTTCTTATGATTCACGAGATTTGAAAACTCATGTAGTAAATTACCCTACACATGATTTGGAATTAGCTACTGTTGTTTTCACTTTAAAAATTTAGAGGTATCATTTTTTTTAAGTAAAGTGTGAAATATATACCGATCACAAATTTTTAATGTATATATTCACTCAAAAATAATTAAACATGAGATAGAGGAGATGGCTAGAATTAATCAAGGATTATAATTGTACAATCCATTACCATCCGGGAAAAGAAAATAAAGTGGCTGATGCTTTGAGTCGAAAAAGTAATGCTTCATTAACAATGTTGCGTTTGGAATGTGATACTTTGGTTAAGGATTTGATGAACATTGGAATAAAAGTTTTTGGTGCAGGATGTTCTTCTATTTTGTTTCAGGTAGCAGTGAAATTTTCTCTATCAGACAAAATCATGCAAGCACAGAAGCAAGACAGTGAGTTTCACAAAAAGGTAGAGCTGGTTCAGAAGGATAAGTTTCCTGAATTCAACATTGATAATGATTGTGTTTTCAGATTTGGGAAGAGATTATGTGTGCCTTGTGATTCACAGTTAAAGAGAGAGTCGTTATGTAAAGTTCATAGTTCTCCGTTTTTAGTTCATCCTGGCAGTACTAAGATGTACAGAGATCTGCAAGAGTATTACTGGTGGGATGGAATGAAAAGAGATATTGCTGATTTTACAGTGAAGTGTTTGACTTGTCAACAGGTTAAAGAAAAGCGGCAGTTACCGAAAGGGATGCTTCAACAATTACCAGTACCATAATAGGAATGGGAGAATATATCCATGGACTTCGTTGTGGGATTTCCAAAGACACCTCGAGGAAATAATGCAATCTAGTTTATTGTTGATCGCTTGGGTAAATATGCTCATTTCCTTGCTATACGAGATACGTTTTCCCTAGATCAACGTTCCCGTTTGTATCTTAAGGAGATATTCAAGTTTCATGGAGTTCCTCTCTCCATTGTATCTAATCGTGATCTCAGGTTTACTTCTAACTTTTGGAAAGGGCTTCAGAAGTCATTTGGTACTGAATTAAATTTTATTACAGCTTTTCATCCTCAATCAGATGGGCAGTCAGAATGAACAATTCAGACATTGGAAGATATGCTACGTGCTTATTCGACGGATTATCAGGGAAGTTGGGACCCACATATTTCTTTGGTTGAATTTTCATATAATAACAGTTTTCATTCTAGTATACAGATGGCACCATTTGAGGCGTTATATGGGAAGCAGTGTCGAACTCTAGCATTCTGGGATGAAGTGGGTGAAAGGAAGATAATGGGACCAGAATTGGTAGAAGAGTTGGGAGAAAAATTTCAGCTGATACAGAAATACATGAGAATAGCTCAGAGCAGGTAGAAGAGTTATGCAGACAACAGGGGGAAGGATCTATCATTCGAGGTAGGTGATCATGTTTTTCTCAAAGTCTCACCAAGGAAAAGTGTGATCCGATTTGTTAAGAAAGGAAAGATGAGTCCAAGTTTAATTGGACGATATGAAATTCTGGAGAGAGTTGGATCAGTTGCTTACCGAGTGGCTTTACCTCCTAGTTTATCTCAGGTACACAATGTTTTTCATGTTTCAATGTCAAGGAAGTACATGCCAGTTCAATCTCATGTTTTGAGTCCAGAGGTAGTTCACCTGGAAGAGAACCTATCTTATGAGGAACAACTAGTCCAGATTATTGACCATAGGGAGCAGGTGTTACGGAATAAGGTGATTCATCAGGTAAAGGTTTTTTTGGAAAACCCACATGATTTTAGAGGCAATATGGGAATCTGAAAATGCAATGAGGGCTAAATACACCCACTTATTCAATAAGTAAATAAATTGCGAGGACACAATTTTCTAAATGGGGGAAGGATGTAACATTCAAATTAAGTAATGAATGATAGATATTTTTATCTATTTCTATTAATGAATTAAATAGTGTTTTAGAGGCTTAAAATGAGAATAAATCCAATCTTAACCATGAAATACACTAATATTTTTAAAAGATTGTTTTACTGCCTTTTGATGGAAAACCACTTTTAAATCAAACTTTTGACAATTTTATAAGCTCTATTTTTCAAAATATACTTATTCTTTATGATTTTGACATTGAAATTTACTTTGGGTAAATTTTTGGTATTTTTCCGATAAAGATCATTTTTAATGAATAGTGAAAAATGTTATATTTTAATTCAAAACATCTTTTTAGTCTAATTTATTTTTATGATTATATTATATTTTTAATTGGTTTTAAATTGAAATTAGAATATATTTTTACCATTTAATCCAATAGTGGTTTTGGAATTAATTTCACTTTGAAATCAGACTTAAACAAGTGTCCGTCTTTTGATACTTTTTGTTTCATAAAAATACTATATTTGTTTTGACTGAGGGAATTAATTATAAAATTAATTAATGAAACTTATATGTTTTGAATTTGGTAAAATAGACATCATTTTTGAATTCAGAATATCAAATATATCTTAGGGTGAATTTTTGGTATTTTTCTGAAAAACATCAATTTTTGACGAATTGTGAAACCACTAAGTGGTACTTAAAAAACTGATTTTTCGTTTAAATGAAATTTTACCACCTCTATGTTTGTAATTTAAAAAATACGACATACTTGGTTTTCATTAATAAGTAAAATGTGGTTCAATGGGATTAAAATAATTTTTCGGTGAATAGTAACTTTTACGTTTTTTATCGTGATTAGAGGTAATTAGTGTAATTTAAGGTAAGAATAATGTTTTAATAATATGAAATGAACATGAAACATGTCCTACCCTTATTGGATATGTCATGGCCGACCAATACAATCCATGGGTCAACTTGGGTACCCCATGGAGCCACTTTGGAAGGAAAATGACATTAATATCTTTTTATTTAATGTTAAAGTAAAAATGTCACAAACATGAGTTGTTTTAATAAAACAATTTTCAAATGGGGTTATACAAGTCATATTTTTGACTATAAATATTCATTAGAAAGGTAAAAATATTTAATACATCATTATAGTTGTTTTATAATATTTATACATTATATAAATTAAATTATTTATGACATCTTGATGATGCAGCGATTACCTCGTTATTTAACGATTTAAATAAAATGAAAAGATAATGTAAAATATAAGACCTACACATGTCAAAATCCTATTGGATGAGTATATTTCTAACTACTAACACCTTATACTCGAAATATATAATTTTGGTACCTTTTAAATCTAAAATGAATTTTATGATAAAGTAACCTTTTATAACATTCCATGAGTGCCCCACCTCTCCTCTTAAAAAAGGCCCCCACCTCTACAACCTTAACCACACATCCAAAGCCTTTGGCTCGGCCGACCCCTGCCCATTTTTTCTGTCCAGATCTCTCACTAACTCTTAGAAGCCACACTTTGGGCAGAAGTCTTCCCAAGGAAGCCTTGGATCTGAAATCAAAAAGAGTTACCCGATTTAAAGGTAGTGCCTTTTCTTGTGTTCTTATGTTTTATTTTGCTTCTCCAACCCTATAAAATCTTTTTATTAATTTCTTTTGTAACAAAACAAGTATATTTAATGTACTGGGATGTTGCTAAAAGAAGGATTTGAGCTACACCTACACACACCTACATCTAAGAGTTAATGAACATACTATTTCTGTGGATGGCGAATTTCTGCCTCACGAAACAATGATTGTTCAATATTCTTTTAACACCTTAGAAGGTGGCCATTAAGATGACACTATATTTATATATGATATATAATATGTTTATTTTTTACTTAAGATTCTGTATTTTTCATTTATGGCATACCTTTAGTGTTACCTTTATGGGTAAACGCGATATCTTCATTTTAGGAAGTGCGGACTACCGCCCCCTCAAAGTGATTTGATTCGTTAATGCCATATGTGGGATGTATAAAGGATTTAATTAATGATATTATATATTATGTTATACTGGATTTATAATATACCTTTATATCATTATGATTCCATTACATAAAATACGAAATAGAAATGAAAGTAGCGTTCATGTGTACATACGGCTTACCTTCTCCATGAACGGTGCATTTCGTTTCTTACCTCTAAACATTATGTAATATTATAAATGAATGTATATACTGGATATATATGATATATATGATATCTTCATCATGAGTATAACTCTAGATATAATGGATACATGAACATCTTGTAATTATAAAGAGTTTAATTTTGACACAAGTACCAATGATCGTTAAAAAGACCGTTTTTTACTAAAATAATTACATAGTGTTCATCACATTGTAATAGTTGATATAAAAGGAATAACGAACCTGAAAAAGGTTCTTATGAAAGTATAAATTAACTCAAGTTTATTATTCCGGAGATTAAAGAACGATCGAGTCAAGTCAGACCTATGGTAAGGGAACTTAACCCAACTTTCGTTCTTTGGGTTAATATCCTACTTTCAAATTTTGTCATGATATTATTATGTACTATATTGTATTTATACTTTCATTATATTTAAATATAGTGAATAAACATAATAGATCTACTTTATTTAAAAAATGATCTTTGTAAGGGATTTCTTCTCAATCTCCTTTCATTGAGTCATATTTTGTTTTATACAAAACATTCTTTTATACGTTGTATAAATCCCTTTGACTCTTAAGTTTATTCAAAAAGAATATTTTTATATGAATTCTATAATAAATGAAAAAAAGGAATTTTTTTGTCATACGTATGTGGCGAAAACGACTTCTCCACCGTTGTGATGATTATTTGAGTGTCGGCTTCCTCTACAAGCCATAACTTTTTTTGAATGAAAAATAAATACCATGTTTTACTTTTCATTTATTTTGGTATTGAAAATGGTTTTCATAATGTTTTTATATCAATGTGTTGTATTTTTATCTTGAGATTGAAAGGTGGAAATTTTATGTTTCCTTTATGCATGTTTAATGTGATACGATTATTTTATGGTTCTTGGGAATTGTTATGATGATGGGTGGTTCGGTGATAAACTAAGGTCGGGTGATCCCGATATAGCTCTCTAATGCATTGGGTAACGCGAAGGAGTTAAACGTTAAGGTTTTCCGATGTGATTTAGGGAATATACTATTATGGGTATTCCAAACGTAACCAAGAGGGTTACTCCCTACGTAAGAATGTTATGAATTCCTTAAGTTACCTTTATGTCTTATGATTTCAATGATTTATTCATGTTTTGATGATGTATGTTAAAGTGCTTATGTTTTATGGGTAAAGTATGATTTCATTCTTATCTATATATGTACTCATGTTTCCTTTCCATATTTTTATAACCCTTACTAAGCATTTTTTGCTCATCCCATGTTATTGAAAATGTTTTTCACAGGTCAAGGGAATGGTACATGATATGATGATAGTGTCAAGGGAGTGTTAATAAAGAATCCATGTTTTATTTTAAATATGTTTCTGTTGATGGTAAAAATGAATACTATCTTTTATGTAACCACTTTGTTTAAATGTGGAATGTAATGCATGTTTTATGATCTAATTCTCAAAAAATCTAAACCTGAAAAGATCTTCAATGTGTAATCTTGTAATAACTCATTATTAAGTAAGGTTTAAGGCTGGGGCCTTGTATTCTCGATTGAGAACAACTGACATTGTTGTTTTCATTTATAAGAATAAATTTGATTGAAATATTAGTATTGGTGATATAAAATTTAAACAATAAATGTTTAAAAAAGGAATATAAAATGAAAATGTTGTTGGTTTTTTTAATGAAAAATAACTCTATATATTATGTATTATTATGAAAAAATATTGAATTTAAAATAAGATGTTCAATTGAAACCCAAACAGTTTTTTTAAAATTTTAATTAAAACCACATTAAAATTTTGAATATTTTAAATGTAATTCCGTTAAAAAAAATTATATGATATTGGAAAAAATTAATTTTAATGTAAACATTAGAAAAATATTCTGAAAAAAATCAAGGTATCAGGGTGCACAATAAGATATACATGTCACGAACATTAATTTAAGATACAAAATATCTTACCGCAACAAAATTTTAGTCAAAATGCATCATAACCTCCTTGAATGCAAACAAAACAATATAAATTCTCTAATTATAATACTTTTACTTCTCTATAACAATTTATTGTATTCATTTATCATTATTATTTGTATTTTTTCACATATATATTTTATATCTGGTCTAAGTAATATTGATCATATTGAAATATTTTTGTAATAGTGTTTTCTTTATTCATTCATCTTCATATTATCATAATTTTAATATCATACATTTTCATGAAATTGGTTTATTTTATTTTATTATTATTTAATTATGTTGGGATTTTGGTTACAAATCATTAAAAAAAATTATGGCTAATCACATTCATTGATGATTTGAAATAAATGAATGACGTTTTCATAAATATGAGTGAAATTTTTATATTAAAATTACAAGAAGAAAAAACACAAAATTAACTTATACACATCAAATATTACACGAAATTAAATTTCCATAACCATCAATGACAAAAATTAAGATCATTTCTCAGGTAGGTGGTTGAACCAACACAAATTACAAAATACCATATTAAATATATCATTATGAAGTGATTATGTCTTAATATCCTTATAATAGATGAATATTTGTCTTATTTCAGGTTTCATAGTGTGTAACATTATGATTGTAATGATATTGAGTAATTATATACAATATAATATGATATTTAATAGTTTAAATGTATCATTTATTTTCCTTGTGAATCACATTTGGAAATTTGGATTTACAATTATTGTATATTGGTAATATAATTAATATGAATTATAATTTATAGTTTTAAAAATTAAAGTAAAAAAAAGTATTTTACTAATAAAACATTCTATTGAATTTTAATTTTTGGTGGTGATGAAATGAACAATAGAAATCAGTCATTCCAAGGAGGTTGTTGTCCACACCTACACATAGAGGATTATTTGGATTTCCAAAGAATGAGGAAAAATATGAATATGTATTGTTACTATAAACATAATATATTTCATAATTACAATATATAAATACATGTTCCTAATTTAGGAATTTCTTTATATGGTCGTTAATAAAAAAATATTGATTCATTATGAATTTTGTATTTCGTACAATGCATAATTATTGTATTAGTTTTTCATAATAATAGTGGTGGTGGTTAATACATTTCCAAAAATTATAATAATAGAATCATATAATATCATTAATTAATATATTATATTAAGGTGTATTTATAGAAATTTTGGGAAAAAATTTTAAATGATTAAATATAAATGAGCAATAAGTGGTTATACATTCCCAGAACTACTTTATTATTCCTATTATTTATTAGGTGGGGTTTGGGTAATTTTATTGATGAAAATGATTTTTTTATTTGAATTATAGAAATGGTTTATTGATATATATGTAAAAGGTTTTTCTTTTTTTTATATATATATAATTAATATTAGTAAGTTAATGTCATCTAATGTGGATTAAAATTGACAATTTACTAATAGAGGAAGCTACATGGACTGTTAATGACTCAATATCACTTTCACATAATGTTTAAAATGCGATTTCAACTCATTAACCATCGTTTTATTCTTTTTCAATATTATATTTTACCATAAAAACAGTTTTTTCTAAATGTAAATAATCCATTTTCCTATAAAAATGATTGTTATTTCATATTTTGAACCTAATGATTCGACATTTGATATAAATTTTACTATATAAATTTATTATATTTCATAATAAAAAACATCAAAATATTAAATGTATAAGTACTTTAATTTGTTTTGAAAACAATAATTTAGGTTCAAAAAGTTAAAATGTGTGTTTTTAGATTAAAACCATATTTATAAAAATATAATTTTACTTATAAAATATATATTTTTGTTTAAATAGACGTTTAATTAATTTACAAGTCATATTAATATATTAATAATATATTAAAATTCATATAATTTTTAAAAATTTTATTTCGAACTATTCACCTAAAAAAATAATTATAGGGAAAAAATAACATTTAATCTTAATTTAATAATAACAAATTTTTTTTAAAAAAATTAATTTCATGATTTTTCAATTTTAAATTTCATATAATATATTAATCTATAATGAGAACTAATTTCTCCACATTAATAACATTCAATGTGTTATCCTTTATTATTATTTTGTATGGTCTATTACTAGTCAAATTTTTGTTATTCTAAAACACTATTATATATACCAATAATATATTATATAAATAGTATCTATAACTAAGTTATTTAAGATAAATTTCATATAAAAATTATTTTTCATATTCTAATTACTTCCCTAATGTTATCAATGAATTGAAAAAAAAGTATCAACTTCCATTAAAAGTAAAAATTAAAATTTTGACAAAAATGTGATAAATAATATTGATTATTAATAATTACATGATTTTATCAGCCTAATTTATAGTCTTATTTCCCAATAATATACCCATTTGTGATCTATTAATATGTTTATATCCAACTGAAGTCATGTTTGGTCATTCTACTATCTAATATCTCATGAAAATATCCAATGGCATGAATTTTGAAAGAATATGATTTTGGTAATTCCATAATTGATTGAGATTGGCATGAGAATGGTTAAGGGAAAATCATAGTACATGAATTTCTATTCCAATCACATAAAAATGAGCTTCCAAAGGGATATATTCATTAATCGATACAATTTTATTCCATTTTATATTTCAAGAAAATTTCTGCATAGTTTTATACATTCTTATTTAACTACAATAGTATAATGGATAACTATTTTATAATGTATAATGGTTTTTTTAGATCATTGTTTCATGTAAAATATTATATTAACAGAATATTATTGATTTAGTAAAGTCATATATTGATATAGGGTAATTAAATTTCATATATATTGAATATATCACACCGGTGCCTACCAATCACACCCTAATGTATATAAATGTTGTAAAAAAGAATGAAAATCATATATATACCACACATAAGGATATCCAAGTCACCCTATAGTTAGATACAGTATGACATTATATAGTTAATATCATTATAACTCTTGTGATCCACTTATAGTTTTGTTTATTTAAAAAATGTTACTGTATGATCGATATTTATATTCATTTTTGAGAGATTTAACATATTTATTTAGTAGTACATGTTAGAGAAGAATGTGGGTAATAAATTCATAATTATTCTATGTCATGTAGGCTACTAAAAGTGATGATTTTTTTAATTATTATCATTCATAACTGGATAGGGAATTACTGTTCTTGGATATGTACCTTCACCATTCCTTATTCAATTTATAGTATATTGAGACAAGGGTAACAAATAATTGACAACTAAAATCTATTGATTATAGACCAAATAAAAATGTAATATAATCATTATATCTTTTTCATGCCTTTTAATTCTTATTCTCTCTCATGTTATCAACTATTCAAAATCATGATTATATTTCACAAAATTTTAAATAGAAGATTTGCGAGTCATTGAAATTTTTATCGTTTATATTAATTAACCTCTTCAATATCATTGGATACATACTCCTTCCTTTTTTGTTCAATCATTTTAGTTAATAGGAATATGATTCATTAAGTTCAATGAGAGCACGGTGAAATTTTATATGCATATATATGCATTATTACTTGTTTTTATAGATTCGTTCTAACCATGGGAGTTCTCTTGATGATTAGAGGATTTATGTATTTCATGGAAATAACCATCCTATTATCGAGATAATATTTTTTGTCATAATTCCTAATTAGGATCCTTTAAAATGTTTTCTATACTACATGTATTTATATTGGGAGACGTTTTTTGCTTTTTTTGAATTGGTTGTTAATGAATACTCTGGTGAAAGTGATTTAGGTAAATAATTGTATTTGTTCATAAGACAATTTTTATGCATATTACAATTAATATTATGGGTATTAGAAGTCATCAGTACAATTAGGTCCCGAGAGTATATTGTTTCCCATATATTGATCGGTAGTATCCTCCACAGATGATATTGTTAGGTTACTTATTTTTACTATTGATGAATATGAGGGCTATAACATAGATTTTTCCAATTTATTGGTGAGTTTATACAGAACCTTTATCATGGGATTATTATCACTATATGTGTGGAATATGTTAGTGTTGATAACTAGAATATGATATATGGATAATGGTATATAGGATGCTAGTATAATGTTGATTGGTTTTTCTGATGTACATGATCCGTTCAATGAAAATTGGTGTGAATTAGACGATATTATATTGATGTTTGTATTTTTTTTGTTCACTATCCCACATTGGAGGTGACCAATAAAGGTAGGGTGGTAACTTGTGGTTGGAATATAACAATTTGAAGAGTTTTTTGTTTATATTTTTTAGTCATATGTTTTACTTTAAATGAAACCAAATATATGGATATTATATATCAACACAATTGGTTTTGGAATACTAATTTTATACTCAAACCAAACAAGAGACATCTTGGATGTGTTCATGCATTTACCTCATGATTCATAAAATTTATTGCAACATTTGAATATTGTCATGCTAGATCACAGGAAATGTATGAATGGGTGGGGCATCATATGTATTACATTGGAATCATATTTTATATAATATTGGGAATATTATTTTATGATCAGTACATAAGTTATCATGATATATTTTTGCTAACATTTATGAAATCAGTGATATTCATTGTAATTCATGTGTTATATGTACTCTCTCATTATACCATAAACAACACGGCCATGTTTAAAGTATTGTATGATAAAATAAAACATATTTTTTCCATTACGGTTATTATTTTATATATATACTATATAGTATACCTGTGATCCTCTATAAGCAGTTATTTATATTTACAGGGCCCAAAAAAATTGGGGTAACTATAGATTTCATGTGGAACATATAGCTCACACACAATTCGGCTCACTTGTCATGGGACATTACAGAGTATTTGAGATAGCGATTGTTGGATTTTATAAAAAACAACATGACTATCATGGTTTGATGATAATTTATAGTATAATAAGTTATTCATAAAATTTTAATATTTTAAAGGAGAAAATATTTATTAAATTTGATTGAAATTATATTATATTTATATAGTTTCTAACATTGTTATTTAAGAACATTCATATACCCAAAAAAATTGGTAAAACATATGTGCTTAAATATAGGTGTTGTAAATGTGATTTCATCATAATATTCAGTCATTAAATATTTTATTTGAATTAAATATATATGTAAAAGTACAATCTACTTAGTATGTGAATGAGATTAACTTATATATATTCATGAAAGTGATACACTTTATCAATTTCTTAGATAGATGACTAAGGTCCATTAAAATGAATAAGAGGAATTGGATAGACAAAGAGATAAAATTTATAGTAATATTTTCATGATCCTCCCATAGTAGAATTTTACCTCTCATATATCGACGAAGAGAAATGGGTTTTTATAGGAAAATTACAGTTTTTTACATCCACCATTCAATCAATTTGTTATGATATTATATTTCATGAAAATTTCAATATTTTTTCCATATTTATTTTTGGAATGACATACACTATGTCATAGGTATTAAATATATTATTAGATAATGTGAAAATTATCATTATGGTCTTATGGTATAGTTTAAAGATTCTATTAGGAGTTGGGGGATATTTCATTAAAAGTGACATGTTATAATTTTTATAGATAAGATGGCCTATATGGAATTTGAATTACAATTAGATATTTCCTCAATATATGTAAATATTATTCATGTACACATCATGTACCAAAACATTTTTAATATTAATGAAACATATAAATTTAAGTTTACCCTTTTCATATACACTTTGGAATTACATGATGAAATAATTTCATATATTATGGTAATGAATAAACTATTCAGTGAATGTAATGAGAAAGTAATCAACATCATATATAGTATTCAAATAATTTAGGAGTTTAAACATTATAATGGAAAACCATACATCCTTATTCTTTGAATAGTCTACACTATCAAGACACATTGATGAATAGATTCATTTTTTATTTAGATGGTATTTTCAATATATATCATGAGAACCATAATATTATAAAATATTGATGTGGTATTATTTGTTAATCTAATTGGTTTAACTTCATTCAATAAAGTTGTATAATTATTCAACATATGGATACAGTTATCTAGGATGAATTATAATTGGTATTTAATAATTATCCAAATGTATCTCTGGAGGATTTGAAAATATTATCCCAAAAAATTTAGTTATATTTTTCTATACAAGATAATTCATGGTGATATATTATTTCTCTACTATATATATACATATAATTGACGAAGTTGATGGTATTGATGTCAGAGTTTATAGAAAATTAATTAAAAGGATTATTTAACCATGAAAATTACATATGATTTTACAAGTGTTTTTTTGAGGAATATTAAAAAATTATTTCGTAACATATTGACTATGATAAATATTACTAGTTTATAAAAAAATAATTATATTTTTACACATATTGATGATATGTTTTGTTATTCAAACGAATAATAATAATTTTTGGAAACATATCATTAATGATAATAACATATTGTAGTTGTAAGGAATGAATAAAATTTTATGATTGTAATTCATTATTCATAAAACCATTACATATTCACAATGGATCCATTAATTTTCATTATATATATATATATATAATTCTCACTTATTTATTTAATTTATTATTTTTAATATATTGACACCTTTTATTTAATGTTTTTAGATTATTCCATTATTTAATAAAAATAAATCCTAAACTCCAAGATATATTTAGATCACATTGAATATATATGTATATATATTTATAAATATTACGTGAAATATCCTCTAAATGTTAGTTATTACGGAAGAGGTATGATAACTTGGTCTTATGTTATTGGATAAAATAATTTTTTGAGCCTCACAAAATGAGTGGTATTATATATTTTGAATATAATAATAGTTTATCTTCAATCTATATCATGAATAGAATTTTTTAGTATTTTAAAAATAATATTCAAGAATAATATAAGTTAAATTAGTCTATGTGATATTTGTTTTAGAATGGGATGAAATTAATGGGTAATAAATTATTTCAAGTAATCTTTACTGAATGGAAATATTATCTTGAAACATTTCACATTATTTTTTATTATAGTAGAGAAATCTATATGATGATTATTAAGAGTCAATATGTTTTTGTTTGTGTTAGGTTCATATATATTTGAATCATGTAATGTCATATGGATAGATAAATTTTAATATATAATTGATAATGTACACTAAGAAAGATCTAAATTACTATATTTATTTCTTGAAATGAATAATAAGTGAAATATTTTGAATGATAAGATGTATCTATATATGTATTGATAGATTTTGTTGTATATTTTCTCATTACAATAAATGCTTCATGAAATAATGAAGGTGGTTACTTCATTATAAATAATTTATTTTTAATAAAATATTTTTCTATTAAAGAAAGATATATAAGTGATAATTTTTTAGGGAGACATCAAATAAATATATTATAGATTTTAAAGAGTTGATTAATTAAATATATTTGTTATCTAATTTTTATCTAGTGACTAATAAAAACGATTATATTTTATTAATTTCTATTAAAATGCTGAAAATACATTATGGATACATTTTAATGAATTATTGTTTTCATTATATGACTATAATGTAATTAATAACACTATATATTTTAGGGAGACATCAACAAATAGAATTTTAAAAAGTGAAATAAATTTTTATTTAATGGAAATAATTATTTTTCCTTTAAATTTTTGTATATTTATTCTCAAAAACATTAAACATTAATGATGGGTGGTGATTACAATGATGACAAAAATTCCCCAAAATATATGGATTTTTGGTATTTCAAGCCTAAAGAAATATATTGAATAGTCTGATGTGCATTTCATTTCTATTTCCTCATTATGGTAAAGAATGAAAAACCAATCAAATTTTTGTAACCTTTAACTATATCAAATTATAAGTTTAAATAAATTGAAATTGGATTGGTTTTTTTATTATGTAAATAACCATTTAGACAATAAAATGTTTAGGTGGTATGTGTAGAAAAAAAAGAGTTTAGACACAATATAGAAATAAATGATAGTAAATCATTTAAAGATAAAAAGATGCTAAAAATCATAAAAGATATAAATAAAAATGGGGTTCCAATGTATATTTTTTAAAATTTATGACAAAATTTTAAATTTTATTTTTATAAAAATAAATCAATTTTATTTGGGTATATTGATATGGTTATAAATGACCTATCACAGATATCAAGATGATAAAATAAAATGAAAAATATTTTTTCTTGTGGATATTATTATGACATTCAATTTTTTTTTCAATATCATAATTTTATCATTTACCATTTATATATTTCCTAAAAATACTCAATTTATTATTTTATCTAAGTAATAAACATATTTCTATGATGATAAAAAAATGTCATCAAGAATATTATAGACTAATAAAAATTAAGTTATTTTTTTCACAATACTCTAAGATATTATATTTTAATATAAAACTATAAAATTCAACCTATAATATTCTCTAAAAGAATTAGAGTAAATATTTTTATAAAAAAATAAAATTTTTGATAATATATATTAATCAATAATTAATTATTTTTTAACGTAAATTCATCATTTAATAAAAACAATATTATTTTTTGAATATGAGGAAAAATGTTCATTATATTATAAATGGGTTGTGTTCTTATTAAATAATTCTATTTAATAGAGTAAAAGAATTATTTTTATAGAAATGTAATTTATTTTTTAATCACAACTAAAAATTTGATAATAATTTATTCAAAAGTTTATATGATTTCCAATTTTTATTAAAAATGTAAAATAATTTATGAACATACAATATAAAAATTAAATAATAATTATTTAAATATATTTATTTAATAATAATATGTATTCCAAAATAATTTTTTTATATATTTAAATATTGTATTCTTTATTAAATATAATTAAATTTTCATGCCTATGAACATTCGTCAAACACTTATTTTGTATTTTATCAATTTAAAAACAATTCTATCTAAATATGAATTGTTTCAACTACTAAATTAATTTATTTTAAATTGTTTCTTTTAAAAATAGTTTTTAATAAAAATCATGACCCCACACATCAATTAAAAATAGAAAATACAATAAGAAATGAAATTAGTTTTTTAGGTTATTGTTAAATGCATATGTTTTAAAATTAAAAAATTGATTCCATTATTTATATAGGAATTCCCAAATATCATCCCATTACTCATCATTCCAAATTCACTAGGAAAAATATATACATAATTTTCTCTCAAAAGAGTCTCTCTAAATTGTATTTATGGTCTTAATGTTATTTTATGAATCTTTTTTAATCCACCTTTCTATATAAGGATTAAATTCCTCCTTTTTCAATTTCAATTGAAATTATTTAATTATAATATACTCTAAAATTTGTTTCATTATAATTACTTGAATGAAATTTAATTACATAAACAAAAATTTAATATTTGTTCAGTTTTTATTACATATTACCTCTCATTATGGAATCATCCTTTTATGTTATTATGTCTATATAAGTGATTATAATCTATACATTTATTTTATATGTGTTATCCTATTTAATTCATTTTTATTTTAATTAAAAAACGTTTTAACATTTCATTATTATGAATATTTAATCATATTACCAATGATAAATCCCCATTTTCTCTCATTATACTACCTCCATAAATAATTACAATGCATAAAAAATTTGGAAACCCAAATATAGAAACATATTAAAATAGGACGGTATATTCAATTTTTTTTTATTTTCTCGAAAAAATATTCCTATTTTGGCCCAAAAAATGGATTCATCTATGAGATTTAATACACCATGGGGTAATCTCTATGAACAAGGATGGTTTAGAAGTTACTCAACATATACTTAGTTCATAAAAAAGTCACTACTATACACATTGTTTTATACTCTTGAGGGATGTTATTTGAATTATTCATAAGCTCATAATGAACCATATTCCATTAATTTATTGTTTTCAATCATTTTTGTGGCCACATAAAATTGTAATCAATTTAGCCCATTTATAATACCCTATTTAATTCCCCACACATTGGAAATACTCCTTTGTTATTACTCTTTTATGATTCTTTAATAAGTATACATTGAATTACATTGTCAATAACATATAGTTCCCAATATGATATTATTGTTTTCACATATATCAAAAAATTAGTCCATCTAATATAGAATTAATAATATATTCAATATCATTTATTTTAGTAAATATATTTAGTGATTAAATAGTCAGATCTATATAGAGGTTCACTAATAAATTATATTATTTAATGATTATTCTTTATAAAAATATAATACATAGTGAGACCATATAATGTGATTTTCGGGGACTAAAATTATTTAAACCTAAGTCATATTATCATTTATCAATAAAAACGATTTTGGTTATTTACTATAGATGAATACTTTTAGGTATGATATAATGGAAGAGATCCTTAATAGAAAGTTTATGATATCTGACATTATGCCTTCCATAATCATGAGAAAATATTTTCTTAAACATGTATTATATTTTTTATAATGTATGTATATATTTTTTACTACTAAATCATTTTGTAATTAATTTTTTATTCCTGTAATATTATTGGTTTTGTTATTAAATATGATTATTCTATTATACACTACCACAGAATATATATCTATGTTCACAAGATTATATTTTACCCATTTCATTGAAAACATTAAATATTATTTTAAGTAACATTATTATTTTAATGAATAAATAATAAAATTTAATATATAATGTTGTTGAATATTATGTTTACAATGTAATTTAATGTTTTTTTATTTATATATTTTTTCAAACTACTAAACTAGATGATAATATGTATTATGATCTTTGTATTCTATAACATTGTATAAAAATAACTTGTAGATATGGGTCGGTATATTTGGGTAGGTATAGTTGGTGTGGTAAAATATTTTTAGTCATATTTGGGAAAAGAATTAGAAAGAAAGGATTTATAATAAAAAAACATTAATAAATCCTTCAAATATTGTTGATATATTTGAAGAATAAATGAAATTAAATATTAAATAAATATTAGAAATTATATATAAAAAATTTAGTTTCAATTTTTAATTATGAACTAATGAAATTATAAAATTATTATTCAATGATCTATAATGGGATGAATATAAAAAAATTCAACCCCCGTAACATGTTTTATGATTATACTATAGATAATTTCGATTATTTTATTACAAGAATATTGTATATTATAACTATATTGGGGATGTTTCATTAGGTTGTACCAGAAAATATTTATTATAATGAAATAAAGGAAATCTATAACCTTGTGTAAATAAGATGGACGGATTCATAAGGGAGTAATATCTAGAATTGAATGATTCAATAGTTCAGCGCATAAATGAATAACAGATCATGTCCCTTGAGAATATATTACATGGTATGGAATACAATGAATGATTTAGGGGTCTCATTTTCATATATAATAAACGACTATTTATTGACAAATAGTGGTTATTCATTCAAAACAGTGAGATGTAGTAATAGATATAAATCATGATTTTGATTGCATTTACAATGACATTTCTTATGAATGATATACATCATGAGCACAATAATTGAATGGTATGGAAAATATTTAATCTAAGATAAAATTTGTGTGGATGTTATCGTTGATTATGAAGATAATTGTATAATGATAATGAGGGATGTTGTATATTATGCATAAAATTTTGATGGAATGATGGATAACTTTTTAATACAATATAAAAAAATTAAATGAATTAATAACTAAAATATAATATTTTGTAATTATAATTTAAAATTATCCATCTAGAATGATATTTAATTCTTTATAAAATAAACATTTAATGTAATCAATGAGAAGAAGTTGGTGGTTATGAAATATTAACATATATGTTTTTTAAAAGAAGAGAGTTGATAGGTGGAATTCAAATATTAAATAACTTTATGAAGAAATACCCAAATATTTACATGATGGGAATGATGGGGTTTTAATAGCGTGAAGATAAATTCCATCATTATAATAAATGTCAATATAAAAGAGAGGCCACCAATTTCTAATGACTAATTTTCACATTTATTGGGAAACAATAAAAATAAATTCATGATTTTTTTTGAATTTATCCCAAAGGATACAATGAGAAATAAAAGAGTTCATAAAATCACAACTGTATATATTGGGGGCCAAACTGATTCTATATCGGTAATTAAATCATAAATAATTTTGAGAAAGTATTTTGTTATATTTTAATGCTAGAAAAATATGTTATTTATCTTATTCTCTACAAACAATGAATTCTCACCAGATTAATATATGAAGGATATGTAAATTATTAATCATAGGGAAAATTATATATAAAAACATGTATATTGGTCCTTTTCCATTAAAATTCAATGAGGATGATGTGTTGATTTTTTTTGTACTAGAAATTGTCTATTATGAATTAGACAATAGGATTGATTAGATATCAATATATAATGAAATATTTATATATCATAGGAATATAATTATAATCATTGAGGTTGGGAAAGAATCCATTATTTCAATGTGGGGAAATTGTTGTTTGATTCCTATTTTGAAATAGCACTCGTGGCATAGTGTAAAATTATTCATGTATTAGATAAATAAAAAATTGGAAGGATCCCCTTAGAATATATGGTATATTTAATATTAGGAAATTTTTTATTGTATTTTTTATCTATATAAATATCCATAGAACCAAATTTTATAATTATATAAGGAATATATATAAGTAATATCCATATTTATGTATCCCTATAGAATGAATTTGGAGGAATTTATGTAATGAAAATATTTTACTATATGTGATTTTTTGGCAATATATTTATAGGCACTTGATTTTATCCATGGGGAGAAACTATATTTTTTATAATCTATATTTATTTTTCTATGAGGGTTTTCATTAATTATAGATAAATAAATTCCACTAATTTAATAAACAATTATATATTATCTCACATTTGTTTTAATTTTAATTTACACAAAGTGTATAAATATTATTAGTGATGGATTTTAATTCAAGTTATTATCAGTTAAAGTTTTTAAATTTTTATGTACTAAAGATGACATTTCCAAAAGAGAAAAGTCATTCTAAGCCCACTGTAATTCCCATTGGGGAAAAATGTACCATATTTGTATATGAATCAAATGAATAGAGTGTTCACATATTATGTTTAGAAAAATAAATTGGTTTATATTTTTGATATCCATATAATTTCTAAGGGATATGATGTTAATGTTAGATATTTATCTATTATAATTGATATTCTAAGGAAAAATGAGCTATATATGAAATTAAATATGTGTACATGTTGAATTCATAAATTGTTATTTTTTGGAAATCTTTTCCTTAAATATGTATTATTATATGAACTCATAATGGCAGTGGTTTTTAATGAATAAATAATTGTAATTAATATAAATTCAATACATAGTTTCCATGAATTACCAAGTTACTATTTCTATAGGATATCTTATCTCCGAATTAGATAACATGTTTATCATGTTGAGAAATAAATGGTAAAATTATCATGTTCTTTGGAATATTAAGAATTAATTGAGGAATGAAACAAAATAATGAGCATTAAACATATAATATCCATATAATATAGAAATAAGGGACTTTTGATATATATTGATGCATCCTTGAATGGGAAATAATATATCATTTTGAAAAATTATAGTGATTTTTCATCTGAATTAACAAAATTAATGAAGAATGAAAGAAGACTCTACCAAATCTTGTTATATTGAAATCTATAATCATAAAATAAAAAATATGTATTTATTATTATTTCAATGAATAATGTAAAATATAAAAACATAAAAAAATTGTATATATATTACGACAAAATAATAAAAAAATTATACATATGATCAATTAAAAATTCATCACGTGTAATGAATGTGTGATTCAATCCCATAAAATAATGAAAAATATGGAAGAAATTGAATTCGGTGGGAAGAATTATGGATTTAAATACATGAAAAGGATCCATGATTATATAATATTAATTTATATAGTTAATATTGATATAGGAATTTTTTATGGAAGTGATTAATAAATAAAATTATTTTGTATCTCTAAAATAATTATCAAAAATTATAATTTTTTCACAAAATTTCTTCAATTCTATAAAAAATTATTTTAACTATAAGAAAAATGGAAAATTTAATGCCCATAAATGTGAAAATACTATTTTAATTATGGATAATTTAATTCATCGACCATCAATACTATAAATACAAAGGGATATGCATTATTAAGACAATAACTCAAACATATCTGCAAAACAAAGTACTATGTTGATTTATAAGGATTTAATATGCCATTTATTTTGTGAAAACATAATGAATATAAATGAAGAAAAAGTGTTTTGATTCTTGGTATTAGAAAAATTAATGGACAAGAGGGATAATTTAATGGTTGTAATTAATTCTATCCATTTACCTAACTACATATTTTATAATATAGTGTTGTAATTTTTTATACTACCTATGATATCATAAATAAGTTATTATTTATGGATCATTGGGAATCAAATCACTATTTAAGAACAATTTGAAATTATAATTAATGATTTACACTTTGGAAGCCAAATAGTGATATTTATTCTTGAATATGTGATGTAATGTAGTGAATACAGCTAGCCCTTTCCTATGTAGGTTTTTTGGGGACATAAGCTCACTATGGAGGGTCCAAGTAGGTTTAGAGGTATATGATTGAAAAGGTGGTTCCACTGTAAAAAATGGAATGTTTGTGGCTTGCCTCCATAGGTTGTTTCGTGCAATAAGTTGCTTTAAAATTGATAATGTTGAAGCACAATAGAGCAATGAGGAACCACTAATAATTCTGGAATCATTACAGTGTGCTATCCATGCATCACCATAAGATTGTCTAGGAGTGGATTTTATGGTATCTCTTCTTTGAAGGGTAGTTATAGTGTGGTGGATAGGATATATTGTATCCCTCATATTGGCCAAGGGGACTACAACTCTTGGTTAGTGATAATCCTTAACACTATATAACATTTTATAGGATTTATTGTTTTCCATGAATTTATGTTTTTAAGGAGGGTACAATTTAGTGATCTATTATCCTAAATCAAACAATACCATGTGTAAATGAGGGAAGCATGGTGGTCATAGGTGATGGGTCACTGTATTCTAAACTTTTCCCTAACTATAAATATCAAATATGAAATTGTGATTATAAATTACCCCACTTCCTTTAATCTATCTCTAGGATTCCTGACATTGTTTCATAATTTATTTCATTCACCGTTAGATATGTATTTATCCTCATATCTGATAGATCAACATTTGGAAATCATATAATTTTTCTACATCCATTTACATGAGTTTTCTCTTCATTCAATGTAGTTTCCTCATGATTCCTCATTAAATGTTATGGATTATACTTACTACAATTCTAATGATTCTATTCATATTCATTTTTGGTTTATCCATGGAGCAACTCCTTTAGTATATCGTAGTTTTTTCATGGGAAATTATATCAAATATCTAGATTGATGTTCTATTTCTACATCAGGAACATTTAAACATTATATTGGGTGATTTATTTCTAATATTATTTTTTAGGTTTTATAATAATATTAAAATTATTTATTTACTTTTGGTATAATGTAATTAATCTTATTTTACTGAATCAGATTAATAGTGATTTTGAATAGAAATTCAATGTTGATGTGTCTATTTTAAGGTAATTGATATCCTATTTTATAGAGGATAATTTGATATCTTTGATAATATTTATATCTTGTTTCTTTTGATATATTATTATAGTGAATGTAAATTTTGTATTAATTTATTAATTTTATTAATGATTAACCAGTTTTTTTATTAAATTTCTGGTTTATTTTAATTTTTTGATATTAATATAGATTCATGTATACATGTATAATTTAATAATTTATTCCATGTGATAATAAAATTGATTATAAACATGAAGGTATACCACATTTTCACCTTAAAGTTGACAAGTATTAAAATTACTTTTAATATTGATTTAATCTTCTCAAACTTTGATGAATATATTGATTTATGATAAGATCATGTTTACATAAATATGAGATCTTGAGATAGTATATGCATTAGTATTCACATATACTGAACCCATGAATAATGAAATGTTTAATTAAAAATCGATAAAAAATGTTGTTTCATTAATTAAAATAGTTATAAACGATTGTTCTCAATTTCTATAATGGTTTCCTCAATTATGTTTTGGTTAGTGGGAGATTATTTTCATGTGAAGGATCCATACCTTATTTTAGTGACATGTTTGCATATTGAAAATGTTTTTTTATTTTGAGTCCACATTATTGGATCTTGATGTGAGCATTCATATGTTGGATTATATGATACTAGGATATATGAGTCTAGGTCAGTAGATAAGATGTTTTTTTGGAGGTCCTAGGTTACACAATCATGTGATGCATGTGGTGACAAGATGAATAATGATATGCATGGCTCTTTTAGGGATATATATATCTATGATAGAACACATTAATAATGGATTACCCATTATGTGTATTATGTTTTATTATTTCTATTAATTAATTTTTTAAATGACTAATTTCCAAGCATATTGTTTAATGTGTATTTTCTTACCCACATTATGAAGTAGTATAAATTTATTGGTTTTATATTGATGTGAATAAGTGTTTCATTTGTCTCAATAAGGATTTAATTGCATAATAGTTTCATTTTTTTTCAATGAGAAGTGAATATTTGAATGAAATGTACTGAGAAAGAAGTTGGTGTGCCCTTGGAGAATGGTTGTTGATTCATAGAATTAAATTATACATTATTAATTGGCTTAAGAGGACAAATATGATGATTGTTGAACATGTAATATGTTCCAAGACTTGTATCAAGGTGATACAATGCTACAAGAATTGATGAAGTACAAGAAATACTCAATTGCATTAAAAAAGAAGTGACATCCATCAATAGTCACTAAGTGGATGAAGGGTTGAAGACCATGCATTATGACATAATGAATGAGGAATGAAGAAGTGATATATGAATCATTCAGGATTTTATTAAAGGAACATTAAATATCATAGATTTTTTATTTTAAAAAAAGAATTATGATGTATTTAGTTGAACAAGAAGAGAGACAGATCTTAGTAAGGAATATACTAAATGCATTACCCATGCATTGGATTTGAATGAGGAAGGAGGTCACACATTTTACTTATAATAGACACCTAGTTTTTAACCATTTATATTCTTTCTTTACAATAATAAAAATAATCCAACCATAAAGGCCAGTTGTGGTCCCCTCTTCAAGCACTTGTGAGACTCTAGGGTCAACCGCGCTCGAGGGAAGACCTCGAGGCCAACCCCACATGAGGCATGTCTGTACGAGGACGTGTGAAATCTTGAAGGTGTTTCATGGTGAAAACTCATGCAACATCGGATCTAGGTGCATGCCCGGAAGTGCAGAGTGGGTGCTATGAGCACACATGTAGGGTGGACACATTATGGGGCGATACCGCGGAGGGAGAGAGGATAAATCTGAGCTGTGTTTGGGGTGGCAAGATTATTAAAATACGAGAAAACCACGATGCATTTAGATGTGTGAAGAGATTTAAAAATGCAGATGCAATCTCTGTCGTCCATATGATGGCTGTCAATATCTCAACTGCACGCCACATCCTCGCCATGCCTTTTATTCAAGGTCAACTGTGGTCGATGCGAGTGGATCATACGGCTGAGGAGAGAACACGAGTTATTATTCATCATCTGGACACCTTTGTTGCACTCAATAACCAAGAGTTCTATCCAGACACCAAACTCATCATTCCGGACACCATTCAAACTCTGATCTATAACACAGATATTATCCAGATGAACCTAATACATGCATGCATTAAAGGTTTCATGCATGCCTCGTGATGAAATATTCGAAAGAACTTGAGGAAAACGATGTTTCTGAGGTAGAACTAGATATTCGATGTACAAATAAGATATTTGAATGTGTTTGAAATTTCATACATGTGAGGAATGTCACATGAAATAAGGAATTCAGGTTGAACAAAAAGAAACATAGATATGCAGCGTATCACATATTTGCATTTAAAATATTCAATGCCAAATATCTTGGACATTTAATGGCCCTATCTTTATGGTAGATAAGATTATTTAATCACGCTTCCTCTACCTATAAAAGGAGGACCCCAGAGCCAAAATGTGTTGCATACATATTTCTAGAAAGCTCTGGTTTTCTAAAAAGACAAACCATCGAGGGTTTCTGCACACCCCTATTATGAGAAGGTATATAGCACATCTCTAGTTCGAAGGAGTTCTATGCATCCACTGTGAGAAGGGAAGAAACACTAACCCCCTGGTTCATGAAAGAACTCGCACCCCTATGCGAATTTCCCAGAAACAGATGATATATTTTTTGAACCCTCATTATGTCTTTGTGAGGAGTTTCCCACAGGTAAAACAACTAGTGCACATTCCCCTTGTTTTTCTCTTGTAAAGACATATCCATGAACCTTAGGTTTAGTGAATAAGACTTTAGTGCACCCGAAGCGTGAAGGAGGAGAACTCGTGATCCCAGGGATGCATGATGGAGAAGAACCATGACCTTTTGTTTTTATTGAAGAAAAGAACCCAGGATAATGTGTTTTCACCAAAGTAAACACATTCATGAGTCTGAGGCATTGATAACCTCTTGAGAAGAAAGAAAAAAAATCATATATACACCATCCTCATAATCATTTGGGTTGTGTTTTAATGAAGAATAAAATTAAGGAGGGTAAATGCATGGTGGATTTTGTGTGCATGTAAAAAGAAGAAAAAGTGTGTGTGAACTTGTGGAGAAGGAGGATGGAATAAAAAAACACATCATTTAAACCCAAATTAAAACGAACAACTATGTGTGTGTGCTGAAACCCAAAGGAATAAGAAAAGATAAAAAGAAAAAGAGAATAGATTGTGTGGGTGATATAAGAGTTACTCCCAGTGGGGTTTTCACACAATAAAGAAGAAAATAATTGTGCATGCGTGCATTCATGCACATGAAAACCTAATGAAAGAATAAAAAGTGTGTGTGAATAGAGAGAGAAGAATATTAGACAATGCACTATCAAAATCAAGAGTCCCATGCAGGCAATCATGCATGAACACATGCATGTGTTTTAATTTAGATGATTTAATGTGATATAATCTTCTATGTTTGAATAATCACATAAGTGTATGTGATTATTTCCAAGTAAACCAGAAGATGTTTTACTGCATTCTACTATTTCACTAAAGAAGAATAGTTTGAGATACCCATGAAATCCATGCATAATGTGAATGAGAAATGAGACTAAAGCCAGACGGAATTAATGAAGATCTAGTATCTTAGTCTTTAGTAATTGAGAATCCAATAAGAGAGACAGAGATGATATTATGAAAGATCATTATTTATTATTATATTCTTGAAAAAGTTGTTTGCACCATTGGGACACATCTCAAGTAAACCAAGTATTCATCAGAAGAAGAAATAAATGCTTTAGAAATATTGAGAATGAGAACTGATCATCTCAATTGATTGGAAATATTGATCAAGGCCAACAATACTTATCAAAGGTTGTTGAAGATCCCTTGAAAGATTCATAGGCATGTGTGATTCAACATGAATGTGTGAAGAGATATTATGATCATCAATAGTGAATCAAATAATAACATAAAAAAGGAAGTTGCTCCTCTGACTTGAGAGTTATAAGAACCCTGTAAGATACAGGGTGGAGAAGAATACTTTAGTGAGACTCTAGAGTAGGCTCGTGTGAATTTGGTAACATTTTGTGATTTAGTATAAAAACATCATGTGGGACTCAAGAGATATATTGTGTGATTTTGTATTGACCATTGTAATTACTAACTAAATTATAGTGGAGAATCTATGTTGGGTAGAATATCCTATATAGCAAGGAGTAGGTCTTTGAATCGAACATTGAAAATATTTGTGTTCAGTACCTTTACATTTACAACATCATTCGTGGTAAGGATAAGAGACACAAGAAGAGTGAATTGAGGCTTTAACCTACCATACTAGTATAATTGAAAAGAATCAATTTGTAAAAAGTTTTAAAAGGTTCACTTATTCACCACTCCCCCTCTTAGTGGTTCACACTGATCTGGGAAATTTAATTGGTATTAGAAGGAGGTTATCTGTAAAAGATCAAAGGGAGTATTTATGAAGTGTAGATTTGAGGAGATGAGTGAAAAACCTCAAATGGAGATATCCTCCAAGATATAGAATAACAGAAATAGGAAACAATCATGGAAGATGAAGAAGAAGCTTACTACTACTAGAGAGACACCTTATACTAATGGTAATATGAAAGGTACAACATGTGACAATACTTGTTATTCTATTGAGGAAGCATGCTCAAGATGTGATGATGATAGATCAATTAGTAATATTCAGACTAGACTCAAATATCCTCTTATGAAATTCCCTAGAGAAGTGGCAAGACACATTTTTGTAAGCAGTAGTGCTCTTCAAGATAAAACATTAAAGCTAGAAGAAGAAGCTAATGCCATGGACGAAGCATTGGCTAAAACGGATGGCATGTCCAACACTATCTCAAAACAAGTGCAGTCAAAAGAAGAAACATTTTTCTCATTGAAATGAAATATATGCTCATGTAACTGAAGAATTGTATGGAAGTATTTGTGAGAATGAATATTTGAGATTGTATTTGTAGAAGAATTCCATGCATTTGAAAAGTAGCACAATGTTTCTATGGTTTTAAATGTACCTCAAATAGAATAAAAATAAAACATGCTATGGGATATTGAAATAACTTTTCAAAAATTAAGAAATGTTTATTAAGAACAAATATCAATGTACATTAAGAATTGGTAAAGTAAGAAGAGATCAGTTGAGGATGAGAAGAACTCTATCAACATGATGTGTTTAGATATTGAGGTGAAATTAAAGAATCAAAAATCACTCCATGATGGAACTTCCCAATCTGTTGGAAGAATAGATACTACCACTCATGTTTTCATTTAGGAATACGATTACAAGTGAAAAATCAAATCATCCTTTAATCTAATGTAAAAAATCCTTCAAGAAGAATGTATCCCATATCCCCGTTGCTTTTGTTTCTACTAATGCAGTTTCATCTGCAAGTATAGGTTCAAAGACAAAAGTTGGGAAGATGTGGATTGATAAAAAAATTAATACAACCATCGAAACTATATTGGTGGAAACTAGAATAATTAAAAATAGAAACTCTCAGATGGATTCTACTAGGAAAGAAATAATATTCCAAAACGAAAACTACATTAAATCTATCTAGACCGATAAAACACGTAAAGGAATGAGATTTGTTAGCTATTATTGGTGTGGATTGAAGTTTGGGAATCAGGCCAATGATTTATGGAATAATATTTCAGCATATGAAAATTATGGAAGGCCTACATTTAGGGAAAGTATATGTGATGAAATGATGGAACCTGTAAAGCCAAAGAATAATAAACAGATCAAAATGAATTTGTCTACTGAGAACAAATTTGAATATCTTGAAGACTAGTGTGATAATTGCTACATAAATTTTCATAGTCATGATGACTGTTGGTTTAGTCCTACCATTCCCCAAGAATATGTTGATAATAATCATAGACCACAATAAGGGAAGAAGAATGAAAAAATAGTAGAAATGTTTTAAATTGGGAATATGCAAAACATTGTAGTCCAGAAAATAGTGAAATAAATTATTCCCAAGAAAATGTTCAAACCGGACTCCTATTATGTCATCTCAACCATGAAAATATGTTTCTACTATAGAAATAAAGGTCATACCAAAGATCACTACAAACAGGCAATAGAAATTAAGGATTGTATGCTGAAAATAAAATGAAAATCAATCAAAAAGAAATTGGAATTGACTAAAGACATTCATGAAGATAATATTAATAAGTTTCCTAAGAAATGTAACATGAAGACAATGAGTAAGCCATGTGGAAGCTTTAAATCAGAATATAGTCATGAGTGTTTTGTTATCTGGCCAAATCATTTGCAAATTTTTATAGAACTGCAAATAGCTGAAGATGAAATACTATCTATAGATAAGTCAAAGGGAAAATAGGTCAGTCTACAAGAAAAAGAATTATAATTTCATGAGAGGTTGTAAAGACATGAGAACCCATGTGTATCACAACTATTTTGTGGAAGGATCATGGAGGTTGAACATCATGAAAAAAAATGTTGAATGGTTTTACCTGACCAAATAGAGGAAAATGAAAACATGCATCAAAAGTTATTTCACTAATGATATGCATGAATAAAAACAATCCACTCAAGTTAAAAGTGAATGGCTGTAAAGAATCCATGTTTAAAATGCCAAATAAAAATTCCAAATAGAGTGGAGACATCAGCATGAAGAGTAATAGTCATTTTAGAGTAGCAAAAAAAAGGAGTTCTTAGGTTGATAAAAAATTTTCAGCCCCATTGCATCAATTAAAAATCTCACAAGTGTTCCATATTATTACCTTAGATTTTTCAAAATTTTGTGCTTACATTTCATGGAATTTAAGATGAATGTCATTATTAAAATGACAGTTGAAAGAGAAAAGTGGATAACTGCAAGTTAAACTCATTATTCATGATTTGGTAATTACATGAAGTGATCCACAGTGGAAGATTATAAACATTAATATATTCAATCTTACATGATTATATTCTCCACCAAGGATATTCAAAGGGAGTTCTCCCCTTGAGAGTAAAAAATAATAAAGAGATGATATTAAATATTATTTCATGAAAAATATTGAAATTCATATCATCTCAGGAAGATGAAACTGATGTATTCCAATCACACATTCATCCTTCGGTCTTAATTGTATTTATCATATCAATTAACGGGGAGTGTTTGATTGATGAAAAGATAGAATTAAATGGGGAAATTTATATTTGAACTTGAACTTTTTAATATATTTGGTGAAGAATGTGTAGGATTTAACATTTCAATGATAAATAATATTTTTTATACCCCTGAGATATGGGTTGATACACACTAAGAATGATTTCATATATATGGTAGTTTATGGACAACACTAAATAAAATGGTTATATCTCTCTTGTTTTCTACACTGGGTTATCCCAAGAAGACATATAGTTGACTAACTAAAGGGACATTTCTACACAAACTATGTGACATCATCCCTCTCTCATAAAAATTACAAATGAAATTATTCAAAGGGATGAGGGCATGATTTTGAAGAAACCCCACTAACACCTTTGCATTTTGTTTTCCAACAAGGGGGAGAAAAGTTTGGTACACATATTGAAAAATACAAAGGGGGAGATTTTAGTGCATAAGTGTTTCATTTGGTTTCAATATGGATTGAAGTGCGTAAGAGTTGAATTTGTTGTAAATGAAATTTCAATATATGGATAAGATTTATTGAGAAATATTTTGGTGAAGCCTTGAAGATTTTTTGTTGATTCGAAGCATTTTATGATACACCTGATAAATTCTCATAGAGGACAACTCGTACAATTACTGAACTTGTATTATGTTCCAAGACATGTATCAAGGTGATACAATGATACAAACTGTTTAATAAGTACATGCAGTACTCAATTCATTAAGGAAATAAGTGACATCTATCAATATTCTCTAAGTGGATGATGTGTTGAATACCATGCATTATGCCTTAATGAATGATGAATGAAGAGGTGATCTATGCATCATCCATGATTTGATTAAAGGAACTTTGAAGATCATAGATTTTTTATTACAAAAAGTAATGAAGGATGATGTATAAAGAAGAAGAAGAAGAGAGAAACAGCTTACTAGAGAATCTATAAAATGATTTACTCATGTATCATATTTGAATGTGTAAGGTGGCGATAAATTTTCCTTATACTAGACACTTGGTTTTTAACCAAGTATATAGATTCCTTACACTAAAAAAATCCAACCATGAAGGCCAACTGAGATCCTCACCTCAAGAACTGGCAGGACCCAAGTGTCAACTACACTCGAAGGAATTCCTCGAGGAAATTCCCACATGAGGCATGTGTGTCTGTGTCGTGTGTAACACCGTAGGTGCCACATGGTGATGAACCTATGTATCATGGGTGTTAGGATCACACCTAGATGAGAAGAGTGGGGGATAAGAGCACACACGCATGGTGAAAACGATAAAAAGCTGTACCGAAGAGGGAGAGAGGAGAAATCTAAGCTATGGTTGGGATGTCTTGATACATAAACCATGAGAAAACCATGGATCATTTCAATGTGGGATGATATTTAAAAATGCAGATTCATTCTCTGTCATCCATCTGATTGCTCATGTGATCTCAAATGCATGTCGTATCCACACCATTCCTTCTAATCAAAGATATATTTTATAAGGCCCCATCCTTAAACCTTACTTAATCTTGAGTTATTACAAGATTAAACATTTAGGATCTTTTCAGTTTTAGTGTTTTAGAGAATTAGATCATAAACTTTCATTACATTCCACATTTAAACAATGTGGTTACATAAAAGATAGTATTCATTTTTCTTCATCAACAGAAACATATTTAAAAATAAATCATGGATTCTTTCTTGGCACTTCCTTGACACTATCATCATAACATGTACCTTTCCCTTGACCTATGAAAAACATTTCAAAAAAACTTGGGATGAGAATAAAAAACTCAGTAAGGGTTATAAAAATATGGAAAGGAAACATGAGTTCAAATATACATAAGAATGAAATCATACATTACCCATAAAACATAGGCACTTTAACATACCTCATCAAATCATGAATAAATCATAGAAATCATAAGACATAAAAGGTAACTTGAGGCATTCATAACATTCTTACATAAGGAGTAACCCTCTTGGTTACGTTTGGAATACCCACCACAGTATATTCCCTAAATCTCTTCGGAGAAACCTTAATGTTAACTGTTTCGCGTTACCCAATTCATTGGATAGCTATATCGGGCTCACCCGCCCTTAGTTTATCACGGAGCCACCGATCTTCAAAATAATTCCCAAGAACCACAACATAATCGTATCACATAAAAAATGCATAAAAGAATCATATCATTTCCACCTTTCAATCACAATATACTAATACAACACATTGATATAAAAACATTATGAAAAAACATTTTCAATACCAAAATAAATGAAAAGTAAAACATTGTATTTATTTTTCTTTAAAAAAATGTTATGGCTTGTAGAGGAAGCCGAAACTCAAAATAATGGTCACGACGGCGGAGAAGTCGTTGTCTCCGCATATGTATGACAAAAACATTCAGTTTTTTCGTTTAGTAAAAAGCTTCGTATAAAAAAGATTCATTTTGGATAAACGTAAAAGTCAAAGGGGTTTATACACCGTATAAAAGAAGGTTGTGTATAAAAAAATATGCCTCAATGAAAGGAGATTGAGACGAAGTCCCATACAATGACGGTATCCTTGGATTAAGGATAAATCAATTACATAATTATGTGTGAAAAATGAATACACGAAATATAAGTGGGTATTAAGTGTAAAACAATCAGATTTTATTCACACATATTCATACAATGACATATTCATGGAGTACAAGTTTATCCAAAAGAATCAACTTTGGGTTAAGAAGTTCCCTTGCAAAAATTTGACAGCCTAACGACGTCACTAAAAAATTCAGAAATTGAGTTGATGAGAGATAAAAAGGGTATCTCATCACATGGACATAATTTTTAAATCAATAAGGATATAGAAGAACATATCCCAACATAATAGTAGGTGAATTAAAAGACATAACAAAATAAGTCTTTAAAAAAAGAAGGGTGAATGGTTCCCTTACCGACATGGGTATCATTCGAGACATGCACCCCGTGAAAGAAGGACAATACAACATTGATGTAAATACTCATAAATGAAATTATATTACACAAATAGTAAAATAATGGGTAGTAAATACACCACTTAAAAGAAATTGTGGAAAATTTAGCATAAATATCACGAGAATAAATGTGAGATGAAAAATCCCTTATGAAAACTCGGCAGCCTAACAATGCTACTTACAACTTACAAAAATTGATTGATGCGATCAAATAGGGTCTCTCATCATATTAAGATAATGTTTACAGAAAGAGGAATATAAAATAACATCCCCCAACATAACAAAGTGGAGCTTAATAGAAGTGAAATAAAGGAGAGTACATAAAAAAAGAGAGGGGTTAGATCTCTTACGAAAATTCGGCAGCCTAACAGCGCCACTCAAAACATCCAAAATGGATTTATGAGAGAGAATATGGTCTCTCATCACATTAAAATAAAAATTACTGTAAGATTAATATAAAATGAAATCCTAATAACAAGAAATATTATCTTTAAAAGGAATTACATAAAAGAGTGTACTTAAAAAGAAAGAGAGGAGTAGGATCCCTTACGAAAATTCGGCATCCTAACGACGCCACTCAAAACATCCAAAATGGATTTATGAGAGAAAATATGGTCTCTCATCATGTGAACATAAAATGTAAAGTAGGAGTAATATAAAATAACATCCCAATTATATGAAATATGAGCTTAAAAAGAATGACATAAAAGAGTGTACTTAAAAAAAGAGAGGTTGGATCCCTTACCTCAAGTCCAACTTGTCTTGTTCGTTTCATTATAATCCTGAATAATAAACTTTGTTCAAATTATAATTGATTAAGGACCTCCTATAAATATTATTATTCAGTTAATATCACATAATTTAATGTTATAATAATTGGTTAATAATATGAGTTCATATCATACGTTTTTGTCGATGTTTGGTACATGAGTCAAAAAAGTAACTTGTTTGAAAAATGATTGTCCATGTATTTATAAGTAAATAATTTCCATAATAGTATTAATGATTAAAATATCATATATATACAGTACATATTCATTTTATACTATTCCATATCATTTGGAGATAAAAAAAGAAAAGCACCGTTCATGGAGACGGTAGGCCGTACGTATGCATGAACGCTACTTTCATTTTTTCTTTGCCATATTAATGGAATTAAACATAAATGATATATATATATATATTATAATTCCAGTACAATATATATGTTATATCTGTCACATATGTTCATTAATTTCATTCTTTATACATTCCATGTATTGCATCTACGGGTCACATCACTTGAGGTGGCAGTAGTCCACACTTCATCATATGAAATTATCGCATTTACACAACATGAAAAGAATAATGTAATGGTTTAAATATAAATTAAAGAATAATATAGTAAACATAAATACCATATATATCATATATAAAATTCAGTGACATCATAATGACCACCTTTAATGGTGTTAAAAAACTATTGAACAATCATCGTCTCGTGAGGCAGAAAATCGCCAACCACAGAAACAATATGTTCTTTAACCATTAGACGAAGGTGTGTGTAAGTGTAGATTTAATCCTTCTTATAAAAACATCATAGTATATTTAAGATACTGGAGTTGTTACAATATAAATGAATAAAAAGTGTTTAGGGGGTTGGAGAAGCAAAATAAAACAAAAGGACACAAGTGAAGACATTACCATAAAATCGGATAACTCCCTTTGGTTTGAGCTCAAAGGATTTCTTGGGAAGACTTCTGCCCAAAGTGATGCTTGAAGGGGTTATAGAGGTATGTGGAGAGACAAAATTGTCATGGGTTGGCCGAGCCAATGGCCTTTGAAGTGTGGGTAAGGAGGTAGAGGTGGGGGCCTTTTATAAGAGGAGAGGAGGGGCACTCTTGGAAAGTAAAGAAATGTTACTTAATTTTAGAATGAGTTACGGATTTTAATGGTCCCTAATTGATGTGTTTCGAGGATAAGGTGATAAGGGTTCGAAATCCACCCATCCAATAGGTTTTTTACGTGTGTAGGTCTTATATTTTACCTTATCTTTCAATTTTATTTAAATCGTTAAATAATGAGGTCATCACAGCATCATCATGATGTCATAAAGAATTTAATTTATTTAATGTCTAAAAAATTATAAAAAACTACTATGATTTAGGAAATATTATTAGATATCTAATGACTATTTATAGTCAAAAATATGATTTGTATAACCCCATGTAACAATTGTTTTAGTAAAACATCTCATGTTTGTGTCATTTTTACTTTAACATTAAATAAAAATGTATTTATGTCATTTTCCAACCAAAGTGGCTCCATGGGGTCCCCAAGTTGACCCATGGATTTTATTGGTCGTCCATGACACATCCAATGAGGGTAGGACATGTGTCTAGGTCATTTCATTTTATTAAAACATTATTCTTACCTTAAACTACTCTAATTACCTCTAATCGCGATTAAAAACATAATAAGTTACGATTCACCAAAAAATTATTCTAATCCCATTGAACCACATTTTACTTCTTAATTACAAAAATCTATGTCGGATTTTTGAAATTCGAAATACAAAGATGGAAAAATTCATTTAAACGGAAAATCAGTTTTTATAAGTACCACTTAGTGGTTTCACTATTCATTAAAAATTTATGTTTTTCAGAAAATTACAAAAAAATCACCCTAAGCTATATTTGATATTCCGAATTCAAAAATGGTGCCTATTTTTAAAAAATTCAAAGCATATAAGTTTCATTAATTAATTTAATAATTAATTCCGGCTATCAAAACAAATAGTGTGTTTTTATGAAACAAAATGTATCAAAAGATTGACAGTAGATTAAGTCTGATTTCAAAGTGAAATTAATTCCAACGACCTCTATTGGATTAAATGGTAAAAATATATTCTAATTTCACTTTAAAACCAATTCAAAATATAATCTAATCATATAAGTAAATTAGTTTAAAAAGAGGTTTTGAATTAAAATACCACATTTTTCACTATTCATTAAAAATTGAACTGTTTCGGAAAAATACAAAAAAATTACACAAAGTAAATTTTGATATCCCGATTCTAAAGAAGAATTTTATTTTTTCAAATATAACACATAAAATTGTCAACAAGTGGATTTAAAAGAGGTTCTCCATCAAAAGGTGGTTAATCAGCCTTTTAAAGAATATTAGAATGTTTATGCTTAAAATTAGATTCATTCGCATTTTTAATCCTCTAAAATTTATTGTAAAATGTAAAAATATTTGACAAACATATAAAATCATTTTGTAGTTAGTTATGTTCATTACCACCATTACAATGTCTAGGCGTTAACTACTATTTAAAATAATATTATTTTATTATTAGAGTGCAACGTAAGATTCCCAAGAAACTCATTGTTACGTGTTGGGTACGCCATCGAGCATAGCATCCCCTTTAAAGTCGTATTAATATTTTATTCACAAATATTGATAAATTTGAAGATTTCATACTCTTTATTTACCTGGGGTGTTACATCCTTCCCCCATTTTTGGAATTGCATCCTCACAATTTTAAAATTGAGCTTGGAAACATCCTTAAAAGTCCAACATCGGAACAAGAGTCGGTAAAACAATCAATTTAAAATAAACGAAGATAAGTACAGAGGTCACCCAAGTTAAAACATACTAGGATTCCATGTAGGAAAACATGGACATGGAGGAGAAATCATAGGGTCATGTTCTGATGGAGAGTGATAGAAAACATGTTTAGGAGAAAGTTAACCACAAGAAAATCACAAACTTGTGATGGGTTAAACGGTATTCGATTCCCCAGTAGGAAAATTCAACAGACAACATTTTTTGTTTTAAGTTACTTTTTATTGAGGAATTTATTCATAAGGAAACATAATCACATATCAGGTTGACTTTCAACTTTTATTAGATTCCTTACACAAACTCATATTTTCTCCAAAAGACGAGTATTTAGGAAGACTTGTTCACATTAAGAGTACTATAATCAACTTCTAGAGAATCACTTAATCCACAAAAGAGAACTATATACTTCCCATTTCTTTAGACTTTAACCAAAACCAAAACTAAAAAGGTTAGTACAAGATCATATAATCTAGAAAAGGATAACCCTGCATAAAAAGAAAATCTATTCTTAATCTCCAAAATTTGTCCAACAAAACCCAAAGTTCAATGAGGACCATTCGATAAAAAAATTGTCCATAAAATTCATCAAAGTAAACCAAAATAAGATTTAATCCCAAATATTTGAAGGATTTAGTCACATATTCTTCCATATTAAATCGTAACATTTATCTCCAAACAACATCAGTTGCTCTTAATGTCTCGTATTGAAAAGTAATTAACCTAATCACATATCCTCAATGATAGGTTAATAAATTTCCATAGATAAACCAAAATCAACTTACTCTTAATTCATAAAATCATATAACTAAAAAGAATCAGTCAAACTAACCAGGGACTTCACGTAGTCCAGTGGTAGGCGATAAATACTAGTCGCACTTTGGTTGTGGGTTCGATTCCTGTAGCTTTGTCCAACGCGATGGGTTGTCACACGGTGTGCGTGTTGTGCTTTTTCCAAAACTATATAATTCTTAAAACATTCCCCAAAACGAGATAAAATCATCAAAAATAATCATAACATATTTTAAAATCAATATTATCTCATGCCTTTGATTTTCCATCATAACATATAATAACCCATAATTACCTCAAAAGTAAGGATCATATAAACTCTAATGGTTACCTATATAATTATTACCTGAACTTCCACATAGATTGGTCATCTCGTACATGATGTATTACCGATCATACCAAGGTTCAAGTGGTTGATCATGACTCCTTGATAGTTGGTTTAGAACAACCACAAGTTTTCTCATTGAATCCCCCATTTTATCTAGTATCCTAATTAGAGAACCACCACGGTTTTCTTCAAACCTGATGTCTCTTTGGTGCTTGCTAGATCCATCCATTCAGTAAAAATAGAAATGACATTGTGAGTATATCAACCAAACCATCATGTACTAATGAGGAAGGTAAACACTAAGATATACTTACTCATAAATGAAAGTATATTACAAAATGAGTAAAATAATGGGTAGTACATACACCACTCAATGGATATTGTGTAAAATGTATTATAAATCTCATGGGAATAAAAGTGAGATGAAAAATCCCTTACGAAAACTCGGTAGCCTAACGACGCCACATAAAACATACAAAAATGGATTGATGAGATCAAATAGGGTCTCTCATCATATTAAAATAATGTTTGCAGAAAGAGTAATATAAAAGAATATCCCCAACATAACAAATAGGAGCTTAAAAGAAGTGACATAAAGGAGTGTACTTAAAAAGAAATAGAGGGGTTAGATCTATTACGAAAATTCGGCATCCTAACAGCGCCAATCAAAACATCCAAAATGGATTGATGAGAGAGAATAGGGTCTCTAATATTATGACCATAAAAATTATAGTATGGTTAATATAAAATAACATCCTAATAAAAATAAAGATGATCTTTAAAAGGAATGACATAAAAGAGTGTACTTAAAAAGAAAGAGAGGAGTAGGATCCCTTACGAAAATTCGGCAGTCTAACGGTGCCACTCAAAACATCCAAAATGTATTAATGTGAGAAAATAGGTTCTATCATCATATGAAAATAAAAATTAAAGTATGAGTAATATAAAATAACATCCCAATAATAAGAAATATGAGCTTAAAAGGAATGATATAAAAGAGTGTACTTAAAAAAAAGAGAGAGGTTGGATCCCTTACCTCAAGCCCAGCTTGTCTTGTTCGTTTCATTATATTCCTGAATAATAAACATTGGTCAATTTATAATTGATTAAGGACCTCATATAAAGATTATTATTCAATTAATATCACATATTTTAATGTTATAATAATTTGTTAAAAATATGAGTTCATATCAGACATTTTTGTCGATATTTGGTACATGAGTCAAAAATGAACTTGTTTGAAAAATGATTTTCCATGTAGTTATAAGTAAATAATTTCCAGAATAGTATTAATGATAAAAATATCATATATATCCAGTACATATTAATTTTATACTATTCCATATCATTTAGAGATAAAAAACGAAAAGCACCGTTCACGGAGACGGTAGGCCGTACGTACCCACGAACGCTACTTTCATTTTTTCTTTGTCATATTAATGGAATTAAAAATAAATGATATATATATATATATATTATAATTATAGTATAATATATATTTTATATAGATCACATATGTTCATTAATTTCATTCTTTATACATTCCATGTATTGCATGTACGAGTCACATCACTTGATGGGGTGGTAGTCCACACATCCTCATATGAAATGATCGCATTTACACAACATGAAAAGAATAAAGGTATGGTTTAAATATAAAATACAGAAGCATATAGTAAACATAAATACCATATATATCATATATAAAATACAGTTACATCATAATGGCCACCTTTAAAGGTGTTAAAAGAATATTGAACGATCATCGTTTTGTGAGGCACAAAATCGCCAACCACAGAAACAATATGTTCTTTAACCATTAGACGAAGGTGTGAGTAAGTGTAGCTTGAATACATCTTATAAAAACATCCTAGTATATTGAATATACTGGAGATGTTACAAAATAAATTAATAAAAATAGTTTAGGGGGTTGGAGAAGAAAAATAAAACAAAAGGACACAAGTGAAGACATTACCTTAAAATCGGGTAACACCCTTTGGTTTGAGCTCAAAGGCTTCCTTGGGAAAACTTCTGCCCAAAGTGGGGCTTCATTCAGTTAAATATGGATGTTTAGAGCCAAAACGGGCAGGGTTTGGCTGATTCAAAGGCTTTGTATGTGTGGGTAAGGAGGTAGAGGTGGGGGCCTTTTATAAGAGGAGAGGAGGGGCACTCTTGGAATGTAAAGAAATGTTACATTATTTTAGAATGAGTTTCGCATTTTAATGGTCCCAAGTTGATATTTTTCGAGTATAAGGTGATAAGGGTTCGAAATCCACCCATACAATAGTTTTTGGACATGTTTAGGTCTTAGATTTTACATTATCTTTCCATTTTATTCAAATCGTTAAATAATGAGGTCATCGCCGCATCATCATGATGTCATAAATAATTTAATTTATTTAATGACTAATAAATTATAAAAAAACTATTGTGATGTAGTAAATCGTTTTACCTTTCCAATGTCTATTTATAGTCAAAAATCTGACTTGTATAACCCCATGTAATTTTTTTAGTAAAACATCTCATGTTTGTGTCATTTTTTCTTTAACATTAAATAAAAAGGTATTTATGTCATTTTCCAACCAAAGTGTCTCTATGGGGTCCCCAAGTTTACCCATGGATTGTCTTGGTCGGCCATGACACATCAAATGAGGGTAGGAAATGTTTTTAGGTTATTTCATTTTATTAAAACATTATTCTTACCTTAAACTACACTAATTACCTCTAATCGCAATTAAAAACTTAATAAGTTACTATTCACAAAAAAATTATTCTAATCCCATTGAACCAAATTTTACTTATTAATGACAACCATGTATGTCGGATTTTTGAAATTCAAAACACAATGATCGAAGAATTTCATTTAAACGGAAAATCTGTTTTTATAAGTACAACATAGTGGTTTCACTATTCATCAAAAATTGAAGTTTTTCATAAAATTACCAAAAATTCACCCTAAGATATATTTGATATTCCGAATTCAAAAATGATGTGTATTTTAAAAAATTCAAAACATATAAGTTTCATTAATTAATTTAATAATTAATTCCCGCTGTCAAAACAAATAGCGTGTTTTTATGAAACAAAATGTATCTAAAGATTGACACTAGTTTATGTCTGATTTCAAAATGAAATTAATTCCAATGACAACTATTGGATTAAATGGTAAAAATATATTCTAATTTCACTATAAAAACAATTCAAAAGATAATCTAATAATATAAATAAATTATATTAAAAAGAGGTTTTGAATTAAAATACAACATTTTTCACTATTCATTAAAAATTGAACTTTTTCAGAAAAATACCAAAAATTTACACAAAGTAAATTTTGATGTCCTGAATCTAAAGAAGAATTTTATTTTGTCACATATTACACATAAAATTGTCAAAATGTGTATTTAAAATAGGTTCTCTATCAAAATGCGGTTAATCGACCTTTTAAAGAATATTAGAATGTTTACGCTTAAAATTTGATTCATTCGCATTTTTAATCCTCGAACATTTATTGTAAAAAGTAAAAATATTTGACAAACATATATAATATTTTTGTAGTTAGTTCTGTTCAATCCCGCCATTACAATGGCTAGGCGTTAACTACTACTTAAAATAATATTATTTTATTATTAGAGTGAAACGTAATATTCCCAAGAAACTCGGTGTTGCGTTTTGGGTACGCCATCGAGCATAGCATCCCCTTTAAAGTCATATTAATATTTTATTCACAAATATGGATAAATGTGAAAATGTCATACTCTTTATTTACCTGGGGTGTTACATCTTTGGTTGATGTGAGTTGATCCAATGGATGAGCAGAGAACCCGAGGTCATCTTCAACCTATAGCCACCTTTGCTGCACCCAAGAACCAGGTGCTTCAGTTGGACAACCAAATCATCATTTCGGCCACCATTCGATCACTAGTCATTCCCATAAAGATCATCTGGATGATCCAAATACATGCATGCATTAAAAGTTGGATGGATGCATCGTGATGAAGAATTATAAGGAATTTGAGGAAAATAAAGTTGTTGATGGAGCAATGGACATTCAATGTACAAATAGAAGATTTTAATGCGTTCAATATTGCATGCATGTGAGGATTGTCACATGAAATGGGGAATTCAGGTTGAACAAAAAGAAACCATGATATGCGGTTTATCTCATATCCGTGTTTGAAATCTTCAAAGCCAATGTTCTCGTGAATTCAATAAACTGATCTTCCTAGTATATACATGGATTTAAATATTCATCCTTTGTCTATAAAAGGTGGACCTCTGAGCCCAAATGAGCTGCTTCCATTTTTTGAGAAAGCTCTGGTTTTCTAAAAGAAAAAGCACTGAGGGCTTTCGTGCAGCCTTTCTATGTGAAGGTAATCCACACATCTCTTGTGTGAAGGGGTTCTGTGCATCCCATGTGAGAGTGTAAGAACTGGTAACCCCCATGTTTAAGAAAGAACTCACACCCCTATGTGAATTTACCACAATCAAGAAATAGCTTCATTGTACCCTCACTGTGTCTTTGTGACGAGTAGCCCACAGGTAAAACAACTGGTGCACTTGCACCCCTATTTTTCTCTTGGGAAGACACAACCACAAACCATAGGTTTTTTGAATAATACATAACTCACCCGAAGTGAAAATGAGGAGAACGCATGCTATCTGGTTTCCATGAGGAAGACTAATCATTCCCTCCTGTTTTCCACGAAGACGAAGAACCCAAGGCACAGTGTTTTCATAAAAATGAACACATGAATGAGGTTGAGGCTTTGAAAACCTCTTGATAAGAAAGAAAAAAAATTTACACAAACACTATCCTCATACCCATTCAAGTTTTGTGTGAAATAATAATAAAAAGAAGGAGGGTGAATGCATGTTGGAGTTCATGTGCATGAAAACAAAAGAACAAGTGTGTGTGGACATGTGAAGAAGGGGGAAGGTATAAAAATAAAAACACAAAAATTGAGCACTAATTAAATAGAACAAGTTTGTTTGTGTTCTATTACCCAAGGAAAGAAGAAAAGAGAAATATAGAAAGAGAAGAGATCGTGTGTGTTCTCTAAGTGTTACACCCATTAGGGTTTTCTCACAAGAAAAGAGAAAAGAATTGTACAAAATTTGATGCATGCAACAACACACATAAAGAAAGAATCAAAAGTTTGTGGTGTGACATGCCATGATTTTATAGTACATTATTTCTTCAACGTCATTCAACAACATGAACTACAGGCAACATCGAGTTCAAGCGCACCATAACTTATTAAACTATCCGTTATGAATAGTAATACCCACTTTTTCAGATATTATACATTTTATCTTTCAAAATGGACTTCATTTTTAGATTTGGATTATCAAAATTTGATTAGGGTGAATTTTTGGTATTTTTTGAAATCTTTCAATTTTTGAATAATAGTGAAAATCACTAAGTTATAGTTTAAAACCAAATTTTTATTTAAATAATTATATATATTATTTTAATTTATTTTAGGTAAAAATAGAAACTTAATACCTATATAACTTCAATGTAATTCATTGGAGTCAGTTTATAATAATTTTAGATATATCAAAATTTTATTGAAATTTTCACCGTCTTTTACCCATCACCTAGGTTAATTTGGAAATTCACATAAAACATAATTTTAACTCTTCTCTGAGTAGAATTTCAAAAATCTGAGAGACAAGGTTAATATGAAGGAGTAAAACGTAGTTCAATAAGATAAAAATAATTTTTTGTGCATAGTAAATTTTTTCTTTTATTTACCATGTTAAAAAGTAAATAGAGTAATTAAGGGTAAAAATGATTTTAATATTCCCCTAAAACATGTCCTAATGCTATTTGACAAGTCTATCTCGACCAAAAACAAACTTATGAATAAAATATTATCATTTAGATCCACATGGATTAGATTAGGGCATTTATTATTATTTAATTCAAAGAAGAGTTAAAAGAGTTAAAATAAATATTTAATAACTAAAACATTTTTAATATAGGGTTATACATAATATAAATTAGTTTATAAATTTAAAATAGAAAGATAAAATTATTTCCTACATAATTTTATTTAACTTATAATTTTTAGACATTATATATTTTAATTTATTTATGACACAATGATGATCCAGTAATTACCGTATTAATGAAAGATTAAGATAATTGATATTATAAATACCCAAATAAATGTAATTTGAGAATTTTTATAAAATAAAATAATCTCTAGGTTAAAATGACATATTAGGATTTGTTATATGAATTTTTTTAGAAGTAATAATGGTTTTATGAATTTATCAAAAACAAAATACCCAATAGTGTCAAAATTGACATAAAAGAGTTTTTAAAACAAATAATATATTACATATTGATATTATATTCCTAAAAATCTATGTTTCGTCCAAAGTACTTATATCATGAGAGGTGTATAATTAATGGTCCACATGGGAGTCTATTGTAAGTTTATAGTATTTTTTTAAAACATATAATATAAAAATACAAAAACCCATGGTAAATGTCAATCTAATTAACATAGAGTTAAAACTAAAAGATATGGTTAATAAAGTGACCCAGTACTGTCTAAACCTATTGATTGAGTGGATTTAGACCCATAAACACCTTATAATTTAACTTAATCAACTTGGAGACATTATAAACCTAATATTGGCACAAGGAAGTTACTATGTGGTAATGATGTCAGCGATAGGCATTCCCTCATTACGAAATTAGTTATTACATGTGATTATTAGACTAGTAAAATATCCATGTGGTTGTTTATATGGTAATTTTTGATATATTTTTTTCATATTTTTTTCATGTTTATGTTTTAATAGGATGTTATTTTTATTAAAAATATTGCCTTAAATATATATAGCTTCTGCTAAATTATTTACCCTTAAGAAGCTTCTGAGCTCACCCCTTTCTTATGTGTTATTTTCATAGGATTCCAAGATGTGTATTATGATTTCTAAGAAGGTTTTAGCTTGGGGATTAATGGCGTTCTAAAAGGATCATTTTTGTTTTGTTTTATTTTATAATGTTTACTGTAACATTCATGTATGTAATCGATTTTTTAAGACTGCTAAACTGATCGGTCTGTTGGGACTTGATTCCTTATAATCATGCCAATGTATTAAAATAATGCACCAACTCTGGGTAACTGGGGTCGGAGTGTTACATGTGTTAATATTGATAGGAGTTGAGAAAACATTTCATGTTCCAAATCAAGAGACCAATGCATGAAATCACGAATAAACACATGCACGTGTGTAAATTTAGATGATGCAAAGTGAGATGATGTTAAGTTTTTGAATAATCACATATGTGTATGTGATTATTACCAAGTATACAAGAAGATGTTTTAGTGAATGCCTATTTTTCAATATGGAAGCATAATTTGAGATACCCATGCAATCCATTCATAAAGTGAATGAGAACTCAGACTGAAGCTAGACTGATTTAAAGAAGCTCTTGTATCTGACTATTCATTAATTGAGAATCCAAGAAGAGAGATAGTGTTGATATTGTAAAATATATTTCATGCATTCTATATAATTGAAGAAGTTGTGTGCACCATTGGAACATATCCCAATGAGTCCAGGTCTTCATCAGAAGAAGAAAGACATTCCTAAGCACTGTTTAAACTAAGAACTGATCAACTCTAGTAATTATAAATATTGAGCAGGGCCAACAGACCTTATCAAATGTCATTGAAGATTCTTGAAATTATTCACATGTATGTGTGATTAAGAATTCATGTGTGAATAGTTCAGAATATCATCTACAATTAATGAAATAATAATTTATATAAAGAAGTTTCTCATGTGACTCGGGATCTAGAAAAACTCTGTGAGATTCAGGGAGGAGAAGAAGACTTCAATGAGACTCTAGAGCATGCCAGTGGGACTTTGGTAACACTGTGTGAAGGTGTATAAAGAACCTCAGGTGTTACTCAAGAGAGATACAATGTAACTATGTATTGACCATTGTAATTACTAACAGAATTATAGTACAGAATCTGTGTTGGGGAGAATAACTATCACAACAAGGAATATGTCTTTGACCTGACCCTTGTAAATTAGTTTGTTCAGTGCCTCTAAATATACAACAACATTCTATTTAAGGATAAGAGAAACAAGAAGAGTGGATTGAGGCTTTAACTATCACTGGTGGATTAATTGGAAATAATTAATTTGTAAAAAGATTTAAAGGGATCACTAATTCACCCCCTAGTGATTCACACTGATCTGGGCACTTCACATATCATTGGTGGTTTCATTAGATGATTTTGTAATGTACCTTGAAATAATTAATGTTTAATAATATTTAAAAAAATTACATAACCCATGGTACATGTGATTTAGAAATGAAAATGAGATGAAAATGAGATACAATGGACACAATATGGTTTATTCAATGAGGAAATGAACATGGAATAATATTTAATGTAATGTAATTCGAGTACTTTTGACTAATGGTTAATTAAATAATTATAAAAATTTGAAATAAAAAAATACATATTTAATTTAATTAATCTCATTCAATTCATTTTCTATAAATGGATGTCTTCTAATTAGCAGTGGAAGATTGGTTTTATATATGAAGGTAGATTTATTTGATCCCATGGGTTTATTATGACCATACTATTTTTTAGAAATATATATCATCTATAATTTTTTATTTCAAATGCTACCTGAAATATTTTTTTACGGTGACTAAAAACTAGTGTACATTGAGCGGTGATTTCCCCAATAACCCAGAGGGAGGGTGTATGGCTACCCTCTTCCTTCATCTAGGCCCTCCCTCCTCTCATTGTATAATTATCTTCTAGTATTAAAGTAGGTTAGTTTCTATATATATATATATATATATATCTTTGTGTGTGCATGTGTGTGTGTGTTTTTTGGGGGATGTGATATATTATTATTATTTCGAAAACATTTATCTTTTGATATTTCAATTTATTGGGTTTTAAAAGGATGGTAGGTAATTTATATAAAGGATTTATGTACATTAGTCATTGTATATGATGTAATATATAGATTTATAATACCATATTTATGATATATGTAAAAAATGATGTGTTGGGTCATGAAAAAGACATGAATAATATGAATAGAGATGTTGTTGTAGTGATATTTCATGAAATAGACTTCCTTGATCTAGAGACATGGTTACATTACCCAAATTTCTAATATCAGTCTAATAGAAATCCCAACATACAAATACATTTAATTTTATAGTTCATTATCCACACTCACTCACACCCTATGGAAAAACCAAGGATTCCATCAATTGTGACAACTACACATGGATAAGGACCCTTCGCAATGGATTTAAAATAATCTATAGTCCAAAATAGAAATATTCACCTTCTAAAAATGGGTTCTATCATGTAATATATTCAAAATTCCCATTTTACAATGGAGTTACACTCTCAATCAATTTTAATAGTGACTCCCATGATCTCGGTCCAGAAACATGGAACCTTGCATGATGTGATGATGTGATTCATGAACTACATATAGGGAAAATTATTAGACGTTTATTTAGGATTATTTAGTTTAGAGTGAGGTGACACTCAATGAGGAATTATAAGGTAATTATGAAAATACTTATAAAGACATTTAAAGGGAAATTGATGTTTTATTACTATAATAGATTATCACTTTTAGGTGATTTATGGTGAAATATTTACATGGTATCATGGGAGTATAGTGGGCCTATTCATGTGATTATTTAGTTTCAATGTTGTTCAATGTGTTTAATAATTCATTTTTTTTCGTTCTCACATGAAGCTCCATAATAGATCATAATTACTATTCTATTATGGTCACTCCACATATATATAAACCAGATTCGAGTTCCTATGAGAGGGTTTGCGATCAAGATAGATATTATTATCACATGGTTTTCTAGGTGTTGTGTTGTCTCGATGGCCACTAAAGAGGTTTATATTTGGTACTTCTAGAATACCTTATAGTTATTTCAGTATGTTATAGAAATTAATGTAAGAACATTTGATTTATTTTATCATTATAAACATGTGTTTCTTGATGTATCATTATTATATTTCATATATTTATATACTCTAAGAGTGTAATAAATCACATTTGTATGTATGATATACAATTAGATTAATTAGAAAAATAAGATCCTAATGGATGATAGAAAATGGTGGATACTACCTCCATTCTCCCGTTAACACCCATGATGTGAATAATTATGCAGTGTGGGATGTGAATGATTTGTATTAGAGGTTCACATTGGTTTATAAGATATAGTTTGGTGTTGGGAAACTATGATATTAAATGGGTTCACAAGGAAATTATTACATCTATGATTAGTAAAACATTAAAGAATAGGAAACCTGTTGATAAAAGGGTATTTATAACAACCTATGCTTTAATTTTTGAATTTTTTAGGTAACTAAGACTTCAATGTGAAGTGATACTAGAAGCATGATATTTATTTTTGAATTTTTTTAATGCTTTCATTATTTTTTCATTTATTGAAATGGGTATACTAGAGGATAAGTTAAAACATTAAATGAATATAAAATTAAATTAATGTAATTTATTCCATATTACAGTTCTAGGGGAATCTATCAATATAGTCATCATGTATATAAATATATTGTTTGACTTCATGTCTAGGTTCATGTAAAAGATATTTAGCAGGGTGTTCTAGTAGATCTTTATAAAGTTGATTTCTATGGAGATAACCATTGGAGAATGAAAATTTTAGTGTTTCAGGATTATAATATATAGATTTATGAGGTTTGTATTTTAGACGGATAAATAATGGATCAGTTGGAGTAGGTTAGGATATCATGCAGTTTGATTCATTATAAAAGAGGAACTGGGTACCGTTGGATGTTAGAGTTTTTCATGAGGCATTGAGGTATTGGTGGATATTGTTATTATAGTATCATGAGGATTTTGCAGTGCCATGGAAAATTTATATTTAATAGTTTTGTGAAGTGTTTATTTCATTTATTGTGAAGGAAACTAATCACTAGTTGTTCCATACCCTTTTACAGGTTAGTTCTATTAAGCGAGAGTTTGGGAGCGTTTCTAGAAACCATTTATAATAAACCTCAGATCTCATTCCTGATGTAGAGGATTTAGAGAGTCATTTTTATGATGAACTTATTCCATTTATCAATATAAATCTCAACTTATTTCATATTAAATATATATTTTGGTTCTAGGAAGAGTAGTGTTCATTGAGAGGATGATTTTGAGAACTAAATCATTACTATAGGGGAGTTTATATGATTCCTAACAAAAAGATATGGTCCATGAGTCCAAATATCTTTTATAGAAGAGATTTTTGTCATTCGATGGTAGAACATAACCCACATTCTATTGGTTATCTAAGAACTGGATCCTCTTACACATATTCAATGGAGTGAGATTCTTATTTTCAGAATAGATTATAAGGCCCTCATTAGTGTGAGTTCTCAAAAATTATTACAAGTCATCATTTTCTAATATTTATACATACATTTACTCAATTGATGTAGTTACAGCTATGGAAACATAGGTTGGTTGTTCCAATATAGGATATATAGAGAGAATATGGTTCTAGAATAGGAAAACCATGATATAGTTCTAATACATAGAGAGAATATTAAAAAAATGGAGTTGGACATTTGAGAGCTTGGAGTGTTCTTTAGGTTGGCCTTAATCACCCTTAATTTATTTTGTATCTTGTTATAAACATGTTATATATCCTCTTAGTTATTTGTTTATTTTCTATATTGGTTTATTATTTATTTGATTCAAGTACTACACAGTCCTTCATGTTTCCAAATTATTCTATTATTTTGGATTTTATGTAGAAAGGAATCGTATAAAATACGAGTTAATGATCCATGTTTAAGATCGTATTGAATTATATGATTTGTATAGATACTGTGAGAATGAAATTGGGAATAACCACGCATAGAGAGAAATCCTATATTTATGGATACAATGATATGATATCTTCCTCATCATGGATTTGATATATTTTTAGAGGGACATAATTAAATTTAGTGTAGGGATTACTATGTTAAATGATGTTAATGGAGAACAGGAGGTATTTGTTTGATAGTAAGATCCTCTTTGTGGTTATAGGCCTATTATATCCTTATTGTTCAGGATGGCCTAATTAATTATTTCCATGTAAAAGGTTTATCTGATAGTTTTTAAAAAAATTGTGGGATATTATCTTCATGGTATACCAATGGATGTTTTGTTATTACCCCATTAATGAGAGATAATGTTTTGGATGATGCAACAAAATGTATTTTCTCATACCTAAATATCTATATATGTGGTTCTTCTTTGTGAGTTTCCTAAGATTAAATTAAATCTATATGATATATGTTAGTGAATATTATTTCATCAAACATCCGCTCCATAATATTCAATAGTTTTTTATGGATATGTAAAAGGATATTTTGCATATCTGTATCCAAAATCATTTCTTGAATCAGGTGATAGTAAAAATCATTTATCAACTTCTAATAATTAATGATTACTTCAATCACCTAAAGGGATTATATTGGTTCATAAAAATAAACATATTGTTAGGATATTATCATATTTTGGGGAACTAAAATGATTTTCTAAATTCATATAATTTATGTTTTTATGATTGGGGAAGTCATTTCTTAGGAAACAATGAAGACAATTTCTATGGTGAATATTTTCCTTATTCATAAAATGAATTACATGATGTTAATATTAAAAACCTAGAGTTTTTATTCTAGTAGACTTATTAACCAAAAATTATTATGAATTATTTTAGATTAACAGGATTTAGTTAGATTTCTAGTATTTGAAGAAACATTAGTAGGACCATAGTACATTTTCCCTAAAGACAGAGTTCATTTTGACAGTTTCTGTGACACATAGAGACATGGGATAGAGAGTGTGTGGATGGAGAAAATATTATTTGTTTCTTCTGGGTATCCGTAGTTATATCCCCATGAGTGGAACTTTGTAACTCCAGATCTTGAGTTAGCATTCATTGTGTTATCCTTGATGATGTGTCTACATTACCTCATTGTTGTGTAGTTTTTGATTTTCTATGACAATATTGAATGGTATGTATTCTATAAGTATGCAATGGACAGGCGACATAAGAGGGGTATAAAAATTGTGTTGAATAATAAATTTTAAATTTCATTTACACTATTTAAGGGTATTTTTGTATTATTACATTGACTAGAGAGTGACATAGCTATATTGTGTGTTAATATAACAGTTCAGGGTGAGTGATGAATAAGAATTTTAAGATACTTCTAGGTATTGGATATTTTAATGAAATATAATTTATATTTTATATTATATTGAATAAATCATTTGAGACAATTTTGTAGGGGTTGAAACTAGGTGGTTCTTTGGTGAGGATCTATTGAGACCATGTTTCTTTAATTTATTCCCCTAATTGTTGGTATGAGGATAAAAAATACCGGTTGTTATTCTAGATAAGTAATTTAGAACTAATTGTGAGGCACGATATTTTTTTAGAGTAGTATCATTTCTAATAAATTCTATTAAAACACATCATTATAATTATTTATTGAGAACAAAGGAGTTAGTTTTTGTGGAATTGGTTAAAAAAAAGGTCAATGTTCATGTATTGTTGTTCATTCTTCTAGAATTTTTAGGACAAGAAACAAGATCCCAATGGATTAATCCATCCTATATATGTTTATCAATAAAAGATGGAGGACATGTTGATATAATTAGTTACCTACTTTCAATAATCTCTAAGAGGCTTTTATTCAAAAATCATGATAGTGTATAGTTTGATGAAATATTCCCCCACTATAGAAATCATTGAGGTGATCTTGTTTGATGTTTTATCGATGATGTATCTGTAGGAGGTTGGGTGACACCAGATATTCCACTTGAATAACATCTAGAATAATTAACCTTTATTTACCTGTAGGGAATCATGACGTACCCATCATATATTTCTCTCCAAAATATTTCATATCACTTTTTTTCATATTTAGATAGATTGTCTAAAAGAGTTCTCTATAAACATTCTTGAAAGCATCATTTCTCATGTTTCATAGATTATGGGTATTTTATATTAAGGAATCATCTATTGGTTTATTTTCTACAATATTAGTTTGCATTCCATCATTTGTATGGATCTATTGGGATCATGATATGGACTAACTTCATGTTCTCCATTGTGCTGGATTGGGGTCAGACAGTTAGCAATTATTGGGTAAGGACTAATGTAGAGTTTGAAAAATATGGTTCATGTGATTCCCAATATAATTACTAGAGAAAAAGATTTAAAAAAAATATTATTTCGATAATAGGAGTAGACCTCTTAAGTTTTACATTAGATACAACATGTTCATGAAGATTAATCCATGTCATGGGAGGTTAATTTTTTGTTATGAGAGTCACCATTATCGACGTTTTATTGGATCTTTTGAATCTTTTACTCATGTTGGTTCTGTGGAATGTCATATATCACATCCCCCCACATATATTCTTGATATAATAAATCATTCATGTGTGACATAATCGTTTTTATCATTATATAAATTCTAAAATCATTTATTTGGTTGAGAGAAGTGTTTCAATTGTTGTGATATATGAGGAGCGGAATATGTAGATCCATAAACACAAATATATTCAATTTTGTGGGAATTAAATTCCATTCAATCATTTATTATGGTTAAATAGTGCAATGAAAGAGTTTATATAGGATCAAGAGACTCATATACAAATTCATAACCCTATGATGTTTGATGTTTAACTCTTACAATGTTATAAAAATAGTTTTTTGTCTGTGAATATTATCTAGATTATGAGAAAGATGTTTCTCCTGTTTATTATTATGTATTTAATCCCATTTAAGATTTATCTTCACATTAGAGTTTATATGATTTTGTTGTTGGTTTTTCATAGTTTTTTTTGTTTCTCTTATAGTAACATTTTTGAGATTGTTGATATAGAGATAGTTGAGAGGTATTGTGTTGGGTGGATGTTTATATTAATACATTTATTCCATTCTATTGAGGATTGGTTTTTATTTCTAAATAAATTATAATGGTTTCTTATGTTTCAAATATTGTATGGGATACTAGTATCCCATTCCATTTTTTGTTTTGGGTGGATTTTTCTCCCAAATGGTGTTCCAAATATTTTAGTGAAAAAATTTTGAATAAGGGGGTGCCACAAAAAATAGGGTATTGGTGTAGGGTGTATCCCTAGGCTATTCCATGTTACAGGTTGATATGGAATGGATTTAGGGTCAAACCCTCAATTTCATGAGAATAAAATGTCAAATATATCATCCCACTACGTGTTCTCTATAATATGGCACATGGGGATCTTATAGTCTACATTGAGGCTAATGGATTCTCAGGGGGTAGTTACAAAACAATAGTTTTTCTATAGACTAACCACTCTTACATTAATGGGGGATTATGAAATGATGTTTATTGTTTTGTCTTATTATCCAATCCCCTTTTATATGATCATTTCATGTTCCCAGGATGCATATTTGACCCATTTGGTCAGGGTGTGGTCTATTTTGTTGTTCCATCGAATGCCTTTTGTTAGGGGATAGTGGAATAGTCGTGGGGGCTGTGTCATAGACTTTTAAAATTACTACTGTCAATAAATACCCATTAGAAACATAAAACTTCACATTTACCAAATTATGCCCCTCAAACCCTTGGATAATGATGTTTATTTCAAAAAGGTTGAATCCCCTTTTGATAATAATTTTAAAATGAATCCTAATGATTAATTTTTTGAAATATAAGGTTATGCTGGACACTAATTTCTAGTATTTATATTCATTTGATACCATTATATCTTGTTTCGTATTTTAATGTTATGATAGATTCTCCAAAAAAATTTAATTGAGTGTTGTATTTTTTCTTTTATGTTCGAGGAATGATGGCTTTAGGATATCAAAGTTTCTTCACAATAATGGTGATCAGATATCAATTTTTTATTTATATTTTATCTTCAATATCAATTATTATTTGTTTGATGTTTTGGATTCATTAATTATCCAATTTATTAATATAAGATTTCAATGTTATAATTTTTTACGAAACATTTTGGAATGGGATTTACTTAAAAAAAATATTTAATGTAATTAATAATGAAACTATATTTTGATCTCATGTACATGATTATGAGATATGATAAATTTTTCCACTATATTTCCAAGATAGTGTGATATATATGTTATGATTATTAATATGTTTCATTGAATGGAAAATGGTAATGAACATAAATCCAAAATTAATTGATTTATTATATTAAGAATTAATGTATAGTAATTGTTTTAATCTAGTTCCCGTTATTATTTTAATTTAATTAAATTAATGACACTATATAAATTAAATTGAATTGTGATTTCCATGTATTAATGTAATTTTTAAGAACATATTGATGTAATTATTATTAACATATATGATGAAATTTATTGAAAGGTATATTTATCCACACTTTTTATTATCATTGTATGATGAAAATGGAATTATACTAATAGAAATTTAATATTTTTGTGATATCTTGAGATAGGTTATGGAATAGGTTTCTCGTACATTGAACCTATAAATAATTAATTTTTCAATTAAATATATAAGAAAAACAAGATTTTTGATAAATAAAAATTCATGGGTATGAGGGTGCTCACTATTTAAAAAAGATAATATCTTTGAGGTTGGGGATGTTTGATATCATTATTATGTGAAGGATAAATGACTTACTTTAGTGATAAACATCCATGTCGAATAGGTATGTTGTCATCTGAATCATGATATGAAATAGATGTGATACTTAGAACATTTTGTAATAATCCTTTGGTGGATGAAACTAGTATAGCTTATGAGGTATTGATGGGGAAGATAAAGGTTGTGATATAAGGTCACTCATGTGTTGGAGATATACAAGCTAATATTCTTGAGGGTTCATTGTTCAACTGGAGAAGTTATAATGGTTTGATGACAACATTACCCCTTTTTCATGGCATATTTTATTTTTAAGGAATATTTTATTAAGAAGATTTATTGGTAACTTGTTTTATATATATTCATTTATAAACAACTAGGAAAAGATATATGTGATTTCTTATATATTTTTGTTCATATTATAGGACATTTTCCAATAATACCATTAATCAGTGAATGTTAATTAATTGTTAACAGACAATCTTTTCTATGGGGTTGATGTTTCTAAAATTAAAATGAGATGATATTGAGATATCATTGACTCAATATATATTATTTATAAATGTAATGGGATTGGAATGACATTAAAATTAATTTAATTGGAATGAAATTAATTTTTTTGGTAATTAAATAATTATCAAAGTGTTTATTATTAAAAAGTAATGAAGTATTTTAAAATAACTCATTAAATTATTTTGTACATATACGATGTCTACTCATGAGTAGTAATAGGCAAGTGTCAATGTGATGATAACCTCTATTGAAATAATGACTATGTTATTCCCCAAGCATTGCTGTGAGAAATAAATTATCTAGTATATTTTGTGATTTTATTCCCTATTCCACCCATGATAGTTGGGGAGACTATCACCTAGTGAACTCTAGGTGGGTGTTTCCCCAAAATACATGTGGGAAGATGGGAAGATGACTCCACCTATAAACCCTTTTGCTTATCTTGGTAGTGTAATGTGGAAGTAACAAAAATGTTCAGTTTCATTATATATATATATAGATGAGTGTTATGGATTATTGATATTTTACACAAATACATATATAGATACATTATCAAATTGGTTATTCTATTTATAATCGGTATAAGTTGTGATGTATTTATAAACCTTACCCAATGTATGGGATCTAATGTCCTGAAGTATAATATGTTTGTGCATGTGCATATTTCATTTAAATTGATTTAATATGATTTTGTTTGATTACTTTTATTGTGTATTTTGATGATATCTTAATTTATTTTATTTGGACTTTTTTAATTCTTATCACATTGGAAATATAATATATTTATCTCTATTTTATTAGTTAATGAGGATGTTTGAAAATTCTTATATATTTCTCAAAAATTTAATGAAGTTGCTACTATGTTTTTAGAAACTCTACATTTCACGGTTTTAAAACATTTATGTATTTATTTTACTGAAACTTCTACAGTTTTCTGATTTGTATGAAACATGATTATATGGAAAGATAAAATTTTTATCTTGATTTCATTATTTTACATCAATTTCTAAAAATATCGTTTGAATGGACTTTTAATTACCTGAAGTTCTGATATTCTGTTTTGATGTAGCAGTTTTTCCATTAAAGTTTTGCTTCTCTTTTTTAATGATTTTAGGAACATTATATGTTTTTTTGAATTGATTATTTTTTTGGAACGTTAATAAGTTTTTATACAAATCATTATTTTTGATCAATGTCTGAATCTTCTGTTAAAAGCCCTTAAAAATTCATTGACGTTTGTCACAACATTCTGTCCAGATTTCTATCAAAAGTAAGGTTCATTTTTGTTTCAAAAGTAAGGTTCATTTTTATTTCAAAAGTAAGGTTCATTTTTTGTATAAAAATTATGGTTCATTTGTTATAAAAAGTATGGTTCATTTGTTATCAAAAGTATGGTTCATTTGTTATAAAAAGTATGGTTCATGTGTTATCAAAAGTATGGTTCATTTGTTATCAAAAGTATGGTTCATTTGTTATCAAAAGTATTGTTCATTTGTTATCAAAAGTATGGTTCATTTGTTATCAAAAATATGGTTCATTTGTAATAAAAAGTATGGTTCATTTGTTATCAAAAGTAAGGTTCATTTTTTATCAAAAGTAACTTTCATTTTTATCTCAAAAGTAGGGTTCATTTGTTTATCTCACAAAAGAATAGTTACTGTTCATACACTATGTTACTGTTCATACCCTACGTTACTGTTCGTACCCTACGTTACTGTTCGTACCCTACGTTACTGTTCGTACCCTACGTTACTATTGCTACCCTACGCTACTATTCTTACCCTACGTTACTTTACTATTCATACCCTATATTACATTATTGATAGCTCGGAATTTATTGTTCGCTCCGAAGTTACTATTCACTCCGAAGTTACTATTCACTCGGAAGTTACTATTCACTCCAAAGTTATTGTTCACTTCGAAGTTACTATTCATTTAGAAGTTACTGTTCATTATGCGGAATTTTTTAAAAATTTATTTTCTACAAATATATGGATTATTTATTTAACGATTTTTTTTAAAATGCTCATTAAATATACTGATTTTAATGAAAGAGTTTTTAATGTTTCTAGTGCTATATTTAGAGAGAAAATTTAATAACATTCTTCAATATATTTTACAAATAAATTTGGACGTTTCAAGATTGTCTAAATTTAATTGTTTGAATTTAATTCCAGAATCTGCTGCTAGTTTTCAGGAACTGTTTTGACTTCGTTTAAATCATATTAAACAGATTTAAAATTCTGTTTTGAATAATTCAATGCATTTATTATTCTAGAGATTTTATTGGAGGACTTATTAAAAATATTTTTAATTCCTTTATTCGATATTTTATTTTACGGGAATAAAGAAGCAAAAATTCTGCTATTTTCAGGGAGATATATATATGAGATCTCTTAACTTAATTAATTTTGAATATCCTAAGGAAGCGGAGTTGCTGCAGATGCCATATTTTTTTTCTCTATATATACATTTATCTCTTGCAGGAAAAACAACAACACAATACAAAGAGAAAGTGTTGTGAACTTTAAATCTGCTATGCATTTGCAACGTCCTTTGACAGTCTACTTCATCATCTGCTCGGTCTCTCAAATGATGAATTAATTCTGCTTCGACTACAATTTCATTGACGATATGTGCTGAACTAAAACTCATGAACCAGTACTTGTGCTTTAATTTTTATATTCTCTTTCATATGGTTCTGAGTCTGTAACACTACTTCCCATATCTCACACGCACTCTTATTTTTTTGGATATGCTTTTTCCTACTAAAGCATTATTTGTTATCCTTTTTCATCGGGTTGTGACTCCTGGATTCTAAGGTCAGGATCTTAGGGTTGTGACTCCCTGTATCTAAAGTCAAGACAGTTTGAGTTGTGACTCCCAGTATCTATAGTCAGGTTATAAGGGTTGTGACTCCCCACACAAAAGTCAGTGTCGTGGTTATCCCTCCACTAGAAAACAATTTTGTAATTGGGTTAGGATTCCCCTTTAAAAATCATTTTTAGTGCACATGTATCACTCGCCAAGTAGAGAGGTATACGAGTAGTGTAGGCCCACTTTGGACCGAACAACTATAAAAAATCCTTACGTTATTTAATGTTTCCGCTGCTAATTAAATTTAATAATTAACATTGATAATTAATTTATTTCATTTAAATTTTTAATCTGGTCTATTCACCCCCTCTAGACCATCTGCCATTACCCTGTCTGACCTAAAAATGGGTATCAGAGGATAACCTTCTTAAGAATAGTTTTCCTCTATCATAATATTTCCTTATACTTGGTTGTTCCTTCAGGAATTTATCCAATCATTTATTTTATCTGCTTTTATATTTTATTGTGCTAACCTATTCCTAGACCTCACAGTCTAATGATATTGAACTACTAAGATGGCAGGATTGAACCCGAATGATGCAGAGATTCCTCAGAAGCCACCACATTTTGATGCCAATGATTATGGATACTGGAGATCCTGAATGGAGGCATACCTCAAACTGTTGAGAAATGAGCACTGGTCTATCATGTCAAAACAATACACACTGCCTGATGCTGATCCAGATACTCTTATAGGAATTGATGCTACTAGATATGTCTTAAATTACAAAGTCGTTAATATTTTATATTCTTCTATTAACAGAAGTGTTTTTAGTCATGTTTCTTCATGCAATACATCTCATGAGATTTGGATGATTTTGCAAGTTACTCACCTTGGCTCTAACAAATTGATCTGAACCAAACTTGGAATGCTTCGTGCTAAGTATCAAGACTTCAATATGGGTGAAGATGGAACTGTAAATCAAATGTTCCATAGATTCACAAGCATTGTGAATGGAATGAATTCAATTGGAGGATCTCTGGAAAATCCTATACTTATTGAAAGAGTCCTATGAGAATTACCAAAGAAATGGCTTGCAAAGAAGGTTTCCATTGATGAAAGCAAGAACTTCAAAGAGTACACAATTAATGAACTGATTGGATCACTACTCCAATATGAACTAGAAGTGAAGAACATAGCTGACGAGGGGACAAAAAAGGTGTAGATTTTAAGTCTATAAATATTATGTCTAATAATTCTTCTGATTCTGATTTACATGATATTGAAAAGGAAGACATGGCTCAGATTGTAACTAGAGTCTACAAAAGAATGAAAAAGAAAGGTTTAAAAAACCATCTTAGTATAAATCCTCAAAAAGAAAAATATAAGAGAGATAAGAAAGGTGATACATATTACAATTCTTCAGATGTAACTTGTTATGAGTGCAGGAAGAAAGGTCATATCATACCTGATTGTCCTAAACTAAAGAATAAAGACAAATACAAAAGAAGGATAGAAAGGCATTGACAACCAGCTGGAGTTGTACTGAAGAATCTAATTCTAGTGAACCATAGGGAAATGATAATGATTCTGCTAACTTGTGTTTCATGGAATCACTGTATAAGGTTTTTAATTCTAGTTATTATTCAGAATTTTCTGATTCTGAATATGAATATGAAAAGCCCAATGTTTTTTAATTAAATAAAGAAATTTAAAGATTAAGAAAAGTTATTTTCAAATCTACTAATTTATATAATAAACTTATAGAAGATAATGGAAAACTTGTTACTGAAAATAAAGTAATTTTTCAATAAAATAAATGGTTAATAAACACTACTTCTGCTTCTCATTCAACAGTTTATGATAATTTGAAAATTGCTCAAGATCTGAATGAGAAATTGAAAAAGGAAGTTGAATGTCTTAAACAAAATTTATCTTCTTTTATTCAAGGTCGTGAAAAATATCATGAGATAATATATTTGACTTAAACTGATAAAAATAAATATGGTTTTGGTTATGATAAAATATTACCTCAAATGTATAAAACTTTTTTTGTTAAAACTAAAAATGGTTGTTCTTCAACTGTTACTTGTTTTAAATGTGGCATGAATGGTCACTATGCCAATGACTGCTCACTTAGATTTAAACAATATTTGGGATTTACAAAAACTAAAATTTCTAAATCCTTGTTATAGAGATTACCTTACAATACATTTTTAAATTATGTATGGGTAGCTAAAAATTTTATTACTAATCCTATTGGACCCAAAGTAGCTTCGGTACCAAAATTGTCAATTAATTGATTTTTGTAGGAAAAATTCCTTGGATGTGTCAAGAACAACATATGTTACATGGACAGTGGATGCTCTAGGAATATGACCGGAGAACCATCATTGTTCACATAATACAACACATGTGATGGAGGAACTATTACTTTTGGAGACAATTCCAAAGGAAAAGTAAAAGGTTTTGGTAAAGTTGGTATTTCAAATTCTACATTTATTTCGAATGTTTTATATGTTGAAGTTTTCAAAAATAAATTAATTATTATATCACAATTATGTGATGATGGAATGGAAGTTAAATTTTAAAATGATAAATGTTTTGTTTTTATAGATGATTCCTTGTTATTTTATGCTAATAGAAAAGATAATATTTATACTATTGATTTTGCTGAACTAATTTTTCAACATGTAAAGTGTTTGAATGCTGTAGAAAATGACAACATCCATTGACACCGACATTTAGGACATGTTAATTTTAGATTGTTTCACAAGATATCAAAGAATGAGAATGTTTTACAACTTCCTTCTTTGAAGAAATAACAACATCATGTTTGTGAGGCATGTATGAAATGGAAGCAGCACAAAATTTATTTATAAACCTATCAATCAGATAAGTACTAATAAGCCATTACAGTTAGTACGTCTTGATTTATTTGGTCCAACTCAAATTTGTAGCCTTGGTGGAAAGAAATGTACTTTAGTTATTGTTGATGATTATAGTATATTTACTTGGGTATATTTTCTAGCTCATTAAAAAGAAACTTTTTCTAAATTCACTACTTTCTCTAAATTAGATCAAAATGATAAAGGTTTTATGATTATTTCTATTGTTAGTGATAAAGGAGGTGAATTTCATAATTTAGATTTTGAAAAATTCTGTGAAAATAATGGATATTTTCATAATTTATATGCTCCTAGAACACCACAACAAAATGGTGTTGTAGAATGGAAAAATAGAACTCTTATTGAAATGGCTCGAACTATGTTAAGTGAATATAATCTACTCAGATATTTTTGGGCTGAGGCTATTTTTTCTGCATGTTATATTTGAAATAGAATTCTTATTAGACCTTTTCTAAAGAAGAATCCTTATGAATTATTCAAAAATAAAAATCCTAAAGTTTGTTTTTTTAGATTTTATGGATGCAATGTTTTTATTTTAAATTCAAAGGATAATTTAGATAAATTTGATGCTAAAAGTGATGAAGGTATTTTTCATTGTTATTATAATAACAGTAAATCTTATAGAGTTTATAATAAAATAACGATGGTTATTGAAGAGTCTGTCCATGTTATGTTTGATGAAAATAATGTTAAAATAAATTATGATTCTATTGTTTTTTATGATGAGTTTAGAGATTTCAATTTTGCTGAAGATATTCCTATAGGTAAGAGTGAATTAATTAAGGGGGAGAATACTCCTTCTCAACCTGATCCATGAAAATAGATTATTCACAAAGACCATCCTGTTGAAAATGTAATTTACAATGTTGATTCTAGTGTCAAAACCAAAAATTCTATTTTAAATTATTGTGCAAATTCTTCTTTTATTTATGATTTTGTTCCTATTAATATTAATGATGATTTAAAAGAATCAAACTGGATTATTGCTATGCAAGATGAATTAAATCAGTTTGTTAGAAATAATGTTTGGAATTTAGTAGACTTGCCTGATGATAAGAAGGTAATTGGAACTAAGTGGATCTTTAGAAACAAGCTGGATGAATCTGGACAGATTGTCAAAAACAAAGCCAGACTTGTTGCTCAAGTATACTCTCAAGAAGAAGGTATAGACTTTGAAGATTAATTTCCACCTATTTCCAGGTTTGAGTAAATTACAATTTTATTAGACTTTGCGTGTTTTCAAGGTTTTAAATTATATAAAATGGATGTAAAAATTTCTTTCTTAAATGGTTTTATTACTGAAGAAGATTATGTTTCTCAACCCCCTAGTTTCGAAAATAAAAAATTTCACAACCATGTTTTTAAATTATCTAATGCTTTATATGGTCTTAAACAAGCACCTCATGCTTGGTATGAAAGACTTTCTTTATTTTTATTAAAAAATGGTTTCATGAAAGGAAATGTTGATCCTACTCTTTTTATTAAAATATCTTCTGATGATATTTTAATTGTTCAAATTTATGTTGATGATATAGTTTTTGGATCATCTAGTGAAATACTTTGTAATGATTTTTCATTATTGATGTCTTCTAAATTTGACATGAGTTTAATGGGAGAATTAATGTTTTTCTTGGACTACAAATTTCTCAAAGGAAAGATTGAATTTTTCTTAATCAATCTATGTATGCTAAAGATTTAGTTAAAAGATTTGGTCTTGATTCATCTAAATCCATGAAAACCCCCATTGGTACTAATTGTAAATTATATAGTGATGAATCTAGTAAATCAGTTGATTTAATAGTTTATAGAGGTATGATAGGTAGCTTTCTATATTTAACAGCATCTAGAACTGATATAATTTTTAGTGTTTGTTTATGTGCTAGATTTCAAGATGATCTTAATGAAATTCATATTAAAGCTGCTAAAAGAATAATTAGATATGTTAAAGGAACTGTTGATTCAAGTTTATTTTATTCAAAATATAAATGTTTTGATTTAACATATTATTCTACTTCTGATTTTGGAGGCTGTAGAATTGACCGAAAAAGCACATCAGGTATCTGTCATTTTTTGGGAAAATTTTTAATATCTTGGTCATCTAAGAAACAATTATCTATTTCTTTATCTACTGTAGAAGCTGAGTATATCTTTTCTACTAGTATTTGTACTCAAAGTTTATGGATTAAGAAAACTTTATGTGATTTGGGTGTTCATCTTGATAAACTACCTATTTATTGTGATAATACATCTGCAATTTCTATTTCTAAAAACCCCATACAACATTCTAGAACAAAACATATTGATCTTAGATTTCATTTCATTCGAGATCATGTGAATAAGGGTGATATTGTTTTCGAATTTATCCCTTATGAAAATCAGCTTGCAGATATTTTTACAATGCCTTTAGACTCTGCTTAGTTTGAGAAATTAAATTTTCTCTTGGTATGTTGGAATTTTAAATTTTATTGGCAGCATTTTTTTAGGCGGAGCATGTTTTCACCTTGTGTTTATCTAAAAAAGGGGGAGAAGTTTTGGAGAGATGTTTTGGTGAGAAATAATTTGGTTTTAATCATTTTAAAAATTCATTTATGGTTTAAATGTTTTGGTTTGGTAATCAAATAAAAAGGGGGAGATTGATTGTGCATGTGCATATTTCCTTTAATTTGATTTCATATGATTTTGTTTGATTACTTTTATTATGTATTTTGAAGATATCTTAATATATGTTATTTGGATTTTTTTGCTTATTATCACCTTAGAAATATAGAATATTTATCTATATTTTATTAGTTAATGAGGAAGTTTGAAAATGCTTATCTATTTCTTAAAAATTTAATGAAGTTGCAACTATGAATTTAGAAACACTACATTTCACTATTTTAAACAATTTATGTATTTATTTTACTAAAACTTATAAGGTTTTCCGTTTCTTATGAAACATGATTATATGGAAATATAAAATATTTATATTAATTTCATTAGTTTACATCAAAGTCTAAAAATATCGTTTGAATGGACTTTTAATTACTTGAAGTTCTGATATTGTGTTTTCAAGTAGCAATTTTTTCAGAATTGTTTTGCTTCTGTTTTTAATGACTTTAGGAACTTTAAAAGTCTTTTTTAATTGATTAATTTTTTGTTGGAAAGATAATAAGTTTTTCTACAAATCATTAGTTTTGATCAAAGTCTGAATCTGCTGTTAAGAGCCCTTAAAAAATCGTTGAAGTTTGTCACAACATTCTGTCCAGATTTCTAACAAAAGAAAGATTCATTTTTGTTTCAACAGTAAGGTTCATTTTTGTTTCAAAAGTAAGGTTCATTTTTTTGATTCAAAAGTATGTTTCATTTGTTATCAAAAGTATGGTTTATTTTTTTATCAAAAGTATGGTTCTTTTGTTATAAAAATTATTGTTCATTTTTTATCAAAAGTATGGTTCATTTGTTATCAAAAGTATGGTTCATTTGTTATCAAATGTATGGTTGATTTGTTATCAAAAGTATGGTTCATTTGTTATTCAACGTAAGGATCATTTTTTATCAAAAGTAAGGTTAATTTTTATCTCAAAAGTAGGGTTCATTTTTTAATCTCACAAAAGTATGGTTGTTGTTCATACCCTACGTTACTGTTCATACCCTACGTTACTGTTCATACCTTACCTTACTGTTCATACCCTGTGTTACTGTTCATACCCTACGTTACTGTTCATACCCTACGTTACGGTTCGTACCCTACCTTATTGTTCGTACCCTACATTATTGTTCATACCCTACGTTACTTTAATATTCATACCCTACGTTACTTTATTGTTCGCTCTGAAGTTATTGTTCGCTCCGAAGTTACTATTCACTCCAATGTTACTATTCACCTGGAAGTTACTATTCACTCCAAAGTTACTATTCACTTCGAAGTTACTGTTCATTCTGAAGTTAATGTTCTTCACGTGCAATTTTCTAAAAATTGATTTTCTGCAAATATATGGATTAGTTTTTTAACGATTTTTTGTAAAATCCTGATTAAATAAAAGGATCCTAATGAATGAGTTTTTAATGTTTTTGGTGCTCTATTTAGAGAGAAATTTTAATAACTTTATTCAACATATTTTACAAAAAAATTTGGATGTTTCAAGATTGTTTAAATTTAAATGTTTGAATTTAATTCCGGAATCTGCTGCAAGTTTTTAGGAACTGTTTTGACTTCGTTTAAATCATTTTAAATGGATTTAAAATTCAGTTTTGAATCATTCAATCCTTTTATTATTCTAGAGATTTTATTGGAAGTCTTATTCAAAATATTTTGAATTCCTCTATTAAATATTTTATTCTACGGGAATAAAGAAGCAACGATTCTGCTATTTTCAAGGAGATATTTATGGGATCTCTTAACATAATTATTTTTGAATATCCTAAGGAAGCGTAATTGCTGCACCTTCTAGATATTTTTTGTTCTCTATATATGAAGTAATCTCTTGTAGGAAAAACAACAACACAATACAATGAGAAAGTGTTGTGAACTTTGAATCTGTTGTGCATTTGCAACGTCCTATGACACTCTGCTTCATCACCTGCTCGATCTCTCACGCCCTGAATTAATTCTACTTCGACTATAATTTCATTGACAAGACGTGTTGAACTAAACCTCATGAACCAGTATCTGTGCTTTAATTTTTATATTCTCTTTCATCTGGTTCTGAGTCTGTAACACTACTTCCCATCTCTCGCACGCACTCTTATTTTTCTATTTATGCTTTTTCCTACAAAGGCATTATTTGTTATTCTTTTTCTTCGGGTTGTGATTCCTGGATTCTAAAGTCAGGATGTTAGGGTTATGACTCCCTATATCTAATGTCAAGACTATTTGGGTTGTGACTTCCAGTATCTAAAGTCAGGTTGTAAGGGTTGTGACTCCCATCACAAATTCCAGTGTCATGGTTATCCCTCCACTAGAAAAGGATTTTGTAATTGGGTTATGATTCCCCTTTAAAAATCATTTTTAGTGCATAGGTATCTCTCGCCGAGTAGAGAGGTATAAGAGTAGTGTATGCCCATGTTAGACCAAACTACTATAAAAAAACATCCTTACGTTATTTAATTTTTCCGATGCAAATTAAATTTAATAATTAACTTTGATAATTAGTTTATTTGATTAATATTTTTAATCTGGTCTATTCACCCCCCCCCCCTCTAGACCATCTATCATTACCATGTCCGACCTAACATAATACAATCATTAAGATACATGACTTATGGTATATGGAGCCTCCCATAAAATAACAATTTACTATGTATGGATATGTTAATGGGATAACATGGTGTATGAGGCCCATGTTGTGATAAATAACCAAGGATTATTCAGGTTCTCATAATATAGGTATAGATGGATTAGTACATTCGATGTTGGGATAGGGTCAGAAATTAATTAATAAGTCGAGGCGAGGTACCCTTGATGGTTCAATATGATTATATATGATCTATAGTATATGATAAATTGTGGGAGATGGCCATGGAGAGACTAAAAATATATTATACCTATTTAGATGATGATTTAATTTCGTAAATTGTAATTTTACTTTATCATGAATTCATTATGATTTTCATGAGATGATCTAGGCATGATCCTACATAGTATACTATTATTCTAACCGCACGTTTGTAGAAATTGTTTTTCGTTTATCAAGTGATTTTGTTTATCATGCAAGATATTAATAGGATCAAGTTTTAAAATAGTTATTTGGTATTTTGGTTCAACACTAAGTTAACCATATTTTACTTGAAGTATTATTTTAATTTATTTAGTAATATATTTCATTTTATATATGAAATTTGGATTTATTTTACTTTTAGAAGAATGTGTTGATTGGGTTATTTTTCTTATATATCATTTTCTATTATACAAATATAGGGTAATTCCACTCATTTATATGTATTATATATGCACTTTTATTTTCATGACCTGACCCAAACTCGGATTAAGCCGCAACTACCCCAAGCCAGCCTTCATAGGCCAGGGGCTGGCGACAAGGGTCGAATGCTAAACAACTCAGGGATACCTTTTCCTATGTACCTATATACACACACACATAGCCCACTCAATGCAGAAGTGCAGAGTAAAAGGAAAAGTAATGTACTAACTTCTATAAACAACCTAAAAAGTTCATCGACCTCTAAACAGTACAAAGTAAAAGCTGAAGGTAAACTGAAACGAAAAAGGGAAAAACATGCTCCCAACCAGAAAAGTGACACAACCCAGCAATAGGTAAACAAAAGTAAACAACAGGGAGATTCCCACACCTTAAACCCAACTACGACCACTGAACAAGGTTTTATCCAAAACTACTAAGCTTCGATGAAGTCTCGACAAACCTGTTTGTCATCTGTAAGGGAACACCAAGTGTGGGAAACACCCAAGCAATGGTGAGTATCAAAACTACTCCGTAGGATTCCCCGAATGCTAGAGGGAAAAACAATGGAGGTATTGATGATGTGACCAGTAGATTGAACAGTGAAAAATAAGGGAGTACAACGGAGAGTGCAGTAAATAGTACAGCTCAACTGAAAAAGAGGAAGTAAGCAGACTCTTCCAAACACAAGGAGCTAGAATCAGTGAGAATATGAACTTCTCGTTGAGTCTTCACTACCTATAGGAAGAGAGTAGACTCGTCCAACCACGAGAATCTAGCCACGGAAATCAAGTGTCATACCCCGTGAGTCTTCGTCTCTCCTGGAATGAGAGTAACCAATACCCAAGGAGTGGGTAGGAGAACAAGGTATACACATAAATATGCTCTATCAAGAAACCCAAACAATATCATAAAGGGAACTTCGTCTCATAGCTCATCCCATGAATGTGAGTGTCCAACATTCCCAGAAGTAAACACCATTAATGCCCAGTATCCGTACGTTTTCCCTGAACTGCATGTCAAGGGGCTCAAATCACCACACCTTGACACTATCCGCTTTGGGTGGCACTGACACACCCGTACGGTTTTAGGTTGCGTCACAAGGACCCATATCGGTGGGGAAATCACCTCTAGTACATGAGATTTATTGGGGAAGTTCAAAGCACACGTTGTGAATATGACACAGCTGATAGGACTTCTCAAACTCAACGCTGTCACAACACTGACCCGTACAACCAAGGGTCTTGCTCCAATAGTCATGGAGAAAATCCATAGACTAGTTTTTTTTAGAAAATACCATGTTTGAAATAAGTCACTGGGTGACCCACAACATAGTCTCTGCTAGAGGGTAAACCCTAAAAGGTCATCGGGTGACGCACTACCCAGTCTTTACTGGAGGGTAAACCCTAAGAGGTCATCGGGTGACCCACTGCCCAGTCACTGCAGGAGGGTAAACCCTACAAGTCAATGAGCTACCCACTGCCCAGTCTCTTCTTGAGGGTAAACCCGAAAGAAACTCGAAGAAGTCGAGGAGCAACCCACTACCCATTCCTTGCTAGTGGGTAAACCGAAAGAAGTCGATTAGAAACCCATTGCCCAGTCTCTGCTAGAGGGTAAACCCGAAGAAGTCGATGAGAAACCCCCTGCCCAGTCTCTCTTGGAGGGTAAACCCAAAACTGCTTCGGCCATCCCAGTTGGATGGTACAACATTGGCCAATAGAACACGGAGTGGGTATCGCACAACCACCGAACTCCAGAACAAATCCAGGTGAAACCACTCAACTCGGCTAGTCGAAACCATTGAGAATAGAAGGACCCTCTATGTTGCGAGTGGTCGAAGGTACGTAAAGAAGTACACAGCGCACACATGGGGCCCACACGACATGTGGCCCAAACTCATCTCAAAACCATGCGCACAATAATTATCAGGTACAAACTACAACATGTTCCTCCAAGAATTCACGTGTACTCCCAGAGTATACCACATTGCCAGCCCAAGGGCTATCATGAAAACGACACCCAACGTTAATGTGAAGTAAAAAAAACTTAATTTTGCAAACCTACATCATCCATGGCCCTAGAACGACCAACCACATCTCTTTAGACATCAACTTCACTCATACGGGAGTGAACACAATCTCACACCAAGGGTTCTCTACATACACTGCAGGAAGAACCGCCACTGGTACACCATTCATGCTTCCACATTAAATGAGATCTTGAATGAGACTCTGCCCATCAAAACAGATCATACAGTTGTAATCCTCATGAAAAAACAAGAAAGAGAGACAATTTACTCGCCTCCAACAGTCATCCGACGTAAAAGTCGTCTGACACAGCTTTACTCCCGAATGGCGTCCCGTGGTCCCGAGCCTCGGCCCCAAAAACAGTCAGGCACATTGAACCATTTCAATCCCCATGAAAAACACGTCAAATTGACTGCTCACTTGAGTGCAAAGAATAGCCGGAGAAAAAGATGAATTTCACCATACCCAACACAAGAGGCGTTTCATAGGACCCGCATCCCGGTCCCGAAGCACAACAGACAGATCACACTGTTGCAATACTCTCGAAAAAGTAGACAAGATTGACTAACCACTTTTCTGAAATGGACACCCGATGATAATGATAGAAAACACCACCAAATCCCAAAACGGCCCTCGTTGGGCCAGCACCATCGTGCCAAATTAAACCCGGTAGATTGCCCCATTGTAATGCCCTTGGAAAAACACTCATAATTGACTGCTCGCACACCCCGAATGGACATCCGATAAAAAATTTGGGAATCAATGCTCGTAGCTTAAAGGATGGGCCAAGGGGCCCAAACCTCAACTCCAGTTTCAATTCCTAAAAACCCTTTGGGAATCTTCGTCTTAACGCCAGGGTCACAACGCCACTGACGGCGCTCAAAACGAACATCAGATGTGTATGTGCCTCCCAAAACAAAAACCCCTCGAAAACGAAAAACCTACATAGCGCACGTGTCGTGCCAACAAACCCCTATTATCAGTTATAAAAAAATACCCGAGACTATCTTAAAAACTCAGTCTTGATTTAAGGATTTCACGGCTGCAGACGGTGCCCAAATCAGACACACTGTGCATGATTTATTATTTATAAATAATTTTCATAATAATAATTAAAATAAAAAATAATAAAAATATTATTATTATAAACTTATTATTATTATTATTTATTAGTATTATTATTATATTAAACTAGACCGACCATCCTTGATGGTCTTCTTCCGCACGCTGCCCAGCAAGACCCTCGTTTTGCGGGTCCTTGCTCCCTCAGTAGACCGGCTTCGGCCAGTCTTCGTTGATGCGCAAGCAGGACCCGCATTGAGTGGGTCCAGGCTTGCTCGGCATTCCTAAAGGTAGGCCTTAGGATTCTTTCGACCACGACGGTCGGCGCCTCTCGCCCGGCCAGCTCTAGCTAAAGACTTCCTGGCGACTGCGCTCCCCACCTCCGTCACACAGTGCAGCCCACCGTGCCGCCGCTCGGCATCACCGTCCACCGACCGCCTCCGCTGAAGGGAGCCTGCGCTGCCTCTGCTGGATCGTTGGGCCACCGCGCGTGCCACCAAACCTGTCTAAAAACTGCCGGAAATCCCATGTTTTCCATTAAACACTTCTAAAACCCCCAGATCTTCGGAAGATGACTACGATCGCCTCAGAACTCGGATTTCCAATACGAAAGATGAATTTGATAGATCGGAAGATATAATAAACAATTAAGGGCTTCTCTCGACAAAAAGACAACATATTGTCGCCATAATTCAACTTGAAACAAGGGATTGGAAATTAAAAAACGCAAAACGGAAACCTCTTACATGCAGGGGCGTAGGCTGAAGCATCACCGCCGAACCACCGGAGCCGTCATCGCCTTGCTGGTGGGAGGAGAGGATGGAAGAGGGCTTTCTGGAGGAGATCCCTTGATTGAGAGCATTAATGAGAGGGAAACACCAAGAGGGGAAGAAGGATGGGATTAGGTGTTTATGTAATAAAATTAAAATAAAATTTAATTTAATTTTTAATACCCACCAGAAGACCTGGGTCTGAACCTCCCGACAGGGTCAACGTTAAGCCTACCCTAGGGTAAACACCATCTCGCAATCACAACGGTGGTCTTGGAATTTTAATCTGAGCTTCCATTCGAATGTTATATAATTTAGCGTCTGAAGTTTCTAAATTACGAAAATTCCCCTGGTGGCATTTTACATAGAAGGCCCACGCCTGAAAAACATACACCCCTCCTAGGGTAAACACAACTTTCCAGACTCAACGGTGCCCTCAGTTTTCCAGTCCGAGCTACCGTTTAAGAGACACATGAGTTTAACCACTATATGAATAAATTGATTATTTTATTTATCTTTTTAATGTTCCGTTAACGGGCGATGAGTCCCAAAGTCCTGCGCTGACATGTTTTATGTCGTTCCTGGGGAAAACACCCCATTTCGGACCCATTTGTACTCTCATATTTTTGATCTGGATCTCCATTTAGGAGCTATCCCATTTATTTGGCATTCCTACTGTGAACACACTAAAAATTTAATTCTAGCTACACTGGGGCTCATAATCGCACGCCATCTGAAGGCGTTTATCTGGAATAACATCAAGAAAATTCAAAATTATTTTATAGCAAAAACCAGGTTTATAAATCTTTTATTTTTTCAATCATTTTTTCCTTGAAATGAACAACCATCGAAAAAATCCGGGTACTAAGCCTGCACCTGGCTATTTCATACCTAGAAGGACTCTTGCACTGTCCCACGTCACCACACACATACCAAATGATTTCATCTGTTCACGCGAGGTCTGACCTTACGGATGGTGTGCATAAGAGCATGCACACTTTTTCTCAGGTGAGTCATGTGGGAGACGCTATGCACCCAAACCTACCTTTGGGGTTAGGGCAAGGCGATATGGAAGCTCTCCATTTCTTTTCATGGTCTAAAATGGCCAGATGGATCTTAGGGGTAGCTCACCTCCCCGATCTAACCCCTACATTTCACCCCATGACTGGAGTCATCGTTTGGACATGGGGAAAATCTCGGTGAATCCCTACTTCAGAATATACATATTTTGAACTATCCAAGGATATTTGGTCACACAAGGTTTCACAGTCGATGTCCCACGACCCAGACTCTCTTACACGCTCGGAGAGAAAAGGATTCAATGCCCTTGACTAAAGAAAATGTTCCATGTCTTCTACCTTTCTGACACATGGTTACACCGACGCCCCACGCCACCCTAGTAACAACTCAAACATGGAGCAGGGTGAAAAGAATTTTACACACCGAGCCTAACAATTATACTAAAAAAAGTAGAAGAGTTGTAAAGCGTACCTCTTATCACCTCATGCTCTGCAGGATCATAGACATCCAAAGCCCGCGATTGTCCATGGTCCCAACTGCTAGCTCCCAAATCCTGACGCGGACCACCTGGTGGTGATGGAATGACCTCATAAATTCATCACCCACTACCAGTTCCTCATACTCCTCTGCAAGAACCACCACATTGGGTACTAATCCGATCACGGTGCTGCCTACATCATGGTTGTGCACCTGCTGCCTACCCATTATTCTCAACGTGCTTGTTTGGACAGTCTCACTCCAGGTGTCCTCGCCCATCGCAAGCATAGCATCGATACTCACAGAGCTGCCCTAGTGCCCTCCATCGCCACAATGTTGTACGAACACACCCCTGAGTCCGGTTATCGGAATGCCACCCGCGTCGAGGTTCTATCACCCGATGCCCTCTATCTGAGGAAGACATCTTGGCTCTGTCGATCATGCCACCACCACCAACTATAGAGCATGACAGGAATCTTTCTGTCACCAATGCCTACTCTAGAATCCCAGAATATGTGGAAATGCACAAGGGTACTATGACAGCACAAATCTCTCAGTGATGACCCTGCATGAACTTCCGTGCTCGAAAGTTTCCGTTGTGGACCAAGTCTGGGTAAAAACATGCACGGTCTGCGAACCTAGTCATGTACTTAGTCACCGTCATCCCTTCCTGCTGAAACTACAAGATTTACTGGATCCGAATAGAGTGTAAGTAGGAGGGGTAAAACTCCTCTTGGAACAGCAGCTGAAAGTCGCCCCACGAAAGGAACGACTCATCAAACAAATGAGTCACCAGAATCCACCAATTCCAAGCTTATCTATAGAAAAGAATGGAGACCAAAGTCACCATAAGATCTGCCGGAATCTGCAGAAGCCTGAAGAGTTAAACCACTGTCTCTAGCCAAACCTCTTATGCATCAGGGTATGGGTCACTACTAAACCTCAGCTGTCTCTGTCGCTGGAACTCACTGAGCGTGCTCAACCTGCGCTCAAGCTCCGCCTACTCTGTGGGAGATGTCTTCTGCTCACCATGCGGGGGTCCTTCTACCGGCCCCCCCGGATAAAGGGACTTGCATGATGGGTCCTGGACTGAGGCCTCGTAGCTCACATGGTCTTCTTCATGAACCATGATGGTGTCCTGGCTGGCTATCTTCACTAAGACATCTGAAATCTTAATCAAGGAGGTTCACAGTCAGATGAGAATATATTAGTATAACAGTAACTACAATTGAGAGATGACTCAAGAAGTACAGTCAAGACTCAATTCTATGTGATTCACAAAACAATTTCTCAGAAATAAGTGTCTCAGCATGCCGAGTTGAAAAGCGGATTATCAGGGTCCTGGTGAATGGATACGTTGGCCTCTGCACCATCACAAGACTCCCTGGCCTGAGAGCCGCTCTCGAGACATGTTAACACAGTTTCCCTAAATCCCAACCAATTCCTTTTTAGGGACGTCCGAACAACATCCCAAGAAATGAACCACCTCTGATACCACATTTTCACGACCCGACCATACCTGGGGTTAAGCCGCAACTACCCTTAGCCCACCTCCATAGGCCATGTGTTGGAGACAAGCTTTGAAGGCTAAAAAACTAGGGGAGGCCATTGAGTAAGTACCTGTACACAAACGCAACCCACACAATGCAGAAGTGCAGAGTCAAACGAAAAATAAAGTACTAAATGCAATAAAAAAAGCACAAAAGTGCATCGACCAATAAACAGTACACAGTAAAAGCTAAAGGTAAACTGAAATGAAAAAGGGAAAAACACACACCTAACCAAAAAATTTCCACAACCCGGCAAACGGTAAACAAAAGTAAATAGCTGGGAGAGTCCAACACCTAGAACCCGACTCCGGCAACCGCACGCGGTTTTCTCCCGAACTCCAAAGCTCCGCTGAAGTCACGACCAACCTGTCTGTCATCTGCAAGTTCACACAAAGTATGGGCAATGACCAGGCATGGGTGAGTATAACAAATACTCCATATGATGCCCCGAAGGCTCTAGGGAGCAACAATGGATGTACTGAAGGTGTGAGCAGTAGATCAAATAGGGAAAAGTAAAGTAGTACATCCAATAGTGCGGTAAAGAGTACAAATCATCCCAACAAGAGGAAGGAAGCAGACTCGTCCAAACACAAGTATCTAGAAGTAGTGAGAATATGAACTTCTCTTCGAGTCTTCACAACCTATAGCAGGAGAGGAGTCACATCCAAACACGAGAAGCTAGACACAGAAAGCACGTTTCATACCCCGTGCGTCTTCGCCTTCCCTGGAAAGAGAGTAACCAAAAACAAAGGAGTGGGTACTAGAACATGGTATTCACATAAATATGCTCTCCAAGAAACCTGAACAAGATCGTAAGGGGATCTCAGTCCCGTAGCTCAACCCAATAAAGTTAGTAGCCAACAGTCCAAGAAGTAAACAACATTGATGCCCAGTATCCATACGTCTGCCCCGAACTGAATGTCGTGGGGCTCAAATCACCGCACCTTAACACTATCCGCTTTGGGTAGCACTGACTCTCCCGCACGGGTTTAGTTCACATCATAGGGATGCGTCTCAGTGGGGAAAGAGCCCCTTGTAATAGAGAGTTCTGGGGAATGTCAAACCACACCTCTCCACTGTTACACAGTTAATATGACTTCTCAATGTCAAAGATTTCACAACACTAACACATACAACCAAGGGTCCCACTCCGGTAGACACAGAGAAAATTCACAGACTAGCCTATTAGAAAAGAATGAGTTTGAAAGACGTCATCGGGTAACCCACTACCTAGTCTCTGATGGAGGGTAAACCCTAAGAGGTCATCAGGTGACCCACTGACCAGTCTCTGCTGGAGGGTAAACCCTAAGAGGTCGTCAGGTGACCCACTTCCCAGTCTCTACTAAAGGGTAAACCCTAAGAAGTCAATAAGAAACCCACTACCCATTCTCTTCTGGAGGGTAAACCCAAAGAAGTCAGTGAGTAACCCACTGCCCAGTATCTGTAGGAGGGTAAACCCGAAAAAGTCGCTGAGCAACCCACTGCCCAGACTCTGATGGTGGGTAAACCCAACGAAGTTGATGACCAACCCACTTCCTAGTATTTGCTAGAGGGTAAACCCAAAGAAGTCGATGAGTAACCCACTGCCCAGTCTCTACTAGAGGGTAATCCCGAAACTGCTCTGGACATCCCTAGTGGATGGTAAAAGACTAGCCAACAGAACACGGAGTGGGTATCACGCTACTACCAAACTTCAGAACAAAGCAAGGGGAAAGAACTCAACCTGTCTAGTCGAAACCATCAAGAACAGAAGGACCCTCTACGTCAGGAGATGTCAAAGGTACGTAAATAAGTACATGGCGCACAAATGGGCCCACACGACGTGAGGCCCAAACTCATCTCCAAACCATGCGCACAAACATTCTAAGGCAAAAAATACAACATGTACCTCCATGCATTCCCGTATACTCCCAGAGTATACTACATTGTGAGCCCAAGGGATATCGTGCACACGACACCCAACGTCAACGCGAAGGTCGAAAATGTAATTTCACCAACCTGCTTCTTTCATGGCCCTAGCATGGTCATCCAAATCTCTTAAGACATCAACTTCACTCACATGGGAGTGAACGCGATCTCACAACAAGGGTTCTCTACAAACACCACAGGAAGAACCACCACTTATACACCATTCGTGCTTCCACATTAAATGAGATCTCGAATGAGACTCTGCATGTCCAAACGAATCATACTGTTGTAATCCTCACTGAAAAACATGCAAGATAGACTATTTACATTCCTCCAACAGACATCTGACGTAAAATTCATCTAACACAGCTTTACACCCGAACGACGTCGGGTGGTCCCGAGCCTCGACCTCAAAAATAATCAGGCGCATCTCACCATTTCAATCCCCTCGGGAAAACACGTCAAATTGACTACTCACTTGATTGCAATAGATATCCGGAGAAAAAGTTTCATTTCGATGTACCACACATAAGCGGTGCTTCATGGGACCCACATCCCTGTCCTGAACCACAACAAATGGATCACACCGTTGTGATCCTATAGAAAAAGTACACAAGATTGACTAACCAGTTGTCCTAAATGGAAACCCAGTGATAAGGATAGAAAACAACGCCAAAACCCAAAATTACCCTCATGGGACCTGCACCATCGAGCAGAATTAAAGCGGTTAGAATGTGTCATTGCAATGCCCTTGGAAAAATACCCAGAATTGACTGCTCGCACATCCCGAACGGACGTCTGAAGAAAAGGTTTTGAAACGCTGCTCGTAGCTTAAAAGACTGGTCATGGGGCCCATGCCTCAACTCTGTTTTCAACACCTGAAAACTCTTTGGCAATATTATTCTTGACTCCAGGGTCACAACGCTGCTGACGACACTCAAAACGGTCATTGGATGAGTCTGCGCCGCCCAAAACAAACACCCCAGAAAAAGTCAAATCCTACTTAATGCATGTGTCGTGCCACTGAACCCCACATCTTGGGACTTAAAAAATAACCGAGCCCATCTCAAAAACTCAGTCTCGATTCAAATATATTGATACTGCATACGGTGCCCAAATTGGACGCCCTGCAGATGAATTATTATTTATTAATCATTTTCATAATAATAATAATAATAATATTATTATTATTTATTTATATATTTGTTAAACTAGACCGTCCATCCTGGCTGGTCTTCTTCCGCACGCCGCCCAGTAGGACCTGCGGTTTGCAGGTCCTCGCTCCCTCAGCAGACCGGATTTTGCCGGTCTTCGTTGACGCGCCAGCAGGACCTGCATTGCACGGGTCCTGGATTGTTCCGCACGCCTAAGGCCAGGCCTCGTCCTTCCGTCGACTGTGATGTTCGGCGCCGCTCGCCCGACCGCTCCCGCTGTAGACTGCCAGCCGACCCCGCTCACTACCTCCGTCGCTCGCCGCAGCCTGCCGCGCCACCGCTCGACCTCACTGTCTGCCGACTGCCACCACTGAAAGGAGCGCACACCACCTCAGCTGGATCTCCAGACCACCACGCAAGCCGCAGGACTGGCCGGAAAACCCCTGGAAAACCGTGTTTTGCCGGTAAATGCTTCAAAACCCCGCAGATATTCATCCGATGATTATATAAGGCCTTCACCCGACAAATATATAGAAAATCGATTCTATAATTCAACTTGAAACAAGGGTTTGGAAATTAAAAACACAAAACGAAAATATCTTATCTGCAGGGGCGTAGCCTGAAGCTTCATCGTCGAACCACCAGAGCCATCACCACATTTCCGGAGGGAGAAGAGGATGGAGGACCTCCCTTGATTGAGAGAATTTTCCAGAGGGAAACATCAAGGGTATAGAAGGATGTATTTAAGTGTTAAACTAAAGAAATTAAATTAACATTTAATTAAAATTTTAATACCCACCAGAAGACCTTCTGCCGAACCTCCCGTCGAGGTCAAGGATAAGCCTCCCCCAGAGTAAACACCATCTCCCGAGCACAATAGTGGTCACTAAATTTTAATCCGTGATTTCCTTCAAATGTTATAAAATCTACCTTCTGAAGCTGCTAAATTATGAAAATGCCCCTGGTGGCATTTTGCACAGAAGGCTTGCGCTTGTGAAACATACACACCTCCTAGGGTAAACAGAACATTCCAGACTCAACAGTGCCCTCGATTTTCCTGTCCAAGCTACCGTTTAAGAGAAACATGAGTTTAACCATTAAACGAATAAATTAATTATTTTATTTATCCGTTTAATGATCTGTTAACGGGAGATGGTCACAACGTACCGTGCCGACATGTTTTATGTAGTTCCTAGGGTAAACGCCCCATTCTGGACATATCCGTACTCTCAGATTTATGATCTGGATTTTGGTTTCGGATTTATCCCATTTATTTGGTGTTCCTAGTGTGAAATCACAAAAAATTTAATTCTGGCCACACGGAGGCTCAGAATCGCACGCCGTTTGAAGGTGCTGCTCTGGAATAACATCAAGAAAATTACAAAGTCTTTTATTGTGAAAATTAGGGTCTTACATGTATATTTATTTACAAGGACTACTACAGGTGGGGATGATCTGGTCACCATATACATTAAATCATTTATTTCATGGGAGGGGTACTCGTTGGGGGAGGGGTCATAAAATGTGAGATATCACAGTACACCATTATCGATTCTAACAGATCTCTACCATTAGTTAGTTATAAAATTTTTCGTAGATTTTCATAATTCATTGGATACCATAATAGATTTCAGATATCTTATTATCCCCAAATTCATGGATTGTTTTAAATTCCATTTGAAGCATAGATGACATTCAAAATCAATGGTCCCTTGATTTCTATGGAACACTTGAGAATTACTGAAATCTAGAAATATTCACATATAACAATTGGTTCTATTAGACAATTCCACTTGAAATATCTATAGACTTGTATGAAAATAGATTTTTCACCAAAACCCAATATTATTATGGTGGGAAATGGATATATAATTTTCCAATATATGTAGGGAAAATATATGAAATTTTTTTTATCTAAAATAAATCCATGAGGTCACAATAATGATTGATATTCAATACTAATAATTTTAATAAGTACATGGATATCAATATAGGACATAATATTTTCATGAATGTATAATAAGGGAGCATGGTTATTGGGTATGATTAGAAGGGTATGATTTGTGTAAGGAATACTGGACATTTAAATTTTAATAGATAAATGAATTTGTAGTGTATCATTAATAATATATTCAAAACGTATCTGAGGTTTATAGAGAATTTCATGTCTTGATATTTGTGTTTTATATAATATGCTATAAACATTTTCTAGAAATTGATGATATAGATATTAAACTTGAGAAATAATATAATAAATATCTCATATAGTTTATGGACTAACTACCATATAAATGTGTTTCTGTTGCGCCACCCTTTATTAGTGCCAAAAAACCTCGGATAAAGGGCACAATTAACAGTGTTAAAAGAATCCCTGTTAAAAGTGACCATTTATCATGACCTTTTTATTAGCGCTTATAATGGGGGGGTCTTTATCTGCACTTTTTCCTTTCACTGATAACATTTATATTTCAATGAAAAACATTAAAAAATATAATGATATATAAGTATATTAATATTTATAAAAATATTATATATATATATATTAAATATATTTTAGAAAAGTTTAAATAGACTATTACATTTAATATTTATTAAATTTAGTTAAAATGGTTTTAAAATATTTGAAATTGTTTTTATAATTAATAATTTCTTAATTATAGTATACTAATAATCATTTAATAACAATATGATGAAACAAAAAATCAAGATAATAATAATAGAAGATCTAAAATAAATTGAAAATGTTACTCAAATTTCAAACAACCATAACTTTTGATCTGGGTGTTCTTTTGTGCTATACAACATATCAAATCGAAGCCTATAATGACCTATACATGATTAATGTTGAATGGAACCTGTTGTCGGATTTTTTTAAGGCAAAAAAGGCCCATAGGGCCTCCAAAATTTCTTTTAGTCGGGATACACTGATTTTTAATATTCAAACAGCTCCAACTTCTGATCTAGATGTCCTATAGGCCTATACCACATATAAAATTGAAGAATGCTTTAATTTTTTCTTTTTTAATTGTTTTGGAGTTGAAACAGACTTCTGTATTACAATATTTGGTCATTTTAAAATCTATGGCTTTTCAGATACACATATATATGTATTTATTTGTAAATATATTTTTGTGTCTGTGTCTGTGTGTGTGTCTATTGTATATGTGTTTGTAAGTATTCATTTATTTATTTATAAATAGTCAAAAAAACATATTTTATAAATGTATTTAAAACAAATATTATAAATATATATTAATAAACAAATAAATATATGGATAAAAAATTATAACAAAAACTATGAATATATATATATATATAATAATATACGAATAAATATATATATTTTAATATATGAATATTTATATATTAATATAACTAAATATATTTATATTTTTATGAATCTATATTAATATATGAATAAATATAACTATATATATAAATAAATAGATATGTCAGAAAATAGAAAAAATTACTAAACAGATTAGTGGTAAATGTGTAGTCGTGCAAGGGGGGAGGTCTCAGGTTTGAGTTATGGTATAAGAAAGGGCACACATGCAAGTGAGAGAGGGTTGTGCTGGAAAGGGAGGCATGCAATATGATGGAGGGGGCTCCGCCTAGAGATGATAAAAGGGGGGTGGGTGTGGGGGTCAAGCGTTGTTAAAAGATCCCTCACATTGTATATTCTCATTACTTTTTTTAATTTTTTTATTTTATCAGCGCTCAAAAAATGAACTTATAAAAGAAACATTTTATCATCATTTTTTAGCACTAATGAAAGGGACCTTTAAGAGCTTTTTTCAGAGCATTGATAAAAGGGACCCTTATCATCACCTCGATAAACATTGCTATTTTTAGTGCAATTAGTGACATTTTCTAATGCTGAAAAGGCCATATTTGTAGTAGTTACTCTAGTTATAAATTATTTAAAAATCAAACAACACAACTTGAGAGTTATCTATAAAAGAATCTAATGATGGAACAAAGTAGATGGAATCACGAGGAATTAATTTCTTACAAATTAGAAAAAAAAAATTAGGTATTAATGTACCCCCCATATTTATATTTTAAATTTAATTATGCTTCGGTTGAATGAATTAAAAAAATATTACTAAATTAAATTAATATTTCATCCAAAATATTTGTAATAATGTATGTTTAATTGTTTTATCGTAATGTCACAAAATATTGTAACACAATAGAAACAATAATTAAAATTTATCAAAAAATATAAAACCCACTATAATAAATAGTTTTATAATAATATAACAAATAATTAATAATATAAAAATATCTCATGGAATGAGAAAAACAGTTATATGAATTCATCTTTTGGAAATTATCGATAAGTGAAATGTTCCTATTTTTTTAATATAGATTAATTTTTGAAGAAAATGAGAAATATTTTATGATTCTATTGTAAATATTATGAAATGATAAATTAATTAAAATAATAATGAAGTAATATAAAAGCTCCATAATCCCATATTTAATTTATACATTAAAATTATTTTCATTAATGAAATAAAATATATTTATAAAACCTATAATGAATATATTGAATCCTAATGTATATTCAATTTTTTATAAACAATTATCTAAGAATATGAATCATTTATATATTCAATATGATATATTTTAAAAAAATTACTTTTAAAAAAAATTAATATCTAAAATCCCAAAACCGTTAGTCTAATACTATCGAAAAACACTTAGTGAATTATCATGGATATCTATTTTTATTATCCACATAAAGAGAAAATGTTTTGAACATAATAAACCTTATCCGCTAATTTTTTATAAAAAAACAACCATCCTTATGATTCTCTCCTTTCAAAAATTAATTGTCAGGGGTAACCTCTAATTGTCTCTATATAGAGATATTTTGACCAGTTTATATGGTTTTAATGTGAACATCTAAAGAATTAAGATGTCTATATTTAATTAATGTGCTCAAGATATTATTATTTTATTACATAATAATATTTTAAAATTAGTGAAATATTTTTATAGAATATAGAAAAAACTACCCTTAAAAAACCTCTTAAATATTATTATTTTAACAATACATTTATAAATTAAATGTTATATTGGTTGGCATAAATATGGATATCATAATTATGATATATATATATACTAAATAATTTAAATTTATAGATTAATATTTAGTAAATAGTCAGTAGAATTTTATTAAATTCATCTTATTAATAAAAAACATAGTTTAAAAATGTCCATTTTGAAATAAAATCAATAACATATATAAATTCCATATTATATAATTATAATAATTATAGAAATGATAAAAAAACAAATAACAAAGGTGAAAATATTTTAGTTTTTTTAAATGATATATTTTCAAGGTATAGTGAAAATTAAAAATTTTTGAGATACATTAATTTCATTCAATAAATTAATTTAATTTATCATTCCAATAATATTTTTGAATTTATATAATAGTTAAGGTTAAAAATTTTATTAAATAATATTCCAATTATTTTCTTTTATATAAGTAATTTTCATGCTTTTGGTATCGATTAATTTTTATGTTCAAAACAAATTTATATAAAAAAAATTAAATTAATAATTTTTTTCTCTGAAAATTAATTAAAATATAAACTAATGAAGAATTATGTAAATTTAATTTATTTATTATATATCTATATATATGAATTAAATATGATTAAATAATTATTAATAGTAATAGATATAATATAAAATTATTTTTCCATAAAAAATTGATTTCATTGAACCCACTATTTCATTGTTTTAATGACTCAAACATGAAAATAAAATATTATACTGTATCAATAATATATTTCAAATTCATAATTAACCAATTATATAATAGTATTAATGATATATAGAGTTATTTAAAATATTTTACTTTACAAACACATATAATACAATGATGACACCTATACTTAGTTTCCATTGATTTAAAATATTAATTTAGAAATAAAAAAACAAAACATGCTTTATTTATATGAAAAAATCACAATATTCATATATAATTATTCCCTTAATTTAATAATTATCATTCTCATTGAATAAAATTTCAAAATGTTGGATGATTAAATAATATCTATAAGGTATATACGGAAAATAAAATTGTTCGTCCAGTGAAAAACATGAAATCCCAAAAAAAATATTTTTCTAAAAACCATACAATATCATCCCAAATTTGGATTATTCTGTCAAAATTAAATCATTTTTATATGTGTTTATATTCAATTAATTTTATGATAACTCGTTATCATTCATAGAAAATTCATAGAGTTTCCTTTATCAATTATCATCTTTAAACTATACGAGGCCCTTTATAATTAGAATAACCATATAAAAATATACCAATTTAATTATCTTAAAATATAATCATTAACTAGGTAATTAATGATTCATCTAGGAACTTCCATTTTATAAGCTATAATAGGATCACCAGGTCCCCACTAGTTTCACCCATGAAATAAGTTATATATGTTTCATCATGAGATATAATATAGACAAACCATTTGTAAACACCTTCTATGAACCGTATCATAAATAAAACACTTCAATGACTCATATAAATCCAAGTGAAATTTTCTTTGTATATAATAACACACTACATTATTAAAAAGATCAATTTCATATTAACCATTAAAGGGGAAACACGGTTTTTTTATGAATAAAATAAGAATCATTTTAGAGGTATCCAATCCTCAAATATGGGCTACGTTGGAGGAAAATGTAAATTTTTAAATATAGTAAAAAATATCATAGTATATTTTATTTTTTATGGAATATAATAATTTTATAAAAATATTAATTTTTGATGGTATTTAGAAAATTGTTAAAACAGATAAAATGATATTTTCTTTTAAAAAGTAATTTATTAAATTATAAATAATATATACATAATAATGAAACAATTTTCAATGGCATGAACCATGTAAATTTCTAAAGGATCCATAAAATCACTGATGCATTATAATTGTGGGAAATTCCATTCATGATGTATATGTAAATAATTTATTCCTTTTTAATTTTGTAAAAATAGTAGAGTGAGGACCTTTAATTTGGGTTTATAAAATAATTACTCATTTCATTAAGTTTGTGTCATGAACCGTCCCCCGGGGCCCATATCGTGACTACCCCAAGACCGCCTTCCATAGGCCAAGGGCTGTTGGCAAGCACCAAAGGCGTAATTCTATAAAAATAGGAAGGCATTATCTTTATAAATCTTAAATACACCCAATCAGAGTTCAAGAGAAATCAAATACTATGTAAAAACTGTATAAAAAGAGTACTTAACGTAAAGGGGGGCTAGAATACAAGCGCAACTATAAAGTACAATTACAACTGAAAATAAGTACAACTGAAAAGGGACAAATAGGTGAAAGGTGAAAGCAGCTCCTGGATCATCCTCTGGGGTTCCTACCTGAAGGGTAGGTACAAATGGCCTCTTCACCACTCCATGTCGTTCAGAATCCACCGTGTTCTGAAACGTCGTAAGGTCCACCTCCGGGTACAGTCCAGTCCTGGCACTCTACGCCTCCGTCAGCGCTGTCTGTTATTTGCATCCAACACAATGTGGTGCAGGCATAGCCCATGTAGTGGTGAGTATAACGATACTCAGTAGGGAACCCGAGACCTTCAAGGTCTCACAAAATCCAACATAGATAAACCATAAAGAATGATTTCAATGGATTACCATTACTTTGGTATATGCCCATACATATACCTATGTTATCAAGTAACACATCTCAATTATTAGGAAAACACAAAGGTCATTGACTCAACTCAAACCAGTATTTTTCATTATCAATACCACGACTTCTAGATAACTCCTCCTATGTCGAGTATAGTGGTCATGTCCCGACATTGAGGTACTTCTCAGTAACCTTATACTGCTGAGGTACTCATCCTGCCGAGTAAAACGGGTCTGCTACCAAACCGGGCGCTCTGTCCACTGTGGTCCTACCGCCAAACCAGGTGCTCCCCCTATAGCCTATAGAGGTACTCCTCATGTCGAGTACCATGGGTCTACTTCCAAACCAGGCGCTCTGTCCTCCATGGGTCTGCCGCCAAACCGGGTGCTCCCCACTGGGCTAGTCGAATCATTTTGAGTTGAATAAGTCAAGCAGTCATCAGGTCTGTTAGCTACTAGGTCTCTAAACTCTATCCACTCGTCTCCTAGAGGATCCACTCTATGAGCTACTGGTCGATAATATAAGTTTCACGAAGTCTCACGGGGATGTATCACAAAGGACCACCATGTAATATGGGTCTCAACTCAATAGACAATGCATCAATCGGATGTCTGGTCTGTGAGTTATTAGCATTTTAGTCCCGGGGTCCCGGTTAGATTCGTGTATGAACCAACCTGACCGTAACTCAACTATACACTGATCTTTAGTGGGGAACACTCAATGAGTCTATTATTCTCCAAGAATACTGGCACCACTAGCGGTTCGTCAAACGGACGTCTGGTGCCAAAGATATGGCCAAAGCAACCAAATGGGTTAGTAATGGTCCAGGGTCCGATCGGACCCGATCGGACCGACTCAACCCAACCCAGTCTGGTCCTACCCGGTCTGGGTTGACCCAGTCAAACACTTTGGGCCAGACATGGCCCACTGGGCGGGTTAGCACGCTATGTCTTGACCCGGTCCGCTGGGCCTGGCTCAGCGGAACGTGAGGGCGGTTCGAACTGATAGTCGCCACGTAGGTGGCTCGGTATCTCAGCCTGGGAGACTGGGACAGATTGGCCAGCAACCACACGGGGGATTCCATGGCTAGGCTTGGAATTCCGGTGCCCGAGAGTGTAGGGGGTAGGCCGCGCTAGGTGCGGGTAGGCCGGCTGGGCAACAGGCAGGCCGCGGGTGCACCGGGTAGGGTGCGGCAGGACGCGGTGGCGTCGGGCAGGCCGCCGGCAGGGGCCGGGAAGGCTGCCAGCGGTGTAGGCAGCAGGCCTAGGTAGCACGCTAGGACGCAGGGGGCGCTGGGCAGGCCAGACAACGCACCGGGGAGGCGCCGGGCAGGCGGGGCAGCGTGCCAGGTGGCGCTGGGCTGGTAGGGATTGTGTCGGGGGCGCCGGGATGGCCGTGCATCGTGCTGGGGGGCGCCAGGCTAGCTGGGCAGTGCGCTGGGGGGTGTCGGGCTGGATGGGCAGCACGCCCGGAGGTGCCAGGTTGTCTGGGAAGCGCGCTGAGGGCACCGGGCAGGGCGGCAGGATGCAGTAGGGGTACTGAGGAGCGCGATCAGCATGCCGGGTTGGTGCCGGTAGTCGGGCAGCACACCGGGGCACGGGTCGGATGCCGCTTGGTCGGTGGTGTGGTTCACGGAGGCCGCAGGTAGCGAGGCCTTTGTTCTTCGTATTCGTCACTGTCTCCCCTTTTCCGCTTCGATGTACACCCCAATGAAATGGACAGAGAGTGTCGGGCTATATGAGGTTGGCCCGAACTCTCCGCATTTAGGGTGATAACAAATGGATACTCACAATCCAAAAAAATAGAATTCCAGATAAAGAAAATAAAACTAACACAAATCCCCCCTACCATGGATTCTCTAGTAGTCGTTTGTCGATGATGTCACTAGAGGTGGACATCATCTCGTTGATGTCGGGAAGAGGTGACATCATCGTTGGTGATGTTCTTCATGGGCGACGTCTTCCATTTCCATGCCTCGATTAAAAGAGGAAGAAGAAGGCTCGATCTTCGGAGGAAGGAGCGTTCTTCGCGGGCGACGAGCGTTCTTCCTTGAGAGGATGAAGTCCTCTCAATCCTCCCAAATCTCCTCTCAAGGTTCTCCTAACAAGAGGATATAACAACACCCACAATAATAAAATATAACTCCTTATTAATGTGTTGGCATAAAGAATTCAATAAAATGTTCCAATTAATTAAAAGGGGTTTAATTCATTAATGGTGAGGGTTGGCACAAAATTTATTGGGGGAAGGTGATAAGTTCCAAGGGTTACACTGAATTAATTGGGGGGGGGGGGGTTAGAGGAGTTAGATAAGTTGGGAGGGGCCCAACTAATAATCCTCCCAAGGGGTTATGTGAAGGTGGGCCCCACCAACATAACATCCTCCCAAAGGAGGTTATGTGCGGGTGGGTCCCACCACCATAAACATTCATGGGAGGTTATGGTGTGGTATCCCCCACCACAAATATCCCTTTGGAGGTTCTAACTACCACTAAATAAAATAAAGTTATTACTTTATTATACTGAATTTAATTTAAAACCCTCAAAAACTATCTTCCGTTCTAGTTAAAACACAACTACGGTCAATGTAACACTAGGAAATTACCGACACTGCGAGTTCAATGGTGCCCTAGGATTTTATTTTTGAGCACCAATTCAAAGGATATAAAACACATGTATTGACGTTTACTGAACGTACCCGATCATAAAATCAGAAATTGATTTCAGGAACACCGAGCCTCGGAATCAGGTGCCGTTGGAAACTGCAGACTCATAAAATTTCAATGTATTTAAAAAAATCTACATGGGAAATACGGGTCATTAAATTCTCCCCATATCAAGGCTTTACATCCCCATAAGCTACAACTCAAACTAAGGGAACAAAAGGTGGTACTGAGCACGCATCTGAGCCTCCCGCTCCCATGTGCTCTCCTGGAGGTTCCTGTACTTCTAGCGAACGTGCACCAGAGGTATCTTCCATCCACGCTGGACCCGACCCTGTCGATCTTCAATCTCCACTAGGACCTCCGTGAATGTATCCCATCATCGATGTCTAGCTCCCCATGGTCGATGATGTGGAATGGGTCGTGCACGTATCTCCTTAGCTGAGATACGTGGAAGATGTTGTGCCCCCGATGCAGCTGAGGTGGAAGATCCAAGTGGTAAGCCACCTCACCTACTCTGTTAAGAACCTAGAATGGTTTGATGAACCTTGGATATATCTTTCCTCCTTATCCAAATATCTGTAGTCCCCCTCAAGGTGAGACACGTAGGAAGACGTGGTCGCCATCCTCGAACTCTAGAGGTCTCTGTCTCCTATCAGCATAAGACTTATGCCTGCTATGTGAATTCTTCATCCATTCCTGGATGATATGTACCTTCTTCATGGAAGCCCGTACCATCTCTAGTCCCACTAGTGCAGACTCCCATGGGTCTATGTAGCACATTGGTGATCCGCAAGGTTGTTCGTAAAACTCATCGGAAGGTGCGATATCGATGGTGGAGTGATAGCTATTGTTGAAGGAAAACTATATAAAACATAAGTGATCATCCCAGTTGCGACCAAAGTCAACGACACATGCACTTAGCATGTCCTAAAGGGTCTAGATAGTCTTCTCAGTGTGACCATCTATCTGAGGATAGAAGGAGGCGCTCAGACGTAGCTACATCCCAAATGACTCCTGAAAGCCCTTCCATAGCATGGAATTAAACAATACGTCTCTGTCGAAGATGATAGATGACGTTACTCTATGAAAACAAACTATCTCCTGCACATAGATGCGTCCCATGCTCTCTAATGAGCCCTTCTCTCTGATCAGAAGAAGTGGGCCGACTTGGTGAGTCGGTCAACGATCACCCAAATTGAATCCTGAATCTTGTATGTAAGTGGAAGACCTATCACGAAGTCCATGGATATCCCATCCAACTTACACATTGGGACCTCTATGGGTTGTACCATGTCTTCTGGTACCTAGTTCTCCACCATCACTTGTTGACAAGTGAGGCACCCTGAGACAAACTCTACTACTTCCTTCATTATACCTCGACATTAGTGCTGTCATCTAAGGTCCTGATACCTCTTCACCACACCTGTATATACCACTAAATGATATGTCTATAACTCCTTCAACATCTCCTCCTAATGTTCACCTGGAACCTTGGTACGTACTCTGAAGAGGATTTCGTGTTCTACACATTCAGAAAATCCATCAAGTGCCTGCCCTATAGATATATGAGCACATTGTGTCTCGCAATCAGTGTCCCAATGTTGTGCCCATCTGACTCGCTGAAGAAGAGGGGCAGTGACTGTTATAGAATGTAGAAAAGCTTCTCCATCTCTATCCACAAAGGATATCTGTATGGTAGCCAACTGCTCTGTCTCCTCTCCTAGAAGCTGTATACCAGTCCTCCTGCTGAGCGCATCCGGAACAACGTTCCCCTTCCAAAGAGTATATACTATCTCGATGTCATAGTCCTCGAAGAAATCAAGCCATAGTTATTGTCTCCGGTTCAGGTCCTCCTGAGAGTAGATATACCTGAGACTCTTATGATCAGAGTACATGGTAAAACGTTGGCCCAACAGATAGTGTCACCACATCATGAAGGAGAATACCACTACTGATAACTCCAGGTCTTGGGTAGCATAGTTCTGGTCATTATATCTTAACTACCGAGAACCATATGTGATCACTACTTGCTCCTACATTAGAAAACACCCATGTCCTGTCCCTGATGTGTTGCATTAGACAGCGTACGCTACACCTTCCTCTTGAATCCTCAAGATGGGGCATTAGAAAACCTCTGCCTCAGCAACTGAAAGCTAAACTAGAATCTCTCTAACCACACGATGGGTTTTCCCTTCGTCATCATGGATGATAGTGGTTTTGAAACTCTGGAGAAGTCTGTAAAAAATATTTTATAGTATCCATCCAACCCCAAGAAACTCTATACCTCCGTCACACTCCTTGGTGGCTCCCAAGAATGTACCGCCCCAATATTTTCTGGGTCCACCTCAACTTTTGCCTCCGAGATGACGTTTCCCGAGAAGTGATCCTTTTAAATCAAAAATCGGCACATCGAGATCTTACCATAAATATTATTCTATCGGAGTGTGTCTAGTACTACCAACAAATGGTAGGCATGATCCTCCTCAGTAGTCGATGATATCAGTATGTCGTCTATGAAGACTACGACAAAGCGATCGAGGTAAGGCTGGAAGATCCTGTTCATGAGACTCCTGAACACTGCTGGAGCATTGGTTACACCAAAGGTCATAACAATGAACTCATAATGTTAATACCGACATCTGAAGGTTGTCTTCAGCACATCCTCATCTCGAACTCTGAGCTGGTGATAGATTGATATGAGTTCTATCTTTGAGAATCGTTGTGCTCCCTTGAGTTGATCAACGAGGTCGTCAATCCAAGGAAGAGGGTACTTGTTCTTAATGTTCACCTAGTTCAGGATATGATAGTAAACACAAAGCCTCAAGCTCCCATCCGACTTCTTGGTGAATAGAATCGGGGCTGCCCAGGGAGAAACACTAGGCCGGATGAATCACATTCCATGCATGTCCTCAGGTTGTACCCTCATCTGGCAAAGCTCAGCAAGAGACATCTGATATGATGGTGTAGTTATCGGTACCATCCCGGGGTACATGTCATTGTAGAAGTCCACCCCACTGTGAGGAGGTAGTCCTAGAACATCATCAGGGAAATATCCGCGTATTGGTGAAATACTACAGGATAAGTCGGACTCTCCACATCAACTATTCAGAGGGCGAGGCTGGCCAACTGGTGAGTGATCGGCTGCACCCTACTCTGAGTAAGTTCGTCCTGCACTGCAAAGGTTCCCTTCTCTCAATTGAAGGTGAACCTGCTCCCATCCATGCGGACACACCGCCCTTTGCACCTAATACAGTCAAGGAGAGAATGGACTATAGATAACCATCCCACACTGAAGATGACATCAAAAGGCCTCGACGACATTACAATGAGATCCCAGCTATAGCTCCCGCCTCCAAGAGTAAGCTCACACTACCTGCACCAGTGCGTAATCGTCACGTCTGCTCCCGTAAGAGTCTCTAGCCGTAAGGATCGATCCAACGACTCCATCGGAATCTCTGAGCTCTAAACGAGGGTAGTGTCTATGAAAGTGTGACTAGAACCTGTGTCTATAAGGACTAAAACTAAGATGGAGTAGACACAGATCGTACCTCGAATCATCTGTGAAGCACCATGACTGTAGGCCTTTGCTGCCTAATGCTATGATCTACCCTGTCAACCCTCTCCTTGTGGTCGGGGTGGAACTCTTGGTGGTAGTGACGGTAGCACCTCATAACATTGTCCACCACAAGCAGCACAACCAACTCCTCTACCACGTCTACCAGCTTCCTGTGGACTGCATTGATTGAATTTCTGCCTCTGCCTAGGAGGTCCCTCCACTTCTTGTTGATCGTCAGAACAGCGGGTCAGACAGTCATGAGCCATGTGACCAAGCTCTCCGCATGAGAAACACTTCCCTATCCTGGTATGTCTGACTCTCTCTCCACTCTGGGTGCCCCACACAACCTATAGTAAGTCATGTGGTCGTCCACCTGCATTTCTGTCCCTCTTCTACCTCTACATCATATGTCTACTGCCAGCTGTAGAAGACTCCGCTGAATGTCGTCTAGTAGTGGGTCCTGCTGCCGGTGACTGCTCACCAAGGAAACTCTCCACTAGGAGGGATCCCACTAAAACCCCCATCTATGTCGGGATGATGGGGGAGACAAATTAAGCTCTAATCTCTCACCTGATCCCCTGGTCGAAGGTCTGGGCCTTGATGAATGTGTATCATACCATATCAGTGGAGTATCGTGAGAGGTTTGGGAACCTCACAGTGTATTACGCCACCACCATGCTACCCTACTATAAATGTAGTAGATCGTATATCTGCACCGCTCATAGGGTCTTTGGAAAAAACTCCACCTGGAACATTCCCTCAAAGTATTCCCATAGAAGTGACACCTTATCATGCATCTAGAGCATCAAGCTCCACCATCTGCCTACTGCAGCCTTAAGGAGGCTGGCAGCAAGGATAACCATGAAGTCGGCAGGTGCCCCTACTAGCCTGAAGACTATCGCTACAGACTCCATCCAATACACAGCGGCCTGTGGTTCCATCTCTCCCTATAACCTAGGTGGCCTCTAGTGCTAGCACTCATGAAACACGCTCAAGCGGTGTACATCATCGACTACTGGGGAAGGTGGCATTTGTGGCCCAATAGGATGTGGTAGTGCTGGTGCCTCCACTGGTGCCTCAACAGGGAGAGGGTTATGTACTGAGGCCTCATCGCTCAGTGGGCTATCTGTACGTACAACTATCGAGGCTCTAGCTGGTCATCCATGGCGGGACATGTTGAAAGAAACAAACGTGACACGATCAAAAGACTATACCTACTGAGCTGACCTGGTTTGAGCTGACATAAAGATAACTCTTGAATACAAACACACATGCAATCAGTGTTTTGGTGAACTGAGTCAGAAATCAGAAGTATGGGTCCTGGTGTATGGATATGTCGGCCACCCGTACCATCACTAGACTCCCGAAATTGAAAACCACACTTAGTACCCTCAACACTATTTATTCACAGAAAATAAATATTAGAGTCCTGTGATATGTGGTAGAACGGACACCCTCTAATACCAATTTGTTAAGACCCATCCCCCGGGGCTCGTATCGTGACTACCCCAAGACCACCTTCCATAGGCAATGGGATGGTGACAAGCCCCGAAGGCGTAATTCGATAAAACTGGGAAGTAATTTCCTTTATAATTCGTAAACACAAAGAACCAAAGTACAGGAGGAAGCAAAAATTAAGTAAAAACTATATAACAAGAGTACTGAAAGTAAATGGGGGGCCAAAATACAAGGTGAACTTTAATGTAAAAATACAACTGAAAAAAGTACAAGTGAAAAGGAAAAAATAACTGAAAGGTGAAAGAAACTCCTGGATCGTCCTATAGGGTTACTACTTGAACGGTAGGTACAGATGGACTCCTCAGCACTCCACGTCTATCAAAATCCACAGTGTACCGAAAAATTGTAAGGTCCAACTATCAGTACCATCCAGTCCTGGCGCTCTTGGCCTCTGTTAGCGCTGTCCGTCGTCTGCATCCAACACAATGAGGTGCCGGCATAGCCTATGTAGAGGTGAGTATAACGATATTGATTAGGGACCCCAATCCTTCAAGTTCTCACAAATAAAACAAGGATAAACCAAAAAGCATGATTTCAATGGATATAAATTACTTATGTATATGCCCATACATATACCTAGGTTATCAAGTTACCCATCTCAATCATAAAGAATACACAAAGGTCGTTGACTTATCTCAAATTAGGATTTTTCATTATCAAAACCATGGATACTAGAGAACACTGCCTCTTTCGAGTACAGTGGGCCTGTCATGACCCCGAGGCGCATCTCACGAACATTAGACTGCGGAGGTACCTCTCCTATCGAGTACCGCGAGTCTGCTGCCAAACCGGGCACTCTGTCCGCTGTTGGTCTGCCGCCAAACAGGGCACTCCCCCTATAGCCTATAGAGGTACTCTCTTGTCAAGTACCATGGGTCTGCTACCAAACCAGGCGATCCATCCTCCATGGGTCTACCACAAAACTGGTCTCTCTATAATAGGCTAGTAGAATCACTTCGAGTCAAATATTTCTAGCAGTCGTCAGGTCTGTCAGCTACTAGGTCTTCGCACTCTATCTTCTCGTCTCTAAGAAGATCTACTCTACGAGATTTTTGTTGATACTCCAAGTGTCACGAAGTCTTATGGGGAGGTATCTAAATGTACCGCCACATCATAGGGGTCTCAATGCAATAGAAGGTGCGTCAATCGGACGCTCGTTCTGTGAGTTATTAGAATTTTATTCCCGGGGCCAGGTTGGATTCATGTACAAACCAACATGAACATAACTCAACTATTCCCTAAACTATTGTGGGAACACTAAAATGGACAGTTATGCTCCAAGAATACGGGTACCACTGATGGTTCTTCAAACAGACGTTCGGTGCCAAAGATATGGACAAAGTAAGAAAATGGGTTAGTAATGGGACCAGGTCCAATCTGATCCGGTGGGACCGACTCGTCCCAACCCAGCCTGGGCCGACCCTGTCTGGGTCGACCGGGTCAGACTCACTGGTTCTGACCCAACCCATTGGGTGGGTCATCCTGGTACATTTTTACCCGATCCACTGGGCCCGACCCAACATACCGTGAGGGTGGTTCGTCCGGATAGTCACCACGTAGGGGGCTTGGTATCTCAGCCTGGGAGACTGGGCCGGTTCGGCCAGCGACACTACGAGGGATGCAATTGTTCGGGAGGCCAGTGGGTAGGCCGTGTGGTGCGCAGGTAGGCTGGTTGGGCACCAGGCATGGTGAGGCCGACCACGGTGGTTCCGAGAAGGCCACCGGTAGGGGTCGGGCAGGCCGCCAGGGGCACGGGCATCGCGCCTGGGGGGGGGGGGGGGCAGGCAGTGTGCCGTCGAGGCGCGGGCAGCCGGTCAGCGCACCGGGGTGTGTGTCAGGAGTTGCTTGGTTGGCAGTGTGGCTCGCGGAGGTCGCGGGTTGTGTGGCCTTTGTTCGACGTCTTTGTGGTTGTCGTCTCTTTGCTGCTTCGATGTACAACACAATGAAATAGACGGAGAGTGTCGGGATGTTTGAGGATGGCCCAAAATCTCCTCATTTATAGTGATAATAATTGGATGTTCACAATCCAATAAAATAGAATGCCGGAGAACGAGAATAAAACCAACACAAATCCCCCTACATTTGATTCATCGGAAGTCATTCGTTGACGATGTCGTGGGAAGTGGACATCGTCTCCTTGATGTTGGGAGGAGGTGATGTCATTCTTGGTGACATTATTTGTGGGCAACGTCTTCCCTTTCCTTGCCTCAGTTAAAGGAAGAATAAGACGACATCAATCTTTGGTGGAAGGAGCGTTCTTCGTAGAAACATGCATTCTTTGTTGAGAGGATAATGTCCTCTCAATCCTCTCAAATCTCCTCTCATGGTTCTCCCCACAAGAGGTTATGCTAACACCCACAATAATAAAATATAACACCTTATTAAGTTGGAGGCATAAAGAATTCAAAAAAATGTGTCCATTAATTACACGAGGTTTAATTCATTAATGGTGATTGTTGGCACAATATATATTAGGGGAAAGTGAGAAGTTTCAAGGGTTACACCGAATTAATTGGGGGGGGGGGGTTGAGGGGTTAGACAAGTGGGGTGGGCCCCAACTAATAATACTCCCAAGGGGTTATGTGCGGGTTGGCCCCACCCCCATGACCTCTCATGGGAGGTTATGGTGTGGTGGTCCCCACCACTAACTTCGATTTGGAGGTTCTAACAAACACTAAATAAAATAAAGTTTTTACATTATTTTATTCAACTTAATTTAAAACCCCCAAAATCTATCTTCCGCTCTAGTTAAAACGCAACAGCGGTGAAGGTCTCACTAGGAAATTACTAACTCTGTGAGTTCAATGGTGCCCTCAGATTTCATATCCGAGCACCAGTTCAAAATATATAAAATCCCATACGTACGTTTACTGAATGTACCTGAAAAAAACTTTTGAAAATGATTCCCGACACACCGGGCCTCGAAATCAAGCGCCATAAGAAACTGTGGACTCGTAAAATTCCAATGTATTAAAAAAAATTCCATATGAAATCCAGGTCATTATAGTATGACTAGTCATGTATGTTCTTTATCTTTTTATATAATAATTTTATATTATTTTTTATAATTTAACATGACCCTTTTTCAATTTTTCTTATTCATTTATTTCATTTAGCTTTATGTTTGAACAATTACATAATTATTTAAACTCACTTAGATCATTATGATGATATTAGACTCATATGTATAAAATGACATCCGTAGGTTGAAAATGGAAAAATGTGAAATTATTCCATCATGTAATGAATAATTATCATTAAATAATTATTTTTTTTAAATCAATTATTCTTGATAATTAAACAATTTAATATTCGTATCAAAACATGAACTACATTATAATCTTGGAGACGATGCGCCGTATATACACATGAATGATATTTATATTTCTCAAAGATTATGATTGAAAGAATTTGTTTATTATATTATATTTCTATAACGATCATAATATCATAATTATATTATTAATATTTTAAAAATAATAACATATATAATCAATGGGATTCAATAATGATAAACTAATAACATCTCTTTGTGAAGGTGGTAGTCCACATGCACACATGAACGTCATTATCGTTTTTATGTGAAAGAAATAATAAGAAAGTAAATTATAAGTTATGATTTAATAATGTTAAATATTTCCTTAATATAAAATAAAAATTTTATTTCCATAATTATTTTCCATCAATGAGAAATGATGATGAAAAATTAATTTCATTGGTTATTAATCAAGTAGTCTTTATTGCAGAGGAATGATAGTTTATTTTCTTTAGTGGTAGAAGAAGAGATGGATATAGGTTGTTAAATTAAAAAAATAGTGTATTTATTATACTGGTGTTATTATGATTTCTTGGAAAATAGAGATTTTGAGGAAATTTATGATGAAATAAAATATAAATGAATGATTAAAAAAGATACATCTTATTTCGAAAGAAAATTTATGTAACACCTAAAGACAATTATTGTCAATGTTATCACCTGTCTATGTCCACAATAATTTCAGGAAGGAATTTATTAATATTTATTTGGTTGATAAAGGCTAAAAAATGGGTTGTGATGACTGAATTAAATGGAAGAATGTGTTTTTTTATATGATATGGGAGTGGTAATATTGAAATTTCTAAAATAATAAACTAATATAATTATATAAAATTAAGAAAGGATCAAATCTAATTTTTTTAAAAGACGTGATTAGTGTTTTTATAAATAATTTAATATTATAATTAGATATTTTTTCCCAGATATTACACTTTTCATTTTGTTATAATATAAATTTAACAATTTCATACTAACCATTCCAAAATGTTTTTGTTATTATTTTATAGTCTATATAGTTTCTATCAAAGGAAAATTTTCCCATAAATGGAAAATATGGATATAAAAAAGAATATCATAATCTCTTAAGAAATCCCCAATTTTTATGAATTTTATATAATTTAATAAAATATTAATTATCAAAATATACCATTAATTCAATGATATGAAAATTTCATTATGTTAATATTAGTAAATAAATAAAATAACTACATAAAAAATTATCTAATACATCCATTAAATTTAGTTCTAAACTATAAAATTAAGGATAAAATTGAATCATCCAAAGAAATGTAGGAAACTTTTTGTGTCATTATATATACTTTATCATTTTATTTTAAACACCAATTACCATATTTTTCCCTTACAATGGTGTAAAATTTATTTAAGTTACTTTTTTAATTAATCAAAAATAAAAGTGACATATATAAAAAATGTTACTCCTATAAATAAAAAATTGGGATCGATTTTAAAAAATTCAAAATATAAAAGTGGAAGATTCTATTTTAGAAAGATACAAAAATTATGCAACCAAAGACGACTTTTCATAAATATGTCCTTTTCAAAATTAAAATTTTTTATGCTAAATTCATGAGTAAAATTATTTTAAATACTATAATTTCATTAAATTAATTCAATATATACTAAGGAATATATATACATATATTTATAATATAAATAAATTATATTTAAATAACATTTTCAAAAAACTAAATGTGTTCACTATTCATAAAAAATAATTTTTTTAGATTTATAAATAATTATAATCTTATATAATATTTAAATTATTAATTAATAAATAGTTTATTATTATAAAGTTATGTTTATATGTATTACAAAATTAATTATGTAACTTAAAACAATTAATCAAAAATAATTTTTGATGAAAATATAATTTTGAAAAAAAATTAAATTAATAAAAATTTAGTTATTATCTAAAATAAATAATTAATATATTTTTATTGAGTATAAAAGTTATATAATGAATATTTTAGTTATTACTATTCATTATTGTGAATTTAATGCCAATGTTAAAATGGTCAGATTAAAATAATTATTATTCATTTTTCATTTATGCACGATATTACGTATCTGGAATGAAATAGAATCTATTAATTTTTTTAAAATTGGGATATTAAACTCCACAATTATTTACGAAATTAAATTCTTATAAATTTTTCATGGGGTCCAAAATAAGGGGTAAGAAGTTAAAAATATACTTTTTTGAAATCCAACATTGTAAGTAGTATATATTAAAAATACACATGAAATTATAGAAATGAGTTGTAAAAAATGTTATATGGAATAAAACATTACTAGGATTACATGTATTAAAAAATTAGTGGTTTTGTTGAAAAATAGTTATTGATGACAATCCTAACTCCCAAGAACAGATAAGGAGTGATAGAGAACATGGAAATGAGAATATTAACCCTCATATAATTATAAATATGTAATTATTTAGAAGGATTTTCATTTATTTATAATGAATTTAAACATATAACAATTTTATATCCATCCGAATTCCATAGAGATAATAAATTTTATTATTATATATACAAAACCATTGGAAACTACAATCACCTGAAATGTTTGGGTTCATCCAATAATCAATATCAATCACAATCTCATTAGTAGTTAGAATTGATTAATATTAGAGATAAATTTATTCACACCTATATAATTATAATCTAATTTTAATGGACACAATAATCTATATAATGATAAAAAACTATTCTAACTATCTTTATATATTATCCAAACAAAATATTTACAGAAATATAATATAATACAAAATAGAAAAATACCATAATATAAAGAAAAACTATAGTAAAGTCTAATATTAAAGGAAAATAAAAAATTTAATATAGATAAGTAGATATATAGTTATCTTATTTTTTTAAGAAATACCTAACAATGATTTAAATCCATGAATTCGAAGGATTTGATCACATAGGATTCTATGATTTATTTAACAGTGAGCCTAGAATAAAATAAACAAATCTTAATGTCTCATATAAAAAGATCGTATCCTTAACTATATAGCATCAGATATATTCTAATAATTTCCATAAATATCCTCAATCACCGTAATGTAATTAAAAATAATTTTATCTCTAAAATAGAATTTGACATTGAATCATACATTATAATTCCCTGATGTTATTTTAATATATTGATAAAAGTATCACAAAATAGTGTACATATTTCAAAATAAGATTAATCACCCAATATAAAAATATGAATAAATATAATTATTTTTTAAATATTAAAATATATGTTCCTAAAAATAAAAAGGTCCCATGAAAAAATATCACTTTTTACATCTGGGGTATTTTATATAGTTATTTTTTCACAAAAAGAAATGACCTATCATAATAAAGATATTAACCACAAGGATTTTTACCCCTATATTATATCTCATTAAAAGAGTATTTACAATAATATAAACATTATCCAAAACCGCATTTCAATGTAATTGATTTCATCAACTTAAGTGTGTAAATTTTTAAACCATATTCTACTATAAAATGATTCAATATAAGACTTTTATCGATAAAAATTGCATTTAACTACTCTCATAAACTATTAAACATTATTTTTAATAATATTCAATGATATGAAACATTTCTTTATGATTACCCAATATCACTAAGTCATAATTCAAACAATTTCAACAAAAATTAGTTCATATATTTGAATATATAAATATGAGTCAACATTTTATATTGTTGATGATCCGTTTTTATTATAACATGTAGTTTATATCTCTCGAATGAAATTTTCAAATCTATAGTGGTATCTCCTTGTCATTTGAGGAGGATGAGAGAATAATTTTAATAAAAAATAGAGAATCCATGATACCTAAAAATATTAAATGAAATTAACAATATTTGAAAAAATAAACTCATTTTTTGATGTGGTTTGGATGCAAAAAAATCATTCAAAATCACATATAGAATATTTTTCCATTAAACCTAATGGTTACATATATAATAACCAAATAAAAAATACCCAAAATCTCAATAATCATTTTAAAACATAATAAAATAAAACCTAAAAAGGGTTTTGTTATGTCTTTTAACCTCTAGTCATCTATAAACCAATAAAACCATGAACATATCCATATATATTATCATAACTCCTAATTAAAAATTCATAATCTCTCATATTGTCTAAACCTAACTCTGATAGAAATTGTAAGGACTCGTCCTTAAGCAACACATATTCTTTTTTTAAATACTAAATTTATCTTTTTTCATCCTGAGTGAAATTTTATGTTTTTATGTTTATAGTGTTAGGATATTACTATTACAAAAAATCATATATATAAATAATAGAACACATCTATATAGTATTATTATTTAACAATATTAATATTTTAAAAATGAAATGGTGATCTATATTTATGAAGAATATCCATGATTTTCCAAAATATTTATTTTGATAACATACTAATCCATATGCCTTATGAAAAATAATTTAATTTTAGTATTCTCACAAAAATCACTGAATGATATATAAGGAAATGATACATGATAGTCCAGTTACAAACATTGACTACCCTAATAAAATTCACAAATAGAAACCATATTATCCAAAAAATAAACTATTTTTTCCTTTAAAAAGGTCATTATAATAACTTTTTAATATCAATTATTTCCATCAAATTTCATTAGTATGTATAGAATTATATTGTGTGTTCCTTGGGAAATCAACATCACAAACCCCAAACAAAACCCTTACTATTTGAATATCCATAGGAATGACCTCCAATATATTTCATTAGATAATATAACCATTATCAATTAAATTGGAGAACAATTTTGGTGCACCAATTCTACTAGATATAATGTGTTCATATAAAAATAAAAGGGATAACCCATCATATATTCTATATCGTGATTATCATAGTTCAGTAATGGGTATCAACCTTCCATGAATAACATCCAAGGAATATTTAATGAATAAAACCATTGAAAAAACATATAAACCCATGTGAAAAACAATTCATACATAAAAACAATTTTTTATTAAAACCCCATTATAATTACAAAAATTCCCTAAAAAGGGGAATGTTTGGTTTTCCTTAAAGAAACATGAATTATTTTAGAGGAATACCAATATAAAATAACAACTATGGTTGTGGAAATATTATTTTTCTCAATATAAATTAAAATACACAATAAATTTTTTATTTTTGTAATGAAATTTATCAATTTTTAAAAGTACTATTTTTTATAATCTTAGTAAAATTTAATGAAAATTAATAAATATTATTCATTTATAAAATAAAATTCATTAAAATATAAACAACATCTCACATAATAATGAAACCATTTTCTTAGAAAATATCCTCGAAACCAATAAAAGAATCAAGAATTACAGAGACATATTGATAGTAGAATTATTTTAGGCTATAAATAAAAATTATATATATATATATTCATTTTTAATTTTTAAGAGATATTTTAAAGAGGAACATAAAAATTGGATTTAAAAAATAAAGTCTCATCCATTGAGTTTGAATCTTCATGTATCTACATTATCATCAAAAATCAATTTTTTTTATATTTAAATACTTTCTTGTGAAAATTTTTCTTTTTATTTTATTTAATTATTTTATTTAATAAATTTTTTTGTACAATTAATTAATAAATTAAATTCACAATGGGGTTTTGATGATATTTAATTCATTTTTAAGAAATGTATTTTGTAAGATAACTATGATCAGAGTGGCCATCATTCCATCCTGTCAAAATAATAATCATGATTTAATTATACTTTTTATACATAACTAATACTTGTAAATATTACAATAATTTATGGTTAGGAAAATATGAAGTATAAAACAATCATTGAGATGGTAGGTTGTACGTACTCATGAGTAACATTTCCATTTTTTTACGATCATTACAGAATTTAGGTAATTAATATTTTGGATTTCCATAATTATCATAATATCCTAAATATAATATTAATACCTTAATAATACTTAAATATATATATATATATCATATTTTACATGTGGTTATGAAAACCAAATCACATCGCTTTATGGAGGTGGTAGTCTAGAAATATGAATTAACAACGTTATCAATTTTATTTGAATGGAAGGTTATGAAGATAAATGATATATTATATATTCATAATTATAAATATTGTGTTAATATTATATTTTGACATATAATACATCATTATATACCATCCATGGTAGTAGGTGTTTAAAAAATAGTTACAACTGTTCGCAAGGTTAGAGTGTGTCACACATAAGAATAATGCTTCAGTTTTCCATGTTATGGAAGATGAAATGGATACATGATTCCAAATTTAGATAAAAAATATAATATTAGGTATATTAATATTTTTATAATATATTACTAGATAATGTATATTTTAAGGCTTTTTTATAAGAAATAAAAAAACCTGATTAAAATGATATATCTTCTTAGGACATCACCTATTTAATAAAATATTAAGACTGATGTGGGTGGGTTTATATACAATATAATTATAATAAAATGTATTTAGGGATGATATTAACTTATATAAGCATATATAGTATTATAAAAAAACATTCTTATGTCTAAAGTTATGATAATAAGTGGTTCCCTTATATAAGAGAGATGAGGGAAATTCTTGGATAATCTTATAGTATAAAATATTATTCATTAATAATAATTTTAGAATAAAAAAAATTTATTTAAAATATTTAAAAGAAAATGGTCCAAAATAATATCATAAAAAAAATTATCTTTTTATTAAATATATTTTTTCATTATCAATTTCTTTTAATCTATCATTTACCCCATTCACAGTTAACATGATAATATTGTTTTTAACACTTTGAGGGTCAATAAAGTTATAAAAAAGGGTAAATAGGCAAATAAATAGAACATGGTTGAAATAATAAGATATATAATAATATCAGGGGTAAATATAATATTTTTTATTACATTTATTAAAACAAAACATTTCATAATATATCATTAATTTCAATTTTTTAAACTATTCATTACAATTATTTTTTAGAAAAACAATAAAAATAATTAAATAAAAAAAAATAGTTTAATACATTTATAACATGTTATTATAGATTATAAAATCATTAATAACATTAAATATCTAAAAATGTATTACTTTTAATGATTTTAAATCCAATTACTTGATTTTTCCACTAATTGAATAATTACTACATCAACAATGTGTAAATTTATTTGTTAAATATTTATTCAAAAAATAGTTATATTTAACTTCCATGGTGAATATAAATCATTTATTTTTCAAAATTATATTTATAAATGAAAATATATATCTTTTAATCTATTTTTAAAATATTGTGCGTAATAAAAACAAGTGTGAAATCTTTTAGTTTTCAGTAAATAAATATTAAAAAAGTTATATTCTATTTCCAATGGTCCAAAAATGATATATAACCAAATATTATATCTGTGTGGATGAAAATGAAATATTTAATAAAATAATATTCAAATTTTTGGTTCATTCAATTGTACATAAAATGTACTGATTTTCAATAATTACATAATTTACCCTTTATCATGGTAACAAAAATAACCAAGGATAATATTTATATTGACTAAAAATAAAATTGAAGTATTTAAAAATTATGGACCCACTAATTATAAATATTGAATTTAGTTTTTAAATATTAATACCCAAATGGGAATGAATTTTTTTAAAATTAATTCAAAAAATGCAATGAAAAAATGTTTTCGATAAAAATGACCATTTTAAATATTAAAATCATTTTATACGAAAAAAATATACAATATTTCAATAAAAAAAATTAATTGAATTATTATAAATAGAATAGATATAATAATTTTTTATAACTTATCTAATTTTTTTCATTATATATATAATAAAATAAAATATCATTTTCAATAAATTTTGCAATTTTTTAATATTAATCTAATAGTGAATCTATTCAAAAAATATTCCAAAAATCATCATATCATAAAATTGACAAGATGATTTACAAAATAAATTTACTTTTATAAAATATGTTTTATTGATATTAACTAAATTAATTTTATTATGTTTTGAAAATTATAATGTAATTTTTTTGAATATAATATTTTAAAGAAAAAAATTGAATAACTAAAAATGAGTGATGGTTTCCAAAGAATTAATTAATAAATCTTCACTGAGTAGTACCATTATATATTTCAAAATTTAGATAATACTATTCATTCCAACCAATTGAATGGATATATTATAATTATCACATTTAAATAATAATATTTTGTTTTTGTTTAGACTATGTATTGAATATATTATACACTACCAAACACGGTGTTTTAAAAAAATGTCATGATATTAATGTTAAAATTATAGATTTATTTTTAATGTATATTCAGTCATGAATATTAAATTGATATGATAAAGTTTATTTTATCTTTGGAATCCACATAATTTATATATTGCAATATGGTCACATTTTTTTTCATAATGAATAAAAAAATTTCCCTTATAGTAAAGGGTATAATATGTTTAATAGGTGTAAAAATAAAAAGATAAGGTTAATAATATCCTAAAAATTTTCAAATTTCTTTTTGATGGACATATTTTGAAACTATATTACACATGGTAAAGAAGTTTTCCATTTTAGATCCATATAAAAATTAATATGACCATTATTATATATTAAGTAATTAAATTGATAAAATTTCAATATTTCTCTTTTAAAAGTGTCTTATGTGTTCACATAAGGATAAAAAGATAAACCATTAGTTGTAAATATCCATATGTGTAAATAATATTTTTCAATTTTTTGATAAAATATCCCATTTATTGTACCTTTTCATGATATATATTATAATTAACAGATTTTCTTGTTTTTTTAAAATTTAATTTAAATAATCATAGAAATAATTAATTTAAATTATATTTTTTATTGATAATTTTTTACTAAATAATTTAAAATTAATAAATGTTTCATTTGCATTTATTTAAATGGGATATAATTGATCATAAGAAGCATGTTCCATTTATACAACACTTTCCATTTTATATTATAATTCTTTACTTTTAAATGATATAAAATAATGTACCACATGTAGTGTTAAAATGGGGTTTTAAGCGTTATATGTGTTTATGTAAAAAAAATTATCCACACACATATGATTTTTATTAGACAATTTTAATTTCATATATAATGCAATTTGGAACATATTCTATAATAGAACTTTTTTTACTTTATATGATAAATTACCTTGGTAAAAACCTAGTTATAGTGGATTAAAATAAAATGGTAAAATTAGTATATTTAAACGGTTTGGTGATAAAAAGTTTATCTAATTTTTATTTTATTTTATTTTGTGTTATAAGAAATTATCATCCGTCTAATAATTTTTTTCTATTTTTTAGGAACTTTGATTTAGTGTGACTTTATGTGGATGAATATTTTTAGCTATTTATATAAAATATCAATTCATTTAAATTATAAAAGGGAACCCACTCACTTATCCTCTACAAATATAATTGAAATATTAGTTGATAAAATCATATCCATTTATTAAATAAATTTCCAAGTCTATGATTCCCTTTTATTATTATTATACAATCCATGGGAGTCATTTCGTGTAAACCACCAGTGGTTCTACAAATAAAAAGAATACATCCCAATCCACCATTTTATTTTGATTAATTTTTAACCTCCTTCAAATATTTTCAACATGAGGATATAATATCAATATTATCTAAAAAAGATGATACTTTTTACATTAATGTAACATATATATCAATATCTCTCTCTTTCCAATGAGAAATAGTACTTCTATTTATGTGTATGGTGAACTACAACCCCATGATCCTCTATAATTTTGTTTTCATCAACACCTATTACTTCAAATTTTAATTTAATATAATAATTAAATATGTGATACTCATTAAATATTTATGTTTCATAAATGTTATTATATATTTTATATTCATTCACATATATTCATTAAAAATTTAAAAGGTAATTTGTTAGTATGTGTGAACTGCCAGCTTCGTGAACCAATAAAATAATTTTTCACCACATTTTCAGATGGATTATATATATACATTAAATGAAATAATATTTTATATATTATGTATTTATAATTATTTAATGATCAAATAATTCTTACCCTCTATCCATAATAATCATTGCTAAATAGAAACATGGCATAATAATATATACAATAAATCTTCTCTATTATTGTATCATAGTTCATTTTTCAGGGAAACATTTCATAGATTGTTCAAAAAGAATAATATATTTCTTAAAATAATTATTATATCATTATTTTAATACTATTGATAATTTATCAATGACCATTATTAAAATAATTAAATTACAAAAGTCATTTTTGAAAAATAATCTAAATATTATCCAAACAAATTTCATTAAAATAATTGATGATGTAATTTAATATATAATGTTATTAAATAAAATAAAATTAATAATACCCCTGAAAATGTTATATATTAATGTAAATTATCAATATATGATTATTATAAAATAACATGATGATCTATGTGACAAGTATTACCTACCGTAATATATATTGTCACCATTTACATTCAAGGAAGAATATTTTAATGTTATGAACACAAAATATTTAATATGGGGTATATAATATCCATTTTTTATTTTATTCCATGAATATATTATAATTAAATATATTTTATGATATAATTCAAACTATTTAACCCTTGGTAATTTGACATAAATTTTTTCCTGTTATATAGAGTTTCATAACATATTTTATTTTCATTGAGTTTTATATCATATTCATTGTATTTGATATTAATTTACCATCTGTGTAATTAATTTTCATTACTTTATGTTATATTTCTATTCTTTTATGTGGTTTCAATTTGATACGAATTATTAATTCAATGATTATTTCTTACTTATACTATATTATTTTTGAATGATATCTATTTTTATGTTTGGTATATACTCCCCCTATTATATGTTATCAAAATAGTCTCTTTACATTCATATAGTTTAATATTTCATTGGATGTTATATTTTTCATGGGAATTATGATTAAAAAAATTCCAAAGTGGAAATTTCTTATTTCACAATATTATAATTATTTCATATATTTATATTCATTACACTATAGGCGATCCAATTATATCTTCTTAACACCATGATATGTTAATTTTTTAATAATATATATTACATCAATATTATTCCTTACACGCAACATTGTGTTTTAAGAAATAACCATAAACTTTTAAAATTATTATTTTAATAATACTTGTTTTACATAGACATTAATCCTGGTTTCTTGATTAAAAATAATCAAATTTGAAATATTATTTAATTATTTTTATTAAATGAAACCATTTTGTAAAAAAGTATATAATTTATTGTAATTTCATTATATAATTTGAAAATACCAATATCAAAAGAAAAAGTTTTTAGTTAAAAATAAAAAAAATACAATTTTGGAACTATTATTTAATTATTTCAATTATGTAAACATTATTTTAGAAACTAGTTTGTAATAAATATCATAGGGTTAATTTTTTCGATTTTTTTTGAAATGATTACATTTTGTGGAATATATACAAATAATGGGGTTTATTTAAAATCATGTTTCATTTAATTTATTTATAATTATATTTATAAAATAATGGGTTTACAAATTAAAATTAGTAATATTATATATTTAGTAGATCAATTTTTAGAATTTATATCATTTTATTATTGAATTTTGCAAAATAAAATTTTTAATTTGTTTACCATTTCTCTCTGGAAAACTGCTTTGTTGTCGCATCCATAGGTTTAATTTTAAAATTAATATTTACACATATGTGTAAAAAATTTGGGAAAATATATTTCCTATATTGAATAATAAAAATTTATATTATAAAATAATGAAAAATTTATTAATAATCCTAAAAATTAATAAATATAATAAAAATTAATTACCACAATTATGGAAAAAATATGGTTTTGAAAATTAAATTCACTTGTGTTAAAATTAATATTCTACACACAATAATTTTTAAATTAAAAAATTGAATTTTATATTTAGTATTATTGTGTTAAATTTATCTTATAGGTCTCATTATAATTTTATTCATAATGTATAAATTACCCAAGAAAATAAAAATATAAATGTAAATGAGGTGAAAACATAATTTGTAAAATTAAATAAAATTAACCTCTAAAAAAGATATTGATTAAAATTTATTTATTCTTTTAGTGGAGGGTTATTTATACCATATATTTGATCTAATAAAAAATTTATCATTTTTTTGGAGGATTTCATAATTTTAGCTTCACATAAGTATATTGTATTTGGCAATTACAAAATTAAACTCCTCCCCATTAGAAATGGAAACATCCTCCCCTCAATGATTAAAAATTCATAATCCATAAAAACTATAAAAATACATCCAAAAACCCTACAAAAAATAAATAACCACTTTTTATATATATATTATATTCGAACAGACCAACCCTTTGGTTTTTAAAAAGAGGTCAAAAGTGGGTTACTGTAAGTGAAGGAATTTTTCGTCACTAAAATCATTTTTTTTAAATCATACAGTACCATATTCAATAATGTATTAATAAATAAAATATAATAATATAAATGTTTTACTAATGATTATATGTAATTATGTGTATTTTATAACCAATATAAATATCTTATTGAATCAAACACGTTTTGAAAACCGTATTCGTGTCTTTAACAGACTACAGCCTTGCAAACTGATGTTGTTCATTTATCCATGACCACCTCTCACTATTGGATATAATTATTGATTAATTATTTATATACAATATTTTTTATATTATTATACTTATTGAATTATTATAGCATATACACCTTCTTGATTTCTATTATGTGGGAATAAAAAAATATCTCTCAGTAGTAAAACAATCTACTACCTCACAGGGCAATGTGATTCTTTTGCGCTTCACATAGAATGTAAATAGTAATGTTTTAATGAAAATATGTAACATATTTGACATAAAAATTAATTTATAATGGTAATATTATATTTATATTCATTTAATTATATCCATATGAAAAATGAAAACAACGTTCATGCGTATGTATGACCTCCGGTCTCCATTAATGATGTAAGTTATCTCTCTTTAAAATTTCAGGATTAATATTAAATCAAATATTATAAATATATATTATATAAATATCAGGTAGAATATTTTCAATATTTTGGATAGATGATTAGTTTTTGAGTACCAAAAATATTAACATCTCAAACATACATGAAAAACAAAGTAGATACTATCTGAAACAAGATTTTAATATGGAATTGTTAATAGTCTGGTAATAAAAAGACATATATAAATAATTTATTAAATAATATATATAAATATATTTTTTATATATTTATATTAAACACTATGTTTTATATAGGGTTTTATCAAGTTTGGTGGATGTCAGAACGTAAGGTAATGGACATCCTTCTTACTTTTTACATCTGTGATACACATTTCATATTCACCACAAATTTTTTCAATTTAATGCTTATAACACCTATGAATTTATAATAAAATTAATTAACTGAAAATTATTTGGATTTACCTATCCATTTTAGGTTATATATCTTATATAGTTTACAATTCAAATGATACCAAATTGGTAGGGGGATTATGTCTCAAACGTTCTTCCCTATAAAATTAGTTATATTAATAACCATCGTTATAATATGAGGTGTATATTCTTATAAAAATAATTATTATATCATAAAAATTACTGTATCGATCATTTAAAGATATTTTTTTATTTAATTCCATTATGGTCATACAATTAAAAAGGTACCAATGTAATAATGGGATTATGATAAAATTTCACAGATTATTATGACAATATTTGATTATTCTTCTGATGCAAAAATATTATTATCTCTCTAATAATAAACTCCAGAGTTATTTAATACACTAGATATTTCATGATAATAGATTTTTACACTTAATTTTCCACTCGTTATACAATATATGTTTCAAATTTATTTTTTTAAAGTAAAATTACTTTATTTATCTCTTTGGTAGAAATAATTTTCTCTTCCATTAATTTGTTATCTAAAAATATTTTCAAAAAATATTTAATGTTTATTCCAGATTTTTTAATAAAAATATTTCCATTTTTTATATTAATGATTTTAATCTTCATTTTGTTTTAAGAAATACGTCCATTTTGGTTTAATTAAAAATATAAAATGAATAATTCATTTATAGATGTACAAAATGAATGAATTTTTTACAAACATTTCCAATAAATATTTTAATGACTATATTATAATTTCCCATTTTCATATTGTAAGAAGAATTTTTTATTTTATTTTATTACGTTTTTAAAAGTTTTGTTCAGTTAGGAAAACATATTTTCCTCAAGAAGTGTTTTATATGATTTATATATTCTTTTACAAGATTCCATGATTATTTCCAGTGAAAATGATATACAATAAATTTCATCAATTTTTGTAAAATGTAATTTCTAATAAATATTTATTTTTTATAAGAAATATTCCATTTGATCTTTCAAAATAAATTCCTATATAATAACATATCCTTTTTTGTCAGTTATTCTATAATTGTGATATGATCATAAGGTAACATTTTTTTCATTATCTAGATGGTTAATTTGTATGATGCCACTATGTTTGAGCAATATATTTCTCTTACAAGAGTTATATAATGACTAAATTATCTTCAATCACAATTCCTTTTATTTGGGTTACTATTTTGTGAAATGATGTATTTTTTTGAAGACTATATCTTTTCAAGAAGTTAGATTGTGTTGAAATCATTATGAAATGAATTTATTTAGTTGAGTTTTTATATAATAAATTTTTTAGGATATTTTGGAACATATATGTATTATATACATTATGTGATATTTGGGACCTATGTCTTATTCCATTGAAATCTGTACAAATTAATAATCTATGAGTTAAAGACGATGGGAATGGGGAGTGGACAAATCATTCTAAAATTAATTTCTAAATTTGATATTATTTTGATTAAATCAAAGCTAATAAGATGTCTTGTGGGGAGAAAACATTCCACCATGATAGTATTTATAATTATACTTAAATTACAATGGAAAATATTTTCTATAATTAAGTTTACGTGAAAATTATGTGTTTTATTCCAATTTTTTTCTTCATAGTTCATATTCATTAACAACATTAGGATTCAAGTGTTATGATATTTTATTGTTTATTAAAAGAATAATATTTAATAAGAATGATATGCATGGTTGGTTTTAGAATGATATTTTCAAGTTATTATACCCTTATCTTCATGGTATTTTAATATCTCACTTATTTACTCTATTGAGCATCTGACCTCTTTCATTATTTTCTTTTCATTCACCTTGTTATAATTAAATGTATAAATTATCATATGTACAGTAGGTTTATATTAGTGAATAACCTATAGAGATATTATTTTTCTCACTTTGGACTAGTGTTTTATGTATCCATGTTTTCATAGCCACTATACCATTTTTTTCCTCATGTGTGTGTTGGTGTAATTCAAGGAATATTCATAAAAATTCATTATATTTATATGATATGTTTGGATATTTAAATGTAGATTAGGAGTATTTTTTTAGTAATACATTCTAAACAATGAAATTAATTAATTTTTGATATCCCTAAAGAAATGTTTCAGGATATTTAAAAGGGGATGTCCAAGGGTTATTCAATTTGTAGGAAAATGTCATGGAATTATTTTAATGGATATAGTTAATTATTAACAAGAAATTACTTGTATATCATAATACTAAATGTGTATTTGGATCATTAATAGAGGTTCCAGGGGTTATTACTCCTACAAGGGTGCATTGAGTTGGACTAAATGACCACCTGGTGCACTAAAATGGGAATTAATATGAAATTAATTTGAAAATACCATAGATATGATTTATACATTAGAAAAATCTATTTAAACATCCTTCATTGATTTAAAAATCTGATTAATATTTATGGACATGTTTAAAACTAATGTTTCATATATTAAAATAAATATGTCATTATTCTGTCATCTGATATGTGATTTTTCTTTATTACGTGGTTCCCCTCTATGATTATTAATGAAAACTGTTTTCATTTTGTTTTTTTAAATGTTTAGAACATGAAGGGACCTTATTTTTGTGGAGTGAAAGGATAACGAAATCACTAGTCTTACGGAATGAAAAATAATAGTACGCATATAATTAAAAATAACATGGCTATGCTAGAAAAACATTATCAAGAAATGACCCTTGTTGAATGTCGAAATGATAAAATGAGGGAACAATGTTATGTTAATCCATTCAAGAGTGAACATATATATTTTTGGAATAATTATTTTGATCCATTAGTTTATGATTAATATATTAGAACTAATGAAAATATATTTTCCATTCTCTAGTGTTCTGGGCACGAAAGAGTTCATTGGATGAAAACTATTCTATAAGAAATAGTTATCTATGGTGGTCTGTCATTAAGAATAAAAGAGAACATGTTGAAATTCAACAATTATTTTTTATTGATTTTAGTGAAAGGAAATTACTATAAGATCATTTTACCACAAGGAATAAGACCCAAAAAATATAAAGTTATTCTTATGTTGTGTAGAGAGGGGGTGTATGATCAAACATGTTTTAATCCAAATATGTGAAAGGACCCATGATCTAATGTGCATAAAGTCCACACTCTTACGACAACCATGGATTCTATAGATTCTACGTTAACATTACATTTATTATATATATGTAATGAATACATTATATTACTCAAAATCTCAGAACACATATAAATGATATATTTAATATTATATGGTATAGAGTCGAGATCACATAAACCATTATACACTCCATGTGAATCTGTTTTAATCAGTACAAGGTATACATTACTATGAATTCATAATAGTAATATAGTGATCATTATTGAGTCCTACATTTCAATAAAAGCTATTTTTTAAAATGAATTACAAATACAAGGAGAATCGATCCCTATGTATACTAAATATCATTATCTCCTCTCATCAATCACGTTTTTCATTTACCATTTTATTCATTTTGAGGCTCATATGGTGAGGAACAAAATAATACCATCTCCCAAAAATAGAACTATGGGAGTTGAAGGATGATGAGGTTCTATAAAATAGGGTCCTAATAGTGGGGGAATCAGGGTATTCTTATAATATTTGAATCTAATTAGACAACACATACCTATTTTTAATGATAAGTCCTTCTATGTAGCTCATGACACCCTTAGGACAGACTTTGTTACCCTACATCCAAATACCCAAATAACCAACTTCCAAAATGATCACTCTACTAATTATCTCTGTACCTCGACTCCTTGCTCCCTAATTCCACTGCTCAAAAAATGCAGTCAATGATTCCACTCAGTTTCCCTTCCCATAATGTCTTCTATTTCATGCCACATCATATTTTCTCAATCCTATTCAATGAAAATGTGATCAATTATTTCAGTTTGAACCACAAAAAAAATGAAATTTAGAGATAAACTCACACCCATACATTGAATATTATCCACTATGGGCATATCGTTGTTCAAAATAATTGACAATATAAAAATGATCTTTTTTGGAAATTTTCAACACCATAACACTTCATCCTGTGCGTTATGATCATGATCCAATCCAAGAATTCTAATGACTTATTTGGATGATAAGGCACCCGATGGGAAATCTGTGAAGACACAACTATATGGCTCAGAATTAACCACAATATTAACATAGATAATCAACATGATAAAACTGAATTTGTGTATTTTAATTAGTTTATTATCAAATTTTAAATAATTCATTCCCTATTATCATTCATAAAAAATAGGGAACGAATTCATTGAGCTATATATAAAAAATTATGAATCTATCGGTACCTATGAGGAAACTTTTACATGACTTGCATCATATACCCATAATATTATCATGTAACCAAAAACTAATATGGATAGATTCATCATAGGATTAAAACAATGTCTCTAATGAGAATGAGATATAAGTGGATTTATTATATATGAATCAATTATTTTATATTTTATCATGTTGTAAAAGTAGAAAGTATTTTATATCAATTTCATGTTTTTGATTAGAAAATAAATATTGAGTTTACGTGAAACACTAAGAACAATGGAAAGAAGATGATAATATTTTCTTCCTACTTGATGTGGGTCATAAGAATAAAATAAAATATCTTATAGGAATAGAAAATGTATTTTCTATATAGGGGAATGTCATTGCAAAATCACCAGATGTTGTGATGGAATGGAGATATGTAATGATGCGAATAAAGAGAAACCTATATAGATTTCAACACTCGCACTCCATTTCATCAAGTGAAATTTGATTTTAAATTTATGGAATCAATTCCACAATCCAAGGGGTAAATAAAATTATAAGTCACTAAAATATATTATTGAAACAGAAAATGGGAACGATTATGAAAACAAAATTATTGATTTAAATAATGATAGTTAGTGTAAAATTATATTAAATTCCACAGATTTGAATTTCATGTATCATTTTTTTATAAATTAGCTATGCTAAAATAATATTATTCCTCCCTTACTATAAAATAATGGGATTATGAATAATTATTATATCACTCTATATGGATTTTTTTAGTAATGAAATTACATTTTATATTTTTTTGCAGGAATGATTATCCCATTATTCCAATAAGAATAGTTACGATTAATATAATATCTTGTTTAGGGAATAAATAGTTAATTTTCATTTGGAAGAGTACATGTCTACATGTGAGATTAATATAAATGTTATGGATTCCATAATGGTTTAATGTGTTTATGTTTGATACAAAGTTAATTTTTTTAAAATAACATCTGATGTTTTATATGAAGGGATTTTATAAATATTAATTACATCTTGGGAATCTTATATAATAATACAATCCTTTGTAATTGTTTTATTATAGAAGTTATTTAGGTTATAATTACATTAAATTTAATGTATAGATGATTAAATGTAACATAAACATTTATGTACTATTATTTCATTAATTATGATTAAATTATGGGTTATAGTCGATCACTATATTAAGTCATCAAGTGAAATTGATATATGTTATTATTTAAAACTATATCAACTTTTGGAAATATATATTATGTGGTATGGATTTATGGAGTAACACAATATATAGAATCTTATCATGATCTCAGGTTTACCTTGATGATATGGAGAACTCAACAATATGCCTTTGATATGGAGCTCTATTTGATAACTATATATCTTCCTCAAACTAATGTTCATTTTGAGAGAATATTTAAAAATCTAGAGTATATTATAACACTATATTCTACTAATTTAAAAGGATGTTAGGATCATATACTTATTCCTATTGAGTTTTCTTACATCAATAAAAATAAATTTAATATTCAGATGTCTCATTCAAAATCAATTTATGTAAATAAGAATATAAGTCTAACATATAAAAATTAATTTGTAGATAAAAATATATCTGGACATAATATAGATATTAAATTGAATTGAATATTATATTCCTTCAATAACACATATGCGAGTTACAATATTGGTAGAAAAGTTATATTGATAAACATCGATGTGATCTATAATTTTGGCATCGTGACAATATGAATCTATTTATTTATACATGGAATAATGTTATAATATTATGTATGAATATGAAAAGAGGACCTACGTATAATAGTCCATTTAAATTATTGATCATATCATATCTATGAATTAATGAGACATATTGATCATAGAATATTTCTTACAGGGTATAAATATAAAAAATATTCATTCATTTTTTATTTTTTAGAGATATTTTAAAGATGATCATAAAAATTGGATTTAAAAATTAAAGTCATACCCATTGAATCCAACTCTTCATGTATGTACATTATCATCATAAATAAAAAAAATTATTTTTATAATTTCTTGTGAAAATTTTTCTTTTTATTTATTCCTTTGATAGATATAATAAAATTTTATATACAATTAATTAATAAATTAAAATCACATAGGGGTTTTGATGATATTTTATTCATTTTGGAGAAATGTCTTCTATAGTATGAATGTGATCAAAGTATAAAACATTCAATCCTACCAAAATCATAATAATTATTAAATTATACTTTTTATACATATCATATACTTTTAAATATTAAAATTTGTTATGGTTATAAAAATATTAACTATAATACAATCATTGAGATGGTAGGTTGTAGGTACTCATTAGTAACATTCCCATTTTTTAATGATCATTACAGAATGTAGGTAAGTATTAATATGGTTTTCCATAATGATTATAGTATCATAAATATAATATTACTCCATTAATTATACTTACATACATCATCCTTGACATATGGTTATGGAAACCAAATCGCATCGCTTCATGGAGGAAGTAGTCTAGAAAAATGCATTAACAACTTCATCATTTTTCTTTAAATGAATGTTTATTAAGTTAAATGATATATTATATTTTCATAATTACAAAAATTTGTTAATATTTTATATGGAAATATATTTCATCATAAGATACTATCCATCGTAACTGGTGATAGAAAAATAATTACAGCAGTTCGTGAGGTTGGACTGTGTTATACATAGGATTGATGGATCAGTTTCCCATGTTATGGAAGATGAAATGGATACATGTTTCCCAATTAAGGTCAAAAAAATATAACATTAAGTGTATTAATATTTTTATAATTTATTACTAGATAATAACATTTCTAAGTTGTTATTATAAGAAATAAAAAAAATATGATTAAAACGATATATCTTCTTAGGACATCCTCCATTTAATAAAACCATAAGATTGATGTGGTTGGGTTCATAATCTATATAATTATGATAAAATATATTTATGGATTATATTAACTTATATTAGTAGATATAGGATTACAAAATACATTTTTATGTCTAAAGTAATGAGAATAAGTGGTGCCCTTATATAAGAGAGCGGAGGGGAACTCTTGGATAATCTCATAGTATGAAAACATTATTCATTAATATTTATTTTTGAATACAAAAACAAATTTATTTAAAATATTTATAAGATAATGGGCCGAAATAATATCATAGAAAAATTATCCTTGTATTTACTATATTTATTCCTTATCAATTTTTTTAACCCATCATTAACCCCTGTAACACCCCAAGATTTCATAGCGTGTTATTTCTTCAAAATAATTCAATAACATGCACTACACGCAACACCGAGTTCAATGGCACCATGACTTACCAAAAAAATCCATTAAAAAGAGGTTATGAATAGTATTAACCAAATTTTAAACATTATATAATCCTTATAATTTTAGAATCCATATTATGAGTTTCTTAGATATAATGCAAGAACAAATTCATTTTCAGTATTGCACTTTTATCAACGTTTAATAGTGAACCCTTTTTAAATAAAATATTTTAAACTTTTTGACTAAATGGGGACATCAAAATTTTAAAATGAAACATCCCAAGCTTCCACGGTACACTTTCTTTGAATAATACAGTAGCGTGTGTTGTACGCAACCTTGAGTTTTAACACACACCACAACCAATCAAACTAGCCGTTATAAATAGTAATACCTAATTTTTGAAATTATATATATTTTATATTTTAAAATGGACTTCATTTTTGGTTTCGGAATATCGAATTTAGCCTAAGGTGAAATTTTGGTACATTTCGGATAACTTTCATATTTTGATGAATAGTGAAAATTACTAAATTTTAATTAAAAACAACTTTTTTAATCAAAATAATTAATGGTGATAAATTATGAATTTGAGTGGTTTTAAATTATATTTACAATATATTTTTACCATTTAATATAATGTTGGTCATTGGACATAATTTTAAAATTAAACCGAACATAAACAAGTGTCAATCTTTTGATAGTTATTATCTCTTAAAAACACATTTTTTGTTTTGACAGCGGGAATTAATTTTAAATTAATTTCTGCCACTTCTGTGTTTTGAATTTAGGAAAATGGATTCCATATTTAGAATCAGTATGTTCAAATTGTGTAAATAGGTAACTTTTATTTTTAGACATTTTGAATAATTACTGCGGTAAATATTTTATTTACCATGGTTAAGGGTAAATCCGGTAAATAAGGGTTAAAAAATAATATTATAATAATACTAAATTACCCTAAAACGTGTCTTAACCCTATTGGTTGATACATGGTCGACCATGGGAATCTTTGGGTCTATTTTGGGACCCCATGGATCCACTTGTAAGTGATAATGACACTTTATTTTAATTAAGTTAAAATGAATACAAAAATGACACAGGCATATATCTATTAGAGAAACAATTGTTACATAGTGTTATATATGTTGGATTTTAGATTATAAATATTCATTACAAAGATAAAAAGATTTCCTACATAATTTTATTTTATTTATAATTTTTAGACATTAAATAATTTATTTTATTTATGACACAATGATGGTGCAGTAATTACTATAATAGTGAAAAATTAAAATAATTGATATTATAAATACCCAAATAAATATAATATGAAACTTTTAATGAATTAAACTAATTTTATAGGATAATATTAAATATTAGGATTGATTTAATTGACTTTGTTAGAAGTAATCAATCTGTTATGAGTTTCACAAAATTCAACTATTGAATAGTGTCAAAATTGACTTAAAAGAGTTCTTAAAACAAATATTATATTATTAATTGATATTAAATTCCTAAAAATCTAAGGATAGTCCAAGAGACTTATATCATTATAGGTTCATCATTAATGGACCACATGGGGTCGATTGGATGTATATAGTAAGTTCATTAACCATATTATATAAAAATACAAAGAGACATTGTAAAAGTGAAACTAATTAACATAGAGTTAATACTTAAAGATAAGGTTAATATAAGTACCCAAACCTGTCTAAATTCTATTGGTTGAGTGGTTTTCGACCTATCCCCACCTTAACCTTTGAATAATCAACTTTGGAGCCATTAGAAACCGAATATGAATTTATTATAAATTAATATTTCTAGATTTTCCAAAGGTGCCCCTCACCCCTCTTATAAAAGGGAACTCCTCCTTCCCATTTCTTCACACCATCAAAGCCTTTTGGTTCGGCCAAACTCTGCCCAAATACTCTCCCAACATCCCTCAATACAACCTAGAGGCCTTAGTTTGATCAGAAAGCCAACCTAAGGAGCCCTTTTGATCAAATCAAAAGGAAGAACCCGAAGAAGAGGTAATGATTTCACCACCCTTCTCCAAATTCATTTCTTCTTCCACTTCTTCTTCCTTTGTTCTTACCATTCTAAAATAATAACTCCAGTACCTCACATATAATGTGATTTTATTATAAATATGGTACAACCATATTCAGTATTCTATCCACCTTTTTAATAACATGTCACCATACGTGCGTACGTACGGCTTACCGTCTCCACGTCGTGGTGTAATTGTTATTCAATATAATATTATTTGGATGGGTATAATAATGATGTGTAACTCATGTAAATAATAAATATAACATGTTATTGATTCTGTATATATTATATACCATCCATTTATATATTATTTTAATATCAAAAGAATGATATTATCGCTCGTGCGTACGTACGGACTACCGTCTCCACGAACGCGATGAGATTCATTCTCCATCGTAACCATTAAAGTATAATTATCATTTGACGATTTAAAAATGATGTTTAAGGACTTGATATCATTCTGGATATTAATAATATACAACCTATCCTTTACAAACATGTCTTACGTAACAAAACATATGAAAGAAAACAAGTAAGTTAACACCCGAAACAACGATAATACTAAGATATTATTATCAAATCAATATTAAAAGATCATATATGATATCATATTAATGTATATGATTCTTGTATAATTTAATAACAATTATTTCACCATTATTCATGAGGTTAACCTACCCCAACCAACAAAAAGTACAATGTAAGGGTTTATTTCGCAATCTCTTCATTATCCGAGGTTGTTTATACATAATTATCTACTGGGATTTCATTATCATCCACATCCATGTTACTTAGAAATGTATTTCAAAACATTTTTACTATTTACAAAGAATATGGGTTATAGTAATTTATACCTTTATGTGTTTTTAAAGGAATATTTCCATCGTTTTCCAAACAAGGCACTTTTTACCTTTTGACAAATTTAAGGTAAGAATGTTTTTTTTAAACTTATACGGCAGATGTAGTTATTTACCGCCGTTATAAAATCGTCAAAGCTTCCCTTACAAGCTTACAAGGATATTTTCAAAGTAAATGTTTTATTTTATAATTATGTGACTTTTAAATTATTTCAAAATAAATAATTTAAGAATTTCAGAAAGGTACTCTTTATCAAAATCAGAATTTTAAATGTTTTAAAGATTTATCTTTATAAATCTTTTTAATTAATGTCTTCAAAATGGGTTTTAAGGATTTATTTATATGGACATGAATGTTTTTAAAAATTTTAATTCCTTTCAAAAGTTTCAAAGTGGTATGGGACACTTTGATTCAAAAATCTCTTTTTAATTACTTCCTTTATAAATGTGTGACTTTTAAATGATTTCAAAAAAGGAGATATTTCTCTCAAATAGTTTTGATTTCATCTATGTCAACATCTTTTGATGAATTTTAAGCTTATTTGAATATGATTTATTATGATACAAAACTTCTATATTGTATTGAAGGTTTTGTGACATTTTTGACTCTGGATGTGCTATTTTTATAACATTCATAGTTTATGGTGAAAGTATTGACATTTTGTATGCTAGTTTTAATACGAATGTTTATGTTATGTTTAAACCTTTTCATATGGGAATGCATTGGACTTAATATGTGACGGGTGGAGCCCGCTATAGCTCCTCGATGCATCGGTAGGTCTCATGAGGCAAACTAGTGTCTTGGCACAAGGCCTTGATAAAATCTTATTTGTAGTCTTGGCACGAGGCCTTGACTATGTGGTTATGAGAGTCTGGCATTATGCATTCCAACATTATGAAAGTGGTTATTGATTTTTGCATGTGATTATTCGATTAGTAGAATATCCATGTGAATAAGTAAATGGCATTATTTCATTTTATTTATGCCATACCGTGTTGAAAGTTCATGTTTGAAAGGCTTTTGTTTTAGTTATACATTGCCTTAAAAGTTTATTCTTATTTATGAAAGTTTCCGCTATATTGTTATCCTTACTGGGCATTTGAGCTCACCCCTTTTATATGTTTTATTTTTCCCAGGAAGTGAAGAAGTAAGTTATGAATGACCTGCAAGGATATTATGTGGGGATATGAGTGTGGATTATGGAGACAATATGTTGTTGTAGTAGTCTTTCGTTTAATGATGTAATGTAAATCTTATGAATATATCTAGTGTTTCCAAAGCTACTAAACCAATCGGTCTTTCGAGATTTGATCTTTCTTGTGATCATGCCAATGTTATGTAATAATGCACCGACTCTGGGTAACTGGGGTCGGGGCGTTACAGTTGGTATCAGAGGAAGTTTAGTACAAACCTTGGAAACTAGATTTAGATAAACTCTGATTAGAGCACGTAGACCTAAGATGAACTTTGAGGATTAGTATAGAAGAACTTCCTAGATTTTTGGTATTGTAGAGATTTTGTGAGTTTTCCGAGGAATACATCCCTGTCTGGATATGAGCAGGTAGAGGCGGCTCTGGCACAGATGTACCTAGGGGTAAAACCCGAAAACACCGCTTTGAGCTAGACTCGAACGGGAACTGGTGCACGACAACGGGCCTTGCTGCACTCTTGGTTACGACACTCCCGGGGGATATGCTTAGGATAACTCTCATTTTTCTTTACAAATCATTTTGAAGGGATTATGAGTATATACTTCCTCAAAGAAAACATTCTTATGATTATAGATTATATCCATAAATAGTTCAATTTATGTTAAGTGTTTTATAAGTATGGGATTATGTATTTTGATTCATAAACTGATATAGTGTATGCCATTGTTTAGAAATGGTGCCCAGTAAAAGGAATGAGAACTCCAGAAATGCACATGATCCAAAGAGAAGGAAGGATCATATCTTTCACGGTCTTAAGCTAGAATTTATAAGAAAAATAGTCTCCCATGTATTATCATCATATGAAGAAATAATATCATGTGTTGATAAGATATGTAAAGAGTTTACTGAGTCCTATGGCTTTGAAGGGAAGCAAGAGAAGAAAAGGATGGAAGAGAGAAAGATGGATAAAGGGAAGAGGGAAAAGAAGAATTTTCCCATATGTGGTAACTGTGGAAAGAAACACCCTGGAACTTTCCTGAAAGGAATGGGAGTTTGTTATAAGTGTGGAGGAAAAGGGCACAAAGTACGTGACTGCAAGGGTAAGAAAACAGTTTTAAATGTTCAATGCTTCATTTGCAAGGAGTTTGGACACTACGCGAACCTATGTCCCAGTCATCAGACTATGCCGCAAATGATGTTATTGGATAATAATCAAGTTATGATACTACCACAGATGAAGAGGAATGATTAGAGTTCTTATGTTGATTATGTCAATTGAGTGTAGTATCAACAATGTACTTGTTATAATAATTATGGAGTATATAAGGATTGTACTGCAGTACTATTTCATTAAGGACTTGAGATTGTGTGGAACAAAGAAAAGTGACTCAATAGCAGGATAAATTTTTGGAAAATTTATGGTTGAGAGAATGATAAATCATGATATAGTTCTGATACTGAGGTAGTGATTTTGGAATAATATGTGATTGTTTTGGAAAAATTATATTGGATATTCTTGACTACCTTGGAACTGATTAATGATTTGTATATTCCATCATTGTTGGGGTTTAAAAAAATTTTGGACTAATGAAGTATATCCAGCATTCTATATGGAATAAGGGATCATGAATATAATCAATAAGGAATATGGTAATACATGATGAAGGTATTCATATGCTATTACGGGGTAAAAAGGATCTATATTATGTTTACCTTCCTTATAAATGTTGGACTGTGAGTTTGGACAGAAGTATTTTGGATAGTTCTAGTTTGGATTATTTTAGATTGCCATAAAAGGACAACCCGGAGGTCGGGCGGCAACCCGTCGCGTCCGGCAAGGCTGCGAGACTTGAACCCGCAACCGAAGGGCGACAAGGGTGTATCACCTACCATTGGCCCACGAGATGTCCTGGATTAAATAATGTAGTTTTTATTAAAAGATCTTGTAGATGAATTATAAATTCGTTTATTTTTGAACCCTATACGAATAGTGTAAATAGATTTTTTTTTACATTCTATTATCTTTTAGAGTGAAAGATGAGGTTGTGGTAGAAATTTATTAATGGATAAAACTATAATTATAAAGTAAGTATATCTCCTTATGATCTTAGTCAATCTCATAAATAAATTCCTCAACATGAAGAAAAGTAACTTAGAACAAAAATGTTTTCCTAGATGATACCTTAAATCATCACTAATTTATGGCTTTGGGATTGTTGGCCTTTTCATAGCCATGTTCTCTACCACTCTCAATCAGATAATTGATGGTTAGATTTCTCTTCCATATCCATATTTTCCTACATGGAACCCTAGTATGTGTTATTTTCGGTAATCATCATACTTTCCACTCTATATTTTAAATAGAGGCCTCATTAATTCATTTTTCGATGTGGGATTTCAACTAAGATATTTTGAAACGTCAAAAATGTGTTATCCTAATACCCTATGTTTTGTTGAACCAATGGTATTTCAAATCATCATAGATTGATGAATTTAAAGACCTCAATTTTATACTTGTTTGTGATTGATGACCTCAATCACTACCTATAAATGTTTACGTTTTTCCTCCAATTATATGTCTCTAAATGCCACCAATGTTCTCCTAATCGAGATCATAATTTGGTGGTGACCCTTTCATTTCTCTTTTCCTCATATTAAGACTAAATTTTAGTAACCCAATTTCTGATGTGGGTTTTCCCAGAAACATATTTTCTATTTTCAACCTTTTATTTTTGAAGAACAATTTCAAATTGCGAGGACGCAATTAATTGAAGGAGGGGAGAATGTAACACCCCAAGATTTCATAGCGTGTTATTTCTTCAAAATAATTCAATAACATGCACTACACGCAACACCGAGTTCAATGGCACCATGACTTACCGAAAAAATCCATTAAAAAAAGGTTATGAATAGTATTAACCAAATTTTAAACTTTATATAATCCTTATAATTTTAGAATCCATATTATGAGTTTCTTAGATATAATGCAAGAACAAATTCATTTTCAGTATTGCACTTTTATCAACGTTTAATAGTGAACCATTTTTAAATACAATATTTTAAACTTTTTGACTAAATGGGGACATCAAAATTTTAAAATTAAACATCCCAAGCTTCCACGGTACACTTTCTTTGAATAATACAGTAGCGTGTGTTGTACGCAACCTTGAGTTTTAACACACACCACAACCAATCAAACTAGCCGTTATAAATAGTAATACCTACTTTTTGAAATTATATATATTTTATATTTTAAAATGGACTTCATTTTTGGTTTCGGAATATCGAATTTAGCCTAAGGTGAAATTTTGGTACATTTCGGATAACTTTCATATTTTGATGAATAGTGAAAATTACTAAATTTTAATTAAAAACAACTTTTTTAATCAAAATAATTAATAGTGATAAATTATGAATTTGAGTGGTTTTAAAGTATATTTACAATATATTTTTACCATTTAATATAATTTTGGTCATTGGACATAATTTTAAAATTATACCGAACATAAACAAGTGTCAATCTTTTGATAGTTATTATCTCTTAAAAACACGTTTTTTGTTTTGACAGCGGGAATTAATTTTAAATTAATTTCTACCACTTCTGTGTTTTGAATTTAGGAAAATGGATTCCATATTTGGAATCAGTATTTTCAAATTGTGTAAATACGTAACTTTTATTTTTAGACATTTTGAATAATTACTGCGGTAAATATTTTATTTACCATGGTTAAGGGTAAATCCGGTAAATAAGGGTTAAAAAATAATATTATAATAATACTAAATTACCCTAAAACGTGTCTTAACCCTATTGGTTGATACATGGTCGACCATGGGAATCTCTGGGTCTATTTTGGGACCCCATGGATCCACTTGTAAGTGATAATGACACTTTATTTTAATTAAGTTAAAATGAATACAAAAATGACACAAGCATATATCTTTTAGAGAAACAATTGTTACATAGTGTTATATATGTTGGATTTTAGATTATAAATATTAATTAGAAATATAAAAAGATTTCCTACATAATTGTATTTTATTTATAATTTTTAGACATTAAATAATTTATTTTATTTATGACACAATGATGGTGCAGTAATTACTATAATAGTGAAAAATTAAAATAATTGATATTATAAATACCCAAATAAATATAATATGAAACTTTTAATGAATTAAAATAATTTGATAGGATAATATGAAATATTAGTATTGATTTAATTGACTTTGTAAGAAGTAATCAATCTTTTATGTGTTTCACAAAAATCAACTATTGAATAGTGTCAAAATTGACATAAAAGAGTTCTTAAAACAAATATTATATTATTAATTGATATTAAATTCCTAAAAATCTAAGGTTCGGCCAAGAGACTTATATCATGATAGGTTCATCATTAATGGACCACTTGGGGGTCTATTGGATGTATATAGTAAGTTCATTAACCATATTATATAAAAATACAAAGAGACATTGTAAAAGTGAAACTAATTAACTTAGAGTTAATACTTAAAGATAAGGTTAATATAAGTACCCAAACCTGTCTAAATTATATTGGTTGAGTGGGTTTCGACCTATCCCCACCTTAACCTTTGAATAATAAACTTTGGAGCCATTAGAAACCGAATATGAATTTATTATAAATTAATATTTCTAGCTTTTCCAAATGTGCCCCTCACCCCTCTTATAAAAGGTCACTCCTCCTTCCCATTTCTTCACACCTTCAAAGCCTTTTGGTTCGGCCAAACTCTGCCCAAATACTCTCCCAACATCCCTCAATACAACCTAGAGGCCTTAGTTTGATCAGAAAGCCAACCTAAGGAGCCCTTTTGATCAAATCAAAAGGAAGAACCCGAAGAAGTGATAATGATTTCACCACCCTTCTCCAAATTCATTTCTTCTTCCACTTCTTCTTCCTTTGTTCTTACCATTCTAAAATAATAACTCCAGTACCTCACATATACTGTGATTTTATTATAAATATGGTACAACCATATTCAGTATTCTATCCACCCTTTGAATAACATGTCACCATACGTGCGTACGTTCGGCTTACCGTCTCCACGTCGTGGTGTAATTGTTATTCAATATAATATTATTTGGATGGGTATAATAATGATGTGTAACTCATGTAAATAATAAATATAACATGTTATTGATTCTGTATATATTATATACCATCCATTTATATATTATTTTAATATCAAAAGAATGATATTATCGCTCGTGCGTACGTACGGACTACCGTCTCCACGAACGCGATGAGATTCATTCTCCATCGTAACCATTAAAGTATAATTATCATTTGACGATTTAAAAATGATGTTTAAGGACTTGATATCATTCTGGATATGAATAATATACAACCTATCCTTTACAAACATGTCTTACGTAACAAAACATATGAAAGAAAACAAGTAAGTTAACACCCGAAACAACGATAATACTAAGATATTATTATCAAATCAATATTAAAAGATAATATATGATATCATATTAATGTATATGATTCTTGTATAATTTAATAACAATTATTTCACCATTATTCAGGAGGTTAACCTACCCCAACCAACGAAAAGTACAAGGTAAGGGTTTATTTCGCAATCTCTTCATTATCCGAGGTTGTTTATACATAATTATCTACTGGGATTTCTTTATCATCCACATCCATGTTACTTAGAAATGTATTTCAAAACATTTTTACTATTTACAAAGAATATGGGTTATAGTAATTTATACCCTTATGTGTTTTTAAAGGAATATTTCCATCGTTTTCCAAACAAGGCACTTTTTACCTTTTGACAAATTTAAGGTAAGAATTTTTTTTTAAACTTATACGGCAGATGTAGCTATTTACCGCCGTTAGAAAATCGTCAAAGCTTCCCTTACAAGCTTACACGGATATTTTCAAAGTAAATGTTTTATTTTATAATTATGTGACTTTTAAATGATTTCAAAATAAATAATTTATGAATTTTAGAAAGGTGCTCTTTATCAAAATCAGAATTTTAAATGTTTTAAAGATTTATCTTTATAAATCTTTTTAATTAATGTCTTCAAAATGGTTTTTAAGGATTTATTTATATGGACATGAATGTTTTTAAAAAATTTAATTCCTTTCAAAAGTTTCAAAGTGGTATGGGACAGTTTGATTCAAAAATCTCTTTTTAATTACTTCCTTTATAAATGTGTGACTTTTAAATGATTTCAAAAAAGGAGATATTTCTCTCAAATAGTTTTGATTTCATCTATGTCAACATCCTTTGATGAATTTTAAGCTTATTTGAAGATGATTTATTATGATACAAACCTTCTATATTGTATTGAAGGTTTTGTGACATTTTTGACTGTGGATGTGCTATTTTTATAACATTCATAGTTTATGGTGAAAGTATTGACATTTTGTATGCTAGTTTTAATACGAATGTTTATGTTATGTTTAAACCTTTTCATATGGGAATGCATTGGGCTTAATATGTGACGGGTGGAGCCCGCTATAGCTCCTCGATGCATCGGTAGGTCTCATGAGGCAAACTAGTGTCTTGGCACAAGGCCTTGATAAAATCTTATTTGTAGTCTTGGCACGAGGCCTTGACTATGTGGTTATGATAGTCTGGCATTATGCATTCCAACATTATGAAAGTGGTTATTGATTTTTGCATGTGATTATTCGATTAGTAGAATATCCATGTGAATAAGTAAATGGCATTATTTCATTTTATTTATGCCATACCATGTTGAAAGATCATGTTTGAAAGGCTTTTGTTTTAGTTATACATTGCCTTAAAAGTTTATTCTTATTTATGAAAGTTTCCGCTATATTGTTATCCTTACTGGGCATTTGAGCTCACCCCTTTTCTATGTTTCATTTTTCCCAGGAAGTGAAGAAGTAAGTTATGAATGACCTGCAAGGATATTATGTGGGGATATGAGTGTGGATTATGGAGACAATATGTTGTTGTAGTAGTCTTTCGTTTAATGATGTAATGTAAAACTTATGAATATATCTAGTGTTTCCAAGGCTACTAAACCAATCGGTCTTTCGAGATTTGATCTTTCTTGTGATCATGCCAATGTTATGTAATAATGCACCAACTCTGGGTAACTGGGATTGGGGCGTTACAACCCCATTCACTGTTACCATGACAATAATGTTTTCAACATTTCAGTGGTCAATATAGTTAAATTTTTTTTAAAGATGCCAATAAATGAAACATGGATGATATAATAAGATATATAATAATTTCAGGGGTTCATATATGATTTTTTAATTACATTTCATAAAATAATACTTTCCTTAATATATAATGAATTTCAATTTTTTGAATTATTAATTACATTTATTTTTCGAAAAATCAAAAAAATAATAATTAAATAAAAATATAATATTTTAATACATTCATAAAATGTTATTTTAGTTTACAAAAATAAATAATCACATTAATTATCTCAAATTGAATTATTTTTAATGCTTTTAATTTCAATTACTTGAATTTTAGAATAATTGAATAATTACTACATCAACAATGTGTATATTTATTTTTATAATATTAATTAAAAAAATAGTTAAATTAAACATCCATGGTGAATATAAATCATTTATTTTTAAAAATTATATTAGTAAATAAAAATTCTCCCATTTTCATCTATTTTTAAAAAACTTAGCTTAATAAAAACAAAGGTAAAATAATTTAGTTTTCGGTAAATAAAATAATAAAAAAGTTCTATTCTATTTCCAATGGCCCAAAATTGTTATATAAACAAATATTATATATGTGTGGTTGAAATTAAAATATTTAATAAAATAATATTCATGTGTTAGGTTTATTATATTGTACAAATAATTATATGATTTTCTACAGTTACCTAATTTACCTTTTATGATGGAAACAAAAATAACCACGGATACCAATCAAATTGAATAAAAATAAAAGTGATATATTTAAAAATTATTTACCCAAAAATTAAAAATAGTGATTTCATTTTTTATATATAAATATTCAAAAGTGAAATAATTTATTTAAAATTAATTCATATAATGAAATGAAGAAATGTTTTTTTAGAAAAATTACCATTTTCAATATAAAAGTGATTTTATATGAAAATAATGTATAAAATTTAAATAAAAAACCTTAATTGAATTATTTTAAATAGAAAAGAAGGAAAAAAAATTTATAATTGATCTAATTTTTATCATTCGATATAGAGTAAAATAAATTAACATTTTCCATAAATATTGTTATTTTTTATTATTAATTGAATAATGAATCTTTTAAAAAAATTCCAAAAATTATAATATCATAACATAGAGATGATGATAAAAAAAATTTATTTTTATAAAATATGTTTTATTGACATTAAATGAATTAATTTTATTATTTTTATTAAATTATAAAATTATTTTTTTGAATATAACTTTTTATAGAATAAAATGGAATTAATAAAAATGAGTTCTGATTTACAAAGAATTAATTATTTAATTTTCACTTAGTAGTAACATTATTATTTCAAAATTCAGTTAATACTATTTATTTCAACCACTTGAATGGATATGTTATAATCTTCTCATTTAAATAATAATATTTTGTATTTTGTTTAAAATCAGTATTGAATATCTTATACACTATTAAACATAGTCATTAAAAAAATATAATGATATTAAATATAAACTTATAGATTTATTTTTAATTTATAATCACTGAATTATATTAATTTGATATGATAAAAATGGTTTTATATTTGGAATCCACAAGAATTTATATATTTTAATAAGTTCAAAAAATTGTTTTCATAATAAATAATAATTTTTTTCCTTATTCTAAAGGGTATATTATGTTTACAAGGGTAAACGTAAAAAGACAAGGTTTATAATATCCTAAAAAATATATAATTTATTTTTGATGGACATATTATGAAACTATATTTCATATGATAATAAAATTTTATATTTTAGAACCATATGAAAATGAATATGACCATTATTATATATTAAGTAATGAAATTGATAAAATTTTAGTATTTCACTTTTAAATATGTCTTATGTGTTTAAATAAGGATAACAAGATGAATAATTAGTTATAAATATCCATTTGGGTTATTTTTTTATTAATGTTCTTGTTTTATTAATAATTTTTACTAACAAAAAGATTACCTTAAATTTCTATACAACATAGACACAATAATTATTTAAATAATTACAAAAATAAATAAATTATCTTACAAAACATAAATGCTATCTAATATGAATAAATAATAATTTTCTTATATATTTTATAAAATATATCATTTTCTGTATCTTTTCATGATATATATTAGAATTAACACATTTTCTTGAGCTTTTATAATTTAATTTAAATAAAAACGGTAATAGTTAATTTAAATTAAATTTTATTTATTCATAATATTTTACTAAATGGTTTAAAATTAATTGAAGTATCATTTTGATTTATTTAAATGGGTTATAATTTATAATAACAACCATGTTAAATTTATTCACCACATTACAGTTTATATTACCATTCTTTACCTGTAAATGATATAAAATGAAGTACCACGTGTAGTGTTAAAATGGGGGTTTAAGCATTACATGTGTTTCTATAAAAAAAAATTCCACACACATATGATTTTTATTAGACAAATTTGATTTAATATATAATGTTTTTTTGGAACATATTCTATAATTAGAATTTTTTATTTTAAATGATAATTTACTTTAGTAAAAAAAAGTTACAGTGGATTAAAACTAAATGGTAAAATGTGTAACATTAAAAGGTATGGTAATAAAAAGGTTATCTAATTTTTATTTTATATTGTTTTGTTTAATAAGGCAATAGCATCCATATAAATATTTTTCTATTTTTGGTTCTCTTTGATTTAGTGTGACTTTATGTTGAGGAATAGTTTTAGTTATTTTGAAAAAATGACACTTCTTTTCAATTTAAAAAGGGAACCTTCTCTTTCCTCTTCTACAAATATCATTGAAATATTAGTTGATAAAATAATTTCCAATTATTAAATAATTTTCCATGACTATGATGCCTTATTTTTATTATTAAACAATCCATGGGAGACTTTTGGTGTAAACGACTAGTGGTTCTCATAAGAAAATGAATACTTCTGAATCAACCATTTTATTTGGTTATGTTTTTACCTCCTTCAAATATTTTCAACCATGAAGATATAATAACATTATTATCTAAAAAATGAAGATTATATTTATGTTAATTTGACATCATATATCACCATCTCTATCTTTCCAATGGGAAATAATACATTCATTAATGTATTTGGTGAACTACAACCCCATGATCCTCTATAATTCTGTTATTATCACCACCTATTACTTCAAATTTTAATTAAATATAAAAAATTAAACATATGATACACATTACATATTTATCTCTCTTAAAAGGTAATATATATTTTATATTCATTAACTTCCATTCAGTTAAAATTAAAAACATCATTTGTTCGTATGTGTGAACTACCAGCACAACGAACTAATAAACTAATTTTTCACCACAATGTTAGATGGATTATATATATTTTTATACATTAAATGAAAAAATTTATTCTATATTATTAATTTATAATTATTTAATGATCAAATAATTCTTACCCTCTGTCCGTAATGATCATTGAAAAATAGAAACATAACACCTGAATATATTTAGGATATCTTCCCCATTATTGTTTCTTAGTTAATTTTTCAATGAAATATTTCATAGAAATATTTCATATATTGTTCAAAAATTATAATTTATTTCTTAAAATGATTATTATCTCATTATTTTAATTCTAATGATATTTTATCAATGACTATTGTTACCATATTCAAATTACAAAAGTAATTTTTAACATATTATCTAAATATTATCCAAACAAATTTCATTAACTTACTTGATGATCTAATTTCATATATAATCTTATTAAATAAAATAAAATAAATAATAATAGTAATTTTTTTTATTAATGTAAATAATCTATAAATGATTATTATAAAAGAAGATGATGATGTGTGTGACAAGTCTGATCTACCATAATATATATTTTCTTTATTTAAATTTATTGAGGAATATTTTAATGTTATGAATAAAAAATAATTAATATGGGGTATATTATACCAATTTTTTTATTTTATTCCTTGAACATATTTTAATTCAATATATTTTATGTTTTAATTAAAATTATTTCATTCTTGGTGATTTGACATAAAATTTTACCTATTATATATAGTTTCATAACATAATTTATTTTCATTGACTTTTATAACATATTCTTTTTATTTGGTATTATTTGACTATGTGTGTAATTTATTTTGATTATTTTACGTTATATGTCATCTCTTTTATGTGGTTTCAATTTGATACCAATATCAATTCCTTTATTATTTCATACATATACTATATGATTTTGAATGATATCTATTTTTATGTTCGTTATATACTACCTATATTATTTGTTATAAAGTTAGTCTCTTTACATTCCTATAATTTAAAATTTCACTTGATGTTATATATTTAATGGGGTTTATGATTAAAATTTTACCAAAGTGGGAATATATTATTTCACAATATCATCATTATTTCATATGTTTATATTCATTACAATATAAGATATGCAATTCTATCTTGTTAACACCCTGATATATTATGTTTTTTTAATAATATTTATTACATCAATGGAATGAATTACACATAACACTGTGTTTTATGGACCAACAATAAACTATTAAAATTATTATTTTAATTATATTATTTTTACACAACCATTAAATATGGTTTCATGAATAAAAATAACCAAATTTGAAATAGTATTTAAAATTTTTTATAAAAAGGAAACCATGTTGTAAAAACATATACAATTTATTTTAATGTCATTATAAAATTTGAAAATACCATTTTCAAAAAAAAATGTTTTAGTAAAGAATAAAAAAAATATTAATTTGGAACAATTATTTAATTATTTATACTATGTAAAAATAATTTTTGAAACCAGTGTGTAACAAAGATTATATGGTGGATTTTTTGAAATGTTTTAAATGATTATATTTTGTGGAATATATAAAAATAATGGGGTTCATTTAAAAAATTCTTTTTCATTTAATTAAATTTTATGGATATTTTTAAAATAATGGGTTTAAAATTATATTAATTATATTATATATTTACTAGGTCATTTTTGGGAATTTTAATAATTTTTTTATTTAATTTTTCTACATAAATTTTTTAATCAGTTTATCATTTTCTCTATGGAAGACTACATTGTTGTCACATCCCTAGGTTTGATTTTAAATTTAATATTTACAAATATGTGTAAAAAAATTTGAAAAATATATTCCCAATTTTGAATCATAATAGTTTATATTATAAAATTTAGTAAAATTAATTTCTATTCATAAAAATTAATTACCACAATAATGGAAAAAATATGGGTTTCAAAATTAAATTCAGTTGTGTTAAAATTAATTTTCTACACAATTTTTTTTAATTAACAAATTCGATTTTATATTTAGTAATATTGGGTGAAATTTATCTCATAAGACTAATTATGATTTTATTCCTAAAGTTTTAATTACCCAAGTGAATAAAAATATACATGTTAATGTGGTGAAAACATAAATTGTACAATTAAATAAAATTACTAACTAAATAATATCTATATTAAATTTTTTTATTTTTATAGTTGATGGTTATTTATAACATATAATTGATCGAATAAACTATTTATCAATTTTTTGAAAGATTTTTTGATTTTATCTTCTCATAAGTGTATAGTATTAGGCATTTACAAAATTAAACTCCCCCTAGAAATGGAAACATCCTACTCTCACTAATTCAAAATTCATAATCTATGTAAAATATCCAAATATTTCCAAAAACCATACAGAAAATAAATAACCACATTTTAGATCTTAATTATATCTGAACATACCAACCATATGGTTCTTGAAAAGAGGTCAAAAGTGGGTTACTATAATTGAAGTTATTTGTATTCACTAAAATTATACTTTTAAAGTCATCTAATACCATATTAAATAATTTATTAATAAATAAAATATAATAATATAAATATATTACTAATAATTATATGTTATTATGTGTATTTTACAACCAATATCAATATCTTATTCAATCAACCATGTTTCGAAATCACTATTCATGTCTTTATCGGACTATTGACTTGCAAACTAAGGTTGTTCATTTATCCATCACCACCTCTCACTTTTGGATATAATGAATGATTACATATTTATATAGGATATTTTTTATATTATTGTACTTATATAATTATTATGAAATATACACATTCTTAATTCCTATTATGTGGGAATTCGATAACATCACTCATTATTAAGACATGCTACTACCTCGTAAGGCAATGTGATTCTTTTGTGCTTTACATGGAATGTAATAAAGAATGTTTTAATGAAAATATGTTACATATGTGACATTAAAATTAATTTAGAATGGTAATATTATATTTATATTCCTTCAATTATATTAGTCTATAAAATATCAACAATGTTCATGTGTACGTATAACCTACTGTCTCCAAGAATGATGTTAATTATCTCTCTCTAGAATTCTTGGATTAATATAAAGTAAAATATTATTAATATATATTATATATGTATCATGTATAATATTTTCTATATTTTTTATAGATGATTATTTATTGAGTAACATAAAAATTAAAATCTCAAAGCATAGATGAAAGACAAAGTTAATACTGTCTAAAACATAATTTTAATATGGAATTATTATGAATATGGTAATAAAAAGACATATATAAATAATATATTGAAATATATATATATATATTTTTATATATTTATATTTAATATAAATTTATATATATAGTTTGTATCATGTATGGTGTATGTCATGACGCAATGTAAGGGATATCCTTCTTTCTTTTTTTATCAGTGATACACATTCCATATTCAAAACAATTTTTTTCAATTTAATGTATATAACAAGAATGAATTTATAATAAGAATAATAAATTTTATATTATTTTAATTTACGTATAAATTTTAACATATATATTTTATAGGGTTTACAATTCAAATGATACCAAATCAGTAAGGGGTTTATGTCTCAAATATTTTTCCCTTGGAAATTAGTTATATTAATAACCATCATTATAACATGAGGTGTATATTATTATAAAATGGCGTATTATATCATAAAAATTATTATATTCATCATTTTAAAATACTTTTTTGATTTAATTTTTTTTTGGTCATACAATTAAAATGATTCCAACGTTAAAATGTTTTTATGATGAAATCTCACTGATTATTATGATAATATTTGTTTTTACTCTGAGGCTAAAATATTATAATCTATATCATAATAAGCTCATATATTATTTAATCCACTAGATATTTCATGATTATATATTTTCCTATAATTTTCCACTCATTATACGAAAAATGATTCAAATTAAACTTATTTAAAGGAAAATCAATTTATTTATCTCTTTGGTAGAAATAATTTTCTCTTCTATTTATTGGTTATCTATAATTATTTTCAAAAAATATTTAATATTTTTTCAAGATTTTTTCATAAAAATATTTCCATTATTTAGATTAATGATTTTAATATTCATTTTTTTTAAAAACAGGGCCCTTTTAAATTTTATTGAAAATATAAAATGAAAAATTCATTTATAGATGTATAACATGAATGGATTATCTAAAGACTATACCAATAATTATTTTAAAGACTATATTATAATTTATCATTTTCATATTTTAATAATATTATTTTTAATATTTTTTATGTTTTGAAATGTTTTTTTTGCGAGGAAAACATATTTTCCTCCAGAAGTGTTATAAATGATTTATGTCCTCCTTTATAATATTTCATGTTTATTTTTATTGAAACTGTTTTCCAATATATTTTATCTATTTTTTGTTTGAAAATGTCATTCTTAATAAATATATATTTTTTAAATGATATTTTCTACATGATCTTTCAAAATAAATTTCTATATAATATCATATCCTTTGATGTCACATATTCTATACTATGGATTTAATCATAAGTTAATTTTTTTTCATTATCTAGATGGTTAATTTGTATGATGAATATATGTTTGAGAAATATATTTCACTTACATGAGTTATACAATGATTTAATTATCTTGAATTACACTTCCTTTTCCTTGGGTTACGATTTTATGACATGATGTATTTTTTTGAAGACTGTGTCTTTTTAAGAGGATAGGTTGTGTTGAAATAATTATAAAATACATTTATTTAGGTGAGATATTATATAATTAATTTTTATGAAATTTTGTAACATATATATATGATATACATTATGTAATAGTTGGGACCTAGGTATCATTAAATTGAATTAGGTACTGATTGATATACCATGATCTAAAGAGGATTGGAATGGGTAGTAGACACAACATTCTAAAATAATTTTGCAAATATAAATTATTTTTATTAAATCAAGAATAATAAGATGGTTTGTAGGGTGATAACATTCCACCATGATAGTCTTTATAATTATACTTAAATTACAATGGAAAATATTTTCTATAATTATGTTTACGGGAATAATCTGTGTATTATTCAATTTTTTTCTTCATAGTTCATTTTCATTGACACCATTATGATTCAATTCTTATGATATATTATGGTTTATTAAATGAATAATATTTTATAAAATTGATATGCATGGTTGTTATTAGAATGATATTTCCTGGTTATTATACCCTTAGCATCATGTTATTTTCATATCTCCCTTGTTTACTCTATTGATCATATGACCTCTACCATTATTTTTAAATCATTCACCATGTTATAATTAAGAGTATAAATTATGATATATAAAGTAGGGATATATTAATTAATAACATATAAAGAGATGATGTATCTCACTTTGTACTACTGTTTTATTTATCCATGTTTTCATAGCCAATATACCATTATGGTCCTCATGTGTGTTTTGGTGTAATTCAATGAATATTCATAAAAATGTATTATCTATATATGATATGTTTGGATATATAAATATATAATAAGATTATTGGTTTAGTAATCATTTATAAACAATTAAATTAATAATTTAGTGATATCCCTATGAAAATGTTTCGGGATATTTACAAGGAGAAGTCAAAGGGTTATTAAATTTAAAGGAAAATGTCATGGAATTATTGTAATGGATAGACTGAATTATTCATAGATATTACATCTATATCCTAATACTAAAAGTGTTTTCGGGTCATTAATTGAGGTCCAAAGGGGTTATAACTCTTAAAAGGGTGTATTGAACTTGACTCAATCACCACCTGGTGCACTAAAATGGGAATTACTACACAATTCAATTGAAAATTCCATAGATATGATTTCTACATTAGAAAAATATATAAAAAATATATACATTGATTTAAATAGATGTTTAATATTGATGATCATGTTTAAAAATAATGTTTCATATATTAAAATTATTATGTCATTATTCTATCATTCGATATGTGATTTTTCATTATTACGTGGTTCCCCTATATGATTATTAAGTAAAACTGTTTTTGTTTTGTTTTTTTCAATGTATAGAACCTAAAGGGTCTCTATTTATTTGAGTGAAATGATAATGAAATTACTATCCTCATGGAATAATAAATAATAGTATACATGGAATGAAATATATCATGGTTATGCTAGAAAAACATTCACAAGATATGATTCATGTTGAATATCCACATGAGAAAATGAGGGAACAATGTTATGTTAATTCATTTAGGAGTGAACATATATATATATTTTGAATAGTTATGTTGATCCCCTAGTTTATGAGTAATATATTAGACCAAATGAAAAGATATTTTCCATTCTCTAGTGTTCGGGGCACAAAAGAGTTCATTAGATGTCAACCATTCTGTAAGAAATAGTGATTTATGGTGGCCTGTCATTAGAAATAAAAGGGAACATGTTGAAACTCCTCAATGATTTTTCTATTGATTTTAGTGAAATTATTTTACCATAATAACATTTTACAACATGGAATTAGAATAAAAAAAGATAAAGGTGGTGTTAAATAGTGGAGAGCGGGGGTGTCTGATCAATCATGGTTGAATACAGATAGGTTAAAGGACCCATGATAAAAAATACATGAAATCCACACTCCTATGACAACCTTGGATTCTATGTAGTCTTTGTTAAAATTCCATTTGTTCTATATATAGAAAAAATACATGATATTACTCAAAATCACATAAAACTAATGAATGATATATTTAATAGTCCCTGTGATATAGTTGAGAGAACATAAACCATTATACATTCCATGTGAATCTTTTTTAATCACTACATGGTGTACAATACTTTGACTTCATAATAGTAATATAGTGATCACTACTGAGTCCTGCATTTTCATAAAATCTAATTTTCCAAATGAATTACAAAAACCAAGGACCATCGAGCCCCATGTATCCGGAATCTCCCTATCTCCTATCATCATTCCCATTATTCATTAACCATTTTATTAATTTTTAAGCTCAAATGGTGAGGAACTGACTATTACCATCTCCCCAAAATGGAACTATGGGAGTTACTGTATGTTGAGGTTTTTAAAAAGGAGGATTCTAATGGTGGTTGAATTATTGAATTATTTTAATATATGAATCTAATCGGACAAAAAATACCTAGTTTTTCTATTAAGCCCTTCTAAGTAGCTCGGGAAACCCTTATAGAATACCTTGATATGCTATATCCAAGTACGCCAACAACCAACCACCAAAATGAACACTCTAGTAATTATCTTTGTATCTCAGCTCCTTTATCCCTAATACCACTTCTCACGAAATATAGTGAATGATTCCACTATGTTTTCCTTTCTAGGAAGTCTTCGATTTTAGGACACATCATATTTTCCCAATCGCATTCAATGAAAATGTGATCAATGCTTTCAGTTTGAAACACCAAAAAATAATGGAATTTAGAGGAAGAAATCACACACATCTATTGAATATTATCCATTATGGGTAGATCCTTGTTCAAAATACTCGACATTATAAAATTAATATTTTCATAAATTTTCAACTCCATAACACTTCATCCCATATGTAATAATGATGATCCAATCCGAGCATTCTGATGTATTCTTTGGATGAGAAGGCACTCGATGGGGAATTTGCAAAGACACGCCTATATATATCAAAATTAACCACAATATTGACATAGATAATAAACATGATGAAACTAAATTCATGAATTTTAATTATTTTATGATCACTATTTCCAATAATTCATTCCCTATTATCATTCATGAAAAACAGGGAAGGAATTCATTGAGCTATAGATAACGAATTATGAATATATTGGTAATTATGAGGAAAGTGCTACATGACTTGCATCGTATACGTATGAAATAATCTTTTATAAAGAAATTAATGTGGATAGATTCATTAGAGGTTTAAAACCATGTCTCTAATGGGAATGTGATATAAGAGCATATATTATATATGATTATGTTATTTTATATTTTCTCATGTTGTAAATGGATATTGGTGTTTCTATCATTTTCATGGGTTTTATAAAGATTTAGATTATGTGAAACAATATAAACCCTGGAAATAAGTGATAATTTTTTCTTCCTACTCGATGTGGGGTCATAAAAATGGAAGAAACTATCTTAATGGGATAGAAAATGTATTCTTTATAGAGGTGAATGTCATTGGGAAATCAATGGATGATGTGATGGAAGGATGTTATGTAATGATGCGAATAGATAGAAACCTATATATAATTCAACACCCACACTCCATTTCATCATGTGAAAGGTGTTTTTGAATTTATGGAATCAATTCCATAATCTAAGGGATAATTAATATGATAAGTCACCACCATATATAATGAAAATGTAAAATTGGAAAGATTATGAAATCAATATGATTGAATCAAATCATGATTGTTAGTGTAAAATTATTGGTAATTTCATGGTTTTTAATTTCATGTTTTATTATTTTATAAATTAGATCTGCTAAAATCATATTGTTCATCCCTTACTCTATAATGATGTGATTATGAGTAGTGATTAAATCACTCTATGGATTTTTTGTAATAAAAAATCATTTTATATTTTTTTGTAGGAAGGATTATCTGATTATTCCAATAGGAATATTTATGTTTGATATATGATCTTATTAATGGAATAAAGAGTGAATTAATTTTTTTAAGTGTACATGTCTACATGTGTGATTAATATAATATTTGTGGATACCATAATGGTTTTCTGAGTTTAAGTTTGATTTAAAGTTAAAATATATTATTATAACATTTGATGTTTTATATGATGGTATTTTATTAATATTAATTACATCATGGGAATCATATATGTGGATACAAACCATAGGAATTGTTTTATTAAAGAAGGTATTTAAGTGAGAATTACTTTAAATTTTCTATATAGATGATTAAAGGTATCAGAAGCATTTAAGGACTATCTTCTCATTAATGTTGATGAAATTATGGGTTATAGTTTATCACTATATGAAGTCATCAAGTTAAATTAATATATGTTATTATTTCACACTATATTGGATTTATTAAATATATATTATGTGGTATGGATTTAGGGAGTACCACATTGTATAATATCTGATCCTGATCAGAGGTATACCATGATGATCTAGAGAACTCATTAAAATGCCATTTATATGGAGCTTAATTTGAGAACTATATATCATCCTCAAACTAATGTTCATTTTGAGAGAAAATTTTAAAACCTTGAGTATATTATAACACCATATTCTACTGATTTCAATGGTTGTCAGGATCAATACCACAATCCTATTGAGTTTTGGTACATCAATAAAATTAAATTTAAAAATAATATGTCTCATTCTGAATTAATGTATTTAAATAAGAGTATAATTCCAACATATATGAATAAATTTATAGATATAAATATATCGGGACATAAGATACCTAATTAAATGGAATTGAATATTAGATTCCTTCAATAACACCTATGTGAGATACAATATCGACTGAAAAGTTATATGGATAAACATAAATGTTATATGTAATTTTGGAATTGTGATAATATGTTTCTTTGTATTTATATGTGGAATAATGTTATAATATAAGGGATGAATATGAAACAAGGACCTAGGTATAATAGTCCCTTTGAAATTATTGATCATATCAGATCTATTTCTAATCAGATGAAGCTTCCAACGAACCCCACTCAAGTCTATTACATGTTATATATTTCTCTATTTAGAAATTAAATACAAAATGAATCATAAATATTTAACTTAGTGTCAAACTATTAGAGTATAATCGTTAAAAAACGATCAATCAGTGGATATTCTATATAGAATAGAGAATTTACTATGATTAAATACCACTTAACAAGTCAATGTTTTGTGTGGAAATCACCAGTTTGTGGATGTTATCTTGAAAAATTTGAATATGATGAGGTAGAATATTCATAATTAGTTTTTATCAATGTAATTAAATTTGAGGTAAAATATAATTTTAAGGAAGAAAAATATATCACACTTATATTTTATGAAATTTTATTGAAATAAATATAATTTTGTTATTACCTTGCATCACAAAAAAATTAACATTTTTACACAAACAATTGAAAACTAAAAATATAATTAATTTAAAACGTGTATTCAAAACTAGCAATTAAATATAGATGCATGATTAGTTATATTGAAATTTTAAATTTAATTTATAATGGATTTATATAAGGAATACATAATGATTAAAATGTACTAAAATTTTTGTATTGTTTTTATTTGTTTCTATTATACTAATGCCATGACCCGCCTTCTTCAAGATGAGGGAAGGTTTTGGAAAGTGTGGTGCTCTTCCTTCTTCAAGATGAAGGATAGATAATGGCCCCCCGAGTCCTACCATCAACAGGTCCAATGTAGTGACTAGAACCATGTGTATATAATTTCAAATAATATGGAAGGTATTACCTGTTTATTATAACATTATTGGGAGATAATATGGTAAATACCAAGTAACTCTATATACTAAAAGTAGATATAAACCCAATATACCTTCCCACATACATGTTCAAAAGTAATGATGACACAATATAATAAAAAAATACCAAAATAAGAACCAAAAGAAAACGAGACTATGTAGAAACAAAAAATATTATTGACGCCTAAGCTAGTAATGTCCCAAAATATCCCCCAAGTCCTCCTAGAAATCAGAAATATGTTTATATACGTAGGGTGATCATACGAGTATACCCAGTAGGTAATATAAATATACCCTTTAAAAAGTGGGGAACATACTAAACTACCTCTAGGAAATTAGTATAACCTAAAAAAACAAGGAACAGTAACCTACCAAGAATCACCAAGGCCCAATCACCAAATAGCACTTTTCAAGTCATGTAGCAGTATAATAACATAGATATTTGGGTACACCACACCACATTCCCACTGGTATACTGCTCATACCCATTGTATAACATCTTGATGCTACCACTTTTTCCATATGTAGTCCCACTAACATTACCTACACCCACACCCTTGGGAATTAAACCACAAACAATCTCACATTCCGACACCTGGGCCACAATAACTTCGCCTCACACCCAAAGACATGTTGGCCTCATCCAAAAGAAACATGGGAAAACAATCCTAGATGGCCAAGACCTAGGACACTTTTTAACAAAAACCAACTTGAAGGATTACAGAATATATTATTGCTCAATCCATTACATCCTTCCCAAATATTCTTGAGTGATAAGAACTATAAGATAGTGTGAGCGAGAAAGTCAAGTAACCATCCATCCATTATCACACTCAAATGTTTAGCAAGACACCTTCTCCAAAGAATAGAGTTTTTCATAACAAAGTGCTCAAATTTGGTAGGGTGAGTTTATAAATCCCAAGGAACTATATATTATATAATTATTGTTATGAAAAAAAATTCAATTCCCAATTTACGAGTCCCCACAACAACCAAGTCATACAAAACTACATTTTTTTCTACCCCTATATGAACACCCACAAAACTGCAGCTTCCAAAGAATACCCCAACCCATATTTCGTTTAACCAATTTCTATTTTTTATTAAGGAATTATATTTAATTAATTACATCACTACTAAAAAACTACCAACCACTAACATATCAAAATAATAAAAAAAACATGATTTGAAGTCTCATCGCACACCCTATTCAACCACTTGCAAAAATAATTCATCAATGTTATACCATAAAATCATTATATTTACCAAATTATATCTCATTGTATAACCAGTCCATAAACACACTGATGTCCAACTTCCAAACATCATTCGATAGCCACAACACAAAAACTTTAGTTCAACTACATACAAGTCAATCAATTCTGCAACCAACCAGCCTCACAAACTGTGATAATAACACACCACCATGTACATCCCCACACACAAAGCCTACAACATATTTTATTAACCAAAAACCCTACTGTAAACACACACCATACAATTCTCACCGATCCAAACCCTTTTACCACCCATGTACCCACAACCATGCTCCCTACTATAGTACCAGACAACTCACAAAAAGTCATAAACCTCAATAGTACATTGTACTCACTCACACCTATCAATAGGATGTGGATATATGTTATGATTTGGGAAATAACAATATTTAATCCACATGATAAACATAAGTGATAATAAAACGGTATTTATCCTAGTTCATCCATTTCAATCAACCATGTGTACATGTTTAAGATGTTTTCATGTTATTACTGATTATCAAACAACATAACATCCAAAATGGTATACCACTAGTCGGAAAGAAAAATACCACCAAATAACCATGATTTTTAGAATTTATATAGCCACAATCAATCCTTAAAAAATAAAAAATAAAACATGTGATCTAACATTAATCCACTCTCATCCATTTATTTCATAACACTGTTATCTTTTCTCACATGCTATTCTTATTTAATTATAGTATTATGAAAGTATTCACCATCTCATTATAAATAATCATTAGTACTCCCACTCGGAATTATTCACAATTAAATAGGGAAAATAAGAATCTCTACTATATAATCAATGGATCGATGTTTCTCATTACACCAAGAACATGGGATTGAGCGAGATGCAGGGAAGAACTACAAGGAAACTAAACAAAAGGGGCTCAATCACATGATAAAAAAACATATAGGGAGGAAGGATCAAGATTCCTCATGAAGGAATAAAAAATATCCAATAAAATAAGATCCTGGATTAGAAGAACCAGATTCTATATTTAAGGATAAATGATTTTAAAAGACATTAATCATTGAATCATGGTCAATATCACGTGGTATGAGTATCTCATTTCCCCAATAATGTTATGATGTTAATGATATACTTGATGTGTATCAAAATTATATTAAAATGTCTCAAACAAGGCTTTAAACATGGTTTATGTCTTATTTTATGTATGAGGGGAGAAACTAGAAATCAGGGAAAAACTGTAAATATGTCACTGATATGGAGCCTTTGACAGGTGATCTGTAGACACGACGACCTACCAACGTAATGACCAAAAAATGCACGAACCAACTGATTCCCATTCTTACTGATTCACTAATATAATAATTCCCCCACATATCTATCCCATGACTTAACAAACCCCTAACTTACTGTTGATGATGCCCCTGACTCAGCACTTCACTATTATACGGATGAAGTGACATAACGGCTTGCTTAAATTCTGATATACTAACATGCTGACATAGATTCCCTAAGTCACTGATAGAAAAGGTGGAAATTTAGAAAACTCTTGAAATGGGTAACATCTACCTCAGAAAACACCCCAAACACTACAATATTGTATCACAATGGGAGGGCCCTAGAAAATCTGGGCTATTACATCATATAACTCTAAAACAATTCTCATCCTTGAGAATTCAAAACTATACCATGAGAGAGAGGTTCTGATATAACATCCCTTAAGATACCTCTTAAGAGTTAAACAACTTATGTTATTCTAAAGTAGTAGTGAATTCCTTGACATCCTTGAACACCACCATTTTATCGATCTCTCAATCAACTATGAAATCACTGAGGCCCCACACTACCCCAAACCACCACAAAAACACCAAAGGACACACCGTAAAGACACATAGATTAGGGAGATCCTTTCTCCATGTCAAGATATGATCCTCTTTGTATGACACTATCTCAGCCACACATTTTTAATAGCATCCTAATTGATGCTTCATGATTAGGTATTAGGATCTCCCATCCCCATAGTAGGACATTTCACACAAAATCAGAGAACATTGATACACCTTATCAAACAAAAACCAAGGTCAAACATTACATCAAAAGATATGTACAATGAAAAACACAAGATAAATCTCAAAACAGCTCTTAGTACTAGGCACACATTTGTGCTTCTTTCTCTTAAGTTCTCTCCTCATATACACCATCCTACAAAAACAGTTATCCAAATGAATGGTACACCAATGAAGAAATTTTTCTTCACGACCCGTGATTCTTGATGGTCGCTCCACAAATTTTTTGTCATCCTTAACCTCCATCTCTCCTCAGTCTAGGATGTGGGGGGTCATCTTTTGGATACCAACATAGCTACGAGGCCGGAAAGACATCATTGATCCACTATAATCATGGTGGAAAATGCAAACTAATATTCATCCATGAAAACTCATCCAAACACCTAGAAAAGTCTGATAAACATGGAATAAATATTTTATTATCTTCCAATCCTATTTTTTCCACTCTGAGGGGGACCTTTAATAACCAATGGTCCCCATCCTCATTCTCCATGTCCGTCCTCCTAGGATTTAAATATGACTACTTCTAGTATAGATATTCCTTCATCCTCTCATGCACAATAAAAACCTTATCTGGTGTGCTCTGCACTACCTTGGGTCCAAGAAATGCTACTTCCCCTTCCTCTTTCTAGAATACAGTTGAGAAACATGGTATTCCATAAATTTCATTGAACAATGTCATGCTAGTGGTAGAGTGATAGTTATTATTCTATGAAAACTCTACCAGTGACATGTGTCATACCCACGGTCCAACAAAGTCTATAACACATGGTCATAGAATATCCTCCAATTCCAGGATGGTCATCTCTATTTTCCCATCTGTTTGAGGGTTGAAATCAATGATAAAGAATAACTAGGTGCCAAAGGCATTTTGCAATCCCCTCTAATCCCGTGACGTAAATCATGTATCCCAATCCACAATAATGGATCTAAGAACTCCATTCGTCCATACCACCTCATCCACAAACCTCCGTGGCGAGACACTAACTATGGTTGACCCCTTGATCACCATGAAGTGAGCCGACTTCATCAATCAGTCCAATACTACACAAATAGAATTACATCCTCTTTATGCCCTGGGTAATCCTATATTGAAATAAATTGATATTTAATCCCACTTACACTTAGTAACATTCTAGTGCTACAATAAAACTCTATGAAAACAGTGCTTCTACTTCACCTACTGACACACTAGGCATCTTTCCATAAACCCCATCACTATCAACATTATTCCAGGACACAAAAAATATTCCCTCAACCCTTGGTACATCCTGGAGACTCCTAGATTCACCTGGAAGGGTAATATATGGAACTCACAAATAAATTAAAATCAAATTTTCACTATGAAAAATAGCTTTCCATGGTATATCATCTGATTTTAACAATCCTCTAGCCATCCCACTAGATCATCACCCTTGGTAGCGTGATCAGGCATAACGACAGTCTATTAGTCTCCCCAATAATACTTCTACACATTCTATATTTAGGAAGACTGTATTTTCATAAGAAATAAATAACCACTTATCGTACTCTCCCTCATATCTAGGTGAAAAGCATCTATAACCTCTATTTCCTTCCATGCTTTCATGGATTCCCAAACTACCACATTCATCCACTTCATACTCTAGGAATCAGCCACCATGTTCCCCTTTTATGGGGTTTAAGAGATTCCAAAGTCTTAGTCCAGTAGAAACTCTATCCACCATTGATGTAGATTGTTCATGTCTCATTGGGAAAATATATACATTAATCTCATATGATCGTAGAAAACCACAAAGCACTCTCCAATGAAGTAATGATACCACAAATTTAGTGCAAACACGACCACTGCAAGCTCCAGATCATGGGTGGAAAAGCACCATTCATTACGAAGTACCTTCCTGGGCACAAAAGTTATTACTCTTTACTGCTACATAAATACACATCCCATGCCCAAGCTGTAAGCATCACAGAACACCTCGAAAATCCCCCTTCATATAGAAACCAAGGCACTATGTCACTAACAAGCTTCTCCTTCAGATAATGATATATACCCCACAATCCACACTCTATACAAAGGGATATTATTTTCTAGAAATATATTTCAATAAGGATGCAACTCAAAAGATATCGGGTATGAACCTACGATAATATCCTACCAGACGCAGGAAACTAAAATCCCCTGCCACATTCTTCTGTGGTACCCCAAAAAAAATCATTGACCATTGATGGGTCCACATAATTCTCTTTCAGCGACACAACATTCCCAAGGATGTTCACTTCATTTTTCTATAACTTGCACTTGGACAATATTTTATATATATGGTGGTGTCAATGGACCTCAACAACAGTCACTAAATTCCCTTCATGCTCTGCCTCTGACCTTGAGAAGTCCAGGATGTCATTGATGAACTCAATGAAAAATCATGTCAGTGAATCATGTAAAACAAAGTTCATGGGCCACATGAACACGAATGGGGCATTCATGACATATAAGGGATGAACAAAAACTAAATGTGACCATACCATTACCTATAATTTGTGTTTAGGATGTCACCCACCTTTACCAACAATTGGGGATATCTAGGCCACAAGCTGATCTTATAGAACCAACATGCTCCCTCTAGTTTGTCTAAATAAACATATATCCTTGAAATGGGGTTACAGATTTTGACCATCACCCGATTTAGTTTTCGGTAGTCTGTAAACAGTCTTATACCACTGTCTTCCTTCTTCATGGATAAGACAAGAGCACCCTATGATGACAGACTTGGTCAAAAAATAACTTCTTTATCTGGATATCAAATTGAATCTGGAAATCCCACAACATTGAAGGACCCATCCAAATGGAAGACTTTGAAATTCAATAGGCACTGGGTTGAAAGTCTATTCTAAAGTAAATTTCATGTCAGGACGGGGGGTAGAGTCACAACCTCTTGGAGGAAGACATCTAGGAACTCAATAACAGCCCCAAGAACTCCCACTATATCGGTGTCTTCTAATTCCACTTAAAACTAAGCTATCAAAGAATGAAGAGGCTCCACACGATGTCTATCCACTTAAAAACTCTACTCACAAATGAAATATACGCACTGCTCGCCCGTATCCGAGAACAAAAAAAATCTTAAGAAGAAATCAATAATAGAATTTAAAGATGACTACTTGATGCCTAAGATGACATTGCATGACTTCATATTTAGAGTTAGAAGATCCCCACTAGACTGATTGTTCATAATATTAGTCTACATCCTCGACAAACATCAAACATACAGTTCTGACATCCATCTAGAGTACCCAACACATGGGGTATGAAAACACTCTTTATGGATAGTCCCATATCATGGGATAGACCAAGTGAGACAACGGAGTGTTAAGCTCTTGAATCAAACAAAGAACACACTAGAGTACTAAATAGGATGGTCGTACAATGAACAACCAATATCCCTGCTAGAACTGTTACATATACAGTGTGAAACTTCACATGCCCATCTAACTTACCTATATACTATTGAACGGCTCCTTGAATACACCCTATTATAGGTCCCATATGACCACCCTGAGGTCAGACTCTGCCAATACTGTCTACCCATGGTGAAGTTGTTGCTAATTTCCCCTGTTGCTGAAAGGACCTGACCAAAAACAATTACTGCTAAGGGACATATGGAAAGGATGAGGACCAAGAGATCAGAATGGGAACATTTAGGACCTACATCTCACTGGCTGAAACTTGTACGACCCTGACATTAGATACCTACCGCCTATATCTTTCACCATTGATAAACGTGGTAGGCTCCCCTCTCATGAAACACCTCCATGTGAAGGGATCCTTTCCACTACCTCATCCTTCTTCAAAATTTCTATGTATTTCGGTAGAGTGAAAAAATTAACAACATATTGATGAGAAGGTCAGAGTTCCTCCTCAAAGCACCTCAAAGCACCTCTCTCGAGACTCCTCATCCGGAAAGAGATTCACTATGAAGCATAGGAGATGTTGGAAAAATATCCCTAGTTCATTAATTATTTAGTCCCTTACTGTAGGGATAGAATCTTTGGCCTCTTATTGACTTTCATCATGGAAAAAAGGAATTTCTCTCAAAACTCCTTCTGAAATTCATCCCACGAAACATTAGTTTCTTTCTTCATCAAAATTTAATGAATCAACCATTGACGTGTTGTTCCTCGTATCTGGATCACTACTAGAAGAACTGAATACTCTGTCACAGCCCAGATCAAGATGAAAGTGATTACCATATCCTTGAGTAATTTCTTCGTCTCCATGTTTGTGACCATTCCCATCTACTTCCCTAGAGTTTGACACTGGAAGGGACAGAGCATCTTCTAAAACTGGTCATAATCCTCCTCTCGATTGGCCCTCTGCTGATCAACAGTTTCAAAATGATGGTCCCCAACTGCTCACACCACATGTGGGCCCCAACCATGTGCCATAGCTAAAATGTAAACAAGAAACTCTTAAGCTCGATTACTATGATATTTTCCTTTTAAATTTGTTTTAACTCTTCATTAATTTTAAATTCAACAAACACCAAAGACACACAAGAGCAGAAGTTATTATGATACATTTAAATTTACTAGGACCTCTACCCTGCAATCATTATATCCTCACAATGACTTTTTATAGGCCCAGATTCTATTCATCAGATCATAGGGCAGTGGGTGGTGCTCAAATCCCATGTCCTAGCCAGTCTTCTCTGGCGTATATCAGGTACCAAGAATTCCTAACACTGTTGACCAAAAATCCAATGAAACCCTCACTCTTCCAAACTCTAAACTCTATCCTACCTCTCAATCTCCGAAAACCTACATCTAATATCATTTTTTCATGACCCTAATTCTTCCATACTGTGTAAGGGACAACAATTTGCCATGCCCTTTATTTCTCAAGATGAAGGAGATATAATTTCACATAATTCCCACATTCAATAGGACCTAGAGTGGTTACTAGCACCAAGATAAATAATATCAAATAATATATAAGTAATTAACCTTTTATTATGAATATATCGGGATATAAGATGTAAAAACCCATGCAAGTAAAAATACTAATAGCAAAAGTAAATCCAAAATCCATTCCCACATGCATGTTCAAAAGTAGAGCTAATGCAATGTACAACAAATGTACAAAAAATGTACCAAATGAAATGGATACTAGTTATAAGAATAATTTAATCTGAACAAATGATCTAGTATAGTCTAACAAATACTCAAATTTATGCTAGAAAATAGAAAATTGTTTATATATGTAAGGTTAAAAATGTGTATACATAGTAGGGAAACTAAATCCACCCATGCAAAAGTGAGGGAACATACTAATAACGTCATGAGAAAATAGTATAACCTCCAACTACCTACCATGGAACACTAACCAGACCAGCCTCAGCAAGTCACACTCACCAAATAAAGCAATTAATGTAAAGTAGTAGTATATGCACATTGATAATTGGGTATCCCTTTCCATTTTCCAACTATTTAACTGATCAAACCCAAAGGACAACAACTTGATGCTACCAATTTTCCCATATTCATTTCAATTTCAACAACACACATGCACCCACCTGGACCTCAAACCACAGATAATCCCTCTTGAAGGCAATAAGTCCACGACAACCAAGCCTCTCACACGAAGACACATGGGCCTTATCTCGAAGACACTTGGGAAAACAATCCTGATCTGAAAGCACATAGGAATCTCATCTACAACAATCCTTCATGAAGGATACATTTATATGGTATGTCTCAAGCCATTATTTCCTACCTAGATATGCTCAAGTGGTAATAAATGGAAGAGGGTGTGGGGGAGAAAGTGAGTTACCGTCCATCTATCCTCCCACCGAGATGTTGGGAAAGACACCCTCTCCCATAAAATAAGTTGTTAAAACATAGTGCTCAAAAAGGGTGGCGTGAATTTATAAATAAAAATGAACTATAATTTATATATGTATAGGTAATAAAAAATACTCAGCCTATTCTATGGGTCCTCAAAACAAACAACCAAGTCATACAGAACCAAATTTGGTGTTACACCTATATGAAAAACCACACAACAGCCACTTCCAAAGCATAAAACAAACTATTTTTCATTTAACCACTTTCCATTTGTTGATTAAGGGTATAAATTTATTTTTTTTCAACAGTATTGGGAAACTACTAACAACAACCATATCAAAACAACAAGAAAAACTAAATTTTCACTCCCACTAAAGACCTCATTCAACCATTGCCAACTAATAATCATCAATGTTATACTGCACAATCCAAATATATCCCTAATGTAGTCCTACTAAATAAAAATCCAATATCTCTATTGTAGACCCACTACATATTTTTGTTCAATGGACACAAAATATTGAGGTATATAAGTGGCATACAAGTCCATCCCTTCTAAAATCAATCAGTCTCTCAAAATGGGATACCAAGACACCCCGTGTACATACCAACACACAAATACACAAGAACTACTATTAACCCATAGCCCCACTATAAATAGATTCCAAACCATTCTCACAAAACCAACTCCTCTTTTATCCACTGTACCCACTTCTATGCTCCCTATATTAGCACCACACAACTCACACAATGTCACAAAACTCAACATAACACAACACTCACCCACACCTATCAACAAGATGTGTATTTATATTAATATTTGGTAAAAATTGTTTTTTAATATACTTTATAAACATTGGTAAACATACAAGGGTTTTCATCTTGGGAAATCCATTTCAATTAATTAGGTGTACATGTTTAAGTAGTTTTTATGGTATAGCCGATTATCAAGATTCCTAAAAAACAAACGGGACACCAACGAAGCACAAGAAAAAGACCACCAATGGTGATGATTTTTATAAGTCATAAAACCAAAATCCATACACAAATAATCAAATATAACAAAATAAATCTTGATATCAATCCTCAAGGAACTATCAGCCATCTATTTCATTAACCCGTTATCTTTTGATCACATTCACTTCATATTTATTTCATGATTTAAGGATGTATTCACCAATTCATAATAAGAAAACACTAGTATAGAAACCCTAATAATTCACTAATAAATAGAGATAGAAGGAATCCAAACTGTATGATCAAATAATTGAAGTTACTCCTTGTTACCAGAACAGGGGATCGCGTGAGCAGTGTGGAAGAAGACTATGAAAATTGAACTGGAGGGACTGTAGTGCATGAAGATGACACTTCTGGGGGGGGATGTCACCATACACCCCAAGAAGTAATAATAAACATATTAGAAATGGAATATACCAGATTTGAATACCCATATCCTATATTATAGGAAGAATTATTTTAATAGACATTAATCGTGTAATTGTGGTCTTGATCATACGGTTTGGGAATATCAAAGCCCCTAAAACATTAGGATATTAAACAGTTATGAAATATCATTCGAATTGATCATAAACTATCAAAAACAAGTATTAAACCTCATTTTACAACTTATTTGACGTATGATTAGTTAAACTGGAAAAATAGGAAAAAATGGGAAAACTGTAAATGAGTAACTTATGGGTAAGTCATTGATGCAAAACCACCAATGGGTGAGCTTTCAATGTAACCAACCAATGCTGAGCCACATGCAGGTGAGCTAACGATGCCAAGAACTACTAAAATAATGACCTTACGATGCCCTAACCTTCAGGTTCCCTAACATACCGATGGCCTAACCTACCAATTCCCAGACTTACTAATGCTGATGGACCTGACTCATCATTGTACTAACATGCCAACATTCTAACACGATGACGCGCTTTCATGATGAAATACTGACATGACGATGTTGATGCCCTGAGTCATTGATAGAAAAACTGTAAATTTTGAAAACTCTTGAAATGTGCCACCATTGCTTCCAAGAACAATATAAACTCATGTTTTTTCACAATGGTAGGGCCTGAGGAAATCTGGGTTATTATAATGAATTTGACAAAAAAAACTTATTTCTATATGTGAAAAACCATAAAATAAATATTTTCATATATTATAAAAATAATTATATTAAATATAATTCATTTATAGAATCATCCGATCATAATATTCTTAGTGTAAAATATTGGGGTTTTATTAAAAAGAATTATTTTTTGATTAGTAATGAAAAAATAATGGGTTTATTGAAAACAATGATTTATTATGATGAATTTATATAATATATATTTTTTAAAAAAATGGTTTTAATTTAAATAGCTTAAAATTATATATTCATTAATACAATTTAGTTACTTGGAATTATATTTATATAGAATTTTTTTACTAATCCTTTTTATATAGTTGAACATTTTCTCATTTGAAAACAACATTCTCATCGTGAATATTTTTCTACAAATATATTAAAATTTTCCACTTACGTGATTGGAAATTGTAAAAATTGATTCCATACTTGGAATCATATTGTTATATATTATATAATAATATAATTTCAATTCATAACAATTTATATTTCAGTACAAATTAATTAATGTGGTAAATGATGAAAAAGTGTTATAAGCATTAAATTTAAATATTTAAAAATTACACTACTAGAAATTTTGGCCATAGTCAGAATATGGAACATTGTCAATAATCTCATATCCATGGCTATAGGTTATATCCACAATACATTAAATTGTGTATAGTATTGGCATGGATATAGGGAAAACCCTATTGCCACAATTTGAAACCGTAGTTAAAGTCCTATAGCCATAGTTCAATCCATGGATATATTATTAAGAAACAAAAGGTATATAGCCATAGTTTGAAATTGTGGAATACGTCCAACCCATTTCAACCCCCACCCTCGTACTAACGTGCTATCATGCTAACATACTGATATGATGAAATGATGACGCACTAACCCGTGATGCTGATTTCCTGAGTCACTGATAAAAAAACTATAAATTTTGAAAACTCTCGAAACGTGCCATCATTCCCTCCGATATAAACATAAACAATAGTTTTTTTACTATGGTAGGGCCTGAGGAAATCCGGGATATTAAAATTAATTTAACAAAAAAATATTATTTTAATTTTTGAAAAACAATAAAATAATTTTTTTCATATTTTAGAAGAATAGTTTTATAAAATAAAATTAATTTTTGAAATCATATAGTTTTAAATATTATATGGAGAATTTTTGGGGTTTTATAGAAAAGAATTATTCTTTTATTAGTAATGAAAAAATAATGGGTTTATTGAAAAAATTAATTTAGTTTAATGCATTTATATGGTATATTTTTAATAAAATAGTTTTAATTTAAAAGAATAAAACTATATATTCATTAATCAAATTTTTTTAATTTTAATTATAATTATATTATATTTTGATACTAATATATTTTAAATAGATGAACATTTTCTTCTTCGAAACCAGCATTCTCATCGTGTCTATTATTCAAAAAATATATTAAAATTTTCCACTTATGCGATTGGAAATTGTAAAAAATGATTCCAAATTTGGAGTGAAATTAATATATATTATCTAATAATTTAAATTCAATTCATATCAATTTATAATTCAGTAATAATTAATTAATGTGATAAATTATTAAAAAAGTGTTTTACGGATTAAATGTAGCTATTTAAAAAGTACACAGTTAGAAATTTAGGCTATAGTCACAGTTTGGAACATTGTCAATAATCCCAAATCTGTGGCTATAGTTTATATCCATGATACATTAAATTTTGTCTAGTATTGGTGTGGCTATAGGGAAACCCCTATAGCCATAGTTTTAAACTTTGGTTGAAGTCCTATAGCCATAATTCAAACCATGGATATATGATAAAGAAATAGAAGGTATATAGACATAGTTTGAAACTATGGAATAAGGCCTACCCATTTCAACCCCACCCCCTACCACACACAAACCCTGGAAGGAACCCCTTTAATCCTAGAATGAACCCCTTGCACCGTTGACAGTCCCCCTACACAGTGGACACACCCCCCCATGCTCCCTGGATAAACCCGCCCTTCCGGGACAGAGCACCTTGAACCCTGGAAAGACCCCCTTGCACCTTAGAAATACCAACCCATCCTTGGATATACCCCATTTCACCTTAGACAAACCCCCAAACACCCTTGACACACCCCCACCACACAATACGGACAGACACCACATTGCACCATGGACTGACCCGCCTATAACCTGGACAGAATCTACTTCATGGATAAACCCTAATTGCACCGAACACAGATCCCCATGGCACATTGAATAGACCACCCCCTCCCGGGACAGACTCCTTAACACCCTTGGCACTCCCCATCACCCCGGACAGACCCCCTTTCATAGTGGACAATCCACCTTGCACCTTGGACCGACACCTTGCACCCTAGACATACCCCCTTGCACCCTAGATATACACCCAGACACCCTGGAAATACCCCTTGGATAGTCCCCCATACACCTACCCCTCCCCAAGCAACCCCTACACACCCCTCCCTCGGCAGACCCTCTTCTACCCACCCTACAGCCCCCCCACACTCCTCCATCCTAGACAATCCCTCTCCTTGAAATTCCCCTCTTGCAAGGACAGTCCCCTCATGGACACCCCTTCCCTTCAAGACACCTGACAGAGCGAATATTTTCAATTAATTTATATTTAATATCATTTTTTTAAACCCACAAATTTTTTCCTCTAAGATTAATTGTTTCATTTTTATGATAATTGTGTTATTTTGAGCTGAATAGTAAAAATTGGCCATTTTAGATTTTTTACAATTTTAAATTATCTCTATAGTTTGGCCATAAAATTATCTAAACTAATCCAAATTAAAAAATTCTATCTTTTCCAGATTCTACAGATCCAGGGCTTTATTTACTATTTTTGGACTAGAAGCTTAATCATCCATATGGAAGCTCAAAAAAAGCTCACAAGTTGGCTCAAGAAAACTGTTTTCAGTTCTTTCTAGTTTTAGTTTGGGATCAATAACTCCTCCAATGTGTGCCCAAATCTTGTGAACTTCAGTGGGTGGACGTGAAAGGTGTTTTGGAGCATCTTTTATGAAGGAAGAACTGAGTGAATTAGCTGTTTATGGGGTCATTAAATCACCCTAATCCGGAGGATTTCGTTTTGGAGAGTTTGACTGGACAGAATAAATGCTCATAGTAAAACGGCCAAAACTCTCTGAATACATTTCCAAATCCGCTGAGAGTTTGAGGGGACACGACCAATGGAATTATGAACAACATTCAAGAAGGTCACAATGCATGAAGATGTCATTTCATGGGTATACAACGCATAAAAATTTTGGGGAAACATTCTGAGTATAAAAGGAGGAGAGCTCTACCCTCTGAAATCATCCATTCTCCATCCCATTCCTTCCGGGACACCATGAAGAAGATCTTTTCGGATTTATTTTTGATTTCTTTTATTTTTCATAGTTTTATAATGTCTTCTTCACCCCATTCATCTAGATTACCCTTACCATGGTGGGGTAAACATTTGGAGTGATTGGGGAAGGGTTGGTTTCCAACATTGTAATACTTGAGTTCTTGGATGCAATTGAATAAATTTCTTTCTTCTTCAAAGTTGTTTTCAATTTCTTATAGCGGATTTTATTATCAAGTTCGATCGTTCTTGAATATTAATTCCATTATTTATTTTTTTCCTTGGTAAAATAATCAATATCTCCCTCCACTAATTTCTGGTTTATATACGATGGAATAAACCAGGAATTAGTGTTGAAGTAATCGACAATCGTCAGTACGTGTAAAAGGTGTAGTGAATGTTCTTGATTTTTTGGTATAAACAATACCCGATCGGGTATTGGCCATTTCAATTAATGATATTCAATAAAACTATTTTACACATGGAAGGAGAGTTGACTAAACCAAGATCTTGGTATGGTTTTCTCTCACAATAATAATTTCACCAAGGAAGTGAGAGGAAACAATTGTGGAAACTCACATTAATCAAAAAAGAAGAATATGTTTGCATTAAATTGAACAAGGATATCATTAAAATTATGAAACTGAACCCGACCTCATCACCCTTTCAAATATCATAGTTTTTCAATCATTTTAATTTCAAATTTCATTTAAAAAACAAAACATTTTTTACCCTCGTTTTAAAGTGAAAACACGTTTTGTGTGCACTCCTCTTCGGGAGACATACTAGGTCAACCACTTTACTATATTTTAACTTAGGAAATAATTGTTTTTCCATGACCTACGACAGGAATGCATTAACACCCCCTCCGGTACACCCCCTGGATAACCCCACTTCCCTCCTAGAAAACCCAGTCTCCTAGACACTCCCTCCCACCTGGACACCCCATACTGGACACTATTATCTATGGTACACACCTTCGCCTCCCTCCTTCACACCCTCCCCCTCTAAGAAACCACCCCTCCTTTCATTGACACCCCTCCCTCCTGGAAAACCCCTTATATTGTAAAAAATCTTTCACTCCATTTTTTTTACTTATACATGATAATTTGACACTCTGTTGAAAATTCAAGTGTGGTTAAATTTTACCCACCCAATAAAATATATTAGATTTATGTTAAATTGAAAATAAAGGGTAATTATTTGATTGATAATCCTAAAAACCTCAGAAAATTTAAATGTATTTGTGTTAGAAAGCAAGGAAACCAAAAAACATAGGGAATGCTAGTAAATCATAGTCTTACCTAGTTGAAGAGGATGATTATACAATAACGGCTCAGAAGATTTATAATGATATTGAGAAATATGTTTTAGATTTATGCAATCCAGATCAACATGATCAATCAAATAATGAAAACACTAGTATGGTGTATTTCCTAGTGGATCAATTCACTTGTCTAGAGAACATGTGAACCAATACTGAGAAAAAATCTCATGCCTAGATGAATGGAAATCAAGAGTCTCTTATAATTGTAGAGATAACCAAGACGATGGAAAACCAAAAGAAAAAAGTAATGAACCATGAATACGTAGCGTAGAAGGCAGTCTAGAATAATTGAAGACATTATATAAAAATAATGTCAACATTTATGTATACAGTAAAATAAGAATTATGGGTAGTTATTATTTTGAATTGTAAAAGGAAATCATGAAGGAGAGATCAACATAGTTCAAAATTTCCAACTTTGAACAAACACAGATCTACATGAATGATTATATTTATAATTCCACTATCAATAGTGAATATGATGGAATTCAAAAGAGCATTTTACATGAAATAATGAAAAACATAGACTGAAATGAATCCTCTATAAGAGAAAAGATGAGTAGATTGAATGCATTTATGAAAGATGATAGAGTCCCTATAGACATGGAACCATCTCCAGTTTCATATTCCTTGGGGAATGAGGCGCATATGGAAATTATTTCTTTGGCTTACTTGTCTTTTTAAAATCACCCATGATGATAATTTTAGGCTTGTATCTTCTGACCCAGAAAATAATGACAATAAAATTTATAAAATTAATATAGTTAAAAATAAATATTTCAAAACTAATGAGGACAAAATGATTATTAAAGAATAATTCTTCAGTCATCATGTTATTGGTGATGAACCAATGACTCAAATAGAGGAAAATCATCTATGAATGATAATATTGAATCTGGTAACATTCCCATGCCTAAATAGTATACCATCTCACCAAATTTTAAGAATAAGTTTAACAAACTCCTCAGGAAATAAAAAAGGAATAATAATTATGGAAGTAAAATGAATGGGGGGCATAACCCCAAATGTAAGTCAAAATGAATTTTCTCTATTGGTATAGAAAGAACCATAATAGGATTATATATAGTAAACATGATATATATTTCAGAAAAACCCAATCACATGATAAATGAGATTATATTTCTAGAATCACTCTACCTATACTTAACTCAGATCATCATCACATTCTAGTTATCTCAATACTAGAGTTTGAAATCCAATACTTCCCTTTGTATTTAACAATTCTAGAGTATTCAAACCTATCCACCCCATCCCGAACACCCCACAGACAACCCCACTCTCATACACCAGCTTCTTAAATAGCCACCCCAAGGACAGGCTACCCCTCATACACAACTCCCTCCTCAACACCACCTCCCTCCTGGACACCCTCTCTTGGACACCCCCACCCTCCTAGAACCCCCCCCCCCCCCATCCTTGAAAGCCCACCCTACATGGACAGACCCCACCCCCTTAACTGGGTATCCCCCCTACACATCCTCTCCCCTGGATAGACCCCCCAGTCTAGGACACCCCCTATTATACACCCCTCCATATTCAAATCATCACCCTCCACCCAATGGACACCCCCTCCTTGACACCCACATGGTCCAAAATGATCCACAAGTCCTTTAGAAATATTTTATTCAAAAAAAGGTGAAAAGGTGATATGATCAAATAAAAATGAAGGGTCCTAAGTTTTACATCAAAAATGGGAAAAATGGATAGAATGATAAGAAATTATGAATTCTCATCATCCCAAAATACCCCCAACATCCCCCGTCCTATTGCATGGACCCTTGACACACTCCTCTTGTGGGGAATTGAAAAAAGATATTATATTTTTCATAGTTGGGCATAGTGGATAGCCACAATCATCTCACATGAAGACACATCCAAATATAGTTTACATAATTCATCTAATTAACATATTCTATATCTTTTTGTTTATTTCTTAAATGAATGTAATGAAGTTATTTATTTAGGGTTTTTGGTAATTTAAAATAATGATATGTAAAAGGATAATTTCAATTATCATGAAGATATAAATAGAATGAGTTGATAATAAATAACATGGATTTGTGGGTCAATTTAATGTTCAATCATTATTCTCTATTATATGTGTTATTTCAGTTTAATAATACAAACATGAAATATCATGTTTGAAAAACTATTGATTATATAGAAATTATATAATAACATTGATTGTCCATGGACTATCAATTCCACCTCCTCTTTTAATCAATGTTGATGACACACAATTGTCATGGATGTGTCATTACTAAAGACCTAGATCAATCAAATCCATTTCAAACATTTATTAGATGAACTCCATCATGTGAAGAAAAAACCAATAGATAGATGGAAAACATATTATTTAAATAAAAGAGATAGGATGAGTTGCATGTCATCAGAGGTAGTCTCAACACCTGGGTCATTAGCCTTACCCATTAATTCTACTAAATTCTATCTATAAACATAATATTAAGCATTAAAAAAATTCATTTTCACCAACACCTCCCTCGGGTTATGTCTCAGGGTCAGCCTCTCATTTTTGAGTGTACGAGATTAATTGTTGAAGTGGGTGTAATAATGGAGATAAAGAAGGAGAGATATAGAAATGATTAAATGTGGATGTAGAAACATTAATGAATGAATTGATAAAACTAATAATTGATCTAAAAGTTAATACTAAGAAAAAAATTAAAATAACATAAAAATTAGAAATGAGAGGTATGATAGGAGAAAGAAGTGGCACCCAACTCTTAGTTGGATCACACCTTGGCTATGATCTTCGAGTTGATGATTTTAGATGGAGGCGAGGACATCCCTTTTTAGGAATAATTCTTCCACTGAAACTTTGTGTTTTTATTTCCTATTAAATGGATTATTTACATGTGTAACCCTTCATAAACATTGTTCATAAACATTTTTTTCAATCACACAACAAATATAGTATCAGTTAACCACTAGATGCGAATGATATGATCTTCTTATTGATTGTTACTTTTTCTAGATAAAAATTCGAAAATATTCCTCCAAAATTTTGACATCCAATAGAAACATTAATGACTTAAAAAATCTATATGATTAATTTTTGAGTCTCATATATATGTCTTTGTTCTATTATAGGTGGAATCAATTCCATTGAAGTTGTGTAACCCAGGATGTGGTAATGTTACGATGGTGGGATGACGTTATCCGCCAGAAAATGTCTTGAAATTAATTTATTTTTTAGGGACTCTAGATGCACAAATCAGCCAATGGTCTAAAAGAAAAATTTGAATCAAATTAATTAATGATTCTAAAAAAATAATCAGTATATCTAGAATTATATTTTTAATGAAATGAAAAAATACCCTTGATGTAAATATCTATCAAAAATCTAGAATTATGAACTTTAACAATTTAGACCATTTTCATTCTATAATTAAATACACCCGTTATTTTAAAAAAAATATTTAAATACATGGGGTTTATTATTTAAAAACATTAAAAACAAATCCACATTATTTCATTAAAATTATGCCCATTAATTTTCTTTATCAAATACCCCACACTAAAACTATGCTTCTCCCTATGCATAAAATCATTTCATGGAAATAATAGGACAACAATGTTACCAATATTCAAATTCCAATGCAATAGAATCTTGTAATTATCAATATGAAATCAAACATTTAAAAAAACTTATAAAAAATAAATTTTATATCCCATTTTTCGAAGAATAAAATAATTCACATATGTTACATTTCCCATTTGAAAATTTAAGGAACGTATCCTTTCAATCATTAAAGCTCCCGGATTAATTATTATTATACATGAAAAGTTGAGATTTACCTGTCTTTTTCTATGGTTCTCTAATCAAACATTATAATATTCATGTAGAGTTATGATTATATCCTGAGAACATGATCCTAATACAAAGGCTTCTAAATGAACTATTTTCACCACATTGTAAAGGAAAATGACACATAAAATCATGAGGAACTGTAGTAAATGTTTAAATGACTCTTAGGCTTATGGTTTGTATGATTTTATGATTTAGAATTTAAGGATCTAGGAGGAGTATTATCTCTTATGTACAATTCATGATATCAAAAAATGTAATAAAATTCTCCCCTTCAATGTAGAGACTCCCACTTCCCCAAAAAACAATGTATCGTCATGGTAAATTATTTCGTAATGAATAATTTGTGCACCCCTTAAAATACTAAGAAGAGTGTATGAAGGGATAAAAATGGCTCGAAACATGGTTCATCCCAAACAAGGTCATTCATGGTCTGTGTTGGATAAATGAATGAATAATGTAATGATGTACTTTTATGGATACCTGGGTTTTCAATGGAATCCTCAATCATGTTAAATGTGTTTATGTACAGTAATATCTTTGAAATGATTCAGTACAGGTTTTGGATGGTTACATGTCCAATGATCACTCTAGAAATATGCTCAAGATAAATAGTAATTACTTGGTCTAGAAATCCTCTTATGAATTAGATATATGATATTGAACAATCAATCAAGGCATGATTAATAATAAAAAATAAATTCACATAAATTTTTAATATTTAATGAATAATTTTATTTGGGAAATTACATTTATCGAAATCATTTCTCTCTCTCAAATAATGTGTTCCCATTTCAATAACCATGCTTCATATTTAAAATATAATAAATTGATTTTCTAGGTTCTTATGAAACTCATGTCTCCTAGATCAGTCAAGTAAATTGTAATTCATGTTTGGGCATGCAAATTTAAACATTAAGGATCAATACATATTGTGGACAAAAATGTAGAGGGTTTAAAAGATAAACAATAAAATTGAACTCCCTATTTCCATGATACATTTTCTATCCCCTTTACTGTCTAGGGATTCCATCTACCATAATGAACATATAAAAGACAACAACTCAATTAAGAAAAATGATCATTTCATTTTATCTCATAAAAAGATAGAGGGATTGGGATGAATGATTCACTATTTATAAGAAAATAAATTGACATCAATGTTCTTATAATGAATGTAAATATAAAGCATGATATGATCCCCAATGTGGGCATTAAATTTATACTTCCTCTAGAGGGATGTACCAACAGTTATCCAACGTCTAATAGAGGACAAATATTCATTGATTTGAACCACAACATGTGTCTTTTCCCAGCTTATACTTTATCCTTGTCCTAGATGGATGATCCAAGGATAGTTTATATCATATACACTCCCTTCACAATGAGTTATAACTTGTGTGGTGTGGGTAGGATAAAGTATTAGTCATCCACTTTTTAGTTGCTAATTTGGAAACCTATTCTCCTATATCCAGTGGTTCCTCAAGGTATGATGCATCAAAAGAATAGTCAATGGGAATGTAAAAGTGTAATTATATTTTAATAAAATTAAAACATTAGGTGTTAAGATCAAATTATTCCCAATAAAATAATTAATATTGTTTCATTGTTTCCTTAGAGAAATATAGATGCTTCTCTTCATGAAAATCCTTCTTCAAATATTAAATGTTTATATGGATATTTATATGTTTCTTAGAAGTTGAATATCTATGTTCATATTCTTTATCCAAGTCATAGATGATGTTGTCTGATTCTGTATAATCAAATCCACCAAGAGTGATGAATAATTTAGATTCAATAAAATTAGAATCTATAGAGTCAAAGAGTGGGTCAACTCCTTGATTTGGTAAATCGTCAATCCTTGCCTCAGTGGTAAGTGCCACTTTGAGTAGAATCACTGAGGATGGAGGTAGGAAGTCAGGATCCTTCATCTTTACTTCAAATTCCACTACTTTTGTAATTTCTTCATTCAGTGGTGCTAACTCATCTTATTAGTTTTGTATGGGGAGATCAGTTATTTCCTAATATTTAATAAAGAATTAATCCATTATTATTTTATCTCCAACTTGTAGCTTAGTAGGTTTATCTTCCTCCCTATCCTTCTCAAGTTCATCAATTTCAAAGATAATTGGTGTATCTTCTTCCACCAGTTTCTTAGGTTCTTCCTTCGACATAGGGTATAGTCACACCTTTAATGCACGAACATTATTAAATGCTCTATCATCCTTTTTCATCAGTTGTTCAATGATTTTTCTATGTTCTTCTACCTCTTCCCTAGTATGCCCTTCATCTTCTTCTTAATCTTGTTTTTGCCACACCTGTGTGTAATTTTTCCATACATAATAATCTAAATTTGAATACATCATTGTTTTTTTGATATAAATTAAATGTATATATGAAATAAAAATTTAAAATTTATGTGAACTATTTATTGTCTTCACATAAAAAATTCTTATTTTTACACACACCTATTGTGGGGCATGGAAAAAGCAATTATATTTTTCCTTGAGCTGAATAGTGGATGGACATATTCATCTCACTTGAGGGTCCTTCCCAATGTAGTTCACAAACATTATCTAATTCACCCATTATATCTCTTTTTTTTTATTTTTTTAAATGAATTTTAGGAAATGATTTTTGGGTTATTTGATTATGAATAATAATGAAATGTTAGATGATAATTTATACTATAATGCATCTCTATTAAAAATGAGTTAAAAATAAATAATATTGTTTTGGGGGTTGGTTTAATGTTCAATCATTATTCTCCATTATATTTTTTATTTTAGTTTGATAATGAAAAAATGAAATATCGGGTATTAACTACTATTCATTAATTATAAATTTTGTAATATCATTAAATGATTGAGAACTCTCAATTCTGCCTCCTCTATTAATCAATGTTGATGACACACCTTTGTATTGGATATGCCATCTTCCAGGTCCTGGTTCAATAGAATCTATTTCATATATTGACTAGATAAACTTTTACATGTCAAAAACTAACCAATTGCGAGAGGTAAAAATTATTAAATAAATTAATAGAGACATGTTGAGTTGTGTAACTTCAATTGTGGTCACAACATTGGGTCCATTCACCTTTCCTATGTATGATAATCATTTCTATCGATAAAAATAAAATTAAGCAGTAAAAAAATTCATAATCACATTCACCTGCCCCCAGTACTTGTCTCTGGGTCAACCTCTCATTTTTGAGAGTAAGAGATTACATTGTGAATTGGTTGGAAGAGGATAAAGACGGAGGGAAATAAATAAATAAAAGTGGATCGAGAAAAAAAAATGCATGGATGAATAAAACTAAAATATGAATTACAATAGGAAACTAAGACATATTGTAACACACCAGGTAAATAAAGAATATGACATTTTTATATTTATCCCTATTTTTGAATAAAATGTTAATATTAATTTAAAGGGAACTCTATGCTCGATGGCTTACCCAATACGCAACAACGTGTTCCTTTGAAATCTTATGTTGCACTCTAATAATAAAATTATTTTATTTTAAACGATAGTTAACACCTAGCCATTGTAATGACGGGAATGAACAGAGCTAACTACAAAATGATTTTATATGTCTGTCAAATATTTTTACTTTTTACAATAAATGTTAGAGGATTAAAAATGCGAATGAATCCAATTTTAAGCGTAAACATTCTAATATTCTTTAAAAGGTCGATTAACCACCTTTTGATAAAGAACCTCTTTTAAATCCTCTATTTGACAATATTATGTGTTATATTTGAAAAAATAAAATTCTTATTTATAATCGGGACATCAAAAATGTAGTTTGTGTAAGTTTTTGGTATTTTTACGATAATGTTCATTTTTAATGAATAAGTGAAAAAATGTTGTATTTTTATTCAAAACCACTTATTAATCTAATTTATTTATATGATTAAATCATCTATTGAATTGGTTTTAAAATGCAATTATAATATATTTTTACCATTTAATCTAATGGTGGTCCTTCGAATTAATTTCAATTTGAAATTGGACTTAAACTAGTGTCAATCTTTTAATAGATTTTGTTGCTTAAAAACACGCTATTTGTTTTGACAGCAAGAATTAATTATTAAATTAATTAATGTAAATTATATGTTTTTAATTTTGTAAAATAGTCATCATTCTTTAATTTGGAATATCAAATATAGCTTAGGGTGAATTTTTGTATTTTTCTGAAAAACATCAATTTTTGATGAATAGTGAAACCACTAAGTGGTAGTTTAAAAACTGATTTTTCATTTAAATGAAACTTTCCCACTTCTGTGATTTGAATTTCAAAAATATGACATACATGGTTGTCATTAGGATGTAAAATGTGGTTCAATGGGATAAAAATTATTATTTGGTGTATAGTAACTTTTAAGTTTTTAATCGCGATTAGAGGTAATTAGTGTAATTTAAGGTAAAAATACGGTTTTAATAATATAAAATGTCCTTTACACATGTCCTACCCATATTGGATGTATCATGTCCGACCAAGAAAATCCATGGGTTAACTTTGGAACCCCATAGAGCCACTTTGGTAGGAAAATTACATTAATAACTTTTTATTTAAAGTTAAAATTAAAATGTCACAAACATGTGTTGTTTTACTAAAACAATTTTTACATCGGGTTATACAATTCATATTTTTGACTATAAATATTCATTAGAAAGACAAAAATATTTCCTATATGATGATATTTTTTTATAATTTTTCGACATTAAATAAATTATTTTATTTATGACACCGTGATGATGCAGTGATTACCTCATAAATGAACGATTTAAATAAAATGAGAAGATAGGGTGAAATCTAAGTCTTACAATTTTCAAAAACCTATTTTATGTGTGGATTTCGAACCCTTAACACCTTATACTCTAAATTTATCATTTTGGGACCTTTAACATTCAAAATTCATTTTATAATAAATTAATATTTTATAACATTCCAACAGTGTCCCTCCTCTTCTCTTATAAAAGACCCCCACCTCTACCACCTTACCCACAACTCTCAAGCCTTTGGCTCTACCAACCCCTGCCCATTGTGTCTCTCTACATCCCTATCTTACTCCTAGAATCCTCACATTGGGCATATGTCTTTCCAAAGAAGAATTTGAGCTCAAATCAAAAAGAGTTACCTGATTTAAAGGTAGTGTCTTCTCTTTCGTTCTTATGTTTTATTTTGCTTCTGCAACCCCCTAAACTATTTTTATTCATTTCATTGGAAACAACACAAGTATACTAAATATACTAGTATTTTGTTATATTAATTATTCTAGATACACTTACACACACATCCATCTAATGGTTAAAGAACATACTGTTTCTGTGGATGGCAAATTACTGCCTCACGAAATGATGATTGTTCAATATTCTTTTAACACCATTAAAGGTAGCCATTATGATGTCACTGTATTTTATATATGATATATATGGTATTTATGTTTACCATATGATTCTGTGTTTTATTTTTTAAACATACCTTTATTCTTTGCATGTTGTGCCACTGCGATAATTTCATATGAGGAAGTGTGGACTACCACCCCCTCAAGTGGTGTGACTTGTTCATGCAGTACATGGAATGTATAAATAATGAAATTAATGAACATATGTGACCTATATAAAATATATATTATACTGGAATTATAATATATATCTCTCATTTATTTCTAATTCCATTAATATGACAAAAAAATGAATGTAGCGTTCATGCATACGTACGGCCTACAATCTCCATGAAAGGTTCTTTTCATTTTTTGTCTCCAAATGTTATGGAATAGTATAAAATGAATATGTACTAGATATATATGATATTTTAATCATTAATACTATTTTGTAAATGATTTACTTATAACTACATGGGAAATCATTTTCAAACAAGTTCATTTTTAACTCATGTACCAAACATCGGCAAAGACGTCTGATATGAACTAACAATATTAAACAATTATTATAACATACTAATATATTATATGAACTGAATAATAATATTTAAAGGAGTTCCTTAATAAATTATAAATTGACCAAAGTTTATTATTTAGGAATATAATGAAACGAACAAGACAAGTCGGACATGAGGTAAGGGATTCGACATCTCTCTTTCTTTTCAAGTACCCTCTTTTATGTCATTTCATTTATGGTCCATGTTCTTATGTTGGAGGATGTTATTTTATATTAACCATACTGTAATTTTTAATTTCATATGATGAGACAACCCCTCTTACCCTCATCAATTTATTTTTATAATTTGTAAGTGACGTCGTTAGGCTGCCGAATTTTCGTAAGGGATCCTACCCCTCTCTTTATTTTTAACTACACTCTTTTATGTCATTACTTTTAAACTCATCTTTCTTATGATTGAGATGTTGTTATATATTAATCTTACTGTAATATTTTTTTTTCATATGATTATAGACCCTTCTTTCTCTGATCAATCCATTTTGGATGTTTTGAGTGGCGCTGTTAGGCTGCCGAATTTTCGCAAGAAATCCAATCTCTCTCTTTTTAAGTACTCTCCTTTATGTCACTTATTTTAAGCTCCTATTTGATATGTTGGGGTATGTTCTTTTATATTCCTATTACTGTACATTTTATGTTAATATGATGAGAGACCCTATTTAATCTCATCAATCCATTTTTGGATGTTTTAAGTGGCGCTGTTAGGCTGCCGATTTTTCATATGGGATTTTTCATCTCACTTTAATTCCCGTGAGATTTTTGATACATTTTCCACAATTTCATTTTAGAGGTACATTTATTTCCCATTATTCTACTCTTTTTGTAATATAATTTTGTTTATGAGTATTTACATCAATGTTTTATTGTCCTTATTTCATGGGGTTTATGTTTCGAAAGATACCCATGTCGGTAAGGGAACCATTCACCCACCTCTTTTTAAAAGACTTCTTTTTGTTGAGTCTTTTAATTTACATATTTTTATGTTGGGATATTTTCTTCTATATCCCTATTGATATAAATTTTATGTCCATGTGATGATATACCATTTTATCTCTCATCAACTCTTTTTATGAATTTTTAAGTGATGTCGTTAGTCTGTTGAATTTTTGCATGGGAACTTCTTAACCCAATTTTGATTCTTTGGGATAAACTTGTACTCCTTGAATATATCGTTATATGAATATGTGTGAATTACCTCTGATTGTTTTACACTTAATATCAACTTATATTTGGTGAATTCTTTTGTCACACATAATTATGTAATTGATTTATCCTTAATCCAAGGATACCATCATTGTACGAGACTTCATCTCAATCTCGTTTCATTGAGGCATATTTTTTTTCTAATACAGGGCTTTATTTTATACGGAGTATAAACCCCTTTGACTTTTAATTTTATACAAAAGGAATCTTTTCCTACAAAGCGTTTTACAAAAAAAAAGGAATGTTTCTTTTAACGTACGCGGTGACAACAAACTTTTCTGTTGCCGCGAGTATTATTTGGTCTTTGTCTTCCTAAAAAAGCCATAATGTTTTTAAAAGTAAATAAATACCATATACTATTTTATGTATTTTGGTATTGGAAATTGTTTTTATAATGGGTTTGTTATGTTAATAAATTTTAGTGATATATTGTGATCGAAATGTGGAAATGATTTCTTTCCATTATATTTGTTTTATGTCTTATGATTTTATAATGGTACTTAGAAATTTGACGGCTGGTTACATGATAACCTCCAATGCATTGGGTATAGAAGTCGGCCGTATGGCTATTCCATTAAGTGATATGTGTGGAAGTCGACTGTATGGTTACTCCATTTAAGTATGCTTATGTCCCGAGTTACCTTTATATGTTATGTATATGGGTTTTATGGTAATATTTTGGTTAAAAAAGGGTATGTAATGATATTTTATTCATTGAAGAGTTTATACTACTTCATAAAGGTGAAAAGTATTAATTTGATAATGTACTCATGGTTTACTTGTTGTTTTGAATAACTAACAGTTTTCCTTCTTTGTGTATCTATTACTGAGATTTTTATGCTCACCCCATGTTTTTTTGAAATGGTTTTTATAGGAAATAATGTGGAAAAGGGTCAAGGATGGTAACAAGGAAACTCCATGATATCTAAAACCTGGAACTAGACAAGTTTCTTTTTAAGAGTTTTTATTTTATTGAATCATAGTTGAAGTGCCTACTTTGTAATCTTTTGAGATGAAATAGTTCTGTACTAATACTCTAAAATATTAAACCTGAAAAGATCCTCTATGTGAATTATTCATTTAATTCAATAATAAGTAATGTTTAAGGCCAGGTCCTTATAGTTCGTATCAAAGGTTGGTTTAGACAAATTTAGGGATTATGAGTTTTTGTTAGACACATGGTTAGTCCCTATATCTATTATTTCAGTTAAATACTTGTTTTATAACTTTTTTTCAGGTCAAGTAAAGTCAGTTACGAATGGAAGGAGGAGGATCTCAAATGACATTACTATATCTTCCTGAAGAAATGATTGCAATAATTATTGCAAAGTCATGTTCAGATGATTGTGAATCATTTTCTAGCATACAACTGACTTGCAAGCAGTTGTTTGAGATATAAAACACCTCCAATATACCTCGTTATCATAATGGATCATATGTGGTATTTAGAAAAATACTATTTTCACAATATTCTCATATATTCATGAATGGTAAATATTATCAAGGCATTTTCAAATATTTTACCTTATCACACGATTTTGAAGCATATTGTGATTTTAAAAATGATGCTGAGGATGGAGACCCTTGCGCAACCTATTTATATTTTCTTTTAAAATATATTCTCTCAGCACATAGTTATGGTATTTTAAAAGGACTAATAATAGAAAGTTTCAACTCATATTTTGTCCGAATATTTTATATAAATAATGTTTTATCAGATGTTTTGGAATTATATGTCATACATGATTATTTTCGAAAACTTTTTTTCTGTGAACACCCATATAACCCATGTTGTACAAGGTGTATTTGGATGGAGGAAGCAAATGATTTTGAAGTATCTCTAAATCATTGTTGTAATGCATGGGATTCTACCTAAGTGAACAAGATGACGATGAAACCGAGTGGATTCCATGATCAAGGTATGTTGTTATTCATTTTGGGAATCATTTTATTTTATCTTATGGTGGTGAAATAAGACTTCAAGAATTATGATGTTGAGATTGTAATGATTTTGGATGAAAATGTGAGGTATAAGGAAACTATTGAGGTTAAAACATGTTAGGGTTTTTTTTGGAGTTTTATAAAAATGACAACACGTAGACCGTGTGACAGCCCATCGTGTCGGACAAAGCTGTGGGAATCGATCCCACAACCAAAGTGCGACTGGTATTTATCGCCTAGCACTAGACTACGTGAAGTCCCTGGTTAGTATGACTTATTATTTTTTGTTAGATGATTTTATGAATTAAGAGTAATTTGATTTTGGGTTATCTATGAAAATTATTAACCTATCATGGAGGATATGTTATTAGGTTAATTACTTTTCAATATGAGACTTTTAGAGGAACTGATGTTATTTGAAGATAAGTGTTAATTTGTACCTTGGAAGACTATGTGACTAAATCCATCAAATATTTGGTTTTCAATATTAGTTTGGTTTAATTTGAATAATTTTATGGAAGAATTTTTTATCAAATGGTCATCATTTAACTTTGTGTTTTGTTGGACAAATTTTGGAGATTAAGAATAAATTTTCTTTTTATAAAGGGTTATCCTTTTCTGGATTATCTGATCATGTTCTAACAATTTTGGTTTTGGTAAGGGTCTAATGTCATGATAAATATATAGTTCTCTTTTGTGGATTAGGTGATTATCTAGAAGTTGATTATCGTACTCTTAATTTGAATAAGTCATCCTAAATACTCATCATTTGGGAAAATTATGAGTTTCTGTAAGAAATATAGTAAAATTTTAAAGTCAACATGACAAGTAAGTATGTTTCCTTAAGATCAAAAATAATGTCCTCAATGAAAAGTAACATAATACAAAAATTTTGTCTGTTATCTTTTCCTAATGGGTAATCGTATACCGTTTAACCCACCACAAGTTTGTGATTTTGATGTGGTTAACATTCTCCTAAACATGTTTTCTATAACTCTCCCTCAGAACATGACCCTTTTCATTTCTTCCATATCCATTTTTTTCTTACATGGAATCTTAGTATGGGTTAACTCGGGTGACCTCTGTACTTCACTTTCTTTCTTTTAAAGTTATTGTTTTACCGACTCTTATTCCGATGTGGGGATTTCAAGGATGTTTCCAAGCCCAATTTTAAAATTACGAGGACGCAATTACCAAAATAGGGGAAGGATGTAACACCCCAGGTAAATAAAGAATATGAAATTTTTATATTTATACCTATTTTTGAATAAAATGTTAATATTAATTTAAAGGGAATGCTATGCTCGATGGCTTACCCAATACGCAACAACGAGTTCCTTTGAAACCTTACGTTGCACTCTAATAATAAAATAATTTTATTTTAAATGGTAGTTAACACCTAGCCGTTGTAATGACGGGAAGGAATAGAACTATCTAAAAAATTATTATATATGTTTTTCAAATATTTTTACTTTGTACAATAAATCTTAAAGGATTAAAAATGCGAATGAATCCAATTTTAAGCGTAAACATTCTAATATTCATTAAAAGGTCGATTAACCGCCTTTTTATGGCGAACCACTTTTAAATCCTCTTTTTGACAATTTTATGTGTTATATTTGACAAAATAAAAATCTTCTCTAGAATCGGGACAACAAAAATTTAGTTTGTGTAGATTTTTGGTATTTTTACGATAAAGATCATTTTTAATGAGTAAGTGAAAAATGTTGTATTTTTATTCAAAACCTCTTTTTAATCTAATTTATTTATATGATTACATCATATTTTGAATTGGGTTTAATGTGAAATTAGAATATATTTTTACCATTTAATCCAATTTTGGTCATTGAATTAATTTCAATTTGAAATTGGACTTAAACTAGTGTCATTCTTTTAATAGATATTATTTCTTAAAAACACGCTATTTGTTCTGACAGCGGGAATTAATTATTTAATTAATTAATGTAAATAATATTTTTTGAATTTTGTAAAATATTCATCATTTTTGAATTCGGAATATCAAATATATCTTAGGGTGAATTTTTTGTATTTTTCTGAAAAACATCAATTTTTGATGAATAGTGAAACCACTAAGTGGTAGTTTAAAAACTGATTTTTCATTTAAATGAAAATTTACCACTTCTGTGATTGATTTTCAAAAATCCGACATACATGATTTTCATTAAGATGTAAAATGTTGTTCAATGGGATTAAAATAATTTTTTTTGTGAACAGTAACTTTTATGTTTTTTATCGGGATTAGAGGTAATTAGTGTAATTTAAGGAAAAAATAATGTTTTAATAATATGAAATGACCTTGACACATGTCCTACCATTATTGGATGTTTCATGGGCGACCAAGAAAATCCATGGGTCAACATGGGGACCCCATGAAGCCACTTTGGTAGGAAAATGACATTAATAACTTTTTATTTAAAGTTAAAATTAAAATGCCACAAACATGTGTTGTTTTACTAAAAATATTTACATGGGCTTATAAAAGTCATATTTTTGACTATAAATATTCATTAGAAATATAAAAAGATATCCTACATCATGATATTTTTTTATAATTTTTACACATTAAATAAATTATTTTATTCATGACCCCATGATGATGTAGTGATTACCTCATAAATTAAATATTTAAATAAAATGAGATGATAGGGTGAAATAAAAGTCCTAAACATGTCAAAAACCTATTGGATTGGTGGATTTCAAAATCATATCACGTTATCCTCGAAATATATCCTTTTGGGACCTTTAAAATCCGAAAATAATTTTATAATAATGTAATATTGTATAACTTTCCAAGAGTGTCCATCCTCATCTCATATAAAAGGCCCCCACCTCTACGACCTTACCCACACCTCTGAAGCCGTTGGTTTGGCCAACCCCTACCCATTTTGTCTCTCCACATCCCTCTCGTACTCCTAGAATCATCACCTTGGGCAGAAGACTTTACAAGGAAGCCTTTGAGCTCAAATCAAAAAGAGTTACCCGATTTAAAGGAAGTCTCTTCTTTTGTGTTCTTATGTATTATTTTGCTTCTCCAAACCCCTAAACTTTTTTATTCATTACTTTTGTTACAAAAACAGTATATTCAATATACTAGGATGTTGTTATAAGATGTATTCGAGATACATTTACACACACATTCTTCTAATGGTTAAAGAACATACTGTATTTGTGGATAGAAAATTACTACCTCACGAAACGATGATTGTTCAATATTTTTTTAACACCTTTAAAGGTGGCCATTATGATATAGCAGTATTTTATATATGATATATATGTTATTTATGTTTACTATATGATTCTCTATTTTATATTTATAACATACCTTTATTCTTTTCATGTTGTGAAAATGAGATAATTTCATATGAGGAAGTGTGGACTACTGCCCCCTCAACTGATGTGACTCGTTCATGCAATACATGGAATGTATAAAGAATGAAATTAATGAACATATGTGACCTATATAACATATATATTACACTAGAATTAATATATATATATCTCATTTATTTTTAATTCCATTAATATGACAAAAAATTAATGTAGCGTGCATGCGTACGTATGACCTACTAATAAAGGGAGACATCATGTAGGAAAAAACTTTAAAAACCCTGAGATGAAGTGGATGATGTTTATGGTGAAGGGGTGGAAGGATACCCAATATACTACCTCCAAAAAACATGAATAAGCAATCCAATCCACAACCACCATAATGAAGGATGATACTACATTTGATGTAGATCTCACCAGGTAGAGGAAATGCACACCAAAAACACAAACGACATCACTGATTTTAATTTGAGAAGCATATGGGAGTGGATGACCCAATGAAAATCCATGCAGTGATTTCAAATTGTGTAGTTTAATGGAAAGAATATGAATATCCAACAAGGGGGGAGATATGAGAGAGAATTGTAGAAACATAAAATAAATACAATGGGGATTATGTAAGCACCAAATTGTGAAAAATATGAGAGAATGAATCCATTTTTATCACTGCACAATTATATTTTAAAAATCTCATGGTAAATTATTGTGAATATTTTCTATATATATATATCATTGGATATTAAATAATAAAAATGGAATGGTAGATAAATGAAACACAACACATTTAATCGATTAACATAGTATAAAACTCATCTATATATATGATGAAGAAAAAATATCATAGATAAATAAAAATAGGGTCTGAATGAGGGAAATTTATTATTATTAGATATCATTACTTCTAGGCACTTCGATCTGTTACCATCAATACCCTTCACAAGATGGTTCAGAAAATTTGGTAGAAATATGTCTTATATATCCAACTGATCCTTCTCATGAGACTACCGATTCTTATAGGGGATATCTATAATTTTAAACCCATGTTAGTCACATATAATAAATATATCATATATCATGATTAATATTTAATTCATGAAAAAAATTCCTTAAAAAATATCCCTTTTGAATAAAATATACATATTTATCTATAATTTCCTAGTTAATCAATTAACTATCATAGTGAATATTGTATATAAAATGGGATGGGTTTTGGGAAATAATAATATAACATTCACATGTATATCTATATCTTATATAAATATAATTTACAACAAAAGTGATCACAATTAATTGATTTTTTCAATAGAATGTTAACAAACATAAATGAAAATGATATTATAATGATAAGTTGTACCACTTGGAAATTTTATTTCATAACCCATTGGATGAGATGAATTAAATGTAAAACATTATATACAAGGAATATGAAAGGATTCAAGATATAATATTTCAAAAGGAGATATATATGTACGATATAAAATAATAGTCGAATGGGAAATTTATTTATATATTCAAATATTGATATGAAATCCCTTAATTTATCCTTCATTTTTGTTGTGAGGTAGTTAAAATCATGTATAGGATTTTAAAAAATGATACTAACATTTTATATAACCATAAATATATCTATGATATCATATATTCTATTAATATTGTATTCAATTATCTATTTGAGAGTAATCACTCATTGTTTTTACTATTTTTGGTTTTAATTGCCTAGTTTCTCTTGTATGTTTTGAACTTTTTTTTTCATATGTTATAGATAATTATTTAATAATGCCAATAATTTAACCTATGTTATTTATATCATATATATTATGTATATATTTTCATAATAATATATAAAATTTTCTGATAGAAAATGAAAAGAATTGTATATACAGAAGGTTGGTCACAAGTATGCATGAACATAACAATAATTTCTTCTCCATATTGAAATAATGAAAATTAATATATATATTATAATTCTATTATAGTATATATTCTATATATTACACATATTTTCATTAATTCCATCATTTATATGTTCCATGTATGGTGTGTACGAATCACATCACTTTGAGGAGGTTTTGGTCCACACTTCGACAAATGATGTTATCATATTTTAAAAAATGGAAATAATCAAGGTACATATAAAATAAAAATTCCATAATTATGATAAAAAAAATTAAATATCATATATTTCATATAAAAATAGAATGTCCATTATAATTATCATCCATGATAGGTGATAAAGGAAACCGAAAGAGATCATTTCAAAAGGCTGTAGTTCGTTCTACATGAATCGTTATGTTCGTTACAAATTTTCTGGAAGTGTTTATAAGTGTATGTAAAATAATAATAATTAAAAAATATTTTTTAAGAAAATATTATTTTATTATATAAATATTTTAAAAAGAACAATGTGAGGGAGTGTTGAAGGAAATAAAATAAAAGTGATCGGTGAAAAATGCAACCCCGTTTTCGGGTAACATCTTTTGATTTATTAGAAAAGATATTATTGGTTAGATTTAATCCTAATGAGAGTATTTTAGGATGAATGGATGGATTTTTGGAGATAATTTTAACAGATTTTAGGTGATCCAATTAGTTTTAAATGTATGAATAATTTGGAGGGTTGAGTTCATTTTAATTGATTTGGAGGAGTGGTATTATTGAATGTTTTTTATAAGGGAATTCCAACAATGTGTATCCCTAGTCATGTGGAACCAGTAATGGAATTTTTTTTATAATTTGTATTATAGGGTCAAAATAAGAACATAATACAGATTTTGTACATTTATTATGTCATTTTTATATTATGTTTAATGTTTCATCCCTTGTTATATTAATTTTTCTCTTAATCTCTGTAAAACATTTTAATCACTTCTACTAATATTTTTCATAAAAAAAGAATTTTAAATTATTATAAGTTCTATAATTTTCCTATATCCTACATTCATTAAATTTTCAAAAATTCCAATGCATTATTTGAATGTAGATAACTTAATATTAATCACATAGACTAGATGAGAAAGAGGGTCTTTAAAGTAAAAATGTTCTAATATTTGAGATATTTTTCTATCATATTTAATTTTAAAATTTATTAAAATTACCCAAATTATATTAATTAATATAAATTTTAATAATCAATATTAAAAAAATCAATACCAAATTTAAGTATATAAAAAATTATAAAAAAATTTTATTTTAAAATTCAATAATTTTTAATATTAACTAAACAATTGAACGTCATTGAAAAATAAAAAAATCAACCCTATGATAATTAGGAAATTAGTAATTCAATAATGATGATTATTTTGAAATAAAAATTTTAATAATATGTTAAATTTTATTTTTCTAATAGTTTCTCCATTAAATATAGGGAAAATCGCCTTTTTTAAAAAATTTAATTTTTAATGTTTAAAACTGGATTTATTCTAATCTTAGGATTATATAATATATTGGATGAATATAAAAAATATTAAATTGAATATATAATATATAATTTTTATTAATAAATTTAAATATTATTAATTAATTAACTTTTTTAATGAAACACCTATAAAATATATCATTTATATTTATTTATTTTATACATTAATTTCTAAATAATTTGAAACCTATGAATTTATTATATATATATATATATATAAACCATATATTATCATAATTTACTTAATATTATGCATTAATAGTAATTTAATGTTTATGGAATAAAAATAATATATCATCAATCAATAAAACTCAATATTTGTTATAACTTATGTTATCAAAGAAAGTCATTGTTTCATGTAATGCAAGAAAACTTTTAATTATATGCATTGGAATACATAAAATATTATAATTTTATTTAAAATATTAAAAAAATCATAATAACTCAGGATTTAATATTCATTTATATGTTTTTTGTTACATGTCATACACACTATCAACGGAAATGTACTCAATTAGTATTTTCATGGCGTTACAACTAGTTCCTAGGTATCGATAATGTACTTTTGGGAAATATTTCCAAAAAAATAAAAAACTGTAAAAAATAATAAAATTAAACATATTACCACGATCAATATATGTTACCAATGTAGATATAACATTGTCAAGATAAAAATTCTAAATAATTAACCAGAATACAATGAGACCAAAATTAAGCGGGAAAAAAACCACACAAACCCAAATTCCTTCATCCACAAGAGAGGCCATCACCCGAAATCCACCACAACCAACACCTACATGAAGTTGGATAGTATGAAACTCATACACCATCACCACTATAGAAAATATTTCATTTACATAGTTCATACATAAAATTTCTACATATACCCAAGAGAGTTTATAGGGTGTGATCCAAATCCTCTTAGGATGCCACAAATAATGAATGATTACATAAATAACATTATAATAAAAATAACCCTAAAATATAAAAAAGTAGTTCTTTAATCATTTCCCAATAAATATATTTTTGGGAAAAAATAAAATGAAAATGCTTCAAAAATTAAATGAGGGTATGATCCATCAGACAGTGGTTGTAAGTACAAATTCACAAGAGAGAACTGGTTCATGGGAAATACCTAGAGGTTCTAGAACTAGTGGGACCCTAGTAACCTTGTAACATTCTACAAAATTGTATAAAACCCTTAATGAACAACATACACATGAATAAGACACTATTAGTAAATCCATACAATGTTATAGTTATTTCCAAACATCATCATCATAGTTTAGTTATTATTGATTTATCTATCCAGCAAGAAGAAATTAAACCCTCGCCTTGTCGATCCATCTAGTGTTCTATTCCTAGTCAACCCACCTAGATATCAAGGATTCCATTTATTCTCACTATAAATACCACATTTCAAATAAATCATCACATTCACATTCTTACATCAGTCGTCATGTACACAGAAAAAACCCATCAGTTTTCATAGGGAACACACTTTTCGACATAACATGCATTCCAATCCCTATTTAAACCATGATTCCTTGAATTTCACTATTTTAGAACACATTTATGATGAATAGTATGTAATGAAACATGTAATCCAACTATTTTAGTTTTAAAACCCATATTTTCAACCATTATATCCTTCAAACCATTTGTAAATCACATTTCTCACTTTCAACATAATCCATAAAACATATTAAATGAAAAAATCAACCTCACAAAAAGAAACAAAAATTATAAAATAACAAATCACCTATATAATACCTCGAATCTTCATGAATCATCTATAAAACAAAACCAACACTACAAAAGGTACCATAAAAAGAATGATACAACCCCAAAAATCATTATTTTACCTGATAAATTAATATTGAATACTTATTAGTTCATGAAACCCACTACAAAAGAAGAACCCATAAAAGATAATAAACTAACATAGAAAGGATATAATTGATAATTTTATTATGGCCACCCAAAAAATCTAACAAAAAGTAGATCTCAAAGGGGGACGGTGGAGTAGAAGATCTACTGGGGGATGAAAATCCCATATTGATCGAATTATGGGTTGGTTGGGAATAAAATTAGGATAGTGTATAAGGAAAAGTAACCAATTTTAATGACTTGGATATGGTTCATGGTTAGCCTACATGTTTTTTTAGATATAAAAATTATTTATACTATTATATTTTATATGTACATGATATGCATAACATGTTAACATTGTGAAAATTATTTTTACAAAAATGTAATCCCTTATGCATCATGTATTTAATCTAATATTTTTATTTTATTACATGTATTTATCTTGTAAAACATGAGGAAAAAAGTTCTTGTAACCATTTTACCTAATTTTTAGTCCTCACATTGTACACCAACATGTTTTTCTTAAAAATAACAATTTTTTTATTGGAAATATATATGTATATTCGATGATGACCTTCATAAATCATTATTCATCCTAGAGAAATGTTCTATGATACAAATATTTTACTATATAACTACAAAACATATACTAATTTATTATTTAGAAAAAATAATTAATGAATATGGATGGGTTCTATATATTATTTTCCTTAATTGCTAAATAAATTTATGTTTTATGTGTGAAAAAATGTATAATATAAGAAGATATCGGTAAAATCATATTAAAATACCATATTTAATATTGTGAAATTTTTCATTCAGAAAAATAAGTGATTATCTATAAATAAATAATTATGAAATCAATATGAGTGCTTTGGTACAAATATTTTTTTCTAGATGTATAATATTCTACAATTGTGCCTATGAATAAATCATCACTTGTTTTTCAAAAGGAAGATCAAAATTGTATATTGAAAAATTTATATGAACAAATAAATATACAACTGAATAATTTAAAAAAATATGAGGGTATTTGTTATTATTATAATTAATTTTAAACCAGATAAAAAATATACCATTGACTTCTCCTTTTCATTATTAATGATGTTGATCATTTGAACATTATTTATGTATTTTCATTGAATTAGAAGGATGCAAATAAAATCCCCACTAGTAGTGATTTACACCCACAAATATAATGTCTACTAAGTGTGATAAAATGTTATCTTCTTTAATAGATGATTGATCATCTTACCATATAAATGAAGATAAAATTATTTTTCCACTACATTGATATAATTTCTCTTTTTCTTATCAATAATTATTTTGGAAGGGGATGGGGATTTTTTAATGAAAAGTTGTAAAACAAGATCAACCCCTATAAAAATGGTATAATAATATATTTAGAGTCTTATATATGCGGTTGAATAAATTATTAATTTCACAATGTCCCTAAATAGTATATCAAATCTATTATGAACCCCTATAAATATAAAATAATATTATTATTTTATTGTCTCATAATCTGAAAAATCCTATGACGTAATAAATGTTAATTTTATGTTTTAGAATAAATATTTATCAAAAGGAAAATTCTAGTACACTTATTCTCATTAATTTTAATTATATTATGAAATAAATATTATTCTTTCCAAAAAAATTAACTTAAATATTCTATTCCTTATATTTAGATTATTTGAATATTTAACTAGTTGATAATGAATAATTTTCTTAATTATTAACTAATAATTTTTTATCAAATGAAAAACAATAGAATATTAATATTTTGTATTCAAATAATTCAGTTACTATATATATAAAAAATAGTTATTTTTTATTTGTGAAATCTTAATAATTCTTTATTCATGATTACTAAACTAAATAGATAATAATATGCATTCAAATATTTTAATAAAAAAGACATAACTATGATCAAATGAAACACTTTATGAGTGACTGTCTATTCCTATTTAAATCTGGAATTATGTATGCTTCATAATATCCATAATTAATATGTATTTGTGGGTAAAAAACCCATATAGTAATAAGAGACATCAAAATGAAAAAAATGTAATATGAACACAAAATGTGTAACATATATCATTGTCATGTTATCATATCAAGTACACTAGAAATATGTGACACCAACATATATATCTAATATATTATTCAATGATTATAAAAAATTAAAACCTAAATTAAAAATAGTCAGATAATTTAATTAAACTATTATACTACATTCAATTTCCAAAAATTATAACATCAAAAAATGGAATAAAAAAATATTTAATTGAAATAATATTTAAGAAAATATATTTTTTACTTTTAAAAAAAAATCCAAAATTATCATGATCATAATTAATAATGTTTCATGAAAATAAATCAATTTTTGTCAGTTATAACATGAATTATTATTAATAATAATTTATAAGGATTATTACACATTCATATGGATATGAAAGTCCACTTTCACCAAAATTATTTGTTTCATTAATTCATATTAGTTCTCATAGAATCCCATATTAGATATTCCCATATGAAAACGTGATGACATAAAGACTCATCTCTATAATAGTAATCACACCTGACAGTCAATGTGTTTTTGATCTCATCAACAAAATTTAGCCATTAATAATTTTTTTTAAACGATTACTAAATTTCAATTTTCTCATCCTAGTGTGGATATTTAATGAGATTTTCAATGTGAGAAGTTCTCTCAGAGATTAATAACATATAGTCATATTAAAAAAATAAACACATGTAATATGGTAAATTATTAATATTCCCTTCTATTTAATTAATAATGTATAATGTACAAACAATTTATTCTCGGATACCAAATACAATTCTTCATGTATTCTGAGGCATGTTGGTCATGTTATAAATCTTCACATAAAGAAATGAAAAATATAACTTTATAAGGAAATCAACAACACCACAAATAGATATATGTCCTTCAGAGGAAATAAAAATACATCAAATAAAATCCAGGGTTATTTTATACTACTTCCATAAATATAAAGGTAATGTTTACATAATATCCATTAACATATGATATTTTTCTCTTTATTATTTAAATTTCATTCATCAAGATGTATAACCTATATTCACTTTCATTATATATTCATGTAGAAAATGATTCTATATATATCGATATATCTTTTTATGTCTAGGATGACGTGGAATATATGACTATTTTACATTCTCTAAATTATCTACAAATTTTTTTGGGATTAAAGGTAAAAATATTAGTTTTTAATGAAATAATTACATTATTTTAAATCTGTAATTAATGATTATATATTTCATTCTAGTATAGCTACATATCGTACATTGATGATTCCTCAATCACCATATTTATTGATGGATGAACATTCATTTTGTATATAATGAAATTTTTTTGAATAATATTATATTATAAATTTCCATTCGTTTCAAATCAGTAGGTATTAGATCATTTTTAATCCACATCACTAATATGGTTTCATGTTATATTATACTTAGTGCATCATCCATATTGTTTCTCATTATATAGAATTAATATATTGATGACTCTTTTTCATTAACCAACTCAAATGATCTATTTTGGATAATTCTCAACCACTCAAATATCTATATATAGTTCATTGACATTTAATAAGTTTATATATCACAAATTTCTCCATCAAGATAATTAATATTTATCATTATCATAGAAATTACCCCATCAATCTCCAAATAAAAAAAGTAGAATTTTTGTTATGAACGTTTAATTGAAATGTGGTGTAAGATAATAAAATATAATATTGTTTGGGGAGACACTATAATCCCATAAATAAATATTAATATTATATATAAAAACATTTTTTATAAAATTTTATTGTTAGTAAATGCCTTATAAAAAATGATTTTTAAACTCTATGAAATTATTATCAAATTCATTATCCTAGAGGAACTACAATCCAATAATATTTGAAACTACTATAGGATTTTACTGTAGTGTGAAAAATTATTATTGAAAATCATGGTTCTCTAACATAATGCTTAGACTGGGCCATTTTTTAATAAAAATTTCCATGAAATGATCTAACTAAGATCCCTCATATGTGAATAAATTATCAAATAATAGAAATTTATATATGTATCATTCACACATTCCAAACATTACACATACTTTATCCCCAAAAAATGAATTGATCACAATCGATAAATTAAAAATATTTGTTTTCATTTCATGTAGAATATTTTAGAATACTATATTTTAATAAAATGGTAAATTAGATGAAGTAATATTTGAAATCTCTCTTCTCTATATCCATAACCATATTCGTAGAATTTGAAATTATGAATTAAATCAAAATAAATTCACATTATTTTTATATTATAAATATGATGAATTATTTATAAACTATCTTCTCACACATAATTAATTGGATTATGATCAATGGTATTTCATTGATATATATCAACCCTGCCAATATTGATCAAACAGTTAATCAATATGTGGCATGTGATACAAAATCATGATTGTAAAATGGTTTAGATCACTATAATAATCATGGTGAATCCTTGATTCAGAAACATTATTACCATTGTGGAGTCTTTCAACCCATAATGATTCAAAATAGAATATAAAACTGATATATCCATCTTTTTTGTTTCCTTATTTCCCATAATTAAATGTGGGAATTTTACTATGATACTTTTATATTAGAATAGATATAAATATGAGATCTTATAAATTTTGAACCTCAAGATTTATTATTTTAGTAGAAAACTAAATGAAAAATAAGTCATGATATTCAATAAAAAAATGTGTATCAATAATATTGAGTTTCCCTATAACAATTTTCGTGAAATATTACACATTATTATATAACAAAACCCATATTAGGGGAAAAAATTATGGGAGTTTATATTGATACTTATTCTTAAAAAATTATGGGTTTTTGAGAAATGAAATTATGTTTCTATAAAAAAATTAATTTATATGGTTTCTATAATGAGTGTCACATTTAATGTCATGACCTAATCCATCGGGGCTGATATAGCCAATATAAGGCTATGTGTGATAACCATATTCCTAGATACAATTGAATAGGTGATATAAACAATGGTTGAGGAAGAATAACTAAAATTGGATGACATTTCACAGTGTCCCAGTATGTCTTTCCCAACCATATATACAAAAACTTATATAGAAATAATAAATTATTACGATTTGAAGTGTATAATCATGCATGAAATAAAATATAGGGAATATATCAGAGTACAATAGTATAATGAGAATTTTTATTTGTAAAAACTCATACCTAGTCATAAATGAAGTGAAATATGAAAAAACCCATAAAAAGATTAAAAATTGAGATATCATCTCTAGAACTATATAACAAACCACCCTTCAAGGTTAATTCTTCTATAGTACTCTTTATGATCCACCAATGTCACTGCTGATATTGGTGTCATCCTAACAAAATTCATGTCTGGGAAGATACTGTTACACCCCAAGCATCCACATTATGTTTCTCTTTTTATAATACAATAGCTTGTGTTGTATGCAACTTTGAGTACCAAAACACCACGACCAATCAAACTAGACTTTATGAATAGTTATAACCACTTTTTGAAATTTTATAGAATTTTTATTTTCAAAATGGAATTTATTTTTGGATTCAGAATATCAAAATTATATAAGGGTGAATTTTTGTTTTTTTATAAAAACATTCAATTTTTGATGAATAGTGAAAACACAGAGTAATTATTTAAAACTGACTTTTTATTTAAAATATTAATATTTTATTTAAATATACATTCCGTAAATATAGATATATAATATAGATATATTTTTAATGTTTTTATTAAAGTCATTTTATAATAATATTATTTATATAAAATTTAATTGAACTTTTTACCGTCTCTTACCCACCGTCTAGGTGCATTTGAAAATTTGTATAAAGCGTAATTTGACTTCTTATGTGAACTGAATTTTAAAAATACAACAGAAATTTTTGAAATAATTAAGTAAAATTTGGTTCAATAAGATTAATTTTTTTGGTGAATAGAATTGTTTGACTTTTATTTTCCACAGTTAAAAGTAAATAGGCAAACTAAAGGTAATAAATGATAAAATAATTACCCTAACAAATGTAATTATTTTATTGGATAAGTTTATATCTACAAAAATCAACATTATGAATAAATATGATCCTTTTTGTATACTTGGATTAGATTAGGACATTTATTATTATTTTATTTAATGAAATGTTAGAAGTGTTAAATTCTAAATTTAAAATCAACCCATTTTTAATATTGTGTTATACAAAATATAAATTCTACTATAAATATTCTTTAGATATATAAAAATATTTTATACATAATTTTTCTTTATATATTAATTTTATACATTAAATATTTAAAATATTTTATGATGCAATGATGATGCAGTTATTACCTTATTAATGAAGGATCAAAATAATTGATACTATAAATTTCAAAATAAATGTAAATTGAGATTTATGATGAATTAAACTAATTTTAAAGATTAATATGACATGTTAGGGTTGATTAAATATTTTTTTCTCAATGTTAATGTTTTTATGACTTTCACAAAAACAAAATACCAAATAGTGTCAAAATTGACATAAACAAGAATTTAAAACATATACTATATTATTAATTAATATAATGTTCTTAGAAAATAAGGAACAGACAAGGAACATAGATAAAAATAGATATATTAATAATTAACCACTTTGGGTTCTCTTGGATCTTTATAGTATGTTTATTAACCATTTATAATAATAATTCAAGAATATATGGTAAAAGAAAAACTATTTATCTAAGAGTTAAATAAATAAGATAAGGTTAATATGGTGACATAAACCTATCTAAAACCTATCGGTTGAAAGGAGTTAGACCCATCCCCAACATAGGATTGATATAAATCATTTTTTAGCCATTATAAACCAAATATTATTTTATTATAAAATAATATTTTCATCTTTTTTTAAAGTGACACTGACCTCTATTATAAAAGGGTACATCCACTTCTCTCAAAATAACTCCTCTAATGCCATTTTGTCAATACCAAAACCTACTAAAATATCCTCCCAACATCCCATACATAGTCTTACATGACATAAATTGTTTATAATGCTAATAAAAGGATCCCTTTTGATTAACTGAAAGGGAAACATCATGGATAAGATTTGATAATTTAACCACCTCTTTCAATGTTCTTTTCATCGTCCACTTCCTCTTTATTTGTTGTTTCCATACCAAAATAATAACTCTAGTACAATATTTATAATGTAATATTTTTATAAATATGGAACAATCATGGGCATTATTCTATCAATCCTATGAATGGAAAGTCACCATAGGTGCATAAGTAGAGCTAACTGTCTCCATGTCGTGGTGTAACTTGTTATTCAAACACTTCATTTTTTGGATTTCTATAATAATGAGTATAACTAATATAAATAATAAATATATCATGATAAGGATTCATTATATATGATATACCATCCAATTAAATATTATTTCACCATCAATATAATGATATAGTCCTTCATGTGTACGTACGGATTAACATCTCCACGAACGTGATGAAATTCATTCCCCATCATAAACATTAAAGAATAATTTTCATTTTATGATTACAAATATTGTTTAATAACTTAATATAATTCTGTATATGAATCAAATATATCCTATACATAACATACATGACTTACTTACCCCAGAATATAAACTATAATGAATCAGTTAATAGCTGAATTGATTATACTACTGAAATATTATTAAAAAATCAATATTATAAAATCATATATGAAAACATATTTTTGTATGTGGTTATTGTATAATTTAATAAAAATAATTTAAATACTATACAGGAGGTTAAATAACCTTCAATCAAAGAAAATTACAATTTAAGGGTTAATTTAACAATTTCATTATTATTTTAGGCTGTTTGTACATGACTATCTACCGGGACCTCTTTATCATCCACATCTGTGATTCATAAAAATGGATTTCAAATATTTTTACTATTTTTTTATACTATGAGATAAATTCAATATTACCATTGTTATAATTTTTATAAATATTTTATAAAGGATTATTTCCATCATTTTTTCAAACAATGTTCTTTACAACCTTTTTAACAAAATCAAGGAAAGAAATTTTTTTAACTTATACAGTGTGTGCAGTAATTTTTTCCTGTTATAACATCTTAGAAGTATCCCTCAAAATATTATCAGAATATTTTAAAAATAATTTAAAAATAAATTATAGTACTTTTAAATGATTTAAATATAGAAAGAGATATTTCTCTCAAATAGTTTTAATTTCATCTATGTGAACATCATTTGATAGATTTTACACATGTAGGAATTTGATTTATTATGATTTAATAATCTATATTGTATTGAAGGTTCTTGTGATTTTTTTTACTGTGGATGTGTTATTATTATACCATTCAAGGTTTATGGTAAAAGTATTAACATATCTTATGTTAGTTTTAATACAAATGTTTCTATAATGTTTAAACCTTTTCATATGAGGAAAACATTGGACATAGTAAGTGATAGGTGGTGCCTACTATATCTCCTAGATGCATCTGTAGGTCTCATTAGACAAAATACTATCTTTACATTGGGCCTTGATAAATATTATCTGTATTCATGGCATGTGGCCTTGACTATGTTGTTATGATGTCAAACATTATTCATTCTATCTTTATGAAATTGGATATTAATATAACTTGTGATTATTTGACTAGTAGAATAACCAGCTGAATATGTAAATGGAATTATTTGATTTATCTTTTCAATATTGTAATACATTTTATGTTTAAAAGGATTGTGATTTATTCTTAAATATTGGATTAAATGTTTATGCTTATTTATTAAAAAAATTCCATTATTTTGTTATCCTTACTGAGCACCTGATCTCACCCCTTCTTATGTTTAATTTTTCCCAGGATGCAAAGGAGTATATTATGAATTATTTTCATTGATAGTATTGGAGAGATAAATGTGTTTAAGGGATACAGAATGTTGTTTTTTCATTTCATAATGTAATGTAAAACTTAAGTTTGTATCTAGTAATTCTATGGATACAAAATTGATCGGTATTTTGGGATTTTATCCCTTGTGATCATGGAATTTTTTATGTAATAATATACCAAATTTGGGTTACTAGGGTCTAGGTGTTACACCTGGAATCAAAAAAATATTTGTAGAAACCATGGAGACTAGATTTTTAAAAACTCTAATTCTATAACATTAACCTAAGATTGGCATTGATGATTAGTATAGAGAATCCTTCTTTAATTTTGGTAATGTAGATATTTTGTAAGTTTTCAAAGATATACTTCCCTGTCTAGATATAAACAAGTAAGGGTAGCTCAGACACATATGCACCTAAGAGTGAACACTTGGACATGGAGTTTTGGGCTTGACCCGAGGAATCTTGGTACACGAAAACAGGCCTTGCTGCACTCTTGGTTACAATAGTTTCGGGGGATATTCATGGGATTACTCACATTTTCATTATGAACCATTATGAAGGATTTATGGGTCTACACCTCCTCAAATAATAATTTTTTATGATTATGGAATATATCCATAAACATTTCAATTTATGATAAGTGTTATAAAAGATTTCAATTGTGTATTTTGATTCATGAACTATTATATTTTATGCCATTATTTAGAAATAGTTCCTAGTGTAAGGAATATAAACTATATCATTTAACAAAATCCATGTATGTATTTCTCTCCTACTCAAGACTATTATAGTGGATCTAGTGATGCAACTTGTGCTAAACATCTTATCACCATACCTGGATAACTCACTTTGGTTATGAAAAATAACTTTACCCGAATAGAGAATCATGTTCCACAATGTGGAGTATCTATGTTAGAACAATTCATGATTCAAAAACAACCAACATTAAATGGGACTACAAATCTAGTTGTTTATGATCTAAGGATACGTTCTTTATGGAAAATATTTCATGCTTTGGGGAGTAGTGAAAGAGAAAAAGTTATCATGGCTATTTATCGCCTCATAGGTGATGCAGATCAAAAGTAGTCATTAATTCAAATCAAAAAAGGAAGATGAATAAGTATAAAATATTTAATGGAGGTTTTCTAAAGATATTTCCATAAAAAAAATTCATTCCTCATGACCATCGAGTGGAAATGGAAATAAAATTCTTGGGTTTGAGGAAAAAATTGGATAGCAATGAAACCAAGTATGAGGGTAAATTTAAAAGAATAGCTTAACATGAAACATATAATGTAAGTAACCCAAGGTTTATGATTGATCAATTATTTAATGGGTTAAAACCATTTCTCTATCAAGTGTTAGTCTCATAGTCCTTCTCATCATATGAATATATTGTATTATATGCTATCAACATAGAAAAGGAATTCTATAATTCTTACGACTTTAATGCAAAGAAAGGGAAGAAGATATCTGTTGAACAATATATAAATGGAAATAAGGGGAATAAGAAAAAATTTAAATTTCTATCCAGTGGTAAATTTGGGAAAAAAACATGTCGATACTTGCCTAAAAATAATGGGAGTCTGTTATAAATGTTGTTAAAAAGGCCACCATGATCCTGATTATATGGGAAATAAAGAGGCTGTTAATGTTGAATGAAATAATTGAAGAGAAATGGGGCACTATGAAAATGAATTTCTTAAGATCAAATGAAACATACATAATAAAATTCCAAGGAAGAAATGACACGTTTATGAGTTCACTACTACGGACGTTAAAGCCCTAAATGACGTGGTGGCAGGTAATTTAATGGTTTCCTCAAATTTATCCAATGCTTTTTTTTATTCTTGATCATCAATTTTTTTCATATCTTCCTAGTTTTCTAAGAAAATTAGATATTTCCAATTATATTTAACAAAGACGTTGTCAGTAAAAAAATATTAATGTGAGTATCATTGCAACAATGTTTTGGGAACCAGTCCCCATTATGGCATATGAAGGTTCTTTATATGGTGATCTCATCGTCAAACCGATGATTGAATTTGATATAATCATCGGTATGGATTGTATTTCGGACCATGATGCAGATTTTTTTTTGTATGAAGAAGGATGTTTCAATTTTCGTTGATGATAATGAGTACATTATTTTTAGATCTGAAACATCACCACCTGGTTTTAATCTATATCCACCCCTATAGCTCAACTAAATTCAATTATATGGGAGAAATTGATTAAAATAACTATGGATGAGGAAAGGAATATTAAAATAATAGATGTACCTATTATGCAAGAATATATTGATGTGTTTCGAAAGGATTTACCTAAACATCCTCTAGAGCGAGAAATTTATTTTTCCATTGATTTAATTCCTGGTTCAAGGCCCATATCGATGACCCCTTATATAATGGCCACAATGAAATTAGTGGAACTAAAGAAACCAAATGAATAATTTAGTAATAATGTATTTATTCCCCCTAGTGTTTCTCCATGGGGATCCCTTGTTCTTTTCATTAAGAAGAAAGATTGATCTATGAGGTGGTGTATTGACTAGAGTGAGATAAATACTTTAAAAATAAAGAAAAATAATCCCCTACCTCATATGGATGATTTATTTGATCATCTTAATAGAGATTAATATTTTTAAATGATTTAATATCGATCTGGATATCATCAATTGTGTTTGTAGAAGGAATAAATTCCAAATATTTCATTTCAATCCAGGTACGAGCATTACAAGTTTACAGAAATGCCTTTTGGACTGACTAATAAACCCTATATTTTCATAGATGTAATAAATAGAGTTTCTATGGAATATCTCGATGAAATTGTAGTGGTATTCATTGATGATATCTTGGTTTTCTCCAAAATCTATGAGAATCATGAAAATCACATCTGTCCAATTCTAAAAATCCTATGAAAAAATGAATTATATGGGAGGTTTAGCAAGGGTGAATTCTGGCTTCAGGAAATTACATTTCATGGCCATATCATCTTTAATTATGGAATCTCAATTTATCCTTCTATGACAACAGAAATACAAAAATAGCTAGCACCGATGAGTATAACTGAGGTACACTGTTTTATTGGTTTAGCAGGTTACTGTCGGCGTTTCGTCAGGATTTATTCCCGATTTCCTAACACATTAAACAAGCTCACACGTAATGGGGATAAATTTGTTTGGAAAAAATAGTGTGAAGAATGTTTTGATGAAATTAATAGAATATTAGTCAATTATCCTACATTGAATCTTCCATCAGGGAATGGTGTGTTTTCTATTTATAGTGATGATTCAAGGAAAGGAATTGGTTGTGTCCTTTTGCAGAATGATAGAGTTATTTCTTTGGCATCACGATAGTTAAAAATTCATTATCAAAACAATCACACTCATGATAAAAGCTTTAATATTTTCTTTGAAGATATATAGACACTATCTATATGGTAAAAAATGTGAGATATATACCGAAGAATAGTCCTTTGAGTATAATTTCTCACATAATGAACTCAACATGAGGCAATGGTGATGGGTTGAACTACTCAAGGATTAGTATTTAGCTATACACTACCACCTGGGGAAGGAAAATAAGGTGTAATATTATTTTAGAAGAAAGGATCATGGAGTTTTGAACAAGATGAGAGTTAAAAGGGATCCTATGTTCATGTATATATTAAAAATTGATATGGGATTAATCATGGAAGGTGAAACATCAACATATTTTAAAATGGTTGACAAACCATATTTAATACAAATGATAAAATGTTTTAAGGCTGATGATGCAGAGTTTCAAATGAAATTTAATGCTGTGAATGATGGGAGATTGATCGACATTGTATATGAAAATAGAATTTTAAAATATGGGAAAAGTCATTATGTTCTCAATATACCTCATCTAAAAAGGGAATTATCTAATGATTCTCATAGATATAAATTTTCTATACACCCTGTAATCACTAAGATTTATATATATTTGTAGGACCATTTTTGGTTGGAAAACATGAAGAGAGAGATTGCTTATTATGTTTCCAAAGGTATGATTTTTCAACAAGTGAAAGCTGGAAGACCACATCTTAATGTGTTCATGCAACCACTTCCCAAACCTGAGTGTAAAAGGGATGATATTATGATTGAATTTTCATGGTACTACCAATGACTCCAAGAAGGAATGATGAAATATTGGTCTTTGTTGATCATCAAACCAAGTCAACACATTTTATTTCTATATGTGTAGATTTACCATTTGAACATTTAACAATACTATATATTAATGAAGTTGTAATACAACATGGATTACCCATATCTATTGTTTTTTATTTTCATCATTATTTTACATGATGATTTTGGAAAAGTCTTCAAAAATCCCTAGATACTGAACTTCGTTTGAGAACTTCCTACTACCCTAAAACTGATGGACAATCTGAATAGACTATTCAAACCATAGATGACATGTTGGGATATTTCTCACATAACATTCAAGGAATGTGGGATCAATATTTACCTCTGGTTGAATTTTACTATAACAATAGCTTCCATTGAAGTATTCAGATGAAACTATATGAAGCGTTATATGAAAAGAGATGTCGCACACCAAGTAGTTGGGATGTTGTTGGTAAAAGAAAACTCGTAGGCCCAGAACATGTTTAAGAATCTATGTAGATATTGAAGGTTATCCAAAACCACATCAAAGAATCTCAAAGTAGGGAAAAGATTTATTCCCATAACCGAAGGAATGATTTGACATTTCATATATGAGATCACATTTTCTTGAAGTTATCTCCATGGATGGGTGTTATACGATTAAGTAATAATGGAAAATTATGTCTGAGGTACATCAGACCTTTAAAAAATCTAGAACAAATTGGAGTCATAGGTTATCATTTGGAAATTCCCCTATGTCTCAACGAAGTTCATGATGGGTTCCACGTATCACTGTTGAGAAAATACATGCCTGACCCAATACTTGTACTAACCTATGAGGAAATAGAATTGAAACCCAAAATGTCTTACTAAAAAGACCCAATCAAGATTCTTAATAGTAAAGACCAAGTGCTATGAAACTGGACAACTCGTCTGGTGAATGTTCAATGGATAAACTATAAGATAGAAGAGGCATCGTGGGAACCCAAAGAACCTATGATGAAGAACCTATCAAATAATTTTATGCTCTAATATTCTAGAAAATTCTATGACGAAATTATTTGAAGGAGGGAAGAATGTAACACCCCAAGCTTCCACGGTACGCTTCTCTTTGAATAATACAGTAACTTTCATTGTACACAATATCGAGTTTAAACACACCACGACCAATAAAATGAGCAGTTATGAATATTAATACCCAGGTTTTGAATTTTTGAAAATTTTATTTTTCAAAATGGACTTCAGTTTTGGTTTAACAATATCAAAATTATCTTAGGCTGAATTTTTGGTATTTTTCTGAAAACATTCTATTTTTAATGAATAGTTTAAAAAATGCGTTATTATTTTTAAACCAAATTTTTATTTATATAATTAATATTTTATTTAAATTTATATTAGAAAAAAATGGATTCATACTACCTATATATATTCAATGTAATTAATTTGATTCATTTTATAATAATATATATATATATATAATTTTATTGAACTTTTTACTCTCTTTTATCCACCTTCAAGGAGCATTTTCAAATTTCTATCAAAAGTAATTTTACTGCTTCTCTGAATTGAATTTAAAAATTCCATGAGGCATAGTTGACATTTGTGTGTAAAAGGTGGTTCAATATGATGCAAATATTTTTTTTGAATAGTAACTTTTTACTTTTATTTCCCAAAGTTAATGTTAAATAGGATAACTAAAGGAAAAAATGATATTATAACGACTCTAAAATATGTCATAATTCTGCTGGATATGTTTATTTCGACCAAAAAAATCCTTTAGAATAATATATTTACATTTTAGTCCCCTTGGATAAGATTTGGAATTTTATTATTAATTTTTTTAAAGAGGAGTTAAAAGTAATAAAATCAAAATTTAGTAACTAAACAATTTTTAAAATAGATTTATTCATAAGAAAAATTAGACAATAAATATATATTAGAAATCCAAAAAAAATCCTATATAATGGTATTTTATTTATAATTTTTAGATGTTAAATAATAAAATTTATTTATGATACAATGATGATACATTAATTAGCTTATTAATGAAATATTAAAATAATTGATTTTATAAATATCAAAATAAATTTAAATTGATACTTCTGATAAATTCAACAAATTTTATATGTTAATATGACATGATAGAGTTAATTAAATAATTTTTTTTCGATGTGATATTGTTGTGGTGACTTTCACAGAAACAAAATAAAAAATATTATCAAAATTGACATAAATGAGTTTTTAAAACAAATACAATAATATTAATTGATATAAGATTTCTAGAAATATATGGTTTTGAAAAACGACATAGATAAGGTTATGTATATTAACTATGGGCCACTTGGTTATTCATGTATTTCTATAGATGTTTATGAAACATTTATTATAATAATAGAGGAATACATGGTAAAGTTATACTATTTAACTAAGTGTTAAATAAAAAAGATTATGTTAATATGGTTACTAAAACCTATCCAAAACTTATTCGTTGAGCGGTTTTCAACCCATACCCACCATATCCTTAAAATAAATCATCTTCGAGAAATTATAAATAAAATATTGTTGTATAATAAAATAATATTTGAAAATTTTCCGAAAGTGACCCTCACCTCTATTATAAAAGGGTACTTCCCTTCTCTAAAAATCACACCTCCAAAACATTTGGATCGGCAAATACCAAACCAAATATCCTTCCAACTACCTGCAACTGGACCTAGAGAGCTTAATTTTATCATAATGTGAACCTATGGAGCCCTTTTGATCCACTCAAAAGGACATACCCCAAAAAAGAGGTAGTAATTTCACCACCTCTTTCAATGTTATTTTCTTCTTCCTCTTCCCCTTTATTTGTTTTTTCATATAAAAATAATTCCTCTAGTACCTTATACATAATGTGACGTTATTATAATAATGGGACAAACATATTCATTATTCTATACATCATATGAATGACTAATCACCATACATGCGTACGAACAGCTTACCGTCATCATGTTGTGGTGTACTTTGCTCTTCAAAAACTTCATTATTTGGTTGTGTATAATAATGAGTATTACTGAAGTAAATAATTAATATAATTTTTTTGGGATTATCTATGTATGATATACCATAAAATTACATATTATTTGTCTATCAATAGAATTCTATTTTCCTTTGTGCGTACGTACAGATTACCATCTCCACGAACGCGATGAAATTCATTCCTCATCATAACCATTCAAGATTAATTTTCATTTTATGATTAAAAATATTATTTATGAAATTACTATACATATATGTATAAATAAATTACATCCTATCCATAACTAACATGGCTTACGTAACCAAGCATATAAATTAAAACGAATCAGTTAACACAAAAAACAGTGATAATACTGGAATATTATTACCAATGAAATATTAGAAGATCATATATGATATTATATTTATGTATTTTGTTCTTGTATAATTTAATAAAAATAATTTAACTATTATACGATAGGTTATATAAACCTCGATCAGGGAAAAGTACATGTAAAGGGTTAATTTTACAATCTCTTTATTATCTGAGATTGTTTATACGTGAGTATCTACTAGGACCTCTTTATCATCCACATCCATGTTTCATAAAAATTATATTTCAAAACATTTTTACTATTTCCTATACTATGGGTTAAAGTCATTTATAACATTGTTTGAATTTTTATAAATTTTTTATAAAGGAATCTTTCTGTCATTTTCCCAATAATTAAATTTACGACCTTTTTGTCAAAATTAAGGAAATAATGTTTTTTTAACATATAGGGCTAATGCGGCTATTTTCTACTATTATAACATCATTGAATATTCCCTTACAAGATTATAAAATATTTCCAAAATAAATGTTTTGACCTAAAATTATACGATCATTAAATTATTTAAAAATAGAAAGGGATATTTCTCTAAAATTATTTTTATTTCATATATGTCCACATCCTTTGATAGATTTTATACTTGTTTGAAGTTAATTTTTTAGGATAAAATCTTCCATAATTTACTGAACGTTGTTTGATATGTTTGACTATGTCTGTGTTATTTTTATAAAATTCATTGTGTATTGTTAAATTATTAACAATAACTAAGCTAGTTTTAATACGAATTTTTATGTTATGTTTTATCCTTTTAATGTGAGGAATACATTTGACTTAGTATGTGGTGGGTAGATCCTGCTATAGATTCTAGATGCATTGGTAGATCTGATTAGTCAAATAAGTGTATTGGAACAAAGCCTTTAAAAAATTTATTTGTTGTCTTGGTAAGAGTCCCTGAATATGGGGTTATGATGTCTAACATTATGCATTCCATCATTAAGAAATTGGATATAGAAATTACATTTGATTATTCTACAAGATGAATATCTTTTTGAAAATTTATATGGAATTATTTTATTTATCAGTCTTATATTATGTTGATGATTATGTTTAAAAGGATGTTGTATTATTATTATACATTTCCTTAAATGTTTGTGATTATTTATGAATGGTTCCGATATATTGTTATACTTACTGAGAACCTGAGCTCACCACATTATTTGTTTTATTTTTTCCAGGATGCGAAGATGTATATTATGACTGAACTACAGGGATATTCTAGGGAAGATTAATGTGTTAAAAGGCGACACAATTTTTTTTGTTTTTCATTTCATAATGTATTGTAAAACATATGTATTTATCTATTACTCCCAAGGATAATAAACAGATCGTTTTTTTGGGATTTGATCCATGTGATCATGCCAATGTTATGTTATAATGCCCTGACTCTATGTAACTAGGGTCAGTGAATTACAGATTCCATGTTGGAGTGAGTATATAAAGTCATTGTTGGATAACCCTAAAATGAAAAAATGGAGCAGTATAAAGATACAATAGAATTAATATCTATTGAAAATAGTGTTTTATATGACAATGATAAAAAACACAATGACACAAACATTCAGAACAAGAATACCAGTTGACATAGAAACATGACATCCATATATACCGACAAACTACAAATGATTTCATATATTGAACCTCAATCATTATATCTACAATTTACATCATCATGCATAAATATTCCTTCATTTGTGTAGAGGTCACACACCTTTCTATTCCATTAAATTCCCATGATGTTCGATCTCTTATGATGGTTCAGTGAAAACACATAGGATTGATGGTGTATGAATATCTCCTCATCACTACATTTTATATTCAAGAACTCATTATCTAAAACCCACTAATCTATCATGTGTATAAAATGATCAATATATATGACACATGCCTCACCACTCATTTACCTCCCATGATAGGATACTCATTTATAGAGGACCTGCACCCTAGTATAACTGGGGTACAACATAGTAGATAGGGGACCCAAACCCCATATTTTATGAATGTGGGGGTGTTGGTTACTAATACAAATTAAATAAATGTATTCGGGACATGCACCTTTTCATGATTAGGGTGCAACAACCCTACCATCATTCTGACGATCCTTCCCTAATCATTTTCATCATTTAGTGTCACATGAAGAATCATCATTATTAGAACACCGTTCAGTGTATCTGGTGTACCACAGTGAATCATAAAAGTATATTTTATGTACAAGAATATTCATGATAGGATAGACTCATAAAAAACTAAATCCATATGAAATTGATATGGAAGTTGTATGGCTGGGTGAAAAATAAACAACATTTTCCTAGGGTGTTAATGTGTGGGATCTCACATTGAAACATAGATGGATCCTCCCTAGTGGTAAACATGTTTATCCATGTAGAAATACACTAGTTTTATTCGTATTGCATGTAATTTCCTTGGTACACAGAGCCTAGTCCGGTGATCTTGTCCATTCCAATATATATATATGGTTTTTGTTATGTACTTTATTCAATTCCTAGGTGGCGGAATGTTTTCGATTACCAATCTATTCTCATATAGTCATGGACATTCCCATGTGATTATTTATTACCATTACTATAGGCCCCCAAAGTTCACATAGACGATCTAAAAAATGGTCAAATTTCATTGGGTGGTACCACATGAAATATGATATTCATTTAACCTTTGAACCCTATCCCTCATGGATATGGGAATACAAAAAGTGTATTCCTACACTAAATGTTATTTAGTTTTTATTATAATTTTAACCAATTAAAGGTATAAATGCTTTTACGACTACATTATCCATCATCCCACAATGATCTACACTGGGGGTATTTGATCTTGGGTCATCTCTGGACATTCTATCACCAATGATAAGATTTCATCCATCAAACCCCCACAAGGATCAATATATCTTGCTGCACCTATGCGACAACCAATCAAGATCCCATCTACATGAATCATCACCCATGAGTAATCATGACACCACTGTATTTCAACATCCTACATGTCATTCAAATAATCGTAGCGAATATAGGGTTTCAATCACACACAATCCTTTTCCATAAATTTCAAGAAATGAAAATGAGGTCAAATATAGAACAGAAAAATAATATTGCGAAGAAATTCACTAGAAAATGGTATATCCATCAGTTTCAAATCATTACTGAATAATAACCAAATAATTATATAAAATAATTCTTATAGAAAGGTGAAATAATGACTTATCAATTCATTAATATCAATGAAATGCACGAAGGATCATGCGAAGATTGGATAACACCAGATTTTATTGAATATAAACTAATGATTTCTTGATTAAATATATAGTGGGTAAATACATACATATCATTCCTTATATAGATTAGGGATCAATAAATATTGACTATCGTGTTATTTAGTGACAATGAACGCTCGTTTTATTCACTAAATCTCAATCCACCTCTATCTGATCACATTTAATTTTCCAATTTTGATCCACCATGGATGAAACATGGCTTACTCCTCTGAAGTCCTCCCATGGTTATGTCGCCCACCCTGGAGATTTTTTATAATTAATTAAAACTTTTAGATCATGTATTCTTTATTTATTAAAATAACTTATTTATTTGTTTTTTATTTAATTAAATGTCACAACCAATGGATACCAATACCAAACATACAACGTCTCCGGACATTATGTCATGATTACGTTAATCCCTACAATATGAAATCAACTATGGGTTTAATTCCCCATCTATGATCCTAAATATTTGAAAAAAAAATTAATCTAAAACTATATATTTCAATTCCATAAAATATATTAATATTGTCTATACCACCCATTTCAAACACTATGTTCCGTAGAATAATGTACAGAATCAATGACTAGATTGGGAAATAATCTTATAAATATTCTAATTTGTAATTAAATAAAAAACAATGTAATCACTCACTCTCCAACTCCAGGGATTTTCCTCCTAAAAAGATAAAATGTAATATTGAGTGAGTATAAAATGATCTCAAAAGGGATTCCCATTCTAGATATCCATTTATGTGGTTCAAATGGTGTCAACAATCCCACACTCAAGGGAACCACATTCCAATGAATGATCATCTCTAGCATGTTCTCAAACATAATCGAGTATCTAAGAAATGAAACATCACTCTAAATGAACATATCATCATGTAAAACACAATTCAATGATTCGTGAACCTTTCACCTTTGTGGAAACACATGTAAAACACCATGAACCTAGTTTAATTGGTTTCTTACGTTTATGTAGCAGACCACCTTACAATCCTGATGAAATAAATGGATGTTGGAATATGGTAATAAGATATATTATGCATTCCTAACCAACAACTGATGAGCCAAATTGAGTTGAGTTCTCAAGGAACACATTTTCTCTTAAACTACCTCCAATAGACACCGTCATTTTCCCAAATGAGATGTCATAAGCATCCCTCAAATCCTTATATAAACCTAGATGAACAAAACCATTTATAAAATATCAATAAATAACTCTAGGACCAAAAATATTTTCACTTATTTGATCAAAAAATTAAAATAATGGTTTGTAAGGTCTCCCATACATGACCCCAAATGGTGATACATAAATGGTTGAGTGGTAACTAATGTGATACTAATTCTATATTTAAGTTATCTCATCATCCCAATATAGTCTAGAACCAACATGAAATCTGAAACATGTTCAACATAAACCAAATTTCCAACTATAAATATCCATCTATCTTGTAAAAATGCACATTGATCAACTCACTATAAGTCCCCAAATGTCTCCTTGATACACATGCATACCAAACACTCCACTATGATAATCCCTTAATTGGATTAGTAGTGTTGTCACTCAGTAAGTAAGTTTATGATCACATTGATAGTTTTATGACCACTTGATGATCATGAAAATGATCATCATGAAAATCACAATGATAGAATCTCATATATGCTTCTATGTGGGCATAATATCCCCCATATATGGATTACTGAGGCAATAATAGCATCTCATTCCAAAACACTACAAAATAGTAGACTAATAATCAAATTATAATTGATCTAGCAAAAAAAGTCCACATATGAGTGTAAAATTAATGGGAATGTAACATCCTCATTATCTCCTCATGTAGCATACGTAGTGTAATTGTATGTCCTCAACCAAATATGATGTTATATACATTTTCATAAAATACATATAGTTAATATCCAATAAATAATCTTGAAATGAAATATATCAAAATATGTATCTATAAGATGATCTCTATAAAATTCCCTAAATTTGATGGGGTAACAACCATTAACTAGACATAGAATGACATATCCAGACCATCAAGGGAATTCCTATAATAGGTGAAATTTTTTTCACATCATTGAAAAAAAACACAAAAACACATCACTATGGTAATCTTTTGCCATGAAAAAATCATTCGATTGTTGACATGATATAACATCCTCCACAATATCTAGTTCCACTGTCACTACCATGTGTGATAATACATATAGTTTGATGTAGAACTCCCATATATGGGATTATTTATTTGATATGTCCTAATAATTCAAGTACTCCGAAGGAATTTCTTCAGATAACATCAAGTGTATCATGTTATCCATATATGAAACTATATAAGTATGTATTTCCAATATAAGCCTTCAATGAAGAGATCCATGATGTGTTATGATCTAATTCATTAGACTAAGAAGCTAAATTGGTGTATTCAGCACCCTGAAGGGTATCACCACGAACTCAATGAAAATATAAATGATTTATAAATCCACACATGATAAATACTCATCTCAAACATAGATATAGTGATATGTTTTCATTAGGTAAAAAATAAAGAAACACTTCCCCCCAAAACCACTAATCATGAAATTCATCGATAAATGGTGGTGGATAATCATTCCTTACGATCAAATAGCTTAGGAAATGTTGATCCGCACACAACATATAGATCACATCATCATTTTATGAGAACAACCAAATTTTTTCCATGTGAACACATTGCATCTAATAAAAATATTATCATCAGAATCATCAAATGCCACGTATAGATCTCTTCACTGTACTGGGTCATATGATATTCTAGCAATAATACCATTCCATCCCTAAATCATGTCCATCAAGAAAAGACTCTAGATGCAAGGTAATATTAACACATACTAGGAAATAAAATCCATATAATCCTCCAAAATCATAAGAATCTAAAATCTAATAAATTTATTTATTCCATGGGTTATATTAGACACTACAAATTAATTTTTTGTATCATCCCAAATATGTTATTATCCTGTTCTTCCAGGGATTCATTCTCTACAAATAAGCATGATCCGTATCTATCTAACTTGGGCACACTGAAAACCCCACTATTAGTATTCAAATTGAATGTAATGTAGGAAAATAATATTAAAATGTGAAAAAATATTTTTTAGTAACCTTCACCAATTGAAATATTATATATAAAACCATCGCTTCACCCAAATTCATGTCCAAATATCATATGCATGTCATCTCTAGTACTATATATAAGAGAATACAAATATAAGTGTCGATCTATAAGGACATATATTATTACTTGGACTCAAAAAAGGGCTATTTTCAAGGGTTTTTTTAATTGTAACATTTTTAAATTACAGTCAAGAATGTTTGTTTTACCTCAGTCACACCTAGAGTCTTAGGGTGCATTCCACCAACACAAAATGTAATATTTTCCATCACCCACCTATCCTCATTAACTAGGGCCCACACTAAAACCATGAAAAACCAAAATTACCTCTTATATACATTTAAATGGATATTTTACACCATAGACAAACATTATCATAATTGGTAGAAACTAACTCACATTCAATGTTGTTGATCATATTACAAGAAAAATTAATGTCAGGGGAATGTTTAACCCTTATTGTCAGGGATAAATCCATGTCAAAAAAACAAATTTAGGTCTCCTAAAATTCAATGTGTTACCCCAAAATAAAATAAATAGTAAAAAAACAATTATTGGGGTACATACAAAGAAGGAAACTCATACCTCATGCTCTTTCCTATCCTCTCCTACATTAATGGTTGAGATTTGATCACCTTGAAACCTGGTAATTCAAAATCTTTTGGAACAACAATGTGATATATATCGTAGCGTTTCATTTATTAGTACCATGATAAATAGAATATTCAAAAAAAATCATGAGTAAAACCATATAGCAATTTGGTGTATGTACAAGAATGAAAACCAAGACTACCACCTCAATTAAATTCTATACTACCCAAGCGATTTACTCAACATGAAATATTTGTGTAATCTGTTGTTAGATCTCAATAATATATGAAAAAATTATATCACTATAATAATTTATGGCGAGTCCTCTTGAATAGGAAATTTTAAAACATTCATCTTCCATGAACACTAGGGGAAGTTCAATAATCATCTAAGAAGGTGGTAATATTACTCGGTTAGTAGTTAAAGGAAACACCTCATGAATAGGACCAATAACTATGCACTCATTTCACAACTATCCATAGTCAAGACATGTTATTTATCTCATATAATTCATTCATCTTGGAGGAACATAAAAATTTTCAAGAGACCCATGTTCAAATAGTATATAGGGTACGATGACTCAAGAAGGGATGTCAAGTGCCTCAATCCTATATGAATCATTTAATATTTGTTCCCAATAACCAATGACATGGTATTCTAAGTTGGAAAGAATGTATATATATTCCTAGTTAATTTTTAAGTTCATACCCAATACCATATTTTATTCCATATTGTTAAAGACCTAATTGACATACAACAACATTGTCGACCTAATTTCCCATCCAATCATCACTCTGACTCTCTCTCTTATACAGAATCGATGATGAATTAAGCCGATACCACTCTATCATGAAGCATCCCATTGGGGTCCTCCATGGAGGCTGAATTTCATATCTGATGTCCACATTCCCACCATAATAGTTTTGGAGATAGTGATAAGGGAAAAGAAGGAATAATTATAAGTGAATACAATTGAACATTTCCCCTAAATGAACGCACCCCATTATCTCACAACAAAAGATCAGGTGAATAAAAAAATACTTCAATATCTTTAGTATAACATTTAATTCAAAAAAATATGGGGAATATATATGAGTATAAAAGTATGAATATAATTATAAAGGGGAAAAATAATTCAATATTTATTAAATGAGGTCTCAACCTGAAAAATATTGGGAACGTACTAAAACAAAGAGATATCTCCTCTAGATAACCTTATATTAATATCGTGCTTGGTCAATGCACCCAATGTATTTCTTATTCTCCACATATGTCACCAAATATCCACTAAAATTTGGATAAGAGGCTAAAATTTTTATTAAATACCATATAGGGGTGAGTGTATACATACCTAGCTATAAACCCTGGGAACAACACAAGGATCAATAGAATGAAATAAAATAAGAATGCTCAACTAAATAATTCATGTCAACCATATAATGAGAAAAAACATAATAACACATATATTCTAAACAAGAATCCTAAGTTAGTGTTAAATTTGATATTAATATATATAATATTAATATAAATGCTGATTTATCCTGCCGACTCCAAGGATATATATCAGATTCATTGCATCATGAAAAAACATACCAACAATAATATAGAGGGACCACAATATTTTACAACTATAAAAATGGGAGGATGAACTATTTCACAATATGGTTACAAATAAACAAATAATATAGAAATTTGGGGGTTCAATGAAAGACATTTTGTGGACAAGATGAGGGAGAGTGATCTTTAGTTCGGACACCTATCATGTCTATACAAGGATATAAGTGTTGGAACAACATATCACCCCTACTCCACAATCAGGAAGGGGAAAATCTCTAATATGTAAACATACCCCAATAAGATATGGTGTGTTCTAAATAGTAGATAGAGGATCCATTTCCTTTATAATATGACAGAACACCACTCCACCTTAATTAAGAGCCTGGGAACCCACTCCCATGTGCGATAGGGGAGTACAACATATGGTATAACTATGGTGATCATTCCCTGATCAATTTCATCATCAAACACTTATTATGATCCAAACTAGGTAAACCACACATATTATCATATATTTTATAATGAATGGTTTCACTTTGATTTACATGGAAAAAAATAGGATAGTTTAATCTTGGGAAAAAATATAGGTCTTGAATAATAAGATATAGAAGGATCATGTCCTTGACAAAATTACCAAGTGTGAACCTTATATTACATGTTTTGAGAATGCACCTAGATAGATGGTTGTTTCATAAACTATACATGGATCAGATGAACATATAGTACTAAAAAACTTATACTGGTACTACACATGATTTTCCAGACACACTGGACCTACCCATGCACTAATGGATATGACTTTCTACATTTGCATATACCTATGCACTTTGAGTAATAACCTTGTGGCTAGTCAGGTCTGAGTAATGATTCATTATTGTTTATTAATAATCATGACTATATGCCTATTATTTCAAAAAACCATGTTTTCCTAGAGTATATTTTTGTCATATATCCTCTGGGAATATGTCCTTTGATATTTATTTTCTCTAGAAACCATAGAAGTTGTTCCAAGTGGACTATAAGTTATGTTTTCCAATAATTGAAGTTTTGTAGTCATGTTATTGTAAAAATTTATCATATATATATATATATGATATTTAATAACAAGATTGTTTATATTCGTACCATAATCTACATTGTGGGACTTAAATCCTAAGATTTCATTTCCAATTCCATTTCTGGTAGCCATACTCCATCCATTCAAATCCCTCATTGCTCCACCCTAAAAGTTTCACCTCTTGCATTTCCACTCCAGATCCCATATCTAAGACGAATCAACAATTAATTGTCAAATCCCATCCTCATATAACCATCATGTACATCATTCTGATAACCAAGACAATGCATAGGGTTTGATTGTGTTTGAACCCACCCCAAAAATTTAAATCCATAACCCATGGGAATAATGGAGAAATCATGATGTAAGGTTGGGAGAAATGGACATGAAAATGGAAAATACATTATTTTCTACATGTTTTACACCAATGATAAAATATTCATATACATTATAGAGTGATACCAAGGATTAAAAATAATTTACTCGATCATTAATATAAAAGAAATTTTGTAGCTCTTATTTAATGTTTTGAAAATTCCATAAATTACCGTAAACTATTTAATTGTACTTGATTATATAAATATTGGTTAAATAGATAATTATTATTTCCTACATTTAATAAATATCAATAATTGATTATTATTTCATTCACCAGTTATGATGATTACTTGATTCATTCATAATATCTCGATCACCAATCAACTGATCATCAATCATACTCCAATATCACGCCTCCAAAGATGAATAATGGTAATCCTACACTCATATCCTCTCTATGTAATGTTCATCATAGTAAATAATTGTCTTAAAAATTTAAAAACAATAACGATCAACATTATGTCAATGAATAAAATATAAATAATTTATAAATAATTTAATTTATTTAAATAACTTGCTGATGTCAATGTTAAATAGGCATCTGGAACCCCCCATCCTTTGGGTGTTCCAAGGGTAGACAATAGGTTAAAAACTCATCCATGGTAATAGATACCCAATGTATGGTCCAATTAAAAATGAAATCTATTAAAACCACAATTATTTTTGAATTTACAATAAAATATATTAATACTTTTAATATCACCGCACCATGGCTCTCTGGGCATTGGATGTCTTCACCAACTCAACACATAACATCTGAAAAATTATAATAAATATAATAACCTTGTACAAAAAAAATATTTTTATTTCATTCCATGTATAAAATAATATAAAATCATTCAAAATAAATATCAATAATACTTTTTGAACCACATTCCTTAAACATATATTTGTGGTTAGTTGATGACATTGAATGAAATCCACATTCTGTTATGAGTTTCCATTGAAAATTTAATAAAAGAATATTAATGATTATTAATTAATTAACATAAATAAATATCAACATATGAATATTTTTATGTTTATAGAAAATAATAATGCATTTTATTTTTTTGATATCAGGATGGATATGTCAATCAAAATACTATTTTAATGACCCACTACTATTGTTTTTATAGCATACAATTTCAAATTATACATTATATTTGATGTTTTACATATATATATATATATATATAACTTATTAACAAGTTAATTGGTGATAAATGTTTATTAATTTCAATAATCCTTTATAATAGATGTATGTGACTGTCGATGGTAGGTTAGGTTGACCATTGTTTACCAATTACTTGTGTTATACTATTTAAATTCAATACCATTCTCATGAAAAATTAATCTAAATTTTCCATTTGAAACATTTTTTTATTCCATTGGGACTATTTCCAACATTAATTTTCAATGTTTATTAGAATATAGGAAGATGGATCAATCTTAAAACTAGATTTTTAAAACAATATTTTTAATCAAAAGTTATTTAAAAAATAACAATATTACGATTCATCAATTTCCATTTCCACCCACAGAAAACATAATATTATTTACTCATAAATATTATAATAAAATATAGAGAAATATATTCTGGAGGGTCAATATTATGATAGAAATGAAGTTTGTGATTATACGTTTAAATATAATGATGAAAATGGAAGAGTTGCTTATATGTCTTAATAAAAGTTCTTCCTAGAAATCCAATATTTTTATATCCATTTATCATCACAACAATGAATTCTTTTTCCATATTTAATGGATGATTTCATGGGAAATATTTATTGAATAAAACCATTCATAATCTTCTCCCATTATATTTTAATTATTCATTCCTTTTTCATCATATTAAGATTTATAGTCCACTATTGAAAAACTTTCCCTTCCAAAGCATGATATATGTTATGAAATATATCGATTATATTTTCACATGAGAATGATATATTTTGTTTCTTTTCTGTTGACTATTTTTATGAAATTTTTATTTTAGATAAACAAATAAAATATTATGGACATTTTCATTGTAGGTAATAAGTGTACAGTTGTAAATTCTATAGAATATTTTGGATAATGACATAGATCATGTAATTATTTAAAAATTAATAGTGTTTTATTAGTATATTTATAATATATTTTTAATCTACATCTCCCATTTTATGGGTTTTCATGTGTTAATCATTAAATTTTTCAACACATAAGTTGGTTACTCTATTACTCATAGTTTAATCCATATAGTAAAAGAACAAAATGATAGTGTTAGTATTTAATAATACTACTCATAGTAAACATTCATATAATTGTATATATAAATTAAACTATGTTCCAAATAATGATAAATTAATTTTAAACATTTACATTTTTATTATTATTGTATAACAATTTTTTTATCATATTTTGTTTTCTATTCTATCACCTCAATCATAATAAATAGTTTAATATAAATATCATTACCCGATTTTAATTAAAACTAATATTTCAAAAAAATAAAATAAATATAAAATATTTCATTATATATGAATTTGAACTATTTCATAAAATAATTCACAAAAAATGACCAATAGGATTAGTTTATTTAGAGAACAAAAATGATAATATTTGTTTAAAATAATTATTAAAATATATCTAAAGAAATTATCCCAACATGATATTATTAAAATAATATTACACATAATAATATAGTTATTAGTCTATAAAAAATGAAAATAAATATTTTAGATTATCTAGTCAAATTCAGATAGTAATATCAAATAAAATAATAATATTTAAAATATGATGAACATATGGTAATGAAAAACTAATAAAAGGAAAATAATATTTGATTAAGAGATCATACCTAATAAACATGGTTCATATATATGTTGACATAAAATTTTAATATTAATATACCATGAAAAATGACTCATAATTTTATGGAAATAAGTGTAAAAAAACAAAAACAATTAAATTCATAATTATATTTTTTAATAACATATAATTATAGAGTAATTCAAAAATAAGTATAATTTCTTATATAAAAAATCACCACAAATAGCAGCATCGTAAAGTTGACAATGTTCAATAATATTATTGATTGGTTTTACTGTCAAAATTTATAAACATCATAAATTTTTTAATATCCAAACCCTTACTAATTATATCATATAATATATATCTCTACCAAATATATTAGAGGAAAATATACTAAGGATCCCTAAAAAACCAGAATGAAAAATTATAACTATGTATAAAACATAAAAATGAAAAAAATTCATATTTCAATCGTGTCTTAATTAAACCATATAAATATAATCTATATCAATATAATCATCACAAGGGAATAATTGAACCATATTGAGAGTGAAGATTGTTAAATTCAGTAAAAAATATCCCTAGTTGAATGAAATAAATGATAAAGTGTATTTTATTATTTTTATGTTGTATGAGATATTTTAAAATTTTCATGAAAAAAGAATGATATATAGTCTTAATTTTATTAAATGTTTTTGAAATATAATCAATTTTTCAATAATATATTATTTTAATGAACATAAAAAATTAATTTTTAGATAAAAGGAGAGGAATTACCACAAGAATATAAAATATATTTTGAAGTGTCATGAAAAAAATGATAATAATATATTTAATGAAAAATCATAAATGGAATTGGATAATGAGACCTACCAAAAAACATAGAAATTTATTTCATTAACATGCTTATGTAGAAAGAAAATTTCAGTTGAAAATGAAATTATTAAATCATGAATGCATGAAAATGAACATCAATATAATAATATAATGTACAAAGACATGTAAAAATAATTATTCTCATATGAAAGGGATATATATTTATGGTTTTAATGACATTTAACATTCAAGGATAATTATATACTACTCGGAGGACAAATGATGATAATTTATGTAAATAATGAAAATAGAAGATACATATTGGTTTTTAGAGAGTGATTACATATGATTTCAAATGGTTTATATTTATTCACAATCAATCTAGGTAATATTGTGTGATTATAAATAAAACCCTTAACATTAAATATGACTTCGAGAAATGTGATTTAAACTCCTTTATAATAATTCTAAGTATATTAATATCAAATTTGATAATAGTATCCAGTAATACAACAATTGGTCTGATACAAGGATAATCATGTATTAAACATATATTGGTTATTAATTTTCTATATTCCTATTTGAATTATAGTAAACTTGTTGTTATTATAAGAGTTTTATTGTGATGACACGAAAAACCACATAATTTATAACCACAACATTTCTTGTTTTGGGTATTGGGGGAGGAGATTGAAAATCAAATGTGGGGTTAATGATAAATTTTATGTAGGAATAATTATATTATTATCTATCCATGATTGATTCATACAGATATTTCTTTCATATAGTGTATGTTTATCTACCAATTTTGTTGTTTCATGGGTGGACATGATACATTGTTGAGTCTTTTTATGTTAATAGCCTTGGTGGTGTGATATTTTGTTGTCCCAACTCTAAATTCATTATATGGTTATACTTTTTTAGTCTAATAGTCATTGATTTAAAGAGAATGACCTTGATTTTGGGAATTTTTACCATTACTACACCATGGGTCAAACTCTGTTTTATTCTATTGTTGTTTTATTCTAGAGCTTACTGAAACAGGGTTACAATGTTTCATAGTTTGGTTTTACACATAAATATCCTTTGATTTTATTTTATAGGTACTATTGAGACAATTTTATTAATATCAACCTATCCATTCCATTAATGTATTAAATTATGTGATTATTATAATTTAATATGGATTATATAATGGAAAAATATGTAATGATACTATAAGACACATTACATATATCCCTATCTAGAAATATCCTATACTCATTTCCCCATTTAATTTTTATAACTAGTATAAAAAACCAATCATGTTATTTAATATTAAATTATTATCTTTGGTACATAAAAGAAATTAAGTTCTCTTATAATACTATAATGATCCCACCACAAGGTATTGTCCTTTGTCTTTAAGAGATTGATCAATTATAATACGACATATGTTCATCCTCTCATGACATGGTTTAATACCCAATCCTTCATCTTTAAGTGGTTCTGTAGTGTGCTTCATTAATTTCTGGTTGTTCTTATGTAATCATTACAAAGTATGATTATGTGATCATAGTTTTTTAAAGACCCTCAGTATGGTTTTTATTTTTTTGGCCAATCGCTATCATTGTGTCCCTACATATTGTATAATTAATGATTGAGATGATAAATGATATTAAAAAAATTTATGTATTACTTTTGTTTATATAAATAACTTATAGGATTATCCATTATTTTTATAGGTAATAAGTACTGGATAAATAATTGTAATGATTTGTGTAAATTAATTATTTTAGATACATGGTTGTTGTCATTTTATTAAATGTTTTTATTAAATATTACATCTGTTCATATTGGTTATTTATTAATGATACTGGGATATTTTTGATGATCTGGTAAATATAATAATTATATATTTTTTGGAATATATCTTAATATCATTTCAAACATGTAATTATTTTAATGATCCAGATGTGTTGAATATATAATTAGTGTTTATTAATGGTCCAAATGAAATTTACATGATATTATGGAATATCATAAAATATTTAATAATTGATATTTCATATTGTTTTAATTTTCACTTACAATTTTCTACATTTACTATTGATTGTGTTTTCTAAATTTTAATATATTGTTGTTTTTTTAGTTTCATTAATTTGTTAGATGCAAGATGTGATGGGATGTCATGATATGGTTCAATTACTATGATTAGAAAGAGAAGAAGTGGTTGTATATAATGAAATAAATAAATTATTATATGTTTGGGAATATAATGTAGTGTTTCATATTTTAGGTTGTATTTCTGAGGCGTGTCGATATTAATGAGGTGTCTAGTTTTATGTATGGGATCATGTAAGTTTGTGGTCTAGTTTTGGCGCCCCAGTTATTGGAGGTGAATATGGGGTGTTCACCCTTTTACAAAATAGTAAATAATATTTTATACCACAAACCCATTGTTTATGAAAAATCTATTAATATTTAATAAAAATTTATATTTTTTAATCTTATAATTCACTATTATGAAATGATGATAATATTATAATATATGGAACACCTATTTTTACTAGGTCTCATTCCATCATGTAATCATACCCCTTAATGTCAAAGGTATGTAAAAATCATATATTCTTCATATTTATTTTATAATAGTCAAATGTAGAGTATTGTTAGATATCACTTATTCCTAATCTAACAATATTAAATAATTCATTATTCATTATTGTATAGATGTAAACAGTTCTTCATATTGTGTCCCATAGTCATTAATATCATAGATGGTCTTACCAACATCATTCATCCCAGAATTAGATATAAAATATTTCCAGTAATGTCACTATAAAAAACATTATGTATATCCTCAAAAAACAATAATTGAATTCCAATAAATAGTCACAAACACTTCCAACAACATGTCTTTTTTACCCTATACAATATCGAATTATTCCATAGATTATTATAGATACTGAGTCAAAAATCTGAATGTCATGAATCATGATTTATGCTAGATTTTATATAAACAACACAAAAATTTATATTTTTATGTTCCTCTACGCAAATCACATTTAAAAAATCATTCATATTCATTATACAAATGAAAAACATTATAAACCTTTTCAGGGATGCTAATAGAAAACCCTATGTTTATTATTTCCCACTACATATAAAACCTCATAGATTTGATTCTACTATTCATTATTTCAGTATACATATATATTAATATTTATATATTTTTAAAATAAATTCAATTCCTTCTATAGTTTTTGATTCCCACAGTACCGAGTTTAAACAAAACATGATATTCTATTTGATTATTATTTAATCGTGACCATTATAACCTATATATTTAGTGTTTATGTAAGAATATGAATAACTAAATAATTAAAATTACGTGGTTTACAAATTTATAAATTAAATTAAATGTTTATATTTTTATTATAAAAAATAACAGGTATTCGAAAGAATTTTGTTTTTCTAAAAAACAATTTTTTTTCAAAAGGCATTTTTGTTTATCTTTAAGAACATAATCTAAAGTTTTTTTATTACCAATTATGTATTATTTATTTTATAAATATAAAATATTTTATAAAATAATAACCTGAATATTTTCTTAGTATGAAATTGGGGGATTTTTTTGAAATAAATCATTTTTAATGAATAGTAAAAAAATTCAAATTTTATTGAAACCTATATATTGAAATAAATGAATTAATATTTTAAAATATATTTTTAATTCATATAAATTTTTAATTAGTTAAATAATATTATTCAAAAAATAACTTAGGTCATCAGAGTCAATTTCATTTTGAAAATTTGTATAAAAATTGTCTATACTGATAAGAATTATCTCTTTCAGAACTCGCATTTTTATCACATATTTGTGAATAATTTTAAATTTGATTATTCCAATAATTTGAATTGAATATGAAAAAATGGATTGTATATTTGGAATAATAATAGATTATAATATCTAATATGATTGCATTATTTTTTCCATTATGAATATTAAATCCACTAAAAATTAATCACAGTGGTTAAGGTAAAAACTAATTCAATAGGGGGGTTATACTTAAAGTATAAATGTTAAAATGACATAAAAAGTTTTCCAACATCCATGTTGTGGAAATATTTAAATATTTGTACATAAAAGGTTCCATAATTACTCATTTATTCTACTGTTCTAGGATAAAAAGCTTCTTTTGTTAACACTATTAAAAAATTCCTTGTATGTCCTCTCCTACACTTCTAAATGTCAACCCACTCTCCAACTCTCTAAATAAGATAAAAGAAATTTTTATTTCCAAAAAAAATCCCAAATAACTTCATTAAACATCTAAATAAATATTATAACCCATTTCATTATCATAAATCAATTCATGGATCATTTTTACTGCAATCATAAAGTAATTATCTGAAATAGAATTTACATCCTTAAATGATTATTGGTATTTAATTAATTATTCTAAAATCATAAAACAATATTCAACAATAATATTATATAAAAATAATTATATATTTTATATTAATATTCTATTATATTAATTGTTTAACTTATATTTATTCCCTCCTAAATAAAATGTGAAAAAATTCACTGATCTTGTGTATAATGGACTACTGCCTCACGAACCGATGTGACTCATCATCCCACAAAATCTATAATGGCCAGACATAATTATGAGTTACAATATCTATATAATAATTATGATACTAATATATATCGTGAATTGTAATATGGAATATAACTTCAAAGTTTCCATTCATCTTATAATTTGATAATGTCAGTCATGGGTATGGCATACATCCACCTCTTGAAGAGATGTGAATTTTTTATCACATAGAAAATACATGGAAGGTAATAATAGAAAATTAAATAAATTAATGTTATATAAATTTACTTATTTAAATTAAATAAAATTAATATATCTCAAACTTCATTACCATATATCTCTTTATATGAATGATATCATCCCTTGTGCATATATACTACTGATTGTCTCAACAATGTGATGTGAATCACTTTCCATTCCCATAATTTATGAATTTTTATAACAATGTATCTATTAATTAAATATGGTACTTATAAAATTATTATTATTATATTATTATGTATATATATTCTATATACAATAACCAAATCATTCATGAAATAACATGGATGTGGAAGTAACTCAAGTAGCACATGAAACAGTGAAATAATGGATTATAATTAAAAAGCGGGAAGAAAAATGGAATAAAACCGCCATATATATTTTTATAAATATGGTATTGGATTTTTTATAAAATAATTACATGATAAAAAAATTTATATAATATATTAATTCACATTCATGTATTGGAATATGTTAGGTGAGGTATTTCTTCTCAATTTTAATTTCATTGAATATGAACCTATTTTATTTTATGTGGTCTATATAATAGAACATTATGTATTTAACTTAAAAATATATCTACTCAAGAGATTTATAATTTTCTGATTATAATTATTTAAGGGGATAAAATTTTAAGGTTATGAATGAGGTAAAAATTATTCTACATTGTCACTTTCATTGGTGATTGTTTGATTTCTCTTAAAACAATCACATTTTTTGATCATTTTACATTAGACACTACATATCATTAAAATATACATATTTTTAATGAATTATATTATTATTTTTAAACTATATACCATTTATCGTAATTTTATTACTTCGATTACTATTTGATTAATTAGTGAATTAATTATAAATATATATCAATTACCAAATACAAATATTTGATGACAATTCATATTGACTCAAGAATTAAATATATTGATTGATATATTTGGAATTATTTGTATGAATATTTATATATAGGGTATAATTATTTATATCCCCTTGATACATCAAAACATCTCATGATAAAAATAAGTTAGAGTTTTACCTGTACTTTTATATTGTCATACAAAAGGTCTTCATAATTGAGGTTTCATGATGCATGATATATTTAAAAAAAATAATTTATTTTTTAAATAATTTAAATTCTATTTATAGTTACTTTCTATGATATTTTCACATTTATATTATATCTGATAAAATTACATTCCCATATCATTTATTTAATGTAATCTAATTTGAATTATTTACCTTCACATATTGATTATGACATGTCTAATTATGATAGTGATGTTATTTTTTTAACTTGAAAATGAGTTTACTTATTTACCAATACTTATTTATTATTACTTATTAATTAATTATATATTATTCTATTTTAAACACAAACAATGTATTTGTGATAACCCTTATGGTGTTTCCCTTCATAAAGATACTAATATGAAATAAGTCAATGAGCTTCAAGGATGATGAACATTTTCCATCGTTACATATTATGTTTTCCACCAATGAGTCACAATTATAATTTATATATATCGTTCTTCATGGATTTTGAACTATTTTCCCTTTTACAATGGGATCAGTTGTATATTATGCCAATTTAGTAAATTAGACACCTTTTATGGGTTACTGATGTTGGGATCATTATTGTTGGTATTATAGGTATTTTAGTAGAATCATTGTGTACTATATTTAGGAAAATATATATTAGAGTATATAATGATGTGATAGTCATTGAGGATATGTATATCCAAAAGTATTAATGTATTGGTTTAGAATAAATTCTCTAGTTATTCCTAGCAATACATTCCAATAGGAATACTACAAGTGGACATAGTTATAGAGTAGATGTATCTTGGGGTAATAACTATGAAATTATTTCATTAGGGTTTATAGATCATACCATTGTGTTTGAAAATGAACAATACTGTTCACCATGTTTTAAAGTAATAGGAGATATTTTTTGGATAATTTTATTTTAATTCTAAAACAATTATGAAATATTTGAAAACAGTGATATAATCAAAGAAATAATGATACTGATTATGAGATTATATAATATATATATTTTTTTAATTTATTTAATTATTATAGAATTATTATAATAATTTATTAGGATTTAACATTAATAATTTTTCATATAGATCCAGTATATTTTATTACTTGAAATTGGATACTAGATGGATGATTAGTATCATTTATTGGGAAAGATATAGAGATTCACCTACTATGAAAACCAAAATATAATGTATTGGAACTAATCATATAATGGCCATACAATGGAAGAATAATCTAGTTTGGAGATATTACGTTTCCAAGATGGTGAAAAATATTTCAAAATAGTATGATTCTATTATGTTGGATCACTTCATGTTCTATAAGGCCATATAATTTGGTGGTATGACAAATAAAATGGTATTCGATTAGTGGAATGATTCTCTTTAGATGATATTTATAGTCTTGAGATATTTTGAAAAGGAATATGTTACACAAAATTTATATGAAAAATAATTGTTTCCATTGATCAGTAATATTAGGGAATATAGGAAAATAGAACACATGGAATATAAATATTTTAAGGATACATTCTTAAAAAATTGTATCCCTTGTGAAAAAGAAACTAAAATAAATAGATTGGTCCAAATATAAATGAAATTTTGAAGAAAATAGAACTAAGTATGATGATAAAATTATAATCCTATAGATATATGATATATATTACATATGTACCATAAAATATGATTTTGACCACTTCATTGAATGGATTATGCCATGTCATCGAAGGGTGTGGGTCTCTTGGTATTCTTCAACATTTCATGGAATATTTTTATATTCCATAAAATCATGGAATGCTGTATCAAGAAAATATATGTTTAAGGGAATTTAATAAAATAAACGGTTGATTCAGTACCATGAAATTGGAAAGTCTCAATTAAGAACAAGATGTAAAATAAATTTTCCACTTCTTAAATATCTGTAAATAACAATCTTTGGAAATTATTGAGGGAAAATGATGTTTATTATAAATTTATACATATAGATAATTAGTATAAGGAATTAAAATGGGATATGAAAAAAAAATTCTATTATGTGTGTAAATTTTATGTAGATGGGATACTACTAAAATAAATTATATAAGTCTCAAGGGAATATAGCATAATGTCACAATCCAGCAAGGGAACCCTGGAATCCCGAAAACTAAATCAGTCCTGACATAGCCTGAATAAATTTTTTGATCCCCATGGGTTTGCGACTATCACATGATATCATACAATATGAATGTTGGAATTATTTTTTGAAAAATTCAATGGATGACATATAAACATCTCTGTTGGAATACAAGAGAAATTCACTAGGGAGAAGTGGATTATAAGTTAAAAAAATTATGAAAACCCACTATACAACCACAAGTACCAGAAAAATTATATAATTTTTCATGTCTCATCATGAAATCAACTCACCAAGCATAAGGATTGATACCTATTACCACACCAAATTGGCACCATACCGTATCTTAAACATAGAAGGATAAAATCTATAAACACATATAAGCATGTATAGAGTGTGGGTTGAAGAACCAAAAGGTTCTACCTAACATTAAAATATAAGACGCCAACATTTAATTAACAAAACAAAAATTTCAAATATTGACATAAACAAGAATGGATGTTAAGACTAAAATAGACAATGAATGACGTTTTACATTTAAAAGGATGGAAATAAATTTTAAAAATGGATTAATATAAATTGTATATATACAATTTATATAAATGTATAAGGCATGTTATAAAATTTAAAAAAATGGAATATATTTCTTTATAAAACAAACTAGCATCATCTTCATGAACAAAAATTTATGATAGGTGCATGATATGGGACTCCCACAGACTGAAATATTTTTCATTACAACATGTATATAGACATTCTCCCCGATAAGGACCAAGGAGGCCATGTCACTAGCCCAATGGCAATGTAACCTATTGTATTTATGTATTACTATTTTTTTGAATCATAGATTAGTATCCCTAATTACTCATTAAATAACTTGGATTTCATGTTCTCTAATAAATTAAATAATGAAAAATTTATTTTATACCAATTTATCATAAAATATATCCAATTAACCAATTTATGTATTCCAAAATTTGATTTAAAACCCAGACAATGTTATTAATCAAGTCATACCTTTGTCAAAGGTAAATTCAATGGGTTTCATCAAAATAATACTAAACAATTTTTCTAAATACCATTGAGTAATAAATTCCATAAAATTAATTTTATATTTTAAATTCATTAATTTAATTATTACAATATTCAATAAAATTCCAAAAAACACACCAATTTAGTGGAATTTTTCTTATTCCCAATATCATGCCAAAATCAAAATTCAAAACCCATGTTTAATATAACTATGTTTTTAATAGACCAATCTATAGTATTTTCATTTATATAAATCAATTGAATATAAATAAAACAATTTTAACTATATCCTGAAATTTAGGGTCAAACAAATTTGTACATCATAACTGAACCACCAACATATGGGTTGGGGGATATCTAATATCAAAGCCATGTGTGAGAAACACTAATGAACAATGTTGAGAATAAATATTCGAGTCTCAAACTCATATTCAAAAAATAAAATGCAATTCATTAAATCCTCCAACAACATGGAGACAAAAAAACCCATGGGATTAAATATGAGAGTGAGATGTAGAAATAGAACCAGAAGAGTAAACCTAGTGGGTAGTTATCTAACGCTATTTTATTTGCTTTGATAAAATTATGGAGGGGTTTAAAGGGGATAAAATAACATGATGGGATCCTTTCAGGATTAATAATACATATAGAGTCATATTATGTTTTCTAGACACATAAAAATATGGTTTCTAGCTTCTAAAGATAGGATTTTTATTAATTAAAAACTATGCACTGTTTCCATGTTAGAGACAAAAATGTAGATATAATTTGTTCACCTTTTAATGGTGGTGTATATTTTATCATATGTGGGGACATTGTTTTTGAAATCATTCACCAACCGTAAAAACACTCACTATAGGGGTTTGCATGATTTTCACTTGCATGGAAACCATTTTGCGAAAATCGTGCTCTATCTTGGCACATCCCAAAGGAATTCCAAAATTCAAAAAAAAAACAATTCCCTTGGAACAACCCCAACATAAACCCAACCAACAAATGATCAAATGTTGGTTTTAGGAATACCTAAAAATAGAAACATGATGTAAAAGCCTCCCCACCCTAGAAACATTCATTCCCTAGAAATCTTACTAAGAAGCATACTCACTAAAAATATTTGCCAACTTCTCTCTCATCTGTGCCTCCCTCTACCATGTATCATTAAAATTAGAACCATTTTTCCATTGAAATCAAAATAAATTAATCATCCTCCAATGATGTAACTGAGTTTCCGAGTGATCTAAAGTTACTAGATGTTCATTCAATGATAAATCATGTTTTACCCAAATATCAATACTGATTAGAACTTGAGATGTATTAGATAGATACTTTTTATAAAGTTGTACATGGAACATGTTATGTATTGTGGCAAGCTACAATGGAAGTGATATATGGTAAGAAATTTTTTTCACCTTCTCAGAAAACTTAGAAGATCCCATTTAGAGAAGAGTGATCTTACTTTTCCCCCAAAGAAATAGGTGACCCAACCAGGTGACACTTTCATGAACACCTAGCCACCAACTGAAATTTCCAATTGTCTATAGAGACGATATGCAAAGGACATATATGAGATATTAGTCATTAACATTATAGGAAGAATAAACTAAATTTTTTTGTTGTATCTTGAACCATTCTTAGTGCAACCAAAAAACTATTAAAAATATCTAACAAAAACAATGGATATCTAAAGAGATGACCATAGAAGATATTAAAAGGAAATATTATGATAGTTGACTAGTAACTATTTTTATCAGAAAAGTAAACTAGCCCCAGATTATTATACTAATCCCCCCCTAATGTCAAGGTTGTGGGAATGAAGCATATCTTCAAGAATCAATATATCTCCTTATGTCTGGCCATCCGAATGTGGATGTTATTCCATGACCAACAAACTAGAGAAACCAGTGCCTCATAAAGGACTCTCCAAAAGGGATATGTGAACAAATATTCCATATCAGAGACTATTTCATTTGGAAATCCATGATAACAAATGATCTATTTCACATATTGATTAATCAACACCTCATCATTGGTTATATTAAAGATCGGTATAATGTGATTCAAATTGGTCTGCAAGAAGATCACAAACCATATTGAATTATTCCTTCTATGGGTATATGGAAACTCTACCAAAATTTCCTTATAGATCTAATACAACGTTCAGGTTGTAATTTGATGTGGTTGATGAATAATGGATGGTTGTAAGTGCTTGAACTCCACATTTTGACACATATAAAATGAAGTGAAAAAATTAGCAATGCCTTGTCTCGTGCATGGAGACCAAAAATGTCAAATAATTTCATATAATTTCGTCAGGGATCTTGCATGGACTTCCGACAATGTGTTATGGAAAACCCCATAAAATATTTAATTAAACAAAAAAAAACCAATTCAATTAGCATTGAATTACCTTGGTGTATAATGAAAATTCAGACACATTCTCCCCACATTAAAAAGACCATGTAATATTGTAGATTTAATTATGAAGATACAATTGAAAAGGAATATTTTTTAGAAGAGTATAGTTAAACTGAACACTAGTAAATGAATTTAATGCCCCTATTTCATAGACTCTAATATCAAACTGTGCAATGAGACACATCATGTTCCACTCTTATGGTGATTCTATAACTTCTTGGGTTGTATTTTCTGTTCATAATAAATTTGTTTTGATATTCCATTTCCCCTGGGTGTATGATATTTTTAAATCAATGATTTCCAAGATTCCACACAAATTTTAAAGAGGATATTAAAATAATTGTTAGATAATATATTACTCAATATTGTTTTTTGAAAAAATGGGAAATAATTCCTTGGAAAAGATAGTCTCGCTATCTTTTAATTGTATGCATTAGAGTTACTTGATTAAGGTCTTGGGTTGGGTAGTAATTATCATGTGGGATATTCCGATGAGATCCATAAGCAATTACATGATCACCGTACATAATAACACATACCAAACCTATCCCAACACATTATATAATACCACATATCGATTACTGACATAAGTATTATTATTTTATGGTTAAACGGTCAAAATACACTTCAAATCAAAAAAACAAGTCTAACAGTTTTTCATCCAACAAATCATTACTCCCTTATATGTAAGAAATGTCATTGGAAAATTAATCATTGATAAGTTTTTAGAAAACTAGGGATAATTAAAAACTAATAGAAAAATCAAGGAATCTCAAAAACATTCCACACTTTCCCCCATGTAATAACTGATTTCAAATTATTTGGATCAAGTGAAATACCATGTTTTGTCACTATGTGTTCCAAGAACATGACTTCCTAAAATCAAAAATTATATTGTTATAGATTTTCATAATTTTAGTGATTTATCCACAATTCCATAACATATCTATTATGACTCACATGTTTTTCCTCAGTCATTAACTAATCTGGGATATCATCAAAAAATACAAAAAAAAACATATCAACATACTCGGGGAATATCCTTATCATAAAAACAATAAATACTATAGAATCATTGGTTAGACAAAATTAATTAAAAAGTAATCATAATCAACATAGATGATCTGAAATGTTGTATTATGAATCTCAGATTCCATTATTTTAAACTGATGGTAACTAGAACGACGATCAATATTCAAGAACATAATTTTCCCTATCAGTTGATCAAAAAATATTTAATATTTTTAATCTATTGACTTTCAATAATGAAAACAGAAGATACATTAAAAATCATATTTTTTTAATAAAGAGAACTGGAAATTCTAAAGGGGACACACTCGAGCATATAAATCCTTTATCGATATGATCATCCAACTAAGACTTCAGCTCTATCATTTCAGCTAGTACCATGTTGTATAAAGGAATAAAAACTGGTTATGTCCTATGCATCAAATATATAGAATACTCTACCTATAATGTTGGTGGAATACCAGAGAAGATAGAAGAGAACACATCATAAAACTAAACCACAAGTGAAGTACATCATCGCCTAATGATTCATGGTCTAGATCAAAGTACAAAATGATATTACATTCTATAACTCTAGATATGGTGGTCTAGATTTACTAGACCATGGATCCCAATCTCCTTGAATGGTACAGAACATCCTATCAGCCATAATAATAGAGATCCATAGATGATAAAAATCAATCATGGATATATTTAAAATTAAACAATCCATCCCGAATATGGCATCATCATGTTTCATGTCATCCAATTTAAAACTCCATGAAATCTCATCATCTGATAATAATAAAACACAAGCTGGACTATGTATACCCTATTCTCTCTTTGTTCCAAGGGGTGTATTTATATCCATCATACCTGGTTATTGTTCTCTATGAAGATTAATAATATTAACAATATGGGTTGAAATAGATGAAGTATATACACAGTTATCAAATAATGAAGTCACTAATGAAGAATATCTAGTGACAGTACCTCTAACATTCATTGGAATCATAACTTCTTTATCAAAATAATAATTCAGTAGATAAAGAATATTATTTCTATATTTCTATGGGTATAACACTTTTTCATCGAATAGTTTGATTACATGATAGTTTTTTACAGTTTTGATGATTCCATGGCACTACACACATTAGAATATAACGGAATATCTTCTTCATGTGAATAGAGTGTCCGCATGAATGAAATAACATGGGTTCCTTGGTAAAAACCCTCTATGAATTACCATTTTTTCAACAATGGTAATAAATCAAATGTCATGTTCCTGGTAATAGAAGAGGTTTATAAAAAACCCCAATGTAGAGGACCATTGTGAGAGTCATCATGATTACTCTATCATTTAGATGAATTCCCACTGTAGTAAGAAGAAAAAGGATCTTTCATCAACCCTAACATTCAAACCAAGTCCATTTCTACCATAAGTGATATATCCAACTCATCAAAATAATGAGAAATACTAATTAAGAAAACCTAATATTGAATATCAGGAATAATTCCCATAATTAACCATCAAGTATTAATCTTCTAATTTAATATAATATCTGGTGAAAACTACACTAGCTCAACAAAACTGTTTTCATACTGTTTTAGAGTCTTACCAGTCTGCTCAATTTTGAAAAACTCGATACATTTGGACAATACCATCAACACATGATAAAATTGGTATTTGAAAAGTTACTTAAAATATTTACACTGTAAACCTCATGCTTATTGTGATGTCCAAACCCGGGTGCCATAAAACACTTCATTGATCTGGTTGGCCACATGCCATCAAGCACGCCTCCCCATACGTCATAGGGTTCCGACTAGTATTGAGGGTCTAGTAATTCTATCTTGGGAGACAATACCCTATTCTATCAGAATAAAACACAGATGGAATCAATCAATAATAACTATGTGTGGAAGCGTATAAATAACCATAACAAGACCATGTCCTATGATATTAGTAACATGAATATATAATACTCAATAGAAAGGTAAAACATGCTATGACAACGTAAAGGTCATGTGTCTACAATGCAAATAAAATTGAATACACAATGACTCCAAAGTAGGTCCTGAACAATGTCTTGTTCCCTCTCCCATGCTCCATTCCCAAAAAAACTATCATTGGGCCTTGGGATTATCTTGTCTTGCAATAAAAAATTCCACTTAGGTGCCGATCAGGTGGCCCGAATAGGTTATCACTAAAACACAGTAGGCCACCAAAAATGGTATCTAAAACAAGTCCATTTCGAAGATTGTTCATGAAGTTTTATGATTAAATAAGTACAATGTATAATTAATCAGTTATCGCATTGTCATTTGATATTTAATCATAATATTAGGCCCAGATTCAATTCATGTTTCCCATTTGAATCATCATACAATATTATCATTTATTTGGGGTTGGTATCCATGAATAACACACTAAATATCATTGAGTGTGGGTCACTATGCCTAGCACTTTTTATCTAATTCGGTGTAGGTCTTCATGCATAGCACCCCAAAATCTCAAGATTGGATAACTATTGGGGGGGGGACGTATCTTTATCCCAACATCTAATAGGTCTATAACGCCATGTCTACAACAACAAAAATTTCAACCATTTAATAATTATTTAATTCATAAGAATTATCCATATCATTCCATTACTAATCAAACGATTAGTTAAACATTCCAAATTCTATTAGTTAACTAAACAATTATCTAATAAGATAACCAATTAATTAATTCATCAATTAATTAATCAATCAACAAATTCTTATTTCATAATTAATTCTTCACAATTAATTATCCATCTCAAATATCAACTTGTAATACTGTTTTCTCACAATCAATTATTTTTTTATCAAAATTAGGGAACAAATTAAATTCACACAACTAATTATTTTCCCTAGCCAACATAACATCATAATTAATTTCCCCTATTAACATTTCACAATCTGTTCAATATCTCAATTACACAATTTTTTTTGTAACACCATTCATTTTTTGTGATTCAATTATGAATTTATACGCCTGGAAACCTCAATTAAATTACATGTTCCTAATTAAACTAACATAGGATAATAATCATCATGAGAATATATAAAAATCATAATATCAAATTTTCATATCAAATAGATAACAACGAGAGTTCGATTTAGACCACCTACCTCACATTATTTACAGATTGTAGCCCAACAAAGATCCCCAAAATCCGAGTGGCACACCCAAATCAATCAAGAATTTAATCTAAATCCCTAAAAAATTAATATCAATGGAATATGTATCTTGAAAAACTAGATCCTGATCAATGATTCTAGATTTTGAACTCAAAAAATTGGTTTATATCGTTGAAAAAGTTTTATATCATCCATGAATAGATAACAGAATGATAGAGGAATAATTAGAGAATCAATATAATGAATTCCACTTACTGGAAAGAAAGAGGATCTTCAATCTGGGATTTCAATCTCAAAGAACAGTTTTTGGATCACATTGGAATCATTCTGTAAGGCTATAGGAACATATAAAATTTTTCAATCTTGATACATGGTCAAATTATGAATGTCCTAAGGGATTATGTAGTTTTAAAATGAATATTTATATATAATATTCTAAATGCACAGTTTCCTTTGAAGAGGCACAGCATTAGGTAAAACCATGTACCAACCATCAAGACCTCTATGTCATGGTTTTCATGGATAGAATGGTTTGGTCGCATCATTTTTATAACTGTACATAAACAATGGAGACCTCTCTCTCTAGTTTTACACATATGGGAAGGTTTGATTGCACGGTTTGAAAAACCGTGCACAAACCTTGCAAATCCCACATTCCATTATTTTTCTTTAAAATATCACCCATATCCACGCTAAGACACTAGTCTAAAACAAAGGTTCCTAAAAACTAAAACTGTACGTTAAAACATTCAAGATATGACTCCATAAATGGTTGGAATCTTAAAACCTCCCTAGCTTATAACAACTCATACTCGAGCTACAATCCCAAACTAATCTAAGATTTAAAAAAAAGTATTGGGCCATTAAGCCCTCATGTCTTCTTATCATTCCCATGTTCCCTCTTGAACTCCTCCATGTTTCCGTCAAACATGACACTACAAGAAAATCTATCACTATAACCTATTCTCACTATGACACAACACACATATCAGATGCTCCTCACATGACACATCTATCTCAAGATCAACCTCTTCCACATCAATCACATGATAACGGTTAGGGTTATACTATCACTTTTGGGAACATGGAAAACATCATCCATTGCAGTGAATGTCTGTGGTAGTGCTAATCGTTATGCCACCAGCATGATTCCCTCTAGCACATCAAATGGTCCTAAGAACCTAGGAACCAACATTCCCAACCTCCATATCCCATTTCTACCTAATATTTGAGACACCCAATGGAATACATGATCACCCTTGGTAAATTATATGATTCTTCTCTATCTATCAGCATAAAACTTTTTCCTATTCTGATCCATATATATATGTTTCAGAATCAACTTCATCTATTATGATGTCTCCTGAATGAGACTCAGTCCCAACATATCTAACTCACCTGCCACTAGACTACATTGTGGTGATCCACAATGTCAACCATAAATTTCTACATATGGAAACATCTGTATAGTTTCTTGATAACTATTGTCATATTATTATTCCATGAAAGCCATGTACTTCTCCCATGAACCACCAAATTCAATAATAAATTCTCATAGCATATCCTCAAACACCTATATGGTATGGTCTAACATCCCATATGTCTTTGGGTTGAAGGTCATACTTAAAAAAAACATGTGTACCAAGAACCTTCTGTAAACCCCTCTAGAATCATTAAGTAATGTGTGAATTGAGATATAAAACTATAGTCCGTGGAACCCCATGAAAACAAAATATCTCTCATACATACAATTCTCCCAACTGTATTATTGTAATTGTTTCTATGATAGGCATGAAATGTGCCACCTTTACTAGTGGATCCAAAATGACCCAAATAGAATCATTATTCCTAAGAATATTGACATGTCCCACACAAAAATCCTTACTCACAACATCCCACATTCATTCCAGAATAGGCAACAGTTGCAATAGGCCCCCAGGTCATTGATGCTCTACCTTTACCTGTTGATACGTTAAACATCTTGTTACAAACCCTACTATTTCCTTTTTCATGCATGGACTCCAAAAATATTGTCATAGGCCACGATAAATACTCATCACCCCTAGATGTGCCACCAACATTGAGGAATTAAAATCTTGTATGAGTTCCTCTTGCATACTCATAGTCACAAAAACCTAATTTTTAACATTTATGATCTCATCTTAATCTATTTTCTAGTATTAAGTTGTCACCGCCCATCAAGGATGTTCCTTAAGGTTAAACACCATGGATCCTAATACTGCTTGTCCTTGATCCATCTCAAGAGTGTATACTCCACTAATATGGAAATGATACCCATCCTATCATGATGCTCATGAACTACCACATGAATTTCCTCCTGTAATGTCATTATCTTTCACTCTTCTCTCAACTCATTTAACAACTGAGTTTGTGTTTTCCAGCTAAATCCATCCACCACACTATCACCCTTTTGGGTGTATATACCTGTTCAAAATCAATGGACAGAATATACTCTACACATATTCACTACCGACGATATTGGTCATGTTGTAAGAATATATAATTCAATATTTAATGATCTATAAATAATATAAAATTTTCACCATAAATATAGTGACGTGAGCACATAAAAACGTAAACCACTACTGCCAACTTGAGGTCATGCATTGGGTAATTCCTTTCAACTGGCCTCAATTACCCAGACCCATAATCAATTACATGATCCCCTTGTATCAAATCAACTGTGATTCTAATCCTAGAAGCATCACAGTACACCGTGTACTCCTCAACCGAATCATGTAAGATCAAAATTGGGGATATGTAAAGAGCTTTTTTAAATGTTGGAGATCATTATCACGTGAATATGTCCAATAAAACATAATCAATTTCTTTATCAAACCTAAAAGTGGTGATACCAATCGGGAACAGTACTATATGAACATCCAGTAATAACCAACTAATCCCAAAAATCATTGGTTATCAAACACCTTATTCGTATTCTCATAAGAAACCAATGCAAGCACTTTTTATGGGTCCACTACCACACCATACTCTGAGATTATGTTCCCCTAAATGTGTACTGTTTCAATCTAATACTATCATTTAGTTAATATGGTGTATATAATATTCTATCCCATTGTACCCATTATGATGTTAAGATGTTTCCCTTGATTTTCATTACCCTTAGAGTACCCAAATATTTTTTTCCACACTCACCACAAAAAACTGATCTATGTACGGAAGAATGATCCTTTTAATCATGGCCATAAACACTACTTGAGAGGTTATCACCCAAAATGAATTTAAGACAGACTCATAAAGGCCATACATGCTTCTGAAAGCTATCCTTGGTATACAGTGGTCTGAACTCTCACATGGTAATACACTGAACTCATATCGATCATTGAGAACACCCAATCCCCCTTCATCTGGTCAAATAGTTAATTGATACAAGAAAGAGAACATTGGTTCTTCACAATCATTTTATTACACATTTGGTAACCGACACAAAAAGAGTAATCCATCACTGGCTAACTTTAAGAACAAGATAGGTAATACCCAAGGCTTCATACTTGGATGGATAAACACATTATACTATAATTCCTCCATCTGTGTTTTTAGATATTAATTCTATGTTGTATCCATAATTTCTGAAAAAATAGATACTAGCTCAGACCCCAACATGAGCTAAATATTGAATTTCACATAAATTTCAGGTGGAAACCCGAAAAAGTCCTTAGGAAGGATATCCCGGAATTGTTCTACTGCTAGTGGAAGGACGTCTTTCCAACCACTCACATCATCCAACAAAAAGGAAAGAAACATGGGCTATGAGATCTCCAATTTTTGGAGTAATTAGACCATCTTGACCTACATGGATATCCCATTCTCCACAAAGGATATACTGGTAACCCTTAATAGAAAAAAATGTAACTATCCTATTCTAACAACCTATGTGGGCTTGGTATGTGATTATCCATTCCATACCCATAATCAAGTCAATGCCCTTTATATCAAGGACATAGAGATCCCAATGAAAATAATACTCTCTGATATTTAAAAAATATCCCTTGAATAAATAGATATCCCAAAACCATGTTCCCAATGGTGTATCGATATTCACCAAACCACTAATGGACTCCCTTTCCAGGATCAATCCATTAACAATATTTGAATAAATAAAGGAATGAAATTCGACAAAATCAAAAAATGAACTAGCTAAATTAGAAGTAACTAGAATAATACCTCCCATTGTCGATAGACCGCCCTCACTCTCCACATGTGTAGGTTTCATTTCATGTAACAATCCTTACCCCTCTTCCCTATAGTGTCTTTTGACTCATGTGAGTAGAATAAATCGAATGACACAAGGACTCATATCCTGAATCACCACATCCACTACCTCTACTACATATTGCAATATAACTCTATATGCCCGACATATATAGTGTAGAAGAACCCCTTCAAACACTCTGACTCTGAGTATCTACTTCCTCAAAATTATCTTGTCACTGCATCCTGCATAACTTCTATAGGATCACCATGTTTTAAAAAATATATAAATTCAAGGGTGGTCAATGAAAATGTGTGCCATAGTGCCTCTACCTACCTCACTGGTGGCAATGCACATGAGTAAGATCTAGTGATACTGTTTTTCCTAACTTCCCACATTGATTTACATTTTCCTAACTATGGTTCTCACAAAAATGATTCCTTATCTCAGAAGTTATGCTCCCTAATCATCTAGTGAAAGAAACATGTCCAATAATTGAAGTCTCATTCAGGTTCCACTTAGAAATTAGATAATTATTAAAAACTTTTGATAATTTTATCCTCCTAATGATATTTACCTGGGACATAATTTCACACCTAAGTCCATCATGAAATTGCCTCTCTGAAGAATCCAAATTTTTCCCCAAATGTGGAGAAAAATGCAATTAATATGTGAATATTTAGCACAATCCCTTATAGGCATGCTTCTATAAGTTAGATTTATAATCTATGAATCCTTGTCCTATCTCAGCATCTCTAGATAAAATTTCATTAAGAACTTCACCAAAAGATTCTTCCAAAAAGTATCATCAGTATTTCCAAATAGAACATGGATGTTTAACTAGTGCTTCCCTAATCCATGTATCATATAATCAGCTAACATGACCCTCTATCAAACCGGTTCTTCCAAATGGTCAAGTTTCATATCTAAGGATTCAATCCACAATTCAGATCACTTAGGTATACCCTATCGAGTAAAATTAGGGGGTGTTGGAATTGTAACTCCCTTGTCAACTCAGACATGCTTTCCAAAAACCTCCCTAAGTATCTCTACAAGAATTTCCTGAGATAAGAAACATTCTCTTAGAATTGTTCCCCTTCATTATCATCATGAATCAATGGTTCCCTAATATCTATATCTGAATGTTCTTTTAGGGAAACCCCCCTAATAACCTCCCTTAGTAAGACTCATGGAGGTGTATCTTTGAAAAGAAAATCACACATCTTATATCTAATAAGGAAACCTTTTAACATTTAATTAATGGAAGAAACTAACACAACAAGTCTCAACTTGTCCTTTCTCACTTTTCATGCCACATAGTCAACATTGAGGCCTTATCACTACCATTAACTGTCCAACTACTATGTCTTGGTTAACATGTCTAAATTTATTCTTATTAATTAATTCGACAATTAATTAATCGAAATATCTCAAATTTATTATTTAAAAAATTAATTAATTAATCAGAGTCATTTTATCAATATAGGTTATCATTAGACACCCAATTATTTTCACTTTGAATCATTATTTAATACTCACTATAAGGAAAAATAGGTCATGTTCAACAACATACCCTTAACCCATATTCTTGTGAGTGTCTAGAATGATGAATTTCACAACCACCCTGGGTGCCTAGAATGGTGCATTCAGACTCATATATCATTCCTCCACATGCCACAAATCCAAAATTCCACAACATTCAAAAAAAATATCACATCACACCACAAGTGCAACACTAAAGGTGAAATAATATCAAATTGTAACAACAAACATTAATAACATCAATCCCACAATGAGTAATTAGATTTTCCCACAAACATGGGTTTGCAACTCCTATTTAGGAACAATTTACCATTACTTTACTATTCCTAGTTATTTTTATACCTTCCCCAAACCAGTGTGAAAAATGAAGAAGAAAGAAATGAAAACACCTCTGATACCACATTGTGACGCCTCGACCAGAGTTCAACTAAACAGTGCCCCAAGTAGATTGGCCACAACCCCTCAAGAACACCTCCTCGTGTACCAGAGGGTCCCGACTAGAAACGAGGGTTTGGTAAGTCATTAATGACGAGAATATACCGTCTTTTATCAGAATAAAACTCCAACCAATGAAAACAACACAAACAATGTGTGGAAGCACATAAATAAATAGAAAACAAAATGTCATATGATATTCAAAACAAGAATATACAATACTAAACTGAAAGGTAAAACATGATTTGACAATTTTAATGTTATGTTCCAAGAATGAAACTAAAAGTAAAGACACAACAACTCCCATTCGAGTCATGAAGCACATCAGGTTCCCTCTCCCATGCTATAATCCCAAACAGAAACATATCCCAAGGCCTTTACCTTTTCCTATACTTCAACAACAAAGTCTACTCGGGTGATGATCAAGTGGCCCAAATATGATCTGAGTACAACTTCATAGGCCACCACCAATGGTGTATAAAAAAATTCCAGTAAAAAGAAAGAGCATGTTGTTCTATGAATCAATAAATAAAATGCATAATAAAATAGTTATCATAATGTCATTTAATCTTAAATCGTCACATTAGGGGAAATTTAAATTCATGTTTCCCATTTTAATCATCATTAATTATTATCATTAATTTGGGGTACAAAACCAAGATTAACACCCTAAATATCATTGAGTATAGGTAATTATTCATACCACTCTTTTTCTCATTCGGTGCAGTTCGTTATGCCTAGAACCCCAAAATCTCATGTTTGGATAACTATTGGGGAGGATCTCCATGTCTATAACCTATATTATAATCAGTCTAGAACGCTATGTTTATCACCACAAATATCTAAACAATTTAATCATAATTTAATTCATAATAATTAGCCACATCATTCCATTATTAATCTAATAATTAGTTAAAAATCAAAGATACCATTAGTTAACTCAAAAATTAACTAATCTGATGACCCATTAATTAATTCATCAATTAATTAATCAATCAACACATTTACCATTCCATAATTAATTATTAACAATTAGATATCCATTTCAAATATCATTTTTTCATAATTAATTATCACAATCAATTATCTTTGATCAATATTATAGAGGATAATTAATTCATAGAATTAATTATCCTTCATAGCCAATATCACTTCATAATTAATTTCCCCTCTTAATTGTCCTGTCACAATAAATTCAGTATCTCAATTAAAATATCTATCTAGGTAACCCCATTCTTTTGTTCTGTGATTCTATTAATAATTAATCACTACAGAGACCTTAATTCTATTCCACTTTCCTAATTACTCTAATTCATGAATATGATAATCAAGAAAATATAGAAAATTAATAACCTCATATTAACATATCAAATTCATGAATACGAGAGTTCAATTTAATCCACATACCTCGGTTTATTGACGGATGTTATCCCAATAGAAATCACTAAAATCTAAGTGTCACAACTTCATCGAGAAAGATTCATATCTAAATCCCTAATAAAAAATTATGATCAAAGACATCAAAATCATGAAAAAATTCATCTACATCCATGATCATAGATACAGATTTAAACACATAATTTTATATCCATGAAAATGATGTGGATCATTCATGAAAATATCTAGGAAAGATAGAGGAATGAACATGGGATGAAATGGGATGAAATCCACTTATTAGTAAGAAAAGAGATCTTCAGTTCGAGCATTAGATCTAGAAGAATGGTGTTCAGATCAACTTGGAATCCCTCTAGATGGCCCTGGTATCATCTAGAAATTTTCAATCCATATCCAAGGTATAAATAATGATGTCTTGGGGGTTTTTGTGGCTTTAAACTGAATTTTTTATATTAAATTCCAAGGGCATGGTTTTTTAGGCTGAGGCTCACATTTAGAGAAAATCGTGCACCATCTGTGAAGACCTCTATATCCATGTTTTCATAGTTAGAAGGGTTTGGTGGCAAGGTTTTTTAAAATGTGTTTAAACCATTTAGACCTCTCTATCCATTTTTTCACATATCGAAGTGTTTTGTTGCACGATTTTTCAAATTGTGCCCAAACCTTGTTCATCCCGCTATCCTTTAGTTTTCTTTAAATGATAACCCAAACTCACCATAATACATTACTCCAAAACAAAGGTAGCTAAAAACCTTATAATTTACTTAAAATATCTCCTGAGATAACTCCCTAAAAGTATCAGATCTTTCACTTCTTTTCCATCACCATCATCTATAACCATCTCATGCAAGGTCTGTCTAGTACGAAAACAACACATATCAACTTAATTTCATTAGGCCACTCCACGAACCGAAATAAATTCTCAATAATAATCTACCGTGTATTATCTTTTTTGTGATCATTAGATCCTTTGAAAAATAGTGGATTCTATCAAATGAACCCATTAGATTCATTATGTAGAACATACCATAGTGGTTCCACAACTAGAGCAGGAATAGAAACTGGTGGTGGTTCATGTTTTAGTGCATGGAGAGTACGAAAAATCACTTCAACTATACATATGGACCCAAAACGACACAGTCAATGATTTTAATCTACAACATCTTATGGGATTTTTTTTGCATGTCTTATGAGAGGAATGATTTTACACAACATTAGTATATGATATTGAAGAAATAAGATTCAACAATAAAACTGACCAACCCGGTAAAAAAATACCTTCCTATAGAAAATAATGGTTTGAATTTTAATATATCTAAATAAAAACTAGGAAAAATACAAGAACTAATCCCCAAGATGCCTTTCCAAAACCACTCATGGTGACATAAGACATGTTGTAGTGATATCATTTCAGACACTCAATATCAACAACCTCTTGTCTCATGGCAAGAATAGACAACTAAATACAAAAAATAAGGAAGGATGAAAGAACATCACATTTAGAAAAAAAATTCACTAACCATACCATGCACCATTGTAACCTGATAATCGATTTTTTATTAAAATATTTCGAAGGGCCTTCATGATCTCCATCGGTTGATGAATAGCTCCTGGAATCATAAAATATGAAATTGGGAATTAAATTTCAAATAAAAGAACAAAATAAATATAAAAAATTCAGTATAAATATATGAGAAACTCCATAGGATGAATTTTACTACATTCCAAACATGTATGAAAACCCAATGTAAAACCATATGTACCTGAACACCATGATAGCATACCCTATACAAACTAGAAATAATCCTTCCAATCCCAAGGATTTTTAGATAATACCAAATACATGTGGATTCCAACCCTTTCTCAAACATTGATGGAAAAAATCTACACTCACCTGAATTCAGATGTAGGGTGTGGGGTAAAATTTCAATAGTGTCTCACACATGATTTCATAATACGATTCCATCATTTATTTGAAAAAATAATGGTTTAAAATATAAATATATACATCCATGCATGTAATAGTGAATATTTAATATTAATCACCATTTATATTTAAAGGTATTAAAATATTTTAAAAAATTTCTTAATAAAAATTTTATATGAAAAGATTATATAAATTCATAATTACTGTAAAAAAGATTACAAAAACAATGTCTTATATTTAAAATACAATCAAATTAGTGACATGGTCATATGAAAAATTGTATTATAGTTCATGGTCATTGGACACCCTCACATTAAAATATGTGATTAAATAATATGTGTACACATATCATTATTAATATTGGCCAAGGAGGACAAGTCACCATCCCATTAAGGATGTGACCTACTGCATTTATGAATTTTTTATGGTTTAAATCATAGAGTGATGTCTAGAATGACTTTATAACTAAAATGTATTTAATGTTCTATAATAAAATCAAAAATATAAAGTTTATTTAATAAACTGTTTTTGAAAAATTAATCCCATTATCCTATTTCAATATTCCAAACGTCCATTTAAAAACAAAAATGTTTTTTAATCAAAACATTAATTTCCTATGTTAAAAAAGTAGATTTATTTCAAAATAATTTTAAGATACCATTACCTAATTCCAGTTTGTAATCAAATTCATCATATCAATTTAAAAGTATAAATTACATAATTTATATAACACAAAATTACATCAATTTTACAAATACACCCCAAATCAATGGAATTTCGAGTTTCTCCCAAATTCATGCGAAAACGAAGTTCAAAAAACCAATTCAATGGAATTGCGGTTTAATCAACCAATCGAATGAAAATTTAATTATATAAATGAGTGTCATATTATTAAAATAAATGAATTTTAAAAAATAAATTTATTATTTATAAAAATTAGCCATCATAACAGAATCACCCACAGTGGGATATCGAGATCTCACAACTGAAATCCCTATTAGGGAAAATGCATAAATGAACATAGATAATAATGATTGTAGACTGAAACCTAGATCCAATATCTAAACTTGGGATATTAGATCCTCCAAAAAAATAGAAATTTGTAAAACCCTATGGTGAAAATAATACAGATTAGGGAAAAGAGAAAGGGATGAGGAAATCTAAAAAGTTGAGATCAAACACTATTTTCATAGCATCGATCCAATTATGAAGGGATGTAGAGGAGAAAAAATCACATATTGGGAGCCTTAAAGGAAGAATAAAATTTATGGGGTTGAGTTAGGTCCATTGTGAACCAAAAATGAGGGTTTTGGGATTTTAAAATTTTATTTTTTGATTCCATAATAGTTGTGAATAGTTTCATGGGAAATTCTACATGGTAAGATATACCATGTACCCTAACCATGAACTATTTTCAATGATTCTAGACATTTTCATCTAGGTGGGTGCACAGGTTGTCAAAAAATTCCCCACCCACGTAAAATCTCATAATTTGTGTTTTTATGGACACCATTTGGCATAAACATGATCCTGCAATTCATATTCCAGATAAAATCAAATTTTCCAAAATATTCACCCTTAAAAACCCCAAATGAAACCCATATAAAGAATAAATAAAATAGAGATTTAGGAATACTTGAAAATATTGACAAGAAGTTACATAAAAAATTGGAAAGGGTATGAAGTCCAAGCATATGTTATCACCACTGTCAAGGATGAATTTTCAAATGATAGAGTAGGATGTACTTTAATAATATATTCAAATTTAAATTAATAATTATTTGAATATGGATAACAATATTCATAATCTATTTCTTATTTTCTTGAAAAATCAGATATTTCACCATCATTTGAAGAAGAGGATTTCCATTTAATACTCCTAGTGGAATTCTAACTATAACAAGTTGTTTTAGGAAGTCCACATAATGACACCTTAACATTCATCAATTTTTGACCTTATTATCATACATATGGATGACATCCATTTAATCCTTATAATGAACTTAGATTCAAAATATGAAGAAAAAATTAATCTATAAAGTGTGATATTTTTACACACGATGATGTTTTTGAATTTATTAAATTTAGGGCAGAGACTTCATCATATAATCCATATCTATAACCACCCCTACATGCTCTAAGGAATGAGATTTTATGTGGAGGAAGATAAGAAAAAAAATATAGGTATGTAGAAGTTAATAAACAATTTGAGTATATAACATTTTTATAGGAAAACATTATTTAATTTCGTTAAAATATTTTTCACTTCCGCAATGTGTAGTTTTTAGTTTTCCATTTTTTTAATCCATGATTCAAGACCATATATAAAAGGCCCTAAAAATAATACCTACATTTTGATTATCGGAGTTGAAAGAACTATATGAGTTTCATGATATTAGATTTATTCACCCTACTGTTTCACTATGGGGAACCCCAATTATATTCATTAAAAATAAATAAGGAAGCATAAAAATTTTCATTTATTATTAGGTAATCAATGTTATTACAATAAATAACATATATCCTCTTCCTTTCTTTGATGAATTGTATGGTCAAAATCACGAAACCTAATATATTATAAATACTGAACAACATTCATGGTATAATACATTATGAGTAAAAATGGAATTCATTATGAATAAAATATTACAAATGATGTATGGACATTATGATATTATAGTAATGCCATTTTTAAGGACAAATGTAACCTCTAGTTTTATGCAAATATGTATCATAGTATTCAAGGAATATCTTGATGATTTTATTATGGTATTCACAAAGAATATCATGGTGTGTTATAAAATATATGAAGACCATGATAACAACATCATAATGTTTATGAGACACTTAAATGGATTGAGTAATTTGGGAATAAATTTATGTTCAATTTTTGTCATCAATTTTATTATTTTCATGGTTAAATTTTCCCCATGGTTGAAATCCTAGTTGGTTATTTGAAAGAAAATGTAAGTAAAAGAATAGAAGACACCAACAAAAATAATAGTTCAATGTTATTTCACATGTTTTATAGGTTATTATCATTAATTAATAAAAAAAATTTCCTAATTGGAAACTCCATTATCCAATATTATATATAATGGATTTTAGTTCATTTTGGAATGGGAATGTTTAAAAAAATTCGATGGGATAAATAAAGGACGGGTCAATGACCCAATTTAGACTCTACCATATTAAAATAATAGATTTTGGATATATATTGATTCAATAAATAAGGGAATTTGGTGTGTTCTAATGAAAAATTATAATTATTTTTATATACATCATTGAAATTGTCGAATCATTAATAGAACTATCCAATACATGATCTTTAGTTTGATGTTGTATTCTTTTCATTGATTTTATTTCGATAGTATCTATATGGTAAAATATTTGAGATATAAATGGATCATAATATTAAAAAATAAATATCTTCATATAAATTACTCTATAAGAGACTGTGGTGACATATTTAACTACTCAATATTAGAATGTCTTGACACACTACTACCCTGGGAATGAAAATATGGTAGTATTTTCCTTGATTAGGAATGATCTTTGAGTTTTGAATCAAATGACATTTGAGATATGTCTTATGTTCAAGGATAAAATAGAAAATATTATATAAAATATTAATGATGTAATGACGTTAGACATTTTCAAATGATCATGAAACCATAATTATTTGAAAAGATAAAATGTTATCAATCTGATGATGAGATATTTTATAATAAATTCAAGATGAAAATGGTTGTAAATAAATATTCTACATTTTTCAAGATGGTATTATAATATTTGGAAATATATATATTTTTTCATCTATACCTGATCTAAAAAGGGAAATTTTGTATGGATATAATAGCTCTAATTTATTTATAACCATTTGAGTAAAAATATGTATAGGGATAGAAGATAATATTATTGGTGGGATAACATTGTGTTTAAAATTTTGTGCTATTATTAAAGAATATTTGTTTTTAAATATGACAAGAATAACAGAAATAACCCATGAGGAGTTATCAATCCACTTCTAATACTTATGTGGAAATGGGATGACATTATTGTGGCATCTATCGTAGGACTAAAAAATACTCCAATTTGATAATTTCTAAGCTTTTCAACATTTTACATTAGAATTTTGGAATATTATTTTAAAGGACAATGATAATGAGCTTCATTTGAGAACTACCAAAACATGTAAAAAATGACTGATAATGTGAAAAGATTATTCTAAAATGGATTTCATGTAATGTCATTCTTACATCAATTTCAAGGTATCTGAGAATAAAATTTATCTTGGGATGATTCTTACTATAAAAATAGTTTCCACTCAAGTATTCAAATGAAATAATATAGAAAATTATATGGTAATAGATTCTATTATAGAACATTTGGGGATGAAAATGTTGTAAATAAACTTCTTAGATAAGAATTTGATAGAGAGAATAAAATTTAAAGACTATTAATACAAAAATAAAACTGATAAAATAGGAAAAAATTGGTATGCATTGAATCAGATGAAGGATTTCGAATTTGGTAACATCATGATACCTTTTTCGGGTATGTTTTTTTATTTCTATCTATGTTACCTTTTGGTTCGATGTCTTTATAGGTTGTTTTCTTGGTTTTCAGAATCCTTTAGAGAAGTTACATGCTATGTAACCATTCTACTTGTCTTGTAATGGTTTGTTGGAATAATTAATGAAAGGGGAGATCACACTGTAAAGGGTAACATGTCATGAACTAATCTTACATTACCTGACTTGAAAAAATTTCAGTTTATCAATCAAGGTGATGGGTTTTTCAGTGTACGTAACTAGTATGGACTTCACAAAGTGACAAGGGTTTTCCCGTCATGACTAGGATCATACCCTGTTTGAAGTCACATGTATGGATTTTTTGGTTCAGTACCTTATCTATATTTCCGTTTCTCTCTACCCATGGTAATTACTATGAGATTATCAAAGGCATGTTTCCTCTTAGATTGCTCTGCTGAAAATTTGATCTCTGTTTTGGTGGTAGTGCATCCCTTCAATTATGTGATCATTCTTCTTAGTTATTGAATGTGATCATCATAGTGACCTATCATTAAGATACCTGATCTTTTCATCTATGTTGGATGATACTTCTAGTCGTCCTCTAGATACATTATGGGATATCATTCTAGAATACCATTCCATCATTATTCATGGTGCCTTGGGAGATCTTCGACAAGGTATGTGGGTTTCTTCTCTTCTATCGACCGCTTGTGTTTATATTTGGATCAATCCTAATTTGAGATGATTTTATTCTAGTTCTTTCATTGATGGGTTGGGCGTTGGTGAATTTCGATGCCATTATGGGAATGTTTGTCTCGATCTTTTAGGAAGGAGATTCTGTCTCTAGATTATGTTGATAGGAAGGATTGTTTTTAATTTATAAATTTATTTATAAATGGAATTTTCAGGATCCTTTGGTTTGTGTTGAATAGTGTTATTGATGATTAATTATTTCTCTTGGTATCTGATAAATGGAAACAAAATGAGAATTTCAAAGCATTGAAATGTTTTTTGAAAAATAGAAAATGGGTTACGATAACATCCCGTGTAAATAAAGACTAATACATTTTTATATTTACTAATATTTTTTAATTAAATATTAATATTACTTTAATTTGTTTCTTTGTTCGATGGAAAACCTAATAAGCAACAATGTGCATGTTGGAAATCCTATATTGCAGAAAATATTCAGTTATATTGAAAAATAATAATATAATATTATAATTTTAAATAGTAGTTAACATATAGTAGTTGTATTGGCATGAATGAATAAAATTAACAACAATATGATTATACATGTTTTTTAAATGTTGTAACAACCTGAATCTGGAACCAATCAACTAGTGCCCCGTTCCCAGTTCACCACTTAACCTCAACCACATTTCCGCAAAAGCAAGAGGCTGTCGATTAGCAGCGAGGGCCTTGTTAAGTTATTAGAGAAACTACGCCCTCATTTGATAAGGTATACAAGGGAAAATAAATAATAGTCAATAGAGGAAGTAGTAAACGAAATACAACAATTGAACCCAAACAGTAGAAGCAATGAATATATATAGTAATTATGATAATGATGCAGTAGGTACAAGTATCTAAGGAAAGCAGCAAACACAACAACGTGATGAAATCAACTAAAAACAAGTACTAAAAGTAATAACAACTCCATCAGCATCGCAAGCCTGTGCTCAGTCCTATTCTCTCCAGCTCCAACCAGCAATCATGTACCTGAAGTAGAAGGGCCACAATCCCTATCAACACCTGCAACCATATAACCTATTTGAGCTGAAAAGAAGGACCCAAATAGGGTGTGAGACTAATCCTTGTATGAAATCACCACAAGATCGGTGCCCTACTATTAGTGAGAAAAATAGAAAAACTAAAGGAAATAAATGCAGGAGAGAAACAAGGGTACACTAGAGTAACAATCCCATAAATATCCATTCACATTTATTTATTAATTTAATACTATCATTTAATTATCAACCAAAGAGTCTAGAAAATAGCTCTATATTCTCAAGGCACAACAAGTAACACAATTAGTATCTCAACAGACTACCTAGACCACAAGCTGTACATACCCAAGCTTGTTCTTTGGTTTGGTGGACTCGTCACAATCAACCAAAAAAATAAAAATGCTGACTCTCTGGGTGCCTTTTACTGGAATACCCCGCCTGTCAAATAATCATACAAGGCACAGACACTCTGGGAAGCTGTCACTGTTAATTCCCCTATGGTCTTGCAACAATAGCTACAGACTCTTTAAGTAAGCACTTACATCTAATTAATCATGTGGTCTCGATATGTGCGTAAACTAAGGACACTCTAGGGAAGTACAAAGTCCAATTCTAGTAGGTCCTTTGTACGAAAATAATTTATAAGAGACTCTCTAGGGTAACCCTTAATCATCAATTCCATCTTTAGTCTACCGCACCCGGTTCACACAGCCCTGAGAAGTCGAGTCATGCATAATAGACTTTCAGCAGCCCTAAGTAAGTTCAAAAACTACTTGGATAATATCTACAATGCATCAAAATAATATAAATAGCAGGAAATTCATGCAATCAGCTATAACAAGGCAGACAATCAATGCTACAAGGTTTGCCTTGCAGGCAACCTAATCCAAACAGAGATAAATAGACAAATCAAGGGAAATCACCCATGGGTGATCTTCGAAAATGCAACCAAGCATATATTACAATCAATTTACCTTAACCAAACAAGAAATCTAAGTCAATTAAACAATGGAATCAAAATCCTTAACCCGGGATACCCGATACATGGGTATCCAACACTTTTTGCACAAAAAATCAAAGACATTCAACATAGGGAAACAAACCACATACCTCGATCCTAGGAGATCGATATACCTGAGCCACGAAGATTGATTCTCCTTAGATAGAATAACATATGAGAAAAATTCCAAAACATTCAACCCATAATAACTTGAAAATGAGGAGGAATCATGAAACAAGGCTATACCGGAAGAGAGAGCTTACTGTAGAGATTCCAATGCAATCAGAGGTATTCGATTTGGGTAACTGGTGAAGGATTGGTGGTTTGAAGAAGAATCAACCTCCTTGGACACTCTAGATGTTACTAGGCATATAATAAGATGGAAACATGGATTTGACGTGACCCCATTCTGATGAATGAAATAAAAGAATATACACGACGTGTACTTTATGAGTATAAGTCGTGTGCTTGCCCCGTATGTACACTGCATTAAGCGGTCTCCACCTCATCGCTACACTCCGTGTGTGTGGCCTGGACACGACTAGAACATAGTAGAAAAGTACACGGCATGTACTTCAAAAATTTCTAGAAACTCCTCTTTTATCAAAAACATCGGAAAAAGGAAAGACATAATAGAAAAGAAGATCCTGGTTCATACAATCTTCCCCCTTAAATATATTCATCCCTGAATTTCCCTAGCAAAGTGGAGAAGACAAAACCACGAAAACTCTGGCCACTGTGATCGCATATCGGCCTCCCTCAAAAAAGTCTCGTCCTACACACGGTTATGCTACCATAGCACTCGTACCAGAGGAACAGACCAGCCACGCAGTACCTTTGTGCTATGATCAACAATCCTGACAGGATGCTCCTTGAGTGATGCATCTTGCTGCAGCTCAAACTCCTCGGGTCGAAAACCATAAGACGTGTCTGAGAAATATCATCAAATCTCAGAAACATGGAAGACGTCTTGCATAACCTAATATCTTGGAGGAAACTAAAACCTATAAGCAACCAGCCCGACTCTATCCAGAACCCCAAACGGCCAGATGTATCTCGGCGAAAGAATACCCTGTCTCATGATCCTCTTGTGTCCCAACCTTGGGGTAACATGTATCAAAACATGATCTCCTACCTCAAGCTATGGATGTCTTCTCCGCCGATCAGCATAAGAATTCTGAAAAGACTATGCATTAGCCTCATATTCCGAATCAACTCTATCAGCTTTGAGGTCTCTTGAACAAGATGATGTCCAAGAAATGCTGCCTCTCCTGCCTCCAGCCAGTACAAAGGTGATCGAAATTGCCCACCGTACAAAGCATTGAATGGTTCCATCTGAATAGTCACCTGAAAACTGTTGTTATAGGAAAACACCACAAGAGGAATATGCTTTTGCCAAGAACCACCAAATTCCAGATTGCAAGCTCGGAGCATATCCTCAAGCACCTGGATCGTGCGCTCTGACTGGCCATCTATCTGGGGACGGTAAGTTGTACTTATAATTACCTATGTACCCAAATCTCTCTATATCCCCATCTAGAAATTCATGGTAAAGCGGTTGTCCCTATCAGAAATGATAGTACTCAGAACCCTGTGCATGTGCACAATCTCATGAATGTACAACCATCCAAGCTCATCGACACTGAAGGTTTCCTTTATCAGCAAGAAGTGAGCAACCATAATGAGCTTATCAAAGACAACCCATAACTTGTCATTCCCTCTTTAAGATCTTGGTAAACAAGTCTTGAAGTCCATTGCGACATCATTCCACTTCAACTCGGGAATGGGTAACTGCTGCAAAAGCCTTGATGGCTGATGGTGTTCTGCCTTCACCTGCTGACAAGTGGAACATCTCATGACAAAACCAGCCACATCTCTCTTCATTCCTAGCCACCAGTACGTGCGGTGTAGATCACGATACATCTTGATGATGGAAGGATGAACTTCCCAGACATAGGAATGAAAGTCTCACATCATCTCCTCGTGTATATCTGACGGAACACATATGCATCCCTAGAAACGCAAGATCTTATCCTTGCCAAAGGTACTTACGGGAAGAGGGTCCTCTCTAGAAACACTTTCCTGTAAGACTAGGACTATAAAATATTCAAGCTGCCTCATTCGAACTAGGTTAAGAGGCATAGAGTTAACAGCTACAGAAGATAAGAAAGTCTGCCCCTGCCTGTCATGCACCTCCAAATGCATTTTAGAGAATAGATCCATAAGCTTCCACTCACTACTGGCCTCTTGAACTACCTGTATCAGAGTTATCCTACTCAGTGCATCATCCACTACTTTTCCATTCCCTAACCTATAGGCATGCTCGATGTCGAAGGACTAGAGATACATGACCCACCTCCTCTATCTCAGATTTAGGCCACGCTGCATGAAGATGTACTTGAGACTCTTTTGGTAAGTATATACCACAAAATTCTCTCCCATATGGTAATTCCTTAAAAAACGCAAAGCATGACCAACTGTATCCAACTCCAGGTCATGCGTAGGATAATTCCTCTCATTTGGTCTCAACATCCATGATCCATATGAAACCACATGATCCTCCTGCATAAGCACTACTCCTAGCCCTATTCCAGATACATCACAGAAAACTGTATAACTCCTGCCCGACTCTGGAAAAACTAGAATCGGTTCTGAAGTCAACCTGTCATTCATCTTTTGAAAGGCTTAATCACATGATTCAGACCAAAAAACGTTACCCCCTTCTTAGTCAATCCCGTCAATGGTGCTGCTAATCTCAAAATGTCTTGTATAAACCGCATGTAGTAACCAGCCAGCCCCAAGATACTCCATACCTCGAAGGGATTCTTTGGCTGCTCCTAGGTAACTTCTGCTCTCACCTTCTCTAAGTCTACTGATACCCCTATCATTGAGATTATATGACCCAAGAAATGGATCTCGTCCATCCAAAAGTGGCACTTTGATATCTTATCATATAACTGATGCTCTATCAGTGTACTCAAAACGATCTCAAGATGGGTTTCATGGTCGTGTCAAGTGTGAGAGTACACCAAGATGTCATCCACGAAAACCACCATGAAGGAATCCATGTAAGGATGGAACACTCTATTCATTAGCGCCATGAAAACTATCAGCGCATTTATGAGACCGAAGGGAAAAAACAAGTACTCATATAGACCAAACCTACTTTGGAAGGCTTTAAGGGGCATATCAGATGGTATGACACGTAACTGATGATATCTAGATCTCAGGTCGATCTTCGAGAATACTATGGCTCCATAAAGCTGATCAAAGAGATCATCGATCCTCGACAAGGGATATCTGTTCTTGATAGTCAACTGGTTCATCTTCCTATAATCCATGCAAAGCCTAAGGGTACCGTCTACCTTCTTTGCGAAGAGGACAAGCGAACCCCAAGGAGAAGTACTGGGTCAGATGAAACCCTTTTCCTGAAAACCCTCAACTACTTCTTGAGCTCCTATAACATAGGTTTAGCCATCCTATAAGGAAGAATGGACACCAGGGCCGCTCCTAGCATGAGCTCAATCAAGAAGTCAACCTCACACTCTTGAGGTAAACCTGCAAATTCCTCTGGAAGGACATCTATGAAACGATCAACCACTGAGGGAAATTATAACTATGAAGTCCACTGGTCATCTAGACAAAGACTTGAATATTTGTCCATAACCCCTCCTAGCCTATTATGCTCTAGCCCATATCTACCCGCTTGGACATCTCACTCACCTCTATGAAGAAAGGGCCCGCCCTCTGGTGATACGAAACTCACCCTGCGACGATATCAATCGACGACTGCCTGTAAGGGAACCAACCTGTCCATCCTGAGAATGACATTGTAGCATGTCATCTCTAAGACGTAGAGGTCACATAAAAAGTTACACCATGCATCCTCTAGAGGTAATTATTTGCACTGACGTATGCTAGATGTCCTCGTTCCCAAGGGTGTGTCGAGAGTCAACATGTCAGCAGACGAAAAGACACATAGCCCAAGGCTCTCCACGGCAGCAACAAAGATAAATATATGTAAATTACCAGTATCAAAAAGTTATGAAGATAAAATTGAGGCTACTAAGATCGTACTTCAAACAGTAGAGGCTCTAGGATTCTTCTCCTGATGAATCTGCTCTACAGTAAAAGTCTAGCCTATACCGCAACCCTGTGTTTCAGCCAGAAGACCTTGAGATGCTCCTCCCTTATCCTGAACACTACATCCATGGCCTCTACCCTGACATGGACAACCTAAATAAATCCATACCCTTGTCTGCTACAGAACTAGTTACCCTATTCTTTTACGCGGGGTCAAAACTGATCTTCCTTCACTAGTTGCTGGAAGGTGAACTTTTCAGAAACGCGACAGATGACCCATCTTGCCGTAATATCAGAACTCCACTGTGTCTCTCAGGCACTAGGGAATCTTATGCCTACTCCTTCAACACTGATAACATACCACTTGGGTGGAAGAAGTGAGATATCATCTACCAGAAAGAATACCTCGCTTCCTTGGTTCGCCTTGGTTTGACTCTCGGTGGCGCTTCCTACTGTCCGTCTGAAAAGTATCAGCCCTGGATGCTGAACCGCCCTTGTCCATAGCTCCAGTCTCCCTTAGGTTCCTTTCCGTGATCAGTTCCTAGATGACTATCAGAGTAATATAAGTTAACTGGAATAAATTCACCTGGTATATGATCTCTAGTTTGAGTCCCTCCTCAATCTTTATTGCCAATAACAACTCGTCATTCCCTCGAACGGGAGAGAAATGTTGTAACTCTGTGAAACGAGAGGAATAAACCATAACTGAAAGATTACCCTACAATAGTTTCATGAACTATAATGCTATGTCAGATGTTAGCATCACTAGGTAGATGTAGTCATAGAACGTGCGCTGGAACTCATCCCAAGCCATAGTCTGTTGGCGCCCTGCCTGAGAAACTACGTCCCACCATCTTTTGGCGGAGTCTCGCAGCATGTAAGTCGCGAGATTCACCCTCCTGTCTGGGGGTGTCTCGAGATGGACGAACCTGGAAAACATGGCTTTTAGCCATGACTCTATAGCTTGTGGTCCTCTATCCCCTATGAACGTGGGAGGATGCAACTGCTAAAAACCCCGCGTCAGCTCTTCCATAGTTGGGGAAGGATGTTGAACTCCCTGGAAGGCCTGCATGAAACCCTCTCTAAACTGAGTGTTAGCACTAGTTTCGGGAATCCCTACAGGTTCCATGTCCAGAATGATAGGAGGAACTACTAGTAGTCTCTAATCGGTTGCATCAAGCGTACGATCACTGCCTAGTTCCTTTCGTGCAACAGGAGGACATCTTGGTGCCATAGCTCTGAAAGATCAATACTCACCTTCATTAATGACGAAAACAGTTGTAAAAAAAGAGATTAAAATGGAACATGAGGGAAAAACCTTTAAAATTGGGGGAAAATGACTACACGACATGTATTATGGCTACACGGTGTGCTTCCAGAAAATTTTCCCTTGGCTTGTAACTTGGCCATACATGGCTATGTAAAAAACCCGACTACACAACATGTTCTCAAACTACATGGCATGTACTAACCCTCTTCTCCCGGCCCGGTTACTCCTAGACGACTAAGTCACATGGACTGTCCCAAACGAAGACTACACGTCATGTTGAGGAAGACACGTCGTGCACTAGACATGCCTTACCTGGCCCGTGTTGTCAGTGACACGACCTAACACGTGGTCGACACTATACGGCGTGTTCCCAAGGGACACAGCGTGCACTTGAAGGAAAACCATGGCCCGTGTGGTTTGTTAAATGGCTAGCTACACGGTTTACCCTTACACGGCGTGTTCCGAACAAACACGCCCTGTATAGGAGAAGAAAACACCAACTCATGTTGTTCGTGACAAGACCGGTTACCTATAACAAGACTACATGGCATGTTCATACCAAACACGACATGTACTACCAGAGTTTTTCCGACCCGTGTTGTTAGTGACACAGAAAACTAAAAAGTTTACCCCTAAACAGTGTGTACATACCATACACGGCATGTTCTTAAAGACCCTTTTTCAGCCCCGTTTCCTTGTCTACATGGTCAGTGACAGGGCCAAAAACTACACGGTGTGTATTTATAAAGTACACACCCTGTACACTAGGTTTTTCTGGTTAGTAGCCTCAGAACTGCACCGGAGTCCAGAAAACACATAAAAAAGAGGTTTAGGTACAACATCCCGATTAGTGGGGGCCCATACTCCCCACTAATCAATGCTTGGCATCATAACAATACATATAACAAGAACCAGTATAACAAACTCATGACCCAGAAAATTCAGATCCTCGAAGGCCCATAACCCCTCTAAGACCAAATTTTTGCATTCATGAGAAAGAAGCTCTAAACAACTGATACCCTATCCACATAGCAGATATTTTTTCATAGAAGTTATCACAACAACATTCATTGTCTATCACAAATTCTATCACAACCGAATCAAATCTCTAATGCAACCTAGATGGAATGGAAAAATGCATGGAATGTAATTTTCTAACATGTGCCTATATGATGCATGATATTTCATACCCTCATATCATCGGGTTCCAACAAAATAGAACTATAATCATATAAATAGTAGTAGCACAAAACAAGTGCATCACCGAACAGTTAAACCAATTAAAATGTGACATTTTCAGAACTCAAAAATTACTACATTCGAGGTAATCTGGCCTTTTCACTATACATGGGTTCTAGAATGCCTGGGCATAGTTGTTTACCATTTACTTATTTCATCCTATCCCTGTCTAATGTCGAAAAACAGTACGTGAAATAGAAAATGAAGAACCTCCTTTGATACCACTTTGTAATGACCTGATTCTGGTGCCACTCAACTTGTGCCCCATGCCCGGTTTTCCACATAACCTCAACCTCATTTCCGCAAAAGCAAGAGGCTTCCGACTAGCAGCGAGGGCCATGGTAAGTTATTGGGGAAACTACACCCTCATTTGGTAAGGTATACAAGGGAAAAGAAATAATAGTCAATAGAGGAACTAGTAAACGACATACAACAACTGAAACCAAACAGCGGAAGCAATGAATATATATAGTAATGATGATAATGATGCAGTAGGTAGAAGTATCTAAGGAATGCAGCAAACAAAAATACGTGATGAAATACAACTGAAAACAAGTACTAATGGTAACAAAAACTCCAGTAGCATCGCAAGCCTATGCTCGGTCTTATGTGCTCAAAATCCAACAAGCAATCATGTACCTGAAGTAGAAGGGCCAAAATCCCTATCCACACCAATATCCATATAACCTGTTTGGGCCAAAATGTAGGACCCAAACAGGGTGTTAGACTAATCCCAGTAGGCAATCCCCACAAGATTTGTGGCCTACTATTAGTGAGCAAAATAGCAATAGTAAAGGGAATAAATGCAGCAGAGAAACAAAGGTACACCAAAGTAACTATCATACAAATATCCATTCACATTTATTTTTTAATTTAATACAATAATTTAATTATCAACCAAATATTCTAGAAAATAGCTATATATTTTCAAGAACAGCAAGTAACACAACATGTATCTCAACAGACTACATAGACAACAAGTAGTACAAACCCAAGATTATTCTTTGGCTTAGTCGACTCATCACAACCAAACAAAAATAATAATAATGCTAACTCTCTGGGTGGCTCTTACTGGCAGGCCCCTCTAGTCAAATAATCATATAAGGCACAACCACTCTGGGAAGCTCTCACCATCAATTCCAATATGGTGTTGCAACGATAGCTACATACTCTCCCAAGAAGAACATACGTCTAATTCATATGGTGGTCTCGATACGTTCATAAACTAAGGAAACTATTGGGAAGAACAAATTCTAATTCTTGTTGGTCCTACGTACGAAACTACTTTATAACAGAATCTCTAGGAAATCCCTTAATTGTCAATTCCCTTTTTAGTCTACCACACCAAATTCACACAGCCCTGAGAAGTCTAGTCATGCGTAATCGACTATTAGCTGCCCCAAGTAAGTTCAACAACTACTTGTCTAATAGATACAATGCATCAAAATCATATAAACAATAGGCAATACATGAAATCAGCTGTAACAATGAAGAAAAACAATGCTACAAGGTTTGCCTTGTAGGAAACCTAAGCCAAACGGCGATAAACGACCAAAGTAAGGGAAATCACCCATGTGAGATCCTCGAAGATGCATCCAGACATATATTACTATCAATTTACCTCAATCAAACAAGTAATCTAAGGAAACTAAATAATGGAATCAAAATCCCTAACCCGGGATACCCAATACATGGGTATCCAGCAGATTTTTCACAAAAACTCAAAGAAATTCAGTGTAGAGAAACAAACCACCAACCTCGATCCTAGGAGATAAATATACCTAAGCCATGAAGATTTATTCTCTTTATAAAGACAATGATCTGAGAAAACGTCCAAAACACTCAATCCACGATAACATGAAAATGAGGAGAAATCATGAAACAAGGATAAAGCAGAAGAGAGAGCATACCGCTGCGATACCAATGCAATAGACGGAGTTCGATTCGGGTAACTGGTGAAGGATCGGTGGTTCCGAGAAGAATCGGTCTCCTCGGACGCTCTAGACAAAATTAGGTGTAAAAGAAGACAAAAACTAGGATTAAACGCGACCTCGGTCTGGTTAATGAAATAAAAAGAAAAGTACACGACATGTACTTCATGAGTACAAGGCATGTACTTTCCCCTCCCATACACCGCATTAAGAGGCCTCCACCTCATCCCCACACCCTATGTGTGTGGCCTGGACACGGCCATAAAACAGCCTCATGCTGGAGAAAAGTACATGGCGTGTACTCGTAAAGTACACGGCGTGTACTTCAATAATTTACAAAAACTCCTCTTTTCACAAAAACTTCAAAAAAAGGAAGCACATACCTGAAAATAAGATCTGGGTTCTTACAAATGTATTTACCTTTATCCTAGAAAAGTTATAAATTTTAAATGTGAATGAATTCAACTTTAAGAAAACACACACTAATATTCGTTGAAAGGTTGATCCTTTTGATTGAGAATCCTTTTTAAATATATATTTATATCAATTTTATATATTATATTTGAAAAAATAAACTAATTCATTAGATAAAGGTCATAAAAATTTACTTTGGGTAGAATTTTGGTATTTTTCTAATAAAATTCATTTCTAATGAATAGTGAAAAATACTACATTTTAATTTAAAACTGCCTTTTAATATAACTTATTTATATTGTTAGATTATATTTTTAATTTAATTAAAATTGTAATTAGAATATATTTTTACTATTTAATCTAATTTTTTTCATTATATGTAATTTCACATTGAAATTGGACATAAAAAAATGTTAATATTTTTATAGTGATTATTTCTAAAAAACAGACTTTTAGGTTTTGACAACGAGAAATAATATTAAATTAATTAATGAAACTTATATTTTGTAAAATTTCTAAAAATAGACATCATTTTTTAATTTGGAATATCAAATTTATCTTGGGCTGAATTTTAGCTATTTTTCTGAAAACCCTTCAATTTTTGATGAATAGCGAAAAATATTACTTAATAGTTAAATACCAAATTTTTCATTTAAATGAAATTTTACCACTTATGTGAATTGAATTTAAAAAATAAAACTTACATGTTTGTAATAAGTTTGTAAAATTTGGTTTAATGAGAGGAAAATAATTTTTAATGAATAATATATTTTGTTTTTTATTTACCGCATTTTAAGGTATATGGTGTCATTTAAGGTAAAAATAATATTATAATAAAATTAAATTACCATAACACATGTCATAACATTATTTGATAAGTTAGGTCTTACCAATTAAATATTTGGATGAAATGTTTTTCCTTTGAAAGCCACATGTGTATGATAATTACATTAATATCGTTTAATTTAATGTAAAAATAAAAATATCATAAACATATATTATTTTGATAAAACAATTTTAATGTGGAGTTATATAATTGATATATTTAAATATAAATATTCCTTATAAACATAAAAATATTTCCAAAATCATTTTATTTTATTTATAATTTGTATATATCATATAAATAAGATTATTTATGACACTATAATGATGTAATGATAACCTAATTAATGAATTTTTTAAATAAATGAGATTATAAATGTCAAAATAAATTTATTTTGAAACATTTAATTCCATCCATGAATTTTATAGATGAGTATGACTTGTTATATTTGATCTAATGAAGGTATTTAGAATGCATCAAAATGGTTTGTTTTTTTAAATCATGATTTGAATAGTATACAAATAGACATAAAAGAGTTTTTAAATCAATAAATATTTATTTAAATGATAAAATAGTCCTAAAAATATATGATTCATCCAAGTGATATATTTGATGTTAAAAACGTCATTAATGGTCCATTTTGGGTCGCCTGAAATTTTATTGTAAATATATTAACCTTATTGTTGGAATAAACAAGAAGACATGGTAAAAGTTAAATATGTTTTCAAAGAGTTAAGTATGAAAGATAAGGGTTAAAATATATCTAAAACCTATCCAATTTTTAGTGGATGATTTTTTCAGCATATATCCACCTTATCTTCAAATAATCTAATTTTTTGACATTTTGAAACCGAAAATTAGTTTATAATCTAATAGTAATTTTAAAATATCTTAAAGAGCAGCTCCTCTCCCTTATAAAAGGCCACCACCTCTAACACATTAAACACACCTCTCAAGCCCTTGGATCATCCAAAATCATTCAAAATAATCATTATATACCCTTATATTCCACATAAAATCCCTTCCATAGGAATAAGGCACTTCAATAATGCCTTTTGGTTCAAACTGAAGGGAGTTACCCAATTTAGAGGTAACATCTCCCCTAAATTTCTCATCTTATATATTACTTATTTACACCCTATGAACTTTTTATTATTTTTTTACATTAAAAAATATGAATCCTCAATATACTATGTTGTTGTTATGAGATGTATTATAACTAAACATACACACACTGCCATCTAATTGGTATAAAACATTGTGTTTTTGTGGACAATGAACTACTGCCTCATGAAACGATAATTGTTCAATATTCTCCTACGGCCTCTTATGGTGACAATTATGATGGAATAATAATTATATATGATATTTATGATATTTATTTTATCACTATTAATCATTAATTATCTTTTATATAATTCCATTATTAATTTCATGTTGTATAGTTATACGATAATTTCATTCGAGGATTTGTGGACTTCCGCCCCCTCTATGTGATATGACTCGTTCATACCATACATGGAATGTATTTAAGATGGTGTTAATGAAATGAAGTAACTTATATAAAATATTATATTAAAATATAATATATATATATATATATATCATTTGGTTTTCATTTTTTTAAAATGAAAAAAATTGAATGTTAGTAACATTCACGCGTAAGTACAGCTTACTGTCTCCCTGAATGGTGCATTTTATTTTCATATATCCAATTGATATGGACTATTATAAATAAATATATACTGAATATATATGATATATAAATCATTAATATAATTTTCGATATAATGTAACTTCCACCACATGGAGAATTTATAATTATAACAAGTTTATTTTTTACTCATGTTTGGAACATCGACAAAATGTCAGATATGAACACAAATAATTAAGTAATTATTATAGAAAGGTAATAAGTGATATGAAATTATTAATAAACATAAAAAAGTTTCTTAAAAAAGTATAAATTAATGAATGTTTTTTATTAGGGAAATTAATGAATGAATGGGTCAAGTCAGACATGTTGTAAGGGACTTCTTCTAAATCTCCTTTAATTGATGATTGTTTTGATAATATACACATGTTTCTTTTATATGGTATATAATAAACCCCTTTGAATTTTTATTCCATTTAATTGGAATCTTTTTTCTACTATGTTTTTTACTAAATGAAAAAGGGAATGTTTTTTAATGTCTGTGGTGAAAATAACCTCTCCATCGCCGTAATCTTTATTTTGGCATCCTCAATATGCCTTAATGATTTTTTAAAACAAAAATAAATCCCTTATTCCATTTTTTGGGTTTTTTATTGAAAATGGTTTTTGATATTGATTTATTTTTTCAATATCATGAAATTATTTCTTGTGATTGAAAATGAAATTTTATTAGTGAAATGAAATATTGTATGTGTAATGATTTTATAATTGTACATTGACATTTTACGGGTGGTTACGTGGTAAACTAAATGACGGGTGGTGTTATTATAAACCAGTATGAGTTGTTATGTTATAACGTCCATTGAATTTGGAATGGAAATCGGCCGTATGGCAATTCCATTTAGTGAAATTTGTAGAAGTCAACCGTATGGTTATTCCATTTAAATATGTTTATGCACAAGATACAATTATATGATATGTATTATTTATATGGGTTTTATGGTAATATTTTGGTTATAAAATTGTAAGAATGATATTTTATTCAATGAAGAGTATTTACTACTTCATAAAGGTAAAAATTACTACTTATGATAATGTATTCATTGTTTACATGTAGTTTTGAAGATATAATAGTCTCCCTATATTGATTATCCCTTACTAATGTTTTTATGCTTATCCCATGTTTTTGGAAATATTTTTCACATGACTTAAAGATTAATAGGGTCAAGGATTTGATCATGGAAATTTCATGCAGTCTAAAATATGTAACTATACATGACTCTTTATTATGAGTAATTTATCTTATAAAAAATCGATGTTGAGTAGAAGTTTCTACATGTAATGTTTCAAATTGTTATTTTTATGTTATGACATAATTATATAATCCTCCAACCCAGAAAATATCCTCAATGTAAATTGTCAATTTAATTGAATATTATGTAATGTTTATGGATGGGGCCTTATTTTTGGTATCAGAGGTTGGTTTAAACATCATTATGAGTTAGGTTATAGTTAAATTAACATTCATAAATTAATTTGTGGTAATATTAAAATGATATATCATTTAATGATTACCATGCCACTTTGCCGAAGATATTTCTGTGTTCAGAATTCTTTTTCATAGAGGAAATAGGGAATATTTGATGGGAAGGAATACAGTAGAGAATGGCCTTCCAAATCAGCATCCTGAGATAGTCAGAATCATAAATAAATAGATACTTTTAGTGATGGATTAGTTGACTCAGGTTATAAATAGTGGGTGTGATTATTGATGATATTTTGGTTTATTCTAAAAGTAAAGAGAAAAAAGAAAGTTATTTATCGGTTTTCATGAAAACCTTAAAACAATAGAGTATGTATATGAAATTACTCAAGTGAGATTTTTTTTACAACAAATTTCTTTCATTGGTCATGTTTTTTCAAAAATTGAATAACTATTGATCATGCTAAAATAAAAGTTTTTGAAGAATGTCTAATACCTTCAACTATAATTCGGACCTGTATTTTTCTTGGATTAATAGTTTATTACTAGGCCTTTGTTGAAAATATTTCACGGTATCTAGTGAAAGGACTAATTTAACATGAAAAGGTGTTATATTCATTTGGGAAAAGAATGTGATGATTATTTTTAGGAATTGAAAATAAGATTAGTGGATGATACAATTATGTTAATACCATACAAAAATGGTGAATTTGTTATCTATAATGATGATTATTTGAATGCAATTCGTTTTTTTATAATGCGAAATGATCAGGAAATTGTGTATGCTTCATGTTAGTTGAAACCCCATGAGTTAAATTATCGTACACATGGTTTGGATTTAGCTATATTTTTTTTGCTTTAAAATTTTGGTGGCATCATCTGGATGGAGTAAAATTTGAAATATATTCTGACCACAAAATATTGAAGTATATATTTACTCAGAATGAATTAAACATGAGACGGATGAAATGGTTAGAATTATTCATGGATTATGATTTCATGATCCATTACCATATGGTAAAACATAATAAAATGGTTAAATATTTGAGTCTAAAGAGTAATGATACCTTAACCATTATATATTTTGAATGAGATCCTTTGGTTATTGATTTGAATAATTTTGGATTAGAAGTTTTTTGTGCAACAAAATAATCTGTTTTGTTTATGGTGTTAGTGAAATCATCCCTAGCTGATAGAATTGTGCAATAAAAAATTACTACAAGTTGAAAAAAAATGTTATATTTGGTTCAGAAGGGTATTTTACCTGAATTTAACATTGATAAAGATTGTGTTTTGAGTTTTGGGATGAGATTATGTGTTCCTTATGGTTCATAGTTAATGAAAGTGTTGTTATCTGAATCCCATAGTTATCTGTTTTCAGTTCACCCAAAAAGTATTAAGGTGTACATAGATATTTTGGAGTATTATTAATACGATGGAATGAAAAGATATATGATTGAGTTTACTGTGGTTTTTTTTACTGTTCCAAAGGTTAAGGTAGAGAAAAAATTTCCAAAAGGAATGCTTCGGCCTATACTGGTGTCATAGTGGAAATGGAAAAATATATCCATGGAAATTATTATCGAATTACCAAAGACAAATCTAGGTAACAATGCAATCAGGGTTATTGTTTATATGTTTACTAAAAATACTCATTTTATTCGTATTCATGTTACATTGTCTCCATATCAACTTTCCCAGTTGTGTGTTAATGTGATATTCAGGTTACATAGAGATCCCTTATCCATTGTATTTGATCGTGATCCCAAGTTTTCTTATAAATTTTGGAAAGTCCATCAGAAGTCATTGTTTACAGAATTAAATTTTAATACAACTTTTCATCTATAATTAGATGGTAATTCAAAAAGAACAATTCAAACTTTTGATGATATGATAGGTGGTTCTTCAATGAATGACTAGGGAATTTAGGAAAAATATCATTATTTGGTTGAATTTTCTTATAAAAATAGTTTTTATTCTACAATACATATGGATCTATTGGAGGAAATATATAAAAATCGGTGTTGAACTCCATCTTTTTGCGATGATATAGGTGAAAGGATGGTGATGGGACCAGAATAAATATACGAGATGGTAGAAAAATTGTAGTTGATTCAGAAGCACATGATAAAAGCTTAGAGAAGGTAGAAAAGTTAAATGCATAACCAGAGGATCTTTCTTTTGAGGTAGTTGATAATTTATTTTTCAAAGTTTCTCTATGGAAATTTGTGATGTGTTTTGGTATGAATGGAATTTTGGGTCTAAGGATCATTTGACCTTATTAAATCTATGAGAAAGTTAGACAAGTTTCCTACAAAGTGGCTTTAGCTCCATGTTTATCCTAGGTACACAATGTTTTTCATTTTCAATGTTGAGAAAGTATATTCCAGGTCCATCTCATGTTTTGAGTCCATTAGTAGTTAAATTGGGAGAAAATATTTCTTATGAGAACAACCAGCCCAGATTCATGATTGATGAAAGAAACTTTTGCGGAATAAAGTATTTTATAAGGTAATTTTTTTGTGGAAAAACTAAATGGTTGAATAAGTAACATGGGAATCTGAAAATTCTATGAGGGATAAATTCCTCCATTTATTTCATTAGACAATACAATTACAAGGATGCAATTTCTAAAATGGGTGGAAATGTATCATCCCAAGTAAATAATGGGTAAGACATTTTTATATTTGTTAATATTTTTCATTTAACTACTAATTTTACATTAAATGTGAGACTATGTTCAATGTCATACATTATAACCAAAAAAATGTTTCTTGGAATTCTTATGTTGCACACAATGTTGAGTTATACTGAAATATAATGATATAATATTATTATTTCAAATTATAGTTAACATATAGTCGTTGTATTGGTGGCAATAAATTGAACCAACTACAATATCATTATACATGTTTGTTAAATGTCTTTACCTTTAGCCAATAATAGTTATTAGCTTATAATGTTAATGAATCCAATTTTAAGCATAAATACTCTAATAATATTTGAATGCTCGATTTACCACCTTTTGATGGAGAACCCTGTTTAAATCTAGTTTTGTCACTTTAATTCGTCTTATTTGGAAACATAAACAACTTAGTTATAATCGGGAAATCAAAATTTACTTTTGTTAAATTTTATGGATTTTTCTGATAATGTTCATTTTTTAAGGAATAGTGAAAAATACTACATTTTTATTCAAAACTATCATTTAATCTAAATAATTTATATTGTTACATTATCATTATAATTTTTTTAATGTGTAATTAAATTATATTTTTACCATTTAATTAAATTTTGGTCAACGAAAGTAATTTCACTTTGAAATTGGACATAAAGAAATGTCAATCTTTTGGTAGTTATTATTTCATGAAAACATGCTTCCTAGTTTCGACAACAAGAATTAATTTTAAATTAATTAATTAAACTTATATGTTTTGAATTTTAAAAAATATATATCAATTTTTTATTCTAAATATCAAATTTATCTAAGGGTGTTTTTTTCATATTTTTCGGAAAACCCTAAATTTTTTTCGAATAATGAACAATAATTCTTATTTGTTAAAAAACTGACTACTTAATTTAAATGATATTTTACCATTTATATGAATTTAATTTTAAACATCTGTCATGCATTCTTGTAATAAGTAATATTTGGTTCAATAGGATTAATGTAATTTTTGGGGAATAATATCTTTTGATTTTTTTCCCGCGATCAAATTTAAATAGAGTTATTCAAGGTAAAAATAATATTATAATAATAACAAATTACCTTAACACTTGTTCTAAACTTATTGGATGAGTCATGGGAGAACAATAAAATTTTTGGTGAATCTTTTGTAATTTGAAAGCCACTTGGATAAGATAATTAAATCAATAACATTTTTTAAATTAGAAATTTAAATATAATAAACATGTATTTTTTGATAAAACAATTTTAATGTGTGGGTATATAAATATTATATTTAACTACAAATATTAATTAAAATAAAAAAAAATATTTCCTACATAATAGTATTTTATTTATAATTTCTAGAAATAATATATATATATTTATTTATGATATAATGATGATGTAATGATTACCTCATTAATGAATGTTTTAAATAAATGATTTTATAAATGTAAATATAAATTAATTTTGAAACTTTATATGCCATCCATGAGTTTTAGAGATGATTATGACTTGTTATTTTTGAACTAATTAAATTTTTTCAAAATAATAATGTTGTTTTAGATTTTTTTTAAAAGAGATGATATAAATAGAATAAAAATTGACCTAAATGAGTTTTTGAATAAAATAATATTTTATTAAATGATATGATAGTCCTAAAATATATGATTCGGCCAAGTGAAATATAAGAAGTTAAAAAAATCAATTAATGATCTGTTTTTCTGTCTCTTTGAATTTTATAGTAAATATATTCATCATATATTTTTACTATTCAAGAAGACATGGTTAAAGTTAAATAATTTAACAAAGGGTTAAATAAGAAAGACAATGATTTAAAAAATCCAAAAACTATACAATTCTTTTTGGATGACTTTTTGTTCTACTTATATTATTCTTTTCATCAAAATAAATAAATTTTGGACCTTTTGAAATAGAAAATCTTTTTATAATTGAATAATAGTTTCAATCTATTTTAATGATCCCCTCCTCTCCCTTATAAAATTCATCATCTCTATCCCATTAAAAAAAAATCTAAATCCCCATAGATCATCCAAAATCATCCCATATATGCTCCAATGATTCCCATCTCCCACTTAGAAGCCTTACCTAAGGAATAAGACAGTTTAATATAGCCATTTGGTTCAATCCCAAGGGATTAATTCGATTTAAAGGTAACATCTTCCCTCATGTTCTCTCCATTTATTTTACTTCTTCACTTCCTATGCTCTTTTTATTCATTATTTACCTAAAAACACCTGTATCAAAAATATAGTATGTTTTTTATAATAAAGATTCGAACTACACTTACACAAACCTCCATCTAATGGGTATAGAACATAATGTTTCAGTGGATGGTGAACTACTGATTCACCAAGCGATGATTGTTCAATCTTCTCCTACAACCTTTTTTGGTGGCTATTACAATGGAACTGTAATTAAATATGATATTTATGATATATTTTTATCTATATTAATCGTTAACTCTTTTTTATAACATAAATTTATTCTTTTCAGGATGTATATATATATACAATAATTTCATTTCAGGAAGTGAGGACAACCGCTTACTCAATGTGATATGACCAGTTCATACCATACATTGAAAGTAAGAAGTATAATGTTAATGAACATACGTAAAGTTTATAAAATATGATATTATAATTTAAAAATAACATAACTATGTATCATTTGGTTCTCATTCCTTTTAAATTGGAAAAAATGTAATGGATGTAGTGTTCATGAATACATATGACTTACCATCTCCATGAATGGTGCATTTTATTTTTCTATTTCCAAATGACAAGGACTATTCTAAATACAGATATACTGGATATAAGTTATATATATGATATATAATTCATGAATATCATTCTCGAGATAATGGAATTTCAACAACATGGGAAATTTATAATTATAACATGTTCATTTTTGACTCATTTCAAATCATCAGCAAAATGTCTGATATGCACTCAAATAATTAACTAATAGTTACAGAAAATTAATAAGCGATATAAATGGAATAATAAACCTGAAAAAGGTTCTTAATAACATAGGAATTAACTTATTTATATTATTCTGTAAATTATAGAATAAACAGGTCAAGTCCGACACAAGGTAAGGGACATCGTTTCAATCACTATTCGTTGAGGCATGTTTTGATAATATACACATCCTTATTTTATAATTTATATAATAACACCTTTTGACTTTTAATTTCATTCAAAGAGGATATTTTTCTATTATGAATCTTACTAAATGTCAAAAAGAATGGTTTTAAATGTTTTTGTCTACAAGGTCCTCTCCCTGTTGTAATCGTTATCTGGCTTCATCTATAAGCATAAATGTTTTCAAAAAGAAAAAAATAATCCCTTATTCCATTTTTGGGTATTTTGTATTGATAATGGCCTTTGAAATATATATATATATTTTTTCAATATCTTGAAATTATTTCTTCAGATTGAAAATGAAATGTTATTAGTGAAATTTAGTATTTTATATGTTAAGATTTTATAATTGTACTTAGACATTTGACAGGTGGCTACACGATAAACCAAATGATGGGCGGTGCCATGAAAAAATAGGATCAGTGGTTATGTTATAACCTCCAATGGATTTGGTATGGATGTCGAACATATGGATATTCCATTCATTGATATGTGTGGAAGTAGATGGTATGGTTATTCCATTTATGTATGTTTATGTCCGAAATTACCATTATATGTTATGGGTTCAATCTATGGGTTTTACTGTAATATTTTGGTTACAAAATGGTAAGAAATGAGCTTTTATTTAGTTAATAGTATTTACTACTTCATAAAGGTGATAAGTACTACTTATGGTAAATTATTAGTGACTTAATTTTAGTTTTGAAAAACTAACAGTTTTCCAAAATTATGTATCCTTTAGTAGTCTTTTTATGCTCATCCAGAGTTTTTTAAAAAGTTTTACAAAATAACTAAAAATGAATCGGGTCATGGAAGGGATTAGGGAAATTTCATGCTGTCTAAAATAAGGAACTAGACCAGACTACTTTTTAAGAGTTTTTATTTTATTAAATAAATGGATACTAAGTAGAAGTGTTTACATGTAATATTATAAATTTTTGTGTTTAGGTTTTGACCTAATTCTCTAAATCCCTAAACCTAAAAAGATCCTCAAGGTGAATTGTTAACATACATAAAGATTAAGTACTCTTTATGGTTGGGGAATTATAGTTATATTGGGTACATAGGTGGAAGGTTTAACTTTGGGCATCATCCGTTATTTTTTTATTATTAAAGAGGTTTGTCATAGAGAATTATATTATTTCATAGGCAATTTTTATTTGAAATTGATAATGTATTTCAGGGGGAATTTACTCATGGGGTATTCCTATGCATCATAGTTATATTTTTTTGATCAGATTTTGGATCTTGATTATTGTGGTTTGAGTAGTCTATGATGAGGTACTATAGTATTCCTTAGTGTTGTGAAACATTTTCATCAATTTTTTCATGCCTGGATTTCTGAGTTATCCTTCATATGAATTTTTATTCTTATAGAAAATGATATGGAAAAAATGACTTCAAATTTATATACCATATTTTTTAGAACTGTGGAAAAAGAGAAATCATAACCATGTTTTCTGTAAAACTCTGTTACTTCTTATCATAACATGTTTTTTAAATAATTATACTTGGTTTTTTTATACATAGACATGTTATGTAACACTTGTGTGGGAGATTACTAAGCATGTTAGATCAGAACCTGTGCACCACTTCAACGGAACATAGAAACTGATTTGGCTTCCAATGTTGGGAGAGGCAAGGTGCCATAGTGAGGTGGAGGGGTTTGTGCCAGCTGGTTGGGTAGCTGGTGATGAGATAGTGAGAGTTCATCTATACCTTTTTTGGAGTAGTTTTGTGGCTTTTAGTCCTTTGTTGATGGTCTTTTAATTGATTTTTTTTATTCTTTTTGTTGTTGTATGTCTCTTCTATTTCTTTATAATTATGTCAGCTATTTTTCTTATTATATTATTTCATTATTTATTTATATATATGTTTTCTATGGGGTTGTTATGGTTTGGAGAAATAGTAACCTATGTTGTGTTTTAGATGCATGGTTAGTTTTCACAACCCCATGGGGATCCGGAAAGACTTTCAGGTAAGTTCAAAAATGGGTTGTGTACTAGGATTGAGGGAACCTCGTGTTGGTTCATCACAATTTGATATCAGAGGAAGTATTTCATTAAGAGTCTATGTCTTGGGACATCATCTCGAATAGAGATAGTATTGTTGGGACTTGATATGTATGTAGTGATATGTGTCTTGCCAACTCTTGTCATAAATAGACTCAAGTTTCCATAATACGTTGATATGAGTGTCTACTGTATTGGTTATTGTTTTAATAATATCAGTTTTTAATTTTGGGTTTTCTCGTTTGAAATAATATTTATTCTGTTTTTTGATCATTCATATATTTCTTGTGTGGTAGTATACATCTGAGACGTCTTCAACATGTTCCTTTGGATGGTGAAGCTAATTCTCCTATAGGAAACCCACCTATAAACTAGAATCTCATTGAGAATATTTCACATGTTGTCTGTGTTGTCGATCAAGGTGTTATATCAGTTTAGAGAACATTTTTAAGGTACAAGTAGTTTCTTGAGGAGAGAGATATCTATCACGGGTGTTATGGCATGAGAAGCCACCATCCATTAAAATGGTGACAGAACCTCAAGAGGTGGATGATTGGATGGACATGTTTGATCAAATATTACACATCTTGGAGACATATGAGAATATTATGGTGATGTGGGAAATGATCAAACTTGAGGGATATGACATGTGATGGTGGGATTATGTGGGTCAAGTAGATAGGCATGTATACTGGGATTAGAAGGGTTTCAATACAATATTCCTTCAGGAAATTTTTCTAGAGTCACTACTGCTGGAGAAGTCATTGGTGTAATGTCATTGTACCAGGGAGAGAAGTCGGTGTCGGCGTGCACCAACTAATTTTCTAAACATTCATGTTTTTCTCCAGACGTGGTAAGTAATGACTAGACAAAGGAAAAAAACTACTTTTATATTTTTCATCTTAATATCAGATCACAGGTGTTCATACTAAATCATTATGTGTATCCTGAGATGGTAGATATATCTATGATGTATGAAAGGAATATGAAAGTAAATGTGGTATTTTCCATCTCTTCCCTTCTATCAAGTGGGATATTCATTGGAATTCATGGGATGCAGAGTAAGTGGCAGGATCATCTCATAAGTGGTCGAAGTGGGTCTCAGCTGTGACCAACTTCTACAACATCCATCACAGCGGGAAATGTTCTTTCAACTTTATATGATTCTGGAAAGGGAGGACACACCATAAATAATGGTCATTGGGATAAAAAAGATGTGAAATAGGTGTAGAAAGAAACCTTCTTCCAGGATGTGACTACACCTCATTATCATTAGGGTTCTTCAACTCTAATGGCTACTACAATGTAGACAGAAGAATTAAAGACAATAGTTCTATAGCCACAAGCCTTAATATTGAAGCATTTTTGCATAGTAGATGAGTGTCCAATGAATGTTATTATATGTTAATAAATAGTTTGATGTAATATCCACATTTTATCTTTTGTATTAAATAATTTATTTGATATTAGTGCCTTTTAATAGTTCATATCTTCATGTTTTCTTAATTTTATTAAACATCCAGTGGAACCTATGTTCTTTACAATGGAGTTAGAAATACCTCTTAGTACAGGGAAATAGTTGGGGTTCACGTTTCCATCTTTTTTCATTGACAATATCATATACATATTTATTCTAGTATTTTCTCATTCTTAATCATGATCAATTTAACATCATCATCGGTATCAATTATATTTTTCTCTCATCGAGATGAGGATGATTGTTATCATCAGCATGATATGTTTCTTTCTCCCGATGGGAGATATAATTTTTTTAGAGTGAGTGGGACCTATGTCTAATATTTTAAGGGACATCCCGCCAGAAATTCATGAGTTTTCTATCAACTTTTCTGTTTGATCATGATGGCATCTCACTTGTTGTTGATATTTCAATTGTTTTTCGGTACATTCTTACTATTTTTTCAGAAAAATTTTCGTCTCTACTTCCAGATAGGGAGGTAGAGCGTAAAATTGACATGGTTCCAGTTATATATTCAATACCAATGAATTCAAATCGCATGTAACTAGAAGAGCTGAAAAAGATCATGATTCTATTAGATGTCCAATATAAAAGGGGTTCATTCACCTTATAATTTCTCCTCAGGAATCCCCATTTTCCATTTTTATGAAAGATGATGGTTAACATCATTTAATTGGGTACTATTTAAATTAGAATAGGTTTATGGTTATGATCATTGATACTTTTCCTCATGTAGATGATCTATTTGACATGTCAAAGTGGGAAAAGTTGTTTTCAATGACTGATCTTTGGTCATGTTATCATGAGTTCAAAGATTGAGATTCTGATATTCTAAAAAAATTAAGAGTATCTATGTACATTATTAATAATTTTTCATCCCTTTGGGTTTGACTAAAACCCCTAAATTTTTTATGAACATGATAAATAAGATATACCATGAATAACATGAAATATTTGTGTTAGTGATTATGGATGATATTCTGGATTATTCAAAATTAGAGAGTAAGAAAGAGAACCATCTGAGTTTTGTTTTATGAATTTTGAGATACCACTTTTTGTGTGGAATGATTTCAAAATTTAGACTTTGGAATCATGAATTGATGATATTAGGGATCAAAAATTTTCATCATGGCTAATCAATTGATCCATAGATGGTGAAGGATGTTATGTCTTTGAAGGAACCACAAATTGTTTTTAGGATATGATGTTTCCATGATCCTGTTAGATACTGTCGATGGGTTTTAAATGAATTTTCTAAGATGGAATAAACTTTGATAAGTCTTACTATGAATTTTATGAAATTCACCTAGGATGAAATGTTTCATACTTCTTTAATGAACTAAAAAGTCTTTGAAAATCGGATCATATTTTGATTTTACCTGATCTCGGTAGGAGGTACATTGTGTTTTATGATGCTTTATTTATTGGATTCTGATTTGTTCTTATGAAGGATAACCATATGTTATTTTATGTATCTCGAAAGATTCAAATTCATGTGATGAATTACCCAACTCATGATTTATAGATTTAAATATTCATGAAATCACTTATGTGTTGGAAGCACTATCTTTCATTGAATGTTTTATGGTCTTCTATGATCATATGAGTTTGAGATATTAGTTCTCAAATATAAAAATGATTACCGGATAGAGATTATAGGTTCAATACATTCAGATGATATACATTGATATCACCTACATCTCAGGAAAGGGAAATTTTTTTGTTGGAACTCTTGTAAGGAATAGACCATCGCAGGACGTCCACAAATCGAATGAGGAGTGGAAACATATGGGGAAATTAAATCAATATGTCATAGATGATCAAGATATTGTTTTAGGAATGGTTAGTTAGAGTGTTTCTTTAACATCATCTCACTGAGAGTATATATTTTTTTATTCAGTTTAAGATGATCAGTTTTAGAAGGCTCGAGAAAGACTTTATTGTGGGGAGACCATTTCAGGTTTGTCTCTATATTCAAATGGTATTCTTCAGATCAAGAAAATGATTTTCATCCCAATATTTGTAATGAGTTCAATATTTTTTGATTATCATAGATCATTGGGGACCTTTTATCTAGGCACTACAATGTTGAATTATTAAATGAGAAGATGATTATAGTGTCTAGGTAAAAAGTGTGACATTGTAGTGTTTTTTCTCATTATTACTCCAGTTAATCAGTAAAGGTAGAGAACGTGAAACCCCCTAGTTTTTATCCTCCTCCTCAAGAGCCAGTTTTGAAATTGGTTAATGTATCCATGGATTTTTTTGAATTCCCACAGACTCCTCTAGGAAAACATTATACCTGTGTGGTTGTTCATAGGTTGAATAAGTCTGCTCATGTTATTATGATCAGGGGTACCACTAAAGCTAAAGATATGTGTATGATATATGTGTAAGAGATTATGAGATCACCTTGGATTACTTATACTATTTTATATATAAATGATCCTAGGTTTACCTTAATGGTTTAGAAGATTCCTCATGAGGAAATCGTATCTTATATCAAGTATATCACAATATAAAATCCACAGATGGAATGTCAAATAAAATGATTAATTCAGAACCCATAGAATATGCTTTGAAACTGTGTGTTGGATTCTAGCCAATCATGGGATGGACATATGGTATTTTTTAAGTTGTTTATTACACCATTTATCAGTGGAAAATCATAATACCCCCTTTTGAGGCCTTTTATGGTCACCTATGAAGATCACCTATTTTTTGGGAAGAGGTGGGTGATGTATATTATGTTGAACTAGGTTTGTTTAGGAAACTTCAGAAAATATTTGGGACCAGAACCAACATCGTGTTACAACACAATGTTGACAAAAAATCGTATGCATATTGGTAGAATCTCCCTTTAGTGTTTTCTGTAGGTGACAGGGTCATCTTGAATGTTTCTCTTCGACTGGGTCATCATCATCATGGATAACAGGGATTGTTTACTCCGAGATAAGTTGGAGAATTTGGGACCACTAAATAGATCAAATAAGTTTCTTATAAGTTACAATTTATGATTCAGTTGATAGGTATTCTTGATGTTTTCAACATATCACAACTCAGAAACAATTACCCATATCCTACAAACATGTTGTTTTAGGATTAAATTGATTTAGTGATAGATGTTTTTATTATGGGGATATGAGTTGATATCATTGAATATGATGTGAATATATTATTTCAGAATTAAATTCCTTTGTTCAATGTTATATGGAAATATTGACCAGATTCTTATGAGACATGCGAATGAAAATCATTTGTGATGGAACTATGAACAGATATCTTTCAAGTAATTACATTGTAAGCATCACATCCTAGGGATGGGAAGTCTTTATGGTGGGGAGTTTCTGACATCCAGTTACCATGACTGGGTATGTTTTTCCCGCTCTCTAATTTCCCTTTTGGTTAAATGTATTTAGATATATTTTTTTGTATTTTATGTTGGCTATAAAGATGTTTCATTTTGTGTAACCATGCAACAATTCATGTAATGGATGTTGGGTATAGTGTGTGAAAGGGGAGATCAAATAGTGAAGGGTTAAATATAAATATTTGGGCTTACATTATGTGGATTAGAAAATGTTCTGTTTTTGAGATTAGAAGATATGTTTTTTATGTTTTTCTCCAGCATGGACTTCATTAAGTGACCAGCACTTACACGTATTGACTCAACCTCTGCCCATTTTTATATCATGTGTTCAATGTTTTAGTTTGCTCCCTTATATGTATTTTTATTTCTCCCATCCCATGATTATTCCAATTTGAGTATCAACGGTACCTTTCATCATAGATTGATCTGTTTAGAATCTGATATTTGTTGTCGTTAAAGTGTGTCTCATTGGTTATATGATATTTCTGCTTAGTTGTTGCAAGCGGTCGTGGTAACACCATATCATTGCAGTTTCATATCCATTTTTATATGTTGTATGTTTTTTCTTTTTGTCCACTAGAACATTAATTAGATCTCATTCTAGGGGCCCTTTCCGTCATTTGTCATGGTGTGGTGGGTGGTCATCCTTGAGGTATGTGGGCTTCCTCTCTTCTACCAACCTATTGTGTTTATATTTGGATCAATTCAAACATGGGGGGATTTGATTCTAGATCCTATGTTGATGGGTTGGTTTTCATTCATTTTCAATTCTCTTGTGGTCGTGTGTGACCCAAGATTAGTGTTTGGTTGATCCATCTCTACCCTATATTTTTAATAATGATTGTTATTAGTTTATAAATTGATTTATAAATAGAATTGGCATGATATTGTTGTGTTTTTTGAAAATATTTTTCAAAGAGAAAGGGGATTTCTCTACTTGTTGATAAATGAAATGAAAATGGGTATTCCAAAAATAATGATATGATTTTTTTGAAAAATATCATGTGGTTTACCTTTGGTACCAAGGTGGAATGTTTAGTATTGGGACATCAGACATTATTTTGTGATTATCAGGGAAGATTGTTTTAGGGATTTCTATTGTTTACTAAGTATATCGGTCTATGGGTACTATATAAACATTTTTAGTGGTTTAAAAAATGGATATTACTCTTCCCTATGATCCTATGTTCTAGGATCATATTTGTGCCATTGATTATTGTGGAATGAGTAGTCTGAATCTGGGACATGTTATATTCCTTGTTGTTGTTATACCCCAGCTTCTATTTTTTATTGCATATATTTCTATGTTAACCTTGATATTCATGTTATTGATTGTCAAAAATGATAAGGAAAATGTGCATTGAAACTGATATACCATATTTTTATTAGAATTTTTGTAAAGGAAAATTTTTACCAAGTTTTCGTTAAATCAAATTACTAATTATTATGCAATGTTTTTATTTAAAATTAGAATATAGGATTTGGTATACATATACATATTATGTAAAACATGGGTGGGATACTTTTGAGTGGATTATATCACACCATGTGCACCTCTTCATTGGTGAGTATACTTTATTATGTCTTCTATTGTTGGGAAAGGCATGGTGCCATCGTGATGTAGCATGGTTCATGTCAACTCTTTGGGTAGCTTAGGGTGGTATGGTGAGTGTTTTTCCATACAATCATTTGGAGTAGCTATATTTTATCCCTTTATTTTTATACATGTACTGGTGTTTTTGGAGGCTATTTTTGTTGTATGTTTTTTTGTTCTCTTACTATTATTACATATAAATTCTATTGTCTTATGTTGTTTCATTATTTCATTGTATGTATGTATTCTAGGTTTTTTTTAGGTTAGGTGAAACCATTATTTTCATTGTATTTTTGATGCATGAGTGCTTGTATCCTGCCCGTGGGGATTAGGAATGCACTTGGAGTTTGTGATAGAATAGGTCGGGTGCTGGATTTGAGGGAAAACTAGTTCAATTCATCAAAAAATCCACTCGTGATTTCTTGTTTACAAAAGATTATATCCAATTAAGTGTGTAATAAGGTCTAACATGAATGTAAAACTAACACCCTAATTATGTCGAAATATTAGAAATCTTAAATATAGTTGGATATTTTTCATACCATTTTGAAATGAAAAATATTTTAAATAGTTAAATATCTGATAAATATATCATTATTAAGAAATTTCATGCCATACCCAACACATGTCATTACTTATGATGAAATAATATCGGAAAATGATCAATCTTACTATGATAAACCCATAAAGATTTTTTATATTAAATAGCTCGGGATGTGGAACTAGATAACGCAGATGATAAGGGTATGGGAGAGAGTTCACAAAATAGAGTAAGTAGTGTGGGAAAGAGATGATGTTATAAAAAATAACTACCATCATCTACTTAGATGGTAAGAACGATGAATTTTTTTGAATGATATTATTTTAGAGAGGATAATGTATCAAAGAAATACATTAATATGTATCTACATTTAAATAAATTAAATATAATAAAATGCTTGTGATGCACATAACACTAGGTTTAATAAAATATGACACTTTTTTAAAATATTATTTAAACATGACCACTACAACATTGATGTTTTTATACATAATAAATAGTGTGAAATAATTAATAATAAATATAAATTTACAAATTTAAAAAATAATTCAATTGTTATTTACTTACAATTAATTAGAAAAATATTCAGCTAAATGAAAAATAAATATTTTATAAAAAACTATATTTTAAAAAAATGAATGGGTTGAGCTGTTTAAAAAGACATTAAAAATAAATTTTTTCAGATTATGAAAATATATTAGATAAAATTTGCATTATTATTTAAATCATTATATCAAAATTATATTAGGGTTAATTTTTTCAAATTTTATAAAATGATTAATTTATTGATTAATAGTGAAAATAATGATTTAATTGAAAACATAATTTCTATTTTAATTATTTAAAAAGTTAACCCATATATTTTATTCAATTTAGAGAAACCAGTTTCCATAATATTATATAAAATATTTTTTAGGTTAGTGGAATCAATTTTAATTGGAATTTTGATATCAAATCCAACTATATTTTTGATTTTTCAATTTCGAAACCATGTTTTTTGTAACCTCTTCAGGTAAAGATTAAAATTATATTCTACAGATTTTATTAATTAAATAATAAAATGTATATTATGTTTTCTGAATCTTATGAATTTTAAATATCAACTATGTTCTCCTAAATATTATAAAACAATTATTAGTAAAATATGTAAAATTTAATTACCATAGTTATGGTAAAAAGTGATTTTTAGGGGTGAAATAATATTATTTTTATAAAAACTACATCTCATATTTTCCAAAGATTATTTTAGAGGATTATGATTCATTTAATATTTTGGCATAATTTATTCCTTTCAAATATTTATTTTCTATCTACTCATATACTTATAAAGCACACCCCCTTTCTTCCCCTTTTGACGCATACAAATCCATTTGGATTGGAAAATGCATACCAAAATTCGCCATATAATCTCCTACCAATACCCATCTATCATTTATTTAATTATAAATCCAATATATGAATGATTTTTTTAGAAACCTAATATGGTTGTCCGAGTAAGAAGCAATTTTATTAAATATTCATTTTTATTTTATATCTTTATCCGCCTCCATCGAATATTTTTAATCAATATATTATAAAAAAAATTGTATCCCACATGTACTAATATTTAATTAAGTTTTTTTTAATAACCTATATATTTCTATCATTTCATAAAATGGGATATAAATTTTTTTTATTTTGTACTAGAAACAATGGTCTTGCGAAACGATGTAACTTGTTTTCCATCAACACATTTCATGATGAACTAACATTATTGGATAAATCAATATATATAATATTTTTGATAAAATAAATCTAGTGGAATTATAATATGAAATATTTATTATTACACTCATCTATTTTTTATATATTATTACGTAGCTCATGATTTCGGAAAACATATCCTTGCAAAGCGATCATATTTTTTTTCACATATGCTATAAAAAGATGGTAATAAGGTAAAATTTTATGAATATATGTTAAATATATTAAATAATATAAAGTATGTAAAATTAAAATTTCATGAAATTCATTATATTTTAAGCTATTATGGGAATGATATCATTTCTGGTGCGTACATACGACCTACCATCTCTAAGAAGTGACAATATTGTTTTTCATTCCCAAAAATTTATAATGGTTATAATATTGTATGTACGATGTAAATAAGATAATTATAAAAAAATTTAAATTTTATACTTTTTTATATTTTTATCTTATATAAATTAATAATAACATTCATAAAAAAATTTTGTGATAAAATACGGATACTACACCCGGAGCAATAAAAAAATGAGATATTCATAGAAAATGCGTGGAAATAATTTATAATAGGATAATATATGATATCATAAATATGATTTACTTTCTATTATAAATTAACAATAATATTGAAAATTTATATATGAGGTTTAATTATATAAAAATAATGTAAAGCGTGAGGTAAGGGATTTCATATTAATTTCCATTTCATTGTATATGCACATATTCACTTTTATATTGTTCTAAACCTCTTCTTTGATGCATTTAACAATAATACCAATTTATTCATGGTCATTAATTTCTAACATGATGTATATTATTAAAGGGGTTACATTTTAAATGTTACCAACGGTGTAAAATTTTACTGTACAATATATCTTTATTTAGTGGTTGATTAATTTATCTTGAAAAAAATTTATTGTGTTCATTTTTCATTATACTTTAAATTTCACAAAAATATACCTATTCTAAAATTATATATATGTTCATTTATTAAATCTTATATTATTTTTACATATGGTGTTTACATTGAATTTTAATTAATTAAAAGGGTAATTATTGATAATTTTACATCTTTTACTCCATATAGATATTTTATATAAGGCATATTTATTGATGAATTAAATAGATTTATTAATATATGTTGAATGATTTGGAAATGTAGTTATGAGCGGTTCTAGATAATAGATATGTGGTCAATACATTAATTAGGCACATTATAGAATCCCGATGGATAATTTATAGGGGTTTTCACATTGATTTAAATTTTATATTGAATCATACTTACTGTATAGGTATCATGGAAAATTTGATCATTAATCCAATATTTATTTATTTCCATCATTCAAAATTTAGTTATTATTATTATCAAATATATATTCAAATTAAATTTATATAATTTATCATTTAATTATTATTATATTGACATATGATAATTGGATTTCATTTTTTACCATTATATTTGGATTATTCTTTATCAAATAATGATTGCCAAGATATCAAATAATGGAATATGATTTTAGTTGTTTACCATTCTATTTTTATTATACATTATTTATTCAAAATAGCTACCCATATTTTTTAACCTTAATAATAATTTGACCTTACTTTTATTTTTGTATTTCTATATAATATTTATAATAAATAATTGAATTTGTATCATGGATGAACATTATATTATTTTTTATTATAAATAAATTGTATTCTTAATATAATAATTTAATCATATATGTATATTTTTCAAGGATAATAAATATTAAATCATTTTAGATATGATTTTTGTTATATAATTTCAATGTAATTAAGTAGATGCAATATTTGGTCTAACAAAGTCAGAGTCATTATAGTTTCTATCATAGGATGTTTAGTACAAACAAGGGAAACTAGATTAAGGAAAAAAAATATTAACAAACACAATTCTATGATATAAATTCATGATATGTATCTAATATAATCATAATGTATTGTTTTCAATTATATTGTGTGGGTTTTATTAGTAATAAAACCATTTTTTGGTACTGAAAATTGAGGTGGTCGTGTCAAATCATTACCCATGGGTGATGACCACAAAAATGGAACATTGTTATCGACCAGATTATCCGATAGTTCATGAGACTATATTTTCACATGGATTGGTACTCAGGGAAGATATTCTTATAATAATAAGCATTTTATTTGAAAAAGAAATTATTATGTCTCGTATGATAATATTATCACAAAATAATCCATGTTTATTATTATGGATTTAACAACGAATGTTTTTTTTAAGTTATCATATGTGATGAACTAAATTTATAAATATAAATTATGACTTGAAGTTAATAAATTAAAGGTATAATAAAATATATTATATTATTTAAAAATGAAAATAAAGAAGAATATGTTTTTTAATACCCTTGTAAAATGCATATATTTAACTTTTGAAAAATACAATACAACTGATATTAGAACCGACATGATCATCAATATATTAGTGTTGCATAATTTGGTAGTGACATTAATCCATTCCCATATGGAATAGAATTTTGTTCCAAAATTTTATTATCATATAATGGATAACATAATGCAAAAAAATCCCATATAGTTTTTGGGAAATAATAATCAAATGGTTGATATTAAATGGATTAAGGCTCTTGAGAATATATTTAAGGAATTATGATCTGATAAGATGGAAAATGATACATTTACAGTGAATTTTCTAAAAATTGGTATTGATAAATGATGGTAATTGTTCATCAATAATAAGAATATAGATTACATATAACATATGAAATATGCCTATTTTATGGATACAATCATTAAAAAATTGTTCCACCGTGAAAACCAACATGAAATGATGATAATATACCCAAGTTTCATGAAAATATACCACGATTGTGTTTATTGGAATAATGATACCATAATAAGGCTATCTAGTTATGATATTAAATACATATGATACATATAATATAGGATTTACCATTTCATAGAAGCGATTAAACCATGTATCTAAAGAGCACATCTCTTATACAGATTTTCATCATATGATGAAATAGATTTATAAAACATAAATATAAGGAAGGATATTTATAGATAATATTATTGTAAGTGAAATCATGAAACAAGGATGTTGAATGGGAACAAATAAAAAATAATGAATAAATGAAGAGGAAGACAACTATGATAGTTAAATTTTGTAAAAACTATTAAAATAATCATTTGGAAAAATACTAGAACATAGTGTGTGGTTTTTATAATTGTATATAAACATTTCATCAGGGTAATGAATAAAAAAGGAACAAGGAAAAAACGGGTATTTAGTGTTTAAACTGTTTGTATATGGTCCGCTATGAAATCATTGGTCAAAAAATAAAATGATTTTATAACAATGTAGGTTAAGGGAAGAAGCCAAAAATTTTATTATCACTAAATTCATGGATAATGTTGCCAATGAAGAGGATGAAGGTGAACTAATGATATCTTCAAATGGATAAAATTCATTATTTCATTCTGGATCATCTCACTTTGTAATATCATCCATTCATTCTATTAAAATTTTATATTTACCTAGTACTTGATGAAGGTTGTTTTCAATCAAAAATCATTTTGGATGTCATAGTACCACAAGTATGTGACCTAAAGATTCATTAATGAAATGAAAATGTGATTCATTTACTGAACATATTCTTATATATATGGTAGATTTAAATATTTTACATGGTATGGTTGGGTAAAAATATAATGAAATAATTTATTTCTAGAAGTATTGAATTTATATTTTTTATGAATATATTGAATTCAATTTAATTATAGAAGAGACATCCTCATTTGGGATATGTCTAGATCGACACCAGGTAGATGTTCTAAATGAGACATGTGGAGAAGATTAATAGAAACACTATAAGGATGGAGAATATAATATTCAAATTCATGATTTAAATATTATATATGAAGACATGAATTAATTTACTAATGAATTATCTCTATATACACTAATGCATATTGTTGATTTTTCAGTTATTTATTCCCAGATTCATGACCAATATCAAAGACACTGAAGAGAATGTACACAATTAAATTATTTGAGATAGAAAAAATATATGATTGTTGTGATAATTGAATTATTTAAACGTGTTTTTTACCACAGAGAAAACTTATTATTATCATTAAAAATTAATTTTGATCCATGAGGATGTGGCATGATTATAGTTAAATAATCTATATTATGATATTGAAGAAGTATCACCTATTGCACAATAATTATTTATTCTATCAATTTCATGATCCCTAATGCATTTCAAAGATTGTAAGTAATTACATGTAAATCCATTGTGATTATATAGTGATGCAATTATGATGAAAATATTTTAAGGGTGTTATGGACATTATGCATTTATACGAACTTCACTATGATTTCTTAATTCCCCCTCCATTTTAATAAATTTAATGAACATATTATTTAAGTTATATCATAATTATTTTTTATAATTCATTGATACTATATTTGTGTATTATAAAATCTATTAGGACCATGATAATCATGTTTATATTATTATTGATTCTTTTAGATAGAAAGGGTTTATGGTAAATATAATAAGTGAAATTTTATGCCTCAATATCTTTATTTTATTATATATATTATCTATAATGATGAAATATAAGTTGATCTAATAAATAAAAAAGAGTTTATAAAGGGTTATACACAAATAAAAATATGTGGCATATATAGTTTTATTGGTATGGAATGTTACTATTATTGATCCCATCATAATTTTTCATGGTTTCCAAAGTCCTTAACCAAACATACATATAAAGGTGTTAATTTTGTTTGGGAAAAGGAATGGGAAGAATGATTTTTATTACATAAAGAGGATATCAATCATATATCAAATTTGGATTGTATCATTTGTAAATGAAATGTTTTATTTAATATTTTTATATATCGAAAAAAGTACTTCATTTTTTTCTAATGAAAAATGATAAATTTATTTCCCATATTTAAAAGAAATTGAAGACTCATGAATATAACTATCCAACCTAGGATCTTGAGATCAAATCTAAAATCATTTATTTGATGGCATGTAGGCATTATCTCTATAGGGAAATAAGTTAGATATAAAAATATAATAGAACCATAAATAAACTACTATATAGAAATATATCATTATGATACAATGATGATGGATCCACCTACCAAAGGATTATGATTTCTCAATACACTACCATCCAAGGATATAAAGTAATGTATTTGAGACAATTATTTTGAAATATCAGAATTTTCTAACATAGATAAGGATTAACATACTACTTATATTCATGTATATAGAAAATATGAATACAAGTATTATTATATAAGGATACATATCACAACTTTTTCAAATGACCATGAAACCATCATTATTAGAAACAATAAAAGGTATTCAATATTATTAACAAAACATTGAAAATAAAATTAATACTATGGATTTTGTGAAATTAGTTGTCTTTGATATTGAAGATGGTGTTCTGAAATATGAAATGATATTATGTGTTACACCTATAGCTATGCAAAAAATGAAATTGTTAGATTATTCCAAAAGATAGAATTTCAATATACACCATGGTATCACCAATATGTATATGGAATTGGTGAATTTTTTTAGTGGTATAACTAGAACTGCGTAATTTAACCCTATATATCAATATTCTTTTTAGATTGGTAATGTTTTTACTATATAGACCTAGGGGAGTCATAAAGCCACTTAATTTTTCTAGGTGGATAGAAGTAGAAATTACTATTGATTTTTTCACCTTAATAATATAAAATCATAGAAATAATGGGGGAATTTTATTGTTTATCTCTTAAAAAAACATCCAATTTCCGATGGATAACTAAAATTTAACCTCTTTAGTACCTCAAAAGGCTGAAAGTTAATGATGTTACAATACATAATTAAACACATCATTAGATTCTATCATATCATGATATATATTTTAAATAAAAAAATCAAGGAGTGTATTCTCTATGAATTTTAAGAACTACATAAAATACAAAATATAATAGATATTCAAATGAGGTATTAAAAATTTAAATTCATGTTGAGTTCATTTACCCTTGACATTCATGTTATAAGGGACAAGTATTTACCTTTTGTAGTGTTTTTATAAAACCATATTTTCTATTAAAGTATTCAAATGGCTACAAATGAACCATTATATTGAATGATATTTTTTACTACAACATAATTGGATGAAATTGATTGAAGGAAACTAGTAGGCCAAGAAATGGTTGAAGAGAAAACAATAAAGGTAAAGAATATCTATCCTCATATTAAACAATTTTATTTTGTGAAAAAATAGTTATACTGATAATCAGAGTAAGGATTTTGAATAAAAAATACAAGATCATGTTTTCATGTGTGTATATATGTGGAATGGAGTCATAAGGTCTCATAAAAAAGGTAAAAAATCCCTTGTTACAATAGAACCATGATAATCCTCGAATGAATTGGAGATAGTTCTTACCATATAAATTTATTCATTGTATATAAAAATAACATGATGTGTTCCATATATCAATTATATATATATAAATTACAGAATCATCAAATTTTCTCACTTTCAATTAAATATATTAAAATCCGGATATATCTTCCGTTGAATAACCATCTAAATTCTAGATGTTATTGAGTAATAATTGACGAATTGTATTACTCGACGGGAAAATATACATTGGTAATGTCATTGAATATGTAAATTAACATGGTAAATAAATGATGTTCTGTTTACGAACAACCCTAATCAGTTTGCGAGGTAATAATATGAAATTTTTTTGAAAATGTTTTTATTTGAGGGAAGAATGTTCCACCTTGAGACTCAAAGACTTACATTTATTAAAACAAATTGTATGACTCAATAAAAGTATTATTTATATATTACCAATATAACATATTACTGATATTCGAAGGAATTTATAGGGATATGTGCATTATAAATGTTATTCCACATTGAAATTTATAAAATAAATACATTTTTTATCTATAGATGATAAATAAAATAATATTATTTTTAAAGAACAAGATTTTTTTCTTAAAAAAATAATCTCTCTTGAATGATGTTTTTTCTCACTTTGATTATATAATGTAATACTATTTTTACCAATTTTATTAAATTATTTTAATAAATTAATATATACTTATAAATAAAAATATGATAACTACCTTAGGGAAAATATTTGTATTTTTCTAAATTGTTTTATTTTTAATTAATAATTATAAAACTCATTTTATTGAAAACATACTTTTTGATTAATTTATATAAAAAATAAAATTATATATTAAATTTTATATAACGTAAATTTTTTTAATAATATTTTATTAAATATTATTAATGTTCCTGTGATCAATAACATATGGATTTTCAATATTATTAACTTATATACTTTGGATAATTATTTACTTGGAAATCCAATTTTTATCACGTCGGTCGGTGTAATTTTTTGTCAGATTATACCAATTATATTAATTTATTTTGAAGAAATGTATTCCACATTTTGGATAAAAAAATTTCATTTTATAATAAGGTAAACATATTTTTTCCCATTATTAATTGTAAAATAAATAAAAATTAATTATCACGATGAAGTGTAAAACTAATTTACTTATAGTTAAATGGAAAATATATATATTAAAGCTACCTAAAATCATTTATAAATCCAATTGGTGGGAAAAATTTATTCTCATTACCTATAAAGGTTCAAGAAGACCCATTTAGATGGTTATGGAATGATAAAAATGTTGGTGTAATTGATTCATTTCATGATTTTCATTTCTGTTCTCCCCCAATTACAAATGCATACCCCCTATCATCTCAATTGAACAGAGAAAAATATATTTGGATTTTACATACCAACCAAAATAGATTCTATACACCCCAAACATAATCATATATCACATTTTTAAGTACAAATATATTCTAGTATGGCTTTTGGTGCAATTTTAAAGTTGTCATCTGAAGAAAATGTAATGTTCATAATCAATCGTTTTTATATTTCTTCTTCTAAAGAATTAAAATAGTATCCAATCAATAATGTATAGTAAAAAATTTATCCAATATAAATATATTTTATCATGTTATGGTAATTTCTTATATGAATCACTTACTCTATCACAAGTGAACGAAAATGGCCAATCATGTGTACGATGAACATCTTCCTCGCGAACCGATGAAAATCATTTTCCATAAACACATCTCAATGTTAGATATGATGACTGGCTAAATATATAAATACAATAGTTATTATATAATTTTACTTCTTTAAATATAATATCACATACACCTTCTTACCTTCAATTCCATTTAATATATAATTAGATTGCTCATGTGTACGTCGAACTACCACCCTACAATGTGATGTGATTCTTTTTTCACATACGATCTACATGGAAGTTAATAAGGACATGTTTAATTATTATATGTCAAATATATGGTATGATATATATTATATTAAATGAATATTAAATACACATTATTACCATTTCACCATTAATAGAAATGATATCTTCACTCATTCATACATACGACATACCATTTTAAAGAATTGATGTGATTTATTCCAAAACATATAATTAAGTATTAAATATTATAAGGTAACAACTAATAGAATATGATATTTATAACATTATTATTATTCAATATATAATGAATTTGTATCATATGTACAATAATTGTATATTTATGACAGAAAACATTTAAAGCATAGCAGTCCTCACCCGATGTGATAAAAAAATTAAAATATTACTATAAAAAACTTTTATAATGCCATCTTAGGATAATATATGATATTATAAATATGATTACGGTTCTGGTGTAAATTAATAACATTATTAAAAAATTATATAGTATTTTAATGTGCCTTAGTCTAACTAAATATTTAGGATCATTATTATTTCTCAATATTGATTTCATTGATACATATTTTTTAATATATGCATATTAACTTGTTTTCATTGTGAATGCTCCCCCATTGATGTATTCCATATGAATATAAAATTATTATTTGTGATTAATTGTTTTTAAAAATTATTCTATATGGAGTTATAATCAAATATCACCATTGCGGTTAAAAATTATTGTTTAATCTCTATTTCTTTTTATATTAGTTAATTTTTTTAGAAAAAATCACCTTATTGTGACCATTTTTCATTGGAAAATAAATCGATATTAAATATAAATATTATTTTATTATGTAAATTATTACTTTATAAAAATTATTAAATATTTACGAAATGTCTTTAATTTTAACTTTATTTTACCTAATTAGGAAATATTAATAAATCCATATCTATTCCTCATTATGAATATTTGGTAATAAAGAATGCTGATATAGAAATTAATTATATTTTTTGAAATATGAATATTTCATTAGATATTTAAATAATTATAGGTCCTAATAATATATATACATATGATTTATTATCATGTTCCATGAAGAAATCAATTCTCCAAATCTGATGGATTTCTAACAGAAGTCTTGAAATATATTTTAAATGGTTTTGACCATAGGGATATCATTATTCCTGAAATCATGACATAATATAATTATTAATTTTCTTCATTGATAATTCATTTATTATTATTCCTGATATTTTTTAATTTATATTATCCATTGGATTATTTCAAAATTAGTTTACAGATTAAGTGGTTTTTGTTTTTAGTTACATTCTTATATATATTGATTATTACCTCTCCTATTATGATAGTCATCTTGTTGATTATATAGTAATTTTTTAATATATTTCAATTTTCATATTTATTATTTCTTATTATATGATGATATATTTTATTGTACATAATCCTTTTTGATTATTTCAACTCACCCTTCTGTTGTTTTCTTTCCCTATGATATGAAGAAAAAAAAAAGAATGAGTTTGATGGACATAGATTATATAATTTTTTACAAGTTACATTTTATTTATATTAACTGTGTAAAATGGGTATCATGTATATATCTAGATCTTCATGATAACTAAAATATTTTAATATTTTGGATGTGATATGTTATATCATTTTATAATATAATAATTAGTACATTGTCTTTATGTTACTAGATTCCGGGTCTTTACACTTCTAATTCTTAAACATATACAATATAATCTATAATAAGGAATTTTTTAAATATCATTTTCATCCCCTATCTAGTATATTTATCTTACATCACACCTAAATAAAATTTCATTTGTGGAAATTTTTTTACCTACTTCATTGACTGTGCTAGATTTTTATCTATTTTTCATTATCATTGAGCGAATTTATTTCTATTTTCTCGCATAGTACTATAAAAAGTACAATCTATACCACCACCTAAATTAATTCTTCATTTTGATAAATATTATTAAAAAAGGATTCACCATTAAATTTTGCCCTTATTATATTTTATATACATCGAATTATAATTGATATTATGCATAATAAATTCAATTTCATGTTCTAACGCTTCCATCACAATCCAAAAAATCATATTTTTTTCTCAAAATATAGAGTTATTAAAATCATGGGGGTTCACATAACTATTCTTCTCATTTTCTTCCCATTCTGAAAATGTATACCATAAACATATTCCAAAAGGCTCTTATTATTATTCATCTTAGAATACATCCATTATACCATAAATAAATAAATTTCAAGGGAAATGTAAAACTTATATAATATATTTAATACTTCATCTTCTCACTAGATGATTGATTGGTTACACTAAAACCTATATCATTTTTATTGAAATATAAAAAATAGATATATTATCAGTCACAATTCTTCGTTATATAAATATTTAATTATCTCAGAATATTCCCTTTTCATGAGTTCTATTATCAAATAATTTCATATCTAATCCATATTGTTTTTACCCAATCGTTATTAAATAATGAATTTAACATGATACTTTCATATTATTTCCATTGTAGCGGTCATATTTTCAGCAAGGAGAAGAGTAGATTCTATACTTCTAACTCTTCCATTTAGAGCAGTGTGTCTTGTATGAGAAAAAATCTAGGCATGAGTCGAGGAACATTCCCCATTGAGTATCATGGCATCCCTGTTTCATTAGGAAAACTACGAACAAGAGACTTTGAAAAAGTGGTTAATAATATTCTTGTTCGAATTAAAAACTAAAAACCCATTTCTTATCCATCGAAGGATCGATAACACTTTTGAATAGTGTGATATCCACAATTACAGTTCAAACTATGGTGTCTATCGACGTTTTAAAAGGGGTTACCAGCTCCATTGATGGAATTCTGGCACACTTTATCAGGGATGATTTATGGACGGAATGAGAAAATGTGTTTCATGGTGGAAGATGGCTCCACCTACTTGTGATGGAGGCCTCACTATTAGGAGTATCAAGACCACCATCTGTTCCATGCTTGTGAATCTTGCATGGAATGTTATGGAGGGACACATGTTATGGTGGAGGAATATGTCTTGGAGTTATAAGACTGTCGTTGTGAGTCCTCTAGTCAGGGGGACACTGTTTTGGTCTTCGGTATGCAACATCATTCCAAGCCTCATTCCCCATGAAAAATGGATCATTGGTGAGGGGAACATCATATACTAGTATCAAAACATATAGGGTGACGTTCTGGCGTATCCAGGATGCCCGACACCCTCTATCTCTTTCAGAGAGGCATGTTTGCATCCTCTGTTTTTCGGATTGTTCTGGATGAATCTCAACTAGTGGAGTTTGATTTGGTTATTAATAAATCTAATTGTGAAAAGTGTTTCTACATCTATTTTATCTTCAGTAAAATTAAATTTGTGGACTTCCATAGGAGTAACGGTTCGCAGTGGCCACATGAGAGGTGGAATGACATGGTTTGGTATAGTAAAATTCGCTCAAAATTTAACTTTCTCACCTGGAGGATCTGAAAGAAGAGAATTCAATCAGATGAGAACATTGTATGTCTGGGCATTAGAATGGTTTTCTACTTTCACTGTTGTGTGAATATAAAAATAATAAAGCATGAACCGCTAGTTCTTCAAGAGGGATTGAGAAAGGCATGAGATGAGATGATTTGGAGTTCTTACTGGTTACTCTACCCAAGTAGGTTCAAATGAGTGGTACATGGAGAATTGGTTCTAGGGGACTAGAGGGTCAGTGGTGGAGGTTGTAGCATGAGCCATCATTTTTAATTCAGGCATCTGGATGTTATGAAATCTTAGGAATCACCCCATTTTTTAGGGAATCACATCCTCAGGTAGAGCTATTGTAACAAGAACAGGTTTTTTATTAATTGAGTTGATCAGTTTGGATGACATTGGGAAAGAATTGCTTTCCTATTATGCATTGCAGATAACACAAAGAGAGGTGTAACAGCTTGGTCATGGGGATCAGGGGATATGGATTAGCTTGGCTCATCCAAAGTGTTGTCTCAAGCTAAACACTAATGGTTCTTGTGCAAGGGGAGAGATTCAAGGTGGAGGAGTCATCTGTGGCCGCATGGGGAGCGTGGTGATGGCGTTCTCAACTAATTTTGGGGGTGGAAATATGATCCAGGATGATTATCATGTGGGTCTTATAGGGTTCCCAATGTTCAATCAATGGGTTATTATCATCGCACATTTGGAAATAGATTAATTGATCTTCCATGATGCTCTTCATGATAAAGGCAATATTCTCTATTCAATTTGTTACACAATTAGACAATTCGAGGACCTCCTTAATGGTAAAATTAGAGTTTGTCACACATTTCATGAGAGAAACAATGTTCCAGACTACATGGATTCTATTATGGTCCTTGGGGCACCGGTGGGTTTCCTATTGAATAAGTCTCATTTTAAACAGGGGGGGTGAACCTCATTCAGAGCGATGACCTCTCCCTCTATAATTTTTACCCCCTAGGAAAGGTTTCCTTTCTTCCAAATTGTATTATTTCTTCACTTTGTTTTGAATAAAAAATTTAATGTTGGATGGATGGTTAATAAAAGGATAAAAATATTCATAAGATTATATAATTATTTAACATCATCATATATGATTAATTCTTCTACAAAATGAAATATGAAAACCCCTCAAATAATCTATTGTTATTTATATTTATAGATCATTACACTCCTCTAAATAATATACAATTTATCATTGCACGGGTAATTATTCATTATAATATAAATAAGATATGTTTAATAAGATCCTTATGAGTTATAGTGTTATCATATCTGTAATTCATATAAGTATTAAAAGGGAGTACATCAATATTAAAATTGCATGCCTAGTATTCCCCAACATTATAATGTAGCTATCATAACTATATGGCCTAGGATTGTCCCTACCATATAATTTATCTTCCTAAAACATTTATTGATTATTATATATCACATATGAATATCATTTATTAACAATAATCATTAAATATATTTACATTAGAGATATTATCCAATAATTAGCCAATATTCATAACTAAACTTAGGCTTGATAAAACATTATCTTAAAGATATTTCATCGCTAATTTAAATTTTAAAAAATCTATATAATCAATGGATGGATATAAAAATATAAAATAATTATATATTAACAAAGAACCATTTTTATTGATTTTGAATAAAATCTGTACAAGTCATCAAAAATTAAAAATAGTTATGATCAACAACCCAATTTCCCATATAATTCAATAAAAAATTATTTTTAATACTTATATTGTATCAAAATTTTCATTAACATTAGGATCAAATATACTATCTATTTTTTTTTGGGTTTTCCACAATGTATCTTCAAGGACCCAACCTTACAAAATACATAATCTGGTAAATTATTTTTGAATTATCTTTATTTTATTACCATATACAATTTTGGATTATATTTTTAGATAATTAGTAAATAATAAATAAATATCAATCCAGAAGAATACAGAATGTTTAAAAAAATAAAAAATACATTTCTTCTATAATAATAATTTTTTAAATAAAACATGAAATATTTTGATGAAAAATCATCATAATAATTATCATAGAATCTCTTTTTATATTACACTGCCATAAAACCTATGAAAATAATTTTAAAACATGGTATGAGTAAAAATATATTAGTAAGTTATATAAAATAATGGAAGGAGTTATTCCATGAACATTTATAAACATATGAAATAATTTTCCCAAATACATACTTCTCACGCATAAACAATATATATACAATACATTTGAAAACAACAGATTTCCATAGAATAAAGAAAACACAAATAATTATGTATAAGTAACTGGGTTAATTACTTAATTATTATTTTAATACTCATGGATACCTTACAATTTATCCATTACGGATACCATATGGTGTTAGCAACGTAGTTACAGTTGGAATAACCATATCTGCCAAATTCCAACACAAACAGACCCAATTCAATACAGAGGGATATAGGTCCCACCCATTATAATAAATAGTTTCCAATGATAAAAAATAATATTAAATATCAAATATTTCTTCATAAAAACATTCCTTATCAAATTTTTAAAAAGAAACATAAGGAGTGTTTTGAAAGGAATAGCCCTTACCTTATGTTTTTCTTACCTCATAAGGGTAAAAAAAACTAATATAATAGATTAAATACTATTATTACTCTATTAATGATCAATATTAATATTTATAATACATTTTATGATCATTGTATAATATATTTATACCCGTTTATTAATTGTAATTTTTTAAAATTCATTGTTTCGAGTAAATTTATTTAATGTTTTGAATTGTTGGTTCATTGTGGATTTTCTTATAGAATAGAAGAAAAATAGAATAAATGGAAATAAAATAAATTAATTTGATTCTATTATTTTAAATGGTACCATATATCATTTTTTGATATTATGATGTTTCAATAGATAAAATATTCATGAAACTGATTTAATTTATTTTGGTGGTTTTTATGACCATCACAAACTTATGTTTATTTATCTAATATTATATTAATATATTAGTTCCAAAAAATTATAAAACATAAATAATTTATAATAAATTATTATTTAACCATAATAATGGTTTTATGAGCTTTCTTGAAGGAGTTATGGGAAAATTAAAACACTTCAACCATGATGATGGTAAATTGACACATCACAGATGATGTTTTCATTTTTTATAATCAGAGGAGAAGTGTAACATCCTGGATAAATGAAGAATATGAAATTTTAATATTTATTATTATTTTTGAATAAAATATTAATTTTACTTTATAGGGTTTTCTTTTTTTTGATAGTGTACACGATACGCAACAATGTGTTTCTTGGAAATCATATGTTGCAAACTAATAATATAATATTAATATTTTAAATGGTAGTTAACTCATTGCCATTGTATTGGAGGAAATGGAAAAAACTAACGAAAATATGATTGTACATTATTTTTAAATTTATCTATACTTATAAAAAAATTGAGGCTAAAAATGTGAATGAATTTAATTTTAAGCATAATTTACATTAAAAGGCCGATTTACCGACTTTTAATAGTGAATCCTCTTGAAATCTAGTTTTGGTCATTTTTATATGTTATATTTTACCAAATAAAATTTTTATTTTGATTTTTAACATCAAAATTTACTTTGGGTAATTTATTGGAATTTTTTTGATAAAGTTCATTTTTTAATGAATAGTGAAAAATATTGTATTTTAATTCAAAACAACATTTTAATCCAATTTATTTATATGGTTAGATTATATTTTTAATTAGATTTATAGTGTAATTAGAAGAAATTTTTACCATTTAATCCAATGTTTGTCATTGGAATTAATTTCACTTTGAACTTGGACATTATCAAGTGTCAATCTTTTGATAGTTATTGTTTCTTAAAAACACGCTATTTTTTTAACAACAGAAATTAATTTTAAATTAAGTAAATCCACTACTATATTTTTAATTTGTAAAAATAGGTATCATTTTTGAATTCGGAATATGAAATAAAGATTAGGCTGAATTTTTTGTATTTTCTGAAAAACATCAATTTCGGATGAATAGTGAAACCAGTTAGTAATAGTTAAAAAAACTGGCTTTTTCATTTAAATGAAAAATTTCCACTTTCGTAAATTGAATTTAAAAAATCTGGAATACATGGTTGTTATTATTATGTAAAATTTGGTTCAATGAGATGAATTTTTTTTGGTGAATAGTAATTTTTTACTTTTATTTACTAAGGTTAAAGGTAAATAGGGTAATTAAATGTAAAAAGAAAATTATAATATCTTTAACACTTGTCTAAACCATATTGGTTGAGTCATTAACGACAATGGGAATCTTTGGATTGATTTTTTTACCCCATTGAGCCACTTGGGAGTGATAATGACTATATAGATTAATTAATTTAATGTAAAGGCAAAATAGACAAAAAAAATCTTTCAGTAATAAATTTTTATATGGTGTTAAATAATTAATAATTTTGTCTATAAATATTCATTTGAAAGATAAAAATATTTCCTACATCATTGTGTTTTTTCTATAATTTTTAGACATCATATAAATTAAATTATTTATGACACAATAATGATGAAGTATTTACCACGTTAATAAATGATTTAAATAAATAAGATTATAATGAATAAACTATTATCCAAAACATATCCAATTGTGATTGGATAATTTTATTTCGAATATGAGTCACCTTATCTTCGACCTTAATGATTCTTGGACCTTTTTAAAGAGAATATAATTATATAATAAAATAATATTTTCACACTTTCCTTAGGAGCCCCTCCTCCCCCTTATAAAAGGAGACCACTTCTAACCAATTTTTTACACCTCTCAAGCCATTTGGCTCGTCCATAATCTTCCCAATTCAGCTACCTACATCCCTATACTCATTCTAGAATCCTTACCTTAATAAGAAGGGACTTCAAGAAGTTGTTTTGTTCAAGCCAAAGAGAGTTACCCAAATTAAAGGAAATGGTTTCTCATAAACTGTTTTCTTTTATTTTACTTCTCCAACCCCTAATTGCTTTTTATTCCTTTCTTTTGTAACAACACCATTATCCTATATATACTAGTATGTTTTTATGTTATTTATTCGAACTACACTTTCATACACATCCATCTTATGGGTGAGGAACATAGTGTTTATATGGATGAAAAACTAACGCCTCACAAAACGATGATTGTTCAACTACCTCATTCCACCTCTCATAGTGGCCATTATGATAGAAATGTATTTATATGTGATATATATTATATTTATATTTTTTATGCTTCTGTATTAACTTTTTATATCATACCCTTATGGTTTCCATTATGGTTAAACGTGATAATTTAATTTGAGGATGTACAGACTACCACCCCATTAATGTGATATGACTCGATCATACCATATTTGGTATCTATAAAGGATATATTAAATGATATTATATATGATAAAATATTGTAATTATAATACTACTATGTATAATTATGTTTTAATTTCATTAAATATGAAATAGAAATGGAAGTAGCGTTCATGCGTACGTACGTCTTACCGCCTCCATGAACGGTGCTTTTCATTTATTACCTCTAAATGTTATGTACAATTATAAATAAATTTATATTCTGGATATATAATATATATATGATATCTACATCATGATTATAAATCTAGATATAATGGACTACTGACAACATGGACAACATGATAATATAAGGTGTTCATTTTTTGACTGAAGTACCAAATGTCGACAAAATGACAATTATTAACATAAATGATTACATAATGTTTATAACATGGTAATAATTGATATAAAAGGAATTATAAGATTGAAAAACGTTCTTAAGCAAGTATAAATTAGCATTATTTTATTATTCAGGATATTAAATAACAATCAAGTCAAGTTGGACACGAGGTAAGGGATTTTTTTATCTCACTTTTAATTCCGTGAAATTTCCATTGTTCTCCACATAATCGTTGCATGTGGTGTATTTTGTACATCAATTTGATATATATTATCATTATTCTAATTTTATTCATTGTATTGTATGATTAATTTTGTGGTTATTAACTTTTGGTCATATGACTCAGTTGATTACAACATGGTAAATGGTTTCTTCTCACTTTTTATTGAGATTCATGCTATATTTGCCACTATTTAATTTTGTGTGGTGTATGTACTTACCATGATTGTACTATTTGTTTAATATACATTCATTTATGAGTATTTAAATCTTCATTGTATGATCCTTCTTTCACGTGGCTTATGTTTTGTATGTTACCAAATCGGTAAGGGAACATTTCAGCCTCCTCTTTTTAAAAAACTTCTTTTTGTTGTGTCTTTTAATTTACATCTTATTATGGTGGTATATGTTCTTTTATATCCATATTTATGTAAACATTATTTCCAAGTGATGAGATGCCCTTTTTTCTCATCAAATCATTTTCTGAATTTTAATGTGACGCCGTTAGGCTGTCAAATTTTTACATGGGAACTTCTTAACCAAATTTCGATTCTTTGGGTTCATCTTGTACTTATTGAATATGTCATCCTATGAATTTGTGTGAATGAAATATGATTGTTTTACACTCAAAATAAACTTATATTTAGTTTATTTATATTTTTCTCACATAATTATGAGATTTATTTAACCTTGATTTAAGGGTACAATCTCAATAAGGGATTTCATCTCAATCTACATTTCCATTGAGACATCATTGTTGTTATGAACCAATTAACTCTTATATGGTGTATATAATGTCCTTTGACATATTTTATCATGAATCCATTTATTCTCATGATATTATAAAGTTATTATTAAATGTTATTCCTCAATTATTTCTATTCAAGAGTCTCTCATTTTGTTAAAAACTCTTTAACTAAAATATCATTCCAAATGTTTTAAAGATTTATTATTCAAAATTTTTATCTTTAATGTCCGTGATTTAAAAATGGTTTTCAGTATTTATTTATTTACACATTAATGTTATGAAATTATAATTCCATTAAAGAATCAAAGTGGTATGGGACACTTTGATTCAGAAATATCATTTTAAATGGTTTATGAAAATGAATTGATTATTTCAATATCTTTTAATTACTTCTTGTTACTTCAAATGAAATTTTATTAGTGAAATGTTTATATTTTCAATATTTTATGTGTTGTGATGGTAATTGGACATTTTACAGGTGGTTACGTGATAAACCATATGATTGGCGGCTCTGTGAAAACCAGGACGGGTGGTTATGTTATAACCTCCAATGCATTGGGTATTAAAGTTGGACGTATGGCTATTCCATTTAGTGATATGTGTGGAAGTCAACTGTATGTTTATTCCATTTAAGTATGTTCATATCCCAAGTTACCTTTATATGTTCTGTGTTTTTTATATGGGTTTTATGGTTTATGGTAATCTTTTTGCTACAAATGGGGTTGTAATGATATTTTATTCAATGAAGAGTATTTACAACTTCATAAAGGTGGAAAGAATTACTTATGTTAAAGTATTCATGGTTTACATGTTGTTTTGAAAAACTAATAGTTTTATTTCTTTATGTATCCCTTACTGATCTTTTTATGCTCATACCATGGTTTTTTGAAATGTTTTTTACGTGACATAATGTGTAATAGGGTCGAGGATTGGATCAAGGAAAAGTCATGTCGTCTAAAAACATGGAACTAAACATGACTTTTTTTCAAAAAGTATTTATATTATGAAAACATGGAAACTGTGTAGAAGTTTTGACTTTGTAATCTTTTTAGATGTAATAGTTATGTCCTAATTTTTTAAAACACTAATCATAAAAAGATCCTCAATTTGAATTATTATGTTATTTCAATATTATGTAAGGTTTAATGATGGGTCCTTATAAGAAGAGGGGAGGCTTGATGATATATATAATATTAAAATAATATAGATAGTGGATATTAAATATTATTTAAATATCATGTCACATTGATGAGTTTATGTGAGGACATAATATGGAATGAAAAAAATGAAAATAAAATAAATGGGAATGTAATAGGATTTTACCTCTTTATTATTCTCAATTAAGAAACTCCTCAAGGTATATAATTTTTCCCTTTTTGTGAGACCATAATATCATGAACGTGTATAATAGTCTTGTAATGATAAATGGGCATAAATTATAAATGTTGAAAGGGTTTTAGGCGTGCTATGTAGAGGACATTAGGGACCATATTTACCGTACAATAGAAGAGTGTTTTTTATAATTTTTTTAGAAGTTTATTATTTTGGATCAAGACTATAAATAGTTTGAGAATTATAACAACATATATTAAAATAAATAATAATAGTTCCATATTATGGTCATACATCATTCATGAATTATTTATGATTCAATAATTCTTTTATCGAGCATATATCATAAATAATCATAATTCACTATTCACCAAAACTTCATCTATTTCAGAAAGAACACAAAAATACACCCTAAAAAATTTTCAATCTGTAAAATTCAAAAATTACATAATACTTTGAAAATCATATTTTAAATATGATATATTTACTTTCTAATTAAAATAATCATTTATTCCAATGATACCAGATTTATAATTAGAACATCTTTTATAACACTATGGAAAATCAATTAATGTCTGATAAGATTATATTATAATCAAAAGAAAAAAATATTTATTTATGAATCAATTTTATTAACATAAACTTTGTTTTAAATCATTATAATAATTTTAAAATTTTAAATAATTTTTTATATGTCACAAAAAATAACACCAATTTGTTAATCATTTTGAATACATTTATTTACTTCTTCCATGACCTAAATATATTATATTTTCAATTATAGAGTAAATTATCATATTAATACATTTACAAGTAAGGATAATATTATATTTTTTTATATTACTTATTTTCTATAAATAAAACTTATTTCATTATACATTTAAAATTAATTTAACTAATTATTTAAAAAATGAAAAAAATTTATTCTATAAGTGACCGAGACTTCACTTTATCACCCAATGGAAATTGAATCATTGGAATTTTTGTTCACTTATTAAAAAATTGAGGATCCATTTCCATCATATAATTTTATGATTCCCATGTTTTTCTACAACCATGTGGTTTCTCCACAAAACTATAACCTACTGATTTTATTTATTCCACTATACATTATCTCTATGATCAATAATATGAATATGTTTCTCTTCATATGAAAGGTTCTATTCGGATTGATCTACATCGGGGCTCAAAATATGATATGAATATAGAAAATACATTCTAAATATAGAAACATGAAAAACATTGTGTTCCAAATATAAACTCAGAGGCAATGCTGCTCAATATGAAGCTAATCCAACATTATCTAATATTTCATAAAATCTAATGATGCCAAAACTTATCTTTCCATTTTTATCAAAATGTATAATAATTTTCCAAGAATATTTTTTAAAGAAATTATGATCACCTTCCTCAAAAGAAAAGTCTTTCAACCTATTATCAGCATAACTTTTTGTCCTGCACTATGCTATGCCCATGTGTTGTTGGATCATCTTCACATTCTATACCACTTCTTTTACTAATTATAGCCCCATCAACATCAATTTCCTGACATCAACCCAAAATATTAGTGTTTGACAAAACTTTCCATATAATGTCTCAAAATGTACCATCTATATATTAAAATGAAAAAAGTTAATATAAGAAAACTAAACTAAATAAATAATCTCACCCCATCCTCCCTGGTAATCTATTGACAGGGGATGTAACTAGTATTCAATGTCTGAATTCTTCACTCTAGATTTTGATCAATTTAAGGATGTGAGGATATGATGAATATTAATTCATTTCCTAACTTCTTCTAATGCCCATTTAAAAATATAGATGTGAACCTAGGATCATTGTCAGACACAATCGATAGAGGAAATCCTTTAACCTCACAGTCAATTTATGGTACTATCAATAAATTTAATCCAGAGAAAGACTATCTCTAATAGAAACAAAATGTCCATATTTAGCCAGTTTACTACCAATAACCCAGATCACATTGTTATATAAATAATGCATTGGTAGTTCAACCATGAATTTCGTGGATATATTTTCCCATTTCCACTCAAATATTGGAAAAGGATAAAGAATTCCCTTTGGTAGTTTTCAATATTCATTAACTTGTTGACAAGTCCATCATTTCATTATAAAATTAGATGTGTCTCTTTTCATTTTATCCCTTAGTAATATCCCGGAAGGTCTCTATAAATCTTAGTACTAACAGGATGAACTGAAATCATATAATTTTAAGCTTCATTTAATAATTATTTATTCAGATAGGAATAAATAGGTAAATATAATCTCTTTCCAAATACCAAGATAAATTATTCATCGACATTTAATTCAGGAAATCTACCTTTATTAACCAATTCATACATTTATTGAAACTCATGGCCATCCTTCTATACATGATTAATAATGTTTGAAAGAGACAATTGTACTAATGCCTAAAAGATAATAGAGTAATTTGATATACCCAAAAATTCTAAGAAAAAATTAATCAAATCATTAATAAAGGGTTCAGGTTCCAAATGTAACCCAATTAATGTAGCAAAATGTTTTCACCTTAATAAATCTGGAATTTTTTTTCTTTTCTAAGATGTTATATATTCATGAAATCAAAATTCTTTATCTATAAAATTTATATTATATCCCCATGTTCAATTCATTTAGATTAAATATATACGTCAAAAAATTTTGGTCAGTATATATTTCTCATTATACTCTATATAGATGGAGTATCCAAATTTCTAAAGTGAAAACGACAAATGGTTATTCCTCATCATGTCAAGGAAAATTTATCTATTGAGGTTTTAGTTACCATGAATAATAATCAATTAACTGATCATTCTGAATCAGAATAGAACCATTTCATTTAAAAAAGCATCACATTATACAAAAATATCTTCATTTATGGAAGGTAGAGCCAATCCTAGATCATTCGATAGTAATTTTTTGATTTCATAAAATCAAACACCATAGTATTATATCTAAATAAATTTTATCCATTTTCATTTTAACATGGTCAATGTACTAGATAATAATGCACTGTTTTTAACAAACATTCATTAATAGATTATTAATCCATGAAAATTATAATTCCCAGTAACATTTTTAGGTATTTTCCATTCATAAACCACTTCTATTTTGGTGGGGTCAACTATTATTCCATCTTTATTTACAACGTTCCCATGAAAATAAATCAGTTTCAAAAAAAATTACATTTGATAACTTCTCAGTCTAACTTATTTTCTTTACGAGTTTCCAATAAAATCCATAATTTTTTTCAAGATCCTCATAATTTTTTTAAAAATACTAATATATAATCAATAAAAATATAAAAAACACTTCCAAATATTATTTGAATGTTTTTCTATACAATTTATAAATATAGCAGGTGAATTTATCTGACCAATTATCATAATAACATTCTTATAATGTTAATATCTAGTATTTAATTCTATTTTTTGAATGTCATCCTCCATCACCTTCAACTAATGGTACCCAAACCTCATGTAAATCATAGAATAAGATAAATATTCCTATATATCATTTGAAAATCCAGGATATGAGTTAGTGGGTAGTTATTCATAATAATAATGGTATTCAATGCTCTCTAGCATCTTAAATGTCTCTTAGAACCATCATTTTTTTAATAAATTTTAAAGAGGCACCCCATCCCAATAATGTTTAAGGATGAATGAATCCTTAATCAAGAAACTCATATTATTTATTTTAATAAAATAAGTTTTACATGACAAATTTTCTAAGTGGTCTTCAAATTGGGTTTTTATAAGGTAATATTTATTTTTTAAATGCATCATTTTGATCAGGTATAACTCAGAGAAACTCATTAGGAAAAACATCTTTGTATTTATATACCACTAGAATATCAATATCATCAATAGTTCACTTATGGTCAATAATATGTGAATAAAAAGTTTTTTTCATGTTTCAATAGTTTCTCAGCTTCATGATTTGTAAAAAACTATATGGGTTCACTCTTTTATAGAAACAGAAACCATTTATGAAAAAATGTTATTATCTCTACAGTAACTCATAGATTTATAAATATAAATCCATTCTATATTCAGAAATTAATTCAATCTTCACTATGTATGGAACGAACATGTTTGTAGAAAATTTATTTCAATATAAAACTAGGGGAAGACTATTATAATGTTTTTCTTTAATATTCACCTCAATGTTTTAACCATAATTTCATATTTCATTTCTGAAGATGAAATGTCAATTTTAGTTGACATTTTCTTCCAAATTAAGGGATGTGTAGAACTCATATAAAAAAATACATTAGAAAAATATTCATAAATAGTCTGCATACATGATACCACTTATTTTTATGGACTGAAATTTTATGACATAGTTATAAATAATATCAGCACACATTTATAAATTTAATCTAGTTGTCTTCCATCATTCATATCCTTCTTTGTGAATGTATTTTCCAAATTAAAAATTTCAAAACATTTGAAGGAAATTAATATTTTCATATCATAATTAATCATTAGATCAATTTAATTGTAATATTGGGGAATATATTATATCATTACAAATATATATCACTTCCATGATTTAGTAATTCATTCTACATGGCATTTTTTACCCCACTATTCACAAAAAGATAATATTTTTTTCTTAACTTTAGATTTATTTTGTTTATTCTCACCCATTGAATTCCCCATAAAAATTTTCTATTTCTTATTTTTGATGTACATGTGATCTATAGAAAACTCAATTTCTAAACTCTCTGCAAATAAAACAAGTTTATCATAAATTTTGAATTTATGGGAATCCAATTTTTTTGTTACATTGTCTTCAATAATCAAAAAATGACTAATATTTCTATAAAGATATAAAATATTTTTTAAAGTATTCCATAAAGATAAACTATTTTTTTCAAAAAAAGTAAACTAAATATGTATCCTTTAGTTTAAATTCAATGAATAAATTTTCTAACATATATTGAACAACTTATGGAAAAAAAAATCAAGAAAATTATTATTAAAATCATCTCATTCCATGGAATCAATATCATTGTTATCCCATACATAATTGAAAATTGATCAACACATTTTGTATTAAACATTATAAAAAAAATATCAATAGTATACATTTTATTAAATGAACAACTAATTATATCCAATATCTTTTAACAATAATTAATCAACCCTTTAACCACAACTAGTTCAAATGTTCCACTAAATTCATGAGGGTTCTGCCTCACCAAATGTTCAATTATTTTCATGTTTCCTGGTGGCATGTCTAGATGTTCCCATTCAAGGATCCAGAATCTATTTCTATCCTAAATCAACTAATACAATATTATATAAAACTACTCAATTGAAATTTCATTAATTCCAGGTTGCATATTCGGATAGATAGAATCTTATCTGTGCCTTCCTACATCATCTCCCCAAGTTACTATTTGGAAAACCATTCTAAACAGACCAATCATTGACTAAGAAAAATGGTAATCATTAAATTAAATAACACTTCAACATAATAATAAGGCAAAATCAATTAATTTTATTCTATTAACATCATCAAAACCCTCTATGTTATGTAAAACATGTTATGATACCAACTATAATGACACAGTATTAAACATTACATAATCTAGTAAATTCATTTAGAATTCACATTCTTATATTCTTGAAGATATTATTGGTTTACTATTTTGGAGAATTAAAACATATCGCATACATATCAAACCAAATTAATATAAATTGGGTACTATTTAAATGGTAATCATTTTATCTATAATAAAACGTTTTTTGATAAAACCGGCAATCTTTTCATCAACAATATTCACAACATTAATCTTCGCTTCTGCATTTCTCTTACCCATCATTAAAACGCATGAGTAACATTTTAAATCCAATGATAGGGATGAAAATCTCTATAAGGGACGTAAGATAAAGGATTTCATTGACCAATAATGCTAATAATGATATGAAATTACTTTTACAATTACAAAAATCTCACCAAAAAAGTATCATAAACATTACTTGTGAAAAAAAGATATTTCCAAATAACAATGAAAACCTAAATAAAACAAAATATGTAACATAAGGAATTGATTAATTTTTATTGTAACCCTCATGAATACAATATGACTTGTAACCCTAACAACTACATTTTAATTTAACTCTAATGGATACCTTTTGGTGTAACCATCACATTTAAACTTGGAATATCCATTTCTACAATATTCCAACATGAACATACACAATGCACTATAGAGAGATATATTTCCTACACTTCATCATAAAAAAATTCAAGAACAAAAAATAAATCCTAAAACATAAATACATTCATCATAAAAACATTCTATTTTATTTTTTATACAAATCAAAATTAAAAGGATTTACCAGTGAAAGTCCATTACCTCATGATCATCTTATTAAAAATGTGTTCAAACCACTCTCATAATGGTTTAAATAGTGTCATTAAGGATTTAACTATTGATATTAATATTTATAATAAATTATATAATCATCTTAAAAAATCAATCCACCCATTTAATAATAATAATTTTTTTATTATATTGGGGGGATTTATTTCATGGCTTCCATGGTTGGTTCATTATGGATTTTCTTTTGCAATGGATGAAACATTCAAGAATATGAAATACATTGTATGAATGTGTTTTGATAATTTCAAATAAAACCACAAATCATTTAGTTTTCTGATATTAGTTTTATTCATTATATAAAACATTACTTAAAATGATTTAATTTATTTTGGTTATTTTGATGACCACCATGAAATTATATATTTTTATTTAATATCAGGTTTATATATTTGTTACATAAATTATATAACATATAATATTTTTAATAAAATATTATTTAACCATGATAATGTTTTTATGACTGAACTTGATGGTAGAAAATGAATATTAATACACATCATTCATGATGATGGAAAATGGACATATCCAAGACGATGTTATAATTTTTTAGAATGAGAGGAGAAGAGTAATGGTTTGGTGACTGATATAACATTACTAAAATAAAACTGTTGAATATGTAAGATGATTAATTTATCATGTCACATGGATGGGTGTAGGTTAGGATATAAGAAAAATAGAAAATAAATTGAAATTAAAATAAAATTAGTACTGAGGACTTTACCTCTTGAAATTTCTCCTTATAAACTTTCATTAAGAACATGGTGTTGGAATTTTGGTGATTCTATCTGGTCTAGGACATGAAAAAGCTTATTGGTAAGGTATATAAGAATAAATTAAACACTCTATAGGGATTTGAATTATGGGTTTAAGAGGTGGTGATGGGTGGTATTTATATTGAATGGGAGGGGAAATATTTTATAATTTTATTCATTAGTTGATTATTTTGGATCATGAATATGAATATATTAAGATTTATCAATTAATATATTGAAATAATTTAAGATAGTTTGATATTATATGATTAATTTATCCGTTCATCATCTATGACTCAATCATAAATCTATTTATCTTATATCGTAAATTATCGTATTTCACTTTTCCCAGAAACTCAACAACTTCATAAAAATCATAAAAAATTCACCCTAACCATTTTTTGTTTTTTAAAACTAAAAAACAAACTGTATTTTATTTAACTTTCTTGATTAAAATTATATATTTAATTATTAAAAAAATTTATATTTTATTCGAAAATACCAATTCAAAAATTATAATTGATTTCATAGAACTTTTAAAAAGTAATTATGGTATCCTTAGGGTCCTGAAAATTCATCCAGGGGAAGAAGGACCCCCTATAATCACTTTTATGAAGGAACCAAGTAATTATATAAGTTTATCAAGGTGATATAACTCAAATATAGTTTAATTTCATTGTTATAACTTTACTGTATTCATGTTCACAAGTGCCCACGTACTATAACACATAATGGTATGTAAAGAAGATGGATCACAAACTGTTTGGTATGCCGGATGATCTGTGAATTGTTGTCCCGCAGAGCGATGGTCAGCGAACAAGGAAAATCGTGAACCACGTCAACTGAAGGAGTCATGTGCAAAAGAATTTCATTGAACCATGTCATGACCCCTTAAGTTCTCAGATTAAGAGGATGGGTTGGGTTTCACGTACCATTATCATGAATCGAAGCCTCTTCCAACCCCGGTTGATCGAGACTTTTTCGAGTCAGAATATTTCATAAATTTTCCTTGACAAATGGTTTTGTGTGCCCAATAGATATGATCTCCCTGATTCTCTATAAAAGAACAATATAAATAAGGGGGAGGAGACATATAGAGAGACAGATGAGTGACAAAATCTTGAGGAAAGTCTAGTGGTTGCACTATGGATTCTGCCTTCTTTGATCGGTGAAGTACCAACTGTGAACCACATCCTCCACAGGTACAGCTTCTCGCAAACCATAAAATGGGGGAATCAAATAAAAATTATAAAACCCCAAACCACAATGGTAAACTAGTAACCAAATAATTCATGTGAATAAATTTCTCACAAATGGTATTCCCCTAGACCCTCAATTAGTATGGTCCTCCACATAGCGTTCTGCTACGTGGACTGATCCTAGTGCCACATAGCCAATTAGTATGTCGATTTAACCCATAGTGCATGATGATCCATGTTCTACAATAGTACGTAGTTGGTAATAACTGTGCCCGCAAACCACATCGGTACGCGGATGGACCTCTTGGCCGTATACGACTACGGTATGTGGAGCCTTACAAAACCTACATGAGAGGCCAGTATGTGGAACAAGGTGTTTTTAGGTATTTTTATATTGGGTTACAACCTCACCCTTCCATTACCATCCATTAATCCATGATATGTATGCTAACCAGTCCACTATCACTAGGCCAATGCCTCATCCAAAACAACTGGACCCGTATGATCAGACCATTGGGTGCGTCAGCGTGCCCTATTGAGTCTGCTTACCCACAGTAAGAAGAGTCACGATGTCCCTCCTGAAAAATATTGTAGACTCGAGAATTACTTTAAAGATATATTCCCACTATAACCTAGATTCCAACATTGGGAAGAAGACATGAACCTCATTTTTCTTGAGATTAGTGGTGGTAAATTTATTTTCTATTTAATTAGGAATAGTGATAAGAAAAAATGGTAATCTTCACTGCCCATTTGATGAGGAAAATTTCCTCCCCTTCCTAGAACTTTCTACCGGGCCCACCCAATGAGATATGTCCCCAATAATCTGAGGTAGAGACATGTGACACTCAATGTCATTTCACATTGATTGGCCAATTCCTCTCTTCCACCCCCACGGTCTCTCAGGCCTCTTCCATCGTGGGATGTCCCTCCCCCACCAATAAGGGAGGATGCATGTGCAATGTTTAATACTTCTAGTCCTATTGTTTCTCACACCGAGCATGAATCTTGTGGGAATAGAGGTTTGTTATGATTGAAACATTAGCACACATTCTAAACTACAAGAACTGTGATTCTTGGTCAAAACAGGATATGTAGGAAGCTTTCTAGAAGGATCGTGCTCAAATTGGTTCACATCCATATAGGGTCCACACAATCATGTTCCCTAAATATGGTAGCTTCCATGTGTAAGACCCAAACATCATAAATTTGATAAATTTTATTCCATGTCAAAACATGATATGTAGGATGCATGTTAGAAGGATTGATCTCAAATGGGTTCCCTTCCCTAAAAATCCCACCAAATCATGTTCTATCAAATGGGGATCTTCATGTGTTATCCCTACACACATCCAAACTATGTTGGTTTTGATTCCAATCCCAAGGATACGTTGGAAGTCCTCCATGAAAGCTCGATCCCAACATCAAGTCACATTTTCTCCCCCTGGATGACAATAAACTCTAGTGTTCAATATAATAAGGATAAGTCGGTATCACCTCTGTGGCATCAAAACATATTCATGCTCGCGAAGAACTTTCAAACCAACGGTTGCTGATAGACACTCTCTTTGGGAATGAAAGTCGATTCATTAACATATGAACATAACTTAAATATATAAGAGAGTCTCAGAACATGAAACAATTCTCCCTCAGAAATTTTCTGTGATCCTGAACTCCAATCCTCTTGACTAATAGTGTCTTTAAGTGTCGTTGTCCAAATATTCAGCCAACAGGTGCCTACCCTTGGAAGGAAATTCCAGTAATCGTGGATACCAGGGACGTTGGACATTCATGGGTCAATGAATAAAACCATTTGAGAACATCTAAAAAATCTATATCCAATAAGGATATATTTCATGAGTACTTAGCCCCCACCTAATAACTTTCTAGGACCAACAGTTCCCCACATGGTTAATTCAACCTTGTTTAAAGGATAATCATGTCGAAAGGGTCAAAAAAAGGAGTGGAAAAAATGACAATAACTCATATATATGAAAAAAGGGATGGATGATGATCCTCGTCGTTCCATTTTTTCACCACACATAACTGTTCCACCTTAGAGGTACAACAAAAAGGGTGAACCCGACGTGAATCCTTATCCAAGGTGGAGGGTCTACCAAAATGATAAAAAACATAAGGATACTGCAACACCCAAAGATTTTATAAAATATATTATTTTTAATTTATTTCATATATTATGTTGTACGCTACACCAAGATTATCTTGCGCTATACAAAACACCGTATTAGCTTGCAGTATACGCAACACTAATCTTCGATCGTGTTACACACAATTTCAAGTTTTTTTGATATTAGTTATTCTACACAACATTGAGTGTATATATATATATATTTATTGAATTTATAAATGAAATATGGTTGGATTTTTTTATATGAAACAACAAAAGAGTCATTCACTACAAGCAACCCTAACTTGGCATGCATTACACGCAACCACGACATTCATCGATATCGTGTATTGTACGCAATACAGGGTTTAAATAAACAACAATATATGGTTATAATATTATTATAAACTATCTGTTATGAATATTATTAACTATGTTTTGTATTTTATAACATTATTATTCATCTTACCCATTTTATAGAACATGGTATGAGAACAAAATAAATTTTTCTAGTTAAATATGCATTATTCAAAAAATGATGTTTTGCCGCCTTTTAATTGAGCACGCATTTTAAATATAATTTTTGACAATTTTATAATTTAAATTTTATAAAATAAACTTCTTCTTTTCAATTAGGATATAAAAATTTACATTGGATAGTGTTTTTTTATTTTTTTAACAACATTCTTATTTTGATGAATAGTAGAAAACACGCTAAATTTTACTTAAAAACAACTGTTTTCATCGAGAGAATTTTTATGAATAAATTATTATATTGAATGGTTTTAAAGTATATATATAATATATTTTTACCATTTAATATAATTCATGTCATTACCATTAATTTTACATTGAATTCATAGGTAAAAACATTTCAATCTTTGGCAATGTTTTAACTTTTTAAACCAGGTTTCGTAACAAGAGGATTAATTTTAAATTAATTTCTGCAACTTCTGTGTTTTGAATTTTGAAAAAAGGATTCCAAATTTTAATTAAGTGGGTCCAAATTATTTTAATAGGTTAATTTTTTTTTTGAAGTTATCAATAGTAACTATGATAATTTTTATTTAATGTAGTTAATGGAAAATCAGTTAATTAAGGGTAAAAATAACATTATAAAATTACCCTAACACCTGCCAAAATTATATTGGATAACTAATAGTCGACCCATATCACCTAAGGGTAGGAATAAATTAATTTATGGACTTTTGACCATGCACATAATTTAATTATTATTAAAACCAAAAAAAGTGACAACATGTCACTCTCTTAAATATTATAAGTACAATAATTTTAATTTAGTGATAAACTTCATGAAACATAAAACATGAACAATCCCCAAGAATATATTAAAATTATATACCACATGTAAATTTATTTATAATTTTTAGGGATTAAATAATTATCATTTAAGGTGACACAATAGTGATGTTGAAATAATTTTATTGATTCAAATATTAAATAAATGGTTTTAAAAATATTAAAATAAATATTATTCGAACTATTTAATATGATCCACAAATTTTATAGGTAAATATGACATTTTATGAATCTATTAAATATTTTAGTTTGAACATATCTTCTGTGTGGGTTTCATTTAAATTCAAATAAATGAATAGTGTCAAAATTGACACTACTGTTTTTTTATAAAAATAACATAATATTAAATTTTTTAAAAACCATAAAAAATTTAAAAATTATAAATGTATATGGCATAATATTACATAAATTGTCCAATTATGGACAATTCACAACACAAAAGTAATTATTTATAACAATTTAAAATTTAGAATCTTATTACCTCTAATAAAATTAAATAGATTAAACAATGATAAATCATGTTGATAATGTTAAAAATAAATTTACAACATGTCTAAATTTTATTGTATGATGATATTACAACACTATCTCATCTAATATTTGAATATGAGTCATTTTTTGAGGTTTTTAATTTGGGTTTGATTTATTATAAAATAATATTTTTGAGGTTTCAAAAGGTTCCACTCCCCTCCATTATAAAAGCGCACCTCTTCCCTCTTCTCTTCACAACACATTGAGTCTTCAAGATCATCCAAACCCTACTCATTTCTCTTATCCACTTCCCTAGAAACATTCTAGAGGTTCTGTTCTTCTCAAAAGACAAACTCTATTCCCTTAAAAGGATGCTTTAAGGAGGTGTGTCGAATAAGAGGTAATCTCTTCTGCCGATTCTTTCAAGATTCTTTATTATTCAAATTCCTCTTATTTAGTTGTTTTATTGTAAAGTAATAAAATAAGTATCACTAATATAAATATATTATATTATAAATATGAAACAACCCCATTTCTCCTTTTATCCATCATACGGAAAATGAAATCACCATGTGTACGTACATACGGAATACTGTCTCCACGTCGTGGTGTAATAGGGTTTTCCACCAAAACATACTTGGATGGGTATAATGGTGTAAGGAATAACTATATATGGTTATTATAACATCTTATTGATTCTGAGACATTATATCACCCACTCAAATTCTATTCTATTATGATGGGAACGATATCATCGCTCGTGCGTACGTACGGACTACCGTCTCCACGAACGCGATGAGATTAATTTTCCATGATTAACCATTCAAGATTGATTATAAATTATATATAATAAATAATAATTAAATATATTAAAGAATAATTATACTAGATTTATGTACTTATCTGTTTCATTTACTTAATTCCATTCAATTCAATAAGATAACAAAAACAGCGTTCATGCGTGTGTATGGCTTACCATCTCCATGAACAGTGTATTTCATTCCATTTATCGATCAATAATATATATTTATATGATGAATAAATATTATATATAAATAATTTTTTAAATTATGGAATTATTTAAATTATTATATAAGTAATAATATCAAGAACAACAAGTCGAAACACGTATGATAAATGAAACGATTTCCCCAAAAACACTGCTTTAACAGTGAATTTAGAAAAGAATGGGTAAAATAAAGTCATAAGTGAACAATATATGATATCATACAATGAAAATTATTCTTTAATAAGTCATTTAGATTATTAAAATCATTATACAGGAGGTTTGGATACATATGAACTATATCAGACATAAGGTAAGGGATAATTTTGCAACCTCATTTTTATCATAGATTGCTTATACGTAAGTATTTACGGGGGATATATTTATCATCCATTTCCATAAAAATGTTTTTCATAAAGTGTTTAATATTATTTTATGTATGTTAAAAGTCATGTTTACCCTACTTTGACTTTCAAATTGTGTTATGGAATGAATCTTTTTATTGTTTACCAAACAAGAAAATTTTTGACATTTCTGGAAAAAGTAAGAGGATACTATTTTTTACCAAATACAACATGAACATATTTTTATGTTTTCATAACTACATATTTAAATAATGTTTACTCTATAATATTTCATGAATATTTTGAAAAAAATCCTTCTATTTTAAAATTTCATTGCATTTTGAGAAAAGATAGTGATTTTTAATAAGAAAGGTAGTTTTCCTCAAGAATTCTTTTCAAGTGTTTTGTCAAAACTATATTCCATATAAGATGACATTATTTAGTATGATTATGTTTCAAGTATAATGTATTTAATATTTACATGGTTTGATTCTTCTTATGATAAATTTATATCCATTTGTTTTATATGGATTACGTTATGATGGGATGATGTATATAAAACCAATTTTACTCTTTGGGACGTGATGAATGATTTATGTTTATTTTGTGGAACAAGTAAGAATGATTTAATTATGAGATTGTTGGGACCTATATTTCCCTCCAATGCATTGGGTAACGATTTATATCTCATGAGATATACATGGATGAAATAGAAAGTTAATCACGTTCAGTGATACAGGACTGGAACAAGGAGTGAACTCGATTCAGTAAGGGCTTTATCCACTAAGACGGTCTTGGTAGCAATGCCTTGGGTACTATGGAAATCTTATCATGTGATTAATGGTTCGTCACAATTACATGTTTTATTCCCATGATATTTTATCATGATTGATGTTCCATTATTATTTATGTCTTACGTACTGCCATGTTTTATGTCATTGCTCTAGATTTTTATGTTTAAACAATATGTTCATGTTTTTAAGTTCAAATGTATATGGATTGTTTAATTTTTCCATGCTTACCGTTAATAATAATTTGAGCTCACCCTTTATATTTTTTCTTTTCCCCAGGATATAAAGAAAGGTTTCATGTAAGAATACAAAAGGGGGAGATCTTTATGGGAGATGTTGATGATCTTTTTCCATGATTAGAATATGATGTTCCGAGCTTCCAAAGACACTAAACTATTACGGACCTTATGTGTTGGTTTTTGTTATGTATTAACTATTACCCAAAAGTAATGTAATTTCCATGTACGTCATGCTTTGGGTCTCTACAGTTGGTATCAAAGTAAAGGTATAGTTAACCTTTGGAAACTAGGATGTGAAAACATTAGTTAAATCCCTAGAGATATTTCTTAGGAATATCTAGGAATTTCCCTGCGGATAAGTATAAGTATAGGTTATAGTCCTAGAATTTTGGTAACGGTATTAGAATTAAACCTAATATGTTAGATAAATGACTACAGAGAACGCTCTACCAACAATTCAATGCTTTAAGTGAAGGAAATGGGGAATTATGCTAATCAATACCCTAATCCAATAGTTAATGATGATCGGCGTGAGAAACCTCTTAATGGAAAGGATAAAGGGAGGAAAAATGTGATAACAATTTGTGATGGTGAGTATGAAAATGATGTTTTGGAATGATTTAGTGTTTATTTAAAGGGATTTCAAAATAAGTATCATGGAATCTCATTTATGGTATTGTGGGATTTGGAATATCTATGTATTGGTAATCAATAAATATATCGTACAGGTAACCATGAAAAGTTATTGAAATATTTTTGGAAAGAAGATGATATGTGCATAATGGAGGGATAAATAGAAAATTAAATGAGCTCATGACTAATATAAGGACAAAGTTATATCATGGTTTGAGTATATAGAAATTTTGGGATTTTGGTATGTGGAAAGTGTTAAATTTTGACAGCATTCATGTTTTCACTAAGCTTCAATGGGTATTCATTTTTCAAGATAATACATGATTAAGGTATTCACATGTTTGGATTGTGACCAACAAGATATATTGTATGATATATGGGGGATAAATGATGGTATTCACATGCTTGGTAGATGACATTTCTAGTAATTGTTTTATGTATACTATGAGCTTGGACATAATTATTTTAGATAAGCCTAAATATTGTAATAGATTATATTGGAAATAAGTTAGTATGTTTTAGGGATAGAACTTGTTTTGGATATTATTGATGGGATGTTATAATAATGTAGTTTTTAAAAAATGGAATCATACCGAACGGGCGACAACCTATCACGTAGGGAAAGGCTATGGGAATAAAACCCACAACCAAAGTGCAACAGACCTTTATCACCTACCACTGGCCTAATGAAGTCCCTGGTTAGTAGAGACTAGTTTTATTTTATTAATCGATATGATAGATTAAGTATAAGTCTATTTTTTGGAATCATATATGATTAACCTAACTATAGATGGAAATATGTATATTTTATAACTTTATCTAACCTTTTGCTTAATAGATATGGATTGACCCATCATTGTAACGCCCCGACCCCAGTTACCCAGAGTCGGTGCATTATTACATAACATTGGCATGATCACAAGAAAGATCAAATCTCGAAAGACCGATTGGTTTAGTAGCCTTGGAAACACTAGATATATTCATAAGTTTTACATTACATCATAAAATGAAAAACTACTACAACAACATAATGTTTCCACAATCCACACTATTAACCCCTCATAAAATCCCTGCAGGTCATTCATAACTTACTTCTTCACATCCTGTGAAAAATAAAACATAGAAAAGGGGTGAGCTCAAATGCCCAGTAAGGATAACAATATAGCGGAAACTTTCATAAATAAGAATAAACATTTAAGGCAATGTATAACTAAAACAAAAGCCTTTTAAATATGAACTTTCAACATGGTATGGCATAAATAAAATGAAATATTTCCATTTACTTATTCACATGGATATTCTACTAATCGAATAATCACATGCAAAAATCAATAACCACTTTCATAATGTTGGAATGCATAATGCCAGACTATCATAACCACATTGACAAGGCCTCGTGCCAAGACTACAAATAAGATTTTGTCAAGGCCTTGTGCCAAGACACTAGTTTCTCTCATGAGACCTACCGATGCATCGAGGAGCTATAGCGGGCTCCACCCGTCACATATTAAGTCCAATGCATTCCCATATGAAAAGGTTTAAACATAACATAAACATTCGTATTAAAACTAGCATACGAAATGTCAATAATTTCACCATAAACTATGAATGGTATAAAAATAGCACATCCACAGTCAAACATATCTCAAAACCTTCAATACAATATAGAAGTTTTGTATTATAATAAATCAACTTCAAATAAGCGTAAAATCCGTCGAAGGATGTTGACATAGATGAAATCAAAACACTTTTTAGAGAAATATCTCTTTCTATTTTTGATATCATTTAAGAGTCATATAAAATAAAACATTTTCTTGAAAATATTCTTAAAATCTTGTAAGGGAAGCTTTGACGATTTTATAATGGCGGAAAATAACCGTACCCGCCGTATAAGTTAAAAAAACATTCTTATCTTAATTCTGTCGAAAAGGTTAAAAAGCACCTTGTTTGGAAAACGACGGAAAGATTCCCTTATAAACCTCTTATAAAAAGTCAAACAAGGGTATAAATGACTTTAACCCATATTCTTTTAAATATTAAAAATGTTTTGAAATACATTTTGAAGAAACATGGATGTGGATGATAACGAGATCCCAGTAGATTATTACGTATAAACAACCTCGGATAATGAAGAGATTGTGAAATAACCCTTACCTTGTACTTTTCCTTGGTTAGGGTAGGTTAACCTCCTGTATAATGGTGAAATAATTGTTATTAAATTATACAAGAATCATATATATTAATATGATATCATATATGATCTTTTAACATTGATTTGTTAATAATATTTTAGAATTATCGTCGTTTCGGGTGTTAACTTACTTGTTTTCTTTTATATGTTTTGTTACGTAAGACATGTTTGTAAAGGATAGGTTGTATATTATTCATATCCAGAATGATATCAAGTCCTTAAACATCATTTTTAAATCATAAAATGATAGTTATACTTGAATGGATACGATGGAGAATGAATCTCATCGCGTTCGTGGAGACGGTAGTCCGTACGTACGCACGAGCGACAATATCATTCTTTTGATATTAAAATAATATATAAATGGATGGTATATCATATATACAGAATCATTAACATGTTATATTTATTATTTACATGAGTTACACATCATTATTATACCCATCCAAATAATAATATATTGAATAACAATTACACCACGACGTGGAGACGGTAAGCCGTTCGTACGCACGTATGGTGACATGTTATCCAAAGGGTGGATAGAATACTGAATATGGTTGTAACATATTTATAATAACATCACAGTATATGTAAGATACTGGAGTTATTATTTTAGAATGGTAAGAACAAAGAAAGAAGAAGTGGAAGAAGAAAGAAACTTAGAAAAGGGTGGTGAAATCATTACCTCTTCTTCGGGTTCTTCCTTTTGATTTGATCAAAAGGGCTCCTTAGGTTGGCTTTCTGATCAAACTAAGGCCTCTAGGTTGTAGTGAGGGATGTTGGGAGAGTATTTGGGCAGAGTTTGGCCGAACCAAAAGGCTTTAGAGGTGTGATGAAATGAGAAGGAGGAGTGCCCTTTTATAAGAGGGGTGAGGGGCACCTTTGAAAAACTAGAAATATTAATTTATAATAAATACATATTCGGTTTCTAATGGCTCCAAAGTTGATTATTTAAATTTTAAGGTGGGGATAGGTCGAAAAACACTCAACCAATATAATTTAGACAGGTTTGGGTACTTATATTAACCTTATCTTTAAGTATTAACTCTAAGTTAATTAGTTTCACTTTTACAATGTCTCTTTGTATTTTTATATAATATGGTTAATAAACTTAATATATACATCCAAGCGACCCCCAAGTGGTCCATTAATGATTAAATTATCATGATATAAGTCTCTTGGACGAACCTTAGATTTTTAGGAATTTAATATCAATTAATAATATAATATTTGTTTTAAGAACTCTTTTATGTCAATTTTGACACTATTCAATAGTTGATTTTTGTGAAACTCATAACAGATTGATTACTTCTATCAAAGTCAATTAAATCAATACTAATATATCATATTATCCTAGAAAATTAGTTTAATTCATTAAAAGTTTCATATTATATTTATTTGGGTATTTATAATATCAATTATTTTAATTTTTCACTATTATAGTAATTACTGCATCAACATTGTGTCATAAATAAAATAAATTATTTAATGTCTAAAAATTATAAATAAAATATAATTATGTAGGAAATCTTTTTATCTTTCTAATTAATTTTTATAATCTAAAATCCAACATATATAACCCTATGTAATAATTGTTTTTCTAAAAGATATATGCTTGTGTCATTTTTGTATTCATTTTAACTTAATTAAAATAAAGTGTCATTATCACTTACAAGTGGATCCATGGTGTACCAAAATAGACCCAAAGATTCCCATGGACGACCATGTATCAACCAATATGGTTAAGAAACGTTTTAGGGTAATTTAGTATTATTATAATATTATTTTTTAACCCCTATTTACCGGATTTACCCTTAACCATGGTAAATAAAATATTTACCGCAGTAATTATTCAAAATGTCTAAAAATAAAAGTTACCTATTTACACAATTTGAACATCCTGATTCCAAATATGGAATCCATTTTTCTAAATTCAAAACACAGAAGTGGCAGAAATGAATTTAAAATTAATTCCCGCTGTCAAAACAAAAAGTGTGTTTTTAAGAGATAATAACTATCAAAAGATTGACACTTGTTTATGTTTGGTTTAATTGTAAAATTATGTCTAATGACCAAAATTATATTAAATTGTAAAAATATATTCTAAATATAATTTAAAACCACTAAAATTCATAATTTATCACTATTAATTATTTTGATTAAAAAAGTTGTTTTTAATTAAAATTTAGTAATTTTCACTATTCATCAAAATATGAAAGATATCCGAAAAGTACCAAAATTTCACCTTAGGCTAAATTCGATATTCCGAATCCAAAAATGAAGTCCATTTCGAAATATAAAATTTATATAATTTCAAAATTTATGTATTACTATTCATAACAGCTAGTTTGATCGGTTGTGGTGTGTGTTAAAACTCGACGTTGCGTACAACACACGCTACTGTTTTATTCAAAGGAAAGTGTACCGTGGAAGCTTGGGATGTTTCATTTTAAATTTTTTGATGTCTCCATTTAGTCAAAAAGTTTAAAATATTGTATTTAAAAAGGTTTCACTATCAAAAGTTGATAAAAGTGCAATACTGAAAATGAATCTGTTCTTACATTATGACTAAGAAACTCATAATATGGATTCTAAAATTATAAGGATTATATAAAGTTAAAAATGTAGTTAATTCTATTCATGACCTCTTTTAATGGCTTTTTTTTTGTAAGTCATGGTGAAATTGAACTCGGTGTTGTGTGTAGTGCAAGTTATTGAATTATTTTGAAGAAATAACACACTATGAAATCTTGGGGTGTTACATTCTCCCCTCCTTCAATAAATTGCATCCTCGCAATTTGAAATTGTTCTTCAAAAATAAAAGGTTGAAAATAGATAATATATTTGTGGGAAAACCCACATCAGAAATTGGGTTACTAAAATTTAGTCTTAATATGAGGAAAAGAGAAATGAAAGGGTCACCACCAAATTATGATATTGATTAGGAGAACATTGGTGGCAATTAGAGACATATAATCGGAGGAAAAACGTAAATATTTATAGGTAGTGATTGAGGTCATCAATTACAAACAAGTATAAACATTAGGTCCTTAAATTCATCAATCTATGATGATTTGAAGTACCATCGGTTCAACAAAATATAGGGTATTGGGATAACACATTTTTGATGTTTCAAAATATCTTAGTTGAAATACCACATCGAAAAATGAATTAACGAGGCCTCTATTTAAAATAAAGAGTCGAAAGTATGAAGATTACCGAAAATAACACATACTAGGGTTCCATGTAGGAAAATATGGATATGGAAAAAAAATCTAACCATCAATTATCTGATGGAGAGTGGTAGAGAACATGGCTATGAAAAGTCCAACAGTCTCAAAGCCATAAATTAGTGATGATTTAAGGTACCATCTAGGAAAAACATTTTTGTTCTAAGTTGCTTTTCTTAATATTGTGGAATTTATTTATGAGATTGGCTAAGATCATAAGGAGATATACTTACTTTATAATTAGAGTTTTATCCATTATTAAATTTCTACCACAAACTCATCTTTCACTCTAAAAGATAATATAATGTAAAAAAAATTCTATTTACACTATTCGTGTAGGGTTCCAAAATAAACGAATTTATAATTCATCTACATGATATTTTAATAAAAACTAAATTATTTAATCCAGGACATCTCATGGGCCAGTGGTAGGTGATACACCCTTGTCGCCCTTCGGTTGCGGGTTCATGTCTCGCAGCCTTGCCGGACGCGACGGGTTGCCGCCCGACCTCCGGGTTGTCCTTTTATGGAAATCCAAAATAATCCAAACTAGAACTATCCAAAATACTTCTATCCAAACTCACAGTCCAACATTTATAAGGAAGTTAAACATAATATAGATTCTTTTTACCCCGTAATAGCATATGAATACCTTCATCATGTATTACCATATTCCTTATTGATTACATTCATGTTCCCTTATTCCATATAGAATGCTGGATATACTTCATTAATCCAAAAATGTTTTAAATCCCAACAATGATGGAATATACAAATCATTAATCAGCTTCAAGGTAGTCAATAATATCCAATATAATTTATCCAAATCAATCATGTATTATTCTAAAATCACCACCTCGGTATCTGAACCATATTATGGTTTATCTTTCTCTCAACCATATATTTTCCAAACATTTAACCTGCTACTGAGTCACTTTTCTTTGTTCCACACCATCTCAAGTCATTAATGAAATAGTACTGCAGTACAATCCTTATATACTCCATAATTATTATAACAAGTACATTGTTGATACAAAACTCAATTGAAATAATCAACATAAGAACTCTAATCATTCCTCTTTATCTGTGGTAGTATCATAACTTGATTATTATCCAATAGCATCATTTGCGGCATAGTCTGATGACTAGGTCATAGGTTCGCGTAGTGTCCAAACTCTTTGCAAATGAAGCATTGTACATTTAAAAACATTTTCTTACCCTTGCAGTCACGTAATTTGTGCCCTTTTCCTCCACACTTATATCAAACTCCCATTCCTTTCAGGCAAGTTCCAGGGTGTTTCTTTCCACAGTTACCACATATGGGAAAATTCTTCTTTTCCCTATTCCCTGTATCCATCTTTCTCTCTTCTATCCTTTTCTTCTCTTGCTTCCCTTCAAAGCAATAGGACTCAGTAAACTCTTTACTTATCTTATCAACACATGATATTATTTCATCATATGATGATAATACATGGGAGACTATTTCTCTTATAAATTCTAGCTTAAGACCATGAAAGATATGATCCTTCCTTCTCTTTGGATCATGTGCATTTATGGAGTTCTCATTCCTTCTACTGGGCGCCATTTCTAAACAATGGAATACACTAGATCAGTTTATGAATCAAAATACATAATCCCATACTTATAATACACTTAACATAAATTGAACTATTTATGGATATAATCCATAATCATAAAAATGTCTCATTTGAGGATGTATATACTCATAAACCCTTCACAATGGTTTGTAAAGAAAATGAGAATTATCCTAAGCATATCCCCCGGGAGTGTCGTAACCAAGAGTGCAGCAAGGCCCGTTGTCGTGCACCAGTTCCCGTTCAAGTCTAGCTCAAAGCGGTGTTTTCGGGTTTTACCCCTAGGTACATCTGTGCCAGAGCCGCCTCTACCTACTCGTATCCAGACAGGGATGTATTGCTCGGAAAACTCAAAAAATCTCTACAATACCAAAATTCTAGGAAGTTCTTCTATACTAATCCGCAAAGTTCATCTTAGGTCTACGTGCTCTAATCAGAGTTTATCTAAATCTATCTTCCAAGGTTTGTACTAAACTTCCTATGATACCAACTGTAACGCCCTGACCCCAGTTACCCAGAGTCGGTTCATTATTACATAACATTGGCATGATCACAAGAAAGATCAAATCTCGAAAGACCGATTGGTTTAGTAGCCTTGGAAACACTAGATATATTCATAAGTTTTACATTACATCATAAAATGAAAAACTACTACAACAACATAATGTTTCCACAATCCACACTATTAACCCCTCATAAAATCCCTGCAGGTCATTCATAACTTACTTCTTCACATCCTGGGAAAAATAAAACATAGAAAAGGGGTGAGCTTAAATGCCCAGTAAGGATAACAATATAGCGGAAACTTTCATAAATAAGAATAAACATTTAAGGCAATGTATAACTAAAACAAAAGCCTTTTAAATATGAACTTTCAACATGGTATGGCATAAATAAAATGAAATAATGCCATTTACTTATTCACATGGATATTCTACTAATCGAATAATCACATGCAAAAATCAATAACCACTTTCATAATGTTGGAATGCATAATGCCAGACTATCATAACCACATAGCCAAGGCCTCGTGCCAAGACTACAAATAAGATTTTGTCAAAGCCTTGTGCCAAGACACTAGTTTGTCTCATGAGACCTACCGATGCATCGAGGAGCTATAGCAGGCTCCACCCGTCACATATTAAGTCCAATGCATTCCCATATGAAAAGGTTTAAACATAACATAAACATTCGTATTAAAACTAGCATACGAAATGTCAATAATTTCACCATAAACTATGAATGGTATAAAAATAGCACATCCACATTCAAACATATCACAAAACCTTCAATACAATATAGAAGTTTTGTATTATAATAAATCAACTTCAAATAAGCGTAAAATCCGTCGAAGGATGTTGACATAGATGAAATCAAAACACTTTTTAGAGAAATATCTCTTTCTATTTTTGAAATCATTTAAGAGTCATATAAAATAAAACATTTTCTTGAAAATATTCTTAAAAGCTTGTAAGGGAAGCTTTGACGATTTTATAATGGCGGAAAATAACCGCACCCGCCGTATAAGTTAAAAAAACATTCTTATCTTAATTCTGTCGAAAAGGTTAAAAAGCACCTTGTTTGGAAAACGACGGAAAGATTCCCTTATAAACCTCTTATAAAAAGTAAAACAAGGGTATAAATGACTTTAACCCATATTCTTTTAAATATTAAAAATGTTTTGAAATACATTTTGAAGAAACATGGATGTGGATGATAACGAGATCCCAGTAGATTATTACGTATAAACAACCTCGGATAATGAAGAGATTGTGAAATAACCCTTACCATGTACTTTTCCTTGGTTGGGGTAGGTTAACCTCCTGTATAATGGTGAAATAATTGTTATTAAATTATACAAGAATCATATATATTAATATGATATCATATATGATCTTTTAACATTGATTTGTTAATAATATTTTAGAATTATCGTCGTTTCGGGTGTTAACTTACTTGTTTTCTTTTATATGTTTTGTTACGTAAGACATGTTTGTAAAGTATAGGTTGTATATTATTCATATCCAGAATGATATCAAGTCCTTAAACATCATTTTTAAATCATCAAATGATAGTTATACTTGAATGGATACGATGGAGAATGAATCTCATCGCGTTCGTGGAGACGGTAGTCCGTACGTACGCACGAGCGACAATATCATTATTTTGATATTAAAATAATATATAAATGGATGGTATATCATATATACAGAATCATTAAAATGTTATATTTATTATTTACATGAGTTACACATCATTATTATACCCATCCAAATAATAATATATTGAATAACAATTACACCACGACGTGGAGACGGTAAGCCGTTCGTACGCACGCATGGTGACATGTTATTCAAAGGGTGGATAGAATACTGAATATGGTTGTACCATATTTATAATAACATCACAGTATATGTAATATACTGGAGTTATTATTTTAGAATGGTAAGAACAAAGAAAGAAGAAGTGGAAGAAGAAAGAAACTTAGAAAAGGGTGGTGAAATCATTACCTCTTCTTCGCGTTCTTCCTTTTGATTTGATCAAAAGGGCTCCTTAGGTTGGCTTTATGATCAAACTAAGGCCTCTAGGTTGTAGTGAGGGATGTTGGGAGAGTATTTGGGCAGAGTTTGGCCGAACAAAAAGGCTTTATAGGTGTGATGAAATGAGAAGGAGGAGTGCCCTTTTATAAGAGGGGTGAGGGGCACCTTTGGAAAAGCTAGAAATATTAATTTATAATAAATTCATATTCGGTTTCTAATGGCTCCAAAGTTGATTATTTAAATGTTAAGGTGGGGATAGGTCGAAAAACACTCAACCAATAGAATTTAGACAGGTTTGGGTACTTATATTAACCTTATCTTTAAGTATTAACTCTAAGTTAATTAGTTTCACTTTTACAATGTCTCTTTGTATTTTTATATAATATGGTTAATAAACTTACTATATACATCCAAGAGACCCCCAAGTGGTCCATTAATGATTAACCTATCATGATATAAGTCTCTTGGACGAACCTTATATTTTTAGGAATTTAATATCAATTAATAATATAATATTTGTTTTAAGAACTCTTTTATGTCAATTTTGACACTATTCAATAGTTGATTTTTGTGAAACTCATAACAGATTGATTACTTCTATAAAAGTCAATTAAATCAATAATAATATATCATATTATCCTATAAAATTAGTTTAATTCATTAAAAGTTTCATATTATATTTATTTGGGTATTTATAATATCAATTATTTTAATTTTTCACTATTATAGTAATTACTGCATCAACATTGAGTCATAAATAAAATAAATTATTTAATGTCTAAAAATTAAAAATAAAATAACATTATGTAGGAAATCGTTTTAGCTTTCTAATGAATTTTTATAATCTAAAATCCAACATATATAACCCTATGTAATAATTGTTTTTCTAAAAGATATATGCTTGTGTCATTTTTGTATTCATTTTAACTTAATTAAAATAAAGTGTCATTATCACTTACAAGTGGATCCATGGGGTCCCAAAATAGACCCAAAGATTCCCATGGTCGACCATGTATCAACCAATATGGTTAAGACACGTTTTAGGGTAATTTATTATTATTATAATATTATTTTTTAACCCCTATTTACCGGATTTACCCTTAACCATAGTAAATAAAATATTTACCGCAGTAATTATTCAAAATGTCTAAAAATAAAAGTTACCTATTTACACAATTTGAACATCCTGATTCCAAATATGGAATCCATTTTTCTAAATTCAAAACACAGAAGTGGCAGAAATGAATTTAAAATTAATTCCCGATGTCAAAACAAAAAGCGTGTTTTTAAGAGATAATAACTATCAAAAGATTGACACTTGTTTATGTTTGGTTTAATTGTAAAATTATGTCTAATGACCAAAATTATATTAAATTGTAAAAATATATTCTAAATATAATTTAAAACCACTCAAATTCATAATTTATCACTATTAATTATTTTGATTAAAAAAGTTGTTTTTAATTAAAATTTAGTAATTTTCACTATTCATCAAAATATGAAAGTTATCCGAAAAGTACCAAAATTTCACCTTAAGCTAAATTCGATATTCCGAATCCAAAAATGAAGTTCATTTCAAAATATAAAATATATATAATTTCAAAATTATGTATTACTATTCATAACAGCTAGTTTGATCGGTTGTGGTGTGTGTTAAAACTCGACGTTGCGTACAACACACGCTACTGTTTTATTCAAAGGAAAGCGTACCGTGGAAGCTTGGGATGTTTCATTTTAAATTTTTTGATGTCTCCATTTAGTCAAAATGTTTAAAATATTGTATTTAAAAAGGTTTCACTATCAAAAGTTGATAAAAGTGCAATACTGAAAATGAATCTGTTCTTACATTATGACTAAGAAACTCATAATATGGATTCTAAAATTATAAGGATTATATAAAGTAAAAAATGTAGTTAATGCTATTCATGACCTCTTTTAATGGATTTTTTTGATAAGTCATGGTGAAATTGAACTCGGTGTTGTGTGTAGTGCAAGTTATTGAATTATTTTGAAAAAATAACACACTATGAAATCTTGGGGTGTTACAATCATTCTATCACATGATCTACTAAAACTTCAAAAATGTCAAATTAAACTTCATTTCATTAAGAGACGAAGTGGAAATTGTTCAAGGCATGAACAAAGTTGAGATTGTACCAAATTAAAGTAAGTATTTCTTATAATTAAAATTATTAAACTTTAGGTAAATGATCTTGAAAAAAAAGAAATGTCGTACTAGTGTCTTTATATCCGATGAATTAGATGGTACCTTAGATCTTCACAATGTTATGGCTTTGTGATTGTTGGCTTTTTCATAGCAGTGTTCTCTACCACTCTCCTTCAGAACTTGATGGTAAGATTTCTATTTCTTATCCATATTTTCACCTATGTTATCTTATGTGGAAAACCAGTTATTAGTTAATTTTGGTAACCATTACGTTTCATAATTTAGTTTTTAAGATACTTTTTGGTATTCCTTTTTGTGATGTGTGTTTCTATGAAAGAAACTCTCATGTAATAAACCTTCTATAACCCCGATGAATTTTGAGGGTGAAATTCATTTTAAGGGGGGTAGAATGTAACACACCGAGATTTTTTAAGATATATTATTTTTAATTTCTTTCATATCCTCTTTTGTACTCTACACAAATATTATCTTGCGCTATACACAACACCATATTAGCTTGCAGTATACGTAACACTAATCATGGATCGTGTTAAACACAATTTCAAGTTTGTTTGAGAGTAGTTATTCTACTCAAAATTGAGAGTATATATATATATATATTCAATGTATAAATTAAATATGGTTAGATTTTGTTATTCGCAACAACAAAAGATTCTTGCACTACACGCTACCCTGACTTGGCTTGCATTACACGCAATCATGACCTTCCTCGATAGCATGTGTTGTATGCAATACCAGGCTTCACTAAACAATGATATATGGTTATAATGTTATTATAAACTAGCCGTTATGAATAGTATTAACTATATTTTTAATTTTATAACATTATTATTCATCTTACACATTTTCTATAACATGGTATGAGATCAAAATAAATTTTTCAGGTAAAATAAGTATTTTTAAAAAAATGTTGTTTTTCCACCTTTTAATTGTTCACCACTTATAAATAAAATTTTTGACAAGTTTATAAGTTCAATTTTACAAAATAAACTTCTTCTTTTGAATCATTATATAAAAATTTACATTTGATAAATTTTTAATATTTTTTTGATAAATTTCTTATTTTGATGAATAGTAAAAACACGGTAAATTTTACATAAAAACAAATTTTTTTCATTGATATAATTTATATGGTTAAAGTATAATATTGAATGGTTTTAAACTGTAAATATAATTTATTTCTACCATTTAATATAATTTATGTCATTATAATTAATTTTACATTGAATTCAGAGGTAAAAACATTTCAATCTTTGGCAATGTTTTAACTTTTAAAACCCTATTTTTTAACAATAGGATTAATTTTAAATTTATTACTAAAAATTCATTGTTTTAAATTTTAAAAAAATGGATTCCATATTTTAATTCAGTGGGTCCAAATTATGTTAAAAGGTTACTTTTATTTTTTTGATATTATGAATAGTAACAACGATAATTTTTATTTAATGTAGTTAATGGTTAATCGGGTAATTAAGGGTAACAATAAGATTATAAAATTACCCTAACACCTGAAAAAATTCTATTGGATGACTAAAATCTGACCGATATAACTTAAGGGTCGGAATAGATTCATTTTATCGACTTTTGACCCTGGAAATAATTTAATTATTATTAAAACCAAAGAAAGTGACAACATGTCACTCTCTTAAAGCTTATAAGTATAATAATATTAATTTAGTGATAAACTTCATGAATCTTCGAACATGAATAGTCCCCAAAAATAAAATAAAATTATCTACATAATGTGAATTTTTTTATAATTTTTAGGGATTAAATAATTATCATTAAAGGTGACATAATGGTGATGTTGAAATTATTTTATTGATTGAAATATCAAATAAATGGTTTTAAAAATATTAAAATAAATATTATATGTACTATTTAATATTCTCCACAAATTTTCTATATAAATATGACATGTTATTAATCTATTAAATATTTTAGTTCAAGAATATCTTCTGTGTGGATTTTATTTAAATTCAAATAACTGAATAGTGTCAAAATTGACAAAATTGTTATTTCATAAAAATTACTTAATATGAAATTGTTTAAAAATCAGAAAAATATTTAAATATTATAAATTTATATGAACTAAAATGTCATAAATTTTCCAATTATAGAAAATTCACAACACATAAGTAATTATTTATAACAATTGAATATTTAGAATCTTATTACCACAAATAAAATTAAATAGATTAAATAAGGATAAATCAAGTTGAGAAGGTTAAAAATACAATTTCAACCTAAATATATTTTATTTTTTGATGAGATTAAAACCCTATATCATCAAATATTCTAATATGAGTCATTTTTGAAGGTTTTTATTTTCGTTATGATTTATTATAAATTAATATTTTTGAGGATTCCATAGGTGCCCCTCTCCTCCCTTATAAAAGGGCACCTCCTCCCTCTCCTCTTCACAACACATTGAGCATTCAAGCTCGGAAAACCATGCTATTTTTTATTCTCCACATCCCTATAAACCCTCTGGAGGTTCTAAACTACTCAATATACCAACTCTAGTCCCTTAATATGAATCTTAATGGAGATACGTCGAAGAAGAGGTAATCTCTTCTACCGATTCTTTCAAGTTTATTTCTTCTTCAACTTCATCTTACTTAGTTGTTTCATTGTAAAGTAACAAAATCAGTATCAATAATATACTGATATTATATTATAAATATGAAACATCCCTATTTCACCTTCTATCCATCCTACGAAAAACGAAATCACCACGCGTGTGTACGTATGGAATACTGTCTCAACACTGTGGTGTAATCAGTTTTTTCACAACCACCTTACTAGGATGGGTATAATGGTGTAAGGAATAACTATATATGTTTATTTTAACATCCTACTTATTCTGAGATATTATATCATCCACTCCAATTCTATTCAATTATTATGGGAACAATATCATCGCTCGTGCGTATGTACGGACTACCGTCTCCACAACACAATGAGATTAATTTCCCATGATTAACCATTCAAGTATGACAATAGATTATATATAATAAATAATAATCAAATATATTACATAATAATTATACTGGATTTATGTACATATATGTTTCATTTACCTAATTCCATTCAATTCAACAAGGAAACGAAAACATCGTTCATGCGCACGTACCACTTACCGTCTCCAGGAACTGTGTATTTCATTCAATTTATCGATCTGTAATATATATTTATATGCTGAATATATATTATATATAAATAATTTTTTAAATTCTTGAATTAATAAAATCAGGATATATGTAATAATATCATGAACAACAAGTCAAAACACGTAAAATAAATGAAACTATTTTACCTAAAATCCTGCTTTAACATTGAATTTACAAAAGAACAGCTAATATAAAGTCATAAGTGAACCATATATTGTATCATAACAATGAATATGATTCTGTAATAAGTCAATGAAATTATTTAAATCATTATACAAGAGTTTCAGATACATACAAAACATATTAGACATAAGGCAAGGGATAATTTTTCAACCTCATTTTTATCCGAGATTTCTTATAGATAAGTATTTAATGGGGTTATATTTTTCATCCATGTCCATAAAAATGGTTTTAATAAATTGTTTAATATTATTCCATGTATTTTTTAAGTCATGTTTACCCCTCTTTGACTTTTACATTTTTTTTATGGAAAGAATCTTTCTTTTGTTTACCATACGAGGAACTTTTTGACTTTCCCGACAAAAGTACGAGGAAAATGTTTTTTTAACTTATATGGAATGAAAGGATTTTTACAGTTTCAAGACACCTTTTTTAAATGAAGATTCATCTATAATATTTCATGATTATTTTTAACAAAATCATTTTATTTAAAAAATTTATGTCATTTTGAGAAAATAAAATGATTTTTAATTAGAAAGGATGTTTTCCTCAAGAATTATTTTCAAGTGTTTTGTCAAAAATATTTTCCATCTAATATGACATTATTTAGTATGATTATGTTTCAAATACAATGTATCTATTATATAAATGGTTTGATTCTTCTTATGATGAAATTATATCCATTTGTTTTATATGGATTACTTTATGATAGGATGATGTTTATGAAACCTATTTTATTCTTTGGGTTATAATGAATGATTTATGTTTATTTTATGGCACAAGTAAGAATGATTTCATTATGAGATTGGTGGGACCTATATCTTTCTCCAATGCATTGGGTAAAGATTTATATCTCATGATATTAACATGGCTGGAATGGAAAGTTAATCTGATTCAGTGATACTGGACTGGAACGAGGAGTGAACTCAATTCAGTAAGGGACTTTGTCCTCTAAGATGGTCTTGGTAGTAATGTCATGGCTACTATTGATATCGTATCTTGTGATTAATCATTTTCCACAATTACATGTTTTATTCCCATGCTATTTCATTATAATTTATGGTCCATTATGATCTATGCCTTACGTACTTCCATGTTTTATGTCTTTCCTCCAAATTTTGATGTTTAAACATTATGTTCGTGTTTTTAAGTTCAAATGTATATGGGTTGTTTTATTTTTTCCATGCATACCCTTACTAATCATTTGATCTCACCCTTTATGTGTTTTCTTTTCCCCAGAATATAAAGAAAGGTTTTAGGTAAGAAAACAAAAGTGGAAGATCGTTATGAGAGATGTTGAAGATCTTTCACCACGATTAGAAGATTATGTTCTGAGTTTCCAAAGTCACTAAACTATTATGGTCCTTGTGTGTTGGTTTTTGTTATGTATTATGTATTCCGCAAAATTAATGTAATGTCCATGTACGTCAAGCTTTGGGTCTCTACAGATACGTCATATCACGCCATTTATTCCGCCCTGGTACACACAAAACATGCCTCCGTAGATGTGGAACAAGAATGGGAACTCTACATGAATCTTTATCCCATTTGGAGGTCTAACCACACATAGGCCCCTTCTCCCTACAATAGAAGAAAAGTGGATGGGGGAAATTTTAATCTCTAATTATGTATATGTTTCAAGGAATTCTATTTTTTGATGATTTTTAGTTTTTATGTCATATATGTATATTGAAGGTTCTCGTAGAATGACAATTGATACAAATGACATCCCCACGATCCATGTAGACACATGTATTAGCGATCCCATTGGGGGATGAAAAATAAACAAAGATCTGGACCCCTTCGCCTACCCAGCATCTTAAATGTTGGGTGTCCGATATGATAATCAAAGATTACCACCAAAATGGTACTCTCCCAATTTGGGGGCCATAAAAGAAGACAACCTATATGAAAAGGTCCGCCAGCCGCCTCTTTATCCATGGTTGGTAGAGCAGTGCTTGGCAGCCCTAGTGGTCATCTCAAACCATTTCAGGACCATATCCCCGGAACATGACAACAACTAACTGCATATCCTTCATGAGGTAGATGAATTCAACGATGATGACTTCATCTCAGCTACACAGGGAACCTACCCACAGGTCACAACCAATGTGTGTCGCCACCGACATCGAATGACCAAACCTCCTCCCATCGAGGCATGACTTATTTTGAGGGCACCTATCAATGTCCTAGAGACTCAGGCCCCTCTAGCTTCCCACCAAAGGCATTGAATATATAACCAGGGACATTCTATCACCCATTTCCCGGAAGAGTATCCATTCCATACTAACTAAGTAGCATTCAATGGCTGAAAAATGACTATGTCCCCTCCAATCAAGCCCACCATAGAAATAAGGTTTCAAAATATAAGTAGGAACATATTCCAGCTAGTTATCATATGTCCTGCCATGTAGAAAAAATGGCTAGCTACTGGTTGATGTAGATATTTTCCGACACACAATAAGACCTCCCACAATATAGGGTGGAACCAGCTATACACAGGCACAAATACAAACTGATGCACAAGAATCCCACCATCTAAATAAGATGATAATCAAATTTGAGCAGGGTCAAATTCTGTGGATGTTTACGAAGCATGTGACACAAATACAGTTGAATGAGAGAAGATTAAAATCCACATTCGTTAATATGAATACCACTCATCAAATATGGTGGAATCCAGAGATGAAAACCGGTGATATACTCATTCCTATGTCCCGACACACGAGAACTGCCGAAATCTACTAGCAACTCATTGAGGACCGAAGCTGGCACAAAATCCTCCTTCGACATCGGAGTGGGACTTCATATTGGTTCCACCCAAAGAATTATCCCAGAACATCTTGGAAATGATGTAATATCAGACATTGATTATACACCATATCCTTCAATCATGAAAAAATATCATTGAATTGCCGAAAAAGACGAGAAATTAGGCCCACGACCTGCTTTCCTCGAACGGAATGACTAGCTCACAAAATGAGTTAGTCACTCTAGATAATTTATGTGTCCCTGCACCAGTCCAGGAGGGTTGTTTGCAATATCCTGCAATATACATACAACCAGATTTGGAAAAATTATCTATTCCAACTAGGGGATGTAGATCCAACGTGGTCGTTTCTCTATGGAAGGCATATATCTCTTCCAAAACTCAAGATTATTGTCTCCATATCTAGACAACATCAGGGTATCCATCAAGATGGGAACCCATATATGGAGGCCATTACCAACTGAATATGTATTCTGTTGCAAAAAATAGAGCACCCAGAAATGAAAAGTGCTAATGGAAACCAAAAAATGAAGAGCACTTCCTTGATCCTGCTCAGCTGGAAGCTAGGATTCTTGGTGCCCACAAATATATATCAAGAATGGCTCAAGACACTGTCATTATATTACCAAATTATGTATTTGTTAGTATCATTTGTGGTGGTCCTCCTTGAAATGTCGCTACTAGCATATCTTAAGGTCCTCTACAAAGTACAATCGAGGGCATACTCCATAGGTCAATAATGATCGATCCTGAGAGCCTATCTCCTAATGTTCATCGGTGTATCTCTCCCCACATCTTGAAGATCAGACAATAAGAAGATCCCCCTTCTTACCTTCCTCCTTGATGGTCCTCCATAGTGTATATGTTGAAGATATGCTTCACTCTGTAGTCAGACATCATTTCATAATGGTAGTCTTCCCCATGATGATGTTCATTTAAAAGGCCCTCCCCATAAGGATTTTTGTTGTGAGGGTCATCCCCAAAATAATGCTATGCAACGAGAAGGTCCTCCCCTCATTTCAGTACATTCCAAAGGTCCTCCCCAAGATGTACATTGCAGAAATTCTCCCTACTGCCTCATATCAAGAGAATATGGTTGTCTTGACCATGATGAAAATCATTGCGAAGGACCTCCCCGCAATGACAGTTGTTGTAAAGGCCCTCCCCATTGTGACATCGAGTAACAATAAGGTCCTCCCTTTGCTACATCCCACCGTGAAGGTCCTCCTCAGGGTACACGCCATCAAGAAAGTTCCAACGGTCGGGAATCCGGTTTCCATGGTAGTCTTGGCCATCGTAGCACCATGTGAGAATGTCATCTTCATACTCAAAATACAATCTGGCAAGAAGGTCTTCCGCTTTCTAGAAAAAATATGAGAAATCCCTCCTATGTGGAGGTGCTCGAAAGGGAGTTGGACATATCAGGCACTCCGTCTATAACCAGTGATATAATTTCTCATCCAAAGGATGTCTCAGAGAAATGATCAACATTTAGGCCACCAACTCAGCATCCAAAAATTGATAAGGCTCCCACAAGCCCGATTTCTAGAAATGAAATCATTAATAAGCAGTCGAGTTGGGCATATCAATTAGAGGAGCCTCCGGAAGAACAAAAACATGATATGTTGCTTGTGAGAAGACCACTAGTAAAGGATAATGTACCAATGATGTTTTGGACTACGACCAATTCCCACTTCGACATACTAGTAGAATATTTTGGGGAATGCATGGATGAAATTTGCATCAATATATGGAAAACTCTTTGAAAACTGAATAAAAAATTTATACCCAATGAAGGGCACGCGGGTCATGTCAGCACGATAGGGGATCTTCACTATCTAATTGACATGGACGCCCTCCTTTCCACAAGGAAACCATAATCATAAAGGCAAATCAAAAAACTTGAACTGGATTACCTCCATACACCGCATGAATTGCATTGCCTCCTTGGAAACACCCCAGTTGGAGTTCACATTCTAGGTTGGGGAGAACATGGATCTCTACAATTAAACTCACATCCTATCAATTATGACCCAATAGAAATGAAATACTGAAATGTCATAACCTAGAGGAAACAATCAAAGGATACCCTTACTCAGAAAAGATGGGATACTCAACAAAATCTAGACCAGAGTAAGTCTCAAAAGTGGCAGGGCCGAAGAGATCAAGCCATCGAAAAAAATCTATGTCGGTCGACCAATAACATCTAATAGGCTTCCTTCCTAATAGAATCCAACTATATTGTAGTGTTCATGTCATCAAAATAAAATATTCTTCATGCAGGCCAAATTTCACAGTCATCTTACACTCACATGATAGTACATGAAACTTAAAAGGTGGAAATAGCGGTGGCTACCACCACAATATGGGGACCACACCATCTCTTAGGGGTAGGTGAGTTTTTAAATAAAAATTCATTATAAGACCAATAAATCCCGATCGTAGTGCATCGACATAAGAATAGGAACAACCCAAACCCATAGAGTTTGGGGGAATTTTTACCACAAATCCCCACACGACGACGTCTCTCTTCCACTATCTAAGAAGAAAATTGGATATATGAGTTACCTATTACACCCCTTATCATGGTTTTCACCCTCCAAGACAAAGGAACATTACATGGTTAGACTAGGGATCCCATCGGGTCAATCATTGTCATGAAGCCCAAAGAATACCATTGAATCGAAGGACAAAGTCCAAATAAAGGTCACACAAAGACTTCCTACCATTCGGCACCAGGTACACCAACGATAATGCAATATGCCTCAGTGAATGTGGTGGATGTAAACACCACATATCTCATATGAAATGATTTAGGGGGAGAAGACATAATAGAAGATGGTTACCTCCCAGAAGTGTTCCACACCGAGCCTAATGGTGTCGATACCCAGAACAAGAGGGCGATTCTAAATCTGGGTGCCCCATTAGTCAATCTGAAGTTACCTCCCCCGTGAAATTCCAACAAGGTAAAAAATAAATCCATCTTCATTTATAACTAGCCTCTCCTCCCCCACGAGAGTTCATCCCTCAACCTTGAGGAAAGCTTCACCAAGAATGAGGATTAAATAAAAGGTCTCAGACGAATAAATGCTGAAATACATTAAGGGAGTTATCTTGCCGGATGTGTTCCTTCTATAGAACATCAGAAGGTGCTCCCAGAATAGTTGAATATACCACATATTCTCATTGAAATGAATTATTTCATGTTCAGAGGTTCATTTAACTAGGACCAAGAAGGACATCAACACATCCCCCAATTGGGAAGGAAACCATAATATACCAAGGTATACCCACAAATGATGCCCCCAATGGGAATCCAACCAAAATTACAGTTGCAATGGCATGCCCAATCCTGGACCCTACCACACCAGATTAATCTCAAGCCTGACTGTATATGCATCAAAGGCTCTTAAACGTTGTCATGCAGCTACCATCTTGACTTGAATCCATGTAAGGGTGGCACGCTCTGATACAACCATAGCACAAACCCTACCCCAAGTGGGTGAGAAATGTTTTGTGACCACCAAAATTTGGTGTCCTCATATTCCCACTATTAAATTTCCCGAGGGACCCAGAACATCATTTGATGCACAATTCCACTTACTATAACCCCATGATGGGCATTGCAGAGCAGTACAAAGTCGTTAAACTCAATTGATTCTTACGAACCATGTAGGGATCATCTTTAGTATGGTATACTAGCATGGCAACCAATTAAATCATAGTCTGGGAGGAACTCAGGCAGTATTTTATCTTTTATTTTAGTTTGATGCTGACCAGGAGGACAATTAGTGATATCATGAACTGATAGCAGTGAGAGAACGAGAGAGTCACAGATTTCATTTCCAGAGGTAATGTCCTGAAATATTCCTTGAATCATTCACTCCGCCTAGATGAGAACCTCTCCATGTGCATCGATAACCTTAGGTATGAATTGAGTATGCCACTTATCCTAGCGAAGCACATTAGTGGGTTTAGAGACTTCTCTACCATTTCCCAAAGGATAGAAGACTCCTTGAAATGGAAAAAAATTAAGTCCCGAGTATCCCCACCATCCCATATGATAAGAACGAGAGAAGATGACTCATATTCTGTCACTCTTATGCAACCCCTGACACCAGCCCCAGTTGCAAGGGCCCCATCGAACCGTGCATGACCCCCTAGACACCAACAACCACTCCCACTTCGACATGATGATTAACAAGGTTCTAAAATAAATTGGCTTGAAAAACTAAAAAATTGAGTTTATTTATTCCAAGATGACCATGTTTGAGGCTATGTCATAGCCACCATGAATTTCAATCTTCTATGGCTTCCAAATCCAAAAAGATCTAATGAAGTGGGTCATGAAAAATGTACAAATTATTATCTATATCATTGAAAAAAAGACACACCATCCAATAATTATTTTTTTTCAGGGATTTCTTTCAAAAGATGGTGGATTCCGGGAAAGTCATGTTCATCCCACCACCAGAACATGTTGCATAAGTTTCCACCTCAGACTCATGAGAGTAAGAATAGTGGAAATAGTCACAAAAATTGAGAATTTTTTTGAAAACTCAAGGACTCAAAAGACCATCAATCTAGTCCACGATATCCTCCAGGGGTAGTAGAAAATAACTATTATGCCCACTATTACTCCTAATACAGCACAAAAATCATCCTTGGTCCAATAGTCCTCTAAAGGGAAAAAGGGCCAAATGAAATATCATAATGATGATCTGGTACCAAAGATGAAGTCAGTGTTGAATCTTTTAGACATCATGCCAACAGTCTAGGATTAATGGGCACCACCCCTCCATGTTGTTCAATGGGCATGACCCCTCTATATGGATCAAGGGGTACTGCCACTCCAAACAGTTCAGCAGGAACTTCCCCTCCAAATGATAACATTAGTTTAAGGTTGTCAAAAAGTTATAGTATCAGATCAAGAACTGATCTTCGTCTCCATTAATGACATTCATTTGACGTATCCATTATCTGATGAAGATTATACCCACTAACCCAAATTCCTCGTGCCCAATTGGAGAGCTGTAGGAAGAGTCCACAAAAGCTATAGGTTTCCTTAAAGACATGATGGTGGAAGGATTCAAATTCCGGCCATGCCGCAATCCAAATCATTAACATCACGTAAAATCGTAGAAGGGCCTTCCGACAGACAGAATAGGATACAATGTGATTCTTCAACCCTTCCGGAGGAAATCCAATACTCGATATCATGGCGTATCCATCAGGGGGAGAACAAACACTGAGAAAACAATGGTATACAGGTAAGCCCATAGAGCCAAATGTGGAAAGGACTGTAGCACTACTGGACCCTGCAATAAAGCCCGAACCATCACGTTCAAAGCTCAAACCCATAATTTTTCTATAAAATAGGAACCTCGAGCTGGGAATCACCAACCATTAGAGAAGAATTATGAAAATTTAATGCGAATATATTTAGTTAATGTGAATCTATCAATCCTGGACACATTGAGTTTCTCTGCAGATCATAGTGAAAAATTCATCAAAGCCTTACTAAGTCCCATGGAGTTTGAGGCTGAAGTAGAAACTGAGAAAGTCTTCAGAATAGAGGCATATCCTGAAGAATGAAATGTCATCTTCACCATAATAGACAGGGATGAAGACTCTATCATGAAATGGAACATCAAACCCTTATATGTGTCTGGAATGTTATATGGAATTAATGTTGGAGGATCTTCATCGACAACAGCTCTATAGTTAACCTACTCCCATTGATAATTAATTATTGACTTGGATTTGATAATCGAAACATGACTATATACACTAAAAATCTACTTCGATATGAAAAATGTGAGAAAAACAATTGGGTAAAATCATGATTAATCCTTTGAACAGAGATATCATATTAGATTTCATGTCCCTGGTGGTGCAGAAAAGTACCACATTCAATGTTTTGTTAGGGAGGACGTGGCTGCATCAACTTGGTGAAATTCCATCCTTATACCATCAGTGCATTATCTATTTTACAAATGAAAAAAAAACTGGATTTTTCACATTGATAAATTACCTTTTCAGATCTTTGAGTCACATTACATCGACATAGGGTTTTTTGAGTCGAACGAAAAACATCTTTTGACCGACGATGTTGATTATATCAATGACCTGAATGGATGGGAGATGGATCTCACTGACCCCTTATAGATTCTTGGGGATGAGTACATACTACCCATAAACCATGTTGAATGGGTAATTACCATCCCTCATACAAAATCAGTTTTCTGGATGGTCTCTGCTATGACCCCCATGTCAAATGACCCAAAAGTGTGGGATGAATACCATGTTTTTTGGAAAATCACTTTCGAAGATGCTCTCAGACCATCCATGGGACATCAAACTACCCATGACTCACACACTAAATAAATATACAGTTTCTATTCTACTATTGATGGTGTTATCTATATAATCATTTCTCTATCAAAATAGGAAGATGACGAAGATGTCGAAGAAGAAGAAGAAGAAGAGGATGATGAACTCAATGATGCCCCACTTCTGTTTTTAGAATGTGTTTCCACCACTATCGATGAACATAAAGAGATAATTATGGGCACTGGAAATTCCCCATGAACCACATTAGTAAGTGTGGCCAAACCAGTTGATGAACAAGAGGTAAATACATTATTCTTAAAGAAAATCTGAGATGTGTTCGCCTGAAATTACATGGATATGTCAGGCCTCGATCCTCATGTTTCCACACATCATCTGACTTACCAAAAGATCACCATGTCTATAAATAGAATGTTTGAAGGACTCACTTGATTCATTCTTCCCAAATAGTGGATGAAGTTTAAATACTGAAAAAATCAAACTTCATATGGGAGGTCCAATATCCAATCTTCCTGGACAACAATTTCCATGTAAAAAAAAGAATGATCATATTATAATCATTTTTTTATTTCAGGGATGTTAATCTGCATTTCCCAAAAGATGACTTTTGGGTCCCGATCATAGATTTTTTGATCAATGCAACAACTATATATGAGGCCCTCTCCTTTATAGACTACTCTTATATATATAATAAAACCCGGATGGCCAAGGGAGACGAAGAAGCTACCGTGTTTAGGGACCCTCATAGGGTGTTATGTTATAAAGTAATGTACTTTGGTCTAAATAATTCCAGATACACATAGCATCATGACATGAATTGAATATTCCATCCCTTATGGGAAAATTAGTCATGTGTTACATTGACATCCTAGTTGTTATGTCATGAAATTTATCAAACCACCTTTCCGACCTTGAAAAAATCATCAAAAAATTTAGACAACAAAGTTTAAAAGATGAATCCCCTAAAATGCGCATATGGTGTTACCTCAGTAATATTTCTCGGCATTTTCGTACACCGTCGTGGAATCTAGTTCATCCTTATAATGATGAAGACCATTCTTGACATGTCCCCACCTCGCAACCTCACCGAGATGAGAGGTCTCCAGGGCCACCTCGCCATCATTCGATACTTCATAGCCAACCTAGCAGGTTAATGTTTACCTTTCACCAATATCGTGAAGAAAGTTGTTACATATGAATGGGATAATGATTTTAAGAAATTATTTGACAACCATAAAATATATCTTCTCATCCCACCAGTGATCATTCCGCCAGTTGGGGAAGACCGCTGATTTTTATTTATCTACCCTAGAACAATCATTAGGTTCCTTCCTCACATAAAAAAATGTTTCCAGTAGTGAGAAAAACATCCAATACCTATTTCAAACCATGATTGATGCCAAAAAATGGTGTTTGAAGCTCAAAAAGAAATCACTAGCCCTAAAAATTTCACTTTATAAGCTCAGGCATTACATGCAGCACCCTGAGGTCCGCTTGGTCTCCCGCTGCAACTCGATCAAGTATATCCTCAAGTGTCCCATGTTAAATCGGCACATATCATAATGGGCACTTATCCTGAAATTTTTAGGCATACGATACATGCTGTAGAAGGATATAAAAGGATAGGTGTTAGTATACCACTTGGATGAGAATGCCTTGGATGAAACATCACTATTGGATGCCGAAATACAGAATAAAGGGGTGTTTTCCATCTAGGGGAAACCCAAGATGAGGGAGATGTACTTAGATGGTTCTTCCTGAATCTCGACAGGGAAAAGGATAGAAGATACTTATCTCAATAATGTGGGGATGGGATTAATACTCGTATCACCCAAAAAGGACATCGTGGCATACTATTTCCTTCTTTCGTAAGGGTGTATGAATAATGAAGTGGAGTATCAGCCCCTCATAGCTGCCCTGGAATTGGAAATCTATGTGAAATCCAAACACTTGAAAATAAAAGGTGATCCATAGCTAGTCATTTGAAATGCCAACAATGACTATGATATCATGAAAAAGTATTGTTTCCCTCAATGAACCATGTATGAGCAATGATGGAAAATTTCCTATCATAGCCATCGTTTACTCATGTCCCACAATCATAGAATGATCATGCTGACACTTTTGAAAATGCATCCATAGCCTTGGCTGATCCCAACTAGGATGAAGCGGTCATTATCAGTTCTCATCCATTGATGATATTTATAATCATCCAATGAAATATAGTGGAAATTGATGAAACTAGATTCATTCCATAGCCGTATGGTCATACCACTGGTTGGGTGGAACCCGTTACAAATTACCTTCAGTACGGGGAACTACCACCAGTTATGGCATAAAGGGAGTAGGTCCGAAGATTGGTGCTTAATATTACCTTGTACAATGGGGTGAACCAAAAGAAGGATCTCTATAAACGATGCCTTGAAGGATTAATTCTCAAGTTAATTGATCGAGGATAGACTACTACCGTCATGAAAAAAGTGCATGCTGAAGCTTGTGGAGAACACCTGTTAGCAACCAAGCACTCTCACCAATTCCAGAGGCAGGGGTATTAATGTCCCACCATGATAAAGGATTGGGCCATATTCACTATGAAGTGACATTCTTGTAAGGTACATGATAATTTCATACACCCCCCCCCAAGGTTTTTCATTAGGCTAAATACTCTTGGCCATTAATTGCCTGGGGGATGGATGTTGTGGGACCATATCCTCCTACTACAACAAGACAATTTAAGTTCATACTCTCATCGATTGAATTCTTTTCTAAAATGGCTGAGCCATACCCATTATGGATGTGGGGGTGAAAACCATCGTTAGCTTTGTGAAGGCCAACATCATCACTAGATTTGATATCCCTCATACAATAATGATGGAAAAGTACAACAACTTCTACTCTAGTAAGAAGGATAATTTATACCAGGAGTATGGAATAAAGTCCAACATGTGATCCCGCTACCATGTGGTGTCCAATGGGCCGATATAGGATTTCAAAAAAAATATCCATCATGATTAAATAGATGGTCTAAAAGTATTATAAATCCAACCTAGATAATATTTTTCATTCATTGTGGGCTTACCAGACCACGACCCACATTGCCACTCCAGAAGCCCTATACTCACTATTATATGGGGAAAAGGAGGTGTTTTATATTAAAATAAATGTGTTGTCTTTTTGTGTGTAAATTTTAAATCAGAAATCCACAAATGATAAATCCAAGATATAGATTTATGAATTAGAGAAGTTTGACCAAAAAAGGATGTAAACTATGCACCATTTGGAAATCTACCAAAACCGGATTACAAGATCCATCAAATAAAGGTTCTCCATTGATCATTATTCAAAGGAGAATTGGTGCCAGTCCTCTGATCCCTGATGATACTACGTAATAATCCCCAATGTATAGAACAAATATGTGTAGGACCTTATTTCATACATAGGATATATTCCAATGGAGAGTAGGACCTGATATCAATGGATATAAATCTCATCATGGCTCCCACAAATGTGACGTTCTTGAAGAAATACATCTCATAAAAATCCCTCATGGTATGGTCCACAATCAATGACCTTAAACTATGAGTATTGATAAATTCCTCATGATATGGTCTGATCGAAATGACCCTAAACTATGAGTTATGTAACCCCTATGCATATGTCCATGCTCTATGACACCAAAATCTGAGACATAAAGCATGCCTGTAATGTCGTGGTCCAAAATATATGACCTTAAACTTTGAGTCATAATCCTTCCCACAGGACAAGAAACCTCATGGTATTAGTCTACGAAGAATGACATTAAACTAAAATTCCTTGAATATAAAGGTTAAATATCAATGACCCCAATCTTTGAGTCATAAGGAATATACCACGAAACAATGTATGAGCTCAAAGACCTTAAACTAGGAGAAAAATGTATAAAAAATGTCCCCATATCAGGGTCCAAACACTAAGACAACAGTATATGAGTTAAAAATTATCTCATATCTTGTTCGAAAATCTATGAATATAATCTATGAGTCATCGTCCTTCCAACATGACATTAATCTATAAGGAACTTTTCTTCAATGTATGACGTTAAACTACATAGCATGAAACGTCTTAAGAGAATGACAATAAACTACATGATATCTCACAGAACTACATACGACCTGATACCTTCCCTCACATGATACATAGTGATGCCTTAATCTTCGATCCTTGCATATACCCCATAAAAAATAAATACATCAGCCCCTATCTAACCATATTCATAAATGAAATCCTTACAAATCCTTGTTTCTCACATAAAGTATAAATTCATTGAGTTTAGGAATGCTGATAGGGATTCTCGTACAAAGGTCCACTATGGGGTAGCATGACAGACCTGACAACCTCGATATGTAGAATGAATGTACCCATACCCTTTGGACCGAGCCAAATCGGTATGGGGTACACACAAAACTACTTGCAGATTAATTCCTAACATCACTGGATATGTAGTGATGCCTCTATCTCTGATCCTGGACCATCCCCACCGAGAAAGAAAATGAAAATTCCTGAATCATATTCTCTGTCATCATATTCTTGTGAATGAGACACTATAACCACTCTGTGTTTCTCACATCGAGTATAACTCATGTGATATTAGGATCAGTTTTAGGGACTATTTTATGCTAATAAACCATAGGGGATTATGCTAGTCCTGGCACCCACATCATGTAAAACCCAAATTCCCTAATGTTCCACTAACACATCGAAAAACATTTCTAGAGAAAATAAAAAACTACATGTAGATTGATTCCTTACCTCACATGATACATAGTGACGCTCGAATTCAACATCTTGGCCCAGCCACGAGTAAACAAAATACTCCTAACTTCCATGAGATGGTCAGACCTATGTGGATGATCCAATAGGGTCACAGTTAATCATGGGCATGGTATTATAACATTCCGAGGAACACCTTCCCCATTTGTCACACTCCATACCTCTAGAAAATGTGGATTCTCATAATCATCCATGACCATCTATGATGGAAGGCCAATGCCCTTCAGACACTTTTTATTGACTATTCCCATCATTATCTAGTGTCTCTACATAAGTCACCCACAAAAATGACCATCAATCAAAGGAAAATTCTTCCTCAGGAGAGTCATCTTCTTCCTCAGTATTCCCCATGTCATCTCTCTTTATTCATGTCACCCTCGGGACTATGGTTTACACATTCTATCATCACTCAAATATAAGGAACTCTGGAACACCATGACTATGATTAACACGAAACTTTTGATGATATTTTCAATTTCAAGATCGTACTCACCGAACGACATTAGGTTTCAAGGCCAAAATCATCCTCACCACAGGAGGTTAAACTGTAAGGACAATGTCATTCTCACCGTGTGACGTTAAACTGCAAGGCAATGACGTTATCCTAAAAATACCCACTATTTTTGAATTTCTTATTTTTAGACAGTGACGTGAAACCCTTTTGATCCCTTTCTTCTCACAGTAATCACAGATTATGTGAGATTAGGGGCCCTAGTAAGTGTTCCACCATGAAATTATGGAAAACATCCCAAGATCATGGTTCGAGGAAGCACGACCCTAAATCAAATGTTAGGGTTCCATCACCTGAGAGGAACCTTGTTTCCTATCCATGTGATGTTAAATGATCTGGTATCCCAATGATAGAATGAATACCACACCCTGCATATGGGTCAGATATATATAAAGGGTACTATTCCATGAGTAAATCACAGCCAAATTCCCCCAATATGTCTGGATACACTCTTTCAAATGTCCAAACTCTGTGCTCTGAGAGATCATGAATCCAAAAAACCCCTCAAGGCTATCTGGGATAGAAGGCTTGTGTTATTCATTGACCATTGATTATATTTTCATATCATGCCCTGGTGGCTCTGCATACGTCACCCACAAAAATGGACATCAATCAAAGGTAAATCCCCCCCCCCAAGTGAGTCCTCTCATATCTCAGTACACACAATGGATTCCAAGACACATTCCATCCCTCCTGATTCATGAGCCTTAACTATCAAGGATTATATTTTCCTCTTTTCAAAATGATAGATATATTGGAACATATGGTCTCCTTTTACCTTCTTTCTCTTTTTAGGTTTCTAAATGATAATTCATGCACATTCTCGTAGTTGATCCGCATGAAAAGAAAGAGGGCCCCACTCGTTTCCGGGTTTCCCTGAAAACGTTCAGCTAGAAATACTTCTTTTTTTATTAGATTCACTCTTGGTTGTAGGTCACAAATCATATTCTTAATTTTAGTAATCTCTATAATCCCCAATGGCCATCAAAATTGGAAGGCTAGTGTCCTGGGGACACATTTGAATGACTATGCACCACAATCCCTGGTGCCTCTATTTATATCTCCCACAGAAATGGCCATAAATCATTAGAAAATTTGTCCCCAATAGAGTCTTTCAAGTCTCCGTACATTCAATTGACATTCAAATCCTGTCACACCCCCATATTTGGAATACTCATGAATAAAGGATTATGTACCTCATTCTTCCCATGAGCTTCTAACATAAATTGAAAATGGGGGACTCTTAGTTAAACATACCATTTTCCATCTCTCCCTCATGCATGTATGAAATGTGTGGGAAACTTTTCCCACTAAAGGCAGATATTAACGTTCCAAATGTTCATATACCACAATACTCATTCCATCCACCTATTGTGGCTCCGAATATCAAGATAAATCCAAAATGTGGAAAATCCAACCATGCCATCAGAAATGGAAGGTCAATGTCCCATGGACACCATTTATTGACTACTCACATCATGCCCAGGTGTCTCTACATATGTCACCCACAAAAACCACCATCAATCAAAGACAAATTGGTCTCTAAGAGAGTCCTTTGTTAGCATTGTATGCATAAAGCTTCTCTTCAACCTCATGCATGTACAGAAGCCCAAAATACATGATCAAGAAAAATATGTATCTTTTGTCTGAATGATACTAAAACATTCCCAACTAACAGTCCCGAGTTGGGGCATGACCCCATTAACTTTGGTCAAATATTTTCGACATAAAACATCAGTATTATATTTTATTGGTATGGCTGTGAACTTCCAGAAAAAAAGATTCTATACTCTCCTGAGGTAAAATCATTCAAAGGAACCTCTGGGTAAAATTTGAGTATTGGTTCTCTAAAAAAATAGAATACATTGATCCATCAGAAAAGTTGAAATGCATGTTAGGTCAGAAACCTACAAAGGGCGGCCTAATAAAAAAATAAATTATTACCACTAATCTTGTTTCAAGAAGGTTTAGACAAAAATTATTGTAATAATGAAAAATACAAAATTGTTTTTGAGGTATTTATTTCAACGTCAGATATAGTCAAACTATGCTCATTGAATCCATTGGCTCAAGAAAAAATTAGTGCTCGATTCAGTCATCTCAGTTTACTGATTTCAATTCATGGTTTATAAATAACACATGATTGAAATGACGTTGACAAGAAAAGAAAAAGAGATGGAATTTAAAGGAAAACCAGTTCCATCATATTCTCTGAAAAATTATAGTCTGAATCCACATCCTGGAGCCTCTCCTTGAGAAAAAGATAAGACCTTTACAAGAGACATTCAGTGGAGTCACAATACTGCATCAATGATGGGTGATATTCATCAATGTTTTGGCAGAAAAATAAATAATAATGTAGTCTCAGCTTCTACACCCACTCGAAGAACATTCGCTTCTCTCATGGAATTGAGGCTGGTTCTCTCCCCTTATTTAATTATCCAGCTCCCATATTCAATGGTAGCTGGGGCCAGAGCCCTCTCATTTATGATCCATTCCAGTTTCTATATTTTTTTCTCCACTTCCTGGTCAGGCAGCTTCATTAGAGACTCATGATTCACAAGTTCTTTTTGCAACTTTGCAACCATCCCATCATGAGTGTCACATTCTTCATTAATAATTTTTCATGTAGCCTCAAGGTAAGTCGTCGACTCTTCTATAGAGAGTTGATACTCATGTCAACTAGTTGATTCTTGATCAACTAAAAATTTCCTTTTACTATCCTATATTTCATTATAGTTAAATCCACTAAATCCCTGGACTACAAATTGGAGGGGTAACCTTGGAAATTTTTCTGGTATCTCATCCAATTGAGTTTGGGAGATTAATCCCCAGATGTTCCTCCATGCTTTTTTCCGAGTAGGATGAAATTCAGCAAGGATTTCTCAATTGGCCTCAAAATAACTTCCTAATGATTAAAATGTAGTCGGGAATGAATGTCAACTGAGAGGGACTTGGTTTGACAACTACAACATTCCTTGACCCTGAAATACCCTCGTATCTGTTAATCATAATAGATGGTAAGGTAGGGACATCCTCCATTTTCAAATATTGTGGTTATTATCCCAAGGATGGAGAGGAGGTGACAATACATCCCACACCCAAATCAGTATCACTGGACAAAATAGGTGACACAACATCTTCAACCACTAGTCATGCACCATAGATACGAGAGAGTGCTGAGGACCCAGAACCTTGACAAGTCGGAACAGTAGTCCTAAAGACGGCCCTTAAAAAGCCACTAATAATTATAAGACTTGTGGGGATTGTAATTCTGGATTAGGATATTAGTCTTGGAATATTGGGGGTAAAAAATATAACACCGCTCAAAACTGAAAAAATGTATCGATAGACCACTCTAGATTTTAAGTAGATTGAACATTAGCCTCTATGATTGTGGATTTCTAAGAGCCACCATAAGTTGGAAGAGTATCATATTTTGAAGCAATTTCTTCTATAGGTACAAGAGATTCTTGGTAATGTTTTACTGGATCAACATTATTGAAATCCCCTCCAAAATATGGAAAAACGTGGTTCTTGTCACTAGACTTAGCCCCTATACCAATGACCAACATGTCCCTTTCCATGAGAATAGGTTAAGTGTGGTCAAATGAACCCTCAACTTATGGATGACCTTCCACTATTGTGGAATAAATTTTTTGAGCAGGTGTAGGTACATCCGAGGGTTTAAAAACACCCCAGGTCCCCTCAAAAGGCCCTAATTCTCTATTCTGACCAATTATAACATATAGTAATACTTCCTCTACCCTGAAAGTGATAGGGGATATAGATTCCCAAGTGATCTTCATTTGATCACTAATGGGCCCTCCCACAAACCACATATAAATATTAGGTATTCAATAAGGTAGGTATATTTGGTACAATCACTAGGATAGAAGACACTTACTTCTGATCCCCCTTAGAATGTGCATTGATACCTGATAATATTTATTATGTTTCATTGACTGTTGGGGAGATGACTCATGAATAAGATCATCAAGAGGAGAAGTGGGAAGAAATTCCATACAAGGGTCTGCAATCACCACCACCATATGCTCTTCGGCTATGGGAGATCCTTTAGCATTACCCCCTTTGGGGGAAGGGGCATACTCCCCTGCTATAGTGCCTCTACAAGAATAAGATAGGGAAAATCCATGTCTCGAGACCTGGAAGCCCCTGTAAAATTAATAAGGAAAGGGGGAATGTTTTTAGCATCATTGAAATTATAAAAATTAAGGACAAAGGATATATATAGGACCTCCCCTGTCAAATGTGGGAATATTTCTGTTAATGCCACGTTTTCTGATTGGCAATGTCTTTCGATAGGAACATGAAGTCACTTATCCATTTCAATCAGGTAAGAAACCAACGCATCAAGCTCTTCGATGGCAGCAATATTGGTAGGAGATATGTCTCCCCCAAAACCAAGATGATAAACTATTTTCCTCAAAATAAGTATCCATATATCATCGTCTAAGGATCTTTCCCTCAACACATCATAGACTCTCCAAGCTTCTAGAAATACATCCATAATTTTGATGGTCAATGCTAGAGTGTAAACATGAAGAATCAGGGTAGGTTTCCACAACCGTAAATGATTCCTAGGAGTCTCAGAAAGCTCAGGACCACAAGAGGAGCATCGTTTATGAGATTATGGGGGCAACAGAGAATCCTTTTTTTAGCGGCCATAGTAGGCAATCCAACAATTTTATCATCCTTATCGGTGGTTTTTGGTCGCATCATGGAATGTACCCAATGCAAGTTCCTACAATGACCACATCAAGAGTGGATAAGGTTATTGAGGTCCTTAAGGTAGCATTCCAACTCATTTTGATCCACATAGAATGAAATATTAGTTTGTGATGACACTAGAACAATACCAGTAAGGGAAAATTTCCTAGTCTGAAGGAGTTTCCATAAATCACAAGAGGACTGGCCATCAGAAAAATGATGTCCTTTCAAAAGGACCAATTGCCTCCAGGCTACTAGACAATTGGCCTCCGAAGGAATAAATGATGGACTCCCGACAGTAGCTCCAACAACTTTTTTGGTTTCTCATGAGGTTATAATACTATCATTCACAACATTTTAGGGGAGGGAATGAATAGACCTCTGATGAAATTTTCCAGGTCAATTGTGTTTATCAACATCATGTTTCTTCCTCTTTCCCTTCGCCTTGGATTCCCTAGATGTATCCAAAATGGGCACTATGTCGGCCAACTATCCATCATGATATGACTTATCCTAGGCATCAACATTATTCTTGGTATGGTAGGGAATGGAATCTGTATAATCTATAAGTATAGTCTTGCTCTAGGTGTCCTCATGAAAGAACATTAGCCACCATTAGCGATCAGTCATAAGACTTTTATCTTGACGTGAACTATTATGAGCATAAGGAAATAACATCTAAATGAAATGGAATTTCCTGCTAAACCTCCATGGTACATATCCCTAACAGATGAGCTCCCCTCAAATACAAGCAACCAAATTGCCTTATCGTAATGAAATGAAGTATCCTCGATTGACCAAGACATCAGATGATTTTTTCATAATGGTACAAGTGGGAGAATAATAAGGGTGGTAAAAAAAATTTAAAAAATGCTGAGGCAATCCATTTTGTCTTGGTCATTCTTTTCGGTATTCTCCAGCTGCTTATCCTGTGAGTCCCAAGCCACTTGCATGACCTCGCTAGTGCACTGAAGGTACAAAAAAAATAGTCAAACGTGGGATTGGTCATGAATTGATTAAGGAATAACCACCTATTGGGGATCCCATCCATCTAAAAAAAATTGAGAAGGACAAACCATCATGCAGGTTGACCCCCCTTCGCTGATTCATCCCAGAAAGTGATATATTGTTTCCAACATATAAATATCCAAATTGATGCATTTTTCGTTCTTCTAATGAGTGTCCATGATAATGGTTGAGGCTCTATCACCACCAGAATCTCAAACTAGTAGAAACTATCCACTCAGAAACATGGCCAAGAATGATTCCATTTGAAATAACTGATCGAAATCAGGGATGATACCCCATCCCGATTTCCAAAAATCATCCTCTTCTAAGGTGGTCTATTGAGAACATGCTCACATATGGTTGGATTTGGTAGAAAAATCCTTTGGAATCCATGGATTATGATCGAGACTAGTATCCTTAGAAAAACTACCAAAGTTGTCATCAAATAGACTACCCTGCTTCTAACAGGGATCACATTCCTTTTAAAGTGACTTCTCCTGGATGATGGGTTTCCAGGACAAAGGGGAGTTCCTCTACTCATCATAAAAAATTGTGAAGGGGGGGGGGGAGAAATTCATCATACATTTCCCGAACAATATAGAATCTCGAAATCATCCTTATGTCCCAAAGGTTCATGCCATACTTTCTATGGGTCAAATGGTATGTGTTGGAATCTGGACTCCACCTTCTTAAAACATATTAGGTATCGGATATAGGAAAATTCTTGTATGTTTTAGAAACCTAGGTAGCCTCGTATAGTCCCAAAATCAGTTGATCGGCTCAGGATTATGCACAAAACTAGTAAACCAAAAGGGACACCCCATGTCAAAGCCAAACGAGCCTCTTGGGTGGAGGAACCATCAAGATGAAAAACCATGCAGCTCATTCTCTATGGACTTCTTTGTGGTGATCTAATAATATTGGGCCGTTTCATCAGGTTTTTGATGCACCTATTCTAATTCATGAGGTGCATAATCTTACAAGGGAATGAAAGTTGTATCTCTCTGGTGGTACCTCCCCTTGGAAAAAATAAAAGCCTTCAGAATAGATGAGTTAATTATCCAGGAAGAGGGTTGATCTATCAGGTTTGGAGCCCAGATTTCTATGTTGGACAAAAGGCCAACCACATAAGAAGAAATAATATCTGAGACCAGGTACCCCCATTTACCAACATTTAACAGATTCAAAAGGAATTAGTGAAATGGAATGACCAGAGTATTGTCATCAACCAATGCCGACATATCCCTATTTCACCAGCATATGAAAAAGGAGCAGTAATATTATCCTTAGAATAAGAAAGGATGTTATCTGAAACCTATTAATCATCCATTGTATCTTAATAAAGAATATCGAAAAGCTGAAGAGAATCTAGTCTGATAGATAACTGTTGGATAAAGGCTATGAAAAAATGTCGAAAATACATAAAACATGTCTGCAAAAGACTTCTTGTTGAGTTCTTGAAAAATGTACGTAGAAATAAAATTCCACGTACAACATGACACATGGAATCTAACTCGCCTATATCTATGGTAGTCTTATCAAATTCATCGAATAATTTCATGATACACGGAATGATCGGGAGGCATAGGGCCATGAACCGTTGTTCGATGAAATGAATGGTTTGCAGTGGTAGAAATCGTTAGAAGCATTAAATGAATATTTTTATGGGACACTATATATAGGTGTGGTCCCCTCCAATCGGGTCTACCATCTATAATGTAAACTATTTCGATTCATGATTGTTTCTACATCAGAATAGTCCCCTTTTCAATCTGAATAGACATCATTCTAATGTGGGGAATTTTTAGGGTCATCAAAATTCTTCCAAGGGAAGAAAATCCCCCTACAATCTCTTTTCCAAAAGAATAAATTACATATATATGTTTATCATGGTGAAGGAACTCAAATTGATTGGAATTTCGTTGAAGTAACTTGAAGGAATTCATGTTCTAATGTGCCCCATGTACCATCACTAGGAACGGTACATGAAGAAGATGGATCACAAACCGCTGGCCCGCGGAGTGATGTCCATCAAGCAAGGGAAACCACGTCAACTTATAGAGTACTCCGCGAAATATTGTCTGCAAAATTTTCTGTGAACCCTTAAGTTGGTAGATTAAGTGGACGGGCAGGGTTCTGCGAACCATTATTGTGAACTGAATCCTCTGCAAACCCTGGTTGACTGAGTCATCCATGGGACAGAATATTTCTTCAATGGGCCTCTGCAAATGGTTTCACGTGCCCAGTAGATATGATCACCATGATTCTCTATAAAAATTGCATAGTAAAGAAGAGGGAGGAGACGAATAAAGAGATGTTCAGGAGACAAAATCTTGAGTGAGACATAGAGGTTTCACTACAGATTCTGTCTTGTTTCATTGGTGAAACACCAACCGCAAAACACTTCCTTCACAAGTACAACCGACCGTGAACCCTAAAACATTGAAATCATAAAAAGATTAAAAAATTTTGAATCTAACTGGTATACTCAAAATGAACGACTTCTTGCTGATGAATTTCCCGCGAATGGTAATCCCCCTAACTATCCTTCAGTATGGTGCTTCGTGTAGCATACTGCTACATGGACTTAACCCAGCACCGCATACCCAATCAGTACGCGGATGTAACTCAAAGAGGCATGGTGATCAACATTGCACTCTGGTATGAGATAGGTGATTCCAATTCATGCATACCACACTGGTAAGTGGATTTACCTCCTTCCCACATAACACTATGGGATGTGGATCCTTACCCATCCTAGATGAGAAACTGGTACATGGAATGAGGTGTTTTCAGATATGTTACTTTTGCTTCCAACATCACCCTCCATTACCACCCAGTCCTCCATGATCTCTCCGCTAACCGGTCCAATATAACTAGGCCAAATCCTCCTTCAGATCCACCAGACCAATATGATCAGACAATCAAGTGCATTAGCACACCCTATTGAGTCTACATACCCACAATAAGTGTAGTCACGAAAGCCCTCCTAATAAAGGTGTGGGCATCGCGAATACCTGTATGGATACATTCCCATGGTAACCTGGAGTCCAACCTTAGGATGTCAATGTGAACCTCCCTCTTCTCTGGATTATTGGTGATCAAATTTTTTTCCATTTAATGGGGGAAATTTATCAGTCAAAATGGTAATGTTCACTCCCACATTTGACGAGGAAGAAACACATCCACTTCCCAGATCATGACTTGGTGCCCTCCCACTAAGGTATGTCCCCAATGTTTTGAGGAAGGGTCTTGTTACTATCAATTGCATTTCACATTGAAGGGTTAATTGCTATGAACCCTCACAAGTGGTCGTCGTGACCTCTTTCTCCATGGGTTTTCCCTCCCCACCAATAGGGGGATGCATGTGCATTGTCGAATCTATCACATACTCTTTTTTCTCACAATGAGCAAGACACACATGGGCTTAGAGGTATGACAGGATTACCACATCCTCACACATTTTATACTAAGAAAACACTAAATCAAAGTCAAAACAGGATTTGTAGGATGCTTTCTAGAAGTCCTGAGCTCAAATGGGTGCCCATCCATAAAGATTCCACCCAACCGGGTTCCCTCGAATGGGAAGATTCCAAGTGTAAGAACCACACTTCTAAACTATGAGAACTCTGATTCCTGTTCAACACAAGATATGTAGGATGCCTAATAGAAGGCCCAAGCTCAAATGACTGCCAATCTATAATGGTTCCACCCAATCATGTTCCATAAAATGGGATGCTCTCATGTGTAATCCCCACACCCATAAGAATTATGTGGGTTCAGATTCCTCTCATGGGGAAATGTAGAAATCACTCGTTGTGGTACCAGTCCAAATATCAAGTCACCTTACCCATGTGTGACAATAAACTCTATAGAACCTTATAAAATGGCTATGTCGGTATCAACTTCATGGAATCAAAACATATACATGCTCAGGACGATCATGCAAACCAAGGGTGGCCTATGGACACACTCTTAGAGAATAAGCCAAGGATTCATGAACATATGAACTTGATTAAATCTATAAGAGAGACCCAAAACAGGCAAACATAATCTCCCAGAAGTGTGTGGTGAGCCTAACCTCCCATGTTCTTGACCAATGGAGTCTTTTAGTGTTGTTGGAAAAATCGCCAGCCGAAGTGTACCTGCGTTTGGAAATAATGTCCATGAATCATTGATATTAGGGTGGTTTAGAATTCTACGATTAAAAAATATAACCTTTTGATCACATCTGAGGATTTTATATCAGAGAAGAACCTATTTCCTGAGTACTTAACCGCCGAGAAATCACCCACTGGGTCCAAGAGTTCCCCATAGGTTTAATTCACCCTTATTTAATTGATAACAATGTAGAATGAGATGAAACAAAGGAGGGTTAAACTAGAAAGAAACCCATCCCTATGGAAAAACAGATGTGTGATGATCTTCGTCGTTCCATTCCCACACCACCCGTAAATGTGCCACCTCGAAGGCAGAACATTCTGGAAAAATTAAATTATAATCATAAGATAATAGAAATATTAATTTATGAATCTATTTTATGAAAAAAAATTCTTTTAATTAATTATAGTAATTATAAAATTCAGAATAAAAATTAATTTTTGACAAAAATATGAAAACTTAAGTTACCATTTTCAAAACCATTATCTTTTTATTTCCTAACAAAAATATATTATATTTTCATTTATAAGTAAAATAAATTTTATTTATACTTTTATAGGAGATTTTACTATTCAATCGGTATATATTTCTTAATTTCTATAAATAACACTTATTCCTTTATACAATTAATAATATTGTAAAAAATTATTTCCAAAAATGAATAAAATTTATTTTATAATTACCTATGTTTTCATTTTTTCCATATGCACTCTTATTTAAAAAAATTTAGATGGGTAGGATCATCCTTCCCATATATCAGATTCTAACTCATTATTTCATGTACATTATGTCTTATATTTATATTATATAATTCAAAAACAACAATCATAGAGAGAAAATAGTTATGTTTTATTTAATTATTTATGACAATAACAAAATGTGATTATTAATGAATAATCTGGTGATGTGTGTTTTCTAAAAATGAATTATCAATGGGATTCAATTGAAAAACTGATATATATAAATAACTGGAAACTATATTATTAATGGTCGGTAACATTAAACATTTGTTACCAATTTATAATTTTTTTTAAAATTAATTTAAAATTTAATTTAATGTAATCCAATGTGGATTATAAATAGTACATATAAAAATTGTTAAATGATTTAAATTAATAGGAATTGAAATTTGTTATCAATGTTATTTTTTGAATTAATGTTTCTATAAATTTTTATTTATTAAATGATAACAATAGTAGTGTGAGGTGTTGGTGGTGTTGTAGTTATGGTAGTGTGGGTGTCTAATTTTTAGTATTGATCCTATATTCAATGACTCTATTTGATTTATATATATAGATGTTATACTTCACTTTTTATTTTTATTCACCCCAACCTATGTCAGATAATATTATTAACACTCAAAATACATTTAGGTAAAATTTTATTCCATAAAAATCTTTGTATCTAATGGAATCATTGGATTTTAACTCCCATGTCCCCAATCTCTCTAGTAACATGGTTTTGACTATGATGGGTTATATAAGACAAAAAAATTTGGAGGTTGTGACATTACAAGGTGATGATCATCATGGTCATTGGGGGGAATGAGTTTTTTTAAAATCATGTTAACAAAACATTATTTTGTTTGATATGAGATAAGGTTTTGTTAGTTGGATGGATGTTGAAACATTTATAATGGTTCAAATGTAATTATGTTTTATTATTATTGATATAATTTAGAATGTCTCTCATCTCACATGTTAGGGTATATAGGTCCATTTTCTATCCAATAGAATGTGGGGTATGATTTTCACAAATTGATTTATATATAATTGATAAGTCTATTAGGACTTTTTTCATAGTTCATGGGAGTGAAATACAAGTGGGGAAGTGGGGGGTACCATTCTTGTAAATTCTTCAACACTATTTAATTATACACCAATATGATAATTATGGACGAAGAAACATTGAATAAGGGGGATATTTTACATGCTATGTGCTTACTGTTTCAATTCCATTCACTTAATCATTATTATAATTATTTGACATCTGCATGGGATGTATAGATTTGTATTATACTATGTATACATGTATTGACACCTATACATAAAAAAGATTAATTTTAATTTTTCTAGTTTTATTGTGTAGATAGATTTGGAAATTACTAGAATATAAGATGGGTATATAGTTATATTTCATTCTTATAAGTATATTTTAATATATAATATTATTGAAATTTTTTTGTACAGAAAATACTGAAACCCAATTTATTTTTAGCTCATGTTTTTATTATCTATTATAGAATGAATCAGTGTACTTCTCATTATGATCAAATTATTAAAAGGTAAATGAAATATATTTATATTCCTTATTCCCTTGGTAGTATTTAAAAACATGGTTTATTTTTTAGGGGGATCTAAACTATCACTATAATGATCATTGTAAGATAAATAAGGGTTCTCATTGGGGTTGGGTTTGGAAAAAGTGGTATCATATCCATATATCTAATTTTTTATACTATTTGGTGATAGGTAACGATGATAATTTCAAAAGATTTATAGGGATATAATTTTATTCAATATTATTTTCTTATATATAAATGGAGAGAGAAATACAATAAGGTATTTATTACTCTTTTTTTGATACAATGATCATAATCATAAGGAGAAAAATATGTGAGATAATTCATATTGTAGTGAAGACACCAAGGATTGGTATATTCACTGTTAAAATTTTCACAAGTTCTAGAGTGTGGTGTTTTGGAAAATTTAAACAGAATATAAATAGATATACTATAAATGAATTCTAATTTATGATGATTTTTTATCTATATAATTTTTATGATATCAATTAGTCATGATCCATGAATTGTTTTGGTAGTCATGGTATACCAAGATAATCTAGTTGAAAATAAATATATTGATCTATATTAAGTGAAGAAAATAAATTTCAAATAAATTTTTCTGAGCCCCATCATAGAGGGATATAAAAAATGAGGTGATTTTATTCCATTTAGATTTGGAGTTATATTTGAAAGATCATGATATCACCTTCTATCAGATTCATTCTGGGTGGTGTAATAGGTTTCACTTGATGATATGATATGTGAGTAGCATCAAAATGGTGAATTATTTTTCAAAAATACATGGAGGGTAAGGATTTCATAGATGGGTTTTAGGTGTATATTAATTGTTAATGATCATTAAATTATGATGAGGTTAATTCAATAGGTTGAAATATAACTCCATTCCATATGGGAGACTTTGATTGTTATAACACAATATAAAATTTATTATCATGGTTCTATTTTATCCAATTATTTTTAGGAATGTTGGTACCAATGAATTTCATTTTATGGAAGATCATTGAATTGATATATGTTATATAGTCTCCACATATGTGCTATAAAGGATTCTAGAGGTGTATAAGTAAGTGGGGTTGATCAATATATTACATGCATGACCAAATTCTTATAGTAAAGGGAGATTATGGGGATTTCATTAGTACTAGGATGTGCATGGAGGGTACATATATTAGGATAATATATGTTTATGTAGGTAGAGAGTATTCCTTTATAGTTATTCATGTGCTTCCTCAAGGAAAGTAGTTATAATAAATACACATGAATTACTAAAACATGGTGATTTTCATGTAGTTGTAGTTCCAATTAGTGGTTTCATTCAAAAAAACCATTTATTGGTTATATCATAACACATTTTGTACTTATTGGTTTCATATAATAAATTATTGCACTTAGAATCCATTTCGGGTGAGGAAATAATAGGTATTCAGGATGCATAGGGGAGATTATGAAGGATGACAAATAACTCTTTATGACCCCCACCATTTGTATCATTAAGTGAATGGTATATTTATTTTTGGATAAAATAATATTCTTTTGGCACTAATAATGCTCAGTTTTCATCTATAGAGGCTATAATGACTTACAATATATATAAATTTTGAGGAATTGTCTAATATAGGTTTGATTAATTATATCCTCACTAAATATATACGGTTCATATTCTGTGATTTTTAACACCATTTTATGATCCCATAGACTCATGGTAGAGTGTTGTACAGTTACCCTAGAGATATGAATATCTATTATATATCACAATTGATTATTGAATGGAAACCATGGATGTATTTTAATGGTGGGTAAGTATATGTATTTTTTAACATTCATCTATTTTTATTTACAACATTACGAATTTATTCATGGAATACACTTTTTTTATTCATGAATTATAGTCAATGATATTTTTTAGTTTTACAAAATTTTAATTTCAATTATAGAACACTACATCAGGGATTTAGCTGTGTCAAAATTTATAATAGTGGTGTTATCTCATCTGGGACTAGGTAGTGGCATCCCCACAAGTGTTACTATAAACCAAATTACTTCTATTGGGTGATGATGTTGGTTTCCATGAAGTTATTTAAGAATCACCTTATCAAAAGAAAAAAATATTATTAATGATAAAATGATTTTATTGTATAATTTATCTTAGTTGGATCTAATTATTAATTAGGAATGGGTGATAGTGTTATTACTATACATGGATTTTTGAATCTACAACACTATGGGGATGGGGGAAATAGTTGATGAGTCTATAAGTATGATGTTTTAAGATGGATTTATCCACAATTTTTTGGAATCATTGGATTGTGATGTAAGATCCAGTAAGGATCCATTTTGATACAATTACAGATTATTCTAGAGGAATCTTTTATAAAAATAAATTACATTAATTAATAATCTAAAACATAATTTCTTATGAATGAGGTTTATTAATGATAATGGGGATGATGAATTTTGTTATTCATTATAAATATCATGATCCATCTTCAATATATGATTAAAATCATATAATCATTTTGGGGAGATTGTGTGTCCCATTAGAAGAGGGTGATGAGGTCTCCAAGAGTTAAATAGATATTCTATGAAGATAATTTTAATGTATTTAAGATGTCTCATTCCATAAGAAATTATTTTTTGTAGTTGGGTTAAATTTTATTATTTAGATGTTTGTATCATGATTTTTAACCTACTTATTGGTCAAGGTATATCATTGTATTCTAGAAATCATGATGATGCCATTGAATATTCACATTAGGAAGTGTGAGAACATCATGGTTTAATTTATCACAAGTTTATTATTTAGTTCATTAATGCATATATATATTTGTGTCGTGTTTTGGATAAGAATTTTAGTTACTTTAATTTCTATTATAGAACCAATTTATGTGAATGTCAAAAAAATTAATTATTTTTATTAATGTTTCATCTTTTTAGGGTAGCAATGAACTTTCTATTTTGGACCCCCATTTTTTCATTCTGGTTTGCAAAGTTCTTTTGTTTTATTTTTCCTCTAAAATTAACCACAATTCTTTTTACAAACATATTAATTATGTATTAATATAGAAGACCATTTTGATACATCGTGAAATGGTAAAAAACTATGTAATATTTTTGTGTGTGTTGTGGGAAAATAAAGTTCTATTTAGTATGTTTTCATAAAAAAAATATTTAACACTAATCTATTATGTTGCATTACTTCTAGAGGTTTTATAGAAAACATAATTAGTCGTCATTATATATGATGAAGATTGGTGACATATAATCCCTTAGTTAAGATGTTCTATATAATAGGATAGATATAATTACTATGATTTTCGAGGTGATCATGGTTGGTCAACACAATCTGGTCTTTTACAATTATGGAAGGATGAGACATATAGGGATGATGGTTTAATTTTTTGCTTTATTGAGGTTATTTTTCTAGCAAAGGTAGTATATGTTTTTTCTATTGGGTAATCATGATGATATTTTTTTTTCTGTTCTTGGGAGTTGTATCATGTTAAAGAGGTGTAATATCATTTGGGACAGAAAAAATATCAAAGTAGATATGTCATGTCTTTGATTTGTCCCATTATTGTTCATATATTTATGATAAAAATCATGAAATTTATTAGATGTAGATTGTTATCAAGTATTAATTATTTTTCATGGAGAGGAAAATCAAAATTCTAATAACACATGATGGGTTGAAGTAATGTATGATGGATCATTTTTCACATGTTTACTCACAATATTAAATGATAATTTTTCTTTATTCTTAAAGATTATTACATGAATTATTTTGTACAAAATGGTAGAAATTGTTTCTTTCTATGATGATTTATCAATGTTTTATGATTCTAGTTATTGTATAATACCTTTTTGTTGGAATTATTAAACTTAAGATGTTTCCCTAAATTAGTGTTGGTTTACGGCCTAGTGTCCATTTTTTAGGGATTATATTTTAATCTATACATAATTAAATTACAAATAGATTTATAATGAAATGATCTAGATCATTTTCTCTTGTTACGTTACATTTTTTAGAGATTTTGGTCTTTGAATAAAGCATCTAGATTAAAGGGTAAGATGAATGTATGTATTTAAATAGAATAAGAGTGTTTTATGTTGGACATGTGTGTTGTTCCATTGGTGTTTAGTAAAATGGGGAGATTTTACAATTGATTTTGTTTCTATATATAATATTAATCAATGTTGGTGTGTTTTATAAGTTGATACCATTTATTACATTATTGTGAAATAATGTTTCTGTTCTTAGGCCACACCATGGTTAATAATGATGAATATATTGTGAGGGATATTTTGTTTGGATACCAATTTTGATTTATGGATCCTAGAGGGGATGCTTATTTATTTATTAATCATTATCATAATTTATTATTAAGAAAGAAGATAAAAACCAAAAAACAAAATAAACCATGATATTTTAAACCAATCACAAACATGAGAATGAACACTGAGGGTGGTATATGGTAATTCACACCCATGGAATTCCCTCTTAGCATATTTCCATTATGATGGAAATATGTTCTTTTTAGGGTAGAAAGTTATATCCTCCTCATGGCCATCTATGGAAGAATGAAAATTGTTCAAATTATTACCTTAAGTCAATGTATGTAGGAAGTTCACATGGTTTTAAATAAGATAATTGAACCTTATATTAATTAATTTGATAGACCTTATTATGCCAATTGTGTTATTAATGGAATTATAGAGAGTTAAAGAGTTTTCCTCCACCACTCTTAGATTCATGTTTATTTTCATTCAATGAAAAAGTCCCTATAAAATTAACATGTCTTCAGCTTGAAGTAGTGCTTGTTCCGAATGTATATATTTTATTCCAAAATAACATGGCCCTTGGGTCCTCTAACCACATTTCTTACCTACAATTTTCACTTTTATAAGATCCATCTGCGATGAGTTTGGGTCCCAAATAATACAAATGATAATAAAACTAGTAACCCTGAGTGGCACCATGAACCGAGTGGGAAAATGAAATAACTTTCAATAGCGGTATGTGGTTTGGTGATTCATTATAGTTATTAATAATTCTAATCATGTAAAAAAAATTTATTGGTTCTAATCACTATCTCCTTTCTCGATCAAACACCTCTGTAAATTCAGTAATTATTTCACTCTTTCTATATAAACCAATACCCCACCATCAACACAATGTCTCTTACATTCCTCTTGAGACCGGCTGACTCTACTCTCTATAACTAGTAATTTATAATCGATATGACCAAGAATTCATATGAAGGAATACCATTAATATAAGTATATAATCTCCAAAACCTGAGGATCCAATATCCATAACAGAACAAATGATTATAGATTTCCTCATAATGGTCATTAAAACACAAACACCAAGACACAATGTTATGCAAGTTCATTTAATATTCTCATCTATAGGTAGTTCTCGATTTCATACCCTCGAAATGAGGAAGGCATAAATAAAATAGGAAATCTTAAAACAAACAAGCTCACCCCATTATTCTCATTGATTTTAGGGTGTCATCACACTAAAAAAATTTCTCACATAGAAGGCTCCTAAAGAAGTATCAATGAATACACGGTTTTCTAAGCCTGTTTTAAATTAATTATGTTAAATATATCATGTTGGTTCTTATATAAAATAGATTCATTGAAATTTTTTTCTTTCATGCCATCAAAATGGTGATTTATTTCTCCGGATAACCTAGAAACCATAGCTTAGAGCATACCGAGTTATTATTCCAGAATTATACCTTCTAATCCCCCTTATCAAACGTACATGGTATTTGCATATAAAGAGATGAGGTTGAATTATGAAACATATATAATTTTCCCGACACTACATCCTCCCACCATCAGCTATAATCCCCCACAACTCTTCACAATATGGATATTTCCCCAACATCCTACCACGTGAGATTCTTATGCCTCTTATTCAAGGGGTTTGATATGTTCCTCATGATTATTCATCCCTTTTTAGTAGATATTTTCATTAAACATTAGTATACAAAATTGTACATCCCATAAAATTAGTCATCCCATATAAAATGTAGATAAAATCATGATTATGTTGTAGTTAACTCATTTTGTATCATTTATAGTAGAAAGTGCTTGAATTGATGTTGACGCAAGTACACTTTTTAACATTGTTTTTTTCAACTATATTATTGATATTAGTTATTTTATATCGAAACATGACCTGTAACCCTAAAAAACATCTGGTCCAGGTGTGGTATTCTATAAATACATGATGAAATAGAAAATCCTAGCTAATCAATTCTGAATGTCATTCTATACATACCAAACCTGCATCTCAGAACAAATACCCTCATGTCTAAGAACATCCTTGATAAATAGGAGATTATTGACATTTTTTTAATTACTTTACCACTCCATTTGAAATTATTTTCATGTAACCTATTTATAATACATACTAATCTCTGTCTAGAGTTCTTGGATATTTTAGTTCCATTTGTACACATTAAGTGGAAAATAAAATGAGAGAGTTACCTACCGGAGTAGGTAATGGTTATTCCACATGAAATTATCATCCCACTAATTCTTCTTGGATCATGTTGAGAGATGTTGAAATTACATTGGGATATGATATATCCATTTCTCATTCCATGTGTTACCATTAAAAATACATAATTCATCCTTTGTAAAGAGATGTTCGACCATATAAAACTAATAATCTTAAATATGAGACTAGTGGACAATAAAAAACATAATTTCCTACTAATTTATAATAATATTACAATGAATTATTTCACATTAATTTTCCATATCTAACATTATTACAATGTTCAATCCTAGGTACTTATTTTTGTTATAATTAATTACTTGATGTGCCAGTTAAATTTGTCCACAGATCATACAATAATTTAAAAAACAATTTTTATATTATTATATTCAATGAGTTACATATTTGTATGAACTTATATATATTAGACTAAAAATAAATTTATATGAAAAATTGACGAGCCCGTAAGGGGCATAGTTCGTTAGAGTTTCTTCCCTCATCGTCACCTCCTTCTCCTCGTGTTGATGCGGTGACCACCCTGTGCTTGTCGAGATTTGGTGGTGTATTCTCATTAGTGGTGGTGCTTCGTGCACTCTGACTTTGCATTGATTTGTTGATCAGCTACCTCAATGCTGGATAAGGCACCCCTGGCGGTGTGATGACTCTTTTCATTTGAGTTCCATGTTACTGCGTCATGGGGGCTCCTCCTTGCCTACGGTTTTCACAGTGGGTGATTCGTCATAGGATCCAAGTGCGTACTAGTTGGCGGTGACGGGATTTGCGCGGAGAGACTTTATTTCGGCGTCTGGTGATATCTTCTGATTTCCCCTTTTTTTCAGTTGTATTTGGCTTGGATTTGCGGGTCCGTTTTGATCTGTCTGTGCGACGGTGATGGTTTCTCCTTGATGTTATCATGATCTGGTGTTGAATTTATGGATCTCTAGCTCTAATAATTTTTTTTTCGTGAGGTTGATGGACGTTGGGTGTTGGATTTCTGTGCAACCGTTGGTGATTTCATGAAACAGGTGATGTTGTTCTGTATGATGTTTCGGAGTTGCGGTGGAGATGTACGATGGTTCTCCTCTACCATGTCTGGTTGTTTTCGTGACATAGTTGAGGATTTTATCTACTGTGTGTCTAATTTTATTTGGTTTGGGTGCGGGTATCCTAGATTAGGTTCCGTCAATGCTGTTCATGGTCTGTTGGTTTATTTTTTTCATTGGTGTTGTGTGATTCTGGGTATTCCTCTTTGGATGTGCGTAAGATGGTAGTTATATGGTTACTAGATAGATCTGTGGTGATTGAAGGCGGTGAAAACAGTGAAGTGAAAACAGTGAAGATGGAGTTGACGAGGCGCTCAAATTGAGCTTCATGGGAATCAAGATGGTGATGAGGTATTTGACAGTTGTATTTTGAATTGAATGTAAATTTTGTTTGAATTGTATGGTTTCCCGCTTTACTTAAAGCATCTTTTTGAAAATGGAAAAAATGGATTTCAGTTGAATTTATAAGAAAAATTACACATATTGGAAGGTTGTTAATGTTTCAATGATAAAGGATCCATAATATTTAGGATGATAAAAAAGGTAGTGGAATATGAAATGTGTGAAATGATAAAATCTAGGATGATATTATTTACATCCCACAATAAATAATAACTTACCGTGTCCCAAGATGCACTGTATAAGGATACTTGGAATCCATTAGGCCCTAGATAAGTCTTTTTCTTGAGGTCCCTCATAAACGCTTTAAACTAATCCACATATAGAAGCCCTTTGAATAGATCATTGTTTTCATTGTTAATAGGTGAAAGAACTGCATCAAAGCGATCAACATGTCCCTTGGGTATCCATCATTTTTACAAGTAATGGTACTAAAAGGGAGTGGCATGAAATAGTATTTCACCTTTTTCTAGACCACATCTCAATCATAATTATATTTTACATCCTCCGATAGAATTTTGGATCTTTTACATATCATTGATTCTTAATGAAACCATCCAAAAACAGAATTTTTATCTCCCTCATAGTGAATATTTATTCTTTAATGTTCACAAAACAAGAGCTCATACCTCAATATCATATCATCCAAGATGTCTTTCCTATTTTTAATATCCCCAAACAATTTGATGATCAATTCATTCTCATGGATGAGTTCCATCTTCTATATATCCCTATTAATTATGTCCATGTCATGGAATCTAGATGGATAATAGACGATCCCTGAAATTTGGTAACCATTCAGGAGACTAATATAATAATGATGTCATATCAATGGATTCCCCTATCTCATCTTATTCTGTTAGTCAAAGACCACATGATTATATCCTAGAGTCTCGATCAACATCTTGGATAAGTTAATAATCTATCCAATATCATTTCTTGGGGATAAAGGGAATTGTATATTGGAATGGTTGAAATGTCTTCATTACATGTGGGTGATCCTTGAATTGTAAGAATAATTAATTGCATAGTCATTAGAAATACTATGATAAAGGAGGAACTAGCTGTGATGATTCCCTTTATGGTTGTTCCACCACATGAACTTGTCTCCTAGGTATCCCATGATCATGATAACAATACGGGACATGTACTATAAATACTCCCCACTATCCACCCGTAGTTACCCTTCAATCCCCTTCCTTCAATTAGATTAACACCAATATTGTAATGACATATAATAATAAAAGAGAAACTTCTATGATAAAATTATTCCTGATCATTCCACAATGAAATTATTATCAAAGAATCACAATTATCACAAAAATAATATACAAAAATGAAATTATTTATTTAAGGAATCATCATTGAGACTGGCGAATATGAAATATTTATTTGTTCCTCTATGATACTATTAAGCCAAATGAGTTAATAGGGACTAGATATTCCCCTTCTAAAACTATTTATTTCATCCCAACATGTTCTTCTAAAAGAGGCCCTGAAATCAATTTCACATTACTCTTGGTTATGATTTTAAATTTTATGATTTATATTGATGGATGTATCACTCTATTGTTTTGAATTTTTTAATATTCTATGATATTATTACAACAGAGTTCTAAATTGAATCATTGGATAAGGAAAGAGAAAATAGAATATGTTTATTATTAATTTTTATTATCGAAATTAACATTCTTTTTCATTTTGTTTGGATAACTATTTATTTTCACCGTTAGTATATAGAAATTTGGAATTTTAATGCGAAGGAAAATAGAAAATGACCGGAGGTTATATGTTATCCTATTATATTGGCTACTTAAAATATTTTTATTTTTGGGTAAATAATATCGGTGTCCAATGGTTTTAAATAAGGTGTTGATATTAAAATTTTTTTGAATAACTCATAATAAAATATGAGGCACATATGTTAAGTAATGAAATTGATGATAAATTTATAAAATTGATGTGTTATTGATTCTAAATGTGGAGTTCCCTATATAAAAAGAATGAACATAAACATCTCAATTATTGAAGTACCTTACTAGTTTCATGAGTTATTATATGTAATTTTTTTTCTAGTTGATTATGTAGTGAATTTTTCATCCAATGTTGGATATTGAATTATAGTTCTTGTGGTTATTATTATATGTGATATGTTTTGGATATTACGTATGTATTAGGAAATCCATAATTTAAATGGTAGGATACAATTATTGATGTGATGAAAAATGAATTGGTGGTTGTGTGAAAATATAATTTACTATCTAGAATGTATAAGGGATGTTGGAAAGCTGTCACTAAAGGTAGATTTAGTTTTTTTATATGTGATGTGTATTATTTTAACGAATCATAGTGATATAAAGTTATTATAATTAATAATAAATATATCATTTCATGTTTTTATAAATAGAATACGAAATATGATAGAAATGAATTGTTAACGCTCGGAATAAACATGTAACTAATGGATGAAACATGAAATAGGAAAAATAAATTTTTTGTCCCTAATTATTTAGATGAATGTGATAATTGATGTAATAAAAAAGTACATCATCAAATGTGGAAAAAATTAAATTATATTCTTGAATGGTCTTTGTCACAAACAATCTTAGAAACCACAGATCCCTTATAACTGAGATGAGACATACATAGACTAAAGGGAATTCCCAATACCCATGGGTTAGTGAAACGTAAATCAAATCATACAAGATTATAAGGGAATAGTTTATAAAAATAAACAACAAATAAAAATTAAATGTCATTATAATTAATAAAAAATCCATAGGTACATTACTACCAAGAGTAAAAAAGGTATTTAAACCGAACATACCACCACAATGTACCTGAAGCTGAATGATAAACAACACAATTCAAAATAGACAAATAACCCCAAGATCAAATGATCAACAATAAAAACAACTTCCATGTGGTAATTTCCCTTCGATCAAATGAGTTACAAGAAGATCTAAAAATGTTTGAAGGAAATGGTAGCCTGAAATATAAAATCCTAATAGGGTCTCACGAAGAGTTATAGAAGTTGATGCCATAACAATTAACCAAATAACAGTTTCAATTTTAATAAAATTTGAATGGATGTATTTGAATATATTTTAAATACCTTATTATTTTCCTTTAAATAGATGGAGTAATTTTATGAAATGAAATAAATCATTTTTTTATAAAAAAATTTATGTAATTTTAAAAGGAATATGTTATTGAATTTAGTAAAATGTTATACATATAAATATAATCCAAAAACTAGAAACATGTTAATATCCGAATATATACTATAGTTCTAGTTTATATTATCATCATAGACTCATATAGTTTAATGAAAATGTGTACGCATGTCCCTTCGACCCCAATCAAATAAGAAAAACCAAAATCATACTAAGGATAAGATATATTAATAGGACTTGGTTATATTTTTAATGCCTTAATCCATTGATAGGGAAATTCCAATATTACATTTTTGTCCCAAATAACTCCACTACAAACTAGGACTTCATGTTCACAAACAAAAATCAATAATCGGAAGATTATTTTTTAACTGTTTAAAATAATATTTCCCATATAAAATTTCAAAATGAATGTTTCTATTTAAATACCAAATAATGGGGTTTTAATCATTTCAAAATACTTTCCTAGCTAAAACCAAATGAGTTATTATGAGAAAAATTTATGCTATTTTTCTCAAATTACAATATCAAATAAATTTATTCAAATTAATTTTACATTTTCATAAATATCATTATCACACCCAAATTCTATAGAATTGGAGGATTTACTAAATTTATAATGCTAAATTAATATCAAATATCTATCAACAATAAATTTTGTCTTCATAATTTAATCGAATGAAATCTCAAACAATCCAAAACGTGAATGATATATAGATTGGTAAATCATAAATGAATCCACCTATCGTAAATCATCAGCTATTTTCATACAATACTTGTAAGGATAAACTCTAGCGAAGAACATCATAAATGGAAATCCCCGAATCAATCATAGATTAAATATACCAAAAAAATATTTTTATATCTCTCGAAAAATGGGTGATCTAAAAAACCCTATTGAGGAAATAAGAAGAGATTTTGAGATACCGTGACAAGAAGATTCAAATACATAGAATAGATTGAACATGATTCTCCCCACATTGGTCTACCTAGGAATATTTTTGTAGGATACAAAAATGTTAATTGGGGGCATGATCGACTATTGAAATATTGAAATCATGATTTACATCTACGGAGGAGCTAAACAGATATAACAAACCATACTTTACATACATTGTTATTACTTCCAAATTGAAGCATACTTAATAAAACATATTACAAAACCATGATTGGGCCTTATAGGTATAATGTCTTTAGAAACTATGAAACACAAACAAATGGCTCATAAAGCATCTACATTTTCTCCCATTTATTTCATCATATCTAGAGTCCCTTTTGGCATAAATTACTTAATATCCTTCTTCCTAACCCGGGGAAAAGAAAACATACAAAAGGGTGAGGTTAAATTTTCAGAAAGGGTAAACGAAGGAGATATCAATCATATCATATTCATAAAAACATAACATTTTGAATATCTTATCCTGCAAAAGAGATCATATAATGATGACATGGGATAAATCATAGTAGTGAAATGTAATCCCAATAACCATAACATAAAAAATGAAACTTTGTGGCATACACACATAATCCTATGAAATCATTTAATATTAGTCATGACTCATTGACAAGACTATCATAGTGGACAAATTCCATTTCTGAACTGAGTTTACTCCTCATTCCAGTCCCATATCACGGAACCAGATTAACTTTCCATTCCATCCATGTCTATCTCATTAGATATAAATCTTTACCCAATGAATTAAAGATAGATATAGGTCCCACATATCTCATAATTATACCATTATTATGTGTGAAAAAAAATCATATATCATATTTCATAGCATGAACCATGTAATAAAAATGGAATTCATAAACATAATTCCATCATAACATAATCCATATAAGATAAAAGGACTTCATAAAAATAATTCCATCATAAAATAATCAAATAAATGTAAAAATAAGTATAGAAACATAATCCTACATTATCTTAGATGGAAAATAATTTTGATAAAACACTTGAACTCCATTCTTGAGAAAAATATCCATTCTACATCAATTGTTTTAACTTTCATAACATGTCAATCAATTTTAAACTAAAAGAAATTAATTAAAAATAAACTTGAAAACTTGTAAAGGGAGATTCAAGGAAATAATTTTCTATGAATTCATAAAAATTCATTCATGCCGTATGAGTTAAAAAAAACATTTTTCTCATACTTTGGCCTAAAAAGTCAAAAAGTACCACGTACTAAAAACGACAAAATATTCCTTTAATATCTTTTAATAAAAACTCACCAATGGGTAAAATTGGATTTAAAAAATTGTTGGAGGATTGAAATAATATTAAATATTGATTAAAAATGGATGTGGATGATAAATATTCCCTAGTAAAATTTGAAGTATAAACAATCTCGAATAAAAATGACATTGTGTGATTTTCCATTACCATAGGTCTGATAAGATTTTTACGTATCTGAATATCATGTATAATGATTTAAATAATGACATTGACTTATTCCTGAATCATATTAATTATTATTATATCATATATGGTCATATTATTATCTTCTTATTAATTATATTTCAATGATACTTGTTATTCGGGTGTTCTTTGCTTTATGTTCTTATGCGTGTTTTGTCAAATAAATTATTATTCATCTTTTTATGTTATATATTTCTCATTTATAGAATGGTATTAGGGTAATATATATCATATATATTTATTAAATTCATTTATATAATAAATATTCAATAAAGATCATGTAGAACGAGTCGCATCACATCGTTGAGATGGTAGGTCGTACGTACGCACGAGCGATGATATCGTTCACATAATTATATGAATGGAATTTAAGATGAAGATATAATATATAAAAATTAGTATCATGTTATAATAATCATATATAGTTATTCTATACACCATTATACCCATCCAAGTATGGTGGTGGTGGAAAACAGATTACACCACGGCGTGGAGACGATATTTCGTACGTATGCACGAGTGGTGATTTCATATTCCATAGGTTGGATAGAAGCTGAAATAGGTTAGTTTGATATTAATAATAACATATCAGTATATGAGTGATAATGATGTTATTACTATATAATTAAACAACTAAATAAGAAGAAGTAGAAGAAGGATGAACCTTGAAAGAATAGGTAGAAGAGATTACCTCTTCCTCGACGTGCGTCATTTAAACTTCCTCATAATGGACTATATTTGGTCTTTTGAGACAATCAAAACCACCAGAATATTACTAGAAAAGTTGAGAAGAGTAATGGATAGCATTTGGCCGAGTATGAAGGCTCAATGTTTTGTAAAGAAGAGAGGGAGGAGGTTCCCTTTTTAAGGGAGGGGAGGGGCACCTTTGGGAACCAAAAATATTAATTTATAATAAATCAAACCCCACTTAAAAACCACCAAAAATGAGTCATATTCAAAGATTAGATTAGATAGGGTTTTAATTTCATCAACTGATAAAATGTAGACATGTTGTAAATTTATTTTAAACCTCATCATGTTTATTTATCCTTATTTAATTTATTTAATTCTATTTATGGCAACAAGATTCTAAATTTAAAGTTATTATAAATAATTACTTATGTTTTGGGAATTTTCCATAATTGGATAATTTATGTCATTTTAGACCATAAAAATATTAATTTATAATTTTTAAATATATTTGTGATTTTTAAACAATATTATATTTTGTTATTTTTATAAAATAACTATAGTGTTATTTTTGACACTATTCATTTATTTGAATTTAAATAAAATCCAAATAGAAGATATTATCAAAATAAAAGATTTAAAAAATTCATGACATGTCATATTTATCTATAAAATATGTGGAGCACATTAAATATTTCATATTAAATTTATTTTAATATATTTAAAACCATTTATTTGATATTTCAATCGAAAAAATAATTTCAACATCACTATTGTGTCCCCTTTAATGATACTTATTTAATCCCTAAATTTTTTCAATAAATTTACATGATGTAAATAATTTTATTATCATTCTCGCGACTATTCATGTTCAATGTTTCATGATGTTTATCACTAAATTAAAATTATTATTCTTATAATATTTAAGAGAGTGACATGTTGTCACTTTCATTGGTTTTAATAATTATTAAATTATTTCCGTTGTCAAAAGTCTATTAAATTAATCTATTCCAACCCTTAGGTGATATGGTTCGACTTCTAGTCATCTAATAAATTTTATGAATGTGTTACGATAATTTTATAATCTTATTTTTACCCTTAATTACTCAATTTACATATAAATGCAGTAAATAAAAATTACCATAGTTACTATTCATAATAAATAATAAAAATAACCTATTTACATAATTTGACCCACTTAATATAAATATGGAATCCATTTTTCAAAATTCAAAACACAAAAGTTGCAGTAATTAATTTAAAATTAATCCCGTTGTAAAGAAACCAGGTTTTAAAAGTTAAAACATTGCCAATGATTGAAATGTTTTTACAAATGAATTCAATGTCAAATCAATTGTAATGACAAAAATTATATTAAAAGGTAAAAATATATTCTATTTATACTTTAAAACCATTCAATATTATAATTTAACCATATAAATTATTGCGATGAAAAATTTTTTTTTAATTAAAATATAGGGTGTTTTTACTATTAATTAAAATATGAAAGTTATCAGAATAATATGAAACATTTATCAAAATTAAATTTTTATTTCATGATTCGAAATAAGAATTTTATTTTGTAATATTGAACTTATAAAAATGTGAAAAACAAGATTTAAAGTGGTTACGCCCTAAAAGGCAACAAAATACTATTTTTGGAATAATACTTATTTTACCCGAAAAATTCATTTTGTTCTCATACCATCTCCTATAAAATGTGTAAGAAAATGTTATAAAATTAAAAATATAGTTAATACTATTCATAATGAATAGTTAATAATATCATTACAATATATCGTTGTTTAGTGAAACCCAGTATTGCGTACTACACACGCTATCAAGGAAGGTTGTGATTGCATGTAACTTAAGCGAAGCCAATGTTTTGTGTAGTGAACGATTCTTTTTCTATTTCATATAACATAAGTCATAAAAAAATATTTCTCAAAAAATCTCATGGTTTCACATTCTACCCCACTTAAATTTAATTTCTCCCTCGAAATTCATCATTTGGTAACAAACTGATGAGGATACCTCTCCCTTATTATATCCTAATGGTCTCATGTATCTTCTTCTAATTGGGGGTTCCTTCATAAAACTTTTACCAAGTGAGTGGTCTTGTTTCGTATGACTTTTTCTCTACAATCCTGAATCTCTATCAGATGTTCTTCATAAGAATGATCTTGCTCTAGTAGTACAACTTCTGAGATTAGTACATGCGAAGGATCGGGTATGTAATTTCTCAGGAAAGATACATGGAAGACATCATGAACATGAGAGAGATTCGGTGGAAGCGCTAATCGGTAAGCTACCTTCCCAACACGATCTAGTATTTCAAAAGGACCAATATACCTAGGGCTCAACTTGCCATTCTTTCCAAATCTCATTACTCTCATTGAGGGAGATATTCGTAAGAACACTTTATCACCCACATCAAACTCTAGGTATTTTCTTCGGTTATCGGCATATATTTTTTGTCGACTCTGAGCTACTCTTGTGTGTTGTTGAATAGATCAAACGTTTTCTACCATCTCATCAACAAGATCACATCCTAATAGATTTCTTTCCCCATCATCATCCTCGAAAGTTAGAGTTATTCATTTCATTCCATAGAGAGATTCATAAGGAGCCATCTGAATAATGGAGTGAAAGCTATTATAATATGAAAATTCCACCGAATGTACGGGTTGATCCCAACCACATTTGATATTCATAAAGCTATCTCTTAACATGTCTTCTAGAGTTTGAATTTTCCCCACAGACTGACTATCTGTTTGAGGATGATAAGCACTACTGAAACTCAACTTTGTATCTAGAGTATACTGAGGACTTCACAAAAACTTCGAGGTAAACCTCAGATCATGTTCAGATATAATAGAATGTGGTACTCCATGCAATATTACCACTTTCTTTAAATATATCCTGGAAAGCTGATCAAGTGAGAAATCCTCCCTAATAGCAATGAAGTGTAGCGACTTCGTAAGATGATATACTATAACCCAAATAGCATTATTGCCTTTGGATGTCCAGTGAAAAAGTCCATAGTTATGTTTTCCCATTTCCATTCTATAATGGGCAATGATTGTTACATCCCCTTAGACTTCTGCCTCTCAGCTTTAAGTTGCTGACAAACCATGCATTGGGGGACATAGTCAGTAACATCTCTTTTCATGCCATCCCACCAGAAGTACTCCTTCAGCTCCCAATACATCTTCGTGCTTCCAGGGTGAATAGAGAATGATGAACTATGAGCTTCATCCAATATTTCCTTCTTTAATTATATAATGGGAGGAACTCAAACCCAATTCCTAAACAATATTATTTCATCACAATCAATGTGGAATTTAGGAACATTTTACACCTACTTTTGTTACTCTACATCTTTTTTTGTCTCTTTAATATTCCCATGTATAGATGGTTTAACCTTCATTTGAGAAAGATAAGACTCTCCCCTCCCATTATAATTCCAAGATCCATCCATTGGAAATCCATAAATATTGGATCTTTCATGATCCTCATCATGGATAAGCTAGCATGGTCTTGTTGACTTAATGCGTCTACCACCTTGTTTGCTTTCCCAAGGTGGTAATGAATTGAGCAGTCATAATCCTTAATCAGATCCAACCATCTTCTTTAGTGCATATTCAGCTCCTTTTGTGTAAAAATATACTTTAAACTTTTATGATCAGAATAAATATCACACCTTTCACCATAATGATAATGCCTCCAAATCTTTAATGCAAATATTACCGTAGCTAACTCCAAATCATGAGTTGGGTGATTTTTCTCATGTATTTTCAACTGTCATGAGGAATAAGCTATCACCATATCATTTTGAATGAGAAGACACACTAATACCTACTTGGACGCATCACTATAGATCATAAACCTTTCTCCACTACAAGGAAGTGTGAGCATAGGTGAACTGAATAAACTTGTTTTTAAATCCTTGAAATTTTCTTCAAACTCCTCCGTCTAAATGAACATAACTCCTTTTCGAGTCATCCTGGTGAGTGGATTAGATAATCATAAAAAATATTTCACAAAATGTCGATAATATCCTGCCAAACCATGAAAACTTCGGATCTCAGTTACTGTTGTTGTTCTTGACCAACTTTCAATAACCTCTTTTTTTTATCCACAGATATAACCTATTTTGAGATTATGCGACCCAAAAATGAAACTTTTTGAATCCAAAATTCACACTTGGTAAATTTGGAATAAAGATTTTCTTTTCTTAGGGTCTTTAATTCAATTCTCAGGTGATCTTCACGTTCTTCCGTGCTATTTGAATAGAGAAGAATATCATCTATAAAGACTACCACAAACTGATCAAGATAGTCTCTAAAGACTCTATTTATTAGATCCATGAAGATAGCAGCGACATTAGTAAGACCAAATGGCATCACAATAAATTCATATTGTCCATACCATGTACTGAAATTTGACTTTTTTATATCCTTTCTTTTGACCCTTAATTAATGATACCCTGAACATAGATAAATATTGGAAATGTATTGAGATCCACGTAGTTGGTCAAATAAGTCATCAATGCATGGGATTGGATATTTGTTCTTGATAGTGATCTTGTTGAGTTCTCGATAATCAATGCATACTCTCATTGATCCATCTTTCTTTCTAACAAACAGAACGGGTGCTATCAAATCTGATGCACTAGGGCGTATGAATCCCTTGTCAAGATTCCCTTGGAGTTGCTTCTGCACTTCATGCAACTCAATTGGAGCCATTCTATAAGGTGTCTTTGAAATGGTCATAGCACCAGGTATGAGTTCTATTAAAAACTAAACTTCACGATTTGGTGGAAGATCTAGAAATTCCTCTGGAAATACATCATCAAACTCTCGTACAATGGGTGTATTATAGATCATGAGTTTCTCTCCAACCATTTGAGATAAATAAACTTTATTTATTGGAATCAAGACCCATATGATGGATGAAATTTCCACAGGAAGGTAATATTCATCCATGCATCGATAGATGATCATTGATTGATCTGGAATAAGAAATGTGACTTCCCTTGTTTTTAAATTGATGCAAGATCCATATAATGAAATCCAATCCATGCCCAGAATCACATTATGTTCCACTATAAGAAGGATCAAAATATTTGCAGGAATAACTTTCCCACAAACATCAATAGGAGAAGAATTGTGAAATTATTATATGACTGTTATGCCATTAGGTGTTGTCACAGCTAACTCAACATATACTTTTTGAGGTAATACGTCAATACCCTTAGAAAATTCTTCCGAAATAAAATAGTGGGTGGATCCAGAATAAAATAAAAATTTGCAACTTTAGAGTGGATGGTAAGTGTACCTTTCACCACTTCGTAATCATACTCCACATCGCCGATTGAAATTTCATGTGACATTCGTTTTTCTTTGGCCTTACAAGTTTTTTGACATCGATCATCATCAACAACCCCTGGATTAGGGAATTGATTTGCATAATTCCCCATTTCCTTGCACTTGTAACATTGATGTGTAGCAGGTGTGTTCTGTGTGACCTTTTCTTTCTTCACATAACTAGACATCTTTTTTCCATTATTGGAGTATTCAAATTCCTGATGAACTTCTTTTCCACATTTGAAACATTTACTTATCCCTTTAAGACAATTACCTTCATGTTTCATTCCACACATTGAGCATAAGGTAAAACTCATCTTCTTTTCAGTGTGGTCTTTAGATTTTTCTTTGAATTCCATTTGCCTCTTCTTATCAAACCCATATGACTGATGGGTTACTAAAATCTACATCTCAACCATGTCAGAACATCGAGCAATTTCCTTATAGATATTTAAGTCCCTTATGGATAATGCCCATTCGAAGACTTGGTTTTAATCCACTAATGAATTGATCGATCTTACTCTCAGGTTGGACAATAATCCTAGAATTGTACTGTTCCAGCCTTGTAAAATTTTCTTCGTAGGTATCAAAATATTCATCATCCTTTTTCTTTAGTTTAAGAATCTTCTTCTCCATCTCTTTTCTAAGAATACGGGGGAAGAACTTATTGAAAAATATTTTCTTGAAATCGTCCCATTCCATGTACTCAATTTAATCTCTATGCCTCATATTCTTGATAAGATTCAACCATTGATCAAATTCACCTTACAAACGTTATACTACTACAATGACATTATCATGTTCATAACATTGAATAATTGAAAATATATTTTCAGTGAAAATGATCCATTTTACATCCACTAAGGAATCAGTAGACCCGCTAAATCTGGGTGGATTCTTCCTCATGAAGGATTCAACATAAATTTTCTCCATCATTTTCTTCTTAGGTAGTACTGCATGATACATAGCCTGAGAAAGCTGTGTGAGAAGGGCTACAAGATTTTTCATTCCATCTCCCATAACGTTTGGTTTCTCATGGGGAAAGTTATTGCATTTCCCGTCACATTCAGCATTAAAACGGTTCCATTGAGTTCAATCCATTTACTAAAACCAATAAGCATAGTCTGAGAAACACTAATCATAATAGGAAAACCACATAATAAAGAATAAAATTTCACACTTTAGGTCTTATCATAGCTTATTCATGGCCATTTATAAAATACTAATATTGTGTTCTATGCTTAGACATATCCTAAGGTTTTTTACTAAGGCTTTCACATCCTAGTTTACAATTGTTGAATATACCTTTCCTCTGATAAAAACTATAATGACCCATAATTTACATACATTGTTATTACCTCGGAATTGAAGATTTATTATTACAACATATAACAAAACCATTATTGGACCGTATAGGTATAGTGTCATTAGAAACTGGGAAACATAAAAAACTAGTTCATAAAGAATCTACATTCTTTGCTGTTTATTTCATCATATCTAGAGTACCTTTTGGTATATCCTACTTAATAACCTTATTCATGACCTGGGGAAAAGAAAACATACAAAATGGTGATCTCAAATGCTCAAAAAGGGTAAACTAAGGAGATAGCAATCATATCATATTTATAAGAACATAATATTTTGAAAATCTTATCCTGTAAAGGAGATCATAATATCATGACAGGGGATAAATCATAGTAGTGAAATGAAATCCCAATTATCATAACATAAAACATAAAACATTGTGCAATACACACACAATCATAGAAAATCATTTCTTATTAGTGAAGACTCATTGTCGAGACTATCATAGTGGATAAAGTCTATTTCTAAACTAAGTTCACTCCTCGTTCCAGTCCTGTATGACTGAACCAGATTAACTTGCCGTTACAACCATGTATATCTCATGAGATATAATTATTTACCAAATGTATTGGAGGGAGATATAGGTCTCAACCATCTCATAATGATACCTATCTTATGTGTGCCACAAAATCATAAATCATATATTACAGCATAACCCATGTAAAAAAAATAGGATTCCTAAACATCATGCCATCAAAACAAAATCAATATAAGATAAAAGGACTTCATAATAATAATTCCATCATAACATAATTATATAATTGTAAAAATATGTATAGGAACATAATCCTATATTATCATAGATGGAAAATAATTCTGATAAAACACTTGAACTCCATTCTTGAAGAAAATATCCTTTCTACTTCAAAAATATTATTCCATTTTTAACATGTCATAAAATTTTAAACTAAATAATGTTAATTAAAAATAAACATGAAAATATGTAAAGGAAGATTTGTGGAAATAATGTTCTATGTAATCATAAAAATCCATTCATGCAGTATAAGATTGAAAAAAACATTCTTCTCGTACTTTGGCCAGAAACGTCAAAAAGTACCACGTACTAAAAAGGAATAAAGATTCCTTTCATATATATTACTAAAAACTCATCAATGTGTAAAATTGAATTTAAAAAATTGTATGAGGATATAAATAAATTTACATATTTAGGAAACATGTATATGGATGATAAATATTCCCTAGTAAATTCTGATGTATAAACAATCTCAGATAAATATGAGATTGCGAGATTTTTCATTACCTTAGGTCTGATAAGATTTGTACATATCCAAATCTCATGTATATTGATTTAAATAATATAATTGAATCATTCTAGAATCATAGTAATTATTATGATATCATATATGGTCATATTCTTTTCTACTTATTAATAATATTTCATTGTTACTTGTTATTCGGGTGTTCATTGCTTTATGTTCTTATGCGTGTTTTGTCGAATAAATTATTATTACTCTTTTTAAGTTATAGATACCTCATTTACAGAATGGTATTCGTGTAATATGTATCTTATATATTCTTTTAATTCATTTATATAATCAGTATTCAATGAAGATCATGTAGAACGAGTTACATCACATCGTGGAGACGGTAGGTCGTACGTACGCCTGAGCAATGATATCGTTCCCATAATTATATGAATGGAATGGGAGTTGATGATATAATATCTCAGAATCAGTATCATGTTATAATAATAATATATATTTATTTTTTAAACCATTATACCCATCCAAGAAAGGTGGTGGTGGAAAACAGATTACACCACGCCGTGGAGACGGTATTCCGTACATACGCACGCGATGTGATTTCATTTTCCATAGGATGGATAGAAGGTGAATTCGTATTGTTTCAAATTTATACTAATGTATAATTATATGATTTATATTTATGTTATTACTTTATAATGAAATAACTAAATAAGAGGATGTGTAAGAAGAATGAAACTTGAAAAAATCTGTAGAATAGATAACCTCTTCCTCGACGTGCCTCCTTTAATAATCCTATTAAGGGACTATATTTGATCTTTTGAGAAGAAAATAACGTCTAGAATATTACTAGGGAAGTCAATAATAGTAATGGGTAGTGTTTGGCCGAGCATGAAGGCTCAAAGTTGTGTAAAGAGGAGAGGTAGGAGGTTCCCTTTTATAAGGGAGGAGAGGGACTCCTTTGGAAACCAAAAATATTAATTTATAATAAATCAAAACTCACATAAAAACCTCCAAAACTTACTCATATTAGAATATTATATGATATATGGTTTTTATATCATCTACCAAAAAAATTTATACACTTTGGAAATTTATTTTAAACCTTATCAACTTGATCTATCCTTATTTAATATATTTAATTTTATTTGTGGTATTAAGATTCTAAATTTTAAATTGTTATAAATAATTACTTATGTGTTGTGAATTCTCCATAATTGTATAATTTATGACATTTTAGACAATATAAATTTTAATTTATAATTTTTTATATGTTTTTGTGAATTTTAAACAATTTAATATTATGCTATTTTTATAAAATAACAATAGTGTCAATTTTGACACTATTCATTTATTTGAATTTAAATAAAATCCACATAGAATATATGTTCAAAATTTAATATTTAATAAATTCATAACATGAAATATTTATCTATAAAATTCATGGAGGACATTAAATAGTTCATATAATATTTATTTTAATATTTTTAATACCATTTATTGGATATTTCAATCAAGAAAATAATTTCAACATCACTATTGTGTCACCTTTAATGATAATTATTTAATCCTTAAAAATTATAAAAAAATTCACATGATGTAGATAATTTTATTATCTTTATTGAGACTATTAATTTTTGATGTTCCATTAAGTTTATCATTAAATTGATATTATGATTCTTATAAGATTTAAGAGAGTGACATGTTGTCACTTTTTTGGGATTAATAATAATTAAATTATTTCCATGGTCCAAAGTCCATTAAATAAATATATTCTGACCCTTAGGTTGTATGGGTCTACTTTTAGTCATCCAATTGTATTTTGGATTGTTTTAGGGTAATTTTATAATCTTATTTTTACCCTTAATTACTCGATTTACATTTAACTACAGTAAATAAAAATTACCGTAGTTATTATACATAATATCAAAAAAATTAAAAGTAACCTCTTTACATAATTTGGACCGACTTAATTAAAATATGGAATCCATTTATCAAAATTCAAAACACAGAAGATGTAGTAATTAATTTAAAAATAATCTCGTTGTTATGAAACCGGGTTCTAAAAGTTAAAGCATTGCCAAAGATTTAAAAGTTTTTACCTATAAATTCAATATAAAATTTATGGTAATGACATACATTATATTAAAAGGTAAAAATATATAATATTTATACTTTAAAACCATTTAATATTATAATTTAACCATATAAAATATTGCGATAATAAAAGTTGTTTTTAATTAAAATATAACGTGTTTTTACTATTCATTAAAATATAAAAGTTATCAGAATAATGTGAAAAAGTTTTCCAAAGTAAATTTTTATATCCTGATTCAAAATAAGAATTTTATTTTGTCAAATTTAACTTATAAACATGTCAAAAACTTGATTTAATGTGGGTGTGCCATCAAAAGGTAGCAAAACTGCATTTTTTAAATAATACTTATTTTACCTGAAAAATTCATTTTGTTCTCATACCATGTTCTAGAAAATGTGTAAGATAATGTTATAAAATTCAAAATTTAGTTAATACTATTCATATAGGATAATTTATAATATAATAATAATATATCATTATTTAGTGAAACCCGATATTGCGTACTACACACGCTATCGAGAAAGGTCGTGATTGCATGTCACACAAGCAAAGCCAGTGTTGTGTGTAGTGAGAGATTAATTTGGTGTTGCGTATAACATAAGACATAAAAAAAATATTTCCCATAAAATCTTAGATCTTAGAATATATGGTTTAGGTTTCTTTTTGATCTTTCAGAAAATTAATTTATCATATTCTCCCGATCAGTAGGGAAGGTCCAACCGGTTAAGAAAACCATACGCCCTAAATGCCATCTCATATCATGGGGGCACAGTTTACCCTAGGATGTAGGGTGGTTTGAGAAATCCATTCACCAACTATATGTATATCATAAAATGAAAAAATATTCAACTTTATTCTTAAAACAATAGAAGACACATCCTAGTGAAAGCGTTCAATTATAGAGCATTCAATGAGTAACTAGAAATAATAAATAGATGTAAAAGCATCCCCTTTATAAAACATTCTACCACTAGAAATGCAATTTAGAATCTTCCATGCAAAAAATATGAGTTCATTAGTCTGTCCAAAGTTCCTCTCTCTCTCTCATGTCTCTTGTGTATCATAACTATTCGCCTATAGAACAAGATCATATGATTCCGTCCTCACATGAAGTACCATTGTTTTAGAAATAACAATCCTAATATAATGCTCATTAATAGATAAATCACAATCAAAATCAATAAAAACCTAGATCAATACATGATATGGAATGTAGTGACATTTCCATAGCTAGGATACATAGAAAACATAATGTTTTGACATCAATTGTTAAATATGTGATAAAGAAAATGTTAATTTTCCAATATTCTAAAAAGAATAATATATCCCAACAAATGGAATCATGATTCCCTCACCTCCCAAGCATTCAATGATCCAAATGGATTGAAAAATTCAAGAACATGTGTTCATTGTTTTATGATTTGAATAGTCTATGATGTTAATCAATATGAGACATATAATGACACTATGACATCAACATTACATGATGAGTCAATTGAATCAATATTTTAATCTGATGAACAAAGCACTGTCTAAACATTGAACATCCACAAATATCGTACCAAAAAAATTGGGTTTTACAAGGCTGACCATACAAGGATTCTAGAGGATCTATTCTGACTGTGAACAAGTTACAATTGTTAAAGAAGAAGTCAACCAGTCCTAAGTGGTCATATAAAGCTATATCAAATTTGAGAACACATTCACAATCCATCTACATGAGAATCTATATATCCATCATTGTATTTCCATTTGACTATATATGGTATTCAAAAATCAAATATACATGGAACACCATTTCCTTTTTAAGGCTTCTCAATATCCAATAAGTAAAACAACCATATCTATTAGTGAATATTTCATATGGTACATTAATCAAATGAAATTAATCTCTCAGATAGATATTTAACAGCTCCATGACATTGGTTGAATCTTTAATGGAATATAATGTGTTTTTATTTCGTCAGCCTATTAATAAGAACCCGTATCAAAATTTTCTTTATATAGATCTGTAGAAACTCACCCAAGAGATTCAATTGAGATCTCATCCAAAATACATGTCGGAACTGGATGTGGTTGAAGAAAACCTAAAGGCCATAATATCTCAACCTGGATACATTTCCACATATAACAAGAAAATCCACAACCATTGATGCTTCATTTCATATTTATCCACCAAAATCATTTCCACATGTCATAGAACAACTTCATGATTCCTAGATACATTATAGACAATGAGTTATAAAAACACCGTATAATATTATTCCTAAAAAACATGGAACAACATACATCTTCGAGAATAGTTGAATACCCTCTATGAAGAATGAACAGTCAACAATGGTCTCCCATCATAAAGATAGTTATTAATACCAAATCATTCCCCATCAATATTTTGTTATTAAATAATCATATTGTGATGATTGGAGATCAACTAAAAAATATATAATAAGACATGGACCCCTAATTCTCATAGTCTTAAATAGAAATATGTAAACATTTCCATCATGTTCCACCCTTTATACTATTCATTCATTTTTCGTGTTGTAATATTCCTACACACGACATCTACAATGAAATTCCATTTCTTCTAGTTATAAGCATTTTCAGTGTCAGAATATTTGAGGTAATCTACCCAACGCCACTGGTAGTTATTCAAATAATTTTGAGAGAACATTTAACTCATTCTATTGTAGTTATAATACATGTTAAAACATTCCCTAAAAACGTAATGCCACCTATACTTAAGTACATGCATCATGACTACAAATTCATGGACATGGGTTGGGTCATTCATTTCATTGAACATATGGTATTGATATCTATAGGATATTTTGTGATCACCATCCATATTAAATTAAACCACAATGAAACGTGATACCATACGAAAGACCACATATCCCTACCTAGACTCTATAATATTCAACACTAGTATTGTAGTCAAAATTACATTCTTCTAAATAATATAGCAATGGATTTTATCATCACAAGAAAACATAAAACCCTTCCAGGTGATAGTAGTCATTATATAATAAAACATATGGAACTCAATTACAAATATAAGTTATTATCCACCTAATCCCAATAAGCTATGAATCATTATAATGTTCTATGGTAGTTCATATTCTATAAGAGCATTAAACTTCTATTTACAAATGATGATACCATGTTATGACACCTTATCTCTCAATGACTTCACTTTCGTAATCCAGAAATCCCATTTCAAAATCTTCAATTCATGTTAGTTTTTTATCAGAAGTTACAAAACTCCTCTTAGATGACCCACAATATCCTACTTGGACATAGAGTAAATAAGGATTTCATCCACAAAGACTACCATGAATATATCAATATTATCATGAAGGATATTTTTTATTAAATCCACGAAGACCTAATGAGCACTGGTTAAACCCAATTTCATGAAATTGTACTCAAAACGAACATACATACATAGAATTCATGTTTTCTAAATGTTAGATTGTTTTATTCTAAACTAGGGATAACTAGATTGATGATCGACCTTCGAAAACCAAATCACCCAATTAAACATTTAAAATATATGATCATTCCAACAAAAATAGATATTTATTATTTACAGTGACTGTATTTATCTTTTTTTAGTCAATAATATGGTGAGGGTGTCTATAAGCTTTCTTAGGGATAAAAACATGAGCTACCTAAGTTGACACACTCAGGTGTATAAGTCGTTTCTCTAAGATATAATCCAAAGGAGTATTAAACTATTATATGTGAGATATTTCCTTGTGGTAATAATTAATAGATATTTTTCTAATACTATGTAATAAATAAATTGAAAAATATAAATCCCTTACCGATAGAAAGAACGATGTTATAAGTAAAAATGTCAAGAAATTCGATGAAAATGTAAGGAGATCATCACTCAAGGAATATCACTCTATGTCAAAAGATAAAATTGATAATAATTTTCACAACATTGGATAATAATTTCAAAATCTACTCTGACTCGGGTCCTTCTATCCTAGAATGATATGGCCAATCCCATCGGGTTCCACAAACGAGACCTATAAAATATAGTAGTCAATTAAGGATTTTTTTACCAATGATCCAATACCATAAAAATATTACATTAATAGGATTAATGTTCTCAAGTAGAAAATACAAGTAAATATCAACCTATAATTATGATAAAACAGTTGTAGGATAACAGAGACCCTTATATCTCTTTATTCTGACGGGTGCAATAATATCCATCACATAAGATGAAAAACACATAAAATGATTTAGCATATTAAAAAAATGATTTGAAATAAATGAATGAGATGCATTAATATAAAATAAATATGTCACTATGGATGATTTTATAAATATTATACCTCTTATAGTCACTAGACCTATATCTACTACCTTTGGTTACATTTCTACGGGATGAAGCAGGTTCATTCTGGATGGCCATATATGGAACCCCTTTGATCATAAAGAATCTCATAGAAACAGAATACTTTTTGGTGTTGATGATCAAGTGAAACTACAAGGATAATAATAAATATGAAAAAATATGAATGTGACTTGATCATATGTAGGATCAATAAATCATGTTTTCCTTAGTGAAAACCCATTTCAATTTTTATGGCTTGCCACACTGGTAGGAAATCAAATGGACTCTACATTTCACTATGGGTGGTATATAGGAACACTGCTATCTAAAACCACCATGACACTCATCACAATTTCTCTTTACCTTTATGTTACTCATATAACTACAACATGGAGAAATATGAACTCACAATATCCCTAACATACCATCTCAATTTATCTCACCCATCAATGATCCATCCATCACATCAGTATATGAATTGAGCTTCTGCATAAAAACATAAGAACAAATACCTGATCAAAGTACAATCTCAAAAGTCGAGTCTTTATCTTATCATTCAATACTATCTTCGGTGAAAATCATACATGATTTGTGGATCAATTTTCATATTAATTCAGGCCTGGACATCCTTATCTAGTATGGAAAACTCTATTTATTTGGAAAATACCATTAACTCATCATATAACTTATCATTGAAGATACAATTAATTAATGTCTTCTCTAAACCCTCACACTTCTTCTTCACTACCATCAATTCCTTCTATCTCATGAAAGGTTACTCTTACTTCAATGTGATAGATTTCACCATGATAAAACTATGAATTTCCACGATCTAAAACATATATTCTATCCATATCATACAATCCTCAGCCTATTAGTGATTGTTTAAGCTTGGAAATGTTGGTGGATTATAGATATGAATTTCCTTAGTACCAATCCTGAATTTAACCATATGAGGTTCGATATATTTACGCTGAATCGTAATAGTTCCATGTGTATTTCACAGATCATAGACTACATGCACAATAACCTCATCCAGATTCTGGTCCACGAGAATATTTTATCACAATAGGTCTTTATAACCATCATCTTGTAACAAATTAAAATGTAATATCTATGGTAGGATTCTATAAAAAATCACCAGAAAATAAAAAAGACATTATAATAGATACTCAGATCGATAATAAGATAATAGAATCCAGTAAATTAATTAGCCTATATAGATAAACAAGATTTTGATTTCAGCAACCCAAATAAAAATTTTGTAAAATACTAGAACATATCATAAATACATAATTCCTGAACAATAAATTGTGACTTAAGGCTCATTACGATGAGTGATGGATAGTAATTCAGTCGCAATAATATCATATATCTTGAAAAGACCAATCAGAACACATAATTACATCAAGGAAATATTCTAAACATAGATATTTGATATAACATTTTCATGAACTGGCCAATATATATTGGTTCCCTGATAATAGATAAAATAGTTAAAAGGATGTTCCCTATCCCCAGGTTACATAAAGTAGTTGACATCATACACGATATATAAAAAACAATTTTTCACATAAACAATGCAAGATAATGAAATAATTTAGTATTCTCAAAAGGAAAATCCACATATTAATCAATATTATACGTCAATGTGATATATAAACCCAATGCACAACCACAATATACCAAAAGCTAAATGATAAAAAAACCAAAGTCCCAACAAGCACAACACCCCATGCTCAAAGGGTCAAAAACAAGTACCACCTCCATGTGGTGCTTTCCCCTTGTTCAAACAAGGAAAAAGAATCTCCAAAAATGATCTATGAAAAAGTAGCGTGCGTGATAACTTCCCTGTAGGGTCTCGCCAATATTTACAAAAAAATATTCCATTATAAATAAAAATATAATGATTTTAATTTTAATAAAATACGCATGTAAATACATGAGCAGATTTTAAAAAGCTTATTCTTTTCATTTAAATTTATAGAAACATTCAAAACAATGTAAAAATAATAATATTGTGTACAATATTTTATATAAATCCACACGGAATAAGTTATGAACATTTATAATGATGGAATGAATATCAAGATATTACATAAATGATCTAGAAGGTCATATTCCAAGAGGTAAAATTGGTCCAGGATAAGGGATCATAACACAATCATATATTCATAAAGGAAATGTGCACACATATCCATTTGAAAGTGGCCAAAATTGACTAACAAACAACCTACAAGGGATAAAGACATACAATATGTTTATTTTGTAGTTTTAAAGCATCAATCCATTCCTAAGAAAATTCCAATTTGTAATGTTTATCCCAGATAACTCACTAACTACCTAATATTTTAGGTGATTAAGAAATAATCAATAATAAGAAAATTATTTCCAAACTATTTAAATTAATATCTATCCATTTCAAATTTCAATATTATAGTTTCTCATTAATAAAAATAATATCAATTTTTAGTAAATAAATTCACATTTGAATGAAAAAAATAAATAGTTTCTTAAAAAATTATGCTATTAATCCAAATTTACAATTTCATAGAAATATTTCCAAATATATTTCATAAATTCAACTTATCCAAATCACACACCAATTCACTAGAATCGGTGGTATTCCCCAATTTATCATGCCAAATAAATTTTAAATCTCTATCTACACTGAATTATATTTCCAAAATTTAGTATTAAATGGAATCACCTACCATATATCTTGGGATTAGGTAACACAATGCCTGAAATTGGAAAGCCCAATGAATTGTATCAACATCAATGATATAATATTGAAAAGTAAAATCAATATCCCAAAAATGTATAAAAACATGTTCTTTAATACAAACATAAAATTGGTTTATTACATAAAAATTCAAATAAAAAAATATGAGGATTGATAGGTCTAGTGTCATTGGAAATTAGGAACACTACATAACAACTTAAAACACAACATCTTTATTGAATACTTTTTTTACCTGACCACAACATACCTTTGTACGTACCATTTCATTGGATAACCTGAGAACAAGAAAAATTAATGGGTGATATATAAATACCATTAAAGGATTGAAAAAGTAACAACATGATGAATATAGAAAATTCTAGGAAATAGGCATATTATGTTGAGTCAATAAGGTTTTCCTTATAACTTTTCCATTCCTTATTGTTTTGAAAATCACAAACACCTTATACTTACGAAAATCGATATTTTACTTCTCTAAGGAAAGTTTCCTTCCATAAAGAAATTTACCCTAACCTAGATTTCCTTATAAATATCAATATTTTTCTTAAGTATAAAAATTGGATTCATACCTAAAACCTCAAAATCATATAATACTTAGATTTCAAGCATTTTTTAGGATCTGAATTCTGGATACGAACTCTAATGAAGTTCCATTCTGAATTCTGGAGACGAACTCTACTGAAGTTCCATTCTGAATTAAGGATACGGACTCTAATGAAGTTCCACTCCAAATTTTGGATAAGAACTCTCATATAGTTCCACTCTGAATTATGGATACAAACTCTCAAAATGTTCAAACATCGAATTATAGACTCCGGACCTTTACTGGTTTGACTCCAAACTTTTATGAGTTCGACTCCAAAATTTTACTAGTTCGACTCCGAACTCTGTAAGTTCAGATTCTGAATTCAAGTGAACGCAGACTCTGAATTTCCTTAGAAATTCAGAATTCAGATTTCTACAGAATTTAGGTTCCAAATTCATACAAAACAGAATCCAAATATCTATTTATTAGGGACTTCGAATTCCATTTTGGTTAGACTCCGAACTATTGTTTACTTACATTGCGAACATCAGTTTTAATTATGCTCACACTTTTTTCATTACAAAACAATGTCGTTCTTTCAGTTACACATGTTTTATTATAAAATGATGTCATCCATTCTGTTCTTAACTAACCGTTGGTTGAGTTACACATGTACAGGTCCCTCCGAAATTTAAGGAAAATATGACTATTGGAGGAGGGAGCCGATCATTGGAGCTTCGCCTATAAATGGGAGATCATTTGAATGTTCTCATTACTTTTGGAATTATGTTGATCAAAACTTCTTGAAGTGATTTCTAGAGAGAGAGGCTCTTATCAACTCTCATGCTTCATGTAGAAAGTTTGAACAGCTTGTTCAAACATTTCCTTGTGTAGACTTGCTTCATGTCACTCCGATTGTTAGTGATTACAATCGAGGGCTTCCGGGGATAGGAAGACAGAGACGTCGACTAACTTGAAGTTCGAGGGCTTCCTTGCAGAGGAAGACAGAGGTTCCAACTACCTTGAAGTTGAGGGCTTTCGGGGATAGCAAGACAAAGACTATGATCTTCATATCGAGGGCTTACCCTGGTGTGGGTAAGAGAGACTTTATTGAAATTATAAATCAAGGGACCATTATCCAAGGTTGTTGGATACCCTACTATTTGGGTTAAAAGAGTTATTGTTTGTTACTTATAGTTTTAATACTTGTTTTATGCTGCATTTTGTATTGCTAAGGAAAGTATAACTTTCTTATATTTCCTTACTTGTACTCTGATTTAGTTAGATTCTATATGCCTTAAGGTATAATCTTATATTGCAAACTTTGGTTAAGTTTCATTTTCCAGATCCATATTTCTGGACCCTATTTTTCGGAATCACTTTCCAAATTTAAGCATGTGTATAGAACCAGAAGTTTGTAACTTCTTACTTTGTCCCAATATTTCAATTGTTGTTAGAGGTCTTGTGATTTTTCCTAGTTTAACGTAGTTAAACATAGACATTTCCTTTTTAAGGAAATTTTTAAAGTGTACAATTCACCCCCTATTGTATATTGAGAATCTACATCGTTATTTAAATCCTACATATTATTGGAGAACAAGAGAAAAATGAGCATAAAGGCATGATATAGAAAGATTATCATAACATGGAAATGTGTAAACAACATTAAACAAGATTTATCATGAGCCAATGATCATTGCACATGGATCATGAGTAAACAATCATTTAAAATGAATTAGAATTTGTAAACCCTGATTACACTTGATGTATCATGATACTAATATTTACCCAACTCATTAGAGAACTATCAGGGTGTACCCTTCTTAATCATTTCATTTTGTGAATATGTGTGACACATGGATCATAAAACATTGTACATATAACATGGATTAATTAAACATCATAATTAATTCCATGATAAAGGAATGATAATTTCCTAAATGAAACTATATAATAAATAAGTAAATGGTAATAAAGTTTAATACCAATGATAGAGAAATGGTCATGGTATTCACTACACAATGACTATGGCTAGGAAAATCATGATGGAATTTTTCCAGAATAATGACATGACATAAGAATTCATAAAAATGGTTGATGAGTGCAAAATGGGTGTGTCATCATATTTACATGAAATGTAAAATAATGGGTTCATATAGTTATATTTCCTAACTTATTTAGTGGAATTTAGATTCATAAAACAAAGTAATTTCTTAATGTAAATGAGAAGAGATAAATTCCATATAGAATTTTGACATGGTAACAGGTGTACAGAAGAGGAATTTATAATAAAGAAATAGTTATATCATAATTAGAACATAATGAGGGATGTATAGGGGAGGTGAAAAATCATACCCCAATATTTTTAATTGAAAAATGGTGTAACAACCTAATGATATTTTGTCAAAATGAGAAAGGAAAAAATCCCATACTTGTAAGATTCATCCCAAAGAATTTCCAGATGATTGATAAAGTCTTCTTAGTAGCTTGGGGTGACATGCGAGGATACTAGAGAAAGGAGGGCAGAGTAGGGAGGTCGTGAAATGGATTTGAGTGAAGAGAAGTGGGAACATGGATAGGTTTATATAGGGGAAGAGCGAGAATTATTTATTTTTTTTGATTTTGGACACAACACATTAAACTAATCAAAACCACAAACAAACCCATGTTTTTGCCCCTATTTTTTCCCAAAGGGGAGGTGAAAAATTATTTTATATCTCTAATGGGATAAAATTTTAAAATATTCAGCTTGTTTATGTGAATGTGTGTCACACTCTCAAGGAAATAATTTTTAATGTTAAAATGAATTAAATTTCTTGGAGTGCCACTAAGGAACCATAAAATTAATAAAACAAATATAAAACAACATTATCTTAAAGGTATAACATATATTGTCTAGAAAAACATATTTATATTATTTTATTACATCCCTATATTGTCATTATGATGTCATAAAACACATTATATATTTATAAGGTATTTAATTTTTACCCAAAAATTTGTCTATCTCAGGAAATTATGAACTATTCACCTTTGGATATTTTTGATGTCTTTATTCAAAAATAATATTAATTTTATTTTAATAAATTTTGAAATATGTGAATTTTAACTTTTAAAATAAAAACTAATACTTATCAGAAATTCATGGGTATTCACAAAAACAGCTTTCAACATTAATTAAAATAAAATTTAATTCAGAAAAAATTATATGATCATTTATTTTAAATAAAAATTAATTTTGTAATATTATTTTATTAAAATTTTATGTTATTGAAAAATCCATTAATTCATCAAAATAGATTTTTGATTGAATATTAAATACAAATATTTTTAATGCTATATTTTTTATGCAAAGTAAAACTAATAATATTAATGTATATTTCTTATAAAAAATAATGCACATAATCAATGAGTTAGGGAATTGTTACATAACCCCTTAAATCACCAACATAAGACCTATGAGTAAGGTGTGCGATGTTAACAGAATCATGGGGAGGCTCAGAAAATATCTCTCAGGTGGTAATCTCTATTAACATACACTTCCCCTATAGGCAGTATCATTAATGCTTAACATGTGGATGCTCGGAATGGGCTTGGTCAAGAAAGAATACCAATGATGCAACCTCCATTCCGAGCTCTGAAAAATGCGATTCATATGAATCAATTCAACTGGGTGAGGCCATCACTTTCATTTCCCAAGTTAATTGGATTCGTTATATCCCTATATTTATACTAATATTTTGGTAACTATTAAACAACTATATTAGAAATGGTAACGGTTCATTAAAGTATTTTGAAGTCCAAAAACATAAAACCAATAATTGAATATTTTATATAACCATTTAACATAATATTACATTTATTTACATCAAGAGTAATTATCATTAATAAATTTTTGGGTCATTACAATGTTCTCCCCTTAAGAATTTTTTCCTTCAAAATTTTCAATTCCCACACTAAAACAGATATGGGTAGCTCCACCTCATCACTTCCTCCGGTTACAATGTTTCTTATTCAAACATGTGGTTTCACCACAACACCTTGAAAAGAGGAATTATCTTATTTCGTAGTACGTTTTTCCTACATTCTAGGATCATCACCATCTTTAAATTATAGGATATTTCATTCACTAATGGTACCACCTATCGATATAGAACATGTCATGGGTCAGGTGTGTACTTTATCAAGAGTGATATGTTGAATAAATCATGTACTTGAGATCTATTTGGTGGGAGTTCTAGTCGACGAGCCACTGCTCCAATGTGATCATGGATCTCTATTGGGTTGATGTACCCTGGACAATGCTTTCCCTTCATCCCAAATCACATAACTCCCTTCCAAAATCATATACAAAGGAATACAATGTATGAAACATTAAACTCTAGGTCTCATCGATGATTATCAAGATAGCTCTTTTGTCAACTTTGAGCAGCATTAATGTGACGTTGGATGGTTTTAACCATCTCCACCATTTGTTAGACCATATATGGACCTAAGAGATTTCACTCCCCAACATCATCCCAACATGTCGGTGTTCTTTACCTCTTCCAATAAAAGGATTTTTAAGGATCCATTTGGATGATTGAGTGGAAAACGTTATTTTAAGTGAACTCAACTAGAAGAATATGTTGATATCATCATCCTTTGAAGTCCATAGACCATTCTCTCAATTTGTCCTCATGTTTATGGATTCTACTCTTATATTGGACATTAGTTTGAGGATGATAAGTCATTATGATGTTTAGCTAAGTATTCAGAGCATGTTAACGACTCTTCTAGAACATAGAGGTGAATATTATATATCCATCAGATAAAATAGATAATGGTACTCCATGAAACCTTACCACTTCATTTATATATATCTCTTCTAGTTGATCCAATGAGAAATCCCCTCAAATTACAATGAAGTGTTCATTATTTGTAATTCTATCTACAACACCACAGATATCATTTTTTCTATTAGATGTCATCAAATTCCCAGTGATTATGTAAATAGTGATGTCTTCCCATTTCCATGTTTTAATATGTAATGGTAACATAATCCCCTTAGGGTTATGCCTTCCTGCCATCACTTTTTGACATACCAGCCATGTTGATGTATACTAAATGATCTCACTCTTCAAGTTATCCCATCAATAATGATTCTAGAAATCTCAATACATTTAGGTTTTTCCTTGGTGAATGGAGAAATTGTTTCTATATGCATCATCCAAATGTTCTTTATCTAACTCTAGATTTGATAAAATACATAGTCTTGACCCAAAAATCACATTTCTATCTTCATTAACATTGAAATATGATTTTTTTTATAGTTTCAATTTATTCTTAATTTCGAAATCATCCTTTTGATAATACTTAATCATTTCCAAAAGAGGCGCTAAAGAATTCATTTATGAAATGGTTGATGATATTCCATAAATTTTGATTCCCATGTCTGTCTTCATCAAATCTAATAATATTGGATCCGATTTAATTCTCATCAATGATATAATTTCTGGGTCCATTCTATGTAGAGTATAGCCACCATTTTTTCGTTCCTAGGGTGATAATGGATTGAGTAGACATAATATTTGATCATCTCTAACCATCTTAGTTGGAACATATTCAACTCTTTCTATGTGAATAAATACAAGAGCCTAATGTAATTTTTGTATATTTCACACTTCCCTCTAAATAGGCAATTTCAAAAAAAAATTATGTGAATAATACTACATCTAGAACTAGATCCTGTGATGGATAGTTTTTCTCATGATCATTAAACTACCTTGAAGCATACGAAATGACATAGTCATTTTTCATCAAAACACAATCTAGTCCCTTCTTCAAATCATCTCTTAATACCAAAAAAAAATTCTCCACCTATGGGTAGTGTGAGCACGAGTGTAGTGATAAGCCTCCTTTTCAACTCCTTGATGTTTTATACTCTTTCATACCTCTAATAAAACATTACTCCCTTTTGAGTTATCTTTGTAAGAGGGTTTGACGATCGTGAGAAATTTCTCACAAATCAATGATAATATCCAGCTAACCCCAGGATGTTATGGATATCTGTCACCGATGTTGGCCTCAACCATCCCTCAATTGTAGTTATATTGAAGGAATCCATAGATATCTAAATTATTGTGAGGATATTCCAAATGAATAAGACTTATTTCAACCATAACTCACTCTTTCTGTACTTTTCATAATGATTATTCTTTCTCAAGGTCCCCAGTATAGTGCTTAAATGCTCCCCATGATCCTCCTTGGTTTTAGCGAATATTAAAATATCATCTATATTGTATACCAAAAATCTATTGAGGTGATCTATAATGACCATATTCATCTATTCCATGATGATTGACAGATAATTATTGTTTTCTAAAGGCCTTACTATGAATTCAGAGTGCATGTACCTTATATTGAAAGCAGTCCTGATGATATCCTCATTCATCACCCTCACTTGGTAATATACCAACCACATATCCACCTTGGAGAAGTATTTTTTTCGAGGTAGCTGATCTAACAGGTCATCAAATAAGGGATGAGGAAACATGTTCTTTATCATGATTTTGGTAAGTTTATGATAATCAATGTTATGGAACTTTGACCCATCTGTCTTTTTAATGATGAAGATTGGTGTACCCCATGGTGATGCACGTAGGCATATAAATTCTTTATCTAGATTCTCTTGTAGTTGTTTCATCTACTACTAAATATCCAAAAAATCTATTGTACACGGAGTCTTGGATATTGGAAATGCCACATGTATAATATCAATTTATAATTAAACTTATATTCTATAAGGAAGGACATGAAATTTTTTGGAACATACTTCAGCAAACACCCTCACAATATTCATGTTTTCAAGGATGTTTTCTTCCTTGGACTCCATCATATGAGAAAGATAAGAATTCTCATATTGTTGTAATATCCTTGCTTGATATTGTGAGGATAGAGAAGATTCATCCTTCACTTTGTACTTTTATTGAATCGGGGGTTAATTCTCTATATGGATAGTGATTTCCCTCTCATGGAAATTTATGTTGGATCTATACAGGGAAATCCAATACATGACAATAATTTAATAAACATCTAAAAGGGGGAGTATGACAAGTTACTCTGGGAAATTTATTCAACAAATCGTGACATGGGAGGAGTTATATTCATGGGATGCAAAGATTTTCCCATTTTCGGTTCACACCAACATCTCTACTTCATTGATTTGTGGTGATTTGGTATTTTCCAATTATGATTTTGGGATATAAAAGAATGAATAGAACTAAATAAAAAAATATTTTCACTATTCTTGAATAAATAACCATAGAACCTTTCACCACCTCATTTTTGGGGTCCATATCTGCAGTAGTGATGGAAAAATCACTCCCTTACTTCCTTGGTGGATGTTGGATACCTCAAAAAACCCTTTTCTTAAGGCACTGGTTTGCAATGTTCATTGGTTCTTTGGATTGGATGCAATGAATAGTCCATTTAATGTTGAATAGATCATTCCTCTTTTATGCCGCAGTAGTTGTTTTTTCAAGACAATAGATAATATCCAGGTGCCCTCATCTTTCACAACTAAATCATTTCCTCATCCCGTTCAGGAAATTTATTGGGTGCTTCTTTCTATAGCTTTGGAAAGTGGGGGATATAATTTTTTAGCACCATTGGATTTATCTACAAGACCAACATGATTATTGTCTACCTTATTCAACATATCCCCATGATATCCTTGAGATTCAACGATCTCCATTTCAACTTATAGGGAAAATCAGACAATTTCATCATACTTCTCAATTTTATGGATCGTTAGGGAATTTTGTAGGCTTCCCTTTAACCCACCAAATATGCGTTCAACCTTACATTCACGGGTAATGAGAAAGACACATTCATATCGTTAATGCCTTGTGATCTTTTCATTGTACGCTCCAATTTATTCTTCATATATTTTCTTGGGGTAAGAAATTCCCATTCCCTTTCAGTCGGAGGGTGTGAGGAAAATATTTATCAAAAAAAAAATTCTATAAATCCTTCCATTGTAATGCATAGATCAACTCCTCTGGGTTTTTATTTTCGGTCAATTTCCACCATTGATCTGTTTCACCATCCATACGATAAAAAATCAGAAGAACCATCTTTGGTACATAACAATGAAAGATGGATATGATCTTTTCAATTGAGTTGATCCATTGTCCGAAAATTGAGGGATCATATGATCCATTAAAATTATGGGGCTATTTTCTCAATAATATCTCAATTGTGACTTGTTCTTTATTAGGGGAGGTTGAACATTTCAATTATCCCATGTTTCTATTAATTACTTGAGTTAACTATGATAGTATCATGAAACATTTTTCAATTCCCACTACCATCAGACTGGGCATCTCATTAGAATAGTCATCACATTGATCTCCTAATATCTTGTTAGACTGATTCATCATATTTACATCTATTGGAATTAAATAAAAAGAATGGTAGGGGTAACACACAAATTGAAATCCAAATAATATAAGGGATAACATATATATTCTATTTATTTACTTAACATATCTATGTTATCCATGATCCAGTTTCCTACATATATTTTTACGGGGTTTTTTTTAATTCCCATATTAATGGTTCATAATAAGCTTATGTATTTACTAAACAATATCCCCTAATAGGGTCATGACCAAGAGTGCAGCATGGCCTATTGTTGTGCACCAGTTCTTGTTCGAGTCTATCTTAATGTGGTGTTTTCAGGATTTACTCATAGATACATATGAGACAGAGCCTCGTCTACCAGATCATATCCCCACAGGGATGTATTTTCATGATAAACCATATACTTAATACTCACCAAAATTTAGTTATGTTTTTATTATACTTAGTCTTATCCCTAATGCTTTCACCATGGTTTTTTAATCCTAATCCAATAAATAACTAAACCTTTCTAGGATACCAACTATAAAAACCATAATCTATATTACAAATTTAAACCTAATATATTACATAAACAATAACTTATACAACTTTGAGGTTTGAGAGGTCTATTGTATTAGTAAATTAGGAACATTACATAAAATCATAGAACAAAACATCTTAAGTGAAATATAATTTATATGACCATAACATTCCTTTGTACATAGCATTGCATGGGATAACATAATAACATTCATCAGAAAAGGGTGAACTATAAAGACCGTTAAGGGAGTTAAAATGAAGAATATAGTTCATTTTAGGAAATAATAATATCAATTGATCATAAGAGAAACATGAATATAAAGGCATGACATAACATGATTATCATAACATGGAAATGTGGCAAAAAAATTTAACATGATATTAAAATGATCCAAGGCTAATTGGACATAGAGCATGAGTAAAAAATAATTGGACATGAATTAGAATGGGTAATCCATCATTTCACTTGAATTATCATGATACTAATCTTTACCCAATGCATTGGAGTGCTATTAGGGTTCCTCTTTCATAATAATTTCATTTCCGGCATAAGTGTGCCACATGGATCATATAACATGAATTCATTAAACATCAAAATTTCTAACAATTTAAAGGAATGTGTAATTCATATATTAATCAGTATAATAAAGAAGGAAATACAAATAATGGTTAATTCCCTTGATAGATAAATGAGCTTGGTATTCACTACACAATTACATTGGCTTGGAAAATTGCGATGCAATTTTGGCAGCCTAACAACATGACATAAGTATTCATAAAAATAAATAATGAGAGAGAAAATGGTGTGTCATCTTATGTACCGTAAAATGATAGTAAGTGGTTCATATGGATACTTTTCCCAATTTATGTAATGGAATATAGATTCATAATTCAAAAAGATTTCATGAATGTATATGAGAAGAGATAAATTACTTACAGAATTTTGGAATGGTAACAAGTGTGCACGGGAAACATTAATGGGATATGAAGAAGTCTATCATCATTAAGAAATATAGAGGGAAATATATGGGAGGAAAAAAATAATACCCCAACATTTTTAATTGAAAATAAAATGGTATAACAATATAATGAAATTTGGAAAAAATTGTGAAAGGATGAAATCACTTACATGGTAGTGTAATCCCAAAGGCATGGGAGATGCTTATGAGTGGTTTGTTGGGAGAATGGGGAACCTTCGGAGGATGCTTGAGAGTGGAGGGAATATTTGGTACATTATTCAAGGTTTTTTAATGAATATAATTTGGATCATTGGAGGGATTATATAGGAAATGAAAGTGAATTCTTTATTATTTAGGTTTTGGACACCAATCATTTAACTAATCAAAACCACAAACAAAGCCATAGTTTTTTCCCATGTTTTCTTATAAAGGGGAGTGGAAAAACAATATTTTATATTTACAATAGCCAAACATCATAAAATATTAGGCTTTATTATGTGGAGGTGAGTCACACTCACAATGATATCATTTTAAAAATAAAAATGTTTTATATGTCATAGAAGTTTACCTATGGCACAATAAAATTAATAAAACAAATATAAAATAACATTAATTTAAATGTAAAACATATATTGGCTGAAATTTTTTTATAGTATTTTATTACATATGATTGGGTCATTATGATGCCATAAAACACATTATATATTAAAACTGTATTTAATTTTTACATAAAAATTCAATTGTCTCTGAAAATTATGAATAAATCACCGTTGGATAGTTTGAAAGTCCTGATTCCTAAAATGATATTCATTTTATCTAAATAATTTTATAAATATGTGAATTTATATTTTTAAAATAAAAACATACATTCATAGAAAATTCTTGGGTTTTTAAAAATACAATATTCAAACCATAATAAAAATGAAAATTGTTTTCACAAAAAATTAAATGATCATTTATATTTAATAAAATTTAATTTAGTAAAAATATTTATTGAAAATTAATTTCATTAAAAAATCCATTATTTCATAAAAATATATTTCTGAATTTAATATTAACTAAAACTACTATTTGTGCATTAAAATCTACTTACAAAGTATCAATAATAAAATGAATGTATATACTCTATACAAAAATAATACACATAATCATACATCTAGGGCCTTATTACATAACCCCGAATAATAACCACCATATGACCTAAGGGTAATGTGTGCGATGGTGAAAAAGTCTTGGGGAGGTTCAAATAACATCGCTCTAATGGTAATATCTATTAAGATCCACTTCTATCGTATGTGGTTCTATTAAAGATTAACATATTGAAGCTCAGCTTGGGCTTGGTTAAGAGCGATGCACAGTGACACTACCTCCTTTAGAAGCCTTAAAAATGGTATTCATATGGATATATTTTACTACATGAGGCCATTGATTCCTTTTTCTTATTAAATTGGATTTGGTAAATCCCTACATTAATGAATATCATCTGGTCATTGTCCAACGACAAAATTTGAAACAGTAACAATTCATAATGGTATTTTAAAATCAAAAAAAAGAAACCCAAGGAAGTGCATATTTTAATATAACCATTTTACTCAATATGATATTGAATTAGATCAAGGGGAATTTTAATAAATAAACATTTTGGTCTTTAAAAAAAGGATCATAGATCTTTAAACAATATTATAATAAAAAAAACCCTAAGGTGGATATGAGAAGAGTCTGGGAGAGACGATGAATATAATATTTACATAACCAATGGAGATCGAATGTGACTCACCATACATTGATCTTCCAGTAATGGGGTCTTTTGAGCCAAAAAGTGTACATTAAAGCCTTATCATCCTTGGAAATTCAGATATATTTATTTAGGGATGATAATGAGATAAAAATATGGTATATGAATTTATATTTATCAAATTTTATAATTAAATTTTCCCATTCGCATGGTCAGCTGAGCAGGGCCACAAGGGTTTAAAAAATTATGTACCCTAACTATGCACTCCACTCTTTGGGTGTAAAGTTTCTACTTGGGAGAGCTTGGTTTATATAAATATGTTCCGACCATGAAATCTCTTACAATCTATGTTTTCAAATCTTACACTATGTGAGAAAACTGTTGGTCGAAACTGTGCGCCAACCATTCACAACCAATAAAAAAAAACAACTTCATTCCCAAAATACCACAAGAGGAACCCCAACCAAAGCATATAAACAATGATTTTTGAAGAATTATTTGAATATAGTAATATGATGTTGCAGTCTTTGGGATTAGTTATTATATTTGTTTATTTTTTTGTGTGAATTATTATTGTTAATGAAATTATTTTGATTAAATTTTATGGTTGTGATGGTGTATTTGTTGTGAAAGAATAAATTTTTCTGTAAACCATTTTTAATAGGATTTTGAATCGATATATATATAAAAAAATGTCCTTAAGAATTTTATAAACACCCCAATTGAATAGTATAGTTTTATCAACAACAGTATTTTTTTTAATTTTTTTCCCTAAAACATCAATGTTTACATGTAAATAGATGTATTACTACCCCATATTCTTAAATATAATTGGAATATAATGTAGGTTTTGATGGTTCAAAGTAGGAGTTCCCTATAGCTTAGGAGATTCTAATTGGTTGAAGTCATTAGTTATTGGTTGAGGATTAGTGGTTGATTCCCGTCATATACAAATTTCATTATAGAAGATATACATATTTATTTTTTGATGTGCTATTTAGATGTTGATAAATGGTATTTCTATTTGGTTTTGGATTGGTTAAATATTACTGATTCTAATGAGTAGGTAAGAAAATTGTTGGTTTTTGTTATATAGGGCTATAATATGACCCTCGTGAGTTGTGAAAATATTAGTTCGATTTAATTTATATAGAAGTAATTATATAAAGAGGGATATTTTCAGTTGGTTCTTGAGAGTGTAAAACCATTATAGATATTGTTTGATTTAAATTATTTATACATTATTATATTTTATATTCATATGAATGGATGAGATATTTTTGGGTCTATCATTCATGAGGATAGGAGATACTTGACATGTCTTTTAACAGTTTATTAACAATTTCATTCCGGGATGTATTATTTTTCTTATTTAATATTCTATAATATTTCATGTGGAGTATAACATTAATTATGAATGAATTATAAATTTTTTGTTCATTAATATTATTTTTTATTTGTTTTAATGGATAGTTTTGAGATTGTAAATATATTATAAGATTAGAGAATAATTGTGTGTTTTGAGGTATTTTATAAGAGTTTATTTGTATTTTTGAATTTTGATATATTTATATGTATGGGTTTTTTTCAATGTTTCTTATTATTAGATCATGTTTTTATTATATATTTTAAATAATATTTGGGGATTGATTATCATTATCTTGGAATTTTGGATGGGATGGTTAACACTTCAATGTTTTGCAATATAATTTCTATTAAACACCACGAGGTTTATTGGATCTATGTATATAGGGTAACTCTCAAAATCCCAACATGCCAAGGATTTGTTCTAAGTATGGGATGTCTATAATTGGTTATTATTATTCTCAATCATTGATAAAAAATTTGATTTTACAAGAAATTCCATTGTAGTTAAATAATTTTTCTGTATTTATTTATTCAATCCAAAGTAATATTTATTGAATTCATGGGTCTACCATGAGAGAATAGAATATGTGATGTTCTTTTATATAATATTTTACTAAAAATAGGTTATTTGATAAGGTATAATAATTTATTTCACTCTTACTTGTCTATATTAAAAACATAAAGTTGTATAAATATGATATATTATAAATATAATTCATTTTATAATAATTCATTTTGTAGTCGATAGTGTTTGTATATAATCATCATTTATCAGGTCAATCTTACTCACACAACATCATACTATACTGACGAATGAGTATGAATATAAATTTATTTTATAGAAATATATTTTTCGTAAAATCATAACTACATTACAAGAACACCATTTTAGGGGTGAATGTGATTTAGAATGATTTTCTGTTATATGTTAATTAAAAATTATTCAAAAGGACATCATATTTATATTGTGGTTTGTATTATTATAAAAATAATTTTATCAAAATTCAGGATTTAGACCACATTATTTAAAAAAATTAGTAAGAGGGGATTATAAAATGGATTTATATTACTTATTTAAGACATAACTGATGGAATCTTGTCTGTCGATGTTGGTAGTGGGGTACTGTTAAAAGCCCGATTGAGTGGAATTATCAGAAAAACACATTCCATAATATGAAATTATTTTAATTTCTCATGAAAATTAATTAAACATGGTATAATGGAGTGGTAATGTTCCATCACTCACCCTTTAATGAATAATTGTTTATAATTTTCTATGAATTTATTATTAATTTTAACTATACCACATCACATTACCCATATAGTTCAAACTAAAGTTTTAGACTAAATTATTATTTCCAATATATTATATTGATCCCTATAGAAAAATTTTATTCTATAATAATAAATAAAATCCATTTTATTAAATTTAATTTATAAAAGATAAGTAATTTTAAAAAATTCTAGATAGAAAACAATATTTTATTTTTTATAAATTTTTATTTTGATAATTATCATTATTTTATGCATACTGTTTAATAATAATTAATCATTAGATTAAAACTTGTTGTAATTTTTTTAACATAAAACATCAATATTTCATATAATTTTATGTTATATGTTTGAAAAATGATCCTTTGAAACAATGAAATAGAATATATCATAATAACAATGTTTTCAATTATGAAATTTTTTATCGAACTAGTATCATTAAATTCAATTATTTTATTACCCTTTATTTATATATTTATATATTATTTAATTAATTTTCTATTTTTTTAAATTTTTTTAAAATATTTCATATTAATTATCCATTATATTCCAAGAATTAATTTTATGAAAAAATGTGTACTAAAAGATATTTTCATGAAATAATAATAATTTTTAAAATAATGTTTATTTTTTTACTTCATTTAGTAATTAATAATAAAAATTGAAAGTGAAATATTTTATATATAACCCATTATTTATATCATTATGTAGTATATTCAATATATCTGAAGAATTTATGTATACCCAATGAATATATTTCAAATTCCCAAATTTTCAACATCGATATAAATAATTTCAAAATATTAAACTATTACATTTAATGATCACATTAAAATCGTATATATAAAATTAAATATGTCACAATAATTATTTTCCTAATAAATTATTGCCTATATTAACAATATTATAATGTTTCTAAACTTTTCGATCATTTATATATATATAATAATTGTATTGATCCTTAATGAAACACATGATGATGAAGATTTGTTACATATAATAATTTTATTTAATTTTCATTTCTCTCAAAATATAATTTTCAAAGTTAAATTTCTTAATAAAATAAAATTATTTGTAAATAATTATCATATATTATAAATATTTTAATGAAAAAAAATATGTCAAGAAATATTTTAGTTTTATTTCTCTTTTTAATCTATTTCTTAATACTGTTAATGTGATAAAAATTTGGGGAGTATGATTATTTCCCAACCATATCTGTACATATTAATGGGAAACAATTGGGTATATTATAGAAATATTCGAAAATTAAACAACAAACCATATTGAATTTAGCTCACAATTGGATAATAAAGAGGTAATCAAATGAGTAATTAGATGGATTAATGGATTTAAAACATCAAAAATACCTTATATAAATGAAAATCCCTTATAAATAATGATATATTAGACAACACAATAGGGCTTCTCTTTATATAAATATCCATGGTGGGAATAATTAGAGTATATATATTCATCCAAATTTATATCTAACCATTTACCTCATTCCCCATTATATTTATACATTTTTTCTTTATGAATATTGAACTACTTAAAATTTTCTTTATTTCCCCTAGTAATGGGATGTTAACCTCATCACTTTTAAAAATAAAGAAAACACCAATTTTTATTTCCACATTAGATTTATTATAACTATATTTGGAAATTCAATATTCATAGGTGTTAATATATCAAAATTGTTTGGAAATATTTCTATCATTTAAATATACATATATAAGGCCTAAATACAGTGTCTCATTGGCAAGAGTTCAATATAGAGGAAATGTTAGAGGATATGTCTCTGCAATTCCATTATACCCCTAACATTGATGTTGCTAACATTACAAAGTGGATTTGGAATTAGTGGTGATTAAATAAGTCCAATAATCAAAAATACCAATTTATTAATGGTTGTATAAATGAAGATCATTCAATTATATATATCCTATTATTCAATTCCATTAATATTCACCCCATTATATATAATAAGTGTAAATTTTTTCAAAAGAGAACTTATTTTATAATATACAATTTCCTATAATAAATAATAATATCATTTGATTATTTATTCATGGGTTCTGAACAAATTATTGGTTGTTTAAAAACTATTATATTAATGAGGAGGTTGTTGGACAATATTCAAAAAATAGGGATCTTAATACATCCTTATAATATAATGAAATCCATTATTGTATTTCTTATCTAGAATGTATATAGGTGAAAATTGATCATACAACTTATAGGGGGTCTCCACTGATGATTTTAAAATAGTGTCTATTTTACTTTACTAGAACAATACATTATTATGTAATTTTAGGTAAAAATATGTTGGGTGGTATTCTGTGGTGAAAAAATACCAACATAATTAATATGTTTATTGAGTAATTAATCTTGAAGGATCTGAAAATATATACACAATAGTTAACTTATCTCAATATTCATCATATATATTATTTTCCCGAGTAAAATGAAATACCTTTTGTACTCCTCTCATATCTGATGTACTACTATCTATAAATATTTAGGGGTTTCGTGCCATATTTTCAATTAATTTATGGTCAATAATTAGGGTATTATAAAAAAATTCCCAATATTCAATAGAATCTACCACAATCCTATATATTAAAGGGGTTTCTTTTTTTAAAATATGATATCAATAATATTTTTTTTGGATTTTTATGGTGTCTACAGGAATAGAACATTTCAATTAATCCATAAACTCATTGTGTGACATTTTATTTACTTGTTTTTTCCATGAAACCTCTATCATCATGGATTTAGTTTGTAATGACATAAAAACAAACTACAAAAATAGATATTAAAATAATATGATTCATGTTCCATAATATATGTTTAAAAATAAATCAAGTATCTTTTTGTTGCATATATTAATAATTTGAAATTACATAGTTTGATATTGTTTCTAAATAGTGTATTTAATTTCATTATTTTTTATACTAAAATGAATTATGATATGTTTTTGATCATCTATTTTTATAGCTAGGTGTTTGTTTCAATAGAAATGTATTAGAACATATTTAATCTTGATGACACATTCATTATTAGGGTAATCGGTTCATTTTTTTATGTGAGTTTGTTTTTATAATATTATTCACATGAATAGATCTATATAAATAAAAAATTCGTGTATGAAAAAAATATATTTATATATAATGGTAGAATGTTCTAGAATATTAATTCATACAAGAGTTTAGGTGGGATTTTAATTGGTAAATTGTGATGATTATTTATTTCACCAATTTTCATACAATATAGGGTTTATTAAAACACTTATTTTCGTTTTGGGTGGTCAAATCCCCATAAATGTAAGAAATAACCGATATAAAGTTAAATATATATTATAAAAATTCGAAATAATGCCAAAAATATTATTCTTAATTTATATGTAGTTACTATAATAAGAAATACCATGTAATTTTAACTTTAAAAGAACGACTTCCTCCATGTTGTTTTGATATTGTTTAGTTTAAAACATATATTAAGTTGATTTCATTTTCATTAATTCAAGAATGATACATTAAATGGAATCATACAAACCTAAATATATACTAATAAAACTCACATACATATTGAGTTCTAATAAAATATTTACTGATATGATAATTTTCATTAGAAATCTATGTCAAAGTATTGTATTATCCATTAAATGGCATGGAATTAAAAAAAATCATGTTGAATAATAATAAAAACATGTGAATGAAATTGATTAATAAATTAAAGGATTAAAAAATGATAGTATATGAAATGAAATCCACCAGATACCCTTAAAACATCATTTGATCAACCCATAAAAAGTTATCCCACCTTTGGGTCAATTATATAATTGAAATATAGAATTTAACTAATTATAGTGATGTCAAAGAAGAGAAAAAGATATTGAAAACTCTTTAATTGACTGATGAAATTGAAAAATTTATTTGTGAATAAATTCTGATCACAGTGAAATGATATCACAGTCTAATGAATAATGAGAAAATAAATTAATAGGATAATATTTCATTATGAATAAATATATATTTTTACTAATTTCACAGGATTAAAAAAATAATGGGATTATAAAACATTGAAAATTAAAAATTATTACAAAATTTTATTCAACACAACTACAAAAGTAGTTATTTTTATAGGCTTTCGACTACTCTAATGTAGGAAATTTCATTCTGCCTGACTATAGTAGGTGAAATATTGTGGAATGGTTATTGAGTGTGAAAATTTCCACCCCTGACCTAGAAGAATATCTTACTTTGTTTCTTCCCAAAGAAATATGTTAATATGTCCATATATAAATGATATATCTTAATAGAATAAAATTGGTCCAAATATATTCTATAACATATGGATTGAATCGTTATTAGGTATTTATCATCAAAATAGTTTGATATAAATATGTTGTATTTAATGTCAGCTATAATTTCATCAAAATCCTGAGATTTATGGATAACAGATTAAAATAGAAAATTATATCTAAATATTGTTATATTAAGTATTACTAATTATTTCATATATGTATATATATATATATATATTGATCAAATATTTCATTCGTTGGGATTGAATCAGGCCATCTACATGAATGTTAGAGTGATTTTATCTTGTTCACATTACCAAATATTTTTCTGATATAAGGCCCAAGATTATGGAAGTTTCTAATGAATTTACCATTACTCTATTTTAAAAAATATTATACATATCATAGTTAACATGATCCAAAATTTTAAAAACATAAATATTGAAAATTGGTTTTTATAATAGTGATGGAAAATATACGTAGTATTATGGGAATTTATTCAATAATTAAAAACATGATGGGAAAATATACATAAATATTAAAATTAAGTTATAATATTTATATAAATGAATCCCTAAATTATTATATTATGAAAATATTATTTTCCTTTTTACTGGCCACAATCACCCCCAACCTATTTTTTTCTAGTCTTAGTTAAAAAATATCTGAATGTGATAGAAATTGATCACCCTTATCCAAGAACATTTTTAGAAATAGTTGTCAACAATTAAACCTTAAATCAGTAAATAATAAAAACCATAAATATAATATAAAAATTATATATGATTAAATGATTATGAAATATTGATTCCCTTTACACTTTTATAATTTAGAACCATCATTCCTCCAATTTCATATAATCATTATGATTTTTATTTCATCCACGTTATCATAGAGATTCATTTTAATTCATGTGTAAAATAATAGATTATATAAGTGTAAATTAATTAGAAATAATAGTTTTTTAATTAATAATATAAATATACAAATAGAATTCCAATAGTAAATAAAAATTAGATCAATCATTTTAACCCCTTTATCGGGATATTTTTTATTACTCCTTGAAATAGAGAAATTATGGAACCTAATGAAAGTCTCATGTTCAATAATAATATTAAGAAAATACAATTAATAGAAAACTTTTCTACCAAAAATAGTGATTTAATACCCATATTTAGTCTATAATGCATTGGAGTCACAATACCCAAATGCAGAACGCCCCAAATTATGTCAAACAATTTAACTATACATAAACATAGGATTATTCATCTATATATCTAATTTTTAACTACATGTATTAAATATAAAATCAATATGAATCCTTTTTTGTTTTTTATGGAATCCATTAACTTAATTAATAATACAGAAAAAAATGACATTAAAAGATATAATTTGATAACATGGATGAAACAATTTTAAATAGTAGATAATTAAACTTTCACATGAAATAAATTTCTATAATGGAACAAAAAATGACCCTTTATTTTTTCACAATAAAATAATTCTTTTTTACCCACAACATTGAATGATACTTTAACTAGTGTTGTAAAAGACAATGTTAATTTGAGTTGAAGTAGAATAGGGGTGTTCACAAATTCTGTTTCAAATAACTAACTATGGAACCATTACACTTGTTTTTATATGATAGAAGATGATCAAATGGAAGTACATGACAAATAGTTAAATCGATAAATCCAAATAATATTGAACAATATGAACATATAAAACCATTTATTCTTTAAGGGATTATGTTAATAAAAATAAAAATAATATAATATAAAAAATACATATATATGTTTCTATATTTAATTCTGATAAAAATTGGATTCAAATAAACCAAATAATATATATTTCTATATATGAAAAAATATATATAGAAAAAAAATAGAATTATATATATACATTTCTAAACATGGATGTAGGATATCAAATATGTTTTTTGTTGAAATTATTCATTATCTTACGTTATTCAAGGGTTTCAGTCTTAATGATATGTTTTACACCTTTCACATATATCATTCCCGTTTTACAAGTTAATATTAAAAAGAAAAGGAGTGAAAAAATATAATAATTTCATGATGTGATGGGTTAAAAAATTTAGATAGAATCCAAGAGGACTACGGGAACTGGAATATGAAATTTTGGTCCTTGGTTTGTTACCATACCTATCAACAAAATACCATCCATCAATAATATTTTCAATTATATTATATTTAAGTTATACAAACATTCACACACCATGAAATAAAATAAACCACGTGATACATGATTAAAGTTTAATTAAATAATAAATATTTAATGTAAAATAAATTAAAAGTGATTCATAAGCATGATTTCATCTAGGTAAGTGATTTTTTAGTGTTTTTATTTCAACTTGGACACAAAAATTATCAATTTCTGTCTTGAATATAGTTTTAGCTATATTACACCTCTTTAATTTCATTCTAATGGGAGGATTTTATGTAACCACTTGATATTATATATAATTTATTTTTCTAAAAATTAAATTCATTCGATAGTTGTCCTTAAATAGATACTTATTTATAATAAAAAAATGATATACTATTATAGTTATTAAATCATTGTAGGAATGTCATGTAATAATATTATTAAAAATATTATGAATTATATAATTTTTTTAATAATATATATTTATTTCATAATACCTAATCAATAATATTAAAATTCATTATAAAAATAATGTATGATTTAATGTATAACATTTTAGTAATACATAGTTTTCTTGATTTATGTATTATATTATAGTGATCATAATATAATTTTTTTTAGTAAAAATGTCATAATAATCCTACCGAAATTATTTATATAATGGTCAATAATTATGAAAAAATCAATTGATGTTTGAATTAGTTAGTTTTTGAAAATCTATTTCTAAGTGATTGTGTTGTTTTACAATTTAAAAAATAAATAAATCACTATTTATTAGACATTTTAATAAAAATCATTTATCAATTTATAGATTTATTTATTTTAACAAATTTATTTTAAAATAAATTTCATCTATATATAATAATTTAATGTAATAAATTTAACACAATATTTATAATCATTATCTCATCATTTTGAAATGAGTAAACATTAATATTTGTAAATAATTAAAATTAAAATGAAAAATAAACATATTACAATTACTAAGGTTAATTTGGATTACATGGGGGTTAAACAATGAGATAATTCTAATAATATGATATGAAATTGTATAAATAAAAATGGATGAATTTATTTCAACTAGATGTTATAAAAAATTCAAATTTATTTAAAATTGAGGAAAATAATAAGATGAAAATATATTATAGTGTTAAAATATTTCATATATTTAAATTTGTATTTCTTTTATCACATATAAAAGGTAACCACTTCCCCTCTCATATTACCATGCATTGAGAATACTAGCTTATTCAATCCATTCCCAAAACAGTCATTACATCCTTACATTATTTAAAAACAAATAGTTTTACCCAATGACCATCATTTTAATGCTTATGGTGTATGGAAAAGTCATCCTCTCAATTAAAAAGATATAAAGTTCCCAACATCTTCAAATTTTTCTTCAATATCCATTTCTTATTAATTTATTTTATTCATCCTAATATAATGTCTCAAATATAATCAATTTATTGAGTTTCTATTCTGGCTATGGGAAAACCATTGAGCTAACTGAATATATATATTCCTTTTTCTAGAACATTTCCATTAAAGAAACACAATTTTACATAATAAACTCATCAACCCAATAATTGAGTTGTATATTTTCATTATAGACTATATATACATGTGAACCTTTATTATTATATTTTTTTATAATTTCCCTATAATTTAACCATAACAATTCTTCTTCAATATATCACCAAAGTCAAAAAAATCGTTATTTCTTGGGAAATAGTATTAGATGAAAGGGGTGTTCTTAGACTATAAATAATGGAAAAATCAATATATCAACATGTTATATATGGATCTATTATATGCCTATGATATAAGATAATAATGTTTAAAATATATTATTTGTACAACATGAAGTGTTAAAAATAGTTCTTAAGGAAATATATGTGAAAAATATTCCTATATAATGAAAATATTACTAGGTATAATGAATAAGTAAAGAATAAATTAAATCACGATTTATTGTGAATTTTTTAGTAACCTATCAAATATATTTGAATAAAAAACTTTTTTATAGAGACATGAAATTGTTGACAAGGTATTAACACCTATATTCCATAATGGATAAGGAATCCTAACCAATTTTTCATAAGAGGTTATGAATCATAACATATTTCCTAGTTTATAAATTCTTCACAATTAATTTAACTATTATCACTATAGAAGTAAATGTTTAACAAAATAATTGAAAGGTTGTATTGGCCCCACCATACACTTAATGATTATCCAAACAAATATAACTCACAAGAAAACAATAAATTTCTAAATAATTAAATATTGTAAATATAAATGGATAGTATAAATGCAAATAACTGTATCCAATAAATATTTACAGACAACAAAATTTAGTCAAAAATTCAATCACAAAAAATGAATCCTTTGAAAATAATTTTTAACCAATTTATAATGCCCAAAATCGTGAACAATAGATGGGTTTTCGAATAATGTGGAAAAAGAATCTAAATCATAAAAGGAAATAAAAATGATTATATTTAAAAGGAAGTCATCATTTGCTCCTCAATTGATACATATTTTTTAAAATAAAAATAGAGAAACTCATAACTAGTTACACAGACTTGATATAAATCTATATATAAGATAAATACACACTTAACGGTCTTGTATTTTTTTAAAAAAATTATATAAAATTAAATCATTAATAAATTGGATTTTAATAAAAAAACAAATATTTCCTTGATCGATAAGTATATACATGGTATTAATAATTATATCACTAAATACTACGAAACATTGATGGTCGAATGAAAAAAAAATCTATATAACCCAATGAAATAGATTTGAGTTAATAAATCCTATTACCATTAATCTAGATTTATATAGAACTAATTTAACCTATTAAATAAAAAAGATAACTATCATAGGAACTTTTTCAAAAACTTTATTCAAATCTATACCCCTTTATCAATATAATTTATAATTATTATTTAAATATATATTATTTAGTTTATATCCATTTTCAATTTCATTTGTGAGTAATCCCAATCACTCTAAAAAAGTTTCATAATGAAGCTGTTTATCTTCATTATTGTCTCATTTTCTATTTTTCCCACATCATATGGGGTATTATATTATATATATAGGATGTTTTATAAAATAAAAATTTATTTTTGTGATATTTTTATTATTTTTCATGTCGATGAAATTAGAGATAAATATCTTTCTATTATTTTTAAACAATAATTGGTGGTAACATAACTAATTGAATGATTATTTATATTTACGGATTAGAATAAAGAAAAATAATTATTTGTTATTAATATAAAATATTATATTTCATATTCAATACTTTTTATTAATTAATAAATTATTTCATGTTGTTGGTTGAACCAACCTAATAAGAGTCTATTACAATATATGTGGTGGTATGCCTATGAAATAGATTATTTCCGTATAAAATAATTATAAAAAATATAATGAAATTATTTTTAATCTATTGTTATGAAAAATGAGTATCATAATTTTTTGGAATATGTTTTTCAAGGAAAATGATAATATCATTTATAAATAAATCATTTTTCCAGACGGTATTTTATTTTAGAAATTGTTTTAAATTGAAGTCATATTGATAATTTCATAGATATAATTACGTATTTATTTTTTTCAAAAAAATAAATCATGCCATAAATAAGATGTCTATAAACAGAACCCATTTTTACAACAATCCTTGGAATATTGTGATGAAAAAAGAAAAATGATATTCATTTAGTAGAAATCCCATGCTTCCACATGAAGAACAATATCTTTTTTTGGATCAAATTGGAAGGAACTATATAATGGGTTTATGATAAATAAAATGAATAATTATTATATTATTTATTCTTATATAATTATATACATATGGATTAAATGGTTTTCATGAAGTGTTGTGGAATCCCATGAATTTCATAAATAAATTTAGATCATATTAAATATATAATCATTAAATATTAATATCTTCTTTGTTAAAACCATAATTATTTAATTTATTTTTATATATAGATTCACAAAAAAATCATATAGAAATAATTTACATAATCTCCAACCATGTTCCATGTAACTATAATCATTCTAAAATAAGACATATATAAACCTATTAATCATATCCCAATGACAAAGAAACATAATATTGGATGATCTAGAATTCTCATTATTGGTAATGATGGTATAAATCCACCAAATACTCTTATTAATAATAAGATTTGAATAAAGGTATGATAAAATGAGACTAAAAAAAGAAAAAAAATCCATTAAATTCATTGATCATAATCATGAGTCATGTTATAATTAATTGAATTTCATAATAAATTAATAATAAATTAATCAACTAAAATATTCAGAAATGAGAATAACATTAGCGTAAGGTGGTTTTGTGAAATAATTTAATACTTGAAACATGTTTATAATCATATGAATTTTATTTATATGATGTCCACCATTTAATGAACCAATATCAGTTGAACAGAAATGATACTAAATATGGATCAAAATAAGGATGAGATTATCAAAAGAACCAAAAAATTCCTCAAGTATTTTGGAAATGAAAATATTAGTGAATTTATGTCTCAATAGAAAATAGAACAAATGTATTATAGAGTCAAACAAACCTAAAAGGCTAAACCCAAATGTAAAAAATGTTAATACCACACCCAAAACCACAACTCAATTTGAATATATATCACTATCATCCCAACCAACTATTATGAAAAAAATGTGGTGATCCGATAAGTTACATAAAAACCTTCCCATTACATGTATCCCACAATACAGAATATCCATTCGCCCATAGGTATTTACAGGGTGGGAGTAAAACTCCCAATTGGAATAAAAAATGAATCTATCAAATGTTTTTCACCATAAAACATTATTTGGCTCTAGAACATTGGAGTTCACAGGTAGGTTATATTAAGAACACTTATGCCTTGATAATGTGATTACTAAAATATCAATTCCTCCCAAAATATATCATTATTACAACAATATACCCCTATGGTTCTATATTTAAGAAGGTTTACATATGTTACCGAAAATGATCGTAGAATGTTCCCATGTGTTATATTTTAAACAAATAATTAATAAAACATGGTCAAAATATATTGTAAAACATTTTACTATGTGGAATGAATTTCCTCACGTTTTATCACATGGTAATGATCTAGTTGATAACTCCACAATTAAGATATGTAAAACACATTTGAATCTACATTGACCAAGATATAATGGGAAAATCATAATATGTGTTTCTTGGTCATTTAATAAACTCGAAAGGGTACTCAAACCTCAAGGACAACATAAAATTAATTCCTATTAAATGTTTTCATAATAAATTTTATATTTGTAGAACAAACAGAACAACAATAGACACTCCAATATGTGGTATAAACATTTAACATATAATTTGTGATGGCACAATACTATTTTGACCCTCTTTTGGATCGTTTTCATATTTGACAACATTTTCATAATTGAACTCAACCTATAAAATCATGATTATCCCAAATTCCTATAATATATTTATTATCAACATTTTTACACATAAAATGGTAAAAATTTATACTTATTAATTGATTTTTAATAAATAATTATTTAAAAAAATTATAAAAATGGAATATTCATTTCCTAAAAACAAATGAAAACAATCATGAACCCTTAATTTATATCTTCATAAATATGAATATGTTCCTTAGCCTAAACATCCAATGTAGTATAGAATTCAATAAATTATTTCTATTATGTAAACTTATCATCTTTAATAAATTTCAAAAACTTGTACGTAAAAATCATGTGCCTATTTGAAACCATTATAAAAGGTACTTCAAGAGAGCATCATGATCTATAAAACATGAAATTTCATGAGAAAATAAAAAATCATCAAATAATGAATATAATGGATATGAGATTCCATTTTATTTTCATCAATGAACAGTCAAATTCTAGCACTACAACTTATAAAAATGCTAAGAAATCTAATATGTCTGTGACTATCTTAATGTTCATCCATATTAAAATTGTTAATGACTAAAACACCCCAATAGGTCTTTAGTGATCATCCTTCATGATATAACTTGGAACTAATCATGAAATGGTTTCTATAATAAATAACTCCATTCCCAGTCACCAATACAAATTTATAAACCTTTTATACATCATTATATTTCTAGGGGGATATAACAACACGAAAATCTTCAATTTTTCCCCTTCATTTTTCTCAAAGAAACTATCTTTGAAACATAGTCTTCCCTGATTTGACTAGGCTGAACAATGACACATACCATATATTTATTTTAATACCATAACTCTAAAACTAAATGTGTGTTGTATTTAAATATTTATATGAGAATCTAATAAGGACGTTTAAAAAAAAATTAATATACCTTCCCATTATCATCTTACACATAAATGCTTATCCTTATCGACAAAGCCAATGATGACCACTCCTGTACTTATTCATTCAAAGAATCTATTGGTAACACCATACGTACTTTATTCATGAGAATATTCCAATTACCATGATTATATAACATATCATAATCACAATTATTATGATATCGAACAATGTATTTCAATTAGTAGATCAGGTCAAATTTTGGTGAACAATTATCTTATATTAAAATAATTTATAATCATAATAAAGTTTTCATAGAACAATTATCAAAGATAATTATTGATAACATGACTCGCTATATCAGACATTATATTAGGTGTTTGTTTATTCTTCTCATGATTACATATATTTTTAGTTACATAAGACATTATATAATTCCCCTTCACCAGAATTCCTATTAATGATATACCTTTTTAATTTTAGAAAAAACCAGACAACATACCTAGTTATAAAAAAACTAAAATTAGTTCTTATGTAAATATCAATTTAAATCCTCATAAAAATTTTTTTACTTCTCATTACGTTGTACAGAAACAACCTTATAGGTTAAATTAATCCTTCAAGATGAAGGCAAGGATAAATACCTAACGAAACATTAATAATATATAGTTGATCCCTACATTCCTCAATTATCAAACAATGTTATTGGATTTTAAAAAGACAACAATACTTAGATTTCATCATGATTCAATATGAATCCATGATAATATATAAAATGTACTATAATCATTACCTCTTGGATCAAAAAATTACATTTTGAAACACTTGTATACATACAATTTTATTTATGAGTATTGTGGATTATATCTAGATGATCCCTATGTTACTCCATCAACATAGAGTTCACCAAAATATCCAAATAAGTGACCAAAAATGTTTCATTACGTTGAGGAAACATTTAATTCATCAAGGATTTAAATCTATCAATTGAATTAATGAGACAAAATGGATTAAGAAAGTATCTATAATGTCAATACCAAAGTTTTAAAACTATTTTTGGAAAATCAGACTTATTAAACATTATATGATGGTACCCCCATTGATGAAAAATAACATAATACCATATATCCATAATTGGGTTGTCAAAAATTTAATTTATACCATAAAATTTATATTTATTTTAACACACACCTTATTATTCATTTTTTAATCAATATAAATCTAGACGATTTAATATACATTTTTTAAAGAAAACTAGAAAATAATAAGGTGGATTATTGTGAAAAATTAACTCTTTATCCTTAAGATCTTCAAGATAGAAATAATTTTTTATTAATGTTGTTTCATTTATATAATAATATAACATATATATGTGATTGATCATATAATTAAATTTAATTAAAAATGAAATGCCCATTTTAAGAGATAAACTTTAGAAATTTTTATAAAAATTCATACATTAAAAATACACTAAAATAAAAACAGTAATACATACTATTAAATTATTCAAATAAACAAATATTTCAACAACAATTAGAGAATTACAACCCTAAAAATAGTAGTCCATGATGATCATGATCTAATATTCCACTAGCCATAAAATTCATGAGTAAAATCATAAAATGATTGATGGTGAATCCAATGATGAAAATAATAAATATAGGATATAAATATGACTCTAAATTCAATAGATATACTGATGGTTATGACTATTTATTTGGTTTATAAAAATACCACATTACCTCATGATTGATGATGATGGCCCCAAACATTGAACATTTGAATATGTGTTCCTTACTTCCTCCAATAGGAATAGAAATATCCATCCCAAATAAATATTATTTGAATATAAGACTTATATATATTAATCAAAATGTTATATAAAAATGAAGGAGTGAATCCTATATAAAATAAATTGATTTAATTATAAGATAAGGTAAATCTCAAACCCCTCAAAATAGTCATCCCTTTTATAGATTCCTCTTGTTGATACTCTAACTCGTAAATACATAGGTCCTTTTCTACAACCTGTATAACGGTCCCAAACACACACTCCCAAACCGGATACTAAAGATATGAAAAATATTTTTTTGAATTGTAACTGATGAATTTTCTCAATTTTTGATATCCAAATTTATTATGTCTAATGTAAATATTAGATCTCATAAATTATTAAGGTTCTTTTATATTTAGAGTTATAAAGATTCTTAGAAATTTCATATGCTTATATATTTATAATAAACAGTTCATAAAGATAACCATCATCTACCACTATATGTATCATTTCATAAAAAATATTTGGTCATCATCATCATCCATATGAAACAAACTCATAACAAAATTTGTTCACCATAAATATATATAACCCTAGTAAAATGAAACAGAAGAAGTGTGAGTTAAATTTCAGAGTAAGGGTAAATGTATGAATTCAGAACATAATTTCATTATTGAGAAAAAAAATAAAATCATATTTTAATGATGAAATAATCAATGTTCTTGAGTATAACATAATAATTTTCATACCCATCAATTCCTAGTTTGTCATTCCAAAAAACGTTTCATGTGTCTTTACAAAATGTAGGTGTCTTAATAATGAATAATCTTGATACATGTGATAAAAATATAGACAAAGAATCCTTATAAATGCACATAAAAAATAGATAAAAAATATTTGTTTCATGGGAAATCATCATCAAAGAACCATTAAAGAACCATTAAATTTGGAATAACCATATGGGTGACTTCTAATATAATTTTCTAGAAAACATAAACATTACCCAATTCATTAGAGAGAAGTAGTAGACCAACCCATCCTTGGTAAATAATGGAATTATTCTTCCCTATTTAATAACCAAACCACCCATTAATGATAAATAATGAATCATACAATACTTTGTTTATGACTGTACCTCAATTCAACATAATCAATTTCCATGAATTGTATCATTAATAATGTATATAGAGAAATAATTCGAAATTAAAATCCTTGATAAAATATTTATTCACATCAGATCATGATTAACCCTTGAAAATTAAATGGGTTCTATAACAATGAAATTGAAAAAATATTTAACCATTTAAAAGATATATTATATAACAATCTCATTGAATTGTGATTAACTAGTGGAAGATAGATAGGTTTTATAAAAATATATTTTAAACATGACTAACCCATAAAAATGAAATGGGATCTTTAAAAATATATTTGAAACATGACTAACCAATGTAAAATAAACAAGATGCATTATATTACATTTTAATCATGATTAATATAAGGAAAATAAATGGGTTCTATAAGAATTTATTTGAATCATGATTTACTTGTGAAATAGTAATATGTTCCATAAAAATCTCTCGAAACAAGGTTAACCCATTGAAATGAAATGGATTCAATAAAAATCTCTTAGAAATCATACAAATCATTATAGAGAATTTATTATTATTAAATCTTTTAAAAAAATTGTCCCTAGTAGAACATATATAAAAAATTAGTTCCTGATGTTGATGAATGTAAATACAATTAAAAATCATTAGAATAATATTTTAGAAATATAACATTATTTTTCTAAAAAATTCAATTAAAATATAAAAATGAATTTTATTAAAATAATAATTTCCCTTGGAAATGTCATTAAGAATATTATCGTAGAAATGTCATGAAATATAATGGGGATGATGGAGAGAAAATATTATCATGTCATATGTTTTAAAAATTATCATTATTTTCAAAACATTTTAAAAAATGGAGTCAAAAGTGACCACTTTGGAAAATGATATAAAATTAAATTTGAAAAACATTTAAATTAACAAAAAAGAAAATGATAAATTAATTTATTAAATAATTTATATTTATAAAATAATTTTTTTAATAAATTTTAAAAATAATTGAGATTCAATACAATGATACAAGATTGAAAAGAATATACAAGATCACTATCAATTAAAATTAAAATCTTGTAGTTTATTTTATCAATAAATAATGATATTTCAATTAAGCATGTGAAATGGATTCCTAACCAGAGGAGAATAAATTAGATGTGGTTATTTAATTTTATTTCTTATTATATTCTCTAAAATAATTTTCGACATAATCATTCCAACAATAATGGATATTGTAACATAAACCTTTTCCACATCTGAAACTCTTCAACTACAAGTCCCATGAAAGAATATCATCAAATGACACATTAAATATAACTAATTTTTTTTATTTCCATGATATTAAATTTAAAAGTATATTATATTCACCTAAAAATTAATGATAGGGCCATATCAATAAAATATTGCTCGATGAATTTAAATCGAGAATAAGTCCCAAAAGGATTTTGAAATCTATGGATAAAAAACTCATGAAAGAGATAACCTAATATGGATTACTAAAACCTAATAATTTAAATAAAAATAAAAAAAACTAATTCATTTGATTTATATAAATATGAAAATAATGGTTTTTGTGAATATTGAATATGTCTCACACAAATAAAAGTGTGACGAGAAAACCCCTTACCTTGAGACCAGACATTCCATGTATGATTTTTCACTCTTGTATAATAAGATTAAATATGTTTTTTAATTTCTTAAGAAACATTTGTGGTTTTAATAATTTATAATAAAGTCATTTTTATATTTATTTTTAATGAATCATTTGAATACCTAATCAGTTAAGTCATGTTTTGGTTTTTTGAGGACTTTAGGTTTATTTTTTCCAAACAGAATTGTTTTGTCTTCCAAGGTATAAGAGGTAATAAAATAAACATATAAATAATAATACTAATAAATAACTATTAAATTTTTTAATAAATTATAAATTTAAAAAATTCATTATTAATTGTTATAAAAAGAACTATATTTCAATAATAGAGGTGACAGGTTTTTTATACACATGGCTATCATTTTCATATTCAATGTTGATTACAGGAACAATGTCTGTAGTATTTGATATGTAAATAATGATAATAAAAACAGTAATTACATAATAGTTCTTTTAATACACTAATATATATCATTATATTTATTTTTTCTTATAAATTAATAACATTGCTTTGTAGAGGTGGTAGTTTACACATAAATAAATGTTGTTATGATTTCTTATTCTATCATAGAAAATGATATATTATTTTTTATAATGACAAATATTTCCATTAAATCATTATTATTAAATTTATATAACATATATTAATTAAAATTTTCTTTATTACATTCCAATTAACTTGTTACGAAAAAAAATAATGGCATTCCTTCACGAGGTGGTAGTCAGCTGCAGTAATGATAGACATTATTATGCCCCCATGAAATAGGATTTAAAATGGTATATAAAATATAATTAACCCATAAGTATAAATATGTTCAATATAATAAATATATATATATTTTTTAAATATATCAATACAAAAACCTCTTAGAGGTGACGATGGGAAATGAATGATAACAATTTGTGAGGTGGTAGTCCGTTGAACAAATGAATTATTATTTTCAAATTGTATTTCATTAAATGGAATATAGATTTAGATTATTAAATTGATTAAATTAAATTAATAATAAATTTAATTTTATTTTAATCAAATTTTTATGGTTGATGAAGATCCTAAGGATGTGTAACAAGACTTAAAAAATTACATATATAAGAATTTTACCTCTTCTCAGATAACCTCTTAAAATTATACCTAAATTATTTATTAAATATATTTATTAAAAATACATAGATTATTCGATTATGGGGATATAATTGGGTAGAAAAGTTTATTAGGGAATGGGGGAACCATATGGGTCTTATACTATTAATAATATTATAGAGTTTGGGGCCGTTTAGAAGTTAAGTGAGTTGCACAATTGTAATTTTTAAGGGGGAAATGTGTTCCAAAATTTCTCACAAGAAAATAGTCTAAAAAATGTATAATTATATATGTATTAAAATATTCTATAGTAAATGTAATTATAAATTAGTTTTTAGAGGGTTTATGGGTCATTTTTACCCCTATATTTTTAGTTTAACACCTTGTAATCTTTATTTCACATTAACAAAATTAAATTTCTATAAATTATAGTGATTATAAATAATTAATACACTTTATCAAATTAAATTTATATATCTTTCAAAATTTAAATTAAAATAAATTCTGTAGATGTAGGAAAAAATCTAATTTCTATGAATTGGATTCATTAAAGAAAAAATGATTTCATATAAACATTATTTAAAATAATATTTATTTTTGAAATAAAAATTAATTTTTTTGAAATATTTTACATATAAATCATTTATATAATTTAAAAATACGTTTTTTTAAATAATTATTGATTAGAAACATTATTCACATTTAAATAGCTTTCAGAAAAATCTTTTCCAATCCTATATACATTATTAAAAGAGAATCAAATATGAAGTTGAATAAAATGATATTAATTAGATTAAATATAACTAAATAATATTTCTTTTACGTCAATTCATATTCAAAAATAATAATGGCTCCTGAAAATGTTATAAAATACTGAAAATAAAAAATCTTTTTATAAATATTTATATTTTTTTATTATTCACCAAAAAAACAATATTTTCCAAAAAAATATAAAAAAATTACAAATTAAATATTAATATTATACTTTTAAAATCATATTTAATGGTATCAAATAATATATCATCTTGTTTAAAATATAATTTTAATATTTTTTGTTAAAAAAATAATAAATTAAAATTTTAATGAAATATATATATATATATATTTGATTAGTAGAACTAGTTTAATAAAATTTATTTACACACTAAAATAATAATTTAATTAAATTTATTAATATATTTATATTTATATCATATATTTATTAATAATATTCATAGAAAATAGCATAATGTATAGGTTATACGTGTTATATTTTTCATGGGTCCTTTATGATCTGTGTTGTGTGTCCAATACACAATTGAACATATTTTTATTTCTGTATATATCAACTAATCACATCCTAAACCCATTTAATAAAATTTATCTAATCAAATTTAACATTATATTATAATTCAATGGAACGATATAGGGATGTGTAAAAATTTTGGAATCCCAAATTCGAAATATTTCCGTAAAACAACCTCTGGCTACAAGTTAAATGAATGTAAGAATGTCTTCTCAAATGACACATACAAGGTTAAAAAATTAGAGAACATATGTGGGTAGTGAATATTTGGATATGAAGTAATGATAAAGACCATTTATCAACATATAGTGATAAATACCATTGGTTAAAAGAAATTTAACTCTTCAGAAAATGTTAAAAATCAAAAAACTATAACTGAAATATGTGAGAAAAAGGTCATTTATATCATTATAAATTATGGCAATGTTTTTTTTAACAATAAATTTTTAATATTTACAAAATTACATACCATCTAAAATATAAGAATAATAAAATATACATAAATATTAAATTTAAAGATACTCCATTTATATATTTTGACAACTGTTTCATCTTTTTCTCTAATCTATGAGTATAAAAGATGTATTTATAATACATATGAAACTAAAATAACAATTTATAAGAACACATAATTATGATGAGATAATAACGATGTTTTAACTACCTTTATACATAAAAAAATTACAATGGTTATCATATGGTTTGATGTTTACAAATATGAGTAAACCATCAAATGTTGAAATAATATATAAATATCTAAAATTAAACAGTTATAACTAATTATAAAACTTATTATTCTATAAATAAACAACCCTATATTCCAAAAAACCATAATGAATTTTATAAGGATTTTAAAATATAATCACCCTTAATATTGCAGTGTTGTTGTTGTACTCATAACTATTAAGATAACATTTCTTAAAAACATTATAATCACGAAATCTATATAAAACCTTCCTCTTGTACAAACTATAACATCATATAATGAATAATATAGTCGATACCTATAAATTCACTCCATATGTGGATAAAATATCTTTGGTGGGACATAACACCATCCCATGGGGTATCCCTTTTCATAATAATACATTGGGAAGAGAGTCATTATTTATTCAATGCTCACTCATGAGAGTTCCAAAGGATGTAATTCAATCCTTTGAATGCGATACTATATATAAAATCCTTGATCATGAACTCTCTAATCCCATGATAATATTATTTAGTTTATATTTCTAACATTGATACCTATGAAATGGACCAAGGTTTTTCAATCCAAAATATACAATAACTGATGGAAATATTATATCACAAAAATTTGTAAATACTATTTTGGATTATAGTTTTCTAGAATTAGGAAAAAATAATAACATCTTGGGTTCATTAAAAACATGAACTAAATGATGAATACAACCTAATACTATACCAATCCTTTGAAATTAAATATTATTTCATTATAATTATCTATAAAAAACCTTTCTATAAGTAATTTATTTTAATAATAATATATTTAAAATATGAAAAAACCCAAATAAAGGTGATCTAAAATTCTTAATAATGGTAATACTATACATTAAAAATTGAATGTCATTAGTAATAAGAAAACGTTTATAATTTTATAATTAATTAATCAATCAACATGATTATAAGGGAAGAATATCTGTACCCAATTAATCAAGGATCCTTAATCATAGAATCATGTAATATGAATTTTAAAAAAATAAAGAGTCTTCTGAATAAATAATCATGTGTAATTTGATATCAATCATTATCATATGAATCATTATAATCCTATAGTAATAATATAAAAATTTTATTGGTATTTTGGAACAATATTATCATAAAACCATCACAGAACCCTCATAATATGGATTTCCATTTGGGTGCCATCCAAATTTATTTAGAGAACATAATCATAATCCAATGAATTAGAGGATAATAATGTACCAACTAATCCATGATTTATAATATATCCACCCATACTAGGATAAGAATATAACAAATTGTCACTGGTTTAACATAGAACCCACTATACATGATTTACTATAGAACCACTCACAATCATAATCCACTTTGTCGAACTATATTAGGAATAATGTATATAGAGATTTCATTTAATCATCATAGAATTAATATAATCTTTGTATTCTACAAAACATTTTTAAAATAAGGGAAAAAAATTTGTTCCATTAAAAGCATTTTGAAAAAATATTAACCCTCAAAAAATAAATGAGTTTCATAACATTTTATTTGAACAATTATTAATCCTTGTAAAATAAATGTTCCACATATAAATCTTTTGTAAAAATTATTATACTATGAAAATTGTATTAGATCCATATTTTTCTTAAACATGATTTGCCCATGTAAATGGAACACATTATATATAAATTCAAATTAAACATGATTACCCAATATAAAATAAATGGATTCCACATCAATATCATTAAAATATGATTAACGCATATAAAAACAATATTCCATATCAATATCAAAGAAACATGAGTAAACACTAAAATGAAAATTGGTACCATTATAATCTCTTTGAAACCATTATATTCAATCTAGATAAAAAATTATGATGGTATCATTCAATAGTATATACATTGGTTCATATGTAAAAGAATGATTTGTTGATGATGATTAATATAAATACCATTAAGATATTATAATTATTTTTTGTGGAATATAACCTTTTCATTTCGAATATCAATTTTAAAACTAAACATTAAAATGAATGGAATAAAGTAATATTTATTTAAAACAACCGTAAAATTGATAAATGAAACATCATGTAAATTAATGAACATGAAAGAGGAAAAATATGATCATGAAATATGTGTTAAAAATAATAATTTGTTTTAAATCATTCTGAAAAATAGATACAATATTTACCCATTATAAAAATTATAAAAATTTTTCATTTAAATAATTTTAGTAGGAGGTAGATGATCAAGTAATATGGAAATGATAAATATATAATTTTTAGAAAATTTCATTTTTAAAATCATTATAGAAAACATATGGATGTATTATAGATATGACCAATTAAAAAAATATTATAAAAAAATACATCTAAATGAATTTTTGATATATATTTTATTAATAAAAAATGAATGAGAAATTATACCTATGAAAAAATTCATTTGTAGCGGTGAATAACATATAAATGGTTTCCTAAATTAATAACACAATATATCCGTGAAAATAATCATTTTTAAGATATAGATTAATCCTATTTATAATTGAAATGAAACCAACCTATTGTAATTATAGGAGAAGGATCTAATTAAAATAAAATTGATGGCTAAATGGGAATTAATACCCAATACAAGAATCCCAAATGGTTAAAACCATTTTATGTAGTGATGTACAATAATATTCATCACCTATAACAAGACCCATCATCTCTTGTCGGGGCATCCATCTATCACATCATCAACTGCCACCATAATGGCCCTTATCGCCTTTCCCACTACTCTACATATGAAATCCAACCTCAACCATACCATTTCCCACCACACACCAATAAACATGACCATATAAAATCTTTAATGAAAGGAGACTATAACGTAAAGATTTCCCATATTAAAAGCTATTTAATAGATATCATAATCAAAGAATAAAATATAATCATAATTTAAATATCAGGAACATGGGGAATTTAACAATATAACACATCAATGGGTTGTATATTCCCCTAAAAATCATATTTTGCATATAAATATTCTATGACCAAATTAATGTATATTGATATGAATACCTTATGTTATAGGTAATATTTCGATCAAAACCCCATAAAAATATTAAATCATATTGATTAAAAAAATAATTTTCATGAAAATTATCATAAAATAAAATAATAATTTTTATATGAACCAAAAAAGTTTGTAAATGTAGAATATATCTCATGTAAAAAAAATTGAGACATGAAAAACCTTACCCTCGAGTCCAGACAGTGATTGAATTTCCATTAACTCATGTATAATAGGAACCCAAAAATTATTTTATTCCTAAAGATATTTTTGGACATTCAATAACATATAAATAAATAATATATTCAATTTCGTTGTAATGAAATATTTTAATACATAATCAGCTATTTCCATATCATGTGTTATAATGATATTTGGTTCATTTTTCAAATCAACATTAGTGTGTAAACCATGGTCAAAGTGGTCATTAATTTAAAATATCCAAAATAATACAAATGAAAAGATTATAAAATTTATTCCTTAAATTTATTATTAAATATAGTTGGGATATGTTGTTTATAAAAATGAACTATGTTACAATTGTGGCGAAGGTAGGTCATTTGTATGCTCATTTAATGTATACATTTTTATTTAATCATTATGAAAGAAAATTATATATTTTTTAAGATTACAAAATTATTATAATATCTTAAAAATTATTACTAATTTTAATATATATATATATATAATTATTATATTGTAGTGATGGAAGAAAATCACCTCGCATCAGGGATGCAATGTCTAGACGTATAAAAATGGAATTTTTATTTTTCAATGTAAGAAATTAAACAATGTATTTTTTTATAGAATGACAAATATTTCATTAATATAAGAATAATGTAATTTATATTTCATTAATTCATTAAAATTATATTTATTACAATATATGTAAAGTGTTTATAAAAAATGATTCCTCCCGCTTCGTTATGTGGTTGTCCGCCATACACATAAGTGATGTTATAGAATCCCCCAAAAATATAAAATAAAAAGGTATATGTGATATCATAAATCAATTATTATTAATATTTTGAAAATAATATATATATATATATGTATATATATATTATTACTCAATTAAACTTTCTATTATTGGTGATAATTGAAAAAAAAAGATATAATTTCATTAGGTGGTATTCAGTCATATATGAAAATGAGGATTTTTTATCTCATTAGGCGTATGTGTAAATTGATATGGGTTATTCAATTGTTATTATTAAATCATACTATTTGTTAGATAAATTTTATATTATATTATCATATTTAAATATGATTTATAATAAGTTGAAGAATAAATAAGAAATATATATATAAAGTTTGAAATTATATCTATTATTAATCATCAACTTTAGGATTATAAAAAATGATTTCATTTAATTTATTTTTAATGTATTATAATTTTTTATGAATTCTATATTATTGAATCAATTAAACTTAGATTATTAATATTTTCATACACAAAAATGATTTAATATTGTGTTGCATGTAACATTTGGTTTATATTATTTTATATAGAACACCGCATTTTAACAAAACTTAAATATATTGTTTAAACTATTAACATGATGTTGTTATATACTAACCATTTAAAATAAAAATATTAATAAAAAATTAAAAATTTCATTTTAAATTTATATATATAAATAAGAAAAATATTTTGAAACGTACTTATTTTTTGAATAAAATCATTATATGTTTCAAAAGTACTATTTTCTCAAATATCTTTATATTTATTTTTTTGAAAAATTAAAAATTAATTTATATGATATTATTACTATTTATATGATAAAATTAAATAATATTTTAAATTAATTTTTTCAAAATTAGTATATGGTGAAATTTTTTATACTTTTTATAAAATATATTTTATTGATGAAAATGAAAAATAACTAAATTAAAATTTACAATTTCTTTTTATTTTTATTTTTTTATAAAGATAAATATCATTATAAAATTTTAAAGATAAAAAATTTCAAATTATATATCTATATAACAATTAATCTCATATTAAATAATTTTACTTCTAATTTTGATATAAGAACCACGTAATCTTCTAAAATATTTATCTTTGAAAACTCTACTTTCTCATCACTTTTATGGGATTTAATTTTACATTTGGTATTACAATTATTTTGATTCAATTTGGAAAAATGGATTCAATTAATGGAATTATAGTAATTTATATTATCTAATATTGTGAAATTAATTTTTCCACTAAATGAATATAAAAAATGAAGAAATAAATATTTACTGTAGTTAGGGTAAAAATTGGATAAATCGAGGTTATACTAAAAAAAGTTATATAATGAAGTTAAAAGCTGTAAAATATATTTTAGGGACAATTATCAAAAATATTTAGACTATGTTTTAATATTACTCTATTGTGGATCCTTATGGAATGAGAACGAATTGGGTATGAATTTTTTTCAATAAATTAAAAGTGTGCCACTCACCCCTCTTATTAAATTCCATGACTTATTCTTTATTAGTAACACATTAAAATGATTTTATCTTGGAATTTACCAACCTAAATCTATTTCATAAATAGATCCTCCCATTATATAGGCTTTATTATTGTCTAACATCAATATTTTTAATGATATTGGTTCAAATTAATAGGGGTTACCCGAGGAAGAAGTAATATTATTCAATGAGTGTTTTTATATTATTTCTACTTCCACCTACATAAATTCTTTTTAAATAATTATTATATAATACAATAAGTGATTATATATAATGAGTTGTTTTTATTTAAATTTCTTCACCTAAATCCATCTTCACATCCATCACAAGGTTTACAAAACCATAATTTGGGGGTATGGATTACTACTAATTCAATTTCAATTACCACCTATTAATAATTGTTATAATGATGGTATAAAGGGTTATATTTTATATTTATATTATTATCACACTTTTTAAATTATTATATCAAACATTCCTTCTAAAAATCCATTTTGTGGTCCTATGATAATGTCACTCATGTGTTTGGGGAACTACCTCTTCACAAATTGATGGGATTTTTTCATGCATTACATTGAAGGTAAAAATTAAAGGTTTTAGAAAGTATGTGATACATATGAAATAAAATTATTCTGTATTGATAATTTTTTATTTACCTTTTACTCCATCAATCCATTTTGAAAATGGAAATATCACTCATGCGTTTGTACGACCTACTATCCTCATGAAAGGTGTATTCAATTTACTATCTATAACATTAAATATCACTATAAATAAATATATCATTAATAAATATGTAATATATATATATATATATATATAATTTGTATAAATATTTTTTCATGAAAACATTATAAATTATATAGGATCGAATTTTATAAATCAAAATAGGCAATAAAAACTAAACTGTTATTTTCTCAAATGTGACTGGGACATGTAATTGTTTTTGAATATGTAACAAAAGGTCATATAAATGTAATATAATTTATGATATATATTATAATTATTCTTTTATATATTTAAAATAAATTAATACTCATTATTTTGTATGTTTTAATGTGTATGGATAAATTCAGTACTTTTGATAAGAGACATTTGTCTCACTTATAGTTATTTGAGACAAAAACGATATTTATAAAATATTCCTATTATGTAGTGTATATTTTTCACATAAATTTATATTATTATTATAATCCTAAAAATTATTGGTATATAAAAATTTATTTCATTATCTATTGTTTGGGTTTTACATTTCAATATTCACAAAATTGTTATGAACATTTTCTCTCAATTTTCATTAATAATAACTTATCTTATTTCATAAACCTATATTATTGTATGACGAATATGTATATATATCCCAATGGTAATTAAATATAATTAATGTATTTATTATTATTTGATTTTATGTCTCATTTTATTTTATTATTTCATGGTGATTACACTTCAATGTTACAATGATGGTAAATAATTTATTGTATAAGCACATTTTTATTGGGATTTCTAAGGATATGAATCGAATGTTGAAATCGAAAAATTTATATATCATATAACTCATTAATTTTATTATCCAATTTTTATTTCATTATATTACATGAAACCCATTCATTTTAATCACATTATATACTCAAGAGTTTAAAATAATGTTATTATGAAAAGATTATTTCATTGTCTTTCTATTCAAAATAACGTTTTCCTAAAACACCAATTGTTCCCAAAAAATTATTTAAAAAATGTTTTAACATTATCAAAAGGATTTTTAATGAAATAATTAGTCATTATTTACATTTATAAAAATTATTTGAAAGTAATTTTCTTGTACTATTAAAAAAACCATTTTTTAATCAAAACTTTGTTTGGAATATTTGTATTAACATGTAAGGTAAAAAATAGGTTTCCCACCATAATGAAAATTATTTTAATTGAATACTAATATATATATTTTCAATGGATGTTTCAATGAAAAGTGTTTTAAAAAAATTTATGTTTCACAAAGTGTTATTTAAACCATAATTTTTGTTTTCCACATAGGATGCTACAAATGTTTCTATAGAATCCTTCATTTCATGTGTAATTATTTGATGAATTTTTATTGATATTTTTGAAAATATGTTTACCTTTTTCATGATGTGAAAGGTGAGACCTATATCTACATAAAACTCATTAAATATGTATTTATATATCCTAATATAGACAATATTTTAATAACGAGTGATCCCAGTTTAGTAGGGGACTTTGTTATAAAAACCCAAACATGACCTACATGGATTTTAAATCTTTTTTTGGTGAATAAAATATACATGAGTCCTTATAATTTTATTTCCATCAGAACAGTGAAACAATAACTTATAATACAATGAATGGTCTTTAATAGTTCCCAAAAATATCTTCCCCTTTATCGATTGGACCTAAAACTGTTTACTATACCCAAGGGAAAATAAAAAATAAGAAAAGGTGAGATAATATGATCAATACGGGTTAAGAAGGGAGATATCAAAGAAATCATAATCATAAACCATAAAATCATAAACAAAACATTTGAAAATTATGCAATTCATATCAAAGATCATGATATCTTGTTATGGGATACACCAAAGAAGTAAATTGAAAAACATATTCCCATAGAGTATAACACAAGACACATAATTGGTTGCATAGAAAATCATATAAAATCTTATATATTTTATATTAGAATCATTTCCAAGACTATGATAATTGAAAAATAACCTTACTAAATGGAGTTAACTCATCATTCCATACCAATATTACTTAACATGGTTTACAACTCGTTCTAATGTTGTATTACTAAACTAAAATAATTTACTATTCTATTTCTATTTACCTCATTGGATATAAATTTCATCCCCATGAATTGTAGGGTGATATAGGTCCCAACCATCACATTATAAAAACAATGAATATTTGTTCCACAAGAAAATAAATCATTCACTTTATTAGAGACCATGTAAGAAAATGGTATTCATGAACATCATTCCATCATAATATATTCCATGAGAATAAATGAATTTCATAAAAATGATTCCATAATAAACATAATATATTCATATTAATAATAGTAATAATATACTTAAGCAATTTCTTAAATAATACTCATGTAACATAAATTTATATTGTCATAGATAGAAAATAACATTGTGATATTACTTGAAATTAAAGCATTAAAAATAAAAAAAACATTGAATATATTACATATTTTCTAATTATTATCATTCTATAATAGTAATTACTTTAATTTATAAATATGAAATAACTTTGGGAGAACAATAATAAGAATATCACTTCTTATTCAGTTGGTATGTATTTCCATTTCAAAGTAATTGGTAACTAATAAATTAATCATATAAAACATATATTTTTATAAGTATGTTAATACTAATAATAACTACTAGTTTAATGTATTGGTTATTTTAATATTTAAATAATAATAAAATGCTTTTACATGGAATATTTTTGTGTTTCCTTTAACCCATGAAAAATTAATGTTGAGTTCTTTCAAATCTGAACATATTGTAGAAAAAAATAAATGCTATCAAATAATCATAAAATTTATTTCATTTAAATCTCTATGTTTTACATTCAATCCCTTTTAAATTTATTTCTACTTAAAATTTTAATATATGTTATCGAAGGAAATATGTTTTAAAGATTATTTCATAGATACCCATATTGTAAAAAAATCATAAAACATCATTTTCAACAGAAAAAGATGGAAAATAACCACTAAAAAATCATTTATAGGTTTTTATGTAGGTGAGCATAGGTGATGATTTCTTCTGGTAGGAAATATGTAAATAATTAAAGTGACTGATAATGATAACTAACCACTAGAATGTTGCTGGTATATATAGGGTTCAAAATAAAAAAACATTAAACTAAATAACTATGAAATATGTCATTGATATCATCAATAACATTGATAATTATTCAAAACTATATTTAAATATAATTTTTCTAACTATGAATAGTTTATAAAATGGAATTTTCTTAATTGATTTCAGGACAACATCACCCTTTAGTTTCCTTGGATTAACTTCCAATTATCTATTATTCTATGAAATAGAGTTTTATTTTTTTTCTTTAAGAGTTAGAAGAACATGGGTTCCATAAATATAATGGTAGGTCACTACATCAATCAATATTAACATAAATGTAACCACATGATATCAAATATTTATTTATAAAATGTTAAATAGATAATACATTAATCTCACAAACATCAAATGAAAATTAAAAAAAACCCATAAATGTAAAATCCTATAATACATTTAATTGCATAAAAACTAAAACATTAAAAATAAGTTATCAAAATTATCATAATATATATCCTCCATATATCATAATGTTGCTCATGGTGATCATATTCTATACATGTGGATAACATCATCATCTATTCCCTAGAAGGATTGTAATGACATGAATTACCATGCACACATATTGGAAACATGCACTATTCCATATTCTAAACATTAAAGAATATAATCCTTAAATACAAAAAGTATTAATCTTCCACTATGATAACACATATCACTTTTTCAAAGAATCCATTATCTGTTCTATGCTGATAAATACTATAAAATTTTACTTTATGAGTATCACCATCTCTTTATCCATATAATATATGATTTTATAATCCTTCGGAATAATATTAGGTTTACCTACAGACAATTTTACTATGAAATTAAATCATATATTAGGTTCATCAATATAATTTCACACATTATTGAAAATCTTTAAAGAAAAACATCAATAAAAATTTATTATATACTTTTGGATTTATATAACATAATCATTGAATTACAAAAATAAACACCACAATCAATAAAACATAATTCTTAAAGCATTACTCAGGTTTCACCGTCTTATTCCTCAATACCCATATCATATACTATGAAATATGAATAACATCACATGGTTTCTCGACATCAATATAATAATTATTCTTATGTTTAATGTAAATAATACTAAAAGAAAAACCCATACCATTAACATGTCATGTTGTGGTATCATTAACTTAAAAATTGAATCTAATACTTGTACTACCTTCCTGATTCTCAATATGTGGTTTCCACATTGGGAATAAACTTATATAATTCCCATAATATACCATTTTAAATAATAAATATTAACTGATTTATTTATAGTTATCTCCACTGAATAAAATTGGAGATTATAATTTGAGAAGCACTAATCATAAGGGAAAAACACATTATCAAGGGGTATTGCATTCAATCTATGAAATTAAAGGATTAATTATGTTTATCCATGATCCCTAAAAAAATTATAGGACTGTAACCTATACTTATAATAACCCATAATGACTTCCTTATCCATACTGTAGTAATATATTTAGCGATCTCACCATTGTTTCCTCATTATAGATTCTAACATTTAATTAATCCTTCCCTCATATACAAATAATAACATTCCAATTTTATATAAATGTTTATAAAATAATTTCTTTGTGGAAAAAATAAAACATTACAAATACATAAACCTGAATACCATTTTTGTTTAGTTGTATTATAAATATGAAACACTAACTTCTATTTCAGTGAATAATCTAAAAATGTTTCCGACAAATATCTTCCCCCTATAGTACTCCTTCCAAAATCCTTTATTTGTTTCCAGAGTAAATTAAAATATAAAAAAGTGTGATATTATATTCCCAGAATGGGTGAACAATGGATATATTTAACATATTATATTCAAAAAACATTAGAAAAAAAACAAAAAAATTTAAAATCATATCATATATATCAATGATTGTGATATCATGTCTTGGGATAAATCATACATGTTCATTAAAAAATATACACCCATATAGAAATACAAAAGACATAGAATTATTGGTATACATATATGAATATAATATAATTCCCATATTAGCCAAGGCTCATTTCCATAACAATCATAGTGGAAAAATTCTATTGCGGAACAGATTTCACACCCCGTTATAACCTTCTATTTCTGAACAAGGATTACATACTTTTATATCACGGTATTACTGAACTAATATCATTTATCATTATTTTTATGTCTATATATTGAGATATAAATATTTAACAAATACATTTGATGTAGATATAGGTCCCACACGTCACATAAATAATACCATACATTTGTGTTCTATAATAATAATAATCATTCAATATATCAGAGCATGTGGAATAAAATGTTTTTTGTAATCATCAATACAGCATAAAATAATCCACAAAAATGAAATGGGTTTCATTAGAAACATTACATCATAAACCTAATGAAATAATATGTATATTAGCGATAATATAATTGTAAAACAAACCTATTAAATCATATGTTATAGTAATAACTATTATCAAATATGGAAAATATTTTTAATGATTACATGAAAATTATTATTTTGGAAAATATAATTTATTATCTGAAACAATTTATTTTTCATGAAATAACACACCAATTTTAGGGAAAATATTTTATTATAAAATATCCTTGAAAATTTTTAAGTAGTATTATGAAATCATAAATATCCATTCATGCCTTATAAGTTAATAGAATAAATTATTCTTGTACTTTTTCTAGATAAGTAAATAAGTAATTAATTGGAAAACCCGCAATTGATTCATTTCAAAGCACTTAGTAAATACTAAAAATTGTTAGAAATTACATATATCAATTTTATAATAATGTTAAGAATATTTTTTAATACATTATTGAGTATCATGTTCATGGATGGGAAATATATCCCAGTAAATATTTATGTATAAACAATCTTGGATAATAATTAGATTGTGATAATATCCCTTACCATAGTCATGGGTCCCTTCATATTTAATTGTAACTAAAATATAACGGATTCAATAATTATATTAAAATTTTCTATAACCATATTAATTTTTATGATATTATATATTGTGAAATTATAACATGTTTAATAATATTTTATTATTGTGCTTATTTTGGCTGTTAACTGCTTCATTATCTTATCCATGTTTCTTCTTATAATTTTTGGTTATTTCATATGGAATAGAGTTATATAATTTATCGAATGATAATAATGTAATATTTAGAATTTTATTCATTTAATATATTTATATAATCATTCTCTATTGGTGATCATGGGGAATGAATCACATCATGTCATTGATATGGAAGGTCGTACACACATAAGAGAGACGATATAATTCCTTTAATTGTGAAATGATATTGAGGTGGATAGTTTATATAATATTCTAGAAAAAAATATCAAGTTATGATCAATATATATAGTTTATATTATCATCATTACTCCCAACCTCTTAAATTAGTGATGAAAAATAGATTACACCATGATGTGGATATAGTTTGACGTACATATGCACTTGTAGTTATTTCATTTTTCACATGATGAACAAAAGGTTTGTAATTTTTTTCCATAATATTAATGAAATATTTGAATATAGGTGATACTGAATTTATTACTTAATAATGTAAACAATTCATTAATAGGAAGTCAAACAAGAAATACAATTGACTATGATGGTAAAAGAGATTATGAAATTTTCAATGAGCTCCCTCTAGATTACCTCTTAGGGACACTATAGATAGTATTTTGAGTAGAAAATAACCTATAGAATGTGACTAGAGAATTTTATAATTTAATTTATCATGAAATATATGATATTTAAGGATCAATGCAATGTTAATAAGCGATATATGAGGTGCCCTTTATAATTTAGGTAAGGGGAACTTTTGGAATCTCAAAAAACATTAATTTATAATTAATTAAATTTCAATCCAAATTCCACCGAAATATAATATATTTAAATATGAGATGATATATAATTTTAATATAAAAAACGTATATATATTAACATGTTTTTGAATCACTTAAAATATTATCATTTTGAATAATTCTTAGTTAAACAATATTGAATTAACTAATGTAACAGATCATGTAAAATTAAAAGGTTGAAACTTTTTAACTTATGTGATATTAATTAAATTATTCATGACATATTAATAACATTTTATAATATATTGTAATATTTTAATATTTTTAATGATTTTTTATTATTTTTAAATAATTTTAGAGAATAATTTTTAAGGAAAATATTATGATTATTAAATTTTACACTATTCATTATTTTTAATTTTTTTAAAATTTCAATAAAACAAGTTAAATGCCAACTAAATATATCATTAAAATCCTAATAAGGCAAGGTAATCTTGAAAATTCACTAATAATATAAATTATCTACAGTTAAATTAATATTAATATTTTTAGTAACATTTATATCATATTTCCATTAATAAAATAACTACTACATCAATGTTGTGTAATTATTTAATATACATATTTATTCACTAAAAATATAAAATAAATTACAACCATTAAAATAAATATTATAAAATTCAAAATAATATTTATAGTCTAATTTATCTAATTTATAACACTTTATTTAAAATGATATATTATTTAAAACATGAATGTGATATATTTAACTTTTTATGAAACAAAACATTATAAGTATCATCATTTAACATAAGTATCCCAAAACATAAATAACAAATTTTAATTATGAAAATATTCTTATTAAGTTAAAAGTTATCATTATAATTCGTTCATAATGTTACATTTTTTTTCATGTGTTCACGTCGTGGTATTAAAGAAAAGAATATAACATTTTTTGTCTTTTTTGAATTAAATATTAAATAATTCATTTTATGGTATAATTGTCTAATAAATGACATAAATTATTTCCATAAGTTTTTTGGGTAGAATTACTTTCATTCATTACTATTTTGGAATTTTTAGGGTTATTATATAATCTTTATAATTTTATTTTTAACTAAAATTACTTAATTTACCGTTTATCATTGTTAAAATAAATAACTTGGTTTCTATCCATATTGGAAAACGGTACATAATTAAAAAAATTAGGCTTTATGAATCCATATTTGTAATTATATTTCTGAAATATTCATAAGGATTATTGGAAAAATTATATTTATTATAAAACCAGAAAAATTATATGAAAACTGTTTTCCAGAAAATAAAATTTGGGAACATTATTATTTTTTAAATTTAAATAATTTATGAAATCCTTTTTAGATACTCTAAATATATTATTTTTATTTAAAATTAATTAATTAATATTTTATAAAAATTTAAAACATAACTTGATCTTGAAATTAATTTAAACCAAAATATATTTTCTTTAATAAAATTTTGTATTTAAATATTATTCAAAAAAATAATCTTACTCGAAAATTACCAAAAATTTATCCAACATAAAATTTTCTATCCTAATATCAAATTATATGTTTAAATATTTATATAATATTTTTAAAATTGTCTAAAATTATATATATAATGGGTTCTCTATTAAAATGATATAAAATTACATTTTTAAAATTTATTTCATTTTATTCATATAATTAGATTTATTTTTATATTCTACCTATAATGTATATTGTATTAATATCAAAAATATATTTTTTAATATAAAAAAATATTTATTTCAATATTTATAAATAATTTAATTCATAAAGAAAAAATTACATTTGTTGAATAAATATAAAAATATTAACTTTATATTCAATTGGTAAATAATAAATTAATCTTATAAACCATATAACTTATTAATTTAGTTCACTCTATTTATGAACTCTAATATAATGGATATTATATTATCTTTTTTATGTAATAATAAAATTATGTTTCTTAAAAACATAGTGTTTCATGTAACACATGCCAAGCTAGTGTTGGGTGTTTTAAAAGTTAAATATGGTGTATCAAGAAATTAATGGTATCCATAAAAAAATCTATTCTATATAAACTTATCGATGATTCATTTTTTCTATTTTAATGTATTCGGGGTAAACAGAGGCTAATATGATGGTCTTGTGTGTGGACATATTGTACTCTAATTTTCTTTAAAGTGAACTATTAATTCTATTTAAATGATATTCTTCCCTTATGTGTATTCCATATATCTATGTATTATGAAAAAAATTGGATTCCATGGATCATTTTCAATGATTTTTTTTCCTCTCTTATAAACCTATAATAATTATTCCATTATATAAAATTATTATCAATGATATGCATGGAATTATTCTCAAATGTAATTATCCTGGTCACATTCCCTTATGTTAATATTATGGTTATGTATCACCCTTTTCTCCCTTTATATTCATGTCATCTAACCATTTCTAATGGTTTCTTTTCCAAGGTTTTAATGAAATTTATTTCTTATGGTATGTCTTATAATGTTTCTAGGAATAATGAATTTGGATTGATATTATGTAGTTAACATATGATAAATTAATTATATTTTCACATTTCCAATGAAACTATACATATCTGATCATCATGTGTGTAATTTTATTATGTTATAAATGATCATAAATTAATTGAAATATCTATGTATGATGATTTTTTGCCACAATTGTTTGAATCATGGGTCAGGTTTAGATATCCATTGAGAAATATGATGTTAAAACAATAGTTTGATCTCATTAGTTATTTCAAATTACATTTCTAGATATATGAATAAGGATATGTCTAAATATGATTAAATTTTCATATAATGTCCCATAATTTTGGTAAACTATAGACTAAATGGATTCCATTAAATTATATCACTATCAAAATATTACAATTTGATTTTATTGAAGCACTAAGGAACAATGGAGTAATAACGATCAATTTGGCGTATTATTCTTGATTCGATCATCACATGGTTCTTGAAAATGGTCACTTCCAAAGATATTGTTTGACACACACATGAGATATGATTAATAATTTTATAATCTATTTATGAACTATCATGATTGTTTTGAATAATTCCCTCGAGTGATCTAGGTTAAACATATGATATCATAAATTACAAATAAGGTTTCATGAATTAGAAATCCTTGAAGTGATTTTCATCCTATGAATCCAAAAATTATGATAGCTAGGACGAAAAATCTTGTCATTATTCTCACACAACATTCCTAAACAATGAATCTTGTTGGAAATATAAAATAAAAATGAGGTAAGAAAATTCATTTCATTATGTCATGATGAAATTTCCACCACCAATATTTTGGTCTTCTAATCCACTATATTCTAAATAATGGACTTTCAAAATTACACTAATATTTTCAAATATCCAATGATTAGAACTTGAAGATGAGGTTTTTCTTATCCAGCATTTAGAAGTGAAAGTGGATAAATAGTGGAATGCTATCAAGGATATCTTGCATTATGTTGATATTGAATCAATGGTTTGGAATGAGTTTGAGGACCAATTTTTCAATAATTGTATTCCTCTTATTCTTTGTGTGATAATTATGAAAGAGTTCACTGAGCTAAATCAATAAGATGAAGAATATATTGGTACATGTGAGGAAACTTTTACAATACATACAAGGTACAATTCATGCATTACCATCCATTATGACTGTATAGATTATTTATTAACGAGTTACATAAAACCAAGACTCTAATTTCTGTTTTCCATAATATACCTCATTATATATAATGGTGTGGTTCAATATAAAATCATTTTTTGAAGAGTGCTTGGAGTTGTATTTTAATTTTATGGTCTTGATAAAAAGAAAAAAATGAAATTATTAAGAAAAAATATAAAAAACAAGAATATTAGAAGATGATAATTCATATATGCTAAATTATAGAGAAGAACATAAAGGAAATATTCTTCATTAGACTATTAAATGGTTTTAGTGTGTATTGAATGGTCATAGTAAAATTTATTGCTTACTTGTTGGGTAAGAGATATAATGATACATATAGAAAGAATAATACATAAAATGAACCACCCACAAACCAATGTTTCAAATTCAATGATTATGGGAACTATGCTAAGATGTTCCCAAATTAAAATGTAAATGTAGATGATCGATTTTAGTAAGCACTTTAGATTACGTTAAAAGGGATACCTCATGTTATTAATTTTTCTCATGGGTTGTTAAATAATTTTTTGGGGAAAGATAAGTTATTATCAACTATAGATAATTTAATTACCTATTTGACTCTAAATATACTCTTTTATCATAAATAAAAAATAATCAAAGGGAATAATGATGCATCATAAATGAGTAGATACATAATTTGATATGAATACTCTTATATTTAGGGTGTAAACATCTCTAGGCTATGATTCCTCTCGGGTTGATGTTGGCGGGAATGTACTTATTGTAAATCTTGTCACACTTACTCTTGTTTAATTTAATGTTATTATAGTAATTGAATGGATTTATATACCAAACCCCCATAAAACCTTCTGAGGAAGGTCAATGAAATTTGATCATCCATACAACATATGATCGCATATCGATGTGAAAATGAATAAAACAAACATATAGATGTGAAATCTATTGTATGAGTCTTGATTCTCATTCAGAAGGTGTGTTTATCTTAGAGGGTTGGGGAGAAAATGATATTTATAAAACTAAAATTATGTATGATTAGGTTGATGCCTTTTTAGAAGATTTTCTTTATCATAAACTAAATTTTGATGTTGATTTTTCATAGGATGTCATATTTTATACAATAAAAATTTCAATAAATCCTTATAGAAAGCCAAGATTGAGTATAAGGAATTGAAAATGAAAATACACGAAAACAATGAAAAGGGATTCTTTTGGTAATCTATTTCACATTGGAGTTCTCCTAGTCTTTTATTTGAGAATAATTATTAATCAATGGGACTCTATATTTATTATCGAGAGTCGAACAATATCACAATAGAGAACATGTTTCCCTTAACCCATATTGATTTATTATTTGATAATCTTCATTGAACACAATATATTAACCAGACTAATCATTATTATCAGTATCAGTAGTTTATGGTGATAAAGTGGGATATACACAATGAATCATTAAAATAAATTAATTGACCCTATGAATACATAACGACTCCATTAGGTATTAAAAATGAACATACCATTTAAATGGATTTAATGAATATAGAATTTTTATATTAATATTATTAGTTTGTGGTAGTATATATAGATTATATAGATATCTATTTGAAGAGATATCATGTGAATTAATATTACTTGATAACTGTACAATAAGACCCAAATGAATTAGAATATATATGAAAAATATACAAAATGTTAATTTTGGATTAATAATTTCCCATTTTTAGGATATATAAACTAGAGGGTATACCATTATATCAATCAACTATAGAGTCTAATAATTTTTTCACAAACCAACCACATTTACTCATATTTATATATTAGTTTGTTTATATAAATATTATATATATATTTTTGGATAATTTATCATGACAATCTAATCCACTCACCATGATAAATCAAAAACAATCCTTGTTCCACTAGATTTATGAATGTGAAGGAATTTTCAAGGAATTATTGTTTTGATTTTCCTTCACACATGTTCCTAGATTATCCTATTATTGAGTAGTATTTTTAATCAATAAAATCTTTTAAAAAAATTTATGGGGATGTTTTATAATGAGGAGTTTCATGGTTATAGCATTTGAATCATGTATATTGAACGTTCATGAGAAAAATAACTCAATTCATGATTTAGTGTAATCTATTGTAAATTATAAACTAGAGATATGGAGGTAATATCTTTATGCAGAGAATATTTACATACATACTAATAATATAATACTAATGCATAAATTAATATAGTACGAATTGAAAATGTTCCATAGAAGGGGGTTAGATATGATTAATAATTAAGACCGATAAATTCATTATCACTCAGGGAAAGGTAATAAGGTGGATTATTCTTTTACTTGATCGGATATTTCAGGATTCTCTATGATGAGGATCCAAAAATATCCAATTTTTTGTGATTTTCAAAGGATGAATATTAAAATATGTGATTACGGGGAGAACTAAAATCATTTACAATTTAATGTTCAACCATATATCCATTTGAATTTTAAATATGTATAAAAGGAATATGTGTTGATTAAAATGTTGATTAGAAATTTTCATGGTTTGAACCTTGATCCGGATTGAATTAAATGTTTTCAGAATTGATAATCAGTTTATACACACTATATATGAATAAAGAGTTCTTAGAGTTACCTCATAGTTCATCATTCTCTATTCCCCGAAAAAATATGAATATGAATAGTGGTTTTAAATATTATTTTTTGTGTGATAAAATAAATATAGATATCAAAGATTTTCTATCTAGATGCTTGAAAATCCCAAAAGTTTCTACTGAGAGAAAAAATTCAATGGTGACAATACATTTATATCCCCTGCAACAATGTAAATGGGAAAAAATCACAAAGTGTTTTTCATCAAACTTCCCAACATGTCTAATGGTAATAATTTTATACGGGTTGTAGTTGATATCCTTAAAAATTCATCACACATAATATATGTTCTATCATAGAGAATAATGAAAACTAAAAAATTTGGTGTTCAGAATTTATATTTTTTAATTTCAATGTAGGTTAAGATAAAATCATTCCTCTAGTTTATATTTCATATAATAATAGATTTATCTCTATAATTCATCTGTCTACTTTTGAATACCTCTATGGAAAAAAATCCTAAGATCTAACATGATAGAATAATTTTAGAGAAATAAATCTATTGGAAATTGAGATAGATTAAGAAATTGTGGAAATTGTGAGATCAATTCTGCAACACATTAGGGTCGTTCAGAGATTGGATAAAATTTATGATTTCAATAATTTATCTGATCATGAATTTGGTGTCTTTAAAAATGTGTTTCTATAATTATTTCTATTTGAGAACTCTATGATATTTAGGATGAAAGGAAACTAAACACTAGGTATCTAGATACATTTGAAATTCTTAATTGCATCAGGATGGTAAAAAATTAATTTTTACTTCCACATAACCACTCTCAATTCCCTGATATATTCCATGTATCTCCCTTGTGAATGTAAACATTATAGAATTTACCTAAAGAAAACTCGGAGGCAAAACATCATGAGAATAATCATTCTTATTGGAAAAAACATAATGAAATTTTTTATCAGAAAAAGAAATATCAACAATAAAAAACCACACACCTAGTAAATGATTGTGGAGAAACACTAATTAGAGGATGATATGTGGGAACAAGAGGAAATTATGAAGTATAAATATCCTCAGTTGTTTGAATCAGTGTGAACATTTTTTGAGTGTTAAATTTATTTTATGCAGCAAAATAATGTAACATCCCCGGTATTTATGGAAATTTATAAAATTTATTAAATTTCACTTATATATTTTTCACATGAAAAATGAGTTAATCATTTTTTAAAAACATTAATGGGTTTCACTTTCATTACACGTGATAATTATTTTTTACAAAACTCTGATATATTTTCAATTTAATTCCTACATGAAAACATTAACATATACATTAAATATATTGATAAGAATAATAATTACTATTTTTAAATATTAGGTATAATGTTTTTATATATCTAAAACATACTTATGAAATTATACAAAATTCTTGTAAGAATTTATTTATTTTTTGTTTTGAAGATAATATTTTCTCACTCAATTTGTTTTGGTTGAAAACTAATAAAAACATTGTTTTGATAATTTTAGAAATTAAATTTAGTAAAATAGAAATCAAATTTTAAAACATAATATCATTAATGTCATATGAATAAATTATTATATATTTTTTAAAATATTAATTGATTGATGAATAAAGAAAAATACTTAATTTTCACATAAAAACTATACCTCATTTTTATTATTATAAAAATGAAATTACCTTTTAATTAGTTCTAAAATTAAATTAGATCAATTAAATATCTAATTATTCAACATAATTCATTTTAATCATATTGTTTTTTAATTTTGATATTTTAACCTTGTAATCTTTTAAAATTTATTATTTTAAAATCTATCTTTGTTATCATGTATACTAGATGTATTTTAAAATTAAAACTTTCTAATTTTTTGAATTAAATTTTGAAAAATGGATTACATGTTTTGAATTAAAATTTTTTACAATATCTAACTAGATGATAATAATTTACTAAAAATTTTATAGTGGAAATAGTAAAAATTAATTATCATGATTAAGGTAAAAATGTGTTTATTGAGGGTTCAACTAGAAAGATAAAAATAAGAATGACCTAAATATTTCTAAAATATATTTCCTATAATTATTTAAGTAAAATATGTCTTATTCTCTGTAATAATCCATATTTTTTCTTTATGGAATGGTAAAATCATGAGCCAATATTTTTTTCATAAAACAATTATAACTATTCCAGTCACCATAGTTATAAATGGTCCCCAACCATCCTCTCTTTATAACATATTTAAAAACCTTTGGATCACAAACTATATTCCCAAATAACTTACAAAAATTAATAATCTATTTCTACAATCATTTTATTGGTCATTAATCCATCCTTTGAAGGCATTTGGTGAAAACCTTATGAGGATACATGAAGAAGATGTATCCTTTTTCATCAAGATTTATTATTTAATTTCTTCACCAACATCCATGAATATAAATTAAATCATTATTATATAATATCCCCAGTAAAATCCATATAATTACACGTTTTTTAAAGTAATTACCTATATGAATCTCCACTTCCATCAAATGGGATATGAAAACATCATTCTTGTTCACAAAGTTCAAATTCCTTCGAGAACAGAAGTCTTTCATTATTCTATTTCAATCTACCATCACTACTTAAAATGAATCATTACTTTTTTTATTATATATTTATGAAACTATTATAATATTAGATTAATTGTATCAATTAAGAATTTATACATTCCATTTTGTGCAAATATGATACCCTCACTCATGTCTCTGGTGGACTTCAACTATTCGAAGTGATGTGATTACATACGCATTATATAGAAGTTAATAAGGAATTTTTATTTAAAATATGTTATATCTAATACATATAACATACTCTAAAATGTTAATATAATATTTTATTAATTTTACTTCAATCTAAAATGAAATTACTTAAAAAATTCACGCATGCATATAAAATACTATCTCAATTAGCATTGTATATCATTTTGAATATAAAAAATTTATGGATTACTGTAAATACATATATATCAAACATATATGATATTCATATAATTTTATTAATTCTATATACTATTTAGCCAAGATAAATATAAGAGGACTGAAAATAATAAATCAAAAGGTACAGAAAAAAAGTCAATTATTTCACAAAAGACGATTTTAACATGGACTTGTTAAAATTGATAATACAAGTTCATATGTATGTAACATATCATTTGATATATATTATTATTATTTTTTCATAGTTTTATAATATAAATACATTTAGTATATAAGTGGTTTCAATTTTTACATATGATATTGATACTTAAGGTAATATATTTTTATCTCACATTAACATCATTGAGACACATTCCACATTCACTAAACAATTCAAATAATTTGGTGTATATAATGAATATGAATATTGTCACAACCCATCCTTGGGTCACGTGTCATGACTACCCCAAGCCCGCCTTCAATAGGCCAGGGCCTGGTGACTATCCCCAAAGGCGTAAATCCCTAATATGGGAAGGCATTGCTTTTATGAAATTAAACAAACAAAATAGTGTACGCAACATGAAGTAAACACTAAGTGAAAACTGTATACAAAAAGTAGTGATTGATGTGAAGGAGCTAGAAATACAAGCCCAATAGTAAAGTACATGTACAATGGAAAGAAAGTACAACTGAAAAAGGGACAACAACTAAAAAGGGAAGCTCCTAGAACATCTGCCGAGTATCCTACCTGATGGGTAGGTACAGACGTCCACCTCAGCACTCCACGTGTATTGGTCTACTCCGTGTACCATCTCATTGTGGGTTCCATGTCTGGATATCGTCCGGTCTTGGATAGTTCCCTACCTTCATCAACGTTGTTCGTCGTCTGCATCCAACACAATGAGGTGCGGGCATAGCCCGTGCAGGGGTGAGTATAATGATACACAGTAGGGACCCCAAGACCCCCAAAGGTCTCCCAGAATCCACAAAGGATAAACCATATAAGAAAGATTCAACCACAAAGTATCAAACAAACTTACTTAATATATGCCCATACATATACCAAAGTTATCAATATCAGTTCGGCTCCAACTCTCGAGCGCAAGCACAACTCAATCCACACAGGAAGTAAAGTCAAACACATCGATGATAATGATCGAAAGTCAAGACGTAGCACACAAAGGTATGCCAAAATAGTAGAGAGATATAGATGATTAGATGTAGCCACTAGATCATTTATGATGTTGGACCCACAGAGGATACAAGAACAGATAAGTTGTAAGACCCACACAAGAAACAAGACCAGCTATGTCGAGAGTAATAGAGATGATCAGATGCAGTCACTGATTCATCTAAGCTGGCGGACCCACACAGGATACAAGACCAGCTAAGTTGTCAGACCCACACAGGATACAAGTCCAGCTACTCTGTCGGACCAACATAGGATACAAGTATAGAGGTTAAACTGCTGGATCCACACATGATACAAGAACAGTATTCATCGTCGTAGACCCCACGAAGGATTCCAGTACAGTCGTCGTCGCTGTCAAACCCCCGAAGGATTCGAGTACCGTAGTCATTGATTTCGAACCCATGGTGGATTCCAGTATAGTATTTGTCGCTGTCGAACCCATTGAGGATTCCATTATAGTAGTCAACGCAGTCGCTACTAGCTCTAGGGTTCCCGCACACGACACGTTCGATTCTGACAGGGTCCGCTTCTCGAGAAAAGGGGTCGATACATAAAATATCACGAAGCCCCAATTTGATGTATCCCAAAGATCCGTCTCATCAAAGGGAACCCAACGTGACAGTCGGCGCGTCAATCAGATGCCTGATCTGAGAGTTATTGGTTTTTACTTTTGAGGGGCCCGGTTTGAGTAACCCTCATTCCAAACCCCGACAGTTTTCAAAAGTTGTCCAAAACTCACTTAGATTATCTCAAAAGGACCTACTCGTCGCAAGGATCCTAGTGTCGTAGATGGTGCATCGATCAGACGCAATGTCATGATGTTATTCGCATTTAAGTGAAATGGGCCCTACCCATCAAGCCCAGTGGGCTGGGGGGTCGGCCCGAACCAGTTCTGCGGGTCCGACCCGGTTGGGGGAAATCCCAGCCCAGTGCAGCATGGCCCACCAAGGGACCTAGCTCGGTGGGTCCAACCCATTTGGAGGGTCGGCATGGCCCGGTGAGGCACGGCCCAACCGCGGTCCCGACCCATGGTTATGGGCCATTTCGGCTCGCCCGACGACGTCAAGTGGTGCTGCGCCTCCTTACTTCCCGGTCGGCCGAAGCCGGTCGGTTCTTTCTGTGTCGAGCGGACCGCAGTGGCAGGTCGCGGTTCCTACACACTAGGCACCATGAGGCGTCGCGGTCTTCCTTCCCGGCCGGCTATGGTCGGCTGGTTCGCTTCGTCCGAGTAGCCCGCACCGCAGGCCGCGGTTTCCTCCATACCGCTGGCATGACAGCGTCGGTCCTCCACCACCGCCACCCAGCCGGGACGTGGCCTTTGTTCACCCTGCCTCATGGGTGTGTCCACTTCATCCAGCATATTGCGATGACATCGCACCCTTCCAGCTCCCCCTTCGTCGCCAAATAAACCAAGAAGTGGTGGAGGAATGTCGGGCCGTCTTAGTTCGACACATGCCCTCCGTATTAGATGATAACATTTGGCCAATGACGAAACCAGGTATTCAAAAAAGAATGAGGTACAATTTTATTAAATTAAAAATTAATCATATCCCCCTAAGTCGATTTCAAGAATGTTGAACATCAACGAGATGTGGAAGAGGAGCGTCGCGGTAGTCGAGCATCGTGTAAGATGGCATCACATAGAACGAGGTCGTCCCGTCAACATCGGAGGAAGAGAATTCGAAGACGACGTCGATTCGTTGATGTCGGGGTGTGTCTGAAGAGGAAGCATAGTCGGAGTTGTTCCTTGAGTTCTTCATCGAGGAGGGAGATGTTATTCGTATGATGAATCTGCTCCCAAATTCTCTAAGAGTTCTCCCCAACAGAATAATTTCCAACCCAAATATAAAAAAGTGGCCCTCCAATATTATAACACGACCATGCAATTCAAAAAAAATCAAAATGAATTTTTGACACACAAATTATTTAATTAAGGGATCTTAATTAGTTAAATTGATTGGGTTGAAACAGTCAATGGAGGGAGGTGGAGAGTTCACATTAAAAGAGGGAAGTTTTCAAATTTATTAAAGGGGATTTTGTGGGGAGTTTATGGGAAAGTTGAAGGGATAGCGCTCATGTGGGACCCACCACCCTTATCCTATCATGGCAGGTTATGTGGGGTGTAGGCCCCACCTCCAACTCCTCCTTGAAGGATATAACCACCCACCAAATATTAAAATTTTGTGCACAACATTTTTATTAAAATTATTATAAAACCAAAAAATTAACTCCCGCTCTCGACCAAATGCAACTACGATAAAGGTACTCGTAGACGAATACTGACACTGCAAGTTCATCGGTTCCCTCAGATTTCAATTCCGAGAATCATTTAAAGAGATGGAAAATCCTAAACATATGTTTACAAAACGTACCTGAAAAAATGATTGGATAATTATTAACAGTCCCCCTCGACTCGCGACGCTCAAGGTTATGCTCTTCCTATTAGAAATATGCCCCAATGAACCCAAATATACTCTCGAATATTTATTTTGACTAACTATTTAGAAGTTATGTATTTTAAAATAAAATAATTTTAACTTAATTATTTTATTTTCCGCAAAAAAACTAACTTTTTATGGTGGCCTACGCTGGCCAACGTTATTATCTGCTTAAATAAAGTATACCCACGCGAGTTCAGCGGTGGTCTCGGTTTTTTAATCTGAGCTACCATTTGGGAGTTATAAGCATTTGAAAAATAAAATAATTTATTTAATTATTTTATTTACGGTTATGAAATTTTTGGAATTTGTCACAGAAGGCATGTGCTGACTAAACATAAGTCATGTTTAGGGTAAAACCGCCATCATGAGTGCAACAATGCCCTCAGAGTTTTTATACAAGTATCAATTTAAGAGTTATTCCACTTTTTCAGTAAAACTGCTTACACGCGTTAATTTAACCTTGAAAACATCAGAAAATTATTCTGGGCACACCAGACCTCAGAATCAGGTTCCGTAAAAATCTGTGGACTAGTAAAATTCGAATGAATTTAAGAAAAAAATTCCCTTAAAATTTACAGGTCTTTACATTACCCCCACCTCAGGGATTTACGTCCCCATAAAGCTACAACACACACTAAGGAAAAAAATGAGGGTATTAAGCATGCATCTGAGCCTTTCACATCCATGTGCTCTCTAGGAGGTTCCAGTGCTGCCAGCGAATGTGAACCAGAGGAATCAACCGTCTACATAGGACCCACTGCTGTCGATCCTCAATCTCCACTAGAAACTCTATGAAAGTCACCCCGTCATCGATGTCCAGCTCCCTGTGGCTGATAATGTGGGACGGATCATGCACATATCCCCTCAGCTAAGAAACGTGGAAGACATAGTGTACCCGATGTAACTGAAGTGGAAGAGCTAAGCAGTAAGCCACCTCGCCTACTCTGCTGAGGACCATGAATGGTTCGATGAATCACGGAGATAACTTGCCGCCTCAGCCAAATCTCTGTAGACCTCGTCCAAGTGAGACCCATAGAAAGACTTGGTCACCATCCTCGAACTCCATAGGTCTCTGTCTCTTGACATCATAGGACTTCTGTCTTCTCTATACAGTCTTCATCTACTCCTTCTTCATGGTCTCTTGTACCATCTCTGGTTTGTAGGAAGTGGGCCGAGTTGGTGAGTCAGTCAAAAATCACCCAAATAGAGTCGTTTCCTCTAGATGTATGTGGAATCCCCATAAATAAATACATGGATATCCCATCCGACTTCCACTCTGGGACCTCAAAGTGTTGAACTAAGCCTACTGGAACCAGATGTTCTGCATTCACCTGTTAACAAGTGAGGCGTCTTGAGACAAACTCTACTACAACCTTCTTCATACCAGACCACCAATGTTGTCAACTGAGTTCCGGGTACATCTTCTCCACTCCTAGATGTACCGCTAGAGGGGATGTGTGAAACTCCATCAACACCTCCTCCTATAGTGCAACTGCTACCATTGTACTTCTTCTGAAGAGGATGACATGATCCGCACCTTCATAAAACCCATTAGGGGCCTGCCCTGAGGATATCTGAGCACGTCACATCTCACAGTCAATGTCTCCACATTGCACCTCCCTGACTCATTGAAGAAGTGGGGGAGTGTCTATAAGGGACTGAAGGAAGGTTGCTTCATCTCTATCCAAAATGGGTATCTGTAAAGCAGCCAGCTGCTCTGTCGTCGCACCTAGCAGTTGTATACCAGATCTTCAACTGAGTACATCTGATACAACATTCCCCTTCCCAAGAGTATAGACTATCTCTATGTCATATTCCAGGGGGAACTCAAAACTCAAAAACACATGCTGCCACAAGGGTAAGGCTAGCCGACTCATGAGTGATCGGCTACACCCTTCTAAGCATTAGTATATCATGTGCTTCATGGATATCCCATGTCACCTTCCAAGGAAAACCCCATCCCAACATTCTGGATAAACAACAACATTTTATCATAATACAATAAATCTGTGAAGGAACTGTGGTTGCCCAGTCCATAAAAAAACTAACGTCAGAAGTCCTGGATGCTGCCACCAAGAGGATCCAACCGAAACTCTCGCCTCAAGGGTCTGATCACACCATCAGCGTAAGTGTGATTATAGAGTCTCCTCCCAAAGGTATCTCTAGATGTGAGGGTCTTTTCAACCATTTAACTAGAAACTCAAGTTCTGAGACAAGGCTATGAACGGGAGAGGAAGATATGTTGTCCCTTTAGATGTTTTAACAGTATAGTGGTTTATGATACACTAAATTTTCCATTAAAAGTGGACCACATTATACCATGTAATTCAACCAAGTTAAAGTATAATGAGCCTTAGGGAATTTAATATCGGAGTTATGGCCTTTTAATCGGCCTTAGAGTCCTTAAAAAGGATATAAATGCATTTAACGTCAATGTAAATGTCATAGGGGTGAAACAGTAGGAAGTTGGAAACACAGTTCACGAACTCGAAAATTTGGAAAAGGAAAAATACTATTCATGAACCTCACCATTGAAAATTCATCATTCTGGAACACTGTTCATGAACCTAACCATTCTAGAAACACTGTTCATGAACCTCACTGTAGAAACCTTACTGTTGGAACCTCACCTTTCTCAAAACACAACACACCATACAATTCTAGAAACATTCTACACTCTACCGATCTAGAAACATTTTACACCCCTATTCTGGAAACACTGTACACCCTACCATTCTAGAAACATTGTACACCCTACCATAATAGAAACACTCTACACCCTACCATTTTGGAAAAAATGTACACCATACAATTCTGGAAACACTACACACCCTACCATTCTCGAAACACTGTACACCCTACCGTTTTGGAAACACTATTTATGAAAACAAAATTTAGAAAACGAAAGAGGTCACCGTGGGAACATCACGGTTCTGAAAACACTGTTCATGAACTCAAAATTTGGTAAAGGAATGAGATGTTACAGATGGACATCACCGTTGGCACTGATGACATAAGCCAACTGATAACACTGTTCACATAATGTTACTATTGTATGGTTCATAGATGGTTTCCATTGAATTGTTCACATAATCCTACCGATGAAACTTTTCACATAAGGCTACCATTGCACTATTCACCTAAGGTTACCATTGCACTGTTCAAAGAAGGTTACTATATCACAGTTTACAGAAGCCAACTGATGACACTGTTCACATAAGGCTACCATTACACTGTTCACCTAAGATTACCGTTGCACTGTTCACCTAAGGATACTGATGAAACTATTCACCTAAGGCTACTGATGCAATGTTCTCCTAAGGTTACCATAGAACTATTCACCTAAGGCTACCGATGAAACTGTTCGCCAAAGGCTATTGATGCACTGTTCACATAAGGTTATCGTTACACTATTCACAAAGGCCTACCGATGACACTACTCACATAAGTCTGCTATTGCATTGTTCACCTATGTATTCCATTTAACTGATCACCTATGGCTACTGATGACACTGTTCACCTTAGGTTATCGATACACTATTCAAAAAACAATAAATTTTGAAAAGTGTTAGGGACAAGTCACCTTGACCTCCCAGAACACCTCAGACGCTAGATTTTTTAAGGGAATAGACCAGAGAAGTCCAAACCATTACATTATATACCTCTAAAAAAAATCTCATCCTCGAGAATTTAAAACTAAACATAAAGGGAATAGTAAAGAAGTCTGAACAACCACCCATCGAGGTACCTCTCAAAAGAGAGAAAGCCATAGGATGGAACCAAAGAAATCTATCTCATATACACGAAATGGTGTATAACCACAAAGGGGACATCGATAAATGAAAAGAGTCAAACGTCAAACATCTTTGGGTACTGATCATGTATCTATGACTCACCTTCCTAGGCACTATCTTCCATGCCACTGAGTATCCACAAGAAATAAACCAACAAAATAGAATGCCCACACAACACCATATATTTTCGGTCTTGGATAGTAATAGGCCACTCTTTGAAGGTCGTATAATAATCAACATCAATCTCTCCCAAATCGATGATGTGCATGTCATCATGAAGATAACGTTGTAGCTATGATACAAGGAAAATATCATGTATCTAGAAAATCATTGGGGGAAGTGCTAATCGATACGCCATAGATCCATCCCAAGCTAACACATCGAAAGGCCCGACAAACCCTTGATAAAGTTTACTCCCATGACCAAAAATTTACTGCCTAGGGGAGGGAAGTCACCTTCAAGAAACACATGACCCACAAAATAAAACTCCATTGGTCTCTTATTTTTATCGGCATTTGATTTATGATGATCTTGTGCTGTCTTCATCATCACACAAATCACCCGAACCATCTCTGTTGTATTCTACACTAGTTCAGGTTTGAGAATTGTTGACTCTCGAACCCCATTCCAGCATAAGGGAGAACAAAAATTCCTACCATAAAAGGCATTGAACAGCACCATACCAATGGTGGAGTGAAAAATATTGTTGTAACAAAACTTCAACAAGGGTTTGTACCTCATCAGCGAATATCAAAAATCTAGGACATGAGAGTGTCACATGTCTTCAACAGTCTGGATTATATTCTCTTTCCTCCTATCCGTTTGTGGATGAAAATAAGTACTAAGGAATAACTAAGAATCAAATTCATGTTGGAGACCTCACCGCACCCTAGAGGTAAAACAAGGATCACGATAAGAAATGATCATCCATGGGATTCCATGAAGTCTCACCACCTCCTCCAGATACTACCTCGACAAAACAACCACTGATCTGGACTCCATGATTGTTATAAAGTGAGCCGATTTTGTAAAAATCTCCACTTCAACTGAAATAGCATCATGTCCTCCATGACCTTCATGTAAACTAGTAACAAAGTCCATGGATATGTCCTCCCACATCGACACCTGAACATCTAACGGAAAGAGTAGACCACCATGAACATAGTGTTCAACCTTCACCATCTAGAAGACTAAACATTATGACACAAACTCTACAACTGTATGCTTCATCCTAGGCCACCAAACCTTTATCCTCAAGGATTGTTACATCTTTTTCACTCCACGATGATCCCCTAAAGGAGTACAATTGAACTCTTTGAGAACCATCTCATGAATCATCAAAAGAACAAATATCCTTTCAAAATCCAACAATTGGTGTTGTTCATCCTCAGACAAACCATCAGGGGCCTCAACACAAAAAAATTGGGTCTCTCTTCATATCCACTCCTTGATCCCCCAACTATGGCTTTTCACCTGCTGCACCAGAGATGACTGCACGATCATCTGAAAAAGACAAAGTTTTCCCCTATCTTCTCCTATATCAATATGTAATGCTGAAAATTCTTCCAATTCTCTCCAAGAGTCACCAGATTCACGCATTGCATTACTATGTGACTTTTGACCTAGTGCATCAGCTATGAAATTCCCATTTCCATGTTTATATGATATTTCGAAGTCATATTCCTGTAAGAAACCCACCCATACATACTATAGTATGTTCATGTCACGTTGGGAGAAAACATAATTCAAACTATTATGATTGGTGAAAACAAAAAAGTGCTCACCGATGAGGTAATTTCTACATAACATCAGAGAGAACACCATGGATTCCAAATCAATATCATGGGTGGAATAGTAACCTTCATGGGGATGAAACTGCCGATAACCATAAGAAACAACTAATATCTTCTGTATCAGAACATAGTCAAACACTAGATGTGATGCATCGTAGAAAAAATCAAACTGATCTCCCTACTTTGGAAGACAGAAAACTGGATAACATAATAAAATTTCATGTTGATACTCGAAAGCTACATGAAACTGATAAGTCCATATTAAATCTTGGTCCCTTATAGTATAAGTTGTCAGAGGAATTGCATCTCGAGAGAAATTGGCTATGAACCTCTGGTAGTAGCCTGCAAGACCAAGGAAACATTTCACCTCTAACACTATCTTGGGGGAAGCCAAAGACACAAATGCTTCTATATTTGATGGATCCATAGGTACTCCCTTCGGGGAAAACACATTCCCCAGAAAATAGACTTCTCAAGCATAAAACTCACAATTAAAAAACATCCCAAATAGATGATGTTGACAAAGAACTCCAAAAATGGGGTATAGATTCCCTGCATGCTCCTCCTCAGATGTGGAGTACACAAGGATTTCATCGATGAAAACCACCACAATCATTTCCTAGAACTCATGGAACTCATCATCAATCAATCCCATGAGTACATATAGATAATTTCTTATTCTATTCGACATTACAATGAACTCATAATCCCAATGACGACTATAGAAAGAAGTATTCAGGATATCATCATGCTTCACACACATCTGATGATTTCAAGACTACAAATTGATCTTTGAGATCCAACATTCACCCTTTAGTTGATCGAATAAATCATCAATCCATATAAGAGGATATAGATTCTTCATTGTCACATTGTTTATGTGATGATAATAGTCCCACAACCGTCAACTGTTATTTTCCTTCTTCACGAACAAAACTGGTGCACCCCATGATGACAAAGTGGGCCGAACAAAAATGCACTATGAAAAACCATCAAGCTGTATACGTAGCTCCCATTACTTAGAAGGGGGAATCCTATATAGAGACATAGATATAAGAGAATATTCTGGTTCTAGATCAATCCAAAAGTGGATCTCTTGTCGAGGGGGTAATGCTAAAAAATCTTCTAGAAAGACATCAGGGTACTCTTATAGGACCCTAGGAAATGGAAACTATTGAACCTTTAAAGAACTCAGCATCAGCTCAGCCATCATGAATAATAAGGACAAAACACACCTCTGACCCATCTGAGGGTCTCTCTCACCAACGAACACCACTGACTCTCTATCATCATCGGAGAACACAACCTACCTCTTGAAGCTATCTGCGATTCCCTGGACCGAATACAACCAATCCATACTGAAGATGACATCATATTTTTTTATTCATAAACATAGGAAATCATCCCAAGAGCGATGTTTCCCCAACACTAGTTCAAACTCTCTACATACTTCAAACAAGTTAGCTCATCCACCATTTGGTGTAGTCAACGCAAAGGGAATTGAAAGCCTCTCTACCTCATATCCCAAAGCATGGACAAGTGTAGGTGATATGGATCATGGTATCACTCCTAAATCAAACAAGGATGACACCATGGTAGAAAACAAGCTATGGGTACCTTCAAAAAAATATGGATCACCATCAGAAGGAAATGATAAAGCCTGAAGCTGACCACGAAATCATCCACAACCTTTTAGTCCCTGATAACGATAACCACCATGGTCGTGCTCGGCACTATAAAGACAGAGAGCATCACGGGGATGTCCTCTACCTTCCCCATATACCCTATGATGATCTAAAGCCGGTGTAACCTACTGCCCCTTCCTCGGCTGGTACATCCTCAACGGATGAACCTAGAGTTGAACACCTTGTACACGATGACTTCTCTGAAGGTTCAGACACTCTCACTGATGAGGAATTCGAATTCCACAAGAGAATCAAGTGCTTGATCCATTGGTATAGGCCTAAGAGCGCCTGGCCCTAGTGAAACGGGATGCTGAGGGCTGGGATGTCACAACAAGTCTTCGGGGCCCGTGCCTTGACTACCCAAAGCCCTCCTCCCATAGGCCAGGGGCTGGTGACTCGCACCAAAGGTGTAAATCCCGAAAAAGGGAAGGCATTGCCTTTATATAAGTAAAGAAACACAACAATGTATGCAAGCTGATCTAAACACTAAGTAAACTGAGTACAAAAGTAAGTACTGAAAAGTAAATGGACCGGAATACAAACCCAACTGAAAGTACAGTACAAATGAAAATAAAGTACAACAACAGTAAATTAAAAGAGCAAACAACAAGTCGTCCTCCAGAAACCCCACTTGAATGGGGGTACAAATGGTCTCCTCTGCTCCTTGAATCAGTTCATCCACACCGTGTACGTCCGCCTGATAGTCCACCTCTGGGTACTATCCCGCTCAACAAGACTCAACCACGTTCAGTGATTTCCATCGTCTGCAACCAACAAAACATTGTGCGGGCATAGCTCGTGCAGGGGTGAGTATACGATACATAGTAGGGACCCCGAGACCCCCCAAAGGTCTCCCAGAATCCAGAAAAGATAAAACAAAATGAAAAAAAATAAAAAAATGATGTATCAACCAACACTACATTGGTATATTCCCATACATATTCCTAAGTCATCAATTACTGTTCAGCTCCAACTCATGAGCCCAAGTACAACCCAGTCTGCACAGGAAAGTACATCCCAGTCCACACAAGACAGCACAACTCATTCCACATAGGAAAGCATGTCAATCACATCAATGATAATTATTGAAAGTCAAGACACACCTCAGATAGGTATACTACTCACGAATAGGGGTGTAGATGATTTGATGTAGCCTCTGAATCATCTCCTCTGCTGAACCCATATAGGATCCACATACAGAATTCGTCGATGCCGAACCCACGTAGGATCCAAGTAGAGTAACCTTCGCTGTTGAACCCACGTAGGATCAATTTAAAGTTGTCATCACTGCCGAAACCACGTAGGATCCATGTATAGTCGTCCTCGCTACCGAACCCATGTAGGATCCAAGTATAGTCGTCATCGTCGTCGCAGTCACATCCATCTCAAGGCTTCCCGCACACAACGTGCTCGATTCCGGGAGGGTCTGCTCCATGATCCTAGAGGGTCGATACATCAACTATCATGAATTACAGAGTTGATGTATCAAAATGTTCCGTCTTGTCAACAGAAACTCAACGCAATAGACGACACGTCAATCGGACGCCCGATCTGAGAGATATTGTCTTTTCCGCCCAGGGGCCCAGATCAGTTTTATGCTAAAACCAACCCAACCATACTCTATCTGCATCCAAACCTCAAGTGGAGTAATCCAAAATAACCTTCTCACTAAGATTAAAACAACTTGATTGACGGTATGTCATTCGGATGTCCGGTCGTTATGTTATAACTGTTTCCGCTCCAAGGGCCTTGATTGTTTTGGGTTCGAACCAACCCGGACGTACCCAAAATTCACATAAACCTCATGTTTAATATACCTAAATGACCTTCTCAATACAAGGATTTCAACACAACTGACAGTGCATCGATCGGAGGTCCGTAGCCCAAGATATGGGTGTTTGAACAATCCTGACCGAAAATAGGGGGTTTGGGCCTGGTCCGACCAGACCCAATACCCCCTGGGTCTGCCAGAACCTAGTCGAACTGACCCAGGATCGGGTCAGGACCGATTGGGCGCAGCCCAACCCGGCTGGGTGCGGCCCAGCCCACGGCGGGGCATGGCCTTTGGCCTGGCTCGGAAGCCGACTGCGGCTCAGCTCGCGGCCGGGCAGGGTGCGAAGGGGGCGCGACCCCCTTTGTTTCCGAAACAGCGACCCCACCCCTGGTGGGGTCCACCCTAGGTAGATCCAAGGGGTTGTGCCCCCTAGTTTCATCGGAAACGGATGACCATAATGGTCGGCCGGTGTGAGATGCCTCGGGACCCACAGGGGTCCCGCCTCCTGGAGCGCCGGCAGCCGGCCGAGCCTGGCCGCCCCGGCTGGTGACCACCACGGCCTTATGTCGTGGCTCCCTTTCGATCAGCGCGGCGTGCTGACGGTGCGCCCCTCATCCGTGGCCGTACTTCCTTCGAACTCACCATCTTGGTGCAACGACACCGCGCACCACCACCGCGGCCAACTCCGGCCGCAGTTTCCTTCATTCTCGCGTGGTGCGACTGCACCACTTCGCCTTCGCCTCATACATCATTGTCGATAATAAATAAAACGGGGAGGAGAAATTGGCCATGATTGTGCGGTCCAATATCCTACCGTTACGTTGGTAACATTCGGCCAAATTAATCAACATAGAATGTTAAATTGAACTTGAACGAAGATAACCCCTACCTCGATAAACGATGACGTTTGCTGGCGACACGGAAGATGGCGTCGTAGGGTGTTCTTTCGAAGACGGAGTTGGCGTGCGTCCAAGGAGGGGACAACGTCTCACACTAGCTGCGAATAGAAGAAGGTATGGAACGTCGTCTCTCCTATTGGTGACGACGTTCTTCATTGGAGGGGTGGCGTTATTCGCGGGAGGATGATGTTCTTCCAAGAGAGAATAGTGATCTCTTCCAAAGTCTTCACACAACAAACTAACCCCCAAAATAAAATAAGTCTCACCTTATTTTATTAATTCAATCCATGCATTAAAATATTAAAAATTCAAATTCGAAAACACTTAATTAATTAAACATGACTTGTATAATGAATTATGTGTTATGTTGGCTAGCTTTAAAGAGGGAGAGAGGGGAGTTACTCAAATTAAGGGGGATTTAGGGAGTTAGGTAATGTGAAGAGTTGGGTCTCGTGTGGGACCCACCTCACCTTTATCCTCTCAAGGGTAGTTAATAACTAGTGGGTCCCACCAAAACTCCCACACCTAGGATATAACCACTCAGAAAAGAAATAAAATTGTAACACAATATTATTTTACTTTTCATTTAATCCACATTTTTTAACAACTCCCCCCAAGGAGACACATCTTTGGTAAAGGTCCTCTTAAGAAATTACCGGCACTGCGGTTCCATCAGTGCCCTCATATTTCAATTCCAATCACCGGTTCAAAAGATAGAAAAACATGCTTGTTCATTCACTGAACATACCTGAGCTAAACATCAGAAATTGAATCTGAGCACACCGGGCCTCAATATCTGGTTTCGTCATGAACTGCGTACCTGTAAAATTACAAAGAATTTATGAAAAAAATTTCCTTGAAATTTAAAGGTCTTTACATGGGACCTACTCCTGCCCAAACAGAAACTCTTCTACTCTGAAAACTGAGAACCACAAACCACATCTCTTCTTTGTGAGGAATCAGGTCGACTACTCTCTTGTGATGATCATGTTCGGGACAATGTCCTCTCAAAAATCTCTTTCCTTTACAGAACCTCATCATATGTCTTCAGTATAAAAGGGGTGACCTGTCATTGGATCTCTGGATGCAATTTATCCTCGAAATTCCTTGCTCTGGCCTCCTCATTCGGCAACATATCCAATGAATATCGTAAAAGGTCCTTGGATTGGATTTCAAACACTTGTACACTAGAGATACCAATCGATGTGTAAGAAGCACATGGAGACTGGACACCTTCACAGTTGAAGAAGGAAACACGACACTAAACATGTCACAGAACTCCTCCCACGAGATCATTGATACCTCGCGATCCCAAAGGAACAAAAAACACCACTTTCTTGCTTCTCTACGCAGCATCATCGAAACCAAGGAGGCCCAATGCTCCTTCTGAGGAAAGATTGAATTGAAGCCTATCTTGACCTCCTCTATCCATTTATATGTAACTAATTCTGAAACAGTGCACTCGTACTTCTACAGACAGTATAACTGAAACTCTTGGAGTGTCATCCTCCAAGTGTTGTTGTCTTCAACGTCTACCCTACAACGATCTGCTATCATAACCTACTGGTCATCATCAATGCAATCCTGATGAGGCCATCGACCATGAGCCATACCAACAAAATAAAAAATATATAGATCTCGTAAACCTGGAATATAGAAGTGTCAACATTATTTAATTAATTATTTTCTTTTATTCCTTTTAGGGTCAACTATTCCAAGGTCTACCCATTCAAACATACTCAAAAAGAATAATGATGCATGATCCTTTTCAGGGTCTCTACCCTGGAACTAGTATCACATTGTTTAGTATCCATTGTAAACATAATGTTCCATAAATCAAATCATTGGCGCCCCTAAATGACAATGTCCTAGCTAGTATTCAGTGTTTACATCACATGATAATGTTGAAGGAAATTGTTTCCCTACCAACCCATGCAACATCACTTGTGCCTATCTTCAAACCTCATACTATCTCTCAACCAGAGCTCAGATACAACACAATCATGACCCCCATTCCACAAAGTGTACCCCACCTAGTCTGGAAATGTTAGAAGGAAGATAATGACCCCTCGAGTCAGGCCTCTAGTAGGCCCAAGGTTGGAAACCAGCATCGATTGTATAGTAAACTCACAAGTGGGAGACATTACCCTCAATGAGAACACATGCAGAAGAGATAGAAAATATAAACACCAACCAACACAGTCTTAGACAACAATATAAAAGAAATCCCAATTAAAAATTTGTTATTTCATGCAAACTACTACAACTAAAAGGGGAAATACTGAAAATAACCAAAATAAAGTGAAAATAGCAGGAACCACCATCCAAAACAGCTCTTACAACCCCAAGCTAGTAAAAACCATCATGATCTACAACCTATTTCAAGTGTCCAGAAATAAAATTTTATATATACATAGGGTCAGTATAATAGTATACTAAATATGTTCCTCCCCAAATCCTCTCATGAAAATGTAATGAAAGTAAGCTAAATCATAGTGAACACCAAGTGAAAATAACTCATCACCTAAACAAGTATACAATGTTCCTAGCCTCACCATGGCTAGTCTCACCAAGTAACACATGCAAGAGCATATAATATAATAAACAATATCATGGGTAACCCACAACTAATACCCCATTGGTTTGCTGTTATTCCCCAATGTCACACGTCCTAATCGTCTCTCTCTAAAAATACATTCCCACAGACACCTGGGAGAAGCACCACAACATGCACATCGTGCAACAAAACCACCAAGTCTACATAAGAAAAGTAACCAGGTAGTTTTTAGGAGCCACCATAGCTCGCATAATGTGTATCAATCTTTTGGTTTTACACCTCGATCCATTACAGCCCATACACCGAGTAAGGTTCCTCACGTCATCACAGCCTATACACATTACTCCTATAGTAGACCAAAGGAAACTATATCCAAAATATGTGTGTGTGAATAACCAAAATCCATTACATCCCTTTACATACATATATGGGGAAAACTAACCATTTTTTCCAACCATAACATATAACTACCAATTAATGATAGCAAGGCTAAAAGGGGTAGTCATCCATCCATACACTAAGTGGAATGTTGTGGAAAAGACCCCCTAGGGATTAGAATCCCCAGGGTGTCAGTTTCCTTAACTGACGAGTTTGAGTAGTGTATAGAAACAAAAAAAGTACAAAATAAACAATAACTCTCCACCGCACTATGGGATAACATAGTCATAGACTCAACTTCATATAACGTCTCTCAGACTCTGAGATTCCACTTCTATGAGTAAGTATCCTATATTCAGACAAAAATTTAAAGATCATAATTACATTACTTCATTACCTTTTTATCAGTTGTAATTTACGTTAATAAATTCTTTAAACATTAATTAACAATTAACAATAACACATTACATTTCATTAGCATCACACTCAAAATCCATTGTACCATCAAATTGTAACCTCAGAATTGCATCCCAGCAAGCTTCATCACCGTGGGTTAACATCATTTAATCAATTATTTATTTAAAAAATTACTTTCCCAAATTCCTAGGAATTATAAAAAAACCGTTTATGATACTAAACACAACGGGGCTCAACACGGTGAGTAGATGAACTACCTATCGATTCATTATCGCCTATAGCATGAGCTTATACCCATCCTCCCTTGAGAAGATAAAGAGGGAAAGCACGTGGAATACCCCCACACGTCTTCACCCATTTTTGTAATGAGGGTAAGAATACCAGTTGCCCTGGGAAGTGGGGAATGTATAAGAGATAAACATCCGAAAAGATCAGAAAGCATCCAATCATTCACATTCATCGCGTTCAATAATCCCATGTGTCCTCCCCAATACCCACATGCATAAATTGATGCATCTTTCCACTCTAGGCTTCAACTTTTTCCACAACAGATAGGACTTCATTCCCCCACATATCAAGATAGCCATCTAGGCTCACATAACAACATAAGAAGAATGAAAATAACATCATATCAATTGGGATATTATCCCTTCAACAACCATGAGGGTAACTCAGAACCCTACAAGGAATTATCTTTTATCAATCACCCTTTTCATTAATACATCTTGGATTTAACAATTTATTATTCATAGGTTCCAACTTCGGGAGACCTAAACAGTATGCTATCACAAATTGATTAAACATGCTCACTACATCAATTTTATTAACATAAAATTACAATGACAATAATCAGATTCATTCACATGCCTATTTATATTTATCCAAAAAATTATCAATTAATTTAGGAATTATGTTCTTCACCAATTTCCATCCACATAAATCTAAACAAGAAATCATAGATATCACACTATCTAGAAAAACAAGAGGCAATAACATACAATCGATATCTATTTATTTATCTGGTTCATATATTTATTAGGTCAATTTCATTATGATCTAGTGGAATAAAACATTGTAACTATATAGTTTCACATAAATGAAAAGAGAAGAAATGAATCCCCTACCTCAAATAGTTCTTGACATTTTTATACGAGAATGAGCCACATAATGGGTTACGATCTCCTCCCCCCATGACAACTGAATCCACCCTAGGATGCAGAGAAACCACCACAACAATCAATACCCATGATGATCCCTTTAGGAACATCGAAATATCATGACATAAAAGGGTGAGGTAAAACAGAAGGAGACAAAACCAAAATAATGGCGATAGACCATACCTTTTATTGAATATTGATCGATACTGCTTGGTTGCATCAAAACAGAGTGGAAACTATCCATGTTGGACAGTTTGATTTTGAAAATCCTATGGGATGGAATGAATGGTATGAGCATCTAATAGGTGAGAATATGGAGGATAAACTATGGAGGAAGATATATCATCCCTTTAGAAGATATAACAGATCAGTGGTTAAAGATATGAACGATTTTTCATTAAAAGAGTATCATATTAAACCACTTTTTTGGACCAAGTAAAAGTATCCTGAGCCTTAAGTAAATTAATGTAGGTGTCCTAGCCATTGAATCGGCCTTAGAGTCCTTAAAACATGTCATTAAATGGATTTTACATCAAAGGAAACATCAAAAGGGAGAAACTGAAGGAATCTGGAAACAATGATCATGAACACAATAATTTTGAAAATGAAAAACATTGTTCATGAACCTCATAGTTGAATCCTCACCATTTAGACCTCACCGTTCTGGAAACACAGTTCATGAACCTCACCGTTTGAACCTCACCATTCAAGAAACACTGTCCCTGAACATTACCATTGAAACCTCACTATTGGAACCTCACTGTTATCGAATCATTGTACACCCATCCATTCTGGAAACACTGTACACCGTACAATTTTGGAAACAATGTACAACATATCATTCTTGAAACACATTACAACCTACAGTTCTGGAAACACTGTACACCATACCATTCTAGAGACACTGTGCACCATACGTTTTTGGAAACACAGTTCCTGAACACTATATTTGGCAATGAAAGAGTCCACCATTGGAACCTCACTATTTTGGAGACACTGTTTATGAACTCAAAATTTGGAAAAGGAAAGAGATGTTACAATTAGACCTCTCAATTGCCATTGTTCATATAAGACGACTGATGACACTGTTCACATAAGGTTACCATTGCACTGTTCACAGAAGGTTACCATTGAATTGATCACAAAAGCCTACCGATGACATTGTTTACATAAGGCTACCATTGCACTGTTCACCTAAGGATATCGTTGCACTTTTCACAGAGGGTTACCGTTGCATTGTTCACATAAGCCTACTGAAGCATTGTTCACCTAAGGCTACTAATGACACTGTTCACCTAAGGCTACCGATGCACTGTTCACCAAAGGTTACCGTTGAACTGTTCACATAACGCTAGTGATGAAACTGTTCTCCTAAGGCTACCATTGTACTTTTCACATAAGGTCCCCATCTCACTATTCACATAAGCCTATTGATGACACTGTACACATAAGGCTACTATTTTACTGTTCACCTAAGGCTATCAATGACACTTTACTACTAAGGATACAGATACAATGTTCATAGAACTAGAAATTTGGAAAAGTGTTGGGAATATGTCTATTTGACCTCCCGGAACACCTCAGTCACCATTTTTTCGCAAGGGAATGGACCAGAGAGGACGAAGATATTATAATTATAATAAATCATCATATATAATAGGTTTTAGACAAGTTTTGGTTTAATTTATAACATTATCATTTAGCTTTAACCCTTAGTTAACTAATTTCAGACTTACCATGTCTTCATGTATATTCCTACTAAATGGTCAATATAGTCACCATATAATGACAATATAACCTCACATGGTTCACTTATAACATTTTCAACCTTATCTTTGACATTTGGCTGAATCATATATTTTTCGGACTATTTATCATTTACTAAAATATTAATTGATTTAATACTCATTTTTTCAATTTTATACTATTCATATCATAAATTTTTAAAAATGCATATAAACATGATCAATTCATAAAAAAGTATTATTTTAAAAATAAAAAGTCATATTCATCCATAAAATTTGTGAACAGCATAACATATTTCAAAAAAATATTTTAATATTTATAATCACATTTATTGAAAACATTCAATAATGAGGTAATCATTACATCATCATTATGTCATAAATAAATTTATTTATATTATGTCTAAATTAACAAATAAAATACCATTATTTGAGAAATCATTTTATCTTTATAATGACTATTTATACACAAATATATAAATTATATAATCCTACTATTTGTTTTACAAAATAATACATGTTTATGATATTTTTTTACTGTAAATAAAAATTTATTAATGTATTTATCTTACCCAAGTGGCTTAAAAGGACAAAATATGTACCCAAGGATTGTATTGGTCTTCCATGACTCATCCAATAAGGTTAGAACATTTGTTAACATAATTTTATATTATTATAATATTATTTTTACCATGATTCACTCTATTTACCTATAATTGCGGTAAATAAAAATCAAATGTTACTATTCACAAAAAATTATTTGTATCCTATTGAACCACATTTTACTTACTGATGGAATCCATGTATATCTGATTTTTGAAATTCAATTCCTAGAAGCTGTAAATTGTCATTTTAATGCAAACGTTTTTTTAACTACAATACAGCGTTTTTCACTATTCATAAAAAATTAAACGTTTTCAAAAAAACACAAAAACAAAACCCAAAGACAATATTTTTATTCCAAATTCAAAAATTATTTCAATTTTACCAAATTCAAAACATTGATGTTTCATTAATTAATTTAAAATTAATTTCTGTTGTAAAAACTAGAAAGCATGATTTTAAAAAGTACAAACTACAAAAAGATTGACATGTGTTTTTGACAAATTTTAAAGTGAAATTAGATCCAATTACCATAATTTGATTAAATGGTAAATATATAATCCAATTAAAATTTTAAACCATTTATAAAGATAATTGAACAGTATATATAAATTAGAAAAAAAAGACAGTTTTGACATTCAATGCAAAATTTTTCACAATTCATTAAAAATTGAACTTTATAAAAAATACCAAATATTTATCCAATGTAAATTTTGATGTCACTATTATAAAGAAGAAGTTTTTCTGTCAAATGGAATATATATAGAAGTGAAAAAAAAACTATATTTAAAAAGGGTTCGCCATCAAAACGCCGTAGATCTACCATTTAAGGACTAATAGATTATTTTATACTTAAAATCAGATTCATTCATATTTTATGCCTATAATATTATTGGATAAATGTAAAAACAATTAACACTAATTTTAATCATAATATGGTTTGTTTTGTTCATTCCCACTAATATAACGAATAGGCGTTAATTAACTTTGGAAATACTAATATTATATTATTATTTTTCAGTATGACTCGGCCTTGTGTGCAACATGAGATTTTAGAGAAACCCATTATTGCATGTCAGGTTTGCAATCAACCATATATTTACTTTTAAAGTAATATTAAAATTTTATTCATAAATATTAATAAATATGAAAATTCCATATTCTTTATTTAAATTTGATGTTACAACATTCCTCCCCATTGGGAATTTCATCCTCACAATTTTAAGATTGGGCTTGGATAAATCATTGGATGTCCCATATCGGAAAAAGAGTCAATAAAAATATCACATTAAAATAATTAATGATAATTACAAAGGTCAACCGAGATAACTGATACTTGTATTCCAAGTTGGAAAACATAGATATGTAAGAGAAACTAACCTTCATGTTCTGATGGGGAGTGATAGAAATAAAGATCATGAGTATGTTAACCACCAGAAAATCACAAACATGTGAAAAGTTAAATGGTCTTTGATTCCCCAGTATGAAAAGTAAACAGACAAAAATTTATTTGTTTTAGGTTCCCTTTCATAATGTTGAGAAATTATTGTATGCAATTGGCTTAGAACCGAAGGAAATATACCAAATTATCAGGTAGAGTTTCATCCTTTAGTAAATTTCTACCCTAAACTCATCTTTTCTCTAAACGATGAGTATTCAAGATGACATGGTCACAAATGATGTTATTGAATCATCTTCTAGTGAATCAACTAATCCCCCAAAGATTAAATATATATTAATAAAAACAAAAATGGTTATTACATGATCAGATAATCCCCAAAAGGTAATATTTTATTAAATCAAATACTTCTATTAATATCCAAAATTTAACAAACCATACCTAAATTTCAAAAAAGACCATTCCATAAAAAATTTTCCATAAAATTATTCAATATAATCCAAACTAATATTGAAACCCAGAACTCAGAATAATTTAATCATAGAGTCTTCTATCGTAAATCATAATATTTATCTCCTGAAGAGTAATTATCCAAATAACATATTATCCAAGATATGTTAATCATTTCCATTAAATAACTGAATTGTTTTAAGTCCACAATATAATCATATATTATTCGAAAATAAAATACCTCAATTACTCCTTAAATAAAATCCCACTGTATTCTATTTTCCTTAGTAATATAGTGTTTCCCAAAAAGAGAGAATGTCTGACAAAATATCCTTTATCAATTAATCATCGAATATTTTTCTATACTAAGGATTTAAATCTGATAAAACATATGTTCCAAAAATAAACATATTCTTAATCTATAAAATCATTTAATTATAAAACTAACACTAACATGGGACTTCACTTAGTCCGGTTGTAGGCGATGCACCCTTGTCGCCCTTCAGGTGTGGTTTCAATTCCTGTGGCCTTTCCTAATGTGATGTGTTGTCACCCATCTTGTGTGGTTTCATTTTTTATAAATATGAAAAATAAACCTAACATTATTTAACCTCAATGGTTGTCTTATACCTACCTTTTTCATAACATATCATAATTACATCATAATCTTAATTCATGAGGTCCTATATATATTAACCATTTACCTACATAATATAACACTATTACCAAATAAAGAACAAAAAACCATGATCATGATGTCCACCTGGTTTAATCATTATCTTGTTCATGTAGGTAGAAGGTCCATGAATTTAAATAATGATTTAGAGATTCTTCAAAATCTTTGGATTCCTTCATCCAAATACACCTTTTACAAATTGGGTCATATGGGTGTTTGCAAAAAAAATAGATTTGTAAAATAATCATGTATACCATATAATTTCAAAACATATGATAAAACATGTTTTTCATAAAATATTCTCACCATCATTGAGTTGAAACTATCAATAAATTTTACTTTTAAAATACCATATGTTTGTGCTAAAAGACTATATTTTAATAGAAAGTATTAATAGTTTTTGCAAGGTTCTACTTCTTTATCACCTTTTAGAAAATCATAATATGTTTCAAAATCTTGTGATAAGTTAAAATATTTGAAAATAGCTTGATACTATTTACCATTCTTGAAAACATGAAAATATTGAGAAAATTGGATTTTACTAAAAACAACTCATTATCCATGATGGTATTGAGGTATATAGGAGGTGTTTGATATAGCAATAAATTGCATGAAAGTGAGTTACATATTAGAAAATGTTTTTGAACCTTCTGGACATGACTTCACAATAATTATTGCAAGAAATTCCTCAGGAAGTGATAAGAATGACATTTCAGATCACCATCCTTCCATTTCTATCATAATTTCCTTGATCTAAAAAAGTTATAAAATAATGATTTACCTTAAAGTGTATATATATTGTCTAACCATGTGTCTAACAAAGACTCTTAATCCCTAATGATTCCTAAACTGGCCTTTGATACCAACAATAAGGTCCCAAACATAAACATTACATAATCATTAATTAAGTTAATAATTCACATTGAGGATATTTTCAGTTTTGAGATTTAGAGAATTTGGTCATATCTTATACATAACAACTTGAATATTACATGTAGATACTTCTACTCAGTATCTATATTTTTCATAAAAGAAAAATTCTTAAAAAAATGTGTTTATGGTTTTAGACACCATGACTTTTCCTTGATCCCATCCTTGACCATATTCAAATTTTAGTCCTATGGAAAACCGTTCAAAAAAATGGTATGATCATAAAAATCTCAATAAGAATATAAAATAATAAATGGAAACATTAGTCCATGAATACATAAAAATCAATGAAATCATACATTTCAATCTTAAAACGTAATCTATTTAACATACACTATGCAATCATAACATTTATGAATAACACATAAAAATATGAAATCATAATGATAACTTGTGGAATCTATAACATACATACATTATAGCATCCATAGCTACATAAGGAGTTACGTTTGGAATACCAATCATTTTATATTACCTAAATCTCTTAGGATAAACATTAACATTTACCTCTTTCATGTTTCCCAATGCATTAGAGAGCAATCATGGGCACACCCGCACTAAGATTATCATATAACCACCCATATATATAAACAATTCCAATGATCTATTATATATTCATAACACTTAAAACAATCCTATAGGAAAGAATTATTTCTGTATTTCAATCACAATATATCATTTCATGATATTGAAAAAAGCAATTTATTTATAACATTAAAAAATAAGAGTTTTTAGTAAAATTGTCCAACACTACACTAAAAATCTTGAGAGAAATTTAACACTAAAACACTCATTTATATATAAATAAATCCTTAAAATTATTTCTAATACATAGACTTGAATGACATGATTTATAAGATTATTTCTTCAAAAAATTTAAAATGATGTTTTAGTTAAAGAATCCTTTACCACATGAGAAACTCTTAAATTAGACTATAATATCAAAGAAAAATATATACATAATAATAATATAGGAATTCATGATATAAAACATCAAAATGGAAATATATACAACATATAGGATAATAATGAAGTACAATATCAAGATATACCTCAATTAAAGGAGAATGATATGTAGTCCCTGACAATTGTTGTACCATTCGATTGAGGATAAATCAATGAAGGAATTATGTATGAAAAATATAAATACCACAAATATAAGTGGATATTAAATGTAACACAATCAGAGTTCATTCACACATATTCATAGAAATCAATAATCACTAATTACAAGTTTAACCCAAATAATATAAATTTGGTTAAGATGTACCCTTACAAAAATTCGGCAGCCCAAGTACATGAGTTATAAATTCATAAAATTAATTAATAAGAGGGAAAAGGGTATATCATCCCATGCACATAGAATTTACCTCAATAAAAATTTATATGAACATATCCAAACATTTTATAATTCTAATTTAAATATATAACTTAAAAAAGTCTTTGACTAGAATAGGAGGGTGAAATGTTCCCTTATCGATTTGGTAACATTCGAAACATATACCCCATGAAGGAATGATCATACAATAAAGAATTAAATACATATAAATTAATTTATATTACAAAGATAATACAATAATTTTTCATACATACACCACAATCAACTAAATAGTGTCAAATATAACATGAATCTCACGAGAATAAAATGTCAGATAAAAACTACTTACCATGTGTCTGACATGTATTTGTCCATAATTTATCTCAATGAATAATAAAATTAAGTTAATTATACATTATTTAAGAACAATTTTCAATTTTTTTATTATTTTCTTTCACTTATTACAATTATATAACAATCATATAATTATTCATGTTCATATCAGTCTTTTTGTCGATATTCAGTAGTTATGCCAAAAATGAACTTGTTATAATTTCAAATTGTTCATGTGGTCAAAACTAATCAATCTCTATAATGATATTCATGATTTAGATATAATATATATCATTTTTATATATTGTATAAATGTATTTATAATAGTCCATACCATTTGGTTATATGAATATAAAATGAACTGTTCATGGAGACCGTAAGACATACGTACACATTAACAATATTTTCATTTATTTTATTCATTGTTAATGGTTTGAAAACCCAATGAGTCATTGATATATTATAATTAAATTATAATATAATATTTTTTTATACATTAAATAACTACATTAACACCATACTTTATTTGTTCCAAGTATGGCATGAATGAGTTATATCACTTTGAGGGTGTTGTAGTCCGCACTTCCTCGAATAAAAAAATCCAATTTACCTATAATGTAATCCCAAATTGTATGATATAAATGAAAAATAAATAAGAATATAGAAAATATAAATTTAATATATATCTCATATAAATACAGTTCTATCCTAATTTCTACCATGAGAGGTTGTAAGAGATAATTGAATAATCATCGTTTCGTGAGGCAATAGTTCATCATCCATAGAAACAGTTGTTCAATATCCTTTAGATGGAGGTGTGTGTAAGTTTAATTTTATTCACTCTCATAACAACAAAAAATTAAATTTATTATACTGCTTTTGTTTTGTTAACAAGGAATAAAAATATAATAGGGAGTGGAGAAGGAAAATAAAAGAAAAGAACTTGAGAGAAGATGTTACCTTAAAATCGGGTAACTCCATTTGGTTTGAACCGAAAGCCAATTTGGAATTACCTTATGATAAATGGATTGATTATAGTAGGAATGTAGGGAAACTAAAATCTTATTTGGGAAGAGGATGGATGATCCAAGGTTCTTGAGAGGTGTGAGTATTCGGTTAGAGGTGATGGCCTTTTATAAGGGGGAGGAGGGGCTCTATAAAATTGTTTGAAAATATTATATTATTATAAAATTATTTTCGATTTCATAAGGAACAAAAATAATAAAATTTTAATATACAATGAATATTATTCTATATACTCTAAAAAACATTTTTAGACAAGTTTTTGTTTCATTTTGTACCTAATCATTTACCTTTAGCCTTTAGATAACTAATATTACCCTTACTATGTCTTTTAATATATTCAAACTATATTGTTAATATAGTTACCATAAAATGATAATAGAATCTCAAGTGGTTCATTAATAACAGTTTAAACCTTATCTAAGTCATTTTGTAGAATCGTATATTTTTAGGCCTATTTTATAATTTAATAAAATAATAATTGATTTAAATAATAATTTACATAAATTTCTATACTATTCATATCATGAGTTTTTAATAATCCATAATAACATCATAAATTCAGAAAACATATCTAATGTAAAGATAATAATTCATAATAATCCATAAAATTAGTGTATGGCATAAAAATGTTCAAAATAAATTTATTTCAAAATTTATATTCTCATTTCTTTAAAACATTCATTGATGAGGTAATCATAACATCATCATTATGTCATAGAGAAATTTTTTTATATGTCGTATAAGAATTATAAATAAAATACCATAATTCAGGAATTATTTTTGGCTTTCTAAATAATATTTATAGTCAAATACATCTATTATATAACCCCACATTATAATTTTTTAAGGAAACAAATACATGTTTATGATATTTTTATTATTACTTTAAATAAAAAGATATTAATTTAATGATATTACCAAAATGGAATTAAAAGGCCAAATGTTCTACCCATGGAATGTACTGTTTGGCCATGACTCATTCAATAAGGTTATGAATTGTGTTATATTAATTTTATTTTATTCAAATATTATTTTTACCTAGAATTACATTATTTATCTTTAACCGTGGTAAATAAAAATCAAAAGTTACTATTTAGAAATAAAATTGTCCTATTGAACCACATTTACCTTACTACTGAAAAAAATGTATGTCTAATTTTTGAAATTTAATTCATATAAGCGCTAAAAATTCATTTTAATGAAAATGTCTAGTTTTTAACAATTATGTAGTGTTTTTAAATATTCATAAGAAATAGAATGTTTTAAGAAAAATTCAAAATATTCACCCAAAGATAATTTAGATACTTCAAATAAAAAATGATTTCTATTTTACAAAATTATAAATATATAAGTTTAATTAATTATTTTAAAATTAATTTCTGTTTTCAAAACTAGAATGCATTTTTTAAAGTAAAAACTACTAAAATATTGACATGTGTTTAGGTCCAATTTTAATGTAAAATTACTTATAATTAAAAAAATTATTATATGGTTAAAATTTAATTTCATTACCCTTAAAAACCATTTAAAAAGATAATATAATTATATAATGAAATCTAATGAAAAGACAGTTGTACATAAAAATGCATTATTTTTTACTATTCAATAAAAATTGATCTTTTTCAAAAAATACTGAAAACATACACAATGTAAATTATGATGTCCCACTTCTAAATAAAGAAGTTTATTTTTTCAAATGGAACATATAAAAGTGACAAAAACTAGATTTAAAAATGGTTCTCCATCAAAAGGTGGTAAAACTACCTTTTAAAAACCAATAGAATATTTCATGCCTAAAATTAGATTCATTCTTATATTAAGCCACTAAAATTTATTAAATAAATGTAAAAACAATTAAAAAATTTTTTAATCATAATATGGTTACTTTTGATCATTCATGCCAATACATCGACTAGTTGTTAACTACCAATTAATATAATAGTATTATATTATTATTATTTAGTGTGACTCATCCTAGTGTGCAACATCAGATTTCAGAGAAACCCTTTTTTGTGTGTCAGGTATCTATCAAGCATAACATTCATTTTTAAATTAAAATTAACATTTAATTCACAAATATTAATAAATATTAATATGTCATATTATTTATTTACCTGGGATGTTACATATATAATGAATAAAATGTGTGAATAATTTAAGTGAAGTGTATCCCTTTTATATGTGTGGGGTGGAAAACTCATAGGATTACATAAAATATTTAAATATCATAACATTAATATAATGAAAAAGTGGAACAAAATGGAACATAAATATAATATTTAATATTTTATTGTTGAACACACATAAAATAGAAATAATTAAACTTCGTTTTATATCATTAATTCCCTAATATATTTGTTTAACCATTTGTAAATGAGTTTCACCCCTAACATGGTGAAATTTATTTAATTGATATTTATGATTAAACTGGAAAAAACAAACACTTAATAATTTAAAAATCTAGAAATTATGATAAAAATATGGGATCTATTTTTTTAATATTAATTTCACATAATTGTTGAATATAATTTAATCTATTTATTCCAATAATAATGAATTATAGTTTATATAAAATGAATTTTAAGGAACAAAATATAATGTTCATTTATTCATATTTTGTTAATGATTGTAAAATTTATAATAAAATATTAACATTGATATATATTATATAAATTTAATTAAGATAATGAATACATATATAATGAAATTTATTTACAATGATAAAACACATTGATTATATGTTAATATAATTCATAAAATAGTATTTTTAATCACAAAATTTAACATATAATAAAATAAAATAATATATTTATTCCTAAGTAATTTAATAGATTATTTCTAATTAAATGATAAATTTTTTATTCTAAAATAATATAAAAATCCATTTCCCGGTTTTATATTACATGATGTATTGGATATGAAGCAATGTATCACCAAAAATATTTTTTAAGAAAATTCACTTAAGAATTTTTTTTCAATAAAATCAAAAAATTATTCTAGGATAATGATTAATTATATTTTAAAATTGATATAAACTTACTCAAATAAATCTATATAAATTTTACATGATAATTATAATTTCTACTCAATATATAATAAAAATATATTTTATGAGCACTTATTTTCAATGAAAAAAATTAAATCATATAATATTGACAACGTCTTATTTATGAACAAGTATATACATTTTAATTTTTCATTATAATTATTCATATTTTTTCATAACTATATTTTTTATATTAATACTAAAAAAACTAGAATTAGGATATAATAACCTTATTTAGATAATAATATTTCTTAAATCAATGTAGTATGGTTCATGTTCTGTGTTTTCTGTAAAAAATGAAATCCAGATTATTTCTCTATTAATCAATTTTTTTGGATTACCATAATGGTGTATGAGAATAATGATTAAGGGATGTTTAGGTTTATTCACTATTAACATTGATAATTTATACATTTTCTTGACGTATCCACTATAAATGATTGACATGAAACACATTATTGAGAATTGAGGTTACAAAACATGCATCATGGTTCTACAAGATGTATATTTTTAATATTTTCATGAAAATTATAACTATGAGTGTACAATTAAAATGGTTATAATTGAGATCATTTTTAAGTGTAAAATATTGGAAATTATTTATTAAATAATATATGATAAGGGGTAGTAATTTTATTTCATATGAGTAAGGTTGTTTTCATGGGAAAATGTTAGTGGGACATGTATATATATATTTCCTATGTTAAAATTTTATTATATATATTTTTGGTACCAAATTGATTTAGGAAAATGTATTACACATTATATTAATGATTTTAAAACATTAGAATTTTAATTAAGTAATAGATACATTTAATAATTTATAAATAAAAAAATATGATGATATTTCAAAAAACATTTCACTATGATGAATACAAAATTTGACCCCATTTAATGTAATTAAATTTCTAAATATGTGAAATTAACTTTTAAATGAAAACAAATAATGTGTTTTAATTTTTTAAATATCATTTCAGCCATTATGTGTATCCAATATTAATTAATAATTTTTACCATTTAGATTAGGGTTAATTAATTTTGATATATTAGTAAAGATGATAATAATGTAATAATTTAAAATATATTAATTTTATTTAAAAAAAGGTGCACACTTAACAATCTATCATACATTAAAAATTAATTTCTTTTTTATTGTTGAAAATATTTACCTTTATAATTTCATTTTATACCTAAATATAATATTAACCACATTACCAAAATCTAAAATGTTGTTATCAAATATTCAGATTATTTTATACAATTATATTTTTAAACGCGATAAAAAATATTAATATGTTTAATAATATTTATTTTAAAAACTATTATCTCTTATATATAAAATTTCCTTTTTTATTATAAATATTTATATAGATTTATAATTTTGTTAATTATATTAATATGTTAAATTTAATAATTTAATTGTAATTTTATTTTTTACTATTTTTATTTTGGTAATATAATTTTCATTTCAGTTTTTGTACACATATAAGACAAGATAATAAAATGATATTTATTTATGGAAATGTTTTGTTAAAAATAATTGTTTGTTTATATTCATCTACCCTTAATATATTTTTTACATAATGTTTTATTAAGATGATAAAAATAAGGATAATTGTGTCTCATTACATCCTTAGGTTCCCTCATAACCTATTAATGTTTTGAATCATCTACAAAACATTGAAAAACGTTGTGGCCTTGTTCTACAACACATTTACTATTCGGTCAATAATTTAAATAGATGATTATAAAATGAGTGACCAATCTCCAATGGATAATATTCTATGTTCGCTACATTCAATGGGTCATGTTTTCCCATATTAGAAAACTAGACATGGGAAGAATAATGTACTTGGGAGAGGTGTGTAGTGTGTCTTGTGTGATATTCTTATACTCAAATATGATCCAATATCTCAAAATTAACAAATTAACTTGGGGTCAACGTCCATTTCTTTACTACTATTATCAACCAATTTCATGGAAGTAACAATAAGAAATTTTTATTACCATCTTTGAACTAAATATTTATGCAATTCTTGTCTTTAAAAATCATTAATCTATGTTTTCCATTAGTCATATTTCATAAAATGGATTGAACATGTTTTTTTAATTTCATGGACACATATAAGAGATATTAGTTTCATCTCAAAAATCAACCTAATAGGATTGAGTAAAATATATCTTCCCATAAATACCAAAATATTGTGATATAATAATTCTAGATTTAATATTGTTTATATATTAGAACTCTAACTAGGGGAGGTGTTGAGCCTCACATCCCTTGATGTCTATATAACATGATATTAGTAAATCATGTATATTTTTAATAGACTTCTATGGATAACCATCCATATGAGGATGAAAAATAGTTATAAATCTCAACACATTAATAATAAATTCTAGAGACATCTCATTAATGATGAGTTAATCCTTATAGAATAATCAAATACAACTGATTTTGGTACTATATGTAGACACAATACTTCACTCATGTATATATTAGTTTATTCATGAAGAAAAAATTACCCATAAATGGTAATAAAAATCATCAACTTCTTAATGTTATAAAATACAACCCAAATAGCATTATGATATTTGGACACTACAGGGGGTCCTATGACGAAATCCTTATGGATGTTATCCCATTTTCAAAAAATTTATTTTAAATTGTTTCAACATACCCCTAAAAATTTTTTATTAACCCTTATCAAACTAGAATACTAATCGTCATGTTATTTTTTAAAAAATATTACTATTCAGGATATCCTACAAAAACATTTGGTGTAGGACTCTATACAGTTTGATACATCCTTGATTAATAAATTATGATTATTTATGTGTTCCATACAAATCTTCCACCACCAATTTTTTCTTTGATGGGAAATATATCCTTGTTCCAAACATTATGACCCCATATTTATAAATGATTGTCTATATAACATTTAATATAATTTTTTCATTATTTATATCTTCATTCATGGCTTAATTAATATTTATTTTAATTTATGATTGAAATATAATTTTGGAATGATATGATGTCTCACATACCCTCATGAGTTTGAGATTCACCCTTCACAATCCCTTGAGTAATTGGTTATTCCATTCATAATTGTTTATTGGTTAGAGAGACCTTTTAAACTCATATAGTCAACCAAATTATTTTACTTACTGTGGTGGTAATGTGATATTAATTCTTAATATTATATCTATTACAACAATATTATTCAGTATATACTAAACTAATTCAATGTGAATATATATTTCATTCTTTTTTGTATTTGTATTTGTATCACAATATTATCTATAAAGGTAATGTCACTATGTAATTAATGAAATGATCACTATCACCAGTATATAATCAAATCATATGTACTTCTTCTCCAAATCCACAAATTGGAATAATGCATAAAATGAAAAAATATAATTATATATTAGGAAACTACCATATCAAATTTAGAAAAATCACATTACATTAAAGAAAATTTTCCACAAGAGTTTAATTTCATTTACGAAGATGCAACAAAAAACCTTTTTTTATTCCAAAAACAATTATAAATATTGATTTAAATAAATTAACATTAATACCTTATTTGTAAAAATGTTTTTTTTATTTGATAAATGTGATAAATTAATCAAAAATTGGATAAAAATACCCTACTATCCCAAGAGAACTATGATTTCAATTACTGTTTTGGTCCATAAAAATTTATCAATAACATACATCATTGTTATATATATATATGAACATTAATGAGATTACATACTGACTAATGATAATATATACATGTGGAATAAATAGTTTTTAAATTATTTATAGAGTTTTTAAATTTTCATGTTCGTTAATATAATATGAATTTCATCATTATAATGTCAATTTGTTTTGATTATATGATAATACCATCTCTCAATAGAAGAAAAAAGTAATGAAGGTATTCCTTAAGGAATCAATTTGTTAAATATATGATGATATATTGGTAAATTATTAGATTAAATGTATTCATTATATATTTATAGTATCAATATCTCCTTTGGAATGATATTTTGGAAGTTTCTTACCATAAGACCTATATATGATGATATCCACATAGAAGGTAAATCTTTGAGGTGTACATTGATTATTTAAATTGATTTAAAAATTCTTTGATGTGAATTAAATTATATTTATTCTTATTTTTGATCATGTTACACTCATAACAGTCATTGAAGATATTCATTGATATATCATTCATTTAAATAAATTGGACTATAAATCCTTATGGAAATACATTGGGGTACATGAAACTCTTTTTCGAATTATAATTTAGATTACTCTTTGATTCCAGTTATTAAATACGTGGAATCATATATGGAATCTTCTAGAAAAGCATTAATATAGGAATATGTGAAATTAAAAAAACAACTTCAGACTATATGGGGGGAAAATGAATTTAGTCATGATATAAATATATATATTTCAATAAAATAGGTACATTTTCAGTTATTTCTTCATCATTTGTAATTTTATTTTGAAATCATCCATTTATATGTATGATAACAGAAATTATATACTTTTACACTACGTGATTTTGATGGTTAACCCTATATTAATTATTAATTGTAGGATGACTCAAGATTTGAAAAATGATCTCAATTACCAAACAATAAATGTGGACATTTCCAAATGATATCAAATACCAATAAAATATTATGTCAAATTCAATATTGGGAAGATTAAATATGTTTATAATTATTATTTTCAATAAAATATTAATTAGATTATATTTATATATTATAGATGTGATCATTGTCCCAATAATGTTTTTCACATATAAGTAAATATAAATTAATGAGATGATGATTTCATATTATTAAAAAACCAATTTCTACATTATAAAGATAATAACCATATCAAAATATGCAATTCAAAGATCATGAATAAAGAATAAGTGTTTCATGCATCAATTAATTATTATTATCCACCTAAGTAATATTTATTTCATATTATCTCCCGTATTCCATGGGAATGGTTTTTTATTTGCGCCGAACCTTTTCAATAACCCTGGTGTTAAGGAATTTCTTAACATAATTCCCCAACCCAGTAAAATTGAATAATTGAATAGTTTATGGGGTATATGGCTGGAAATTCCTTACAGCCAATGGATTTTTTATACTTTTAGAATTCAAGATCCTGATGACCAACACTACCACACCTAAGATATATTCATGAACTTCGAATGAAATTTACTTTGTGTTTCAATAAAAATTTATATAAATATTGGAGATGAATCTTATTTCTATCATGGGATATTTTATCTAAGTTCCACTAAAACAATACCTTCCATTTTTTATGGGGGGTAAAGAGAGTCTTTGGGTTCCATTTACACTCAAATTGTACAGTATTAAGTCTAATAATAGACAGAAAATTCAAATATAACTACTTCTCATCAGATACATTTCATTATGATGTTAAAAATTCAATAATATCTAATATCTATAAAAAATATGGAGGCATACATCACAATTATAGTGATTATGACTTTGTAAGTTTCAATGGTTTAATTTACCTTTATCCAAACAATATGACTACATTTTTTATATTGTTGAACATTTTACAATAACAATAATTAGTTGAGGAAAAATTATTTAACTCTTAAAAAGCCATTCAATATAATTACTCATTATTTTTTGTATTCATAATATTTGTCTACCATTGATAAACCTCTCATTTTTACCTATATATATACAGTATAATTATCCATTTTTAGGGAACATGAGAATGGATTATATTATTTCAATCAGATTTATCCATTTGATTATAGTAAGTGTATTAGATTATCATATCATATATTGTATACATTATGACAAGACATACCAAATATTTGATTCTCCTACTATTGTGTGTCTGGGGATCCACATGATTTGCAATATTAATCATATATTGGGAGAGTTAGGTGATCATTTACATGTGGTTTTTACTATATTCTAAATTCTGTTGGACTTTTTTTGGATCATTCATAACAAAATCCCTCAAACCCATTATTAATTTTGAACTTTATACTTAAAACTCTATCAAAACCCAAATTGGTTAATACTGATTGGAATATACTTAATAACAGAAAGTGGGAATATTCCAATCAGTAATAGTAATTATTTGCAATCATAAAAACTATTAAATTATTACATCATATAATTAAACTATAATTTATTTAGTTTTTTCTATATTAGACCTAGGATCAATTAGGTTTGATTATCGTATAATTCTCATAAAATAATTAAATTATAGTAGTAATTATTCTACCAAATATGTTTTAAAAGACTACGATAGACGAGAATATATCCTCCAAAAGATTGTTATAAAAAAAATTTGGTTTTGATTTTCTTTCATTCACAATGTGATTATTGAATTAATACACAATAGGAGCTTTTTAGCGATATTTCATATTTGTATACATTTAGCGGAGCCTTCACCTTCTATTAGAGTACAAAAAAGGATGTATTAATATGAAAACCACCATCCCATGAATTTTAAAGTACTTAAAGATATCATATTACATAATGGACTATATCTTGTTTGTTCACTAATAATATATTACCCTAAATGCAGTTTTAACTCAAATAATATGAAAATATAACATAATATTGTACATATAATTACCTAGTCACCGAATTATAAAAATTGTTTATCATTAAAATATTTGATAAAAAAAATTATATTATCTAATAAATTTAACATAATGAAAACCATGGATTTTAGAGTATTTGGAGACTATCAAAATACGAATAAAAAATAAGAATTATACTAAACAATCACCACAATATAATCCAAAATTTTGTTTTTCTAATAATTCCACAATAAAAATCATCCTTATTTCATGTATAATGAAAACATGATAATATTGTGAGATAAATATCTTAGTGAGTGTATGAAAAAATCATCATGATACCTATGGATAGATTATAAAGATATGAAAAATCATTTGTAGGAGAGGAACCTCAGATCTAGATAACATGAATTAAGAAAAAATTATTCATATATAATTATTAGAAAATAGATAATACGATTTGATAAAAAATATAACCAATTATATTCAATGGGATTTTATGTGACTTCAATATGGTCTATAGGGAATATATTTATCATGTATCAAAGAATTATTGAACCATACAAGGAATATAAAACAACTCTGCATATTAGGAATGAAATTTTATTTCCAATAGTGAATTATACATCCCTGCATGTTTCCCATATTGGATTACGACTAATATCATAATTAAAATGTTTTATTGAAAATAAATATATGTTTATATATTATTTCTATTTATTAAAGGAATATTAGATGAAGTTTCAATATCCCAGCTTATGTGCCACAAAATAGTGGCCCAATCCAGTAAGCCACATTACCTCAAGAATGCCTCCTATACATCATATTCTATCGACTAGATTTGAGGGTTTCATAAGTCAATAATGTGGAATCTAAAACAACTTTTATTAGAGAAATACAATAGATGAAATAAAAAAAGGAATAATATATAAAAATAAACAATACCACTGTCTCAATAAAAAATTGAAATAAAATAAAATATACAACTAAATGATATATCATTAAATTAAAATTCATGATTCATGTTTTTCAAATGATAACTCATAAGAAAGAAACTGAAGAATCGTTATGGGTCCTGAATCACATTCAGTTCCCTCAACCATGGTCTAACCCTATATCATCCATCTAACACATTTCCTTCTCCAATTACATGTCTTGCAATAATAAATACTATTCTGTTGCTGATTAGAAATCCTGAGTAGTGTTTCAGTATATGATAATACCATCTCTGAATAGAACCCCAAATTAATGAAGGTAGTCCTTAATGAATCAAATTGTTAAATATATGATGATATATGTGTAAATTATTAGATTAAATGTAATAATTATATATTTATAGTATCAATATATAATTTGGAATGATATTTTGGAATTTTCCTACCATAAGACCTATATATGATGATATCCACATAGAAGGTCAATCTTTGAGGTGTACATTGATTATTTTAGTTGATTTAAAAAATTTGTGATGTGAATTAAATTATATTTATTCTTAATTTTGATCATGATACGCTCATAACAGTCATTGTAGATATGCATTAATATATCATTCATCTAAATAAATTGGGGTACAAGAAACCCTTTATCAAATTCTAATTTAGATTCCTCTTTGATTCCACTTATTAAATAAGTGGAATAACATATGTAATCTTCTAGAAAAGCATTAATATAGGAATATGTGAAATTAAAAAAACAACTTCACACTATATGGGGGGAAAATGAATTTATTCGAGATATAAATAAATATATTTCAATAAAATTGGTATATTTTTAGTTATTTCTTCATAATTGGTAATTTTTACTAAAATCATCCATTTATAGGTATGATCACGGACATTATATACTTTTACATTATGTGATTTTGATGGTTAAACCTATATTAATTATTACTTTTAGGTTGATCAAGATTTGAAAAATGATCTCAATTACCAAACAATAAATGTGGACATTGCCAAATGATATCAAATACCCATAAAATATTACGTCAAATTCAATATTGGGAAGATGAAATATGTCTATAATGATTATTTTCAATAATATTTCAGTTAGATTAGATTTATATATTATAGACCTCATCACCTTCCCAATAATGTTTTTAACATATATTTAAATATAAATTAATGAGATGATGATTTCATATTAATAGAAAACCAATTTTTAAATTATAATGATAATAACCATATTAAAATATGTGATTCATAGATCATGAATAAAGAATAAGTGTGTCATGCATCAATTCATTATTATTATCCACCTCAGTAATATTGATTTCATATTATTTCCCGTATTCCATGGGATTGGATTTTTATTTGCGCCTAACCTTTTCAATAACCCTGGTGTTAAGGAATTTTTTAACATATTCCCAAACCCATTAAAATTGAATAATTGAATAGTTTATGGGGTATATGGATAGAAATTCTTTACCTCCATTGTATTTTTTTATACTTTTAGAATTCATGATCCTAATGACCAACACTACAACACCTAATATATATTCATGAACTTCGAATGAAAATTACTTGGTATTGCAAAAAAAATTTATATAAATATTGGAGATTAATCTTATTTCTATCATGGGATATTTTATCTAAGTTCCACTCAAACAATACCTTCCATTTTTTGTATGGGGGGTAAGGAGAGTCTTCGGCTTCCATCTCCACTCTAATCGTATTGTATTATGTCTCTTCATATACCCAAAATTCAAAAATAACTAGTTCTCATCACATAAATTTCATTATGATGCTAAAAATTAAATAATCTCCAATATCTACAGAAAATATAGATGTATACCTCACAATTCTAGTGATTATGACTTTGTAAGTTTCAATGGTTTAATTTACCTTTATCCAAACAATATGACTACATTCTTTATATTGTTGAAAATTTTACGATAACAATAATTAGTTGAGGAAAAATTATTTAACACTTTAGACACCATTAAATATAATTACTCATTATTTTTTGTATTCATAATGTGTGTCTACCTATGATCAACCTCTCATTTTGACCAATATATAAACAGTATAATTATCTTTTTTTAGGGAACATGTGAATGGATTATATTATTTCTATCAGATTTATTCATTTCATTGTAGTAAGTGTATTAGATTATCCTATGATATACTGTATACATTACAACAAGACAGACCAAATATGTGATTCTACTAATATTGTGTGTTTGGGGATCCACATGATTGGAAATATTAATCATATATTGGGAGAGTTAGGTGACCATTTCCATGATGTTTTTTTCTATATTCTAAATTCCATTGGTCCTTTTTTGGATCAGTCATCAGGAAATCCCTCACACCCATTGTTAATTTTGAACATTATGCTTAAAACTATATCAAAACTCAAATTGGATAATACTGATTGGAATATACATAATAACAAAAAGGGGTAATATTGTAATTAGTAATAGTAATTTTTTCCAATCATAAAAACTATTAAATTATTACATCATATAATTACCCTATAATTTCTTTACTTTTGTCTATATTAGATCTAGGATCATTTTGGTTTTATTTTCTTATACTTCTCAAAAAATAATAAAATTAAAGTCGTAATTATTCTACAAAATATGTTTTAAAAAGACTATGATAGACGAGAACATATCCCCCCAAAAATTGTAATAATTTTTTATTGTTTTGATTTTCTTTCATTCACAAAGTGATTACAGAATTAATACACAATATGACGTTTTCAGTGATATTACATATTTGTATACATTTAAAGGAGCCTTCCCCAACTATTAGAGTACAAACAATGATGTATTAAATTGAAAACCACCAACCCATGAAATTACAAGTACTTCAAGATATCATATTACATAATGGAAAATATCTTCTATGTTCACTAATAATATATTACACTAAATCCAATGTTAACTAGACTAATATTAAAATATAACATAATATTGTACATATAATTATCTAGGCACCCAATTATGAAAAAATTTTATCATTAAAAAATTTTCATAATTAATAATTATATTACCTAATAAAATTAAAATAATGAAAATCATGGATTTTAGAGTATTTAGAGACTATCAATATAAGAATAAAAAATAAGAATTATTCTAAATACATCACCACAATATAATCCAAAATTTTGTTTTTCTAATAATTCCATAATAAAAATCATGCTCATTTCATATAGAATGGAATCATGATAATATTGTGAGATAAATATTTTAATGAGTGTATGAAAAAAAAACATCATGTTACCTATGGATAGATTATAAATATATAGAAAATCATTTGTAGGAGAGGAACCTCGTGTCTAGATAACATGAAATAAGTAAAAATAATTCATATATAATTATTAGAAAATAGATAATATCATTTGATCAAAAATATAAACAATCATATTCAATGGGATTTCACATGACTTCAATAATGGTCCATAGGGAATATAATTGTCATGTATCAAAGAATTATTGAAGCATACAAGTTATAAAAAACAACTCTGCAGATTAGGAATGAAATTTTATTTCCAATAGTGAATTATACATCCCAATATGTTTCCCATATTGGATTATGATTAATATAATAATTAAAATGTTTTATTGAGAATAAATTTATGTTTAAATATTATTTATATTAATTAAAGTAATTTCATAAGAAGTTTCAATATCCCAGCTTCTTTTCCACAAAATAGTGGCCCGATCTAGTCAGCCACATTATCTCAAGAATGCCTCTCGTACATTAGATGATACCGACTAGATGAAAGGGTCTGTTAAGTCGATAAATAGAGTCTAAAACCTCTTTTATCAGAGAAATTAAATATCAAAAATAAAAAAATGAAGAATATATATACATAAACACTACCAGTATCTCATGAAAATAATTAAAATAAAATAAAATATACAACTAAATTATATAACATTAAATTAAAATGTATGATTCATGTTTTTCAAATGATAACCCATAAGAAAGAAACTGAAGACTCCCTGTGGGTCCTGAACCACATTCAGTTCCCTCAACCATGGTCCAACCCTGTATCATCTATTTAACACGTTTCCTTCTCCCATTACATGTATCACAATAATAAATTCTATTCTATTGCTGATTAGAAATCATGAGTACTGTTTGACTATAACCTAGTATGCCACAAAAAATGGTGTCTAAAACAAATGAATTCAATATATGGTTCATGAAATATTATAATTAAATAATTACAACATATAAGAAAATAGTTAACACATTATCAATTAATCCTTATTAATTCACACAGAACATCGAGTTACAACGAACACCCATATCTCATTACCTTCTTTGGCCCACACCAGATCAGAATGATATAACATATTCAATTAATATATAAACAATAAAACCTATTGGAAACATCATCCAATGTAAATTTTATGGGTGTCAGACGCCATTTCTTGAACATTGTGTATCAATCATACATATATATCATGGGTGTATAACATCATGTTTAGATACCCAATTCTCTGGATTGAATATATTTAATTAGATAGATCATTATTTATAACACACTGTTAATCAACTGTGAATATATATCAATGGAATATAACTCCATGTAAAACACCCCATTTATCAACTGTGCTTATATATCATATGAATAAATAATCATTTCTAACATTCCAATTATCAACGAAGCATATATTGAACTAGAGTAGATTGTCTTGTCTAACACCCCATTTATCAACTACACACTTAAACAAAATTAATCCACCTTTCCCAATTAACTACCAATAATTCCATTAATTAATTTATAAATTAATTCATCCATGTCCATTTATATATAATAAAATTAATCAATCCTCCCACATTCATAAAATCCAATAATTAATTTACAATTAATTATTCTCAATTTATATCAAAACAGAAAATGAATTTAATAATTAACTCCATAATTAATTGTCCACAATTATTAAACATATATAGTGATAATTATTTCATCAATTAATTACTTGAATCCCACAATACCGTTATTAAATCAAATCCATTATTCACCAATTAATTAATTGACCACAATAATTAATCAGATTTATGTATTAAAATTTATAAACAAATTATTGAAATTTTGTAATCGCATATTTTTATTTGATATCCAGATAATGTGATATGAATTATATACCACCTACCTTGATTCATTGACAAAATATTACCTAATAAAAATCCAGATAATTAAAAATAACAATTATGTAGATCAAGATCCAAATATCAATACCTTAAATCAAGAATAAAGAAAACAACATATATTAATTCAAAATTTATATCCATAATACTAGATATATATTCTATAAATATAGATCTATATCTATAAAAATAGATGATTATCTCCCACCAATAGCATTAGATAAGGAAGGTGGATGAATGGGAACACAAAGGGATAGAATCCACTTGTCGAGGGAAGATAATATCATACATAAAATATCTGAATCATGAATAACAATGGTGGTATGGCCAATGAATTTACTGTGATAGCTCTAAAATCACTAAATTCATCCTAGTGACAAATGGGGGTAAAAATGAGTGATTTTTGAGCATTCAGAATAGTCAAATATTAATTTTAGAGAGAATTTAAAAATCACTCATAGTTAACAAGGACGAGGTGAAAGCTTTTCTATAATCGTGATCCAACTATGACCCAATTATTTTATGGGTTCATAGTTTCTCCTTTTAGGGATAATAGTTTGTAAAATTGTGTGATATCCATGAAAACCACCATTTTCCATGGTTTCATGGATCCATGTGTTGGAGATCATGATTTTCTCTAACTATGTTCCCACAATGCACATACCGTAGAAATGAATTTTTATAAAAATAACAACAATGAACACCACATGATTTTATAGAATATAAAATTACTCAAATAATTATATAAGTGTACAATAATATAAGACAGAGTCAAATCTAGAAAAGGATAGGATCATACAATATCAACACCTTATAATAGCTAATCCGTGAGCTACACTCCAAATCATCTATTTGATTCTGAACCAAAAAGATAGATCTACTAAGCCCATATTTATTCTTAAATTAACCATGTATCCTTATGTATAGGACCATATTGCTACAATACATGAACTAGAGGCATATTCCCTCACCCCAAAAAATTTCTCACTTTGATCTAGCACAAGTATCATATTCCCCATAAATGATATTTTAATAAAAATGTATTAATCTTCCAAAAATATCATATGAGAAGGATTGGGAAGATTTCTAAAAAATTATGATATATGAAACAATTATTGCATAAAACTATATTAAAAAGGAACGACCATTTGGTATCCCATCGGACAAATTCTCTCCACAACCATAATTGGTCAAAAAAACATGGGTTCCAACTTGCATTGCCTCTATAACATATAGTGACCTAGTATATATGAAAACCAAAGGAATACATGATCACTCATTTTAAACCATTTGCGTCATTTATGTCTATATTAATATGTATTTTTAGTACTCTAATATATAGACATACATATTTGAAGTAGACTCATTTCCTCAACATTTGATGTACAAGAATAGATTCCCACAACTCGGAATCACCATACTCCATCCAACACTTGGGTGATCTACATGAACTACCATAAAGTGGCTTAGATGGTTCCATTTGTTTCATTTCCTAATCAAAATTTTAATATGATAACACTAACAAAACTAGGTTCGTTTTCCATGATCCACTAAAGTCAAAAACCCATTCCCACAACATATCCTATAAAATATATATTGTAAGCTGTAACTACCCATCTATCTACGAGTGGAAGGCCATAATCAATAATTTCAGTGTACAAAGTACCTTATGCATACCTTGTAAAATTGTGAGGTGGAATTTGAGTCATGATAAGAATCTATAGTCTGTCAAACACAATGAAAATTGACTATCTATTGAATATACAAGTCTTCCACCTAGTCCATTGATAATGTTTAAACTATAGGAAGGAATTTCACTATATTAATTAGTTTATTTAACAACAACCTAGATATCATCATTCATCAATGTAGTCATTGGAATAATTCCCACAAAATATGTGTTCATGTCATCTCATTTACAATCCCGAATGGGGAATGGATACATAAAAAGTCCAGGTCATTGATGCTCTACCATCACATACAGACATGTGTAATGACATTTCATGAACCATAATATCTCCTTGTACATTCCCATCCACAAAAATTATCATCATATCCCATGTTTCATTTTTTTCACTCATATATGTACCACCCACATTGAGGCATGAAATTCCCAAACAAAATGCTCCCACATACTCATAGGAACAACAACCTATTTTTCACATAGATGATTCTATCACCATCTATACATGAATAGAATTGTGAAACCCCACCTGAATGTGTTTACCTTAAGGTAAAACATTCATTTTCTTCATAAATATTACATAAAATCAATATCAAAAGTGTATTATCCACTAAAACTGATACCATGATCATCTCCTCTTAACTTATTTGAACCTCTACGTGAATCTCAGATAGTAAATCAATCATATTATAATCGTCACGAAACTCCTGATCTATCAGAGACAAGGATTTCATTTTCATAATTTCAACCATAATGTTTCCCTTTCCAATCATATATCCCAGATCAAAATAAAAAAGAAAAAATATAAGCCACCCATCTCTCCTTCCAAAGATTCAGATGTCACTGTGAAAAGATGTAACTGAATAAATTTTGTTTGATGTACAAAAAAAATCAAAATCTTAATAGATAATTATATAAACACATAAAATAATAAGACAAAACTACATGTTTTAGTACATTAATAGGGTAGTTCTATTCATGTGTCCTCAAATTCCCTGAAAAATATTCAATAAATCGATCTCCCCACATCAACATGGCTCCATGTAAAATCCCAGAAGAATCACAATACATTTTATAATCCTCACCTATACTTGGTAGGATCATTATTGGTGGGAATGTAAACTATTTCATTATCTCTTGGATAGAATACTTACATTCTTACGACCAATAAAACATAATCCCTTTTTTGATCAAGCCCAAAAGAATCTCGGTCAAATCATAATAGTATTATATCAATCTAAAATAATATACATATAACCCTATAAATATAGGGATATTGAATACATTTTTAGGAATATACCAAGATACTACTTCCCAAAACTTCTCTCGGTTCACTAACACACATCCTTACCAGATAATGTGACAAAATAAGTGTTCATACTCAATCGAAAACTTAAATTTAGATAACTTGTTTTCTAGTCAATTCTCTCTTAGTGTACTCAAAATGATGTTAAGATGTTGGGCATAATAATTATGGGTCTGGTTCTTTAGAAATATGTAGCCGAGAAACAATAAAAAAACTGATCCAGGTAAGCATGGAGGATTTAATTTATCAATTCCCTAAACATTAGTTTCATGTTTGTAAACCAAAATACCATTATGATTAAGTCATGTACTCCATACAATCTTTTGAATTCATTCCTCATTATATTAGATGTCCTAACATTCAGATGATGATATAATGATCTTAATAAATATTCATGAACAATCAATATTCCTTATACTAGTAAAAAATATCATCAATATATGGAAGAGGATAAAAGTTCTTTAAATTCATCCGGTTCATATTACATTCAACAGAACCCAATCATATAGGAATATAAGCCTTTATTGAAAATGGAACTGTAGGACCCTAAGATTTTTTTCATGGACTAATAAATTACATTATCCTCCAAATCCTCAAAACTGATTCTTATGCTTCAAATGATCCATTGTTGTCATTATATGGGATGGAATTGAAAGTAAATTCACCTGAGGAATGTGGTGCATGGTAAATTTCACATCTCCCTCATGTAGGAATCTTATAAAATCTTCACGAAACACCTCCTGAAATTATTTCACCACTTGTGATAAGACAACTTTATTCACATATCTGTCATCCTACAACAAACTAGCTACCTAGGATGTTAGAAATCAGAGATGATTAGTAATTGTCCCCATTTGGCCTTCCTAGATATCACACTCTCCACAGTAAATATTTTTTCCCTAAGGATACAAAAATTTAACTCTCATATTGTAAAAATCAATGTGGTCATGGTATGATACTATCCAGTTCATATCCATAATTTGGTATATTCTTAACATGTCAATAATATAAAGATACCAAGTAAAAATGTACTCCCTGATCTTAAGAGATCATCACTTTCACTAATAGTTGACTTTAAGCTATAATCCCATATTTGTATCTATATTCATTACCACACTCAAAAACACTACCTCCATTATTAATACATTAACCAGTTTTGTAGATATAAAAGAATGAATGGAATTGTTATCAAATAAGGTAGTGGATAATGTTAATTATACAATAATAGTAAATTTCATGTTGGTGGACTTTCCCCTCTATCAAAAAGTATAGGCTGTAGCATATAAAATATGCCATCCCATCTTCCTATTGATGTCAAATAACTCCCTTGAGCTTCACCAGTATGCATGTGTTTTAACTCGTTACCAGATTCACCACATCTACTACCTCTACCACCTCATTCAGTAGAAAATCATATTTCAGACAAATACGTTGTATAATATCCCATACATTCCCCTATGTTCTGTCTCGCTCCTCCATCACTACATGACTATCATTGATTCCTATAGAACATCTGTATATTTTCCATTAATCCTCATGATCATAATTCTTCTAGTGGTCATATAAAATGCTTCTGAAAATATCATATATTAACACACTGATTTCAAATCACTTGGGTACGATCCTGAAAAATAGATCCCCATGGTTGGATAGTCTTATTCCAACTACATGGGAAAAATATATAATAATGACATTTCCAACTCTCGTAAGATGTACCCCTATATCTTATATAAGAAACAACTTATCCTCTAATAGAGACCTATTTTAGGTTATCCTAAATAATGAGAGTATTATTCACCAATTTAGAAAACATCATATGTCTGATGAAATTCATATGTGAAAACATTTCACAAATAAGTCCAATTTGGAATCGTTTTTCCATAGTAGACTCATTTCCTTCTAATATTGGATAATTTTTTTTGGGAATTTATAAAGATTCCATCATAATCCCTCAAATAAATACTCTCTGAATCCATGCTCATGAACATTGTTATGTTCTCATTAATCAAAATATCTTGGTGAAATTACGTGAAGAACATATCCATGAATTCCATTCATAACATATAATTAGCCTGTCTAGTCAGACCCTAGATGTCCCACCAACACATTAGTGATCATCATTGAATATAAAAGGAAAACATGACCCTCTTTTAATTAGGTGTATCTAAATTGTGTTTTATTTTCTAGATAGTCTCTATCAAGAATATATCTCCCTGATGTCCAACCCTTCTACTAATTGTATGAGGGTGATTCAACTTAAAATCTCTTGACTGGTCAGACATTCTCTTCCCAACCTACCCTGGTACATTTCCAGGACATTTATAATGAGAGATAATTTCTCTCAGAACATCTCCCCTACTTCCTCACATGGAATTATCATATCCGTAAGTTCTACTATTGGTAAATCATCTTCACCCATCACCTCCTTCCATCCTGTTAATATGTGTCGTCATGGAGGAATATTTCTATAATTCAAAAAACACATCTTAATATATATAAAACAACATTTTCACATTTATGTAATTGGAATAATCTTGTCAATTTAGGAACATTATTTACCCCAATCCATTCTATGTGCTCAAAACTATATCTATATAACTACCCATAAGAGTACTACACATAGATCATATTTAAAAAGGGTAAACATTTTCATATCTTGATTCTCTTTTAAAAAACATTTATTCACATTTTGAATCATTTATACCACTTAAAATTTATATTAGGAACCATTTTTAGTAAAAAATAACATTAAATAGAAAAAAAACTATGTGAAAAACCCCACACAAAACTTGTTTCCTAGTGTGTGCCTAAAATTAAGCTTGTTCCAAAAACATCAAACTTGAAAGAATGATGCATGTTGACTCAACCCTCATGCCATTCTAGGCCATGATTCAATTCTCAGAAAACCTAAAAAAAATTCTATTTCAAAGTAAATGTATCAAAATTGGTGAAATAATAATCCACATTAACAGAAAACAACACTAATAATAATCCCACCCGGGGTACTTACACCCACGAAAAAGCTCATAACCAAGGACTGAATCATCCAGTTCTCATGTCTACCATTCCAATAGAGTATGAAAAAATAATAATAAATGAATACATGGATCTAATACCACATTGTAATATCCTAGCCTCGGTTCCAGACATCGATTCAATGATTTGGTCAGGCACATGACATAAATCGTGCCTCCCCATACTCCAGAGGCTTCCACCAAACATCAAGGTTATGATAATTCAATAATGAGAAGACTATACCATCATTTATCATAGTAATACACCATTGTAAATTATAAACAATAGTAGAACCATATATAACAATAAAAAAACAAATATTTCAAGATAATTAATGAGATAAAATACAATATCCATATAATAGAGAAAACATGATATGCCAATAAACATATCATGATTCAAAATGGAAAACCCAAAAGAAATACACTGAGGAATTACAGTGATTATAGAACCATATTTGGTTAAATAAAAAATGATTTGTCCCCAAATCATCTATCTAATATTTTTTCCTTTCTACTTAACATGTCGTATAACAATTAATATGATTTAGATACAAATCATGAATCCCATGGTTGGTGTGGGTATAACTCAGTAGGCCACCAACAATGGTGTCTAAAAAAACATAGTAAATAGTTGGTGGATGATGTTTTGAAAGGAAATAATTACAATGCCAAACAATATAGTTATAAAGTTATAAATTAATATTTATTATACCACATAGACTATCAGGTTCCTGAGGACACTCTTACCTCAATTCATACTTCATCACATTGTGAATATGAGCCTTGTTACATATTCAATTCCTATATCACCATTACGACCATTTGGAACCAAAATCTAATTCCAATATTTTGGGTGTAAAACTCCATGTCTATCAGATCATTTATCAATAATCCATATATATCATGGGAAACGAAATTCAGGTCATGAACCCAAAATCTCCTTAATTTATATATATCATTAGTGTATATCATCATATATTACACACCATTTATCAATAATGAATATATATCATTGGCATAAGACATCATGCCCAACCCCCAATTTATCAACAATGAATATATATAAATGGAATTGATTATCCTATCTTACAACCCATTTATCAACCATGCAAATATATAATTTTTATTGATCTTCATGTCTAACACCGAATTTATCAACCTTTATTTTAAACAACTTGGATCGTATTTTCAATAATTGACCACTACTATATCCAATAAATAATTCATTAATTATTTATTACATGTCTATTAATCAACTAAATAAATTATTATTCTTCAAAAATGTGTTATAACAAATAATTAATTCAAAACATAACAATTCACAATTCCTATTTAAAAAATCTATTATCATAATGTTAAATCCATAATTAATTATCCTAAATTCTCCAACTCAAACCTTGATAATTAATTCATAAATTAAATATCCAAATTCTATAATCCCATTATTCAATGAAATCCCAAATTCCTCAATTCATTAAATGATCCCATTAATTAATCAAAATTAGGACATACAAATCTAAAATAACACAATATATTATACAATCACATACACAAATTTTATATCAAGTATATTATATTTGAATAATATACCACCTACCTTGATTTGATGACGAATTATATCCAAATGGAAATCTTGAAAATTGTGTAGGACAACGTCATATATCTAAATCAAAATCCTAAAACACTTATTAATAAATAAATAAAATAATATATATTATTTACAAATCTATATCCAAAAGTCTAGATCTAATTCTACCAAATCTAGATCTAGATCTAGTAAAACAGAAGATTACCTCCAACCAAAAGAATGGGCGAATGAAGAAGGATGAATGGAAATACAATGATATAGAATTCAATTTATGTGAAAGAAGACGATCTTTGATCCAAGCATTAAATCCCTAATAAAAAAGGTTAGTCCACATGTGAATTCAAATAGAGAGATATAAAACATTGAAAGACCTCCTAGTGTAGTATGTGGGTAAAAATCAGTGAGATTCTTTGGATTTATAATTTTTGAGAATCTTTTTCATGATACATTAAAACATTACCATGTTATCTTGTTTAGGGGTACTCAATTTTCATTAACTGTGTTCCAACCTTTCATAGATTATTTTAGTGGTTCTAAGTTTCTTCTATAAAGGACGCAATTTGGAAATCCATGTTCCATCTATGTGTAGCTCTATTGTTCAGTGTTGTACTTATTTTCAGGCCCATGAAATGGGTTTCCCAAAACCATACGTCAACCATGAACATCCAATTTTAAATTATTTTTTCTGAAGGTTAAACCCAAACACACAAAATATTATAATATAAAACATTACTAAAATAAGGACAAAATGCCTAAAAACAAGCCAAAGTCAACTATATAGTATTTGGTATCTTATTGAATTGCAGTACTATATGTGGGAAACTCATCACTAAATGATTAACCGAACATATGTGTACCAAAATAATAAATTTCATCAAATAATTAAATCCTAAAAATCATAATTGGTTTCAATTTACATTATTAAATGAGTCATAAGAAAAAAACATATTCCAGATAAAATGATTGATATTTTAATCTCTCAAAATATGCACTTTATAAATTATTTTAATTCACGGTTCTTAATGATTCAAATTTTTGAATATAGACCCATTTTGATATGATGTTGGAAACAAAATGAAACTAGTAAAATAGAGTAATGAGGCTTAACATTGAACCAAAATTTATGAATCAAATAAAATTGTTTCATGATAAGAATTCAAAATAAGTTATGAGAATATTCATAACTAGATGCATGGATTTGAGTGAACGTGTCATTTAAAATAATTTAACACCTAATAGGATGGTGATTATTAAAAATAGTACATAATATTATATTAAATTATATCATTCATTTATCAGATTTTAGTTAAAAATTCATTTTACCTAGACTGATAAATGTGAAGATGATGAGAAAAATAACATAACTATATATAGGAAAACATTTTTTGTCTATGTTTAAAAGAATCTAATTAAATGAATGATAAATTATAGAGTTTATAATACCTGTAACATTTTTTATTGATGTAAAAAACTTAATTCTTTATCATATATAAAAAATATTTATACCAATTTTAATATTAATATACATATTCATACCATTTGAAAATCATCTTTATATAATTAAAATCTATCTGCATACTAGTTAGATCCTATATATTATAAATTTTGGGTGTTAGTAATATTTTTCATTTCAAACATGTTTCATAACATTATGGTTATTATTCATTATTATTAAAATATTTATCATTAATAAATGATAAATATGATATCAATTTTATTAATGTTTGTTTATAACATATTAATTTCATTATATGAATTTTTTATTTATCATTCATGTATAATAGATTGGGAATTATCATGTATCGGTGATGTTTAAAAAATTAATATAGTTACCAAAATTTATTTGTTCAATATGTAAATTAAAAAAATATCAAAATTAATAAAAATTTAATCATTAATATCTAAATTTATATTTTTGTTACATAATAGATATATATATTATTCATTTTTAATGTTAGTGGTTAAAAATACCTATCAATGTTTGGTTTCAAACTATTTGGAGTATGCATATAGAAGAGAATATTTAGATATAATATCATATAACAATTTATAATTAATTAATTTATATGTAATTATTTTATTGAATTATGTGACACCTCAACCCCTGTGTTTAATTTATTTAATTATTCTCCACTTTAATTTATGTTGTTGGGATTCTGGTTGAGTCTTTGAAAAAATTTTAGTGTTTATGATAAAAAGTGTTCCTTTTTTTGGCATCATTGGGCACATGGGTAGAGCTCATTTTGGAAACCCCACGAGACTCTGCTAAGGTAACATCGCATCTCGTATGTATTCCGAAAATTGAAGTAAAATTAATTTTTTTGGAAACACATATTAATTTATTTTCGTTTCATATTTTTATTGTGTACCTAATTTTATTATAATTGAATTAATATTAGTAATTTAATTATTTTTATTTATATAATTATGAATTATTAATATTATGTATTATGATTATGATTAATAATATTATTATTGTTATTATTATATAAATTGTAATGTTTTAATAATAGAGAAAAATCAAATCCCACATTCTACACACCCTATTATATTATACACGCTACCCCCCCCCCCTTCTACGCATGAGAATGCCCATCTTCCATCCTACCGACCTCTGCCCTCCCTATCGCATGTCGAGCCGCCATCCTCGTGGCCTCTACCCTCCTGGTCGCGAACTGAGCCACGAACCTCCCGGCCTCCACCCTCCCCATCACACACCACACTTTCGACCTATTGGCCACCCATTTGTACCTCCTTCTCCATGCATCACCCCCCTCTCGACCGAACCATCTCTGGCCCCATGGTCCTCCACCGACCAACGCCCCTACCAGTGACTCATGCTCTGACCCGCTCCACATGATCAACAACATTATCCTCATTTTTAATAATTGTCCTTCTTTGGGATGTGTTTTTTGTTTATTTAAGGGTTAATTTTTTTATTAATGTTTTCTCTTTGTGTGGTTAGTGTATTAGGACCCGTGTTTGGAAATTCTGAGTGGTCGTTTTCGGCGCACTCTGAATTTGAGGTATGATTTCTCTTTTTAGTTCATTTTTTATTCAAGATTCATTTATTTCATTCCATTCAAACATTTTATGATTAATATATATTGAATTATGATTCATGCTTTCATTGTTTCTAATGAAAAATTGTGTTTTAAGCTTCGTTATGGGATAAATAGAATTTCCTTATTAAATATTGCACACAAGGCATTTTAGGAAATGCCTAGTTGGATTTAGTGAGTAATTTGTGTTATGTAAAAAATAATTTGGATATTTTAATAAATATTTTACTTTAAAATTATGATCTTGGTTTTCATGAATGTGTTTCAAGTGGTTTCATATTTAAAATAAGTTTGTATTTGGATTCAAATGTGGTTCGACATGTGATGATGGACTATGGACAATTTGGAGTTTTAATAAAAATGTAGTTGGTTTGTAAATGTTGTATGAAATATTTAAATAGACTAATTTTTTAAAAAATGGTCATGAAATGTAATGAGGTGTTTTTAAACTATTTCTGAAATTTCCCTTGAAAATGTTGTTTTTGTAAATAGAACATAAGGAAATTTGAAAAGACGGTAAAAGTGGTAAAATTATTTATTATTAAAACCTCTCGTGGATATTTCTAATGTAATAATTGTATATGTATAATTGATGGTATGTCTTAACAAAGTAATCCATGTGAAACATTATGAGACTACATATGGTTTGACTCTTTATTCTCTTTCGATTAATGGAATAAGATTGGTCCATGTAGTGACTAAGGGTGGGGTATGTTATGCATTACAATAATATATATTTTTATTGGATGCTCGACTGGAATATTTTGGCCCACCCCATTTTTATATACTTTAGACATGGGAATCTGGCATATTGATAGAAAATTCTAAGAAGGATTTCTGCATGGGTGGGTTATGGTACTGACTAGTGGTCCATAGTAGGTGTATGTATTGGTTTTGTTACTATGTTATATTCCCTCGTCCTTCTTGAGAACGTATGGACAGGAATTTTGAGAATTTTGATTTCAACATGGGTGACATGTCAACGAGGTTTAGGTCTCATGTGTTAGTGCCTTCAAGATTATTCATGATCACCTAGGTTCACCAATGTCTATTTGGGTTTTGTTGCTTATAGTTGTGATTATGATGATTGAATGTATATTTTCATTTCCCTTATTAGGCCATTTCTATTTTACCTTCTTGTATTTTATTATTCATGGGATGTTGTGATATTTCTATGATTATGTTTCTAGAAATGGTTTTAAAATGAAATTGTTTTATCCACTTTGTACAAATATGAAAATGTAATAATCATATTCCCTTTAAAATTTTCATTAATTCTAAAAAAAGTATCTAGATATGAAAATTGTTAATGGAAATTGATCATATATTTTTTTTAATAAAATACTAGAAAAATGTTCATTTATAAATTGTTGTACAAATAGTCCAATGGTGTTTCTTTTTTTTAATTGTAGTTCATGGGGGAATATATATAATTCTAGCCTACTATGTTTTAATAATCTATCTTATAGTTATTGTCTAATTTAGTTCATGTGCAGGTTCTAGCTATAGTTTGTTCACCTTGGCCCAAGATCTGTCAAGAGTTGGAGAGTGACCCACGAGGTCAAATGGGGATACTGGTTGTCCTGTTCGGTCAATTTTATTTTCATTAGTTTTTGATTATTTTCATTATTTGGTTTATTTATTCAAAGATTATCTTTATTATTTCCTCTTATTTTATTCATTATTTTTAGGAGAAATGGTTCATATCAACTCTGTCAATTCCTTTTCACTTGTCACTACACTGGGAGGATTGGGAATGCCTCTCAGGCCTTGCTGCAAATCAGATCAGGTGACCGGTTTATGGTCGACCATGGTTGGTTCATGAAAAAGTGGTATTAGAGTGGATCCTCTCTTAGTGGAACTCTCTTTTTATATCTCCATTTGTTATTTGGGATGTCAAGGTAGATGGAGTACAATTTTTTCGCTCGAGGGGTAGGTGCAAGAAGATCATCAGGAACTCTTTCTCATTATGATCCTCGATATTTCATGGGAAGTTATGTTAATGTTGTTTCCTGGGGTATTATGGAATGTTTTGGAATTGGGATACAACAAGGGTATTTGGGAAAATATTCCTCATGAGATCGCATGGAATAGAAATACATGTGGAGATAGGTGATGGTATTAAAATGCTCTTAGTGTCGGTGACTTGTTTGGCATATGGCAGCCAACCAAATGGTCAAGTCACCCACCAATAGTAGTTCACTGTTTGAGTATTTCTGGTTTTCCTCTGAGTTATGGAAGTTTCTTGAATCTCAGAAATTTGTTAAGGAATTTTTTTTAAAAGACATGTTTAGTTGTTGGATTGTCTTAATAGTAACGGGATGAATGATTTTTTTTTTTGAAAATGATGTTATTTTTGTGGCTTTGGTGTTCCTAAATCTGATCACATGCATAGTGGAATTTTATAATATGAATGAATGTCTTTTATAGAAGTTGGATGCCTAAGATTTAATTGAAACATGTACGTGAGTGAGACTCTAACGAATATCTATGGTGAGGGTTTAACCCACAAACCTTATTTTTAATTAAAAATGTTTTCAAAAGGAGATTTTTTATGTTATGATGGATTTCTTTCAAGTATTTTGAGCATATCATCTATGTAGTGTTTGATTTTGAGGTTTTTTTCTCGGTTTTCCCTTGATTAGGTTGTTGACATTTTTTTCCAACGGTTGTTCCCTTAAAGCATTGATGGGTGATCTTAGTGCAATTGATCAACCTATGTATTTCATACTTGAGTTTCAGAAGATATATCCACCTATCATTTATGGCCAAGTAGACCCGTCCATATTAGAGTAGTGGATGTAGATTATTGAATGGGACTTTAAACTCATTGAATTATATGAGTTGTTGAAGGTCATGATAGCAACCATTATGCATGAAGGATCACCATGGTTGTGGTGGAAGTTGGTATCTTGGAACAAGCCTAGTCAAGATCTTACATAGGAGTTTCTCAATGATTTTTTCATTCATCATTATTTCTCAGAGAAAGAAAGTGTGATAAACGGGATAAATATGTGTTGTCTGTGTTCGGGTGATGGATTTGTGATGAATTATTTTCAATGCTTTGTGGAGCTAGTCCCTTAAGATTCAGGGTATTCCACAAATAACTCCATTATGGTTCACCATTTGGAGGCGGGCCTCCATCTGAATCTAGAATCGAAGGTGTCAAAATACAACTTAACATCGTTTTATGATGTCGTGAGGAAATATTATCATGTTTATGCAATGTTGAAAGGAGTGCGTGAGGTTTTCCACCCTCATTCCATTCCTAGGAGGGGCGCGGAGACTTCCAACAATAAGATGAGCATGCAATCAAATGATTATAGAGCATATTTTGGAATCAAAAGGCATTGGGATATTTCATCAACCTCTTCACATCAAGAGATCATCATGTGTTATATGTGTGTCAAGGTGGGTCATATAAGGCCATCGTGACCAATTACCCATAATAAATTTAATGATTGTGAATTTTTTGGTCACATACAATGATTCTATCGAGGTATCTCTTCAAAGCATACTAGAGGCTGTTCATAGAGGTGTTGTGTTGTTGGGTTTTTTAATGTTTCTTTTGTATGTTTCCTTCCCGTGTAAGGTATCTCTTATCGTTGATGTGTACTAATGGTGTTTTGGATTTTGAAATTTAGGGGAATGTCTTGGGTGATTTCATGAACTCCATTTCTCAATGACAACATGGCTTCATTTTAAAATTATTTCCTTTAATCCTTTAGGTCAAAAGTTGTATTCTTATTATTAGGATTATCTGGACCTAACTGTGAGGAATGAGGTTCATCATCCACCATAGCTCCCACCAAAAGGATTCAGAGTGAATCCGCCGTTTAGTTAGGAACCCTGGGGGAATTTTAAAGAGCTCAGTTAAGGCTTCACCTCTATCGTTGCGGTGAGGCAGTTTTAGAATTTCTATTGGGGGTTCTCCATTATTTTTAATTTCCTCTGGTCGCAAAGAGTATTATAGACTTATCCATCATGCAATTTCTTTAATTGTGCCTTTTTTGATGCGAGTTGTTTGTTAGCATCCTTGTGTGGAATCCCCTTGTCAATCGAGTGAGGTCTTTACAATTTATTCGTTCTCAGGTGATAAGGAAATTGGTGGTTTAAATGTCCTTATTGGGATTATTTTATCTTGAATAATGTCCAGTTCTTTTCTAAGTCAGTTTTCCATTTTTTCGTGTATATTTTGGTTCATTGTGATTGAGAGTCCCATCATCTTTTAGGTTTTCTCTTATGATGTTATCGGGTTCTAGTTTAATTATTATGGTGGTGAGTTCATTCACACCTCCTCTATACTAGTAGTCTCATTCAAGAAATGTGGAAGGTCTCATTGGTGGTCAATGAAATGTCCTCAGTTTAAGAGGTTAAATCATGTGGATATAGAATCCTTATTTTTTGATCAATAAGAAAAATGTGTGTTGGATTCATTGGGATAAAAATAGTTACAATGGGGAGAATTGTCACACCATGATCCATGTGTTTAAATTTTTTTATTAATAAAATAAATAAATGTTGTCTGGGGATCAGGTTGAGTCCTGGATGAATTTTTTGAGTTTATGTTAAAATCTGGGCTTTTTGATTTTCTAGCATTGGACACTTGAGTGGATTGCATTTTAGAAACCCCACGCAACTCCTCCAAAGAAAATTGTGCATCCGTTTCATCTTTAGAAAATTTATATAAAAAGATATTTTTTTTAAATGATACTTAAATGTTGCGAAATTTAACATTTTCATTGTCTAAAAAATTTTATTATTATTGAAAAAATATGAGATATTTTGTTATTTTTATTGTTATCATTATGCATTAATATCATTATGTATTATGATTATTATGATTATGCTGATGATGATTATTATTAGTATTATATAAATGGAATGGTTTTAATAATAAAAAAAATTAAAACCCTAATTCTAACCCCCTCATATGTGATAACTGCTACCCCCTTCCCCTTGCTACGCTCGAGCAAGCCGATCTGCTGGCCTCCCGGCCTCCTCCCTCTCCATCACACACCGATCCACCTAACTCCATGCCTTTTCCCTCCCCATCTTGCACCGCACCAGAGAAATCCCAAGAATCCACCTCAATACTCCTACTTCTACCCCCCCCCCCCCCCATTTGACCAAACTCCAACTACACGATCCTCCTCTAGCCAACGCCCCAGTCGGAAACTCTTTCTCTGCCCAACTACACCTATGCACCACAGGTAGCCTCCTATTTGATAATTCTTGTTTTTTGTAATTAAGTTTTTATTTGATTAAGGGATGCTTTTTTGATTAATGGTTTCTCATGGAATGGTTAGTGTACAATGTGGGTTGAGGTCTATTCTGAGTGGTTGTTTTCATCACGATATGACTTCATGGTAGGATTTACCTTTTCACATCTTTTTTAATTTAATATTTCATTTATTCCTTTCTTTTTTCACTATTTTTCATTAATAAATATCAATTTATGATCTTGTATTCATTTTTAGGAATGAAAAATTGGGGTTTTTTCTTTTTTATGTGGTAAATTGAATTGCCATGTTAAATATTGCACATAATACATTTTATGAAATACCCGGTTTTCTTGTTGAGTATTATTTGGTATGAAATGAATTATTTGGATAAGTTTATAAATATTTTACTTGTAAAATAGTGATAATGGGTTTATTTTATTTTTCTCTAGTACTTTCAAATTAAAAAAGACTGTTAATTTGGATTTGAATGTGGTTTGACAATTGATAATGGATTGCGGCTCTATTTGTGTTTTAATAACAATATGATTGGTGTGTTAAAGCTGTATGATGGATTTAAATGAATTCGTTTGTTATATATGGTCATGAAACGTAAATGGATGTTTTTATACTATTTCTGAAAGATTGTTTACTTATCTTAAAATAGTGTATTGTGAATAGAACATAAAGCCCATTTGGCACCTAGGTGAAAGTGGTTTTGTGTTTTCAATGGTGTGTATACACATCTTTATAAAAAGTTAAATATGTTCCTTTGGAAAATGTTAGTTTTGAATAATTTTCAATGGTCTATGTGAAAACCTTGTGAAAAATTGGTGAAATTATTTATTATGAAAACACTTGTGGGTGTTTCTTAGGACATACATATATGTATATAATAGATAGGGTGTTCTTACAAATAAATCCTTGTGATATATTATGAGTGTTCCTATGGTTTAAATCATTATATAATTTTGATTAGTGTCATGAGATTTGTCTTGGAGTGACTCTAGGTGATGCATGTTCTGTAGTCCTATTATATATAATGTGATTAGATGCTCAGTTATCATCAATTTTCCCACACACATTTTAAATACTTGAGGCATTGGAATATGTCATATTGGGAAAATATTATGAAAATGATTACTGCATGGGTAGGTTATGGAATGAACAATTGGCCTATAGTAGGTGGATGTATTGAGTTTTTTTCATTGGGATTTTCCATTGGCTTTCCTAAGAAAGGATGGCCAAGAAAATTGTGCATTTTTATTTTAGCATGTGTGACATGTCAATGATGATTTGTTCTCACGTATTGGTTTCTTTTGGATTATTAATAATCTCTTAGGTTCACCAATGTCTATTTGAATTTTTTTTCATGTAGTAGTGATTATGATGCTAGTATGTACACCTACATTACCCTTGTTACGTGATTCCTATTTTGACTACTTTTATTTTCTCTTTAATTGAATGTGGAGAGATAGTTTTGATTAGGTTTCCAAAAATGATTTTAAAAATAAAATGGAATATCTTATTTGTAATAATATGTTAAGGTAAACATAAATTTTACACTGAAAATGTCATTGACAATAATTAAATGAATATATATTTGTAATTTATTAAAGTAAATTGTTCATACATTAATTTAAATTAAAATATTCAAAAAACATTATTTTCTAAATTCTAGGTCAAACATAAAATGGTGTTTCTTTGAATTTAAAGGTAAAGATTTTGGAATTATATATCAGGTAGCCAATTGAGTTTTAATACTCATGCCTATAATTTTTTTCTTTTTTTGATCATGTGATGGTTCCACCTTCGGTGTGTTCACATTGGTCGATGATTGGATGTGAGTTGAAGAGTGACTTGATTGGTCACAAGAAGACAGTGTTTACCCCATTCAGTTTGTTTTGTTTCATTTTGTTATTGTTTAGTCACATTATTTGGTTTATTTATTATGAGGTTACATTTATTATTTTCCCTTATTTTATTTATTTTTATTGGGAGAAATTGTTCCAATTGTCAGTTTCAATTCCCTGGCACTTGTTGCCAGCCCATGAGGATTAGGAACGCCACTTGGGCCTTACCGCAGATCAGATTGGGGGACCGATTTAGTGTCGACCCTGGTTGGTTCATGAAAAATTAAAAATATTATGATTTAGTTATTTAATGTTAATTAAAATTACATTTTCTTATATAAATAATTTTATTTTGAACTTTGTATATTTCTTTAAAGATTTTAGTTTAAAAATGATTGACTATTGAAAATGCATCATGCCTAGTGGAAAAAAATATTTCAATTTCCTAAATAATTAATTAAATAACATATTTATTCATTAAAATCATCATTAAACCATTATTTAAATTTTCTGATCAAATAAGAAATGTGTGATTAATTTTTTTGGTATCCTGGATGAACACATGATAAGGGTTTTCAGTTTTCAGATCGAGTGAGAGCAGAATAGATAATGGTTATAAACTAAATATATTAAAACTATAAATTATTTATAATGATTATATTAAATTAAAATTATTTTAATGGGTTTTGAGGTTGCTATATTTGAATGATAATGAAAGGATGATTCAGGGTAAGTAATAATTAAATTGAGAATCTGGATCTTCTCTTATAGTATAATTTGGAATTGATATACTTAAGGACCTTTTTCAATACTAGAGGTTTCCAAATGAGTACATGGGATATAAAATAAGTAAATTGGGAATATTTGAATGATAATTTAGTTCAATGAGTGTTTAATATAAAAGGGTTGTAGCAGTATACTTTTTCAGTTGAAAATGAAGGATATATCATTGGAAATGATTTCCACGTAATGGGTAAAAATGGAATTGAATGAGTTATTCATGGGTTATGTGAGGAAATTCTTATAAGACATGTTTTTATTAATTTCCATCCAAAAATAATGAATTATTGATGTTACATGTCTTATATTTATTTATTAATATTTTAGACATGTTTGATTACATAATTTAATTGTTATTAATCATTATTAAATATTAAAAAAATTTATTATTTTATTAGTGAAAAAAGAGATCATCCTTCATAAAAAAATTAAAATTTTGGATATTAAATAAAAATCCATTTAATGAAATTAAATTTAACAAAATGTATAAAAAATTAAAATTTTACCTATAACATTTATTAAATTTTGTTGAAATGTAACTTTAAGTGATTAAATTACTTTAACATGACTTCACATTTAATAATAATTAATAAGTATATATTAACTTTAATATATTCTTCAACATCATATTTCATAATTATTATTATATTTATTTATTAAATTTTGATAACCAAAATTCATAGAAAATCTTAATTCTTTGAGAAATTATAGTTTTTTCACAGTAACTAATATTTACAATTTTATCATAATTTTATTCCTAAAGTGGAATTAACTTTTTTATGATTTGTAAAATATTGATTATAATTATTAAAATAATTTTATATTAGTCAATTACTTAATTATATTGAAATAAATATATGAGGTTCAAACCAAAACAAAAAAATGTCAACAAATAATTATATTCAATGTATAAATTTACCTTATTCTAAAAAAACATGTTGATATATCATATATAGTGTAGTTAAATAAAATAATACCAAAAAATTAATGGTTACAAAATAGTGATAACGTTTAAGAATATTATTATGGTAAAATGTTTTTGAATGTTTTAGTGTTGTGAAAAATACAATCTACTAGAAAGGTATTTAATGATGGAAAAGAATTTAATACAAAGAAAGGGGTCCATATCTCCATTTTTAAATCATTTTAATCAAATTTGATGTGAATGTATCTCTGTTGTTTGAATGTTGACTCCCACCAATACATATTGATATGATTAATTTTAAATCACCACCTCTCAAGGATGGTTATAATGATTAATTTATTGAATGTATATAATCATTATGATGTAATAAATATACTAGACTGATAAAATATTTTATAATTTCTTTTCAATATTATCATTTGAAATTGAAGTATTGTTCGTTTATACATAGATGATACCATATCAATGAAAAAGGTATATAAAAAATACGAAAAAATGAAGTATTGTTCTTTTAAAATTGATGTATGGTTTTTTAGTGGAATAAATCATTTCTTGAATTATCTATTAAAAATTCCTTCAAGAAACATAAAACATAATAAAATATTAGGTTATATATTTTTATAATTGTTTATAGAAAAACATCAATTTTTACAAGGTATTAATTGAATTATAAATAATAATAATGTGTATGGGATATTCTGCACACTCATAAAAATGATTTTAAAAGGTTATGTAAACATGTGAAATTCCATTACTGTTTCTTTTCTTATAACCACCAAATCATAATGAATACAATGTGAAAATATAATGACGTAAATGATTTTATTCTAATGCTTACTCACTCCTGATGTTAAATATATGATATAACCCATCAAGGAATGATATTAAATGATATAACATTATTTATTGTTATTTAAATGGAATTTTAAGGTCATCATCATTACTGGAAACTATTAAAATATTTTAATGTGATAGATAATTTTATACATTATTATATTAATGTCCTACATAATAATAACTGATATTTATGATGTTATATTAATTAATATTAATATTTCCTAACAAAAATCCAATTCAATGGATGTAAAATTTTATCTATGTTAAAAACTCAAACATTCTCTAAAATAGAAAATACCAACATTCCAACAGATTTTAATTTTATAGTAATCAAATGATAATCATGTTCCAACTTAAATAATTATTTAGAAAAGGTGTATTTTACACAATATTTTATTGATTCTCTCTTTAAAGTACATTAAATCTAGGAGATTAATCCTAAATTAGATGATAATTATAACGTATTTAATTCTTCCTCAAATTTTATCTTTAGTACATTGTGATATTCACCATTTTATTATTATTATAGTAGAGTTTTATTAAATATTTTCAAATTAAAATCACTTTAAATACCTATATAGAGTTTCATATCCAAACTGCATCATTAAATACATCAAAAGACACTATAATATAGGACTCTATTATGGAATCAATGTGCATGGCCTCTTTGGAGATATTATATCCCACCTCACCTATATTGAGTGGGATGATATATCCTAATAGCGATTTTAAACATTTTTTATCTATTTGGAATCTACCATATATATAGCTTATGATTTTTATCACTTTATCTCTTACATATACAATTTATAAATCCTTAGTAAGAACTATATAAATAATAATATTATGGATTACCATACAATGGATGTTTTCAATTTCATCATTATATCTTATAAATTCCCTTAATGAAATAGGCAGAATCAATTATTTTACATATCATTACACCCAATAAAAACATGATAGCTGGATTTTATGGTATCCATTAGGTCTAATATCTCTCATTTTGTGTCCAAGTAATCATTATCCTAGAATTATGTGTGCCAAATTATAGTTTAAAAATCATCACATCTATTTTTTTACATAATGAATATTTTCATTATTATGTTATTATATATACATTTACATAGAAAACATAGTCTGTTGGATATAACATCATGGATATTATACCAAATAATATTTGTTTCTGCACTAAATTCCATCATAGAGAAGCATGTGTTTGAAAAAAGACTAAAAATAGTTTAATACTATTAATTTACATACAATATGTATCTTGTCATTAACATAAGATATTAAGAATATTACAACACAATAACTAAATTACATAAAGCTACATGGATAAAATTCATTCTATAAGAAATAAAATTATTTGATGGATTCATAATATTAACTATTCTATAAATTTTATTCCTGAATTAATCTAATAATGGATCCTTATAACTTTAATAACTTTTCTATCTTTATTGTTGTCACAAACCGTTCTAGTTGTTTTTTATTGACATCTACATGAATGTTCCTTTAACTCAAAGTTTTATTGACATCTATCTTCCATGTATCATATTCATGTTATACTCATATGAAAAAAATAATCATATTTTATTTCATCATAGAAACCATTTATTTTTTTCAACATAGTATATTTAATGACATAATTTGAACCCATATGCCATTATCTTTGGATTTTACATACTATCATGTAAATCAATTTCTAGTTTACTCATGAATACCCCTTTATAATAAATGGCCATTATAATCAATATATAATCTAAAATGTAAGAGTCATTGTTTATATATATATATATATATATATATTCTATTTTATATTTTTTATATTCTTTCATCATGGTAGCATCTACTCCACTTACTAACTCTTTGTAGGTTACATGATCATTATTTTCAACTAATATTGACTAGAAATCCTTTTTTTCTAAATAACCATACACATCATGTTATATAACCTCTATTGCACTCAAAAAATGTACATTTGTCTCCATAACATAATTATATATAATAAGTTTGAAAATATATTCCAATTCGATCAATTTTTTATCATGGGAATGAACTTAATTGAATTATATCTCTCCCCCAAATGCACTTTTAGAGATATAAACCCTTATATGTAATGTGGGATTACATAAAACTAGAAAAAACATTTTTATATATTAATATATGTAAAGATCCTTTATTTTCTTTTATTATCCATTACAAATAGACTTTGTTTATCATAGAAAATTTCTTTAATATAAATATATTTAACAAATTCATCACATCATCCCATTCAAACATTCAAAAATGCTTGTTTATTTCTATTAAAAAATTTACATAAAATACCAATTTCTATTTTATATTTCCCTTATTTTATAATGATTTATTCTATTTTTTATATTTATTTAAAGAAGTATAATGGAAGACATATCATGACACATCATTGATCAAACCATATATAAAAATCTATAGCTCCTCCAATCATAAACGATTTATTTTTATAATGTCTTTTGAGTAAGGATATAATAGTAATGTCATGTAAATAATAAATTAGGAATTGATAATAATATTCCCTACCAAGGACAAAAATAGTTTTTATAAATCAATCCATTTTGGTACTCATCATTAACTACTTATTCCATGAATTTTATAGACTAATCATACATATAACATAATAAATTAATATATCCACATATAAAAAATCATGACTATTTATCTTATTTATGAGTAAAATATATATATTCAATAGTAAATGGTATAAAAACATCAAAATGAACTAATTCAATAATATCCTTTTCTCGTTTTCCTTTTCCCTTGAATATATATTTTGTCATTATTATTGTAAACAAACCTAAACAAAACCAAATAGTTTTAGTTCAATAGAATCTAAATATAAATCTTTATGTAATGTAGTCAAATTAATTTTTTTTAATTTACCAGGAAATTGACGATATAGTATAGTTTTCTATGAGCCCTAAGATATATTTTTTATCTTTATTATTTTGTGGATTTTGTTAACCAAAACATAAATAAAGTTACATAAAAATTACATACCTTAAATATACCTAATAATATCAAATTTCAAAAAAATCTTATATTTAAAATTTATCCTCTATATCAATTATAGATATATAAATAATGTTTTGCAAAAATTAACGAAAATAATTAAGGTCATTTAGAACCAATATCATCCATGTTTTCAAAGATATATGATAATTTCTATTAGTGATGATAAAAATATTGCTCAACTGTCTACTCATTAATCCACCTCACCATATAAAATATTTTTTATTCTACATGGTTATTGTAATATAACATATATATATATATATCATAACCACATGGTGTACCAAATACCTATTTTTTTGAATATATAACCCCCACTTAATAAAAAAATTCTTGATTCATCTCCTCATTTTTTTCCTCGGTATAATTTTTTCTTTTACCTTCCCTTATTTCCACTTGTGATATATATAACATCCAATTTCATTTACTATCCCAGGATCATTAAATAATTTTATTGTGTTAAAAATATATTCATTAATTATAAATCCCTTTCACATTCCCTTTAATTTCATTCAAAATAAGGAAATATGGATTTATTCAAATTATTTACATTAATCATGGAGATGCAGAATGAATATGTTGATGAGATACATATCTATGATGTTAATATTATAACTACAAGTAAATTTAGACAATTTCTACAAGTGTGAAGAAATAATTAGTTTGTTGTGATGTTTTTCATGCAACATAAAACATATATCCTCAAGGTTCTCAATATATACATTGATTTATATTATGTGAGGCACAACTGGAGTACCATTTCTATACTATCTCATGAAGAGATCCTTAGAGGTATCAAATTGTTCTTATCATTTTAAATAATAAGAAATATTACAAAAATATTAAATCATAATATAGGAATCCATGCATTAACATGACAACATGATTTGGTTAAATATGGATGAATGCATTAAATAAAAAAAATCAACCTCATCACAATGGGGGTTATCAACAATAGTGAAATACTCGCCATTCATCTCCATACAAATCAGGTCATGCAATGAGGATTCTAGCACATATGAATTACATTTATTTATTTACACTATCCATAATAATTTTAAACAGTTTTTGATGTTGCATCCAGCCATGAGATGTTATTTCACAAAAATGGTAATATGGATAACATTGTTGATTAAAAATCAATTATTATTCAATAATTATATAGTATATTTTATTTTCTTTTCATGATTTGAAAATATATCTATGAATATTTTAAAAATAATAATATTCTTCCTCTCAAATCAGTATCCATTATCAATGGACAGCATAATTTGACTCAGAATGCCCACCTTAGGGGAAATCCATGTAGAAGGGATCTATATTCCCCTACATAGAATTTAGTCAACAACTATTAAAATTATAAAAAACTGTTTAGAATAAAATTATTTCTGACTAGAAACTATCTTCTTCTTGAACCATTGAGTGAAATCCCAAATCTATAAATCCTCACTCTGATTTCTCTAATACATAAATATTTATTATTATTATAAAAATAAGGACCATTATAACCAATATAGATTTAGTTAATTCAAACTAGTATCAAAATTTGTACATTCCAATAATTTAATAATTACAAGATAGTGCCTGAATTATCACTTTAGTAATGGGTTTATATTATATTAGATAATGGAAGGAAAAGTGTCTAAATCAAAATACGGATTTTGAATAATGTGTAAATTTTATTAATTTTTAATATATATATATATATATAAATTGTGATTATTTTTTTAATGGATTAATTCTACTATTAAAAAATATTTATGTAGATTCTATTTATTTTAATTCCATCATTTCTTAATAGTATAAATATTTATTTTTTCGTGATCTTGAATCCATTACATAAATAATGTATAAGGAAAAATAATATAAATAAAAAATGATATAATTTTATTCTTTTCTAATTGTTTATTTTTATAATGGAAAAATATTCATTGATCCTAGGGGGGAAATCGTCATTCTAGTCATAGAAAGATCTATAGAAATTCACTTTTGCAGCTTTTTATCACATTATTTATTTTAATACAAGGACCAACCTAAATTTCATCCACATTGATTCCACCAGGAATAGACTCCATGCACCTTCAAAAGATACTTTTGTTATATATTTTTTTTAAAATCACATGTAGTTTTGTGGGACTAAAGGATTGGTTAAGGGGAATTACATAAAACAACACGGGATATGTAGGGCATCCATAATAAAAGAGTGACATATGATTCTTAGACAATTGAATTTATTTTAATAATAAAAAATATAAAAATATTTTAATAAAACATAAATAAATAAAACTATGAATTTAGTATGCTAGGTAATATCATATGATCGTGGACACACATGAAATAAATATTAATTAAAAACCTTGGGATAGAAATTATTTTAATTCATTCATTAATAAGATAAAATGCACTAGAAGTAATCTGAATAAAATTTATATTAATCCATTAATACATTTTTTCATATTCAATAAAATATTATTGCGTATTAATATACACTATTATTTTTAAAAAAATGATATTAAATTGTATTTGATATTAATAAAAAATAGTGCACGATATTGTATTTGGAAGCAACTCGTGGATTAACTATTGAAGCTAATCAGTATGCTTCATACTGTATAAAATAAAATCATATGAAATATTTATTTACATAATATTTTTTAGAGTTTCATAACATTTTCAATATAATATTGATAAAAAACCCCATTATCATTTCATTTTTTATAAAATATAATGAGTTGTTTAATTGTTATGAATTAACCTTGCATTTCTCTTAGCATCGAATATTATGTCCAATTAGTTGATTATTTAATATAATATAAAACCTAATGATTGAAATGTACTATCAAATTATTATTACATAGAACTCATTTTTATGATGATTAATAGTGTAATTATGAAAGTTTAACATATTTGTATAATGAAGTAACTTGTAGTGAATTTGAAGGCTTGCTACATGGGGCATAATTTTTATAACTATTTGACTATAATACATGCCTAGGGATTATATTTATAAAACATGGGGAAATTAATGCACATAACATATGGTAGACCGGAATCTTGGTTTTAATTTTAAATTACGCAAATTCCAACTGATGAGCCTAGTTTATTAAATTCATTTGGTGTATTAGTTATAGGACATGTCTTGACACCTTCTTTTCTACCACCAATGTGTTTTCAAAACATGTCATGTTTGATTTTGAAAATTCATACATTACATAAAATTCAAGGGACACAATTTTTATTTATAAATTGTTTAATTTAATGTATAAGGTATGTATTTATTTTATGACAACATAAAGTAACCAATGTTGTCCTGGTTCAACAAACCATGTTAGAGAGTGTGTGATAAAATTGTACTTGTTATGTATCCCTATCTTATAAATACATAGAAAATAGAACCTACATATAGGATCTTCATATTTATTCTTCATTAATTATATATTTATCGTTGATATGTTACTGTGATTGAATTGGAGTGAAGATATTTTGATGAAATACTTGAAATGAATTTTAAATTTGTATTAAATTTTAGTTTTAATTTTATAATGATCCATAATAAAATATAAAATTATAAATTTTAATAATATCACTCTGATATTAATAATTAATTATAGGCATGATAGAAGAAATTATGTGGGAAAATCAAGACATGGGCATTGTTGGATTTGATGGATCTTTATTATATGTTACATGATATAAAAAAAGTTAGGAAATTATTATTTTTTCCATGATCAAGGATGAACATGTTCACCAAAACCATGAAAAGACATCCTTACAGAAACTAAATAATTAATATAAATACTTTCTACTAAATAAAAATATGGTCTTATGAACATTAATCAACAAAAATTTGGTCATCAAATACCATTTATTGTGGATCATAGGGTCTTTGTGTAGAATTAATAAATTGGCGATTTTCGTGTTCACCTATGATATTTGAATGATAATGGTTGAATTTCAATAGGTAGAACAATATGATGGAAATATATTGTTTTTCATAATGGACACAATGTTGATTTCACCAGGGGTGAAGAATATACCTTGCATACTCATTCATGAGATTATGGTAGAGTTGAATCATTATAGAATTTTTCAATCTTGAGAAAGAGATCAAGATAACTCTTATCAAAATAATTCTACATTTTAATCAATATGTATACAATTGAAATCATTTTTCGGTTAAAATGAATTTTAATTATACGAATAAAATAATACTAAATAATATATGACCTCATGACATGTTATACTATCATTGTTATTATTTATTAGAATCTGATAATTCATAAATTGATAATTGTTATTTTGCTGTCCAAAAAATATTATCTCTAACAATATAGAATCTTATTCATTTTCTCCTCGGTATTTATTAATTACATAAATTTATTAATATTATTTGAACCATAACATTGTATAATTTAGTTAATAATATATATTTATTTAATTTATGTGATCAATAAATCTTATGTATAATATTTATAAAACATTTCGATAATATATAATCAAGTAATTAATTTCAATTATAATTTAATTGAGAACATAGTAAATTCATACAATGTGAACCTCTAGGAATCATTCCCATTTGAATTATATATTGTTCCTAATGGACAATATTTTTATATCGAAAACCATAATGGTAACAAATAAAATGAATTTAATTTTTTTAAATAAATAATAAAACATTAGTTCTCATTATGCAATATAGTACCATCCTCATGATATATCATACTGAAATTAGTATAACCATTTAATCAACATATATTCACAATATTCCTTTAATTGTGTATGTGAAATAAATTCATCATTAAACCATGGACATGTAATTCAATGTGATAGTTATATTTCAATAATCGGTGTATTAAATCAGAATCTATAAATATTCATGGGAAAATAATTTCGAAATTTTTTTATTGATATAATGTTATTCGAGGAACTCCCTATATAACAGAGTTCTAAATGGAATACATTTATCATGGTTTCTGAATATATATATATATATATATATATATATTCATGATTAAGTACATGAATTATCAAAAATATTAATGTCTAATGAAGCTTAAAGACACTTGTAGACAAGAATATCCAATAAAAACTACACTTATAGAATTCCAATTTGACGATCTATTCAGGTTATCATGAATCATGGGAAATTTCATTCATGAAATTTTTTAGATAATTCCATATATTGTTAAGAGTAATCACACCTGATATTCAGTGTAATATGTTATGAATAATATATTATTATCCAACCATTAAACAATTATTACAAATATCATCATAGAATTTTATTGAACATATCATATTGATGAAATTAATTAGACTTCTTAATGTGATATATTTTATAATACATTAATTAATCAATGTCCCACAAATAGTGAATAATATATAATAAGATACTATAATTATAATTTTCTTTTATGAAATTAAAAGGAATTTTATTTATACAATACATTTTCTAGAAAACTACTTACATTAATTTAGAGATCATATGATTGATTTTTAATGATTTTAAATTAATCAATTAGGTTTTTGTTTCTTTATATGTGAATATTTTAAATCATTACCAAGAACTAGGTAGAATCCTGTTAACACTAAATTTTGTAGGCAATGTAATTACTATCATCATGTGAAAAAAACTATTATACGAGTTTCAATGTAAATCAAAATTATTTTTCTAAAGATTAAACAAAAATTATTATGATAATAATTAACATTTCAGAGATACAAAATCATATAAATAAGATAAAAATTTAGATTCATAAACACTCATATGATAAACACCATATAAGGATACTAATACATATACCAAAAATCAAGAACAAGGGTATAAACATAAAACAATGTTTTTTGAAGGGACATAATGTCACATTACGTTTCATTTTTAATTGGATAAGGAAATTAATTACCATGGGAAAATATTGAAATTGAAAGATGATAATGGTGATCATTAAGAGGTAGCACAAACATTTTGATGTATTATTAATAGGTAATATGATACTTATTTGAGTAAATTACCTAATATATGGACTAAAATATAGGTAAAGAAAGAAAATATTTTATGTGAATAATTGAAGTGGATCATAATACATTGGTCCTAATTATCCTCTAATCTAATGTTTGGTATGTAATTTCAATTTTTTAATATTTTGCACAATTGAAATATTATTATAAACATTTATATATAATTTAAATAGATTATAATAATTAATTATCTCTTTATACATTTATCCCTTATAATTTTACATAATAATAATATCACATTTATTATTCTCATCAACCAAAGACCACTTATATGTATGTAAATGATAATGAAATTTAAAATAAATTTCATCTATTTTGAATGTTATACTACTTATTCATTATATATATTTACCACATATGGTTCAAGAGAAACCCATAATTGAATATATCAATTAATTACCATTAAATTGAATGGTTTTAAAATTATACTAACAATAAAAATTAACATTATATATTAATGATGATTGTATTTTGATGTCTCTAATGGTACAGTTTTACTACGACTCATTGTTGTTGAATTTTTAATAATCTAATTTTATGGGTTCTTCTTTTAAATCCTACATTTGGAACCTCTTAATGTTTCTTTACCTTCATAATATATTTTATCTTGATCACATTTTATAGAAATCTATTGTGTGGAAAAAGTATACATATTTACATGGTTTGACAATGAATCCAACCCTATAAAATGTTTTTAATTCCCACCCCCAAAGATAGATTATTCACTATCTCCAATAAAAATATTGAAACAAATAATCTATTCGGTTCCTCAACTATATGAGTAAATAGGAAGATAATACTATATACAAAAATATTCAGTTGAAAAATAATGGTACGAATCAACTTATTCATTTATCATTCACCATGTGAGAATATAATCATCGACCTTGATTTTATAGGTTATAAAAAAATGAATGTGTACTCATTTAGGATCATAAATTGAAGATGATTATGTACCTACTATGATTATTAAAACACCAACTACATTCTAAATGACCGAAATCCCCATTCCTTATAAAAATCAAGTGATATTTTATCACTATTGATGAAATATGTTCATCATTAAAAATCAATTCCTTGTTTTTCAGACATGTTATTTCTATTAAATAAAAATTATATATTTATATTTATCACTTCCCCCAATCATATATTTAAAAAAAATATAAAATAAAATTCAAAATCATCATTAATATTTCATTTAAATTTAAAATTCAAATTCCATTCATTGACACCATTTATATGAATCATTAATAATCATAGTATCATCACCAAATATAATTTCACCTTAAAATACAAAATTTATGTTATAATATGAATTAGTGACTATCATGTTACATAAATGAATAAGATAAATTATTTTTTCTTGAAGTAAACATGTAATTTAATTTCATAGAATGGAAACATATTTAAACATGTAATTAAATTCATAATGGAGTTATAAATATAGAATCAATATACATAGTTGGATTTTATTGGATTATACATTGATAGAACATATCATTGTGGAATTTCCCATTGACTATAGAGTAGTGGTCTTCCAAATTCCAATTTCATGAAAATATTCTATGACTTCTCTTAGGATTTCATCCTCTATATATAGAATAGAACAACATTTCTCCATTAACAATTATGTATTCACTTTTTTGAGTGTGTATGTCCTCAAATTATAATGGCCAAAATATATCCTTAATATCCTAAACTACATAATATTATACTCTTATAGAATGTATCATATCCTTTATATTATCTATGTTGGCCACCTAGTTATTTTGTGTCACAGAGGCCTCAGAATCAGCCTCCACTCTATCCTGGTTAGTCAAATTATGTATAGTGGTCATTCAAATAATTTTCATCCAGCTTTCAAATTCATCATATAAATGAAATAGAATTTTTTTGTGGAATGGTCCTATTTTACCATTTACATAAAATATATATTATACATCATGGTTCATAGACTATTCCAGGATCTTCATGAATGAATCCTTGTATACAATTCAAAGATTTATTCTCAATACAAGCTGGTTAATTCATTGTGTGAGTTCTCTATAACAAAATATCAAAATCTCTACCATGTAAAAATATTAATTAAAAATGAAGTATTATTCTTAAAATAATGTTCTTAATAAATATATTGTCACTATTAAATACAATGTTTTATTTTTTCCATACATCCAACCATATAATAATCTTCATGTCAAAATCTTTATTCAATATCCATGTGTGTTCTTCAGTTTGTTTTCATCATCAATATATTGATATTAATGATGAACCTCAAATATTTTAAATAAATGTAAATAAAAAAAATAGGCTAAAATATCCCCCATAATATTTTTTAGCAATACCCTAATCACCAAAAGGATAATAGGTTTTCTTCAATTTTAAATTCTTCTCTTCAAAATTGATAATAAATAAAGTGTTACATTATTGTGTAATTATCTGACATATAATTTCGTCATTTAACTATAAATATATAAAAATGACTATTGATATCAAATGGTTCAATATAATTGAACCATTAATTAAAATATTATTTGTCTATAAGGGATATCATAGTATTGAGAACAATGTAGATATAATAAAAATAATAAAAGATGACTGTATCCAATAATCATCTGATAAAATAATCAAAATCATAACAATGGTGCTCCAAAAAGTTTATTAATTAGTTAAATATAGATCTATAAAAGATGACAATAAGAACATTGAAATACACTTGTACATTTATTAAAATCCACATTCTTACCCTCCTTTTATCAACAAAAACAACCCTTATGTAATATAGTAAATATATTCATAATAATAGATTCAAATTTGATTCCCATAACACAATTTTATATTACAACTACCTATTTATAATTCAAGTAATTATTACCTGATAAATTGTTAGTAAATTTTTGAACTCCTTATGGGAAAAAATATTTACTCCTTATAATGGTGTAGTATTCCAGGTAAATTTTATCCTATTTTTTCTAATAATGGTATCCTCAATCGTCTCATTTAATAACTTATATATTAAAAAAATAGTTATTATATATTAAGAGATATTTCATGAACCATATATTTTTATTTGAAGAAAACATTTGTTTTGAGATTCCTCTCAACTTCAAAAACCATATTATTTAAATATTAAAATAATTTCTCCTATCATTATTCTAGATAATGTGATAGTATCATTTCATCAATTTACTTTTCTTTTGTGTGATGTAGTTTTCCCCAGTTGAGAAGATATTTTTTACACATGAATCATCCACCTCATGTTTTATTCATGGAATTTAATCATAGTTAAATAATCTATTGAATCAGATGTATCATTGACACGTATTTAAAATCAATATTTGTCTTCATTTTACAGCATGTTTATGACTTTTATAGAAAATTTTCCTTTTCATTTTAGACAAAAAAATTGCAGAATTTTTTGTTCTCATTTTTCACTAAAAAATTCTAGTATTTCATGATTATTAAATTGTAATGGGATATTCCACAAATATGAATAGCCTCTTAATATATATTTTTTGTTACACTATAACTATATTTTGATTTATGATATTTATGAATGAATCCAATTTCTCATGAATATCAAATTTGTGATACTTTTGAATTCTAATCTTTTTTTTCAGTTGTGGGGATTGTATTATTCCAATTCTCATATATTCCATAGATTGGATAGAATTACTCTCAATAAAAATCCTTGTATAACATTGAATTTATTTTAGATAGTTTTAATTTCAATAATTATTTATCTATTTTATGATTTCTAAGAGGTTTAATTTTCTTGATTTTTAAAACCTCTAAGCATATATTCTAGAGAATATTCATCTTTATCCATTAATAATTTTTTATTACTTCTCACAATAGGAAAAAAATAATTTACATTGAATTAAATTTTAATTGTGATTCAAAAAAACTACTTCTATTTAAATGTTGTTTTTTGGGTCAATTTTCATCAATTTATTATCAATAATATAAAATACTTATGTATTAAAATAAAAAATAAAGGTTGACTACCCATTAAACTGAAATATATTTTTTCCTATCCCCATTATATTATACTTCATTTGAGTATATATATATATTTTGTTTTTTATCTAATACTTCACTATTTTTGAGATATGATCAAGATAATATTGTGACATACAATTAAATTCCCACAGATGTATTATTATATATTCTCGAATATCATTACTACATGTTGACTAAAATTCAATATTTTCTTTGGAATTGATTGTTTTTTATTTTTCTAAGTCACTATATGAGTCATAATTATTCTATAAAATGATACCCATATTTGGTATTTACTTATTCTTTTTCATGCCTTTTTCATCCTTTTAGGTTTTATTAGTTATTATCGAATTCATATTCCTCTAACTAATTATTTGAAAAAATATTTAAATATGAGATATTAAAATAAAATTGTAAAATTTAATATACATAATAAATTTTTCATTAAATTTTCACATCATTAATATCTATTACATGACACGAATAATAGATTTGATATCATCCACAATATCAATATATAAATCAATAAGATATCAAATCCCATTACATTTCCTAATTTCATTTACATCGAATGAAACATATATATATATTAATTTATTTTGAAATTTGTATCTTTACTCTTTTAATAATGTAATATAATTTATTAAATGATTATGAAAATAAAAATCCTCGATATCATCTAATAATGAATTATTTTGATAAAAAATATTCATCTATTTTTTGATAATATATTTGAAAATAATTTTTTATAAATTTTTTCCCATTACTAAAATAGTATTGATGATCTCATTCATCCTAGTGAAATTATAATATCTATTCTCATCATTAAAAATTTTAATATGTTTTAAATATTCTCATCCATACTTGTTCCTAGACATCTTTTTCATTACTTTTTCCTTTATAGGGTTTTCACAATTTATAACATATCTCTTTTAATGATACAAGACACATTAAATCTGGGTATTCCATTTTTGATAAATAAATAAAAATATTATTATTGTTCCATTTAAAAATTTGTGATTTTCATTCACTATCACATGTTATATTATTATTTTCATGAAGGTTATTAATCCCACGATAGTGGAGCCTATCACATATACAATGAGTTAAGGGATGTTGGTCATCATTATATTTCTCCTAATATTATAATTTTATCAATTAATAATTTTAATAATCATATATTAATATATTTATGAATCTCCATTCCCTTGGAAACTTCTTTTGGATCATTTTGTAATCATTTTATTGAAACCAACATCTGTTAAAAATGATGTATTTTGGGACTAATGAGATGGGTTGAATAATCGGTGTACACCATTTCTGAATTTCTCATTTAAGTCTAATGAATACAACTTATTAAATTTTAATATCCACTTAATAAAGTCGGATAGACTCTTTATGTGATGAAATATGATGAAGTATAATAACTATTAAATTTATATAACCGATATCCAAAGCCTAATCCATGCAATAATGGTTATTCAACCAAAAAAATATTCTTACCTATCTCCAAAAAAATTAAAATAAAAAAGTACACAATATTACACCACTTCCATATTATACCCTAGGATACAAATATATATATAAAAATTACGATCCTGAAAAGAAAGATATTATTCATCTCCTTGGTCACTCATTGAAGAAATGAAAATATAATCTTCATCCATGAGTAGAAATATCATTTGACTCTACATGTTTTCTCCATAATTATAATTAATACATTATGAAAACTCTTCAATTTTTTGAAATAAAACATAAACCATATTCATAATGATCATGATCATATATATTTTCATTACTCATAATTTTAATCCTCACATCTAATGAACGATTGTTGATATTCAGAATCTGTTATCTCTAGTTATGTATATATTAACATTCCAACATAATCCCCCAAAATAATATTTTACATATTTCTAATCCATCATTAGTGTTTTTTAAATATATAGGAACACTAAACCGATAAAAATTTACTTTAGTTTTGAGATGTGATGATTTTTAAAAATTATAAAAATATTTCAACCATCCCCCCTTGTCTAATATCGTAATTGAAGTGCATGTTCATAGTAATCATCCTAGAATTGTCTACTATAATAGATATTAAGATAAAAAATTATTGGCCATGACATGACAACCTATATATAAGAATAAAGGTTATTAAATCCTAGTACCTAATGTATTATTGTATGTGATGTATAAATGTGGGATGAAAAATCTCTACCATAGATCTGTTCTATTGTATTGAACATCCTTACATATGATACCCTTGTATGGTCCCTTTTAGGAACACCCTTACAATATAATATATTTATATTTAAGATTCCACCAGCATAATTTTTATTTTAGTAGGGATAATATTAAATAACAAAATAAAAATTTATTTATATGGTAGGAGGGATTAAATGTACTTATATACCCTGAATAACACACCAACATTACTATTTGGGGAATCATTATTGATGTAACATGAAATGAACATAATGTCTAAGATGCAGTACTAGGAATTTTGGTTTCACCCCATCGTCCATCTTGTAGCACAACTACAAAACAAATGCGGGGTAATTAAGCCGTTATTACAACTCATGTAGGTTTTTTTGAAACATATTTGTCAGACATACACTATAGAATGGTGAGTGAGTTGATTAATTCTTTTAAATTGTAAAAACATTATGACCCATAGAATGTTATCAATGTTTTTGATTCACATCATTGATAGTATCATTCCATATTATCTTTAACTATTCTCAATAATGATATAATATTTATCAATTTCTAAAGTATAAAAATTTAAACATGAATTTAAGGGCATATATTTTTTTTCTAAAATGAATGTTGATCCATGTAACTAATTTGGAATTACGTACATTTAGAAAGATGATATGGTACGGAAATATAATTCATAAATGTTCATGACTCTAAAAAATATTGTTATATAATGTTAATGATTAGGGATATGATATTTCTCATTATTTAAAGAAATAGATATTGAATGAGGTATATATACGGACATTCACTATTATAATTAAATTTTAATGATTTATAGAAAACATAAATAACTTTTCTTGTGGGATAACATGAAGGGATATGTTATAAAATTAGTATATATTTTCATGGAATTTTATCATGTTAAGTATGAAGTGATAAATTCATTTTGTTAGTTAAATCAATTAGATGCACTAATAATAAATTAGTAAAATGTTACAAAGGACATCATCATAGAACTCCCCAATATATGAAACAAGAATAATGCTAATTTTTTTATAGATTAAATCCTTTAGAGCACATCATAATAAATTACTATTAGATAAGATTTATAAATTTATCATGTTTCCCAAATATAAATTAAATAATTTATAGGATTTCATTTTATACTACATATTAATGTATCAAATCAATATCTGAGGAATTCCACATTGTTCTTGACAGAGAAAATTTACATGCATATTTTTTATCCAATAATGGGGGAATTTTTAATTTTTTTCAATGATAAAACCCATATATTTCACTGTTTTATTAATATATTGGGAAATTAGGATTATAGGATGAAAATAAAAAAAATGTGAAAAGTGGTTAATTCTAACTTTTTTGACAGATTATTACCACAAGTGTATTTTTTTCATTAAATTTAAAATATAACTCCAAATTGAGTGAATTTGTTTTAGAATCCTGATTTTATTTCCTTTACTTTTTTATATTGCACTAGGAGCTGATTTAGTAATATAAAGGGATTAAAAAATCAATTAATGTTATTATTTTTCAAGGTGGAATGTGTGGACCCCACCACCATAACAGATCTACAACCTGACCTAAAAATATCCAAATGAGATTATTTTACCTAGAATAGAATGGGGACAGATAGGTATGTGTCTTCAATAAATTTTAGGGTGTTTTTATTCATTAAGTCTTCCATTGAATGTTATACATTTGGAGGAACCATCCAGTAAGCTTCGTTCGAAAAAATTATCTACCAATAAAAAATTTATATGTCATTCATACAGTGTCCAAATGAGTTGAAATTTTAAGGGTGAACTGAAAACCCATTTATGAAAAAAAAAATTGAATGGGACCAGGAGTGAATTGTAAATTTAGTGGGCCAACAACATACAATATTTTGGAAGACAGAATTCTGTCCATAAAAGGAGCCTCTCGCCTACTTCTCAACTCATCATCTCAACACTCCCAGCTAAAGAGGGATCCCACCGGGGCACAAACTGTTGCTTCCCTTATCTATTCCCCCCTCATTACTTCTTTTTATTTTATTTTCATTTTAGTTTTATATTTGTTTTATTTACAATTTCAATTTTTTTACTTCAGCTTTATTAATACATGAATTTGTGTTTCACCATCCCCTTTTCTTCTTTTCTTACTCTCTATCTCTATCACCGTCTCCTCTACCACCCACTCCACTATGTAATCTCATACTCTCGGAAATGAGTGGCTAATCGTGAGACTTTTCTAAGGTTGAGGTCAATGTTTTCATGAATTGCCATTAATGATTAATTATTTTTGTGGTAGAATTGAGAAGCTTGATTGGGTGAGACGAATGTCCCTGAAAAGGTGATGAGCCCCCAATGACATGAAACTCAAACTACTTCTATTTTGAAAAAATAATAGCGATTCAAAATGAGAGTTTATGTTTTAATAATCATGATAAATCAAACACATGTAGGATAAAAAATATTGAATCCATGACTGAACCCCAAACTAAAGTACATTCTTCTTAACTCATTCTACTTGCATTACATGATTGTTTATATTTTCAAATAAAAGCACCAAAAAATATTTTAATCAATATTATTTAATAAAAAACCCTAAAAATAGATAGAGCATGTGAATTAGATATATTAAGTGAACTACATTTTTAGGGATCCTCAAAAGAGATGTCCCTGGTCAGCCATTGTGCAGCACTATGACAAATATAATTGTTTGTGTCCACACCCCACGACGGGCGTGCATCAATTATAGAGAAGGATTCATCATATTTTGGATAAATAGCTATTTTTTAGTACTACATACCGTATTAAAATATATTATAATACTAATAGGTAAATTAAAAACATAGAATTAATTTTAGGATCATGTTATATGTTCTTAAATGGTTGTTTTAATAAAAACCTTCATATTTTATAGTAAAAATTGAATAATAACGTCCACATTGAAATTCATATGGATAATTTTGAACCCTTATGTTTGAAGGAAGTGAAGAAATACATTGATCATTGATTAATGTCGATATTTTTTTAAGTACGATAGACCACATAATGAAATAGTAGAGAATGTTAGATCCATTCACTAGTAAATTATTGCAGCTAAAAGTCCAAAAAAATATGAAATAGATAATTGTTAGTAGTATTTGTCGATAAATTGTTTAAAAATATGTTCCAATAAAGATCAATATTAATGTTATTTTGTATATTTTTATAAAAGGGTGTTTGGTTCCATATATATATCATCCTTTTATAGATTATTATCAATTAATTATTGTTAATTTTCTATTTTCACTTCTACTTAATATCTATCATGTGCATGATGTGTTTAATGTTCACTATTTTAGGATGTACATAGATGATCCTTTATATGTACTGAAAAATAGCTTATACCACTAGAACAACATCTTTTCTTATTAAGAATAATATAAATATTCTCTTGATCAAATGGGGAATTATATATGAATTAAAACAACTCAACATGTTTATGTTTTATGGAAAACCCCAAAATTGGGGAAAATACTTATGAATATATAGATGTTATGAGGTTGAGGTTTCAATAATAATTTTATCTCATTGTGATGGAATGATAATTGATAAATTATTATAATTGGTAAATGTTGAACCCCCATAGATTTTATAATTATTCCATTGAGATAAATTTGATATTTTGATTGTACATATTTACATGAGACACCGAGTTAAAATAAACTATGACAAAAAAAAATTACACCATAACACTTATAAGGGCATATATGGATAGTATTATCAATTTTATTAACAATATATATTATTTACATAAATCAAATATATAGGTTAATCACTATAAAATAACTATTAAATTATTAAAAAAATCATTTCACCATTAAAATATCTATTTTTAAGAATTACAATTACTTACATATAATTTATTTTTTACATAATGATGGAAATTTAAACTATATATTAATGAAAATCATTTATAATTTATCAATAATAAACCATAAATTAGTTTTCTAATGGTTATGATTATATATAAATTCATTTAATGGAAAACATAGTTATATTTCATAAGACTATTTCATTGTGCAGAATTTTTTTTATTATAATAAATTAAATAATACCACAATTACAATGGAATTTAAGAATCATTATTTAAAATATATGTAATAAATTATTTTATTGTACAAATAATTATTTTGACAATGAATCGTCTGGATTAAAGCATAATATTCATTTAAAAAATATGTTTTTTATCGAATTGAATTATTCTATATTTTTAATGGTCATTTTCAAATTAATTTCAGCCAATTTGATTCATTTATTTATATAAAATGATATTCATTATTGGAATATTAATTGTAATATTTTTTAATTAAAAAATTATAATTTTTTGTCACAATAAACATTAAAAATCATAAAAATTTACCACGACTATGGTTAATATAGTTTAGTAAGTGGTGTTATACTAATTGGTAATTTTAAATTGCACATATCCATATTATAAACCATATTGGATGAGTATATTTCACCCTTATATAAAATAATAATTTTTTTTGAAATTTCAATTGATATTTATATGGAAATGGTTTTATATTTTTAAAATTCATTTTTTAATTCTTTTTTTGTCACCCTCTTTATTTATAATAGTGAAACATTGATCATCAATTAATTACAACTTTTTACAACTCTATCTCAGCAAATAACTACCCAATAATTTTACAAGATTCATTTCCTTCACTATTTAGATTTTGTTCATTCTCTATGACATCATACAGATAAATTACGTGTAATCAAATTGAGATATTTCAAATAAGATTTAACTATCACGTTAGACTATTTCAATGTTATTTCACATTCCATATTATATAAATAAATTATATCTATAATAACACAATTAATAAATCATAAGAAAATATAATTTTATGTTATTATGATGATTTAATTTTCATTTTCTACCTCATTTACATCAAATAAGAAATAAAAGTATTCCCCTTATATACAGATGGACTACCGCCACCACATAATGATGTGGGAAATTTTCATGACTTCTCCAAAAAGATGATTATAATTGTGGGTATTGGGAATATATATGATATAAAAGACATAATTCTGTTGTTTAAATGAATATTTTTATATAATATCATTTTCATTGTTCCCAATTATACAATGGAATTGGCTTGCATGAGTATGTATATACTATTTTGCTACATGATCGATGTATTTAAATGGTGATATAATAATTTTTGGAGGATTGTAAACCTATATAAGAAGAATATAAAAAACAAATTTTACATGAATATTATTATTAAAATATTACATTAGTATTATACATTATCGTGTTCGTACACGTTCATTCATGATAAAGTGGTTTAGTTTAATTAATTTTTTCCACATACATTACAAATGTTATAAAGATTCAAGATGAGTAAATATTTATTATTTTATACAAGTTAGATGATACAGTAGCATTTCATAAATGATATGATTAAAAATATTTATGTTTTGAAACAATGATCATAATATAAGGTCCATGAAATTTAAATTGAAACATAATTGAATGATAATGGGGATAGTAACTAAAATAATGATGATTATAAAAGACTTTTAATTAATGAATGAAAATATGTAATAAGTAATCTATATATATTATTATATTTATTTTTATATTTTTATTATTGAATTATAATTGATGTAAAATTAATATACTAATTGTTATTAGCCTTAAAAATTATTTCAAACATGAGTATAGTGAATCTTTTCTCAATTTTTTTCATTGTGATGTACATGACATATTCCCCTATTTCTTATTTTGTTTTTTAAACACCACTCATATTATGTAATAAAACAAAATATCATCATTTTAATAGTTTTTTAATTTTTTTATTTTATGATATTTCATTCATGCTGCTTATGGTTTAGATTTTACAAAATTTGTATGTGTTTTATAATACAATCTCATAAATTACCATGATTTTTTATTTTTTAAAATTCCACAAAATGAGTAATATGAACTATTTATTAAAGATATATTTTATAATCATATCCTTTTATTAAATTTAGGGGTTTTATATTATATATTCATTATATTCCCTCCATATACTCTTAAAATCAAAAATATGATTTTAATGGTAATGGATATTATTTCACTCTTAGGATGAGAATATTATTTAATAAATATATATTATTTATAAAATGAATGAAATAATGTTTTACATATTTTTCAATGACTGGTTAAATTGGTGTATTTAGTGGTTTTAAATGTTATTAAATATTTTAAGAAGAATATTTGTTTCATTTTCTAAGAAAATTATTTTCAAACAAAGGTGTTAATTGATTTATTGTTTTAGTGTTTACAATACGAACATATTTTCTAATTTTACCGATTAATAATATTATTGAATATTAATTTTGAGTATGTCCATGGTTCATTATCATAGAAATAATTTAAAAATACTTTTGATATTTTATTATTCGAAACTAGTTTTTTCAAAATGAAATAGTTATTTTCCTAATTAAATTTATCATTCGTATTTAAATGAATATTAATCATTAAAAATATTCATTTGTTTTTATTTTTTTAATATGTAAATGATAATATGAAAAAATCATAATTCTTTTTGTGGATGGGGAGTGATTATGAAGATAAAATATTTATGAATATCAATTTCATTTCCATATGTTAATAGATGATGAAAAAATGAATATATTGGTGATATTATGGTATAAATAGAAATAAAATATGCTTATTCTATGGGTTGTTTCATTATTTACATCTAATGAATTGTGTAATGATTAAATTTTTATGATCTCAATGTGTGCATGGGTGGTTATAACAATAACTAAAATGTATCATGAGGGGATATCTCTTATGAAAAGATGGTAAAATTATAGTTATTTTAAGCATATAATGTGATGAATATCTTGGTGGGTATAATTGACATGTTATTTCTTTGTTTATGTTTATTATGTAATTTATTTACACTCACAATGAAAATTTATTATGTCTATTTTTTTATATATGTCCCATGATCTTTCATCTTTTAATGTTCTATGTGTTATGAACTATAGATACCTTATTCCATGATAATGATATATGAAATATTAATTTCATTATTAAAATTTTATGAACTTATTCCGATATACTAATTCTTGAGTTATGATTATATACTCACATTTAATTATATGTCATTTGATTAGACTTTTTGAGAAAATGAGTTCTCCGTCAATTATTTCACTCTTCCTGAAATGTTTAGTGCATCTTATATATATTTCTTATAGAAGTGGTGTAATATGTATTTTTCTATTTATGGTAGATGATAGATATTATTTATTTAATAATATGATTATGTATCTTGTCACAAATTACTATGATTAATAATAGTTTTTTTTAATTCATTGTTATGAAAATATTAAATATTCATTTTAACTTATTTAATAATTAATTATAAAATTCTAGGGTGCCTCATTCTTTGAATTGTTCTATACTATGATCAATGAATTTTCTTTTTCAACCAAAGGAGTGATATTGTATTTCTATACCCTTTTGAGGTTATATATATTCAATATGTATATTCCGTACCACCATGTAATTAAAATTAACAACTATAAATGGTTATTTTTACTATAAATAATACATATTTTATCTATTTGAGGTTTTTTAAATAAATATTCTATTATTTGTAGAATTAATATAAATAGTTTCTTTATAATATTTTTAAAATTTATCATACAATGATAATCAAGTTCATTTTGTTATAATTTTCTATTTTATCAATAATGGAAATTTCATAATTCATTTTCTTTATTTCCACAAACTCATCCTTTTCAATTCCAACAGTTAAATAAAAATATTTTTAATAATTAAAAAAATATAGTTATGTTCCATGCATAGTTTCAAATTTTTTTCATATACTGGAATATAATATACGTGTTTTACACATTAATATTTCATGTTGAAAATTTATAAAAAAAAATTGAAATTTTTTTCCCATCTCAACATGGACATTTTTTTTGGATGGTATTTTCTAGAAAACAAGTTACTATTACTTTAGACAATCATGAGTGTTGAGACATATATATTACACAAATAACTTCCATACTCCCTCTATATTGATCTAAAAATTCTATGTTTTAAAAAAATAATTAAATATTTCGGAGTTGAATCACACCATCATGATAATTGAATTAATTTGTTAATATCATCAAACCATTTAATATTTTAATTTATATATATGATGTTTTAAAGATGACCGATATTTTGGGTTGCCTTCAAAGATAAAAATTTCATAACAATTAGGTATTTTCTAAATAAATATTGCAGTAAGGGGAATATTATTTATTTTAATAATGTTCCATGTTTTTTACCCTAATTAAAATTTTAATGATGTTATAATTGTCATGACCCATCCCAGTGGCCCGTGTCGTGACTACCCCAAGCCCGCCTTCCATAGGCCAGGGGCTGGTGACTAGCACCAAGGCGTCAATCCCGACAAAAAGTGAAGGCATTGCCTTTAATAGTAAACAAGCACAACAGAGTACGCAACACAAGTAAGCACTAAGTAATCTGAGTACAAAGAGTATGTTTTGATAGTAAATGGGCCAGTATACAAACCCATATGAAAGTATAGAACAGCTGAATGACTAGTACAACAATAGTAACGTAAAGCAGTAACCACTGAGTTGTCCTCTAAAAATCCCACCTAAAGGGTGGGTACAAATAGTCTCCTCTGCACCTCAGGTCCCTCCGTCTACTCTGAGTACGTCTCATGAGGTGGTCTACCTCCGGGTACCATCCAGATCTACAAGCCTTTACCACGATCAACGCTATCCGTCGTTTGCATCCAACACAACGTAGTGCGGGCATAGCCCGTGCAAGGGTGAGTATAACCATACAAAGTAGGGACCATGAGTCCCACGAAGGTCTCCCAGAATGCACGAAGGATAAACCATAGAGAAAAGATACAATCATAATGTATCAGCCAACTCTACTTAGATATATGACCATATATATACATAAGTCATCAATCTCAGTTCGACTCCAACTCCCGACCCCAAGCACAACCCGGTCCACACAGTAAAGAAGTCAATCACACCGATGGTAATGACTGAAAGTCAAGACTCAGCTCACACATGTATACATCCTCTGTAAAGTGATAAAGATGATCAGATGATGTCACTGATTCATCTCTATTAGTGGAACCTTGTAGGATACTAGTCATGCTAAGCTGTTGGACCCACGTAGGATACTTGACCAGCTACTCTATCGGACCCACGTAGGATACTAGAACAGAAGTCAAACTGTTGGACCCACGTAGGATACAAGTACACTAGTCAAACTGTCAGACCCACGCAGGATACAAGTTCATTTTTCATCGTCATCAAACCCATGGAGGATTCCAATACATTATTCTTAATCGTCGAACCCATAGAGGATTCTAGTACGGTAATCATTGCAGTCGCATCTAGTTCTAGGGTTCCCGGACACAGCATGCTCGATTCCCGTGAGGGTCCGCTCCACGAGCCAAGGGGTCAATACATCAACTATCACTAGGTGGAAAGTGGATATATCACTTACATTCTGTCTTGTCAAAAGGAATCCAACACAATAGACGACACGTCAATCAGACTCCTAGTCTGAGAGTTATTATCATTTTTTCTCAGGGGGCCCGGTTGGAAACACAGTCATTCCAAACGTATCCATTTTCCAAATTTATCCAAAACTCACTTAGATTATCGCAAAAGGTCCACCATGTCATGAGGGTCCCATTTCCACAGAAGTTGCGTCGATCGGATGCACGGTCATCAAGTTATTCACCCATAAGTGCAAATGGGCTCGGTCCGTTAAGCCCAGTGGGCTAGTGGGTCGGGTCAACCCAGTTTTGGCAGGTCTGACCTGGCAGGTGGTCAAACCGACCTGATGAATGGCGCGGCTCGGCCCAAGGGGCACGGCCCGGCTTGAATGGGCTTGGCCTGGCCCGAGGGGGCGCGGCCCGGCCCGACGCAAACAGAGGGGGCCGAGCGATCTTAGGCGGGGGCACAACCCCCCAATGGCGTCGCCCTCCCTAACCGGCCTGCTGATGTCGGTCTTCCTTCTTGGCACAAGCGGCCCGCACGGGTGCAATGAGGTTTGTCCCGCATGACGACCTCCTGGCATCACGGATCTCCTCCGCCCGATTAGCCGACGGGCCGACCTGTTCTTCCACCAATGTAGCCTGCTGAACGCGGGTCGCGGTCTTCCGCAGCGCGGCGCCGTGGGCCGCCGCGGTTCCTCCCTTCGTCCTGGCTGGCTAGGGCTGGCCGGTTCTTCCTCGGTCGTGCAACCAGCTGTTGCGGGCCACAGTTCTTTTACACGCAGCCGACACATGGCCGCCGCTTCTCCCATCATCTCCTATTCCAACACGCCTCAATCCCAAACAAGGAGACTACGGAGGGTTGTCGGGCCATGTGCGTTCATCCCGCGCCCTTCACATTAAACGGTATAAATTGTCCAAGGATAAAAAAGGTTTCATTAATAACAAATAATAATTTTATTCAAATAAAATTACAGTAATTCACCCTACCTAGAAAAAGATTCAAGGTAGCCTTGTGGGCCCCACCTCTCAGATATCAACACATGGGAATTTGGGTGCTGTAGGACCCACCGATAGCTATAGATGGGAGAAAATAACTTCCATAGATATATAACATTGTTCTAAACAATTTTATTTAACTTCTTAATTAAACCCCAATTTTTAACTTTCAACCCGCATAAAACGCAACTGCGATTAAGGTCCCCTTCAGTAATTACTGGCACTGCGAGTTCATCAGTGTCCTCATATTTCAATTTTGAGCAACGATTCAAAAGATAGAAAAACCCACTCATATGTTTACTGAACTTTCATGAAAAAAACATTAGAAATTGATTCTGGGCACACCAGGCCTCGGAATCAAGTGTCGTCAAAAAGCCACAGACTCATAAAATTCCAAAGAATTAAGAAAAATAATTCCTTGAAAATTCCGAGTCATTACATTACTCCCACCTCAAGTCTATACATCCCAGTAAAGCTAGAACAAAGACTACGAAAACAAATGGGGATACTGAGCTAACATATGTGCCTCCCGCTCCCAACTGCTCTCCTGGAGGTTCCCGTGCTTCCAACGAACGCACAGTAGAGAAATCAACCATCCACGTATGACCCACTCATACCAATCCTCAATCTCTACCAGGACCTTTTCAAATGTATCCCTATCATCGATGTCTAGCTCCCCATGACCGATGATGTGGGTTGGGTCGTGCAAGTATCTCCTTAGCTAAGTTACGTGGAAGACGTCATGCACCCAGTGCAAATGAGGTGGAAGGGCCAGGCGGTAAGCCACGTCACCTACTCTGCTGAGAACCTGGAATGGTCTGATGAAATGCAGATATAACTTGCCGCCATGAACAAATTTTTGTAGACCCTATCAAGGTGATACCCATAAGAAGACGTGGTTGCCATCCTCAAACTCCAATGGTCTCAGCATCCTATCAGCATAGCACTTCTGTCTGCTCTGTGTAGTCATCATCTGCTCCAGGATGATCTACACCTTCTTCGTCCTAGCCTAAACCATCTCATGTCCTATAAGTGCTGACTCCCCAGGGTTAGTCTATCACAGAGGTGATCTTCAAGGTCATCCGTACAGTGCCTTTTATGGTGCCATCCCGATGATGGGGTGGTAAAAATTGTTGTTTACAAACTCCACCAAGGGTAGGTGATCCTCCCAACTACGTCCAAAGTCAAGGACACATTCACGGAGCATGTCCATGAGTGTCTGTATGGTCCTCTCAGTCTGTCCATCCGTCTAAGGATGGAAGGTGGTGCTCGGACGTAGTTGCATCCCAAAGGCCTTCTCTAACCCCTTCCAAAGTCGGGATGTAAAGCAAGAATCTCGGTCGGATACAATAGTTGATGACACACTATGAAGCCGTACAATCTATTGAATTTAGAGGCGTCCCAAGCTCTCTACTGAGCTGTAACACCCTAGGCTTCTATGGTACATTTGTCTTTGAATAATGTGATAGCGTGTGTTGTACGCAACATCGAGTTCTAAAACACCACAACCAATCAATCTAGCCGTTATGAATTGTAATACCTACTTTTTGAAATTTTATAAATTTTATCTCTCAAAATGGAATTCATTTTCTGGATTTGGAGTATCGAATTTATCCTAAGGTGAAATTTTGGTACTTTTCGGATAACTTTAATATTTTGATGAATAGTGAAAATTACAAATGTTTAATTAAAAACAACTTTTTAAATCTAAATAATTAATAGTGATAAATTAAGAATTTGAGTGGTTTTAAGGTATATTTAGAATATATTTTTACCATTTAATAAAATTTTGTTCATTGGACATAATTTAACAATTAAACCGAACATAAACAAGTATTAATCTTTTGATAGTTATTATACCTTAAAAACACGCTTTTTGTTTTGACAGCAGGAAATAATTTTAAATTAATATCTGCCACTTCTGTGTTTTGAATTTGGAGAAAATGGAGTCCATATTTGGAATCAGGATGTTTGAATTTTTTTAAATAGGTAACTTTTATTTTTATACATTTTGAATAATTACTTCGGTAAATATTTTATTTACCATAGTTAAAGGGTAAATCCTGTAAATAAGGGTTAAAAAAATAATATTATAATAATAACAAATTAATCTAAAATGAGTCCTAACCATATTGGTTGATACATGTTCTACCATGGGCATCCTTGGGTCTATTTTCGGACAACATGGTGCCATTGTAAGTGATAGGGACACTTTATTTTTAATTCAATTAAAATGAATACAAAAATGACATAAGAATATATCTTTTAGGAAATAAAAAATTACATAGGGTTGTATATGTTGTATTTTCGACTATAAATATTCATTAAAAAGATAAAACGATTTCCTACATAATGTTATTTTATTTATAATTTTTAGACATTAAATAATTTAATTTATATATGACCCAATGGTGATGCAGTAATTACCATAATAGTGAAATATTAAAATGATTGATATTGTAGTTTCCCAAATAAATATAATTTTAGACTTTTTATGAATTAAACGAATTTTATAGGTTAATATAACATGTTATGAATTATGTAATTAACTTTTTCTAACTAATAATTCTGTTATGATTTTTACAAAAATCAATTATTGAATAGTGTCAAAATTGACATAAAAGAGTTTTTAAAACCAATAGTATATTATTAATTGATATCAAATTCCTAAAAATCTAAAGTTCGGCCAAGAGACATATATCATGATAGAAGTATCATTAATGGACCACTTGGGGTTCTCTTGAAGGTAAATAGTAAGTTTATTAACCATATAATATAAAAATACAAAGAGACATTGTAAAAGTGAAACTAATTAACTAATAGATAATACTTAAAGATAAGGATAGTATAATGAACCAAACCTATCTAAATTATATTTGTTGAGTGGGTTTCAACCTATCCACACCTTAAAAATTAAATAATACAATTTGTATCCATTAGAAACCGAATATTAATTTATTAAAAAACAATATTTCTAGCTTTTCCAAAGGTGCCCCTCACCCCTCTTATAAAAGGGAACTCTCCCATCTCATTAACTCACACCTTCAAAGCCTTTTGGTTCGGCCAAACTCTGACCAAATACTCTCTAAACGTCCCTCAATTCATCCTAGAGGCCTTACTTTAGTCATAATGCCAACTTAAGGAGCCCTTTTGATCAAATCAAAAGGAAGATCCCAAAGAAGAGGTAATGATTTCACCACCCTTTTCAAGTTCCTTTCTTTTTACACTTCTTCTTTCTTTGTTATTACCATTATAAAATAGTAACTCTAGTATATTATATATACTATAATGTTATTATAAATATGGTACAACCATATTTAGTATTCTATCCATCCTTTGAATAACATGTCACCATACGTGCGTACGTATGGCTTACCGTCTCCACGTCGTGGTGTAATTGTTATTCGATAAATTATTATTTTGGATGGGTATAATAATGATTTATAATTAATGTAAATAATAAATATAACATGACAATAATTCTGTATATATGATATACCAACCAATTATATATTATTTTAATATCAAAAGAATTATATTTTCGCTCGTGCGTACGTACGGACTACCGTCTCCACGAACTCGATGAGATTCATTATCCATCGTATCCAAATAAAGTATAATTCTCGTTTGATGATTAATAATAGTGTCTAAGGACTTGATATCATTTTGGATATTATTAAGATACAACCAATCCATTACAAGAACGTCTTATGTAACAAAACATATAAAAGAAAATGAGTAAGTTAACACCCAAAACAACGATGATACTAAGATATTATTAACAAATCAATGTTAAAATATCATATATGATATAATATTAATTTATATGATTCTTGTATAATTTAATAACAATTATTTCACTATTATACAGGAGTTTAACCTACCCCCAAACAAGGAAAAGTACACGGTAAGGGATAATTTCGCAAATCTCATTTTTATCTGAGATTGCTTATTCGTATGTATTTACTGGGGTTATTTCTATCATCAATGCCCATGTTTCATAAAAATGTATTTCAAAACATTTTTACTATTTACTAGAATATGGGTTAAATTAATTTATACCCTTTTTTAACTTTTTATAAGAGTTTTATAAAGGAATCATTCCGTCATTTTCCAAACAAGGTGTTTTTCAACCTTTTCGACAGAATTAAAGTAAGAATGTTTTTTTAACTTATACGGCAGGTGCGGCTATTTTACGCCATTATGAAATCATCGAAGCTTCCCTTAGAAGCTTATAAGAATATTTTAAAGGAAAATGTTTTATTTTATAAATATATGACTCTTAAATGATTTCAAAATTGAAAGAGATATTTCTCTAAAAAGAGTTTTGATTTCATCTATGTCAACATCCTTTGATGGATTTTTCGCTTATTTGAATTTGATTTATTATGATACACAAATTCTATATTGTATTGAAGGTTTTGTGATATGTTTGATTGTGAATGTTCTATTTTTATACCAATCATGGTTTATGGTGAATGTATTGACATTTCTTATGTTAGTTTTAATACAAATGTCTATGTTATTTTTAAACCTTTTCATATGGGAATGAATTGGACTTAATATGTAATGGGTGGATCCCTCTATATCTCCTCGATGCATCGGTAGGTCTCATGAGACAAACTAATGTCTTGGAATAAGGCCTTGGAAAAAACTTATTTGTAGTCTTTGCACGCGGCCTTATCTATGTGGTTCTGATAGTCTACCATTATGCATTCCATCGTTATGAAAGTGGTTATTGATATGGAATGTGATTATTCGATTAGTAGATTATCAATGTGAATAATTAAATGGAATTATTTCATTTTATTTTTTCCATACTATGTTGAAGTTCAAGTTTAAAAGGCTTTTGTTTTAGTTATACATTGCCTTAAATTTTTATTCTTATTTATGAATGTTTCTGCTATATTGTTATCCTTACTGGGCATTTGATATCACCCCTTTTCTATGTTTTATTTTTCCTAGGATGTGAAGAAGTAAATTATGAATGACCTCCAGGGATATTATGAGGGGATATTTGTATGGACTGTGGAGACTATATGTTGTTCTAGTGCTTTTTCTCTTTTTAATGTAATTTAAAACTCTATGAATATATCAAGTGATTCCAAGGATACTAAACCAATCGCTCTTTCGATATTTCATCTTTCTTGTTATCATGCCAATGTTATGTAATAATGCACCGACTCTAGGTAACTGGGGTCAGGGTGTTACAGTTGGTATCAGAGGAAGTTTAGTAAAAACCATGGAAGCTAGATATAGATAAGCTCTGATTAGAGCACGTAGACCTAATATGAACTTTCAGGATTAGTATAGAAGAACTTCCCCGAATTTTGGTATTTTAGAGATTTTGTGAGTTTTCCAAGAAATACATCCCTGTCTGGATACGAGAAGGTAGAGGCGGCTCTGACACAGTTGAACCTAGGGGTAAAACCCAAAAACATCGCTTTGATCTAGACTCGAACGAGAACTGGTGCACGACAACGGGCCTTGCTGCACTTTGGGTTACGACACTCCCGGGGTATATGCTTAGGATAACTCTCATTTTCTTTATAAATCATTATGAAGGGTTTATGAGTATATAATTACTCAATGAAAACATTTTTTATGATTATTGATTATATCCATAAATAGTTCAATTTATGTTAAGTGTTTTATAAGTATGGGATTATGTATTTTGATTCATAAACTGATCTAGTTTATGCCATCGTATAGAAATGGCACCAAGTGGAATAAATGGAAACTATGTCAATGCACGCACTCCATGTAGGGATTTCCCTCCTACTCAAGATAATTATAGTGGAGATGGTGATGGCACTATTGCAGATCAACTAATCACCATACTGGGACAACTCACTCAGGTTATGAATAATAACCTTACCCGTATAGAGCACCATGATCCACAACATGGAGGACTAATGTTAGATAGATTTATGAGGAAAAAATCACCAAAGATCAATTGGAGTACAAATCCCTTAGTAGTTGAGAAATGGATAAATTCCCTAGAGAAAATATTTCTGGCTTTCGGGAGTAGTGAAAGGGTAAAAAGTTATTATGGCAGTTCACCGCCTCACTGGAGATGCTGATCAATGGTGTCCATTGATTCAAAACATGAAGGAAGATGATGAAGTATCAAATATGGAATGAATGGTGTTCAATGATCTGTTTTTAGAAAAATACTTTCCCCATGACCATCGACCAGATATGGAAAGGCAATTTTTGAGTATGAGACAAAAGGAGGATGAGAATGTCACAAAGTATGAGGCTAACTTTACAAGGTTATCAAGGTATGCTGAAGATTATATACGTAACCCCAGAAGTAAGATTGATCTTTTCTGTTATGGGATAAAACAATTTCTTCATCGATCATTGGTCTCACAATCCTTTTTATCTTACAAGGACATTGTCTAATGTGCTATCAAGACCGAAAAGGACTTCTCTAAGTCTTATGACATTAAAGCAATGAAAGAAAAGATGAGATCTGCTGATCAATCTAGGAATTTAAATAAAAGGAATAAGGGAATGGTTGAATATCCATCATGTGGTAAATGTGGGAAGAAACACCCTGGTACTTGCTTATAGGGAATGGGTTTCTGTTACAAGTGTGGTGAAAAAGGCCACCAAGCTCGGGATTGTAAAGGGAAGAAGGAAGATATCAATGTTCAGTGCTACAACTACAGTGAGATTGGAAATTATGCAAATGAATGTCCTAATCATCAGGGGAACTTACCTCAGAAAAGGCCAAGGGATCAAGGCCAAGATTTTTCTATCACTACTGTTGAGGTAGAAGCTCCGAAAGACATGGTGGCCGGTTATTTAATGGTTTCCTCAAGTTTAGAAAATGCATTATTTGATTCTGGATCATCTCATTGTTTCATATCTTTACACATTGCTAAAAAAATTAGATATTTATAATTTGATTTAACAAGGGAGTTTTCAGTTAAAACTCCTAAGGGAAGTATCATTGCAACAATGTTTTGTGACTCAGTCCCTATTAGAACACATAAATGTTCTTTATCTGCTGATTTCATCGTCATACCTATGATTGAGTTTGATATAATCCTTGGTATGGATTGGATTTCAGACTATGATGCGAAGATTTTTGTTAAGAAGAAGGAGGTTATAATTTTTGTGATGATGATAAGGAACACCCTATCTTTAGAGCAGAATTGTCATCACCTAATTCTTATCTAGATCCACCCCCAGTAGCTCAACTAAATTCGATTATTGGGGAGGAAGTGAAGGAAATGACTGTGGGTGAGGAAAGGAATGTTTAAATAGAGGATGTACCTGTTGTGAACGAATAGGTAGATGTATTTCTGGAATATTTACCTGGACATCCTCCAGAACGAGAAGTTGAGTTTTCCATTGATTTAATTCCTGCATCAAGGCCTATATCAAAGACCTCTTATAGAATTTCCATTGTAGAATTAGAAAAACTAAGTAAACAACTAGAGGAATTGAGTAATAAGGGATTTATTCTCCCTAGTGTTTATCCATGGGGATCCCCTGTTGTATTTGTTAAAAATAAAGATTGATCTATGAGTTTATGTATCGACTATAGGGATATCAATGCTATAACAATAAAGAACAAGTATCCCCTACCTTGCATTGATGATTTATTTGACCAACTGCATGGAGCACAATACCATTAAAAGATTGACCTTCAATCTGGATACCATCAGTTGTGTGTGAAGATAGAAGACATTCCAAAGACAGCATATCGAACCAGGTACGGGCATTACGAGTTTACAGTAATGCCTTTTTGATTGACTAATGCACCCTCTGTATTCATGGATCTGATGAATAGAGTTTTCATGGAGTATCTAGATGAATTTGTGGTGGTATTTATTGATGATATCTTAGTATACTCCAAAATCTATGAAGATCATGAAAATCACTTGTGAATTATACTGAAGACTCTAAAAGACATGAATTATATGGGAAGTTTAGCAAAGTGTCAATTCTGGCTTCAGGAGAATTCTTTTCTTGTCCATATTGTCTCTAAATATGGAATCTCTATTGATCCTTCTAAGACCAAGGCAATCCAGGAAAATCCAGCAACTACGAGTATAACTGAGGTACGCAGTTTTATTGGTTTTTAAGGTTATTATCGACGTTTCGTCCAGAATTTTGCCCGATTAGCTAACCCATTAACGAAGCTCACACCTAAATGGGTTAAATTTGTTTGGACAAAAGAGTGTGAAAAATGTTTCGAAGAAATGAAGAGAAGATTATTCAATGATCATATATTGAATCTACCATCGGGGAATGATGGGTTCTTTATTTATAGTGATGCATCAAAGAAAGGACTTGGTTGTGTCCTTATGCAGAATGATAGGGTTATTGCCTATGAATCATGATAGTTGAAAATTCATGAGAAAAACTATCCTACTCATGATCTCGAGTTAGCAGTTGTGATATTTGATTTGAAGATATGGAGGCACTACCTAAAAGGTGAAAAATGTGAGATTTATACTGATCAGAAGATTTTAAAGTATATTTTATCAGAAAAGGAACTCAACATGAGGCAAAGGAGATGGCTTTAATTACTCAAGGATTATGAATGTACGATACACTACCACCCAGGAAATGCAAACAAGGTGGCAGATGCTTTGAGCAGAAAAGATCATGGAGTTTTGAACAATATGATAATTGAAAGGGATCCAATTTTCATGGATCTAGTGAATATGGACATGGGAATAACCAGGGAAGGTGAAACATCAATGATTTTTTAAATGGTTTCCAAACCATCTATACTAGAAAGGATTCAGTGTTCTCAAACCGAAGATGAAGAATTTCAAAAGAAGATTAAAGCTGTGAATGATGGGATATTGAGAGACTTTGTGTATGAAGAAGAAATTTTGAAATTCTGGAAGAGAATTTGTGTTCCCGATATACCTGATCTAAAAAGATAATTATTGGATGATGCTCATAGTTCCAATTTCTCTATACACCCTCGGAGCGCCAAAATGTATAGTTATTTGAAGGAACATTTTTGGTGGGACAACATGAATAGGGAGATTGCTGATTTTGTTTCAAGATGTATGGTTTTTCAACAAGTGAAAGCTGGAAGGCAACAGCCTGGAAGAGTCATGCAACCTCTTCCCATACCGGAGTGGAAATGGGACAATATTACTATGGACTTTGTCATGGGGCTACCAAAGACTCCTATAAGGAACGATGAAATATGGGTTATTGTTGATCGTCTTACCAAGTCAACACATTTTCTTGTATAATAGAAGATCTACCATTGGAACTTCTAGAAAGACTATATATTGATGAAGTTGTGAGTCTTCATGGTGTACCCCTATCGATTGTTTCTGATCGTGATCCCCGTTTTACTTCAAGATTCTGGAGAAGTCATCAGAAATCCCTGGATACTGAACTACATTTAAGCACTTCCTACCACCCTCAAACGGGTGGACAATCAAAAACAACTATTCAAACCTTATAAGACATGTTGAGATCCTGCTCACTTGACTTTCAGGGTATGGGGGATCAATATTTACCTCTGGTAGAATTTTCTTATAAAAATAGCTTCCATTCGAGTATTCAGATGGAACCATATGAAGCGTTATACGGAAAGAGATGTCGTACACCAATATGTTGGGATGATGTTGGCGAAAGAAAACTTGTTGGCCCAGAACTGGTGGAGGAAACGATGGAAAAGGTGAAAGTAATCCAAAATCACATCAAAGAAACTCAATGTTGGCAAAAGAGCTATGCAGATAATCAAATGAAGGATTTGGAATTTCAAGTCGGTGATCATGTTTTCCTGAAGGCATCTCCATGGAAGGGAGTCATACTTTTTGGTAAGAAAGGTAAATTGAGTCCCAGGTACATCGGACCTTTTTCAATTCTATAACGAATTGGGGCTATAGCTTACTGATTGGCAATGCTGCCAAGTCTCTCCAAAGTTCACGATGTGTTCCAAATATCTCTATTGAGGAAATACATGCCTGACCCAATGCATGTAATCACCTATGAAAAATTAGAACTGGAACCCGATCTATCTTATTGTGAAGAGACCGTCAAGATTCTTGATATGAGAGAACAAGTACTGAGAAACCGGACGACACGTCTGTTAAAAGTTTTGTGTAGAAACCATAAGATGGAAGAGGCAATGTGGGAACCCGATGAACTTATGATGAAGAACCACCCGAGTCATTTCATACGGTAGTATTCTAGAAATTTGGACGAAGAAATTATTTGAAGGAGTAGAGAATGTAACACCACAAGCATCTACGGTACGTTTCTCTTTGAATAATGCGATAGCGTGTGTTGTACGCAACATTTAGTTCTAACACACCACAACCAATCAAAATAGCCGTTATTAATTGTAATACCTACTTTTTGAAATTTTATAAATTTTATATCTCAAAATGGACTTCATTTTTTGGATTTGGAGTATCAAATTTAGCCTAATGTGAAATTTTGGTAATTTTTGGATAACATTAATATTTTGATGAATAGTGAAAATTACTAAATTTTAATTAAAAACAACTTTTTTAATCAAAATAATTAATAGTGATAAATTATGAATTTTAGTGGTTTTAAATTATATTTAGAATATAATTTTACCATTTAATACAATGTTCGTAATTGGACATAATTTCACAATTAAACCGAACATAAACAAGTATCAATTTTTTGATAATTATTATCTCTTAAAAACACGGTTTTTGTTTTGACAGTGGGAATTAATTTTAAATTGATTTCTACCACTTATGTGTTTTGAATTTAGAAAAATGGGTTTTATATTTGGAATCAGGGTGTTCAAATTTTGTAAATAGGTAGCTTTTATTTTTATACATTTTGAATAATTACTTCGGTAAATATTTTATTTACCATGGTTAAAGGGTAAATCCTGTAAATAAGGGTTAAAAAATAATATTATAATAATTTAAAATTACCCTTAAACGTTCCCTAACCTTATTTGTTGATACATGTTCGACCATGGTCATCCTTGGGTCGATTTTGGGACCCCATGGTTCCACTTGTAAGTGATAGGGACACTATTTTTAATTAAGTTAAAATGAATACAAAATGATACAAGAATATATCTTTTAGAAAAACAATTTTTAAATAGGGTTATATATGTTGGATTTTAGACTACATATATTAATTAGAAATCTAAAAATATTTCCTACATAATGGTATTTTATTTATAATTTGTAGACGTTAAATAATTTAATTTATATATGACACAATGGTGATGTAGTAATTACCATAATAGTGAAAAATCAAAATGATTCATATTGTAGATACCCAAATAAATATAATTTGAGACTTTTATGAATTAAACTAATTTTATAGGTTAATATGACTTTTTAGGAATGATTTAATTAACTTTTTTCGAAGTAATCATTCTATTATGATTTTTACAAAAATCAATTATTGAATAGTGTCAAAATTGACATAAAAGAGATTTTAAAACAAATAGTATATTATTAATTGATATTAAATTCCTAAAAATCTAAGTTTCTACCAAGAGACTTATATCATGATAGGTGTATCATTAATGTACCACTTGTGGGAATATTGGATGTATATATAAAGTTTATTAACCATATAATATAAAAATACAAAGAGACATTGTAAAAGTGAAAATAATTTACTAAGAGTTAATACTTAAAGATAAGGATAGTATAATGACCCAAACCTATTTAAATTATATTGGTTTGGTTGTTTTCGACCTATCCCCACCTTAAAATTTAAATAATCTACTTTTTAGCCATTAGAAACTGAATATTAATTTATTATAAAATAATATTTCTATCTTTTCCAAAGGTGCCCCTCACCCCTCTTATAAAAGGGCACTCTCCCTTCTCATTAACTCACAACTTCAAAGCCTTTTGGTTTGGACAACCTCTGGCCAAATAGTGTCTAAACATACCTCAATTCATCCTAGAGGCCTTCATTTAGTCATAAATCCAACTTAATGAGCCCTTTTTATCAAATCAAAAGGAAGAACCCAAAGAAGAGATAATGATTCCACCACCCTTTTTCAAGTTCATTTCTTCTTCTACTTATTATTTCTTTGTTATTACCATTATAAAATAATAAATCAAGTATATCATATATACAATGATGTTATTATAAATATGGTACAACCATATTCAGTATTCTATCCATCCTTTGAATAACATGCCACCATACGTGCATACGTACGGCTTACCGTCTCCACGTCATGGTGTAATTGTTATTTAATAAATTATTATTTTGGATGGGTATAATAATGATTTATAATTCATGTAAATAATAAATATAACATGATAATAATTCTGTATATATGATATACCATCCAATTATATATAATTTTAATATCAAAAGAATTATATTGTCGCTCGTGCGTACGTACGGACTACCGTCTCCACGAACGTGATGAGATTCATTCTCCATCGTATCCATTCAAATATAATTCTAATTTGATGATTAATAATAGTATCTAAGGTCTTTATATATTTATGTATATGATTAAGATACATCATATCCATGAAAAACACGGCTTACGTAACAAAACATATAGAAGAAAATGAGTAAGTTGACACCCAAAACAACGATAATACTAAGATATTATTAACAAATCAATGTTAAAAGATCATATATGATTTAATATTAATGTATATGAATCTTGTGTAATTTAATAAAAATTATTTCACCATTATAACGAAGGTTAACCTACCCCCAACCAAGGAAAAGAACACGGTAAGGGATAATTTTTCAAACCTCATTTTTATCCGAGATTGCATATTCGTAATTATTTATTGGTGTTATTTCTATCATCCATGTCCATGATTCTTAAAAATGTATTTAAAAACATTTTTACTATTTACTATAATATGGTTTAAAGTCATTTATACCATTTTTGACTTTTTTTAATAGTTTTACAAAGGAATATTTCAGTCATTTTCCTAACAAGGTGCTTTTTAACCTTTTCGACAGAATTAAGGTAAGAATGTTTTTTTAACTTATACAGAGGCTGCAGCTATTTTCTGTCATTATTAAATCGTCGAAGCTTCCCTTACAAGATTATAAGAATATTTTCAATGAAAATTTTTTATTTTATAAATATATGACTCTTAAATGATTTCAAAATAGAAAGAGATATTTCTCTAAAAATAGTTTTGATTTCATCTATGTCAACATCCTTTGATGGATTTTACGCTTATTTGAAGTTGATTTATTATGATACAAAACTTATATATTGTATTGAAAGTTTTGTGATATGTTTGACTATGAATGTTCTATTTTTATACCAATCATTTTTTATGGTGAAAGTATTGACATTTCATATGCTAGTTTTAATACGAATGTTTATGTTATGTTTAAACTTTTTCATATGGGAATGCATTGGACTTAATATGTGGTGGGTGGAGGCCGCTATAGCTCATAGATGCATCGGTAGGTCTCATGAAACAAACTAGTGTCTTGGCACAAGGCCTTTCCAAAAACATATTTGTAGTATTGGCACGAGGCCTTGCCTATGTGGTTATGATAGTCTGGAATTATGCATTCCATTGTAATGAATGTGGTTAATGATATGGCATGTGATTATTTGATTAGTAGAATATCCATGTGAATAATTAAATGGTATTATTTCATTTTATTTTTTCCATAATATGTTGATGTTCAAGTTTAAAAGGCTTTTGTTTTAGTTATACATTGCCTTAAATGTTTATTCTTATTTATGAAAGTTTCCACTATATTGTTATCCTTACTGGGCATTTGATCTCACCCCTTTTCTATGTTTTATTTTTCCTAGGATGTGAAGAAGTAAAATATGAATGACCTACAGTGATATAATGAGGGGATATTTTTGTGGACTATGGAGACAATATGTTTTTGTTGTAGTTTTTCTCTTTATAATGTAATGTAAAATTTTATGAATATATCTAGTGTTTCCAAGGATACTAAACCAATCGGTCATTCGAGGTTTGATCTTTCTTGTGATCATGCCAATGTTATTTAATAATGCACCGACTCTAGGTAATTGGGGTTGAGGTGTTACAGAGCCCTGCTCTATGATCGGTAATAAGTGGGTCGACTTGGTGAGTCGGTCTACGATCACCCAAATAGAGTCATTTCCCCTAGATGTACGAGGAAGAACCATCACGAAATCCATGGATATACCATCCAACTTCCACTCAGGGACCTCTAAGGGTTGTACCAGGCCCGCTGGTACCTGGTGCTCCGCATTCACTTGCTAACAAGTGAAGCATCTTGAAACGAACTCTGCTACAAGCTTCTTCATTCCCATCCACCAGTGTTGTCTTCTGAGGTCCTAGTACATCGTCGCCACTCCTGGATGTACTACTAGAGGGGAAGTGTGAAACTCCCTCAACACATCCTCTTGCAGTGCAACTGCTACCATGGTACATCCCCTAAAGAGGATGACGTGCTCCCCTCATTTAGAAAACCCAACAGGCATCTGCCCTGTGGATATCGAAGCACGTTGCGTCTCATAGTCAACGCCCCCATGCTTTGACTCTATGACTCTCTGATGGAGTGGAGTAGTGACTCTGAGATACTGTAGAAAAGCTTCTCCATCTCTATCCACAAAGGATATCTGCAACACGGATAGCTGCTCTGTAGCCTCTCAACGCAGTGAATGCCTAATCTCATGCTGAGAGCATCATCCACAATGTTCCCCTTCCCAGGAGTATAGACTATCTCAATGTCGTAGTCCTGGAGGAACTCGATCCATCACTGCAGTATCAGGTTCATGTCCTTCTGCGAGAAAATGTATAGGATACTCTAGTCGTCAAATTATACTAGGAAGCACTCTCTATTAGATAGTGTCACCACATCATCAAGGAGAAGACCACAACTGCTAACTCTAGGTCATGGGTAGCATAGTTCTGCTTGTGATGTCTCATCTACCGTGAACCATATGCGATCACTGCTCGCTCCTGCATCAGGACACACACGAGTCCAGTCCCTAATGCGTCGCATTAAACTACATACCCCATTCCCTCCTCCGGTAGCCTCAAGATGGGAACACTGGTCAACCTCTACCTCATCTCTTGAAAGATCTGCAGATATCTATCTAAACACACGAAGGGTTTCCCCTTCTTCATCAAGGATGATAGCAGTGCTGCAACTCTGGAGAAGTCTTGAACAAATCTTCGATTGTATCTAGCCAGACCCAGGAAACTCTGCACCTCCATCACACTCTTGGGTGGCTCCCAAGAAAGCACTGCCTCGGTCTTCATAGGATCCACTGCAACTCCCGCCTCCGAGATGACATGTACCAAGAAGTGTACCTCCCAAATCCAGAACAGGCTCTTCGAGAGCTTACCATAAATTTGGTGCTCTCGGAGTCTATCCAGTACAACCAGCAAGTGGTAAGCATGCTCCTCCTCAGTAGTCGAGTAAATCAATATGCCATCGATGAAGACTATGACAGAACGGTTGAGGAAAGTCTGAAAGATCCTTTTCATGAGGCTCATTAACATTGCTGGAGAGTTTGTCACACTAAAAGGAATAACCAAGAACTCATAGTGGCCATATCGACACGTGAAGTCTGTCCTCTCAACATCCTCATCTCAAACTCTGAGCTAGTGATAGCCTGACCTGAGGTCTATCTTTGAGAACCATCGTGCTCCCTTGAGCTGATCAATGAGGCAGTCAATCCTAGTGAGAGGGTACTTGTTCTTCACATTCACCTGATTCAGGAGACGGTTGTTGACACACATTCGTAAGCTCCCATCCACCTTCTTGGTGAACAAAATCGGAGAAGCCCAGGGTGAAACACGGGGTCAGATAAATACCGTCCCCTACAAGTCCTCCAGTTGTACCTGCAGCTCACAAAGCTCAGCGAGAGCCATCCGATATGTTGAAGTAGATATCGGTGTTGTCCCAAGGTACAGGTCTACGTTGAGGTTTACCTCTCTACGAGGAGGTAGTCCTGGAACATCATCTAGGAAAACATCAACATACTGATCCACCACTACAGGAAAACTCGGACTCTTCACATAAACCGCTCTGAGGATGATACTAGCCAACTAATGTGTGATCTGCTGCCCTCTCCACTGCGTAAGTCCGTCCTGTACTGCTAAGGCTCCCTTATCGCCAGTAAAGGTGAACCTAATCCCATAAATGTGGATACACCGCACTTTGCAACTAATGAAGTCGATCTAAGCATGAACTGTGGTCAACCAGTCCATACCCAAGATGAAGTTGTAAGGCCTCGATGCCGCTACAAGAAGATCCCAATTGAAGCTCTCACCTCCTAGAGTAAGCCAACAGTGCTGGCACCAGTGCTTAATCGTCGAGTCTACTCCTTTAGGAGTATCTAGCTATAAGGATCCAACCAACAGCTTCGTTGGAATCTATGAGCTCTGAACAAGGGAAACATAAATGAAATAATGACTCACATGTGTGTCTATAAGTACTGTAACAAGGCTAGAGTAGACACAGATTGTCACGACCCGCCCTCGGGGCCCGTGCCGTGAGTACCCCAAGCCCGCCTTCCATAGGCCAGGGGCCGGCGACTAGCACCAAGGCGTAAAATCCCAGTAAAAAGGGAAGGCATTGCCTTAATAAAGTAAACAAGCACCTCAGAGTAACAAGCGGAAGAAAAGCAGTACACAAAACTGGAACAACTGTGCTGAAGAAAAGGGGCCAGAAATACAAGCCCAACTGTAAAGTAAAGTACAACTCGAAAGGGAAAACAGCAACTGAAAGTACAAGCGGCTCCTGTAACGTCCTCCTCAATTCCTACCTGAAGGGTAGGTACAGATGGCTCAGCTCCTGGATCGTCCACCACAGATCCTACCTGAAGGGTAGGTACAGATAGCTCCACAACTCCTTGGTCCAACTGTCCGCTCCGAGCACGTCCCGCTCAGTGGTCCTCCTCCGGGTACCGACCTACTCTGTAAGCCTCAACCGCAGTCAGCGCTTTCCGTCGTCTGCAACCAACACAACGAAGTGCGGGCATAGCCCGTGCAGGGGTGAGTATAAGATACTCAGTAGGGACCCCGAGACCCTCGAAGGTCTCCCGAAATCCACAAAGGATAAACCACATGAAGGATACAAACACGAAGTAACATCCAGAATTGATTAGGTATATGCCCATACATATACCTATGTCACCAATTTCCGTTCGGCTCCAACACGAACCCAAAAAGATCCCAAACAAAAAAGAAGAGTAAACAGTAAAATCCACATAGGATAACAGTACAAGTCCACACAGTTTATAACAAGTTTATGAAATCAACGGATAACCATTACCCAGGTTTATGCCCATACATATACCTAAGTTATCAAGCGACCCATCTCAATCATGAGGAAACACAAAGATCATTGACTCAGCTCAAACCAGTATTTTCATTATCGAAACCGTAAAAGTTGAAGAGCCCCATCTCTGAAGTGTACAGTGGTCCTGTCACGACTCCGAGGTACTACTCACTAACCTAAGACTGCTGAAGTACTCCTTCTGTCGAGTACCGCGGGTCTGCTGCCAACTATCGGGCGCTCCGTCCGCTGAGGGTCTGCTGCCAAATACCGGGCGCTCACCCAGATAGCCTACTGAGGTACTCCTCTTGTCGAGTACCGCGGGTCTGCTGCCAACTACCAGGCGCTCCGTCCGCCGTGGGTCTGCTGCCAACTACTGGGCGCTCCGTCCACTGGGCTAGTCGACTCACTCCAAGTCGAGTCGGTCAAGCAGTCGTCAGGTCTCAGTCATCTACATGGTCTCCGTACTCCGCACGCACGCCTCCACCGTCGCGGGTCTGTCGCTACAACCAAGTGCACACACTCCGTAGAGTATCGCGGGTCCGCCGCTACAACCAAGCGCTCCACCGCCAAGGGTCTGCTGCTGCATCCAAGCGCACCACCACTGTCAAGTACCACGGGTCCGCCGCTACACCCAAGCGCTCCACCGCCCAAGGTAAACAGAAGATTCAGCTCACACAGGTTCGGTAGCACTGTTCCACGTAGGATCGCTGAGTGCTGTAGTCGTCGTCGTCGAATCCACACAGGATCTCTGTACTGTCGTCGTCGCAGTCACAGTAGCTGTCGTAGCAGTAGTAGTAGCAGTCAGTCGCAGCCAGCACTAGGGTTCCCGCACACAGCAAGCTCGTTCAGAGGGTCTGCTCCACGAGCCGAGAGGCTGATACATCAACTGTCACAAGGTCCAGAGTTGATGTATCCAAAAGTTCTGTATCGTCAACAGGAACTCAACGCAACAGACGGCGTGTCGATCAGACACCCGGTCTGAGAGTTATTGGCATTTTCGTCTCCGGGGCCCGGTCGGTTTTTAAGGCAAAACCAACCCGACCGTACTCCACCTGCGTCCAAACCTCGGGCGGAGTATGCCAAAAGATCCGTCTCACTAAGAGGAACACAACGCCACTGACGGCGCGTCAATCGAACGTTCGTGGCTCAAGATATGAGCGTTTCCGCTCCGAAGGCCCGGTTGATTTCATGAACGAACCAACCCGGCCGAACTCAAAGTAATCCGAAACCTTGAGTGCGATATACCGAAACGACCGTCTCGATCCAAGGATCGCGTTGCCGCAGACGGTTCGTCATTCGGAGGTCTGAGGCTAAAGTTATGGCCAAAAGACCAAAACAGGTTCAAAACGGGGGGGTCCGGGTCCGGGCCGACCCGGCCCGACCCCCCCCCCCCCCCCCCCCCGGGGCGGCGCGGTGGCCGGCGGCGGCGGCCGGCGGCGGCACGCGGCGGCGCAGCGGCGCGCGGCGGTGCACGGAGGCGGCGCGGCGGCGCGCGGCGGTGCGGCGGCGCGGGGAGCCGCGGCGGCTGTCGCCGCGAGGAGGCCGCACGCGGGGGCTAGCCCCCGCTGATTGATAAGGCGGCGCGGCCTTGTGCCGCGCCATTTGCAAGAAACGGCCCCCACGTGGGGGGCAGGTTTAATTAAAAGAACCGGGGGGGCTGCTGCCCCCCTTTCATGGAACCGCCCCCCTCTTAAAGAGGGGGGTTTTATATGCTGGCCGGGGGATTAATTCCCCCGGTTTAACTCCATCCGGCCGGCCAGTTTGCCGGCCGGTTTTCTCCAACGGGACCGGAAATTCCGGTCCCCCCCTTCGGCTTCCGACGCCAGCGGCCCGGCCGCCGGTCTTCTCTTCCGCCGCGGCCCGGAACCGGCCGCGGTCTCCTCGTCCCGCCGCGGCCCGGAACCGGCCGCGGTGTTCGTCGTCCGGCGCGGTGCGACGGCACCGCGCCCCTTCGTCGTGCTTTGATATTCATTCAACGCGGCGCGACGGCGTCGCGTTATTGTTGTTTCTTCCATGGTGCGCGCGCGACGGCATCGCGTAAGTTAATCGTAAAATTATCCGCGTGGTGCGACGGCACCACGCCACCTTGCTTCCGCCCGCAAGAATAAACAACATGAACGATGGAGGGGGGTTCGGCCGTGTTCATGCGGTCCGGCCCCCCTCACGTTAAACAATAACAAAAATATTCAAAAGCCTCACGTAGACATGCGATCCACGAGCAAGAAATGGAATAAATTAACAATATTCAACAACCCCTACCTCGGGTAAGATCGAAGATTTGTCAACGTCCCGCGAAAGACAACGTCGTGGTCGTCGGGCGTCGCGGTCGTCGCTCGTCAAATCCGTTGACGAAGAGATACGCCTGAAGAGATACGTCGTTGGCGAATCTTCGTATGCCGACGAAGAAGGTCCGAGGAGGAAGCGGTGTTCCCTCTCGTTGACACGGAGGACGAAGAAGAGAGGTGTCGATCTTCGTCGGAGCTTGAGCGTTCTTCGTGTTCTTCGTCAGATCTTGAAGATGAAGAAGAAGCTCTCAAAAGCTCTCAAGGTGGCCCAAGCGTTCTAACCCAACAAAAAGAGGGAAGAGCTTAATTTAATCAAAAACTTCACAATGAATTTCAATGGTTTGAAATTCAAAATGGATAACTCCAAAATTAACTCACTTATTTAATATACATGAGTTGTATAATTAAATAGAAGTTAAGATGTCAAGCCATTAAGAGGGAGAGAGGGGAGTTAGGGAACTTGAAAAGGTGGGGGGTTCGTGTGGGCCCCACCTCCCTCATAACCACACATGGGAAGTTGGGTGGTTGTGGGCCCCACCAACAACTTCCCATGAGAGAGTCTAACCACCTCGAATAAAATAAAATTCACACACAATTTTATTTTACTTATCTTTTAATCCCCAAAACTAACTTTCAACCCGCAACAAACGCAACTCCCGAAAAGGTCTCTTTAAGCGAATAACGGCGCTGCGAGTTCATCGGTGCCCTCGGATTTCAATTCCGAGCACCGGATCAAAAGTTAGGAATTCCCGCTCGTTCGTTCACTGAACGTACCCGAGCCAAACTTCAGAAATTGATTCCGGGCACACCGGGCCTCGGAATCAGGTGCCGTCTAAAACCGCACTCTTGTAAAATTCTAAAGAAAATTAAGAAAAAAATTTCCCGCGAATTTTACGGGTCTTTACACAGATAGTACCTCAAATCATCTATGTAGCGTCATGGTCGTAAGACTCCACCACATAGAGCTGAGCATGCCTCTGTCTGCCAGCTCCCTGTGGTCAGGGTGGACCTCCTAGGGGTTATGGTGGTAGAGCCTCAAAGCATCGTCCACCACCCACTTCTCGGCAAGCTCCTCTTCCTTAGCCGTCTGCTCCCATGTGGACCACCATAGTCAAACCTTAGCCTCTACCTAGGAGGTCCCTCCACTATCTGATATTCATTTGCATGGCGGGTTGGGAGGTCTCGAGCCATGTGACCCTGCTCGCCGCATGCATAGCACAGCTTGCTCCTCGTATAGCTGGCTCTGTTCCATGTGCCCCACACAACAGAACATGAATCCTAAAGTCGTTCTCTTAATGGCCTAGTTAGCTTGGACCTCTGTGACATCTGTCTACTGTTGGCTGTAGAAGACTATGATACGTGTCACCCGGTGGTAGGTCTTGTTGCTGGTGTCGGTGTAGCGAAGAAGCTCTCCACATGAAGTGCTCACTCCAATACTCCCACTGGTGTCGGGATACTGAGGGAGATCATCGAAGCCCTGATATCGTGCCTCATCCCCTGCTCAAATGTCTGGGCCTGGAATAATGGGTCTCGTACCATGTATATGAAGTAGCACAAATGTGGTTAAACCTCGCTGAGTACTGGGATACTGTCATGTTTCCCTGCCGCATATGAAGTTACTCTTAGAGGCGCACCGCACAAAGGGTGACAGGAACAAACTTCGAGTGTAAGAGACTATCAATGTCTTTCCAAAGTAGAGATGCCTCATCGTGTACCTGGAGCATCATGCTCCACCATTATTCTGCTACCATGTGTAGTAGACTCTTGGAAAGGATCACCGTTAGGTAAGTTGTTGTCCCTACCAATATGAAGACTCTGATGATTTCCTCCAGCCAATCCTCAGCTGCCTGAGGTTCTGTCTCTCCATAGAACCTAGTTGGCCTCTATCGCTGAAACTCGTGCAACGTACTCAGGAGGCATGCACTATCTGCTGCTGGGGCTGGTGGTATTAGTGGCCCAGCGGGTAGTGGTACCGCTAGTTCTTCCTCTGTGATGGGCCCTCAACCGAGGCCTCATCGCTCGGTGGGCTGCCATCTCGCATGTAACTCAGAACCCTATTTGGGTACCTTCGTGGGGCCATCCTGAAAAGTAACAGGTGTGCCACGGTTAATACAGTATACCCGGTGAGATGACACAAAGTAATCACAAAGAAAACTTTTGAAACACAAATGCAATCAATGTTCATGCACCGAGTCGGAAATCAGAGGTCAGGGTCCTAGTGTATGGATACGTCGGCCGCCGCACCAACACTCGACTTCCTGGACTGAAAACCACACACAATACACTTAACACTATTGTTTCACAAAAAGGAAAGATCGGAGTCCTATGTTCTGCATTAGAACTGACTCCTATAATACCAATTTGTCAAAACCCATCCTCGGGGCTTGTGTCGTGACTACCCCAAACCCACCTTCCATAGGCGAGGGGATAGCGACTAGAACCATGGCGTAAATCCTGACAAAAAGGGAAGGATTTGCCTTTATATAGTAAAAAAGCACAACAGAGTACGCAACACAAGTAAGAACTAACTAAACTGAGTACAAAACGTAAGTGCTGAATTTAAATGGTCCAGTGTACAAACCCAACTAAAATTACAGAACAACTGAAAGACTAGTACAACAATAGTAAAGTAATGTAGCAACCACTGAGTCATCCTCTAGAAATCACACTTGAAGGGTGGGTACAAATATTTTCCTCAGCCCATTGGGTTCAACCGTCTACTCCAAGTACGTATCAACAAGTGTTCCACCTCTACCACAATCAGCGATGTCCGTCATCTGCATCCTACACAATGTAGTGCAGGAATAGCCCGTACATGGGTGAGTATAACGATACTCATTAGGGACCCCGAGACCCTAAAATGTCTCCCAAAATCCACGAAGGATAAACCACAAAGAAAATATAAAATCACTATGTGTCAACCAGCTCTACTTATTCATATGCCCTTACATATACAGAAGTAATCAATATCAATTTGGCTCTATCTCCCGAGCCCAAGCACAACTCGGTCCACACAGGAAAGAAGTAAATCACACCGATGGTAATTATTGAATGTCAATACTCAACTCACACAGGTATACATCATTCGTAAAGTGATAATGATGATCATATGGAGTCACTGATTCATCTAAGCTAGAGGACCCACGTAGGATACTAGTCCAGCTAAGCTGTCGGACCCACATGGGATACTAGACCAACAACTCTGTCAGACCCACATGGGATACTAGAACAGAAGTCAAATTGTTGGACCCATGAAGTATATAGGTACAGTAGTCGAACTGTCGGACCCATGTAGGATACAAGAATAGTTGTTGTCCTTGTCGAACACATGGAGGATTCCATTATCTTTTCCATCATCGTCGAACCCATGGAGGATTCCAGTATGATAGTCGTTTCAGTCACAGCCATCTCTAGGGTTCCCACACACAGCACACTCGATTCCGGGAGGGTCCGCTCCTCGAGCCAAGGGGTCAATACATCAACTGTCACAAAGCCTGGAGTTGATGTATCCGGAAGTTCCGTCTTGTCAAAAGGAATCCAAAGCGACAGATGATGCGTCAATCGGACGTCCGGTCTGAGAGTTATTAGCATTTTTTCTCCAGGGGACCAGTTGGAAACACGCACATTCCAAACCCGTCCATTTTCAAAAGTTATTCAAAAATAACTTACAGTATCGAAAAAGGACCACCATGTCATTAGGGTCCTTGTTCCGTAGATGTCGCGTCGATCGGACAAGCGGTCTTCATGTTATTCACCCTTAAGTGAAAACGGGAACGGCTTATTAAGCCCAGTGGGCTGGAGGGTCGGGTCAACCCAGTTTTGGAAGGTCTGACCCGGCAGGGGGTCGGACCAACCCGATGAAACGCGCTGCCCAGCTCGAGGGGCATGGGCTGGCCTTAGGGGGCGTAGCCCGGCCCGTCGCGGTGCGGCCCGACCCGGCCACAACTATTCCTGAGGTGGGTGAGCAGTCCGTTGTAGGAGGCGTGGCCCCCCGGATCCCCAAACTGGTGGTACCAAGCAGTGCCTCCCTCCCTAACCGGTCGGCCGAACATCTTGGTGCTAGAGGCTCGCACGGGCTGGCCGCGGTTCGTCTGGCGTGGTGCCCTCCTGGCGCCGCAGCTCTCCTCCGCCTGAACGGTCGATGGGCCGGCCGGTTCTTCTGCAAAAGGTGCCCGCGGAACATGGGCCTCAGTTCTTCCCTTTGTCCCAGACGTCTTAGGCCAACCGGTTCTTCCTTAATCGAGTGACCCACGGTTCTTCCCCATGTAGCCGGTGCACGGTCGCTGCTTCTCCCGTCATCGCCTCTTCCAAAGAGCCTCAATCGCAAACAAAGAGACTACAGAGGGTCGTCGGGCCATGTGCATTCGGTCTGCGCCCTTGTGTTAAGTGGTAGAAATTGTAAAAGGGTAAACAAGGTTTCATGAAGAGCCAATAACAATTTTATTCAAATTAAATTGAAAAAATCCACCCAAACTTGGAAAAGATTGGCAGTATCCATGCAAGGTGGATGACAGTGTGGATTTCTTCATCATCAAAGTGCAACTGAAGAAGAAGTGGTGTCTCCTCTCTTGTCGTGGAGAAAAGAAAGTAAGGCGTGTTGTCGTTCTTCATGAAATTGGTGTTCTTTGTCAAAGAGAGTGTCGTTCTTCATCGTAGGCGTTATTCATCGAAGAGGGTGGTGTTCTTTCATTGAGAGGAGAACACCCTTCTTTATTTCTCCAGAGCTCCCACCAAATTCCAACACAACATGTTCCACCATAAAATAATATCTAAGATTTTATTTTATTCACACAGGTAATTCAAAATTCAAAGAACTTAATTTAATAAATTGAAGAGTTATAATTCATTGATTAGGATGTGTTAGAAAACATTAAAGAAGGAGATATGGAGAGGAAGAGTTCTCATAATTAAGGGGGTTGTCACAATAAAGGATGGGGAATTAATTGGGGGAGTTTGAAAAACGTTATGGGAGATGAAAGGTTGGAGCTCGTGTGGGCCCCACCTCTCAAATATAAACACATGGGAAGTTAGGTGGGTTTGGGCCCCAGCAATAGCTTCACATGGGAGGAAATAACTTCAATAGATATATTAAATTATTCTAAACAATTTTATTTTACTTCATAATTAAACCACAATTTTTAACTTTCAACCCCTATAAAACACAACTGTGGTAAAGGTCCCTTTCAGAAATTAATGGCGTTATGAGTTCATTGGTGTCCTAGGAATTCAATTCCTAGCAACGGTTCAAAAGATAGAAAAACTCGCACGTACGTTTACTAAACGTACCCGAGAAAAACATCGGAAATTGATTCCGGGAACACCGGGCCACGGAATCAAGTGTCGTCTGAAGCCACATACTCATAAAATTACAAAGAATTAAGAAAAAAATTTCCTTGAAAATTCCATGACTTTACATTACTCCCACCTCAAGTATTTATGTCCTTGTAAAGATATAACCCACACTAGGAAAAGAAATGGGGATATTGAGCTAACATCTGTGCCTCCCGCTCCAAAGTTCTCTCCTGGAGGTTCTCGTTCTGCTAGTGAACACGCACCAGAGGAGTCAACTGTCCACAGAGGAACCGCTCCTTCCAATCCTCAATCTCCATCAGGACCTTCACAAATGATGCCCCGTCATCGATTTTCAGCTCCCCATGATTGATGATGTGGGTCAGGTCGTGTAAGTTTCTCCTCAGCTGAGATACGTGGAAGACATCATGCACCCGGTGAAAATGAGGTGGAAGTGATAGGTGGTAAGCCACCTCGCCTACTCTGCTGAGAACCTAGAATGGTCTAATGAAATACAAAGATAACTTGATGCCCGACCAAATTTTTGTATTTCCCATCAAGGTGAGACCCGTAAGAAGATGTGGTCGCCATCCTCAAACTCCAGTGGTCTCAGCCTCCTATCAGCATATGACTTATATCTACTCTGTGTAGTCTTCATCCGATCCAGGATGATCTGCACCTTCACTGTCATAGCCTGAACCATCTGTGGTCCTACAAGTGCTAACTCCCCAGGGTTAGTCCAGCACAGAGGTGATCTGCAAGGTCAGTCGTACAGTTCCTTGTATGGTGCCATCCCGATGGTGGAGTGGTAACAATTGTTGTACGCAAACTTCACCAAGGGTAGGTGATCCTCCCAGCTACAAAAAAAGTCAAGGAAACTTGCACGGAGCATGTCCTCGAGTGTATGTATGGTCCTCTCAGTCTGTCCATCTATCTGAGGATGGAAGTCGGTGCTTAGATGCAGCTACATCCCAAAGGCCTCCTCCAACCCGTTCCAAATCCAGGAAGTAATGTGATCATCTCAATCAGATACAATAGTCGATGGAACACCGTGAAGCCGTACGATCTCTTGAACATATAGGTGACTCATGCTCTCTACTATGCCCTGCTCTCTAATCGGTAGGAAGTGGGCGGACATGGTGAGTCGGTCTACGATCACCCAAATAGAGTCGTGTCCCCAAGATTTACGTGGAAGCCCCATCACGAAATCCATGGATATCCCATCCCACTTCCACTATGGGACCTCTAAGGGTTGTACCGAGCCTACTGGTACCTGGTGCTCTGCCATCACTTTCTGACAAGTGAGGCATCGTGAAACGAACTCTGCTACAACCTTCTTCATGCGCGTCCACCTGTGCTCTTGTCTGAGGTCTTGGTACATCGTCACCACTCTTGTATGTACTTCTAGAGGGGATGTGTGAAACTCCCTCAGTACTTCCTCTTGCTGTGAAACTGGTACCGTGGTATGTCCCTTAATTTATGTGACGTGCTCCCCTCTTTTAGAAAAACCAAAAGGTGTCTGCCCTATGGATATTTGAGCACGTTTCGTCTCATAGTCAACATCCCCACAATTTTTTTCTATGTCTCACTGAAGGAGTGGATGAGTGACTCTGAGAGACTGTAGAAAAGATACTCCATCTCTATCCACAAAGGATATATGCAACATGAATAGCTGCTCCGTTGCCTCTGCATGTTGTGAATGCCCGATCTCTTGCTGAGAGAATCAGCCACAACGTTCCCATTCCCAGGAGTATAGACTATCTCAAAGTCATAGTCCAGGAGGATATCGATCCATCGCCACTATTTCATGTTTTGGTCCTTCTGCGAGAAGATGTACATGAGAATCTAGTGGTTAGGTTAGAATATAAAGCACTCACCATTAGATAGTGTCTCCCCATCTTCAAGGCGAAGACCACTACTGCTAACACTGGGTCATGGGTAGCGTAGTTCTGCTCGTGATGTCTCATCTTCCATGAACCATATGTGATCACTTCTCACTCCTACATTAGGACACACCCGAGTCCATTCCCTGATGCGTTGCAGTAAACTAGGTACCCTACTCCCTCCTCCGGTAGCCTCAAGATGGGCTCACTTTTCAACCTCTGCCTCAGCTCCTAAATGCATTGCTAACATCTATCTGGCCACACGATGTTTTTCCCCTTCTTCGTCAAGGATGATAGCAGAGATGAAACTGTAGAGAAGTTCGGAACAAATATTCGATAGTATCCATCCAGACCCAGAAAACTCCGCACCTCTGTCACACTCTTGGGTGGCTCCTAAGAAAGAACTACCTTGATCTTCACAGGATCCACTGCAACTCCTGCCTCCGAGATGATGTTTCCCAAGAAGTGTACCTCCCAAATCCAGAACAGGCACTTCGAGATCTTACCATAAAGCTGGTGCTCTCGAAGTGAATCCAGTAAAACTGACAAGTGGTAAGTGTGCTCCTCCTCAGTAGTCGGGTATATCAGTATTTCATTGATGAAGACTACGACAAAACGATCGAGGTAAGGTTGGAAGTTCCTTTTCATGACTCTCATTAACACTGCTGGAGAGTTGGTTACTCCAAATAAAATAACCAAGAACTCATAGTGGCCATATCAACACCTGAAGGCTGTCTTCTCAACATCCTCATCTAGAACTCTGAGCTGGTGATAGCCTGACCTGAGGTCTAGTTTTGAGAACCATCTTGCTCCCTTGAGCCGATCAATGAGGTCGTCAATCCTTGCGAGTGGGTACTTGTTATTCACAGTCACCTAATTCAGGCGACAGTAGTCGACACACATTCGTAATATCCCATCCACCTTCTTGGCGATCAAAATCGGAGAAGCCCAAGGTGAAAAACTAGGTCGGATGTATCCCTTTTCTTGTATGCCCACCAGCTATACCTGTAGCTCAGGAAGCTCGGCGGGAGCCATCTGATATGTTGATTTAGATATCAGTGTTATCCTTGGGTATAGGTCTATTTTGAGGTCTACCTCTCTGTGAGGAGGTAGTCCTGGAATGTATCCAGGAAAAAAATCCACATAATGATCCACCACAATAGGAAAACTCAGACTCCGCACATCAACTGCTCCGGGGATTAGACTAGCCAACTAATGTGTGATCGAATGCCATCTCCTTTTCATAAGTCCATCCTTTTCTTCTAAGGCTCCCTTCTTGCTAATAAAGATCAACCTTCTCCCATCCATGTGGATACAACGCAATTTGTGACTAATGCAGTCGATATGAGCATGAATTGTGGACATCCAGTCCATACCCAAGATGATGTTGTAAGGCCTCGACGCCACTAAAAGAAGATCCCAACCAAAGATCTCAACTCCTAGAGTAAACTCACACTACTGGAACCAGTGTGTAATCCCCAAGTATGCTCTTGTAGGAGTATCTAGATATAAGGATCGAGCCAACGACTCCGTCAGAATCTACGAGCTCTGAAAAAAGGAAGCGGCAATGAAAGAATGACTCGCACTTGTGTCTATAAGTACTGTAATAAGGGTGGAGTAGACACAGATAGTACCTCGATTCATCTCAGAAGTGTTGTGGTTGTAAGACTCCACTACCTAGAGCTGAGCCTAACTCTTTTCGCTAGCTGCATGTGGTCAGGGTGGACCTCTTGGTGGTGGTGGTGGTAGAGCCTCAAAGTGTCGTCAACCACCCGCTGCTCGACAAGCTCCTCTGCCTCGTCCGCCTCCTCCCTGCGGACCGCCACTGTCGAACCTCTACCTATACTTGGAAGGTCCCTCCATTGTCTTCTGGTCATATTCACGATGGGTCGAGTAGTCTTGAGCCATGTGACCCTGCCCGCCACATGCATAGCCCTGCCTGCTCCTCATATAGCTGGCTCTGTTCCGTGTGCCCCCCACAATAGAACAAGAATCATGAAGTCGCTCTCCTGATGGCCTAGTCTGCTTAGACCTCTGTGACATCTATCTACATCCGTCTATAGAAGACTCTACTACGTGTCACATGGTGGAAGGTCTCGTTTGTGGTGTCAGTGCAGCGAGGAATCTCTCCACAAAAAGAGCTCGCTCCAATACTCCCACCTGCGTCGGGATGCTGAGGCAGATCATCGAAGCCCTGATCTCGTGCCTCAGTTCTTCCTCAGTTGTCCGGGCCTGGAAGAATGGGTCTCGTACCATGTATATTGAGTAGCACGAAAGGTCGGTAAACCTTGCTGAGTACTGGGATATTGTCATGCTGCCCTGCCGTAAATGAATTAACTCCAAGATGTGCACCGCATGAACGGTGGCAGGAAAAAAATCCGAGCGGAGGAGAATCTCAATGTCTTTCCAAAGTAGAGAATCCTCATCATGAACCTAGAGCATCAAGATCCACCATCATCCTACTGCTGCATGCTATAGACTCGCGACAAAGATCACCATCAGTTCAGCTGGTGTCCCTCCCATTCTGAAGACTCTGACGATAGCCTCCAGCCAATCCTCGGCTGCTTGACCGTCCATCTCTCCAAAGAACCTAGGTTTCCTCTATCGCTGAAAATCGTGCAATGCGCTCAGGTGGTGTGCACTCTCCGCTGCTGGGGATGGGGGTATCGGTGGCCCAACTGGTAGTGGTACCACTGATTCCTCCACTATGATGGGGCCCTGCACCGAGGCCTCATCGCTCGGTGGGCTTCCATCTCGAACATAACTTGGAACCCTAGCTGGATACCTTCGTGGGGCCATCTTGAAAAGTAACAGGTGTGCCATGGATAATATAGTATACCTAGTGAGATGACACAAAGAAAACTTTTGAAACACACATGCAATCTGTGTTTGTGAACCGAGTTAGAAATCAGAGGACATGGTCCTAGGGTATGGATACATCGGACACCACACCAACACTGGACCTCTTGGACTGAAAACCACACTCAATACACTTAACACTATTTCTTCACAGAAAGTAAATATTAGAGTCATGTGTTCTGTAGTTGAAACGACTCCTTTGATACCAATTTTTCATGACCTATCCTCAGGGCCCAAGTTGTTACTACCTCAAGCCTGCCTTCCATAGGCCAGGGGATGGCGACTAGCACCAAGGCATAAATCCAAAAAAAAAAGGAAGGCATTGCCTTTATATAGTAAACAAGCACAACAGATTACACAACACAAGTAAGCACTATGTAAACTGAGTACAAAAAGTATGTGCTGTTAGTAAATGGGCCAGTATACAAACCCAATTGAAAGTACTAAACAACTGAAAGACTAGTAAAACCAAAGTAAAGTAAAGCAGCAACCACTGAGTCGTCCTCTGGATATCGCACATGAATTTTTGGAAAAGATTGTTTCCTCAGCACCGTGGGTTTTTTCATCTACTCCAAGTACATCTCAATAAGTGTTCCACCTCTGGGTACCGTCTAGCTCTAGAAGACTCTACCATGATCAGCGTTGTTCTTCACCTGCATCCATCACAATGTAGTGCGGGCATATCCTGTGAATGGGTGAGTATAACGATACTCATTAGGGACCCCGAGACACCCGAAGGTCTCCCAGAATACATGAAGGATAAACCATAAAGAAAAGATACAATCAAAAAGTATCAACCCAATCTACTTAGGTATATGCCCATACATATACCTAAGTCATCAATCTCAGTTCGGCTCCAACTCCCGAGCCCAAGCACAACCCGGTCCACACAAGAAAGAATTCAATCACACTGATGGTAGTGATTGAAATTCAAGACTCAACTCACATAGGTATACATCTTTTGTAAAGTGATAAATATGATTAGATGCAGTCACTGATTCATCTAAGCTGGCGAACCCACGTAGGATATTAGTCTAGGTAAGCTGTCGGACCAATGTAGGATACTAGAGCAGCAACTCTGTCTGACCCATGTGGGATACTAGAACTGAAGTCAAACTGTTGGACCCACGTAGGATACAGGTACAGTAGTTGAACTGTCGGACCCACATAGGATACATGTACAGTTGTCATCATCGTAGAACACATGAAGGATTCTAGTACATTTTCCATCATCGTCTAACTCACTGAGGATTCTGTTACAGTAGTCGTTGCAGTCACAGCCATCTCTAGGGCTCCCGCACACAACATGCTCGATTCTGGGAAGGTCTGCTCCTCGAGCTAAAGGGTCGATACATCAATTTTCACGAAGTCCAGATTTGATGTATCCCAATGTTCCGTCTCATCAATAGTAATCCAACGTGACAGAAGAGGTGTCAATCGATGATCCGGTATGAGAGTTATTAGCATTTTTTCCCCAGGGGCCCGGTTGGAAACACGCACATTCCAAACCCAACAATTTTCAAAAGTTAATAAAAACTCACATAGAGTATCGCAAAAGTACTTCCACATCATTAGGGTCCCAGGGCCACAGACGGCGCATCGATCAGAAGCACGGTCTTCACGTTATTCATCTTTAAGTGAAAACAGGAATGGCTCGTTAAGCACAGTGGGATGGTGGGTCGGGTCAACATAGTTTTGGTGGTCCCAACCTGACAGGGGGTCGGATCGGCCCGATGAAACGTGTGGATCGACTCGACGTGTGTGGCCTAGCCAGAGGGGGTGTGGCACAGCCTTTCGGGCCACGGCCTAGCCCGGCCGCGGCTCGGCCAGTGGGGGCCGAGTGGTCCGAGGCGGGGGGTGCGGCCCCCCGACTGCCCGAACCAGCGGCACCAAGTAGTTTCGACCTCCCTAATTGGCCGGCCGGCATTCTTGGTTTAAGACGCTCACATGGGCGGGCCCCGGTTCGTCAGGCACAGCACCCACCTGGTGTCGCAGCTCTCATCCTCCCGGCCTGTTCTTCTGCGGAAGCGGCCTGCAGAACGTGGGACGCGGTTCCTCCCATCGGCCCGGCCGGCTCTGGCCATCCAGTTCTTCCTCCGTCGAGCGTCCCGCGGTTCTTCCGCATTCAGCTGGCGCACGACCGCTACTTCTCCCATCATCGCCTCTTCCAAAGCGCCTCAATCACAAACAAGGAGACTACAGAGGGTCGTTGGGCCATGTGTGTTCGGACGCCACCCTTCGCATTAAGTTGTAGCAATTGGAAAAGGATAAATAAGGTTTCACAAAGAACGAAGAACAATTTTATTCAAATAAAATTAAATCAATCCACCCTACCTTGGAAAAGATTCGCAGCAGCCATGTGTAGTGTATGACGGTGTCGATTCCATCATCCTTGGAGTGCACCCAAATAAGAAGTGGTGTCTCCTATCTTATTGTGGGGAAAAGAAAATAAGGCGTGTCATCGTTCTTCATGGAATTGGTGTTCTTCGTTGAAGAGAATGTCATTCTTTGTCGAAGGTGATCTTCATCGTAGAGGGTGGTGTTCATTCATTGATAGGAGAACTCCCTTCTCTATTTCTCCAAAGCTCCCACCAAATTCCAACACAACCAGTGCCACCATATAATATTTTCTAAGCTTTTATTTTATTCACACAAGTAATTCAAAATTCAAACAACTTAATTTAATTAATTAAAGAGTTTGAATTCATTAATTAACATGTGTTGGAAAACATTAAAGAGGGAGAGAGGGAGAGGAAGAGTTCTCATAATTAAGGAGGGTTGTCGAAATAAAGGTAGGGGAATTAATTGGGGAGTTTTAAGAGAGGTATGGGAGATGAATAGTTGGGGCTCGTGTGGGCCCCACCACTCAAATATCAAGACATGGGAAGTTAGGTAGGTGTCGGCCCCACCAATAACTTCCCATGGGAGGAAATAACTTCTATAGATATATAAAATTGTTTTAATGAATTATATTTATCTTCTTAATTAAACCCCAATTTTTAACTTTCAACCCATATAAAACGAAACTGCGGTAAAGGTCTCATTATGAAATTATTGGCGCTGTGAGTTCATCGGTGTCCTCAGATTCAATTCCGAGAACTGGTTCAAAAGATAGAAAAATCTGCTTGTACATTTACTGAACGTACCCGAACAAAACTTCGGAAATTGATTCTGGGCACATCGGGCCTCAGAATCAAGTCTCGTCAGAAGCAACAGACACATAAAATTATAAAGAATTATGAAAAGTTTTTTCCTTAAAAATTATTGGTCTTTACAGTAATAATATTGAGAGTATCTATATTAGTAAATAAAAACATAAAAAAAGTAGTTTTGGTATTCTCAATGGAAAATTGACCTTTATATTCATCTCTATGATAGAATGTAGGAATGGATCCTTTTTTAGACTTTATATTACATCTATTAAGTAATTAATAAGGATAGAAGTTTTAGTGGAATGTATAATAGAATATATAGTGTTATAAATTATAAATTTGTTTCATACAATCATGATTTCGAATGAATTGTTGAATGAAAAACATTAACAAGTAGTTTCTGGTATCAGAATATGATGCTCAACCACTCACAGAATGATTTTTTTTTAAATTAATGACGGAAAAAATTATAAAATTATGTGATAAATTATCAATTTATTCTATTATATAAATTAAATTCCATAACTGATTTTCATCAAATTTTTTATTTTCAACTTCTATATTGACATATTGTATGATATAAATCAAGCTAGTCAATTTATTCTTGACAAAGAATTTTAAATAATGAAAATTTATTCCCAATTGATTTGTGATAATTTTGATTGTATATCATATGAAATAAGATACAAACATTACTATGTAAAAGAAAAGAAGAAAAAATTTAATCATATTGGTGTAGCTGATTATTTTTTAATCATTTAATAAATTTAAAGAATAAAAAATTGTAGATTGTTTTCTTCATTTTTGTTAGATCATTCATACAATAAAATTACATACATCACACAAGAGTGGAAATGGTTGTTAATAATTAGGAGCATGAAATATGGGTGGAGAGATAATACATGTATTAGAAATTAGGAATTATTTCAGACACCATTACATGAAATCAGAATAATAGTAATTTTTATGAACTGCATGTGGGGTTGTTTAATGGAACATAATTTCCTAATAAAACATCTATAAAAATATAATGTTCTATAATTACAAAATTTCAATTAATTGTTTTGGGTTGGGAATGTGGTGAATGATATTAATTGGGTCTTTCTCAAACATTATCACTCCACTTGATATATGTTTACAAAGGACTATTAAATTACATTACTTTGAAATTAAATATTTTTCATTTGAGGAAATAATTTGATTGAAAATAATAGAAATTATGCTCAAAAAAATTAAATCTCATCTATAATATTTATCAAAAATACAAAAAATGTCATAACTAAATACATATATACAATCCACCTCTATTTACTAGAATATAAGCATCATGAACTCTTGGGATGATTGAGGGGAATTACATAACAAGAAAACAATTGTAATGATTCTAAAAGATCAACATAGATAGGTGATGGTTTTTTCATTAATATTCATTGAAATATAAAAGTATATTATATCTTGAATGTCTAGTTATTATTAAAAATATGTTTATGGAAATATTTTAAGTCATCAATATTTTTTTTATGATGTTGTTTTATTTAAATGGGTTATTATATTTTCATTTAAAGAAACATACAAATATTTTTTCATCACGTATGTAAGAATAATTAAAAGGTAAATTAAATTGTGTTTATATTTCATACATATTTCACAATCCAATTGTTTTATCATTTCCCCAATTTTGGATTAAATCACTTGAAATATTTCTTTCTATTTTTAGAAATACCAATTTCTCTTATTTATTGTCAGATTTTCTAAAAAAATGTAACACCCCAAGAATCCACTGTACGTTTCCTTTTGAAAAATGAAATCGCTTACCTTGTATGCAACATGGAGTTTTAACACACCACGACCAATCAAAATATCTGGTATGAATATTAATACCCACTTTTTGAAATTTTAGATATTTTATTATTCAAAATGTACTTCATTTTTTTTGCAATATCAAAATTATCTGAAGGTTGATTTTTCATATTTTTCTGCAAAATTTAAATTTTTTTGAATAGTGAACAAACACTACATTTTTTAAAAACCGAAATATTATTTATATAATTAGTTATTTTATTTAAATTTATATTAGGTAAAATTAGATACATAATACCTATATATGTTCAATTTAATTAATTTGGAGTTAATTTATAATAATATTAGATATATAAAATTTTATTTATCTTTTTACCATCTTTTATCAACCTTTTAGAAGCATTTAAAAATTTTCCTAAAACTAAATTTTACCTTTTATGTGAGTTGAATTTCAAAAATCCGAGATTTACAGTTGATATCAGTATGCAAAATGTTTTTTAAAAGAATAAAAATAATTTTTGGTGAATAGTAACTTTTGACTTTTATTTACCACGGTTATAAGTTAAGAGGGTAATTAAAGATAAAAATGATATTATAATTACCCTAAAAAAGTCTTAATTCTCTTGGATAAGTGTATTTCTACATATATTTACCTTTGGAATAAAATTTGATCATTTTGGTCCACTATGATTAGATTAGGACATTTATTATTATTTTTTATAAAGAAGAAATAAAAGTGATAATAATTTCTCTATAAATATTAATTAAAAATATAAAAATATAACCTACATAATTAAATTTTATTTTTAATTTTTATAAATTAAATAAATAAATTTATTTATGACACAATGATGATGCATTAATTAACTTATTAATGAAATATTAAAATAATTGATATTATAAATATCCAAATAAATGTAAAATGAAACTTAGGATTAGTTAACCTAATTTTATTGTTTGATATGACATGTTAGGTTTCATTAAATAAATTTTACTTGAATTTATAATGTTTTTATGACTCTCACAAAAAAAACCAGATAGTGTCAAAATTGACATAAATGAGTTTTTAAAAAAAATCTATATTATTAATTGATATAATAATATTGAAAATATAAAGGTCAGACAATGGAATTTTAAAAGGTTATATATATACCAATAATTAACCACTTGTCATTCAATTGGAAGTTTATAGTACATTAATTTACCATATCATATTAAGATACAAGAATACATGGTAAATGTTAAACTATTTTACTAAGAGTTAAATCTCTAAGATATGGTTAATATGGTGACCTAAACCTGTCTAAAACCTAATGGTTGAAAAAAATTTGACCCATACTCACCTTAACCCCAAAAAAACTTTAGAGACATTAAAAACTGAAAATGACTATATAATAAAATAATACTTCAAGCTTTTCCTAAAACGACCCTCACATCTCTTTTAAAAGTGTACTCCCCCTTTTCTCAAAATAACACCTCCAAAGCCAGTTGGCTCGGCCAAACACTATTCAAATTACCTCAAAACCACCCTCCCATCAACCTAGTGGCCTTAGATTTACCAGAATTCCAACCTATGGAGCCTTTTTGATCAAATCAAAAAGAAACACATGAAGAATAGATAATAATTTTATCACCTTTTTTAAAATTTCTTTTATTCTTCCCCTTCTTATTTATTTTTTATTTCCATACCAAAATAATAAAAAGAGTACCTTATACATACTTTTATGAAATTATAAATATGTTACCACCATATTAATTATTCTATCCATCTTATGAATGACCAAGTCACCAAACGTGCATACGTACGGCTTACCGTCTCCACGTCGTGGTGTAGTTTGTTATTCAAACACAACATTATTTGGATGGGTGTAATAATGAGTATTACTAAAGTAAATATTAAATATAACATGTAACTTATTCACTATATATGATATAACATCCAATTACATACAACATTACAATCAATAGAATGATATTGTTTCTCATTCTTACGTACGGATTACCGTCTCCACGAATGTGACGAAATTCATTCCCCATTGTAACCATTGAAGAATAATTTTCATTTTATAGTAAAAAATAAATAATAAATAAAATTATATCATTATGGGTATGAATTATATACCTCTTATCCATAGAAAAAATTTCTTATGTAACCAACCATATAAAAAATGAATCATTTAACACCTGAAACGAGGATACTATTGAAATATTATAAACAAAGAAATATTAGAAGATCATATATGATATCAAATTTATGTATATGGTTCATGAATAAATTAATAACAATTACATATCTATAATAAAGATTTTTAACATTCCCTCAACCATGGAAAGGTCAAGGTAATGGTTAATTAAAAAATCTCTTCATTATCGGAGGTTGTTTATACATAAGTATGTACATGGACCTCTTTGTCATCCACATATGTGTTTCATAAAAATGTATTTTAAAATATTATTAATTTCTAGACAATGGGGTAAAGTCATATATAACCTTATTTTACTTTTTATGATATTTTTATCAATGAATCATTATATCAATTTCCAAACAAGGTCTTTTTCGACTTTTTCGACAAAATTTTGGAATGAATGGTTTTAAATTATACGGTGGGTGCCGCTATTTTCCGACATTGTAAAAAAATAGAGAATCCCTTGAAATATTATAATAATATTTACAAATATGTTTTTTATTTTATAATTTAATGGATTTTAAATGATTTAAATATAGAAAGAGATATTCATCTCAAATAGTTTTCATTTCATCTATGTCAACATCCATTGATGGATTTTACACTTTTTTTGAACTTGATTTATTATGATAAAATCATTCATATTGTACTAAAGGTGTTGTGATATGTTTCACTATGAATGTGTTATTTTTATACCATTAATGGTTTTTGTTAAACATAATATTTTTAATGCTAGTTTTAATACAAATGTTTTTGTTATGTTTTAAATTTTTTCATATGTGGAATGCATTGGACTCTATAAATGATGGGTGGAGCCCACTATAACTCCTCGATGAATCGATAGGTATCATGATACAAACTTGTGCATTGTAACAAGGCCTTGAAAAAATATTATTTGAAGTCTTGGCATGACGCCTTGACTATGTGGTTATGATATTTGTTATTATGCATTCCATCATTATGAAATTGGCAATTGATATTGCATGTGATTATTAAACTACTATAATATCCATGTGAATAAGTAAATAGAATTAATTAATTTATCTTTTCCATATTATGATGTTGTTTATATTTAGTATTCTTGTGTTTTAATATTATAGATTTCCTTAAATTTTTTTTCTTAGTTATGAATGTTTCCGCTATATTGTTATCTTTACTGAGTATCTGAGATCACCCCATTCTATGTTTTATTATTTCTATGATGCAAAGAAGTATATTATTATTGAACTGTATGGATTTTCTATTAGATATGAGTGTTTCTAAAGAAGACACAATGTTTTTTTATTTAATAATGTAATTTAAAACTTATATTTATATCTAGTAATTTTATGGAAACTAAACTGATTAGTCTTTTGGGATTTGATCCCTTGTGATCATGGAAATATTATATAATAATCCACCAACTCTGGGTAAATAGGGTTGGGGAATTATAGATGGTATCAGGGGACGTTTAGTCCAATCCTTGGAAATTACATTTATAAAAACTATGATAAGAGAATATTACCCTGAGATATCCTTTGAAGAGTAGTATACAAAATATTTCATAAAATTTTGGTAATGTAAACTTTTTGTGTTTTTTTATGAAATATATCCATGTACGGATATGAGCAGGTAGAGGCGGATCTGGAACAAATGTACCAAGGAGTGAAAACATCAACAAGGAGTTTCGAGCTATACTTAGGGTATCCTGGTACACGACAACAGGCCATGATTCACTCTTGCTTACAACACTCCCATGTGATATACATAAGATGATTCATATTTTCTCTTAAAAAAATTATGAAGGGTTTATAACTATATTCCTCCTCAAAGAAAACCTTTTTATTATTATGGATTATATTCATAAAATGTTCAATTTATGATATGAGTTTAACTTTTTTGGAATTGTTTATTTCGATTCATAAACTAATCCAGTGTGTACTATTTTTTAAAAATTGAACCTAATGGAAGGAATGGAAATCATATCATGCACATAATCCATGTAGGTATTTCCCTCCTACTCAATATAATATAGTGGAGCTATGGATTTAATAGGTGTTGGTAAGATTGTCACCATATTTAGAAAACTCTATCAGTTTATGTATAATAACCATACCAATATAAAGCACCATAATCCACAATGAGAAGGTTCAATGATAGACCGATTCATGAGGGAAAAAATAAAAAAATCAATTGGACTACAAATCTATTCGTAGCTGAGAAATGGATATGTTATATATAGAAAATTATTCATGATTTGGGGAGTAGTGAAAGGGAAAAAGTTTTCATGGCAGTTTATCGCCTCATGGGTGATGCAGATCAATAGTGGTCATTAATTCAAAACACCAAGGAAGATAATGAAGTATAAAACATGGATTAGAGGGAGTTTAAAGATATTTTCTTAGAAAAGTACATTATTCATGACCATCAAGTAGACATGGAAATGTAGTTTTTATGTTTGAGGAAAGATGAGGATGATAATGTTGCAAAGTATGAGGCTAACATTACAAGGTTAACAATGCATGAAAAAAATTATATATATAACCCATGGAGTTTGATTGATCAATTCGTCGATGGGTTGAAACCATTTCTCTATCGATCATTTCTCTCGTAATCCTTTTCATCATACAAAGATAATGTATCATGTGCTATCAAGATTGAAAATAATTATCCATGTATTATGACTATAAAGCAAAGAAAGAGAAGTAGAGATCTTCTGAACACTATAGAAATGGAAATAATGGGAGGAAGGGAAAAGTTTAATATCCACCCTACAGAAAATGTTGTAATAAACACCCCGGTAATTTCCGGAAATGGAATGAGAGTCTATTATAATTATGGTGAAAAAGGATAAAAAGCTCATGGTTTTGAGGGAAAGAAAGAGGCTGCCAATTTTAAATGCTAATATTGTGGAGAAATGGGGCATTATTAAAATTAATGTCTTGAGTGCCAAGAAAACATGTCTCAGAAAAGTCCAAGGGAGCAAGGTCAAGATTATGTGATCAATACTACAATGGTTGAAGCCCCGAGATACGTGGTGGTAGGTAATTTAATGGATTCTTCAAGTATAGCCAAAGATTTATTTGATTTTAGATCATTTCATTGTTTCATATCTCCCCATTTTGCAATAAAAATTAGATATTTTCAATTTGATTTAACAAGGAATTTTTCAGTCTAAAATTTTAAGGGAATTTTCATTGAAACAATGTTTTGTGAATCAATCCCCATTAGGTTATATAAATGTTCTACACCTTCGGATCTGATTGGTATACCCAAGATTTAATTTGATATAATCCTTGGTATGTATTGGATCTTGGGCCATGAAGCAAAAATTTATTGTAAGAAGGAGGATAAATTTTTTTTGATGATTAAGAGTACCATATAAATAGAGAAGAAATGTCTCCATCTAGTTCTTATCAAGATCAACCACCAATATCTCAACCTAATTCAATTATTGGGGAGGAATAAAATGTTATAACTATGGTTGAGGAAAGGATTGTTGAAATAGTGTATGTACTTATTGTGCAAGAATATGTTTATGAGTTTCTAGAGGATTCACCAGGATATCGTCTAGAATGAGAAATTAGGTTTTCCATTGATTTAATTCTGGGTTCAAGGCCCATATCGAAGAACCCATATAGAATAGAAATAGTGTAATTAGATTAACTAAAGAAACAACTAGAGGAATTGAGTAATATAAGATTTATTTCCCCTAGTGTTTCTCCTTAGGTTTTCCCTGTTCTTTTTGTTTAGAAGAAAGGTGGATCTATGAAGTAGTATATTGACTACAGGGAGATATATGATATATCTATAAAGAACAAGTGTCCCCTACCTCGCATTGATGATTTATTTGATCAAAATCATGGATCTAATTATTTTTCAATGATTGACCTTCGATCTGGATATCATCAGTTGTGTGCGAATAAGGATGTCATTCCAAAAAAATCATTCAATACAATGTATGTGCATTACTAATTTAAAATATTGCCTTTTGGACTTACCAATGCACCCTCTATTTTCATATATTTAATTAATAGAGTTTTCAAGGAATATCTTGATAACATTTTAGTCGTATTTATTGATGATATATTGGTTTATTGAAAAATCTATGAATATCAAAAAAATAATTTTCTCACTATTCTAAAAACCCTCAGAAGAAATGAATTGTTTGGTATTTTTAGCAGTTGTGAATTATGGCTTCAATAAAATTCTTTTCTTGGATATATTTTCTATATGGATATAATTTATATTCATCTTTCTATGACAAGAGAAATAAAAAAAATTCCAGATCTAACGATTTTAACTAAGGTACACATTTTTATTGGTTAAGAAGGAAATTATTGGGGTTTCATCCAAAATTTAGTCCTATTGGATATCCCATTAACCAAGATCACATGTAAAGGGGTTAAATTTGTTTGGGAAAAAGAGTGTGAATAATTTTTTGATGAAATTAGGAGAAGATTAGTCAATGATCCTATATTTACTCTTCCATCAGTGAATGCTGGGTATGTTATTTATAGTGATGCTTCAATTTAATGACTTGGTTATGTCCTAATGAGAAATGACAGAGTTATTTCCAATGAATCACAAAAGCTAAAAATTCATGAACCAAACTATCCCACTAATGATCATGATTTAGAAGAAGTAATATTTTCATTGAATATATGGATACACTCTCTCTATTTCAAAAAATGTGAGATATATATCAATCTTTGGGGTTTGAAGTATATTTTCTCATAGAAGAACTCAACATGTAGCAAAGATGAAGGAATGAGCCAATCAAGGATTATGATTTCACTATACAAAACCACCTGGGGAAGTAAAATATGGTGGCAGATGTTTTGAGCAGAAAGGATCATGGAGTTTTGAACAATATGGGAGTTGAAAGGGATCGTATGTTCATGGATCGATTAATGATGGATATATAAATAATCATGGATGTTGAAACAAGAATACTTTTTCAAATGGATTCTAAAGTATCTTTAATATAATGGATAAAAAATTCTCATACTGATGATGATGAGATTCAAATGAAAATTAATGTTTTGAACGATGGGAGAATGATCAACTTCGTATATGAAGATAAGATTTTGAAATTTGGGAAGAGACATTGTGTTTCTGATATACCAGATCTAAAAAGGGAATTGTTGGAAGATTCTCATAGCTCCAATTTCACTATAAACTCTAGTAGAAATAAAATTTATAGATACTTGAATGAAAATTTTTGGTAGGAAAAAATGAATAGAGAGATTTTTTATTACGTGTCATGATGTATGGTTTGTCAACAAGTGATGGCTAGATGAAAACATCCTAGAGGAGTGATGAAACCTCTTCCCATACATAAATGGAAATGGGGTAATATTATGACGTACTTTGTCATGGGAATACCAAAGACTCCTAGAAGCAATGCTGCAATATCAGTCATTGTAGATCGTCTTACCAATTTAGCACATTTTATTGTTATAAGATAAGATTTACCTCTTGAATGTATCACAATAATATATATTAATGGCATTTTAAGAAAACATAGAGTACCACTATCAATTGTTTCTGATCGTGATCCCCATTTTATATCATGATTCTAGAAAATCTTCAGAAGTCCTTCGATACTAAACTTCATTTGAGAACCGCATACAACCATCAGACTGATGGACAATCAGAATGGAAAATTCAAACACTATAAGACATGTTGTGATCTTTCTCACGTGACTTTCAAGGTACATGGGATCAATATTTACCTCTCGTATTATTTTCCTCTAACAACATCTTCCATTCAAGTATTTAGATGGCTCCATATGAAGCGTTATTTAGAAATAGGTGTCCCACAACCACTTGTTGGGATGATGTTAGTGAATGAAAACTCATTGGACAAGAACTTGTTGATGAAACAATTTAAAAGTTGGAGATTATCCAAACACACATCAAAGAAGCTCAAAGTAGGCAAAAGAGATATGCAGATAACTGATAGAAGGAATTGGAGTTTGATGTAGGATATCATGTATTCATTATGGGTTCTCCATGGATGGGTCTTATAAAATTTGGAAAGAAGGGTAAATTGAGTCATAGGTACATTGGACCTTTTGAAACACTTGAACGAATTGGAGTCGTAGCTGATCGTTAGGAAATGCCACCAAGTCTCTCCAATGTTCATTATGTGTTCAACATATCACTGTTAAAAAAATACATGACTAACTCAATGCATGTAATCACCTAGGAAGAAATAGAATTGGAACCTCACCTGTATTATTGTGAAGATCCTATCATAATTCTTGATAGCAGAGAACAAGTGTTGAGTAACCGGACTCCTCATCTTGTTAATTTTCTCTAGATAAATCATATGATAGAAGAGGAAATGTAGGAACTGAAAAAACATATGATGAAGGGCCATCAAAATTTTTTTATGCAGTAATATTCTAGAAATTTTTTGGAAAAATTATTTGATGGAGGGGATAATGTTACACCCTAAACTTCCACAGTATGTTTCCCTTTGAATAATGCAATAGCTTGCGTTATACGCAACATGGAGTTTTAAACAACCACAACTAATCAAACGAGCTGTTATAAATAGTAATACCCACTTTTTAAAATTTTATAATTTTTAATTTTTAAAATGGAAATCATTTTTTTTATTTGGAATATCAAAATTATCTCAGTGTGAATTTTTCATATTTTTCTAAAAACATTTAATTTTTGCTGAATAGTGAAAAAACAATACGTTTTTGTTTCAAAATATCTTTTTATTTATATAATTAGTTATTTTATATAAATTTATATGAGGTATTAATAGATACAAAATACCTATACATGTTCAATTTAATTCATTGGAGTAATTTTATAATAATATTAGATATATAAATTTTTTTTGAACATTTTATCATCTTTTACCCACCATCTAAGAGTATCTGCAAATTCATATATAACATAATTTTACAGCTTCTTTGAGTTGAATTTCAAAAATCTGAAAGCACAGTTGAAATCCATAAGTGAAATGTTGTTCAATAAGATGATTTTTTTGGGTTAAAAGTAACTTTTGACATTTATTTAACACGGTTAAAATTAAATAGGGTAATTAAAGGTAAAATGATATTATAATTACTTGAAAAGGTCCTAATTCTATTGGATAAGTGTATTTCAACCAAAAGAAACCTTATGAATAAAATATGATCTTTTTGGTCCGTGTATATTAGATTAGGACATTTATTGTTATTTTATTTAAAGAAGAGTTTAATCTGTTAAATTCAATGTCTAATAACTAAACCATTTTTAATATAACGTCATACATAAGATAAATTCTACTAAAAATATGAATTATAAAGATAAAAATACTTTATATGTAATTATATTTTCTTTATAATTATTATACATTAAATAATTAAATTAATTTATGACACAATGATGATACAATAATTACATTATTAATGAAATTTTAAAATTATTGATATTAAAAATATCCAAATAAATGTAAATTGGTACTTGTTATTAATTAAAGTAACATTCTAGGTTAATATGACATGTTAGGGTTTATGAAATAAATTTTTTCTTAAGTGATAATGTTTCTCTGACTTTCACAAAAACAAAATACCTAATAGTGTCAAAAGTGACAAAAATGTGTTTTCAAAACAAATACATTATTATTAATTGATATAATATCCCAAAAAATTTAAGGGTCATAAGAAGGACATATATATGGTCATATATATAAATAATTAACCAATTTGGGTTCTATTGGTAGTTTATAGTAAGTTTATTAACCATATAATATAAAAATATTAGAATACATGGTAAAAGATAAACTACTTTACTAAGAGATAAATATAAATGATAAGGTTAATATGGTTACCTAAACCTATCTAAAACCTATTGGTAGAGATTTTGAATAACCATAACCTAATTATCCTCAAAATAAATCTTTTTTGTGCAATTATAAATCGAATATGATTGTATAATAAAATAATATTTCAAGGTTTTCTAAAAGTGACCCTCACCTCCCTTATAGAAGGGTACTTCCCTTTATCTCAAAATCACACCTCCAAATCCATTTGACTCAGCCAAACCAATCTAAAATAACCTACCAACTATCCTCCCTTCGACTTATAGGCCTTACATTGATCAGAAAACCAACCTATGTTTCCTTTTTGATCTAATCAAAAGTAAACACCTGAAGAAGAGGTAATAATTTCACCACTTTTTTCAATGTTCTTTTTTTCTTCCACATCCTCTTTCATTGTTGTTTCCATACAATGATAATAACTCTAGTACCTTATATATACTATGATGTTATTATAATTATGGTAAATCCATATTCATTTTTCTATCTATCCTATGAATGACAATGTCATCATACATGCGTACGTACGGCTTACTGTCTCCACGTCATGGTGTAGTTTGTTATTCAAACACTTCCTTATTCTGATGGATTTAATAATGAGTAAAACTGATGTTAATAATAAATATATATTTTTAATTATTATTTATATATTATATACCATCAAATTACATACAATTTCACCATCAATAGAATGATATTTTCACTCGTGTGTACGTACTGATTACCATCTCCAAGAATGCGATAAAATTCATTCACCATCATAACCATTCAAGAATAATATTCAATTTATAATTAAAAATAAATGGTTAATATCATAATATAATTATGGGTATGAATCAAATACATCCTATCAATAACAAAAATTGATTATGTAACCATGCATATAAATGAAAAATAACCAGTTAACTCATGAAACGATGATAATACAAAAATATTATTAACAATGAAATATTAGAAAATCATATAGGATATCATATTTATGTATATGGTTCTTGTATAATTTAATAAAATTTATTTAACTATTATACAAGAGGTTAACGTACCATCTACTAAAGAAAAGGTACAAGGTATGAGTTAATTTTACAATCTCATCATTATATGGGGTTGTTTATACATGAGTATCTACTATGACCACATTATCATCCTCATCCATGTTTCATAAAAATTAATTTTAAATAAAATTACTATTTCCTAGACTATTGTTTAAAGTCATTTATATCCTTGATGGAATTTTTATGATATTTTTATAATTTAATCATTCTCATGTTTTCAAATAATGGTCCCTTACGACCTTTTCGACAAAATTAATCAAATAATGTTTTTTTAACTTATACGGTGGGTGCAGTTATTTTCCACCATTGTAACACCTTTAAATTTTCCATTACAAGCATATAATACTATTTTCAAAATAAATTTTTTCTTTTAAATTTAATATATTTTTATATGATTTCAAAATATAAAGAGATATACCTCTCAAATATTTTGATTTAATCTATGTCAGCATCATTTGATAGGTTTTACACTTTTTTGGAAGTTAATTTATTATGATACAATCTTCCATATTGTATTGATGGTTTATTGATATGTTTTACTATAGATGTGTTATTTTTATAACATTAAAGGTATATGGTTAAAGTATTAACATATCGTATGTTATTTTTAATATGAATGTTTATGTTATGTTTCAGCCTTTTCAAATGAGGAATGAATTGGAAATAGTAAGTGACTGTTGTTGTCCACAATATCTCTTCGATGAATTGGTAGGTCTCCTTAGACAAACTAGTTCTTGGCACAAGGCTTTGACAAAAAAATATTTGTAGTCATGTCATGAGGTCTTGACTATGAGGTTATTATGCCCGACATTATTCATTCCACCATTATGAAATTGGCTATTGATATTGCATGTAATTATTCGACTAGTAGAATATCCAGATGAATAAGTAAATGGACTTACATAATTTATATTTTCTATATAATAAATATTTATATACTTAAAAGGCTTGTGTTTTAGTCTTATACATTAAATTAAATGATTATGCCTATTTATGAATGTTTCTGTTATAATGTTATCCTTGCTAATAATCTGATCTCACATTTTTCTATGTTTTATTTTTTTCCAGGATGCGAAGAAAATAATTATGATTGAAATTTTGGGATAGTCTACAGGATATGATTGTGTCTAAATGAGACATAATGTTTTTGTTTTTCATGTCATAATGTAATGTAAAACTTATGTATGTATCTAGTACTTCCAAGGCTACTAAACCGATCGGTCTCTCGGGACTTGATCCCTTATTATCATGACAATATTATGTAATAATGCACGGACTCTGGGTAACTCGGGTCGGGGAATTACCAAAAACATATCTCTTTATTCGTTCATCTTCCATTTTAATTAAATACTAAACCAACCTGAGTATAAAACATTCCCATACAATGGAATGAAACAGAAGAACCATATAGTTTTTGATATTTTTAAATGAGTCCAAATTTTTCCAAAAATATATTTTTTTTATATCTAAATATAATAAATTATTTTCCATTTTCAAATTGTTTTTATTATTTTAGTATATTCATTTTATAGTGATAATTTCCACTCAAGATTTTTCATGATCTATCTTTGTGCTTCATATTTTGAGTATTGTACTATCAACAATAGATGATCATTTTTCATAATTATAAATTGAAACAATTTCATATTTTTTCAGTAATTCATATAAAATTATTGATAATATTCATCACTACACACACTATTTTTTTAATAGTTATCTTCCAATTAATATTTATGATTACATTAAAACAAATATGTATTCTTATTTGATAATTTTTTCTTTAGTGGAAGTAAAAAAAATTGGAATAGTAGATAATATTTTCTTATTCATCAATAATTAACATATGACTTGAAAAAATCATTATACCCTAACACCTTCTCAACCAAAGTAGTATTTTTTCTATCTTTAATAACTTTTTACTCATTCTATTTCGTAGATATTTATGTTCTATCAATCTCTATTGTTTTATTATTTATATCATGTTTTAATGTCATAGTAGAATAATTATTTAACAATCCATTCTATTCCTACATTGGTTTTATTCAATATTAAACATCTTCTTCATTATATTTTGAATTAAAACAATTCTTTTCTTGGGTAAGCTGTGATATTTCATTGTCTGACTCGGTAGGTGATTAAAATTTTTTCTAAAAAAATCTAATTTTTGTGTATGATTTATTCCTATCTATACCTTATTTCTTAAATAAATGGATTTATTCATCTTTATATTATCATATATCCCCAAGCCATATCATAATAAATAATTTTGACAGTATGACCAATATAAATCAAATTGAAACATTATATAAATTTCAATTATTTTACATTCTATTTCCCCATCAATCATCGCCTTAAAAATAGTGAAATATTTTAGTTGCATACTTTTTTATCTTATATATTAGAATAATAAAAAAATATTCAATGGCATCCCTCCTCCATATTATATTATCATAAACTAAAATTTAAAATTTTTTCATCTTCATTGAAAAACACTTATTTATAAAATAGATTTATATGATATTTTTGTGAATCTAATCCAATCAAAAATCATCTCACTCATATAAAGACAAATCATTGGGATCATGTATATTCAGAAGATTCTTCAAAATATTTCTGACAAATAGGGGAGTCCCCCACCATGTATCTAAATCCATTAATGTTGTGGATGATATCATTTAACATATTGTAATATTCATATATATATATATATATAAACATATAAATTCTCATAATTAGAATTTTTTATCATAACTTCTTCCCCTTAAATGTTATATCTTTTCATCCTTGTCAATAATGATTCCTTCTAAGGTTATTCCCTTTTTTTGTGATTTATATTTTAATCATGTATAAATAATTACTTTGTGTTTCAACTTTTATGATATTTAAATAAAAATTGTATTTTCTTCATTTCTATACATATCAAAAATTTCTTTTATTAAAAAATTTCATCAATCCATTTTTAAGAATCTGACGAAATCCCATTGTTTTTGTGTTTCTCAATTCAATGATTAGTTAAAGGAAGAAGTTTTATATTCTTTTACAAATGTTCTAATTTTTTAAATCATAAAACTTTGGTTATCCTGATCTATTCATAATGTTAAGAATATCCATCTCTATTGAATCCTTTTTTTGTTGACTGTAGGACCCTCTTTTGAAACTAACATCATTAAATAAAGAAATATTTTAGTACCAATGGTAATATAGTGGTTGAATGGTTAGTAAAAACATTTTATTAATTATATTTATATGTATTACTACTATAAACTATTCAATTGTCATTATCCAATAAATTATTTTTTACACAATTATTATGAGAATAATTGTGATGAATGATAACCATTAATAAAATTATATGTATTTCTTTGAATATTATCTCACATAGTGTTTTTTATTCTCCTAAATAGGTTTTACCCACTATCTCCAAGAAAAAAGTAAAAAAAAAATAATCCAATATATTACACCACCATAAATTTCTAGAAGAAGGTAATCCAATATACAAAAACAATGATATTAAAAATAATAATATTTTTATTCACATTAATTTCCCATAAAACGTGATAATAAAACCATTCTCTGGGGGAATAATGATCAAAGAACAATACATGTATACACTATATCTATCTTTAACATTTTACAAAAATGATTATCATAGTGATAATAAAAAATCAATGGGGATCTTAATGATGTGGATCATAAATATTTCTCATGCGGAGGAAATAAATAATCCCCAATATTAAATTTTATCCTTTACTTAAAATAAATTTTCACTTTTCTATTATAGTTTCTATTTATAAAACCCCACTAGAAGTAATTTTTTCACATTGGGATTCATCAGGCATAATTATTATTTTAGTAGTGGTCACTACACAAAACACTCAAAATGGATTTGTAATGGTGGGGGATTTATTTGACATAAAACACATTTTCAACAAACTATAATGTAAGTTGTAGGAAAAAGTTTGCATATACCATGGAACAATATCATTTCATATCACACATACCAATTCATCACAATTCTAATGTAGGGGATACATCATAGAACTTTATAAACATGTAATGGGGAATGTAAACAAGGTCCCAAATATAATATTTTTTGTAATGCATTTAAATGGGATAAAAATATATACACTCATCACCTACCCTAAATATAGGAATATAACCCTACCGATGTAACCATAGTTTGTTCTTTTTCAAGAAATCCCTTATAGAACAATATTTTAGGGATTAGGATTACTTCGGAATGAAATTTCATTCCGTGGGGGTAACTATACAAAACAAAATTATATTTCCATGTGGTCGGGGAAATCATTATATGAACCTTCTTCCATCTCTATCAATCCCCATTCTTATTGTGTGACTCGGAATTTAATTGCCATGTCAAAACCTCATTTACCATGCCACATGATCGATTATAATGGCACATCCTCACTGACCACATTATAGAACACTGCATATAGAAAGTGGAATATTAATCCATTATTCAGAATAATTTAACTCATGTGATCCATTTAGGTGGGACTAAAAAGATGAATATTCCCTAGAAAAGATTATTGGCGTAGTTTTTTAATTGTAAATACTCAATAAAATACCACCTTAGAAAAGGGAACATTAACATTGATGCTTTATGTCAAATCAATATTACTAGGTTATTTATCATTAGGATCTCAAAATATATAATATTTTTTTTATTTTAAATGGATATAACTGTAATGTTTTTTGAAATATAATAAATATAACATTTATGAAATGATCTTTCCAATGATTTATTCAATTGTGTATAAATGAGTATGAGAAGGAATATATGTATTAAAAAAACATGAAAAATATTATAGAGTTAAATATTATTATGATGGATTGATAATATATATTAATAGAATATGTGTCTCTATTATGCTATAATTGAATATGGACAAGTTGGTTGAAGCTAACATTTCATCATTCTCTATAAATAATTTATTTCTTATGTTGTATAGCAACCTTTAGAAGTATTTCTATTTTAATAACATGAAATGATATATTCTAAAGAATATATCATAGTGTTCTATATTCTATCATGTTTATGATTGGTATAATATTTATATTTTTTCATCACAACTAAAAACCATTTTTATATTGTAATTATGAAAATTATTCATTTATTTATTTGTAGGAACCCAAAATATTTTATAGGTAATAATTTAATTTGGATTGTATTTGATCAAAATACAAGTTCAATGTAAATTAATGATATCATATAAGATTTCATTCATGATTAGAATTCTTGAATATCAATAAAATATATATGAAGGTTTCCATGTATAAAAAATCTATTTTATCTAACTGATATATGAGGTTTATCTCAATGATCTAGTGAATTATTCATTAACTTATAGATAAATTGTATTATTTTAATAAAAACTAAAATTCATACATGGATGGTATATCAAAGAGGACAATTCAAACCAAAATAGATTGGTTCAGATCATGGTATAGGGATTCTAACCATTGTTAGACTTAACACTGTCATCTTTCTTATATTCATAAATCAATTTGTTCACTCAAATATTCAAATGGATTATTATTAATCAATATATAGATAAAGGTTTGAAACTATAGTATGGTTTGTAAATTTTAAATACTGATTTATAAGAGACCTATGATAGAAACAAACATGTTTAAAATGTTAGTTCTATTTAGCTGCACATTGTGTAATCCTGGCATCAAAAAATGTGAAATAAATAATCATTATTCAGATTTGGTGTTAAATTTTGGGATATTGTGTTCCTAAAATATATATATATATATAGGTATGATAATTGGAATAAATGGGAATGTAATGCCTAAATATTTCATTCCTTTTTATATTATTCTTTTAATAAGGATAATTACTTATCTCTTTTACCTTCCATCAAATTTAGTTATTGTTCATGATGTGTTTCACATACCACATTTGAATATTTATATATAATAACCATAAAAAGTAATAAAGTAATAGGTTGTACCAATTGACTGTTTCCGTTATTATAAGGATAATCTTTTGGAGATTCAATATCATATATATATATATATATAAATTTATAAAAATTACTACCAATAACATTTTAATTGTTTTTCTGAAAAAATTAAATTTGATGAAGCTATACGTAAACTTGATGATATGATGAGGAGTATGTATCCTTAGTTGTTTATATCACGGTGATGAAATTTTGAGGGTGAAGTTATTATAAATGTTTATAATATAATATATTTTATTTTATATGCATTCCATTTAAATAAATTTGATGAAGTTTAGTGATTTTTTTCATGACACCCTATGTGAAAATAAACATCGATATATTACAATATTTAAAACCTAGACATCATAATTGTGGTCCTGGATAAGATTAAAATGATTTTTAAATATACATAAAAATATTTTCATTATTATTGTTTTTACTAATTACTATGAATTAAATGAATTTTTTTTATAAAATCAATTTAGGAATAAATAAACTATTTTTAAGATTATATTTTACTGCACATTGTAAAATATTTTGGTTTTTATCAACAATGAAATCTTATTTTAATGATATTTATTGATAATTTATTAATAAATTTTGAAAATATTTATCAAATGGTTAATAATGAAGAATAAATACATTGATGGTTAATATTATTATTTTTTCTAGAATAATATTTTTAAACCTGAAATGTGTTTTCATCAATGTAAATAATAAAAATTAATATTTTTATTCATTTAATTTATATTTATTGAATACATATTCAATTAAAATCGTATCATTCATATAATAATTTTTGCTAGATAACGAATTGATGAAAATTTTGTTTCCTTAATGAAAATTCATTTCTCTATAAAATGATTGTCGTTGTGTTATTAAGGTTCATTTTAAAATTAATTTATGACCCTCATAAAAAAATTTATCGATGAAATAGATTTATTATATATTATAATATTTTCTTAATTTGGTAATGATTCAAGAATTTTATCTTAACCATATTGAATTGTAATAATATATTACCATGGTTAGAATAAAAGAGTTCAATATGGATGTTAAACTAGGAGATAATTTTTAAATTACCCAAAAAGTTATCTAAATGTTTTTGAATGTGGATATTCCAAATTTAACTTACATTACAATAAGATTTTTGTATACTTTGTATAGAAAATTTATATGAAATTTAATATATATTATTTAAATATATTAACTAATTAAATTTTTTCACATCCCTCACATATAAAAGGGATACAACTCTTCTTCCTTATGCCTAGATATTGAGACATCTAGATCATCCAATACCTTTACAATGAAATTTTTTTTACTTCCCATTATTTAATTCTTTTATTATTACACAATGAACATCCTATATTGTAATATTGTGTGATCTGGTGTCTATCTCTCAAAAAATAAGTAATCATCTTACCTGAATACTTCAGAGTTTATACATTCATTTATTCTTCTAAATCATTTCATTCATTCCTATCATATTGAATTTATCATAAAAAATGAAATATTTTTTTTTATATTATTATAGGTGGACCATTTTATAAATTCAATTTGAAATATAATAACTAGAATTATTTTATTCTATACGCGAATAATACAACCTCTTCTATTGTGATGTGAATAATATTCCCATACTACCTCTCATCAAGAGATTTAGAAAATTATTTATTGAATATATAATTATGATATCTTTAATATAATATTGATTATAATATGTTGAAATATTAATCATATTTTTTATTTTCCAATTATATAAAGGTTATATTGTTTATTAATATGCTCAGAAAAGAATTTCCCAGATCATTGTAATTCATTTTTCATTCTTATTTTTTTGGATTTATCTAATGTAATATATTATTAATATATATATATATAATTAATCATGAATAATATTATTTAAATGTATGATTTACATTATAACTTATCATGTCAAAACTCAAGAAATATTAAAAATGTTATTCACTTTATGTTTATTTTATGACCTATATGAGTGAAGTTATAATGACTCAAATCTGAATGAATATTTAATATAAAATAATGTTATTAAAATGTAATAATATTATATTCATGTAAATATTATTATTACCAAGGTATTCTAACCATGATAATGGAAAAATAACCATAGTTTCTAAATTGATCCATTCATTGAAAATGAAGATAATGGAATTGAAAATAATGATGATAATAAATGATTATTAAGGAATGGATAATAAGATCTTATATGATAACAACATATGGTATTATAATTTTTAAAATGGTTATATGATGGATTTATAATAAATATTAATTTATATTCAAGGAGGATAGAAAACATCTTATGTAAGGATGACTTGAGGTTAGAGTTTCCTATCTCACATATGTTCTTATGAGTCATATGCCATATTCACCACTTGAATCATTATTATTGTGAATACAATAACCATTTGATATGATATATAATATATATCTATATATTCATGGTATTTAATTAATATATATATATTTTTCATTCATAGGGATTATGATTTCAAACATGGTAAATAGTTATGGGTTATAGTATACAATATAACAATTCACAATGATTATTTTTTATTAAATATTAGTTGATTAAATAATATGATATGTCTCACATTAATATCAAATATATTCATATCATCTTCTTATTTGTATACATTATGTGTTTTCCATTTATTTTAACTTTTAATTTACTCAAAAGAATGAGATAGTTATTTAAAAGATAATCGGTATTCATTATCTGTTTAGTCAAGAATATATTCTCTTATATTAGAATTATTTTAAAAAATCATGTATATTTTTACTATTATAATATTGTTGAATAAATTCATTATTCTACAGTTATTAAATTGTTTATAAAAAATTATAATTATTAATATTTTATATTTATGAATATTTGTTTTTTACTAATGGTGTAAAAAAAACATGTTCATTTGATATTTACTGAATGAAAAAATATTCCCATTGTCAGGACTAATCAATTAATTGAAGATTATTTTCTATGTTTCCATTGATAATGTCAATGAAAATATCATTCCTAATATTCTATAATTTTTTATATTTTAAACATGTCATTTAAAATTAATCTTTTATCCCTCAAGATATTTTAAATAAATTTTATAAGAATTTTTACCTGTGAATATATAATTTATTTTTTACTAGTGGTATGATCAAATTTTATAATCATTAAAATATCTATATATTTTAATTTATTATAATGATAAAATATAAATGGAATCCAATTTATTCTTAAGGATTTAATATATGATAAAATGTTAAATGTATTTATGAAATTTTGTTATAAATATAAGAGGATAATGATAATGTGATGGGTTGGTATACTTTAAAACTTTGATGAATATGGAAATGATTAATGTTTTTTGAAATTATTGTTTCAAAACAAAGTTATCCAAAAACCACAATGGTTAATGAACATGTTATTTGAATCCCAAAATAGTTACAAGGGTGGTTAGCCCAAGACTATCTTGTGTTAAATTCTTTTGTGGTTATTTTTGACATGATAATTATTTGATTTTAATTATACCACACATTTAATGAAAGGCTATTTGGAATTTTTTTATTCTTAGATATAATCTTCTATCTAATGATATATGATTCTTTGGTTACTCAAGTCATTTTAATTTTCCATGTTTTATTTTATTAAAATTGTATATGATATATATGGAATGATTTTCATAACCCAAGAACATGTTATAATACATTTATGTTCATTTTGTTTCTGTAATTTATCAACTAATTATGTCTCTCATTTTTAACTTTATAGTGAATTTTACATCACCATTTTATATATATCTTCTTTGAATATTATAAAGAATGGTTTTATGTAATGAATGTAAATATGGTGTACTATGTGAGAATAAATTAATGTAATATGATTAAGATAACCCTTGAAATAAAAAATTTCCATATCTAGTAATAAAAAATGTAATCATATATTGATTTTTGGAATGTATTGTTGTGATATATATTTAAATTTGTTTTCTTAATTGGCGTAATATTTATGTATAATATTATTGGAATTTCAAATTTAATTAATGTACTTCTATTATGATAATATAATTTGATGATTAGACCTCTAAATGAACCCAAAATATCTACTACACATTGAGGGTAAAAATTTTCAAAATTTGGTGTACTTCCCCCCCCAACATTAATGTTCCCATGTGTAAATGAATTCATGAAATATACAAGAAAACATTTAATAAACAATGGTGTTTTTTAATGTGAAATTGTAATCAATAATCGATAACAATGAAAATGAATTTAATTATAATTTTTATGAATATGGAAATGGTCATAAGTTATATGAATTTTGTAAATATGGATTCACGATATTTATTATAACTCTTTGAAGAAGAAGAAAAAAATTAAAAATAAAGATTATTTTGTATGTGGAATATTTGAGTTTCATTGATTTTGTATAATTGAATATTAATTTTGAGATGACACATATTATCCCTTATAATAGGATGATAATAACTATTATGGTTGGTAAACAACTCCCTATCCCACCAATATAGATGACCAAGGGTGTGCATAGTAATTGCAATTCCATGGAAAGGAACAACGTAGTAAGGGTGAGCCACTGTGTGGGGTGTCATGGTAGCAAATAATTTCATCATATTGTGGTTCAAGTGGTCATCATATTTGGAAGGTAGTGGGAATTATTTACTATAAATGGGATCACCTAAAAATGTTTGAAATCAATGTGGGATTCATAATTTCATTACTATATCCCCTTCTATAATGAGAGTTAATGCCCTATAACTATCCAATCTATAATATCATGACCATTTAATTGAGGAAGCATGTTTTATTCTACCTTCACCTGATAGCTTCTTGGCTTCACTTGGGGATATCTATAAACCTATAGTTTAATGATCCTACATGTCATTATGAATAAAACATGATCATCTTGATGATTCTAATATGACAAAACTCACATTCATGTTTTTTTAATGTATAAATCGTATCACAAAAAGGAGAATAAATGTGAAGAAAAAATTGTTTTATGATGATGGTACTTTTTTCATTATGTTATACCATCACATGAAGGACTAAGTGGATTTCCATGTACGTCAAAGAACAATGTCGGTTGATATTTTTCTATATATAACCCTAGAAGAGGTCATTTTCTATTTATGATATGAACAAACATCTTAAATAATAGATATTATATTAAATATCTGAGGAATAACTATTATTTCATAATAATTTTTCATGCATTTGTTTTTTTTCTATGTTGTTGTCACATAATTATTTCATTAGTTCCAAGGACCATAGTTTGTGGAATGTGATCTTATTGTTATTAGAATAAGAATAAAATATTTATCAAGATTCATCCCCACATATACTATTAGGAAAATGATCATGACAATTATGAATCAAATTTTATCCAATATTGAAGTGTATTTTTAAAGAATGAATTGGGACTGAGTCATTATGAAAGTGTGTGTTGTTTCAATAAACAACGGGATAATGAATTATAATTTCACAAATAAAAAGTTAGGAGTAGTAGTGTTATTCAAGCTCCAAAGGATTTCATAGGGATTCTTTATACTGTTATTGAAAATGCATGACATGAGAAGGCATTTCAAATTTGTGATTCACAATGGTTGCTGTGATGAAACATGAAGGATGAAAATTTTTAATTCACATAGAAGGTATACATTTTATATGCTAGTGATATTTCAAATGAGGTAGTGAATGTTTCTTCTGTTATTCAACATATTCATGAACATTAAATCTCACGTTCATAAATGTGGGAAATTTGGGAATTCGTATTGGTTAATATATTCTGTTTAGAGAAACATGCATGCAAATATATATATTATTAAGGATTGAATAATTTCACATGAAATCTACTTAAAATTGTGTAATTTTTTAAGGATTAATCAAGGAATCAATTCTGTACGGGTACCTGAGATGTAACTGATTTTTGAAGGATAATATCATTTTATGATTAGTAAATAATAATCATGACACGATAGTTTTAAAATAATTTCTTTAGTTCATTATTATTGTACATGAGTAGATATGTTGATATTGTTTATAAATGGATAACTAATCTATATAAATGCATTGAATATCTAGTTAGAATCCTAAAAAATAATTTTATATGATGACCATATCATATGTGACTCAAATCAAGGGATGAATATAGAGGGATGTTATAGTAGAAGAGGCCACTAATGGGAGACAAGAGAAATCTAGTGGGATGATGGTAGAACTGTGGGATATAGTATAATTATTCTAATATGGAACTTAAGAAAATATTGTGTATGTCGGATCAAGAAATTTCATGTGGGACTCTTGGGTGGATATAGTGGGACTCATTGTTGATGGGATTATTAAATTCCATTGTTTCTATCATCTATATATATTGAATAATCTGTTAATGTGAGTACAACCTATTACATCAAGTAGTATCTCTAATTACTAAACCCAGTAAAAAATATAATGTGTTTTGATTCATTTATATTATTCACATAATATAGGATCCACTCTTCCTGAAATGTGATAGAGGATTCAAGGGGGTTATGTAAAAGAATATAATTCAATAAAAAGTCAAACCTGATTCACCCCCACTCAGGGTGACTATATGATCTATTGGACTCTTTAATTGTAATCATTGAAATGTCCTCCATTGATTGTATCGTCAATGATTTTCTATTTTTTTGTATTAGAAATATATTAAGTGAGGATATTAAATATAATAACATTCATATAACATTCAGATAGAAAATCCTGCATCTAGAAATATTTATGAATCAGTCACGAATAATTAAAAGATGAAAATTGTGGAAAAGATGCTAAAAATAATTCAAAGATTAATAAAGATAAAATGTAATTTGGCAGAACTCATAATGATAATTAATCGGTTAAATCAGTTGATTATAATATCTATGAACCATGTATAATATATGATGATTATATATTCAATTCTGACATAATTGTTTATCTTATGTATATTCCCATTGATGCAGTAACTTATATGATCATTTTTTTCTTGGAATATTGGAAGAAAAATTATATATCAAAAAAAGGATAATAATATATAATAAAATATTCTATATAGGTTGAACTACGAAACAACCTCACAAATATTTTGATAAAAAGTTACAAAATAATCTATATTTTAAATGAAATATTCTTTGGATCTCTTAAAAAATTGAAATGAAATACTTTTTGGAATTATTTAATTGAAAGGGTCTTAGTTAATGTCTTACATACACTCAAAAGAATGAAGAATAAATTTGTGATTTTTTTATTCACATTGGGATGTTAAATAAGAAATAATCAAGGAGACATATAGTTTTTTACAAAACAAAATCCATTATGATTTGTATCAAAATATGATAATTTACTGGGAAGAATAAATTTAAACAGAAATTGAGAAGATTTACCTCGACATTAAATATATTGAAAAAGATGAAAATATATGGAATATAGAAGAGACTCAATTTAATATTTCACAAGTATTCCATAAAATAAGTACATCCAAGTATTCATCTGATAAGTATCATATTACTAAAAACCCCAAATATAGTGTTAAAAAAGCATAAAATTACCCAAGGATAAATATACTACAGGATCATTGAATACAATAACCAATTTTCCTAATAAATATATATGTACTTATATAGTTTGGAGGACTTAGACAAATGTATATTTAAAATCCCTGTAATATTTCTTGATGTGAAATTCCTAGGAATCCAAAACATCATTCAATACGGATTTGAATATGTGAAAAAGATTCCCTAAATAATGAATTGAAGGATAAATATACTATAAGAAACACAAAAACAAAGTAGTGAATCTTAATGTGTCATGGAAGAATAAATAATGAATTATTGGTGACTGTTTGTTCTTATGGAATTTTGGGAATCATCAAATAAGTTTTACTTAAAACATGCAATTGCTTGAAAAGTAAATGATTTATGGATTTACGAAGAACTTATTTATAGATATGGAAATATGCACATCAGAAAGTGAAATCGCATTAATGTAATTAGTATATAAATAGAAAAATTTATAACATTGAATATTTCTTTGATTATTGCAATGGATGTGGCCAATTTTTTTATGATTGTTTCTATTCTCCAATCATGGAAAAATCATCAATTTATGTTAATAGAAGACCACAAAAATGAACAAGGTAAGAAGTGATGATAGATCATTATTGGTATTTGAAAAAAATAAGACGGTTTGAACACAAAAAACATATATTATTTTTATAAATAATGATGTGGAGAGTGTTGAAAGAAAATATGCAACTCTTGTGGAATTAATGGTCAAATCATACCCTCTTGTGAATTTTACATGAACATCCCCACTAAAAAATAAATATGGGGTTAAGGAAGGATTAATCACAAATGTGAATCAACATGAATAATTTGTTGAATAAAATATATAAGGAATACTATGATAAGATCTCCAAGAAGGGTAACATAATTAACGATTATATTCTGTGTAAAATGTGTAATATATATGGAAATTATGGAATCTTTATTTGAAACGATTACATGGTCATGAGTAATTCATTATGAAGGGAGGAAGAAAACATATAACTTATTGTGATAAAAATAATTTTTCAAGTATGGAGTACACACAAAAAACGAATAATAAGCATCTTCCTAACCAATGGTATATCATATAGCCATAAATTTTATAAATTGAATAATAAATTGACAAAAATATAATAATAATTCTTTATTTATATTAAATTTTACGAACCCTTTTTCATATTTGAATACTTATATATTGAAGAGAAACTCTCAACCTTCTTTCTCTTATTAAAGAACAATAAATTAAAAACTAATCCTTATATAAATTGTGTGTCTGTTTTTCTTTAACTAATTTAAAGTGATGTTTGAATTTAGGGAGAAAATTTAATTTCAAAAATCATTTCAACATAGCACAACATGATGTTTTTCTAAATTCTATATTTTTTACATCATATTTTTTATTTATAATAGTAAAAATAATCTCAAAATATTTTTAGTGATTGGTCTTGAAGAAAATAAATCCTGATGTTAATGAACTAAGTGCATCTCTTGAGGGTTATCAAAAAATAATATCCCCCAGACATCTTCACTCATTTTATATCCTATGGATATTAGATGTTTTATAGAGGTATGAATCTAATAATTATTAATACTGAATATATGAAAATTGAATCTTGTGATCATTGAGGTATGTTGGTTAAATCCTGATATATTAATGATGGTTTCTTAAAGGGACTGATAGATGAATTGATGATAAAAGGAAATGTAACATTAATTTTGGAAGTGAAATTTTTCAATATAATGATTTATATTTTTTCTCTGAGATGATTGTTGGAGATTGGTTGAAAATATTTGGCCAACCCAAGTAAATTCTTTTTTGGTTTATATGTTGTAAATTTGGTGAAATTAATTTTTAAAATATTTGATCGCAATTTTTATAAACATAAATGATTTTTCAAGTAGACTTAGAGTTCCTTAATATTAGATAATTATTAATCTAGTGGTTATTCAATCCTTAATTGAAGTAAATTAGTTTGTATGTGTTATAATATAATATTATTTTATTGAAATATTAAATTATTTGAAGATAATTTCGTCATGTACCTATATTCTTGGAATTATTTTCCACAGGGAGAGAATATATAATTTAAATAAAAAAGATGCGTGTATTGACCAAAAAAAATAGGGGGGGATTGATGAACCCAGCTTGTATATTGATGTTCATATTTTTTTCAGTATCATCTTAATAGGATATTAAAATGAGTTTTAATTTTCATGATTATAGAACTAGAATTAATTTCCTTGAATTTAGAAAATATAGATGATCATTGACTATAATAATGTTTATATGATAAGAGGGAGCATGAAAAATAATGATTATTTTGTTTGGGAAATATATGAGAATATTTTCTTTGGTATACATGAATGTTGTATTTCATCCTACATATACTATCATGCCTAGGAGGAATTCATCCACTTCTTTTATGGGGAGACTACTCCATATATAGATATCATGCACAATAGAGGGTGTTTAAGTTCATAGACATGCCAAGGGTATGTGCAAGAGAGTAAAGGCGAACCATTTTGGTAATATGTCGTGTTGGAAAAGAATGTTTTCCAGTTTTATTGCTAGTAGTAATCATATTTGTAAAAACATGGTAATTTATTGATATAAATGCGGTCAAAAAAATGTTTTTTAAGTTTATTTGTAATTTCATAAGCACGTTACTACATCCCCTTAATTAAACAAGTGAGATTAGCAACAGAACTACATTCAATTATATAATGTCCATCTAGTCGAGTTCATGTGTCAAATTATACCTTTTTCTAATAGCGACCCTTTTTTATCTGGAGTTTTTATTGTAGTGGTAGTTGACTTGTTGGAAAAACCCTAGATTTAGGTAAATAATGATTAACATATAATATTTTGTTATACAAAGTCATTGATTTTTAATTCTGATTGATTAGAGAAATATTGAAATTTGGTTAGGTATTTTAATGAGGTGCATAGTTTAATAACATTAATTAAAATTCATGCAAGACCTCCCAGGAAACCATGAAACTGATAATGTGGTCACATGGTAGTTTCACATTTTGGCCACATCGGGCATCCATCCAAGAGAAACCATGTGATGATTGAAATTTGGTTTTATTTTTTTCATGGTTTTTCTATCCATTATAACCAACCAAGTGATTTATGTTTGGAGGTAGTGGGAAACTCATAGGTACCACATAAAGTTTCTAAAATATCACCATAAACGTCCACCCTAACAATGTACCTTTAAAAATAAGTTATGAAAAATGAATAAATCTCAGAAATTGAACCCTTAATGAATCATTTTTTCACCTAATATAAATATAAAATAAATGAAACTTCTTGGAATGGTTGTATAAACCCTTCCTATTGATACTGGAGAAATAAATTGGTTATTGTTGGTGGGTTAGTGGTCGAGTTCAATGGTATGTGTATGTTCAATGTGGTTTTCCTTAGTTTTCTTATAAATCCATCTCTAGAATTCAATTATATAGTATTTAGTGAGTTGATTAATATCATGTGATGAAAATTAAAAATGATATATTTTTGTTTCGTTTAATTTTTACATAATCTAAGGAAGTTTTATGGTGCTTCAAGATATTTTTTTAAAAAAAATTATGTTCTACATTTTCACCCACATTTTTTGGGTAGGTGGAATCAATCTCAAATCATCTTAGTTAAAAAATGATAACTTCAATTTAAATTGACTGAATATATGGTCTTTTTTTGAAACTGATGTTCAATGGTTAATTGAAACCCTCCTTTGCGTCTTTTTTTGGAATCGTAGGAATTTTATGTATTTTAAAATTTGAATGTGGTTAAAAGAATTGAATATGATGATATTAAAATGGTTTTTTGTTTTTTATTCAAGGATATTTTTTGGAAAGTATTTTCAATAAATTTATTTTTATTTTAATATTGGATATATAATATTTTCATGATATTTGGAATAAAGGGTTTGATCATATTGATTTTCATTGATGTGACAATGTGGAAGGGGCTTGTTCCATTGAAATACATGGTGAACAGTAACCTTCTATCAAATTGGTTGTAATATGACACACAGATCATTAGTATGGAACATCCAAAAAAGAAAGAATTATTTGTTTTTTGGAATGGACATGGTAATGAAAAATATATTTCTAGAAATACTTTTATATTTTTTATTGGTTGTCATGCATTGAAGTGGAATTGGATTGGAAAACTATTTTTTCTTTCATATTATATTAATTACATTTGGTTTTAAAATATATTATATAAATTGTCTAACATGTTTTCTCATTCTAGTGTGAGTAGGATACACATTGGAGAAATTGTAATCACCCCCTTCTTTGGAACGTGGGTATATTTCCATATATTCATTAATGATATTGGGGAAACATAATGGTATCCCTATTCTATAGTAATGAATCACTATTACATGGGAATAGATTATTTATTTGGATCATTGAGCATGTTTTGGAGTTTTTGTTGGTTTATTTAGTTGCCTTCTATTTTTTGGATTTATTTCCTTCCTTTTACATTAATGTATCTCATCATTTTTTTAATTGTTAGGTCATACAAGAAGTGTTATTAAATAGGTATCATTAATTATATTGTTGTATTTTTTTTAATGGTTATCATGGTATTGATCTTCTATTATAAAAATAAAACTAACCCCCCCATCTATTTATGAATCCCTTAGATTTTATTTCTATCATTTTCTATAATGGGAATGTAACCTATGTATTAAAAATGTTCTACATCAACCAAATACAATGAGGAATAGCCTAATGTTACAAATGGTTTTAGTTTTTTTTGGTGATGGAGTTAAAAATAATTTTAATTCCATGAGTTGGGATGGTATAATGTATTAGGATCATCTAACATGAAATGTAGAGCATAAATAGGCACATGTAACCTATTTATGTTGAACCTCATTTTTCCATGGATTTGGGGACACAACTGTCCTGATACACATCATGAATTTATAACCTAATTATCATTGGATTATATTATGAGTAGATGAAGGAATGTGTTGATTTAAATAAATTCCCCCATCAAGAGTGTAAATTCATTTTGATTAATTATTTACCTTTTGGTCCAAAATGTGTCAATTTTTAAAAATCATTGAATATGGAAGGATTATCAATGTGCATTGTAGAATATTAAAAAAAGTTTTGAATGCTGAAAATGATGAATTTTGTAAATCCCTATTGTGATATGTGTGATGTGGAAAATTTTAATTTTATAAGACATCAATTTATAGGGATTGGGAAAAATGATGTTACATATTCATTAAAGAAAATGGAACCAATTAGGTGTATAAGAATCAAATACGGATTGGTTTAAAAGAATGTATGTTTGAATAAGCCACTTTTGAACCAAACATGGGTTTAGATTATCATCTAAGATTTTAAATATGTTTATGGAGAGAACTAAATCAATGAAAAAGGGATAATGGATCATTTAGTTCATTTCGAAACGATAAATCAACTCATATTTTAGGGTGATTTCAAAAAATATAGATTAAGGGTGAACGAATGGGAAGAATGCATTATATGATTTACTAGGAACACTAGGTGATTTAAATATCATGTTGTATATGCACATTCTGGATGATCTATAGTTTCAGTGGTTGGACATAGTGTATCAGGCATTATTATAACAAGTAATTTCATCCAAGGATTTTGAAGAATTGTTCAAAATATAAATGAATCCTAAAAAATTCATTATTTATATAAGTAAAAACATTTTCATATTTAAGAAAGAGAATATATAGGTCAAATATTATGTGGCTAAAATCATGAATGCAGTCTCTTTTCACCCAATGTATATGGATGTGCACCATTCCAGGAAAACATTTTTTATTGGTGTTAAGGAAAAAGATTACCAAATACATTTCCTTGAACCCTATAAGGGATTATATTTAGATGGTTAATAGAGGCATAGTATATGAAAGGGGGATACCATATAATACAGGTAGTGGAAGAATGTTGATACCAGTTAGAAATTTTGGGAAATGTATTGATGAGAATTATAGGAAAATGGACACCTATTCCCATGGTAGTGGAATGAATCAGAATTATATAGTTATATCAGAGACCTATCCTCATAAAAAATGGTAAAGAATTTATGTTTTCATCATGGTTCATTTTATCACATGATGATATATTGTTCATCACATCCTAGAGATTTTCATAATATCAAAAAAAATGTGTCCCCTTTAGGGAAATTTTCACAGTTATCCAAGTTCAGTTAATGGGGATACAACTCAAGTTTCCCAGATGTCACATGCTTGATCGGATGATTTAAATAAAATAAATCTCATCATAAAACATATATATCCATTCTAATTCTATTAATACCATTAATACCTGTCTAGGGAAATCACAGTAGGTAAATAATGAAAAATGTTCACAAGTAAAGTTGTAAAACAGAGACGAGAAAGTGATTATTGATGATCAAACTAGCCCATCAATGAGGAGAGGTATGATTATTTTAAAAAATATCAATATAAATTTTTTTTGGATACAGGTTCATGTAATTTGTTTATTTTTTTTATTTTATTTTTTTTTTTGATCTTATGGGGTTTAATTTTGAGGTTATTCCTTTTGTTTTCATATTACAAACACCTCTTGGAATGATGGAATATCGAGACATTATGCGCAAATCATGTTCAATAACTATTGATGTGGATGTATTGAAATGCTATATATATGTACATTAAATATATTTGTATACAATAACATTGGGAATGGATTGGTTTTAAATCATCAAATATCACATTTATTATTATAATCGAATTGTTAGTTATACAACAAATGATAGAATTGAGCATCACATTAGGGGTTACTAAGATGTAAAGGTAGGTGCATCAGTCTTTTTAGAAAAAGTAAATAGAACTATATCATAACATTCAGTAGTGTTAACAATGATATATGTGAATTTTCTCAATGATTATAGTTTTCTTACAATTGTTGATCGATTTTCTAATTTGTTTCCAAATAATATCTTTGGGTTTCCACACAAATAATAAGTATAGTTTAATATTGAACTATTACTATATACCAGTCCAATATCACATCCATCATATTTGAAAGTGAAAAAATATTATTGGAATTTAAATTCCATTTGGAATAGATAGAATGTAAAGGGATCATTTGGCCTAGTACATATATGTGGGATATAGCAGTATTCTTTGTGAAAAATCAGGACAAATCACTTCTACTATGTGTTCATTTTCATATAAATATGTATGTAATGATATATAATTTGTACCAACTTCCACACATTAATGATCAGTTTAATCATTTCGAAGGATTTTAGTACTTCCACAAAATTTTATTATTTTCCAGATATAATAAATTGTTTTTTTAGAAAGGTTATATTTTTAAGATCACTTCTTGATGTAGAAGTAGATCATCTATGTATTTTGTTACAACTCTAGGTCTGATGCATTAACCATATATATTTATATAATTGACGAATTGAATATTTAAAGGGTTGTTGAAATTTTTTCGTGGTATTTAAGGATAAAATATAGGTGTTTTGAAGGAAAAATGATGAGTATGAGAAACACTTGGATACAGAGTTAGAGACTTTTTAGGATCATCCATTTGATAAAAGAGATATGATCACATGGACATGTTATATATAAATATGTTTTTCCTATATATTTAGAAACTATAAACAATTTGATAGGATGAAAACGGAAAAGGAATTTTGTTTCCAATTCTAGTCTATTTATTATGAATGTTATATTGTGATGTTTCTCTAAAAGATTCACTAATGAAATATTTACCACGGAAAATTTTTCATTTTCAATTTATTTAGGTTTTTTGTAAGTATTTTTTATGATATTTAAGTTCACCTCAAATCAATACCAATAATGATATTTCTTAATTCTAGAAAGGGATATGTGGTTTATTGGGAATATTTAGGTTCTATGTTAGGAATTTCACCCAAAGTGGTAGATCATGATATTTCTTATAGATTATGAATGTAATTGTTTCGCGAGAATAACTACCTAACATAGGAATTATAATTACATTATGTGGTCCATCCTTTAAATAGATGATATCATTACCTCTTTGGAGATAAATTTATTGTGTTTATAGATCATAAGATAATGAATTATATTATAACGCCCTGTATGTTTTATGAAAAAATTATATAATTTTTTTTTCAATAGCTTGTTTTCCATGCAATTGTGAGTTTAAACTAAATGAGAGATTCCATTAATATAAATTACCATTATAACCTAGTCATTATGTTAGCAGGAATAAATATAACTAAATTTTAGAATTATAAAATATATGTAAATATATTATATATTATTTTAGTTATTTGAGTGAATTAAATTAATGAGATATGTATGTTATATAATTAAAAATATATTTTACATTAAAAGAATGTTTCCCCCTCTTAATGGATATTTTTAATAATATATGATTTAGAAACATTAACAATTTTAAAATGTCAATTTAAACCATTCATTTGGAATCGAGATATTAAAATTTACTTTGGTTAAAATTCGGATATTTTTTTGATCAACATCATAATTTGATGAATAGTAAAAATACGCTAAATGTTAATTAAAATCGAATTTTTTAATCAAGATAATTTCTAATGTTAAATTATAATATTGGATGGTTTTAAAGTATAAATAGAATATATTTTTACTATTTAATATAATGTATGTTTTTATAATTAATTATACATCGAATTCATAGGTATAACCATTTCAATCTTTTGTAATGTTTTATCTTTTAAAACATGTTTTCTCAACAATAGGATTAATTTTAAATTAATTACTGAAAATTATTTGTCTTAAATTTTGAAAAATGGATTCTATATTTTTAATCAGTAGGTTTAAATTATATTAATAGGTTACTTTTATTTTTGGGAATTATAAATAGTAACCACATTAAATTTTATTTACCACAATTAAAGGTAAATCAGGTAATTAAGTGTGAAAATAATATTATAAAATTACCCAAAAACTTGTATTAATATAAATGGGTGATTATATTTCTCCCTAAAGCATACTTGGTTTGAAATTGTATGTATTGGAACCCACTTAGATGATATTAATATATTTATTTTATTTTATTTAATAAAAAGTGAAATATGTCTCAACCAGACTTTAATAATTAAATTATTTTTAATATAAGTTTATACTGAATATAAATTCATTTATAAATATTATTTCTGAATTTAAAATTTTCATATTTCTCATGGTAATGCAATTTATATTTTTTTAAAATATATTTTTACTTTAATAGCTTATAAATTAATGTGTAGAAACTTTTTTATTTAGAGAAGAATCAATTATAAAGTTATTATAAAAATAATAATACCAATCAAAGGGACTGAAAACATGACCAAAACTTATTTTTCACGGATATCCAAACCATAATCGTCCAAGGGTCTACTGGTAGATCATTTGGAGCCTTATAAATGTGATTATGAAAATTATATTATATTATTTTAAATGATGTCAATGTTGTGACCTTCATAATTTAATAAATATAACATTTTAAAAATTTGGGTTTTTAGAAGGTAAATTTTACTAAAAGTATTCCTGTAAAATTTATTTGATTTATCTTCATCATAGAATTTTATCTTTAATTTTACTACAACAAATAAGTATATTATAAAATTATACAAAAATGTTGTTTTAATTGTTTTATTAAGATAAATATTAAACAAATGGATTTAAAAATATTAAAATTAATATTATATGAACTTATTAATGTTTTCCAAGAACTTTATAGATGAATATGATGTATTAGGAATCTATTAAATATTTATTTGGATATGTCTTCTTGTGTGGATTTTATTTATATTCAAATAAATGAATAGTTTCAAAATTGACACTATTGATATTTTATAAAAAGAATATATTATTAAATTGATTAAAAATCACAAATATATTTAAAAATTATAAATAAAAAATTATATAGTCGAAAATTTTATAAATTATACAATTATGGACAATTCACAAGACATAAGAAAGTATTTATAAACATTTATAATTTACAATTGTTTTACCACAAATTAAATTAAATAGATTAAATAAGGATAAATAAAAATTGATATGGTTAAAAATAAAATCAAAACAGGTCTAAATAGTATTGGTTGATGATATTACAACCCTATCCATCTCATATTTTATTTTGAGTTATTTTGGAGGTTTTTATGTGGTGTTTTCTTTTATTATTAATTAATATTTTATAGGTTTCCAAAAGTACCCCTCTCATCTCTTAGAAAAGGGAACACCTTCCCTCTCCCCTTCACTCCATTTTTATATTTCAAACATGGATAAACCCTACAAATTTCCCCTTCTCAACATTCCTAGAAACATACTAGAGGTCCTAGCCTTCTTCCAAGACCATATTTAGTGCCTTAAGTTGAGTTTCAGAAGAGGCACATCAAAAAAGTGGTAATATTCTTTACCAATTATTTCAAATTATTTCTTCATCTACATACTCTATATGAGTTTTTTAATTATTATTTTATGACTAAATTATCACTTTTATAGTGATATGTTATTATTAATATTAAACAACCATATTCTATCTTATATCCATCCCATAAAAAAATAAAATCACAACGTGTGCGTATGTATGGCCTATCGTCTCCACGATGTGGTGTAATCTATTTTTTCATCACCAGTATAAATGGATAGGTATAATTATGGATGAAATAAAAATATATGATTATTGTAAAGTTATATTGATTCTGAAATATTATACACCATACACTTCAAAACCATTTCATAATATTGGTAATGATATCATTGCTCGTGTGTACATATGGCATATTGTCTCCACAATGTGATGTGATTCGTTCTACATGATATTCATTGTAGAATGATTATATAAATGAATTTAATGAATAAATTTGATATATATTATACTACTATCATTCTGTAAAGTATATAACTATAACCTAAAATGATTAATAATAATTTATTTGACAAATCATGCATAATAACATAATGAAGTTTACACCCAAATAACAAGTAACAAAGAAATGTTAGTAATAAACAGATAAAAATATGACCATATATGATATCATAACAAATGAAAATGGGTCTGGAACAAGTCAATGAAATTATTTAAATCATAATACATGAGGTTCAGATACGTACAAAATAGCAGACCTAAGTTAAAAGAAAATCTCTCAATGTCATTTTTATCAGAGATTGTTTATACTTCAGTATTTACTGGGGAATATTTATCATCCATGTAAATGATTCCTAAATATGTAATATTATTTCAATCCTCCAACAATTTTTTAAATCAAATTTTACCCATTGGTGAATTTTTATTAAAATGTATGAAATGAATCCTTTGACGTTTTTAGTATGAGATACTTTTTGACTTTTCCAGCAAAAGTATGAGAAGAATGTTTTTTTATCTCATACATCATGAGAGTATTATTATGATTTCAAAGAGAATTATTTCCATGATTCAATCTTTAAAAGTTTTCACGTTTATTTTTAATTAACTTCTTTTATTTTAATATTGCATGACATGTTGAGAAAAGAAAATGTATTCTTGAATAAAAAAGGATATTTTCATCAAGAACTAAGTTTAAGTGTTTTATCAAAATTATTTTCCATCTCAGATGATATAGAATTATCACTATTATTACTTTTATTTGATTATATTTTTATGTAATTATTTTTATGATGTCCTTTTATCTTATATGGATTATGTTACGATGGAATAATGTTTAAAAATCCCATTTAATTACATGGGTTATGCTATGATGCATGATTTACTGATTTTGTGGCACAAAAAATGGTTTCATTATAATATGGGTGGGATCTATATCTCTGTCTAATGCATTGGGTAAAGATTTATATCTCATTGATATACATGGCTGAAATAAAAAGTTAATCTGGTTCAGTAATATAGGACTGGAACGAGGAGTGAACTCGGTTCAGTAATGGAATTTGTCCACTACTATGGTCTTGGAAATGATCAATAAGTAATATGAAATGTTTTTTTATGATTATGTTTGTATTACAGGAATTTTCATGTCATTTTTTATGTTTATTGGGATTAAATTATATTTCTATGATTTATCCCATGACAATATATTATTATCTCTTATGTAGGATAATATTTTCAGGCATTATGATCATAAGAACATGATATGATTGACATTTCCTTTGTTTAACCTTACTGAGAATTTGAGATCACCCTTTTTTTGTTTCTTTTCTCTAGGTCAGTAATAAGAGTATTAAATATGATATTCCAAAAAGGAGTCTAGTTATGATCAAATAAATGAGAGACAACATAGATTCTTTATGAACCAGTTGTTTACGTTACCCAGTTTCTAAAGACACAATACCTAAACATTACTATCATGGTTATGTTATATGTTGTAATAAATATACTTCAATTCTTATGTATTAACAATGTATGTAAAGTATGGTTCGTTATAATAGGAATCAGAGGAAATGTATAGTTAACCATTGGAAAATAGGATGTGGACACCTTAGTAAGAACCATAAGGATATGTATAAGCATAGGACACAATCGTAGTGTTCTATAAACAGTCATGAATAACCTATGATAAGACCTAAAGTGTGAAATTTTATTCTTGACTATGTGGTTTTCCTATTATTATTACTGTTTCTCAAAATATTCTTCTTGGTTTTAGTCAATTGATGGAACCCGAAGGAATTGTGTTAATGGTGAATGCAACAGGAAATGAAATGATTGTCCCCTGAGCAACCAAACATTATGGCAGCTGGAGTGAAAAATCCTGAAGCCATGCTCCCACTACATTCTCAAGATATGAATCATGCAAGACATCCATATGGGCAAAGGAGAAAAATTTTGTTGAATCGTTCATGAGGAAGAGTCCACCTTCATTCAATAGGACTTGTGATACATTAGTGGCTAAAAAATGGATCAGTACCACTGAAAAATATATTTTCTACTCTAAAATGTTCTTAACACGATAAATTCATCTTAAAAGTATATCGTTTTGAAGGTGAAGATGATCATTAGTGGAATCCTTTCTAGAATACGAGGCAAAGAGATGAAATTGAGTCAATATAATGGGATGAGTTCAAGAACTTATTTTCTTATATGTACTTCTCTCGTATTCTTTGAACAATTATAGAGAATGAGTTTCATTAACTGAAGTAAAAGGATGATGAATTTGTTGGTACTATAAGGCCCCAGCCTTAAACCTTACTTAATCTTGAGTTATTACAAGATTACACATTGAGGATCTTTTTAGGTTTAGAGTTTTAGACAATTAGATCATGAAACTTGCATTACATTCCACATTTAAACAAAGTGGTTACATAAAAGACAGTATTCATTCTTCCCATCAACGGGAACATATTTAAAATATAACACGGATTCTTTCTTGACACATCCTTGACACTATCATCACATCATGTACCTTTCCCTTGACCTGTGAAAAACATTTCAAAAACTTGGGATGAGCATAAAAAGCTCAGTAAGAGTTATAAAAAATATGGAAATGAAACATGAGTTCATATATACATGAGAATGAAATCATACTTTACCCATAAAACATAGGCACTTTAACATACCTCATCAAACCATGAATAAATCATAGAAAACAAAAGACATAAAGGTAACTTGAGAAATTCATAACATTCTTACGTAGGGAGTAACCCTCTTGGTTACGTTTGGAATACCCATCACAGTATATTCCCTAAATCTCTTCGGAGAAACCTTAACGTTTCACTCCTTCGCGTTACCCAATGCATTGGAGAGCTATATCGGGCTCACCCGCCCTTAGTTTATCACGGAACCACCCGTTCTTCATAACAATGCCCAAGAACCATAACATAATCGTATCACATAAACATGAATAAAGGAAACATAACGCTTCCACATCACAATATAACATTTTAGGATATTTAAATAATGAATCCATTCAAAAAGAAACCATTTCCAAAACCATTTAAAACATTTAATAAAGAGATTTTTGAATCAAAGTGTCCCATACCACCTTGAAGCTTTTAACATTTTAAACCATTAATATCCATATAAATAAATCCTTAAAACCATTTTGAAAACATGGATATTAATAAGAACAAATAATTAAAACATTTAAAATGATATTTTGGTTAAAGGGGTTTTACCAAAATTAGAGACACTTGAATACAATAATCGAGGAATAAAATTTAGTCAGAATTTTATATTATCATGAGAATAAAAGGATTCATGATATAATACTCCAAAGGATAGTATATACACCATATGAGAGTGAATTGGTGCATAACAACAATGAACCCTCAATAGAAATGTCAAATGTGATGAAATCCCTTATAAAGAAGGTATCCTTAAATTAAGGACAAATAAATCTCAAAAATATGTGTGAAAAATATATATACACCCAATATAAGTGGATATAAAGTGTAAAACAATAAAAGGTCATTCACACATATTCAATGGATGACATATTCAATGACTACAAGTTGAACCCAAAGAAATCGAAATTGGGTTTAGAAGTTCCCTTGACAGCCTAACGGCGTCACATCAAAATGAGTTGATGAGAGATAAAAAGAGTATCTCATCACTTGGACACAAAATTTACATCATTAAGGATATATGAGAACATATCCCAACATAACAATATGTAAATTAAAAGACCCAATAAAAGAAGTTTTTTAAAAAGAGGAGGGTGAAAGGTTCCCTTACCGACTTGGGTATCTTTCAAAACATACACCCCATGAAATAAGGGCAATAAATCATTGATGTAAATACTCATAAACAAAAGTATATTACACAAAGAGTAGAATAATGGGCAGTACATACACCACTCAAAGGAAATTGGGGCAAATGTAGCATAAATCTCACGGGGATAAAAGTGAGATGAAAAATCCATTGTCTTCTGGTCATATTCACGATGGGTCGAGTAGTCTTGAGCCATGTGACCCTGCCCGCCACATGCATAGCCCTGCCTGCTCCTCATATAGCTGGCTCTGTTCCGTGTGCCCCCCACAATAGAACAAGAATCATGAAGTCGCTCTCCTGATGGCCTAGTCTGCTTAGACCTCTGTGACATCTATCTACATCCGTCTATAGAAGACTCTACTACGTGTCACATGGTGGAAGGTCTCGTTTGTGGTGTCAGTGCAGCGAGGAATCTCTCCACAAGAAGAGCTCGCTCCAATACTCCCACCTGCGTCGGGATGCTGAGGGAGATCATCGAAGCCCTGATCTCGTGCCTCAGTTCTTCCTCAGTTGTCCGGGCCTGGAAGAATGGGTCTCGTACCATGTATATTGAGTAGCACGAAAGGTCGGTAAACCTTGCTGAGTACTGGGATATTGTCATGCTGCCCTGCCGTAAATGAATTAACTCCAAGATGTGCACCGCATGAACGGTGGCAGGAAAAAAATCCGAGCGGAGGAGAATCTCGATGTCTTTCCAAAGTAGAGAATCCGCATCATGAACCTAGAGCATCAAGATCCACCATCATCCTACTGCTGCATGCTATAGACTCGCGACAAAGATCACCATCAGTTCAGCTGGTGTCCCTCCCATTCTGAAGACTCTGACGATAGCCTCCAGCCAATCCTCGGCTGCTTGACCGTCCATCTCTCCAAAGAACCTAGGTTTCCTCTATCGCTGAAAATCGTGCAATGCGCTCAGGTGGTGTGCACTCTCCGCTGCTGGGGATGGGGGTATCGGTGGCCCAACTGGTAGTGGTACCACTGATTCCTCCACTATGATGGGGCCCTGCACCGAGGCCTCATCGCTCGGTGGGCTTCCATCTCGAACATAACTTGGAACCCTAGCTGGATACCTTCGTGGGGCCATCTTGAAAAGTAACAGGTGTGCCATGGATAATATAGTATACCTAGTGAGATGACACAAAGAAAACTTTTGAAACACACATGCAATCTGTGTTTGTGAACCGAGTTAGAAATCAGAGGACATGGTCCTAGGGTATGGATACATCGGACACCACACCAACACTGGACCTCTTGGACTGAAAACCACACTCAATACACTTAAAACTATTTCTTCACAGAAAGTAAATATTAGAGTCATGTGTTCTGTAGTTGAAACGACTCCTTTGATACCAATTTTTCATGACCTATCCTCAGGGCCCAAGTTGTTACTACCTCAAGCCTGCCTTCCATAGGCCAGGGGATGGCGACTAGCACCAAGGCATAAATCCAAAAAAAAGGAAGGCATTGCCTTTATATAGTAAACAAGCACAACAGATTTCACAACACAAGTAAGCACTATGTAAACTGAGTACAAAAAGTATGTGCTGTTAGTAAATGGGCCAGTATACAAACCCAATTGAAAGTACTAAACAAATGAAAGACTAGTAAAACCAAAGTAAAGTAAAGCAGCAACCACTGAGTCGTCCTCTGGATATCGCACATGAATTTTTGGAAAAGATTGTTTCCTCAGCACCGTGGGTTTTTTCATCTACTCCATGTACATCTCAATAAGTGTTCCACCTCTGGGTACCGTCTAGCTCTAGAAGACTCTACCATGATCAGCGTTGTTCTTCACCTGCATCCATCACAATGTAGTGCGGGCATATCCTGTGAATGGGTGAGTATAACGATACTCATTAGGGACCCCGAGACACCCGAAGGTCTCCCAGAATACATGAAGGATAAACCATAAAGAAAAGATACAATCAAAAAGTATCAACCCAATCTACTTAGGTATATGCCCATACATATACCTAAGTCATCAATCTCAGTTCGGCTCCAACTCCCGAGCCCAAGCACAACCCGGTCCACACAAGAAAGAATTCAATCACACTGATGGTAGTGATTGAAATTCAAGACTCAACTCACATAGGTATACATCTTTTGTAAAGTGATAAATATGATTAGATGCAGTCACTGATTCATCTAAGCTGGCGAACCCACGTAGGATATTAGTCTAGGTAAGCTGTCGGACCAATGTAGGATACTAGAGCAGCAACTCTGTCTGACCCACGTGGGATACTAGAACTGAAGTCAAACTGTTGGACCCACGTAGGATACAGGTACAGTAGTTGATCTGTCGGACCCACATAGGATACATGTACAATTGTCATCATCGTAGAACACATGAAGGATTCTAGTACATTTTCCATCATCGTCTAACTCACTGAGGATTCTGTTACAGTAGTCGTTGCAGTCACAGCCATCTCTAGGGCTCCCGCACACAACATGCTCGATTCTGGGAAGGTCTACTCCTCGAGCTAAAGGGTCGATACATCAATTTTCACGAAGTCCAGATTTGATGTATCCCAATGTTCCGTCTCATCAATAGTAATCCAACGTGACAGAAGAGGTGTCAATCGATGATCCGGTATGAGAGTTATTAGCATTTTTTCCCCAGGGGCCTGGTTGGAAACACGCACATTCCAAACCCAACAATTTTCAAAAGTTAATAAAAACTCACATAGAGTATCGCAAAAGTACTTCCACATCATTAGGGTCCCAGGGCCACAGACGGCGCATCGATCAGAAGCACGGTCATCACGTTATTCATCCTTAAGTGAAAACAGGAATGGCTCGTTAAGCACAGTGGGATGGTGGGTCGGGTCAACATAGTTTTGGTGGTCCCAACCTGACAGGGGGTCGGATCGGCCCGATGAAACGTGTGGATCGACTCGACGTGTGTGGCCTAGCCAGAGGGGGTGTGGCACAGCCTTTCGGGCCACGGCCTGGCCCGGCCGCGGCTCGGCCAGTGGGGGCCGAGTGGTCCGAGGCGGGGGGTGCGGCCCCCCGACTGCCCGAACCAGCGGCACCAAGTAGTTTCGACCTCCCTAATTGGCCGGCCGGCATTCTTGGTTTAAGACGCTCACATGGGCGGGCCCCGGTTCGTCAGGCACAGCACCCACCTGGTGTCGCAGCTCTCATCCTCCCGGCCTGTTCTTCTGCGGAAGCGGCCTGCAGAACGTGGGACGCGGTTCCTCCCATCGGCCCGGCCGGCTCTGGCCATCCAGTTCTTCCTCCGTCGAGCGGCCCGCGGTTCTTCCGCATTCAGCTGGCGCACGACCGCTACTTCTCCCATCATCGCCTCTTCCAAAGCGCCTCAATCACAAACAAGGAGACTACAGAGGGTCGTTGGGCCATGTGTGTTCGGACCCCACCCTTCGCATTAAGTTGTAGCAATTGGAAAAGGATAAATAAGGTTTCACAAAGAACGAAGAACAATTTTATTCAAATAAAATTAAATCAATCCACCCTACCTTGGAAAAGATTCGCAGCAGCCATGTGTAGTGTATGACGGTGTCGATTCCATCATCCTTGGAGTGCACCCAAATAAGAAGTGGTGTCTCCTATCTTATTGTGGGGAAAAGAAAATAAGGCGTGTCATCGTTCTTCATGGAATTGGTGTTCTTCGTTGAAGAGAATGTCATTCTTTGTCGAAGGTGATCTTCATCGTAGAGGGTGGTGTTCATTCATTGATAGGAGAACTCCCTTCTCTATTTCTCCAATGCTCCCACCAAATTCCAACACAACCAGTGCCACCATATAATATTTGCTAAGCTTTTATTTTATTCACACAAGTAATTCAAAATTCAAACAACTTAATTTAATTAATTAAAGAGTTTGAATTCATTAATTAACATGTGTTGGAAAACATTAAAGAGGGAGAGAGGGAGAGGAAGAGTTCTCATAATTAAGGAGGGTTGTCGAAATAAAGGTAGGGGAATTAATTGGGGAGTTTTAAGAGAGGTATGGGAGATGAATAGTTGGGGCTCGTGTGGGCCCCACCACTCAAATATCAAGACATGGGAAGTTAGGTAGGTGTCGGCCCCACCAATAACTTCCCATGGGAGGAAATAACTTCCATAGATATATAAAATTGTATTAATGAATTATATTTATCTTCTTAATTAAACCCCAATTTTTAACTTTCAACCCATATAAAACGAAACTGCGGTAAAGGTCTCATTATGAAATTATTGGCGCTGTGAGTTCATCGGTGTCCTCAGATTCAATTCCGAGAACTGGTTCAAAAGATAGAAAAATCTGCTTGTACATTTACTGAACGTACCCGAACAAAACTTCGGAAATTGATTCTGGGCACATCGGGCCTCAGAATCAAGTCTCGTCAGAAGCAACAGACACATAAAATTATAAAGAATTATGAAAAGTTTTTTCCTTAAAAATTATTGGTCTTTACAGTAATAATATTGAGAGTATCTATATTAGTAAATAAAAACATAAAAAAAGTAGTTTTGGTATTCTCAATGGAAAATTGACCTTTATATTCATCTCTATGATAGAATGTAGGAATGGATCCTTTTTTAGACTTTATATTACATCTATTAAGTAATTAATAAGGATAGAAGTTTTAGTGGAATGTATAATAGAATATATAGTGTTATAAATTATAAATTTGTTTCATACAATCATGATTTCGAATGAATTGTTGAATGAAAAACATTAACAAGTAGTTTCTGGTATCAGAATATGATGCTCAACCACTCACAGAATGATTTTTTTTTTAAATTAATGACGGAAAAAATTATAAAATTATGTGATAAATTATCAATTTATTCTATTATATAAATTAAATTCCATAACTGATTTTCATCAAATTTTTTATTTTCAACTTCTATATTGACATATTGTATGATATAAATCAAGCTAGTCAATTTATTCTTGACAAAGAATTTTAAATAATGAAAATTTATTCCCAATTGATTTGTGATAATTTTGATTGTATATCATATGAAATAAGATACAAACATTACTATGTAAAAGAAAAGAAGAAAAAAATTTAATCATATTGGTGTAGCTGATTATTTTTTAATCATTTAATAAATTTAAAGAATAAAAAATTGTAGATTGTTTTCTTCATTTTTGTTAGATCATTCATACAATAAAATTACATACATCACACAAGAGTGGAAAAGGTTGTTAATAATTAGGAGCATGAAATATGGGTGGAGAGATAATACATGTATTAGAAATTAGGAATTATTTCAGACACCATTACATGAAATCAGAATAATAGTAATTTTTATGAACTGCATGTGGGGTTGTTTAATGGAACATAATTTCCTAATAAAACATCTATAAAAATATAATGTTCTATAATTACAAAATTTCAATTAATTGTTTTGGGTTGGGAATGTGGTGAATGATATTAATTGGGTCTTTCTCAAACATTATCACTCCACTTGATATATGTTTACAAAGGACTATTAAATTACATTACTTTGAAATTAAATAGTTTTCATTTGAGGAAATAATTTGATTGAAAGTAATAGAAATTATGCTCAAAAAAATTAAATCTCATCTATAATATTTATCAAAAATACAAAAAATGTCATAACTAAATACATATATACAATCCACCTCTATTTACTAGAATATAAGCATCATGAACTCTTGGGATGATTGAGGGGAATTACATAACAAGAAAACAATTGTAATGATTCTAAAAGATCAACATAGATAGGTGATGGTTTTTTCATTAATATTCATTGAAATATAAAAGTATATTATATCTTGAATGTCTAGTTATTATTAAAAATATGTTTATGGAAATATTTTAACTCATCAATATTTTTTTTATGATGTTGTTTTATTTAAATGGGTTATTATATTTTCATTTAAAGAAACATACAAATATTTTTTCATCAGGTATGTAAGAATAATTAAAAGGTAAATTAAATTGTGTTTATATTTCATACATATTTCACAATCCAATTGTTTTATCATTTCCCCAATTTTGGATTAAATCACTTGAAATATTTCTTTCTATTTTTAGAAATACCAATTTCTCTTATTTATTGTCAGATTTTCTAAAAAAATGTAACACCCCAAGAATCCACTGTACGTTTCCTTTTGAAAAATGAAATCGCTTACCTTGTACGCAACATGGAGTTTTAACACACCACGACCAATCAAAATATCTGGTATGAATATTAATACCCACTTTTTGAAATTTTAGATATTTTATTTTTCAAAATGTACTTCATTTTTTTTGCAATATCAAAATTATCTGAAGGTTGATTTTTCATATTTTTCTGCAAAATTTAAATTTTTTTGAATAGGGAACAAACACTACATTTTTTAAAAACCGAAATATTATTTATATAATTAGTTATTTTATTTAAATTTATATTAGGTAAAATTAGATACATAATACCTATATATGTTCAATTTAATTAATTTGGAGTTAATTTATAATAATATTAGATATATAAAATTTTATTTATCTTTTTACCATCTTTTATCAACCTTTTAGAAGCATTTAAAAATTTTCCTAAAACTAAATTTTACCTTTTATGTGAGTTGAATTTCAAAAATCCGAGATTTACAGTTGATATCAGTATGCAAAATGTTTTTTAAAAGAATAAAAATAATTTTTGGTGAATAGTAACTTTTGACTTTTATTTACCACGGTTATAAGTTAAGAGGGTAATTAAAGATAAAAATGATATTATAATTACCCTAAAAAAAGTCTTAATTCTCTTGGATAAGTGTATTTCTACATATATTTACCTTTGGAATAAAATTTGATCATTTTGGTCCACTATGATTAGATTAGGACATTTATTATTATTTTTTATAAAGAAGAAATAAAAGTGATAATAATTTCTCTATAAATATTAATTAAAAATATAAAAATATAACCTACATAATTAAATTTTATTTTTAATTTTTATAAATTAAATAAATAAATTTATTTATGACACAATGATGATGCATTAATTAACTTATTAATGAAATATTAAAATAATTGATATTATAAATATCCAAATAAATGTAAAATGAAACTTAGGATTAGTTAACCTAATTTTATTGTTTGATATGACATGTTAGGTTTCATTAAATAAATTTTACTTGAATTTATAATGTTTTTATGACTCTCACAAAAAAAACCAGATAGTGTCAAAATTGACATAAATGAGTTTTTAAAAAAAAATCTATATTATTAATTGATATAATAATATTGAAAATATAAAGGTCAGACAATGGAATTTTAAAAGGTTATATATATACCAATAATTAACCACTTGTCATTCAATTGGAAGTTTATAGTACATTAATTTACCATATCATATTAAGATACAAGAATACATGGTAAATGTTAAACTATTTTACTAAGAGTTAAATCTCTAAGATATGGTTAATATGGTGACCTAAACCTGTCTAAAACCTAATGGTTGAAAAAAATTTGACCCATACTCACCTTAACCCCAAAAAAACTTTAGAGACATTAAAAACTGAAAATGACTATATAATAAAATAATACTTCAAGCTTTTCCTAAAACGACCCTCACATCTCTTTTAAAAGTGTACTCCCCCTTTTCTCAAAATCACACCTCCAAAGCCAGTTGGCTCGGCCAAACACTATTCAAATTACCTCAAAACCACCCTCCCATCAACCTAGTGGCCTTAGATTTACCAGAATTCCAACCTATGGAGCCTTTTTGATCAAATCAAAAAGAAACACATGAAGAATATATAATAATTTTATCACCTTTTTTAAAATTTCTTTTATTCTTCCCCTTCTTATTTATTTTTTATTTCCATACCAAAATAATAAAAAGAGTACCTTATACATACTTTTATGAAATTATAAATATGTTACCACCATATTAATTATTCTATCCATCTTATGAATGACCAAGTCACCAAACGTGCATACGTACGGCTTACCGTCTCCACGTCGTGGTGTAGTTTGTTATTCAAACACAACATTATTTGGATGGGTGTAATAATGAGTATTACTAAAGTAAATATTAAATATAACATGTAACTTATTCACTATATATGATATAACATCCAATTACATACAACATTACAATCAATATAATGATATTGTTTCTCATTCTTACGTACGGATTACCGTCTCCACGAATGTGACGAAATTCATTCCCCATTGTAACCATTGAAGAATAATTTTCATTTTATAGTAAAAAATAAATTATAAATAAAATTATATCATTATGGGTATGAATTATATACCTCTTATCCATAGAAAAAATTTCTTATGTAACCAACCATATAAAAAATGAATCATTTAACACCTGAAACGAGGATACTATTGAAATATTATAAACAAAGAAATATTAGAAGATCATATATGATATCAAATTTATGTATATGGTTCGTGAATAAATTAATAACAATTACATATCTATAATAATGATTTTTAACATTCCCTCAACCATGGAAAGGTCAAGGTAATGGTTAATTAAAAAATCTCTTCATTATCGGAGGTTGTTTATACATAAGTATGTACATGGACCTCTTTGTCATCCACATATGTGTTTCATAAAAATGTATTTTAAAATATTATTAATTTCTAGACAATGGGGTAAAGTCATATATAACCTTATTTTACTTTTTATGATATTTTTATCAATGAATCATTATATCAATTTCCAAACAAGGTCTTTTTCGACTTTTTCGACAAAATTTTGGAATGAATGGTTTTAAATTATACGGTGGGTGCCGCTATTTTCCGACATTGTAAAAAAATAGAGAATCCTTTGAAATATTATAATAATATTTACAAATATGTTTTTTATTTTATAATTTAATGGATTTTAAATGATTTAAATATAGAAAGAGATATTCATCTCAAATAGTTTTCATTTCATCTATGTCAACATCCATTGATGGATTTTACACTTTTTTTGAACTTGATTTATTATGATAAAATCATTCATATTGTACTAAAGGTGTTGTGATATGTTTCACTATGAATGTGTTATTTTTATACCATTAATGGTTTTTGTTAAACATAATATTTTTAATGCTAGTTTTAATACAAATGTTTTTGTTATGTTTTAAATTTTTTCATATGTGGAATGCATTGGACTCTATAAATGATGGGTGGAGCCTGCTATAACTCCTCGATGAATCGATAGGTATCATGATACAAACTTGTGCATTGTAACAAGGCCTTGAAAAAATATTATTTGAAGTCTTGGCATGACGCCTTGACTATGTGGTTATGATATTTGTTATTATGCATTCCATCATTATGAAATTGGCAATTGATATTGCATGTGATTATTAAACTACTATAATATCCATGTGAATAAGTAAATAGAATTAATTAATTTATCTTTTCCATATTATGATGTTGTTTATATTTAGTATTCTTGTGTTTTAATATTATAGATTTCCTTAAATTTTTTTTCTTAGTTATGAATGTTTCCGCTATATTGTTATCTTTACTGAGTATCTGAGATCACCCCATTCTATGTTTTATTATTTCTATGATGCAAAGAAGTATATTATTATTGAACTGTATGGATTTTCTATTAGATATGAGTGTTTCTAAAGAAGACACAATGTTTTTTTATTTAATAATGTAATTTAAAACTTATATTTATATCTAGTAATTTTATGGAAACTAAACTGATTAGTCTTTTGGGATTTGATCCCTTGTGATCATGGAAATATTATATAATAATCCACCAACTCTGGGTAAATAGGGTTGGGGAATTATAGATGGTATCAGGGGACGTTTAGTCCAATCCTTGGAAATTACATTTATAAAAACTATGATAAGAGAATATTACCCTGAGATAGCCTTTGAAGAGTAGTATACAAAATATTTCATAAAATTTTGGTAATGTAAACTTTTTGTGTTTTTTTATGAAATATATCCATGTACGGATATGAGCAGGTAGAGGCGGATCTGGAACAAATGTACCAAGGAGTGAAAACATCAACAAGGAGTTTCGAGCTATACTTAGGGTATCCTGGTACACGACAACAGGCCATGATTCACTCTTGCTTACAACACTCCCATGTGATATACATAAGATGATTCATATTTTCTCTTAAAAAAATTATGAAGGGTTTATAACTATATTCCTCCTCAAAGAAAACCTTTTTATTATTATGGATTATATTCATAAAATGTTCAATTTATGATATGAGTTTAACTTTTTTGGAATTGTTTATTTCGATTCATAAACTAATCCAGTGTGTACTATTTTTTAAAAATTGAACCTAATGGAAGGAATGGAAATCATATCATGCACATAATCCATGTAGGTATTTCCCTCCTACTCAATATAATATAGTGGAGCTATGGATTTAATAGGTGTTGGTAAGATTGTCACCATATTTAGAAAACTCTATCAGTTTATGTATAATAACCATACCAATATAAAGCACCATAATCCACAATGAGAAGGTTCAATGATAGACCGATTCATGAGGGAAAAAATAAAAAAATCAATTGGACTACAAATCTATTCGTAGCTGAGAAATGGATATGTTATATATAGAAAATTATTCATGATTTGGGGAGTAGTGAAAGGGAAAAAGTTTTCATGGCAGTTTATCGCCTCATGGGTGATGCAGATCAATAGTGGTCATTAATTCAAAACACCAAGGAAGATAATGAAGTATAAAACATGGATTAGAGGGAGTTTAAAGATATTTTCTTAGAAAAGTACATTATTCATGACCATCAAGTAGACATGGAAATGTAGTTTTTATGTTTGAGGAAAGATGAGGATGATAATGTTGCAAAGTATGAGGCTAACATTACAAGGTTAACAATGCATGAAAAAAATTATATATATAACCCATGGAGTTTGATTGATCAATTCATCGATGGGTTGAAACCATTTCTCTATCGATCATTTCTCTCGTAATCCTTTTCATCATACAAAGATAATGTATCATGTGCTATCAAGATTGAAAATAATTATCCATGTATTATGACTATAAAGCAAAGAAAGAGAAGTAGAGATCTTCTGAACACTATAGAAATGGAAATAATGGGAGGAAGGGAAAAGTTTAATATCCACCCTACAGAAAATGTTGTAATAAACACCCCGGTAATTTCCGGAAATGGAATGAGAGTCTATTATAATTATGGTGAAAAAGGATAAAAAGCTCATGGTTTTGAGGGAAAGAAAGAGGCTGCCAATTTTAAATGCTACTATTGTGGAGAAATGGGGCATTATTAAAATTAATGTCTTGAGTGCCAAGAAAACATGTCTCAGAAAAGTCCAAGGGAGCAAGGTCAAGATTATGTGATCAATACTACAATGGTTGAAGCCCCGAGATACGTGGTGGTAGGTAATTTAATGGATTCTTCAAGTATAGCCAAATATTTATTTGATTTTAGATCATTTCATTGTTTCATATCTCCCCAATTTGCAATAAAAATTAGATATTTTCAATTTGATTTAACAAGGAATTTTTCAGTCTAAAATTTTAAGGGAATTTTCATTGAAACAATGTTTTGTGAATCAATCCCCATTAGGTTATATAAATGTTCTACACCTTCGGATCTGATTGGTATACCCAAGATTTAATTTGATATAATCCTTGGTATGTATTGGATCTTGGGCCATGAAGCAAAAATTTATTGTAAGAAGGAGGATAAATTTTTTTGATGATTAAGAGTACCATATAAATAGAGAAGAAATGTCTCCATCTAGTTCTTATCAAGATCAACCACCAATATCTCAACCTAATTCAATTATTGGGGAGGAATAAAATGTTATAACTATGGTTGAGGAAAGGATTGTTGAAATAGTGTATGTACTTATTGTGCAAGAATATGTTTATGAGTTTCTAGAGGATTCACCAGGATATCGTCTAGAATGAGAAATTAGGTTTTCCATTGATTTAATTCTGGGTTCAAGGCCCATATCGAAGAACCCATATAGAATAGAAATAGTGTAATTAGATTAACTAAAGAAACAACTAGAGGAATTGAGTAATATAAGATTTATTTCCCCTAGTGTTTCTCCTTAGGTTTTCCCTGTTCTTTTTGTTTAGAAGAAAGGTGGATCTATGAAGTAGTATATTGACTACAGGGAGATATATGATATATCTATAAAGAACAAGTGTCCCCTACCTCGCATTGATGATTTATTTGATCGAAATCATGGATCTAATTATTTTTCAATGATTGACCTTCGATCTGGATATCATCAGTTGTGTGCGAATAAGGATGTCATTCCAAAAAAATCATTCAATACAAGGTATGTGCATTACTAATTTAATATATTGCCTTTTGGACTTACCAATGCACCCTCTATTTTCATATATTTAATGAATAGAGTTTTCAAGGAATATCTTGATAACATTTTAGTCGTATTTATTGATGATATATTGGTTTATTGAAAAATCTATGAATATCAAAAAAATAATTTTCTCACTATTCTAAAAACCCTCAGAAGAAATGAATTGTTTGGTATTTTTAGCAGTTGTGAATTATGGCTTCAATAAAATTCTTTTCTTGGATATATTTTCTATATGGATATAATTTATATTCATCTTTCTATGACAAGAGAAATAAAAAAATTCCAGATCTAACGATTTTAACTAAGGTACACATTTTTATTGGTTAAGAAGGAAATTATTGGGGTTTCATCCAAAATTTAGTCCTATTGGATATCCCATTAACCAAGATCACATGTAAAGGGGTTAAATTTGTTTGGGAAAAAGAGTGTGAATAATTTTTTGATGAAATTAGGAGAAGATTAGTCAATGATCCTATATTTACTCTTCCATCAGTGAATGCTGGGTATGTTATTTATAGTGATGCTTCAATTAAATGACTTGGTTATGTCCTAATGAGAAATGACAGAGTTATTTCCAATGAATCACAAAAGCTAAAAATTCATGAACCAAACTATCCCACTAATGATCATGATTTAGAAGAAGTAATATTTTCATTGAATATATGGATACACTCTCTCTATTTCAAAAAATGTGAGATATATATCAATCTTTGGGGTTTGAAGTATATTTTCTCATAGAAGAACTCAACATGTAGCAAAGATAAAGGAATGAGCCAATCAAGGATTATGATTTCACTATACAAAACCACCTGGGGAAGTAAAATATGGTGGCAGATGTTTTGAGCAGAAAGGATCATGGAGTTTTGAACAATATGGGAGTTGAAAGGGATCGTATGTTCATGGATCGATTAATGATGGATATATAAATAATCATGGATGTTGAAACAAGAATACTTTTTCAACTGGATTCTAAAGTATCTTTAATATAATGGATAAAAAATTCTCATACTGAGGATGATGAGATTCAAATGAAAATTAATGTTTTGAACGATGGGAGAATGATCAACTTCGTATATGAAGATAAGATTTTGAAATTTGGGAAGAGACATTGTGTTTCTGATATACCAGATCTAAAAAGGGAATTGTTGGAAGATTCTCATAGCTCCAATTTCACTATAAACTCTAGTAGAAATAAAATTTATAGATACTTGAATGAAAATTTTTGGTAGGAAAAAATGAATAGAGAGATTTTTTATTACGTGTCATGATGTATGGTTTGTCAACAAGTGATGGCTAGATGAAAACATCCTAGAGGAGTGATGAAACCTCTTCCCATACATAAATGGAAATGGGGTAATATTATGACGTACTTTGTCATGGGAATACCAAAGACTCCTAGAAGCAATGCTGCAATATCAGTCATTGTAGATCGTCTTACCAATTTAGCACATTTTATTGTTATAAGATAAGATTTACCTCTTGAATGTATCACAATAATATATATTAATGGCATTTTAAGAAAACATAGAGTACCACTATCAATTGTTTCTGATCATGATCCCCATTTTATATCATGATTCTAGAAAATCTTCAGAAGTCCTTCGATACTAAACTTCATTTGAGAACCGCATACAACCATCAGACTGATGGACAATCAGAATGGAAAATTCAAACACTATAAGACATGTTGTGATCTTTCTCACGTGACTTTCAAGGTACATGGGATCAATATTTACCTCTCGTATTATTTTCCTCTAACAACATCTTCCATTCAAGTATTTAGATGGCTCCATATGAAGCGTTATTTAGAAATAGGTGTCCCACAACCACTTGTTGGGATGATGTTAGTGAATGAAAACTCATTGGACAAGAACTTGTTGATGAAACAATTTAAAAGTTGGAGATTATCCAAACACACATCAAAGAAGCTCAAAGTAGGCAAAAGAGATATGCAGATAACTGATAGAAGGAATTGGAGTTTGATGTAGGATATCATGTATTCATTATGGTTTCTCCATGGATGGGTCTTATAAAATTTGGAAAGAAGGGTAAATTGAGTCATAGGTACATTGGACCTTTTGAAACACTTGAACGAATTGGAGTCGTAGCTGATCGTTAGGAAATGCCACCAAGTCTCTCCAATGTTCATTATGTGTTCAACATATCATTGTTAAAAAAATACATGACTAACTCAATGCATGTAATCACCTAGGAAGAAATAGAATTGGAACCTCACCTGTATTATTGTGAAGATCCTATCATAATTCTTGATAGCAGAGAACAAGTGTTGAGTAACCGGACTACTCATCTTGTTAATTTTCTCTAGATAAATCATATGATAGAAGAGGAAATGTAGGAACTGAAAAAACATATGATGAAGGGCCATCAAAATTTTTTTATGCAGTAATATTCTAGAAATTTTTTGGAAAAATTATTTGATGGAGGGGATAATGTTACACCCTAAACTTCCACAGTATGTTTCCCTTTGAATAATGCAATAGCTTGCGTTATACGCAACATGGAGTTTTAAACAACCACAACTAATCAAACGAGCTGTTATAAATAGTAATACCCACTTTTTAAAATTTTATAATTTTTAATTTTTAAAATGGAAATCATTTTTTTTATTTGGAATATCAAAATTATCTCAGTGTGAATTTTTCATATTTTTCTAAAAACATTTAATTTTTGCTGAATAGTGAAAAAAAAATACGTTTTTGATTCAAAATATCTTTTTATTTATATAATTAGTTATTTTATATAAATTTATATGAGGTATTAATAGATACAAAATACCTATACATGTTCAATTTAATTCATTGGAGTAATTTTATAATAATATTAGATATATAAATTTTTTTTGAACATTTTATCATCTTTTACCCACCATCTAAGAGTATCTGCAAATTCATATATAACATAATTTTACAGCTTCTTTGAGTTGAATTTCAAAAATCTGAAAGCACAGTTGAAATCCATAAGTGAAATGTTGTTCAATAAGATGATTTTTTTGGGTTAAAAGTAACTTTTGACATTTATTTAACACGGTTAAAATTAAATAGGGTAATTAAAGGTAAAATGATATTATAATTACTTGAAAAGGTCCTAATTCTATTGGATAAGTGTATTTCAACCAAAAGAAACCTTATGAATAAAATATGATCTTTTTGGTCCGTGTATATTAGATTAGGACATTTATTGTTATTTTATTTAAAGAAGAGTTTAATCTGTTAAATTCAATGTCTAATAACTAAACCATTTTTAATATAACGTCATACATAAGATAAATTCTACTAAAAATATGAATTATAAAGATAAAAATACTTTATATGTAATTATATTTTCTTTATAATTATTATACATTAAATAATTAAATTAATTTATGACACAATGATGATACAATAATTACATTATTAATGAAATTTTAAAATTATTGATATTAAAAATATCCAAATAAATGTAAATTGGTACTTGTTATTAATTAAAGTAACATTCTAGGTTAATATGACATGTTAGGGTTTATGAAATAAATTTTTTCTTAAGTGATAATGTTTCTCTGACTTTCACAAAAACAAAATACCTAATAGTGTCAAAAGTGACAAAAATGTGTTTTCAAAACAAATACATTATTATTAATTGATATAATATCCCAAAAAATTTAAGGGTCATAAGAAGGACATATATATGGTCATATATATAAATAATTAACCAATTTGGGTTCTATTGGTAGTTTATAGTAAGTTTATTAACCATATAATATAAAAATATTAGAATACATGGTAAAAGATAAACTACTTTACTAAGAGTTAAATATAAATGATAAGGTTAATATGGTTACCTAAACCTATCTAAAACCTATTGGTATAGATTTTGAATAACCATAACCTAATTATCCTCAAAATAAATCTTTTTTGTGCAATTATAAATCGAATATGATTGTATAATAAAATAATATTTCAAGGTTTTCTAAAAGTGACCCTCACCTCCCTTATAGAAGGGTACTTCCCTTTATCTCAAAATCACACCTCCAAATCCATTTGACTCAGCCAAACCAATCTAAAATAACCTACCAACTATCCTCCCTTCGACTTATAGGCCTTACATTGATCAGAAAACCAACCTATGTTTCCTTTTTGATCAAATCAAAAGTAAACACCTGAAGAAGAGGTAATAATTTCACCACTTTTTTCAATGTTCTTTTTTTCTTCCACATCCTCTTTCATTGTTGTTTCCATACAATGATAATAACTCTAGTACCTTATATATACTATGATGTTATTATAAATATGGTAAATCCATATTCATTTTTCTATCTATCCTATGAATGACAATGTCATCATACATGCGTACGTACGGCTTACTGTCTCCACGTCATGGTGTAGTTTGTTATTCAAACACTTCCTTATTCTGATGGATTTAATAATGAGTAAAACTGATGTTAATAATAAATATATATTTTTAATTATTATTTATATATTATATACCATCAAATTACATACAATTTCACCATCAATAGAATGATATTTTCACTCGTGTGTACGTACTGATTACCATCTCCAAGAATGCGATAAAATTCATTCACCATCATAACCATTCAAGAATAATATTCAATTTATAATTAAAAATAAATGGTTAATATCATAATATAATTATGGGTATGAATCAAATACATCCTATCAATAACAAAAATTGATTATGTAACCATGCATATAAAGGAAAAATAACCAGTTAACTCATGAAACGATGATAATACAAAAATATTATTAACAATGAAATATTAGAAAATCATATAGGATATCATATTTATGTATATGGTTCTTGTATAATTTAATAAAATTTATTTAACTATTATACAAGAGGTTAACGTACCATCTACTAAAGAAAAGGTACAAGGTATGAGTTAATTTTACAATCTCATCATTATATGGGGTTGTTTATACATGAGTATCTACTATGACCACATTATCATCCTCATCCATGTTTCATAAAAATTAATTTTAAATAAAATTACTATTTCCTAGACTATTGTTTAAAGTCATTTATATCCTTGATGGAATTTTTATGATATTTTTATAATTTAATCATTCTCATGTTTTCAAATAATGGTCCCTTACGACCTTTTCGACAAAATTAATCAAATAATGTTTTTTTAACTTATACGGTGGGTGCAGTTATTTTCCACCATTGTAACACCTTTAAATTTTCCATTACAAGCATATAATACTATTTTCAAAATAAATTTTTTCTTTTAAATTTAATATATTTTTATATGATTTCAAAATATAAAGAGATATACCTCTCAAATATTTTGATTTAATCTATGTCAGCATCATTTGATAGGTTTTACACTTTTTTGGAAGTTAATTTATTATGATACAATCTTCCATATTGTATTGATGGTTTTTTGATATGTTTTACTATAGATGTGTTATTTTTATAACATTAAAGGTATATGGTTAAAGTATTAACATATCGTATGTTATTTTTAATATGAATGTTTATGTTATGTTTCAGCCTTTTCAAATGAGGAATGAATTGGAAATAGTAAGTGACTGTTGTTGTCCACAATATCTCTTCGATGAATTGGTAGGTCTCCTTAGACAAACTAGTTCTTGGAACAAGGCTTTGACAAAAAAATATTTGTAGTCATGTCATGAGGTCTTGACTATGAGGTTATTATGCCCGACATTATTCATTCCACCATTATGAAATTGGCTATTGATATTGCATGTAATTATTCGACTAGTAGAATATCCAGATGAATAAGTAAATGGACTTACATAATTTATATTTTCTATATAATAAATATTTATATACTTAAAAGGCTTGTGTTTTAGTCTTATACATTAAATTAAATGATTATGCCTATTTATGAATGTTTCTGTTATAATGTTATCCTTGCTAATAATCTGATCTCACATTTTTCTATGTTTTATTTTTTTCCAGGATGCGAAGAAAATAATTATGATTGAAATTTTGGGATAGTCTACAGGATATGATTGTGTCTAAATGAGACATAATGTTTTTGTTTTTCATGTCATAATGTAATGTAAAACTTATGTATGTATCTAGTACTTCCAAGGCTACTAAACCGATCGGTCTCTCGGGACATGGTCCCTTATTATCATGACAATATTATGTAATAATGCACGGACTCTGGGTAACTCGGGTCGGGGAATTACCAAAAACATATCTCTTTATTCGTTCATCTTCCATTTTAATTAAATACTAAACCAACCTGAGTATAAAACATTCCCATACAATGGAATGAAACAGAAGAACCATATAGTTTTTGATATTTTTAAATGAGTCCAAATTTTTCCAAAAATATATTTTTTTAATATCTAAATATAATAAATTATTTTCCATTTTCAAATTGTTTTTATTATTTTAGTATATTCATTTTATAGTGATAATTTCCACTCAAGATTTTTCATGATCTATCTTTGTGCTTCATATTTTGAGTATTGTACTATCAACAATAGATGATCATTTTTCATAATTATAAATTGAAACAATTTCATATTTTTTCAGTAATTCATATAAAATTATTGATAATATTCATCACTACACACACTATTTTTTTAATAGTTATCTTCCAATGAATATTTATGATTACATTAAAACAAATATGTATTCTTATTTGATAATTTTTTCTTTAGTGGAAGTAAAAAAAATTGGAATAGTAGATAATATTTTCTTATTCATCAATAATTAACATATGACTTGAAAAAATCATTATACCCTAACACCTTCTCAACCAAAGTAGTATTTTTTCTATCTTTAATAACTTTTTACTCATTCTATTTCGTAGATATTTATGTTCTATCAATCTCTATTGTTTTATTATTTATATCATGTTTTAATGTCATAGTAGAATAATTATTTAACAATCCATTCTATTCCTACATTGGTTTTATTCAATATTAAACTTCTTCTTCATTATATTTTGAATTAAAACAATTCTTTTCTTGGGTAAGCTGTGATATTTCATTGTCTGACTCGGTAGGTGATTAAAATTTTTTCTAAAAAAATCTAATTTTTGTGTATGATTTATTCTTATCTATACCTTATTTCTTAAATAAATGGATTTATTCATCTTTATATTATCATATATCCCCAAGCCATTTCATAATAAATAATTTTGACAGTATGACCAATATAAATCAAATTGAAACATTATATAAATTTCAATTATTTTACATTCTATTTCCCCATCAATCATCGCCTTAAAAATAGTGAAATATTTTAGTTGCATACTTTTTTATCTTATATATTAGAATAATAAAAAAATATTCAATGGCATCCCTCCTCCATATTATATTATCATAAACTAAAATTTAAAATTTTTTCATCTTCATTGAAAAACACTTATTTATAAAATAGATTTATATGATATTTTTGTGAATCTAATCCAATCAAAAATCATCTCACTCATATAAAGACAAATCATTGGGATCATGTATATTCAGAAGATTCTTCAAAATATTTCTGACAAATAGGGGAGTCCCCCACCATGTATCTAAATCCATTAATGTTGTGGATGATATCATTTAACATATTGTAATATTCATATATATATATATATATATATATAAACATATAAATTCTCATAATTAGAATTTTTTATCATAACTTCTTCCCCTTAAATGTTATATCTTTTCATCCTTGTCAATAATGATTCCTTCTAAGGTTATTCCCTTTTTTTGTGATTTATATTTTAATCATGTATAAATAATTACTTTGTGTTTCAACTTTTATGATATTTAAATAAAAATTGTATTTTCTTCATTTCTATACATATCAAAAATTTCTTTTATTAAAAAATTTCATCAATCCATTTTTAAGAATCTGACGAAATCCCATTGTTTTTCTGTTTCTCAATTCAATGATTAGTTAAAGGAAGAAGTTTTATATTCTTTTACAAATGTTCTAATTTTTTAAATCATAAAACTTTGGTTATCCTGATCTATTCATAATGTTAAGAATATCCATCTCTATTGAATCCTTTTTTTGTTGACTGTAGGACCCTCTTTTGAAACTAACATCATTAAATAAAGAAATATTTTAGTACCAATGGTAATATAGTGGTTGAATGGTTAGTAAAAACATTTTATTAATTATATTTATATGTATTACTACTATAAACTATTCAATTGTCATTATCCAATAAATTATTTTTTACACAATTATTATGAGAATAATTGTGATGAATGATAACCATTAATAAAATTATATGTATTTCTTTGAATATTATCTCACATAGTGTTTTTTATTCTCCTAAATAGGTTTTACCCACTATCTCCAAGAAAAAAGTAAAAAAAAAATAATCCAATATATTACACCACCATAAATTTCTAGAATAAGGTAATCCAATATACAAAAACAATGATATTAAAAATAATAATATTTTTATTCACATTAATTTCCCATAAAACGTGATAATAAAACCATTCTCTGGGGGAATAATGATCAAAGAACAATACATGTATACACTATATCTATCTTTAACATTTTACAAAAATGATTATCATAGTGATAATAAAAAATCAATGGGGATCTTAATGATGTGGATCATAAATATTTCTCATGCGGAGGAAATAAATAATCCCCAATATTAAATTTTATCCTTTACTTAAAATAAATTTTCACTTTTCTATTATAGTTTCTATTTATAAAATCCCACTAGAAGTAATTTTTTCACATTGGGATTCATCAGGCATAATTATTATTTTAGTAGTGGTCACTACACAAAACACTCAAAATGGATTTGTAATGGTGGGGGATTTATTTGACATAAAACACATTTTCAACAAACTATAATGTAAGTTGTAGGAAAAAGTTTGCATATACCATGGAACAATATCATTTCATATCACACATACCAATTCATCACAATTCTAATGTAGGGGATACATCATAGAACTTTATAAACATGTAATGGGGAATGTAAACAAGGTCCCAAATATAATATTTTTTGTAATGCATTTAAATGGGATAAAAATATATACACTCATCACCTACCCTAAATATAGGAATATAACCCTACCGATGTAACCATAGTTTGTTCTTTTTCAAGAAATCCCTTATAGAACAATATTTTAGGGATTAGGATTACTTCGGAATGAAATTTCATTCCGTGGGGGTAACTATACAAAACAAAATTATATTTCCATGTGGCCGGGGAAATCATTATATGAACCTTGTTCCATCTCTATCAATCCCCATTCTTATTGTGTGACTCGGAATTTAATTGCCATGTCAAAACCTCATTTACCATGCCACATGATCGATTATAATGGCACATCCTCACTGACCACATTATAGAACACTGCATATAGAAAGTGGAATATTAATCCATTATTCAGAATAATTTAACTCATGTGATCCATTTAGGTGGGACTAAAAAGATGAATATTCCCTAGAAAAGATTATTGGCGTAGTTTTTTAATTGTAAATACTCAATAAAATACCACCTTAGAAAAGGGAACATTAACATTGATGCTTTATGTCAAATCAATATTACTAGGTTATTTATCATTAGGATCTCAAAATATATAATATTTTTTTTATTTTAAATGGATATAACTGTAATGTTTTTTGAAATATAATAAATATAACATTTATGAAATGATCTTTCCAATGATTTATTCAATTGTGTATAAATGAGTATGAGAAGGAATATATGTATTAAAAAAACATGAAAAATATTATAGAGTTAAATATTATTATGATGGATTGATAATATATATTAATAGAATATGTGTCTCTATTATGCTATAATTGAATATGGACAAGTTGGTTGAAGCTAACATTCCATCATTCTCTATAAATAATTTATTTCTTATGTTGTATAGCAACCTTTAGAAGTATTTCTATTTTAATAACATGAAAGGATATATTCTAAAGAATATATCATAGTGTTCTATATTCTATCATGTTTATGATTGGTATAATATTTATATTTTTTCATCACAACTAAAAACCATTTTTATATTGTAATTATGAAAATTATTCATTTATTTATTTGTAGGAACCCAAAATATTTTATAGGTAATAATTTAATTTGGATTGTATTTGATCAAAATACAAGTTCAATGTAAATTAATGATATCATATAAGATTTCATTCATGATTAGAATTCTTGAATATCAATAAAATATATATGAAGGTTTCCATGTATAAAAAATCTATTTTATCTAACTGATATATGAGGTTTATCTCAATGATCTAGTGAATTATTCATTAACTTATAGATAAATTGTATTATTTTAATAAAAACTAAAATTCATACATGGATGGTATATCAAAGAGGACAATTCAAACCAAAATAGATTGGTTCAGATCATGGTATAGGGATTCTAACCATTGTTAGACTTAACACTGTCATCTTTCTTATATTCATAAATCAATTTGTTCACTCAAATATTCAAATGGATTATTATTAATCAATATATAGATAAAGGTTTGAAACTATAGTATGGTTTGTAAATTTTAAATACTGGTTTATAAGAGACCTATGATAGAAACAAACATGTTTAAAATGTTAGTTCTATTTAGCTGCACATTGTGTAATCCTGGCATCAAAAAATGTGAAATAAATAATCATTATTCAGATTTGGTGTTAAATTTTGGGATATTGTGTTCCTAAAATATATATATATATATATAGGTATGATAATTGGAATAAATGGGAATGTAATGCCTAAATATGTCATTCCTTTTTATATTATTCTTTTAATAAGGATAATTACTTATCTCTTTTACCTTCCATCAAATTTAGTTATTGTTCATGATGTGTTCCACATACCACATTTGAATATTTATATATAATAACCATAAAAAGTAATAAAGTAATAGGTTGTACCAATTGACTGTTTCCGTTATTATAAGGATAATCTTTTGGAGATTCAATATCATATATATATATATATATAAATTTATAAAAATTACTACCAATAACATTTTAATTGTTTTTCTGAAAAAATTAAATTTGATGAAGCTATACGTAAACTTGATGATATGATGAGGAGTATGTATCCTTAGTTGTTTATATCACGGTGATGAAATTTTGAGGGTGAAGTTATTATAAATGTTTATAATATAATATATTTTATTTTATATGCATTCCATTTAAATAAATTTGATGAAGTTTAGTGATTTTTTTCATGACACCCTATGTGAAAATAAACATCGATATATTACAATATTTAAAACCTAGACATCATAATTGTGGTCCTGGATAAGATTAAAATGATTTTTAAATATACATAAAAATATTTTCATTATTATTGTTTTTACTAATGACTATGAATTAAATGAAATTTTTTTTATAAAATCAATTTAGGAATAAATAAACTATTTTTAAGATTATATTTTACTGCACATTGTAAAATATTTTGGTTTTTATCAACAATGAAATCTTATTTTAATGATATTTATTGATAATTTATTAATAAATTTTGAAAATATTTATCAAATGGTTAATAATGAAGAATAAATACATTGATGGTTAATATTATTATTTTTTCTAGAATAATATTTTTAAACCTGAAATGTGTTTTCATCAATGTAAATAATAAAAATTAATATTTTTATTCATTTAATTTATATTTATTGAATACATATTCAATTAAAATCGTATCATTCATATAATAATTTTTGCTAGATAACGAATTGATGAAAATTTTGTTTCCTTAATGAAAATTCATTTCTCTATAAAATGATTGTCGTTGTGTTATTAAGGTTCATTTTAAAATTAATTTATGACCCTCATAAAAAAATTTATCGATGAAATAGATTTATTATATATTATAATATTTTCTTAATTTGGTAATGATTCAAGAATTTTATCTTAACCATATTGAATTGTAATAATATATTACCATGGTTAGAATAAAAGAGTTCAATATGGATGTTAAACTAGGAGATAATTTTTAAATTACCCAAAAAGTTATCTAAATGTTTTTGAATGTGGATATTCCAAATTTAACTTACATTACAATAAGATTTTTGTATACTTTGTATAGAAAATTTATATGAAATATAATATATATTATTTAAATATATTAACTAATTAAATTTTTTCACATCTCTCACATATAAAAGGGATACAACTCTTCTTCCTTATGCCTAGATATTGAGACATCTAGATCATCCAATACCTTTACAATGAAATTTTTTTTACTTCCCATTATTTAATTCTTTTATTATTACACAATGAACATCCTATATTGTAATATTGTGTGATCTGGTGTCTATCTCTCAAAAAATAAGTAATCATCTTACCTGAATACTTCAGAGTTTATACATTCATTTATTCTTCTAAATCATTTCATTCATTCCTATCATATTGAATTTATCATAAAAAATGAAATATTTTTTTTTATATTATTATAGGTGGACCATTTTATAAATTCAATTCGAAATATAATAACTAGAATTATTTTATTCTATACGCGAATAATACAACCTCTTCTATTGTGATGTGAATAATATTCCCATACTACCTCTCATCAAGAGATTTAGAAAATTATTTATTGAATATATAATTATGATATCTTTAATATAATATTGATTATAATATGTTGAAATATTAATCATATTTTTTATTTTCCAATTATATAAAGGTTATATTGTTTATTAATATGCTCAGAAAAGAATTTCCCAGATCATTGTAATTCATTTTTCATACTTATTTTTTTGGATTTATCTAATGTAATATATTATTAATATATATATATATAATTAATCATGAATAATATTATTTAAATGTATGATTTACATTATAACTTATCATGTCAAAACTCAAGAAATATTAAAAATGTTATTCACTTTATGTTTATTTTATGACCTATATGAGTGAAGTTATAATGACTCAAATCTGAATGAATATTTAATATAAAATAATGTTATTAAAATGTAATAATATTATATTCATGTAAATATTATTATTACCAAGGTATTCTAACCATGATAATGGAAAAATAACCATAGTTTCTAAATTGATCCATTCATTGAAAATGAAGATAATGGAATTGAAAATAATGATGATAATAATTGATTATTAAGGAATGGATAATAAGATCTTATATGATAACAACATATGGTATTATAATTTTTAAAATGGTTATATGATGGATTTATAATAAATATTAATTTATATTCAAGGAGGATAGAAAACATCTTATGTAAGGATGACTTGAGGTTAGAGTTTCCTATCTCACATATGTTCTTATGAGTCATATGCCATATTCACCACTTGAATCATTATTATTGTGAATACAATAACCATTTGATATGATATATAATATATATCTATATATTCATGGTATTTAATTAATATATATATATTTTTCATTTATAGGGATTATGATTTCAAACATGGTAAATAGTTATGGGTTATAGTATACAATATAACAATTCACAATGATTATTTTTTATTAAATATTAGTTGATTAAATAATATGATATGTCTCACATTAATATCAAATATATTCATATCATCTTCTTATTTGTATACATTATGTGTTTTCCATTTATTTTAACTTTTAATTTACTCAAAAGAATGAGATAGTTATTTAAAAGATAATCGGTATTCATTATCTGTTTAGTCAAGAATATATTCTCTTATATTAGAATTATTTTAAAAAATCATGTATATTTTTACTATTATAATATTGTTGAATAAATTCATTATTCTACAGTTATTAAATTGTTTATAAAAAATTATAATTATTAATATTTTATATTTATGAATATTTGTTTTTTACTAATGGTGTAAAAAAAAACATGTTCATTTGATATTTACTGAATGAAAAAATATTCCCATTGTCAGGACTAATCAATTAATTGAAGATTATTTTCTATGTTTCCATTGATAATGTCAATGAAAATATCATTCCTAATATTCTATAATTTTTTATATTTTAAACATGTCATTTAAAATTAATCTTTTATCCCTCAAGATATTTTAAATAAATTTTATAAGAATTTTTACCTGTGAATATATAATTTATTTTTTACTAGTGGTATGATCAAATTTTATAATCATTAAAATATCTATATATTTTAATTTATTATAATGATAAAATATAAATGGAATCCAATTTATTCTTAAGGATTTAATATATGATAAAATGTTAAATGTATTTATGAAATTTTGTTATAAATATAAGAGGATAATGATAATGTGATGGGTTGGTATACTTTAAAACTTTGATGAATATGGAAATGATTAATGTTTTTTGAAATTAATGTTTCAAAACAAAGTTATCCAAAAACCACAATGGTTAATGAACATGTTATTTGAATCCCAAAATAGTTACAAGGGTGGTTAGCCCAAGACTATCTTGTGTTAAATTCTTTTGTGGTTATTTTTGACATGATAATTATTTGATTTTAATTATACCACACATTTAATGAAAGGCTATTTGGAATTTTTTTATTCTTAGATATAATCTTCTATCTAATGATATATGATTCTTTGGTTACTCAAGTCATTTTAATTTTCCATGTTTTATTTTATTAAAATTGTATATGATATATATGGAATGATTTTCATAACCCAAGAACATGTTATAATACATTTATGTTCATTTTGTTTCTGTAATTTATCAACTAATTATGTCTCCCATTTTTAACCTTATAGTGAATTTTACATCACCATTTTATATATATCTTCTTTGAATATTATAAAGAATGGTTTTATGTAATGAATGTAAATATGGTGTACTATGTGAGAATAAATTAATGTAATATGATTAAGATAACCCTTGAAATAAAAAATTTCCATATCTAGTAATAAAAAATGTAATCATATATTGATTTTTGGAATGTATTGTTGTGATATATATTTAAATTTGTTTTCTTAAATGGCGTAATATTTATGTATAATATTATTGGAATTTCAAATTTAATTAATGTACTTCTATTATGATAATATAATTTGATGATTAGACCTCTAAATGAACCCAAAATATCTACTACACATTGAGGGTAAAAATTTTCAAAATTTGGTGTACTTCCCCCCCCCCCAACATTAATGTTCCCATGTGTAAATGAATTCATGAAATATACAAGAAAACATTTAATAAACAATGGTGTTTTTTAATGTGAAATTGTAATCAATAATCGATAACAATGAAAATGAATTTAATTATAATTTTTATGAATATGGAAATGGTCATAAGTTATATGAATTTTGTAAATATGGATTCACGATATTTATTATAACTCTTTGAAGAAGAAGAAAAAAATTAAAAGTAAAGATTATTTTGTATGTGGAATATTTGAGTTTCATTGATTTTGTATAATTGAATATTAATTTTGAAATGACACATATTATCCCTTATAATAGGATGATAATAACTATTATGGTTGGTAAACAACTCCCTATCCCACCAATATAGATGACCAAGGGTGTGCATAGTAATTGCAATTCCATGGAAAGGAACAACGTAGTAAGGGTGAGCCACTGTGTGGGGTGTCATGGTAGCAAATAATTTCATCATATTGTGGTTCAAGTGGTCATCATATTTGGAAGGTAGTGGGAATTATTTACTATAAATGGGATCACCTAAAAATGTTTGAAATCAATGTGGGATTCATAATTTCATTACTATATCCCCTTCTATAATGAGAGTTAATGCCCTATAACTATCCAATCTATAATATCATGACCATTTAATTGAGGAAGCATGTTTTATTCTACCTTCACCTGATAGCTTCTTGGCTTCACTTGGGGATATCTATAAACCTATAGTTTAATGATCCTACATGTCATTATGAATAAAACATGATCATCTTGATGATTCTAATATGACAAAACTCACATTCATGTTTTTTTAATGTATAAATCGTATCACAAAAAGGAGAATAAATGTGAAGAAAAAATTGTTTTATGATGATGGTACTTTTTTCATTATGTTATACCATCACATGAAGGACTAAGTGGATTTCCATGTACGTCAAAGAACAATGTCGGTTGATATTTTTCTATATATAACCCTAGAAGAGGTCATTTTCTATTTATGATATGAACAAACATCTTAAATAATAGATATTATATTAAATATCTGAGGAATAACTATTATTTCATAATAATTTTTCATGCATTTGTTTTTTTTCTATGTTGTTGTCACATAATTATTTCATTAGTTCCAAGGACCATAGTTTGTGGAATGTGATCTTATTGTTATTAGAATAAGAATAAAATATTTATCAAGATTCATCCCCACATATACTATTAAGAAAATGATCATGACAATTATGAATCAAATTTTATCCAATATTGAAGTGTATTTTTAAAGAATGAATTGGGACTGAGTCATTATGAAAGTGTGTGTTGTTTCAATAAACAACGGGATAATGAATTATAATTTCACAAATAAAAAGTTAGGAGTAGTAGTGTTATTCAAGCTCCAAAGGATTTCATAGGGATTCTTTATACTGTTATTGAAAATGCATGACATGAGAAGGCATTTCAAATTTGTGATTCACAATGGTTGCTGTGATGAAACATGAAGGATGAAAATTTTTAATTCACATAGAAGGTATACATTTTATATGCTAGTGATATTTCAAATGAGGTAGTGAATGTTTCTTCTGTTATTCAACATATTCATGAACATTAAATCTCACGTTCATAAATGTGGGAAATTTGGGAATTCGTATTGGTTAATATATTCTGTTTAGAGAAACATGCATGCAAATATATATATTATTAAGGATTGAATAATTTCACATGAAATCTACTTAAAATTGTGTAATTTTTTAAGGATTAATCAAGGAATCAATTCTGTACGGGTACCTGAGATGTAACTGATTTTAGAAGGATAATATCATTTTATGATTAGTAAATAATAATCATGACACGATAGTTTTAAAATAATTTCTTTAGTTCATTATTATTGTACATGAGTAGATATGTTGATATTGTTTATAAATGGATAACTAATCTATATAAATGCATTGAATATCTAGTTAGAATCCTAAAAATTAATTTTATATGATGACCATATCATATGTGACTCAAATCAAGGGATGAATATAGAGGGATGTTATAGTAGAAGAGGCCACTAATGGGAGACAAGAGAAATCTAGTGGGATGATGGTAGAACTGTGGGATATAGTATAATTATTCTAATATGGAACTTAAGAAAATATTGTGTATGTCGGATCAAGAAATTTCATGTGGGACTCTTGGGTGGATATAGTGGGACTCATTGTTGATGGGATTATTAAATTCCATTGTTTCTATCATCTATATATATTGAATAATCTGTTAATGTGAGTACAACCTATTTCATCAAGTAGTATCTCTAATTACTAAACCCAGTAAAAAATATAATGTGTTTTGATTCATTTATATTATTCACATAATATAGGATCCACTCTTCCTGAAATGTGATAGAGGATTCAAGGGGGTTATGTAAAAGAATATAATTCAATAAAAAGTCAAACCTGATTCACCCCCACTCAGGGTGACTATATGATCTATTGGACTCTTTAATTGTAATCATTGAAATGTCCTCCATTGATTGTATCGTCAATGATTTTCTATTTTTTTGTATTAGAAATATATTAAGTGAGGATATTAAATATAATAACATTCATATAACATTCAGATAGAAAATCCTGCATCTAGAAATATTTATGAATCAGTCACGAATAATTAAAAGATGAAAATTGTGGAAAAGATGCTAAAAATAATTCAAAGATTAATAAAGATAAAATGTAATTTGGCAGAACTCATAATGATAATTAATCGGTTAAATCAGTTGATTATAATATCTATGAACCATGTATAATATATGATGATTATATATTCAATTCTGACATAATTGTTTATCTTATGTATATTCCCATTGATGCGGTAACTTATATGATCATTTTTTTCTTGGAATATTGGAAGAAAAATTATATATCAAAAAAAGGATAATAATATATAATAAAATATTCTATATAGGTTGAACTACGAAACAACCTCACAAATATTTTGATAAAAAGTTACAAAATAATCTATATTTTAAATGAAATATTCTTTGGATCTCTTAAAAAATTGAAATGAAATACTTTTTGGAATTATTTAATTGAAAGGGTCTTAGTTAATGTCTTACATACACTCAAAAGAATGAAGAATAAATTTGTGATTTTTTTATTCACATTGGGATGTTAAATAAGAAATAATCAAGGAGACATATAGTTTTTTACAAAACAAAATCCATTATGATTTGTATCAAAATATGATAATTTACTGGGAAGAATAAATTTAAACAGAAATTGAGAAGATTTACCTCGACATTAAATATATTGAAAAAGATGAAAATATATGGAATATAGAAGAGACTCAATTTAATATTTCACAAGTATTCCATAAAATAAGTACATCCAAGTATTCATCTGATAAGTATCATATTACTAAAAACCCCAAATATAGTGTTAAAAAAGCATAAAATTACCCAAGGATAAATATACTACAGGATCATTGAATACAATAACCAATTTTCCTAATAAATATATATGTACTTATATAGTTTGGAGGACTTAGACAAATGTATATTTAAAATCCCTGTAATATTTCTTGATGTGAAATTCCTAGGAATCAAAAACATCATTCAATACGGATTTGAATATGTGAAAAAGATTCCCTAAATAATGAATTGAAGGATAAATATACTATAAGAAACACAAAAACAAAGTAGTGAATCTTAATGTGTCATGGAAGAATAAATAATGAATTATTGGTGACTGTTTGTTCTTATGGAATTTTGGGAATCATCAAATAAGTTTTACTTAAAACATGCAATTTCTTGAAAAGTAAATGATTTATGGATTTACGAAGAACTTATTTATAGATATGGAAATATGCACATCAGAAAGTGAAATCGCATTAATGTAATTAGTATATAAATAGAAAAATTTATAACATTGAATATTTCTTTGATTATTGCAATGGATGTGGCCAATTTTTTTATGATTGTTTCTATTCTCCAATCATGGAAAAATCATCAATTTATGTTAATAGAAGACCACAAAAATGAACAAGGTAAGAAGTGATGATAGATCATTATTGGTATTTGAAAAAAATAAGACGGTTTGAACACAAAAAACATATATTATTTTTATAAATAATGATGTGGAGAGTGTTGAAAGAAAATATGCAACTCTTGTGGAATTAATGGTCAAATCATACCCTCTTGTGAATTTTACATGAACATCCCCACTAAAAAATAAATATGGGGTTAAGGAAGGATTAATCACAAATGTGAATCAACATGAATAATTTGTTGAATAAAATATATAAGGAATACTATGATAAGATCTCCAAGAAGGGTAACATAATTAACGATTATATTCTGTGTAAAATGTGTAATATATATGGAAATTATGGAATCTTTATTTGAAACGATTACATGGTCATGAGTAATTCATTATGAAGGGAGGAAGAAAACATATAACTTATTGTGATAAAAATAATTTTTCAAGTATGGAGTACACACAAAAAACGAATAATAAGCATCTTCCTAACCAATGGTATATCATATAGCCATAAATTTTATAAATTGAATAATAAATTGACAAAAATATAATAATAATTCTTTATTTATATTAAATTTTACGAACCCTTTTTCATATTTGAATACTTATATATTGAAGAGAAACTCTCAACCTTCTTTCTCTTATTAAAGAACAATAAATTAAAAACTAATCCTTATATAAATTGTGTGTCTGTTTTTCTTTAACTAATTTAAAGTGATGTTTGAATTTAGGGAGAAAATTTAATTTCAAAAATCATTTCAACATAGCACAACATGATGTTTTTCTAAATTCTATATTTTTTACATCATATTTTTTATTTATAATAGTAAAAATAATCTCAAAATATTTTTAGTGATTGGTCTTGAAGAAAATAAATCCTGATGTTAATGAACTAAGTGCATCTCTTGAGGGTTATCAAAAAATAATATCCCCCAGACATCTTCACTCATTTTATATCCTATGGATATTAGATGTTTTATAGAGGTATGAATCTAATAATTATTAATACTGAATATATGAAAATTGAATCTTGTGATCATTGAGGTATGTTGGTTAAATCCTGATATATTAATGATGGTTTCTTAAAGGGACTGATAGATGAATTGATGATAAAAGGAAATGTAACATTAATTTTGGAAGTGAAATTTTTCAATATAATGATTTATATTTTTTCTCTGAGATGATTGTTGGAGATTGGTTGAAAATATTTGGCCAACCCAAGTAAATTCTTTTTTGGTTTATATGTTGTAAATTTGGTGAAATTAATTTTTAAAATATTTGATCGCAATTTTTATAAACATAAATGATTTTTCAAGTAGACTTAGAGTTCCTTAATATTAGATAATTATTAATCTAGTGGTTATTCAATCCTTAATTGAAGTAAATTAGTTTGTATGTGTTAGAATATAATATTATTTTATTGAAATATTAAATTATTTGAAGATAATTTCGTCATGTACCTATATTCTTGGAATTATTTTCCACAGGGAGAGAATATATAATTTAAATAAAAAAGATGCGTGTATTGACCAAAAAACATAGGGGGGGATTGATGAACCCAGCTTGTATATTGATGTTCATATTTTTTTCAGTATCATCTTAATAGGATATTAAAATGAGTTTTAATTTTCATGATTATAGAACTAGAATTAATTTCCTTGAATTTAGAAAATATAGATGATCATTGACTATAATAATGTTTATATGATAAGAGGGAGCATGAAAAATAATGATTATTTTGTTTGGGAAATATATGAGAATATTTTCTTTGGTATACATGAATGTTGTATTTCATCCTACATATACTATCATGCCTAGGAGGAATTCATCCACTTCTTTTATGGGGAGACTACTCCATATATAGATATCATGCACAATAGAGGGTGTTTAAGTTCATAGACATGCCAAGGGTATGTGCAAGAGAGTAAAGGTGAACCATTTTGGTAATATGTCATGTTGGAAAAGAATGTTTTCCAGTTTTATTGCTAGTAGTAATCATATTTGTAAAAACATGGTAATTTATTGATATAAATGCGGTCAAAAAAATGTTTTTTAAGTTTATTTGTAATTTCATAAGCACGTTACTACATCCCCTTAATTAAAGAAGTGAGATTAGCAACAGAACTACATTCAATTATATAATGTCCATCTAGTCGAGTTCATGTGTCAAATTATACCTTTTTCTAATAGCGACCCTTTTTTATCTGGAGTTTTTATTGTAGTGGTAGTTGACTTGTTGGAAAAACCCTAGATTTAGGTAAATAATGATTAACATATAATATTTTGTTATACAAAGTCATTGATTTTTGTTTCTGATTGATTAGAGAAATATTGAAATTTGTTTAGGTATTTTAATGAGGTGCATAGTTTAATAACATTAATTAAAATTCATGCAAGACCTCCCAGGAAACCATGAAACTGATAATGTGGTCACATGGTAGTTTCACATTTTGGCCACATCGGGCATCCATCCAAGAGAAACCATGTGATGATTGAAATTTGGTTTTATTTTTTTCATGGTTTTTCTATCCATTATAACCAACCAAGTGATTTATGTTTGGAGGTAGTGGGAAACTCATAGGTACCACATAAAGTTTCTAAAATATCACCATAAACGTCCACCCTAACAATGTACCTTTAAAAATAAGTTATGAAAAATGAATAAATCTCAGAAATTGAACCCTTAATGAATCATTTTTTCACCTAATATAAATATAAAATAAATGAAACTTCTTGGAATGGTTGTATAAACCCTTCCTATTGATACTGGAGAAATAAATTGGTTATTGTTGGTGGGTTAGTGGTCGAGTTCAATGGTATGTGTATGTTCAATGTGGTTTTCCTTAGTTTTCTTATAAATCCATCTCTAGAATTCAATTATATAGTATTTAGTGAGTTGATTAATATCATGTGATGAAAATTAAAAATGATATATTTTTGTTTCGTTTAATTTTTACATAATCTAAGGAAGTTTTATGGTGCTTCAAGATATTTTTTTAAAAAAAATTATGTTCTACATTTTCAACCACATTTTTTGGGTAGGTGGAATCAATCTCAAATCATCTTAGTTAAAAAATGATAACTTCAATTTAAATTGACTGAATATATGGTCTTTTTTTGAAACTGATGTTCAATGGTTAATTGAAACCCTCCTTTGCGTCTTTTTTTGGAATCGTAGGAATTTTATGTATTTTAAAATTTGAATGTGGTTAAAAGAATTGAATATGATGATATTAAAATGGTTTTTTGTTTTTTATTCAAGGATATTTTTTGGAAAGTATTTTCAATAAATTTATTTTTATTTTAATATTGGATATATAATATTTTCATGATATTTGGAATAAAGGGTTTGATCATATTGATTTTCATTGATGTGACAATGTGGAAGGGGCTTGTTCCATTGAAATACATGGTGAACAGTAACCTTCTATCAAATTGGTTGTAATATGACACACAGATCATTAGTATGGAACATCCAAAAAAGAAAGAATTATTTGTTTTTTGGAATGGACATGGTAATGAAAAATATATTTCTAGAAATACTTTTATATTTTTTATTGGTTGTCATGCATTGAAGTGGAATTGGATTGGAAAACTATTTTTTCTTTCATATTATATTAATTACATTTGGTTTTAAAATATATTATATAAATTGTCTAACATGTTTTCTCATTCTAGTGTGAGTAGGATACACATTGGAGAAATTGTAATCACCCCCTTCTTTGGAACGTGGGTATATTTCCATATATTCATTAATGATATTGGGGAAACATAATGGTATCCCTATTCTATAGTAATGAATCACTATTACATGGGAATAGATTATTTATTTGGATCATTGAGCATGTTTTGGAGTTTTTGTTGGTTTATTTAGTTGCCTTCTATTTTTTGGATTTATTTCCTTCCTTTTACATTAATGTATCTCATCATTTTTTTAATTGTTAGGTCATACAAGAAGTGTTATTAAATAGGTATCATTAATTATATTGTTGTATTTTTTTTAATGGTTATCATGGTATTGATCTTCTATTATAAAAATAAAACTAACCCCCCCCCCATCTATTTATGAATCCCTTAGATTTTATTTCTATCATTTTCTATAATGGGAATGTAACCTATGTATTAAAAATGTTCTACATCAACCAAATACAATGAGGAGTATCCTAATGTTACAAATGGTTTTAGTTTTTTTTTGTGATGGAGTTAAAAATAATTTTAATTCCATGAGTTCGGATGGTATAATGTATTAGGATCATCTAACATGAAATGTAGAGCATAAATAGGCATATGTAACCTATTTATGTTGAACCTCATTTTTCCATGGATTTGGGGACACAACTGTCCTGATACACATCATGAATTTATAACCTAATTATCATTGGATTATATTATGAGTAGATGAAGGAATGTGTTGATTTAAATAAATTCCCCCATCAAGAGTGTAAATTCATTTTGATTAATTATTTACCTTTTGGTCCAAAATGTGTCAATTTTTAAAAATCATTGAATATGGAAGGATTATCAATGTGCATTGTAGAATATTAAAAAAAGTTTTGAATGCTGAAAATGATGAATTTTGTAAATCCCTATTGTGATATGTGTGATGTGGAAAATTTTAATTTTATAAGACATCAATTTATAGGGATTGGGAAAAATGATGTTACATATTCATTAAAGAAAATGGAACCAATTAGGTGTATAAGAATCAAATACGGATTGGTTTAAAAGAATGTATGTTTGAATAAGCCACTTTTGAACCAAACATGGGTTTAGATTATCATCTAAGATTTTAAATATGTTTATGGAGAGAACTAAATCAATGAAAAAGTGATAATGGATCATTTAGTTCATTTCGAAACGATAAATCAACTCATATTTTAGGGTGATTTCAAAAAATATAGATTAAGGGTGAACGAATGGGAAGAATGCATTATATGATTTACTAGGAACACTAGGTGATTTAAATATCATGTTGTATATGCACATTCTGGATGATCTATAGTTTCAGTGGTTGGACATAGTGTATCAGACATTATTATAACAAGTAATTTCATCCAAGGATTTTGAAGAATTGTTCAAAATATAAATGAATCCTAAAAAATTCATTATTTATATAAGTAAAAACATTTTCATATTTAAGAAAGAGAATATATAGGTCAAATATTATGTGGCTAAAATCATGAATGCAGTCTCTTTTCACCCAATGTATTTGGATGTGCACCATTCCAGGAAAACATTTTTTATTGGTGTTAAGGAAAAAGATTACCAAATACATTTCCTTGAACCCTATAAGGGATTATATTTAGATGGTTAATAGAGGCATAGTATATCAAAGGGGGATACCATATAATACAGGTAGTGGAAGAATGTTGATACCAGTTAGAAATTTTGGGAAATGTATTGATGAGAATTATAGGAAAATGGACACCTATTCCCATGGTAGTGGAATGAATCAGAATTATATAGTTATATCAGAGACTTATCCTCATAAAAAATGGTAAAGAATTTATGTTTTCATCATGGTTCATTTTATCACATGATGATATATTGTTCATCACATCCTAGAGATTTTCATAATATCAAAAAAAATGTGTCCCCTTTAGGGAAATTTTCACAGTTATCCAAGTTCAGTTAATGGGGATACAACTCAAGTTTCCCAGATGTCACATGCTTGATCGGATGATTTAAATAAAATAAATCTCATCATAAAACATATATATCCATTCTAATTCTATTAATACCATTAATACCTGTCTAGGGAAATCACAGTAGGTAAATAATGAAAAATGTTCACAAGTAAAGTTGTAAAACAGAGACGAGAAAGTGATTATTGATGATCAAACTAGCCCATCAATGAGGAGAGGTATGATTATTTTAAAAAATATCAATATAATTTTTTTTTGGATACAGGTTCATGTAATTTGTTTATTTTTTTTATTTTATTTTTTTTTGATCTTATGGGGTTTAATTTTGAGGTTATTCCTTTTGTTTTCATATTACAAACACCTCTTGGAATGATGGAATATCGAGACATTATGCGCAAATCATGTTCAATAACTATTGATGTGGATGTATTGAAATGCTATATATATGTACATTAAATATATTTGTATACAATAACATTGGGAATGGATTGGTTTTAAATCATCAAATATCACATTTATTATTATAATCGAATTGTTAGTTATACAACAAATGATAGAATTGAGCATCACATTAGGGGTTACTAAGATGTAAAGGTAGGTGCATCAGTCTTTTTAGAAAAAGTAAATAGAACTATATCATAACATTCAGTAGTGTTAACAATGATATATGTGAATTTTCTCAATGATTATAGTTTTCTTACAATTGTTGATCGATTTTCTAATTTGTTTCCAAATAATATCTTTGGGTTTCCACACAAATAATAAGTATAGTTTAATATTGAACTATTACTATATACCAGTCCAATATCACATCCATCATATTTGAAAGTGAAAAAATATTATTGGAATTTAAATTCCATTTGGAATAGATAGAATGTAAAGGGAACATTTGGCCTAGTACATATATGTGGGATATAGCAGTATTCTTTGTGAAAAATCAGGACAAATCACTTCTACTATGTGTTCATTTTCATATAAATATGTATGTAATGATATATAATTTGTACCAACTTCCACACATTAATGATCAGTTTAATCATTTCGAAGGATTTTAGTACTTCCACAAAATTTTATTATTTTCCAGATATAATAAATTGTTTTTTTAGAAAGGTTATATTTTTAAGATCACTTCTTGATGTAGAAGTAGATCATCTATGTATTTTGTTACAACTCTAGGTCTGATGCATTAACCATATATATTTATATAATTGACGAATTGAATATTTAAAGGGTTGTTGAAATTTTTTCGTGGTATTTAAGGATAAAATATAGGTGTTTTGAAGGAAAAATGATGAGTATGAGAAACACTTGGATACAGAGTTAGAGACTTTTTAGGATCATCGATTTGATAAAAGAGATATGATCACATGGACATGTTATATATAAATATGTTTTTCCTATGTATTTAGAAACTATAAACAATTTGATAGGATGAAAACGGAAAAGGAATTTTGTTTCCAATTCTAGTCTATTTATTATGAATGTTATATTGTGATGTTTCTCTAAAAGATTCACTAATGAAATATTTACCACGGAAAATTTTTCATTTTCAATTTCTTTAGGTTTTTTGTAAGTATTTTTTATGATATTTAAGTTCACCTCAAATCAATACCAATAATGATATTTCTTAATTCTAGAAAGGGATATGTGGTTTATTGGGAATATTTAGGTTCTATGTTGGGAATTTCACCCAAAGTGGTAGATCATGATATTTCTTATAGATTATGAATGTAATTGTTTCACGAGAATAACTACCTAACATAGGAATTATAATTACATTATGTGGTCCATCCTTTAAATAGATGATATCATTACCTCTTTGGAGATAAATCTATTGTGTTTATAGATCATAAGATAATGAATTATATTATAACGCCCTGTATGTTTTATGAAAAAATTATATAATTTTTTTTTCAATAGCTTGTTTTCCATGCAATTGTGAGTTTAAACTAAATGAGAGATTCCATTAATATAAATTACCATTATAACCTAGTCATTATGTTAGCAGGAATAAATATAACTAAATTTTAGAATTATAAAATATATGTAAATATATTATATATTATTTTAGTTATTTGAGTGAATTAAATTAATGAGATATGTATGTTATATAATTAAAAATATATTTTACATTAAAAGAATGTTTCCCCCTCTTAATGGATATTTTTAATAATATATGATTTAGAAACATTAACAATTTTAAAATGTCAATTTAAACCATTCATTTGGAATCGAGATATTAAAATTTACTTTGGTTAAAATTCGGATATTTTTTTGATCAACATCATAATTTGATGAATAGTAAAAATACGCTAAATGTTAATTAAAATCGAATTTTTTAATCAAGATAATTTCTAATGTTAAATTATAATATTGGATGGTTTTAAAGTATAAATAGAATATATTTTTACTATTTAATATAATGTATGTTTTTATAATTAATTATACATCGAATTCATAGGTATAACCATTTCAATCTTTTGTAATGTTTTATCTTTTAAAACATGTTTTCTCAACAATAGGATTAATTTTAAATTAATTACTGAAAATTATTTGTCTTAAATTTTCAAAAATGGATTCTATATTTTTAATCAGTAGGTTTAAATTATATTAATAGGTTACTTTTATTTTTGGGAATTATAAATAGTAACCACATTAAATTTTATTTACCACAATTAAAGGTAAATCAGGTAATTAAGTGTGAAAATAATATTATAAAATTACCCAAAAACTTGTATTAATATAAATGGGTGATTATATTTCTCCCTAAAGCATACTTGGTTTGAAATTGTATGTATTGGAACCCACTTAGATGATATTAAGATATTTATTTTATTTTATTTAATAAAAAGTGAAATATGTCTCAACCAGACTTTAATAATTAAATTATTTTTAATATAAGTTTATACTGAATATAAATTCATTTATAAATATTATTTCTGAATTTAAAATTTTCATATTTCTCATGGTAATGCAATTTATATTTTTTTAAAATATATTTTTACTTTAATAGCTTATAAATTAATGTGTAGAAACTTTTTTATTTAGAGAAGAATCAATTATAAAGTTATTATAAAAATAATAATACCAATCAAAGGGACTGAAAACATGACCAAAACTTATTTTTCACGGATATCCAAACCATAATCGTCCAAGGGTCTACTGGTAGATCATTTGGAGCCTTATAAATGTGATTATGAAAATTATATTATATTATTTTAAATGATGTCAATGTTGTGACCTTCATAATTTAATAAATATAACATTTTAAAAATTTGGGTTTTTAGAAGGTAAATTTTACTAAAAGTATTCCTCTAAAATTTATTTGATTTATCTTCATCATAGAATTTTATCTTTAATTTTACTACAACAAATAAGTATATTATAAAATTATACAAAAATGTTGTTTTAATTGTTTTATTAAGATAAATATTAAACAAATGGATTTAAAAATATTAAAATTAATATTATATGAACTTATTAATGTTTTCCAAGAACTTTATAGATGAATATGATGTATTAGGAATCTATTAAATATTTATTTGGATATGTCTTCTTGTGTGGATTTTATTTATATTCAAATAAATGAATAGTTTCAAAATTGACACTATTGATATTTTATAAAAAGAATATATTATTAAATTGATTAAAAATCACAAATATATTTAAAAATTATAAATAAAAAATTATATAGTCGAAAATTTTATAAATTATACAATTATGGACAATTCACAAGACATAAGAAAGTATTTATAAACATTTATAATTTACAATTGTTTTACCACAAATTAAATTAAATAGATTAAATAAGGATAAATAAAAATTGATATGGTTAAAAATAAAATCAAAACAGGTCTAAATAGTATTGGTTGATGATATTACAACCCTATCCATCTCATATTTTATTTTGAGTTATTTTGGAGGTTTTTATGTGGTGTTTTCTTTTATTATTAATTAATATTTTATAGGTTTCCAAAAGTACCCCTCTCATCTCTTAGAAAAGGGAACACCTTCCCTCTCCCCTTCACTCCATTTTTATATTTCAAACATGGATAAACCCTACCAATTTCCCCTTCTCAACATTCCTAGAAACATACTAGAGGTCCTAGCCTTCTTCCAAGACCATATTTAGTGCCTTAAGTTGTGTTTCAGAAGAGGCACATCAAAAAAGTGGTAATATTCTTTACCAATTATTTCAAATTATTTCTTCATCTACATACTCTATATGAGTTTTTTAATTATTATTTTATGACTAAATTATCACTTTTATAGTGATATGTTATTATTAATATTAAACAACCATATTCTATCTTATATCCATCCGATAAAAAAATAAAATCACAACGTGTGCGTATGTATGGCCTATCGTCTCCACGATGTGGTGTAATCTATTTTTTCATCACCAGTATAAATGGATAGGTATAATTATGGATGAAATAAAAATATATGATTATTGTAAAGTTATATTGATTCTGAAATATTATACACCATACACTTCAAAACCATTTCATAATATTGGTAATGATATCATTGCTCGTGTGTACATATGGCATATTGTCTCCACAATGTGATGTGATTCGTTCTACATGATATTCATTGTAGAATGATTATATAAATGAATTTAATGAATAAATTTGATATATATTATACTACTATCATTCTGTAAAGTATATAACTATAACCTAAAATGATTAATAATAATTTATTTGACAAATCATGCATAATAACATAATGAAGTTTACACCCAAATAACAAGTAACAATGAAATGTTAGTAATAAACAGATAAAAATATGACCATATATGATATCATAACAAATGAAAATGGGTCTGGAACAAGTCAATGAAATTATTTAAATCATAATACATGAGGTTCAGATACGTACAAAATAGCAGACCTAAGTTAAAAGAAAATCTCTCACTGTCATTTTTATCAGAGATTGTTTATACTTCAGTATTTACTGGGGAATATTTATCATCCATGTAAATGATTCCTAAATATGTAATATTATTTCAATCCTCCAACAATTTTTTAAATCAAATTTTACCCATTGGTGAATTTTTATTAAAATGTATGAAATGAATCCTTTGACGTTTTTAGTATGAGATACTTTTTTACTTTTCCAGCAAAAGTATGAGAAGAATGTTTTTTTATCTCATACATCATGAGAGTATTATTATGATTTCAAAGAGAATTATTTCCATGATTCAATCTTTAAAAGTTTTCACGTTTATTTTTAATTAACTTCTTTTATTTTAATATTGCATGACATGTTGAGAAAAGAAAATGTATTCTTGAATAAAAAAGGATATTTTCATCAAGAACTAAGTTTAAGTGTTTTATCAAAATTATTTTCCATCTCAGATGATATAGAATTATCACTATTATTACTTTTATTTGATTATATTTTTATGTAATTATTTTTATGATGTCCTTTTATCTTATATGGATTATGTTACGATGGAATAATGTTTAAAAATCCCATTTAATTACATGGGTTATGCTATGATGCATGATTTACTGATTTTGTGGCACAAAAAATGGTTTCATTATAATATGGGTGGGATCTATATCTCTGTCTAATGCATTGGGTAAAGATTTATATCTCATTGATAGACATGGCTGAAATAAAAAGTTAATCTGGTTCAGTAATATAGGACTGGAACGAGGAGTGAACTCGGTTCAGTAATGGAATTTGTCCACTACTATGGTCTTGGAAATGATCAATAAGTAATATGAAATGTTTTTTTATGATTATGTTTGTATTACAGGAATTTTCATGTCATTTTTTATGTTTATTGGGATTAAATTATATTTCTATGATTTATCCCATGACAATATATTATTATCTCTTATGTAGGATAATATTTTCAGGCATTATGATCATAAGAACATGATATGATTGACATTTCCTTTGTTTAACCTTACTGAGAATTTGAGATCACCCTTTTTTTGTTTCTTTTCTCTAGGTCAGTAATAAGAGTATTAAATATGATATTCCAAAAAGGAGTCTAGTTATGATCAAATAAATGAGAGACAACATAGATTCTTTATGAACCAGTTGTTTACGTTACCCAGTTTCTAAAGACACAATACCTAAACATTACTATCATGGTTATGTTATATGTTGTAATAAATATACTTCAATTCTGATGTATTAACAATGTATGTAAAGTATGGTTCGTTATAATAGGAATCAGAGGAAATGTATAGTTAACCATTGGAAAATAGGATGTGGACACCTTAGTAAGAACCATAAGGATATGTATAAGCATAGGACACAATCGTAGTGTTCTATAAACAGTCATGAATAACCTATGATAAGACCTAAAGTGTGAAATTTTATTCTTGACTATGTGGTTTTCCTATTATTATTACTGTTTCTCAAAATATTCTTCTTGGTTTTAGTCAATTGATGGAACCCGAAGGAATTGTGTTAATGGTGAATGCAACAGGAAATGAAATGATTGTCCCCTGAGCAACCAAACATTATGGCAGCTGGAGTGAAAAATCCTGAAGCCATGCTCCCACTACATTCTCAAGATATGAATCATGCAAGACATCCATATGGGCAAAGGAGAAAAATTTTGTTGAATCCTTCATGAGGAAGAGTCCACCTTCATTCAATAGGACTTGTGATACATTAGTGGCTAAAAAATGGATCAGTACCACTGAAAAATATATTTTCTACTCTAAAATGTTCTTAACACGATAAATTCATCTTAAAAGTATATCGTTTTGAAGGTGAAGATGATAATTAGTGGAATCCTTTCTGGAATACGAGGCAAAGAGATGAAATTGAGTCAATATAATGGGATGAGTTCAAGAACTTATTTTCTTATATGTACTTCTCTCGTATTCTTTGAACAATTATAGAGAATGAGTTTCATTAACTGAAGTAAAAGGATGATGAATTTGTTGGTACTATAAGGCCCCAGCCTTAAACCTTACTTAATCTTGAGTTATTACAAGATTACACATTGAGGATCTTTTTAGGTTTAGAGTTTTAGAGAATTAGATCATGAAACTTGCATTACATTCCACATTTAAACAAAGTGGTTACATAAAAGACAGTATTCATTCTTCCCATCAACGGGAACATATTTAAAATATAACACGGATTCTTTCTTGACACATCCTTGACACTATCATCACATCATGTACCTTTCCCTTGACCTGTGAAAAACATTTCAAAAACTTGGGATGAGCATAAAAAGCTCAGTAAGAGTTATAAAAAATATGGAAAGGAAACATGAGTTCATATATACATGAGAATGAAATCATACTTTACCCATAAAACATAGGCACTTTAACATACCTCATCAAACCATGAATAAATCATAGAAAACAAAAGACATAAAGGTAACTTGAGGAATTCATAACATTCTTACGTAGGGAGTAACCCTCTTGGTTACGTTTGGAATACCCATCACAGTATATTCCCTAAATCTCTTCGGAGAAACCTTAACGTTTCACTCCTTCGCGTTACCCAATGCATTGGAGAGCTATATCGGGCTCACCCGCCCTTAGTTTATCACGGAACCACCCGTTCTTCATAACAATGCCCAAGAACCATAACATAATCGTATCACATAAACATGAATAAAGGAAACATAACGCTTCCACATCACAATATAACATTTTAGGATATTTAAATAATTAATCCATTCAAAAAGAAACCATTTCCAAAACCATTTAAAACATTTAATAAAGAGATTTTTGAATCAAAGTGTCCCATACCACCTTGAAGCTTTTAACATTTTAAACCATTAATATCCATATAAATAAATCCTTAAAACCATTTTGAAAACATGGATATTAATAAGAACAAATAATTAAAACATTTAAAATGATATTTTGGTTAAAGGGGTTTTACCAAAATTAGAGACACTTGAATACAATAATCGAGGAATAAAATTTAGTCAGAATTTTATATTATCATGAGAATAAAAGGATTCATGATATAATACTCCAAAGGATAGTATATACACCATATGAGAGTGAATTGGTGCATAACAACAATGAACCCTCAATAGAAATGTCAAATGTGATGAAATCCCTTATAAAGAAGGTATCCTTAAATTAAGGACAAATAAATCTCAAAAATATGTGTGAAAAATATATATACACCCAATATAAGTGGATATAAAGTGTAAAACAATAAAAGGTCATTCACACATATTCAATGGATGACATATTCAATGACTACAAGTTGAACCCAAAGAAATCGAAATTGGGTTAAGAAGTTCCCTTGACAGCCTAACGGCGTCACATCAAAATGAGTTGATGAGAGATAAAAAGAGTATCTCATCACTTGGACACAAAATTTACATCATTAAGGATATATGAGAACATATCCCAACATAACAATATGTAAATTAAAAGACCCAATAAAAGAAGTTTTTTAAAAAGAGGAGGGTGAAAGGTTCCCTTACCAGCTTGGGTATCTTTCAAAACATACACCCCATGAAATAAGGGCAATAAATCATTGATGTAAATACTCATAAACAAAAGTATATTACACAAAGAGTAGAATAATGGGCAGTACATACACCACTCAAAGGAAATTGGGGCAAATGTAGCATAAATCTCACGGGGATAAAAGTGAGATGAAAAATCCCTTACGAAAACTCGGCAGCCTAACGGCGCCACATAAAACTTAAAAAAGGATTGATGAGAGAGAATAGGGTCTCTCATCACATGAACATAAAAATTACAGTAGGAGTAATATAAAATAATATCCCAATCATAATAAAGATGAGCTTAAAAGAAATTACATAAAAGAGTGTACTTAAAAGGAAAGAGAGTTGTAGGATCCCTTACCTCGGGTCCGACTTGACTCGATCGTCCTTTAATCTCCTGAATAATAAACTTGAGTTAATTTATAATTCCTTAAGAACCCTTTTTCAAGTTCATTATTACTTTTATAACACTTATTACCATGTCACAAACATTATGTAATCATTTAAGTTAATAATATTTGTTTTTCCGATATTTGGTTCTTAAGTCGAAAGTGGTCTTCTTACAATTACATGTTGTTCGTGTGGCCAAATGTTTATTATATCCAGAATTGTATTCATTATGTAGATATCATATATGTCATATATATCCAGTACATGCATGCATTTATAACATTACATAATCATTTAGAGGTAAGAAATGAAATGCACCGTTCATGGAGACGGTAAGCCGTACGTACGCATGAACGCTACTTTCATTTCTATTTCGTATTTTATAGAATGGAATAATAATGATATAAAGGTATATTATAATTCCAGTATAATATCATATATAATATCATATTTCCATCCTTTATACATCCCACATATGGTATTTAACGAATCAAATCACTTTGAGGGGGCGGTAGTCCGCACTTCCTTAAATGAAGATATCGCGTATACCCATAATGGAAGCCATAAAGGTAAGACAAAATTGAAAAATACAGAAGCATAAATAAAACATAAACATATTATATATCATATATAAAAATAGTGACATCATAATGGCCACCTTTTAAGGTGTTAAATGAGTATTGAACAATCATCGTTTCGGGAGGCAGAATTTCACCATCCACGGAAACCGTATGTTCTTTAACCATTTGATGTAGTTGTGTGAGAGTGTAGCTCGAATAAATCTTATAACAACATCCTAGTATATTGAAGATACTGGTGTTGTTACAAAAGAAGTAAATAAAAAGAGTTTAGGGGGTTGGAGAAGCAAAATAAAACAAATGAACATGAGAGAATGAATTACCTTTAAAAGTGTAACTCCTTTTGATTTAAGACTAAAGGCTTCCTTTGTAAGTATTCTGACCAAAGGGAAACCTCTAGTATGATGAGAGGGATGTGGAGAGAGTAAATGGGCAGGGGTTGGCCGAGCCAAAGGCTTGAGAAGTGTGTGAAATGAGGTAGAGGTGGGGGCCTTTTATAAGAGGAGAGGAGGGGCACTTTTGGAAAGTAAGGAAATATTACTTTATTTGAAAATGTGTTTCGATTTTAAAAGGTCCCACATTGATAGAATTCGTGGATAAGGTGATAAGTATTAGAAATCCACTCATCCAATTGGTTTTGGACATGTGTAGGTTGTATATTTTTCATTATCCTTCCATTTTAATTAAATCGTCAAATAATGATGTCATCGCTACATCATTATTATGTCATAAATAATTTAATTTATTTAATGTATAAAAATTATAAAAAAATACTATGATATAGGAAATATTTTTAGCTTTCCAATGAATATTTATAATCAAAATTAGGACTTGTATCACCCCACTTAAAAATTGTTTTCGTAAAACATATTATGTTTGTGTCATTTTCACTTTAACATTAAATAAAAAGTAATTTATGTCATTTCCCAACGAAAGTGGATCCATGGGGTCCCCAAGTTGACCCATGGCTTGTCATGGTCGGCCATGACATAACCAATGAAGTTGGGACATGTGTCAAGTTCATTTCATTTTATTAAAGCATTATTTATACCTTAAACTATACTAATTACCACTAATCGCGATTAAAAACTTAATAAGTTACTATTCACCAAAAAATTGTTTTTATGTCATTGAACCACATTTTACTTCTTAATGACAACCATGTATGTCGGATTTTTGAAATTCAAAACACAATGATGGAAAAATTTCATTTAAACGGAAAATCAGTCTTTATAAGTACCACTTAGTGGTTTCACTATTCATCAAAAAATTGAAGTTTTTCAGAAAATTATCAAAAATTCACCATAAGCTATATTTGATACTACGAATTCAAAAATGAAGTCCGTTTTACAAAATTCAAAACATATTAGTCACATTAATTAATTTAATAATTAATTCCCGCTGTCAGAGCAAATAGCGTGTTTTTATAAAACAATAAGTATCAAAAGATTGACACCAGTTTAAGTCCGATTTCAAAGTGAAATTGATTCCAACGACCACTATTGGATTTAATGGTAAAAATATTTTCTAATTTCACTTTAAAACCAATTAAAAAGATAATCTAATCATATAAATAAATTATATTAAAAAGAGGTTTTGAATTAAAATACAACATTTTACACTATTCATTAAAAAATGAACTTTATCAGAAAAATACCAAAAATTTACACAAAGTAAAATTTGATGTCCCGATTCTTAATAAGAGTTTTATTTGGTCCAAAAGAATGTATAAGAGTGATCAAAACTATATTTAATGACAGTTCGCCATCAAAAGGCGATAAGTGAACCTTTAGTGAAAACTAGGGCATATATGCCTAAAATTGAATTCTTTCCGTATTTTAAGCCTCTATCCTTTATTGGATAAATGTAAAAACATTTAAAAACATATATAATCATATTTTAGTTATTTCTATCCATTCCCGCCATTACAACGGCTACATGTTAACTACCATTTAAAATAATATTATTTTATTATTAGAGTGCAACATAAGATTCCCAAGAAACTCGTTGTTGCGTGTTGGGTACGCCATCGAGCATTGCATCCCCTTTAAAGACATATTAATATTTTATTCAAAAATATGAATAAATATGAAAATTTCTATTCTTTATTTACCTGGGGTGTTACATCCTTCCCCCCTTTTGGGAATTGCGTCCTCGCAATTTTAAAATTGCTCTTGGAAACATCCTTGAAAGTCCCACATCCGAACAAAAGTCGGTAAAACAAACACTTTAAAATAAAGAAAGATAAGTACAAAGGTCACCCGAGTTAACCCATACTAGGATTCCAAGTATGAAAATATGGACATGGAGGAAAAAACAAAGGGTCATGTTCTGATGGAGAGTGATAGAAAACACGTTTAGGAGAAAGTTAACCACGAGAAAATCACAAACTTGTGATGGGTTAAACGGTATTCGATTCCCCAGTAGGAAAAATTAATAGACAACATTTTTGTTTTAAGTTACTTTTTATTGAGGAATTTATTCATAAGGAAACATAATCACTTATCATATTGACTTTCAACTTTTATTATATTCCTTACACAAACTCATATTTTCTCCAAAAGACGAGTATTTAGGAAGACTTGTTCACATTAAGAGTACTATAATCAACTTCTAGAGAACCACCTAATCCACAAAATAGAACTATATACTTCCCATGTATTTAGGCTTTAACCAAAACCAAAAACCAAAATGGTTAGTACAAGATTAGATAATCCAGAAAAGGATAACCCCTTATAAAAATAAAATCTATTCTTAATCTCCAAAATTTGTCCAACAAAACCCAAAGTTCAACGAGGACCATCCGATAAACAATTTGTCCATAAAATTCTTCAAAGTAAACCTAATATAATATTGAAACCCAAATATTTGAAGGATTTAGTCACATAGTCTTCCATGTTAAATCGTAACATTTATCTCCAAACAACATTAGTTGCTCCTAAAGTCTCGTATTGAAAAGTAACTAACCTAATCACATATCCTCCATGATAGGTTAATCATTTTTATAAATAACCCAAAATCAACTTACTCTTAATTCATAAAATCATATAACTAGAATGAATCAGTCAAACTAACCAGGGACTTCACATAGTCCAGTGGTAGGCGATAAATACCAGTCGCACCTTGGTTGTGGGTTCGATTCTCGCAGCTTTGTCCGACGCGACGGGTTGTCACACGGTCTGCGTGTTGTCCTTTTTCAAAACTATATAATTCTCAAAACATTCCCCAAAACGAGATAAAATCTTCAAAAATATTCACAACATATTTTAACCTCAATTTTATCTCATGCCTTCCACTTCAATCATATCATTTAGTAACCCATAATTTCCTCAAAAGTAAGGATCATATAAACCCAAATGGTTCTTTATAACTATGTCCACAAAAGAAAAGATAACTATTCCTTGGATAAAATTTGCCTATATTAAACATCAGGGTTACACATAATATAAAAAGTCTTCTAATGTAACCCCATCATCAAAAGAGACTTGATAATCTTAAGAATTTCACCATAACTCTTGAAGCCCTTTTATGTTGACATCTTACTCATTCAACATTCTTCATGATCCATTATCCATTCCTTTCCAACCTATTCCGAAATACCTCTTTCCTACAAACAAAATCATGAATCATATCCTATGATTCCAAAATAGGAAAACAATAGTCATGAAATAGTACATACCTTTGATTGGTCATTGTCAGTTTCTTCATCCTCAATAGGAATGGCATTAGGTATTGGTAAAAGAACATTTGTACGCTCTTGGTGACCCCATTCACGAAACTTCTTCATAGAACATGTGTTTGCATAATGACCATGCACACCACATTTAAAACATTCAATTGATCCCTCAGAAAGAACTTCTTTCCCTTTCCTCGAGTCAACTGGATGCTTCCTTTTTCCATGGCAGGTTCTTTCTTTATGACCTTCATTTCCACATCTATAGCATATTTCTGCCCCTTTGAAACATTTTCCTAGGTGTTTCTTTCCACATCTTTGACACATAGGTTTTTGAACACACATACCTTTATGATTATTACCTGTACTTCCGTAGGGATTTGTTTCTTGCATATATGATGCCTTAGAGAAAACTCCAAGGTTTAGGTGGTCAATCATGACTCCAGATAGTTGGTTGAGGATAATCAGAAGAGTTCTCATTGAAGCTCCCATATCATTCAGTTGCTTTCTCAAAAAACTGTCACAGTTTCCTTCACATCCACTGTTACTTTGGTGCCTGCTAGATCCAGACATTTACTAAAACCAAAAAAGGTCAGTGTGAGTATATCAACAAAACCATCATGTACTAATGAGGAAGATAAACACTATGATACACTTACTCATTCACTTTATCTAAAACTAGGATTCTTTCTGAAATCCAAACCATTATGGTAATGTCACTTATGCTTAAAGAGTACCCTAACCTCTAAAGTTATCTAAACCGACCTTTGATACCAACTATAAGGCCCCAGCCTTAAACCTTACTTAATCTTGAGTTATTACAAGATTACACATTGAGGATCTTTTCAGGTTTAGAGTTTTAGAGAATTAGATCATGAAACTTGCATTACATTCCACATTTAAACAAAGTGGTTACATAAAAGACAGTATTCATTCTTCCCATCAACGGGAACATATTTAAAATATAACACGGATTCTTTCTTGACACATCCTTGACACTATCATCACATCATGTACCTTTCCCTTGACCTGTGAAAAACATTTCAAAAACTTGGAATGAGCATAAAAAGCTCAGTAAGAGTTATAAAAAATATGGAAAGGAAACATGAGTTCATATATACATGAGAATGAAATCATACTTTACCCATAAAACATAGGCACTTTAACATACCTCATCAAACCATGAATAAATCATAGAAAACATAAGACATAAAGGTAACTTGAGGAATTCATAACATTCTTACGTAGGGAGTAACCCTCTTGGTTACGTTTGGAATACCCATCACAGTATATTCCCTAAATCTCTTCGGAGAAACCTTAACGTTTCACTCCTTCGCGTTACCCAATGCATTGGAGAGCTATATCGGGCTCACCCGCCCTTAGTTTATCACAGAACCACCCGTTCTTCATAACAATGCCCAAGAAACATAACATAATCGTATCACATAAACATGAATAAAGGAAACATAACGCTTCCACATCACAATATAACATTTTAGGATATTTAAATAATGAATCCATTCAAAAAGAAACCATTTCCAAAACCATTTAAAACATTTAATAAAGAGATTTTTGAATCAAAGTGTCCCATACCACCTTCAAGCTTTTAACATTTTAAACCATTAATATCCATATAAATAAATCCTTAAAACCATTTTGAAAACATGGATATTAATAAGAACAAATAATTAAAACATTTAAAATTGTATTTTGGTTAAAGGGGTTTTACCAAAATTAGAGACACTTGAATACAATAATCGAGGAATAACATTTAGTCAGAATTTTATATTATCATGAGAATAAAAGGATTCATGATATAATACTCCAAAGGATAGTATATACACCATATGAGAGTGAATTGGTGCATAACAACAATGAACCCTCAATAGAAATGTCAAATGTGATGAAATCCCTTATAAAGAAGGTATCCTTAAATTAAGGACAAATAAATCTCAAAAATATGTGTGACAAATTTATATACACCCAATATAAGTGGATATTAAGTGTAAAACAATAAAAGGTCATTCACACATATTCAATGGATGACATATTCAATGACTACAAGTTGAACCCAAAGAAATCGAAATTGGGTTAAGAAGTTCCCTTGACAGCCTAACGGCGTCACATCAAAATGAGTTGATGAGAGATAAAAAGAGTATCTCATCACTTGGACACAAAATTTACATCATTAAGGATATATGAGAACATATCCCAACATAACAATATGTAAATTAAAAGACCCAATAAAAGAAGTTTTTTAAAAAGAGGAGGGTGAAAGGTTCCCTTACCGACTTGGGTATCTTTCAAAACATACACCCCATGAAATAAGGGCAATAAATCATTGATGTAAATACTCATAAACAAAAGTATATTACACAAAGAGTAGAATAATGGGCAGTACATACACCACTCAAAATAAATTGGGGCAAATGTAGCATAAATCTCACGGGGATAAAAGTGAGATGAAAAATCCCTTACGAAAACTCGGCAGCCTAACGGCGCCACATAAAACTTAAAAGATTGATGAGAGAGAATAGGGTCTCTCATCACATGAACATAAAAATTACAGTAGGAGTAATATAAAATAATATCCCAATCATAATAAAGATGAGCTTAAAAGAAATTACATAAAAGAGTGTACTTAAAAGGAAAGAGAGTTGTAGGATCCCTTACCTCGGGTCCGACTTGACTCGATCGTCCTTTAATCTCCTGAATAATAAACATGAGTTAATTTATAATTCCTTAAGAACCCTTTTTCAAGTTCATTATTACTTTTATAACACTTATTACCATGTCACAAACATTATGTAATCATTTAAGTTAATAATATTTGTTTTGCCGATATTTGGTTCTTAAGTCGAAAGTGGTCTTCTTACAATTACATGTTGTTCGTGTGGCCAAATGTTTATTATATCCAGAATTGTATTCATTATGTAGATATCATATATGTCATATATATCCAGTACATGCATGCATTTATAACATTACATAATCATTTAGAGGTAAGAAATGAAATGCACCGTTCATGGAGACGGTAAGCCGTACGTACGCATGAACGCTACTTTCATTTCTATTTCGTATTTTATAGAATGGAATAATAATGATATAAAGGTATATAATAATTCCAGTATAATATCATATATAATATCATATTTCCATCCTTTATACATCCCACATATGGTATTTAACGAATCAAATCACTTTGAGGGGGCGGTAGTCCGCACTTCCTTAAATGAAGATATCGCGTATACCCATAATGGAAGCCATAAAGGTAAGACAAAAATGAAAAATACAGAAGCATAAATAAAACATAAACATATTATATATCATATATAAAAATAGTGACATCATAATGGCCACCTTTTAAGGTGTTAAATGAGTATTGAACAATCATCGTTTCGGGAGGCAGAATTTCACCATCCACGGAAACCGTATGTTCTTTAACCATTTGATGTAGTTGTGTGAGAGTGTAGCTCGAATAAATCTTATAACAACATCCTAGTATATTGAAGATACTGGTGTTGTTACAAAAGAAGTAAATAAAAAGAGTTTAGGGGGTTGGAGAAGCAAAATAAAACAAATGAACATGAGAGAATGAATTACCTTTAAAAGTGTAACTCCTTTTGATTTAAGCCTAAAGGCTTCCTTTGTAAGTATTCTGACCAAAGGGAAACCTCTAGGATGAGGAGAGGGATGTGGAGAGAGTAAATGGGCAGGGTTTGGCCGAGCCAAAGGCTTGAGAAGTGTGTGAAATGAGGTAGAGGTGGGGGCCTTTTATAAGAGGAGAGGAGGGGCACTTTTGGAAAGTAAGGAAATATTACTTTATTTGAAAATGTGTTTCGGTTTTAAAAGGTCCCACATTGATATAATTCGTGGATAAGTTGATAAGAATTCGAAATCCACTCATCCAATTGGTTTTGGACATGTGTAGGTTGTAGATTTTTCATTATCTTTCCATTTTAATTAAATCGTCAAATAATGATGCCATCGCTGCATCATTATTATGTCATAAATAATTTAATTTATTTAATGTATAAAAATTATAAAAAAATACTATGATATAGGAAATATTTTTAGCTTTCCAATGACTATTTATAATCAAAATTTGGACTTGTATAACCCCACTTAAAAATTGTTTTTGTAAAACATATTATGTTTGTGTCATTTTCACTTTAACATTAAATAAAAAGTAATTTATGTCATTTCCCAACAAAAGTGGATCCATGGGGTCCCCAAGTTGACCCATGGCTTGTCATGGTCGGCCATGACATAACCAATGAAGTTGGGACATGTGTCAGGTTCATTTCATTTTATTAAAGCATTATTTATACCTTAAACTATACTAATTACCACTAATCGCGATTAAAAACTTAATAAGTTACTATTCACCAAAAAATTATTTTTATCCCATTGAACCACATTTTACTTCTTAATGACAACCATGTATGTAGGATTTTTGAAATTCAAAACACAATGATGGAAAAATTTCATTTAAACGGAAAATCAGTCTTTATAAGTACCACTTAGTGGTTTCACTATTCATCAAAAATTGATGTTTTTCAGAAAATTACCAAAAATTCACCCTAAGCTATATTTGATACTACGAATTCAAAAATGAAGTCCGTTTTACAAAATTCAAAACATATTAGTCAGATTAATTAATTTAATAATTAATTCCCGCTGTCAGAGCAAATAGCGTGTTTTTATAAAACAATAAGTATCAAAAGATTGACACCAGTTTAAGTCCGATTTCAAAGTGAAATTGATTCCAACGACCACTATTGGATTTAATGGTAAAAATATTTTCTAATTTCACTTTAAAACCAATTAAAAAGATAATATAATCATATAAATAAATTATATTAAAAAGAGGTTTTGAATTAAAATACAACATTTTACACTATTCATTAAAAAATGAACTTTATCAGAAAAATACCAAAAATTTACACAAAGTAAAATTTGATGTCCCGATTCTTAATAAGAGTTTTATTTGGTCCAAAAGAATGTATAAGAGTGATCAAAACTATATTTAATGACAGTTCGCCATCAAAAGGCGATAAGTGAACCTTTAGTGAAAACTAGGGCATATATGCCTAAAATTGAATTCTTTCCGTATTTTAAGCCTCTATCCTTTATTGGATAAATGTAAAAACATTTAAAAACATATATAATCATATTTTAGTTATTTCTATCCATTCCCGCCATTACAACGGCTACATGTTAACTACCATTTAAAATAATATTATTTTATTATTAGAGTGCAACATAAGATTCCCAAGAAACTCGTTGTTGCGTGTTGGGTACGCCATCGAGCATTGCATCCCCTTTAAAGTCATATTAATATTTTATTCACAAATATAAATAAATATGAAAATTTCTATTCTTTATTTACCTGGGGTGTTACAGGTACCTATGAAGAAAATATTAAAAGACATCCAAGGTTTTATTCTGGAATTGTTATCCAAACTGATAGTAAGATCTACTAATTCTTTAGTTACTTAAATCCAAGTCTCTAAAGGTAATTAACCATATGGTACATTAATAGAAATGAGAAAAATGTTCGATGTTATCTCAATGTTGAGACGGAGATTGGAGTAACCAATCAATCATATGGGTTTGATAAGTATAGGAAAATGGAATTCAAAGGAAAATCTAAATACCACTCTGAAAATAAGATTAGTTTTTTCATATGCTCAATGTGTGGGAAGAAACATGGAGGGAATTTTCTTAAAGGGACAATTTAATGTTTTAAGTATGGAAAAGAAGGCCATCGGGAAATTGAATGCTGAAGTGATGGGAAAAATTTTTCTAATGACACGAACAATGATTAGGCTACACAGAATGAACCTCATATACATTAATGTTACAAGTGTAAGGAAATGTGGAATTATGCCAATAAATTCCCTAATCCAAGGTTTGTTGAGGATGATTGACGTCAAAAAATATTAATTCAAAGAAAAAGTAAAGTCACATGCAATTTCTATCGGCAATTTGGATTACGATATTGATGTGGTGAAAGGTACACTTACAACCCACTCTAAAGTAGCAAATGTTTTATTTGATTCTATATCCACCCACTCTTTTATTTTTGAAGAATTTTTTTAGGTTATCTCCATATTATCTCAATATCTAGATGTTGAGTTAGCTGTGACAACATCTAATGGTAAAATAGTAGCATCAAATGTTTATAATTATTCTCCAATTGATATTTGTGGGAAAATGCTTCCTCTAAATATTGTGATCCTTCCAATAGTGGAATTTGATGTGACTATTGGTATGGATTGTCTTTCCTTATATAGATCTCATATAAATTAAATAATAAGTTAAGTAACATTTCATATTCTAGATTAATCTATGATCATCTATTGATTCAAGGATAAATATAACCCTCCAGAAATTTAATCCATCTAATCGATCCTAATTCTAATATATAAAGATTATTTATCTCAAATGGTTGGTGATAATCTCATGATAAATAATATTCCCATTGTACGAGAGTTTTATGATGTGTTTCCAGAGGAATTTCCAGGTCTTCCACGTAATCATGAAGTAGTGTTTTCAATAGAACTCATATCAGGTGCTATGCCTATTTAAAAGGAACATTATATAATTACCCCAATTGAGTTTCATGAATTTAAGAAGAAACTCCAAAAGAATCTTGATAATGGATTCATACAACCTAGTGCATCACCTTGGGGAGAACCTATTGTATTTGTTAAGAAGAAAGATGGATCAATGAGACTCTGCATTGATTATCGAGAACTTAACAAGATCACTATCAAGAAAAAATATACTCCCCCGTGCATTGATGAATTATTTGACCAACTACATAGAGCTCAATACTTTTCAAATATTGATCTTCGTTTAGGGTAACTTCAATTATGGGCTATAAGTAAGACATACCAAAGACAGCTTTCCATATAAGGTATGGACACTATAAATTTATAGTGATTCCATTTGTTCTTACTAATTCCTCTGCTATCTTCATATATCTAATGAATAGAGTCTTTAGATACTATCTTGATAAGTTTGTGTTTTCCTTTATAGAGGATATTCTTGTCTATTCAAAGGGAAATGAAGAATATAAAGATCACTTAAGAATTGTATTGAAGACCCTGTGAAAGGATAAGATTTATGCCAAATTTACCAAGTGTGAAATTTGGCATCAAAAAGATTCATTTTTTGGTCACATAATCTCAAGAGAGGGGATATCTATGGATCCAGAAAAAACTGAGGTTATTGAAATATTGTCGAGACCAACAACAGTAACTGAGATCCGAAGTTTTCTTGGTTTGGCTGTCTATTATTGACGTTTTGTGAATTTTTTTTCACAATTATCTAATCCACTAACCAAGTAGACTCAAAAAGGTGTTATGTTTGTTTGTTCAGAGGAATGTGAAGAGAATTTGAAGGAGTTAAAAAGAAGGTAATCTTGTACACATGTGCTCACACTGCCTTGTAATGGAGAAAGGTTTGTGATCAATATTGATGTATCCAAGAAGTTACTAGGGAGTGTTCTCATAAAAAATGATATGGTATTAGCTTATTCCTCATGATAGATTAAAATTTATGACAAAAATTACCTCACTCATGATTTAGAGTTAGCAATGGTAATATTTTCATTAAAAATATGGAGGCATAATCTTTATGGTGAAATGTGTGATATTTATTCTGATCATAAATGTTTATAGTATATTTTAACACAAAAGGTGCCAAATATGTGCCAAAAAAGATGGCTGGAGTTGATTGAAGATTATAACTACTCTATACTTTAACACCCTGGGAAAGCCAACAAGGAGGTAGATGCATTAAGATGAGATGACCATGCAATCTTATCCATGATGAGGATCACAAAACATCGAATATTTATGGATTTCCAAAGGATGTTTCTTTAAATTATAACATAAGGGTATAAATCTTATAATTCTCAAATGAACGTTCAACCATATATACATAAGAAGATTAAAGAGCCGCAGAAGGAAGATAAATAGTTGCAAAAGAAGATGAGAAATGTTCCTGAATTCAACCTTGACTGTTATGAAATAATAAGGACTACGAATTGGGTGTAAGTTCCTCCCATAGCATAATTTAAGAATGAACAATTGGATGAGGCTCATAGTTTTTCATTCATTGTTCACCCTAGAAGCACGGAAATATATAGCGACCAGAAAGAGTAATTTTGGTGGGATGGCCTGAAAAGAGAATTTGTTGAATATGTCTCTCGATGCTTGGTTTTTCAACAAATTTAGGATGAAATACAGAAGTCTAAGGAGATGTTAAAACCATTCCTCATACCTAAATAGACATGGGAAAACGTCACTATGGACTCTTTCACCGAACTTCCCAAAACATCCAAAGGCAATAATGCTATCGGGGTTATAGTTGACTTTCTTACGAAGTCGGCACATTTCATTGATATTAAAAAGGATTTCTATCTTGACCAGCATGCCATGATATATGTAAAAGAAGTGTTAAGATTACATGGAGTATCACATTCCATTGTATCTAATCAGGATCCAAGGTTTACCTCAATGTTCTGGAGAAATCTTCCGCATCATCCTTATACAGAGTTGAGTTTTATCACTTCTTATCATCCTTAGATAGTTGGTAAATATGAGAGGAAATTTCAAAATCTAGAATACATGTTGAGAGCTTTCTCAATTGGTTTAAAATTTAGGTGTGATCTACACCTACCATTGGTGTGATTTTCTTACAAAAATAGCTTTAAATCCAGTATTCAGACGGCTCCCTATATATCCCTCTATAAAAAGAAGTGCAGAACTCCAATTGCTAGGATGATTTTTGGGAAATAAAACTATTAGGAACTGATCTTGTAGATGAAATGGTAGAAAAGATAATATCTATTCGACAACATTTAAGAGCATCTCAGAGTCGACAAAAAAGTTATTCTTACAACCGAAGAAATGATTTAGAGTTTGAAGTGGGATATAAGGTGTTTTTACGAATATCTCTCTTGAAGAGGGTAATGATATTTGGAAAAATCGGAAAGCTGATCCCTACATATATCATACATTATAAATTTCTGGATTTTGTTGGGAAGGTAGCTTACTGATTAGAACTTTCACCGAATCTCTCTCATGTTCATGATGTGTTCTATATATCTGTCTTGAGAAATTACATTCCTGATCCTTCACATGTAGTAAGATTATAAGTAGTACCACTGGAGAATGTTCTTTCTTATGAAGTGAAATGGATAAGGATTCGGGATCATAGTGAAAAAGATCTACGAAACAAGACAACTCGATTGGTTGAATTTTTAAAAATTATATGGTCTAAAATTACATAGATAATCCAATTATGGAAAATTTAAAACACAAATGTATGTAGTTATAACAATTTAAAATTTAAAATATTATTACCAAAAAAAATTAAATAGATTATATAAGGATAAATCAAAATGATAAGGTTCAAAATTATATCAAAATATGTATAAATTTTAATTTTTAATGATATTACAACCCTATCTTCATCTCATATTTAAATCTGAGTCATCTCGGAGGTTTGAATGTGGGGTTTAATTTTATTATAAATTAATATTTTAGAGGTTCCAAATAGTGTCTCTCTTCTCTCTTATAAAAAGGGAACCTCTTCTTCCTCCACATCACTCCATTTTTAGATTTCAAACTCACTAAAACCCTTCAAATTTCCCCTTATCAACTTACCTAGAAACATTCTATAGGTCCTGGTCTTCTTCAATAACCATCTATAGTGCCTTAAGAGGAGTTTTAGAAGAGGCACATCAATGAAGTTGTAATATCTTTTACCGATTCATTCAAAAAAAATTCTTTCTTTTAATTCCTCCATATGAGTTGTTTAATTATTAAGTAATAACTCAAGTATCACTTATATACTGATATGTTATTATGAATATTAAACAACCATATTATATATTTTATCCATCATATACAAAAAATAAAATTACCACGCATGTGTACGTACGGCCTATCATCTCCACGCCGTGGTGTAATCTCATTTTTCGTCACCAACATACTTTGATGGGTTTAATAATGGAATAAATAACTATATATTTTTATTGTAAATTAATATTTATTATGAAATATTATACACCATACACTTCAATACAATTCCACAATCATGGGATAGATATCGTCGCTCATGCGTACGTATGACCTACCGTCTCCACAATGTGATGTGATTCGTTCTACATGATCTTCATTGAAGAATGTTTATATAAATTAACTGAGTGAATAAATATGATATATATTATACTAACACTATTTTTTAAATGATATAATTATAACTGAAAAATAGGAATAACAATTTATTCAACAAAACATGCATAAGATCATAAAGCATTTAACTCCCAAATAACGAGTAACAATGAAATGTTAGTAATAAAAAGATAAGAATATGACCATATATGATATCATAACAATGACTATGATTCTATAATCAGTCAATTAAATTATTTAAATAATTATATAGGAGGTTCAGATATGTACAAAGCATAGTAGACCTAAGGTAAGGGAAAATCTCACAATTTCATTTTTATCCGATTTTTCTTATACTTAATTATTTACTAGGGCATATTTATCATCCAGTTCTATGATTCCAAAATATTTAATATAATTTCTATCCTCATACAAATTTTTAAATCCAATTTTATCCATTGATGAATTTTTATTAAAATATATGATAGGAATCTTTTGTAGTTTTTAGTATGAGATACTTTTCAACTTTTCTGGCCAAAGTATCAGAAGAATGTTTTTTTAAATTATACAGCATGAACAAATTTTTATTCTTTCAAAGAGCATTATTTCCATGATGCATACTTTAAATCATTTCAATATTATTTTCAATTAACTTCTTTTATTTTAAAATTTCATGAAATTTTTATAAAATAATTTTTTTAAGTAGAAACCATATTTTCCTCAAGAACTAAGTTCATGTGTTTTATCAAAATTATTTTCCATCTAATATGATATAGGGTTATACCTATAATTAAATTTATAAGATTATGTTATGATGGAATTTTTGTGATGAATTCATTTTATATTATATTGATTATGATACAATGGAAAGATGTTTAAAAATCCCATTTTATTACATGTGTTATGCTATGATGTATTATTTATGATTTTGTGGAACACATAAGAATGGTTTCATTATTAGATTGGTGGGACCTATAGCTCCCTCCAATTCAGTGAGTAAATATTTATATCTCATGAGATAGACATGTCTAAAACGGAATGTTAATCAAGATTAGTGATACAGAACTGGAACGAGGAGTGAACTCAGTTCAGTAATGTATTTTCTTCACTACGATGGTCTTAGAAATGAGACATGACTAATATGAAATGATTTTCATTGATTTTGTGTGTATGCCACAATGTTTTATGTATTATTTTGTGTTGATTGTTATTAAATTGACATTATATGATTTATCCATTTCCCTGATATTATGATCTCTTATGCAGGATAATAGTTTCAAGCGTTCTGATATTAAGAACATGATTTCATTGGAATTTTATTTGTTTACCCTTACTGAGCATTTAGGCTCACCCTTTTATCTGTTTCTTTTCCACAGGCCTAGAATAATGTTATTAAATATGATTTTTCAAAAAGGAGTCTAGATATGATCAAATAAATGGGAGACAATGAAGGTGCATTATGAACAAGTTGTTTATGTTTCTCAGTTTCTAAATATATTATACCTATAAATTGATATCATTATATTGTTATATATTGTAATATATATACTTCAATTTTGATGTATTAACAATATATGTAATGTATGGTTCATTATATATATTTTCTATTAAAGTTATTTTAATATGAGACAAATAATATTGATGGATTATCATCATTTGTATATCATTTAAATGATGTATGCAATGGGTAAATTAAATTCGGTGTAGGGTGAATTAAGAAGGATGTTTTCTGGTTAGTTGGGAAAAGAGGATTCATTTTACAAGATGCTGAAGTCAATGAAAGATGATATGATCATGCATTGCGAATACAGTGGAATCATGGTATTTTTTTTTAATATTTTCGTTCTTTATTTTGTAGATATGGTTAAAGTAAATTGTTCAACTGATTCTAAATATTATTCTATAAGTACAAAAATCAATTGTGGGGAGACTATTGAGTGGTGGATGCTTGATTGAGGTTTAATTTTTTGTTTAAAATAATATATGGTCATATCTATGGATTTTTAGAAAAAAATTATGAATTATTAAAACAATTCATGATGGGATGTTTATCCCGGATTATATACCATATATAAGGAATTTTTCACACAATTTTTATTTTATGGAATGGAAAATGGTAGATATGTTTAATTTATGATGCCACAAAATTTAAGAGGTTAATGATGTTAAATAGTATCCAATAGGCACACCATAGTCTATACATATTCCTATGTGGAAGTGGGTGTGTAGAGACATAGTGTTTTTCAGATCTCCCATGGATGATTTTGAAATACAATTCTATATAGGTGATAATGGATTTTGTAACAATATTAAATGGTTTCAATATTATTCAAAAATATCATATATTTGAGGACTATTATAAAATCCATATTTGAGGATTTTTATATAGGATTTTCTTACTAGTATTGATTTTATTGGACAGAACTCTAATGTTAACATCATCTTTTATAAAATCCATATAAAATACATTTAGACTTAGATGAATATGATAATGGAGTGTCAAACTCTAATGGATGGAAAATATGAATAGACTATAAATAATATTTAATACATTATCAGGACTTCTGTGATAAATTTTGGCTGATCACTATAGAAGTAAATACCATTAATAGAGTTCTTGTATAACAATAGTTATCATGACTCAATAAAGCGGGTTCATTACGATGTATTGTACCTATTTCATTATTATTATACAATATGTTGGTTGGAAATAGGTGAATTATTACTATTTGGATGAAATATTTTCAAAGAGACGCCCTATAAGATTTAGTTGATATTGAATAGAATTGGGATAGATTAGATTTTTCCAAAAATAATATTAGGATCATCATTGATTGATTTTGTCATTTTAGGTGAGTGGTCATGTGTTTTTAATAATATCAACATGGCATAGTCATTGTAATTTTGGGATGTTTTTAATGTAATATCCTCAGTACAAATTCACTTTTTAGATACTTGAATAGGATGTTGACGTGGTATATTGGTTGTGATTTTAACCAATGATCAATTCAGTGCATAATTTGTTTATGAATCCGAATTAAAGAAGTATCAAGATGATAATAACCATATGATAAGATGGGATCACATTAACCTAGAGAATTATTAAATGTTGGTTAATGTTTTATTAAAGATTTTGGATATGAATAAAATGCATTATGTGGGAAAATCTTCGATCAACTATAGGTCTTATCGAAACATGGCCATTTTTGGAAAAAATGATAGACTGTGAGAGGGTAATCGGTAAAACAATTACACAATATTTTTCATGCCAATGGTCAGTTTAAACATTATAAATATATAAAGACTAATTTTCAACATAATTTTTTTAAAAAAAATTTAGTAATCGACCCCTTAGTTATGTATTTTATGTATATAATGTTATTGGGTTATGTTTTGGAAGGTTTGATGAGTTTTGAAAAGATATTGGAGATTTTATTAAGGTGAATGGCCTCCTAAGATACCATAGAACAAAAAACATGGGTACTATGTTGGTTCACAATTTCCCAAAACCCTGATAAGAACCATAAGAAACTATGTGATGTTGGAAAGAGGGGTTCTATAACAAAACAATTTTTTTTTGAAATTTTTTTAATTCTTGAATAAATTAATTAACATTTATTTAATTTTTTTGGGATTAAATAAGTCATAATTTATTTATATGATATTTTAGGTTATGTTTTCTCTAATCTCAATGATGACTATGCTAGGGTTACCCGCAACACTGAGTTTCTATAAAACAAAACCTAATTATTCAAATTATTTAAACTAGATAGTTATAACATAAATTTTGAACATAGTTATAAGAATATTAATAAATAATTATTAAATTATATTTAAAATGTTTTATATTGATAAATCCTTTTGAAAATTAGTCAAACAATATTTTGTAAAGTCTTTATAATTTTTTTGAAATACATTTTATAAATAATGGATTTTTATATCATTTAATGAATAATAATAAAAATATTTTTAGAATATCTTTTTAATATAACCGGATAAAATAAACCCCAATTATTATGTAATAATCCCCTAATTATCATATATTTAAAATTATTTAATTTTTATGATAAAATTCATTTTTTAATGATTAGTAAAAATTATTGAATTTTTTTTCAAAAATTATTAGTCACCTAAATTATTTTTAAAGAAATTTTATATTTTAATTAGGTTTTAAATATTAATGAGATCAATAATAAATAAATTAGTCTAATTTAGTTCCCTGGATATAATTTCATAATTAAATTGGATATCAAAACATTCCAATATTTTAAACACTTTTTACATAAAAACTCATTGGTGTGACAAGTCAACAAGATTAAGTTTTAATTAATTTCACCAACATATGTGATTATAATTTGAATGAATATATTTTATATTTTCAGTAATAGTTATTTGTAATTTTTAATAAGGAAACAATTGTTTTCAACATAATTATTAGTGAATGTGATTAAACCTAATTATATTTTTTAAGTGAAATATTAACTTAATAATGGAGTAAACCCTAATCAAAAGCACCGAAATTACATTGTAAAATGTAAAAAAGAAGTTGGATATTAATATATATACACTAAAAACCCATTTATTAGATTGATAACATTATAGGTTCCATTTTAAAATGGAAGACGTGGGTCGAATTCCCTTTCCAAGAATTTACAAGAATGCCACATCTCATCCACTATAAAAAGAAACTCATCGGTCCCACTATTTCAGACCTCTCAACCCCATTTTGTGAAAAATAATATGATTAATTATCCTCTAAATATCACTAAATTATTCCAATAAGACTCCCTTTTTTACTTAAATATATCCAAGAAATCCATCTGGTGTTATCCAAAAGGAGTTACACAAAGAAGATGTTACATCATTCCTCAAGCCCTTTTGTTTTATTTTCATTCTCCACCCCTAAGATCTTATCATTATATGCTTATATAATATATTCACTATCCTTCACAAAATTATATTTTTTAATGTTTCTAACTACACTTATACTCACATCTATCTAATGTGTATCTATCATACCATTCTTTTGTACAGTGAACTATCACCTCATGAAATGATATTTTTTGTTTTTTCATTTACCACCTATCATTGTTGGTGATTATGATAAAAATATATATATTTATATTATATTTTTATATTAAATTTAGGATAATTATTTTCTTCATTATTTATTATATAACACATAAATTCATACATTCCATTATTTGAATATATGGTAATTTCATTTTGGGAAGTGTGTTTTACCACCTCCTTAGAGCGATGTGATAAATTCACAATCTACATGTTATGTACTAAGGATTTGATTAGTAAATTTAAATGATATATAATAAATAGAAGAGACACATGATTTTATATATAAATAAATATATACATATATTTCATTTAATTTCTTTCTTTCAATACGATAATTAAACAGAATCATTATTCTTGTGTATGTATGACCTACCATCTCCATGAATGGTGTATTCCATTTCATATATCCATAACTCATATACTATTTTAAATAAGAATATTCTAAATATATATGATATATATATCCCAACTAATATTTTGGAAATCATGGTATAAGTATAAGGGAAAAATAAAATAAATTAATACACTAACAAAAAGTAATGGAAATAATTTCAGAAATGTTACCGAGACATAGAGTTGTTAATAAGTGGGTAATATTAATCTATATATTGTAATTAATATAAGAATATGGTTTTTTGGTAGAATAAAGGGGAACTTATAATTATTATAATTTATTTTAATGAGTATTATAAGAGTCAATACATAAGTTAAGGGGATTTCTAGTCTCACTTTTATTTCATTGAGATTTACGCATTATTTTCTAAATGCTTCTTTTGTGTCGTTTAAATAATACCCATGAATAAATTATATGATTTTTATCCTTAAATTTATGTTTATTTACATTTATTTTTTATAATTTATCTTTCATTATTTTTATGTTTCAAAAGATACCCATTTAGTATTTCAGTTTTTTCATAATTTTTCATATTCAAGACACATGAAATGAACAACAAATAAACTTGTTTTCAAAACTGTTTTTCAAAAATTGTTTCCAAAAACGTTTTATTAATTTTATTTTAAGATAAATTTAAGTAAACATTATTTTAAATATGTTTTAATGTTTCCATTCTTAAATTATATGTTGTTAAATCTACTTGAAAATAGAATGGTTTTAGAAAATATTTTATTTTTTAAATAGTGTATTTCAAATAAAATGGTATATTTTCCTTAATAAATTTTTGAATGATATTCACAAATTATTTTCCATAAATGATAGAATATATTTTTATTATATAATGCTTTATGGTTAAAATATCTAAAGGTTCCAATCATATTCTTTCGCTAAATTTATTCTGACTCTATGGAATTATTTTTATGAAAGTCATTTCTCTTTCACATATTATATACTTATGAATACCACAACATTTCATGAGGTGTACTCTGATGTAATGATTATGAACCCCATATTTTTTCCTATGTTATAATATGAATACATGTTTATGATACAAATTTCATTTCATGGGTAATGATATGATTTTTTTGAATTTTTCAATCATTTATGTATGATTAAATTATGATATGAGTGGAACGTATATCTCTCTAAAATGAATTAGGTAAATATATATATCTCATTCGATAATCAATTGAATCAAGTCTATAGAATGATCCATTATGAGAATATGGGGTTACCCAAGCCCTTATGGTAAAATTGGGACACCCGACCTGGTATGGGAGAATGGGGAAACATGAACCACCATGGGATGATGGGGAAAACCATTCCATTATTTGATGATAAGAAAACCTAATCAACTATGGGAATATGTGGAATCATGATCCCTTATAAAGAAATCACTTTGAATGAAGATATTTGTGTGACTATCCAAGTAGCAGTAGTTCCCATGATGTTTCCTGACTAGTTCTAGCAGTGTGTCTTGACATATGGGGACTGATGTTTAATGTTTATATGTCAGCAACAATTCAATTCATATGTTTTTATTTCATGTATTATGATATTTATTTCAATCTGATCCAAGTCTTATGAAAATCCATTAATTATTTTTTGATTCTTGTTTATGATATTTTATATTCTAGGTATGATCTTCTTATTTCAGGGTCACGTTCTCATACACATATACTTCTTTTTATTCATACACATCTCCCTTAGTTACCATTACTATGAAACTAAGCTCACCCACATACATGTTTCGATTTACAAGGTAATGATTTTTTTAATGAATGATGTTTATAAGAAAGGTTATAATTATGAAGAACCTAGTAGGGGTTAATAGTGCTCACTTATGTACCATTTTCAATGTTTCCATGTATTCAAATCACTAAACTGATATAGTGTTTGGGAATCTATTTGTGTAATTAATCATGTATTCCAAATAAATGTGGTGATGTTAATTTATAACAAATTATGGTCTTTAATGATAGTATCATATCAAAATATTAGTTATGATTTGTAAATTATTTAGATAAAACCTTATTGTGAACTCTAAGGACATATCTGAGGCTATGTCTAAGGATATGTTAAAGTATATGATAATGTCCATGATTTTTAGTAAAGAGTCGATTGAGTGGATTTAGAGGAATACAACCATTTATGGATGACAAATGTGGAAATGGCTTTTGTACATATATACATAGTATTAACAACATCAACAAGGTGCATCGATGATGACTCGACCGTGTACTAGTACATAACAATGAGGATTACTACATAACTTGTTTAACACTCACTATAGATATGCTTTGAAAAATAAAATTCTCTACATGTACCATTGTAAATTATTTATAAATAATATAGCCATAAATAAACTAAGATAAAAAAATCATTTAATATATGAAGGACGGTTCAATAATTGTGATATCTTGTAACTAGGTTTTTCAGATTATGTGGTTCCTCAATATGAAAACTGTTTGTTAATATATATTTTTTAGGTAATGTTTGGAACTAGAAAAAAACATCATTATTGGTGAATAAGGTGGAAAATTCAATGATTTATCTCCTTAGAATATGTATTCTAGTAGTGGTAGAATACAAAATCTCATTGATTTTCTAGCATATCATTCTCAATATATGAAACATGTTGAGCATCAAACAAGAAAAGCAGGGAAAATGATCTACTAGAGTATTTAATGAAGCAATTTCAACTATATTTCTGTGGGTCTGGTGATTCACTTCATAAAACCCTTGATCAGTACATATGAAAAGAAATTTTCTATTATCCAGTTCCTGGAATAGGGGAAATTTATTCTTGATGTTCATCGATTAGAAAGTGAAGTATTCTAGTGGTTGACACTAATAAAGAATACAAGGAAGAAATATGAATTTGAATCCAAGGATTTTGAGGAGTTTCAAAACATATTCTTTAATAAAAACATTCCTAGTGTAATTCATATGTTGATATTAATTGAGTTACTTGAGTTGAAGAAAGAGGATATTGAATAAGTTGGTACCTCTAATGATAATTTCAGAATACTAGTGGGGTATGATCATAGTATTATCAACCAACTGAATAGTAATGTTTACAGGTTCTTTAGTGGATTAAACGTAACTATTGAAAATAAATTTTCAATTAGATACCCTGGAAACTATGAAGATATTTGGAATTTTTAAATCAATGTTGCAATGTTTTTTTAGTTTTGTATCATTGTCATGGTTTAAAAATAAAAATAAGATGAAGAAAAATGGAAAATAAAAAATAAATGTTGAGAGAAGATGTTACATCCTTTCTATTCTCTAAGTGTAAACAAGCATCTATGAAATTTAATTATAATGTATATTTATTGTTTTCATTATTGAAGGGAATTCCAATAGGCAATTGATTTATGAACTCATTATGTGATGTTATATAATGATGAAATTATATGAAATGATAAACATGATGAACCTCCCACACATTAGTGATTTACATGTGTGGATGTTTAGAATTTTGCTAAATAGTTCCCAAAACCATTGGTTAGTCCAGATTATTAGCATTAGAATCCTCTTAAATAGATATATAATGGGAAATATAATATGATCGCTATTTTTTGATGAATAATATGATATTGATTTGGTGAATGGTACAATTTCCATCCACTACAGAACCTCTTCATATATAATTTTATTCTTTATACAAACAATATATCATATCTAAATAAATTTCAAAGGATATTAACCTTCCACCGATAAGATTAATATTTTAATACCATAGTGGTATGAAGAATAGAAATAAATTCTAGGACTCCTATTTGGTTCATCTTTATGGGAATGCAATCCTACAATTATTTTAATTCATATCATGGTTAAATTTGATGTCATATTATGCATGTATCTTATTACTAGGAATAAATACCACCTCAATTATTAATGAAAGCGTGTTATGATCAAAATTTCAATCCATATTTTAAACATCTGTCATTCTGAAAATATGTATGAACATAATATGGTGATAAAATCCACTGTATGTGTACTAATTGTAAAGACCAGTAAAATTCAAGGGAAATTTTTTTCTTAATTTTCTTTGAAATTTTACAAGAGCGCGGTTTCTGACGGCACCTGATTCCGAGGCCCGGTGTGCCCGGAATCAATTTCTGGAGTTTGGCTCGGGTACGTTCAGTGAACGAATGAGCTAGAATTTATAACTTTTGAACCGGTGCACGGAATCGAATTCTGAGGGCACCGACGAACTCGCAACGCCGGTAATCACTTAAGGGAACCTTTACCATAGTTGCGATGGTGCGGGAGAAGAATTTAATTAATGGGATTTAATTAAAAAGAAAATAAAATTGTTTAATCAGTTTAATTTCTTATCAAGTGGTTATTTTCTCCCATGGAAAGTTGGTGGTGGGTCCCACATCCACCCAACTTCTCATGTCTAGATAATTGAAAGGGTGGGGGCCACATGAACCCCCCGCCTTTTCATATCCATTAACTCTCTTAACCCCTCACTTTCCTAACTCCTCATTAACTAACTTCATTAATTTTTGATAGCTTGTTATAATTAATAAAGTGAGTTACTTAATTTCAAACACTTGAAATTCAAATGGTTAGGTTGTGTTAATAAAATAAGACTTGGTCTTATTTTATTTTTGTTAGAGTTTTTCCACCATGAGAGGATTGGGAAGCGTGAAGTCTTCATCTTCTTCAACCTCGACGAAGAACGCAAAGAACACCGTTCTTCAACGAAGAACTTCTCCGCCGAAGAACACGGTTCTTCCACGACGCCGTATCCACAGCGTAGCGTTCTTCTTCCGCGTCGTCTCTTCCGCGACGGTTTTCCGCAACAAAATCACCGTTAACGGCTTCGAATCCTCGCTTCGCGACGTCGATGTTCTTTTCCCACGACACCCGACCTCCGCGACGCTCGTCTTCCACGGATCATTGACGAACACCGTTCCTGAACCGAGGTAGGGGTTTTATTTATTTTATATGTTCATAAATACCAACTTGATGAACTTTTTGGATTTAAACCATTTTTTATCGAATAACGTGAGGGGGTCGGAATGCAAAAACACTACCGAACCTCCTCCTTATTTTCCGTGTTGGTTCCTTTTGGTTGGTACGGGAGAACGTGGTGTCGTCGCACCACGCGGAATCATGCGGAAGGAAGTGTGCGGCGCCGTCGCGCCGCGCAGTGGAAAGAAGTTTAGGAACGCGACGCCATCGTGCCTCGTCGAAAAAAATCAATGGTGTCGCTGCCGGAGCGGGGCGGCGGTGGAGGGACGGGGTGTCGTCGCACTGCGCCGGACGACAAGGGCTGCAGCCGGTTCCGGGCCGCGGTGGAACAAGGTGACCGGCGGCCGGACCGGGCCGCTGGTGTTGGAACTGGAAGGGGACCGGCCACCGCCGGTCCCGTTGAGAAGGAGTCGGCCAGCCAGGTTAGGCCATCCGGAATGGGGAGGAGCCGGGGGAATTAAAATCCCCCGACTGGCTTCAAACGGACCCCCATAAATGGGGGGGGGGCCACAGTTACTGAAGGGGGTCAGGCGCCCCCCCCCCCCTCCCTTTTTCCAACAGCTCGGCCGAAGGCCGAGCTGGCAGTGCACTGGGCGTGATGTGCCCAGCCGAACAGGCGCCTGGCCGGTCTGCCAGGCCGGGCCGCGCCGCGCCAGGCCGGGCCGCGCCCAGCAGGGCTAGGCCGCGTCGATCCGGGCCGACCCGGACCGGGGCGGGTCGACCCGGTTCGGGCCGACCGGGGGGTCTCGGGCCGGGTCGGTCCGGGCCCTGAAACCCCCGTTTTCGGACCGTTTGGGTTCAATTGCCCATAAATCGGGCTACGGACCTCCGATCGACGCGCCGTCAGTAGTGACACGATCCATGGGTCGAGGTAGTCGTTTCGGTATATCACACTCAAGGTTTCAGAATACTTTGAGTTCAGACGGGTTGGTTCGTACACGAAACCAACCGGCCCCTCGGAGCGGAAACGCTCATATCTTGAGTTTCGAACGTCTGATTGACGTGTTGTCGACTTTTTTGAGTTCCTCTTAGTGAGATGGAGCTTTTGGCATACTCCTCCCGAGTTTTGGATGTAGGTGGAGTATGTTCAGGTTGGTTTTTCCATAAAAAAACCAATCGGGCCCCTGGGACGAAAAAGCCAATAACTCTCAGACCGGGCGTCCGATTGACGCGCTGTCTGCGACGTTGAGTTCTTGTTGATGATACGGAACTTCCATATACATAAAATCTAGACTATGTGTCAGTTGATGTATCAGACTCTCGGCTCGTGGAGCAGACCCTCCCAAATGAGCTTGTTGTGTGCGGGAACCCTAGTGCTGGTCGCGACTGTTACTCTGACTGTGACGACTACTGTACAGAGATCCTCAGTGGATTCGACGACGACGACTACAGATCTCAGCGATCATGTGTGGATCAGTGCTACCGATCATGTGTGTGTCTGATCCTATGTGGGTCAGCGCTCAACGGTTCTGTGTAAGCCATCGCCTATAGATCCTGTCTTGGTCCGATCCTGTGTGGGTCTTTGCGGGGGTTAGTACCCATAGATCCTTTGTGGGTCCGAAGACTTAGATGGATCAGTGATCATCTCTATCGTCTTCGAAGAAGTATACCTGTGTGAGATGAATCCTGTTTGCTTTCTTGTGTGGATTGTGTAGTGCTATCCTATGTGGATTACGTTTGTTTACCTGTGTGGAATACGTATACATTCATCTATGGAGTTGGTTATTCGTGGGCTCGGAGGTTGGAGCATATTGGAATTGATGACTTAGGTATATGTATGGGCATATACTTAAGCAGTGTCGGTTGTTACTTCGTGATTGTATCTTTCCTTTGTAGATTATCCTTTGTGGATTTTGGGAGACCTTCAGGGGTCTCGGGGTCCCTACTGAGTAGCTTATACTCATCCCTGCACGGGCTATGCCCACACTACGTTGTGTTGGTTGCAGACGACGGACATCGCTGATTGTGGTCGAGGCTTGCAGAGCAGGACGTTACCTGGTGGTGGATCACTGAGCGGGACGTACTCGGAGTGGACGGTGGGACCCGTGGAGCAGTGGAGCTATCTGTACCCCCCCCCCCCTTCAGGTGGGATTTCCAGTGGACAGCTCGGCCTAGCGGCTATTACTTTTCAGTTGTTGTTTTCTCTTTCGAGTTGTACTTTACTTTCAGTTTGGATTTGTATACTGGCCCACTTACGTTCCGCACTTATAGTTGTACACAGTTTTTACTTAGTGTTTACTTTTTCCGCCTGCTTACTCTATGGTGCTTGTTTACTTTACAAAGGAAATGCCTTCCCATTTTACTTGGATTTACGCCTTGGTGCTTGTCGCCAGCCCCTGCCCTATGGAAGGCGGGCTTGGGGTAGACACGGCACGAGCCCCGAGGACGGGTCATGACAAATTGGTATCAAATGAGATCTGTTCTACCACGAACTCTGATCTATTCTATGTGAAGCAATAGTTTTTAGCGTATTGATGGTGGTTATCAGTCCAGGGAGTCCAGTGTTGGTGCGGCGGCCGACGTATCCATACACCAGGACCCAGACTTCTGATTTCCGACTTAATGCACGAAAACATTGATTGCATTGTGTTTCAAGTTTTCTTTGTGATTACTTTTTATCAGCTCACCAGGTATACTGTTCTGACTGTGGCGCACCTGTTTCCTTTTCAGGATGGCCCCACGACGATAGCCATCTAGGGTTCCGAGAGTCGAGCGTGATGACAGCCCACCGAGCGACGAGGCTTCGGTGCAGGGCCCTTTGTCAGCAGTTGCACCGGCAGTAGCTCTACCCGCCGAGCCACCGATGCTTCCAGCACCAGCCGCTGACGATGCATGTCACCTTAGTGCACTGCATGAGTTCCAGCGCCAGCGACTGCCCAGGTTCTGCGGGTAGACGGACCCCCAGGTAGCTGAGGACTAGCTGGAGGCAGTCGTACGAGTTTTTAGGCTAGTGACGACACCAGCAGACCTCATGGTGATCCTCGCTGCGAGCCTACTGAACGCAGCAGCGGGCCGATGGTGGAGCTTGACGCTCCAGGTGCAAGATGAGGCATCTCTACTCTGGACAGACTTTGAGAGCCTCTTCCGCTCAGAGTTTGTCCCAGCCACCCTCTGTGCGGTGCACATTCAGTAGCTTCTTCAGCTGCGGCAGGGCAGCATGCCGGTCGCTCAGTACTCGGCGAGATTTACTGATCTCTCACGCTACTCGAACGACATGGTACATGACCCATTCTTCCGGGCCCGGACCTTTGAGCAGGGATTGAGACACGAGATCAGGGCATCGCTAAACTCCCTCAGCATTCCGACTCAAAAAGGAGTACTGGAGCGGGCCCTTTTGATCGAGAGCTTCCTGGCTGAGTCTACACCAGTGTCGAGACCCACCGTAGGGCGGCACATAGCAGAGTCTTTTGTAGCAGGCAGTCGACGGATGACTCAAGGGTCCAGGTATACTAGACCCTCAGGAAGACGACCTCAGGACACTGGATTAGTAGTGCAGGGCACACATCGCGGTGTCAGACTTTTGACAGGCAGACAATGCTACTCGTGCGGCAGGCATGGCCACTTGGCGCGTGACTTCCTGACCCGCTGTGCCGAGGAGCAGTAGACGGTTGAGGGACCACTAAGGCAGATGCAGAGGGTCGATCGTGGTGGTCCGTAGGGAGGAGGCAGACGAGGAAGGGGAGCTGGCCGAGAAGCAGGTGGTGGGCGACGCTTTGAGGCTTTACCACCACCACCACCAGGAGGTCCACCCCGACCACAGGGAGCTGGCGGGTAGAGACAAACATAGCTCCAGGCAGCAGAGGCCTACGACCACGGCGCGCCCGAGATGATTCGAGGTACTATCTGTGTCTATTACACCCTTTCTGCAGTACTTATAGACACATGAGCGAGTCACTCTTTCATAGCCGCTGCCCTTGTTCGGGGCTCGGAGATTCAGACAGAGCCGTTGGCTCGATCCTTATGTCTAGAGACTCCTACGGGAGCAGACTCGACGATTACGCACTGGTTCCGGCAGTGTGAGCTTACTCTAGGAGGCGAGAGCTTCGGCTGGGATATTCTTGTAGCGGCGTCGAGGCCTTACGAAGTCATCTTGGGAATGGATTGGTTATCTACGGTCCATGCATAGATTGATTGTTTTAGGCACAAGGTGTGATGTGTATGCACTGACGGGAGCAGGTTCACCTTCACTGGTGAGAAGGGAGCCTTTGCAGCACATGATGGACTTTGTTGGAGGAGAGGACAGCCCATCACTCATTAGATGGCTAGCCTCATCCTAGGGGTAGTTGACGTGCGGAGTCCTGGATTTCCTGCAGTGGTGGATCAGTTTGCGGAAGTTTTTCCCAACGACGTTCCAGGACTACCTCATCACAGAGAGGTAGACTTTTATATTGACCTATACCCCAGGACAGCCCCGATATCGACTCCATCATATCGTATGGCCCCCGCCGAGCTTCAAGATCTACGGTTACAGTTGGAGGACTTGCAGGGCAAGGGGTTCATCCGACACAGTGTTTCACCCTGGGCTTCCCCGATATTGTTCGCCAAGGAGGCAGACGAGAGCTTACGACTTTGTGTCGACTATCGTCGCCTGATCCAGGTGACAGGGAGGAACAAGTAACCAATACCGAAGATTGATGACCTCTTTGATCAGCTCATGGGAGCACGATGGTTATCGAAGATAGAACTCAGGTCAGGCTATCACCAGCTTAGAGTTCGAAACGAGGACGTGCAGAAGACGGCCTTCAGGTGTCGGTATGGCCACTATGAGTTCTTGGTTATGCCCTTCGGCGTAACCAATTCCCCAGCAGTTTTCATGGCCCCCATGAACAGGATCTTTCAGCCATACCTCGATCGATTTGTTATGGCCTTCATCGATGACATTTTTATTTACTCGACGACTGAGGAGGAGCACGCCTACCACTTGTGGGTTGTACTAGAGACACTATGAGAGAACCAGCTTTATGGTAAGCTCTCGAAGTGATAGTTATGGATACGTGAGGTCCACTCCTTGGGGCACGTCATCTCTGAGGCGGGAGTTGCAGTGGATCCTGCAAAGATCGAGGCAGTGTTATCTTGGGAGCCACCCAAGAGCGTGACGAAGGTGCGGAATTTCTTAGGACTAGCTGGATACTACCAGAGATTTGTGCCAGACTTCTCCAGAGTTGCGGCACCACTCTCAGCTTTGACGAAGAAGGGGAAACCCTTCGTGTGGTCAGACAGATGTCAGCAAAGCTTCCAGGAGCTGAGACAGAGATTCACAAGCGTACCTATCATGAGGTTGCCTGAGGAGGGAGTAGGGTACCTAGTCTACTACGATGCATCAGGGACCGGACTCGGTTGTGTCCTCATGTAGGATTGGGCAGTGATCGCCTATTGATCACTTCAGTTGAGACCGCATGAGAAGAACTATGCTACACATGACCTGGAGTTAGCAGTAGTGGTCTTCGCTCTGAAGACATGGTGATACTATCTGATGGGTGAGCACTATACAGTCTTTTCTGGCCATCAGAGTCTCAGGTACATCTTCTCACAGAAGGAACTGACCCTGAGACACTGGCGATGGCTCGAGTTCCTCCAGGACTATAACTTTTAGATAGTCTATACTCCTGGGAAGGGGACCGTGGTAGCAGATGCTCTCAGCAGGAGGACGAGCATTCAGCTACTTGAGGAGGCGACAGAGCAGCTAGCCTCTTTGCAGATATCCTTTGTGGATAGAGATGGAGCAGCCTTCCTTCAGTCTCTCATAGTCACTCTTCCACTACTACAGCGGGTCAGAGAGGCACAGCGTGGGGACGCTGACTGTGAGACACGGCGTGCACAGATATCCTCAGGACAGGCACTTGATGGTTTCTCCTTTGGAGCAGAGCACGACATCCTTTTTAGAGGACTTACCTTGGTACCAGTCGCTTTACGAGAGGAGGTGGTGAGATATTTTCACACTTCTCCTTTAGCGGTACATCCAGGAGTGGCAAAGATGTACTAGGATCTCAGATGACAGCACTGGTGGCCAGGCATGAAGAAGGCTATGGCAGTGTTCGTTTCTCGATGCCTTACCTGCCAGCAGGTGAAGGCAGAGCATCAGGTACCAGCAGGCTTGGTACAGCCCTTGGAGGTCCTGGAGTGGAAGTGGGACGAGATATCTACGGACTTCATGACTGGACTTCCACGCACTTCTAGAGGTCACGACTCCATCTGGGTGATTGTCGACTGACTCACCATGTCATCTCACTTCTTACCCATCAGAGAGCAGGGCACAGTGGAGATCTTGGGACGACTTTATATTCAAGAGATTGTTCAGATTCATGGTGTGCCATCATCTATCATCTCTGATCGAGATGCTTGCTTTACTTCCCGACTTTGGAAGGGGTTGCAGGAGGCGTTTGGGACGCAGCTACGTTTGATCACCGCCTTTCACCCTCAGATGTATGGTCAGATGGAGAAGACCATTCAGACTCTCGAGGACATGCTCCGCGCATGTGTGATCGACTTTGGTCGTAGCTGGGAGGACCACCTACCCTTGGTGGAGTTTGCGTACAACAACAGCTACCACTCCACCATCAGGATGGCACCGTACGAGGCGTTGTACGACTGACCTTGCAGATCTCCTTTGTGCTGGACAGACCCTGGGGAGTCATCAATTGTGGGACCGGTGATGGTCCAGGCCACGACAGAGAAGGTCCAGGTCATCCAGGAGCGGATGAGGACAACTCAGAGCCGGCAGAAGTCATACGCTGACAGGAGGCGAAGGCCACTAGAGTTTGAGGATGGTGACCACGTATTCTTGCATGTCTCACCTCGACGTGGATTACGGAGATTTGGCCGAGGAGACAAGTTATCTCCGCGCTTCATCGGACCCTTCCAGGTCCTCAGCAGGATTGGCGAGGTGGCTTATCGCCTGGCTCTACCACCTCAGCTGCACCGAGTGCACGACGTCTTCCACGTGTCTCAGCTGAGGAGATACGTGCATGACCCGATGCATATCATTGACCATGGGGATCTTGACGTTGATTATGGGGCGACTTTTACGGAGGTCCCGGTGGAGATCGAGGATTGATAGGAGCAGGTCCTACGTGGACGGTCGATTCCTCTAGTGTGCATCATATGGCAGCACAGGAACCTCCAGGAGAGCACTTGGGAGCGGGAGGCTCAGATGCGTGCTCAGTAGCCACATTTGTTTCTCTAGTTATGATGTATCTTTACGGGGACGTAAAGCCCTGAGGTGGGAGTAATGTAAAGACCGGTAAAATTCAAGGGAAACTTTTTTCTTAATTTTCTTTGGAATTTTACAAGAGTGCGGTTTCTGACGGCACCTGATTCAGAGGCCCGGTGTGCTCGGAATAAATTTCCAAATTTTGGCTCGGGTACATTCAGTGAACGAACGAGCAGGACTTTCTAACTTTTGAACCGGTGCTCGGAATCGAATTCCGAGGGCACCGATGAACTCGCAACGCCAGTAATCGCTTAAGGGAACCTTTACCGTAGTTGCGTTTGTGCGGGATAAGAAGTTAATTAATGGGATTTAATTAAAAAGAAAATAAAATTGTTGAATCAATTTTATTTCTTATCAAGAGGTTATTTTCTCCCATGGGAAGTTGGTGGTGGGGCCCACATCCACCCAACTTCCCATGCATGGATAATTGAAAGGGTGGGGCCCACACGAACCCCCCCCCCACCTTTTCAAATCCCATAACTCTCTTAACCCCTCACTTTTCTAACTCCCCATTAACTCACTTCATTAATTTTTGACAACTTGTTATAATTAATAAAGTGAGTTACTTAATTTCAAACTATTGAAATTCAAATGGTTAGGTTGTGTTAATAAAATAATACTTGGTCTTATTTTATTTTTGTTAGAGTTTTTCCACCTTGAGAGGATTGGGAAGCTTGAAGTCTTCATATTCTTCAACCTCGACGAAGAACGCAAAGAACATCGTTCTTCAACAAAGAACTTCTCCGCCGAAGAACATGGTTCTTCTGTGACGCTGTATCCGCGACGCGACGTTCTTCTTCTCTGTCGTCTCTTCCACGACGGTTTTCCGCGGCGAAATCTTCTTCAAAGGCTTCGAATCCTCGCTTCGCGACGTCGAAGTTCTTTTCTCGTGATGCCCGACCTCCGCGACGCTCGTCTTCCGCAGCTCGTTGATGAACACTGTTCCTGAACCGAGGTAGGGGTTTTATTTATTTTATTTAGTTGTGAATACCAACTTGACGAACTTTGTGGATTTAAACCATTTGTTATCGAAAAACTTGAGGGGGTCGTACCGCACAAACACGACCGACCCTCCTCCTTATTTTCCGTGTTGGTTCCTTTTGGTTGGTACGGGAGAACGTGGTGTCGTCGCACCACACGGATTCATGCGGAAGGAAATGCGCGGTGCAGTCGCACCGCGCCGTGGAAAGAAGTTTAAGAACGCGATGCCGTCGCGCCACGTCGAATAAAATCGAAGGCGTAACAGCCGGAGCGCAGCCGCGGTGGAGGGGCGCAGTGTCTTCGCACCGCGCCGGACGACAAGGGCCGCGGCCAGTTCCGGGCCGCGGAGGAGCAAGGTGACCGGCGGCCGGACCGGGCCGTCGGTGTCGGAACTAGAAGGGGACCGGCCACCGCCAGCCCCGTTGAGAAGGAGTCGACCGGCCAGGTCAGGCCGGCCGGAAAGGGGAGGATCCGGGGGAATTAAATTACCCCGGCCGGCTTCAAACGGCCCCCATAAATGGGGGGGGGGCGTGGTTACTCAAGGGGAGCAGCCCCCCCCCCCCTTTTCCAACAGCTCGACCAAAGGCCGAGCTGGCAGCGCACTGGGCGCGCTGTGCCCAGCCGAACCGGCGCCTGGCTAGTCTGCCAGCCCGAGCCGGGCCGGGACGCGTCGGGTCGGGTCGACCCGAGTCGGGCTGACCGGGGGGTCCCGGGCCGGGTCGGTCCGGGCCCGAAACCCCAGTTTTCGGACCGTTTGGGTTCAATTGCCCATAACTCGGGCTACGGACCTCTGATCGACGCGCAGTCACCGGAGACATGATTCTTAGGATGAGATGGTCGTTTTGGTATATCTCACTCAAGGTTTTGGAATACTTTGAGTTCGGCCGGGTTGGTTCCTACACGAAACCAATCGGGCCCTCAGAGCGGAAACGCTCATATCTTGAGTTTCGAACGTCTGATTGATGTGCCATCGACTTTGTTGAGTTCCTCTTAGTGAGAAGGATCTTTTAGCATACTCCCCCCGAGGTTTGGATGTATTTGGAGTACGGTCGGGTTGGGTTTTCCTTAAAAAAAATAAACGGGCCCCTGGGATGAAAAAGCCAATAACTCTCACACCGGGCGTCCGATTGACGCACCGTCTGCAACGTTGAGTTCCTGTTGATGATACGGAACTTTTGGATACATCAACTCTAGACTATGTTTCAGTTGATGTATCAGACTCTCGGCTCGTGGAGCGGACCCTCCCGAACGAGCTTGTTGTGTGCGGTAACCCTAGTGCTGGTTGCGACTCCTACTGTGACTCTGACGACGACTGTACAGAGATCCTCAGTGGATTCGATGACGATGACTACAACACTCAGCAATCTTGTGTGGATCAGGTCTACCAATCCTATGTGGGTCTGATCCTGTGTGGGTCAGCGCTCAGCGGTTCTGTGTGAGCCAGCACCTACAGATCCTGTGTGGGTCCGATCTTGTGTGGGTCTTTGCGGGGGTTAGTACCTATCGATCCTTTGGGGGTCCGACGACTTAGATGGATCAGTGATCATCTCTATCGTCTTCGAAGAATTATACCTGTGTGAGATGAATCCTTTTTTCTTTCCTGTGTGGATTGTGTAGTGCTATCCTGTGTGGATTACGTTTGTTTACCTATGTGGAATACGTATACTTTCCTGTGTGGACTAGGTTATTCTTGGGCTCGGAGGTTGGAGCATATTGGAATTGATGACTTAGGTATATGTATGGGCATATACCTAAGTAGTGTCGGTTGTTACTACGTGATTGTATCTTTCCATTGTCGATTATCCTTTGTTGATTTTGGGAGACCTTCAGGGGTCTCGGGGTCCCTACTGAGTAGCTTATACTCACCCCTGCATAGGATATGCCCGCACTACGTTGTGTTGGTTGCAGACGATGGACAACGCTGATTGTGGTTGAGGCATGTAGAGCAGGACGGTACCTGGAGGTGGATCACTGAGCGGGACATACTCGGAGCGGACGGTGGGACCCGTGGAGCAGTGGAGCTATCTGTACCCACCCATCAGGTGGGATTTCCAGTGGACAGCCCGGCGTAGCCGTGTTTACTTTTCAGTTGTTGTTTTCCCTTTCGAGTTGTACTTTACTTTCAGTTTGGGTTTGTATACTGGCCCACTTACTTTTCACACTTACAGTTGTACACAGTTTTTACATAGTGTTAACTTTTTACACTTGCTTACTATGTGGTGCTTGTTTACTTTACAAAAGCAATGCCTTCCCTTTTTACCGGGATTTACGCCTTGGTGCTAGTCGCCAGCCCCTGGCCTATGGAAGGCGGGCTTGGGGTAGTCACTACACGGGCCCCGAGGACGTGTCGTGACACTAATTCCCAATCTGAATCCCTGTTTTTCTCAAATCATTGGGGGGAATCAAGGAATTGATGATATTCCTATTTTTTAAAATTTTTTGAAGTGTTGCCAAAATATATTTCTAGTCATCCCAAAAATTGTGAAGTTTATTTCTTGATAAAACTCATACCTGGTTAATGACCAATTTCAAGGACTCCCTATAGAATGGCCCTAGTTTATTTGATATAAATGAAGAATAATATCCATGAAAACCTTGATAAGGGAATTATTTGGACAATTGTGATAACTTTGGGTGAACTTGATATCTTTTTTTAAAAAAAATGAAAGATGTATCAATGTGACTCTGCATTGATTATTGATAGTATAATAAGATCACAATCAGGAATAAGTATTCTCTACCTCATATTGATGATTTTTTTATCAATTACACCAAGCCTTGTACTTTTCCAATATGGACAATAATTTTTGATATCTTCAACTGAGGGTATGGAATGTGGATATACTCTATATCAAATTCCATGCAAGCTATAAACACTGTGAATAGATAATAATTCCTTATATCTTCTAAGATTTGTTGAATATAGTCTTTATAGGTTACCTCAATCTGTTCCTGGTAGTATTTTTAGAAATGTTTTTATTTATTCAAATTGGAAGGAATTAAATTAAGACCACATTATAATTGTAATGTTGATTGTCAGTAAAGAAAAGATTTATTCAAAATTTATATAGTGTAAATTTTTTCGTCAAAGTGTTACATTTTTGGGTCACATAATCTCAATAGATGATATAATATTATATCCTTCAAAGATATAGACTATTAAATATTATCCTAGACCAACCACAATGACTACGATCCTAAGTTTTCTGGTATTATCTAGATATTTTTTATTTTTTGTGGTGAGTTTTTATTTACTATATAATCATCTATTAATGTAAACATGAAAGGGTTCCATTTACCTATGGATAGATGAGAGAGAAGAAAATTTAATAGAACTAAATATAAGGTTGGCCAGTGCACATGTTCATACATTACCATCATGTAGATAAGGGTTTATAATATATAATGATGCATCCATGAAGTGATTTGGATGTGTGATTTCAGAGAATAAAATGGGTATATCTTATTCCTCATTATGGTTGAAGGTCTATGAGTAGAATTACCCAACTCATATTATCAATATTTCTATAGAGTTAATATATTCAAGAGAAACATGTATTTTATATATACTGATCATAAACATATAAAATATATATTCACACCAAAGGAATTGAACATGAACCAGATAAGATGTTTGTTGCTGATAATTGGTGGTGAATTCTCAATACATTACCACCCAGGTAATGTGAACAAGATGTCCGATGTTTTAGTTGAAAGGATCATGCTATATTTTACATGATTAGGATCATAAATGATCCAATATTTTAGCTTGTTCAAGGGATATAGAATTCCTAATGGATGTGAGGAAATTTTATCTTTCTCAATTTAATGTTCAACCCTTTATCAATGTGAATATAAATGATGTACATTTAGATGACATAGAGCTGCAAAAACATGGTTAGAAATGTTCCTAAATATAACCATTATCAAAATAACATGATAAGGTTAATTAAACATGTATGTGTTTCTTCAATACAATATTTGAGAAATGAGATTTTGTATGAAGATCATAGTTCTTCATTCTCTATTCATCAAGGAATTATGAATATGTGTAGCGATTTAATTTAATTATTATAGTGGGATGTCTTGAAGTGGGATATCATAGAGTTTTTATCTCAGTTCTTGGTATGATAGAAATTTTACATAGAAAAAATCAACACTATATGGATGTTAAATAAATTAACCATTCTGAAATTGATGTGTTATAACATAACTATGTTTTATAATTGGACTCCCCAAATAATCTAAATGGTTTAATTATATATGGGTGGTAGTTGATCACCAAACTAATGCAACAACCTCCATTACTATCATTGAAGGCTTCACACTAGAACATCTTGAATTGTTATACATTAAATAAGTGGTAAGGATTGTTGGAGTAAAAAAATCTATTATACCTAATCCTAATACAAGTCTTACCTCAAATTTTTGGTAAAGTGTAACGTCACGTTTCCATGTGCCTCCCAATGGTTACCCGAACCCAGTTGGTCACATTACCTTAAGCACATTTCCCAAATTGCCAAGTGCGTTTTACTAGTAGTGAGAGGCTAGGTAAGGCATTGGGGAAACAATGCCATCATTGGGAGAGTATACACAACATAATAACAAATTACAAACAATAGATAAAGTAGTAATACCATGAAACAAAAGTAAACAGTGGAAGACTGATAGTAAATAAACAACGTAAGAACATATATAAATGATGCTTGTCACATATGACTATTAAATAATACAATGAAGAAACCAATATGGAAACACAATACTAAAACATGTAAAAAAATCAATTAAACATTTACTGGATCACAATCCTCATCTTGGTCCCAAAATGTCCATCTCGAATATAAATCAAGTACCTGATGAATAAGGGCTAATTCCCTTATCTAAAAATGCAACCATATAATGTTTTTAGGACCAAAAGAATGACCCAAATACATTGTGAGATGAATGTATGTTGGCTACCACAAAAATATTTTTGCTTAATAGTTAGTGTATGTATATAGTAGACAATAAGAAGAAATGAAACAATAAGTTATGAATTACTCAAAAGGAAACAATCTGACAGTTTTCGATTACCTTAATTTTCATTTATAAATAATTCAAACCATTTAATAATGTAACATTGGGAAATATCATGATATTTGTATCCCCTATATAATAAAACAAATAGACGTCTCAAAAGACCATCTAAAAAACCATGTAATACCGAGTTCAAGTTGTACTTTGGCATGGAAGACTCCACACAATAATTCAAAAAACCATTCATAACAACCCAAATGGAAATCTCTCATGGTCTAACCCATTTGGTCTAAAATAGAACTAATCACATTCGAATGACCACAAGGGCATCTCTCATGGTCAATACAATAGGTCCATATGGAATAAATAATTTACACATGACCTCTGGGTAACTCTCATGGTCAATACCCTTTGGTCAAAATATACACCATGGCTCTCACCATCCTGTGTAAATAAACATGGAAACCCCCACATTTTTCCTAGTCCAAGGATATCACGGTCCATGAATAAAATCTATAATACATAATTTTTGAATGATCTACATTCAATCTAAACTATTACATGGAAAATCATTAATCAATGCATAGAAACATTTGTCAAATATGACCAAAAAATCTATCATAAACAACTCATGTCATGGAAACATTATACACCTCATAAGCATCATAGGTCCAACAAGAAACAATAGTTAAACAAGGGAATACACCCATGGGTTGTCTCATAAAATTTGTGTAAAATCTTATACATAGGAAACAGCCGTTAATGAACAACCAAACCATATAAGGTATTAAAAAAGGTCAATATCCAAAATACGCAACAACTCAAAATGGATATTCAGCCAAATAAAACATATATAATACAAAGGAATTCAAAGAATGTCACAAACCACCTACATCGATGTGGTATGGTGAATAATCATGAACATCATCCCCTGAATTAGCCTAGATTATTGTAGATCATCAAAAAGGTCAAAATAGTTCATCATTGAATAACATATGAGAGAGGAGAAAACAGGAAGAGACAATTAAGTAGAATAAAGAAATCACTAGTGGGATTCCAAAACACCCTACGGAGTTCGAATCATACCTTATATGGAGAAACAGTGGCTCAGATATTGATCATCACTCTTAGTTTCTCCTAGATGAACCAAGGTTAGAAGAAGACCATTCTGGAGATGAGACGTGACCCCGCTCTGGATCATTAATTAAAAAGAAAAGTACACAGAGTGATAATTTAATATACATACCATATACTAGCCTCAATAGGCTCACCTTTTAGTCTATTAGCTAGGTATCCCACATGTCCATGTACTTGTATGTAACATGAATAGTTCACAGCTACTGATGGCTACACATGGAAAGTGGGTACATGGTGTGTTCTCAAAAGTACACGACATGGACTTAGAAAAAATTCTAGAATTCATCGGTTTTCCTCAAAATCAACCTGAAATAATGATTTATACATGAAATTGAGATTCTATTTCTTACAAACATCCCCAATAAAGAAATATGTCCCCGAATTTCCATTCCAAGGGTGAGGAAAACAAAAACATCAAAAAACTCAGGACACTATGGTCATACGTCGGCATATCTCTCCCATGTCTCATCATGTACTCACCCATGCTTCCATAGAAAACATACTAGAGGAATCGACTAGACATGGAGAAACTTCGTCTTACAATATACAATATGCATAGGGTTCTCATTAAAAGATACATCCACCTCAGACTCATCCCCCTCAAGTTGAAATACGTGAGATGGGTTTGAAAAGTAATATAGTAGCTAGGGAACATGAAAGGTGTCATTCATATTCTTGTACCTCAGAGGTGACAACATTTGATAGGCAGTCAGACCGAATTTATCCAAAACCTCAAATGGTAAAATGCATCTCGGTGAATGATTTCCTTGTATCTTAATACTTCTGTGTCCCCTCCACATTGTGACATGATAGAAAACCTAATTCCTGACCTTGAACCCTAGAGGTCTTCTCTATCAATCAAAATAATATTTTTTCCAAGACTGTGCAGTAGCCATCATATTCTGAATCAAAACCACCTTCTCTTTGTTTTTTCGGACAAAAGGAGGTCCCAGCATAGCTGCCTCTCCTTGTTCCACCCAACACAGAGGTGTTCAACATGCCCTATTGTACAAATACTCAAAAGGTGACATCTGAATCATCACATGAAAAACATTATTGTAGGAAAAATCTATTAGGTATTTATATATCTCCTTGAAACCCCCAAAATCAAAAACGCATTCTCATAGCATGTCCTCCCATGATTGAATCATATGCTCGTACTGGAACTCTCTCTAGGGATGGTAAGAGGTAATCAAAAGTACCAGTGTACCCAAATCCTTTTGTAGTCACTACCATACCAAAGAAGTCAAACATGTGTCCCTCTCTATAATGATAGAGTTTGGAATCCCATGAAAACATACAATCTCTCGAAAGTAAAACCTTCCAATATCAGCAACACTAATGGTTTCCTTGATCGGCATGAAAACTACATCCTTTATGAGTCTATCAACCACAACCTTTGCTACATAATTCCTTGAATGAGACCTTGATAAATACATCGTAAAATCTATCGTGACATCATTCCACTTACACTTGGGAAAGGGTTACTATTGTAATATATTTAATGGATTTTGAGGCTCCACATTAACCTACTGACAGGTTGAACATATCATAACAAAACCAACAACATTCCACTTCATACCTGACAACCAATACTGATAGTGCATATCTTGATACATCTTGGTAATTCTTGGATAAACTACCCAAAATGAGGAATGAAAATATCTTAACTGATCCTCACGTACGTCTTCAGATACACATATGCTCCCACGAAAACATAAGACCACATCCTCATATACGAAACACCTAGAAGTAGTGTCCTCAATTGACACACTCTCTTATACGACTATGCCTTCAAAATCTGAAATCTATCTCATTATCACTCTCTTCTGAAGAGTAGAGGTAACAGCTACAGAAGAAATAATAGTCTACCACTATAATTTGTGAACCTACAAATGTATCATATAGAACATACCCATATGCTTCCACTCATTGATGGATTTCTGAATTGCATGTATTTGACTCCTCCTACTAAATGCATCACCCCTGCATTTCCCTTCCCAATTGTATAAGTGATTTCAAGGTCAAAATACTAAAGATAATCAACCCACCTTCACTATCTCAAATTTTTATCACGCGGTGTAAATATATACATGAGGCTCTTGTGGTCAATGAAAAAAAAATTATTTCCTAAAAGATAATATCTCCAACAGTGAAAATCATGCTCAACTGCAGCCAACTCGAGATCATGCATCAGGTAATTCCTCTCATGTGGCCTCAAATTAAAATACCCATAAGAAACAATTACTTCACATTGAATAATAAATACTCCTAGTACAATACCAAATGCATAATAGTATACAATGAAACTCTTGCTCGAATAAGGAAAAAATAGTATCGGTGTTGAAGTGAATCACCCTTTTAACTCATGAGCGGATGAATTGTAGGAATTTGTCCACATGTACTTTTCAACCTTCTTATGTAGGCCCATCAATGGCATTTCTAAGCATGAAAATTCTTTTATAATGCATCCGAAATAACCATCCTACCACAGAAAACTTTGTACATCAAAGACGTTCTTTGGCTTCTCCCGAGAAACTACTTCTCTCACATTCTCTAGGTCTACTGATTCTCTTTTCTCAAAGATATCATAACCCAAGATGTGAATCTGGTCCATTTAAAAGTTGTATTTTGAGTGTTTAGCATATAACTAATTCTCCCTCAGTGTACTCAATATGATCTCAAGATGGGTGGCATGGTTGTGTAGAGTGTGAGAGTTAACCAAAATACCATCCATGAAGACTACCAATAAGTAATCCATGTGAGGATGCAACACACTATTCATCAAGGCCACAAAAATTGTGGGCACATTTGTGATACCGAACGAAATGGATACATACTCTAATTGACCATACCTACTCCAAAAGGTTGTAAAAGGTAAATACTATTCTCTAATGCACAACTAATGATAACCGGGTCTCAAATAAATATTTGAGAAAATTAGATCTCCTAAAGGATGATGAAGTTGATCATCAATCATCAGCAAGGGATATTAGTTCTCGATCATTAACTTGTTTAGCTTAGTATAATACAAACAATTTCTAATGGTACCATCTACCTTATTCACAAAAATGATAGTTGAACACTAGGGTGATGTACCGGGTTGGATGGAACCATTTTCCTGCAACTCCTCTAACTAGAACTTGAGCTCAGGAAACTATGGGTTATACATCCAATATGGATGAACGGACACTGGTTCCAGTCCAAGAACAAGCTCAATAATGAAATATAACTATCGCTCTATTGGTAAACATGAAAATTCGACTACATGTACATATCATAAATGATTAAATATAAGAGGAATGTCAATATGTGAAGTCCCTATGTCTTTTAGAAATAAACTAGAAATAGGGATTATAATTTCTCCCAACCCATGATGCTCCTATAGAGATCTTCTAACCTTAACATCCCATTCTCCTTTGTGTAGAAATGTCCTTCCCCCTTATGACGTGAAACTCACCATGTCGCTATAGCAGTAAACAAAGGCATGAAATTTTACTACCCAGTCCATTATGAGAATGTTATCGAAGACTATCATCTTTAAGACATAGATCTCAAAAAATAAGTGACACCCACCAACCTAAAGTGGGAACTTTTTTTACTAACGTAAACTAGCATTCTTAATCCCCAATGGAGTGTCTAACATTATAACATCCTCAAAACTAATGAAAGAAAGACCAAGGACCCCCACAGAAACAAAATATATGAAACTATTAGAATACCCATTAACAAAGAGAGAAGAAGCTAAATCTAAGTCCAATAGAATTGTACACCTTACCGTACATGGTTCGATATCCTGCTCCAGCTAACTATACTACACTGCAGATGTCTCACCTATACTTTGGCCCTATGAACCTGCCTGACTACCCTTATCTGATCCACCCTATTGTCATTGAAATACTACATACTAGCTACCCCGACCATGTCCACCTCTTTGGCTTGAATGGTCTGACAAACTCCAGTTCCCTGATTGTGGATAAATAGGTGGCCCAGATCCTGAACGTGGAATCATAACGGATCACCTATCAATAGATTCCGGTCAGAAGAAATAGAAAAAATAAGGAAGATGACCCATGTTTTTAAAACCATGGAACTCAACTGGGACTCTTGGGAACAGAGGTCTCGTGTGAATAATATTCCCACACTTGTAACAGCTCACCTGGATACCTGTTGATATATCCCTGCTAATGGAATCACTACTGAAGGCTCCTTACGTCCCATCAAGCATTCAAACGTAAGAGTACCAGCCATGTATGTTGATCCACCATATCTCACAACTCCCAACTCCCTCAGGTTATGATCATTAATCACTGTCTGGTTCTCTATAGGAATCTCTGATGTCAGCCTAAATACATTCAACTGCAATCATATTTCATACCAGAGACCATCCTAAAAACCGCCTACCATGTGATAATTCGCCACCTCCCAAATCAGGTATGAAGAACTGGTGTTCCATGAAACAGGAAGTATACTACATCAGGAAAAAAGATCCCTAATCTACATGCATGAAATCTCGGGATCCATCAGCCCTCAACATCTTGGGACATATATAATCATATAAGTTCCTCTAAAACTCTTCTCCAGCCATATCCTATTGATTTCCCGATTATGAGATAAAGTCCCACAAACTCTTGGCCGAATCACGTAACATGTAGGTTGTGAGATTGACTCTCCACTCTTGAGGAATCAATAAATGCTCAAAGATAGCATGCATGGACTCCAACCATGAGTTTACAGCCTGAGATCCTCTATCCTCTAATAATGTGGGAGGTTGCTGCTACTGGAACACCTGTGTGAACACTTCCATAGACGGGGCGAGATGCGGTTCTTCCTGAAGGATCTATAACCTCCTCAAAATACCATCACAAAATTGTTCTTCAGTACCTACGTTTTGTATAATATTTTGTGCCAATATGGTTTCGACAAGAGGATCTACTGGTAGTCCCTAATCTATACTTTCTGGTGTCTAGTAATCGCCATAAACCTAGTGCACAACCGGAGGAGGTCTAGGTAGCATAACTCTACAAGGTCAAGAGCACACCCCGGTTTAAGATTATGATGGACTGAAACATAGATGTACAGGAAAGGAAAATTAGAAGAAAGCATTAATTATTTACAAAACAATGTTACACTGCATGTATAACATCAAAACATCATGTTCCCTTTATGCCTTACATGGGCGTGTACCTCTTCCCAGCTAGTCATGTTAAACCCATACACATGGTGTGTTCTTCTAGAAACAAAGCATGTACATAAATTTCCCAACCTGACCAAGTAGCACTACATGGATAAACCACATGGGGTCTTCTATCATAACACTACATGTTGTTTTCACCGAAGGCACGTTGTTTACTGGTTAAGTTCTAACCACCAGTGTCGTTAGTCACAAAGTTAGAGACACAGTCGACTCTACACGGTGTGCAAGAATGGGACAGGATGTGTAAAACATAAGTTTCCCAACCCTGTGTCTCTTATCACATAATAATTCACATGGTTAAAGACTAAACAGTTTGAACATATAGTACATGTCAGGTACTTAATACATGTTGTTTCTTCCATGAAAAAAAGAACACATTGCGTGTGTTCATTACCACACACATCGTGTTATCTGGTTTTCCGGAGATTAATCCTTTAAAAATTCAGGGGAACCCTTAATAACATAGAAAATTTGTCCAATTAATGAGAAATTATTACCTTTGATAACCCATACTCCAGTGAAACACTGTTTGGCATCCTTTTTCACATTACAACATGACAAAATTAAATTATTGTTCAACATGATCCACCAAATTCCATTCCAACAGATTCCATAACACCTCACGGACTAAAGTACGGTTTCCTACCTGATTAAACATTATATATTATAACACCCAATATAAATAGTTGGTATTATATCAAGGTATATATCACAACATCATGCATATCTAGCATAACATCTTACACAACATCATGTAATCAAGAAATTCATCCTAAATGGAATGACAAGAATTCAGAAATTGTGATCTCTATAAAGTGCCTATATAATACATAATATGGAATACCCTAATCTCATTAGGATGAAATCAGATTAGAACCTCAATAATATCATTTATAATATCACAATACAAGTGAATCACCCAACGGTGAAATCAAATCATCACTAACAATTTCAACACACGAAAAAAAAAGAAATGTTCGAGGTACCATGGTTTTACCCAGAATAGGGGTTAGCATCTCTTGGGAACCATTAATTACTAACTACCCATTATTTTATATCCATGTATATAGGATCAAATCAGTAAATCAAAGAAGAAAATAATTCCCTTTGATACAACATTGTAACGTCCTAGTTTCAGGTTCTACCCAATGGTGCCCTGAACCCGGTTTGTCACATAACCTCAAGTGAAATCCCCCAAACACCATAGGCTTCCAACTAGTTGGAAGGGACAAGGTATGAAATTTGGGAAACTATTCCATCATTGATAGTGTATACACAACGGAATAACAAATGATAAAAAACTATGGATTTAAAAATACCATGAATCAAAATTAAACAACAAAAGATTGATAGTAAATAAAAAACTGCATCACATATATAAATGATACATGTCACATATTTCTAGGAACATAGGAAAAAAAGTCACAATGCTTGACATAAAATATTAAACCAACTACAAAGGAAAAAAATTTAAACTCCAGTGGCATCATATGCCTCACATTGGTCTCATTCTCTCCAGATCCAATAGTAATCAAGTACCTGATGAAGAAGGGATCTTTCCCTAACATAAACATGCAACCATATAATCTATTTGGGCCTAACATCATTAACCAAACAGGGTGCGAGACAAATCCTACCAAGAAACCACCAAAATATATGTGCCTAAATGTCAGTAGATATACATAGAAGTCAGTAAGTAGAAATGAATCAATAAACATAGTTGTACTCAAAAGTAAATAGTCTACAATTTTCAATTACAATCATTTTCATTTATAAATTATTAAAATCATTGAATAATGAAACCTCAATATCTACCCTATGCTTTTTATTCCCTTGTATAAAAAAACTAATGTCTTAAAAGAACATGTAATCAACCAATTAAGATAGAGTCCATTATTGTTATTTGGATTTGCAGACTCGCCACAAAAATTCAAACAATAATTTATAACATCCCTCTGGGAAAGCTGTCCTGGTCTGACCCATATGGTTTAACATAGAAATGATCAATTTCAAATGACCAACATATAATCTCTTATGATCAATACCCCTGGATTTACATGGAATCCATAAATTATACACAACCTCCAGGTAGAGCTCATAATCAATACCCCTGGATAAAAATCTACACCAAGGATCTCATAGTCCTATTTATATAAACAAGAAACCCCAAAAGTTTTTTGAGTCTGTAGATCTCACGGTCTAAGGATTATCAGCACACATACAATATTCATTAAAGGATCTACATGAAATCCAAACTATTTTCTTGTCTTAACATAAATCAATGCATAGAAACATGAATAAAAAATATCCAAAAAACTCAAGGCCTGAAAAAATGGTACACCTCATAGGCATCACAGGTCCAACATCCAATAACATCCAAAAAAGGGAACACACCCATGTGATGTCACATAAATAATGGTATAAAATCATATACATAAGAAAATACCCTTAATCAACAACCAAACCATAACATCTGTTAAATATGGTCAAAATATAAAATATGAAATACCCCAACATTAGTATTCTTCCAAATTAAGAATATATAAACCAAAGGAAATCAAGAAAAGGAACAAATAACCTTCCTTGATGTGGTATAGTGAAGACTCCAGAATTTTTTTCCTAGAATTGGCCATGGACATCATACATCTAAAAGATGATAAACTGTGTTAATCCTTAAATAACATATAAGAGGGGTGAAACAAGAAGATATTATCAAGAAGAAGGAAGAAATCACTAGAGGGACTCCAACAAACCTACCAAAGTTAGAATGGGCCCAAGAACTGAGAAATGGAGGCTCAGACATTGATTGTTGCTCATGGTCACTACTTGATGAACCACGATTTGAAGAAGAGTGTTCTTTAGATCAGACGAAACCCCGCTCCAACTCATAAATTAATATGAAATGTACACAATGTGTTTGTTTAATTTACACGTTGTGTACTAGCCTCAACCAGGTACCGCTTTAGGCGGTCAGCCAATTCGCGCACACAACCATGTACTTAGCCATTACATTTCCTGTGCACGGCTACTCGCGGCAACCGGGTTCACGGTGTGTAATCAAAATTACAATTAGTGTACTTATAAAAATTTACAATATTCATTTTTTTCCTCAAAATCAACTAGAAATAAATATCCATACATGAAATGGGTATATGGGTTCTCACTATATTTCCTCAGCAATCAAATCATATAGAATTGATTTTCATATCTTTATATTATCCATATACAAATGGTGTGGCTGAAAGAATAATTAAAACACTATATTAAAGGTTGTTATCATTTCTGTTATATTTTTAAGGTGGTTGGGATCAACACCTTCTTCAATGTGAAAATTCATACAAATATATCTTTCAGTCAAGTATTTTGATGGATATATAAAAATACCGCTATAGAAATAAATGTATTGTCCAACTTTCAGATATGAAGGTGGTGAAATAATCCTATAGGGACATGAGATAACTGATGAAATAATAGGGATGGTTAGAACAATTGAGCAATATATCAAGGTAGATAAAAGTTGGTAGAATGTTATGTTGTTAAATATTAGTGTTACTAAGAATTTGAACATGAGGACTAGTTATTTCTAGGAATTTCATTTTGGAATAATTTTATGTGTTTTGGGAAGAAAGGGAAAGTAATCCCTAGTTATATCGTTCCCTTTGAGATTTTTTATCATAACAGAATGGTAGCTTATCACTTGGAACTTCATAAAATTCTCCCTAAAGTCTATTATTTTTTTCGTGTTTCTATCCAGAGTTAGTACATACCAGACCCTTCACACGTACTAATCACATAAGTCATACTTCTAGAGTAGAATCATTTTTATGAGGGAAAACTTCTTTAAATTCTGGATCTCACAGAGAAAGTCATAAAAATAAGGCCACTCATCATGTCATTGTTTTGTGGATAAATCACTAGTCATGGGATGCCACATTGAAACATGAGGATATGATGAGGAATAAGTCACTTGATTTATTTGTTGATCATAATGATGAATTTTGAGGGGAAAATATATTTTATTCTTGTAGAATATGACACCCCGAGTTTTTAGGAACCTTTATTTATTTTTCAAATTAATTACTACTATTTTATGTCTTGAAATTTCTCTCTCAACAAAGTAAAACATTCAATATATGTTATACCACGTTAATCATGTGATATATACAATACAAAATTCACTTTCATTGTATACAACACTGAGTTTCAATGAAACATTATTTTATTATTATAATCATTTAAATGAAAAGGCTATAACATATGTGTCCAAAATAGTAACATTAACAGTAATAAATAATTTTAATATATTATTTATCATTTATTTATATAGATAAATCAGGTTGATAGTAAATCATATAATTATTATTAATTTTTTTATATGTTTAAAAATATTATTCTCTTAAAAGAACAACTTTCAATATCCTTCAGTGAACGATAATAAAATTAATTTTAAGAACATTTAGAAAATTAATTTTATTAAATAAAATCAACTTTTATCTCAAAATATAAAAATCATCTTAGGGTTAGTTTTAGTAATTCTTTAAAAAAAATTGATGAATAGTGAAAAATATATAATTTTAATACAAAACTGCCTTTTTATCAAATTTATATGTTAAGAATAATTATATTTTATTTTGAGTTAAAAGTGAAATGAGATTAATTGTTCATCATATAATCCATTTTTGGTCATTCGTACTAATTTCACATTAAAACTATATATCAAAACATTCCAATACTTTAATCATTTTTGGTTAAAAATACTATACGTCATGACACTTCTGTGTGATAAAGATAAAATTAATTTATTCCAATTATCTAAGTGGAATTTTGAAAAATATATTAAATATTATTAACAATAATGATTTATATTTTATTATATGTTACACTTAGTTTTTTTATGAAATTATGTTTTTTGAAAGTGATTAAAATTAATTACTATAGTAAAGGGAATAAATATCTTAACAAAGAACATAATATTAAACATAAGGTGAAAAATATCTTATAACATGTCTAAAATGAAATGGATTTAAGTATTTATAACATATCATACCTTTGTTCATGTTTTTACTATTATTAGATACAATTTATAGAGGAAGAGTATTTTTGGAATTCAATTTTCAAATATTAACAAGAATGTCACTCCTCCCCTATATGAAAACAAACTCAACCCTCACATGATTTCACACAACTAAAGCCCTTTGAATCGAATGAAATATCTATAAATATCCTCTTAATTTTGAAAAAATAATAATAGAATCATGCCTTTGGCTGGAATACCAACCAAGGAATCTTTTTACTGAAAACCCAAATTAGTTACCCAATGAAAATGTAACATCCAATCTGATGCTCTTTTTTCTATTTCCATTTTACATACTCAAAACACTTCTTATTACATGATTGTTTAAAATATTTAGTACCCTATTTATAATAATATTTTTTTAGTAATTTTTTTAAAATAAAACTTATATACAATTCCATCTAATTGTTAATGTACATGACATTCTTGTGTAGGAGATATATCACCTCATGAAATGATGTTGTCTGTTACCACTTTACAACCATAAAATGATTAGAATTATAGTGGAAACTTTTTTTATATGATATATATTATTTTAGTGATTTATTTATGTTTTTTTAATTATAATATTACACATACCTCCATACCTTCCATTTTTTGTAAATACGATAATTTCGTTTGGAGATGTATGGATTACTGACTCCTCAAATAAATGTGATTCAATCACACGCTAAATCAAATGTATTAATGATTGGTTTGTTAATATTATTTAATATATATTAGATAATAATTATTCTAGAATTATTATTATATATATTATTTACTTTCATTCATTTAATATGACATTTAAACAGAAACATCATTCAAATGTACGTACCACCTACCTTCTATATGAATGGTGTCTTTAATTTCGTATTTCTATAAATCATGGAATATTATAAATATATATATAATTAATATACATGATATACATATAATTTTTTACTATATTTAATTCATCGTATAAGTATGAGGTCCAATAATATAACAAATTAAGACACATTCGAAAAATAAAGAAAATATTACCTTACACGTGTGCCTAACATAAAAGTGTTGTAAAAAGTGAAATATCAAAAAATATATGGTATAAAATATAAAAAATATGACTATGTGCATGAAAAAGAATAATATTTTATTTATTATAAATGAGTTTTTATTGATTACGATGGGAGTCAAGACATCATTAAGTGGATTTCAGGTTTCACTTTAATTTCTCTAAGATTTACACAATATTCACCAAGAATTTATTTTTTTATGTTGTATATATTATAATTAATATATTCTATTATTATCCTTAAATTATTTTTAATTACATATAAAGTTTATTTTATCTCTTTCAATTGGTTTTTTCATAATTTACCAAATCATTAATGTAGCGTTTTCTCAATTTCATTCTTTGAGACAAATTCCATGAACATAAAAAAAATATTTTCACAAACAAAATTTCAATTTTTTTATTCAAAAATGAACACTTAAAAAAATTCATAGAATAATGATTTTAAATATTTGTTTATAGTTTATATAATTCTTTTATATTTTTATGATTATATTTTGAATGAAAAATATTTTAGAAAATGTTATATGTTTTAAAAATTATTTTTTAAAGGAAAAGTTGTAACACCCCAATCTTCCACAACACATTTCCCTTTAAATAATGTAGTAGCTTGAATTGTACACAACATGGAGTTGTAGCAAACCACGACCAATAAAACTACTTGTTATGAATAGTAACACCCACTTTTTGAACTTTTTTATATTTTATTTTACAAAATGGAATTCATTTTTAGATTGAAAAGATAAAAATTATCTTGGGGTGAAATTTTGGAATTTTTCTGAAAACATTCAATTTTTGATGAATAGTGAAAAACACTACGTTATTTTTTAAAACATTCATTTATTTAAATAATTAGTTAATTTATTTAAATTTATATTATGTAAAAATAGACACATAATACTTATATACATTTAATGTAATTAATTAGAGTCATTTTATAATAATATTAGGCATATAAAAATTTATTGATCATTATACGGTATTTTAACAACCTTTTTGTAGCATTAATAAATTTCCAAAAAACATATTTTTACACATTCTGTGAGATGAATTTTTAAAATCCGAGAGACATGGCTTTCATTAGTAGGTAATATGTGGTTCAATAAGATGAAAATAATTTTGGTGAATAGAAACTATTGAATTTTATTTACGATGGTTAAAAATTAAATATGTTATTTAAAGGTAAAAATGATATTATAATTACTCGTACACATATTATATTTCTATTTGATAAGTTTATATGAAAAAAAAATCAAACAATTGAATAAAATATGATCCTTTTGGTCCAGTTGGATTATATTTGGACATTTATTATTATTTTAATCAAAAAATAGTTAAAAGTGTTAAATTCAAAGATTAATAACCAAACCATTTTAATATTGGGATATAAAAAAGATATATTTGACTATAAGTATTCATTAGAAATATAAAAATATTTCCTACATAATAGTATATTATATATAATTTTTTATCTTTAAATAGTTGAATTTATTTCTAATACATTGATGATGTAGTAATTACCTTATTAATGACTGATTAATATAATTGATATTATAAATTTAAAAATAAATTTAAAGTGATTCATTTGATGCATTAAAATAATTTTCTAGGTTACTATGACATGTTAGAGTTTATTAAATGATTTTTTTTTCAAATTAATCATGTTGTTATTGATTTAACAAAAACAAAATACCAAATAATGTCAAAAAAGACATAAATGAGTTTTTAAAACATATACTATATTATTCATTGATATAATATTTCTAAAAATATAAGGATAGAAAAAAGGACTTGGATAATGTTATATATATTAACAATTAACCCCGTGGAGATCACATGGCTTTTTATGTTATGTTTATTAACCATTTATAATAATAATACAAAAATATATGGTAAAATTAAAACTATATAACTAAGAGTTAAATCTAAATGATAAGGTTAATATGGTGACCGAAACCTATCGAAAACAAATTAGTTAAGATTTTTTTGATGCATCCTCACTTCATCATCTAAATAAATAATTTTAATCCATTATAAACTGAAGATTAATTTATAATAAAATAATATTTCAAGCATTTACAAAAGTGACCCTAACCTCTCTTATAAAAGGCCATTTGCCCTTCTCACAAAATCACACATTCAAAGACATTTGGCTCAGCCAAACCCTACCCGAATATCCTCCTAAATACTCTCACATCATCCTAGATTCCTTCATTTGATTTGATTCCTAACTATGTAGCCTATTTAACCAAATCCAAAGGAAGCATTTGTATAAGTGGTAAATATTTTACCACCTCTTTCCTGTTTTTTTCTTCTTCCACTTCCTCTTTCTTTGTGATTCCTATAAAAAATAATTTTTCCAGTACCTTATACATAATTTGATGTTATTATAAATATTTTAAAACCATATTCATTTTTCATTCCATCCTATAAATGAAAAGTCATCATACGTGCGTACATGTGGCTTACCGTCTATGCATCGTGGTGTAGTTTGTTATTCAAACACTTCATTATTTTTATGGGTATAATAATGATATATAATTGACATATATAAAAAATATAACATGTTAATGATAATTTATATATGAAATAAATTTAAATTATCTATGATTTCCCCTTTAATTGAATGATATTGTCACCCGGGCATACGTACAAATTACTGTCTCCACAAACGCAATGAAATTCATTCCCAATCTCAAACATTCAAGAATAATATTCATTTTATGAAAAAAAATAATGTCTAGTAAATTAATATAATTATTTATTTGAATCAAATACAACCTATCCATATCAAACATGACTTACATAACCAAAAATATAAAGGGAAACAAATCAGTTAATACCCGAAACACTGATACTACTAAAATATTATTATCAAAATTGTTTTAAAAGATTATATATGAAATCATATTTATGTATAGAGTTCATGTATAATTTAATAACAATGAATTATCTATTATACCTGAGGTTAATGTATCATCGACCATGGAAAGTATAAAGAAAGTGTTAATTTTACAATCTCTTTATTTATTCAAGGTTGTTTACACATAAGTACCTACCGAGACTTCGTTATAATACACATCCGTGTTTCTTAAAAATTTATTTCAAAACATTTTTATTATTTCCTAAAATATGGGTTAAAGTTTTATATACCCTTGTTTGACTTTATATAAAATTTTATTAAAGGAATCAGTCCGTTTTTTTTTCAAACAGGTTATTGGAAGACCTTTTCGACGAAATAAGGTAATTTTTTTTAACTTATATGGCAGGTGAAACAATTTTTCGACATTATAACACATTATAAGATTCTCCTACAAGCATATAAAAAAAATTTCAAAATAAATATTTTCTTTTATAATTATGATACTTTTAAATTATTTCAAAATAGAAATAGATACTTCTCTCAAATAGTTTTGATATCATTTATGTCAACATCCTTTGATGGATTTTACCCTTGTTTGATGTTGATTTAATATGATAAAAATCTTCGATATTGTATTGATGGTTTTTCATATGGTTTACTACAGATGTGTTATTTTTATACCATTCATGGTTTATGGTTAATGTATTAACATTTCATATTCTAGTTTTAATATGAATGTTTAAGTTATGTTTCAATCTTTTTATATGAGGAATACATTGGACTTAGTAAGTGATGGGAGGAGCCCAATATACCTCTTCGATGCAACAGTATGTCTCATGAGACAAACTAGTGTCTTGTCACAGGGCTTTGACAAAATCATATTTGTAGTCTTTTCACGAGACCTTGAATATGGGGTTATGATAGCTGTCACTACACATTCAATCATTATTAAATTATCTATTTATATTACATGTGATTATTTTACTAGTAGAATATACTTGTGAATAAGTAAATGGAAAAATTTTATTTACATGTTCCAAATTATTATCATTTTACGTATAAAAGGCTATTGTTTTAGTCTTATTCATTTCCTTAAATAATAATGTTTTTTAATAAATTTTTTTCCATATTGTTATCCTTAATGAGAATTTGAGATCCCCCTTTTCTCGTGTTTTATTTTTTCCATGATGAGAAGAAGTATATTACAATTAACCTGCATGAATAAGGTAAGGGGTATAAGAGTGTTCAAAGGGGACACAATGTATTTTTTATATCATGATGTAATGTAAAACTTCTGTATGTATCCAGTACTTCCAAGGCTACTAAGATAATCATTTTTAAAGAAATGATTTTTTGTGAGCATGAAAATTTTATTTAATAATGCACCAACATAGGGTAACTGGGGTCTGTGCATTATATTTGGTATGAGAGAAAGTTTAGAAAAAATCCTAGAAGCTAGATTTAATGAAACTATGATTAGAAAACATTACACTAAGATAGAATTTGATGATTAATATAGAGGAACTTCCTATAATTTATTTATGTATAAATTTAGTGAGTTTTCTAATCAATGAATTCCTTACTGGATATGTGCAAGTAGAGGTTGCTCTGTCACAGATGTACCTAGGAGTGAAAAATCTAACAAGGAGTTTCGGGCATGACCCAGGGTATCTAGATACATAACAATAAGCCTTTCTAAACTCTTAATTACAAAACTCCTGAGGGATATGCTTAAGATAATTGATAATTTCTATAAAAATCATTATAGAGGATTTACGAGTATATATATCCATAAATAAATCATTTCTATGATCATGGATTATATCCATAAACTGTTTAACTTATGTTTAGAGTTTTAAAAGTTTTGAATTATGTTTTGAGATTCATAAACAAATGTAGTGTATGTCATTTTTAGAAATGGTACCTATGGGAAGAAATGGAAACCATATCAATACACGTAATCCATGTAGAGATTTCCCTCCTACTCCAGATAATTATAGTGGAGCATGTGATGCAACTGGTGTTGATTAGATTATCACTATACTAGGATAACTCATTCAGTTTATGAATAATTACCTTACCCATAGGGAGAACCCTAATCCACAACACAAAGGGTCAATGTTATACCGCTTCATGAGAAATAAACCACCAATATTAAACAGGGATAGAAGTCCATTTGTATCTTGGCAGTGGATATGTTCCTTAGTAAAAATATTTCCTGATTTGGGGAGTAGCGAAAGGGAAAAAGTTTTCATGCATTATTATCTCCTCATGAAAGATGTAGATTAATAGTTGTCATTATTTCAAAACACAAAGGAATATTAAGGAGTATCAAGTATGTAATGGCTGGAGTTTAATGATATTTTCTAAAAAAACATGTTCCTCTTGACCATTGAGCGGATATGGAAATAAAATTTCGTAGTATGAGTCAATAAGAGGATGATAATGTCACAATGTATGAGGCTAACTTTACAAGGTTTTCAAGGAATGCAACATATTATATAAGTAACCCAGGGAGTATGATTGATAGATACATATATTTCATAAAACCATTTCTCCAACGAGAATTAGTCTCACAATTCTTCTCATAATACAAATATATTGTCTCGTGTGCTATAAAGACAAAAAATAAATTATTTAAGTCTTGTGAGTTTAAAGTAATGAAAGAGAAGAAGAGATCGAATGAAAACTCCTGAAATAGATATAAGGGGAAGAAGGGAAAAGAATAATATCCATCCTTTGGTAAATGTGGGAAGAAACACCCAGGAACATTCCTCAAGGGAATGGGAGTCTCTTACATGTGTGGTGAAAAAGGCCACCACGCTCGTGATTTCAAGGGAATGAAAGATGTTGTCAATAATAAATCCTAAAATTGTTGATAAATGTGGAATTATGAAAATTAATGTCCTATGTTCCAAGGGAAATTACCTCAGAAAATGTCAAGGGAGCAAGGCCATGCTTATGTAATCACTACTGCTGAGGTTGAAGCTTTGAAAGGCATGGGGGAAAGTAATATAATGGTTTCCTCAATTTTAGCCAAGCTTTATTTGATTATGGAATATCAAATTGTTTCATATCATCCCAATTTTCTAAAAAAATAGATATTTCCAATTTTATTTAACAAGGGAGTTTTCATTCAAAACTCTTATGGTAAGTATCATTGCAACAATGTTTTTTGAATCAGTTTACATTATGGCCTATAAATGTTCTTTATCTGCTGATCTCATCATCATACAATGAATGAATTTGATATAATCTGGGGAATGGATTGGATTTCAGACCATTATGTGAAAATTTACTGTAATAAGAAGGAGGTTAAAATTTTCTATTATAAAAAGGAGTTCCTTATAATTAGAGTAGAAATATCACCACCTGATTCTTACCAGGATCAACCCCTATCAGTTATACTAATTTCAATTAATTGGGAGAAAGAGAATAAAATAACTTTGGGTGAGAAAATATTGTTCAAATATAAGATATATATATTTTTAAAGAATATGTTGATGTGTTTCCATAGGATTTTCCTGGACATCATCCAGAATGAGAAATCGAGTTTTCCATTAATTTAATTTAGGGTTCAAGTCCCATATCGAAGACCTCTTATAAAATGGACACTATGTAATTAGTGTAACTATAGAAGAAACTAGAGGAACCAAGTAATAAAGGATATATTCTCCCCTAGGTTTTCTCCATGGGGATCCCTTATTATATTTTTTAATATGAAAGATCGATCTACGAGGTTGTGCATTGACTACAGGGAGATCAATTCTATAAAAATAAAGAAAAATTATCCCCTACCTCACATTGATGATTTATTTTACCAACATCATGGAGCTCCATATTTTTCAATGATTGACCTTCGATATGGATACCATCAGTTTTGTGTGAGGAAGGAAGACATTCTGAAAACAGTATTTCAAACCATGTACGGGCATTATGAGTTTACAGTAATGAATTTTGGATTGACTAATGAACCCTATGTATTTATGGATCTAATGAATAGAGTTTTTATGAAAGTTCATGATGACATTGTAGTGGTATTTATTGATGATATATTGGTATACTAAAGAAACTATGAAGATCATGAAAACCGCTTGAGCACTATTCTGAAATCCCTCAGAAGAAATGAATTGTATGGGATGTTTAGCAAGTGTGAAATCTTACATCAAGAGATTTAATTTCTTAGCCATATTGTCTCTATGGATGGAATCACTGTAGATCCGTTATAGACCATGGAAATACAGGACATGCCATCACCGATTATTATAACTGAGGTACACTGTTTTATTAGTTTAGAAGTTTTTTATCAGTGATTTTATCAGAATATTTCCAGATTTCCTAACCCATTAACAAAGATCTCATGTAAATGGGTTTGATTTTTTTGGAAAATAGTGTGTGAATAATGTTTTGAAAAACTGAAGATAAGATTATTCAATGCTCTTGTATTGACTCTACCGTCAGGGAATTATGGGTTTGTTATTTATAGTGATGCTTCAAATAAATGACATGGGTGTGTCCTTATATAGAATGATAGATTTATTGCCTAACCATCACAGCAGTAAAAAAATCATGAACAACACTATCCCACTCATGATCATGAGTTAGCAGTAATAATCTTTCTTTTGAAGATAAAAAAGACAATTTCTATATGGTGAAAAAATGTGAGATTTATAATGATCAAAAGTGTTTGGATTATATTTTCTCACAAAAATAACTCAACATGAGGCAAATGAGATGGCTTGAACTACTCACAAAAAATGAATGAATTTTACACTACCACATAAGGAAAGAAAATAATGTGGTAGATGCTTTGAGCAGAAAGGATCATAGAGTTTGGAACAAGATGAGATTTTAAAGGGATCCTATGGTCATGGATATAGTAAATATGGATATAGGAATTATCATGGAAGTTGAAAAATCAATATATTTTCAAATGGTTTCAAAACCATCTTTATAAGAATGGATAAATAGTTCTCAGACTGATGATGAGTAGTTTAAAAAGAAAATTAAATCTATGAATGATGGGAGATTGATTGACTTCGTATATGATGATGGAATTTTTTAATTTTTGAGGAGGCTTTATTTTTTTGATATACCAAATCTAAAAATGGGCTTGTTATATGATTCCCATAAATCTGATTTCTCTATACACCTTGCTAAAAATAATTTCTATAGATATTTGATGGAACATTTTTTGGTAAAACATGAAGAGAGAAATATTTGATTATGGGTAAAGATTTAGGGGTTGCCAATAAGTGATAGCTGGAAGGCAACATCCCAGATGAGTCCTGCAATATCATCCCGTAACTGAGTGGAAATGGGGTGATATTACAATGGAAGTTTTCATGGGAATACCAATGACTCCAAGATGTAATGGTGCAATAAGGGTCATAGTTGATTGTCTTACCTGGTCAGCATGTTTTATTGCTACCAGAAAATATTTACCACTTGAAATCTAGAGAGACTATATATTAATGATGTTTTAAAACGTCATGAAGTACCCCTCTAGATTTTTTATGCTTTTAATCCCACTTTTACATCTTTATGCTATAAATGTCTTCAGAAGGCCTAGGATACTGAACTTTGTTTGAGTACTTCCTACCACCGTCATACTGATGGTCAATCAGAATAAACTATTCAAACTTTAAGAGACATTTTAGGATCTTTTTCACATGATATTAAAGGTATGTGGGATCAATATTCTCCTCTAGTATAATTTTCTTATGAAAATAGATTCCATTAAAGTATTCATATTACATAATATGAAGAATTTTATGGAAAGAGATATCGCACACCAATTTGTTGGGATGATGTTGCAAAAAAAACATTTAGGCCTAGAACGTATTGAGGAAACATTGGAAATGTTGAAGGTTAACCAAACCCAAATCAATGAATCTATATGTAAGAAAAAAATTTATGTCGATAATTGATGGTAGGATTAGGAATTTTATGTTGGAGATAATGTTTTCTTGAATCTATCTCCATGGAAGAGAGTTATATGATTTGGTATAAAGGGTAAATTAAGTCCCTGGTACATCAGTCCTTTTGAATTTCTAAAATGAATTGGGGCTGTAGCTTACCATTTTTCAATGGCACTAAATCTCTCCAAAGTTCATGACGTGTTCCACATATCACTTTTATGAAAATACATGTAAGGCCCAAAAATGTACTCACCTATGATGAAATAGAACTAGAACCTGATCTGTCTTATTGCGAAGAGCCTACATGAATTATTGATACTAGAGAACCAATTTTGAAAACTGGATGACTCGTCTAGTAAAATTTATATGGAGAAATCATAATATAGAAGAGGAAACAAGGGAACCTAAGGAACGTATGACAAAGAACCACCCGAATATTTTAATGCATTAATATTCTAGAAATTTTGAGGATGAAATTATTTTAGGTAGGGGAGAATGTAACACCTCAAGCTTCTAGGGTACGTTTCACATTGAATAATGAAATAACTTGCGATATACAAAACATGGAGTTTAACCACAACATGACCAATCAAACTAGTCGTTATGAACTATAATTCCCACTTTTTGAAATTTTATAAATTTTATTTTTTAAAATGGACTTCATTTTTGGATTCTCAATATCAAAATTTACTTTGGGTGAATTTTTGGTATTTTTCTAAAAAGATTCATTTTTTGATGAAGTGTGAAAAAACACTAAGTTATTGTTTAAAACTATATGTTATTTAAATAATTAATTATTTAATTTATAATTATATTAGGTAAAAATTGATACATAATACATATATATGATAAATTTAATTAATTGGAATCATTTTATAATAATATTATATATATATATATTTCTTAAAATTTTGACCGTCTTTTACACACCTTCTACGAGCATTTGAAAATTTGAATAAAATGTAATTTTTCCACTTCTGAAAGTTTAATTCCAATAATCAATGAGACATAGTTTCCATTAGTAAGTAAATTTTGGTTCAATAATATTAAAATAACTTTTAGTGAGTAGTACCTTTTGACTTTTATTTACCACGGTTAAAAGTAAATAGGGTAATTAAATGTAAAAATGATATAAGAGTTACCCTAAAACATTTTCTAATTATATTGGATAAGTTTATTTAAACAAAAATCAACCTTAAGAATAAAATATTATTCTTTTAGTCCACATGGATTAAATTTAGGCATTTATTATTATTTTATTTAAAGAAGAGTTAAATGTGTTAAATTCAATGTCTTATAACTAAACCATTTTTTATTTTGTGTTATAAAATAAATAAATTTAACTATAAATAATCATTAAAAAAATAAAAAAATTCACATATAATGGTATTTTATTTATAATTTTTATAATTTATATAATAAAATTTATTTAGGATACAATGATGATGTAGTAATTAGCTTATTAACGAAAGATTAAATTAACTGATATTATAAATATTAAAATAAATTTAAACTGATACTTTTGAAAAATTCCACTAATTTTTAAGGTTAATATGACATATTAGGGTTGATTAAATAATTTTTTTTTCTATGTAATCATGTTTTTAGGGATTTAACAAAAATAAAATATCAAATAGTGTCAAAATTGAAATAAAAGAGTTTTTATAACAAATATTATATTATTAATTGATATAATTTTATTAAAAGAATATATGATTAGGACAGAAGACTCATATAATTATATCTATAAAAAAATGAACCACTTGGGGTTCTCTTGGAATTTTATAGTACGTTTATTAACCATTTATTATCATAATACAATAATACATGGTAAAAGCAAAACTATTTAACAAAGAGATAATTCTAAATGATAAAGAAAATATGGTGACACATACCTATCAAAAAAATATTGGTTGACAGTATTCCAACCCATACCCATACTCTAAATAATTCTTTTTGGAGCCATTATAAACTGAATATGATTGTATAATAAAATAATATTTCATTCTTTTCCAAAAGTAAACCTCACCACTCTTATAAAAGGGAAATTCACCTTCTCTCAAAATCAAACCTCAAAATCCATTTGTCTCATCCAAACACTACCAAAATATCCTCCCAACTACCATAAAATCATCCTAGAGGCCTTATATTGATCTTAATTCAACCTAAGGAGACCTTTTGATCAAATAAAAATAAATCACCCCAAGAAGAGTTAATTATTTCACCACCTCTTTCAAGTTCTTTTTTTCTTCCACTACCTATTTCTATGTTATTACCATTCCAAAATAATAACTCAATCACCTTATACATAATGTGATTTTATTATTAATATGTTACTTACATATTCATTATTTTATCCATCTAATGAATAACAAGTCACTATACGTGTGTATGTTTGGCTAACCATATCCACGTCGTGGTGTAGCTTGTTATTCAACCACTTCATTATTTAGATGGGTATAATAATGATGTATAATTGATGTAAATAATAAATATAACATTTTAATGATTCATTATATATGATATAACATTCAATTATATACTATTTCACCTTCAATTGAATGATATTTTCTCTCATGCATTCGTACGGATTACCGTCTCCACGAACGCGATGAAATTTATTCCACATCGTAACAATTCAAGAATAAATTTTATTTTATGATTAAAAATAATTTTTAAGAACTTAATATCATTTTAGATATGAATCAAATACATCTTATCCTTATCAAACATGACTTACATAACAATTCATATAAAGGACGACGAATCAGTTAACACCCGAAACGATAATACTATTGAAATATTATTAACAAAGTAATATTATAAGATCATATTGGATATCATATTTATGTATATGGTTATTGTATAATTTAATAACAACTATATAACTATTATAGAGGATTTTAACATACCCTTGAACTAGGAAAATTAAAAGGTAAGGGTTAATTAAACAATCTCATTATTTATCTGAGGTTGTTTATACGTAAGTATCTACTGGTACATCTTTATAATACAAATCCATGATTCTTAAAAATGTATTTGAATTTTTTTTACTATTTCCTAAAATATGGTTTAATTTTATTTATACCCTTGTTTGAATTTTTATAAAATGTTTATAAAGGAATCATTCTATCATTTTCCAAACAAGGTACTTTATGCCCTTTTTCTATGAAATAAGGTAAGAATTTTTTTCTACCTTATATGTCAGGTGCAACTATTTTCCACCATTATAACACCTTCGAAGATTCTCTTACAAGGTTATAATAATATTTTAAAAATAAATTTTATCTTTTATAATTATGTGACTTTTAGATTATTTCAAATTAATAAGATATATTACTCTCAAATAGATTTTATTTCATCTATGTCAACATCCATTGATAAATTCAACACTTGTTGGAATTATATTTATTATGATTAAAATATTCCATACTGTATTGATGGTTTTTTGATACGTTTGACAATGGATGTGTTATTTTTATACCATTTATGGTTTATGGTTAATGTATTAACTTTTCATATGCTAGTTTTAATATGAATGATTATGTTATGTTTCAAACTTTTCATATGAGGAATGCATTTAACATAGTAAGTGACAGGTGGAGCCTTCTATAGCTCTAAGATGCATTGGTAGGTCTCATGAGACAAACTAGTGTCTGGTCACAAAGCCTTGAATAAAATATTATTTGTTTTCTTGTCATGAGGCCATGATGACGTTGTTATGATTTCCGGCATTATGCATTCCATCATTATGACATTGGATATTGGTATTACATGTGAGTATTCCACTAGTTGAATATCCATGTGAATAAGTAATTGGAATTATTTGATTTAACATTGTCATATTATGTTCACGTTTATGTTTTAAAGGATTGTGTTTTAGTCGTATACATTTACATAAATGTTTATGATTATTTAAAAAGGTTTATGCTATATTGTTATCCTCAATACTCATCTGATCTCACCGCTTTCTCATGTTTTTTTCTTAGGATGTGAAGATTTATATTACAATTAACCTTTTAGAATAGGTTATGTGATATAAGAGTGTTCAAAGGGGAATCACTATTTTTTTATTTCATGATGTAATATAAATAATTTGTACATATCTAGTAATTCTAAGTATACTAACCTAATTGGTCTTTTGAGAAATGATCTTTTCTGATCATGAAAATGATATTTGATAATGGGCCGACTCTGGGAAACTAGGGTTGGGGAATTACAAATGTGATATTTTCCAAAAGAAATTTTTTCGATGATCTTATAAGATTATTTTTCATGAAATATATCATTCATTATTGTTACAAATTTCATTATAGGGATATGATCCAACAGTTCCAAACATATTCTCTCTCTAAATGGTTTATGTTAAAATGATATTATTTAAATGAAATATGTTTCACATTTATAAGTTATATTCTTATTAAATATACTTCATTTCAGTGGTTTTTATTTATATAAATGGGCATCAAACCTATATATTTTATATGGATAATATATTGTTGAATAGTTCTGTAACCCTTTTCATTTCATCGATTGGGATATGATTTTTTATGAATTTGTGGAACATGTATGTATGATTTCATTTTATGATCGGTGGGACCTATATCTTCCTCTAATAAATTAGGTAACAATTTATATCTCATAAGATAATAATGGGAATCATTTTAATGGTAAAGATCCACTATTGTAAAATTGGGGAACATGATCTACGATGAGATGATGGGGAAACATATATAAAATGGGAAGATGGGGAGACCCAACCCACTATTTGATGATGAGGAAACAATATACCTTTCATATGAATGTCTACGATTGAGGATAGTTTGTCCCTTATAGAAGGGGTAGTTCCCAAAATTCTCTCAAATATGTTCAATTGATTCACATTTACTCATAGAGAATTATGTTACATTATTAGGTGTCTTCCTCAAATCAATTCTTTTGTCATTATTCCCTTTGCTCATTCTCTTGATTCCCTTATTATTTATATCCAATAAACATCCAGTCTTTATGCCATTATTCATTTGTACGATCCTTGATATGCAAGGCATGATCTTTTTAATTTCATTATCATATTCTCATACCCTTATGATCATGTTCATTCTAACATATCATCCTTGTTTATCCTTAATATTAATCTGAGCTCTCCTATTTTTATGTTTTCACTCCTCAAGTTAGGAAGTTATGTATTTTGTATTTTTTGTTTAAGAAGGGTGGTAGTCATGATGAAACTAGTGGAGGATAATATTTCCTAGTTATGTATGAGTTTTTATGTTTCCATGTTTCCAAATTCACTTGAAAAATATGGTCTTTGGGTATCAGTTCGTGTAATGATACATGTATTCAAAAAAAATGATGTGATTTTAATGTATGAAAAGTGACAGTTGTTTTAAGTTAATTATGGTTGGTGAATGGTTTTTCTAGACATGTGAACAAACCATGTGAGGGTTTTTTGGAGACAGTGGCTAATACAAGGTCACCAAATAGTTTTCCAAACTATCCTTTATTATCGTGAACCATTAAAAACATGGTCCAAAAATTATGGATCCCACAGAGAGAATATAATTAATGGAAAATAATTTCCAAAATTTAAACCTAAATAAATTCCACTCATCCCAATGGAATGATAAATCTATACACTTGTTCTGTGAGTTATCTATTGTCCAATTATGTTGCGTTGGAGGATAGATTATTTATTGAGTTCCCATTTATGGTTGTTTTACTTATTTTTCCTTTTATTCCCTCTCTTGTATTAAGAAAAGTATTCAATTGGGGATAGATTCATGTTATTTTATTCTAATCACGATGATTTTTAGTTGTATTATTTAATTATAACCAGATCTGAGGAACATATAATGTGTTTTAAGAATGTTTATTGATGATTTTCAGTCAATATTAATTTTCACTAAAGTTTGAGAGGTATGTGTATTCACTCTAGACTACTATTAGTTTAAAATTTATGGATTTATTACAATTTGATTTAATATATAAGTTTAAATATTGAAATTTTGTTTCAATTTTTATCAGAAAGGCAATTTAATGAAGTTTTATGAAATATTAAAAATTAGTTGTTTTTTGAAAACAGAAATTAGATATATTATTTTAAATTGATTATTTTTAAAAAGGAAATTGTTTTGATGCACTAAATTGTTTTGGGAAATAATTTACATAAATGGATTTTTTTATTGCACGGGTGGATCAATAGATTTTTCATGAGATTTATCATAAATGGATTGTGTGTGATCATTTTAATTGATGTTTCCATGTATATGTGGGTTATAAAATTTTGGTATTTAGTATATGGTTATCTTTTGATAACATGGTAGATTGATGAGAGGCCGATCATGAGTATAAAACTGTCCCCTGAGCAGAAATGTTTTTTTGTCGGGAATAAAATTGGTTATCCCAGATGTATTTTAGGAAATGGGTTTAATGTTTTTTTTGGAATCATTCCATTAAAATGGTTTTGGTTTCAAAAAAAATGTATGACAAGATATAAAAATATTTAAATGTGGCTTTAAATAGTATTATATACATACATGATCAATTACTATCGTAGTGGAATGAGCATAGATGTCAGTGGGTAAATCTAACATAGTTTTATACTCAACCCCTTCATGTGGACTTAGGTGTGTATATAAATATTGTATATCAAGACATAATAATAAGAATTAAATCTCATTTTTGTAGTTATGAATCATGATATATTGGGTTTTTTTATTGATTATGATATTGGAAATTGTTTTGGAGTTTCCACTAGATGTCTTATTTTCATTGGATATTTGTTTGTTTTAGTTTACTCTTTCAATTATCATATTGTTCATGGTATTTATAAGGTTTTATTGTCAATTATTCATATATAGAGTTGTATTATATTGTTCTCATTAATCTAATTGTGTTTTTCGGTGGTTATATTGATATGTTTTTCATTCAAAATGAATAGTAACCACTAACTATTTATAAATCTCTTGGAATTTAATTCAAGACTCTTGTGTCATGGGGATGTCACATAATGCATATTAATGTTATTATTCTTTCCAATCCAACATTTAGGGTTTGGATGTTACACAAATGATCAAGTATATAACTCTGAGAATAATTTTATCCTAGTAATGATTCGAGTATGATCAAATTCACATGAAACATTATAATTTTTTAATGTAGATCAGAATGATGATAATCTATTTGTTAAACAAGGTTTTATGATGATGGAGAATTTAAAAATCATGTGAATTCGTCACATAAAGAATAATTTGTTATACATTTTTTGAAGGACTGATTCAATGGTTAATTTTCTATTTATACACCCTATGAAAGGGTCTCATTTGAAGATGATGAGTTTTTCAAACATCGAAGTGCATAGTGAGTGAAAATATATCCTAAGAAGAACTCTTATTTCACATGACAGTTTCATGTGGAAAACTTTTTTCTCTTCCATTGAAATCTCATGATGGTGGATTAAGGTTTGCGAAACATATACAATATAATATACCCTAGAAATATTTTCATGGATATGAAAATAGTTAGAAGGATTCACCAAAGTGTATACTATTACATGAAGGATCCTGGTATCTATCAATATGTAATTATTCCTAATTGAATTGTGATTCATGAGAATGACATGAGATTGAGTTCTTTCGATGGAGTGTGTTGTGTGAGGATACAATAAGATGACACAATATTCTTTTGAAATGAATAAGTGAAAAAGAGATGTTCCATTAATATAGATAAGGATTTCACAACAAGTGTACTTATTGTTTGGCTGAATTGTGTGAGTTTTGAGGGAAATGTACTTATTAAATGAAGACATGTTATTGGGAATAAAAAATAATACAATATGTTGTGCATGTTCTTAGAAAATATTCATTTTTTATGTCATTGAGGAAGAAAATGATGTTTCCAAATATTCTTTCATTAATCAATACATAAATACACATGAAATAATACATGCAAGAATGTGTGAAGATTCTACATTTGTATCATTCTTAGTGTAATTTTGGGAAGACGATGTAGTTTATTACAAACATTCATGAATTTTCAATAAGATTTCATTCAATATAAAAAAAATTGGTTGCATTGTTTTGATATTGAAGAAAATAACTTACCCTATTAGTATACCCTAGTTTTTAGTGATTTGATATTATTTAGTTCATTTGAAGACTGGTAAATTTTATCGTGATTGTGCAATTTCCATTGAATTGCTGATGTTATTGAATATTGAGAAAAAGAAGATTAAGTGACCCTATTTTCAAATGGGGAATGAATTCATCTTGAGCTAGTGTAGAATAATTCATATACCAATAGAGAAATCTTTATTTTTGGATCTTATAATGTGTCACTTGAGATCTGTGGATGTATTTATTGTGACTCTAACCCATAATAATCTTCCAGTATGAATCTAATATATGTTAGGGGATGTTGGTAACACTCTAGAATGTTGTATAAAGATCCTCTTGTAGTGTCATGACTTGTCCCCTGAGGCATGTGTCGTGACTACCCCAAGCCCTCCTTCCATAGGCCATGGCTGGCGACTAGAACTGGAAAGGCATATCCTTGAAACTTGGGAGGAATTGCCTTTTAAACCTGCAAACAACACAGTCCAAGTAGACTGTAAGGTACAAGAACAAGGAAAACTATATAGCAAAAGGGTTTGTATAGTATGTAAAGGGGGCTAGAATACATGCCCAACTGGAATGTAAAAGTAAAATAGAAAATAGCTTCTGTGAACACCCTCCAGGGATCATAAATGAAGGGTAGGTATAGCTCTCGAATGGTCCTCTCTGCGGTACATCTCATATAACAGTCCACCTTTGAGCATCCTCTGGTTCTGGAACCCTCATCCTTAGTTAACATTGTCTATCGTCTACAATAGAAACAATAAGGTGCAGGCATAGCCCGTGAAGGGGTGAGTATAACAATTCTTAGTAAGGACCCCAAGACACCCGAATTTCTCTCAAAATATACAAATGATATACCACTAATCAAGAAAACAATAGTTAACCCTGCTTAGGTATATGAACATACATATACCTATGTTATCAAGTATACTCATCTCACTCATGAGGAAACACAAGGCCAAACTACATAGCCAAAATCTCAACTATTCCACGAAGGAAAGAATACCACGATGGTAACACCACAATGTATGTACCACAAAGATAACGCCACATAGTAGAATACCACATAGGTATCACCACATAGGTATGTCCCACAAAAGTAATGTCACACAGAAGAATACAAAAATGGTATCACCATGAAGGTTAGTACCCCCAAAGGTAACACCACAAGGGAGATTACCCCAAAGGTATCATGATGCAGAAGTGCACCACAAAGGCAAAGACTCAATTCTCACTAGGTATAAATTAATTACAGAACTATATATGATTAGTTATACTCCTAGATCATCTTACTTCATCGTGAAGATCTATTTTTTAACCACACTGGATCAAAGATGACAGTCACATGATCTGAATATGACCCACACAGGATAGAGAGATGACCCACACATGATCAGTTTGTGCTTACCCACACATGATCGCTGAGCGCTGACCCACATCGGATCTAATGATGACTCACGTAGGGTCTAATGACTCCTCAAGTACAGCCAGCCACAAGGTCCCTGCAACAAGAACTCTTTATTCCTGTATTTTCTGATCATCAAGCCATTGGTTGATACCTCAACCTCAACTATGTACCTTGATGATGTATCCAAAAGGACTATCATGTAAAAATTGACCCAACGTGAAAGATGAAGCATCAATCGGACGCCTGATGTGTAATTTTTTTTCATTTCCGTTCCGAGGGCCTAGTTGGATTCGGGTATGATACAACCTGGCCATACTCCAAGTTTATCCAAAACTAATTTGGATTATTCCAAAAGGACTGTCTTGATCCAAGGATTTCGGTACAACACACAGTTCATCAAACGGATGCTCATATCTCAAGATATGGCCAAAAAGCCATATCTGGGACCAATTGGCCTAGGTCAGGTTCGAACCAATCGGACTGACCTGTTCTATGTTCGGCCTGGATGGGTCGGGCCGTAGCGGGGCCTTCCTATTGGGCGCAACCCTCTATGGGGTGGCAAACATGCCTGGTGTGGTCCGTTGTGGCGGGGCCTGCTATAACTGCAACATGGAATGGGAGGCGCCCCCCAGTATTCTGAAAGGTCGGTGGACCATTCTGCTGGCCCCTGCTAGCGTGTGAGACCTGCTGGAGCAGTCCTGCTGGACGTGTCACAGCTGACCAGATTTCAGGCCAGTCCTCCTCGCTACGGTGCGACGACACCATAGACCTCCCATGGCTGGCCGGTTGCCGGCCGCCTTGGTGCACCATTGTGGCCTTCCTGCCATGACCTCCTCCTCTAATGGTGGGGTGGACACGCACAACCTCGATACCACACTACCGGCCTGGGTACCAGCAGCATCCTTCCTCCACCACAACCGTCGGGCCACAGCCTCATTCGACGACGCGTTTGCGCCACCTCCATCATCTCGGTCGTCTGGTGTGTCAGGCACCACCCGCGAAGAATACATAAATCAATAATGATTACAGAGGGATTGGGCTATGCTTGTTTGGTCTTCACCCTCCGAGTTAACCAATAGGAGGCGGTTCATGTGAATTGAATCAATGTAAAAACACATTGAACGATTTAAACAATTCCCTACCTCATCTGCTTATTGGAGGTGGCATGAGGAAGGAGATGAAGATGATGAATACGCTGACGCTCATTGCTCCCACAACACACTCCAATGATGGTTCTTCATTCTTGACCAAAGAGTGTTCTTTGTTTGAGAGGATCTCTGTTTTGAGAGGTTCATCATTTGGAGAAAGTTTCTCCAAGGATCTCTTTTTCAAATTATTCCCCCAAACTCAATAAGGGGGAGGAGCCAACTTATTCAATAACTTGATCAATTAATTATTGGCTCATTAATTGGGATAATTAAAAGGTATTCCTAACATTAAATGGGTGTTCTCGTGGTCCCCACCACCAAGCATTCAAATGGGAGGATTCAAATAAAAAATTAAAGTTACTATTTTATTTTTTATTTTTTTTATTACTCACCCACGAAAAACGGATATACTAGCATCCAACCTCAACCTAATGTGGTCGAGGTGAAGGTATCATTAATCAAATATTGGTGATGTGAGTTCAATGGTGTCACCATATTTCAATTCTGAGTACCGGTTAAAGAGATAAAAAATATCGAACATGCGTTTATTGAACATACCTAAAAAATGTTATAAATTTCATTCCGGGCACACCGAGCCTCAGAATCCCATGCTGTTAATTTTGACAAACTTTTAATTTTTCTATATAATTAAAACAAATTACAAGGAAAAATATGAGTCTTTGCATACTCCCCAACACATGGATTTGCATCCCCAAAAGCCACAACACAAACAAGAGAAATAAGTTGGGGTACTGAGCATTAATTTGAGCCTCCCACTCCCATATACTCTCCTGGATGATCTCGTTCTTCCATCATACATGCACTAGAGGTATTGACCTCCCATGATGGGCCCACTCATGTCGATCCTCAATCTCCATAGGAACCTCTGAAAATGTCTCCCCATTTTCGATGTCCAACACTGCCCAGTCAGTGATATGTGATGGATCATGCATGTACCTCGTCAGCTGGGATACCTTAAAAACGATGTTCACTCGGTGAAAATGAGGGGGAAGAGATAAGGAGTATTCCACCTCTCCCACTTTGTTGATGATCTGAAAGGGTCTGATAAAACTAGAAGATAACTTTCTGGCTCGGCCAAATCTCTCCAAACCTCATCGAGATGAGACCCATAGAAAGACATGGTCATCATCCTTAAACACCAGTGGTCTCTATCTCCAGTCATCATAAGACTTCTTCTTACTCTGTGTAGTCTTCATCCGCTCCTGGTTGATCTGCACCTTTTTCGTGGCAGCCTGTACCATCTTTGGTCCCATGAGTGCCAACTCCCCTATGTCAGTCTAGCATAGAGGTGATTTCATGGTTGACAATACAATACCTCAAATGGTACCATAACGATAGTGGAGTGATAACTATTGTTGCATGATAACTCCACAAAGGGAAAGTGAACCTCCTAGCTGCAGTCAAAATCAAGAATGGAAGCACAAAACATGTCCTCGAGGGTCGGAATGGTCCACTATGTCTGACCATCCTTATGAGGATGGAAGGTGGTGATCAACTGAGGTTTTGTCCCGAATGTCTCCAGCAACCCCTTCAATAGATGAAAAGTAGAACATGCATCATGATCAGAGACAATCGTAGATAGAACCCCATGATGAAGCATGGTCTCATTCACATAGAGGCATCCAAATACCTCTTTTCAAACCTGCTCTCTTATAGGTATGTAGTGGGCCGACATAGTGAGTTGGTCAATGATCACCCAGATAGAATCATGTCCCCTAGATATGCATAGAAGTCATATCACAATGTCCCTATATATTCCATCACCCTTCCCCTCTGAAACCTCTAGTGACTGAACTATGCCTGTTGGAACCTGATGCTCTGACATCAATTTATGACAAGTGAGGAACCTTGAGACAGACATTTACATTAATTTCTTCAATATCGGCCACCAGTTCTAACACTGGAGGTCCTAGTACATCCTCACCACTCGTGGATGTACCGCTAGAGGGGAAGTATATAAATATCTCAAAACGTCTTCTCGTAGCACCACCTGCACTATAATACACCCTCTAAAGAGTATTAAATGCTCCCCACCTTCATAAAATCCATCAGGTGTGTGTCCCGTGGATATTTGAGGTCATAAAGCCTCACAATCAGTGTCCCTAAGTTGTGCCTCCCTAACTCATTGATAGAGTGTAGGGGTGACTGTCACATACTGAAGATAAGATCCTACATCCCTATCTACGTACGATATCTTCAATGCAGCTAACTGCTCTATCGCTTCACTCAATAATTGTATAAAAGTTTTATTGATGAGTGAATCTACTATTATGTTCCCCTTTGCTGTAGTCTATACTATCTCGAAGTAATAGTTCTAGAGGAACTCAATAAAACGTCATTGTATAAGGTTCAGGTCCTTCTCGGTGAAGATACACCATATAATCTTGTGATCAGAGTAGACTATAAAATGTTCACCCATCATGTAATGTATCCACACATTCAATGTAAAGACAACTTCTACTAACTCAAGGTCAAGGGTAGAATAGTTCTTCTAATGATGTCTTGACTGTCGAGAACCATACACGATCACTGCTCACTCTGGAATTAGGACACATCCAAGCTCGGTGATGGATGTGTCATAGTAGACTACATACCCAATGCCCTCCTATAGTAGCCTCAAGATGGGGACACTAGCCAGTCTCAGACTTAGCTCTTGGAAACTCATCAGGTATATCTTCAACCACACAAAGGGTTTCCCCTTATTCATCAATGATGATAGGGGTGAAAAAACTCTAGAATAGTCAGATAAAAACCTCTGGTAGAAACTGGCCAATCCCAGTAAAATCTGCACCTCCATCACAGTCTTGGGTGGATCCCAAGGAAGCATGATCTCAATCATCATTGGATCCACTATAAATCCATCCTATGAGATGACGTGCCCCAAAAAGTGGCCCTCTCAGGTCCAGAACAAGCACTTCAAGATCTTACCATAAATATGGTGCTATAGGAGTTTCTCCAAAACTATCTGCAGATGATAGGCATGCTCCTCCTCTGTAGTTGAGTATATCATGATGTCATCAATGAAGACTACCAAAAAACGATCGAGGTATGGATGGAAGATCCTATTCATGATTCCAGTGAACTATATCGGGGAATGGGTTATGTCAAATGGCATAAATAAGAACTCATAATGGCCTTACAGACATCTAATGGTCGTCTTTAACACATCCTCATCTTGTACTATGATCTGGTGATAGCCTGACATGGGGTATATCTTTGAAAGCCATCATTCTCCCTTCATCTGTTCAAATATATCATCAATCCTCAGTAGTGGGTACTTGTTCTTCACGGTCACCTTGTTCATGCGATGATAGTTGACAAAGAGTCTCAAACTCCCATCCGATATCATGGTGAACAAAATCAGGGCTTCCCAAGGGGAAACACTGGGCCTAATGAACACCTTGCTCTGCATGTCTTCCAGCTGTACTCGCAGCTCTCAAATATCCGCAGGAGCCATCCGATATATTGGTGTACATATCAGTGTTTTCCTAGGGTAAAAATAGATATAAATTTACACCTCTCTATGAGGAGGTAGACCCAGGACATCATCAGGAAAAACATCATCATGCTTGTCCACCACTACAGGATAATATGGACTCTCAACATCAACCTCTCCATGGGTAAGGCTAGCCACCTATTTTGTGATCAGATTCCCCCTCTTCTAGGTAAGTCCATCTTGTGCTTCAAAGGTACCATTCTTGTCAGTGAAGGAAAAACTAGTCCCGTCCATGTGGACACACCACACATTGCGCCTAACACAGTCAATATGATCATGGACTCTGGATAACTAGTCCATACCCAAGATGACGTAGTAAGGCCTCAACGCATCTACTAGAAGATTCATGACAAATATCTCGCCTCCTTGAGTAATCTCACACTACAGACACAAGTATTTATTCATTAAATATGCTCCCATAAGATTCTTTATCTGTAAGGATTTATCCAACGAATCCAATGGAATCTCCAGGATCCGAACGAGGGTCCTGAAAATAAAAGAGTGATTGGAACATGTGTCTATAAGTGTTGTAGCTAAGTTAAAGTACACTTAGATCATACCATGTATCATCTCCGAAGAACGATGGACGTAGGCCTCACCTGCATGGAACTGAGCTTGTCCATGTCCACCAGCTTCCTGTTGTAGGATCAAAATAATGATGTAGATGATCAATTTACAAGAGGGGGTGAATTGTATACTTTAAAAATTCCTTTGGAACCTTTAAATTTAGTTACAAAAGACTATTTTTTTCCTTAAGTAAAGGAAAGGGATAAGTTTAACAAAGTTAAAAAAAGAAAATTCACAACACCTCTAACACCGAATCCAAACTTGGAAATAGATTCCGAAAGTAGGTTACGGAAATATGGTTCCAGAAATTGAACCTTAACAAAAGATACAAAATGAGATTCTAAATTAAAGCATATAGAATCTAAAAGAAATAGAGTACAAGTAAGGAAGTATAAGAAAGTTTTACTTTCCTTATATTACAAAATGCAGCAGAACATAAACAAGTAGTTAAACTACAAGTAACGAGATAATAGTCGTTTAACCCAAAGAGAAGGATATCCAACAACCATGGATAAAGGTCCCTTGATTTATACTTTCAAGCAAGTCTTTCTTACCCACACCAGGGTAAGCCCTCGATATGAAGATCAGAGTCTCTATCTTGCTATCCCCGCAAGCCCTCAACTTCAAGGTAGTTGGCGACCTCTGTCTTCCTCGGCAAGGAAGCCCCCGAACTTCAAGGTAGTCAGCAACTCTGTATTTCTATCCCCGGGAGCCCTCGAATGTAATCACTAACATTCGGAGTCGCACGAAGCGTTGAGAGTTAATAAGAGACTCTCTCTCTAGAAATCACTTCAAGCATGTAATCACATGAGTCGAAGATCTGTCAGCCTTTCAGCGCCGAGCTCTTTCAAATGAGCTCCTATTTATAGGTAAGGTCGGCTCCTTCTCCAATGGTCATATTTTCCTTAAAGATCGGAGGGACCTGTACACATGTCACTTAGACAATGGTTAGTTTATAAAAAAATAGACGACATCGTTTCATAACAAAACAAGTGTAACAGAATGTACGACATCATTTTAATTCAAACTAAAAAGTTCAGAATGAAAGCTTCGAAGTGAAGGTTCGGAGTGTAATGAAAATAATAAAGAGTAGAAAAATTATAGAAATGAAAGCAGAATAAAAGTTCGGAGTCTAACCAAAATATTTTTCAGAGTCTGAATTAATTCAGAGTGTATAAAACAAAGATAACCAGATTCTGTTTAATAAGAGAATTCTGAATGAGAATTCAGAATGGGAATTCGTCATCAGAATTCGTAATGAGAATTCATCATCAGGATTCGGATTGATAATTCATTATCAGAATTCGTAATGATAATTCATCATCAGGATTCGTGATGAGAATTCTTCATTGGAATTCGTAATGAGAATTATTCATTGGAATTCGTAATGAGAATTCTTCTTCAGAATTCGTAATGAGAATTAATCATTAGAATTCGTATTGAGAATTCGTTATCGAACTTCATAAGAATTCGTATCCTGAATCTGGAATAGAACTTAGTCAAAGTTCATATTCGGATTTTGGAATGAAACTTCCTTATAGTTCTTATCCAGAATCTGAATCCTAAAACAGAATTTGTTATATCAAAGTTTCAACAATTCTGAGAAAATAGAAATGAATCCGAATCTCATACTTAAGAAAAATATGGATGAAAATAAGATAAGGATAATTTTTCTTATAAAAGCAATTTTCCATAAGAAAGCAATTTCCTTATAAAAGCAACTTTCCTTAAGAAAGCAATTTTCCTTAAGTAAGGTGTTTGTGATTTTCAAAATAAGAAGGAATGGAAAAGTCATAAGGAAAACCTTATTGACTCAACAATCTCCCCCTTTTTGGAAAGCACAAATATCCTTACGAAAAAGAAATTCTAAGAAGAAATAAAAACAATAAAGCTTATCTCCCTTTGCTTTAAGGATATTGATGAATACGACTAACTCCCCCTTAGGCCTTGAAACTCTAAGGATCGTATTCAGATTTCCGGAGTGACATTTCGTTATGAATAAGAAAGTCTTCTTAAATGAAAAACTCTCCCTTAAACAAAATCTTATTAGAATTATTTTTCCTTAGGGATATTTTCCTTCTCCCCTTTTTATAAACTCTTATTAGAGTTCTTCTTTTTCTTAAGGATCTTTTCCTTCTCCCCCTTTGTGATTTTCAAAAAGAAATCGAAGGAATGGAAAAAAATAACAAAGTACCTAAAACATTAGTAATGACAACGAAAGAAACGATAGGTGTAACATCCCAAGTAAATAATGAATAATAGATATTTTTATCTATGTCTATTAATGATTAAGATAGTGTTATAGAGGCTTAAAATGAAAATAAATACAATCTTATGCATGGAATACACTAATATTCTTAAAAGATTGTTTTACAGCCTTTTGATGGAAAACCATTTTTGAATCTATATTTTGACAATTTTATAAACTATTTTTGTCAAAATGAACTTATCCTTTATGATTGGGACATCAAAATTTACCTTGTGTGAATTTTTTGTATTTTTCTGACAGTGTTCATTTTTTAATGAATAGTGAAAAATACTGCATTTTACATCAAAACTGCTTTTTAATCTAATTTATTTATATGATTAGATTATGTTTTGAATTGGTTTTGAAGTGAAATTAGAATATATTTTTACCATTTTATCCAATGGTGGTCATTGTAATCAATTTCACTTTGAAATTGGACTTAAACTAGTGTCAATCTTTTGATACTTATTGTTTCATGAAAACACGCTATTTGCTCTGACAGCGGGAATTAATTATTAAATTAATTAATGTGACTTATATGTTTTGAATTTTGTAAAATATATTTCATTTTTGAATTCGTAATATCAAATATATCTTAGGGTGAATTTTTGGCAATTTTCTGAAAAACTCCAATTTTTGATGAATAGTGAAACCACTAAGTGGTACTTATAAAGGCTGATTTTCCATTTAAATGAAATTTTGCCATCATTGTGTTTTGAATTTCAAAAATCCAATATACATGGTTGTCATTAAGAAGTAAAATGTGGTTCAATGAGATTATAATAATTTTTTGGTGAATAGTAACTTATTAAGTTTTTAATCGCGATTAGTGGTAATTAGGGTAGTTTAAGTTATAAATAATGCTTTAATAATAGGAAATGACCTAGAAACATGTCCCAACCTTATTGGTTGTGTCATGGCCGACCAATAAAAGCCATGGGTCAACTTGGGGACCCCATGGAGACACTTTGGTTTGGAAATGACATAAATAACTTTTTATTAAATGTTAAAGTAAAAATGACACAAACAAGAGATGTTTTACGAAAATAATTTTTGCATGGGGTTATAAAGATCAGATTTTTTATTATAAATAGTCATTGGAAATCTAAAAAGATTTCCTACATCATAGTATTTTTTTTATGATTTTTAGACATTAAATAAATTAAATTATTTATGACATAATAATGATGCAGCGATGATATCATTATTTGACGATTTAAATAAAATGGAAAGATAATGTAATATCTATGATCTACACATGGTCAAAACCAATTGGATGAGTGGAGTTCGAACCCTTATCACCTTATCCACGAATTATATCAATTTGGGACCTTTTAAAACCGAAACACATTTTCAAATAAAGTAATATTTCTTTACTTTTCAAAAGTGCCCCTCCTCTCCTCTTATAAAAGGCCCCCACCTCTACCTCATTTCACACACTCCACAAGCCTTTGGCTCGGCCAACCCCTGCCCATTTACTCTCTTCACATCCCTCTCCTCATCCTATAGGATTCCCTTTGGGCAGAATCCTTTCAAAGGAAGCCTTTAGGCTCAAATCAAAAAGAGTTACACTTTTAAAGGTAATTCATTCTCTCATGTTCATTTGTTTTATTTTGCTTCTCCAACCACATAACTCTTTTTATTTACTTATTTTGAAACAACACCAGTATCTTCAATATACAAGGATGTTTTTATAATATTTATTTGAGCTACACTCTCACACAACTACATCAAATGGTTAAAAAACATACGGTTTCCGTGGATGGCGAAATTCTGCCTCCCGAAACGATGATTGTTCAACACTCATTTAACACCTTCAAAGGTGGCCATTATGATGTCACTCTTTTTATATATGATATATAATATTTTTATGTTTTCCTTAAGATTCTGTTTTTTTCATTTTGGGCATACCTTCATGGTTTCCATTATGGGTAAACACGATATCTTCATTTTAGGAAGTGTGGACTACCGCCCCTTCAAAGTGATTTGATTCGTTAAATACCATATGTGGGACATATAAAGGATGGAACTATGATATTATATATGATATTATACTGGAATTATAGTATACCTTTATATCATTATGATTCCGTTCTATAAAATAATAAATAGAAATGAAAGTAGCGTTCATGTGTACGTACGGATTACCGTCTCCATGAATGGTGCATTTCATTTCTTACCTCTAAATGATTATGTAATATTATAAATGCATGTATGTACTGGATATATATGACATATATGATATCTACATCATGAATACCATTCTGGATATAATGAACCTTTGACCAAATTAACAACATGTAATGTAAGAAGTCTATTTTTGACTTAAGAACCAAATACCGACAAAATTGACATTATTATCTTAACTGATTACATGATGTTCATAACATGGTAAAAAAAGGAATAATGAACTTGAAAAAGATTCATAAGCAAGTATATATTAACTCAAGTTTATTATTCAGGAGATTAAAGAACGGTCGGTTCAAGTCGGGTACGAGGTATGTGACTTCATCTCAATCTCCTTTCGTTGAGGCATATTTTATTTTATACACAACTTTCTTTTATACGGTGTATAAAACCCTTTGAATTTTACATTTATTCAAAAGGAATCTTTTTATAAGAAGAGTTTACTAAATGACAAAAGGGAATGTTTTTGTCGTACGTATGCGGCGACAACGACTTCTCCACCGTCGTGACCGTTATTTGAGTTTCGGCTTCCTCTACAAGCCATACCTTCTTTTTAAAATAAAAATAAATACCATGTTTTACTTTTCTTTTATTTTAGTATTGAAAATGGTTTTCATAATGTTTTTATATCAATGTGTTGTATTGATATCTCGTGATTGAAATGTGGAAATTTTATGCTTCCTTTATACATGTTTTATGTGATATGATTATGTTATGGTTCTTGGGCATTATTATGAAGACGGTTGGTTCCGTGATAAACTAAGGGCGGGTGAGCCCGTTATAGCTCTCCAATGCATTGGGTAACGAGAAGGACTGAAACGTTATGGTTTCTCCGAAGAGATTTTAGGGAATATACTGTGATGGGTATTCAAAAAGTAACCAAGAGGGTTACTCCCTATGTAAGAATGTTATGAATGCCTCAAGTTACCTTTATGTCTTATGATTTCTATGATTTATTCATGATTTTATGAGGTATGTTAAAGTGCCTATGTTTTATGGGTAAAGTATGATTTCATTCTTATGTATATATGAACTCATTTTTCCTTTCCATGTTTTTTTTATAACCCATACTGAGTTTTTATGCTCATCCCAAGTTTTTGAAATGTTTTTCACAGGTAAAGGGAAAGGTAAATGATAAGATGATAGAGTCAATGATGTGTCAAGAAATAATCCATGTTTTATTTTAAATGTGTTTCCATTGATGGGAATGAAGAATACTATCTTTATGTAACCACTTTGTTTATATGTGGAATGTAATGCAAGTTTTATGATCTAATTCTCTAAAACTCTAAACCCGAAAAGATCCTCAATGTGTAATCTTGTAATAACTCAAGATTAAGTAAGGTTTAAGGATGGGGCCTTATAGTTGGTATCAAATGTCGGTTTAGATAACTTTAGGAGTTAGAATTCTATTAAATGATTATCCAAAAATATTTTTTTTTCGAAATGATATAGCATTTAAAGATTACCATGTTGCTTCATCTAAGACATGTTTGTTCAGAATGGTTTTCCGTCGAGGAAACAGGGAAGAAGTGCTAGGAAGGCATACAGAAGGAAATAACCTTCTGAATCAGCATCCTGAGATGGTCGGAATTGGAACTGAACAGTTTGTTGCAGTAATGGCGCAGTTGACTCAAGCGATAAATGGAGGTGGTATCCATGCACGAGATCAGCCAGATCAACCGCAGAGGAACATGTCAGTGGTGGAACATTTCATGAGGCAACATCCACCATCATTCAGAGGATCATCTGACCCTGTGCTAGCTGAAGTGTGGATTAAAGCACTGGAGAAGATTTTTGATGTCATGGGGTGTTCAGACAATAAAAAGGATAGTCTTGCTATTTACCGTTTGGAGGGTGAAGCAGATCAGTGGTGGTCTATGGTTAAAAATATCAGGGACGCCGATGAGATTGATTCTCTTGACTGGGATGAATTCAAAGGTATGTTTCTTGAGAAGTATTTTCATAAGGTTGTTCGACTTAGGATGGAAAAGAAATTCTTGGAATTGAGGCAAGAGGAAGACTCAGTGGCTGCCTATGAAGAAAGGTTCACTCGATTGGCAAGGTATGCTCCAAATTTTATCCGGGACCTTGATAGTAAAATCAATCGTTTTTACTCAGGATTAAAGCCAAAATATCGAAGGGCATTAGCTTCTCGAGAGTTTAAAAGTTATGAAAAGCTTGTTCGATGTGCTAAGAAGGTGGAAATGGAGTTTGCCGATGACCAAGTGTTCTATAACAACCAGCAGAAGAAGACACCAAGGTGGCAGGAGAATGTTAAGAATTCTTCAAAAAAGTCTGATGGTAAGAGAACTAAGTTTCCAGTTTGTGATAAATGTGGCAAAAGGCATGCTGGGGAATGTCTTCTGAATTCTGGGAAGTGCTACCGATGTGGTAAGATGGGACATAAGGCTCGTGATTGCACTGAAAAGGATCAAGGTGAAGGTAAGAACAAATTTGATTTACAGTTGGTGAAATGTTATAAGTGTAATGAGATGGGTCACTATGCAAACTAGTGTCCAACAAGGAGCTTGAGTGATGGGAAGCAGTTAGACTACAAGCAGAAAAGGGTGGTGAAATCCTTTGCAACTACTTCAGCAGATGTCGGGCCATGAAATGAAGTTGCATCAGGTACTTTGTTTGTTTTTTCAGATTATGCCAATGTGTTGTTTGATTCGGGGTCTACACATTCTTTCATCTCTGAAACCTTTTCTAGTAAAATGGGAATACCATCTCAAGAAATGACTCATGAACTTTTGGTAAAAACACCTGGGGGGAATGTTGAGGCAAAAAGAATTTATAAGAATCTTCTTATCCTTATCTGTGGAAAGAACCTACTTGTAAACCCTATTGTTTTACCTCTAGTAGAGTTTGATGTTATCCTGGGTATGGATTGGATCTCTATTTACCATGCTAAGATTAACTGTAGAGCTAAAGAAGTTTCTTTTCAGAAAGACTTTCAGTTTGTTTACAAGAATGAACCCTTAATTTTGATAACATATCAAGAGGCCGAGAAACTTGTAAAAGATGGAAATGAATGTTACCTTGCACACGTCGTTGAAAATAGAGGAACTATTCAGATTAATGATGTGCCAGTGGTAAATGAGTATCCTGATGTTTTTCCTGATGAGTTTCCTAGAATAATACCAGATCGGGAAGTTGAGTTTACTGTTGACTTAGTTCCTGATGCTAAGCCAATTTCCAAACCCCCTTATCGAATGGCACAAATTGAACTTTTATATTTGAAGGAGAAATTGCAAGATTTATTAGAGAAAGGTTTCATTAGACCTAGCACATCACCATGGGGTGCTCCTGTTTTATTTGTTAAAAAGAAAGATGGTTCTATGAGACTTTGCATTGATTATAGAGCCGTGAATAATATCACTGTTAAGAACAAATATCCTTTGCCTCATATAGATGATTTGTTTGATCAGCTCCAGGGAGCTCAGTTTTTTTCAAAGATTGACTTGAGATCGGGATACCATCAGCTGAAGGTAAAGGAGGCAGATATTCCGAAGACCGCGTTCCGTACGAGATATAGCCATTATGAATTTGTAGTATTGCCTTTTGGGCTAACCAATGCACCTACTATATTCATGGACTTAATGAATAGAATTTTCCATGAGTTTTTGGATAAGTTTATGGTGGTTTTCATTGATGATATTTTGGTGTTTTATAAAAGTAAAGAGGAGCATGAAAAACATTTAAGGGTTATCTTGCAAACCTTAAAAGAAAAGAAACTGTATGGGAAATTCAGCAAGTGTGAGTTTTGGTTGCAACAAATTTGTTTCCTTGGTCACATTGTTTCTAAAGATGGAATAACTGTTGATCCTGCAAAAATAAAAGTTTTGGAAGAATGGCCAAGACCCACAAATGTAACCGAGATTCATAGCTTCCTTGGTTTGGCGGGCTATTACCGAAAGTTTGTTAGAAATTTTTCACGGTTATCTACTCCAATGACTAAGATAACTCGGAAGGGTGTTAAGTTTATCTGGACAAAAGAATATGATGATTGTTTTCAGGAATTGAAAAGAAGATTGGTGAATGCTCCAGTTTTGGCACTACCTTCCAGGAATGGTGAGTTTGTTATATACAGTGATGCTTCATTGAAAGGACTTGGTTGCGTCCTAATGCAGAATGATCAGGTAATTGCTTATGCTTCACGACAGTTGAAGACTCATGAGGTAAATTACCCTACACATGATTTGGAATTAGCTGCTGTTGTTTTTGCTTTAAAAATTTGGAGGCATCATTTGTATGGAGTAAAGTGTGAAATATATACCGATCACAAATGTTTAAAGTATATATTCACTCAGAAAGAGTTAAACATGAGACAAAGGAGATGGCTAGAATTAATCAAGGATTATGATTGTACAATTCATTACCATCTGGGAAAAGCAAATAAAGTGGCTGATTCTTTGAGTCGAAAAAGTAATGCTTCATTAACAATGTTGAGTTTGGAACGTGATCCTTTGGTTAAATATTTGATGAACTTTGGCATAGAAGTTGTTGGTGCAGGAAGTCCTTCTATTTTGTTTCAGGTATCAGTGAGATCATCTCTATCAGATTGAATCAAGCAAGCACAGAAGCAAGATAGTGAGTTGCAGAAAAAGGTAGAGCTGGTTCAGAAAGGTAAGTTTCATGAATTAAACATTGATAGTGATTGCGTTTTGAGATTTGAGAAGAGATTGTGTGTGCCTTGTGATTCACAGTTGAAGAGAGAGTTGTTATGTGAAGATCATAGTTCTCCGTTTTCAGTTCATCCGGGCAGTACTAAGATGTATAGAGATCTGCGGGAGTATTACTGGTGGGATGGAATGAAAAGAGATATTTCTGATTTTACTGTGAAGTGTTTGAATTTTCAGCAGGTTAAAGCAGAGCGGCAGTTACCGAAAGGGATGCTTCAGCCTTTACCAGTTCCAGAGTGGAAATGGGAGAATATATCCATGGACTTTGTTGTTGGATTACCAAAGACATCTCGAGGTAATAATGCCATCTGGGTTATTGTTGATCGCTTGACCAAATCTGCTCATTTCCTTTCTATACGAGATACTTTCTCTCTTGATCAACATTCCCGTTTGTATCTTAAAGAGATAGTCAGGTTACATAGAGGTCCTCTCTCCATTGTATCGGATCGTGATCCCAGGTTTACTTCTAACTTTTTTAAAGGCCTTCAGAAGTCGTTGGGTACTGAATTAAATTTTAGTACAGCTTTTCATCCTCAATCAGATGGGCAGTCAGAACGAACAATTCAGACATTGGAGGATATGCTACGAGCTTGTTCTATGGATTATCAGGGAAGTTGGGACCAACATGTTTCTTTGGTTGAGTTTTCATATAATAACAGTTTTCATTCCAGTATACAGATGGCACCATTTCAGGCATTATATGGGAAGCGGTGTCGAACTCCAGCTTTCTGGGATGAAGTGGGTGAAAGAAAGTTTATGGGACAAGAATTGGTAGAAGAGATGGCAGAAAAAGTTCAGCTGATTTAGAAACACATGAGAACAGTTCAGAGCAGGCAGAAGAGTTATGCGGATAACCGGAGGAAGGATCTATCTTTCGAGGTAGGTGATCATGTTTTTCTCAAGATTTCTCCTTGGAAAAGTGTGATGAGGTTTGGTAAGAAAGGAAAGTTGAGTCCAAGGTTCATTGGACCATACGAAATTCTAGAGAGAGTTGGATCAGTTGCATACCGAGTGGCTTTACCTCCGAGTTTATCTTAGGTACACAATGTTTTTCACGTTTCGATGTTGAGAAAGTATATGCCAGATCCATCTCATGTTTTGAGTCCAGAGGTAGTTCAGCTGGAAGAGAACCCGTCTTATGAGGAACAACCGGTCCAGATTATTGACCACAGGGAGCAAGTGTTACGGAATAAGGTGATTCATCAGGTAATGGTTTTGTGGAAAAACCACATGATTGAAGAGGCAACATGGGAATCTGAAAATGCAATGAGGGATAAGTACCCCCATTTATTCGATAAGTAAATAAATAGCGAGGACACAATTTTCTAAAGGGGGGAAGGATGTAACATCCCAATTAAATAATGAATAATAGATATTTTTATCTATGTCTATTAATGATTAAGATAGTGTTATAGAGGCTTAAAATGAAAATAAATACAATCTTATGCATGGAATACACTAATATTCTTAAAAGATTGTTTTACTGCCTTTTGATGGCAAACCATTTTTTAATTTATATTTTGACAATTTTATAAACTATGTTTGTCAAAATAAACTTATCCTTTATGATTGGGACATCAAAATTTACCTTGTGTGAATTTTTGGTATTTTTCTGACAATGTTCATTTTTTAATGAATAGTGAAAAATACTGCATTTTACATCAAAACTGCTTTTTAATCTAATTTATTTATATGAGTAGATTATGTTTTGAATTGTTTTTGAAGTTAAATTAGAATATATTTTTACCATTTTATCCAATGGTGGTCATTGGAATCAATTTCACTTTGAAATTGGACTTAAACTAGTGTCAATCTTTTGATACTTATTGTTTCATGAAAACACGCTATTTTCTCTGACATCGGAAATTAATTATTAAATTAATTAATGTGACTTATATGTTTTGAATTTTGTAAAATATATTTCATTTTTGAATTCGTAATATCAAATATATCTTAGGGTGAATTTTTGGCAATTTTCTGAAAAACTGCAATTTTTGATGAATAGTGAAACCAGTAAGTGGTACTTATAAAGACTTATTTTCCGTTTAAATGAAATTTTGCCATCATTGTGTTTTGAATTTCAAAAATCCAACATAAATGGTTGTCATTAAGAAGTAAAATGTGGTTCAATGAGATTATAATAATTTTTTGGTGAATAGTAACTTATTAAGTTTTTAATCGCGATTAGTGGTAATTAGGGTAGTTTAAGTTATAAATAATGCTTTAATAATAGGAAATGACCTAGACACATGTCCCAAACTTATTGGTTGTGTCATGTCCGACCAAGACAAGCCATGGGTCAACTTGGGGACCCCATGGAGACACTTTGGTTTGGAAATGACATAAATAACTTTTTATTAAATGTTAAAGTAAAAATGACACAAACAAGAGATGTTTTACGAAAACAATTTTTACATGGGGTTATAAAGATCAGATTTTTTATTATAAATATTCATTGGAAAGATAAAAATATTTCCTACATATTATTATTTTTTTATGATTTTTATACATTAAATAAATTAAATTATTTATGACATAATAATGATGCAGCGATGACATCATTATTTGACAATTTAAATAAAATGGAAAGATAATGTAATATCTATGATCTAAACATGGCCAAAACCAATTGGATGATTTGATTTCGAACCCTTATCACCTTATCCACGAATTATATCAATGTGGGACCTTTTAAAACCGAAACACATTTTCAAATAAAGTAATATTTCTTTACTTTCCAAAAGTGCCCCTCCTCTCCTCTTATAAAAGGTCCCCACCTCTACCTCATTTCACACACTCCACAAGCCTTTGGCTCGGCCAACCCCTGAACATTTACTCTCTACACATCCCTATCCTCATACTAGAGGATTCCCTTTGGGAATAATCCTTTCAAAGGAAGCCTTTAGGCTCAAATCAAAAGGAGTTACACTTTTAAAGGTAATTCATTCTCTCATGTTCATTTGTTTTATTTTGCTTCTCCAACCCCCTAAACTCTTTTTATTTACTTATTTTGTAACAACACCAGTATCTTAAATATACAAGGATGTTGTTATAATATTTATTTGAGCTACACTTTCACACAACTACATCAAATGGTTAAAGAACATACGGTTTCCATGGATGGCGAAATTCTGCCTCCTGAAACGATGATTGTTCAAAACTCATTTAACACCTTCAAAGGTGGACATTATGATGTAACTGTTTTTATATATGATATATAATATGTTTATGTTTTCCTTAAGATTATCTTTTTTTCATTTTGGGAATACCTTTATGGTTTCCATTATGGGTAAACACGATATCATCATTTTAGGAAGTGCGGACTACCGCCCCCTCAAAGTGATTTGATTCGTTAAATACCATATGTGGGACATATAAAATATGGAACTATGATATTATATATGATATTATACTGGAATTATAGTATACCTTTATATCATTATGATTCTGTTCTATAAAATACGAAATAGAAATGAAAGTAGCGTTCATGTGTACGTACGGATTACCGTCTCCATGAACGGTGCATTACATTTCTTACCTCTAAATGATTATGTAATATTATAAATGCATGTATGTACTGGATATATATGACATATATGATATCTACATCATGAATACCATTCTGGATATAATAAACCTTTGACAAAATTAACAACATGTAATGTAAGAAGTATATTTTTGACTTAAGAACCAAATACCGACAAAATGAACATTATTAACTTAACTGATTACATGATGTTCATAACATGGTATAAAAAGGAATAATGAACTTTAAAATGATTCATAAGAAAGTAGATATTAACTCATGTTTATTATTCAGGAGATTAAAGAACAGTCGGGTCAAGTCGGATACGAGGTATGGGACTTCGTCTCAATCTCCTTTCGTTGAGGAATATTTTATTTTATACACAACTTTCTTTTATACGGTGTATAAAACCCTTTGACTTTTACGTTTATTCAAAAGGAATCTTTTTTATACGAAGCGTTTACTAAACGACAAAAGGGAATGTTTTTGTCGTACGTATGCGGCGACAACGACTTCTCCGCCGTCGTGACAGTTATTTGAGTTTCGGCTTCCTCTACAAGCCATAACTTCTTTTTAAAAGAAAAATAAATACCATGTTTTACTTTTCTTTTATTTTAGTATTGAAAATGGTTTTCATAATGTTTTTATATCAATGTGTTGTATTGATATCTCGTGATTTAAATGTGGAAATTTTATGTTTCCTTTATACATGTTTTATGTGATATGATTATGTTATGGTTCTTGGTCATTATTATGAAGACGGGTGGTTCCGTGATAAACTAAGGGCGGGTGAGCCCGTTATAGCTCTCCAATGCATTGGGTAACGAGAAGGAGTGAAACGTTAAGGTTTCTCCGAAGAGATTTTAGGGAATATACTTTGATGGGTATTCCAAACATAACCAAGAGGGTTACTCCCTACGTAAGAATGTTATGAATGCTTCAAGTTACCTTTATGTCTTATGATTTCTATGATTTATTCATGATTTTATGAGGTATGTTAAAGTGCCTATGTTTTATGGGTAAAGTATGATTTCATTCTTATGTATATATGAACTCATGTTTCCTTTCCATGTTTTTTTTATAACCCATACTGAGTTTTTATGCTCATCCCAAGTTTTTGAAATGTTTTTAACATGTCAAGGGAAAGGTACATGATAAGATGATAGAGTCAAGGATGTGTCAAGAAATAATCCATGTTTTATTTTAAATGTGTTTCCATTGATGGGAATGAATAATACTATCTTTATGTAACCACTTTGTTTATATGTGGAATGTAATGCAAGTTTTATGATCTAATTCTCTAAAACTCTAAACCCGAAAAGATCCTCAATGTGTAATCTTGTAATAACTCAAGATTAAGTAAGGTTTAAGGCTGGGGCCTTATAATAGGCACAATTTTCATTAGGTTTGAAATCTCGACAACAAAGAAAATATTACAACAAAAAGATCGGATTTAGTTATTTCGGATCTTTTTCCTTCGACATGAGCCCCTTAAGAATAGTCTTGATCTTCTTCAGGTCTTTATGACCTTCTTCATCTTTCTTCTCTAAGACCACTATTCTTGCACTTTGAGCTTCAATTCTTTCATCCTGGGCTTGAAATTTTTCTTCCTGAGCTTTGAAATTTTCTTCCTGAGCCTTCATCTTTTCTTCAAACTCAATACGATGATCTCTTTCAAATTTTCAGTTCTGAGAAACAGAATTTAACTTCCCATTCAGATCTCTGACTTGTTGAATCCGGTAGTTCTTTTCATCTGTCATCTTCTCTTCAAAGGATGAAGTCAGGTCATTTATCTTCTTGTCCACAGTCTCAAAGGAATCCTTGACATTGTCTTGAAACTCATCAAATAACCTCATCTTTTCAACAGTATTCTTCGACCAGTTTGTCATCTTCTTGCAAGGTTTTCTTATGAGCTTTGTAGCCAACAAAAAAGGTTTTGAACTAAGCCTCAATCTCAACGCACTTGTCCATGACCATAGACATGGAGTCTATTTTCTAATTCAATGAATGTTGGAGCATCTGGCATCTTGAATCAATACTTGAGAAGGTCGGGATGGATCCCAACAACTTCTTTAAAGACTGGACAACAAAGTCATGCCCCACAGAGGATGACTCTGAATCTAAAACATTGGTTGGAGAATTTTCTTCTTCAATAAGGTCAAGCTTTGTTTTAGAAGAACTACCAACTTCCTTCCTCTTTCTCACTTCTGAGCTCTGAGTATCAGCAAGAATTTTCTTTCCCTTGTCTTTTTCCGGAATTGAATCCTATTCTGGAGTTCTCTTCTCACAATCAGAAACTTGAACCACATTATCTTCCTCATCAGCAACTTCCTGAACACGAAACCCTACGTTTTCCTTCTGAGCAACATCAATTAAAAGATGTTATTCTTCTCCATGATAAGAAACTTTTTCTTCTCATTTCTCTTCTTCCATTTCTGGAGTAACTAGCTTCGAAGATTCAGCTTCTGAAGTTCGGAGTGATAAGTGTTCCGAAGGTGTCCCCTTGTAATCATCTACTTGTTTCAGCACATCTCTGGTTTCACCACTTCCTTCAGCACCATCTTCTTCTTGTTCCACTTGCTCAACTTTCTATACTTCCTCAGTATTCTTAGCAACATCTTCTTCCGGAGCAATGAAATTTCTTCCTGGAGTCTCAGTTAGAGATTCCAAGGAGAAATATCTCAGAACATGAATAGTTGCTGAAACCATCTCATTGAATTTCAACAAAGTCTGAGCTACCTCAGTCTCAGACATCTTCTTCTTGAGCTTATTTTCCTTTACTTGTTTTTCAAGCTTATATGCAGTTCTCTCCTTCAAGTCCTTAGCCTCCGCAGGGTCCAATCCGAAATGAGGATCCCCTTATTTCCTTTTCTCTTTATCTTCTCTCCACTTCGCAACAACTTCATCAGGATAGGATTTCTTCTTCTTTGGTTTTGGAGGTGCGGAATGGACTTCCTTAGACATAGGATTCTCTGCTTCTACTTCCACTTCTTTCAGCATTCTCTTCCTTACTGTCTTAGAGGATTCTGGATCAGCATCTTTCGGAACTACTTCTCCTTGAGCAGGTAAATCAATAAACTGTCTAGACTCCTTGTCAAAAGCTACAAGAATTCTCTTAAGAGTACCATCGCTCACCAGAATAATCTTGTAAACTCTTGGCTTAGATTTGAAAGCCTCCTTGAAGGACTCTAGGCACCGAACTATCAACTTTGAGAGGATTGCTGGATACATGATAATCTGAGCTCTCAGATTTCCTTTCTTCAAATTCCCAAGAGTGATAAGAATGTGCTTCATCAAGTTAAACTTCCTCATATTTATCATAAAATCTAGGATGTAGATCTCACTCTTCTTCAAGCTGTCTTTATCACCTTTCCTCGGTACGATAAGCCCTTGTACCCACAACTCTAGAATCCGGAAAATTGTGAATAGACTTGCAATCTTCGGAGCTTTGTCATCAGCCAGTCCGAGAGTTTCTAAAGCTTTTTCCTTGTCAAAGCTACATTTATGAATCCGGAAATACATGAGAAACAAACTCAGCTTCACCTTCATTCTTTAGGCCTACCAAGATGGATGCCTTGGCATATGAAAGTTTAAAATTCTTCCCATAAGACTTAAATGACAATTTGTCCTTACCATCTTCCTGAAGAAAAGAAACTGTCTCATAGAATTCAACAAGTAAGTCTGAATACACTTCATCTTGGTTCCCGGGTTTTGACACCGCAACATCTTCCCAACCATTAAGCTTGATATTCATAGAAATAAGAGAATCATACTTGTTGAAGAAATCCGGATGGACTAACCATTCTATGTAAACTAACCATTGAGAAATAGGCTTAGTAGATGACATTTATTGAGATGATAACTCCACAGACATTAGGATCTGAGGTTCTCTGAGTAGTTTGGAACGGGGAAATCTGAAGTTCGGAATGACTTTAAAATAGAGAGGCAGAGATTCGGGATGCGAGATCTTGAAAATGATGTGGGACGAGTAATTGGGTCCCCTTTATATAGGCAATGGAACGACGGTTCAACTTCCTTGGTTGATCTAACGGTTGGGAGAAGCTGAGATTAGATCTGACGGTTGAAAACTTGAATCTGATCTTTTTGAGGTTTTTATTAAAACAAGGAATTAAGAAAACTATAATCCGAAAACATAATACAAGAAAATGCCAGCAAGTAAAATATGACTACGAAAACTTGGGTAAGGTAATCATACCTTTCGGATTAGCTTAAGAGGTTTATTCGTAATGGGTAATATAAAGATGAATACGGAAAAAGATCTTTATTACAAGAAGACATATTTCACAAAAACTTTAGTACGGAAAATAAGATTGGTACGAAAAACTCATTACGGATCACTTATTACGGAAAACTCAGTACGAAAAAAAACTTAGTATAGAAAAACTTAAAAAAATACAAAATTTTGAAAATGGAAAAGAAACTTATTATGGAAGATTCGGTACGAAAATTCCATTATGAAAATACCAGTACGAAATTTTATATTCCGGATGATTTCCAATACAAACACTTCCAATCCAGAAGTATTTTGTACGAAAATGTCCATTCTAGAAAATTGTAGTTCCGTAAATTCCATTCCAGAAATCTTCATTCCGAAAAATTTGAAAACAAAATTAAATAAAAAAACAAAACTTTGTTAAACTAACAAACAAATGTACTCACCCTATGAAAAGGAGTTTATTGCTGTATGGAGACTTCTTCAACAGAATGTTACTTAAGGAGAATTACATTACGGTTATCATCCCTAACTTCTGTTTGATATATTCAAATCTATCAGAAGGAAATGATTTTGTGAAAATATCAGCAAGTTGATCTTGCGTTCCGATAAACTGAAGAATAATATCTCCTTTTAGTGTGTGATCCCTAAGAAAGTGATGCCTAATATCTATGTGTTTTGCACGGGAGTGATGTGCAGGGTTCTTACTAAGGGAAATGGCACTTGTGTTATCACACAAAATTTGTGTTTTGGTAAAACTCAAGCTATAGTCTGTGAGTGTGTGTTGCATCCACAACACTTGAGCACAACAGCTTCCAGCTGCTACATATTCAGCTTCAGCAGTGGAAAGTGCTATAGAATGTTGCTTCTTGCAGGACCAAGAAACTAGTGAATCTCCTAAGAAATGAAAAGTTCCGGATGTACTTTTTCTATCCATTCTACATCCACCAAAGTCAGCATCAGAAAAGCTTTTAAGAACAAAATCATTTCCAGAAGTATAAAATAATCCTAGATCCATGGTTCCTTTTAGGTAGCGAAAAATTCTTTTTACTGCCTTTAAGTGAGATTCCTTTGGATTGGATTGATATCTTGCACATAAGCATACTGAAAACCTTAAGTCTGGTCGACTAGCTATTAAGTATAGTAGGCTTTCTATCATACCTCTAAAAGATGATTGATCTACTGGTTTCCCAGCTTCATCAAGATCTAGAGAATTTGAGGTACCAATAGGAGTACTTATACTCTTAGTGTTGTCATAACCATACTTTTTAAGAAGATCTTTAATATACTTATGTTGATATATGTATGTTCCTTATTGTTTTTGAGAAATTTGAAAACCAAGGAAAAAGGTTAACTCACCCATCATACTCATTTCAAACTCAGATTTCATTAGACTTGCAAAAGAGTCGGTCAACGATTGCTGAGTTGAACCAAATATGATGTCATCAACATAAATTTGAACAATCAAAACATTTTTCTTATATTTCTTTATAAAAAGGTTTGGATCTTAATTTCCCTTAACATAGTTATTTTGAAGCAAAAAACCAGTGAGTCTATCATACCATGCTCGTGGGGCTTGTTTAAGGCCATACAAAGCTTTGGTAAGTCTAATAAAATGATCAGGATATTTTTTATCTTCAAAACCAGGAGGTTGTTCAACAAAGACTTCCTCTTGAACATAACCGTTAAGAAAAGCACATTTCACATCCATTTGGAAAAGTTTGAATTTAAAGAATGCTGCAAAGGCAAGTAGAATACAGATAGATTCAAGTCTAGATACTAGAGCATAGGTTTCTTCATAGTCTATTCCCTCTTGATGATTATAGCCTTTAGCAACAAGTCTAGCTTTATTTAATACTATGACTCCATTTTCATCACATTTATTTCTGAAAACCCATTTTACTCCAATAACAGAAGTTTCCTTAGGTCTTTCAACCAAGGTCCATACTTTATTCCTTTCGAATTCATTTATCTCATCTTGCATGGCTTTAATCCAATCATCGTCACCTAAAGCTTCGTCAGTGCTTTTAGGTTCTAATTGGGAAAGAAATGCTAGATGTTCTACTTCATTTCTTAAAGAACTTATAGTCCTTACAGGTTGATTTACATCACCAATGATACTATCACTAGGATTATTCTTAAGAAACACATGATTTGGGTTTTGTAAAACCTGTCCATCAACATAGGGTACAAACTCATCTGGGGTAAATGTTCCAGAAGTATCTTCTAGAACATAATCCTTAACAGAAGGTTTTTCTATCAAAGGTTGACAATCAGTTTTTGAAAACACATCCGAGGAAGAAGGTAGGAATGATTTAAAAACAAAAGGATCTGACTCATCAAATTTTACATGTACTGTTTCCTCAACAGTACAAGTGTTTTTATTAAAAACTCTATAAGCCTTAGATGTTGTGGAATATCCTAAGAAAATTCCTTCATTAGATTTTGTTGCGAATTTATATAAGTTATCTTTAGTATTCAAATGCAACAAAAAACCTTGAAGTAGGATAGTCTTGGTTTTCTACCATTCCATAACTCATAAGGAGTTTTATTAAGAAAAGGTCTAATCAAAACTCGATTTATAGTATAGCAGGAAGTACTTACAGCTTCATCCCAGAAATGTCTATCTATAGAATATTCACTCAACATTGTTCTAGTTATCTCTTGAAGAATTCTATTTCTTCTTTCAACTTCACCATTCTGTTGAGGAGTTCTAGGTGCTGAAAAATTGTGAGTAATACCTTTCTTACTACAAAAAGTTTCAAAATCAGAATTTTGAAATACTCCTCCATGATCACTATGAATAGTTTTCAATGGAATGTTTTTCTCATTTTTAACATGAGCTCTAAAACTTTTGAAATATGAAAAAGCTCCAGACTTCTTTTCTAGAAAATAGACCCAAGTAAACCTAGTGTAATCATCAACTAGAACAAACACATAGTATTTGCCTCCAATACTTCCAGTTTGAGTTGGACCAAAAAGATCCATGTGCACTAACTGTAATGCATCGGTTGTTGAGACTTCACCGGTTTATTTAAAACTAGATTTATGTTTCTTTCCATATTGAAAAGGATAACAAACTTTAGAAGAATAAAATCTATGCTCTGGTAGATCCTTATCTAGTTTCTTCTTAGAGAGTTTACATAGGATCCTAAGGTTATAGTGACCTAGTCTTCTATGCCATAACCAGGAATGATCTTTTATTGCACTTAGGCAAGGTAAATCTTGTCTTCTATGATCTTCTAAGTTTAAGGTGTAAACATTCTCTTGCCTATTGGCTGAGAGAATAAATTCTTCCTTGGAATTGTGAACTAAACACTTGTCATTCCTAAAATTCATAAGGTAACCTTCATCACATAACTGACTTATTCTAATAAGGTTGTGCTTAAGACCATTAACAAAAAGAACATTTGAAATCAAGGTTTTACCAAGAAGAACAATATTACATATACCAACAATCTCTCTTAGCATTATCTCCGAAAGTTGCCTTTCCTCATTTCATTTTGATAATCTTTTCAAAATAGCTTTTTTTACCAGTCATGTGCCTGGAACATCCACTATCCATGTACCATGTATTGTTGCTGGTAATTTCTTTATTTTCCTGAAATTAAGTATAAAATTAGACTTTCGGAATCCAAACTTGTTTGGATCCGAGATTTCCAGATACTAAATTTTTTGGAACCCACATCTTTTTAGAAAAGTAAGCTTTGTGAAATCTTAAAGATTGGGTCTTGTTTAAGGAACAATCCTTTGCCCAGTGACCACCACATTGACACTTGGTACAAAATGGGTCACTTTGAGGAACAAAATAATTGTTACTGAAAATTGGTTTTGCATGGGTATAACCAATTCCAGATTTATTTCTTAATGGTCGTATTTGAGAATACATTTTATCAAAATTTTCTGTACCATGGGTAAAGTTTCATAAACACTTCTTTAAGGAAAAAATTTCGTAATTGAGTTTTACAACCAAGTTTTTATCCTCAAAATCATTTTTTTAAAACTAGAGCTAGGCTCAAAAAAAATTTATTACAAATTAATTTTTCTAATTCTTTAGAAAGTTTGTTCTTCTCAGAACATACATCCTCAAGATTCTTTGAAATACTTTCAAAATCAGCATTTTTCCTATCAAGATCTTTAGAAAGATCTGATATCTCTTTTGTAAGAATAGAATTCCTAGATTTTGCCTTATCAAGTTTCTTATTGTGTTTGGAAATCTCAATTTCAAGAAGTTCAGCAAACCTAGAGACTTCTTCATAAGTAGGTAAAGTATTTTCTTCATCAGAAGAAGATTCTTCATCAAAAGAGTTATAATACTTACTATCATTAGAATTTAAAGAAACATTGGTCAATGATTTAAAATTTCGTACCATAGCCATAAAACAATGATTATCAATAGGTAATCTGGCTATAAGACCAAGATTCTTCTGTTCTGAAGATTCATAATCAGAAGATTCATCTGAAGAGTCACCACCACTAGCACTCCAGGTGTCATTAGCTTTCATAACTTTCTTAGCTTTATCATTATAATATTTCGTTCTGTTCCTATCTGAATGCCTTTCTTGTCTTTCTCTCTTTTTGAGCATAGGGAAATCTGGTCTAATATGTCTAGCTCTCTTACATTCATAACAAGTAACTTCTCTATCTTTCCTATTTCCTGTCCTTTTTCTTATACTTTGATTGGAAATTTCTCTGGCCAGCTATCTTGTTCATCCTTCGATCAAGATTTGCTAGATCATTTTCCGAGACTTCACTCTCACTAGATTCGGACTGGAAAATAACTTTCATAGACTTGGACCTGGTTACTCTCTCTGGAGTCTTAGCTTTCCTCTGATTTGAAGTTGTAGTAAAACCAACAGTACCATTTCCATTCTTCTTCTTGATGTTGTCAGCATCTCTCTTCATTCTGGTTTCATGTTGTAAAAGAGTTCCAAAAATCTCATCAAGAGAGATCTGAGTGACCTTCCTGTTCTCATCTATAGTTGTTCTTTTGGATTCCCACTCATTGGGCATAATATCAATTATTTTTTCCACAAGAGCTTTATCATCTAAACCTTTTTCTCCAATAGACTGTAGGCTGTTGAGTATAGTCATTAATCTCGGTTGAACTTTACAGATAGGTTCTCCATAAGGAAAATTGAAGCCATGATATTAATCTCTAAGCATAGCTCTTCTAGTCTCAATCACTTTAGAAGTCCCAAAGTGTGTAACCTCTAACTTCTTCCAGATAGAGTTAGCTGCTTCACAAGAAGAAATTTGGCTATATATATTTCTAGTCATTGAACATAGTAGAGTATTCCATACCTTATAGTTGAGTTGATATTCATGCTTTTCCTGGTTAGTAAAAGTTATAACTTCCTTGTCAGGAATTTTATAATCACCAGTAAGCATAACAAAATTATCTACTCCCGTGTTGATAAAAAAAGTCTTCATTCGATCTCTCCAATACTCATAGTCATTACCATCAAAGATTGGTGGTCTTGTAGGATTCAGATTATCAATTGAACCAACATTAATTCCTGCCATTCTAGAACAACCTTTGGCACACAAACTTGTTAGTAGAAAATTTTTTGTAATAACAAAGTTCGGATTGGGAATTTTCGGAATAGAAAAGTTCGGAATGGAAAAAATGAGCAAGAAAAACTTATTTGTAAGTATAAGTATTTCAGAGACCTGCTCTGATACCAATTGTAGGATCAAAATAATGATGTAGATGCTCAATTTACAAGAGGGGGGTGAATTGTATGCTTTAAAAATTCCTTTGGAACCTTTAAAGTTAGTTACAAAAGACTATGTTTTCCTTAACTAAAGGAAAGGGCTAAGTTTAACAAAGTTAAACTAAGCAAATTCACAACACCTCTAACATCAAATCCAAACATGGAAACAGATTCCGAAAGTAGGTTCCGGAAATATGGTTCCAAAAATGAACCTTAACAAAAGATACAAAATGAGATTCTACCTTAAAGCGTATAGAATCTAAAAGAAACAGAGTACAAGAAAGGAAGTATAAGAAAGTTATACTTTCCTTATATTACAAAATGCAGCGGAACTTAAACAAGTAGTTAAACTACAAGTAACAAGATAATTGTCATTTAACCCAAAGAAAAGGATATCCAACAACCTTAGATAAAGGTCCCTTGATTTATACTTTCAAGCAAGTCTGTCTTACCCACACCAGGGTAAGCCCTCGATACAAAGATCGGAGTCTCTGTCTTGTTATCCCCGCAAGCCCTCAACATCAAGGTAGTTGGCGACCTCTGTCTTCCTCAGCAAGGAAGCCCTCGAACTTCAAGGTAGTCGGCACCTCTATCTTTCTATCCCCGGAAGCCCTCGAATGTAATCACTAACATTCGGAGTCGCACGAAGCTTCGAGAGTTAATAAGAGACTCTCTCTCTAGAAATCACTTCAAGCATGTAATCACATGAGTCAAAGATCTGTCAGCCTTTCAGCACCGAGATCTTTCAAATGAGCTCCTATTTATAGGTAAGGTCGGCTCCTTCTCCAATGGTCATATTTTCTGTAAAGATCGGAGGGACCTGTACACGTGTCACTTAGACAACGGTTAGTTTAAAACAAAATAGAAGACATCATTTCATAAAAAAAAAGTGTAACAGAATGTACGACATCGTTTTAATTCAAACTAAAAAGTTCGGAATGAAAGCTTCGGAGTGAAGCTTCGGAGTGTAATGAAAATAATAAAGAGTAGAAAAATTATAGAAATGAAATCAGAATAAAAGTTCGGAGTCTAACCAAAATATTTTTCGGAGTCTGAATTAATTCTAAGTGTATAAAACAAAGATAACCAGATTCTGTTTAATAAGAGAATTCGGAATGAGAATTCGGAATGGGAATTCGTCATCAGAATTCGTAATGAGAATTCATCATCAGGATTCGGAATGATAATTCGTTATCAGAATTCGTAATGAGAATTCATCATCAGCATTCGTAATGAGAATTCTTCATTTGAATTCGTAATGAGAATTCTTCATTGAAATTCGTAATGAGAATTCTTCTTCAGAATTCGTAGTGATAATTAATCATTATAATTCGTATTGAGAATTCGTTATCGAACTTCATAAGAATTCGTATCCTGAATCTGGAATAGAACTTAGTCAGAGTTCATATTCGGATTTCGGAATGAAACTTCCTTATAGTTCTTATCCAGAATCCGAATCCTAAAACAGAATGCTTTATATCAAAGTTTCAACAATTCCGAGAAAATAGGAATGAATCTGAATCTCATACTTAAGAAAAATATGGATGAAAATAAGATAAGGATAATTTTTCTTATAAAAGCGATTTTCCTTAAGAAAGCAATTTTCCTTATAAAAGCAATTTTCCTTAAGAAAGCAATTTTCCTTAAGTAAGGTGTTTGTGATTTTCAAAATAATAAGGAATGGAAAAGTCATAAGGAAAACCTTATTGACTCAACACCTGTGGATAGGGTGGACTACCTAGAGGTGGTTCTAGTAGAACCTCGAATCGCTGCCCAATGCCTATTTCATGGATAGCTCCTTTACTAAGTCTGCCTCCTTTCTGCAGACCTCCTCGACCGAATCTCCACATCTACCTAGGTGGTCCTTTAATCATCTTTTGGTCGTTCGTATGACAGGTCAGGTATTCGCGAGCCATGTGACCCTACTCGTTGCGTGAGTAACACTGCCTGCTCCTTGCCTTTCATGCTCATTCTCGAGTGCCCCGCATGACTGACCCTATATCCTATGGTCTTCCACCAGTAGGTCTTCTCCTCTTGGACCTCTATGTCATATGTCTACATCTAGATGCATATGACTCTCCTACATGATGTCTGATTATGGGTATCACTGCTATTGACTAGTCAGTAAGGAAACTATCCACTAAAAGTTGTCGCTCTAACACCCCTGCCTACGTCAGGATGCAGAGAGAGAACATAGAAGCACTAATATCTTGTATAATCCCCTGATCGAAGGTCTACAACCTAATGAAATGGTATTGTACCATGATAGTGGAGTATCCCGAGGGTTCGGTGAACCTCACCGAATATTGAGACATGGTAATGATGCCCTGCTACAAATGGAGATGCTCTAATATATGCACAAAGCATAAGGTCACATGGAAGAACTCTTCCCTAAAAAAGATCTCGATGTTTTCCCGGATGAGAGTGACCTCATTCTGAAACTAGAGCATCAAGATCCACAATCTTCCCCCTACTTCCTGAAGAATACTAGCGAAATGGATCACCATGAGATCAGTAGGGGTCTCTACCAGTTGAAATAATCTAACCATGGTCTCCAGCCATCCCTCGGTCGCCTATGGATCCGTCTCTCCCTGGATCATTGGTGGCCTCTGTGATAGAAACTTGTGCAACACGCTCAAGCGGCATGCACCCTCTGCTGTTGGGGCTGGGGTAATCGGCTACCCAATGGGTAGCAGTGCTACAGGTACACCACCTGATGGTACAACTGTCGAAAGGGGGCCCTGAACTGAAGCCTCATCTCTTGGTGGGCTGTCATCGCATAATCTACCTGGAACCATGTCTAGCTTTCTATGTGGAGGCATCCTGAAATTCAATAGGTGTTCCACGATTAATATGTTATCCCTGTTGATCTTACTCAAAGAGATCACAAAGAAAACCCTTCAAAAACACACATATAATCAGTGTTTTAATTTACTAAGTCTGAAATAAAATGTCAGGGTCCTCGGGTACGGATACGTCAGCTGCCTTACCAACACTGGATTTCCCAAACTAAAAACCACACTCATCACACTTAACATTGTTGCTGAATAAAAATATCATAGTACAAGTTCTATGGTAGAACTGACTCCCCTAATACCAAATTTTCACGAACAGTCCCTCGGGGCATGTGTCGTGACTACCCCAATCCTGCCTTACATAGGCTAGGGGGTGGAAAATAGCACCAGAAAGTCATATCCTTGAATCTAGGAAGGCATTTCCTTTTTGACCAGAAAACCACAGAGTCCAAGAATACAATAGGATACAAGCACAAGGTAAATTATATTGTAAAAGGGTGTGTACAATATGTAAAGGGGGAGGACTACAAGAACAAGTAGAAATCACAAGTAAAACTGAAAATAGATCTTGTGAACACCTTTCAAGTATCCAACAAAAAGGGTAGTTACCACTCTCAAACAGTTGTATCTGTGGTTCATCTCATCTAATGGTACACCCCCAAGAAACCTCTTGTCCTGGTACCCTTGTCCTCAGTCAGCATTGTCTTTCGTCTTCATAAGACACAACAATGTGTAGGCATAGCCATTGTAGGGGTGAGGATAAGAATGCTCAATAGGGACTCTAAAACCCCTGAAGGTCTCTCAAACTCCACAAAGGATAAACCACAATGCACGAAAAAAACAGTTATCCCTACTTCGGTATATCCCCACACATATACCTAAGTTATCAAGTATACTCATCTCACTCATGAAGAAATAAAAGGTCCAACTCCTTAGCTAAAAGCAGAAATATTCCAAGATAGAACGAATACCACAAAGTAAGTACCACAATTATAACTCCAAACTGATGAATACCACATAGGTATCACCATGAAGGTAATTCCCACAAAGGGTACACAACACAGAATAATACCATAATGGTATCACCATGAAGGTAAGTACACCAAAGTTAACACCAAAATGGATATTACCACAATGGTATCACCACACAGAAGTTCAGCAGAATGGTAACAACTCAGCTCACACTAGGTATATATTATGTAAAAAAAGTATAGATGATTACACGTACTGCGAGATCATCTTACTTCATAGAAAAGCTCTGATGTTGACCCACACAAGATTGAAGATGACCCATATAGGATCTAAAGATGACCCCCATAGGACCTATAGATGGCCCAAATAGGATCAGTATGCATTGAACCACACATGATCCCTAAGCACTGACCCACATAGGATCCATAGATGACCCACACATGATCTGATGACTCTTCATGTACAATCATCCAAAGGGTTCCGGCACCATGCATGCCTGATTCTAGGAGGTTTATATCCTTAGGGACTTGGTTGATACCTCAATCGACACGAAGTCCCATGAAGAAGTATACCAAAGGACTGTCACATAAAAAGGGACCCAACATGACAGAAGTCGAGTAAATCGGATCCATGGTCTGTATGTTATTATCATTTCTATTCCGAGGGTCTGATTGGATTCGGGATCGCTCCAACCTAGTCATACTCAAACAATATCCCACACTCATGTGGAGTTTACCAAAACAACCGTATCAATCCAAGGATTCTTGAACCATATAGGGATTATTGAGTGGACACCTGAATATCAAGATATGGACAAATTTCCTATCTGGGTCCAAATGGGCCTGGGTCTGGCTTGGACGGGTTCGGCCACGATCCGGCCTGGCACGAGAAGTGGTGGTATGATGGGCGTGGCCCGCTACAGGGCGGCCCGCTGGGCGCAGCCCGCTCCGTTGCGGCTCGCTGCGGTGGGTCCTGCTGTGCGCGGCCCGCTGTGGTACGACCTACTTCGCTTGTGTAGTCTTCCATGGAGGGGCCTTACCTAGCCACAACCTGGGGGGAGGCACCCCCCGTTATTCCGAACGGTCGGTGGACTATTTGGCTGGTGCCTGCTAGAGCATGGGACCCCCTGGAGCTGTTCCACTTGGTGTGTAGCGGCCAACCGGATTTTCGGCTGGTCCTCCTCCTAGGAGCACGACAGGGCCCCTAACCTCCCATGTCCATCCAGTTACCAGCCACCTTGGTGCACTGTCGTGGGCTTCGGGCCACAACCTCGTCCTCTACGGGCAACACGGACGTGGGCCGCCTCAGTTCCACATGGCTGACCGGGATATCGACCTCCACCTTCCTCTGCCACGGTCATTGAGTCGCGGCCTCCTTTGGTGGAGTGGTTGCACCGCCGCCATCATCATGTTTTTCCAGTGTGTCGGCTACCACCCATGAAGAACACATAAATAAATAAGGATTTCAGAGAGATTGTGATGTGTTTTTTTGGCCCACAACCCCATATTTATCTAATAAAAGGAATTTCAAGAGAATTTATTCAACGTAAAAACATGATGATCGATTTAAACAACTCCCTACATCATCTGCTCATTGAAGGTGGTGTGAGGAAAGAGATGAATATAATGAAGATGCTGATGCTCGCCACTCCCGCAACACGCTCCTATGTTGGTTCCTCAATCTTGACTGGAGTGTATTTTTTTATTTGAGAGGTTCTTCGTTTGGAGAGGTTATTCATTTGGAGGATGTTTCTCCAAGGATATCCTTTTCCAATGATTCACCAAACCTCTTTAATGGCAAGGAACCAACATATTTATTTACTATATCCATCAATTGTTGACTAATTAATTGGAATAATTACAAGGGTTTCATCATATTAAATGCGAGTTCGGGTGAGCCCCACCACCAAGAATTCAAATAAAAGGTTTAGAATATAAATAATAGTTATTTTTTTATTTATATTTTTTTAAACACTCACACAATAAAATGAAAAACTAACTTCCAGCCTCGACATACTGCGGTCAAGGTGATTGTCTCCTTATGTTAATATCCACGCTGTGAGTTCAACGGTGTCCTCAGATCTCAATTCCATGTATTGGTTAAAATGTTACAAAACACCACTCATGAGTTTACTGAACATACCTAAAAAAGTTTAGAAAATCGTTCCGGACACACCGGGCTTCATAATCACGTGCAATCAATTTTCACAGACTCATAATTTTTTCATATAATTAAAAAAATTACACGATAAAATCTGTTTCTTTACATGTGGTACTCATGAGTTGTTAGTGTGGGTGGAAAAATGTAATATATATTCATAATATGGGTTTGAACAATATCAAACTCAGTGTGATGGGAATGATACATTCCCTAGTTGTAACCATCACTATATTTTAATGAATCTATAAGAAATGGGTATAACTAAATATAACAAGGTGCATGACTTATTACTCATCTTTTTATAAAATATTGTGTGATTTAATTAGAATACATTCTATATTTCAAACATAATCCAATATTTCTAATGGTGTAAAATGATTAAAATTTGTAAATTAAAATATAATAATTCAGTAAAAACATGTCACAACTTGATCACCCCCTCTCAGAATGATAGTTTTATCCGTTGGACACTTAAAACTTATTTTTATCATTTATACTAATTTAAATAATTATTTGTTATTTTTATATATTAAAATAAAATTCCATTACTCTATGACTCTGGAAAATCAATTACCTCATGTACCTTAAGTACATTACTGGCTGATTTTCCAATTTATTAAAAAATTAATTTTCAAAATTCATGTTATTTATTTAAAAAAAACAGCATACTAATTTTCAATAGGTAAATAAAAAAAATTTCAAATAACATACATAGATGTTAAAAACACAACGATGGTTATAATTTACCATTAATAAATTGAAATGATATATATAGCGTCAGGAATAAATAATTCATATTGGGGTTGCAGCTATTTCCATATATTTGTTTTATTTCATTAATATCCATCAAATCATTAGAATATTTTTAGGGTGTTAGGTTGTAGAAAACGTATGATAGATCCCCATCATGGTCATGATATTTGATATGGGGTGGAATAATAAATTGGTTCTCTGATCACTCATGATAAACTAGGAATTACTATTCAAGAATTTTTTTTATTAAATCAAAACACGATGATCATTGGAATTAAAAGAAAAAGAGATAACAAATTTGAAATATTTTTGAACAACTATGTGAACATGGTGATTCACATTATTTTTTGGGAATAGTTCAATGTTATAATATTCTAATAATCATGTATTCCCAAAATCAAAGTTGGAATAAATCAATTTAATTGATTTTAATAATTTATAAAAAAATTTAACACTAATGAATGATTTGTTAGAATGTATATGAATACATAATGTGTGTATGTTTGAAACAGAAACATTATGTTTCCTTTGTATTGTTTTTTTCATAAAAAGTGACCTCTTAATTTCACTTTATGAAAGAACATTGGAACATACTCGTGTTTTCATCTAGAAAATTTCATCTAATGATGAAATTTTGATAGAATACATTGAGGCATGTATCCTAATATAAATAGTGTCTGGAAATAGAAATTACATTACATTTATTGATTTTCTATGAAATTATGAATCACAACTCCAATAAGTGGTTTCCTATAAAATTATATGATGGTAAACAACTATTATAATATAAATTCATATAATTAAATTAATTAAATTTAAATATTGGATTATTAATCCTTCAAATCTAATCTTCAAATGTAATCCACTAATACCTTTTCAAATCATTTTTTATTTACTTTTACTTAATTTTTTATGTGATATAGTCTGAACAAAATCAATTTATAGATGCAAAATTTTTTGGTAGCGGGTTCTTCAATAATGAATGTTCTATGAAAATAATTATTGTATATCCTTTTAAATATTCCATTACATTTCAATATAAATGAAAAAGGAATGAAATTTTATCTCAGTTGGGGTGAATAATATTTTTTAACCATTCAATTAATTTATTTATCAAGAAATATCAAATTCATTTGTCACAAAGTTATCCTACGATGGATTTTATAATAGTTCTAACTTCGTTAAACATAATTTAAAATATATTTTTTTAATTAGGTTTTTTCAGGATGAATTAATTGATACGACACTTTAAATCTATTGGAAATTATACGAAATATATTTCTATGTATGAATAGATAACATAATTTTTATGAAGTGTATTAATTTTTCCTATATTGAAGCCTCATATCCCAACAAAAAATCTATAAAAATTACACTTTTTAAAAATGATCTGATACCCATGAATTTATCTAGATATGGATGATGAAGACTGGTATAAACAATGGTTTTATCAACCTTTATATCACTACCAAATACAATATTCCTAATGAAATTCCATCTATAATGATGAAATTATATTTTATCCATTTATGGATAAGATTATATAATCACATATAAAAAATATACTCACAAAATATCTATATTTTCAAGAAAATATATCCCAAAAAATATATAATTCATCGATATATACCTCTAAACAATCACCAATCACGTAATAGAAAAAACCAATCATGAATTGATGGATGGTACCAAGGTAATTACATAGTACTAAGGTAATATAAATGACGAAAATGAGATCATGATAGATGGATGAATATTGAATTTATTTGATATTCAATGTAGTGCATTATTTTTTATTACACCAAATTCCATTTTAGGAAGTGATTAAAATCTTATCCTTCCACTCACAAGAGGATATAATCACTGAATATAAAATAAATACAATAATTATTAGTCATTTATTTTATATTTAGATAACAAATACAGTCACTCAATCAGCTATTTTCCCTTATGGGGGGATGATCAATATCACTTGTAATCATAATTATTCCATCTATCTCACGATCCACTTCAATTCAGAGTACCCAGTCACTCTCATGAATGAGGAATACAGTGTTATTTTTTATCACAGATAATAGTTTTCCCCCATAATAAATATATGATATTCATATCAGTTTTCTACTTGGGAGGTATATTATTTTTGATGAGTTTTGAGATTTTTTTTGTGTGTTAATGTATCGGCTAATATGTGGAATATAATTAAAACTCTATCCAAAAAATTCACTGATTCCATTAAATATATCTAGATAAATTTTTTATTTGATGGATTTGAGAGATTTTAAAATCATAATATTAAAGGATTGATTTTACAATATGAATTTGCACATGAGCGAGGAAGGTAAAACCATTAATTAAATTTCATGTCAGTTAAAACTATCATAAGTTGGTTGGGGTTTCCAATTAATATATGATTCTTTTTGAATATCTCTAAATAAAATTATTCCCCATATTAAATATTATTTGAAAATAAATGTTTTTAGATAAATATTATGATTGGTTATAGACTCAATGAATATGAATAATATATTTTGTTATTATCCACAATGATCTTTTAGGGTTACACCCTTTCTGTTCCACTCGAAATCAATTTACCTACGAAATTATTTTTGTTCACCTTATGTTTCGATATCCTGAGATTGAGTTTGGAATTATATGAAATTGTTATCTTCATGTCACTCATATATCTTATATGTATTTTATGTTTTTTTCATTATAGTTTATGTATCATCCATGTGTCCCTAATATATTTTTTGTCATCTCTATTTAGTTTATATTGTATATTCTTTGATTATTTTTTAATGGATATATGTTTTTCAATATAATTTTTTTACATTCCATATTTTTTTATGTTTAGGTATTTCCAAGTCCCAATGTATAAAATATATATATATCCAAGTGGAAGCTCCATGTCCATTATTCTCTGCTATTTCAATTGGTTACCATTATCTCATATTAATTAACATTATAAATATTCTAGGATGGGATGATCGATAACAACCTTTTGATTATCATGGGTTGGATCTAGTACCATGTTTAGGTTTTAAGTACTGTTTTTTCAGGATCGAGTGGTAACAAATAAAATTTATTTATATAGAGATAGTTTCCAATATAAACCATTACTATTTGGGTGTGTCTGTGAGATTAGATATACAAGTCTAATTACATGAGTGGTAGGTGTTGTGATAGACAGTATTATCCATGCTCAAGATAAATAATGAGTTCCCAATATATGGTATGTTGCATGTGCTTAATTATTAGTTTTTTATAAATATCTGGTTTTTTTGTTAATGATGATAGTAATCATGAATCTTCATATTATTTATACGTTTTGGAAATAACAATAGTAGGAGAATTGGAGATACACAAACATATACCCCGACCAAGAAACCAATGTGGAGCCCATGTGCCTATTTCAGCATAAAATATATTCACAGTTACAATATTGAGCTATAGTCCACAAAAATATATATCCAAGAAATGTGTAGAAAATTTTACATGTTAATGATTCTATGTATTATGTTGTAATGGTTTTTAAAAAACATTTAAAATGTATAAATATAAGTGAATATGATATTTAATACTGGGTTTCTCGAGGAATTATGATTTCTAGAATGTTAAAAAAATTAATTTTCACTAATTAATTTTTTATTACGGTGAGTTTCAAAGTGATTATAAATGTTCTTATTAGAATATTGTTTTGAAAATAATTTTTTTCTAGATTGGATTGATTTGATATGTTTTTTATTGATTTATCATTTTATTTTGTATTTTTATTTATATATTGTCGCAAATATTTTTTCTCAAGGATTATAAACTGTATATGTCATTGTTATTCTATTCAAATAATCAATATATAAAATCTTCTAATAATTTGAGTATAGTAGTAGATCCATACTCAAAATAGTTTTTTATAATATTTCATTGTCACTATAGTTCATAATATGATGCATTAAATCTTGGTGAAATTATTGATATCACCAAATCCCTAGGGACACCAGATGCTTTAGTTTCATAGTAGACACATGTTTTTTCAATAGACAATATCTAAAATTTTGTATGATTATCCTTATATCTAAATTGAAATGTAGGATTATATGGGAATACAATTAAACCTTTTTAATTTAGCAGTTCCTTTAGTATTATTTGATGTTTTAGTAGATAGTAGATATTGTTAAAATATGTTATAGAAAACATATGTTAAAGGTGTATTTTTACCACTTCAATGAGATGAATATTTTTCCATAGTGACGATGTCTATATATTCCTCAACGTATCATATATTTTTGAAGGTTGTTTATATTAACGTTATTTACAAATACCATGTTTTAAAATAATATCATTTATTGTTTTTTTGGTTAAGGATTATCTTGTAGAGTTGGTATTCAGTGGGAGAACTTTAATATAGATTTGTCTTGCATTAATAAATTCTAAAAACAGTTCTTCGTATGGTGTGAAGATGATATTGGTGGAACAATATTTTAAGATATCTAAATATTTTGATGTATTATTATGAATGATTTCCTTCAATTAAGTACATAAATAAATTTTTATTCAGTAATTCAAATCCATAATGTTCTTGTCCTCCAATTACCTATAATAATTATGTTCATATATGAATCCTTAATAAATTGTATACTATTGGAACCCAATATAAAAAATATTCCTTTTCAACTCGATAATCTTAAAAAAATACAAATTTAATATTTTTTGGTATCTCATAGTAGCATATCCCTATATTTTTTAAAATTAATATATCAATTTTTATTTTGTACATATGTTTTATTTTATTTAAAAAATTTATCATTTATTTGTTTAGAATTTTTTTTTTTTTGAGATTGTATATGAGATCCTAATGTAGTGTAAAATAATAGATCTCTTCATAAAGAATCTTGATTCTTGTTTAATAGTATTTGTATTGATATTCCTCAATATTTTGAATCTTCAATGTCTCTGTACTCATTAAATAGAAAAAATACCCACTAGGGGACACATTTTCAATTTGGTTTTAGTGATAATTGTCTTGGTCCTTTTTGGTATGATATTTTTACAAAATGTTCTTTGTGGTGGTATAAAGTCAATGTAACAACCCCAAATCTTCACTCATAGATATTGTAGAAAAACAATAATATTAAATTTTCAATAATTGTAAGAAATAAATTAGAAAAAATGATTTTCCTTTTAAAACATAAAACAAAATAATTAAATATATGATAACTTATATTCCAAAAGTCCTTTTGTGAATATATATTTAATGAATTGTAACTACCAATTACATAAAAATACCCATAATAATGTTCATTTTTTCACTATGACATGATTTTATGATTTCACATTTAGTATTATACTTCTCCCATAAAATTCATCACACATGAAACCATACAATAAATAATTAATTTAACATTATTCATAATAATCAAGGGAAATGAAAAAATAATGATAATGATGTAAAAATATCAAAAGGTTTAACATACTTATTAATTATTGAATATTATGAATGATAATAATATGTGAATAAGGGTATGATGACATTATCTATGTGAATGAACATAAAATAAGCTAATTATATATTTCAAACCTATATTATAAAACATAATACATAGAATAAATCAATAAAAAGTAAATAATCATATGAATTAATTATAATGTGCCATGTTAATTCAATAATTATCAAAGTATCTATTAAAAACTCATAAAAAGAATAAATAATACTTCATGGTATCTATGGTTGTTATTTTAATTCAACACTTACTAGATCCTTAATTAGTAGAATAATTGATACATTCAACTTCTAATATAAAAATCCTAATAAAATATTATTTAACTGATGTATTTGTTAAATATCACATAGGAACATAATAATAAATGAATTACTAGAGTGATAAAAAAACCATAACACATGAAATCATTCATTTTTAAATATAATAATAACTATTGTACACTATTATATTGATTTAATCCTGGAAAATAAGTTGGTTCAATGAAAATATATTTAAAAATCATAATACATGTGGATAAATAATAACATTGGTACCATTAAAACTTATCCTTGGTGGATTATAATTAGCATCAATGTTTCTTAAAATTTTTGAATAGATGTTCCATTAAATGGTCATTAAAAACATTCTTCATGAAAATGGACATTTCAATTTGGAAATATTATTCAAATCAAAATAATAATACAAATATTTTGAGTGTTGTTCTCCATAAAAATAATTAATGAATTATTAAATTAAAATAATTTCAACAATAGTTATAAAATCAGTTCAATACATTGGTTTAATAAATTGAAATTTATTTCAAACATTTTTAATGATAGATAAAAGTGACTCATGTATAAAAAAATTAAAACAAAGTTTCTTTTAAATTTATTTAAAAATATAATTAATTTTATAAAATGACTATTTAAAATAATTTCTCTTTATAATAAGATATTCAATAAATAATTTAAGAAATTAGGGATATAAAATAGGAATATTCTCATTCACGAAAAATATACGATATCAAAATTAATTACAAACAGTATTAGGGATTTTTATTTGATTAATAATTGGGGAAATAGAAAATAACCATTTAAACCAAATTTATATAATAAGATAATAATATTTATGTGGTTTTAAAATAATAAGATCCTATAATTTCCCAAAATGGAACATTGATTGTAAATAATCCTGAAAAATTTGAGACTGTAGCATAGAATTATTTACAATTTGATACCTTTTGAAATCAAAATTCATTAAAATAAAGAGCATGATATGTTTCTATAAACACTAGTAATTTTATAAGTTGGAATTTAAAAATTATTTTAAGATGTAGAAAGTACACAATATAATAAAATAATTCTTCATGACATTATTCATTTATTAGGAATATGATATATATAAAATGAAATCACTTGAAAATATGATGGCCCAAATGGCCCATAGTCCATTTTATTTTATTTTATTATGGATAATCCTCCTTTTAAGGGTTGAAGGGGAACCTGTACATGACCCGTAGGCCAAAGGACCTAGGCCCGACAAACCTGAATTACAAGACTCGAAAGCCTAGAGGCATAACATGCCCAATACATGACTTCTACTCTCAGTCCACTTGAACTTCCCTTCCCAAGCTTTCTGTGTCATTGATCACCTAGCTCCCACCATGCATTGCTGACTGTCTAGCATTTCCCCATACAAAGATGAACAGTTCCTGGTCCTGATGGTGGCTGCCATACCCCCTCATTCTTCCAATCCAGTTAGCTCTGCATATGGTGGCTACTACTCTTGTTGCTCTGATCCTCTTCTAGGGCCTATTCTATATGAACTAGGCTACTTGATGGTCTACGTGACCCGCAAGCCCAGTGGCCCGAATGCCTTTGATGACCCGAAGGCCTTGGAGAGCTATAGGCCCAAACCAGTGCCCCGAAGTCCCAAATCAGGTGAATAGTTTGGGTTGCTACTATACCAATCAGTTACTCCTATAGTACTGCTATAGTAACTCAGAAATTCTCCTCCACCCGGATTTGAACCCGGGTCACTTGGATGCCAAGAAGGAGCCCTTGCCACTCGGGTACGGACTCGTTGGCCACTTGAAAGTATGATAGATTTAGATGTAATCAGTAATCCTTTATATTATTATAGGAATATATATAAATTCACATAAAACTATTGTTAGTAAATAAAAAAAATTATTGATCAATTCAAACATAAGCATGTCATAATTGATTTACTAATGTAGAATTAGAACCCAATGTATTGAAATTGAGTAATGAAATTTCATAGAACATGCTAAAGTTGAAGACAAATAAAAATGAATTATGGTATTTGTTTAGAAACATAAGAAAAGTTTTTTTATAAATTATTCATGATTTGAAATATTAAATTAGAATTATATAATCTATATAATGTAAATAAGATTCATAACATCAACATAATCCTCATTTAATATAAATTGAGATGATATCCATTACCTCAAGTCCAAACATGGTATTCATTGCCATAACACATGTATAATATACTCATACCAATTCTTCTTAATCATAATAACAATTTACATGTTTATTATCATATATATAAAATTTCACGACCCGTCCTCAGGGCCAGTGCCGTGAATACCCCATGCCTACCTTCCACAGGCCAGGGGCTGGCGACTAGCACCAAAGGTGTAAATCCTGGTAAAAGGGAAGGCTTTTCCTTTATAAAATTAAACAAAAACAACATAGTACTCAAGTGAAGAAAGAAATAAGTATAACTATGTACAAAATTAAGTGCTGGAAAGTAAATGGGCCAATATACAAACCCAACTGAAAGTACATTTCAACTGAGAAAGAAAGTAAAACAGCTGTAAAGTAAAGCAACAACCACTGAGTCGTCCTTCGGAAATCCCACCTAAACGGTGGGTACAAATAGTCTCGTCGGTACCTCTGGTCCGTCCGTCCACTCTGTGTAGGTACCTACAGGTAGTCCACCTCCGGATACCGTCTAGCTCCATAAGCCTCAACCACGATCAGTGTTGTCCGTCGTCTGCATCCAACACAAAGTAGTGCGGGCATAGCCTGTGCAGGGGTGAGTATACGATACTCAGTAGGGACCCCAAGACCCCCAAAGGTCTCCCATAATCCATAACGGATAAAACACATAGGAAATATACAAACACGAAATATCAACCGACTTTACTTAGGTATATGCCCATACATATACTTAAGTCATCAATTCCAGTATGGATCCAACTCTTCGAGCCCAAGAACAACCCAGTCCACATTGGAAAGAAGTCAATCACACCGTTGGTAATTATTGAAAGGCAAGACTCATCTCACAAAGGTATACTACTTACGAATATGGGTGGAGATGATTAGATATATCCTCTAAATCATCTCCTCTGCCGAACCCACATAGGATCCAAGTATAGAAGTCATCGATGCCGAACCCACATATGATCCAAGTTCAATAAGCATCACTTTCGAACCCACGTAGGATCTAAGTACAGTCGTCATCGCTGCCGAACCCATGGAGGATCCAAGTACAGTCGTCCTCACTGCCGAAACCACGTAGGATCCAAGTACATTCATCATCGTTGTCAAACCCACGGCGGATCCCATGACAGTAATTGTCACACTCGCAACCAGCTCTAGGGTTCCCGCACACAGTGTACTCGATTCCAGGAGGGTCTTCTTCTCGAGTAAATGGTTCGATACATCAACTATCACTATGTCCTGAGTTTATGTATCTTGAAGTTTCGTCTCGTCAAAAGGAACCCAATGCGACAGACGGCGCATCAAACAGACGCCCTGTCTGAGAGAAATTGGATTTTCCGTTCTAGGGGCCCGGTTGGAAATATACTCCTTCCAAACCCTGCTATTTTCCAAAGATTCCCAAAACTCACATAGAGTATTGCAAAATGACCACCTCGTCGAAAGGATCCCAGTGCCACAGACGACGCGTCGATCAGACATGCATTCTTTAAGTCATTCATGTTTATATGAATAACGGGTCTGGCCCATTATGCCAAGTGGGCGGGCGGGTCGGGGTAACCCAGTTTTGACGGGTCCGACCCGGCAGGGGTGTCAGTTCTGCCCAATGAAATGTGGAGCTCGGCCTGAGGGGCATGGTCCGGCCAGAAGGGGTGTGGCCCAGCTGGCTCGGCCAGCTAGCCGAGCGGTCTGAGGGGGGTGCGGCCCCCGGTTGCCCAAACCGGCGGCCCCAAGGGGCGCCGCCCTCCCTAACCGGCCGGCTTGAGCCGGCCAGCCTTCTAGTGCAAGTGGTGTGCACAGGAAGGCCTTGGTTCATCCGGCATGGCGCCATCATGGCACCACAGCTTTGCTCCGCCCGGATGCTTGGTCCTTCTGCCAAAGAAGCCCGTTAAGCGGGCTACGGTTCCTGCATCACAGCCGTCGCGACAGCGTGGGCCTCCTCCACGGCGGCCTACACTAGCCGTGGATCTGCATCCCCGGAACAGTGCGATGGTGTCGTTCTTCATCCGATGTGGCCCTCTTGGCCGTGGCTTTTATTTGCGTGTGCGACGGAAACCCTTGTGTCGCCGGTCTATTCTGTGTTCCGCCTCCGATCGATGATTCCATATAATTAAGCAAGATCAAACAGAGGGTCGTCAGGCCGTGTTTGTTCGGCCCGCACCCTCCGAATTATGCGATAACAATAGGCTGAGACAATCAATGTTATACAATGACGAATCAAGGCACAATTTTAATCAATTAAAATTGAACATAACCCCTACCTTGATAATTGACGTCTCCCGTTGGGCATCACGGAAGACGGCATCACCAGGAAAGGATTCATAGGCGACGTCAGAGTGCGTCCGAGGAGGAAGCAGTGTCTCCTCACATGTCGGAGACAAAACAAAGGAAGGAACGTTGATCGTTCTTAGTGTAACCGTTGTTCTTCGTAGAAGAAGACGCCGTTCTTCGTTAGAAGTCATTGTTCTTCCAAATACTCAAGAGCTCTTCCCAATTCTCGTTAACACAACGATTTCACTCTAAAAATACAATAATTGGCTAATTCTATTATTTTATTAACACATGCAATTTAAAATTCAAAATTCAAACCACTTCATTAATTAATTTCTGTGGTTGAATTCATTAAATTAATGTGTTGGCAATTAATAAAGAGAGTGAGAGGAGGAGGTTAGGGGTCTCATTAATATCGGAGAGTTCTCAACATTAAACAAGGGAGCTTAATAGTGGGGTTTATGAGAGTTATGGGGAGTTCAAGGGTTTAGGTCATGTGTGTCCCCCATCCCACAAATATCCACTCATGGGAGGTTATTTGGGTGTGGGCCCCACCATTAACTCCCCTTGGGAGGAATTAACCACCAATAATAAACATAAAAATCTGCTACACCAATTTTATTTATTTTAATCTATTTCCCCAAATATTAATTCTAAACCCGCTTAAAACCCAACTACAGTAAAGGTCCCCTTAAGAAATTACCGACACTGCGAGTTCATCGGTTTCCTCAGATTTCAATTCCGAGCACCAGTTCAAAAGATAGAAAAACTCGCTCGTTCATTTAGTGAACGTACCCGACCTAAATTTCGGAAATTGATTCCGGGCACACCATGCCTCGGAATCAAGTGCTTTCAGAAGCCACAAACTTCTAAAATTCCAAAGTAATTAAGAAAATATTTTCCTTGAAATTTCTATGTCTTTAAATTAGTCCCACATTAGGGATTTATGTCCCTATAAAGCTACAACATAAACTAGGGGAAAAAATGAGGGTACCGAGCACGCATCTGAGCCTCCAGCTCCCATGTGCTCTCCTGGAAGTTCTCGTGCTGCCATCAAATGCACACCAGAGGAATCGACCATCCATGTAGGACACGCTCCCGTCGATCCTCAATCTCCACTGGGACCTCCATGATTATATCCCTATCATCGATGTCCAACTCCCCATGATCAATGATGTGTGTCGGGTCGTGAATGTATCTCCTCAACTGAGATACCTAGAAGACGTCATGCACCGGGTGCAACTGAGATGGAAGGGCCAGGCATTAAGCCACCTCACCTACTCTGCTGAGGACCTGGAAAGGCCCGATGATGCACATAGATAACTTGCCGCCCCAGCCAAATCACAATAATCCACGTCGAGGTGAGACTCGTACGAAAATGTTGTCGCCATCCTCAAACTTCAGTGGTCTTCATCTCTTATCAGTATAGGACTTATGTCTGCTCTGTGTAGTCCTCATCTGCTCCTGGATGATTGGTACCTTCTCCGTCGTAGCCTGAACCATCGTTGTTCTTACAAGTGTGGACTCCCCAAGGTCAGTCCAGCATATAGGTGATCTGCAAGGTTGGACATACAATTCCTCATATGGTTCCATCCCGATGGTGGAGTGGTAGCGTTTGTTGTACGCAAACTCCACTAAGTGTAGGTGATCCCTCCAGCAGTGACCAAATCAAGGACACATGCACGGAGCATGTCCTCGAGAGTCTGAATGGTCCTCTCTATTTGTCCATCTGTCAGAGGATGAATGGTGGTGCCCAAGATTAGTTGCGTCCCAAAAGCCTCATGAATCCCCTTCCAAATCCGAGAAGTAAAGAGAGCATCTAGATCAGAGTTGAGAGACGATGGAACACCATGAAGCCGTACAATCTCATGATTGTAAAGGCATCACGAGCTCTCTATTGAGCCCAGCTCTCTGATCGGAAGGAAGTGGGCTAACATGGTGAGTTGGTATACGATCAAACATATGGATTCGTGTCCTCTATAAGTACATGGAAGCCCCGTCATGAAATCCCTATATTTCCCATCCCACATCCACTCCGGAACCACTAAGGGTTGTACCAAGCCCACTGGTATCTAATTCTCCACCTTCACTTGCTGGAAAGTGAGGCATCGTGAAACGAAATCTGATACAACCTTCTTCATACCATGCCATCAGTGCTGTCGTCTGAGGTCCTGGTACATCTTTGCCACTCCAGGATGCACTGCTAGAGGGGAAGTGTGAAACTCACTCAACACTTCATCCTGTAGTGCAACTGGTACCATGGTACGTCCCCTGAAAAAGATGACGTGCTCTCCTCCTTTAGAAAATCCATCAGGAGTATGCCCTGTGGATATATTAGCATGTCACGTCTCACATTCAATGTACACATGATGTGCCTCTCTGAACTGCTGAAGTAGTGGAGGAGTAACTTTGAGGAACTGTAGAAAAGCTGCCTCATCTTTATCCACGAAGGATATCTGCAAAGTGGCTAATTGCTCTGTCTCCTCTCCAAGTAACTGAATGCCCAATCTCCTGCGGAGAGCATCAGCTACTATGTTCCCCTTATCGGGATTATATAATATCTCAATGTCATAGTCCTGGAGTAACTCGAGCCATCGTCGCTGTCTCAGGTTCATGTCCTTCTGCGAGAAAATGTACCTATGACTCTAGTGGTCAAATTAGACTGTAAAGCGCTCGCCCATCAGATAGTGCCACCACATCATCAGGCTGAAGACCCCTACTGCTAACTCTAGGTCATGGGTAGCGTAGTTCTTCTCATGCTGCCTCAACTATCGTGAACCGTAAGTGATCTCTGTTTTCTCCAGCTTTAGGACACACACGAGTCCGGTCCCTGATTCGTCTAAGTAAACTACGTACACGATGCCCTCCTCTGGTTGCCTAAATATAGGAACACTAGTCAATCTCTTTCTCAACTCCTGAATGATCTGCTGACATCTATCTGACCACACAAAGGGTTTCCCCTTCTTCCTCAAAGCTGAGAGCGATGCTTCAACTCTGGAGATGTCTAGGAAAAATCTCCAATAGTATCCAGCAAGACCTAGGAAACTCAACACCTCTGTCACACTACTGGGTGGATCTCAAGAATTTACTGCCTCGATCTTCACTAGGTCTACTACAACTCTCGCCTCCAAGATGATGTGCCCCAATAAGTGATCCTCTCGAATCCAGAACTGGCACTTCGAGAGATTACCATAAATCTGGTGCTCTCGGAGTGTATCCAGTTCAACTTGCAAATGGTAGGAATGATTCTCCTCAATAGTCATGTAAATCAGTTTTTCGTCGATGAATACTACGAAAAAAAAGATCAATGTAAGGCTAGAAGATCTTGTTCATGAGACTCATGCACACTGCTGGAGCGTTGCTCACGCTGAAGGGCATAACCAAGAACTCAAAATGGTTGTATTGACACCTGAAGGTCATTATCGGCTCATCCTCATCTCGAACTCTGAGCTGGTTATAGCATGACCAGAGGTCTATCTTTGAGAACCATCATGCTCCCTTGAGCTGATCAAAGAAGAACTCAATCCTCAGGAGTGGATACATGTTCATTACGGTCACCTGATTCAGGCGATGGTAGCCAACACATAGTCGTAAGCTCCCATCAACCTTCTTGGTTAATAAAATTGGAGTATCCCATGGTGAAACACTAGGTCGGATGAATCCCTTTCCCTGAAAGTCTTCTAGTTGTACCTGCATCTCACGAAGCTCGGCGGGAGCCATCCAATATGCTGGAGTAGATATCAGTGATATCCCGTGTTACAGGTCAATGTAGAATTATACCTCTCTGCGAGGATGTAGTCCTAGAACATCGTTAGGAAAAACGTCTGCCTACTGATCCACCACAACAGGAAAACTCGAACTCCACACATCAACAGCTCCTAGGATGAGACTATCCAACTAATGTTTGATCGGATGCCCTCTCCTCTATGTATGTCCATCTTATACTGCAAAGGATACATTCCCACTGGTGAAGGTGAACCTGCTCCCATCTGTGCGGACACACCGCACTTTGCGACTAATACAGTCGATCTGGGAATGGACTGTAGATAACCAATCAATACCCAAGATGATGTCGTAAGGTCTCGAAACCACTTCAAGAAGATCCCATCCGGAGCACTTGCCTCCTACAGTAAGCTCACAATGATGGAACCAGTGCGTAATCGTCAAGTCTGCTCCCGTAGGAGTCTCTATTCATAAGGATCGAGTCAACGGCTATGTCGGAATCTCCGATCTCTGAACAAGGGAAGTGGAAATAAAAAAATGACTCACTCTTGTGTCTATAAGAACTGAAGCAAGGATGGATAAGACACAGATAGTACCTCAAATCATCTCAGGTGCACCTTGGTCATAGGCCTCGACTTCCTAGAGTTGAGCATGCCCCTCTCTGACAGCTCCGTGTGGTTGGGGTGGTCCTCCAGGTGGTGGTGGTAGTAGAGCCTTGAAGCGTCATCCACCACCCACTGACCGGACAGCTCCATTGCCTCGTCCGCCTGCTCCCTACGGACCGTAATGGTCGAACCTCTACCTCTTCCTCGGAGGTCCCTCAACTATTTGCTGCTCGTCTGCATGGCGGGTCGGGCAGTCATGAGCAATGTGGACCTACCCACCGCATGCATAGAACTACATGCCCCTCGTTTGGATGGTTCTTCTTCTTGTTCCCCACACATCTGAACTAGTATCCTGAGGTTTCCCACCAAATGGCCTGGTCTGCTTTGAGCTCTGCGACATATATCTACTACTGGAAGCAGAAGAATCCACGTCGTGTCTCCCTATAGTGGGTCTCGTTGCTGGAATTGGCTCAGTAAGAAAGCTCTCAACAAGAAGGGATCACTCTAGTACTCCTTCTGTTGTCAGAATACTGAGGGAGATCAAATAAGCCCTGATCTCATGCCTCAGTCCCTGCTCAAAGGTCTGGGCCCAGAAAAATGGGTCCCGTACCATGTCCGTGGAGTAGCGCAAGAGGTCAGGAAGTCTCACAGAGTACTGGGCTACTGTCATGCTACCCTGCTGCATATGTAGTAACTCTTGGAGGCACACTGCATGGAGGGTGGTTGGAACAAAGTCCGAGCAGAAGAGGCTCTCCAAGTCCGTCCAAATTAGTGATGCCTCGTCGTGCACCTGGAGCATCAGGCTCCACCATCTACCTGCTGTTTCGTGCAGAAGACTCCCAAAAAAGATCACCATATGGTCTGATGGTGTCCCTACCAATATGAAGACCCTTATGATAGCCTCCATCCAATCCTCGGTTTCCTAAGGGTCCGTCATCTCCATGGAACTTGGGCGGCCTCTATCGCTGAAACTCGTGAAATGAACTCAGGTGGCGTGCACTCACTCTTTCTGGGGCTGGTAGTATCAGTGGCTCAACGGGTAGTGGTATCGCTGGTGCCTCCGCTGTAATGGGGCCCTGCACCGAGTCCTCGTAGCTCGGTGGGATTCCATCTCACACGTAACTAGGAACCATAGATGTCTTCCTTCGTGGGAGAATCCTAAAAAGAAAAATGTGTGCCACGGTCAAACAGTATACCTGGCGATCTAACATAAAGTAATCACAATGAAAAAATATGAAACACACATGTAATCAATGTTTTCGCGCACTGAGTTGGAAACCAGAAGTCATGGTCCAGGTGTATGGATACGTCAGCCACCGCACCAATACTAGAATCCCTGGAATTATAACCACACTCAATACTCTTTACACTATTTCTTCACAACGATGAAATTATTAGAGTTCTGAGTTCTGTGGTAGAACCAACTCCCCTGATACCAATTTTTCATGACCCGTCCTCGAGGCCCATGCCATGACTACCCAAGCCTGCCTTCCATAGGCCTGGGGCTGGTGACCAGCACCAAAGGTGTAAATCCCGTTAAAAGGGAAGGATTTTCTTTTATAAAAGTAAACAAACACTATAGAGTACGAAATTCAAGTATGCACTAAGTAAAACTGAGTCCAAAAGTATGAGCTGGGAAGTAAATGGGACAGTATCCAAACCCAATTGAAAGTACAGTACAATAGAGAAAGAAAGTACAACAGTAGTAAAGTAATGCAGCAACCACCAAGTCATCCTCTGGAAATCCCACCTGGAGGGTGGGTACAGATAGTCTCGTCTGTACCTCGGGTCTGTCTGTCCGCTTTGTGTACGTCCCGCCTGTTGGTCCACCACTAGATACCACACACCTCCACAAGCCACAACCACGATCAGTGTTGTCCTTCGCCAGCATCCAACACAATGTAGTGCGGGCATAGCCCATGCAGGGGTGAGTATACGATACTCAGTAGGGACCCTGAGAACCCCTAAGGTCTCCCAGAATACACAAAGGATAAACCAAAATGGAAAGATACAAACACAAAATATCAACCGACTTTACTTAGGTATATGCCCATACATATACCTAAGTCATCAATTCTAGTCCGGCTCCAACTCTTGAGCCAAGAACAACCCCGTCCACTTATGAAAGAAGTCAACAACACTGTTGGTAATGATCCCAAGACAAGACTCATCTCACACAGGTATACTACTCATGAAGATGGGTGGAGAATATTAGATGTAGCCTCTAAATCATCATGTCCACCAAACCCACGTACGATCCATGTATAGAAGTCATCATAGCCAAACCCACGTAGGATCCATGTATAGTAACAATCGCTGCTAAACCCATGTAGGATCCATGTATAGTCGTAATCACTGTCGAACCCATGGAGGATCCATGTACAGTCATCCTCACTACCAGACCCACGTAGAATCCATGTATAATCGCCATCGTTTTTGAACCCACGACAGATCCCAGCATAGTAATCGTCGCAGTCGCAATCAGCTCTAGGGTTCCTGCAAACATCGTACTCAATTCCGGATGGGTCTGCTCCTCGAGCAAAGGGGTCGATACATCAACTCTCACAAAGTCTTGAGGTGATGTATCTCGAAGTTATGTCTCGTCAAAAGGAACCCAACGTGACAGACGGCGCCTTAAACGGACGTCTGGTCTGAGAGACATTGGATTTTCAGTTCGAGGGGCCCGGTTGGAAATATACTCATTCCAAACCTGACCATTTTCCAATGATGTGCAAAACACACTTAGAGTATCGAAAAAGGACTGCCTCATCAAGAGTATTTCAGTTCCATAGATGGCGCATCAATCAGACATGCGGTCTTTATGTTATTCACGTTTAAGTGAATAACGGGCCCGACCCGTTAAGCCAAGGGGGTTGGCGGGTCGGGTTAACCCAGTTTTGACGGGTCCAACCCGACAGGGGTGTCAGACCGGCCCAAAGAAATGCGCGGCTCGGCTCAGGGGTTGAGCCGGCCCAGCCCGGCGCGATGCGGCCCAGCTCGGCGAGGAGCGGCCCGTCTGGCATGGCCACCTGGCTAGGCGGCTCAGCCTGTATGCCAAGCGGTCACACGGGGGCACGACCACCCGTCTTCCCAAACCAGCAACACCAAGTGGCCCGCATGGGCAGGCTGTGGATCATTTGGTGCGGCACCCTCCTGGCACTGCAATATTGCTTTGCCTGTGCGACCGACGGGCCGGTTGATACTCCCACGAAAGTGGCCCGCAATGTGGGTCGCAGTTCATGCTGCACATGCGGAACGATGATGCCGACTTCAACCACTACGGCATGTGCTAGCTGCGGCTCCGCGTCATCGGTAGGACGCTATAGTGCCATGATTCATCTGTCGCAGCCTGCTTGGCCGTGACTTTACATTGCGTGTGCGACGACACCCCTTGCACCACCGGTCTCTTCTGTGCTCCGCCTCCGATCGTTTATTCCAAAAAATTAAACAAGATCAAATGGAGGGTCATTGGGTTGTGTTCGTTCGGCCTACTCCCTCCACGTCAATCCATAGTAATAGGATGAGACAATCAATGTTATACAAATATGAATCAAGGAAAAATTTTATTCTATTAAAATTGAACATAACCCCTACCTCGATAATTGATGTCGCACGTCGGGCGTCGCGGAAGACGGCGTCACGAGGAAAGGATTCATAGATGACGTCGGAGTGCATCCAAGTAGGAAAGAGGAGTCTCATCACTTGTCGCAGAGAAATGAAAGGAAGGCACACCGATCGTTCTTAGTGGAACTGGCATTCTTCATCGAAGAAGATTCCTTTCTTTGTTAGAGGTCATTGTTCTTCCAAGTACTCAAGAGCTCTCCCCAATTCTCCTTAACACAACGATTTCACTCTAAAAATAAAATAATGGGATAATGCTATTATTTTATTAACACGTGAAATTTAAAATTCAAAATTCAAACCACTTCAATAATTAATTAATGTGGTTGAATTCATTAAATTAATGTGTTGGCAAATAATAATGAGACGGAGAGGAGGAGGTGAGGGGTCTCATAAATATGGGAGAGTTGTCAACATTAAACAATGGAGTTTAATTGGGGGTTTATGAGAGTTATGGGGATATCAAGGGTTTAGGTCATGTGTGGGCCTCATCCCACAAATATCCACTCATGGGATGTTATTTGGGTGCGGGCCCCACATTTAACTCCCCTTGGGAGGAATTAACCACCAACCATAAAAATAAAATTGTACTACAACAATTTTCTTTATTTTAATCTAATTCCCTAAATATTAATTCTCAACCCGCATAAAATGAAACTGCGGTAAAGGTCCCCTTAAACAATTACCGGCATTGCATGTTCATCAGTGCCCTCAGATTTCAATTCCGAGCTTCGGTTCAAAAGATAGAAATACCCGCTCATTCGTTTAGAGAACGTACCCAAGATAATCATCGGAAATTGATTCTGGGCACACCGAGCCTCAGAATCATGTTCTGTCAGAAGCCACAGACTCGTAAAATTACAAAGTATTTTTGAAAAAAAATTCCTTGAAATTTCCTTGCCCTTAAATAAAAGAATTATTTAATATATTTTTTGACATAGTTAATTAAATATTCATTTTAGTCTCCAAGGGATGTTTTGATGAAGTTTGGATCATAATTTTAGAATTGATTTGGTGTGATGGTAATGGTATATAGGATCATAGTACCATCACATCCTAAATAATAATTATGAAATAAATATAATTTTAATTCATCAATTATTCTTTTGATCTTATATATGAAATGTTGTTACAAAAAAATGAATAACAAAACAATATAGAGATGGTGGTTAATATATTTCCATAAGTAATGATAACATTTTTATACTATCCTGAATAAAATAAGGTACGTATTATTTTAATTTTATAAAATTAATATAATACAATAAATATCATATTATCTCAAAAAAGAATTTATATATACCAGCCATGTGATTCGTGCACGTAAATTAAATCACATCACATCATGAATGTGGTTAAAACACATAAACATGAACAAAGATAACATTTTTATTATATATAAGGTTAATTAAATTTATTATATAATATCATTAATTACAAATAATTATTTTTCGAATTTATTACAAATTAATTTAATATATCATTAAATGTTGTCCTTTGAGGTAGTGATTAAAAATGAATTATAATAGTTCCTAAGATGGTAGTCCACCATACACAAGAATAATGGTTTCATTCCCAATTTTATGGAAGATGAGATGTATATATGTTATTTCATTAATATTGTAAAATATACATGTACTGATTGTTATTATATTTTTATTTTTGTATCATTAAAACAATTTATAGGTGGTAAAATATGAAATAAATTGATATAAATCGGGGTGGATGATTACCACTTACTTGGTATACATCCTTTGGATCCCTGAATAATGATCCTTTTGATTTCATTTTTTGTAGGATAATCTATACATCATTACCACGAAATTTGAGAAGACAATTTCATAGGGTTTAGTTGATCAAGATAAATAAATGTGTGGTAAGGAAAAGAGAGAATGTGTGTAAAGAATCAATTATTATTATATTATACCATTAAATATTTGGATATATATATATATCTTGATTTTCCGACTAATTCATCATAATGTTTGGGATTTTAATAAATCTGGAATAAATATATTAAAAATAATAATATATTTTCTATCACAAACAAGCATCATTTTTGTGTATGTAGTTTTCCTAGTAATTGGGACCTAATGTGGGAATTGTTTAACAATTGTTGATTATTGAATGTGGGGATTACCATACGATCTACCGAGGATTGGTCAGTGTCAGATATTGAATGGGTTGGGATATTTGGAAGGTGCAATTAATAATATATATAAATAAATTTTTTATTTATTTTGAAAATTCCAAAAAACTAATTCTTATTATAAATACCAATGTTTGATAAATCAACATAGTTTTCTCTATATCCTATGGAGTATTATAGAGGTGAAATATTCTTCATTTTCATCAGGAAACTGTATCATGTGGATTGACAAATGGATTGAGGTAGACCATGATACAGACGGATTATGCATCATATTTTCTTCTTCATATCTATTGGACACCTTCCCTTATATCAATTGATCATTAATTGATGTATGAATACATATTTTAGGGGTTCCACCCATCTAGTTTATTGAGAAGTTATTTTTCATTATCTTCTTATCTAATCAATTTTTATGGGAATTGTAAGAATAGAATTAAATATTATTTAAGTCTGATTAACAATTTTATTTATTGTTCCATGCTTTACTCCTATAATATATATATTGTAATCATTAAATTTGACCATATTATTTACTAATTGATTCAACAAATTCTATTCTATTTTGTCTCCATTCATTTCGTTCTTTATAGTTGGCCAAAAATGTCACAATTTGACATTTTTGAGGTTGGATTAAGAATGATCAAACCCCCTAATTCATGGAGGTTTGGAAAATTATGTATATATTGATCAATGTATGATTAAACATGATTATGATAGATCTATGTATTTGAGACTAATATCGATGAATGATGGCTACATGGGAGGTATTACGACAACATAGTTGTGATCAGATATCCAATTTTCCTCCATCAATGGTAAAATATTGATGTTAGATGATATTTCCTTTAATTTATTGTTGGGGAAATACATTTCATTTTTTTTGAAATGGTAGATCCCAAAACTATGTGAATACAAGAATTTTTTACCATCAAAAATATAGCCTACAAGACTTGTCATCTAAAATAACACATTCCATATAGTCCCACGATTGTTTTGGTTCGGTATTCAAGATATAAAATATATGAAATTCTATTTAAGGAGTTAAACAATCCATGAGACGCTGTAATTTAGGCCCAGTGTATAGCTAGATATTAAAAATTCACAAACAATCCAGTCACATAGACATGGTCATAGTACATGGGAAAGAAATTTTACTCAGATATGGAATGAGTATATGGGAATTGATATTTCACATGTTAATGGGCTTCGAGAACACTAGAAGGCATCAGGTGGTAGAGACGTTATGGTTACCAGTTGTAAATGTCATGTTGTATAATGATTCTTCATAGGTCGTTTCCAGATAAGAATATAAAAAGGTGACTTTTTGTGGTCACACATAATGAACTTCTCACATAAACATCTACCCTCATATATCCTTAATCGTAACTCATGTGTTATATGATTAGTAGTCTCTTCTATATATGGTCACATATACATCATGATGGGATACTAGAAATTTTAATTTAATGTATTAAAGAAGTTTTTGTGCATGTCATTATTCTTCAATAGATCCATTAACAATATAAGTGACCTGGTAGAATCATTGGATACATATTGGGTGAAAATCCCTTGTTGAACTAGGATGTTATCTCACTATCTATTGAGTAGAACCCAATATAACACTAGAGTGAAGGTCCTTTATTATATATTTCCCTATGACTATGTTTCATAATGCAAAGGTATATGTATTTTACATAGTTTATAATATAAAAATTTGAAAGTCTATATAATAGAGGTTGAACATTGGGGATGTAGGAAAACTCATCTTTTTTATATCTTGGAGATGGATATGGAGATCACATTTCTCTATCATTTGGGTTTCTCTATAATCATATAAAATTGGTATTTTTACCCTCTTGTTATGGGATGATATGAATTCTTTTGTATCTCTACATTACTCTTATTAAGGTTTTTAGGGAATCCATATGGGTATATATATACTCACCCTTACATTGGAATTACGAACATGTGTTGTGTCATATACATGCAATAGGATTATGTGATGTGAAACCAGTGAGGTGTAGAGATACCTTTAGTGCATTGAACACATATTATGTTCATACATGGATATCATGCTTCTCTCTCTATTAATTACTCATCTATGTAGTTTTCCAAAATTTGGGGACATCATTTTGGTTTGGGCATGTAATTTTACCCACCACACATTATTTAATCCTGTCATACTCTGATGTATTCCCTATGGAATATTTCATGCATGGATGTACTAAATATATTAAATTTTTTTGTTATCCATTTGAAATTTTCCATATATCTAGTTTTGTATGTTCATATATATACATTGGACTAAATAATCCCAATTCAATTAATTTATTTACATTCCTTGTTACCAATCCCTTTCCTAGTTGATGCGGTAGTGGGATTTTCAATACCTAGATTTCCATTGGTAAGGAGGGACCTTGGGGTTCAGGTGGTGACATAGGGGTACCAATGGTAGTTAATCCTTAGGATGGTTTCAGATAGGGACGCTTGGAAAGAATTGGATAGCTATAAGTAAAGTGACGTTAAAGTGTCTTTAGTTTGACTATAAATCTATGAAATATATTATTGGTATGGTGGCCTAAGTATTCATTCCCCAAGTCATAAAATGCCAATGAATCGACTAAACCAATAGTGTAATTAGTTACATGGAACTATTTTTACAAAACATTCATAAAATTATTCATTCTTTTTTCCTTCACAAGATGAATCCTCATATATATTCTATGGTAATTATGGTCAGTATTTATCACTTTGAATATAGCTCTATAAAATCACCCAATCATGTAATCATTATAATACTGTGAAGATGATTGGTTAGAAGATGCAGTCATAGGTAAGGGGACATCTCATGAGTTGATCTCATCAGGATTGAGGGGATCATTTCCACAGAATTCAATGAAATAGATAATACCAACATGTCATGTTGATGATTCATTAATGATCAAGTACACTAGTTATGTTCCCTCCAAAAAACACCCCAATGGTTCTATGGTATTACAGATCCTCATGAAACATAGGGTTGTATTATGTTACTGATCCTAGACATATTGATTGTTTAGACCCCAATATATTAGATGGATTCATTGTAATCTATACATTTCAATAGAGTAGTAGGGAGCTGTTGGAATCTAACTACATATTACAATGATTGGATAATTATCTCATGTTAAGACAACTATCATCTTTTTAATGATGTGAATTAATCTACATGATTTAGTTACCTTAAGATTAATTTGATTCATGAGATTAATTATGGCGATGTGATGGTTTCATAGTACACTATGAGGTTTAGTGACCACACTCATAACTCCCTTAATATGATACAAGATGGAATCTTCATGAAATTAAACTTTTAGAAGGAACACTAAAAAGGAATTAATGTTATTGTAGAATAATTATAAAAAACATTTTATTATTTTGTTCATGAGTAGTACTTGGTTACATAGTGCTCTCAAAATGTGTGACATATATAATCTAGATCAAGTGGTGGACATCATGGGGCTTATTCATTCATATAAGCAAGTAAGTTCCATCCTATAGGGTCTTAGTATAGTCATCCATTCCATGGTCGAACTCAATATCATGGATTTGTGGTTCTTGGTTCATGAGAGGTATTGGTCATCCATGAGAAGGGTTACTATATTCTTTTAATGGTTAGTTCAACATGATATGTGATTTACTAAATTCCATTTCCAAGGATGGAAGAAATTCGTTAGATAGACCACCAGTATAGAGGTAGTTTCTTCCTTAGAGATCTCCTTGGGTAGGTGAGGGTATCACAACGATAGGCTCTGTTATAAGAATTATTTATTGATCTATGAAGGGAGGATATTAATTTGAATGGTGTAGAAAAGGTATATTTCAACCAACACCATATAGTGGCCCATGATAGTCTCTCTTATCTAACAGTCAAAGTTTTGAGTAGCTGTAGGATATGGACCATAATGATCAAGAAACCCATGAAATGATTTGAGGTAAGATATATGACTTTTTCTCTCATTTTCTAGTAATTATAGACAAATTCATGAGCCATAAAATAGTTTCTTTATAAGTTATTTATGAGTTAGATCTACATGTCTGGCCCTAAGTCCGTCATATTTTTATAGAGGTTACAAATGGGTTTCATTCATTTGTATAAGGTAATTTCCAACATTGTGATACAAAACATAGTTGAGGGAGTTTCTTGTGGGACATTTTAGACCGTCACAAGGAAATATTATTATGTAATATTGAGTATTTAATTTTTAACAAAGTTTATTAATGGTTTCAATCTATCCAAATAAATGGTTGATATCATCTGAAATATTATATAAGATTCCCCATTGAAGGATAGTGAGATCTCATTTATAAGAATGGAATTCATGGAGTGTAGGAAGTTGTACCCCATAAATAATTAATTTTTTAATTTATATATTGTTGAAGTGGGCTCAACATGCATTAAACTTCATGTGATTGTATATTATTATATAGAAGTTTTACCTGGTGATGATATGGGATGACCACAATGGTGAGATACAGAATTTTTCATCATCTTACAATCCCTTATTACAATAATATCATCATCATCATATTAAATTTACTATAACGACCTCCAAGATATGAGGGTGTATAAGTATGACCATCTTGATAATTGTTTATTCATTCATAATGTATCCCCTTGTACATCTCCAGTTTTGTTCATTAAATATAATGATATGATATTGTGGAATTAAATTGATTATAGTCTCCTTAATATAGTAAATATAAATAAAACTTACCCCATAACGCGGAAGAGAACAGGTAAGACCAATTGAGAAGAAAGAGTTGGTTGGTGAAGACGAATCTCGAGTATGGCTACCACCAATTTAGAGGTCAATGTAATGCTTTTATGAGAATAAAAATATGATTCTTACATTGAAACTAGGAGTAATTGGTGGTACCTTTTGGTGGGAAAATTTATTCATATAATTTTATGTTTCTTATTAAATATTTATCATATACAAACACTGACTAACATGTGTGTGTCTCCATTGATGCCACACTATTTTACACTACATAATATGATGATCATATAGAGAACGTGAGGGTGGTACTTGATAGAAACATAGAGTACATGATGTAGAGTAATCAGAAAAATATCCAATTTTGGATCATTTTTATTTAATTTTATACAATTTCTTCTCATATCATGGATTATTAGTGAACCCGGTGATGATGGACATGGTTCTTTTTTTGGAGGTACCCAAGTGTGGTTCATAGCTGTAGAGTATTGGTGGAATATCATGGTGCTATTGGAGGTTCATGGAAAACACCTCCATGATTTAATCCCATTCTATCTCCATAATGTGAAAATTGGGATGTCTACTCTAAATGAGTAGTGTATTTGAGATTTCAAGGAGCTAAGGATGAGGACGACCAACTATCCTTTATCAAGAATACTATATGAGGGATTTGAATATATTATGTTTCATAATTGGTTTAGATAAGCTCATTCTTATATTTTAATGAAGATGACGAAAAAGATAACATATGGGTCAAATATATTGATTCCACCTGATAATAACTACATGAATCTTTAACTAGATTCGGAAGTTGTAACCTTCACTCTAATGATATGGAAGCACCTTATTATAGTTTAATTCATTATTGTTAACTCATACCACTATATTATCATAAAAATATTCCCTCATATATATCTTGACCAATGAAAGAGGTTTCTGTTATATTTCTTATTTATTTTTGAAAGCTATTTATTCTATACTCCTCAAACGGAAAATATTATGGACAATTCCATGAGTAGGATTTCCCATTAATTCCATGTGTTGGAGGATAATCAATAATATTCATTTTTTAGTTGACCCTATAATTGGTGAGGTTATGTTTTATTATTCATTATACAGTTTTGAATCCTACTCTTTATTTTCTTGTGTTAAAGGCTCTATTGGGATATATCGATTATGTGGTTCTACATGACTAGAGAATCTCTATAGATACAATATAAAGATTTATAGAAGGAGTTGATTGTGGTATACTTTATAAGGGATGGATGATGTTTCTGTTTACACTATATGAAGTGGTTGTGTGGTAGTTGGGAACATTCCCTTTCCCTTTAAATCCCATTATTAAAATGATGTAAAAGGCCCATTAGTGTATATTATGGTGGGATTTAATTAGTCAGAGAATTTTTGTGTTCATATCTTTATTTATCTGCTTTTAATAGATAAATTATGAGTATTATGTTTTTGTTGTTTTGATATAAATTATTATTATCCCAGAGAGAAAATATAATGGAATATCAATGGAAATTGTGATAGGTATTCAATGAACATTGATATTTAGTGGTTCTTTCAAGATGATTTTTTATCAGCATATGATAACAAAATCCACTCTTTATATATTAGAGTTAGTTCAGGATTCATCATATTTATAATTTTTATGCGTGAGAGATCATCTATATTTGTGGGGTACTATCATTGATCATTATTGATTGGGATTCATGGTTCACATCATGCTTATAGAGAGTAGTGATGGATGACATTGATATACTATTGATTACAGTCATAGTATTTCACCAACAAATAGATGAGTATACCGAGATGAATATCCATTTATTAAAGGATGTGAGGAGAGCTTGCCTCACATACATTTTCCATATCTAGATGAATAATTATCAATTGGAACAGTTTTGTTATAATAATATCTATATATTTATTTTAATAATGTAATAATGAGATTCCATGTACAAGAGACACTATAGGTCACCCTTGTCATGTACATAGATTTCAATTAAATAACATGTTGGTCCAAATATCGAGTATGTAATGAAGAATAAGATTCAGGTGATCTGTGAACACTTGAGGATACGATATATTAGAAATAAATATTAAACAAATTCATAATGTTTGACAATATTGTTCATGTGGGAAGACCATATTTTCCCATTAGTCTCCCCATGGAGAGAGTTATAGAAATTTTATAGGGAAGTAAGATATCAATGAGGTTCATATATTCATTTGTGATCTTATAGATGGTGGGAATTAATTATGACCACACATCCTTTCCATCATCTTTGGATCAAGATCATGATATCTTCCATGTGTTGTAGCTGGGGAAATATGGGAATTACTCTAAAAATGTTATTGAATTAGTAGAAATAGATATCCATGTTTGTGACACCTTCAATGAGTAGCTAATTTTGATTGAGGATTAGAAGGAGAATATATTATGTGGGAAGACAACCCCATTGTTTTATATACTTTGGAATCACAGGATCATGAATGAGAGCATTTTATAGCATGATATCCAAATATGGGTTCATTACCCCAACTTTTTTATGTAGATTGTGATTTTTTGGGGTGAAAATATTTAATCGATTGGATAATGTAAAAAATATAGTATTTTTAATATTACATTGATTATGTCTATCTATAAATATGGATATTTACATGAATGTGGAATATAATTTGCAATTCTTTATATAATGGAATTAATATATTAAAAATGTAAATTTATTTTGATAAAACCAAATTAATAAATTTCTTATAATGGGATTTCAGAATTATTTGGACATTGGATATGAAATATAAGGGCATGATTGATTCAATAATCCATGGTATTCCATTGGTGAATCCTATATATGGTCTGCATTGGCCATTTCATGGGATATAACCATTGGTTGGTGCATTTAGTAAATTAAATAATTCATTTATTTATTTTTAAAAAATAAACACTATCATATTCATCCCATTTAATAACCTAGTTATGTATGATCTCTAGGGATAAATATGTAATGGTAGGAGGATTTTAGAGGAGGAGAACTACTTATTCACATTGGAAACCCTATGAAATAGATTTTCAAATAGGTCAAGGTGTACCGTGATACAAATGGTGAAAAAGAAGATAATATTATTCATTAATATAATAAATATTCCAAACCAATGATTTATCCATTAAACATGTATGAATAAATATTTTTTGGTTCCCTAACTTTTTGATTATTGAGAATAGATGTGTAATATTGAAATTAATTTATCATTTTTCCAGTGAGTTGTTTAAACAATATTAAATAATTTTTAATTATGATTAATTTTATTATTTTTTTCTTCATCCATATCTACTACATCTTATGATGATTTTCCATGATCACATTTTTCAATGGTTGAATCACCCCAGTATAGTTCTTTCCCGACATTCATTTATAATTTTCCTCTCTATTGGGATTTGATTTCATATTTTCATTATTTAGGGGAAATGATCAAGCTTGATGAAAACCCTGAACTCATGGAGGTTCAATGAATGACATACACAACAACGACATGGGGAAGGATCAAGGTCCTCTATGAGATGTGATTGGTAGATCCATGGATTATTAATTTATAACAACGAGAAGTGGTGCATCCGAAGAAACCACTACATCAAATAGTTTATTATTTTTCCTATGATTGGCCACTAGAGTCCATAGATTGATGTTCAATGATACAACCATAAATATTTGGAGGTAAAAATAGAGGATCATTGTGGTACATTTGGTTTGGGAAACAATTTTAATGACTTTAAAAAACAACACTACAAGAATTCTATACCTCAAAAACATAGGTTGTATAGTTCCCTCGATGTGGGAGATGTAGATTCCGATTGAAATTATAATCACACAATGTGAAGGGAGTAATACATTTCCTGTGACATTGTGTTTCTGGATTATAATTAAATCTGGATATCCAAAGGAAAAAAATGTTTTTCCCATGATGATGAGTATAGTACATGGGAACGACCATGTACTCAAACACAAAAAAGTGTACACAAGCACGACCTGTTTATAAGGGAACATACCGAGAGTGCACATGATGGCCCTAGTTAAACGAGACATGTGAAGAACAAGTTATTAGTGCCATGTAGTGTTAAAAAAATTACAAATATGCATCCAGTGAGAATGTTTCAGTATTATGAGGTGAAGTAACACAATGATTGATCCCATATAAATGTTTTTTACTTCTCCGTGTAAAATATACCTTATATATCACATATTTTATCATGGTTAATTGAATATTTTTAATATTTATTATGTAGTTTTATTTCAACAACATTATGGTAGAAATCATTGTGGTTTTTTAAATTTTACATGAGGTGTTACATGCTAGACTCTTCTTTCAGGTGATGATTGTCCAATAGTAGAGATCCAAAAAGATCATAAGAGGAATGTCAGGGTCAACAACCAGTACATCACATGAGGGTGTGGGATTCTTATTCTCAATATACATGTTGAGTGGAACACCATTATTTCACTTGGGTGCGATTCTTCTTTCTACCATATGTAACCACTCGGTCGTAGTAGGTTGAACATCACCTATCTCTTGAGTGTAACCCCATGTCTCTCCAGGACATGGGTCTTTTTTTCATAAATATAAATCCCCTTGTCACACCAGGTCACATTTCATTTATCTATTGGGTGATATCACCCCCACCAACCAAATTCATTGGGCAATGGGACCTCTACCTAATAAGTTGAAACCCCATCACACTATGGTAAAGTTCCTCTATATGAGGCAATTCCCCCTTAGAAATTTTTCATAGTAGTGAGGTGTTGGTTCTTCACACATTATTTGGTACATAAAGAAAATATAATAGTTGTTAGTGATGGAACTGTGGAGCTATAAGAAGTCTCATCATCCATGTCCATGCTATGAAGATTGATATTATATGTTTATCTCATCATGGTTATTAAGAGAATAAACCTAGAGTTTTTGATCACTTATGCAATGGATTTACCTAACATCTAATAATATTCCATATCCCATGCTGTGGTTTTTAGAGTGTCGTACTTGGTATGTATATACTTTCACCTACATGTGAATTCCCTACACATTCCTTTTAATATTCATATGTTAGGTATCACGGTGATGAAATCAGTAGAGCTTTGTGATACCTTAGGATCATTAATGGCATTTAGTTGTTAGATGTAGAGTTCAAGAGCTGGGCCGCCTTCTGTTTTTACATTATCAATATATTGTCTGATGAGACCTCATTTATGGTTGGATATGTACTTTAACATTTTAAAATTCATTTTATTTTATTATACACTAATTTATTCTCTAGAGAAAATGTTTTTCATGTTTATATTCATCATGTTCATGTCTATTATATTTCATTTTCAATTTCTCATTATGTTTGTTTTTTGTATAGATACAGGGACACTGGGATATGAATTCCATTTCTGTTTATGTCTTATTGGGCCATTCCACCAACCCCATCCCTTTTGGTGGTGGGATGGTGGTCCACACATTGATTGTTTCTCGCAAAAATGTTGTGGATGTTTTGTTTGGTAGCATGAAATGTCTGTTTATTAGGGAGGTTATGGGATTTATTTGAAATTCATGGTATGTTTTATTATGATTTGTCTTTAATTCATGTCAAATGGTTAAAAAATAAAATAAATTCAAATATGAGTTTATTATATTCCTAATAGAATATTTCAATAAAAATTTTAATTTTTTATATATCATTTGTATCTTTATCCAATGGATTAATTTCATAATAAAATTTATTAAACCTTATTCATGTTAATAATTATTTCAATATTAAAGCGTTTGAATAAAATTTACATGGAGAAAATTTGATGACAAATGATTATAGGATGAAAAAATTCACCATATATAGTCATAATTATCCTTTTAAAATATTATTATGATTTTTTTATAATATACTAAAATAACAGATAACGTAAAACACTATTGATTTGAATTTAAGAAACAACCAAATAAATTGACATTGAAATATTAAAAAAACAATGTAAATCATATATAAGACTTTAAATAAAAACAAATATATAATATTTTACATTATAAATCATGGGAAATTTAAAAATATCAAAATTAATACCTTTAGTGTTTTAAAAATCATTTTCATGTCTTTTCTACTAATAAAAGATGTATTGTGCTCGTGTTGTGTAAGAAGTTAAGATAAATATTTATTCACTAAAAATTAAATATTAGATACGATAAAAAATAACTCATAGTTTAGATAACTATTTATAATTAGTCATATGTTTCTCTAATCCATTCCATATATCATTATAAATTTCAAATTCAATAGATTTTCATAATTGATACAATTATTTATATAAGATAATAATAGGTAAAAATAAGAGATATGTGTAATAAAAATTTCAAATTAACTAATTTATGAATATTATTGATGAAATAGTTTTATAATATTATGTTAATAAACTTTTTGTAATGAATTTAAATTCATATGAAATTAGTATTAAATGGAAGTATGAAATTTTAATTTTATATGTGAAAAAATACTATGTATTCTATTTATATTGACAAAAACTTAAATAAAACCTATTACCTATTATTTATCATTTTATTTTCAAATATTTAATCCATTTTATGAAATTACATTCACAGGTGTGGATGAATTTATTTTAAAATTGGTCCTAAAAATTGTATTGAAAATTGTTTTATAGAAAAATTAATTTTCTGAATGAATTTTATTCCTCAAATTTAAACTGAAATGATAATTAAAATAAAATTTTTTTATTACGTTTTATCAAATTATATTTCATAATGATTGATAAATTATTTACTAAATTATATAAAAAATGTTATTAATGTCATTTTTAAATAAAATATATTTATTGATCAGAACTTACATGTATATATATTTCATAATTTGGTTAATCCTACCAATTCACTACATTTAAATTTCTATGTGACAACTATAATATATATATATCTATATACATTCTTCCATAAGAATTTTTTTTGTGGTATATTATATAAAATATAGTGATCATTTAAAATCGATTTATAATATATTCTCAATATTTTATAATTTATGTCATCTCAACATGAACAAGAGACCATCAAATAATGTTTTAAAATTTTGAAATACCTTTTTTGAAATCCATTATATTTAATTGTTTTAATAAAACAGCATTATAAAATTTTTGAAAGTGACATACGTTGTTTATCAGTAGTAATACATAACATGGTTTCAATGTAAGAAAACGATACATAAAAGTGAAGAGGTTAACATGGGGGTTGAAATGTAGAAATAATGATGTATTTTGATATAGTACAATGATATAATGAATTTGAATGACAATGGAAATGTTAGAGACTACAATACCAAAATATAATGTGATGTAACAAAGTCCCATGTTTCATTAGAAATAAATGAAAGAGGAAAACATATTTTTTAAATATTCATTTCTTAGTGTTGATGAAATACTATAAAATAAATAATAATATAACAAGGATTGTAATTAATAGAGAAATATAATTCATCCATAAATAAGTTTTCACCATAATGTGATTATATTCTACAACTAAAGGGTATGTGATTGTATTTTTTCATCCCTAAAGTAGTATAATCCAATTATAAATGATCAAACTATCCAAAATGAGATAAAAATATATTCACGTTATATTTACACATTAATGGATAAATGAAAACAAAACAGGGAAATTTTAAAATTTTAATATAACTCTAATATTAAAATTTACACATATATCCAAAATTTAATAATAACATGAAATTTTCATCCTAGATAATTACATAAATTAATAACCTTTTATCCCAAATAACTTCATTATCCATAGGGTAAAGGAATATTTTAAACTCAAATTTTATCTCATAAAAATCAAATTATATTCCAAAAACAATTTCATCATTCTATTGAAAAAAATTTCTTATTGAACCTAAGTGTTATATACACCTCATCCCAAAATATTGTTCCCAAAAATATCACTAGTATCAAAAATATCATTCCTTATAGTGCATGAAATGTGGTGATTATGCCTTGAAATTTATTATAACCATTAAAAATATAATCCCAAGATATTGTAAAATATTATTATCTTAACCTAATATGAAAAAATTTTAATCTATAACTATTTCTAAACATTTATTCCGATACTGACTATATCAATCCCAAATAAAATCTTGGATGTGATGTTAAAAAAATTACCACCCCATTATAGATTTTATAAAAAAATAATGGAGTAATTTCAAAAAAACAAAATACATAAATAGAAAATATTGGATCACATTCATATCCATGGAACATTACATTTAGAGATTAAGAGAATTAGGAATATTTGATATAATTTATTTATAATATATTGGAACCCATAATACCCTAATAGGGAACATGTGAACTTTAGTGTTAGTGTTTTTCTTGTGAATGATCATGTTCCCACCATGTTAGGAACTTGTTAAACCTGTCTGATATAATCATGTAGTATATAAACATTCCAATAAAGAACGAAAATAAATAAGGTTTGAATGGTTCTCAATTATGTTATATTCCATGGGTCCTATGACTATAGTGTTACTATGGTACAAAAATACACTAATCTTAACAAGTTGTGGTATATAAAATTTTAGCACATTCACTCTAATCCATGATCACATAATTTTTATTATTTGAGTGATAACATACTTCCTACCTTAGAACAGTTACGCTTCTTGAACTGTAGCCCTATGTTTACGAACATGAAGCATTGTTCAAATAAATCAATTGTTTAAAATTTGTTTTTGAAAACCACCTTCATAAATCTATTTCAAAAATCTCACAGCATTTGTGATGTAAACTCGATTCAGGGAAAAATAAGTCATAACAGAATAAAAAATTATCATGAAACTCTTTTTCCAAAGATAAATAATAATTATTCAATAAAAATATATTATTTTCATGATTCGCAATCTCACAATAAATAATTAATTTATAGATATCTTAGACATTTAAAATTCAGAATTATTCAATCTCTTGTCTAGTTACATTCATGTGAAATTAGGTGTATGTAGTTTCATATTAATAAGATAATCCTTTCCCAAAGATCCCACATCTCCATATAGATTTTTCATACCATAAAATTCTTCTTTAAAGAGATAATTCATTAAAAAATAATCATTATAATTTCACCCATTCATGATAATTATTCATTCCACAATGAATCACATGCAACTCATTATCCACTAATAATGCATTGACTTAGTTTCAAAGAATCAATGCCATTCCATAGCGTATTTATGATGCCCATTCACAATGCTTAATTTTTTTATGAATCTCAATTTTAATAAAATATTATATCTGTGAAATTCATTTGATTATTATATTTACGAAGATTCCGTCCATGAAATACCATTCACAAATCATTACGCTTCATCATTATTTTGTGCCTAAATATTCGGAAAACACTAGGAAATATTTCCACCTTCAAAGATTTAACCATATTATAACATAACATTACATTCCTTACATACTCCCTGATCACCCATTTTTCAATTGAAAAAAAACTAATTTTTTTCAGTTGTTAATGGACATTGTTCCAATAATACTCCCATTTAGGATTATTAGAAATCTATAGATAAATTCAAAAAATCACCAGCCACTTTCAAAACTCGAAAGTTATTAAAGAACTGATCCTAAAATCTAAGTCTATGTTAGAAACTATTAGTTTAGATAACCAACCTAGAGGAATGAATTGGGATATCTTAATTACGATTGGTAAATATTTCCAAGATAAGAACTGATAAAAATAACTATTTCCTCAAAACCCATAATTCGCATTGTCTCATATAATTATTTCTTGATCTTTCAGTATTGTGAAACTAGATATCCATTAAAATGTTTATTTTTTATATTCACCCCCTTGAAAATAAACCCAAATAGCATGTATTTTTACTTATATGACTAAAAATAGACTCCACATGGATCATATATCCTCCAAAAATCAACATCATATATAAAAATATATAAAATTTGTTAACACAAATATCTATGTACTCATCTTTAAAGAAACTATTATGGTTCCATGAGCCGAGTCAATACATGACCTCAAGTGCACATCTCTATACACCAGAGGATCTCAATTAGCTGTGAGGGTCTAGTATATCATGTCAAGAGACTATTCCATATTACCAATGTTAGCTATATCAAATAACATATGAAACATGGAAACAATAGGCAACAAATAAGAAACAGGATTTTAAAACCATTTCCAAAATAGGGTACAAGACAAAACAAAATGATTTTTAATCCATGATAAGATAACAATACCAAAAGTGATGAAAATCGAATATAAAGACACACTATTAAATACCCAAAGTGGGTCATAAATCCATTTCAATATCCTCATACATTCATATCCCAATCCCAAACCAACTCTCTAGAATATATCCTTACTTATTTCCCTAAACTAAAACCATGAAATCCTCTATGATACCCAATGGATCCTTGAGTAAGGTGTGAGTACAACTCACTAGGTCACCACCAACGGTGTCTAAAAATATCAAATTGAAAAAATGATTTCATTAAAGTTATAAATAAATGGAAATATAAATAAACGACTATATAGGATCCATTTGTTAATAATATTAAACTTTATCTTTCTCATTATTATATCCCTTTTCATCACATCATAAATTTTTCTTTTTACTTCCAACAGTTTGGCATTTTCCTCATTTACACTATGACCCATGATGATTAATTACAATGAATATTGGAATAACTCTTGTTCCCTATCTCATTAGGTATAATTATATCATAAAAAATAGAGCACACATTTCTTGATCCCTTCAACTATGTAGTATCATTAAAATAAATAATTTTTGGAATAGAGCCTCATTTCCCTTTTCTAACCCATGTATTATGGGGTGGGTTTAGATCCTCAGTCTAACCTGAGCCCTGGGCGTAGATCCTCATGTCTATTACACGAAAACTTATAGGCCATCTATACATTAATAATTATTTACATACCACATATAACATACGACAAACCTCATACAACCAATACAATTAATATTTACTATTCTAATTTCATAAGAGAAATGAATAAACATCCAGCCATAATCCTGAAGAACATTTTCCATATAATTAGAATATCATATTCAACCATTTATTGTATCATTATATACCCAATTAATATAATCAACACTTATCATACATTATCCAATTTAAAAAAATTATAAATTACCACAAAATAACAAATTTAAAATTTTCATCAAGTCATATTCCATAATTCATTAATTAACATCCATTACCAATTCATAATAAATTTGTCACGATCTGTTTATCCCATTATATTATTTTTATATTAATCCAAACAATACTTTATGAATTTTTCAAATTATAGAAACAAATATTAATATTTAATTTGAAACTAAACTATAGAATAAACATGTTCAAAATGGGATATACATTATCACAATTCAATCCCATTCATAGCATTATAATTTTACATGTTTGGAAATTTTGGAACACCCCATGGGTGGCCCTGGATCGGTCCAATCAACCTCAATTCATCCCCAATGGATCATGACAGGTTGTATTCATTATTTTCCCAAACATTTTATCAAATATGACTAAATGAATCATTTTAACAATAGGATAGAATCAATATAACAATCAAAAATTCACAAATAATCTTCATGAATATGTGATATAACTTATAGAACATCTACCTCTAATCCGTATATGGAACCTCACTTAACAAGATAATTAGATCTATATTCAAGCACACATTAAAGAACCAAAAAATTATCTACAAGGAGGATATGGTTTTTGGGCTTCATAAGAACAAAAATGAAACCAAAATTCATTATCCAAAAAAACAAAGGGGAGCATTGAACATAGATTGATATTCTATTTGCACCAAAAGATAATCCAATCAACTAATAAATGATTTTGATCGATCCATGGGATTCTTTCATTATTAGTTTCATCAATAGGGATATTGGGAGAATAATGGGGAATAAAATTAGGAGGAACATTTAAACTCATGAGGTGGAAAAATTCTAATTTATCACTTTTTAATCTAGAATATAGCTTGGACCCATGGTTTGATAAAATGTGCACCAATAATGAGCTATACTCTATCTAAAAGTGGTCTATGTCCAATGGTTGTTTGAGAATCACCTACTGTTTCAAAAACCATTCACTAATCATAAAAAATTCCTCTATATAATACCACATGGTTCATCCTCCCTCCTTGAATGGATTTTATTAACCAGGAACCCCTCCTCCTTACTATTATGGTTTGGGATCATGGTTTCTTCTATCAGTGAACCATTCATCCAACATGCACTGGCTGGACAATTTTCATTTATTTCATATATAAAAAACTTGGATCTCCCCCAAAACACATCATGAACTTGATATGGGTGATGAAGGCACACAATGTCGCGTTCCAAACTGAATCACACCATCATCGTCGATATGGGACTCTTGCAGCTTCCATTCTTTTGCTAAATTCACCCGATTTTGTATATCCACATCATCCCTTTGTGCTTCTGTAATCTTCTTCTAGATGGATGGTTGTGCAATAATTTGGGCAAGGTAGGATGTTTCCCCTGCCCTAATGATTTCAAAATCCATTCTTTTCATATCCATGAAGATAGGGTCTTTCTCAATCTGCAGCATGGATAGAGTAGCAGGTTCTTTTCGGCTTATAGCATCATCTATCGTGTTCTCCCTTCCAGGATGATAATGAATAGAGCAATCGTAATCCTTGATTAGCTATAACCATATCCATTGATGTATTTTGAGATCCTTTTGTGTGAATATATACTTTAGGCTATTGTGGTCGGTGTATATGTCACACTTCTCACCATAAAGGTAGTGCCGCTAGATTTTCAAGGAAAAATCACGGATTCCAGCTCTAGATCATGTGTTGGGTAGTTCTGCTCATGGATCTTCAACTGTCTTGAGGCCTAGGCTATCACATTATCTTTTTTCCTGACTACACAACCCAAGACTTTCTTTGAAACATCATTGTATATCACAAAACATTCTCTACTTTTCGGTAGTGTGAGTACAGGTGAAGTGATCAGCCTTCTCTTTAGCTCCTTGATGCTTCCCTCACATTCTTCCATCTAGACATACTTTTACCCTTTCCTTGTTAACATAGTTAGGAGGCTTGACAATCGTGAGAATTTGCTCACAAAACGTCGGTAGTACCTAGCTAATCCAAGAAAACTACAGATTTCTGTGACACTAGAGGGCCTAGACCATTCCTCAATCACATTTTTATTTGATGGATCCACAGAAATTCCCTCACATGGTACCAAATATCCCAAGAACGTGACTTGATTTATTAAAAATTCACACTTTATGAACATGTCATACACCTTCTCCTTTCTTAATGTCGCCAACAGAAGTCTTAGATGTTCTTAATCTTCCTCCATGCTCATAGTGTAGATGATAATATCATCAATAAACACTACCAAAACATTGTCTAGGTAATGTATAAAGACTCAATTCATCAAATCCATGAATATTTCAGGGGCATTAGTATTTTCGAAGGGCATCACCAAAAAATCATAGTGCTCATACCTTGTACGGAAGGCATTCTTCTGAATAACTTCTTTCTCCGCCTTTACGTGATGATATCCAGAATGAAGATCCACCTTTCAGAAGTATTGAGATCCTCTTAACTGATCGAACAAGTCATCAATCCTTGGGAGTGGATACTTGTTCTTTATGGTGATTATATTGAGTTCCCAATAATCGATACATAGTCGCATTGTTCCATCCTTCTTCTTCACAAAGAGAACTGGTGCACCCCAAGGTGATGCACTAGGGTATATGAACCCTTTTTCCATATGCTCTTGCAGTTTCTTCTTTAACTCATCCAGTTCGATAGGATCCATCATATAGGGACACATTGAGATTGGAGTAGCTCTGTGCATGAGTTCAATTGATAACTCTACCTCCCTATCCAGGGGAAATCTGGGTAACTCTTCGGGAAATACATTATTGTATTCCCTCACGATGGGCATTTCCTCAAGGTTGGCAGTTTCTTTCGACTCAAAGATTTGGGTGAGGTATGCTTCTTCATAGGAAATCAACATCCACACCATTAAAGGATTTTTCAAAGGAGATTCATGATCTCCATTGCATTTTTAGAGGAGTATGGGATGGTTCGGAATATGAAAAGATATTTATTTTTCCCAACAGTTGATATGTGCTCTATATAACGAGAGCCAATCCATTCCCATTATAGCATCAAATTCCACCAAGGGAATTATTATGAGATTTTACGAAAGAATATTCCCACATATTCTAATGGGAGATGATTAAAACACATGGTTTGCAATGATTTCACTACTCAGTGTATTTACAGATATATCTACTTCAAGGATTCGAGGCTTTGATTCTATAATTCTAGAAAACATTCAAGATATAAAGGAATGCATAGAACAAAAATAAAATAAGACTTTTTCCATTCTTGAGTGAATATGAAGTGTACCTTGAATGACTTTGTTATCATGCTTCACCTTCTTAGTAGTGATGGAATAATCCTTCCCTTGTTCCTTTGGCTTTGGTGGTTGTTGACGCTGATTACCCTCAAGAGCTCAAGGTTTAGTGCACTGGTTTTCATAGTTCCCTAGCTCCCTATAGTTGTAGCATTGAACCATGAGTGGTTATCTCCTTTCATCGGCTACGTTATCCTTCTGTTTCATTCCTTTTCGACACTCTTGATCATGGTGTCCTAATTTCCCACAATTGAAGAATTTCCACGTCCCTTTGAGGCAGTTCCTCTGGTGCATCATCCCACATTTTTGGCATGTGGATCTCTGATTTTTCTTCCCACCTTTGTCATTAGATCCACCAGCTTGAAAATCCGTCTTTCTTTTCATATCACTATAGAAATGGGACCATTCTCCAAACTCCATCTCCACTTTTAGAGCACACCAAACAACTTCTTCATAACTCACAATTTTTTGAATTGAAAGAGCCTTTGAAGGTGTGGTTTTAATCGACTAAAGAATCTATCAATTGTGCTATCATTGTTGATAACAAAACCTGAAGCGTACCTTACAAGCCTTGTAAAATTTTATTTATAGGTTGTGATAGATTCTCCTTCATTTTTCATGATAACTACAAATTCTCTCTCCATCTTCGTGCGAAGAGTTCGTGGGAAGTACTTATTAGGAAACATTATCTTAAAGTCAACCTATTGAATTTTTTCAATTTCATCCCTTGGATTGGTGTTCTTAATCAAAGCCCACCATTGATCGGCTTCTCCATCTAGATGATAAATGGCTTGGGTCACCTTATCCATATCAAAATGGTGAAGAGCAGAAAAGATCTTCTCCATGGAGTTGACCCGCTATTCCACACCTAGTGGATCAGAATATCCACAAAACGTGGGTGGTCGTTGCCGCATAAAACATTCGATATCCAGTTGATCCCTCTTTGGTGAAGGGGGAAGTTAACCATTATTATGGTTATTGTTCATAACCTAAGATAATTTGGTAATCATCGCCATAGAGTATTTAACTCCACCTCCCAAATCATTGGGGATGTCATTCGGGCAATCATTGCATTGGACCTCACAAGAGTTGTTGGCTTGATTTCTCCTGGTTCCCACCATTTTATAAAATAGAAAAGGTTAGAAAAAAATATAAGTAAACAATTCATGAATAAATAAATTATTCATTTGAAAAATTTATACTAAAATCGTAACATATTATATCCCTATGTAATTACTCTTGTGGGAATATTTTTATTTAATCTCATACTAGAGGTTTTCACTAGGGTTCACTAATCCTAATTCCCAAATTAACTAAACCTTGCCTCTGATACCATATAAAGACCCAAGACTTTTCTTACATTACAATTACATCATTTTTATGATAAACAACATAATATTTTTACACATATAGTATCCAATGATTTAGTGCCTTTGGAATACTAGGACCATACATAACAAATACAACATCAAGAATAAACATTTATTGAATTTTTTCTTCTCTAGCATCTTATTAACAATTGTCCTCTCCTTAGTATATATAGCCACTTGATGATATACATAATAAGAGGTGATCTAGAAGCCCAGTAAGTGGATATATAAGAACAATATATCATGGGGTGATAATAATCATAACATAGGCAATAGATCCTGAACAAGATAGGAGCATAAATAAAATACTTAAAATGTGGCAATGCATAAAAATGAAACATCATGTTTTAGTGGTAAACTTCCTCAAATGCTTGTGAAGAAAGATAGATTCTTGTTCACACATCCTTTCACATTTACTCATTAGATTCAACACTTTACCCAATACATTGGATCACTGTATAATTCTGGGCGCACCTGTCACTTTGAAACATTAATATTGCACTATATAATTCCGGGTGCACCCGTCACATCATTACATTATCATTATCATTATTGCCTCATAGAACAAATATAATAATGAAAATAAATAACCCATGTAAAAGAATTGGTTTCATCTCTTATGAATAAATTCATATGATTTGGGTTCCCAAAAGAAAGAGGGAACAACATACTTGATACAAGAACCATCAACCATGAATGAGAGGTAAAAAATGATTTCTTAAAAGAAAATTTCTTTTGGAAAACATTTAGATTGACATAAAATTCATTTGAAAAATGTATATCCTAGAAAAGTTAATATAATTATAAAGAAATGATCTTTAAGGAATAACCATATCCAAATTTATTGAAAGAGGGAGAACCCGAAGGAAAAAAATGATTTTGAGATTTCCCCTTAACTGGAATCTAAATGCTTCATTCACTTTAATGTCTTGTATAATGACATTATATAAATTAATTAGAAATTAAAGAACCTTTTATACATTAATAGGGTTCATTCTGGTTTCATTATGTCATTTTATGTTCCTTTGTATGACTTATATAGTTTAAAAATGTTGTTCGGGGATGTTAGTTTTTATGGTTTTTCTTGGGTGGTTCACTTGTATTCATAAATTGAAGTTTGAGTAGAACATGGGTAAACATCCATAAATGATATAAAATTTCATTAATGATATTATAGGAGTTTGAATGATCTTATAATGAATTATAATAGATCCATGTTGGTGAATCATTAGATAATAATTAAATGAAGATTGTTTGGGTTAATTTGGGCATTTTTTCAATCACAATGAAGTTGTCTTAATTTATCACTTAGTAATATGTTCATAAGTTAGTTACAGAACATAAAATAGGACATAATACATATAACATATTATGGTTCAACCATAAAAATGGTTTCATGACCATATCTGAAGGTATAAATGGAAGAATAAAGCATGTTGTTCTTCAAGGTGATAAATTAACACATCACGAACAACATTCTCTTTAATAAAATAAAAGGAAGTGGGAAGGGGGTTGGATGATATAATATACCATTAGAATCATAAAATTACATTGCATGTATAATATTCGATTTAAAATACCTTTTGGATGAATATATGTTGGGAGAGATCAATAAATGAACTTGAACTTGAAATGAAATTAAAGGAGAAGAGAGAGAGAGAAATTACCACTTGAATCCTTCTCTTGAGAACCTCATTAAGGGCCTAATCATGGTCTTTTGATGAGACCAGAAGCTCTTGGACATGGGGTATGGGATCAGGAAGGTGTTTGGAAAGAGTTTAGTGAAGGCGTGGAGCTTTAGAGGTGTGAGGAAATGAGGGTGTGAAGGGTTGATTTTATAGTGGAGGGGAGAGGGGTTTCCTTAATATAAAATTCATTAGTTTATTAATTTCCCCTAAGATAAGGAATAGTGAGTCTTGAATGACCAATAAAGGTAATTTTATCATGTGACCCCGAAACAAGTGGGCTTACATCAGCAGAACATCATTGATGACTCAATTAATTCATTATTTAGCATTTATTGTGAATTATCAGAATCTACTATTCATCAAAAATTCAAGTATTTCAGAAAAATATCATAACTTTACCCCTAAAATTTTTCGATCTGTAGAATCCAAAAATGAAGTCCATTTTTCAAAATTAATTATCTAAATATTACTAATTTAATTATTAAATAATGTCATAGTTAATTTGAAAAATAACAATCATAAAGGTACACATAGTTTTATTTCTCATTAAAAAATTAATTTAGATTTCATTATCTTATTTCCTTAAGAAAATATAATAATAATATAATTTACTATTCATAAGGGTCATATGACTATTCATTTTATGTTACTATTCACTAAAAAAACAAGTTTGTTCTATCAGACTCCAAAAATCATATTGAACACAACCGTGTATGTCAGATTTTTAAAATTCCAAATACATAAGTGACAAAACTATGTTTAAAGGTCACTTATCACATAGTATTTCATTATGTTGTGCCTTCATGTGATTTTATGACATAATTTTAAAAAGGGAATTTTTATTTAAAAACTTTGGGCCATTACCATACACCCGATGAAACACATGATCGCCCACCGTAAACTAAAGAGGCCTACGATGTCAATCCACATATGAAATATTCCCACTCCGAGTAATTTCTATATGCTTCTAGATAAACGGAACCTAAACTGATATCTCCTATATGAGACTTAGACACAAAAACTCTGACTCCCCATTATCATTCATACATAATAGTGACCTGCACAACCTCTTGATGAGTGAATCATCTGGTACCATCAATACAATATCTTGGAAACCACTCTAATAGGTGAACACAATGTGTTCCATGTTTTTATCCCATGATCCTCTAATGTTAGGGACACAAGCTATCAATATTTCTTATAATACATGAATATTATTTTATGATTTCCCTTCCATATGTTGGTGGAAATCACATTCAATAACACGTAGTTACCATTTTCATTATATATTCCCATCTAGAAACATAACGTAAAGTATAAACCACAATCCAAAACTATTGTATATGTTAACCCATGAAACCATTCAACCTCTCAAACATACAACATTCCCAAATAATCAATGATGAAGATCCCTCAAATATATAAGGAATGATTCTTATTAACTTTACAAATCCAAAATAGCCCAGATCAAATAATTCATTTGAGGAATCCTCAGGTGTCCTTCCATAAAATACATTTTCACACCATCTCATTTTCATTTTGGAATAGGGAAGAGCGTTAAAAGACCAAATAATCACTAATTCTCAGCCTTTACATACGGATAGATATAAAATCACATCAGGAAACCTATAACCTCTTTCATCATCATTGGACACTAACACTTCCTATGAATATCATGACGAATTTGGTTTAAACCATGATACACTACCCACTTAGATGAATGAAACGAATGCATGAAATCTTTTCAAATAGACACATGTATAATAACCATTTCACAATTATAAACAATCTCATCATCACCCATAATCCATCTATAAGGTGGATTTAAACCTTAAAGTATTTCCCTCAATGAAAAAACTCAAGATTATCATATTTCCTTGATCATGCTCATATATTTGGAATAAACTACCAAGGATGAAATACTCATCCACCCTAAAATATCCTTCACCCCCACATGTATATCATCAAACAAATCCATCATCCTCTAATCAGAGCTGGATTCTAGAACCTCATCATTTTGAGAATTCTTCCTCAATGAATCTGAAATAGAATTACATTTTACCAGGGTGTAAAAAAATTCAAAATACTACATGAAAAAAATAGATCATTGCTTCATAAGATTCAAATCACGTTTGGAGAAAATATATATAAAAATTTGACAATTAGTATGCAGGATAAACCTCTATCCTAACAAGTAGTGATGCCCACACAATAAGTCATAAACTACTATGGCCAATTCAAGATCATTACTATGGTAATTTCATTCATAATTTATTAACTACAATGACCTATACTACACATATTGTTCATGAGGCATCAACAACACCCTCTGAACAACACTAGATGCAACACAAAACAAGGTTTACTCATTACCAATCTGGGGTAAGATCAGAAATAGTGTTGTAGTTGACCAGTTCATTAACTATAGGAAAGAATTATCACATTCACCATACCATTCAGAATTTATTTCATTATTAATCCAAACGTAGAGTGGTGATGCGATATGGGAAATTTATTAGACGAACCTTCGTTAATAGAACTACAATTCAAAAAAACAATGATTGTGTGAAACAATTCTGGAATGTTCTAATTATTCTATTGCATATACTTTTTCAAGGACTACTGACACATCATCCTCATAGATGATAGGACCCACGAAATTCCCCATATCAATCATGAAATGAAATTTGGATAGCATGGTGTATATAATATTCTCTCTTAGTGGAATCATGTTGATTTCAAGAGGTTTTTTATGATCAAAATGAGTCTTTGGGTAAACCAAAATTTAATCTACAAAGAAACTATCAAACAGATCAAGGTAAGGGTTAATGATTAATTTCCATTTGGATGATAAACACTACAGGACCATTAGTCAACTCTAATGACATTAAAAAATCTTACAACCCATACCTTCTTTTGAATGTAGTATATGGTACATTTTAAGGTCTCTCCCTTATCTTATGATACCCGGACCATAGATCAATGATATAGAATAAGTAATCACCCCTTAGATGGTCAAAGAGATCATATATTCTAAGAAGCTGGAATAATTTCATAATCATCATTTGATATAGATTCATATTATTGAAACATAACAACATTTATCCATTAGAATTTTAGAAGAAAACACAATAAATCCCTAGGATAACATACATGGGAGAATAATACACTTGTTCTCTAGTTCTTACATCTTCGAGTTAGGTTCTTGTAGCTCACCTAATGATAATCTATATGGGGGAATGAAAATTGTTTCTACTCCTTGGAGGAAGTCTATCGTGAACTCAACATCACTTTTGGGTGGAAAACCAAGATATCATTAGGAAAAATATCCTAAAATTGATCCACAAAAGAGTAAGTACAACCTTCTCTACTCCATCCTCAAGCATGATACAAGACACTTTAGTTATTTTTAACCCTACTACTAACACACTAGACCTATATGGCCTTTTGGATATCCCTTTCCCTTCGTTCGACATAAATCAACTCTAAGAGATGTGAAATTTACCCTATAATTTTAAATATCGACATGGGAAAAGTACATAACAAACCAATTCATGTCAGAAAAAAAATCAATATCCAACATCTATACTTAAAATAGGTAATAAAAAAATGGTAACCACCAAACATGAGGGAACAACACCTGAAATTCCATATCTTTTCTACCCAAAATCCCAAAAGTTTATCAATCGATGTATGTACAGAAATATGTTCCACCACTAGGCCCAAAATATAATATATTCGTTATATATAAAAGAATATGAGCCTTCTATATCAAATAAAGTAATATAAATAATATACGCTACATGGATATCACAACGACTAGTCTATGATCCAACCTCGCCTCAACAATGTGTAGACTAAACTATATGAATCTGAACATCCCTGCTACAATGGGATCCAATTTGAATGCCTGGTGCTACACCATTCCATAGATATAGACACTCTCAATCAATGGTATCACACCAGCATCCCCATCAGGTACATCCAGTGGAGTTAAAACTATATAATTGGTATGGGTAACTAACCCCATGGACACCCAGAATAACAGCCTCAACCCTCCATCAGATCACATCTATGGAAGTATCCTATATAACAACATCACCTTGTCATTCTTTTATATTCTCTACACCAACTGGTGAATGGGGGAACTAAACACACATTTATTTGGCCTTCCACAATGACAACAAAACACATTTTAAACACCTTTACAGGCCAATCATATCATCTGAACACTCTACAGACATCCACTATAGGAGTAATACACGAAAAATTGTTGTCTAGCCTCAGAAGTCTCACCACAAGTCCATCAAACTGGAACCACAAACACACCACCTATAGACACCATTATGATCCCCTCTAAAATGAGGTATGTATCCACCACTGATAAATACATTCATGAGAAAAATATGTTCACCTAGGATTTATTATCTTTTTTATGTTAATATTGAAAATCTATCACAATATTGTCATGTCCCCTTCCAAAACTATATTAAGTAATTACATGTACATAAAGAAGCCCACAAAATCCATCACTGACATAGTCTATTGGGTTATCCTTCTAAACTATATGGACTACTCCAATATCAATTTATCAAGATATATATTCTTGGGAAAATTCATAAAAATACTTTTCAACAATATACCATCACCATACTTTGTCTGATAAAAATATCCAACCGGCTCTATGATGGCACATTGAGTATATAATCAACCAACAAGACTCTTTTATTATGAGTAGTCTCCATGTGGTCAAAAATAATCTGAGTATACTATATTCATAAATATTTTTCCTTAGTTCCACCCTCACTAGAAAAGGTGGGAGTGTGATGGAATTAAAACAAGATTATTAGATCAAAAAACTTTTAATGACATGCCGATGGTCTCCCTCCATCACCTAAATGAAATGAGATATGTTATTGTGTAACTGGTCATGTCCTCAGTTATCTCGGACCAATGGGTTTTACTAATCAACTATTGGTGTATCATTTATAGAATTGTCCTCCTACCACATAACAATCATATGATATCATGTTCAATTTTTTTACTATTCCAAACGAAAGTCGTTGACACATGGAGTAAAACGTCCAGAATATAAAAAATAGAAAGCTCTCCACTATCCATAAACAAATAATTTTTCATACACTTCGCCAACAAACACCATCACACCTACAAAACTACCCTTAACAATTCATACCAAGAGTCATGCTCAACATGTGGTAAACCAACTTACATATAAATGATCCATTTATGAGACACTAGTTTTAATCAATTTCTATCTTCAAAATGTAATTATTTTTATTTTAGAAACAATTACCTTTTCATAACTTATTACTACCAATATTTTATATAATTTATGGGTGTTAATTATAAAAATTCAATAACCAATTCATCACGTCATTTCAATTTAACCTTCTTAATAATCTCAGTTGGATAACAATTTATACAAATTTTTCAGGAATGTAAAATTCATACAACCCTTCATGTCTCACACACCCTTCTTCTGTGATCCTACGATGATGAATTCCACATATTCCCCTAGGTTCTTGTAATTTTTCATGAATTTACGTCCTATTTCCATTTATGACCTATGAAAAATACTGTAAAATAGTTACATCACAAAAAACATTTACATAGCAATGGTGAAATATTGTTCGAACATAAAAACAATCACAAAGAACTGTAGTACAACCTTGGGAACATGGGTTTTACACTGAACATGGGTTACATACCTCAATCAAGATATAATATCTAAAATTGGACATATCATAATATCCTTTCTACCATCCTAAATAATAATATAGTATATTATTACCACTTTAATAACCCATTGTAACATCCTAGACCTGAAATCCATGAAACTGGTGCCCTGATTATGATCACCAGATGATCTCAAGTGTGCCTCCTCCTATGAAAGATATTATCGACTAGTAAAGAGGGAATAATAGTTTATTTGGGGCGACTAAATCCTAATTACTATTGTAATCCCCAGAAGATAACATATGAAATACAAAATAGGCAATAAACCAGAATCATACAATAACTACCATTTCCCAAAGAGAATAAAAGAAAAAACAAAATTATAAATATGCCCTTCCAAGAAAATTGTTAAACTTTTTTTGAAAACAAGACATATTTTCCAGAAAAATAATCCATAAAATGGGTCCCAGATCCATGTCTGGATCCTCATCCTTGAAAATCCAATTACAAACTCTAGTCTCTATCATAGGGACTTTTCCATTATCCTTACCTACAACCATGAAATCTTCTCAAGTTCCCAATGAATACATGATTAGTGAGTTATTACAACTTAGTATGCCACCAGAAATAGTGTCTACAATATATCTTGTCTAAATATATATTGTGTGAAATTACTAATGAAATGAAAATATAATAAAATAATATAACTAAGGACCACTCTTCAGAAATATTCACTTTTACCATTTTCGTTATTAGATAAATTTTTATCACATCATCCATTTCCGTCATTCCGTCCATGAGTTATACATTTAAACATTTTACAACATTAACTGAAGCCAGTAAATTAATATCTATATTAGAATAATCCATGTTCCTTATCTCACCACTGATAAATAATTCTTAAACAAATACATGAAACTTACATTTTATCCTCATTCTAGGTATCCCCAGCAAATGTAATCATTAGGGTTATAAAGCCTCAGTTTCCTTCTCTAACCCATGGATTATAGGGTGTGGATTAGAGCCAAATTCTACCACATCATGTGGGTATAGATCATCATATTCAATACCCCAAAACATTTATTCCATGTGACAGTGTTTATTCTTCCATTTACCATGTATATGATATCACAACCCACACACAACCAATAAAAATAAATTTTCTAATTGACATTTCATTAAACGTATGAATCACCATACAACCTTAACCAACAATAACATTTCTTATTTTTTTAACATAAACTGTTAAACCCATTGTCCATTTCATAAAATTTCCCATTTATTATAATCAAGAATTATTATACATTATTATGATTTACATATTCATCAATTCAAACACATTAATACATTTAACAAATTCATAAATTTATATTCCGTTATTCATTCTCCCATTCCCATTACAAATTCATAACACATTTAGTACAATCACATTATCTCATCCATATCATTTCAAATTAATCCAAAAATTCTTTTGTCACATTATCAATGTATATAAACCACTATTAATATTCCCTTTTCAACTCATATATATATATAAACATATTCATCATGAGATATACATTATCAAAAGATAATTATTTTATTTTATTTAAAATTTTCTATTTCCTAAAATGTTGTCACACTCCGTGGGTGACCCTAGATTTTTCTAGTCAACATAATACATCCCAAAGCATCATGAGGGGTTCCATTAATAATTTTTTTAGCCATTTTAATGAGTCTCAAAAAATACATCAACTACACGAAAAGATTAAATTAATATAACATCCAAACAAGTAGACATGAACATCAGGACTGTGGGATAAAAAATAAAGACAACCTACCTCAACATTGTAGATGAAAAATCAGATAACCATTTCCTTATATCTAGATTCAAGCACCCATTCATGCCCAAAATTAATATCCACTAGAAAATTATGGTTTCATGGATTCAGAAGAAGAGAAACGAATCCATGTACCTTAATCTATAAAAGAGATCAATGGGGAGTTATAGAGTTTCCTCGATAGTCGATCCTCTCCCAAGGACACTCCGAACAGACTAGAAACAATATATATTGACCCTTGGGATATTTTGGTTACTTAGATTCCTCATAGAGGCTATTGGGAGAAGAATAAAGAAGAAAATATTCTAAAAAACATAAAATCATGATACAGAAAATGGTATTTTCTTACTTTTAATGGGGAATATAGGTTGGCCCATAGGTTTCCAATCCATCCACTAACCATGTCCTATGCACTTTCCAAGTGGGTTCCAGGTTGCATGGTTAACTCGGAATCCCACATAGTTTAAAAAATCATTCAAAAACCATGTTGAATTCTTTTTTCCATGATGATATGGTTTTCCATCCCCTTTGAATGGTTTTTAAACCTTGAAACCCTCATACATTCAATCATGGTATCAGAGCACTATATCCTTTAATAGTTTAGTAACTATGCAACGTGCACTGAATGACCATTTACCCTTTATTTTGTGTCTCGATCACCTAGATCACCCCAAACCACCATAAACACATGAAAAAAAATCCCATTAACAAACTATAAGTGATTTAAACTAAACTATTAACAATTTAATACCACCTTAAATTATTTTATCCTACAAAAATTGGAATATGGGTTCAACCATAACCTCTTTATAATCTGGGAGGTGGTTGAAGAAAAATAATCAATCAATGTTTCTTAATAAAATGTGATTCCAATAACTTAATAAGAAATTCATCCACTTAGTCATATGTCTCAATATGCTCAATATTAATCAATCATTGTTTAACTATATTTATAAATGATGCGATATCTAATTTCAATATATTTTTATGAGAGTATTAAATAGTTTCTTCAAAATAATTATTGTGCTCTTGTTTTCATAGTGAATCATTAACAACTATTTCAACTCATCACTAATATCATTCATTTTTTGCTTCATCCAAAATTGTTGAGTGAAATATTTTGTTGGGGAGATATACTATTCATTTTTAATACTATGATAATTTATTTCTTGTGTCTTTCTCCACTACCCCACACATTTATCTCTAATGATGAATTATCAAAAAAATTCAAATTCTACCCACCACATCTCTAGAAGATTCAACGTCATAAAATGATAATAATTCATTTTCTAGTCATATATCAGACTATAAAAAAAAATTGTGAGTAAATTTATTATATCTCATGATTATTTTATCTATTTCCAAATGATCTTACATTAGATTACATTGAAATAGGGCCAATAAGAATGTTGAAAAATTATATATGGACATGTTTTAGTAGTGTATAATAAGCAGCCAATGATTATATTATATATGGTGGGATCCAAAAAAGCATTATCCTTATTATTTCGATGTTATTTCCCAAAAATAATCAGATTAAACATATGTTTGGACTCATGAATTTTAAATTTCAATAGAATATATCATGCATATTTTTCAAGATAATTGAATATATTAACATTATTATAAATAAAATACATCTCTAATAAGTATGTGATTTTACTAATCATAGACATTCTGAATTATACATTCTTGTGATTAGAAAATTATTCCACTTATTCATACATGTTTTCACTAAAAATAATTTGATCCAAATGAATATGAAACATAAATTGATCTTTTTGAGATTTTATCACATATAGATTATTTTCAACACCTTATCTTTTAAATTATAGCATCACTGGATTATAATCTAGTTGAGAATACCACACTCCTAGTGCCTAATTTAGACCATATAGTTCCTTCTTTAATCTTTTATCATTTATTTCATCATTACCAATAAAAAACCTACAGGATATTCAATGTAGATTTCTTTTTCAAGAACTCGTTTTTACCATCCATCTGATAAACATTATACCCTATTTGAATTTTTATAGATAGATATATCCATATAATCTCCAATTTACCACTGGAGAAAATGTTTCTTTAAAATTAGTTCCTTCAATCTAAACATAGCCTTTACACACAAAGCATGCCTTATTTCTGATCATATTTCAATCCTCATAATTTGTTCCAATCATAATGTGATTTGTAGGTATCCTAGATATATTATATTAATTTTTCATTCCCATATGATCTAATTTTTTATTCACAGCCTCAAACAATGATTAATCCTTTACAAATTCATCAAAAAAGGATGGTTCTATAAAAGATGCAAATAAAGAATGTGATTCATTACTCATTATTCTAGTCTATGTTTGTGTTTTCCAATCCCCAATGATGATGGATTGATATATTTATTAAATTATATTTATTATGTGATTTTATAAATATCTTTATTCACCCACAACATTTTATACTTATTATTCTTTTAATTCATCATTATTATATTAAACCATAATGTTTTTCAATCCTTCCATTTTTTCTGCTTTTGAATATAACCCTTATAATATTTCTTTTTAGTCTTCTATCATATCAACATATGACTTACCCATGGTATTTATTGTTTATATCCAATTATAATGGTATAAATGCTTTCCAAAATTCCTTCAATATGATTATTTTAAAATTTATATACTTTAATCATAATTTAATATACAATTAATATACCCCATCTAAAAAATCACCAAACATGCCTTTGTTTCCTTTATTATTTTAGAATAAATTTTTTTTATTCCTATTCATGAAATTAATTTAACGAGGGATTCAATCGATACTATAACTAAAATACTATATTTTTATCTCCCATACAAATACTTTTTTAATTTTGAGTGTACTCTACTACATGAAAATCCTCTATAAAGAAAAGATGAGAAATAATAATTATAATCAGTATAGATATAGAGATATTGTTCACCAATTGATTACCACATATAGAAATTACATTTTTTGGGGTACTCACTGTAACCACCTCATGCTTTATTCAAAAAACATTTCTTAATTTTAAAATTACATTGATTTGTGTTATATTTTAGTTTCAAATCATTTAATGTTAACTATGTGGCTAGATTCATCCTAAAAATTTGATTAAAGTTCTTCATGTAACCAATCAAAATTTTTTACTCTTCATAGTCATTACACAATCCATTATATTATAATCATCGATAAAAAATGCAATGCCTCTCTCCGAATGAGTACGAAATATTTATTTGAATGAATAATTCTATGTGGATCGGAACAAGTAAATTTGTTTCCCTTTTTTTCTTCACATGATATAAGAACCTATCCATCATTTCTCACATGTAAACATCACATGAATTTTTTCATTAACACATAATATTGTGACTAATGAAAATAATCTTCAGATACGATATACTTTACATGGTTTTTTAATTAATGTGACCAATCCTACAACACCACAAGTTGTTCTCCTTTTCAAATATTATGTTTCAAATGCTCACATTACTATGAACTAAGTATAAATTTCATTATTTATTACCTATTTCATAATATAATTACTTGTATTTACTTTTATATTTAACCTATTTTGATTAAATTTCAATATTAGTCTTATGTCACAACGATGAATCAAAATCATGATATTGTGATGAAAACTATCAACATAAAACACTTTAATTTTCCTAATATCTTCATTTTATAGTTTTGCAAATTCATTTATTTTGAACATTAGTACACCAAAATTTTCAAATGCCACTTTTCCATAAGAAATTTTCATAAAATTAATTAACAAATTTATACTTCCAGTTATATTGGATGATGATCCTCTTTTAAGAATCTAGGAGCTATTGATCTTTGTATCAAAGAGTGCTATTTTTCAAGAATGTATTTCTTAATTTTTTTATTTTCCATATATGAGATACATTATTGTGTGGATTCTATTAATAGACATTCCGATATAATTTTAATCTTCATGGGTTCATCATACATACATTTTCATCCAAAGGATAATAGCTATTATTAATAGAAAATCAGCTTGTTTGGTGGGTATTGATTTTTTTTTTTGCGTTTTTTTATATATTTTTACTTTGCATCCTATAAATGTAATGAATAGATTAAAATGTATAGTATTAATAGTGAAGACATTTTCCTTAAAATTTATCTCTTACATTTGATAAAGGAAATGATCCCATTCTCCTTTTTTCCATCTATGAAATTTCCCTTCAAAAGATCCATTCCTAGTCACATTATTATAGGTATGTTATAGAATGCCACATAACTAAAATATATTTAAAGTAAATTTCTTATCTCCTCTATTATGCCTCATATACCCTACATTAGATAATTTATTTTGTAAAAGATAATCTCTAGGTACAAAAGGTTTATTTTTATCTCCTTTTTCTATATTATATAAGGCTTTAATTGTAATGACATCGGTTGTGTGTATGATATGTCTAACTTTCTAGTTCCATTTAATTTGAATCATCTCATTTCCAACCAATTATTATTTAAAATCACTTAAAATTATACTTTTTCCTATTAATATTGTCCTAAAAACTTACAAGTCATTTTATACATATTTAGAGCTAGATTTACATCTTTCTAAAAAATCTACATTTGAGAATCTTTTAAATTATAATTATTTATTTTCCATTGATTTTGATTTAGTTCCAAGTTTACTCATTAGTGTAACACCTTCTTCGTCATGTCCCTCGACTATATTATCAATTTCCTCCAGTTTGGATGTGAGATTATTGATGATTTTTTTTCTTCTCTACAATATTGGGGTTTTATTCCAAAACATCGTCAATGTTCTCAAGAATTATTGAATTTTATTCCACCCTTACATCTAATAAATAAATTTATCATTATATCAGTTAAAAATAACCTGATGACTGATTCGGAATGGATCTCATGTTTCTATTTCGTTTTCATTGAACTACATGCCTATCAAGTGCACTATAAAGTTCCAAAATGAAATCAGCAACACCAATATGCTGATTATCGTTATCCTTAGAAGGATCTAACTTTTAAAATAATGTCTTAATGGATTGTTTTGTTTCAAATTTAATCATTATTTTTTTATCCTCTAAAATTAAATTATCAACTTGTTTTAATTATAGAAAATGCTTGTACTGTGTAATTTTTTTTCATATTTGAATTCACCCTTTTAGGGGAATCGTTTCTATGGCATCGTCCTTATTCAATATCCACATTATTAATAATCTAACATCTATGACAACCAGGAGAAAATGTACAAAAATATGTGACATCAAAAACAACTAAGATGAATCTACCCTTTAAATCTCAATCATTTTCATTGAATTTCATGGATAAAATAAAAAAATTAGCATCTTTGTCATTATATTCATCAAACTATTTGTGGAAGCCCCATTGTTTCGATAGATGTTATTTCTATTTTATTGAATACTCGTTCATTTCATATTATGGGTTGACTCTAATTTCATAGGCCACTAGACTTATAAGAATATAATCAAGAGAATGTTTATATATATAAATTTCATCAAGGGATAAAAATTTTTCATTGTACAGTGGTGGATGATTTTTAATAATTTTCTTCACAATGAGAAATAATTAATTTATTCACCATGTTCTCAAATTAATGTAGAGGCATTAGAAATTATATTTATATAGGTTTTTTATTTTCATTAGTATGCATTTTTTAATCTTTCAAACTATTGATCACAATATAGAGGTTGACCTCCTTTACATTGTTATCTCCTTTATGAATATTATAGTTTTCAACAAATAAAATTGGTTGATTTCAAACTCATCACGATTAAATAAAATTTATTAGATAAGGGTGTAGTAGGTCCATTCTGTTCTATGGAATCTATATCAAGAATTTTATTTTATGTCTCCATCATAGAAATATGTATCACATCAGTGCCTTGAATCCCATGGGAAATGGAAGATATAGCTTCCATAACAAAGGATGTAATATGTTCTCTCATATTATTCTTAAAAATCTGTAGGTTTCTTCCATCAAATTGGGATAATCCTCTTATATCCAACAAATTTGACATTAAAAGAGATGAGAACATATTTAGCTGTAATAAATTGTATTCTATGATACCACTAACAAGACACTAGGACACCCTTACAGGGGAGGGATGAATTGAAGTGTAAAATATAACTTTTTATGTTAATGATCATGTAACCATGTTGCTAAGAACATGGTAATAATGTATGATATAATCATATAGTAATAAAAACTTAACCTGAAGAGATACAAAACATCAGTTTGACTTGTTCTCCCCTAAGGGATAGTCTTTGGAGCATACACCATCAATATTTCTGTCATACCAAAATCTAGTAATCATCTCTAATATTTGATTAAATAATTTTAGAGAAAGTAAGTGTATTCCAAGAATACATCCATTGCATTATTTTGGGGATAACACAATACCTCCCTCAGAACACTACCATTTAGTCGACTTATCTCACTATATTAGTTGAAGTCCTACTTAGTTTAAGGAAATGATAGTCGAATCAGAAAATTGACATTTGTAGCATTTTACCTAACACACATGAGACTATGATTATACCAAATTACATACTTTATTGTCTTGAATGCATTTTTCACATAAACTAGATGGTCAAAATTGATGTTCATGATGTTATTTAATGAATCTCGTTCACAATTCTGGGAACATTCTCTAAGAAAACATCCTTTGTGGAACACCATGTCATAATTGAATAGATATTCATTATGAAACTCGTTTTTCCAAGATATTTATGCATTGTTCAAGACTAATATATTCATTTTCAGAAGATTATGCACATGATGAATTTTTAATTCATGAGTATATTTTCCATCCATCATTTAAAATCATTTATAATTTTATCCAACTTCATTCATGATAAATGACGTGGTGGTAGACACCTATTTATAGAATGAAACATTTATGAATATCCAAATCCATAAGAATATTTTTTTGAACCTCTAATATCATGTTCACAAATATCTTACATTCGTGATGCTCTATTGAAATTTAACCCATTTTCAAACATTCTTGTAGCCATGAATAATCACTACCAACCCATCACACACTCGAGATGATTTTTATTAGACTCGAATAATCACTATCTTTCTATTGTGAATTCAAGAATCTAAAACATTATTCTCCATATATACCATAATTTAAACCTTATCAAAACATATTCTTCATTAATATATTGAATTTACCCTACTTTAGAAGATTGAATCCCATAAACTTCCATTTTTTTAATATTTCTTCTTCCTATTGATTATGAGTCAAATAGTTTCTATAGAAAATGGGATATGGAACAACCTTCAATGTTTTATCCATTATACACCATAATATTCCATCCCATTAAATAAATATGGTAAACTAAGAGTGTATCGAAAAAAAAACAAAATATATACTTTTTTTCATGATGTGAAAGGCCTTTGTTCCAACAACATCATTATTCATAACCATTGGATAAGAAAACATAAGAGGTTTGAACTCAAAAAATCATTAAGGGTAAACGAATGAAAAAACAATTTGAGGTAAAATTAAGAATTAGATGAGAATATTGATATGATAGAATAAATCATGTGTATTAGATTAAGGCAATATATTTCATTCTAATGATACATGGATAATGAATGATGATAAATTGATTAATGATAAAACAATGTTAACGTTAATTTGTATCAAAAATCATGATCCATTTTTTGTTAAACACTATCTAAGTAAAAATTAATATCTCGTAGTATGTGTAATGAATTGTAATTTTCCTATAACATTATTTTCATATAACCCTTAAAAAACCTCATATGTACCCATGAATGTGTAAAACCAATACAACACGCATCAAAAGTTATTATCCAAACAACATAATCATCACCCATTTCGTAAGAGTTTTATACCAATATAGACTGAAAATTAATAATGTATAACATCTCAATTACAATCATAACACATGAATGATTTCAATTTTCAATATAACATTAACCACATTTTATTTATTAAATGATTTACCCAAGGGAATTTTTTTTCTTAAAATCCCTTAAAAACCAAATCCATCTAGTGGATGAATAAGGATGATATAATTACAACTTATCATGAGTGGAACATAAGTAACATAAATGGATGATCTTATTGATGAATAAAAATACAAATAAAATTTAAATATAAACCATCATTATGAAAATAAACATCAAACAAAGAAAATCAATTTTAAAAATTAAATATTCAAAAAATATAATGAAATATAATGAAATTAATTTTCATTAAAAATAACCATAGAAAATTATAATATATTATTCATATCAATTATGGATTTGGATGGTGGTAAAATCCATACAATTATGAAATGTTTGGAAATAAAAATTATTATCAAACTTTTCAACATATAGTTTAGTAAAATTTGAAAATTTTACATTTAATATTTTTTAAAAGATTCTCATTGTTGGTCAGAGTGGACACTCAAGAGGGGGTGAATTGAGTTCCAATTAAAATTTATGTTAAAATATTGTCTAGTTAAAATCCCCAAATTTATAAAATAAGTTAAACTGTAGTGAATTTATACAGATTGTAAATGTTCCCTTAGCTTGTCAAAGATTGATTAGGTCTGAGTTAGTTTCACCACAAGATCAAACTAACTTTTGAAACTAATCTACTGATTTACAATAATTGTAAAAACTTGCTAATCTAACTATCAAAGCAGCTTCAAAATAATTTTTTATTTTAAAGTAATAGCAGTGGAATAAATATAATATATTTCATATACATTAAACATAAATAAAAGATGCACAGTAGATATAACAAGAGGTTCAGTCTCAAGCCATGACTTAGTCCTCTCAAATATATATAAGAATTTGATCCACACCCTAGATCGGGGTTAACAACAGTTTTACAAATACTGTTCAGGTCCAAGACCTCTACCACTGTTTTTCATGGGAAACAAAACAACAGCAAACTAGCTGTTCTGGTCACATACGACCTCTACCACTATCCCAATGGGAAATAAAATATATAAGAGTTTGAGTGAGGATTTACAGATCCTCCAGTTAAAGTTCAAGAGACAGTGTGTGTGTAAAAATACAGAAGATGGAACACACTGCTCGAAAAGTAAATAATGAATCATAGAGTAGAGATGTAGAGTTTAGAAATGGCTCTAGTGATTGTCAATGTAGCTCTGGACTCGTTGGATTGAGCAGGAATGATTCAGAGTCCTTCTCTGGTTTTTCTGTTGAAAAACAGAGTGTCGTAGTTCAGCTTGTGTTCTACAGTCTTTTGATTCATCGTGTGTTATTCAGAAATGTTGGATTGCATGTATGGAACTTCATTGAGAATCATGCAATGTGTTCTTCACAGTTGTTCTCCGGATTGTTCTTCGGTTCAGTACAGAGCTCGCATGTATTGTAGTATACGTGTCGAGACGTGTCAAGCGCGTGTATATCCTCTAATGCAGCTCAAACGTTTTTATATTCCACGATCTCTGGTAGTAGGAATGATTCCCTTTTCATAGGTACGAGATATGGTTTCCTGTCAAGCCAACAACTAACATTAAATAACATTAATTTCATTAAAAACCACAAATATGGTCGTTAGCATCATTTAAAATAATAATGACAAAAGCTTAAGAAACGGTGTCACAGTGATCATGGAAACTGTGTCTTATTCACGGTGTCTGATCACGGTGTCTGGTCACGGTGAGTCCTTCACGGTGTCTGGGTTAGGGTGAGTGGTCACGGTGTCTGTTCACAGTGAGTCCTTCACAGTGTCTGGGTTACGGTGAGTGGTCACGGTGTTTGGTCACAATGTCTAGTCACGGTGTCTGGTCACGGTGTCTGGTCACGGTGTTTGGTCATGGTGTCTGGTCAGGGTGTCTGGTCAGGGTTTCTGGTCAGGGTGTCTGGTCACGGCGTCTGGTCACAGTGTCTGGTCATGGTGAGTCCTTCACGTTGTCTCCATACTTAGACAAAAAAACTGTATTTGGACTAAGATAGTGATATGCAGAATATGGGTTAAGGTTAATCATTAGAGATAATATATAAGAGAATTGTGATTATGCATAAAACTTGTAAAGAGTAATTAACATCCATATGATTTGTTATTATAAAAACATGATATGCACCTATTCTTGAGTTTGAAGAGGATTATCAAGATGTGCACTGAAGATCAAGATTAATTAACAGTAATGAGATTTGTGATCATTAAAACATGATTAACACATGAGGAGCCCAACAATCTCCCCCTTTTTGATGATCACAAAGAATATATAGGCCGAATATAAAAGGAATTTAATATTAAAGATACTATCATAGGAAAAACATTATAGAACAGGTACTTTCAGTTTTTCTCCCCCATTTGTACTATTATAAAACCGATACCTGTAGGTTTTTCTCCCCCTTTTGGGATTATCAAAAATTATAGAAAAGAAAATGAAACTCGACAGTTTTCATTAAACAAAGGATTCATAATACAAAGTACAGTAGGAGTACAAACTGTAAACAAGAAATGACATCCCATCAAAAATAAAAAATAGTCGGTAAACTCTTTAGGGATCCATTTTTGTCTTGCCTTTATCAGTAGTAGGAGCTGGTGCTGAAGTAGAAGAAGGAATATAAGTGGTAGACAACAAGGGTAAGGGTAGACCTTCAAAAACAGATGGAGCCAAAGTAGGAGAAGTAGAAGATATAGGCTTAGGTTGGTCAATAATGACTGGCCGGATCTGAGAATGGGCTTGGCTAACTGTCATGGTAGTTGATGTTATGGAAGGAAGTCCAGGTCTAAGGGGTGCAGCTGCTAGAGAAACTATATCAGTACTCTGCACATGAGGATACGACTTCAAAAGATTGATGAAATCAGTAATGATTTCACCACCATACTGCATAGCCTCTTCAAAATCATCCTTATTCTCCATAAATCTGTCCAACAATTAGGTGAACTGTGAAAGTTTCTGAACTTGAGCTTTAAAAGCATGAGTCACTGGAAGGATTCTAAGATTTTCCAGAAGATATCTAAAGTGATCTGTCATGTCACTTTTAGAGAAAATATGGGAAAGATACAAATCTATTTTCTTGGACATATCTTGTTGAGCATCATTGGTTATCTTTGAATGAATCCTAACCAAGTCCAATGCTCTATCATTGTTCTTAATCACTTATGACAAAGAAGATAGATCCAAGCCACTGAAGGCATTATGTAATTCTTCCTTAATTATGGATCTCATCATAGAATCATCCAAAATAGGTGTGGAGGTCTGACCAGAAGCAGGTGAAGCCTTGACAGCTTTGGTTAGAACTTTGAGCTATTTCAGAACTTTTGAAGACATCCAGTGTATTCATCTGTAAGATTATTCAGAGTTTCCACAAGCTCTCTCATGCGTTCCAGTATCTTCGTGTGCCTTTTTCCAATCTTTTCATCAAAAGATAGTAGGTAAGGATGAACATGAGACAGAATCTCCCTAGAAAGGAGGGAATCAGAAGACTCAGGTGAAACAGCAGCAGGTGGAGGGGCAGAAACAAGAGTAGGCTCTGATCTCACAGATAGCTCATTCTGCAGACTTGCTACCATAATTTTCAGATTTTCAATATTAGCACTCAGCAGCTTATTTTCTACTCGGACTTATTGAATTTCTCGGATCACCCTTGGTTGAATATGCAAGATAATATTTTCAAAGAGAATTGATATATATTCTTGACTTAATTGAGTCACTGGGCGAGGTTGAGTGGAGACAATTTTCTCAAAACCAGCTAACAATGTGTCGCCAAAAAATTCAGATCATCTTTGGTTACAATGTAATGAATATCAGGTGAGGATGCAGGTAAAGGTAGTGGTTCAGATTCTGGTTGAGGGTCAGAGTAATCTTCAGACCTAGATTCTGATCCAGATTGAGGTTTGGTCTCTGGTTCTGGTTCTGAATGAGCTAAGGTCTTCAGTTGAAATAGAGAAGAAAGATCCATTCCAGTTGCAGTAACTTGATGTGGCTCATTCACATCATAAAAGCTTGGGAACTCATATCGAGAGTTTACAGAGAATGTGACATAAGGTTGAGAAGCTTCACCAGATCCAACTTCCACAATATCAAGATTTTGAGTTTCCTCCCCCTCAACTTGTGCTTCCCTTTCAGATTCATGAGGTTCAGGAACATGGAAATGATCCACAGGATCATCCCAAATCACTTCAGAATACTCTTGCCTTGCCAGCTGAAATGCAATGTCCATTATTTCTTCGTCAAAGGGAATAATCTCAGGAACCGATTGTTCCACTGGATAAGCTTACAGACTTGCTTATTTCTCAACAGAAAGAGTCTCATCAACAGAAACTTCCTCTCCTTGAGGTAATTCAGCAGGGATAAGAGTAGGGATAACACCCCTTTCCTCTTCAACAGGAACTGTTTCTATTGGAGGTATTACAGATTCTTTTCTAGGTGGAACTTCAGCTATTACTTCTTCTTGTTGTTGTTCTTCTGAGTACTCAGCCACATCATCTGGTTCAAAACCAGGATCTTCTAGGTTATTAGGACTTCTTGGATAGTCAACAGGATTAAACTTTTTATACAGTTGATCACTGTCCTTAACCCATTGCTTTTTTCAGGGATTCCAGATAATCTTCATCCTTCTGATGATAGGCATGGATAGGAAGAAATCAAAGTCCTCTAATTTTTCATCATTCGGTCAAACCATTCCTTTTGAGACTAACATGGATGAAATCATCCTTGAATAAAATAGGGAGGTGGATTTTGAAGTTACTTTGATCAGCTCAAATATATGGTTGATAACATACTGACACAAATTGATATTTTTTCCATTATTCAACAAGTGAATCAGGAACACATCATGATACTTCATCACAGCAAAATATCCTTTTCTTGGACTAACAACCATTCAGGGAAAACCTATTTTTCAGGTACAATGGTACGGCTTACCAGGTTTGGGTTTAGAGGTCCTTCGGGAGATATCATAGGTATCCTCCTTTGTTTCATAGAGCGGCGCTTCTCAGACGATGGTGAAGATGGATGCTTCATCCTTGGCATTCACTAAAGGTTAGGGTGAGAGGGAAGAGAAGGTTCAGGAGAGAATTCGGGTAAGGAGTCGAAAGAAACCCTTAAGTTTTATCATTTGGGAATGTCAAACGTCATAAAAACACAAACGCGGGAAATAAAATTGCGGTGAAATAAAAATTACCGCGATACGGGTAAAAATAAAAATAAAAAATAACATGCTTCTCACGGTGATACAGAAAACTAGCCATCACGATGAGACAGTTTAAGTCATCACGGTGAAACAGTGAGCAGTTTATATAGTCACGGTGAGACAGTGAGTTGTCAGACTGTGACCATAAAACTGTATCTTAGAAATAGTAAGTATAAAACCGTAAAGTAAAGTACAGTATAGTATTAAACATTAAGATCAGTAAGATATTCATTTATGATTAATCATTCCAAGATCATGTATGATGTAGTTTAATCTTTCATAATTTAATGGATTAGTGAATATATCAGCAAGTTGATATTCAGTACCAATGAATTCCAAAGTGATATCACCTTTTGGAAAATGATCCCTCAAAAATTGATGTCTTACATCAATATGTTTTGTCCATGTATGAGAAAAAGGATTCTTAGAAATATTAATGGCACTTGTGTTGTCACAATTTATTGAGACATGTCTGAATTGATATCCATAGTCTAGTAATCTGTGTTTCATCCACAAAATGTGTGCACAACAACTTCCAGTAGCTATGTATTCAGCTTCTGCAGTTGACAATGAAACAGAATTTTGTTTCATACTACACCATGATACTAGTGACTTACCTAAAATATGACATGTTCTAGAGGTGATTTTTCTATCTAGCTTACATCCAGCAAAGTCAGCATCAAAATAACTAACTAGTTCAATTGATTGTCCTTTGGGATAGAACAGTCCTAAATTTGGAGTATGTTTGAGGTATTTGAAAATTCTCTTTACAGCATTTAAATGTGACTCTTTAGGGTTTTCTTGAAAATGAGCACACATACACACACTAAACATAATATCAGGATGACTAGTAGTTAGGTAGAGTAGACTTCCAATCATTCCTCTATAATTGGTTTGATCAACAGATTTATCATTTTCATCAAGATCCATCTTACAGTTGGTACTCATGGGAGTGTCACTACTTTTTGTGATATCCAATCCAAAACGTTTTAAAATATCTCTAGTATATTTACTTTGAGTTAAAATATTTCCTTCATCATTTTGAAAAATTTGAAAACCAAGAAAGAATTTAAGTTCACCCATTAAAATCATTTCAAATTCATTTTTCATCATTTTTGAAAAATCAGTACATAATGATTTTTTAGAAGATCCAAAGTTAATATCATCAACATAAATTTGTACTACTAAAAAATCATTAGAAATTCGTTTTATAAAAAGAGTAGGATTAGCAATTCCTTTTTTAAAACCATTAGAAATTAGAAAAGTACTTAATCTATCATACCAAGCTCTTGGAGCTTGCTTTAAACCATATAAAGCTTTTGATAGTTTGAAAATATGATCTGGAAAATGAGGGTTTGAAAAACTAGGTGGTTGTTCAAAAAAAAACATCCTCAGCAATATATCCATTCAATAATTCACTCTTGACATCCATTTGATATAGTTTTAAATTTAGATGTGCAGCATAAACAAGTAAAATCATAATAGCTTCTAATCTGGATACTGGAGAAAAAGTCTCCTCATAGTCAATACTTACTTCTTGACTATAGCCTTGTGCAACTAGTCTAGCTTTATTTCTAACTATGTTTCCGGATTCAACTACTTTATTTCTAAACAACCATTTTGTGACTATTGTGAAAGTGTCCTTAGGTATTTCAACAAGATTCCAAACATTATTTCTTTCAAACTGATTGAGTTCTTCTTGTAAAGAAATTACCCAAAATTCATCATTAATAGCATCATCAATGTTTTTAGGTTTAAGATGTGACAAGAAGGATTGATGTTCAACCTGATTTCTAAGAGAAGCTCTAGTCTGTGTCTGTCTATCATGATTTCCTACAACACCATCTAAAGGATGATTCTTCATAATTCTAGTTGATCTAGTAAAGGTAGGGATAGAAATTTCAGGTTCATCAACAGGTTGGGAATCAATAAAAGTTGGTTCTGGAAAATTTCCAGAACTGGATGTTTTAACTATAGGTCTACTGTCTTTATCATTAAGGTTCAAAACAGAGAGATCATCTTCAAGATTTTCAAGAGAGGTTTTAGGCTTATGTGGATCAGTTTCATCAAACTTGATGTGAATAGATTCTTCCACACACATGGTTCTCCTATTGAAACCTCTATAGGCTTTACTAGAAATAGAATAACCTAGTAAAATCCCTTCATCACTCTTGGATGAAAACTTGTCAAGATTATCATTGGTATTAAGAATAAAGAATTTGTAGGAAAAGACTTTGAAGTAGTTAACCTTAGGTTTCCTATGGTTCCACAACTCATAAGGGGTCCTCTTCAGAACAGGTCTGATTAAGACTCTATTGATAATATAACAAGCTGTATTTACAGCTTCAGCCCAAAAATAAACAGGTAGGTCATACTCATTAAGCATAGTTCTAGAAATTTCCTGCAGGTTTCTATTCCTTCATTCTACTACACCATTTTTCTTGGGGAGTCCTAGGGGCAGACAAATTGTTATTATAGCCATTGTGTGAGCAGTAAGATTCAAATTCATGATTCTCAAACTCACAGCCATGATCGCTTCTCAGATTTTTAATCTTATGTCCACTAATGTTTTCTACAGATTTGGAGTATTTTACAACGTTAGATCAAGCTTCACTTTTATGGGCTAGAAAATATACCCAAGTATATCTAGCAAATTCATCTACTAAGAAATAGACATAGTGCTTCCCATTTAAGCTAGAAACTCTAGAAGGTCTAAATAAATCCATGTGAACCAACTCAAGAGGTTGAGAATTTGAGACTTCTTTCTTTGGTTTGAAAGAGATTTTGTGTTGCTTTCCCTTTTGACAAAGATTACAAACTTTTTCATTTGGAAACTCATGTTTGGGTAAGTCTCTATCTAAGTTCTTCCTAGTAAGTTTTCTAAGTGAGTGTATATTACAATGTCCTAATCTTCTATGCCAAAGCCAAGACTCTTTATGAAAATCATTTAAACAAGTAATATTCTACTTAGAAAAATAATTTAAATCAACAACATAAACATTTTCATTTCACAGGGAATAAAATACAAAATCATTTTTAGAATTCAAAACATTGCAAGAATCATTTTGAAATTTAACATTAAAACCATCATCACATAACTAAGAAATACATAACATATTATATTTAATTCCATCAACAAATAAAACCTCAAAAATTAATACTGATTCAGTGTTACCAATTTTTCCTAAGCCGATGATTTTCCCTTTAGAATTATCACCAAAGGTGACAAAGCCTCCATCAATCCTGACTAAGCTTTTAAAGAATGAGATGTCTCCAGAAATATGTCTTGAACATCCACTGTCCATGAACCAGGTATTCCTACATAATCTCTTTAAGCAGGTTTCCTACAAAACAGATTAAATAGGATGGGTCTCATGAAAGTTGTAGAATTAACAGACTTTGAAAGATAAGCCTTATTAGATCCATAACTATTAATATAACTAGTTGAAGCATATAATTTTCCAAAACTAGAATTAGCAGCATTATGTCCAGATTTAGGAATAAATCTATTCTTCCTAAACTGTCTCTGTCCAGGTTTGTAGCCTATTCCAGTAATGTATTTTAGTGAAACTTGCTTTCCTAGCATTTGAGTTAGTGTGTCCTTTCCATTTTTGAATTTATCTAAATCCATTATGTGTTTCTCATTAGATAATTTCAGTTCAGTGTTTTCTTTAAGCAACTGAGAATTCTTTTCCATTTCAATATCAAGATCAGATTTATGTTTAACAGTTAAAGCATACTATTTCATTAAACCTTTGTATTTTTCTTTCAGCTCATTACAGGTTTCTTCTAACATATCAAAATATTCAAATAGTTCATATTTTGACATGTTATCAGTGTCAGTATCATCTCCAGAATAATAAGAATTTAAAGGAGGAGTTTTAGCTGTTACCTCAGAAGTGTTTGTCATAAAACACGTGTTTGCCTTATTTTTTTGTTCAGTTTCAGAAACTTCAGATTCAGTGGAGCTATCCTCAGATGCACTCTAAGTAGCCTTCATGGATTTCTTATACTTATTGTCCTTGTATTCATACTTCTTCTTGTATTTCAACTTTGGACAGTCTACATTAATATGTCATTTTCTTTTGCACTCATAGCAGAGAACTTCATCTGATTTGTCAGATTTCTTCCAATCCTTTTTCTGATGTCCCTTGCTGTCACACTTACCTTTATAATTTGATTTTCTGAAAAACTTCTTCTTCCTATAAAACTTCATAAACCTTCTGGAAATGTGAGCCATCTCATCATCACTATCAGAAGCACTTTCAATGTCTTCACAGCTTGAACATTCATTTTTATCTTGGCGTTTCTCCTCATCCTTGTTCTTTGAAGTTAAAGATTTGAAAGCAACAGACTTTCTTCTAGGTTCTTCTTCTTCATCTTGGTTAACCTTGAGTTCCTATTCATACACCATCAACTTGCTAATTAGTTCCTTGACTGGTAGTTCACCAATATCACATGATTCTCTAATTGAGACAGAAGTTCCTCTCCTTCTTTCAGGTAGACATCTCAGAATTCTCATAATTTGTTCCTTTAATGGAACATCCTTTCCCAGAGAAGTCATTGTGTTGAAAATTTCATTAAACCTGAGATACATGTCAGAGATGGGTTCATCAGGCTTTATCTTAAAATTATTAAACTTAAGAGTATAAGTGTTCAATCTCATTTCCTTAACATTAGTTGTTCCTTCATGAGAAATGCCCAAGGTATCCAAAATTTCCAAAGCAGTTTTACAAGAAGAAATTATGTTAAACTCTTCATCTCCTAAATCATAGTACAAGGCATTCATGGCTTTATAATTATAATTGTAAGCAGTCTTTGTAGGTTCATCCCAGGTGGATCTAGCAGTAGTGGGAAGTTTATATTCTGATTCAATGTCAGTCCAAATATCAACACCTATGCTCTCTAAATGAATTTTCATTTTATGTTTCCACTGAGAATAGTTGGTACCATTGAAGAAAGGCAGTCTGTTAGTAGCAGCACCTTCTAGTCTCTTATCTATAACTAGATTTTAGAAAGACAATTTAAAGAGAGAAAAAAAATTTAGAACTAACAGAAATTTAAGATCATTAAAATACAACTAAAATCACAGTTGAAAAACAGAGTACATTAGAAAATATTTAAACAAACCTCTGATACCAAATGTTGGTCGGAGTGGACACTCTAGAGGGGGGTTAATTTTGTCCCAATTAAAATTTCTGTTAAAATATTGTCTAGTTAAAATCCCCTGATTAATAAAGTAAGTTAAACTGTAGTGAATTTATAGAGATTTTAAATGTTCACTTAGCTTCCCAAAGATTGATTAAGTCTCAGTTAGTTTCACCACAATATCAAACTAACTTTTGAAACTAATCTACTGATTTACGATAACTGTAAACACTTTCTAATATAACTATCAAAGTAGCTTCAAAATAATGTTGTATTTTAAAGTAATATCAGCGGAATAAATATATTATATGTTGTATACATTAAAATTAAATAAAAGATGCACAGTAGATATAATAAGAGGTTCAGTCTCAAGCGGAGACTTAGTCCTCTCAAATATATATAAGAATTTGATCCACACCCTCGAATGGGGTTAATAATAGTTTTAAAAAAAACTATCCAGGTCCAAGACCTCTACCACTTTTATTCGTGGGAATCAAAACAACAACAAACCATCAATTCGGGTCAAACATGACCTCTACCACTATCCTAGTGGGAACTAAAAGATTTATGAGTTTGAGTGAGGATTTACAGATCCTCTAGTTAATATTCGGGAGACAGTGTGTGTGTAAAAATATAGAAGATGACACACACTGCTCGAAAAGTAAATAATGAATCACAGAGCAGAGATGTAGAGTTTAGAAATGGCTCTAGTGATTGTCAATGTAACTCTGGACTCATTGGATTGAGTAGGAATGCTTCAGAGTCCTTCTCCGGTTTTTCTGTTGAAAAACAGAGTGTCATAGTTCAGCTTGTGTCCTACAGTCTTTTGATTCGTCGTGTGGTCTTCCGAAATATAGGATTTCACGTATGGAACTTCTTTGAGAATCGTGAAATGTGTTCTTCACAGTTGTGATCCAGATTGTTCTTCGGTTCAGTACAGAGCTCACATGTATTATAGTATATGTGTCGAGACATGTCAAGTGCACGTATATCCTCTAATGCAGCTCAATCTTCTTTATATTCCACGAGCTCTGGCAGTAGGAATGATTCCCTTTTCATAGGTACGAGATACGATTTCCTATCAAGCCAAAAACTAACATTAAATAACATTAATTGCATTAAAATCAACATATATGACGGTTAGAATCATTTAAAATAATATTGACAAAATCTTAAGAAACGGTGTCACAGTGATCATGGAAACGGTGTCTTCTTCACGCTGTCTGATCACGGTGTCTGGTCAGGGTGAGTCTGTCACGGTGTCTGGGTTATGGTGACTGGTCACGGTGTCTTGTCATGGTGAGTCCTTCATGGTGTCTGGGTTACGGTGAGTGGTCACGGTGTCTGGTCACGATGTCGGGTCATGGTCTCTGGTCACAGTGTCTGGTCACGGTGTCTGGTCAAGGTGTCTGGTCACGGTGTCTGGTCACGGTGTCTGGTCACGGTGTCTGCTCACGGTGTCTTTTCACGGTGAGTCCTTCACGGTGTCTCCATACATAGAAAAAAAAATCTGTATTTGGACTAAGACAGTGATATAGAGAATATGGGTTAAGGTTAATCATTAGAGATAATATATGGGTGAATTGTGACTATGCATAAAACTTGTAAAGACTAATTAACATCCATAAGATTTGTTATTATAATAACATGATATGCACCTATTGTTGAGTTTGAAGAGCATTGGCAAGATGTGAACTAAAGATCAATATTAATTAACAGTAATCAGAGTTGTGATCATTAAAGCATGATTGACACATGAGGATTCCAACACTCATGTTTCATATAAAATGACATTACGAATTCATGTATGTTCATAAAATATATTTCTTTCAAACAATATAAGAAACATGTATAATGATGGGAATAAGTCCTGATCTGGAAGGCATTACAAAATTTGTATCACTTACATAAAAAATATACTATTGTTTATTTAATAAATAAGTGGGAAAATGTAATCTAAATATATAAAATAAATAAACAAATAGTGTATAAGAACTAGTTTTTGGATCAATAGAATAAGAGTGCATGATTTCAACGAATGATTATCCAATATAAATAATCCCAAAAGAAATAAAATTATAACAAAAAAAATTTACCACATTGGTAACCAATGAAATAAATGTTTATTGAAATAATAAATATTAAACATCCATTTATATAAAATGAATTTAATAATTTAAAATTTTCAAATTCATTAATGAGATAGTGTATACAACATACATGGAAATCAGAGGGTTTTTAATGAGACATTTCTAAATAAAAAGAGATTAATACAATGAAAATAGAAACAATGATAATATAATTTGACGTACGAAATTAATCCAGGGATATATTATGTGTATATATTTATATCACCATTATATAAGTTAAAATATTTTATAAAAAAGTTATAGATATATTTCCTAATCATTATTTCTGAAAAAATTTGATGTAGAATTACATTTCAATAAATGGAAATAGAGATATGAAATCCAACACATCATGGAAAAATTAATGTATAACCACTTTAAGTAAATTATTTAGAATTATAAATTTAAATAAAATAATATATGATTGATTTGGTATATATATTATAAAATGGGATTCATATTCAATAAATAGAATAAGTTAACTGCATAATGTTAAAATATTTCTCTATGAAAATAAATTGATATTAAACCACGTACCTCAAGTACATAATAAAAATATGTCATTAAAAATGTATAATAATATTAAATAAATTATTTACCATCTTAATAACCTTTTTGGGATGTAATAAATTATATATAAAAAATTAATGGTTTTTATTTTAATTGAATATTTATTTAATGGATCGTTTAAGATAATGTAATGTGTTTTGAGGATGTTTGGTTCAAAATTTAAATATTTCCTAGTGTATTGACTTGGGTAAAATGGATAACTATAATAAAAAATTCATAATATTTTTCATGAAAACTGTATCATTTTTATGAAAATATTATAATTTTATACACATGTTTGAATTATAATTGTGACGAATTTTTAATGTTATAAAATGAAGAAGATAGTTCATACATATTCATGGGAAACATTTACAGTTTTTAAAAATCATGAATGCTATATTGAATATTTATTTTAACATTATATAATAATTATTGTTTTATAAATACTACATTATATATTTAAATATTTTATATATTGAATTTATATTATGTTCTAATAAAAAATGAATCACATCACATAGTCATCGGGGTAATCCACACATACACACAAACAAATTTTTCATATTTAAATTGATGTAATGGAATGAAAATTAATTACATAAAAAAATGAAAGATTTATAATCATTGAATGAAACTTACACATATAAATTATGTCAATCCTTAGAAATATACATGATATGTTGTGATGATAAATCTTGTACATTGTTGTGTGAGGTAGTAGTCATCTATACACATGAAAGAGGGGTTCACATCACATTTGATGAATGTGGATAAAGATACAAGTTATTAAATTAAAATAATTAATTATGAACTTTTTTAAATATATTTTGTTATTATTTAGTCATAGTTTATTCATTTCTAATGGTGTTAGAGTTAGAACGAAATTGAATGAGGTCGTCCTGGAAGATTACCTCTACATCATTAGACATTTTTTATATCCCTTAATAAGGGCCATAGAAATTAATAATTAAGAATTTAAAAAAATATTATTTGTTACTAGGAAAATTTAGAATATAATATAGATTCCTTTTTTGAGGTATGTGGATAGATGTGTTCTATAAAAAAAGAGATGTTTTTTCCTTTTATCAGAGAGTGGAGTGATATGTTTTTAAATTTATGAAATATTATAATATAATTTCCATACAACCATTGAATAATTGTTTATAAAAGAGTATAATAAAAACAGAATTGAACATTATTCAATATGAAATCAAAGATTAAATTTTTTAAAGTATTCTTTATCATTTTAAAAATTATATTTTTGATTAACCCCATGGATAAAAATTTTATACCTTAACTGAGGAAATGAATTTTCATTATTAAAGAGTTATAAATTTATCTATATATAGAAAAAAATCTCATAAATGAATAAATGATGAAATTATTTTCCAATTATTATTATAGTAATCCTCGTTATATATTTTTTATTATTTTTTAAAATATAATATAATATATAATAGCATAAAAAAAGGTTTATTATCATTTAAAGAGACATTCATATATTTTTACATTGAGAAAAACATGATAGGAATTTAATTAAAATATAATACTTTGAAAGAGCCTTAGTATTATATATTGATATAAAAATTTAATGTTAAAATAAAAATCAATAAAAATATTACATTCATAATTTTCAAAATCATTTATATGATTTTTCAACTACATTCACATACACTGTGTGGGTGGTTTATAAGAATTTTTGGTAATTATGTAATATTAAAAAGAAAAATATTGTACCATTATAAAATAATTAAATTATATTTCTAATATACATTAGTATATATCCATATGGTGTTTTTTACATTTAATAAAATTATATATAAATTAATGGAAAGGCTCTTACATTTTTATCTTTATCATTTACCTAAAATATTATAATGGTCAAAATAAAATATATTTGAAGAAAATGTAAAAGCTTTTATGAATATTATAGATCAAATAAACTCATAAATGTTAATTAAATAATTTTTCCTGAAATTAATACTTATAACATTTGTTTTGAACCTTATTAACACATTTAACATTTATCATCATTATGAAATTTACAATTTGCTGCAATTCATATATTAAAAATATTAATTTCACTATATTGTATAATATTTATTATTATGATTCTGATTATCAAGTCCAATTTATAAAAAAAAAATTATATTCATGGAAGAATATACTTTTTAACTAATCCTACAAAACATTAATAAATGCGATTTTATAGAAAATATCCTTTTAAATATAAAAAAAATATACCAAAATCAAATTAAATAACAAATATATTGGATTATTTATTATAAAAATATAATAAAAAAATTAAAAACTCACCCAACATATATTGTGAAATTATTTATAAATGAATAAAATGCATTTTTAATACAAAATCTGTATTTTTCACTTTCCATCGAAAGTCAAACATTTTAAAAAATTATATTTAACTAACACTAATATAATTTTTAACATTATAAATAAAAAATGATATAATTTATACGAAATTAACTATATATAATTTCAGGAAATTATTTTAATATATTCTCACAAAATACAATGATTATAAATTTTGAATAAAATTTAACTTTTATAAATCTAATATATTTTTCTAAAACATCAATGCATATTTCCTAAACATTAATCCTAAATGTTTTATTGGGTAGGACCTATATATATATCATAATTTTGTTAATTATAATAAATTACTCAATCTAATGTATTGGATATAACTATAAAATTTACATATTAATATTTAATTCATTGATTATGAATGGTTATTTGTGTTATATTGGCCATAAAAATAATGTTCACATATTATATAATGATATTAAAATCAATAAATTATATAGGATTCCTTTGGTGGTTACATACATAACAAACATGCTCTTTATTACACACTTAAAAATTATTTATTATATATACTTTCATGTAAGGAAACTCAGAGGATCAAGAGGTCTTCTATCTTGGGAAATTATGAGCATTGCATAACATCTTATAACATTAAACCAAACAAATTTACAAAAAACATCTTTCACATGACCACAACATTCCTTCATACTTAGCAGTGTATTGTATAACCTAAGGATGTTCATAAGAAAAGGTTGAGCTATAGAGACTAGTAAGTGAGTAAAAATGTCGTAATGGGAATATTACAGTAATTTTTAGGCCATTGGAATATTAATGTAATATAATAGAAACTTGAACATAAATTCTTGCAATAACATTATTATCATAACATGGAAATGTGGAAAAATAGTTAACTTAATATTATCATAATCCAATTATCATTTAACATGGATCGTGTAACACCCTGAGATTTTATGAGAATTTTTTTATGTCTCATGTTATACGCAACACCAAAGGAATCTTTCACAGCACAAAATACGGACTTGGATTTCATTACACGCAATCACGACCTTCCTCGATAGTGTCTGTAGTACGCAATACCAGGTTTCACTAAAAATGATATATTATTATGAACTAGCCTTTATGAATATTATTAACTACATTTTGAATTTTATTATTCATCTTACACATTTTCTAGAACATGGTAAGAGAACAAAATAAATTTTTTCGGATAAAATAAGTATTTTTCAAAAAATGTAGTTTTGCCGCCTTTTGATGGCGCACCCAAATTAAATATATTTTTTGACATTTTTAGAAGTTAAATTTGACAAAATAAAGTTCTTATTTTGAATCAGGTTATAAAAATTTACTTTGGATAAATTTTTGATATTTTTCTGATAACTTTCATATTTTGATGAATAGTACAAATACGCTAATTTTTAATTAAATTTTTTTTTTCATTGAGATAATTTTTATTGTTAAACTATAATATTTAATGGGTTTAAAGTATAAATAGAATATATTTTTACCATTTAAAAAATTAATGAAATTAGCATTAATTTCACATTGAATTCATAGGTAAAAACATTTCAATCTTTGGCAATGTTTTAACTTCTAAAACCCATTTTCTTAACAATGGGATTTATTTTAAATTAATTACTGCAACTTCTGTGTTTTGAATTTTGAAAAATAGATTCCATATTTGGAATCAGTTAGTCTAAATTATGTTAATAGTTTACTTTTATTTTTTTGATATTATGAATAGTAACTACGGTAATTTTTTTATTTACTACGGTTAAAGGTAAAGAGGGTAATTAAAGGTTAAAAGAATATTATAATAATTCAAAATTACCTTGACACTTGTAATAACTTTATTGGATGAGTATTGGCCGACCATGGGCATCCTTGGGTCGATTTGGGGACCCCATTGAGCCACTTGGTAGTGAAAATGACAATTTGGATTAATTAATTTAATGTAAAGACAAAATTTACATTATCAAAAATCTTATAGTAATTATTTACTTATAAGGGGTTATATAAATTATATTTTTTATTATAAATATTAATTAGTAAGCTAAGAATATTTCCTAGATAATGATATTTTTTTTATAATTTTTAGACACCAAATTAATTAAATTATTTATGACACAATAATGATGAAGTATTTACCTCATTAATAAATGATTTAAATAAATAAAATTATAATGATTAAAATATTTTCTAAAACATGTCAAATTCTTATTGGATGATTTTATTTCGACCATTAGTCATATTATCTTCATCATTAATTATTTTTGGACCTTTTGAAACCGAAGATATGTTTATAATAAAATAATATTTCCACACCTTCCAAAGGTGCCCCTCTCCTCCCTTATAAAAGGGAACCTCCTCCCTCTCTTACTGACACCAATTTTAGCCTCCAAGATCAGCCAACCCCTACCCATTTCACTTCCACAGTTCCTTAGAAACCTACTAGAGGTACTGGTCTTCTCAAAAGACCAACTCTAGTGCCTTAAGAGATAGTTTAAAGGAGGCACTTCGAGAAAGAGGTAATACCGTCTACCATTTTCTTCAAGTTCCATTCTTCTTCTACTCCCTCGTCTTTAGTTTTTCCATTATGAGGTAATAACATCACTATTCCTCATATACTGATATGTTATTGTAAATATGAAACAACCATATTTCACCTCTTATCCATCCTACAGAAAACGAAATCACCGCGCATGCGTACATGCGGAATACCGTCTCCAGGCCGTGGTGTAATCTGTTTTCCTCCACCACCTTACTTGGATGGGTATAATGGTATAAATAAAAAACAATATATGATTATTTTAAAGTGATATTGATTCTAAAATATTATACATACACTTCCATACAACTCCATGATCATAGGAACGATATCATCGCTTGTGCGTACGTACGGCCTACCGTCTCCATTATGTGATGTGACTCGTTCTATATGATCTTCATTGAATAATGATTATATAAATGAATTTAATGAATTAATATGATGTATATTACACTAATATCATTATTTAAATGATTTATCTATATCCTATAAAGATTAATAAGAATTTATTCGACAAAACACGCATAAGAACAAAAAAGTAATAAACACCCGAATAACAAGTAGTAATGAAATATTACTAATAAGAATCTAAGAATATGACCATATATGATATCATAACAATAAGTATGATTATGTAATAAGTCAATAACATTATTTAAATCATTATACAGGAGTTTTGGACACTTACAAAGCATATCGGACCTGAGGTAAGGGAAAATATCACAATCTCATTTTTATCCGAGATTGTTTATACTTTGGTATTTACTGGGGTGTATATTATCATCCACATCCATGTTTCCTCAATATGTAATATTATTTCCATCCACCTACAATTTTTTAAATCCAATTTTCCCTTCGGAGAGTTTTTAGTAAAAGATATGAAAGGAATATTTTGTCGTTTTTCGTATTTGGTACTTTTTGACTTTTCCGACAAAAGTATGAGAAGAATGTTTTTTAACTTATACGGAATGAATGGATTTTTAAAAAATTATTTCCAAGAATATTCCTTTAAAAGTTTTCATGTTTATTTTTAATCAACTTCTTTTGGTTTAAAATTGAATGACATGTCACTAAAGGAAAAATGTTTTTGAAGTAAAAAGGATATTTTCCTCAAGAATGGAGTTCAAGTGTTTTATCAAAATTATTTTCCATCTAAGATAATATAGGGTTATGTTTCTATCCCTATTATTACATTAATTTGATTATGTTGTGATGGAAATATTTTTATGAATTCCTTTATCTTATATGAATTGATTTTTGATGTCATGATGTTTAAGATTCCCATTTTTATTACATGGGTTATGCTATGATGTATGGTTTATGATTTTGTGGCTCACATAAAAATGGTATCATTATAAGATGTGTGGGACCTATATATCCCTCCAATTAATTGGGTAAAGATTTTATATCTCATGAGATAGACATGGCTGGAATGGCAGGTTAAACCGGTTTAGTGAAACAGGACTGAAACGAGGAGTGAACTCGGTTCAGAAATGGACTTTGTCCACTAAGATAGTCTTGGCTATGAGTCTTGACTAATAAGAAATGATTCTTTATGATTATGTGTGTATGACAAAAATTTTCATGTTTTATGTTATTATTATTGGGATTACATTTCACTACCATGATTTATCCCACGTTATGAAATTATGATCTCTTTTGCAGGGTAAGATTTCCAAAATGTTATGTCCTTATAAATTTGATGTGATTGATATTTCTTTTGTTTACCCTTACTGAGCATTTGAGGTCACCCTTTCGTATGTTTTATTTCCCCATGTCAGGAAGAAGGATATTAAGTAAGATATGCCAAAAAGGGACTATAGATATGATGAAATAAATGAGAGACAGTGTAGATGCTTTATGAACCAGTTGTTTATGTTTCCCAGTTTATAAAGACACTATACGTATACGGTTCTTTCATTGTTTTGTTATATGTTGTAATAATTATGCTTCAATTTTGATGTATTAACCATGTATGCAAAGTATGGGTTACTATAGTTGGTATTAGAGGAAAGGTATAGTCAACCATTGGAAACTAGGATGTGAAAGCCTTAGTAAGAAACCTAAGGATATGTCTAAGCATATAACACAATATTAGTATTTTAGAAATGGCCATGAAAAACCTATGATAAAACCTTAAGTGTGAAATTTTATTCTTGATTATATGGTTTTCTTTTTATAATTAGTGTTTCTCACACTATTCTTCTTGGTTTCAGTCAATGGATGGAACCCGAAGGAACTGTGTTAATGCGGAATGCGATGGGAAATGCAATGATTGTCCCCCTGAGAAACCAAATGATATGGGAGCTGGAATGCAAAATCTTGTAGCCATGCTCACACAACTTTCTCAAGATATGAATCATGCAGGACTTCCAAATGAGAAAAGGAAGGAGCAAAATTCTGTCGAATCATTCATGAGGTAGCGTCCACCTTCATTCAGTGGGTCTTCTGATCCATTAGTGGTTGAACAATGGATCAGTACCACTGAAATGATATTTTCAGTTCTTCAATGTTCTGAACATGATAAATTCATCTTAGCAGTGTATCGTTTGGAAGGTGATGCTGATCAATGGTGGAATATTACTAAGAATACGGAGCAAAGGGATGAAATTGAGTCAATGGAATGGGATGAGTTCAAGAAATTATTTTTCAATATGTATTTCCCTTGTATTATTCAAACAAATATGGAGAAAGAGTTTCTTGAACTGAAGAAAAAGGATGATGAATCTGTTGGTACCTACGAGGCAAATTTTATAAGACTTGGAAGGTACGCTTCCAGAATTATTATCCAACCTGAGAGTAAGATCAATTGATTCTTTAATGGCTTAAAACAAAGTCTTCGAAGGGCTTTAGACATAAGGGACTTCAATAGCTACGAGGAAATTATTCGATGTGCTCTCAATATTGAGATGGAGATTGGTGTAACCCATCAGTCACATGGGTTTGATAAGAATAGGAAAATGGAATTCAAAGGAAAATCTAAAGACCACATTGAAAAGAAGATGATTTTTCCCTTATGCTCAATGTGTGGAAAGAAACATAGTGGAAATTGACTTAAAGGGATACGAAAATGTTATAAGTGTGGAAAAGAAGGTCATCGGGAAATTGAATGTCGAAATAATGGGAATAAGATGTCTAATGATGCAAACAAAGGAAGGGATACACAGAATGAACCTACTACACTTCAATGTTTCAAGTGCAAGGAGATGGGGCATTATGCCAATTAATGCCCAAATCCAAGGATTGAATATGATGATCGACGTCAACAAACTCTTAAGGCCAAAGACAAAGGAAAGTCACATGAAATTACTATCGGCGATATGGAGTACGAAAACGAAGTGTTGAGAGGTACACTTACCATCCACTCTATAGTAGAAAATGTTTTATTTGATTCTAGATCCACCCACTCTTTTATTTCTGTCGAATTTTATAAGGGTATCTCCATATTACCTCAAAAATTAGATGTTGAGTTGGCTGTGACAACTCCTAATGGCCCAACAGTCACATCAAAAGTTTACAATTTTTCTCCGATTAAAGTTTGTGGGAAAGGGCTTCCTGCAAATCTTGTGATCCTTCCTATAGTGGAATTTGATGTGATTATTGGTATGGATTGGCTTTCTTTATTTAGATCTCATATCAATTTCCAAATAAGGGAAGTCAAATTTCATATTCGAGATCAATCTATCATCATCTATCGATACAAGGATGAACGTAAGCTTCCAGTGGAAATTTCATATATCTTATGGGTCTTGATTCCACTAAATGAAGGTTATTTATCTCAAATGGTTGGAGAGAAACTCACGATTAATAATATGCCCATTATATGGGAATTTGATGATGTATTTCCAGAGGAATTTCCAGGTCTTCCACCAAATTGTGATGTTGAGTTTTCAACTCATACAGGGTGCTTTGCCTATTTCAAAGACTCCTTATAGAATGGCCCCAATTGAGTTGCAGTAATTGAAGAAGCAACTCCAAGAGAATCTTGATAAAGGATTCATACTCCCTAGTGAGTCACCTTGGGGAGCACCTGTTCTGTTTGTTAAGAAGAAAGATGTATCAATGAGACTCTGCATTGATTATCAAAAACTTAACAAGATCACTATCAAGAACAAATATCCTCTCCCACGCATTGATGACCTATTTGACCAACTACGTGGAGATCAATACTTTTCCATGATTGATCTTTGTTCTAGGTATCATCAATTAAGGGTCAAATGGGAGGATATACCAATGAATGCTTTTCGTACAAGGTATGGACACTATGAATTTATAGTGATACCATTTGGTCTTACTAATGCCCCTCCTATCTTCATGGATCTGATGAATAGAGTCTTTAGAGACTATCTTGATCAGTTTGTGGTAGTCTTTATAGATGATACTCTTGTCTATTCAAAGAGCAAGGAAGAACATGAAGATCACTTGATAATTGTATTAAAGACCCTCAGAAATGAGAAGCTTTATGCCAAATTTACCAAGTGTGAATTTTGGCTTCAAAAAGTTTCATTTTTGGGTCACATAATCTCAGAAGAGGGGATATCTGTGGATCCAGCAAAAACAGATGTTATCGAAAGATGGTCGAGACCAACAACAGTAACTGAGATCCGAAGTTTTTTTGGTTTGGCTGGATATTACCGACGTTTTGTGAATGATTTTTCAAGGTTATTTAACCCACTCACCATGTTGACTCGAAAATGAGTTATGTTTGTTTGGATAGAGGAATTTGAAGAATATTTCAAAGAGCTAAAAAGAAGGATTGCCAGTGCACCTGTGCTCACACTACCTTGCAGTGGAGAAAGGTTTCTGATCTACAGTGATGCATCCAAGAAGGGACTGGGATGTGTTCTCATGAAAAATGATATGGTGATAGCTTATGCCTCACGAAAGTTGAAAATACATGAGAAAAATTACCCAACTCATGATTTTGAGTTAGCTGCGGTAATCTTTTCATTATATATTTGGAGGTATTATCTTTATGGGGAAAGGTGTGACATTTATACTCATCATAAATGTTTAAGGTTTATTTTCACACAAAAGGAGCTGAATATGCGCCAAAGAAGATGGTTGGAGCTGATTAAGGATTAAGACTGCTCAATTCATTACCACCCAAGGAAAGCAAACAAGGTGGAAGATGCATTAAGTCGACAAGACCATGCTAGCTTATCCATGATGAGGATCACAAAAGATCCAATATTTATAGATTTACAAAGGATGGATCATGGAATTATAATGAAAGGGGAAAATCGTATCTTTCTCAAATAAATGTTCGACCACCTATACATGTAAAGATTAAAGAGGCGCAGAAAGAAGATGTTGAGTTACAAAAGAAGGTGAGAAATGTTCCCGAATTCCACCTTGATTGTGATGGGATAATAAAGTTCAGGAATCGGGTTTGTGTTCCTCCCATCTCAGAATTAAAGACGGAGCTGCTGGATGAGGCTCGTAGTTCTTCACTCTCTATTCATCCTGGAAGCACGAAGATGTATAGAGACCTGAAAGAGTATTTCTGGTGGGATGGCTTGAAAATAGATGTTGTTGAATGTATCTCTCAATGCTTGGTATTTCAGTAAGTTAAAGCTTAGAGACAGAAGTCTAAGGGGATGTTACAACCGTTACCCATACCTGAATGGAAATGGGAAAACATCACTATGGACTTTGTCACTGGACTTCCTAAAACATCCAAAGGAAATAATGCTATATGGGTTATAGTTGACCGTCATACGAAGTCAGCACACTTCATTGCTATAATAGAAGATTTTTCTCTTAATCAGCTTGCCAGGATATATTTAAAGGAAGTGGTAAGATGGCATGGTGTACCACTTTCCATTATATCTGATTGGGATCTGAGGTTTACCTCAATGTTCTGGAAAAGTCTTCATCATACTCTGGATACAGAGTTTAGTCTCATCACTGCTTATCATCCTCAGACAGACGGTCAGTCTGAGAGGAAAATTCAAACTCTAGAAGTTATTTTGAGAGCTTGCTCTATGGATTTCAAATGTGGTTGGGATCAACACCTACCTTCGGTGGAAATTTCTTACAATAATATCTTTCACTCCAGTATTCATATGGATCCTTATGAAGCTCTCTATGGAAAGAAATGCAGGAATCCATCTTGTTGGGATGTAATTGGGGAAATAAAGCTATTAGGACCAGATCTTATTTATGAGATGGAAAAAAGGTCAGATCTATTCAACAACACATAAGAGAAGCTCAAAGTCGACAAAAAAGTTATGCAGACAACCGAAGAAAAGACATAGAGTTTGAAGTGGGTGGTAAAGTGTTCTTAAGAATATATCCTTGGAAAAGAGTAATGAGATTTGTAAAGAAGGGAAAGTTGATACCTAGATATATCAGTCCTTTTGGAATTCTGGATCGTGCTGGGTAGGTAGCTTACCGATTGGCGCTTCCACCGAATCTCTCTCAAGTTCACAATGTGTTCCATCTATCTCTCCTGAGAAAGTACATACCTGATCCTTCACATATACTCAGCTCAGAAGTTGTACCGCTGGAACAAGATCATTCTTATGAAGAACATCAAATAGAGATTCTTGATCGTAGCTAAAATTTCCTACAGAACAAGACCACTCCCTTGGTGAATGTTTTATGGAGGAACTACCAATTAGAATAAGCTACATGGGAACTTGAGGATATGATGAGGGGGAGGTATCCTCATCTGTTTGTAATGAAGTGATGAATTTCGAGGGAGAAAATAATTTTAAGTGCGGTAGAATGTAACACCCTAATATTTTTTGAGAATTTTTTTTATGTCTCATGTTATACGCAACACCAAAGGAATCTTTCATAGTACACAATACGGACTTGGCTTGCATTACACGCAATCGCGACCTTCCTTGATAGCGTGTGTAGTATGCAATACTGGGTTTCACTAAACAATGATATATTATTATGAACTAGCCGTTAGGAATATTATTAACTACATTTTGAATTGTATTATTCATCTTACAAATTTTCTATAACATGGTAATAAAACAAAATAAATTTTTCGGGTAAAATAAGTATTTTTCAAAAAATGCATTTTTGCCACCTTTTGATGGCGCACCCACATTAATACTAGTTTTTGACATGTTTATAATTAAATTCGATAAAATACAATTCTTTTTTGAATCAGGGTATAGAAATTTACTTTGGATAAATTTTTGATATTTTTCTGATAACTTTCATATTTTGATGAATAGTAAAAATATGCTAATTTTTAATTAAAAACACCATTTTTCATTGAGATAATTTATATAGTTACATTATAATATTTAATGTTTCTAAAGTATAAATAGAATATATTTTTACCATTTAATATAATTTATGTCATTATCATTAATTTCAAATTGAATTCATAGGTAAAAACATTTCAGTCTTCGGTAATGTTTTAACTTCTAAAACTTGTTTTTATAACAATGGGATTTATTTTAAATTAATTACTGCAACTTCTGTGTTTTGAATTTTGAAATATGGATTCCATATTTGGAATCAAAGGGTCCAAATTATGTTAATAGGTGACTTTTATTTTTTTGGTATTATGAATAGTAACTACGGTAATTTTTTTTATTTATTACGGTTAAAGGTAAATAGGGTAATTCAAGGTTAAAAGAATATTATATTAATTCAAAATTTACCTTGAACATGTCCTAACCTTATTGTATGAGTATTGGACGACCATGGGTATCCTTCGGTCATTTTTGGGACCCAATTGAGCCACTTGGTAGTGACAATGACAATTTGGATTAATTAATTTAATGTAATGATAAAATTGACATTAACAAAAATCTTTATTAATTATTTTTTTATAAGGGGTTGTATAAATTATATTTTCGACTATAAATATTCATTATAAATCTAAAAGCATTTCATACATAATTATATATTTTTTATTTTTAGACACCAAATAAATTAAATTATTTATGACACAATAATGATGAAGTATTTACCTCATTAATAAATGATTTAAATAAATAAGATTATAATGATTAAATTATTTTCCAAAACTAGTCAAATTCTGATTGGATGATTTTATTTCAACCATGAGTCATCTTATCTTCATCATTAATGATTTTCAGACCTTTTGAAACTGAAGATAAGTTTATAATAAACTAATATTTCCACACTTTCCAATGGTGCCCCTCTCCTCCATTATAAAAGGGCACCTCCTCCGTCTCTTCATCACACCAATTTGGGACTTCAAGCTCGTCCAAACCCTTATTATTTCACTTCCCCACTTCCTTAGAAACCTACTAGAGGTACTGGTCTTCTCAAAAGACCAACTCTAGTGCCTTAAGAGATAGTTTAAAGGAGTCACTTCGAGAAAGAGGTAATACCTTATACCGTTTTCTTCAAGTTCCATTCTTCTTCTACTCCCTATTCTTTAGTTGTTTCATTATGAGGTAATAACATCAGTATCACTCATATACTGATATGTTTTTATAAATATTAAACAAACCTATTTAACCTCTTATCCATCCTATGGAAAACGAAATCACCGTGCGTGTGTACGTACAGAATACTGTCTCCACGCCGTGGTGTAATCTGTTTTCCTCCACCACCTTACATGGATGGGTATAATGGTATAAATAAATAACTATATATTATTATTATAAATTGATATTGATTCTGAAATATTATACATACACTTCCATACAATTCCATGATCATGGGAACGATATCATCGCTTGTGCGTACGTACAGCCTATCATCTCCACGATGTGATGCGACTCATTCTATATAATCTTCATTGAATAATGATTATATAAATGAATTTAATGAATTAGTATGATTTATATTACACTAATACCATTATTTAAATGATTTATCTATATCCAATAAAGAGGAATAAGAATTTATTTGACAAAACACGTATAAGAACAAAAAAGTAATAAACACCCGAATATAAGTAGTAATGAAATATTACTAATAAGAAGCTAAGAATATGGACATATATGATATCATAACAATTAGTATGATTCAGGAATAAGTCAATAACATTATTTAAATCATTATACAGGAGTTTTGGACACTTACAAAGCATATTGGACCTAAGGTAAGGGAAAATATCACAATCTCATTTTTATCCGAGATTGTTTATAATTTGGTATTTACTGGGTTGTATTTTATCATTCACATCCATGTTTCCTCAATATGTAATATTATTTCCATCCACCTACAATTGTTTAAATAAAATTTTACCCTTCGTTGAGTTTTTAGTAAAATATATGAAAGTAATATTTTGTCATTTTTCGTACGAGGTACTTTTTGACTTTTCCGAAAAAAGTACGAGAAGAATGTTTTTTTAACTTATACGGCATGAATTGATTTTTAAAAAATTATTTCCAAGAATCTTCCATTACATGTTTTCAAGTTTATTTTTAATCAAAATCATTTAGTTTAAAATTTTATGACATGTTAAGAAAGGAAAAATGTTTTTTAAGTAGAAAGGATATTTTCCTCATGAATGGAGTTCAAGTGTTTTATCAAAGTTATTTTCCATATAATATAATATAGGGTTATGTTTTTTTCCCTATTATTAAATTAATTTTATTATGTTGTGATGGAAATATTTTTATTAATTCTTTTATCTTATATGAATTTTTTTTATGTCATGATGTTTAAGATTCCCATTTTTATTACATGGGTTATTCTATAATGTATGGTTTAGGATTTTGTGGAACACATAAGAGTGGTATCATTATAAGATGGGTGGGACCTATATCTCCCTCCAATGCATTGGGTAAAGATTTTATATCTCATGATATAGACATGGCTGAATGGCAGGTTAAACCGGTTCAGTGAAACAGGACTGAAATGAGGAGTGAACACGGTTCAGAAATGTACTTTATCCGCTAAGATAGTCATGGCTACGAGTCTTGACTAATAAGAAATGATTCTTTATTATTATGTGTGTATACCACAATGTTTCATGTTTTATGTTATGATTATTGGGATTACATTTCACTACCATGATTTATCCCATGTTATGAAATTATGATCTCTTTTGCAGGGTAAGATTTCCAAAATGTTATGTTCTTATAAGTTTGATGTGATTGATATTTCTTTTCTTTACCCTTACTGAGAATTTGAGCTCACCCTTTCATATGTATTCTTTCCCCAGGTCAGGAAGAATTTTATTAAGTAAGATATTCCAAAAAGGGACTATAGATATGATGAAATAAATTGGAGAAAGTGTAGATTATTTATGAACCATTTGTTTATGTTTCTTTGTTTCTGAAGACAATATACCTATATGTTCCTTTCATGGTTTTGTTATATGTTGTAATAAGTATTCTTCAATTTTGAAGTATTAACCATGTATGTAAAGTTTGGATCTCTATAGATCGTGAGTAAACCCTCATTGAACTAAAATTATCATGAGTAAAATCATATTGAACTTGACGTATCCTAATACTATTCTTTACCCAATGAATTGGAGCGCTATCAGGGAACACCCTTTATAAACATTTCATTTCATGCATTAATGATCCACATAGATCATAAAACACGGATTCCTTAAGCATAATAATTTAATCAATGAATATGAAATGTGGAATACATAAATGGAAGTCCTAAATCATCAAGAACATGTGAATAATGGTGAATACCCTTGATAGATAAATGTGTACGATATTCACTTACATGGTGATTTGGAATGGGAAATTTTGGTGTAACTTCAGCTGAATAACGACGTCAAAAAGAAATCGTAAAATGGGTTTATGAGATAGAAATTGATATCTCATCATTTATACATGAAATGAATAGTAATAAGGCAATGGAAAATAATATACCAACATATGTAATGTAATTTAGTTACATAATATAAAATAATTTCTTGAATGTAAATGAGAATATAGAAATTCTTCACAAAATTTCGACATCGTAACAGGTGTACATGGGAAAAATTAATGAGAGACTATGATGGGTCTAATAATTCAAATATAATGAGGGTTTAGGGGGGATGTTTGAAATCATACCACAAAATTTTTAATTTAATATAAAAGTGTATAACAATATAATGAAATTTAAAAATAAATTAGAAATGAAGAAATATTTTACTTGGAACTATGATTCCAATGGTTTGGGAGAGGCTCGAGAAGGGATTCATGGGATCATAGGGTGCCTTGGGGGGATTACAGAGAGATTAGGGCAGGGGTTGGTCATGGTCGAAATGTTTTGAGTAAAGAGGATTGAGATATTGAGATGGTTCATATAAGAAAAAAATTAGAAATCTTTATTATTTAGGCTTTGGACCCCACAAAATGAAGTAATCAAAACCACAAACCATACCACGGGTTTTCCCCATTGTCTTTGAAAAAGTGGAGTAGAAATGATTTTTTATAAGGAAAAGGCCGAAATTATTAAAATAATATTATTCCTTATTTGAAGGTGAGTCACACTCTCAAGGAAATCATATTAAAATGTTAAAATGTTATATAAGTCTTGGACGGTCCACTAAAGATTTTTAAAGTAAATAAAAAAATTATAAAATCAAATTATTTTAAATGTAAAACATATATTTTCCAAACAAACCTTTTACAGTTTTTATCACCTCACTATTGTTTCATTATGATGTCATAAATTACATTACATATTTAACCTATATTTAATTTTTACCTAAGAATTCACCTATCTCAAAAAATATGGAAAAATCCACAGTTGAAAATTTTTAATGTCTTGATTTCAAAATTAAAATTTATTTTGTATAAATATTTTCCGAAATTCGTGAATTTTTTCATTTAAAATAAAAACCAACATTTATAAAAAAATTATAGGTTTTGACAAAAACATCTATTAATCCTTAATAAAAATTAAAATTGTATTCCTAAAAATTATATGATAATTTATATTTAATAAAATGTTATTTAGTATTAATATGTTATTAAAAAATTATTTATTTCAAAAATCCATTAATTTATAAAAATAAATTTATTTATTTAATATTAACTAAAAATATTTTTTGTTCTTTCAAAAATATATAAAAAGTAACAATAATAAAATTAATATATTTTGTATATTTTATACAAAAATAATGCACATAATGAAAATTATAAGGTATTATTACATAACCCATTATAAATCCTGCAAATGACCTACAATTATGGTTTTCGATGGTGACAAACTCTTGGGTGTCTAGGATAACATCGTTCAAGTGGTAATCTCTATGAAATTCCTCTTATCCCATATGTGATTCCATTGATGCTTAATGTGCTGATTCTTGGATTGGGATTCTTCAAGAGCGAAGCCCCACGACACAACCTCATTTCTGAGCACCCACAAATGGGCGTCGTTTGGATCAATTCTACAAGATGAGTCCATTACATATTTTTTCTGAGTAAATCAGATTTTTAACGCCCTATATTTATACTAATCATTTTGTCATTGGTCAATGACTATATTAGCAATGGAATCAATTCGAAACAATAATTTAATATTAAAAAACATAAAACCATGTATGTGAATAAGATTTATATAACCATATTTCATAATAAAAAATTTAGTTGGATCAAGAGGTGTTTTCATTAATAAAAGTTCAGGTCATTACAATCTTCTCCCCTTAATAAATTTAACCTTAAAATTTTCATTTCTTAACACTCAGATAAATGAGGGTAACTCTACATTATTAATTCCTCTGATTCCCACTTTTCTTCTTGATACTTTTGGTTTCGTCACAACACCATGATGAGGGGAATTAACTTATTTTGTATAAATTGTTCTATATCATTTAGGATCTCCATCGGCTATTCTTTATAGGAGAGTTCATTCTCAAATGGTAACACATCTAGATTGAGTACATGTGATGGGTTAGGTATGTGCATCCACAAGAGTGATACATTGAATACATCATGTTCCTGAGATAGGTTTGGTGTGAGTTATAGTTGATAGGTCACTACTGTAATGTGATCAAGGATTATAAAAAGGATAGATTTACCTTGGACTAATCTTTCCCTGCTTCCAAAAAATCATAAATCAACTCCACAGAGATATGTGTAGTAATAACTTATCTCCAACATCAAACTATAGGTCATTTTGATGATTATCAGTATAGATCATTTGATGACTTTGAGAAGCTTTAATGTTCCTTTGGATGGTCTCCACCTTCTCCACCATTTCTAGAACCACTTCTAGAAGAAGTTTTTTTCACTCCCCAACATCATCTCAATATGTCGGTGTTCGACACATCTTCCCATACATGGCGTCATAATGATCTATTTGGATGTTGAGTGGAAACTATTATTGTAAGAGAACTCAACCCTCAGAAGTTGTTGATCTCATACTCCTTTGATTTCTATTGAGCATGCTCTCAACATGTCCTCAACTGTTCGGATAGTCTACTCATATTGGCTATTAGTTTGAGGATGATAAGACGTACTGATGTTCAGCTCATTATTTAGAGCATGATGAAGAATCTTCCTGATCTTAAAAAAGAATGTGGTATTATGATTAGATAAAATAGATAATAGTACTAATTGCAACCTTACAACTTCTAGGATATATATCTGTTCCAGTTGATCCAATGATAAATCCACTTGAATTGCAATGATGTATGCATTCTTTGTTAGACCATCCAAAATATGTAGATAATATTGTTTCCTTTTGATGTATTCATACGTCTGGTGACAAAGTCTATGGTGATGTTCTCCCATTTCCATGTTAGTATGGTTAATGGTTGTATCATCCCCATAGGCTTCTGCCTCTTATCCTTCACCTACTAACATACCAGACACATTGATTTATACTAAACGATCTCCTTCTTCATGTTATCCTACCATAATTCTCTTGGATATCTTGATACATCATTGTGTTTCCTAGGTGAATGGAGAAATGTGAACTATGTTCATCATCCAATATTTCATTCATTAAATCTGGATTGGATGGAACAAATAGTCTTTTCCCGAATCCCAAAATTCCTTCTTCATTAACATTGAACTATGTAGATTAACTTTTTATGATAGTTTCTAGTCTCTTCTAAATTCCTACATCATCCATTTGTTCATACATTAAGATTTCAAAAAGTAAAGGTTGATAAATCATTTGTGAAAGGATTGATGATGTTCCCTTCATTATGATTCAATGTTCCATATTCATCAAATATATGAATATTAGATTCTTTTCAATTCTCATCAACGATATAGTTGGATGGTCCATTCTAAATATAGTATCCACTAACATGTTCACATTTACACAGTGGCAGTGGATCGAACATTCATATTCTTTGATTAGTTGTAGCCATCATTGTTGGATCATATTCACATCTTTCTATGTGATTATATACTTGAGGCATTTGTGATCTGTGTATATTTCACACTTCTCCCCATAAATAATATTTAACCAAATTTCCAAATTGAATATTACTATAGACAATTACATATCATGTGTTGGATGGTTTTTCTCATGAAATTTCAATATCATAGAATCCTAGGAAATTCCTTGTAATTTTGCATCAACACACTTCTCAACCATGTCTTCAAAGCATCACTAAATACACCAAAAAGATCTCCACGTCTTGGTAGAGTGAGGATGATCTCAATGATAAGAATCCTATTAAATTAAATGAATCTCTCTTCATATTCATACCTCCATTAATCCATGAATCCCTTCCGAGTTATCTTGATAAGAGGGTTTGAAAATCATAAGAAATTTCACACTAATCTACAATAAAATCCAGCAAACCCCAGGAAGCAACAAATATCTATCACTATTTTTGGCCTTGGATATCCCTCTATTGCAACTATCTTGGAGGGATCCATAGATATCTCATTGCTTGTGGTGATAAGACCCAAGAATGAGTCTTACTTAAACAAGAACTCACACGGGTTGTAATTTTCATAGAGATTCTCCTTCCACACGGTATCAAGTATAGTTCATAGATTCTCCTCATTTTATTCCATGATTTTTGTTTATATGATAATAACATCTATAAATACAACCAAAAATATGTCGTGGTAATCTCTTAATATTCTATCCATCTAGTCCAAGAAGATTTTTAGAGAGTTAATGAGTCTGAAAGGCATTACTGTGATTTCATGGTACTTGTACCATGTACGAAATGCAGTCTTGGGGGTATCATCTTTCTATACCCTTACTTGGTAATATCCTAAATTTAGACTAGACTTGGAGAAGTATTGTTCTCAACATTTCGGATAGAACAAGTCAGAAATGTTTGGGATAAGATACTTGTTATTAATCAATATTTTGTTGATATAATGATAATCAATACAAAGGCACCTTAACCTGTCCTTATTCACGATGAAGAGGACTAGTGAACCCCATGGTGAAGCACTTAGGTGTATAAACCATTTATCCAGATTCTCTTTTAATTGTTTCCTTATCTCCTGATGATCTACAATATCCATTATACAGAGACTCTGGGATATTGGAAATGACCCATTAATAAGATCAGTCGACAATTCAACATCTATTCTAGGAGGTAGACCATAAAATTCCCTGGAAAAAACATCAGATAATTCCCTCACAATAGGCATGTCTTCAAGGATGATGTATTCATTAGAATCAATCATCTGAGAAAGATACGATTGCTCATAGGGCAGTAATATCCAATCTTGAGACGATGGCTCTAAAGAAGAATAATACTCTTCCTTGTAGTTGTGTATAATCGGGGGTCGAATCGCCATATGTAGAGTAATTTATCCCTCATTAAAATTTACATTTGATCTATATAAGGTAGTCCAATCCATGCCATGAATTTCATCAAATTCCCCTAGAGTGGGTATGCAGAGGTTCTCTAGGAATTTTAATCCACAAATTATGACAAAGGAGGAGTTATATTCATGGGATGTTATAATTTCCCCATTTTTAATTCCCATAGATATCTCTACATACATGTTTTTTTGTGTTGGTATTGTTATACTAAACATTCAAGATATAATGAAATGTGTAGAACTAGAATAAAAAATAATTTTCATTGTTATTGAGTGAATAAATAGTAGAACTATCACCACTTCATTTTTTGGATTTTCATAAATGGTATTGATGGAAAAACGTCACCCTTGAAGCCTTGGGGGTTGTTGGTTTCCACTGAGAACCATTGGATTAGGGCACTGGTTTGAAAAGTGCCATGCTTCATTTCTAATGAAGTAATGAAGAATGCGTTGAGGGTCATACAGAGTGTTTATCTCATCTATCACAGTATTTTTCTTTTCTTTTTGGGAATTAATGACTAGGTTCCCTTATCTTCCACACCTAATGCAATTCCTCGTCTCGTTTATGCTATTTTCGGGGTTATTATTTCCACACCATTGGCATGTTGGGTGTTGTAATTTCTTATCACCATTGGATTTATCCATCAGACCTCCATAATTAAATTCCACCATTCCATTCTTATCCCCATGATTCCCTTAATAATCAATGATCTCCATTTCATCTTTGAGGTCAAATCGGACAATTTCCTCATATTTATCAAAGTCACATATTGCTAATTATTTCCAAATGTTAGGTTTTAGTCCACCAAAAATGTTTTCAAACGTCCATTTTGTGGTAATGAAAAATCCATTGGTCTATCGTGCAAGCCTTGTAATTTTTTCCTCATATGATCTCATGGATTCGTCTTCTTTTTTCATAATATAAATGAAGTATCATTCCATATTAAGTTAGAGGGTGCAAGGAAAATATTTGTCAGAAAAAATTTTCACGAAATCATTTCATTACAATGCATAGATTCCTTCAATTGGCTTCATATTATTCATCAATTTCCACCATTGACTAGCTTCACCCTCTATATGATAAGAAAATAAAATAACCTTATATTTTTCGAAACATTTATGGATGTAGAAGATCTTATTAATGGAGATAATCCATTGTTTAGCGATTAAGGGATCATATGATCCTTTGAAAGTGGATGGTCCATATATCATTAAGCTCTTGAATGGGGATTGTTATTTCTCAGGTGGGTTTTACATTAAAGTTTACTCATGTTTGTATTGAAAACATTAGTTTACTGAAAGAGTATCATGATAAATTTTTTTATTCCTGCTCGTTTATAATTCGGAATCCCATTAGAACAATCATAAAATTGATCATTGTATCAGTTGTTAGCATCATTCCACATATTATCATCCATTGTTAGGGATAAAAATAAATGTTTTGGGTAACACATTAAGGGACCTAAAATAGAAAAGGTATATCTTATAAATTACATTTATTTCCTTAAATGGTCAATTTATGGGATTCAATATATTTTACCCATGATCTACCTCCCAACAAATAAAATTAGGGTTATTTTTATTTCAATAATAATGGAAAATACAAAGATTATTAATATTCCAAAGCATATAACCTAGTATTGTCAAACCAAGAGTGAATCAAGAACTATTTTCCTACCCCAGTTCCAGTTCGAGTATAGCACAAATTGGTCTTTTCACGTTTTACCACTAGGTACAAATCTGCTAGTGCCACCTATACTTGTTCTCATAATGTTTGGGATTTATTTTATTGATAAACCACTTACTCTATTCTCAAATAAATTTAGGTATGTTTATCTTATACATAGTCTTTTAAATATTTCATTCACTCGGGTTTCTAATCCTTATCCAAAAAATAACTAAACCTAATCATTGAAACCAACTATAAAACCCGTGCACTAAATTACACAATTAAAATGATTTATTACATAATCATTAATATAAGAAAACTATGAGGATCAAAAGGTATAGTGTCCTTGGAAATTAGGAACATTATGTAACAACATATTACATAAAACCCAACGTATTTATTGAAAACTTTTTTTACATGACCACATCATTCCTCTGTACATAGCATTTTATGAGATAACCTCAGGACATGTATAAGAAAAGTTTCAGCTATAAATCCATGGAAGGGGGTAAAAAGGGCATAACATGAATATTTTAGTTCATGTTATGCAATAGAAATATCAACTGATAATAATAGAAACAAGAACCTAAAACAATGATATAGCATGATTATCATAACATTGAAATGTGGAATCAACATTTAACATGATATTATCCTAAGAAAAGGATCATTGCCGACAGAGCATGAGTAAACCCTCATTTAACATTAATTAGTAGGAGTAAACCCTCAATTCACTTGATGTATCATGATACAAATCTTTAACCAATTCATTAGAGTGCTATCAAGGGACACCCTTAATAATCATTTCATTTCATGCATATTTGTGCCACATGGATCATACAACATGGATTCATTAAACGTCGTAATTTATTCCACGAATAAGATACGTATAATATGTAAATGGATGTACTAAATAAATATATACATGTGAGTAATGTTGAAAACCCTTGACAGATAAAATGGTATGGTATTCACTTACATGAACATTTTGTAATGGGAAATTTTGGTGCAACTTCGGCAGCATAACGACGTCAAATAGAAATCATAAAATTAGATGATGAGAGAGAAAGTTGTATCTCAACATTTATATATATAATAGACCAAAAGGGGTCTTTAAAAATAATATCCTGACATATTTAATGAAATTTAAGTGCATAATATAAAATAATTGGTTGAATATAAATGAGAAGGGAGAAATTCGATACCGAATTTAGGTATCATAACAAGTGTAAATGGGAGGTATTAATGAGAGATAAATACATATCTAATCATTAAAAAATAAATAGGGATGTATGGGGGAGACTATAAATCACTCCTTAACATTTGTAACTGAAAATAAATGGGAATAACAACATAATTATATTAAGAAAAAAAATGAGAAAGGAATAAATCCCTTACTTCGATGTGTGATATTAATAGGACGGGAGAGGCATGAGAGGTTATTATAGGGAGCATGTGGTGCCTTGGGGGGATTATATATAGAAGAGGTAAGGGGTTGGTTGAGCTCCAAATTTTTTGAGTGAATATGAATTGGATATTTAGTTTGTTTATATAGGAAAGAAGATAGAATTCTTTATTATTTGGGTTTTGAACACATTAAATTATACTAATAAAAACAACAAACCATCCCATTGTTTTTCCATAGTGGAGTGGAAGTATTATTTTATGATATTAATGGTTGAAATTATTAAAATATTAATCTTTATTAGGTGGAAGTGATTCACACACTCAACGAAATGTTTTTATAATGTTAAAATGTTTTATAAGTCTTGGATGGTCCATTAAGGCTTTCTAAAATAAATCAAAAAAAATATAAATTCATATTATTTAAATGTAAAACATATATTGGCCAAACAAATCATTTATAGTATTTTATTACATCACTATCGGTTCATTATGATTCCATAAAACACAATATATTTTAAACAGTTTTTAATTTTTACCCAAAATTTAAATGTCTCAGAAAATTAAGAAGAATTCACCGTGGGATAATTTCAAAATCCTAATTCATAAAATAATATTCATTTTATATAAATTATTCTCAAAAAAATTGAATTTTTACTTCTAAATAATTGACATTTCTAAAAAAATCATGGGTTTTGACAAAAAAACTTTATAACAATAATAAAAATTACAATTGTATACATAAAAATTATACGATAATTTATATTTAATAATAAGTAATTTTTTATAATATTTTAAAAAATATAATTTAATACAAATATACATTAATTCATCAAAATAAATATTATTATTGAGTATTAACTAAAAATAATCATTTCACTTTAAAAACTATTTACAAAGTAATAATAATAAAAGGCATGTATATTATTTATTCAATACAAAAATAATTCACATAATCATTTTGATAGAATCTAGTAACATAACCCATTATAACACCTACATAAGAACTAAGGGTAAGGTGTGTGATGGTGATAGACTCTTGGGTTGGCTCGGATAACATTCCTTGAGTGGTAATCTATATCCACATTCACTTCTCTTGTAGGCGATTTCATTCAAGCTTTACGTGTTGATTCTCTGCTTGGGATTTGTCAAGTGAGAAGCCCCATGACAATACCTCCTTTCTATGATATTTCAAATGGATCTGTATGGATAAATTCTACTGGACAAGGCCATCATTATCTTTTTCTACGTAAATTTGATTTCTTAAAGCCCTATATTTATACTAATCATCTGATCATTATTCAACGACTATATTAGTAACTTTAATAATTCAAAATGTTTTCCAAAAATCCAAAAACATAAATCCATGAAGTGAATATGTTTTACATAATCATTTTACTTAATAATACATCTAATTGAATCAAGTGAAATTTTTATTAACAAATGTTTTGGTCGATAGAACATATATGTTGTCTGTATATTATTTCACAGTTAATTTTCATTATATTATTGAATTTCATGGAGAAATTGGGTGGAATGGTGAGGATAATATTCATGAACCAATTTTAGAATTTTTTTATTTATTAGATATTTTTATAGTTTTTATCAATTATTATACTTTTTATAAACTATTTTGTAATTATTATTGGATTATATACTATGTAGGAGACAATTCTAAAACATGGTCTTCCATGACATGGTGTCATGGACATGCTGGATAATACGGTACATTAGGGAGTGTTATGAAGTGTTTTAATGGTATATAGCCTTTGTGATGACTATAAATCGGATGAGGGTAAACAGTCATGGATAAAAATAAACTTGACTCTATTGGTTTTTTTACACATATGTCTTGGAATGAGGAAACAATATATTGATAAATAAATAAAATACTAACAATTGGGAAATAGTGGATTGGATGTTAGAAAAGGGTATTTTATGAGTTGTTCAATTTTGATGTCTAAATTTTTTAGTGTGTTTCATAATGGTAGTATGGGTATATATTCAACATCGTAGAATATTGTTTCACAATTTCTAGGGTTTCTGGGGTCCTTATAAAACTTGATATTCAATTAAGGTAATCTATTCCTTTTCAAAGAACAAAGATCACATTACATATTGTTTTAATAGATAATATGGATAAAATCAAAAATCAAAAATTTAATATATTTTAATTTTATTATTTAACATTATCATCAAAATTATAATCTCATATTGAATATAGTTTTACAAATTTATTTTTCTGAATGGAAGGATATTTTTTACTAGTGAAAAATTCCAATTCCATAGATACATTCATTTCAATTATTTAATTTTTTTTAATTTAATAACCCCAATTTATATTTTTCATGATGTAAAAAATGATTTATTTTATTTTAATAAAATATAATTTTAATAAAATAAATTATTTTTTGGAAAACATAAAATTTGATGCTTATAAACAAAATTCAAAATTGTTTTTAGTGTTATTTACAAAATTATATTAAAATTAATTTTTTCAAATTTTATCAAATGATTAATAAAACATAAATTCCATTATATTAATTACCATGATTATATTTTGAAAATATGTCCCATTAATATTGAGGCATTCTGAAGAGTTATAGGAGTAAACTTTATCAAGTCAATAAATGGTAAATTGGGTAATTATAGTTTAAAAAAATGATAATCCATTAAAAATAAACATAAATATTATTTATGTTTCATTGGAAAAGAGTAATTCATCCTTTGATATCCCCTGAATAAATTGACAGATTCTCTTACCCATTTAATCATTTTAATTATATTTAAATTATTTTTTTTGAATAAAATACAAAAATATACCTCATAGTTTTAATGTATATTATGAGTTCAAAAATGTAAAATAATGTGTTAGGAGTGAATCTAAATGATTTTTCGAAACATAAATAATTTATTTCTCAATGTAATTTATTTTTATATTTTATTGATTGAATAATTATATTAAATTTTAATTTAACACAAACATATTATTTATTCAATTAATTTAAAAAAAATAAAAATAAAATTAATAAATGTTATAAAATATTGATGAATGATTGTTCCAAATAATATTATATATAAATATAAAGAACATTTTATTTTAAAAGGGCTAAAATTTACATTCTATATTTATATTGATATTTTGGTTGTTGTATTAAATGAATAGTGTCAAAAAATGATATTAAGAGTTTTATATGAGAATAATATATAATTAAATTCATTAAAATAAAAATTATATGGAAATAGTATAATGGAGAAATGATATGGTTGAATATTTTGTCCCATTTCCATTTTTAGTAAAATTGTCATCTTAACATAAACCTCATATATTATATATTATAAAAATAATTGTTCTTATGATAACCGTCAAATGGGTTAGTATCTGTTAAAAAATAGATAATGTATAAAAATACATATAATGTATAAAAATTATATTATATGATATTAAATAAACATTTAAAGATATTAAATTTAAATTTCATCAATTTTGATGCAGTTGGATAATAAATGTTATTTATATTAATTTAATAAATCATGAAATTCCATGTACTCCCCTCCCCTTAATTATAAAATGGAACTTGTCACTCATTTAATTCTATAACATTTAGAAGTATATGAATATATATATATATATATATAAATTCTCCTAAAAAATCATATTAAATATTTATAGATTTTGGTTTATCTAAAAGAAAACCCCTAGGTCACTTAAGAGGTGATCTAAAAAATGTCCATGGATTATTAGGTAACTATCCTTACCTACTACCATTATTCTTATATATCATATAAATTTATTTTTCCTCTCGTTATTTAATGATTCTAGTTTCATAAATATAATGATATGTTATTATGGTTATGGTACAAACATTTTCCTTATATTATCCTCCTTTGTAAAGTGAGAAAATTCCACCCATGTCCATAAAACTTCTGTTTTCACATTCGGTTATAACTCATTATTCATCACAACGTTACATGTATTTTATAAACATTAAAATTATGTTTATATTTCTTTTATCACATAATTATTGTTCTAGTTTGATAATATATTATCTACATTCATGAATTTTAGTCAGTTGAAAATATGATAACCTCTCATGTTCGTACATATGGAAAACATAATCATTGTACCGATGAAAACCATTTTTCAATTTTAATTTACAGTGGACGATAACAAATAAAATTATTTCATATATATTATTTTATATCATAATTAAAAAATTTATATTAGGGAATGATAATCATTGTAAAAATATTAGACATTTTATTAAATAACATGCATGGGAAAATAAACTGGTTAATATTGAAACCATTTATAATAATTGAACATTGATAAATAATAGTTGAGTATAGTTTTTGAAAAGAATATATAATATATTTTAAATATGAATATAATTCTTGTATAAATTAATAACATGTTTGAAAAATGTACACATTAGATTAAATCAAATTCAGATATGTTGAAATACAGATAAGAGGTTTCTTCTAAATTCCACTTCATTGAGACATATTTGGGTTTATGAATCAATTTATATTTACATGTTATATATAATTTTTCATTCAGGTTTTTAATAGATATATTTAATTAATAAGGATATTTAATGTATCATTAAATGTTTACTCTTTCAATATATTACCATTTAAATGTTCAAAAATATATAAGATTTTATTTTTAAATGTAATATTTTAGGGATTTAATTTATTTTCAATTAAAGAATATTACATTATATCCATCATAATATCCATGTACCTTCAGATCCCTTTTAGGGATATTTAATATTTTTATCATACTTTTCTCCATTTCATTTCATCAATAATGAAAATATTTATTCTAATATAATTTTAGTATTATTTTATTACTTGAACAATTATATTTCTCATAAAACTACATATTTTTCAAAATTTTGAACATAAATTCCATTTTATTTAATAAAATTATGTTTTCATTATCCTTTAATTTTTAAATGGTTTTAATGGAATATTTAAATTATTTTTCAAAATGGTTGTTTTATAATTTTATTATAATAACACCATGTAATATATCGGCCTTTTATATAGTTATGTCAAGTGTGTTTTCATTTATGTTTTGAGGTTTTTATGTGCCTTTGTTTTAGAGATGTTGTTTGGGGTGCGTTTTGGGGAAATTTTAAGAAGAAAAAAATACATAGAGGTCTGCACAGTTTTTGCATGGTTTGATAATCTATGAGACTAAACCATGTTGACCACGAAAACCTGTATAGAGAGGTTTTCATGGTTTGAACATAGGTTGAAAACCCATGCCAATCATTCAAACCTGGACTAAGAGGTCTACTCAATTGTCACACCTTTTTTCCAAATTGTGCGCCCTATCCCATGAAACCATGCACATAGAATGAGTTTTCCAAAAATCTATTTTAAAACCACCTGAACCCCCAATGATTCTCATGTTTTTACTGTGGCTCGAGATTGAATACTTCTAGGTTATCCTAGATCCTTATATAGAGACTAAAAGTTTATTTGATCATTATTATTCTATATTGAAATACCAGATTGAAGATCCTCTCTATTCCCAGAAAGTGAAGTTCATCGTGTTGTTTCTCCCTTTCATTCCTCTATGATTCCATGATCAGTTAATGGAATATTTCATCTATTTTAATGGATCTAAATCAATGAGTTGAGATCTAAATCTTGTATTTTTTATGAGGATATATATTGGAAAGATCTTTATTCCTTTTATCATAAATTTGGTTTACGGATATAAATCTAGAGCTTGAATAATGACTTTGCGCGGCTCTGATTTTTGGGATTTCCATTAGGATAAAATTTATTAATAAAATGATGTAGGTGGTCTAAATTGTACTCCCATAGACATGGATTTGTTATGTGAAGGTTATTTTGAGTATTTTCTAGATTTCCTTGATAATTGATTTCCAAAAATAGAGTAACTAGGATTCTATATTTGACTTGTGATTACCTCGGTGATTAATTGGTAATTGAATAAAGGAACAAAATAATGGGGGATTCCCAAATAGATATTAATTTTGGATATTTTTTTGGGTTGTGATATTTTAATTAGTATGTATAATTTATTTTTTATGATAATTATTCAGGGTGATTAATTATCAAATGATGTTTCGTTGTGTAAGATTATTTATTGGGATAATTAATTTAGTACCATGATATTGATCAAAGATAATTAATTGTGAGAATTAATTATAACAAGTTGAGATTTGATAGGGATAATTAATTGTAAAGAATTCATTATGGATTTATAATTATGTTGATTGATTAATTAATTAATGAAATAATAAATGGGTTGTGTGTTTAGTAAATTTTTGTCGTTTTATTAGTAATGGAATGATGTTGATAATACTTGTGAATTAGTAAATGAATAAATGAATAATTTTTTTGTTACAAACATTGAATTCTAGACTTATTAGATGTTGGGACATGGATATGTTGTTCCTACCAAATATTTACCCAAGCTTGATATTTTTGGGTGCAGTAATGACAACCTAAACCGAATGAGATATGGAGTGTGAGGCATGGAAACCTACAATGAATAAGATGTGTAGTGATTTACATGGATTTCAGCACAAACAAAATTATAATAATGAATGATTATTCAAATGGGAAAAGTGAATTGAATCTGGGAATAATTTTATGATTAAATATTAAATGACAATGCAGTAACTATTTAGTTATGCTTCATGTTTACTACATTATTGAATCTCATACACTATATTTCAGTAGACAAGTTTTATACACTGTTGGTGGTGGCCTGCTGAGTCATACTCACACCCTATTTTGGCTGCCTGATAGGCACTAGATTAGACTTCTTTTTTCAAGACAAGATAAGACTAAGGCCCTGAGATAGGTTTCTCTTTGGATTTGACATGGGAGAGGGAAACAGACGTGGTTTGTGACATGCATTGGAGTCATTGGGTCTTTATATTTTTTTTCATTGTATAAACTTGACATATACATTGTCATATAATTTTTTAAATTTTTGTTGAGTATTGTATATTTTTATTTGAATATCACATGTCATGTTATTGTTATGTTCATTTATATGCTTCTACATTTTGTTATTATTGATTGATTACCTTGGTGTTTTATTCTGATGAAAGAGGATATAGTCTCACCATGACTAATTTATCAGATCCTCATTGTTATTCATCATTCTATTACAAACATGGAGGCCCTCTGGAGGGAATGTGGCCAATTGGATCAGGGTACCGTTTTGTGGCACCCTAGTAAGGATATCATAATGTGATATCAGAGGTGTTTTCTGTTATTTATTTTTCATTTGTCTTACTGTTTTGTGAAAGATAGACACGAAACTAGGTAGAATTGAGTCTTGGTAATGAGCTTGTGGATGGTAGTTTCAAACCCTTGTATCATGGAATATCTGAGTACTCATGGTGGTATTTTTGTGATTACTGTTGGTTTTCATAGTTGGAAATTATTTCACCTTGGGTGACACAATTGTGGTGTTATGTAATATTTTTCTTCAAAGTTGATTTATTTTGATTCGTGGCCTCATGAGGTATGATAGTTGAGTTTCCTTGCATCATTCTAGGAACTAAGGGTTGTTGTGACATGCATAATTTTAGGAACTACTAGGAAAACTGGTTATGGGAAATTTTTTGAACATTAATTGTTTTTTGACTTGTGATATTGAAATAATGATACTAAATGAGACTAAATGGGTGTTTAATGAGAACCTTGATTGATGAAATGGTTATTATTAATTAATTAATTTTTTAATTAATAATTTTGAGAAAATGTGATTAATTAATGGTTGAATTAATTAATGATAATGTATATACATTTTTTTAACCATTACCTAACAGTCTGATGGATAATGTTAGAGATAAGGCCTTAGTGTCGACTGTGTGGTGAGAAAATGAATAAAGGACATGTTAAATATAATTCTATTTGGTTCTCCACATACGTCAATGTTATAAGGTTTTGTTATGATACCCATGACGTGGGTTTGGATTTGTAGAAATATGCCTCAACGATTCTTGTTGAGGGAGAGACTAAGGGGGATAGCCTAGAACTAACTTCTAGAAAGGCAACATGAGGCACCATTGGTGAAATATGAGGATTAAGGGGACATGTTTCAGGGGAATTTTTCTCATTTCACTCAATTCATGGGGAAAGTTCCAAGGAGGGTACTGAAAATCATGTCTGAGTTGATAAGAGAGTTTCAGTTACAAAACCATCCTTCATTTACTCGAGAGGGTGGACCTGATAGATCGTAATTTTGGATTAAATATATTTAGATGATAAATGACCATTTGGATACTCCGGTAGAGAGAAGTTTTAATTTGGATACGTATATGTTACGAGGTTTAGCGAAGTTTTGGTGGGACATTCAAGTACGATCTTGATAGCCAAATGAGATTTTATAGAAGTAATTTCTAGATAAGTTCATGGGGAACTTCTACCTAGATTCACTTAAACAAGGCAAGGATTCGAATTTTATGCATCTGACCTAAGGAAGAATTTCTATAATGGATTATACTGAATGTTAGATACACATACAACATTTTTCTCCAACATTAGTAGCAAATGACGATTTTTTGGGAAAATGACTTTAGGAGGGACTTAGGTATGAAATTAAGTCCCAGGAAAATATATTTAGGCATATTAAATTATCATATGTGGTTTATCAATATCTAATTTTAGATGGGAACCTAAAGAATGATTCTAGTACTAGACATGTTGTTATCATTGTTCAATGAAGGAGTGTTCTATCCGAGAGCAGGAACCATCATAATGAGAACCTTAGTCAGGACAGTGCAATGCAGGGTGGATAGTCTAGAGGACTCATTAGAATAAATATTACTCATGCTCTTTTCCACCTTTTTGGTATGCATGGACACTATCAAACACATTTTCCTCGATCACCAGTGGAGTGATTGTTTTTTGGAATGATGGGGCACCTAAAATAGTTATGTTTGATGTAGCGATAAGCTTGTGCTGAGGGAGGTGCTGCTTAGATTCAGAGTGTGGGGAGGGTCTCTTCAACACAATTTCCGTTTGGCATCTACAGTTCTACTTGAAGTGGCAGTATATGCAGTGAACATGGTGCTTTAGGGTATGAGCACCCGTATCATCAGAGTGGTTCAACTCAATTGAGTCAAACGACACCATGGGGAATAGGGAAAGGATAGTTACATGTCATGTGGCCTACACATGAGGAAATTGGGGTTGGTACATTTCAATTGATAGTTAATATATATGTTTCTTCTACACTAGATACTACTTTTTTTGATATGGGTTCCACACATTCCTTTAAATAAACATATTTTTTAATTGTTTGAGAGAGGAAGTGGATTCTGTAAGCGGGGTGATTAATAACAGTACACTACTGGGAACATGATCTAGGGATATCAGTTTGTGTGAGGAATGTTTTCTAGATATCAAAGAGTATTATTTTCTTTTAGATATTTATGTTATTCATATAACTGGCTTCAACATGATTATGGTTATGGACTGGTTAGTTTCATACCAATCCCTCATATATTGGTACTGATGGAGAGTGACCTTTGTATCTCCTAAGGGTGACCAGTTTGTTCATAATTGAGAACGGGATATACAGGTAAGATGAGTTGGGCCAATTACTTTGAAGCTGGGATAGCACATAGCCCAAGTTTCTAGTCTTTTGTTAGATTATGGGGGAGGTAGGAAATATGTCCTCCCACCAGTAGTATAACTGTTTTAGGATGCCTTTCCTAAAAATTTTAAGGGTTCTCACTTGAGAGAGGTATGGAATTTACTATTGTTCTCATGCCTGAGGTTGAGATGGTATCTATTCGAGCTTATATAATTGAACTAACGGAGAAATAAGATCTCAAACCTCAATTGGAGGATATGGAGGATAATGTGTTTAACCATCCAAGTACGATGCCTTGGGGATCACTTGTATTGTTTGCAAATAAGGCTGAATGGAGTTTACACTTGTGTGACAATTACTGGATGTTGAATAAAATTACCATTAATAATGTATATACTCATTCAAATATCGATGATCTATTTGAACAGCTGAAGGGGGGGGTTTGTGTTCTCAGAGATTGATCTAATATCAGGGTATTGGGAGGTGAGAGTTCGGACCTCTAATATACCAAGAACTTATTTCAGAAGAAGGTTTCGCCTTTATGAGTTTTTTGTAATGCAATTCAGGATGAAAAATTCTATTGAGGTATTTATGGAATTGATAAAAATGATCTTTTGTCTGTACATAGATCAGTTATTGGTGGTTTTGTGGAAGAAATATTGGTGTACTCTAAGTCTCATGAAAATAATGCCCAACATCTTAACATCGTACAAGGTACACTGAGAGAAAATCAGATATATGCCAAGGTATATAAATGATAGTTTTAGATTGATAGGGTACACTTTTGGGGCATATCATCTTAGAAGAAGGTGTGGTAGTGGACCCAGAAAAATGGCAGACAATGATTTTTTGGGAGCAACCCAAGAATGATTTTGATATCCAAATATTTTGGGGATTAGATGGTTATTAATTGATGTTAATCCAAGACTTTTCTAGTTTAGAAGAACCACATTCAGGTTCAATAATTAAAGTGTTAGAGCCTTATTAGATAGAATCATTTTATAATTATTTCCAGGAGTTGAACAAGGACCTAACATATGCCCCAAGTATTGATCTTACTTGAGTCGGGTGAAGAGTACAATGTGTGTTGTGATGATTTTTTTGATTGGACCTAGAGCTGGGTAGATGAAAGGGGACTGTTTCATTGATTACATGTCTCAATAGTTGATTCAACATTAATTGAATTATTATACTCATGATTTCGGGTTTGTAGAAGTGGTTTACGCTCTTAATTTTTAAAGGTACTATCTTTTGGTTGAATAGTATTGAGTTTTGACAGAAATGAAATGCATGATGTATATCATTTCACACCGAAAATTGAATATTCAAAAGTGATTTTGGGTATATTATATGAATTCCATTGACATTAAAGTATAGTATACATATAAAATGGATAATATTATGGCTGATTCCTTGAGAATGAAATCTCAGACTCGGTTGGTATTTGAGTCAAGTAAAAAGTGGATGATGATGAGTTTTAATGAAGAAATACATGTGGTAGTTTTGGGGAGTCAAGAAAGGATGACTCTGGGTTTTGTAATAGTGGAGTCTACAATCTTGATACAGATAAGGGACCTGATGTATGAGGATCCAGAGTGTTTAGCATTAAGGTAAATCTGTGATGGTGTAGAGACACCTTCAGAATGTATAATAGAAGAGAATGAGATCATCTATATGAAGAATAGTGTTATAGTGCATATGAGTAAGCGAGAAGAAATAATGTGATAATTTCATGCCTTAAAGTGTCTGTTACAACCTAGTGTGACAAAAATTTATTGTGACCTATGACAATAGTTTTGGTGGATCTACATGAAAAATGAGATAGCCAGGTTTGTAAATAGATGTTTCACCTATCAGCAGGTGAAGGAAGATCATCAAAAACCTAGAGACCTATTGTAGCCATTTTCTATTTCGAAATTGAAGTGGGATGACCTAAAAATAGATTTTTTGGTAGAAATTTCAAATATTCTTAAGAATAATGATTCTATTGGGGTTTTTGTGTATCAACTAAAAAAGGTAGCACATTTTTTTCCTATAAGGTAAACCATTATAGTAGAATGTTTGGGGGAACAATATGTACGAGAGATAGTTTGTTTTCATGGGGTGAAAGAGACTATAGATTCAAATTGTGATATTTTCTTCACTTCACAAATAAGGAAGTTATTACATAAGGTTCTTGGTACATTGTTTTTTATAAGTATTGAAATCCACACACAGATAAACGGGTTGTTAGGGAATACCATGAAGGTGTTAGTGAAAATGATACAGGCATGTGTTCTAGACTTTCATGGTTCTTTAGAGAACTACATGGATTTTGTGGAGTTATCCAATAACAATAGTTATCAGGAAACTATACAGATTTCACAATATAACGCGCTATGGAATAACTTTTATATAACGTCATTGTTGGTAAGAGTCGAGTGAGTTAGAGCAGTTGGGACATAATCTCATTCAAGAGACATTAGATAATGTGTTGTTGATTCAAAAACATATGGATATGGATTAGTGCAGACAGAAGAAATATGATGATAGAGAAATATGAACGCTATAAGTTATACATGGTGATCTGGTATTCCTTTTAGTGTTGCCAATATTAGGTCACCATAAGATACAGAGGTAGGGAAAGTTGGTTCCCAAATTTGTAGGACCATTTGAATTGTTAGAGAGAAATAGGGTAGTGTCATACCAATTAGACCTTCCATATATATTCAATGCTATGCATAATGTTTTCTATGTGTCACAACTATAGTTATATCACCTCGACCATTTTCAGGTGATTTATTTTTAGGATGATTTCCTCGAGATAGATATGTCCTTTGAGTAGAGTATGATACATGTGTTAGGTCGCTGTGAGAGAGTGTTACGGGGAAATATTGTCCAATTATTTCATGTGTTATGTAATCATGGAAGTGTTAAAGAGAAAACATGGGAACATGAAGCATACATTAGGGACGAAGTTCCCAATCTTTTTGGAATGGAATCATAGAGATGTTTGGGAGTGAATCTTGAGGATGATATGTTATATGGCAAGGAGATTCTAAGATCCTGACCTTTTCTGAAGTCATCTCATGTGATTTTATTGGTATCTTTTGATCATTTTAAGATCAATTTTTTTGATAGGTGTATTGGGGTGTGTTGGGGTGAATTATTATGAAATAATAATCGATATAGAGTATAACACAGTTTGAGGATGGATTGAAAAACTAAGTGATAAAATCTACCAAACCAAAAAAAACCATGATAGAGAGGTTCCCATTGTTTGAGCACGATTTTCCCTAACCGAGAAACACATGATTTACAACTATGCAAACCTTTAACAAGAGATCTGCATGGTTGGTGCACTATTTTCTCCAACCATGCACTTCTACCCTGGAAACAATGTGTGTAGAATTAATTATACAAAAAAATATTTTAAATCCACCTGATCCCCTCGATACTCCCATATTCCAACCATGGCTCGAGATTGAAATTTTTTAGATGATCCTAAGGCCATATAGAGGGATTAAAATGTGATTTTTACATAATTATTTATGATTGAAATCCCCAATTGAAGATCTACTCTCTTCCCTGTATGTGGATTTCATACTGTTTCTTCTCTTATTATTTCCTTTATCATTCAATAATCATTTCATCGAAGATTTAAAATGTTTTCATGGTCCTAAAACAATGAGTTGAGATCCATATCTAAGATTTTGGTTCTATATTTTCAATATCTTTATGACTTTTATATTAATTTTGGTTTAGGTATTTAGATCCGGAGCTTGATCGACAACGTTGTGCTACTTGGATTTTAGGGTTTTCCATTAGGATAACACCAATCAAAAAACCGAGGAAGGTGGTCAAAATTGAAATCTCATAGTTGTGGATTTAATATATGGATGTTATTTAATGAATTTCCTACCTTACCTTGATAATTTATCTCATCAATTTGAGTATTTAGGAATGTGGATTTGTCTTGTGATTTCCTTGGTGATTATTCGATAATGGAATCAAGGAACAGCTGAAAGGGGGTTCCCAATTAAATATTTGGTTTGGATATTAGTTATGGGTTGAGATATTGTAATTGATAAATTAAATTTATTATGTTATGATAATTAATTGTGGGAAATTAATTTTGAAATGATTTTTTGTTATGTAAGATAATTAATTGTGTGAATTAATTATATACCTCGTTGTTGACCAAAGATAATTAATTTTGATAATAAATTTTAACATGTTAATATTTGATATGGATATTTAATTGTGACGAATTAATCACAAAATGATATTTTTGTTGATTGATTAACCAATGAATTACTTAATTAATGGGTTATTTTCATAGATAATTGTTGATTTAACTAATGAAATTTGGATTGTTTAACTAATCATTTGATTAGTAATGGAATTACGTGGTTAATTCATCTGAAATAGAGAATGACTAAATGAACGTGTTTTTTGTTGTGATTGATATGGAAATCTAAATTGATTCAATGTTGGGACTTTCACATAGAGTTCCTCACCATTAGTTATCAAAGCTTGAGATTTTGGGGTGCTAGGAATGAATACCTACACCGAATGAGATATGGTGTGTTATGCATGGAAACCTACACTGAATGATATTTGGGTTCCTTGAAGTGTCGTTCAACACCAAAGATTGATAACAGTGAATGTGGATTCAAATGGGAAACATGAATTGAAACTGGGCCTAATGTGATTATTATGGATCAAATGAAAATGTGGTAACAATTTAATTATTCATTGGGTTTACTTCTTCATAGAATCATATACAATATAAATTGACCAGAGTTGTTTTTACACCATTAGTGGTGGCTTACTGAGTTGTACTCACAAATTATTCGGGCCACCTGATTAGCACCCGTTTAGACATTGTTTTTGTAGGATAGGATTATGTCAAGGCCTTGGGAGATGATTCTATTGGTATTAGAGCATCGGAGAGGGAAACTGATGGGGTTCAAGGTTCTCTATGGAGTCATTGTATCTTTACTTTTAGATTCATTATAGACACTTGAAATTTGGATTTTCATATAATTATTAACCTTTTAGTTAATCATTTTCCATTATTGTTTTGAATATCATATCACATGGTATTTTTCTAGTCATTTATACTCCTCTGATTTGGGTTGTTTTTGATTTCTTCTGTTGGTGTTTTATTCTGATAAAATAGGGTATAGTCTCCCCAAGACTAACTTACCAGACCCTCACTACATGTCAGAACCTTCTAGTGTACGAGGAGGCATTCTTGATGGCATGTTCCCAACTATCCCATGTAATGTTTTAGTGGAACCTGGGATAAAATGTCGCACACAAATTATAAATATTTTAATTTAGACACCTTTAAATTAATTTCTTTACACCATAGCCATTTTATTCTCATATATTATTTTACATGATTTTAGTGGTTTAAATGTTTTTTATGTTTAACCTTTATTAATTTCAATCTATTCCTTCCATTTTAATTATTTATCCAATGTCCATGATTTTATTAGAAATCTTATAATTTTTTATTATTTGATTATCAACTTATAACTCACATTAATGGTGTGTTAATTTACTATCTATTGAATAGTTCAGTGTCCTGGGTCCTTTAGAGAACAAATTTCATGTATATATCTATATAAATTGTATCAAAAATATTATTTAATCCTAAAATATATATAATTTATACATATGGGGTATTACGTTGAATGTTATTTGATTTAATTTTGGAATATTGATATAAAAAATTCTTTATTGAATATTGAAATATATTTTCTTAATTTTGAATTAACATGTTTATACAATATATGTGTAAATAATTGGAAGTAATGTTTTATGTGATGATGGAAATAATATTTCCCATCGATGAATCAATAAGACTAATAAGAAAACCAAATTTTAAATACATATGAAATGGGGTTTAGGTGAATTTCTAAACATGGTTTAAAATTTCTTATCATAATTCCATATAGGTAAAAATTTCATGAAACAAATGATCATAACATATAAAATTATAAATTTCCTTAATTTAGAATTATTTTATTTTTATATATGATACAGATATATTTAAATTATTCAAGGATGTATTTTTTGGTCCAATTATTATTTAAATTCAATTTGTTTTCAGTTATATACATTTCCATAATTATTATACATTATTTAATCCAGATAGTATATATTATGTGTATAACTTACTAATTTTTTGATCTCTTATATTAATTTAATTCCATTATAAACGATATTTATCATTAACATATTGAATGATATTCAAGGATTCCAAACATTTTTTTAACCTGTTCTAAATTTATCTCCAATTGAACAAGTAAATTAAGTATGTATCTGATTAAAAAAACTACTAAAATGATCGAATGATCTGGATGAGATCTCATGTATGTTATGACAATGTAATGATTTATAAATTGGTAATGGGTCTCTAGTGTCAAGTTATTTCTACTCTATAATATAATATGTATAGTATAATCATTAATAACTTGATTCTAAATGAAAAAACATCACAAAAAAATTACGATATTCTATTATAGTTTCTACGAAATTGTTCAATTAGAGAGATTTTTTATGTTCTGATAATCATGTTGAAAAAGATAAAACTAATTTTATGACCTCAATTAGATATTTTTCATAAAAATATAATCAAAATAAACACTATAGAAAATGTAGCTATTTCCCATCCAAGGAATCCAATTTAACTACTGATATACTTGAGAAAATTATAGCATTATTTTCTAATCATGTCATTATAATTTAGAATATCCAAGAACATATAGAAAAACTATATCTTTCATGACATGATACACTACTATTGAATCCTTTTATTCATCAAAAGACTTTAAATTTTAGTGGAAAACTAATCCTATGGAAACTAAAGAATGGATTATGTGTCTCGATTATGTATTTATGTCCCATGGATGATATGAAATGGAAATGGTTATGGTGATAGGGTATCTTATAAATGATTATAATGATAAATGGTGGACATTTTTTCAGAAAACAATTGTGGAAGATGAAACAAAGCCTGTGAAATAGAGATAATTTAATTTAATACTTTTCAGAATATATTTATCTTATGATAAACATCCTAAAATAAATAGAATTGCCCACACCAAAATGAAAAAAAATTCAGATTGTGAGGATTCATTTACAAAATTATCTTGTTATTTTATTGACTACATATGTAATCCATGGAGAGAGATTGAATCATTCATAAAGGGCCTTAATCCAAACAACTAATTTTCCACTGGTTTCAAGAAATATCCTTATTATGATGAAATCATATTCTGCCATATGAAAATAGGGAAGATTTTTTTTTTTGAAAATATATCATCATTAAAAAAATGTGAAATGTATGTTTTTTTAGAAATAAAATTTTATAGTTTTACAGAAGGAGAAGAGAAGGAGACAATTTAAATCATGAAAAAATTTATGAAAGAAATATCCAATAATTTTTTAAATGAATGGGACATTTTAATATGATTAGATCAAAGGGTCATATAAATATTGTATAAATGGGAATTAATGTAAAAAAATTTTCCCTTTCATTAACTATATGTAAATACGGATTTATTCAAAAAATTTAACAAAATGTCATGGTAACCAACCATAGAAGAGGACAACGAGTAATGGCTAAGCTTCTACAATCACAAAAATTGATGTTGATGCTCATAAATATATGGAGGTGGGTACATTAATAATATACCCTAAATTTTAAAATTAAATATGTCATTTCCTATAATCGTACTCTTTTATATCATTCTGTGTGTTGTATGAACATTCAATATTTCCCTAGCACCATATGAATGGAGTTTTCAGTAAAAATGTGATGGGGACATCTCATTGCCATAAATATGTGTCAGTTAGTTCCCATTTGGAATAATATTTTTGACCAATTTTCTTACATGAGTGTTGCACCAATGGTTTACATTGTTATAATCATTTTAACTCATTAAATTCTAAAATATAATTCAAATATTTATTTCCTTGAGAAGGAAATAATTATGGAAGATTATGATGTATAATTCCTTGTCATTGCTGTAGATAATTCACCGTTGGATTCATGTCCAGGTCCACCTCCGGTGTCTATTATGAATTATATTGATGGTGAAATGGAGAAAAAAATCAAAGTATGAAACATAAACCATGAAATTGATGATATAACTACTATATTGGAATACATTGATTCATTTCCAATTGATATAAATTGGAAACCACTAGGACATGAAGTTATGTTTTTTAGTTTTATTAATCTATAATGTGAGACCATAATCAAACACCTCTTAATGAATTGAATATATATAATTACTGAGTTGAACGAATAACTACATGATTATTGTGATAATGTATGTATACACCCGACTATTTCACCTTGGAGGTCCCCAACACTTTTTAATAAAAAGACAGATTGATTGATAAGTATTCGCTACATCTTGATCAATATAAGGTTTCAACAATAAATATACTTCCATGTTGTCAATACTTGACTTTGAATATGAAAAATTTCATTTTTAGGTTTTTTGGGAAATTTCATGAGTTTATTTTTCAAGGGGGAAATAGATAATTTCCACTACCATTTGAGTTGTAGACTATATTAGTAGGTCCAGTTTATAATGCTTGCATTATATGATACCTATACGATTTACATCATCATAGAAAAATGTGGTTCGATGGTGATTCTTATCCTTTTGAAATAGGGTATTTAATTGACTGGTTGATCTCATTATTCATGCTTGTTTCGACCCTAACTGATTAGATGGTTGTTTTAGAATCATATATTTTTCATATAGTAGTAGGGAACTTTTGGATTTTAGGATGCATGCACATGATGGTATGATGTTCTAATCATCATAATTATAGATATTATTTCACGAAATTATTAACCATTGTTATTTATTCACTGTATAATGAATAGAATCCATTGATTAATTAGGGTGATATGATGGACGATAAGTACACCTTGAGGTATAATGACCACATGCATTACATAATTTATGAATACAAATATGGATTTATCTTGTAATGTATGTTTTGTATTTCCACTGCTAAAACATTAATCTATGTATAATTTCCTTGGTAATAACTACTTATGACTGAGTGAAAGAGTGGGCCCTTGTTAGAAAGATCTTAATATAAGTGCTTCATCAAGTGGATGTAGTCAATTTTGGATATCATAGGGGGTGATTATAATACAACATCATTATGGTTTTATCGAAAGGGTAAAATAATTGTATACCATCACAAGGTAGAACTAAAGAACATGGATCTATAGAGAAGGTTTCATGTGTAAGACCTAGTCAGTTGGAATAGAGGATATGATTTGATTTTGATGTGTGTGTTTTCATGACTTGTGATATATAGAATCAATGTAACTATGAGGTATGGTAGATGAGAAAAAAACAATAGAGGGTGTCTCATGATTAGGGATATCATATTCATTGTTGGAAAACCCCATGGGTTGATGTGGTGGAAGTGGAGTACATGGATCTCAGGTGGGGGAGCTTCTTGTGGAGATAGATACTATTATCTTTTTCCACCACCACCACCTAGTGTCCCACACAATGGTTTTAGAGATATAGGATTACACTAAATAAAGATTTATGATTTTGGGAGATATTATAAAGAATACCATGATATTATTAGATATATGATATATATATATATATATATTTTTACACTTTACCAAAAAAATTAGATACATGTATGAGTCCATACTTCATTTCTATATCATTCATGTGACATATATATCTCCTTCTTAAAACCATATCCCAAAGTATTTTTCTAGTCGTTATGACTTGGTGTGATTCTATGATATCTCATATCTGTCGGTAGTGCGATGTCGTGGTCAGTACCAAGAGTTTATCATGGTACCTTTAATTCATCAACATTAATCATTGTGACTAGTTCTTGGGTATGTATTGTATATATTTGTATTGGAACCAGATTTATTATCATAAGAGATGATTTATTTGAATTTAGATAGATGATAAAATATTTTCCTTTGTGGTTTTTAGAGATATTGTACATAAACAAGTGGTTCTTGGAGAATAGAATTTTGTAACCCATCACATATAAGTTGGTGAGTTTATCCATTGGTACAGTGCTCTCTCTAGGTATCCAGATTCATTTAGTGGTGGAGTATTAAGAGGAGTTTTTTCCCATGTAGGTTATAGTACTACCTATGTGGTAGAAAATAGTCATATGAGTCATATTACACCTATATAAATCAACCATATCGTCTAAAGCATATCAAATGGTACCATCTATGATATGGGAAAAAAGTGTGTAAAAAATCATAGCCATTAACGATTTCATCATAACCAATATGTCCTATAGGCATATCTTTTTTAAATGAAAAATGTGTATGGGATCTTGAGTATTTATGTTTATTATCCTCTCATTAATTAGTTATTAATAATAAATATTAATTCATTCCACGTATATATTTCCTCTATGACCAATTCATAGGTAGATGTTGGGTCTCAATGATCGATCTCAGTTTTGACAACCACGAATTTAGGGTTAAAAAGGATGATATTATTAAAATTACATTATAATGTCCCTAAATAAAATATATCTTCCCAGTGGTTCTTTTAACTGGGAATAATTCCCTGTCTATTTTAATGGATTAAATAAATCAGATATTATTTCACTATGACAATCATTTTTTGGTTTCCTTTATTGATGACATAATTATTTTCTATATATAAAAGGTGGACCGTGAAGATAACTTGATTATACTCATAAACATAATATGATATTAACATATATATGGTAGTCTATCAAACTATCAAGTAATTCAAGATTTCAGTTTACTTTTTTTGTGATTTTTATCTTGGATAATGGGTTAGTTATGTACCGAGTATATATTAAGGTTGTTCATCCATGGGAACCTCCCATGTGTGTATGATTGGTACAGATCATACATGTATTTTCTGGTTAACAATATATGTTAGTGGTAATCTTATATTTTATTTAAGACCATTTATATTACATAATTTTAAAAAGTTTAATGTTTTCCTTGAATAGGTAGGGTTAGAGTGCTTTTGAGGAGTTGAGGCTAAGGTTGACCAATGCACATGTGATTAGAATATTAGAATAGGGGATTCTTTTTGTTGTCTTTTGTAATGAATTAGTAGCTGAGAACAGTTTCATGTTAAGGAATATGAAAAAAAAATAGATATGGGTTAAGAATTCTATGATGCCATGAGAAAAACTACATGACTCGTGAAATTGAATTTTCAGTGTTAGTGTTCGCAATAAATATGTTGATAAATAGTATCATGGAAAAATGATTCATTATTTACTCACACCACTAGTGTCTCATGTAGATATTCACACATAGTGATATTAAACAATCATAGACACTTAGTATTGTGGTCCTATACGATTATGACTTCTAGATTTTATATGGAATGTGGAAGTTCAACGTGGTGGAAGTTACCCTCAACATGAAGTCCCTTTCTCACTTTATAGAGGATGTGTCTCTATAGTTGGCTTCTTTGTATCCATCCCTGGTGTAGATGAGGGTTCCTATTTTCTTTAGTTGTTGTTTGTGAATCCTCTAATTCTTGAGCATGTGAAAATTAACTAGCTTGGAAAAATAAGCTATGATTTTCTATATGATTGAGTTCTCCTTCGTAGATCATCAGAAATGAAATTTCCCTTTCCGGGCATAATTTCATGCTAAATTAAAAAGAATTTATAAATTCAAAAAACAATTAGGATTCTTATGAATCAATTAATGTTTTGTGAATATGTAATATATGTTTTTTGTCCATATAGAATAAAAATTATATCCCATTAAATAATTCATTTAAAAACATAGTGAATGAACAATAGTGGAAAACTCTAGATCATTATTATTGTATTTCCTCTTGGGTGGCCTCTACTAAAGAGACCCATATTCCAAGAATCACTCCTCTAGCATCATAAGTCTTCCTAGGCCAGTACATAATGTATTTCAGTAGACTCTAAAACTTCTACCATGAACTAGAAAATTAAAAATTGACAATGACGTTTGTATTTCTTTAAGCCACATAAATTTTTCCATGTGCGCATCTGGGCATATACAAATCCCACCCTTCATAGTCAATCCAAAAATATTTTCTACAAATAATGATAAGTCATTTATGACACAATTTTAATAACCATATTCCCATACTAATCTTTTTATATTAGTGATGTTATAGGTGTTCTCCTAGAAAAGTATAAATAAATCATTTTCTATGGAAAAATATACTTTGTCTCTAAAATCATATGACTAATTATGTGTATTTTATTCCTCTAGTAGTGGAAAAACATGATAACGGTTAATAAATGATTTTATCATAGTGTATCTAATGTGATATCTTGATGTTTTGAATTATGATATTGAAGGTCAAAATACATCATGATTTTATCTATAAATATCACAACATACGAATCCATATGTGTATGGAATACACTTTTCATTGATTCAATGATCCCTTGTTCCATGTATGTGAGACCTAACAACATGAAAAAAATAGAAATACAAGACCTATCTACTATATATTTTTATGCATGGTATACTTAATAGTCTCACAGAAAAATGCTGATTACCTGATCTCATATCAATCCCTAAAAATACCATATGTCGTAGGATATTATCGAATTTTGCATCTATCTTAGTCTATAAATCCCAATTTGTAATCTTAAACTGATTCAATTTCCAGTAATCCATGCATAAACATTGTTTTCTCTCTAATTTCATGGAGAAATAGTATAGTGAACCCCATGTAGAAGTATTGGTTCAAATCAACCATGATTATTTCAATTCCTATAATTAAATCATTATACTCAAATACTATGTAGTAGAAAACCTCTAATAATGAATGAATAGCATTGTAGATCTAGGAACAAACTCAATGTAAAAATATATCTATCTCATAAGATGTTCCCTAGAAGCATCATCCATGTATATATAACTAAAATAATCTACCACTAGGTTGAAATATTCCAAACCCATTCATAGATACTCTATATATAAAATAGTAATATGGGATTTTATCCCACTCATACCACGCTTCCAATTTCTAGCCCTGCTCTCCTATATATCCTTTTCAATATTGTGAATAAAAATCCCACAGACATGTCATATGATAGTCACCCATTATCGATAAATGTAAATGTAATCATGAAAGGGAACCAACTAGTCCATCCTAATAATGATTTCAAATCAATTCATCTTGAGGAAAATGTGTTTTTATACAATGAGACGTACAACCAACTCGAGGGGGAACCCCGTACACTAGAATACGATCTTCAATAACATCTATATTTGGGCATCTAGTTTCGTCACACAATAGTAAAAGTGATCATTGATCCACAGAATAATAATAGTAGGAAAAATATGAAGGAATTAAATAAACTTTTATCACAATGGGGATATATTAACGAAGAGGCTAATAGGATATTAACTCTCATTATATATGGTCTAACACTCTACTCATTAGTTATCGGTATCACTACATACATCAATACTTATTTGTGACCACTAGATATATCTCAGATACCCTAATAAGGCCCACTCTAATGAAATTATAAACATGGTGCCTAGCCTGAAAGAATGACCTCAATATAGCCCCTTGAATGATGAAAACATGTCAAAAATGCTCTTAAACATGGATTTAGAGCATACCCTCTCTCCCTTGATACTGAAGGAATAGTCCAAAACAATATTGGTGATGGCTTAAACTATTTTAGGTTTTCCACTCAACCAGATATCTATCACACTAGGCCTCATTTATTCTGACTCCAACACTGATGATAGAATAAAAAATAATAAGAAGTCACTTTCTGACAAGTATACCTAGCATGATAGACCTAACAAATTTTCTTAATACCTCATGAAATATTTCCACTCTTATGAGAAGATAAAATAAATTTCTATTCTTCCCCATCATACCATAGGTTACATTCAGTAATGAAATCATCATTTAATATTCTAGATGTGGTTGAAATGAAAAATAAATTCACATGAAATTGGGTCTCATTCCTTAGAAAATACTATAATATACATGATATAGATAAATTTTCAACTAATATAATTCGTTTTAAATGATGGTGGATAGTGAATAAAGAATATTAGTCCCCTAAAAATAATGTTCCTTAATCCAAGTGTATAATCATGCTAGTTCTATCAACCCTCAACTTATCGGGATAAAAATAAACATGGAAGGACATATAGAAATCCCTCAAAGACATATCCGTATAGAAATAAGTGTTAGTAAGAAAATACCACCCTATCCTAACGTAATATCATAAAATATACATATAATAATTCACTATACTATTGTAACATTTCATGAGATGCTCAAAAAATATATTTCAGGGCCTCTAGACATGACTCTCTAGCCTCTAGTATATAATCCACCGAAAATGAAGGTGGATGTTTATACAAAAAAACATGAGTAAAAACATCCATGGTCGAGGAAGGCCTTGGGAATCATTGAACAGTATTCATGGAAAGTAAGGAACTCTGTCAGAATTGGAAAAATTCACCCATATCAAGCATAAATGGTGGTTCTACAAGTGGCACTATTAGAATTTCCACAAGTTGTCCAAGGACCATAAACTCCAAATTAGGGCCCTCAACACCCTCTCGATGCACATATAAATGAAATTAAGGTTCAATATCTCTAAAAAATTCTATAAAGATCCTCAATGAATATATGGTAATACCATTATCATTGATATAACACATGACAGGTTAAAAACACCCTATACACAAGTCAAACCCTTGGACTAAGTACTAAATCTATCTCTTGGTGGTATAAAAATGATACAAAGACACTAGATTCTCCCTACTTCCCACTGCTAAGGTTATGTCATGGTCAACATGTCATTGATTATTCCATTGGCATGTAATATAGTGTGTTAATTTATATTTATAGTGGAAAACCCATTTAATTGAATTTTTATCCCACTTTAGTGGTTACAATTTAATTTCATGTTCAATTTAATTTATAATTATATATATTTTTAAATATATTTTCTTAAATGGTTTATAATTATAGATCACCAAATCTTATATAAAAGGTCTCATCCACCTTATAAATTGAATTGTGGAATCATTTTTAACACTACCACTGATTTATCAATTCTTATTATGATCTATTACCAAACATTAATAGTACATCCATAATGGGATGAAAGCATGCTGTAATAAATTCATGTGTAAATATAAACATGTTAATGAATTATTAATGATAAATAAATATATATATATATATATATTAATGTTACTGTGATAAAAATTGATATAATATATCATTTTCTTACCTGGGAATAGATAACAATCTACGATCATAAGGAAAATAAAATATCGAGTGCATCACCCAATGTTGAAATCAAGAAAATGATTATAAGAACAATCCAAAAAAAAACAAATCCTATATAATGTAAAATTTTCATTTCACTATACATGGGATAGCTACTCCAAATCATTGTTTCATTATAAATCCAGAGAGTTTATATTTCTCATTTTTCCATTCCCAAAGAGTGTAGAAATGAAAAGTTATATGTGATACATATTCTTGATATCGTAACATATAGGCCACTAAATGGTTTCCAAATCTTGCGGGTCAGATAGCCTCAGTATGGAATGTTAGTATTCTAGGGGCTATATACTAGTTACGAGGATCCATTGTGTTTTATTAGGGAGACTATACCCTTAAACATAGATTTAATCATAGTAGAATAATCATGTAATTCAATCTCATATGTATATGAGATATTTAAAAATCTAAAAGATAAATATCCATTTTAAAAAATATCAATTAATCTAATAGAATAGTATCAAATAAAAATTATGATAATTGAATTAAATATAAAAGACAAGAAATATATTGATATAAGAATCTAGTAAAATAAATTTATCAAAAGTACAAGAAGTCTAATATGAAACTATTACATGATCACATTAGGATCAATAACTCGTTTCTTTGTTTGCATTCTCTTATAAAACAATTAATCTAGAATCACTAAGAGGGAACTTGGAACTATCCATACCTACATCCATTAAGTGAATGAACCAAGTAATTGTACAAAGAGGGTGTGATATAAAACTCAGAAATCCACCAAAAATAGTGTATATCATAATTAAGGTATGTGAATATAAGAAAAATATGTTTTTAGATCTAATATTTGTAAAACTAATTCAAACAATTTGACAAAAATCAACTATATGAAGTCTCAAAGTGGTAATGAAATTAACCAGAAATATATTTTTAATGATTGTTTAGAATTATCAATGGATTACATCATTTAAATTTGAATCAGTCATACATGGTCCATGATAAAACGAATATAAATTTACATAGTTTCAAATTAAAATATGTCATATATGTTTACCAGATATAAAGAGATCAAATTTTGATGGAAGCCTAGTTGTTTGGATCCAATGAGTAGAAACATCTATTAAATACTATTGGGTTTTTTAAAAAATTGAAATAGGATCCACGGAGTATGGATGTCCATGAAATCCATGTAATCAAAATGTAATGAAGATAGTGAGTAGAAATGTCTATGAAACCAATGTAATTAGGATCCTTGGTGTATAAATATCCATGTAAATCATATTATCTAAGTTAAATGGATAGAAAAAATTAGAAATTCATAATCTATCATATTATTCAAGATCCCTAGAGTAGAAATTTCAATGGATCCAAGTGGGTTGTTAGTGCCATTCATTGAACATTCCATTGTCATCAAAACCAATTCCATCCCTATTTCACAAACCATTTCAATAATGATTTCACTAATCCCTTCATAATAATATAAAATTTAAGGAATAACACATTTCATACATTTTATATACAAATGATAAGGTGTTATAAGGTTTATAAAACCATTAACAATTCATATTATTACCATATTAAATTCTTAATAATGTCATGGGATCTCAACACACCCCATAGGTTGAATATTCAAGGATAAAGGAAAGAACCCACCCCCTTGGGGGTTTAGGATGAGGTCAATGACATCTATTCATATATAAGGGTGACATAGAAAGAATTAGATATTATAATAACATTTAAAATATGGTTTATTTGTTTAGGAATCATCTCTCAGATGGTCTATCATGTGGAATTATAGAAACAGGGTATAAATAAAAAACATAGAGTAAAAAGTAGTAAAATTATTAACTTATTTGTGTAGAAGAACACTAATATAGTCTCATCATATTATTATGTCTATATCAGAAGAATATTTAATAATAAATTAAACCCATTGAAATAGGGAATATTGTTATTCAAAAAAATATTGTAAATTATTTTATAAATAAAAATAGGAGTGTATGTATGGCATCCTACCTTTTTATTACATAACATTTCATTACATTTTACAAAAATATGATCTTTAAATTTAAATGTCATAGAAATAAGGAACATAAAACATGAAAACATTAAACAAATTTTAATCCAATTGTACATATTCATCATAATTTCATCTTAAGTACAATTATTTCATCTCATAACATGGAGGCATACATCAAAGGAAAGGTTCAGCAGATGGCCCAGTAAGGAAATTAAGGGAATTAGTTTACTTGTGATATCAATAAGAACATGATGGAAAACATAAAGACATGAGAAATAGAAGTAGAAGCATACAAAAATGAAAAGAACATGAATCATAACCTTAATATGTGTCTATAACAATTAATTTAGACATTCATGAACATATCACCAAGGTTCATCCCCAAGGTGTTATAAAAAATACCAATGTTATTCACCAAGGTATTGTGAATCTTGTCAAATCTAGATATTTAATTAATTACCCAATTCGTTGGATTGATATACAAGAACACATTTAATATTTCCTTATGTTCATTGATACACATAGATTGTAATCGTACATTCAATAAATAACCCATAGTGAGTAAAAGAAATGGGTTTCACTTCAAAATCGTGGCGTATTAAAAGTTCTAGAAAATATGGTCATTTTTTCAATTAACACATGGAAAGAGAGTGAGTGATATATGTATGTAAATTATATAATAAAATATATAAATTTTATGTTTTTATGAATAACTAGGGAAATTAAATTATTTTTGTGTATTCCCATAAACAAAATAAGAGAATTTCTTGAGAAACAGAGTGATTTTGAGACAAAAATTCTGGAGCATAATTGTTATAGAACATGGTTTGAGAAAATATTTAAAAGGGAAAAGGAAAGGGAAAAACATTTATAAATAACTCATAATATATTATAGGGACATAATAACATAGAAATAAGATCATGTTATGGATATTTGAAGGAAATTCCACATGAAATGTAAACTTGAATGAAAAGAAAAGATTCAATATCTTTTACGAAGAATTTTGCAGCCTAATGGTGTCACATACAATTCATAAAACTAAGTTGATGAAAGAGGAAATGGTACCTAATAAATTAGACATGAAATAGATAGTAGAAGATATATATATGAAAAATCCACCACCTAATAAAATGGAAACTATAAGACCTAACATAAAGGAAGTCATGACATAAAAGAGGAGGGTGAATGGTTCCCTTACATTGAAGAGTAACTTCGAATGCTTCATGGTTGGGATCTTTGGGGGATTGAGGGAACCTTGGGACTAATCCCTGTTAGTTAAATTGACTAGATCTTCATTGAGGAGGATTCTGGAATGAATGTAATGGGGAAATGTAATCGTATTTATAAAAACAATGAGGGAATATTTAATTAATTTCCTAGGCACACCAAATCGGTTGTATTTGAAAAACCATGGGATTTACCCTGGTATTTTCCCTTGATATTGGAAACTTGGGATACATCATTAAATATATTACTTTTCAAAATTTAACCATGTTTATTACATCAATATTACATCATTAATGATATCATTAATCATACTGAATCTCAAAAGGGTATTTTTACTATTCACCAAAAAACTAAATATTTAATAGAAATATCATAAATTTACCATAAACTAATATCAACATTATTAATTCAAGAATAAACATAATTATATGAAAATAACATTATAAATATTTTTATATTAACAAAATCATTATTTATTCCAAATAAACAACTTTAAACCTATAACTCATTTTGTAACACCTTGAAATATCAATCAAGGTCCCATAATATTATCGTGTAACTATAAGAAAATAAACTAACAAATTATGATTATATTTTATGAAAATAAATTTATATTTTAAATTATTAAATTATTTTTTAAATTATTAAATAAAATATTTATGACATTCAAAAATACAAAAAATTATTCTATGATCATTGATTTCTATGCTAAGATGGATAAATTTTATTTATACATTTATTGGTGAAGTCCTTATTTATTGGCCAATTTGATATTAATTATTATATATTACTATTCATAAGTGTATATTACTATTCATTATTTACAATGCAATAAAAAACAAGTTGATCTTATTAGACTCTAAATTTCTTACTGGTCACACCTATAGAAGGCCGTTTTTTGAAAATCATTTTACATTATTAATTATTTAACGTCTATATAAATTTTTTATAATACCCCTTTTTACAAAATCCATTGGTAAAATGAAACTATAAAGTTATCCTACACTTATCTAGATATTTAAAATTCACCAACTATTACATAATAAAAAATAACAATTTTATTTATAAATTTTTTTACACAAGTTACTAAGGTCACGTTACATAGCCCCTTATAACACCTATATAGGACCTAAGTGTAAGGTGTGCTATGGTGATTGAATCTTGGGTCGGCTCGAACAAAATTTTCAGAGTGGTTATTTCTATCATCATGAACTTATCCCTTAGAGAATTTTGTTAAAGCTTCACATGTTGATGTTTGATGTGGGCTTGGTCCACAGCAAAGCCCAGTGATGCTACCTCCTTCTCAAGCTCCGACAGATGGGCTTCGTATGACCTAAATATACTAGATGAGGCCATAAAATTTTCATTCTATATTAATTAACCAAGATTACTTGTAATTATAAAAAATAATTGTATTGTGAAGAGTTTAATTTCCAAGGTTTATATTGACCAATGGTCATATAACAGTCTAAACCCAACGATATCACTTCATTAATTAAAGGAAATAGTTTAGTGGAGAATAAAATTATATAACCCAAAAATTTAGGAAACAAATATTATTCAAAAGTTTGGGTTGTTACATTAATCCCCCCTTAAAAAATTTCATCCTTGAAATTTTAACATGTAACCTCAGGTGATAAAATTTGTGGGTACTTCTACCTCATAGACACCTCTTGTTCCCACGTGGATTCTTCGCATTTGTGGTTCCTCAAAAACACCATAACAAAGTGGGTAGTCTTGTTGCGTAGATCCTTGTCTCTATGATTCAAGATCTCCAACGACTGCTCCTCATAAGAGTGTTTATGTTCTATTTGTACAACCTCTAGATTTAGTACATGTGAAAGGTTAGGTATGTACTTCCTCAAGAAGGATATGTGAAAGAAATCCTGAACTTGTGCTACACTTAGAGGAAGTTCATGCTGATAAGCCACTGATCCTATGTGATCAAGGACATAAAAAGGGATAATGTATCTAGAGACGAGCTTCCATTTATTCATAAAACTAATGACTCTCTTCCAAGGTGAAATTCAAAGAAATACTTTTTAACCAACATCAAACTCCATGTCCCCTTAACGGTTGTCGACATAGCTCTTTTGCTGACACTGAGATGCCTTAACATGTTGTTGGATGGCATGGACTTTTTTTATCATTTCTTACAAAAGATCAATCCCAAGAAGCTTTCTCTCACCAACTTCATTCCAACTATAAAGAGTTATACATCACGTACCATATAGAGCTTCATAGGGTGCCAATTGAATGCTCGGGTGGAAGCTGTTATTTTAAGAGAACACAACTAAAGAAATATATTGATCCCATCCATAATTAAAATCCATTTTACATATTATCATTATATCCAAGTGTGTCTGAATAGTCCTTTAATATAGGCCATTTGTTTGGGGGTGATAGGCCATACTGACATTCAGTTCAGTGCTCGTAGAATGTTGAAGACTTATCTAGAATTTTGATGTGAACCTTGGATCACAATTAAATACGATATAAAGTTGAATGCCATGAAACCTTACTAGTTCCTTCCCATAAATCCCAGAAATTTGATCAATAGGGAAATCATACCAAATAGAGATAAAATGGGAAATCATTGTGAGACGATCCACAATAACCATATCTCATTGTTTCATTTGGATGTTCTCGGGAGACTAGGGATGAAGTCTATAGTGATATTGTCCCTCTTCAATGCTGGTATGTGTTGTGGTTGTAATACCCTTTAGGAAGATGTCACTCTGCCTTAACTTGCTCACATACCTGTCACCTTGAAGTGTAGTCAATAATCTCTCTTTTCATATTATCATACTAATAAAGATCACGAAGGTCCCTGTACATTTTCGTTCTTCCGGGATGTGTTGGGAAAGTAGAGCTAAGAGAATCATCAATCAACACCATTATTTATGGAACATATAGTCTTGTACGAAATTTTAGTACACCTTCTTGATAAATATTGAACTAACGAAACATCCAATCCTTCACAGCCTCAGACTTCTTCAATAACAATGGATCCCATTTCTGATCATTCTTGATCTTCCCTAACAATAATTATTGAGAAATCATTTAGGATAGGGTTGATGATATCCATTCCATAATAATTCCCTTTCCCATATTCACTAGGTCATTGATCAAAGGATCTCTTTGAATCCTTATCATAGAAAGAACGACTGGGTCTTTCCTACTTAATGCATCGGTGACATTGTTTGCTCATTCGAGTAAATAATGAATTGAACAATCATAGTCTTTATGATTTTCCAACCATCTTCGTTGTGTCATGTTCAATTAATTTTGTGTGAAAATATTCTTCAAACTTTAATGGTCTATGGATATATTACATTTCCCCCATAAAATAGTGCCTCCATATCTTTAGAGAAAAAATTACCACTTCCAACTCCATATCATGTGTAGGATAGTTTTTATCAGGAGTATTCAACTCTCGAAATTCATAAGAAATGGATTTTTCATTTATCATGAGGATGAACCCAAGTCATTTCAAAGATTCATCTCTAAAAATAATGAATTCTTCTCCGCATGAGGGAAATCATAACACGGGTGCAGTAACCAATCTCTTCTTCATCTCTGGGAAACATTCCTCACACTCCTTTGTCCAGATGAACATGACCCGTTTTCTAGTTATCCTAGTTAATGGATTAGAATATTGTAAAAAAATTTCACAAACCCTACTATAATACCTGGAGAATCCATGGAAACTACGAATCTTAGTTATTGTTGTTGTCTGAGGCCACTCATCCTAAACCTTTTCCTTCTCAAGGTCAACTGTGATTCCATCATTCTTTACAATGTGCCCCAAGAAAAAAACATGTTGTAAGAAGTATTTACATTTGTTGAAGTTCCAATAAGTATCCTTTTGTAGAGTTTTAAAAAACAAACCCTATATTATTGTCATGCTCCTCACAAATTTTTGAATATATCAAAATATCATCAATAAAAACTACCACAATGTTATCAAGGTAGTCCTTAATGAATCTATTCATCATATCCATAAAAATAGTAGGTGAATTAGTCAATCCAAAGGGCATAAAACGAACTCATAATGCATATATCTCGATCAAAATGTAGTTCTTGGAATAAATTATTTCTTCACCATCAATTGATGATAACCAGATCGAAGATCAATCTTAGAGAATAATTGGGCCCCATGATGTTGGTTAAATAAGTCATCAATTCATGGAAGATGGTATTTTTTCTTTACAATGATCCTATTTAGCTCTCTATAATCAATACATAACTACATTAATTCAACCTTCTTATTCTAAAAGAGTATAGGTTCTCCCCATGGAGACACACTCGATCAGATAAACCCCATCTCCAAAAGACCGTGGAGTTGTTTCTTTATTTCATCTAGCTCTATATTTTCCATCCTATAGGGGGTATTCAATATTAGTTGAGATCTAGGTATGAGCTCAATTGTGAACATTACCTCTCTCTATGTGGGAGGTTTGGGTATCTTTTTAGGAAATACATCAATCTATTCATGGGCAATACTGCCATATTCTATCCTTAAAATCTCATATCCATCAACTTCTTCACCAAAAAACTACATAATGAAGGATATAAAAGGTTCTTGTAGAAAAATATCAGGTTGATATATCTCTCCTTGTAAGATAACTCTAAGTTTTCCATTCTATACTACTGATATTTCCTTACTTCTGTATTTGTTCTTGTAATAATACTTTGAGAGCCAGTCCATCCTTAGTATAATGTCGAATTCTAGTATGGGAATGACTACTAGATTTTTGATAATACTGATCTCACAGAAGTAAATACTACAGTCTCTAAACACTAGAGATGCTTGAATAATCCCACAAGGATTCTTGACAGAAAACTCTTCTTTTAGAAAATTAGGGGTTGATTCTAAATTAATTGAAAACTTGGAAGAAATAAAGCAATGTGTAGAACCAGAATCATAAAATGTAATTTATATCTTTGAGAGAACAACAAGAGTACCTTCCAACACATCATTTGGAACTTCAGCATCATCCATAGTGATTGAAAATTATGTCATTGTTCCCTTTTCCATTGTTAAGGCTAATGATGATTCCCCTCCACTGCCCTCAGATTTGGACAGTGACTGGAAGAGTTCCCAAGTTGTCCACACGTATACCATTACACATTAGTTAGGGTCTGCACCATAATTCTTGCATCATTAGTGTTGAAAAGATGAGGCTTCTCCTCACTACAAGAATTCCCTGTGATATGGCTTTCTCTTCCACATGTGTATAAATTCCCTCTCTAGAGAAAGAAATTCCCCAAGTACTTCTTCCCACATTTATTACATGTGGAACATTGTACTTGCTTTCCTCATCTTACCTGGTCGAAGCTCTTCCCTAATCATGGCTTCATTGATCCCTCATTTTCATTGGATTTATGAGACCACTATGTCTCACCAAACACTATGTAACTCCCAGACCCAGTTACACAATGTCAGTGCATTACTATATAACATTGGAATGATCACAAAAGATCATGTCTCGAAAGGCCGATTAGTTTAGTAGCCTTGGAAGCACTAGATACCTTCATAAGGTTATCATTACATCATAAAATTGAAAACTACAACAACATTGTTTCCAAAGACAACACTGAGATCCCATAGAATAACCTGCTAGGTCAGTCATAATAAACTTATTTTCATCCTGGAAAAAATAAAACAAAGAAATGGGTGAGCTCAGATGCTCAGTAAAGATAACAATACAACAGAAACACTCATAAGTAAGCATAAACATTTAAGATAATGTATAACAAAACAGAATCCTTTTAAACATGAACATCAGCATAATATGGAAAAAATAAAATTAAATAATGTCACTTAATTATTCACATGTACATTCTACTAGTCAAAAAATCACATTCAATATCAATAAACACTTTAATAATGATGGAATGCATAATGCCAGACTTTCCTAATCACATAGTCAAGGCATTGTTCCAAGACTACAAATAAGAATTTTTCAAGGCCTTGTGCTAAGACAGTAGTTTGTCTCATAAGACCGACTGATGAATCAGGGCGCTATATCAAGCTCCACCCATCACTTACTAAGTCCAATGAATTCCTCAAATGAACAGGTTTAAAGATAACATAAACATTCATATTAAAACTAGCATACAAAATGTCAATAATTTTTCTCCATAATCCATGACTGGTATAAAAATAACACATCCACAGTTAAACATATCACATGTCCTTCAATAAAATATGAAAGTTTTTTATCATAATAAATCAACTTCAAATAAGCTTAAAATCCATCAAAGGATGTTGACATAGATAAAATCAAAACTATTTGAGAGAAATATCTCTTTTTTGAAGTCATTTAAAAGTAACATAATTATAAAAGAAAACATTTAATTTGAAAATATTATTATAAGCTTGTATGGGAAGCATTGACAATTTTATAATTGCAGAAAATAGCATCACCTACTGTATAAGTTAAAAAAAGACATTCTTACCTTAATTTTGCCTAAATGGATAAAAAGGACCTTATTTGGAAAACGACGGAAATATTCCTTTATAAACATCTTATAAAAAGTCAAAAAAGGGTATAAATGACTTTAACCAATTTTATATGTAGTATGAATGTTTTCAAATACATTTTTATGAAACATGGATGTGGGTGATAAAGAGGTCCATGTAGATAATTATGTATATACAACCTTGGGTAAGGAGGAGATTGTGAAATAAATCCTTACCTTGTACTTTTACTTGGTCGGTGGTAGGTTAACCTCTTGTATAATAGTTAAATAAATTTTATTAAATTATAAAATAATCATATATAGAAATATGATATAATATATTATTTTCAAATATGGATTTCTTAATAATATTTTAGTATTATCGTCGTTTCGGGTGGTCACTTACTTGTTTTCTTTTATATGTTTTGTTACATAAGCTGCGTTTTTATGGATACGATGTATATTATTCATATCCCGAATGATATAAAATCCTTAAAAATTATTATTTATCATCAAATAAAAATTATTATTTAATGGATACGATGGGGAATGAATCTCATCACGTTTGTGGAGACGATAATCCGTATGTACGCACGAGCGACAATATCATTCTTTTGATATTAAAATCTTATATAATTAGATAATATATCATATATACATAATCATTATCATGTCATATTTATTATTTACATCAATTATAAATCATTATTAAACCCATCCAAATAATAATATATTGAATAACAACTACACCAAAACGTGGAGACGGTAAGCCGTACGTACGCACGTATGGTGACATTTCATTCAAATGATGGAAAGAATAATGAATATGGTTGTAGCTTATTTATAATAACATCATAGTATATATAAGATATTGGAGTTATTATTTGAGAATGGAAACAACAAGAAATGAAGATGTATAAGAAGAAAAGAACTTGAAAGAGGTGATGAAATATTTATCTGTTCTTTGGGTTCTTTCTTTTGATTTGATCAAAAGCGCTCCTTAAGTTGTCTTTCTGACTAAAGTAAGTCCTATAAGATTAAGTGAGGGAAGTTGAGAGGATATTTTTTTAGGGTTTGGCTGAGCCAAATTGCTTTTAAGGTGTGAATTTGTGAGAAGGGAAAGTTCTCTTTTTTTATGAGGGGTGAGGGGAACCTTAGAAAAAACATAAAATATTATTTTATAATAAATTCATATTCGGTTTATAATGTCTTAAAAATGACTTACTTAGAGGTTATGGTGGTGATGGGTCGAAATAAATTCATCCAAAATATTTTAGATAGTTTTACATCACCATATTAACCTTATCTTTTATATTTAACTCTTAGTTAAATATTTTGACATTTACCATGTCTCTTTGTATTTTTATATTATATGGCTAATAAACATACTATAACAAGCCAATCGAACCCCAAGTGGTTCATTATTAATATATATAACTGCATCATAGTCATTTGGATATACCATAGATTTTTAGTAACAGAATATCAATAAATAATATAATATTAGTTTTAAAAACTCTTTTATATCAATTTTGACACTATTTGGTATTTTGTTTTTTTTAATTCATAAAAGCATTATTTATTAGAAAAAAATTAATTTAATCAACAATATCATGTCATAGTAACTTAGAAAATTAGTGGAATTTATTAAAAGTATAAAATATAATTTATTTGGGAATTTAAAATATCATTTATTTTAATATTTCATTAATAATGTAATTACTGCATCACGATTGTGTCATGAATAAATTAAATTATTTAATATCTAAAAATTATAGATAAAATACCATTAGGTATGAAACATTTTTATATTTTTTATGAATATTTATAGTTTAATTTATCTTATGTATAACCCTATATTAAAAATGTTTTAGATATTAAACTTTGATTTTAACTCTTTTAACTCTTCTTTAAATAACATAATAACAAATGTCCTAATCAAATCCAAGTGGACCAAAGAGGTTCATATTTTATTCCTAATTTTTTTCCTGGTCGAATTATACTTATCCAATAGAATTTGGGAATGTGTTAAGATAATATTAATATCTTTTTACCTTTAATTGCCCTATTTACTTTTAACCGTGGTAATAAAAGTAAAAAGTTACTATTCACCGAAAAAATTCATCTTATTGAACAAAATTTTACTTACTGATATGAACTGTGTCTCTCAGATTTTTGAAATTCAACTCACAGAAGAAGTAAAATTAAGTATTATGAAAATTTTCAAAAGCTCCTAGGAGGTAGGTAAAAGATGATAACAAGTTCAATAAAAAATTTAAATATCTAAACTTATTATAAAGTTACACAAATTAATTACATTGAACATATATAGGTATTGTTTATCTATTTTTACCTAAAATAAATTTACATAAAATAACTAATTATTTAAATAAAAATTTGGTTTTAAACAATAACTCAGTGTTTTTCACTATTCATAAATAATTCAAAGTTTTCAGAAGAATACCTAAAATTCAACATAAGATAATTTCAATATTCCGAATCCAAAACTGAAGTCCATTTTTGAAGATAAATTTTATAAAATTTTAAAAAGTGGTTATTACTATTCATAATGGCTATTTTGATTAGTCGTTGTGTGTTAGAACTCGAAGTTGTGTATAATGCATGCTATTGCATTATTCAAATAGAAGCATATCGTGGAAGATTGTGGTGTTTCATTTTCCTATCCATCAAATAATTTCATCCTCAAAATTTCTAGAATATTACTGCAAAAAAAGCCTTGGGTGGTTCTTCATCATAAGTTCCTTGGGTTCCCTCATTGCCTCTTCCATCTTATTATTTCTCCATAGATCATTTACCAGACGATTCGTCCGGTTTCTCAACACTTGTTCTCTGGTATTAAGAATCCTAGTAGGCTCTTCGCAATAAGACAAATCGGGTTCCAGTGTTAATTCATTATAGATGAGTACATGTGTTGGGTTAGGAATGTATTTTCTAAACAGTGATACATGGTACACATCATGAACTTCAGATAGACATGGAGAATTTTCCAAACAATAAGCTACAACCCCAATTCGTTCTAGAATATCGAAAGGTCTGATGTACCTAGAACTAAATTTACCCTTTTTACCGAAATGTATAACACCCTTCAATGGAGATACCTTCAAGAAAAAATGATCTCCTGCCAGAAATTCCAAATCATTCCTTCGGTTATCAGCATTGCTCTTATGCCTACTTTGAGCTTCTTTGATGTGGGTTTGGATTAGCTTCACCTTTCCCATCGTTTCGTCAACATTTTCTAGGCCTACAAATTTTGTTTCACGAATATCATTCTAATAGGTTGGTGTGCGACATATCTTTCTATATAACGCTTAATATGGTTCCATCTGAATACTTGATTGGAAGCTATTTTTATATTAAATTCTACCAGAGGTAAATATTGATCTCACATACCTTGAAAGTCAAGTGAGAATGATCTCAACATGTCTTCTAACATTTAAATAGTCTTTTCTGATTGTCCATCAGTTTGGGGGTGGTAGGCAGTGCTCAAACGAAGTTCAGTATCCAGGGATTTCTGAAGACGTTTCCAGAATCATGATGTAAAATGTGGATAACGATTTGAAACAATCGATAATGGTACCCTATGAAGTCTTTCAACTTCATTAATATATAGTCTTTCTAAATGTTCAAGTAGTAAATTATCCCATATAACAAGAAAATGTGATGACTGGGTAAGATGATCTATAATGACCCGTATTGCATCATTACTTCTAGGAGTCATTGGTAGTCCCATGAAAAATACCATCATAATATTTTCCCATTTCCACTTTGGTATGAGAAGAGGTTCCATGACTCCTCCAGGCTGTTTCCATCCATCATTCAGTTGTTGAGAAACCATAAATCTTGACACAAAATCTGAAATCACTCTCTTCATGTTGTCCCACCAATAATGTTCCTTCAAATATCTATACATTTTGGTGATCCTAGGGTGTATAGTGAATTTGGAACTATGAGAATCATCCAAAAATTCTCTTTTGAGATCAGGTATATCGGGAACACAAATTCTCTTCCCAAATTTCAAAATTTCATCTTCATATATGAAGTCACTCAATATCCCATTATTCATAGCATTAATCTTCTTTTGAAACTCTTCATCACTAGTTTGAGAACTCTTTTCCCCTTATAGTAATGATGGTTTGGAAACCATTTGAAAAAGCATTGATGTTTCACCTTCTATGGTCATTTCCATATCCATCTTTACTAGATCCATGTATATACGATCCTTTTCAACTCTCATCTTGTTCAAAACTCCGTGATCTTTTCTTCTCAAAGCATCTCCAACCTTATTTTTTATCCTTGGGTGGTAGTGTATCGTGCAATCATAATCCTTGAGTAGCTCAAGCCATCTCATTTGCTTCGTGTTGAGTTCTTTCTATGAGAAAATATACTTCAATCTATTGGGATCAGTATATATCTCACATTTTCCACCATAGAGATAATGTATTCATATCTTTAAAAAAATTATTACAGCTGCTAACTCAAGATCATGAGTGGAATATTTTTTCTCATGAATTTTCAGCTATCAGGATCCATAGGAAATAACTCTATCTTTCTGCATAAGGACACAACAAAGTCCTTTCTTCGATGCGTCACTATAAATAAAAAACCCATCAATCCCTGATTTTAGAGTCAGTATAGGAGAATTGACTAATCATCTCATCAATTCTTCATAAAATTCTTCACACTCTATTGTCCAGAAAAATTTAACCCCTTTACATGTGATCTTCATTAATGGGTTATCCAATCGGGGAAAATTCTGGATGCAACATAGATAATAACCAACTAAACCAATAAAACTATATACCTCGGTTATAATATTTAATGATACCCATTCATGGATTGATCTTATCTTAGAAAGGTCAACATAGATTACATCCTTAGAGACAATATGTACAATAAAAGAAATATCTTGATTCCAGAATTCACACATTCTAAACTTCCCATATAATTCATGACTTCTTAGAGTCTTCATGATAATGCACAAGTGATTTTCATGATATTCGTAGATTTTTGAGTATACCAAGATATAATCAATAAATACCACTAAAAAAGCATCTCTATATTCTCTGAAAACTCTATTCATTAGATACATGAAGACAAAGGGTACATTAGTTAGCCCAAAATGCCTTACTTTAAACTCGTAACACCTGTACCTGGTTCGAAATACTGTTTTTGGAATGTCTTCTATCTTCACACACAACTAATGATATCCATATCCAAGGTCAATCTTTGAAATGTATTGAGCTCTATGGATTTGGTCGAATAAATCATCAATGCGAGGTAGGGGATTCTTGTTCTTTATTTTTACAGCATTGATCTCCCTATAGTAAAAAAACTCATATATCCATATTTCTTCTTAACAAAGAGAACAGGGGCTCCCCATAGAGAAACACTAGGGTGAATAAATCTCTTATTACTCAATTCCTCTAGTTTTTTATTAAGTTACACTAATTCCATAGTGGCCATTCTATAAGGGGTATTCGATATGGGCCTTGAACCAAAAATTAAGTCAATGGAAAACACAATTTCTCATTCTAGAGGTATCCAGCTAAATCCTCTAGAAATACATCAATATATTAGTGCACAATAGGTACATCCTCAACTCTAACATTCCTTTCCTCACCCATAGTTAATTCATTATCTTCCTCCCCAATAATTGATTTCAGTTGAGCTATTGGGGTGGATCTAGATATGAATTAGATGGTGACATTTCTTTTCTAAATATAAGGTACTCATTATCATCATCAAAAATTGTAACCTCGTTCTTCTTAAAATAAATTTTCGCATCATGGTCCGAAAGAAAATCGATACTGAGGATTTTATCAAATTCCATTATGGGTTTGAAAATGAGATCAGTAGATAAATAACATTTATAAGCCTTAATGGGAACTGATTCACACAACTTTGTTGCAATGATACTTCCCTTTAGAGTTTTTATTGAGAAATCCCTTGTTAAATCAAATTGGAAATATCGAATTTTCTTAGAAAACTGGGAAGATATGAAACAATGCGCGTATCCATAATCAAATAAAGCATTGGATAAACATGAAAAAACAATTATATTACCTACCAACACGTCTTTTAGAGCTTCGACCTCAGTAGTAGTGATCGCATAAGAATGTCCTTGATCTGTTGTCCTTTTCTGAGGTAATATTCTCTGACGCTTAGGACATTCATTTTTAAAATGTCCCATCTTCCTTCAATTGTAGCATTGAACATCGGTAGATTCTTTCTTCCCCTTGCAATCACGAGCTTGGTGGCCTTTTTCACCAAAAATGTAACAGACTAAATTTCCCATCAAGAAAGTACCGGGGTGTTTCTTCTCACATTTACTATGGGATGGATATTCAACTTCTTCCTTCTTCCCCTTATTTCCATTTCTATAGTGATCAACAGATCTCTTCTTCTCTTGATTTTCTTTAATGTCGTAAGACATAGAGGATTACTTTTCTGTCATGATAGCACATGAGACAGTATCTTCGTACGATGAGAAGGATTGGGAGACTAATTCTCAACATAGAAATGGTTTTAACCCATTAATAAAATTATCAATATTACTTCTTGGGTTACATATATAATCTGCAGTATACCATGCTACCCTTGAAAAGTTAAACTCATACTTTGAAACATTCTCATCCTACATTTTCCTCAAACTCAAAAAGTATTTTTCCATATCCTCTTGATGGTCATGAAGAAATTATTTTTCTATGAAAATATCTTTAAACTCTCTAAATTCCATGTTTGATACTTCATCATCTTCCTTCGGGTATTGAATCAATGACCACCATTGATCAGCATCTCTAGTGAGGAGTTAAACTTCCATTACAACTATTTCCCTTTTGGTACTCACCAATGCGTGGAATAATTTTTCTATGGAATTTATCCATTGCTCAGCTACTAGTGGATTGGTACCCCCATTGAATTTTTGTGGTTGTTTCCTCATGAAGCGATCTAACATTGACCCTCCTTGCTGCGGATCAAGGTGCTCCATAGAGGTAAGGTTATTATTCATAACTTGAGTGAGATGTCTCATTATGGTGATAAGTTGATCATGAAGAGTTGTATAACTAGCTATAATATAATTATCTTGAGTAGGAGGGAAATCCATACATTTATTATGTGTGTTGATACAGTTTCCATTCCTTCCACTAGGCGCTATTTTTAAAAAATAGAATAAACAATATTAGTTTATGAATTGAAATACATAATTCCAAACATGAATAACACTTAAGATAAATTGAACAGTTTATGGATATAATACAAAATATTAAAAATGTTTTCATTGAGTATTTATATACTCATAAACCATTCATAATTGTTTGTAAGGAAAATGAGATTTATCCTAAGTATATCCCTCAGGAGTGTCATAACCAATAGTGAAGTAAGGCTCGTTGTCGTGCACCAGTTCCCATTCAAGTCTAGCTCAAAGCAGTGTTTTTATGTTTTACCCCTAGGTACATATGTTCCAGAGCCGCCTCTACCTGCTCGTATCAAAACAGAGATGTATTGTTCAGAAAACTCAAAAAATCTCTACATTACCAAAATTCTAGGATGTTCTTCTATACTAATATTCAAATTCTATCTTAGGGAAATGTGATCTAATCATAATTTATCTAAATCTAGCTTCCATGTTTTGTACTAAACTTCTTATGATACAAAATTTAACACCCCAACCACAGTTACCAAGAGTTAGTGCATTATTACATAATAATGGCATGATCACAAAAAATCATGTCTTGAAAGAATGATTAGTTTAGTAGCCTTAGAAACACTCGATACATTCATAAGGTTTTCATTACATCATAAAATGGTCATCTACAACAACATTGTTTCCAAAGAAAACATTGATATCCCATAGAATACCCATTCTAGTCACTCATAATATAATTCTTTGCATCCTGGGAAAAATAAAATATAGAAAGGGGTGTGTTCATATGCTCTGTAAGGATAACAATATAGTGGAGTCCTTTATAAATAAGCATAAACATTTAAGTTAATGTATACCTAAAAGAAAAGACTTTTATACATGAACATCGTCATATTATGGCAAAAATAAAATTATATAATTCCATTTAGTTATTCACATGGATATTCTACTAGTTTAATAATCACATGTAATATCAATAACAACTTTCATATTGATGGAATGCATAATTCCACACATTCATAACCACATAGTCAAGGACTTTTCCCAAGATTACAAATAATATTTTGTCAAGGCCTTGTTCCAAGACACTAGTTTGTCTTATGATACCTACTGATACATCGAGGAGCTACAGTAGCCTCCACCCACCACTTAATAAGTCCAATGCATTCCCCATATAAACATGTTTAAACATAATATAAACATTTGTATTAAAACTAGCACATGAAATGTCAATACTTTCTCTATAAACCATGAAGGGTAAAAAAATTACACATCCATAGTCAAAATTATCACAAATATTTCAATAAAATATGGATGTTTTGTATCATAACAAATCAACTTCCAATAAGCTTAAAATCCATCTAAGGATGTTGACATAGTTGAAATCAAAAAGATTTGAGAGAAATGTCTATTTTCATGAAATCATTTAAAACTAAATTATTTATAAAAGAAAACATTTATTTTGAAAATATTCTTATAAACTTGTAAGGGATGCTTTGACGACTTTATAACAGTGTAAAATAGCTGCACTAGCCGTATATGTAAAAAAAGACATTCTTACCTTAATTTTATCGAAAAGGTTAAAAAGGTCTTTATTTGGAAAACGTTGTAACGATTACTTTATAAACATCTTATAAAAATTAAAAAAAGGGTATAAATGACATTAACCAATAGTTTATATAGTAATAATGTTTTAAAATACATTTTTAAGAAACATGGATGTAGATGATAAAGAGGTCCCAATAGATAATTACTTATAAACAACCTCGGATAATGAAGAGATTGTGAAATAAACCCTTACCTTGTACTTTTCCTTAGTATAGGGTAGGATAAACTCGTGTATAACATTTAAATAATTGTTATTAATTTGTACAAGAATTATATACATAAATATGATATCATATATAATATTCTAATATTGCTTTGTTAATAATATTATAGTATTATCGTCGTTTCAGGTGTTCACTTACTCTTATTCTTTTATATGTTTTGTTACATAAGTTGTTTTTGTTATGGATAGGTTTTATATTATTCATATCCATAATGATATCAAGTCCTTTAAAATTATTTTTAATCATCAAATGAAAATTAGTCTTGAATGGATACGATGGGGAATGAATCTCGTCGTGTTCGTGGAGACGGTAATCCATACGTACGCACGAGCGACAATATTGATATTTTGATATTAAAATATTATATAATTGGATGTAATATCATATATACCAAATAATTATAATGTTATATTTATTATTTACATCATTTATACATCATTTTTATACCCATGCAAATAATAATGTATTGAATAACAACAACACCACAACGTGGAGACGGTACGTCGTACGTACGCACGTATGGTGGCATGTCATTCAAAGGATGGATAGAATAATGAATATGGGTGTACCATATTTATAATAACATAATAGTATTTATAAGTAAATAGAGTTATTATTTTATAATGGAAACAACAATGTAAGAAGAAGTGGAAAAGAAAAGAACTTGAAAGTGGTGATGAAATATTTACCTCTTCTTCTGGTTCTTTTTGATTTGATCAAAAGGGCTCGTTATGTTAGCTTTATAAATAAAGTATGGAATATAGGATTAATTGAGGGAATTTTAAAGCATATTTGTGGATGTTTTGGCCCATCCAAAAGGATTTTAAGGTGTGAATTTGAGAGAATTTGAAGTATCCTCTTATAAGAGGGGTGAGGGGCACCTTAGGAAAAACTTAAAATATTATTTTATAATAAATTTATATTCGGTTTATAATTTCTCCAAAGTAACTTATTTAAAGGTTAGGATGGGGATGGGTAGAAATAATTTCATCCAATAGATTATAGATAGGTTTAGGTCACCATATTAACCTTATCATTAATATTTATCTCTTAGGTAAATATTTGGACATTTACCACGTCTCTTTGTATTTTAATATTATATGGTTAATAAACATACTATAAAAATCCATGAGAACCCCAAGTGGTTCATTATTAATATATATAACCTTATGTAAGTAATTTTTCATAACCTTATATTTTTACGATTATAATATCAATTAATATTATAATATTGTTTTTAAAAACTCATTTATTTCAATTTTGACACTATTTGGTATTTATTTTTGTTAAATTTGTAAAATAATTTTTACTTTGAAAAAAATTATTTAATCAACCCTAACATGTCATAGTTGCCTATAAAATTAGTGTAATTTATTAAAAGTCTCAAATAACATTTATTTGGTTATTTAAAATATCAATTATTTTAATATTTCATTAATAAGATAATTACTACATCACCATTGTGTCATAAATAAAATTAATTTTTTATTGAATAAAAATTATAAAAAAAAATCCATTATGTATGAAATAATTTTATAATTCTAATAAATATTTATAATTGAATTTAACTTTTGTATAATCCTATATTAAAAATGTTTTAGTTATTAAACATTGATTTGAACTCCTTTAACTCTTTATAAAAAAAATAAAAATAAATGTCCTAATCTAATAAAAGTGGACCAAATAGGATCATATTTTATTCCTAAGGCTATTTCTGGTCAAATAATACTTACCAAATAGAATTGGGACATGTGTTAGGGTAATATTAATATCATTTTTACCTTTAATTACCCTATTTACTTTTAATTGCGGTAAATAAAAGTAAAAAGTTACTATTCACCAAAATATATATTCATCTTATTGAACCAAATTTTACTTAATGATATAAACTGTGTCTCTATGATTTTTGAAATTCAACTCACATATGCGGTAAAATTATGTATTATGCAAATTTGCAAAAGCTCTTATGAGGTGGGTAAAAGAAGGTAAAAAGTTCAACAAAATTATTATATATCTAAACATATTATAAAGTGACTCAAATTAATTAAAATGAACATATATAGGTATTATGTATCTATTTTGACCTAAAATAAATTTAAATAAAATAACTAAATATTTAAATATAAATTTAGTTTTAAAGATTAACTCAGTGTTTTTCACTATTTATAAAAAATTGAAAGTTTTCAGAAAAATACCAAAAATTCACCGTAAGATAATTTCGATATTATGAATCCAAAAATGAATTCCATTTTGAATGATAAAATTTATAAAATTTTAAAAAGAGAGTATTACTATTTATATTGGCTAATTTGATTGGTTGTGAGGTGTTAGAACTTGATGTTTCCCACAATGCAAACTATTGCATTATTCAAAGAGAAGTGTACCATGGAAGCTTGGGGTATTACACTCTCGTTCAAAATTAATCACACTCTGCACATTCTCCTCATGGATGTCATAGTCTCAGTTGGCTAAATTCTTCCATAGATGACGTAATAGTCCTCCAAATAATCTATCAACCTTCCCACTAGGATCCATGATAAAGCATGTGAAATAATTGTAATTTTAAGCGAATTTCATCTCGTTGCTTCCCACAGATTCATTCTCCTTGTGCTTCAGCTCAAGAAACTCCTTCCCTATTCTTTTTCTCTTATAATAATGGAAATTATAGTTGAAAAATATCTCTCTGAACTCATCCCACTCCATAGATTAAACCACCACTCTTCGCCTCATGTTTTTAATTAGTTCCCACCACTGATAAGCTTCTCCCCTTAACAAGTAAACAGCCAAGGTAACCATCTCTTGTTTAGAACAGTGTAGCACAGAAAAGATCATCTCGATAGAGTTGATCCACTGTTCAGAAATCAAGGGGTCGGTAGATCTACTGAATATTGGTGGACGTTGACACATAAAAAACTCAATAGAATGTCATTCCCTAAACAGTGAGATCAGTCTCTAATATTGATTCAAGTTATTTCACATGACTTGAGTCAGTTGGTTTATAATTCACATGATGGTTTCCATTCCGGATTCCATCGGAGAGTCATCAGTGTTTGTTCCATTGAGGTCACCATTAGCTTGGTTACTTATATTTACCACCATTTTCTATAATAATAAAACCTTAGTGAGAAACTTATTTCATTTATGAATCTTACAACTATAATGGATTTTATGTCTTAAAAATTTATTCTTAAACAATTACATTTTGATATAAATCCATCATAATGATTCATAAAAAGATTATGATTATCCAAAAACATCCCTTGTATGTTTTGGAACCAATAGTGAAGCATGGCCCATTATCGTGTACCAGTATACCCTTTTTAATGCTCAAAACTCATTGTTGGAGTTTTAACTCCTAGGTACATCTGTGTCTCATCTGCCTCTACATGCTCGTATCCAGACATGGATATATTTTCATGATAAACAACTTACTCAATTCTCACCTAAATAACAGGATGCATTACAATATTTGAAAAAATTTATAGGGTTCATCCTAATGTTTTCATATCCTAATTTCCATAAATAACTAAACTATCATTTTATACCGACTATGCCATTCCTCGTTTTTATTATATATCTTTTCACTTCATTTTACAATCAAAAAATCATTAATGTCTAGTGTCTTGGAAATCAATAACTTAAAACATGAAAACATCAATAATATTTAAATCCACTTTTAAGGAGTTATCATAAGTTTTTCATAAGTATAATTATTTCATATCATAACCTAGATAAATACATCATAGGAAAGGGTGAGTAGAAGTCCATGTAAGGAAAGCAAGGGAATCAGTTTACTTGTGATATCAATATTAACTTGACGAAAAATATAAAGACGATATAAATGGAAGTAGAGTCATAAAATAATGAAAAAATGTGAATAATAACAGGAATAAGTGGCTAAAACATTTAATTTATACATTCATTAACCTATCACCAGGGTTCATCCCAATGGTGTTATAAAAATTACAATGGTTATTCCCAAAGGTATCGTGAATCTTTTCATCTATTGATATTAAATTCATTACCCAATGAATTAGAGGGATATCCAGAAGCACCCTTAATATGTATTTATTTTCTTGTGATCCACATATATTTTAATCATATATTTCATAAATAACCCATAGAATGTAAATGAAATGGGTTTCACCAAAATGTGACATTTTAAAAGTGCTTAAAAATATGATCATTTTTTAATTTAACCCATTGAAAGGGAGTGAGGGTTATAAGTATATCAATTACAAAATCAAATAGGTCATTTTTATTTCATGATGAATACCCTTGGAAATTAAAATAGAATTTTTTATTCACATAAATAAAATCAGAGAATTTCTTGAGAAATAAAGTGATTTTGAGATGAAAATTCTGCAGCATAAACACTATACTACATGGTTCTATAAAATATTGAAAAGAGACGGTGTGGGGACAAAAAATTTATAAATAAATCATAAAAAAGCATACATACATTATAACATTAAAATAATATCATTTTATATATATATGAATGAAATAAAACATGAAAAGGTAACTTGAATGAAATGATAAGAAGAGATATCTTTTATGAAAAATTCAGCAGTCTAACCACGTGACTTAAAATTCAGAAAAATAAGTTGACGACAGAGGAAAGGGTATATAATCAATTGAACATGAAATGAACAGTTGTAGGTATATATAAGAACAAAATCACACATTATAAAATGGAAACTATAATACATAACATAATGGATGTCATGACATAAAAGAGCTGGGTGAAAGTTTCCCTTACCTTGAAGTGTAACATCAAAATCATGAATGTTGAAACCTTGGGGGACATGAGGGAACCTTTTTAAGGACTCCATAGGAGGTAGAAAGACCAGAGCTTCCTTTTGGAGGATTTCATAATGAATTTAATGAATAAATGATTTGGTATTTATAGAAAAAGTGAGGGAATATTAAATAAATTCCCAGGGGACAAATCATTGGTGGTATTTATAGAAAAATGGACATTCCCATGGTATTTTCCAATGTAATTGGCCACATGGGACACCTCATAACATGTATTACTATTCAAATGTCGACCAGATTCATTACATCATTATAACATCATTAATGATGTCATTAATGACACCGAAACTCAAAACTATATTTTTACTATTCACCGAAAAACAAAAAAATTTATTGAAATATCATATATTCACTGTAACCTAATATTGACATTATGAATTCAAAAATAAACTCCATTGTATGAATATTACTTTCTAAAATTTTTTAATTTAATAAAATCATTGTTTATTCCAAATAAACAACTATAAATCTATAACTCATTTTGTAACACCTTGAAAAAGTAATCAAGGTCCCATAAAATTATCATATAACCATAAGAAAATAAATTAATAATTAATTATTACATCTAATGAACATAAATTACCATTTTAAAATTTTAAATTATTTATAAAATTTTAAATAAAACATTTTTTGCATACAAAAACACCAAAACTTATACTACGATCTTTTTTTCAATTGTTAGATGTCTTAATTATATTTATACATTCCTTGGTGAAGTATCTATTTTTGGGACAATTTAATATTTGTTACTATTCATTACTATTTAGAAGGGTATATTACTATTCATACATTACTATTCACTAAAAATTATGTTGGCCTTATTAGACTCCAAATTTCTTACTGGTCACATGTGTAGAAGACCATTTTTTGAAAATCATTTTACAAGATTAATTATTTTATATTTAAAAAAATATTTTAAAATACCAGTTTTTCTAAAATTTATTAGTAATATGAAACTATAAATTCATCCTACTCTAATCTATATATTTGAAAATCACTAAATTTCTGTAATAGGAAAAAACAATTTTATTTATAGAAAAGGTTTACACAAGTAACTACTATCGCATTACATACCCCCTTATAACACATGCATAGGACCAAAGTTTAAGGTGTGCTATGTTGATTAAATCTTGGGGAAGCTTGGAAAACATTTTCCTAGTTTTGATTTTTACCAGCTTGAACTTCTCCCTTATTAGATTCCATTCAAGATTCACATGATGAATTTCAGCTTTGGCTTGGTCCAGTTCAAATCCCAATGATGCTACCTCTTTCACTTGCTCTGAAAAATGGGCTTCGTATGGCCCAAGTCAACTGGATGAGGCTATCGACTCTTATTTTTGTAATAATTGTCCAATACCATTTGTTTTTAGAAACAATAATCGTAACATTAAGAGTTTAGTTTCCAATAGTCATATTGACCAACGATCATATAACAGTCAAAACCCAATGATATCTCTTCATTAATTTCAAGATATTATTTAGTGAAGTATAAAATTAAATAACACACAAGTTTTTGAAAAAAAATACCATTCAAATGTGTGGGTCCTTACATTCTCCCCCCTTAAAAAATTTCATCACTGAAGTTTTAACTCATACCCACAAAAGATAAAATGTGTGGGTAATTATTCCTCATAGACTCCTCTGGTTCCCACATGGCTTCTTCACATTTGTGGTTCCTCCACAAAACCTTAACAAGGTGGGTAGTCTTATTGTGTAGAACCATGTCTCTTCAATCCAAGAACTCCACTATCTTCTCCTTATAAGAGAGTTCATGTTCTTATTGTTCCATCGCTGGATTTTACACATGCGAAGGCTTAGGTCTATACTTTTTAAAGGGAGATTAGAGGAAGACATCATGAACTTGTGATTTATTTTTTGTAAGTTCAAGCTAATAGTCCACTACTCCTACGCGTTGGAATATTTCATAGGGTCCGGTGTATCGAGGTCTAATCTTCCCTTTCTTCCCAAACCTCATGAATATCTTCTAAGGTGAAATTTGTAGAAATAAATTGTCTCCATCATCAATCTCCAATTCCATTCGATGGTTTTTGGCATAGATTTTCTTTCCAACATTGAGTAGCCTTAATCTGTTGTTTGATGACATGGACATTTTTTATTATCTCTTGCAAAAGATCATGTCCAAGAATCTTTCTCTCACCAGTATCATTTCAACAAGTAGAGGTACTACATCTCAAACATATAGAGCTTCATTGGGTGACATTTTAATTTATGAGTGTAATTTTTTGTTATAAGATAACTAAAATAAAGGGACATATTGATCCCATCAAAAATTAAATTCTATTGAGATTGTCCTCAGTATATCCTTGAGTGTTTGAATATTCCATTCAGATTAGACATCATTTGGGGGTTGAAAGGCCATACTGATATTCAATTCAGTGCTCAGATAATGTTGAGGACTCCTCCATAATTTTGATGCGAACCTTCGATCATGATCAGATATGATAGAAAGTGGAACCCCATGTAACCATACCACTTCCTTCATTTAAATAGTGGAACATTGATCAAGATAGAAATCATCCTGAATAGAGATAAAATGGGCATTCATGGTTAAACGGTCCACAATAACTCATATTTCACTGTTTCCTTTGGAATTTCTCTGGAGACTAGTGACGAAGTCCATTGTGATATTGTCCAACATCTATGCTTGTATGTGTAGTGGATGCAATACCCCATTAAGATTTTTTTGCTATACCTTCACTTGCTTACATACCATACACCTTGATGTGTAGTCAGAAATCTCCATGTTCATATTATCCCCAAAATATTGATCACCAAGGTCCCTATACATTTTGGTGATTACAGGATGTATAGTGAATGTGGATCTATGGATTCATCCATCAACTCCTTCTTTATATCCATAATACATGGAACACATAGTCTTGTAAAAAAATTTAGTAAACCTTCTATACCAATATTGAACTCTAGAAACTTCCCATCCATCATAGCCTCAACCTTATTATGTAACAAAGGTTCATCATTCTGACATTCTTTATCTTGTCTAGTAATGTTGGTTGAGAAATCATTTGGTATAGGGTTGATGATGTCCATTAGCTTATCATTTCCATGAACATTTTCACTAGGTCATTGATCAAAGGATGTCTTTGAATCCTCATCATAGAAAGAATAAGTGGGTCATTTCTTCTTAATGCATCATCGACATTGTTTTCTCATCCAAGATGATCATGAATTGAACAATCATATTCTTTAAGAAGTTTCAATCATCCCATTTGTCTCATGTTTAATTATATTTGTGTGAAAATATACTTTAAACATTGATGGTCTGTGTATATATTGCATTTATCCTAATAAATTTATTTTCTCCATATCATTAGAGAAAAAACAACCACTGACAGCTCCAAATCATGTGTTGGATAGTTCTACTCCCAAGTCTTCAATTGTTGAGATACATAAGCAATGACTTTTTCATTTTCCAGGAGGACACACCAAAGACCATTCAATGATTCATAACTAAATATAATGAATCCTTCTTCACTTGAGGGAAATTTTAACATGGGTGTAGGGACTAATGTCTTCTTAAACTCTTCAAAACATTCCTCACTCTTCATTCTCCAGATGAACATGACCCCTTTTTGAGTTAACAGGGATAATGGATTATAAATTCATGAAATATATTTCAGAAACCTCCTATAATATTTTAATATTCCAAGTAAACTACTACTATCAGTTATTGTTATAGGAGGAGGCCACACCTCTACAAATTTTTTGTGCAGGGTCAACTCTAATTCCATCATTGGTTAAAGTGTTCCCCAAAAAAGAATCTTCTTGTAACCGGAATTCTCATTTGATGAACTTCCCAAAAAGTTTCTCCATCCTTAGAGTTCGGAAAATAAGCTGTAGATGATCCTTATACTCCTTGCGACTTTTGAAATATATCAGAATATCATCAATAAAAACAACCACAATGTTATCAAGGATTACCTTAATAACTATATTCATCAAATCCTAAAAAATAGCAGGTGTATTAGTCTGTCCGAAGGGAATGAAGATAAACTCATAATGCCCTTATCTTGATCAGAAGGAAGTTTCTAGAACATCATCTTTATTCACCAACAATTTATGATAACTAGACCGAATATAAATCATATAGAATAATTAATCCCCACGTAGTCGGTCAAAAAAGTCATCAGTTCTTGGAAGAGGGTATTTGTTCTTTACTATGATCACATTCAGTTCTCCACAATTAATAAATAACTTTATTGATCCATTGTTATTCTTCATAAAGATTATAGATTCTCTCCAAGGAGACACACTCGGTCGGATATACCACATCTCAAAAAGATCTTGGATTTGTTACATTAATTACTCTAGCCCTACATTTTCCATCCTTTAGGGTGTCTTTGATATCAGTTGTGTTCCATGTACAAGTTCAATGGAGAACACTACCTCTCTTTCTGGGGGAGGTCTGGGTAACTCCTAATGAAATATGTCAATGTATTCCTGGACGATGGGGACATTTTCTAGCTTTAACCTCTCATCTACTTCTTCATTATCACCGATCAACTCCTTAAAGAGGGATATAGAAGGTTCTTCGAGACAATGATCAGTTTGAGATATCTATCCTTGGATGATTAATTAAGGTTTTCTATTCAATACTAATGATATTTTTTTGCTTCACCATTTGAACTTATCATTATACATTGAGAGCCAATCCATCCCTAGTATAATGTCAAATTTCATCATGGGAATGAATACATAATTTGACATAATATTCTGCTCACTAATTTAAATAGTAGTGATTGTAAACACTGAAAATGCTTAGATAATCCCACCAAGAGTCTGGAATGACAACTCTACTTTTAGAAAATCAGGGGGTTGATTTTACATTCATTGGAAACTTGATGAAAATAAAGGAATGCGTAGAGCGAGAATCAAACAATGAACTTGATATTTTTTTAAACAATAATAGTACCTTCCACCACATAATTTGTCACTTCAGCATCAGTCATAGTGATTACAAAAGTTTCCTTGTTCACTTGGTCATTGCTGATGCTAATGATAATTCCCCTCCAATACCCTTGGGTTTGTACAGTGATTGGAAAAATTTCCCATGGTGTCCACACTTGTAGCATTGGACATCAGGTAGGGCTTGTACCATCATCCCCTTGTCGTTACTATTGCGAAGTTCAGGCTTCGCATCACTGTGACTGTTCCGTGCGATTTGGCCATCTCTTCCACAATTGTAGAATTTTCTCCTCCCATGAAAGAAGTTCCCCGAGTGCTTCTTCCCACATTTATTACTTGTGGGACATTGTACTTGCATGCCTCCTCTTACCTGATCGAAGCTCCTCCCTAGGCTTGGATCTATCGATATATTCTTGTAATTGTATTTATGATACCACTATGTCTCACAAAAATCCAATTCTACTTTCATCGCACTCTTCATGATCTTCTCATAGCTTTCATAGACATAGTTGGCTAGATTCATCCAAAGATGAAGTATTCGTCCACCAAATAATATATCAGTCTTCCAACACGAATCCATGTCAAAGCATGAGGTATAACGAGAATGCATACTGATTTTCATCTTGTAGCTTCCAACAGATTCATTCTCCTTCTACTTCAGCTTAGAAACTCTTTATCCCTTCTTGTTCTCATGGAATAAGAGAAATACTTGTTAATTAATATCCCTATGAACACTTCCCACTCCATAGCTTCGACATCCACTCATGGCCTCATGTTTTTAATCTGTTTTCACCACTGATAAACTTCTTCCTCTACGTGTTAAATAGCCATTGTAAAAATCTCTTGTTTATAATAGAGGATCATAGAAAATATCTTCTCAATAGAGATGATCCGCTGTTAAAAAATCAATTGGTTATTAGATCCACTGAAGTTTTCTGGTCATTGATGCATAAAGGAATCAACATAATTTTGTTCCCTTTATGGCTAGATTAGTATCTCAACTTGATTCATGTTATTACCCATAACTTGTGTCAGTTTGTTCATCATTCACATGAAATTTTCCATTTCAGCTTCCATGAGAGGGTTGTGAGCACTTGATCCATTGCGATCACCATTTGCACGATTCCTCCTATTTCACACAATTTTCTAAAAGAATAAAACCTCAGTGAGAATCTTATTTCATTTAAAAATATTTTAACTATAAAGGATTTTCTGTCTTAAAATGTCATTCTTAAACAATTAAATTTCACTATAAATCCTTCATAATGATTCATAAAAAGCATTTGATTAACCAAACATATCCCCTGAGAGTGTCGTAACCAAGAGTGAAGCAATGAATGTTGTCGTATACCCGGATACCTCATTTCAAGCCCAATACTCATTTTCAGAGTTTTCACATCTAGGTACATTTGTGCCAGATCCTCCACTACCAGCTGTTATCCAGACCAGGATGTATTTTCTTGATAAACCACTTACTCAATACTCAATAAAATACTACAAATTTTTCCTATATTTGTAATTTTTTATACGATTCTTCATAATGTTATCATAACATAATTTCCATAAATAACAAGTATATCCTTTGATACTAACAATCGAATCCCACCTTTTTATTACATAACTTGTCATTACATTTTACAAACTGAGGATATTTAAATTCTAGTGTCTTGGAAATGAGGAACATAAAAAATGAAATCATAAAACATATTCTAATACACTTTTAAAACTGCATCATATGTTTTTTCTAGGTATAATTATTTCAACTCATCACCTCGGAGACATAAATTAATATAATGGGTGAGTAAAAGGCCTAATAAAGAATAGAAGGGAATCAGTTTACTTGTGATATTAATAAGAACATGATGAAAAACATAAATCCATGAGCATTTAATATAGAGGCATAACATAATGAAAATAACATAAATCATAATTTGAATATGTGAATAAAACATTTAAATTATACATTAATGAACATATCACCATGTTTTATCCCCAATGTATCATAAAAATTACCAAGCTTATTCACCAATGTATCATGAATCTTTTCATCTCTAGATATTAAATTCATTACCCAATGCAATGAAGCACTATCCGGGATCACCCTTAATATGTAATTATTTTCCAATGATTCACATAGATTATAAAGATTCATTTCATAAATAACCCATACTGAGTAAATGAAATGGGTTTCACGTAAAAATCGTGACTTTTTCAAAGTGCTAAAAATTATGATCATTATTTCATTTAACCCATGGAAAGGGGCTGAAGGTTATATGTATATAAATTACATAAAAATTTAGATAAATTTTTTTTCTTGATGAATACTCTATGAAATAAAAATATATTTGGGTATTCACATAAATAAAATAATAGAATTTCTTGAGAAATAGATAGATCTTGAGACGAAAATTCTTCAGTAAACCCGCTATACAACATGGATTTAGAAAATATTGAAAAGAGATGGGGAAAAGAAAAACCATTTAAAAATAACTCCTAATATAGTATAGGTACATAATACCATAGAAATAATATCATGGTATGGATATTTAAATGAAAACCCATTTGAAAATGATACATGAATGAAAAGAGAAAATGTGATTCCTTTTATGAAACAATCGGCAGCCTAACAGTGTCACTTAAAATTCAAAAAAATATTTTGATGATAGTAAAAAGGGCCTCTAATCAATTAAACATGAAATGAACATTAGTGGGTATCTATAAGAACAAACCGCCCACTTAATAAAATTGAAAATATAAGACATAACATAATGAAAATCATGACTTAAAAGAGAAGTGTTAAAAGTTACCTTACCATGAAGAGTAACATTGAATGTTTGATGATTGGAAACTTGGGTGCCTTGAGGAATCCTTAGGAGGACTCATTATGAGGTAAAAAGACATTTTCTTTATTATGGAGGATTTTGGAAATAAAGGAATTAGGAAATGGCTTGGTATTTCTAGAAAAAGTGTTGGAATATTTAATTAATTTTCAAGGTACACTTCATAGGTGGTATTTGAAAAACCATGGGCTTTCGCATGGTATTTTCCAATGGTATTGGACAATTGGGACACCTAATAAAATATCTTTCTATTCAAAAGTCATCCAGATCCTTTATATCACAATTACATAATAAATGATTTCATTAATCACACCGAAACTCAAAAATGTATTTTTATTATTCACCAAAAAAACATTTTATTGAAATCTCATAAATTTTTTGTAACTTAATATCAACGTTATAAATTCAAAAATTTACTCCATGATATAAATATAACTTTCATATATTTTTATATTAATAAAATCATTATTTATTCCAAATCAAAAAACATTCAATCTATAACCCCTTTTGTAACACCTTGAAAAATTATTCATGGTCCGATAAAATTATTGTATAACCATAATACAAAAAGTTATCAATTTAGGATTCAATTTTATTAAAATAAAATTCAAATTTAAATAATAAAATTAATTATAAAATTTTAAATAAAATATTAATGACATAAAAAAATATCATTACTTATACTATGATTGTGTTTTTTTTCAGTTTTAAGATGTCTAAATTGTATTTATACATTCATGGGTGATGTTTCTCTTTTTTTGGCCAATTTAATTTTCATTACTATTAATTACAATTCATAAGAATATATTACTATTCATACATTAGTACTCACTAATAATTAAGTTGATATTATTATACTTTAAATTTTTTACAGGTCACAACTATAGAAGACCTTTTTCTGAAAATCATTTTACATTATTAGTTATTTAATGTTTACATAAATATTTTATAATTCTCTTTTTTCCAAAATTCATTAGTAAAATAGAAATATAAATTCCTCATACACGTGTCTGGATATTTGAAATTTAGCAACTTTTACATAAAAAGAAATAATAATTTTACTTATACAAAAGGTTTACACAAGAAGCTAAGGTCACGTTACATAGCCCCATATAACATCTACAAAGTCCCTAAGTTTAATGTGTTATAGGGTGATTGAATATTGGTGCGGCTCAGACGACATTGCCCATGTGTTGATTTCTATCCCCATGAACTTCTATGTCAGGGGACTCCATTCAAGATTCACATGTTGATGTTCGGCTTGGGCTTGGTCCACAGAAAAGCCCAGTGATACTACCTCCATCCCATGCTCTGAAAGATGGGCTTCGTACGTCCTGAGTCTACTGGATGAGGCCATCGGTTATTCTTTCTATATTAATTAACCAAGATCACTTGTATTTATAAACAAATTTAATATTAAGAGTTTAGTTTCCAATGGTCATATTGACCAATAATAATACAATTGTCCAAACCCAATGGTATCTCTTCATTAATTAAATGAAATAGTTTTGTGCAGTGTAAAATGAAATAACTCACAAATTTTGGAAATAAATATTATTCAAATGTTTGGGTCGTTAAAATAAAGAAAGATACACTCACCTGTGGATATCCAATGAGATGATCATCTCTTGATTCTAATACCGGATGATGAAACTTAATCAAAACCTATGGAGGAGAGTGGATTATATATCCACGCAAGATAAGGGATACTAGATAAATGAATGTAAATAAAGGGAGATACTCATTATTATAAGGAAGGTAAATAAAATATAAACTCCCCACATTAAAAATGGTATATGATTTCTCTATACATTTGAAAAAACTATGCACAAACCAGGAACCTGCCACTGTTGAATAGTAGTTTCCCAGAAAATTAGAAGAACATTGTTTTCCAAAATATTATCTCCCCATGCACCCTCTCACATCAGAGGATTTATAGCCCAAATTGTATATAATGATTGGTTAGGGAAACCACGCATAACCCCATTTTCTCCCCTACATGGATCCATACAGGATATTGTATTGTTTCTCTAGAGACTTCAGCTTCATGTGATCAATTTTTTAAAACCTTGCACTAGCCCCATTCATAAATTTTACAAATTTATAGTCCATGAACAAGCCCCTAACACTCATGATACCTTCTAAAGATGATTAATAACATTATTAAGGATATAACAGATGTTTCAAACTGAAAATTAAAGAACTCTTACTAATATAAAACTCAGTATCTAAAAGCTTTTTTAAAATACAATAATAAAACATTATAACTGTCTTCATTCATCAAATTTTATGAAAAATATTTTCTCCAATTTTAAATTAAAATTTTTGATTAATTTTTTTATATTCCAAATATTAATATAAAAAATTAAAAAACGGTTAATTTTTTTATTATTTTGAATTGAATAGTTTCATGGTGAATATTGAAAAGTATATTTTTTTCAGATACATTAATTTATATTTATTAAATAATGAAATTAAAGGGCCCCATAATTTTTTAATTTTATTTAAAGTAGAGTATGATTATTTTGATTTAGAATAATGTAAATTGAATAAAACAATTAGGTTTTCATATAAGTAATTTATATTTTTTAGAAAATATTTTTATAATAAAAATTGTGTGTTTTGTTTTACAAAACAATACTAATATTAATTACAATGGGTTATCGAAAATTATTAATAAAAAACAGATTTTATATTTCTAATAATAATGAAAAAATTGCAATATTGGTCCCTTTATTAGTCAGTAGGAATAATAACTGTGGTAAAATTTATCAACTTAGTTAATGGTTAATCCTCTAATTTCTGTTAAAATAATATTAGAATCCATAAAATCAACAAAAAAATCCCTTTTATTTCATTGGATATGAAGAATTAATCCATATATATCCCAAATGTATGTAATTATTAATCAATTTGATAGTGGTAATGAAATTTATAATACTTTTATGCAATGAAAATTAAAAAATGACCTTGTCTTTCTTTTAATGTATATTATATGTAAAAATAAGGACAATAATTATCTAGGAATGAATATAAAATATTCTTAGGAAGATAATTAAATATTCTTATCTTGGAAATTTATTTTAAAAATAAACTGATTGAATAATTAGCTTTAATGATTATTAAACACAAACTTTATATTTTTCATGTAATAGAAAAAAATTATTGATTTTTAAAATATTTAAAATTATTAAATTGGGATGACATATTATTCATTGTATTTATATATATAGCTATTAAATATAATTATTTTATGTGATTAAAGTTTCATGTCATCATTGTATTATAGTTTATAAATCCAAATTAAATAAATATTGTTAGAAGTGACATTAAAGATATTTTATGGAAATTATATATTATGAAACATATTTAAAATAATAATAATATAGAACTATGTCGAGGGTGATAAGATATAGTCAAAAATATCATTCAATTTCCATTTATGGGATGATTAATCATTTATGCTAGATATCATGGATTATATAATGTTAAAACATTGTGATAGTAGAAAGTGTCAAAAGGGTTAACTTGGATTAAAAAACAATATAAAGGTGAAAAAAATAATCCTATTGAAATTATATTATAAGATAATCTATAAATTCATAAATATATACTCTTTATTTTTAATCTATTTCCAACCATTTGTTATGAAAATATATTTATATTAATTTATTACATTATGAAATACCAAAATACCTTTCCTCACAGTTATAAAGGGATTCCAATTATCACTTAGCATTCATCCATATCATGAATGATATTTTGAATAGGACATGACCATTTATCTTTTTAATATTCATAGATATGTATTAGAGGTTTCTATCTTTCATAAAGACTTACTCCAGATCCCTGAAGAGGGGACCTAATGAAATTATACAGAGGAAAAGGTAACTGTATTTACCAAATATTTTCCTTCTTCTACAGACCCTAAATATATTTTTATGTATTTAAAATAATGAATCTAGAAAGAAAAATACTGTGATATTTTATTATGAAAATTGTAAAACCATTTTCACCTATTTTACCTTCTCTTAAAATGGAAAACATTTTTCGGGCATAGTTACAACATACCGCCTCCACAAACAAGTGTAATTCATTCTTCATCACAATTTTAAATTCAACATTCAAGTAACAAAAATAATTTTAATATATTCTGTTTATTAAATTATTTTTATTGAATTGTATTATTATATCAAATTTGTTAACTTCAAATCCATTAAATAGAAATGATGTCGCATGTACGTACATGTGAACTAATAATTCCACAAAGCGATGTGATCCTTTTTTTATTTATACATTACATGACTGTTAATATGCATAAATTATATATATGTGTGTGTTTGTGTGTGTTTGTGGGTTATTTTTAATATAATATAAATTTATATATTTTTAAATGATAATTAGTATATATTTATAGGATCTTTTCTAAAAACATGCATGTTAAAAAAATGTCATTAAGAACAAACCCAATGATAATAATGAATGATTGTTAAAAAAACGGGAGAATATATATTATAATATGATCCTATATGAAAATATAAATCATAATTTTTTGCAGAATAAATTATTATCATTATTGGAATCTTTATACAAAATCATAAATCATATTCAACAAAGGTGAGATTCATGTATGGTATTTCATCTCAAATTGGACTCTATTAAGATAAATTTGGTATTATGAATCAATTTTTATAATTATGGTGAATATACAAAACCATTGAGTTTGTTAAATTTAATATATATTTATTGGTTAAAATTAATTTTTTAATTAATTTTTATTCATTCATGGGTTTTCAACTAAAACATAATCAAATATGTAGGAATCTATTTTATAATGTCAATTTGTTGGATTTCCTTTATTTTTAGTTAAGTATTGTTAATATAAACACTTAAAATATACATATATCATCATATAATGTATATAGTTTGGGTGTTTTCATATTTTCAAAAATCTATTCATCTATTTGGATCTCGAATCATGAAAATAATATTTTTAAAATAAGAGTTGTCTTATTTCGAATTTTGATAGTGTAAATTTCACATAAAATTCTACTTTTTTCAAAAATTTATTTAATAAAATTTCATTTTATTAACTAAAATAGAATTTTAGGATATCCGTGACATTTTTAATTATTGGTAATGAATAATTTTATTTTAATCTAAATGGTTATTTTTTCAATTTCGTTATAACAATAAAAAAGGAATGTTTTTATTATATATATATCTCTAACTAATATTCCTATTACAATAGCCATTTTATGCTCGTAAAATCATCAAAAATATTCCAATTATTCTAAAAATAAAAATATTATAATTATAATTATTTTATTATTTTACTTTAATTTTTATTATTTCTCTAAGGGAAATGATTTTACTTCAAAACCAATATTTTTTAATAATTCATTTTCATTTATTATCTCATATTAATTTTTGTTGTAATTAAATATCCCTTGAAATGTTAACATACCATTGATATATAGACATTAAATTTTTCTTTAATATCCATATATTATGTACCATATATTTTATAATTTTGTGCACCGTATTATATTACAAAATACGGTGTTATAGATTTAATTAAAATTTATTTTCATTAGAAATTTTGATATACCATATTATTTATTCAATACATAAATTTATTTATATGGATTATTAAATATTAATTTACATGGTTATTAAATATTGGATGAATGAATTGGACATGCAGTGACATGTGGTACATGAAAAAATATTTCTCCTTCATACATTAATATGTTTCATACGGAGAAACAATTTACTAGCTATATTAAATTGGTTTTTCATATATCTGTATACATAGATTAAAATATATTATCACATGGTCTTAATGTTAATGATATCATGATTATTGAGATCATCACATCCAAATTTATTTATTTCTATAATTTTAATTAAGTTGATTTTATCCATGATATTACTACATTGATATTATCTACACATATATGTCATGATATTTTTATTATTGAAATGGTATGATTTTCCATTTATTTACCATTCAATATTGATTATCCCTTTTGTACACATGATACTTGTTTTTGGTGCTTTGGTCAAGGCAGCGAATCGTTTTTGGGGATGTGCATCTCTCTAGTCCAATTTCCCATGGTGGGATTCATTCATCTCTTCTCCATAGATGTTTGATCTATGGTTGAAATGAGATGATGGGATGTCACTCTCACCTTCAATGTATTTTTCATCGGTATTATTCACCTAATTATGTTCTCCCTTAAATATTAAGATGTTTTTTTGTGAAACTCTTCCTAGTGCCACATATTTATTGATATCAGATAATTTTGATACATTTTTAGGACATTCCAAAGGTTCAATTCAAAGAAACAACCATCGGCCATGAGAGTAGTTGTGTTAGGCATTGATAGCATGCATGCACGATGAAATACCAGTTCACCTAAGTTTCCCATTTATTAGGTTTTTCAAGTGTGCAGAAGCATAAATAATCCCACAATAAATAAGGGGTATCTTATTTCTAGGGAATATCTCTAAAGGGTTTCTTCATCTTCCCATGTTTAACATAGGGTATTCTGTTATTTTAACATATTTTAGAGACTGTTACATTGAAGTAATAATTTTTTAGTATTTCTTCACACATCACACGTTCAACACATGGTAGGCCACAATTTTAACAAATTGTAGAGATGGAAAGAGGGTGATCATAAATCCCCTGGGAGAGAGATCATATTGGTACAACCCTATGAGGTAGCACATATATGTATTAATATATAGAAGGACATAAATGCCCAAAAAGAGTGGACCTTGGGTGGTGTGTCCCAAAAAAGGGAAGTTGTCATGATGTGAGGGTGTTTATCCTCATAAGGGAGCACCAGATAGATGGATCAAGAAACCCAAAAATGGAGGACCCAGGGAGGTTTGTACCATGAACATAAGATGTTGCACTAGGATGGTGTATCTCCAAAAGGGATCATCAAATAGTTTTATTAGAATGATCAATAAGATTTGACCTAGGTTGTTGTGTCCCACGAATGTAATATCTCATGATGTGAGGGTGTATCCCAAAAGAGATCACGAGATAGATCCATCAGAATAGCCAAAAAGTGTGAACCCAGGGTGGTGTGCCCAAAAAGGGGATGATATCACACGGTGAGGGTGTTTCCCAAATAGAGAGAACCATATGGATGGATTAGAATTCCAAAAAAGAGAATACCTTGGGTGGTGTTTCCCAATAAGGGTATATGTCACATTGTGAGTGTAATTCCCAAAATAGTATCATTAGATGGATGTAATAGAATTCTTAAAAATATCGTTACTAGGGTGGTGTTCCCCAAAAGGGGATGATGTCACACTTTTACCGTTGTTTTGGACACCACTAATGGTGGATCGTGGCGGTGGAACCCCAAATATAGGAACACAACAATTTAATTTTGGTTGGGATTGAACCTCAAGGGGGCTTTATGGGTACCATTTTTAGAAGAAAGGGATCAAAACCCGCATAGTTCAAAATAGTGGTTTGGGTATTACACATGTTATGCTTCCCTTCACAAGAGGAGATCTCTTGGATGGACAATATGGATGTGCTTGGAAAATGAATGGTTTCCTACTTGGGTGATTCTATAAGTAGTGATGGATTCGATGGAATGATATTACTGAGATGTGGTGGCCCGTGTATGAATCAGGATGGATGATGAAGGATTTTAATTATGTTGGTGAATTGAATGGTATAGAAGCGACATAAATATTAAGGTGCTGGGTTTGAACCTTTGGGTGGTTTCCTATATAACACATTGGTATGGAATAAAAGTCCACATAGTTCATAAATGGTGTGTTGGGACACATAATGAGGTAACCCATGAGAATGGATGCATGGATCGAGAACCAAAAGAAGTTGAACCTCCTAGATTGGTCAATTTCATCCAGAAATACAATAGCTCAAGGGAGAGACTAGGATGGGACATGGAAGATGTGATTCATCCAAATGGATCCTTCATATGTATCCCCATTGTAGGGATTAAAAGTCCACATATTTCAATATGGGGTATAGAATCTGGGTGTAAACGAAGGGCAAAAATAAGAAGACATGTTGTGGCTTATCAATAGTTAGAAGCCCATTGCAATAGGTAAATTCTTTGTTTGGTAGTATGGTGAAGAATCAGGCATATTCATGATTATCAGCCCATTGATGGATCGAAACACCCCCACATAGTTAGATTTAATAGTTGTGTACCAAAATGAATAAATGTCACATTGGGATGTTACATCCCACAATGTTAGAACCAGAGTTTATTTTTGGTTTAGATTGAACCTCATGGAGGCTTCTACGTACCCAAAAGGGATAAAAACTCATGTAGTTCATAAATATTGTCTAACATCATGCGGGGTGAATAGTGTACTCTTGGGAAATTGATGGGATATATGGGTGACATGGAGTGATGGGAATGAACTTCAAAGAGCCTTCCTACATACCCCATTTAGAGGACATTGATCAATGTCAATGTAGTTCATGAAGAGGGGCATGGGGAATACACAATAAGGTGGACCTTAGAATATTTCATGGTCAATTATTACTATAATCCAACAAGAGACATGCTCTTTGTAAGAAACCAGGGGACACAATATACCTAAAAATCATGTTGTGAAAGGTGTGTAAATGAGGTGTGGAGCATGGAATATGCATGGTTAGCATCCCAATGAGTAAACTAGGGATTATGAAATATTGGAGGCCATAGGAGTGTATTCTAATGTACTATGAGGACATGTCCACCATAAAGGGACAACTATATCAATGTGGGTCCAGGTATACATGGAGGATTCATGAAGCATGTATGGAGACAAATATCAAAGGGATAGGGAAGGAATATTAAATAGGGGAAGATAAAGGTTCTCTATCCCATTCCCCCTCAACTACACTTAGGCCGGAAACACATATATGACCTCATGTTTTAATTTCTTTTGTTAGTATGTCTATTTCTTGGAAGTTTGTTGTCTTATTTCTCAAATGATGAGGACTGGTTCCTCACCCTTAAGACATTCATAACTTGTAACAACATGCAATTGGGGAAGGGAAGGGAAAAGGAATGCAAATGTTAATAGGGTGGAGGAGTAGTTGATAGATGGTTTCAGGTTAGCGTAGATATGAGTTGGAGAAATAGCAGTTATCATACCTGTAGGAAAAATCCTTAGATGGGGATACCCAACATGAAACATCCCTTGAAGGATAAGGAAATCACAATGCACAGCCCTGGAGGGCCACATGGTATAGGTACACTCATGATAGGGGCGTTGCGTGCAATAATAGATCAGACACAATTAATTAGAATAAGAACAACACATGGATACCCTAAGGAGGGTGCACAAAATATTGAAGGATTATGACGAAGATGGGAGACTGCGTGTAATATGGAAGCATTCACATAAGGCTATAACGAAACAAGGGAAATTTTTCATGCAAAAAGGATCATTTGTGCCCAAAATCCATAGAGTAAATGTAAATGTATGATGCTAAATCCCTACTGGGCCCATCCCAAGGGAGACACATAGAGAACATGTCATGAATGATCTAGTACATTGAAACCATGTCTTGCACCCAATTGTGGAACAATTCATATTATGGGTACATGAGTGAAGGATCGACTTTCATAACTGTACCATAAAGTGAGGGGCATGCATCTTATTATACGAAAAACCATCGTTGTGGCGTATGTGGTGGTCTATGTGGAATATAGGATTTGAAATCCCATCATGAGTTCATGAATCTTGCACCAATATCTTTTCCTAGCGTGTGGGAATGATTACATTACCACACCCGACATTTCCATTTTTCGGGATCATGGCTTGGGATAACCTAGATAAGGTGGAATTTGATGTGCAATAATATTTTGTAGTGGTTTCAATATTGTGTGTAGGCATAAATTCATGCAAACAACTCCCTTTTTCTATTCAGTATCATATGTTGATTCAAAATATTATTTGAGTATTGTAAATTATTCTAATTAATGGCCTAAAATGAAATTTGGTGCCAACAATTTCCCCTCTATATCTAATAAAAATTTAACTATAATTTCATGTTCTATGGTAAATGTTGATGATAATGAAACATATCCGGAGGTGCAAACAAAATAGAAATGTGTCACGTAATATTATTCCATGCACGTAGAAGGTGTGGTTCATGCATATCAAAAAGAGGAGGGGCCCAAGAACCATACCTCGACTTAACCATGTGATATGAGATTTTATATCTTGTGAAAAGGATTCTATATTTGGTGAAAATGATCTTCAAATCATTTAGTGGCTTATGCACACCAGCTGGTTTATGCACGCAACATCCAAATCATACGTGCATCTATGTTTAATGGATTGTTCTATGGATTCAGCCCATTTTGTGTGCAACCGCCAATCCTGCACACCAAGACTCTCGTCTATTAAACATTAGATATTTGGGATTTGAGGCCAGGACAAAATGGATGGTGCATAGAATAATGCTGAGAGGGAGGATGCACATGCTACATATATGGATGAAAAGATCATGAACCCTCATATTAGTCTTGCAAGAATTGTGGTATCAAATAGTCAGATTATCTTTGTAATAATAAAACATTCTCAAAAATATTATTTTATGATAGATAACCTCCCATTAAAGAACAGTTTCCATATAGAAGAGGTGTTGATGCTAGTTTTTGATACTGACGCCCCACAGTTGTGGATGATGAGTAAGGATAGCCTCTCATGGTACAACATGACAAACAATGCCGCCCCCCTCCAGGAAATCCTATGTCATAGCTGTTTACATATTGAATCCGAGGAGTATGATCATCATGGGGAGCGAGTTAGTTCTAAAGGATTCTTTGGATCACAATGAGATCACATTCACGAGAAGTATCCCTGACAGGACCAAGGGATGGGGGAATTAGAATTTAGGACTTGGGGAAACATCATGAGTAATTTTCAAGGGGCGTACTGGGTATGGAAAACATGGGAGAAGTTCAAATAAGAGACATGACATATCAGGATGTTCAAGGCTATGTGGATATCTCAGTTCCATTTCAATCATAAAAAAGATATGGTGACTGAGTAATTTAATCAGTTGTACCCAGACACAAATAATTTGCACATCCACCATGGAGAGTTCATTATGAACAATCATTACATCCAATTTATTGTGGTAATTCCTCTGGAAGGGTGTTAATGTGATGATTTTTTTCCAATAGAGATCTTCTCTGGAGACAGGATGTGCACTCTGATTCTAACAAGGAAATTGTTGGAGCTGGAGAACAAGAACCTGGCAATCAATAACATCTGAAAATATATATTCTATATAAGATGGTTTAGCCTATTTCTATAGCAAGACAAGGTACTAAAAATTCTTGGACTAGGGATGTAGTTCCTAGAAACATCTCATAAGGTAAAGATATGATCATACTAGATAGTCATTGAAGTAGATGAGTACCAATGATGGGGCTTTAGTGTAAACAAATTTTGGGACCCAAATTCATGATATGGTGGATTCATTACTACATTACATATCGGGTGGATACTTCTAGTATGATATATGGGAATGGTGGTCTAACCAGAGACATTGGTACTGGATTGGATAATGGCATCCATAAACAATGTCAATCTAGGTGTGCCCATTTTGTCCAAGCTGTACAATATTCTGGGGCTTATCTCAAAAGGGTGTATGCCTAGGAGAATATGAAAAGAATTATATTCATCATGGATGGGATGCAACTCACTATAGTTTTTATGACTTCCTGAATGTCATCAACCCATAGGTGACTATATAAAGACATCTCATGTGAATATTGTTGGAATTAGACCATTGATGCTTAATGAAGTGGGGATAAAAATCAAGATCGGAAACCATAAAAAATAATATCATTTACCCATTATCAACTACAATTTTCTAGATGTTGGATGGAGGGAAAGGCCCACTAGAGTATAGGGAATATGTGCAGAGAAAAAGGGGTGGCGTGTTGTTATCCCGAATTGACCGGAAGATCTTTTGTGAACCCTGTGTTCCTTATAAGTACTATATAATGTTTGGGTACATGTAAAAATGACAAAGAATGTGTACTTTGATTTTATAGAGGATAGAAATCCCTTCACACTTCAGTAATTATGTCTCATGTTTACAACTACCATCTTTGGTGAAGTAATTACTTTCATTCCTACAAATGTCGGCACTATCATATCAATAGGGTATACCGACCATTGGGTGGTAGCATATCCAGAGGCAAATCTATAGAAATTAATTTTATAAATCAAGGAAGATAGTGTATATTTGTGGTGATGAGGGATTTGGTAAGGTGATTATGGGGAAGTAAGAATCGGAGTAGGCCAATCGACCGGGACAATACTAGTTGAACCACATTTGGCAGGAGAGTCGCATGATGTGGTCGTGCCTCCACACTCTAAAAGGAAATGGTCTTTTAGCCAGCCTTGTGGTACAACTAGGTAACTCCTTATGAAGCAGATAATATATTTTCACCAACCAAATATAGACACAATTTTCCATGTACTTTGGTCATCTTGGAAAATCTTGTGGAAGTCCATATGTCTTGAAGCGTTATGGGAATAGCTGACTTGAGATGGGATCCAACTGCCAGATGTTGGGAACATCTGGGATTGTGACAAAATAAAAATTATCTAGTGATACATATATCTGATGGACCTGGATGTATATTTATGAAAATAAAAGAGATATGAAGAGCCACATAACCTTATGAAAGTGATTCTCGTCTAGGAGAACGGCCCAGAAATAGTGATGTCTGAGGATGATGAAAATAGTGATGAATAAGAATAAGAATAAGAATAATAATAATAATAATAATAATAATAATAAGAGTATGAGGAATAATAAGAGGATGAGGATGAAATATAGGATGAGGAGGATAAAATATATGTAGATCCTAGAGGTGAGGGGCCTCAAGAGATAACAACCCATCATAGGATCCCATGTGATATTGGTGAAATTGTTGGACCTAACACAAAACATGCAGAACAACTAAAGGTAAATCTAAAATAGTGTATTTCTAATCCCTTAACATTTTCATTACATTAATACAATAACAAAACTCTATATTGGTAAAAGGAATATTGGTTGTGGTGATCAAGATGTTCCCCCCACGGGGGTGAAAACTGGTCTGATGGACATGGAAGGCCATATTGCTAGGCATGAATCATTGACTGAGTGATGCATAGGCTAGATAATGGCTGAAAAGGGTGGAGAAGAGCTAACAAGTGGTTCTGAATATGAAACCATTGAGTCTCGGGATTTCCCCACTATCTGAAAGATTTACATTCCCATCATTGAATTAACAATAACTGAGGGGTATCATATTGAGGAAGCTCCTACAATGACTAAGGCATCTGATACCGCTACACATAGATCTTGTATGTGATAATATTTGTAGTACCATATTGATTATTGGTAAAATTAGATAACTAAGGTATTGATTCTATATGTAGTGATCACATGATTAGAGGGATGAAAAACTATTGAATCTGGGACATCCACATGTGATCCACCAATGGTTGTACCAGTCAAAGCAGAAACACTCATTCAAATTGGTCCATCAATGGCACCATGTGAGTATGAAGTTACAATCACAACTTATCCCATTATGATGGTTGAGATGGAAGTTGTTGGAGGTGAGGTCGCTGAAGAAGGAAGGATGCTAGAGGAGGACCCTACTACTAAAATCTTGGCTATATTCTTTGAGTACAAACCTATAGATCATGAGGAGTTGGATGAATCCATCCCTAACGCAGCCTAAAAAAGCCACAAGACACATCACAAGGCATTTAATAGTATCAAATGATTACTTGAGGGTGTTCTATTATTGTTATAGGGGTGGATTCTTGTCATCTTTATATGATGATCCATGATTATTTTGCTAAGATGATGCCGGAGTGCAGCCAATGCTATGATGTTGACCTGTGTTGGAAGAAATACAATATTATCAAAAAGTTAATTAGGGATGAACATGAGGTTTGATTCCTTGAGAGTTTGAGAGTGGTCATGATGCCTTGCCTTCAAGCCAGTCTGATCTCTTTGAATGATTGAAGGTGAAGTTTGTAGAGGCCTAGGATTAGGATGTGCTGGCGGGTTTTCAAATAGCTGAGCTACAAGACGACCGAGAACCACTACAGTCTAGGTATAAGGATCTTCTCTCAATGGATTCTAATGAAGAAAGAGATATCAGGGAGTGGCTAGCAACTATGGAGGGTACATGCCCAAATGTGGGAGTACTAAAGCAGTCCATTGAAGGGGATGATCCAAAGGATATATGGTTTGGATATAATCATGAAACGTATTTCCCTACATTTTTTCTTAAACCGAACAACATGTATGGTTATATTTTTTTCTTACTTATTTTATGTAGTGAATCACAATCATAACTATGATGTGACTAGTGATCAATCCCTAATCTCATGTGGGTCATACCTATTGTGGGAAACAAGGAAAGTCTACAAAATCATCAACTTTCAGTTTGATAATTATAACTATATATCGAATACTCAAGTTATACTATTATAAAATAACTGCTCAGATTATTCATGTGTACAGTGGGTGTGATTGAATGGTAAGTTTCTAAAAAAACTAACATGAAATTCTCAATGTGCACTAGTTCATGAGAGTGGTAATTCCAAGGGTGATAAAAAACACTCGAAAAAAGAGAAATGAGATGTTTATGTCAGAATAACCTCAATTGGGAAAACATTGATGACAGTGAGCCAAAATAAGATAACATCTGACCATATTAAAAATACAGAACCTATATCACTATCCTAAAATGAGGATGAAAAAACAAGGGCCAACCACTAATCGTATTTTAAAATTTGGGGACTAACATGAAATGTTGTCTGATGCCTTACAAAAAATTGGACCAGTATAGTCGGTGAGAAAAAAATGTCATCGTACCAAACCGTTTGGGGTTTTCCTCAAACGTGAATGAGGACGAGGATCCCAATAATTGCCATGCAATTCATGGAGACATAGTGATGGGATGCTCAAAGCATTACTAGCACTCTCAACACAATTCCACCATGAAAAAAGAACATTGGTGATGCATATCGTTTTAAAATATGATCAAACATACTTTTAGATGGGACCTCTATAGTGGGGATATTGAATATATTTTTGTTTTATGTCATGCATGTGAGGATGATGATCACGTATTTTGGCATCGTACGATGATAATAATGAATGAAATAAATTAACGTCATTTGATTAGGATGCTTCAAAATGTTTAATTTAATACTAATCAGACCATAGATTATAATTTAATTTCAAGTTGCAAGGACTTTGGGATCCTAGTTTAAGGTTATAGTGTTTGGACCGTAATCGGTGGAGAGGTGTGACATAGCGTTATTGAGGCATAACCAATGTGTGTGTTCATAGAATAAGTTCATACCAAATTTCTCATTTCTATGAGGAAAAACCCATAAAATTAAAGGGGTGGACATGGATCATAATTCTATAGTTGGACCTGGTGGAAATTTTTATAGATTTCACTACATCTCCCACAAACGGTGATTAAAATTCCAAACGTAGTTTTGCTATGTGTCATGGCACGAGGCCATTTCTATATGGGAGGTATCTTCACTTATGAGGACATCATATGGATAGGTAGTTGTCATAAAACATCCTAGATGGTAAAGGAATAGTTTAATGTCATACAAAAATGACATAAAAGATCTTAGTTTATGATCATATACCACAAAATGAGGGTAAATGTGATACTTCCATGCAAGAAAAATCTACAACCATATCCCTAAGCCCATGCGGGCTATGATCGGTGTGGGAAAAATTGTGGATATGATCTTTATAACACATCGAAGAAAACATTAGGGAGATGGTGGTGTAGAGTAAAGGATAACCCCAAGACAATTGTTTTTCCTCTCAAGGAACAATGATTAGTGGTGGGATAACACCAATGGTGTCGAAGATCCATCTGAACATGATGATGTGGAATGGGGCATGAATCTTGAGACCAATTCACAATAAATAATAGTGCTGGTGTAACAATGGAGGATAAATGTTGACCATATTCTAAGTAAAACATCCATATCATGTTACCTGATGTGGGAAAAAATCTAAGGTTGGTGGTTGACTGTATTCGAAACATGGATACTATATCAATATATCATTCAAAATTATCTAGGATATTGGCCCGAAATTTTAGGTGATCTAGAAGGCTAGACATCCATACCGTATGGAGGACCATTCAATTGTGAAAGACGAAGGAATCCCAAATAAAGGGACACATGTAGCATCGCGATGGGATACAAGTGTGTCCATGTATAATCTAACATACTATGTCTTAAACAACAATGCATTTGAGAATTTTGGTGAGAAAAAATAGTGTTTAGGGGGTCTAGTTAAGCATAGAATAATCTAGTAGATGAGTTTAGGAAAAGGGAAAAATAGGTCAATGAATAAAGGTCTAGACCCAAAGAAACAGTGTCTGAGCATTTATATGTATCCTATAAAAATGGGAATGATGCCACACGTAGTTAAAAAATGCCATGTAGTTTAACATCAAGTGGTAACGAAGAATGTGGTAGAGGATTCTCAAGCATGGAATCATTATGGAATGGAAGAATAACTTGAAGTTAATGGTGCTGAAATAATTCCATATACCACACCATTCACAATATCAAGAGAGAAAACATGATAAGGGGTTGGTAGAAGGAATATAAAAACCAGGGAATGGACCCATGGACAACAATTTTGGGTGTTCCTACATGTCTCGTGAGGGAAAGAATCATTCCAAATGTACTTATGGTAATACTATGTATTTTAATGTGAGGTGGTAAGGATTAAAGGAGTATGATCCCAATGTTGATGTGCATGGAAGGGTAATGAAAACTAGGTAAAAATGAGGAAAAATGAAGTCCACACAGTACCATGATACCCTATGTGGGGAAACATGCCATGAGGTTTGAAGAGAGATAAATCAGAAAAGTTTCATAATATATTAAAGTCATGTAGGTTAAAGGGGAAATTTACAGTTACGGTCATGCATAATGGACATTAAATTCCATGTTTGTTAATGAATTTTAGGTTGGAAAAATACATTTTAACATCATGTGGGACGTGAAAGATCTTAGTTTATGGTCATAGATATCAGACTATGAGTTGAGCATTAAAAGTTGTAAAGGTTGAGGATCCTAGGGCGGGAAATAAGGTCAATGTATTCAAGAATTCTAACATATCCCATAAAGATGGGAATGAATCTATATATAGTTCTAGAGGATCCATGCATTTAGAAAACATGTGGTTGAGTCAAGAGTGAGTGGGAAAAAACACTATGGAGGGGGTATATGGTGCAACAATCAAAAGACCATCACGAATGAAGACCAAAAGGGCATCATGACACGTCATGTAATTCCAAATGAATTTATGCCAAGTGCCCGATCGAATGATATGATTTATAGTGCTTGTGGATAGACCATGAGACAATATTACCTGGTATTCCTACATATCCCATAAGGTTGTGAATCAAGCCATAAATAATTCTAAAAATTCAGCATACTTTGATTTCTTATGATAAAGATGTAGAGGAAAGAAGTTATTACTATGGGGGAACATGGTACGATAGTTGATTACCCAATGTGAATAAGGACCAAATAATTCCACACCACACCACATGTTCTTAAAAGGAAGTTTGTGTTTTTAGACCAAAAATGGGGAACCTAGGGATGGACCTGAATACAAAATGGTTGGGAATTCCCTCATATCCTGTAAGGGAAAGATTCATTCCACACATTGTTATGATATTCCATGATGTTTAACATCATTCTCTAAGGATTATCGGAGATCATTGTTTACTGTCGTATAGATCAGACGATATAGTGTGTTTTTTGTTTACAGTTTATCGTCATGTTGGATGTGGACTCACTCATTCAAAGTACTTCTTCTAGAATTTTGCAATGGTGGGAGGAGTAATACGCTCACTACCCATTGTGACTGGGCACTACACACATTTGGGATTAAAATTGTTAATTATATAAGGTCCCTTTTATTTGGTCTATAAACTTGGAGGCATCCTATAGTGTTTCATAGGTTTTATTAGTGCCAAAACCATGTCACTTAGTATGAATTAGTGGAGATGAAATTTCATGTTAAATTTTTTGATATATTGTTCTGGTGTCTCTCAATGTTGTTCATGTCCTGATGGTTATTATCATAAATAGATTCCAGTTCTTATTGACACACATCAACTAAGTTTTTGGATGTCTTTGGATAATATACAACTATGTGAAGTGTCATTAACATAATCTCGCTGGGCATGACTACTTCTTTTCAATAAACCCTGTAATATGGGATCACATGGGTGGAAATATGGGTCATTTTCTAGTATTCCCAATGTGGGTTGGGGAGTTTGGATGGAAAATTTTTCTTTTTCTAGCCAACCATATTATTTAGATTGTTAGAGAGGGTCATGTTGAATGACTCAATGTTCCTATTTTCTAGTTCAATATATAGAGATGTTTTGTTAGATCGGATAGTTTAACTAGCGTCCAATTTTGTTAGCTCAAATGCTGAGATGTTGGTGTTGTTATAATTGAGAATGGCGTGAGGGACTCCAAATCAGTGGATGATGATTGAGCTCAAAAAATTAATGATAAAAACGGTTCTTTAACATCATTGATCATAATCTCTTCTACCCACATGGAAAAATATTTTTTTTTTTTGAGGATAAACCTACACTAGCTACTGTTTCTAGTGGATACAATCCCACGACCTCAAGTCCCTAGAATACAAAGGGACAAGATTATTTTTTAGTATGGAGTGGATCTAGAGGCCAATGTACCAAATTATAATGGATATAGCCTGGGTGAAACCCCATGGTGAACTCTCTATAGTCATGGACCATGGTGGTCCATATGTAGCCCATCCTTTTTATCTAATGAGAGAGTTAGGAACCTACTTGATGATCTCCATATGAACTAGAAGTTCATCATGTATAACCTAGGTTATCTCATTTACATGAATTCATAGAAAATAATTCCATAGAACCCATGTGTGTAGAGGATCTTATCAAGGCTGGGACCACTCTGGAGACTGAACTTTATTGCGCGATAACGTGTTTTCTCACATTCGGCTCTATATTTCGGGAGATTTACTTGTTGGATGAACTAAACAAAATGATTTGTCTAATCAGAATCTTTTCCTAGTACTATGGTAAGGGTAACATGATGTATTGATGTGAATTCACAAATAGTATTATGGATTACTTATAGGCAATAATCGTCATCATCTAGTGTAATTAGATCGGTGACTCATCGATTCACCACATAGAATATCAAGTCGTCCAGGTCAGGCTCTTGGAGTGGATAGGAAAGGAATTACAAGGCATAATCTTGACCATTCTATAACTGGGGAATGTGAGTAATCATTGTTAGAGAAGGGAACTAGTACGGCATCTATCGAGTGCACTCTAACATGGTCATGAGATCTAGAATTCTAGAGATGTATTCATAGTTCATCTTTTTTTAATACCATATTGGAGTCCCCATTCACATGTTGGTTTGGAACATCAATATCAAGGTCTAGTTCAAGTCCTGTTATGAGGTCCTGATACTTTGCCTCATTTTTAGTGCATCCTTCTAATAATATGAACCAATAGGGTAGGACAACATGTGTGGAATTGGTGATGATAATACACAATCATACTCTATTTAGTCTAGCATCATTGACTCTTTCTTATAGTGGGACTTCAGGAAGCACTTTCAATGTGAACCCTCCAACGAGGCATGGCGTGATCCACTAAGAGGATGGCCTATTAAAGGAAGTCAAGATTGAGGGACAGATTTGAAGGGGCTAGATGGGAGGAAAGAAAGTGTAGTGGTGCCTCATCCTTGAAATATTTCTACAGAATGATCATGTTTTCAAACTACTAATGAATTGATTTCCACTGAGCTAGATGACCTATTAACATGGGGATGCTTAGAATATATATCATCAGGTCAACACAAGACACCCGATGTATCTAAAGGTGCTATATGTAATTTCATAATTTATAGAATGTAAGAACCATCGTGGTGTATCCTTTCTTGATAAGGAAATATATCATCTATTTATTAAGGATATTGTGGTTTGAATCATATAAACTATTCTATATCACATCATTATTCATCTGGAAAATAGTATCATTGAGGGAAAAATCCATGAAAGACAAATAAAGGACTAACGGCTTTCTAGAGACTAGTGGAATCAGAATCAGAGGTTGTAGCAGGTACTCCATTGTCTCTAAGAAGGTGTCCTAACAATCTTCATCCCATTGGTTGTCAAAAACATTCCTCTAGAACCGGTAAATGGACATTAAAATTTTGGATATATTTACAATGAATCGGTGTATGCAAACTATGTGGACTTAAAACTCTCAGTTATCTCAATGGATTCTCAGAGGAGGCATCTGAATGATAGATTTAATCTTTTATGGATAAATACTAATTCTTCTTTATTTGAAGAAGAAGCTGAGGAACATTCCATAGGTAACCCAAAAGTCACACTTCATGGGTTTTATCATCATATGGAGGGAGAGAAGATAGCAGAACAAAATCTCAAGATCTTGGATATGGTCATGACGCTAATAGTATTTAACCACCAAATAATCTACATATCACTTCACCAATGTCCCATTGATCATCATGAATATGTGGTTCATGGAATTATGATAAGTGGAATATGCATTCTTTAGATTGAAAGGATTAATAGTGTAACTGAAATCACAATATTGTGTATTGAAGATGGTAGAATCTTCATCCCTGTTGGCTATTTGGATTTTATTATATCTAGTATATGTAGCCATGAGGGAGAGATCTTGGAATCTCATAGTAGAATAAATACATAGCTTTTCCACAAGAGGGGGAAAATCATCCATCAAAAAGTGATGGTTGAAATATCTAAGGTTAATGTAGTCTATGATGTGTTTGTTCTTAATTCCAAAAAGAATGATGTCGGCCAACCAACTTCGGTGCTGGAGTTCCATGAAAACGTTGGCTTTAATGATATTATCATATTTAGCCTTGACCATGGAACCATGTGAGTGTTTCATCTTACGGGGATGTTGTTTTATCTGACAATTGTTTATAGGGAGACCAAGGAGGTAGAAGAGGACCTGAAGATCCAATCTATGAATAGCTTCATAGCTCTAGGGGAATACATCTCGATGCTGCTTTAGTAAATCCACATACTAGTGCTACTCTATTGGAGATATGGCTGCAAATACTAGTTTTCATTTTTTATATGTCTTTGTGTTGAGGTTCACCTATACCAACTCATCAATGGTTTTTGAGGCACCTTCAACAATTTGGAGTGGAATATACTAAAAAACCTCTTCATTTTCCATAGTGAAGTGATCATTAGAAGGGTTTATTTATTTTGAGTAGGAAAATTCTAATTGAATGTTGGTTCTGGCTTGAGCGGTAGTGGAGTCCTCAATTGGGTATTTCTATACTTCTAAACCATGGAGGAAAAGGTTGTCAATCTGATTTCATTGTTCCTTCAACCTAATGTTCCATGCTTTATAATATAAAAGTAGTAGTGGTGTGTTATCATGAGCCAGTTAAACCTGGCCCCACACAACAAGAAATTATGTCATATTTTTATTTCCATAGAGAAAACATCTCAATACGTTATAGTGATAAGGGGTTCTTCAATCACTTTGTCCTAATTCATGTTGGAGTACAAAGTGAAATTCATGCAATCCTTACATCTGGGAATGTAATTTCCTCATGTCTTATATATGAAAATATAGTGTCCTATGTCAGGGGTTGTGGCATCCAAATCGTTTAATTTGGAGGCTGTAGGAATAATCCATGTCTGTCTATGGGTCTCCCAAAGTGGTAGCATGCTCAACTTCATTGGTATGAACCTTCATTTCCATGCTCCTGTAGTAGTCAACATTCAAGTAAAAGGCTTCATAATATGAAAAGGGAGACACATCTGGTTGGGGAATCCACACTCATCCATTAGGTGAGTACATGAGGCATCGATGATATAAAGAGGGGATTGATTCATGTAGATGGAGCTTGGGTCTACCCATCCGCACATTGTATGAGGTATCCAATCCAATAACCATGAATTCGGTGATGGAAATCACGTCACTAAATAGGGTTTTTTAGGATCATTCCTAAAAGTGTATATTATATTTTAATATAACATATAATATTTAGGTTATAAGGACTCAGATATATTTCGTATGATCCCAGTTTTTGGGGCATCTATGTCGGGATGAGATTGATCCCAGAACCTATTTCAATGAGACAAGGATAGACTTCCAAACTATTGAACGGACCAATGATGTAAAGTGGGATTATGTTCCCTACATATTAGATCATTTGTTTTATAATTAGAATTATATGATGGAATATCATTATTCAAATTTATCTTCTTATGCATGGATGACATATATGACTAATACCTCTATTTCAATTTGGTGGGGGAATCATAAAACTTCTGCTAGGGCTTCTCGCATATCTTCTGGACAGATAAATAGTATTGAAGATTGAGAGCGTCATAAGAATGCTGGCTTGGTAACTAAAAACATTATATTTCCATAGAATGTTCACATTTCTACCAACCAAATGTATCCAATATTATGGTGGTATAGAAGATGTTGTAGGTCAAACCAATGGGTATCGATGGGTACTGGGGGGTATCCTACATTTCACTAGGTGAATCTCATAAGATGAATATCATATATGTTTCATATGTCTATTTCATGGCCCCATCAATACATGGATGATCATAGAATGGTCATGGAGGTTACTCTTGGTTAAGAATTACAAATAGAGAGGGAAGTGAACGTGATAAAATAGGGTGAGATGATTGTCCATGTTGAACCCTATGTTGAGCGTGTTGTGTGGACTTACTGGCATTAATAGCTTGGTTAAAAGTACTAGAAGATGCACATTGACAATTCACATATCCACGGTTTCAGAGATGCTAGAGTTAGCTATGGAAATTAGGAGGGTCTTCATGGAATTACTCCTCATTGTGGAACATATATGTGTCCAATATCTCTATAGTGTTCAATGAGGCATACACATGATCATTACTTAAAGAATCTTCCATTTGTGGGAGGATTATTGTGGGAAATCCACATCTCTATGGGCAAGAAATCTTTAAGAGTAAGGGATTTCCTTATTACAAGGGGAGGAATTTTCTTCCCCTTAAATTGTCAGAGCTGGCACTTCAGAGAGAAAGAAGGATGAGATGTTAACACAAGAGTAGAAGATAGGGGTATCATATCAAATTTGAGAGGATTAGGTTGATTAATGTGGGGATAGATTATTCCATGAGAATGAGCAGCTACCTTCTGTTCTATCCAGTCATCAAACTTATGAGAACTGTGACCAAGGACCCACTTTCATTAACCCGCAATGTCATTATGAGGCTTTGCAATAACACATGATAGTTGATCCTTGGATGGATCCAATATGATTATATTGTTATCGGCCAAGTATTATATCAAATCCTTGGACACGTAACACATCTTGAGAGCATGTTCAAGGAACTAGTGGTTGGGTCAGTAATAGGGGTGACATGTGATGTCTTCCTATTATTGATTAATGCATTCTAGAAACCACATGATTCCTTGAACAAAGGCACTTAGGATATATCCATGGACTTATGCTTCATTGTATAAGTTGGTTCAGTTTTTTCGATCCAAAAAGAGAACCCTGAGAGAAAGAAGCAGATGGGGGGCCAGAGCCTAGAGGGTTCGTGGAACCTAGGTGTCTCAACTCAGGGGTAGTAGTGAATTACATTGTGGCACCTTATGATTTAGTGGAATAAAATACCAATCCAGAATCTAAGACTTAGGATGTGGCCCTCGATGAGTCTATAGAGGGGACAATACTGGTAACAATTCTAGCTATTTTGGGCCCTCTACCTATGAAAGATCAATTGTGTTAGCCTTATCATCTCTTCATACAAGATATGTGGGAGGAAAAGGTTGTGACTTCTTGACATTCTACAAGGATTCCTCTATGTGTTGAGCCCAGTCAAAGAAATCTTAGATCTGACTAAGAAATTATGAGTAATAAGATAAGGGACCAATTTAGTTTTCACATTCCTCACAGACATCATTAGTAGATGCTAATATGTCAGTGGCACATAATTTAAATATCTGAGGCCCTTACATCAGGTGAAATGTAATGCCTCGACCCCAGTTACCCAGAGTCGATGCATTATTTTAATACATTGGAATGATTACAAGGAATCATGTCCGATGGACCAATCAGTTTAGAAGTATTGGAAAATAGATTACATACATGAATGTTACATTACACTTCATAACATAAAAAATAACATAAATAATCCTTTATGAACACCATTATTCCCTTGTCTTAGCCCGACATATCAATCACAATACACATCTTGGAATCTTGGGAAAAATAAAATATAGAAAGGGGTGAGATCAGATGCTCAGTAAGGATAACAATACAGCGGAAACTTTCATAAATAAGCATAAACATTTAAGGCAATATATAACCAAAACAAAAGCCTTTTAAACTTGAACTTCAACATAATATGGCAGAAATAAAATAAAATAATTCCATTTACTTATTCACATGGACACTCTAATAGTCGAATAATCACATGCAATATCACTAACCACTTTTATAATGATGGAATGCATAATGTTGAACATTGATTTCTTTGTCAAGGCCTCGTGCCAAGACCTAGGGGATAACTGTTACCGGAACCCAACCCGGAGTGCCTCTAATAACCGGACCCCAACCCAGAGTGCCTCTAATAACCGGACACCAACCCGGAGTGCCTCTAATAACCGGACACCAACCCAGAGTGCCTCTAATAACCGGACACCAACCCGGAGGGTCTTCTATAACCGGAACCCAACCCAGAGGGCTTACTTTTACCGGTCCCCAACCCGGAACATTCTAGTCCAACACATTCATCTTAAGAAGAGGATGAAATATAACATAAATATTCGTATTAAAACTAGCTTACAAAATGCAAAATCATTAATCATAAACCATTAATGGCATAAAAATAACACATCCATAGTCAAAAATATCACAAAACATTAAATACAATATGGAAGATTAGTATCATAATAAATCAACATCAAACAAGTATGAAATTTATCAAAGGATGTTGACATAGATGAAATCAAAACTATTTGAGAGAAATATCTCTTTTTTTGAAATCATTTAAAAGTCACATAATTATAAAATAAAACATTTACTTTGAAAATATTCTTATAAGCTTGTAAGGGTAGCTTTGAAGATTTTACAACTGTGTAAAATATCCGCACCTTCCGTATAATTTAAAAAAAGACATTATTACCTTATTTTTTCCAAAAAGGTTAAAAAGGACCTTGTTTGGAAAATGACGTAATGATTCCTTTATAAACTTCTTATAAAAAGTCATACAAGGGTATAAATGACTTTAATCCATATTCTGTATAATAGTAAGAATTTTTTGAAATACATTTTTAAGAAACATGGATGTGGATGATAAAGAGGTCACAGTAGATAATTAACTATAAAAAACCTCGGATAATGAAGAGATTGTGAAATAAACCCTTACAAATTTGGTAACATACGAAACATACAACCCATGAAAGAGGTATCGTACAATGAATATGTAAATACACAAAAATTAATGTGTATTACATAATTAATACAATTATAGGTAGTATATAAACCACACAAAAGGTAATAGTGGCAATATGGCATGAATCTCACAGGAATAAAGAGTGAGATGAAAACCCCTAACCTAGTGTCCTAATTGACCCATTCGTTCTTTTACATCCTGAATAATAAAATAAAGTTAATTTCTAAATTCTTAAGAAGATTTTAAGGTTTATTATTCCTTTATATCACTTATTACTATGTTATAAACATTATGTAATCATTTAAGTTAATAACGTTCGTTTTGTCAAAATTTGGGACTTGTGTCAAAAATTTACACCTTATAATTATAAGTTGTTCACATGGTCAAAATATCATTATATCCAAAATGATATTCATGATCTAGATATCATATATATCATATATATATCATATATATATATGTATTTATAATATTATATATCATTTTGCGGTAAGAATGAAATGTACCTTTCATAGAAACAGTAAGCCTTACGTACGCATGAACACTACATTCATCTCTATTTTTTTTATTTTAATGGAATTAAAACATAATGATACATATATATATTATAATTACAGTATAATATCATATATAATATCATTAAATCCATCTTTTATACGTCCCACATATGGTATTAACGAGTCATATCGCTTTGAAGGGGCGATAGTCCGCACTTCCTCAAATGATATTATCACATTTACTCATAATGGAAACCATTGAGGTAAGGTATAAAATAAAAATACAGAAGCATTAAAAAACCACAAACATAATATATATCATATATAAATGCAGTTTCATAATAATGGCCACCATGAGAGGCGGTAGGATGTAGTTGAACAATCAGCGTTTCATGAGGCGTTAGTTTGCCATCCATAGAAACATTATGTTCTTCACCCATTAGATGGAGGTGTGTGTAAGTTTAATTAAAATATATCTCATAAAAACATAATATTATATTTATTATAATGATTTTGTTATAAAAGAAAGTAATAAAAAGAGTTTAGAGGTTGGATAAGTAAAAGAAAAGAAAAGAAATTATGTGAAATTGTAACCTTTAATTTGGGTAACTTCCTTTGGTTTGAACCAAAAGGACTCCTTGAAGTGCCTTCTGCCTAAGGTAAGGCTTCTAGGAGGAGGATAGGGATGTAGGGAGCGTAATTTGGAAGATTTTGGACGATCCTAAAGGCTTGAGATGTGTGTGGAATTGGTTATAAGTGGTATTTTTTTATAAGGGGGAGGAGGGGCTCTTTTAGAATGTGTGAAAATATTATTATATTATATAATGATATTCGGTTTCTAAAGGTCCAAAAATCATTAGAGTCGAAGATATGATGACTCATGGTCGAAATAAAATCATCCAATAATAATTGGACATGTTTTGGATATTATTTTATTATTTATAATCTAATTTATTTAAATCATTTATTAATGAGATAAATACGCCATCATTATATTGTCCTTAATAATTTAATTTATTCGATGTCTAAAAATTATAAAAAAATACCATGATGTAGGAAATATTTTTATCTTTCCAATTAATTTTTATAGTAAAAAATATTACTTATATAACACCATATTAAAATTAATTACTAAAAGGTTTTTGATTATGTCAATTTTTCCTTTACATTAAATTAATTAATCTAAAGTGTCATTATCATTAATAAGTGGCTCCATGGGGTCCCAAAATCGACCCAAATATGACCATGGTCGGACATTACTCATAAAATAAGGTTAGGACATTTTTTGAGGTAATTTTGAATTATTAAAATATTCTTTTTACCTTGAATTACCCTATGTACCTTTAATCGCTGTAAATAAAAGTAAAAAGTTACTATTCACCAAAAATTATTTTTATCTTATTGAACAACATTTTACTCCTTGATATTAACTGTGACTCTTGGATTTTCAAAATTCAAGTCACAAAATTTGTAAAATTATGTTTTATGTGAATTTCCAAATTCTCATAGGAGGTGGGTAAAAGACAGTGAATAGTTCAATACAATTTTTATATATGTGAAATTGTTATAAACTGAATCCAATGAATTACAATGAACTTATATAATTATTATGTATATATTTTTACATAAATTAATTTAAATAAAAATAATAATTATTTAAATAAAAAAATTGGTTTTAACCAATCACTCAGTGTTTTTTACTATTCATGAAAATTGATATTTCTCAAAAAAATCTATATTTCTCAAAAAAATACGAAAAATTAGGAATAAGATATATATGATATTTTGAATTCAAAAATGATTTCTAATTTTCAAAATTTAAAACATATATGTTTCATTAATTAATTTAAAAATTAATTCCTGTTATCAAAATAAATAGCGTGTTTTTTAGAAATAATAAATATCAAAAGATTGACACTTGTTTAGGTCTGGTTTAAATGTGAAATTATGTACAATGACCAAAATTGTATTAAATGGTAAAAATATATTCTAAATATACCTTAAAACCACTAAAATTCATAATTTATCACTATTATTTATTTTGATTAATAATGTTGTTTTTAATTAAAATTTAGTAAGTTTCTCTATTCATCAAAATCTGAAAGTTATCTGAAAAGCACCAAAATTTCACCCTAAGATAATTTCAATATTACGAATACAAAAATGAAGTCCATTTTGAAATATAAAATTTATAAAATTTCAAAAAGTGGGTATTACTATTCATAATGGCTAGTTAGATTGGTTGTGGTGTGTTATAACTTGATGTTGCGTACAACACACGCTACGGTATTATTCAAAGTGAAGCCTACCATGGAAGCTTGGGGTGTTACAGTATCCCCTCATTCAATAAATTTACTCCTCAAAATTTTAAATTGTTCTTCGAAAATAAAAGGTTGAAAATAGAAAATGTCTTTGTGGGAAAACCCACATCAGAAATTGGGTTAATAAAATTAAGTCTTAATAAGAGGAAAATAGAAATGAAAGGGTAATCAAAAAATTATTATCTCGAATAGGAGAACATTGGTGTAAATTAGAGTCACGTAATTAGAGGAAAAACATAAATATTTATAAGGTGTGATTGAGGTCATCAATCACAAACAATTGTAGAATTGTGGGCCTCAAAGCCACCAATCTATGATGATTTAAAATACAATCGGTTCAACAAAATGTAAGGTATTAGGATAACACATTTTTCTTTTTAAGATCCCTTACCTAAAGTTTATTAATTAATTTATCCATAAAATAAGAGGATATATATATATGTATATATATACCTGACAAGTAGAGTTCCATCCTTCAACAAATTCCTACTACAAACTCGTCTATCACTCTAAATGATTTTAAATATATATATATATATTCTATTTATCCAAATCGTATAGGGTTCCAAATATAATGAACTTAATTAAAATATCAGACACTATTAAAACAACAACATTATTCAATTTAGGACATCATGTGGGCTAGTGGTAGGTGATACACCTTTGTCGCCCTTCAGTTGTGGGTTCAAGTCTTCCGGCCTTGTCGGACGCGACAGGTTGCCGCCTGACCTCTGGGTTGTCCTTTTTATGGAAATCCAAAAATAATCTCAAACTTGAATTATCCAAAATACTTCTTCCCAAACTCACAGTCCAAAATTTATAAGGTAGATAAACACAATAAAGATCCTTTTTTCACATAATATCATGTGAACACCCTCATCATGTATTATTTTAAAATATAGTAACACCCTAAATTACCATTACACTTTATTGATTACATTCATGATCCTTTATTCATTATAGAATATTAGATATATTCCTTATATCCAAAAACTATGAATATTACAACAATGATGAAATAAACAAACCATTAATTAGTTCCAAGGAAGTAAAAAATATCAAATATAATTCATTCAAATCAACCATCTCTTATTCCAAAATTACTACCTTAGTATCAAGACCATATTAATGATTACCTTTCGTTCAACCATGTATTTTAAAAAAATAATTAACTTGTTGTTGAGTCACTTTTCATAGTACCATATAATCTCAAATCCTCAATGAAATAGTACTGAAGTACACTCCTTATTTATCTCCATAATTCATATAACCAGTATATCGTTGATAAAACGCTCAAATGAAATAATTATTTAATAAAAAAATAAGGACACTGGTCATTCCACTTCATTTGTGGTAGTATCATTACATTATTATTATCCAATAGCATCATTTGGGGCGTACTCTGATTATTTAGACATTGGTTTGTGTAGTGTCCCAACTCCTTGTAGATGAAGAATTGTACATTTGAAAACATTTTCTTACCCTTTCAATCACATACTTGGTATCCTTTTTCTCCACACTTATAACAAACTCCCATTCCATTCAATCATTTACCAAGGTGATTCATTACACATATATCACATACTGGAAAATCCACCTTTCCCTTATTGCCTTTATCCATATTCCTTTCTACGATCCTTTTCTTCTATGGATTCCCTTCAAAGCCATAGGATTCAAGGACTTCATTACTGATATTTTGATTCTATTTATTCATATTATGATAATACGTGGGAGGCTATTTTCTTTATAAATTTTGTGTTAATACCATGAATGATATGACCCTTCTTACTCTATGGATCATACGTATTGTTGGAGTTTTTATTCCTTCTGCTGGGCTCCATTTCTAAACAATAGCATACACTAAGTCTATTTATGAATCAAAATTCATAATTCCAAACATGTAAAATACCTAACGTAAATTGTATAGTTTATGGATATAATCCATAATCACAAAAAAAATCGTTGAGGAGGTATATACTCATAAACTCTTCATAGAGGTTTATAATGAAACTGAGATGTATCCTCAGCATATCCTCCGGTAGTGTCGTAACCAAGAGTGTAGCAAGGCCCGTTTTCATGCACCAGTTTCCATTTGAGTCTAGCTCAAAGCGGTGTTTTCAGGTTTTACCTCCAGGTACATATGTGCCAGAGCCGCCTCTACCTGCTCGTATCCAGACAGGGATGTATTGCTCTGGAAACTCACAAAATATCTACAATACCAAAATTCTAGGAATTTTTTCTATAATAATACTTAATGTCTGTCTTAGGGTAATGTGATCTAATCAGATTTTATCTAAATCTAGTTTCAAAGGTTATTGCTAAACTTCCTCTGATACCAACTGTAATTCCCGGACCCCCGGTTACCCAGAGTCAGTGCATTATTTTAATACATTGGCATGATTACAAGGAATCAAGTCCCAAAGGACCGATCAGTTTAGCTGTCTTTGAATATAGATTACATACATAAATTTTACATTACACTTCATAACATATAAAACAACATAAATAATCCATTATGAACACCATTATTCCCTTGTCCTAACCCTGCATATCAATCACAATACACTACATGGAATCTTGGGAAAAATAAAACATAGAAAGGGGTGAGCTCAGATGCTCAGTAAGGATAATAATATAGCAGAATCTTTCATAAATATGCATAAACATTTAAGAAAATATATAACTAAAACAAAATCCTTTTAAACTTTAACTTAAGAATAATATTTCAGAAATAAAATAAAATAATTCCATTTACTTATTCACATGGACATTATACTAGTCAAATAATCACATGAAATATCATTAACCACTTTCATAATGATGGAATGCATAATGATGAACTTTAATTTCTTTGTCGTGGCCTAGTTCCAAGACCTATTGGATAACTATAACCAGAACCCAACCCGGAGTGCCTCTAATAACCGGACACCAACCCGGAGTTCCTCTTATAACCAGACACCAACAAGGAGTGCCTCTAATAACCGGACACCAACCCATAGTGCCTCTAATAAACAGACACCAACCTGGAGGGTTTGCTGTAACCGGACCCCTACCCTGAGGGCTTACTTTTACTGGTCCCCAACCCAGACCATACTAGTCCGACACATTCATCTTAAGAAGTGGATGAAATATAACATAAACATTCGTATAAAAACTAGCAATCGAAATGCCAAAACATTAATCATAAACCATTAATATCATAAAAATAACTCATCCATTGTCAAACATATCACAAAACATTAAATATAATATGTAGCATTTTTATCATAAAAAATCAACTTCAAACAGGTGTAAAATTTATCAAAGGATGTTGACATAGATGAACCAAAACTATTTGAGAGAAATATCTCTTTTTAATCAATCATTTAAAAGTCACATAATTATAAAAGAAAACATTTACACTGAAAATATTCATATAAGCTTAAAAGGGATGCTTTGAAGATTTTACCATGGTGGTAAATATCCGCACCCACCGTATAAGTTAAAAAAAGACGTTCTTACCTTAATTTTGTCGAAAAGGTTAAAAGGGACCTTGATTGGAAAATAACGTAAAGATTGCTTTATAAAAATCTTATAAAAAGACAAAAAAGGGTATTAGTTACTTTAATACATATTATTTAAAATAGTAAGAATGTTTTGAAATACATTTTTAAGAAATATGGATGTGGATGATAAAGAGGTCCCAAAAGATAATTACGTATAAACAACCTCGGATAATGAAGAGATTGTGAAATAAACCCTTACCAATTTGGCATCTTACAAAACATACAACCCATGAAAGAGGTATCATACAATGAATATGTAAATACAAATAAATTAATGTGTATTATACAAATAATACAATTATGGGATTTATATACACCACACAAAAGGTAATATTGGCAATATGGAATGAATCTCAAGGGAATAAGGAGTGAGATGAAAACCCCTTACCTTGTGTCTGACTTGACCCGTTTATTCTTTAAATTCTTGAATAATAAAATAAATTTAATTTATACCTTATTAAGAACCTTTTTCAAGTTTATTATTCCTTTTATATCACTTATTACCATGTTATAAACATTATGTAATCATTTAAGTTAATAACGTTTGTTTTGTCAATATTTGGTACTTGAGTCAAAAAAGGAACACCTTATAGTTACAAGTTGTTCACATGGTCAAAATATCATTATATACAGAATGATATTCATGATGTATATATCATATATATAATATATATCATATATATACATGTATTTATAATAGTAAATATCATTTTGGTGTAAGAATGAAACGTACCGTTCATGGAGACGGTAAGTCGTATGTACGCATGAACGCTACATTCATCTCTATTTCCTTATTTTAATGGAATTAAAACATAATGATACATAGTTATATTATAATTACAGTATAATATCATATATAATATCATTAAATCCATCCTTTACACGTCCAACATATGGTATTAACCAGTCATATAACTTTGAGGGGGCGGTAGTCTGCAATTCCTCAAATTAAATTATCGCATTTACTCATAATGGAATCCATTAAAGTATGATGTAAATGAAAAATACAAAATCATGAAGAAACAAAAAAACAAAATATATATCATATATAAATACAGTGCTATCATAATGTCCCCCATGAGAGGCGGTAGGAGTTAATTGAACAATCATTGTTTCGTGAGGAGTTAGTTTTCCACCCATAGAAACCTTATGTTCTTCAACCATTAGATGGAGGTGTGAGTAAGTGTAATTCAAATATATCTCATAACATCATCCTAGTATATTTAGTATACTGGGGTTGTTATAAAAGAGAATAATAAAAAGAGTTTAGGGGTTAGAGAAGTAAAATAAAATAAAAGAGATTAAGAGAAATTGTTACCTTTAATTTGGGTAACTACATTTGGTTTGAACCAAAAGGACTCCTTGAAGTTCCTTCTGACTAAGGTAAGGATTTTAAGAGGAGGAGATGGATTTAGGGAGCTTTATTTTGAAGATTTGGGTCGAGCCTAATAGCTTGAGATGTGTGTGTAATTGGTTAGAAGTGGTCTCTTTTTATATGGGGGAGGAGGGGATCTTTAAGAAAGTGTGAAAATATTATTTTATTATATAATGATATTCTGTTTCAAAAGGTCAAAAAATCCATAGACTCGATGATAAGATGACTCATTGTCGAAATAAAATCATCCAATAAGAATTGGACTGGTTTTGGATATTATTTTAACATGTATAATCTAATTTATTTAAATCATTTATTAATGAGGTAAATGTGACATCATTATATTGTCCTTAATAATTTAATTTATTTGATTTAAAACAATTATAAAAAAATACCATGATTTAGGAAATATTTTTATCTTTCCAATAAATATTTATAGTCAGAAATATTACTTATATAACACCATATAAAAATTAATTACAAAAAAGGTTTTTGGTTAAGTAAATTTTTCCTTTACATTTAATTAATTTATCTAAAGTGTCATTATCATTCATATGTGGCTCTATGGGGTCCCAAAATCTCCCAAAAGATGCCCATGGTCGGTAATTACTCATACAATAAGGTTAGAACATATGTTAAGGTAATTTTGAATTATTACAATATTCTTTTTACCTTGAATTACCCTATTTACCTTTAACCGTAGTAAATAAAAGAAAAAAGTTACTATTCACCAAAAATTATTTTTAACTAATTGAACAACATTTTACTCCATTATATTAACCATGTCTCTAGGATTTTCAAAATTCAACTCAGAGAAGCGGTAAAATTATGTTTAATTTGAATTTTCAAATTTTCTTAGGAGGTGGGTAAAAGACAGTGAAAAGTTCAATAAATTTTTTATATATCTAAAATTATAATAAACTAACTCCAATGAATTACAATGAACTTATATAATTATTATGTATCTATTGTGACATATATTAATTTAAATAAAATAAATATTTATTTAAATAAAAAAAATTGTTTTTAACCAATAACTTAGTGTTTTTCACTATTAATGAAAAATTGATGTTTCTCAGAAAAATACCAAAATTTCTTCATAAGCTATATTTGATATTATGAATTCAAAAATTATGTTTATTTTACCAAATTAAAAACATATAATTTTCATTAATTAATTTAAAAATTAATTCTCATTGTAAAAACAAATAGCATGTTTTTAAGAAATAATAACTATCAAAAGATTGACACTTGTTTATGTCTGGTTTAAAGGTGAAATTATGTCTAATGCCCAACATTGTATTAAATGGTAAAAATATATTCTAAATATACCTTAAAACCACTCAAATTAATTATTTATTACTATTAATTATTTCCATTAAAAAAATTGTTTTTTATTAAAATTTAGTAATTTTCACTATTCATCAAAATATAAAAGTTATTTTAAAAGCAACAAAATTTCACCCTAAGCTAATTTCGATATTCATAATCCAAAAATGAAGCCAATTTTGAAAGGTAAAATTTATAAAATTTCAAAAAGTTGGCATTACTATTCATAATGGCAAGTTAGATTAGTTGTGGTGTGTTATAACTCGAAGTTGCGTACAACACACACTACTGTATTATTAAAAGTGAAGTGTACCATGTAAGCTTGGGGTGTTACATGAAAAAGTTTGTGACTCACTCATCTGGCATTTGGTTTCACATGAAGAGGACAAAAATACTAGTTTTTTAGGTGGTTGATCTAAATTAGTAATTAAAATTCATTTGAATATCCTCTCCACCAGCTTTGGACATAATTGGTAAAAGGTAGTACCATAAAAAAAAGGTCTCTTCTTGTGTTTTTACGAAGCATCAAACAATAGCGGCCTCCTTCTAGACCGGAATCCCCACCATGGGTCAACACCTTGAAATAAAGTGGGTCAGATGATGCATTTGGATTCACTCATAATTGAAAGGGGAGAAATTATGATTTTAAATGTCGAGGGGTACTAGAATATCATCCACCCAATCCATATATGGATTAACATCATGTGGAATCGACACGTGTCATGTTTCAAGTTCCTCGAGGTGGTAATTGAAAGCATCAATCAGATCATCTTTATGGGTATTCCTATCATGGAGATGGTTCCGTACTAACAATTCATTTTCAGGTACTTCAACATGATAATATGGATTAGTGGATTACAGAGCGATTGGTGGAATGAAATGAGGGGCTACTAGAAGAATATCCTATGGAACAATAGGAGGAAACTGATACACGTCCTGAGGAGGATTCTCACATATCTAGAGTGGATTCAGAGATACATACACTGATCTCATTATTTAAATTGTGGAATCCACTTGGTCTATATGCAGTGAGTTATCGAGATCACTAGGTAGAACCTCACCGGGGGGAATTTGTACCTCTCAATGTTCCATCGGTTGTGGGTTATCGTAATCTGGTCATCATTCAGCATCACATTTGGAATAGAGTTCATAAAAAATTATTTTCTCTTGAGAAACCTTCAACTGAAATGTGTCCTTTTAGGCATCTTCTTCTATATTTTTTAGTGATCTATATGAATCATAGGACATAAAAATTCAAGTGTTCACTTTACCCTTATTGGGGTATCAGTGGAGACACAATTACTTGAAATGGTCTCATAGACCAATTATCAGCCTCTACTGATGAGTGGGAATTCCCACAGGTTCATTCATGTGTTGTTCTACCCGATGGGGTCGGTCATCCTATCCACACCCTTTGATGGTGCCCCTTTTTGGGTATATATCTAGATCTAAATTTTTTAAATTAACAATTCTTAGAGTTATATCCTCAATATCAACAAGTAACATAGGTTGACGCTAAATAGGTATGATTTTTTATGCAACATACATCCCCTATTCATGGATATGTACATATGAGTAATCCCCCATAAAAACTCTACAGTGATCATTGAAGATCTGGTTGCATAGTTTTTGTAGGGTAATATGATAACCGGGTGATGTAGGGTTCTGAGAAACATGATGTGTGGAGAACGCAACTAGGCGACACAACTGGCCGATGTTATAGAAGAGTTCTGGGCTTTTAGGGTAAACCGACTGTCGATGATGGAGATAGAAGTGAGTCTTTCCTATGGTTCGGAAAAAGAACATGACCTCTTCCTGGGTGAGGGAATTCAGAATATTCAATCTTGAAGTTGCAAGTGGACATAGTATCTCTAGTATAATGTCATCCATGGGAATATTCTGCAATATTCTCTTGTTATACTAGGTATCCAAACCCTGGTTACCCCATTCTTCAAATAGGAGATTATGAGGGACTAATAAAAAACTGACCTCGACCGTTGTGATAGTAGACTTTTCCGTTAAGAGTATGGTGCGTGGGTTGACAAACTGCAACATACTAGGATGTCTCTTAGGGACTGTACCAACTATATTACCACATCCATATAGGACGAGCTGCAGAATTCTGCATCATGTGAAAAGGTGACAGTCATTGGTGGTGGGTATTGATGGTTCTCATCGTCCTTCGGTCCCCATAACAACTTTATATTATATTTTTTTCAATATAGAGAATGATCTTGTTGATGATTGAACGGATTGAATTAAAATACATGGAAATGGAACCAAATCATCCTCCTCCTACATACATATATATCATCAAATAGATTTAGGAATCTGATGCATCTCACTTTCTAGAATGATAAAGATGATACACCTAGTTTCTTCCCCAATCCCTAATACAAATTATCTGTGTGAGGGTTCGGTAATTGAGTCTAACTAAACAGTTTATTCTGAAAAGCGGGTAGGTTTTACTACGATCTGGAACTTTTCAATATCCTTTATTTGGTGGTGATGATTCTACCTCCTCCCTAGGGTGGTTCTTTAGGGACAAGTAGATCTCTATAATGGGTAAGACCTATATGTGGGTTGGTATTGGAGTAGGGAGGTCCGCCTCTTGGATGAGCTCGAGTGCAGGGAGTTCCCGGGAATATGTCGAACAGAACAGGGGCAGGACCTCCATGGTTGAGAGAACTAGAGGGGGGAATGACTCCACTGTATTAGGTAAGCACATTGGGAGGACCTTCATGGTGGATGTTCAAATACCAAGGAGGAACTATGATATGGTTCTCTCTTCTAGAAGTGGTACATGTATTACGTTCATAATGATCATACTGATCATGAATAATTCCTATATGTTGACTATATATGGAGACGAGAAGACCTCTACTAGGACTAGTGTAAACACTCAGAGGACCTCCTTGTTTATTGTTGACAGGGTGAGGAGGACCCTCATGTTGAAAACTCTGTATGTGGGGAAAATTCCAATACATGGGATCATTGGAATAGAGAAGACCATCATGCTTGGTTTGAGTGTGGGAAGGACCACCACTCTGTCTAATAGTGGTATGAGGAGGCCCTCTATACTAAATGTCATCGTAGAGGTTCATTCGGTGATGTATTATTCCTGCACTAGTAACAAAGAGAGTCATCCCAGCATGCCCTTAAGGTGGTTGGGGCCTCAACCTGACTGGGCATGGATGTTACCCTACTCTGTAACATTTAGGATCCCCTGATATGTAGTAATAGGGGTTTTATATCTTGTGTCGATGGAGGATTAGGCCAATGATTCCATATAAGATGATTCCCCCTGGAGAGCATCCTCCTGATCTTGCACTCGACATTGGCACCATGTTAGCAAAACTGGGCTCAGTTATGCAGGGGTAGAGGCCACCTTCTCCACACCTTGTGGGACCAACTATTGGCATTGATGTGGCCGGGTGTTATTCTACATTGGTGGATCCCTGTATATAGTCGAATCCAGAATGAATCAGACATTCCATACTTCTTCGGTATAAGGGAGTGAGTCATAAGGGTATTTCAGGGAGAGGATCTTGAAAAAATTGAATTCCAGTGTGGGGAGATGTGGATTCTTATATATCCCTTGGGCGCTGGTGAAACTAAGGCACAAAATCTTCCAGATCATGACAGGAAATATCCCATATCATATTGATACCTTCATCTTTTAATCACGTAACAAGAATATCCATCACCCTCTAATGAAAAAATTTTCTTGGTGAGATAGGGATTGGGCGCCCAGTAGTTGTTGAACAGGATGAATTCATGGATAATGTGGAGACATGCAGGATTTCCACACTGTAATTTACTCTACCCATATGTCTATGAGTGGAAGGGGATTAGTTTGTTATTACTATTTCTTGGGTTCTATAAAGTAGGAATATTCATCCATTAGTATAGAGAGAATGAAATAATATATCAGTGCCCAAAAATTTTTTATCTGTAATGGATTTATTGAAAGATCCATGTTGACAAATTCACTAACTAGGATGGCTAATGAATAACTACCCCAAATCATGGGGAGATTCACACTTGGCCCACTAATTTCTTGGTAGGATCTGGTACCAAATAACTGGATCATGGGCAATAGTTATCTTATAATGTCCAAAAAGATACTAATCATAATTTTTAAGGAGAATAATTTCATCTTGGGTTCACAATTTATGTTTAGGAATATTTATATGGGGCTGCGCACCATATGTAGGGATGAATTTCTATTTTCCCTGCATTCTCTCTTTTTTAATGGAAGGAAGAATTCATCACCATTTCATATATTGTTTCTCTTTGATTGAAATAGGATGATGAGATGTTAGTCTCACCATCCATGGATTTTTACTCAAAATTTGTCACCTAGTCCGGGTTTTCATTAAAGATTAAGACATTGTTCATGAAACTCTTCCCAGTTCCATATCTTTTTGAATCCTTTTAAATTAAACTACTTCTGTCTGGACATTCCAAAGTGGTCATGTTAGAGTAGCATCCTTTGTTTATGAATCTAGTCATGTAGGGAATCACTAGAGTTTCGGGACACCAAAACACTAGTACACCTGGATTTCCCTTTGATAGTGCTTCTCGAGGGAATGAATGCTCGAGGGGTCCAAAGTCGACTGTGGGGTATATTTTTTTGATGGAATGTCTCCGAGGTCTTACTTTTCTTTACATGTTTTACTCAAGGAAATACATGTGTTTAACATCTATCATAGATTTTTATGTTGATGGCATAATTTCTGAGGTTTTCCTCATACATCCCATGTTCAACACGGTGTAGTTCATGAGTGTAACATCTTGTGTAGATGGAATGAGGGTTATCAGAACACCCCATAAAGATGGATTAGATTGGTAAATCCATTGGAAGGATCAACTTGATGGTTTACAGGATGGATGGATCAAAAATCCCAAAAAGAGAGGATCCATGATGGTGTGTCCCAAAGAGGGATGATGTAACATTGTAAGGGTGTATTCAAAAAATGGAGCAGTAGATGTATGGATAGGAACAACCAAAAAAATAATACCTGGTTTATTCAATCCCAATAATGGAATGTTTCACACCCTGACAGTGTATACCCAAAAGATATAACCCGAATGATGGATATAAATGTCCAAAAAGAGGAGACCTTGGGATGCGTGTCCCATGATGGGATGATGTCACACCGCGAGTGTGTATCCCAAAACGGTTTCCCTAGATCGATGGATCGTAACACATGAAAAGAGAGGTCCTAGTCTTGTGTTTCCCAAAAGGGGAAAATTTCACACTATGTGGGTGTATCCCAATAAGGGAGAACCAGGTTGATGGATCAAAATGCCCCAAAAGAGAATAATGAGGGTGGTTTGTCCCAATAATTGAAGATTTCACCCCATGAGGGTGAATCCCAAAAAAAGGATCCATAGATGGATGGATTAGAACAGCCAAAAATTCTGGACCTAGTGTGGTGTGTCCCAAAATGGGATGATGTCACACTCTTAAGTCTAATTTGGACACCATCGAGGGTGAATCAGGGTTGTGGACCCCATATAGGGGAACACCAAGGATTAACATTGGCTGGGATTGAACCTTATGGTGGAATCCTACATAAATTGTTTATATGATTGGGATATAAATTCATGTAGCTTGAAGGGGTGGTTTCAGGTTTACACATGGATAGCTTCCCTTTGCAAGATGTGGACTCTTGGATGGATGATATGGATGTGTGGAGCTTAAGCATGGTCCACTGAATGTGTGTTTATATAAGTAATGATGATGTGAATGGAATAATATCAGTGAGATATGGTGGCCGTGAGTATGAATACCGATGGATGGTGGGGGATTTGAAAGAATTTAATGAAATGAAAGGGGTGGAAATGATGTGAATATGAAAATGATTGGCCTAAACCTCAAAGTGTTTTCCTACGTATCCCATAGGAGGGGAATCAAAGTCTAAGCTATTCTTGTGTGTTTTAGTGGGACACCTAAGGAAAATACCCGTGAGAAAGGATTCATAGATGTGGATCTGAAAGAAGTGAAAATTCCAGGATTGAGCATGATATTTTAAAAACAAAAAGGCTTAAGGGATATACAATGATGTGACATGGTTGATGGGATTTGACCTCAAATAGGATTCATACATATCCTTGTGGGAGGAAATCAAAGTCTATATTGTTTAGGATGGGGTATATAATTGGGGTGTATACCAAGGAGAACAACCTGGAGCTATGGATTGGGCATGATTTCCATCCTATCGTAAGAGGAACATTCTTGGTTATAGGTGTATGGTGAAGAGATGGGTTTATAAATGGTTAGAAACCAGTGGATGGATCAACCCCCCCCCCCCAGGGTTTTCGATATGAGAGATATTTCAAAAAGGGGGTGATTTCACATCATGATGGTACATTTATAGGAGGGAGCACCACCGTTTACGATGGGTTGGGATTGAACCTCATGTGGGTGTCCTGAATTCTAAAAATAGATAAAAACTTGTGTTTTTTGAGATATAGTTAAAAATCATGTGGTATGAATAGTTAACTGATGTCAAATGACCTAGAATGATGGGCGATAGGGAGTGATGGGACTTAAATCAAAGAGGCTTCTTATGTGCCCAGTATAGAGGGAAGGGATCAAAGTACACATAGTTCATGAAGTGGGGCACGATTCATACACACTCAGTTAACACAAAGAGGGTTTCATGGTCGATTAATAATCAAATACCATGTGATTCACGCTCAGTGTTAGAAAAAAGGGGCCAAAATAGACCATTTGATCACATTTCAAAAGGTGCATTATCGAGGAGTGGAGTAGGGATTATGCATGGATAGTGGTACAAAGACTCAACATGAGCTTACACTTTGTGGTAATCCAAAGTAAGGTGTACAGATATATAAGGATGATATGGACATCTTTTAAGGATCACCCTTTCAAGGTGTGTCATAGTTTACTTAGATGCTTCCCGAAGCACACATGGCGACAAAGCACAAGGGTAAAGAGGCAGTGGATTGAAATGGGGGAAGCTAAAGGTTCTCAGTCACATTCCCAATCTCTTCCACTCAGGCCCTCCAGACATACGACAACTCATAGTTTAACATCATTTTTTTGGATTAGGTTTTCTTAGGAGTTTAACTTCCTACATATCGGACGTTGAAGATTGGTTCCTCACCCCTAGGAAATATATAACTTGTACCAACACAAACATTGGAAAGGGAAGAAACAAGTAATGAGGTCTATTAATATGGTGGAGGATTATTCGATAAAGGGGTTCAAGTTAGGGTATATATGAGAAGAGGATATTGTTATTACCATACTAATGGGAATAAGTATTAGATATGGAATCACAACATGGAACTCCACCCAAGGAAATATGATATCACTTAGTTCAATCCAAGAGGTCCACATGATAGAGGTACATACCAAATAGGGGAATTTCCTATAAGAAAAAATAATATACTATTCGTTAGGATATGGAAAACACATAAATCCTCAATGGAGAGGTGAATGAAAGATTTATGGATTGAACCCAAAATGGGAGCATGAACACAAAATCAAAGAATGCAGAAAAATATGGCACGACACAAGTGAAATCTTGCAGAAAAGATAGATCTTTTGTATACATATATCCTAGAGTAAAAGGAAGAGTGAAGGGGTAAAGAACTTTATGGGCCCATGGATGATCAGTTACCTTGATGCCATGTGTTTAACACAGCCATAGAAATGGATGTCTTATGCACATAAGAGAATTAATTCGACATCAAAAATGGTATCTTAATGTGAGGGGTATGCTTATATTTATATGAAAAACACATGGAGGTGAGAACTAGGACTTATTCACTGATTATGGGATTTTACATCACATTTGGCGTGCAAGAATCATATGTTCGGGTACCTTTCATTGTGTGTGGGACTGATTTCTTTAGCACCCCTGAATTTACTATTTTTTGGATTACTGCTTGGAAGAACCCATTTAACATCAAATTGGGAGGAAAATAATCTTTCTCATGGGTTTCCATCTTACATGAAAATGTCAATTCTCTTACACAAATTCATTCCTCTACTCATGATTGTCTGCAAGTTCGAATCATGCCTTCAGTTTTCTCAAATACTTCCTTAAAAGAAATTCATCACCAATAGTAGTATTTGTTGTGAATTTACCTTATCGATTTCTTGATATCACACATTATGAGTTTTCTATTTCACAGGATATTATTAATATGTTTTTTAATTTGTTAGAAGGATCCCAATCATTTTTTTAATATTTTTAAAATTTAATTCATAATATAAAATCAATATTAATTATGAATCTGGTTCATTAAGAATAATAAGATGATTAATCTATTAGGATTTGGTAGGTTATATATTATTCCAATGTAATAATGTAGAAACAAATATTGGGTAATAGTCCTCATAGTTTTTATAGCTGATATTAGAAGTAGATTTCTATAATCAATTAGAACAAAATTTTAAATGAAAATTGATAAGTGCAGAACTGTGATAATAAATTATTTTTTTTGAGAAAATTTACCATTTATTGTAATTTTTTATTAATCAATATTCATGATGAATATGATAAAAATAAGAAAGTGTAATTATTTTGTTCTGTCACCTAATAGAATAAGATGAATCAACTCTCTCGGTTAATGTAGGTATTTCTCAGTTAAGGATGCAAATACAGTTGGTGAAAGAGTTGAGAAGATCATAGACATATTTGGGATGAAACATATATTATGTCTAATATCAGTTAATATATAGATAAAAATTATGTTACATTCAATGATACACCAATATTTTATAATTTCATTAAACAAGAGGTAATATCCATCAATGAAACCACTATTCGAGTTATAATTTAGCAATGTATTATATCTATTGAAAAATTATTTCTAGTATAATTATGTAATGAATAGGAAATGGTCACACCATTGGGATATTATCATAGAGGTGATGTAGGTCCCTTAGGTTCATTGATCTATTTTACTAGGAGGGAGCAAGAAATTATAATGGCTCGGACCTCTCTGGCCCATTCCTTTGTCAAAAAGAAGGCTACGAAGTGTTCTGGAGGATAAAATAGACTTTTCCCAGACTTTCCAGAATTTCGAAACTACACGCCGTGTAGTTTGAGTACACTCCGTGTACCCTCTTACCAGGTATACCCCGTGTGGATGGTCATGTCTTTGCTGCGTAAAGAAAATGGGTACACATCGTGTGTCCAGTCTACACGCTGTGTAGTCCTCCCCCGCGTATGCATTACCTTCAAACCGTGTGTTGACCAGTCAACGGTCACGGAACCGTGTTGGAGTTTGTGGCTAAGTGCCTAGTGTGTCAGCAAGTGAAGGATGAACACCGTGTTCCCGGTGGTTTGTTGCATCCTTTAGATGTCCCTGAGTGGAAGTGGGATGACATCTCGATGGACTTCGTCACAGGACTACCTAGAGCTAAGGGTGGTTATGATGCTATCTGGGTAGTGGTGGATCGACTGACGAAATTGGCTCACTTCATAGCAATCAAGGAGTCAGGCCCAGTGAGTACCTTAGCACAGAGGTACGTAGACGAGGTAGTGCGTTTGCATGGAGTTATGAGGACTATCATCTCAGACCGGGATACTCAGTTTACCTCACGAGACTAGAGGGGGTTACAACATGCTTTTGGCACCCAACTACGCCTTAGAAATGCTTTCCACCCCCAGAACGACGGGCAGACAGAGCGGACTATCCAGACGTTATAGGACATGCTGCGAGCATGCGTTCTGGATTTCGGAGGATCATGGGTATGACACTTGCCTTTAGTAGAGTTTTCCTACAACAACAGCTTCCACTCTACTATTGGCATGGCACCATTTGAGGCTTTGTATGGAAGGCCATGTCGTTCACCCATTTTCTGGGCAGAGGTTGGTGAGACAGGTGCTCTTGGGCCAGAGGTAGTGCAGAGCACCACGGAGAAAGTCCAGCTTGTACGTGAGAGGATGAAGGCGGCTCAGGACCGACAGAAGTCTTATGTTGATCTTCAGAGGATTCCCTTGGAGTTCGAGGTAGGAGACCATGTGTTCTTGAAGGTTTCCCCTAGATGGGGGTAGCGGAGGTTTAGTAAAGGGATCAAGCTCTCACCTAGGTTCATTAGACCTTTTGAGGTGCTGAGGCGAGTCGGCGAGGTGGCATATCAGCTGGCCCTGCCACCTCTGTTGGAGAAAGTTCATGACGTCTTCCACGTCTCCCAGCTTCGTCGGTACTTACACGATGACTCTCACATTATCGACTGGGGAGAGTTGGATATGGGAGACGATGCGACCTTCGAGGAACAACCATTCAGAATCGAGGATCGTAAAGAGAAGGTGCTCCGGGGGCGAACCATTCCCTTGGTTCGTGTTTTGTGGAGGCATGGAGGCCTCGAGGAGAGCTATTGGGAGCGGGAGACCCAGATGCACGCTCAGTACCCGGAGTTGTTTTGACTTGTGTTTTTCCTTGTTCTTCTGATCATTGTCTTGATGTTGTACTTTGTACCTTTGATATATGGAATGCTTGGCTTATCAGTTGTGAGACCTTTTGTTTTCTTGTTCCTTGGTAATGTGTAACATGTCCGGATGCATGGGAAAGGGGAGAAACCTGACCCTTAATCGAGATGCATTAATGTGGATGCGATTGAAACCGTGCGGGCAAGTCAGTGCCGCCTAAAGCAAATAATATCTCAACATAGGTGAAGAAATTTCCCAAACCCACGTGTTTGAGCAGTGTGTTGGTTGTGTGGTGCTCGGGTTAGTGCGAGTTGAAAAATCCTAATGCATGAAAGTGGGAAGACCCAATTCTTAATCGAGACGCATTAATGAGGATTCGAGTCAACCCGTGCAAGCGAGTTAGTGCCGCCTAAAGTGGATAATATCTCGACATAGGAGAAGGAATTCCTAACACATATGATTAGGGTTGTTGGTTGGGTTCCTGTTATAACGAGAACCCTAAGAGGTATCTTGTTGGGTTCCTCTGGGTTGGTTTTTGAATTATCGGGGACGAGAAGGTTTTAAGAGGTATATGATGTAATGGCCCGGACCTCTCCAGACCTTTCCTTTGTCAAAAAGAAGGCCACGAAGTGTTCTGGAGGGTAAAATAGACTTTTTCCACACTTTCCAGAATTTTGAAACTACACGCCGTGTAGTTTGAGTACACGCCGTGTACCCTCTTACCAAGTATACCCCATGTGGATGGTCGTGTCATTGCCGCGTGAAGAAAATGGGTACACACCGTGTAGTCCTCCCCCACGTATGTGTCACCTTCAAATTGTGTGTTGACCAGTCAATGGACGCGGAACCGTGTTGGAGGCCGCGTGGAGACCGTGTGAAAACGGCTGAGTAAACGCAGTGTACCATAAGTGCATGCCATGTACTTTTGCTTTTCATGCCTATAAAAGGAGGGGTCCCCTACTCCTTTCATCTCACACCTCTTCTCTCCTCTCCTCTGAGCAAAGCTCTCTCAAGAGACTCGAAGGCTCTTTCTTCCATAACATTTTCGTCCGAGCTCCAATTTACGTTTTGTCAGTGGCCACGGGATCGTAACGACGAGGCGGAACTTCTGAGATTGGATCTGTTTTCTTTCCTTTGGCTTTTCCTCTCCGACATCCACCTGAGGAGGTTTTTCCGGGACACCGACGAACGTCTTATAAAGTTGATCCGGGGGAGCGTTGTGACCAGAACCTGTTGATGTAGGGATTTCACCTTTGTCTCTCTAATCATTGTATCATGCGGGGTGGGTATCCTTTTGCTTTCATGAGAAACAGTTGAACCATTAAATAAAGATAATAACTGGTTAAAGAATGGGGTTGGTAAGTTATTGATTGATGTCACATTACTTTTTATATCCTGTGATATTATATTTGTGAATTGAATGAGCTTCTACCTACTGAAAATCACGGTCTTTGGGGGCATTTGATATGAAATTAAATATTGCCCTCTACTTTTGTATTTTCTTATGGATGGAAGCTTGTGGATTGTATAAATTGGATAATCACGTAAATTTGGCTGATTAAATGAAAATTTGGAACCCTTGTGTGATCACCCTGGTTAAACAAAATGGAATAATGAACATGTGGGTGTTGGCTTGGTTACGTGGCATATTATGGGGGTGTTTTGTGGGCTGTTGTGGTTTGGGTGAGCAGTAGGGCTGCGGTTGACTTGGTTGTGGGAAGGTGTGAATGTTTAATGGTGATGGGCAGCGGGGCTGCAATAAGTGGTATTAAAGGGATAACGATGTGTGGTGTGGTTATGGTGGTTGGCAGCGGGGCTGCAGGGATGGGTGTAAATGTAAACCGACTATGGGTTGTGTTTAAATAATAAATGGAAGAGTTAATGAATTATGGGGCTTGGTAATGAAACGGAAATAATAAAAAATGGGTTGGTTGGTTGTTAAGAAGGGTTTTGTTGTGCTTCTTATGTTTCCCTACCTTGTTTTGTGAATGGCAGGGATATGTTTTACGAACGATTGAAGTGGATGGTTGGGGATAGTTTCCCAGTAGTTAAGGAACTAAATAAGCTAATTTCTGCTGAAACGTGAAAACCTAAATGGGGTTGGGGTTGTTTGTTGAATGCATGCTTCGTGGTAGCAGTGTCGAGGCACGTGCTCAGTTTCTCTTTTTAGAATCCATAGGTTGGGATGAGTGGTTGTTATATATATATATATATATATATCTGTATCTTTTTTGTTTTGGTGAGTGTGGCTGGTGAGATTGGGTGGATAGTTTTCCTTGTTAGGTTTCTTCTGTTGTTTTCATGGGATATTAGGATGTCTTCCCACTTGTGCAAGAGAGATTTAGGTTTCCTTACTAAGTATACTTGTATGCTCACCCTATGTTTACTTTCAGGTTTCCAGGAGGACTACCAGGGACGTCCGGGACCCTACTAGTCAGACAGTTGGAGTTGTTGTAGTTGATGATCTCTTGCTTTCTTTGGTATTATACTTTTGAGCTTCCTTGTACTTGTACCTTGTTATAAAATTGTTTAAACATGCATGTGGGCTTGGTTTGGGTTTATTTATATACACTTGTCCTTTTCATTTTGGTGGTTGACTTGTCCTATTTCCCGATCCAAAATAATAAAAAGGGTAATGCCTCCCATATTTGTGAAAACTCATACCCTTGGTGCTAGTCACCAACCCGGGGCCTACTGGAGGCGGGACTCGGGGGTCATTATCTCCCTTTCTCCATTTCCAGCTCAGGAGGGGCATCTTTTGTGGGAGGGGGTCGTGACAGAAATAGAAAATTTGAAATATAGATCAATTAATATAATATTATTCAACAACTATTTCCCTTGTTTGAAATGAACTGAAATGATATAAATGTTCTTCATCATACTAAAAAAATAAGAATAAATTGTATTAGTATGTGAGTATAACTTTATAATACCATCTGGGTATATTATATATTACATACATAATGTAGAGATAATGATTGACCATCTCGTTAATTTTTTTAATCCAAACATTAAATTAAAAATGTGTTATCATTCATTTTTTTCATATGATGAAATCATATTATTTTTTGTAAAAATATATGAGGAATTTATTTTATCCTATATATTAAATAGAAATTCATAGATAGATTTTTTGTTTATGAAACACAAAAAATGTATTGTAAAATTAGTAGGGAATGAAATAATTTGAATCATGTGAAAATTTTGGAAAGAAACATACTATAAAATGTTTCGTTAGAACGGTAAATATTACATGTGTGAGGAAAAGGGACATAAGGATATAAAATACAAGGGGTGAATGAATAAAGAAATATAGATATTAAACTATAGAGATTCATGGAATTAATTAAAAACAATGGAAAAAAATCATGTGAACCAATAAATGAAAATGTAGAAAGGGTTGTATCATCCCCAACCCAGAAGCCACTAAACTAGTCCTCCATGTGGGGTGGTAACATGACCGTAAGTGCACCTCCACATATACCAATGGTTGCAGACTAGAAGCGAGGGTCCAAATAGTCAATTGGGGAGACTTTAAAACCTATTTATCAGAGTAATACATAACAGAAGATAAAAATAGTGGAATATTATCCAATAATACAAGAGTATTCAAAAACAACCACTCCCCAAAATGAGGTACAACCATGTCCAACAATATATATGACATACTATAATATAAGTGGAAAATTTAACAAACCCCAACACTAAAACAAACTAAAAAATCCCTAAAATGGTCTCGACCCCATGGTTGGGCCCTCCTCTACAAACAACGATCCCAAACCAACTATATAGAAAGAGTCGTTGCCATTATCTTGACATGAAAACATGATGTATTCTTAGGTAGAAAGGATGGCCCGAGCAAGGTGGGAGTACAACTCAATAGGACACCACCAACAGTGTCCACAAAATATCTGGTATAAACAGTTGTGCATGAAAAAGAAAAATGAATAATAAATAACAAAGAAAGATTAATTTCCCTTACCCAGTTTAGGTCTATTAATAACAATTATTACCATTTCCATATCATACTATTCCCAACACATTTAACATGGGTTTATCATACAGAACATGTTACATGGTATAATGTACACAATTTCATACATGATAAAAACACACAGTTTTCCTATCTCAGTAAGACCAACATCCCCATGCCATCCATATCCTCAAATTGAGGAATTAGTTCATGTGGATTTTAGCCACATCCACACCTTGAAGCATCAGTCTGGGAGGATACAACTGATAGGTAAATAGAGCATTAGTTCTATCCATACCTCAAGCATTAGTGGTGGTGTCTAGAGCCTCATTCCAACTAACCCATGAAAATAGAACCTCATTCAGTACCCCACACTACCAAGCTATGTGAACAAGCTATACATATATGTAACCATTAACCAATTATGCAACATGATATCCATTTACCATGATAAACATAAACCATAAAAAATTACATGAGGGTAAACATCGTGCCGGAACCCATTAACACATTTACCACATTTCACAACATTTACCCATTTAATCCAAATCTGTCTTATTATTCTTATCTCACTAAGAATTCATTCATTTTTCATATCTCACTACACTTTATTCATTATTTTTAACTTCATATGCTTCATTATAATGTTCATAATCCATTCCATTATGGTCTCTAATCGTTTCCACATACTAACCCAATATCCCTTAGGTTATTATCAAGACTAGATGCATCAACTAGCTTCTAACCCAACAAAATGAGTCACATCAACATGTTTATCAAGGCCTCAACATAATTACACAACAATATCACTTTTTCTTCAAAAAACCCCAAGGTTCGGCAAAGTTGGAACACCCCATGTGGTGCCCTAGATTTGTTTCATCACCCTCAACGCACCCCATGGGGATCTTGGGGGTCTCTATATACCTTTTTAATAGCCATTTTACCTAAACATGTCATGGATGATCAAAACATATTAAAGGAAACCACAAAACAAAACCACACATGAAACAATCCTCAAATAAACCATGGGATATAACTTTTGGACCACCTACCACGATTCCATTGGTGAACACAATCTTAAATGATCCCATAGATTCCACTTCAACGAACACTTGAGTCATCAACCTAGATCTCACCCAAATATTAGGGGTTTAGTTCTTAGTAAATAGAGAAGAAGAATATTCAAACCTGAATCATAAAATACAATCAAGGATGGGATTAACCTTACTTGGAGCTTTGATCTGCAACCAACGGAAACAAAAATTCCTTAGAAATGATAGAGAATGATATATTGGTTATTTGAGAGGTTTGGTTCATCCCTAGGGTGAAGACAGTTGAAATGAGAGGAACTACTGAATTGGGGTTAAAATCCCAAAGTGGCATAATTTTAATTTTTTAGAAGTTTATGGGTCGCACGGTTTACCCGCATAGTTTTCCAATCCATGCAAAAAACCATGAATATTCCACATTCTAATGTCCCACCACCCACACAGTTTCATAGGATGTTCAAATGATTGGCACTAACAATGCACATACCATGAAACCTACCTTGAAAACACCATTTTCTCCAATATTGTGTCCTGAACTCACGAAAAAACCCCATCCTTATTAAATAAATGGGTAAGCACTTAATCAAAGAAAACCTGGGATTAAAACAAAAACAATGAAAATAAAAGACGATTATAAGATCTAGGATCTTACTACCTCCGCACCTCATAACGGTTCATCCTCGATCCGAGCCCCCAAGATTCATTACTCTTCCGAGGAAAAGAGATTGGGAAACTGAGCCCAAATTTCAGATTCCAACTCCAATTTTTCATCCTGAACCTTTCCATGATTATATAGTACTCGCACTAATACCGCAACCTTGCCTCATAATAAATTCTCACTACGATCCCCGACATGAATCAGATGCTTCTCAAAAGACACATCATCCTCTAACTCCTCCTCCTCAACACCCACCACATGAATTGGGTCAGGGTGAAACGGTTGAAGCTGTGATAGTTGAAAAACATCACATGTCTCGCTATACCATAGAGGAAGAGCCAATCGGTACACCACTGGCCAAATCCTCTCCACAATCTCAAAAGACCCCACATACCTAGATACCAACTTTCCCTTCTTACAAATCTTTCATTTAACCAACCTTGGGGACACCCAAAGAAACACACTATCACCCACCTCATTCTCATGGGGTCTACACCTATGATCCTCATATGACTTCTTCCAAATCTATGCAATTTCCATCCATTTCCGAATAAAGTCATCTTTCTCTAATGTCTCCTGCACAAGACTCAGTCCCAATAGTTAAGATTCACCAAACTCCAACCAATACAACAAGGATTTATTAGGCCTTCCATAGAGACACTCCAATGGTTCCATGTAAACCATATCATGGGAACAATTTTTTGTATGAAAATTCAACAATAGACCGGTGATTTTCCAGGAACCACTGAAATCCAAGATGCATTCCCTCAACATGTCTTCCAACACTTGGATTGTACGCTCCGACTGCCTGTCTGTCTGCAAGTGGAAATCCATACTCAAAAGAAACTGTGTAAAAAACTCCATCTGAAACACTTTATAGTAGAGCGATGTGAAATGGGGATCATGATTTGAAACCATAGTCCAAAGTACACCCTCATACCATACTATTTCCCAAATATACAACTCACCCAACTTTTCATCGGTGTAATTGTCATGAATCAGTAAGAAATAAGAAACATTCGTTAGCTGATCCAAAACCACATCGACTGCATTATTCTTCCATTTTTCCCTCAATAGCCCAAACAAAAAATGCATCTCTACATCATCCCACTAAATTTCTAGAATGGGAATTGGGTGTATCAAACCACCTAGTCATTAATGCATGTACCTCACCTACTAATAGGTAAGGCACTATGCCACAATGCCTGAGACATACCTTTTCATTCCCAACCACAAAAACTACATACGAAGATTACAATAAATCATCGTCAAACTAGGATGTACTTCCCAATTTGATGCATGGAACACACGCATCAACTATTACCGAATGCACACCAGCACAACCACACAATCCTAAATAGAAACAACCCTGTCAACATTGATGTCCCAACTTGATAGTGGCTCCTCAACTTTATGTCTTTCTTTCAAGACCAATCATTAACGGTTGTTGAGATGATATTCCTTAACTCGACTCAAAAGTGTTGAATCAACCTCCGCAGAAGTAAGTGTCACCTAACCGTTTTAATTTTACACCTCTAGGTGAATCTCCCCGAACAAGGAAATCACCTCCCACTCGGTGCTAGATTAATGAACAACCTATTTCTGAGCCTTCAGACTCAGAGAATTAACAACAATATTCCCTTTACCTGGTGTATATACCATTTCAATGCCTAAATATTAGAGATAATCAACCCATCTTCGCTTCCTTAGATTCAAATCCCTCTTCTAAAAGATAATATTTAGTATCTTGTTATTTTTATACACCATTAAACATTCTACCAACATGTAGTGCATCTAGAACATTAAGGTATACTCTAGTGTAGCCAACTCAAGATCGTGAAGTTGATAATTATTCTAATGGGTTCTCTACTTCCTTGACCCATATGTCACAACCCACTCATCTAGAATCAGCACACCCACAAGCTCGATACCAGATGCATCCCAATATAGGATATACATTCAACCTAGCTCATGTAAGATCAATATCTTTGCAGTTCTCAATCTCTTTTCAACTCTTGAAAGGAATTCTCACAAGACACAAACCACTCATACCTGATTCCCTTCTTGGTCAAGCCCAATAGTGGTACTTCCAAGCGATTGAAATTCTGGATGAACCTCGGTTAATATCTAGAAAAAACCATAAAACTCCGAACAAATGAAACACTCTTGGGTAGCTTCAATGAACAAACATCATTCACTTTCTCGTGATCCACTGACACTCCTTCCTCATAAATGACAATTTGACAGCTTGGTGTGAAGCCGATGCTCTCTTCATGTACTTGGAAAGATGTCAAGCTACTGGGAATTTTCATCATGAGTTTTTGAGTACACCAAGATGTCTTCTACAAAGACAACCACAAACTAATCATAATAAGGGTGAAATAGTTTGTTCATCAAAGACATGAACACCACTAGTGCATTTGTCAAGATGAAAGGAATCACCACTAACTCATGCAACCCCAAAAAAATCCTAAAATCTCTAAGTGGTACGTCAGAAGGCCTCCCCCTAAATTAGTGAAAACCAGATCTCAGATTAATATTTGAAAACACTAATGCACCACTCAACTGCTCAAAAAAGTCATTAATTCTTGTAAGAGGGTACTGATTCTTCACCTTTATCTAATTTAACTTCCAATAATCAATACACAACCTTAACAACCATTCAACCTTGTTTAAAAAAACCACAGGAGATCCCCAGGGAGGCGTACTAGGACGTATGAACCCATTACAATCCAACTCCCGATGTTGAACCTTTAACTCCCAGAGTTCTATCGATACTATTCGGTATGGCGGAATAGAAATTGGCTACACTCCAAATAGCAACACAATCGTGAACTCCACATCCCTCTTTCGTGGAAAGACTAATAAATCATCTTGAATAACATCCTGAACCTAAAACACCACTATAAAGAATACATATTATTCCCATATTTCATCATCGAGCACTAGAAAAGCTACTCGAGCTGTGAGACTACCCAACAGATGACAAAATGGCTATGCACAACCATCTTGAACATCCCACTCTCCATGATGGATTTAAGCATCACCCTCAAGATTCCAGAACAATACCTTGAGATGGTAAAATCCAATGTGCGCCCAATATAATAGCAACTAGCCCATAACCTAGATTAGGTCAAAATCCATTATCTTAAGAACGAATAAGTCCCATATGAAACGATACCCACCAAATTCCATAGAAAATTTCTTACCCTCCCTGATTTCTTCATTACACACCCCAAACGGAGTGTAAATTGACATAACACCACACACACTCACAATAAGAAAATCCAATGCTACCAAAAAAATGAGATGAAATAAAACAGTGTGTTGCACCAGTGTCAATAAATGCACTAGATAGTGTAGAATCTACAAGGAATGTACCTCGAACAGTCGATGGCACAGCCTCAACATCACTGGGTGCAGACTAAACTAAATGAAGCTTCCATACCTCGAACACTGCACCACTTATCTACCCATCTACAAGATAAGCTCTCGACCTAAAGCTCCTTTCAGGTTCTCTTATGAGATAAACGCATGAACAAATACTTCTGTAAACCACTTAAAGAAAAATATATTCACCTGAGACATGATCTCATGTCTCTTCACATCATAGGAATGCCTCGGAACTACCGCATCATCCCCTGCAAATGCTGGAATAATCCATCATAGGTCAGTGAGCCAGCCATCATGCTCCATCGCCAACATTGACCCCTGAGTCGAGCTTATGAAATATGCACACCGCTTTTGCCTCAAATTCTCTAGGTAAAAAATGCCCTAGAAACATATCTTGAAATTCTATCCACAACATACCCTCATCCATCTCTATCAGTACAAGGATTTTCCACAAATGCTTTGATTAGATCCAAAACATATAAGCTTCCAACTCAACTCACTTCCCAATAGAAGTCTCTAGATGATCAAGAATCATATTTATAGACTCTATCCAGAACTATGTTGCCTCTGGCCCACCATCTCTAGTAACGGTCAAAGGGTGCTGTAGTTGAAACTCTCTGTACATCTCAAACATACTCGATGCAACCCGCACTGGGTCCTGATCCATTATCTGTATAAAATGATCCATGATCACAAGGAACCTCTCTTCCCCACTTTCATTTATCACCCCATTATCTATCCCCTATACCGGAGGAGTGTTCTTAGCAACGTCCTCTCATTGCCCAACCAGAGATCAACGTCACGGTGGAATTTTTCTACAAATAAATACATGAGTATTAGAACACATACCATAAAACATTCAAAACATAATAACAAGAAGGCTCTTCACCAGCCACAATAACCCTTAACATTCTATTAAACACCACCCCGAACATCCCTACCAGAAGACATGGACGACAAGGGTAAACAGCTATACACCACCACAAGGCTCACAAAACATGTTAAAACGACATTTTAATTAATTTCAAACACTTAATTACACATATTTCCTTAATAATCAATCATTAATATTTTATCTTCACTCCCTTACATTGTTTTGTTTACTGAATTTTCCATTTTAAATTATCCAAATCCAAAGTCCATTATATCATTCTTACCTCACACACCCAACCTATGTGTGCCTACCATAATGCATTCCAACTGTCTATTTAGGTTCCTAAAATTATGAATGTATGAACAACCTCATTCCATTGAGGCCACGAGCCAAATATCATAAAACAATTACATCACATAACATGTGAATCACCCAATTGAAAAATATATTCAACAGTAACATCACACAATCAAGAAAAACATTTACCAACCTAGGTGACTTGGGGTTTCCCTCTTACACGGGTTAGCTACTCCCATGAACGATCTCATTAACAAGGCCCTACACATCATAACCCCCATATACCATCCCAAATAACAAAATTTTAGAGATGGAGAAGAAAAGCCTCCCCTGATACCACTTTAAAATGTCTTCAACCCAAAAGATACTAAACCAGTGCTCTGAGGTGGGTGGTTGCAAGACCATATGCACGCCTCCTTGTATGCCAAAGGATTCTGACTAGCAGCGGGTGTCCAAATAGTCAATTTGGAAAACTATAACCCCTTTTTATTTGAGTAAGACACAATATAAGACAAAAAACAGCATAATAATAACCAATAATAAACTAGTATACATAAACATCCATTCCCCAAAATGGGGTACAAGCATGTTCAAAAATGAAAATGCCATGCCATATTACAAGTGGAAAAGTGAACAGAACCCAAGAAGAATAAAACTAGAAAATCCCCAAAATAGTCCCGACTCTAAGTCCAGGTCCTCCTATACAAACACCCATGCCAAACCAACTCCCTAAAAGATCATTTTCCCTTTTCCTAACCTGAAAACATGAATTCTACACTGCTACCCAATGGAGGCCCGAAAAGTGTGTCAGTAAAACTCAGTAGGCCACCACCAATAGTCTCTAAAGTATATTCGGTATATGAAATTGTTCTTGCAATAGGGAAATGAATAATAAATGGAGGGAATGATTAATTTCCCTCAGTCCGTTTGTGTACATTACCAAAACTTGTTACCATTTCTATATATTACCATTTCCAACACATTTAACATGGGTTCATGAAAAACAACATGTAACATGGAATAATGTACAAAATTACATACATGAGGAAAACACACCATTGCCCAATCTCACTAGGACCAACTACCCATTCAAACCATATCCTCAACTTGAAGAATTATTTTGGGTGGATGTCAACCATATCATCACCTCGAAGCATTAGTCTTAGTTGATGCTACTAATTGAGAAACATAGAATCAGTCATGTCTCTACCCCAAGAATTAATGGTGGATATTAGAGCCTTAGTAAAACTCAACCAATGGGCATAAAAAATCATTCAATGTGCCACACTACCATTCTATATTGGCATGCTATTCGTATATGTAACCATTAACCATTTACACAATATCACAACTATTTAACAAGTAAAACCTAAACCATACCATGAACATGAGGGTTAACACCATTCCTGAACCCATTAACACATTTACTACATTTCACATCATTAATCCATTTAAACAAATTCCATTTTATTAGGATTATCTCACTTATCATTCATTAATTGTGACAATCTCACTATGATATTTTACTATTCCAAAACAACAAGGATTCATTACCATGTTCATAATACATTCCATTATGGTCTTTATTCATATACACATATTAACCAAATATCCCTTAGGTTATTATCAATCCTAGCTGAATCACCTATCATATAACCTAACATAATTAGTCACATAAACATTTTTATTAAGGACTTTACATAATTACAAAACACTCTCACGTGTTTTTCACAAAAACTCATTGTTCGACAATGTTGGCACAACCCATGGGTATCTGTAGATTAGTCTAATCACCCTAAATGCACCCTATGGGGATTGTGAGGGTATCTATTCAAATTTTTAATAACAATTTTACGTAAACATGTCACGGGTGGTCAAAACATACTAAGAGACACCCATGAACAAAACCACACATCCAAAAATACTGAAATAACCCATGTGATATAACATATAGACCACCTTCCAAGATTCTGAGGGTGAATGCCAACATAATCGAGCCCTTATATTCTGCTTGAACCAACCCTTGAATATTCAACATTAATATCACCCAAATAGTAGGGTTTTAGATCTTTAGAAGAAGAGGAGAAGAAGATACAAACTTTATACTGAAAAGAGAAGAAAGGATGTGATTATCCTTACTCAGATAATTGATCTGAAACCAATGAAAAAAATGAATTTGAAATGAGGGAGAATGAACTCTAGGAGGCTTTGGTTGGTTTGGTACATCCCTAGGGTGAAGAGGGGTGAAATGGGAGGAAATCCTGAGTTGGGGTTAAAAATATCAGAGTGGAAAATTGTAAGTTTTAATAAGTTTCTTGGCCACACATTTTACCAACACTGTTTTTCAATCCATGTACAAACCATATAGAAAAAACTTTACAAAGTCCAACCTTCGAAATATTTTCTTGGTCTGTCCAAATGGTTTGCACCAACCCTTCGAAGACCGTGCGACCTACCTTGAAAACCCCTTTTTATCCATTGTCATGTCATGAACCCTCATAACACCCTAGAGCCTCCTTATGGACTTGGGTTAGCACTTAATCAACAAATAACAAGTGATTCAAACAAAAAATTAAACATGAACATACGTTTCTATGTCCAGAGATCATAAACATGTGAGGGAAATTCTTAGGAGATCACTAAAGATGATGTTGACGTTTGTTAATCTATTGGGGTGGATACTTTTTTCTTTATGCCGAATATATAAAATTACATTTTTATTTTTTATTTTCTAACATAACAATATAATATATATAATTACTGAGAACATTGTGTTTCCCACCAGACATATAAAGTGCTCTTTTTGTTAGAATCTAAGGTTGATATATCACTACAACAAGAAAGTTGTTAGTTAGTTAACATTACGCCCAATAATTCTTACCTAATTACATTCTTTAATATAATTCTAGAGGATTATTTTTATATAATACATTTTATGGATTTCTGTTCAATGATTTTAAAAAAAATTATTTCACTTATTAAATATTATGATTTGTAAAGAGGTTACAAAATGAATTTTCATTATTTGGGAGTATTCATCATATCATTTATCCCTATATAAACATATAATGGCTATTTTGAATGATATTAAAAGGTTTTTGGATAAATAGTTTTTTATGAATGAAAAAATAAACATATTGGAGATATTAATATTACAAAATAATATATTGATGTTTTTCATGTGGTTTTAAATAGAGATCAACTAGAACAAGCTGTTGAGTTTTTTAATTTTAAATTCTTTATGTGAGACATATATTCATGACTCTATGTAGAATGTACACTATATAATAACTAAATTTATTGATATAGCAGCTTGTGTTTTTTAATTATCAATTTATATGCTTGAGAATATCACCTTAGGGAATCCCAATTCTTTTAGATTAGAATAGAGATAGATCGTTAAGATAATACACTAATTATAGAGAATGAAATTTTTTTACTATAAAAAAAATAATTATAGTCCTCATGTTGAATAGTTTTTATACAATAAAAAGATCATTATATTTAACAAATCATGATCCACTTTAGTTATTATCTATTCCATGTAAATAATGATGATATTATAAATACAACATTTATTTAAATGTATTCACATTCAGGGTGTACGTTTTTTACATATTGAATAAATAATTCCAAAAACAATTTTATATGTATAAGGATTTAAATATTCATGAAAATTATTTATAATTTTATTTTTACATATTTATGATATCATATTGTACTATATTATATATTATCACTATTTTAATCCCTTAATATCAATTAATATGTATCTTATATAAATTTGAATATATAAGTAAATTAAGAAGTGTGAATACATGCTTCGGATTTTCTGGACATTTTGTCTCCATTGATGGAATCATAGTTGATCATGTAAATAGAAAAATAGTAATTGAATTTCATAAGTTGATGAATATATACTTGGTATGAAGTATAATTACATTTTCATTTAAATTTCTATTATTTTTTCAAAAAATCATGATTTCAAATCATATTAATCAATGATACACCAAAAATGGTTATGTTCACATGGAAAGTGGAATGTGAATAATGTTCATAATAATTAAATAAAGTATTTTTATTGATCTAATATTTAATCAACCATCATGAGATGATGTATTTGTGTTATATTTTTCCTCATTTCAGAAGAGACTCAATTGTGTCCTTATGTTTAATGTCATTGTTATTTCCTATTTATAAATGTAATTAATGACTCTGGAATGTAACTATTCGACTCAAGATTAGGAGACAAATTAAGTATTTTTCTTTATATATGTGTAGAAATTATCTCTATGTATATATTTGTAGGATATAAATAGGAAAAAAGACCCTAAAATTGTTATTTTCAATGAAATTTCTCTATATAAGGAAATGGAAATCGATCAAATTATTGAAAGATTATGACATCAGAATAACATACCACCCCCAGAATAAATTTAAAGTCCCATTTGTATTGAGGAAGAAATATCATATAGACCTTTAGAAAATGAGGGTTAAAAAGTGTCCTATTTTATTATATTAGTAATGAAAAATATGGGAATTTTTAGGGAAGGGGAAACATCACTAATTTTCGAAATTGTTGTTAAACCATTATTATTGGGAAATATACAAAGTTCCAAGTTTATAGATGTTAATAATCTAATGAAAACTAAATATCTGAATGATGGGAAATGGAAAGATATCAAATATGATTATTAGATAATGAAATATATAAAGAAGTTATGTGTTCCATTTATACTTGATATAAAAAGTGAATTATTAGATGACAATTGTATCTTGAATTTCTCTATACAAATTCATAGTGCCAAAATGTATAGTGATATTATTAATTTTTTTGGTTAAATAATATGAAACATGAAATTATTGATTATGCATCATAGTGTTGGGTTTTTATTTGGTGATGACTGAGAGATAACATCATAGATGAGTTATGAAACCATATATGTTTCTAACATTAAATGGGATGGAATTACTATGGAATTCTTCACATGATTACCAAACAATACAATATTAAATGAATAAATATGTGTTATTGAAGATCTTAAAGAAAATATTCTATTTTACTATCTATATTATATGATTTACCTATTTATAAAATTTAATGAATCAATATAAATTAATTTTAATTATTTATTTTTCAACTATTTCCTTCATGTGTTATCATGATCAAAAATTTACATCAAAAATATGGAAATGTATTTAAACTACTATGGATACAAAAATATGCTTGATGACATAATTCTACTCTGAAAATTATTGAAAATACCAAAGGACTACGAGACTATAGTAGTATTTTTTTTGAAATGATCAATTTACTTTCGATTTATGTGGGATATATATTTTTCGTTGTAGGATTTTTAAAATAATAATAGCATCCATTAATGTATTGAAATATAAATATATGAATAAATATATAGATGATATGATATAATTAACTTTTTAATATAATGATTTTGAAATAAAGTTTTTTTCAACGAACATGTATAGTATATAGTGGTTAATATTAATCCTTTCAAACCCCTTTTAAATGAATATGAATGAATAAAAATGGACTATACTGATAATTAATGGTAGGATATATCATTTTAAGTGGTAGAAAATATTTTCTTTTATATATCCCCGTTCAAGGATGTTTTATTTTTTATAAATGAATAATATAGAATCATTTATGTCTAACCATTTTAAATTGTACAATTATGTGGACTTCTTACTTACAGTTTAGAAGTTCCACCTATCCTATATAACGTACATGATTTTTTCAATATATCTTTATCTATGAATTACACTCATTTCTCAAAAAAAATTCTCATATCCGAGGAAATATAATTAGAAATACATTTATATTTCTATGAAGATGATATATAGATTCATGAAAATATGGAATTAGTGTCAATGAAAATGGATGACTTAGCAGATATATGAACATTTGAGAAATCATAAGATAGAAGAAGAGATTTGTGATCCAAATGAGATTACGATAATTCATATCCATAATCTATTCGTGAGTTATAATTCTTATAATTTAAAGGGATATATTTATTGAGGTAGGGAAGAATGTAAAACCTGAGCTTTGATATTGTAAAATATTCCTTTTTAAGAAATTCGTATAAAAATGAGAATAATTTTTTATTGAATAGAATTTAAAATAATATTATTAAATATATAACTATATTTTTCATAAATTTATTTAATTTTTTATGTCCAAATTACAATATTATAATATGATGAATTTTTTAGTTATTCTGAAATAATTCATTTTACATTGAATATTAAAAAATGCCAAATTTTTAAATACTCTTACACAGTTTCATCATATAAACTAATTTAATGTTACTATTTTTTAATTAGAATTAATAAAAAAATAATCTATTTTATTTTGAATAAAACATTTATGATAATTTAATTTCCATACAGAGATATAATTTTATTTTATATTTCATAATAACATATTTTCACAAAATTATATTTTTCATTATATTTATTTAATATATATTTAAATTCATTTTCACCACTTCTAAAAAATGAATATTTTAAAAAATACCCTATTTGGATTCAGTATGTTTATATTTGGAAAATATGACCATTTTATTCTTATTACATAAAAATAGTAATCGGGGTATTAGTAATCACATTGGTAAAGGGTAAATAAGGAAATTTGGGTTTATAATAATGTGATATGGAATTACAAATAAAAAATATATATATTATTTCATAGTATTTGATTATTTCATCCACAAAAAAAACTTAATATGAATATATGGAATATTTTTTCCATTTTTCTTTGGTAATTTCACTAATAGTATATCAACAAATAAAATTCTGAAATACCCCTCTATACAATTTAAAAATATTTTATATGGAAAAATAAGAAAAATATAATGTTTTGAATTACTGTACATATTAATATTGAATATTATATGTCAATTTTTATCATGTTACCATATTTTTTTACAAGTTTAATAATTATATTATGTTCCAATGAAATGATGATTCCTTATATATTAAATTAATAGATAAGTAAAATAAACGATATTAAAAAAGTTAAAAGTAACACAATTTGGATGAATTATTTGTCCAAACAAATTTTTATATTAAAATAAAATATTATTTATGTATTAATAGATTATGTTTGAATTTCATATATCTCATGATGTTTATAAAGTAAATTTAAATGAATCATGTGAAAAAATAAATTATTGATATTTAATGTAAAATAATAATTGTTAATTTATTTGAATTAATTATTAAATAATGAACAAGGACAAATTTATTTTGAAATGAAAATTTTATCCATTTCCATTTATGGTTCAATTTTCACATTACATTCATATTCTTGGATATTAGAATTTTAAAAATCATTAATATCATGGTAAATGTCAAAAATATTATTGGTGGATAAAAATTATCATGGTGAAATAAAAATCATAAGATGTCAAAATTTTATTAGAGGAGGTTATTTCAGCTCACTTTTATATTACATTGTAATTAACACAATTCAAAACCAATTTGAGATGAAAGAAATTATTTCATATTAATAATATAAAAAATTCCATGAATTCCCCTACTATAACTTATATATATAAATTCCAAAATTTATTTTCTACAAAGGTACTAGAATATCATTACCAAACCCTAACCAATTCACTTATCTATATCATAATCTATATTCAAATGTATCTTATCCATTAAAAAGTATAAAACTAGTTCCCTTAAGAGGATATATATAGAATGTCTACCGAAGAAGAGGTAAATATATTAACAAAATTTCATTATTAATATATATAATTTTTTTATATTTTACACAATATAAAATAATTTATTATGTTTCATTAATATATTTTAATTTTATTGTGATCATGGTAAAACTTTTTTCAACCACTTTTCAATCTTATTGAAATATAAAACATCACTCATGCATATATACAACTTATTGTCTCTACACAGGAGAATTTTTTTTACTCATATCCATTTTAAATAGATGTTTTAAAGGATGTGGATAAATAATATATTTTTTATTTATAATATAACTATTATAATGTAATTATATAATCATATATATCAAATTTCCTTATAATATTTCACAATATGATCTTGTTTCTCTTTTGTACAGGTGGACTGCCACATCCACAAAGCTATGTGATTCGTTTTTCATTTCTCTTTACCTGGATGGTAATATAGATAGATATATTGAATATATGTTATAATTATATCATGATAATATTTATGGATACCGAGTAACATTAATCAATTTATAAGGGAATTAACACCCATGATAAAACATGGATGAAAATTTAATGAAGCGAACACGAAAAATAATTATGATAGTGAATGATTGTTAATTATTTGATGATATGATGTTATAATAGAATCATAAATGATAATATAAATTTTAATATTGTTCATGTATAAATTAATAAAAAATTTAAACCATCATAAAATAGGATTAATCAGGTCGGGATGAGTGGAAATGAGAGGTAAGCAATTTGGTCCCAATTTAAAATCCATCAATACATATCTATTATTATGTAACAATCTATTTTTATATTGTGAATATAAAACACCATTGAGTTATTTAACATGAATATATATATATTTATTCAGTGTTAGTAAATTTTTAGTTATTTATTAATCTTTAAATGAGTTATAAAATAAAATTTGACAATGAGGTAAGAATCTATATGAAAATCTATATTTTTGGGAATTCCCATTATTTTTATTTAATAATCCTATAATATAATTAGTAAAAAATCCATAAATATTCTGATGATAGTTATTTAAGGATGTCACAAATTTTCATAAAAAAATTCCTCTCCATGTATCATGAACCATGATGAAAAACATTTAAAAGAAGATAAGATTATATTTCTCATGTGGATTGGGTATATTTCTCTTCCATGACACAATTTTTTTATATAGTTTTAAAAAACCTCTTGTTACTCACATATATAAGTTTTTGTTAATCCATGGAAACATAAATTTTAATTAGTGAATAATTTCCTTGTTTTTTGAATGATTAATTTTCAAATTTCATTAACAAAAAATTATAACAATTTTTTTAACAAATACAATGTTAATTTATTCCCCCATCCATAACCATTATATACAATTATATTATGTTATATATTTTCAAAGGTCTTAGGAATAAAAAAATTAACAATTACTTATTTCTCTATTTCTTTTACACCTAATTTATTTGTCTAATGATCATCCTTTTATTAAAAAACTTTATTTATCTTAAAAAACATATTTATATTTTATGCCTTCTTAATTTTGTGAACCCTACCACACTATCAATATAGTCAATTTATGTGATCATTATAAATACATATCTATAATATATCTATATTATTTTTATCTTATATATTATAATATCATAAATTCTATATCTTATATATATATGGTTTTTATCTATTAAATTTTTTTGTATGACTTGTTAAATATTGATATCTTGTAATCTTTATCCGGTAAGGACATTTGTTGATAATGCATTCTATTAATTAATTAAATTGATCATTCAGTTTATGGGAAAGGAAATTGAAACGTGTTGTTAAGTTGGTACAAGAATTATAAAATCCCTTTATGAATTGATATATTTCATAGAGAAACTATTTGGAAAGTCTTATTAAATGGGTTTTAGTGTATGCCAATCAATTTGTTAAACTATCTTTTCACATGGACATTAAATAAAATATATCATAGGGATTTATATAAAAAAATATAATATTATTCATTTCCATTATTTATAATAAATTTATAATTATACATGATACTAGTACTTTTGAAATTATCCATGGATTACATTTTTGCTAAATATATTGGTTAAATGGATAGTGTATCTAGTTATTTAACTTCAAATTATGATTATGAATTATATACACATCATAAATTCTATTTTACAAACACATTATTGAAAATCTCATCACACAGATTGTTTGAGATCTTTTACCTATTATATAATGAATCTCTCATAGATTTAATTTTTAGGATACCAAACAGGTCCTTCAGTTATGTTTTATATTTTATTTTATATTTTATATGGGAATCATGTATGTATATAGTTTATAATGACATTTAAACTAATTGATACTTCAATATGATTCCCCTTGGATTATATTACAATTTAATAAAGCATACATCTTCTCAAGGTAAATGGATTTCATGTTTTGATAGTATACATTTTATCTAACATGTGGTGTTCCACAACATAGGTTAGAGGATAAACTATCAACATTGAATGAGGACATTCTTTATCCAATAACATGGATGATATAGTGTATATAAACATTGATGTTCTATCCTACACATATAAGATCCTCTTTTATATATCCACTAGGGCTATGCTTTTAGTGGTTTATGCGTTGTCAACCATTCAATAGCCAGAAAGGATATATCATGGGGGAATATATATAGATATTTAATTTTTTTCGATTTCCCCATGATCTCCTATACATAAAATGCCTTTTGTGATTTTATTATATTATTTTTCATTGTTCTTGGTTATAATGGAAACATACATTCTTCCCTCGATTCCTACCCTTAGATTTCCTCATGCCCTTGGTCAATATGATTTCATCCAATATAGTGCAACTTTTTCTCACTATTGTATTTTATTTTTTCCTTTTCCGTTATTTATTCTTTCCTAAAACATATATTCAAGGGATTCAATTATTTATTGTGTTAATTTATTTTAGGTTGTTTTGTTCGTATTTTGGTCTTGTAATATTCATAATATGGTATTTTAGTCAATAGACACTCCATTTATGGAAGGTGGTTCCATTATTTTACATTCAACATCATTAAATTATATATTTCTTCTTCTTGATTTAATATTAATTAAAAATAACATTTTTTATCTAGAACGTAGTTTATAAATATTAATGGGTAAAAAGATTTATTTTAACCTAGTTTTCAAATGTTTCAATGTATATTTTAATATATTGAATTTATATTATTTGTATGTGTTTTCTTAAATATCTACACAATATTTTACAAACAATATTAGGGTTATATCTGATGAGTGGTATTTACTAACTTATATATGAGGGGTTATGATATAGAATTATGGTTTTTTGGGGATTGTACTATTTTTTTTATCATTTTTGGTAATACTTGTAGGTTAGCTAATGATAATGAATGACTACATATTTTTCCTTCTTATTAGATTACATGAAATTATATATGCATTTTCTTATATATATATATATATATATGTTCACATATATTCATTTGTATATAGGTATGTTCATGTGTAAAATTTTATGAGTATGTGTACATATATAGAGAATTTTCTGAAATTGAATTCTCATTTCAAAATGATTTTCAAAACATGATTTGACGATTTGTTATATTATACATGAATTATACGTTAGTTTATAAAGTTAAGACATTAATTTGAGGATGAATTTGGGAATTTTAATGCTTTTTAAAAAATGAGGTTTTTTATGAGATTTATAGATAATTTCAAAATATATTTATACACTGTTTCATTAAATTTATTTTTGACAAATGTGTTTGCACCCCAATGGAATCCTCCCTCACTCTATCCGGTGTTGGAATTATTTATTTCTTCTCATGTTATAATTTCTCCTCCATGGATACATTGAGTTAAATTTTCGTTAATCCTTTATTTTATATTTATTCTGTGTTGAAATGTTTTGTGAATTAAATAAATCACAAGATATTATTATTTTCATGACTATTATAGTAATCTTATTGAGAAATTAGAGACTATTGCAATATAATAATTTTTATACTGACTAAATACCATAGGAATTGAAAATTCATATTCCTTGGTGGTGTGAAATTGGTGAAGATAATTTAGGTTAATAAATTTTCATATTAACATAATAATTCATTGATGGTATGGAAGATTTTTTCAACCAAATTATGAATAGGCTCCAATCTTGATTTGTTTTATAACATCCAATGATTATATTTCTATGATCCTTATTATTTAATTCCTATATGTTAAACTATTCCTATTTAATTTTTTTTTTACCCATATGAATATTACACACACTATTGTTCATTATAAATATATGGAAATTATTGATTAAGTATTAACCATGTTCATGTTAATTTTTTTATTTACAAATCTATATTCAAAATAATGTCATAAGATAATGAATTTTGAAAATATAGTTTTTAATGAATTAAATAAATATATTTTGAATGGGATTTTTTGAATAAATTAATATTACTTTAATGAAGATAAGTATTAATATTGTTGGTGACCATGAGGTTTTTGAATGATACTTTCTAGCATTATGGGTTTCATCATTATAGTGGATGTGTTGACCTTGTTATGCTTTATTATACTATTTTTCATTATTAAAGAATTATTGAATATAATTATTTTTTATTTTTTAGTTTTATAATTTATTAATTACCCATTTGAACTTCGTCGATATGCACTTATTTTATTATACACAATAATCGTTTTTTATAGAGTGGTCATGAAATACATTTTTTGATTAAACACACTATATTTTATTTTTGAATTAGGGAATTCCTTTGGTTGATATATTATATGATTCCTTGATGATGTTTTTTATACTAGGGAGATTGTGATTTATAATCATCCATGTCATAGGTTTGCATAACATCACTTTTTAAGATTGACACTATATTGGTTTTTGATAGCGTATATTTATCATAAAAAGAATATTTTGAAGTATTTAATGATAGTTCTTACTAAAGTATTAATGTTACATAGTTACAATTGGATAATGTATATATTTTTATTTATTATTTATTCTAAAATATTATCCAACATTCTAAACATTTACATTTTTTAGGATGAAATATTTCGCTACTGTAAAGATATTTTAATATTATTTTATTAATAATGTGTTAATAAATTCTTAAATACCCATATAAACAATCCAATGAGTGGATAAAAATATTTAAGGGATCATGAATGGATATATTAGTTAGTTTTATTAATATAAAACAATAATTTGTTATCCCCTTCTGGATGAAGTTGATTATCAATGATATTTTTTCCATATTCATGATCTATACTATATCAAAATGAATTTTATATAGAACATTTTGAGATTGAATTCATACTAAATTATTTCTAGAATATAGAATAATAAATAAATTTTAAATTATATATTCACATAGATGAATTAAATATTTGATAATAAATTCTTTTATGAAAATAATTATATTTATTGCTAAAAAATTAATATATTAATAAGGTGAAAACGATATTACAAACCAATTAATGGGCTAATATTTTATATATATAAATTATAGGGATAAAAATATATAAAATTATTATTTATATATAGTGTATAGGCATAGAAATTAATGTTATTAGGAGAAAATTTTCCCATATACAAATTTTATCCCATGAATAAATCACGTAAAAATCAAAGAATAAAAAATTAAGGATTTAAATTGTTTTAAGAAGATGGTAAAGAATACAATGTTAAATATCGATATGGTTAAAGTCATAAAATACAGAACATGAATATTTATATTATATATATCATTATTGATGTCGGAATTAATATATGATTATCGTTTTTATCATTTACTATCCACCATGAAGACTCCAATGTTTTTTGAGATGTCACAAAACGTTTTGTGGGAAAATAATTATAATGAGACTATAGTTACATATAACAATTCATTGACTAAAAAATTATAATATCAAATTTAATGATACTAAATGAATGAATAAATAATTCATCCCAGTAACATCCAAATGGAATTCATTTAATATGAATTTTATTGTAGATGTATGAAATAATTCTAATTAAAACAATTCCATTAATATTTTGGTTTAGAAATTGTTGATGATAACAAAAGTAATTATAATTAAAGATTATTTCATGCTATATAAAATTTAATATCTATATATATATATATTAAATAATTAAAAATCATTATATAGAGAAAAATTAAATTCCATTTGATTTATATCAAAGGGATGGTTTAATTTTCCAGTGGGCACATCGATGAGAATTTAACATAGAACTAAACCACAATATGAATGACTATCCTAGAACTTATGATTCATATGAAATTACGATTTTTAATAAAAAAAATATATTATTTATTATTTACCATTAGATTTCAAAAAAATCCTAGATCAAATTCAACTGCTGGTGATGTACATTTTTATGTACATTTTCTACTCAAGAATTAAAAGGACACCACATAGTGATCTAGTGAAAATTAGTCACCCTACCAACTCCTATTCATATTATATAGAATATGGAAAATAAATATCCATATAACACCATGGTTTAGATTATATAAGTAATATATCAGCTACATTAATGTGGAAACTACATTTTTTGATAATTTCTCAATTATCATTTTCAAATTTAACTAAAAAATATAATTATTAATTTCAATAAAATAATATATAAATAATATATATATGTATAAAATATATTAATTCATCAAATAAAAATTCGTTCAAACCCATCATGTCTATATAATTCATCTATGGTGTGGTTCAATTAACATTCAATGTTGACTAAATTACTTTATTATTATAACCACATTTATTTATATTTAATAGAACATTAATAAATTAAATTATATAACTATTTATTAATTTTTTTCATTAACATGGTTTTTTAATGTCATGATAAAATTGGTAATAGTCAATTAAATAACAAAATGAGCTTTAATAAATTATCTAAAACAAAGAAAATAAAAAATTCATATTTTATGAATCATAATTGTACCTATTATATAAAAAATGCATGTACATTAAATATATATTCATTATGAAACCATTAAAATGAAATTTTATTTTTGAAGAATTAATTTATAATAAACATTGAAAAATGTGGAAACAATGATTTAATTATGGGACTCATGAAAATGTATTCTATCTAATAATTCTAATTAACAAAAATAAAAAATAAATATGTTAAATGAATAAATAATAATAAAAAGTGAAATAATATTTACAATCGTTCATGAATTTTTAAATGATAATTTAAATTTTGATATATAATAAATTAGTATTAATTTCTATGGAACATAAGTATATGTAAAAATATTTATTCTAATATAATTCTTCATTAATTCTATTTTTACATTAAAAAAAATATTATCCATGGATAATATTCTACACTACTTATAACAATAAGAGTTGAATTTTTTTTTAAATTATTTTACCTAAAGAGGATTTAAATTTCTAATATTCTAATTTACTATTTTTGAACAAATATTGAGTGATTCATGAATTTATTATTGTGAAACCAATTTTATTTTCATATGAAAATCAGGTTATGAAAATAATTTATATTATTTTTTGATCATTAAATTTATTTCAATAATTATCTAAGGAAATATTTTTATTCGATGGGTGGATTAATAATTATAACCCCAACATCCCCCATTTCATTGATTTGAATATGTATAAAGTAATATGTTATGAATGAGTCATCATTATAAATCCTTCTCCATAATATTATGATTATTTTTTTGAGATACATGATAATGTATGAAGATGTAATATTTAAATATATATTTCATGATTTATGATGAACATATTTAAACATTAATCAATTATATATTAAATTATAAAGGAAAACTTTGTTGAGATAATTTTATATTGTCTCATATTTAGCATATAAAACCATAATGTTTTAATTACATTCACAAAATATATGTTAAATATTTTTTGAAAAAAGGGAAAATGAGATTGGGTTTTATTATTTTTATAAATATTATAATTAAAAAAGAAAATAGTTTTTATGATAGAATTAAAAATGGGAAATAAATTATTAGGATATTCCTCAAATAAATTATATACATCCCTAAATCCACAGTCCCATATATTATTTTGAAACATAATCTATACATTCTGAGAATTGATATTGATAAACATGAACCAAATAGAACAGATCCAAACATGTCACATCAAAATAAATATTGAAAAACATGCATAGCCTTGTACAATTATGTTTTATTGGTTTAAAAAAATATGACAACACTTTTATAACGTCATAGATACATAAAAATTTTGATTTCAAAAATAAACATCATCTCCCACTATGTTCTTTACATGTTGTAACTTTATTATGATTATCATTCTTAAAACCATATCTTAGAACTGATTGAAATTTAATAATAATAAGGTAGAGGAAAAAGGATCAGTAGGTATAATAATAATCATTTAAAATTCTATATCATTAATGGGAATATGTTAAGAATAAAGGTATGATGACATAATCACATTATATAAAAACATCATAAGTCAATTCATTGCCTTGAAACAAGGATCACAAAACATTTGATATTCAAAAAAAATTTAACATAAACATTTCTGATAATAACGAATAATCAAGAGTCATGTGATGTCAATATTATGAAAAAAAACATTTTAAAATTCAATGTGTTCACAAAGACAAGAATTTGGTATACTTGACCACCTTGATCATAGATTTATTACATGAACACTGAATGATTGTATAATATCACCTCATTAATTAATTTAATATTATAATAGTAACCTATTCTATTGAAATTTTCATCTCTTTAGAGTGACATAAATACATTCAACTCTATAATCATTTGCAAATTAATTACGGTTATATATCAGAATAATATATAACTTATTAAATAAATAAAATAATGTAATATTGTTCACATAACAATAAAAAATTGAAAACAATTCTCTGTAACATATATTTATAAAAACCATTAAAACATTAACTTCTGGTAAAAATAATAACAATATTTCATGAAAATATTAATTTATAAGTAGAAATAGATGTTATATGAAAATCTCATTGAATTTATAATAATAAATTTAACAAAACAATATGTATGGTCACAATTTAATATATCTTTAATGAAAAAGATGTAAAATAATTTTTTGATGTCATTGATGAATATAAATTACATGGAAATTTTGATAAAATCATTATTGAGTAAGATAACATTTCCACTTTTGAAATCACAATGATGTAGTAAAATATTAATTAATTTTTGGAAAATAACGTCATTTAATATAACAATTAGAATATATCATCTATTAATGAAAAAATATTTAAAACAATATGGGAATATATTTTCATATATAAAACTCTCAAATTAAACATTGTATTCAATCTTGTTTAAATAGAGATAAATGTTACCCAATGCTCATAATGTCATGAAATTTCAAGGTAAAATTTTTTCAATAAGGTTAGTTATCATATATAATATCAATATGAAATCATTTATTTCTATAATGTTGTTATCCATAATTGTTTTAGAAAACATATATATAGAAAAGATAGATTCTCACCAATAATTAAAATACAAATTCAATATCACATATAAAAACATTTGTGTTGTTTTTCAACAAGTAAGTGAGTAAATAATAATTAAACAAGTTAACCAAATTAATAAATAGAGAAAAATATACATGGTTTTATGAAATAAGATTATATAAATTTCTCAATGTACCCTTGAACCTAATAATAATGAAATAAATGAAAATAACTACATAAATCCTTTATCGCTTTGGAGTTATTCAAATTAAATTTCATTAAAATAATGATTTTTATATGGATCCATAATTTCATGATTTTAAATAATTAATATAAAAAATTTAATTTATGGGAAATTATAAACCCCTTATATAGAAACTATAATGCATTAAAATAAGTATATATCAAAAAAATCATATTGAGATAATGAAAATTGTTAGAAAGATAATAAACTTTGATGTGATAATAAATCAATGTAATTATTATGTGAAAAAATTTAAATCAAATTAAATATAAAATAAATATAGAACAAAAATATATATTGATCGATTCATACAAAATAATTTAATAACAATGTCAATTAAGTAGAAGAAAAAAAATTATGAATGTAAATTGAGTTTAGAAACCAGTTACCATTTTGGTAACGTCTAAATTCAAAACCCTAGGATAATGATAATCCAATATTAAAAAGTGAAAAATAATTTTTGATTAATTCCTTATATATATTCTACAAGGTAATTATAAGAAATATATCAAAAAAATTTGATATTGAATTCAAACATGCCTCAATTAATGAAATTTTTAATAGTTCCATTATATTGAAGGAAGACATTCTATAAAAGTCCTTTAAATAATATATATTAGTCACATATATTTTAATAATTTTGTTTCACATTTATTACATGTATTACACATTATCCATTAAACAATTTATTTTAGTTATTTTAGTCACATGTTTAATTAGTCAATAATTTATTCCTATTCCATGTTTTTATAGGATGTTTGAGTCATAGTTGAAAAAGAACATTGATATGTTCACCATTATAAAATATATAGTCATTAAATTATATAAATAATATCATTAATTATATAATTAAAATCTTTATACATTAAATATAGTTTTATTACAATATAATTAATATGTACCTGATAAATGATTCACTACACATCATGGATGTGGAAATCCACCTGTAGACATAAATGAAGCTATTATTTTAATAGATGGAAGGAATAATATTATATGATATATTTTCCTACAAAAATGGTAATAATAAAATTAATTCATATATATAAATTATTTCTATCATTACAATCCTACATAATAGGAAATGATGGAAAATTAAACAAATCACATCATTAAAGAGTTAGTGGAGTTTCTTGAACAGATGATGTTTTCTTTATACATTTAGGGAAAAATGAGATAAAAAAGAGATTTGACATAGTCGTAATAAAATTTCCACAAATGAGTTATTCATATTTTATTCTAAAATCATGGTTAGTATATATATTATGAAGGTTGAAGAAGATTTAAAATAAAAACAACCAATTCATAGTTATACTAAATCATTAGTAAACAACATTTGGGTTACACTATATTCCATATATGGTGGGATTTTGATGAGAAATAACTTATAAGATGTGTTTGGGAATTTTGGTCAGAATTATCCATTCTAGAGTGATAAAAATATATGACTAAATTTTGATGATGTTCCATTTTAAAAGTGATTAGAGGGTCCCCCATGTAATTACTTAAATTATTAAACTAATATAAATTAATGTTCATTTAAATGTGGAACAAAAATATTATATTTAAAATCTAGGATGATGATTACTCTAAATATTTTCTGCTAAGAATATTTAAAAAAAATTATTTATTTTTTCAAAATCATTCCCTTTATTTTTAGTAATCATTTACCCGTTTGGAAATCACAGTTATATCATGGTTTTTAATATTTATTTCTCTATAATGTTATAATTATAGAAAAAATAACCCATAAATGGGTCATGGTAAATAATTTTAACCACATCCCAATCAATTTGGGGATGAATGTAGTTTTAATAACATGTAATATATTAATGGTAGAGTTTTTATTATAAATTATAAATAATTTCATTTTTTAGGTATACATTTAATCTGAATTAAATTAATATAATATAACTATGAATTTTTATATACACCCTTACGTATTCCATATTCTTTTATACTACTCTATAATATTCATGTTAGAATAAAAATCAACCAAAAAATTACTTTTAGAGTTTTGAAATCATTTACTTGAATTTTTTATTACTTACAAAACCACCATATTCGTGTTTAAAAACATTTCAAGGTAATTATTTCATAAATTAAAATTAAAATTAATTTAACATAATTAACATAATTTCATTATTCTCCAAATAACATTTATTAGTCCCTAAATAACTATTTCTTCCTATGTGAACATATATTAAACATTCTATGTAACATAGTGAAATTATGTTTTTTCGTTACATATAATAATATATCATTCATTTTTCAATGATAAATTTGAATAAATTTCCATAATATTGACCCTTTGATGCGGATGTACGAAAATAACAAAAAAATAGATTATGGGAATGTGCTATTTTTCCCCAATAATATTATTTTTTTAATTATGTTCCCAAATAACCCTAACCAATGTGATAAATAATCGCTATTATTACATTCAATAATTACCACTGATAAAATGTACATATTTATAAAATAATAAGCTAATGATTCTAAATTTGGGGTCCTTTTATCGATATTCAATTCTATTATGTGGATGTTATTAATTTTAATATAAAGTCATAACCATATTTAAAATCTATTATCTAAAAAATATGTTTTGATGTCCAAAAATAAAATTTTCCATAATTTGATAAAATGATGATTAATATAAAATTAATTATATCATATAAAATTAAATACAGATTCTAGTACATTGAAATAAAATAAAAATAAAAATGTTGCTTTATAATGAAAAAACTAGTCACATAGTTTAAAAAATTTAATGAATCATTATTCAGTAAAAAATCAACTAGTTAAAAAAATAACTAAAAATATCACCATGATAATACTGATAAATTATTTTCAAAATAGATAATTTTTAAACAAATATGATATGAAATTGATTAAAAATATGAAAATAATATTTTATCATAAAGAATTGTTGAAAAAATACTGCTGATGCATTGAATAGAAATACTGAATATTTAGTTCTTATTTTATATGAATTAATATAGAAATTTTATTTTGGTGAGAATCATGTGTTTATATATAATAATTAGGTTACTCCATTTCCCATCTACAAATTTAATTAATATTTTATGTCATTCATATATTTGTAATAATATGTAATTTTTACTTTACTCTCGGTTTTATATGTTATACATGATATTGAATATAGTGTTGTTTTAAAATGTTATATAGTTACATTCTCCAGGAATTAAAAAATTAAATACACAAAATTTGAATCTAAGCGCAGTAATACAGGGTCTAGAACAATATATTATTTTTTTGAATCATAAACTATTAAAATGGTTAAAAACATCTTATTTAATAGGGGGAAGGGAAACATGATGGTAATATTGAATAAAACATAAATAGATTTGAAAATAAAATACATTCTAAGTAAGATTTGATATATAAACTGAGGAAATAATCAATTACAACATAATTATTGAGAGTTAAATAGGATTTTTATCACAAAATTATCCATGAAAAGTAAATATAAAAAAACAATAGGTTAATGATATTTGAAAATAATTGTCGATTCATCAAGAATGATTTCAATATGATATTATTTTTTCACATATCCTTTCCAAGAATATTTTAATTCCATTTCCATCAAGAAAAATAATATAAATAAATATACAAATATGATTTTCAATTTATCCATTAATTTAATTTCATCTTTTGGTTATGAATTTCATAAGGATTCATCCTTTGTCACATCGTTTACTCCAAAGTATAAGTATTAATATTTAATACCTAAATATATTCAATTAACATTTACTAGACCAAATACTTATATAAAATCATGAAATTATATTCTTAATATCTTTAGATAGTAATAATTGTTAGCACACAACATGAAAATTATGAATATTATCAAACATTAATATGAATATAAATCATATTATTCTATAATATCCAACCATAACACCAATGATTCAACATATATCATTCCTTAAATAAATAAACCTATATAATAATTAGCCTTTAAAACCTTATCATTATTTATTTTCATATCCTCAATTATTTTCTTATACCTTTTATCAAACATTTCAATAAATTTAATAGGATTATAATGAAATAATAATTCATGTTAAACATAAGGGTCATATAATCCTAAAAAAATGAAATTTTTAAAAATAATTATTTATCACTTTAGAATACATTATAATAAAACCAAAATGGGTTCTCTATGAAATTGATATTATATTAAATCTTAAACAAATAAAATTGATATTTAATGGATTACTCTTAAGTTAAAATGAAAAATAAAATTATTAAATGTTATCAAAAACATGGTCTAATACAATTTAAACATCTCTAAAATATCACATAGAGATCATTTTATAAAAAATAATTATATTTATATGGTAATAATACTAATAAATATGAATAAATTTTAACCACCAAAGACATATAATCGCAAAAAAATTATTTTATATACTTTATAAATAAGGAAATAGAATTATTATAGTTTTATAATAACATGACTAAAAGTTATATATAATCATGGATAGATAATAAAACGGTCCATAATAATATCTATCATCTCCCATTATATAATTTACATATAATAACCATTCTTCATCATAAAATAATTATAAAATTATTCATATTCTATGGAAATAAAAAATATAAGAATCATGATTTCTGATTTTATGTAACGCTAACCATAATATTTATCGAATTATTTTCGTCAATGTGAATGATATGAAAATATGTGTATGATGGCATAATCAATGTAAATGATTAAAAAATATGAGAATTAATGAACCTCGGACTTGAATTATAAAAAATTTCACCTATAATAATACTTTAACAGAAACATGATTAATAATCTTTAATTATCTTGATTCATGTAACTTAGAATGTTATAAAAAATCAATTTGTATATCTTAACTTGTATGAATAATATTTATTAGAACACTGTAATATCATATTTATATAACCAATACTTGAGCCCATGAATATGGAATGAAAATCCCTTGTTTATGATATCCCAAACACTATTCACTCAATAGTAATTGAATCTCATTTTCCCAATGGCCTCAATAATTCCTCCCCTTATGCAAGAGGCTTTAGACTAGAAGTGTGGATCCTTGTTGGGTTAGTGGGTATACGATAACCTCATGATTATGTTGTATAAAAGCAGGGTAATATTATAAAATAATAGGGGAATCATGTTGAATAAATAATGAGTGGAAACGTTAGAATAAATCATATATATTACCATTTTATCTCATTAAACATTATAATATAATTTTAAGATCATTAAATGTTATTAAAAATAATAGAAATACATTGAAATATGAATACAATGCAAAACATATAACAAAAGTGATGAAATATAAAAAAAACTATCCGTAATAGAATCATTGTCCATATCATGATAATGTGATCCCCTAATCCTTTTCATCAACCAATAATGAATGGTTAATATGGATCATAACCAAATAGCTAACTATATAAACTATGTCTGTTAGCGTATCCAATTTTGGCACAATCAGGGTATGAGATAACACTCCATAGGATACAACCAACAGTGTTTATAACATGTCATGTCTGTACGTATAGGTTGAAGTAGTGTATAAAAATAAAATTAGTAAAAATAATAGTAATACAATAAAATATTTTTTGTTAATAAACAATCACTTTTGTCAATAAACTATATCATAAATGATATATGTAAATCATAGAAGAAATAATAGGGAACTATGTCATCTAATCTTGTATCAGGACGATATGGTTCAGGGTCTAAGTAGTTTTGACCTCCATGGAAACCGAAAATAATACTAAAACATGTAAACATTATCAAACATGTTTAAATTTACAAGGCATCAAAACATGTTAGCTAATATAAGTATAAATGAACATGTTATCCAATCAAGTCATGTAATATAAATCAAGGGAGTAGAAATCTCTAAATAAACCTAATGTTTTTTCAGATCCACGTTCTAGAAAATAATAAATAAATCTGAATAATTATGTAAAATATATATAAAGAGTAAAAATTCCTGTGGAATCCAAATGATCTATGCAAATATGATATAAGAAGTAAACATGGCCAAGGTATCCAGGTAAGTCATTTTATATAGGTAACTATATCCAGTGTGTAACATCTGAGGTAAATATAGAATATGAAATTTTCATATTTATTAATATTTTTGAATAAAATATTAATATTACATTAAAGGGGGTTCTATGTTTGATGTTGTACCCTATACGCAACACCAAGTTTCTTTGAAATCTTTTGTTGCACACTAATAATATAATATTATTATTTTAAATGGTAGTTAACACCTAGCCATTGTAGTGGATATAATTAACATAACTAACTACAAAATGATTATAAATGTTTGTTAAATATTTTAAAAAATACCCAATAAATTATAGAGGCTTAAAATGTGAATGAACCCAATTTTAAGCATAAATTTTCTAATATTCTTTAAAAGATTGATTAACCGCCTTTTGATGGAAAAACCTTTTTAAAAATATTTTTTTTCAATTTTATATGTTATATTTGACAAAATAAAATCATTTTTTATCATCAAGACATCAAAATTTACTTTGTGTAAATTTTTGGTATTTTTCGGATAAAGTTCAATTTTTAATGAATAGTGAAGAATGTTGTATTATAATTCAAAGAATTCATTTTAATCTAATGTATTTATATGGTTAGATTATTTTTTAAACTATTTTTAAATTTTAATTACAATATATTTTTATCATTTAATCCAATGGTTTTCGTTATAATTAATTTCACTTTGAAAATCGACATAAACTAATATCACTCTTTTGATAGATATTGTTTCTTTAAAACGTGCTTTTTTTGACAGCGGGAATTAACTATATAAATTATTAATGAAAATTATATGTATTTTATTTGTTAAAATGGACATCATTTTTGAATTTGTAATATCATATATATCTTAGAGTGGATATTTGGTATTTTTCTGATAATGTTCATTATTTAAAGAATAGTGAAAAATACATCATTTTAATTCTAAATTTCCTTTTCATAAAATTTATTTATATAGTTATATTGTCATTTTAATTGACTTTATGGTGTAATTTAATTATGTTTTTATCAATAAATATAATTTTGGTCATTGTAATTCATTTTACTTTTAAATTTGATGTAAAAACAAATCAATCTTTTGATAGATTTTACATCTTAAAACCCCGTCTTTGGTTTTAACAACGGGAATAATTTTTAAATTAATTACTAAAATTTCTGTTTTTTTAATTTGGTAAAATTGATTCCATTTTTAGAATCATAAGTTCCAAATTATGTAATTTATTATCTTTTTTTGAATATTATGAATAGTAACGACGACAATTATCTTTAATTATAGTGATTAATTAGTAATCGGGTAGTTAACTATAATAAAATAATATCATAATAATATAAAATGAGCCCAAAATGTGTCCAAATACTTTTTTATGAGTGATTGACGACCATGGAAATCTTTATACCAAACTTGAGGGCCCATGGATTCACATGGGTGTGATAGTGACATTTATGACATTATTTTTATAAAAGAAGAGAAATATAACAAAGGTTTGTATATCCTAAGTAAAAAAAATTTAATTTTGATTACATAAATTATCTTATAGACTATAAATAGTCATTGGAAAGATAAATATATTTCCTACATCATTGTATATTTTTTATAATTTTTAGACATTAAATAAAAAAAATTATTTATGACACCATGATGATGCAGTGATTACCTAATTAATGAACAATTTAAATAAAATGAAATTATAAGGTAAAATATAAGACATTTACTTGTATAAATCATATTATATGGGTGTATTTGGAACCCTTATCACCATATTCTCAAAATATATCATTTTGTGTCCTATAAAATCCGAAAATCATTTTATAATAAAGTAACATTTCAAGATTTTCCAAAAGTGACCCTCCTCCCTCTTATAAAAGGCCCCCACCTCTACCCCCTTACCCACACCACTCAAGCCCTTGTCTCATCCGAACTCTGCTCATATGATCTCTACACATAACTCTATTTCTCCTAGAAGCTCCACTTTGGGCATAAGTCTTTCTAATGAATCCTTTGGCTAAAATTAAAAAGAGTTACCCGATTTAGCGGTAATGTCGTCTCTCGATTTTCTTTCTTTTTTTCCTTCTTCAATTACCAGTATCTTATTATTATTTGATCACAAAATAACACCAGTATCCTCAATATAGTAGGATGTTTTTATTATAATTATTCTACCTACACTTGCACAGACCATTGTCTAATGGTTAAAGAACATACTGTTTTGTGGGTGGTGAATTACTGTCTCACGAAACGATGATTGTTCAATCTTATTTTAACACCTCTCATGGTGGCCATTATGATAGAAATATATTTATATATGATATATATTATATTTATGTATTATCTATGATTCTATATTTTATATTTAAAGCATACCTTTTTTCTTTGCATGTTATGCAAATGCGATAATTTCATATGGGGAAGTGTGGACATCTGCCCCCTCATGTGATGTGACTCATTCATGCCAATCCTGGAATTCATAAAGAATGTAATTAATGAACTTATGTTACCTATATAACATATATGTTATACTATCATTATAATATATCTATGTATCATTTAGTTTTAATGTCCGTTAATATGAAAAAAAATGAAAGTAGCGTTCATGCGTATGTACGGCCTACCGTCTCCATGAACGGTACATTTCATTTATTATCTCTATACATTATGGAATACAATTAAATACATATATACTAGATATATATGATATTTAATTCAATAAAATAATTCTGGAGATGATGTATTTATAACTACATGGACAATTCTCTTCAAACAAGTTCATTTTTGAATCACGTACCAAATATCAACAAAACGTATGATATGAACTCACATAATTAACTAATTGTTATATCATGATAATATGTTATATTAATTGAATAATAAACATTAAATTATGTACATAAGAAATTATAAATTGACCATGGTTTATTATTCAGGAATATAAAGAAACGAACAAGACAAGTCAGACTTGAGGTAAGGTATTTCTTATCTCACTTTTAATTCAATGAGATTTCCATTGTTTTCCACTTATTTGTTGCATGTGGTGTATTGATTACAACCATTTAATATATATTATCATGATTATATTTATTTTAATGGTATTATGTTATTCATTTGGTTTTTATTATCTTTTGGTCATACGACTCGATTGATTACAACGAGGTAAGGGGTTTTTATCTCACTTTTTATTCGCATGATATTCATGCTACATTTTCCACTATTTACTTTTGTGTGTTGTTTTTAATACCCATTATTGTATTATTTGTGTAATATAATTTAATATATGGTTATTTACATCTTCATTGTATGATCCTTTTTTCATGGGGTGTATGTTTCGAATGTTACCCAAATCGGTAAGGGAACCTTTCACCCTCCTCTTTTTAAAAGATTTATTTTTGTTAGGTATTTTCATTTACATATTCTTATGTTGGGAAATGTTATTATATATCCTCATTGCTGTAAATCGGAATCCCAAGGGATGATATACCCTTTTTATCTCTCATCAACACATTTTTCTGAATTTTTATGTGAAGTCGTTAGGCTGTTAAATTTCTGTAAGGGGACTTCTTAACCAAATTTAAATTCATTGTGTTAAACCTCTATTTATTGATTATGTCATTCTATGAATATGTGCGGATGTCCTCTGATTGATTTACACTTAATATACACTTATATTGGGTGTATTTATATTTTTCACACATAATTATGTAGTTGATTTATCCTTAATATAATGACATCGTCTTTGTACGGGACTTCATCTCAATCTCATTTCATTGAGGTGTCTTTTCATTTCTACACGACTTTATTTTATACGGTGTATAAACCCCTTTTAAATTTTCATTTAATTCAAAGGTAATATTTTCTCTATGAAGCGTTTTACTAAATGAAAAAAAGGAAGGTTTCTTTTCTAACGTAAGCGGTGACAAAAACCTTTTCTATCGCTGCGAGTATTATTTGATCTATGGATTCCTTAACGATCCGTAGTGTTTTCAAAAGAAAAATAAATATCATATACTCTTTTTACATATTTTGGTATTGAAAATGGGTTTTAGAATGGATTTATTATTTCAATATCTTAAAATGCTACATTTTTATTGAAATGTGGGAATGTTATCTTTTCTTTTATGCTTGTGTTATGTGTTATGATTATGTTATGGTTCTTGTAAATTTTTACGTATACGGGTGGTTCCATGATAAAATTCGGGTGGTTGAGCCGTAGATAGATCTATAATGCATTGGGTAACAGACGGAGGAAACCGTTAATGTTTCTTTTAAAATAATTAGGGAATATATTGTGATGGGTATTCCAAATGTGACTCCCTATGTAGTTATGATAGCTACAATGTAAGTATGTTATGTATTCCCTAAGTTACATTTATGATTTATGATTTCTATGTGTATTTTAAAAGTCTTATGATTTTATGAGGTATGTTAAAAGGCATATGTCATGTATATATTGATGATCTAATGTCTTATTTCCTTGTTTTATAACCCTTATAGATCTTTTTATGCTCATCCTTGGTTTTTGAAATATTTCCACAGGACATAAAGATGAAAAGGGTCAAGGATGGGATTATGGAAAGACATGCTATCTAAAACATGGAACTAGACATGTTTCTTTTTAAGAGTTTTTATTTTATGAAAAAAATTGAAACTGAGTAGAAGTTTCAACTCTGTAATCTTTTGAGATGTAATAGTTATGTCCTAATTCTCTAAAACTATAATCCTGAAAAGATCCTCAATGAGAATTATTCATTAAATTCAAAATAATGTAATTTTTTAAGGACGGGTCCTTATATTTGGTATTAGAGGTCGGTTTAGATAACTTTAGAGGTTAGGGTATTCTTTAAGCATAATTGATATTACAATAATGGTTAAGATTTCAGAAATAGTCATATTTTTTTTAGATAATGTGAAGGAATTTACGATAACATGAATAATTATATCATAGTATTATATGATGATTTTACTAATATACTCACACTGACCTTTTTGGTTTTAGTAAATCACTAGATCTAGCAGGCACCAAAGTAAAAATGGATGTGAAGAAAATTGTGATGGTTTTCGGAACAAGCAACTAAATGATATGGGAGCCGCAATGAAAACTCTTGTGGTTATTCTCAACCAACCATCTGGAGTCATTATTGACAAACTGAACCTTAGTGTTTTTTATAAGGCATCATATATACGAGAGTTAAAAACATACGGAAGTTCATGTAATAAACATAAAGGTAAGTATGTTCAAAAACGTATGTGTCAAAGATGTTGAGCAAAACACCATGGAAAATGTTTCAAAGGGACAGAAAGATGCTATATATGTGGAAATGAAGGTCATAAAGCAAGAACCTTCCATGGAAAAAGGAAGCATCTGGTTGACTCTAGGAAAGGGAAAGATGTTCTTTATGAGGGATCAATTGAATGTTTTAAATGTGGTGTGAATGATGATTATGCAAAGACATGTCCTACAACGATGTTTTGGGAATGGGATCACTAGGATCATATAAATATTCAATTTCGAATACCTAAATCCATTACGATTGAGGATAAAGAAAATGACAATGACCAGTGAATGGTATGGAGTATTTCTTAGCATATGTTTTCTTATTATTGAATCTTATGATATGATTCATGATTTTATTTGTAGTAAATAAGTATTTCAGAATAAGTTGGAAAGGAATGGTGAATGGATCATGAATAATGTTAAATGAGTAAGAATTCAACATATAAGGGATTCAAGAGTTATGGTATATTTTATGATGGTGAAATTTTTAAAAGTATTAAGGCTCTTTTAATGATGGGATTTCATTAAATGAATTTTTATAGTATGTGTAACCCTGATGTTTTATATATGAATTTTTTTTAAAGGAGTAATTATCATTTCTACTGTTGATATAGTTATAAAGAACCATTTGGGTTTATATGATCCTTGAATTTGAGGAAATTACCTGTTAATACATTTTGGGATGCAAAATAAAAGTTATTAGATAACCTTTGTGGTTAAAATATGTTATGATTTTTTTATTAATTTATCTCTTTTTGGGAATGTAATAAAATTATATAGTTTTTCAAAAATGACAATACACAGACCATGTGACAACCCATGCGTCGGATGAAGCTGTGGGAATGGAACCCACAACCAAAGTGAAACTGGAATTTATCACCTAACATTGGACTACGTGAAGTCCCTGGTTATTATAACAAATTATTTTTAGTTATATGATTTTATGAATAAAAAATAAGTTGATTTTGGGTAATTTATGGATATTATTGACCTATCATGGAGGATATATGATTAGGTTAATTACTTTTCAATATAAGACATTAAGAGTAACTGATGTTATTTGGAGATAAATGTTAAGATTTATTTTGGAAGAATATGTGATTAAATCCTTCATAGATTTGGTTTTCAATCTTAGTTTGGATTAATTTGAAGAATTTTATGGATTTCTATTTATTTAATGGTATTTCTTGAACCTTGGGTTCTTTTTGTTGAATTTTTGAGATTAAGGGTAGTATTTATTTTTATAAAGGACTATCCTTTTGGGGATTATCTGATCTTGTACTAACAATTTTGGTTTTGGTTAAGGTCTAAAGACATGGGAAATATATAGTTCATCTTTTTTGGGTTAGTTGATTCTCTAGAAGTTGATTTTAGTGCTCTTAATGTGAACAAGTCATCCTAAATACTCATCTTTTGGAGAAAATATGAGTTTGCGTAATAAATCTATTAAGAGATGAAAGTCTACATGACAAGTATGTATGTTTCCTTATGTTTTAGTTAAGATCATAAATAAATTCCTTAATGAAAAGTAACATAAAAAACATTGTCTGTTAACTTTTTCTATCGTGGAATCAAATACCATTTAAACCGTCACATGTTTGTGATTTTCTAGTGGTTAACTTTTTCCTAGACACATTTTCTACCACTCCCCATCAAAACTTGACGCTTTGTTTTCTCTTCCATATCCATGTTTTCCTACATGGAATCCTAGTATGGTTTAACTCGGGTGACCTTTGTACTTCTCTTTCTTTCTTTTATAGTGATTGTTCTACAAACACTTTTTCCAATGTGGGACATTCAATGAAGTTTTTGAGCCCAATTTTAAAATTATGAGGACGTAATTCCCAAAATGGAGGAAGGACGTAACTTCTCATGTTAATAAAGAATATAAAATTTTAATGTTAATTATTATTTTTTAATAAAATATTAATATTACTTTAAAGGGGATTCCATGTTCGATGGAGTACCCAATACGCAACAACTAGTTTCTTTGAAATCTTATATTGAACACTAATAATATAATAATATTATTTAAAATGGTATTTAATGCCTAACCGTTGTAATGACGGGAATTAACATAACTAAATAAAAAATGATTATATATGTTTTTTAAATATTCTAACAATTACCCAATAAATGATAGAGGATTAAAATGTGAATGAATCCTATTTTAAGCATAAATATTATAATATTCTTTAAAAGATCGATTAATCACCTTTTGATGGAAACCCCTATTTAAATCTACTTTTTGTCACTTTTCTATGTTATATTTGACAAAATAAAATCCTTTTTAGAATTAATACATCAAAATTTACTTTTTTTAAAATTTTTGGTATTTTTCCGATAAAGTTCATTTTTAAATGAATAGTGAAAAATAATGTATTTTAATTCAAAGCATCCTTTTTAATCTAATTTATTTCATTGGTTAGGTTAATTTTTTAATTTGTCTTAAAGTTTAATTAGAATATATTTTTACCTTTTAATCCAATGGTGGTCATTTGAATTAATTTCACTTTGAAAATGGAATAAACAAGTATCAATCTTTTGATAGATATTATTTCTTAAAAATACACTATTTGTTTCGACAGTGGGAATTAACTATATAATTTATTAATGAAACTTATTTTTTTGTAATTTTTTAAAATGGAAATAATTTTTTAATTTGGAATATCAAATTTATCTTTTGGTGAATTTTTGGTATTTTTCTGATAATGTTCATTTTTTAATGAATAATGAAAAATACTGCATTTTAATTCAAAATTGCCTCTTCATCAAATTTATTTATATAGTTATATTATCATTTTAATTGGTTATATGTTTTAATTTAAATATTTTTTTATCTTTTTACACAATTTTTATCATTTTCTTTAATTTATCTTTTAAATTGGATGTAAAAACAAATCAATCTTTTGATAGATTTTACATCTTAAAAACCCATATTTGGTTTTGACAACGAGAATTATTTTTAAATTAATTACTGAATTTTCTTTATATAGAATTTATTAAAATGGATTCCATATTTTTAATCATAAGGTCCAAGTTATGTAATTAAGACTCTTTTATTTTTGAAAATTATGAATAGAAACGATGACAATTATCTATTATTATCGTGATTAATTAGTAATCATGTAGTAAAGGGTAATAAAATAAAATAATAATATTATAAAATTACCCAAACATGTGTAAAAGTCCTCTTTTTTGAGTCATGGAAGACCATGGGAAGCTTTATACAAATATTTAGGTCCCATACAGTCACATGGATGTGATAGTGACATTTATGACATTATTTTTAAAAAAGAAGAGAAATATAACAAAGGTTTGTATATCCTAAGTAAAACAATTTTAATATTGTTTACATAAATTATCTCTTTAATTATAAATCTTGATTGTAAAGCTAAAAATATTTCCTACATCATGGTATTTTCTATATAATTTTTAGACATTAATTAAAAAAATTTATTTATGACCCCATGATCATGTCGCCATTACCTCATTAATGAACGATTTTAGTAAAATTAAAAGATAAGGTAAAATCTAAAAAATAAACTTGTTGAAAACATATTTTATGGGTTTATTTAAAATCCTTATGACATTATCCTTAAAATAAATCATTTTGGGACCTTTAAAATCCGAAAATCATTTTATAATAATGTAATATTTCACGACTTTCCAAAACTGACCCCTCCCTCTTTTAAAAGGCCCCCACCTCTACCCCATTACCCACACCTCTCAAAACCTTGACTTGACAATCCTCTGTTCATATTATCTCTAAAAATACATCTCTTACTCCTAGAATCCTCACTTTGGGCATAAGTCTTTCCAAGGAAGTCGTCGGCTCATATCAAAAAGAGTTACCCGATTTAGAGGTAATGTCTTATCTCGACTGTCTTTCTTCTATTTTACTTCTTCACTCAACAATATATTCTTATTATTTGATCCCAGAATAAAAAAATAATCCTCAATATAATAGTATTTTTTTATGATAAGCATTTTACCTGCACTTACACACGCCTCTTTCTAATGGTTAATGAACATATTGTTTCTATGGTTGGTGAATTACTGCCTCACGAAATGATGATTGTTCAATATTATTTTAACACCTCTCATGGGTGCCATTATGATGGAAATATATTTGTATATTATATTTATTATATTTATTTCCTCTCTATGATTCTTTATTTTATAATTAAAACTTACCTTTATGCTTTTAATTTTGTGCAAATGCGATAATTTCATATGAGGAAGTGTGGAAAACCGCACCCACAAGTGATGTGACTCGTTCATGAAAAACATGGAATTAATAAAGAATGTAATTAATTAACTTCTTTTACCATTATAACATATGTATTATACTAGAATTATAATTTATCTTTGACTCATTTAGTTTTGAAGTCCATTAATATGAAAAAAAATGAAAGTTGCGTTCTTGCGTACATACGACCTACCGTCTCCATGAAAAGTACATTTCATTTCATATCTATAATCATTAGGGAATATTATTAAATACATACATACTGGATATATATCATATTTAAATCATTAACACCATTCTAGTGATTATTTAATTATAACTACATTGATAATTCTTTTCAAACAAGTTCATTTTTTACTCATGTACCGAACATCGACAAAACGTATGATATGAACTCACATAATTAACTAATTATTATAACATAAAAATATATGGTATGAATTGAATAATATAATTTAAAGTAATTCCTTAAGGAATTATAAATTGAAAAAGGTTTATTATTCAAGAATATAAAGAAACGAACAAGACAATTCGGACTTGGGCTAAGGGATTTCTTATCTCACTTTTAATTCTGTGAGATTACCATTGTTCTCCACTTATTTGTTGCATATGGTGTATTGTGTGAATAAATTTCATTTATATTATAATTATTCTATTTATATTAATGTAATTATGTGATTAATTTGGTGTTTATTATATTGTGTTCATACGAATCGATTGATTACTATGAGGTAAAGGGTTTTATCACACATTTTATTCCCGTGCGATTCATGCTACATTTTCCACTATTTATTTTTGTGTGGTTTATGTACTACCCATGGTTGTATTGTTTGGGTAATATTCATTAATTTATGGGTATTTAAATCTTCATTGTATGATTCTTCTTTCATGGGTTGTACGTTTGAATGTTACTGAAATCGGTAAAGGAACATTTCACCCTCCTCTTTTTGAAAGACTTCTTTTTGTTAGGTATATTAATTTACATATTCTTATGTTGAGATATGTTCTTATATATCCTTATTAATATAAATTTTATGTTTAAGTGATGAGATAGCCTTTTCATCTCTCATCAACTCATTTTCTGAATTTTAATTGACGTCGTTAGGCTATCAAATTTCTGTAAGGGAACTTCTTAACCCAATTTCAATTCATTAGGTTAAACCTCTACTTATTGGTTATTTCATGCTATGAATATGTGTGTATGGAATATTATTTTTTAACACCTAATATCCACTTATATTTAGTGTATTTATATTTTTCACACATCATTATGTAATTGATTTATCCTTAATATAAGGAAACCATCTTTGTATGGGACTTCATCTCAATCTCCTTTCATTGAGACATCTTTTGATTTCTACACAACATTATTTCATATGTTGTATATAACCCTTTTGACTTTTCATTTCATTCAAAGGTAATCTTTTCTATATGAGACATTTTACTAAAAAAATGCAATTTTTTTTTTTAACCTATGCGGTGAGAACGACCTTTTCCGCCGTCGCGAGTATTATTTGATCTTTGGCTTCCTTAACTAGATGTAATGTTTTCAAAAGAAAAATAAATATCATTTACTCTTTTTACATATTTTGGTATTGAAAATGATTTTTAGAATGGATTTATTATTTCAATATATTAAAATGATATATTGTTATTGCAATGTTGGAATGTTATCATTCCTTTATGGTTATGTTATGTGTTAGGATTATGTTATGGTTATCAGCCATTGTTACGTATATGGGTGGTTCCATAATAAACATAGGGTGGGTGAGCCCGAGATAGATCTCCAATGAATTGGGTAACATGATGGAGGTAAACTTTAATGTTTCTCTTAAGAGATTTAGGGAACATAATGTGATGGGTATTACAAATGTGACTCCCTATTTAGCTGTGATAGCTACTATGTAAGTATGTTATGTATGAATTAAGTTACCTTTGTGATTTATGATTTCTATGTGTATTTCACAAATCTTGTGATTTCATGAGGTATGTTAAAAAGCTTATGTTATGTATATATTAATGATCTAATGTTTTCCTTCCATGTTTTATAACCCTTACAGACCTTTTTATGCTCATCCCAAGTTTTTGAAATGTTTTCCATAGGACTAAAAGATTAATAGGGTAAAGGATGGGCTCATGGAAAGACATATTATCTAAAGAATGGAACTAGACATGTTTATTTTTAGGAGTTTTTCTTTTATGAAAAAAATAGAAACTGATTAGAAGTGTCTACTTTGTAATCTTTTGAGAAGTAATAGTTATGTCCTAATTATCTAAATCTATAAATCTGAAAAGATCCTCAATGAGAAGTATTCATTTAATTCTAGACAATATAATTTTGTAAGGATAGTCCTTATATAGGGAGTTAAATTTTCCATCTAATCATATTGGGATAGAACCACTGAGTGGTAATGTCTACATCATAAATGTACGGATGTTACATGGTGTCAGAATATCCATGGAAACAAATTGTGTCGTTGGTGCCTCACTAGTAACACTCCATTATCATTATACCTAATTCAAACAACCATCATAAACCATTATAATAAAATTTTCATTAATAACTTCATAATCATATAAAATATAGGTTATTATTGATTCCATACATTTAATTTACACATGAAAAAATTTTATATGGTTTTTTCCACCTTTAACAATTCAGTCCCCCCCCAATAAATAATCAGTTATGAAAAGTGAACTCAGCATACCCCAAGGGTTATATCATCACTAAAAAAAATAAAAACCTTCCCCATGGGTGTATCAAAATGATGGTTAAAGCCTCCATCATTGGTGAATGCTTTATTGTAATGTATTCAAAAATATGTTAATTAAAAATATATTGACTCCTCAATTTATGATGAAATTTTTTGAATTCCTGGAATATGGCACAATTAGAAACAAGTTATAACCTCTAGAAATTATGTTAAAGGCATAAATAACATATATATTATTCCTGTATCTATGAAATTATAATGTATCATCTTCTAAAATTACATATATTAAATTAAAATATAAGATCATATGAACGCCCTAAAAATAATTTGGAAGATCCTACACAAAAACAGTGTGCCCAATAGCAGGAAAAATAATAAAAGGTTCCTAGAGAAGGAATAATTCACCTATAGATATAAAATTATATGTAAGACTCTTTAATTTGAAATCATACTCTGTTATTATCACAAATACTTGGTTTATGTGATGAAAAGATCACTTAATAAGAATGAAGGACTAAACACTAGTGGAATAATGGAATGAAGAAGAGGTTTAAATAGTTAAATAAATTTGTGGGAAATATTTATTCATAATATATATACCGGGTCTCTTGGTTTTGCCTCATGGTTGGCCAAATTTTAGGCCAAAAGTGCTCCATAAAATAACAAAAACCCCCTCATTTGGTCAGTTCACACTGTAATAAAAATTGTTCACTGATCATATGTATTTCCTATATCAAGAACACTGCCTAAGACACATAGGTTTGTGGCTTGGGTTAGATAGTTTCTAAATATTTTGTGGTCCTGGATTGTGGGACAAATAACCGTACATATTTAATAAATATTTATGGCCTAGGTGTTAGAGTTTCTAATAAACATGAGGAAAATATACTTTTTCCAAAAAAAAATCAAGGGATATGTGCTCTGATAAATCCCTAGAAACCCTCCTTTCTTCCATATCTTTAAAATCCATTCACATTAGGTCAATATAAAATAAATATAATATAAATAAAATTATTTTTTATAGAATTAAAAATATGGGTTCTTATAATTTCCTCCCATAATGAAATTTTCCCTAAAATTCTCCTTCCAAGGGTGGCCATGTATCATCTAAGAAAAACTCATATAACTAAAAAAATGTCAGACTAATTCTCAAATGTCATTTCTTATAAACAATTTTACATTAATAGCACATGTACTATAGTAACTTTTTATCCTCTAAATTCATTCATTTAATGATCAACCATTTAGATATGATCCTCCTCAAATAATTCATCTACCTTCATCTCACCCACATTCTATAGATGAATGTTCTATGGAGAATAATGATGTTGGAAAAGGAGAGATATTTGGAATATTATCTTCATGTCCTAGTACCATTGAGGAAATTGTAACCAATTGGTTCCTGTCCAGAATATTTCTTGAATTTCAATGGGATCAATGTAACTAGGCATTAGATTCCATTTTTTTATAATAAATCATTCTATATTATAGTAATAACCTTTAAGAAAAAAATAATACTCTAACCTAGACTCTAGTGGTTAATACAGAAGAAATTCATATGACATATATCTAGAATAATCCATTGAAATATGCATCATTATATGTATATGCTTCTTTGAAGTATTCTAAATGATACGATGAACTAGTATCACAACCTCTCATGACACTAAATATAATAGGGATGAATGAGACATCCTATCATATTGGGACTTATAATGATACATCTGTATAGTTTCAATGAAAATATAATTATAACCTTACCTTGTAAGAGGTACATGTCTCTCCCAAGATCCTGCAAAATCAAGGACACATGCTTGAATAGTATCTTAAAAACCCTATATTTTATGCTCAAAAAAACCATCAGTCTATGGGAGAAAATTTTCACTCAACAATAATTGTGAACCTTGTTCCCCCTAAAACCCCTTATACAACTACGACATGAAAAAATAATCTTTATATAATTTAAAATAATTTAGACCCCAAATAGTCATATAATATCATGAATTTATAGTCTTTGGAGCTCATCCATTAAAATTATACTAAATAGGAAAAAATTGGACACCCTATTCAATTTTTCTACAATCAATTATACAATGACACTTCCCTAAGGTGATTTAGGATGTACATTCATGAAATCAATGGTGATGACATCCCATTCACACTATGTAATTGGAAGTAGTTGTAAAAGTCATTTTTTCACTCATGAACTACCTTTGTATGCTAACAGGTGGAATAGGGTGAAAAAAGATTGTTATATCTCTCTTCCACCTCGACCACTAGTATTGAGGGTATATGTCACAATGCATATTTTTAATCCTAGGATAATCATACCATATATATGAATGATACACTCATATAAATTCCTCTTTTAAATATATTAGAACCTAGATGGTCTCTGACTGCGCATAATCTCATTCTCATCCGTGATCCAACTAGGAGGTGGGTCATCACATGCAATTCCCTCTCATTGGGACAATCCCGCAATATATTAGATCTCACTCGTCCCCACACTATATATAAATGGGTAATCAACTTAAATGAATGAGATAAATGTATTACCAAGACTATCTATTATTCCCATACAAATCTCATAATAAAATAACACAAAAATGCACTCATTACTAGCCTTCTTAACCTCTTATACATGATTAATTTTACTTATATCATCAGAAAATTCATTACTCATATTGGATGTCTATGAAATATTCATTTTTAAGTACTAAAGGTATTAAAACTACATTAGTTTCTTAAGATTCAATTCATGCTAGGATATGATATACTTATTACCTTTTTATTATCTATACAGCAGAAAAATCTCTCCATGTAAACAATTAATCTACCAATACAAGACATGAGTCATAGTGGATAACTTGAGATCATGTGTTATTAGTTTCTAATGTGTATCCCTATATGAATATAACCACATGCACTAAAAAATTTATCATGTATTAGAATATATCTTGGACCGATACATGAAGTTTAAAAATATAATTTATATCTTTAATGTGAATCTTTCAAGATTAGTTTCACCACTAAATTCATTATCTGTTTCATCTCATGAATGTTTTTATTACTGTTTTCTGATCATATAATCCTTAATAAGCCTTTTCCTATAAAATAAGAAGTCATTCTATAAAAGAAATTATCAGAACTAAGTTCATTTAGTAACTTTATATCCCCAACAAACTCCATATATAAATTATCATCAAGTAATACTCCAAAGAAACAAAATATCTCACATTATACTGTTACATAGTTATTCCTATATCAAAGACAATATTAACCAATATGTGAATATAATCCATCCAAAACTATCAATTTTTGAGATTAGTATATAACTAAATAATTCTCATTGTATCATTTATGATATCAATATTATTGTCATGGTCATGAAGACAATGAGAATTCACTATGATATCATATAAAAATACCACCACAAATGAATCCAAATATGTATAGAAACTTAGTTCATCCGTTCCTTGAGAATTTTATGAATATTTATTAGACCAACTGACATAACCATATATGAATATAGATCAAAACATATATAAAAATAATTATAATTATTTTCTTAATTTTATATATGCATTTGATGATTACCTGATCATAGATAATGTTTTGAGATCAACTCGTATCCTCAAAGATGGAATAATAAATTTTCTATAAGAAAAAAAATTTAAATATTTACCATAAAATAGATCAATCATTTGTAGTCCACACATAGTAGAGGGGTTTCATCCACCTAATTTAAAAAAATAATAGAAAACACCCTGATTAAGTATCATGCTTTATAAACCTCTGTTTATACATGTTCTTCAGCTACCTCTTGAGATCTATTTACATAGTAGTATCAATCCTATAATTAGGAATAGATCATGGTCTGACTCTAGGAACATGCATTATTGAAACATATACCTATCTTATAAGAGGTATTCAAAAAACATCATCAATGATAAAAACCTTGAAATGATTATCCACTAGATATATGACTTTTCCATGTGTCCCCTGATCATCTAGATATAAACTCAAATTCTCAAATGTCGTCCCACCTAGGCCAAAAAGCATGGGTCCGACTCCACTCTTCTAGATATACCATTCACCAAATTGAATAAAAAAAATTTCCTCTAGTTATATATATATATATATATATCAAATTTCAGGGATGTAATTTGGAAAAATATTAACAGGGGAGAAACAATCCATATTTAGTTTTATATAAATCCCCTTCCATTCGATGATAAAGAGGCCCCACCCAAACATAACACCCACCTATATTAACGGGTAAATACAAGAAATGAAATATAGTCTCTGATAAAATTCCTAATTAAGTATTGATTGTGGTCATTCCGCAAGAAAACTAAACATAGAGCCTATCAATCTCCATAATAGGTAAATACTTGATTGAATTTAGAGAACCAATATTGAAAATAACTGAAAATAACAAAGTGGATTCTAGAATTGTACATCTCACTATAGAAGTCCATAGATGATTATTCTCATGTATCAGATTCATTGTATACATATGGTCTAAACTACAACTTTTGAATTTAAAATTACTACAAAGTGATGTTCCACTTTTTTTTAATGTATCATTGGTATCTAGCTACCACATCATGGACCACCACCTCAGAATGATCAGATGGTATCACCCTATATATATTCCTAAAAATATGATATTGAACCAGACCATGAATGTAGAGTCATTGTAGACAATATATCACTAGATAACAGAGAAAATGTCACAAAAATTTACTATAGATAATCCATCATTATATTGTTTTTACATTTTATTGGGATTATATCAAACATGATCCTCATGTGTCCCTAACTCTCATATTGAAGATAGAAAATATAGTTACCAACAAAAATTGTTTGGATGATACTTCACTCACAATAGACCTAATAGAATCTATTCATACCATGTTAAATGGATATCAAATACTAGTAATCTCATCAACCCAGATCTAAACCATCCATCTTCCCTCAGGTTATGTTATGTATTTTACAGATGATTTATCAATTCTAGTATGATAGTTAACTGAAATACATTCACCTATCATCAGATCACATACATAAAATCATCGTCAAATAACCTTACCTTTATTATTATTCACCTAATGTAATATGTGTGAAATAACAAAGATCTATAATATGAGAAGAATATTAATTGACAGACAAGACACTCTGCTCTAGATTTTTAGACACTTTGGCTTTATATATACATTCCTTATTAAATTCATGAACTATATGGATCACAAATTATAGTTTTTACGGTCCCATACACATTACAAATTGATGTTTAAAAACAATTTAATGTTATTTATCTATATATCATGTTCCTCCATGAAAAGATATCACAATTTCATGGATATAGAAATTTTGAACCATGACATGATGTTATAATTGCATGCAGTAATAAAATTTCAAATGGAATATTTCATGACATATAAATCATGATGTTCCTATGATGAAGTATAAGAAAATATATCCTTATCAAATGTTGAAAATGGTAAAAATACATAATCATAAGTAACATAAAATATCCTTCTTGGAATCCAATGAAGAAGTCAAGTTAACTCTAATATGAAAAAATCCGAGCATTATATCACATCCCATGTAATTTATATTTTTATTTTACAGGGGTAAGCTTCACCCTGTCATAACTCATTACCAAACCCCAAAATATTCAAAATATTTTTTCTAAAATATAAAATAAAATATAAGAAAAAAATAAAACAAACAAAATTAATAATACATTAATACATCTTGGACCAGGTTCACTCTACATTAACCATTCCTAGTTGGCTACATGGCTTCAAGACCACCTCATCATATATTATTGGTTGGAGACTAGTAGCGGGGGCCATGGTTGAATAGTGGGGAGAATATACCCTAATGATAAGTGTGTATCATAGAGGAATAATTATATCAAACAGTAGAGTAATCATATAAAAAAATTAATCAGTGGATGATTAATAATCCATCATATAAATAACCATGTAATCTCATCCAATAGTGTCATATACGAATGATGATTATGGTATTCTATACAAAACACAAGAAATACATGGAAATGGGAATCTAGTTCAACACTTATATCAAATGTACAAAATGAATAATAAGAAACTATATGAGATAGAATGATGTTACATATATCAATATTGTACTCCCATGATACTATAAGTCATGAAATCACTCACTTACAAGAAGACTCTATCATTAAAAATTTTTTTCATCCATCAAGTATGTCTGGTAACCTAACTGCAGCCCGAATAGTGTGGGAGACAACACATGTGACCCCACCTCCAATAATGTCTATAACATTTTATATCTATGAATATAGGATGAATATGTGTGAATATATAAAAGGTGAACTTATAATAATAATGTAATAAATAATGTCCAAGTTATCAAGACTCGCAATACTCAAAAAACTACATCATTGGAGCTATCTATAAAAAATTCAATTAAATCTTATTCCATGTAATCATGTACATGACTATATGGGAGTGCTTCCAAGAAGTATTAATGCCCTAGGAAACCGAAAATCAATTTAAAACAAATAAACATGATATAAACTGTGGAAATGTGAAAGGAAACCTTACATGTCAGATCCAATGAGTAGAATGTTCAAGTCATACTATCCAGAAAAGTAATCTAGATCCAAGTAGTGTTATCATCTAATGCATACTATTGATTTTTTGATCAACTAATTGGAAATTTTTAATCTATATTCATAAATCAAGTAAAATTGTTCCAATGATTAAAAATTTTTACATAGTTTGAATTATACTATCATCCAAAAATCATACAATGTGGGTACGGTTAAAATAGTATCTAGTTCATCCATATGTAAAATGTTTTACACAAAACAACTACCCAATTTCTTTGAAAAAACATAATAACATTTAACATGAATTTATTATTTATCATACACATAATTATAACCTATAAAAATCATTTAAAAACATTTTCTTAGCATAAAAATATTAGTAAGGGATATAAAAATATGGAATCCCCCATTATTCCATGAAAAATTATAATCATATGAAATCATTTTCATAAAGACATACTTCTCATCCATAAAAACATTGTGAAACAATAGGTTTCCATAAATAATTAGAGAATATATGGAAACCAAAAAGGTATCTTGTAGAATTACCTACATATTTTGTAGCCCGCATGGTTATGTTATTATTTGAAACCCTCAAGACAACCTTATAATTTAACCCTAATATCTACCTTACGGTGTAACCATTTTTGTTACACTTGGAGAAACCATACAACCATCCTCCAACTAACACATACCCAAAGCATTATAGGGAGATATAAGTACCACCCTTAATAATTAACAATTACCAGGAAAAATTACATAGTCATCAAACAATAATTCTTTCTTAAAAACATTCACTATGAAATTTTTATATCTAGAAGTTTCTAATGGGATTTTTTAAATGAAATTCCTTTATAAATTTCATTTAATTGATATGAGAATTAATTGATTGGATGGAATATGTGTATATACTGTCAAAATATATAGTACTTTATAATATAAAAAAATTAATTACACAAAATAATCATAGTACAATATAATAAATGATATTGAAGTTAATCCCAAAGAATAAAAATTTGGTTAAGAATTCTCTTACCTTAGGTTTTTATTACATAATGTTATTTATTCTACCTGTATAATGGTCAAAAGAGTGTCATTAATATGTTAATGAAACATATTCATATTCATAACACATTATATTATCATTTTATAACATCTTTTGACCCAATTATTAAGAATAATTTTTATGTTATTTTGTGTGTTTTCTTTACATGGTTTCCATGGATGGTTTGTAACAGAGTTCCTTTTTAATGGAAGAAAAACTCTATATGTATAATAAAATAGTGATAATATTATTACTAAATATTAAATTATTTCATTAATAAATCTAGTAATAATTTCATAGGATGAATCATTAGATAAATCATTAGTGATACTCATTTAGAAAATTTTGGATGTTCGTAGATAATCGGGAACATGTTTCATTATATACATTTCCTATTATGCATATAAGTAAATTCCAGAACCTAAGAGAGGAAGTATAATACGCATTTCAAAAATATTTAACCAATAAAAAAGATTTATAACCATATTTCAAGGAATTAATGGAAATTTAAGACACATCATCAATGATGTCGGTAAATCAACACAACACATACAATATTTTTATTTTTAGAATAAGAAGAAGTGGAGGGGAAGAATGATGATTAATTTTTCAAAAAACATAATGAAAATCAAACATATATATAATAATGGAGCCTTATTACTCATGGTTATGGGTAGGATAAGTGAATATAAGGTTAAAAATAAATGAGTAGAAAACAAAATAAATTGAAAGAGGATATTTACCTCTTGATCAAATATCCTTTAGATCCCCCTTAACACCTTTAGTTTTGGAATTTTGGTTGGAATAGAAGGTCTTGGACATGGGGCAGAGAATTGGGAATGTTATTGGGTAGAATTTATACAATGATAAAATCTTGAGAGGTGTGAGAGTATGAGGGGTAGGGGGTGGGGGTTGAGGGAAGTATGTATAGTGAATGTAAGGGAGTTTTAAATTAATTTAAAATGACACATTATTATTGGTATTTAAAAAAATATTGGCCTGCACATTGGAAATTTCTATGGTATTGGCCACAAAGAACACTTAATAACAAATTATAATCCTCATGAGTCATCTATAAAGATTACATCATTATGATGTCATCAAATAGACTGAAAAATTATAATTGTATTTTTACTATTCACAGAAAATTAAACTATATCAAAAAATACCAAATATTCACCATTAACATTTTTTCATGTGTAAATTTCAAAAAGGAACTCCTTTTTTAAAAAAATAATTATATAAATGTGATTAATTTTATTTTTTTAAATAAGAAATAATTTGAAAAAACCCCAATTTTAATACAATAACACATTTTATATCACCATGAAAAATAAGTCGACATCTCATTATATTGTAAACATGATAAAAAATAACATTATATAATATTAATTAGAGTCATACTTCTCTTGGTATTATAATTCTTATGTTATGTTAATATTCACCAAAAAACATTTTGGTTTTATGAGATTCCAAATAACTTACTTATCACTATCGTAGGTGTCTGTTTTCTAAAATTCAAATCATAGAAGAAGAATATTTTTATGGATAGTTTAAAAATATCTTACTAAAACAATGATTAATGAATTTCAATTTTTAAAACCATATAATGTTACATATATCATCTATAATTTCTATTTACTATATTGTGATAAAAAATTAAATCCATTCACATTTCAACATTAAAATAATCATTATTCATTACAATTGTCATTAAATTGTGTATGTTAAATGAGATTACGTGGAATACATTTTGAAACAATGAAAATACATATAGATAAAAACATATAATGGTATCATAATAATATATCGCTATTGGAGAACTAATAACATAATTTTTTTTATTGATTAAATGAAATTCCATTTAAACATCCTTAAAAACATTCTTATCTACAATACAATTTCCACTACAAAAATAAAGTTTACAAAAAATAGTTTCTAAATTTTTAATGAAAAATGTTTTATTTATATGAGTCATGAAATTATGAAATTTAATCATTAATTAAATTAATTTTCATTTTGGAGGGGAAATATTTTCATATAGTAATCATAAAATGAAATTTTTTTAAAATAATTTTAATGAATGTCAAAAGTGGCCCATATGGAAAATGTTATGAAATTTACATTTACATCTATTTTGATGAATTTCAAATCTAATGTAAAATACCATTATTTTACAATTTATTTTCATAAGATAACATTATTGAGATCATTTTATAAATAATATATATTTAAGAGATAGATTTCTAATCTAAACAAAAATTAATGATCAGTACCAACTATATATGACATTATTTATGTTTCATTAATAAAAAGGGGTAAAATAGAAATTATACACGTAAAAAAATTCATAATCATAGTAGAATAATAAATATGACGTCTACCAAAATAATATACAATTATTTTCCTAACTGATCCTCGATCATGAAAATATCAAAATGAAATGAGATTATATCATAAATAATTTACCGATTTGGAAACATTTGAATAAATAATATTCCACATATTGTCTGTCATAATTATCTATTGATACCATGAATTTAATGAAGGGATTTTTCAATATTTATTAATTTGAAAATATGTACAATATTCATTGAAATCATGGTGCACAATAATAAATAATGTCTTAATAAAATGAGATTAAGGCCATGAAATACCCACCAAATTCATAGATTTTTAAGTGATAAATAATCAATAAAGTTATTATGTGAACATATATTAATAAAAATAAATAAAGTTGAAATATATAAAATAATTATATATCAATTCATTAAAACAATATCCTAACAAATACATTGAATTATAAGTATATCCCAATTAATGGAAATCATGTTATGAAGTCCCTTACTACATTGGTAACATATGAATCAAATCTCATTGGATGATATCAGAACAACTAAAAATAAAATATCATGATATTTGAATGATTCAAGATATTAAATATAAATTGGATTTAAATATACCATTTAAAAAAATATGTTTATAACATTAAAAAGATATTCATTGGTGTGAAATTTATATGATATTCCTTCCATGAAATCCTAACATTCCATGTATACCATTTAACTAATTTTTAATAGGAATAAACAAATTTTTTATTAACAAAGATACATTTAATTTTATAATCCTTGTAATTAAAATATTTTAATTAATATCTTTAATTAAATATTTAACTTCCTAATCAGTTAAGTATTTATAATTTGCTTTGAGGATGCTCAGTTCATAGTTGTTAAACTACATTCATATATTTACCATGATCAATGTGGTAATATTTATATATTATCAAGAACATTAATCACCAAATAATATAAAAATTTATAAATTAGATTCATTTGAATAAAAATCCATTAAATATGTCATTAAAAAATGAATCATATAGCTTTATGGGGGTAGTCGTCCACACATATGCACAAAAGATGTTTAATATTCCAAAATATGGAATGGTAATAAAATAGTTGATATATTATATTTTTATAAATATTTTGATTTCAAAAATAATATAAAGATATTAAGTCCATCATTATAAATATCTATGAGAGATATTGATAAACGATGAAACACGTCAATATATGGAGGTAGTAGTCCACACTTATGCATGAATGGTGTTCTGATTCACTATGTTATATAATATAGATTAAAAAGGATTATAACATATACATAAGAATAATTTTTTTATAAAATATATATTAATGCTATTAATTTATGGATCTTTAAGAATATATAAAATTATGAAGAATAATTAATAGTTATGAACCTTCTAATAATAGCACTGTTGACTTACACATCACTCTTATAATAAGTCCTTATGATGAGGCTATGAACTCATGGTAATTTAGATAGATGATGAAGAGTTATTTATTTTCTAATCATACATTCTATATTTTTCATATTTAGTAAGGAATATAGTAGTGGAGTAGGAAATTTATAAGTGAAGGAATGGGAACCCATGGATTTACCGAATATATTATTATATGATAAATTAGTTTACATTTTAAATTTACAAAGAAATTATATATTTAAAATATATTTTAAGGATGAGTCTAAATCCTCTTGTAAAATTAATTTAGACAATTGTAGGTGATTTTTTTACACCTATCAATTTTCTAACCAATCATCAGTCCATTTTAAACATATAATGATATTAATGTTTTTTACACTTTAAGGAACATAAGGTTAATATAAAATAAGAATTAATTTATTAATGGAATTTGTTGGATATTCCAAACAGTTTCACATTCACTTTGGCAGATCATATAAATTTTATTAATTTTAGAACATTTAATAATATATTTGTCTATAATAAAATAATAGTAATGTCATTTTTGGAACTATGTATTTCATTTTAAATTAATTTTATCAAGGAAAAATTTTAATTTTAATATATAATTTTAAAATATTCATCTTATATTTAATATAACTGTTTGATTCATGGGAATCTAAAACAAAACCAAAATTATTACTATTTTTGTTATGAAAATCATTTACATGATTTTTCAATCGATTTAAAAACCACAATGAACATGTTGTCTAAGAATTTAAGTTAAAAATATAATATTTAAAAACAAGAAATAAAAAAATATAATTTAAAAAATTAATTATATTTAAAATATGTTTTGTTATCCTCTAAAAACATTTTTTATCCCCATATGGTCATTTAATAAAATATAAAATCAGTAGATTTTTTTAGTATTTTTTATAATATCAAATAATAATTAATTAATTTTCAAATCAAAATGGCACAAACATTCCTATTCATTGATCATTGGATGAGGATGGAAAAACCCCATTAAAAAAATAGACTAATTTTAATTGTTTGGATAATTTTTAGTCATGATAAAATTATTTTTATTCTTTTATTTTCTTATTTACACATAATGTGGTGAATTTGTTTACTATGAATACTAATAATAAGGAACATAATTAAAAGTAACACATTAATCAAACATGGACCAATTTTTTTAAAATAGGGTATATATTTTTTAATACAAAAATCTATGAATTGGTATAATTTTTTAATATAATTGCATAAAATATTATGAATATTTTAAAAAATTATTTTTACTCCTAAAGATGAACTTACTCGAAATTCAAGAAAATTGATGAATAATTTGTAATTAATTTAATTATATATAATTAAATATTATTTATGATACATTGTGTCAAATTAATAACAAATGTGCCTTTTAATGAAATAAAATTGTTTTTTATAATAATCATCATTTTTCATGATCCACTAAAAATCAATCATTTCAAATAAATCCAAAAATATATTATATTAGGATAATTTTTTTATTATATTTTTTAAAAATGATATTTTTTCATTCAAATAAAATTTAAATACATGTCATTAATTAATTATTATAGTTTATAATAACATTTATTAAAAATATTTGTTGATGAAAATGATTTTTTGAGTCATAAAATGACTATAAAATAAAATAAAAATTCTATGTTCCTATGAAATTATCAATAAATTTCTATTGTGTAGCAACCATATATGTATATTTTATAATTATATTAAAACTATTCATATATACCAATTCAATGGTTATGTTTTATCAGATATATTTAAATAATAATATTACATTTCCCATTTAAACTCGATGTTGCATGCTGTGTATGTTATCAAGAATAGTTCTATTTTCAAATATTAGTTTGTTTTATTCTCCACCACCTTTAATAAATTCCACCATCATAATTAAAAATGTTACTTGGTAATAAAGTGTTTTTTAATTTGATATACAATTGTTGAAAATCCTGTTTGTTAAAAGGGTTAATAAAACATTCACATAAAATAGGGGAAGGGAAATAAAAAGGTCTACTAGAATACAACATAACTATTTATTCAGAAATGGGAACAACATTGGGAGGTAATGATATGTTCATGGAGGAATAAATTAATGTCTGGTTATTTCTGGAGAGTGATGGGGAACATTTATCACAAAAATGTGAATGGTCATTCAGAAGTTAATGACTACAAAACCATAAATCAATGTGTTTTGAAAATGTCCATCAATTCAACATAAGTTAAGGTAATATGATAACTTTTTCATCAAAATATCACTCATATATATGGAAATTATTTTACCTCCATGAATATAAATATCAGGAAAACATGATTTTCATCAAATCAATATGTTGAATTTAATCAATTTATTTTTTGTTTCAAAATTATGTGCAAGTTTACTTCATATTGTTTCCCCAAATTTTGATTATAAATATTTAGTACCAAATGAAATAATTTAAACATTATATTTATTGAAATTTATATAAAATTTGGAAAATTTATGATTCATGTCCATTGATAAAACCAAAATAATCAACCCATTATAAAAAAATAAAAATCATTAATAACTCTCATATAAAGAAATAATAAATTAATAATAAATTTCAATAAAAATCTAATGATTCAAGATATATTATTACTTAAATAAATAAACATATTACTAAATTAACATAGAAACCTTTTAATGTACCTTCCTAGGAGCCACTTAAATTGTTACCCAATTCAGTTTGTCACTTGGATTCAAGCGCACCTCCTCGCATGCTAGAAGATGCCCAAATGTATAGTGGGTATAATAATGGTATATTTCATATATTAGACCCTCCAAATCTGATAATTATAGTGGTAAAAAAAGTAAAACAATAGTATTTTTCATATAGATGAAAAGAAAAAAATAAATAAACTTACAACTGATAAAAAAATCTGTTTAATTGGAAAATAAAAATAACTAAATCTATTCATGCTCATGTGAATATACATTATTCAAGGTATATAAATACATTAGTAATACACATATTCTCTAAGAGAATATAAAAAATATCCAAAAGATGTTTCAATGATAATCCTAATCTATGACAAAACCATATGATCTTAATATCACATATACAAAGTAACAACACTTTTATAATATATGATCATGACCTCCTACCACGAGGACTATTAAGGTACAAAACAACTTCATGAACATGTTGTGGGAAATATTCATTATGATGCCACAAAGATTATCTAACGAAATTTAATATTTAAATAAATAACAAATTTTTTTTAATCAATAAAAAATTTAAAGTAGTGTACTAAATACCAATAAAATCTAGTTGGGATCTGGATCCTTAAAGACACCATGGAAACAATAGCAGCTTCAGTCTAAGACAAATATATTCCATAAAATGGTTCACCAAGTATATATAAATATAGATATGAATTATAAATATACTAAAATATATACCCTTATATAATAATACATATTAATATCATTAACACAACATATAACTCAATCACCCATGTAAAATAGTAGGAGCCTCGTGATTTATGAAATTTTTACAATGACCATGTATCATAATTCATAATGAACTCCATTCTCATTACTCGCTATTAATATTGGATTTCATGCTCAATTATCACATTTAATATGGAATTCCATACATGTGTGTCATGAATAATAAGATGAAGGATCATGTCTAACATCATAATTAAGGTGTTGTGGGAGGTTATCTCCAACAATAAAAGGGACATGAATATCCATGTACAATTTCATCAACTAATAGGATTCGAAATTCCAATTCCATATCCCTCAAAATTTTACCTCAATAATAATCTAGTAATTTTTTTTGTCACATGCCCAATAAGAAATTTTTAAGGACTCATATAAGGTGGACCTCTATATCACTTCAAGTGTAGTGTACCATTATTATCATAGATAATTTTATATTTAATTATTGTCCCCAGGTTTATCCACATCAAAATTTTAGTCACCAATATCACTGAATTCTTGTTTAATTATCACTATTATAATGTTCTATCTATATAATTTTAAATAGGGAATGTTATTTTGTTCATTCATAAACAATGATGTCAAATAAAGAACCCATGTCATAGGAAACAATACTTTGACTAATAGAATACTTCAATCTTATTTAAATATTTCTCACGACAATGGTGTTTAATTATAAAATGAAACATGATCCATTTACCACATCATTCAATTTAGTTTAGCCACCTCTTTTTATGGTTAAATTTAAATCAAATATAAAGGTGATTAAGTGAAAAAGATGACCATTTTAATCATATTATATAAAAATATTCTAATATATATTAATTTAAATATCACAAGTGGTGGCTCAAAATTAGGTAATTGAATTAAAACTATTCTAGGGGTCTAGATAACATTAATGTATTTCCATAGACATTTAATTTTATTCATTTCATATCTTGGAATAATGTTTAGAATGTATACAATGTATTAAAATGAAAATATAATATGTGTGTGTGAAAAATAATGAGAAAAATACTATACCACATCCCATAGTCCTATTATTTTCCACTCAACCAATATCATGCATTGATTTGATATTTTATGAGTGAAATTTATGAAACTCAAAACGTCTCTTTAAATAGGGAAAATTATTTCACTCAAATTTAGCTTCCCATATGGACAGGGAAATTAAATAAGAGGGAAAAGTGTTAAGATAATAAATATATGATAATAATTTAAAAGAAAATATTCTATTTAGGGAAAATTATGAAGATGTGTAATGACATAACTCACCATGGTACTTCTATCTAGTTGGAGACTACACTTCCATAACCCCAAACCCATATAAACAGAATATCTGATAGTGAAAATTAAGCATAAGGCATAAATAAAATGATATTAATTTTCCTAAATTACATTTATTCATGAAAACATCCACATCAATGTATAAGTAAAATGTAATTATAAAAAATATAGTAACATCCACTTTAAAAACCATGCATGTAACAACCCCCAGAAGATATAATATACGGTGACACTGTAATATAATATGTAATGGGAAATAAAATACCCACCCAGAAAATATAACACCACATTACAAAAACTAGAATAGATAATAGTAGAGAGACCCCCACTCCTGATCTCTAATCCTTGACCATAACATGAAGTCAATTCACCTGAGGGTCACTCTGCTCCTCTAAAATACCTTCTAATATATGCCATATTTTAATACAATCTGAAATGTATGCAAAAAATAACATATAGTTGTGTGCATATACATACCTACTAGGATGGCCAAGACACTTAAGTGGATGAAATATAATTAAAAATATAAATTTTCTTGTCAACCCAATGAAATATGGAGAATAAAACTAAATTATAGATATAAGTTTATAACGAAACCCAAACATGAGTCATAGGGGATATCATTCTCATAGATTTTACCATGTTTATGAGTAGTCATATAGATCCAAAGTTCATTCACATATTCCAATAATATCTTCTATCTACAGGAAAAGACATGTAGAGGTCCCATAACTCACTCCTACTCCACAGTCTATGGGGGATAAAAATAAAAATAAGAGGTAACCCACACCAAAGTACAACATGAGCATTCCACTCCAAGTATATAGGATACATACTATATGTTGATTAGGATTTTCCACGTGGTAGTTGTTCCTTTACATGAAAAGTGCAGTGCCATCTCTACCTAGAATATTGAGTATTGGGGACCCACTCCCTAGTATGATATGGGATAACAATCCCCATATATAGGGGACATGTACTCTAAATAAATGTATATTTTCCCGTCTTAGAATATCGATTATCGGTGACCCATTCCTTGACGTGATATGGTTGTAGCATATCAAGCTAGAATATATCTATTGGTCCTTGTTGATCACTGCTATAATTGGCCATATCCAAACCAATATTCATTCTTGAAATATATATCATTATACCTTAAAACATTATGAATCCCTCTATCATGTTCAATGAAAAAAATCAATTTATTATATTTTCATGCCAAAATATGTTTCAAAATGAAGGATGTACAAGAGGTATAAGTTTCTTATAATTAGATAAATAGTGTGTGTGGATTCCACATGGTGTGTGGTCCAACCCCTCAGCCTACCAATGTTATCCATGTACATGTACCATGATTTCATTTATATATAAATTATCAGTCCTCTGAAATTAATTGAATGATTGACCACTCGGGTTCCGGGATATACAACCCATCTCGTGACATTATGTTCCTTATTGTGAATTTGTAAAATGATACATGACATTTATAGAAACATATATCCCAATTATTTTTCCACCTAGAACATTCTCTTCCAACTTAATGTGGGTCACATTTTGTGTGGGCCAGGGAACATAGAATTTGATCCATTTATTTTTTCCTAAAACACATGGCTCTATTACTGGGTGACTATATGGATTGTGTTAATCCCATTACATGTTACGTAATCTTGATTTTGGAATAATCCATGTAATTATTGATGTCTCATAATCTTGATACTTCCACTATCATTTCAACCACTAATCACACAATTATCTTTTATATGGGGCCAATCACGCCATGTCTGACACTGATGGATAGACTCATGCCCCCAAACTCCTCATGGCCTCTTCTGTTGTTTCATGTTCAACTTCTAGAACCACTTTATATCACATATCCTAAAATAAATCATCACTAAATACAATAATATATAACTCATTAACAATTTTTTACCTCATTGTTCAATCATCCAATAAATATTTGGGCATTTGATCACGCTTTAATCCACCCAGCAAAAGTCGAATCGTGACCTTGTAGTCCAATGATGATGAATGAGTGGGGTAGAGACCCCATAAAAAGGTGATATCATATTTATATATGAATTATTGTATACTAATAATATAATAAGGTATTTTAAGAGATTATTTCATATAATGGAAGAAACAATTAAATAATTATTATTTGTTACTGTAATTGGGATTATACCAATTGATGTTAAATTACAGGTCAAATAATGATTAATGAAATATATTCACAATCATTTAAGAAAGGTAAACCCTCATATGAATATCAAAACATAGAGTTATGATTTATTTTTAGACAATAATTCATTCTATAGTGATGAAAATGATCTGTTGCATTCCTTTCATGCTAATCAACATTGATCAGATCAAATTTCCTTCATAGTTTTTGACTCACCAATGAATGACTTTAGAGCTCCCATAAATTATAAAAGGGTTTATGTGGAAATTTCTTGACAAAGGTTTAATTATATTATTTATATAGGATTTAATTATGCTTTTTTTAAAAATTATTTATTTCTATTAATCACACCTTCCAACGTCTACCACAATAAGACATCTGACGTTGACCAAACATAGGTTTCACCTTAGGTAAACCCCATTTTTCAGACTCAACTATGGTCTTATAGTTTCATATTAAAAAACTATTGAAAGAATATTCCATTATCTTTGAAAAAATGTGTTCATGTGAAAATAATCTTATTAGTAATTTTATAAAATTATTTTCCAAACTCTCATTCCCTCATAATCTCATTTTTTTCTTAGTTATTACAACTAAATATATTTATTAATATATTTTAAATGATTATAATAAATAAATAGGTTATTAGCATTAATCACTCACTAAAACAATCCCCCCCTAAAATCTCAAACCAAAAAATGTGTTTGGATATTGAGCCTCTATCTATCTCTTCCACTTCCATGAGCTCATATGCATGATCTCATGTTTCCAGTTCACAAGATCCATGGGAATGGTGCAACAATGTAAGATCCTATTCTATAGAACCTCAATCAACACCATTTTCACCCTGTTGATTCTGTATTCTATATGAAAATCTAATAATAGTCAATAATGCCTATAGTTTCATACATGCATATCCTCACGTGGGACACATGGAAGAAGTTATTCACCCGCTCAAATTGTTGTGGAATGATTGGTGATATAAATGTTACCAACACACTACATGATTGTAACCGATCAAATAAATCTCCTGGATTTCATTCATCACTAAAAAAATCTCCACAATCCTAATCGTGGGGAGACTCTTATGAAAACAAGGTCTCTCATATTGTGCTCCAATGTCCAATGACATCAGTCAAAGCTTGATTTTTCAATATATTTGTTATCCTCGTCTACGCATGGATCAAACAGACCTATTATTCCTTCTCCCACACCATATCTCTTTGAACAAGAGATGGTCAATCAATACCACCCCATCATAAGGGTGACATAATGGGACTTTTATATAGGGACTCACAGATGAAAATCTGATATCATGGTTATAGATATTAATATATGAAAACTATGTAAATTTTATTTGATCGTCAAAGATGTGATGAACGTCAAAGAGGGAATCTCTTAAAATATCTTCTAATGCACTGATAGTTAACTTGGTCTTCCCATTTGTATTACAGTGATAATATTTACTCGTCCTAAATTCTCTCTTGAATACATTATGTACAAATATCCATAAAGAATACAAGAACTATGCATCAGGGTTCGAAAAAATCATAGAGGGAACCCCTAAAAGGTAGAAAATCACCCTAATATACAGATCCGAAAAAGTTTCCACCAAACACATATCCCTAATAGCAAGAATGTACGATAACACAAAAGGTCAAACTTCTATTTCTAAGATGACATTCAGGCCAGTATCTATCCACAGAATCTATTTCATAATATCCATAGACACACCATCCAATTTCCACTGTGGAATTTCAAGAGTATATAATATACCTACCAGATCAAGGTTCTTATCCATTACTTGAATACATGTAAGACATTTATATTAAAACATATCCATACTCTAATAATTTATAGAAACCTAAAAATGACACCGAATCACTCTTTATATCATTCATACACTATTTTGTATATCAAAATAGAAAGTTTAAAAATTCATCATCACTTCCCCATGAAACATGGCTAGAACCATCAAACATATCAATTAAAGTGTCATATGATGATATCTTTCATAGAATCTGTCTAGTGAATCACATGTGAATAAATTTTCATTTAAGAACTCACAATCGATGCCTCTAAACTAATCCTCCATCGCACAATAGGGAATCGAAGGAATCAACACCATTGACTCAAGATAATATGAAACCATATTCACTTCTAGGTAAGGAAACAATGAATCCAACTAATCATATGCCGCCATCATGAAACGATAATGCGTATTCCTACTACAGAATTATACCACCACATTTCCCATAAAAATGAGTATGGACTATCTAATATTAATAGTCTAATTAGAACTCTAACCCGCAAATATGTCTCAGTTTTAGTTATCTTTATGTGATGACATACCTATAACTCAAATGGAATGAGTTATTTAAAAATAACTCCCCTAGAATATTGTTCATCCACATCTTCTAAGTGTAAACTAACACATTTAACTCCGCGTTGTTAGTTTCATAGTTCTACTTATACGGTCACAATTTTATCAAACCATATGTGATCACTACCTGCCTCAAAATCAAAACATATATGTTCTACTCCCCAGAAGAGTCATTGCAAACTACATAATATCTTTCCAATAATAGTGTAATTTGTACTATATAACTACTCAACCTCGTTATCAATTATTCACTTATTCTATTTCACTACTCTATCTGGATAAATAGAATCCCTTTCCATATGAGGGATATTATAGAGGATGTAATCCAAGATAAATCGTCTATAAAAATTTTGTAGTACATTGTAATACCCTGAAAAATAAACACCATAGACATATTATTCTATGTATCATAGTAAAACGCTACATCAGTATTCCCTGGGTCCATAAATAATTCATTATCATAAATTAGATTCTTTTAGTATTGAAACTCATAGATCCAATACATGAACTTATGATTCTTACCATAAACATGGTGCTACCAGAATTAGTCTTAGACCACCATCATGTTATATGTATGTTTATTCTCTAATGTAGAGGATATTATTTTTTATTCATTGAATAAAACCAAAAAAAATTCTCTATATAGCTTGGTGATCAAACTCATCAAATCTATAAATATAGTAAAATAATTTTTCATAATTAATGGAATCACATGGAACTCATTATATCTATAGAAACCTATGTACTATAGAATCAAAAAATCATCCCCATGGACCCAAAAATCATAGCAGTTGAACCTAAGATCAAATTTTAAGATCCATAAAATTTCTATGTACATGTAATAGTGGTCATTAATACCAAAAATGGAAAATTTTTCTTTATCATGGTTTGGTTCAGGTGATATTAATAAAAAACTAAAAAATATAATGTCTTCGTTATTAATGTTAAAAATTATAGATTCCCAATACAAAATTCTGGATATAAAAAATCACTTCACTTAATTTTCCTCCAATTATACCCTCATATCAAAAATCTAGTTGGGGGATATATGATATGGAGAAGAATATATATGAGAAGTACTAAGGTAAAATTATATGGAAAACTAATTCTCCCACCATGGTGGTATTCCAGAAGTTTTATTAGGGATGATTTCAATCAATTCTCATTTGATGAAAAATCTCATAAGACAAAAGATCCCACTGTTCCAAGGGACAATCATTCCCAATAGTTGGTGATGAGTTTCTTCTTCTTGCTCGATATACCCACTCACAAATCCATGAGATCTCCCTCACACACAAATAAAAATCTAATCCCATATATGGGAATGAATTTTAAAATTATAAAATTAATATCATTCTGGGATCATAACATGGAAAATTATTAATTACCAAATTTGATATTATTAGGAATCATTATGTTATCTAAGAGGTCTGGAAATAATCTCTCTCCACCACTCTATAGAACACAGTAAAAAAAACATTTTATACTAGTTAATCAATCAAATCAGTAACCTCAATAAAAATGTTATGGGATAAATTCACGACTAGTAGGTATAAATATATCACCAAGGGTAAGGTGGTGAAGTAATGTACCACACTAATTTTTACATGTTTTGAAAAATAATTGTTATAAACATATATCAAACTTCTAATTATACATTTATTTTCTAGTTAAAAGGCCTCTATAGACTATACCAACTTGTAGAACTAGAAACTATCTCCCTCGGCCAAACATGGGTTACCTGTGGTGGTGGTGGTGGAAGAAGACCATTGTATCTCTCTCCACAGTTATCTCCTCCTCCTTGATCCATACATTCTCTTATTCAAGCTATGTCTCCCTAACGGGCGTCATGGCCATGACTCTTATATCCTAGATAATGGTGTTGTTTCTATCGTGGTGGTCCATCCTCTACATGAATTGCATCAACATTTCAGAGTTTCAGGAAGTCATGGGGTATGTTTCCAGTCTCGTCAAATTCATAACACAACCCCTCTATGGGATTACATATTTCATTTTTTGATACAACTACTATGTTACCACATGCTTAAGACTCTCCATGGAAATTCCCCAGATTCCATCAATCTAATCATACTCCAGATGATATAGATAAATTTAACCTAATATTGTCTCTTCAAAATATAAATATATGGAATCCATATTATAGTAATCCATTTATCACCAGATCATACACTCTAACTCTAACAAATGAAAGAATTCACATGTTATCCATACTAGAATCAATGTCCCTACAAGTACCCTTCAGGATATTCCATACAAAGAAGTAACAATAGGAAATAATTTTTGAGCATCTTCCTTGTGTTTTAAATAAACCCATCACCATACTCTTATACTTTTATTATACTATGTTATACCGCCAAAATATAATGAATATGGACTGTGTGCAATCACTAGGGAAAGTAGACCTCCTAAAATATCATATTGATGAAATAAAATGAGTGTATCAAATAATCCATAGTCTACATGACTAAAATTCACCATGTAACAAATTTTGAAGGAAAACTATGGATACCAGTGAAATCCTATGATTGTTTTGGGTATGAACCATCTTGAAAACTCAGATTATAGACTCATGAAAATCCTATGATTCTTTGGTATCTAGCTGACTATGGAATCTCAGTGGTCTTTGGAACATGGAAATAGAGAGTTAAAAAGCCTATATTCATACATATTTGTTTACTATACATTCTACTGGTCAAAAAGATACAACACATATAACTATCCACCTTGAGTAATGATCTGATCATATTTCCTTGGGATTGAGGCCCTATCATTAATCATATCATTATCCTGTTCCAGAATTGATAACATGGATGGCTATCATTGTTGATGAATCCTTAATTTATTCATGTATTGCTATAGTTAGATGATTATATATATATATGGGGATTTTACTCAGGATGTAAGTTCAAATAACTAAGTCATATATGATTATTGTAATAATTTTCATTATAACCAATGTCCCAGTATGCTATGTCTACAAGTAAGAGGTTAGACTCATGGAATATAGATACATTGAATGCCTAATGAACATTGGGTTCCCTATCATACAAGTTTCACTTGATCTCCATTGGTATAGTCTCATTAATCTAAAACAAATCACTATACAGGTAGAACTCTAAATTCTATATCAAACAATTAGTTACTAAAATACTATACAATAATGACCTAACAAATCAGGACCTGTTTGGTCGGTGGAAGACTGTACCACAATAAGCCCATACCCACTTGTATAGGATATGGTCTTGAGACAAGAACTCAAAATGTATAACTATAGTGGGAAGAAATTTACTAATTTATATTTATGGGAAAACCCAAGAATAACCATGATGAAGTTCAGAGGAATAATAACATGAGAAGTAACATCAAGAGTAAAAAACATGCATGTAATAACCCCTAAGTAATACAAAATAGTTAAATAGTGTAGTTCAAAATGTAACTGAAAAATACACTCCCTCCATGAAAATATTTCTTATCCTAAAAACCAATTTATTATAAAATAGTTTTGAGATCCCAGCTTCGACTCTCTAAGACTCAACCACCACACATGGTCAATGCACAAGAGTAACCCGATGCTCTTATATAATCACAACTAACTTATACATAATATTCATTATACATTAAACATATGAAGTGGTGAGTATATTTATAGAAAGTAATATTCCATGGAAAATTTAGAGTGACAAATTTAAGACATGATAGAAGTATTCAATTAATCATAATGAATGAGGGAAATGAAACCTAATTAGTATATATATATATATATACTCTCATAAATAAACCCATGTTTGAACGAAGGAGGATCTCCCTGTTGTAGCCCATACCAGATGTAGGTTCGATCCTTAATATCCAACATTCCATAAATGGTGGTCAATATCTAGGGTTCTTGTTCGAAGAAGTCATGAGGATTACCCCACCATTCCAATACACTACAAACTAAGAGAGATAAAACATCAAATGATAGTGTACCCATGCCCTTGTGTAATATTTTGATTTTAATTAATGTATGGAAGAATATTACCCTTCTATATTATGGGGTTCTACTTAGTATATTAAGGATCCGAAACAGTTTATGGGAGTATTGTCTATCTATGTATAGTGAATATGGGTGGATCCATGAATTTGAGTGATATTTGGGTCTATCCCCATAGGTAGAAGACATATTCCTTGATTTAGAGAGCAGAATCTATATACAGAATAATGATCATTGGGGAAAGATAAAATGGTGTGATATGGGAGTACAACCTCGTTGGATAGAGGGAATATTCACAGAATAGTGGAGTACTATCTCTACCTAGAATAATTTTTATATAGGAAATTCTCCCTAGGGAGATAGAGTAGTATCATCCCCATAGATATAGGACATATACCTAGAACAGAGGAGTATTGTATCTACTAAGAACACGTAGTATGGTAGACCCATTTCATTTTGTGATATGGGAGTGACTTCTGTATAAATTAAGGGACCACACCCAATATAAAGGTTTACTGTCTAATGCTGAAGTATTGTTTATGGGTGACTCACTACCTAATAAAAAAAATATGTAATGTCACAATAGATTGAGGGTATACACCCTGAATAGTGGAGAACAATATCTACCTAGTATCAAACTGATGATCATGCATGATCTCTTCCACTGTTGAGCATTGCCTAAAGAAATTTCACGTTCAAAATATATTGAATCATAACCCAAAATCCACTATGAATATTAACATCTCATATTATGTGTAGAAACGCACATTCTTGAAAAAATCTAGGTAAAAATATGAGTCAAAACAAAGGAGATATAAGAGGGAGAAGTTTCTAAAAAAGGGTTCCATATGGTGTGTGGTCCCTATCTTTCTTTGAGACCATATATCCCCCGACTGGAATGAAGAGTTTTTTTTATAAATTGTGTGTCCATTTGAATACATTATTTCTCTGAACTCATGGGTTTTGGGTCACACATCTCAACCTATTCCCATGCATTCCTTCCCAAGTCCATGTAATCAGATACACAACATGATTGTTCACATAGATCCCAGAGTTTGTTCCACTTAGAATATATCAAGGATTCACATGGAGGGTCACATGGTGCATGGACCCAAATATATGTAATTTGGTATTTATATATTTCTATGTAACCCAATATTCCACAACTATGTGACTACATGATCTATGTTAATCCATGTACCTACTGTGTAGTTTTGATATTTTTAGAATCCAAGGAAGATAAATCTATATTATTCATAAATCCATCAATTCTATTTCCAAATTCATTCACTTTAGGGATATAATATCAATGTCCTCCCATGCCCGAACCATCACTGATGGTTGGATTCTGGCCACCCAAGCACCTCACATCTTCTCCTGTCGCCTCTCTTTCTGCTTCCATCATCAATCCTGATCATGTATGCATGACTCCATCAATGATACCCAAATTAAATAATAATCATTCAAAAAACACATTTGTAGTCATCATTAATATATCAAAAATAAATCAAGGGGGTTTATTTTTCTATAATCCACTTGGGAATATTTGAATTATGACCCCATTTTCCAATGATTAAGAACATAATGAACATGTAAGGGTGGGGGATAGTAGAAAAAAGGAGATATCATATTTTAACTAGAATTAACGAGGAATTATAAAAAATAATTGATTATCCTCGGGTGATTTCATGAAATAGATGATTCAATTATATCCATAATTTAATTTACTATTATTGGGAACAAGAGAAGGGTATATAAATTAGTGTTTAAAATAATATTAATAAAATACAAGCTCAAAAAATTAATTATGGGAGGAGACTATAATTGATGATACATAACTCCATTTAGGATTGATTGTTGGAGAGTAATGTGTTCCCCAGTGACGATAATGATCTATTTTTTTCAATATATATCTATGAACATCTATATTTTCACTAATAATTTTTTAATATCGATTCTACATAGAATTATGTTTTTACTCCTATCAATTTTCTTTTGTTTTTTTTGTATAACATTGGATAATTAATATGCAGGATTTTTTATAGAGTATTTTATTTGGTCATTTAATAAAAAAATAAATAACTTCTAAATTTAATTTAATTAAACAAACCATCAAATGTCTTGTCAAATCAAACATCCAATGCCGATCAACCATAGGTGTTTCCTAAGATAAACCCCAAAATCAGCATTCAACAATGGAATGACATTTTCTCTCTGAGGATAAATGAAATAAATATTACATTACTTGTATAAAACATTTAACTAATGATAAAAATATATTTAATATTTTACAAAATTTATTTCAAGCTTATCATACCACATAATCTTGCACTATCTCTATTCCTAACCCCACAAATATTCTATAATATTTTTGAAATCAGTAAAATTTAAAATAAATACTATCTTCACAAGACCTCGTTGAGGATGAGACCATGTATGAGATTGGTCATGGCTAATATGTTTGGTATGTGAGGGGATGATAGTGAGGATAAAATCTTATGGAACAGAGGGAAAAGGTGAAAAATATCCAGCATTAATGAACAGCAACATTCACCTACATTGAATTTATATTCATTCCCAATAAACATGGTGACACAACCTATGATGAATTAGTTTTTTTTTGGATAAGGATTTTCCTTTATAATCTATACACCACACATGTGGATTACATGTTCATATTGATCAGGTATCATGCACTACCATGCAACTCCTCTGAAATGGTTATATCAATCAATGTGACACCACAAGTTCCCCTGGACTATGCCACACAGTTTCCTCTAGAGGAATAAATGGTTCAAAATAACATGACTATATAGTAAAAAAGGTAAATATTTTGGATTAAATTATTATCACTAATAGTGCACCAATAGTGATCATTGACCAGCTTCCACTGAAATTGTTTTTTCTTGCAGTCCAAATCTCTGATAACTATTACAAACACCTGAGACGTTGATTAGTTGATAAATAAATGAAATAAAATTAATGTATTCTATGACACTTATTTAATTTTGGAATAATTTTTTAATGTTCATAACATCCACAAAATTTAAATATCATGTTCTATTATAATATTTCCATGATAAAAAAACACATAATGTTACTACCTTACAACCACAGAACCTATCATCCCAGAGAATAATTGTGGGAAAGATGAAGCCTCATTCGTCCTATATTAATCTTGAAAATTTTTCTCAGATAACTACATTTCACATCAAATTCCCAACATTCTTAGAAGCACTACATATATAATATAGTACTTGAATGGTTAAACTGGGGCCAATACTTATATCCCAGGATAAAATATATATACAGTGATTACCTGAACTCATCTGACTAATGAAATGGTCATTTAATTTTATATTCTACCATTATACCTATTGAACTTACCAATATAGGTTATATATTTTTAATGAACAATGTTTTGTCATTATAAACCATGGTCATAATTTATTACTAAGTAAAATATGTAAAATACATAGAACACTACCATTAGGTCTATAAGATTGAATATGATTGCACTACCCTAGGTCCCCCATATATTGAATCAATAAAACTCTAATATAACAAGATAATACTTGTTGGGGAGGATTCTCAATTAAAATCCATAGAAATCCTTCAACTTACACCCTTCACATCATGACTACATACTAAATGTGATTGATCATCAATAAAATAAATATTCTTGAGGAGACTAAAATTGATAAACATATAATGGATTAATTTTCAAATATATCATCTCTTATGACCAAAAAGTCAACAAAAATAATTTTTGATGCCTTATTTCATGAGTTATTGATATTTTTCAGAGGATTCCCACCAAATACAATACTGAGTTCGGATGATATCTCCCATTTGAACCATATTGTAGGATTGAAATAATGATGTAGATGCTCAATATACAATTCACCCCCCTCTTGTATATTGAGCATCTACATCATTATTTTGATCCAACAATTGGTATCATATGGGTCCCTGAAATACTTGTACTCACGTATAAGTCTTTCTTTCTCACTTTATCATTCCGAACATTCTCATTCCGAACATTGACAATCTAAACTTTGTTATTCCGAACATTGTTATTATGAAATTTTCCTACCAGCAAGTTTGTGTGCCGATGGTTATTTCAAGTATGGAAGGAATCAATGTCGGTTCCATTGATAATATAAATCCTACAAAAACACCAATTTTTGAGGGTAATGACTATGTATACTGGAGAGATAGAATGAATACTTTTGTTATCAATACTGGAGTGGACAACTTTGTTATGCTTACTGGTGATTATAAAATTCCTGATAAGGAAGTTAGAACTTTCACTAACTAGGAAAAGCAAGAGTATCAACTCAATTATAAGGTATGAAATACCTTACTTTATTCAATGACTATAAATATATATAGCCAAATTTCTTCTTGTGAAGCAGCTAATTGTATCTGGAAGAAGTTAGAGGTTACACACTTTGTAACTTCTAAAGTGATTGATACTAGGAGAGCTATGCTTAGATATGAATACCATGGCATCAATTTTCCTTATGGTGAACCAATATGTAAAGTTCAACAGAGGTTTATGACTATCGTCAACAGTTTATAGTCTATGGGAGAGAAAGGGTTAGATGATGAAGCACTTATGGATAAGATAATTGATATTATTCCCAATGTGTGGGAATCCAAAAGAACTGCTATAGATGAGAATAGGAAGGTCACTCAAATTTCTCTTGATAAGTTATTTGGAACTCTTCTCCAACATGAAACCAAAATGAAGAGAGATACTGAAAATATCAAAAAGAATAATGGAAATGGTACAGTCACTTTTACAACAACATCAAATCAAATGAAAGCTAAGACTCCTGAGAGAGTAACCAGATCCAAGTCTAAGAAAGTCTTCTTCCAATCAGAATATAGTGAGAGTGATGTCTTTGAAAATTAGCTAACAAATCTTACTCGAAGGATGAACAAGATAGCTAGCCAAAGAAATTTCTAATCCATGTTTAAGAAAAAGGACAGGAAAGATAAGAAAGATGGAGAAGTTACTTGTTATGAATGCAAGAGAGCTGGACATATTAGACCAGATTTCCCTTTCCACAAAAAGAAATAAAGATAAGAAAGGAATTCAGACAGGAAGAGAAAGAAGTATTATAAAGCCAAATCTAAGAAAGTTCAGAACTAAAATGACACCTGGAGTGCCATTGGTGGTGACTCTTCAGATGAATCTTCTAATTATGAATCTTCAGGATATAATAATCTTGGTCTTATAGCCAGATTACCTATTGATAATCATTGTTTTATGGCTAAGGTACGAAATGCTGAATCATTGACCAAAGTTTCTTTAAATTCTAATGATAGTAAGTATTATAACTCTTCAGATGAAGAATCCTCTTCTAATGAAGAAAATACTTCACCTAACTATGAAAATGTTTCTAGGTTTGCTGAACTTCTAGAGATTGTGAACTCTAAACTCAATAAGAAACTTGATAAGGAAAACTCTAGAAATTCTATTCTTACAAAAGAGATATCAGATCTTTCTAATGATCTTGATAGGAAAAATTCTGATTTTGAAAGTATTTCGACTAGCTTTTAAGTAAAGTAAACTTCCTATCATACCTCTAAATAATGTTTGATCTACTGGTTTCCCAGCTTCATCAAGATATAATGAGTTTGAGGTACCAATGGGAGTACTTATACTCTTAGTGTTTTCATTACCATACTTTTTGGGATGATCTTTAATATAATTATGTTGAGATTTGTATGTTCCTTCTGGTTTTTGAGAAATTTGAAACCAAGGAAAAATGTTAACTCACCCATCATACTCATTTCAAACTCAGATTTCATTAGACTTGAAAAAGAGTTGGTTAAAGATTGCTGAGTTGAACCAAATATGATGTCATCAACACAAATTTGAACAATCAAAACATTTTTCTTATCTTTCTTTATAAAAAGGGTTGGATCTGCATTTCCCTTAACATAGTTATTTTGAAGAAAAAATCAAGTGAGTCTATCATACCATGCTCGTGGAGCTTGTTTAAGGCCATATAGAGATTTGGTAAGTCTAAAAACATAATCATGATGTTTTTTATCTTCAAAGCCAGGAGGATGTTCAACCAAAACATCCTCTTGAACATAACTGTTACGAAAAGAACATTTCACATCCATTTGAAAAAAGTATATGATTAATGAATGCTACAAAGGCAATTAAAATACGGATAGATTCAAGTCTAGCTAGCGGAGCATTGGTTTTATCATAGTCTATTCCATCTTGCTGATTATAGCCTTTAGCAACAAGTCTAGCTTTATTTCTAACTATGACTCCATTTTCATCACATTTATTTCTGAAAACCCATTTTACTCCAATAACATAAGTTTCCTTAGGTCTTTCAACAAAATTCCAGACTTTATTCCTTTCAAATTCATTTAGTTCATCTTGCATGGCTTTAATCCAATCATCATCACCTAAAGCTTCATCAGTGCTTTTTGGTTCTAATTGGGAAAGATATTCTAGATGTCCTACTTCATTTCTTAAGGAACTTCTAGTCCTTCCAGGTTGATTTACATCACCAATGATACTATCACTGGGTTGATTCTTAAAAAATACCTGATTTGGGTTTTGAAAAGCATGTTCATCAACATAGGGTAGAAAGTATTTTGGGGTAAATGTTTCGGAAGTATCTTCTTGAACATTTTCCTTATCAGAAGGATCTTCTATCAAAGGTTGATAATAAGTTTTTGAAAACACATCAGAGGATGTAGGCTGGGATGGTTTAAAAACAAAAGGATCAGACTCATAAAATTTTACATGTACTGTTTCTTCAACAGTACAAGTATTTTTATTAAATAATCTATAAGCCTTAGAAGTTGTGGAATAACCTAAGAAAATTCCTTCATTATATTTTGGTGCGAATTTATGTAGGTTATCTTTAGTATTCAAAATGAATACTTTGCAACCAAAAACCTTGAAGTAGGATAGTCTTGGTTTTCTACCATTCCATAATTCATATGGTGTTTTATTAAGAAAAGGTCTAATCAAAACTAGATTTATAGTATAGCAAGCAGTACTTACAGCTTCCGCCCAGAAATGTCTAGTTATAGAATATTCACTCAACATGGTTCTAGTTATCTCTCTAATAATTCTTTTTCTTTTCTCAACTACACGATTTTGTTGAGGAGTTTAGGTGCTAAAAAATTGTGAGTAATACCTTTTCTACTACAAAAAGTTTCAAAATCAGAATTTTGAAATTCTCCTCCATGATCACTATGAATAGTTTTCAATGGAAGGTTTTTCTCATTTTTAACATGATCTCTAAAACTTTTGAAATAAGAAAAAGCTTCATACTTATTTACTAGAAAATAAACCCAAGTAAATCTAGTGTAATCATCAACTAGAACAAACACATAGTATTTGCCTCCAATACTTCCAGTTTGTGTTGGACAAAAAAGATCCATGTGCACTAATTGTAATGCATCAGTTGTTGATACTTCACCATTTGATTTAAAACTAGATTTATGTTGCTTGCCATATTGACAAGGATCACAAACTTTAGAAGAATCAAATCTAAGCTCTGGTAGATCCTTAACTAGTTTCTTCTTAGAGAGTTTACATAATTTTCTAAGGTTACAGTGACCTAGTCTTCTATGCCATAACCAGGAATGATCTTCCATTACACTTAGTCAAGGTAAATCTTGTCTCTTAAGGTCTTATAAATTTAAGATGTAAACATTCTCTTGCCTATTGGCTGAGATAATAAATTCTTCCTCGGAATTGTGAACTAAGCACTTATCATTCCTAAAATTCACAAGGTACCCTTCAACACATAACTAACTTATGCTAATGAGGTTGTGCTTAAGACCCTTAACAAAAAGAACATTTGAGATCAAGGTTTTACCTAGAAGAACAATATTACCAATACCAATAATATCTCTCTTAGCATTATCTCTGAAATTTTCCTTTCCTCCTTTCGTTTTGATAATCTTTTCAAAATAGCTTGTGTTACCAGTCATGTGTTGGGAACATCCACTATCCATGTACCGTGTATTTTTCCTAGTACTCTCCTTATTTTCTTGAAATCAAGAAGAGAATTAGACTTTTGGAATCCAAACTTTTTTGGATCCGAGATTTCTAGATAACAAAATTTTAGGTACCCACATAATCTTAGAGAAATAATCTTTATGAAATCCTAGAGATTGGGTTTTGTTTAAGGAACAATTCTTTGCCCAGTGACCACCACATTGACACATGGTACAAAATTGGGCACTTTGAGGAACAAAATAATTGTAACTAAAAATTGGTTTAGCATGGGTACAACCAAATCCAGATTTATTTCATAAAGGTCGTAATTGAGAATACATTTTATCAAAATTTTCCTTACCATGGGTAAAGTTTGATAAACACTTCTTTAAGGAAAATATTTCGGACTTGAGTTTTGTAACCAAGTTTTTATACAAAAAATAATTAGTTTTATAACTAGAGCTTGGATCGATAATATTTTTCTTTGAAATTACTTTTTATAACTCTTTAGAGAGTTTGTTCTTCTCAAAACATACTTCCTCAAGATTTTTTCAAATACTTTCAAAATCAGCATTTTTCCTATCAAGATCTTTATAAAGATATGATATCTCTTTTGCAAGATTAGAATTCATAGAGTTTGCCTTATCAAGTTTCATATTGAGTTTAGAGTTCTCAATATCAAGAAGTTCAGCAAACCTAGAAACTGCTTCATAGGTAGGTGAAGTATTTTCTAAATCGAAAGAGGATTCTTCATCTGAAGAGTTATAATACTTACTATCATTAGAATTTAAAGAAACATTGGTAAATGATTCATCATTTCGTACCTTAGCTATAAAACAATGATTATCAATAGGTAATCTGGCTATAAGACCAAGATTCTTCTGTCCTGAAGATTTATAATCAGAAGATTCATCTGAAGAGTCACCACCACTGGCACTCTAGGTGTCATTTGATTTCAGAACTTTATTAGCTTTGGATTTATAATACTTCTTTATGTTCCTATCTGAATTCCTTTCTTTTCTTTATTTCTTTTTAAGCAAAGGGAAATGTGGTCTAATATGTCCAGGTCTCTTGCATTCATAACAAGTAACTTCTCCATCTTTTTTATCTTTCATGTCCTTTTTCTTATACTTGGATTGCAAATTTCTCTGGCCAGCTATCTTGTTCATCCTTCGAGAAAGATTTTCTAACCCTTTTTCAGAGACTTCACTCTCATTAGATTCTAATTGGAAAAAGACTTTCTTAGACTTGGATCTGGTTACTCTCTCAGGAGTCTTAGCATTCATCTGATTTGATGTTATTGTAAAAGCGACTGTACCATTTCCATTCTTCTTTTTGATATTGTCAGCATCTCTCTTCTTTCTAGTTTCATGTTGGAGAAGAGTTCCATATAACTCATCAAGATAAATTTGTGTGACCTTCCTGTTCTCATCTATAGCAGTTCTTTGGGATTCCCACTCATTGGGCATAATATCAATTTTCTTATCCACAAGCGCTTCATCATCTAACCCTTTCTCTCCCATAGACTGTAAACTGTTGAAGATAGTCATAAACCTCTGTTGGACTTTACATATTGGTTCACCATAAGGAAAATTGAAGCCATGGTATTCAGCTCTAAGCATAGCTCTCCTAGTTTCAACCACTTTAGAAGTTCCAAAGTGTGTAACCTCTAACTTCTTCCAGATACAATTAGCTGCTTCACAAGAAGAAATTTGGATATATATATTTATAGTCATTGAACAAATTATGCTATTGCGTACCTTATAATTGATTTGATACTCTTTCTTTTCCTGGTTAGTGAAAGTTCAAACTTATTTATCAGGAATTTTATAATCACCAGTAAGCATAACAAAGTTTTCCACTCCAGTATTGATAACAAAATTCTTCATTCGATCTCTCCAGTATTCATAGTCATTACCATCAAAAATTGGTGGTCTTGTATGATTTAGATTATCAATGGAACCAACATTGATTCCTACCATACTTAAAATAACCTTCGGTACACAAACATGTTATTAGAAAAAGTTCGTAATAACAAATTTCAGAATAACAATGTTCGGATTGTCAAAGTTCAGAATGAGAAAGTTCAGAATGATAAAATGATCAAGAAAAACATATACGTGAGTACAAGTATTTCAGAGACCTGCTTTGATACCAATTGTAGGATCAAAATAATGATGTAGATGCTCAATATACAAGAGGTTGTGAATTGTATACATTAAAAATTCCTTTGGAACCTTTAAAGTTAGTTACGAATAACTATGTTTTCCTTAAGCAAAGGAAAGAGCTAAGCTTAACTAAGTTAAACTAATAAAATTCACAACACCTATAACAATAAATGAATACTTGGAAAAAGTAATGATGTAATAATCTTCAAGTCCTATGAACTTTCTTAAAACTGGAAAGAGATTCCGAATGTAGGTTCCAGAAATATGGATCCGGAAATTGAAACTTAACTAAAGATTACAAAATGAGATTCTACCTTAAAGCGTATAGAATCTAAAATTATCAATGTACAAGTAAATAAGTATAAGAAAGTTATACTTTCCTTACAATACAATGTGCAGTGGAAACAAACAAGTAGTAAAACTACAAGTAACAATATATAAGTCTTTTAACCCAAAGAGAAGGGTATCCAACAACTTTGGATAAAGGTCCCTTGATTTATACTTTCAAGCAAGTCTGTCTTACCCACACCAGAGTAAGCCCTCGATACGAAGATCGAAGTCTCTGTCTTGCTATCCCCGCAAGCCCTCAACTTCAAGGTAGTTGGCAACCTATGTCTTCTTCAGCATGGAAGCCCTCAAACTTCAAGGTAGTCGGCACCTCTGTCTTCCTATCCCCTGAAGTCCTCGAATGTAATCACCAACATTCGGAGTCACACGAAGCATTGAGAGTTAATAAGAGCCTATCTATCTATAAATCACATCAACAGCATTTGTGAACAACGTCAAAGAAGTTGTTGTACTGAGCTCTTTCGAATGACCTCCTATTTATAGGCAAGGTCGGCCTCCTTTCCAATGGTCATATTTTCATTAAAAATTGGAGGGACCTGTACACTTGTAACTTAACCAATGGTTAGTTTATAACAGAATAAACGGCATCATTTTATAACGAAACAAGTGTAACAGAATGTACGACATCGTTTTAAGTTTAACACAAAAGTTCGGAGGGAAGGTTCTGAGTGTAAACAGAATGTAAAAGAGTAGAAAAATTATAAAAGTGTAAGCAAAATGAAACTTCTGAGTCTAACAAAAATAATATTCGGAATCTAAATAAATTCGGAGTGTATAAAGAAAAGATAATCAGATTCTGTTTAATAGGTGAATTCGGAATGAGAATTCGGAATGGGAATTCGGAATGAGAATTCGTTATCAGAATTCGTAATGAGAATTCTTCATCAGAATTCTTAATGAGAATTCATCATTAGAATTAGTAATGAGAATTCTTCATCAGAATTTGTAATGAGAATTCGATTTCGAACTTCATGAGAATTCGTATCCAGAATTCGGATTAGAACTTTATCAGATTTCATATCCGGAATTCAGAATGAACCTTTATTACAGTTCTCATCTGGAATTCAGAACTTAAAACAGAATGCTTCATATCAAAGTTTCAAATGATTCTGATAATATAGAAATGAATCTGAATCTTATACTTACGAAATATATGGATGAAAATATGATAAGGATTATTTTCCTTACAAAAGCATTTTTCTTTATAAAATCAATTTTCCTTATAAAATCAATTTTTCTTATAAATGTTTTTTTCCTTATAAAAGCAATTTTCCTTAAAAAAATTCCTTAAAGATAAGGTGTTTGTGATTTTCAAATTAAGAAGGAATGGAAAAGTCATAAGGAAAACCTTATTGACTCAACACATATCTCAATGAAAACAAATCAACATGATATATCCCCAAAACAAATACTATTACAAACCAACATCCATGAATAAATAGAAGAAGCAGTAAGATTAATACCAACATATGAATTTTATAAAAATCTATAATTGAAACTATATCTATAATTTACCAGGGATAGAAACCACATATTAAAACGTTTTTATAATTGAATATGTGTACCAAAGTGATCATCACTCAACTGATATTAGATTTTATCATCCAAATTCAACATGTGGGTCTCCCACCAAAGACAAAGGTCCCACTACTCACCTTACGAGAATAATTTTCATCATATTAAATGAATAATAATTATTATATCTAATTCCATGTCCTCCGTCAGACCGAATAGTTGTCTTAAATAGCATTATTCTAATTCCAATCAGTAACATAAATTTTACCCATCACGTTTTCTAAATTCTCAAGAATGGATCCCACGATGATCACTAATTTTTTTGTAATAACCTCCATTATTACCCTCCAACCACTAATCGTGTTCTACAGATCATATTCACTATCATAAAACATATCCCCAACCACAACCCTCTTGGGTTTTCTTCATCATAACAAAATATTCCTTTAGATTTGTAGATGAGAATACATTAATACTATATAAAGGTAATTAGAACAATTATATGATATTAATAATTATTTCTATTATGATAGGATTACACTAAAAGGATATTGTTGAATATTAGGAATACTAGAGAAAACCTATCATATATTACGTGAAATACCCATCATGGTTTCCAACCAATTATATCCAACTATTAATATGTAAAATAGTAGAACAACTACTGGTTTCCTAAATTTTAAAGGTATTGGTTTTACATTATAACAAACACAAATTTTCCAGCTACAATTCCCCCACTGCCAAAGCATTATACAATTACATAAAAAGCATCAACTGTAGTCCATCACCGACACACTGTATCCTTATTGTTTGGTACTCGACCAACCATTTTATCACATTTCTATCAGGAAATCTTTGTCATGTCATAAATCTTAACCTTTAATGGTTCTCTCATTATCCCAAATTCTGCACATTTTTCAAGATTCTATAAAATACCAAAACATGGGTTTCTATTGGGTATCATGTCTGGGAATATATACCCCCAATTATGAGCCTTGCAACCATCAAATCATAGTTTTACCACTCTAAAATGGACTTTTACATGTTCCACTATATATATAGTACATGATAAAAAATGATTAATGTGATGATATGAAAATAATGATTTTTCTTGTCATTTTTCAATTTGGAATGGATATCCTCTCGTGGTACATGCTCTATAAACCAGTCAATGCGGTTCGGTATGTGGACCCCATTGTTTTACTTATTTCCAATTAAATGTAGAGGGAATTAATGACTACATAGATGATAATGAGGTTTGTTTCACATTTATAAATAAATGTTAGGATCCTCTATTCAATGCTCAAGAACACCCCAAATATATTTCTTAAAATCTAACCCCAACTGACCATTAATTCACATTTCAAGATCCATTTAAAGAAAGATCCTAATAACTAAGGTGAGTACGATTTTTTTGAATTCCCCTGTCATTATAACTCACAAATAACCCATGATTAAAACATATTAGCTCAAGGATTATATATTCTGACCAAAATCATATGATTTTTCATGAAAAAATAAACTTAATAGGTACAATGTGCATCGACATGTACTACAACATTTTCTTAACAACAGAATTACTCATTATATGAAAAAAAACAATAAGTATAGTATAAATATGTTTCCTAGTATTTGATGAATCCTAAAAAACTATCTATCCAATTTTTTCATTAACCAACATGACATTCAATTTGGATACTAACCTCTTGAGTCATCTATTAATAAATATTAGTGGTAATGAAACTAATAAAGTAGCCAACCTAGGCTTGGGTATTTCTGACTTACTGAATTGGAAAATTAAAGAGTTATCTTTCTCTTAACTAGGATCAAATTACCAAAACTACCCTTTCATCCCATGTGTCATTTTAGAAACTAAGTGACCTACAATGAAATATAAATTCACGAAGAACACCATTTATATGGGGCATTTAATAATCATTTTAAGATTTATATGATCTGAGGTTGAGACCTCTATCAGGATAATCCTATAAAAAATAAATATTTTACTCTATATATTGGTCATATTTAATGGGTTACTAGGCTCTACTACCTATAATATTGGTTTATGCGATAGAATAATATTTCCATGGAAAACACATAGCTTCACAAAATAATAATAATCTATTTTAGTTCTTCAAACCAATATTATAATGTTTTCAAAATACATATATTACTAAAATATTTTATTTAATACATTATTATAGTTCTCAAATTATATTTAATAATTTTCATTGATTAAGTTAATGAATAGATAGTATTAATTTGGAATAAAAACTAAAAAAGGTCATTAATTTAACATATGACATAATCAAATATCAGAAAGACACATCATCTTCCTCTGAAGAATTAATTATATTTCGGGTATCATTTAACAAATTTCTATATTTTAACTCATTAATTATTTTTTTGAATTTCAATTATCATTATGGTTCTCAAAAATAGTCTTAGTTAATTGAAATTTTATTTCTACAAAATATATGAAAAAAATGTTTATGTTATAATTTAAATTTTATTTAAAAATACCTTCCAATGAGTTCTAATCTAAAGTAGATAACGAGGTCTCTCTGTTATGATTCAAGTATCAATGAGAGTAGGAGGGGTTAATTCAGTGGTTTATTTTTATTTTACATTTCCATTCTTGTGAAACAACCTTTTCCTTCTATGAAATATTTTTTCCATAATAAACATAATTCATAAAGACATCAATATGAACACAAGAATTTATAATGTTCACTACTGAATAAGGGTAGCTATATCCTTGGTATGTCTTAGAAACAATACAATACCACACAATCCACAAGAAAATAAATTTTTTTATGGAATAAAATGAGTATGATATTCCCATACACATGTTTAACACATTGAAAATGATAAAATTGAGAGTGTGCACTATATTATCATATAAAGGGTAAAAAAAATTTAAGGGGATTCTTGGTAGGATTTAACAAATTTGATCCTTCATAATTATTCTTTTTTTTCTTACCCAGAAGCTGGTGTGAAAATCTTTTAGTCCCATGTAAACTATTATTCTTTCTCCTCGAACTCCATGTATCCTCCACAAATTGAGTTGCACTATGTAGTGTGAGTTATTCACGGATATATTTCCCTTCCCTTGAAAATTTCTACTTCTGTGGATAGTTTCTTATTCCACAAACATTTTTTTCATTTTTAAACAATTTCCTCATCCACAAACAATATTCTCTTCCGTGAATGATATATTAATCTGAACACCATTTCTTCTCTGCTGATGAATATTTAATCATGGAACACCTATCATATGTTCTTCCATTTCATTTAAGGGTTATATTGCCTTGAAAAATAATTCCACATACTTTCCTCATAAACTGTCAATTTCACAAAAACCGTTCATCTACGAACAATTTTCCTTCGTGAAATACTTTTTTTCAATCCACTTCAGACATCTCCAATATTCTTCCGATAGTGATGATCACTTATTATAAAACTATCTAAAAAATAATAATGAGATTAGAGTCATTTATATAGAAAAATAGACCATAATATCTCACTAATCTGATTTACCAAAAATATCGATGTGGGATAACCATCTCCATAGACTATGCTCCTCCCCTTAAATATTTTTCCTTTTGCAAACAACATAGGAACTTTATTCTTTTGTCGTCGTTGTTGTCTTATTCAAATGAAACCCAATATGGTAGAAAATATATTTTTCAAACCATTTCCCCACTATGGTATGCATAGGGCCTTTCTTCCTCACAATAATCAAATCCACCCACAAACAGATCATCACCTATTAACTATAGATAACATCCCATTCGTTAACTGTTGGTCTACCATGAACTGAAAACTATCACCGCATACTATGATCATTCAAGATATCATTTCCCTTATATGGTCTATTTATTGTGCTTTGTGGTCCACATAGAACTGTTATATATAATCATTCCATTTCAAATTTTCCTATGGAATTCTACATACCTCATATGCGTTCTGTGAACTATTATTTACATAAATCCTTCCTTTCCAATAAAAAACAAACTCTGGATATTTAGACCCAAATGTTTTTTATACACTAGAAAATGGATCCACCATAAAATATGGTTTGGTTACACCAACCATACAAATTCATGGTCATCTCATTTTATTAAAAATCTTATCATTTGATGATTTTTAACCTTTGATCAATAATTTTTAGTATCGTCATATTTAGAAAAGAAATTATTGCAATATCCTTATCATTGAGGACAATTTTCCTTCCAATTAGACAAGAATACGATTGGAAACCTCTTTACTCAACCTTCTATTATAAGGATATCATCACAAATTCTCCTATAAACAGATTTTAATTTTTTTTAAAATTATCACTGAATCATTATATATACCAAAATTATTAAAAATTGATTGATTTATCCTTTTTTCCAACAAAAGACAGTACTCATCAAAAAATATTTCTTACTCCATTCCTCAACCAACATGGTAGCAAAAGAGAATCAGAACTCAATTAATAATAGGTGTGTATTCATGTAATATTTTACATATTGTAATATCTAACAACATTTAAGAGTTTCCAGACACATTATATTTCCAACCCATTTACCATCAGCATACCATTGTGACATTAAATACTAAGTCATAAAAAAGTAAATCTTCCCAATTAGGATCCCATAACAACAATCTTTGATTATTTATTTGGGAATGCATTAAAAATTTATATATAAAATGCTCAATGAATTAAAATTTTAATCCCATGTATGTGAACCCCAAAATCAATTTCCCTATTAAATATTACCTCATCCATTAGTGGGTACATGTAATAATAATTTAACACTATAAACAACAAACATATGCCAAATAACTCATATAACCCATATGTAATTGCATCGTTTATACTATGTATTTAGAAAGTAATAATTATTTAATGTTCTATTTAAATGATTCACCATTCAGAATTTTTAAAGTTTAATGCTTCTATAAATTTAATTTTTATTTCATATAACTAAAACCCATCATATATAATGGTTTAATTATATTTTTTAGCGTAAATTAATTTAAAAATCCACATACAATTTAAAAATTGGATAATTGTCACCCAATTAATTATAACCATTAACTATTTTTTTATGAAAGTAATGTCTCATCTCTTAAACATTTCATTATTGGTTAGTCATACATAATTACACTAATAAACTTTGAGTGAAAAACAATTTCGTTTGATTCATAAATTTTATTTAAACATCCATATACCATTATTATCTCATATCATGGTATTTTATATCAATATATACTATTAAACATGGAATCATTTCGAATAAATTTTTTTACAAGCAATCATACAAAATAATCACCAAATCATGGGATACTAAAAACATATTACTGAAAAATGGAAATAACATCATATATATATTAAGATGTCATGAAATATATCCTACATGGAGTGAAATTTAAAAGGAGTGTGAATACATTTGTTCCTATCATGATTCGTGAAAATATACATCCATGAAATACAGTTCCAAGGGTAAAATACTAAAAATAACATAAGTCTGAATATAGTTGAATGTAAACCAATCACTAAATTTGAAATAACAATCCAAATTAATATGAAACAAAATAAAAAATGTTCTTATACCTGGCCAAGTTTTCTTTTCCTCATTCTTGTGTTGATAACTCCCATACAAGGATATGTAAAAAGATCCAACACAGTATTAGTATCATTTCTACCATCGCAGAAAAAACATTTCACTGGAATAATATGCTTTAATACCACTTATAATGTCTTGAAATGGGATCCACTTAAACATTTCCGTGAGAAAAATTTCCACCTTTCCCATGCACGCCCCTTCATATGCAAGATGCTATAGACTAGAAATGAGGGTCAAATGATGGTATAATATGGATATTAGAAATTCAATATTAGAGTATCATACTAGTTTTTAAATAAATAAATGAATATTGAAATCCATATATATGAATATAAGTAACTAAAGATATTGGAAAATAATTAAGTAAAATACCCTCCATTAGAAAATTCTAAATAATTAAAATTAATCATGTCAATGTGAAGAAATAATATTCAAGAAAAACATATAATAGAAATAAATAGATCATAAAAAAAGTAAAAAAATGTCTTATGGTGGTCTACTTAGTATACTATGATCTACCTCATTTGGGTGCACAATGCACCCATATACAGAGTAACATCGCATGTATAATCCATGATCCTGAACCTATAACCATGAGATAAATTTAGTTCCAAATTATGACCTCAATAGGGTGTGAGACGCAATTTGTAGATTTCCACAAGATGTGACCAAATAAATACAATATATGAATATAAAATAATTTATTCTGTATGTATATCAAACATAATTTAGTCATGAAAATATAAATGACTTCCAAACGGTTGGAATCTCCTTGCTGACACATGGATTACCATACGTACATTAGGATAAGACATATGTTTCTCTGAATGTGTTTAACCTTGTGTGGGTGTTTATATATATACCCACTATGTGAGGAGAAACATATTTATTCAAATATATAAATATGTAATAAATCCCCAGACCTAGAGATTAACTTATTCAACTATGGATAATAGTATAAGCCTAATGTTTTAATGAAGGTTCTACGTGGTCAATTATAACAATTCATCAGAGAAGAAATGCCCATATATCAAAACACACAAGTAATTTCATGCCAGATTATAATTATTAATATTAACAAGGGTCATACCAAATACCATGCTATAGGGATTGTGGAATGACATGTCCAACATCTCAAGTGATGTGAGTCGCCATGTACAATGTACTCAATCAAGGAGGTTTGAAACTCTATAGCCAAAATCATAACATAGTTCCTTAAATAAAAATATAATATAACATAGTCTCAAAATACATATAATTCCTTATCCAATGCATTTTTTAAAAATTAACCTGGCATTACTGAAGGCATCATGTGTCTTTATTATCATAATTCAATAAATTCTTTATGATTGGACATAAGTTACTCTACTCTATACTATGAACAAATAATTTTATATAATTAATGTTTATAAATAACTATTAAAAATTTCAATTTATATAATAAAAAACAAGTCAATGGGATACAATATATTTATAAACAATGAGTTATAGAGATGTACCCATATCGTAAAAAAATTCTAAAACCAAGATAATAGTTCATTTTTATTATATGATAGTTCACTTTAATGGTAGTATTATTATAATACATTGAATGATCAACTTACCACTTCATTCATTTTTATTTTACCATATCTTCATTGAGGTGTAATTCAACTCACATAAAAGAGTTCATTTTAAGTCATGTCAATAAATTTGAGGCTTATGTGTATAAAAAATAATAATATTATTTTATCAAAAAAACTATACTTAGTGGATGGGGTTTGGGTCCTCTTCGTCCACCCTTGACAATAAATCTAAGGAAATTTAGGGGAGTAGTCTAGGAAATTAATTTTAAGAATTTCACTATTTAGGAGAAAAGAAAGAATTTCCAAAATGAAACATAAGGGAAAAATCTATTAAAATGTTGTGAAACTATGGAAAACAAAATAGACCACGAATATATTTCATAGGATGGTCCAGTCATCCAATATTGTTCTTTGAATCGATCTGGTTAATGATAAAATGAATAAAACATAATAAATATTGAAAATATGGGGAATTAACTCAGATGGATTTATAATTCCGTATGGATAGAGAAAAAGATAATAAGTAATTTGTGTCAATAACTAACTGATATTATTTCAACACACCAAATAAATTCTTTTTTGAGCTTAAAAGAGGGTGATATATCTATATATAGTAGGATTCCAAGGAAGAGCTTGATTGGGTCCACTACACAAGGGATGTTAGGAAGAAAGTGGGAGAGTGATCCCTTAATCAAGATACAAGAAATATGATAAAATATACATATTTAATGAACCAAATGGTTATGTTGACCATGTGCTAACCATGTGGCGCCCCTACCATTGTTTCAATAAGGATGTGTGTTAGGAATAAATTTTATAAAACGATGTTCATCTGGTGAAGATAACCATTGATTTCTTTTATATAATTCAAGTTCATGCCCCATCACTATCACACCCCAACCAACGAATTATTTAAAATTGATTATTTTTGGGTTCTTTTGCAGGTACATGACCATGTGCGGAGACCGTGCATGCAACCCTGTGCGCGACCCTGTGCGCGACCCTGCGCCAGACCCTGCTTGTTTTCTATACACAATAAATAATTTTATTATTGTGGATGATTTTATTATTTTTGTTTTCTTATTAATATTAAATTTGTTTGAATTTATTAGGATATAAATTTATCCTTACTTTTATTTTTATTTCCTTGTATTTTTTTCTCTTTTTAATTTTTCTACTCTTTTTTTTCTCCCCTTTTTTTCTCTCCTCCCCCTCATCGTGCGGACCTCTCCTCCCCTAGCACTAGCCACTCTGCTTCTTCCCCCGGACCGCCCTCCGCCTCCGCTCCTTCTCCTGGACCGACACGTCCCCGCCCTCCTCGTCCCTCTCTGGTTGGCCGCATCGCCCGCCTCGCATCGAGATCCCCCACGTCGTCCCCGCTGCCTCACATGGCCAGACCCATGCCACCCCTCCCTTCTTGGTGGTTTTCTGGCATGACGCCTCTCTGACCATTCTTCCCCTAGCCTGGTTTTCCATCTGCACATTCGTCGCAGGTTTGTTTTCCCTTCGTTGGGTTGTTTTGTTGATTTGGGGATTTTCAGGATATGGTTCCATTTTTTTGTGCTCCAATTGTGATATGTTTGGTGTAATTCAGGAATTAGGACTTATCTGAGTTTGGTTGTAGTACTATTGAAGTGCAGCGAACTTTGTGAATGATTTTTGCGGTGTTTGGTCTCTATCGCGGTTAGTGTTTTCACATATAATGAATATTTGATGGAGTAATTTCCTCATTTAGTTAATATATCTTGTTTATTAATTTTTTTGGTTGGTACGACATTAGTTTTTATGCATTTTTATTAAGAGTTATATTTTAAAGGGGCATGTTCATGTTAATCATGGTGCGTCTTGGTTGAAAACTCATATTTCATTATTAATTCGTGTTTTGAAAATTGTGAAACTAGTTTATTAAATATTAAAGGGGTCTTAGATTCTATTTTGATATGTTTTTGGGGTGTTTTTTGTCATAAATCATGTTTTTGAATGAGTTTTGTTGGTAAGGCCAAGTATCACTTCCTGAATGTTGTTTTATAAAATTTTATTTAAGGTTTATTAAATTATTTCACTGGTGGGAAACATGTTTGAAAAATGATTTAGTGTTCATATTATTTCAAAAGGGTTTTTATATGTTTGAGTGGGGTTTTTTTAATTATAAGTGACTTTAAATTGTGCGGATGGTTTAATTGAGTTTGTAACCTATGAAAATTGATTTTTGAATGACTTTTGGTTTTGGTGTGTAAAGTCGTGTCATGGTCTTTAAAATTTTATTTAAAAAATTTATAAAATTTTTTAATAAATTATTTTTATGTATGGAAATTTATCTTCTTTGTGTTGGGTAAAGGTTTCCGATTTTAAATGTCATACGGTTGTTGCATCGTGTCGTCAGCATAAGTCCGTGACACTGTGGTTTTCGGGTTGCGCAAGCTTATGCGCAAGTGCGAAGAGAGTCATGTTGTCACGATTGAGCGGCGAGTTGAGGTTGGTACCCCATAAAACTCACATTTAAATTTATAATTTATTAATTTCTTGATGTTTTATTAGTTTTAATAAATAAGAAATAATATAATATAATTAATTTTTAAATTAATATTTGGTGTAAAAAGATCTGTTTATTTTATTCAGAACTCTGGAAATATTTTCTTGATGAGTGGAAACCCAATAGAGTAAGAATTCTAGTTTGGACTTTAAACATAATTCATGAAATTTCAAATGTGGTTATGGTTTGAATGATAAATGATTTCTTCTGAACAAGTGTTTCGAGTTTTCTTGAGAAACACGGTTTTTCATTAAAGTTGGTGAGACCCGTTTGGAACTTTAATAAAAATAAATTATTTTGGAAAACTCTATATTGGGTGACTCAATGGTGACCTTTGGTGTATGTTGACTACATATATTGTGTGTGATTTTTGTGTTAATTGATATACTTTTTTGACTCACCCCCTTTCCTTCCTAATACACATGTTGAAATGGGAACCTCGCATAGTAAGTGAATTTTTTTAAATGATGCTGCACTAGTTTAGATTATCCACTGTCTAGTGGCCTCATTGTAGGGGAATACTGTGTTATTGCTTCTTTGGGGATTGGGCCCCTCAGTTAGGCCATGCAGGGCTATACCAGGTAGTAGTATGGGCGTTATGACTCCATCGAGTTGGGGCATGCCTTCCGGATGAGTCACATGTATAGTACGTTCTAGATTCTTCACGAGCTCCTATATTTGACCCATGTCTATTCGGATTTTGTTTCTTGAAGTATTGATTATGATGCTTATATGTATACCTACATTTCCCTTCCTCTGTGATTTCTTTTGTGCATTTCTGGTGTATTGTACTCCTTGAAAAGTGGTAAAATGATTTTAATAAGGTTTCTAAAAATGGTTTTCAAATTAAAATGTTTAATCCTCCATGTAAAAATTTGGAAAAAATATCAACATAACATTCCCTTTATAAAATTCCATTGACACTAATTAAATGAATTTAGTTTTGAAAATTGTTAAGGGCAATGGTTTGTACATTGCTTTTGAGAAAAATACTTAGAAAAACTTACTCTTATAAATTTCAGTTCAAACATGACATTAGTGAGTTCATTATTTAGTGGCTTGTGCGTTGGGATTAGAATTATTCGGTCCTCCCTAATGAGTTTTATTACTCATTCATATAGTGTTTTCATGTTTTTAGTTTCTGATGCATGTTGACACGATCTTATTCATCGTTGGCGAGACTTTGTTGTGGTTTGGAGAGTGACTCTCGAGGTCACGAGGATTTTTTGGTTGTGGTCAAGTTAGTACATTTTTCTACTTTTTTCTATTTCTTTATTTATTTTCATTAGGATAAATAGTTCCCACTTGCCTTGTTGATGCCCTGGAGCTTGTCGCCAGCCCGGGAGGATCGGCAACACCTCACAGGCCTTACCATGGACCGGGTCGGGCATCGGGTCAGATGGTGACCCGACCTGGTTCATGAAAAAATGGTATCAGAGGTGGTTTTTGGTCTTGTTATTTGGGGTGTCATGTAGATCGGAGACAGGATTGTCGGTACTCGAGGGGTAGGTGTGAGAATAGAGTCACGAACTCTTTCTCATTCCGATCATCGAGTATCCAAGGGTAGATCGGGATTTGAGTTTTTAGATTTGCTCTGTATAGATGGGGATGACAATAGAAGTAAACCAGTACTGTGCACAGTCTCACATGGAGTTGTGACCCATGTGATGCAGAGAGTACAGTTCGACAATCCTTTTGGTTGGTGCTTGTTTAGGGCATGGTCTGCTAAACCATGTCGCCAGATTAGACATGACAACTAGTCCTCTGTCTAGGTGCATTAATGTTTTCAATGTCTTTCCTCATTTTTGGGATTGGCGGAAAATTATTTTCCTTTAAAAAGTGAAGTGAACTCTGGCATTTTGCTTATTTTATTTTGGTGCGTGTTTGGCATGATTGTTGGGGTGTATTTCTCTCGGACCTTGTTTTTTGAATTCGGTGTTTCATCTATTGAAATTGAATTCCTAAAAGAACATTTTGGGTTGTTTGAAATGGATGTGAACAGTTTTGGAAATGGAAATCATTTTTGAAAATTTTTCTACAATTTTTGAAATGGGTTTTTGAAAAAAGTTAATTTTGGAATATTGGAAATGTTTTTTTTTTTGAAAAGGGAAGAGCCTTGTTTTTTCCAGTGGTATTCCTAGGCTTCTCGCATGTGCATATGGTTGTGATTAGTGCACAGTTAGTGGATCGTGTGTATGGGTGAATTAGTTTCACAAAAATGCATATATGCAAGGCAACTATGATAATAAGTGGTGGGTTATGTAGGGAATGTTGCGATGATTTTTCCATGCTTGGTTTTTCAAGAGGGTGTTTTTCTCTGGAAATAAATTGATGTGTTATGTTAGAATTTTTGGATTGGTATCCAAGGTGTTAATTTTTTTGTTTTGTGTGGTTCTTGGTTTGGTGGAGGGTTGGTTTTGTATTTCTTGTTCAGAATATTCCCCCTAGAAAGGTCCAATGGGTTTCCAGTAGGTCTCTCAATTCTTGGCTCAGGCCAGAATCTCAGTGGAGTGATGGAGTTGGGTTCTGCTCGATGGTGTCAACTTCTTGGAGACGTTGGGGACAATTGAATATCATTGAGTGCTTTGTGGAAAGTTGGGTGTGTCTCTGGTTATTGAAGAACTCAAAATGTTGTGTGGGTATGAGTTGTCTCAGGTATGTCTGGAGGAGAAGGACTAAACCAGTAGACATTGATCGTTCCATTTTCTTTGAGAATAAGGATGACTTGAGGGATCTTCAGGACCACCTTTAATCCCATGGTTGCATCTAGGGAAGTGAAGGCGAAGTCAAGTGGTGGAGATCGTAAGTAACTTGACCAGTCAGCGGATGGTGAGGGAGTTATGTTGACAGAGGGGCCCCTTAGGTCACGAGGAGAAGTATGAAGGTTTCTTTTCTTACAGAGGAAGTTCCAGTCAGAGGTGGTAAGCTTCTGACAGTGAGGTGGTATATGCTTCAAACATCAGGGCCCTTTCCATTGGCCTCGGGGTGAAGCTTGTGCGTAGTCAAAATTCATCGAGCGTGGTATGAGCATAGATTGACTAAATGTCATAGTAACGGGTTGGGGAAGACTAAAATTCCCTTACAACATTATCGTCTCTGAAGGTTTCATTTTTGTTGTAAGGGGCATAAAGGCCTTGTTTCCTTGGTGTGGACATGATTTATGGATGTTCCTATCAGGCTTTAAAGAGTTTTAGAGAATCCCTCTTGCAACGAGTGCGCTCTGTGACCCTTCTGGTGGTCAGCTATAAATCAAAATTTTACCCATTTTAGATATGCTCATTTCTTGTGGAATTGAAGCACGTATCTCTATTTATTCTCTTGGATCGAGTTTTTCACTTTCAAAACCCTCCAATGTGGTGTATTATTGGTCACTGTGGGAATCGTCTATGTGGGTCAGCCCGTGTTGGCGGGTTCGTGATAAAGAGTTCAGTCTGTATCGCTCAAAGTATACTGGGAATGCCCGTGCGGGTGTCATGGTGTTAGGAAAGTTCTAAAATTATGGGGAGACCCAATGTGGGTCTTGCCAGCATCTCCTCTTATGTCGATTTGGTTAAACTTATAGATATTAGAGGGTCAAGCTGCTGTTAGAGGTTTTTTTTGGGTCTGTAAACCGTGTGGGTTTGGAGAACCAATATTTGACAAGGATCCTAATATGCTGGGGAGACCACCATCAGATGAAGTTATGGAAAACTCTGTCTTCAAAGTGTTCATGTAAGGACAATCCCTTGATTCTGCTCCGCCCAACCTTGATCAGTGTAATTGGTTCGCTCGGGCAGTTAGTCAACTTGTGAGTGTTCTTGGAGGTCTCGGGCGAGCCCGGGTGTTTCCTATGTTAGGGGTCATAGTATTCCATGTTGAAGTTGTGTTTGTAGGTGAACTTATTGTTGTTGGTCTTTTCTTTGGGTGATTATAGTTTTTAGATCTAAAAAATTTCAGGTTATGAGTGTGTTAAACGTTCAGTTATCGAGGGATGAAGGTTTTGTTAAAAGTACCTTCTAGTCTTCGCAGTCTTTCTTGGAAGATTTGGTTAACCAAGTTCTTTTGGGACTTTTTGGAGGTATAAAGTGTCATGCTGGGGAGAATTGTCACACTCTTACTGACACATTATTTTATGTAGATTATTTTTGGGTTCTTTTTCAGGCACGCGACCAAGTGTGGTGACCGTGCACACGACCCTCCGTGCGACCCTGTGCGTGACCCTACGTGCGACCCTGCACGCGACCCTGTGCGGTGTCCATCCCCAATAAATAATTGTATTATCATGGATGATTTTATTATTTTTGATTTTTATTGATATTAAATTTTTTAGAATTTATTAGGATATAAATTTTTCCTTATTTTTATTTTTTCCCTTTTATTTTTTTCACTTTTTCTTTCTTTTCCTCTTTTCTTTTTTTTCTCTCCCTTTCTTTCTCTCATCTTTCCCGTCGTGCAGGCCTCTCATCCCCTAACTCTGGCTGCTCCGATCCTTCTCCTGGACCTCCCTCCTCCACTGGTCCTTCACTCGTGCCGGCACCGCCCCGCCACCTCCTCCCTCTCTGGTCGGCCACACCGCCCTCCTCTCCACGAGCTCCCCCACATCACCCCCACTACCTCGCACGACCGGACCCGTGGCACCCCTCCCTTCCGGCAGTTTTCCGGCACGACGGACCTCCGGCCTCCCTTCCCCTCTCCTGTTTTTACATCCATACATTCGCTGCAGGTGTGTTTTCCCTTCATTTGGTTGTTTTGTTCATTTGGGGATTTTTGGGTTGGGGTCCCATGATTTTGTTTGTTGTCTAATTGAGATATGTTTGGTCTGATTCTTGAATTTGGACTTATCTGAGTTTGGTTGTTTTGCGATTTAGTACGGTGAAATTTGTGGACAAATTTTGCAGTGTTTGGTCTATATCAAAGTTAGTGTTTTAGCGTATAATTAATGTTTGATGGATTAATTTTCTCATTTAGTTGATCTATCTTGTTTATTAATTAGTTTTTTTGGTGCGGAATTAGTTTTTATGTGTGCTAATTATGCGTTTATTTTTAAAGTGGGATGTTCATGTGAATTGTGGTGCGCCTTGGATGAAAACTCATATTGCATTATTAATTGGTGTTTTGTAAATTGTGAAACTATTTTATTAAATATTACAGGGGTTGTAGATTCTAGTTTGATATTTTTTTGGGGTGTGTTTGGTCATAAAGCATGTTTTTGAAATAGTTTTGTTTGTAAATCCAAGTGTCACTTCTTGAAAGTTGTATTATAAACTTTAATTTATGGTTTATTAAATTATGTCACTGGAGGGAAACGTGTTTGAAAAATGATTTAGGTCGCCTCTTATTTAAAAAGGGTATTTATATGTGTGTGTGGTGGTTTGTTTAATGATAAGTGACTTTAAATTTTTTAGATGGTTTAATTGAGTATGTAACATATGAAATTTGAGTTTTGAATGATTTTTGGTATGGTGTGTGAAGCAGTTCCATGGTCTTTAATATTTTATTTATAATTTTTTTAAAATGTTTTATTAAATAATTATTAAGGATGAAAATTTATCTTGTTTGAGTTTGGTAAAGGTTTCCAGTTTTAAATGTTCTATGGTTGTTGCATCATGTCATCAGTGAAAGTCTGTGACATTGCGGTTATCGGGTTGCGCATGCTTATGTGCAAGTGCAAAGCGAGTCATGTTGTCACGATCAAGTAGCAAGTCAAGATACATCCCCCACTACACTCACCTTTAAATTTAGAATTTATTAATTTATTTATGTTTTAATAGTTTTAATAAATGAGATATAATATAAGATAATTAATATTTAAATTATTATTTGGTTTAAAAAGATCTGTTTATTTTATACCGAACTCTTAAAATATTTTCTTGATGAGAGGACACCCAAAGGTGTATGAATTCCAGTTTTTCCTTTAAACATAATTCAAGGAATTTCAAATGTGGTTCTGGATTGAAAGATTAATGATTTCTTCGGAACACATTTTTCGAGTTTTCATGAGAAATGAGGTTTTTCTTTAAATTTGGTGAAGGCCCATTTGGCACTTTAATATAAATAATTTATTTCTGAAAAATCTCTCTGGGGTCACTCAGGGGTGACCTTTAGGGTATATCGACTGCATATATTATGTGTGATGTTTGTGCTACTTGATTGAATTTTTAACTCACCCCCTTTCCTTTCTATTACACACGTTTACATGGGAAACTGGCATGGTAAGTGAATTTTTGTGAACGATGCTCCAATATTTTAGATTATGCACTGGATAGTGGCCCCATAGCATAGAAATATTGTGTTATTACTACTATGGGGATTGGACCCCTCGGTTATTCCATGAAGGGCTATATAGGGAAGTAGTATGGGGGTTATGATGTCATCGAGTTAGGGAATACCTTCAAGATGAGTCAATTGTATAGTACATTCTAGATTGTTCACGAGATCCTAGGTTCAAGCCATGTCTATTCAGCTTTTTTTGCTTGTATTAGTTATTATGATGCTTATATTTATACCTACATTTCCCTTCCTGTGTGATTTCTTTTGTGCATTTCTTGTGTATTATCCTCCTTGAAAAGTGGTAAACTAATTTTAATCTTGTTTCTAAAAATGGTTTTAAATGAAATTATTTAATTCTCTGTGTACAAATTTAGAAAAAATATCAACATCACTTTCCCTTTCAAAAAAGCCATTGACACTAGTGAAATGAATGTAGTTTTTAAAATCGTTAAGCACAATGGTTTGTACATTGCTTTTGAGAAAAATACATAGAAAAACATACTCTTATAAATTGTAGTTCAAAATTGAAATTAGTGAATTATTTATTGAATGGCTTGTGTGTTGGGATTAGAATTAGTCGGACCTCCCTACTATGTTTTAATACTCATGACTATAGTGTTTTCTTGGTTTTAGTATCTGATGCAGGTTGACACGAGCTTGTTCGTCGTGGGTGAGACTTGGTTGTGGTTTGGTGAGTGACTTTTGAGGTCACAAGGAGTTTTTGGTCGTGGTCAGGTTAGTACGATGTTCTACGTTTTTTCCTCTGCTTTATTTATTTTCATTGGGTGAAATCATTTTACTTGCCCTATTGATTCCCTGGATCTTGTCGCCAGCTCAGGAGGATAGGGATCGCCTCTCGGGACTTGTCGCGGTCCGGGTCGGGCGTCGGGTCAGATGGAAACCCGACCTAGTTCGTAATGTGACAACCGAGTACTAGTCACAGCACAGACACCCCGCCTTAACATGGTCATCGAGTCCTAGCCAACCATGTACCACCAGTTTCCCCGAAGACATGTGGGGCCCACCCCAGGGTCCACCCATATGCCCGAACGGGTCATCTGACTAAAGATTGTCCCCATAGGCCAACACATTCCCTTTCCAGTGAGCTATGTTCTCACTCACACACTCCCTGGGAAACTTCCTAGAAGGTCACCCATCCTGATCATTTCTCTAGGCCATGCACGCTTAACTGTTCCGTTCCAATCAGAGAGGCTCCTGAAAATAAAAGTGCACCTTGTTCACATGAGTCATATCATTTAGTCATTTAACCCTTTATCATTTGGGGGTGTTACAATCACCCCCCCCCCCTTTAGAGCACAACATCCTCATTGTGGGCCCTACACCTCAACCCAGGCTGTGCACCGCACTTAAGGATGGGTACCACCTCTTATACCAAATGTGACAACCGGGTCCTGGTGATAGCATAGACACCCCGCACTGGGTCTTGGTGATAGCACGGACACCCCGCCTTAACATGGCCATCAAGTCCTGGCCAACCAGGTACAACCAGTTTCCCCACAGACACATGGGGCCCACCCCAGGGTCCACCCACATTCCCAAACGGGTCATCTGACTAATGATTGTCCCCAAAGGCCAACACATGTCCTTTACAGTGTGCTTTGTCCTCATCACACACACCCTAGGAAACTTCCCAGAAGGTCAACCATCCTGATCACTACTCCAGGCCAAGCACATTTAACTGTGGAGTTCTAATCATACAGGCTCTCGAAAAGGAAGGTGAACCTTGTTGACATGAGTCATATCATTTAGACATTTAACCCATTATCATTTGGGGGTGTTATAATCACTTAGATGGAAATTACAACATCCTTTGATTTTAGTATATATAAAATTTATTTGATATCATTTGGTGTAACAAACATTAGGATTAAACTAATAAGATATTCAATAATTTTTTATATTTTTAATATTACATTAAGAACTGAACCATTAAATTGATATGTGATAATAGCATTAACTGTAACGCCCCTACCCGAGTTTCCTAGAGTCGGTGCATTATTACATAACATTGGAATGATCACAAGAAAGATCAAATCTCGAAAGGTCGATTGGTTTAGTAGCCTTGGAAACAATAGATATATTCATAAAGTTTTACATTACATCATAAAGTGAAAAACTACTACAACAACATAATGTCTCCATAGTCCACACTATTATCCCCTCATAATATCCCTACAGGTCATTCATAACTTACTTCTTCACATCCTGGGAAAAATGAAACATAGAAAAGGGGTGAGCTCAAATGCCCAGTAAGGATAACAATATAGCGGAAACTTTCAAAAATAAGCATAAACATTTAAGGCAATGCATTTCTAAAACAAAAGCCTTTTAAACTTCAACTTCAACATAGTATGGCAAAAGTAAAATGAAATAATTCCATTTACTTGTTCACATGGATATTCTACTAATCGAACAATCAAATGCAATATCAATAACCACTTTCATAATGTTGGAATGCATAATGCCAGACTATCATAACCACATAGCCAAGGCCTCGTGCCAAGACTACAAATAAGATTTTTCCAAGGCCTTGTGCCAAGACACTAGTTTGTCTCATGAGACCTACCGATGCATCGAGGAGCTATAGCGGGCTCCACCCATCAGTTACTAAGTCTAATTCATTCCCATATGAAAAGGTTTAAACATAACATAAACATTCATATTAAAACTAGCATATGAAATGTCAATACATTCTCCATAAACCATGAATGGTATAAAAATAACACATCCACAGTCAAACATATCACAAAACTTTCAATACATTATGGAAGTTTTGTATCATAATAAATCAACTTCATATAATCATAAAATCCATCAAAGGATGTTGACATAGATGAAATCAAAACTATTTGAGAGAAATATCTCCTTTTTTTAAATCATTTAAAAGTCACACATTTATAAAGGAAGTAATTAAAAAGAGATTTTTGAATCAAAGTGTCCCATACCACTTTGAAACTTTTGAAAGGAATTAACATTTTAAAAACATTCATGTACATAAAAAATAAATCCTTAAAAACCATTTTGAAGACATGGAAATTAATTAAAAAATATTTAGAAAGATAAATCTTTAAAACAATTAAAATTCTGATTTTGATAAAGAGTACCTTCCCGAAATTCTTAAAATATTCATTTTGAAATAATTTAAAAGTAACATAATTATAAAATAAAACATTTACTTTTAAAATATCCTTGTAATATTTTAAGGTAAGCTTAGACAATTTTATAATGGCGGTAAATAGCCGCACCCACCGTATATGTTAAAAAAGACATTCTTACCTTAATTTTTTTGAAAAGGTTAAAAGCACCTTGTTTGGAAAACGATGGAAATATTCCTTTATAAACCTCTTATAAAAAGTCAAAAAAGGGTATAAATGACTTTAAACCATATTCTAGTAAATAGTAAAAATGTTTTGAAATTCATTTTTAAGAAACATGGATGTGGATGATAAAGAGATCCCAGTATATTATTACGTATAAACAACCTCGGATAATGAAGAGATTGTGAAATAAACCCTTACCTTGTACTTTACCATGGTTGGGGTAGGTTAACCTCCTGTATAATAGTGAAATAATTTTTATTAAATTATACAAGAATCATATACATTCATATGATATCATATATGATCTTTTATCATTGCTTTGTTAATAATATCTTAGTATTATCGTTGTTTCGGGTGTTAACTTACTTGTTTTCTTTTATATGTTTTGTTATGTAATCCATGTTTGTAATGGATAGTTTGTATCTTAATCATATATAGAATGATATCAAGTCCATAGATACTATTATTAACCATCAAATGAGACTTATACTTTAATGGATACGATGGAGAATGAATCTCATCGTGTTCGTGGAGACGGTAGTCCGTACGTATGCACGAGCGACAATATCATTCTTTTGATATTAAAATAATATATAAATGGATGTTATATCATATATACAGAATCATTAACATGTTATATTTATTATTTACATGAGTTACACATCATTATTATACCCATCCAAATAATAATATATTGAATAACAATTACACCACGACGTGAAGACGGTAAGCCGTACGTACGCACGTATGGTAACATGTTATTCAAATGGTGGATAGAATACTTAATATGGTTGTACCATATTTATAATAACATCAAAGTCTATATAATATACTGGGGTTATTATTTTATAATGGTAATAACAAAGAAATAAGAAGTGGAAGAAGAACAGAACTTGGAAAAGGGTGGTGAAATCATTACCTCTTCTTCGGGTTCTTGCTTTTGATTTGATCAAAAGGGATCCATAGGTTAGCTTTATGATCAAACTAAGGACTCTAGGTTGTAGTGAGGGAATTTGAGAGAGTATTTGGGCAGGGTTTGGCCGAACCAAAAGGCCTTGAAGGTGTGAAGAAATGAGAAGGAGGAGTTCCCATTTATAAGAGGGGTGAGGGGCACCTTTGGAAAAGCTAGAAATATTAATTTATAAAAAATTCATATTCGGTTTCTAATGTCTCCAAAGTTTATTATTTAAATTTGAAGGTGGGTATGGGTCGAAAACCACACAACCAATATAATTTAGACAGGTTTGGGTACTTATATTAACCTTATATTTAAGTATTAACTCTTAGTTAATTAGTTTCACTTTTACAATGTCTCTTTGTATTTTTATATAATATGGTTAATAAAATTACTATATACATCCAACAGACCCCCCAAGTGGTCCATTAATGATACACCTATCATGATATAAGTCTCTTGGCCGAACCTTAGATTTTTAGAAATTTAATATCAATTAATAATATAATATTTGTTCTAAAAACGCTTTTATGTCAATTTTGACACTATTCAATAGTTGATTTTTTTGAAACTCATAACAGAATTATTACTTAGAAAAAATTTAATTAAATCATTCCTAAAATGTCATATTAACTTATAAAATTAGTGTAATTCATAAAAAGTCTCAAATTATATTTATTTGTGTATTTATAATATTAATTATTTTAATTTTTCACTATTATGGTAATTACTGCATCATTATTGTGTCATAAATAAATTAAATTATTTAATGTCTAAAATTTATAAATTAAATATAATTATTTATTAAATATTTTTATCTTTCTAATTAATATTTATAGTAGAAAATACAACATATATAACCCTATGCAACAATTGTTTTTCTAAAAGATATATGCTTGTGTCATTTTTGTATTCATTTTAACTTAATTAAAATAAAGTGTTCCTATCACCTACAAGTGGCTCCATGGGGTCCCAAAATCGACACAAAGATGCCTATGGTCGAACATGTATCAACCAATAAGGTTAGGACACGTTTTAGGTAATTTAGTATTATTATAATATTATTTGTCAACCCTTATTTACCGGATTTACCCTTAACCATGGTAAATAAAATATTTACCACAGTAATTATTAAAAATGTCTAAAAATAAATGTTACCTATTTACACAATTTGAACATCCTGATTCCAAATATGGAATCCATTTTTCCAAATTCATAACACAGAAGTGGCAGAAATTAATTTAAAATTAGTTTCCGTTGTCAAAATAAAAAGCGTGTTTTTAAGAGATAATAACTATCAAAAGATTGACACTAGTTTATGTCCGGTTTAATTGTAAAAGTATGTCCAATGACCAAAATTGTATTAAATGGTAAAAATATATTCTAAATATACTTTAAAACCTCTCAAATTCATAATTTATCCATATTAATTATTTTGATTAAAAAGTTGTTTTTAATTAAAATTTAGTAATTTTCACTATTCATCAAAATATTAAAGTTATCCGAAAAGTACCAAAATTTCACCTTAGTATAAATTCGATATTCCGAATCCAAAAATGAAGTCCATTTTGAAATATAAAATATATATAATTTCAAAAATTAGTTATTACTATTCATAACGACTAGTTTGATCGGTTGTGGTGTGTGTTAAAACTCGAAGTTGCGTACAACACACGCTACTGTATTATTCAATTCAAAGCATACCGTGGAATCTTGGGATGTTTCATTTTAAATTTTTGATGTCCCCATTTAGTCAAAAAGTTTAAAATATTGTATTTAAAAAGGGTACACTATTAAAAGTTGGTAAAAGTGCAATACTGAAAATGAATTTGTTCTTACATTATGTCTAAGAAACTCATAATATGGATTCTAAAATTATAAGGATTATATAAAGTTTAAAAATTAGTTAATACTATTCATAACCTCTTTTGAATGGATTTTTTTTGTAACTCATGGTGCGATTGAACTCGGTGTTGCGTGTAGTGCAAGTTATTGTATTATTTTGAAGAAATAACACACTATGAAATCTTGGGGTGATACATTCTCCCATCCTTCAATAAATTGCGTCCTCGCAATTTGAAATTGTTCTTCGAAAATAAAAGGTTGAAAATAAAAAATATCTTTGTGGGAAAACCCACATCGGAAATTGGGATACAAAAATTTAATCTTAATATGAGGAAAAGAGAAATGAAAGGGTCACCACCAAATTATGATCTCGATTAGGAGAACATTGGTGGCAATTATAGACATATAATTGGAGAAAAAACGTATATATTTATAGGTAGTGATTGAGGTCATCAATCACAAACAAGTGTGAAATTGAGGTCCTTAAATTTATCAATCTATGATAATTTTAAATACCATCGATTCAACAAAACATAGGGTATTAGGATAACACATTTTTGACGTTTCAAAATATCTTAGTTGAAACCCCACATCGAAAAATGAATTAATGAGGCCTCTATTTAAAATAAAGAGTGGAAAGTATGAAGATTACCGAAAATAACACATACTAGGATTCTATGTAGGAAAATATGGATATCTAAGAGAAATATAACCATCAATTATCTGATAGAGAGTGGTAGAGAACATGGCTATGAAAAGGCCAACAATCCCAAAGCCATAAATTAGTGATGATCTAAGGTACCATCTAGGACAACATTTTTGTTCAAAGTTCCTTTTCTTAAGATTGAGGAATTTATTTATGAGATTGGATAAGATCATAAGGAGATATAATTACTTTATAATTAGAGTTTTATCCATTAATAAGTTTCTACCACAAACTCATCTTTCACTCTAAAAGATAATAGAATGTAAAAAAAATTTATTTATACTATTCGTACAGGGTTCCAAAATAAATGAATTTATAATTCATCTACCAGATCTTTTAAAAAAACTACATTATTTAATCCAGGACATCTCATGGGCCAGTGGAAGGTGATACACCCTTGTCGCCCTTCGGTTGCGGGTTCATGTCTCGCGGCCTTTCTGGTCGCGGCAGGTTGCCGCCTGACCTCCGGGTTGTCCTTTTATGGCAATCCAAAATAATCCAAACTAGAACTATCCAAAATAATTCAGTCCAAAATTTATAAGGAAGGTAAACACAATGAAGATCCCTTTTTTGCAGCATAATAACATGTGATCACCTTCATCATGTATTCTTTTAAAACACTTTAAAATCCTGAATTATCATAAAACCTTATTGATTACATTCATGATCCCTAACTCCTTATAGAATAATAGATATACTCCTTCAATCCAAAAATGTTGTAAACCCCAAAAATGAAGGAATATACAAATCATTAATCAATTTCAAGGTAGTCAATAATATCCGATATAATTTATCCAAAACAATCATTTATTATTCTAAAATCACTACCTCGGTATCAGAACCATATTATGGTTTATCTTTATCTCAACCATATATTTTCCAAAAAATTAACCTGCTATTGAGTCACTTTTATTTGTTCTACACAATCTCAAGTCCTTAATGAAATAGTACAATCTCAAGTCCTTAATGAAATAGTAATGCAGTACAATCCATATATACTCGACAATTATTATAACAAGTACATTGTTGATACAACACTCAAATGACATAATCAACATAAAAACTCTAATCATTCATCTTCATCTGTGGTAGTATCATAACTTGATTATTATCCAATAACATCATTTGCGGCATAGTCTGATGACTGGGAAATAGGTTCGTGTAGTGTCCAAACTCCTTCCAAATTAAGCATTGTACATGTGAAACTATTTTCTTACCCTTGCAGCCACGTACTTTGTGCCCTTTTCCTCCACACTTATAACGAACTCCCATTCCTTTCAGGCAAGTTCCAGGGTGTTTCTTTCCACAGTTATCACATATGGGAAAATTCTTCTTTTCCCTCTTACGTTTATCCATCTTTCTCTCTTCCATCTGTTTCTTCTCTTGCTTCCCTTAAAACCCATAATACTTATTAAACTCTTTACTTATCTTATCAACACATGATATTACTTCTTCATATGATGATAATACATGCGAGACTATTTCTCTTATAAATTCTGGCTTAAGACCATGAAATATATGATCCTTCTTTCTCTTTGTATCATGTGCATTGCTAGAGTTCTCATTCCATCTACGGGGCACCATTTCTAAACAATGGCATACATTAGATTATTTTATGAATAACAATTCCTAATCCCAAACTTGTAAAACACAGAACATAAATTAAACAGTTTATGGATATAATCCATAATCATAAAAATGTCTCCTTTGAGGAAGTATATACTCATAAACCCTTCATAATGATTTGTAATGAAAATGAGAGTTATCTTAAGCATATCCCCCGGGAGTGTCATAACCAAGAGTGCAGCAAGGCCCGTTGTCGTGCACCAGTTCCCGTTCAAGTCTAGCTCAAAGCGGTGTTTTTGGGTTTTACCCCTAGGTACATCTGTGCGAGAGCCGCCTCTACCTGCTCATATCCAGACAGGGATGTATTGCTCGGAAAACATATAAAATCTCTACAATACCAATATTCTAGGAAGTTTTTCTATACTAATCCTCAAAGTTCATCTTAGGTCTACGTTCTCTAATCAGATTTTATCTAAATCTTGGTTCCAAAGTTTGTACTAAACTTCCTCTGATACCAACTATAACGCCCCGGCCCGAGTTACCTAGAGTCGGTGCATTATTACATAACATTGGCATGATCACAAAAAAGATCAAATCTCGAAAGACCGATTGGTTTAGTAGCCTTGTAAACACTAGATATATTCATAAAGTTTTACATTACATTATAATGTGAAAAACTACTACAACAACATAATGTCTCCATAGTCCACACTATTATCCCCTCATAATATCTCTACAGGTAATTCATAACTTACTTCTTCACATCCTGGGAAAAATAAAACATAGAAAAGGGGTGATCTCAAATGCCCAGTAAGGATAACAATATAGAAGAAACTTTCAAAAATAAGCATAAACATTTAAGGCAAATCATTTCTAAAACAAAAGCCTTTTAAACTTGAACTTCAACATATTATGGAAAAAGTAAAATGAAATAATGCCATTTACTTATTCACATGGATATTCTACTAATCGAATAATCACATGCAATATCAATAACCACTTTCATAATGTTGGAATGCATAATGCCAGACTATCATAACCACATAGCCAAGGCCTCATGCCAAGACTACAAATAAGATTTTTCCAAGGCCTTGTGCCAAGACACTAGTTTGTCTCATGAGACCTACCGATGCATCGAGGAGCTATAGCGGGCTCCATCCATCACTTACTAAGTCCAATGCATTCCCATATGAAAAGGTTTAAACATAACATAAACATTCGTATTAAAAATAGCATACGAAATGTCAATACTTTCTCCATAAACCATGAATGGTATAAAAATAACACATCCACAGTCAAACATATCAAAAAACCTTCAATACATTATGGAAGTTTTCTATCATAATAAATAAACTTCATATAATCATAAAATCCATCAAAGGATGTTGACATAGATAAAATCAAAACTATTTGAGAGAAATATCTCCTTTTTTTAAATCATTTAAAAGTCACACATTTATAAAGGAAGTAATTAAAAAGAGATTTTTGAATCAAAGTGTACCATGCGACTTTGAAACTTTTGAAAGGAATTAACATTTTAAAAACATTCATGTACATACAAATAAATCCTTAAAACCCATTTTGAAGACATGGACATTAATTAAAAATATTTAGAAAGATAAATCTTTAAAACATTTAAAATTCATATTTTGATAAAGAGTACCTTTCCGAAATTCTTAAAATATTCATTTTGAAATCATTTAAAAGTAACATAATAATAAAATAAAACATTTACTTTTAAAATATCCTTGTAATCTTGTAAGGTAAGCTTTGAAAATTTTATAATGGCGGTAAATAGCCGCACCCGCCGTATAAGTTAAAAAAACATTCTTACCTTAATTTTGTCGAAAAGGTTAAAAGCACCTTGTTTGGAAAACGACGGAAAGATTCCTTTATAAACCTCTTATAAAAAGTCACACAAGGGTATAAATGACTTTAAACCATATTCTAGTAAATAGTAAAAAAATTGAAATTTATTTTTAAGAAACATGGATTTTGATGATAAAGAGATCCCAGTAGATTATTACGTATAAACAATCTCAGATAATGAAAAGATTGTGAAATAAACCCTTACCTTGTACTTTTACTTGGTTAGGGAAGGTTAACCTCCTGTATAATAGTGAAATAATTTTTATTAAATTATACAAGAATCATATACATTCATATGATATCATATATGATCTTTTAACATTGCCTTGTTAATAATATCTTAGTATTATCGTTGTTTCGGGTGTTAACTTACTTGTTTTCTTTTATATGTTTTGTTATGTAATCCATGTTTGTAATGGATAGTTTTTATCTTAATCATATATATAATGATATAAAGTCCTTAGATACTATTATTAACCATCAAATGAGACTTATACTTGAATGGATACGATGGAGAATGAATCTCATCGCGTTCGTGGAGACGGTAGTCCGTACGTACGCACGAGCAACAATATCATTCTTTTGATATTAAAATAATATATAAATGGATGTTATATCATATAAACATAATCATTAACATGTTATATTTATTATTTACATTAGTTACACATCATTATTATACCCATCCAAATAATAATATATTGAATAACAATTACACCACGATGTGGAGACGGTAAGTCGTACGTACGCACGTATGGTGACATGTTATTCAGAGGGTGGATAGAATACTGAATATGGTTGTACCATATTTATAATAACATCACAGTATATATAAGATACTGGGGTTATTATTTTATAATGGTAATAACAAAGAATGAAGAAGTGGAAGAAGAAAGGAACTTGGAAAAGGGTGGTGAAATCATTACCTCTTCTTCGGGTTCTTGCTTTTGATTTGATCAAAATGACTCCTTAGGTTGGCTTTCTGATCAAACTAAAGACTCTAGGTTGTAGTGAGAGAAGTTTAGAGAGTATTGTTTCATGGTTTGGCTGAACCAAAAGGCTTTGAAGGTGTGAAGAAATGAGAAGGATGAGTGCCCTTTTATAAGAGGGGTGAGGGGCACCTTTGTAAAAGCTAGAAATATTAATTTATAAAAAATTCATATTCGGTATCTAATGGCTCCAAAGATTATTATTTAAATTTTAAGATGGGTATGGGTCTAAAACCACTCAACCAATAGAATTTAGATAGGTTTGGGTACTTATATTAACCTTATCATTAAGTATTAACTCTTAGTTAATTAGTTTCACTTTTACAATGTCTCTTTGTATTTTTATATAATATGGTTAATAAACTTACTATATATATCCAAGAGACCCCCAAGTGGTGCAATAATGATACACCTATCATGATATAAGTCTCTTGGACGATCCTTAGATTTTTAGTAATTTAATATCAATTAATAATAAAATATTTGTTTTAAAAACTCTTTTATGTCAATTTTGACACTATTCAATAGTTTATTTTTTTGAAACTCATAACATAATTATTACTTCGAAAAATTTAATTAAATCATTCCTAAAATGTCATATTAACTTATAAAATTAGTGTAATTCATAAAAAGTCTCAAATTCTATTTATTTGTGTATTTATAATATCAATTATTTTAATTTTTCACTATTATGGTAATTACTGCATCATCATTGTGTCATAAATAAATTAAATTATTTAATGTCTAAAAATTATAAATAAAATATCATTATGTATTAAATATTTTTATCCTTCTAAGGAATATTTATAGTCAAAATTACAACATATATAACCCTATGTAACAATTGTTTTTCTAAAAGATATATGCTTGTGTCATTTTTGTTTTCATTTAAACATAATTAAAATAAAGTGTCCCCATCACCTACAAGTGGCTCCATGGGGTCCCAAAATCGACCCAAAGATGCCTATGGTCGAACATGTATCAACCAATAAGGTTAGGACACGTTTTTGGGTAATTTAGTATTATTATAATATTATTTTTTAACCCTTATTTACCGGATTTACCCTTAACCATGGTAAATAAAATATTTACCACAGTAATTATTCAAAATGTCTAAAAATAAATGTTACATATTTACACAATTTGACCATCGTGATTCCAAATATGGAATCCATTTTTCCAAATTCAAAACACAGAAGTGGCAGAAATTAATTTAAAATTAATTCCCGTTGTTAAAATAAAAATCGTGTTTTTAAGAGATAATAACTATCAAAAGATTGAGACTTGTTTATGTCCGGTTTAATTGTAAAAGTATGTCCAATGACCAACATTGTATTAAATGGTAAAAATATATTATAAATATACTTTAAAACCTCTCAAATTCATAATTTATCACTATTAATTATTTTGATTAAAAAGTTGTTTTTAATTAAAATTTAGTAATTTTCACTATTCATCAAAATATTAAAGTTATCCGAAAAGTACCAAAATTTCACCTTAGGATAAATTCGATATTCCGAATCCAAAAATGAAGTCCATTTTGAAATATAAAATATATATAATTTCAAAAATTAGGTATTACTATTCATAATGACTAGTTTGATCGGTTGTGGTGTGTGTTAAAACTCGAAGTTGCGTACAACACACGCTACTGTATTATTCAATGGAAAGCGTACCGTGGAAGCTTGGGATGTTTCATTTTAAATTTTTGATGTCCCAATTTAGTAAAAAAGTTTAAAATATTTTATTTAAAAAGGGTTCACTATTAAAATTTGGTAAAAGTGCAATACTGAAAATGAATTTGTTCTTACATTATGTCTAAGAAACTCATAATATGGATTCTAAAATTATAAGGATTATATAAAGTTTAAAATTTAGTTAATACTATTCATAACCTCTTTTGAATGGATTTTTTATGGTAATTCATGGTGCGATTGAACTCGGTGTTGCGTGTAGTGCAAGTTATTGTATTATTTTGAAGAAATAACACACTATGAAATCTTGGGGTGATACATTCTCCCCTCCTTCAATAAATTGCGTCCTCGCAATTTGAAATTGTTCTTCGAAAATAAAAGGTTGAAAATAAAAAATATCTTTGTGGGAAAACCCACATCGAAAATTGGGATACAAAAATTTAATCTTAATATGAGGAAAAGAGAAATGAAAGGGTCACCACTAAATTATGATCTCGATTAGGAGAACATTGGTGGCAATTATAGACATATAACTGGAGAAAAAACATATATATTTATAGGTAGTGATTGAGGTCATCAATCACAAATAACTGTAAAATTGAGGTCCTCAAATTCATCAATCTATGATAATTTGAAATACCATCGATTCAACAAAACATAGGGTATTAGGATAACACATTTTTGACGTTTCAAAATTTCTTAGTTTAAATCCCGCATCGAAAAAAGAATTAATGAGGCATCTATTTAAAATAAAGAGTGGAAAGTATGAAGATTACCGAAAATAACACATACTAGGGTTCTATGTAGGAAAATATGGATATGTAAGAGAAATCTAGCCATCAATTATCTGATGGAGAGTGGTAGACAACATGGATATGAAAAGGCCAACAATCCCAAAGCCATAAATTAGTGATGATCTAAGGTACCATCTAGGACAACATTTTTGTTCAAAGTTCCTTTTCTTAATGTTGAGTAATTTATTTATGAGATTGGCTAAGATCATAAGGAGATATACTTACTTTATAATTAGAGTTTTATCCATTAATAAGTTTCTACCACAAAATCATCCTTCACTCTAAAAGATAATAGAACGTTAAAAAAATCTATTTATACGATTCGTACAGGGTTCCAAAATAAATGAATTTATAATTCATCTACCAGATCTTTTAAAAAAACTACATTATTTAATCCAAGAAATCACGTGGGCCAGTGGTAGGTGATACACCCTTGTCGCCCTTCGGTTGCGGGTTCAAGTCTCACGGCCTTGCCGGTCGTGACGGGTTGCCGCCTGACCTCCGGGTTGTCCTTTTATGGCAATCCAAAATAATCCAAACTAGAACTATCCAAAATACTTCAGTCCAAAATTTATAAGGAAGGTAAACACAATGAAGATCCCTTTTTTTCCTCATAATAACATGTGATCACCTTCATCATATATTCTATTAAAACACTTTAAAATCCTGAATTATCATAAAAACTTATTGATTGCATTCATGATCCCTAATTCCTTATAGAATAATAGATATACTCCTTCAATCCAAAAATGTTCTAAACCCTAAAAATGAAGGAATATACATATCATTAATCAGTTTCAAGGTAGTCAAGAATATCCAATATAATTTATCCAAAACAATCATTTATTATTCTAAAATCACTACCTCGGTATCAGAACCATATTATGGTTTATCTTTCTCTCAACCATATATTTTCCAAAAATTTAACCTATTATTGAGTCACTTTTATTTGTTCCACACAATCTAAAGTCCTTAATGAAATAGTACAATCTCAAGTCCTTAATGAAATAGTACTATAGTACAATCCTTATATACTCCATAATTATTATAACAAGTACATTGTTGATACAACACTCAAATGACATAATCAACATAAAAACTCTAATTATTCGTCTTCATCTGTGGTAGTATCATAACATGATTATTATCCAATAGCATCAGTTGTGGCATAGTCTGATGATTGGGACATAGGTTCGCATAGTGTCCAAACTCCTTCCAAATGAAGCATTGTACATTTGAAACTATTTTCTTACCCTTGCAGCCACATACTTTGTGCCCTTTTCCTCCACACTTATAACAAACTCCCATTCCTTTCAGGAAAGTTCCAGGGTGTTTCTTTCCACAGTTATCACATATGGGAAAATTCTTCTTTTCCCTCTTCCCTTTATCCATCTATATCTCTTCTATCCGTTTCTTCTCTTCCTTCCCTTCAAATCCATAAGGCATAGTAAACTCTTTACTTATCTTATCAACACATGATATTACTTCTTCATATGATGATAATACATGCGAGACTATTTCTCTTATAAATTCTGGCTTCAGAACATGAAAATTATGATCCTCCAAATGATATAATGTATATATATATTTATCGATCAATAAATTTTTGTAAAGTAATTATAAACCACTATGAATATGTTCTATTAATATCATAATTATTAATAATATGGATGGTTTATTAATATGGTTATTCAATGTGAAAAAAATTATTTCCTTATGCTTGTTTCAATAAAAATGTTTATTTGGTTTATGTTTCAACCCAAAGAATTAAACAGTCTTGAGGATAGAATATGATAGTGACTATAATGTCGAAAGATCCTGATAATTAAGGGACTTCTAAGTACAAAATATAATTTTTTTTACAATAGGACTTTATTGAAATTATCATTATGATAGATCTTGATAGTGCATACCTTCGACATTAATAATTTCATTGTTATGAATTCAATTATTTATATTCCATGTAAATATTTGAATAATATGTTATCCATGATTAATTTTTATCATCATGTGATTATTTATATGGAATTATTTTATCATCATCAATTCACCACATATTTTTCTAAATTTATTGATTAAATTTCATGTGATTCTGTTATTTATAATTATATATTATATGTGACTTATTTTCATATAGATTATATTGTACGTTTACCCTTATAAAGAATATGATCTTACAACTTTCTTATGTTTTATTTTCCATAAAATAAGAGGATGTTTCTCGTGATTGATATGCAGGGCTAATATAAAATAGTAATTTAATTCATGAATAATTTTTTTTCTTGAAAATGTAATGTAAATTTCAATATTTATAGTTTAACAAGACATCAAAACTATTTTTTCCTTTTGTACGTGATTCCTTATATCCAGTGAAAATGTAATAAATTAACCACCAACTTAGGGCTACTCGGGATGAAGTGATTGTAGTTAGTATCATATTTTGTTTAGTATATACATTTACAATAGAATTTAAAAAATCATAAATAAAGGAATATAGCACTAAGAATGAATTTATAGATAATTCTATGTATATGATAAAGTAATATAAATTTGATAACAAATATGGATACCTTAGGTTAAATTTAACGACTCATAGTTTTTTGAAAAGATTTAATTACGTTAACAAACATTTAATAATATTTCATCGATACATATTTTCTCACTCTAATTATTTTAGATTTTTTCTAACACATTAATGGAATAAACCATATTGAACATGGTTAACATTGAATGTTCTAGATAATTTGTTAGTGAGAAACCCAATAAGATGATGAATAGGGTAATAGATATTTTAATAATTCCTATTTAGTTATCAAATAATATTATTAACAACATTACCCTTAGATGAATGTGAATATGTTTTGGATTTTTGAAATAAGGAAAGAAATGATTTAATCATTGAGGAAAGAATTTTTTCTTAAAGAAATATATTATAATAATTGTCCCCCTGAATTATTATTGATGGTTAAATTTTTTAAACATAGAATGTATAAGAATTATCGAAATCAATATCTTATGAATAATTCTTATAATGATAATCAGAATAGATGTATGCGAATTGGTTATTTCAATGATGATAAAGAGAATAAAATGACATATTAACAGAATGAGGTATTAATGAATAAGATGATAAGTTATAATTACCAGTTTAAATAAATTATTAATATTCTTGTGTTGGATTAAATAATCATGTTACATGATTATTTTATCAAGGAAATGTTGTTATAATAATTTTGAAATGGATTGTATTGTATTACTATTTATTTATTGATTTGAGTATTCATGTTGAATGCTACCTATGACTAAGAAATCAAATTCCATGGCATATTGAAGTTTTTGATAACTAATGATTTAGGTTTGATGACCAATAATATCTGGTTAATGATAAAATATGCGTATGATATTGCATTGGTTAGTGATTTGATGGATTATTATGGGTTTCATACATGTTTATTTTTAACAAATATTTTCAAAAACAGAATATTTTATTTTTTGGTGAATGCATATTTTTATTGTAGAATTAATTTGATTAATGTATTTATTTATATGGTATGTGACAATACGAGATAAATTATTTTTTGGGGAATATAATTCAACATAATGTTTTTAAATTTAGTCACCTTCATAAAAATATTTTTTCAAATTGAATTTGGATAGATGTATATTGGTTGAGTATTGAGATTGAATACATTTATAATGGATTAAGTTGATCTTTTAATATTTTGGATTGAGGTTAAAGTATAATATATCATATTGGACAAATTTTATATCTATTTGTGATTCATTAAATTCTTACAGTATAATGGAAATATTTAAGGTTATTATGATTCATAAAAGTGAATTAGGTATAAAACTCATTTTTTAATACTTATATCTTGGGGTAGGAAATGATGTGGAAATAGATTGAAGCACAACCAAAGGAAGATATTTTAAATATGACCTTGAAATTAATCAAATAAATTTATCAATTGAGATTATATATAGTAAAATAAACCCTAAACTATTGGAAATAGGTTTGCGAATAAAAAACAAACTTTTAAATTTTCTTACTGTTAAATCAGTAGTCTTTTAACTGATAACAATTTTATGGTTTTGTGATGATTAAATTTATTATTACCATGTTATCCATAACTCTATATTATTATTTGATTGTTTTATTTCTCTTATATATCCATATTTTTATTAAAAATCTTTTATTTGAAATCGAAATTTTATGGGGACCCTTATATTATAATTTCCACCATTTTAGATGATATCTTGTTAACAGTTTTTACATGCAATTCTTCAATGTAAATTTCAATAGTGAACCTTTTATTTTCAAATTGGTATTTCAAAATTGTGAGGGTGAAATTTTATTTAAGGCAATGAGAATGTAACATCCAGATATTTTAGAATATATATAATTTAAATGATATATTTTGGTACATGAAGCACCGAGCATACACCAAACTAATACACTATAAATTATTATTAACATAACTTTATTGTTATAACCTAGTTATTAAATTGGAACATGGGATTATGAATTACTATATTGTGAAATATATATTAATTTCTTATTCAATAATAATATTTTTAGTAACGTATAAAATATAGGCAGATAATTTTTAGAAATGTTATTTTATTATTCAAATATATGTTATTTTCAATAAAAATATTTTTACATCCATTAAGAAATAAATATAAATAATTTTAGAAAATTTTCCAAATTTCATTTGAAAAAAATACATTCAATTTTTTAACATATAGTGTCACATTTCTTATATGGTGATATTTTTTTAATTTTATTAAAAATGTAAATTTATAATGAATAGAAAAAAATGATTTTTTTGAAAAAAAAATTCTTAGGTCATATTGTCAAAACATTAAAATGAAACTAAATTATTTAAAATTATTTAAATATTAATTTATGATAAGAAAATACAAATAGAAAAAAAAATCAAAATGTATAAATTATAAAATATTTCATGATAAATATGATATTTTATTTTTTGTGACCACATAATGATTGCACTACATTGAAAATCCACAAAACTGTACCTTATAAAATTTAATTTTTAGGTAACAAGAATTTTAATAATGGATTTTTAAAATATAATCAATTAATTATGATTTATACTGGTAATTTATAATTTTTTACTTATATAACATGAATTGTAACCAAAATCATGAGCAATTTTTTTGTAGATCTATAAAAGTCATTTTATAAAATTAAATGATTTATCCTACCATGGATAAATGTTAATATATATAATTAATGAATATATATCATAAAAATGATCCTAATTAATTAATTTTTATGGAATTAATTTATTTATAATTTTTTATATGAAATAATTACACTATATGATTTTAAAACATGGATGTTGTTCTTGTTCAATAGAAAGAAAATATTGAATACAATAATTATTACTTACATAAAAAGAACTGTTAAATGATTAATATGTATAAAATATTATTTCTAGGTATAATTTTGTCAATTATCATTTATTGGACTAATTTATAGATTTTGGGAGTTACAAGGTTCACATTAAGACCATTATAATATTTTTTTACAAAAAATTCACTTAAGGACAGTACAGCTTTTAATACGTAAAACATCTTTAATATATTTATATCTACAAGAATAGTCCGACCATAAATATTATTTTTGAATATAATATATTTACCTTTATTGTGGCAGTTTATTTTTATATTTTTGTGTAATAAATAATTCACTTACTGAATTTCACAATAATGATGCATAAATTTATAAATTAAGCCAGAAATCAATAAAATGATTTCAATTAAAATGATAAGAACTATTAAATAAAACACACTCACTATTAAATTTTATTTTAGATTATTTATATTCCCTTATCATTATTTTTTTGGATTTATGACTATATTTCTCCATTATGAAGTGGTTATAAACCTTATGTAATTTAATTTAATTAAAAGTCAAATAAGTTATACTCTTATTTTCAAGAAGAATAATATTTTTAATTTAATAATATCTAAACAATTTATAGCATATAATTAGTTTCTGGAAATATAAAATCTTTATCTACATTGTAGTAATATATTTTTAATTAATAGTTAAGATATTAATACTATAAATTCGTACACAACACTAATACATTATTATATTAAATAAGAGAATAATTAAATAATTGTTTTCCAAAATATTAATTTCTATACATTTTGAATTAAAAAAAATCCAACATGTTATTTAGATATATATGACCTATTATAGTTTTTTTCATTAATTATATTCTAATTGTTCTTTTTAGTTAATGTATGTTATGTCAAATTAAATAAATTATGTCATATTTGAAAATCATAATATTAAATGAAATTAATATTTTATTAAAATCTTTCAAAATAATATAAATATTTAAATATAAACATTAAAATATTATATGGTCTTAAATTTCATGAAATATGAATTTATAGTCCATTTTAAAATATTTTACTCTAGAATAGTATTGTTAAATTTTAATATTCTAAGAAATTCTAAAACATCCCTTCACTTAAATTATAAAATGGCACCATTTACATTAAATAATAACCCTATATTATGATATCTTGATCAACCAATACATACCCATTTCTATTACCAACATCCTTTAAAAAATTATGGAGGTCTTGGTCTTCCAAAAATAAAAATCCTAGTGTCCCTGTAGTGAAATTGAATCCCGGATTCATTATGAAATGATAATGGTCTTTTCCAACCCTTTCAATTTTATTTCGGCTTCTACATCCTATTCATGTGTTGTTTAAAAAATAATGTTATAAAAATAGTATAATAAAAATTATAAATTATTACTATGATTATGAGAAAATGTATAAATTAATTTATCCATCAAATTAAAAATGATATCATTGAGATTTCCTTTATATGACTTACTACCTCAACATCAGGGTGTAAATTTATTCACCATGAATTAAAATGGTTTTTTTAATGATTTATATTAAAGAAATATATTATAGTTATAAAATTATATAAATTATATAAATTTAATATATATGTAAAACTCATAAAATTTTATTTATTAGGGGAATGATATCATTGCTCATGTACACGTTCGACCGACCATCTAAATGACATTATGTGATTCATTTTTCCTTTTCAAAAACTAAGAATATTTATTATGATAGATTTGATGATTAAAATTTATATTTACAAATTTAATATTATGAATAATATGATTTATTTAAATCCTCTAAAAAATAACTAAGACATTAATGAAAAAACATGTAGGAAAGAACAAGGAAATTAACTCCATAATCAATCAAAATAATGAAATATTATTAACGGATGTGTGGTAATATATAATATAATGATCATATATGATATAATAAATATCAATAATGTTCTATTATAAATTATTAATATGTTTAAAAGAACTATGAATTAGTTTTAAAAGGAATTTTAGGGAATTTAATCACGGGTTTAGGTTTCTCATCTCACTTTTATTTCAGTTTAACATATTCCTTATTCACTACATTTATCCATTATGTGGTGTATATTCATCCATTAAATGAATTTATGATAAATATTTGTAATGTTATTAGGATATACATGTCAATTTTATATTACTTATTTTATGGGGCTTATGATTCAAATAATACCCATCAGTATGGGTTTTTTGATAATCTTTAATCATTATTCAAGATTATTTATGTATCCATTTGGATTTTATCAAAAACATTATATTAATATATATGTTAGCATGTACGGAATGAAAATAGTTTACACAATCCTTTAAAATTGAAGTGATTTTATTATATATTTTATAAATTTTTTAAAATTTCAAATAAAATTTTTTTAATTTTTTTTCTTAAAAATTAGTTTTAAAAGATGATTTTATATGTGAAAAAATATATATTCCTCAATATTTATTTTAAAATAATTTTTATTAATCAGTTATTTAAACCCTTTAATGTATATATGAACCAATAGAAAAATGATTTATATTAATATCATCTGTATACTTCATATATTTTTTTTATTATTGTGTTTTTTGACTGGGTTATGGGTTTAATTCTTATATAAAAATTTCAGTATGAATATTTATTATGATTATGTGTTTACCCAAGGAACTTTTAATTAATCATAATTTCGATGTATTTTTGATAAATTATATTGAATTGTTTTGAGACTACATGTTCTACGGCACGTGATTCTGAGGCCCGGTGAAACTGAAACGGAATTTTGAACATTTCTTAGGTATATTCAGTAAACATTCAAGAAGGATTTTTTATATATTAAATAGGTTTTCTAATCTAAAATATGGGGGCACTTTTGAACACAGAACACTGTATCTGCCTAGAAAGGACCTAACTTCATCCAGCAAGGGCCGAACAGAAAAGTGAATTTTCAGACATTTTGTGAAAAATAATTAAATAGAATGAAATTTTATATTATTTTTATTATCACCAATGAGAAAAGAAATGAAGATGTTGTTATGAAATGATGAGGTAGTGACGAGACACATTAATATATCTCGTTAATTGGTCATTAACACATAATGTAACAACATTTTAATTATGTGTAATGACAACAATGTTTCATAAATTAAACAACGTAATGATGCGACATCGCTGTGTAACAGAAACACTGAGACATTTTTTCTTTTTTGTATTTTGATGCATTGGTGGAATGAGGATTAAACTGAGAGGATTCTCTGAAGAACCCATGATGGATTTTTTTCTAAACAAAGAATTATGAATGTCGGCGATATGTCATCAAGTTCAACATACCTTGAAGAACAATGATCGTCATCAAAAACTTAGACCCTCAAAGTTGAAGATTCATTGTAATAAACATCATTATGGAAGGGGATTGTTTTATTTTTTAGATATTCACTTTCATATTCAAAACAAAGAATGTTTATTAACCCACAAATAGGTTAACTCATGGATAGTGTGTTCTTGTGGGAGGGTGTTTTTCTTGGTTTATCAACTCGAGGTTGATTTTTATTGATTTATTGAGTGGAAATAATCATATAATCCCTAGTTTTAATACTCTAACATTGAGGTAATGAGCTGACAGGAACAAGGACCAAGTCCCTCTGCATGTGCATTCTTCGAGGTGGAATCCTTGAATAGGAGGCATGATGAAATAAGGGAAAAAATAGGATGGTGGAGTCCTGAGAGACCCATAGGTGAAAGAAGATTGAGAAATAGTGTGTTGGAGATACTTTGGAGGCCTATAGAACCAATAGACGATGATAGTTGTCAGCTGTATCATGTGGTAGCAGCCAGTAGAGGCCTATAGTAGCAGTCATGGGATGAAGGAGGCATTGAACCTATCTATAGGGAGGATCAGCACAAACCATCACCGTGTGGAGGTGGAAGCCCACATCTGGTCTACCCATGAGACCTTGTGTGCCTCGTTTGGATAGGTATGGGATGAATGATTAGTTACAAAGTCTTGGGCGCACACCATTGGTCCTCCCCTGGTGGACTGGGCTCCACCTGGCAGGCTGTCCCATATCCAGCAGGTCGGGCCGAGTCGGACCTACCCTGAATGAACTAGGTATTGTCGGGCTAGTCGAATAAAAATGGGGTATGTGGGAAACCCAATCACGGTTGGTCGGGTTGGTTCGACCGGGTCGGACTAGGCCTAGGTGCAATCGGGCCCTCATTAATATTTTTCCCATATCTTACAGATCGGGCGTCCTTTCTACATAACATCTATTGGGTTTTAACCCTTATGGAGATATTTTTCATTGGGTTATTCTATATGGGACTTCATGGTAGTTGAGGAGCAATCGATGGCTCAAGCAGTATCCATGTGGATCCATAGTGGCCTGGAAGATGAGCAGTATCCTTGTACATCCTTAGTGGCCAGGAAGATGGGAAAGAGCTGTGTTGATCCTTAGTGGCCCAAGAGATGAGCAGCAGCATTGTGGATCATTAGTATCCTTCCAGACAAGTAGTACCTATCTGGGTCTTTAGTTGGGGTTTTTAGTGTATGTCTATTTGTGTCCCTTGGTAATTTTCTGTTTTAAGTTCTTTTTCATGGATTTGTATTCTTGCTCACTTGTTTACAGCTGTACTTGTACTCACCACTTATTTCGGTATACATGTGTTCCCCATTTAGTTTATGGGACATGGTTGGGAATGTTTGGGCATGAAGGTACTCTGTAAAAGGCCTCTCACTAGAATGAATATTCTTTCTATGTTAGTCTCCATCCCCTGGTCTTGATGAGGCAGTCTTGGGGTATGTCATGGCACGTGCCTCGGGGGATGGGCCATGAAAATGTGGTATCAGAGGTTTTCAGTTATACCTCGAAGACTGAGAGTGTATTTTTTTTGTTTGGTGAATCAATTTTAATGTTTTCGAATCAGACATTCAGATGAATGAATTCTAGTGATGGTGCGGTGGCCGATGTAACCACAATCCAAGACATTGAATTCTACTTTTTGGATGAATGCGTAAAAACACCGATTGAGAAAGTGTCTCCTTTTGTTCTATTGTATAAGAGTTATCTCATCTGGTATAATCTATTAACATGTCACATCTTGACCTATTTTAAGATGCCTCCATAAGGGAGACTATGAATGATTCCAATATGTTTGTGGGTGGACAGACCTCCTAGTGATGAGGAGTATATTCAGGGACCAGTTCTCAAGATTGAACAACTGAGTTGTCGATCAGTGCTACCACCACCTGTTGGGAATCATATACAATAATAGATTTCGGCAGAGGATGTGCACAGACTTAGTTACTTGTAAATGTTTTAGAGACTTGTACCTCCTTGGTTCATGGGGGAGACAGATCCCCAGGTCAATGAGGATTGGATGGAGGCAGTGACCTGGGACATCTGCATAATGAGGACACCACAAGATTTGATGTCAATCTTAGATGCGAGCCTTCTTTTTAGATCAATGGGAAGATACTGGAGTCTGATGATCCAGATGCATGAGGAAGAAACCCCCACCCAGATATACTTTGAGCGGAATTTTTGGGAGGATTTCCTCCCCATGTATTTTTGTTTAGTGCATATTTAGTAGCTTATTCAACTTCAGCCTGGTAGCATGACGGTAGCTGAGCACTCGGCGAGGTTTTTCAAACATTCCCACAACTGCACAGACATGGTCTGAGTCCCTTTCTTCTGGGATCATGTATTTTAGAAGGAACTCAGGTGGGAGAGTTGGGAGTTTGTGTTGTGTCTCAGTGATGTGAGTGTTTTTTTGTTTCGTAAAAACCTCAATCAATATTTTCCCTTTTAATGTATCAAAGTGGTGACCACAGGGTTGTCTCTTGAGGAGGTTGCAGTTTGAGTTGAAAAACTGTCACTTTTGTTTTTTTTGTAGAAATGAAAATGGGGATTTGATTAACAATTTGAAAATTTAATTTTAATTAAATACTAAAGTGAAATAATTTTAAATTAAATATAATGTGCGTTTGAAATCAATAATAAAAAAAGCCGTCCTAGACAAGCTTCACCCTCTCGGACACTCCCCTCTTCCTTGTATATAAAAAAATATCTCTTAATTTAAATTCCTAAATGTACCCTAACGGACCCCCCAGGTTACACTCAAATTTGAAAATAAATCATATTTGAAACTTCAATATGATTGTGGTGCCACATATATATGTGATTCAATTACTTAAATACCTTCAAGTAATTGAACCTAATTGAATTTTCTATGCTCAATGGAAAAACCTAACCAATGAATTTTAAATAGCGAAATCAATTGTTCTACTTTATATATGGAACAACGATCAAAAAAAATTTGTTGAAGATATATTTGAGAAAGAAAACAACCAGATTCTTTCAAAAATATATGTTCAAGAGAAATTTAAAAATAGATTACACATTAAAATCAAAACTCGGAAGAGAGTGTCCGCCAGGTGTCGTCGTTCGCAACCACATGCCGCTTAGCCTTACATCACTTGAGAAGCCTTCATCTTCTCTATTGAATCTTCAAAGTATTTCATATTATTAATGATCAAAATCTCCAACTTCCCCTTTTCTCTATCAAGATGACTCCCATTGTGACGGATGGTGTGGTGATGAATGGAATGATTTTGAGGTAGGAGCTCCTCTCCTTTTATAGGCAGATTTCATCATCAAAAGTTTGTCACGTTTTCGACCCATTAGTTGTCCAATTCATGCATGGACCTATTCATAAATATTGTTCATTAATGTTTTTTCCATCCACCCTCCAATTTTCGGATTCATTGGACGCTTATTGAAGGATTTATGATTTTTTTATTGTAAATTGCTTTCTCCGGATGAAGCTTCCTAGAAGCTTCCTTCACAATTCTATCACTCAAGGGCCATCACAAAAGATTCCAAACGGCTTCAAATTAATATCTTCAACGCTTAATGGGATTATCATTAATATCCAAGTGGAATCGAATAATTTGGATGAGTTTAGGACGAATTATGCCTCCATTACTATGGTCGAGTCAATGCAGTCTTCCCGAACAAACTGTCAACTTCATTGATTTTTTTCGGCATCAAGATGCATGGATCATTTCCTGGCCCTGAAGACAAAGATTATTTAAATAAAATAAGGGTTAAAAAAACTTCTAATCACAAAATTTGGATATGTATTTTATGATAAATGACCTAAATACAATTGTAATAAAAATATGTAAAAAATCCAGAATTATGAAATTTATACTTTTTATCACAAAACACACTCTAAATCCAAAAATTGTTACAAATAAGATCAAATTGGTAAATTTGTGAGGTTTAAATCATTTAAATAGAAATTAAAAATATTGGAAATATTATCTCTATCAATTCCTCCACACTTGGCTCTTGGACTCCTGGACAGGTGAGCATGAAATCAAGAAAAATAAAACACATACCAATGGTGTTTACTAATTTACCACAAAGAATTAAAGAGATATCATGCCTCATTAAAGACAAATATTTAAAGTGCTAAATTCAAATCATTCAATCCATTTCCAATTATTTTGTCTTCTCATAGACCCAACACACTTACCTAACATTCATTTTCTCTCAGCACACAATATAGATTTGTAACACGGCTTTTCTCATCCAACTCATGCAAGAATTACCATAGGCTTGATAAATTTCTACATCTCTACCCGATGTGAACCAAGAACATGTGATTATCATGAGGACTTTACAAAGTTTTTTGTGTATTGGGGTCGGTAGGATTCAAATGTGAAAAATTATGTGGCTGAATAAGGAGGGTTTGGCTCTTTTTGAAGCAGAAATGCATGATTCTAATTTCTACTCAAGTATGGTCTCCTCCATATTCTCCTAAAAAATAATTAGCTCTGGTCTTCTATTTTCCACCCGATTCCATCAATATTTCACTAGAAAATATGACTTTTTTTCAAAAGCTCTAGATTGGTCATAGCTTATTTCTATTGCGAGCTCCAAACAGGGACAGCTCCATTTCATTTGAGAGCTCCAGATAGGCGCAGCTCCATTTCATTTGAGAGCTCTAGATAGGCATAGCTCTTAGAAAAATATATTCCAGAATCACAAATATGCCTTCAATGTTTAAATGTTCTCCTGTAGCAACACCATATTAGGTAGCACCTCAGGAGTCATCTTCCCACCCCCCCCCCCAAACACACTTATGTTCAATTAGATTATGCATTTATACTTCCAGATCAGGTTGGAAAAGTAAATTTGGATTGTAATGTGGCTAACCTAACAGGCTATACATGGCTACTAAGGGCTCAAGAAAGATCAAATGTTCATGGAAGGACTGAAATAAAAATCATAATCATGAAAAGGAGGCTCCAATATTCAAAAAAATGCCTCAATTATTTTAATCACAAGTATCGCAGCCCTCAAGTTTTGATAGAAATAAATCAAGTTCTAGTTTAAACAAAGACGAATTGGTTCTCTCAAGAAATATGTAAATGTGAAGAAGATGTAAAAATTTGTCCAGAGGCCTCACAAGATTTAGAATTTCAATCACAATTTCAGTGATATGTGCCATGAGATTTAAAAATCCGTGGTCATTTCAAGAATTTTCCAAATTTTTTAACTTAAAACAATGTAATTTTCAGAATTCATTTATGTTTAGTTTCAAAGAATTTTTTGATTCACTCCTTGGCAGTATTTTCAAATGAAATTCAAGAAATTCCAAAATATTTTTTTTATTTGAAAAAGAAACACAAAAAAATTTGAAAGAAATTTTGAAAACAAAAACTTTCAAACAGAAGTTCGTAAAAACCTAATCTACCCAGAATAGTGTCCCCCCCCCCACACTTATTCTATGAAATGTCCTCATAGTGTAGTTTTTTTAGCATTAAGTTCCAGAAATTAAAGACATAGAAAAAATAAATTATAAGGAAATACACAACCTGGAATCAATTATATTCTACGTCCTAAAGTTGAATCTCCTCCCCTGGAGGATCTTGAAAATTTTCTCAAAGTATCTTCAGCCTATGACCATTGACAGTGAATGATGTCTCCTTATCTGGATCTTTAATCTGTATTGCACCAAAAGGAAAAACATGGGTAACAATGAATGGGTCAGACCATTTGGAACGAAATTTACCTGGGAAGAGGTTCAATCTGGCATAGAACAGCAGAACTTGGTCTCCCTCCTTGATGTTTTTGTTGAGAATCCTCCCATCATGAAAGGATTTTCTTCTCTCTTTGTATAACCTGGAGCTTTCATATGCATTATTTTTGATCTCCTCGAGATTCTGCAAACAATATTTTCTTTCTTTCCTAGTAGAATATAGGTTCATGTTACATGTTTTTACAGCCCAAAAGGATTTGTGTTCTAACTTAACTTTTAGATGATAAGATTTTCCATAGGCCAATATAAATGGTGACATTCTAATGGGGGTTTTGAAAGAAGTTCTCTAGGCCCAAATAGCATCATCAAATCTCAAACTCCAATCCTTTCTATTTGGGTTCACTGTTTTTTATAGGATTTGTTTGATCTCTCTATTAGACAACTCAACCATTCCGTTTGTTTGAGGATGATAGGGCGTAGAGACCCTATGATTAACACCGAATTTCTTCAAAATTTATTCCAAAGTCCTATTAAAAAAATGGGTACCTTGATCTGTAATTAGAAACTTTGTAAATCCAAACCTTGAAAACAAAATTCCTTTCAAAAATTTGGACACAAGTTGTACATCATCATTTTTGGTGGGGATAGCCTCTACCCACATGGACACATAATCAACAGCCAGTAAGATGTAGAGATATCCAAATGGATTAGGAAAAGGCCCCATGAAATGCATTCCCCATACATCAAAAACATCACAAAACAAAAGTGGGTTTTGTGGCATCTCATTCTGCTTGGAAATGTTTCCTTAGAATTGAAAATTTTCACAAGTTCTGCAGAATTTGAAAGCATCTCTAAAAATCGTGGGTCAATAAAATCCATAATCCAGAACTTTTCTTGCTATTTGTTGAGGTCCAATGTGTCCTCCATAGTTTAATGTGTGGCAGAAATGTAGGATGGATTGAAATTCAGAGTTCGGAATGCATCTTCATATCATTTGATCACTTCCAATGTTCCATAAATAAGGATCATCCCAAATTTATTTCTTTAAATCCCTCACAATTTTATCAATGTGATTTTTGGAAAACCAGTGGGGATGTTCATCAGAAGCCAAATAGTTTACAAGATTATCAAACTATGGTATTTTACTTTGAGCAGCAAATAAATCCTCATCTGGAAAGGTTTCCTTAATTTGGGATCACACCTGAAATTTTCTATTCTCAATAGATGGTATCCTACTCAAATGATCAGTAAAAATGTTCTCACATCCTTTCTTATCTTTTATTTCAACATCAAACTCCTGTAAAAGCAAAATTCGTCTCAGAATTCTTGGTTTTGCATCATTTTTCTTCATCAAGAATCTGATTGCAGAATGATCAGTAAAAACAATCACCTTGGAGCCCAGCAGATAACTTCTAAATTTGTCTAGAGAGAAGACAACAGCCAGCAGTTCTTTCTCAGTTGTTGTGTAGTTTTATTGGGCTTGAGCAAGAGTTATGGAGGCATAGGCAATCACATGATATTTCTTTTCTATCCTTTGACTCAATACTTACCCAAGAGAAAAGTCAGACACATCTGTCATAATTTCAAAAGTAATGTCCCATTTAGGAGGTTTAACAATGGGAGGGGTTATCAATCATTGTTTTAGATCATTAAACTAATTTATGCAATTCTCATCAAAGAAAAATGGGACATCTTTTTGGGGTAATCTGGACAATGGAAGGGTAATTGTACAGAAATCTTTAATGGATATCCTATAAAATCTAGCATGCCCAAGGAAGGATCTCACACCTCTCACAGTTTTTGGGTATGGTAATGAAGAAATGACCTCAACTTTGGATTGATCAACTTGAATTCCATCACGGGACACAAAATGTCCAAGAATGATCCCTTTAGCAACCATAAAATGACATTTTTCATAATTTAGAACAAGGTTCTTTTCAATGCATGTTTTAAGTACATGTTCCAAGATTTTCAAATAACTTTCAAAAGATGATCCATACACAGTGAAGTCATCTATAAAAACATCCATGCGCATTTCCAAATATTCCAAGAAGATTCTTATCATACACCTTTGAAAAGTTCTCGGGGCATTAAATAAACCGAAGGGCATCCTTCTGAATTCAAAAGATCCAAATGGGCATGTGAAGGTGGTTTTCTCATGATCCTCTGGAAAAATGTGAATCTAAAAATATCCAGAGAGTCCATCCAGATAATAGTAGTGGGGTTTCCCAGCAAGTCTTTCAAGGACTTGATCAAGGAATGGTAACGGAAAGTGGTCTTTCCTTGTAACCAAATTGAGTTTCCTGTAATCAATGCACATTCTCCATTTATTTTGAAGCCTTATGGGGAAAAGATCACCAAATTTATTCCTTGAGATTGTAAATACACTTTTTTTAGGAACTACATGGACTGGACTTGCCCATTGACAATTAGATATGGGAAAAATAATTCCAGCAGCTAGAAAGGTGATAACTTCTTTCTTCACAACCTCCAGAAGTGTTGGGTTTAGTCTTCTTTGAAATTGTCTTACCGGTCTAGCGTTCTCCTCCAGTAAAATTCTGTGCATGCAAACTGAGGGGATGATTCCCATTAGATCAGAGAGAGTCCATCCTATGGCTTCCTTGTGGGACTTGATAACTTCCAACAATTGGTTTTCCTGGGCTTGTGACAAATCTTTTGAGATTATTACAGGAAATTGTTCATTATGACCTAAGAAGGCATACTTGAGGTTATCCGGAAGGGGTTTCAATTCTACCACAGGTGGGTTGGTTTCATTAATAACTGGGAACTCCTCAGAAGTTATACTATTTAGTGAAGCTCCATGTTCATCATGGTGATCTCTTTCTATGATCTCAAGACTGGTTTCATGTGAAAAATTGGAAGCCTCCCCTGGAATACCACTATCAGATTCAGTGGTTTCTAGAAATTTATCTTCATATTTTCTTAGATATCAAGTATCAATATCCCAACACTCTTCACAGTCTCCAATTTCATCCTCATTTTTATCTAATTCAGTATCATACAAATTTCACTCTTTTCCACATCAGTTGGTATTTCATCGCAAAAAAAATCAGGTAACATGACAGAGGAAACTCAATCAATCATGTTTACAGGGGGAGTTGAATGATCCTCAATTGGGTGTTTCATTGATTGGAAAATGTTGAAATGAACAACATCTTCTCCAAATTCTAGTGAAAGTGTTCCCTTGTGAACATTGATGATTTCTTTTTCCGTTTTTAGAAATGGACTCCCTAGGATGAGGGGATCATGTGTGCTAAACTAATCATCTTCCATATCCAAAACATATAATTCAATACGAAAAATCATGTCTCTCACTTGAACGAGAACATCCTCTATAACTCCAGCAGGTTTAGTGGTACTTTGGTTTGCAAGTTGAATGATAATTCCAGAGGGTTTCAAGTCTCCAACCTAAAGAGATGAGTAGACAGAATGTTGCATGACATTGATGGAGTCCCCTAGATCAAGCATCACATCTTTGAATTCACATTTCCTAATTATACAAGGAATGGTAAATGTCCCAGGGTCTTTACACTTGATAGGAAGGGCATGTTAAATCATCGATGAAACATTCCTTCCTAAGTATACTTTTTCACCTCCTTTGAACTTTCTATTATTGGTACACATGTTTTTCAGAAACTTAGCATACCTCGGAATTTGTTTCACATCATCGAGTAATGGAATATTGACTTGGAATTTATTGAATGTTTCTGAAACCTCCTTATCCAATTCTTTTTCATCACTCGACTTTGGTGGTGGTTCACACCTTGGATAAGGCAGTGGAGGTTTGAATGATTCTGGGGTATTCTGAGTATGTTTTGGAGGAATATAAGGACCAGACATCATCTTCCAATAATTCTTTGTTATTTCAAAACAAGATTTCCTGTCTTGACATTGAGTTTCTATTAACTTCATATTTTTCAACATTTTTATCAAGTCTAGGATTTTCATCAACAGTATCAGCAGCAGGCTTGATGTTCTCAATATGAGGGTTGTTCAATTTTGTTCCACTCTTAATTTCAATTTCACTCAAATTTTCTATCCCATTATTCCTCGGATTTACATGTGGTTGTGAGGGTAAACCACCACTCATTTGATTTGTTATGCAATTAATACCAGAGGCAAGTTGACCCATTTGAGTCATCAAGGTATTCATTTTTTTTATCTTTTTGTTTTGAGTATTATTTTAGTTCTCTCAATTCATCTTGTTGTTTCCTCGTTTCCTCTTATTGTTTCCTCATTGCTTCTTCAAGGTTCCTATCAAAGTTTTGAGTGGGAGGGGTAGGGTGAAAATTGCTTCTAGAATGAGCATTGGCTTGCTCATTGAAATATTTTGGTTGAGAATTACATGATTTTCCTTAGAATAATCCTCTCGGATGTTCAGGTTGACAAAATATTTCTTTTGAGTTGTTGTTCCATCCATGATTAAAATTTTGGTTTTTTTGAAATGGTCTTTTCTAGTTTGATTGAAATGGTCTTCCAGGAAAAATTGTAATGCAGTTCTCAGGAGGCTCTTGAATTTGCAAGCAATGGTCACTAAAATGTTCATTCAAAGAACAAATCCCACACTGGACATGTAGTTGGAAAGCCGCTTTAGGTTTGGGTTGGGTTGGTGGGGTGTTAGACAACATTATTGACCTTACCATGGTGGTATGATCAGATAGTTGACTTTCAATTGTGTTGTTTTCAGGACGAGTAGTAGGGAATTCTTGTGCAGCATTGACATGAAGAAGGCCTCTGGTTCCAAATTGTTGGGCATTCTAGTCCATGTTTTCAATTAAAATCCTAGCAGCAGCTGGTGTCTTATCAACTAAAGCTCCTCCTACAGCAGCATCGATCATACTTCTATCAGTGAGACACAATCCTTCATAAAAGTATTTAATGATATGTTGGTCACTAATTTGATGATGGGGGAAACTAAAACAAAGACGTTTGAACCTTTCCTAGTATTCTAGAAGTGTTTCTCCTTGTGTCTGGTTAATTCCAAAAATCTCCTTTGGAATGGAAGAAGTTCTAGATGTTGGGAAACATTTTTCAAGGAAAATCTTTTTTAATTCATTCCAATTTCTAATCAAGGTTGAGTGAGAATAGAAAATCCATTCCTTATCATCTCTATCTATTGAAATAGGAAACAACCTCAGCTTCATTTGATCAGCATCGACTCCATGAGGTTTCATGTTGACACACATGTAGCTGAATTCTTGGAGGTGTTTGTGTGGGTCTTCACCAGGCAAACCATTGATTTTGGGTAGTTGGTGGATGAAACCAAACATGATTTCAAATCCAGCAGGGGCATTAGGGTACTCTACAGGATTCACGTGATTTTCATCATAGGACGAAGCCAGTTCTTTCAATGTTCTATTTTTAGCTATTTTGATTTCAGTTTCAACTAATTCCCTCATAGGTGCATTAGTGGAAGATTCACAACTTGTAACTTGGGGATTAGTACATCTAACCCTAGTGTGAAAAGTTCTATCAATTTTATAATCTAATGGTAACAAGTTTGGTTCAGAAGTTCTGTTCATGCAAGAAAAAATAACTAAAATATAATCAACTCTAGAAACCCCCCGGCAATGGTGCTAGTTGCTGTGAGCGTTTTTGTGTTGTAAAAACCTCAATAAATATTTTCCCTTTTAATGTAGCATAGTGGTGACCACAGGGTTGTCTCTCGAGGAGGTTGCAGTTCGAGTTGCAAAACTGTCACTTTTGTTATTATTTTTTTCAGAAATGAAAATGGGTATTTGATTAACAATTTGAAAAAAAATTAATTAAATACTAAAGTGAAATAATTTTAAAGTAAAGATAATGTGGGTTTGAAATCAAGAATAAAAACAGCGGTCGCAGACAAGCTTCACCCTCTCATACACTCCCCTCTTCCTTGTATATAAAAAAATATCTCTTAATTTAAATTCATACATGTACCCCCAAGGACCCCCAAGTTACACTCAAATTTGAAAATACATCATATTTAAAACTTCAATATGGTTGTGGTCCCACCTATATAAGTTATTCAATTTCTTAAATACCTCCAAGTAATTGAACCTAATTGAATTCGCTATGCTCAATGGAAAAACCTCACCAATGAATTTTAAATAGGGAAATCAATTATTCTACTTTATAGATGGAACAATGATAAAAAAAAATTTGTTTATAATTTATTTGAGAAATAAAAAAACCATATTCATTCAAAAATATAGGTTCAAGATAAATTTAAAAAGATATTACACATTAAAATCAAAACTCGGAAGAGAGTGTCCGTCGGGTGTCGTCGTCCGCAACCACTTGCCGCATAGCCTTACATCACTTGAGAAGCCTTAATCTTCTCTATTGAATCTCAAAAGTATGTCATCTTCTTAAGGATCAAAATATCCACCTTCCCATTAACACTCTCAAGCTGAATCCCTTTGTGATGGAGGGTGTGGTGATGAATGGAATGATTTTGAGGTAGGAGCTCCTCTCCTTTTATAGGCATATTTCATCATAAAAAAGTTGTCGCGTTTTCATCCCATTAATTGGCCAATTAACGTGTGGAACTCTTCCTAAATATTTTTGAAAAATGTGTTGTACATCCACCCTCCAAATTTCGGATTCATTGGAAACGTATTGAAGTAGTTATGATTTTTTTATTGTAAATCGCTTTCTCTGGATGAAGATTCTTGGAAGCTTCCTTCAAAACTCTATCACTCAAGGGACATCATAAAGGATTCCAGACGGCTTAAAATTAATTTTTTCTACGCTTCATGGGATTCCCTTTAATATCCAAGTCGAATCGAATCATTTGTAGGAGTCTAGGTCGAATTATACTTCCATTACCAAAGTGGAGTCAATGCAGTCCGCCCGAACAAATTGTCAAATTCATTGATTGTTTTGGGCATCAGGATGCATGAATCATTTTCTGGTCCTGAAGCCAAAGATTATTTAAATAAAATAAGGGTTCAAAAAAAATTTAATCACAAAATTTGGAAATTTATTATATGAGAAATGACCAAGATACCCCTGTAATAAAAATTTGTTAAAAATCCAAAATTATGAAATTTAAACTTTTTATCACAAAACACACTCTAAATCCAAACTTGTTACAAATAAGATCAAATTGGTAAATTGGTGAGGTTTAAATAATTTAATGAGACATAAAAAATATTGGAAATATTAGCTCTATCCCTCAGCATCCCCACACATGCTGGAGTGCTAGAGTGAGATCGACTAGTAGATAGCTTCATCGTAGTGCATGCATCGACAATCGATGCCACCATTGGGAAACAGGCAGCCGAACCATCATTGGCAGGATGCCAACAGATGTCGTAGTGGTCCAAGAATGCCAGATCATCTAATGTAAGAGCCAAGGACTCTGGATCAGTGGTTTGATGCCACCAAGACAACAGAAGACAACATAAGAGCATGGTGTCCTACTCGTGTAGTGGGTAAGGACACATGGATCGTGACTGACCAACTCTTGGTAAATATGAGAAGTAGACAGTAGAGTGCCCACTGAGACAGAGGTAGATGCTAAACCGATGAGGTTTGTAGTGTAACAGACGTGGCAGGGGAGTAGGATGAGAAACATGTGGTGGGAAAAAGCTTGATGTACTATCGTCATCGCCTCCAAGTTGTCCACCCCGACCTCGGGGAGTAGGAAGATGGGGGCGAGCTCAGATTTAGGTAGTGGAGGCTTATGACCATGACGCATTAGAGATGATCCGAGGTACAATCAGTTTCTTATGCACCATATATGTAGTTCTTATAGACACATGTTCTAGTCACTTTTTCCTTTCCATGGCTCTCGTTCAGTGATCTGGGATTTTGGTGGAGCACATGGCTCAATCCTTAAAGCTAGAAACTCATACGGGAGGTGAGTCTATGATTAAACACTGGTGTCGATAGTTTGAGATTACTCTAGGAGGTCAGAGATTTCTGGGATCTCATAGCAGTAGCATCAAGGCTTTACTATGTCTTCCTGAGTATTGACTAGTAATCTACAGATCAAGATCATATCGATTGTTTTAGACGCAAAGTGTGGTGCGTTCGTGAGGATGGGACCATGTTTTTCTTTCACCTATTTCAATGGAACTTTTTCAAAACATGATCGAATTTTTTAGAGGATGGTGTAGCCGATAACTCATTATTTTTCTAGACACACCCTTAGTGCGGTGGAAGAGAGGAGTCCAAGCTTTTCTGTTGTGGTGGATGAGTACATAGATGTTTTTCTTGATGTTTATCCATGACTACCACCTCACAGAGAGGTAGACTTTTTCATTGAGCTATACCCCTAGACAACACAAATTTCTACATAGGAATATTGGATGGCTCTCACAAAGCATCATGAGTTGTGGGTATAATAAGAGGACACTCATGAGAAGGGGTTCATAAGGCCAATCATTTCTCCAAGGGCAGCCCCGGTGTTGTTTTCCAAGAAATCAGACTATATCATGTGGATATCTGTGGACATTTCATACTTGAACCAAGTGACCATGAAGAACATGTATCCACTATAGACGACTTATGACCTTATCAATATGCTGAAAAGAGCGACATGTTTCTCGAAGATCGACCTCAGACCATTCAATCACCCGCACCAGGTATGAGATGAGGGAGTACTGAAGACAACCTTCAGGTGTTGGTATGTCGAAAAAGAGTTCTTGGTGATGCCCTTATTCATGTCCAATTCTCCATTAGTGTTCATGGGACTCATGAACAGGATATTCTATCATTACCTCAATCGTTCCATGGTAGTCTTCATTGATGGTATCTTGGAGTACTTAGTGTTAATGGAGGAGCACACTACACACAAGCAGATATTCCTAGATACACTATGAGAAACGAAAAAGAATGTTATCCTCTAGAAATTCTAGTTCTAGATTCTAGGAGGTCCACATTCTAGGAAATATCCTCTCTGAGGCTGTATTTGCAGTGGATTCGAGGAAGATAGAGGCGGTGCTATCTTGGGAGCCTCCTCGAAGCCTGATTGGGGTGCATAGTTTCTTAGAGTTGGTCTGATACTACCATAGGAACATGACTGACTTTTTTAGAGTAGAACCACCCTTTTCAGCATTGAAAAAGAAGATAAAACCCTTTGTGTGGATGGAGATGTGCAATAAGACTTTCCAGTAATTGAGACAGTGACTGAAAATTTCCCTTATCTTGAGACAACCAGAAGAGGGAGTTGCATATATAGGCTTATGCGATGAATTATAGAGATGACTAGGTTATTTCTTTATGAAAGAGAGAGTATTGATCTTCTACGTCTCAAGACAGTTGACGCACCATGAGAAGAACTATGTGACCCATGATCTGGAGTTATTATTATTGGTCATTTCCTTGAAGATGTGGAGGCACTACTTGAAGGGTGAACAGTTTACCATCTACTCCTACCATAAGAGTCTCATGTATATCTTTTCCCAGATGGTCTTGAACCAAATATAGAGGTTATGGATAGAGTTTATCCATTACTATCAATATGAGATAGTTTATACTAATGAGAAGGGGAATGTGGTAGAATTCACACTTAGATAGAGGACCAGTTTGCAGATGCTGAATGAGGCAACAGATAAGCTTGCTAAAATGCAGATTTTCTTCGTGGATTATGATGGAGAAGCTTACCATAATTCAAATACTGTTACTTCTCATCTGTTACAACGAGTCCGGGACGAACAATTTGCAGATGTTGACTATGAGGATGGACATGCTCAGTAATTCTTAGTACATGCTCCAAATGGATTTTAAATATGTGGGGAGCACGTAATTATTTTTAGAGGAACCACCATAGTACTAATGGAATTTCAAGAGGTGGTGTTGAGGGTGTTCCATACATCCCCTTTGGCAGTACATCTAAGAGTGGGGAAGATGTAATAGGACCTCCAACATCAATACTGATGGCCATGAATGAAGAAATTAGTGGCTGAGGTCATCTCACAATACCTCATTTATCAGTTAGTGAATAATTTGCATCTGGTTCCGCCATGCTTGAGCCACTTGTGGTGTCGAAGTGGAAAGGGTACAATATCTCTATGGACATTGTGAATAGGTTACCATGAACTTTCAAAGGCCATGATTTTATATATATGGTCATTGACTGCCTTACCAAGTTAGCTCACTTCCAACCCATCCAAGAGTAGGGACCGGTAGTGTAACATCCTAGTGAAATAAAGAAATAATACATTCTATTTGTATTAATATTTTTGAATTAAATATTAATTTTACTTTATATGGGATTCAATGTTCGATAGTGTACCTGATACGCAACAACGGGTTTCTTTGAAATATTACGATGCACCCTGATAATATAATATTATTATTTTAAATGGTAGTTAACTCCCAGCCGTTGAATTGGCGGGAATGAAAAAAACTAACTACAATATGATTATACATGTTTTTTAAACGTATTGACATTTATCCAATAAAATTTAGAGGCTTAAAATGTGCATGAACCTAATATTAAGCATAATTTACATTAAAAGGTCTATTTACGACCTTTTAGTGGTGAACCCTCATTAAATATAGTTTTGGTCATTTTTATATGTTCTATTTGACTAAAAAAAATTATTCTTTAGATTTGGCACATCATATTTTACTTTGGGTAATTTTTTGGAATTTTTATGATAAAGTTCATTTTTTAATGAATAGTGAAAAATATTGTATATTAATTCGTAAGTCCCTTTTAATATAATTTATTTATATGGCTAGATTATTTTATTAATTTGTTTTAAAGTGTAATTAGAATATATTTTTACCATTTAATCCAATGTTGGTCATTGTAATAAATTTCACTTTGAAATTGGACATAAAGAAGTATCAATCTTTTGATAGTTATTATTTCCTAAAAACACGCTATTTGTTTTAACAGCGGGAATTAATTTTAAATTAATTAATTCCACTTATATGTTTAGAATTTGAAAAAATAGACATATTTTTTGAATTTAGAATATAAAATTAATCTTAGACTGAACTTTTTGTATTTTTCTGAAAAACATCAATTTTTTATGAATAGTGAAACCACTTAATAGTAGTTAAAAACCCGACTTTTTGATTTAATTGAAATGTTACCGCCATTGTGAATTGAATTTAGAAAATTGGACATACATGGTTGTTATTAAGAAATAAAATGTGGTTCCATAAGATGAAAATAATTTTTGGTGAATAGTAACTTTTGACTTTTATTTACCACGGTTAAAGGTAAATAGAGTAATTCAAGTTAAGAAGAATATTATAATAATTTAAACGTTCATTAACACTTGTCCAAAACATATTGGTTGAGTCATTTACGACCATGGGAATCTTTGGGTCGATTTTGGGACCTCTTTGAGCCACTTGGGATTGCTAATGACAATTTAAATTAATTAATTTAAAGAAAAGGCCAAAATGACATGAACAAAAATCTTTTTGTAATTGATTTTTATATGGTGTTATATAAGTAATCACTTTGACTATAAATATTCATTGGAAATATAAAAATATTTTTACATCATGGTATTTTTTTTATAATTTTTAGACATCAAATAAATTAAATTATTTATGACACAATAATGATGTAGTATTTACCTCATTAATAAATTATATAAATAAATAAGATTATAATGATCGAAATTTTACCGAAAACATGTCCACTTAGGATTGGATGAATTTATTTCAAATATGAGTCACCGTATCTTCGACCTTAATGATTTTTGGACCTTTTGAAACTGAATATAATTATACAATAAAATAATATTTTCACACTTTCTTAAAGAGCCCCTCCTCTCCCTTATAAAAGAAGACCAATTCTAACAAATTCCTCACACCTCTCAATCCATTTGGCTCATCCAACCTCTTCCTAACTATTTTCCCTATATCCCTCTACTCCTCCAAGAATCCTTACCTTAGGCATATGGAACTTTAATAATTCCTTTGGTTCAAACCAAAGGGAGTTACCCAAATTAAAGGTAACAGTTTCTCTTAAATTGTTTTCTTTTATTTTTCTTATCCAACCACTAAGCTCTTTGTATTGATTTTTTTGGAAACAACACCAGTATCCTCAATATACTAATTTGTTATTATAATAATTATTCTAACTACACTTACACACACCTACATATAATGGGTGAAAAACATAATGTTTCTGTGGATGGAAAACTAACGCCTCACGAAATGTTGATTGTTTAATTACCTCTTACAACCTATCATGGTGGCCATTATGATGGAACCATATTTATATATGATATATTTTATTTTTTATGTATTCTTTATGCTTATGTATTTTCCATTTATATCACGCCTTTATGGATTCCATAGTGCGTAAATATGATAGTCTCATTTGAGGTAGTGTGGACTACCGCCCCCACAAACTGATGTGACTCATTAATTCCTTATGTGGGATGTATAAAGGATGGTGTAAATGATATTACATATGATATTATATTGTAATTATAATATACCTATGTATCATTATGTTTAAATTTCATTATAATGAGAAATATAAATTAAAGTAGTGTTCATGCGTACGTACGGCTTACCGTCTCCATGAACGGTGCATTTCATTTTTTACCTCTAAATGTTATGTACTACTATAAATACATGTGTATACTGGATATATATTATATATATGATATTTAAATCATTAATATCATTCTAGATATAATGAAACCTTGACCACATGAAAAACATGTAATTATAAGTAGTCCATTTTTGACTCAAGTACCAAATATCGACAAAACGAACAGTATTTACTTAAGTGATTACATAATGTTTATAACAATGTAATAAATGATATAAAATGAATAATAAACATGAAAAAGGTTCTTAAACAAGTATAAATTAACTTTATTTTATTATTCTAGATATTAATGAACGATCGAGTCAAGTCGGACACGAGGTAAGGGACTTCATCTCAATCTCCTTTCATTGAGGCATATTTTGTTTTAATACACGAATTTATTTTATACGCTGTATAAACTCCCTTGACTTCTCAAATGGAATATTTTTCTAAAGATCATTTTACTAAATGACAAAAATAATGTTCCTTCTAATGTAATCGGTGACAAAGACCTTTTCTACTACCGTGAGTATTATTTGATCTTTGGATTCCTCAACAAACTATAATGTTTTTAAAAGAAAATAAATATCATATACTCTTTTATCTATTTTGGTATTGAAAATGGTTTTGATATTTGATTTGTTATTTCAATATATATATAAGTGATATATTGTGATTTAAATGTGTAAATTTTTTCTTTCCTTTATATTTATTTTATGTCTTGTGATTTTATAATTGTACTTGGACATTTGACGGGTGGTTACGTGATAATCCAAATGACGGGTGGTGCCCTGAATAACCAGACGAGTGGTTACATTATAACCTCAAATGCATTGGGTATGGAAGTTGGCCGCATGGTTATTCCATTTTGTGATATGTGTGGAAGTCGACCGTTTGGTTATTCCATTTATGTATGTTTGTGTCTCATGTTACCTTAATATGTTATGTGTTCTTTATATGGGTTTTATGGTAATATTTTGGTTATAATAGGGTGAGTAATGATATTTTATTCAGTGAAGAGTAGTTACTACTTCATAAAGATGAAGTATTACTTATGATAAACTATTCATGGTTTACCTGTTTTTTGAAAAACTGACATTTTTCCTTCTTTGTGTATCCCTTACTGAGCTTTTTATGCTCATACCAAGTTCTTGAAATGTTTTTCACAAAACATACTGTAAAATAGGGTCAAGGATGGGATCAAGTAAAAGTCATGTTTTCTTAAACATGGAACTAGACATGACTCTTTTTTTTCAAAGAGTTTTTATTTTATGAAAAAATTTGAAACTGAGTAGAAGTTTCTACATTGTAATATTTTGAAATGTAATAATTATGTCCTAGTTCTCTAAAACTCTAAACCTGAAAAAATCCTCAATGTGAATTATTCATTTAATTCAATATTATGTATGGTTTAAGGCCAGGTCCTTATAGTTAGTATCAGAGGTCGTTTTAGATAACATTAGGAGTTAGGATATTGTTAAATTTATATCCATAAGGTAATTTATGTTAATATTGAAATGATATAGAATTTACAGATTACCATGTTTCTTCACCTAAGATATTTTTTTGTTCAGAATCGTTTTCCACAGAGGAAACATGACAACTATGTTGGGACAACATCAGGAGGAAGACAACCTTTCAAATCAACAACTTGAGATGTTAGAATTGGAACTGAACAGTTGGTTGTAGTGATGGAATAGTCGACTCAGGCTATAAATGGTGGTGTTATCCATGCATGAGATCATCCAGATCAATCGCAGAGGAACATGTCAGTAGTAGAGAATTTCACGAGGCAACATCCCCCATCATTCAGAGGATCATCTGAACATATTCAAAAAAGAGGGTGGATTAAAGCACTGGAGAATATTTTCGATGTTATGGGGTGTTCAGAACATCAAAAGGATAGTATTGATATTTACCGTTTTGAAGGTAAAGTTGATCAGTGGTGGTTGATGGTGAAGAATATCAGGGATATTGAGGAGATTGATGCTCTCGATTGGGATAAATTCATTGGTATGTTTCTTGATAAATATTTTCCTACGGTAGTTCGACATAGGATGGAAAAACAATTCTTGGAATTGAAGCAGGAGGATGACTCAGTGGATGCTTATGACGCAAAGTTCACATGACTGGCAAGGTATGCACCAATGTCCATCTGAGATCTTAATAGTAAGATAAATCAATTTTATTCAAGACTGAATCCACGATATCAAAGATAATTATCCTTTAATGAGTTTAAAAGTTATGGAAAACTTGTTCGATGTGCGGAGAAGGTGGAAATAGAGTTTGTCGATGATCAAGTGTACTTTTAAAAACAACAGAATAAGAGGCCCAGTTGGCAGGGAAAGGAGAATAATTCATCAACGAATCCTGGAGGTAATAATATTAAATATCCAACTTGTGAGAAGTGTGGTAAAAATAATCTTGGACAGTGTTTATCAAACCCTGGAAAGTGATTCAGGTGTGGTAAGTCTGGTCATATTCCTCAAAAATGTAAGGAGGATGATCATACAGGCAATAAAAATCCATCTGTAATATGTTTTAAGTGTAATGGAATTGATCATTATGTAAATGAGTGTCCATAGAAGAACTCAACTGAGGGAAAGCTGTCATACTACTAGCAGAAAGGGGTGGTAAAATATTTTGCAACTACTTCTGCAGATGTTGGGCCATCAAATGAAGTTGTATTAGGTACACTTTTTTTGTTTAGATTATGCCAATGTGTTGATTGATTCAGGGTCTACACACTCTTTCATTTCTGAGAAGTTATCTACTAAATTGGGAATTTCATCTCAAGATATGAATATAGAACTTACGATAAAAACACATGGAGGAAATGTTGAGACAAAAATATAAAACATAAGAACAATCTTATCCTTGTGTGCAGATAAAATATACCTGCAAAACTTATTGTTTTTCCACTAGTAGAGTTTGATTTTATTTTGGGCATGGATTGGATTTTTGTTTATCATGCTAAGATTGATTGTAGAGCTAAAGTTGTTTCTTTTCATAAACATTTACAGTTTGTGTACAATAATTAACCAATGATTTTGATAACATATTAGGAAGCTGAGAAACTAGTAAAACATGGAAATGAATTTGACCATGCACATATTGTTGAAAACAAAATACCGGTTCATACTAATGATGTGCCAGTGGTAAATGAGTACTTTGATGTTTTTCCTGATGATTTTCCAGGTATAATACCTGATCGATAAGTTGAATTTATTGTTGAGTTAGTTCCTGATGCTAAGACAATTTCAAAACCCCCTTATTTAATGGTTCAAATTGAACTTTTAGAGGTAAAGAAGCAATTTCATGAGTTATTAGATAAAGTTTTCATTCAACCTAGCACATCACCTTGGGGTGCTCTGGTATTTTTTGTTAAAAACAAAGAAGGTTCAATGAGACTTTCCATTGATTAGAGAGCATTGAATAACATCTCTGTTAAGAATAAGTATCCCTTACCTCATATCGATGATTTGTTTGATCAGCTCCAGGGAGATCAGTATTTATTGAAGATGGATTTGAGGTCGAGGTACCATCAGTTGAAAGTAAAGGAAGAAGACATTCCGAAGACCGTGTTTCGTACTTGATATGGCCAATATGAATTTGTAGATATTCCTTTTGGGTTAACCAATGCACCTATGGTATTCATGGATCTTATGAATAGAATTTTCCAAGAGTTCTTGGATATGATTGTGGTTGTGTTAATTGATGATATTTTGGTTTATTATAAAGTTAAATATGAGCATGAAGGTCATTTAAAGATCATCTTGAAAACATTAAAAGAAAATAATCTTTATGGGAAATTCAGCAAGTGTGAGTTTTGGTTACAAAAAATTTATTTCCATTGTCACATTGTTTAAAAAAATGGTATAACTGTTGATACTGGTAAAACAAAATTTGTTGAAGAATGACCAAGACCCACAAATATAACTGAGATTCATAGTATTCATGGTTTGGGGGGTTATTACTGGAGGGTTGTTGAAAATTTTGCACACTTATCTAGTCCAATGAATATGATAACTTGAAAAAGTTTTAAGTTTATCTGGACAAAAGAATGTGACGATTGTTTTCATGAATTTAAAAAAAGATTGGTGAATGCTCCAGTTTTGGAAATACCTTCCAGAAATTGTGAGTTTGTTATCTACAGTGATTCTTTGTTGAAAGGAATTGGTTTTGTCCTTATGCATAATGATCAGGTAATTTCTTATGCTTCACATCAACAGAAACCCCATTAGTTAAATTACCCTACCCATGATTTGGAATTAGCTGTTGTTTTTTTGCTTTAAAAATTTGGAAGCATCATTATTATAGAGTTAAGTGTGAAATATATACTAATAAAAAAAATTAAAGTATATATTCACTCAGAAATAATTAAACATGAGACATAAGATATAGTTGGAATTAATCAAGGATTATGATTTCATGATCCATTAACATCTGGAAATATCAAAAAAAGTGGTTGATGCTTTGAGTCGAAAAATTAATTCTTCATTAACTATGTTACGTTTGGAACAACATCCTTTGGGTTTTGATTTGATGAACTTTAGAATAGAAGTTGTTGGTGCAATAAATTCTTCTATTTTGTATCAGGTGTCATTTAAATAATCTCTATCATTATGAATTATGCAAACACAGAAAGAAGACGGTGAGTTGCAGAAAAAGGTAGAGTTGGTTCAGAAGGGTAAGTTGCCTGAATTTAACATTGATAATGATTTTGTTGTCAGATTTGGAAAGAGATTATGTGTGCCTTATTATTCATAGTTGAAAATTGAGTTGTTATGTGAAGCTCATAGTTCCCTGTTTTCAGTTCATCCTATTAGTAATAAGATGTACAAATATCTTCGTGAGTATTACTGGTGGGATGGAATGATAAGAAATATTGTTGATTATACTTTGAAGTGTTTGACTTGTCCACATCTTAAAGCAGAGCGGTAGTTACCAAAAGGGATGATTTATCTTTTATCGGTGTGGGAGTGGAAATTTGAAAATATATCCATGGACTTCATTATGGGATTACCGATGACATCTTGAGGTAATAATGAAATCTGTGTTATTGTTGATCTATTGACTAAATCTGCTCATTTCCTTCCTATTCAAGATACATTGTCTCTAGATCAACATTCTTGGTTGTATGTTTAAGAGATAGTTAGGTTGCATGGAGTTCTACTCTCTAGTGTATCATATCGTGATCCCAGGTTTACTTCCATCTTTTGGAAAGGCCATCATAAGTCATTGGGTACTGAATTAAATTTTAGTACATCTTTTCATCTTCAATTAGATGGGTAGTCAGACAAAACAATTCATACCTTGGAGGATATGCTACATGCTTGTTCACTAGATTATCAGGGAAGTTGGGACCATCAACATTCTTTGGTTGAATTTTTATATAATAACAATTTTCATTCCAGTATACAGATGGCTACATTTGAGGAATTATATGCAAAGTGTTGTCGCACTCCATGTTTTTTGGATGAAGTATGTGAAAGGAAGCTGATGGGACCATAATTTGTAGAAGAGATGGCATAGAAAGTTCAGCTAATTCAGAAGCACCTGAGAATATCATAGATCAGACAAAAAAGTTAAGCAGATAACCGGAGGAAGGATCTATCTTTTGAACTAGGTGATCATGTCTTTCTCAAAGTTTCTCCATGGAAAAGTGTGATGTGTTTTGGTAATAAGGGAAAGTTGAGTCCGAGGATCATTGGACCTTATGAAATTCAAGAGAATTTTGGATTAGTGGTGTATAGAGTGTCTTTACCTCCTTGTTTATCCCAGGTACACAATGTTTTTCATGTTTCGATGTTGAGAAAGTATATGTCAGATCCATATCCTGTTTTGAGCCCAGAGGTAGTTCGGTTGGAAGAAAATATCTCTTATGAAGAACAACCAGTCTAGAATCTTGACCGTAGGGATCAAGTATTGTGGAATATGGTAATTCACCAGGTAAAGGTCATGTGGAAAACCCATATGGTTGAAGGGGCAACGTGGGAATCTGAAAATTCTATGTGGGATAAATACCCCCACTTATTTTGATAAGTGAATAAAAATCGTGAGGATGCAATTTCCAAAAGTGGGGAAGGATATAACATCCCAGGGAAAAAAAGAAATAATATATTCCCTTTTTATTAATATTTTTGAATTAAATATTAATTTTACTTTAAATAGGTTGCAATGTTCGATAGCGTACCCGATAAGCAACAACGGGTTTCTTTGAAATCTTACATTGCACACTAATAATATAATATTATTATTTTTAATGGTAGTTAAATCCTAGCCATTTTATTGGCTGGAATGAACAAAACTAACTACAATATGATTATACATTTTTTGTAAATGTATTGACATTTATCCAATTAATGTTAGAATCTTAAAATGAGGATGAATTTTATTATAAGCATAATTTACATTAAAAGGTCTATTTACCGCCTTTTAATGGAGAACCCTATTTAAATCTAGATTTGTTCATTTTTATATGTTCTATTTAACCAAATAAAATTTTTATTTATATTTGGGACATCAAATTTTTCTTTGGGTAAATTTATGGTATTTTTATGATAAAGTTCATTTTTTAATGAATAGTGAATAATATTGTATTTTAATTCAAAAGTCCCTTTTAATCTAATTTATTTATATTTTTATATTATATTTTTAATTGTTTTTAAAGTTTAATTAGAAGATATATTTATCATTTAATCAAATTTCGGAAATTGTAATCAATTTCACTTTGAAATTTGACATAAACAAGTATCAATCTTTTGATAGTTATTATTTTCTAAAAACAAGCTATTTGTTTTAACAGCGGGAGTTTAATTTAAATTAATTAATTCCACTTATATGTTTTGAATTTGAAAAAATCGACATCATTTTTGAATTTGTAATATCAAACAAATCTTAGACGGAACTTTTGGTATTTTTCTGAAAAACATAAATTTTTGATGAATAGTGAACCACTTAGTAGTAGTTAAAAAACTGACTTTTTGATATAAATGAAATTTTACCGCTTCTGTGAATTGAATTTTAAAAATATTATATACATGATTGTTATCAAGAAGTAAAATCTGGTTCAATAAGATAAAAATAATTTTTGGTGAATAGTAACTTTTGACTTTTATTTACCGCGGTTAAAGATAAATAGGGTAATTCAAGGTAAAAAAATATTATAATAATTCAAAATTACCTTAACACTAGTCCAAACCATATTGGATGAGTCATTTACGACCATGGGAATCCTTGGGTCTATTTTGGGACCCCTTTGAGCCACATGGGAGTGATAATGACAATATGAATTAATTAATTTAAAGTAAAGGCCAAAATAACATGAACAAAAATCTTTTAGTAATTAATTTTTATATGGTGCTATGTAAAAAATAATTTTGACTATAAATATTCATTGTAAAGATAAAAATATTTCCAACATCATGTTTTTTTTCTATAATTTTTATACATCAAATAAATTAAATCATTTATGACACAATAATGATGCAGTATTTACCACAATAATACATGATTTAAATAAATAATATTATATTGATTAAAATATTATCCAATGGATGTCCAATTTTTATTGGAAGATTTTATTTCAAATATGGGTCACCGTATATTAGACCTTAATGATTTTTGTACCTTTTGAAACTGAATATCATTATATAATAAAATAATATTTTCACACTTTCCTAAAGAGCCCCTCCTCTCCCTTATAAAAGGAGACCAATTATAACCAATTCCTCACACATCTCAAGACATTTGAATCGTCCAACCTCTACCCAATTAAGCTCCCTACATCCCTATCCTCCTCCTATAATCCTTACCGTAGGAAAAAAGCACTTCAAGAAGTCTGTTAGTTCAAACCAAAGGGAGTTACCCAAATTAACGGAAACAATTTCTCTTAAATTGTTTTCTTTTATTTTAATTATACAACACATAAAAACTTTTTATTCCTTTATTTTGTAACAAAAAAGTATCCTCAATATACTAGGATGTTGTTATGAAAATTATTCTAACTACACTTACACACACCTCAATCAAATGGGTCAAGAACATAATGTCTCTGTGAATGGAAAACTGACACCTCACGAAACAATGATTATTCAATTACCTCTTACCGCCTTTCATGGTGGCCATTATGATGGAACTGTATTTATATATGATATATATTATGATTATGTTTTCTTTATGCTTCTTCATTTTCCATTTATAGAACAACTTTTTGGTTTCCATAGTGGTTAAATAAGATAATCTAATTTGAGGAAGTGCGGACTACCATCCCCTCAAAGTGATGTGACTCGTTAATGCCTTATGTGGGATGTATAAAGGATATAGTTAATGATATTATATATGATATTATACTGTAATTATAATATACCTATGTATCATTATTTTTATATTCCATTATAATAAGAAATAGAAATAAAAGTAGCCTTCATGCGTACGTACGGCTTACCGTCTCCATGAACGGTGCATTTCATTTATTACCTCTAAATGTAATGTACTATTATAAATACATGTATATAATCAATATATATTATATAAATGAAATATAACTCATGAATATACTTCTTGATATAATGAACCATTGACCACATGAACAACATGTAATTATAAGAAGTCCATTTTTGACTCAAGTACCAAATATCGACAAAACGAACATTATTAACTTAAATAATTAAATAATGTTTATAACATAGTAATAAGTGATATAAAAGGAATAATAAACTTTAAAAAGGTTCTTAAGCGAGTAGAAATGAACTTTAGTTTATTATTCAGAATATTAAAGAATGATCGAGTCAAGTCAGACACGAGGTAAGGGACTTCGTCTCAATCTCCTTTCATTGAGGCATATTTTGTTTTAATAAAAGACATTCTTTTATATTCTGTATAAACACCCATGACATTCCAAATGGAATCTTTTCCTAAAAAGAGTTTTACTAAAAGAAAAAAATGATATTCCTTCTAATGTAAGTAGTGACAAAGACCTTTTCCACCGCTGTGATTATTATTTGATCTTTGGCTTCCACAACAAGTTGTAATGTTGTTTAAAAAAAATAAATACCATATACTCTTTTATGTATTTTGGTATTTAAAATGGTTCTGATAATGGATTTTTTATGTCAATATATTTAAGTGATATATTGTGATTGAAATGTGGAAATATTTTCTTTCCTTTATATTTGTTTTGTGTTTTATGATTTTATAATGGTACTTGGACATCTAACAGGTGGTTACGTGATAAACCAAATGACTGGTGGTGTCGTGAATACCAGGAATGGTGGTTACATAATAACCTACAATGAATTGGGTATGGAATTCGGTCATATGGATATTCCATTTAGTTATATGTGTGTAGGTTGACCGTATGGTTATTCCATTTAAGTATGTTGATGTCCAATGTTACCATTATATGTTATGCGTTCTTTATAAGAGTTTTATGGTAATATTTTGGTTACAAAAGGGTAAGTAATGATCTTTTATTCCTTGAAGAGTATTTACTACATTATAAAGGTGAAAATTATTACTTATGATAAAGTATTCAATGTTTAACTGTTGTTTGGAAATACTGAATGGTTTCCCTCTTTGTGTATCTCTTACTGATCATCCCATGTTTTTGAAATGTTTTTAAAAAGAAATATTGTGGAATAGGGTCAAGGATGGGATCAAGGAAAATTCATAATGTCTTAAACATGGAACTAGACATGACTCTTTTTTTCAAAGAGTTTTTATTTTATGAATAAAAATTAAAACTGAGTTGAAGTATCTACTTTGTAATATTTTGAGATGTAATTATTATGTCCTAATTATCTAAAACTCTAAACTTGAAAAGATCCTCAATGTGAATTATTCATTTAATTCAATATTATTAAGGTTTAAGGCCGGGTCTATATAGGTAGTTGGCTTAGGATGCCTCTATATTGAGGTTATAGTGTTGCTTCACGGGGTTCCTTTGATGATCATCTTAGAATGTGATACATGGTTTACATCTCTCTTGTGTGAGGGATTACAGGATGTGTTGGGGAATCATCTGCACATGAGAAAAACATCTCATCCATAGATGAATGTAAAGACAAAGTAGACCATACTGACCTTGGAGTATATGTTTCGTGCTTTCATCCTAGATTTTGGTCGTAGTTTGGAGAACCACATTCCACTGTTAAAGTTTGCATACAAAAATAGATATAACTCAACCATTAGCCTTTTATGACTTGAGGCCTTCTAAGGGTGACCTTGCAGATCACCACTATGCTGGAAAGACCCAAGGGTGTCGGCACTCCTGGGTCCAGAGTTGGTACGAGCTACAACTAAGAAGGAGTAGGTGATCCAAGAGCAGATGAGGAGTACATAGAGCAGACAAAATATTTATATAGAAAGGATACCTGGACCCTTATAGTTAGAAGATGGAGTCCATATGTTTATTTGTTCCTCACCCCAAATAGAGTTGTAGATATTTGGTCAGGTCACAAATTTATCTTCGAGGTTCATCCAACCTTTTAGGATTCTAAGATGTGTTGACATGGTGTTGTACCACCTATCTTTTCCCCCATAGATGTAATGGGTGGATTATTTTTTCCACGTGATGTAGCTGAGGAGATACATTCATGATTCAACACATGATATCTATTAAAGAAATATGGACATTGATGATAGAGTGATGTTTATGGAGTTCCTAGTGGAGATGGATGATTAATAGGAGAAGGTCTTACGTGGGTATTCAATTCCTCTAGTGAAAAATATAAGGAATCATAGGAATATCTAAGATAGAACATGGGAGTGGGAGGCTCAGATTCATGCTTAGTACCCCATTTGTTTTATTAGCTATTATTTTGGATTTTAGGGATGTAAATACATAAGGTGGGAAGAGTGTAAGGTCTCGGAATATCCTAGTATTTTTTTTCAATGACATTAAATTATTTCGAGACTACACACTCTGACATCATGTGATTCTGAGGCCTCATGAGCCAAGAATGAAATATTGGTATTTTATAAGTTTTGTTTAGTAAATGTGCATGCAGGTTTTTATAATTTTCGAACTTGTTCTTGGATAAAAAAATCTAATGACTTCATTGAACTCAAAGCACCATGATTCACCTATAAAGGACTTAACCTCAACCGACAAGGGCCAAATGGAAACATTAATTTTTGGAGTTTTCTATATAAATAATAGAATAACATTAAATTTTATTTTATTTATATTATCATAAATGAGTTATAACACAATGTAGTAGTGATGAAAAATCATTTTGTGACATGAAACATTAATGGATCTCATTAACAGGTCAACAACAAGCAGTGTAAGGAAACATAAATGATGCGTAAGCGAGACTCTATTTCATAACTGAAACGTTGTAAAAACGCAATGTCTTAGTGTAACAAAAAATTAACAATATTTTTTCTTTTTAATAGTTTAACACATTGGAGGAATAAGGAATAAAATATAACGATTCTATAATGAAATTATGATGGATTTCCTCCCAAATGAAGAACTAAGAACACGGATGGGACATCATCGACATCATTGTTCCACAAAGAATGACGAATACCATCTACCTCATAGACCCTCGATGATGAATCACTACAAGAAAAAACAACAATGAGGCATGGGTTTGTTTAATATTGATGTTCTTCCCCATTATTATTCTAAAAGACGAATTATGATCAACAATCTAATATTTAAATATATAGATCATGAATTTTTGAGGTTGGGTGTCATTCTTGGTTGTTTGATTATGAGTTATATTGTTTTGATTGATAGAATGGTAATCCCTAGACCTTCCCCGGTTTTATTCCTCTAACGCGTAGGGCACGAACTGACACAAACAAAGCATGGTCCCTATTCAGGTGGGTTATTAGTGCCTATATCCTCAAATCATTGGAAAGATGAATTTTAAACCAAGGAAGGGATGAAAAAAAGTTTAGGGGGCCATAGGTGTAGAATGATTAAGAAAAAGACAACCACAGTTACTATGGTGGCCTAGAATAGTGGTTGTGGGTGGAGGGAGTCTTTGTGCTGATAGGCGCTCCGAGACGGTAGGAGTCTATAATAGTATAGTGGAGCAGTAAAAACCGGTGCCGTGTGGAGGTGGATTTCCACGTCCGGGCAACTTGGGAAACTAGGAAAGCAACATTATGCATTAGAAATGGTGCTAGGAGGGTGACACATGGTAAGAGAATCATGCTTATTGCGAGCAACGTTCAAGAAAGGGTGGCGACGGGGTGGCAGTTTCCACGTCCTAAGAGTACATCACCTGTTCACCCCACGAAGACCAGGATCCCGCAGGCGGGCTATGCCTCCATCCAACATGCTATAGAGGATGCGCTCCTAGAGGTCCTGACCTGCACCACCAGACTGGACCCACGCCCTTTGGTTTGGGCTGGACAAGATCTGGTTGTCGGGAGACCTGTCGGGCTAGACCCCCCAGAAAACTGTCCTGGAACCTCAAGGCCCATTGGGCATGGCCCACTAGATAGGCCAGGAGAGACCTACCCTGACCTAAAAAAATCTTTATCATGCCATTCATATTAATCTGGGGTATGTGGGACCCTCAGGCTGGGTGGGTTGGGTCGGTCCGACCAGGTTAGACGTGGCCCCAATACAACAACCATGAGATTATTAAAATGCTCATATCTTAAAGACCGGGTTTTCGTTCAAAGCGTCGTCTATTGCATTGGAACCCTTATGACGAGACAATCCTTTTGTTTATTCCATGTGGTACTATGTGGACGTTGTTGTACAACCAATGGTCTGAGTAGCATCCTTGTGTATCGTTAGTGGATCAATAGATGAGCAGGATCCACGTGGATCCTCAGTGTCCTAGAAGATTTACAATATCCTTGTTGATTCATAGTGGCCCGATATAAGAGGAGCAGTCGTGTGGATCCTTAGTGTCCCAGCAGAAGTGTACCTATTAATCAGGGATGGGTGACACAACAATACAAAATGTTCATCACTATAGCTGAGGAACCTTCTTCCTATGCTTTAGATTGTACTTGGTGTCAGATATGATAACACTGTGGTTTTTCATTTTTGGTTCCTTTTTTGTATTTCTCCTTAGTGGACTGGGAAACCCTACTGATTACTATGTTACTCATCCCTGCATGGGCTTCGCCTACATGTGTTGTGCAACGTGAATATGATAGACATTTCGATGGAGGACATGGTGTCTTAGGAGAGAGTAGGTCCCAATAGGATCAATAGGATGGGACCTTATTCTTCGGTGTCAAGTAGCAACCCTACTCCGACCATCATGGGGGTTTCAGCTAATGGTTACATGATCCCCTTTTTACATTTTAATTTTTCAGTTCTTTTTTTGGGTTTGTATTATGGATCACATGTTTTCTGTGGTACTTAAAGTCATCACTTGTTTCGGTATACTAGTTTTCACCTTTCATTTTTCGGGATGTGGTAGGGTGTGTGTTTGTGTGTGTGTGCAGATACTCCGGAATATTCTTCCCACTTCCAGGGTGAAGTCTTAATCGCTAGTCTCCAACCCCTATCATTCAGGATGCGGTCTTGGGGGATCTCATTGCATAGGACCTGAGGGACAATTCATAATATATTTAACCTCTCTTGATTATTGATCTTCATGGTAACTATATTGAGAATAATCCATGATAGATCTGAGGTTTATACCAATATATTTATACATTAATGAAAAAATATCTTTATAGAAACAATCTTGCAGATAAATCCTAATTGTTAAGACATTCGGCATTATGCATTCCATTATTATGAATTATTTATTGATATTCCTTTTGATTATTCAATTAGTAGAATATATATGAATATATTCCTTTGAAATGTGATTATTTTTCTGGAATTATTTCATTATCATTTATTAGTCCCATGTTATTCAAATGTAAATTATTAAATAGACAGATTTTTATTTATTTACCAACACATATTATTAATGACTTATTTACTCATATAACCTACTATATTCTTACCAATACTGAGAATCACGTATCTCAACTTGATTGTATTTTATATTTCTTCAGATATGATGAAATTTCTTTTTATTACTATGAAGGTGTAAAGAAATTGAATAATGATATTCTAGAAGGAAATTATTAATTTTAAAATATCATGTGAATTTCAATTATATGTCTAATTTACCAAGACTAATTAAAAATATAGTACTTTGGTATGAAAATACAAGTATCTAGTATCAATGTAATTATATAACCACTGGAAATGGGATACTGGGTTTAGAATGTTAATATTTAGATAAATCTATGTGACACCACAACTACAATGGAACAATCCATAAAGTCTCTCAAAGAAGGACATCGTTTTTCAACTACCTATGGCCCTACAAGAATCCAGGTGAATGATTTGGCCCACACTATTATCATTAATAATGAACCAATAATGTGTCACTTCCTACTTCTCTTAAAATAGAGTTGTAGGTGTCGTACATCCCCATATAATATTCAAACACCCATGAAATATCTAAGTCATTAAAACCCCTCAAAAAATTACACAATTAAATTACTTATAGGATTGGATTGAAATATTGAATATTTGATTAATGTTATCCTCATACAAAAAATGGAAGTTACATGTTCCATTGGAATGTTTTAATGGTTATAAAACATGTGACATTATACACCTCAAAATTTAATATTCTTTTAAATAGAATAATTTTATCATACATTTTATCATTTGAAACAAAAAAATCTACAAAAATACTATTAAATATTTTTTCATGTTAATTTTAATAGATACATGTCCCAAACCATATAAAACAAATTCAAAAAGATCATTAATCACTGTAATAATACAACACAGAAAATCTCAAAATATAATTTTTATATTATAGATCATGTAATTATTCATAATAATATACATCCACTATTAAATACAGGACTCTTATGATTTATTCACATGAAAACATTACAATTAATACTGTTATATAATCCCTTCTCTGATTGATGTTTTATCACCCCTACCCAAACTCCCTGATCTGTTGCTAAAACATAAAATTTAAATTTCTATGTTTGATAATGATAAGTATCTTCCAATTAAAACCCATAAAAACATATAACATAAATATAAAAAAATTCATCTATCATTTACCCATGGTCCTTTTTGGTTTATAGTTATATAATAATATAATAGAGATACATATACAAACATGTTCCTATAAATCTACATCATACTATATTATGTTATTCACATATAGTAACTTTATTATTTATAACATACCTAAAAATATTTGTAAGAACTCACTAAAATTAAAATAATATTAAGGGTTTGATCAAATTCTGGTTCGGGGAAATATTAATCAATAATTATTGAATTTAATTAGTGGTCACTAGAAGAGAATAAGGTTATGATATATGAATAATGTACATTATAATAATATTTTATAATTTGTACTCATTAAAAGTGGATCATTAAAAAATTATCATTAGAAAAATATATAATTAATAAATGAGTCATAATAAACATCCATCATGATCCATGTGACATAAATCATTGAAATAATAACCATCAAAAAAACATTTTAAAATGAAATACAATGTATTGTTAACATGGAACATTATTATAATAAATCCCTTACATAGTTAAACATAATTTTGATACATACATATTTTTAATTTTTAGATGAAACATAATTAAATAACATAACATTATAATCAAGAGTCATATAGTTATATCTATTTGTAGTCTTATACACATAAATAATTTTTTTACGAGTCTATAATTATGATATTTTGTAACTATAAATCATGTTAGAAATATCATTCAAAAAATATTATTCATAACATAGGGAAAGTAAATATTAGAATGAATGAGATAAAATTTATTGTAAGAATAAAAAATATAAATCTGAATGATCAAAAAATCATAACATGAGTATAAGGGTACTGTAAAAAGATATTAAAATTTTAAATTCAAAAATAAGTTATCATAGATTATAATCTTGAGTCATGGAATAAAACATTTAAATTAATATGAAACGAATCATAAGCTAATCAAATATCCTTATCCATTAGAGAATAATATTTTTTTAATAAATGTATTTATGACATATATATAACCATAAAAAAACATTTCCCTATTAAATTATGCTCATTTCCAATTAATACATAGTATAATTGGTTCACTACCCAAATCATCATAGTTGTCAATATTTTGTCTCCAAACTATCACTTAGAAAAGGGTATCTTACTAAATAGGGTTTAAATCCCTTTAATGTTTCATATATCTAATTAGGTAATGATAATTACCCAATTATTTATAGGTATATCTTTTTTGAGCCAACCCATCCATAGTTTAAACCATAACCATTTCCTGTGGTTATAATGTATTTTGAATTCATAGATATAATGTTATGTCAGTAGATTTTTGTTTTATAACCTCATTAATATAATTTAAACCATTTTTATCATTTCCATAACATCATAAACCATTTCTTATCTCATAGTATTAAAACTCGTGAAATGAATGCTGGTTTTATAAACATTTCAACAATTCATAATATAATTACATGTATAAAATAAATGGGTTTCATAAACATCTAATAATAATTATCCATCTAAATAATGTCTATGAATGGTATCATTGGGTTATATACCTAGTAACAGATAATTAATATCAAACTATGTCTACAAAAATGAAAATTATTATAAAATATCACTGCAATATTTATTGATGAAAAAAAACTATCAACATTCAAACTCACATATAAATGAAAAAAAATTCCAATTTATATGGAAAATTTTAACTTAAAATTTTTTCTTGATACATGACAAAATCTATAAAATCATTGACTTGGCATGATGGTGGGGTAATTTTTTCATTCCTTATAATTTACAATATAAATTTCCATTCCCATTTTTGGTAAAAGTAAAGACATATATTTCTCTAAAAACTATAAGATGATACTATTGAAACAATTGTTTAAATACTAAATAAAGTTTCCTATGATTCAAAAGATAATATTTAAATATTAATAATATTCTCCAAAACATTTTAGAAAAGTATTTCCTCGATGAAAAAGAATCCTGATTGAATAGTAAAACATAGTAAGTTTTCATTAAAAATGCTTGTTTGTTCTCTTGTTTATATAAGTAGATGTTATGAAAATTAAATAATATCTATATTTATAAATAACCATATTATATGAAGAAATATAATTATATTAATCATAAATCTAAAATATAATTTTTAAGGGAAATTCAACCATAATCAATCCTCAATAAAATTGGATTTAGACACAATTCCCTTAACTGTTTGGTATCATCTGGTTATTATAACCCATGAAAAGATAACTGTATATGGATATATTAATCCACATAATATTAATTATGATAATCATAAAATATATTCATTGCATATATAGAAAATACATAAAAGAAACAAGGTTTTTTCACCTCAATGAAATAACAGTGAGATGAGAACCCCTAACCTCAGGTCCCACATCATTCGTAAGCATTGGAAACTATTATATAATTAATATATTTGTATTTTAAATATTTTAAAAATATATAATAATATATAATTTACCATAAATGATTTAATTACATACTTTAATCTCCCATTTGATGACAATTGATTTTCAAAATCACTATTCTGGGTGATATCCGCATTGATTTTCATATATGTTTTTTTTTTGATTTGGCCTTTCTAAATTGTTAATTATTGATTCATTTCTATAATTTAATTCATGATAATATTTATATATGTATATTATATCTACAATAAAAATATACATGTTTCAAGTTATTCATAATTATAAATTTAGATAAATGAACTACACTATCCCTAGAGACGGTAGGCCATATTAAAGCATGAATGATATTAAATTTTTTTATAGAAGGAACTAGTAAAATGTAAATATTAATTAACTACTACTGAATAATTAATATATCAAATATATTATATATATTTATTAAAATAGTTCTTATTTTCATAAATGAATATTTTTATTGAAAAACTAATTGCTTCGCAATGTAGAGGTTGAAGTCCACAAAAACACACAAGAAATATTATAAGCATCCAACAGTTTGAAAAGAAAGAAGTTAGATATAATATTATAGTTATAAATTAATAGTAATATTTTATTTATAATATATAAACATTAAAAACTTCAAAATACTCATCCATAATATTTGGTGATGATAAATAAATTTTATAGCAATATAGGGTCAGTAAGTCTTATGTACACACATTCGATAATTTCAAATATCATTTAATGGAAGGACTGTCAATAAATGAGGTTTCTTAATCATATTAAAATTTCAGTATGTTTAGTATGAATATTTAATTATTATATAAATATTATATCATATATAAAATATACAATACATGAATGAAAAATAATGTCAATAGTTTGGGTGATTTGATCTCCTTTGAAAGAACTATTTTATATATCCATTTAATGTTACAATGATTAGACTTATAAGAATAATAGAACCTAAAGAATTGAGATAATAATGTTTTTATGGTATCTAATCAGGGTATTTTAATTATATAAGAATCATTGTTGTGAAAATTAGATAATGGTGGTAGTTCCTATTACAATTTTCGGGTGGAGAAATTTTAAAATTTCCAAATTTAAATAATAATATTAATTTATTATTACATCTAAATGGATTCAGATTGAGAAAATTATGTTATGATGACTATGATCTAAAATAATCTCATCCAATAAAATTTCAACATGTTTGGATCACATTATTATACATATATTTTTGTTTAAATCCTTCTTTATCCCTTTTGAGAATTACTCTGATAACAATTTTTTTTTACTTTTATGGGGTCAATATCCTTACCATTAAAATAAAAACGTCCCATAAATAGACCATGGATGTTTTAATAATCCAAAAAATTTTAATTTGTCTTACGTTATCTGTTTTATGAATTTTATTAGTTTATTGAAATATTATTTATTATAAAATACCATTATTTAAAATTTGGAATGATCCATTTAATTGAAATTTTAATACCAGCTAAGAAAATGTTATTTAAAAACTAAACAAAACCACTCAAATATTTAAAAATTTTCTTTAAAAATTTATCATACTAAACAAACCATTCCAACAATAATATTTTTTATATTTTAGAAATCTATTATTTTATTTTTGTATTAATTTAATCATTAATAAGCTATTGTTGCTTTGCATTTTTTGGTAAATATTTAATCATAAAAAAGAAAAACATGTTACTTATATTAAAAAATTATATTACATTTAATATTGATATTTCTATCCAAACATATCCACTTTTTACCCCTATATTAATAATATTATAATTATAAAAAAGAGTGAATTATTCGGCTCTATATTCCTAGAAATATTATAAAGGAGAAAATCATGTTCAATGGGAATGAAAAAATATATATTAACAATTTTTCTATTATTTAAGAAATAAAATCATAAAATAAAAATAATTAATGTGTTATGGTAATTATTTATTCTTTATAATCATATTTATTGACTTGCTAACCTGATTTACTATTTATAGTGGTAACAAAATTACTAATGTTACTATTCATAACATCTAAAAATAACACGGATACATTTACTGAATTATTAAAAAATTATTAAAAATAATTAATTATGTTTTTAAGATTAAATTCAAATTATTAGATTAAATAAATGATAATATATATGTGTAAATTACACAAAAAATTATTCAAAAAAATATAATTTTAATAACAAACATTATTGATACAAAAAATAAGTATAATTTTGAATAAAATGATGTTAAGTATATTATATATAATTAAATATTAATTTTCTATATGTGAATTAATTTAATTAATAATGAGTATTTTTAATGAATAGAAATTAACTTTTTACAAAAATAGGTATTTTTTACTATTCCCTGAAAAATCTAACTATTTGATTAAATACTGATAATTATCAAAATATAATTTAAAATTTTAATTAAAAACATTATATCCAATTTATAGAATAATATTTAAAAATTATTTAAAAAATAATTAATAATTATTTTTTAATTAACTTCCATTAATACCAATTTTCATCAACTTGTGTCTTTATTATGTACAAAATTGACTTAATAAAATATGAGAGAATATTTAATAATCATTACCAAAAAAATAATTAATAGGAAAATTATATATATATATATATATATATATATATATATTTAAAATTAGTTAATCCTCTTCAATGTTGTAAAGTTATTGACTAAGATAAAATTTTCAAATTTAAATAATAATATATCCTGGTTCATTTTGGCCTAGTGTTTCATATCATGAATGTGATTGAACACATTTTTCTTTCTTATTTTATTGGGATTAAATTATCTCAAAACACATTTAATAATTTATGTCCTCTCATTTTGATATTATACTCGATAATCAGGGGATTGGTATTTCATAGTTCCTTTGTGGAAACGCCAAACCACATGGGTTAATTAAAAATTTTCATATAAAGATTGTAAGAAAAATACCATGGTTATAGAAAAATAATGATTCAAAATTAAAGAACCACAGTGTGATGTGACTGTATAGAAATGGAATATATCAATATATTCAACGAGTAATATTGAGTGATATAGAACATGATTAGGATAATTGTGACAAACACAAAACCATATATTAATGAGGTGTTAAACAAAAATCATGTCACCCAAATAACATGTTATAAAATATTATGTATTTCATAGTATCACATTCCTAGATATAATTAATTCTTATTAAATCTATAATAATAACATAGAGAAAATATAAATATTATACAGTTATTAGTTATTTCATTAATTAGTTTCTTCAAAACTTTAGTATGCTTCAAAAAACAATTACTATTTTAGATGAATATTTTCATGTGTGAATAACTATAATAAACATAAAACTTATCGGAACAAATATCATGATATTCCTCATATCATTAGATATTATCCAAAATCAACAATTGTTACCATCAGGTATTATAACATATGAAATTAAATAACCATGAAATATTACATTTACATCTAAATTATTTTATGTATAACATCAATGGTTCCACTTAAATTGCATCAAAATATCCCAACATCCCTTATAAAATTAATAACTTCATCATTACTGATTTTTTAATGCCAACGGTGATAAAATAACTTTTTTCTTACATCTTCATAATTTTAATTGTATTCTTCCCAGTTAATTTATTCTTTTAAATAACATGTAAAACCTAGAGGTTATAGACTACTAAACCCTATATTACATCAATGAAATATAAATAATATCCATTATATCTCACAATATAATCTTTTAATGTTGTGAAATTCACTGACTACAAAGAAAAAAAATTATAATATAACTTGAACATGAATTCGTAATTTGACCTTAAGTATCTCAAAAAACTCCCTATTTCTATAAACCACTTTTCAACCTCAAGATTATCTATATCCTACTATAATGTTGTTCATAATTATCTTAACATAAAAATTTATCCAAATTCCAATGTATTATTTTATTTTTAAATGGGTACTCCTCCCAATAGAATGTAAAAGTTTTAAATTAAATCAAAATCTCATTACATAAATCTTTAAAAGGTTGTGTTAATTCATATGAAATTAGAATCAAAATTAAACTTATGAACCCATAATGTTATCCACCAAATCTATGATTATGAAAACATGTTTGATTTCAAAAAATAAAACAATCATTATTCCTCAAATATGTTAATAAATAATTTAATATATTCCTAAAAACAAGATATATACATAGGACATTTTTAAGGATAAACTAAGTCTCATAGTTAACAAATAATACATTTCAATGTCACCAATAATATCCTCACAATATATATCATCTATGTACACCAACTGAGAATAATTTTTCATATTCTACCATTGAACAATCCTTATAATTTCCAAACTACATTATATTGATAATATCAGCTATATAACACTTTCAATATATAAATACGAAATCCTAATACATAATCACTATAATAAATTCACTTCATAGGTCTATCAATCTTCATGGAGTTATCCATTGTATTAAGTAATTTTCTATTATAATTATCTTATTTTACATATATAAAAAATTTATCTCTAAATATTACCTTATGATGATAATTAATTACCAATTTTGAGAAATTAAATTTTCAACATAAAGGCTTTTTTATTCCCTTTATATACATATGAAGAACATCTTATTGGTCTTCTAACACATTCACAAGATTTATATTTTATAAATAACCTATCTGAAAAATTATAATCATGAGTTTCAATTAATTAATTAATTCTATTAAATATTATTACTATTTCTATATTAGAGTATTAGAGAGTCATTTCATAACACATACATCAAATAATTATATAATACAATGTTGAAACATCATATCGTTTTCTATTTTACCCATTATATAATAGTTATAATATAAAAAATGATATATTTTTAGGAAAATTCTTCACATCATTAATATTTTCTCTCTCTTTTCCCTTACATATCTTTAAAAATGAATATTATTTTAAGAACATGCGATTATTTAAAAAATTGTAATATGTGACCTAAAAACGGAAAAAAATAGTCCATTGTAAAACATGAAAAGAATTATATTCTATAATATTCTCAAACAAAATTATCTAAGAACACACATGTTAAAAAATATGACTATATCACCCATCGCTATCTGGGTGGACTAATCATATAATCTATATTCTGAATACACATGAGATATAATGGAGATCATCCCAATATATTAACAATTTCCATGGACCATAACCTGATAAAAATTTTATACATCAAATTATTTTCATAACTATAGAACTTTGGGACACCCTTAGAGGGGAGCGGTTAATCGGGGTGTCAAATTTATCTTTTAAAGTGACTTATATGTTCTCACATTGTTAGGAATGATATAATTCAATACAAAGGATATAAAAACAAATAAACAATCAAATTAAAATAGAATACCCAACACTTTTACTTGGATCACCACAAAGGGCTACGTCGAAGGAGCATACACTGAGAGTGTGTCAGTCGTACCAAAATCCACTAATATTCTCTAGTTGTGGAGTAAAAGTGTTTGTTCAGAGTCACTATGTTCCATGAACATTTATTTTACAATAATTCATGTATAATTCATTGCATCCATCAAAACACTTATGTCGAATCTCCCTTGCTCATCGCCTTGGGAGAAGTCTTACTCAGTTGACTGAATTGAGGGTCTCATCAATAGATTTGAATTGATATATTTATGTCAGTTTAACACAGGTATCTTCTTGATTCAATGTCTTATATATATGTACATAAAATCACTGATCACAAAAACCAGATATTCAAGATCCTTTTAGAAGAATAAAACCAAACATATGCGCAATACAACAACATGGGTGTAAGATTTCTAAAATCCTGCGAAAGATGACTTCCATACAAACCCAACTTTCCACACAACATGTATCATTCACACAACTACACCAACATGTTCACATGGTTTTTTCAGACTAAAGGAACACCTTGCACAGAATATTAACTATCTTAAAATCATTGGAGCACAAATCTCTCTTGTGGAAGAGTGGCAACATTTTCATTTGAAAATTCATTATTCTTTCATGACGGTAGCCACCTATTTATTGGTCTCGATGAACCTATTCTCAAGTTTCATATGTGTTTTTGTTGGTGCACGTATGTTCCTTTCCATGCACTCAAAACCCCTTTTGGAGATTCATTTAGTGTGTAAGATTCTTCCATGAAACATCATATTTTGCGCCCATTTATATCTTGTTTTATGCTTTTTTCATTGATCTATTTTGTTGCACTGATCCCAAAACAATACTTTAATGAATGTTTATAAAATTTCTTCAATCATGCATGAAACTCTATTTTCCAAAAATCTTTTCTCCATATTATAAATTTTGGGCTAAATTTTTTTCCAAACACTGGAATTGATGCCATATTCAATACTATTTTTCACTTGAACTGATTAATCCCTTTCTTGGAAAGCATCCTGATCTTCCAATAACAGTTGAACAAAAACACAAACCATACTCCAAATCCTATATAGAATGGTAATGAATCAAAAAATCTCCCCATTTGGAGTTTCTGGAAATCTCAGGATAAATTCAATAGAGCATTGTCCAATATTAAAACCTGAAATGTAAGAATCACCTCAGCCACCAGTCTTAGTCTACGTGAGAAATGATCAGTGTAGAAAATAAGATGGGAAGAATTAATTGGGGTCCCATTTTTTGGAATTCTTAAATATTCCCAAGCTATTTTCTTACTGTGTCATAGAAGCATTAGATAAACTGAATTTATGTCGTCTCATCCCAACACCAAATTCTCATCATGTCACAGAAGAATTACAAATTTATTAACTCGGAATTTACATTGATTCATAGAAGCATCACATGTCCAATACATGTCATGAATATTCCCTAGATTTATTCAATATCCCTCATTGACAGTAAACCAAATGTATGGTATTTGTTAAATGAAAATCTTAAAACACCCCTTGAATAGCATCTCCCCCATAAACCCGGATAACATCCAAAAATAGATTAAAATTTTTTAACATAACCATGGAGAGAAGGAAATTCATAACCACTTCATGCACTAATAGGTGGATGAACACTAAGGATCTACTGATGTTTCTCAAACACAACCGTTGACAGTGGCTTTGACCTAATGTCAGCCACTTACTCATCTGTTCCCACATGTTCCATATTGATCATGCCTTGTTCAACATTTTTCCTTGATGATGTAATATCTTATTTCAAAATGTTTTGTTTGAGAATTATGAATAGTATTCTACATAAGATCATTTACACTCTTGTTATGTCATTAAATCAACATTGGTTTTTTTACCTCGGCACCTATGTTATTCACTTGCTGCTTCATCTAGAGTAACTGAGTGCATTCCTTTGTAGAGGAAATATATTTAGCTTTACCAGCACCAAGAGAAGTACTTTACTATTTATTTCTCAACCAGCCCACACATTTCATCCCAATACAGAATGGTCCACCACTGGTGGATTTTCTTTCCACTATATCTCCATCTAATCAGTATCAGAGAATGTTTATTGTTCACTATCCTTTCCTGTAGCAATTAATATCGCATAATTATGATAACCTTTAATGTGCCTCCTGATTTTTTTACTACAAAAATATGTTATTCTTTTGGATTACTTTGAAACCATGCCTTCAAGAATTTTTCAATGAAAATATAAGGTTGTGTCATTATTTGGAAGGGTAGGCTTCCAATGATCATCTTTTACATAGTGGGATCAACAGTATTCTCATCCTCGTGCCTTCCAAGTTTAGTTCCAATATCAATTAGAGATAGGAATGGTTTGGAGTCATGCATTTTAAGTTTCATCATTAGCTCTCTTGCGTAATTTGTATAATAAATGAATGTGTAGTCCTTCCTCTTTATTACATTCATCCCCATGAAATATGTGATCTCACCAATCATAAAAATTTCAATTTTTTATTTCATGAGATTGGAAAATTCATCAACTGATCCATGCATGTTTCCTCCAAAAATAATATAATTAATGTATATGAGTTCTATTGACTATTCTATTGATGAATTGATTACCTAGAGATTGTGATCCAATATTCCTCTTATAAATTCATGTTTTCTTTAGGTATAAATGCATCTATGAAAACAATTCGACTGGTTTCTACTTCAAAACATATAGGGCCTTCTATATTTTGAAAACCTTTGTTTCATCATTTCTAAGAATAAAACCCACTAGTTGTTAAATGTAGAATTATTCTTAGAGAACTCCATTCAATATTTTTTTCCTCACATCTATTTGATATAATTTATATCCTCTTAGGATTTCCATGGAATGAAAAATCCTGATTGACACCGTTCTTGCCACTGGAGGAAATCATTCTTCAGTAATGACGCCTTCAATACATGAATATCCATTACATATGATTTTTGCCTTCTTTTTTATAACAATTACATGTTCATCAAATTTGTCCTTAAAAATAATCTTTGTACCAATAACATTGTGACCTTCAGGTATCTTATCTAGGTCCCATGTTTGGTTATTTTTAATCTGATCCAACTCTTAATTCATGTATTTAACCAAATAATCATCTTTTGTAGATTCATCAAATGAGGATGGTTCCACACCAAAGAAGAATACATTTTGAGCATTACTATTCATTATTTTTATATGGGTTGGTGCAGTTCTATTCTCAATAAATCTGGATTGATCTATTTCATCTCTTTTGTGATTCGTGTGAGGTACATATGGGGATTTCTCAAGCATTATTTCTTATTTTGATTATTCTTCTTAATCATCATCATTTTGCGACTTTAGAATTTTTTTAACTCTTTACTAAACTTCATAATTTGTATTTATACTATTTCTATAGTGTTCCTCATCTTATTTCACATTATTATAAGAATTATTTTATGCATTTGTGGTTTTTTCTTCAATGATTATACATCACTAATTTCCACAATTTTTTCATGTATCTTATTGAAGCATTTGTACTATTATATTTTCATTGACTATCCAAGGAATATGCATTCATCTTCAGCATCGAAAAACAGCCCTTGATTTCCATCTTTGTTTTAGAATATTCAATTACTTATAAAAACACTAAAATACATCATAGAGGTCATCCTTCCTTGACACAACTTATACTGTTTCTTGGTATCACCCATATAGAGCCAAGTTCGATTTTGAATATATATCGGGGCTTGAACATCCTCTTTTCAATAATGATTTGGTATACGGATATCAATCAGAATTTTTCTAGCCATATTGTTCACATTATGATTCCTACACCCAAAACTCCATTCTATTGTGGGGTTCTCATAAGCGCCACCCCAGGTTTTATTCCATGCTTCTCCAAGTAATTCTCAAACATGATGGACGTGTATTCCCCTCCATTATTGTATTGTAGAACATTAAATGTCCACCCAATGTCATTTTCAGCAATTCGTCAATAACTCTTCATGAAATCAAGAACTTATCATTTTCATTTTATAACTATCACTAATGGTATTCTACTATAATCATCTATAAAATAGACAAAGTACCATTCTACTTGTATTCCGGTAACTTTTATTGGGCCACATATATCTGTATAAATGAGGTAATTAATATTATATTCCTTTTTCTTCATTGGATAATAGGAACTGTACCCCAAATTCCCGCGAATGCACGCATCACACATATTTTCACATTCACGCTTTATGTTGGGGATATCTATAGAAATCATCAGTTTTGATACCTTTTCCATGTATTGTTGATTGGTGTGCCCCATCCTCCAGCGCCACAAGTTGTTATATTCTTTAACTATCATATTTAAAATGTTTTCTTTACTGTCAAAATTATATAATTTTTAATTATTTATATAACCCTTCATGAGATAGGTCCATGTTATTCCCTTTATCATGTATCGCTTTTGATTGAACTTAACTAAAAGTCCTGAGTCACATAGTTAACTCACCCATAGAAGATAGTGACATAGACCATCCCCAGATAGAACATATGTGTTCTTTACCTCTCCATTAGCATGTTTATTATATCCACATCCATGGATCATGAAATCACCACCTTTACCAATCATCAATATTCCATTAATGTTTTTATTAATAATTATTAACAATTCCTCATTTTCCATCATATAAGATGAGAATCCTCTATCAAGAATCCTGGTGCTACTATTCGTGGGAGGATTGAGAGAGACATCAGAAATGTTGAATTTCTCAATATTATGCTTTTACTTCCATGAAATATTGGATTGAGTGAATGATAAAGATGTATTTATATTTATATTTTTACTCTTCTTAGTTTCATCGTACTCACACTCTTATTCTATAGGATAAAATCAATTTGAAAGTGAAAAACCTTCCAGTTTGTGATTGTTGACTTGTCTCTGACCTCCACGAAATTTAATTTTTTATTAAGATAAGGACATTTTTAGGGATAATGGAATCCAAAGTTCAAATCCGTTGACCACTACGTGCTGAAAGAGCTCACAAAATCATTAAACATCAAACTAATATTACATGACTCAACAACATGATATATTTCCCAGTGCATTGAACTAACCTAGGTGTCTGGATCCTTGCAAATAAGCTCTTCCAGGTGAGAGATCATATGTTCCATTATATGAATAAATTCCTCTGTGTTGATTCTATTCTCATTGAAGCCTCTAGCAACAATACAGTCTTCTTTATCTAGCCACACTAATTGGCTTGTCTCTGAGATTTGTAGGAATTTTTCATATCAATCATTTACCTTTATTACAGAGTTTTGTGTCCAAAGTTAGATAAAATAAAATAATATCTATTGAACTTATATCTTCTATTGGAACTTGGATATGAATTCATTTTCTGCTATTGAAATCCTAGTTCTCCCCTATTCAAATAACTCATTTCTTCTTCACAATATGACATGATATTTCCCAGATATTGACATAATTGAAATTTATTAAGTGAAAAATCGTTTCACATTGATTCTTTTTCATGTTCCCTTCCTTTAGATAAGATTTTGACTAGTGATTATTTATGAAATCTTGTGAATATTTTTTAGTTATCCATCATGCTGGTTTCCAGAATTTATTTATATGGACTTCAGGGGACATTGAATCATGTCCAAAAACTTTCTTTGTTTTATTCTAGCTCATCATATTCCCAGTATTTCATGACTCAGCGTCACACCCAATTCCATTGTTCCTCATGCATGTCGGTCATTGATCTTTCAAAATATTTTCAACTACATCAGAAATTTTATTAACTCTCACTTTTAATTCATCCCCTTAAAATATTCCAAACATTAATTTCTTCTATCCATATTTTGAGTTTGATTTACTTTCAGGATTACTCAAAAAAATAACAACTTCTTCATCAAGACCCTCAATAGTCTTGAACCTCTCTTCCGGTCTAGAGGTATGATCATTGGTGAAAATTTCATGTTCTTCAATTTTTAGCATTTGATCTACAACATCATTTTTACTTTAAATTATTCAAGACTGTAATTTAATAAATTCTTCGAGTCAATCAATTTCTGCATCATGTTGAACTACATAGTGAGATGATTCTTCCAAAATGGACCTCAATTTTTAGAATTTTTTATATTTATTCTTAGGCTTATGAGGAGTAACCCTAAATTCATGTTTTGGATGTAAATCAATTGTCATCATATTATCTATATCTTTGTTACATGATGGTTATAACTTTTCTCTGATATTCATCACAGAATCAAGTTTCTTAGATTTAATGTCTGGTTTTTATTTCTCAAAGAATTCATTATCACTGTCATCATCTTTGTCATAGAGAAATCTCTTCCTATATAGTTTCATTCCAGACATGAAGTTTCCCTTTTGATAAAACCTCTTCTTAAGCTTTTGTGAATTTAGACCTTCACATTCATTATCATTGATCTTCATTGATAATTGAGAAGAAATGATCCCAACTATACAGAAACTAAAACATGATATGGGAAGCTTCCCATCAAATCTTTTTTTCCTCTCTTGATGATCTTAGAAAAAATATAGAGAAACTCACTTTCATCATCAACATAATTAATTCTCTTAAAATTTTGTGTTCTTCCATGGATTGGAATGCCATATCCTTGATAACATTACTTGTTGTATCATCCGGTTTTACTCTCCATTCATATTCATTCAAACTTGTTTGAAGATCATCCAAATAAAGAATGGAAAAAAATATTTCATCAAGGTAAGACACTTTTGGATTGTAGATTGGTAGAATTCTTCTCAAAATTTTCTTCACAATTTTGATGTATTTAATTTATTCTCGATGTGCCCAAATTTATCCTACAAATTTGGTAATTCAATTGAAGAAGGATTCTTCATTTTCATTTATTTTAATCGTTAAAACATCAAACCTATTGGAAAAACATGTAGTTTCACCTCCAATAGATTGTTTCCCCTCCAAAAATATTCTCTAGATTTTCCCACATAGACTTAGTTGATGTATAGATCATCACTTTTAAATATATTTTATAAACAAGTGTTGTAGTATGAGCATTTTGTGCATTAGCATTAGCATCAAGAAAATTTCTATCTGTATCGATCATTAAATACTTGTACGAACTTTGACATGTATTCCATGCATAATAGAAAATAAAGCATTTATTCCATGAGATCATAGATAATATCTCATCATGTTTTTTCATATCTAAAATATTCTTCCAACGAAGAGGGGAAATATCATATCATTGATTGAATTGTCTATGAAAGAAGGATAGATTCAACACCAGCAACCTGCTTCTGAAACAACATGTAGAACCCTGGGATTCCATGTTAGGGGAGGGGTGAATCGGGATATCAACAATTTTATTTAATGGTATGGGTCTTGTTTCCACATTGGTAGGAAGAAGTTAAACCTCTATGATTGATATGAACAACAAATAAACAATTTCATGCAAAGATACCAGCAAACACTTTTAATTAGTTCACCCCAAAGGGCTACATCCAAGAAGCATATACCGAATGTGTGCTAATAGTAACAAAATACACAAATCATCTCTAGTTGTGGAGTATAAGAGTTTGGTCAGAGTCACTCAGTTCTAGGAATAAATTCATTACAATAATTCAGTTATAACTCACTGTGACCCTCGAAATACATTTTTCAACTCTCCCTTGCTCACTACCCTAGGAGAAGTCTTACACAGTTTGTTTATATAGGGTCTCATCAATAAATTTTCATTAATGTCATTGCCTCATTCTTGCATGAGACACTTGATTCATCAAATCATTGAATAAATACACATTAAAGTAGTGGTCACACAAACCAGATATTCAAGATATTTTGTGAATCAAAACACCACACTTGCACCCAAAACCTGAACAATCATGCTATATTTCGTAATATCTTCGAAAGATGACTTTCACGCAATCCCTCCTTTTTCACGCAATAATTATCTTTCACGCAACTACACTGAAAGTTTCACACGGTCTTTCCGGACTAAACGAACACCTTCTACACAATATTAACAATCCTAAATTATTTTGCGTGAAAATAATTCATGCAAAAGAGAGACCATATTTTCATTGATAAAATTTTAACTCTTCCTAAGGGATAGTTGCCTATTTATAGGCCTTGATGAACCTACGTGCAAGTTTCAGATGTGTATTTTATTGTGCGGGTAAGTTCTTTTCCATGAATGAAAAACCCCATTTGAAGTCACATTGAGCACCTAAGATTCTTCAGTGAAACCTCATCAATCGTGTTCATTTATGAATTGTGCCCACTTTTTTCATTTTCTAAATTTTGATGAACTGATCCCATATAAACCTTGCATGCATGTTTCTTATCTACCTTCAATCTTACGTGCAACTCCCTTTTTCCAAACACTTTTCTCTATATTCAAATTTTTGGGCTCAAAAAAAAATCAAACACTAGGAAATGACGCCACCTTCAATATTGTTTCCTTCTTAAACTATATGATCCCTTACTTTTCAAACAACATGAACATCCATTGTGGATGGACAAGAAATAGAAACCATAATATAATTCTTATATAGAACAATCATTGTTAAAAAAATAATATCATTGAAGAAAAATTATAGAACCACATAAAAATAGATCTATATAACAAATTCCCAATAAAATTTAAATAACCCATTTTCAATGACATAATATATAAAAAATGTAATGTTTTTATATTTGAGTAAAAATGTAATTCCTATATTTGATGCCAATATTCAGATAATGTATACAAGGGGTGGTATATTTTTTCATTATATATTTAAAAATAGAAATACATTTTATATTTTTAAATTAATGACAATTATTATTTAAAATATTATTGTTTGAAATTTAGTGAAAAGAACAAAAAAAATCTTAAAAAAATCATATTCATATTAGTACATTTAAAAAAATATATTAAAAATAAAGACATGGAATAAAAAGGATGTAATGAAATCAATAAAAGTGGTTTTTTCCGAAATGAAATGGCCCTCACCAAATTTGAAACATTTGAATTATTATCTCCATGATTGAATTTTCATGTACCATCCCATGTTGGGGATATGATTCATTGAAGGGATGAGAGTGAGATAACAAAATAATCAATTGAATTTTAGTAAACAGGGCACATGAAAGTCAACACAATTGGAGAATATCTAAGAAAGGGGTCATTATTTGAATTTAATTTAATCACAATGGGAATAAACCACATATTTAAGAGTCATAACTAGATATTTCATCATTTTTCATCAAATAATATGATCGCCAATGATTGATGGAAGCCATTGTGTTCTTTGCATCCCAACATAGTTTGATCCAAATTTTTTCATCATCCAATTTGAACCACCAATGAAATGAGGGGAAGAAGCACTTAAATTATCCTAAGCTTTATGTAGATAACCATTGAAAATGATCCATGGTATTCTAGTTGTAGAAATTTAATTATGATAACAAGAATGAATGAAATGAAAAATGATTTAATTAATCCACTAAAGGCACTCTAATCGAGCAAGATCACCAAATGCCCCACACTAACCAATATTAAGTCAACACTTAGCTAAATAGAATGTCATAGAATTCACTATGGTGTCATATTTTTTACCTGATAATCTTTTTAATTGTTATTTTGTTTTTTTATGAAATCATACATTTACATTAAAAAATATATTAATCATTGTTCTAAAATGACGTCATGTCACACCAAGCCTCAGAATTTCATGTCACCTCAATGCTTACCTCTGATGATATATATATACACATATCAATATAATGAAAGTAAAAAACTAGGCCTCTACATCATTCTTTATTTCTATATTTTTATACTAGAAAAGAAAAAGTAGGAAAACAACTCGGGATACAGAACCCTTATATGGCTCTCTAAATTCTAGTATCTTTCCTATATGTTTTGATCATACAAAATATATGACCATGGGCATTTTCCGTCCATTCAAGGTCCTCTCCTGAAGATCCCCGATATCCACCATTTTCTCCACAAAGGTGGGTCCATTATTGATATCTAGTTATCAAAATTTGATGATATATTTAATCTTATTCCCTTATCTCTTTAGTTATGACATGAGGAAGATTTCATAGACCATCTCCAGCTATGGATTTAGGTAGAGTCAGTAATAATCACTTCCAATGCCCAAAATTATTTCTAATGATATTGTGAACCTCATTTATTACATTTCTCCATTGAATAACCATCACAATCATCAACTCATTGAGATTCTCATGAAAACATCGAACTACTACTCAAAATCCAAAGGCATGTGAAAATTATATAGGTAAGATTTATATCTTTTCTAGGCCATCCTCATCCAATAACGGATGACATAAACCTTCTTTGTCTTCACATGCACTATATATGGTTCCACAATAGATGCCTCACTATTGTGTATCTAGAACAATAGTGTCCATTATGGTATCTCTTACCATGCATCAATGAATTCGATGATGAATTTATACCAATATCTATTGTTTTATGAAAATATAACCATGGTAAAGTGATCATCCAATAATCAATTGAGGTAGAACACAAAATCCCACAAAATATTATCCAACACATAGATAGTGGCTGATGTCTTTCAAATATATGGGGTGGAGTGGTTTTAATCATCCATATTTAGATCTAAAATTCCACATTCATTCCTATCTACAACTATGATGTAAACCATGTATTGTGACTGAAGGTAGTCGTCGAGAGAACCCAATCAATGAGAACAATCTTTTGAATGTAAAACTACAAAAAACAATCCACCAAATTCTACTCAATGATTTCATGGGATTGGTTCAACATCATGAGATAGTAAAATAAAACTCAAATGGCACCATGTACGGTCACTATCTATGGAATTTGTTCACAATGTCCATGGATATGTTATCATACATCCACTCTAGAATCTAAAGATGATGAACAGACCTACCATAACTGGGGGTAAACCCTCACCTTCTAAAATGTGAGGAACTAGTAGGTGCATACTACAAAAACCTTTATAAAAAATACCACCAAAACTTCCACTAACAGTCTCCATACATCTTCCCCACAACCAAATTGACAACTAGAAGGGATATGAGGAAATCATTCATCACCTCCTCCAGCAATGGAATTTGAATAATCATCAATACCTAGAAAAATATTACCAGATTATAAATATTAAAAAAATCCATATGGTGATTCTATAATGAATCTCTTGCTAAAAATATGTCACATCTGATTTCTCATAGTTAGGACTATTTCACTAACTCGATAATTAGAGGACTCAACGCTATTTACTGTTGAAAAGTTTTAACCTCTTTCTTCATCATGGTCAGCTACAAGGAGTCCATATTTTCTTAAGCATCCATCACTATGTGAGCCTTGTAATTCCTACTAAGGTAATATGATACCACATTTCCCTTATCTAGAGTATAGAATATCTAAATATTGTTGTCCAATAAGATCTCAAACCATTTCTATTGTTTCATGGTAATGCTTCTTTGTGTGAAGATGTAATTGAGACTCTGATGTTTTGAGTAAACCAAAATAGAACTCTCCCAAAAGTTATTTTCTCCACCTACTCATGTAAATGTCTAGTGGTTCCATATATTGAATATGATTTACATTATATTCCTCATGGTTTCTCAACTTCCTTGAAGCAGGTGTGACTAAAATATATCATCACAACATAATGTAGTTGAGCCCACCTCTTGGGAAATTAAAATATACTACGTACTACAAGCTCATATTATGTTGTTGTAACGTAGGTGCACTAATTAACCTCATATTTAATACCTAAATTGGAATTCTAGAAATGAAAAATCTGTGTAAATGAATTCACTTCCCACATAATTGTGGTTAAATAAGATGTAATTCTGGGGAATTATTCCACATACCACCATTAGTGCCTCACCCAATGATTATAATAATTCACCTTTGGCAAGATATTGTGTGGATACAATGAATGATCTAAATAGATAATTACTGGGTCCATGGATAGATAATGAAAAAATTATATTCCGCAAAAATTAAACATCTTCAATATAGAAATGGAAATCTGAGAGCAACCCATAAATATTGTTCTCTTGATGTAAATATTGAACCATTACTGACATCTCGACATGCTCCACCTCTAATTTAGAGTATATCAGTATTCCATTGGTGAGGATGACCATAGAATATTTGATGTATGTCTAGAAGATTTGGTTTATCAAATCTATAAACATAGGAGGAGCAGTCATCCCAACAAATGGCATCACTCGGAACTCATAATCTCTTTAAGGACATAAATATTCCAACAATCGATTTTCAGCCTTATTACACCTTAACTGGTGATAGCTGGATTGAATATCGATCTTCTAAAACCATCTCGTTCCTTGAAAAATTTCGAACATATCATCAATCATTATAAAGGTCAACTTTTTCACGATAATGGTGTAGTTCAAGTGATGATAATCCATCTAAAGATTAATTATCTTGCCTGATTTTTTAATAAGAAATTATTGTTCTACCTATGGGGATACAATAGTTCTTATAAAAACCTTCTTTCAAAATTCCTCCAACTACAACTGCTGCACCCATATCCCGATAAGGGATGTCTAATTTTCCATAATGGATATAGAGGTGATGTGACGATTAAATTAAATTCAAAATACCATGTATCCCCTTCAAGGACATCTTATATCATCCAATGTTAACAATTCCATATAATACTCTAAAATTAAATGTATCTAGATTCTTGAAGGTCTTCTTTCTCTAAATTATATACTCAATAACTAATGAGTGATGGGATGTGGCATGCTTATCATAAAACCCATTAACCCTTCTTGGAGATATCTCTCTCCAAAAAGGTGAATCTCACCACATTAGTGTTTAGGAATTTGACCTCTCTAAGGTGACAGTCAATCTAGACTTAGGACATGGACATCTGATCTATGTCCAAGATTACATCATTGGTTCTCATCATGGCAACCCAAAATTCCCACATAAACCTCTCCCTACAAAGATTTAGATAACATTTCTAAAATATAAAAGTTACAGATGAAGCATTCCATGTTCGAACCTCAACACAGAGTTTCTCAGTTAGCACCTCAACTTGTAGCTCCATATATTACACAAGGAGTACAGAGATGAAGGAATGAATTTACCATATTCCTTCTAATAATAAGATTAGAGTATAACAAAAATAGGTTATACATATAATCATCTCATATGTTTCATGATCATACACCTCAAGAGACAACATCTATATGTTTCCATAACATCAACCTCCCTAAGCCTAATGTGGGATGCCCAGGGTAGTGGTGGATGAATATTATTTCATCATTCACTATCCATATCTAATCTATCCCCACTACTAGCACCATGCCCTAAAACCACCCTACCCATGTTTGGTAGATCCCCGATCATATGGATTCCTCTTCTATGGTGGGTTTTTAGCAGCCTTCCTATCCTCCTAAAAATGTCTAGCTGTGAAGACACATGATATGTGACTACCCCCCTCACACGAATAACACTAACTCTATCTTATTTTATCTATTTCTGTTCTTCTTCCATGTAACTCTTGACCAGATTACTGCAATTGGTTTCTAAAGGATGTCATACACCTAGATCTCACTAACATGACACTACTAACCACTAAGACAACATTTCTCCTTAATGACCATTTCCATATCCAGCAATCCAGAATCCCTTTGATATAATTATATCTGTAAATACTTCTCACTCTAGCACCTCATCATATGTGTGGATTCACAAGGGTACTGAACTAGAATATATCTTTCAATGGAGTCCATGATCCCTATTCCATTCTTGGTAGTATGCATCCTAGATCATGTTGAGGGAGTAATGGGTAAGGTCTATGAAACTTACTCCGTACACAACAACTATCACCCCTCCCTTCTACAACACTTGATGGTCCAGAATCCGAATTAATGTAATGTAGGAGGGTAATAATCCTCATTATATTGATTGAAGATTTTGCATAATGTGAGAGTTGACACATTGTACATATATATAACAAGGTTCCACTTTCTCTAAGTTGCTCTATGGAAACTGATAAATGAATGTGAAACCTCCTGGTCCTTTGGGGTATGAATGAGTGTGAAAATAGGTATCATAGAATCTATCTAATAATCTACATATTAAGGATTAAGATCTCCATGGAACAACGACATCCTCTGGAACAAGAACTCGTAGAATGCGCTAAGCCTGTGCAACATCCTCATCCTGATATATTGGGATGATAAACTAATCAATATGTGTCTGTTATTCTACCTTCCCACCTTGAGGGATAATTTAATGTGATAGACATTGATCTATGTCCCCATCACTCATCAGATAGTCACCGTGATCTGGACTTGGTATCATGGATGGATGTCATCGTGGGGTAATACTGATATTTATCAAGATTTACCATATTTAGATGAATATATATATATATATATCAATGGGGAGAGTAATCTAGTTGTACAATAAATCACTCAATCATATATGATTCAGGAAGAATTGATCCTGAAATCCAATATCTTGATATATCGAGTCAAAAAGAAATTTTTCATTGTTTTAGTGAATTGATACATAGGCTCTCCACATCACCCCTAGATTCAAATTCAGAGAGCTGAACTCAAGACAATTTTAATGTTTTTCACTAATTCTAACCATATCATCATATGTTGGAAACATTAGAAAACTTCAAAAGGAATGAGCTACTTTGAAACCAATCTGTCACAACCCGACACAAGACAGGGCTCGAGTTAGAACTAGCACATGCACATCTCTATATTCCTCGTGGTGGAAACAAGCAGAAAATATCATATCCTAATTGGGATTACATTTACTAATTACATACTCACACACACACAAACAAAGACACACCTGACGTTCTCAATGCTGAAGTGTAGGGGAATAGTAATAAAAATATAAAATATCTAGAATGTAATCAAATAATGAACAACTTCTATGGTGTATAAGAGTACGATGGTGAAACATGAAAATTAAGGGGAAAAGTACACACATAATAGGTAATGTGTCCAAGACTGAAAAACTAGAAAAGTAAATAGACTACAGATCTCATCTTATTATCTCTATGCTATGAACAATTTATATTTTATGAATTTTCGGGTATCGCTAGGATTCTTTAAATTAACTACCAAAACGTTTGTCATTTTCATAAGACACGTCACATATGAAAAAAATAAAAAAAGTGAATATTTACATACCATGTTGGATACCTCGAAAGATGAAGGGGTGAAATTAGAGATATAATTGGAGTCGAGAGATAGTCGATAATAAACAATTGCAACTCAACCCATAAAAGACAAAAGGTTACCTCAATGAAGAATAGGGTTCTCAACACAATGATTAGATAAAATAAATGTCATGTCTTTTCCACCCACAAGCGGAGAGTAATCTCATCCTATAAAGAAAAATAAAATGAAAAATATTTTGGAATACCCTACAGATCTTAATTTCTTATGGAAAGATAGTAACAAAATCCAGAGGTATTGATAGAGAGGGATATATACATTTAATCATAGTAAAATGAAACCCAAATGAGAGGTAATGTGGTTCTCCATCTCATAGATCAACCCAATAAGAGTAGTATCCAATGGTTCTAAGAGTCCACAAATGATGCTCAACATCTCACGCACCTTCCATGAAGTAATTGTACATGTTAGTTCATGCCTCTTCACTATAAAAAATAGTGAATAAAATAAAATCAATAGGTATAGGACCCATGAACTTTTAATATAGGCAGTTCCACCATGATAGTCTACAAAGGACCCCTACCCTTTCCAGCAGGAGGGTTCCTTTTTTGAATTCTTTGAGGAACCATGCTCAGATCAACTGGAGGGTTCCGATCATGAATTAAAAGAGAACCCATTCCTATAAAAACTAGAGATCTCCACTATTGAAGAATTCGAGGACCCATGGGTAGATTAACTATAGGGTTCTACTTGGCAATCATTTGAGGATCCATTCCCATCCCAACTAGAGGGTTCAACTCTAATATTCATCAATGATCCATGCACATCTTGACAGGAGGGTTACACTCTGAATGTCATCGAGGACCCATGCCTAGCTATACTAACGTGTTCCACTAATGAATTGGAATAATTCAAAAAAACATCACCGCAGTAGTTTTCCAATCAATATTTTGTTGAGAACCTCTTAACAGAGGTTCTTCATTAGAAAATTCTGATTTTTTATTTACAAAGCCACAACCTTGTGAACCATAATATTATAAATGGAAGAACAATCATGATAGGCTACTCTTGTTCCAAAATAAGATATCAAATGAAAGAGACACGAAATCCTAAATTTTCATCAATAGGAACCAAGGGAGACACGTTATTTAGAAGACCAACACGTCATGTGGAACCACTCATTCACACAGACGTCTCCCAGGAGGTAACTAGATTTCCAATACATGGATTAGTACATCCCATGTATGAGGAATCCATGGTGTGTCCGAACTGTATGTTATATTTTCATTTTCATGTATATAAGTACATAGACATGTTCCATACCCCTAGATTATGTACTTGGGTACACATCCATGTTTCTAGACATATACTCCCGGACTGGGTGCTACTAATGTGTTCCTCCGCATTGTTCATTCATCCATGGATAATGTACAAGGTGTGTATGTGGGTTTGAAGAATTTCTATCTATATAATCCATTAAAACCCTAGTCTCCATAGCTAGGGGTTACACACCGCATGTTCATCTTGATAGATGTTGTTTAGTCATAATATTCACAGATTTTAAAATCTATTTCCCTAACATGAAATCTGATCTTATCCTTCTATTTTATTCTTTATTACTCCTATAATCCTTTAATCGTGGTGATTTTTATTTTCATTTCCATCCATTCGGTGCCAAAAAAAAGAAAATTTGATTGAAATATATGTGTACCCCTATGCGCATTCCACACCATGCATGACACAATATGTCTACCTTCAATTTCTCAATCATAGATCATTCAAAAGACCATCCATAACACAATAACATCATTGATCTATGTCTGATCCCTCAATATGTCCCTTAATCATGAATATGTCATGATTCTAGGGGTCAAATATGGATCCTTAAGGCCCATAAATGTTGTAGTATGACCAAATGGTCCAATCATTGAATAACACAAATCAAATTGAGGAGGAAAGGAACAAGAAAAAAATATTGATCTTTTCAGACAAGTGTTTCTGAAAGATGTTCCATAACATAGATAATAAGAGTTAAACAATTGGACATTCATTTATCTTTCAATAAACATGAGAATGAAATTTTCCACAATTGGCATAGATACAAGAAAGGGATCAATATAATCAATCAATTTAATGAAAAATGGAATAAACCATAATTTTTTGAGTCCTACCTAGATATTGGTTTTTTATTAATCAAAGAACATTCATTACAATGATTGAAGGTTGTCATTGTATTCACCATGTTCTGATATGACCTGATCCAGTGATTCATCATCATCTGATTTGATTGTCTAATTAATGTTGGGGAAGAATCATTTTAATTATATTTGTATTTATATTGATATTCGTAGAGAACATTCCATGGAAGTATACTAATCAACATTTTTTATAAAAAAAAGATGACTGAGAGAATTTATTAATTAATTAATCCATCGAACACACCTCTAATGGGAGATATATCCAAACACCCAACACCATTTAATAATTGATAACTCCAAGGGTAAACTTGTTGATCCAGACTCAATCATGGACTTATATTTTGATCCATCCATCAATTTATATTTATCCCATTTTTATTATTAAACTATTCAAACACCATATCAAATATATTCAATATTTTTTTCAGAATTAATTTTGGGCACACTGGGCATTGGAATCGCACTCCATCTAAGAATATAGCACTAAAAATGAATATATATATATATATATATATATATATATATATTTCATTTTCTTATAAGGAAAAAATGATCCTCTACATGAATAAAATTAAATTAAAAAAATGTGATGAAAATAGAAGAATTCATCATATAACATGTCAATGATTTGGTATATAAGACTCATAAAGTAATATTGTAGCATAACATTAAAATATGACTCATCTAATGGAAATTGAGATGATGTTTCTTACCATGACATAGAATAATCAATTGCATTATTTATCTTCTAGAATAATAAATTTACATTTATTTCGAAATTCATAAAAACATTTTAATATTGTCTACTTCATTCATTTTACCTATTAAATTATGATGCAAAATTATTAAATAAATTATTTTTACGATGGATTAATTTAAGATATTTTGTTTCTACATAAAAAAATGAAGATAGTAGCCAGAATATAGTAATTTATTTTATTATCTAAACATATATAAAACAATAAACATGAATTAATTTTATTTTTAATATATAAATTATAAATTCAAACAAATCAAGAATGATTTTATTTAAAATTAACTATTATTCAATCATAGAGATGGTATGTCTTTCCCAAAAATATGTAATGCAAGAATTTTTAAATAATTTATATATAAATAAGGTAAGTAATATTTTATCAATAAATAATGATGATGATATCATATATAACATATTATTTCATTCATTATACACACACACACACATATATATATATATACCATCCACATGTTTTAGTGATGAAAAAAATAATTAAATCCCTTTGAAAAGGTTTTATTCCACATGTACACATGAACAACATTATTAATTTTTAGAGAGTGGAATGATTAAAAATAAATTTTAATGTAATATTTTTCGAATTATAATTACACGATGAATATAAAATAATTCCATATATATAACATATATTCTCTAAATATATCCTTATTAGTATCCGTATAAATATTTAGTGAAAAATGAATCACGTTGTTATGCAAGATGGTATTCTGCCATACACATGATAAATGAAATCATGTCCCAAATGAAATGGATGTTACGAACTAATATTTGATATAATTATTTAATAATTATTATTTTGGTAAAATTTAAAAAAAAATATGTTAAATAGATCATTATAATAATCCATGTCTGAAGTTGATGAAAATATAATAACACAGATTCATGTGGAAGTAGTCCATCATACACACTAATGAAAATAGTATTTTTGATTTGAATGAATAATATATGGATTTATTTTATTCTATTAAAATAATAACAACACAATATATTTTATATATTTTTATTAATATAAATATCATTTAATATAAATTAAAAAAGGTGGAAGATGATATAAAACTAACATTCCTGGTTAATAACAATACCACTAACTTAGAAAACCTCCTTTTATAGATACCAAAAGTTTCCATATAATGAAATTATGCTAAGAATAATGGGTGCGGTTCATAGGGTTGTAAGTATATATAGTATTTGGGATGTTATTGTCTATTTAAAAGAAATTTTATACTGTGAATATGGGGTGATAGATTTCTTTCTTTTAAAATTGAATTGAGAGAAACACAAATATTATTTGAAAAGAAAAATGCATGGGCATATTTTTCACACAGTTGAAGACACCAAAATGTACCATTAACGAGACTATGATAGGATAAGAATGGAATATTTCCATAAAATTGTATTTTACAAGTATATAGGTAATTTTAACCATATCCTTATAAATTAACTACCAGTGGACCCGCATTTACATTAAGAGTGGTAACATGTTTTCTTTATTTTTTCAACATTAATTATTTAAACAAATTATGTTAAATAAAGTATACAATATAAATTTTAATGAATAAAAATATTTAATCCATTTTAAAAAAAAAATTATTTCATAGATGGGGAAAATATAATTTTTAAATAAATGATAAAATATGATGAAAAAGATGGCATCCGAAAAATGTAATTTTAAAGACAAAATCAATTTTATATTAATATAATGACTATTAATACAGATTAAATGAATTTAAATTAATATTTATAAATATTAAATATATAAATTTTATATAAAAAATTATTCATTAGGGATTTTTCAATTATTATAAATGTTGATACATTAGGGACATCAAAATAATTTTCAAAATAAATTTATTTTAAAACCAAAAAACTACATTCTATGAAAAATTTATAAATTGGATTTAAAATTAATTGAGTATATTAAATATAACTAAATAAATTTATTATTAATTTAAATAAGATTCAAAATATTATTTTATTTTAAAATTAATTATTTAATTGAAAATAAGTTATATTTTTAGAGAAAATTTGCATTTGTCACTATTCACTAAAAACAACATATTTTCAAAAAAAAATTATAAAAATATTAAAAAGTTATTTTTGATATTATGATTCAAAAAATTATATTTTTTTCTCATATTAAAATTTAATAATTTAAAATTTTATCTTTTTAAATTTAATCTTATAATAAATAATTTTAAATAAAACTATTTTGTTTTTTTATTTAAAGAAATTATTTACTATTGGGACAATGAATATAACTATCTAATTGGTATTAATTAACATGAAATTTTTTTACTCAATCATTTCATGGGTTTTTAAATTCATTCTTTATTTGTGAAATTTCAACCTCATAATTTTATTTTCTTAGTAAATAAGTTTATATAACTTTCCCAATTAGATGATTCAAATTTCTATAATACATGTTCACCTATATGTGTTTTACATAAAATAATATCATAGAGAAGAATTATAATCTAAAAACATTTCCCCCTGTGGTTAAGAATCTATATATGCTATTTAATATATGAATTATTCTATTCTAATTGAACAACTCCATTGCTCAAAAAAAGACATGAATCTGGCGCATATTTACGTAACATTGAATCATGAAAAAAAAAATTACATTTGATAAACTCGTGGAAAAATCAACTATATACTCATATTATCCAAAATTACCTAGTATTTAATATGGTTTAGTGTACCATGAATTTTATTTAACCTTTTTCCAATACACATAACACTTTTCTTGTGAGATACTTTATGAAATCCATGTTCGCTTACCTCGAACGAATGATCATTCCCCTTGCTATTTTCATAACTTTTATTCCTTATATTTATCATTATCATTTATTTCCATATTAATTAAATATTCATAGCCATTTCATTGAATAATAATTTTCTCATGGACATCATTTTCCTACTTCTTTGCACAAAATATGTCTTTTAACACTAATTTCCATACAATTCCTAAAATGGTTCTTTAAATATACTACAATAAAAAAAGAATTCATAAGGATAATGAGGTAGAAAACGAATTTGATCCCAATTTCCCAATTAATTTTCATTTAATAACTATTAATCCTATTATCCTATTTTTTAATTTCAATCTTTCAATTTCCATCACAAATAAAAATGCTTTTTTTCCAAAAATGTTATACTTTACCCAGTGATTTATTAGTTTCTTTTGAAAAACATATAAGTGAAATTGTATCCCATTATGATACAATGGTGGAGGTAAATAAATCAAACCTAACTATCTCATTGATATGTAGTCAAGAAATCTATTCTAATGTCATAATATAACTAATGTGAAATAAATTTGTAGATTTTATTAATCAACCAACGATTTCACAAATATCATTGTTACCTCATCTTTTAATTGGTAATTCAACCAATATATACATTATATTCTATTATATATAGGAATATACTTAAAAATATTAATGAATTTTCTTCAATAATTCTCTCTATATTTTATCCTATTGAGAAGTCAAACATTTTTTTGTAAATTTAACTCTATCTCTTTCCATTCTAACAAACTTGTAATTATCCATGGGTTCTCTATACATAATTGTTCTTTTATGATCAATGTAAAATGTATAACTATGATCTTCACACAAAAAAACAAACTCCTTTTTTATAATAATAAAGTACACATGTTTTTTAAATCATATGACACTTTCATCATAATCATTAAACTCAGGAAACCAACTATTCTTAATGGATTCCACATTTTACTAGAAATCATGATCATTCTTAAGATATTTCTTAATTACCACTAACAAATTATATATTAATCAAACATGGAAAAATAGGGTATTTCCCTACATTCAAAAATTATATTCCAAAATTCATAAAATAATTATCCAAAGGTCCGTGTTCCAAACATAACGTGGTAAATGTTGACTTATTTTACCGTCACAATGCATTTTATACACCTATTTCCATTCATAGATGATTATGAATCATTAAATCATAATATTTTATTTGATCAATTTATATTCTCAATATCTAGTTCTATTCATCATGACTGAATATATACATCAAAATTTTATGATTGGAATATATTCCCCACTACATAATTATAAGATATTTCTTTTAATTTTTAAATAAAAAAAGATAATTCCCTAAAATGTGTTTCAAGATAGTTCTTATAAGTCATCAATTGATGTGATTCACATGAAATTACCTAATAATTATGCATCAAGACACAACCATGTCCCTTAAAAGAAGAATCATTATAGATGAATAATTCACCATTTCTGGAGGGAAATGACTGAATTAGATGATTCTCCAATCATGTTTATTAGTTCATTAAAATACTAATAACATTTTTGATTCTAGATATATTTTACTTATTTTTAATTTAGTAGAGTTAATGGACGAGTCAATAAAGAAATGATTTCAAACAAGCACTTGTAGTGACCCTCTAAAAAATGAAAAAATGAATCTCTAGGAAATTATTTCATTGTAAATCCTTATAATTATTTGTTTTAGTTGGGACAATAGTAATGAAATAATTATAAATAGTTTCCAAAGGAATGTAAATTTTAATAAAAAAATCACAGTTTTTATGTTTTTCAAATTTTTATTTCATTTTTAGGTTTTCAGTAAAATATCCTTAAGTACCTTCCTTGGCCTTATAATTTTATTATATAAAACATATCATCAATAAATAATACCACATACATAAAAATGATCTCTCAGAAAACTCTATTCTGAAGGTCAATAAATACATAATGTGAATTAGGAAACTCATTAGGAATTAACATAAACTCATATTTCTCATATCAAGTCAAAAAGAAGTAATTTTCAATTAATTATTCTTCAACATCATTTGATGGTACTAATACCACAATTTACATTTTTTTATACGTAGATCCCTGGAGAAGGTTAAATAAATCATCGATATATGGAATAATATAATTATTATTTTCAATTATTTAATTCATATATTTATATTAAACTAATTGACTCATTGAAAAATTATTATTTTTAGTACAGAAAAACATGGGAATCCCATGTTGATGTTTTAGGATTAATGAGTCCTTTTTAGAAAAAATCATTCATTTTTTTCATTTCCATATGCATTACTAAAGACATTTGATATGGGGGTTTTGATATAAGATTTCAACTGAGTACTAAATCAATAATTAATTTAGCATATTTTTTATGATATGTCTTATGGAAAATAGATAGGAAATACATCTATTTATTCGTTCAATATTGGATTATCACTAATTTGACCTATTAAACTCTAGTTTAAAAATAATGTGTTATGTAACATTTAATTATATCTATAATATTTATTTCGTCTTCTTGGTGGTAATAAAATGTATCAAATCATTGAAATGAATATTTTTTTCTATAAAATATAAATTTTCATGGTAAAATTACAGAAAATATATACCGAAAATGATATTAATCTCTACTATGGGACATTCAAATGTATATGAAGGAATTTTTATAAAAAAATTAAAAATAGGATTCTTCCATAAAATCTATACTACTTTAATAATTACACCTAAAGTCTCCATTGAATGTTTTATATTAATTTCTTGAGTTAATATTCCAAATTAACATTAAAATTACTCAAAATTGAAAGAATCTTATTATCCATAGTCACATATTGTATTAGAGTAATTTGATAAAAATATCTATCATACCATTTACAACGTCAGTCAAAGGCCCAACACTAACCATGTTAGTAGACAAACATTTTTTCACACCATTCTGCATTGGGTCTTGATGATTTTATTAATATTTAACAATATTTAGATTAATATTATCATAATGAACCAACTCATTATTATTAATTAATATCATTAATATATTGATATTAGTTACCCCATTTGTTTATTGTTTGACACTATATTATTTTTGGCCACAGGATTGGTTTCATAACTCACAACACTGATAAAACATTATCGTGTTTAGCCAAAATTATATAGGGGTCTATTTACAACCCATATAAAAATATGATATCATGGTTTTTTAACCCCCAATTTATATTATATATTATTCCCTAGTTTCTATCAACCATTTATTTTCATACTATTGTCATTTTGTGAAACATTACTATTGAAAAATGACATCATAACCTTCTAAAAACAATGAAATACATTCTCATATTATTTTAATTATTATAGTAGAAAATGTATTCATAACGATGGCATATATCATTATTAAAATATATTAATTTTTATATTAATGAAATGAATAATATATTTTATATCCTTAGTCATCCTTGTAAATTTTTCATCAAACATCACATTATAATTATAATATGTTTTACCATAATTCCATGAATTATTAATCACATTGAGATTCAAAAAACCATAGGGATATATTTCTCTTGTAAAACATCCTTAAATATTTTATATTCTATGGAATAATATTCATTATTATCTTTTGTAATATTAACAAGATACCACTATCGATAAGCATATGTATCTAAAAAATATATAGTAATAGTTTCCATTTCGAATTACTAACATATCAATACATGAAATATATTTTCCATTTAAATGGTACATAAATTTTATAGCACTATATCAGAGGTTCCACAAAAATTTGGTTTGTTATGTCTATGGAAAATCTATTTTTTCTCTAACATGTATGCCACCACCATTTATATTTTGAGTAAAATAATCCATCAACATAAATAAATTTATTATGATTCAAAACATTTTGGATTTCTGATTATGAATGTGTTTTTCATCCTGATTTTATCCCACTATAGAATCACTACTAACATTATATTAAATAATTTTGGACAAATATAGTTTAGTGGATGAAATATCTTAATCGTCAAATGATAACTCATTTCAACTTAACTATAAGGTAAAATATGTTAATGGAATGAAATTATCATTATCTTAAATTATAATGTAATCTAATTCTTTACAAGGATAAAAACTTTTAGGACCACGACATAAATGATTCATAATAATGATGTTTACATCAAAAATTCATTCTCTTAAATGTGATGATATTTTCAGGTTTGGATTATTAGATATTTTGGTAATAACCCAATCATCAGAAAAACATAATATACAATGTGGTAACATGTATTCACTATCCAATATTCCCCACATATAAGACATTTATAATAGAACATGTTTTTGGATTATAAATAATATTCATGTCTATCATCATTTATCTTCATTTTCCATTACACATCATTAATCCATGTGAATAATATTTAAAATAAATATATTGAAAGAAAAATGATTGTTGGGACACAAAGGGAATAAAATTATTATTTTATTAAATATCATTGAATATATTAAAAAAATTACTAAAAACATACATATTACATATAAGGGATTTATCATTATTATAAAAAGTTTATTATTATATTATTTAATGAAAATTATTTCCATGAAAACTCAAAAGTTGGAATAGAAAATTCATATTGGTTTCTCGAGACATTGAATAATAGAACCCTTATATATCCCATAAAAGTTTAAAAACCATGCAGACTACATCATATATAATAATATATATAATATAATCATTACCAAATACATTATATTGCTATCTGCGTTCAATAATTTTGAAATATATAACGTGCTCAACCAGTGTAATATGGGAGCACCCATATTATAATATATGAGGATCTCACTTGTTAGAAATAATGGGGCTCAAACAATCATATATAAAACTTATAAGGAAAATATAATGATTAATTAAATTTAATCTTTCAACATTTTGACATACAACCCTTTAAAAAAATCTTTAATTCAATCTAAAATATAGTTTTGGATATTGAAATTACCAATTCCCTTTCAAAACCTACTTTCAAAACCCAAAAAATTGAAAATTCAAATGTGTGTTTTTTTGAATAATAAATTAAAATGTCTAATTGAATAAATAATTCAAATAATGGTTAGGAAAATGGTAAAAGTCATCGTCTCTATATAAGTTAAAATGGTATATTCATTTTTTCATTTTCAATGATCTCAAATAATTCAGTAAAATGATTTATTTGAAAAAACAATTGAAAAAATAGATCAATTTTATTTATAAATTCTTTTATATCCATTTACATATTTTAAAAATAACATGTTAATATCATATACATGGGAAAAAATATTGAAATTAATCTTTAGAATATGTTTTTACAAAAAATCCCTTAACATATTTAAATCATTTGAATCTAAATACCCATCATAGAAAAATAATAAATGTAATTTAAAATAATTCTTATAGATACATTAATTAAATATGTTTTAAAATGGGATGTATAAATCCATAATAGAATAATATAGGGTCATAACATCAAAACATGTCTCAACAAAAACTAAATTATATGATGTTCCTTAACATGAGTTCAACTGGTCAGTAATGTTATTTATATTATTTAATAATAGAGAAATATTAGTTATATAATTCATTAAGAACAACTATAAAGTTTATTATAATTTAATTTAACTTACTACCATCTTTTACACAAACCATTAAATAATTACTATTAAGTAGGATTGATTGATGATTCAAGTATGAAGTGTCAAAAATTACATGTTCTGGTTTACTCTTATCAGTAAGATTGTTTTAAAAATTCATCCAGAATAATAATATTTTCATATTTATAATTTTTATACAGAAATTATACTTCTACATCCTATAAAAAATATATTTATTTAAAATTAACTCTCTTATAATCATAGAGATGGTAGGTCATACATGCACACGAATAACACTTCCATTTTTCAATGATATTATGGAATGTAGGTATGTGATATTTTACACAAAAATATTGATCATCTTATCTTAAATGAGGTATTATTACATTAAATACACGTATGTATATAATAAATTATTTTTCATGTTTAAAATTGGTTCACATCACTTCGTGGAGGTGGTAGTCAACACGTGTGCACAAAATACGTTAGCTGTTTTTAGTGTGTGGAATTGTATGTAAGAAAATATAATTTTATCTTTATAAATTTATAATTATGTAGTGTCTTTAATAATTTATTAATATATATCCAATATAGTCAATGAACTTATCATTATTAACTTCCCTAAATTGTGTTAGTGAATAAAATCACTTCATTTCATGGGGTAGTATTCCCCCAAACATATGAGTGACATTATCATATCTGCAATGGAATGTAAAATAATAATTTATATGTGAAATAAAAATTAATGAAGTAAAATTATTTAAAAATATAATATATATTTATATATGATAAATATACTATTAAAATAATTGTTTATTGTTTTTAGACATAAATGAAATACATCTATTCATGAGGTGGTAATGCACCATACACACGTATGATGATTTCATTTAGCATGTAATAGAAAAAGTTACGTAATAAGGTTATGAAATTAACATAAATATATTTATGTATATGGGAGATATTGGTTTTATTCTTTTATAATAATTAATGATGGTTTTATTTTAGTGGAAAAATAAAATTAAAAAAATTCTTAGTCCAACATGATACATCTTCTTCGTACAACCTCCTTAGGTAAGCACCAATTGCCTAAAAAGAATGTATTTATGATAAATATAATGGATATAGGTCATTGGGATGGAAATAATGATATTTGTTGGGAAATTAGTGGATAGGGAATAGAATTTTTATATTAAAATATGTTATGCTAGGTACTGACCATTTATAACTGAGGTGAGTGTCCCACTTGTAATTTTTAAAATGAAAAAGGTCAACCAAGGTTTTTCACCAGAATGAAATTATCATGATGGAAAATTATGGAGAAATAGATAGTATAAGGTCTAATTATTTTATGGAAATGGGGTTTTTACTATTTTTTAGGTCATTTTAACACAAATATTTTTAGTTTAACACTTTGTAAACTGGTTTTGACATTAAATATTGTTATAAATGAATACATTATTCACTATTCATTATGGTCAAAATTTAATTTGAAATAATTTTATGAAATAAATAATTCTTAAATAAAAAAATTAATCCACATTACTAATATCAAATCATATGGATTTTGAAATTTAATTTAAAAAACATGAAAAATTGATGCAAAAACATTTTCTCATTAAGTGTATGTTTCATGAAAAAGATAACTCTACAAAAAAAATATTGTCATTAATATAAATATAAGAATTTAATTAAATATATATATATATATTATAAAACCTTCATTAAAATAAATTCAGATTTATTTGTATGTTAAATATTTAAATATGAGAATTACTTTTCAAATTAAAACATTTTTCAGAAAAAATACGTTTTTCAACATAAAAAAAATATACTAACATATAAAATACATATGATTGAAATATATATTACAAGATTAAAAATATAAAATAATAAATTTTTAACAAAATATAATATTCTAAAACTAAATGTTATTTTATAAATTATGTTATCTTATTTAAAATAAGTGACATTTTTTTCAAATATCGATAGTTTTCAATATTCACTGAAAATTCGATTTTTAGTGAAATTTTAAAATAAAATCTCAAATATAACATTGATATTATTTTTAATGAAATTATTTTTATTTCGCATTATGATCATATAATTTAAAAATTAATTTCAAATTTAATGAATTATAATAAAAAATATTAATTTAAACTCTTTCCTTTTTTATTTAAACAATTTACCTAATATTTATATAGTGAATATACCTACTTATTTCTTATTAATACCCATGAAAATTATTTATTCTATCATTACTTGAGTTGTTACATTCAAATAAAATAACTATATTTAAGAAGTCGATTCTTCTTTCCTTCATAGTCTCCACGACCCGAGATCTCAATGACATTTATCAATCACTTCATTTGTGACCTTGAGATTTGGTAATGTTAAATGTTTTTAATCATATATTTGGGTAAATTTTTAGGAAAAATAAACATATCTCGAATTAAATCCCTTATTTAATATGGTTACTCATGAGGAAATCAGTCCTATTTCATTTTTTCATTAACAATGATCCTATTTGTTCTATCTACCGACTAAAACCACAAAACATATCATGTGAAATAATATTCAAAATTATGTATGATGAAAAATAATTGGTAGGATTTTTAAATAATAAAACATAATTTTAAATTTATGACATGTTAGGACTATCCAAGGTTATCAATATACAATATCAAAATATTAGGATGGAGTCCTATATATAGAAATATCCACATAGTTATCACTAAAGGTTTCTCATCCTATTTTACAATGTTAATTTAACTAATTATCAAATAAAAATTATAGTGGATGATGAACTAAATAAAAATATATTTAATATTTTTATATAAATACTAATTAAATATGATTAAAATCATTTCCAAATAATTGGTATAATTATTTTGGGAACATGGACACATAAAAAACTTATTTATATGAGTCTCCATTATGTTCCTCACAACATGAACACTTCGTATACATATAATTCCTAAAACCATTGTTTATGACAAGGTGAAAGGAAAAATAATATAGTGTGATATTATATACATAGTAAGGGTAAACATGGGATATTTCAATGACCATATAAGCATAACATGAGCATAGTGGTATGAAAAAAAATAAGACTGACATTTTGAATTCTTAACCCGTATATTGTCGATCAAAATATTGATTCATGGGATAAATAATGGAAGTTCATAAGACATTAATATTAAAAATATTAAATAAAATGATCCATGAATCATAAAGATTCCACAAGAAATAAAATTTTGGCATTCAAATAAGCATTCAAACTCATTTTCATAGCAATAAAAGGGAATTTACAAGGTTATCATTGTGGAATTGATTCACTCCTCAAACCATACTATTTGTGAATGTTATATCTCAATAATATGTTGGATTGGATTGCACCAAATATACACAAGAGGGGGGGTGAATTGTGTCTTTTCAAAAATCTTTACGAGATTATGGTATGCCTTTTAACTTTAATCAGATAAAATGATGGAGTAGAAATTTAAATAGCGGAAACACAAGATGTAAAGTGGTTCGGGGAACAGAAGTCTCCTAGTCCACTCCACCAACACTCTACTCCATGAGCTTGGTGATTTTCACTATCTGGTCCTCGTTTCAACAGACAGGTTCACAACTAAGAACAGGCAGTTGACACCTTTACAATCTAAGGAAAAAACAAATCCTTTTGGTTCAAACATAAACCTACTCAGCTTAGTACGAGAAGCTAGACACTCAAGAATATAAAAGAAAGATTTTCTTATTCTGAAAATACTTTAAAGATGTTCTTCACAATTTCAACAGCATGCAATTGATAGTAGATGGATCGTCCCCTTCAGAAATAATAATCTTCACATAAGAGACGTTATGAGTCGATCCCATTGTAGTAAATATAGAAATATAATTCACAACTTCAGCAATAGAAAATTCACAACAGATCTTCATTGTAGAACAAGTGGGTCTTCTATCACGATCCTTCCTTTTTAACAAATAGATCTTTGACGCACTATTTGAACCAACAGATCGGTGTGTTTTATTAGTCTCTATTTCTCCTTTATTCAGAATAATAAAAAATCACAAATGATCAATAATTAATCAATGCAGTTTCAAAAATCACATATAAATAAAATAACGATAATAACATTTCCTTCAAAATTAGATCCAAAAAAGTTGCCTTTTTACTCGCGATATTCAAACATTTGAATTTACAGATTAATCATAACTTCCCTGAAAACTTGGCATACAAATATCCTTTTAATTCTATAATCAAATCATTGATGATACGGTTTTGAATCAGTCAAAAACATACTTTAAAATCTGCTTTAAATTTGGCTTGAATTCCACCTAATAATCAGCGTATTGACCGTTGTATAAAAATATCGACTTTAAATTCTCTGATTCCAAACTTAAGGTTAGGTTTAACTGTACGCTTCTTCTAAACGTAAGTTTGATGATGTAACCTCGAAACTTAAGGTTTACAATGTAAGGTTGATTCCAAACGTAGGGTTGGCCATCCATACTTTTCTCTTCAAAATTCAAATATATGGTAAAATATCCATACTCTTACTTGATCTATAATTTTTCAAGAATGTATGGTTGTTTACAAAACTAAGGTTGATGAAATATAATTTTGAGAAACAAACATAACATTTAATATTTACGTACGGTTCTCCTTCCATACATTTTTGGAAAACCCAAACGTAGGGTTCCTTCCAAACGTAGGGTTATTCTTCCATACTTTGCTAACAACGTATGGTTGATTAATAATAATTTTTCCTTATCACAAAAAGTATACACGGTTTTTATCGTTACGCTACGTTTATCCACATAGTGTATGAACAGTGTTTCTAGAACATGCTAAATATGAATACTTTAGTAATAAATTCCCGTAATTTCAAGAGTTAAATAAAATAATAAATGTCTGCAAAATGCTTAACAAATAAAATCATTAGAAAATAATTAAGGGTATTTGTGAGCATCAAAATTATCATAAAGAGATATAGTAATAATATAAACTCCCCATTAAATAAAAATATTATGTATAGTTGAAAAAAAACTTGCTCAACAATCTCCCCCATTTTGATGATCACAAAACCCATATGAAATAATTAATGAAATTAACACAACTTAAAATTAATTACATAATGTTTTGAAATTTTGAAAAGATAAAAACAATATTAATGTCTTCCTTTAATTTATCCATGTTTTAAATTTTCCCAATAAAATGAATTACTCCCCCAAACTAAAATATGTAGTATTTATCCTAATTTTTCATAGGAAAGTGAAATGTTGTGTTTATCCAAATTTCTCCTAATAAAATAAAATATTGTGTTTATCCAAATTTCTCCCCCTTTTGGGATATCAAAAAGAATGATATAATATGGAATAGAACACAGATTAATATAGCATTGAACTTAAGTAAATACTATTATTAACTATTTATAAATAATTAAATCTGGAGTACTGGTATATCAAAATAAAGACAGTAAATCAAATAGAACGAAACAAAAAGATTTTCATTAAAAGTAAAAAATAAATACAATGAAGATAAACACATGAATCAAGGTCTTTTGCTGTAAACAGGTAGGGTTTATCGTCTCTGGACTGTAGACTTGATTTCGGATAACTTCTCTCTCAACCTTTACATTAATCGAACACCAAGCTGAATAATAAGATTCCTGGCCTCTTGAGTCATATGAATATCTTCAATGAGATTGACTCTGAAAAACTCGTGAAGCCTTTCTTCTTTCTCCGTAACCAAAGACAGATTCTCTATGAATTTTTCTAAGATATAGTTATTTCCTGGCTCACTTGATGTTAACTGATCAACTATGAATTTTTGATTATCTAAGAGAACAGATAATAGAGCAATGTTGCACTGAAGATCTTGCAAAATTTCATTCATGTTGGTATTTTCAGCTGTGATAGCTTGAAATATTCTGATTAAATCAGGGGAATAACTTGATCTACTAGCAGCATTATTTCCAACAGATGCAAATTGTGTCTCTAGAAACAACTTAAGATCTGAGAAATCTGACTTAATAACCATTTCATATTTCAATTTGGCAATAGAATTTAACAAATCCTCTTTAAAAACATCAACTTTTTGTCTTGACACATTACTCTCCTTAATCTTGTGAAATTTCAACTGTTTGGATGCTAAGGTTATTCTAAGAGAATCATTGTCACATTGCAGTTGAGATAACTTTTTGTAAAATTCTTTAACTTCCCTATTCCTTGAATCAGAAGCTCCCTATTCTTGATTCGCATTCTCAGGCTTTGTGTGATGTAGCAGTAATAAAGGTAATGATTCAACATCAGATTTTTCTTTCTCCTTTTCATGAGTAATTTGGACCACATATTTTTCCTCAGATTTCTTTCTAGACTCTTCCATAGAGAAATCCTCTTAATGAACTTCTGTGTGAGCTTCAGAAGCATGCTCATCACGAACATCTGTAATTTGTTCATTTAAACAAATATCTAAAATGAAATCCGCTGGGGTTTCCTGAGGACTGGCCACACTCTCAGCAGGCTCTGCCTTCTTTTCTTGTTGAAGTACAGCAGCAACATCACCTACATCCTTTTGTTCTGATCTTTCAACCACAATCCTTGCATGATCAGGATCTGTAACTGTGACATTCTATTCTTGAGGTTGTTCAACATCCTTTTCTATGACAAAGTTGTAAGAGAGTAAATCTATTGAAGTTAAATCAGGGGAAGTATGTTCCTCTTTCACACGTCATTTCCTTTTATTTTGAAGTCCCTCCTGACTTCTTTCTTCCTTAGTTTCTTCTACTTCAAATCTGATCCTCCTTTCCATAGTGTTAACTCTTGATTCTGCTTGTCCCTCCATGGGATTTTCAGATTGACCTTGAGCACTCTCTGATTCATCATCTTCTCCTACTAGAAAAAGATTTCATTCTATATTACTCAAGAAATATCCAATATTTCTTAGAGTTCCAGCATTAAACACGTTACTATGAAGATATTGTACTCTGGCATCCACCAGTCTCACCATGTCCTTAAGAAATATCTTGGAAATAAATCGTCCATATGGATAAATGTTCTTTTAGGGATCACTCTGACAACAATATCTTAGGTATCTAACCATATACCAATGAAAATTGAGTTTTAAATCACTGATCAAAAGATACATTATATACATATCGGGATATAATATCTTTTTCATCTCAGACATCCTCGGTGCAATCCCTGTTTGCACAAATTTTAACAAAATTTTCTGATCAGGCTCCAAATCCGTGATAAAAATTTTCTATACAATATTAATACCAAAGAGAAACGACATTATGTCCTCTGATTTATACAAAGAATCTCTAAAATTTTTCAAATTGAAATGAAATGCTCCCTCATGAGGGAAGTTGAGAATCTGACCAATTTCTACTGACGAGATTGAGAAATACTTATCCTCTATCATAGCCATCATACTGTCTTCAGTGTCTCCCAGACTAAACTGTACAAATTTGAATAAGTATCTAAGTTCTACCTCATATTGAAATACCGTATTTTCACTATTGAACATCTGTTCAAGGTTCTGAAATGACAGTGCTTGTTTCAATAGAATATTTGTCTGAAATAACCTGTCGAGATTGATTACATTTCCCTGTAAGATTTTCTTCCATCAGAGCGTTGTCTCTTGGAATTTCTTGTCTCTGCATCACTGGATCTTTTATTCCTTACCATATTTTCAAGAATCTCTAAAGGTTTTAAGGTTAGGGTTTCAACGGTTCGAAGATTATGGTTTACAAGCAGAGGAGCGGTTTGCGGATTCGAAAACGTTTCGATAGAAATGAAATGGTTTAGAAGTCGAAAGGGTTTATGACAACCTTGATTCCCGTGTTTTTAATTATCATTACATATATTTAAAAATAAATAAAATAGATTACTTAGGGGGAAAAACTTATTCTATTTGAAAAACAAAATAGATTAATTATTTTAAGCAGAATTAAAATAATGAACTACTATAGTAAAATAAAATTTTATTTAAGATCGAATAAACCTAGATCCCCCATTATAGAATCAAACCTTACAGTGGGAAGAGGTTTAGTAAAAATATTAGCTAATTGAATTTCAGTACTTACAAATTTCAAAGATATATTCTTTTTAAGAACATGATCTCTTAGAAAATGATGTCTCGTTTTAATATGCTTAGTTCTAAAATAATTAATAGGATTTTTTGAAATATTTAAAGCACTGGTATTATCACATAAAATAGGCGTATTATTAAAATTTAGTCCAAAGTCCATAAGAGTGTTTTTCATCCACAACACATGTACACAACAACTGCCAGCAGAAACTTACTCTGCCTCAACTATTGATGGGGAAACTGAATGTTGTTTCTTACATAACCATGACACTAAAGATTTTCCCAAAAAGTGGCAAGATCCTGAAGTCCTTTTCCAATATAATATACAACTCCCAAAGACTTCATCATAATATGAAATCAAATTAAAATCAGAAGTTTTGGGATAACGAATAGATTGAAAAATAGTTCCTTTTAAATATATAAAAATTATTTTAACAGCAGTTAAATGAGAATCTTTAGGATTTGATTGAAATCTTTCACCAAGACATACTGAATAAATTATATCTAGCCTGCTAGCAGTAAGATATAATAAACTACCAATCATACCTCTATATAACTTGTTTTCAACTAATTTTCCAGTTTCATCCAAATCAAGTTTTATATTAGTACACAAAGGAGTTGCATATGTCATGATGTTTTCAAGTCCAAATTTTTTCAACAAATCTGTAATGTATTTTCTATGATTCCAAACATTTTCAAAATCTTTTTGATAAATTTGAAGTCCTAAAAATTAATTTCGTTCTCCCATCATACTCATTTAAAATTCTTTTTTCATTAACTTTGAAAACTCATTACAAAGGGTTTTATTAGTTGATCCAAAAATTACATCATCATCACAAATTTGAACCAACAAAAAATTAGAATTAAATGTTTTCTAAAAGATTTTTGGATCTTCCATTACTATAGTAAAATAATTTTTCAAAATAAAGGAGCTTAATCTATCATACCAAGATCTAGGTGATTGTTTAAGGCCATAGAGATCTTTAGTATGTTTAAAAACATAATCTGGTTTTTGAGAATTTTCAAAACCAGGAGGTTGCACAACATAAACTTCCTCCATTAAATAACCATTTAAAAAGGCAAACTTAACAACCATCTGAAATAATTTAATGTTCATATGAGATACATAGACTAAGAGGATTCTAATGGATTCTAGTCTAGCTACGGGTGCAAAGGTCTCATCATAATCTATACCTTCGTCCTAATTATATCCTTTGGCTACAAGTCTAGCTTTATTTCTAGTTATTATTCCTTGATTAACTTTCTTATATCTAAATACCCATTTGGTTCCTATCACTGGATAGTTCTGTGGACTTTCAACTAATTCCCAGACATCATTTCGTTTGAACTGTTATAATTCTTCTTTCATTTCTATCATCCCACTTTCATTATCTAAAGCTTCTTCTAAAGTCTTGGGTTCTAATTGGGATATAAAGGTAGATAATTCTACAAGATTTCCTATATTTCTTCTAGTTTTTATTCCTCTATCTAATTCTCCTATAATAGTTTCTAATGGTTGATTATTTAGGGTTCTAGTCTATCTAGGAAACACACTTATAGGTTCTTTAGTATCATGTTCTTCTGAACTGGACTGAATTTTATTTATATCATTTTCAAAATAATTTTTGAAGTTCTCAAGCCTCATGTTATCATTAGATTCAGATTCATCCATTTGATCTGTCCTCTTCTCAAATGGATCAGATTCATCAAATTTCACATAAACTGATTATTCAACAATCCTTGACTTCTTATTATAGATTCTATAAGATTTGGAGGTAGCTGAATATCCTATGAAAATTCCATCATCGTATTTTGGATCGAACATACCAAGATTATCCTTGGTGTTTAAGATGTAAGCTTTTCATCCAAGAACATTAAAGTAGATAACTTTAGGTTTTCTGTTATTCCAAAGTTCATAGGATGTATTTTTCAAAAAAGGTTTAATTAAAACTCTATTCATTATATATTAGGTTGTGCTTATAGCTTCTGCCCAAATGTAGGTAGGAAGGCTGTATTCATTTAGCATAGACCTAGACATTTCCTGAATAGTCCCACTTATTCTTCCAAAAATTCCATTTTGTTGAGGTGTTCTAGGTACAGAGAAGGTGTGTTGAATACCCATAATTGAGAAGAAGGAATTAAATTCCTGATTCTAAAATTCTCCACCATGATCACTTGTTAAATAAATTATTTTAAAACCTTTTTCATTTTGAACAACTTTTAAAAAACATTCAGATAAAGTAAAAGATTCATTTTTAAATTTTAAAAAAATACATGTAAGTCTAGAATAGTCATCAACTAAAAGATATACATATAATTTACCAGCCAAGATTTCTACTCTTAAAGGTCTTAAAAAATCCATATGAATAAGTTATAGAGTTTCAGATATAGAAATTTTGTTAATATATTTGAAGGATGATTTGTCTTTCTTGCCAAGTTGACATTTATCACAGAATCTGTCACTTTTAAAATTTGAGACTAGGAAAATAAGAAACGAAATATTTCTTAGATAACTTATTTAAAACATATACATTACAATTTCTAAGTATCCAATGCCAGATCTAGGATTCATTTATTTTATAAGCTAAGCAATTTAATTGTTTATTACAAAAAGAATTTAAATCTAGGGTATACTCATTATCAATTCTTGGTGCTCTAAATATAATAAATTTATTTTTGAATACAGAACATCAATTGTTAAAAAAATCAACAGCATAACCATCATCACATTGTTAAGAGATACTTATCTGATTATGTTTCAATCCTTGTACATAAAGTACTTTATTAATTGAGACAACTTCTGGATCTCCAACTGTTCCAATACCAATGATTTTTCCTTTCGAATTGTCACCAAAAGTGACAAGTACAACATCATTTTGAGTGAGTGTAGAGAAATTCAATGACTTTCCACTCATATTCCCTGAGCAGCCACAGTCCATATACCATATGTCCTTTTTCCTCTTGTGTCACGCTCCCTGAAAAGATATTTACACAGATTTCTTTGGTATGCATATTTTATTGGGTCTAGTAGTGTTAGCTACCAAGGATCTGGGAATCCATACATGCTTTGTTTTTCTAATTTAAAATGAGTCAAATAGATCATTTGATACAAAATATTTCTTAATGACACTTATTTGGGGTTTTCTTAATAAATAGTTTTTAGAAATATTTCCCCTTATTCCATAGTAATTATCATTTAGTCATTTTTCAATTTGAATAAAATAGTTTTTGTATAGCTTGGGGTTTTCACCTTTACTGCCAATTCCAAATCTCTCCCTTTTAATGACATTTTTCCCAAGGATTTTATTTTAAGTGTTTTTTCCTTTAGTAAAAACAAGGGATGCAGTTTTATAAGTTTCTACTTCAGTTTGTAGATATTTTATCTTTGATTCATAATCTGTATTGTTAGAATTAATTGAATCAAATTTTTCAGTAAACTCTTTATATTGTGTCAGCATTGAATCTTTTTCATCAGAAATGGCCTTTTGAATTTTCTTTAAAGACTTGTGCTTCTTAAATATAGGTTCATATTTTTCTTCAAGCATATTGATGTAGACTTCATGTTTTTCATTAGAGTAATTAGATTCAGAACTCGAATTAGTAGAGTAGTAAGATTGTACATCATCTATTTATGCCATAAAACACATGTTGGCTTTCAGATTTTCTTCCTCCTTCTCTGAGTCTGATTGAAAAGTACTACTAGAGTCTTCAGATACACTCCATATAGCATTCATCGCTTTCTTATCCTTAAGCTCATAGTCATTTCTTTTGAAAAATATCTTTCTTTTGTCTTCTTCTAGCTGAGGACAATCAGTTATGATATGACCCATTTTCTTTAATCCATAGCATCTGATTTCCTTTTCATCCTTTTTGAAGGATTTTCTGAAGCCCTTCTTCTTTCTATAGAATTTATTGAATCTTCAGGCTAGCTGAGACAATTCCATATTAGAATAAGATAAATCTAAACTCTCTGACTTCTCTTTTACATTTTTCTTCATCTTTCTATTTTTTCTCTATGATGATGCTTTCTAGGAAGTATCATCTCTTTTGACATGCACTTTATGTTATTTAGATTCATCTTCCATCTCAGCTTCTTACATAAGTAATGTTCCAATCAGTTCTCTCATGGTTAAATATTTGGTATGTGTCGACTGTCTGATTGCTGTAGAGGTTCCATTCCATTTTGTAGGCAGAACTATCAATACTTTTAAAGCATTATCATCTTGCTTAATGGGATCTCCCAAGTAAGTTATGTTCTTCACAATCTCTTTCAATATTCCATTCATTTGAGTAATACTCTCACCTTCAACCATTCTGAATATATCAAATTTAAGCTTAGCATTTTCATATCTCATTTTCCTGATATTGTTAGTTCCTTCATAAGCAACAAAAATAGATTTCCACATTTCGTATGCTGTTAGGAATTGAGATACTATGTTAAACTCATCAGGTCCTAGACCACATATAATTGTACTCATTTCCTTCGAGTTCATGTCATAATCTTCTTCAGTAGCTACACACCATGTTTCAGGTTTTTCGGGTATTTCATATAGAGTTAGAATCTTAGAATAGACTCTGTATCCAAGATTTTTCAGATAGATATTCATTCGCGACTTCCAGCATCAATAGTTTTCTCAATTGAAGTAAGGTGCTCTAACTATAGACATTACCTCTCTTGTATCAGTCATCTTGCTCTGTGTATAATCACTTTCATCTCGTTAATTCTTTATCAAAAAGCATATCCATTGATACCAATTATTGGATCAGATTACACCAAATATACACAACAGGGGGTGAATTGTGTCTTTTCAAAAATCTTTCAGAGATTGTGTTCTCTCTTTTAACTTTAATAGGATAAGATCATACAGTAGATATTTAAATTGCAGAAACACAAGTTGTATAGTGGTTTGGGGAAAATAGTGCCTCTAGTCCACTCCACCAATGCTCTAATCCACAAGCTTGGTGATTTTCACTATCTGGTCCTTGTTTCAACATACTGGTTCACAACTAAGTATAGGAAGTTGACACCTTTACAATCTAAGGAAAAAACAAATCCTTCTAGTTCAAACATGAACCTACTCAGCTTAGTATGTGAAGCTGGTCACTCATGAATAGAAAAGAATTATTTTCGTATTCTGAAAATACTTTCCAGATGTTCTTCAAAATTTCAACAGTACTCAATTGACAGTAGATGGATCACCGCCTACAGAAATAATAATATTCACATAAGAGATGTTCAACATCTATCCTATTGTAGTAGATATAGGAATATAATTCACAACTTCAGCAGTAGAAAATTCACAGTAGATCTTCGTTGAAGAACAAGTGAATCTTCTATCGTGATCCTTCCTTTTTAACAAACAGAGCTTTGTCGCTCTTTTTGAACTAGCAGATCAGTGTGTTTCAGTAGTCTCTGTTTTTCATTTTTTTCAGAATAATAAAAAAATCACACATGATCAATAATTAATCGATGCAGTTTTAAAATGCCCATATAAATAAAATAACAATATTAAATTTTCCTTCAAAATTTGATCCACAAAAGTCGCATTTTTACTGGCGATATTCAAACATTTGAATTTACAGAGTAGTCATAACTTCCCTAAAGACTCATTATAAAAAGCTCCTTTTAATTCGACTATCAAATCATTGATGAAACAGTTTTGAATCAGTCAAAATCATACTTTAAAATATTCTTTAAATCTGTCTTGAAATCCGCCTAATAAGCAGAATATTCAACGTTGCATAAAAATATCGACTTTAAATTATTCAATGCCAAATGAAAGGTTAGGTTGAACTGTATGTGTCCTCTGAATATAAGGTTGATGATGTAGCCTTCAAACGTAAGGTTCACAACGTAATGTTTATTCCAAACATAGGGTTGGTCATCCATACTTTTCTCTTCAACTTTCAAACATACTGTAAAAGATCTATACTTTTACTTGATCCATACTTTTCTAATAATATATGGTTGTTTGCAAAATTATTGTTAATGAACCATAGTTTTGAGAAAAAAACGTAACATTTAATATTTACGTACGGTTCTCCTTCCATACTTTTCTGATAACTCAAACGTAGGGTTCCTTCCGAACGTAGGTTTCTTCTTCCATACTTTCCTGACAACGTATAGTTGTTTAACCATACTTTTTCTTTATCTAAAAAAGTATACATGGTTTTTATCCTTACTCTATGTTTATCCACGTTGGGTATGAATAGTGTTTCCAGAACACGCTAAAGCAGATTCCAAATAAGTAGCACATGAACAGTGTTTCCAGAACACGATTAATACGAATACTTTAGTAAGAAATTCCCATAATTTCAAGAGTAAATTAAAATAATAAATTCCTGCAAAATGCTTAAAAAATAAAATCATTAGAAAATAATTTAGGGTATTTGTGAGCATCAAAATTATCATAAAGAGATAGAGTAATAATATAAACTCCCCTTTTAAATAAAAATATTATGTATTGTTGACAACAACACTTTCTCAACATAATATAAATGTTGATACAGTCACATAGTAAATACAATTCATATCTAATACCAGTCCTTTATAGATCATATGATATTAATCACTACCCAATTCATTAAATGGATATATAATCATGGGCACACCGGTACTCTTTTATAACATAACCACTATCCTTGGATATAACATTACTATCGTCTTGGTAATAAAATAACCAATATACTTATTTATTATATAAAAATTAAAAAATATTTGAAACCAAAAATATTTATGGCACATGATGATAAATATTACCAAGTAAAATCATGTTATAACATGTGTCATGAATTCAGATTTACAAAACATTCCAACAATTTATCATAGCATTACATGTGAAAAGTAGATTGTATTCATAAACATCTCCTCAAAACATCCCTTCCATTGAAAGATTATAAATGGTATCGTTATACCATATTCAAATTAAATCACTAATAACATCAATTTTTATTCATATATAAATATTCATTTAAAATACAATGGAAATATTTCTCATGGAAAATAATCATTCCACATTGAAAATAACTATTAAAATAAAAATATTACCAAAGTATTATGGATAATATTTTCATTGAAAAAAATTTGGAACCTATAAATTATTCTTCAAAACATAGTTTTCATGATGGGGGAAAATTCCATTCATTGGGTATAAGCGAAAATAAAACATTCCAATCTAATTTTTTTAATTTTCAAATAAAATATAATTTTTAAAATGGCCAGTGGAATCATTATAAACAATAAATATTTAAGAAATAAATAATAGTTAAAATGATTTAAAAAAATAGTTTAATTTTAAAATCATTCAAAAAACATTTTAGTTAAATATGGATATAAAATAAATTGTTTCCTCACTGAATTGTAAAACATAGTTTGGTCCCATTAGAAATGAATATTTGGTATATATTGTGTTAAAATATAGGGAATTGAATGTTAAAAAAAATTTCTCAACAAATAAATCTAGGATAATGAAATGAAATATATTATTTAGATAAGGATCATGAAATTTTCTTTTAATGGAATGTCACCATATACTGTCCCATTTTAAATAATATTTAAGGATAAATCTTTTACCACATTGTTATCAGTTGAATAATTTTCCCCATGAAATAAATAACAATTACTTGATATATCAATCCTCATATTTTTCATAACTGGAATATTAAATTATATTCATTTTTATTATATACACAACATAATAAAAACATGTGATGAATATGACATATTTCTTAGTGGCATATATGTCATACAATAACCCCTCATATCAGAAAACACATCATTTTTACGCATTTCAATATATGGTATAATAAATATTTATTTTTTATAAATAAAATAGACAACAAAAATCATAACTACTATTCAATATATGACTAACATATAAACATTTTTTACTTTATTATGAAATCATTTTTAATGTCATTATTCCGAGTATTGTCCTTTTGGTTTTTCATATATCTTTTTCATATGTTATTTCTATTCTTATACATTGATAATAGTTCCATAATATTTAGAATGTTAAATAAGGTATACAAACAAATGAATTTATTACAATAATTTTTAGATTCACACATAAATTTTGATATTTAAAAATGAATTAATCTTTTAATGGATCCCTATGGTCATACATACACATGTACTCTATTTTCCTTTTCTGACTATGGAAAAAACAATGGTAAATGATAATTGTACATTAATGAATTAATAATGTATAACATATATAATATATATTCCTTAAATCCATGATTATTTTTATCCATGTAAAATAGAAATGAAAAAAATATCATATCGCTTCAAGAAGGTTGTAGTATAGACGTATGTTGGATCAACATTATCGTTTTCCAATAGTTTAAAAGGTAAAAGGTATATATATGATTATTCTATTAAATAGAAATAATAATTTCATAAATAAAAAATTTTAAACATTAAAACCATAAAGATACCCATCAATATAATTTTCTAATGAAAAAATGTATTGTAACAATGTGTAAAGACTATAAGTGGTATGTATGTAAAAGTGATATATTCAATTTCCCTAAAAATGAAATAGGGATAATAAAGTATGTTTAAAAATAATAATGAAATTTAAGTACATTTAGATTACTGATGTTATTATTTTATGGATAATATATTATATTTGGTAATTTTAATAGAATAATTACAATGATATTGACTGGTTATAAATATCAACTCTCATTCAAAGATAATATTTTATATACCCTCTTAAGGATCATAAGGATGTAATTTTTTTCCTAAAAAACCTCTTGTCCTGACCTACCATCACCAAGATTAGGGAATGGACAACAAACTATCAGACCTTTATTTCTTCATGTTGAAGAAGAAATAATGTCCCCAGAGTCCCACCATCAATAGGCCTCGGGGTGTAGACTTGAACCAAGGACATATAATACCACATAAAATGGAATTCATTGACCTTTTTTATAGAAAAAGATTATGATATAAGATGGTAAATCCCAAACTACTCCAAAATATGAGAATAAATGTAAATCCCAAAAAAATACACTCCCATATGCATGTTAAAAAAATTGATACAAGGTACAAGAAAACACCGATGAATATACCTAAATAATGAAAAATAGCCAAGAATCCTGATTTTGGGGCTAGTAATGTCTGAAATGGTTTTCAAGGTCCTCTTAGAAACCCAAAAGCAGTTTTATATACATAGGTTGAGTACATCAGAATTCTAAATAGGGAAAACAAAAAGATCACATGAACAAGTGGGTAGGAATTCTAATACCTTGTGAGAAATATATATAACTAAGGCACCTAGAAAGAAAACTATCCACCCAAACTCACAATGGAACACTACACAAATAACACCAGTTGGTTAATGTAATAGTAATAGCACATAGATATATGGGTACGCTGCACTGATTTCCAATTTTCTATTTAGGACATCATACTGGTCAGACCTCCCCAACATGTATCTCTTCAGAGCCATTTCCACCCCAAAAAAACCTTTTGGGCCATCACCTTGAATCCCACCCACACACACCTAGGCCTACACTACCAAAAAAACCATGATCACAAACACCAAGGCCATCACAACCAATACCACACCCGAATACACCTAGGCCAGAATAACCATTGTCATGCCTGAGGACACCAGGACCAAATCTCGAAGACACTTGGGAACAAACCTGCCCTCACACACCTAGGCCAACCACCACAACACACCCAGCCTAAAGATTTTTAGGCCAAAAAATACCTTAGGTTATCACATCCTACCAGAAGAGTCATTAGATACCTAAGAGAGGGAGAATAAATAATCTAATAACAAGCCCCTCATAAGAATTATTAGAAACGAACCCTCCCCCATGAAATGAGTGTGTTCAAAACTGAGTGATCAACTTGGGTGCGGTGAGAATATTAAACACAAGAACTAAATTTATACATATAATTAAACAAACAATCATACCAACCTAATGGTTCCAAAACTGAAAAACATCCCATACAAAACTAGTGCACAACCACACTCTTTAATATTGAAAAATGCATGAACACACAATAACCACAACAAGAGAACACACAATTTTCGGAAACAAATACCTTAGTTTACCCATTACTGTTATCATGTTAATGTGATTACATTTAAAGATTCCTTCAATAATGGAAAACTAAAAATCATAGCCACAAGACAATACAACAAATCAAGGAAAACAACCAAGCATCAATTTAAAAATTCACACACTGTTCTCTTGTAAATTCAAAAAAAAAGTTTATGTAGGATCCCTCGATGTACTGGAACAAAACCAAGACACAAAATATGGCCCCAAATGAACATATATCCATAAAAAACAAATAAATGATAGGAGATCCTATCCCCCCAAAAGTATCAAGCAGAATAATCATACGCATTAGTAGAACAGAGAAAATGTGTTTTCAGATATAACCACACAATTTATCAAGTTACTTTTTTCCCATTGGTTAGCTGGGGTGATCACACAAGAATGATTATTCACTGGGCATCCATTTTATTTACCAACTTTACCTTATTTACCAATTTCCATGTTTCATCAAATCTATCACAATATTATTTAGAAAAACATAGGTTTATTTGTGTGTAATAATGAACCAACAACATCCACTATTTTTAGTAGGAATATTCTAAAAAAAATAACCACATAAAAATGAAGATTAAAGAAAAACATCAACATCATCCTCAAACCCCCCCCCCCCCCCCCATCATTCTTTTTCATCTGTTTATTATATTTTTTATGGTTTGGTTTTATCCACATGTAAAGGGAATCATTATTCTACATGCACCGCATGATACGCAGTAAAGAGAGACAAAAGAAATCCTCACTTGGATGATCACAGATCGATGTTTTAATACCCACATCAAGAACATAGGGTGTAAGACATGAAGGAAAGGAAAAATAGAGGGATTTAAGGATGAGTGGGAATGGCTCTATCACGAGCGCATGATTCATCTCAATAATAATTCTCTAGAGCGTACATAGAGAATTGGAATGAATTATAACGAGAGGATCTTTTCTTAAGAATATTCTAGATCCTAGAATCAGTGAGATGATTCCAAAGTACATACAAGTCAGAGCTTGACTCGACCACACGGTTCAGTGGTTTCTCAAATTGGGATTATTTTTTATTTAATAATTATCCTCAAGGTTTGTGGAGGTAATAGCAGTGAGTTAAAACATATATTATAAATAGATGAAAACCATGTTATAGGGGAGAAGATGGAAAGTATGAGGAAGGCTGTGACAGCGAGGGAAAAGACCAAATGTTTTGGTAACTCATGTTTCTACAGACTATTGGGCTTTTAAAACATATTTTACAAGATTTAAATGGATTTGAAAGGGGTATTAAAACACATTTATGTCAAAAAGATATGCTACATGGTAAAAAATGGATGGTCCTAGAAAAATAGGGAATGACTCATCATTAGGTGAGTCACCATTTCTCTGGCACCATAGCCCTAGCACCATCACCCTAGCACTATTTCCCAGACACTATCGCCCTGGAACCTATGCTGATTAGTGCTATGAACAACTCATCGGTGTCACTTATGCCCATTGGTTCCACTTACACCCATAAGTTCCCCTGACACTCATCGTCTCCACTTACCATTCAACCTGAAACATGGAAAACACATTAATGAGTCACCGATGGTCCCCAGGATACCCCAAACCCTCGAATTTCGAAATGTAATCGACCAGGAGGGTCTAAGTCATTACATCAAGTAAATATCAAACCATTAGTGTCCTCGATAATTTAATAATAAGCTCTTAGAGATGAAGTGGTTCTGAATAACCACTTTTTGTAATACCCCAATTTTCCATGGTATGTTTCTCTTTGAATAATCCAATTTCATGAGTTGTACGCAAATTCTAGTTCTAGCATACCACGACCAATCAATCTATCCACTTAAAATCAATTATGAATCATAATAAAAAAAATTAAAGTTTAATAAATTATATTTTTCAAAATGGACTACATTTTTGGATTTAGAATATCAAATTTATCTTAGGGTGAATTTTTTTTACTTTTCTTAAAACAATCATATTTTCAGGAGTTGTTAATAATATTAAATTTTCATTTAAAACCCCTTTTTAATATAACTAATTTATAGTGTTTTATTACACATTTTAATACCTTAAAAGTTTTATTATATTATATTTTTATCATTTAATATAATTTAGATCATTGGATGTAATTTAACAATTAAATTGTACATAAACACATGTCAATCATTTGATAGTTTTTACTTTTGTAAAAACCCACTTTTTTGTTTTCACATTGAGAATTGATTTTAAATTAATTACTAAAACTTATGTGTTTTGAATATGGAAAATTGGATTCCATATTTGGAATCAGAAAAACAATATTTTTTAAAAAGTTACCTTTTATGTTTTGGACATTATGAATAGTAAATTCAGTAATTATTTAATTTACCATGGTTAAAGGGTTAATATTGTAAACAAGGGTAATAAATAATATTATAATAATATAAAACTACAAAAAAAACATGTATAATTCTTATTTAATTTGATATTTCCGAACATGGTCTTTATTGGGACTATTATGGGACCCCCTAGGGCCTCATATATGTGAAAATGATATTTTATAATAATTAATTTAATGTATAGAAAAATACAACATAAACATGCATCTACCACTAAAATAATTTTTATCTCATGTTATATAATTGTTCTTTTAAACTATAATATCTCATCAGAAATTTAAAATTGTTTACTATATCATTATATTTGATTTATAAATAATAGACATAAAATAAATATATATATTTATGACACAACAATGATATAATATTTTCATTATTAATGAAAGAATGAAATAAATGATATTATAAGTATTGAAATAAATTTAATTTGAATGTTTTGATCCCATCCACATATTTTATATATTAATATTATGTTTTATGGTTTATTAAATTTATTATTTATTATGCAATCATTTTTTTTCTTTTACAAAAACCATATAATAAATAGTGTCAAAATTGACATAAATGAGTTTTAAAAAAAATTATTTAAATAAATTATATATTATTCCTAAAAATATAATAATTGGTAAAAGGAAGTTGAAAATATTAGGTATTTAAATAATGAACCACTTGAGCATCTCTTTGAATTTTCTTGAAACTATATTTACTTGGTAGTATAAACATATAAGAAGACATGGTTAAAGCTAAACTATTTAACTAAGAGTTAATTGTAAAAGATAAGGTTAATTTGGGGATGAAAATTTGTGAAAAACCTATTTGTTGAAAGGATGTCAACCCAAAAAAAATTATCCTCCAAATAAATCTATTTTGAGATATTAGAAATCAAAAAAAATTATAATAATATAAAATTTCAATGTTTTCTTAAATTACCCCTTAGCTCTCTTATAAAATGGTTCTTCCCCTCTTCTTAAATTCACACCTTCAAAGCCATTTGGATCGACTAAAAAACCCAAATCTCATCCCAAATACCTTAAAATATTCGTAGAGGCCATAAATTAATATGAAAATTCATCATATGGATCCCTTTTGTTCAAATCAAAAGGAAACTCTCGAAGAAGAGGTATTTATTTCGTCACCTCTTTTAATGTTTTTTTCTTCTCCAACATCCTATTACTTTGTGGTATCAATTACAAAAACAATCCATAAAAATATAAATAATTTGATGTAGTAATAAATATAGTACAACCATATTAATTATTCTATTCATCCTATGAATAAAAATGTCACCATATGGGCATACGTATGGCATACCATCTCAACATCGTGGGGTAGTTTGTTATTCATCCCTTTATAAATTGGATGAGTATAATAATGATTATAATTTATTTAAATAATAAATATAAGATGTTAATTATTATTCTTATATAATATTCCATCAAATTACATGTGTTTTCACAATAAATTGAATGGTATTTTTTCTCATGCGTATGTATGACTTACCATCTCCACGACATGATGAGAATTCATTCCTCATTGTAACCATTCAAGATTTATTTTCATTTGATGATTAAAAAAATAATTTTTATGAAGATAATATAAATGTGGATTTGAATTAAATACCTCCAATCAATAAAAAACATTTCGTATGTAAGAAAACATATAATGGAAAATGAATCAGTTAACACCTGAAACAATGACACTACTAAAATATTTTTTACAAATCAAAATTATAGGATAATTTATCATAACCTATTTACGTATTGGGGTTTTATAACTTGATAGAAATTCTTTAACTATTATAAATAATTTTAACATACCCATGATTAAGGAAAAGTAAAATGTAAGGTTTAATTTTACAATCTCTTTATTATCTGAGGTTTTTTATATGTAAGTATCTATTGGGACTTCTTTATCATCCACATCTGTGTCCTTTTATAAATGTATTTCAAAAAAAATTACTATTTTTTAGGACATGGTTTAAAGTCATTTATACCCTTTCTTGATATTTTATAACTTTTTTTAAAGAAATCATTCCTTCGTTTCCCTAATGACGTATTTTATGAACTTTTCGACACATTATGGAAAGAATGTTTTTTTGACTTATACAGCAGGTGCAGTTATTTTCTTCCATTATAACACATTAGATGTTTCCCTTAAATTCTTATACGAATATTTTCAAAATAAATGTTTCATTTAATAATTATGAATTTCTTAAATGATATCAAATTAGAAATACATATTTCTCTCAAATTGTTTTTTGTATTGATTTCATATATATAAACAACAACTTCTGGATTTTATGTTTAATTGATATAGATTTATTATGATAAAATATTCATTATTATAGTTAGAGTTGTTTGATATGTTTGAGTTTGGATATTCTATTTTTATTTCATTCATGGTTTATATTTAATTTATTAACATTTCATGTGTTAGTTTAATATGAATTTTTATGTTATATTTCACCCTTTTCATATGAGGAATGCATTGGATGTCGTAAGTGATAGGCAAGGCCCGTTATTTCCCCTCGATGCATCGGTAAGTCAAATGAGGAAAACTATTGTCTTAGAATAATGCCTTAAAAAGTTTCTATTTATAGTCTTGGCATGAGGCCTTGACTATGTGGTTATGATGTCCGAAATTATGTATTCCATTATTATGAGAATAACTACTGAATTTAAATTTGATTATTCGTCTAGAAGAACATCCATGTGAATAAGTAAATAAAATTATTTGATTTATCTTTTCCATATTATTCTGAAGTTTATGTTTAAAAGACTGGTGTTTTAATCTTAGACATTGTCTTAAATGTTTATTCTTATTTATGATAGTTTCTGCTATATTTTTATCATTACTGAGCATACGATCTCACCCATTTATTAGGACTTATTTTTCCTAGGATGTGAAGAAGTATATTATGAATGATATATAGGGATAGACTAAAGGATACAGGTGTGATAAATGGCGACACATGGTTTCTTTTTTCATTTCATAATGTAATGTAAAACTAATTAATGTGTCTAGTACTTCCAGGGACACTAAAATGATCAGTAGTTTAAAAAATGATATCTTATGATCATGCCAATGTTATGTAATTTTTAACATACTATAGGTTACTAGGGTTGAGGCATTACAACCTCATAATATACCTCTTAGGGGAAAATTACCATAGAGTAGTTGGAAAGCTAGAAAAAACCTCGATACCTAGGAACATCTTTCCCTCTTTTATATCCTGAGAAACCACGCATACACCACCACTCCTATCCCCAAAGTAACCAAAAAACATATAAAGGTCACAATGACCAAGCATATGGATTAGGGAGTCCCTTACTCCACATCAATATATTATCATCTTTGGGTGGAACTAAATCACCTACAAAGGGTTAATCACATCCACTTTAATGCGTAATGATTATGGATTAGGTCCTGCCCTCCCCCACAATGAAGTAATTACACACATTAAGAGAATAAAGAAAACATCCCATGTCATAGTTAAAAGGTCAAGCATTACTTCACAACCATGTACAAAATAAAAACAAAAAATCTCTGGGTACTAGGCCTACATCTGTTCCTCCCATTCCTAGGTACTCTCCTCAAGGCCACAATGCCTCCATATAACAAGAACCAACCAAATGGTTCATAAATGAAACACAATCACCTCATGATCCTCAATCCTCACTGGTCGCTCAACGAATTTTTAGTAGTCATCAATATCATGTTTTCCCCATTTGAGGACATGTAAGTCATCGTGTAGATATTGACGAAGTTGAGACACATGAAAGATGAGGTGGACCCTCTATAGCAGCGGTGGTAGCACTAGTTGAAAGCCACTTCGTCGAACAATCACAACACCACGAAGGGTCCAACAAATCTATGAGAAAGCTAACTCCTCATGTCGAACCTCCATAGAACACACCGAGGGGAGACCCTTAAGAACATTTGATCCCCACCCTCAACTACTAGGGTCTCCTCCTATGATCAGCATACAACTTCTTCAAGTCCTGAACCACCTTCATCCTCTAACAGACTATCTAATCCTTCTCTTTTTTTCTTTGCACTACCTCTAGGACAAGAAAACCATCTTCCCCAACCATGGTCTATCACATGTCAAATAACACAACCTTTTATACAATGCTTCTAAGGGAGCCATGAAAATGATAGAGTGATAACTTTTGTTATAGTAAAATTCTACCAAAGTTACGTGTCATACCCTAATCCCCCAAAGATCAAAACACATACTCACAACATATATTACAACATCTATATGCTAATTTTTCTATTTCTATTTGTCAAGCGGTGGAAAGCAGTTCTAGGCATAGTTGGGTGACAAAATCACACTCTAATTCCTTCCAGACCCATGATGTAAGGAATGTATCCCAATTTGAAACCCTGGACCACGTAAATCCATGAAACTACAAATGAATCATTGGTTTCTAAGAAGTGTGATGATATCATTATCTGATCAACCAATACAATGATAGAATCACATCTTCTATGAAACCTGGGTAGTACCATGACAAAATCCATCAAGGTGTTATCCGACTTCCACTCCGGGACATCTAAAGGTTGAAATAGACTGCTCAGAACACGGTGATTAGCAATCTCCTGGTGGCACATGATGCACTTTTCCACAAACTCCTCCACTTCACGTTTCAACATGGGAAACAAAAACTAACCCCTCCATACCTGGTACTTCTTGTAAGTTCCTAGGTGTACCAATAGGGGTGAGTTATATAATTCACGAAGAAATCCCTCATGCATCCACTCTTGGACAAACAACTTCTCGTGGAAAAGCAACTGATTCTCACTATCTTCTGACCATCGTTATAAATAATTTCATTGTATAATGCGGTAGTGCATCACTTCTTCCTCTATGATCGCCAATAAGGCTCCCCCACATTTTGTAGCAAGGAAGTCTACCCCTTCATCAGGAATAGACAACCTCTACCATTCACTACATTTTCTTCTAGGATTAAGGAATCAAATTCCATCATCACTCTCCAAACATCTACTGACTGTCGAACCACATACTTATGTGAGATCCTACTCAAGGCTTCATCCACTTATTTCCCCATTCCGGAGGTGTAAGAAATATAGATTTTGTAGTCCAAGAGAAACATCATTCACCTTGTTGCCACAAGTTCATGTCTTGCTGGGAGATGACATACCTCATGTTCTTCTTAATCTGGGAAGACCACGAAGTATTCCACAATGAGGTAATACAGCAAAACCATCAGTGACAACACAACCACTACATGAACCAGATAGTGGGTGGAATAGTTACACTCGTGAGGATCAAACTGCCTAGACCCATAAGATGTCACTCTCCACTACTGCATCAACACACATCCCAAGCCTAGAACGGAAGCATCCCGGACCAATTCAAACAATTCCATTTCATCTGGAATCCTCATCACTAGGGAACTGACCAGTTTCCCCTTTAGTTAACTACATGTTGTCTAGAACTACTAACTCAAAATGAATGATTGGTCTTTCCAGTTAAAGGTCATCATAGGTGACGCTACCTGAGAAAAGTCAAGTACCAACCTTCAGTAGTAACCTTTAGTCCCAGGGAACCATGATCATCTTCCACATTCATGGGTACTTCCCAAGAAACAATTGTTTCTTCCTTCGATGGATCCACAATTATCTTCCTCTGGGACACCACATGTCCATGGCGGGGCACCTCTCGTATCCAGAATATGCACTTGAACATCTTCCCATATAGCTTGTGGTGTTCGAGGACTTACAATACTAATGTTAGATTCTCAGTGTGATCCACCTATGAACATGATTTTATTAGGATGTAATCAATAAACGTGACTATGAATTGGTTTAGATATTCATGTAAAACAGTGTTCATAAGCCTCATGAACAGGGCTGATGTATTTTTAATGTCGATCGACCTGAACACAAACTCCACGTCTCCATATCTGTTCTAGAATGCAATCGTCGAGATGTATTCATACATAACCTTCAACATGTTATATCTCAACCACATTTTGGTATTAGGGAAAAAACCTTATCCCATCAACTAGTCAAATAGGTCATCAATCCTTGGGAGGGGTAACAGTACATGATTGTTACCTGATTCAACCATCTGTAGACTATGCACAGCTTAAGACCACCATCCTCCTTCTTCATGAACAAGACTAGAGCACCCCATGGTGAGGTTCTTGATCAGATAAAATCATTCTTTATTAGGTCATCAAATAGAATCCACAAATCCCTAACTCTAAAGATTCCATCAGATAAGGACCCATTAAAATTGGACAGGCACATGTTTCTAAGTCTATCTCGAACTCAAAATCATGTCGATGGGGTAGAGTCACCACCTCTTTAAGAAAGACATCCAAGAACTCAGTGAAGATCCCTTTAACTCTCACCATCCCTGAGTCTTATAATTCCATTGAAAAAATGGATAGCATAGAAAGAATGGGCTCCACATGTCATCTTCCCTCCTGAGAACACATCTCATAGAAAAAATCTACACACTGGACGCCCATATCTGAGAATAATACCATTCTACAGAAGCAGTCAATTTCATCGTGTATGGATAACACCAATGTGATGCATAGTATGACATCATATGGATTCATTTCATGTAGAATGTGATCCCCAATAAACTGATGAAACCCTAACATCAGACTGCATCATCAACAAACATCAAACAGGCTTGTCTGATCGCCCACTAGCAAACTTAATGATAGGGTTACAGAGATTCCATCCATGTCTAGGCACATAGAATATACTAGACTGAGTGTAACAGAGTCTTAATCTCTTAAATCAAACAAGGAACTTGAATGAGGGATAAAAAATAATTTTACCTAAAAATGATCTCTATCCTTGCTAGAACTGCTACCCATGCGTTGTGTAAATCCCCACACCCATTTACTCTTTCCCTTGTTTTTTGGCCACCTCCACGAACACTCCTTGGTAGAGGACCTAAAGGAACATCCTAAGGACGAAATACTCATGTACCATCCACCCTCGGTGGGGCGGGATTTCACAACCCATACTCTTTCTACTGCTAAAAAGGACTTGCTAGAAACTTCTTCTACTGAGGTGGGCACTGAACATACCCACTTTAACTATACTGCACTCGATTCGGGCTCTGATTCCAAATTTTACAACAACTACAATAGATAAAGCACATTGATCCTTGGTTTGTGGAGAAATTTCAAGGATTGGGATATTGAAACTGGAACTACTGAGGCCTGATTCCCATCTGTCAAAACCTATATGGCCCTAAGGTGGGAGACCTACTGCTAATGGCCTTCCCCATTAACGAGCTTATCTAAATCCTCACCCTTGGAACACCTCCCATTGTGTTTATCCTTTTCACCACTTCATCATTCTTCTAATACTCCATGTACATCGGTAGAGTGAATAGAGTAACAATGTATTACAAGAAAGGTTGGAGTGCCTCCTCTCTGAGCCTTGACCATGATTCCTCATTCCAGAAGATGTCTAGAGTGAAACAAAGGAGATCCATGAACATTAACCCCAAATCCCTTACTAACATACTCCCTTGATGTAGGGACAATAACTCTTACCTCTTCTCATCCTTATTTTTATAAGAGATGAATTCTGCTCGGAAAACCCTCTTGAAGTCGGTCCACAAAACCTCAGCTTTCTACTTCTCCTTGAGATAGATCACCCACCACTAACGTACCACTCTCTATATCTTGATCATGGCCAGAAGAACCAAGTATTCATCCAAATCCTGGAACAAGCAAAAATCAATCACCAACACTGCATTCTATATTTCTACCTTCATGTATGAGACTATACCCGTGTAATTCGCCAAGGTCTGTCGTTGGATGGAATGAAGAATCTTTCAACACAGGTCATCCTACTCCACTCGATCAGTCCTCCACTGATAATCCAAATCTTTCTCTTAGGCGTTGATTGGATGCACTACTCATGGATGTCGTCTAGGAGGCATATCAGTAAGGTAAACAAGCAATGCCTATGACCGATTAGTGTAATAGATATCTTTTAAATTTTTATTAAACATAAAATTAATTTTAAATTCTCCGTAACACCCAAAAAACACAAGAACACAAGTAATTATGATTCATGAAAAATTCTTAGGGCCTCTACACTACAATCTGTGTATCCTCAATTGGTCGTTCCATAGGCCTAGAGTACTTGCATTGGATCATAGGGGTCCCTAATATCATGTTTCATAACCAGTCTTCCAAGACCTATTTCATGCACCATGATTTCCTAACATGGTTTTCCTTCCATCACACGAAATTATCAATATGCCTCTCCCTAAAATCCATTCTATCACTCAACCATATCGACTGTTATCATTCTTTCATGACCCTATTTCCCCAATATGAGGGAAGGGACAACAAACTGCCAGACCCTTCCCTCTTCATGATAAAGGGGATATAATAACCAATGTGTCCCACTTTCAATAGTAATATGGGTGGTGACTGGAACCAAGTTTATATAATAACATGTAAAATGGAGGTCATTACCCTTTTAATAGAAAAATATTGGGTGATAAGATAGTAAATCCCAAACAACTCCAAAAGATGAGAATAAATGTAAATCCAAAAAAATACATTCTATATGCATGTTCAAAATAAATTGATACAAGGTACACCATAACTCCATGGAATATAATGAAATAAAGAATAGAAAAAACAACTTCTAATGCCTACGCTAATAAAGTTCACCATAGTTTTCAAGGCCCTCCTATAAACATAAACATATTTTTATATACGTAAATAGAGTATACAGGTATACTAAGTTGGGAAAACCAAAATCTCTCGTGCACTAGTGGGGAGGATTTCTAATGCCTCATGGAAAATATAGATTATCACATCAACTTGCAAGGAATCTATCCACCTAGCCTCACCAAGTCACACATCTCAAATAAATCTAGTCATGTAATGTACTTGTAATATAAAATCGATATTTGGGTACCATGCGCCATTTCCCACTAGTTATTTAGGACATACTACGTGAAAAATCTCCCCCACAAGTCACAATGTAGTCCCACTACTTCCCTAATAACAAAATTATGCGTTATCACCATTCACCCTTCTTTCAAAAACTTGGGCCTCCACAACCACATAAAACCATGCTAATAAAAACTTGGGTCAGCCAAACCACTTCCACGGCTGAGGCACATGGTCCAGAATAACCATTGTTACACCAAAAGATATATGGGCCTCATCCAGAAGACACTTTGGAACAAACCTACCCGCACACACCATGGAAAACCACTACAAAACACCATGCCCGATGATTCTTAGGAAAAAATATACCTTAGGATGTCAAAACCTTTCCAAATAGTCGTGGTCTACCAGTGAGAAGGAGAAGAAAGGATCTAATAATAAGAAACTTGTAAGAATGTTGGAAAAAACACCCTCCCTTATGAAATGGGGGTATTCAACACAAATTGAATTTCATAAATGTTGTGAAAATAAGAAACAAAAGAACTATAATTGTACATATAATTAAAAAACACTCAACCCAACCTATGGTTTTTGAAATATAAAATCATTTCATACACAAGAAGAGCACAAGAACCCTCATTACTATTCTTACATGCATGAACACACAACAACCTGGACCAGAGGAAAACACATTTCTGGAATTCAATCCCCAAGTGTACCCATTCCTGTTATCATGTTCTAGTGATTCCATTAAAATATTACATCATTAATGGGTGAATAAGATGCATATCCAAAATCCATGACAATAGTTGATGGAAAACAACCAAGCAACAATTTAAACATTCACACCTGGTTCCCTTGTAAAGTCACATCAAAAAGGGTATATGTAAGATCCCTCAAAGAACTAAAACCAAACCATGCCCCAACATAAAGTACCCCACAACATCAGATCCACAACCAAAAACATAACAACAAGGGATCCTATCCCCACATGCATCAAACAAAAATACTATGCAAATTAATAGAACAAAACAAGGGAGTTTACGAATTTATCCACACCATTTATCATGTATCATTTTCTATTTGGTAAAATGTGGTTATCACACAATGATTCATATTTACTACGAATCCATTTTATTGAACAAATTTATAAGATTAACCATTTTCCATTTTACAGCCATTCAGTCACATGATTTTCTAAAAAACAAAAGTTCTTTAGTGGCTAAGAGTGTACCACCATCATATACTATTTTTATTGGGCGTAAGCCCATACAATGCACAAAATAAAAACAATGATAAAAGAAATACATAAACATCATCAAAAAACAAACCCCTTCATTTTTAGAGTCTGTTTCTTATCTTTATTAATGGTTGGATTCATCCAAATCTCGAGACAAATATTATCCTACTTGACTCGCACGATACACAATAAAGATAGGAAAAAGAAAACCCTACATGGATGATCGATCATCATTGTTTTTATCCTCACATCAAGAACTGAGGGTGAGCGACTTGCATGAAATAAAAACTCAAAGGCTTCAAGTCTGAGAGGGAAGGGCTCTAGCACAGGCACACGATCCATATCCATAGTAAGTGTCTAGGTTGCATGTAATCAATTGAAAGGAAATATGAATAGATGTTCAATTCTTATGAAAATTCAAGATCCAAAAATTTGGGAGATGATTTTGACGTACATAATACTCTGATCATGACTCAACCATACAGTTGGGTAGTTTCACACATTGGGATTAATTTTTATTTAACAATTATCCTCAGAGATGGTGGAGATAACAAGTGTGAGTTAAAAGATATCTTCTAAATAAAGGAAAATCATTTTACAGGGGTGAAGATAGAATTTATGGGGAAGGGTGTGACACTGAGGAAAATGAAAACACATTTTGGTAACTGAAGGGTCACCAGACTATTGTGGGTTTAAATCATATTTTACTATCTTTAATGGAATTTAAATGGGGTATTGAAACACTTTTACGTCAAATTATACATTACAAGGGAAAAATGGATGGTCCTAGAAAAAATGGAATGTCTCACCATTATGTGAGTCACCATTTCCATGGCACCATCTCCCTGACACTTTCTCCTTAGCACCATCACCATGCCACCACCGCCCTGGTATCGTCACCCTGGCATCATCTCCCTAACACTGTCACCATCACACAGTCACCCAAGAAATGTTGCCCTATCACCAATGTTGATAGGTTCTTTGGAAGTCTCATCATTGCCACTACCGTCCTTCTGTTCCACTAATGCCCTATCAGTGCAACTAACGCCCCTCGATTCTACTGACTCCCCTTGGTGCGACCGACGCCCATCGGTGCCCCCGATGATATTCGGTTCCCTTGATGCTCATTGGTTCCATCATTCGTTCAACCTAAAACTTGGAAATCTCTATAATTAGTCATTTATGGTCTAGAGGGTACTCAAACACCATAATTTGGCAATATAATGTACGTGGAGGGTACATTCCATTACACATTTCAAATGCTGATATGTAATATGATGAGGAATTTTGTTAGTGCGTGGAAGATCTAAATGTCTAAATGTTGTTTAAAGAATATAATGGAGGGGTTCCCCTTTCTAATTGATGGTATGGAGAATGTCGAATGTTTGAAAATTATTTAATTAATAAAAATTAATTTTGAAGCCAATATGGATTGAAAATGATAATATTGAATATAATAAAAATATTTTTTAAAATAATCACACAAAATATAATTTTTTATAGTATGTATTAGAGGTATTACCTTATCTTATTTTAACATTTCATTATGACTTTTCACAATTCGGTGGAATCATTTGAATTTACTCATTATGGGTTAATATATTTATAATAAAAAAAATTAAACATAAATCAACTATAGTCAATGTAATAAATCATATATTCTTCATGATTCCATAGATATTAACTCTGTTATTTCATAATTATGTTAAAAAATATTATTTATAAAAAATAACATTAATGTTAATATATGTTCTATTCATTTATTTTGACATTTAAAACTCGACTAAAAAAATATACTTTAATTTAAATGAATACAAACCTCACATATATTTTATTTCATTACAAAAATTAATTCAATTTTATTATTCATTAAATAAATATTATTTTCAGAATTATTAATACTAATGAAGTCACCAATTTAATTTATTTATTAAATAATTACTTAATTAGCAATGTGTTAGATTTTAAATTAATTATAATTCACATAAATGATAAAATAATTTATGATGATAAAATATTTTTTTATTTAAATTATATTTTATTACTAAACATATCATAATATTATACCTAAATTAAAAAAAATACTAAAATCAAGTCAGTTACATTTTAGGAATAATATTAAAATAAAAATTTTAATGGTCAAAATCACGTTAAAATTGGAAGAAAATAATATATATTCATATTTTGGATAATTATAGATGATACATTCTCAAAAAAATAAAATTATTGAAGGTGTTATGTTGTTATTTAATACTTATATTTTTATTTTGGATCCTTAATATCTCATTTTAATCTTTAATGTTGTTACAATATTATTATTTTTACTACTCATAATGGATAAATCTACAATGGGTCTTTTTAAAAAAATCCTCTTAATTCATAATATAGAATAATTTTTTTAGATTAAATTTTTACATATTGAAGAATCTAATTTTAATATAAATGGGTAAATTATAATGAAAAATAGTTTTTGTAAAATAGGAGTTTCATGGAAAAAATGTCCATATACCAAAATTTGGTTTAACGATGGTTTGAATGAATAAAATTATATTATGGATTATAAAAAAAAATTAGATAATAAAATACCTTTACAATGACACATTTTAATAAAATTAAATTCTTTATTTTAAAAAAAGTATCATTTTTCACAATTCATTAACAAATAAAACTCTTTTGAAAATTTAAAAACAAAATCACCCAAATAAAAAATTTTATGAAAATTTAAAATAAGATAACATATTATCAAGTAAAGTATCAAAATTTTTGAGAAATTACTGAAATTATTTTCTCACAAAAAAAATCAAAATCATTTTTTAATAAAAAATGTTTTATTAGATCAAAATAGTTATAATAAACATTTATTTAATATTTATAAAGAATTAAAAAATAAATTAACATTGAGTAATAAATTTAAAAATATTTCATAATAAAATTAATAATATTCATGTCGACTAATATAATGGATTCATTATTATGGGATTATTTAAGTAATAACATTTCATTTTTATACTCCATGTTCTGTATTTTACACGCTATCAAACATAGTGTTATTTTAATGTATTTCTCTGTTACAAAAGGCTTGAATTCTTATTGATGTGAAGATATTACCAGTTTAATACTTGTAATATCGAACAATGCACATTTTAACTAGTTAACTATATAATGTTTTATGAGATACATATATTTAGTTAACATTGTTTTTATTTCCTAATTAGATAATGTGTTATTATGAAACCCTTATTAATATATATGAAAAAAGAATAATAATTGTTTTGTTTCAGGAAAAAATATTAGTTCCCAAAATGATTTACATGTTCCATACGAGAATCAAAAATCAAAAATTATTTCAAATTTAAATATATGGATAACCATTGTTTTTTTCATTATGATTTATCCATATAAAACAAAAGGGTTCCACATTAAAATAAATCAATCAATCAAAAAACATCAAGAAAAATAATAGAGATTATTTAATTATTTTTTTCAAATAATTAATTGTTAAAATAACGGATTATTTTTATTGATGAATAGAAATAACATTAATAGGTCATTGAGAACATTGTTGAACAAAAAACATATTCCACATAAAAAACATTTTAAGAACAATGAATTTTTAAACTATTTAGATCAATATTTTATTTGAAAAAAAATGTAATATTATAAATGTATAATCAAAATAAATAATTTTCATAATTATTGAAACATTAATTTATTTAATAAATATTAAAAATAAAAAATATTTTCAATATAATATAATGAGATTTAGAAATATTCCATTTGAAAAAAAATTATAAACATTCGATTTAAAACCATCTAAAATATTTAAAATAGTAATGAAATATATAATTTGAAGTTATTTTTTTAAATAAATCAATTAGGTTTATTTCTAAAAAAGCTGACATAGAAGAGAAATATTTTCGAACTAAATGAAAATAAATAACCTACATCACATTCAAAAAACTTTATTTATAATTATTTAAACAAAAATCGATTAAATAAAAATTTAAAATGTAATATAAATTAATAAATATAGGAGACATAAAAAACATAAATTAATAAAATAATACTATATTATTTCCCCAAAGGGGATTTTTGTATAAAAAATCATTAAAATAAATTATATTTTGACATACATTATTCACCACTTTAGTATCCTTTGAATCAAAAGTCAATAAATAAAAAATTATAATATGGCTCTGAAAATCAAATGAATTTACATTTCAATATTTATTAATGATTTAATAAGTACAACATATAAGGAAACCATGGTGATGACATGATAAAATTATAAATAAATTTAGGTTTAAGAAAAACCTCATTTAAAGTATCATACCATATGAAGCATTATTTAATAAAATATTTTATTACATTCACAAATTTAAATCCACATAAAGAATGTGTGAACATGTAAAAAACTAATAATAAGTTTTTTCACAATCATGGAATAATAAATATAATTATATAGATTTATAACCTGATGAATGCAGATTTTCAAAACAAATCCCTTACTACATTTGTTACATCAGATATCAAAACCCGTTATAATAAAAAATATATACAAAACATAAAATAATGTGAACAATGATTGATTATTCATATAATATTTAAAAGTGTCGTATATAAAATATACCAATGAAATTAGTTGTGTAAAATTAAAATATGACTCAAACAAGGGAAATTAATAGGAAATATCTTATATGGAGTTCCAAAATTATATGTATATCTTTTAGATTTGGTATAATAAATATATATGATTTATTTTTCTCATTACTATATATTTTTAATTATAGTAAATCATTAATAAAATTATGTCCTTAATTAATTTTAAGAACATATATAATTATTTCATCAGTTTATTCTGTGTTGTGTGACATTAGTATGTTCGGTTCATTGTTGAAAAATAAATTCAGTGTGTTGAATTAGGTTAAATAGTTAATTGTTATATACTATAATGAATTATAGTCATCAAAAATTAAAATTTTCACATATTAAATAAAATTTCAGAGCCACCCATGAATTATTTACATGGAATAATGATTAGTATAGATTTTTATATGTTTTAATATACACATATTCATGAATGACGTTATCATTTTCAATTGGATGGAAAGGTATGAATAAATACAATTAATTATATTCCTAAAATTATAATTATTTCACTAATATCATTATTATATAATAATTCAATCATTATAAATATACATGAGTTGTAGGTATATAATAAACACATAACATCATGAATGTCTTAGTCAACTGGTATAGAATTGTATGGATAATTTCAAAATTTTATGAAAATTGAGAAGAAAAGGGTTGTAAAATTGGAAGAATAAAATATTTTATTCTAATAAGAACTTTTTTAATTATATAATTATAATTTATGATTATTTTAATAATGTATAATAATGAGTAAAATAAAAATTCATAATTAATAGTTAAACATTTTCATCGAAAAAACACTTATGGGCTTCACCATAATCCTCATTAGTTAGTATGTGGATTATTATGAGGACCCAACATCATGATGAGAATGGATTTAAAGATATTGTATCTTGTCATGGATGACATATAGAAATAATAAATATTTTTTATTATATAGTAGGATGATAATTTTTATATTTGATTAGAGGTGCACCCATGGGATTAATTAATGTATTATGGTAATATAAATGAATTTTCATTTAGAAATACAAAGTGGTTTATTTAAAAGATAGTACGATAATTATTCAATTATATTTTATTAAATAATTTTTTGACAATTTTAGGTAATTTATTTACCCTTACCACGTTTTTTATCCTGTCATTCACCATTTTGACAATAACCATTATATCAATGTAATTTACACATTAGAGTTCATTAAAGTTGTAATAAATGGAAAAATATATCCATAAATTTAATATAGATTAAATTTTCACCCACATCAAATTATAGGTAATGAATATTTAATTATTATTAATTTGAAAAAAATTAATAATAGATTTTATATAATATACTTTAATTTATTTCATTTTTGGAACTATTCATTTTAAGTGAAATTAAAATCATCAAAATAAAAATATAATTACAATATACACTATTTAAATATCCCTAATATGTTATATACATTTTAAATATTCTATAATGTACCAAAAATTCCCCAAAAAAATTAATTTTAAATTTTTTAATATCATCAACTTTATTTTTCATCATTTAGCAGAATCATTATGACTATTTTGCAACCATATTTATGGGAATTATTTCATCAATTAATATTAATAATAAATTAATTGTTTAAAATAATAATTATATTTAAAATAACCATTAGTATTCCTTCATAATTTATTTTCATATTAATGTGAACACATTAGAATCTTTAAAATTATGAGTGTGAACATTTTTATTTATATTTACACAGAATTGTATTTATGTCATATTTAAATAAAATTTTAATCAAAATTAAATTACATTGAAACATGAGTTTTTTTCCACACCTAGTGATAATGTAGATTTAATGAGTGTGTTATAGTTTATGCCACTTATCATAATTTCATTTACCATAATAACTTGATTTACCCTTATTGACTTGACATATATTCACTACAATCATTTCTTCAGAATGCATCAAATAAAATAAAAATATTTATCAAAATTATTCCTTAAGACTCAAATTTTGGATTACATTTTTCAAGATTCATTTTCTATTTGCTTTACAAATAAATATTTATATAAATGTGTATAATACATTGATAAATTATCTTCAACAAATTTATTTGTTGGAATAAAACTAGAAAAATATATGGATGAATGATGACTTAAATCGAATAAATTACATTATATATAAATATATAAGGATTTTATCACATGGATTTATTTTTAAAATAATTAATTTACTGATTAAAAAATATAAATTAGAGTTTTGTTGAAATTGTTATTTTTCTGTATTATGTGAAAAATAAATATTTTAAAAAAAAATTAACCTAACAAAATATTTATATTAGGATTATAAAAATGTAATAATTTTTATAAAATTTATTTTATAAAATCATAATGAATTTATTATAATATTTTATCAAGAAATTAAATAAATATGATTTTTATGAAAAAAATAATTTTATATCAGAAAAAGATGTCATTGTGAAATTAGTTCATATTTCCTAATAATTAATAGAATAATTATATTTAGCATGACAATTATAAATATATTTCAAAATTAAATTACTCTTATAGAAATATTAAAATTCAACATATCAGTTATATTGTTCCTTTTTAAATAATTATATTTGATACATCATTTATTCTTAGACATGTATATTGTATACGACATGAAATAAAGAGCAATTTTAAACTCTTTAGCTGTAACATTATGTCCCCATTAATGAAATCCATCCATTCAATTTTAATTTGTTAGTGGTAATATAGATTTTTTTTAAACCCATTTTTCAAAGACCCAATCCTAAAAAGGGTAAATAGAACATCTTATAGAAAAGAGATAAATTGAAATATGCAAGTAATCTAAAGTAACAGTGAACATTATTTCCAAATTATAGAAAATTAATATGAATTGAAAATCTAGAACTTGTTTAAAATATTAATATACAAACAATTATTTATTGTGAACCATATAATAAAAAATAAGAAATTTAATTATCATCATAATGGAAATAATCACAAAACCATAAATTTATAATGAGAGAAAAATACCTAATATTGATAAAACAATGTAGGTAATATGTTTTAATTTTTTGATTAAATATGATTTTCATATGGTTTGGGTATTCTATTACCATTTACCAATGAAAATAATTAATTATTCTTACCTACTTTTCATTAAACCTACAAATAGTTTTTTATCCATCAAATTTAGGTTAGAAAAGTATTCAACCATGATCTTATGATTTACTCCAAATTAGGTCTATAAATATTTGATTCCTAACACAATATAAACATATTTTGATTGGAAAAAAGTTATATAATTTTATTGAAATTAATTATTTGTATATTTAATAAAACCATATTTGGTAATAAATGATAATATAATACACCAAATGAGTAAACCAATATATGAATAAATAATATAGTAATCCATAAAATTCAACAATAACAAAAAAACGTATTCATAAATCATTCATTAAATAAATTATGATATATCCAAATTAACCTTTATAACAACATCATTAATATATGACTTATCCTCAATTTTTTTCTTGCTCGTTTCATTTCACATCCCAAAAAACATAATATAATTCTTCTAAAATAATCCTTCATATAAATCCTAAGGGTTACATATATCTGAATCCAAAAAAGGTCCACCAAAAATAAATTTTTTCTATTTTAAATCCCATACAATAAAACATGAAAATTATTTTTTCTATTATTTTGATGTTATTATAAAACATATACATATATATCCATGATGGTATCAATAATTCTTAGGTTATCCTCACATGAAAATATTAAAATTTCCAAATTTTTTAAAACCATTTTATGATACCAACTATAACAACCCATAACCTACATACCTAGATCTGATGAAAATTCATAATAACGACAATTATATATTTTGATAAATTTAAAATGATATAATTTTATAAATTTTATTCATTTTATATTGAATTAAAATAATTTTTCACATAAAAAATCAAGGGCCTTTTAGTCTTATATTTTTGAAAACTGCAAAAAAGTCACACAGAACATCGTATGATTATAAAAGAAGGTTCATAAAAATATTAATAATCTCATCCTATATTGTTCTCATGTAGTATAATATTTTTTGAATTTAATACCAGAAAAAATTATTTAAACCTATATATTTTGAAAATATAAGAATAGTGAGCTCAAATGCTCGGTGAGTATAAACATAACCTTCACCTATTGAATTTTTTCATTGACAATAATATCAGCATAATGGAATTATCAAATACTAAAATATATTATTATAATAAAAGATAATTAATTTCTATAAAAAATGGATCCCAATGAATTTTCAAATTAATAATTCTTTAACCAAAACATTATTTATAACATTAAATAATCACTATTAGAATGATGTAAACATTAATCAAGGAATCTATAAAAACTCAAACCAACAATAAAAAATATGATTTCATATCTTGAAACATTATCTTGGTAGTATCCTTACAATAATCTTTTTAAATGGAATAATCATAACTATGTAATGCCCATAATATCTTCAGAGTTTCATGTTAACTAGTTAACTACAACATCTTTTAGAAGTTACTTTTATTTATTCCACTATATCAACAATACCCAATTCATTTTAGGGATATAACAGAACTATCAATAATAAATATATAAATCATCCTTATATATTTCAAATTACAACTCACCCTCGCCTTTCATAAATAATATCTATTTACTACGTCATAATAAAATACTTAAATTATTCCCCATTAAAACATAATAAAAACAATTTTTCTATCATAACATGATTGGCCAATAGATTTCCAACTAGTTTAATGAAAATATCATTGAAATAATATTAAAAAAATTATAGAATAAATAAGGATGGAATAATGAAAATATATCAGTAGTGAATCATATTAAAAATAATGTTTTTATTTTATTTTTGAAGAAAAGTAAAAGTATATGTTCACTAAAAACATACATTAGGAATATAAACATGCCACACATAAAATAAATATAAAAATAATAACATTTATTGAATATAATAAAAAAATATCATTTAATTCAACAATGGATATATGTAATAAATTACTAATAGAAAAAATTGTTTATAGTTATGGGAAAATGTGTTCTTTTCAAAAACACAATAAATTACCATTGTTTTAATAATTTGGTTGACTTAGAAAAAATGTACCACACACAAAAAACATGAAAATGTATCCTTAAACCCCTCTAAAATTAGTCAAAAATAAAATTAAATATCAATACAAAATTAATTATATATATAGAGTAACATTCATGAATAATTTTATAATACATGTATATATAAGAGAATATTAACAATATGAAAGAATATACATGATGTGTATCTGTTACAATAAAGATAATTTTTTATCATCATCATATATCTGAGGAAATGAAATATATATATATATGTATATATATAATATTAAAAAAGTGGATAAAAAAAGATATGGTTTATGAATATAAGAGTATATGGTATTCCCAATGGAACCTTTAATTTAAATAATATTGAAAATTAATGAGGTTGTCATGTAATTCCATTATTATATTGGTTACATTATTATAAATATTAATTCAAATAAAATAAATTATATAGTTCTATAAAGAAAATTAGTTTAATTATGTAGTATTTGAAAATTATTTCATGAGTTAGTAAGTAAATGATACATCTAAATCGTTACCCACGACATTAAACATGTTTAATAAAAATATAATTTAGAAAAACAAAACTCTTGTAATGAGTATAACTGTTAATGAGATAATTTATCAATGATTTTATTTTATACGCATATGTCAATCCCTATAGATAATATCTAAATACAAAACGAATAAAATTATAGATCAATTAACAAATAACCAATTAATTATAATGAAAATAAAGTACAATGATAACCCAATGAAATGAATTTTAGTTAAGAAACCCCTTATATATTTATTAACATCCCAATCAAAAATCATTTGATTAAATAAAATAATCTAAAACTAAAAGATAATTTAATATAATGGATTCATGAATTAACATGTAATGTTGTACTATATACACCATATGAATTAAATTATGTATGCAACATTAAAACATGATGAAATAAATTTAAACTCTAATGAAAATAATTTAAAATACTCCAAAAATTCAATGTATGAGATTTAACTCTAGTATAATAATACAATAAAATTTATTTTATTTATTTAGAATTTATTTTAAATTTTAATACCATATACATAAAAAATTCTATTTATTTATTTTAATAAAATATTTAATTAAATAATAAAAAATGATTACTTATTGAGTTTTGACTGTGTTTGGTTCATATTCAAAAAACATCATTTTTATCTTGAGTGTGGAAAATGTGTAAATTTTTTAATTTACATAAGATTAATAATCTGGGAAAAATTATTATTTTTAAACTCAAAATAATATTTTATAACAATCCATGAATTTATTACACGAAATGGAAATCACAGCTCTCCATATAGGGTATAATCCCCATGTATACATGAAAGACATGTTCATCTTCCAACTAATGGAAATGTAAGAATACTTATGATATATTTTATTTTTTTAATTTTAATTATGTCATTTATCTCATAAATATATTTTAGTCACATTATTATACGATTACAAGAGATTGAATGATAGAAAAAGAAATGATTTTCATTATGGAGTTAGTAGCCCACATGTAAACATGAACAATGTTTTTTCTCTCCATTAGATGGAAAACAATATGAAAATGGTTGTGGAAGATAAATAATAAAAAATTATTATAAATTAAACAGTTATTCCATTATATTTACATGTATAGAAATATTTTAATTATGTATTATGGGATATAAAATGAAATTGAGGTATTAAAATTTATAAATCAATTTAAGAAACCCATTAATTCCTCGAACCTGAATATTCCTAGTTTAATATTTTCAAGAGACCACATATTATCTGTTTTCTAGAGGATGGTTTTATAGTTATTCTATAGGTATTTTATGATCTATAGATCCAAAAATGTGTTTAGAAGAGCTATTTGGAGGTTCCCTTATATAAGTCCTAGGAGGGATACATTGGAATTACATAAATTATGAAATTAAAATCAATAAAAATTCCAGAAAAAGTTTACACAATAGATATAATTAGATTATTGGAAAATTACGATTCTAAATCCTCTAATAAAATTAATTTTGTTTTTCTATTTCAGGTTATGATGTCACCGTTATCTCTTTTTATGAACTAATTATCAACCCATTTCACAATTTCTATGACATTAATTATTAGTACACATGAGGGGTTTTAAAATTTATTATGAAAGGAAAATTAAACATGAAATGTAAAATATATGATAATTTAAGTCAAATCCCATTATATTTTATAATTATATATTTTTTAATATTTTATATCATTTAATAAAATGTTTTTATTAAAAATTATCACTAATAAAAATTTGTGTACTATTCTTTTAATTTTACATTAAATTGATGAAGATTATAGGGGAACTTGAATATAAAAATTTACTACATCCGCAATATGTTATATTTGTCTAAATTTTTCTGGTATATTATAAATAACCTGAAATATTAAATTTAGAGTTTGTAATATTTTTTACATTAATATTGTATATTTTTCACTAGAAATATGAAGTCATTGTGTAACAATTTTAGATAATTTTTTCATCACTAAATATTATAAATATATTAACATCATAGACATAATATCATTAATATAAAAATAATATTTATTATTTACTACTATCTATTTGTTTCTCTATGTGAACATATTATAAAATTTATAACCATGATGGTGGAATTTTATATTTTTCTATACATAATGTAAAATAAAATTCAGTTTCATGGAAAATGGAACAAATTTTCTATGTATTCAATACATGGATTTAGATATTTGTATAACACATATAAATTATTTTAATGGTTGGTGTTATCATCATTTTGAATCTATATCATTTTATTTTTAATAACAATTAATTTGTTTGCCATTACTATGTGGAAAAATATTTACTACGATTTCTATTCATAATGACATTGAATAAAAAGAAATTATTAACCAACTTTGAAACTCAAAATATAATTTATTTTTTCAATTTTTAATTATTTTCTTTCTATAAGTGTATTAAGGAAATTTTAATGTAAATTCATAATACAATATGGAAAAGAGTTTTAAAAATATCTTCTTTTCAACAAAAAATTGGCTAACAACCAAATCATGTATTTTAATTATAGAAATTTAATGTATTGTACTTTATATAATTAAAAATTAATTATTTTACATTCATATATATTTAAAACTATTAATTATATTTTAAATTTCATGAAATGAATCATTTTAAATAATTGATATATTTCACAATTGTTGCAAACATCAAATATTTATTTACATCCCAAAAATAATCCCTAAGATAATTTTGATTTATTACCATAAACAACAATATATTTTTCATGAAATAATGTAAATAATAGTGGATGGAAGTACTAATATTATTTAATTTATAAATTATATAATTTTTTTAAGAAAACATACAATGAATCATAGAATTACCTTTCTTAATATTAAGTTGTTACTTCTTTATAATAAATCAATTTTCACTATTGAGTAAAAAACTATATATATTTCATATTTTGGTCACTCATATTCATATAAAAAAACTAAATGAATTTGATATATAAATCATATTTATATAAAAATATGTTTTATTTATTTAAGATCATTTTTGTTTTTTATATTTACAAATCAAATATACTGTTCTATTAAAATCATGGAATTTTACAACTTTACATCATTTTTCAACATTAGGATTGGTGTATTGTGATGGAAACTATGTGGGAAATCTCAAAACCACACACTTATCTACCTTTAGTTGTTTTTTATAGATAGTATAAGTTTCTCTATGACTTTACATAATCTTATATAGTCTTTGATAAACTAATACGATTAATTAATAACAAAATAAAATCATCAATGAAAATAAAATAAATACACCATAATAATAAAAACATAATCAATAGTTTTATGGATCAATTAATAAAATATATAGTATTTTTATATAATATTTATGTCCTCATCCATTCACCATTAACCACATTACCCACATAAATTCAATGTGTAATTGTATGCTAATGATATAGATACTATATTAATTGGGTGTCAAAACCCTATCATCATGAACCAGTTATATGTTTTCACATTTTTGTGGGATATTATTTATGGTGATACTCTATTCGTACTTTAGTAGAAATGTAGTAGTACAATTATTGTAGAAATATTCACTTGAATTGGGAATTGAGATAATATTATCAAGACTAAATTATAAAATTCATTTTGGGACTAATTGTTATTCCATCCAAAAGGCCTTTAAACATCAATTTTCCTTATAGTCCATAAGGTATATGTTCCATCATGGGCCACTAAAAAATATGTACTCTATTACATGGAATAGATCTAGTCTTTCAAACTAGAGAAACCACAATCTAATTAAATAGAACATTATCATTCCCCATGTGGAAGAAACAAGAAAAATGATGTAAAGAGGGATATAATAGACAATATATCAACCCATGCAACATTAATAAGGGAACTATGATCCATTGGTAACATTAAGTGGTATTCCATGAACATATATAAACACTTGGGCAGGTTAGGATAATGTACATTAGTCATAGAAAATTATTTTATGGTCTTAACACCTCGACTCATCTAGTTCATGTAATTTTGTCCTCTATGAATCTATTCGTTGAGTTCAGGTAAAGGATTTCCATAACTCCAGTTAAAAAGGAGAATTTTTTAGAAATTGTATTTAATAAATTATATATTTAATTTAATGTATTTATTGAAAATAAATATAATTGGATAAAAAGTTTAGTTAATTAATAACAATAATATGTTAATAATCTAACATATTCAAGAAGAATATCACAACCAATTATAATAATAATATAAAAAATAACTTGAATTAAATTAAACATGTATTTAGTAACACAAAACTCTTTATCATCTAACATATCAACATGGAATGATTATATTTCTATATCATATGTACCAAAAAATAACGGATGAATAAAACTCAGACAATCTAAAATATATAAACAACACTAAATCACTTAATAGAAAATATGGATCCCAAAAATATAAATGGATTCCCTTTGATCCATTATTAACCTTTTTTAAAAACCAAAATAGATTTTCTACTCAAATTATTTGATCATATAAAGTGTTCTTGGGAGGATTATTATTAACCTATGTACATTAGTAAAAATTTAAAGAATTCCTTCTAACTCTGTTTCTTATTACTGTCCCCTCCCATAAGAAATTTTATTAAGATGTCAAAAATATTAAATTTTTTAGAAAAACACTACAAAAAATCTATTATTAATCATTAGTTTCATGTGGAGCACCTTGGATGTTCACCTTATAGTATACCTTATATCACTCGACTCATGTGTTTTCTATTTTTTTATTATTTTTATTTTTATTTTAAAAAAAATCACTAGAGAATCGATATGTTTTGTTATAATAACATATTATTCTCTAAAATTAAAAATATTTATTTTAAATTATAGTATATCATATCTGGGGACATGTTTTATTGTAGTTAATTAAAAAAATTATTATCCCTTATATACACATTTCCTAATATGTGACAATTTTTTACCTATTATTAGTAAATTTTACAAATGGAGACATACCTATGTCATAGTATATTGGAAATCTGTATAAAAAATATTAGGTTTTTTCTTTAGTGTTATACCTATAAATTTTAAATAATAAATTATGATTCGTTATTTTATAATTATAAAAAAACAATTACAATAAAATAAATACTTATATATAATATAAAATTAATGAACTTAACTCTATATATTATATATAATATGGAAATCATATATTTTTTTCAAAAATATTATTTTATAAATTATAGATGGTGGTGATTATTCTCTAATTATTTGACATTTTTCATTATAATCTGTTTTTCTTATTTTCCCTTGAACATGTGTTGTTCCTCTAATTTAGCTTAATTTCTAATGTAATAATACTAATAATAGAATGAGAAATACATTATATTTATAATGTTCATAGAAATGGAATAACCGTTGTAATAATAGTTATCCCCATAAATATAAAATCATCACTATCATAAACTATATTCTATGATAGGGAGCCTAATATTATCTCTAAAACATCCAAATCTAACATGATGATAAAAATATTCATTAATAACATATCCAAGCATAAATTAATTTTCACTTTCTATTAATGTTATCCACACCACTATATGTTGGGAATCCATTATGAATAAATAGGTCTACATGGTGACATGTGTACTCCATCGCTATCTTATGTATGTCATTGGTATTTATACATTCTATGAATTATTTGTTATTTTTACCTTCCTCAACATTCACAAATACCTTTTTGTACAACAATAGAAAAATTTCTTTAATATAAACCAACATTGATTCCTTAATAATCGATATTTATATATCGATCTATTTAAACACTACAACATTGTATATGAGTTATAAATTATTCTATAGAAAAATAATGCTCACTCTAGTATATATTTAAATACTAATAATAGTACAACATTCATATTATTCCCAATATTTTAAATATGGAATCACCATGATATTCTATAGTGGGTGAAAAAAAATAATTTCATATCCGTCAATAAAAATAACAATGTATTAATCATTCAATGTTTCATGAATCATAATCATGTACCCCATGTAAAACGAAGGATGGATTCTTTTTTTTTACGTTTTAGTGAAATAATCCAAAAAAATCTACTTAGTTGATGTATCCATAGTAATGACTTCCGATTCCACTACTATAGGGACTTGTATATTGTGTCATATAACATATATTGGAACTTGACCACATTTATATTTGTTATGAATGTTTATAAAAATTTCTTGTGATTCATATTCTATGAATTATTATTATCATCAAATTAATTATGGTTAAATTAAAATTCTTATGTTCAAGGATTCATATTATCTTCCTTATAGACATGAATAGAGAGGAAATAGAATACAATTCAACTCAAATACAAAAAATTGGCCATAGATTAAGATAAGATACATTCATTTCTTTCATTTCATTAAGGAATAAATTTATTTTGATCCATTATCATAATCTTAAAATCATATATTCATATTGATTATTGGTAGTTCAACCATTACATGTTTTCATTAATATTCTTAATTGAATAGTAATGTAATTGTAATTTTTAAGATATAATATACAATTATATTGAAAAGTTTGATACATTTTATTCAATAATCAAGAAAATATCTAATCACAATTTCTAACATGGAATATCATGTTTATAAATAACAAATATAAGTGACTTATAGTGAGTTAAACACTTATCAATATGAATATATCAAGAGGCATGCACATATAAAAAATGACCACACCTTTTTTGATGACCATATGGGTAGAATATAAGATGCTATCTAGAATAAAGAATTATTTTATAATAGAATGTATTTAATCATGATCAATAACCATTAAAACTAATTAATAATAGAAATCCATAATGTAATGTTGTTTTACCACAATGAAAACCCATTTGATTGACAATGTGGATGGATTAACTGATTGAATAACCAATCAGTACCTGACCATATTTCAGATATACAATGTGATAAAGAAATAAACCATGCTCATAATATATAAGGATATTATAGGTATTTATATCATTATTATAGATCCATATAATTCATAAATTTAATAACTCATGTAAAGAGTTCTATTTGACTATTCGTCTAGTGACACCATAATCAATTGATTTACCACATGTCTAGAAATGAATTCATGGTCATTCAATTGATGACACACATTGGAATATAATAAATCCTTCACACCAGATATGTATTATGAAATAATCACCTTAACGTTGATATAATTTAAAAACCTTATCTAGTATGTCCTGGATTGTGTATCCACATCAACTAAATCTTATCAAATTTTTTCATTGAAGATATTCACATCGTTGATTATAAGTTTCTATTTCCAAAGGTAAAATATATTACATCACTCCAAGAATATTATCTCCATTTACATATCTGAAATTGAAATATTTAAAAAAAAGATAAACCCGACACATTGGGTATAATAATAAACCCATTTTAATTGTTCTGAATAATAAGACTCATTTCTGAAGCCAATATGTGTGCTTATATCCTTCTCTAACATTATGAAAATCAAATATAAATGTTCAATCTTGTTAAACTATAATTATCAATATCATACATTTAATATGTATTCTTGTAATATTTTTATTTAAAAAACCCCTTTCCACATAATATTTATTGATTATAAAACATTTTTTACTAATGAAAAATAATTTAAGATGGAAACCCCAAGTCTACATGAGCTAATAGTTTTCAAAAATAATGAGGGACTTAATCACTATTCTAAATAGTATCCATAAATATCAAAATTTGATTACAATAATATAATATTATTCAAGGATATATTCATTTATATTTATAAAATATAATATATTTTATCCTTCTCATATCTCACAAGGCACATTAAAAATTTCATGTGCTTATCAAATAAAACTCTTTTTTTCTTATCTTCTCATCAAACAACATTAATTTTACATAAAATATTAATAGATTAATAAAAATTGAATATTATTATTTTCATATATTAAAATCAATATTTCATCAAGTTAAATATATTATAAAAAAATTCCATGTTCTCATGGGTGGTAATTTTTCGTATCCCAATCATCACCCCCTAATGGATGTACTTAGTTATCATCCAAATGACAGATGTTATAAATCATGAATAATTGATTAAGATTTATAAAATGTTTATAAAAAAATTATAATAATTTAATATCATATTTATCAAAAACAATTAACAATAATTTTATATCATATAATGAGACCATCTATATTACTTCTAAGAAACACTTTTTTATAGATTTTACTTTCAATAGAGATTTTAATTTCAATATATGTTATGGTAATATCTCTAAATAAATACTTATCTTATTGTTATTATATATAATATTATTTTTTTAATTAAACATTTATTGGGATATTTTTTAATGTGAATTATTTTTTATAGAATCATTTTTTAAGAAACCAACAATGGAAAATTATTTCATTTGCTTCATCCAAAACAGTTAATGTGCCTGTAAGATCATACAATATACTAAAAAACCAATCATATAAAGAACACACCATTCATATGATTTATAATGAGAATACACATTGGAATTTTTGTAAAACATATTAAGAATTCAAAAATAATAATATGTGAAAACTTTTCCCTTTAGTTTTAACATCAATATATCCCTTTTCAAATCTATTTGTCGATATTAACTTGATTTTTCAACTCTCACAATAATAATTCATGGTCATCATAGTCTTATTTGTGTTTAAAGAATTTAATTATGAAATAAATAATAATTTATCACTCTATATGAATGTTATTTACTTTTAGATCAGAAGGAATATCTCACAAGAGTGTATTTGTAAATTCATAATCTTTTTTTCACTTTTAAAATTTTTCCACACACATATTTCTAATACTAAAATTTGTTTTTGTTGTGTTGATTTTATTCATTCATAACAACATCATATGTCATCTTTATATTTTTACATGATTATTAACAAAAAATACCTCTTGGATCCTAAGTAAACTTCCAGTATTATAAGTAATGTATTTGTGATCATATCTTCACATTTAGTAATAAATGAAATTTTAAAAATTAATAGGTGCATTATTAATGCATTATTTACTTTTTAGAATATAATAACTCTTTTACTTAGGTAAATTTACTTATTTTCATACTTAAATATTACATTGATGAGGAAGAGTTTATTTTAATATTTTTAAATTTAAAAATTTATTGTACATTTTATATTTTAGCTACACTATTAGAGATAATACATTTATCAGGGAATATATTAAGTGACTATATATTTCTTGCTAACTCTCAACTTATCACTATTATGAGAAGATTATGAGATAAAATCGTTAGTTTTTTTGATTTCATATCTGAATTTCATTAGCTCATTTTGGATTGATATATATATGGGTTTCATATTTATTGATACACCTTCCCCTAGATTTATATTTCCCAAAAAGTAGTTATTAATTATTTCTTTTCCATATTTTAAATTATTTTTACAATTGATCAAATCAAAATATTATTCCTCATTTATATCCTGATACACTTTTTATCCGATTATATTTTTTTATTTAGTAACCTATTATTTTCACTATTCTTTCATCTTGTCATATTAATACATGTTTCATAGATTCTTTCTGTTACCAGTCAAGATATATCCATTATTCTCTATTATTACTAGTTCATGAGGAGTAATATACTTCCTCAACAATAACAGAGAATGTGATGTCAACATTATAACTACAAGAAGTGTTTTCATTCTCTTTGCATCTCATGTGATATCTTATTTTGATTCTTGAATGTTTCTTCTAGTCCTTACAATTTTTTTGGCATATCATCATTATTTTAAAAATAGATTCTTCCACCCATATATAAAGATAATATTTCCCAACATGGACACTCTTATCAAAATTATATAAGCTTTTCAATTTTATATATTTTAATTTTTATATTCCATTATTTATTATCTATAATATAATAGAAAAATTTTTAATGTATATGTCGCTATCCTCATCAAATGTATAATTTATTCAATAACCAATGTTTTTGGTTCTTTATTTTCTCAAAGAGTTAAATATTACCACTTTTTTAATATTTATTGAAATAAAATATTGTTTCACATTTCAAATATATTATGAATATTTTTAAATTAATTCAGGATAAATCATCTATTTCTCTAAGGATTATATCTTTTAAAAAATTTCTCAATAATGATTCTCATATTCATATAAATTTTGATTTAATCATCCAAAATAATTGTAAATATGAAAATTTTATTTCCTAACTCATTCACCCTTATGAATGAGTCATCTATATTCACATCAATATCCATTTCAAAATTTTCAATTTCACTTATCTATACATAAATATTGGCTTCCTTCACTCTAACATTTTCATCATAGATAATTTTCAATTGTTCAAATATCATTAAGATGTTTTGATGTCCTAGTATAACTATGAATATATTTTTTGACATAAAAATTATTATTTATAATTTATTATTTTCATATAAATATATATTTAATAATCATCTTGGGTCATAACCCCTTATCCACTAATTAGTATTACAACTACTTTAGATAAATCTATAACATAAAATCTAATTGAATGGAAGTAGGAATTATGTTATTCTTCCCACTGAATTAGTGTGACACATCATAACTAATTACTTAATGAATGTTCATATATGCTAATTTATCAATATCTTAATATTATATTTTACATCATTAGAGTGAACATCTCCAAATAACTATATATAATTCCATGATCTAATGGACCACTATAAGAGGAGTGGGTAAATCAGTGATCACATTAACATTTACAAGTTATTGAATTTATTACCCTAGTAATTGATCTCTGTATCATTCATGATCCAGTCAATAATTTCTCAGAACATTATCTTTTTGTGACATAATAATAAGAAATTGATCAGAATATAGTATTTACAATGTTTAACTAAATGGATCACTCACGTACTAGTGTGTTATAATCTCCAACATATATTAATTTTTATATTACATTTCTATTTTAAAAAAAATATCATACAACACACACTGTAGCATCCATATTTTCATAGATGATACCATGATTTATCAATAAAATATTCATTAGTGATTGCCATGTCTCTTTCTATTGGTGTTCTCATTCACACTAGATGTTGGTACCCTTTATTTGTAGATGAATCATTTTGACTTCACATATATATCTTCATAAAATTAAGTAGAAACATTTAATTCTTGACATAACCCAAATAAGACATCATATATATGTCCCTTATCCTTTATGAATTATTAGGTTCATAAAAGATCACTTTTTTAGAAATTTTCCCAACATCGTATCCTTTTCTATCCTTTATATTATTTTGTTATCCTCTATGAATTGTAAAAAAAATGTTTCAATGTTATCAATTCATAAAAAAATCTTCAATTTCATGCACATATATATTTAGATATAAAATAGTATCCTGGTAATTTTATTATAAATATTACAAATACATTAACACTGTAAGAACCTTCATTCATCCCTATTTAAATTTTTCAAAAAAATCATTCAAGTATAAATTAATATTTTTTATTCCACCACACTTAAATGAAACATTGAATTTGATAATATATTATTTAAAATATTTCGCATAATCTAATTATTCATAAACAACACATAAATGGAATCAAACTTCTCTACCACAAAGGCCTCTTTAATTTTCCGGGAATCTCAACTCTACACATTAACATAACCTATATGTTTTCATGTATAACATTAAAATTCTATAGTCCATCGTTAAATAATTATTTTCATTTAACAAATACATATGATAAATATAAAAGAGTCATTTACAAGAATTCATACTATTATCCTCCATTAATAATGTTTATTGGCAAATATAATGTTCAATTCAATGAAAAAAAACTAAGAATGGATTATTATCACAAAATTATATTTAAATTCTTACATTCAACACTAAATGTTTGATGATAAATAAATGGCTTTATTTATTTCAATAAAAACAACTAGATTTTATCAATTTCATTCGATATTAAATTTATTCAAAACAATTACATGAATATAAACCTCATTGGTGATTTTTCATCAATTAGTTTCATATATATAACATCATATGTATCAATTTATTCAGAAAATAAAAAATATACAACCAGATATTTTTACATAGATGAAAACAGTTAAAAAATACATATGTATAGGGATTGATATCACCTCCAAAACCAACAGTATTAAGTGAAATGAGGAAATGAAACCTTGGGATTTGACTAAACTATTTAAATATACCCATGGGGAATTCCATATGAATTATTCTAGATTGACCATGGTTTGGATAAAACCTATATGCAACTAAGAAACAATAAATGTGATCATATACAGTATATAGACATCATGGAATAAATTATATTGAATATGTTGATGGATCGTTTAAATAATTGATCAATTAACCGCAAAAACAACAATTGGATTGATTATAAACAAAATTATATATTAAAAATTGATAACATGTGGAATTATATATACATAAAAAATTCATTTATGGGTAAAATATGTAATAAATTAAATTAAATTATAATCTTTATTTTATATGAAATTATAAACATAATACATGAGTAACATATAAACTCATAAATTTAAAATGAACATATTTTTCATATGTTTTTTATGATACATTTACTGTATCTCATAACCAATGAGAATACATCAATAAAAAGGGGTGATTATAACTCTTAATAAGGTATAATCAATGGTCAAAGAACATGACAGATCATAATGGGTAAAAAATGAAAAATAACATGAGATAATAGAAATATATATTCATCAACTATAACATTGAAATATAGATATAACATAATATTGATACATACAAAAACATATCACTATGGATTATCATCATTTTTTTGCAAAAAAAATGTTAACAAAGTTATTACTCAACGTACAATAAACCATATAATCCATAGAGATTTATTTTTTATTCAATGAATTGGTTTCCTATAATGGAACGCCATACAATTGTATTATTTGTTTCCCACAAAATCACACAATTTCAATTTTTCATGGAAAACATATAATTCTTCTTAAAAAATCACCGACTACATAAATTATTCAAACATTTTAAATTGAATCATTTTTAAAACATGTATATGGGTTGTGGGATTCATACATGTAAATCCCTGAATCAATAAATTAGGTTTAAATATAGTTTAACACTAATTGGAAAATAATCATTTTTTATTCAAAATATAAGAATTTAGCATTAAAAAGTTTGGAATTCGTGAAATTAATTAATTTTAATTGCATGTATAATACAATGAATAAAAATGGGTAACATTTGATGGATTGGTTTCCTCTGATTAATTAAATGTTATTTTTATGTAATTTGAAATAATGTAATTTAATATTTAGAAGTACCATTATTAAGAGGTAGTTTTTTAAAAAATTATATGAGAATAATACCCTTATGTTAAATCCTACTACATATTATTGCTCTTATGTCTCTTGAATATTATAAATCATCCAATTAAATATTATAATAAGAAGTGATTTTTGTTAATTTTTTCCTATTTATTAATTTTAATCATTTTATAATATCTTATAGTTTCCATAATTTTATGGGAATCATTTTTTAATGATGAATTACTTAAAATATTCTATCTTTAAATGATTCAATATAATTTATTAATTAACATTTATAAATTATAAACATTTAAGTATAAATATTATAAATTATTATTTTCATATATTTATATATTATTTTTTTAACCATCACTAAAGTTAGTGATGATATAATAATTTACCACATCATTATGGGTGGTTTATCAGGCATCAATGATACATTACAGAATGAATTTGAAAGAGATGTCTGGGATAGACATAATTTATATTCAAATTTCATAAGGTCAAATAATGTAATTATTGTAATTGAAAAATAATAATTAGCCATACTTATAAAAATAATTAATATGATTCGGGAAAATCAATATGAGAAGAGGTAAATGGAATAATATTATATAATGAACTACACTTTTATCAAAGTTATTTATTTTGGATGAAACTAAATTCAATAGATGATTGGAGTTCATATAAATAATAAAATACAAAAGGATGTCAAGTGTTGTAAGAGATATTTTTTAAGTAGGGGGTTTTCTTTGGAAGGTGAGGGAGTTTTTGTTTTTTACAAGATGAAGAGGGTTTATTTTTACATAATGAGAGGGAAATTTTATGATAAAATATTGAATAAAATATTATATCTAATGTATACAATGTAATACTGATTTTTTCTACAATATGATATATATTTTATAAAATAATATGATTTTGTAAAAATAAAACATTATGGGATACAAATTTATTATTTAATCAAAAGGAAACATGGAAAAATAAAAATAATAATTATTTAATACATTAGAATAATGGATTTGGAAAAAATATATGATTGGAAAGGATTTTTATATTATTAAAATTAAAAAACCAGTCAAAAAATGTTTTTTTTCATTCTATCATTTTTATAATTTATTAAAACTTTATTACAACATCATTGTTGTAATTAAAAATAAATTGAATAGGAAAAAATTGTATTCTCACTATTCACATAAATATTGACATAAAATAATTAACATATAAATTCTTCACATAAAATTTTGATGTTATGATTCCAAAAATCAAATTCAATTTATCAAAATATATCTCTATCACTAGAAATTTTAATTTCTCTACGAAAATAATTATATCATATAAAAAGATAATTATCATTAAAAATTTCATATTAATATCATGGAAATTTTATTCATAATTTTTTTTCATTGAATTATAATATTTTAATTTTACTAAATTATTTATTACAAGTGTAATTTATATAAGGTTTTATTATTATATTAATAATAAAAATTCTCAACATCCTAGTAACTATTATAACAGTTAGGTTACAATTTAAATGGTATGGTTACTATTATATGGTTTATATTACAACATATAAAAACTTGTTTATTCATTTATAAATCATTACCTATAAATTATTAAATATTATATAATTTAATATAATTTTATTATTATTGGATTATTAATATTCATTTTCTTTACTATAGTGTTGTTCATTAATCCGATGTTTCTAATTAATTGGGGTGATCAAAATTTTACAATTTTTTCCCACTGTAATTTTTTTTATTTTCAAGGGTATTGTAGAGGATTAATTTAATGAACTATATTAATTAAATAATTTGTTTTTTAGTTTATATATGTGCTTGATGTAATGAATATTGTAAAATATAATACAATAAAAATTTATTTTTGAAAAATTAATACTTATAATGTTTGGGGAGTTTCATTATTCCCTAACATAACATTTTTTCAAAATAAAATTCAACTCATACTCTCTTTTGAGAATAGTCGAGGGTACTTTTTCAGCATTTTTTGACTCAATTATTTATGTTTCTTGTTCATATTTATGCTTCTACCACTACATTTTCGAGACGACATTTGTACTATTTGGAAAAAAATTCAATGATATCCCTGATCATTATCAGATCCTCCTCATAATAAAGTTCATTTCCCATTTCTTCTACATCTATATTTTATACATGTGTGGGATTAGGTATGTGATACACTAAGATATTTATGGGGAACACATAATAAACATGATCATTGTTCAGTGTATGTTCTTCCCAAAAGATAACATCTATTATGAGATCATTTAACTGAATGGGGTTAATGTAATTATGATTTTGAATTAGATTCTTTAAAATATACATGAGTCTCTCATTGATCATATTCAAAGGAAACCATTGTCCTCATTTGAATCCTTATGTCCCTTCGAAAATTTTCAATAATGATTTTCTCCAGACATAAAAAATATTTTATATTTTTTTTGATGGATTTATCCATTTCAGTCATCTCTTAAACATGATATTTCTCTTGTTACATTCATTCACCAACATCATCCTTATTTGGCATAGTTATTTATCCCTATCCATATATTGATTCTCATAGAATAATTTGAGTACATGAGTGGACACTATTGTTTTCAGGTACTCAAAAAAAGTTGTGTATCCATTCCACATATAATTAATTTCAATGAGGTGGATATAATCTTGTGATAATGTTTATGAATGGTCCTTTTATAGTTTACATCAGTTTTGTGGTGATATGTCCACCTAAAAACCAATTAATTATTTTGTGTATTTTGATGATTTTTCACGATTATTATGTTATCCTTTGACTGTGAATAGAAAATTGAATAATTTTTTACCCCATGAATTTGCACCACTAATATTACATATATAATTGAATATTATTCAAGAGATAAATCATCTTACATTGTAATGAATTTTGATTTCATGGTGAGCTAATAAACCACAAACCATATCCCATTATTCTCCATAGATGTCCTTCAGAAACTATTAATAAATTATATAGTGAGATTCTCCCATTTACACATGATCATATTAAATGGATAAAACATGACCTGTTATTTTTTCCATTATACTTTATCATACTCACATTCCATGCACCTGGAGGTATAATCTATGTGATTTTGTTCTTTAGGTTTTCTCACCAAATGATCTTTTGATGCAAATGTTATATCATAGTACTTCAATGAATCATATAGAATGAAGAGCTTTGTAAATTAACCAATAGGTCATTATTTATCCCTACTGATAAAGGAACACATATTTTCATTCCAAAACAAATGAAACCATATCTATAAATATGTAATACATGAAGATTCCACTGTTTTACAACATTCACATTCTTTGGATTCTCCAAATGATCCATTAAACCTTAATTAATTCTTTATTGGATGGAATATTTATAAATTAACTATTCATGTTATGATATATTCCATTACATTACAAATTATAGTTCCACACATTAGACATATATGAGGATAGGTACGTTCTCATTCGATATCATGGTTTAGTATAGAAGGTTTGTATCTTTTAAGGGAATTATCTACCATATTTTCACTTCATAGATGAATGTGAAGGGATAAATTATAGTCCATAATTAGATCTAAGCATATTAACAAACACATTTTTATCTACATAAATGTGAAAATATTATTTACAAATTAGTAGTAAATTTATATCTACCATTTTATGTAAAAAAATTTCCCCATATATTTTGATGATAGATGACATCATCTAACTCTAGGAAATTAGTAGGATAGTTCTACTCAAGAGGAATTACCTATCTTGATACATAATAAATATCTTTTACATTATTCTTGAGTACCGATATATGTACTTTTAAAGATACATCACAATAAATTATTCAAAATTCACCATTTTATGTTTCTTTTATCATACATGGACATTCCAATATATTATTTAATGCATGGATAATATATTCATACCTATTTTCCAACTAAACATGAATCTAATTGAAGTAAAAAAGATTGCATTTTTGATAGACAATTTTTTCTCAAAAACTCTATAGTATCATTATAGACCATGGAATCTACAAATATAAATTATAAGTGTTGGACATCACCACACCTCGGCGTCATTTGTCAAGGAAGGATCAACTAAGATTCCATATCTAGTCTAGATGTTCCCTAAAAATTCAAGTTGTTGTAACCCAAGTTCACATTTCTTGATTTTTAATAACATATCATCCTTCCTCATAGTTTGTAATATGAACATTAGATTATCCTAAAACTCCTCAATACATTTGAAATATATCATAATTTTACCAATACATTCAACTATAATCTTACACAGTAATATTGAAGAATTATATTTACAAAATCCATAATTATAGAAGGAACAATAATAAATATTATACAAATTAAAAAAGGTAAATCTCATATAATTTTTATGTGGCTTTCATTTTGATAAATTATTTATTCTAACTTCACCGATGATATCCTAGTTGAAGGTAAATCATTGAAGAGAATTTTCCCCCATGATGATGATTGAACAATTCATAAATAAAATAAAGAAGATATTTTTTTTCATTATGATCACATTTAAATCTCTAAAATAAATACATCATTTCATTTATTTGTCCTTATTAAGAAATTGACCATGTTCTCTCCAAGGAGAAAAAATGGTTGAAGAAAAAAATTCATGAAAAGAACATAATGTTTCATGGATAATTCCCATATCTAAATGTACTCAATTATATATGGGATGTTAAATATTACCTAGGGTCAGGTTATGAGTTAGATGGAGATTTATATATCCCATTTAATGGATGTTTCAAGTAACAAATTAGTAATAACATAAATATATTACATAAAAATGTATATGTTTTCTACAATTAAATATTCAGTTTTTCTTTTTATTCATAAATAATTCAAACAACAAAGGCTATTATAGGTGTTTTTACATTGAGTTCGGTCGTGAAAATTTCTAATTTGTAAATAAATATAGGGATTCAATCCTATAACTCAAAAATTTAAATGGTGTTATGTTTAACATAACATTATACATTGAGATCATGTATATTTATAGTTTAATGTCATATTGGTACCTTTGGTTTAATACAAGATTACCTTTGAGATTTTACATTCCAAATTTGATACTCAAATTTCAATATATAATTAATAGAAGAATTATTACTAAATATCATTTAACTATTAACTATATAGTAAAAATATTTGGAATTCTTTCTTGTTTATTTGATAACATTTACTAGATAATGATGTTCATAGAACAAGAGTTAAATAACATAATGAATATATTTTAAAAACATTGAATGTACATGTGAAAACATTGTTTGGGGCCATGAATTCTTCTATATTTATTATGAATGACCAAACATACTCCCTCAAGATTTTATAATTCTCTTTATAGTTAACATCTACTATCATCATATTTTGACATTTATTTGCAGTGAATCCAAAATTTAAACAATTGAATCATTGAAATTAAGGCTATTCTTTTACCATCCTCCTGATATCATTTTCATTATTATGTTTAGGATTTACCTACATATGATAATTTTGAGCTTTATATCCTCCTCTTTAACAATTTTAGAGAATTTATCCCCCAAAAAGTAGTTTCCATAAAATTTCTTCTAGAATCAGTTGAATGATGGTCATTTTAGTTTATTTCCCTGTTATCCATGATAAAAATTAAATGGTATGTTTTAAAAAAATTCACTCTTTTTTTATTTATCATATAATAAAAAATCATGTCTCCAATATCCATTTAATCCATCAATAAGATCCTCACTATCTCTTAATAGCTTTTATAATATTTATTTCATTATATTAAATCATATATGGGTTAACATACAACCAATGAACTTATCATCCTTTCCTTTAGGTTCTATAATAAAGATATCTATATATTGGGAAAGTATTTTAGTATTCTTTTAATAGGTTCAAAATGATTATTTTTTTTGGATTCAACTATATGAATGCATTGTCTAATATTTTTTACAAAAATTTTGAAAATATTTTATGAAATATGGTTTCCATAACTCTTCCCTCTCTATTGAATAAATCCCCCCTTAGATTCATGTTTATAAATAGTGTCCACCGTTTATATGATTCTCCTTAAAATAGTTATGCTACCATGGATAATCTATCCATATTTGAATTGTTATGTATATAAAATATGATTTATAAAGAATTAATTTATTATTTTGAAATTAATGGAATAATTGATCGAATAAGAAAGGTATTATTTATCCAATGAAGGACTAAGCTTCTTGTTTATCCCTTTGAGGTGAATCTATCCACTCAATATTATTAATATTATTATTCATAATTTGAATCATTTGATTCATTATTTTCAGTATTTTTTTCATTCCATATTTTAATTCATTATGGGGCCACCACTGTATCATGTATTTCAACCATAGTTTAATTAACTAGAACTATTTCGCACTATTTTATAAAAAATACTTTATGATAAAAACAATACACTTATAAATCCTATAATTAAAAAATTAATTAATTTTTCTAAAAAATACATGATGTGAATATTAATTAATAACCTATTATAATATGTACATTTTCTATGTTGCTTTCATAATGCTTAAAAATATCATGTCATTTACCGAACATAACCTAAAAGAGTGTCAAAATTATTGTGTAATGTGGCCTATTATTGTGTTAATGTGATGATTGAATTAAACAAAATGTGCCCTTTACGGGGTTATTACCCCAAGGTAAAACTATTTAAGATCAAAATCTAGTTGTATTATCTTTTGATACATTTCATTTCTTGAAAACCAATCATTTAATACTTCACCAATATTCTGTGATGCTTTAATATATTTATATATATCACTTGCATTATTAATAAGATTTTATAATACTAATTTCTATTATAATATATAAATTTCCCTAATATAAATTATATAAATGAATAATTTCAAAGAAAAATGATTTTGTTACATGATAGATCACTTTATAACACATATTCCCCCGAATTGTTGAGTTTCCTAATACTTATTAACATACCAATAGATAAACATATTCGATATTCTAATCAATTAGAATGTATTAATTATAGGTTCATTGTAAAAAAATTTAACGTACCTCATATATTCGAGATATACATCAACATGAAGGGGTTAAAATATACAAAAGTTTGGTATAAAAAGGATAATGAAACATGAATGATCATAAAGTATTATAAATGAATCATAAAATGATAAAAAAAAATAAAAGTAAATTATACATAACATAATTGGTACATTCATAAATATATCACCATGGATCATTATCATGTATTCATAACACATAGGTATCATAGTGATAGAATATGGTATCTTAAATGATTCAATATTTAGAGATTTATTCAATACCAAAATTATTGGAGTTTTATCAAGATTCACCCCTTATGTGTCAAAATTATTATGTTCCATAGAGATCTTAATAATTCATTTCATTTATAACATTTCAAAAATAATGATTGTGTTTCATATAAAATTATTATCTATACCTATTATTGATGAAATAAAAATTATCACACTTTTAAAAAAATTGATGGAATGGGTGTTTCATTCATTTAAATCCATAAACCAATAAATCATGTCTACCTATAGTTGATTCTCATGAAAAAATATATATTTAGGAATACACAATATGCTAATTTCGTATTAAACATTGAGAAATCTAATAAATGAATTATACTTTTTGGAGGGTATAATATGAAATCCCACGCTTATTGTACACGAATATTATATAATTTTATATTTATATTTATTAAATTATTCATACACTAGATTAAGGACAATAATAGGTTAGTGTATTTGGATACTAGGAACATAATATTATTTTCTATATATTGATCTTCATTAATTCGCAAAAATATCTTCCCATTTTGTAATGTTTATAGACATACCCAAAATAAAACTATTATCCATATCTCTTATAATAGAAACATAATAAAGGGTGAAATCGTATTCTTAGTAAAGGTAAACAAGTGAGATATGTATGCATAACATCAACATAAGGGTATGAATATATGAGTATAACATATGAAAACCAAACCATACATATCAAATATCCAAATATCGATTCATAAATTAAGTATTATATGTTAATTATACATTAATAATAAGATAATAAAAGATCACGATCCATGTGAGCATAATATTTTCATAAGAGATTTAATTGTAACATACATATATGTAGAAAAAAATCATACTATTGTAGGTAAGTCTCATATAAAAATCATATAAATGAACCGTATGTGATGCTACAGATCTTGGGAGGGACATACTACAATAACATGGGGAATCTCTTTCCTCACAGTGGAATGGGTAGACTCCTCAAACAACTATATTATTCAAGGATCATCACAAATAAGTCATTCCATACAATTTCCATTACTGAATAGAGATCAATCCATTTTCTAGTATTGTCTTACTGAACCTAGTTCACTACCAATTCTAGCACTATCTTATAGAACTAGGTTCAAACTCATTTATATTCACTTCATACTGAACCATATTTACTCCCTTTTCTATTTTTTTTATCTCATGAGTTAAAAATTATTACCCAATCCATTTGTGGTAGATATAGTTCAAACCATTATTCGGTTATAAAGTAACCACCGTAAGTGGATATAACCTAACCACAACCTTTTGTTAGGACATAACCACCATCATACCAATAAAATCATAAATATGTGTTCCCTATAATCATTAATATTCATTATTTCCTACCCATGAAATGAAATGGGTATCATGAACACATCATCATTTAATAATCTATGGAGGAGAGATAGGTTTCATAATCATTCCATTATATTATAAAAAAAAACAGGATCTCGAATTTAAAATAATTTCATCATGGTATAATCCATATAAGACAAAAAAGGTTCATAAACATTATTCTTTAAAAAACAAACCTACCATTTAGATAAATAATATAAATGGTATCTATAGATCATATCCAAGGAAACATATATTTAAAAGAAACATATATATTAATTGAATAAAAATCATTCAAAAAATCATTTAAAAAATTTCATTGAAAATATTATGTGAAATATAAATCTCTTTTTTATATCCATGTCATTGAAAATTTCTTATATCTTTTATAGAGAAACCATTTAATAATAAATTGAAACATTTATTAATGAAAATATATGATCCATTTTGAAAATAACTTTTTTAAAAACTGAACCAAATTAAAACAAATTTGAAAATAACTTTGAAAAATTATAAATGATGCTTAAATTCACCTAATTTTCATAAAAATTGGAATTATTTTTCATTTTATTCATGTTAAAAAATTGATTCAATTCAAATTATCAGGAAATCAAATTGTTAATTTTTTTGGAAATGTGTTAAATCTTTCTTTCAAAAACAATTTATAAAACTTTATCCATGGGAAACGTATTTATTTAAAAATAATTTTAGAATAATAAAATATTTTTTAAAGCATTTCATGAAAACATGGTTTTGGCTGAAAATGTCTTTCTTAATGATGAGAGAGATAAATTAAGGTTTTATTAAAATAATTCCATCAATTATATTATTAAAAAAATTGTAAAATCATTCATATTACGTGAATATATGATTAATGACTATATTACAATAAATTTAATGAGAATTTACAAACGTAATTGATATGATTTTATCCACGTAAACATAATATAAACAAGAACTATAAATAATGAGATTGGAAAATAAAATATTTATCACTTTGTTAACATTGAATTTTATTACCCCTAAAGGAAGAAAAAGTTCATAAAATATCCTCATGATAAATAAATTCATGATATTACATGTCAAATGGTTGGCATATAGACCTCTTAATATCTATAGGTGTATAACATGACATATATCCCAATGAATGAAAATTGAGGCCAAAATCCCTTAATAATTTGAAAATGATTTAACATTAAATTCCATGAAAGATAGATCTTAAAGGGATATTTAAATCCTTATAAATGTATTTAAATTAATATTCAAATAAAATCAAGGCATTTATACACAATACATAAGAGAATTGAGTTTTCAATACATATTTTTTTTCATGTATGTAAAAAGTGATATGGAAATCTCTTACCTTATGTCCTAACATCCATTATACTCTTTAAAAACTCATTTATAATAAATATAATTATATTATAAATATAATAAAGTACCATATTCCTAAATATCATTTCATATATAATTTTTATATTTCCTTTAATTACCTCTTTATTAACCATTCCAGGTTAATGAAAGTTTTGGTGTAATAATCGATCTATTTTTATATTGGTTTTTATTATTAATAATTTTGGTCCTCATTATTTTATCACGGCTACATAATATAAATAATAATACCAATTATATAAATATCATATATATATATATATATTATTTAAATCAATCCATTAAATTTAGTGGTAAAAATGAAATAAACCATTCCTGGAGATGAATGGACATACATATTCAAGGATCTATTTTTATTGTTGTATTTAATTGAATGTGATAAAATTAAATGATATATATTATCATTAAAGACTCAATTTTATTGATATATTTTATAAATTATTATTAAACATGTATTTATTATAGGCCATGTATACTTTCAAGTAGTCACATCACTTGGCGATGTAGTAGTCCTCTTTACACATGAACAACACAATTGTTTTCCCAAAAATGAATATCATGAAGGTATGTGTGATAAAAAATTATAAAATAAAAATAACATCATAATTATCATATATACAGTATAATTCAACATTATTACAATCTTTTAGAAGTGGAAATGGAAAAAAGAGTTACATCAGTTTTGGAGGCAATAGTAAACCATAGTCACGAATAATGATTTTCTAACCTATTTGATGGTCGTTGTGATGGATTTAGATCCCTAAACTAATAGAAAAACATATTAGTGGATTCAAGATAATTACATCAGAATATATTAATGGAATAATTTTAATTAAATAGTGTTGTGTAACAGAAGAATACAAAAATTCCCAATGATGAATGTTAACTTTTCTTAGAGTGTCCACCATAGATTGAAATAAAATCCTTATAGGATGGTTATTTCTATAATAAGGTGTAAAAGAAGAGAGTAATGCATTTTTTTGAGTCATTTTTTGGGGGATTTTAAAAAACAAAAAGATTTTGTAGGTTTCTTAATAGATTATAGGGGAGTCCTTTTATATTTGGGGGAGAGGACACACACTGTATTTATTATATGAATTAAGTGATTCCAAATTTTTTACTTATTAAAAGGGTAAAAAATGGAACATTATAAAACTATATAGGTGTATTGGTAGAAATATGACAATATAACTATTTTCATATTAAATTATTTAGGTTTTTTTTAATTATCATTTTAGTTTAACACTTTAGTAAATACATATTTATCAAACTATTGTAATTAAAATATACTAAATTGAATTATTATTTAAGTCAAAAAAATCCCAATATTTTATAATAAAAATTTTAATGATTCAAAATATGGAATCCTATTATTTAAATTCTATTAATACTCTCGGGAATTTTTATTCAGAAATTCATATCTTAGATGTGATTATAAACCTCATTTTTAAAGAGAAAATGTACCCCTATTTATAAGGGATTTAGATAAAAATAAATATAATATTCATTATAATTGAATAATATGTATTAAAAGATATAAAATTTATATAGTTGTTCTTTTATATGAATGAAAAATATTATTCAACATTATAAATAAATAAAATGAAAATATTGTTATCATTTAAAATTCAGTTTTTTCACTATTCCTGAAAAAATAAAAAATATCAAAAAAATATAAAAAATTGACACATAGATAATTATTATATTATGATATAAAAAATAATGATAAATTTCTTAATTAAATATAAAAATGGGGTATATAATTATAAATTTTAATAACGAGACTTATTAAAAACCACATTGAAATCATACATCCATCTTCATTCATTACATAAAACATAGATTATTATACATATTTCTTAATTAGAAAACGATATAATTTCTACAAATGATAGGATATAATAAATTTCCAACATATATTTTTTCAGTTATGAGGTCATCAATGGTATTTATTTTTTTTATCTTTGTCAATCATCTCTTTATCCAAGATTGATATAATTTCATTAATGTCTTGAAAATATTAAGGGTTAAATTCCATTGATAAAAATATAAAATTTCCATTAAATTATTTTTTTTGGAAATCAAAATAATTAAATATATTTTGAAAATATTTAATAAAAAACATATAATAACATTTACATGATTCATATAACTTAGTTATTGAAATACAATATATCAAAATATTACTTATACCACATCATTCTCAATCCTCCAAATATAAATCATTACGTCATTAAATAATAAACTATTCATAAAATTTGATATATGAGGTAGGTTTTAAAATTCATCAATATTAGTTTAATCATTATTATACACCATTTCTTATAACATCAATACCTTTCATTTTTTGTTCCCAGTATCTTCATTATTATCTATAAAACCATTACTCTTACAAACATGGGGATATTCATCAATAGCATTCACCTTTGGGAAAAAGTTTTCAAAATTCCTAAAAATTTCCATGTTTATAGAATCTAATATCTAATGAAATAATAGAAAGACCATTATTCTTTTCTATTACCTTAAATAAACATTACATTTCCCCTAACTAGTTAAATGCTGATTGTCTTTTATTTCCATGGACAAAACAACTTTTCGCCACCATAAAAAATCCACACGAGTTTTTCCCAAGTTCTAAACTTATATAAAATTTAATCACATTTACCTTATTCTCTAAAGAACTATATTTCTTGGAGAAAAATAAATTTTCATCCTATTTTGATTACCATAGTTGGGTAACTTCCACGTTCAAAATAATGTTCTGTGGAAACAAATTTAGCATAATAAAAACATCATTCACTATAGTCATCATCCCAATTGGATACCCATCAGAAAATGATCCTTCAAATTCTATGTCACCTTACTTTTTTATATTTCACTCTATTGAGAGAACCCGAAAACATAGTGTGAATAGAAATAGTCATAGTGTAAATCCACAGAATCAGGAAAATAAATATCTTATATGTTTTCCAAATCCTGAAAAATTATTTTTAATCCATGAGACCCCGGAAATGTTCGAGGATATTCATTTCCATCATCATACTAAATAATTTCATGAAGTTATGTAATTTGTTTTAGGATTTCCACATATTTTTCTATAACATCCCGATTCCGAAAACCGCCCAGAGGTTCCCCTTACCTAGTTGGTAACATGGTCTCAAGTGAATTTCCCCGAATGCTAGAGGATACCAACTAGCAGAGAGGTCCGTGGGTGTGATAGTGGGGAAACTAATCCCTCATTGGTAGAGAAACACATTGGATGTAAAATAGATAACAATAACGGAATTAGTAAAAACATGAAATAAGATAACCACGGAAGTAATAAACAACTGAATCACATATGTTAGGATACATGATACAAATGTATAGAAAAAGAGCCAAAACTGTCACAATACTGAAATACAGTACTAAACCAATGTACAAGAAAACAGTAAAAAACTCCTCAGCATCACAAGCCATAGATTTGTCTCATGTTCTCCAACTCCGCAGAAATCATGTACCAGATGTAGAAGGGTGCTTTCCCTTATCTATACCTGCAACAATATAATCAGTTTGGTACCAAAAGTATGACCCAAATAGGGTGTTATACTAAATATCAATAATATTCCACCAATATATATGTTCCTAACAGTCAGTGAATATATATGGAAAGCAATATGAAAATTAAGTAATATACAGGTAATTACTCAACAGTAACCATTCATATAGTTTCAATTTATTTAATTATAAGATATCAAGTAAGAATATAATAATAAACAGGGGACCCTCTAGGATGTACTCACAGCCTAACGTCTCTGGTCTAGCCAAAGCAAACCCAAGATTCCCTCTTGGAAGTACACACAGTCTAACCCCTCTGGTTCACCTTTTTCACAGACTCTTTGAGGAATATCTCACAGTCATTTCACCATTTAGTCTTGTATTAGTAACTAAAAGGAACTATGAGAAGCACCAAACATCCAATTCCCTTTGTGGCCCACATTGAAGAACTAAAGACACTATTAGAAAGCACTTACGCCCATTCCCCCTATGGTCTCACATCGTAATAGTAAATAGACACTATGTAGAAGTTATCAACATCCATTCTCCATATTGTCTACTACACCCGGTTCTCACGGCCCTGTGTAAGTAAATCGAGCACAATGATATATAACGACCAATGTAAACCTCAACAAATACCTGGACAAATAGTTTAAAACATATTATCATGTCAAATAAAATAATCTTACTCCATCCTATCAATACTATGAATAGAAATAAATCATCCTAACTGGCTAAGAAATACCATACAGTCATAAACAATATAATCCTGAGAAACACATCTATAACATATAAATTAAACCTATTCAAATTCAATTGACCTCTACTCAAGAATATAAATCATAGAAGGTAATAACAGGGTCAAAACCATAAACATGCAATACCTTGTTCAAGGGTATCAGAAACTTTTGCACATATAACTCAACGACTAACTACAGAAAGACATAAACCACCTACCTTGGAATCATGAGATTGATATACATGAACCTCAAGACTTTAATCTACCTAGAATTTTATAGATCGATAAAAACATCTAAAATGTTTAACTGAAGATAATATGAAATAGATGAGAAAGCAGGAAACAATGCTCTAGAAGAAAGAAGAGATTACTGAGGCGATCCCAACACAATTGACGACAGTTGAATTGGAGAACAGATTCTTGATTGGGGGATTCGAGAAGATCTATCGCCGTGAAGATTCTCCCAGATGAAGAAGGTGAAGAAGAAGCATGTTTTTTCCGTCAGATGTGACCCATGTTCGTATAATGAAAAAAAAGTAGATGGTGTGTAATTTTAAAGTATATGGCATGTACTCGCCTTATTCACCCCCACCTAAGGAGGTCTCCAGGTCACCACACATGGCTATGTTCTTGGCTGTTAAATGGACAACACACAACTGCGTGCAAAAAAGAGTACATGACATGTACATTTAAGTACACAGCATGTACTAGAAAATTTTCTAGAAACTCCTCTTTTTCTCAAAACACCATGAAAGAGAAAAACATACCCAAAAAAAATCTGGGTTCATACAAATATCCTTCCATAAGTAAATTCATCGCAGAATTTTCCTAGAAAATGCGACGTAGATAAAGAATCCTCGAAAAGCCCTGGCCACTATGTTCGTACATCGGCCTTCATCACCCAGTTCTCATCCTGTATTCGACCAAGATTATATAGCTCCTATACCAGAGGAACAGACAAGCCACAGAAAACATTCATACTTCATTCAACAATCCAGATAATATACTACTCATACAAGGCGTCCACCACAAACTCATCCTCCTCAAGTTGAAAAACATGAGAATGTAATGAGAAGTAATGAAAAAGAAGAGAAATAGGTATGACATCGTGCATATCCCGGTACCTCTATGTTAATTGCAACCAATAGGCGATCGACCCAACTCTCTTTAAATACTAAAAGGGACCAATGTAACTCAGTGAAATCTTTCCATATCTGTTAATCCTCCTATGTCCAATCATTGGTGTGACATGTAAGAAAACCTAATCCTCGAACATGAACTCCAGAGGACGTCTTCCTTGATAAGAATAAGACTTATGTTGAGACTGTGCATTAGCCATCCTCTTACGAAACAAATCTATCTGTTTTGTGGTCTCTTGGACCTGACGAGGTCCCTACATAGCTGCCTATCCTACCTCCAGCCAATAAAAGGGTAATCGACATGGCCTACTGTACAAAGACTCATAATGTGGATGCTCAAAGAATGTCCTCAAGCACATGAATTGTATTATCAGATTGGCCATATTTCATGGGATGGTATTTCATACTCAGAAGTACCAATGTACCCAAAGCCTTGTTTAATCCCTTCTAGAACCGAGAAGTAAAACGTTTTTCCCAATAAGAAACAATGGAGTGTGTAACTCCATGTAAATGTACAATCACTCGGATGTACAACCTTCCCAGCTCATCCACACAGATGGTCTCCTTGATCAGAAAGAGGTCGTCAACCTATTCATGTCTATTATTGACAACCCACACTTCATTGTTCCCTCGAGGCGACCTTGGTAAACCTGTCAGAAAATCCATTGCGACAACATTGCACTTCCACTCGGGAATGGGTAACTGTTGAAAAATCCCCGGTGGTCGCTGATGCCCTGGCTTCACCTGCTGATAGGTGGAACACCTCATGATGAAACTAGAAACATATCTCTTCATACATGGCCACCAATACTTTCTGTCTAGGTTATGATACAACTTCTTGACACTCGGGTGAACATCCATAACTGAAGAATGGATGTCTCGCATCAACTCCACGCGTATGTCCACTGGCACCCATACGCTCCCATGAAAACACAAGATCGCACCCTCGCCTACTGTCTATCTAGGAATAGGTTTCTCTCTTGACACATTATCTTGTAAGACCAGGCCTTCTGAATTTTATAGTTTCCTTGTTCGCACATGATCAAGTAGAGTAGAGGTAACATCTACAGAAGAATGGAAGGTCTGCCCCTACCTATCATCCACCACCAGATTCATCTAAGAGAAGAGATCTATAAGAATCCTCTCACTACTAGCCTCCTAAACTACATGTATTTGAGTCTTCCTTCTCAATGCATCAGCCACAACTTTTCCATTCCCAGGCATATATTCAATCTCAATGTCAAAGGACTAAAGGTACTCAACCCACCTTCGGTGTCTCAAATTCAAATCGCACTGAGTTAATATATACTTGAGACACTTGTGGTCGGTGAAAACCACAAAATGATCTCCTAGAAGATAATGTCTCCCACAAAGAAAATCATGAACAACTGTTGGAAGCTCATGATCATGTGTTGGGTAGTTTCTCTCATGTGGAATCAACTACTGAGACTCATATTCAACAACCTCTTCCCCTTGCATAAGAACTCCTCCCAGCCCGATACCAGATGCCTCACAAAAAATAGTATAGCTCTTTCTCGGCTCGGGAAATACAAGTATCAGTGCTGAAGTCAACCTCCCTCTCATATCTTCAAGTGCTAACTCACAAGAATCAGACCACAAGTACTTCACAAAAGTTTTAGTCATACCCTTCAATGGAACTACTAATTGTGAAAAGTCATGTATAAAACGTCTGTAGTTACAAAACATCACTACAAAACTCCAAACCTCAAAGAAATTTTTCAGATGCTCCCAGGAAACTACTACGCCCACTTTCTCTGGGTCTACAGATAATCATTCCTCAGAGATAACATCACCCAAGAAGTGAATCTGGCCCTTCCAAAAGTGTCATTTCGAGAGAATAGCATATAATTGATTCTCTCTCAATGTACTCGAATTATCTTAAGATGTGTGGTATGGTCATGTAGAGTGTGATAGTACCCCAATATATAGTCCATGAAGACTAAAATGAATAATCCAATTATGGATGGAACACTCGGTTCATCAGTGCCATGAAAACTGTAGGTGCGTTTGTCAGAACGAACGACATAACCACATACTCGTATAGACCGTACTTGCTCTGAAAGGTTGTAAGAGGTAAATATGATAATCTAGAGCACAAATGATGGTAACTGGATATCAAGTCAATCTTCATGAATACCCGAGCTCATAAATATGAACAAATATATCATCAATCCTCAACAAGGGATATCTATTCTGGACCATCAAATGGTTCAACCTACAATAATCTATAAACAGTCTGAGGGTATTGTCTGCCTTCTTCACAAATAGGACATGGGAACCCAAAGGATATGCACTGGGTTGGATGAAACCATTTTCATGAAACTACTCTAATAGCCTCTTGATCTCCAGTAACTCTGGTGTAGCCATCATATAAGGAGGAATGGACACTGGTGCCTCTCTTGTTACAAGATCGATAAAAATGACCACCATTTTCTCTAGAGGAAAACCTGGAAAGTCCTCTAGAAAGATATCCCTGAAACAATCCACCATTAGAGGAAATTCAATTTATAATGTTGCCAGATCATCTAGAAAAATACAAGCAATTTGTGTAATAACTCCCCCCATACCATGATTCTCAGGTCTCGTTCTACTCTCCTGGACATCCCATTCACCCTTGTAAAGAAATGATCTTCCCTCAGGTGAGGTGAAACTCTCTCAACGGAGATATAAAACAACAACTACCTAGAAAAGAACTATCCAGCCCATTCTGAGAATGAAATCATAGCTTATGATCTCTTGGACATAAAGGTTCCAAAAGAAGTGAAACCCACCAACCATTATATTGAACTATTTGTACTGTCTTACACTAGTCGTTCTTGTCCCCAATCAATTGTCTAGAATCAAGATATTAGTATGAGAAAAGATACAGAGTCCAAGACTCATCCAAAATGAAATAAATATTAAACTATAGGGAGCCCCTATATCTAAGAGAGAAGAAGCTAAAACTAAGGATACTAGGATCGTACCTTATACTGTAGAGGGTACAAGATCCTACTCTTACTGGTTCTGCTCCATTGCAAAAGTTTGGCCTACACCATGACAATGTGACCCGACCTGAAGACCCTGAGCTGATCCTCCCTATTGTTGCTAAATTCCTGGTTACTGGCTACCACGTCCATGATATCTACCTCGGCCTGTGCGACCGGAAGAACTCCAGTTCACTAACTAGTGAGAATCTGGTGGTGTTTTTTCCGAACAAGCAGTCATAGAAGAACCCCTATCACCATAATTTAGTGAGATGATCTGATAGAAGCACTTAATATGACCCATCTAGCCACATGATCGGCACTCCACTAGATCTCTTAGGAAATGTGGCCTCTTATGCCTGCTCTTCTGCACTAGTAGCACACCACCTAGCTACAAGAAATGGTGACTCTCCTCTTCGGATCCCCATTAGTAGACTCCCTGCGGCACTTCCTGCTGTCAGTAAGAGGGATACAAACTAAAGATGTCAAGACACCTAGGATCACAACTCCAGAATCCCTTAGATTGCATTCCATGATCAGCACCTGGTTTACTATAAAACTGATGGATGTAAACCTGAAGATGTTCACCTATGATCAGATGTAGTGCCTAAGACCATCCTCAAACTTCCTTTCCAGAAATATATCATCACCTATTAGAGTAGTCATATAGCTTTGTAGCTCTATGAAGTAAGAAGAATACTCAATAACAGAAAGAGTACCATGCTCCAGACTTATGAACTCTTGGGCCCGATCTACCCTCAAATTCTAAGAGTAGAAGTAATCATAGAAGGCCCACTGTAACTCATACCACACCATAACATATTGGAGTCCCAACAGTGCGATCACATCCCAACATCTCTTGGTGGAGTTACGAAGCATATACGTCGTGAGATTCACCCTCTCCTATAGATAAATCTTCAAATGCTCAAAGATATATAGCATGGCTTCAAACCATGACTCTGCAGCCTGAGGTCCTCTTTCTACTATGATGGTGGGAGGATGTTGCTGCCAGAAAACCCATGTCAACTCTGCCATAGATGGGGCATGAGGCAGTACTCCTCAGAAACTCTACAAGAACCTCATGAAGCCCTCTCAGAATAGTGCATCGACATCTGTATCCAGGATAACGGTTGGTTCCATGACTATCCCAACTGGAGGATATGAAAGTTTTCCCTGATCATCCATATCTGGTGTCTGATCACTGCTCAGAAAGTTGAAGAAAACTGGAGGACATGTTGGTGGAATGACTCTACAAGGAAAAGCGCAGACCATAGATCAAGATTAACAGGGAATGAAACATGGAAATTTGAGAAGGGAATAAGAGAAAGAAAGAATTCATGTTTTTCAAAACATGGATACAGGGCGTGTATAATTTCTACAAGGTGTGTTCCCATAAGCATCCACATGGGCATGTACTTATTCAAACCAAGGATGTGTAACACCCTATACACACGACGTGTTTTCCAAAAACACAATGTGTACTTTAATCCCCTTCTCTTGCACAAGTTCTTCTATACAGATAAGCCACATGGTTCTCCTAGAACAAGACTGTATGGAGTGATAATTCCAGACACGGCGTGTACTAGATGAACTTCACCAACCTGTTTAGGTTTTCACACAGCTGGTTACATGGCTCACTCTACATGAAGTATTTTTGGAAGAAATGACGTGTAATATATAGGTTTCACCGACCCATGTTGTTAGTCACACGGCCAGTTATAAGGCTCACTCTACACAATGTGTTCAAGGTTGACACGGCATGTATAACTTATTCTTCCATCCATCTGTGTCGTTAGTCACACGGGTTGAAACAAGGTCTACTCAACACGACGTGTACAACCGTCATACGACGTGTTTCCACCAAAGATTTATCAACCTCGTGTCTCTTCCCACATAGTCAATGACACGGTTATAGACAACATGTCTTGTACATACATTACATGACATGTACTCAACGAAAATAGTTCCTTCCCAAATAGAAGGACACATTGAATGTATTAATCGATACACATCGTGTATTCTAGGTTCTTCCAAACAGTAATCCTCAGAAAAAACTCTGAAACCCAGAAAAAAACTAAAACTATAATTAACATGCCAAATTCCGATCTGTGAGGGCCTATACTCACTACGAATCAATGTTTGACATCTTATATAGATCATATTCAAGGATAATAGTATAATGATCCACCAAATTCTGATCCATGAGGGCCCATAACCCCTCAAGAACCAATGTTTGGTGTTCATTCAGACAAAACCTTAGACAAAAAATACCTTTTTAAGAAGAAGGTATTCTCTCAAGGCATCTATCACAACAACATGAATATCTATCAAAACCTCTATCACAACAAAATGAAATCACTAATGCACCCAAAATGGAAAGATATGAATGCTTGACATGTGATTTATAAAAAGTTCAAATTTGATGCATGAGATGGAATACCATCATCTCATTGGGATGTAATAGAAATATAAACTCAATAATATAAACTATAACATCACATAACATGTGAATCACCAAGAAGTGAAATCAAATCAACTATAAAATTGAAAAACCAAAAAAATTGAAATAACAAGGTAGATTGGATATTCCATGTACACGGGTTAGCTACTCATGGGAACAACATATTACCAAGCATCTATTCATTCTTATCCCCGGATATAGGCTCAAAATAGTGAGTCAAGATGAAGGAAAAAATCCTTCTAATACCACTTTGTAACATCCCGGTTTCGGAATCCGCCCAGAGGTTCCCCGTACCCGTTTGGTCACATTGCCTCAAGCGCATTTCCCTGAATGCCAAAGGTTTCAAACTAACATCGAGGGCCTTGGGTGTGATAGTGGGAAAACTATGCCATCATTGGAAGAGTAACAAAGTGAAAGTAAAACAGATAACAATAGCGTATTTAGTAAAACCATGCAATAAGTAAACATTAGAAATAATAAAAAACTAGAGAACATATATAATGATGCATGATAAAAATGTCTAAGAAAACAGCTAAACACATCACATTTCTGAAATAAAGTGATAAACCAAAGTACAAGAAAATAGTAAAAAACTCCTCAACATCGCAAACCTCAGCTTGGTCCCCTACTCTCTAGATCCGCAGCAATCATGTACCTGATGTAGAAGGGCTCTTTCCCTTATCTATACCTACAACAATATAATATATTTGGGCCCAAAATCATGACCCATACAGAGTGTAAGACTAAATCCCAGTAGGAAACCACCAAGATACATGTGCCTTACGGTTAGAGAATATATATGGTATGCAATAAGCAAAATAAGTAGTAAACAAGAAAGTACTCATCAATAACCATTCCTACAGTTTCAAAGCATTCAATTATAAGATATCAAGTAAGCATCTAACCATAAGCGGGGAACCATCTAGTAAGTACTCACAGCCTAACCCCTCTAGTCCAACCAAAACAAACACAAGCAACCCTGTTGTATGTACACACAGTCTAACTCCTCTGGTTCACCTTTTGCACAGACTCTCTGAGGAAGCACTCACCGTCAATTCCCCCTTTAGTCTCGTATCAGTAAATAAATTGTTATCTAGGAAGAAATCAACATCCAATTCAACCTGTGGAACACATCGAGGATCTACAAAAACTTTGAGGAAGCACATATGTCCATTCCCCCGATGGCCTCGCATCATAATAGTAAACAGACACTCTGGAGAAGCCCTTAATGTCCATTCTCCCTATGGTCTACAACACCAGGTTCTTACAGCCATGTATAAGTAAATCTAGCAAATTAATACATAACAACCGAAGTATACCTCAAGAAATACTTGTCTAAATAGTATATATCATATCAACCTGTTAAATAAGATAATATTACTCCATCTTATCAACACAGGGAATGGAAAGAAAGTACCCTAACAGGCTAAGCAAGACCAAATAGTCATAAATAATAAAAGCATGATAAAGACATCCATACAATAGATATTAACCATATTCACATTCAATTGACTTGTACTGAAGAATATAAATCCTACCAGGAAATAAAAGTGTCAAAACCCTAAACACACAATACCCCTTTCATGTGTATCAGGCACTTTTTCACATATAATGTAATGACTAACTATGGAAAGGCACAAACCACCATCCTTGGAATCGTGATATTGATATTTGTGAACCACAAGACATGAATCGACCTAGAATTATGAATATCTACAAAAATTTCTAAAACTTTCTACCGAGGATGACATGAGAAAGAGGATAAATCTGGAAATGATGCTCTAGAAGAAGGAAGAGCTTAACCAAGTGATCCCAACGCAATCAACAATGGTTGAATCAGAGAACAGATGCTCGATCGGGGGCCCAGAGATGATCCATAGTCATACATATAATCTCGGATGAAGAATATGAATAAGAAGAGTGATTTGTATGTCACACATGACCCCATTCTTTTTAATGAAAAAAATAAAGTACATGATGTGTTCTTTTGAATTACATGGCGTCTACTCGCCTTATTTGGCACCTTCATAAGGTGGTCTCTAGGTCACTAGACAAGGCTGTGTGCTTGGTCGTTACATGGACAGCACCTGACTATGTGTGGAAAAAGAGTACACAACATGTACTTCAAAATTATCCAGAAACTCCTCTTTTTATCAAAAAAACTAGGAAAGAGAAATACATACCTAAAATAAAAATCTGGGTTCTTACATTTTCCCTAGAAGTTTCCAACATGGTTTTAACCAAGCCTTATTGACATGTACTAAGTGATTACTAATTCCACCTCTATGTGCCGTTTTAGAGATATTACCATGAGGTACAACTATGGTAGATCCATATCGACATATAGTATCCAGATAAAAAATTAATTTCTTGTAATCCTCATTCTCTATAAATTACAAAAAAAATTGATAATATTTTCATTACATTGATGAATCTTTAGACTTCGCTATAGAGACATTCATAGATATATTATTATAAATATCCCTTAGTATCTCACTACATTTTCTACATCAATGTTTCAAAATAAAAAAAACATTCCATTGATACTAACTTTAGTGAAAAAGTATTATTGTGCATTTATATTACATCATTTTAAATTAATATTCATTACATTACATAAAAACACCCAAGTATCACAATAGATTAGCGCCTTTGGTAACATGTAACTCAATATTCATAATTCATGTAAGATATTCAATGTTTCCAATATATGTATTCCCAATTATTATTCTCATAGATATACTCTACATAAAACAATTGTACATAACCTAGGAATACATATCATATGAAATGGTTAATCTCAAATGCCAGTAAGTGTAAAAAAGTGAAACACATAAATATAACATAAACATATATTTCTATGAGAACCTTATAATAATTTTTTAAAATCATACTATTCATATGAAATATTATAATGATGATTTATGGAATGATGATTTGATGTTCATATTACCTATATCATATGGTAATCACAGAGCATGTTTCATTAGAAAATAACATTGGAATAATATATATAATTTATATATACATATAAGAATAAAATATCATTTCCTTAGTATGAAATGATAATTCCAAAAACATATATGGGAATTGTATGTGTGGCTACACCTAATGGGATAGATAAACCAACCTCCAGTATAGAAACCCTTCCATCATAGGGGAATGGGGTTTCATTCAAAATAATCATAGATTTCACAGTTCACTTCCAAAACCATCATATAGGATAAAGTAGCATATTAAATAGAGTTCACTCCCCAATCTAGTCACATCTTACTGAACTGGGTTCACTTACCTTTCCATTTATATCATATATAATAGGTTCACACTATATTATAGTTTGTTATTACATAACAGGGTTCACAGCACATTTTATAACTATATATCTCATGATATATTAATATTTACCCAATTAATTGGAGGGAGATACATGTCATATTTGGTTATAAGGTATCCATCTTTAGTTGTTTTAAAATAACCACCATATTTAGTTATAACATAAAGACAATAACATTATGATAATCAAACATGTACTTTCTATAAGATCCTAAATATTCATAAAATAATATACCATGATATAAAATAGGTATCATAAATATGTCATAATATACTAACCTATGTAAAATAGACTTGTTTTTTAATCATTTAACCATAAAATAACTTGTGAAAATAAGTATATTAACTAATAATTTCAAAATACTATAACATGGGTATGGGAAGTGGTTTTGATAAACAATTTATAATAAAAACATAAACCATATAGATAATGAATATGAATTTTATTTCTGAACATATCCCCCAGAAGGCATATAAAACACCAACATATCATATCATAGATATAAAATAATTTTGAATGATCTTTTAAAACAAAACATTAATAAAATTACATTTATTTTGAAATCAAATTTTAAATCGTATAACCTTTTTGAAATTCCACTTAAATAATGAAATATTTTAAGGCATATAAATTATTATTTTAAAAATAATTTAAAACATTTCTTGAGGAAAAAATCATTACCAATTTGAAAAAATCATTTTATAAAATAATATTTTTTAAATTTTTTCCGTAGAAAATAAAAATGAAAAATTTTATTGTATGATTCCATTAAAATGTTGTTCATGAAGATGGTATGTTTTTTTCATGTCATACACATTAAAACAAATACACCATAAACATCTTTAGTAAAATAAAAAATGGGCATCATGTGGACAAAAAATCGGGATTACACTGAAATAAATTTTGTAAGGATCTGAAAAATGTGTAAACATTTATTATAAAAATTATATGATAAAAATAAATAATTTTATGGAATTTCTTTTAAAAATATGGTTTTGAATGAAAATATATTTTGGACTGAAGAGAGAGATATTGTAGGATTTTATAAAAAATAGTTTATCAATTATCATATGTTTAAAAGAGAGGAAAAATTGTTCAACTACATGAATATATCATGACTAACTAGTGAAGAATAAAATTAATTATATATTACGAGATATAGATCATAAGATGAAATCATTGGATGTATAATAATAATTAATCCCAGTAAATGATAAGATCGTAACATAAAATATTTATTAATTTGATAACATTTATTAAAAATACCCATTAAGATATAAAATAAAATAGAACATAAAATATCACATGGAAAAATAAATTCATTATATTTCATGTCAATGGGGAAATATATACACATCATAAAATAGTATAGGTATATAACATAAAATATGTCTCAAATAAAGAAAATATAGAAGCAAATGTGTTACCTCATTGGTTACATTCGAAACTAAATCCACAAGAAATTGTGATACTCAATTGAATATATAAATACCAGTAATTAATTATATAATAACCTTAAAATAAATTCATGGGAACTGTGCACACCACATAAAATAAATAGGTTGTGAATATGGCATGTGTCTGACAAATGTAAAAAAGTTAAATGGATGTACCATATCTTTTTGTTTTGACTTCTATCATACTCTTATAAAACTAATTTGTAATAATTATATGTTGCTTATAATTAGAATATAAAACCATATTCATAATTACCATACAATATATGATTATATTGAGACCTTTTTGTCCCATTTTACTAATAATTACACAGTAAAATTGTGTTTTAGGTAATATAAGTTTTTTCATATATGTTATAATTTCAAATATTTTAAGTCTTCATAAATTGATAATAGTTCAAACATATAATTTGTTTTCATGATATAAATACTATATATATTCATCTTATTTGTAATTATAGCTGTCTTTAAAATTTAGTGTTATAAAATAAAATACCCAGTTCATGGACATAGTTGGTCGTACGTCCACATGAATGATATTTAAATTTTAAATTTCGATTGAATAAAATAAAATTAAATGTAAAATTTTATTACTTAAAAATTATGTTTATTTAATATATATCAAAAAAGTTTATTAATTACATCCTTAATAAATTTCATGTAATGTGTTCATGAATCAAATCGCTTGTCGAGGTGGTAGTCCTCCATACACATGATCCATGTTATCACATTCCCAAATAATGGAAATAATTATCTAATGTGAGATATAAAAGTTAAATAATAATTATAAAATCATTATTATCATATATATATATATATATATTCAATGAATCCTGCATTATGCTTAACCATTAATGGTAATAATGGGAAAATGAATGACATCATTTCAGGGGGTTGTAGTACGTCGTGCACACAAATGATGATTTAGTAACCCATTGGATGGTAGTGGAGATGTTATTAGATCATTATAGTAACATAATAAATTATTGTTGTATTATATAAATTTTTTTATTTTATATTCATGGTATAATATGGATTACTGTGGGTGGATGATGAAAAAACAAAACATGCTTGTTGGTGAATGTTGCCTCTTCATTGGTATCAAACCCATGTATTAAAAAATATCATTTCTATGATAATTATATATTAAAAAAATTTATATAATAGTAGGATTAAATTTTTGGAGTGATTTGGTAATTTATTTTCTATAGAAAAAACTGTCTTATGGTGTGTAAAAGAGTAGAGAGTTAGTGGCCTATTAGTGAGCGAGAGGAAACACATTGGTATTTTTTTAAATAATTGACAGCTCCAATGCTTTTAATATGTCACAAGGGACCAAAATAGACCATTATATAACCTTATAGGTTAAATGGGATAGATATGTGTAGATACTATTTTTTTAAACGTTTTTATAGGTTACGTTTATCTTTATATTATTAGTGTAACCCTTGGGGAACAAATTTTGACTGTAACCATATTAATTAATTTCTAACACATTATCTATTTTTTATCAAAAAAATAATGTGGCCATATAATATCATATAAACTATAAATATTGAAAATATGAAATATATTTTTACAACTTCTTTTTATATATGTGGATGAATGACTTTTATATTAATCCCCAAATCCAGAAAAGAATGGAAGGTTTTAAAAAAAATTATCCCCGTGTTTACGAAGTTTATATATCAAAAAGAAATATTATATTGATAAAAATGATATAAATTGGATGAATAGATATATATTTTCTATATTTATACATTAAACCCAATTAAAAATATAATATAAATAAATTATATGAAACAGATGTTCTAAATTACAATTCAGTAATTTTGATTTTTTGTTAATAAAATTAAACATTTTCATAAATAATACAGAATATTCATCATAATATATATTTTTTATTAATATTTCACAAATGAAGATTAATTTTTCAAATAAAATTTATAATATTTATAAATATTAATTTTAAAATAAAAATACCAAAAAAAAATAAAATGTCATTCGATTAGAAAATATACAGTTTAAAAATATTCAATGTTTTCATTTATTTTTTTAGGAGAACCCGTAATTTGAATTTTCCACTTTTTATTGAAAAAATAATACATATAATTAAATAAATCATTCATAAAATGTGAATTTTTAATTATTTTTTTGTAAAAAAAATCCATATAAAAAAATATTTTTCAGAAAAAGGTTTTCTCATATATTATAACAATTTTTATATTCATTTCTAATTAATTAGTCACCAAATATTTAATTATATATTCATGTGTAAACCATATTTTTCAAATTTAATTAATAATATATATGTCATTCATACCATAGTCTATGTTTTAATGATAATATATTAATAAAATGACATTTGTTTTTTAAACTCAATCTGGCTTGTAAGAGAAGAAAAACTATATTATTTATTTAATTGAGAAAAACATTGTGTTGTATATAATGAAGGCTAAACATGATATTTCATGTAATAAAATATCAAAAAAAATTCTGTTGAAAAATATATTTAACAAAATATTAGAGTGTTAAATATAACATATAGATTTTGGAATGGGTAAATTAAGAGGCAATTAAATTCTCCCACTTATAAATCAATATATTGAATGTAACAAGAAATAAAAAAATAACAAAATTATAATTATTAATTTTAAATGGTACATGAATAGAAATAAACAAGTGGAGAATTTTCGTACCTTAAATTCCACTTTACGTCCTCACACATCCATATCCAAAATAAAATAAATATATTTTGTTGAAATAAGAACCAGAATAGATTTTTGTTTATTTTCATCCATGATTTACAATTATAATCATTGAGATATATTTCCAAAATTACAGTGTTATTGGTGAAATGTTTTTATGTGATTCATTAAATAAAATATCTTATCTTTATTTAATTTAATAATCTATAATATTTTATATCTTTGAATTATTATGAATATAAATAGAAGAATAAAAAATTTTATTTTTGTTAATTTATATTTTTTAAATAATTTTATATAATCATCAACTATAGAGGTTAGAATAATATAATTTTGAAATCATCATGGGGTGTTAACTATTTAATAACGAGGCATAGCTGATTAAAGATGAATGAAAATATATTTATATAAATACAAAATAAATATAATTTAAATAGTATGTTAAAATCATTAATATAATATTAAATGATTTCATAATAAATCATAGATGATTTTTCAGAATGTAATTGAAGAAATGTGAAGATAACAAACAAATGAGAGAAATATGGTTGAAAATGCATTCTTTTCTCATTGTTAATTATTTTATTAGACACTAAAAATTTATGATGTTTAGAGGTGGTGTACAGAAACACACCCCCAAGGATTATAAGGGGATTAAGAGAGAATATTTTTGTATGGGTTTTGATTTAGTATGTGAGGAGAGGGTAGAATTCCATGTGTTGGGAGAGGGGTTATTTATACATGATATAGGAGATATTTTTCAGATAAAATATTTAATAAAATATTATATCAAATGTAAACCTTGTAATAGTGATATTTTTTAATTTCTTAAATAATGTATAATTATATAAAATCCTGGTATGCCTTGACAAAATTCTTCCAGTCTTAGTTTGTTAGATTAATCTAACAGAAATATTTTAAAAATAAATAATTATATTTTAATTATGTCTTAATGATAATTTCCATTGTAATATAATTTATTGGTTTAGAAAACATTTTTATTAAGTATAAATGAATTATTATCAAATGAAATATGTTTTTGGGATGTCTGAAATTTGTAGAATGAATTATTTAATGTCTCGACCATAGAAATAATCTTCACTAGTTCCCTGATCTTATAAGTTACATGGCCTCATGTATCCTTCCCATTACTCTTTAGGTTGTTGAATAGAAATTTAGGTGTAATGTTGTTATATAGGGAGAATATACCCTCATATCAAAGTGGATCTATAGATATAATAAATAATCATAAATATTAAAATTATAATATTACTTATAGAATAACAAAATCATATATATTAATCACTTTGGAATTCATAATCTACCATGAAACATTAATCAAAACAATAATAAATAGGTTGAGTTATATAAAATTATTTTATTTCATGATGATATATACAAAATGGTAACATTGGTCATGTATATAAAATATTCTCTATAAATACCAAAATATAAAATTGCTCCACTAGAACCACAAGAATATTCTTGGACCTCAGATTCAATGTGCCATGTTATATTTAAACTAAACAAACATCTATATTAAGTAACTTACCATTATCCTCACATGAAATCATTATGACTACTCAGGTACCAAAGGTGGTGTGAGTACTATGTGAAAAAAACTATGTAGACCACAACCATCGATGTCTAGAAATTATCTATCCACTGTAAATAGCATATTATTGTTCATGTATAGTGTATATAACCAACGCAGATGAATAAGTATAAGCAATATCAGGTTCTTATGGACACCTGGATGGCTCTACCATCTTCAGAATAATGTGAAATTTTTATGATCATTATCAATATAGATAGTAATCTTGTATATAAAATGTATATAAATATAATCACAGTATAAGTTAGGATGTTTAGATCCATATATAGGTTTAATATGTGATAACTGGACCGAGGGAAAACAACTGATGTTCTTAACATGTATAAATAGTAAATGAATCCAAAAAGGTTACAAGAAATATATATTATATGAATGTGAGACATCTTGTATATCAAATGAGTTTGTTGCATGATTTTTCATTCCCAACACTTGATGGAAGCGAACATGGAGTGTCATGTCCGTTATCTAGATTAATGTATAACTTCCTGACACATCTTTACCAACACACAATGTATGGGACAATAAATTAAAATGTTAAGTAGATCCCCTAAAAATTATTCAACATCCAATAATTGTGGAGTACTGACAGATATACTGTGAAAAATATTAGGTAGTTCTTATAATGTAGTTATGACCATTCAACACTACTTAAAATTTTTATTACTATCATCTAATACTTTGAAATAAAATTTTCTCTAATTTCCTTAGGATTTCCTCCAATTAAGAGTAAATTAATATATTTTTTTCTATTCTAAGGAATGTAAGTTAAATTTTCATGTTATTATGAACATATATATTGTGTTTCTATATCTAAAAAATAATATAAAAGAATTTAATTCCATTTTATTTATCATAAAAAACACATAGAAGTTTTTTGGTAAATTAAAAAATTAGATAAAGTAGGTGATCAATTTATAAGACCAAAGGCGGTGGATATCAATAAGGTCTACATCGTCTAATCATTAAATAAGTTCCATGTGAGTAGGTGGAAATAGAATAATTTATTAAAATGGTTTGATTCATTTTAATAAAATCCGTATAAATGTCTAGTGTCTATCACAACCCAAAATACTATGGAAAAATATTCATTGGGGAAATATCTCTATAATAAAAACCATAGGTCCATGGATAACCACTCATAAAATATCTTCCTTTTATTTGTATTAGAATGGATGTAATTACAAAATTATAAAAAATTCCCAAAAATTAGGGGAAACGGTCTCTTGCAAAAATAGTTCAAGAGAAGGAAATATAAACTATGAAAGAGAGTAAGTTAATTAATGAGGAAAAAACCAAGATCAAATTTGATGGAAAATGATGAATATAGATTCTGGATGGAGGATTAATAGATGGTCATTAAATGATGAGTGAGATCCTAAATGAGTGGGGTGGAGAGGTTTTCCACTAGGAAATTGTAAGGAATAAGAAAATAGGTTTCAATGTATTTTAGGGGAAATATAATAATATCCCTTTATGTTAAGGGAGATCATGGTTTGAAAACAATTATTAAACACCATTCACCATATGTTCATAAAACACTATCCATGAACCTCACTCAAATATTCTAGGAAGACAATTATAGTAACCATTTAAAAGAAGAGAGAAATTCCCCTATCTGGAATGCCTACAAGTCTGCATGGGGGTTTTCTATATATCGTATGGTTTCATAAAAACATAATGACATACTACTATACATATGTTACACTTCATGATAGAGTTTCATGGTTTTCCATAACCATTATATTACTATAGGGCCCACACTAGTTATCCAAATTTCAAGACACCTGACATTAAAAAAGTCCCAAATTCTCCCAAAACATTTTATAGGAAATTAGATATATTTATCAAGATAATCCAAAATAATTAAACCAAAATAAAATGTTTTTTTATATATGAAAAGATAGGTCAATACAACCTCAACTCCTTAATGTAACACATCACTGATTTGGACTTCTAAGGTTAATGATTGAACATTTGAGATGTAATATGGCCACAGAACTCATATATCTTGCTTCCCCACACATTAATCATATTGTACCCAGATGAACATCCATATCTTCCATACTAGATGAAATAAAAAAACAACATAGTATCATTCTGACCTAATCTATATTACACACTGGGTACTCAATAATAAAGCATCCACCTGAAACTCTACGTCATGAAGATAGAAAACCTATAATGGGTACTTAGAATACCGAAAAAAATGAGACAAGTGTAAAACATCATGTATAGACATGATTCTTTGAGTAATTTTTATATTGTAATCTATTTGTCTGATTCTCCTGGAAACCATGATGTTTCCAATGAATAATGACAAATATTTCTCTACATCCCTATACACCAATGGACCATCCTGAGTGAAAATTTAATGAAAAACTAATCCAAGACCTCAAAATCAATTGATCTCCTATGGTGATTTGAATATGATGTATGCATATATTATAAAATCAATATGATATTACAAATATGTTATACCTACTCTAATGTCTTTTATATGTGACATGATCAATGAAATGATGTATCCCCAAAATATAATCATCACTGAGGTTATAATAATGTAAAACCATATAAGGCCTAGTAAGGAGCCCTATAAATAAAATCATGTACAATTTTATTACATGAAATCCCCACTAGGCATTTTTTTATCTCCTAGGAATCCTCAATGGTAGGGAAAGATTCACAGATCATGTCCTCCCAAACTATGATAATATACACTATCTATTTGTTGTTCTAGGGGAGATAGTTCATTCTCAGAAGAACATGTTAACATATGGACTTCTATAACCCCTTCCAAAAATGGTGTAACATCCTGGTTCCAGGTGCCACTCAACGGGTGCCCCGAACCCGTTTTTCCACTTGACCTCAAGTGTATTTCCCCAAATGCCAGAGGCTGCCGACTAGAAGCGATGGCCCAGGTCTGATAGTGGGGAAACTATGCCCTCATTTGTCAATGTGTAGCGCAGCGGAATACAAAATAAAATATACAATGAACAGCGGAAGTAGTAAAACATACACAACTGAAATAAACAACAGCAGTAGAAATAACCAATAGTATATAAATAATGACGCTACATGTCTCAAGTTCTATGAAAATAGCAAGAACATGTTATACATCAATATAGTACAATAAAAAGCAGAGTACAGCGAAACAAAGCAAAACAGCTGGCAGCGGCATCGCGAGCCTATGCTCGGTCCCATTCCCTCTTACTCCTCTACAGCAATCATGTACCTGTATAGGGACTCTTTACCATATCCACACCTCTAGAAATGTAATCTGTTTGGGCCGAAAAGCGTGACCCAAACAGGGTGTGAGAAATATATCTTAGTAGGCACCAACCAAAGGCCCGTGCCCAACTGCGTGTAAAACTTACAAAAATATTGTGCAAAAGTAAAATATAATAATGTAAGTAGTACTGAAAAGTAACTAAATTAATAGTTAAATAGCGATTTTATAATTCATTTAATCCATTAAATATTAGAAATCACCACAGTGCATTTCTATGTAAAAATTCCACGTCCTCGGACAAACAAAACCTTACACTCAGGTAAGCAGAATCCCACCCGCAGGTATAGCCCTCAAGCGTAACAGAATTTTCCCTTAGGCGTAGGAATTGTCACCCTCAGGCACAGAAGTCAATCCCTCAGGCATGAATGGTTTCCCTCAGGAGAAATAGAACGTTTCCCTCAGGCTAGTCCAATCACGCCCTCAGGCTATAGCAAAACACCACCCTCGGGCATAATTAATCGGGCCATGCCCAACATATAAACGTGCAATTTGAATTCAATTCCTCTCAATGAAAAAGTAATGCATAATTTAAAAAAGGCATACCCTCAGGTATCCTGTCCAAATGGCTAAACAGAGGAACTCACCCCTTGGGATGGTCTTGGATCCAAGAAATGGTCCCAACCAACATTTTATTATCATAATTAATCACCTATTCAATTCTAGGTGTTTAATATAGAAATGGCCTCAGCCACATGACACCCCAACATGGATTCATGGCACAAAAACAGACAAAAACGCAAAACAGTTTGATAATAAACACCAAGACACTTACCTTATACGCCAACGGGCGGTATACCCAAACTTCGACTCCAGAAACACCCAAGAACAGTGTAGATCTGATGAAGAACGAAACCTGATCTAATGTAAATAACTTACGTTAGGAAAAGAATTGGTGAGACGAAGTCAAGGAGATGGAAGCCCTTACCTGTGCGGTTCCAACAAGATCGTCTGAGGCGGAAACCATTTCCAGACGAACACTTTGTGGATCTTAAAAGGTTCAACCTCCTCCTTTGGCTCCAAAATGGCTCAAAAGCCTCCTCTACCAAATGAGGAGGCTACTGCCAGTTTTAAGCCGAAAAAACAAAGTACATAGCATGTACTTATGAGTACACGGCGTGTACTTCCCAAATTTTAAACTGTTCCTCTGGTGGCTTCCCACCAGCGCGACACTATTCGCCTACCGACAAGAGTACACGGCATGTACTCCTAAGTACACGACGTGTCCTGCCACCCATCTGGTGGCTGCTCCATCACCTTACTATTTTGGCATGCCGACTGACTACATGGCATGTAAAGAAACACTACACGGCGTGTAGTCGGTACCTACACCTTTTGTCACCGACATGGATACACGCCCCATGTACTCATCCCTACACGGCCAGAAGTACATGACGTGTGGAAGAAGTATACGGTGTGTACTTCCAAAATTTAGTATTTTTCCCCATTTTCCATATTTTATTAAAAACACTTAAGGAAAAGAGAAAAGAAGAAGCATGTACATCAAAGATAAGAACTGGGTTCTTACAAACTTCCCCCCTTATAGCAATTCGTCCCCGAATTTCCCTTCCAGTGGTGGAGAAGATATAGCTGTGAACAAATCCGGCCACTGAGCACGTACGTCAGCCTCCCGCTACCAGGTCTCATCCTACACTAGGCTATGCTGCCATAGCACCCGTACGAGAGAAAATGACTGGCCTCAGAGAACCTTCATGCTCCTATAAATGATACGAATCATATTCTCTTCAAAGGACGCATCTGCATTTAGCTAAACCTCCTCAGGATGAAAGACGTGAGACAGGTCTGAATGATAGCGGCGCAACTGAGATATGTGGAAGACATAGTGCTTGGCTCGGTACCGCTACGGTAACCACAACTGATAGGAAACCGGCCCGACTCTCTCCAGAATCTGAAATGGCCCCACATACCAAGGTGAATGTTTACCATGTCTCTTAATCCGCTGGGGTCCCAGCCTAAGTGAAACACGCAAGAAAACTTGATCCCTGTCCTTGAACTCCAAAGGTCGTATGCGGTGATTAGCATATGACTTCTTAAGAGACTATACGGTAGCCATCCGCTTCTATATCTACTGGACCTGCTCAGAAGTCTCTTATACGAGACGTGGTCCCAGCAAAGCTGCCTCACCTACCTCTAACCAGCACAAAGGTGATCGGCACAGCCTACCCTATAAAGCCTCATATGGTGTTATCTCAATAGTCTCCTGGAAGCTATTTTTATAGGCAAGCTCGACTAAGGGGATATACTTCTCCGAAGAGCCCCCAAATTCTTGGACGCACGCACGCAGCATGTCCTCTACCACTTGTATCGTACACTCTGACTGGCCATCGTTCTGAGGGTGGTATGCTATGCTCAGAAGCACCTATGTACCCAATTCCATCTAAAAACTCAGTCAAAAACGAGATGTGAATCAGGTGTCCCTATCTGAAACGATAGAACGAGGGACCCCATGAAGACATACGATCTCTCGGATATACAGCCTTCAGAGATCGTCAACACCGAAGGTCACCTTGATCAGCAAGAATTGAACTACCTTTGTGACTCTGTCCACAACAACCGACAAAACATCATTTCCACGAGGTGACCTTGACAAACTAGTCACGAAATCCATCGCGAAATCATCCCATTTCCACTCCGGAATGGGTAAATGTTCTAATAGTCCAGATGGTCTCTGATGCTCCGCCTTCACCTGCTGATAGGTGGAACACCTCGTAACAAAACCAGCTACTGCTCTCTTCATACCCGGCCACCAGTACTAACATCTCAAGTCACGGTACATCTTGGTAAGCCCAGGATGAACTGCCCAAGTTGAAGCATGAAACTCACGCATCAGCTCCTTGTGTATATCCCCTGGAACCCACACTCGTCCATGGAAATGCAAAAGCTCATCATCGCCTATCGTCTAACCAGGAGGAGGGTCCTCACTTGCCACTGACTCCTGTAGAACTAGGCCTTCATGAATCAGATAGCCGTCTCATCCTCACTCTATCCAGGAGGGTAGAAGTCACAGGTAAAGATGAAAGATAAGTCTTCCCTTGACTGCCATGCACCTCCAAATGAATTTCAGAGAACAAATCCATGAGCTTCCACTCGCCACTGGCATCCTGTAATGCTTATATCTGAGTCTTCTAGCGCAGTGTATCAGCTACTGCATTACCTCTACAGGGTGTATGGGAAAGCTCAAAATCGAAGGACTAAAGGTATTCGACCCACTTTCGCTGCCTCAGATTCATGTCACGTTGAGTAAAGATATACTTGACGCTTTTGTGGTCGGTGAAAAACACAAAATGTTGTCCCAATTGATAATGTCTCCAACAGTTCAACGCATGAACAACTGATGCCAACTCGAGATCATGCGTCGGGTAATTCCTATTATATGGCCTCAACTGCCGAGACCCATATGCAACAACTCGATCGCCCTGCATCAACACTACTCCCAGCCCAATACCTGATGCATCACAGTAAATTGTATAGCTCTTCCCCTGCTCTAGGAGTATAAGGATCGGTGCTGATGTCAACCTTCCCTTTAGGTCCTGAAAAGCTATCTCGCAAGCATCCGACCATACCAACATCACACCCTTCTTAGTCAGACTCGTCAATGGCGCTGCTAAGTGGGAGAAGTCCTGTATAAAATTCCTGTAGTAACCAGTCATCCCTAAGAAACTCTGTATCTCAAACACGTTCTTAGGATTCTCCCAGGAAACTACTGATCTAACCTTCTCTGTGTCTACTGAATCTCCTACCTCTGAGATGATATGACCTAGGAAGAGAATCTAGTCCATCCAAAAGTGGAACTTTGAGAGTTTATCATATATCCGATGCTCTCTCAGTGTACTCAATAAGATCTCAAGATGGGTGGCATGGTTTTGTCGAGTATGAGAGTACACCAAGATGTCGTCCATGAATACTACCAAAAACGATTCAAGATACGGATGGAACACACGATTCATCAGAGACATGAAAACTGTTGGCACGTTCGTGAGTCCGAACGGTATAACCATTTACTCATATAGACCATACCTACTCATGAAACCCATGAGAGGTATATGAGATGGTCTCATGTGGAGCTGATGATATCCTGATCTCAGGTCAATCTTTGAGAACACTCGTTCTCCACGAAGCTAATCAAAAAGATCATCAATCCTCGGTAAAGGATATCGGTTCTTAACCGTCAACTGGTTTAGCTTATGATAATCCACGGAAAGTCTGAGGGTACCGTATGACTTTTTCGCAAAAAGGACCGGTGATCCCCACGGAGAAGTACTGGGTCGGATAAAACCCTTTACCTGTATCTCCTCTAACTGCCTCTTGAGATCCTGCAACATTTCCTTGGCCATCCTCTATGGTGGAATGGACACCGGTGCTGCTTCTGGCACAAGCTCAATAGAGAAATCCACCTCAGGCTCCAGAGGTAGACCTGAAAAGTCATCGAGGAAGAAATCCCTGAAATGATCAACCACTAGAGGGAAATCTATCTGAAATGTCCCCTGGTCATCCAGATATAAGCTTGCAATCTGGGTTGTAACTCCACCTCGCTCACGATGCTCTAGTCCAGCTCAACTCGCCTGAACATCCCATTCTCCCTTGTATAGAAACTCTCTTCCCTCTGGTGACGTGAAACTCACCATGCGATGATAGCAGTATACAAAGGCACGAAAAGGAACTAGCCAGTCCATCCCAAGAATGATGTCATAGATCATCATCTCTAGGACATAGAGGTCCCAAAGGAAGTGACAGCCACCAACCTAAAGGCGGAACTCCTTGCACTGACGCACACCAGCTGTTCCAGTCCCCAACGGAGTGTCTAGCGTCATAATATTAGAAGAAGTAGAAACACATAGCCCAAGTATCTCCACAACGGGTACATATACAAAACTATGCGTAGCACCCGTATCAAAATTACTGAAGATAAGAGAGAAGATACTAAAATAGTAACTATGACTGTAGAAGGTCTGGGATCCTGCTCTTTCTGGGTCTGTTGCACTGCATATGTCTTCCCAGTGTCACGGCCCTGCGACACCGCCTGGATACCCTAAACTATCCTGCCCTACTACCTCTGAGATCCTGGTGTCTGGCTACCACGGCCACAACCACCATCTCTACCTACACGCCCTGACACATTCCAGTTCCCTGACTGGTAAGAAGCCACTGGTTCTGCTCCCGCACGCGGAGTCTGCACAGAACCCCTCTCACTAGCCACTGGTGGATACGCCCTGTAGAAGCATTATAGATGACCCATCTTGCTGCAAGCTCGGCACTCCACTGGGTCTCGTGGACACTGTGGTCTCTTATGTGCCTCTCTACCACACTGGTAGCACCTGACCGGCCCCCCTGAAGAAAATGTATGTCTAGTACTGCCACCCTGAGAGAATTTCATCTGTCTCTTACTCTTACAAGTGGAAATACTACCAGTAACTGGTGCTGAACTACCCTAGCCCACACGACCAGATTCCCACAGGTTCCTCTCTGTAACCATTGCCTGATTTACAATAGATTGTACATTAGGAAACCTGAATACATTCAATAGCACTGAGATGTCATACCGAAGACCATCCTCAAAACATCTGGCTCTCAACGTCTCATCACCCATAAGCATGGGTGCAAAGCGCTGATGCTCTGTAAACCGAGTAGAATAGTCCATCACTGACATAGCGCCCTACTGCAGATTCCTAAACTCTCAAGATTTGTCTACCCTCAGTGTCTCGGGAAAGAAGAAGTCATAGAAGACTGCCCGAAAATACTCTCACGCCATGTCCATGTGATGCTATGACTGTGTGGTAACATCCCACCACCTCTTGGCGGAATCACGCATCATGTATGTCACGAGCTTGACCCTCCGCCTTGGAGGGATCTCAAGATGCTCAAGAATAGTATGCATCGACCCCATCCAAGAATATGCAGCCTGTGGTCCGCCATCCCCAGAAAACGTAGGAAGATGTTGCTGCTGGAAGATACGTGTCATTTCAGGCATAGATATGGCAGCCTACGGTGCTCCCTGAAAGGTCTGCATGAACTGCATAAATCCTTCACGGAACTGCACCTCCACGCCCATGTCCAGTATAGTAGCTGGTGCCCCATCTGGCTCTGTTGGAGGATCAACTGGTAGCCCATGGCCTACCATCTCCGAAGTAAATTTGTCGCTACTCTCCTGGTGAACAACACGCGGTCGTTTAGGTGGCATGACACTACAAGGTCAAAAGCATACCTTAGATTCAAGATTATTAAGGCTGAAACGAAGAAATGACAAAGGGAACAAGAAGAAGAAGGTATTTCAAAATTTACAAAACAGTACTACACGGCATGTATACTGACTACACAGTGTGTAGTTGACTTCCCTTCCCCTGCCCGGGTCCTTCAACACGGCTAAGCCACACGGCTCCTATTAAACAAAACTACACGGCATGTATATAATCGACACGGCGTGTATGGTGTTATTTTCCAACTACCTGTATCGTTTGTGAAATGGCCAAATACCCAGCTTGAAACTACACGACGTGTTACACCCACACACGGTGTGTACACCACCCCTATTTCCCAGCCACACGACTAAGTCCACACAGTCTTTCCTCGGACAAGACTACATGGCGTGTGCCCAAAGGTACACGGCGTGTTCAAGGAATGGTGACATCGAACCATGTTTTTAGTTACACGGCTGAGTCCCCAGGTCACACTACACGGCGTGTTCATAATTGACACGGCATGTTCTGTAAAGGAGTTCACCTACCCGTGTTGTTAGTGACACGGCCGGACTCTAGGTCAAAACTACAGGGTGTGTATATCTAGTTCACGGCGTGTTTTACCCAATCACTTCACTACCCCGTGTCTCCACCCAAACGGTTTGTGACACGGGAAGAGACTACACGGAGTGTACTCAGAGTACACGGTGTGTACTTAAAAAGTTCATTCTTCATCCCAAACAGAAGTCCATACACGGCGTGTGTAAAAATACTACATGGCGTGTATACTGGGTTTCTGGACAGTATGCCTCAGAACCTTCACCGGAACCCAAAAAACACTGAAAAAAACAACACCTAAGTGCCAAATTTCGATCCGTGAGGGCCCATACTCCCCAGGAATGAATGTTTGACATCTTATCTGTGTTATAACTAATAAACAATCAATTTTATACCAAATTATAGTCAATGGGGGACCATAATCTCCAAAAACCAAAGTTTGGCGTCCAATATATGAACAGATCACACAAAAATTACTCTATCAAATAGCAGGTATTTTATTAGTGTAGCTATCACAATAGCATGCTTTTCTAGCACAACAACTATCACAATAACATGAAATTTTCTAATGCACCTAAATGGAATAAAAACTATACATGGAATGTGATTCTATCATGTGCCTAAATGATGCATGAGATGGCATACCCTCATCTCATCGGGTTGCAACTAAATAAAACCAACATATAAAAGATAAACAACACAATACAAGTGTGTCACCCAATGGTGAAATCATATCAACTGTAAAGTTTTCAAAATCATAAAATTTCAAAATACGAGGTATACTGGATTTCCCTTGTACATGGGTTAGCTATGCCCAGGAATAGCTTTTTACCGACTACCATTCGTCCTATCCCTGACTAAGGTTTCAAATAGTAAGTCAAGAGAAAAGAAATCCTTTGATACCACTTTGTAACATCCCGGTTCCAGGTTCCCCGAACCCGGTTCGCCACGTGACCTCAAGCGCATTTCCCCAAACGCCAAAGGATGCCGACTAGCAGCGAGGGACCAGGTCTAATAGTGGGGAAACTATGCCCTCATTTTTCAAAGTGTAGCGCAGCGGAATACAAAATAAAACATACAAAGAAAAGTGAATGCAGTAAAACATACACAATGGAAATAAACAATAGTAGTGGATATAACCAACAGTATATAAATAATAATGATACATGTCTCAAGTTCTAATTAAACATCCATAACATGTTATACATCAATAAACTACAACAAAAAGCAGAGTACAGCGAAAAAAAGAAAAATAGCTGGCAGCAGCATTGAGAGCCTAGGCTCGGTCCCATGCCCTCCTACTCCTTTGCAGCAATCATGTACCTGTATAGGGACAGTTTCCCCTATCCACACCTGCAGCAACGTAATCTTTTTGGGCTGAAAGGCATGACCCAAACAGGGTGTGAGAAATATATCTCAGTTGGCACCCACCAAAGGCTCGTTCCCAATTGTGTGTAAAACATGAAACAATAGTGTGCAGTAGTAAAATATAATAAAGTAAGTAGTACTGAAAAGTAACTAACTTAACAGTTAAATTTCCATTTTATTATTCATATAATCCATTAAATATTAGAAATCACCACATTGCATTTCTAAGTAAACAGTCTAGGTCCTCAGAAAAACAAAACCTTACCCTCAGGTAAGGAGAATCCCACCCGCATGTATTGCCCTCTAGTGTAAAATAATTTTCCCTCAGGTGTAGGAAGTGTTGCCCTCAGGCACAGAAGTCAAGCCCTCAGGCACGAAAGGTTTCCCTCAGGTGAAATAGAACATTTCCCTCAGGCTAGTACAATCATGCCCTCAGGCTATAGAAAAACACCACCCTCGGGCATAAGTAATCGGGCCATTCCCAACATATAAACATTCAATTTGAAAACAATTCCTCTCAAGGAAAAAGTAATGCATAATTTAAAAAAGGCATACCCTCGGGTGTCCCTACCAAATGGATAAACAGAGAAACGCACCCCTTGAGATGGTCCTGGATCCAAGAAATGATCCAACCAATATTTTATTATCATAATTAATCACCTATCCAATCCTAGGTGTTTAATATAGCAATGTCCTCAGCCACACGACACCCCAACATGGGTTTCTGGCACAAAAATGCACAAAAACGCATGACAATTGGATAATAAACACCAAGCCACCTACCTTATATTCCAACGGGTGGTATACCCAGATGTGAACTCCAGAAACGCCCAACAATGGCATAGATCTAATGAAGAATGAAACTCGATCTAACGTAAATAACATACATTAGGTGAATAATTGGTGAGAAGCAGTCAAGGAGATGGAAGCCCTTACCTGTACGGTTCCAACGAGATCGTCCGAGGAGGAAACCAATTCCAGATGAACACTCGGTGGATCTTCAGAGGTTTGGCCTCCTCCTTTTGCTCCAAAATGGCTCTAACGCCTCTTCTTCCAAATGAGGAGGCTACTGCCTATTTTAAGCTGAAAAAACAACGTACACGGTGTGTACTTCCTAGTACACGACATGTACTTCCCAAATTTTAAAATGTTCCTCTGGCGGCTTCCCCCCATCGCGGCATTGTTCGCCTGCCGACAAGAGTACACGGCATGTACTCTTAAGTACACGGCATGTACTCCTAAGTACATGGCGTGTACTTCTGCCCAGCTGGCGGCTGCTCCACCACCTTACTATTTTTTCCTGCCGACTGACTACACGGCGTGTAAAGGAACACTACATGGCATGTAGTCGGTTCCTAAACCTTTTGTCACCGACATGTCTACACACCCCATGTACTCATCCCTACACGGCCAGAAGTACACATAGTGTGGAAAATGTACACGGAGTGTACTTCCAAAATATAGGATTTTCCCCAATTTTCCAGATTTTATTAAAAAAACTTAAGGAAAAGGGAAAAGAAGAAGATCGGACCTCAAAGATAAGAACCAGGTTCTTACAAATTGCAAGTGAAACAAACATCCCAATTGGATATGATAGATCATAGAACTACCAAATTATGTATGAAATCACTATCATATAGAATTTATAGCTTATCTGTAGATGATTTATTTGAAATAAGTATGAAGTTTGTAAACTTCATCAAATTATCAACTGCTTCCCAAAAAATTTCATTTTCATTAGTTGATATGGGTAAACCTTTAACTATGTCCAGAAATAGATCATCCCATTTCAGTTTGGGTATAAACAATGACCATAATATTCCATCCATCAACTGATGTTCTTCCTCCATTTGATTTCATGTGGAACACCAAGTGAAAATATCAGTTATATACCATTTCATATTAGTCCACTAATATTGTAGAAATAAGTCTAAATACATACTGGTGAAAAAATTATGAAATTATCATTCTGATGCATGAAATTACAACATAAAATCTTCACAGATGTCTTTTGGGACCCAAAAACTCCCATAAATGATTAATTTCTTTTCCTAAACCATTGTCCAAACAGAATATGAATCATAAACTATGATATTTTCTCTCAGGACACAGCCCTATTGATATGATATTTTCATAATTCACACTCATTCCATATGGGTATAATATACTACTAAGGTGGGAATGATAGTCTACCCATGAATCTCTTTCAATTAAAAATTCTTCTATAAAAACCTAACAAAAATGTAGTACACACCACTGGCATCCTAAACAACATGTGCCTAATTTATTTGGATCATAGCGTTGACTATTGCATTTCATTACCCTGGACTGTATGAAATCATTAAATCAATGGATTTAAATTTCTCAACAAATATTTAATACTTGAGATTTAGATCATTCTTAGTAAAAATATATTTTATGAATATTTTATCAGTTAATTTCAAATAATGCTCTCCAGGTAAATAATGTCTCAAATAGTGTAAGTCGTGAAACAAGGCTACTAGCTAGAGGACATGCGTAGGGTAATTCTTCTCATGAGGCCCCAACTGATGAGACCCAAACAACATTAATCAACTTTCCTTCATCCATGAACCTCCAATACTAATTCCTAATGCATCACAATAATCTATATATCATTTATATAGCCTTGACAGACTCAGTATTGGTGTAGATGAGAAATGATACATCATCTCGTCAAAGGATCTTTCATGTGTTCATGATAATAAAAATATCACATCCTTGAAAATAAATTCCATAGGTAGTGATTCACGGTGTGAAAAATATTATATCATTCATAATTAATACATTCCTAGCCCCAAGAAATATTATTTGTCAACAATGTTTTTAGGATGATCTCATGACACAATTTCTCTCTCCTTTTCTAGGTCAACTTACACTCCTATCATCGAGATGATATGACCCCGAAAGTTGACTTTGTAGATCTGAAAGTGTTATTTAATAAGTTTTTTTTATATATATGGTTTAGCCTCTATGTATTTAAAAATATCTAATGATTTTTGGTGTGGTCATGATTATAATGATAATACACTAAGATGTCGTTTATAAATACTATCATGAATCAGTCCCAACATGAGTAGATAACCCCAAATCATTATATCCATGTAAACATCAAGTGAGTTCCTGAGACTGAATGACATAATTAGATATACATAAATTATATAACTACTATAAAATTCTATACAATGTATTTCTGAAGACCTAACATGTACATGAAGACATTCCATCCAAAATTCAATCTTTGAGAAAACTTGATCTCATCCGAGATAACCAAATAAGTTTTCTATTTGAGGTAGTGGATATTAGTTCATAATATATATCATATTAAATCATCATTAATAAACACATTTAATGAATCTACAATTGATAATGAATCCAATAATGGACGGGTGAATCCCATTGAGACTGGTTGGTGCATATAAAACCCCTAGCCTCCAGGTATTCCAACTCATTATTGAGTTCCAAAATCTAAATATCTATCATTAAATAAAAAATGAATAGACATTGGTTCTACTCTTAAGATTAGTACAATGATGAGTTTTAACTTCCCCAACAAAGGTATCATAGAAAATTCATCATGTAAAATGTCCCTAAAACAATTTACTATATTATGGAAAATGAAATTTTTATGCCTTGATCATCCAAAATGAGACTAGAAATTTGGGCCTTCACTCTACCCACCCATTGAGGATCATGTATCTCTCGAGATATCTAAAAATATAACTCTTCATTATATATATTTATACCACCATCTCGTGATGTAAAAAACTCCCTCAATTGATATGAAACAATATGGGATTTATAGGGAACTAACTAGTCTATCCCTAAAATTACCTAAATCTATAGCATGATAAGAAATAATGATGCCATATGAAAATATATTCTACAATATCAGAGGGAAAATTCATACATAACAAAAAACAGTCTAATCAGAAACCAAACAAGGTTTCAAATTTCATCACACCACATTCATATTCTATCTTTAGGCCTAGCATATCCAGAATTATTATAGATATAAGAGAGTTTTACATTACCATATTAAATAAAGTTGATACTATATTATTGGATACAATAATATTACCATGAAAATTATATTTTATGGTTTCATTCTATTAGATAATAGGTTTCAATACATGTATCTATCCTATACAGCAACCCCGAGTAAAAATATTACTAACCTAAGCATTCCCTCTTTACTGGTGAAAAAATTCATAATTCTTATTACCTCTTACTCAATCGGTACCTCGACAAGAGTAGTCATTTATATTCCAACATCCTTACTTGATATATACTAATAGACCCACTCTAGAACATGATGTATGTGTAGATCCCATATTTTAATGTAATAATGGAGAAATTCTATAGAAGCACTGTATATTCCCCCATCCAACCTCATCATCTACATTTAACAAGGTCTCACATGAACTAATGTTCTATCTATCATGATTTTCCACACTACTGAAAGATAAAAAACTATTAATATGAGATGTATAACCAATTCTAACCTCGTGAGAAACCTCAAACCATTGCTGCCTCTCATAGAAAAATTGCTCCCAGATCTACGTTCTAAACAACCCTAGCACACACCATCAGTTTCCATCAATGTACGCTCAGTAGTGAGGTCCTAAATGAAAATCTAAAAAATTTTAGTCATCCAAAATAAATTATTAACAGATTAGATAAAATATATTACCCCATGCATGAATCACCTTTTAGTCATTAGATCAACACCAGCTAAATTGATATAAGATTTCTAAAGATTAGTAAAACTAGAAGAAGACACCCTGATTGGCATGGCCCCCAGTTATCAAATACTTATTTATCAACTCCAATTGTCCTTAAATGTTAGTGATAATATGTAATAGAATAATATTGTCTCTAAATGTATCTAGGTCATATTTTTATGTTTATATTCCAATGTAATGGAATCCCACCATCAGTTTTTTGAATCATATATCAAATAGGCATCAAGACTGTCCATCCACTCTATCGGCTTATCATGATGATCCAATATAGATATCATGGCCTATATATGTGAAAATGATACATGATGTCTTCTGTCCCCTATGATTTTTAAGGAATCCACTACTAAAGTGCCCAATTCATCTCTTGAATAGTTATGGTAGGCTGAGATAATCCATTTTCGGAATGCATCATATGCAAGAAACCAACCCAAATCTATGAATTGTTTCAAATGTCAGGAATTTCATGTGGTTGCCTATGTGGAACTAACATAGGTATAATTAGAAGCTTAAAAACTACCACCTCTATTTTATGGTTTTCATGGTACTCTCAACATACGACTTGAGGCGGTCTTGATGGAATGATTCTATAATTCTAAATGAAAACCACAGAACAAAGTTTATTAGTTAGAAAGATTACATATAGATAAAAGGAAACAAACACATCCATTCTAAAGAAAAGGTCACACCTCTCTTCCTGAACCAGAAGAAATGTCTATTTGGTGAAGTAAAACCATAACATGTCATAATAATGTAAGAGACACCCCCAACTACACACTATTAAAACTAGTTTCAACTGTAGGAATTGTATCACAATACAATGTTTCTATTATATTGTATTTCAATTATAATGTATATAGGAAAATTCCATTTACATTTGAATTAGAACTCAATTTAAAGATACCCCTTACATAAAAATTTTGTGAGGTAATTTACCTTTTCATATTATATATATATATATATATTTATTTATTTATTTATTTATCATTTTCCAGAACTTGTAGCTCCAAAACCCACAACATGGTATAACTAGAAATTTTAGGTGCCATTGACAATCTATACTAGAAAATAGATTTTTGATTCAGGTATGATACATGATTAGACCAATTATTAACCCCTATATAAGCAATATAAATTTTATAAATATAGTTTTGATGTAACTTAATTCATCTATTAGGAAATTCATGTAGTAGTTCGACATGGAATGGAAAAATGAATAGAATATCACTCACACTATTCCTATAATGATGCATGAGATTCTGAATAATTGACATTACAAGACAAAAAATGATAATACATAATAAATGAGATATTATAAATATTAACAACATCATAAAATGGGTGACCACAAAATTGAGATATAATAAAAATTGTGACATGCATAATCCAATAATAGTAGCAACATATCATAGGTAATTTGGGTTTTCCCTAGATGATTGTTCTCTACTCCAATGAACATTCAAGTAAAAAATTCCATTACATCGTAATCTTAATTATTGTAACCAAAATATAATACAAAATGAAAATAATCATATAATACAACATTGTAACACCCAAACTCTATATCGCTCTAACCAAGGCCCTAAGCCGGTGGGTCACATGGACTCATGCATACCTCCCCATTCACATGACGTTGTCGACTAGTAGTTTGTGTGTAATGAAATTTGGGGGGAGACAATACACTCATATTAGAGAAACAATATATATATATAAATAAAAAAATGTAGGAGGAATAACAGAATATCTAGAATAGTATGAATAATATAATAAACAACTATGGAATAATAAACAAAGATCAAATATGTAAAATTCCAAAATCAATAGGCTAATTCAGGTACAATAATTTAATTTCATATTGATTTAAGGAATGGGGATAAAAGGTATATTTCTCACTACATGCAATTATAATGCAAAAAGATCTAAAAAAATCCATTATCATCACTCACATATGCCTGTCCCTCTACTCCCATGCTCTATGATATATATAAATATAATCCAAAATATATAGTAGGGTGATTTATACATTCTACAAATGTAGTCAATATGTATACATGGGTACCAAAGTCTACCAAAGCATGGTGTTAGATAAACATTGTATGGCACCAAAAGTGGTGCTATGAAATAATATATCCAGTGTATATATCATAATTGTGTATTGGTATAAAAAAATTACCAATGATGAAGAATAAATTCCAGTTGGGTCAAGATCCTATATGACACATGGATAGCTTCACATTCTTTGGAAAATACGATAATATGTATGAATACTAACCAATTATACAATAATCATATATATTTATAAAATGTATACATATATATGTAAACAATATAAGAGGAATAATAGTTCCCTGTAGATGGAGACTATGCGATAGTTGGACATGTAGGCTTACTCAAGCATCCAAAACTACTTTTATGAACCAATGGATCCAACAAGGGAAAAATCAAATAATCTCATTTGGTTATGAAATAAATTAACAATAACCTGATATGGTGGGTCGATTCATCATTCCCAACACATGATGAAAGTGATCATGGAGTACCATACCCATCATTCAACTAAAAGTATAGAGGTGTGTAAAATAATACCCAACACCCAATGAAATAAAATGTGAAACCCCATGCCCAAAAAACACTTACTCAGGGATTATAATCTAATAAAAATTTCATATTTATAATCATAGTAATATAAACATGAGGTATCACTTCTAATTATTTATAACCACTCAACCAATCTAACCCTATGTATTACAAAAATAAAAACCATTTAAAAAAAAATTAAACTCTTTGTGTGTTATTTACACCTGTTAACATTTGATTAATTTATTAATTAAATTATAAGTCAAGAAAAATCCATTTCAAATTAAATCAAAAAAACGAAATTTTGTTTGGTTATTTATAAAACCATATAAATGAATTCAATTCTATTTTCCATGTTAATTAAAACATATATAAGGTGTTATGTCATTTTAAAATAAGTATTCAATTTATCACTCCCAATTCTGTGGAAAAAAATGATTTTATAATCCTCTACTAATCTCATTTGTTCCATAGGATTAATTTCAAATATAATAATTAATTAACAAGGGTTGACACATTTTATGGAAGCACATAGAAATTTTTGCCATGTGGAACAATGAAAAAATACTATTAAATAACCTAATCATTTAGATAATATTTTTGGACTTCCTACCTTATATCCATGGATGATCACTCTTTAATTATTTATTATTTATTCAATGATGTACGGATAAACTATCTAAAATATAAAAATTACTATTAAATAGAGAAAATGTTATGGCAAAAAAATAATATATGAGATGAAAATACAATATAAGTAATGGAAGTAGGGGGATTAAAGTGAATAACACTGTAGATCAAACATGAAAAATGTTTATAGAAATAGAGTCTAATTTTAGGATAAATTAAATATCCTAGAAAATATAAGGGAGATCTCATAGGACAGTGATGGAGGGGTTGTCCTCTTGAAAAAATTTAAAATTAATGAAATATGTGTAAATATATTTTATGGGAAATTTGGTATGTTCCCCTCATTTTTAGGTTTTCATAGGTTGGTCATAATTTTTGATAATACATACACCAATCATGAAAAATTAATTATCTATAAACCCCACATGTATGGTCTACACACACAGTTTGACTAATTGAGTGCAAGCAAAGTGAAATGCCTTTATCATGAATGTCTTCAATTCTACGTGATAATGCAACATGTATTGCACTTTGGTAGAATAATCATACGGACTCCTACTTTAAACAAGTATTTTATAACATTTTTTAGTAATGTTAGATCTATATATGGTCTATATTTTTTGCCCACTACGTTTGGAAAATTTTTGGGACTCCGGGCTTCTAATAACTCATGAAAGCTCTTGAAAATTTTTGTAGGCCATAGGGAAAAAATTTAAGGTAAAAATGGATTTGAATGAAGAAAAAACTGACCTTAACTTTAAAAAAATGGATAATTACTATGAAGTCATAATTATATCAAGAATGATCTAATTTAAATTACACAGTTTATAGAAAAAATTGTATTTTTATTATTCACCTAAACATTGATGTATATAAAAGAATTACAAAGAAATTAATATTAGAAAATTTTGATGCATTGATTCTAAAAATGAAATTCATTTTATCATAATAAATATAACATATAAAATCTTAATTTTTAAGATTAAAAAAATTATTTTCTGAAATATATTAAAATATATCATTTTAAAATGTATTTTTAATTTTTATTTATTTTTTAATCATGATATTTATTTAATGAAATTTTGATATTTATAATTTCTATAATCATTAATTATAAATATTATTAACATTTAATTTTATAATTTTAAGGTCATATAACTATTCATAGTGGTTAGGTACTTATTCCTACATTGAGGGTTTTATTCCAATAGGAAGGTTATTATTCCCACGGTCTTATTAACTCTAATAAATACCACATCATTATTTTATTCGTCATTCAATAAAAATAATTCCATGGATCATTTTTTTTAATTTCTACAATGTTTATTATTTGTTAATATTCTGATTTTATTATAATCTTGTTCATGGGGGTGATTATTCTAGTATAAAGGGGAGTCCAAATTTTTTTGAATGTAGTGTTTAGTCTTTATAATTGTTATAACCATATAATTTTTTGTTTATTCATGGGTTTTTTTTGGATTAATTTAGTGATAACTATTAATGAATTTTTTTTTCTCTCTATGTATTAATTTTCTATAATCCTATATAATATAATATAGAATATTATTATATAAGAAATTAATTTTAATAATAATTTCATAGGGGATACAAATAAACCATGAGGAAACATTCCCCATTTATCATAATATATTTTATCACTGAATGTACTAATCCAATCATCTGAATTAATAGATCTAGTTAATATGGAATGTATTTAAAACAATTTTAATTTAATGGAAAATTATCTATATTTTAGAAAATTTATATTTGGATCGACCGTTAAACTATAAATTCAACACTTCATTCACATTGATCCATGTCCTACACAAATCACCAACAACCATTCTAAATTAGTTCAAATGTTAATATAATATATTATAAAATTTCTCTACTTACATATATAAATTCCTTCAATTTAATTGAATTAAAACACACTAATCATGAAATTTTGTTTCTTGTGTGTGTAATCATTCAAAATCCACCGAGAAACACCACTCTTCATCACCAAGCACATATTGACATGCCAAAAAATTAATCCACATCCGTTTTGAAATATTCTGGTTATAACGTTCATTATATTTTATTTTATGCAAATTCATAAATGGGAATATCATTTTTCCATATATTTGATGTATCACTAAAATTAAAATACATCTATGTTGTATCTAGTGACTCAATCATAACCATCTAACAATAAATATGATATTTTTTCTATTCACTTTTATCTTGCCACATGGCATTATTAGAACTCATGACACTATTTCTCTTTATAAATATAGTTGATCAGATGTAATATAATCTGATGATCCTTTTGATTATAAAAAAAATATTCACCTCTTGAATCTAACCAACAAGTTTTATATCATTTTGTGAAAATGTACAATTTATAAAAATACAAACACCGCAAATTATTTTAAAATATCTACCAAGAATATTTCTATTTTCATATAAAATAAATATATTAATTAAATTAACTATTAATTGATTATTTTAATAAAAAAATTGAAATAAAAAATTCAGTTAATTATTACATTATCCAGCTAAATTAATAAGTATAGAAATGTTTCATAATTTACCAAAATATGATATCATTCTCATTAATGGCGGAATAGTGGTTGATTTTATTACCATAAAATAAAGTATAAAATATTTAAATATTAAACATTATAAATTCTAAAAAATTACCGACACAAGTTTTAGAATAATATCGTCAATTAATTCTTGTGAAAAAGTTTACCAAACATTAATAATTTAAATTTAAATTTCAAGGGGATCGAACTATTGTAATTACAAAATAAAGATACTAATCATTCGTCCTATATAAAACAATTATATAACATTATTTACCATTATATATAACTTTATAAACATTAATATTATTCATGATCAACTATTAAATAAATTAAATTAATTACATTATTCATTATTTTAGGAAAATTTGATGGAAGATAGTCTCAATCATAAAGTATATTCATTTTTCCATTATATTTCTAGTTATTCTAAATTCTATTATTTTCGATTATGTTCAAATTAACCATTAAAATTTTTGAAAAGGATTCTATGAATTTGGGAGTCATTTTTTAATAATTATAATTGAAATATAATCTTAATAAAGATGTCTCAATAGTAAAGTTCATCACATGTTATTAAAATTTAGTAATAATTGTTCCATGAACATTTATTTATTAAAATGAATCACCCACCTAAAATATGTTTTCAATTTAAAACAGTTTATATGTTATGATAAATGAAAATTTATAGTTATTATTGTAAATCCTTTATTTTATTTAATACATATTTATATATAAATAATTAATTATATTGGATAATTATTCAGATATAGTTTGAAATACATAACTCAATGTTTTATGGTCTCTTCCTATAACCAATTAAATGAATAGGATCTCTCTCAATTATAAGTGTACCTCCTATTAATTAAATAATGTAGTAATCCCCTATAAGTAGCTAAAATTTAATCATATAATATATTATGTTATGGGTAAAATGGACGTAATAGTCATGGATATTGGGTAACTTAACCGGTTATCCATTATTTTTATGGGATTATTATAGGATATAATTTTATAGAAATATAAATGGGTTTATATATGATAACATTCACCATTTAACTAAAATATATTAATCTAACAATATTATTTTAGTAATGAAAATTAAGTAACACTATTTATTTTAGAATATAGTTCCCAAAAAAGTAAATAATGATGGGAATAGTAATTTAAAAATCGGGAATAGAGAACAAATAATTAATTACAGTTGAAAAATTCAACATATATTTATATAATGAATAAAAAATATAAAAATTAAAAAATAAATCTAAAGAATTATATTCATGAAAATATTATTAATTATGGAATTCAATAAACACAAAATTTATAATTTTTACAATTTATCATAAAAAACATGGAATTCAAATTGGGGGATAAACTATAATATAATTTTCATAAAGTTGATAATATTTTATAAATAAAATAAATAAAAAATCATAATAAAATATTTATCCCTACCAAAAATCTTATTTTTCACATATTCCCAAACAAATGAAAAGTTATATTATTAAAATTTTATATATATAATGATTATAAAAAATGAAAGGTGTTTTATGAAATGAAGAAACCTATAGTTTTTATCTTAGGGAATTACTTAATGTTTTTAGGTTCCATTCAATTTAGATTTTTATAAGAAAATAAATAATATTTAAAAAATATAAAAAAAGATATAAAATATTCAATGAAAATTGAGAATATTATAATTATAATGAAACATGGTTTTCTACCCTTCTTTAGTTTTATTTCTATTTTTTACAACAATAAAATATCCTATATTTTCACTAGATAATTTTTTTATATTATATATTTAAAAAGATATACATCATATTGTATATTAAAAAATATAATTTTAATTAAAGTAACCATGTATAATATATTTTTTATCATCCCAAAATATGAATGAAAAAACATAATCATAAAAGGGTTGGATGATTTTGGGATCCTCCATCTTCTCTTTATCTTGATTGAATATATATTCCTCTCTTATTTTTCTTCTAATATCAAGAATTTTTTTCTATTTTCATGATTTCATTTTTTTTATTGGATCTGTATATTAACACCAAGATATTCTTTATCTATTTTATGATGTACTAATGGTAAATTATATTTCTATATTCACAAAAAATAATTCTTATATTATTTCTTATGTTCCACCATCTAGAGTAAGAAAAAAAGTTATTGTCCATTTAATATAAATACTTGGAGAATATATTTGGGTTATATCAAATAAAAATATATACTATATAAATCCAGAGTTGATCAATATATCACACAATTTGTTCACTATTATTATCACATTAATAAAAAATTATAAATTATGTAATTTCATTGGGATGTTATTTTAATTTAATTATTTTAAATATTCCTCAACGTCAATTTTAAATTTATCAATCTCCATATGAATAAATTAATTTTCCACTAGTTATTGTTATAGAATCCCAGTATTTACATATATTAATATTACTCTGTAATATATCAATATTCGAAATACTTCACAATCACACACCCAATATATATAATGTTTTACTGTGTCTGGAGACAATGTAGTAAATATTTTTATCTGTAATGGGTCACAAAAAACATTCACAAATACCTTCTTATTTTTTACTCTTTATAGATAAACCAGAAGTAAAAATTTATATATAACCCATGGAAACTATAAGAATGTGTGATTGCAGATTTTATGTAAGGGTAAATTTTATAGATATCAATCACATATAGTATTAAAAGATAATATAGGAATAGTTTTATGAGTTCAAGGTCATAAAAAGTAATTATCAAACAAAATTTATCAAAATCCATAAACATGAGTCACGGAATAATGCTTTATAATTTAAGAATACTTGATTCAAAATAGTGGAAAATATCATTAATAAATCATGAACCATATATACATTTAATAGATGTGTGTAAAAGTTATATTTATATAGGCCATTTCATATGTATTGGATAACTACCAAGATCATCAAATCCTAATTGATTCAGACTCAACGAATTATTCCTATAGTGGAAATGCACATTTTATTGTTTCTAAATGTATATCACACACATCTCTTTGTTTCCCATAATGGATCAAGATCATGATATTGTTTTTAATAATTGTATCATAAGATAAGAAACATTTACCAATTCATTGGAATGATATATTATTCTGAATAAACCCTTAATATAATTAAAACCATGAATATGTGGTCCACAATATCATAAATCATTCACCATAATACATATTTAATAGAAATCGGTTTCATAAAAAATTAATCATTACAACATAGAAAAACCTATGAAAAAAGAAATGGTTTTAATAATTAGATTTTGATTATAAACAAAAAAATGTAGTGAAATAACAATTTTGGTAATCGTAGATCAAATCCCTAGTAAAACATAATCAATAAGAATAGATGTAACCAAAGATGAATTTTTTTTCAATAATCATATGGATTTTTATAAAAATAAATTCTATTTTCAAATTCATATAAATTAGTAACAATAAAAAATATTTTCATATATCATGTAAATTGTTTTCAAATGAACCATTGAAACATACCAAGGAAGCTAAAAAATTATTTCCCCCAATTATGTAAATTTATATTCATTTTTGATATGTTAAAATTAAAAATTTCTTTCCCAAAATTGGGAACAAAGTAAAGAATACCTCATTTTAAAAATGAAAAGTATATTCCATTCAATTGATTATATAAAAAAATTAATCCTGACTAAAAAATTATTCAATAAAACAAGAGATATTACTAAAAAATTATTGAAAACATATTTGATAAAATAGGTATATGGTGGGAAAAATTATTTTCAACCTAAAAATAAACCTAATTAATTTTTTCGTAAAAACATTTTGTCAATAACTTTTGAAAACAAATTGAGGAAAATTAATGGAAACCATGTATTGTTAAGAAATAATAATAGGGTAATAAAATTACTCTGATTTTTCATATATATACCATATATTTTCTATATTTAATTAACAAGAATAAAATGTCCATATTTGAATTTGTATTTAAACATAAACACATTGCAATAATTCATCCCTTTCATTCTATGTGTTGAAAACTCATCTTAATTGAAACAAATCCTTCAGATATTCTATTTAGTAAAATATGGCACGTCCTTTTGGATGACCATCCCCTTTAAATGAGTATTTTTACTTTTAAAAGGGATTTTGGTGAGTGAATATTAGTCTAGAAGTATCAAATTACTGTGATGAGGAAAATGGGTGGGTCCCCTTTAATAATTGAGGGAAGAAACTCTAGGAATTATTAAGTGGATTAAAATATATTGAAGATATTATCTATACTAAAAGGATCTAAAATTATAGATATTAAATTCATGTATTTTATATTATCTAAATTCATTCATCCAATAATTTTTTTACAGGTTTATGTTGTGTTTTAATCTGTATCTAATATATTAACCACGTAGTCAATATATTCAATCCATAACATTGGTAACTTCTATTACACACATTGCAGGTTCACATTTTAAATATAATTTTAAAATTTATAAATAAATGAAAAATTGATTACATCATCAACAATATAAAATAAATTTTGTAATCATTCATTATATCAATGTTTTTTTAACAGTTAAAAAATTATTATTTTGATAAAAAAAAATATTATCATTTTTTATAGTACTCATTTTATTAGTATTAAGCAGAGTATATTATTTTTAAAAAAATTATTATATAATACATTCACACATAAATAAATATTTTATATTTACATAAATAATTCATAGCACAATTTAACTCCATAAAATTATATTGCCTTATTTTTTTAAAAATCATTTATTTTATTTTTTGGGTTTTTTAATGAAATGACCTTTTTTCATTTCCTAAAAATTTAAGGTAATTATATAATTACAAAAAATTATAAAAAATTTAAATCAAGAAAATATTTTCTTATTTTCATAATAAAAATATATGATTTTCATAACATCTATTCATTAATATGTGAATACATAATAGTTATTTGAAACTAAGAGAGTGATGCTTTGTTACTATCATTACATTAAATATTATATTAGCCATTTAAATTCACTTGGGTCTATTAAAAATCAGTTTAAGTCATAAGGTTATAAGAGTAGAATTTATTTTTTCAAATAATATTTAGGATGGAACATATTGGTCTTATTACATAGTTTTAACCAAGATTAAACTGATTTAACCATTAATGATGTGATATATTTTACCAAAAAAAGTATTCATATTTACCAACAATAAAATGGTAAAATTTACTGAATCTAAACCACATGGTTTAAAATATGTAATCTATATTATAAAATTAAATACCTGTAATTGGTTTCAATTAATTTTTAAATGAGTATAAAAAATGTGATAAAACCCACTTTTAGAAAAATAATTTTCTTAATCCAATGCAAGATTTATTCTTATATCGTGCATTGAGGAAATAAATTACACAAGTATAGAAATATTTATTGAATGAATAATATATAAACATAATTAAAAACATTGAATAATAGTGTTGAATATAATTAATTCAGAAAGATTCACTTTGTGTTCAATAAAATCCATGAATAAATTTCAATTATTTTCAAATGGTTATTATATTTATTTGTAATAAATATATAAACTATGAATTATTTTTATAAATTTTTTCACAGTTTTATCATATTTTTTATAGTAATATTCACACCATATAGTTTAACTCCTAAAAAATAACTATTTATAAGAATAATAATATTATTTTTATAGTATACTACGTTTTGTTAAAAGTCAGTATTATCTGTAACACAATCCATCATTGAAATAAAATTACATAAAGAGATATATATTATAATATTTCATGGTTTAAAATTATACCTCATTTTTAATTAATTCTCCATTGAAATATTTTAGTACAACATAAACCAGCAAGGATTTATCTATATTATCACATAGTGAGGTTCTCGGGTAGTTTCTTAGAATTGGTGGTTTCTCCATAAAACATCAACTAGTGGGTTCACTTTGTTCATAGAACCTTGTATCTATGATCCAGTATCTCTACAATTTTTTTATCATAAGAGAGATTATATATGAGTTTTTTTACCATTGTGATCGCTACATGTGAAGGGTTCATTATGTAATTTATCACTAGAATTATATAGAACACATCATGAACATTAGTGAGATTCAGTGGATGTTAAATATGATATGCTTCCATATCAATACTATTAATAATTTCATTGGTAAAATATCCATTGGTATCATATTTACCTCTATTCAAATCATCATAAATGAATTTTAATGAGATATTAATTGGAATACTTTTTCACCAACTTCTAACCCTAGATATCACTGATAATTTTCAAAATAACTATAATTTCAACATTTTGTTGAACATATGAGTTTCTGATTAACTCTAACCACATGTACTATTTAATTATTTATCAGCAGTCCATATATTATAATTAATTATAAATCATCCAAACACATTGGTGTTCCAAATATCATTATATAGAAGGCTTCAATAGGTTTCTCTTAATAAAAAATTATAAGACATTTTGTAATAACCCCCCCCCCAAAGTAAGTTATTTATCATAATAACCATTGAATTCCATTGATAAATCTCTCAACCTGATTTTTAAGAATTTAATGGTTCCTTAATATTGACTACATATATTAATATTATATAAATTATTGAAACTCAACATTATATCTATTTCTCACTGAGGTCTTATCTAGTAATTTTAAGAAAAAACTCAAATTCTGATCGGATACAATAGAGTAGGTGAAGGACCCCAAAACACCAAGATAATGGAGGGATGAATCAGGGTTTCAACATTTTCATCTTAAAGTAGCAGATTTGTTTCCCATGTTTTTTGGAATCTATTAAATCTATCAGATGGTAATTTATTGTAATAAAACATTCACACACAGAATGATATCCCAATAATTTTACTTGGTTCCCCACTAAGGCCTAGTTCAATGAGCAAATGCAAATAGGTGTTCAGTGATTCATAAATACACAAATAATCAATAGACATAGAATATAATAGTTTGTAAACAATCACTCGGGGCCATGCGCACTTCCTTTATAATGTTTAGAAGACAACACACTACATTCGTCAGATCACTTCTATTGACTCCATATTTCCCACTACTTTGAGTATTCTAACCCAATTTATCACCATGAAGGTTGCTTCAATGGTTTGGCAATAAAATTTTTTTCCCCTAACATAGAAATAAGCTTTTTGCACATTATACCTATGTTGATGCACTATGAATGTGTTTTCCACTTTAAAATGATATTCAAAACTGCCTTTTGCAAAACTTCTTCATGAATCTCTCATTATTTTGTAGAACACAATGCCTTTGCAAAGCACCACTACCTTCGTAGAACAAAATCATTCATTAATCTTACAAATTAAATACAGTTAACCCTATTATTGAGAAACACATATTTACAAAAATCATGGGAATTAGTCATGAATCAAAAACTCTTTTTGTGTTTCTCAAGCTTGCAAAGAAAAACAGTTTCATAGAGCTCCATTTGTTTAACAAAATCAGAGTGATTTCAGAATTTTAATTACTAAATTTGTTAAAAGTAAAGATGGTTAGCCTCATATTTATAGGCTCACCTATTCATAATGCTCCACCACATCTTCTGGGGTTTTCTTGATCATTCCAAACCATCTTCATGGTGCTCTTTCCTTCACGATGCACTGATGAAATGTGACATTTTCATAAAGCACTCCTTCAAACCCCTCGCAACACTAATATTCCACAATTCATATAATCATATATATCCAATCACTGATCACAATGCTCCAAATCTCCATAAATATAAATGCTCTTTGTAATCTTGTAGATCACCATCATAATTCGTCAATCCTTTGGAAAACCCAATTTCCCAATCACATCTTCATGAAAGACATGTACATTATTTATTTAAACCTTCAAAAATATTTTTGTCCTCAACTATATTAGCCCTTTCCATGAAAACTTCATGATATTCCATGTAATGATTGATATGAAAAACAAATCATACTCTAATTTCAGCAAAGAACATTCTTGGTTCTAAAAGTGATGTTCTCCGTGAGAACATGACACTTCTTTCATGTATATCTTAGAAAGAATATCATGATAAAAAGTATCCCTAACATAAATGAATTGTGATGGAATTTTTATGTGATTAACAAAATCCAAAATATAATTATTCCCTTTTAATTTTTTGGAATGTTTGATAAAAAATATCATACCAAGAATTTTGAATTTACATTTGTTTTATGATTAATGGATTTAATATTCCCTTATACTTTTGGATAATATACATAACATAGTAATAAACTTGGAACCATGGTACATACTCTGCAATATCTGTCTTAATATTTTCGCCTTATAAATACATTATACTGACATTGACTCTCGTAAACTTAATCTGCTATCATACATTATTAGTTTTGAATATTAATAAAATAATTCTATCCCAAATCACATAATAGTTTAATAGCCTGGGTAAATTAGATACATATAATAGTCTGTCATTTCATTTGAGAACACATGTTACCATGTCATGATGAAAATTTATCTATTCCCTCTTACATTTTCATGAATATCAATGATAATACTCTTAATGTATTGTAGGAAAGCGAATCAAAATATGTGTGATATCAAATATTCAGTAATTTTTTTAGAAGACTGATACAATCCTGAATAAAAAAAATGATGTATATTTCATGGAATAATGTAAATAAACATTCCATTTAAATAAGTTGAATAACTAAAATAGATAGGGTAGAATTATAATTTTCATGGCAAATAACTAAACACATAATAAATTTAATCAATAATAGAACTAATAAAAAATTATAAGGAATAATCAATATAGATTGTTGTATTACTGAAAATATGTTCCATATACTCAATAAAATAATAATGTAATTAATATAGAAATAATATCATTGTGAAAAAATTATAAGTAATAATAATTTATTTCATATTGTTGAAATTTCTAATTCATTAGACATGATGTTTTAAATAATATGATACCTCTACTATAAATCTCATTAACAAGATAGTTTTAAGAAAATGGTAGAGACTCATTTAATGTTGTTATACATAATCTATTCGTGATAATACCAATGAATTAGGGGGTTATATCACTCTAAGGACCACCAAACACTTCATGTCAAAAGTAGCCCTCACATATCAAATAATTAAATTAATTAACAATTTTTTTTATTGCCAAATATATATATTTAAAACAATACAGTTTTTCCAATATTTATTGAAATAATTGAATAGCATTTAATAAATAAAATATAATATAAAATGATATATTATTTAGTGAATAAACAAATACATGTTATATAATATGTACATTGATTGGAAATTTAATTTCCAATTATCAAATGAATGTGAATATATTATGTGAATGTTAATGACTACCAAAATGAATGAACATGTTGACTATAAATACAATTCATTGAGAAAATGGTCATTATTCATCGAAAGAATGAATAATAATGACATCAAGACCACATACCACCATTTTATTATAATTAATGTATGTTGATAAATAGAAATACCATATAACAATAATTTACTACATTATTTTGTAAAATATCATTTTCACAATGAATATATATATATATATCTATTTTAAAAAAACTAAAGATATATTTTAATGTAAAAAAACTTTTATATTAATAAAATATTCTGGAAAATATTGAGTGATGTGGAAGTTTGGAAATTTTGTTCCTATAGTAAATGTTAAACTAAAGGACCATTCACATTATCCAAAAATTACCAATATTACATGTTTTTAAAATTATAATAAGATTACTATAAAAAATTACAAAAATATAAACTCAATAAACACGTATTTAATGAATTATTTTTAAAATAATTTATATAGTGGAAATTATTTTTAGAGAACATGGATTTTGATTAAAGATGTTTTTTGACTAAACGGTTAAATTAAGTCATATTTTATTAAAAATAATTTTTCATTTTTTATATGAAAACAAGAGGAAAATATAAAAATTAATTGATAACATAATAAAGAACATATTATATCAAAATAAAATTATTTTATTACAAAATGTTTAAATTATTTTACCCAATAGAATCATAACGAAAAAACCTGATCAATATGTGATTTTGAAAAAACAATTACAGTGTTCATAACATTCAAGTGACAATTAACCTATGAATAGATTATTTCAATCATGTTTATATTCACATAATATAGTGTAAATAAAATAATTTATAATTTAACTTTATTAAAAATATAATTATATAATATCAAAGACATGTAATTGGTAATATAACAAAATGTAATTATATTGAGTTATGAAATTCATTAACCCTTTGTAATATTGTATTCAATGACCTTTAAAGACAAAATTATATATTTAAACTTCAAATATCATGAATTATAAATTATAAATGATAATACATGTAAAATGGGCATTATATGAAAGAAATTAGGTGGATATCATTAGAAATGGCCTCAATGATGGGAAATTGAGACAAAATACCTTATCAAATTTTTACATTAGATTAAATGTGAGTTGAATGCATGAATAGTAGTTTTAAGAATATTATCCACTTAAAATAAAACCTTATTAGTATTTTAAATATAATATATTATTCCTTTTACATAATATTGACTCTTAGTCAACAATTATACTTTTAATACAAGTAATGAAATATGGTTTTTATAAATGTGTCATGATACAAACATATAGATGGTATGTTGTACATAGACATGATTAATGTTTCAATTATTCAAAAAATTTATGGAATGAGGGTAAGTAATATTTTTTAATTCTCAAATTTAAATAATATATTGAATAAAATTAAATTTCATTAAATATAATTATATATACCATTAATGGGGTGTGGTGATGAAAATAGAGTCGTATCCCTTCCAAGAGGTTGTAATCGACACATAAACAAATGATGTTATCATATTTCAGTGAGTGAAAAGTTAAGAATGAAAAAAATATTAAATTTTAATAAGGAAAAATATATAATTATTTTCCAAAACATTGTATTCAAATCCCATATATTAATTTAATTTATCCATTTTATATTCTATGTAAATCATTAAAGGAAAATGAATGAAATCACATCATGAGGTTGTAGTCCACCGTACACACAAACAATGATATATTGTTCCGTATAAAATTAAAAAAATATAGATATGATATAATGAATCAAATAAAATAATTATGTTATAAATATCATTTATATATTTTATATCCATCATCATACCCTTACTAAAGAGGTGTTGATGGAAAACGGTTCCCATATATTCATGAGGTAGTAGTCTACCTTAGAAATAAGAAAAATTAATGTTTTTCGTTTGAGGAAAGATGTTATGGATATATCTCATGAACATAAAATTAATAAAAATTCAGTATATCGGATATAAGAGTGTAAATTTATGATAATAAATTCTGAATATTTGAAGGATCTTGAAGAAAAAATAGCACATTACTGTATATTTAGAAATTTTAACATGGATTAGTCCTCCTCAATATAAAAATAGATAACCTAAAACCTATTAGTATACTATTGGGTTTATGTTATATTTTTTTAGGATTTTGTTGTTAGATATAAAAGGGTTTCTTTTTGAGAAGAATAGAAGAGATTGGGAGGCTATTTATAAGTGAGGTGAATGGAAATCAAGTAAATTTTGAAAATAAAAAAGTTGTCGCAATGATTCATAATATGTCTCAATGGTCCTAAATAAACTATTATAGATTATTATGGGTAATATTTAATAAAAATACCTTACAAATAGAATTTATAATAGTTTTTACATCATTTTAACACACATTATCTTAGTTTAATTACTTGTTAATCCTATTTTTACCTTAACCATGGTTTTTTTTTATTTTCATCACTAATAATTTGGGTCAAAAATTATCATAAAATACATACATAATATAAATTATTCAAATTTCGCATTTTTAAAAAAACATAAAAATTCAATTTAGATATTTTTTTAAATAAATTTAAAATTATACACACCAAAGCACTTAATAAAATGTTTGAAAGAAAAATTATCATACCTATATAATCATTTAATATCAAAATTAAATAAAAAATCTATTAACATTACATAAATTTAAAAAATTTAATAAAATTGAACTAATTTTACATAAAAAAATTAAAATATATTTCATCCTTGTATATTATTTAAACGAAAAGGTAGTTTTTAATAAAAATATAAATTTTCACTATTCATACAAAAATGAAAAAAAAATTAAAGATAAAAAATATAACCCAATATTATTTTTAAATGATTATTTCAAAAATTAATTTCTTATTATGAAATATTTTTTTAATGTTGTAAATAATAATTTTAAATTATATGTAAAATGCACTACTAAAACACCTTTTAGAAAAAATTAGTTTTACAGAAATCATTTATTTTTTTGTATAATTAATTGTTAATTTATATCATATCAATAGTTATCCATAAAATTAATAATTTATTTATTAAAATTAATAAAATTTGATTTGATTACTTCATTATAACGATATACAATATTACAATTCACTTAGATATAGGGTTGAATTTTTGTAAACATCAAAGTAAGTTAAATATAAATAAATATTTTTCATTGGATGTTTAATATTAGTATTGTGTGTTACATAATATGTTGAAAACAAATAAATTATTTTATAAATTGAAGTTGTTACATTCTACTAACATTTTATAAATTTTTCCCTCAAAATTTGATCTACCACTAGAAAACTAATGAATTGATATTTGAGAACATTTTTGATGAAAACCCACATTGTACAAACAATTACTAAAAAATACTCATAATAATATATAATGTGAATCAGAATCTGCATATGGAATTTCACAAAACATGGTTTCTTCCTAGTGTATAATTATAGTAAATTTAATATACAAAAATTGAGGAATGCGTAAATAAAAATATATAGTTATAGTGTTTAATTCTCTAAATAATGTGAATGGACATTTAAAACATAAGATCCTAAATTCAATTAATTTATGATGATTTTAAATAAATTTTAATTAATTGTATAGTTGGATAATTTGATTAATTTTATTAAGATTATTTTCTTATGGATTTGGATTCCTTTAACTATCTATGGATATTAGAAATATAATTACTTTATATATTTCTATTCTGTAACCAAAAATTCACACATTGGTTGTGTATTGTTCAATTTCCATTTCATCTCTTACTCCAAATAATGACTATCCAAATAAACTTTTTTATACAAGAAGCACTAAAATTTACCTTAAATATATAATAAGATCGCAAAAAGAGTGATATTTGTTTCATTTAGTATTTAACTATTTTTCAAATCTAATATTGTTATAAAAAGTTATCCAATATAATAAATTAATAATTAATCCTAAAAATGTAACACATTTTTTCCTAAAATAACATTTTTAATAGAATATTTACTAAACTAGTCGGTTTTATTTCCATAAATGTTTTCAAAAAAATATTTTAATCTTTTTAATTAACTATTTTTTCTAAAGGTAATACTATAACATTTAATATAAGATTAATCTTAAACTGATATACAAATTATAGTATACAAAACTCTTCTTCTAATGTATAAATGAATTATTATAATATCTAACACAATACTTGTATTCTTCATAGTTATTATCACTACAATTTCATTGGTAAAAATACATCATATATTTAATTCATGAATAATAATATATAATTACATCAACTATTTCTTTTCAATGTAATTCTATTTTTTATCTATGTGATAAACATTAAATGTGTCAATTTACTCGGATAATTCCCATATTCCCCATATTTAAGACAAATAACTATTATGGATATCTAGAATGGGATTTATCTCCTTCCACTATACTCATAATTTTTTCTGACAAATATTTCTTTAATTCCCTTCTTTAACAAAAATAAATATTTTTTTATTCCATTGAGAAATATTCGCGAGTGACTCTTACAACATTTCTATCATAAATAAATTTGATACTTCTTTATTCAATGTTCAAAAACACTTGATCTCTTATTGAACATAATTATTATATTATATTGTTCGTCTGAGAGTTGGTTAGGAAATATGTTGTTTATTATATTTTTGGATAACTGATTTAGAATAATCATGATTTTGTTCACAACATCCATCAGTCTACTTATTTGCTTTTAGTCACCATATAGTCCTTAATTTTAAATTTTATCATAACTCAATTATGTTATAACTATAGAATTAAAACAATAATCATAGTGTAAAAACAATTATAATATTTATAAAATATATGATTATTTGTTGGATGATTTAATATTGATGGTGTTTTATAATCTATGACACCTATGTTTTTTCATAAATAATGAATTTTCATCATTTATTAAAATCATTCATAATAGTTTGTGGATAAAATTTCATTTATCCAATGAATATACCATGTTATATTCATTCTATATTTGAATTAAGGAATGTTTTTTAGCAAAATTTGATGATCAGGTCAGCGCCAACAATTCATTTTCCATGATATATATCCATATAACAACTATTTAAAAAAAATGTTGAGTTGTTTTATCCCAGAATGGATTTATTTCATGGTTAAACCACAAAATATTTTCCTTATAGAAATAATAGAATTTCCTTATATAATTTCCCTCAAATTCAATGATAAGGTTGTGATCCCTAATCTATGATTTACCAAATCAAATTCCAAATGATATTACTAAACAACCTCAAATAACAATTGTTACAACCCTAATTATTGAGACCCATATATTGTGTCATGATTTTTTAAATTGGCATAACAAACATGTAAAATCATACCAAAGGACTTAATATTTCATTAGTATTGTTAAACTAGATATATAACAAACTCATTCATTAAAGTTAAAAAATAAAATTATTATTTTTAGAATAAAATTATACCCTCTAGAATATCATTGCATATAAATAATAAGACACAACATGAATTTATAGTAATTAAAATAATAAGGGTGATGTAAAATTCTATTTTTGGTTTCAGTGAAATAGAATCGATCATGTGTAAATACGAATATGTGAAGATTAATTTCAAATAACTTAAAAACATTCCATTCGTGAAATTTGACTGTCATGATTATTTTATTAATAATAAATATTTAAATGTAACTAATTTACCATTCATATAATTTAATCAATAACATAACTATCTTAACTAGATAAGAAATAATAAATATTCAATGGGAAATAATAGAAAACATATTAATTTTTATCAATCAAATAATAATTAAATCAAACGAGTGAAAATATAATAGTTATATTATTATGGATAATAATAGATATATTTATATTGATAAAAATTCACAATAATTTGATGGAATGTTCTGAGAAACATGATACCACTATAATTATAGTAATTCACATGATGATTTTAAAACTATAGTTAGAATTTATTTTAATTCTAGTATACTGATATACAACATGAGAGTACAGATTCATCATGGGGATATATAATTCTGGTTCCCACCCATCACATTATATCATAATCTTTATTTATATATCATATAATTGATTTAATTCTTTGAAATTTTTTCTTATTAAAAAATAAATGTATTGAGAAATAAACAAAGATTTATAAATATTTCCTCAGATAATCAAAAAATATTTATTATAGGACAGCATATAAAAAATTATAAAAATTTTATGAAATTAAAATATGCACATTAAAAATATACTGATATTAAAATGAAATTTAATATCTAATTATCAAGTGAAAGTGATTATTTTAGGAGAAAATAAATACCAATAAACATAGACCATAAAAGTAAATATTAATAACTTCCATATTCAAAATTATCATAACCAATCCATATATAAATTAATGATTGTATTAATAAGAAATATCCCAAGTAGATTATAGGAAATATAATGTATTTTTTTATTTAGGAATAGAAATACCCGAAAAAAGTACATTAAAACGTTTCAGATGGAAAATACAATTTTTTCTCTGAAAATATATATTTTATAAAAATAAATGATAAAATATTATTTTGAACATATTTTTATTTAAAAATAACCATTTAAAATTATAAAATAAAATTTACTACATTTAGTGGCCATGATGGCTTTAAATTATATTCACGTCATACACATTAAGATAAAGATTCCATTCATTTTTTTGGAAAATAGCAACATGAGACATGATTAAAAAAATGAATATTCATTTTATAAAATGTAAATGTGTAAAAAATATTTATTATATAATCTATATAATATTAAAATCTTTTTTTTTATTTTTTTCACATCATGGATATTGATGCAAATTACTTTTAACCGAAGAGTGAAACAATGTCAAATTTAAAAAATATATTTAGTTTTATGTACCGATGTGTGTATTGAAAAATTATTTAAAAACTATATTCTATTAAAATTAATGTTTTTTTTAATCCAATTGTCAAATAATTTCTTTTGTTGAAAATTCAATAATAGGAAATCTCGTTTAAAATGGAATTTTTAAATAAAACAATATAATTAACATAATTATGATGTAAGAAAAAAATTATTCCACTAGGTGTATAAAGTTTAAATCCACATAAATTAAATGAAAATAAAAATAAGAATTTTATAATTTCATTACACACAAAATTCTTTAATAAAAGACACAAAATGACTAATATAATCCAATCAAAAGAAGTCGAGTTGTGAAATTTATTACCACTCGTTAAATTTCATATAAAACCACCATTGATCAAATAATTGATATTGAAACTCAAAATTCCATGATTTATTTTGTATTAATAATATTACATGTAAAATGTTTAGTAAAAATATGATATAAATAAAATAAGGTTCATAATATCACAATATGCCTCAATGAAAAGAAATTTTGATGAAATCTATTACCACATATTTCATTTTATTGGAATGGTATTTAACATCATTTATTGATGTTTTAAATATTTTATTAAATTATACCATAAAAATATAAATATTTATAATATTACATATGACCATCTTCAAATCTTTTACTACCCTTTTGTTATTAATATTTCATTGTTTTAAGTGTTAATTTTATTATTTTATTATGTGTGTTTTTTAATGAATGTTCATGTTATTGAAAATAGTATTTAATTATATAATACATATAATAATAATAATGAAATAATTTATATATATATATATATATATTAGTTTTGAGAAAAATTATTATTGGTCTTTTTGAAGAATGATGTATATTATGTTAATGGATAGAGTTTTCCATATAGACGCTTTAGTAAGATCTCTGTTTTCAATTATAATTATAGAAATGAATAATATAATATTTTATCTTTTAGTAAATATATTTATTTAAATAATGAAATGTTATTTCTTTAAATATACTTTTATATCATATCCATGTTTAATGTAGATAAAAATTGAGGCAAATCACTCCGTGAAGGCAGTATTCCACACATACAAGAGGGATGTTATTATCATTCAAGGAATGAAAAGTTAAATAATAAAATGGTATATTATCACTTAATAATATTAAATATTTCATAAATAACTTAATTTGTAAATTGGTATCACATATATTAATTAAATAATTCCTTATTACCTTTGATGTAAATAGTTTGTGAAAAAATTAATCACATCCTTTCATGAGCCAAAAGTCCTCCGCACACGGGTGCGATGTAATAAATTACCCTATTGAATAGAATGAAAAAATATTATATATTACATAATATTTAATAATTAATAATTAATATATTTTTATATTATGTATAAACTTTATATGCATCAAAAACCCATCTAAGAGTGGTTTTGAAGAATGACTTGTCAAATTTATTTGCGTGGCGATAGTAATCTTTACAGAAGAGGGAAATTATCATTTACCAACAATGGGAAGAGGATAGGGATATCATTAATGAAATAAGAATAAATAATTATCATTCTATGTAATATATTTTAGATATTATATTTAAATTATATTTTAATATTGGGGAAGAATAATTAAAAGAGAACTTATATTATTGAATTTACCTCTTCCCAGACAACAAATTATGTATTATACCTGATGTATTGTTGAACATGATTCCCGACTAATGAAATGAAAATTGGATGATGGTATAGAAGTTGGGAAGTGATTTGGGAATAAATTTTATAAATGAAAACATATTTATGTATTCATGAGGAGAGGAGAGGGGGAATCCTATTATAAGTGATGTGAGTGACACAAGTGTAAATTAAAATATATATATTCCATCATTTTTTAATCAAAAAATAGAAAAAATGAATTATTATATAAACATAGAAATTTTATGTTCTAAATATGTGAATAAATTATATAATACATATATATATATATATAAAGATTTTTTTTCTTTTTAATTTTTTAACCCCTAGATAACCCATTTTTCCCTTAATAACAATAATTATTTTTTATTATTTTCAATATTCGTTTGGCTCAATAATTATGTTGAACTTATTAGATAATATAAATATTTATGATACAAAATATCTAATATTATTTCAAATTTCACTTCATTAAAGTGATAAAATCTAATTTATTGTTATACCAATAGATGAGTTGAAGAAGTGGTTTTCAAGAAAAAAATTACCATAAGTATATAATATTCTAATATTAAAATTAAATATCAAACTTATTAAAATTACTTTGATTATATGTATTTTAATTTAATTGAAATATGAGTATTTTAAAATCAATTTAAAATATAAATAAACATATTTTGTTAATTAAATGAAAATGTAGTTCTCAATAAATATTATCATTTTTATTATGCGTCAAAAAATTAAAACTATTAATATTTAAAAAAAATCAACCAAATATAATTAATATTCCATTATTTTAAAAATAAAATTAATTTCATCCAAAAATATTTCTATAATTATTAAATATTAATTTGAAATTATTTACTGAATCCGTAACTAAATCATCATTTAGAAAAAAATACATGTTTTGAAAAAAACAATTTATTTTTATTTAAATGAATATTATTTAATATGTAATCAATAGATAACCATAATTTTCATAATTTAGTGAGTAATATTATTATTCAACCATTTAATGTTTACATTATAACAACATACTATATTACAAAACAAATAGACTTTGGGTTGATTTTTTCGTATACTGTCGATGAGATTGGATTTTTAGAAATATATTTAATGGGTTTATTTAGATCTGTACTTCATATCAGATACTCTATTGAATATAATATTATTATTTTATATTTTTTTGTGAATTACATACTCTTTCAAGTCTCAACACATTTTTGAACTTATAATATGAATATTGAATGATGAACAATGAGCCTCGTATAATATATCTTTATTTGAATCTAGTATATAAATAAAACATACATTGTTCTTAAATATTATATTTCAATAAAATTAAATGTTAGTCATATGAACACATTTCAACTAACTATATGTCTCTATATCTTCTATTTTCACCTCTTCAATCATAACATGGATTGATGGATGAATACCCATTTAATAACGATATGATTTATCCCCTTCTATAAATATTTAATGATATATCCTTTGGAAATATAGATATTGGATATTTTTTTCCAAATAATTTATAACCTAGAATGATCGTTTCATGTGAAAAAATGATCGCCCTTTCTGTATTTCACAGTGGGTTAATGTATTGAGTAGTCATAAACTTTGATCAACTTGAACAGTCATATATGGTTCAAATTTGTAACTTTTTATATAAATATATAATATAAAAGTATATAATCTATAAATATAAACCACTATTATCCATAATGAAAACTAATCTATATCATCGATGATAAAATCACCACTATTAAATCTTAATAATTATTTTGGTAAATTTATTAATGAATTATCAATTATAATGAATTAAAATATATAACCATGCCATTATGTTGTTTGAAACATCCCACTTACTTACATGATACATCACTATTTATGATTATCAATTATACATGATGGTGTTTTTTAATAACTTGTTTAATAGATATCCAATTGATTTATTGTTGAATATCTACGGACATTTATCTATCCAATTGAACTAGCCTCTATTCTGAGTCCCCAGGGTGAGTGGATTATACAGAAATGATAATTTATTAACCAATTATTGATAATATTGATCAAAACCAAAAAAAAATATGGATCAAAGAAACATTAGTTTATCTGGTCTAATGGCCATTAAGTAATATCATTGAATGATATACTAATATTTAATCACATGAGATTATATGGCCAAAAAATACATCCTTCATAGGAAAAAAAATCAATGATTTTACGTTTTTATTAAGGATTATAGTTCCAAGGGTTTTTCAGAACATATCTTAATGGATCATCATTCTAAATAAATAAATAAGAGTATCATATATAAATACTACCACAAACAGAACAATGTTAAATCTAAAAACTCAATTCATGAAATATTGGATAGTAGTGGGGTCATTTTTAGATCAATTGTTATCAATATAAATTCATATTTTCTATATCGTACACCGAATAGATTCTAGGGTTTAAAATAATTATTGACTCTCAATTAATGATATCCAAAATAATGAAAAGTAATCATAAAAAAATATTTTTTTATTCATATTTCAATAAATAAATCATCAATACATCGCAGATGAAAATTTTTCATAATAGTAATCATGTTTTTATCAATATAATAAGTTTAGAGTAATATAAATAAAATTCTTATAAGATAGAATAGATTCATTCCATAGAGACATGCTTTTTTAAATAAATACCTTGTTAGTATTATTCTATAGTTTTGTCTCCAATTATTACAACTTAGAAAAATAAATTATATATGGAGACTTTTTTGAGTCAATAAAGTTTCTTTATGACTTTTTGATTCTTCTATGTTTTGAAAATCACAAACACTCTATCAAATGGAAAATTTATCTCCATAAGTTTTATCTTAATAAGGAAAATTTTCTTTCCCTAAGGGAATTTATCCTTACCATGTTTCTCATTGTTTATATTTTATATTCTCTAAATCTAACTCTTTATATTCCTAAGATTTATATTCGGTTTCATATCTAAAACCTTAGAATTCTCTAAATACTTAAATATAGAGTATTCTATTTTCAGGATCCGAATTCAAACTCCGAATTCTCTGAATTTCAAACTATAAATTCTCTAAAATTTAGAATCCAAATTCATTGAAATTTAGATGCCAAATTCACTGAAATTCATATTCGGAATTCTTTGAATTGTAGACCCTAAATTGTCTGAAATTCAGACTCTGAATTCTCTAAAATTCAGATACTGAATTCTTTGAAATTTAGACTCTGAATTCCCTTTCAATTTACGACTCTTAATTCAATGAAAATCTTGTTCCAAATTCCTTTGAATTTAGGTTCCGAGTTTTTTTGAATTTGGATTCTGAATTCCATATAATTCATACTCCAAATTCCTCATAAATCATGATATAAATTCCTTATAATTCAGACTCCGAATTCATCAGAATTCAGACTCTGAATTCCTCAGAATTCAGACTGCGATGTCCTCAAAATTCTGACGTCGAAATCTACTAAATTTTGATTCCAAATTTCTTGAAAACAAGAATCTGAATATCCATATAATATAGAATCTGAATGATCTAATACTCCAAACATTATTTTTCTTAGGCTACAGAAAATTAAATTTTGTTGAGAACCCATATTTTTATTACCCTTGTTATTATTATAAAACGATGTCGTGCATTCTATTTCTTACCAACCATTGTTTGAGTGACACATATACAGGTCCGTCCATAATAAAAGGAAAAATATGACCATTGGAGGAGGGATCTAACCACTGGAAATTTGCCTATAAATAGGAGCTCATTTGGAAGAGCTCAACACACGTTGATCAATCTAGAGATAACATGTTGCTTATATGATTTCTAGAGAGAGATACTCTCATGCTGTGTGCATACTGAACATGTTGTTCAGATTGCTTCGTGTGACTCTGATTGTTGCTGTGTACAATCGAGGTCTTTCAGGATAGAAAGACAGAGGTGTCGACTACGTTGATGTTAGAGGGCTTGCGGGGATAGCAAGACATACTCTTATATTATTATTGAGGGCTTACCCTGGTGTGGATAAAAAAGACATTCTTGAAATTATAAATCAAGAGACCTTTATAAAAGGTTTTTGGATACCCTACTATTTGGGTTAAAAGATTGATTTCTTATTAATTGTATTGTTTCAAGTTTGTGTTCATCTGCATATTGATCATAAAGGAAATTATAACTATCTTATAATTACTTATATTTGTACACTGAATTGTAAGATTCAATATGATTTAATGTAGAATCTGTTTCCTTGTAAACATTTATTAAGTCTCATTTTCATATCCATATTTCAGAAATCAAGCAGGTTTATAGAATTAAGCAGTCATGTGAATTTACCTTGTTTAACCTTGTTAAACAATAGAAATTTTTAACCAACTTTAAAGGTTCCAAGAAATTTTTTAAAGTATACAATTCACCCCCCCTCTTGTATATTGAGAATCTACATCATTATTTCGATTCTACAATTGGTATCAGAGGGTGATTCTAAAATACTTATATTCACATTAGTTTTCCTACTCAAGTTTTTTCATTGTTCTATATTTTCCTTGCTTAGGATATTTTTATCTATGTTTACAAAAATTTTATTATTAACATGTTTCTGTGGATATATATTTTCTTTGAGATAGAAGGAATGAATGTTGGTTCAATTGAAAACATTAATCCTACTAGACCACCTATAATTGATGTTAATGATTATGAATATTGAATAGGTCGTATGAAAACATTTTACATTAATACTAGAGTGGACAACATTGTAAATCTTATTGAAGATTAAAAGATTCCTGATAAAGAAGTTAGAACATTTACTAATCAATAAATGTCAGAATATCAACTGAGCTACAAGGTATGCAATACTCTGTTATGTTCCATGATGAGGAATATATATCCATATATAATCTTGTAAAGTTACAAATTGTATTTGGAATAAATTAGATGTCACTCATTTTGGAACATCCAATGTTATCGAAACTAGAAGAGTTATGCTCAGATATGAATACCATGGTTTTTTCATCCCTTATGGAGAACCATTGTGTAAGGTACAATAGAGATTTATGACCATTTTTAATACTGTACAATCTATAGGTGAAAAATTTTTGGATGATGAGGCACTTTTGTACAATATTATAGATATCATTCCTAATGAGTTGGAATCAAAGAGGCCAACTATAGATGAGAATAGGAAAGTCTCACAGATTACTCTTGATGATATTTTTGGAACTCTTCATCAACATGATACAAGAATGAAAAGAGATGGTGATCTAAATAAGAATAAGAATGGGAATGGAGGTGTTACTTTTATAACTACTTCAAGTCATTTAAAAGCAAAGACTCATGAGAGAGTTACAAGATCTAAATCTAAGATGGTCACTATTTTATCTAAATCAAGTGAAAGTGAACATTCAATGAATGAACTAGCTAATATTTCTTGAAGAGTGAACAATATAGTTAGGAATAAATTCATTTGGTATAGATATAAGAAGAAATAAAGAAAGTAAATAAAGAATCATAACTCACTTGTTATGAATGAAAAAGAGAAGGGCATATATGGCCAGATTGTCTTATGCCTAAGAGAAAAGATAGAAAGGAAAAGTATTCTGTGAGGAATTGAATGAAATAATACAAGTCTAAATCTAATAATTTTTTTGAAATCCAATGACAGTTGTAGTTCCAGTGGTGGTGACTCTTCTGAAGAATCCTCATAGTATGAATCTTCTTCTCCGAAGAATCTTGGTTTATTAACCAAGATACCTATTGAAAAAAAATTATCGGATAAGGTACACAACGTTGAATCCATAACCAATGTATCCTTGAATTCTAATTATTGTGATAGTAAATATTATGAATCCTTTGATAAAAAATCCAATTTGTATGAAGATAAACCTTTACCTACTTATGAAGAAGTTTCTATGTTTTATTTACCCCTTTATAATTAAAAATATAAAGTAAATAAAAAGAATGATAAAGCAAAGTCTAGGACTTATATTCATACTAAGGAAATATCATATCATTCAAAAGATATTGATAAAAAAACCCTTGATTTCGAAGGTATTTCAAAAACCAATAAGGAAGTTAATACTGAGAAGACAAACATTCTAAGGATCTATAAAAATTAATTTCTAATAAAAATGTTTTTGAGAAAAACTCTAGTACTAAAACTATCATTTTTGAGGATAAGAACATATTTATTAAGATAAAGTCAGAATATTTTTCCTTGAGGAAATGTTTGTAAAACGTAACCTTAGGTAATGAAAATTATGATAAGAAGTATTCCCAAATTTGACCTCAAAAGAATAATTCTGGCCTACGTTATACTCTTTCAAAATAGATTTTTAGTAACAGTTATTTTGTTCCTCAAAGTGCTCTATTCTGCACTAAGTTTTAGTGTGGTGGGCATTGAGAAAAAAAAATGTTCCTTAAACAAAAATCAATTTGTAGGTTTTCAAAAATATTATTTTTTAATGAAAATGTGGATTCCTAAAAAATTTCTTTCAAATTTTCCGGATCCATGAAAGAGTGGGTTCTGAAATTCTAACACTTTTGTTGTTAGGAAAGTAATGATTGTACCAACAGAAATAAATGGTACATGGATAGTGGATGTCCCTGGAACCAGACCGGTAATAAAAACATCATTGAAAATATTATCAAGACGAAAGGAGGAAAAGTAACTTTTGGAGATAATGCTCAGGGAGAAATTATTGGTATTGGTAACATTGTTCTTCTTAGGAAAACATTGATTTCAAATGTTTTAAGTTTTAAGTTTCATAAGAACAAGCTTATTAGCATAAGTCAATTATGTGATGAAGGTTACCATGTGAATTTTAGTAAATGAAAATATTTAGTACAAAATTCCAATGAAGAGGTTATTCTTTCTACCAATAGGAATGAGAATGTATACACACTAAACTTAGAAGACCTTAGGATCCAAGATCTAACTTGTTATAGTGCAATGAAAGATTGTTCTTGGTTATGGAATATGAGGTTAGGACACTATAACCTTAGGAAACTATAAAAATTCTCTATGAAAAGACTATTTAAGGATCTACCAGATCATATATTTTATTCATCAAGAGTGTGTGATCTTTGTCAATATGGAAGGAAAATAAATCATGTTTTAAATCAATCGGTGAATTCTCAACTACTGCTGCATTAAAGTTAGTACATATGGATCTTTTTGGTCCAACCAAAACTGGATGCATTGGAGGAAATTATTATGTATTTGTCTTATTTGATGATTACACTACATTTACATGGGTATATTTTCCAGCAAAGAAATATGATGCTTTTTCTTATTTCAAAAGTTTTGGAGCTGAAGTTAAAAATGAGAAAAACCATCCATTGATAACTATTCATAGTGATCATTGATGAGAATTTCAAAATTCTGATTTTGAATGTTTTGTAATATAAAAGGAATTACTCATAACTTCTCAGCACTGAGAACTCCTCAAAAAAATGGTTTTATTGAAAGAATAAATAGAATTCATCAAGAGATAAAAAGAACCATGTTGTGTGGATATTTGATAGCAAACCCTCTTTGTGTTGAAGCTATAAGTACTAATTGCAATACTATAAATGTTGTTTCTATTAGACCTTTTCTTAATAAATTTTTTTATGATTTATGTAATGGTAGAAAACCTAGAATTTCATTCTTCATGGTTTTGGGTTTCAGGGTATTCATTATGAATACTAAATATAATATACACAAACATGCACAAATATTTAATGAAGGAAATTTCTGAGGCTGTTACACAACCTATAATGTAATGGACCGGGTTTTTGGGGTCCATTACTCTGTGAAAATCTCATGTTGGGTTTTCTGGTCTGGGAATCTAGGTGATGTTTGGCAATGGTAGGCCTATCGGTAGCCTTAGCCTACTGGTAGCAGGACTACTGGTAGCTCGGTCTACCGGTAGCCACAGCCTACTAGTAGCTCTTTCTACCAGTAGCTCGGTATACCGGTAGCTATAGCTACCGGTAGATCTGTCTACTGGTAGCTCGGCCTACCGGTAGCTGCAGCTTACCGGTAGCTCAGTCTACCAGTAGCTGCAGCCTACCGGTTGCTCGGTCTACCGGTAGCTGCAGCCTACCGGTAGCTTGGCCTACCGTTGGCTGCAGCCTACCGGTAACTCGGCTACTGGTAACTGCCACCCGCCAGTAGCTCTCAGCTACTGGTGGCTCTGGCCTACCCCCGCGGGTTCTTTCCAGTGGCGCTCCTTGCGCAATTAGAGTTTTAAACCCTATTTTGACTCCTTTAAGTGTGTTTTAAAGCCCGATAACTCCCATGAATGTTTTAATTAAGTATTTATTGAATTAACCTGGTGTGTGCGTCGGTTTAAACTGCCCGACCTCTAATGACATGTAGGGCCATATATAATCCCTCCTTTTTATAACATAAACTTTCATTACATTACACAAAATTGAGGATCTTTAAGGTTTAGTGTCTTAGAAACCAGGAACATAATACATGAAAACAACATAAAACATTCTTCTTAAACACTTGAAATGATTCTCCTTATGTTCATCCTAGGTTCATTACTGCATCTCATAACCTGGGGACATACATCAAAAGAAAGGGTGATCAGAAGTCCCAGTAAGGGAAAGAAGCGAAACATTTTACATATGAACTTGAGATACATCAATAAAGTCATGAAAAGAACTCTAAGGCATGAGAATGAAATCATGAAGCATATCATAATAAAAATAACATTTTTCATAACATGAAGATGTGGCTACAACATTTAATATTGACAATCATTTCGTTTCACCAAGGTCCATTCCCAAGGTTTCATTAAAAATTACCAAGGTTATTCACCAAGGTATCAGTCTAAAAGGTCATCTATGGAGATTAAGTCTTTACCCAATGCATTGGATCGCTATCTGGGCACACCCTTGAAATGTCTTTATTATCATGTTATCCACATATATCATCATCAATAATTTCATAAAAAACCCATATTTCATAAAATAAATGGGATTCATTTCATAATCATAACGTTTTAAAAACTACTTTAAAGACATGATCTTTATGTCACTTTAAACCCACAGAAAGGGAAAGCGGGTTTCATGTATGTAAATACCAGAATTTAAAAATAGAACATTTTGATATAAATGTGAATACCCCTTTAGAAATAAGATTTCTGAGTATTCACTTAATAACATGAAGTAATTTTGAGAAAAAGAGAGAGGCATTTTGAGATGAAAATTCTGCAGCACAACGGCTACGTTACAGGATTTTAGAAAACATTGAAAAGAGAGGGGACATGGGTCAACCATTCATAAATGACCCATAAAACAGTAGAGGGACAGAATATAAGGGATTTATGAACATGGTAATGAAATTTGAAAATATACCATATGAATTGAAGAACATGAAAGGAAGACAGAAAAATAGATTTCTCTTATGAAAATTTGGCAGCCTAACGGCGTCACATACACTTCAACCAAAAATGAATTGATGAGATCAAATAGGGTCTCTCATCATATTAAAATAAAATATCAGTATGATAGATATAAAGATCATACACCAAAATAATAAAAAGGAACTTTCAAGACTTGACATGGAATTAGAACATTGAAAAGGGAGAAAGGTGAAAGAACTACTTAAAATTCGACAGCCTAACGCGCCACTTAAAACTTCAAAATACTGAATTGAAGAGATAAAATGGGGTCTCTCATCATATGATCATATAAGATCAGTATGATAGATATATATACCATACCCCAACACAATAAAAAGTAACTTTAAAGACTTTACATGAAAGTAGAACTTGAAAACGAGAAGGGTGAAAGAACCACTTAAAAATTCGGCAGCCTAACGGCGCCACTTAAAACATCAAAATACTGAATTGAAGAGATAAAATGGGGTCTCTCATCATATGATCATAAAATATCCGTATGATATATATAGATATCATACCCCAACATAATAAAAAGGAACTTTAAAGACTTGACATGAAAGTAGAACTTGAAAACGAGAAGGGTGAAAGAATCCGTTAGAAAAATTTCGGCAGCCTAACTGCGCCACTTAAACTTTCATAAAATGAAATGATGAGAGTAAGAGGGGGTCTCTCATCATATGAATATAAAAAGGACATTATAGTGAATATAAAAGAACATCCCCCAACATAAGAACATGGATCATAAAATAATTGACATAAAAGAGATCACTTTAAAATAAAGAGAGGGGTCGGATCCCTTACCTTAAAACGTAACTCTTAAAACTCAATGGTTTGGACCTTGAGGGCTTGAAAGCACATTGGGAGGACTCTTTGGGAGGTAAGGAGACCATAACATCGTTTAGAATGATTTTGGAGTCCAAAGGATGAGATAATGGCTTGTTATTTATAGGGAAAGTGAGGGGACAAGGCATTAATGGCCAAGAGACACCTCATAAGTGGGTTTCTCAAAACCATGTGCTCTCCCAAGATATTTCTCATGAAGTTAGGCCACATGGGGCCCCCAATACAATAATTTATCTCCTTTGGTCTCCCAACCCTTAAAATATCTCATGACATCACCATGACACAGCTATGATGTCATTAAACATACTGATGCCCTAAAACTGCTTTTTTTTACTATTCACTGAAAATTCATCTTTCTCAGAAAAATCCCAAAATTTCTCCTTAACCAAATATCTATGCTCTTATTAGAAATATGAACTCCATTTTATAAAAATAATTTTCTAAATATTTTTAATTTAATTTTTAAATAAAAAGACTATTCACCGAAAATCCATTTTTTCAGCAAAAACCCCAAAAATTACCATAACATAATATCGGTGCTCTGAGTTCAAAAATAAAGTCAATTTTATAATAATATTTTTCTAAATATTTTTAATTTAATTTTTAATTAAAAACCCCTATTCACCCCAAAAAACTAATACTTGACTAATAATTTATGAAACTGTTATTTACCCATTTTATTGAATCAGATTACTTAATCAAGCTGCCTAGATTATTTTAATACTTTATTTAAGTGAGGTTACTAATCTATTTGGTCACATTACTAATCCTAACCATGAAATCACTATTAATAATTTAATATTCATCAAAAATCAAGTTTATCTTATTAGACTCTAAATTTCGTACTGAACATAACTGTAGAAGACCATTTTTTGAAAATCATTACACATTTTTAATTAATTAAGGTTTGCAAAAACATTTTTTAAAATATTATTTCTCTAAAATTCACCAAAAATATGCATACTATATTTATCCGGACATTTGAAAAGTCATAAACATTATCATAAGAAGAAATCCAAATTTTTATTTAAAACAAAGGATTACACAAGGCAGTTACGGTCTCCTTAAATAGACCTTTATCACGCCAGCATAGGACCTAAGTGTAAGGTGTGCTAAGGTGAGAGAATCTGAGGGAGGCTCAGCCAACATCGCACGAGTAGTAATTTCTATCAGGTTGAACTTCTCGCGAAGGCGATTCCGTTTTAGCTTCACACGATGAAGTTTGGATTGGGTTTGGTCCAGAGCAAAGCCCATTGGTGCTACCTCCTTCCCAAGTTCTGTTAGATGGGCTTCAATCGGTCCAAGACTAATGGGCGAGGCCATCGAATCTTCTTTCTATAATAATTAACCAAGATTAATTGTATTTAGAGACAAAAATCAAAACATTTAGTTTCCAATGGTCATATTGACCAATGGTCATATAATAGTCAAAACCCAACGGTCTCATTTTAATTATAATCATGTTTTCAAATGAAACATTTTTGTTGAGTATAAAAATAAAATAAAATAATACATAAAATTAGGAAACAATATTAATTCAAAATTTCGGTTCGTTATAGGCCATGTGGTCAACCCACGACCCTCGCTTCTTACGCGGTTTCACGTTCTTATCTCAACTGCCCCCGACCCTTATAAACTAAAGGTTTTCCGTGGGTTTCTCTTGTTTGGTTCACCCTGCGCTAGATTACCCTTCATTCAGGCGAGCCGCATCTCTATGCGTGATGTTCTGCGCCCGGTCTAAGTGTTGACAGACGAGGCGATTTTCGTTCAGGCGAGCCACATCACTCTCCATGAAAGTTCCACGCCAGGCCTCAGCATCGATCATTATAGGTAGGGAATTTCTCCATCGCCTCTATCTTTTGTGTATCATACGGGGTGGGAATGCTATTGATTCTATAGAATTGGATAAACTAGACCTAAATAAAGATAATGAATGGATTCTTTAAAGAAAAAAGGGGGGTTGTGATCGTTGATGCTGTTTCATATTATGATCTTCTTTCTAAATTGTACGGCTTACACCTACTAAAAATCGAGGTCGTTGGTGGTCGTTGTCTGTGCACTAATGAACCCTTACCTCTGGTGATGTTTAAATGGATCGTGTTTGTGGTGGATAACCCTTGCTGTGTAAAGTAATTTTGTTTAATTACGTATATTCGGCTAAATGAATTGGAAGCACCATGATAAATCATTTTTTGTGATAACCCCAGTTAAAGCACATGGAAATTGAAATCATGGAGTGTGTTAAATCTTATAAATCTGAAAATACCGGTATGGCCCGGCTTTGTGTTGGTGGTAGTGGTTTGGTTGTTTTCTTTTACGGGCCAATTTCTGGAGATGTGGGAGGGTATTGGATCCCCTGTTTTTATACTCTCTGTGGTCATGAAATTGGGTATGGGATCCCCTGTTGTTATGGATTCGGTGGTTGTGAGTTTTAAGACCGGGTGGTTACCTTGTTTATATCACGAATTGGGGTGGGATCTTCTGTTGATGAAAAACCTTTTTGGGGGAGGGGACATGGGGCAGTGTCTCGGGGTTGTCTTTGGTTCTAGTACTTCGAGAGATCTCACTTATTCCTTTGTTGATGTGACTTTACAAGAGAACCGGGTGTGGATACATAAATTGACGTTTGGGTGGTTTCTTTTCCTTGGTTATGCTTATGGTGTTAGTTTCCCAGTAGTGCATAAACTTATTTAAACATTATTACTGAACATGAAAACAAGAAAGGGACAAATGGGTTTGTTAGTGAGAGTCATGACTCGGACTTGAGCGTTTTTTGTGTCTTTTAGGCTGACTGAAGAAAAACCTAACTTGGGTGAGTTCTTGTTACCTATATATACATACTTGTAGTTTTTTGTTTCTTCTTCGCGCCCCACCCAAGTTGAGCACTTAGTGCCGAACACCCCCATTTCATGGGGGAGGGTGTTTTTTCCAACACTGTTATTAGTGGTTGGTTATTAGCTCCTTTTCTGCTCCCTTTCCCAGATATCCCAAGTATCTTCTAGCAGGCTGTGATGGCCTGAGGTCCATTATTAGCCCAAGAATCTTTGGGCATGGTAGTTTGGTGGTTGGTTAGGTGTGTGCGGCAGGTGGTTTCCCAAGTGTTTTCGGGATGAGGCCCAAGTGTCTTCGGGCATGGCATTAGATCTTCTAGCCTTGGATTCTTCGGGCATGGCGGTGGTTGTTCTGGCCTAGGTGTTTGCAGGCGTGGTTACGTATGATAGTTGTGGCCCAGTTGTTTGCGGGCGGGATTCGGCAGTGGGACTGCGTGTGGTTGTGGCCCTGGTGTGTGCAGGCGGGTGTGCCAGTGGGACTGCGGTGAGAATGGTGGGATTGGTTCGATGCATAGGATGTCTCAATAACTAGTGGGAAAGTGGTGTGGGGTACCTAAACATCGATGTGCTCTTATTATATATATTACTTGACTTTCGTTATTTGGGGAGTGTGCCTTGGTGAGGCTTGGGTGGATTGTTTACCTTGTTAGGTGTTTGGTTTACTCCTTCTTCTCACGGGACTTTAGTACGTTCCCCCACTTGGGCATGAGAGTCTTTGGTTTTCCTTACTGATTATACTTGTATGCTCACCCTACGTATATAAAATTGCATTCAGGATTCCAGGAGGACTTCGGGGATCGCGCAGAACCTTACTAGCTCTGACCATTGGGGAAGTTGCAGTTGTTGTTTTTCCTTCTTGGGTACTTACCTTTGTAGTCACTTTTTGTACCTTGTGGCTTTTACTTTTTGGAACATGCATGTGGGAATGGTTTACTTTTGGCTTTACTTTTATTTTAGTTTTGGTGTTATTGGGTTTCATCATCTTATCTCTCGATCCTATAAAACAAAAAGGGGTAATGCCTTCCCTTTATGTGTAATTTCTATACCCTTGGTGCTAGTCGCCACTCTGGGACCTATTGAAGGTGGGTCTCGGGGGTCATTATCTCTCCTTCAACTTAAATAAGGAAGGGCCTGGAAATCTGCTGACCCTTCCCTCCTTTTGGTGAAGGCGGGTCGTGACAGAATGGTATCAGAGGTGAGGTTGATAGATAGGATGGAGTTTGGAGTTAGGAACAGTGAGGATTGCATGGGATGGTAGGGTAACAGTGTTGGGTGACCTTGGTGCATGAATTAGGCTAGGGAATACTGGCTAGGACACGGGATTTTAGGTCCCCCCGTGATCCGACGCAAGGACTCTAGACCTATCGAATGACCAAGTGATGCCACACTGATTGCAGGGTAGAGACCCTAGGAAAGGTACATGCATCATAATGACTTGTGTTGTCGTGTTTCTGGGGTGTTCTTGGAATTAATAATAAACGAAAAGTTTAAGAAGTTTTAAAGACAATATTCTGCACTACTTGGGCTTAGGAATTCATTTTTTACCTTGAAGCTATGGCACCAAGAAGGAAACCGCATGTGGTACAGGGGATCGAGGCCCCAGACACTACCTTGGACGATCGGTAGAGAGCTGATTGGGAAGAGGAGGACGACCAGTGGCAGAGGACTCTTCGGGCCATCCAATGATAGACCCTTAAGAAGTTTGAGGGCAGCACCTCTGACATGAAGACGGAGAGCTAGCTAGAGGATCTGGTGATAGCCTTCAGCCTGATTCGGGCCCCGACCGAGTACTGGGTTCCTCTGGTCGTCAGCCAGATGCGGGGAGCGGCACGTCAGTGGTGGATACTTTAGCTGAGGGAGAGTAGAGAGGCTGAGGTGGCATGGGCGGATTTTGAGAGGTAGTTCTGGACGGAATTCCTCTCTTCGACGATGAAGGCGGAAAAGAGAAAGGAGATACTCTCCCTCCAACAGGGGAGTATGTTAGTGAGGGATCTAGGGATCAAGTTCAAGGACCTCCTACATTTTTATCCGGACCTCTTTCCCGTTGAAGAGTCTCAGGCAAGGCGTTTGGAGGAGGCTCTCCGACCCTCCCTCCAGTATGTTGTTACCCCCTTTACCCTTCCGACGTACTTGGAGGTCCAGGAGAAGGCCGAAGTGGTGGAGAGGATTCATGCTCTAAGAGGAGTGTCACGAGAGGGGATCCAGCAGGGACCATCGAAGGGGAAGGCCTTCAGCACCAGGCCTCCAGCGTCAGGACCCTCTAGGTTCCGACCACCAGGGAGCAGGCCGCAGCAGTTTCAGTTTCGATCCCCTGGTCCTCGAACTTTTCCTTTGGGCCAGGGACCACGGTGCTTCGCCTGTGGGAGCTCTGGACATCTCCGAATTCAGTGCCCAGACCGGGTACAGTACGGTGGTGGCGGACAGCCCCACCACCCGTCCCAGCAGCAGCTTCTAGCTGGGCCTTTCCAGCAGTAGTAGTAGGGATAGCGAGCTCCCGCTCCTCCGAGGGAAGACATAGGAGGAGGAGGCCGACCTCAGGGCGCTCCTTAGGGACCTCGACCGGGGCATGGTCAAAGAGGTGGCTGATAGAAGAGGGGCAGAGGAGCTGGGCGTGGATAGCTACACGCCGCAGAGGCAGCAGTTCCAGCAGGGCTGGAGGTTGTTCGAGGTACGATCAGTTTGTTTATTACCCTTGTTTTTACCTTGTTCGATACTGGAGCTTCGTACTCCTTTGTTGCACCCAGTCTAGCCTGTTCCTTGTTTCTAGATGCCGAGAGACTTCCAGTGCCCCTGGTTTTGAGCACACCATTCGGAGGTCAGACCGACTTTTTGTTTGTTTGTCGGGGATGTAGACTGATGATAGGGCCACATCAGTCAGTTAGGGATCTTCTTCTTCTACAGATACAGCCATACGATGTCATCCTAGGCATAGACTAGCTATTCTATGTGTGTGCCATCATCGAATGATTCCGAAGAAGGGTCGTGTTCTCAGAATTGGGCGACTGGCATGTTTTTTTCACTGGCGAGCGGAGCTGTAAGAAGGGAAACAGGCGAGAGGAACCCCTCCTCTCCTTGTTTGTTGAGTTGTCAGTAGGGTCAGTAGATGCTGAAATGGTGGAAGTGCCAGAGATCGTCTGTGGGTTTTTAGACATCTTCCCTGATGAGGTGACGACTCTACCCCCTCTATGTGATATCGAGTTTGGGATAGACCTGCAGCCCGGTGCTCGTCCAATCTCAATGGCTCCTTACCGGATGGAACCTTCCGAGCTACGGGAGTTGCGGATCCAAATTGACGATCTGATGAAGAGGGGTTATGTTTGGATGAGTGTGTCACCATGGGGTGCTTCAGTCTTGTTCGCAAGGAAGACAGATGGTGGTCTCAGGTTGTGCATAGACTACAGAAGGCTGAATCAGGTGATGATCGAGAATCACTACCCTCTTCCGAGGATAGATGATCTTTTCGACCAGCTGAAAGGGGCAGGATGGTTCTCGAAGATCGACCTACGGTCTGGGTATCACCATATGAGAGTGAAGGAAAGTGACATCCCGAAGACGGCGTTCAGGTGCAGATATGGACACTTCGAGTTCGTAGTTTTGCATTTCGGCGTTACGAACGCCCCAGCTATGTTCATGGGGCTTATGAACTCCATCTTACGAGAGTACTTTGATCGGTTCATGGTTTTGTTCATCGATGATATCCTGATCTATTCAAGATCATAGGAGGACCATGCAGGGCACCTAAGGATGGTTTTGAAGGTCCTCCGACAGCATCAGCTCTATGGGATGTTGTCAAAATGCAAGTTCTGGACACGATAAGTGAACTTCCTCAGGAATGTGGTGTCCAAGGAGGGGGTAGCGGTGGACCCGTAAAAGGTTGAGGCATTTGTTTCTTGGGCAGCACCTAAGAATGTGGCAGAGGACCGTAGTTTCCTCGGGCTGGTAGGTTACTATCGGAGGTTCATTCCCAACTTCTCTCGAGCAGCAGCCCCTTTGTCCTCCATAACCAAGAAAGACCATGTTTTCGTGTGGAGTGAGAAGTGTGAGTCATCCTTCAACTATCTGAAGGAGAAGTTTGTTAGTGCCCCAGTGCTGAGATTACCAGAAGAAGGGGCAGCCTATGAGGTGTTCTGTGATGCTTCAGGACAAGGCCTGGGATGTGTGTTGATGAAGCGACAAGGGGTGACCTCTTATGGGTCCAGGTAGCTATGTCGTCATGAGCATAATTATGCCACCCACGACCTGGAGCTTACAACGGTCGTTTTTGTGATGAAGTTATGGTGAAACTACCTCATTGGATAACGCTTTATGGTCTTCACAGATCAAAAAAGCTTGAGGTATATCTTCTCCCAGCGGGACATAAACTTGCGACAGCGGAGGTGGGTAGAGTTCCTCCAGGATTACGACTTCGAGATCTCTTATACTGAGGGTAATGTAAATTTAGTGGCCGATGCGTTGAGTAGAAGGACGCAGAAGGATGCAGTCCGAGAGTCGGAAGATGCCTGGAAGGAGATGGAGGAGTTGGATGCCATAGGCCTGGATGAGAAGATGGATAGTAGTAGAGGTTTCCTATATCAGATGATAGTGCAGTCATCTCTGTTTCAGCAAGTGGAGGAGTCTCAGTGGGGAGACCCAGAGTTCAAATTGATGCGTGACCGAGTTGACCAGGGAAATGCTCCGGAAGGATGGATGGAGGATGGTTAGAACCATATGCTTTTCCAGGGAAGGTTGTTTGTTCTAGAAGTGATGTGCGGAAAGGTTCTCAGTGAGATCCATAGCTCACCCCTAGCAGTACACCCTAGAGTGTCCAAGATGTACCAGGGACTGAAGAGACAGTTTTGGTGGCCCAGAGTTAAGCTAGTGGTGGCAGAGTTTGTGGCCAAGTGATTAGCGTGTCAGCAAGTGAAGGCTGAACACCGAGTTCCAGGCGGCCTACTGTAGTCTCTAGATGTCCCCGAGTGGAAGTGGGATGAAATTTCAATGGATTTCATCATGGTACTACCCAAGTTCCAAGGGGGATATGATGCCATCTGGGTGGTAGTGGACCGGTTGATGAAATCGGCTCACTTTCTGGCGATCAAGGAGTCGAGTGCAGTGGATGCTTTGGCGCGAAGGTATGTGGATGAGGTGGTGCGGTTTCATGGAGTCTCGAGGTCTATAGTCTCGGATAGGGATGCACGTTTTACCTCACGAGTCTGGAGTGGTTTGCAGCATGCTTTTGGAACCCAGTTATGCCTTAGCACTACTTTCCACCCCTAGACAGATGGGCAGACAGAGCGCACCATCCCAACCTTGGAGGATATGTTGTGGGCATGTGTTCTGGACTCAGGGGGATCATGGGTGCGATACTTTCCCCTGGTAGAGTTTCCTTACAATAATAGCTACCACTATACTATTGGTATGGACCTGTTTGAAGCCTTGTACGGGAGGCCGTGTCGTTCACATGTGTGTTGGACCGAAGTAGGAGAGGCAGGAATCCTAGTCCCAGAGTTGGTGCAGAGCACGACAGAAAAGGTTCAGCTCGTACGGGAAAGGATGAAGGCAGACCAAGACCAACAGAAGTCGTATGCAGATACCAGGAGGATGCCCTTGGAGTTTTAGGTTGGAGACCACGTGTTCTTGAAGGTCTCCCCTCGGCGTGGGCAGCGGAGGTTCAGCAAGGGGAGTAAGCTTTCTCCCAGGTTCATCGGACCCTTCGAAGTGTTGCGGCGGGTCGACGATGTGGCTTATCAGCTAGCGTTACCACCTCCGCTGCTGAGGATACATGATGTATTCCATGTGTCCCAGCTCTTTCGTTATCTACATGACGATTCACACGTCCATGATTGGGGTGAGCTGGACATCAAGGATGACGTGAATTTTGTGGAGAGACCAGTGATGATCAAGGATCGCAAGGAGAAGGTGCTTCATGGGCAAACCATTCCCTTGGTTCATGTGTTATGGAGACATGGTGGGCTTGAGGATAGTACATGGGATAAGGAAGCACAAATGTGTACCCAATACCTAGAGTTGTTTTGAGTTTTGTTCCTTATTGCACCTGTTGTGGTAGAACATTTTGTCTTTTTTTTGCTATCAAATGCACTGGTTTTCTTTCCTCTGAATGTGTGTGAAAAGCCCTGGCTATGGGGGAGGAGAGAAGCTAACCCCTAATCAAGATGCATTAAGGTGGATGCGATTAAACCCGTGCGGGCGAGTTAGTGACACCGAAAGTGGATAATATCTTGACATGGGGGAGGAGACGCCCCAACCCACATGCCTGGGCAGTTTGACATGGTATGTTTCTTAGTTATTGACAAGGAAGTGTTTTTAGTTAGCATGGGTTCACTCCTAAGAGGTACCTTTCAAGGTGGTTGTTCGGACCCTCTCTTTCCTTCTAGTTTTCTTTGATTCTCGAGGACGAGAATCGTTTAAGAGGAATCTGATGTAATGGCTCGGGTTTTGGGGGTCCATTACTTTGTGAAAATCTCATGTTGGGTTTTCTGGTCTAGGAATCTCGGTGATATTTGGAAACGGTAGGCCTACCCGTAGCCTTAGCCTACTATTAGCTCGGTCTACCGGTAGCTACAGCTACCGGTAGCTCTGTCTACCGGTATCACGGCCTACCGGTGGCTGCAGCCTACCGGTATCTCGGCTACCGGTAGTTGTAACCCACCAGTAGGTCTCAGCTTCCGGTGGCTCTGGCCTACCCCCACGGGTTCTTTCCAATGGCGCTCCTTGTGAAATTAGGGTTTTAAACCCTGTTTTGACTCCTTTAAGTGTGTTTTAAGGCCCGATAACTCCCATTAATGTTTAAATTAAGTATTTAATGAATTAACCTGGTGTGTGCGTTAGTTTAAACCGCCAGACCTCTAATGAAATGTGGGGCCACATGGTCAACCCACGACCCCCTCTCCTTACGCGGTTTCACGTTCTTATCTCAACCGGCCTCGATCCTTATAAACTAAAGTTTCGCCATGGGTTTCTCTTTTCTGGTTCACCCTGCGCTAGATTACCCTTCTTTCAGGCGAGCCGCATCGCTATGCATGAAGTTCCGCGCCCGGTCTAAGTGTTGATTGATGAGGTGATTTTTTTTAGGCGAGCCGCATCGCTATCCGTGAATGTTCCACAATAGGCCTCAGCATCGATCATTACAGGTAGGGAATTTCTTCTTTGCCTCTCTCTTTTGTGTATCATGTGGGGTGGGTGTACTTTTGATTTTGTATAATTGGATAAACTAGTCCTAAATAAAGATAATGAACGTAATCTTTAACAAAATAAGGGGGGCTATGATTGTTGATGTTGTTTTATATTATGATATTATTTCTGAATTGTATGGCTTACGCCTACTGAAAATCGAGACTGTTGGTGGTCTTTTTCTGTGCACTAACAAACCCTTACTTCTAGTGATGTTTAAATGGATCGTGTTTGTGGTGGATAACCGGTGTTGTGTAAAAAAAAATTTGTTTAATTACGTATATTCGGCTAAATGAATTGGAAGCACCAGGATAAATCCTTTTCTGTGATAACCCCGGTTAAAGCACATGGAAATTGAAATCATGGAGTGTGTTAAATCTTATAAATATGAAAATACAATTATGTCCCTGCTTTGTGTTGGTGGTAGTGGTTTGGTTGTTTTCTTTTACAGGCCGATTGCTGGAGATGTGGGAGGGGATGGGATCCCCTGTTTTTATACTCTCGGTGGTTATGAAATTGGGGATGGGATCCCCTATTGTTATGGATTCGGTGGTTGTGAGTTTTAAGACCGGCTGGTTACCTTGTTTATATCACGAATTGGGGTGGGATCCTCTATTGATGAAAAACATTTTTGGGGGAGGGGACACGGGGCAGTGTCTTAGGGTTGTCTTTGGTTCTAGTACTTAGAGGGATCTCACTTATTCCGTTGTTGGTGTGACTTTACAGGAGAACCGGGTGTGGACACTTAAATTGACGTTTGGTTGGTTTCATTTCCTTGGTTATGCTTATGGTGTTAGTTGCCGAGTAGTGCATAAACTTATTTAAACATTATTACTAAACTTTAAAACAAGAAAGGGACAAATGGGTTTGTTAGCGAGAGTTGTGACTCGGACTTGAGCGTTGTTTGTGTCCTTTAGGCTGGCTGAAGAAAAACCTAACTTGGGTGAGTGCTTGTTACCTATATATACATACTTGTAGTTTTGTGTTTCTTATTCACGCCCCACCTAAGTTGAGAACTTAGTGCCGAACACCCCCATTTCATGGGGGAGGGTGTTTTTTCCAACACTATTATTAGTTACTGGTTATTAGATCCTTTTCTACTCCCTTTCCCGGATAGACCAAGTATCTTCGAGCAGGATGTGATGGCCTAAGGTCCATTATTAGCCCAAGAATCTTCGGGCATGGTACTGTGGTGGTTGGTCAGGTGTGTGCGGCAGGTGTTTTCCCACTTGTCTTCGGGATGAGGTCGAGGTGTCTTCGGGCGTGGCAGTGGATCTTCTAGCCCAGGTGTCTTCGGGCATGGCAGTGGTTATTCTGGCCTAGGTGTCTACAAGGGTGGTTATGTGTGAAAGTTGTGGGCTAGGTGTTTGCGGGCGGGATTCAGCAACGAGACTGCATGTGGTTGTGGCCCAGGAGTGTGTGGGCGGGTGTGGTAGTGGGACAGCAGTGAGAATGGCAGGATTAGTTACATGTGTATGCTGTCTTAATAACCAGTGGGAAAGTGGCGCGGGGTACCCAAACATCGATATGCTCTTATTATATATATTACTTGACTTGTGTTATTTGGGGAGTGTGCCTTGGTGAGGCTTGGGTGGATAGTTTACCTTGTTAGGTGTTTGGTTTACTCATTCTTATCACGGGACTTTAGTACGTTCCCCCACTTGTGCACGAGAGTCTTTGGTTTTCCCTACTGAATGTACTTGTATGCTCACCCTACGTATATAAAACTGCTTTCAGGATTCTAGGAGGACTTTGGGGATCGCGCAGGACCTTACTTGATCGGACCTTTGGGGCAGTTTCAGTTTCTGTTTTTCCTTCTTTGGAACTTCCCTTTGTAGTCACTTTTTGTACCTTGTGTCTTTTACTTTTTGGAACATGCATGTGAAAATGGTTTACTTTTGGATTTACTTTTCTTTTAGTTTTGGTTTTGTTGGGTTTCATCATCTTATCTCCCAATCCTATACAACAAAAAGGGGTAATTCCTTCCATTTATGTGTAATTTCTATACCCTTGGTGCTAGTCGCCAATCCGGGACCTATTGAAGGCGGGTCTCGGGGGTCATTATCTCTACTTAAACTTAAAGAAGGAAGGGCATGGCAATCTGCTGACCCTTCCCTCCTTTTGGTGAAGGCGGGTCGTGACATCTAAGGCCAATAGATTTTTCAATAAAAACACTTCTACTGTTGAAGAAACAGTACATGTTAAATTCGATGAAACTAATCCAGTTTTTTTTGAACAACCTCAACCGATATCATCGGATGTGATTTCAAAAACTGATTATCAATCCTTGATATAACATCCTTCTAATAAAGAAAATGTCCAAGAAAATATTTCTGAACCATTTACCCTAGAAGACTTCCTACCATACGTTGATGAATAGGTTTTACAAAACCCAAATCAGTTGTTTCTGAACAATAATCCAAGTGATTGTATCATTAGTGATGTAAATCATCATGTATGGACTATATGTATAAGGCCCCATCCTTAAACCTTACTTAATCTTGAGTTATTACAAGATCACACATTGAGGATCTTTTTGGGTTTAGAGTTTTAGAGAATTAGATCATAAAACTTACATTACATTCCACATATAAACAAAGTGGTTACATAAAGATAGTATTCTTCTTTTCCATCAATGGAAACATATTTAAAATAAAACATGGATTCTTTCATGACACTTCCTTGACACTATCATCATATCATGTACCTTTCCCTTGACCTGTGAAAAACATTTCAAAAAAACATGGGATGAGCATAAAAATCTCAGTAAGGGATATAAAAATATGGAAAGGAAACATGGGTACATATATACATAAGAATGAAATCATACTTTACCCATAAAACATAATCACTTTGACATAACTCATCAAATCATGAATAAATCATAGAAATCATAACACATAAAGGTAACTTGAGGCATTCATAACATTCTTACGTAGGGAGTAACCCTCTTGGTTACGTTTGGAATACCCATAACAGTATATTCCCTAAATCTCTTCGGAGAAACCTTAACGTTTCACTCCTTCGCGTTACCCAATTCATTGTAGATCTATATCGGGCCCACCCACCCTTATTTTATCACGGAACTACCCGTCTTCATAATAATTCCCAAGAACCACAACATAATCGTATCACATAAAACATGCATAAAGGAAACATAACATTTCCACCGTTCAATCACAAGATATCAATACAACACATTGATATAAAAACATTATGAAAACCATTTTCAATACCAAAATAAAAGAAAAGTAAAACATGGTATTTATTTTTCTTTTAAAAAAGGTATGGCTTGTAGAGGAAGCCGAAACTCAAATAATGGTCACGGCAGCGGAGAAGTCATTGTCACCACATACGTACGACAAAAACATTCCCTTTTGTCGTTTAGTAAAACGTTACGTATAAAAAAGATTCATTTTGGAAAAACATAAAAAGTCAAAGGGGTCTATACACCGTATAAAAGAAGGTTGTGTATAAAACAAAATATGCCTCAATGAAAGGAGATTGAGACTAAGTCCCATACCTCGGGTCCGACTTGACTCGATCGTTCTTTAATGTCGTGAATAATAAACTTGAGTTAATTTATAATTTCTTAAGAACCTTTATCAAGTTCATTATTCCTTTTATATCACTTATTTCCATTTCATGAACACTATGTAATTATTTAAGTTAATAACGGTCGTTTTAACGATCATTGGTACTTGAGTCAAAAATAAACCCTTTATAATTACAAGTTGTTCATGTATCCATTATATCCAGAATTATAATCAGGATGTATATATCATATATATCCAGTATATACATGCATTTATAATATTACATAATCATTTAGAGGTAATAAATGAATTTCACCGTTCATGGAGACGGTAATCCGTACGTACGCATGAACGCTACTTTCATTTCTATTTCATATTTTATAGAATGGAATCATAATGATATAAAGGTATATTTTATTTCCAGTATAATATCATATATAATATCATTGTTCCATCCTTTATACAACGCACATATGGTATTTAATGAATCAAATCACTTTGAGGGGGTGGTAGTCCGCACTTCCTTAAATGAAGATATCGCGTTTACCCATAATTGAAACCATAAATGAATGCCCAAAATGAAAAATACAGAATCTTAAGGAAAACATAAACATGTTATATATCATATATAAATATATTTTCATCTTAATGGCCACCTTTTAAGGTGTTAAAACAATGTTGAACAATCATCATTTCGGGAGGCATAAATTCACCATCCACGGAAACAGTATGTTCTTTAACCATTAGATGTAGGTGTGTGTAAGTGTAGCTCGAATCCTTATTATAAAAACATCCTAGTATATTGAATATACTGGGGTTGTTACAAAAGAAATGAATAAAATGAGTTTAGGGTGTTGGAGAATCAAAATAAAACAAAAGGACTCAAGTGAAGACATTACCTTAAAATCGGGTAACTCCCTTTGGTTTGAGCTCAAAGGCTTATTTGGGAAGACTTATGCCCAAAGTGAGGATTCAAGGAGTAATAGAGGGATGTGGAGAGACAAACTGGGCAGGGTTTGGCTGATCCAAAGGCTTTGGGAGTGTGGGTAAGGAGGTAGAGGTGGGGGCCTTTTATAAGAGGAGAGGAGGGGCACTCTTGGAAAGTAAGGAAATGTTACTTTATTCTAAAATGAGTTTCGGATTCAAAAGGTCCCACATTGATATAATTCAAGGTTAAGGTGATAAGGGTTCTAAATACACCCATTCAATAGGTTTTTGAAATGTGTAGGTCATAGATTTTACATTATCATTTCATTTTTTTTAAATCCTTTATTAATGAGGTAATCGCTGCATCATCATGATTTCATAAATAATTTAATATATTTAAAGTCTAAAAATTAAAAAACAAATATCATGATTTAGTAAATCCTTTTAGCTTTCTAATTAATATTTATAGTTAAAAATATGACTTCTATAACCCCATATAAAAATTGTTTTATTAAAACATCTCATGTTTGTGTTATTTTTACTTTTACATTAAATAAAAAGTTATTTATGTCCTTTCCCAAACAAAGTGGATCCATGGGGTCCCCAAGTTGACCCATGGATTGTCTTAGTCGGCCATGACACATCCAATGAGGGTAGGACATGTGTCAAGCTCATTTCATATTATTAAAACATTATTTTTACCTTAAATTACACTAATTACCTCTAATCGCGATTAAGAACATAAAAGTTACTATTCACCAAAAAATTATTTTAATCTCATCGAACCACATTTTACTTCTTAATGACAACCATGTATGTTGGATTTTTTAAAATCAAATCACAGAAGTGGAAAAGTTTCATTTAAACGAAAAATCAGTTTCTTTAACTACCACTTAGTGGTTTCACTATTCATCAAAAATTGAAGTTTTCAGAAAAATTCCAAAACTTCACCCTAAGCTATATTTGATATTCTGAATTAAAAAATGTTTTCTATTTTACAAAATTCAAAACATATAAGATGAATTAATTAATTTAATAATTAGGTCCCGGTGTCATGACAAATAGCGTGTTTTTATGAAACAATAAGTATCAAAAGATTGACACCAATTTAAGTCCAATTTCAAAGTGAAATTTATTCCAATGACCACCATTGGATTTAATGGTAAAAATATATTCTAATTTCACTTTAAAACCAATTCAAAATATAATATAATCATATAAATAAATTAGATTAAAAAGCATTTTTGATGTAAAATGCAGTATTTTTCACTATTCATTAAAAAATGAACATTGTCAGAAAAATACCAAAAATTCACAAAAAGTAAATTTTGATGTCCCAATCATAAATAATAAGTTTATTTTGACAAAAATAGCTTATAAAATTGTCAAAAGATATATTTAAAAATGTTTTTCCATCAAAAGGCAGTAAAACAATCTTTTAAAAATATTAGTGTATTTCATGCCTAAGATTGGATTTATTTTCATTTTAAGCCTCTAAAACACTATCTAATTCATTAATAGACATAGATAAAAATATCTATTATTAATTAATTACTTGGGATCTTACATCCTTCCCCCTTTTAGAAAATTGCGTCCCCGCAATTTATTTACTTATCGAATAAATGGGGGTACTTATCCCTCATTGTATTTTCAGATTCCCATGTTGCCTCTTCCATCATGTGGTTTTTCCACAAAACCTTTACCTGATTAATCCCCTTATTTTGTAACACTTGCTCCCTGTGGTCAAGAATCTGGAATGGTTGTTCCTCATAAGATAGGTTCTCTTCCAGCTGAACTACCTTTGGACTCAAAACATGAGATGAATCTGGCATATACTTTCTCAACATCGAAACGTGAAAAACATTGTGTACCTGAGATAAACTCGGAGTTAAAGCCACCCGATATGCAACTAATCCAACTCTCTCCAGAATTTCATATGGTCCAATGAACCTTGGACTCAGCTTTCCTTTCTTACCAAATCTCATCACACTTTTCCATGGTGAGACTTTGAGAAAAACATGATCACCTACCTCAAAAGATAGATCCTTCCTCCTGTTGTCTGCATAACTCTTCTGCCTACTCTGAGTTGTTCTCATGTGTTTCTGAATCAGCTGAACTTTTTCTGCCATCTCTTCTACCGATTCGGGTCCCATCAACTTCCTTTCACCCACTTCATCCCAGAAAGCTGGAGTTCGACACCGCTTCCCATATAACGCCTCAAATGGTGTCATCTGTATACTGGAATGAAAACTGTTATTATATGAAAATTCAACTAAAGAAAGATGTTGGTCCCAAATTCCCTGATAATCCATAGAACAAGCTCGTAGCATATCCTCCAAGGTCTGAATTGTTCTTTCTGACTGTCCATCTGATTGAGGATGAGGTGTTGTACTAAAATTTAATTCAGTACCCAACGACTTCTGAAGACCTTTCCAAAACTTAGAAGTGAACCTGGGATCACGATCAGATACAATGGATAGGGGAACTCCATGTAACCTGACTATCTCTTTAAGATACAAATGGGAAAGTTGATCTAGGGAAAAAGTATCTCGTATAGTAAGGAAATGAGAAGATTTAGTCAAGCGAACAATAATAACCCAGATTGCATTATTACCTCGAGATGTCTTTGGTAATCCCACAACAAAGTCCATGGATATATTCTCCCATTGCCACTCTAGCACTGGTAAAGGCTGAAGCATCCCTTTTGGTAACTGCCGCTCTGCATTAACCTATTGACAAGTCAAACACTTCACAGTAAAATCAGTAATATCTCTTTTCATTCCATCCCACTAGTAATACCCCCGCAGATCTCTATATATCTTAGTACTGCCAGGATGAACTGAAAACGGAGAACTATGAGCTTCACATAACAACTCTCTCTTCAACTGTAAATCACAAGGCACACACAATCTCTTCCCAAATCTCAAAACGCAATCATTATCAATGTTTAATTCAGGCAACTTACCTTTCTGAACTAGCTCTACCTTTTTCTGCATCTCACTGTCTTGCTTTTGTGCTTGCTTGATTCTATCTGATAGAGATGATCTAACTGATACCTGAAACAAAACTGAAGAACTTCCTGCACCAACAACTTCTATTCCAAAGTTCATCAAATCCTTAACCAAAGGATCACGTTTCAAACGCAACATTGCTAATGAACCATTTCTTTTTTGACTCAAAGCATCATCCACTTTATTTGCTTTTCCCAGATGGTAATGAATTGTACAATCATAATCCTTGATTAATTCCAGCCATCTCCTCTGTCTCATGTTTAACTCTTTCTGAGTGAATATATACTTTAAACTTTTGTGATCAGTATATATTTCACACTTTACTCCATACAAATGATGTCTCCAAATTTTTAAAGCGAAAACAACAGCAGCTAATTCCAAATCATGTGTAGGGTAATTTACCTCATGAGTTTTCAACTATCGTGAAGCATAAGCAATTACCTGATCATTCTGCATTAGGACACAACCAAGTCCTTTCAATGAAGAATCACTGTATATAACAAACTCACCATTCCTGGAAGGAAGTGCCAAAACTGGAGCATTCACCAATCTTCTTTCCAATTCCTGAAAACAATCATCACATTCTTTTGTCCAGATAAACTTAACACCCTTCCGAGTTAGCTTAGTCATTGGACTAGATAACCATGAAAATTTTTTAACAAACCTTCGGTAATAGCCTGCCAAACCAAGGAAGCTACGAATCTCAGTTACATTTGTGGGTCTTGGCCAGTCTTCCACAACTTTTGTTTTTGCAGGATCAACAGTTATCCCATCTTTAGAAACAATGTGACCAAGGAAAGAAATTTGTTGCAACCAAAAATCACACTTGCTGAATTTTCCATACAGTTTCTTTTCTTTTAAGGTTTGTAAGATAACCTTTAAATGTATTTCATGCTCCTCTTTACTTTTAGAAAACACCAAAATATCATCAATAAACATAACAAACATTTTTCACCTTCTCCACACATTGAAAAAAAAATTCATAACTTTCGAACTCACAAGAAGCTAAAGCCCTTCGATACTTTGGCTTTAATCCTGAGTAAAAACGATTGATTTTACTATCAAGTTCTCGGATAAAATTTGGAGCATAACTTGCCAATCGAGTGAACCTTTCTTCATAGGTAGCCACTGAGTCTTCCTCTTGCCTCAATTCCAAGAATTTTTTTTCCATCCTAAGTCAAACAACCTTAGGAAAATACTTTTCAAGAAACATACCTTTGAAGTCATCCCAGTCGAGAGCATCAATCTCATCAGCGTCCCTGATATTTTTAACCATCGACCACCACTGATCTGCTTCACCCTCCAAACGGTAAATAGAAAGACAAACCTTTTGATTGTCTGAACACCCCATGACATGGAAAATCTTATCCAGTGCTTTAATCCACCCTTCAGCTAGCACAGGGTCATATGATCCTCTGAATGATGGGGGATGTTACGTCATGAAATGTTCCACCACTGACATGTTCCTCTACGGTTGATCTGGCTGATCTCGTGCATGGATACCACAACCATTTATCGCTTGAGTCAACTATGCCATTACTAAAACAAACTGTTCAGTTCAAATTCCGACCATCTCATGATGCTGATTCGGAAGGTTATTTCCTTCTGCATGCCTTCCTAGCACTGCTTCCGTATTTCCTATACGGAAAACCATTCTGAACAAACATGTCTTAGATGAAGCAACATGGTAATCTTCAAATACTATATCACTTCAATTTGACCATAAAAAAATATTTATGGATAATAATTTAATATAATTCTAACTCCTAAAGTTATCTAAACCGACCTTTGATACCAACTATAAGGCACCAGCCTTAAACCTTACTTAATCTTGAGTTATTACAAGATTACACATTGTGGATCTTTTCAGGTTTAGAGTTTTAGAGAATTAGATCATAAAACTTGCATTACATTCCACATATAAACAAAGTGGTTACATAAAGATAGTATTCTTCTTTCCCATCAATGGAAACATATTTAAAATAAAACATGGATTCTTTCTTGACACTTCCTTGACACTATCATCATAACATGTACCTTTCCCTTGACTTGTGAAAAACATTTCAAAAAAAACTTTGGATGAGCATAAAAAGCTCAGTAAGGGATATAAAAATATGGAAAGGAAACATGGGTACATATATACATAAGAATGAAATCATACTTTACCCATAAAACATAAGAACTTTAACATACCTCATCAAATCATGAATAAATCATAGAAATCATAAGACATAAAGGTAACTTGAGGCATTCATAACATTCTTACATAGGGAGTAATCCTCTTGGTTACGTTTGGAATACCCATCACAGTATATTCCAAAAATCTCTTCGGAAAAACATTAACATTTCACTCCTTCACGTTACCCAATTCATTGGAGAGCTATATCAGGCTCACCCACCCTTATTTTATCACGGAACCACCCGTCTTCATAATAATGCCCAAGAACCTCAACATAATCGTATCACATAAAACATGCATAAAGGAAACATAACATTTCCACCTTTTAATCACAAGATATCAATACAACACATTGATATAAAAACATTATGAAAACCATTTTCAATACCAAAATAAAATAAAGGTAAAACATGGTATTTATTTTTCTTTTAAAAAAAGGTATGGCCTGTAGAGCAAGTCGAAACTCAAATAATGGTCATGGCGGCGGAGAAGTCATTGTCGACACATACATACGAAAAAAAAAATTCCCTTTTTTCGTTTAGTAAAATTCTTCATATAAAAAATATTCCTTTTGGATAAACGTAAAAATTCAAAGGGGTTTATACACCGTATAAAAGAAGGTTGTGTATAAAACAAAATATGCCTCAATGAAAAGAGATTGAGACGAAGTCCCATACCTCGGGTCCGACTTGACTCAATCGATCTTTAATGTCCTGAATAATAAACTTGAGTTAATTTATACTTGCTTAAGAAACTTTTTCATGTTCATTATTCCTTTTATATCACTTATTTCCATTTCATGAACACTATGTAATTATTTAAGTTAATAACGGTCGTTTTAACGATCATTGGTACTTGAGTCAAAAATAAACCCTTTATAATTACAAGTTGTTCATGTATACATTATATCCAGAATTATAATCATGATGTATATATCATATATATCCAGTATATACATGCATTTATAATATTATATAATCATTTAGAGGTAATAAATTAAATGCACCGTTCATGGAGACGGTAAGCCGTACGTACGCATTAACGCTACTTTCATTTCTATTTCGTATTTTATAGAATGGACTCATAATGATATAAAGTTATATTATAATTCCATTATAATATCATATATAATATCATAGTTACATCCTTTATACGTCCCACATATGGAATTTAATGAATCAAATCACTTTGAGGGGGCGGTAGTCCGCACTTCCTTAAATGAAGATATCGCGTTTACCCATAATGGAAACCATAAAGGTATGCCCAAAATGAAAAATACAGAAGCTTAAGGAAAACATAAACATATTATATATCATATATAAATATAGTGTCATCTTAATGGACACCTTTGAAGGTGTTAAAAGAATGTTCAATAATCATCGTTTCGGGAGGCATAAATTCACCATCCACGGAAACAGTATGTTCTTTAACCATTAAATATAGGTGTGTGTAAGTGTAGCTCGAATACTTCTTATAAAAACATCCTAGTATATTGAAGATACTGTATTTGTTACAAATGAAATTAATAAAAAGTGTTTAGGGGGTTGTAGAAGCAAAATAAAACAAAAGGACTCAAGTGAAGACATTACCTTAAAATCGGGTAACTCCCTTTGGTTTGAGCTCAAAGGCTTCCTTGGGAAGACTTCTACCAATGTAAGGCTTCAAGGAGTAAGAGAGGGATGTGGAGAGACAAAATGGGCAGGGGTTGTCTGATCCAAAGGATTTGGGAGTGTGGGTAAGGAGGTAGAGGTGGGGGCCTTTTATAAGATGAGAGGAGGGGCACTCTTGGAAAGTAAGGAAATGTTACTTTATTCTAAAATGCGTTTCGGATTAAAAAGGTCCCACATTGATATAATTATAGGGTAAGGTGATAAGGGTTCGAAATCCACCCATCAAATAGGTTTTGAAAATGTGTAGGTCATATATTTTACATTATCATTTCATTTTATTTAAATCCTTTATTAATGAGGTAATCGCTGCATCATCATGATGTCATAAATAATTTAATATATTTAAAGTCTAAAAATTATAAAAAAAATATAATTATGTAGGAAATCTTTTTATATTTCTAATGAATATTTATAGTTAAAAATATGACTTGTATAACCCCATGTAAAAATTGTTTTAGTAAAACATCTCATGTTTGTGTTATTTTTACTTTTACATTAAATAAAAAGTTATTTATGTCATTTCCTAACCAAAGTGGCTCCATGGGGTCCCCAAGTTGAGCCATGGATTTTCTTGGTCGTCCATGAAACATCCAATTAGGGTAGGACATGTGTCAAGCTCATCTCATATTATTAAAACATTATTTTTACCTTAAACTACACTAATTACCTCTAATCGCGATTAAGAACATAAAAGTTACTATTCACCAAAAAATTATTTTAATCTCATTGAACCACATTTTAATTATTAATGACAACAATGTATGTAGGATTTTTAAAAATTAAATCACAGAAGTGGCAATGTTTCATTTAAACGAAAAATCAGTTTCTTTAACTATCACTTAGTGGTTTCACTATTCATCAAAAATTGAAGTTTTTCAGAAAAATTCCAAAACTTCACCCTAAGATATATTTGATATTCTGAATTAAAAAATGATGTCTATTTTACAAAATTCAAAACATATAAGACGCATTAATTAATTTAATAATTAATTCCCGCTGTCATGACAAATAGCGTGTTTTTATGAAACAGTAAGTATCAAAAGATTGACACCAGTTTAAGTCCAATTTCAAAGTGAAATTGATTCCAATGACCACCATTGGATTAAATGGTAAAAATATATTCTAATTTCACTTCAAAACTAATTCAAAAGATAATATAATCATATAAATAAATTAGATTAAAAAGCATTTTTGATGTAAAATGCAGTATATTTCACTATTCATTAAAAAATGAACATTGTTAGAAAAATACCAAAAATTCACACAAAGTAAATTTTGATGTCCCAATCATAAAGAATAAGTTTATTTTGACAAAAATAGCTTATAAAATTGTCAAAATATTGATTTAAAAATGTTTTTCCATAAAAAGGCAGTAAAACAATCTTTTAAAAATATTAGTGTATTCCATGCTTAAGATTGGATTTGTTTTCATTTTAAGCCTCTAAAACACTATATAATTCATTAATAGACATAGATAAAAATATCTATTATTTATTAATTACTTGGTATTTTACAATATGTTCCTTATGAAATAAAATATAACATCTATAATTCCATTCCCAATTTGAACCAAAAAGCACTGAGGAAGCTTTAGGTGATGATGATTGGATAAAATCTATGCAAGATGAGATAAATGAATTAGAAAGGAATAATTTCTGGAACATGGTTGAAATACCTTATGAAACTTCTATTATTTATGTAAAATGGGTCTTCATAAATATGTGTGATGAAAATGGAATCATTGTAAGAAATAAAGCTAGATTGGTTATTAAATTATATAATCAACAAGAAGGAATATACTATGATGAAACATATACTCTAGTAGCCAGACTGGAATCTATTGGTATTCAACATTCCTTTTCACCATTCTTTAATTTAAAACATTTTCAAAGGGAAGTTAAATGTGCTTTCTTCAATGGTTAGGTTCAAGAGTATGTTTTTATTGAAAAAACTCCTGGTTTTGAAGATACAAAACATCCTTAACATGTTTTTAAATTTACCAAAGCATTATATATACTTATAAAATCCCAAGTAGCCTTCTATGATAGACTCACATGTTTTTTTGATTCAAAAAAATTATGTAAAGGAAGTTCTAATCCAACAATTTTTATAAAGAAAGACAAGAAAAATGTTTTTATTATTTAAATTTATGTTGATGAAAATATATTTGGTTCAACTCAACAATCATTAACTTATTCCTTTGAGAATCTAATGAAATATGAGTTCAAAATTAGTACGACGGGTGAGTTAACTTTTTTCATTTTTTTCAAATTTTTCAAAGTCCAAAAGGAATCTATATATCCCAACATAATTATATCAAATATCTTCTTAAAATTATTGTATATGAAAACACTAAAAGTATAAGTACTCCCCATGGTTCCTCAAATTCCCTTCATCTTGATGAAGCTGGGAAATGAGTAGATCAAACATCTTTTAGGGGTATGATTTTTAGTCTACATTACTTGAAAACTAGTCATCCAGACTTAATGTTTTTGGTGTGCTTATGTGAAAGATATCAATATAATCCTAAGGAATTTCATTTAAAGGCAGTGACAAGGATTATTCGCTACTTAAATGGAACCATGGATCTAGGAATCTTTTATACTTTTGGAAATGTTTTTTCTTAATGTTTTTTCGATGATGAAATTGATGGATGTAGAATGGATATTAAAGTACATTTGGAAGTTTTCATTTCATATGAGATTCATTAGTTTCTTGGTCATGAAAAAAGCTACAATCAGTAGCACTTTCCACTACTGAAGCTGAATATATAGCAGCTGGAAGTTTTTGTGCTCAAGTATTGTGGATGAAACACACACTCACAGACTATGGTATGAGTTTTACTGAAACACATATTTTTTGTGATAATACTAGTAACCTTTCCTTATGTAAAAACCTTGAACATCACTCACGTGAAAAATACCTAGATATTAGGCATCACCTTCTTAGGGATCACACACAAAAAGAGATATCATTCTTCAATTTATTGGAATGAAAGATCAACTTGCTGATATTTTCAGAAAATATTTACCATCCGAAAGATTAATATACATTAAACAGAAGTTAGTAATGATAATCATAAGGTTATACTCCTTGTTAACTTATTGTTGAACCCTATCCCCTTACAGTAACAAACTTCTTTTCATTGGCGGAGTACATATTCATGTTAGTTAGAATGAAATTTTTTCATAAAGATATTTTTTCATAACGGATATTTTTCTTAATGAAAATTTTTCATTACAGAAATATTTCTTAGTAGTTAAATTTTTTTCTTAGTCTAAAATTTTTTGTAGTCAAATTTTTTTGTATTCACATTTTTTTGTAAGTCAAATTTTTTATTAATCTAATTTTTCATAATCTAAAGTTCTTCAAGAACAATTTTCCTCATTATGAATAATCTTCTTATAAATCAGAAAGGTACGTTTCTTTTCCTATATCTTCGTATTCATTTTTCCTTCCTGGTATTTACATTTGTTTTTAAACTCTTCAGATTCACTATTTCTTAAATCTGATTGTTTTTTTCTAGATAACCTAAAAATATTAGAATCTATAAAAATCCATCATCGGTTAACATCTCAATTGTCAGGTCATCTCAAGATTCTTTAAATCATTAGATCAATCCGGGAAGTTGAATCGTCACTTTGATTACCTAAATAAAGGACCCCCAATGGTTTTCCCACATAAAATTCAATCCTTCGTGTGCTGAATATCTACCTCAATAATTAAAATTATTTCTTGATCGTCAATGTTTCTTAACATCTTAAGGACTGTTAAAGCCTCATCTTAGAAAGATATGTCAAGTGTTGTGGAAATATCTAAGTAGAGGATCTATTGTGAATGGTTAGTCGATCTGAATTTTTATGCCAAGTATGATTCTATTGTGTCTAAGAATATCAAGGTGAATATTTGGGAGAGTGTTTGGGTATAGAAACCAAGAGCATGAGATCTGGTGTATTTGGAATTGTTGGTTGAATTCTATGATACAATATAGTTTTCAATGATGTATAAAGATATAAATTCTCGTTTAATAGCTATGGAAATATGTATTCCCTTTCTTTTAACGTGGAATAAAATCTGATAGGAATTCCATATGAGGGAGAAGCTAATTTTTTCTCTCACAAGCTACCTGATGTAATAGGATACTTTGATAAAAAAAATGATCTAGCTTGTCTTCGTCTTGAGGAATTGAAGACTCCGAAAATTATTAATCTCTTTATAAATCTTTAGATTCTTTGCATATGGGTACAAGGTTTTCTAATTCCAAGAAAAGGGGAAAATGATACCCTAGAGAAAAGTGATATTTATATTTTGTATTTTCTAGTGAACCTAACAATGAAAAACCAAGAGTAGCATATATTGGTTATGATTAAGAATATAAATAATAGAAATATGAAGTCTCAGATTATCGTGTACTCATCCATTCTTTCAAATATATTTATATTTTTCTTCAGCCATTCAAGATTAATTGTTGTTCTAAGAAAAGAAATTGTAAGGTGATGCTTTCGAGTGATGATACTCTATGGAGGATGAAGATTGGATTTAATAGTCAATCTTGAGAATTTCCAAATTTATTGGAAGAAGAATTTAGTGCTCTATAAACGAAGCTAGAAGTGGCTGAAACTTATAAGAAGTGAGTAAGAAAGAGGAAGGTGAAGGAACCATAAGAGAAGTCAAGAACCTCAGTGGCTAAAAAAACTCAATCCACACCTCTAAAGACAAAGAAGAAAAAATCATATCCTGATGAAGTAGTGTCTATGTAGATAGAAGATAAGAAAAATAGGAAGGAAGGGGACCCTGTGTTTGGCATGGACCCTACTGAGGAAAAATCATTGAAGGAAAAGACTTCTGAGAATCTAGAAAATGATGAAAAAGATAAAATGGAAAGGAAGAAGTTGTCTGAGGATGAGATAGCGCAATCCTTTCTAAAGGATACAGATAAAGCCTCTAAGAATATTTCAGTACCAGAATTATTTTTATTAGAACAATTACCCAAGACTCCGAGAAAGAAGTTAGTGATTTCGGAAAAATATCAAGTCGACGAAATAGTGCAAGAAGAAGAAGTATAAAAATAAGAGGAAGAAGGGAGTGGGGATAATGAAGATATCATAAAGAAAGTAGAATATTATCTTGAGAAGGAGAGTCCCTTTGAGAAATTATCTATCCTAAACTCTGAAGCCGAGTCTTCAAAACATGCTACCACTATAAAAGAAGAGAAGGGTGGCAAAGAAGTAAGTATGATGTCTGAAAATGATAGTAGAAATCATGATTTCATTCAGCCATAGGATGTTGAGGCAGGATCCGAGAAGGAAGAAGTTAATGAAGAAAAAAATGTTCAACTATCAGATAGTGAACATGAATCTCCTGATCTAGAAGAATTCATTCTGAATGATGATAATGGAAAAACAAGTGTTTTTTGATGCACCTAGAAATGTTGTGGTAAAGTAGAAAGAAGGTGGTGGTTCATCAAAGAGGAAGGCCATTGAAATATAAAAGGAATCCTTGCCAACCAAAGTCTCGGATTTAGATTCGTCCTCTATTGGACAAGACAATATAGTTCAGTCTTTGAAAATGGATTTTGGGACTATTCCAATATTTCCCAGTATAGACTTGAGATTCCAGATGCTTCATTATTCATTAAATCAAAAATCAGATTCGGTATCCGTGGTAATGGATATGTTTGTCAAACTCAAGGCAGACTTCAATAATTATTTCATTATCTATGAGGCTCATAAAATATCTTCCATGAAGATGACATGTTGTTCAAGGAAGACAATATAAGAGATGAGAATCTTTTATGAATTTCAAGACCGTGTCAAGGATACTTTTGACACTGAAGATGTGAAGATCAAGGATCTCACTAATAGTTTTGATGAAAATATATCTCTTGAACAGACTTCTCAGAAGCAAGAAGTTAAAGATTTGAATGGAAAGTTTAACTCTAGGGGCATGAATTGGAAGAGAGAAATGGATCTCAAAATTGATATAGAAGAGAAGCATATTATGAAGGAAGAAGTATTGAAATCCCAAGAAGAATATTGTAAGGCATGGGAAGAGAAAATTAAAGCCTTATAGAAGGAAAAAAAGATCATGATCAGTTACTCAAGCGTGTATAAGAGGATCAAAAGGAACTCAAAATTCTTAAGACTATTTTAAAGAAGCTGACGTCGAACGATAAGGAAGGATAATATTTTCCAAATCTGATCTTTTGCTGTATTTTCATGTTTTACAATTTCTTCCAATCTTAATAAAATCCCTATTTCACATCATTTTTTTGTTTAGGACTAATCGTTCAAGAACCAAATTTCTTTTCTATTCCCTTTATTCCACATTGAATATCACAATGGGGGAGAAAGGAATGTAAAAAATAATACTATGTCAAGAAAATATTTCACTATTTAAGGGGAAGTTATTCCAAGTGGCAGTTATCATCATGAACATTTTCGTATGCAATAAAATGTAAAATATCATTCAGGAAATTAGGAATATGATGCTTAGGGTTTCCAAAGCCTAAGGGTAAGTTAGTCATATTCACTATTATCCATAAGTAAAGGTAGATTAGTTTTTTTGAATGATCATAGAAATTTGAAAGTCCTTATATTAATTTTAGTTAGGATGTTTGTGCTTTCCAAAAAGGGGATGTTGTTGAGTCAATAAGGTTTTCATTATGACTTTTCCATTCCTCTATGTATTGAAAATCTCAAACACTCTATCAGAAGTAAAATTTCTCTCTATAAGTTTTATCTTAATAAAGAAAATTTTCCATCTGCAAGGAATTTTATCCTTACCATGTTTTTCATTGTTCATATTTTAGTTTCTCTATATCTAACTCTTTTTATTCCTTTGTGATAAATTCGGTTTAATATCTAAAACTTATGAATTCTATAAATAATTAGATATAGAGTATTCTATTTTTAGGATCTGAATTCAGACTCTGAATTCTTTGAAATTCATACTATGAATTCTCTTAAATTCAGACTCTAAATTCGCTGAAATTCAAACTCCAAATTCTCTGAAATTCATACTCTGAATTATCTGAAATTAAAACTCTAAATTCTCATAAATTCATAAACAGAATTATATGAAATTTAGACTCCATGTTCTATGAAATTAAAACTCTGAATTCTTTGAAAATCAGGTTCCGAATTACTTTGAATTCAGGATCTGAATTCCTTATTATTCAGACTCTAAATTCTATATAATTTAGACTCTAAATTCCTCAGAATTCAGGTTTCGAATTCCAAAGAATTCAGACTCTGAATTCATCAGAATTCAGACTTTGAATTCCTCATAATTAAGACTCCGAAGTCTATATAATTGTGATTCCAAATTCATTGAAAAATAGAATCCAAATATACATATAATATAGAATCTGAATGTTCTTAGACTCCAAAAATTATTTTCCATAGAATCCATAAAATTATATTTGGTTGAGAAACCATATTTTCCATAACCTTGTAATTATTATAAAATGATGTCATGAATTTTTTTTCTAACCAAACGATGTTTGAGTGTAACGTGTACAGGTCCATCCAAAATTCATGGAAAAATATAATAGTTGCGGGAGGGAGTCCGCCATTGGAAATGTGCCTAAAAATAAGAGCTCATTTGAATGAGCTCAATACATGTTGATCAGTCTTGATATTGCATACTTCTGAAGTTATTTCTAGAGAGAGATACTCTCATTATTTGTGAGTAATGAACTCCTTATTCAGATTGATTTGTGGGACTCTGATTGTTGTTGTATACAATCGAGGGCTTCTGAGGATAGCAAGATAGAGGTGCTGACTACCTTGATGTTTGAGGGATTTCAGGGATAGAAAGATAGACTCTGATATTCTTATCGAGGGATTACCCTGGTGTGGGTAATAAAGACATTTGTGAAAGTATAAATCAAGGGACCTTTACCCAATGTTGTTGGATACCCTAATATTTGGGTTAAAAGATTTCTTACATTATACATGTATTGTTTCAAGTTTGTTTTCCGCTTCATTTTGATCATAAATAATAGTATAACTATCTTATACTTTACTATACTTGTACTATTATTTGTAAGATTCTATACTCTTTAAGGTAAATTCATTTTCCTTGTAATCTTTTCTTAAGTTTCATTTCCAGAACCATATTTCTGGAATCAAGCAGGTTCATAGAACAAATAGGCCTTGTGAATTTACCTTATTTAACTTTGTTATATAATATAATGTTTTAACCAACTTTAATGATTCCAAGTAAAATTATAAAGTATAAAATTCACCCCCTCTAGTATATTGAGCATCTACATCATTATTTCAATTCTACAGACTATAAAACATGTGTATAATCATGTATGATATCTATTGGAAACTCATTTTGGTATTTGGAAGATGACCAAAACATATTCTAAATATAAATTTACAAACACTAATAAAATTGAAAAATAATAATTTTTGTGTTTCTCTAAATCCCTCAATAATATATATTATTATGGTATATGAATACAAATCCATAAGATTGAAGTATTTGTCATATGAATTTTTTATTCATCCACATATTTATAATTGAGAATCAATTAATTTGTAATATGACATATGGATTTAATTTATCAAAAACTAATATGAGATCCTCATAGAAAAATCCAATCCATACCTATAATCTCATCAAATTCATTTAAAAAGATATTCATAACATTTGAAGGAATAACATTCCAAAAAACATAAACCTAGAATAACTATAAACATGAGATGTGTCAATCATACAATGAATATCATTCAATTATATCATTGTATCTAATTAGGGAGAAATGAATTTGATACCATTTTCATCATCCATGTATATATGATAGTTTGTATATCTATAATGTAATAAGTTATTCTATGTTATACATTTGATGATATGTGTGATTTTCACTATGTCATTATTATAACCAACCTTAGTGATTTAGATTTTTTGATATTTTCATTTGTCTATGGAATTAGAGGATTTCATATTGATCTTAAAATACCTTTAGGTTCATACATTGGTAAGCATAATTCCCATATTCCATAATCAATTTTACAAAATGATACATTGATAATTTATCATTAATTTCAATTTTGAAACTATTAATTTATTTTGAGTTAATATAAATGAAATATATTTGAGATTAAAATCATGTAAATTTTAAAATTAATTATATTATATATATATAATCATGTAAATCATTAAAATTCTCAAATTATATTTCAAATTATATTTCAAATTATATTTTAAAAATAATTTATTATATTTTTCTATTAGTAGTTAAAATCTTTTTTTTTCATTGCATAAGAATTTATAGTAATTATATAATTAATAAAAATTGTAATTTAATTAAACCTATTAAAATAATATCATTTTAATTAAAATAGGAATTTATATTCATTGATAACATTATTTTTTTCTTTTTCTGGACACATAATAGATACATAAAACTAAAAGAATGACACATTGTAATATTCTTTTCTATAAATATTATATAATTAATTTTCATGTATATTTTAATATATAAGATTCAATTTATATACTAATGTTAAATGTCAAAATATATCCATCGAATAATAATTGTAATAAAATATTATATATTTATCAATTCAATTTATCATTTATCAACACGATTAAACCTCTACTAAGGTGATAAATTTTACTTCGATTATTATTTATATAGAAAAAATAGAAAAGGGTCATACATAAAACAGATTAAAAAAATTATTTAAAATATGGAATAAACCTATATTACACAATATTTATAACTATTTGAAATATATTTTAAAATGAGTCAATAAAAACTAAAAAAAAGACTTATAAAAATGTATTCTATATGAATAAAATGATATTTATTCTTATCTCATGTACATAAAATATATTAGATCAATGTAGAATAGATTTAATTCAATTAATAAAATATATATATATATTATTAAAATAATTCAATACTATAGATATATTTTTTAAGATAAAAACAAATTTTGTGCATAAAAATTTTCACATAATAATATTTTCATTATCATTATATGATTATTATTTATATTTATACATAATTCATAACCACTGAACTCATTTTTTAAATATATTGAATATAAATTTTATTATTTTATTTTTTTCTTATTTATAACTCCAATTTATCTTTTAGGTGGTAAATGTCTCATTAAATATTGATATTATAATATTATAAGGTGGTTTGTTTAAACTCGGGGTTTTTTGTAACACATTCCATTAAAGATATAAAAATATTGTAATAGAAATATATCATGATCTCTCAATGGGAAACATTTTTTAATTATTCTATAAATATGCCATAAATACTTTAGGGTATGAATATATGTTTTCTAACTAAATAGTTTATCAATTTTATTTTTTTTTAAATTTTTCTCATGAAAAAATTATCATGGATAATATATTCATATTTTGTAATAATTTTACTCAATATATACCCAAGTATTATATTTTTATGATGATTAAATGTGAATTGATATCAGCTATAAGGGAATACTGAGCACTCATCCATTATAAGATTATAAAAATTCTATTTTAGGTATTTTACATGTCAATAGTATTTAGATGGAAAATTGAACATCGAGAACTCATTTATATTAGTATATTGATAAATAAATATTTTAGATTACAATTGATATCATAAAAAAATAGTGTATTATAATTTATTCCTGTGATATCTTTTATATTAATGATATTATTTTTCACTCAATATGACATTATTAAATTGATGAGTAATAAAATATATAATAATCATTACAAAATAAATGGGTCTAACCATTATATATAAAAAAAAGATTTAAATTAATTTTATCTTATTGGAATCATTGAAAAAAAAATTAATTGTGGTTATTTAGTTTCTAAAATAAAAAATATTTAATATCATAATGGATACAATATTATTAAATCCTTAATATTTCTCCCACGGATATATACAAACCCAAAACAAATCTTCATTAGAAGTAATTATTGATTTAGTTTTTCATTATTTCATTGTAATTAAATCATGTAACTACTATGTTTTTTTATCATAAATAAATACATTAAAATAGTAGAATTAAGATACTAATTTAGTTGATTAATTTTTTTCATTTCCATAGTAATTTTTATGTCATAAACCATAATTGTCTAACCAATATATTATTTTGGTTTCAATGTCACTTAGTGGATAATCACAATTACAATAATTTATAAACATGTAATTATTTTTTACATTTAGGAATCTGAACACAATTATCCTTTATGAGAAAAGTCCAGATATCTTCTAATATAATCATTCTCAAATTATTTTTATAAAAGTGATTGATTGTAACCTTCTAAAGAATAGGAAACATGAAAACATTATAAACTAATTGTTTTGGGAATAATGTAATCATATCCTTAGGGTTATTCCATAATAAACATGTAAATAAGTTAACATAACACGTATTTTTTTAAATAAAATCCATATATGATGAATGAGTATTTTCTTGGAATAAATTGATAATTAGTATAGTAAAATAATAAAATTATATGACTACTATGATAAAAATTTAATATTACCATGTCACACCTCAAATAAATCCTTCAAAATTTATTTAATGAATGAAAATTATAAATTAAAATTTACTAAACCAAAATAAATGAAAGGAAATATTGGTAAAAAATATTTATATCTACCAATGATGAATATATTTCATAAAATATGTTTAAAAAAATATGTGGATTACATAAAAATTAAATTGAAATATAATAAAGGAAATTATTGTCCTAATTTGAATCTCAGATCAATTATGTGAAACATGTTATAAACAATACATTTATTTAATATTATTTAAAAATGAACATAATCTATCTTTTATCATCGATAAACCAAAATGTATATATGAGGTTTGAGATCCCACGATATAGCTTGGTGATTTTATATACTCTTTTTTGGGCCCAACAACATCATTAGATTTTACCCAAGGGGGAAATTGGTTAATTATGATCAAAAAATTAAAAAATATATATATTACACCAAAATATATCATTATTTATTATATTGAACAATAATATGTCCCACATGGACCACCCTATTTAATTATGTTTGTGTATCCCTTGAGGAATGTTTCATTATAATATATTCTATATTATCTCGTATTAAAATATATTAAAATATTTTGGATATTACCATAGTTGGGTAATAATAATTATATTGTGTTTTTTAATAAGGTAAATGTGAATTAATATAAGGGATACCAAATTTTTAGAGATGAACTATTCATATTCATCCCTTGAGTCATTCACTCCAGTTAAGGGATGATTTAATCTATGAAATTATTTTCCATTATATCATAGTATGATTAAATAAGGGTTTTACCTATAGTTTAATTAGAAGAGAAATCATGAGTACTAACATGTATTATTATTTCTAGTGATTAACTTCTTATACATAATATACATTTTTTAATTCCCTGTTTTAGAATACTAATATGACTATAACAATCTTGCGTATCAATACATGGAATTATTTATATAAAATAATGGGTCATGATATTTTTAAAATATATTAATGTAAAAATATTATATTATATTATATTTAATGATATTCATGTTGATAAACATAGAAATATTGGTTTCTTATTTATTGTCACAGCTTTAGTATCGATAAATGTGTTTGTTCAATTCTTATTCTTACTCATAAAAAGTTAGTATTTATTTCAAACATTTTTTGGTTGGATTAGAATTCATGGTGCATTATTGGAATTACAGTTAATATAAAGTTTCCTATAAGGAAAATAGTTTACAATGAATTTTTATGGAAGACAATTTAGAGATCATCAATGAAATATGAATTGGTAATCGAAACCTCTTAAATAATTTTTTTTCACCAAGATAAAATTTTTAATCATGAAAACGATTCAATATAAAAATTTGACGGATGAGGAAAAATTTTCCCGAATGTGTTCACATTAAAAAAAATGAATAAAATGTGTACTTCACGTATGGAATTAATACATAAATCTATAAGATATAACCTTGTAGATTCATGTAGTTCTATTTATTGTATTTTTCTTCCAAGACTCACATGATATAATTCTCAGTATAGTTTGATAATGTTCAATAATTAAAAATAATATGTTCCCACACCATGAAATATATACCACACCAATCTAAAAAAAGAGAAAATGTCCAACCAATCGTTCATGATAATCTAAAAAGATAATGAAAAAATATTACACAAATAACACAAATTAATAGGGATTATTTCATTCTAAAGCGAATTTTTATGTTTAGTGAAGTCAAAAAGAAACTAACAAGTTATAATTTGATGTTGAGTATCATATAGGGATTCAAATTTTCAGTAGAATTTAATAAGACGCGATCATGTGGAAATATTTTGAATGTTCTATAGAGATTTGTTATTAAATAATTTACCCTCAATATTATTTTTTCAAATAGATGAACTGAGAAAAATTCTATTTGGTATATCTGAATTGAAATATTTTTTGAAGATATTTCTAGTTTAAATTTCAAATTTCAAATTCAATCAATCAGATATTATATAAAAATAAAAAATGTAATATATGGATATCAAATTGTTAAATCAATAACATGAAAATCAAATCATTATAATCAAAGTACTAATAATATATTATTATATTCTAGATAAAATTTATAAGATAAAAGTGTGTCCCCAAATTACACTAACAATCATGATACAAATAACAAGTTTTTTTCATATTTCATTGAAGATGTCAAATTTTAAAAACAATTAAATAAACATAATATCATTGTTTTTTTCTATTTATTATTTTATTAGATGTATTTTTTGTTTTTTTAGTGTAAATTGTATCATTATACCTTTATATAGTAGTTCATAAAACAAAGTAAGAGTTCACAGAAATTTGATGAGAAGTATTCTTTTTATAATAATTTAATAAAGTACTAGTGATTTTGTGGTTAATTATAATATAATTACAATTTTGACATATTCTAGTTGGATGTAGAACATTTTGGGTGAACCAAGTATAATATTGTGGCCATGGAATTTATTTATGACGTATTTTTGATAGGATAACAAAAATAGTTCCATAGTGTCTCATTAAACCTAAAATCATGATCTAATATATTTTCAATGATATGAAATATGTGTACACACTAATTAACCCACCCCCTTGTTTATTTTTCGGGAAAGTTCTCATTAATAAACAAATTTTATCAACATCATAGCTTACTTAATTAATCTATCAGATGAGAATTGTTTTCATGGAGAATATTGTGTCTGTAAAGTGACTAACCTTTTTAAATTAAGATTATTATTTAATTTAAACAAATTAAGATCTCATCTAGGTTCATTGAGAATATATATAGCTTATGAATGCTGAAGTTATTTGAGTTTGCGCTCCTACTAAAAATTTAATATAAGTGGATGATAAAATGATTGTGAATGATGATTAAGTGGATTAAAACATCATATTTACTATTCTTTAAATATAATATATACATGATTGTGGTGGATTTTCCCATATAATATTCAATTTAGTATAATCGTTGTAACATATATGATGGTGATATAAATATTAATGAAGAAAGACCAGATGAATTTCAAAATAGATTAGACATTTTCTAGATGAATTGTTGTGAAATTATTCATATTTTTATTAAATCTCATGTTGATATTTTTATTGAAATTCATAGTTTTATAAATGATATCATTGACTTATATTATCTAATGATTATTTAAAAGCTTTTACTTCTACTTTATAGATTAAATATTTTTTAACATGAAATAAATATTATATTAGAGTTAAATTTTTATTACTTATATACCACATTTGTTTCATATAAGATCGGGGTAGATCTATAGAATCCATTATAATATTTTTTTTAAATAAATAACATTACATTTTTTGATAATTATGATATAAAATAGGCTTAATTTGAAAAATATGTTTGTAATTAATTCACATCACTTATTTCTTGTTCCTTTAATACTATAAATCACATGATTTATGTTTATCTACATTGAAAATGATTTTATTATTTGATGATTAGAAATATTTCTCCTAAATATCATGTAATATATAATAAATGTTCTGGTGAGTTTAGACATGAACTCAACGAACTAATTATAATTCGATAAATTCATGCATAAATATGATTCATCGAAATTTTATTATTATTAAAGAAGATGATGATTCGAAGGAATATCCATTGTTTGATAGAGATACATGATTGATCATGGAAATTTATGTTTCTACGATATAATCAATGTATAATTAAAATACTCTATTGAGTAAAATGGTCGTTTAGATTGAGTAAAATACATAAATGTATAATTGGATATGGATTTTGAAAATAATGATTAATAGAGAAAGAATAAAAATAGAATCATAAGTTGATTTGGGAAATCATAGGGATATTTTGAAGTACATGATGTATAATATGATTATAATTAATATTATTTTGATGAATGTGGGGATTGGCATGCATAATCTGAATATTAATTTTTTTGATGATTTATGATGAGACCACGATCATGGTTGTTTTTGACACATATTAAAAGGAAAACATCTGTGGGATATAACATATGTAATGTAAATTTATTTAATTCATATATAATATTGATGATTTAATAGATGATATTTCATGATGATAATTAATTTTATGATTTTTTTAAGTGGTGTTTGGATATGACATAAGAAATTTTTTTGAAATTTGGAGTTATTAATGGCCAAATGGTATGAGAAACCATGAATTGTTTTTTTATGGTGAAAAATAAAAAATATATAAAATACATATGAGGATCAAAGTGAATGACATGAATGGTAAATATTTTTTAACAATTTATAGCATATAAATAATTGAGGATTTTTTTTCAAAATATTTATAGATGTTTAGGGGGGAGAATAATTTTATTGTTAAACTAATTAAATATCAGTTTTGGATTATTTTCAGGGTCACATTACATCTTATTATTGGTAAATAGAAAATTCCAAATGATGGAATGAATTTTTATCATCAATCTATAGTAATAAAACATCGTTCTACTCAAAATAGATATTCATTTAATTGGTACTAGTATTATTTTAGAAATTATGGTCAAAATATATTGATTATTGGATTAAAATATGTGAGTTTATTTCTCAAAATCAATAGATTATTATTAAAAGTAAATCTAATTATATTATATTGATGTAAAAAATCAACCTCTACAATAAAATTATTTTTCTCATATGAAAAATAATTATTAGGGATGAAAACTGTTCTCAAGTCATTCATCAATAACATAAAATTAATGAATTAATATATACATGGAAATTGTATATTAAATTTCATTTAATGTACCATGAAAAAAAATAAGGATTCCTAATATTTTGTGTTCATCACATCTGATATGAATTAAAAATATTTAAAAAAACATAAAGAGAATTGTTCATAAAATATTATGTTATAGAAATGATTTAAATTTGATTTTTAAAAAATGTTATAAGAATTTAGTAATTAGTGTGTAGTTATTGAATACTAGTATTCCTTATATTGATTGATATCATATTTTGTTTATTTGTTTTACTCAACATTGATACAATCGAATAAAAGTCACATTCCTTTTGATGGGATAAATCAAAAAATAAATCTCATAATAAAATATAATGTAACATTTTCTTAATAATATAAATCATTATTATATTGATAAAAAAATAAAATCATTCAAATTTTGAGGAGTAAAATATATTGTGGTCCTACATCAATAGAAAATGTATTTTTTTCATTTTAAAATTTCTGACCTGTATTTTTTATTCAAGGCTTCACCAGAGATCAGTGTTTTATTTATGATGCTTGTATATTTGCATATATATTTCATAATCAACAAAATCAATAACAAAATATAGTTTTCGATTTCAAAAATATAGTTCAAACATATTTGGGTAGTAAATTTATTTATCATGGATAATATGGTAATTTATATTTCATATTTATATTTAATATTATAATATATGAGTCCTGATATTCATTTAGGATCAACGCATGAATTAAAGGATTTCATTACAATGGATTGTTGATGAGCATAAAATTAAATAGAATTACACTTGTTAATATAGACATTTGACACTATAAACATGTATAAATATATTGAGGATGATGATTAAAAGGAATAAAATGAAATTAAAAAATATTTTCTGTAAATGATAACACCCAAAAAATTTCCTTATTGAAAGACATAATATGATATATTATAAAATAGAAAATATCATTTATGGATAGTTACATATCATACCTCTACTATAGTGAAGCAGTTCTAGTATATTGAAATAATAAAAATACAGTTTAGTAATCATAAAGTTGAGAATAGAATATTCAAAATGATTTATAGAAGGAAGCCTTGTTTTTTCAATTTTGGTTTTTTAAAGAGAAATTTTTTTTCCAAATATAATTATAGATATTAGAATTTTTTTGATTTTTCCATAATGATGGTAAAATTTTTGTCTAGAACAAATAGAATATATCATTCACACATTTCAATTAAATTAATAATAAATTAATTTCTTATATTTATTTATTTGTAGTTGAAAATGATGATAATGAATATTAAAGAATAATTATTCTTGAATAACCTATTGATGAAGAATAATAATGAAATATATTTTTCTTGATATTCTATAAACTTTTAGAGTAATTTAAATTTTATATGAACTATAATGATCAGAAATTAAAATATCTAAGTCACGTTATGACCATGAACCAAAATAATATATATATATATATATATATATATATATATATATCATGAGATAAATAGTATCAACTAAATAATGAAACACCAAAATAATAAAATAATAATATCACCCTAGTGGGTATAATATTATTTCAGGTTCCCACATTATTTCCCTAATTTGATTCAAAACTTATAGATTTATCAATGTTCACTTTCCCTTCTCTTGTCCTAAAATCATTCTATTTATTTTGGTATGGATTGGTCAAATAAAGAAGCATGTGTGTATAACTCAGTATGAAACCATTAATGGAATCTAAATAAATATTAAATCAATTAATAATTATGAATTTTTATAATCAATAAATAAAAAAAGACAAAGTAAACAGTTTCCACATTTAAATATTCTTAATGAACAAGATATGTCCCTAAATTCACAATTAAACCTAATATATCCATAGTAGCTTTTTCATGTGCCAGATTATAAACCATACCCCATGGTAAATTCATTTTTAAATTTTTATTGGGAACTCAATATTCATTTTACTATAATTTTACATTCATGCATTAGGTCTAATAGTAGTCTTATGGAACATTGTAGTTATTTGAAGTATTATTTACTGAATTATAACTCAGTGATCAATGGAATATATATATATATATATATATATCATGGGGTTAGATAAGTTTTTAAGCACTCCATGGTATTTTTTAGTAGAATTACCAAAGACAAAACTGATTGATTACATTTATCAAACATATCATGTACCATTGTTCCATATTCATAACCTATTTATCAACTATTTTTACAACCTATTATTCTTCAAATTATACAATCCCATTTCTAAACCAAATTTATAAAACCATTTATCATCCATGCATCCATAATTATTTCCATTCCATAAACCCATTATTCGATGTTATTACATGACATCATACCTATTTAATCTTTTTAATGATATGGCCACAACACATGTATTTCCAACATGTCTTGTTTCAAAATAATAATTGTTCCAATGGGATCCTTTACGAGTTCACACTTACAATAATAAAAAATTAATTATTTCTATTTAAAGTTAATTCTTCCTATGTGAATGTTAAAGTTAATCAACAACATACAAATAATTATAATCAATACATTGTGAATTTTAAATTATAATACCTACCTTGAGATCATTGATGGACGCACTCCAAAATTATCCACACAATTCCATGTGGAATAGTCCATTTCAAAATGGATTAGTATATCTAGGATCAAAACATATGACCATGATCCAATGAATCTAGATCCATCAAAACATAGATCTATAACAAAAAATAAAAACTAATTTCCATATAATTTGATAGAAATGATATACAGTGACGAAAAAGTGGGGATGAAACCCTATACCAATGGGTGGTTGAGCATTCAACTCGATGTTTGATTTTCAAATGAAGATGTTCAAGCACATTTTCAATATTCTTGATATCATCCAAAATAAATGGAAACTTTTTTATTTGATTGGGGGAAAATGTGAATAAAGACCATGTGGTTCATAAGTTTTTTAGAAAACTAACAAGGGTTCAATTTAGTCGGTATATTTTCCTCGTTTGGGTAACCATGATTACAAAACAATGTTCCCTAACTATGAACCCACACTATCGGCATTTCTTTATAAATCATTAGATAGAACACATTTTGATATAAAAAATTCAACCAAGTAATTCCCACTTTGTATGATTTATAGTATTGTAGGTGTTGGTCCACAGATTGGAAAAATCATGTGCCAACCATGTACTTCCCAAACCCACTCCAAATTATTCCAAAATTCTCTCGATATCACCCAGGAAAATACTCAGCAAATGTATGAATAAAATTATAGTTAATAGATGCATGAAAATTAAAATGAGACATATTCAGAAGGAAATGTTAATAAAAACACCCCACCTTATAACAACTCATCCCCAAATTGTACTCCCAAGAATATCTTTGATTCATAGCACACTGGCTGATAGAACTAGCTATAAAGACCTAGAAATTTCATGGATGTTTTTTTCTTAAAATCATAGGAATTTTATGAGTCTGTTGTTTTTAACGGAACTTAATTCTGAGGGATGGTGTGCCCAGAATAAATTTTTTGAAATTTTTATTCATGTACGTTCAGAAAACGTACGTGCGGGTTTTTCTATCTTTTGAACTGGTGCTCGGAATCTAAATATCAGGACACCGATGAACTCGCAACACCGGTATCCGCTTAAAGGGTCCATTACCACAGTTGCGTTTTATACATGTAGAAAGTTGATTTTAGGGAATTCTTAATAAACTAATTGAAAATTATGTGTTACATAATTTTTGTTAAGGGGTGGTTATTTTCTCCAAAGAGGAGTTGGAGGTGGGTCCACACCCCACATAACCATCCATGGGAGGATAATATTTGGTGGGGCCCACACATGCATCTAACCCTTCAACTCCCCTTTAACTCCTTGAAAACACCTTTTTAACTTTTGAACTCCCACATTATTGTGGATCCTCTCCACCTCCTTCCCTCATTAATTTTCCAAAACCATTTTATTAATTAATTGAGCTCCGCAATTTATTAATTAATTTGAGTGTTTGAGTTTTGAATTTATTTTGCCAACATTAAATGAATAGAATGAATTCTTTTAATGGGGTTGGCATAATCTTACTTTGGGGGGTCTTGTGAGAATTGGGAGGATAATACTCTCTCGATGAAGAATGGTGAAGCCCATGAAGAACGCCCATCTTCCTTCCTCTTCCTCCACGTCAAGGGAGAAGAAGAAGTTTGCTAAGAGCACTGCCAACAGCAACGTCTTCCCCTCTGATGTTGATAGAACGAAGTTTGTCATCCACAAAAACTATCTTCCGTGACTCGTCAATTTTTGAAGACGAATTACGAGATAGGGGTTTTGTATAATTTTAAATGAATAAAATTATGCCCTCATTCTTGATCAATGATTTGTTTAGTCTTTGGCCATATGTTATCGCCTAACGTGAAGGGAACAGTCCAAACAAACCTGGCCCGAAGACCCTCTATTTATTCATGTTTTTATTGGTGACAGCGTCAATTTTAGAAGATGTTACAAAGACTGAAGTCGGCGGCGACTGCAGGCGGCAGCAACCAGAGGCAGTGGTGGCCGCGCGCCGACCGCGTGAAGAGACCGACGGCCGCTCGGGCCACCCGGTCCATGGCACTACCGGCCGGCCCACTGGGAACCTCTTCACTCATAGGTGTCGTGCGGTGGAGGGAACCACAAATCGTAGGCCTCTTGCTGGACGAACCGGCCGGATACGGCCGGACGGGCAGAAGACAGCGGCGCCGCCTAGCATCGCGCTGTGGAGAAGACAACATCCCGCAATCCTCAGGATGCTTGGTGGGGGAACAGGACGGCCACCTACCGGCCAGGGTGAAGGAAACGGTGGTGCCACATGGCGCCACGTGGGAATGAAATCGGCCTGCTGTGCGGGTAGCTCGCGCCAGATAGAACCGGTCGGCTTTGGTCGGCTGGGCTGGGAGAGGCGGCACCGGTGGGCGAACCGGTCCGGCCCACTCCACAGGTCGGGTCCACTGGTGGGCTGCATCCCACCAGGCCGGGCCAACCCCCCCCCCCCCCCCCATAGGTTTGGACCCGCCAAACAAGGTCGGGCCGACCCCCAGCAAGGGCGGACCTGCTGAACCAGGTCGGGCTGACCCGCCAACCCACTGGGCTTAACGGGTCGGGCCTGTATCACTTAAACCTGAATAACATATAGACTGCATGTCTGATTGACGCGCCATCTATAGCACTGGGACCCTTATAAAGAGGCGGTCCTTTTATGAAACTTTATGTGAGTTTTGTAAAACTTTGAAAAACGGCCGGGTTTGGATCGAGCATAAATCCAACCGGGCCCCTGGAATGGAAAATATAATAACTCTCAGATCGGGCTTCCAATTGACGCGTTGTCTATCATATTGGGTTTCTTTTGATGAGACGGAACTTTGGGATACATAAATTAAGGACTTTCTGATAGTTTATGTGTTGACCCCTTTGCTCGAGAAGCGTACCCTCCCAGGATCGTGCATGTTGTGTGCGTGAACCTTAGAGCTGGCTTCGACTGCAACGATGACTACAATACTGGAATCCTCCATCGGTTCGATGACAATGATAACTATACCGGAATCCTATGTCGGTTCAACAGTTTTGACAGAGTAGCTGGTCATGTATCCTTTGTGGGTCTGACAGCTTAGATGAATCAGTGACTGCATCTGATCATCCTTATTACTCTAGAATAGATAGCCTATATCATGTGTTGGTCCGACAGCTTAGACGAGATAGCTGGCATGTATCCTGTGTGGGTCCGGTAGCATAGATGAGATAGATGGAATGTATCTTGTGTAGATCTGATAGCTTAGATGAGATAGCTGGCATGAATCCTATGTGGGTCTGAAAGCTTAGACAAGATATCTAGCATGTATCTTGTATGGGTCCGACAGCTTATCTTGTCCTATATCTGGTGTGGGTCTGATAGCTTAGATGATCCAGTGGCTACATCTGATCATCTATATCTCTCTACAATTGTGTTATACATGTGTGAGCTGAGTCATGACTTTCAACCAGTATCATAGTGGTGATTGAGTTTACTTCCTTTGTGGAATTTTTTTGTGCTTGGGCAAGAGAGTTAGAGCCAGCCTGAAATTGGTAACATAGGTATATGTATGGGCATATACCTAAGTAGGCTTGGTTGATACTTCGTGATTGTATATTTATTCTTTTTTATCCTTAGTGGATATTGTGAGACCTTGTGGGTCTCAGGGTCCCTGCTAAGTATTGTTATACTCACCCCTACATGGGTTATGCCTGCACCTCGTTGTGTTTGAGGCAGGGGACGGACAGAGCTGACGGAGGACGAGAGCGCCACGATTGGACGGCACCCGGAGGTGGACCTTGCGACGAGTCAGCACACGAAGGAGACTGACAGACGTGAGTGTTGAGGTGGCCATATTTACCTACCCTTCAGGTAGGATCTCCAGAGGATGACCAAGAGATTCTCTTTACTTACAGCTGTTTTCCCATTTTACTTGTACACATTGTTCAATTTGGTTTGTATACTGGTCCATTTACTTTACAGCACACTCTTTTATATTGAGGTTTACTTAGTGTTTACTTCTTGTTGCGTACTCTATTGTGTACGTTTATTTTTACAAAGGAAATGCCTTCCCATATTAGAGATTTATGCCATTTGTGCTAGTCACCAGCCCCTGGCCTATGGTAGGCAGGCTTGGGGTAGTCACGGCACGGGCCCCGAGGATGGGTCATGGCAAATTGTTATTTTAGGAGTTGGTTCTACCGTAGAATGTAAGACTCTGATATGTATTACTGTGAAGAAATAGTGATAAGAGTATTTTGTGTGGTTTTCTGTCCAGGGATTTCAGTGCTGGTGCGACGAATGACGTATCCATACACCAAGACCCTGACTTCTGATTTCCGAATTAGTGCACGAAAACACTGATTGCGAGTTTTTTTTCAAGATTTTTCATTGTGAACTATTTGTGTCAGCTCACCAGGTATAACATATTAATCATGGTGCACCTGTCCCTTATCTGGATGTTGCTGCATAGAAAACCAGTTAGGATTTCTGATAGAGTACATGATGTCGGCCACCGAGCGATGAGGTTCAGGTTTTGGGCCATCTTTCTATGTTGGGACCATTGGGTGGTGTACCAGTAGCACCACCACCGATAGGGTAACAGATACCCCCAGCCGCACTGGCGGATGGTGCATGCCAACTGAGCACGTTTCATGAGTTCCAACAGCATAAGCCTACAAGGATTCAAGGCGAGACAGATTTCCATGAAGTAGAGGACTGGATTGAGTCGATTACTGGATTTTTCCACCTAGAAGAGACACTAGTAGAGGGACCACCTAGGAAGAGGCAGAGGTTTGACCGTGGTGGTCCACTGAGAGAAGGTGGACGAGGAAGAGGGGTTGGCCGAGGAGAGGGTGTTGGATGATATTTTGAGGCTCTACCACTACCACCACCACCAGGAGGTCCAACCCAACCACATGGAGTTGGCGGACAGAGGCGGGCTAAGTTCGAGGAAGTCGACTCCTACAACCACGTTGCACCTGAGATGATTCGAGGTACTATCTATGTCTACCACACCCTTTCTTTAGTATTTATAGACACAGGTGAGAGTCATTATGTTATTTCGACTTCCCTCATTCGGATCTCGGAGATTCTGACAGAGCGGTTGGCTTGATCCTTAAGATAAGAGACCCCTATGTAAGCATACTCGACAATTACACATTGGTTTCGGTAGTGTGATCTTACTCTAGGAAGCGAGATCTTCGGATGGGATCTTCTTGTAACGGCATCGAGTCCATACGATGTCATCTTGGGTATGGACTGGATGTCAACATTTCCTGATCATATTGAATATATTAGGAGAAATGTGGGGGTTATCCGCATGGATGGGACCAGGTTCACCTTCACTAGTGAGAAGGGATCATTTTTAGTGCAGGATGGACTTACGTAGAGGAGGGGCAGCTGATCAATCATCAGTTGGCTAGCCTCATCCTCGGAGCGGTTGATGTGTGGAGTGCTATTTTTTTGTTGTGGTGGATCAATACGCGGATGTTAACCCTGAAGACGTTCTAGGACTACCTCCACGCAGATAGGCAGACTTATATATTGATTTGTACCGTGGTATAACACCAATATCTACTCCAGCATATCGGATGGCTCCCGCCGAGCTTCGTGAACTGCGAGTACAGCTGGAGGACTTGCAAGGGAAAGTATTTATCCGACCTAGTGTTTCACCATGGGCATCATCGATTTTTTTCCCCAAGAAGGAAGATGGGAGCTTGCGACTGTGTGTCAACTACCATTTCCAGAATCAAGTGAATGTGAAGAACAAGTACCCACTCTTGAGGATTGACAACCACTTTGATCAGTTCAAGGGAGCATGATGGATCTCGAAGATAGACCTTAGTTCAAGCTATCACCAGCTCAGAGTTTGAGACAAGGATGTGCAGAAGACGACCTTCAGGTCTCGATACGGCCACTACGAGTTCTTGGTTATTCCCTTTGGCGTAACCAACGCACCAGCAGTGTTCATGAGTCTCATGAACATGATCTTCCAGCCTTACCTCATTCTCCGTGTCATAGTATTCATCAACGACATATTGATTTACTCGAATACTAAGGAGGATCACGCCTACCATTTGCAGGTAGTACTGGATACCATCCGAGAGCAATAGGTTTATGGTATGCTCTCGAAGTGCTAGTTCTAGATTTGAGAGGTTCACTTCTTGGGACACACCATCTAGGAGGCAGGAGTTGCAGTAGATCTAGCGAAGATCAAGGCAGTACATGCTTGTGATCCACCAAAGAGTGTGACAGAGGTGCAGAGTTTTCTGGGTCTGGCTGGGTACTATTCTAGATTTGTGTCGGACTTCTCCAGAGTTGCAGCACCGCTTTCAGCTTTGACAATGAAGGGGAAACCCTTCGTATGGGTAGAAAGATGCCAGAAGATATTTCAGGAGCTTAGGGAGAGGTTTACTAGTGTGTCATCTTGAGGCTACCAGAGGATAGCGTTGGGTACGTATTTTACTGCGACGCATCAGGGACCGGACACAGGTGTGTCCTGATGCAGGAGAAAGTAGTTATTGTGTCTGGTTCTCAGTAGCTGAGACTACACGAGAAAAACTAATCTACCCATGAACTTCAGTTAGCAGTAGTGGTTTCTCCATGAAGATGTGGCAGCACTATCTAATGAGATAATGTTTTACTGTATACTCATATCACAAGAGTCTTAGGTATATCTTCTCGCAGAAGGATCAGAACCTGAGACAACGGCGATGGCTTGAGTTCCTATAGGACTATAACTTCAAGATAGTCTATACTCATGCGAAGGGGAATGTTGTAGCAGATGCTCTCAGCAGGAGATCATGAATTCAGATGAAAAGAGAGGAAACATAGCAGCTGTCTGCGTTGCAGATATCCTTTATGGATAGAGATATAGAATCCTTTCTATAGTCTCTTACAGTCACGCCTCCACTTCTTCAGTGAGTTAGAGAGGCACGGCATGGGGACGTTGACTGTGAGATGTGACGTGCTTAGATATTCTTAGGGAAGGCACCTGATGGAATTTCTGAAGGTGGAGAGCACACCACTCTCTTCAAAGGACGTACCATAGTACAAGTTGCACTGTAGGAGGAGGTGTTGAGGGAGTTCCACACTTCCCCACTAGCGGTACATCCAAGAGTGGTGAAGATGTATTAGGACCTCAGAAGACAGAACTGGTGGCCAGGTATGAAGAAAGCAGTAGTAGAGTTTGTTTGGCGAGGCCTCACTTGTCAGCAAGTGAAAACAGAGCACCAGGTACCAGTAGGATTGGTACGGCCCTTATAGGTCCCAGAATGGATGTGGGATGGGATATCCATGTGTTTCGTGATGGGACATCCACATACATCCAGAGGACATGACCCTATTTGGGCTATTATCGATCGACTCACCATGTCGACCCACTTCCAACCAATCGGAGAGTAGGGCTCAGTAGAGATCTTGGGATGCCTCTATATACAGGAGATCGTACGACTTCGTGGTGTTCCATCAACAATCGTTTCCGATTGAGATGCTCATTTCACTTCCCGACTATGGAATGGGTTGTAGGGGGATTTTGCAATGCAACTTCGCCTAAGAACCGCCTTCCATCCACAGATGGATGGTCAGACTAAGAGAACCATTCAGACTCTTGAGGACATGCTCTGTGCATGTGTCCCCGAATTTGGTCACAGCTGGGAGGATCACTTACCCTTGGTGGAGTTTACGTACAACAACAGCTACCACTCCACCATCGGGATGACCCCTTACGAGGCACTATACGGAAGACCTTGCAGATCACATCTATGCTGGATTGACCTAGGGGAGTCATCACTTGTAGGAACAAAGATGGTTTAGGCTACAACGAAGAAGATGCAGATCATCTAGGAATGGATGAAGACTTCATAGAGAAGACAGAAGTCCTAGGCTGACAGGAGACAGAGACCACTTCAGTTAGAGGATGGCGACCACATCTTCTTACGGGTCTCACCTAGAAGAGGTATTTGGAGATTTTTCCAAGGCTTCAAGTTATCTCTGTGATTCATTTCACCATTCCAGGTCCTCAGCAGAGTAGGTGAGGTGGATTACCGCCTATCCCTTCCACCTCAGATGCACCACTTGAATGAATTCTTCCATGTATCTCAACTGAGGAGATATGTGCACGACCTATCCCACATCATCGACCACAGAAATATGGACATCGATGATGGGGTGACATTCATGGAGGTTCTAGTGGTGATTGAGGATCGACAGGAGTGGGTCCTGTGTGGATGGTTGATTCCTCTGGTGTGCATTCGCTGGCAGTACGAGAACCTCCAGGAGAGCACAAGGGAGCGGGAGGCTCAGATGTGTTCCCAGTACCCCTACTTGTTTCCCTAGTGTGTGTTGTAGTTTTATGGGGATGTAAAACCCTAAGGTGTGGTAATGTAAAGACTCGGAAATTTCAAGATATTTTTTTATTAAAATCATTGATATTTTATGAGTCCTCACTTTTTAACGGAACCTGATTCTGACACATGGTGTGCCCGTAATAAATTTGTTATGTTTTTATTAGGGTACATTTAGTAAATGTACGTGCGGGTTTTTCTATCTTTTGAACTGGTGAATGGAATTGAAATCCAAGGACACCGATTAACTCACAGCGTCGGTATTCACTTTAGGAGACCTTTACCGTAGTTGCGTTTTATACAGGTTGAAAGTTAATTTTTTGGAATTCATAATAAACGAAATGAAAATTATGTGTTAAATAATTTTTTGTTAAGGGGTGGTTATTTTCTCCAAAGAGGAGTTGGAGGTGGGGCCCACACACCACATAACCACTCATGAGTGGATAATACGTGGTGGCCCCACACGTGTATCTAACCCTTCAACTCCCCTTTAACTCCTTGAAACCCCCTTTTTAACTTTTGAAGTCCCACATTATGGTGGAGCCTCTCGACCTCCTTCCCTCATTAATTTTACAACACCATTTAATTAATTAATTCAGTTCCGCAATTTATTAATTAATTTGAGTGTTTGAGTTTTGAATTTATTTTGCCAAAATTAAAAGAAGAGAATGCATTTATTTAATGGGGTTGGAATAATCTTGATTTGGTGATCTTGGCAGAGTTCGGAGAATAACACTCTCTCGATGAAGAACGATGACACCCATGAAGAACACCCATCTTCCTTCCTCTTCCTCCCCGTTAAGGGAGAAGACGATGTCTGGTAAGGCCGATGCCAATGAAAGTGTCTTCCCCTCTGACGTTGAAGGAACGACATCCGTCTTCCGCGACAACTATCTTCTGTGACTTTTCAATGTTCAACGACGAATTACAAGGTGGGGTTTTTGTATAATTTTAAATGAATATAATTATACCTTCATTATTGATGAATTCTTTGGTTCGTCATTGGCCATATGTTATCGCCTAATGCGGAGGGTGCAGGCTGAACAAACATGGCCTAATGACCCTCCATTGATTCATGTTTGCATTGGGAACAGAGGTGGTGTTAGAAGAGGCGATGACGACCGAAGTCAGTGGTGACCAGAGGCAGCGGAAACTGGAGGCAGCGGCGGCCGCGTGAAGAGATCGGCGGCCGCTCGGGCCGCCTAGTCCGCGACACCGGCGGCCGGTGAATCCGGTCGGCCTGCTAGGAACCGTGGCACCCGCAGGTGCCATGCAACGGAGGGAACCGCGGCCCGCAAACTGCAGGCCACTTGTTGGAGAACCCGGTTAGCTACGGCTGGCGGGGAAAAAGATGGTGGTGCTGCCTGGCGTCGCGCTGTGGAGAAGACTGCGGCCCGCAATCTGTGGGCTGCTCGGCGGGTGAACCGGCCGGACGCCTACTGGCTGGGCTGAAGGAAACCAAAGTGCCACATGGGAAAGGCAGCGGCCCACTGTGCGGGCCCCTCACGCTAGAGAGAACTAGCCGGCTTCAGCCGGCCGGGTAGGGAGAGGGGGCGCCGCTCGATGCCGCCGGGCAAACCGGATCCACGCGCTCTGTGGGCCGGGTCCGCTGGTGGGTCGCGCCCCACCGGGATGGGCCGACCCCCCATCCAGGTCAGACCAGCCAAACATGGCCAGGCCGATCCCCAGCCAGGTCAGACCCACCCAACCAGGTCGGACCGACCCGCCATCCCACTGGGCTTGACGGGTCGGGCCCGTATCGCTTAAACGTGAATAACGTCTAGACCGCGTGTCCAATCGACCTGCCGTCGACGGCACTGGGACTTGTATGACAAGGCGGTCCTTTTTCAATACTCTATGTGATATTTGGACAACTTTTAAAAATAGCCAGTTTTGGATCGAGCTTAAATTCAACCGGCACTTAGAACGGAAAAGCAAATAAGTCTTAGATCGGGCGTCAGATTGACGCACCTTCTGTCGCATTGGGTTTGGTTTGATGTGATTGAACTTCAGGATACATCAACAAAGGAATTCGTGAAAGTTTATGTATCGACTTCTTTACTCGAGGAGCTACCCTCCTGGGATCGAGTGTGCTGTGTGCAAGAACCTTAGAGCTGGGTGCGACTGCAATGATGACTACCGTACTGGAATCCTCCTTGGGTTCGAAGACGAAGACAACTGTACCAGAATCTTGTGTGGGTTCGATAGCTCTGACATAGTAGCTTGTCCTGTATCATGTGTGGGTCTGACATCTTAGATGAATCAATGACTACATTTGATCATCTCTATTACTCTAGAATAGCAGGCATGTATCCTGTGTGGGTCCAATAGATTAGATGAGATAGTCGACCTGTATCCTCTAGGGGTTCGATAGCCAAAGCGAGATAGCTAGCATGTATCTTGTGTGGGTCCGACAGCTTAGACGAGATAGCTGGCCTATATTATGTGTGGGTCTTACAACTTAGCTGGTCCTGTATCTTGTGTGGGTCTGACGGTTTAGATGATCCAGTGGCAACATCTGATCATCTATATCTATCTACAATTATGGAATACCTATGTGAGTTGAGTCATGTTTTTCAACCATTATCATTGTGGTGATTGACTTTACTACCTTAGTGGAATTGGTTTGTGCTTGGGCACGAGAGTTGGAGCTGGAATCAGATTGGTAACTTAGGTATATGTATGGACATATACCTAAGTAGGGTTGGTGCATACTTTGTGATTGTATCTTTATTATTTTTTTTATCCTTAGTGGATATTGTGAGACCTTACGGGACTCGGGGTCCCTACTGAGTATCCTTATACTCACCCCTCTGCGGGCTATGCCCGTACCTCATTGTGTTGGATGCAGATGACGGGCAACGCTGACAAAGGCTGAGAGCGCCATGATTGGACGGTACCTAGAGGTTCACCTTGTGACGAGTCAGCACACGGAGGAGACTAACGGACGGGAGTGATGAGGTTACCATCTATACCTACCCTTCAAGTAGGAACTCTGGAGGACGATCCAAGAGTTTTTCTTTACTTACAGTTGTTTGTCCCTTTTTACGTGTACTAATTGTTCATTTCGGTTTGTATACTAGCCCATTTACTTTCTAGCACAGTATTTTGTATTCAATTTTACTTATTGTTTAGTTTATTTTGCGTACTATGTTGTGTTTGTTTACTTTTATAAAGGCAATTCCTTCACATCGTAGATATTTACACCTTTGGTGCTCGTCTCCATCCCTTGGCCTATGGAAGGTGGGATTGGGGTAGTCACCACATGGGCCCCGAGGATGGGTCATGACACTAGACTTCCCCACAAATCATTGTCACAAAGATCCACAAAATTAATTATACAATTCATAATGGATACAACAACCTCATGATCAAATTCATCAACGTAAAATAACATGAAGTGTGTTAGGGTGATATGAATAAAGTTATGACATAAGTAAAACATCATTCATATAACTGATCAAATGTAAATGATCCAATTTACACACTAGTGGTTTGATCCTATCCATAATATCATATAGTAAAACATACCTGGGGAATAACAATCCCTACCTCTAAATTATACGGTGGCCCAATCTTAACGACATCCAAAGGAATACGTGATCACCCATTATAAACTCAATATGTTGATGATGTTTATTTGAATATGAATTCTTCCTAATCTGAGTTGTATCTATGCGTATCTAAATCAGTTAAATATTCTCTAATTTTCCTTGCATGACACTCAATACTAATAACCATTACTCACCATCCTATATCAAATATATATATGATCTTCATGTACTACCATAATGATCCTCATAGGATCACATATGAATAATAAACATATAACTTTTTTTGTTTGAAAACTAAACAAGTTCCAAGTTCTTTTCCCAAGATCAACTGTTTTATTTGAAACATTCCATCAAAATGTCCTCCAGTACCTGAACATTATGTTCTAACTCCCCTTTTTTCTGCATGTTGAAATTTGAACACCAAACCACTTGGGTACCCAACAACATGTGAAGTAATTTACATATTTATGATGTATATTTTGAATCATGATGTATCATAATACCTTGTGGTACTCCATGAAACCATTTTCTATCCCCAACATATATTTCATCTAGCTATTTGATGTTAAAAGTATCACATATTTGTATAAAATGTGCTTCAATTGACTGGTGGTCCACAATCATTAAAATTAAATCATTATTTTAAGGGATCTCCATAATACCCACCAAAATGTCCATGGAAATGGCATCCCACATCCATATAGAAATGGTCAATGAAATTTAACAATACACAAGGTCATTGATGCTCATCATTCACCTACTAATAGGTGTATCATCTTTTAATGAAAATGGTATTCTACCTTTTCATGCATGGACATCAATAATATAGATGAAAGCCATTGTATATTTAGATCCAACTATTATGAATGTACCACATAATTTCATGAATCTAATGCATCAACATCTCATTTATACTCATAGAAATAAGTAAATTGTTCAAGATATATATGATTTCATCCTCTTCTATAGTCCAATTGGAAGGTGATTCTGCACCTTTATGGGTCTCTCTCGAGGATAAATATTGTGGTCCTCGTACTCCCTCTTCCAGGACCATATGTAAAGTGTGAAAAAAATTAATAAAATAAATTTATTCCACTCTGAGGCTTCTTAAAACCCAATATTCATCCCAACTAGTAAGGTCATCATATATCACTTAGTTAAAGAATCCACAACACCCAGAGTCTCTTACTACATACTCAATGTCCCATCAACACTGTTTACCTTATGTGGCACATATTTTACCCCAATGGAAGATGAGTTTATATACTAAACACATCTATCTTTATGAAGGTTCAAATATCAATATAAAAAGTTTTACATTAAGCTATTGTGATTGGTATATATTGTAAAAATTTCACCCAATTGGAAATATCACGAACACATTAAGGCATAAACCACTTAATTCAACTCGAGGTCATATATAGTGTAATTCTATTCTTGTGGACTCATCTTCCATAACCCATATTATAAAAAATGATATTCAGGCTTCATAACTACACTAAGAATGTTCTTGAATGCATCATAAAACATAGTGTACTCCTAACATGACTCGAGCAGGATCATAATCAGTGTCTGAGTCAAATGATTCATCAAATCAAATAAATCGTTATCATATTCTCTAAAAAATTTAAACTTTATAATCTTCTTGTTCAAGCCAAAAATAGATACATCTAAATGTGATACTTCATGGATAAATATTGGATAACAATCAACCAACCTAATAATAATTCAATTAAAAAACATTCTTGGTATGATCCCAATACACCACTTTTAACACCATCTCTAGGATAACTAACACACTATCCAAAGACACAATGTGAACAAAAAATGTACTATTTCAATCCAGGATTGACACATTGGTTTATTTTATTATCAAAAAAGCTCTACCATTACACTAAATATGATTTCATGATGTTGGGAATGTTATTTATGTGTCTTACAGTATTACAATATTTCATCCAAAAAAATAGTTGACAGATCCTAGAACATGTGACTGCTTTGGTTCATCCTCATCATAAACACATATAGATAATTTTTCATCAATACTGACAACACTACCAAATCTTATAGGATATAAATGAATCCAATAGTAGTCCATGGTAAATTAGATGTTATAAATTACATATAATTAATCCATGATTTCAATTCATTCCTGTAAAATACAAAAGACCCTTTCAACTGGTAAATTAATCGTCGATATGAAGAAGAAGATACAAGTTCATTATTTTTATCTTGATAAATTTTTGATAATAAATAAATAAATTCAAATTCCACTTAGCCTTAAGGGAAAAGAAAACTAAATATCCCCAAGGATATGTAGTCATACCTATAAACCCATTATCTATCCACACATTCAGATAATCCTTAAGGTTAAAAATATATGTTAGTGACACTATATTGGGTGGCATATAAGCTTGGTCATATCCCTACATGATCTCAATTGTTAATTCAAAAAAAACTTTCAAGTGGAATCCTAGAAAAATCATTCAGAGATAGATCATGAAGTAGTTAAAAAAGGGTGGAAAAGTACCATACATAAGAATCCATTTATCAATAAAAATACTAGTAATTTGAATGGTAAGAATCCACTATTGTTGATGAACTGGCCCTAGAAAACCTTCCTGGATATCTCACATTCCATTATATAGATAATTATTTCCTTCATGAGACATAAAAGTCAACCTATAATCTTTATAATAAATACAAGTTCTATACGATACCTAAAATTCCATAAGAAAATTCATGACATAATCAAACATTTTGTGTCTTTACAGTTCCAAAAGAAATGATACTCCTCAACACTGAGGGAATGTACTTATATAAACAAATGTCCATTGATTTTACACTAAATTGTTTGTCAATCGACACAACCACACTGAAAAAATACAACACAAGACTCAAACCATTTCAATTTTGATTAAATATAATAAAATGAGATTCTCTTGTATCAAATAAGGCTGTATAAATTATAAAAAAACAATAATTATACATATCCCTATCGATGTCAAAACCTAACTATCAACAACTACAAGATGAACTACATGAAATTATCAAAAACCACTTCCATGTGCTTCTATTTTAGTCACCTAATATGATCTACTCTATTGTTACGAGTCCTCTATCCATGAAGTACTACATCCACTACCTGAACCACCACTTTGAAAGGAACCCCAACTTTGAGGATGATTTTGGATAAAATACAACCTTTCAGTATAATAATTCATCCATTCTCCTCTGTCATTACCCATATATTTATGATTTCTATAATATCTATTTATGTGACCCATCCCATAATAGGATCGACACTCCACTAGTTGTCATGGACATTGGAAATGAATTATACACAACAAACTACAATATTAGTAGTATATTGAGTTAATAATTGGAGTATATGATCATTCTATCTGGACACCCTTTTTTCCATATCCCATGTTTATGTTTTAATGGGGATGATTCATAATATTGTAATTATTATATTCTTTTCATCCACAATAATCAAATTTATTTCCATTGGTATCCTTCTTTAGGTGTCCCTCATAAATTATATAATGATTCACTAATTCATAGATCTTATTTTTAGAAAGAGGTTTAGTGAGGTCTTAATCACAAATTTAATAACATCCTAACAACATTCCATAACATTTTAATCACCTCCTACCGACAGTAGTTAATTGTGATTGAAATTTGTGAATTAACTAGCTGAGTAAATTATTGACAATTCAACACTATTTAATCATAGACAGTCTGGTACTATCTCTTTCCAGAGTATTTCTAGGTAAAATAGTTCCAGGGGAATCACATGAATTTTTTTCCATACTATATTCTCTATCTTTTCATCCCATGTTTGAATATCCCCTAAAAACATCAGTGATCCACACAACATATAAATATCCAATTTTACTATTCTATCAAGAATTCTATAAAATTACATGGGTATTCTAGATAGACACAATCAATAATATAAATACATAAGGTTCACATTATCAAGTGATGTTCTGAGGGTTATTCAATTGGAAATCCTATGTTAGGTCATGAATGTTCTACATTTCCCATCCTATGTATTTATCAATGAAATACATAAAACAAAAAAATTTCTCTCATAATTTATCTCCGTCCCAATTACCACGAACTATCAGAACCTATGGATCCAAATCTGGAAGAAAATTTCCATCCATTCCCTCATTTCATTTTATCAACAAGAATCATCATGGAAGCATTTCCCAACACTTCCAAACACACATCATATGACACATTACAAATCATTAAAAAAATTCATAGGTGGTATTCAAATATGGATATAAAATTTCATCCTTGATACCTAACCCCACGATAAAAAATGAGGCATCATCACTACCCTCAACTATTCATCACCTAGGTCAAGGATTACATATGGTAAAACACCTTCAAAAATCATAGATTCTCATTAGACTCACATGTTATCCATTTGATGTTTAAAATATTAACATCATTTTAACCATTTAAATTTATCATTTAGAACAATTTCATTTAAAATAAATATTTTTCAACAATATTATTATTTTCCAAAACTCACCCAAAACCTTGTTTTTTATGCATTCTTAGAATTAGGCATGTCACATTAAATTTTGACGACCATGAATGATGCATGTATAGTCAAAATTCATGACATAAAAGGCCATGAGTTAAATCATATAAAATAATAACATTAGAAAACAAGTCAATCACCTATGGTGAAATAACATCCAACTATAGTCGTATAAAACAAGAACCAAAATCTGACCTTGGGTACAATGGTTTTTCTGCAAAATAGGGTTTAGTTACTCCCATGCATGAGCTCATGGCCAAGGCACGGATATTCCTAGTATCATGTATAACACTCCCACAAAATTAGACAACTAAAAAGAAATAAAATCTAACATTATTATCACATTGTAACTTCTTAACCCACATTCCAAATACTGATTCAGTGAGATGATTTGTCACGTGACCTCAAGCATGCCTCCTCATTTTCGAGAGGCTTCTAACTATAAGTAATGGCCGACAATATGAATTGGATATACTTTACCCTATAAATCAGTGATTAATTCCATAAAATATAAACACCCAGTGTCCAAATGATAATAATATATAATCTAGATAAAATCATAGTAAATAAATACCAAAATCAGATGATAATCCCATAAAATGGGAAAATAGACATTAACAAAAATGGTATATATTTTATGATGTAATGAGTGACAAGTTCTAATGAAAAACTAAAATAATGACACAATAAAATATTCCATTAGAGACCAAAAAGTTTGATTGGATACCTTATCCTTGTGTTATCCTGTTTCTAAACAAATCCATCCAACATAGGGGTCTCAGCCTCATCTGTTACTAAAAAACATAAACTCTATTCAAATGAAAATAAGGAACTGTGATTATGGTCTGAGTATAGTTCATTAGGCTACCAGCAGTGGCATATAAACAATATCTTTTCAATAATTTTATATGTATTAGTATAAATAATAAATTAAAAATTACAATGTTAATAGGTTTAAAATCAAATTAGTTTATAATCAACCACATGAAAACCTCGGTTCATAAGGACACCCAAACCATTCCTACCATATTCATCCCTTACTTAAGTCTGAACCATACTACATAATAATTTCAAAAATAATTCTTTAATTAGATTTTATTATTCTTTTAATTCTATTTTATCATTCATAAAATTCAGGCCAAGATCAGAATGCTATGACTATATGAGTATTTTTATATGCAAATCGTGACATATAATTTAGTGATCTATTATATATATATAGTTCATGGGGGCTCGATTTAAATTATAGAAACCCATGTGGTATTTTTATTTAGTCTGTAACCCACGATTAATTTCTCTTATCAGCCCCAAATATTACATATCATGGTCCCACATTAATAACCCACTTTTCTTCTATTTTATTAAACTGCAATTTAACAAATTTCATAATCCCATTTTTAAAACATATTCCAAATACAATATTAAAAAATGAATATATTAATTTATTCCACCCAATAAAACAATTATTTTAAATTTTTACTTTTAATTATTTATAAATATTGATTTCAATTATATGGGAACACCCCATGGATTGTCACCAATTATGGTTTCAAAACTCTAACAATTAAAATGGGATACAAGATATGTTCACATTTGGAATATAATATGATTAATAAAAAAAATTATATGAAATTTCCCAATGATAAAATATAAATTTCATAATTCTATTCCAAAAGTTATAATCCAGTCTATGGGAATATGAAATGTTACCACCTACCAACAGATTTTAGGAAAATGCCTTCCAAATAGTAACCTACAATTTCACGTGGAAAGGCCCAATTCACAACGATGATAGAGATCAATAATGAAAACCTTGTAACATGATCCAAATAATATATATCCATAAAACCCAAGATATAAATCATCAAAAATTATGGAAATATAATTCTTCTATGATGGAATAGAAAGACAGGAGATACATAAGAAACCAAATATATATGAAATAAATTAACAAATGGGGGTGTAATCCATACATGAGATCATAAATTTGAAAAGGAAGATGTTCAAAAGGATTGAAATATTCATGAGATCCTCTAAAATTGATGGAATTTTTTTTCTCAAGTGGGGGAATATAAAAATAAGAATGGGTGGGTTATAAATTTTTTATAATATTTTTGGGGGTTTAAATTAAACGGTTAGAGTATCCAAGGTGGGTCTACAAGGTTTACCCAAATATGTATCCTAACCATCAATCACTACAATCTTGGGGTATATGGTTTCTACTAATTTTTTTCATGGTTAGAAAAACTACATTCTAGATGTAAGATTTCTCTCGATCTAGGATTCATGGTTTTCTAAGGGTAAGCACAAAGTTTTGGATATTTATGTGACAACCATATAGTACCAGAAACCTAAACAAAAATTTCAAAAAAATCACCTAAACTCACCCAAGACATTCCTCATCCAATGTAAGAAGAAAATAATGGTAAAATTGTAAATAAAATTTATATCTATACATCTCAATAACCTTTTTTATATTACATATATGAATTTATTAGTTAACATATATAATTTAATATTAGATGAAATTATGAATAGAAGTGTTCAATCCAGTTTCAACACATATAGTTGTTAGAACTAAGTTGTGAATTAATGAAGATAGTTTAGGGTTACAGTAAAATATTTATAAACAAATCAAAAGTATTTTAATATATCATAGTATTTCTAATTGAGATGTTTATTATTCTCTATTCTTGTATGTTTTTTCCAAATATTTCAAAAAATTATAGAATAATAATTAATTGTTGAGAATATTGATAAATATATAGGAAAAATGAAATTATTGATTTTTTTATAGATGGAATTAAAATTTAATTTCATTCATATTTGATTTCAAATTTGGTTATTAGTTGTGGGAAAAAAATCCATATGTTGTTCAAAAACATACACATGAAAAAAAATCGTTTGATGGTTACGTAAGAACCCAAATTGTGTTTATAAAAAATATTACATTTGTACGATATATCATTCAAAAAAATTACATATTTATCTTTATATTAAAATATTTGGAATATATTAGTGAATTTTGGAACATAAAATGATCAATCACTATGACTAATAATTACATTTTAGATGACTAATAATACAAATCATTACTCACACACAAATCATGTTGAGAATCTAAATTATTTTATTAAAGATAAAATATAGAAACATTTTTTCTAATTCTATTCATAAGAAATAAAAATAATGTGGTATATATATGCTTCAAAATTTTGTGGAACATTTATGTAAAATCAATATACTAAATCTCATAGTGATATTAATCTCCTAAAACCATGGTTCCTTATATATCCCCTTTCTCCATTGTAAAAAGGGTTATATTTTTCATCATTTTTTTAATTATCATTTATTAGAAGTTAAAAGAGATGTATAGATACAATAAATAAGATATGGATGTTATTATTGATTTTATTATGAAAAGGTTTATGGGTTTCATTAAATTATTATGTTATTATTGGAACATAAGTGATAATTAATTAATTTTAGGTGTTTTTTATGTTGAGAATCCGTTTTGGGTGTACTCATGAAGATTTATTTCATTGTAACATTAGTTTTTTTAATGAATAGGGTAATATGAGAACATAAATAATGATATAGGATCATCTGTTTTTGCTAATATATTAAGACGGAATGGATTAATATTTTTTATAAACTTCTATATTTCTTAAAAAATACATAATAGATCATGTGATGAATAAAATGTCAAAAAAGTATCCCACAATTATAAGACATGATAACATAATAATTTTGGGGCCACCAGATTTGAATGGAATAAGGATGGTCATACAATGGGACTTTTGGGGTTTTTTATGATCAATATAATTTCATTACATGTGTTAGGCATAACATGGCTAAAAAAGTGACCCTAAAAGGACAATGTTTTGGTGTTAAATGAATCAAAAAATTATTTCAAACCATGTAAATGGGGTATTTCATTTTGGTAATCGGTCTTCCAATAATTTTTGGTGGAGATAAAAACCGTAATAGAGTATCTCAATTCTCATGAAAGCGGTTACATTGTAAATAATAGAGGATTTTTTATTCCTTGAGAGGGTTTAATGGATTTGTAACTATAATTTTCAAGGGTTTAGTTTCTGGATTTCCTCAAAAAATTCACATTGTTCACATAGTCATGATTTTGATCATATTATCATTTGGAATATCTTGAATTTATTATTTTTTTATGAAATTGTTAAAATTAATATATAGAGTCACATGAATAATTCATCAAATAAGGGGATTTGTAAAATTATCTCACAAAAGGTATCACGTGATGGTGATTCACTATTGACGAATCATGGGTTCATGTCATGTGATTATATTAACAAGGAATTATAATATAATGTTTCTCTATTGAATTATTTCATTTGAACTAGTTCATTCAAAGGATACATAAACTGAGGGTTACACAGATAAGCTCACATGACTGAGATTACAAGGTGTAATTAAATGATTTGGGTCATATTATTTTAGGTTTTTACGACACATACACACTAGGGGTAAAATAATCTAGGATAAACTCGAATGGATACATAATTTGGGAAAGGTAGTAGGTTAAATATGTTTTTAGGAAAAATAATGAGGGTGAAAGGATTAAATGGATTGCAGGAAATAATCTAATTTAACTATTTAAATTTGGAGGGCATCATTTAGCCCCATGGTTATTCAAATCACGCCCCAACCATGTTCCAATGCGATTTGAGAGGTGACATCACTAGCACAACCTCATCCATACATAATCTATCTTTTAATATCATATGTAGACACACTATCAAAAAACTACCTACCACTACATAATATGGTACAAAGTTATAAGAACCATGTTTTTAAACATTGTCGTATGTTGTTACTTTAATTCATTGTTGTTCCGTGAGCCATATAGAATTATTCAAACCATTCACCTCATTTTGTGTGCCACATGTGTGAGTTTAAATATTATGGCTAATAGTTTTCCATCCATGGGATTTATAGTGAATCTCTAAAAATCTGATCTCTATAATATGAAAACCCCTTAGATCCAGGTGAATAATTTTGAAAATTCATAAGTACATAAATTATTTAAAAAAATGTTGAAATATTAATTAAATGAATATCTACATCTTTGAGAAGAAGGGATCTTAAATTCTCACAACCATAAAATTACTCATCAATTAGTTACCATTATAGATATGGATGAGTATCATCAAAGAATAATATCATTCATTGGGCATGTATATAATCCTCTCAATCCAATGTCTTATAATTTTCATATTTATAATTCTATATCTCCATTAATATAGGAAATAACTATCCACCTAGAGACCCTAAGTTATGATCAATGATGTGGACAAGATAATCCAAAAAAGATTCATAAGCATTAAACACAACCTCATTAGGTAGAAGTAAATGGGATAGATATAAATTATACCAACATAAAAAATAAATGTGAATGACGTGATTCATTTACTTGTATCTATTATTTACTATTATCTAATGTGATACATGTTTAATACAGTCAAAAATTTCAAAAGATCCAATGATCGGAGGTGGTATATTCTGTTTCCGTATAAACCATTGAAGTATCAGTACTGTTTATACATGCAATAATACTCGATCACCAAGATCATACACATAAATTTATTGAAAAAAATATCATATGATTTCTTATTATACTGATCTATACCCATACAATTACAGATAAAATGTGGTAGTTATAATATATTTGGAATTAGACAAGTTCCTTCCAGTGCTTCCTCTCTTTCCACGAACTAGCATGAGGGGTGAACGACATAGCCTAAAATATAATGTCTAATACTAATCAATATATATCATATATTGGAATATATTATTATTAGATGACTCATCAATTGGTGTATTTTTATCCCAATAAACTAAAAAATCAATTATTCATGCTTATATCAGGTACTGTAGAACCTCTATTGTTCTCTAAAACTAACCGTCAGGCTAAGGGTGATAGGCTATGCTGAGTGGCGTATGTGTTCTTGTGACTTATGAAAACCTGGAATGTGCCATAATGTAAAATGATATTTTTTTAATATTACAACATAAGTAACTATAGGATGGTGAATATTATCATTGATGTAAATTCTCTTAAGATCATATATTGATAAAGTCTATCTGATTATAATGAAGTTGGATACCTTGATCAAACTAACAATGATCGCCCATACTACAATACTACATAGTAGTGAAATAGGTAATCACATCAAAAAAAATGTAGTGATGAAATCTAATTTCCAGTCAATTATGAAATATGGATATAAATGTATTACAGTTCATTGGTGTTCCATGTTCACCTACTGATAAGTGGAACACCAATTAAGAAACATGATACCTTTTTAGATCTCTATTAGATAATACTAACAACTTATATCACAAAAAATCACAGTATGGCACACATTTACTTCTCATATAGATTTATGATTTTCCCATGTCATATACTCTCATATGGATATTAAAAAATATAGATGTATATAAATTAAAATGATCTCATCCTCATTAATAACCTAACAAAAGTGGTGGGTCCTTGCCTGAATAAATCTCCCTTAGTAAAAATTCATTCATATATAAATGTGATGTCATATTTACAATATAAAACATATAAGAGGAAAATGATAATGATGAATTTATTGGCTACTTATGTTGTCCCTTAACCTATAAATTCATCTCATAAAACACAGCCATCATATTTCATTCACCCATAGCCTCCTAAACCACTCAAGAATGTGCCTTACGACACAGATCATTAGCTAATACATTTAATATTAATGTCATATAATAATGAAAAAATAGTACATATGATATTAAAATCAACTTTGTGGTGTTAAATTCCTCTCACATTGAGTGACTGTATAGTTTAGACTAGTTAGTTTCTCTCTTAAACAAATTGTTTTCTGAGAAAAATAAATTTCTAGCATCACATTGAATAGACCACTACTGTAAGAATGATATCAAGTGTTGTGAAATATCTCGCATAAGTCCTAAAATGAAGAGACTAATATACAGAAAAGTATTCCACCTACATCAAAATTTGACCAAACATGAATCTTAAACCATCACAATAAACTATATAACCTCTTCTATGATCAAGTAAATTCATTATAGGTTTTGAATTCAATATTAGATTAAACTTTTTAATTGATTTTTCACATTCTTTAGAACATTATAACATAATACCGACCATTTCCAACCCTATATGTGGTACTACAAGGTCTGATATATTTTAAATAAAACACATATAATTTTCATTCATCCCTAATAAATTAAAAAAATTTAAAGATTACTTTATATTATACCACAGAAAAATCTTCCTAAACATTTCTAGGACTATATACAATCTAATAAATGATAAACTTTTATCTATGATATGAAACTTATAAATACATAAGTTGAATTTTGTATTCTTTTTTCACAACCTATTTTATCTCACTATACTCAAAATGATTTTATTTTGTTTTCCATGATCTTGTCGAGTATGTGAGAACACTAATATTTCATCCATGAAAAAAACCCACAAAAAATACATACATACATACATATATGTGTGTCTGTGTGTGTTTGTATGTGTCCATGTATGAGTGGAAAGACCAATTCATAAAATCCAGGAATATAGCTACTTTGTTCATGAGACAAGATGGTACTACCAATTAATCATAAAGGCCACACTATCATTGGAAAATATTTCAAGGAATATTTGATTACCTGACTCATAATTGATGATAACCCAACCCCAGGTCTTTCAAGTAGAATATGAAAATTGTATTTAGATGATAACAAAATATTATATATAAGTATTTGAATATATATTCATAATAGTACATGTATTTTATAGATATAAATCCATACAAAACCACACAGTCTCATTTTCCATCAAAGATAAAAGTACTTGTGAACCCCGATGCAAAGTACTATTTTAGATAAACCATTTGTAATATAGTTATTATATCTTCCTATTGAGTTTCTAATTGTCTATAAGATCTATTATATATGATGAAATAGTTACCCATGACTCTTGTGGAACTATTTCATGTGTTCAATCCACCTATTGCAAGATATGTTACCATGAAAAGTCATCAACTTTGATTTATATTGAAGGGAACACCACCTGGATGTATTATACATAAATTTTTCTTATGTTAATATTTAAAATAATATTGACCTAATCTCCCAATACAAACATAATGTGACACTTAGGTTTATCTGGATGACCTTGGGAATCCCATTATCCATTATAAATACCCATAGCTCTCTAAGGTGATGTGAAGGACACCCACTTGTAGTGAGAGTAAATATGTGAGTGATAAAAAACCAATCAATCCATACTGATAATGGTATTAATGATTTATATCACAATGATGAAAAGGTTCCATAAGAATTGATAGACAGAAATATTAAGAGAAAAAACCTTGCGTTGGTATACACAATATAATAGGCCTCATAAAAAAATGTGGAGTTAAAAATTAGAAAAAACGTTTAATCTAATGGCTATTTATTTCCATAATATCCAAGGATATATAAATTTTTGAATATTAAATATCATATAAATATGATTATATAGTTAAGTATAATAAAACAATATATTTTTTTGACAGAGTACTCCTCGGGTGTAGGTTGTACAATAAATATCAGTACCAATCTGCAGACCTATGTTATAACCTAACTACCCAATATTGGTCATAATTTCTCATAATGCATTGTAGAAGTCTGATTTCCTCATCCTTGTCTACCTGTAAGTCTTTTAAGATCTATATTACTTTGATTTTCTATCTGACATAGAGTTTATGATCCCCCTCTAGAATATGGAGTCAACACAGACAATCTCTCGATGGGAACTAGAGGAATGTTTCAATTAAACCAATTTAAATCACACATATCACTTCACAATTAACACTGAATTGGATCCTTACTATAATGGAACTTCATGGGTCCCATCATTTTATATTTTTGATAGATTTCTTGGCTACCTCGGTGCACACTGTGAATAATTACTCAATTATGAGAAGTGTAAAATATTAAATCTGTCATCTTGTTGAGGTACTATGTAGTATAAATTCTAAAATTCTTCATCCCATGCTTTTATAATCCTTTAGATTTTTCATATTGATGGGTTCTTGATTTTCTATCTCTAATTCTATATTCAACCATCAGTTTTTTACATGAGATAATATTACATACACAATAATAACATAAAATTAAATACTCATAGGATACTCATTCACAATGAGATTATGAAAGAAATATAGAAGATCTATAAAATGACAGGAGTGTTCAATGATATGTTTGGTTCCTCAATAAATTTTTTAAACTCCCCAGTGGAGAAATTATATAATATCTCATGAATTAAACAATTATAAATTGAAAAATGGAAATACCTTAAAACTATATCATGATTTTGATTGTCCTTCAAAAAAATCCATTACATCGTGGTCTGAATCCAAGAATAATTTGAAATGAAATCTAACACTTCTATTTGTAGTTTTATCTAGGTTCTTGATGATAGGTAAATGGCCTCTAGCTATAATTATTTTGTACGTGGAAACCATCCCTCATGAATGTAAGTGGATACTTCTACTAAAATAATTTCTTCAACTCTTCAATAATAAGTGAATGATGTTAGACTTAGTACATTGTATTCATGTTCATAATAGAACCCTATTGACATTGATTGGTGTTTCCTAGATCTAGTATAACTAGAGGTGTTGTAGACGAAAAAAATATAAGGTAATGATGTTGTTGTAGTTCCCACAGCCTCCGAAGAGTAGTCTTTTCCACCTTACTAGAGCTTTAACCAATTAATTCATGGTTACATATATTTCTAAGTCCAAACCTAAGCCATATAATAATTTTACAAATATAATATAACACATATAATGAATTAGTACATGTACAATCCTTCCTACACAAGAGTTGACACTCAATTTCCTACTACCCAAGCAAGTTATTGATGTTGTATAACTCCATAAAGGATCAAAATAAATACCCGCACATAAAAATTCTACATTCATGTCCCATTCAATGTAAAATATCATAAAATTTGGTTTCTTGTATATGGACTAAGAAATTAATTTCAAAGAGGAAAATTCTCATTTAGTTGGAATTATGATCCCTATTTATTTTTGACCATATCATTAAATAATTTCATTTCCCAAATTTTTCCTATTAATATATATATATATATATATATATACTTATATCATGGTGTAGACATATGCATCCTCCATTTCAATGTCATTAATACTTATACATTAAATATTTTAGTTGTTAATTTATGAAACTCCTTCCTACATTTGATGATTGTTTCGTTAAATAGATCAACATTGCAAATTTATATTATTCCATACAACATATTATTTATAATTATATTCCACATACTATCATCTAATTATTTTCATCCCTCTCTAACATGAAATAAGGGGTTAGTGAGAGTGAAAACATCAATATATTGTGGGAATCATCATTAAGGTTGATGTATAATAATTAATTAACCAATTATTTTTCTTTTCCATTTTATATAAAAATTATTTAGGTGTTATATATTTCATTCTAGTAAATACAAATTGATTTAGGGAATACATGAAACAACTTATACATGGAATGAAATTTTGAGGAAATATAAATGCATAGGTGATTTTATGGATTCCTAATAGAAACATCCATTCCATATTTAGAAAATGGTAAAAATATAACCAATAAAAATTTTAATAATTTCAATACTCCATGGGAATCAACAAATGGTGAAATAATCACAAATTCAACTAGAAAAAATGAGAATAGCGAGTCTCAAACTAGAAAACTAGGATACTTCTATGTGTGTGGGTGTCTTAAAACCTACAAAAATATCATTAAATAAATTAATACAAACTAAATGTCTCATTTATAACATCCAATAATATTATGGAGAATAAAAAATTATCCTATAGTAACACTTATGATATCTCTTACCTAGTTAACTAATAAGTAACTAGACCCGATTGTCCTAAAAACCTCATGCACACCTCTAGGTACTAAGAAAAGATGGAATACTGAAACTTGTGATATCTATAGGAACCCATGAGTTATGTGGATATACAATTCAGTATGTGTTGGAATAAATACTAAAAATGATAAATAAATAACCCATTTTAATCCAAGTTCCTTGTCGGAAACCCATGTGATAATACCTACTTCGACCATAGTAATAACATCATTGAACAATTAAATTATATATTTATATTAAAATATTCTTGACCTAAGGCATATAACTAAGGAATCTATATAAATTGATTAAAACATATTATTCAATATGTTTCAATGGTGTTTACATTTTAATAATTTCTGTTGTCTAATGGGGTGTGGCTTTGGATTTTCAACATAAGTAGAAATTAATACTCCTTCCGTAAGAGAATATCATATTATTTTTTGTTTTCACACATGAATGGATCCAAAGGTAGTAAACAAGAAGTATTCAATATCAAATTGAGTACATGAACAATCATTCAAGGTCGTTATTTATTTTATTTTAAATAAATATCTTTGAATCCTTAGTACTACAATGCGTAACTCAAAACCATTAGACAAATTCCAAATCCATGTGTGGGTTTTCATATAGAAAATTAATCAGTTAATCAGTAGTCATCCCATGAGCCTGTCCAAGGAAACCCATAATGGGATCCCAAGTATAAACTAGGTAATTTGACACTACTAAAGTAATTCAATGACCATTACAACATTCTATTATAATTTAATAAATATTCAATTTTCAACAATAATAATCATATCCACGATAATAATTTACATTAAAATAAGGGCTAGGTGTCATGGTCATACAATTCACCAATCATTTTTAAATAATTTAGTCAATCCAATTTCTAAGGTAAAATTAACACATGATATAAGTTGGTGTAATCACATAGCTATGTCACGGGATTCTACAAAGATATCAAATCATTTAATTCATTAAAAAAATCCATATAATTATTAATAATCAACTCATTAGACAACAAAGGAGGTTTACTTTTTCTTCAAGGAATATCTTCCACAACCATATTTATTGACACACTCTACGAGGCGGTACATGTCAAGATATAAATCCTCTAATGAATATGTTTTTTGATATGAATATCCTATATAATGTTATAGAAAAATAATAATTTAATTATATATTTAAATATATTTTCATATATATTTTTCTATTTCAAAAAAATGACATGACCTAAACATCCCAAACATTGAAGGAAAATAGAATGTCCACATACCATAGCCTTGTAGTAGACTCGTAATATAATAATAGATCCTCATTTTGAAAAGAATAAGTGCAATTGATGAAATAAAAAACATAAAATTAAATTGGTAATAGTTGGTCACATGGATTTAGAATTTCTTATAGATAAATAAATGATGAAAGGAATAAAATGGAATGAAGAGCTAGTCAATGGATATCAAACATGAATAACGTTGAGTGATTTCAACTCAAGATGAAAGAGTTCCTAAAAAAATTGGAGGCATGGTTGACGAGATCTCAATGGAGTAGGATAACTATGCATTATGGAAGAGATGGTGGTCCAATGCTTTACAGGAATGGATAAAAAATGTAATTTCAACTATTAAAAATGGGGTTTTTTGGAGCATATAGTTATAATTACAATGAACCAATCATGCTCACAAAATTTCTAATGACTTCCATCACCCTCATGGGATAACATACATTTCAAAAAACTGTGATCTAAATAGGAGTACTCCATGTTAAAAATATATCTAGCCTTGCATGACATAGAAAACCATGCACCAAATATTAATTTCACCACTATAATAAGTCTTCAGTACTTCACACAATCATCCATCATACATTAATTGGTTATCCAAACTCTACATCACCTCGTTTGGGCCACATAATTGAGCTACACTATTACTACAAAATATTCTCTATCATGTGACTCATAATGCTTCACTAAAAATTGAATCTCTATGCTCTAAATAATCCCCAAACACTCCCACACCCTTATTAACGTCTTAATAACATTCATTTTAATAATCATATGGGTTTAAATAGTAATTTATCAAACACATGACCTTCTGTGAAGTAGTTATCTTTCATAGTCCCACAATTAGTGCCTCACTATCTTGTCTATAATAACATGGATACATCATTTATCATACTCAATTAGGGTTATATGGTCATAGATTCTATACTGGTCATATAATTCTATGTGTATATATATTTATAATAAATTATTTAATATTGTCGTTTGCTATTATGTGTAGTTTTTAAGTCGATTGAGGACAGAATGGAACCATCATGTTCTAGATTTAATAATGAAACTAATTCATCATACTATTGATGATTGGAAAAATATTATCATTGAATATAATAAGTGATTAATTCATCTGATGAATTTAGTGAGGGGTTTATTGGTGCAATCTGGTCGAGTAAATTAACTATTATAAAAATATTTGAATATAAATTCTACTTTGACGGTGTGACCATTGTTGAAGTATATAATCCAATGAATATTATAAAGAATGTATTATTATTAAATATAAACTATTCATTATTGTGAAATGATTTTAAATATCCCACTATTGTGAGCCAATAAATTTTTTTGTGTTCTATTTGAAGTAATTTTTTTCTGATAATGTGATCATTGACTAGATATATTTACTGTATACCTACCAATATAGGGTAAATATTTATTCATTCAATATAAAAATTTAGTATCCTGAATAACCGCTCCCATCATAGGTTTACTTTGGAATATAGATTTATTTCATAGGTTGTATGCACTATTATTTTATTAAAATAATTTTAGAAGATATTTGAATTTAAATTTCTAGGATATAGAATAGTAACTAAATAGAAATATTTATGATTATAGATTTGACTAAAATTAGTGAAATCATTGAAATTTCATTCCAAAGGGGGTGAATAAAACATGATGGTTGAAAGATATTTATAATTTAATGAAACTATATGACTATTTATAAATATTTAATTTATTTTGGGTAAGAAAAACCTATTGGGATTGAATCATAGGATATCATTTCAATAGTGGGTCCTACATATCCTTAGAACCCGCAAGATATTAGGTAAGAATTAATTTATTCATGGACTATATTTAAAGTCATTCTCAAGGTTACAGTAGAACATTGATTGAAAAGGGATTTTTTTGGAGGAGACTAACAATGAGAACATTTGGATCATTTTAATTACTCAACATGTGGAAACAATGTAATATTTATATTTGTTATAAAAATGGGGTTCTATGTTGTTTAAGAATGGATAAGGAATTTATTTGTCTCACTCGAGAACCCATGTAGGGCTTTTGTGTCTTTATAAGGGTTTGAACACTATTATAAAAATATTCTGTTTGTCCCAATATTTGAAGGGTATTTTCTTTTTAATGACATAGTATCCATCACAATTGTTTCATGGGTTTCCTAACTCTACGACTAAACCAAGAAAAATGCTCTGAAATAATAAAAATATACATTATCCCTATAAACATGGAATTTTTTTTGGTTAAGAACCCCTAAAATATTTTTTCCTCTTCATAATCCATACCTAGTGGTCTATATGACTTTACAATGGGATTCATTATTTTTTCCTTCGTTAATGTAGGATCAAGTCAAGGTATGTTATATTTTTAATTTGATTTTCCTTTTCAACATAGATCCTCATTCTATATCTTATTATTTTATATTTTTAAACCTAAATATGATTTTCTAAGTTAGCATTTAAATATTTTAATATTGATTTGTGTGTTTATTTTGGATTTATAACCCTAAGGACCTGATAAACCCTTCCTTGGTCTTTTTTTCCAAGGTGGTTATTTCTTTCTCCATTCATGAGGTATGTTTTTCTATATAGAGGGTTGAATAAAATAATTTATTATTTCTATTGTAAACTCCCTTTCTGGTATTCCATTAATATATTATTCTATTCTAATGAAATTTCTTGTAAATATATATGTTTTCAAATGGGTCTTTCTTTAAAAACATTTTTTTGCACAATATAGTTTTAAATAAATGAACGAATGGTTGATTTGGTTTCAAAATATGAATTCAATCAATTAATAAGATTAAAATTTCTTCGAATATTAATTATATATTTTGATAATTTTTAAAAATAATAATTTTATCAATCATGGTAGACTGGGATACATGGGATCATTAAGAATAGACATGTCAGTTGTAGTATGTGTAATGCCACTATGTCTTTTGGTATATTAACATTATATGGTAGGAATTGATCTTGGTTGGTTCCCTCATATTATTAGTACATAATATATTATTTCTAATTAATATTCCCATAATCTAGGGCCTAATGTATTTTCCTTTTTCATTTATGGTTTCTTTGTCGTATAAGGTATTTTTAAATGAATTGATACTCGCATATTTTCAAATGAGTTTGTGTCACATGGATTTAGATGGTTAATTATTTCATAGGTATATATATGCATTCCAAACTTATGGTGTGCATAGGATATTTCTTATTTATCACATATGGGTTTCATCCTCCTAATTTTTTTGATATGAATTTGATTTTGAAAAACCATTCAAAATGATTTAATATTTTTTTTTGAATTTATGAAAAATAATTACAAAAATATTTTTGGTTTAAATGATTTAATAAATTAATTAATTATATTTTACCTTCTTAACTTTATTATTTTATCTTATTGGTCATTTTGATCAAAATATAATTTTTCCTTCAGAAAAGTGTATGTGTTGTTTTGATGGACCAAGTAAACAGGAAGTGAATCTTGTAGCATTTTAACTATTCTTTTCATCATTGCCTTCATAGAGGGATAGTCTGGAGGTTACATTTAGTCATATAAAGACATATTAGACAAGTCATTTCCTAATTTTCTTGTTTGGAAAATTTTTCGTGGGGTGTATGTATCTAATTTTATCTCTTAATTCTATTTTATACTCTGGTTTTTTATATTGATTTAGTAATTTTCATGACATGTTTCAGTTATATTTTTTATACCTTTTTTTGATGGACCAACTTGGGTGTCCTACCAAGTCATACTAGTATGGTTCATTATAATTAGTTATCAATTAGTTTCAAACACTTAAATGTGTTAACACAACCTAATTTATGTTAATTTTATTAGGTAGAAATAAGTTAGGACTATTGGATTTTGAGTAGTAAGTGCATGTTGGGGCATGACTAGCTCTCTTCCATGTATGAATTAGAGTTACCACTGGTGGTGAAAAAAATTACACGGTTTGAGACATGTTGTTTTTGGTTATTTTAAAGAATTTAATTATAATTTTATTTAAATAAACAAATTTGGTGTTAATGTGTAATTTTTTGATCATATAATTAATTAATTATTTTACATCAAGAAGATTTAAATATGTAAAATGAATTATCATAGTTGGTTCTATTTTTTGTGAAAATTATTTAATTATTATTGGTTATTTTCTTGTACTAACTAATTTTTTTTCCAAATAATAGCTCTTCCCCACCTGTGAGAGGAAGCTATGAGAAAAGACCTACAAGAGAATATTCCAATATAATTATCTTTAATTGAATCTTTAATTCAATAAATATATTCTTTAGGAATATGGGTATTGTAAACCCTTGGAATTGGGTGGATCATGGCTTTAAATTCCCAAATAAACATCTTCCTTTTTTGTGGTGAAATGGGTCCCTAGTATTTTGAGGAGCATCTTGAGCAGGTAGATAGGATCTCTGATTCATAAGGAATCATGTAGATTATATGATGGATTACACCATTTATATGCTCAAAATATTCCGAAAGGATATGGTGAAACGATATAACAGAAGAAATTCTAAAAAAGTACATTAAAAGTAATAAATTATAGAAAATATTCAATTAGAAGTTTTACCCAATGAAATTAAATGTTATTATTAACCAATAATTTATTACCACAGAACAAGGGGATCATACCTTTCTTTAGTATTAATCAATTTTTATAATATTTTGTATCATGAAATGTATATAACATCTAGGGATTTTTAAGTTACTTTTTTTATTTATATGAAAATATTTTGAGACTGTGAAATTCAACGACCCATGATTCTGAGGTCCGTAGATTCTAGAGTAGAATTTTTAACATTTTTTAAGGTACGTTCTGTAAATATGGGTGCATGATTTTCTATCTTATGAACCATTGCTCAGGTAAAAAATTTTAGGGTAGCTTTGAATTCAGAATTCCTGGATTTTCCTTGAAATGGCTTTACATTGGATGAAAATGTCCAAGTAGAAAAGTTTTTTTGTACTTCTTTATAAAAATAATAAGTTAATTTAAAAGAATTATATTATTCTATTTATATCTTTTGAGTGGTGTATGGAGACACTACATGGTAGTGACAGGGTGGTGACGATTAATATCAATGAGGCTCATTAATGGCTCATTAAACTCACAACATAATAAATATTTAATGAATCATAATAGCGATGTTGTGTCTTAAATAAAAAAATGTAATGACGAGATGTCACATCATAATGGGAATGATGCGCTATTCTCTTATTAATAGTCTGAAGCACTAGGGAAATATGGATTAATAATTTGGAGGATTCTTTGGAGAACCTCTGATGGAATTACACTCTAGCAAAGAACAAAGGACATCAGCATAACTTCATCATATTTGGCGCTTTTCGATGATCAGACTCAGAAGAAATGTCAAGGTATTAAATCCCTCTAAGACATATGGTTCCGCTTCAGACATCATATGTGGTAGGGATTATTTGATTTAAAATGTTTCCCATCCTTATTTCTAAACAACAAATACAGATTAACTCACAAAAACGTTAATCAGAGGACTATGCGTTCTTGTGGGAGGTTGACTTCATTGAGGTTTCATTATCAGGAATTGAATTATAATTGTTGTTAGAATTAAAATCCCCAAACCTCCCATGTGTTGTAAACTTATAACGCGGAGGGTTCTAGATGAATGAATCAGGACTGGACCCTCTTTTATGGGTGTTCTTAATGGGAAAATAGTTGATTTGACTGTAATATAGATTTAAGACCTTCATGGTGGAGACAACATTCCTGGAGAAAGTAAGCACAAAAAGAATGAAGAATCGACCACCGGTGTGGACCCAGTGGTTTTTGGAAGAATATGCCAGCACAACGGTTTCAGTGGTGGTTCTGGAGATTGACAGTGGTGGCATGTGGCGGCGGCCATAAGTGGGAGGTGGTGTGCCATGACGTCATGCCGGAGGAAGGGCTACAGCTCATAGGGTCATAGCATAGTGGCAGAAGTCGCCGACTGGGATGACAGCGAGAGGCGGTGGACGTGGTCAGTCGAACACGTCTGAGGGCTGCAGACGCATCACCCATTTGCATACAATGTGATGAGCCGCATTCGTTCGACCGTGGCAGAGGAGTCACCCCGCGGAGACCTGCGGGGCGATGGAGGAGGATGGACACCACATTTAGCCACCTCCATCAGGGTGGATCGGTCCACCTCTAAATAACTTCAAGGGCCATGAACTGCACAGTGGGTAGGACCCATGGCTCAACAGGCTGGATCTACACTGGCTTTCCAGACCCACAACGGCTAGCTGACCTGCTCCCTCTTTGGGATGGGCCGAACTAGACTGGGTCGCTGGGTTGGACCCTTGACCCTCTAGGTCGAGTTCAAAAAGTCCTATGGGGCATGGACCACTAGCTAGACTGCTCTAGACTCACCTCAACCCTGAACCAGGTCAGGTCGAGTCTGTCTCAATGAACCTGGGTATTTGGAAAACCTAGGTCGGGTTGGTCGGGTCGGTCTAACCAGGTCAGACCTGGCTCCATTGCAATTGTCCATCTAGTCAATAAAAAACTATTATCATTTAAACTACAAATCTGATTGATGAGACTTTCATGGTGTTCAGACACTCTCGACGTGACAGATATTTTGGCCCACTCTATGTTGAATTTTTTGGATGTTGAGATGCGACAAAGGGCTAGAAGAAAGGTTCTCCCAAGCACCCTACGTACAGAACCCTGTGACTGGATAAGACCTGAAGACTACTGAATTTTTTCCCAGTAGGAAGCACCTATCTTTGACTTGGTAGGCCCATGGTGAGAAGAAACTCTCGGTTACATTGCAGGCCCATGCTACGCGATGGAGGAGGAGTACCTAAGTAGTCCAAGGTTGGTAAAAATCACATATTTGTGACTTGATAGGGCCTCTATACTCCCTATAAGAGGAGTAATCCAACATCTGAGGTGTTTTACGATATGACTGATGATGCTATTATTACTATATTAAAATATACCTGGTTTATTATTTTTTGTGTTTCTTGATTTACATGAGGAATTTTTGTGTGGTGTTTCTTTTTTTGGTGTCCCTACGGAGTATTGTGTTACTCACTCTTACATGGGCTTCAATCTCACGTTTTCTGTCTGTTGCAGATGACCGACATTACGAATGGGGTGCTTAGAGAGAGAAGAATGACGGATTCTATGATGATGCACATGGTGGCCTAGGACCAGGTGGACAGGGCATACTACTTCAGCTTCTAGTATCTTCACTACTCTCAAGATCAATTGGGGTTTTCGACAGATGTAAATCCTAGTTTTATTTTTTGTACATTATTTTTTCAGTTCTTTTTGGATTTGTATTATAGCCCACGTAATTTTAGTTTTACTTGCACTCAGCGTTGTTTCAGTGGTACTTTTTTCCCCTTTCTAGTTTTTTTCATGTAGTTGGGCATGTGTGTGCGTACAGGTACTCAAAAAAATGTGGTCATTTATATGTTTATTCCACCGACGCTAGTCTTCATCCCATATCCTTTGAGAGGTAAGCTTGGGGTAGTCACGGCATGGGCCTCGGGGGATGGGTCGTGACATTGAAGTCATCTAGTAAGGAATAACTGAATTCTAGATGTTTTCAGTTGGGATTTATGTAGTATATTCAATCAATTAAGATTTTTTTGGACCCTCTTAAATTTATTCTAATAAGATCCATTTTTCTGGGTAGAAAAATTTATAATAAACGGGTTATGTATATAATTGGTTAGTTTAGTTGTTTGGTATAATTTTTCTTATATCTAAAAGAGAATGAATAAATGAGTTATTTTTTTAGGACTGGCTTCAGGTTCATAGTTTAGAGAGAAGAAGTGTTTTTATCATGGTAGTTGGTAGGGTCATGACATGACAAACTGTGTGGATGCTCTTATGACATTCCATTATTATTGATAATCTTGTCATCTAAATATAGTGAATGGATATCTAATGGTAGTAATTCAAGATCCACTCTAACCATGGGATTACAAGTTCATAATGATTCTTCCAAGGCTAGGGGTCTAATCCATAGGCCAAGGGGGAACATTCTTGTGGTTATGACTTGAGAACATTCTATGAATTAGTATGTGTGGGGGAAATTTTATGTATGGCCAACTACTGTTAGATGTATTATGTTTATATCATCTTATATAGTTCTATATTTTCTTGATAAAGGTTAAACATACTCTATTATATCTTAATTTTTTTTAATATTTGTATTTTAGTCAATACATATTTCATTATTATAGTATCATTCCATAGCTTTTAGAGAGATGTTGTAACAAGGATTCAAGTGTATCATGTGTTGGGTGATTATAGAAAACTATGTAGTGATTTGGGAATTTTATTTATTAGTATTGAAAATTTTGACTTGATATATGGAATGGATTGGATGATCATCATTATGACTAATATAGATTGTTATAATCATTAGGTTTAGTTTTTTTATATGGGGACACTCATGTTTTTCTATATGAGTGGGACCCTAGATTTTGAAGGATGGGATATTTTTTCCTTGTGTTGGTATAATCTCAATCTAGTTTTAAGTGATGTGTTATGATGATTTTGACAATTTTATGGGCTTTTATCCTCCTATAGTAATGTGTGTGTACCCCATGTTCTTTATAAAATATTTTTCTTATTAACAGCCATAGATAAAGGCCTTGATTAAAATTGACCTAGTCCTTTGAATAATTCCCATTTTTATTCCATATTTTATGGCATAACATTCTATGATTATGGATTATAATGTCTATCTTGAGTACCCAAATATTTTTTGTTTTATTCTTCTGGGAATGTCACCATGGGATTCACCTATTTTCTTTACTATGAATTCAAATAGGAGTGTCAGACAATATGTAGATTTTTGAATTTAAATCTAGTGACTATTTAGAACTAATATCCTTTAACTAGGATTGATGATATCATGGTACATATTAAAGTGGAATGTTGTTTTTCTTGGATTGACAAGAAGTCAAGATACCACCAGTTGTGAGTCTAAAAATAATAAATAACTGAGAGATAATTTAGGAGATCATATATTCATTCCTGGTTTTGGGTTTTCGTATTCCGTATTAATTATTATCATGTAGTATTTATGGATTTTATGAACTGAATCATTATTTTTTTCTTCATATAATTTTATGTTGTATACATGGATGATATTTTGGTGTTCTGCATTTTAGAGGAGGATTATATAAACCATTTGGATATAATTATTTGATCCTCAACGGAAAATATTCAGTTTGATAAACATTCAAACTGATAAATTTGGATATTCTAGTTAAAATTTAAGGGAAAGAATTATCTGATATGGGTGGATTAGCGGATGTTGAAATGATAGAGTATGTTATGTATTTGGAGCATCCTAGATTTTCGGTTGAGATCTATAGAATCGTGGGTTTTTTAGTTTACAATAGCTAGTTTGATCAAACTTTCTCTATAATCCCAAATTCAGTGAGAGATTTGACACATAATGGTTTCATGTTATAAAGGAGTTAAATATCATGGATATATTTTGAGGAGATTAAGATGATGTTTACTTCAGAAGTAGTTTTGATTTTATTGCAACAAGGAACTAGTTATGATTTCTTATACAGTGCGTCTATTATGAGATTGGGAAATGTATTGATGAATGGGTAACATGTGTTATCTTATCTCTATCTATTTAATACATCATGATAACTACCCTAACCCTGATCTTTACATAGATACACCTTTAAAATCTCTAAAAACGTGCAGTCAATAGCCCTTTTATGAGTGGATTATTCTATATTACGATCATAATATCATAAAATATTAATTTAGTGGGAGGGATATAAACAATGAAAAAATTATTTAGGTGGTGTATCATCATAAATTTTATTTTTTTAATATCATACACTCTTATTAGAATGAATTGGGTATCTAATGTTTTTTTCATGAATTTTTTTACACACACATTGATGGAATCTATTTTAGAGTGGTCTTTAAAGATTTCGTTCTCTAAGATGATATAAATAGTATAGGACATTGGTGGACAGCTGTTCATCATATTGATGAAGTTGGCTCATATTTTTTTTAGAATCTTCACCAGGAATATGTGACAGACACCGAGAGACAATGCTTATGAAAAATTTATTATTTCTTATAGACTACAGGTTAGTGGTCTCAGACTAAATGTGGAACTTTTTTCCTTCATAGTTTATTGGTTGTTCTTATTTATCTAAGGAAATAGCTAATGGATAGTGGACATTGGTCATGTTAGTCCAAAAACCCTATATCTACTAAGATATATCCTACAAGAGACGTCAGTAGCGATGGCTATCGATGAAGAATTCAATTGAATTTTGTGTATCATAGTGTGTTATTTTTAAAAAAATATCCCATATCACTAGAGAACTTTTGTATTTTTTTAAATTTATACCATTCTTATATTGAAGTGCGATGATGTTTCTGGGACCTCATTATTTTTTTCCTCAAAATCATTCGGTGGAGGATTATATTATGGTGGTAAATTATTTTATTATAAAATCATATAATTTGGAATCTATCAAGTAGATGATGAAGGTAGAAATTTCACATAATTTAACATCTGATAGAGAGTGAGATTTCATGGGGTTCTCTCTATAATTCTATCTTACTGGGACATGAGGTTCAAATCAATATTTTTAATATGTTTTATATTTTTTATGGGTTTTATGTAGAAATTGATAATGTCTAATTATTATATACTCATTGGCATAAAAATAGATATATACATATTCTAAATGATATCCATAGAAATTGCATGATTTATTTTAGTGGATCTTTTAAATAAATCCATTATTATAATTTAACTATGATAATAGTTATTTTTATTTAAGAAATATGAAGCCATTTTAATCATTGTGCGAGAGTCCATAATGTTCTCCCTTGTACGTGGAAGTGTTTGGAGAGTGGTACTTGTTTGGGATGAGTCTCTTTCATGATATGAAGAAAAACATTTAGTTCATCCAGAAGATTATTTTCACAGTATAGAGATGATAGAGATCATATACCTAATATCTTCAAATACCTATATAGTTTGAGGATAGTGACAATATTTTCACAATTTTTCTCCTCTGAAGGGAAATCATTACTAGCATATGCATGGTATGTTTCAACGAAATATAGTTGGCCACATCGAGATCATGGAGTTGAATTGAAATGTGACACATAGATTTGACATATCGGCACATTTTTTCAATGATCCATGATGTGTTTCATTATTTCAATCTGAGGAGGAATCCTCCATATCCATCCCATTTGACTGAATGGTAGTATATTTAACATTATCCTAATACCGACATAATTGGGAAATGAGTTCATATTATTTATCGGCATGATATGTTTCATTGTCTTAAACTTATTCCATTGGTTCAGGAATATTGATAGTAGAGCTGGAATAGCTACAAGACATGTGGGATAGAGTTTTTGATGAAGAACAACTACTCATATTTTTTAGGCCCAGTTTCATAAAGAATTTCTTAGAATAGAAATCTATTTGGTTGGAGATAATTTTTGGTCCCACTGAATCTCTTGTATAATTTACTTTAAATTTGTTTTGTCTTTATATTATTTCTATGGTATTCGGTGTGTAACATCACGTTATGTTTTCAGGTACTTTTGATGTTTCTAAGTACCTCTGTTTTAGATTACTGACTTGGGGAGAATTTGGGTGAACTTTTAAGGAAAACTAAAGGGTAGTGAGTTGTGTGTGGTTTGCGCACGGTTTGACAAATCGTGCAACCAAATTGTGCTAACCATGCAGATCAGGGCAGAGAGGTCCGCATAGTTTTTGTACGGTTTGACAGACCATGCGACCAAACCGTTCCATCCTTGAAAACTTGGGTAGTAGCTAACGCACTGTTAGCACATGGTTTTTCAAACCGTGCAAACTAACCTTGCAGCCACTTAAATGAGATCCTATAAAAGTTGATATCTTGAGTTTTTGCCTCTAAATTGCTCATTTTTCCTCGTAAATGACCCTAACTCTGGATTTCTTCTCTATTAAGGTCAATGAGGTTTCTCCCATCATTCCGAAGGTGATCTGAAGGCCTATCTTGTCGAATCGAAGCCGGATTGTTGATGTATTTGATCGTTCTTGTTTGGTTTCATAGATCTACATGGATATGCTTCTCCTCTTCTCTTGGTTTCTTAGATCTGCGCCCGTTATGGGTAGATCTAAGTGTGTTGATGAGAAATTTGATGAGATTTGGTATTGTTCATACTAGAAGAGGAGATCTAAGGCAGGGTTTTAAAGATTTAGATCCAGAGCTCGATCGACATCATTGTCCCGCTCAGTTTTTGGGGTTTCTCATTGGACTAACTCCTGTTATTAAATTGAGGTAGGTGGTTCTATCCCAACATGCCAAATTGATCATCCTTGTATTGCTTGATTTATTTCAATTGTTGATTTAAATTCAATTGCTCAAATTTTCATTCAATTAAAATTATTAAAAGTATATTCTAGTGAATCGAGGTATTTGAAATGGTTTTGGCATAAAAATTTTGAAAACCCCAATTTCCATTGAATTGGGTGTGTTTATGGATATTTTATGATGTAAATCATTCAATTTAAATTATGGATTTGACTGAAATGATTTAAATTTAAATGTTGAATTTAATTTTGGAAATAAATCATGTAATGATGGAATTTGTTTTGAATGGATTTCAAACTGGTTAAAACTGCATAAAAAGATTTGATAGTAAACCCATTGGTTTTATCTTATTAACAGACAAGTTTTGAATAAAACCTGTTTTGATTTTAAATGGAATGGAATTGACATTTTTAAAATGGAAGAATGGGATTGATCATATTTTAAGAAATCTTAAAATAGTTCTCCCTTCGTGTAAAGCCTTAGGTAGTTAGTGAGTTATTCGGATACACTATGCACTATGAGAATGTTATAAAACATTCTTGCAGTGGGTCACATCCCTGATGGGTTGGTGACGAGTCTCCTTTGGCCAGTGTCATAAGGACGTGTGTGTACATAGTTTTCTGAGTTCACATAGAGAGTTTGGAATCCTATAGCTGGTTAATACTATCAAACATGTTGGCAGATGACCATGTTTCTCACTTGTTTATTTATATTTGAGATATAAATGTATGACAATGCTTATGAACTGCATTACATGCCTGATGAATTTATATAGACTATTTTATATAAAATTTTTATTTAATCCATTATTTTAGAAATATTTCATCATTTATAAAGCCTTTGGTTAAAATAATTATTTCCATCATCTGAAAATGTATAACATATTCTGTTACAATAAAATTTTGAATTGCCAAACCTTTTTGTTTTAAAATTGAAAGATTTTCTTTGGATAATCTATATTTGGCATCTATTAAGAAATTTTTGTAGTATTTTACTGGGATTAGGCTCACACCCTGATTTTTCATTTGGGTGTTTGTAGACCTTATAATTCCAGGTTCGAGCAATGGGAAGGGATCTCTTTGAGGTGGATACAGCTATTTATCTTTTGTCTTGGTGAGTTTTGTTCATAGGGATCTTGGGGGGTTTTCCCATTTATAGTAATTGGGTTTTAGTACTTTGGGATTTTTATACCTCTTTGTATTCTGGTACAGTACTGCCAGGGTAGTTTCTCTTTGATATGCATATTGTCCCGTTTCTTTTCTGCCACATTGTTGGTGGAAAAATCGTTCCCACTTGCATATTGTGTGATGCCAGGTTCTAGTAGTTGACCCATGGGGATCAGGAATGCCCTTCGGGCTATGTTAGGGCTGGCTCAGTAATCTGGTTACCAGGGTACTCGGGAAGGTTCGTGACAAAATGGTATTAGAGGGTAGGTTTATGCATCATGCCTTGATGACAGTATGCATTTTAGTATTCTTATCGGGACATAAGAGGTAGTTTTGATTGAGTGCATGGCCTTCTCTCACCGCAATGAACCTTAATTCACTAGGGTTGGTTATGGAAATACGTCTTGTGGATTAGTTCTAGTATTTTCCCTATTATGATTTGGATAGAGTAGAATCAAAATATTGTTATCCCTTCTATTAAGAGTAGTTTACCATGTTAATCTGTTTGAGTGTTAATGTTATGTCTTTTATTTTCTGATAATGTGTAGCATCATGCCTCCGAGACTACTTTGGAATTATATCCAAAGAGAGGTTGTGACTAAATCTTAGCAAGTGGATCCTATTGTGGATCTGAGTCTTGTTGAGGTGATTGTTCACACTGTTCATGCTCTAGGACAGGCGGCACCTCCAGTTCATGTTCAGAATCCAGCCATAGATCGTCACAGTGATATTCTCTGAAGTCATTCTCAAGAGTTCCTATGCCATAAGACACCAGTTTTCAAAGGATCCATTGACCCTTAACTTGCTGAGGAATGGTTGAGTAAGATGAAATGTCTGTTTGGGTTCTTCAAGACACCTGATGTGATCAAGGTAAAGTGTGCCACCTTCATGCTGGAGGGGCCAAGTAGGAGATGGTGGGACATGATGGTGACGGCTAGGAAACATGAGGGTTTATAGTGGAAAGACTTTATGGTTCTTTTCACCAACCAGTTCTATCCAGAATCAATGGTGTTGTCCAAGGATGTGGAGTTTTTCAAGCTTGGGTAGGCAAGAAATATCATAGTGGAGTACTCAAATCACTTTTATGAGTTGGTACAGTTTTCTCCTGAGATTGTATCAAATGAGAAGATGAAGTCTCGATGATTCGAGTTGGTACTTCGATCAGATATATGTTCTCAGGTTTTCTTATTGAAGCTACCCACTTATACTAATGTGCTAGATAGGGCCATGGTGGTTGAGATGGACCTGGCAATAAAGTCAGGGTTGAAGGATGTTCTTTTCCCTCCTAGTGGATGTGTTGGTTCCTTTAAAGGAAAATGGAAGCGTGACATTTCTCATGGCAGTTCTCGACAACAGAGTCATTCCAGACCTTCAGTAGCAACGGGAGGGGCTTCTTTTACTTGCTATCAGTGTGGAAATCCAGGACATTCATAGAGGGTTTCCACTGAGGCACCCAAGAACTGTAGCTCCTTTTGATGTTTAGGGCAATTACGGAGATTCTTCCATCACTTCTCTACTCCACATAGTAGAACAAGATCATAATCACCTTCAGAAACTGCGGGGAAATCAAATGATTCAATTACAAAAGGGTTCTAGCCATAGGAATCCGGAATGAAGCTTCTTCACACAGTGGATGAGTCACCAAAGGTAGCTGATACGGGTCCTGCAACTGTGAGAGATACCATTACTATATCATCATCTTTAGTGACAGATATTTTTGATGCTAGTGCATCTCACCCTTTTATTTCAACCCATATTTCTAATCATTCTAATCTACCTATGGAGCTTCTATATTGTGTGATGGATATTACTACACCCAGTAGTGGGCCTCTTGTTTTTCACGGAGAATGGGACCCAAGTTCAAGAATATTTGGAACATCTTATCCAGGGTAGGGGAATGTTATATTAGTGTTTGTAATTTATTTGGAGAGAGAATCAATGTGCGGTGATCTCCCTCCAATCATCGCTGAGTTTCCCGACATGTTTCCTTTTGGCTTATCTGGTTTTCCACCAGTAAGAGAGGTTCATTTTTCTATTGACTTAATGCCCGGTACTTAACCGGTTTCTATTCCATCTTACCGAATGGATCCAGCATAACTAAAATAACTGAATTCTTAGTTAGACGATCTTCTTGAGAAAGGTTTTATATGCCCGAGTGTGTCACCTTGGGTAGCACCTGTTCTCTTCTCCAAGATGGTTGATGTTTATCTTCTCTTATGTGTTGATTATCGAAACCTCAATCGAGTTATGATAAAGAACAAATAATTTTTACCATGAATTTATATTTTGTTTGATCAATTGAAAGGGGAAAAGTGGTTTTCAAAAATTGATCATTGGTCTGGTTACCATCAGTTTAGGATAAATGAATCTGACATTCAAAAGACTACTTTTCGGAGTAGGTGTGGGCATTATGAGTACCTTGTTATTCCCTTCGGCCAAAAAAATTCTCCTACAATTTTCATGGATTTGATGAACAAGGTTTTCTGTGAGTATCTAGATACATTTGTGGTAGTATTTGTGGATGATATTCTTGTCTACTCCATGTATGAGGAGGATCATGTGCATCATCTAGGAATAGTTCTGACTCTTCTATGGAATCACCGACTTTATGACAATCTTTCAAAGTGTCATTTCTAGATTCAGGAAGTGAAATTCTTGGGAAATGTCGTGTCAGAACAAGGAATAATAGTTGATCTTGATAAGGTGAAGGTTGTTATGACTTGGGAACAACCATGAAATGTTTTCTAGATTTTGAGTTTCTTAGGATCATCAGGATATTATTGATGGTTTGTTAAATACATCTCAAAGTTATCTTCTCCATTGATAGCTCTTACTTGAAAGGGAGTGAAGTTTTTTTGGAATGATAAATTTCAGAGTTCTTTTGTTTAGAGAAAGAATATGTTGACTATTGCACCAGTGTTAACTCTTCCTGATGTTGGGATAGGTTATGTGGTCTTCTGTGATGCATCGGGTTTAGGTTTGGGAAGTGTCCTCATGCAGGGTAATCATGTTTTTTCCTATGGGTCTTGTCAGCTTAAGCCTCATGAGAAGAACTATCCTACCCATGACCTTGAACTTTCTGCTGTAAATCACGCACTTAAGTGTTGGAGAAATTACCTTTATGGAGAAAGGATTACAATGTATTCAGACTATAATAGCTTGAGTTATATCTTCTCTCAAAAATATTTGAATCTCCGACAAAGGAATTGGGTGGAGTACCTGCAATATTTTGACTTTGACCTTGCCTATACCCCGAGGAAAGGGAATGTGGTTGGAGATGTGTTAAGCAAGAAACATCCATCACAGGATGTGAAAAAATCTTCATAAGAGTGGAGTTTGATGGATTTTTTTGCTCAGTTTCATATTGGAATTCAGTGGAAGGGGAATGAAGTTTCATTAGCTAGTGTCCAGTTGACATTTGATCTTCTATAGTTAATTCCTCGGGAACAGCAACTGGATGATAAATTACATAGCATTAGGGACTCTCTTTATGGTGAGGAAACCAACACTCAGTGGTAGTTTTAAAAATAGGGTGTTCTATGTTATCAAAAATGTTACGTTGTTCCGTTATCGTCAAGGATGTGATGGGGGATTTCCATAACTCTCAGTAAGTTGTACACCCAGGAACCACAAAAATGTTCTATGGAATGTGGCAGTAGTTCTAGGGGCCAGGTATGAGACGAGATGTTGCTGATTTTGTATCTCATTTCTATACATGCCAGTAGTTGAAAGCCAAAAACCATAATCTTTTGGGTTTTCTTCAACAACTTCCAGTCCCTACATGGAAGTGGGATGAACTCTCTATGGACATTGTGGTTGGGTTACCTCAAACCCAGAGGAAGAAGAATACGATATGTGTTGTAATCGATTGTCTGACCAAGTTGGCTAAATTTATACCTATTTGGGATACAACCAAAGTTGAGGAGTTGGAAAATATCTATGTCTAAGAAATTTTTCTTTTGCACGGAGTTATATCTGCTATAGTCTCCGATAGAGATCCTTGGTTCACTTCTCATTTTTTGGAGAGGCATTCAGGAGGTAATGGGATATCATGTCCGTTTAAGCATGGCAAGCCATCCATAGTCAAATGGACAGATAGAGAGAGCTATTAAGATCCTTGAATATATGGTTCACGCGTGTGTTATCGACTTTGGTGGGTTTTGGGATGATCGTCGGGGGATAGTTGAGTTTTCTTATAAAAATAGTTACCATTCTTCAATCAAAATGGCTTCTTTTGAGGCATTATATGACCATCCTTGTAAATATATTTTATATTGGTTGGATATTGGTGAAAGTTCAATGGTAGGACCGAGTTTGGTCCAAGAGACAATAGTTAAGATCTAGTTGATTCGTAAAATAATGATGACAACAAAGATTCAGTACAAGTCTTATGATGATCATCGTTGTAAACCATTAGAGTTCTCACTTGGTGACCAGGTGTTCTTGAAAGTTTCACCCCGATTAGGTCATAGACGGCTTGGGAGGAATGGACAGCTTGCTCCTCATTTTGTGGGACCTTTCGTGGTTGTGGTACTTGTAGGGAAATTTTCTTACCATCTAGCTCTACCACCACAGATGACGTCGATACATAACATGTTCCATGCATCGCAGTTGTGAAAGTATCTCTCTGATCCATCTCATGTTTTGAGCTGGAGTGATCTTGAGATTGAACCAGATTTATCTGTAACTGAACAACCAGTCAGGGTTGTTGATTCTGAGACCAATGTACTTTGTGGGAGAATGATACCTCTGGTATTTGTACTATGGAAGCATGGTTCTAATTCTCATGAGATGTGGGAAAGGGAGGCACTAATGATAGAGTAGGGGCCTTATCTTTTTGACACAGAGGTTTCTTCGTAGGATTTATGGGGACAGAAAGATCGTATGGTTGGGAGGTTCTAACATCACATTACGTTTTCAAGTACTTTTGTTGTTTCTATGTACCTATGTTTTGGAGTAGTGACATGGGGAGAATTTGGGTGAACTTTTATGGAAAACTAAAGGGAAATTATTTTTTCACAGTTTGCACACGGTTTGACAAACTGTGAGACCAAACCGTGCCAACCATGCATATCTGGGAAGAGAGGTTTGCACGGTTTGAGCACGGTTTGACAGACCGTGTGACCAAACAATTCCAACCTTGAAAACATGGGGAGTATCTAACACACGGATAGTGCACATTTTGTCAAACTGTGCAAACTAACCATGCATGCATTTAAATGAGATCCTATAAAAGTGTATCTCTCATGTTTTTTCCTCTAAGTGGCTTGTTTTTCCTCTTATGTGACCCTAACTTGGGATTTTTATTCTCATAAGGTCATGGAGGTTTCACCCATCACTCTAGAGGCGATCCGAAGGCCTCTCTTGGCGAATCGAAGCCAGATTCTTGAGGTATGTGATCGTTATTGTTCGATTTCTTAGATCTACTATATCTTCTTCTCCTCTTCTCTTGGTTTCTTAGATATACTCCCGTTATGGGTAGATCTAAGTGTGTTGATGCCACATTTGATGAGATTTGTTCTTGTTCTTTCTAGAAGAGGAGATCTAAGGCAGTGTTTAAAGGATTTATATCCAGAGCTCGATCGAAATCGTTGTGTCACTCGGTTGTTGGGGTTTATCATTGGGCTTAAACCAGTTATTAAATTGAGGTAGGTGGTTCTATCCCGACATGCCAAATTGATCATCTTTGTATTGCTTGATTTATTTCAATTGTTGATTTAAATTCAATTGCTCAAATTTTCTTTCAATTAAATTGATTAAAAGTCTATTACAGTGAATCGAGGTATTTGAAATGGTTTTGGCATGAAAATTTGGAAAACCCACAATTCCATTGAATTGGGTGTGTTTATGGAAATTTTATGATTTAAATTGTTCAATTTAAATTATGCATTTTATGGAAATTATTTCAATTAAATAGTTGGATTTAATTGTGGAGATAAATCATGTAATGATGGAATTGGTTTTGAATGGATTTCAAACTAGTGAAAATGGCTTAAAATGATTTGATAGTAAACCCATTGGTTTTATCTTATGAAAAGGCATGTTTTGAATAAAACCTGTTTTGGTTTTAAATGGAAAAGGATTGACATTTTTGAAATAGAAGATTGGGATTAATCGTATTTTGAGAAATCTTAAAATAATTCTCCCATCGTGTATGAGCACATGCAAGCCTTAGGTAGTTAGTGAGTTATTTGGATACACTCTACACTAAAACGACGTTCTAAAACATACTTACAGTGGGTCACATCCTAGAAGGGTTGGCGACGAGTCTCCTTTGGCCAGTGTCATAGGGACATGTGTATAAACATTTTTCTAAGTTCACATAGAGAGTGTGGAATCCTATAGTGGGTTAATACAATCATACCTTTTGGTAGATGACCTTGTTGTTCGGTTGTTTATTTATATTTGAGATGTAAATGTATGTCAATGCTTATGAACTGCTCTACATGCCTACTAAATTTATTTAAACTGTTTTATATAAATGTATTATTTAGTCCATTGTTTTAGAAATATTCCATCATTTGTAAAGACTTTACTTAAAATATTTATTTCTATCATATGAAAATATATAACATATTTTCCTAGAATAAACTATTGAATTTCCAAACCTATTTATTTGAAATTTGAAATCTTTTCATTGGATAATCTATATTTGGAATCTGTTATGGAATATTTGGTGGTATCTTATTGGGCATAGACTCACACCCTAATTTTTTCATCTGGTGTTTGTAGACCATCTACTTCTAGGTTCGAGCAAAGGGAAGGGATCTCCTGGAGTTGGATCTAGCTTTTGATCTTTGGTCTTGGTGAGTTGTTTCCTGAGGGACCTTGGGGTTGTTTCCCATTTATAGTATTTGGGTTGTAGTACATTGGGCTTTTTATACCTCTTTTTATTCTAGTACATTACTTCTAGTGGAGTTTCTTTTTTATATGCATGTTGTCTTGTTTCTTTTCTTTCTCATTGTTAGTGGAAAAATCGTTCCCACTTGCATGATGTGGGATGTCAGGTGCTAGTCGCCGACCTGTGGGGATCGAGAATGCCCTTCGGGCTATGTCAGGAGGTTACCTGGGTACCTGGGCTAGTTCATGACATAGGGAAATAAGGATCATGTATTTTTATTTTTTAGGTGAAAATCCAGTTTGATGGTTAGAAAAGTGTTATTACTAACATGACAGAAACCACACATAATGAATTTTTGTTCCAATAGTGGGGGTTTTCAGGGTTTGAAAACAATTATTGAAATAGTATATCTTAGTAGGGAAAATATTGTGTGTATATTTATTTGGCATATGGGTTTACATAGTTTGATCAAACTGCCTTTATTTTCTTAGGAGACTGTGCATATTGTATTTTTAAAGAGGTGGTAGCCATTAAAAACCAAAATATTGTATATCTAATCATTTAGCCTAATAGTGTGAGGCACTCCAAACCATTAAAAATATGATTCTCCTTTTTAAAATGGTTATATTATACATAATGACCCCTAATATCATTTTATATTGGAATAATATTTATGCAACAACTTGGCATAATCTTCCATTAGAATTTTGGTGTTTTTCCATTGTTCATGATGAGTAAACTAAAATAATGTTTCATTTTATATCAGGTTATGTAATTTATTCTTATATCTTTACTAGATATATTATACTAATATCATATATAACCTAATGGGGATGTGTATTCCATATATATGTTCTTTGAAATAGGATTTATGTGTTTATTATGAATCATGAATCACGATGACCTGATCTACTATTTATGTATCTATTTTTACAATTATGACTAGTGTGAATAATTATCTTTTATGTATGCATTTATATATAATTGATTTTTCTATTATTTTATTATCAATCTTGTAAAACTCCATTGTATTATTAATTGGAATAAATTTATTTGATGTTTTAGGTATTTCATATAAATATACATTTTTAATGGGGGGGTTTTTTAATATGACGGTTTCACATAAACAATTTGAATAAAATATTGTGTTGTTATATTTGATGAGAAATGGATTGAAAATACAAAATTGGTTTTTCATGTCATTGAATAAGTTTTATAATTTTTTACAATAGTGTGGAAATTGATCTTGAAATTTAGGGTCCATTGGGAACCATTGGTATGTTGGGAATTTACATGTCCCTCATATTGTAAATAATTCCACTAGACGTATTTGGATATCAATTGAATCTGGAATGAATTGTTATTAATACGTGATTACATATTCATGTTTTCAATATTTTATTTTTAGTATTTATTCCCATTGGATTTATCCTAATATTGTGTTATTTTACATTTGTGCTATGTATGTCACATGAAGGATTATTTAATAGATTGTTTCTCATATCTTTTAACATTAGATTACATCACATGGTTTTTCATGATGATTTATTTTTTGGATATGTATTTAATTTCATGCCTTATAGATGGTAGATGTTCTTTCCAATTTTACAATATATACGTTTAATATTCTTTGAACTGTTGATATGAGAAGTCTATTATAAAAATAAAATAACATAATTTAAAAATAGGTTTGGATTTTTGAATATTAATTGTAAAAAAAATATGCTTTAAAATATAGAACTAATGACTTATTGATATGAAACATTGTATAACTTTGAAGGTGGTATCTTACAAGGATTGGTCTCAGAAAAATACATTTTCCATTAAATTTTTGTATAATTTAGTTTTCATATCTCATTAAAATGGAAGGGAATCTTATAGAAAGTTGTATTGACTTTTTGTGATTTACTTTTTAGAGGGATTTTTTTGAGTGGAATTGGATCATATAGAGACATATTGGTATCCCCTTATAATAATTTTTTATTTAATCTTTCTTTTCTTGGTTTTTATGTTTTTTATCTATTTATTCGACATTTTAGCATAGTAATCTATGTTGTTATAGTTATATTTAAATAATGTTACTATATTCTTTTTTATACTACATCATGATGGACTAACTTGGGTGGATTATCTTGTTGAATAGGGTTTATACATTACAATATTAATATAAACAGAGTTTTTGGTTTATGGTGTTCGTATTTAACATTGTGATGATAATTGAAAAAAATAAAAATTGGTTGTTAGTGAGAAAATTAGTTTTTATTATATTTTTTGGGAAAAAAGTGTAATAGTAGTTTTAGTTCTTTTTGTGTTGCTTATATAGCTCATGGAAGGTCTTGATAATTAATTAATATTTTCTAAAATATGAAATTTTTATTTTTATTTTATATTAGTTTTGAAATACCAATATGTTTCGTACCCCAAAAGATGTTGATATAATTAAAAATGGAAATGAACAACATTTCAATGATGGATTACACTTTGATATAAAATTTTCATGACCTGAAGAAACAACAATGGAAAGGAACAGTTTAATTACCCATGATGTAACTATAAGAATTATTCAAATAATTAATGTATTCAATATTTCACCAGACAAAAAACTGAACTAAAATGAAACCATCATACATTTTTCCTTCCAAAACATATATTTTATTTAAAATGTGTGAATAATAGGAGTATTGTTACAATATATATATATATATATGGATTTAAAAAGTGGAATTTTAATTCTAGTGTAATTTATCTATTATCACTTAAAGAACAAGTAATATCATTTTATTCATTAAAATTTATTTTTCTAACAACATACTGAATATAATACAGGTACTTAAATATCGAAGAATAAGTTATTAAATATAGATAAAATGAAAAAATATTTAAAAATATTTAAATTGTTAAATGAAATGAAAAAATATTATATAAAGATAAAATTGGTTGAATTCTTTTTCCCTATAAAAAACATTTATTTATATTTTAAAATTTTAATCATAAATTTTTATTTATAATGTTTTGAATTTTATTTTAATAAAATTAATTACATTTTTTGACTTAACCTAACAAAATTATTATATGATTTTATTAGATATTTTTCATAAATGATTTATTATAATTTTAATATTGCAATGAATAATATTTTCTAATTTTAGGCCTTTTATATAATTTTCAGTATAAATTAATGAGTTAAAACATTATGAAAAAATTTTAAAAGAAAAAATGTTTTTTTATATGTAAATTTAAAATATAAAAAATATTTTTATTACATGAAATTTTTTAAAAATTTTAAAACATAAGTTATATTTTCAAAAAATATGAGTAAATATATTATATATTTTTTAATATAAAATTAATTTTTATAAACATTAAATATTAAATAAAACAAAAAAAAGTAATAATGGGCTGATAAATAAATAATTGTGGAGTTTTTATTTTTTTCATGATGGATATGTTGATAAGTTAAAAATAACATAATACTGTTGATACAAAAAATGATAAAAGAAAAAATATAATATCAAATAACTTCAATATTGTTTAAAACATCATTAGAATGTGTGGATTAGGAATTTAACAACTTTATCTCTCATTATAACATATTTTCTCAAATTTAGATTTATTTTTATTATAAAATATCATTGTTAAATTTTTTGGCCATATATAAAAATACAATCACGTTTCTCACATATAATAGTCACTCCTCTCTTATCTTCCTATCACACAACAATGAGAATTTATTATCCCAAACACTACATGACCATTCCCTAAACATTCTTATCAACCATAAAAAGGTTATATTATTCTTAAAATTACATCCATCAAAATAATAACCCCATCTAAATTGGAGATGATCAATTTTGAGTGGTATAAATTTATAACCCCTCTTTTCCCATTTTTATTTTTTGAAGTACACACTCTCTTCCTTAAATTAAAATTTAAAAAAAATCAATTATAACTTAATTATTATTAGATTACTTTTATTTAAATAGATTTTTTCATTAATAAACAATAATTTCATATTTATTTTTTCAGAAAATGTGAATCATGAGTATGTGTGGACAATAGACTTAATGAAGAAACATGTCTTATTTAATTTAACATCTAACCATATATAGTGGAAACTGAAATAAACTACATATTTATGATATATATATATATATATAATAACTATATTACTGAAATTTTATAAATTGATACTTATTTATCCAATTATTCGATAAATGAAATCATTATTCTTGTTTATGTGTGAACAACCACCTACATATAAATACAAATTATGCAATTTAGTACATCATTCCACATTAGTTTTAAGGTATATTTTCTAAATATACAATATATATTTTTAATATACATAATTAATAAATTTCATTATAGATAAAATATAAATTAAGGATCATTTCAATGATATATAATGATATTTATAAATAACATTGAAATGGATCAATGCAGATTTTATCTTTGTGATACGTGTGAAAACTAATATGTAATATAATTATAATATTAGTTGTATTAATAAAACATAAATTCTAGTACCATTAGTGGTTTGAAAATCATTAAATATATTATAAAAATAAACATTGGTATCTTTTTTTGAAAATAGTTCAAAAATGTCAATATCATTACAAACCAATATTTAAATGATATTATAACAATCTTATACAAGAAGAAAATATTAATGTGTTGATTAAATGAAAAATTCTATGGTTTGTTTCATATTATTTGTTATTAATTTCCTTATCTTTAATATATATGAGATTAAATAACTTCCCTGTAATTAATGGTTAGAGGTAAGGGATTTTGTTACTCAATATTTTTTATGAAACCCATTATATTTTTGTGAGTTATTTATTAAAATTTCATGGTATTTATTTGGAATATTTATGAATCCCATTTCATTTACATGTGTTATATTTTGTTTAAAAGGTAAAATATTTTTACGTGGAAAATATATGTAATAATGTATAAGGTACAGGGACTTATATCACGATAATACAAATTCCTTAAGAATATACATCTCAATTAATATATATTAATTAATTATTATTATTTTATAGTATGAATAAGAACCAATAACATGTATCACAAACATAAATATTCTATATGTTCATTTTTTTTCTTTATAGTTGAAGGATGTTATACATTCATATTATATTCCCTCATGGATTAAGTGTTATTCATATAATTCAATGGAATCATATATCTATTATTATTATATATGTTTTATTTAGGTATTTATGTTCATCAATATTCTAATTTTAATATAACTTATATATTTTGATTATCAATCACGATGTTTAGATATTTCTAATATACTCATATTTTTTTTGAATTCTTTTGAAATCATACATGATAAAATTTTTATTTTGTCCCTACTAAATGATTAATACCAACTCTTTCATTTGTTTTAATTCTAAATGTTATGAGGAAGATTATTAAAGATTAATTGAAATAATATGTTATATTATATCACTATCGAGTAGAAATGATCTGAAGTATTTTGTATTAATATTTTATTTTTGCAGGTCCCCAAAGACACTAATCCTCTCTATTATTAGTTAATTGAGTTTATTATGTAATGTAATGTTTTAATTTGGGATATAATGATGAATATATAAATGATGTAATCATATCACAATATGTGGTATCAAAAGGATGGATCAGTTAGATATGGAAATTAGAAGATCTATTTTTGATAATTAGGTTGTGAAAACAATATTACAATCCCTATAAATTATCATAAGTATATTATTATTTCCATAACAAATCTGAAATTATTGAGAATGTTATTTCCATATAAATTAAATTCTTATTTGGATATTGTAATCTTGATGTAGTTTTCAAACATATTAATCTTCTAAAATTCAATTGAAAAGGGATAATTGATCTTTTAATATATCTTCACTCTATGCAATAGATATTTGTGAGAAATACGACACAAATAGATAAAAATATGAGGAGATATACCTATTAATTTCAAATTAAATTTAAAAACCATTTTTTTGAGGATTTATTTCCCATTTACATTGATGGATTGAGATTAAAATTTTGACAAAACATAACATATAGTTGAACCATGAATGTTATAAGATGAAAAAATAACTATTTTATATCATGATAGTGTTAAATATTAGTATTTTTGTGGTTAAAATAAATTAATGTGTTTATTCATTTATTATGTTAATTTTCTTTCATAGATGTCAACCCTTTTAGTTTTATCAACAGATAGAATGAAATGGAACCATGATAATAAATTTTTCCTGGGATAATGAGATAGAATCCCAATTAAACAATCGAATGGAATGGGTTACAGATTTAAATTAATTTAAAAAAAATTAATCATATGTAAATATATACTAAAAATAAAAAATTCATTGAGAACCTATACACTCAAAATAATGATATTATTTCGATAGATTTTTACTTGTGGTAATGTCCACATTATTTTAATATATCGTGAAAACATTTACAATTGTGTAATTGATCAATGCGATTGAAATTATATTTTTCATTTCCTGGTTCATGGAATTTGATATGGTTGTTCATTATGTATATAATTTAGATGGATAGGTCGACCAATGTTGGACCCTTATTCAAAATATAGTGAAAATTTTGGAAGTAGAATCAATGTAATTGAAATATTTTACAATTTATTTTATTACCATGTACATTCCTAAAAATCTACCAATGATATTGGAGAGTTAATTGATGGATATTAAATAATGTCAGGATGAATTTATTAAAACATAACAACAAAATAACTCAATTATAGTATGAAATGACTCTAGTTTAACATCTGATCCAAAATTTAAATCCTTTCATTAAATTACTAGATTAATGTAAAAATATCATAAGGATTTTCATATAAGAGTCTTTGGATTCAATCTCTATATATATTTATGTGAAGTGATTATTGATATGGAATATAAGGTTTCTTAATAAACTAAATAAGAAAAATAAATGTAGGAGTTCTAATCGAACACTAATGATATGTTACTGTGGGGAATGAAATTTTATCCATGTACATGAATAATGATTTGGAAGAAGAACTATGATAATAGAATAAAAGTATCTGTATTTTTTACGTGTGGTAATGTAAAACATAATGAAAAAGTCTATTTTTTGTGAGTATATGAAACATATAAAAACAATATTCAATAAGAATATATAATATAAATATTTATCATCACTAGGGTTTTCCACATGCAAGTAGTTCAAAAAATATTTGAATCAATGCTGGAAATATAGGGAAAATAATTAAATATGTCATAAAAACATCCTAATCTAAGGTAATATTGAATAGATTTCGGAATTACTATCCCAGAGGTATACTATGAAAAAAAATGTTCAAAGAGATACACTTCACTAGTATTCTATATCTAAAAATAACTTGTTTGATTCTTGTTATTTATAATAGTTCAATCAGCACATGATTAACAAGAATTTATATTTTTCAACCCATGTGAATTTTACCAAACTATCTATAAAATCACTTAGAGTCACAGGGATAACATTATTGGTATATAAATCTTATCTTTTTAATATTTGTGGTTTTTTACCTCCTGCAGATCTAATTATTCAACACTTATTTGATGTTGACAAAATTTTGGGAATAAATTGGATTTCCTTACATAAATTACCTATAATTTATTAGTGAATAAAGATCTAACATAGTATCTTGAATCATTATATTATAATGAAGAAACTTAGGAATAATAATTAACATAAATTAGAGGAAATTTTAATAATAATGCTAATTATACTCTGAAATAAGAAGATTTTAAATTATATCATCACATATAATGTTTGTATTAATGTGAAGAATGTTTTATGAGAAAGTATTAAATTATTATTATGTGAATTTTATAGTTTTCACCTAGATTAAATGTTTATTATTTCAATATAATCCATTCATTAATTTAATACTATCCCAAGGAGTCAAAAATGGATTTAATTGAATTGGTGGAAATAAATAATATGTTATGAAAAATATGGAAAATGATATTATCCACCCATTATATTGAACTTGGGGTGGACCCACCATCTTTTTAAAAAATTGGTAAGGAACCATTTCTATTTTTATTGACTCTAGTGAGATTAACATTTTCAAGATCGATAATTAGTATATACTTCCCTATATAGATGCCCTTTAAATCAGCTCTATGTAACTAAATTCTTTAAAAATATTAACCTATGATATAGATTTCATCTGTATTTAGGTCAATATGTTGGATATGAAAAAAATAACTCTAAATAATGTCTGGAAACAATGTTAATGTAGTGATAATATATATAAATAATTGTTCACACTATCATCATGTAAGTATGAAATAAATTCTCTATAGAATAACTATATTTTTTTGTGGTTGTATTCATAGACTATAATATTTTTTATTCAAATGGAAAGGAATAACGTGAATATAATTTATTGATTTAATAGTTGATTATATGAAATGGTTAGTTTTATAAAATATTTATCATTAGTGAGTACTAGTTTTATAAGGTTACATACATATGTCATATCTTCACTAGAACATGAATATATATATTTCCTTTAGTGATATAAGTAATTTCTCAATGGAACCAACCAAATACCTTATCTATAATCTGTAGTATTTTAGGTTAGATGGATTCTACTAAGGAGTTGTAAGATATTTTATACAATGGCTGAATAAAGTAACCATGTTAACATCAATGGGATTAATATTTATTTGGTTGGAGGAAATTGAAGAATGCGTTATGGGAATGAATAATATATTAGTCAGTGAAAATGTACATACATTACCCTATAGTTGAAAATTATTTTTAATATTCATCGATCCCTTAAATAAGGTATCAGGATTAATCCCCAAGGAAAATTAATAACATAATTACTTATTCCCCATGATAATTAAAAACTCTAATGAAATTACCTAGAACATGATTTTAGGATACTGTAATTGATGTTTTAATTTTAAATTTTGAAATATAATCTCTATGGTGTGATGTTTGATATTTATTATTACCAAATTTTCTTAAATATATATTCATACTAAAGGAGATGAATATACACTAATGGAGATGGATAAAACTGATTATGATCTATATCTACTCAATACATTGTAACTTTGTGAAGGAAGAGAAGGTTGATCTCAATTTTTGATATAAGTATTGGGCTATTGTATCATTGATGATGGTGGGACGTGACTGTATATTCAAGGATTTTCAAAGGATGGTTCTTAATATAATAAGGTAATGTGGAAAATATTATATTTATTAAAGTGGATGATCACATTTCCAATCATATAATGATCAAATAAGCCTAAATATTATTTTAAGATGCAATAAAAGGAATAAAATATTACATATTTAAGCATTTATAAAAATAGTGAATATAGGTTGGAACATGAATATATTTCCTTAGCATCGAAAAACAATTTCTACACACTATTATAAAAAACCTATGATATTACCCTCAACAAGAAAGAAATGTCAAGCATGAGTATTTTTTATATAAGTTGTTTATAAAATATTTATTTTCATGTTCTACAAGATCACTAACACACCCAAGTATCAGTATTAAATAGAATAGTTTCTCAATCCCATTATTCTTTTGTATGAAACCCCCTATGTGATTATTATATGGATTTAAACAATTATAATAATAACTAAATTATTATCATGGAAAAAATAGGGTACCATCCATGAAATTTTTTTCATCTAGAAACAATATTATATATTTTACAAATCAATTATAATGGAATATATTGATTTTATATATTAAAATTGTTTATTTTCAAATCATAAATGGACTTACATAAAATATTTTATTCCCACTGTTAGTCATGATTCATTTTATGATGAAGGAAAATCAACTAGGTGAATATTATTTTTTTTCAAATCATATGTATTTATTGTTTCCGCTATATAGAACATTTCTTTAACCAAGTATAACATCACATATTCTATCAAGTAATCACATAAAAAAGGTTTCAATCAATGGTTATATATTTAATACATCCACAATATAATGGTGTATGTGGTCTGAGGTGATAAATTTTGTTCATTTGAAATTGAATTCATTTTTCATCTGAAGAAGTAAATTCCAGCTTCTTGCATATACCACCAATATATATTATGAAACATATTTCATTGGTGTTTCCTATTTTTCTTTCAATGTATTAGTGTAGATAGAAATATTTTAATTATTATTATTCACTTTTTTCTTATAAATACTTAAACAGATTTACTGATTATTGTAACCGAGGACTCATAGGTTCTCAGACTATATTGACTCCCCTAAAAAAACTCATGTAAAATTACTATGGTTCAAACTATAGATACCATTTTTGATATATTCTCATTATGGTCGTTATTAATTTATTTACTCTATAAAAAATTCTATATTTAATCAAATTTGTCCACAATATTTCTTTAAGTTATTATATGTTTCTAGTGGTTTGAAATTTTTCTATTGTTAAATTGTTGTATGATTAATAATTTTAGGACTTCGCAAGTAGTCTAGAATTCAATTCATGATTCTTGATGATACCAATCCTAGTATTATATTCATATGATGTTCCCAAATGAGTACCATCGCTTTGTGAATCCCAATCAATAATCCCTATAATAAATCTACTGTGAAAAAACCCAATTTTGAATCCCATTCATAATGGACAAACGAGAAAACTTTCTAGGAGGCTTCTATGTGAGAATATTGCCTTTCCAAATGTCAAGTTTGTGAGATCCGCTTTTGTGTATTCCCCAATGACATCCACGACATTCATCACCTTTGATTATGTCCCAATATCTCATTTATTTCAATCAAGTCACTAGTCATGCAAGGTACACCTAAGTGACATTAATTCATTATACAAACAAAATTTATATGGGTATAGAAAAAAATAATGGATCCATTAAACACCATTGTTTTTAGATGATATTCATGGTTATTATTATTCATGATGGGTCGATATATTCTTCTATGTTCCAAAATAAATGCATCCTACTATATTAAATTCCATTCACAATCATCAATTGTCATTGTTTCGATATGCTCCATATTGTTTTAATTATTCACCTTCATTTAAAATAATCACCACATTTTCAAATACATGTACATCAAGATTGTTGTATACCATGACCAGAATACTGATTTGTGTTACACATCAGGCTTATCATCATACATCATTATTCATGGAAATCCTCTTGTTATCAAATTCATGGGAGTCATCTTAGTTTTATGTACCACCAAAACTCAAAATTAACATTGACTTGAGAAAAACCTCATAGATATCCTTATTAACCATTATTCAAGATACTCCTCTTGTTTAGTGATACACAGAAACCACCCAACGCGTAACCCATATGAAAACAATCAATTACCATTTAGTTCAGATAATATTCATGGTTATCATTATTTAATTGTGTTTTTATTCTCTACTTGGATCCATATAAAGAGGAATCCCCCTAGATTTAATCCCCAACGTGATCCTAAATTATCATTAAGCTGAAATACTCCTCTAGATTACCATTATTCTCCTTGAGTCATTAGACACATATAAAATCCCAATACAAGTAAATTCACTGTAACATCCTAGTATTTTAAAAGAAAACACTATGTGATTAAATTAACTAATAGATACTATATATCCATTAAAATCTTACAATTAAACACAATTTTTTTTCTTTTGTGTAATAAATTTCAAAAAATGGACATACTCAGTTACAAACAATATGTTTTTTGGAGTCTGATAGAGAAGACATAAATTATGGTAAATAGAAACCAACACTCATGAATAGAATAACTACCTTATGAATATTAATGTACCCTTATGTATTGAAACATGACCCTTATATATGGTAATGTAACCTTATTAATAGTAACTTGACCCTAATTAAAAGTAATGTACCCTTATAAATAGTGTCTTCAACATTATAAATTATTTTCAAAAATGATTTTTTTTAAAATATCAATCTTATAAGTGTTAATACGATATAATTTGACATAATATAAGTAAATAAACAATTTAAAATTTATTGATTTAGTGTTGGTGTTTTTTTAATTTGTGTTTATTTAATTACACATTTATGATTAATTTATTATTTTAAATGATAATTTATTTTCATAAAAATAAATAAAAAATAATTATGTTTAGGTCTTATAATTATATCTTAATTTTATGAGACCATATGTAATTTTTCAAAGTGTTAGAAAATCATTTTTTAAATATTAAAATTTTATTTTTCAAGTAAATTAGAATATTATTTCAAAATTAAATTTTTATTGTTTAAAAAATTATATTTAAATAATGGAGTTCATTTTTTTAATTCTACACATAATTAATGGTTTGGGTTAATTTTTGGGATTTTTTTGAAATTCATGAATTTTTAATGAATAGTAAAATATGGTAAATTACGATAAATGCAAAGTATATGTTTTACTACATAATAAGTGATGCAAGGCTAATGTAAGCATAATTTTTTTTACTCCTAGGTAATTATTTCTATTTTTGGTCACATGAAGCAAGACTATTCATACTCTTAGGAAAATGTATTAAAATAATGATTAAAATAATCTAAAACCCCTCCTCTCCTCCATTATAAATACCATAATTATTCCCCTCTTCCAGTCACAAATATAGAGCCTTGATAATTGACTATGTTCTTCCCAATATTTTTTTCCCAAAGATATTCCCAATGTCTATTACCTTATAGTCTCACCAATTTTCCAAAACCAATGGCCTTATGCAAGATCTCAAGGCAAAGAGATCAAGAGGTAAGAACCCTCTTCATTTTCCTTATATTTCCTTTCCAATTACATTTCTATTATTATACTATTATATCTTCACCTATTCCAGGAAAAATTAAATATTAATTATTTCATATATTCTATATTTATATCAAATTTATGGAAATCCCTCAAATTACTTCATCTCCTGTCCCATTTTTAAAAATATCATTCGTGATGTGTCGTTTTTCGAAAATCATGGATGATGTGTTTTCAATTTCCTTTAATTCCTTAAAAACCCTATTTGTATAAAAAATTTAATGGTTGAAAAAGAATTTAATTCATATTATATAAAATATTATATGTTCTGTAATGAACTTCTATACATGAAAATAATTTATACAATGAATCGATATCATGATTACGAGGGAACTGCAAAAATTGATCTAAAAAATCATTAATGTTTTATCTAATGACTCATCATAATATATTATAACAAAATGATTTATGATATCATTAATTATTCTGGTAACATATGAATACATTCTCATTCAACATATAGAATTTCATTTCTATAAGGAAATAGAATCAAATACAAACCGACTATGAAAATCAGGTAAAGAACAAAATATTATTAATCAATTGATGGAATGATGTAATGAAATGATCATAAAAGTTGTTATAACCATGAATATGTTTATTAAAGATATTAATAACACTGTTTTAATCACTATAAATAACATTTAATCATGTTTTATTTAATATTAATGTGATCTAATGAAATTCTTCAAACAATTACCATTTTTTGGGTTAACCTTATCCTTAATTCATGATGTTGTATTGATATTATATGTGTGGTGAATTTTTTTTATATTATTTTTATAATTTGTATTTATAGTGTATAAACATATCCATTTCACTCTATTAATTCTCACTCTAGTTATATTTTTACAGTACTTTCCTTTTAAAATCATCTTAAAAGTCACTTTAATGAAATTCAAAATGATTGTTTTTTAAATATTTGTAATGAGTGATTTATCCTATTTTCATGATTCTTTATTTCTATGAGATGTTACTTTGACATAGTTATGTTAGTTTTGGAACATTATATCTCAATATATGTTGGTTTGATCCCATTATTGCTCATGATATGTTGGGTTGATCCCATTATAGGTCAAGATAGGACAGGTGAGCACCATAATAGCTCTCCAATGCATTGGGTACTCTGAAAATGAAATTTGTCAAAATGGTTATTCCATGGGTAAGGTTTATTGTAAGAGTGATATGGAATATCTTTCCCAAGAAAACAACATGATATTTTTATGCAAGCTTGAGACTTTTCAAGAAAATGGGTTTTAATGGGTTTTGATGTTTTCACTAGACAAACAGTTTTTCATTCTTTATGTCCCTTACTGAGCTTTTTGTGCTCATCACATGTTTTTAAAATGTTTCTCAAATGATTAATTGTATATTAAAATTAAATTTAAGCCACTAACACATATTATTACAATTATTTTTATTGTAATTATTTCTGAAAAAAATTATTCAATATATGTATGTTGTTGTGTAATTCTCGAGAACCTAGACAAGAAAAGTCCTCTTTTGTATAATGTATCGTGTATTTTTCAGTTATCTATTATAAAAAATACACAACATGTTTTAGTACATAATCCAATAGTGTGGGATCAGGGATTTACATCCTCCTAGGTGTAATCCAATCCAGAAAATTAATTAAAATCTATTTTTGATACTCTGCATTATCATCATTATTGAAAATAATTGGAAATTATATTTTTTAAAATATATATTAATGTATCACCCATGGAATACATAAAAATACACACCCTCACATAAATATTATACTATAGAATTATTATAGGGGAATAAATTCCAAATCACCCACCATATTCCATGATGTCCCCCCATTCACATCACATGATTCTTCTCATGTAATAAATTGTGTGTAGGATCTTTTATAATCTAGTAGTATGCTCAAATAAAATTTCTCAGCTATTTAATTATCTTTTTTATTAAAACCAAGAATGATTCAAGTGGGATTTTATATCAATTATTTTCATCCCTTGTAACGCCTATAGATTTTGTAAAATATATTTTTTCATATTTATTTAATCTTTTTAAAATATTCAGTTAACGCAATAGTCAAAATAGATTTTGTTATATGAAATAACAAAGTGTGTCTTGCATTATATGAAAAGACATGTGAATATTTCATGAAATGATAAACCTATATCAGCTTTTGTTACCCTCAACATTATGTTTGGCATGTATTGCACATAATAACAATTCTCATCGATATATTTCATTTCTAGGAATGATGTATTTTTACCTTACTACAATATTCAATAAATATTATTAATAAAATATTATTATACATACCACATTGTCGTTGGAATTGAATATTAAAATAAGACTAACTTAATTATGAATATATGATTTACACAAGAATATAAAATGAATACATTGTTCATCAATTAATATAATTTAATTTTTGAATTATTTAAAGATTAATGAAATTAATTTCTTATGAAAATTATTATTCAATTTATGACCATAATAAATTAAAAAACCCACTATTGATTAATATATTACGTAAAATTTACTTATTATTTATTAAATAAATATATTTGACTCTAATTTAATAGATTTTATAGGTAACAAAATATAATTAATCCAATTTGATGAATTATAAGAATAGTTTTTCTAAAAGTTAATTATAATTCATTTTATTTTTGTGCATATTTTAAATACTATTTTTGGAACTTATATAAATTTCACATGTTATTGTAAACTTCATTTTGTTAAATATGAATATAAAAATTATCTTAGTGTGAATTCATGGTATTTTTCATTGAGCTTTCATTTTTTGATAAATGGTTAAATTTAATAAATGTTCTTTCAAAACAACTTTTCTATCAAATTTTCATTCTAGGATAAATTATTTTTTTGTTTTTGTTTTATATTTAAATTAGATTTATAATACATAAATTAGTTTAATTTAGGTTATTAGAATAAATTTAAATTTTAAATTCGATATAAAAACTTACCAAACATTAAAATATTTTACATTAAAACCCACCTATGTCATCCATTCCGTGGGATTACATTTATATTAATTTCTACAAATTCTGTGATTAGAGTTTCTAAAAATGGGTGAATAATTTGAATAATTATAATTTATAATTTATAATAATTTCGAATTTTTTTTATGAAAAATATTAATGAATGTGATTAAAATTAATTACAACCATTAAAACAATTATCAATTTAAGGAGCTGAACCTTAAAAATAATGTCCCAAATGACATATAAAGATGTCCAAAATCCATTGCATGTTCATATTTATAAATTATCCTACCATTTAACATATTTTTTCTTATATTGGAGCCTATTAATAGTGGTAAAACATGGGTTTTGTTAACTTTTCAAAAATTTACATGAATACCACTCCTCCTCCACTATAAAAATGAACCCACCCCTACCACTTACTAACAGTTATCAAGCCCTTTTTCTCAGCTAAAATCGTAAAAAATACACTTCCAAAATATCTTACTTCATCCTAGATGATTTAATTTGGGATTAAATAAAACCAAGGAAGCTCTCTCGTGCAAACAAAGAGGAGTTACCTAAAGAATATGTAATATTCCTCCTCAAACATCATTTTTTAATTATATAAACTCGTCAGCTCTTATTATTAAAAATTTATATAATAAAAGTAATATAATAAATATAGTTATATTTTTATTATAATGGGTTCACATAAACATACACACACTTCAATATAATGGGAGTCGAATATATCATTCTTATGTACAACAAACTACCACCTCATGAAACATTGTTCTTCGTTTTTCCATTTTAATATCTCATGGTTGAAAATTATAATAAAAAAAGTAAAACCTTATATTATTTATCTGATATTTGTAACTTATTTATTCTTTTATAGTCATTATATGTCAGAAAACTTATTTCTTTCCATTTGGCATAAATATGGAAATTCTGTTTTGGAACTGTGGAATACTCTCTTCTCAAAATGATGTTATTTGTTCACAGTCTACATGGAATAAATTAAGGATGGTTTTACTAGACATATATGGTATATTTTATATAATAATTATAATTTAATGATAAATATTTATATATCATATACTTTTTTTCTATTAATATGAGAATAAAAATTAAAAAATATTCATCCATACATACGAGAAATTGTCACAAAAATTGGTTTACTCCATTAGATATTTATATATTCTATAGATTATTATAAATAAAGTATACATATATACTAAATATATTTTATTTTATACCATTATTTAAATTATATAAAATTTTAAATTATTATCTATGTAATGGGATCAAGAATAACAAGACAAAACATATACGAAAAACAAATTAGATATTCCCAAAAATCCAACACTCACTTGGAGTGGTTAATAAACGGCTAATATAATATCATAAAAAATAATATATGGTATTTTATATAATAATATGGTTATTTTCTAGTTTTATAATTATCTTATATTAATTATATATGAGGTTTTAATGTGTACAATGAAATTCAAGACTTAAGGCAAGAGAGTTTCATCACGCATTATATTTTTTGAGATACATAGCATATTCACCATTCCCTTATTTATTGAAGTATATATACATAACTATGAAATGTTATATAATTATTTCACCTTTTTATTATATGAAATTCAACAATTATAGTTATTCTTTCAAGGGGATCACGATTCTAATGTTACTCAACTAGTAAGTGATTTTTCGTATCAATTTCATTTCAGTGATACTTATGCCTCATTCACCACTCAATTATTTTGTGTGGTGTATATAATGACCATGAAAGTATTAAAAAAACATATAAAATATTTTATTGGTATGTACATATCAATATTTTGATCTCACTATAATTATTTTATTGTTCAGATGTTTCCAAATTGGAAAAGTATTATTGTCTAAATTTTTTTTCTTTGATATACATGCCATTTTATGCAACTATTTACTAAATTGGTTGTATATATTTCTCATTTATATGTTATATCAGGAATATAATTATTTTAATTATCGTCTTATGTTATTATAATTTATTATTTCATGTGCATTACCCTTCAATTTTACCAATGTGGTGACAATTTATTCTCACATTCTCATCATTTACTTGGATTATTTATGATTATGTTTTCAATAATGATATATCTTGATCCAAATATCAATAAAACTCATTAAATTTATTCTAATATGTTAATCCATTAAACATTAATACATTAGTCAAATTTTACACTCTTTGGTAGTAAATATAATTTTTATAATGTTGTTATAAAAATATGAATTTATTTCTCTCTTCAGTAGGAAATATGTGTTATTTCAAAATTTTGTTTTTAAAAATGTTTTAATATTATCTTATAATGATTAATAGAAAATTTTATCCATTTTTTAAATTTTTATAAAAAAAATAAATGGAATATTATTATCGTTTTTATGTCAATGAACATTTCCATACTTTTATGGTGAAAAGGGAATGGTCTTGTGTGAAAAATTACCCACCATCATGAGTGCCATTTCCATCAAGATTCAATTATATGTATACAATTTTATTTTATAATATATTTATTCTGTAAAAATAATTATTTTTTTGAAATTAATTCTTTTTTAAAATAATTTTTTTTATATGTTTTATGATCAAAAAGTATTTTAAGTGATTTTCATATTTCAATTTTTGCGTTTTCAAATTGTTATTTAAAACAAAAATGTATTCAATGGTTTCAAGAATTTTATATAAGCTTTCAATGAAATTTAAATGAATAATTGTTTAAAAAATCAGTCTTCTTTTAAAAAAATTCATGGGATGTGATTTTCAAATAAAAAAGCAAGCTTATTTATATGGTTTCAAAGTTATTTTCATGGAAAAAGGTTTTCAAATGGTTTTCAAAATTCTTTATATTTTTTGGAGAATATTTTATTGGAAAATTAGTTTATAAATGATTTGTGTTTTAATTTTAAATTTTCAAAGTCTAAAAGATCTTTTCCTCAATGAATGTTTGAAATTAAATAGTAAATAATTTTTTATAATAAAGGGATTTTAAAATGGTGTTATAAAATAGATTTTAAACAAAAATAAATTTTCATTAACAATTGTTTTATGTGAAGATTCAAAATCAATCTCTATGTATGATTACAAGCATTTTTATATATTTTTATTTACTGGGTATATAATCCAAGAAAACTATTAATATTCTTTATTGAGTTGTTTATGTTTTCATGGAATTATTTTAATGAATCTTGATTATATTTATGGGCCATATGCTCTTGAAACTCGATTCATTCATTGGGTTATACATTAATGATATGTTTATGAGACCTATTTCTTTTCACTAGGTAATTTTACGATGAAATATTTATGATAATAATTTCATTTTGTGGATTATAATATGATGTTTATGATACCCATCTATTTTTTTTCTTCATGATATAATGCAAGCCTTAAATTATTATTTCACATGTATGCATGATTTTATTATCTCATGGGTGGGAAAAATATATGTCTCCAATGAATTTGTTAAATTTTTATATTTCAAGGGATAATAATGTTAAAAAACTTGACAAGATTTATCCAAAATTAGAAATAGGTGACTCCTAATCCACTACTTGAATATGGGAAAAACCGATTTACTATGGGATGATGGGGGAACTCAATCCACTATTCGGATATGAGGAAACACATTCCACTCTAGGAATTAGGAGAAACCCAGTCCTCTATGGGGATATGGGTAAACCGAGTCCCATAAAAAACAAAGGAATGTATATGGGGATGGTGGTGTGTCCCAACCAATAGGTGTAGTCCTAATAAAGTGGAATGATACGTTTTTGGAAATGATCATTTACATGGAATGATATTACATGTTTATGAGTATTATATAAATTCGATTTCGTATTCCAATGATATGATCAGATGGATTTTGTTAATTATTATCTTATGAATCATTTCTTATGATTTCTCAATATTTATCACATGTACCAGGTTTTTGATTCTTGATATCCTTGGTATGACCTTCAAATGTTATGATAATGTTCTCATAACATTATATTAATGTTATTATTATATATTTTATTTTATTAACCATTACTGTTCATTTAATCTCCCCCAATTCTAATTTTCTTATCCTAATTTTATAAAGAACCCTTTTAAGAAGAAATACTGAAGGGGGATAACATTGTGGGAAATATGGATGATATTTCACAAAGTAGTAATATTTTTTTCATGATTCTAAAGACACTAAAATATTATGGTTCTTAGGCATGTATTTTTTTTATTGTGATGAATATTCATACAAAATTATTTAATATCCAAATTTATTATGAACATAGTCACTATAGTTGGTATCAATGAAAATATTTAGGTAAATACTAGATACATGGATGAGAAAACTTTAATGATATCTCTAAAGACATGTATAAGGATAATTATATGGATAATGTAATGTATTGGAATATGTCATGGGATTTTCAAAAATGATAGAGAAATATGTTTCCTATAAATACATCTATGTACTGATATTAATAGTTAATGTCATTCTATAACAGGTTTCATAGTAGAAAAAACTCTGAAAAGGTGCATCGATCCTAACATGATCATAACATGGTACACATCAATGAGACTTACATCAAACCTAGTTTGGAACTCCAAATAGATATGCTTTTGGATTTCAAAAACTATTTAAAAATATCCTAAATGATTTAAATAGAGTATGTCTATGAATAAACTAAGACAAAATTAACAGTTAATAAAGTTTGTGTCATGAATTAGATATCATATATGTAATTTTTTTCATCATTAATTGGTCTTCTTCTATGACATGGGATGCTCACACTATTATTTATGGATTTATCCTATAATATAATTTTGGAAGAATTGAATTAACATTTAATGTGATGGAATATTTCTGATGAGAAGTCTAGTGGTTTGATCACTAGTGTGATAGATTTTGTGATCATCCAAAACTAGTTTTCAGGGAACATGATTCATAATTATTACATGAAACAACTCTTCGACTCAACAAGGAAAAGAATTTAGTAGTTCACTGAGAGTTCGTGTAATTGAGATCATAGATTAAATAAGATCCAATTACAATTGTGTCCTGAATTTTGAAATAACCAAATAAGTAAATGAATTAGGGGAACAAAAAGATATCTTGATTGTGGAAAATGTGGAAACAAAAAAAAGTAACATCAAATGAAAAATTATGAATTCTATTAACATAATAGATGTGAAAATTAACATCCCTAATACATCATAACAGGTTTAATTCATTAAGTGTAGAATACATTTTCTTTATAGAAATAAATATTTTATTTGGAACACTCCAAAATAGACTCAAAAAGGATGCATTAGTAATGGTTATATAACTGATGATGATGAGGCTACATATGAAATGTGAAATAAAAGTCGTATTTTGTAATAAGATGATGTGGTATTCTTATTTCGTAAAGATGAAGTGGAATAACCATTTTTTTAATGTTTTTGGTTTCAATAATTATGTTATAAGAATTGTGAAATATATAAGTATAGTTCAATTTATGTTTCATTGCTATGGATTTACAATAATACATTTAATGGTTCATATGGAAAGGAAAATCGATTTAATTATAAGGTGATACTTGATTAAGGGAATGATAACCCTTATTTTATCTCATATGTGAATATTATATTGCTTTGATAAAGATATGTTTTATATGAATTTGTAAATATTATGGTGTTTATTACCATGGAACACATTACTGATTTGTTGAAAAATTGGTTTGTTTCCTCATGTATGAAGTTTAAAACTTCTTGGATTTAGAGAATACATAATTCCAAACTACGAAAAACTAAAATATAAGTATGTTGAAATAATAAATGATGTGATATAAAAAATTTAATTTATAATTCATATATATAACACATATATCCGACTTGGTTGATATCATATACATGAGTGAAAAAAAATGATACTGAAAAAAATTTCAACACTATACTAATAACTCTGAGGTAGACTATAAGGCCCCGGCCTTAAACATTACTTAATTTTGAATTAAATGAATAAATCCCATTGAGGATCTTTTCATGTTTATAGTTTTAGAGAATTATATCATAACTATTACATCTCAAAAGATTACACATTAGACACTTCTACAAAGTATCCTTTTTTTACAAAACATGAACTCTTAAAAAAAAGAGTCATGTATAGTTCCATGTTTAAAACAGCATGAATTTTCCTTGATCCCATCCTTGAACCTATTCCATATTATGTCCTGTTAAAAAAAATTCAAAAAAACTTGGGGTGAGCATAAAAACTCAGTAAGGGATACACAAAGAAAGAAAACTGTTAGTTTTTCAAAACGTCAAGTAAACCATGAATACTTTATCAAAGTAACACATTTCTCCTTTAAGAAGTAGTAAATACTCTTCACTAAATAAAAGATCATTACATACCATTTTGTAACAATAATATTACCATAAAACCCATATAAAGAACACATAACTTATAAAGGTAACTTGGGACATAAACATACTTAACTGGAATAACCATACGGTCTACATCCACACATATCACTAAATAGAATAGCCATACAGCTGGCTTCCATACCAAATGCATTGGAGGTTATAATGTAACCACCCGTCCTGGTATTCATGGCACCACCCGTCATATGGTTTATCACGTAACCACCCATCAAATGACCAAGTACCATTATAAAATCATAAGACATCAAACAAATATAATGGAAAGAAACAATTTCCACATTTCGATCACAATATATAACTTAAATATATTGACATAATAAATCCATTATAAAAACTATTTTCAATACCAAAATACATAAAAGAGTATATGCAATTTATTTCATTTTAAAAACCTTGTGTCTTGTTGAGGAAGCCAATGACCAAATAATACTCGCTGTGGTGGAAGAGGTCGTTGTCACCGCGTACGTTAAAATAAACATTCCTTTTTGTTGTTTAGTAAAACTTTTTGTAGAAAAAGTTTCCCTTTGAATTAAATGAAAATTCAAAGGTGTTTTATACATCGTATAAAATAAAGTCTTGTATTAGAACAAAATATGCCTCAATGAAAGGAGATTGAGATGAAGTCCCTTACCTCGTGTCTGACATGACTCGATCGCTCATTAATCTCCTGAATAATAAACTAGTGTTAATTTTTACTTTCTTAAGAACCTTTTTCAAGCTTACTATTCCTTATATATCACTTATTTCATTGTTACAAACATTATGTAATCACTTAAGTTAATATTCTTCATTTTGTCGATATCTGGTTCTTAAGTCAAAAATGGACTTCTCACAATTACAAGTTGTTCATGTGGTCAAAGGTTCATTATATCCATAATTATATTAATGATTTGGATATCATATATATCATATATATCCAGCATATACATTTATTTATAATAGTATATAACATTTAGAGGTAATAAATGAAATGCACCGTTCATGGAGACGGTAAGCCGTATGTACGCATGAACGCTACTTTCATTTCTATTTCATATTTAATGGAGTGAAATCATAATTATATAAAGTTATATTATAATTCCAGTATAATATCATATATAATATCATTAACTCCACCCTTTATACATCCCACATTTGGCATTAACGAATCAAATCACTTTGAGGGGGCGGTAGTCCGCAATTCCTAAAATGAAGATGTCGCATTTACCAATAATGGAAACCATAAAGGTATTCCTTAAATTAAAAATACAGAAGCATAAGGAAAACATAAACATAATATATATCATATATAAAGAGAGTGACATATTAATGGCTACCATGAAATGTGTTAAAAGAATATTGAACAATCATCATTTCATGAGGCAGAAATTCACCAACCACAGAAATAGTATGTTCTTTAACCATTAGACGAAGGTATGTGTAAGTTTAGCTTGAATACTTCTCATAAAAACATCCTATTATATTTAAAATACTGTTGTTTTAACAAAATAAATTAATAAAAAGAGTTTATGTGGTTGGAGAAGCAAAATAAAACAAAATAACATTAGGGAAGACTTTACCTTTAAATCGGGTAACTCCTCTTGGTTTGAACCAAAAGGGTTTCTTGAAGATATTTCTGCCTAAGGGAAGGATTATAGAATGAATAAAGGGATGTGGAGAGATAAAATGAGCAGAGCTTGTTCGAGCCAATTATAGCATCCCCCCTTTTATAACATAAACTTTCATTACATTTTACAAAACTGAGGATCTTTAAGGTTTAGTGTCTTGGAAACCAGGAACTTAAAACATGAAAACATAAAACATTCTTCTTAAACACTTGAAAGGAATATCCTTATGTTCATCCTAGGTTCATTACTGCATCTCATAACCTGGGGACATACATCAAAAGAAAGGGTGAGCGGAAGGCCCAGTAAGGGAAACAAGAGAAACATTTTACATGTGAACTTGAGATACTTCAATAAGGTCATGAAAAGAACTTTAAGGCATGAGAGAGAAATCATAAGATATATCATAATAAAAATAACATTTTTCATTACTTGAAGATGTGGATACAACATTAAATATTGACAATCGTTTCGTTTCACCATGGTCCATCCCCAAGGTGTCATTAAAAATTACCAAGGTTATTCACCAAGGTATCAGTCTAAAAGGTCATCTCTAGAGATTAAGTCTTAACCCAATGCATTGGAGCACTATCTTGGCGCACCCTTGACATGTCTTTATTATCATGTGATCCACATATATCATCATCAATCATTTCATAAACAACCCATATAGCATAAAATAAATAGGTTTCATTTCATAATCATAACGTTTTAAAAACTACTTTAATGACATGATCATTATGTCACTTTAAACCCACAGAAAGGGAAAGCGGGTTTCATGTATGTAAATCTCAGAATTTAAAATAGAAAGTTTTTATATATGTGTGAATACACCTATAGAAATAATATATTTGAGTATTCACTTAATAAGATAAAATTATTTTGAGAAAAAGAGAGAGGCATTTTGAGACGAAAATTCTGCAGCATAACGGCTATGTTATAAGGTTTTAGAAAACATTGAAAAGAGAGGGGACATGGGTCACCCACTCAAAAATGATACATAAAACAGTAGGGGAACATAATATATAGTATTTAAGAACACGGTAATGAAATTTTATTGATATACCATATGAAAAGAAGAACTTGAAAGGAAGACAAAAATAAGATTTCTCTTATGAGAATTCGGCAGCCTAACGGCATCACTTAAAACTTCCAAAAAAGGATTGACGAGATCAAATAGGGTCTATAATAATATGATCATAAATTATCAGTATGATAGATATAGAGATCATACCCCAAAATAATAAAAAGGAACTTTAAATACTTGACATGAAAGTAGATCTTGAAAACGATAAGGGTGAAAGAACCACTTAAAAATTCGGCAGCCTAACAGCGCCACTTAAAACATAAAAATACTGAATTAAAGAGGTAAAATGGGGTCTCCCATCATATTATAATAAAATATCAGTATGATAAATTTATAGATAATACCCCAACATAATAAAAAGGAACTTTAAATACTTTACATGAAAATAGATCTTGAAAAATGAGAAGGGAGAAAGAATTCGTTACAAAAATTTCGGCAGTCTAACGGTGGCACTTAAAACTTCATAAAAATAAATAATGAGAGTAAGAGGGGATCTCTCATTATGTTAACATGAAAATGGAAGTAAGAGGAGTATAAAATAACATCCTTTAACATAAGAACATGGAGCATAAAAGAAATTACATAAAAAATATTTCTTGAAAAGAAAGAGAGAGGTCGGATCCCTTACCTTAAAACATAACTCTTAAAACTCAAAGGTTTGGACCTTTAGGGCTTGGGAGCACCTTGGGAGGACTAATTGGGAGGTAAGAAGACCATAACTTCGTTGAATATGGTTTTGGAGTCGAATGGATGAGAGGAGGGCTTGGTATTTATAGGGAAAGTGAGGGGACAAGGCATTAATGGCCAAGGGAAACCTTAAAAGTGGGTTTCTCAAAACCAAGTGCTCTCCCATGATATTTCCCATGACTTTAGTCCACATGGGTCCCCCAATACAATAATTCATCACATTTGTTCGACCATCCTTTAAAATATCTCATGGAATCATCATGACACAGTTATGATGTCACTAAACATACTGAAACCCTAAAACTGTATTTTTACTATTCACTGAAAATTCAACTTTCTCAGAAAAATCCCAAAATTTCACATTAACCAAATATCAATGCTCTGATTTAAAAAATGAACTCCATTTTATAAAAATAATTTTCTAAATATTTTTAATTCTATTTTTAAATAAATACACTATTCACCGAAAAATTCATTTTTTTTCAGAAAAAACCCCATAAATTACCTTAACATAATATCGATGCTCTGAGTTCAAAAATGAAATCCATTTTATAAAAATAATTTTCTAAATATTTTTAATTTAATTTTTAATTAAAAAACACTATTCGCCCGAAAAAACTAACACTTGAATAATAATTTATGAAACCGTTCTTTAACCATTTTATTGAATCGCATTACTTAATCAAGGTGCCTAGATTATTTTAATACTTTCTTTAAGTGAGGTTACAAATCTATTTGGTCACATTACTAATCCTAAGCATAAAATAACTATTCATAACTTACTATTCATCAAAAATCAAGTTGATCTTATTAGACTCTAAATTTCGTACTGAACATAATTGTTGAAGACCATTTTTTGAAAATCATTACACATTTTTAATTATTTAAGGTTTACATAAACATTTTAAAATATCCTTTCTCTAAAATACACCTAAAATATGCATAATATATTTATCCGGACATTTGAAAAGTCATAAACATCATCATAAGAAGAAATCCGAAAATTCATTTAAAACAAAGGATTACACAAGGCAGTTACAGTCTCCTTACATAGCCCCTTATCACACCAGCATAGGACCTAAGTGTAAGGTGTGCTAAGGTAAGAGATTCTGAGGGAGGCTTGGCCAACATCGCACGAGTAGTAATATCTATCTGTTTGAACTTCTCGCAAAGGCGATTCCTTTCTAACTTCACATGATGAAGTTCGGCTTGGGTTTGGTCCAGAGCAAATCCCAGTGGTGCTACCTCCATCCCAAGTTCTGTTAGATGGGTTCGATTTGTCCAAGACTACTGGGTGAGGCCATCAAATATTCTTTCTATATTAATTAACCAAGATTACTTGTATTTAGATACAATAATCGAAATGTTTAGTTTACAGCGGTCATATTGACCAATGGTCATATAAAAGTCAAAACCCAACGGTCTCATTTTAATTATACTCATGTTATCAAATGAAACAATTTTTTGAGTATAAAAATAAAATAAAATAACACATAAAATTAGGAAACAAGATTTATTCAAGATTTTGGGTCGTTACAATATTCCCCCCTTAAGAAATTGCGTCCTCGCAATTTTTAAAATTGGGTTTTGAAATTTCATTAAATGTCCCACATCGGAAAAGGAGTCAGTATAACTATTACTTTAAAAGAAATAAAGGGAAGTACAAAGGTCACCTAAGTTAACCCATAATATGATTTCATGGAGGAAAACATGGAAATGGAAGAAAAAACAAAGGGTCAAGTTCGAGGGGAGAGTGATAGAAAACATGATTAGAAGAAAGTTGACCACGAGAAAATCCCAAACTTATGATATGTGTAAACGGCCTTTGATTACCTAGTAGGAAACGTAAACCAACAACATTTTTGTTTTATGTTTCTTTTCATAATTTTGAGGAATTCATTTACTACATAGAACAAAAACATAAGTAAATATACCTACCTTCATGTAGAGTTTCATCCTTTAATAAGTTTCTACCAAAACTAATCTTTTCTCCAAACGATGAGAATTCAAAACTACATGGTCTCATCAAAACACAAGAATAATCTTCTAGAGAATCACTTAATCCACAAAAGATTAACTATCAATTTCATCTACCTTTAAACATTATCCCAAAAACAGAAAGGGTAAGATAAAACAACTCTTCAAAAAAGAAAGAATCCCATAGGAAGGGAAACTACTTTTAAATCTTCAAAGATCCATGGCACTACCCAAAGTTTATCATAGACCATTCCATAAATAACTGTTCTTAAAATTCCTCAAAATTAACCAAACTAATATTGAAACCCAAATACAAGAAGAATTTGATAACACAGTATTCCAAAATAAACTTCATTGTTCATCTCCAAAACACATCAACCACTCCTAACATCTTATAACAAAAGTAGCTAACCTAAACATATTTTACCCAAGATAGGTTAATCATTTCCATAAGTAACCTAAATTACTATAAGTCCACCTTAAATTCATTGATTCTGCAAAATATAAGTCAACCCTACTCCTCAATGAAAATACCGTAGTAATATATTTACCTCGATCATATAGGGTCCCCAAAATAGTGAACGTCTTCCAAAACAATAATCATCTTTTAATCCCCTAATCATCCCTGTCATATTAATACGGAAATCGTCGCATTTCCTATCACATTGGTTGTTGGGACACATTATTCCATTTCCCACAATTAACTAAGAAGAGAAAGTGTAATTAGAGGCTTAAATACTTAACCAATAATCATGAAAAGGAACATAAAATCATATAAGGATAACTTTTAGAAGAAAAGTATACCCTAAATTGTGATCCCATAGGTTTCAAACTAAGTTATCCATGATCATATATTCTTATGTGAATCTTTATTTTATTTTATCTTTGTTCCTTTAGTAACGGTTCATACTAAGATTATGAATTTACCAAAGCATATCCCCCAGGAGTGTCGTAACCAAGAGTGCAGTAAGGCCCGTTGTCGTGTACCAGTTCCTGTTTGAGTCTAGCTCAAAGCGGTGTTTTCGGGTTTTACCCCTATGTACATCTATTCCAGAGCCACCTCTACCTGCTCGTATCCAGACAGGGATGTATTTTCTTGGCAACCCATTACTCAATACTCACCAAAATACCAGGAAGATTTCCTATATATAAACTTTTCTATAGGCTTCTTCCTAATGTTTTCATATCGTAATTTACACAAATAACTAAACCATAATTTGATACCAACTATAGCATCCCGCCTTTTTATAACATAAACATTGATTACATTTTACAAAACCTAGGATCTTTAAGGTTTAGTGTCTTGGAAACCAGGAACTTAAAACATGAAAACATAAAACATTCTTCTTAAAAACTTGAAAGGATTCTCCTCATGTTCATCCTTGGTTCATTACTACATCTCATAACCTAGGGACATACATCAAAATAAAGGGTTAGCAGAAGTCCCAGTAAGGGAAACCAGAGAAACATTTTACATGTGAACTTGAGATACTTCAATATGGTCATGAAAATAACTTTAAGGCATGAGAAAGAAATCATAAGATATATCATAATAAAAATAAAATTTTTCATAACTTGAATATGTGGCTACAACATTAAATATTGACAATAATTTCGTTTCACCAAGTTTCATCCCCAAGGTGTCATTAAAAATTACCAAGCTTATTCACCAAGGTATCAGTCTAAAAGGTCATCTCTAGAGATTAAGTCTTTACCTAATGCATTGGAGCTCTATCTGGGAGCACACTTGAAATGCCTTTATTATCATGTAAGCCACATATATCATCATAAATAATTACATAAACAAACCATATAGCATAAAATAAATGGGTTTCATTTAATAACCATAACGTTTTAAAAACTGCTTTAATGACATGATCATTATGTCACTTTAAACCCGCGGAAAGAAAAAGTGGGTTTCATGTATGTAAATCCCAGAATTTAAAATAGAACATTTTGATATATATGTGAATACCCATATAGAAATAAGATCTTTGAGTATTCACTTACTAAGATAAAATTATTTTGAGAAAAAGAGAGAGGCATTTTGAGACGAAAATTCTGCAGTATAACGGCTATGTTACAAGGTTTTGAAAACATTGAAAAGAGAGGGGACATGGGTCACCAACTCAAAAATGATACATAAAACAGTAGGGGAACATAATATAGAGTATTTAAGAACATGGTAATGAAATTTTAATGATATACCATATGAAACGAATAACATGAAATGAAGACAAAAATAAGATTTCTCTTATGAGAATTTGGTAGCCTAACAGCATCACTTAAAACTTCCAAAAATGGATTGACGAGATCAAATAGGGTATCTCATAATATGAACATAAATGTTCAGTATGATAGATATATAGATCATACCTCAACATAATAAAAAGGAACTAGAAATAATTGACATGAATGTAGATCTTGAAAACGAGAAGGGTGAAAGAACCACTTAAACATTCGGCAGCCTAACGGCGCCACTTAAAACATCAAAATACTAAATTAAAGAGATCAAATGGGGTCTCCCATCATATGATCATAAAATATCAGTATTATAAATTTAGATATAATACCCCAACATAATAAAAAGGAAATTTAAATACTTTACATGAAAATAGATCTTGAAAAATGAGAAGGGAGAAAGAATCTGTTACAAAAAATTCGGCAGCCTAACGGCGCCACTTAAAACATCATAAAACGAAATATTGAGAGTAAGAGGGGGTCTCTCATTATGTGAACATGAAAATGGCAGTAATAGGAGTATAAAATAACATCCTTTAACATAAGAACATGGAGCATAAAAGAAAATACATAAAAGAGATTTCTTGAAAAGAAAGAGAGAGATCGGATCCCTTACCTTAAAACGTAACTCTTAAAACTCAAAGGGTTGGAACTTGAGGGCTTGGGGGGCACCTTTGGAGGACTCCTTGGGAGGTAAGAAGACCAGAACTTCGTTGAGGATGGTTTTGGAGTCGAATGGATGAGAGGAGGGCTTGGTATTTATAGGGAAACTGAGGGGACAAGGCATTAATGGCTGAGGGACACCTCAAAAGTGGGTTTCTCAAAATCATGTGCTCTCCCATGATATTTCCCATGAAGTTAGGCCACATGGGGCCCCCAATAAAATAATGCATCACCTTTGGTTGACCATCCCTTAAAATATCTCATGGAATCATCATGAAACAGTTATGATGTCATTAAACATACCGAAACCCTAACACTGTATTTTTACTATTCACTGAAAATTCAACTTTCTCAGCAAAATCCCAAAACTTCACATTAACCAAATATCAATTATCTTATTTAAAAAATGAACTCCGTTTTATAAAAATATTTTTTTAAATATTTTTAATTTTATTTTTAAATAAATACACTATTTATCGAAATTTCATTTTTTTCAGAAAAAACCCCAAAAATTAGCTTAACATAATATCGATGCTCTGAGTTCAAAAATGAAATCCATTTTATAAAAATAATTTTCTAAATATTTTTAATTTAATTTTTAATTAAAAAACACTATTCACCCGAAAAAAACTAAAACTTGAATAATAATTTATGAAACTGTTATTTAACAATTTTATTAAATCACATTACTTAATCAAGGTGCCTAGAATATTTTAATACTTTCTTTAAGTGAGGTTACAAATCTATTTGGACACATTACTAATCCTAAGCATAAAATCACTATTCATAATTTACTATTCATCAAAAATCAAGTTGATCTTATTAGACTCTAAATTTCGTACTGAACATAATTTTAGAAGACCGTTTTTTGAAAATCATTACACATTTGTAATTATTTAAGGTTTACATAAACATTTTTAAAATATCCTTTCTCTAAAATTCACCAAAAATATGCATACTATATTTATCCGGACATTTGAAAAGTCATAAACATCCTCATAAGAAGAAATCCCAAAATTTATTTAAAACAAAGGATTACACAAGGCAGTTACGGTCTCCTTACATAGCCCATTATCACACCAGCATAGGACCTAAGTGTAAGGTGTGCTAAGGTAAGAGAATATGAGGGAGGCTCGGCCAACATCGCACGAGTAGTAATTTCTATCAGTTTGAACTTCTCGAAAAGGCGATTCCGTTATAACTTCACACAATGAAGTTCGGCTTGGGTTTGGTCCAGAGCAAATCCTAGTGGTGTTATCTCCTTCCCAAGTTCTGTTAGATGGGCTTCGATTGGTCCAAGACTACTAGGTGAGGCCATCGAATCTTATTTCTATATTAATTAACCAAGATTACTTGTATTTAGAGACAATAATCGAAATGTTTAGTTTACAGCGGTCATATTGACCAATGGTCATATAACAGTCAAAACCCATTGGTCTCATTTTAATTATACTGATGTTATCAAATGAAACAATTTTTTGAGTATAAAAATAAAATAAACTACCACATAAAATTAGGAAACAAGATTTATTCAAAATTTCGGGTCGCTACACCAATGTCTTGAGAGGTGTGGGTAAGGTGGTAGAGGTGGGGGCCGTTTATAAGAGGAGAGGAGGGGCACTCTTGGAAAGTTATAAAATGTTACTTTATTATATAATGAGTTCCAGATTTTAAAGGTCCCACAATTATATATTTCAAGGATAAGGTGATAATAGATCTGAATACACACATCCAATAGGTTTTTGACAAGTATAGGTCTTAGATTTTACATTATCTTTTCATTTTATTTAAATCGTTAAAAAATGAGGTAATTGTTGCATCATCATGATGTCATAAATAATATAATTTATTTAATGTATAAAAATTATTAAAAAAAATATAATGATGTAGGAAGTATTTTTATCTTTCTAATTAATATTTATAGTCAAAAATATGACTTGTATAACCCCGTGTAAAATTTTTTTTAGTAAAACAATATATGTTTGTGACATTTTTATTTTAACTCTAAATAAAAACTTATTAATGTCATTTTCTTACCCAAGTGGATCCATTGGGTCCCCAAGTTGACCCATGGAATGTCTTGGTCGGCCTTGACACATCCAATAAGGGTAGGACATGTTTCAAGGTCATTTCATATTATTAAAACATTATTTTTACCTTAAATTACACTAATTACCTCTAATCGTGATTAATAAAACTTAAAAGTTACTATTCAACAAATAATTATTTTAATCCCATTGAACCAAATTTTACATCTTAATGACAACCATGTATGTCAGATTTTTGAAATTCAATTCACAAAAGTGGTAAAGTTTCTTTTAAACGAAAAATAAGTTTTTGAACTACCACTAATTGGTTTCACTATTTATCAAAAATTGATGCTTTTCAAAAAAATACTAAAAATTCACCCTAAGCTATATTTGATATTACGAATTCAAAAATGATGTATATTTTACAAAATTCAAAATATATAAGTTTCATTAATTAATTTAATAGTTAATTCCTGTTGTCAAAATAAATAGCGTGTTTTTATGAAACAATATATATCAAAAGATTGACACTAGTTTAAGTCCAATTTCAAACTAAAATTAATTCCAATGACCACGATTGGATAAAATGGTAAAAATATATTCTAATATCACTTTAAAACCAATTAAAAAGATCATATAATTATATATATAAATTATATTAAAAATAGGTTTTGAATTAAAATAAAACATTTTTCTCTATTCATTAAAAATGAACTTTATCGGAAAAATACCAAAAATTTACACAAAGTAAATTTTGATGTCCCGATTCTAAAGAAGAATTTTATTTGTCCTAGTAGAATATATAAGAGTGACCAAAACTATATTTAAATAGGGTTCACCATCAAAAGGTGATAATTCGACCTTTTAGTGAATATTAGAGTATTTATGCCTAAAATTGAATTCTTTTCTTATTTTAAGCCTTTATCTTTTATTGGATAAATGTAAAAACATTTAAAAAATCATATATAATCATATTTTAGTTATTTATATTCATTAAATCCAATACAATGGCTACGTGTTAACTACCATTTAAAATAATATTATTATATTATTAGTGTGCAACGTAAAATTTCAAAGAAAATCATTGTTGCGTATCGGGTATGCTATCGAACATAGAAACCCCTTTAAAGTAAAATTAATATTTAATTAGAAAATATTAATAAATACGAAAAAGTATTATTCTTTATTTACCTGGGATGTTACATCCTTCCCCCCTTTTGGGAATTGCTTCTTCGCAATTGTATTCACCTACCAAATAAGTGGGGGTATTTATCCCTCATAGCATTTTCAGATTCCCATGTTGCCTCTTCAACCATATGGTTTTTCCAAAAAACCTTTACCTGGTGAATTTCCTTATTCTGCAACACTTTCTCTCTACTGTCAAGAATATGGACTGGTCGTTCTTCATAAGAGAGATTGTCTTCCCACTGAACTACCTCTGGGCTCAAAACATGAGATGGATCTAGCATATAAATTCTCAACATCGAAACATGAAAAACATTGTGTACCTGAGATAAACATGGAGGTAAAGCCACTCGGTAAGCAACTGATCCAAATCTCTCCATAATTTCATATGGTCAAATGATCCTTGGAATCATCTTTCCTTTCTTACCAAATCACATCACACTTTTCCATGGTGAAACTTTGAGAAAAAAATGATCACCTACCTCGAAAGATAGATCCTTCCTCCTGTTATCCGCATAAATTTTCTGCCTACTCTGAGTTGTTCTCATGTGTTTTTTAATCAACTGAACTTTTTCTGCAATCTCTTCTACCAATTCTAGTCCCATCAGCTTCCTTTCACCCACTTCATCCCAAAAAGTTGGAGTTCGACACCGCTTCCCATAAAATGCCTCAAACAGATCCATCTGTATACTGGAATGAAAACTGTTATTATATGAAAATTCAACCAAAGAAAGATTTTGGTCCCAACTTCCCTAATAATCCATCGAACAACCATGTAGCATATCCTCCATGGTCTGAATTGTTCGTTCTGACTACCCATCTAATTGAGGATCAAAAGCTATACTAAAATTTAATTCAGTACCTAACAACTTCTGAAGGCCTTTCCAAAAGTTATAAGTTAACCTGGGATCCCGATCAGATACAATGGAGAGAGGAACTCCATGCAACCTGACTATCTATTTAACAAACAACCGAGCAAGTTGATCTAGAGACAAAGTATCTCGAATAGAAAGGAAATGAGCAGATTTAGTCAATCGATCAATAATAACCCGGATTACATTATTACCTCGAGATGTCTTTGGTAACCCCACAATGAAGTCCATGGATATATTAATCCACTTCCACTCTGGCACCGGTAATGACTGAAGCATCCCTTTCGGTGACTTCCACTCTTCTTTAACCTGCTGAAAAGTCAGACACTTCACAGTAAAATTGGAAATATCTCTTTTCATTCCATCCCACCAGTAATACTTCCGCAGATCTCTGTACATCTTAGTAATGCCAGGATGAACTGAAAACGGGTAACTATGAGCCTAACATAACAACTCATTCTTCAACATTGAATCACAAGGCACACATAGTCTCTTCCAAAACCTCAAAACACAATCATTATCAATGTTAAATTCAGTCAACTTACCCTTCTGAACCAGCTCTACCTTTTTCTATAACCCACTGTCTTTCTTTTGCACTTGCTTTATTTTGTTTGATAGAGATGATCTCACTAACACCAGAAATAAAACAGAAGAACTTCCTGCACCAACAACTTCTATGCAAAAGTTCATCAAATCAAAAACAAAGGATCTCGTTCCAAATGTAGCATGGTTAATGCAGAATTAAGTTTTTGACTCAAAGCATCAGCCACTTTATTTTCTTTTCCCGGATGTAAATGAATTATAAAATCACAATCCTTGATAAATTATATCCATCTCCTTTGTCTCATGTGCAATTATTTCTATGTGAATATATACTTTAAACTTTTTTTATTAGTATATATTTCACTCTTTACTCCATAAAAATGATGCCTCCAATTTTTTAGAGCAAAAACAATAGCAGCTAATTCCAAATCATGAGTAGGGTAATTTACCTCATGAGTTTTCAACTGACGTAAAGCATAAGAAATTACCTGATCATTCTGCATAAGGACACAACCAAGTCCCTTCCACGAAGCATCACTGTAAATAAAAAACTCACCATTCCTGGAGGGAAGTTCCAAAACTGGAGCATTCACCAATCATCTTTTAAACTCCTAAAAACAATCATCACATTCTTTTGTCCAGATAAACTTAACACCCTTTTGAGTTAGCTTTGTCATTGGACTAGATAACCATCAAAAAATTTCAACAAACCTCCAGTAATTGTTGAGTCAAAAGTCCTATTTTGACTTCTATGTTTTGTTTTGGAAAACACAAATGTCTTGTTAATCCTACTAACCTTGTCTATCGTATCGTACTGATCATGCTAATCATACTGACTATGCATATCATACTGATCATACTGATTGTACTGACCATGCCAATCGTACAATGCTGATCGTACTAACCATAATGGTCATACTGGTCATGCTGATCGTACTGACCAGGCTAATCATACTGATCATGTTGATCATACTGACTATGCGTATCATACTGATCATACTGATCGTACTGACCATGCCAATCGTACAATGCTGATCGTACTGAATATGGAAATTGCATTAACTCAGCTTCTCATATCTTTTATTACATACTTGTTTTGGTACTTTGTCAAAAACACATGCTTCATTTAAATCGTACTCTTGATTATCTTATTCATCCATCTTGTTCTAACCAATACGATTTCATTGAGTTAGTTACAAAATAATCAAAACGATGTCGTGCTTTCTGTTTCAATATGACTGTTATGATGCCAGGTGTCCAAGTACATCCGAGTTTTTTGGAGAAATATGACCGTTGGAGGATATGTGACTGTTGGAACCTGAGGCCTATAAATAGGAGGTCATTTGAATCTGATAGTATAACAGAAAACTAAGAACAAGCATGATACAACTATGATACTTTGCTTCTATCAAGATCTAGAGAGAGATGTTGTGACTTCTCTCATGCTTTGTGCCTTGTGTGTCCGATCATCGTATCGAGTGATTTCAAGTAATTGAAAGACAGAGGTGACGATTACCTACAAAATCGAGGGTTTCCATGGATAGGAAGACGGATGGACCGATCATCATATCGAGGGCTGCCGGGGATAGGCAGACAGACGTTCCGATCATCGTATCGAGGGCTTCTGGGGATAGGCAGACAGACGTTCTGATCATCGTATTGAGGGCTCACCAAGGTGTTGGTGAGATAGACCTTTTATCCTAAGTGAAAGGATAACCCTTCTCTTTGGGTTAAAAGAATTGTAATTCTTTTACTTTTCCTCTACTAATTGTATTATAAAGGAAATTGTTTTTGTTTCCTTTTATATCTCTTATACATTTGTAATTGTTTCAATTACATCCATTCTATTATATATTGTACTGATTGATTCTATACGCTTTAAGGTAGAATCATTCATCTTTATATTAATCTGATTATTGTTTTCATCTTGAATACAATTGTTTTACATTTCATCAGTATTACATTACATCATACCTTTTATATTCAATACAATTTTGGGTGGTTGTATTTGTATTAGTTTAAGATCATTTAAACTAATCTCTTCAGTGCTAAAACTCAAAAGTTTTTTAAACCTACAATTCACCAACCCCCCCTCCCTCTTGTATTGTTCCATATAATAGACATACATATCTATATATTCGATCCAACAATTGGTATCAGAGGAGGTTTTCCACTGATTTGTATTACTTGTTTGGTTTCTTTCATATTTTTTTAACTACTTACTACACTAACGTGTAGAGTGGAAAAGATGTTGTTTTTAGATGGCAGGAATGAATATTGGGTCAATAGACAATCTGAATCCTTCTAGACCACCTATCTTTGATGGAAATGACTATGAGTAATAGAGAGATCGTATGAAGACTTTTGTGATCAATACTGGCGTAGACAATTTTATTATGCTTACTGGAGGATACAAAATTCCTGACAAAGAAGTCAGTACTTTCACTAACCAAGAGAAGAAAGAATATCAACTGAATTACAAGGTACGCAATAATTTATTATGCTCTATGACCAAGAATATATATAGTCAGATATCTTTATGTGAAGTATGCAACTGTATTTGGAAGAAATTAGAAGTCACTCACTCTGGGACATCCAAGGTAATAGAAACAAGAAGAGCAATGCTTCGAGCAGAGTATCATGGATTTGTTTTTCCTTATGGAGAGCCAGTGTATAAAGTGCAACAAAGTTTTATGAAAATTGTCAACAGCTTACAATCTATGGGAGAAAAAGGTCTTGATGATGAATCTCTAGTTGATAAAATTATAGATATAATGCCAAATGAATGGGAGTCAAAAAGGACTGCTATTGATGAAAATAGAAAAGTTTCCTAGATTTCTCTAGATGAAATCTTTGGAACTCTTCTACAACACGAGAGAAGAATGAAGATAGGTGCTGATTTCAACAAGAAGAAGAATGGGAATGGAAGTGTAGCCTTTGCATCTAAAGCTAAAACACCTGAAAGGCTTACATGATCCAAAGCTAAGAAAGTTATATCTGATTCAAGTGATTGTGATCTTTTGGATAATGAGTTAGCCAATCTTGCTCGAAGGATGAACAAGATTGTGGGAAAGAAAGACTTCCAATATAGATTCAAAAATAAAGATAGGAAGGATAAGAAAGATTCAGAGGTAACTTTTTATGAATGTAAGAAAGAAGGACATATAAGGCCTGATTTTCCTTTACTAAAAAGGAAAGACAAAAAGGAGAAACACTCTTAAAGAAACAAGAAAAGGTTTTATAAGACAAAGAAATTATTTAAGGCAAATGATACCTGGAGTGCAAGTGGTAGTGATTCTTCGGATGATTCTTCAGAATATGAGTCCTCAGGACAGAGAAATATTGGACTTTTAGCCATATTACCAATTGAAGATCATTTTCTCATGGCTAAGGTACATAATGCTGAAGCTATTACAAATGTATCTTTGAATGCAAATTATACTGATAATAGATATTATGAATCTTCAAATGATGAATCTTCATCATCAGAAGATGATACATTACCTACTTTTGAAGAAGTATCTAGATTTTCTAAATTACTTGAAAATGAAAATTCTAAACTCAAGAAGAGGCTTGAGAAAGAAAATTATAGAATTTCAGTCTTGACTAAAGAAGTATCAGATCTTTCTAAAGATCTTGATGTGAAAACTTCTGATTTTGAAAATATTTTAAAAACCCTTGAGAAAGTTAAATCTGATAAGGATAAACATTCTAAGGATCTTGAAACTGTGTTTTCAAAGAAAAATATTTTAGAGCCTAACTCTAGTTCAAATTCAAATGTTTTTGAAAATATGAATTTGGTTTTGAAACTAAAGTCGGAAATTTTTTCCTTGAAAAAATGTTTGTCAAACTTTACTCATGGAAAGGAAAACTTTAACAAGATGTATTCTCAAATTAGACCTTTGAGAAATCGTTCTGGTCTTGGTTATACTTATTCCAAACCTGTTTTTAGTAATAACTATTTTGCTCCACAAAAAACCAATTTCTGTTCTAAGTGACAATGTGGTAGACACTAGAGAGGAGATTGTTCTCTTAACAGAAATCAATCTTTATGATTTCATAAAGCTCATTTTTCAAAACAAATGTGGATTCCTAAAATTCTTTTATCTAACCCTTCTGGATCCAAACAAGTTTGGATTCCGAAAAACTAATTTTTTCTTTTTCAGGAAAATGAGAAGTGTACCAATAAGAATATTTGGTACATGGATAGTGGTTGTCCTCGACACATGACCGGAAACAAAGATATCTTTGAAAAGGTTATCAAAACAAAAGGTGGAAATGTTACCTTCGGAGATAATGCTCAAGGAAATATTGTTGGTATTGGTAATATCGTTTTTCATGGAAAAGTTCTTATCTCAAATGTTTTGTTTGTTAAAGGTCTTAGGAACAATCTCATCAGCATAAGTCAATTATGTGATGAAGGTTACCTTGTGAATTTTCGAAATGATAAGTGTCTAGTTCAAAATTACAAGGATAAGTTCATTCTATCTGCCCATAGGCAAGAGAATGTTTACACTATTAACTTAGAAGACATTAGGAGCCACAACTTACCCTGCTTAAGTGCAATAGAAGACCAATCATGGATATGGAATAGAATACTAGGACACTGTAATCTGAGAAACCTTAGTAAACTCTCAAAGAAAAGATTTGTGAAGGGGCTACTGGACCTTAGATATGATTCTTCAAAAGTCTGTGATCCTTGTCAATTTGGAAAACAACATAAAACTAGCTTTAAATCAATTAATGAAGTTTCAACTTCTAATGCATTAAAGCTAGTGCATATGGATCTTTTTGGTCCTACAAAAACTGGAAGCATTGGAGGCAAATACTATGTATTTGTTTTAGTTGACGACTTTACTATATTTATATGGGTCTACTTTCTCACAAAGAAATCTGACACCTTTTACTATTTCAAAACTTTTAGAGCCCATGTTTAAAATGAGAAAAACATACCGTTGATAACTATTCATAGTGATCATGGTGGTGAATTTCAAAATTCATATTTTGAAACTTTTTGTAGTAAGAAAGGTATTACTCAAAATTTCTCAACTCCAAGAACTCCTCAGCAAAATGGTGTTGTTGAAAGAAGAAATTGTAGTCTTCAAGAAATAACCTGAACCATGTTGAGTGAATACTCAATTGCTAAGCACTTTTGGGCTGAAGCTGTTAGTACTGCCTATTATACTATAAATCATTTTTTAACTAGACCATTTCTTAATAAAACCCCTTATGAGTTATGGACTGGCCGAAAACCTAAAGTTTCATACTTCATAGTTTTTGGATGAAAAGTATTCATTCTGAATACAAAATATAATCTACACAAATTTGCACCAAAATCTGATGAAGGAATATTTCTAGGCTATTCTACAACCTCTAAGGATTATAGAGTTTTCAATAAAAACACTTGTATTGTTGAGGAAACAGTACATTTAAAATTCGATGAAACCGATCCTTTTGTTTTCAACCAATCCAATCCTACATCCTCAGATGTGTTTTCAAAAACTGATTATTGACCTTTGATAGAAGATCCTTCTGATAAGGAAAATATTCAAGAAGATACTTCTGAAACATTTACCACGGAATATTTTCTACCATATGCTGATGAACAGGCTTTACAAAACCCAAATCAATTGTTTCTTAGGAATCATCCCAGTGATAACATCATTGGTGATGTAAATCAACCTGTAAGGACCAGAAATTCCTTAAGAAATGAAGTAGAATATCTTGCTTTTCTTTCCCAATTCGAACCAAAAAGTCCAAGTGAGGCCTTAGGTGATGATGATTGGATCAAAGCAATGCAAGATGAACAAAATGAATTTGAGAGGAATCAAGTCTGGACTTTAGTTGATAGACCTAAAGAAACAACTGTGATTGGTGTAAAATTGGTTTTCAGAAACAAGTGTGATGAAAATGGAATCATTGTAAGAAATAAAGAAAGACTTGTTGCTAAAGGCTATAATCAACAAGAGGGAATAGGCTATGAAGAAACATATGCTCATGTATCTATACTTGAAACAATTCGTATTCTATTAGCCTTTGTAGCATATTTTAATTTCAAACTATTTCAAATGGATGTAAAATGTGCTTTTCTAGATGGTTTTGTTCAAGAAGAAGTTTTTGTCGAACAACCTCCTGGTTTTCAAGACTTAAAACATCCTGATCATGTTTTCAAACTTACCAAGGCTCTATATGCTCTTAAACAAGCTCCTAGAGCATGGTATGATAGACTTACATGATTTATTTTACAAAACAATTATACCAAAGGTACAACAGATCCAGCCCTTTTTATAAAAATGGAAAACAAAAATGTTTTGATTGTTCAAATCAATGTTGATGACATCATATTTGGATCAACTAAGAAATCTTTAACTGATTCTTTTGCAAATTTAATGAAATCTGAGTTTGAAATGAGTATGATGGGTGAGTTAACATTCTTTTTAGGTTTTCAAATTTCTCAAAAACCAGAAGGAACATATATATATCAACATAAGTATATAAAATATTTACTCAAAAAGTATGGATATGACAAAACTAAAAGTATTAGCACTCTAATTGGTACCTCAAATACACTTTATCTTGATGATATTGGGAAACCAGAAGATCAAACAATCATTAGTGGTATGATAGGAAGTTTTCTATACATGACAGCTATTCGACCCGACTTAATGTTTTCTGTATTCTTATGTGCAAGATACCAATCTAATCCAAAAGAGTCTCATTTAAAAGTTGTAAAGAGAATCTTTCGGTATTTAAAAGGAACTATGGATTTAGGTATTTTTTACTCTTCTGGGAATGATTTTTTTTTAAAAAGTTTTTCAGATGCTGACTTTGGTGGTTGTAGAATGGATAGAAAAAGTACATCTGGAACATGTCATTTCTTGGGAGATTCCTTGGTTTCTTGGTCCTGCAATAAACAACACTCAGTAGCACTATCCACTGCTGAAGCTGAATATGTAGCAGCTGGAAGTTGTTGTGCTCAAGTATTGTGGATGCAGCACACACTCACTGACTATGGATTGAGTTTCTCCAAAACTCAAATTCTTTGTGATAATACTAGTGCCATATCTCTTAGTAAAAACCCAGCACACCACTCTCGGGAAAAACACATAGATGTTAGGCATCACTTTCATAGGGATCACACATAAAAAGGGGATATTATTCTACAATTTATCGGAACACAAGAACAACTTGTAGACATTTTTACAAAGCCAATACCATCCAATAGATTTGAGTTTATAAAACAGAAGCTAGGAATGATTACATTAAAATAATCATTCATATCTACCTCATGTTTTACAATTCTTCTAACATTAAATAACTCCCTTTGAAAGGGGGAGGACATTTCCTTTTACAATGTTTCTTTTTATCTTATGATATTTAATTATTTACACTCCTAGTATGTGTTTTTTTACTTTTCTATTTACCGTATTGACAGTTTTATCGTATCATTTACCTTTCTGTTTATCGTAATAACCGATGATGGTAATGAATTTCTTTTCCATCGTACTAACTGATGATGGTAATGAATTTCTTTTCCATCGTACTAACTGATGATGGTAATGAATTTCTTTTCCATCGTATCGACCGATGATGGTAATGAATTTATTTTCCATCGTAATAACCGATGATGGTAATGAATTTCTTTTCCATCGTATCGACTGATGATGGTAATGAATTTCTTTTCCATCGTATCAACCAATGATGGTAATGATTTTCTTTTCCATCATACTGACTGATGATGGTAATGAATTTCTTTTCCATCGGCTTGTCAGTTCATGGTAACAAGATTGTTTTCCATCGGCCTGTCAGTTCATGGCAACAAGATTGTTTTCCATCGGCTTGTCAGTTCATGGTAACGACTTTGTTTTCCATCGGTATGACGATTGATAGTTTTATTTTATTTCGTACGGTTGTGTATTCTTTTTAGCTCTACTAAAACCAACAACTACCTTACGTTCTCCGGCAGGTACTTTCCATTTTTTTCGTTTTTAATCCTAACCATTGATATGTTTTCCTCTAATATTAACCGTATAAGATCAATGGTCACCCCTTTATCGCCTATAAATAACCCCCCTCCCCAAACCCACATCGTTTTTTTTTCAGGATCTACGTCAAAGCTCTGCCTCATTTTTTTAAGTCATCATACGATCTTTCATCGGCAGCATCCTTCTGCCTCAATCTTCTGCCAACACTCCTACCGATATGTACTCAAAGTCTTTCTCAAAAAAAAACCTTTTAAGGGAGAGGTTAGTTTCCCGCAACTTCTATGATTCGTATGATTCTACTATCAAGAGGATTATCTTGTTTCAAGGATGGGAGAATTTGTGTGTTGAAAGGCATGTTTCTCAAGATCCAGTTCTCTTTGATGAAGTTTGTCAGTTTTATAAAACTGTATCTTTCGACAAAGACATGACTATCAATTTTTCTTTGTATGATAGAAAGCTATCTATATCTGTGAAACAAGTGGAACATTTTCTAAATGTCCCAATAGAAAGGGATTCTTTCTGTCCATCTCATAAACTACCAGAGGAAGTCGGTACGTTTAATAGAGAAAGCGCTGAGAAGTCTCTTTTTGTTGTGAATGAAGAGAGAAGGAAAGTGGCTCATCTTTCACCGGACAATAGATTTGTGGCTTTATAGATGCAAGTTTTTCTTATCCCAAGGAAAGGGGATAAAGAAACTTTGAATGTTTCTGATATTTTTATGCTTGACTATCTAGTAAATATGAGAAATGTAAATCTCATGGGGTATGTTTTCGAAACAATTAAGAATGTGAAGTCAGGGGAAATCAAATAGAATTTGATTATGTATCCAGCCATTCTTAAAAAGTTTATTCTCGAGAGTATGAAGTTTTGCAACATTCCTTTGAAATGGAAGTTGATAGATTTGAAGCCCTCCTGGATTAGCAAAAGTACTATAAAGAAGTTGAATGTTTGTTTTGATCAGAATTCAAAACTTTTTGTCAGAGATGTAGAATCTGAATCAGCTCAGAATCAATCGGCACCTATTCCAGCCAAAGACATTCAATATACCATTATTACTCAAAAGTCTGATCCGCAAACCAGTTCAAATCCTAAGAATAATCCAATGTACAGTAAAGAGGTTGTATCCAAATGGAGAAAGGATAAGAAATAGATAAAGGAGGGTGATCCAAAGTTCGTTCTTGACCTGGATGAGGCTTTTGCATAAAGAATAAGGGTAGAAGAAACCCTTAAGGTTCAAAAGAAAAAGAAAATTGTTTTGAAAAGAATTGATCAAGACCTTGATATCTCTAAAGTCTTGAAAATGGTTGAGGATGCTAGCGCTCAACTGACGGAAGAAGTGCATCAAGAGCCCATCGTACAAAGTCTTCCTGAGAAAGAAAAAGGAAAACAAATGATGGAAGAGATAGAAGAAGTTAAAGAAGAGGAAAGAAGATTTTCTTTTAGAATTCCTTTATAGTTCGAATAAAAGTAGGAAGGAATCAGTTCAAAAGAAAAGTGAAGATACTCAACAAGTTCCTCGTGTCGATCAAGCGCGAACTCCGGATAGAATTTTGTCTCAAGAAAAGCAAGGTGCTCAATCTTCTCACACTGATAAAGTTGTTGTCATTAGTGATAAAATAGAAAAATAAAGAAAGAAGAAAGAAAAAGAAAAAGGAAAATAGTCTGTTGTAGATTTAAGCCGATCAAATGAACTAGCTTCGTACGATGAAGATACTGATTCAGAACATACAATCTCTCTCAAGAAGAGAGATTATATTGTCCATGTTTTGAGAAGGGTTGAGAAGACTATTCCATATTTCCCCAGGCGAGAAGGGAAGATTGATTTTATTACTGACAATCAAAAGAAGAAGTTTGGCTCTATAAAAGAATTAAGAAAGAAAGTTTTGTCAGTTGAAGCCGATTTGAATGTTATTTCAGAAAGTTCGGTTTCTTATAAGAAGGCCTACAAAAAGATGACCATGTGGTCATACAAAATAGAGATCTCAATCAATGATCATGAGATAGCAATTGAAGATATAAGAAGGTTTTCAAATGATCTTGAAATGTCTTTCAATACGCTTAACAGAGAAATGGTTGAAAGGTTGAATCTTTTGTCTTCTCAACAAGCCGATGTTCCTTCAGTAAAAGACTTACAGGAGAGAATGAATGCCTTTTAGGCTGAGTTTTTGAAAGTCTCATCTTTCAAAGATGAAATAATTCTCTTGAAGAAACAGAACTCTGGGTTATCCAAAGATAACATGATTTTGCAAGATAGAATTGATTCTCTTGAATAAGTAATCAGATTTCAGGAAGAGATAATCAGAAATCAGGATCAACTCTTTGCTGATCAACAAGACCTTCTCAGGAATCAGGGTGATGCTATTTCTAAAGACAAGAAAGTGATAAAAAAGATGAATGTGGTTCTTCATGAGTTGATCAAAAAGGAGAAGGAAAGAGGAAACAAGTGAATTGTATTTGTTATCATGTTTAGTGTTGATTGTTATCATAATGAAATTTCTTTTATCCATTGTCTTGTGATTATTTTCTAACTCCTTTAGACAATTCAAGATTACCCCTTTATTTTTGTAAATCACAAAGGGGGAGAATGTTTTCAAATGGAGAGTATGTTTTTAAAGGGGGAGAATGTTTTATAAAAGGGGAGAATTCTTTACAACACTCATAAGGAAAATCTACGAATATAATCCTTAAGAAAGTCCATACCTAAGGGGGAGTTAGTTGTATTCAATTTCTTATTCAGAAGAGTTTCCAATAGCTCAGGGGAAGATAAGTATTTCTTTTAGTTTTTATTTTGTGATTCGTGCTTTCCAAAAAGGGGGAGATTTTTGAGTCAAAAGTCCTCTTTTGAATTCTATGTTTTGTTTTGGAAAACAAAAATGTCTTGTTAATCCTACTAACCTTGTCTATCGTATCGTACTGATCATGATGATCGTACTGACTATGCGTATCGTACTAATCATACTGATCGTACTGACCATGAAAATCATACAATGCTGATCGTACTAACCATAATGGTCGTACTGATCATGTTGATCGTACTGACCAGGCTAATGGTACTGATCATGCTGATCGTACTGACTATGCGTATCGTACTAATCATACTGATCATACTGACCATGCCAATCGTACAATGCTGATCGTACTGAATATGGAAATTGCATTAACTCAGCTTCTCATGTCTTTTATTACATACTTGTTTTGGTACTTTGTCAAAAACACATGCTTCATTTAAATCTTACTCTTGATTATCTTATTCATACATCTTGTTCTAACCAATACGATGTCATTGAGTTAGTTACAAACTAATCAAAACAATGTCATGATTTCTGTTTCAATATGACCATTATGATGCCAGGTGTCCAAGTCCCTCCGAGTTTTTCGGAGAAATATGACCGTTGGAGGAGATGTGACCGTTGGAACCCGAGGCCTATAAATAGGAGGTCATTTGAAGCTGAGAGTATAACAGAAAACTAAGAACAAGCGTGATACAATTGTGATACTTTGCTTTTATCAAGATCTAGAGAGAGATGTTGTGACTTCTCTCATGCTTTGTGCCTTGTGCGTCCGATCATCGTATCGAGGGATTTGAAGTAATTGAAAGACAGAGGTGTCGATTACCTACAAAATCGAGGGCTGCCAGGGATAGGCAGACGGACGGACCGATCATCGTATCAAGGGATGTCGGGTATAGGCAGATAGACGTTCCAATCATCATATCGAGGGCTGTCGGGGATAGGCAGACAGACGTTCCGATCATCGTATCGAGGGCTCACCAAGGTGTTGGTGAGACAGACCTTTTATCCTAGGTGAAAGGATAACCCTTCTCTTTGGGTTAAAAGAATTTTAATTATTTTACTTTTCCGCTGCTAATTGTATTAGAAAGGAAATTTCTTTTGTTTCCTTTTCTATCTCTTATACATTTGTAATTGTTTCTATTACATCCATTCTATTACATATTTTATTGATTGATTCTATACACTTTAAGGTAGAATCATTCATCATTATATTACTCTGATTATTGTGTTCATCTTGAATACAATTGTTTTACATTTCATCAGTATTACATTACATCATACCTTTTATATTCAATGCAATTGTGGGTGTTTGTATTTGTATTAGTTTAAGATCATTTAAACTAATCTCTTCAGTGCTAAAACTCAAAAGGTTTTTAAACCTACAATTCACCCCCCTCTTGTATTGTTCCATCTAATAGACATACATATCTATATATTCGATCCAACAGTAATAATCTTCCAAACCAAGAAAAATATGGATCATGGTTACATTTGTGGGTCTTGGCCATTCTTCAACAAATTTTGTTTTAGCAGGATCAACAGTTATGCCATTTTTTGAAACAATGTGACCAAGGAAAGAAATTTGGTGTAACTAAAACTCACACTTGCTGAATTTTCCATATAGTTTCTTTTCTTTTAAGGTTTGAAAGATAACCCTTAAATGACTTTAATTCTCCACTTTACTTTAATAAAACACCAAAATATCATCAATGAAAACAACCACAAACGTATCCAAGAACTCATGGAAAATTCTATTCATAAGTTCCATGAATATAGTAGGTGCATTGGTTAACCCAAAAGGCATAACTAAAAATTTATAATGGCCATATCTAGTACGAAACGCAGGCTTCGGAACGTCTTCTTCTTTTACTTTCAACTGATGGTACCCCGAAATCAAGTCAATCTTCAAAAAAAACCAAGCTCTCTATAGCTGATCAAACAAACCATCGATATGAGGCAAAGGTTACTTATTCTTAACAGTAATTCTTTTCAAGGCACTATAATCAATGAAAAGTCTCATTGAACCATCTTTCTTTTTAACAAACAATACAGAAGCACCCTATGGTGATGTTCTAGGTCGAATGAAACTTTTATCTAATAACTCCTACAATTTCTTCTTTTTAACTCTAAAAGTTCAACTTGAGCCATTCGATAAGGAGGTTTTGAAATTGGATTGGAATCAGGAACTAAGTCAACAGTAAATTCATCTTCTCGGTCATGAATAATACCAGTCAACTCATCAAGAAAAACATCAAGATACTCATTTACCAGTGTCACATCATTAATCTGAACTGTTCCTTTATTTTCAACAATATGTGAAAGATAACATTCATTTCCATCTATTACTAGTTTCTAAACTTCTTCATACGTTATCAAAATCAAGGGGTAATTCTTGTACACAAACTGAAAATCTTTCTGAAAAGAAACCTCTTTAGCTCTACAGTCAATCTTAGCATGATAAAGAGAAAGATAATCCATGTCCAAAAAAACATCAAACTCTACTAGAGGAAAAACAATAAGGTTTTCAGATAGATTCTTTCTGCACACAAGGATAGGAAGGTTCTTATAATTTCTTTTTGTCTCAACGTTCCCTCTGGGTGTTTTTTCCATAAGTTCAGGATTCATATCTTGAGATGGAATTCCCAATTTACTAGAAAATTTTTAGAAATGAAAGAATGTGTAGACCCTAAATCAAACAACACATTGGCATAATATGAACAAACAACCAGTGTACCTGATACTACTTCATTCGATGGCCCAACATCTGCTGAAGTAGTTGAAAAGTATTTCACCACCCCTTTCTGCTTGTAGTCTGGCTGCTTTCCCCCCGTTGAGTTCTTCATTAGACACTCATTTTCATAATGACCCATTTCATTACACTTAAAACATCTTACCGCTAGCTTTTCATTGCCTTCTTGATCATCTTCCTTACAGTTACGAGCAATATGACCAGAATTACCACACCAAAATCACTTTCCAGACTTGGATAAACAGTATCCAGGTTGCATTTTACCACACTTCTCATAGTATGGATATTTGGTTTTCTTACCTCTTTGCTTCTTTGATGAATTCTTCCCCTTTGCCTTCCAACTGGACCTCTTATTCTGTTGTTTTTCAATGAACACCTGATCATCAGCAAACTCTATTTCCACCTTCTCCGCACATCGAACAAGTTTTTCATAACTTTTGGCCTCACAAGAAGCTAAAGCCCTTATATACTTTCGCTTTATCCTTGAGTAAAAAGGGTTGATTTTACTATCAAGATCTCGTATGAAATTTGGAGCATTCCTTGCCAGTCGAGTGAACTTTGATTCATAAGCAGCCACTGATTCATCCTCCTGCCTCAATTCTAGGAATTGTTTTTCCATCCTAAGCTGAACCACCTTAGGAAAATATTTCTCAAGAAACATACATTTGAATTCGTCCTAGTGATGATCATCAATCTCATCACTATCCTTGATATTTTTCATCATCGACCACCACTGATCAACTTCACCTTCAAAACGGTAAATAGAAAGACTAACATTTTGATGTTCTGAACACCCCATGACATCAAAAATCTTCTCCAGTGCTTTAATCCATCCTTCTGCTAGCACAGGGTCAGATGATCCTATGAATGATGGGGGATGTTGCTTCATGAAATGTTCCACCACTGACATTTCCTCTGGAGTTGATCTAGCTGATCTCATGAATGGATACCACCACCATTTATAGCCTGAGTCAACTGTGCCATCACTGCAAAAAAATGCTCAGTTCCATCTCTGACCATCTTAGGTTGCTGATTTTGAAGGTTGTCTTCCTCCTGATATCATACCAACATAGCTACCTTTTTTCATCTGCGGAAAACCATTCTGAACAAACATGTCTTAGATGAAGTAACAAGGTAATCTTCAAATGCTATATCATTTAAATTTTACCATTAAAAAAATATTTTGGGTTAATCATTTAATAGAATTATAACTCCTAAAGTTTTCTAAACCTACCTTTGATAACAACTATAAGGCCCCGAACATAAACCTTACTTAATATTGAATTAAATGAATAATTCACATTGGGGATCTTTTTATGTTTATAGTTTCAGAGAATATGATTATAACTATTACATCTCAAAATATTACACATTAGACACTTCTGCAAAGTTTCCCTTTTTTTAAAAAAACATGAACTCTTAAAAAAAGAGTCATGTCTAGTTCCATATTTAAGACAACATGACTTTTCCGTGATCCCATCCTTGACCCTATTCCACATTATGTCCTGTGAAAAACATTTAAAAAAACTTGGGGTGAGCATAAAAATCTCAGTAAGGGATACACAAAGAAAGAAAACTGTTAGTTTTTCAAAACATCAAGTAAACCATGAATACTTTATCAAAGTAACACTTTTCACATTTAAGAAGTAGTAAATACTCTTCACTGAATAAAATATCTCTACTTACCATTTCATAACCAAAATATTACCATAAAACCCATACAAATAACACATAACTTATAAAGGTAACTTGGGACATAAACATACTTAAATGGAATAACCATACGGTCAACTTCCATGCATTTCACTAAATGGAATAGCCATATGGATGACTTCAATACCCAATGCATTGGAGGTTATAAAGTAACCACCCATCCCGGTATTCACGGCACCACCCATCATATGGTTCATCACGTAACCACTCTTCTAATGTCCAAGTACCATTATAAAATCATAATACATAAAACAAATATAATGGAATGAAAAAATTTCCACATTTCGATCACAATATATGACTTAAATATATTGACATAACAAATCCATTATAAAAACCATTTTGAATACCAAAATACATAAAAGAGTATATGTAATTTATTTCATTTTAAAAACATTACGTCTTGTTGAGGAAGCCAAAGACCAAATAATACTCGCAGCGGCGGAAAAGGTCGTCGTCACCATGTACGTTAAAATAAACATTCCTTTTTATCTTTTAGTAAAACACTTTGTATAAAAATTTTCCCTTTGAATGAAATGAAAATTCAAAGGTGTTTTATAAAGCGTATAAAATAAAGTCTTGCATTAGACCAAAATATGCCTCAATGAAAGGAGATTGAGACAAAGTCCCTTACCTCGTGTCCGACTTGACTCGATCGCTCTTTAATCTCCTGAATAATGAACTAGTGTTAATTTCTAATTGATTAAGAACCTTTTTCAAGATTACTATTCTTTTTATATCATTTATTGCCTTGTTATAAACATTATTTAATCATTTAAGTTAATAATGTTCATTTTGTCGATATCTGGTTCTTAAGTCAAAAATGGACTTCTCACAATTACATGTTGTTCATGTGGTAAAAAGTTCATTATATCCAGAATGATATTCATGATTTAGATATCATATATATCATATATATCCAGCATATAATTTTATTTATAATAGTATATAACTTTTAGAGGTAAGAAATGAAATGCACCGTTCATGGAGACGGTAAGGCGTACGTACGCATGAACGCTACTTTAATTTCTATTTCATATTTAATGGAGTGAAATCATAATGATATAAAGGTATATTATAATTACAGTGTAATATCATATATAATATCATTAACTCCATCCTTTATACGTCCCACATATGGCATTAACGAATCAAATCACTTTGAGGGGGTGGTAGTCCGCACTTCCTAAAATGAAGATATTGTGTTTACCCATAATGGAAACCATAAAGGTATGCCATAAATTAAAAATACAGAAGCATAAGGAAAAAATAAACATAATATATATCATATATAAATATAGTGACATCTTAATGTCCACCATGAAAGGTGTTAAAATAAGATTGAACAATCATCGTTTCGTGAGGCAGAAATTCGCCAACCACAGAAATAGTATGTTCTTTAACCATTAGACGAAGGTGTGTGTAAGTGTAGCTCGAATATTTCTCATAGAAACATCCTAGTATATTTAATATACTGGTTTTGTTACAAAATAAATTAATAAAAATGGTTTAGGGGGTTGGAGAAGCAAAAATAAAACAAAGGACCGTTAGGGAAGAATTTACCTTTAAATAGGGTAACTCCTCTTGGTTTGAACCGAAAGGGTTTCTTGATGAGATTTTTGCATAAGGGAAGGCTTCTAGTAAGAAGAGAGGGATATGGAGAGATAAAATGAGCAGATCTTGGCCGAGCCAATGGCTTGATAGGTGTGGGTAATGTGGTATAGGTGGGGGCCTTTTATAAGAGGAGAGGAGGGGAACTCTTGGAAAGTTATAAAATGTTACATTATTATATAATGAGTTTTGGATTTTAAAGGTCCCAAAATTATATATTTCGAGTATAAGGTGATAAGAGTTCTAAATCCACACATACAATAGGTTTTTTTTAATTTTAGGTCTTAGATTTTACATTATCATTTCATTTTATTTAAATCGTTAAATAATGAGGTAATCGCTGCATCATCATGGTGTCATAAATAATTTAATTTATTTAATGTATAATAATTATAAAAAAATATAATGATGTAAGAAGTATTTTTATCTTTATAATGAATATTTATAATCAAAAATATGACTTATATAACCCCATGTAAAAATTGTTTTATTAAAAAAATACATGTTTGTGACATTTTTATTTTAACTTTAAATAAAAAGTTATTAATGTCATTTTCATACCCAAGTGGATAAATGGGGTCCCCAAGTTGACCCATGGATTTTCTTGGTCTTCCATGAAACATCCAATAAGGGTATTACATGTGTCAAGGTCATTTCATATTATTAAAACATTATTTTTACCTTAAATTACACTAATTACCTCTAATCACGATTAATAAAACTTAATAGTTACTATTCTCCAAAAAAATTATTTTAATCCCATTGAACCACATTTTACATAACAAATGACATCCATGTATGTCGTATTTTTCAAATTCAATACACAAAAGTGGTAAAGTTTCATTTAAATGAAAAATCAGTTTTTTAACTACCACATAGTTGTTTCGCTATTCATCATAAATTGAAGCTTTTCAGAAAAATACTAAAAATTCACCCTAAGCTATATTTGATTTTCCAAATTCAAAAATGATATCCATTTTACAAAATTCAAAACATATAAGTTTCATTAATTAATTTAATAATTAATTCCTACTATCAAAACAAATAGCGTGTTTTTATGAAACAATATATATCAAAAAATTGACACGAGTTTAAGTCCAATTTCAAAGTGAAATTAATTCCAATGACCAATATTGGACTAAATGGTAAAAATATATTCTAATTTCACTTTAAAACAAATTAAAAAGATAATATAATCATATAAATAAATTATATTAAAAAGAGGTTTTGAATTAAAATGCAACATTTTTCACTATTCATTAAAAATGAACTTTATCAGAAAAATACCAAAAATTTACACAAAGTAAATTTTGATGCCCCGATTCCAAAGAATAATTTTATTTGGTCCAATATAATGGATAAGAGTGACAAAAACTATATTTAAATAGGGTTCTCCGTCAAAAGGTGATAATTTGACCTTTTAGTGAATATTAGAGTATCTATGCCTAAAATTGATTTCTTTTCTTATTTTAAGCCTTTATCTTTTGTTGGATAAGTGTAAAAACATTTAACAAATCATATATAATAATATTTTAGTTATTTGTATTCATTCCCTCTAATACAATAGCTATGTGTTAACTACCATTTAAAATAATATTATTATATTACTAGTGTGCAACGTAAGATTTCAAAGAAACTCGTTGTTGCGTATCGGGAATGTTATCGAACATAGAAACCCCTTTAAAGTAAAATTAATATTTAATTCGAAAATATTAATAAATAATAAAATGTATTATTCTTTATTTACTTGGGATTTTAAACAGACCACATGCCTAGTATCTAAGACACTATTGAGCAGATCCATCCTAATCATAAGAAATCCACAGTAGCAACTCATCTTGATCAGGGAACTGTGGGTCTCATATAAATCCACCAGTAATATGTGCTCAACTTGAAAATCATTCACATGGTCCTAAACATACCCAGTGGTTGACATATAGGGGTGATAATTAATCTCATTATTCCGCCAAAATAATGAAAATATAAATATATTTTCATAAGTGAATCCTCAGGAAACATGTTTAGCCTAGATGTTACGAAACTGTAAAATATAATTTGAATAACATGAATCCATAGTCGATCCTTGGGTCCATGATCCTGGAAAACTGGTCAAGGATCCATCATATATGTGTGTGTGTGTGTGTGTGTCTTTAAATATAGACTCTAATATATATGTAAATGTATACATATATATATACATATATATATATATATATGATTATGGTAATGAACTAATATAAATCCAAAACAGTCAATCCTCAGGTGTGTAATCCAATTCATTTGGAAATATGATGAAAAGGGTAGTGAGTTTGGTGTCATATTACTCTATACATTTAAAATTTATTCAACCCTTATTTCGTGAATCCTATTCAATAATTCCTGCTTCGGCTAGATCCAAAAATAATCTTATATAATGCTAAGTCCCCATGGGGTGATACATGTCATATCCTTGTGTTCCCCTATATTTATAACCAAACACTACAATGAAGGATTTCATGTCCGGACCAACAATCCAATAGATAAAATTATACATTATATAAATTAACCAAGACCTAAGGAATAAAAATAAGTCATCTTTATGTAATTGTAATAATGAATAAAAATAGATCATTTTTATTATTATTCCATCTAAATTATTTATACATGGAAATTAGAGTATCTGTCAATGAGTTTATAAAACCATCCATCAGATGAGTCCTTCCAAAAAATTGTTTTATGGGAATCGATTAAATACTTAAGAAATACATAAAACTGGTCACATATGAGTCGTTCCAAGGAACAATTGCATAGGAATACATGTATGACTCACAGAATACATAAATCGCCCATATTATGAGTCTATCTAAACAATTTTTGCATGGTAAATTGGGTATCACTTAAGGTTTAATATGACCCCATTTATCATATACATACATCCATGGAATTATTGCATGGAAATAAATGTATCGCCTAATGCATAATACAAACCCATTCCCTGACAATAATGTCTCTGTAATATTATTTGGGATCCAATGTATTAGTAATGGGATGATATAAAGAGTATTCCATCAATTCTATCTAAGGAATTACAAAAAGAAAACCCATAAATCACTCATGGGATAACACAACTAATATGAACATTGATCCAGTAAAAGGTTTTCCATAAAATAGAACCCAAGTATTATTCAATGTATAATAAAATTTATTCCATGATAAAAACATGGGAATCCCTGTAATAATATAATAATAATCTAAAAGGATCAAAAGAAAGGTACTAGGAAACAAATCATGGAATCTCAATAATGAGTATAGCATCATGTTAGGCTCATCATCCAAAAATCAGGAAGTATATCTGATAAATATTAGTAGTAAATACGTGACTAAATAATTAACGAGTGAGGGTGGTCGAATGCCTAACCATTCCCCACTGCTTCTATAACATCACCACATATATTTGATGTATTTTTTCTACGGTTAAGCCTTATTCCATCACAAACCAATCCCCAAATTCAATAGATATGGTGCCAAAAAATGATAGGGAACCTATTTTTTCTCTATGGTTAAACTAGTGAATAAGAATCCAATATGGATCCTCATGGTCTACTCATAAATAAAGGAATCCTAATCATTCTCTACAAATATTATTATGTGATATAATCAAATATCTTCTCTAATGATATGAAAATATAGTCTTCCTAAATGAGATCCTTTGAAAAATACATAAGATGTTTCATCTATAATGGGACCTGTAACAATAATGTTTGAAGATAGAGGCATCCATCGTATTATCCCTATAAAGAGTAAACTGGTATGTTGATACTAAAAGTGACTCCATGGATCATTGTTTATTATATGTTATCTCATTTGGGGACCTTGGTAACAATAACAAGGTAGATTCATCATAATTAAGATCCTTTTGGTAGGAACATAAATATATTCATATTACAAGGGATCAATAGAAAAAACTAATCTCATGGCCACCTAGGCCTAATGGGAATATGTAAAAATAGATATGTACTCAAAGAAGGATCTAAATATTCATCTGTTATGAGTTATTTATCTTGTAAAATCTCAGATAAAAGTTTCTTACTCCCATGAGATAGCTGAATTCGATTACCAAATTAATAACCACTTTATTTATGAGATCCCATGAAACGACTCCTTGGATTCCTCAAATCACCTCTAGGGTTTCATTATCATGATAAAATAATAAATATTCCCTACATGGTCTACTATTGTATACAATAATGTCTTTAAGTAATGAATATATGAAAAAGAAAAATAATTGTATCATAGGGTGTCACATTATGTGTATACCCATGTACACGGTATGTACTCTAAAATCCTCATATGGTTATGTAATCTAGATTGTCATGGATAATAAAAACAAAATTATATGTAGTGTAGATTGCGTTCATCGAATCTACCAAACATGGAGTACCTACCCAAGTACCTCACAAGGAATGGCCAAGTTCTTTTCCAAGCTGTGTACCTCTATATGATACACTACACATATGTGGTCTATACATGTACTCTACAGGGATTTGTTCCCCTTCACGGGATGGCGTTTCAAGTAATTTGAAACATGGATGATTCCTAGTACATGTACTATATAACCCATAAATGGTGTTTACATTTACAAATATTATGATCTATAATTTGGAAGAACTCATAGAATGTGTTCCTAAACTACATGCAGTGTCATTGGGATTTTCTAATGGGAATAACCTCAATTGATCCCAAACACTCCATTTATCCTCAACTAATATGGATCAAAAAACTAGGGGACATATTAAATGATAATATTTCTATATAACCTAAAAAATATATATCTATTTTGGTTTATGAATAAACATAAATAATATCAGTCCTTTTGTGGAATCTTTCAATGATTTGTTAGTATTCATGGTCCATTACATTCACAGGACAATTTAGTTTCTTTCAGACACTATGAAGGTACCCCCCCCCCCCCATATCGCTATCTCTCTATATCTCCCTCTCCATTTTTCTCTCAGTCACATGAGATAAGAGGATACAACAGATATTATATGATAATTAATTGAAGTAAACTACAAAAAAATAAATTGGGATCCAAAAAGAGACCAAATACTCAACATGAAATTATAACAAACCTAGTAAATAATCAATTCTTTGGAATCAAATCCATATAAATGATATTAATATGATGATCCATTAAAATTTTATATATGAATTTACATAATTGAATAAATTATTTTCTAGTTATGTATGTATTAAATATTAATTAATCTAGGAAAAAATAAATGATTCTGAATAGCTTGAAACTCTTACCGTGAGGTAAAAACTTTATTTTGTAACCAATTGAGAGGTAATAAAATTTATTCATGATCATATACCATTTTAAAATGACCGTGTGACATCTAAATGGAATCCAAATTAAAAATATTATACATTTCTCTCAAATTTCAATTCCACAAAACATGTGTCATTACAACCTCTCAGACATGAGACACTTTGTCCTCGAGAATCTATAGGGGAAATCATACAAATGATCTCAACCAAATTGTTTGAATAACCATGGAATCATTACCATACAATGAACTATCTTAGATTATTATTATCTCTCTCTCATAGGAGACAATTAACAATGACTGATCTAGTACTCCCCACTATATGAGAATCCAATTTTCACCTCTAAAAAATTATCATGATAAATGAAACTTATTAATCTCAATTGAAAACAGGGGTCACCACATTCAAATGCATAATGGAGAACTCACCACATAATTTAGTAAATAATTCCTATCCTATATTAAAAAATAATAGGGTTTCATTTCATACCACTAAATATATTAAAATAAAGAGGATTCTCGATATAATACCGATGGTCTCTTAGCGTACCCCAAATAATTTCAACACAGAGCCTGATTATCTCTCACTTGGAGTAAACTATGATTCTATTGTAATGAATTTATAGATATCCTAATCCACACACACTTAAAACATGAAATACATTACTCTAGCCATTCTCATGAATTCATATATCCTGATAATGTGTGTCTAGGACCAAACATGGGTCAACCAACTCAGAGTACTGAATTCATTTTTTATATATCCTCTACCACAAGGAAACATTATTCAATTAACCACAACTCCAAATCAAACATACCATAGAATATTCATTGAAACCATAAGTCCCCAAGTACCACAAGGCCAGTCATCGATTTACAATCTAAATGGTATCACACACATCAATCATGTAGAATTATCACCAAACACAAGCTCTATAATTCTATCTTATAATAATTCAAAACTCACCATGATACTTGTAATGTCAGTCCAAAAAATTCAGATACTCCCTTTGACATCCTCATATAAAATTTAGCAGTATACCTATGTTATGGTTCATTCCACTAATTCCCTCCACTCAGTGTCATTCACATCATGATAATCTACTCTCACTATGTAAACATCATAAATAGATGAAAAACTAGTTAGTATGGCTAAGAACCAAAAAAAAAGATACCCACTCATTCCTGTTTGGATTCCAAATAACCAATGGATACTTGTAAAAATAAAATGTCACTAACAAGAATATATCATCAAACACAAGAACTAATTATGAATTAATCTCAATATCAGAATATATCAAAGATTACTGAAAATAAATAAATTCATATAGCCGACCAAAACTCTAATGTAGGCTTCCCTTGATCAAATTGAAAATATACCAAGTTCTAAGTCATAACTAAGGGCATCTAGGTATCCTACATATCCATACAAATCATTTATCAAAAGGGTCACTAGTTATAACCACCTATACAAATAGATGAAACCATTACAATGGATTTAAGGACCACCTAAACCTATAATGGTCAAAACCGGCATGCATCAACCTATTAAGGCCCCGATCATCTCCATTGATCCCCATAATAAATATACCCTAGGGGCCATGATACCAACATAAAAGAGATACTGAAAAATAATTGATCGTAAATATATATATATATATATATATATATATATATATTTGGTAATACCCAACTGAATAATAGTCCACATGAACATTTTGGTACCTATTGGAATCACACTCAAAAATATGAATAAATAACCACAATTGAGTTTAGTTGAGATGATTTTAATTTTATGTTATTTAAGAAAACATAGTGTAGGTAGTCACTAACACTATAAATAACAGAATATAAGAATAAAAACCCTACGGGGGGTTCAACCCATGGGAATCATGATCCTTATCAACCTAGTAGGGTCACTACAAATCCCATACATGATGACTGATTCATCTTCCTCGCCATAAAATGCATCAATCCAGATCAACATTACCTTCATTAGTATTAAATATATATATTCAATTCATCCAAATTCATAAGAATTGCATAAAAAATAACAAGGTAGAAATGAATTTATATTATTTTATCATAATAAACAAATTTCCTCTACCGCCATTAAAATAACACACTAGGATACTTATAATATGTGAATTATTCAATCAAAATATGATGAATGAGAAGCCTCATTCTTTTAAAGGATGGGAGACATAATACATCATTGTACTATTTCCAACGATCAAGGAGATAGAAATCCATAATAAATCATTAACACTAAAAAACATGTATGTATCTCATAGTGAAAATCATATATAACTATAACATCATAGATCAGAACATCAATATCATATACCAAGAAAACAACACTTCTTATCAGAACACGTGTTCTCTAAAACCAATTTGATATCCATTACAGGTTTTGTAACATTCCTAATAATCGTTTATACCAAATTCCAAATAGTAATAAAACATGAATGTTAAATCTTTGATACCAATTTTTAATGTCCTATCCTGTATTCCACTAATCTGGTCCCTCATTTCAGTTCTGTATAAGGCCTTGAGTGTACCTCTCCATATTCCAGAGGCTACCAACTCATTGAATTATTCATGGGTATTCCATTTAGATTATATGCCAACATATAAGAGTATATAAATTTTGAAGTATATATATATATATCATTATTTATTTAAATGAATAGAGTTATTAAGATGTAAATAACTGAAATAAAATATTAATATATTAATAAATAAATTATAGAAAATTCAAAATAATAATTTAATTTATACCAAAAGGATCTCCCAATAGGCCTATCACATATACAAAAATAAATACATTTATATGAAATAAAATTATAGTGATATATTACTAACTCTAATCTAGAAAACATGAAAGTCTCTAAGACACTTTTGAGATGCTTCTACATTATCATAATAAATCCACATGGGTGGATCTTCTCAATAATAAAGATCTAGATCACACAACTATCCATCATGAAATCAATGATCAAATAGAAAATTAGATATAAGTTCTACACACACACTATGGTGAACATACAGTGGTAAGAAATAATCTCAGTTGGCCACCCCAGTGGTGAACCTATAAATATTCTCTCATAGGTTCATGCTAATCCTAGCCAAAACCCAACTAGAAATGATAAATAAAATAACAAGAAAAAATATATGATCCTCATTTTTTGATCCCAATAAATTAGGAAAGGTTCCATCGTGTATATATATATTTATATTTTTAAAAATATTATTATATATATACAAGAGTAAGGATATGGAAAAATAGGATTCAATATTAGTCAATCCTCAAGTAAATAATCCCGATCATCTAGAAATATGGTGAGAAAGGTCATTTATCAAGGTATCATACCACTCAACCCATGTATAATTATGTTAATCCCTCATTCTGTAATCTCAATCGATATTATCTTTTTGAACCATTGTCGTAAATTTATTTTAAAATGATACCTAACAACAATGGGATAAATTTCTTAGTTGTGGGTTCACCCATTCTTTCCACACATCACTGTAGTGACAGATGTGGTGTACTGATGGAAATGTCGATGAATGTAGAATTAATTTATATGAGTAAATCGGGACATGAGGTACATAACCATGGTTTTTGTATATAATAATAATATATGAATAAGTAATTCATTTTAATTATATGTCCTTCCATGGAATGAAATCACGGGATTCGATGACTTAATCAAGGTATACCTAAACAAATCTATCTTTTGAGTCTATCTAAGGAATCCCATCATGTGAATCCATGTATAACACAATGATTATATAAAAAATCAACTATATGAGTCTGTCTAAGGATTCCATCATTTTAATCCAAGTGTCTCTCAAATTGTAAATAAACCATCCAATATATGTGACCATCCATGTAATTACAACATAGAAATCTAGGTAACACCCAAGGTGTAATACAGACCCTTATATCATATGAGTTGAGACAAGGAATTTCTTCATGGGAATCTAGGTATCACTAAAGGATTAATACAAACCTATGACCCTATAGGTCAATCTATGGAGTCATACATGGGGTCCTAGGTATTTTCAAGTAAAGGTATAAAGTGTAACCTATTGAGTCCGTCCCTGGACTTCCAAACAATGAAACCCAATTTTCACTCTGGAATAACACAATTGAATAATCCTTATAGCCCATACAAATAGTCAAATAAAAAGGAACCCAAGTATCACTCATGTAGTAAGGAACACATCCTTTGAAGTAAATCTATGGATCCCAATAATAATATAAAAATATAATAAATGACCCAAAATAAGGATCCCATGGATGAAACCTAGCATTCCAAAAAAATACAAAAAAATGAGGATCATATGTATGATCTATGGAAGAAAATTTAGTTATTCAAAAAAATTGCATTGCTTCTTGTTACGCTCATTCACTAAATACTGGGAATAATACATTATAATCATTGATGCCTCATTAGTAAATAGTTCAATACATTAATAAATAAAGGGTATGAATGAATTCCAAAGTCACATCTATAACATCAATAACCTCAAATCTTGCATGTTTGGAAAGGATACTATGTTTACACCATCTACCATCAGTATCCAAACCCCAAACACAATAGATCATGGTGAGACAAATTTTGGAGAATGCATTGGGTCACTGTGGTCAAAACACTAGAGATGATTCTTATATGGGGTTCTTATGGTATAATTATAAGAAATGGAATCCAACTCTTGATCCTCTGTAGTGAAGGTAAAGGATGAATCCTAAACTACAACCTTAAAATAGTAATAAAATTATAAATCCTATATAGGATCCTCATAACTATTCATAGGAAGAGGGTTCTTATATGAGAACCTTATGAATACTGTAATAAGAAAAAGGCATCCATCCTGGAATCATTGAAATGAGTAATCATGTATAAAGATCCCAGAAAAGATTCCCTAGGTCATCTGGTATATAAATGTATCTCATAGGGGATACTCAGTAAAAATAAAAATTTAGAGGCATCGTACAAAGGATTTTTTGGTAAAAAATTAACAAGAGGCATCATGTAAAGGATCCTCAAAAAAAAATTCATGGCCTCCTAGTGTGTGATGGTATAAATTATAAAATAAATTTACACATTAAAATATCGAAATTATCATATTTTAAGATATTTGGGTCATTTTCAATCGTAAATGAAATTATCTCTCTTACAGGATATATCTGAATTCGATTATTAGAGGAGGAAGCACTACATTTATGAAAATTCATAAAATGCCTCCTAGGATTCCTAAAATAACATCAAGGGATTCATTAATATGATATATGTGGAATGATACCAAATATTTAATATGGATTTTCCCAATTATTAATCCCATGAATGAATATATAAAAAACATAAAGTGGATGTGAGTTGAAGTTCATGATGGGTATATCCTAGTACACAACATGTACAATTTAAGCCCCAAAGAGGAATGTACTATATATATATATGGCACGTAAAAACCCAAGTACATCAAATTTTGATCATGTACATGTTGTGTTCCCAAAATGGGGTAATTTCTCATGAGCTTCAGATGTTATATCCATGTACTTTTCATGGTAATATACCTCAAAATGGCATCCAACCCACATAGTGTCTGGCCAGGTACACTACATGCAATGTGTCCCCACACAATCATTCAGGATATGTACTCAATAAAATAGATGGGACCATGTATATTGATGGTATACCCTATAAAATTCATGTAAATATCAAAATATCATATTACATGGATGGTAAGAACATAAGAATTGGGTTCCAGAATTACACAATGTGTGTTTAAGATTCCCAAATTTAAAACCCCTCAAATCATCACAAAACCCTCTTCTTCACCCAAAATCTATAGATTTACCATATAAAGGGAATAATAACTGATAATGTAGATATAAAACATGAAAAATTAAAAATATATCATTATTTATATAAAAACATAAAAAAATAATCCAATATTTTTGAGGAATTTGATGATGTTTCACCTGTATTAATATTCAGCATATATCGAATGATGAGCCACCTCCTCTGGATCTCCAAGATGATACCTTCCAAACTACTTATCTAAATATATATATATATTCACATACCTTTTCCACTTTATTTAGTAATATTGGAGACTCAAAGGAGGGACGTACATAAGAATCCACAGAAGGAAAATAAAGAAAATGTGAATATAAAAATAATGAAAAAAAGTATTAGTAAAATGGGTATATTCCTGGACCTAGATCCCAAAATGAGTTTATAACCCATAAAATAATGAACATGCCATTATATAAATAAATGTATAAATCAAAACTCAATCTTATACTTTGTTAAAATGATATTACTAAATGAATGTATGTGAATAAATTAATATCTAATTTTGTAATTAAGAAAAATAATTTATTATAAGAAAATTAAAATGGTTTGAAAAACCAAAAAAATCCTTCCCTTGGAAAATACCATGTTAAATTAATAGTGGGGTGGTTTAAAATTTATCCTATATCATCTATGAGGGTAAATGGCTATTTTACCCCTTATAAGAATAAATAAAATCTAAAATTCCCAATCAGAAAAATAATAGGTCGTTATAAATCATATTCAGGAGTCATGTCATTATTATTATTATTTATTTATACTTCTATAATAATGTAATAAAATAAAAGAACTGTAATTCCATTTTGTTTTGAAAATATAATTGTTTTTGGAATAAGATTATTAAATTAAATCATTTTTGTAGATGAGGATCACCCCCATATCTTTAATATTTTATTGGGTTCACTCCATATTACACCATTTCCTTAAAAAGTGAATACTGCCAAGACATTAATAAAGTAAATTTTCTTTTATTGATCTAGGATCACTCCACACTTAGGTACTAAATTGGTCGTGACATCTCTATCTTCTCCTAATATATTTGATTTCTATATAATATTTGGTTCAAACATCACAAAATGAAAATCATTTATATTTTTGTTAAAATGTAATGAAATGTTCATCATATAATTACCCATGGAAACAAAAAAATTAACCTGAACACTTAATTATTTCATCATAGAGTAAGCAATGGAAAATAAAATCATTATAATTATATTTCATTATTTTATCATAACATAACATTTGGAAAATAAATGGGTTTTAATAAAAGTTACATCATAACATAGTTAATCATTGGGAAAAAAATAGTTTCATAGAATCATCCCAAATATATTATAATCCATAAAATTAACGAATATTAACACATTCATTGGGTAATATCCTTAGTAATGAAAATGTAATAACAACATATGATATTATATATTTTAAATTAATTTAAATGATCCCAAAAATATTTTATGAGGAAAATATCCCTTTCACATTGAAATATATTATTTAAAATATAAAAAATTCAGATATATTTATTATATAGTATGAATTTAGGAAAAAATTTGAACCATATAAGGGAATCATTAATTATTTTAGAATGATTGATGGTTGGATTTTTTTTACATTTTTTATGATAAAATAAAGACTCTATTCTCATTTTTTGCAAAAAGTAAAAAGTTCATCATTAAAAAAATGTAAATAGTATTTATCCAGAAAAAATTTTAAGTTAATTAATCATGGGTTAAAATGAAATTAAAAATTCATATGATAATATAATGACATAGGTTTCACCATTATTTAAATCATGAATACAAAATAAAAAATATTTTTAACAAAAGGGAAAATAATTTTTCCCCTTAAAAACACAATTTTGTTATGTTGAGTTTTTAATGAGTTTTAAATGAAATGAAAACAAGAAATATCTATAAGTAACATGACAAGTAAAATATTTTCTGGATTCATGATATATGGATAAAAATATATTTATATTAAAAACATAATCATAAATAATCTTGATAAACTGTTATATTATTACCTAAATCCATAACCTAATAGTCACTATATATCTAATAACAAAATAATCTATTATAATAATAATAAATGATTAATAAATCTTATTTTGAGTCATGTAAACACATACAATATAATATATGATCCACTTATATCTTTTCATCCAATATTTATTGGATAATTCCATTAAAAATTTTTATTTCTTGGAATTAACAATTTCATTTTTCAAGAGAGTTTGGGTTCTATAGGTCCAAAAAAAGTGTTTTCATTATGGATCCATCATATAAATAAGTTTATCTTTTTATGTGTAAAAAATACATTCATTATATGTATATATATATTCATCTATAAAAGGGATGAATGATAATTAAATTATACTATTTTTGGAGATAGTAAGACATATGTCTCAATGAACGACATTTAATAATTTTGTATGATGGAATAATGTAATATTAAATTACAATTAGGAATTTTAGAGTAATTACTATATCATATATACCATTTATATTTTCTAACATTTCTTCTATTTATATCTTTTTTTGTGGAAATTAAAAATGAATCACGTCACTTTGTGGGGGAGATATTCCACTTGTTTGTCGAAGAAATGATAACAACTTCCAAAGAATGACAAGGAAATAATATTTTATATTAATCTGATATAATAATAACAATAATATAATTATCATAAATATTTATATATACTATATCTATGATAGTAACCATACATTAATGATGTTGATGAAGTATAATGTTTATCACTCTATAGAGGCAATAGTTCACATGTAAACACCGTCGACACATTCACATAACATTTTCTGAAAAAGATAATCAATATTCACTGTTTCATAATAATAATAATAAAATTTAAGTATGTTAAGGATACTGAATATAATATTTAACAATGAAGACCATTTTTTTAGATCAGGTTAAAGAAAATATAACTTGAAATTGGTCACATAATGTTAATAACCAACACTAGTCTACCCCAAATTGTTCTCTTGAGCTCGCTTGCAACAAGTCCCGATATGTTTTTTGATACTCCTAGTCTAGAAAATATTGTTCATATTCAATAATACCTCAAATAGTATTTATTTAAACCCTTATAAATTAAAAAATGAAAAATATAATCATTGAATTGATATAGAAAAGAAATCAAATTTGATTTACCTTCATGTGACCTTAAGGGTTACCACCAACCACATAACTAATGCCTCCCTCTTAGAAAACTAGAGAAGGGTAGATCATGAAACTAAAAATTTATAGAGAATATTTTTGTGTGAAGAGAAATCAATAGTATGTATTCCATGGAAAAATAACATCATATTCCTTAACATTAATGAGAAATCTAAATAATAATAGTGTAAATATAGAAAATATAAAAATAAATTTTTATAATCATTTAAAAAAAAATTTGAAATTTCTATTTTAATAAAGACCAATATACATCACATAAGAATAAAATTAAATTATAAAAACATCCTAGATGGATTCACTATAAATGTTTCCATATCTAAAATAGTTTCATCTTTATGAAATGAAAACATATATTTCATTTCACATTTAAATAAGAAAATAGTGGTATTGGAAGCATTTTTTGATAATTTTTAAAAATGATTGTTAAAGTGAATTTAAAATATGGAACATTATAAAAAAAGAGAAAAAATGAGAGAAATATCAATCAATGATTAAAATTTAGTTTGGATAGTTCTGTTCACAGGATTATCGTACCATTAGTGACAAATCCAAAATACACATCCTTGTACGCGAGCCTCTAAAATGAAAATATCCATTGTTCATGTGGTATATAGAATATTTTGTATTTATAAATTGTTTTATAGGGTAATACAAGTAGGTTACCAATGATGAATCCCTTCCCACATTTCTAGTATATGAGTCCTTATTCCACTAGCCAAGGTATCCTGGATTCTTATGTTCATGCTAAACTAGAGGGGAGTTTTTATTAGGACTTGAAATATATATACTTATCCCTTTCTATTCTAAAAATAAAACTCCCATATCTCACAAATTTGAACTGCTATTAAGAGAAGTCCCATTTCCCATTCTAAAATACAAAGCAATTTAGAATCTTCTTTTTCCGTCATACAAAAATATCCAAAATTTATCTCCAACCGTGTTTTTATTATAAGGGAGTCCCTTACGAGGGATTTTCATTTCCTCAAAATATTTTGTGTTTATAAATAGGCAACATCACTATTAAATAAACATGGTTCATTCAGAAAAAGAAACAACTGTGAGTCCATTTATATGATCCAAATCTATTTACATAATATATAAATTACATATGAAAATTAAAACACGCATTTATAACACCATAAAATCATACATTTCAAATTAAATGCTTGGACATAGGGACCCTTCCTCAAAACATGTTTCCTTTTATAATAAAAAGTTCCCACATATTCTCATATAGACCATTACACACAAAATATATATCGATATAAGCTTCAATGGTTATTTTTTTATATACATGTGGAATGATGTACCAATAGGTAATACATATATATACATATTCTTATATTTACCTATGTATGTCTTAGAAATCAATCTTCATGGATCCACAAGAAGTCCCTTTAACTAATGGTGGACCAAAACTATTTCAATGAGGTCCAAGGGAACACTCTAAAAATACAATTTAATCAAAAAAAACAATAAAATAAAATAAAATTTCATATGATAAAAACATATGATAATTGAAAAGAAACTACTGGTGAACTCTCTTTCCATAAATTTCATGGCATAAAATAGCTTTATTAGGACCACATAAACCCTAAAAACGATGAAACAACTTAAATAACCACCCAAATATGGTTAGGTTTTGTCCATGTAATTACCAAAAATAAAGGGAGAAATAAAACAATAAATAAAATTGATGATGAATAATTGGGAGTAGAGGACATGCCGATATGGACAGATCACAATAGAAATCGAAAATAAAAATCATCCAACCTAATGGTGAGGATAAGAAGCATTTTCTTAGTTAGGTTCCCTTCTTCTCATGGTGTATTTCACAACATATAGAGGGTAGAGGGTATTAGATTCTCCCATAGGGAATAAAGGGATGGTGGATTAAATTTTTATTTACAATTTTATTATTGTTATTATTTTCCTTATTAATTTATTTTAATTTATTTTAATTAAATTTATCTAAATCCCTAAGAATGTGGCATAGTTTTTCCACATGTACTCTTAGACTGTGCACCAACCATGTGGTCACCTATATCTAGGGTGACATGGGATACATGGATTGGCACATAACCATGCACCTGACCATGTAGCCTCGAAAGAGACACTATATAGGACAGATGATATTTCTTTACACCATTTCATGGTTTCCTTTAACTATGATCCATCTGTTCATGACCCCCTACCCATAAAAATTGGTATGTTCTATAAGGAAAAAAAATTAGGAATCTACTTGAACACCAAACAAAATAATATTGATAAATATTATAAAAGAATAAAAAACATTGGCAAGGTGTGGAATTTATCCCAAAAATATAATCTTTATTACCCAATAAAGAAACTAAGAATAAATAGGGAACAAAAATATATCACTCTAGTAAAAAATTATCTCCAAAAAACAACAAAATAAAATAAATCTATAAACCTTTTTGTAAAATTTCAGATTTACAAGTCACGCCTTACCAAATCGAGAGAATTAAACAAGGATATTTTACAGTTTTTGTATCCATACCATTTTAAAACAATATATTATGTATTTACCACTGACATAAGCATTTTATGATAAAAGAGACTAAGACTAAAAACAATACAAAGTGAATATTCAAAATTTTCAAAAGATTCATAAATCTCCAAATATGAGCTACCAGAAAACTAAACCCATTCCAAAATAATTCTAACCATTAAAAATCACATATTCATAGGGAAAAAACTATATATATATCAAAGAAACATATCCCCTAAAACCATAATTTAATGGAGTCCAAAAATATATATAGATGATATGAAAAACTCAAACTGATTCCTCTTGATGTTATAGACAATAATTTGGATATACATTACCCCACACATTATATCTCCTTGACTGAGTGAAAATCATCACTATGATACTATGGATGGAGTGCAGATATCTTGATGGATCTTATACCCCAAAGTTATATTCTTCCATTCCCTAAATGAAATGTCTTATTTCTATAAAATGACTTACTAAACCTCTTAATGTGTATCTAGTGGACACAAAAAATCAAATACCTTAGAGTACTATATATTGATGAAAATGAACCCTCGTTCTAACTATAAGGGAAGAAATAAAGTGAGTGGTCCACCAATCATGACATTGAAACTGAAAATGAACACACCCCATTAATTTTTCATCCAGTTCACACTCCACAATAGATGGGGAACCCTTCAAAAGAATGTTGAAAAACAATAATTCCTACTACCAAAAATATTCTCTCTACAAACCAACAATCAAACAGACACAACATTCACCAACTTCAAGAATATAAAATTCCCAAATAATATAACACTATACTTAATCTAGATATTGATAACCCACATAACGTTGGGATATTTCAACTGATCTCTCAATGTTGACTCTAATAAAACCAAACTAACATATTCAAGATGGAAAACACAAACCTTCACTAACTATTGATTGATCAAACATAAAATTTGTAATAATTTTACTATTAATGATCATTTTCCACATCATAAAATTGTAAACATAAGAAATGAACTTGACACCACCACTCCCCTGTGTGTCTGGACAAGACCTATGACTAAAAGATACTCCCTTGAAAAATTTAGGGCCTTTATTTGTGAAAACATCTATATAACATAAAAAACGCATCCAAGACAATAGCATACCAAACATCAACCATAATTCCCCATAGATCACATTTCTAAAAAAACAATTTTAGAAACCAAGAACCACATAATAGAAATAATATCCCCATTTTTACACCACAACATTCACTCAAAAATTCAAAACCATTTTCTACATTAAAATAATGTAAAAATGAATTTATAAAACATTCTGTTTCAGTTCCATTAGGAATTAAAAATTCCAAAATATCAACCTATAGAAACAAGTCAATACCATTTTAAAAAATAATTCCAAACTGTAAAACAAGATAAGAAGGATGTTCAAATACCAGAGATATTTCATGGTGCCCTGAATATTTTAATTCCCTTGCTAACTGAATCCCACATCCATAAGTACCAATAAACATCTACATACAAAATATACATATATATATATATATATATCTTGATTCATAGGAATACTAAGGATTTACTAACATAAACTAGATCACTTCCGAAAAAACTGTTGAATTTCAAAAAATTATTTTGGAAGCACCTCTTATCATCACTATAAAACATTATCTAATTCCAGGTTCACTTTCCTACTACAAAACTCATAAATCCTTCCAAAACTCCAAAAAATCGTCACTTATATTTTTTAAAAAAACATATAAATTTTATTTAACATAATTCATTCAATTTAGTAGTAAATTTTTTTATAAACTAAAAATCATAATTTTAATATCACGTAAATGCACCCAATGAAATCAACACCTAAATAAATAAAATTCAAAATTCCCATAGAAAATGATATTGGGCATAGATTTTTTACAATATTTGGACTCCATCTACCAACCATTTGGTTATAATGGATATTATAAAAGCAAACTCTACAATACTCACATTGTTTTATAGACCCTGAAAAACCCCAATGAACCCTCTAAATCCTACCAAATATCAACTCCAACCTCATTTTTTCTCAAACCACACAAAAAATTCCCAATTCCAAAAAACATAGTCAATCATAGAACTAAAAAATCATAAATAATTTTATGATTCCAACATGGATCTCATATAATAATCATCACATACCACAAAATAAATTTAATCATCCTTTTGAATTGATTGTGATAAAGAACCAACAATCAATATACAAATTGAATTATGAAAATCCTAGATTTGAACTTCTGAATATTTGAAAATAACAAGGGATCATTTCATTTATACCACTTTCTTATGAACCAAACTAGGTCAACCTCAAACTAGACACTCGATCCAGCATACATTAATGCCTGATAGGAATTCCTTGTCTTCCATTGCTGGAATTAGCAAAGGGAATAAAGATTAAATCAACTGGGAATAAATTACTCTTTTAAAATTAGAATCATAAAAATAAAAACAAAACAATAAAAAGACATTTTAGATGTGGAATATAACTAAAAATAGAATTATTTCTATGTGACCTTTTGGGTTACCAGCAACCATTGAACAAACCTAATAAAATTATAGAAACATTAAAGGGGAGAACCTAAAATGGACAAATTCTAGATAATATACGCGTTAGTGAAAAAATAATATAAGGGATACCAAAGGTATAAAATTCAATATATATTACTATTAATGGAAAATAAAAATTAAGAATTTTTTAAAATAATATATATATATAAATTCTAATTTATTAGTTAAAAATTATTTATATATTAAGAAAAATACCTTTATACATCATGTTTTCAAAAAAACATTCTACAAAGAAATTCATGAAGATTCACAATATAAGTCAAAAATGGTAAAATTGGTTCCTTAGTGTGAAATAAAAATCTATATTTCATTTTACAAAGAAACTATAAAACAAATTTAAGTGATACATGCTTCTTAACATTACTAAACATGAGTAAGATTCAAGGAAAATATAATTTAAAATAAAATAAATTGGAAAATAGTATAAAATTTTAGAGCAAAGCACCTCAAGAAATTCTTATATAGAACAGTATGTTGGGTTCATTTGAACCTCATAACAATTTTTATAGATCTAGAATAAATATCTACATTTATGGCTTTCTAGAGGGGAAAATTTGATGTTATAGTGTTATAAAAAATATATAATATGTTTAGTTTGTTTTGTAACAAGATTTTATTGGGGAGACTTGTTGAAATACCTACAAACAATTCCAATGTATTAATAATTAATTTTCATTCCTATGTAAATAGGATTCCCATTTTCCATGCTCAACTGGTGGTGAAATTTATCAAGATATCAAACACATATAATTATTATATATATTTTTTTAAACAAATATTCATGTCTCACCTCTAAAATACAATCACAAGAGGAACCCCATTTCACATTGAAAATAAATAATAAATTATAATCCACTTCATCAAGAAAACTCTCATGTTACTTATTTTAGTCAAACAAAATTTCTTGATACAAGGAAAATCCATATGGGGGGTTTTCATTTCCAAAAATCAATTCATGTTGACAACACATCATCGTCAATATTTAAGAAACAATTTTCTTATACGAAGTAACCTATGTAATTTCATATTTTATAATATAATCCTTTTTTCAAATTGAACATTCTCAATTCTACAAAAATAATCATGAAACCATGATTTACCAAATGTAACCAATTATGGAAGCATAGATAAAAACATAGAAACCATGTGTGACAAAATTTCAATAAACTATAAACAGTTCCATAACATATAAATTTAATATAATAAAGAATAAATATATTAAATATATTAATAAATTATTGATTTAAATTTAAATTCATTGAAATTGGGACCCTTATAAAATATATGTATCCTTTTACTAAGCCTACTTCACACATAGACACACATACATTAATCTATATATACTTAAATGTATATTTTCTATTTTCCATCTATGAAGATTTAAAAAGAGATAATATATGTATATATACCAATGCATGTCTGCTAAATTTAAATTCAAAGAGATAAAAATGATTAATTTATCAAAAAAAATGACCCAAAACAACCTTGTGAAGGTCAATTGAACACCAAAAAAACACAAGAAACTGAAGACACACAAATGAATTAAATAATTTTTTTCAATGATGTAAAATGTATGAAACCCATCCTAAAACCGATTTATAACTAATTTTCATGAATCACTATATGTACAACAGTCCTTAATTGAACATTGAGTACTATAGAAACTAATAAACATCCAAAATAAACACCCAAATCAGGTTGTGGTTCAAACACGAGGAACACACCACTAGAAGGGACATTTTAGTTTTCTATCGATTAAGGTGGTTTAAATTGGATGATAGTTAATAACGGATACCCTATTCTACGAATCAATGATATTTTTTACCATTTGATAGGTTTATCTTTTTTATTCAATATTGAATTGAGATAGTGTTATTTTTAACAAATGGTGAGACCTTCTTATATTCCATGAACGACTTTTAGGAGTAGGTAAGGGTTGTATGAGTTTTCTATGCTATCTTTTAGGTTGGATAATTCACCTAAATTGTTCATGAACCTGATGAATCGAATCATCCATGAATACATATTATATGTTTTTATTGTTTTGTGGATTATATATTGTTATAATCTAAGACACATGAAGATATATCCAAACATCTGGACAATGTATTGATTATACTAAGAGAGAATAATATATACTCCCTTATATCCAAATTTAATTTCATGATTTGAATTTTTTATTTCATGGTTCACACCATCACTGAGGATGGTGTGTTAGTAGAACTAGAGAAATTTCAGGTTGTTTTATCATGGGAATAGACTATAAACATTATATATATTCAATTGTTTCTTGTTTAGTAGGATATTAATGATGTTTTATAAAAGACTAGTACAATATGGAAGGACCAATTTTGGTTTTAGATAATATGTTAATCAATTTTTAATTATATGGGGAACGTGATAATTTTTTTCATGAGATAATGAAGTAGATAGAAACTGCACTAATTGTGATGCTACACGATCTAGGAAAATATTATACATTACTTTTTGAAGCATATGTTTTTGGTAATAGGATAGTGTAGATAAAAAATGATTGGTTTATGGTGTATGTATTATGGAATTTGAGGAAACGTGAATAGAATCCCCATACACATGAGGTTGAATTAGTCATGGTGGTGTATGATTTTATATGTTGGAAGTATTACTTGTGGGGAGAGGTGTTTATTGTGTGTACTGATTATAAAATCCATATGAACATCTTTTCCAAGTGCAATTTGAATATTAATAATTTAATATGGGTTGAGAATGTGATTTATTTTGATTTTTAGCTAGATTACAATCTGAAAATGTGGAATTCTATTACATATTCATTGAGTTAGAAGACACAAAACATGGCTGTTTCAAAATCTAGATCCAACTAGATTATGATGGCATTATTTTATGATATTCACCATGATGTTTAGGGTAAAAAAGGTCATTTGAAACATGAATCACAATTAGTAGATTCTAGACTTATGAGGTGGATCATGGAGATGTAGTATAAGGATCCATAGTGTTTTCCTTGAGGGAACATCTTGAAGGTGGGGTGTCACATTTCGATTGGGAGATTGGTGATGATGATATCATTTATGTTCATAGTCATTTTTTTGTGTCTACTAGTATGCAAGAAGTATTGATGTGTGAGTTCTATGCCTAAAAGTGGGAATTGAATCATAATTTCAACAATATGTATTATGATATTCATATATATTATTGTTGTCCAAGGTAATGGAATGTTGTTGAAAATTTCATTACAGGATGTCACAACAGTCATCAGGTGATGTTAGTGCATTAGCAACTGTGTGGTTTTTTTATCCATTATCCCATCAGAATAAAATTGGGATAATACAGTGAAGGATTTTGTTTTAATTATTTTGAGGAATCTTTATATGAATAATGTGATATGGGTAGTAATGGATCGGTTGTACAAAATGTATCATTTCTTAATGATACGAGAGACCGGAACTATTTACCATTTGGTTGATTTTAATGTTTGGAAGATAGTTTGGTTTAATGGGGTGTTTGAAAAATATAATTTCGCATCATGATCATCATTTTACATCTCAATTATAGTAGGGGTGAATGAATAAACAAGGTACCTAACTGTTTTTAGTATTTTATTCCACCCTCATACAGATGGGTACTCAAAATGTACTATTTAGGTGTTAGAGGACATTTTTAGGACATCAATCTGTTGCATTTGTGAATGAAGGGAGAATAAATCAGTTTTTCTTGAGTTTGTCTATAATAATAGTTTCTAGGAAATGAAATAGATGGGACTATATGAGGCACACTATATATATTTTTTATATATATGTTATGTTTAATGGATGATAGGGAATAATATTATTTGGGACCAAGTCTCATACTAGAGACATCATGATATGTTCATTTGATCTGTAAAAATAGGGTTAAAACAAAGATTAAAAAAATGGAATGCTTCTATCTCTATCGTAGACATATAGACATTATGGTGGTTGGTTTTGTTCTACATAGAGTGTCCCCATGGATAGGTCACCATTGGATTTATAAAGAGGGTATGATGGACCACGGTACATGGGGTCATTTATGATTATTTAAAGTATCAGACAAGTGGAATACTAATTGGTTCTTACACTATAGATAGTGTCATGCATACTATTTTTTATGTTTTATTTTTATCAATATCACCCTGACCCATCTCAATTGAATGAAATTGATGATGATGACCTTGAGGATAATGTGTCCTTTTAGGATCATCCAATTCTTTTTGGGGACCATAGTTAGAATGTTAATGTTAAAGGTTTGTTCCTTACAATTGAGACTTATGGATGCATGGTATTGTTCAAGAAGAGTCCATGGAGTTATAGTTAGATATGAGGGATCAGTGGACCATTCTCTTATCCTCAGAATCTCAATGATAACGGGTTGATAGGATCAAGGGTGATCCCTTATAATGTTGTGAGGTCGTAACATCCCATAAAAATGTAAGTAAATTCTTGTACATTTTAGGGATTATGTCCTCATAAGTTGAATAATTAATTATTTCATGTGTTTATGTGGGGACATGAAGATTTTCTTGGGATTCATGACATGAAATACAAGGAAAAGTGGTCATCCAGTGCAATTATCTTTATTGGTGCACTGTTAGTAGTAACTATTCTTCCAAATAGAGCATTCATAGAGGAGGGTTCATAGTGTAAGTAAATCATGGGAGGTTGTGTGAATAATATTGCATGCTTGGACTGAGCCACCCGACATTGTAATCACGTGGTTCAACCAATAGTGTGGGCTCTTCAGAAAAAATTGCAACTTATACCCCTTTTAGATAAAGGGTGGAAAACAATTCTCACATAGTTTAGCCAATGGTGTGGCTAACCCATGGGACACATTAAATGATTGTTTTTAACCTTTTTCATAGTGGGATTTGCTTTTTCTAACTCTATATTCTCCTACATTAATCCTCCAAAATCCCATAGTGATGAACTAAATCACGATAATCTTCACAATAATAAATCTCCATTATTACTAAGTAGTTTGGAGAACCATTTGTTATGAATCAAATATCTAGATGATTCTAACACTCCTTTTCATTCCCTTTTAATTATTACGGTTTATGTTTTAGTTATTCTTCTTCTAAATCTATAAAATCCTAATTTTCTAATTGATTATAGGTTGGGGATTCAAAGGGTGTTTGAATATGAATAAAAGGATAAAATTAAGCGATCTTTCATGTTCGAAAACAATATAGGTGGTAAAAATGTTAAAAAATATTTTCTAGAAGATTTGTTAATTAGTATGTTGTTTTTATTTTATACAGTTGTGTTTTCAATATTTTTTCCTTGGATTAATTGATGTTTTAATTTTTTAATTGATGAATTAAACCAATCATGATATCATGGGATGAATTGAGGTTGAATATTCTAATATAAAGTCTCCACATGGGGTGTTACATACTTATGAACATTGGATTTGTGTTTTTAACTATTAAATTGAAGGGTTTAAGAGATATAACCTTTTGTGGTATGTTTAACAAGATAACATAGGTTAATGATGGAAATATTAGAGAAATGTCTTAGTTGGTTAACTTGGATGGTGAAATGATATTGATTTTAAGTGTTCTTAATTGATAACATGAAATAAGTGTAAATTTGGTATAATATTAATACATTAATATTTTAGGAAATTAAAATGGTAAATGCAGTAATGGGTTAAGGCATAAGAATGATTTCAATATTGAAATAACTATGAATTTTAAATTTTTTGTAAGTTCAATTAGTATAATTTTTTGAATTTGTATATGTGTAAAAGGATTAAAGAATCTTCTTCATATGGCTTGGTGGTATGTGTGGGGTATTGTACTTGAGGATCTACACACGTAAATCGGGTTAAATTATTGATCTAAACACCACATCTTTTAATACATTCCCTAGAGAATTGGACTCGGTATCTATGCCCCTAAATATTTCATATAGTTAGATTACCTAAACTGAGTCTCCAGGGTAATTATTATTAAATTATTATTAAATTATTATGCAATGTATGTCCCTAGTGATATAGGGAACTTCATTCAACCCCTTATTAATTTTTTATACTCTAAACCTAGGATGATGTGAAATTGATGAAAATTTGAAACCCATTAGACAGATGATGAACATGGTACTAATGAACATAATGAATTACAAGAACCCTCTTGAAATTTCATTAATCTTGGTTTTTGTATAATTATTTAATGAAAAATCTATTCAGATTTGATATTTTGTTGACAACATAGGTTGTGGCCTACAGAGTTGTTCCCACCCCCTAATTAGGACACCATTGCGTACCAGACCAGACTTCATGCTTGTTTGGAAGGACCAAGGAAATATCCCTTTGTTAAATGGTTGATTTTGGAGTGGGACATTAAAGGATGAAGGTTCTAATAGGGAGTTGGCACCCAATTTTGTAGATTTAGTAGTTCATCATAATATGGGGTTTCCTTACAATTGAAACTGTGTGACATGTCATATCATATTTACTATTTTGTGGTCATGTACCTAGTTTTGGGAAATATAAAGTAATGAATGGTCGTTGGATATATTGTTTCATTTATTTCTTATTCTTGTTTTACATGTCGTTCTGTAATAAAGATTGTATAGTCTCCTTACATAACACATTAGACCATTGTTGTCATACATACATACATACATACATATATACATACGTACGTACGTACGTATATACATACACACATACATACATACATACATACATACATACATATATACATACATAGATACATACATAGATATATACATACATACATACAAACATACATATATACACACATACAGACACACACACACACACACACACACACATACATACAGACATCCATACACATACATTCATTCATACATCCATATATACATACATACAGACATACATACTTACAAACAAACATACATACATACATACATACATACATACATACATACACACACACACACAAACACACATACATACATATATCAATACGTACATAAATACATCCATCCATACATACATACATACATACATACATACATACATGCATACATACATACATATATGCATACATACATACATACATACATACATACACACATACATAAAAAGATACATACATACCTAAAAACATACATAAATACATACATATATACATACTTACCTACATACATACATACATTCATACATACATACATACAAACAAACATCCATCCATCCATCCATCCATACATACATACATACATCCTTCCATCCATCTATCCATCCATCCATATATACATACATAAATACATACATACATCCATCCATACTTACATCCATCCATCCATACATACATACATACATCCATACATACATACATACATACATACATACATACATAAATACGTACATACATACGTACACACACACACATACACACATACATACATACATAATATCATATGACATTTTATGTCGAAAAAAAATTAGTGCACCTTTAACTATTTGATTATTTTCCTATACATTTATTACATTAAAAATATTCCTAGGGATGAGAATTCTCAAATTAATATAAATATAAAATGAAAATATGATCAAAGAAAGAATAAATCATAAAATCAATGTATATCCTGACATATATGTATCTATGATTCATTCTTAGTTATCAATGTTGTTGTTATTATTATTTATTTATCCTACAAATTTATTCACATCCATCATTACGTATTTTAATGTGTATCTAAATTATCCAAAAAGTATCACCCAAATTATGTATCATGTTATTCAATATTTTTCACACACATCATGCATTAAATTTTTTATTGATTCAATGGTAAATAATTATATTCCTGGTTTATTACCCCAACGTGATTTTTTCCAAGAATTAATCAACATGCCATTATTTATAAATGTATATAATTGTTAGGAAATCCAATTAATCAAAACATTTTGAATATGTAATTATGTTTTATTTTTAATAAGCTTATCCCATAGTCTATTCAATAAATTAATTCATCCAAATATCCAATAATAACAAGTCATTGTATCTGATACATATTATAGTGACCCAATCCTTATCAAAATATCATTTAATTATTTTTAAATGATTTTATATCAATAATATATAATGATCTATTGGTTTACCATCCTTAAAAAATTAGAATAAAAATATATATCATATTCAACATAAAAAACATCATTACTTAAAACTTCACATAATGGTCATAATTCCAATTTATATTCTAAAATTTCATAGGATACAATGGGAAATTTTCAAAGGGAATGGGTTTGCTGGAAATATCATTATTTGAGTAAATATGGAAACAAATCGTAATATGATTTTCAAGTGGAATTACATTATTTCAAAAAAATAATGATAATTTGAAAGGAAATATAATCAAATAAAATGAAATAAAAATATAATACATTCATAATTGATATAAAATAACATAAAACATGATATAATAAACATAAGTCAATTTGAAATCCCAATATAGTAGTCATAAATTGAAAAAATGTCTCATAGTGGGTTAGGATCGCAACTTTATAATTTACATAGAATCTCATGAGACATAATTAATTTTCCAATACATTTCAAGGTTATATAGTTCCATGGACACCCCTCACATAATGAAAATTAAACATATATCTTCGAAATTAAGAAAAAAAATCAAATAAATTATAAGGTTAATCAATCATAGGATATGGCTGTGGGCTTCATATGTAAAATTCATGGAAAACTTAATGGATAAGTCACAATTATTCTTAAAATTAAAAAAATTAATTTGTATTCATATTAATATTTAAAAAATTCATAGAGGTTGGGAATGTAGAGTTATATTCTATAAATACATGTCAGATATTTAAAGAATAATTAATAAAGAATCAACCACAAGGGTCGAATTTTTTGAAATAATTTTTGGTAGTTTTAATTATGAAATGTACTTATCTTTTATTATAATAACATTATTTAACCATGAGGTTTCTTTATAATATATTGTTAAATACTGATGACTTTTTGTAGTGTAAAAGATTTTTTTGGCTGATTCTTAACTAGATATAAGAGAAATATATATTCCCCCAAATTGAGAATAATTTATTGTAATATTGTAATGGAAACTAGAAAAACATATCATTAATTATATGTAAAGGATATATTGAAAAGATAATATATAAAGACATATAAAAAATATAATAACTTCATCTGATTATTATTTCCTTAAGGGTGGATAAATAAATAGAATGTGTGACTCACATGTAATGGGGAACATATTGAAGACCCCTTTACCTCATGTTTAGATTTACTATAGGCTTTACATTAACATATTAAATAACTGAATTATGTTTTTTATATAAATACCAAGACAATAGATTCATTTAAAAATATTATTTTATTATCCTTTTAGGAAATATTTTTATTTACATAATTTAGAATTTATGCATTCATAATTAATCATGGTTAGTTGAATATTAATTCCCTGCATATTTAATTTATTGAGAATAGTAAATGGTTTCATTAAATAACTTCATGATATGATTTTTTTATTATATTTTCTTCACATTATTATATTAAAATTATACATGTGTATTTTTACTGATTAACCAGAAACATATATAGGTTATGAAATATACCATGATTAAATCATTTTATGTGGATAAAATTACTAAAAAAAATAAATCCCATATATAGAATACCAAATATAATTCATAATTTATATGAATCATGCCATTATTTTTGTTTTTAAATAAATAATAAATATTTATTCCCTAAAATTATTGGTGGCCAAGGAAAATGATGTTTTCATTTCATGATCTTTGTAGTCCTCACATACTCATGAGAAAACTATTCTAATTATATTGAACAGAAAGGGCATGGAAATAAAATAATTATAAATTTATAGATGTAACCATGTTATATATATCATATTATTTAATTATATTACCATTTTTGAAAGATCAATTTTTGGTCGTGGTGAAAAAAATAACACATTTTTCATCAAGGCTACAATTTTCATGTATGTATGATAATGATTCCTAATTTCTATATGATAAGAGAGGAAGGTATATAATAGATATTTAGTATAATTACTCCAGAATGTAGTAAAAATATTAGTGTTTTCAGAAATTTATGGATAATGTTTCCCTTAGTGTTGTTGATAAATAAAAAGACTAGAAATTTTTGGTTGAGACAACTACCTCTCCCTTAGATGTCATCCTTGGGGTTACTCTATAAGGCTCTGTAAAATTTCCAATTGAAGAGAACAATGGCTAAAGGGAATGGATGGTATTTGGAAAATACTGTAGAATAATTTTTTTATCAAAATTATTTCTATTTCTAGTAGAAATTGGGAGGTTTTTATGTATCATTGTTTACCTGGATGCCACTAAACCGGTTCTCTGAGCCGGGTCATCACATGACCTCAAGCACACCTCCCCATAGGCCAAAGATGGTAGACAAGTGGAGAGGGTCTAATGAGTCATGTAGGGAGACTATACTATATTTAACAGAGTAAGTCACAACATATAATAATTTTAATAATGAAAATAGTAGACAACAATCAACAACATGGATAAATGACCCATTCCCAAAAACAAGGTACAATCCCAAACAACAGTAAATATTCCAAGTCATGATATAGTGTAAGTGAAAGAAATCCAAAATAAATTAAAAACCCAAAACTCCCAATGGTTCCCAAATCAACATTCAGATCCTTCTCCATATAAATCCCAAGACCAACTCAAACATCTTATTATAGGGCCCTTTCTAGTGTCCTTGCCTATAACCAAGAAATTTTCTCGGGTACCCAACAACGGCCCGAATAGGGTGTGAGTACAAAACTTAGTAGGCCACCACCAACAATATCTACACAATATAAAGTATAGTATATTGTGCATGCAAGAATTATAAAAATGGTATGTGAAAAATGGATAGTTAGGGTGCCATAATTTGACACGTTTTTTTAATTTATACCTTGTATGTATCCCAACATCATTCTTTAATCTGTTTAATCAGATGTTCTATGGGTTAGGAATAATAATATTCTACAAAAAGGTCTAAGGAAATAAATCACAATTCATAGAGGGAAAAATCAAGTCCCTATCTCACTGGGTATACACATATCACATCAATCCATTATACTCCCATTGAAGCCTCAGTTTGATAGTAATGAAACTGTTAGGGTAATAGATCCTCCATCCCCTTCATAAATTGTGAATTTTGTGGTGGAGATTAGAGCTTCATTCTAACCTGAACCTTATACGTAGAACGTTATGTTAATACCCTACTCTACCAATCTAAGTTCAAATGATTTTTTATCACCAAAACCTTACTAGAATATATCCAAGAATATTCAATGCCATTGGATATCACAATTTATAACAACAACATGGGAATTAACACTATTATATAACCCATTAATGCATTTACCATTTACATTTCTTATAAATTTAACAAAATTCTCATTCTCGTGCCTTATCCCATTTGGTATATTCAACAAACCCTATTACATAGCATAATTATTTATTGATCATTCATTAACCCATTTATACCATTTATCATTTGACAAGAACTTACCCACTAATGCATTTCAAGTACAATTCTCATATCCCATATAATAATTCCTTTATCCCATTCAGTCCTTTAGGTGTACCAATTAATTCTCATGTGTTAACCCATCCCAAAATTTCATACATTCACTTATTACATCCCATTAATACATTCCCCATTTCCCATTAAATTACGAAATTCCATGTTCACCATTAGATTTGAACAATTACTCATAGGAAAATCTAACAAAATTTCATTAAACAATTGAAATAATCTCATTCAAAAAAATTAGCCATTTTCTTTCAGTCCAACAAAAAATTATTACTTCATCACCAAGGAATAATTATGATTATTCCATTTACATCTTAAAAACCAATTAAGATATATTCTAAATGGGTTCCAAATTATTATTTGTCACCCATCACATAACCCTACCACAATTTAAATCCGGGTATGCTGGTACACCCTATGGATGGCCATATAATGGTCAAGTACTCCTCAAAAGATCCCATGGGGATCATGAGGGTTTCAATTGGTCATGTAGATACCCATTTTTATCAAACACCTCAACAGAACCATGAACACAAAAGGGGAAGATGAGAACCTAAACTTCCAAGCACAAATATATCATAAAATGATGGGATAATAATTATAGACCAACTAGCTCGAATTTGAGGATAAATACCCTCTTAATCATGAAATTAGATCCATATTAAAGCATAAATTAAAGCCCTAATCTATCTTCCACCAAAAAAAATAGGGTTTCAGTGTTTCAGAAAAAGATGGGAGAAACCACAAGCCCTAATTTGAAAAGGAGAAGCCATAGGATCTTAAGACTTACCTAGGGCTTCGATCCGCAAACAAAATCGATTTAAACAACCCATGAATCAAATTATAGTAACTTAATGGAAGCATGGGATTTCCATACTCATCACTAGGGTTTCATAGGGTGAAAGGGAGGAGAAACTCTAGTTGTGGTTAAAAATCCTAGTGTGGAAATTTTTTAAATTATCCAACTTTTCTAGAACGCATGGTTTACCCACATAATTTTCCAATCCAAGGACAAACCGAGTGAATAAATTATGGAAAATCATCCCTTTCACAATGTTTCCAAGAAATTCCGCAAGGTTTTCCAAATCATGTGTAAATCGTGAAGATTTCTACTCCCCTCACGGTCTCCCCTAGAACGGTTTTCCCAACTGTTCACAAACCATACTGATTGCACAAAGTGATCCTTTCACCCCTTATTTCATGTTACAAACCCACATAACACTGCAAGGTGTCTCATGGACTTGGGAAAACACATATCTTGAAAATATAAGTGTACCAAGCTAAAACATAAACAAAAACATACCTTATGAAAATCCTGGACATTAAAACCTTCATACCGTATAATAGCTCTCCCTTGAGCCGCTCTTCCTAACATCACTAAGATTATGCAACTAATTTCCATTAATTTAGGCCTTCCTATCCATTCCAATTTCCAAATTTCTGATTTCTCATCACAAATTGCATAAAAAATGAAATAAGTGCACACACATTCCCCCTAACCCTTACTCAATACAACCACAACATGAGCTGAAAAATATTCAAGTAAGTATCAACTTCAACCATTCCCACCACTAGACCTTAATGGAGGATACTTATATGATAACACCTAACTCACAACATAATGAACGTAACACACAACATCACATCATCATAAAAGAACCAATTGGAACCTCATCAACCCGATCCTCTGTGAAACTCATGACCCAGTTCACATGGCGTCATTTTCCACTATTGTTAAACTCTAACAGTGCACTAAACCCGATTTGACCCGAAGGAAGATATATGTTCCTTAAAACTATGTTTTTGGATGAATTAATTCCAAAAATAAATATCCAAATGAAAATAAAAACTCTTAGATACTCAACCAGTTAAATGGTACCCAAGATATTTACCAGGACCAACTCACCCGAATAGTAACCAATTGATTCCTTCCAACCAAAAACTCTGATCACATCATCAAAAAAAATTATTCAATATGGTTCTCTCTACCATTTGTAGTTACTTGAATCATCCCCCCTTGAAGAAGGGCCACTAGAACTCATCCCATTATCCCTATAGCCTAACCAATTCCAGCTCACCATGCCAAGGAATCCATAGCACATTACCCTACATTGGAATCCAACATTACCATCAAAACTATTCAGAAGGTCATTCTTGAACTATCCATCAAAGGTCTAAGATCAACAGGAGCTCACCTAGGTAAAAATTTGTTTCAAAAGTCTCTTTCATCTACAAAAAGAACTCAGAGATGGGTCACTCTCATCACACCCATTTGGGTTTACTAACTTAGGTTAGACCACCACTGACAGGCTTGTCCCAGAACACCCACCTACCACTAATGATATGATACCCCTTTCTTTTTTTCCGAAGGTGATTACTAACTTGAATCCTCTCATTGTCATCCCACACACCCTCTTTGGTTATTTCATAAATTTTGGTATATTTTAATCATCCCAGAATTACGTTCCTCAATATCATCATCGAACTTCACCCATGGCACAACACCACATCACATTGCCAAGGTCCACTCAACATCTAGATTTTCTAAAACCACACAAGTGAAAATTACATGATTCAGACCCCAATCATCATTAGAGTGATAATACCCATATTCCCCCTCCATAACCTATTATCATGTCCACCCACACTCACATATGACTCAACACAGACATCATAATCCTCCCTTGGAACCACCATGAGCTCAAGACAACACTTGGCTCATTAGTTACCACCTCCAAGTCCCACATTACCTCCCTGAGAAACCTAACATTCACCATACAAAATTTTTGTTGGTAATTTGGTGCCACCACATCTATTCAATGTTCTCCTCTTTATATCGTGGACTGACCCATCACTCCCCACTATAAAATTAGTGTCACCACTACTCTCAATAGGTTTTTCAACCACTGAATCTTATACCTGATCTGAAAATAAACCCCAAACATAGACATGTCCAACAAAAATTTCCTCAAAAAAGAAAAAAAACATTACCCACTGCACGTTCTTGGATTCCGTGAGTGTAACCCATGATTTTTGTCGATATCCTGTCCATTTAGAGAACCAAAAATGAATCCATTAAGGGTGTACCTCCCATCACCAGGTATCACACTTACCTCTCCAACACACATAAACTACATTTAGTCCCTCTTCCAAATAAACACCATCGTGTCTCTACGCATGAGAGAGAGAGCTTCTCAATGTACATGGGATGATGTAATGATGTAGGACATTATCATCACTAGCTAAGGTACACTAAGAAGTTGACTATGAACACCACCACCCACTTATCCATTTCTGATTTCATGCTATGGGACACTATGACCTGCCAGGGATCTCAGGCTTCCCTACCAAACATGTTGCATGGACACTTAACCACCACCACTAAGGTGTGATTTCCAACTATATTCAACATTCTCTCCACACAAAAAAACCTCAAAGCACTCATGTATCGATGTTTCATATGGAAATACTTCCACCACACTGCTCGAGTTCTTTAAATGTGTCCCTGCCATCTAACAATCAAATAACAATGGTCTATCGTGCTAATAAAACCATTAGTCCCTCACAAAAAAACCTTATTTGAATAATACCATCACCATCTTACATTCCTAACCATGTATTTTGGTAATTCACTCTCATCAACCCTGAGGCAGACTCCACATCTCACCCCAGAACCAAACAATTCACCCTAACAAGTTATTCCACGTGACCACCCTCACCTTAGGTGTCCCTATCAAGAAAAATATTATAACCACACTACAACCACACTTGTATATTTTAATAGAAAAATACTCCCATACATCCATTAATCATCACCCAAAAAGTTTTTCAGATATCCATATGATAAGACCCTTTGAAGAAAACATCACATCCTATCACAAACACTAGGAATCCCTTATGATGAAACCATGCACAACTATACCATTCAATAAAACTTGGGGTACTTAGTATGCATTGTCACCATCTCTCAAGCATCTCTCATGCTTTATATTCTAAGGAAATTGCACTGTTAGGATAACTTCCTATGAGGTTACCCTTGATTTTCAAATACTATATTAGTGTAACCACAACTCGAGTGGCACAAACAACCATCAAATCTCAAAATTATTCCTTTTTGGTTGAACCCAAACTATACAACACTTTAAGACCCAATATTGACATTCAAAAAATCAACATGTGTGGAATACACCAAAAATCATTAGAATCCATGTCCGACATTTCTCATAGGTCACTCTAAGTTTGAATCATACCAACTCCCTAGACTAGAGTCACAACCTGGAGAATCCATTTGTCCTCTCTCCAAACCATTCTTTTCATGACATGAACCACGCAATGATCATGCATTGCACTCTAACCCCAGTTATGACGCACACTATTCCTAGTGCACCAAATAAACATTTACTATAGGTTACAAACCAATGGTGTACACATTTTTTGGCACTACGGGAAAAAAAAATTCTCTAGGATTCAATAAAAAATTCGAAATGTCTCAACTCAGAAGGTCACCAAGGCCCCGACACCATCTTTAGGGTCTAGCAAGCACTTCGTATGCTCACAAGCCTTGAGAGTATCCATACCCACATTATAGAAAAAAACCACGCCACCCCAAGGTCACACCACCACCAAGGGTTCTCGAAACACACCACCAATGACATATCACAACTAGAATGAATTCACAATCCATCCAAAAGTCTCAACTAGGGCACTCCCACTGCCCCAAACCACACATAAATGGGTCAAACTGGCAACACAATGGTTACCCACCTTTGAACACAATCATTATCATTCTAAACATATCATTCACTAGATACTTTAAAGAATGAACAAAAATAATTAACCATGGTTGGAAAATACCTCACACTATCAACCTTAAACGAATCATTTTCATACTCCATCCCACTAGTCATCATCAGACATTGATCACTACCCTCTACCATACCTACTATGGGTTGTGGTCAACATGGGGTAACAAATTTACTTAATCACGAGTCTTCCTTCAGCACATCTCCAAACCAATTTTTCTTTTACAGTATGCCCCTTTCCTCCTTTTAAATTTACCATTTAGCAACATGTTAAAATCATAATTTTATCTCATTTAAAACTTTCATATGGAAAATTTTCATTTGAAATTTTACCATTGTTATGCAACCCTTTTTATTTTGGACACCAAAACAACCATTACAATTTATCACAGCCCCAATTTTTTACCTGGTAGAAATATCTATTTATACACAATATTACTTAACTATTAATTTTAATTCGTTTCATTCACCAACATTCATTACCATTAATAAGAATTATTTTATTCATATTTTTCAAGGATGTAAAATGAATTCTACTTCTTATGCACTACACAGTCATCACATGTGTGTGCCAATAATGATGCATGCCACTATATCCTTATCTTTCAAAAATGATGCGTAAATAAATAACCTCATTTCACTCATACAAATAGAAAAATTTCCTAAATTAGTCAAATCACACAACATGTTCATCACCCAATGGTGAAATAACACACATAAAGAACAACAATTCCCATCAAGTGTGAATTCGACTTTCCCTCGTATATGGGTTAGCTACTCCCATTAACGTGCTCATTAAAAAGGCCCGACACATCCTAATCTACAATATAACATTACAAAATAGTATGAAAGAGAATAGAAATCCTATGATACCACTATGAAATGTCCCGGACCAGGAATCCACTAAACTGGTGCTCTGAGTCGGGTCTTCGCATGACCTCAAGCGTGCCTCCCCGTACACTAGAGAATGTCGACTAGCGTTGAGGGTATAATGATTCACGTTTGGATACTATAACCTATTTAATATAGTAAGCCACAAAAAATAATAATTTTAATAATGGAAACAATATAAAACAATCAGAAACATTCATAAATTATTCATTCCAACAAAACTGGGAACAATCATATACAATATTAAATATGCCAGGTCATACTACAGTGCAATTTAATGAAACCAAAGACAAAATAAACATCCTAGATTCCAAATTATTCCCAAATCTAAGTCTAGATCCTTCTCCATGTAAATCTAGAGCCGAAATCAATATCCCAATGTAGGTCCCTTGCCATTTTTCATCACCTGCAGCCATGAAATCTACTCGGGTACCCAATGGTGGCCCGAGTAGGGTGTGAGTACAAAACATAGTAGGCCACCAAAAACGGTGTCTACAAAACATTCAATATAATATATAGTGGATGAATGGAAAAAATAAATTTTATATTAACAAGGGACGGTTCGGGTTCCATAAGATAACATGTTAATTCAATTTATCTCATTCATTTACCCCCACTTCATTCCTTAATCTTTTTAATCACATGTTCCATGGGTTAGGAATAATTTAAATTTACACAGGAGTCTAAGGAATTAAATCACAATGAACATGGAAAACAAATCAAGTACCTATCACCCTAGGGATACAGATATCACTACAATATGTTATCCGCACCTAGAAGCCTCAGTCCAGGGGGAATGAAACTGTTAGGGTAATAAAGAATCCACCCCCTTCTATAACCCGTTCATTTTGGGGTGGAGTTTAGATCCTCAATTTAATAAGCCCCATTTCCATAAAACCTAAAGTAAATACCCGACTCTACCAATCCATGTGAAAATGATTATTCATCAAATCACCACATCCATACAATAACACAAATAATCATATTCAATAACATTGGATATCACAATTCATTACAACAACATGGCAATTAAAACTATTCCATAACCAATTAATACATTTACCATTTACATTTCATACCCATTTTACCAAAATCTCATTACCATTCCTTAACCCATTATGTGTATTCAACAACCCCTATGTCTTAGTCCAATTCACAATTGACCATTCACTAACACATTTATCTGAATTATCATTTCACAAGCTCTTTCCCACTGATTTATTTCAAGTACAATTCTCATATCGCATAACACATGTAACAACCATGATTTTTATTAAAAACATAAACATTAATTATTATTTAAAATTGATCTTAATAAAACTCTATGGATCAAGAGTTTTAGTGTATTTTGAAATTAGAAACATTATATTAGATCATTGAACATAAACCCCAACATCATTATTGAAAATTTCTTTTACCTGACAACAACATTCTTTCATACTTAGCGTTTCATGGTATCACCTGAGAACATGCATAAGAAATGTTGGATCAATAAATACCAGTAAGGGAGTAAACAAGGCATAACATGAATATTATATTATATGTTATGTAATATTCATATCAATTGAGTACAAGAGAAAAAAACATAAATTAAAGATATAGCATAATTATCATATCATGGAAATGTGTAAATAACATTTAACATGATATTCGCATTAGCCCATGCTCATTGCACTTAGAGCTTGAGTAAACCCTCATTGCACTTGAATTAGAATGATTAAACCCTAATTTCACTTGAATTATCATGAGTAAACCCTCATTTCACTTGAAGTATCATGATACTACTCTTTACCCAATGTATTAGAGCGTTATCGGGGGTCACCATTTATATACATTTCATTTCATGTATAAGTGTTCCACGTGGAACATAAAAAATAGATTCATTAAAAATAATAATTTATTAAATGAATAAAAGATGTGGAATACAAAATTATACGACCTCATTAAACAAGTACATGTGTTTAAATGTGAATACCATTGATAGATAAATTGGTAGAGTATTCACATACACGATGATTTTGGCATTGTAAAATTTGGTGTAATGTCGGTAGCATAACATCATCAAATATAAATCGTAAAATGGGTTTATGACAGAGAAAAAGGTATCTCATTATTTATACATGAAATTTTATTTAAATAAATCATGTAACATAATATCCCTACATATGTAATCTAATTTAGATGCAAAATATTAATGAATTTATTTAATGTAGATGCGGAGAGTGACATTCCATACAAAATTTAGTTATGGTAACATGTATACATGGAAAGAATTAATGGGAGATAAAGAGGTGTCCAATCATTAAAAAATAAATAGGGTAGTATGGGGGGAGGTGTGAAATCATACCCCAATATTTTTAATTGAAAATAAACTGTATAGTAAAATAAATAAATATGGACAAAAATGAGAAAGGAGAAATCACTTACTTGGAAATGTGATCCCAAAGGCCTAAGAGAGGCTTGAGAGAGGCTTCTAGTTTTCTTGGGGAACCTTGTAATGATTATATATAATGGAGGGAATAGGTTGGTCGAGCTCTGAATGGGTTGATTGAATATTAATGGGAGACTATGTGGGTTTATATTGGAAAGGAGAGGGAATCCATTATTATTAAGATTTTGGTAAGTATACATTAAACCAATCAAAACCACAAACCATCCCGTGGTTTTTACCTTGGATTATTCCAAAGTGTTGTAAAAAATTTATAAGGCCAATGTTATAACATAATATGAACTTAGGATTTCTTATTTATAGGTGAGTCACACTTTCAAGGAAATCATTTAATAATGTTAAAATTGATTATATGTCTTGGAGAGTCCACTATGGCATTGTAAATATTAATCAAACAAATTTAAAATCACATTATTTTAATTTTAAAACATATATTAGTCAAATATAACTTTTATAGTATTTTATTACATCACTATTGGGTCATTATAATGTTACAAAAGACATAATATATTTAATTGGTATTTATTTTTAATCTAAAAACTCGGCTGCCTCAAAAAATTATGAAACATTCACCATTAGATAATTATCGCATTCTAAATACAAAAATAATAATCATTTAGTATCACCATAATACTACACGGTATTTTTCTCTTTTAATAATGAAATATTTTGCGATGTATGCAACATTGATTTCTAGCACACCATGACCAATCAAACTACCTGTTATGAATTGTAATACCAAATTTTTTAAATTTTTTAAATTTTATTTTTCAAAATGGAATTAATTTTTTGAATTTTAATATAAATATTAGCTTTGGGTGAATTATTTGTATTTTTCTGAATACTTTTAATTTGTAATGAATAGTGAAAACCACTACGTTATTGTTTAAAACCGAATTTTATTTAAATAATTAATATTTTTATTTAAATTTATTTTAACGTCAAAAAAGATTCATAATTCTTGTATTATTCCAATTTAATTATTTGGAGTCATTTTATAATAAGAATACATTTATAAAATTTTATTTAACTTTTTACCGTCTTTTACTAACTTTGTAGGCACATTTCCAAATGTGCATAAAACATAATTTAACTTCTTCTGTGAATTTAATTTCAAAAATATTAAAAACACAGTTGAAATTAATAAGTAAAATGTGGTTCAATAGGATCAAAATAATTTTTGGTGAATAGTAAAATTTGAATTTTATTTACCACGGTTAAAAGTAAATAGAATAATTAAAGGTAAAAATGATATTATAATTACCACAACACATGTACTAATTATATTGGAAAATTTCATTTCATCCAAAATATACATTAGGAAAAAATATATATGATCCTTTTTTCACTTTGATTAGATTAGCACATTTATTATTATTTTATTTAAATAAGAGTAAAAAGTGTTAAATTCAATGTTTAATAACTAACCCATTTTTAATATAGGTTTATACATAAGATAAATTTGACTCTAAATATTCGTTAAAAATGCAAAAGGATTTACTACATCATGGTATTTTATTTATATTATTTCAACATTAAATAATTAAATTTATTTATGACACAATGATGATGCAGTAATTACCTTATTAATGATAGGTTAAATTAATTGATATTATAAATATCAAAATAAATGTAAATTAAGACTTTTGATTCATTACATGAATTTTATATGTTAATATGACATGTTAGGGTTGATAAAATAATTTATTTTCAAGTGATAAGTTTTTTATGACATTCACAAAAACCAAATACTAAATAGTGTCAAAATTAACATAAATGAGTTTTTAAGAAAAATACTATATTATTAAATGATATAATATTTTGAAAAATTGATGGGTCAGCCAAATGAATTATATAATGATATAATTTTAATTAATGAACCACTTGAGGTTCTCTTGGAAATTAATTGTATGTTTGTTAACCACGTAATATAAAAATACAAGAAGACATTGTAAAAGTTAACCTATTTAATTAAGAGTTAAATCTAACAGATAAAGTTATAATTGTGACCTAAACCTATATAAAACCTATTGGTTGAAATTTTTTTGACCAATACCCACCTTTCATTCAAAATAAATCGTATTGGATCCATTAGAAACTGAAATTGATTTTAATATAAAATAATACTTCAATCTTTTCTTAAAGTGGCCCTCACCTATCTTATAAAAGGGATCATACCCATCTATAAAAATCACACCTACAAATCCATTTAGTTCGGCAAACCCCTACCCATATTTCCTCCCAAATACCTTAAATTCAACCTAGAGGCCTTAATTTGATCATAAATTCTTCTTATGGATCCCTTTTGATCAAATCAAAAGGAAGCACCTGACGAAGAGGTAATAATTTCATCACCTATTTCATAGTTCTTTTCTGCTTACTCTTTTCTTTATTTTTTATTTATATTAAAAAATATTGACTCCATTACTGTCTACATACTATGATATTATTATAATTATGGTACAACAATATTCATTATTCTACCCATCCTATGAAAGAAAAATTCACCATACGTGCATGTGTATGGCTTACCGCCTCCACGTTGGGGTGTACTTTGTTATTCGACACCTCATTATTTTGATATTCATAATAATGATTATAATTGAAATAATAATAAATATAAATTGTTAACTATTTTTTATATATGATATATCATCCAATTACATATTATTTCCTCATCAGTAGAACGATATTGTCTCTCTGGATTACGTATGGATTACTGTATCCACGAACGCGCTGAGATTCATTCCCCATTGTAACCATTCAAGAATAATTTTCATTTTAAAATTTTAAAAATGGTTAAGAACATAATATCACATTTTATATTAATCAAATACATCCTATCTATAATAAACCTAACATACGTAATAAAACATATAATATAAAACAAATAAGTTAACACCAGAAACAATGATACTACTGAAATATTATTAACAATGCAATATTAGAAGATCATATATGATATCATATTTATGAATTTTGTTATTGTATAATTTAATAAAAATAATTTAAATATTATACAAGATATTAACATACCCTGGACCAAGGAAAAGTACATGGTAAGGGTTAATTCTATATTCTCTTCATTATCCAAGATTCTTTATACGTAAGTATCTATTGGATCCTCATTATCATCCACCTTTTTGTTTCTTAATAATATATTTAAAACTATTTTAACTATATAATATATTATGGGTTAAAGTTATTTATTCCCTTGTTATTATTATTATTTAAAAATTGAAAGGAATCATTATGTAATTTTCATAACATGGTACTTTATGACCATTTTGACAAATTATGGTAGGAATGTTTTTTTAACTTATACGGCCGGTGCGGTAATTTTCCCCCATTATAACACCATAGAAGCTTCCCATAAAAGCTTATATTAATATTTTCAAAATAAATTTTTTATTTTTAAATTATGTGACTTTTAAATGATTTCAAAATAGAAAGGGAAATTTCTCTCAGATAGTTCTGATTTCATCTATGTCAACATCCTTTGATGGATTTTAAACATGTTTGAAGATGATTTATTTTGATACAATCATCAATATTGAATTAAATGTTTTGTGATATGTTTGACTGTAGATTTATATTTCAATACCATTCATGGTTAATGGTTAAATTATTAACATTTTATATGCTAGTTTTAGTACGTATTTTTATGTTATGTTTCATCATTTTCATATGAGGAATGCATTCGACATAGTAAATGATAGGAGGAGCCTACTACAGCTCCTTGATGCATTAGTATATCTAATGAGACAAACTAGTGTCTTAGAATAAGGCATTGACAAACTATTATTTTATGTCTTGGAACAAGGACTTTACAATGTGGTTATGATGTCTGGTATTATAAATTCAATCATTATTAAAGTAGCAATTTATATTACATGTGATTATTCAAAAAGTTCAATATCCATCTGAAAGAGTAAATATAATTATTTTATTTATCTTTAAAATATTATGATGAAGTTAAATTTTAAAATGCATGGGATTTAGTCTTATACATTGCCTTCAATATTTATGCTTTTTTAATAAATTTATGGCTATATTGTTATCTTTACTGACAATCTAAGATAACGCTTTTATTATGTATTATTTATCCAAAAATGTGAAGAAGTATATTAATAGTGACCTAAAGGGATAGTCTGTGAGATATGAGTGTGTTCAAAGGAGACACAAATTTGTTGTTTTTTTCTTTCATGATGTCATGTAAAAATTATATATGTATCTAGTACATACAAGGATACTAAACTAATTGGTATTTTGAGATTTGATCTCTTATGATCATGCCAATGTTATGTAATAACTCACCGACTCTGGGAAACTTGGTTCAGGGCGTTATAGTTGGTATCAAATATGTTTAGTACAATCCTTGGAAACTACCTTTAAAAAAACTCTGATTAGATAACATTACCCTAAGATAGACATTGACGATTAGTATAGAAGGACTTCCAAGAATATGGGTAATATAGAGATTTTGTGATTTTTCCATGAATTACATCCCTATCAAGATACGAGAAGGTAGAGGCATATCTAAAACAGGTGTACATAGAAGTGAAAACTCTGATAAGGTGTTTCAGGCTTGACCTAGGTTTCCTGGTACCAAACAACAGGCCTTTCTACACACTTGGTTATGACACTCATAGTAGTTATTCTTAGGATAATTCAAATTTTCATGAAAATACAATATAAAATAATTTTTGAGAAAATAAATTCTCAATTAAATTTTTTTTATCATAATATATTATATCTATAAACTATTTAATTTTTGTTAAGTGTTTTACATGTTTGGAATTACGTATTTTGATTCATAAACTAATCTAGTGTGTGCCATTGTTTAGAAATGGAACCTAGAGGAAGGAATTAAAACTGTATCAATGCATGTAATCCATGGAGTGATTTCCATACTAGTCAATATAATTATAGTGGAACTAGTGATGTAACCAGTTCTGAAGAACGTATAACCAATCTTGGACAACTCACTCAGTTTATGAATAATAAACATATCCATTTAGATAACCCTGATCTACTACACAGAGGGCCAATGATAGACCAATTCATAAGAAAAAACACCAACATTAAATGGGACTAAAAATCCATTTGTAGCTTAGAAATGGATATGTTACTTAGAGAAAATATTTCATGCTTTGTAGAGTAGAAAAAGGGAAAAACATTTCATGGTTGTTTATTGCGTCATTGGAGATGTATATCAATGGTGGTCATTCATTCAAAACACAAAGGAAGATGAAAAAGTATAAAATATTTTATGGATGGAGTTTAAAGATATTTTATAAGAAAAATACTTTCCTCATGACAATCGAGTGGATATAGAAAGACAATTTCTGAGTCTGAGGAAAAAGGAGGATGAGATTGTCACAATGTATGAGGCAACTTTACAAGGTTATTCAGGCATTCAAGGGATTATATAAGAAACCCACATAGTAATATTGATCGATTATTTTATGGGTTAAAACCATTACTCCATCGAGAATTAGACTCAAAATCCTTCTAATCATATAATGATATTGTCTCATGTGATTACAAGGTTGAAAGGTAATTCTATAAGTTTTACGAATTTTATCCAAAGAAAGAGTATAAGGGTTCTGCTAAACACTCTGTAAATAGAAATAAACAGAAGAAGGAAAAATTTTAATTTCCATATGGAAGTAAATGTGTGAATAAACACACTAGTAATTTCCTAAAAATAATGGGTGTCTATTAAAAGTGAGGTGAAAAAGTCCACCAAGATTGTGATTGCAATAGAAAGAAAGAGGCTATCAATGTTGAGTGATACAATGGTAGAAAAATGGGACATTATTCAATAGAAGGTTCTATGTTCCAAATACTCTAACCTTAGAAAAGACCAAGGGATCAAGGCCTATATTATGTGATCACTACTGCTGAGGTTGATGCTCTGAATGATGTGGTGGTAGGTATAATAATTATTACCTCAAATTTAGACAATTCTTTAATTGATTCTGGATCATCACATTCTTTTATATCCTCCAAGTTTGCTATGAAAATTAGATATTTCCAATTTGATTTCAACAATGTATTTTTTAGTAAAAACTCATAAGGGAAGTATCATTGCAACAATGTTTTGTGAGTCAGTTACCATTAGGGAATATAAATGTTCTTTATCAATTGATATCATCATCATACTCATGGTTGAATTTGATATAATCATCGGTACAGATTGTCTTCTAGACCATGATGTGAAAATTTATTGTAATAAGAAACAGGATACAATTTTTTATGATGATAAATAGTACGTTATCTTTATAGTATAAATGTCACCATCTTATTCTTATCTAGATCCGCCCCCAGTAGCTCTACTAAATTCAATAATTGGGGAGGAAGAGAGTGAAATAACTATTAGTGAGGAAATGGATTTTCAAAGGGGATGTACATATTCTGCAAGAATATGTAGATGTGTTTCTATAGGATTTACCTGCACATCCTCCAGAATGAGAAATTGAGTTTTCTATTCACTTAATTCCTAGTTCAAGGCTCATATCAAAGAAAACATTTCATACCAGGTATAGGCATTACGAGTTTACGGTAATGCATGTTGGACTGACTAATTCACGCTCTTTGTTCACTGTTCTAATGAATAGAGTTTTTATGGAATATATTGATGTCTTTGTAGTGGTATTTATTGATGATATTTTTTTATACTCCTAAATCTATGAAGATCATTAAAATCACTTACACACTATTCTAAAAACTATTAGAAGAAATGAATTACATGGGATGTTTAGAATGTGTGAATTCTAGCATCATGCGATTTCTATTCTTGTCCATATTTTCTTCAGGGGTATTATTTTTGTTGATCCTTCAAAGTCAATGGAAATCCAAGAATGGCCAGCACCGATGAGTATAACTGAGGTGTGCAATTTTATTGTTTTAGTAGGTTATTATCGTCGTTTCATCCTGAATTTTTCTTGATTGGATAACCCATTAAAAAATCACACATGTAAAGGTGATAAATTTGTTTTGATAGAAGAGTGTGAATAATGTTTTGAAGAATTGATGAAAATATTAGTTAATTCCCTTATTCTTACTCTACCATCTTGGAATAATGGGTTTGTTATTTACAGTGATGCTTTAATGGAAGGTTTGGGTTGTGTCCTTATATAGAAAGACTGGGTTATTTCCTATGCATCACGACCACTAAAAATTCATGAACAATAATATCCCACTCCGGATCTTGAGTTAGTATGTGTAATAATTGCTTGGATGATATAGAGACATAGTCTATCTATTGAAAAATGTGAGATATATTCTGATCAGAAGATTTTGAAGTATATTTTATCACAAAAAGAACTAAACATGAAGAAAATATGATGGCTTGAACTACTCAATGATTATGATTTCACTATACACTATAACCTGGGGAAGGAAAATACGGCGAAAGATGGTTTGAGCAGAAAGGATCATGGAGTTTTGAACAAGATGAGAGTTTAAAGGGGTTTTATGTTCATGGATCTAGTCATGGCGGATACAGGAATAATCATGGAAGGTGAATAATTAATACTTTTTTGAATGTTTGCAAAACCACATTTACTAGAATGGTTAAAAAGTTCTCATACTGATGATGATGAGTTTCAAAAGAAAATTAAATTTGGGAATGATAAGAGATTTATTGAATTCGTATAAGAAGATGAAATTTTGAAATTTGAGAGAAGGTTTTGTGTTCCCGATATACCTAATCTAAAAAGTTAATTGTTCGATGATGATCATAGATACAATTTCTCTATACACCCTAGTATCAATAATATGTATAGATTTTTGAAGGTACATTTTTGTTTGGACAATATGAAGCGGGAGATTGCTGATTTTGTGTCAAGATGTGTGGTTTTTCATCATGATATGGCTGGAAGACAACATCCTGGATGATTCATGCAACCTCATTGCATACATGAGTGGAAATGGGATGATATTATGATGGAATTTTTCATGGGGATACCAAATACTCTTAGAAGGAAGAATTAAATATGGTTCATTTTTTATTGTCTTACCAAGTCAGCACATTTTTAGGCTTTAAGAGAAGATTTACCACTTCTACTATTATAAAGACTATATATTAATGATGTTATATGACTTCATGGTGTAACCCTATAGATTTTTTCTTATCGCGATCCTCATCATACATCATGTTCTTGGAAATAGTATTTAGAAGGACTTATATTCTGAACATCTTTTGATCGTTGCCTACCACCCTCCAACAGTTGGACAATCAGATTAGACTATTCAATCCTTAGAAGACATGTTGAGATCTTTCTCACTTGACTTTCAAGGACTGTGGGATCAATATTTACCTATGTATATTTTTTTCTATAAAAATAGATTCCATTCAAGTATAAATATGGAACCATATAAAGCATTATATGGAAAGAGATATCACACACCAACTTGTTGGGATGATGTTGGGGAAAGAAAACTCATAGGCCAAGAACATGTAGAGGAAAAAATCTAAAAAGTAAAGATTATCTTAACCCATATAAATGCATCTTAATGTAGAAAAAAATATTATGTAAATAACCAAAGGAATTATTTCATATTTAAATTATCAAATCATGTTTTCAAGAAGGTATCACTATTGAAGGGTGTATAAGATTCGGTAAGAATGGTAAACTATGTCCCAGGTACATCAGACCTCTCAAAATTATAGAATAAATATGATTTGTATCTTACCGTTTGGAAATGCCTCCATGTCTTTCCAATGATCATGATGTATTCCACGTATTATTATTTTGAAAATACATGATCGGCCTAATGCATGTACTCACCTATGAAAAAATAGAACTAGTACCTGATCTGTGTTATTGTGAAGAGTCTATCGGGATTCTTGATGCCAGAGAATAAGTATTGAGAAAATATATGACATAACTGGTAAAAGTTATATGGAGAACCCATAAGATGGAATAGATAATGTGGGAACCCAAGGAACTTATGATGAAGAGCCACCTGAATCTTTTTACATAGTAGAATTCTAGAAATTTTGAGGACTAAATTATTTGAAGGAGGGAATAATGTAACACCCCAAGCTTCTACGGTATGTTTCTCTTTAAATAATGTAATATCTTGGATTGTATGAAACATTGAGTTCTATCACACCAAGACCAATCAAACTAGCAGTTATGAATAGTAATACCCACTTTTTTGAGTTTTATAAATTTTATTTTTCAAAATGGAAATCATTTTTGGATACAAAAATCAAAATTAACTTGGGGTGAATTTTTTTTATTTTTTGGAAAACATTCATTTTTAATGAATTGTGAAAAACACTATGTTATTGTTTAAAACCGACTATTATTTAAATAATTATTATTTTTAATTAAATTTAATTTAAATTCAAAATAGATACATAATTCTTATATAAGTCCAATGTAATTCGTTGGAGTTATTTTATTATAAGAATAGATGTATAAAATTTTATTGAACTGTTTACCATATTTTACCCAACATTTAGGGACATTTGAAAATTGGCATAAAACATAATTTTACCACTTCTGTGAATTGAATTACAAAAATCCGAGACACACAGTTGTCATTAGTATGTAAAATGTTGTTCTAAAGGATGAAAATAATTTTTTAGAAATAGTAACTTTTGAATTTTTTTTACCACGGTTAAAAGTAAATAGGGTAATTAATGCTAAAAATGGTATTATAATTACCCTAAAAAATTTCCTAATTCTATTGGACAAGTGTATTTTGACCAAAATCAACCTTATGAATAAAATAATATCCTATTGGTTCACTTGGATTTGCTTAGAAAAATTATTATTATTTTATTTAAAGTATAGGTAGAAGTGTTAAATTAAATGTTTAATAACTAAATTTTATTTAAATATTAGGTTATAAATAAGAAAAATTAGACTATAAATATTAATTAGATAGCTAAAATGGTTTCTTAAATCATATTATTTTATTTATAATTTTTATACATTGAATAATTAAATTTATTTATGACACAATTATGATGCAGTAATTACCATATTAATGAGAGATAAAATAATTGATATTATAAATATTACAATAAATGTAATTTAATTCTATTGATGTATTCCATGAATTACAAGGTTAATAAGATATTTTCGGGTTGATTAAATATATTTTTTCGAAGTGATAATGTTTTATGACTTTCAAAAAAATAAAATTACTAAATAGAGTTGAAATTGAAAAAAATGAGTTTTTAAACAAATACTATATTATTAAATGATATAATTTTTTTAAAAATATAAGGTTTGACAAAAAGACTTGTATAATTATATAGGTGTCATTAATGTGAAACATCATGTTATCTTGGCATTTTATTGTATGTTTATTAACTATGTGATATAAAAATACAAGAAGACGTTGTAAAAGTTAAACTATTTAACTAAGAGTTAAATCTAAATGATAAGGTTATTATGGTGACCTGAACCTATACAAAACCTATTGGTTGAGATTTTTTGGACCCATACCCATCTTATCCTTTAAATAAATTATTTTTATCCATTATAATCTGAAAATTATTTTATAATAAAATAAATTTCAAGCATTTCCTAATGTGACCCTCACCTCTCTTATAAAAGGGTACTTTCCCTTCTCTCATAATCACACCTACAAATCCATTTTTATTTTCCAACCCCTACTCATATACCCTTAAATCTACCCTTACATAATCCTAGAGTCCTTTAATTGATCATAAATTCAACCTATGGATCTCTTTTTATCAAATCCAAAGGAAGCACCCGAAGAAGAGGTACTAATTTCATCACCTCTTTCAAAGTTCATTTCTTTTTCCACTTAAAATTTCTCTGTTATTTCCATAATAGAATAATAACTCTAGTACCTTATACATACAATGATTTTATTATAAATATGATACAACCATATTCATTATTCAATCCATCCTATGAATGGAAAATTTACTATACATGCGTACGAACGGCATATCGTCTCCCCGTCGTGGTATAGTTTGTTATTCAACACTTAATTATTTGGATGGGTATATTATTGAGTATAATTGATGTAAATAATAAATATTATAGGTTAATTATTCTGTATATATGATATATCGTCCAATTACATATGATTTCACCATCAATAAAATGATATTGTCTCTCATGTGTACGTACGGATTACCGTCTCCATGAATGTGATGAGATTCCATCCCCATCATAACCATTCAAGAATAATTTTTATTTTATGAAATCAAATAATTTTTATGAAATTAATATCATTCAGGATTTGTATGAAATACATCTCATCAATCAAAAACATGACTTATGTAACAAAATATATGAAGGAAAACAAATTAGATAACACCTGAAAGAATGATACTACTGAAATATTATAAACAAAGAAATATTAGAAGATCATATATGATATCATATTTATGAATTTTGTTCTGGTATAATTTAATAAAAATTATATTTCTATTATAAATGAGGATAACATAACCTCAAAAAAATTAAAATTGCAATATTAGGGTTAATTCTACAATCTCTTAATTATCTGAGGTTGTTTATAAATAAGTATCTAATATGACCTGTTTATCATCCACATATGCATTTCTTAAAAATATATTTCAGATCATTAATATTGTTTAATATACTATGGGTTATAGTCATTTATACCCTTGTTTTAATTTTTATAAAATAAATGAATGGAATCGTTCTGTCTTTTTCCAATCAAGGTACATTATGACCTTTTCAACAAATTAAGGTAAGAATGTTTTTTTAACTTATACGTCGGGTGAGGCTATTTTCCACTTTTATAACACCTTCAAAGCATCCTTTACAAGATTAAAATAATTTTTTTCAAAATTATTTTTATCTTTTATAATTATTTTACTTTTAAATGATCTCAAAATATAAAGAGATATTTCTCTCAAATAGTTTTTATTTCATCCATGTCCACAATCATTGCTTGATTTTACACTTATTTGATATAGACTTATTATGATACAATATTCCATATTGTATTGAAGGTTTTTTGATATGTTTTATTGTGTATTGTTGCTGGTAACACAATAAATGTTTATTATTAAAGTGTTACCATTTCATATACTAGTTTTAATGTGAATGTTTATAGTATGTTTCAACCTTTTCATATGAGGAATGCATTAGACATGGTATGTGATGGGTGGATCGTGTTATAGCTCCTCGAGCCACTGGTAGGTCTCATGAAACAAACTAGTGTGTTGGAACAAGGCCCTGACAAAGTCTTATTTATTGTATTGGCATGAGGCCTTGACAATGTGGTTATGATATCTGGTATTATGCATTCCATCATTATGAAATTAACCATTGATATTACATGTTATTATTCGACTAGTGGAATATCCAGGTGAATATGTAAATGGAATTATATGATTTAACTTATCCATATTATTCTAATGTTTAATATTAATAGTTTTTTTGTTTATATCATATACATTTCCTTCAATATTTATAGTTATTTATGAATTTTTCCCCTATGTTGTTATCTTTACTGATTATCTGTGCTCACCCCTTTCATATGTTTTATTATTTTAGGATGTGAAGCAGTATATAAAGATTTTCCTTTGGGGATAAGCTATGAGATATGAGTGTTTTCAAAAGAAACAAAATTTTGTTGTTTTCTATTTACATCATGATGTAATATAAAACATATGTATGTATCAAATAATTCTAATGATAATTTACTAACTGGTATTTCGAGATATGATATCTTATGATCATGCCAATGTTATGTAATAATTAACTGAATCTGGGTAACTATGGTCTGGGAGTTACATATTTTATCTAAATAATTTTCTAAATATGTAAATTTTTAATTATTAAATAAAAACTAATATTTATAAAAAATTCATGAGTTTTGAAAAAAAACAACTTTCAAACCATAAGACCTAAGGGTTTAGTGGGTGATGGTGATAGACTCTTAGGGAGGCTTAGATAACATCGCTCGGGTTGTAATCTCTATTAACATACACTTTTCTCATAGGTGGTTCTGCAAGACCTTAACGTGTTGAAGCTCATCTTGGGCATGGTCAATATTGTATCCTAGTGAATCCACCTCCACTCCAATCACTGGAAAATGGGATTCATATAGATCCATTCAACTAGATGATTCCATCGATTCCTTTTTCTGAGTAAATTGTATTTGTGAAAAACCTACATTTACACTAATGATGTGATAATTGTTAAACAACTATATTACCAATGGTAACAATTATTAGCAGTATTTTGAAATCTAAAAAAATAAAACAAAAGAAGTGAATATTTTTTATATAACCATTTTAAAAAATAATACATTTAATTAGATCAAGAAGAATATTCATCAGTAAAATTTTGGGTCATTTCAATCATCCCCCATAGGAATTTTCTCCCTCAAAATTTTATTTTCCCACAATAAAATAGATGAGGGTAACTCTGCTTCATCACATCCTCTGATTCCCGCTTTCCATCATCAAACATGTGGTTTCACCAAAACACCTTAACAAGGGGAATTTTATTATTCCGTTGAACATATTTTATATGATCTAAGATATTCACTAGCTACTCTTCACAGTAGAAGTCCTTCTCCTGAGGTACCACATCTGGTTTGAGTACAAGTGATGGGTCAGGTATATACTTCCTTAAGAGCGATACATGGAATAAATAATGTACATGAGATAGGTTTTGTGGGAGTTTTGGTCAATATTCCACTACTCCAATGTGATCATGTATCTCAAAATGGATGATGTTGGTTGGACTAAAAGTTCCCTAATTCTCAAATATCATAACTATCTTCCACGGAGATATGTGGAGGAATACTGTGTCCTGAAAAAAAAACTCTAGGTCTCGTTGATAATTATCAGCATATCTCATTTGTCAACTCTGAGTATAATTAATGTGTTGTTGGATGGTCTTAACCTTCCCCACCATTCCATCGACCATTTTTGGTCCTAGAAGTTTTTGCTCACCTACATTATCCAAACAACATGGAGTTATGCAACTCTTCCTGTAAAGGTCTTCCTAAGCATCCATTTGGATACTTGATTGGAAACTATTATTGTATGAAAACATAACCATAGGATGATTTTAATCCCATCCCATTATGAATTATATTGAGTATGCTCTCAATATGTACCCAGGTGTTTGGATAGTCTTCCTATATTGGCAATCAATTTGGGGATGATAAGTCATACGGAATATCAGATTAGTATTTAGAGCACGTTGAATACTCTTCAATAATATTAAAGTGTATCATGGATCTAAATCTAATATAATAGATACTGTTAATTCAAGCATTTTTACCACTTCTCTGATAAATATTTGTTCCAGTTCATCCAATAAGAAATCCTCTCGAATTTCAATAAAGTGTGTATTCCATCTAAGAATATCCACAATAACCATGATTGCATTGTTTAATTGGAAGTCGTCTGATTTAAAAAGATAATGTCCATGGTGAATTTCTCCCATGTCCATGTTGTTATAGGTAATGGTTCCATCACCCGTTAGTCTTCGGCCTCTCATCCTTAACTAGCTAGCATATTAGGAACTTTGATGTATACTCAGATATCTCCTTCTTCATGTTATCCCACCAACAATGCACTTAGAGATCTTGACACATCTCATAATTTCATGGGTGAATGAGGAAAATAAAACTATGTGCATCATCCAAAAGTTCATTCTTTATCATCAGATTTGATGGAACACAAAGCCTTGATCGAAATCTCACAATTCCTTCTTCATTCACACTGTACCTTGAGTATTTTCATTTCTTAATAGATTTAGAATTCTTATAAATTCAAACATCATTTATTTTATCATCCTTTAACCTTCCCAAAATATATGGATGATCAATAATTTTTGAATGTATTGATGATGTTCCCTTATTTATGATTCAAATTTCTATTTCTAGAAAATCAAAGAAGATTGGGTCTTTTTCAATTCTCATCAATGATAGTATTGTTGGGTCCTTCTTACCTAGAGCATATTCCACCTTGTTCTCTTTCCATGGGTGGTAATGGATTGAGAATTGATAGACATTTATTATCTATGACCATCTTCATTGGAACATGTTCAACTCCTTCTATGAGAATATATAATTGTGTCTTTTGTGATCCCTATATATTTCACACTTCTCCCCAAAGAGGTAATTCCATCAAATTTTCAAAGAAAATATCACTGCATCCAACTCCATATCATGCGTGGGATAGTTTTTCTCATTAACTTTCAATTTCCTTGAAGCATAATAATTTACTATGTCATTTTTCATCAACACATATCCCATAACCTTCTTTGAAGAATCACTAAATACCACAAAACGTTCCGTAATTGTTGGTATTATGGGCCCAAGAATAGTGATAATCCTCATTTTCAATCCTTGAATATATCTTCACATCAATCACTCCATGAAAAAATGTCTTGCTTTAGAGTTATCTTGGTAAGAGATTTTGACACTTGTGATAAATTTCTCACTAATCAGAGATAATATCTATATATCCCAAGGAAGCTAAGGATATCTGTCACCAATGTTAGCCTTGGGCATCCCTAAATTTCATTTTTCATTGAGGGATCTATAGATATCCCATTTCTTGTAATGATATGACCTTAGAATGAGAGAACCTCCCACCATAACAAAAACTTGTTGTACATTGCATAGAGATTCCCCTTTCTTAAGGTCTCCAGTACAGTTCTGAGATGCTCCTCATCCTCCTCTATAGTTTTGGAGATTATTAGAATATAATCTATAAATACAAAAAAAAAATTGAAGGTATCCTTTAAAAATATATTCATCAACTCCATGAATATTTTTTGTAGAATTAGTGATCCCTAAGGTAATTACTATGAATTCAGAGTGATCCCGCCTTCTACAAAAAGTAGTCTTAGGGATATCCTCCTTCTTCACCCTTACATGGTAATATCCAAACTGTAGATCTACCTTGGAAAAGTTTTTTTTCTCAACATAGATGATTGAACAATTAATTAATTCGTGGACGATGAGACTGGTTTTTATCACGATTTTTTTGAAATCACGATAATTAATGCAATGGTGTGTTGACCCAAAATTATTCTTGATGAAGAAGATTGTTTCACCCCATAGTGATGAACATGGTGTTAAAAAACCTTTATACTGATTCTTATATAGTGTTTTTTATCTTATCTAGGTCCACAATAACCATTCGATAAGGAGTATTAGATATTGGTAAAGCCCCATGTATAATATCAATCTAGAATTCAACATCTCTTCAAGGTGGAAGACTAGAAAATTCCTCAAGAAACATTTCAGCGAAATCACTCCCAATAGAAATGTCTTCACAGATGGTTGCTTCCATAGACTCAATAATCTGAGTATGATACACATTCTCATATTTTAGTAATATCTATGCTTTAGATGGGGTTGTTAAAGAATATTCATCCTCTTCCATGCACATGTACAAAATCGGGTGTCAGTTCACCATATTGAGAGTGATTTACCTCTACAGAAATTTATGTTGGATCTATATAGGTAAATCAAATACTTTCCAAGAATTGAATCAAATTTTCCTAGAGTGATTATGAAGATCTTCATCAAGAAGTTCAATCCAAAAATTATGATAGCGGAGGAGTTACATTCATGGGATGCAATAATGGACCAATTTTCCATTCTCACCTAAATCTTTACATCCATGAATTGTTGTGGTGTTGGAAATTTTATATTAAACATTCGAGATATAAAATAATGTGCAGAACAAAAATCAAAATGTATGTTCTCTATTATTGAATGAATAACTAGTGTACCTATCACCACATCTTTTTTGGGGTTCACTTCATTAGTAGTGATGGAAAAATCTCTCCCTTCATACCTTATAGGTTATTGGTTTCCTCCTAATACACTTTTATTTGGGCACTAGTTTGAAACGTGACCTAGTTCTTTGCAGTTGAAGCAATGAAAAATGTGTTTATGGTTGAACAGAGTGTTCCTCTCCTCTATCAAAGTGGTAGGTTTTTCTTATCAACAACTAATAGCCAAGTGCCCTTCTCTTACACACCTAATGAATTTTCTCATCCCCTTGAAGCAATTTTAGGGGTGTATCTTTTATTATCATTGTATTGGGATGTGATTTAATTTCATTGCACCTTTCGATTTATCAATAAAACCTCCAAAATTAATGTCCACCATACTCTTCATATCCCTGTGATACCCAAGAGATTCACTAATATCCATTTCGACTTTGAGTGAACATCAGGAAATTTCCTCATCTCTCTCAAAGTCGCGGATCACTAGGGCTTTCTATAGGCTAGGTTTTATCCCACCAATGAAGTTTCAACCTTGAATTTGGGGGTAACTGAAAATTTGGAGGCATATATTGAATGCCCGGTGATGTTTTCCATTAATTCTCTAATAGATTCCTCATCTTTATTCTTGAGGGAAAAAACTACCTTTCCGTCTTCAGTCAGATAGTGCAAGGAAAATATTTATAGAAAAATATTTTCCAGAAATACATACATTTTAATGCTTTGATATCCTCCTCATGCTTTATATTTTTTATCAATTTCTGCCATTAATTAGATTCACCCTCCAAGCGATAATCATCCAGAAGTACATTCACTTGTTCAAAACAATGTAGGATTTTGAAGATCATCTCAATGTTTTTGATCCATTGTTCAGAAATTGAGGGATCAAATGATCCAATAAAAGTAAGATGCCTCTTTCTCATGATGCTCTCGATTGCGGCATGTTCTTTATTTGGGGGGGGGATGGTTGACCATTTTTCTTGAATCATTCTTATATTCAAAACATGAGTTAACGTGTAGAGTATCGTGAAAAATATTGTGATTCTAGCTCCCATCAAATTGGTCATATCATTAGAATAGTCATCACATTTATCTTCACATTGTTTATTATCCTGAGTCCTCTTGTCATCTTCCCTTACAATTAATATAATTAAATTTAGGGGTATCATATAAGGACAATCCAATGAAAAAATGGTATATCTTTTAAATTCCATTTATTTACTTAAATTATTAATTTATAAGATTTAATCTATTTTTTCAATGATCTACTTCCCAACATATATTCTTAGATGAAATTTTTTTATTGCCTTAAGAATAGTTCATACTAATCTTATGTATTTACCAATAAATATCCCTCAGGTGTGTCATAACCAATAGTGTATTAAGGACCATTTTTCACACCATTTCCTGTTCGAGTCTAGCTCAAAGTGATGTTTTTCGGTTTTACACCTAAATACATTTGTGCCACAGCCACCTCCACTTGTTCGTATCTAGATACGGATGTATTTTCTTGATAAATAAATTATTCAATACTCAACAAAATGTAGTGGTGTTTTAATTATAGATAGTCTTATCCCTATGTATTTCACTAGGGTTTTTTAATCTTAATCCCAAAAACAACTAATCTCTCCCATTGATACCATCTATAAAAATACTTCTCTTTATTACACACATAAGCATGATTTATTACCTAAACATGCAATTAAAGAAAATATTATGATAGAGAGGTCTAGTGTATTGGGAAATTAGGAAAATTCCATAAAAACATAGAACATAAAATCCAACATATTTATTGAAAACATCTTTTACATGACCACAACATTCCTTCGTACATAGCATGTAATGAGATAACCTGAGGACATGCAGAAGAATAGGGTGAGCTATAATGCCCAATATGGGAGTAAACAAGAAAGAATATGATGATTATAGTACATGTAAGGAAATAGTAATATCAAGGGATCACATGAGAAACTAGAATATAAATGCATGATATAGCAAGATTTTCATAACATAGAAATGCCACAACTACATTTAGCATGATATTATCATGAGCAAAGGATCATTACACAATTATCATGAGTAAACCCTCATTTCAGCATAAATAGCATGAGTATAACCTCATTGAACATTAATTAGAAATATTAAACCCTCATTGTACTTGATGTATCATAGTATTACTCTTTACTCAATGTAATATAGTGCTATCAGGGCTCACCCTTTATTAAAATCTCATTTCATGTATAAGTGTGCCACATGGATCATACAACATGGACTAATTAACTATAATAATTTATTCTATGAATAAGATATGTGGAATACATAAATGTATGTCCCAAATCAACATGTACATGGTCACAGTGGTTAACACCCTTGATAGATAAATGGGTATGGTATTCACTTGAATGATGATTTTGGCATGGGAAATTTTGGTGTGACTTTAGAAACATAAAGACGTCAAATAAAAATTTTTAAATGGGTTGATGAGAGATAAATGAGTCTCTAATAATTTATACATGAAATGGACATTAATGGGGTCATTGAACATAATATAGCAACATATTTTATGGAATATAAATCCATAACATAAAATATTTTTTTGAATATAAATGAGGAATGATAAATTCATTACGGAATTTCAGCATGGTAATAGATGTACATGGGAGGCATAAATGAGTGTGAAAGAGATCTATAATTATTAAAAAATAAATGAGGGAATTATTGGATATAAGATAAATCATACCAAAACACTTGTAATTGAAAATAAAAGGGTATAACAACAAAAAGAAATTTTGGAAAAATTTATAAATCGATGAAATCCCTTACATGGAAGTGTGATACCAAAGGATTGGGAGAGGAATTAGAGAGGACTATTTAGAGATTGGGAAACCTTATTAGTATTTTAGGGATATTTGGGAAGAGTTTGGTTATAAACCAAATGGATTGAGAAAAGAGTAAAGGGAAATCAAGTGGGTTTATATAGGAAATGAGAAGGAATTCTTTATTATTTAGTATTTGGACAGTACACATTAAATTAATCAAAACCATGATCCATCCAATTTTTTTTTATCTTATTTCCTTCAAAAGTGGAGTGGAATAAAATATTTTAAAAATTCCAATGTCAAAAAATAATAGGAAATTAGGCTTGCTTATTTGGAGGTGAGTCACACACTCATGGAAATCATTTAATAATTTTAAAATAGTTTATTAGTCATGAAGGGCCCACTAAGAAACTTTAAAAATTAATCAAAAATATAAAATCACATTATATTAATGTAAAAACATATATTAGTATAAATTCCCTTTTATAGTATTTTATTACATCACTATTGAGTCATTATTATGTCCTAAAACACATTATTTATTTAAATGGTATTTAATTTTTACCTAAAAAATCAACTATCTTAGTTCGGTATAAAACATTCACCGTTAGATAATTTTGGCTTCCTAAATTCAAATATAGATTTCATATTAGACAAAATATTTTAAAAATATTTGAATTTTTACTTTTGACATAAAACCCAATATTTTTCAAAAATTCGTGGATTTCGAAAAAAACTGATTCCAACCCATATTAAAAATTACAATTGTATAAAAATGATATGATAATTTATATTTAATAAAAATTAATATAGTAATAATATTTTATTAAATAATTATTTAATTCAAAAATCCATTAATTCTTTAAAATTGATTTTGTAATAAAATATTAACTAAAAATACTGTTTTTTCATTAAAAACCCATTTACAAGTAGCAATAATAAAATAAATGTATATTATTTATTCCCAAATAATGTGGATAATCATAGTGCTTTAGTATTTTTACATAACACCCACATAATATCTATGGGTATGGTGTGCGATGGGGACAGACTCTTGGGCTGGCTCTAATAACATCGCTCGGGTGGTAATCCCTATTAACATTCAATTATCCCATAGCTGGTTCCATTCAATATTAACTTATTGAAGCTCATCTTGGTCTTGGTTAAGTGATAATCCAGGTGATTACACCTCCTTTATGAGCTCCAAAAAATGGGCTTCGTATGGAAATATTCTACTATATAAGGCCATCGTTTCCTTTTTCTAAGTAAATTGCATTTGTTATTTCACTATATTTATACTAATCATGTGATCACTATTTTATGGGTATACTAGCAACAATAAAAATTATTAAAATTATTTTAAAATCAAATCAAATAAAATGAAATATGTGCCTATTTTTTAGATAACCATTTTAAAAAATAATACATTTAATGAGATCAAGAATAATTTTAATTAGTAAATGTATGGGTCCCTATCATCTTCCCCCTTAATGAATTTCTCCCACAAATTTTCATTTTACCACACTAAATGAGATGACTGTAACTCTACTTCATCACATTCTCTGATTCCCATATATCTTCTTCAAACATGTTTTTTCTCTACAACACCTTGAAAATGGGCAATGTCTTATTTCGTAGAACATATTCTCAATGATCTATGATATTCACTAGGTTATAAATATTTGAGAGGTCATTATACAGTGGTACCACCTCTAGATTGTGTTCATATAATGGTCCAGGTATGTAATTCCTCAAGAGTGATATAAAGAATACATCGTGTACATGAGATCTATTCAGTGGGAGTTCTAGTCGGCATGACACTACTCCATTGAGATCAAGGATCCTAAAATGGGAGATGTACCTTGGACTAAGATTTATATACTTCCCAAATATCATAAACCTCTTCCATGGTGTTATGCAAAATAATTCTATGTCTCCAACAACAAACTCTAGGTATTGTTGAAAATTATTAGCATAGGTATTTTGTCAACTCTGAGCATCTTTACTATGCTGCTAGATGGTCTTAACCTTTCTACCATTTTATCGAAAATTTCTAGACCAAGGATTTTTCGCTCCCCAAATTCATCCTCACATGTCGGTGTTATTCACCACTTCCCCAAATGGGCTTCATAAGGATCCATTTGGATGCATGAGTGGAAACTATTATTTTAAGAGAACTCAACCAAAGTAATATGTTTAACCCATCCTCCTTTGATGTATAATTATCATTCAATCAACATGTTCTCAAATGTTTTGATAATATGCTCTGATTGGCCATTATTTTGAAGATGATAAGTTGTACTGATGTTCAGCTCAGTATTCAGAGCATGTTGAAGACTCTTCTAGAACATATAGGTGAATCTTAGATCTTGATCAGATATAATAGATAGTGGTACTTCATACAACCTTTCCACTTATCTAATATATATTGGTTCCAATTAATCCAATGAAAAATCCTCTTGAATTTCAATGAAGAGTGAAGTCTTTGTAAGAATATCCATAACAATCTAGATAGAAATTTTTCCTTTGGATGTCTTTAGAAGTCTGATGTCAAAGTCCATGGTGATGTTCTCCCATTTACATGTTGGTATGGGTAATGGTGGCATCACCACCTTAGACATATTCATCTCAGTATTAACTTACTAACATACTATAAACATTGATGTATACTCAGTGATCTCCTTCTTTATGTTATCCCCACAATAATGCTCTTAGAGAACTCGATACATATTTGTGTTTCTTGGGTGAATAGAGAAATTCAAACTAAATGAATCATCCAAATGTCAAATCGTTAACATTGGATTTGATGGAACACATAGTCATGACCAAAATCATACAATTTCATCTTTACTTACACTATACCCCATATAATTCCCATTTCAGATACATTACACATTCTTCTGAATTACCACATTATCATTTTAAGCATCCATAAACATTTCCTAAAGATATAGTTGAGAAATAATTTGTAAATAGATTTATGATGTTCCATTCTTTATGACTCCCTTTTCCATCCTCATCAAATCTATGAATATTGGATCTATTCCAATTTTAATCAATGATAGAATCATTAGGTACTTTCTACTTTGATCATTCACCACCTTTTTCTCTTTCCCATAGTGGTAATGGATTGAGTAGTCATATTATTTTATCATCTCTGACCATCTTTGTTGGTTCATGTTCATCTCGTTCTATGTGAATATATTCATGAGTCATTTTTGATCCATATATATTTCACAATTCTCCACAAAGAGGTAATGGTGAAATATTTTCAAATAGATGATTACTTTAGCCAACTCCAGATCCTGTGTTTGATAGTTTTTCTCATGAACTATCAATTACATTGATGCATAAGAAATGAATTTGACATTTTTCATCAATAAAGAACCCATATCCTTCTTTGAATTATCACTGAATACCACGAAATGTTCCCACTATTGGGTAGTGTGAGCATGGGAACAATGATAAACTTCATTTAAAACTTCTTGAAGTTCTCATTACATTCATCACTCCATGGAAAGATGATTCCCTTCAAATTTAGATTGTTAATTGTGTTTGAAAATTGTGAGAAATTTCTCATAAATCGACTATAATATCTAGCTAACCCCATGAAGCTATGGATATCAATCACTGATGTTGGACTCGACCATCACCCAATTTCATTTGCCTTATATGGATCCACATATATCTCATTTATTGTGATGATATGACCCACGAATGATTACTCCTTCAACAAAAGTACATAGTTGTTGTAGTTTTCATAGAGCTTCCCCTTTTGCAATGTCTCTTGTACAATGATTTGATGCTCCTCATGCCCCTCCTTGGTTTTGGAGTATATTAGAATATCATCTATAAAGACTACAAAAAATTTTCCGAGGTAATCTCTCAAGAATATATTCATGAATTCCATGATTATTATTGTAGAATTAGGGAGTCTGAATGTAATTACTATGAATTCATAGTGCTTGTACCCTGTATGAAAATCAGTCTTGGAGATATCCCCCTTCTTTACCCTTGGGAATATCTTGACTGTAGATATATCTTGGATAAGTATTGTGCTCTACGTAGCTGATCAATCAAGTCATCAATTCATGGAATATGATTCTCTTTCATTATAGTGATTTTTTAGCTCACGATAATCAATGAAAAGATTCATTTACCTGTCCTTTTTATTGACGAAGAGGACTGGTGCACCCTATGGTGATGCATTTTAGCGTATAAAACCTTAATCCAGATTATCATGTAGTTATTTATTTTACTCCTAAATCTCCACAACATCCATTAAATATGGAGTCATAGATATTGTTAAAGACCAAGGTATAAGATAAATCAATAATTCAACATCTATTTTAGGAGGAAGACCAATAAATTTTTTAGGAAACACATCAGTGAATTATCTCACAATAAGCATGTCTTCAAGGATGGTTTCTTCCTTAGACTCAATCATCTGAGAAAGATATGAAAAGTCATAAGTAAGTAATATCCACACTTGTGATGATGGTTCTAATAAATATTCATCCTTTTCCATGAACTTGTAAAGAATCGGTGGTCGATTCACCATATGGAGAGTGATTTCACTCTCCCAACAATTTATGTTGGCTATATATAGGGAAACCCAATCCAAGCCATGAATTGCATCAAATTCCACTAGAGAGAGTATGAAGAGGTTCAATGAGATGTTCAATCCATAAATTGTGATAGGAGAGGATTTATATTCATGGGATTCAATAATTTCCCCATTTCCCATTCTCACCCAAATCATTACATCTATGATTTGTGGTGGTGTTGGAATTTTTCTACTGAACATTCAGGAAATAAAAGAAAGTGTAGAACTAAAATTAAAAATTATAGTATATATTCATGAATGTATAACTAGTTGAACTTTCACCACTTCGTCGTCGGGGTTCACATTGACAGTAGTGATGGAAAAAAGTTCACCCTTGGTAGCTTGGTGGTTGTTGGTTGCCTTCGAAAATCCATGGCTTTGGGAACTGAATTGCAAAGTGCCCTGGTTCATTGTAGTGGAAGTAGTGACTAATGAATTGTGGGTTGAAAAAAGAGTTCTTATCAACTGTTTCAACATCATATTTTTCTTATCAACTGTTAATATCCAGGTTCCCTTAACTTACACACAAAAATTATTTCCTCATTCCCATTAGGCAATTTTCATGGGGCTTGAATTTCTCTACACCACTGGATTTATCCATCGGAGTGCCAGAATGAAATTCCACCATACACTTATTATCCCTATAATACCCCTGATATTCATTGATCTCTATTTCAACATTGAGGTCACATTAGACAAATCAATGATCGCTCACTATGTCACAAATTGCTAGGGCTTTCCGTAGGGTAGGTTTTATCCCTCCGATGAAGAGGTCAACCACGCATTCAGGGGTAAGGAAAAAAGTGAGAGGTATATCATGAAATCCATGGGAGGATTTCCTTATACATCCTAATTGATTCATTGTATTTTTTTTCTTAGGATCAAGAAAGTCCCATTACATCTTAAGTCAAAGGGTGTGAGGAGAATATTTATTGAAAAACATTTTCTAGAATTTCAATTCCAACACCTTGATATCCTCATTTTGCTTCGTATTTATTTTATCGATGTCCACCATTGATCAAAATCACCCTATATATGATAAGAATCCAGAATTACATTCTGGTTTTTAAAACATTAAAGGGTGGAGAAGATCTTGTCAATGGTGTTGATTCATTGTCCAGCGATTGAGGGATTAGATGATCCCTTAAAAGTAGGAGGACTTTTTCTCTTGAATCTCTTGATTGAGGAAAGTTCCTTATTGATGGGGGGTGTTTAACGTCCCCCATGACCCATGTTTCATTTAAAAACATGAGTTAACTAAGATAGTATCATGAAATCCTTTGTGATTCCCGCTATCATTGGGTTGGGAATATCATTAGAACAATCATTACATTTATCTTCGCATTTATTGTTATCCCAAGTCCTCCAGTTATTGGACATTGATGAAAATAAAATTAATGTTTGGGGTATCACATATGTGGAATCCAATAAAAAACAGCATTTCTTATAAATATCATTTATTTCATTAACTTATGAATTTATATGCTTTAATCTAAGTTATCCATGTTCTACATCCCAACATATATTCTTAGGAGAAATATTTTTAGTCCCTTAACAATGGTTCATAATATCTTATGAATTTTCCAAACATATCCCTAGGGAGTGTCATAACTAAGAGTACAGAAAGGCATGTTTTATTGCATGAGTTCCCGTTCAAGTCTAGTTAGAAGAAGTGTTTTGGGGTTTTACCACTAGATACATGGTCCGAGAGCCACCTCCACTTGTTCGTATCCAGACATGGATGTATTTTATTGATAAACCACTTACTCCATAATCACCTATTTTTTGGATTTTTTTATAAATAGTATTATCCCTAAGGGTATCATTAGGGTTTTCTAATCATAATCCCAAAAATAAATAAGCCCATCCTTTGATGCCAAATATTAAATCTATGCTCTTTATTACACATTTGAGCATGATTTATTACATAAAATTGCACTTAGGAGGAATAAAAGGGTCAAGGGGTCTAGTGTATTGGAAAATTAGGATCATTACATAACAACATAGAAAGAAAACCCCAACATATTTATTGAAATTTTCTTTTACATGACCACAACATTCCCTCGCACTTAGAATTTCATGGGATAACCTAAGGACATTCATAAGAAAAGGGTGATATATATAACCCATTAAGGGAGTAAACAAGGAATATCATGATTATTATAGTACATAATTGGAAATTGGAATATTAATGGATCTAAATATGAACAAGGAAATAAAGGCATAATATAGAATGATTATCAAAACATGTATATTTGGAAATAAAATTTAACATGATATTAACATGAGCCAAGGCTCATTGCACATAGATGATAAGTAAAACCTCACGACACTTGAATTAGCATGAGAAAACCCTCCTTTCACTTGAATTATAATGATTAAACCCCCATTTCACATGATGTATCATGATACCACACTTTACCAAATGTAATGGAGTGCTATGAGGGGCCACACTTTATATCCATTTTATTACATGTATAAGTGTTGCACATGGATTTTACAACATGGATTCATTAAACATAATAATTTATTACATGAATAAGATATGTGGAATAATAAAGAAGTAATTCCTCAATTAACAAGTATATTTTCAAAATGGTGGATACCCTTGATAGTAAAATGTGTTTGGTATTCACTTGTATGATGAATTTGGCATGGGAAATTTTTGTGATACTTGGGCTGTATAAAGACGTCAAAGAGAAATCATAAAATTTGTTGATGAGGGATAAAGTGGTCACTCATAATTTATAAATGAAACGGAGAGTAAGGGGTTATTGAAAATAATATACCAACATATTTAATGGAATTTAGATTCATAATATTAATTAATTGGTTGAATATAATGGAGTAGAGAGAAATTCCTAATGGAAATTCAGCATGGTAACGAGTGTAATGGGAGGGATCAATGAGAAACAAATATATCTATAATAATTAAATAACAAATAGGGTAATATATGTGGAGTTGATAAATCTTACTTCAACATTTTTAATTGAAAAAAGTGCATAATAATATAAATAATTTTTAACAAAAATGAGAAAAGAAGAAATACCTTACATGGGAGTCTGATCCCAAAGTCTTGGGAGAGGCTTTAGAGATGATTCTAGAGATCTTGAGGGACCTTGTTAAGATTATAGAGAGAGGAGGGAATAGTTTGGTTTATCCAAACATGGTTCTAGTGAATAATAATTTCATATTTAGTGGGTTTGTATAGGAAATTAGAAGGAATTTTTCGTTCTTTAGGTTTTGGAACGTACACATTAAACTAATCAAAACCACAAACCATAAAATGATATAGGCCCATAGTTTTTACCAAAGTGGAGAGGAAAAAAATCTTTTATAAGGAAAATGTCCAAAAAAATTAATAATAAATTAGGCATTCTTAGGTGGACGTGTTCCACACTCTGAAATAAATTATTTTAAAATGTTAAAATAGTTTATAAGTATGGGTGGGTCTACTAAGGCATTGTTAAAATTAATCAAACAAATCTAAAATCACATTATTTTAAATTTAAAACATATATTTTCCTGATAAAACTTTTATAGTATTTTAGTACATCACTATTGGGTAATTATGATGTCATAAAAAAATTATATATTTAAATGGTATGTAGTGTTTACCTAAAAATTAAACTGTTTGAGAAAATTATGAAAAATTAACTGTTAGATAATTTTGGCTTCCTAAATCTAAAAATAATATTTTTTCCATAAAAACTATTTTAATATAACAATAATAAAATGAATGTATATTCTTTATACAAAAAATAATGCACATAATCATAATGTAATGTTCTTGTAACATAATCCCTTATAACAGTCACATAAGACCTAAGGGTGTAGTGTGTGATAGTGACAGACTCTTGGGGTGGCTCAGATAATATCGCATGGGTGGTAATCTCTATTAACTTCCACATCTTCCTTAAGCGGTTCCATTTAAGCTTAACATGTTGAATCTTGGAAAGGTCTTGGCCAATAGTGAATCCTAGTGACACTACCTCCCTTCCGAGATCCAAAAAATGTGCTTTGTATGGATGAATTCTACTAGATGAGGCTATCTCTTCCTTTTTCTGAGTAAATTGGATTTTTTAAAGCCTTATATTTATACTAATCAAAGGATCACTATTCATCCTCTATATTAAAAACTTAACAATTCTTAAAGGTATTTTAAAATCCAAATAAATAATAACATATAAGTGCATATGTTTTATATGACCATTTTACAAAATAATACATTTAATCAAATAAAAATGAACATTCATTAGTAAATGTTTGGGACGTTACAACCCAATCCCTTTATAACATTCAATAATTTAGGTGTACCACCTGATTCTCAATTATTAATCCAATCCAAAAGTTCATACATTCACTTATTAGATCCCTTTGACACATTCCTAATTTCCCATTCTAATATAAAATTGTAATTTCACCATTTGATATTCACAAATCCTTTTAGATAAATCTATCCAAATTTCATTAATCAATCGACATAATCTCATTCAATAGAATTACCCATTTTCATGTCATTCCAATAACACATTATGCATGTATAACCTGTGGATTATTTATCATTATTCCATTTACAACTTAAACAACAATTAAAACATATTCTAGATGGGTTCTTTATTATTAATCGGCACCCTTCACATAACCTTACCACACTCTTAGTCCAGGTTTTTCAGCGTACCACATGGGTGTCCCTAAAATTGTCAAGTCCACCACCAAACATCCCACAGGGATCGTGAGGGTTTCAATCGGTCACATACAAAACATTTTGTATCAAAATACTTGACAGAACCATGAAAACCAAATGGGAAGACAATAACATAATATTCCATGATCAAATATTACATTAAATTATGGGATAATATTTGTAGACCACCTAAAATGAATCTGATGATGAAAACACTATTAATCATGTCCTTAGAAACCTGAGTTGAACATAAAAATCCCATAGTGGGAATTTTGTAATTTCTTCATCTTTTTTGGGCTGTACGTTTTTCAAAACCGTGTGCAACCCTTGTGGAAGCTACGACCTAAAAATCACCCCCTTAATAATGTTTTTGGGGAATTCCACACGGTTTTCCAAATAGTTCTCAAACCATGTTGATGGCTATAACCCACACGGTCTCCCCTTTCATATTTTTCCAAACTATGGGAAAACATTATGGATTTCCCATAGATCCACTTTTTCTCATTTTTCATGTCCTGAACCCCTAGAACACATTGATCCTTCTAAAGGACTTGTGTAAACTCTTATCTAGCCAAAACGAAGTCGCCCAAGACAAAAAATAAACAAAAAATTACTTTATGAAAATCAGGGACCTTACTGCTTAGATAATTTTACATGTAAGTAGAGAAACATTTTATTTTAATATCTTCTGATTTAAAATTTTATATTCAATTATTCATGATAATGGTATCTGAATATTTAATTAAAATATTAAGATGAAATATATAACTTCTACACTCCCTCCATCAGGAATTGTAATACATTTTTTCACATTCATTATCCTTTTATCACTTTTATACCAGTTTTACAGTAATTTTCTATTACCTTTGAATCACCACATTCACTTTCATAAATAAAATATACGTAAAAATTAAAATAATTTTTTTAATAATTTTAAAATGATGATTTATAATTTATTAAATATTTTATAAAAGTTTATATATATTTGGAATATAATAATTTTTTAGTATTAGAACACATTACCCACAAAAATCACTTCATAAAATATTTTTATTTTATGAATAAAATTTATCTCTATGTAATATTAATCAATGGAATATTTTTTCAAGAAAATAATTGGTTTATTATAAAATATTACTTATTTTATATTTTACTAACGTTATATTTTAATTTAAAGCTCATAATATTTAATATAATTTAAAAATAAAACTGGTTTTTAAAACATAATATTACGAAACATGAAAAATTATAAGAATGCGATTTATATTTTTTACCAAATATTTTATAATTCCTTAATTATATTCATTATATATATATTATGATTAAATATTTCCCCAAATATATTTTTATTAAATAATATCAAAAAAATATAGTTTTAGAAAAAATAAATTTTTTCAATTTTCAGCCTAAAATTATAATATTTTAGAAAAATCAAACAAATATATCATAAAATCATTTTTACAGAATTATTCAAAAAATGGAAGTGGTTTTTAATATTCAAATTATATTTTTGATTAAGAAAATTTTTTTATTTATTAGTAAATAAAATAAATTATAAGACATTTTTTAAAAAACACTTCTTTTTAAATCATAGAATATATTTTTTTAACAATTTATGTTCCAAAATAATGAATAATAATTTACTTATTATCATTTATATTAACTTACATGAAAAAATATAGATTCATAATAGAAATGTTTTTATTTAATGTATTGGTCATTTCAATGATCATGATGAAAATTCATAAAATTTATATTTTTAATTACTTATATAGTTTGGTCATGTGATTAGAAAAATAAGAATTAACTATGCTAACATCCAATATCGAGGATAAATTATTATGCATGGTTATATGGACAAGTTTTTAAAATAATTTACCTATAATTTGAAATTACTATAAATTTTCTATATAGCTATTGATAGATTACTTGACCCCTTACATGGGAAAAGCTGTTCAAATATGACTACCAATTATAATGTAGATGTGAATGATTTTCACTAATTGTACACTAACTATGAACCCTGAGATACAACTTGAAAGTCAAAATTTTCCTATGTACCACATGGTTTTCCCTTATACCTCCTTAATATTATAAGAATTTTTATTATTGAGTAAAAAAATTCATTATCCAGAAGGAAATGGTTATAACACCACCTAAGACCATAAGATCATATAATTTAAACAATTTATACATTTGTAAAAAGAAGATATGTTTTTGGGAAAGGATAGAAATAAAAATATCAAATCTACAATGATAGAAGATAAGAGAAAGGGTTTTATGTAAAATACTAATGTTATTGAATTAGTAAAGGATATATATGATTAGATTATGATAATAAATTATTTGGATAACCATTTTAATGAACATTATGAAAATATTTTAATATAATTAAAACTTATTATATATTATTAATGAACATTAACTCATGGTATGACATCAGGAAAGAAGATCACAAAAAACTGTAAAATTTAATTTGTTGAGAATGATGGTCTAGTAAAATACGAAATGAACTTTTAGATTAAGGATGAGTTATATATGAATTGGAAGGTTGGTATGGGTGTTTATTATAAAAATAAATTTGATATAGTTCAGGTGGTTATGTGTGTTTATTTATAGATATTTGGTGTGAATTAGAGTAATATAACTTGGTGCAAAACTATTGTGACAATAATGACTCACATGAATAAACCTTGAATTTTTTTATACTATTTAGGTATGATTGGATATTCTCAAAATTACAGTTCCATTTCTATGAGGTGCTAATTGGGATAATTACAGAAATTATATGGGTGACAAATTTATTAATCTAGTAATGGTTTTGATTGTCAATATTTCTAGTTTGGATGATTTAGACATATACCTCAATTTTTTCATACTCATTTAAAATTGATGTCCAACGGGTTCCCAATTTTTTCATATAAAATAACTTAAGTAATAATCTAATTGAATAATAACAAAACAAAAAAATTTATATGTGGATGATGCATTTAGTTTCTCATACTCCATAAAATATTAGTCATTTTTTTCAAAATGGAGAGTGATTACAAAACCATGAATAATAACTAAAAATTTCCATGCATGCATTAGTTGATGATATTTTACATAATGAAATATATCACATTTTTTATAAATCATATATATTAAACATAATTCATACTTAACTTGAAATATAGAACACGTCATATGAATCAAAAACAAAAAATATATTATTTTTATTTATATTAATTATTAATTCCACATTTTTCATATCACTAAGAAAGTAAAATTTTTATGTAATTATATAAGATACATGGTTATCATTATTTTTAATAGGTATTAGTCATAAATATAATATATTTTTCAACTATTTACTAAGTCCATGCTATATCATTTTAAAATAATAAGTGTATTTTTATTTGAAAAGATATAATAATGGTGATGATGAGAATTACATGAAGGGGAATAATTATCATTATAGTAAAATATATGTGTTTCTTATTTGAGGTGTTTGAATGTTATTATGGCACAAAATAAAAGATCCTTTGAGAAAAAAATTATTTGGATATGTTTTAAAATGTTATGTAGCATGAAATATCCCAATATTATTAAATTATTTTACTCAATTGTAGGATTGGTTTTTAAATAATAGAATATCATACAAAATAGTTATAATTAAAGGTGATAAAAACTATTAATATTTCCTAGAATAATATATATAGATATGTGAGGACCTATCTCACTATGATAAATTTATATTATGAGGTTCTAAATTCATTTAATTTATTATTTTTGAAGACTTATATGGATTGTGGTAATAAATCATATGTCTAAATTGATTAGTTACATTTCCCAACATTATGTATAAGATGAAAAAATTCATATAAACAATATTTTAAACATATTAAATAATCATATCATGTATTTAAAAACATCCATGTGAAGGAATGTTTTTTTAGAATTAGAAAACGGAAAAATTGTAAAAAGTGAGAAATGCTATGAAAATGGGGTAGTTGGGTTTGGAATTTTTTTCATATACCACAGGCATAAAAGATTTTTTTTTAAAGAATTAATTACCAGATATAAATCTTAATTATTTAGTATTAACATATATCTAAATCTATAATTGATAATTATTCTTTCCAAGAAGAATATAAGGCCATATTTGTGTTTATGATTTAAATGAATATGGAGTTGAATTTCTTTTGGGTATTCATAATTTAGTTAATAATTCACAATAATGGAAAACATATGAACTTTTAACCTCATGTAGATGAATGCATATTGTCACGAACCAACCCGGGTCGACCCCGAACCGGTCACCAGAGCCGGTCCGCGGCATGGCCCGAGAGGCGTTCCCGATCCTCCCGGGCTGGCGACAAGCACCAGGGAATCACAGAGTACACGTGGGAACGATTTTGCCCAATAAAATTTACTAAGAAGATGAAATAAAGAAACGAAAATAAAATAAAATAGCCAAAAACATAACTAACCCGTCCTCGAACCAAACTCCTCGCGACCCCGAGAGTCGATCGTCAAACTACAACCAACTCTCGTCCACGGCGAGCAAGCTCGAGTCAAACCTGCAACAGAAACTAAAAACAAGAAAACACTATAGGCGTGAGTATTAAAACTCAGTAGGCTAGCCCGATAAATCTATTCCCAAAGCACTACCATTAAAAGAAGAATCTACCAACTTCAAGTTTGAACTACATTATAGAAAATATGGGTTTTCACACACACACGCTTTCCATCTTGAAAACAAGTAACAATCCATTGCCCTTTTTTTTATTTAGAACAAGTTTAATGTTGAAAGAAAGAGGTGAATTGCATCTTAAAACATTTTGCGAAAAATTAGAAAACCAAACTTTAGCTGTTAGTCAAAAATAAAATCACACACAACACACACTAAGGGCAATGGGAAAAAGTGGCACACACGGGTCGGCACCCAAACATGACCTCTCAATCGTCTGCCATATACAAATAAACACTAAAAAAGACATGGGTCGAACCTAGGAGATCGTGAACAAACCAGAACATACTATACATGTGACTCATCCTGAAGGCATTCCCTAACTCAATGACGTCATAACGCCCTAACGCCTGGCATAGCCCTGCATGGCCTAACCGAGGGGCCCAATCCCCATAGCAACAATAACACAGTATTCCCCTGCTATGGGGCCACTAGCCAGTGCGTGATCTAAACTAGTGCAGCAATCATTCTCAGATAATTCACTCAATATGCCAGGTTCCCATGTCAACAAATATAATAAAAGAGGAGTTCATCCCTAATGTAAGACTAGTCAAGATGCACAAGCATTGCATACTCCACTCACCAAATCAACAAACACAAAAGATCACTCCAAAGAGACTTTTCAAAACATTAATTTCATTAAAGGTACCAAACGGGCCTCATGTACTTGATCAATACCAAATCAATTCCAAAAGAAGGATCAGACGTCGTCACATTTAAAAACAGAAAACACATTTAAAATCTCATTTAGGTAGACCAAATCACCATTTTCATTCTGAAGTGCAAACATAAGGGCCAAAGGGGCATTTTTAATATTGCGCAACAGCTAATCATGAAAAAACAAATCTTTCGGTACGATGCAGAGAAAGAAGCAGTTCCAATTCCAGCAGTATAACTACTCTAGAAATAATAATATTTAAATACTACTTCCAATTTGATGAAAATTAAATAAATGACAAGAAATAAGTAAATTCTAAATTCAAAAGCAAGTGCAGTGGAAACCTACCTCAACTCGCAGCTCGAACACGGCGACGCGACACGCCTCGCACAGACGTACAAGTACGAGCAAGTTGATGACTGTGGTGTCGCGGAGTCACCTAGCCAAAACGCTGCAATAAACGCACCGCAACTAAAAACACAAAACCATTTGACTTAAACAATACAAGCAGACAACCCGCGCAAAAGAACCACCTGGACAAAAAATGCAAACCTACTTCGCACCATCCACACTATTACTAAACCACTCTAAAAATTATGAAATAAAAATCAAAAAGTAACTCGCAACATTACACAAACTAAACACACTTTTGATCAAACACGCACCTAAGTCCCACTAAAACAAAAACGCACCACTTGCACGGTTAGATAAACCAATTGCACAATTTATATTAAAAAAACAAATAAACTACTCATGACTAGTTTCCATAAAAATGCGTCTTAATTCACATGAATGTGTTATAAGGTATAAAACCAACACTAAGTTCACTAAAAAAAATTAAACTTCACATCAAACACATTAATCACAAATATGCCAAATTAACTATCCAAATGAAGAAACAACACTAACCTCACCAATCACGCTGGAACAAATGCAAAACAACTAAAACACAAAAACACTGACTTAAAATAATTTATATGAATCAGGAACGCAAAAATAACTAATAGATATATAAACATTGACATAAAATAATCCATGTAAAATCAAAGAAAACCACACCTCGAAGCCGGATCAGGTGAAATGGGTGATCCCAAAATGCACGCCTTCGGCGGCAAGCGTTCGGTGAACACCTAGAAGGAACGAGGCGCGCGACTAGTCACGCGAACAGGAGCAGTGGTGCCAGATAGTGTAGCGGCGCTACGAGTGGCTAGCCGGGAAGCACGTGGACGCTGCGGGAGGCCTACAGGTCAAAGCGAATGTGACGGGTGTGGCGAGCAGGGCAGGGTGAGTGCGGCGCGGCCGGAGGTGGCTGGCCGGAGACAGCGCGACCGGGGCGAGATGCCGGAGGTTGGTCGGGCGCCGGAGGCTGGCCGGGGGCAGGCGCCGGAGACTGGTCGGGCGCCGAAGGCTGGCCGGGGGGAGGTGTCGGACGCTGGCCGGGCCCCGGAGACCGGCCGGGCACCGGAGGCTGGCCGGGAGGTGGCTTGCAGGGCAGCGCCGGCGGGAGGCTCTACCAGAGACGGCCGAACACCGAAAGTGGCCGGAGGAGGGAACCCGGACGGGAGGCGGAGGGAAGAGGCGCGACTGGAGGGAGCGCCGCCGGAGGAGGGATGCCGGACGGGAGTAGGAGATGCAGATGGTCGGCGGCGACTCGCAGCGGGTCGGAGGTCGGAGGGTGCGCAGCTGGTGTAGTGTCGGTGGCCGGAGGGCGTTGCACCGCTGGCGGAGGGCAGGGCGGCGCTGGGGGTGATCGAAGGAGGGTGGCTGTTGGCGAGGCTGGTAGGAGAAGGAGGTCGTCGGCTGGGTGTGGAGCACAGACAGGGGTGCGGGGAGAAGGAAACGCGCGATGGAGAAGGGAGCGCAGGGGGGTGGCGGCGTGCGGGAAGAGGGAGAGCGTAGGGTTAGAGGAGAGGAAAAGAGGGGAAAGGAAAAAGAGGAGAAGAAAAAAAAAGAAAAGGAAAAAGAATAAGAAAAATGAGAATAAAATAAAAGGAAAAATAAAATTAAAACAAAACAAAACAAAATAAAATAATTTAACTTAATAATAATACTAATAATAAATTTGTTAATTAATTATAATGGCAATAGTTATTATAAATATATATACACATATTTACATATATCTAAACATATATAAAACATGTGTACGTATATATAAACCTATATAAATATATATATAAACATACATAAACATATTGATAATAATAATATTAATAATTATTATTATTATTATAATTACAAACATATCTACATACATATATATATAAACATACATATATAAACCCACATGAACAAATTTATAAACATACATATATGAACATACATGACATATTATAAACATATTTGCATATATATACTCATATTCATAAACACATTTACGCATAAACATATAATGTTAATAAATATATATGCATCAGCATACGTGTATATATACACATATATACATACATATATGCATATTACGTTAAAAATAATAATAATAATGTATGAACATATAAACCCATATACATAGACATATATAATCACATATATATATATATATATATATTAATCCACTCAACGAGTGAATTTAATAATGTTAAAACTAAAAGACTGCGGGGTACGCGCGCACTGCACGGTACCCAAGAGGACTGCAAACGGGCTGCGCGTCACAACCGTATGGTGTTCGCACACTATTCCAAACCATAAACTCATCCAAACATTAAAATTTCCAACTGGGACTCGCCCGCACACATGAAAAAACACCCGACGCCATGATAAATAAAATAAATAATGTAAAATAAAAACAGGTGTGACAATTCTCCCCACCATAAAGCTTTCCACCCCCGGAAATCCATAACGAGTTCAAAACCCCAAATGAAAACTGACATTACTTTACAATTTAAAGAAATATCAAAAGAACGACAACAAAGATATTCTGAAACACTCCCAAAAAGGGGAGCGATAAACCAAAAGAACTCATATAATATGAACGAATTACCCGCTAAGTGTCACCCGCCCCCAAAAGTGTGACCACCTCCAGTTGATCGCTTCAAAGGACAAATAACTTTAACAATAGTAGATCCAGGCCCAACATACACCCACCTTAACACCACTCAACAGAACTCAACCAATTCTCCATCTTCAATTCAACCTTAAAACAAAACATCCGGAACAACGCCAATAAAACACGAAGACTCTTTTGAAACCAACAAACGGGTCAAAAACCACATCCAACACGTATCTCTTAAAACCTTACTCCAATCTGACCCTGGAACTCTCACGCCAAAACTCCTTACCAAAACATGAATATAGAATTTTGTGGTTCCATATAAGATCAACCACAACCCAACCAAAACCTGTACCAAAACTGGGAGATTGACATGGGAAGTCCGAACGGACTCCCCACCATAAGAAACAAGCTAAACTGAATTTAGCGAGACCCGTGATGGGTATCCACACCATAATAATTATGTCAGTTCCTGGAATAGGACCAGAACGCCATCACCTGAGACAAAAATCATGATCACCAGAATTTTCAACATGGGGAGGTCGAATGGACTCCCCACCATAAAGCTTTCGAGAAGAGAAGAATAGGAGGACCTCCCGGCATTATCACCAGCCATCACTGCCCACGGGTGGGAGGGGGGGCTGTCCAACACACCACCCCCACCCGGAAAGCATAAAGTGAGCATCCATTAATAAATAAGAGCAACGACATGACCAGGTAGTTATTACACGTAAACTAGGCATAATGAGGAAAATGATTCCGACTACGTGCACTTACTGAGAACAACACCCTGTCGCAAGACATCACCTTTCGTTGGAGTTTCCCCGACTATGCGCTAGCTTCACTCCGAGACCTGTAGCTGGAGCTCTGATGAATGAAGCATCTTCCGGCTTCGCAGTCAGGTTTATGAAACCCCAGAAGCATGACACAGAACCATTTTTTTTTAACAATCACACATCCATAAGATCAATGTCTTAAAAGAGTTCAGCCACAACCATTATTTCGACTGAAAGAAAAGAACACCCCAAAAAAGTACAGGTAACGACTACTACATCCAAGAAACATTACAAGAAGAAAACATCAAGTTCATCCACCAACATCTCCCTACTCCTGCTGATGGGATGAAGTGACCTTCGATGATCCAGGTCTGGCTTTAGCGCGCTTCTTGGAAACACCTCGGCAAAATCGCTTCAAGTGACCCATACGTCCACAGGTGTGGCAGGGTCTTGGAGCACTTGGACATGTCGGCCTTTTGTGACCCTGCCTACCACACTGGTGACAGATCACAACATTGCGCTGTGAAGAAGATGACTGAAGGTCTGAAGGCCTCTTGATTCCTCTACCAGCACCACCAGTGTCAGGTCGCTTGTTACTCTTCTTAATAGCATCATCTGAAATGCTTCCCAAAGCTGGAGGATTCGCCACCTCAAGTCCTCCTACTAGCTCAGCTTCAGCAAGAAAGGCTTTCTCGACAACATCCGGAAAGGTGGTTAGGTTGAGCTCTTCCACTCTCGAACGCAGCTCAGGTCGGAGCCCAGACTCAAATTGTCGAGCCTTCCAGTGATCATTCGCAACAAACCACTGATCATATGGAACTATGTCTACAAAATGTCGATAGAACTCCAGTACCGATTCAACGCCCTGCTGGAGACAACACAACTCCATCCTCTTCCTCAGCTTCGTCAACTCAGAGAAGTGTTGTTAGATGAACGATGACTTGAAAAACTCCCATGTCAAATCTTTCCCAGGCTTGTTCCGAGACATGGACTTCCACCATTTCCAGGTTGGACCTTCAAGCATAAAGGTAGCCAACTTCACCTTTAATGACTCAGGTAGACCAATGGAACTGAACTTCCTCTCAATCTTCTGCAACCACTCCTCTGCCTCAAGAGGCCTTGCTTGTCCATAAAAGAGAGGAGGGTTCAACTTCCGGAACTCCAAAACATAATAGATGGGCTGACCAACTGGAGGATTAACTGAGGATGCACCACCTGAAGCTGCACATTGAGTATCCATCGAGCCTTTGTGGGGGCGAACACTACGGAACAAAGAAACGAGGAACTTGATCAAAACATAACCAATACCATTTGAAATTCAACATTACTCAATGAGTTTCAAAATGAAGGAAAAACCCATTCACTAAAGGGGGAAACTAGTAATGATGGGTGGCTCGACCATATGGTTGGCAGTCATACGTCAGCCATACCATCGTCACTGAGATCATTGTAGGGTGAAGTCTCTGGCTCCATAAGGCTTGTCAGGCCCTGTCAGCTCACGAAGCTACTTTCCCAACTCCCTTTTCATTCCCCAACATAAAACAATCCAGAAGACCCAAAAGACACTAACAACCCGAACATCTCACGGTAACTCGAGGTTGAGAATGAGAAAGGGTTCATGACGTCCTTCCCGTTCCCCCGACTCGAGTCCGGGCAACTTTACTCCCTTTACCATGAAAACTCCAAATAGCAATGGGCGCTCTGAAAAATAAGGTCTGCTCAGGATCCAACCTCCCTCTGATACCATTTTGTCACGAACCAACCCGGGTCGACCCCGAACCGGTCACCAGAGCCGGTCCGCAGCATGGCCCGAGAGGCGTTCCCGATCCTCCCGGGCTGGCGACAAGCACCAGGGCATCACAGAGTACACGTGGGAACGATTTCGCCCAATAAAATTTACTAAGAAGCTGAAATAAAGAAACGACAATAAAATAAAATAGCCAAAAACATAACTAACCCGTCCTCGAACCAAACTCCTTGCGACCCCGAGAGTCGATCGTCAAACTACAACCAACTCTCGTCCACGGCGAGCAAGCTCGAGTCAAACCTGCAACAGAAACTAAAAACAAGAAAACACTATTGGCGTGAGTATTAAAACTCAGTAGGCTAGCCCGATAAATCTATTCCCAAAGCACTACCATTAAAAGAAGAATCTACCAACTTAAAGTTTGAACTACATTATGGAAAATATGGGTTTTCACACACACACGCTTTCCATCTTGAAAACAAGTAACAATCCATTGCCCTTTTTTTTATTTAGAACAAGTTTAATGTTGAAAGAAAGAGGTGAATTGCATCTTAAAACATTTTGCGAAAAATTAGAAAACCAAACTTTAGCTGTTAGTCAAAAATAAAATCACACACAACACACACTAAGGGAAATGGGAAAAAGTGGCACACACGGGTCATCACCCAAACTCGACCTCTCAATCGTCTGCCATATACAAATAAACACTAAAAAAGACATGGGTCGAACCTAGGAGATCGTGAACAAACCAGAACGTACTATACATGTGACTCATCCTGAAGGCATGCCCTAACTCAATGACGTCATAACGCCCAAACGCCCGGCATAGCCCTGCATGGCCTAACCGAGGGGCCCAATCCCCATAGCAGTAATAACACAGTATTCCCCTGCTATGGGGCCACTAGCCAGTGCGTGATCTAAACTAGTGCAGCAATCGTTCTCATATAATTCACTCAATATTCCAGGTTCCCATGTCAACAAATATAATAAAAGAGGAGTGCATCCCTAATGTAAGACTAGTCAAGATGCACAAGTATTGCATACTCCGCTCACCAAATCAACAAACACAAAAGATCACTCCAAAGAGACTTTTCAAAACATTAATTTCATTAAAGGTACCAAACGGACCTCATGTACTTGATCAATACCAAATCAATTCCAAAAGAAGGATCAGACGTCGTCACATTTAAAACCAGAAAACACATTTAAAATCTCATTTAGGTAGACCAAATCACCATTTTCATTCTGAAGCGCAAACATAAGGGCCAAAGGGGCATTTTCAATATTGCGCAACAGCTAATCATGAAAAAAAAAAGCTTTCGGTACGATGCAGAGAAAGAAGCAGTTCCAATTCCAGCAGTATAACTACTCTAGAAATAATAATATTTAAATACTACTTCCAATTTGATGAAAATTAAATAAATGACAAGAAATAAGTAAATTCTAAATTCAAAAGCAAGTGCAGTGGGAACCTACCTCAACTCGCAGCTCGAACACGTCGACGCGACACGCCTCGCACAGACGTACAAGTACGAGCAAGTCGATGAATGTGGTGTCGCGGAGTCACCTAGCCAACACGCTGCAATAAACGCACCGCAACTAAAAACACAAAACCATTTGACTTAAACAATACAAGCAGACAACACGCGAAAAAGAACCACCTGGACAAAAAATGCAAACCTACTTCGCACCATCCACACTATTACAAAACCACTCTAAAAATTATGAAATAAAAATCAAAAAGTAACTTGCAACATTACACAAACTAAACTCACTTTTGATCAAACACGCACCTAAGTCCCACTAAAACAAAAACGCACCACTTGCACGGTTAGATAAACCAATTGCACAATTTATATTAAAAAAACAAATAAACAACTCATGACTAGTTTCCATAAAAATGCGTCTTAATTCACATGAATGTGTTATAAGGTATAAAACCAACACTAAGTTCACTAAAAAAATTAAACTTCACATCAAAAACATTAATCACAAATATGCCAAATTAACTATCAAAATGAAGAAACAACACTAACCTCACCAATCACACTGCAACAAATGAAAAACAACTAAAACACAAAAACACTGACTTAAAATAATTTATATGAATCAGGAACGCAAAAATAACTAATAGATATATAAACATTGGCATAAAATAATCCATGTAAAATCAAAGAAAACCACACCTCGAAGCCGGAGCAGGTGAAATGGGTGATCCCAAAACGCACGCCTTCGGCGGCAAGCGTTCGGTGCACACCTAGAAGGAACGAGGCGCGCGACTAGTCACGCGAACAGGAGCAGTGGTGCCAGATAGTGTAGCGGCGCTACGAGTGGCTAGCCGGGAAGCACGTGGACGCTGCGGGAGGCCTACGGGTCAAAGAGAATGTGACGGGTGCAGCGAGCAGGGCAGGGCAAGTGTGGCGCGGCCGGAGGTGGCAGGCCGGAGACAGCGCGACCGGGGCGAGCTGCCGGAGGTTGGTCGGGCGCTGGAGGCTGGCCGGGGGCAGGCGCCGGAGACTGGCCGGGCGACGAAGGCTGGCCGGGGGGAGATGTCGGACACTGGCCGGGCACCGGAGACCGGCCGGGCACCAGAGGCTGGCCGGGAGGTGGCTTGCAGGGCAACGCCGGCGGGAGGCTCTACCAGAGACGGCCGAACACCGAAAGTGGCCGGAGGAGGGAACCCGGACGGGAGGCGGAGGGAAGAAGCGCGACTGGAGGGAGCGCCGCCAGAGGAGGGATGCCGGACGGGAGTAGGAGATGCAGATGTTCGGCGGCGACTCGCAGCGGGTCGGAGGTCGGAGGGTGCGCAGCTGGTGTAGTGCCGGTGGCCGGAGGGCGTTGCGCCGCTGGCGGAGGGCAGGGCGGCGCTGGGGGTGATCGAAGGAGGGCGGCTGTTGGCGAGGTCGGTAGGAGAGGGAGGTCGTCAGCTGGGTGTGGAGCACAGACAGGGGTGCGGGGAGAAGGAAACGTGCGATGGAGAAGGGAGCGCAGGGGGGTGGCGGCGTGCGGGAAGAGGGAGAGCGTAGGGTTAGAGGAGAGGAAAAGAGGGGAAAGGAAAAAGAGGAGAAGAAAAAAAAAGAAAAGGAAAAAGAATAAGAAAAATGAGAATAAAATAAAAGGAAAAATAAAATTAAAACAAAACAAAATAAAATAATTTAACTTAATAATAATACTAATAATAAATTTGTTAATTAATTATAATGGCAATAGTTATTATAAATATATATACACATATTTACATATATCTAAACATATATAAAACATGTTTACGAATATATAAACCTATATAAATATATATATAAACATACTTAAACATATTGATAATAATAATATTAATAATTATTATTATTATTATAATTACAAACATATCTACATACATATATATATAAACATATATATATAAACCCACATGAACAAATTTATAAACATACATATATGAACATACATGACATATTATAAACATATATGCATATATATACTCATATGCATAAACACATTTTCGCATAAACATATAATGTTAATAAATATATATGCATCACCATACGTGTATATATACACATATATACATACATATATGCATATTACGTTAAAAAAAATAATAATAATAATGTATGAACATATAAACCCATATACATACACATATATAATCACATGTATATATATATATATATATTAATCCACTCAACGAGCGAATTTAATAACGTTAAAACTAAAAGACCGCGGGGTATGCGCGCACTGCACGGTACCCAAGAGGACTGAAAACGGGCTGCGCGTCACAACCGTATGGTGTTCGCACACTATTCCAAACCATAAACTCATCCAAACATTAAAATTTCCAACTGGGACTCGCCCGCACACATGCAAAAACACCCGACTCCATGATAAATAAAATAAATAAAGTAAAATAAAAACAGGTGTGACAGATATCATAATTTTACATATAATAAATAATAAAAATATAAATGGTTTAATAATTCAAAAATAATAGTTATAAAGATAAATGATTATTTATAGACAATCATGAGAGTAATATTCAGAAAAAAAATGAATAATATTAATAGGATATTGATAAATAAGAGAGTAGCTCAGTGAGAGTTCATGTTCCTAATGATAGTTCAGAATATGAAAATTATAATTATAATGATAGATATCAACCTATATCATTAATATTTTACACAAATGACCAAAATTAATTTATAGAACCACATTAGTGATTATAAATTACTATTTAGATGTGTAAAATGATTCCTTTACATCAATCAACATTCATATCATATACATGGCCTAAATTATTTGATGAAGCTACAAGATATGATATTTGGTATTCGACTATTTAAAGTGATCATCAATCATTTGTTAAATATTTGTTCGATTTATATATAAAATAACATCGTCATGGATAGATTAGGCTTTCATAATATTTTGAATGATTACAAAAGAGTGGATCAAAACGGAGAACGGATACTATGCAAGGTGTAACATAATATTTAGGGACTCTTTGTTGATGGGATATTTTCTATACTGTAATTTATTGATACAATTATAAAACAATTATTCATAGAAGTGTAATGAAAATTCAGTTTTTTAATGTTGGATTTCATTCCTTTTTAATAAATGTAATTATTGAAGAATAGGTTCACATAAAGTATATAGATTGTTTTTTGACTCAGACGATTATAATAAAAATGATATTTCTAATATATACTTGGTTCATTTTAGGAAATAATCATGAGTGTGGAGATAATTAATTGATTAATAATTTAAGAATTTTGTTTATAATGTGTTGGTTTTTATTGAAATATATATTTGTTCAATTAGAGTGATAAATATATATTTGGGATAGCATATATGGATTTAATAATATTTGGTGAAGGGAATATATCACAATAAAATAGTTTTTAAAATCCATGAAATCTATGATTAAAATGTTTATGATTATAAAAATAATTATTCCAAATAAATTAGGTGATATTAGGAAGATATTACGCATTTATATGTCAAGTTTAATATGTAAAGGGTTTGTGAGATGATTTGGAATTGAAATTTCAATGGAGGAAGTGTCACATTATGTTATTCATAAAAAATTTCTATTGGACTGTAAATTAAAATTAATGATTTTCATAGAATACAAACATATCATTGGAAAAATATAATACTTTATGTTTTTGTGGCCCAAAATTATATTCTTCCAATTATTATAGGCATGGTATGAACCTCATCATAATGAAACCCACATCTCTAAACTCATACAATGATTTATAATGTAAAGGGAATGATATATTTCATCTTAAAGTACATAAAAACTTCTTGTTATGTGTTATTATAGTATATAAGAATATAATTAGATACTTATATGGTTTAAGTAAATTTTATATCCATTAGTTCATTTTTTACATATTAGATTGTGAGCTTAATGTATTAAAAATGAGAAATACTAAATTTCTCTAAAAACTACAGTGGTTAAATATATTATTCACAAATAATCCATGAAATAGTAAATATAAATTAATTGACCCCGTAAAGGAGATATAATTAGGGTGAAGTAACCAATAATAATCAAATGTGATAAATTATGTTCCATAAACATTATAAACAGTATAGTATATTACACAAGGTTTAAACTTATTTAAATAAATTATAATTTCATTATTGAAAAAGGGAATCGTAGTTCGATGAAGTTTCATTATATTTATTCATATATACAGTTTATATATATTATAAAAAATAATTTACCCTAATAAATATTCTAGTAGCATTACCTAGCTCATTATTCCAATTTTTACACCCTCGCCTAAGCGGTCAAGATGAGAAACACTACCCTCCTAATGTTTTGTTATGAATTTACATATTTTTTGATAAATGTTCTAATACTATTGTAGACAGCTAGTGAATCCCATTTTTGTTCGTTGAAAAGGGTGATAAATAAAATACCATTAAGATTAAATTTCTCAATCAAGTTAAAAAAAATGTAGTTGAAAATGGGGAGAGCGAATAATGTGAAGGAAATTAGGATGGGTGAGTATTATATATATTTATAATTATACATTTCATTTAATGAATATATTCCATAAAATAATTTCCCTTTCAGTTAATTATGTAAATATTTTTGAATTATAGTTGATTTTTTAAAATTTTATGACATACAAACTCTATTGAATTATTCATCAATTTTTTTAAAATTTGTGTATGATTTTGTATCATTGTAAAATTATATTTTTATTGACTTGTAATATAGAATAAAAAATGATCAAATAAATTATTTTAAAATGAATTTTTATATTAATGAACATTGAATACTACTCCTATCTCTCAAAATGAAAATAAATTTTATGGCTAAAAATTATTTCTTAGGTGTTTTTAATGTATTTCTTGTAGTTGTATCAAATTATGATTAACTTTCATCAAATACCAAAGTGTTGATTCTGAAAAACTAACATTCAAAAACACATTTTATATTTGTTAGGATTTCTTGATTGTTGCCAACATTTGGTGAGATTTCTCTTGGGTTGCTGAGTATAACATAAATTTGATATATATATATACTACTAGATATTTTGATTTTATTAAAAAAATATGATAAATATTATATATAAGATCTGAAATGTTTTGATGAAATTGATAGAACATGAGGAATGTTTTTTCAATGTATCAATCTGTGGAATCCTCATGAAAAAATTTCATGTATAGAATTTTCTAAAAATATGAGTATTCCAAAAACATAGTGTTTTGAATAATGATACATTATGGAAATATTTTTTTCATTTAATGTGAAATGTGATTAATGCGTCTATATTTTTTTCAAAAGTGTACCTAAAATGATAATTCTTCAAAAATTTAAATAGAGGTGAATTTATAAGATCAAATTTTTTTCGTTTTTCCAAATGATCATTAGTAATTATCGAAGTATCACGATGAGTATGAATTTACTATAAATTTATCTTACCAACATAATTTTGAGTGAGAAGCCTTACAATATAACAAATGACTAACTATTTTTAAATATTTGTGGGAACACATTTCCCATGAAATGATTTTCTTTATACTTTGGTTCTCAAAATAATTTGACTTAAAAAAATATGGTCAATTGTGTGTCATGAATGTTTGAAATGTTTTTAAAAATTATTTATTCATGTGAATGATAAATGTTTCGTTAATATGGTGTAGTTTCATGAAATTATATTATTCCATTAAATGATTAGAATCTATATGAATGGTGTAAAAATTTTGCAAGAATATTTGTGTCAAAATAAAATATTTATAATTTACTAGTAATATTTTTGATTTCATCAATATAATGAATTTAAAAATTAATGAAAATCAAATTATAGTGTAAATTACATTTATTCATAAAATATATACTTAAAAAAATTAATAATGTGTAGACGTGAAACTGTTGTGTAATGTGATTTATACACATGATAAGTAATAAACAAGGGGGTAATGAGTCTTCTCTGAATACTGTAACAATAGTGAGGTATTTTGGATTTAGTACACTGGAACGATACTATTTAATTCTAATTTTTGTATAATATCAGTGATGAACCATTTTCAGTTTATATATAACATGAATGTTTAAATTTCTATTTATACATTTTTATTATATGGATAGATAATAACATATTATGTAACATAAAAATAAAATGATGAAGGGGTAGTTCATTAATCTGACATACAATGAATCCCCCCATAAAATATATTGAAATTTTTCCCATAATAAGCATGAAATGATATGAATTAAATTGTTATATATATTTTATCTACAATTATTCATCTAATTGTGTCTCATGAAAATTATTTCAAATGTTTCCTTCATTATATTCATTATACGTTTTTTAAATTTATTTTATTTCTGTTGGTTTTTATGGTATTTAATAATGTATTTATTATTTTAATAAATTTATTCAAATTATGTAATAATTTTATAAAAAAATATGATATTAAATTTTTCTACTTTTAATATTCATTCATCTAATAAATTATATATTTTTTATATTCAATTTATTTTATTTTATTTTATCATATAGAATAACAGACAGTATAAATAGTATGTATATTATCAAAAGAATATTATATTTATAGAAATATTTCATTGGAAAATATGTCTCATTTTGGAAAATGATATATCTTTATAGAGAACACAATATTCTATGTCTTATTTGAATGACTTGTGAGATAATAACTATTTTATGATTGTTAATGTAAGGAATCAATGTTTTTGTAACAATAACTAATAATTTATCTATATAAATTATACATTTCCTTGTACTATAAATATTTATATAAAAAACATAAAAATAAATCCCTCAACTTTCTATGGTATTCATTTAAAATTTAATTTTTCATTATTTCATTTTTTGAGTGTGAAAAATGTAATCTTAGAAAGAATAGTTTTATTTGAATGTGATAATTATTTTATAATGTTACATATCTTTTTGGGTTTACCATCATTGAATAAATTTATACTTATTAACATGAATCTTATTTTTTATATTTATTTTTATTTCATTTCACATAAATTTTATTCTCTAAAGAAATAAAATAAGAAATATAGTTATGTTTTAATTTTAAAATCTAAATTTTTATATCCATTAATAAACTATTTAATTTAAAATTTAAACACATTTTTTTATTGATTTTCAATTCATATTAGATATTGATAAAATAATTTTATTCTTTAGTTTTTTAATATATTTCATATTTTTTATTATTTTATTGAAAAATATATACTTAATAACAATTTGTTAAAAATATCATTTAATGTGTTTAAAACCTTTTAATGTAATTTAATAATGTGATTATTACAATTTTTTCTATATGTTCACATTTTATAGTTTAATTTGAGATGTTTCATTGAAAATATAATATTTTTCCTTTATAATTGTGCTATAATATTATAATTCTAGTTTTTTAAAATGATTCAAAATGAGGATATATTCTTTTTTTTGTAAATTGTGAAAAAAAAATTCAAACAATAATTGGTTGAATTAAAAAATTTATAATATAGTTTCCATCTAAGGGAAAATTTAGATATCCTATTTTGTATATTTGGATATTACCATTTTAAAGACAAGCATAAAAGATATATAAAATGGAACATAATAATAATCTGAATAAAGTAACATTCATAAATTCATAGTTAGTGGAGGGTATTTTATTTTATCTCATGTTATTTTATCTTGGAAATTGAATCATGAAATAATAAGTTGTTTCAATGTAATCAAAATTTTTATATTGAAAATTGAAATCGGGTTTTAATTGTAGATAAATTAGAACATGGTTTTGATTGAGAACATAAATAATTGCATTCAAATAATTAATCATAGTGACATAAAATATTTATTATACTCAATTATAATAAAATGAAAACATATTTACATTAAGTGACACTATTAATTTATTTTTTTATATCATAAAATTTTGATTATAATTTAATATTTTTTTAAATGATATGATTACCATATTAAAATAATTCTAACACCTTAGTTAGTGTACCATAAGAGAATGTATAAAATAAAATTTTATTATATTTCATATCATTGACATACAGGAGATGAAAAATATTTTGGAGACTCATGGGATGAAAAAGTAATGATTGATTTTAGCTATATCTATTGGCCTTTTAAAGCATATTTGGATGCGTCTTCAAGATGTTAATGGGTGTGTTAAACCTTGATGGAAAATAACCTACCCACTGGTCTTTGTATGGTGTGTGTAATTGTGTTTTGATGTAATTGTACCCATAATCACTTATATTATAAAATTATAATCAATAGTTAAATGAGAAAACATATTTATAACATAAAAAAATTATTACGTTTTTTTCATTATATGAGAGTCATAAAAAAATTTGGATTTATTTAAAACATATATCTTATGTAAAATAGTAAAATGAAATTGAATGAAATTTTTTAAATATATAAACTACAAAAATTTATGAAGCAAAAACAAAAAATGAATATCATTTAGAATGAAATGAATATAATTCTACTAAAATATTTTAGATTTCGATTAATATCTCTATGTTTATGGATTGTATATTTATTATTGAAATTGAAACAATATAAAATAAGATAATGTATACATATTTAAATTTATGGATATAGAGTAGTATATAATGTTAATAATGGAAAAAATAAAAAATATTGTGATCTTAAATGAAGTACATAATGATGAGGAGTTTATTACATTATTTAATTACTCATGAATTTAAAAAATATAACTTTTTTTGATTAAAAATTACATTTTTTATTTCTATTTATATATTTTAATGATTACCAAGGATTAATAGTAATAATTTTGCATATTATTGATTAAAATATATTAAAAAATGATTACCTTGATACTCTATTAACTAATTTATTGGTGATATTGTTAGTTTAAAATAATATTTGAGGCATATGGACCTTATATAGTGAGAATTCAAGATATTATATATACATTTTATAAATTTTATTTCTGAAACTTATATTGTTATTTATTTTTATCATGCAATCATTTTACAAGGGATATATTCCCTCTTATGTTCAATAGTAATTTGATTTATAAATAAATTTTAACTTTAAAAAAATTATTAGTGTTATTTTTTTTCATAAAATATTATTTCATATTCTTATATTTTCAAAGTTATATATGGTATATGGTGCCTCATTAAGAAGTATATGATACCATACACTTGTATTTAATTGATTAAATTCATGTTTGATAACATTTATTAGTTTTTAATAGTTTTTAATCGGGGTATATATAAATAAATTCATTTACACATAAGGTGAAGTATATCATGTAACACTATAATTATTATATTTTTCCCATGTATATGACTGGTTGTTCATAAAAACGATATATTAGATGATGTATTATTATTATTTAAGAAGAGATATTATTAGTGTGATCGAGTGATATATTTTTCAATATATGTCTTTTTTAATTTATATTTAAATAATATATATATATACGAAATTTAATTATATATTTATTAATATACATAAGAAGAAACAAAGGTAATGAAATTTCATATTGTTTAGAGTTTGGTTAAGACCCCTTTTTGTTAAAATATAATTGACGTTTAAATCCCGTATTATTATTATTTTTTTAAATAAGTGTGCTCCTAGGTGACTTATAACACATATTATTATGTGGTCAATGTTTATTGAGGATAAATAGTTGATTTTTTTATACCACTATATTTTTTTCACATTAATCACGTCACTAGGATTATAAGTGAGGCCATTTTCAAATTTGTTTCATTATATTATTATAATTTAAAATATCTAAAGGGGTTCATATAGAGGATGTATATTAATTAAAAATACATGTATCGTAATAAATGAAATTACCCCAAGGGTTTTATTATGATTATTAAATATCACATGGGTCATAGATGAAGTTCCCAAAAACATCTATTTATTGTATTTTCAACCAACTATTGATGATTATCAAGCCTCTAATTGATCTATTTATTAATTAAATTTATTTATTTAATTAATTTTATAAGTTTGGATATATTTTATAAATTTTGATGTGTTTTTATTAATTTTAGTGTATATTTTTTTTGAATTTTTCTATTACTAATTAATATTAATGATATGTAATATCCACTTCTTATTGTGTATTTTGTGATATATCATGGAATATATATAATTTTTATCTATATTATTTAATTTACATTTTTTAAGGTACTTGTGTGGCCACTTAATGGTATATTTAATGAAATCTTGTAATTGATGTGATTATCATGAAAAAACCCAAGATAATTTTATTGTTAATATATTGAAATAAATTAAACTATTTTTCATGACCTATATGATTTTTGGTGATATAAGTGAATAATAGCATATTGCCACTAAATTTACATGAACTATCATAAATATCCAAAGTAATGAGTTGATTTTTATGTTATAATTTAAATTCATTGAATATCTACTAAAAAAATATTTTTATAGTTTTAAAAGGACTTATATGATATTATATTTTTCATTTCAATTATTCTAAAATATTATCATGAATATTTTTTTCTTATAATGTCTTCAACTGCAAAACAAATTATACCAATGTTCAGTATGAAAAATAAAATAGTTGAAAAAAAAATCCCTTATAAATATCTAGAGTATATGATGAGAATTTTTTTGAAAATATGGACTGAGATATTGATTAGTGAGGATAAGACTATGATTAGTAATAACATTCACATATGATAAATGATGAAAAAAATAAAAAAAAAAACCCCACATATTGTATAAATTAATGAGGGAATTGTGGTAGATAGAAAATATATATCCTAAATAAGATAATTCATTATCATATAATCCCATGTTTTTAAGCTAAAAAACTATATAATAAAAATTAAAAATTATTTCATTGTATCAATTAAATTTGTATCATAAAATCTTTTGAATAATTAGATTTATTTATGATAATTTTTGGAAAAATGGTATATATTATTCATAAAATATGGGAAATATTTATATCAAATGAATAATAATTTATAAATAACAAATTATTCATTTAAAATAACATTTAGATAAATACATATGTTTAAAATGTTAATTTTATAACGAAATATTTTATTTTACATTCTTGAATCAATATTATAAATGACAATTAATATAAATTAATGGCAATATATATTTCATTATAACATTATTTTATTAATTTATCACACAATAACATTACATATAAGGCCCCAGCCATTAATGTTTTATGATCTTTAGTTAACTCATGAATTCATTTTAATGATATTTTCAGGTTTAGTGTTTTGAAGAATTAGGCCATAATTATTAAAAACAATTGATATATTTCAAAGTAGACAATTATAATGAAAATATATTTTTTCATAATTTAAAACAATTTCAATTAAATCAAGATTTATTTTTCTTTATAAAATGATTTATAACATTTCTATCCACTTCTTCCATTTCTTTACACATCAATACGCCCTTTTGAAAAACAATTACAAACATGGGATGGTCAAAAAAAGTTTAGTATGAAATATATAATAAGTAATGAAACCCTTAGTTAATGAATATTTTAAACACATGAAATAATTTTCAATAAATCATTCCTTTCACACATAAAACATAAACTCTTGAACATAACTCATGAAATAATAATATTCATGTTAAACTACCTAGAAATCAAAAATCATAAAGGTAACTTTAGGTATCCATATAATACTTACATTTTATTATTCAAATCTATAAAGGAAGTAATCGTTATGGATACATTTCAAATACCCATCATAGTATATACCCAAAATATCCTTAGAGTGACCATATAATTTCACTCCATATCATTAATCAATGAGTTGGAGATCTATCATAGGTTAACCTAACCTAGGATTGTCATAGAATCACACATATATGTAAGCAATGCCAAAGAACAATAACATATTTATAACACATAAAACATGCTTAAGGGAGAATAACATTTTTACATTGCAATCATATAATATCATTTCAAGATAATGATATAATAAAACCATTCATAAAGAAATTTTCATTTCCAAAATACCTGAAAATGAATATAGAATTTATGTTTCTTTTAAAATCATGTTGGATTGTAGAGGATGAAAAACATTAAATAATCGTAATGGCAAAAGAAAAGTAGTTGTTTCTTGTGTACATTAAGAATATTCCTTTTCTAATTTATTATAATTCATCATAGAAAAAGAATAATTTTAAAAAACTATAAATTAAATTAAAAGTCAAAGGTGTTAATTATAAACCATATTAAAGTGGGTGGTTCATATTGTCGAAATATACATCAATGAAATGAGATTGATATGAAGTCCATTACCTTGAGTCTGACTAGTCATGAAATATCTATATATTCTTGAATAATAAAATTGAGATAATTTAAACATTCTTGATAAATTTTTTCAACTTTATTATTCCATTTATATCATTTATTACCAATATAGAAAAATTACTTAAGTATTTATATTCATATAGGATATTTTGTCAATATTGGTTACTATAGTCAAAAAATAATCTTTTTATGATGTAAATAGTAATATTGTTCATTAAGTACATAATCACTAAAATTACATTAATTAAATAATAAAAATACTCATAAATAAATTATACATTCAAATCAAATAATTTATTTATGATAAAAAAATGAATAACATTATAATCATAGAGTTGTTATGTCATAAGTACATATCATTAACGTTCTTCATTTGCCATTGAATTTTATGGAATGAATGTTAGTATTATTTTATATTTAAATAATTATAATAACATAATTAATATCATATTTATTATTTAAATACTTTTATATATAACATACATGTTATAAAATGAATAAAAATGAGTCGAATCGCTTTGTGGAGGTGATAGTTTACACATACTCATGAACATCATTATCTTTTTTTATGCATAGAATGTAAGAAAAAATTGATATATTGTTATCATAAAATGATTAATATTTCATGAATATCACATAAGTACCTTAAATCCATTATTATAACCATTCATGAGATATGGTTTTGGAAAACAAATTAGTTCAGTTCGTGGATGTGACAGTTAAAACATACACATAGATGATTAATTCATTTCCCATTTAATGGAAGTAGAGATGGATTTTTGTGATTATATTAACATAATAACATATTAGTATATAGAGGATACATTAGTAGTTATTTCATATTTTATGAAGAATATTTGAAGGACCTGGAAGGTGAAATAAATTATAAATATATAAATAAAATAATAACCTTATTTTGTATGATCACCTTTCATAACATGTTATCACCAATAAGAATAGTTTTCTATCTAAATAATGGCCTCCTTAATGTGGGGAATAAATCTAGTAATGGATTTGGAATGATCTTGGCTGATTGATAATTTTTTGGAAGATTGGCTAATATAGAGAATTGGGTACCCTTTAATATATGAGGGGAGGGGCACCATTGGAATTATTAAGATTATTAAATTAATAAAATTTCAAAATTGATTCGAAATAGATAAAAACTCTTTTATTTAGAATATATTATTATTAGGGTACTAAATATAATTATCCAATAAAATATATAAATGTTTTATTGTTTTAAATGTCTTCTTTTTATTAAAAACCATTTTATTTCGTAGGATTTTTACAATTATTTTTTAGTTAGATGGTAAAAATAATTACCAAATCATGCCAAAAAAACTGATTGAGTAATAAATATAATTTTTAGTTTTATATCATATTTTTGTCCTAATATTTGATTTTTATAAAAATTATATCATTTAATTAAATATTTTATATTTTAAAATATGAATTACATCAATTTTGACAGTATTCAATATATGAATTTTTGAGAATATCATAACAACATGATTCCATAAAAAAACTAAATTTTATCAATCCCAACATTTCAGAGTAATAATTAAAATTCATGGAAGACATTAAATATTTCAAATAATGTTTCTATTAATATTATTAATATCATTTATTTGATTCTTTATTTAATTAATCTATTAATACATCATCATTGTGTCGTTATTTAATTTAATGATTTATTTTCTAAAAATTATAAATATGTTACCATGATTTAGGTAATATTTTTTATTTTTATGGACTATTCATTTATGAATATATAACATACATAAATATATATTAAAATTATATTATTCAGAAGAGACATATTTATGACATGTTTTCCTTTATTTTAAATTTAATGTTATAATTTTGATAATCACACCCATGTGGCATTAAATGGCCAACACTTCGTCCCAAGGATGTTCATGGTCTATAATAACTCATCCAATAATATTATTACATGTTTTGGGTTAATTTTATAACATTAACATAATAATTTTACCTTTAATTACCCTATTTACCTTTAACTGTGGTCTATAAAAAACTATTATTACTATTCACCGAATTTTTTTATCCTATTGGACCAAATTTTTCATAATTATTAATACCATGTATTTTTATTTAAGAAAATTAAATTTATAGAAGTTTTAAAATTACATTTAACACTAATCACGTTGAAAGAACAAGAAAACAGCGTTTTATGTAAAATATTCAATGTTTAAATAGTTTTCTATTTAATTTTTATTGATCAAATCATCCAATTATCCAAATATTATTAACTGGAAATAACATAATATATTTATACATTAAAAACTTGTTAATGGATTATGTAAAAATATAAGTAAATTAAATAGAAAATTAGTTTTGAATTAAAATGCACTATTTTTCACTAATCATTAAAATATAAAAGTTATCAGAAAATTATCAAAATTTTATCCTAACTAAACATTTATGTACCTATAAAAATGAATAATTTTAAATTATAAAATATAATATATAAATTATAAAAACAATATTTGAAAAAGATTCAACATCAAAAGTCAATAAAAAAAATTTGGAAAATACTCATTTTAATCACAAAACTGAATTTAATCTTATATCATGTCTATAATCATATAAGATGATTTTTCTGCCTCATATTTTATTAATATTTATTTAATATAAACTAAAAATAGTTATTTAATTATTTTATGCAAAAATTTATTCCATTAAATATTTTTTTCAAAAAAAAATCCTTTATATTTAATTGTTTTTTTCATTTTATAATAATTTTTTTACTAATCAACCATTATATAAACCTTTGTAAACTCAATATTAATAATTTAGTTAATATAAATAATTCCCTCTATTATAACACCTATTTTATATGTAAAATTTAAAATAATAATATTAATAATGTTTTATTTTTCGGTGTAACTCAGTCTTGTGTGCAACATAAGAATTTAGAGAAACTCGTTATTGTGTATCAGGTATGCAATCAAACATAGAATTATTTTTAACATAAAATCAATATCTAATTCATTAATATTATTAATATGAAAACTCATTATTTTATAATTACCTGGGATGTTTCCTTCTTTACCCCTTTTTGAAAATTATGTCCTCCAAATTTTAAACTTTTTCTCGATAATTAAGGATTCACAAAACAAAATGACATTATTCCAACCTCAAATCAAAAAATAGATTATCAAAACATCCACATTAAACTAAATAACGTGAAGTACAAATTTAACCTAAGATAACACATACTCTGGATACCCCTATAAAAACATGTATATGGAATAAAAATTAACCATTGAGATATGAGGAGAGTGATTGAAAATATGATCAGGAGAAAGTTAACAATCAGAAAACCAAAAACATTTATTGGGTTAAAATTTCCTTAATTTCAATGTAGTAATATTAAATAGAAACCATTATTTTTTTAATATCATTTTTCAAAGAGTTGTGGAATTATTTTACTAATTATAATGATAAATTATTAAAATACATCTACATGAAAAGTACAGTTTCATCCATTAATAAAATTCCACAAAAAACTCATCTTTTTCTCTGAATTATAAGTATTTTTGAAGAATTTCTTTTCACACTCAGAATAAAATAACAAACTTCTATAGAAACACATAATCCCAAAAATAATAGTTATATCATTATTCACTCATTATACATTAACTACAACCAAAATTTTAGGATAAAATAATATTATTCTTCAAATATAATAAATATTAAAAGAATAATAACTACTTTCATTCTCCAAAATTAAAAATTATTAACTAAATTTCATCATAGACAATTTAACATAAACATTCCATAATATTCATCAAATAATCCAAAATATGATTAAATCCCAAAATTTATAAGGATTTTATCATGTATTCTTCTAGTATAAGTTTTATCATTTATCTTCAAATAACATAATTCACTCATAATGTCACATACAAGAAAGTAATTTAATATTCACATATTCTCTATGATATGTTAAAAAATCCATTAATAACCTAATTCACAATATTTATGAAATTAAAAATAAAAAATTCTTCAAAAATATAATTCAACCATTACTCCTCAAATAAATTCCCATAGTTTAAAATCTAACTTAATCATATAATGTTCCCAAAATAGTGATTTTTTTCCAAAAATAACATTTATCACATAATAAATAAACCATTTACTAATAAAAAGGATCTAAATTTGATAAAACATAATTTTACAAAATATACTTATTATTATTTCATCAATTGTTTAACTGAAAAGAAAAGAACATAATAACCGTGGACTTCACGTGGGCCATTGTTTGGTGATAAATCCTTATCGTCGGTCAGGTTTCGGTTCGATTACTATATCATTGTCTAGCATGATGCGTTGTAACCCATCCTATGGGTTATCCTTTTTATATAATATTAAAATTACTATATCTCTTATAACATTCGAAAAATGAGATAAAATCCTAAAAAATAACAAAAATAAATATTAACTTTAAATGTAATCTCATACATATCATTTTTTGTCTCAAAATGTAATATACCATAATTAAAATTAAATAAGGATCATATAAACCCTAATGAATACTCATAACTTTATTATTATTTCCACACAATAAATGATAATTCATACACGAATAGAATTTTCACACACCAAACATCAATGTTTCACATACTAGAAAAGGTCTTCCAATAGAATTTAATAAAAGAGCATTAATACATTTAAATATTTCATCATCTATATATCTATCGTAACTATAGAGTCCCTTATATGTACACTTATTAATCATTTGACATTATTCATGTTTCCATAACAACAAATTTTTATCACATACCTTAACACATCTTTCTTACAAACTAAAACGCAAATCTTTTCTTATGATTTTATAATGTTAAAACCTAAGTCAATAAAATAATCCATAACTTTATAATTTCATTTTTATTTTCATCATTTTTAATTAGAATGGAATTATATATTTATAAACATATATTTTTAAGTTGGTGTTGATCCCATTCCCAAAACATTTTTGTAGAAAATCTATTTTCATAATGACCGTACATTATACATTTAAAACATCCAGTTGATAACTCAGAAAGAGCTTCATTCCCTTTCCTAGATTCAACAGAATAATTACTTCTTCCTTGGAATAATATTTCATTATGAACACCATTACAACATCTATAACACATTTTGGCTAATTTAAAATGGTTTTTTAAGTGTTTATTTCAACATCATTGACCAATATGTAAATGAATATGCTTAACATTATGATCATTATTACCTTGACTATAACAATTATTTGTTTCTCTCATATATGGTGAATTTGGAAAATCAACAATGTTTTAGTAGTTCATAATTACTCCTGATATATGTTTTAGAGTAACTATGAGTGTTCTAATTGTATATCTTATTTATTTTGGTTTCCCATTTATAGAACCACCACATTATTGTTTACTTCCATTGTTACATTGGTGCCTATTGTAGCTGTATATTTACTAAAACGAAAATGGCGAGTGTGATTATAGCAATAAAACTATCATATATTGTCTTACGAGGAAGATAATAACTAAGAAAAACTTTTTTATGATATCTCAAAACCATTCAATTAATCTAAAATAACTATGAATCATCTTTATCATGTAATCCATTGTGGTTATATAAAACTTTTAACTATTATTAAATAATAATCTATCCTCTAATATTATCTAATCCAACCTATGAGACCAAATATAATGACACATAATTTAACATTGTATTATCTATAGTTAAATAAATAATTCACCTTGAAGAATTTTTTAGGTTTAGAAGTTTATAGAATTAAGGCATAAATATTACATAACAACTTTAATATTACAAATTAGAGAAGTATACTCAATATACATTTTTTAAAAATCAAAAATACATTAAAATATGTAATGATTACTTTTTCTTGATAATATTATTCAAAACAATCATTTAAACTTATTATTTTCTCCTACACATCATTATACCATGTGGAAAAGTATTTAAAAACATTTTATGACAACAAAAAGTTCTGTATGGAATATAAAATATTTAACGAAACTATTTATCCATGAACTCTTTAAACTCATGAGATTTGTTTTCACAAAATCATACTCTTCACCCATTAACATAAACTCTTTGAACTATCTCATGAAATCATATAATTCCTCAAAAACATTTTATAAGTTCTAAATTAAATAGGTAACTTGTGAAATCCATATCATAATTACATTGTAGTGTTCTTATCGACATAAGGAGTATCTTTCATGTTAATATTTGAATACCCATCGTAGTATATTCTTTAATTCTCTTAGAAAAAATCATATCATATAACTCTGTGTAATTAACCAATGTATTAGTGAGATATCATAGGCTTAGATTCCCGTGGTTTATCATGGAACCACCTATATATACAAGTAATTCCCAATAACCATAACATAATCATAGCACATAAAACATGCATAATTTAAAATTTTCATTTTCACTTTCCAATCACAAGATATAATTTCAAGATATTTAAATAATCATACCATACTTAAAAAAAATCAATACCAAAATACCAAAAAATATAATATTTTTTATTTCTTTCAAATTCATTTTGACTTCTAAGGGAAGCCAAATAACAAATAATTGTCATGGCAGCAGAGAAAACATTATTTCCATATATGTTAAAAAAATTCTTTTTGTCATTTACTAAAACAATTAATAGAATAATATTCCATTAAAAAAATTTGAATGAAATTAAAAGTAACATGGGTTAATTATAAATCATTTAAAATAAAAAGATGTATATTATCATAATATTCCCCATTGAATGGAGATTCTGACGATGTCTATTACCTTAAGTCCGAATCATCACGTAAAACCAGTATATTTATGAATAAGAAACATAAGTGAATTTATAATTTCATGTGAATTTTTTTCATATTTATTATTCCATTTATATCACTTATTATAATGTTATAAAAATTAAAAAATTATTTATGTTCATACTAGATGTTTTAATGATGTTCAATATTTGAGTAAAAATGAACTTGTTAGGATTTCAATAGTCCTTGTGTTCGTTAAGTAAATCACCTCCAAAAAACATTAAAAATTAATGATACATTTTAGAAAAAAAAATTCTTTTATATAAAACCATTTATTTATGTAATGAAAAATGAATAACTTTTTAATAATAGACACGATAAGTCACACTTATGCATGACTAACATTTTCCAGTTTTCAATTATAATTATTGAAGGAAAGTATGTATTATTTTATATTTCTATAATTATTATAAAATCATTAATATCATTTTAATAATTTAAATAAACTTATATATAACATACCATTGATATAATTAATTAAAATGTGTTACATCGCTTCGTGGTGATGATAGTTCACCTATACACAGGAATGTCATTATCATTTTTATACGGCATGGAAAAGAAGAATGTAATTGATATATTATTATCTTATAGTGATTAATATTTTATAAATATCACATATTAACATTAATTACAATATAATAACTAGTTATGAGATACTTTCTGGGAATATGAATTAGATCTGTTTGTGGAGGTGATAGTTTACAAATACCCGTAGATGATTAATTTCATTCCCCTTAAATAGTAGTTGGTTTGGATTTAGGTAATGATTTTAAAATAAAAAATAATAATTATATTGAAGATAATAATAATATTATTTCATATTTAAGGAAGAATATTTTGACAAACTAGAAAAATAAATAATATAGAAATACTTAAATAAAATCATTTCCTTTCCATCAGATGATAACCTTTCATAACCCCTTAACACCTAAAATAACAATTTTCTACCTAAAATAAGGCCTCAATAATTTGGGGAAAAATTCAATGAAGGGTATTAGGATGTTATTTTATGAAAAAAAATGTTTTGGAAGTGTGATTAATAATTAGTAATGGGTGCCTCTTTATAGGAGAGGGGAGGGTCACCCTTGGAATAATGAAAGGTATTAAATTAATATAAATTCAATTTCAATTCAAAATGATTCAGAAAACATTTAGATCTAAGATACAATGAATATGGGTCGAATTATAATTATCCAATGAGAACTGGACAAGTAATATTATTTTTTAATCCTTATCGTTTTGTGTTATACCATTTATCTCTTTCTATTTTATCTTGTAATTAACACTTAAAGGGTTAAAATAATTACTAAATCAGGAAAAACGACCAATTACTGTGTAATTAAAGTCATTTATAGGGTTATATGTAATTGTTTTGGAGAAGCATGGATTTTGATAAATTGTATATCATTTAACTAAATATTATCAATATTAAAATTTGAATTATGTCAATTATGATGCTATTCTTTGAATATATTTTTTGAAAATATTTTAACAACATGATTCTTTCCAAAAAATACGTTAAATCCATACAATCATGTCATAGTCATCTAAAAAATCATAGAGAGCAGATAATATTTCAAATTATATTTATTTTAATATTATTAATATCATATACTTAATTCATTCTTTAATAAATAAATTCATGCATGATCTTTTTGGAACTAGTTATTTTAATTATTTATTTCCTAAAAATTGTAAACATATTAACTATATTTAGATAATATTTTTATATATTAGGTATAATTAATATTCTATGATATTCTTACATAACTTTGTATTACAATTATTTTAGTATGAATATACATATTTATGACATTTTTTTATTTACATTAAATTAAATGTTATAAATGTCTTAATCACACCCATGTGGCTTCCAAAGGACAAAATTTCTTTACCAGGAAGCTCATGGTGGATAATAACTCATTAAATACAATTATTACATGTGTTAAGGTCATTTTATAATATTATAATGATTATTTTATCATAAATTTTCCAATATTTCTTTAACCTTGGAAAATAAAATACTACTGTTACTATTCACAAAAAAATATTTTCATTCTATTGGACCACATTTTTCATACATAGTACAACCATGTATTTCCTTTTCTGAAAATTATATTCACAAAAGTTCTTACATTATGATTAATAGTTATCACGATGTTGGATCATGATAATGGTTTTTTAAGTAAAACGTTCAAAAGTTCACATAGTTTTTCATTTTAATCTTAATTTTAAAGATAACAAAATGAAATAAATTGGATTAAGAGATAAAAACAAAATATAATTATAAATTAAACCCATGTAATAGTATAATCCAATAGTATAAATAAATTATACAAAAAGATCAATTTTGAATTAAAATGTAGTATTATTCACTAGTTATTAAAATATAAAAGTTATCATAAAAAAGGAAAAAAAATTATCCAAAATAAATTTTATTATACCAATTCTAAATAAAAAGTTTATTTTGTAATATATAAAAAATATAATTATCAAAAACTGTATTGAAAAGGGTTCTCCATTAAAAGGTGTTTAAATTTTCTTTTTTTTTAATACTCTTTTACATCAAAAAAATAGATTTTCTTCTTAAATCATGTCTTTAAAACATATATTATTAATTTTAAAAATAATATTTAATTTATATTTCTTAATATAATTAAAAATAGTGATTTTATTGTTTTATAAAAAAAATAATTTTCACATAGATATGATTTTATAAAAACACAATGTTTATATTTAACTGGTTTTTATTTTTATTTTGCATTAATTTTATAACCAATGAATCATTATATAAACATGCGTAAAATATTTTTTCACAATTTAGTTGATAATTTTAATTCACACCATTATTAATGAAATTTAAAAAGTAAACCATAAAATACAAATATTAATAATATATTATTTTGTGGCATAACTCAGTCACATGTACAGTGTAATATTTCAGTGAAACTGATTGTTTCTTGTAGGGTATGCTATCATACATATCATCATTTTTAATGTAAAATTATTATTGAAGTAATAATTCTTAAAAATATGAAATTTCATATTCAATAATTAACTAGAATGGTATATAGCTTATATCAATATAAATTAAAATAGAATCACTATATTGAGATGGAAATCCCCTAAAAATTTATTTAATTTGAATTAAATACATCCCAAATTTCAAAACAACACCATGATATTAAACTATTTAATTGTAAAAATATATGTCTTTCTATAAATATATACAATGAATTATAACTCATTCCAGAAAGTGATATTTCAGTTCTATAAACAAAAAAAATATAATTGTATATTGATAAAAAATATTGATAAATTTTAATATATTTAATTTATATAATAACCTAATCATAAATAATTTAACTTATTTTATTGGTGTGTAAATAAATTAATGTATTATAATCATCAATAAAAAATAATTGTACTCTACTATGATATTTTTACATCAAGCTGACATATGCCTCGATGGTTATAAATTCGTATTGGATTTTGGCTGATTTCCAATTATGGTTGTGCACTATAAGGGATTGTATTGAGATGGGTTTTAAGGGAGGTATATTTTGGAAAAAATCAATTAATTTTCTAGTCACCCAACAAAATTTTAAGAACCATGAATATCATTTCATTATATATGACATACAAAATTTCTCAATGGTTTGTAATATAGGAACCATGTTCACATATGCTCTATTAACACTAGGTAAATGATGTAGTGCTATAGATTATTATAATTTCAATGGAAAGGGATTGTGTGAGAGGTGGAACTTGTCTAATAATAATGTTTGATGGTTATCCCTATTTAAATGAATGATTTTTATGAGTTTGAGTTCAAGGTGGTAGAGGGTTTCTAAAAAATTAATAAACATTCTATATAATATTAAAAAATCATTATGCAATTTGGGGTAAATAAATCATTTAAATAGAGATTGAAAACCCGTTTGTAATATGAATATATACAATCTCATTATTTCAAATAAAAAAAATTCACCCTTCAATTAATAGTACATGGACTGAAAAATATATATGTTGAATTATATTGGGAAATCTATAAATATTTTTTTATATTAAATAAAAATAGTGAGGTCCTATTTTTATTGGATATACAAATTCTGAGATAGTCCACCCCATTATAATGTATTAGTGGTTATTGTTATCCCAACCCACCAATATCGTGTTCCATCAGAAACAATAACGTTGTGAGGAATTATCTCATTGTATAAAAAGGGTGTAATTCTAATAAGATATGGAAAAAAGTTAGGGTACTTGATTAAAAATCTCTTAAATGAATATTTGATTTCAAAAAATTAATATTTGTATAATTCCTTTTTTATAACAAAGAAGGCTTTAAATGTACCTATATATATATATTTGGTAATTTCCATAATCTATGATTATTTGTATCTATTTGTATCATCAAAAAATATTATAGGATATACTTAAGAAATTTTTTTACAAATTCCCCACATATTATCTCTAAGAATTATAAAAAATTGACATTATATATAAATTTCAATCATAAGAGAGGAAAATATTCATTTTTGTAACATTCAAGGGTTTATAATAATAAAAAATTTCAAAATATGTTCATTTAATTTCAAAATATTTTTAAACAAACATCTTACCCAAATATCATCATGATATTCCAATATAAAAAAATCGATATTCGTTTTTTATGTATAATTTTTGAAAAACATATATTTTGAAAAACATCTCTCAACTATACTACCAAGAGATTTAAAATATAATGTGTTGGAAATAATATTTTATAAATTACATGAAAAATAGAAATAAATATACACCTCTATAGTGAACATTAGTACACATTAATTTTCATTATCATCTAATGCCATTGTAATTGATATTATATTCCTATTGAATATTTCATAATAATATTTTACTAAAAAATAATTTTAAAACTATCCTCTACCACTAAATAATTATTATCTAGTCAATTATAGATAATAATTAAAATAGGGAACCCCACAATATATTCATTTGGAACTAGAGTAATTTTAAATACTCTTCTTCACATCCAAAAATTATAATATTAAATAATATAAAATTTATGTGATTTGGTATTGTGTTTGGATGATAATATTTCATGTTGAGTCATTTTATGATATTCTTTTGTAATCATATTTGATGTAGAAATTTATTTCATTATTTCCCACTTAATAAATATGTATCCATAAAATATTGTTTTCTAATTGAAATTACATTATATAAAACACCAAAGACACTATGTCCCCAAGTATAGATCAGGTCATTATTTTTTTCTATTATAAATATTGTGATCACCCATATGTGGCGAATTATGAAAATGATATCTATTTTAACCCATAGAATATGTATAAGTATATAAATGTTATTTTAATGATCAAGGATCTTTAAATTGTACAATATAACTTTTATAAAAATCCACATACATATTATACAGTGAACAATTATGTTATTCCCACAATCAATGTAATATATTTATTTCTCTAAAACCAATTAATTGTAGAATATTGATTTCTTCATCAAGGACATCATGAATGAAATATATTTTCAAATCAAGCTATTGAGACTTAAAATAAATATACAAACATTAAAAGAACAAAATTAATAGTCATATTTCCTTAAATAAAGGATATTTTTATACATTATACATTCTTTCTATTAATAGAGATTCACCAATAATTTTTTATAAATCCACCTGATATTGTTATTGTGTTTTATCACCCTGAACAATTTTCTATTGATGAACATCACATCATGATGAATGAAATTAATATATAATATAATTTTACATATAAATGGATTATTTTTACATGATAATTATTTCCATCTATGTGGATTCATTGGTATTATTGTCCAGTTCCATAAAAGAATATGCATTTTAAAATATTAGAAATATTATGTTTTCTAAATTGTGTACAATGAGGGTAATTTTAGTTTAATACTAGCAATCTATATGCTAGAGGTTACCATCATGTCCTAACATCAATTTGTTCTTGATCATTAACTCACATTACATGGTTTTCACATAATAACATCTGTTTAATTCAAATAAAAATTTATAAGGAAGAATATATAAGACATTTCATATGGATCCTTCACCAATAACCCTTTATTATTATAAATTTATCCCAAAACTTTTATATATTTGGTGTTGGAAACCATGGGAAATGGTTGGTAGAGTTTTTTTTATCATTGAAGTCATTAAATGAATGAAATAATGCAAATATTTAATCATTAGATGAATTTAATGTGAACATGGGTTCACATACCTGAATAAATAAAGAATATATTATTAAATGACCATGCAAATTATAATGGAAAATATTTAAATTATTGTGTTTAATAGTAACTAATAAATTGGTATATAAACAAATATATTATATATTTAAATTATATGAATAATATTAAAAAATAATTGGTAAACCTATAACAAATAACATTGATGAGAGGACTAGTTCAAAACCAATTAATTGTTGGAATTGAGGATGTGTAAACTAGATTAATAAGAAAATTTTTATTTAATTATATGGGATACAATATAAAAAATTCTGAAGTATATTTATCCACATTATAAATTTATATTTTTTTAATTTTTCCCACCATGAAAAATATCCATTAATTGTTATTCAAATAATTCTATTTGAAAACTAAAAATTTTCATTGAATTTTATATTCATGAAAGTTAATTAAAAAAATCATTTACTTATTTTCTCATATTTAGGGATCCCAAATGTTTTAGGGATGATCCTTTTGGATATATGTTATCTATAGAAATGATTAATTTTCATAATACATGACTTATTGATTTTTATATGTGTTATGAGTTGATTTAATTGGGTATGGTTAATTTAATCATCTTGATATTATGTTAGAGGATGATAAATCATGTTCTAGTGATAGATGATATGTTGCAGGATACTATATGTTATATTGATAAATCCTATGGTTATACATCATTTGAATGATGTTTCACTATCCATGCATGAGTGTCACGACCCATCCTCGGGGCCTGTGTCGTGACTACCCCAAGCCCACCTTCCATAGGCCAGGGGCTAGCGACTAGCACAAAGGCGTAATCTTGATAAAAAGTGAAGGCATTGCCTTTAATAAGTAAACAAAAACAAGAGAGTATGAAACTAGAGGTAAAAACTAAGTAAAACTGTATAAAAAAGTTCTAAAAGGAAAGGGGCCATAAATACAAGCCCAACAGTAAAGTACAAAAAACTGTAAAACAAGTACTACTGCAGAAAGGTAAAACAACAAATATTGATCCATCATCCGAGAATCCCACCTGAATGTTGGGTAAAAATGACCTCATCAGCACCCCAGATCCATATTTCTACTCCGTGTACGACTCGCCAATTGGCCCACCTCCGAGTACCACCGAGATGTACAACTCTCTACCTCGATCAGTGTCTCTCATCATTAGCAACCAACAAAACAATGTGTGGGCATTTCCCATGCAGGGGTGAGTATAAAGACACTCAGTAGGGACCCCGAGATCACCGAAGGTCTCCCAAAATCCACATAGGATAAACCACAGAAGAAAGATAAAATCACAAAGTATCAACCAACCCTACATAGGTATATTCACATACATATACCTAAGATATAAATCACAGTTCGGCTCCAACTCTCAATCCCAATAACAACCCATTCCACACAGGAAGTAAAGTCAAACACCTCGAAAATAAATGATTGAAAGTCAAGACTTCTCTCACACAGATATACTTCTTTCGTAGAGTGATAGAGATGATCAGATGTAGTCACTGATTCATCTAAGCTATCGGACCCTCATAGGATACAGGACCAGGTAAGCTATTGGACCCACACAGGATACATGACCAGCTATTCTGTCGGACCCACACAGGATACAGGAACAGAAGTCAGAACTGTCGGACCCATGGAGGATCCCGGTTTAGTAGTCATCTCTGTCAAACCCACATAGGATTCTGGTACAATAGTCATCATTGTCGAACCCACATTGGATTCTGGTACAGTGGTCTTTGCTGTCGAACCCACATAGGATTCTGGTACAGAAGTCTTCACAGTCGCTGCCAGCCCTAGGGTTACCTCACACAGCACACTTAATTCCAGGAGGGTCCTCTCCTCGATCCAAGTTTCGATACATCAACTATCAAGAAGTCCTGAGTTGATGTATCCTGTAGTTCCACCTCATCATAAGGAATCCAGCGCGACGGACGACGCGTCAAACGGACGCCCGGTCTGAGAGTTATTGGTATTTTCATTTCAGGGGACCGGTTGGATTTACACTCGATCTAAACCCGGCCATTTTCTAAAATTTTCCAAAACTCACTTAGATTATCGAAAAAGGAACTCCTCGTTGTGAGGGTCCCAGTGTTGTAGACGGCGTGTCGATCGGACGTGCGGTCTAAGAGATATTCATATTTAAGTGAAGTCAGGCCCAACCCGTCATGCCTAGTGGGCTGGCGGGTCCGACATAGCTGGGGGTCGGCTCGGCCCAGTTCGGCGGGTCCGACCAGGCTAGGGGTCAGCCCAGCTTGGATCCGCAGGTCCAACCCGGATGGGGGTCGGCCCGACCTGGTGTGGCGCGGCCCACCTACAGACCCGACCTGTGTTGCGGGCCTATTCGGTTCGCCTAGCGGCTCCAAGATCCACCGCCCCACCTCTGACCGGCCGACTAGGCGCACGCGGCCTGTGCAGGGGGCCACGGTTCTTCCCATGCGGGGCCTGTGGGAATCACGGTTCTCCAGCCCAGCCGGCACGCGGCCGGTCTGTTCACCCAGCTGAGCGGCCTGCGGATGCGGGTCATGGTTCTCCTCCATGCGGCTCCTGCATGTGTCGCATTTCTTCAACCTGAACGGCAAGAAGCCGGCCAATTCCTCTCATCAAGAGGCCCGTGGACGTGGGTCGAGGTCTCCCTCTATGCGGCGCCTGCAGGCGCCGCTATCTTCCACCAGTCCGACCGGTCATCCCGTCGTCCGTCTCCACGGTGGTTGGCTCGGCCGGCTGCCTTGGCACCTCCACCATGGCGCGACGGCATCGTGGTCTTGCTGCCTTCCATGCAGCGTGACGGCATCGCGCTTCTTCTCCACTGCAGCCCTCCCAGCCATGGTTCCTCTTTCGTATGCAGTGGTACACCTCTGGCGCGGTGCGACGGCACTGCACCCTTTTGACTCCGCCTCCGACCTCAACCTACAAGAACCAATGGAGGGGCGTCGGGCCGTGTTTGTTTGGCCCACACCCTCCGCATTAGGTGATATTAATTGGCCAACGACGAACCAAAACATTCCTTGAAGAATGAGGGTATAATTTTATTCACTTAAAAATAAACAAATCCCCCTACCTCATATTTTTTCGTTGAACGATGACGAGTCGCGAAAGATGGATGTCGCAGAAGACGGGCATCATTCCATCAACGTTGGAGGGGTGAAATTGTTTTCGGTGACGTTCTTCGCGGGCGGCGTCTTCCCTTTCTCACCCCGGTTGGAAAGGAAGGATACGCGTCATCATTCTTCTATGGAAATAGCGTTCTTCGTCTAGAGAATAGTGTTTTTCCAAGACAAATCTCCAACGATTATGCCAACCCAAAATAAAATAAGCTCATCCCTTATTTTAATGGTTGTCATGAGTTCAAAAGAATTCAAACACCCAAATTAATTAATTATGTTTGTTCACTTAATTAAATGCATGGAGTTGGCTAGAATTCCAATGGATTCAAATATTTAATACAAGGATGTGACGGCATATTAATGGGAAGTCCAAGAGTTCAAAGGGGGTTTAAGGGGAGTTGAGGGTTTTGAGATTGTGTGAGCCCCACCACATAATATCCTCTCATGGGAGGTTATATGGGGGTGATCCCCACCTCTACCTTCCCTTTGGAGGGTTAAACCACCTTTTAAATAAAAATATGTCACACATATTTTTTTAGAAACCCCAATTAAAACCATCCATTCACATTGAAATGCAACTGCAGTAAAGGTCTACTTAAGCGAATACTGGCGTTGTGAGTTCAATAGTGAATCAGATTTCAATTCTGAGAATCGGTTCAAATGATATAAAATCATGCATGAATGTTTACTGAACGTACTCGAAAAAAACATTATAAATTGATTCTGGGCACACCGGGCCTCAGAATCAAGTGCTGTCAAAAATTGTGGACTTTTAAAATTTCTATGTATTTAAAAAAAATCCACCAAATTTTCGGGTCTTTAAATTCTCCCCACCTTAGGGCTTTAAGTCCCTTTAAGATACAACACACATTAAGAAAACAAATAGTGGTACTGAGCACGCATATGAGACTCCCGCTCCCATGTGCTCTCCTAGAGGTTCTCATGCTGCCAGAAAATTCACATCAAAGGAATTGATCGTCCACGTAGGACCCACTCTTGTCGATCCTCAATCTCCACTGGAACCTCCGTGAAAGTTTCCTCATCCTTGATGTCCAACCACCCATGGTCAATGATGTGGAATGGGTCATTCACGTATCTTCCCAGCTGAGATACATGGAAGACGTCGTGCACCAGGTGCAACTAAGGTGGAAGGGCCTGGTGGTAAACCACCTTGCCTAATATGCCGGGGACCTGAAAAGGTTCGATGAATCATGGAGATAACTTCACACCGCGACCAAATCTCTGTAGACCTCATCAAGGTGAGACCCATAGGAATACTTTTTTCCCATCCTCGAACTCCAATGGTCTCCATCTATTAACATCATAGGACTTATGTCTGCTCAGTGCAGTCTTCATCCGCTCCTGGATGATCTACACCTTCTCCATCGTAGCCTGTACTATCTATGGTCCTACAAGTGCTGACTCCCCTGGGTCAGTCTAGCACAGTGGTGATGAAGGACCCCGGGACACCCTGAGAGAGGAGGGGTGAATCAGGGTGAAAACTTTTTCTTTTAATGTGATGGATCTTGTTCCCACGTTGGTAGGAACTTGTTGAATCTGTATGATGAAAATGATCAGAAAGAAAACATGCACATGCACAGAAAAGACACATCCCTTTTTACTTGGTTCACCACTATGGTCTACGTCCAAGGAGTATACGCCGACAAGTTTTTGGTCGTACCAAAATCCACTATGCTTCACTAGCTGGAGATTACAATTGTTCGGGCACAGTCACTCTGTCCCAGGCTCACTGCCTTTACAAATGTTCAGGGATAGCTCACTGCTTCCCTTGGGTCACTCCTGTTGACACCCCCAGGATCACTACCATTGGTGAAGTCACACTCAGTTTATAGACGTGAAGGTCTCTTCAATTGATATACATGAAGTTCATTGTCTCATGTTCAGTATGATACTTTGCTTGCATCAGAGTCCTGAGTTAATGCTTTATTAAAGTCCAAATTCCAACGACTGATGAATACCCACTTTTCCCTTGTCTACTGGGCAAATAACCTTTGGAAAAGGCCTTCACAAAGTACCCTACTTCGCAAGGCTCCCAATTTTGCAAAGCTCAAACAAGCCTTCGTGGAGCCCCTGCCTTTTCGCGAAGCTCAATCACGAAGCACTCTCGCGATGCTCCAGCCTTCGCAATTCTTGGCTATCGCGGAGCTCCAGCCTCTTCGCGAAGCTCACTGAACCAACGCGGGGCGCATGACTTTCGCGGAGCTAGAATAGTCTCCGTGAAGCTCCTCTTTCACGAAGCATACTGCCTTCGAGAGAGACCTTTGCGAACCGAGAGCAAAGGATTTTCTCTGAAATTCTCTCTACTTCTCTTGAGGGGGTCGGCCTCTATTTATAGGCGATTCCACTGACCCTCGACCCTTCCACACGAAGTCAGCGCCACGTCATCTCACATCGCGAAGCTCCGATGTTCCCGCCGAAATTATCTCAAAATCGTGAATCACTACATCAATTTTCCGTTCGCGGAGCTCGTCGTAATCGCGGAGTATTACCGTCTTCATTCCTTCGCGCCTTCGACGCGAGGCTCCCTCGCAAAGCCCTTCACCGCCGCGATGCGCTTCAACTCTGTCGTTCGCGAAGCTTTGACGTAATCGCGAAGACTCACTGCCTCCATTCTTCTGGTCTTCGCGATTTCCAAACCATGCATCCTCTCTTCGCGAAATTCATGTCTTTTCCATATTTAATTATTATCTTCATGGAAACCCACTTTTCGCGATGCTCAGCAACTTCCAGATTTTGGACCCTAAATATTTGGCAAACACTGGAAAACGGAGCCACATTCAATACTGTTGTCTGCTTGAACAGTATGATCTCTTTGCTGGTACACGATCTGAACTTCCATTGATGATTGACAACAAACACAAACCATGCTCCAAATCATGCATAGAAGACCATGGTTCCAACAATCTCCTCCATTGGGTTTGTTGGCAATTAGAAGATAAATTCAATAGATCTACATCTATGTGAAAACCAAAAACACAAAAATCAACTCAGCCAACACTCTAAGTCTACGTGAGAAATGCTCGATGTAGAAAACAAGAGAGGAGGCTTGAATTGGGTTCCACTGTTTTCCTTCTCATTCGTCTGAATTTATTCCTTTCTCCTTTCTCTCCCATTGACAATAAATCCAAAGACCAGTAATTTTTTTTCACGTTCAACTCAAACCATACTCGCCCTGGATAGTATCTCCCCCATAAACCTGCATCACAGCCATAAACAGATTAAAACAGTTATAACAAATGGGGAGAGGGGAATTTCGGAGCCTCCTTATGCAGTAGGAGGCAGTTGAACACCGAGGTTCAACCGATGCTTCTCAAACACAGCCACAGATAGTGGCTTGGTCAGGATATCAGCCACTTGCTCATCAGTTCCAACATGGTCCATTCTAATCACGCCTTGTTCAACCTTTTCTTTGATAAAACGATACCGTATTTCAATATTTTTTGTACGAGAATGCTGAACCGGATTCTTCGTAAGATCAATTGCACTTTTCTTATCACAGTAAATCACCATTGGTTGCTGCACCTTATCACCAATATCTATTAGTTGATGCTTCATCCAAAAAAGTTGAGTGCATGCCTTTGTGGCAGAGATATACTCAGCTTCAGCAGTACTAAGAGAAGTACTTTCTTGTTTCTTGCTCAACCAGCCAACACATTTCTGCCCAATATAGAAAGCTCTACCACTAGTGGACTTTCTGTCTACTATATCACCAGCCCAGTCAACATCAGAAAACGCTAATAATTCACTGTCCCTGCCTGCAGCAAAAAATAACCCGAAGTTATGTGTACCTTGAATGTACCTCATGATTCTTTTTACTGCTACCATATGTTCCTCCTTTGGATTACTCTGAAAGTGGGCCGCAAGGCATGTTGCAAAGACAATATATGGCCTTGTCGCTGTCAGGTACAGTAAGCTTCCAATGATCCTCCTGTACATGGTGGGATCAACATAGTTCCCATCCTCATGCTTTCCAAGTTTAGTTCCAACTGCAATCGGAGTTGACATTGGTTTGGAGTCTTGCATATTGAACTTCTTCAGAAGCTCTCTTGCATATTTTTTCTGAGAAATGAAAGTTTATTCCTTCTTTTGAATCACTTTCAGCCCCAAGAAATATGTGAGCTCCCCAATCATAGACATTTCATATTCTGATTTCATGTGGTTGGAAAATTCATCCACTGATTTCTGCCTGCTGCCACCAAATATGATATCATCAACGTAGACAAGAACCATGAATTGATCTTTTGTAGAATTCTTCACATAGAGATTGTTATCAACTTCTCATCTTTTGAATTCCAACTTCTTGAGATATGAGTCCAGCTGTGAGTACCATGCTCGTGGTGCCTGCTTCAAACCATATAGAGATTTCTTCAGTTTTCAGACCTTTGTTTCATCAGTACCCAAAACAAATCCCACTGGTTGTTCAATGTAGACTTCTTCTTCGAGTACACCATTCATGAATGCTGTCTTGACATCCATTTGATATACTTTATATCCTCTTTGGAGTTCCATGGCAAGGAAAAGCCTGATTGACTCCAGTCTAGCCAATGGAGAAAAGGTTTCTTCAACATCAATGCCTTCAATCTGGGAGTATCCTTTACATACCAGTCGTGCCTTGTTTCTGATGACACTTCCATCCTCATCAAAATTATTTTTGAATATCCATTTGGTACCAATCACATTGTGACCTTCGGGGCTCTGGACAAGATCACATGTCTGATTCTTGTCAATCTGATCTAATTCATCATTCATGGCTTTCACCCAGGATTTATCTTTTGCAGCTTCTTCGAATGAGGATGTCTCTACAACTGATAGAAATGTATATTGCGTGGTATTCTTAATCCTTCTTGTTTGAGTGGGTGCACTCCTGTCCCCAATTATGTTGGATGGATCAATCTCAGCTCTTTGATTTCTCCTGCGAGGTTCAGTAGTATTCTCTTCAGCCATAGTTTCTTCTTCATATTCTTTTTCTGAGTCAACATCATGATGTGACTGCTGAGTGTTTTGAATATCTTCCTCTATTTCTACATTTGTATTTTCTTCACGTTCACATTCTTCCTAACTTTCTATCACATCAGCATATGATGTCCTTGAAGCATTTGTGGTTTTCTCTTCAATTATCTTAACATCACTGCTTTCCACAATCCTTCCCAAATGCTTGTTGAAACATTTGTAGGATTTGCTGTTCATTGAGTAACCGAGAAAAATTCCTTCATCTGCATTGTCTCCATATTTCCCTTGATTTCCTTCTTTGTTCCTGATGATTCATTTACTTCCAAAGACACAAAAGTATTTTAGATAAGGCTTTCGTCCATGACACAATTCATATGGTGTCTTCGTCTCACCCATATAAAGTCCTGTTCGATTTTGAATGTACATTGCAGCTTGAACAGCCTCTTTCCAGTAATGTCGTGGAATACGACTATCAATCAGCATAGTTTGTGCCATGTTGTTCACCTGTAGATTCCTGCGTTCAACAACTCCATTTTGTTGTGGAGTTCTCACAGCAACTACCTCATGTTGTATCCCATGCTTCTCCAGATAATTCTCAAATTCAATGGGCGTGTATTCTCCTCCATTGTCAGATCGCAACACTTTGATTGTTCGTCCAGTATCATTCTCGGCGATTCGCCGATATGTTTTCATGCAGTCAAGGACTTTTCGTTTCCTATGAATGGCCATCACACATGCCATTCTACTGTAATAATCTATGAAAAAGACAAAGTACCTTTCTCTATGAGTTTCGGCAACATTTATTGGCCCACAAACATCTGTTTGAATCAGATCAAGAAGGTGAGATGCCCTTTTCTTCTTTGGCCGATATGAACTGCAGACCAGATTCCCACGAATACAAGCATCACAAGATTTTTCACGCTCACACTTCAGGTTGGGAATGTCCATGACAATTCTCAATTTTGATATTTTCTCCATGTTTTGTTGATTGATGTGTCCCAGTCTCCGATGTCACAAATTGTTTTCTTCTTCAACAGTCATGTAACATACATTTTCTTCACTATCAACCTGATACAAGTTTCCTTCTATTCTGCATCCCTTTATAAGTGAATTTCCAGTCTTTCCCTTGATAGTGCATCCTTTCTGATTAAATGTAACTATAAGTCCTGAGTCACAGAGTTGACTCACGCTGAGGAGATTATGACGTAGGCCATCTACGTAAAGGACTTCAGTCTTCTTTAGTTCTCCATTAGCTAATTCGGTACTTCCACTCCCTTTGATTTTCAGAGCCCCATCATTACCAAATCTTATTGTACCATCGACATTTCATATGATATTCGTTAGTAGGACGGCATTACCTCTCATATGAGATGAACAATCGCTATCTAGAATCTAGGTACTGTTGTTCTTTGTAGCTTTGAGGGCCACCTCTGCAAGGTTGGATTTCTCAATCTTCTTCCTTTCCTTCCATTAGACATTAGATCGAGTATAAAGAACTGATGGCCTTTCAATTATCTCTTCCACATACCCAGGTTCTTCATAGTCAAAGTCTTCTTTGAGAGGTGAAAACTTGTTTGAAAGAGAAACACTGTCTTGCTGACAAGACTTGACTTGTCTTGAACTTCGGTATGAGGTGTCCATGTCCCTTATCTGCCTGCAATTAGCGGCCTTATGACCAAAGTTAGAAAAACAAAAACAATATCCATAGAAATTATTTCTTCTATAAGAATTAGGATATGAAATTATTCTTCTTTGTTGAGCTTCTATGTATTCTCCATTCAGATAGCTTCTTGCCTCTTCACAATAAGACATGGTATGGACCAGATAGCCACAAAACTGACACTTCATGAGAGGAAATGTCTTCTCACTTGAATTTCTCCTCATACCTTCTTCCTTGGGAGAATAGTAAGACTGTTTGTCATTTCTAAATATTTGAAGATAATTTTCAGGTCTCCTTTTAGTTTGGATTGAAGGTTCCTTTTTCGGCACTCTAGGTAACGTTTCAACATGTTCAACTTTCATCTTATCTTTCTTTTGGATCTTTTCTCTTCCATCAGTTGATGTCTCAGCCTCACAGCCAATTCCACTCTTTCCCATGCAAGTGGGTCTTTGATCACTCGAGATTTTTCCAACCCCATCTGAACCACACTTGGATCTTGCTAGTAATTCTGCATCTGAGAATCTTCCAAACTGTATTTTCTTCCTCGATTCTTTTGGAACTGATTCAGTTTCCAGTTTACTCCTTAGAGTAACTACTTCCTCCTCAAGACCATCAGTAGTCTTCGATTTTTCATCCAGTCTAGAGGTGAGGTCATTGATGACCATTTCCTGCTCTTCAATTCTCAGCTTCAGATCTACTACATCATCATTGCTTTAAATTATTTTAGACTGTACCTTCACAAATTCTTCTAGTCGTTCAATTTTAGCTTCAAGTTGATCAACGTATTCAGTTGATTATTCTACAATCGATTTCCACTTATTGCAGCTCTTACATTTAATCTTAAGCTTACTAACTGCATCCTTAAGTTGCATCTCAGGATCTACACAAGTTCTCAGTTGTTTTTCTCCATCAGTATCTTCTGACTTTTCAACAGTGGCCATCATAGAAGCATGGTTCCCGGTTTTGAATTTTGGTTCTTCTTCATCACAGAATTCATTATCATCTTCTTCCTCTTCATAGAGAAAACTCTTCCTTTGCATTTTCTTACCAGATTTGAAGTCTCCCTTTTTGAAGAACCTTATCTGAGGCTTCTTGAAGTTTTCATCCTCGCTATCTTCATCATTGATCATTTTTAAGAACTGAGAGGCAATGTGCCCAACTTTTCCACAATAGAAACACACGATAGGTAACTTCCCTTTGAATTTCCTTTTCCCCTTCTGTAACTTCTTTGCAATGAGAGAAAGAATTTCTTTTTCTTCGTCATCTTCACCGCTACTATCCTTTGAGATTTTCAGTTTATCCATGGCCTTGAATGCCATTTCCTTGCTCACCTGAGTCATAGCATCTTCTGGTTTCACTCTCATTTCATATGCTACCAAACTGCTCAGTATATCATCTAGAAAAGTTTAGAAAGATCTCTTTCCTCAAGGGATGACACCTTCACATTATACATAGGTGGAAGTCTTCTCAATATTTTCTTTACAATATCAATGTCTTTGATTTCTTCTCCTAGACCCAGAATTGCTCCAACCACTTCAGTAATTCGATTGAAGAAAGAGTCTACATTCTCTTCTGGATGCATCTTCATATCATCAAACAGATTGTGCAGCACTTGTAGTTTCGCCTCCTTCACTTTGCTATCACCTTTATAAATATTCTCAAGTTTATCCCACATGGATTTTTCTGAGGTGCAATTCATCACCTTTAGGTAGATCTGATCAGAAAGGGCTGCAGTGAGTGCATTCTATGCTTTAGCATCTGCATCAAGAAGTTTCCTGTCTGTTTCAGTCATAGCTAGGCCTGTTGGATTAGTGACTTGTATTCCTTGCATAGTAGAAAAGAGAACTTCCATTCCAAGAGATCTTATATGAGATCTCATTCTGTTCTTCCAGATCTGGAAATTTCTTCCATCGAAGGGAGGGACTCCCCTGACATTGACCGCGTTTTCCATGATGAAAAAGGTCAAATTCAACACTAGAAACCTTTAACCTCTGATACCACTTGAAGGACCTCGGGACACCCTGAGAGGGGAGGGCTGAATCAGGGTGACAACTTTTTCTTTTAATGTGATAGATCTTGTTCCCACGTTGGTAGGAATTTGTTGAACTTGTATGATGAAAATGATCAGAAAGAAAACATGCACATGCATAGAGAAGACACAACCCTTTTTACTTGGTTCACCACTATGGGCTACGTCCAAGGAGCATACGCCGACAAGTTGTCGGTCGTACCAAAATCCACTATGCTTCACTAGCTGGAGATTACAATTGTTCGGGCACAGTCACTCTGTCACAGGCTCACTGCCTTTACAAAGGTTCAGGGATAGCTCACTACTTCCCTCGGGTCACTCCTATTGACTCCCCTTGGCTCACTACCATTGGTGAAGTCACACTCAGTTTATAGACGTGAAGGTCTCTTCAATTGATAGACATGAAGTTCACTATCTCCTGTTCAGTATGAGACTTTGCTTGCATCAGAGTCCTGAGTTAATGCTCTGTTAAAGTCCAAATTCTAATGACTGATGAATACCCCCTTTTCCCTTGTCCACTGGGAAAATAACCTTTGGAAAAGGCCTTCAAAAAGTACCCTACTTCGCAAGGCTCCCAATTTTTCAAAGCTCAAACAATCCTTCGCGGAGCCCATGCCTTTTTGAGAAGCTCAATCGCGAAGCACTCTCGCAATGCTCCAGCCTTCGCAATGCTTGGATATCGCGGAGCTCCTGCCTCTTCGCGAAGCTCACTGAGCCAACGCGGGGCGCATGAATTTCGCGGAGCTAGAATAGCTGCCACGAAGCTCCTCTTTCACGAAGCACACTACCTTCGCAAGAGACCTTTGCGAACCGAGAGCAAAGGATTTTCTCTGAAATTCTCACTACTTCTCTTGAGGGGGTCAGCCTCTATTTATAGGCGATTCCACCGACCCTCGACCCTTCCGCGCAAAGTCAGCGCCACGTCAGCTCACATCGTGAAGCTTCGAAGTTCCCACCGAAATTCTCTCAAAATCGCGAATCACTACGCAATTTTCCGTTCGCGGAGCTCATCATAATCGCGGAGTATTACCATCTTCATTCCTTCACGCCTTTGCCGTGATGCGCTTCAACTCTGCCATTCGTGAAGCTTTGACATAATCGCGAAGACTCACCGCCTCCATTCTTCTTTTCTTCGCGGTTTCCAAACCATGAATCCTCTCTTTGAAAAATTCATGTCTTTGTAATATTTAATTATTATCTTCATGGAAACCCACTTTTCGCAATGCTCAGCAACATCCAGATTTTGGACCCCAAAAATTTGGAAAACACTGGAAAATGGCGCCACCTTCAATACTGTTGTCTGCTTGAACAGTATGATCTCTTTGCTGGTACACAATCCGAACTTCCATTGATGATTGACAACAAACACAAACCGTACTCCAAATCATGCATAGAAGACCATGGTTCCAACAGGTGATCTGTAAGGTTGGTCGTAAAATGCCTCGTGAGGTGCCATCCTGATGGTGTAGTGGTAGCTGTTGTTGTATGCAAAATCTACCAAGGGAAATTGATCCTCCCAGCTACGACCAAAGTCGAGGACACCTGCACGGAGCATGTCCTCGAGATTCCGAATGGTCCTTTCAGTCTGGCCATTCGTTTGAGGATGGAAGGCGGTGATCAAGCAAAGTTTCATCCTGAAAGCCTCCTGTAACCCCTTCCATAGCCGGGAAGTGAAACGAGCATCCTGATTGGAGACGATCATTGATGGCACACCCTGAGGAATTACGATCTCATGTACGTAGAGGCGTCCCAAGCCCACTATTGATCCATACTCTCTATTCGGTAGGAAGTGGGCTGACTTGGTGAGTCGGTCGACAGTCACCCAGATAGATTCGTGCCCTATGGATATACATGGAAGTCCCATAACTAAATCCATGGATATCCCATCCCACTTCCACTCCAGGGACTCTAAGGGTTGAACCATGCCTGCTGGAACCTGGTGCTCCGCCTTCACTTGCTGAAAAGTGAGGCATCATGAGACAAACTTTGCTACAGCCTTCTTCATACCTGGACACCAGTGCTATCGTCTGAGGTCTTGATACATCTTCGCCACTCTTGGACATACCGCTAGATGGGAAGTGTGGAACTCCCCCAACACCTCCTCCTATAGTGAAACTGGTACCATGGTACATCCTCTAAAGAGGATGACGTGCTTCCCAACTTCAGAAAATCCATCATGTGCCTTCCCTGATGATATCTGAGCTCATCGCGTCTCACAGTCAACGTCCCCACATTGTGCCTCTCTAAATCGTTAAATAAGTGAGGAGTGACTGTGAGAGACTGTAGAAATTCTACTCCATCTCTATCCATAAAGGATAACTGCAACAAATCCATCTGCTCTATTGCCTCTCCAAGCAGCTGAATGCCTGATCTCCTGATGAGATCATCTGCTACAACATTCCTCTTCCCAGGTTTATAGACTATCTTGAAGTCATAGTCCTGGAAGAAATCGATCCATCGTCGATGTCTCAGGTTTAGTTCCTTCTGTGAGAAGATGTACCTGATAATCTCGTGGTCAAAGTAGACTGTAAAGCATTCGCCCATAAGATAGTTCCACCACATATTCAAGGCGAAGACAATTGCTGTTATCTCCAAGTCATGGGTAGCGTAGTTATGCTTGTGTTGTCTCAAATGTCGTGAACCATACGCGATCACTGATCGCTCCTGTATCATGACACACCCGAGTCCGGTCCTTGATGTGTCGCAGTATAATACATACCCTATATCCTCTTTCGGTAGCCTCAACATGGGCTCCCTGGACAACCTCTAGCTTAGCTCCTGAAATCTCTGCTGGCATCTATCTGATCACACGAAGGTTTTCCCATTCTTCATCAATGTTGAAATTAGTGATGCAACTCTGGAGATGTCTAGCATAATTCTCTGATAGTACCCAGCTAGACCCAAGAAACTCCACACCTATGTCACACGCCTGCATGGCTCCCAAGCAAGTACTGCCTCTAACTTCGCTGGATCCACCGAAAATCCATCCTCTGAGATAATGTGTCCCAAAAAGAAAACCCGTCGAATCCAAAAATGGCACTTCGAGAGATTACCATAAAGATGGTTCTCTCGGAGTGTGTCAAGTACTACCCACAAATGGTAGGTGTGCTCCTTCTCAGTAGTCGAGTAAATTAGTATGTCATTGATAAAGACTACGACAAAGTGATCTTGGTAAGGCTGGAAGATCCTATTCATGAGACTCACAAACCCTTCTGGAGCATTTTTTACGCCGAAGGGCATAACAAAAAAACTCATAGTGTCCATACCGATACCTGAAAGACCTCTTTTTCACATCCTCATCTCGAACTCTGAGCTGGTGATAGCCTGACCTAAGGTCTATCTTCGAGAACCATCGTTCTCCCTTGAGCTGATAAAAGTGGTCATCAATCCTCGGAAGTGGGTGCATGTTTTTCATGATCACCTGATTTAGGAAATGGTAGTCAACACACAGTCTCAAGCTCCCATCTACCTTCTTGGTGAACAAAATTGGAGATTCCCATTGTGAAACTCTGGGTTAGATAAATCCATTCTCATGCAAGTCCTCCAGATGTACTCGCAGCTCACGAAGCTCGGTAGGAGCCATCCCATATGCTGGAGTAGATATCAGTGTCATCCCAGGGTTCAGGTCAATGTAGAAGTCTACCTATATGTGAAGAGGTTGTCCTAGAACATCGTCAGGGAAAACATTCTTGTACTGATCCTCCACAACAAGAAAACTCGGAATCCGCACATCAACCGCTCCTTGGATGAGACTAGCCAACTGATTGGTGATCGACTTCCCCCTCCTCCGCGTTTGTCCATCCTATGCTGCAAAGGCTCCCTTCTTACCGGTGAAGGTGATCCTGGTCCCATCCGTATGAATACACCTCACTTTGCACCTAATATAGTCAATCTGAGAATGGACTGTGGATAACCAGTCCATACCCAAGATGACGTCGTAAGGCCTCAATGCCGCTACAAGAAGATCCCAGCCGAAGCTCTCACCACCTAGAGCAAGATCACACTATCGGCACCCATGTGTAATTGTTGAGTCTGCTCCTGTAAGAGTGTTTGACTTTAAGGATCGAGCCAATGGCTCCGTTGGAATCTCCGAGCTCCAAACGAGGGCAGTGGAAATAAAAGAATGACTCATACATGTGTCTATAAGTACTACAACAAGGTTTTAGTAGACATAGATAGTACCTCAAATCATCTCAGGTGCACCAAGGTTGTAGGCCTCGACTTCCTGTAGCTGAGCCCACCTCTTTCTGCCTGATCCCTGCGATCGGGGTGGACCTCCTGGTGGTGGTGGTGGTAGAGCATCAAAACGTCGTCAACCACCTACTACTCGTCCAGCTCCTCTGCCACGTCTGCCTGATCCCGACAGACCACCACGGTTGAACCTCTTCCTTTTCCTGGGAGGCCCCTCTACAATATTCTGCTCTACTACATGGTGGGCCGGGCAGTCACAAGCCATGTGGCCCTGCCCGACGCTTGCATAGCACTGCCTGCTCCCCGTATTGCTAGCTCTGTCTCATGTTCCCCACAAAACCGAACTTGTATCCTGGGGTCTCCCACCTGACGGCACTGTCCGCTTGGACCTCTACAGCATCTGTCTATTGCTAGCTGTAGAAGACTCTGCTACGTCTATCATTATGGTTGGTCTCGCCGCTGGTGACTTCTCAGCGAGAAAACTCCATACAAGAAGGGCTCGCTCCAGTACCCCTGTCTGCATCGGAATGCTGAGGGGAATCGTCGAAGCCCTGATCTCATTCCTGATTCCCTGCTCGATGGTTCGAGCCAGGAAGAATGGGTCTCGCACCATATTCGTGGAGTAGCGTGAGAGGTCGGTGAACCTCGTTGAGTACTAAGCTACTTACATGATGCCCTGTTGCAGATGAAGTAACTCCTGAATCTGCACCGCAAGAAGGGTGGATGGAACAAACTCTGAGTGGAAGAGACTCTCGAAGTATGTCCAGAGTAATGATGCCTCGTCATACACCTGGAGCATCAGGCTCCACCATCTGCCTGTTTCATCATGCAGGAGACTCGTGGTAAGGATCACCATGAGGTTTGCTGATGTCCCTACCAATATAAAAACTCTAAAGACAGCCTCCAGCCAATCCTCAACTACCTATGGGTCCGTCTCTCCCCGGAACCTGGGCGGACTCTATCACTAGAACTCGTGCAATTCACATAGGCGGCATGCAATCACTACTGCTGGAGCTGGTGGTATCGGTGGACTAGTGGGTATTAGTACCACTGGTACCTCCACTGTGATGGGGCCCTGCACCGAGGCCTCATCGCTCGGTGGGATACCATCTCGTATGAAACGTGGAACCCTGGCTGGCTGCCTTTGTTGGACCATCCTGAAAATAAACAGGTGCGCCACTGTTAAAAAAGTATACCTTGTGAGCTGACACAATGTAATCATGATGAAAACGTTTTCAAAGGAAACACACACACAATCAGTGTTTTTGTGCACTGAGTCGAGAATTAGAGGTCAGGGTCTTGGTGTATGGATAATTCAGCTACTTCACCAACACTGAACTCCCTAGAATGAAAACCACACTCAATACTCTTAACATTATTGCTTTACAGTAAGACAAATCTAAGTCCTATGCTCTACAGTAGAACCTCCCTCTGATAGCAATTTGACGCGACCCGTCCTCGGGGCCGTGTCGTGACTACCCCAAGACAACCTTCCATAGGCCAGGGGCCGGTGACTTGCACCAAAGGTGTAATCCCGATAAAAAGGGAAATCATTGACTTGAATATGTAAAAAAAAATAGAGAACGCAACTGGAAGTAAACACTTTGTAAAACTTTATACAGAAGAAAGTGCTAAAAGGAAAAGCTCTAGAAATACAAGCCCAACAGTTAAGTACAAACAATTGTAAAACTAGTTCTACTGCAGAAAGGTAAAACAACAACTATTGAGTCGTCCTCTGGGAATCCCACTTTTAGGGTGGGTAAAGATGGCCTCCTCAGCACCCCACGAATGTCCGTCCACTCTGTGTATGTCTTGCCATGTGGTGCACCTCCAAGTACCGTCCAGATCTATAACTCTCTGCCTCGATCAGTGTTATCTGTCATCTGCAACTAACACAATGATGTGCGGACATAGACCGTGCAGGGGTGAGTATAACGATACTTAGTAGGGACCCCGAGACCCCCAAACGTCTCCCAAAATCCATGAAGGATAAACCATAGAAGAAAGATACAATCAATAAGTATCAACCAACCTTACTTAGGTATATGGCCATACATATACCTAAGTTATCAATAACAGTTCGGCTCCAACTCTCAAGCGCAAGCACAACCAAGTCCACACAAGAAGTAAATTCAAACACCTCAAAGATAAATGATTGAAAGTCAAGACTCATCTCACACAGATATACTTCTTTTTTAGAGTGATAGAGATGATCAGATATAGTCACTGATTCATCTAACCTATCGGACCCACACAGGATACAGTACTAGCTAATATGTCGGACCCACACAGGATACAAGACCAACTATTCTGTCGGACACACACATAATACAGGAACAGAAGTCAGAACAGTCCGACCCATGGAGGATCTCGGTTCAGTAGTCATCGCTCTTGAACCCATATAGGATTCCGGTACTTTAGTCATCGTTGTCAAACCCACGGAGGATTCCGGTACAGTAGGCCTCGTGATCGAACCCAAGGAGGATTCCAGTATAGAAGTCTTCATAGTCACAGCCAGCCCTAGGGTTCCCGCACACAGCATGCTCTATTCTAGGAGGTTCCGCTCCTTGAGCCAAGTGTCAATACATCAACTATCACGATATCCTGAGTTTATGTATCTTGTAGTTTTGTCTCATCATAAAGAACCAAATGTGACAGATGGCGCGTCAAAAGGACGCTCGGTCTGAGAGTTATTGGCATTTTTGTTCCATGGGCCCGGTTGGATTTACGCTCGATTAAAACCCAGTTTTTTTCTAACACTGTCCAAAACTCACTTATAGTTTTGAAAAAGGACCACCTCTTCACAAGGGTCCCACTGCCGCAGACGATGCGTCAATCAGATGTGCGGTCTAGGAGATATTCGTATTTAAGCGAAGTCGGGCCCGACCCGTCAAGCCCAGTGGGCTAGTGGGTCAGCTCGGCCCGGCTCGGTGAGTCCGAACCGGTGGGGGGTCGGCCTGGACCGGCTCGACGAGTCCGAACAGGCTGGGTTTAGGCCCGGCCCATGCTGCGGGCTGGTCCGGTTCGCCCGGCGGCGCCAAGCGGCACCGCCCCTCCTATGCCCGGCCAGCTGTTGCCGACCGGTTCGGCCCATCACACGCGGCCCGCGCAGCAGGCCGCCTTTTTTCCCACACGGTGTCGGTGGACACTGCGGTTCTCCATCCCGGTCGGCACGTGTCTGACCATTTCGCCCAGCCGAACGGCCCGCAGATGCGGACCGCGGTCCTCCTCCACGCGGCGCCTACGGGCGGCGTGTTTCTTAAGCCCGGTCGGAAGGCGGTCGGACGGTTCCTCCAGCATAGCGGCCCGCGGATGCGGGACGCGGTCTCCCACCACACGACCCCAGCCGGCGCCGCGGTCTTCCAATGGGCCGGCCGGTCGGCCGGCCGGTCGGCACACGGTCCGACTCCATGGTGGCCAGCTCGACCTGCCGCTTCCGCAACTCCACCGCGGCGTGACGACACCACGGTCCTGCTTCCCTTCGCACGGCGCGATGGCTCTGCGCTTCTTCATCCACCGTGGTCCTCCCAGTCATGGTTCCTCTTTCTTCCACCAAGGTTCTTCTTTGGCGCGGTTCGACGGCACCACGCCCTTTCGTCTCCGCCTCCGACGTCAACCGACAAGAACCAACGGAGGGGTGTCGAGCCTTGTTTGTTTGGCCCACGCCCTTCACATTAGGTGATAACAATTGTCCAAAGATGAACCAAATCATTCATCAAAGAACGAGGGTATAATTTTATTCATTTAAAAATAAACAAATCCCCCTCCCTTGTATTTTGTCATTGAACAATGACGAGTCGCAGAAGATGGACGTTGTGGAAGACGGACGTCGTTCCGTCAACGTTGGAGGGGGTGACATTTTTGTTGGCGATGTTCTTCGCGGGTGACTTCTTCCCATTCTTTCCTCGGTTGGAAAAAATGGAGACATGTTATCATTCTTTGGTGGAAACAGCGATCTTCGTCGAGAGAATGGTGTTCTTCGAAGCCAACTCTTCAATGATTATGCCAACCCAGAATAAAATAAGCTCATCCCTTATTTTAGTGGTTGGCGTGAGTTCAAAAGAATTCAAACACCCAAATTAATTAATTATGTTGGTTCACATAATTAAATGAATGGAGTTGCAAAGAATTTCAAGGGATTCAAATATTTAATACAAGGGTGTGTTGGCATATTAATGGGAAGTCCAAGAGTTCAAAGGGGGTTTAAGGGGACTTGAGGGGTTTGAGCTCGTGTGTTCCCCACCACATAATATCCTCCCTTGGGAGGTTATGTGGGGGTGGGACCCACCTATAACTTCTCGTTGGAGGATTAAACCAACTTTTAAATAAAAATATGTCACACATAATTTTATTATTATTTTTAGAAAAACAAATTAAAAACATCCTTTCACTTTGAAACGCAACTGTGGTAACGGTCTACTTAAGTGAATACCGGCACTGCGAGTTCAACGGTGCCCTCAGATTTCAATTCCGAGCACCGGTTCAAAATATATAAAATCCCACATGTATGTTTATTTAACGTACCTGAAAAAAAACATTATAATTTTATTCTGGGTACACCGGACCTCGGAATCAAGTGTCGTCAGAAACTGCCCACACATAAAATTCCTTTGTATTTAGAAAAAAAATTAATGGAATTTTTGGGTCTTTATAATGAGAATATATTACAGCCAATAATTGTTGCACTAATATTTGGGAATATTTTTATGATAAATAATATGTTGTTTCATAGGGATGTGAACTATATTTCATCATATAGTTTGTCTATATTGATGTATCAGAGGATTCATAAAAAATTAGGAATCAAAATGAAGTTATATGGATTTTTGATGTCTGTATAGAGGTTTAGGTTCAACTAATATAGTAATAGATGAAGTCTTTAGAGGTTATTATAATGAATCATGTGAATAGTAGGTAGTGAAATTGTCTAAGGTTATGTATACAATTTCTGAAAGTTGTGTTTTGAAAATATATTACAAATTTTAAAAGATATACATTTAATGTCCTTATATTAATTTTAAAATAAAAGAATCAATATTTCATCATTAATAATCAAATTTCATTGCATTTTAACAATTCCCTCTAAAACTCCATATAATTATAAAACATGTTTATTTACTTATATTACAATAAAAAATGATTTATTTATGGTGGAAATATAACTATAACTTTAAAAAATATGTATACATCAATACATTATTATTGAAATATTATATTTCCTTATGGATTTTCTCTCAATAAAAATATACATATATAAATTAATTCTCCACATATTAAATCCATGGTTCACAAAGCAATAATTTATAAAAATTAATCAACATTACAATTTTAATACTTGAACACCTTTTAGTGATAATATAATTTAGTAATGTGATCTTTATTTCAAAATTAAATAACATATGTTAATTAATATAAAATTGATATGAAAACATTATTTGTGCCATATTCATTCCTATTCAACATTAATTATCACTTACAACTACCTTCATCATCTTTAAATAATTAAAAACTTATTAACCTGATTATTAAAGAAATTTTTTAGAATATTACATATTCAATAACTAATAAAAACATATCAAAAACATTTTCATTGAAAATAGAAATCACTCACTATGGTATTTTGTTATTGCTCTATATTAGATGATTCACTGGTACAAAAAATCATATATACTTATTTAGAATTATTAATTTCTTTTGGTTTTTCATACATAAAAAAACATAATAACAATGATAGGGAAATTTGTAAAGATTTTCATTTGGATCTTAGCTTCTAAAACATAAAAAATTTGAATGAATTTATCAAATTTGTTAATGTTTAATAATTATATTAATATCATGTTTTTTTAGAATGTTATTCCCAAAAACTAATGGTTGTGGATAAAATGTATTTATTTCATAAATTACTTAGCTTAACTAATTTTATATCATAATTCAGTCTTAGAATTAAAAAATGTAAAATCAATATATTCTAAATCAATTTTCCCCTATATATCTCAATATTAGTAAATCCTTATTTTTAAAAATCTCAAATCCCACTACATTCAATGAAATAATGATGTACTGAGGAATGCATAAAAATGAAAACAAATAAAAATGGATCAAGAATTAGTTTCACTACACCTATATATCTCAAAAAAAATTATAAATGAAAAATAGATAAGATAATGAAATATAAACATGACATTTATTCATATGTTAATAGATAATATCAAATATTTCACATTATTTATCCTAATAATAAATCCAATAGAAAACATATTAATATTGTGTAATATGATATATAAATTGAAAATGTGCCCTGGAAAATCCCCTATTTTTTACAGGATCTGAATACCACCAACTAGAAAATTTTGGTGTGTTAACAAAAAATCTAATGAGGATGTGGTTTATGTTATAAAAGCCAGAAAATAAAATTTTTATGGATTACATAAGTACAAAACAATTTTGGATATTCCTAATAAAAAATAATATTTACCCAACCGCCAAAATAAGTTAAAAAAATACATGAAGTAGATTCGAGTCGAGAACAATGCGCGTCATGTTGTAAAATATCATGATGTTATCCATTATGATTAATCCTTATTGTTGTTGAGGATATATTCACATGTCTAAAAAATACCCAGAATATTGAAATTTATGTTTTATATGTAATTACCATGTCCTAGTACAACTTCATGTGATAGAGAAGGGTGATTCTATGACATCAAGCATGGATCCTGATAGTCCATGGGCTCCTATCTAGTACCAAACGTATAAGAAATATATTTTGAAGACTATACCCTCTAAAAATAGTATTCACAATAAATATAGTGTTAATTATTCATGACATATAAATAAATCACTATACTTATGAACAAAAAAATCTATAATATTAAAAATAAAACATCTCAACCCATATTGAATGTCAATATAATTTCCTGATGAATCGGTAAAATAAACCACTAAAAATCAGCCCAAATAAAGACACATAAAACATCATTCCTAGAATCCAATCCTAGCTTCACCTCTAAATCTAATATTTTTAAATGAGGGATCATTAAACAATTGGACCCATTAAATAATCCACATCATTATCTACGAAATCATCTAGTGAAAAAAATTACAACCGAATAGAGAGGGAGTAGAACTATGTAAGGTGACACCCCCATCACAAAAAAAAATATTTTTTTAATAAATTCCACATGAAATAGGATAATTAATAAGGTAATTAATTAATAAAATATAATAAATCATCAAATAAACCTTCAAAACTGAAATATTATGGTTGATGCTCAAGCTCTAACAATCACTAGTTAACTTCATTCTAGATATCTCTTTATAATGGAGTATTTTACACATTCATATGAATCATAAATATCACTATTAATGTAACACCCCAACCTTCCATAGTACCTTTGTCTATGAATAATGCAATAGTGTGCGATGTACAAAACACTCAGTTCAAGTGCACCATGACCTATCAAATTAGCCTTTTAAAAATCAGTTATGAATAATAATAACCACATTTAGAATTTTATATATATCCCATTTAATTTTCACATTTATCTTTTTTGTTTCTTAGACATAAAATAATGACAAATTCAATTTTTCTGATAAATGAAGTATTTTTAAAAAATGTAGTTTTTCTGCCTTTTAATGGTGAACACTTTTTAAATCCAATATTTGAAAATTTTAAATAATTAATTTAATTAAATTAAATTATTCTTTATAATGAGTACATATTAAATTATTTTGGAAAAATTTTTGTTTTTTTTCTGATAACATTCATATTTAGATCAATAGTGAAAGACACTAAATTTTAATTGAAAACAGAAATTTTAATTCAGATAATTTATATTGTTAAATTATGCAATTGAATGGTTTGGAAGTAAAAATATATTAAATTTTAATTATTTAATATAATTTAGGTCATTTTATGTAATTTCACATTTAAATTTGACATAAACACATGTCAATCTTTGGATAGTTTTTTATTTTAGAAAATCCATTTTTTTTATTTTGACAATGCTAATTAATATTAAATTAATTATTGCAACATATATGTTTTAAATTTGGTAAAATGAAATTAATTATTGGATTTGTAATATTAAAATAAGCTTAGGGTGAATATTTGATATTTTTCTGAAAACATTCAATTTTTTATGAATAGTGAAAAATACTATGTTTTGTTTAAAACAAAATTTTTGTTCAATTAATTATTTATTTCATTTAAAATTATTTTAATTCAAAATAGATACATAATAACTATATTAGTTCAATGTAATTCATTAAATTAATTTTATAATAATATTATACGTATAATAGTTTATTGAATTTTTTAACGTCTTTTACCCATCATCTATACATATTTAAAAATATGCATAAAACATAATTTCACCACTTCTGTGAAATGAATTTCAAAAATCTAAAAGACATGATTTACATCATTATGTAAAAAAATTTTCAATAAGATGAAAATAGTTTTTCTGAATAGTAACTTTGGATTTTTTTTCACAACAGTTAAATGTAAAAAGGGTAATTAAATGTAAAAATGATATTATAATTACCCTAACACGTGTACTAATTCTATTAGATAAGTTTATTTCGACCAAAATAAATCATATAAAAAAATATGATCATTTTTGGTGACTTGGATTAAATTAGGACATTTATTATTATTTTATTTAATAAATATTTAAAAGTGTTAAATTCAATGTTAAATAACTAAACCATTTTTAATATAGGGTTATACATAATATTAATTAGGCTATAAATATTAATTATATAGATAAAAAATATTTCCTACATAATGGTACATTATTTATAATTTTTTGAGATTAAATAATTAAATTTATTTATAACACAATGATGATGCAATAATTACTTTATCAACGAAAGATTAAAATAATTGATATTATAAATATAAAAATAAATGTAAATTGAGGCTCCTGATGTAATCCAAGAATATAATTTGTTAATATAACAATTTAGGGTTTATTAAATAAATTTTTTTATTTGATAAATTTGTGATGCCTTTAACAAATACATAATAGAAAATTGTGTCAAAATTGACATAAATGGGTTTTTAAAACAAATACTATATTATTAATTGATATAATATTTCTAAAAATATAACGGTTTTCAAACAGACATAGATAAGGATATATATATATCAATAATGAACCACTTTAAGTTCTCTTTTCTTCTTATTGTATGTTTATTAACCATTTATTATAAAAATAAAATAGGACATGGTAAAAGTTAAAATATTTAACTAAGAGTTAAATCTAAAATATAGGGCTAATATGGTGACCTAAAATTGAATAAAACCTATTGGTTGAAATGAATTTAGAACCATCCCTACCTTAACATAAAAATTAATCAATTTGGAGCCATTAGAAACTGAAAATGATTTTATAATAAAATAAATTTTCAAACTTTTTCTAAAATGACCCTCACCACTTTATAAAGGTTAATTCTGCTTCTCTCATAATCACACCTCTGTAGCCATTTTTCTTTAACAACCCCTGCATAAATCTCCTCCCAACATCCCTAAAATAAAATTAGAGGCCTTCCCTTGAGCATAAATTCAACTTATGGAGCCATTTTTTTCAAATCAAAAGGATGCTCCCAAAGAAGAGGTAATTATTTTATCTCCTCTTTCAAATTTCATTTTTTCTTACACATTCTCTTTATTTGTTATTTCCATAACAAAATAATAACTCTAGTAACTTATTCATACTATGAGGTTATTAAAAATATGTTAAAATCATATACCTTATTCTATCTATCTTATTAATGATAATATCACCATCTGTGCGTAAGTATGGCTTACTGTCTCCACGCTAGGTTGTAATTTGTTATTCAACACTCTGTTATTTAGATGGATATAATGATGATTAAAATATATATAAATAATTAAATCAACAATATAATTTCCCTATAAAAATAATATACTATCCATTTTCACAACTTTTAATCATTAAAAAATTTCATCATTACTCGTGTGTTTATACAGCTTACCTTCTCCATGATGCGATGAGATTCATTTCCATGTTCACCATTCAATGAAGATTATAAAAATATATATTATTAATTAGTATGTAATATATGAAATAATAATGATATTGAAGATATGTTTGTGTGTGTGTGTGTGTGTGTTTCCTTACATATATCTTATTAGTAACATCTGTTCAATACAATGTGAAAATGGAAACAACATATATGCGTACATACGGCCTACCGTCTCTATAAAAAGTGTTTTCCATTTCAAATATCTATCTATTATAGATATTTATATTTTAAATGTATATGATATTATATTTATGTATGTGGTTCTTGTATAATATAATAACAATGGAATAATTATTATACGAGAGGTTAATATACCCTCGTTCAGGGAAAAGTACAAGGTAAGGATTAATTCTACAATCTCTTTGTTATCTGTGGTAGTATATACATGATTATCCCATGGGATATCTTTATCATCCACATCCCTATTTCATAAAAACATATTTCAAAACATTTTTAGTATTTCCCATACTATCGGTAAATGTCATTTATACTCTTTTTTAACATTTTCTAAAATATTTATAATGATATATTTACGTTGTTTTCCAAAAAAGGTCCTTTACAACCTTTTCGACAAAATTAATGCCAAAATGTTTTTTAACTTATACGACAAGTGTGGCTATTTCCTTCCATTATAAAACCTTAAAACTTTCCCTTAAATTATTTTAAGTTTTTTTTCAGAATAAAAGTTTTCATTTGTAATTATGTGACTTTTAAATGATTTCAAAATCTACTGTTATATTTCTCTCAAATAGTTTTGATTTCAACTATGTCAACATCTTTTAATGGATTTTACACACGTTTGAATTTGATTTATAATGATACAATCATCTATATTGTATTGAAGGTTTTGTGATATTTTTTTATGTGGATGTGTTATTTTTATACAATTCATGGTTTAGGAATAAAATATTGACATTTATTAAGCTATTTTTAATACAACTGTTTATGTTATATTTCATCCTTTTCATATTAAAAATGCATTATAAATACTAAGTGATGGGTGGGGCAAGATATACCTCTTCGATGCATCGGTAGGACTCATGAGTCAAGCTAGTGTCTTCTAATAAGGCCTTGAAAAAATCGTATTTGTAGTCTTGGGACGAGGCCTCAAATATGTGGTAATGATGTTCGTCATTATACATTCCATCATTTTGAAATTGGAAATTGATATTACATGAGATTATTTGACTAGTAGAATATATATGTGAATAATTAAGTGTAATTATTTGACTTATCTTTCCTATATTATGCTGATGTTTAACTTTAATAGGCTTGTGTTTTAGTGTTATATATTGCCAAAAATGATTATTTTTATTTATGATAGTTTCCACTATATCGTTTTCCTTACTGAACATATGTGCTCACCCATTTTTTATGTTTTATTTTTACCCAAGATGCGAAGAAGTATATTATGATTAATCTACTGAAATAGGCTAAAATATATAAGTGTTTTTAAAGGGGACACAATGATGTTTTTTTATTTCATGATGTAATGCAAACTATTTGTATGTATCTAGTACTTCAAGTCTACTAAACTGATCAGTCTTTTGGGACATGATTCATTGTATCATAAAAATGTTATGTAATAATGCACCAACTCATGGTCACTGGGGTCAGGGCCTTATATTTGGTATGTGAGGATGTTTAGTACAAACCATGGAAGCTATATTTAGAAAAACTCTGATTAGAAAACATTACCCTATGACAAAATTTGAGGATTTTTATAGAATAACTTCATAGAACATGGGTAATGTAGAGATTTTGTGATTTTTTAATGAAATACATCCCTGTATAGATACGAGAATTTAGAGGAAGATATGTAACAGATGTACCTAGGAGTGAAAACTCTGACAAAGAGTTTTGGGCTAGACCCTGGGTATCCCGGTACGCGATAATGGGCCTTGCTGCAGTCTTGGTTACGACACTCCTGGGGGATCTACATAGTATAATTCACATTTTCCATACAAACCATTATGAAGGATTTATAATTAAAAACTTCCTCAAATAATACATTTTTTATTAATAAAGATTATATGCAGAAATTGTACAATTTATGTTAGATATTTTACTAGTTTAGAATTATTTATTTCAATTCATAAAATAATAAAGTGTAATTCATTGTTTAAAAATGGAACCTAGTGGAATGAATGGAGACCATATCAATGCACATAATCCATGTAGGTATTCTTCTCTTACTCTGGATAATTATAGTGGATTAGGTGATGCAATTGGTGTTGATCATCATATAACAACACTGGGACAAATAACTTAGGTTATGAATAATAACCTCAGCCATATGGTGCACCCTGATCCACATCATTTAGGATCAATGTTAGACCACTTCATGAAGAAAGAAACACCAAAATTAAATAGGACAACAAATCTATTTGGAGATGGGAAATGGACAAGTTCTTTATAAAAAATATTTCAGGCTTTGGGAATTAGCAAAAAGGAAAAAGTTTTCATGGTAGTTTATCGCCTCATTGGATATGCAGATCAATGGTGGTCATTAATTTAAAACACAAAGGAGGTTAAATAAGTATCAAATATGGAATATTGGGAGTTTAAATAGATTTTATTATAAAAATACTTTCCTCGTGACCATCGAGCAGATATGGGAGGACAATTTCATATTCTGAAGAAAAAGGATGATGGGAATGTCACAATGTATGAAGCTAACTTTATATACTTATCAAGGCATGCATGAGATTATATATGTAACCCAATTATTATGATTGATTGATTATTTTATGGGTTAAAACCATTTCCCCATCGAGCATTAGTCTCAAAATACTTTTCATCATATGAAGATATAGTTTTGTGTGCTAGAAAAACATAAATGGAATGCACTATGTCTTATGACATTATATAAAATGAAATGGAATAAGATAATGGTGTATAAAGAGATATATAAAGGGAAAAGGGGAAATAAGGATTTTCCCACATGTTATAATTGTGGGATGAAACACCCCGGTACTTGCCTAAATGGAATGTGAGTTTTCTAAAAATGTGGAGAAAAGGGTCACCAGGCTCAGGATTTCATGGGAAAGAAAGAGGTTGGCAATGTTGATTGCTATAATTGTATATAAATGGGGAATTATGCAAATTATTTTTCCTAAGGATCAAGGAAACTTACCTCAGAAATGGCCAAGGTAGCAAGTCCAAACTTATGTTGTTATATACATGATGTGGAATAATTATTGTTTTTGTGTTATTGGATCCAAGAATTATATTTTGGTTATAAGAAAGTGATATATATAAGTATTTTATTACAGTAATTTTTCTTTTCATTATGGTTTTAATATGATGAATGTATTCATATTTTTATAATATGAAAATAAGATAAACATTACGTTGTTAGGGGAATTTGATGTTACAATTGATTTTGGAATTTAGAGACCTTTTAGAGAGAGTTTGGAAAAAAGTATTTTGGATATGTCTAAAGGTTGGAATGGATTTGGTTGAAAATTGGATACTATTGTTTTAGGTTAAACCATTTCAGAAGATTATTTTTTTATTTTTGTAAAAAGGAAAACCCAGAGGTATGGTGACAACCCGTTGTGGCCAAGAGACTTGAACTCGCAACTGAAGGGAAACAAGGGTGCATTACCTACAACTGGACTACATGATGTCATGGTTTGTATAATGTAGTTTTTGTAAATGGAATTATATATTAATTATATTTTCTTATTTTTGAAACCCTATATGATTAGGTTTAATGGGATATTTTTGTGTTCTATTATCTTTTGGATAGATAGATGAGTTTGTGGTATAAATTAGTTAATTGATGGAACTCCACTTACCAAGTATTCTTTTTTTATTCTATGAATAAATTAATTTATAAACAATAGGGAAAGGATTTGAAACCCAAAAATGTGTTATCCTAATACCTTATATGTTGTTGAACCGATGATATTTTAAATCGTTATAGATTTTTGGCTTTGAGGCCCTCAATCTTCTATTTATTGGCTACTTGTTTATGATTGATGACCTCAATCACTCTATAAAAATATTTACGTTTTTCCTCCAATTATGTCTCTATAATTTCTAGAAATATTCTTCTATTAAACCCCAAATTTTTTGTTGAGTTTTTCATTTCTATTTCCCTCTTATTAAGAATAAATTTTTTTAACCCTTTTTTTTATTTGGGTTTTCCACATAGGTATTTTCTATTTTATAAAAAAATTATTTTCAATGAACAATTTCAAATTGAGAGGACAAAATTTATAAAAGTATGGAAGAATTTAACACCCCATGATTACGTGGTACGTTTCTCTTTGAATAATACAATAGTGTATGATGTATGCAACACCGAGTTCAAGTGCACCACGAACTATCCAACAATCCATTTAAAAAGAGGGTATGAATAGTTATAAACAAATATTGAATATTATATATATCCATTATAATTTATCATTCATTTTTTTTTATTACTTAAAAATAATATAAGTTCAAATTCAATTTTTCAGATAAAAGATGTATTTTTGAAAAATTCAATTTTCCACCTTTTAAGGGAGAACCCTATTTAAATCCAATATTTGAAACTTTTATATATTCAATTTAATGAAATTAAATTATTCTTTAGAATCGGGACATAAAAATTTAGTTTTGGATAAATTTTTGGTGTTTTTCTGGTAACATCCATATTTTGATCAAAAGATAAATATACTAAATTTTAATTCAAAAGAACTTTTTTAATTAAAAAAATTTATAGTGTTAAATTTTTCATTTTAATGGTTTGGAAGTATAATGATATTATCTTTTTATCACATAATACATTTTATGTCATTATAAGTAATTTCTCATTTCAGTTTGACATAAACACATGTCAATATTTTTATAGTTTTACTATTTAATAAAAACCGTTTTTTGGTTTTTTCAAGGAGATATAATTTTAATGTAACTTATATGTTTTTAATTTTGTAAAAAATATTTTATTTTTGGATTTTTAAAATCAGAATTATCATCAGGTGAATTTTTTATTTTTTTTTAAACTTTAAATTTTTTTTTAATTATGAAAAACAATGTGTTTTTTTTAACTGAATTTTTATTTAAATAATTATTTATATTATTTAAATTTAATTTTGGTCAAAATATACAACTAATATCTCTATTAGTTTAATTTATTTCATTAGTGTCATTTTATAATAATATAAGATGTATAATAGTTTATTGAATTATTTAACGTCATTTACCCACCTTCTTTTCATATTTACAAATTTGCATAAAACCTATTTTTAAGGTTTCTGTAAATTGAATTTAAAAAATACGAGAGACACATTTTACATCAGTAACTAATATTTGGTTAAATAGGATGAAAATATTTTTTGTAGCATAGTATCTTTTGAATTTTATTTACCACGGTTAAAAATAAATAGGGTAATTAATGGTAAAAATGATATTATAAATACCCTAAAACATGTCCTAATTCTATTGGATAGGTTTTTTTTTGAAAAAACCCAACCTTAGGAATAATATATAATCGTTTTTTTCCACTTGGATTATATTAGGACATATATTATTATCTTATTTAAAGATGATTTTAAAGTATTAAATCCAATGTTTAATAACCAAAAAAATTGTAATATATGGTTATACATAAGATAAATTAGACTATAAATATTCATTAGAAATATAAAAAAAATTTCCTACTTAATCTTATTTTATTTATTTTTTTTGTTATTAAATAATTAAATTTATTTATGACAAAATTGTGATGCAGTAATTACACTATCACTGAAAGATTAAATTAATTGATATTATAAATATAAAAGGAAATGTAAATTGAGGCTTTTGATGCTGTACACAAAATTTATAGGTTAATATGACATGTTAGGGTTGATTAAATAATTTTTTTGAAGTGATAATGTAGTTATGACTTTGACAAAACCAAAATACCAAATAGTGTCAAAATTGACAAAAAATGTGTTTTTAAAAAAATACTATATTATTAATTGATATAAAATTTATAAAAATCGAAAATTAGACCAAAAGACTATTATAAGGATAAATATAACAATAATGAACCACTTGTTGTTATCTAGTATTTTTATTGTATTTTTGTTAACAATTTATTATAATAATACAAGAGGACTTGGAAAAAGTAAAACTAATTAACTATGAGTAAATTATAAAAGATAGGGTTCATATGGTGACATAAAGTTGTCTAAAACGATTTTTTGAGATGATTTAAATCCAAACACACCTTATATAAGAAATAAATAAATTTTTAGCAATTATAAACCGAATATAATTTTATAATAGAATAATATTTAAAACATTTTCAACAGTGACCCTCACCTTTCTTATAAAAGGGAACTTCCCCTTCTCTCATAATCAAACCTCCAAATACATTTGGCTCAGCCATCCCCTACCCAAATCTCCTCCTAATTTCACTCACATCAACTTAGAGTCCTTCCCTTGAGCAAAAATCCAACCTAAGGAGCACTTTTGTTCAAATCAAAAGGAAACACTCCAATAAAAGTTAATTATTTTCTCACCTCTTTCAATGTTCATTTCTTATTCCACTTTATATTTCCTTGTTATTTCCATACCCAAATAATAACTTGAGTACCATATTCAGACTCAGAGGTTATTTTAAAAATGGTACAACCATATTAATTATTCCATCCATCCTATGATTGATAATGTCACTGTGCATGCGTACGTAAAGCCTACCGTCTCCACATCGCGGTGTAATTTGTTATTCAACACTATGTTATTTGGAATGAAATAATGAGGATTAATATGTATATAAATAATTAAAATAACATGATAATTTTTCTATAAAAATAATATACAATCCAATTACACGCCTTTGAATCATTGATAAAATGATATCATCGCTCGTGTGTACATACGACACATAGGTTCCACGATGCGATGATATTCATTTTCACGTTCACCATTCAACGATGATTATAAAAAAAATATTATTAATAAGTATATAATATATGAAATAATAATTATATAATATATATATATATATATATATATTTACTTACATATATCTTATTCACCTACTTCGGTTCAATACGATATGAAAAAAAAATCATTTATGCGTACATAGGGAATACCGTCTCCATAAACAGTGCTTTCCATTTCATATATCTTTATATTATATATATTTATATTCTAAATATATATGACATCATATTTATGTATGCAGTTATTTTAGAATTTAATAATAATTATTTAACTATTATACAAGAGGTTAACGTAACCCAATCAAGGAAAAGTACAAGGAAAGGGTTAATTCTACAACCTATTCATTATCCGAGGTTGTTTATACATGATTATTCAATGGGACCTCTTTATCATCCACATTATTTTCTCTAAAAATGTATTTCAAATTTTTTTTACTATTTCCTAATCTATGGGTTAAATCCATTTATACCATTGTTTGAATTTTAAAAAAAATTATAAAGGAATATTTCTACCGTTTTCCAAATAATGTCATTTACGGCCTTTTCGACCAAATTAAGGAAAGGATGTTTTTTAAAATATACGGTGACTGTGGATATTTTCCACCATTATAAAAACTTTTCAGCTTCTCTTACAAGCATATAATGATATTTTCAAAATAAATGTTTTCTTTTATTATTATTTTACTTTTAAATGATTTCAAAATAGAAAGAGATATTTTTATCAAATAGTTTTGATTTCATCTATGTTAAAATCCTTTGATAGATTTAAAACTTGATTGAATTTGATTTATTATGATACAATATTCCGTATTGAATTGAATTTTTTTTATATGTTTGACTATGGATGTGTTATTTTTATTCCATTCAGGATTTTTGGATAAAATATTGACATTTTGTTTGCTAGTTTCAATATGATTGTTTATGTTTTGTTTCAACCTTTTCATGAGAGGAATTCATTGGACTTAGTATGTGATGGGTGGAGCCTTCTATAGCTCCTTGATGCATCAGTAGGTCTCATGAGACAAACTAGTGTCGTGGCACAAGGCCTTGACAAAATCATATTTGTAGTCTTGGCATAAGGCCTTGACTATGTGGTTATGATATTCGACATTGTGTATTCCATCATTACGGAATTGGATATTAATATTACATGTGATTAATAGACTAGTAGAAGATCCATGTGAGTAATTAAATGTAATTATTTGACTTATTTTTCCATATTATGCTAAACTTTATGTTTAAAAGTCTTGTGTTTTATTCTTAAACAATTCCTTAAATGTTTATTCTTATTTATGATAGTTTTCACTTTATAGTAATCCTAACATAGCATCTGAGCTCACCCCATTCTTATGTTTTATTTTTCCCTTGATTCCAAAAATTATATTATGATTAACCTATAGGAATATGCTAAGACATGTAAGAGTTTTCAAAGTGAACACAATGATGTTTTTTATTTCATGATGTAATGTAATACTTATGTATGTATCTAGTACTTCCTAGGATACTAATCTGATCAGTCTTTCAGGACAAGATTACTTGTTTCATGTCAATGTTATGTAACAATTCACAGAATCTGGGTTATTGAGTTTGGGGTGTTACATTTAAATTCTCATAAGAATGATGAATCAACCATATCATGTGATGTAAAAAACCTCCTACCCTCTAGAATCATGTAACTATGAAAAAATAGGATCTATGTAGATACCCATGTTAGTGTTTATTATGTGTTACCAATTGTACAAGATCATGTTATTGAAACATGTAATAGTGTTATAGTGGAAAATATGATGATTTCTAATACATGGACTCATTCATGATCCCATAGACCAATACATCTCAAAATGAAAATGTAATCATATGATATTATGCTCTATTTGAATACTCATTCTATAATTAAATATGTGATGCCATGATGCAATTCCATACCGAAGATAAATGTGTCATATGATCATGTGTAAATGCCCATGATAACGCCACTTATGTATTGATTGATTGTCACACATTCTAAAAATCCGCATGCAATGTCCAATTTAACAATTTACCAAAAATATTACAAGAGTCAATGAATCCCAATTCTTCAATTGTGCTGGAGATGTAATCAAATCCCATATTAGTTAATTTATGAAAATTACAATTTACTAAAATTTAAATTCCACTATTACAAGTTACCATTATCAAATTGATTATAAAATTTATTTTTCACTTATCATTTTTATCTCCATTACCATTAACATTCCAACATAACTATTTTTCATAATATTATCATTCCAATTCCATTTACATGAAAATATAGTAACAGTGATTCCCCATATTACATTATCAATCCAGTAATCACATGTACCATGTAATTCAAATTTCATTTTATGCTAATTAAATAATTAAAAATAATAAATGTGACATTGGATCAAAGGTGGGCTCACCTCTCAAGTGTCAACAAGTATAAGTCTTATTGAAAACAAATAGGATGGGTTTTAATAGAAGAAAAAGAATATGAATTTATCCAATTTAGTGGGTTATAAAATTTTTTTCATGCATATGTAATGAAAAGAAGTTAATAAATATTTTACAAACTAAAAAATAATAGTATACTTAAGGATGTTGTTCTAGACCTCCCACCAAAAGAATAATGATATAGTGATTCCATGATTGGACACCAAATCTTATCAAGATACAATGATACCCTTTAAAAATTTAATCATATACACCATTATGTAAGAAAAATGGAGTATCCAAAAGAATAAATAATAAAAAACTCATTCAATAAGAACACATTTATTTTAGTTATGTACATCGAATAATGGATCCAAATAAGATCAAATGTTGTTTGAGAAGTCATTGTAAAACTAGAGAACCATAAAACTTATATATTACTATTTTACAGTCCAAATAAAACATAAAATTATATTAATAGGTCTTTCATGTGTAAAAAAAATTATTCATCCTCAGAATATATAGATAAATAAAACACAATTGTGTACAGGTGGGCACAAACATCAAGCTTGAGGTGTCATCCCTTTATCTTTTATAAATGGGAACCATATAGACTTGTTAATAGGATTCTTGTATGGGGGTTTTACATTCCATAACCTATATGATAGATGGTGGGTCTCACAAAAATTATATGGGTGTCATTTATCCTTACCATGATTCAAGGTATCTCACTATAATGTTTTTTTCTATAGTTTATCTAAAAAAATAAACCATTTTATTGTCACTAGTATCCTATTCAAGTCTAGCCATACTAATACCCTGTAACTCCTATGAATATATGAATCAATCCTGTAATGGGTGTCAAAAAAATATCCAATTAATCCTAAGAAACTAAAGAGGATCAACCAAAACATAAAACTAAACACATATATTAAAATATGGGATGTTACAATCTCCAAAACATATAATATACCATCACAATTCAATGCTCCAAATCATATTTATGAGGTATCGATGAACATTTCATGACACTATTTCCAAATATCATACTCTGACTCCCTTGTCCACTCATTTTTATTACCGGGCATCAAATACTATTGATCAATGGGAATGATCATTATATAGAGATTTGTCTCACTAAATACCATGCTACAAATCAGGCTATCATTAAAGGACAAATACATATCAAGACTAATGTCATAATAAATATATTACATGAGAAGAGATAGGGTGACATCTATAATTATGATGTGTGAAACATTCCATTTATGGAATTATAAAACTATAAAAGGTAAAATCAATAAACAATTGGAAGGACCCTCTCCCCAATCTCAATGATCCCTATTTAAACTATGCTGTCACGACCTGTCCTCGGGGCCCGTGCCATGACTACCCCAAGCCCGCCTTCTATAGGCCAGGGGCTGGCGACTAGCACCAAGGCGTAAATCCCGGTAAAAGGGAAGGCATTTCCTTTGTAAAGTAAACAAGCACCTCAGAGTAAGCAAGCGGAAAAAGTAAACACTAAGTAAAAACAGAGTACAACTGCATGTGCGGAAAGTAAGTGGGCCAGAATACAAACCCAAACTGAAAGTAAAGTACAACTCGAAAGGGAAAACAGCAACTGAAAAGTAAAAGCCGCTACGCCAAGCTGTCCACTAGAAATCCCACCTGAAGGGTGGGTACAGATAGCTCCACTGCTCCTCGGGTCCCGCCGTCCGCTCCGAGTATGTCCCGCCCAGTGGTCCTCCTCCAGGTACCTTCCTGCTCTGCAAGCCTCAACCACGATCAACGCTGTCCGTCATCTGCAACCAACACAACGTAGTGCGGGCATAGCCCGTGTAGGGGTGAGTATAAGCTACTCAGTAGGGACCCCGAGACCCCCGAAGGTCTCCCAAAATCCACAAAGGATAAACCACAAAGGAAAGATACAATCACGAAGTTACAACAGACACTGCTTAGGTATATGCCCATACATATACCTAAGTCAACAATTCCAATACGCTCCAACCTTCGAGCCCAAGTACAAATCAGTCCACACAGGAAAGTATACGTATTCCACACAGGAAAGAAAAACGTAATCCACACAGGATAGCACAACACAATCCACACAGGAAAGAAAATAGGATTCAGCTCACACAGGTATACATCATCGAAAAGGAGAAAGAGATGATCAGACATAGATACTGAATCATCTAAGCTGGGACCCACATAGGATACAAGACCAGTTGTCTTCATTGTTTCATCTATGTTGGGACCCACATAGGATAAAATACCAACACTAAATCATCAAAGCTGGGACCCACATAGGATACAAGACCAGCACAGCTAGGACCTACATAGGATACAAGACCAGCTGTCTTCATTGATTCATCTATACGGGGACCCACATAGGATACAAGACCAGTATTGAATCATCTAAGCTGGGACCCACATAGGATACAAGACCAGCACAGCTAGGACCCACATAGGATACAAGACCAGCTGTCTTCAATGATTCATCTATACTGGGACCCACATAGGATACAAGACCAGTACTTGAATCATCTAAGCTGGGACCCACATAGGATACAAGACTAGCACAGCTAGGACCCACATAGGATACAAGACTAGCTGTCTTCATTGATTCATCTATACTGGGACCCACATAGGATACAAGACCAGTACAGCTAGGACCCACATAGGATACAAGACCAGCTGTCTTCATTGATTCATCTATACTGGGACCCACATAGGATACAAGACCAGTATTGAATCATCTAAGATGGGACCCACATAGGATACAAGACCAGCATAGCTAGGACCCACATAGGATACAAGACCAGTACTGAATCATCTAAGCTGTCAGATCCACAAAGGATCGATAGGTACTAATCCCCGCAAAGGCCCACACATGATCGGACCCACACAGGATCTGTAGCACTGATCCCCGTAGGATCACTGAGTGATGTAGTGGTCATCGTCGAATCCACTGAGGATCTCTGCACAGTCGTTGTCGAAGTCGCAGTCGCAGCCAGCCCTAGGGTTCCCGCACACAGCAAGCTCGTTCGGGAGGGTCCGCTCCACGAGCCGAGAGGCTGATACATCAACTGTCACATAGTCTGGAGCTGATGTATCCAAAAGTTCCGTATCGTCAACAGGAACTCAACGCAACAGACGGCGCGTCAATCGGATGCCCGGTCTGAGAGTTATTGGTTTTTTCGTTCCAGGGGCCCGGTTGGTTTTTAAGGCAAATCCAACCCGACCGTACTCCAACTACGTCCAAACCTCGGGCAGAGTATGCCAAAAGATCCTTCTCACTAAGAGGAACTCAACCAAGTTGACGGCACATCAATCAGACGTTCGGAGTTCAAGATATGAGTGTTTCCGCTCCGAGGGCCCGGTCGGCATCGTGTACGAACCAACCCGGCCGAACTCAAAGTATTCCGAAAAAAATAGGGGGTCTGGGCCCGGCCGGGCTCGGAAGCCCGGCCAGGTCAGCGGCGCGATGGCGACGTGGCGGCGTGGCCAGCGCTCTGCGCGAGCGCGCCCAAGGGAGGAAGGAAAATTCCGCCTGGTCACGCTAACCAGGCGGCGGCAGTGCCCGCGGGGCCCACCTCACAAATCAAGGGGGAAAGCACCCCCCTTTTTTATTTCCCACAAGGAACCACGTTGGTTCCTTCATTAAATTCCAAATGGCGGACCCCACGGGTGTGCCTGGAATGTTGACCGGGGGTTTAACCCCCAGATTTAGTGGATCTCGGCCGGCCATAAGGCCGGCCGTTTTACCTGATGCGGGACCCGAGTGGTCCCGCCTTAATTGTGAACCGGCGGCCGGCAAGGCCGGCCGCCCTCTGTCATTCCACCGCGGCCCGTCGGTCACAGCTCTCCTTGGTTACCAGCGGCCGGCGAGGTCGGCCGCCTCTGGCTGCTCCGTCGTGGCCCATTGGTCGCGGCTCTCCTTGGTCGCCAACGACCGGCGAGGCTGACCACCTCCGGCTGCTTCGTCGCGGCCCATCGGCCGCAGCAAAACCGGCCACCTCTTCTAGCTCTGTCGCGGCACAAGCGGCAGCCCTTGTTCGTCTGGAGTGGTGCGATGGCACCGTGCCTTTCCGCCGCGGCCCGACTCCGGTCGTGGTCTCATTCATGTTCAACGACGTGGTGCGACGGCGCCGCGTTTCTTCGCCGTGGCCCGCACCGGCCAAAATTTCTTCTTTTCCGTGTGGTTCAATGGCACCGCGTTACCCCGCTCCAAATCGCAATGATTACAAGCACTAGGGAGGGGCTCGGCCGTGTTTGTGCGGTCCGGCCTCCCTCCGTTAATCCAATAATAGTCGGTTATTTAAATCAAAGAAGAATGCTAGAAAAGATATTCAAGAGTACAAAAAGAAAACCCCTACCTCGGTTTCAAGAACGGTGCACGTCAACGAGCCGCGGAAGATGAGGGTCCCGGAGGTCGGGCGTTGTGGAAAACGAACGTTGATTCCGTTTTCATCGAGGTGTGTTCAAAGAGGAAACGTCATTGGAAGAAGACGTCGCATCGCCAAAGTGTGTCGCAGAAGTCGATCTCCGAGGGCTCGGCGCTCCACGTCGGAGATCGTTCGTTCTTCGTGTTCTTTGTCGAGGTTGAAGAAGAAGAAGAAGACTTCACGCTTCCCAAACCTCTCAAAGTGGCAAAAACTCTAACAACAATAAAATAAGACCAAGTCTTAATTTTATTAACACAACAAAACCATTTGAATTTCAAGAGTTTGAAATTAAGTAACTCACCTTATTAATTATAACAAGTTGTCAAAAAATTAATGAAAGTGAGTTAATGGGGAGGTAGGAAGGTGAGGGGTTAAGAGGAGTTAAGGGATTTGAAAAGGTGGGGGGGTTCGTGTGGGACCCACACTTTCAATTATCCACACATGGGAAGTTGGGTGAATGTGGGCCCCATCACCAACTACCCATAGGAGAAAAAAAATCACCTTGATATGAAATAAAATTGATTCAACAATTTTATTTACTTTTTTTAATTAAACCCCATTAATTAACTTCTTCATCCGCATATACGCAACTACAGTAAAGGTTCCCTTAAGCGATTACCGGCATTGTGAGTTCATCAGTGCCCTCAGAATTCGATTCCGAGCACCGGTTCAAAAGTTAGAAATTCCCACCCGTTCGTTCACTGAACGTACCTGAGCCAAACTTCGGAAATTGATTCCGGGAACTCCGGGACTCGGAATCAAGCGCCGTCAGAAACTGCGTTCTTGTAAAATTCCAAAGAAAATTAAGAAAAAATTTTCCTTGAAATTTCTGAGTCTTTACATTACTCCCACCACAGAGCTTTACGTCCCCGTAAAGCTTCAACACAAACTAGGGATACAAAGGCGGTAGAGCTAGGCGGTAAGACACCTCGCCAATCCTGCTGAGGACCTGGAAGGGTCTGATGAAACATGGAGAAAACTTCCCACCTCGGCCAAAACTCCATAATCCACGTCAAGGTGAGACCCGCATGAAGACGTGGTCGTCATCCTCGAACTCAAGTGGCCTCCGCCTCCTGTCAGCATAGGACTTCTGTCGTCCCTGAGCTATCCTCATTCGCTCCTGGACGACTTGGACCTTCTCTATCGTGGCCTGGACCACCTCTTGTCCCACAAGAGCTGCTATGATTTCTTCTTTGCTGATAAGAGAAATCCGGTCTCATCCCCCAGATGAACCACATCCTTTGCCGAATACAGTAAATCCCGACATGGATGGTACTAATCTATACCAAGGATGACGTCGTAAGGCCTCGACGCTACTACCAAGAGATCCAATCGTTACTCTCGCCTCCAAGGGATGAGTCATATTGTCGGCATCAATGTGTGGTAACTGGGTCTCCTCCAGTAGATGTCTCACAAGTGAGGGTCAAGTCAACAGTCAAAACTGGAACCTCTTAGTAACAACACAAAAGAGGACAGGAATGAAAACATCACAAAGGTATGCATCTTTTATTATTGCAGCTCTTAATACAAAGACACTACACAACAGCAATAAGGAACTAGAAGTACAAAAGACATAACCACTAGTTCCGCTCCTTTCCATTTGCTCCCAGAGCTTCATGATCGAAGGCCTCAGCTGCTTGAAGCTGAGCTCTCCTATGTCCACCAACTCCCTGTGTTCGGGGCGGGCCTCCTGGTGGTGGTGGCGGCAACACCTCAAAGCGTCGTCCACCACCTGCTGCTCGGCCAGATCCTCTGCCTCGGCCGCCTGCACCCTGCGGACCTCCATGGCCGAACCTCTATCTGGGAGGTCCCTCTACCACCTTCTGCTCATCTGTAAGACGAGTTGGGCAGTCTCGAGCCATGTGACCTTGCCCGCCGCATGCATAGCAATGCTTTCCCCTCGTGTAGCTGGCTCTCCTTCGGGTTCCCCGCACAACCGAATCTTCATCCTGAGACTGCCCATATGATGGTCTGGCCGGCTTGGACCTCTGCGTCACCTATCTACTGCTAGCTGCAGAAGACCCTGCTACGGGTCATCCTGCGGAGGGCCCTGTCATTGGAGCCTTCTCGGCAAGAAAACTCTACACTAGAAGGGCTCTCTCCAACACCTCTGCCTGTGTCGGAATGTTGAGGGAGATCATCGAAGCCCTGATCTCGTGCCTTAGTCCCTGCTCGAAGGTCCGGGCCTGGAAGAACGGGTCCCGTACCCTATATGTGGAGTAGCGCGAGAGATCAGTAAATCTCGCCAAGTACTGGGCCACTGTCATGCTGCCCTGCCGTAGCTGTAGCAGCTCTTGGATGCGCACCGCACGGAGGGTGGCTGGGACAAACTCTGAGCAGAAGAGGCTGTCAAAGTCTATCCAGAGTAGAGATGCCTCATCGTGCCCCTGGAGCATCAAGCTCCACCATCAGCCCGCTGCCGCGTGCAGTAGGCTCGCTGTGAGGATCACCATGAGGTCTGCTGGTGTCCTCACTAATCGAAAAACTCTCACTACTACCTCCAGCCAGTCCTCGGATGCCTGGGGGTCCATCTCCCCGTGGAACCTGGGTGGTCGCTGGTGCTGGAACTCATGCAGCGCGCTAAGGCGACGTGCATCGTCAGTGGCTGGGGCTGGTAGCATCGGTGGCTCGGCGGGTAAAGGTACCGCCGGTGCCTCTGCTGACAAGGAGCCCTACACCGAGGCCTCATCGCTCAGTGGGCTGTCGTGGTGCTCGACTCTCGGAACCCTAGCTGACTGCTGTCGTGGGGCCATCCTGAAAAGGAAACAGGTGCACCACGGTCAAATAGTATACCTAGTGAGCTGACACAAGTAATCACAAAGAAAACATGAAACACACACGCAATAAATGTTTTTGTGCATTAAGTCGGAAATCAGAAGTCAGGGTTCTGGTGTACGGATACGTCGGCCGCCGCACAAACACTGGACTCCCTGGACTGATAACCACACCCAATACGCTGAACACTATTTCTTTACACAGAAGAAAGATCAGATTCTGCGGTAGAACCGAACTCCTCTGATACCAATTTGTCACGACCCGTCCTCGGGGCCCGTGCCGTGACTACCCCAAGCCCGCCTTCCACAGGCCAGGGGCTGGCGACTAGCACCAAGGCGTAAATCCTGGTAAAAGGGAAGGCATTGCCTTTGTAAAGTAAACAAGCACCTCAGAGTAAGCAAGCAGAAAAAGTAAACACTAAGTAAAAACAGAGTACAACTGCATGTGCGGAAAGTAAGTGGGCCAGAATACAAACTCAAACTGAAAGTAAAGTACAACTCGAAAGGGAAAACAGCAACTGAAAAGTAAAATCCGCTACGCCGAGCTATCCACTAGAAATCCCACCTGAAGGGTGGGTACAGATAGCTCCACTGCTCCTCGGGTCTCGCAGTCCGCTCCGAGTACGTCCCGCCCAGTGGTCCTGCTCCAGGTACCGTCCTACTTTGCAATCCTCAACCACGATCAACACTGTCTGTCGTCTGCAACCAACACAATGTAGTGCGGGCATAGCCCGTGCAGGGGTGAGTATAAGCTACTCAGTAGGGACCCCGAGACCCCCGACGGTCTCCCAAAATCCACAAAGGATAAACCACAAATGAAAGATATAATCACGAAGTAACAACGGACACTGCTTAGGTATATTCCCATACATATACCTAATTCAATAATTCCAATACGCTCCAACCTCCGAGCCCAAGTACAACTCAGTCCACATAGGAAAGTATATGTATTCCACACAGGAAAGCAAAACGTAATCCACATAGGAAAGCACAACACAATCCACACAGGAAAGAAAAAGGGATTCAACTCACACAGGTATACATCATCAAAATGGTGAAAGAAATGATCAGACATAGATACTGAATCATCTAAGCTGGGACCCACATAGGATACAAGACCAGCTGTCTTCATTGTTTCATCTATGTTGGGACCCACATAGGATACAAGACCAGCACTGAATCATCAAAGCTGGGACCCACATAGGATACAAGACCAGCACAGCTAGGACCCAGATAGGATACAAGACCAGTTGTCTTCATTGATTCATCTATACTGGTACCCACATAGGATACAAGACCAATATTGAATCATCTAAGCTGGGACCCACATAGGATACAAGACCAGCACAGCTAGGACCCACATAGGATACAAGAACAGCTTTCTTCATTGATTCATCTATACTGGGACCCACATAGGATACAAGACCAGTACTGAATCATCTAAGCTGTCAGATCCACAAAGGATCGATAGGTACTAATCCCCGTAAAGGCCCACACAGGATCAGACCCACATAGGATCTGTAGCACTGATCCTTGTAGGATCGCTGAGTGCTGTAGTCGTCGCCGTCAAATCCACTCAGGATCTCTGCACAGTCTTCGTCGAAGTCGCAGTCACAGCCAGCACTAGGGTTCCCGCACACAGCAAGCTCGTTCGGAATGGTCCGCTCCACGAGCCGAGAGGCTGATACATCAACTGTCACATAGTCCGAATTTGATGTATCCAAAAGTTCCGTATCGTCAACAGGAACTCAACACAACAGACGGCGCGTCAATCGGACGCCCGGTCTGAGAGTTATTGGATTTTTCGTTCCAGGGGCCGGTTGGTTTTTAAGGCAAATCCAACCCCACCGTACTCCACCTACGTCCAAACCTCGGGCAGAGTATGCCAAAAGATCCGTCTCACTAAGAGTAACTCAACCAAGTCGATGGCACGTCAATTGGACGTTCGGAGATCAAGATATGAGTGTTTCCGCTCTGAGGGCTCGGTTGGTTTCGTGTACGAACCAACCAGGCCGAACTCAAAGTATTCTGAAAAAAATAGGGGGTCTGGGCCCAGCCCGGCCCGACCCAGTACCCCCTGGGTTGGCCGAACCGGGTCGACCCGGCCCAGGCAACGACCCGGCCCGTTCGGCAGCGCGACGACGGCGCGGCGGCGCGACCAGCGCGGCGGCGCGGCGGTGCGGCCAGCGCGGCCAGTGCACTGCGTGAGCGCGCCCAAGGGAGGAAGGAAAATTATGACAGGTCACGCTAACCAGGCGGCGGTGGTGCCCGCGGGGCCCACCTCACAAATCAAGGGGGCAAGCGCCCCCTTTTTTATTTCCCACAAGGAACCACGCTGGTTCCTTCATTAAATTCCAAATGGCGGACCCCACGGGTCCGCCTGGAATATTGACCGGGGGTTTAACCCCCGGATTTAGTGGATCTCGGCCGGCCATAAGGCCGGCCATTTTACCTGATGCGGGACCCGAGTGGACCCACCTTAATTGTGAACCGGCGGCCGGCAAGGCCGGCCGCCCTCTATTATTCTGTCGCGGCCCGTTGGTCGCGGCTCTCCTTGGTCGCTAGAGGCCGGCGAGGCCGGCCGCCTCTGGTTGCTCCGTCGCGGCCCGTTGGTCGTGGCTCTCCTTGGTCGCCAACAGCCGGCGAGGCCGCCACCTCCGGCTGCTCCATCGCGGCCCATCAGCCGCGGCTTTTCCTTTGTCCGACGGCGGCCGGTTTTCCGGCCACCGCTTCTAGCTCTGCCGCGGCTCAAGCGGCAGCCCCTGTTCGTCTGGCGTGCCGCGACGGCACCGTGCCCTTCCGACGCGGCCCGACTCCAGTCGCGGTCTCATTCGTGTTCAACGACGCGGTGCGGCAGTGCCGCATTTCTTCGTCGCGGCCCGCACCGGCCGAAATTTCTTCTTTTCCACGCGGTTCAACGGCACCGTGTTACCCCACTCCAAACCGCAATGATTACAAGAACTAGGGAGGGGGTCAGCCGTGTTTGTGCGGTCCGGCCTCCCTCCGTTAATCCGATAACAGTCGGTTATTTAAATCAAAGAAGAACTCTAGAAAAGATATTCAAGAGTACAAAAAAGAAAACCCCTACCTCGGTTTCAAGAATGGTGCACGTCAACGAGCCGCGAAATACGAGCATCGCGGAGGTCGGGCGTTGCGGAAAATGAACGTCGATTCTGTTGTCGTCGAGGTGCGTTCGAAGAGGAAACGTCATTGGAAGAAGAATTCGCGTCGTAGGTCAGTGTCGCGGAAGTCGATCTCTGAGGGCTCGGCGCTCCACGTCGGAGATCGTTTGTTCTCCGTGTTCTTCATCGAGGTTGAAGAAGAAGAAGAAGACTTCACGCTTCCCAAACCTCTCAAAGTGGAAAAAACTCTAACAACAATAAAATAAGACCAAGTCTTAATTTTATTAACACAACAAAACCATTTGAATTTCAAGAGTTTGAAATTAAGTAACTCACCTTATTAATTATAACAAGTTGTCAAAAAATTAATGAAAGTGAGTTAATGGGGAGGTAGGAAGGTGAGGGGTTAAGAGGAGTTAAGGGATTTGAAAAGGTGGGGGTTTGTGTGGGCCCCACACTTTCAATTATACACACATGGGAAGTTGGGTGAATGTGGGCCCCACCACCAACTTCCCATAGGAGAAAAAAACCACCTTGATATGAAATAAAATTGATTCAATAATTTTATTTACTTTTTTTTAATTAAACCCCATTAATTAACTTCTTCACCCGCACATACGCAACTACGGTAAAGGTTCCCTTAAGAGATTACCGGTGTTGTGAGTTCCTCGGTGCCCTCAAAATTCGATTCCGAGCACCGGTTCAAAAGTTAGAAATTCCCGCTCGTTCGTTCCTTGAACGTACCCGAGCCAAACTTCGGAAATTGATTCTGGTCACTCCGGGCCTCGGAATCAAGCGCCGTTAGAAACTGTGTTCTTGTAAAATTCCAAAGAAAATTAAGAAAAAAATTTCCTTGAAATTTCCGGATCTTTACATATGCAACATCATTCCCTAATTTTGGATATGGAATTTCCACCAACTATACAACACTTAAATAATCATTTAATTTCCATAACCTAACATCAGAGGTCCTATTTGATTTTTATTCAATGACATTTTCCTACTATTTATAGTTATAAACCACATTCTGATCAATTGATCCTACCTACAAATTTCATGTGTAATACTAGTTCAAAAAGCACTGAATCACACACTCACAATGTATCATATGGAATTTGAGAACAATATTTTATTATAAATTTAAATTATATATGATATATATAAATTTTATCTTGAAGTGGATCACACATTAAATTATTTGGTCACTTTTTATGTTTCTTTATTAAAATAGATTTTAATTTGTTTTGAGAAAATGATAATTTGGGAATGTATTTTTAATTGATATATTTATAATAATTTATGAGTATGGTGATTTGGTGAGTCTTGGATACTCATTATTTTAATTATATAATGGTTTTCCAAATTTTACCTAATCATTTTCTGATAAATTAGTAAGAGATATATTACATGAATTCCAATTATTTCTCCCTTATCAATATGTCGTATTATTAGAACATTACTAAATGATCTCTCATTTTTCTATATCTATATTCCTATATATTTGGAATTATGTTAGGTCTTATTGATTGAATAGGGAAATCCGCAATCAAGTATTTTTTCCCTAACTACCAACAGCTCTGTCCATAATTATATGCACTTGATGAAAATCACTATGAATGAACCACCAAAATATACCTCATTCCAACCTATTCATAAAATAATTAGTTGAAGGTAGATATATATCATTGTCCTATGTAATTGAAATAAATGAAATTTAACCTAGTTAACATTCAATCATTATTAAAAACTAAAATATGATGAATTGAAACCAGATTCCCAAAATAGAGAAAAGGGTTCATAAATTTTGGATCAAATGTTTGTGAATAGAATGTCGGTATATCCTCTTACATTACCAATATCATAGAAAAATTACCAATCCATGGATATTTTAAACAATTTAATGTTGGGGAATAAAGAACAATGATAATGAATGAAAAGATTGTGTTGGACATAATAAAATATATAGAAAGTTTCCCAGAATATAGAGGTACCCTTACATAGTGATCCATTTTGGTATCCCCCATGGAAAACATAATATATTCCTTGGTTATACTGAGGTTGGATTTAATATATAATTACCTTTTTTTAATAATTACAAATTTTTGCGGTTTAATTCAATAATTAATTTCCCAATATTTTAGATCTTTTTAGTTTTATATTTTAATAAAATTAGGTCATAAATCTTACATAATATGTTGAGTCAAAACATGTTTCGAATTTCTCATAAATCATTTGTTTTGGATAACACAAATCACACATACCATAATAACATGTATTTTTTATCATGTATGTTGTTTAAAAATCATAATCACTCACGTTTTATTTCATATATGATGTATTCTTTTCATAATCATGTATGTTATTTTACTACATAACCAGATATATTGTTTTAGGCATTGTAATCACCTGTATCGTAAAAATATCATGCGTGGTAATCACATGAATCATAACAAGGTTATAAAACATAACCACATGAATCGAAACCACATTCAACATAACCACATGCATCGTAACCACATGAATTGTAACCCCATGTATATTAACCAGGTCATGTATCGTAACAAGGCCATGCATCGGTACCATGTTCGCTGTAACCAGGTTAAGTACTGCATCATAATCACATATCTAAAACATGTTAAGTATAGTATCAAAGTCATGAATCATAACCAGGTTAGTTATCATAACAAGGTTATGTATCATACTCTTATTATGCATTGTTTTCAACCATCTTTACCCGATTAAATATCATACATCGTAAGCATTTAATAATAATAACAAGGTGATGTATCGTATTATTATTATTATTATTAACCAGGTTATAAATTTTAATAACGATATATAATATTGTCATGAAAATTCTAGTAACCATGTTCTGTATTGTACTTTTGAAATGCATTACACTCTTAACATAACTACAATAACAATTACATATTTATTGTACTCATTATATCATACATTTGTACTTACTATTTTCTAACTTAAAACAATGTCATTGAGTTGGATATTTATCAATCAAAATAAAGTCGTGTATTTTGTTTTTTTATTAATTCTAACGTCAGGTGTCCAAGGCCCTCCGAGTTTTTTTAGTTAAATATAACCATTAGTTAAAATATGACCATTGGAACCTGAGGACTAAAAAAATATTTCATTCAAACTAGAATATAAAACTTTTTCATTCATCATGTTCTAGAGAAAGATGATGTGTCTTCTCTCTGACATAATTTGAAATCCTTGCAGATTCAAGAAGTGAACGACAAGTTATATGTTCTTGTATTTTTCTAAGTGCTTCATTTTTTCTTTGTATGTTCGATCATTATGATAACAATCAAGGTATTTTAGGGATAAAAAACATGATTCTGATCATCATATCGAGGTATTTAAATTTTTTGAATAACAAAGGTGTCAGTTAACTTCTTAGTCGAGGGATTATAGGGATAGGAAGATGTGATGATGATCTTTGTATCAAGGGTATTAAATTGTTAGAAATATTGAGGTGTCTATTACCTTGTTAGTCAAGGGCTTCCGGGGATAGGAAGACGTGTTTCTAATAATAATATCATGGGATTACCATGATGGTGGTAGGGCAGACCTTTTATCCTAGGTTAAAGGACACACCACTCTTTGGGATAAAATAATTATAATACCTATACATTTCGTTGTTATTTGTAATCAAAATAAAATAAATTTGTTTCTTAGTTCTATCCAAATTCATTTCTATTGTAATAGTTTCAATTACAATTAATTCATTACAAATTGTATTAAAAGATTCTATATGTTATATGGTAGAATCATTTACATTATTATTACTCGAAACATTATATTCAATTAGAATACAATTGTTTTTCAATACTTGTGGTATTAAAACATATCATATCCATCAGATCCAAGACCTGTATGGTTAATTGAATTGGTTGTGAATTGTATTAGTTTAAGACATCTTAAACTAAGTTCTTTCTTAAGGTTTTATATAAAATGTTTTTAAACCTACAGTTCACCCCCTCTTGTTTTATTGAATCTAATATTTATATACATATATATATATTACGATACCACAATTGGTATCAGATGAGGTTTCCACTATTTCTTATTACCTGCATTATTTCTTTCTGAAATTAGATTTCATTTCTATTAAAAATATTTTGTTTATTACTACATTCTACAATAACATGTGGAGTAGAAAATTATTGTTTTATAAGATTGTAGGAATGAATATTGGACCAATTTATATCCTAAACCCAACTAGAACACCTAATTTTTATGGCAATGATTACGAGTAATAAGGAGATCTAATGATTAATTTTTCTATAAATACATGTGTTGAAAACCTTTTATTGCTTACCAGATATTACAAAATCCCATACAATGATGTCAAAACCTTCGCCAACTAAGAGAAACAAGAATATCAATTTAACTACAAGGTATGAAATACTTTGTTATATTCCATAACTAGTAAAATATATAGTATCATATAATCAGGTGAATCAACCAATAAAATCATGAATAAATTGGAGGTCACGCATTTTGGTACATCTAATGTTATAAAAACAAGAAGTGCCATGGTCTAGGGAGAATATAATTGGGTTCTTTTCATTTTATAGAACCAATATGCAATGTGTAAAAAATATTTATGACAATCGTCAATAGACATTAATATATTGGTGAAAAGGGTCTTGATGATAAAACACTCATGAACAAGATAATGGATATAATTCCAAATGAGTGGGAATAAAAAAGAATTATATTGATGAAAATAAGAAATTAAATAAAATCACTCTTGATCTACTATTTGGTACCCTGTTACAGAAGGAGACATGAATTGAAATAGATAATGATTTTAATAAAAAGATTAATTCTTATGGAATTGATGCTTTTACTACTAAATCTAATGCCAAGACACCAGAAAGAGTAATAAGATCCAAAGCTATGAAATCTGTTGTTATATCAGAATCAAGTTAAAGTGATCACTTATAGAATGAGTTAGACAATATATCTCGAATGATGAACATGGATGATGGAAATAAATAATTTTAGTACTATTTCAAAAATAATTATATAAAGGATAATAAATACTCATAAGTAACATGTTTTAAATGTAAAAGAGCTAGTCATATTAGACAAGATTGTTTTTTTCATACATGAAAAGAACTGATGGATAAAAATTTTAAAAGAAACAAGAAAATATATTATAATTCATATACTAATAAATTATTTAATGAAAATGATACTTGGAGTTCATGTGGTGGTGAATCATCAGATGAATCCTCAGAATACGATTCTTATGGTCAGAAAAATATAGGACTCAGAGCAAGACTACCTATTGAAAATTATTGTTTCATGGTTAAGGTACACAATGAGGAGCCTCTTACAAATGTATCATTAAATGAAAATTATCCTGAAGAAATATATTATTACTCATCAAGTGAAGAATCTTCTTCAACAGAGGAAAAATTTCCTACTTTTGAAGAAGTGTCCAGATTTTCCAAATTGCGTGAGAATGGAAATTCAAAACTCATGAAAAAATATGAAAAGATAAATTCTAGGGTAACTATTCTTAAGAAAAGTATCATATTTATCAAAAGATATTAATGAGAATACTTTTTATTTTAAAAATATTTCAATAACAATTATGGAATTAAATTCTTATAAGGATAAACTTCGTAAGGACTTTGAACAACTTATTCTAATAAAAAATGTTTTTTAATCTAAAAAAATTCCATATTTTTTTTCTGAGAATGATAATTTAGTCATTATACTAAATTAAGAAATCTTTTCTCTTAATTAAATTTAATAAAACATTACTACTAGAAGGAAGTAATTTTACATAATGTATAATCAATTTAGTCCTCTAAGAAAAAGTTCTGGAATTGTATTCACTCAAACAAAAACATTTTTTTAGTCGTAACTATTTTTCCCAAAAATTATCTATTATGCAATAAATTTTAATGTGGTGTACATTGAGAAATAATTTTTCTCAAAATAAAACTCAATCATTAGGATTTTATAAAGATAAATGTTCAAAACAAATGTGGAATCCTAAAATTCTTTTATCTAACATTTTCAGATAAAAGCATGTTTGGGTTCCAAAGAACTTATTGTTTCATTTTTAGGAATACAAGAAGTGTACAAACAAAAAATAAATTGTGTACATGAATAGTGGTTGTTCTCAACAAATTTCGGGAAACAAATATTTCTTTGAAAATATTATTGAAATGATAGGTGGAATAGTGACCATCATAGATAATTTACATAGAATGATCATTGTTATAGGTAATATTGTTATTTTAGGAAAAATATTAATTTCAAATGTTTTTTTCAATGCTCTTATGCACAACCTTATAATCATAATTAAATTATTTTGTGATGGTTACCTTTTAAATTTTATGTATGATAAATTTTTAGTTCACAATTCAAAGGATAAATTCATTCTTACTACCCATTGGCATTAGAATGTACACATAATCAACTTAGAAGACCTTAAAATGCAAGAACTGCCTTTCTCAAGTGAAATACAAGTCCAATATAAGTTATGGAATAGTAGGTTAGGAGACTATAACCTTAAGAAACATGGAATACTCTCAATAAAAATCCTTTCTAAGGATCTACCAGATCAAAGGTATGATTCTTCAAAAGTATGTGACCCTTTTCAATATGCCATGAAACATAATTCAATATTTAAATAAATCAATCAAGTTTCAACTGAAAATGAATTACAGTTAGTGCACATTGATCTTTTCAGTCTTCTACAAACTAAAAGCATTAGAGGAAAATAATAAGTATTCGTTTTTTATCATGACTACACTTTATTTACATGGGTCTATTTTCTAGCAAACAAATCTAAAGAATTTTTCTATTTTAAAACATTTAGAGCCTATATTAATAATGAGAAAAACCTACCACTAATAACTTTTTGTATTGATCGTGGTGGAGAATTTCAAATTTCAGATTTTGAAACCTTTTGCAGTACGAAAAGAATTAATCACAATTTTTCTGCACCATGTACCCCTTATAAAAATTGTTTTGTTGAAAGAAGAAATTGAATTCTTCATGAAATGACAAGAAACATGTTGATTAAATACTCAATAACTAATAATATCTAAGTTGAAACTGTTAGTAATTCATATTATACTATAAATCAAGTTTTAAATAAACCTTTTCTTAGTAAAACAACTTATGAATTATGGACTGGCTAAAAACCCAAAGAATGATACTTTATAGTATTTGGATGCAAAGTATTTATATTGAATACTATAGATAATATACATAAATTCACACCCAAATCCGATGAAGGAATATTTAAAGGTTATTAAAAAACCTCTAAGGCTTGAAGAGTTTTTAATAAAAATTCTTGAACTATTGAGGAAACAGTTCATGTTAGGTTTGATGAAACTGACCCTTTGTTTTTAAACAACCCTTACGTACATCAACTGATGTGTTCTCACAAACTAATTATAAACCATTTGATGAAATATCTTCTAAAAATGTAACTAATCTAGAAAACGATTCCTAAACATTTACCACAGAAGTCTTTTTATATTATGTTGATGAAAAAGTATTACAAAACCCAAATCAATTTATTCTTCAGAATCATCCAAGTGATAACATCATTGTTGATGTTAATAATCCTGTAATGACTATAAATTCCTTGTGAAATGAAATTGAACATCATGATTTTCTATCTTAATTTGGACATAAAACATCAAATAATGCCTTTGGTGATGAATATTGGATTAGAGATATGCAAGATGAACTAAATTAATTTGAAAGTAATGAAGTCTAGATTCTAGTTTAAATACATGAAGAAAAAAAATTAATTTGTGTAAAATGGGTTATGAAAAACAAATATGATAAAAATGGAGTCATGATAAGAAATAAATAAATTCTCGTGGCTATGGTATATAATCAAAAATAAGTAATAGAATATGAAGAAACCTATTTTCTGGTATGTAGACAAGAATCTATTCTAATTATATTTTCATTTGATGTATAGTTCAACTTCAATTTTATTCAAATGGAGTTAAAATGTTGCTTGCTTAATGGTTTTAGACAAGAAATTTTTGTAGAAAAACCCCCTGGTTTTGTAGATCCAATACATCTCAATCATGTTTTTAAACATTCAAAAGCTTTTTTTTTGGACTTAAACAATCCCCTAGAGCTTGGTATGATAGACTTACATGATTTATTTTACAAAACTATTGTGGAAAAGGCACTGTAGACCCAAATATTTTTATAAAAATGGAAAACAAATTATTGTTCAAATATATGTTTATGACATTATATTCAGAAAAAATTCTAAATATCTAACTGATTTATTTGAGAATCTAATAAAATGTGAGTTTGAAATGAGTATGATGGGTGAGTTTACATTACTATTTTCTTTTCATGTATCCCAAAAACTAGAAGGAACCTATATATCTTAGTATAAGTATATCATTGACTTACACAAAAAGTACAGATTTGACAACACTAAAAGTATAATAACACCAATTGGTAACACCCCAAGCTACCATGATACGTTTCCCTTTGAATAATGAAATTTCTTGTGTTGTACAAAACTTCAATATTCTAAAACAGCATGATAAATGATACCTGTCGTTATGAGTAGTAATACCCACTTTTTGTAATATTATAAATTTTATTCTTCCAAATGGAAATTATTTTTGGATTCAGAATATCAAAATTTTCTTCGGGTGAATTTTTGGTACTTTTCTGAAAACTTTCAATTTTTAATGAATATAAAAATACTACATTTTAATTAAAACTCAATTTTTTAATCAAAATAATTTATAGTGTTAAATTATAAATTTGAATGGTTTTTAATTATCAATAGATTTTATTTTTATCTTTCAATATAATTTAGGTCATTGGATGTAATTTCATGTTTAAACTGGACGTAAACAAGCCTCAATCTTTTGACAGTTATTATTTCTTAAAAAACAAGATTTTTGTTTTGAAAATGATAATTAATATTAAATTAATTTCTTCCACTTTTTTGTTTTAAATTTGGTTATATGGATTCCATATTTGGAATCAAGAGGTCCAAATTTTGTAAATATATAATTTTTATTTTTATACATTATGAATATTTACATCATTAAATATTTTATTTACCGTGGATAAAGAGGTAAATCCAATAAATAAGGGTAAACAAATAATCTTATAATAATAGTAAATTAGTCTAACATGTTTCCTATTACTATTTTTTGATACATATCTAACCATGGTCATCCTTATGTCGATTTTGGGACCCCATGAAGCCACATGAGTGTGATAATGACACTTTATATTAATTAATTTAAAGTAAAGAAAAAAATGACATAAACATATATATTTTATTAAAATAATTTTTACTAGGGGTTATATAAGTTTTCATTTCGACTATAAATATTAATTTTAAAGATAAAAATATTTCATACATTATGGTATTTTTTCTATAATTTGTAGACATCAAATAAGTAATAATATTTATGATAAAATAATGATGTAGTGTTTACCTCATTAAAGAATGATTTAAAAAATGATATTATAAAAATTCAAAAATTATCCAAAACCTATTCAATTATTATTGGATGATTTTTTTTCAAACATGAGTCATCTTATATTCTACTTTATTGTTTTTTGGACCTTTTTAAACCGAAAATAATTAAATAATTAAATAACATTTTCTAACATTCCTAAAGAGCCCCTCCTCCCCCTTATAAAAATCCCTTACCTCTAACCAATTTCTCACACCTCTAAAGCCGCTTTCCTCATACAAAATCTACCCAATTAAACTCCATACAACCCTCTATTCCACTTATTAGCCTTACCTTAGGTAGAACACACTTCAAGAAATCATTTTGGTTCAAACAAAAGAAAGTTACCTGATTTAAAGGTAACACCTCTTCTTAAGTTCTTTTCTTTTATTTTACTTTTCCAACCACATAAACTCACTTTATTCATTTCTTTTATAACAAAACTAGTTTAATCAATATACTAGGTTGTTTTTATGAGATTTATTTTATCTACACTTACACACACATCCATTTAATGGGTATAGATCATAATTTTTCTGTGGACTACGAATTATTGCCTCAAGAAACGATTATTATTCAATCTTCTAAAACCACATCATATGGTAGCCATTATGATGGAAATATAATTATATATGATATTTATGATATTTATTTTATATATAATCTTCTGTAATTATATTTTATATCAAACCATTATTCTTTATATGTTGTATATATACGATAATTTCATTTGTGGAAGTGCGGACTACCACCCCATCAAAGTGATATGACTCGTTCATACCATACATAGAACATATAAAGGATAGATTTAATGAACATACGTATCATATATAAATTATTATATTATAATGTAATAATAATATACCTATGTATCATTTGGTATTTATTCACTTAACATAAATGGATGTAGTGTTCGTGCGTACGTACGAAGTACCATCTCCACGAATGTGATGAGATTCATTCCCTATCGTAATCATTCAATAATAATTTTCATTTTATTATTAAAAATAATATTTAATAACATAATATATTTTTGTATATGAATAAACTACATTAGATACATAACAAACCTGACATACTTGAAAAAATATATAAATGAAAATTAATTAATTAACACCTGAAACAATAAAACTACTAAAATATTATTAAAAAAGAAATATTAGAATACCATATATGATATCATATTTCGGTATGTAGTTATTTTATAATTTAATAAAATTAATTTAACTATTATACAAGAGGTTAACGTACCCTCAACCAATGAAAAGTTCAAGGTAAGGGTTAATTTCACAATCTCCAACTGAGGTTGTTTTTCATAAGTATCTATTAGGACCTCTTTATCATCCACATCCATGTTTCTTAAAAATATATTTCCAAAAAAATTACTATTTACTAGACTATGTTTTGAAGTCATTTAAACCCTTGTTTGAATTTTTATAAAATCGTTTGAAAGGAGTCTTTCTGGCCTTTCCAAACAAGGTACATTATGACCTTTTGGTAAAATTAAGGTCATAATATTTTTTTAAGTTATACGGAGGGTGTGGTTATTCTCTATCGTTAAATCAACTTTGATGTTTCTCTTAAAATATTAGAAGAATATTTTAAAAATAAATGTTTTATTTTATAATAAGGTGACTTCTAAATTATTTCGAAATAGAAAGAGATATTTCACTCAAATAGTTTTGATTTCATCTATGTCATCATCTTTTGATAAATTTTACAGTTGTTTGAAGTTGATTTATTATGATATAAAACATCTATATTGTATATAAGGTTCTGTGAAACATTTCACTATGTATGTGTTATTTTTATACCATTCATGTTTTATGGTTAATGTATTGACATTTCATATGATAGATTTAAAATGAATGTTTATGCTATGTTTCATCCATTTCATAGGAGGAATGTATTGGACTTATTAAGTAATGGGTGGATCCTATTATAGCACCTCGGTGAATCAGTAGGTCTCATGATACAATTATATGTGGAATTGGCCGAGCCCTTTCCAAATTTGATATATTGTTTTGGCTGAGGCCTTAATCATTTTTAGACATTTTTTTCGAGGCCTTGAAAAAATGTTTCAGAATGTCCGATATTATACATTCTCTCATTATGAAAATAATATTAATGGTTTATGTGGTTATTTGACTAGTATGATACCCATTACTATGTTTTATTATGGAATTATTTACTCAACTGATATTTCAGCCATAAATTAATCATGTTTATTGATTGTAAAGGAATGTGTTTTCGATTATTCACCAAGCATAATTTATTTGTTATGTTCTGTTGCACTTCTTACCCTTAATGAGCATTTGATCTTACCCCTTTCTAATGTTTCATTTTCCTAGGATATGAATAATTTTTTTGTAAGTGACTTTCAGGCCTATCTGTGAGGCATGGATTTTTTTAATGGAATAAATTAGTTTTTTATTTCTTTCCATGTTGTAATGTTAAACTTATATATATATATATATATATATGGTTTCCAAAAAAATTAAACTGATTGGTATTTCGGGACATGATTCCTTTTATCATTCCAATATTATGTAATAATGCACCGACTCTGGGTAACTAGGGCCGGGGAATTATATTTACTATTAGAGGATTTTTAGTACAAACCATTGAAACTAGATTTAGATAAAATCTTATTAGTGAACATTACCCTAAGATAGACTTTGAGGATAATTATAGAAGAACATCCAATAATTTGGGTAATGTAGAGATTTTGTGAGATTTACAAGTAATACATACTATTTTGGATATGAGCTGGTAGAGGTGGATCTAGAATAAATATACCTAGGAGTGAAATATCCAACAAAGAGTTTTGAGATTGACTTGGGGTATCCTGGTACACAACAACGGGCCTTGCTTCACTCTTTTTTACGACACTCTCAGGGGATATGCTTAGGTTAATTAACATTTTCATTACAAACCATTATAAAGGATTTGTGGGTATTTAAATCCTCAACTAAAACATTTTTTATGATTATGGATTATATTCATATACTTTTCAATTCATGTTAAGTGTTTTACAAGTTCGAAATTACGTATTGTGATTCAAAAACTAATCTATTTTATTCCATTGTTTAGAAATGGCGCATAGTGGAAGGAATGGAAACCGTATCAATGAACATAAACCATTTAGGGACTGCTCTCCTATTGAAGATAATTGTAGTGAAGTTGGTGATGAAACTGGTGCTGATCAGTTTATCACGGGCAACTCACTCAGGTTATGAATAATAACCTTACCTGTATAAAGCACCCTGATTCAGAAAGTGGATGATCAATGTTAGACTACTTCATGAGGAAACAACCCCCAACATTCAAAGGTTCTAATAATCCATTTGTAGATGAGAAATGGTTATGTTCTTTAGAGAAAATTTTTCATTCTTTGGGAATTAGTTAAAGTGAAAAAGTTCTAATGGAAGTTTATCACCTCACGGGAGATGCATATCAATGGAGGTCATTAATTGAAACACAAAGGAGGATGAATAAGTATCATGTATTTAATGGAGGTATTTTAAATATCTTTTCCTAGAAAAATATTGTCTTCATGACCACTGACCAGATATGGAAAGGGAATTTCTTAGTCTAAGGGAAAAAGTGGATGGGAAAGTCACAAAGAATGAAGATAACATTACAAGGTTAGCAAGGCATGTTGCAGATTATATAAGTAGCCCAAGATGTATGATTGATCATTTCTTTGATGGGTTAATACCATTTCATCATCGAGAATTAGTATCACAATATTACTCATCGTACGAAGATATTGTCTCATTTTCTATCAAGACATAAGAGGAATTCTCCATGTCTTATGAATTTAAAACAAAGTAAGAGAAGAAGAGATCTGATGAACACTCTGGGAAATAAAATAAGGAAACAGGGAAGATGGGAAGAGTTGAATTTTCTCCCTATGATAATTGTGGAAGGAACAACCATGGTTCCTATCTAAAAGGAAAAGGATAATGCTACAAATGTGGATAGAAATACCATCATGCAGGTGATTGTAAGGGGAATAAAGAAGCTACCAATGTTCAATGTTACAATTTTAGGGAGATGGGACATTATGAAAATTAATATACAGAGCACCAAGGAAACTTACCTCAGAAAAGGACTAGGGAGAATGACCAAGATTATGCGATCACTACTACTGAGGTTGAAGCATCGAAAGACGCGGGGTGGGTAATTTAATTGTTTCTTCTTGTTTAGCCAAATCTTTATTTGATTCTGGATCATTGCATTGTTTCATATCTTCTCAGTTTTCTAAGATAATTAGAAATTTCCAATTTTATTTAACATGGGATTTGTGAGTCAAAACTTCTAAGGTAAGTATCATTGAAAAAAATGTGAACCAGTTACCAATAGGGCATATAAATGTTATTTATCCATTGATCTTATTTTCATACCCATGATTGAATTTTATATAATAATTGGTATGGACTAGATTTTGGACCATGATGTGAAAATCTTTTGTAAGAAGATGGATATTACACTTTTCGAGGACAGTAAAGAATACTTTACCATTATAGTAGAAATGTCACCATCTAATTCTTATCTAGATCGACCAGAAGTATCTCTACTAAAATCAATTATTGGGTAGGAATAGAATGAAATAAATATGGGTGATGAAAGGATTGTTCAAATATAGGGTGTACCTATTTTGTAGGAATATTTTGATGTGTTTCCATAGGATTTACCTAGACATCATCTAGAATGAAAAATTGAGTTTTCCATTAACCTAATTACCGGATCAAGGCTCATATCAAAGACCCCATATAGAATAGCCACTGTTTAATTAATGGAACTAAAGAAACAACAAGAGAAATTAAGTAATAATGAATTTATTCACCCTAATGTTTCTCTATGGGAAGCCCCTATCATTTTTGTTAAGAAGAAAGATTAATCTATGAGTTAGTGCATTGACTATAGGGAGATCAATGCTATAATAATAAATAACATGTTTCCCCTACCTCGCGTTGATGATTTATTTGATCAACATAACGGAGCTCAATATATTTCAATGATTGACCTTTGATATGGATACCATCAGTTGTGCGTCAAGAAGGAATACATTCTGAAGACAGTATTTCAAACTATGTATGGCCATTATGAGTTTATTGTAATGCCTTTTGGGTAGACTAATGAACCCTCTGTCTTCCTGGACTTAATGAATGGTGTTTTCATGGAATATCTTGATGAATATGTAGTGGTATTTGTTGATTATATCTACATATAACCAAAAATATATGAAGATTAGGAAAATCACTTGCACACTATTCTGAAAACCCTAAGAAGATATGAATTAAATGGGATGTTTATCAAGTGTGAATTCATGCTTCAAGAGATTTCATTTCTTGGACATATTATCCCTGAGGATGAAATCTTTTTTGATCCTTCAATGACAAGAGAAATTGAAGAATGGCCAGCACTGACGAGTATAATTGAGGTACGTAGTTTATTGGTTTAGCAGGTTATCATCGGCATTTTTTCGAGAATTTTTCCTTATCGGATAACCCTTTCACCAAGCTCACACGTAAATGGGTTAAATTTTTTTGGACAAAAGAGTGTGAAGAATGTTTTGAAGAGTTGAAGATAAGATTATTCAATGAAAAAAAACATGATTCTACCATCATGGAATTATGTGTTAGTTATTTATAGTGATGCTTAAAATAAATGACTTAGTTTTTTCCTTATGTAGAATGATAGAGTTATTTATAATGCATCACGATAGGTAAAAAATCAAGAACAAAACTATCATACTCTTGATTTTGAGTGGGTAGTTGTAAGCTTTTCATTGAAAATATGGAGACACTATCTATATGGTGAAAATGTGAGATATATACTGATCATAATAGTTTGAAGTATATTTTATAACATAAAGAACTCAACATGAGGCAAAGGCAATGGCTTGATCTAATCATTGATTATGATTTCACTATACACTACAACCCGGGGAAGGAAAATAGCGTGGCAGATGCTTTGAGAAAAAAGGTTCATAAAGTTGTCAACAAGATGAGAGTTAAAAGGGATCCTATGTTCATGGATCTAGTAAAGATAGATAAGGTAATAATCGTGGAAGGTGAAACATCGATACTTTTTTAAATGGGTGATAATTCATCTTTACTAGAAATGATAAAATGTTCTCAGACAGATGATGAAGAGTTCCAAAAGAAAATTAATGTTGTGAATGATGGGATATTTATTGACTTTGTATATGAATATGGAATTTTGAAATTTGGGGAGAGACTTTGTGTTCATCTTATACCTGATCTAAAAAAGGGAATTATTGGATGATGCTCACAGCTCCAATTTTTCAATACACCCTGGTTCCACTAAGATGTAAAGAGTTTTGAAGGAACATTTTTTGTGGGACAACATGAAGAGGGAGATTTTTTATGATGTGTCTATATGTATGGTTTGCTGATAAGTGAAATTTAGAAGGCATCATCCTAGAGGAGTCATGAAACCTCTTCCCATACCTAAGTGGAAATAGGATAATATTACGATGGAATTTTTCATGGGACAACCAAGAATACCTAGAAGGAATGATGCAACATGGTTCACTGATGATCGTCTTACCATGTCATCATATTTTCTTGCTATAAAAGAAGATTTACCACATGAACGTTTAGAAAGTCTATATATTAATGAAGATGAAAGACTTAATGGTGTACCCCTATTTATTGTTTCTGATTGTGATCCCCATTTAACATTGAGATTCTAGAAAAGTCTTTAGAAGGCCCAAGATACTGAGCATCATTTAAGCACTGCCTACCACCACCAAACTGATGGAAAATCGGAAAGGACTATTAAAACTTAAGAAGAAATGTATAGATCTTTCTCACTTGACATTCAAGGTTTGTGGGATCAGTATTTACCTATGGTAGAATTTTCCTATAACAATTGTTTCCAATCATGTATTCTGATGGAACCATATGAAGCATTATATGAAAAGAGATATCGCACACCAACTTGTTGTAATGATGTTGGTGAAATAAAACTTGTAGGCCCGGAACATGTTGAGGAAACAATGTAAAAGATGAATATTATCGAAACCCACACCCAATAAGCTCAATGTAGGAAAAAGAACTATGTCGATAATCGAAGGAAGGATTTGGAATTTCAAGTATGTGATCATGTTTTCTTGAAGTTATCTCCATGGAAGGGTGTTATACATTCCGGTTAGAGGGGTAAATTGAGTTCCGGTTATATCCAACATTTTGAAATTCTAGAACGAATTGGGGATATAGCTTACCGTTTGTCAATTCCACCAAGTCTCTCCAAAGTTAATGATGTGTTCCATGTATCACTATTGAGAAAATACAGGACTCAAACAACACATTTACTCACCTATAAAAAAATAAAACTGGATCCCGGTCTATTTTATTATGAATATCTTCTCATGATTCTTGATATGTGAGAATAAGTGTTGAGAAACAGGACGACTCATCTGGTGAATGTTTTATGGTGGAATCGTAAGATGGAAGTGGCAATGTGGGATCCCGAGGAACATATAATGAAGAACCAACCAAATCATTTTATGTAGAATTATTATATAAATTTAAAAGTTTGAATTATTTTAAGTAGGTGAGAATTTAACACCTTGAGCTTCCATGATACGTTTCTATTTGAATAATGAAATAGTGTGGGTTGTATGCAACTTCGAGATTCTAACACACCACGACCAATCAAACTAGCCGTTATGAATATTAATACCCAATTTTTGAAATTTTATAACTTTTATTATTCAAAATGTACTTCATTTTTGGATTCGAAATATCAAAATTGGTTTAGAGTAAATTTTTGGTACTTTTCTGAAAACATTCAAATTTTGATAAAAAGTGAAAATTACTAAATTTTATTTAAAAACAAAATTTTTAATCTAAATAATTTATAGTGATAAATTATACATTGGAATGGTTTTTATGTATAATTTTATTATATTTTTATCATTTAATATAATTTAGTTCATTGGATGTAATTATACATTTAAATTGGACATAAACAAGAGTCAATCTTTTGAAAATTATTATTTCATGAAAAACACATTTTTTATTTTGAAAAAATAAATTAATTTTAAAATATTTTATACAACTTGTATGTTTTGAATTTGAAAAATTGATTCCATATTTGGAATCAATAGTTAAAAATTGTGTAAATATAAAACTTTTCTTTTTAGACATTATGAATATTTACTTCAGTAATTATTTTATTTACCGTGGTAAAAGGGGTAAATTCGGTAACTAGGGGTAAAATAAGAATATTAAATTACCCAAACATATGCCCTATTCCTATTGGTTGATACTTATCTTACCATGTGAAAACATGGGTCTATTTTGGACCCCATGGATCCACTTGAGTTTGATAATAACACTTAATATTAATTTATTTAAAGTAATGTAAAAATTAACTTCAACGTATATCTTTTAGTAAAATAATTTTTACAAGGGATTATATAAATTTTATGTATGACTATAAATATTCATTTTTATGATAAATACATTTCCTAAATCATGGTATTTTTTTATAATTTTTATAAATAATATAAATAATATTATTTATGATACAATAATGACGCAATGTTTACATCATTAAATAATTATTTAAATAAAAAAGATTATAAACATTTAAAAATTATCCATAACCTGTCAAATTATTATTGGATGATTTTATTTTTAACATGAGTCATCTTATATTATACTTTAATGAGTTTTTGACCTTTAGAAATCGAAAACCATTATATAATAAAATAATATTTTCAATCATTCTTAAAGAGCCCCTCCTCCCCCTAATAAAAATTCATCACATCTAACCAATTTCCCAGACCACTAAAGCCACTTGGATCATCCAAACTAAACCCAATTAATCTCCCAACATCCCTCCCTTAGTCTTTTTATTCTTACCTTATACAGAATGCACATGAAGGAATCCTTTTGGTTAAACTAAAGGGAGTTACCTGATTTAATGGAAACATCTCTTCTTAAGTGATTTTCATTTATTTTACTTATCCAACCACCTAAACTCTCTTTATTCCATTATTTTGTTACAAAACCAGTATCCTAAATATACTAAGTTGTGTTTAATATGTTTATTTGAACTAAACTTACACACATCTCCATATAATAGATAGAGAACATATTGTTTTTGTGGACGGTGAACTATTGCCTCACGAAACGCTGATTGTTCAATCTTCTACTACCACCTATTATAGTGTCCATTATGATGGAACTATAAATATATATGATATTTAGGATATTTATTTTAGCTTTATTCTTCTGTAATTATTTTTTATAGCACACCATTATTCTTTTCAGGTTGTATATATATGATAATTTAATTTGAGGATGTACAGACTTTTTCCCCCTCAAAGTTATATGACTCTTTCAAACCATACATGGATAGTGTAAATTATAATGTTAATGAAAATACGTAAAAAATATAAAATATTATATTATACTTGAATAATAATATACCAATATATTATTTGATTTTCTTTCCACTGAAAAAATGGAAGTACTGTTCATGCGTACGTACAAGTTACAGTCTCCACGAACTCGATGAGAGTCATTTCTAATAAATAACCATTCAAGAATAATTTTCATTATATTATTAAAAATAATATTTAATTACATAATATATTTTGGGATATGAATCATATACATCCTATACATAACAAACATGTCTTACTTGACAAAACATATAAATGAAAATTAATCAATTAAAACCCAAACAATGATACTACTAAAATATTATTTAAAAATTAATTTTAAAAGACCATGTAAGATTTCATATTTATGTATTTAGTTCTTGTAAAATTTAATAACAATGATTTATCTTTTATATAAGAGTTTAATGTACCCTCAAACAAGGAAACGTACAAGGTAATGGTTGATTTCCCAATCTCTTTTTTATTCAAGGTTTTTTTTATATAAGTATTTACTAGGACCTCTTTATCATCCACATCTATGTTTCTTAAAAATGTAATTAAAAACATTTTTTTGTATTTAATATTCTATGTTTTAAAGTCATTTATACCTTTTTTTTACTTTTTATAAAATGTTTTGAAAATAATCTTTCCGTCGTTTTCCAAACAATCTACTTTATGACCTTTTCAGAAAATTAAGTTAAGAATGGTTTTTAAATTATACTGCAAGTGTGGTTATTCGCTGAAATTATATCTCTTTTAAAGCTTCACTTACAATATTATAATAATATTTTCAAAATAAATGTTTTCTTTTATAATTATGTGACTCTTAAATGATTTCAAAATAGAAAGATACATTTATGTTAAATAGTTTTCATTTCATCTATGTCCAAATCCTTTGATAAATTTTATAGTTGTTTGAAGTTGATTTATTATTATAAAAATATTCCATATTTTATTTAAGTATTTTTGATATGTTTGACTATGGATGTGTTATTTTTATACCATTCATTATTTAGGGTTAATCTATTGAATTTTTTTTTGCTAGTTTTCATACAAATGTTTATATTATGTTTCGGCCTTTTCATTTGAGGAATGTATTGGACTTAGTAAATGGTGAGTGGATACCACTATTGCTCCTCAATGAATCAGTTTGTCTCATGAGACAATTAGACGTGGAATTGGATGATACATTTCCCAATTTGATATATTGTTTTGGTCGAGGCCTTAATTATTTTTATACGTCTTGGTCGAGGCCTTGACAAAATGTTTCAGAATGTCCGGCATTATACATTCCCTCATTATGAAAATAATATTGATGGTTCATGTGGTTATTAGACTAGTTTAATTCCAATGACTATGTTTTATTATGGAATTATTTACTCATCTAATATTCCTTATATAATGTATTCATGTTTATTAATTGAAGATGCATGTGTTTTCAATTATTCACTATGCCTAATGATTATGTTATATTTCTCTATATTTCATTCTCTTACCAAGCTTTTGATCCCACCCATTTCTTATGATTCATTTTTGCAGGATATGAAGAAGTTATTTATGATTGACTTGCAGACATATCTAGGAGGCTTTGATGAATCTTATGGAATAAACTAGTTTTTTATTTATTTTCATTTTGTAATGTTGAACTTGTGTATATATCTTATTTCCAATAATATAAAACACATCATTCCATAAGGACATGATTCCTTGTATCATGCCAATATTATGTTATAATGCAGCAACTCTGGGTAACTGGGGTCGGGGAGTTACACCATTAGTACCATAAATACACATAATCTTGATGAATTTGAGAAAGTAGTGGATCAAATGTCTTTTAGAGGTATGATTGAAATACCGTTATACTTGATAGCTAGTCATCTGGACATAATGATTTCGTTTATCTTATTTATAAGATACCAATTTAATCTATAATAATCCTACATAGAAGTAGTAAAAAATTCTACTTAAAGGGAACAATGGATTTTAGACTTTTCTATTCTTATGGAATTTTTTTAATAGTTTTTTAGAATTTTACTTTGGTGGGTTTTTAATAGATAGAAAAACTAAATCTGGATCATGTAATTTCATAAGGGATTCATTGGTTTCTGGGTCCTGAAAGAAAAAACACTCAGTAGCACTCTCCTGTATTGAAGCTGAATATGTAGCAGTTAAGAGTTTTTGTGATCGGGTATTGTGGATTCAACACACACTAACTTATAATGTCATGAGTTTTTCAGAAACTCAAATACCATGTGGAAAAATATGTTCCATTAATCTTAATAAAATCCCTTCACATCAATCACATGAAAAACACATAGATATTATGCATCAATTTCTTTGGGATCACAAAATAAGGAGATATTATTTAACAATTCATCAGAATGCATGAAAAACATGGAGATATTTTCAGAAAACCATTATATTATGATATATTTGAATACATTAAACATAAACTTTGAATGGTCATTGTAATATAATCATTCACATCTATTTTTTGTTTAACCCATATCCTTACATTATGTTACTCCTTTTCAAAGGGAGCGTATATATAATTTTATCAGATCCACCTTTCAATTTTATGTTTACCAGTTTTTACCCAATATGTTCATTAATTTTATATTTATTTGTTTTACACTATATGTTCTTCAATTTTGTATTTATCGGTTTTACCCAACAAGTTCAATGATTTTATGTTTATCCATTTTTCACTATATTTTCTTCATTTTTATTTTTATTGGTTTTAATCCTTTCTGTTTTATTTATTTTACATGTATCAATTTTGCTTTATTGGCTTTGATATATTTCTTTTTCTAATAATAGTTTCACTATAATCGGTTTTATATGTTAGTTTTATAATTTATCAGTGTCACTGTTATCGTTTTTTCTTTATTTTTATTGGTTTCGTGATTTTATAAGTTTCATTATTTTATTATTTTAAATTTTTGGCTTCAAAATTATCGGTACTAAATTAGTCTATCGCAATTGAAATACCTTATTTTTACATAACTTTCAGTATTATAATACTATATCAATACTCAATTATCAGTATTGATTTACTTTAATAGTACAAAAAAATTGGTATTGGAATAATTTATCAGTACTGAACTATCAGTATTGGATTACTTTATCGGTATAGGACTATCGGTCTTAGTTTATTCTATCTGTATTAAATTATTGGTAGTTGATTATTTGTTTTTAGAAGTTTTATAATTCTTATTGGAATTGCATTATTTTTTCCTAATGTTATCATAAAAACACTATACTAAAAAAATTATATCTATTCTATTACTTGGATAAGATCAATCTCTAACAATTTCTTTTTTGTTTCAATAGATGTTTCTCAATTATTTCTTTTAACTCCAAATCAATTACAGTCTGAATGCAATTTTCTTTTAAAGAAAACTTCAATAGTTCAAAATCATTCTTGACCATTCGATCTTTAATATTTAATCATGACTGTAAATTTCCATTGAGAAGAACATATATCTAATCAAAATGATATTTATTTTTCTAAAGTCCAGTTTCTATAAAAAATTTCATCATGGTTCATAATTGTTTCTTACCTCAGTTTACATAATCATAGATCTACTCAGCATTTGAAATCAGGAAGATCTTCAGGGTTCGAGTATGTCTTTCATGACTAAGTCTACTTTTTCTTCTCAAAATGAAATTTCCCCAAACCAATTTTCTACCATGACCTATCGATGTGAATTTTTAGTCTCATAGTATTTTTACGATACATTTGATTCATCATAAAACGGATTATATGTTTTCAAGGGTGGGAATCCATTTGTGCGGAAGGACCGAATTTAGATATGGATTTTGCGTATCATGATGAGGTGATACAATTTTTTAAACTTGTAGAGATAGACAAGTCTCTTAATATTTATTTTATGAAATATGAAAATAAATATAAAACCTCCATAAAACAAGAAGTAATGTTTCTAGGTGTTCCATTTTAGGGTGATGCCTTATGCCCTTCTCATAAATTAACAGAATATGATGGAACTTTTGATATGTCTAAAGCCGAAGAAACACCATTTTAGATTCATGAGGACAAGACAAAAGTGATTAATTTATCAGGATATAATAAACTCATATCCATATGTATGGAAGGGTTTTTGGTGTCGATAAAAGGTGATAATGAAACATTTAATGTTTTAGATTTGTACTTCCTTGATTATTTGGTAAAGATGAGAAATTACCACCTCATGGGTTTTATCTAACTGAAAATTAAGAATCTCAGAAACGGTGCGATAAAATCCCATTTGATCATGTCTCCCACCATTATCAGTAGGTTTCTGAAAGAATGATTGAGCTTATATAATGTTGCAATCAAGTAAGATCTGACATCCTTCAAAGGATCCATTAATTAGTAAGGATTTTATAAGGAGGCTCATGATACAATTAAATCTTGAGTTGAATTTTTTTGAGAAATATCTGGATGTTGAGAAATCAAAGGAAGTAGTTGAAGTTCGTGAGCGACCTTATATGTCATCCAAAAAAATATTCTAATAAATGAATGTTAGTTAACACTAAAAATACAAAGACATTAAAGAAACAAAAGGATATATATTATGAGGTTCTGGTCGAGTGGAGAAAGAAAATGTAAGAATGGATAAAAGGTGATCCTCAGTTCAGTTTGGATCCAACTGATGAATTGGCTTTAAAGAAAGATCAATAGAGGATTTGAATGTAGAAGAGAAGAAGAAGAGTGAAATAAATAGAAAGACAGAATAAATTTAAATTGATACTATACTCAAAATATCTGATCAATAAAAAATGGAATTATAATTAGGGAGCCACTAGTTCAGTCTCAATCAGATCCAGCAATAATAGGAAACAAAAAATACAAGCTTCTAAACAATCATCTACATAATTTCTTTCTCATGAACATTAAGAAGGAAAATAAGAACAACACCAAGAACTATAAGGGAAAAAATAACAGGGGAAAGAAGAAATTGATTTGTAGGAGAAAGAATATAAAAAATATATAATTCATACCACATAATCCTCAGAAGTTCCGTCATTTAATTTTCTTTCTTCGAATCTTCATCCATACAAGAAATCATCTCAAAAGGATCATGCAATGAAAGTTATTCATATTTTAGATAAAGAAGAGGAAAAATTAGATAATAATTTTAAAAATCCATCTCAAGTGATCGACATTAAAACTCATTTAGGTGATCTACCATAATAAACTGAAGACATCGATATTTAATGAACAATCATTGTGAAAAGAATTTAGAACATCGAACAAGACTAGAATTGATTGGATAAGTTGATATTGTTCATTCCATAAGTTGAATCCATTATATAATTTATTTGATATTCTCAGAATGATAGAACAAATTCTATCTAGGTTCTGATGGAAAGGTTTCTATTTCATAAAGTTGATTTTAAGATTTTTAAGGAACGTGATTCTGAGCATAGTCAGGCTTACAATAAGGTTGGGAAATGGTCATTCAATGTTGATTATTGGATCAAGAATATTTTGAAAAAATAAGTTGAATTAGTACATCAGTTAAATTTCCTCAACTATATGTATCAAATGATGGATGCTGAGTTGAATTAAAATATTGAAGTCCTTTAAATACTCAGTACCTCTCAAAATATAATCTTTGAATGGCTTGTTAGTCTAAAAGAAGAATTCGACAATGAGAGTAATAAGTTTGTTTCACTATCAAATTGAATTTTTATCCTATAATAGTCCCATAGACTTGGGTTCGATGATTTCTATAACAGAGAAGAAATACATAAAGATCTGGAAGTAATTAATCAGATTCATGAAGATAAGCTCTAAAAGCAATAAAGGATTATTTCTGAACAATATGAGATGTTAATGGCTCAGTAATAAGCTCATGAAAAACTCATGGAGGATAAAAAATATTTCAAGAATATGAGGCTCTAAATGTATAATCTTCTCGAAAAATAAAAGAGAAAATAATTTTGTTTGAACTATTATTGTAAATAATTTTTTGTTTTAAGAAAAAATTATTTTCTTTATTCTATTTATCTAACCTTTTGTAGGAAATGAAGACTTTCTTTTATTATTTTAGAAAATTACAAAGGGGTAGAATGGTTATAAAAAAGAATAATTTGATAAATATCTTATTAAAGGGATAATTCACAAGTAAAAGTAAAGAGAATATGATCCCATGTATTTTGAAATCTAGTGGTGGAATTAGTCATATTAACTATTACTTTTGGAAGAGTTATTAAACATTGGGGGAGATAAGTATTTTGTTTATTTGTTTTTTTTGTACTTTCCAAAAAGGGAGGGATTTTTTGTGTCTCAATGTTTTTTCACTTTCCCATCAATCATTTTATTTGAAAATCAAAAATCTAGCATATCATAATCATGTGTATTGTTTATCATGATTTTTCTTTTACATTTGTAATCAATGAAATAGTTTTTAATATATGATATATTATTTTCATAATCATGTATGATGTTTTACAACATAAATATACTTCAATCATCGTAACAAGTTCATGCATCGTAACAAGGTCATGCATTGTAATCACATGAATCATAACTAGGTTATACATCATAACCACTTGCATTGTAACCATGTGAATTATAACCACTTGCATCGTACCCACATGCATCGTAACCACTTGAATTGTAACCACATTTATCATATCTGTGTCAGTTATCGTAACTTGTCCATGCATCATAACCATGTGCATCATAACCAGTTTCAGTATGAAATCATAGTCATGCATCGTAACAAAGTTATGTATTGTATCTAAGTCATGAATCGTAACCAGATTATGTATAATAACCGGTTTATGTATAATACTCTTATAGGAATTTTTTTCAAGAATCATAAGTAGATTAAACAATGTGCATCGTATCCATGTATGGATCATAACAATTCATTGTATCTTATTCTAATTAATATTCAAAACCATGTTATAAATTTTAATCACAATATGAATTTTTATCAAGATTATCATAGTTTCCATGTTTTGTATTGTATTTTTGATATGCTTTAAAATCTTATAATAACTCCAATAACTATTTCATGTTTCTTATACTAATTATTTCATACATTTAAACTTATAATTTTCTAACCTAAAATGATTTCGTTGAGTTGTATATTTACTAATCAAAATGATGTCATGTATTCTGCTTGTTTTGACCATTATAATTCCAAGTGTCTAAGTCCCTCTATGTTTTCATAGAAAAATGTTGGAAATATAACCATTAGAACCCGAGGCCTATATATAGGATGTTATTCAAACCATAATATAAAACTTTTTATTTTATCAAGTTCTAGAGAGAGATTGTGTGACCTCTCACTTGTTCATGTGAAATCCGTAAACATGCAAGAAGTGAACTACTTGCTCCAAGTTCATGTATTTCAACAATTTCTTTGTTTCTGGATTGTGTGTTTGATCGTTTTGATTGCGAGCGAGGGATTCTAGGGATAACAAGACATGTTGTTGATCATTACATCGAGGCATTTAAAATGTTTGAAAGATAGAGTTTATGATTACCTTCTTAATCGATGGATTCTAGGGATAATAAGATGTACTACCGATCATCGTATAGAGGGCTTTAAATTGATAGAATGATAGAGTTTATGATAACCTTCATAATCGAGGGCTTCTGGGGATAAGAAGACATGTTGTTGATCGTTGTATCGAGGGATTACAAAGGTGGTGGTAAGATAGACCCGTTACCCTTGGTGCAATGATACCCCACTCTTTGGGATAAAAGAATTGCAATACCTTCACTTACCGCTGCTATTTGTAATAAAAAGAGAATCTCTTTTTTATTATTTCTATTCATATTCGTTTTTATTGTAATTATTTCAATTATAATTCATTCATTGAATATTATATTAATAGATTCTGTATATTGTATGGTAGAATCATTTACATTTTTATTACTCTTATCATTGTATTCAATTAGCATACAATTTTTTTCATTACGTGTGGTAATATAATATATCATACCCATCAGATTTAATACATGCATGGTCAATTGTGTTGGTTGTGAATTGTATTATTTCAAGACCTCTTAAACAATGTTCTTTCTCATGTGTTTAAATAAAATGTTATTAATCCTATAATTCACCCCACACCACTCTGGTATTATTCCATCTAATAAACATATACATCAATAGTACAATCAATCCTAATAAACCCATATATTTTAGGGTGAACACTTCTACTCAATACCCATTATATAATAAAATAAAACAATAATAATATATTTCCATTAATGAAATATAATCTTTCTATTTGAATATGACTTCTTCCTCTCCACTACATATGGATAAACCATGTGAAAATTATTTTAAAATGACTAATGAGATAAAAAGGCTAATTATAGGACCAAAAATGAAATGAATCCATTAGTAAAGTAAAAATAGAGAAATTTTCACTAATACTTTATCTCAATAAAATTATTATTTTAATGGATGTGTTAAATAATTTCAAAATTAAAATAAAAATATATTCTTTTCAACAAAAAACTATTACACCCTATAGAAATAATAGATAATTCATGTTGTAATATAGGGGGAACATTTTAAAAGCAGTCTTACTAATAGAGTATGCCTAACTGTTTCCCATGGAAGAATGATCATTTTTATACTTAGAGTAACCATCATAGGTACAATAGAAATGGATATAATTGATATTCATAGAAAAACCACTATATTTACACATGAAATAAAAATAACAGTTATGCAAGAAGTAACCACCACAGTTACAGTTGAAATAGTTGTCACAATAATAATTGTAATGAACACACTATAAAATTCCTAGAATATATTAGGAGAGACCAAACTAGTTAACTATGAACCTTTACACAATGAATTGGATATATTAAACGGAGTAACATTCCCCTAATTTATAATGTAACCACCAATCATCAAAATGTATTTAACCCTTGAGACATTGTTAAAGATTTTTTCCAATTTAATTTAATCTTATAATATTTTGTGTTACATTAAACACTAATATAACGATGGTTTATACGTAACACTGAGTTTATCTTGTTTTTCACAATACAATGAGTTTTTTCGATATAGTCTTTGGCACGTGACACTAGGTTTCGGGGAACAATAACACAATGTTATTATAACCTATAAATTATATAAGAAGGTTTGAATAGTGTAAAATAATTAACAAAAAATACATAAATGTTTTACAGAAATAATATTTATTTATAAATTCATTATAAATATTCAATCATTCTTTAGTAATGAAATTATATTCAAAAAAATATGTTTTCTTCAAAAAAAAATTCTTGATTTTTATTATAAAATATTATAATTATTTTATATAAATTGTATAAAATTTATTTAATAAATTTAAAATTATTTTTGAGATCATCACATAAATATTATTTCATGGTGAATTTTTTTGATTCCTCAAACAACTTTTATATTTTTTAATGTGAAAAAATATATATTTATTATACTATATGTATCATTAAATAAGTCTCATATAGTACATAAAAAATAATATCAATCATTATATGGTTAAAATAGACTAAAAAACCATTCATAATTCCTTTTGTGGGACTACATCTATTCCTCTTTAATTCTATTTCACATTCATAAGTGAAAAAACAAAATCAGTAATGTTATAGAAATTATTTGTATGATTTGTGATGGAAAAAATGATACTTAAATCCTTACCACTATAAAAATAGATGAAATTTCGGTCAACTTATTATCCACATTAGTTTCTTTTACTATTTAAGACAAGTATTTAGTTCTTGGTGATTCTCTTGAGCTCCAATACATTAAACCTCCTTGATTTTCTTTCTTTTCTATGTCATTTCCCCTCCTTTTGTAAGTAAATAAAAATATAAGGATTATGATGATTATGATAAGTTATATTCATGAAATGAACTGATTTAATATACCAACATAATTATTAAATTAATATAATTATTCATTTATTATATTTATTTCAATTGATTATTTTTTAATAAGTATTATTTTGTATTTTAGAAGAAGATTATTTTTGGGTTTAAAAGAACGTTTTTTATGAAAAAATTTATAGAACATAATGATTCCCCTTATTAAATAACTAAAATAATCCATAATGATGAATTTTTAAAATGTAATTTATATATTATATATCATTATATTTTAATTCATTTTCATATAATTATTATTATATATCATTGAGTAAATAAAAAAATGTTATGCTTACAAAATACGCGTCTAAAAACCATATTTTTCATCACATGTGATATTTTTTCATTAAATTTATGTTTTACCTCTTTTAGAAAATTAATATGAATAAATAAAGATAATTTCTTACATATCCTATTCCATGTTATAATAGTGTGATTTCTAAGATTTTGTTTGAAAATTTTCATTTTTTGATGAATATGAAAATTAATAAAATTGAATTTTGTACCTTTTTATTGTAAAAGTATTTTATAATGATAATTAAAATTTTAAATTGTTTTAAGGTAAAATTATTTATATTATATATATATTTATCCAATTTTATGTTAATTTATCCAATTTTATATCAAATTTTGATCTAAAAACATTATAATCTATTGAACATTTTCTCTTTATAAACTCACATTACAATCACATCTACAAGATTAATTTAATTTTAATATCTCATACATATGTCAATGTAATTTTTAAAATTTTATTACATTTTTTTAATATTCATAATTAATTTTATCTTACAATTTTATCTTAATTTTTATTAAAAATTAATATTAAAAAATAATTTTTTTTCTACAGTTATGTTAAAAACAGATTTATCAGTGATTAGCCTAAAACGATAAGGGTCAAAATGAAAAAAAATTACAAAACAAATTATATGGTCAAATTATAAAATTTTACCTTAATTATTGTATAATAATTCATTTAATATATTTTATACAAGAAAAAAATGTAACATTCATTCATTATTTTAAAAAAAATTGCAATTGTGCCAATCACAATGGTTATAAGAAACCATCTATTATCCTTTTTTATCATGCACTCAAACCATTTGGGTTTTTTAATAACCAATAATAAAAATATGAAAACATAATTACACTAATAATAAAAAATACTTATTTATATAATTTTTATTTTAGAATAATTTTGGATGAAACCCAAGGAGGATACCTGAAAGTCGGTAATGTTCATCAATTAGATTTTTTTATCCTTCATATCGTTCAATTTTTATTATACGATGATGATATAATAATGTTATTTTCATGCCTATATATATATATTTTATGTTATATTCATAACCTACAACAATGTATCCTACTATCATTTGGATAATTAAATCAGCGTTCAGGTGTACGGTGGACTAAAACCTCACGAATTGATGACATTAGTTTCTCTATTAAATCCTATAATTAATGTAATTAATAGTGAAATTATTTATTTATATGATTTTTTTAATTTTATTTGGATTCTATAATTATTATATCATGCATATCCTCATACTCTCCATTTTTTTATAATAGGATAATGCAACACTTGTGTACGGTGGACTATCGCCTCGTGTTACAATATTATTCATTCATGCTTTACATGGGATGTATTAAAGATGGTTATAAAAAACATATATGATATATATAACATAAAAATATATTATAAAATCAATATATATCATTTAATGTTTCTTCCATGATTTCTATTTTAAAATGATTACAACATTCATGTGTGTCTATAACATATCATCTCCATGAACATTGAATTTCATTTTATATATCGAAAAATTATTTATTAATATTAATACATATATTCTGAATATATATTATTTTTATATATACAATTTATTACTCTATATAGATAATTAAACAAGGATAAATGTTATTTAACCAAAAAAATAATATATCAAAACATATATGAAAAAATATGTGATCATTGAATGAAATATTACTTTGACATGGAATAGTTAATAAATCAGAAATAAAAGATCATAATGAATTTTAATATAGTATAATATATATATATATGTGGTTTATTAATAGATATATAATTGAAATATATTTACTATTAATGTTTTTTGAATGTGTACAATGGATGTAAAGACTTTATGTAAGAGATTTCTATTCTCTCTCTTTTTTCTCAGAGACATAGGAAAATTCACTACTCATTTATTATGTGTGGTGTATATAACAGAAAATTGAAATTTTATATCCACAATCAAATAATTTTTATGATATTTAATGTTTCAATTTATTTTTTTATTTATTGGTTAATATAATAAAAAATAATACTACTGTAATAAGCTATTGTTTTCTCAATTTTCCATCTTTGAGAAATATATTGTGTTATGAACCGATATTCTATTACAAGGAGTATATATGACCACTTTAACATGTAATATGAATAATTTATTTATCATCATGATATATTAGGTTTATTTTTATATTATCCCATCATGAGTATTATGATTCATTGTTACCAATGTGTTAAATATTTTATGTTGATGGCTCATTATTTATTTTATTTATTTTATGATTTTTGTTTTTTATGATAAAAAATTATGATACAGCTCACAAGAAATGCATAAATGTTGTTATTTGTGACTTAATAATTATATTTTCAATTAATTGTTCCATTTTTAATATTTTTATTTAAAATAATTGAGAAGTTATTTTTAATAAAATCTGACTTTATTTCTCCCATTAGTCGAAAATCCATTTTCTTCCAAAACCAATTTTTCTAAAAAGGTTTTTTTATAGTAATATAATTTTTAAAATCTTTTTTATCCATTTTTACACTTTATTTAGTTTTTCTGAAATTAATCCCCATGTGATTTTCCAAAAAATTCCCATTTTTATTTTTCTACAAATATAAATTAAATATTCATATTAATTGTAACAACATAAACAAAAATTTCTGAAGTCATGACCAAAAATTTATTCAAAGATTCCTCTATAATTTTTAATGGTTGTTTGTTAATAAAATTTCATTCATAATTATTATGTTTTAAAAATATTATTTCAATGTAGATTTGATATTTTACTTGTGAAATATATTAAATTATTTTAAAACCATCCTTTATAATTATTAAATGTTATATAAAATAAACATGTTTTTAAAAATATTTTGTTTTTTAAAAACAAATTATCAACTTCTAAAGTATATTATCTATGAAAAATGATAAAAATGAGTTTTAAATCATCAATTATTAAAATTTCAATTTTATCTTTAATGACAAATATTATATTTTTTTAAATAGATTCTCTAAGTTAAAATGTTATTTTAATCAAGAATTATTTTAAGTGATTTTAATTATTCCTTTATATCATTTCATGGTAATTATCATGAAAAATAATTACCTAATCTTTTTGAATTATTTATTCTAAAAAGTTTTTTTTTGAAATAAAATTATATTCCTTAAGAAATCATCCAAATAATATTTCAATGTAATTGTGTGACCTCTCACTTGTTTATATGAAATCCGTGAACATGCAAGAAGTGAACGACTTGCTCCAAGTTCATGTATTTTAATAATTGCTTTGTTTCTGGATTGTGTGTTTGATCGTTATGATTGCGATCGAGGGATTTTAGGGATAATAAGACATGTTGTTGATCATTATATCGAGGTATTTCAAATATTTGAAAGATAGAGTTTACTATTACCTTCTTAATCTATGGATTCTAGGGATAGGAAGATGTATTATTGATAATCGTATAGAGGGTTTCCATTGATATAATGATAGAGGTTACGATTACCTTCATAATCGAGGGTTTTTTGGGGATAAGAAGACATGATGTCGATCATTGTATCGAGGGCTTACAAAGGTGGTGGTAAGACAGACCCATTATCCTTGGTGAAATAATACGCCACTATTTGGGATAAAAGAATTGCAATACCTTCACTTACCACTACTATTTGTAATAAAAATAGAATTCCCTTTTTATTATTTCTATCTATATTAATTTCTATTGTAATTATTTCAATTATAATTCATTCATTGAATATTATATTAATAGATTCTATATATTGTATGGTAGAATCATTTACATTTTTATTACTCTGATCATCGTATTCAATTAGTATATAATATTTTTTCATTACGTGTTGTATTATAATATATCATACCCATCAGATCCAAGACATGCATGGTCAATTGTGTTGGTTGTGAATTGTATTAGTTCAAGACCTCTTAAACAATGTTCTTTCTCATGTGTTTAAATAAAATTTTATTAATCCAACAATTCACCCCACCCCACTCTGGTATTCATCCATCTAATATACATATACATCAATAGAACAATCAATCATAATAAACCCATATATTTTAGGCTGAACACTTCTACTCAGTACCCATTTTATAATAAAATAAAACAATAATAAAATCTTTCCATTAATGAAATATATTCTTTCTATTTGAATATGACTTCTTTCTCTCCATTACATATGGATAAACCATGTGAAAATTATTTTAAAATGACTAATGAGATAAAAAGGCTAATTATATGACCAAAATGAAATCAATCCATTAATAAAGTAAAAATAGAGAAATTTTTCACAAATACTTTATCTCAATAAAATTATTCTTTTAATGGATGTGTTAAATCATTTCAAAATTAAAATCAAAAATAAATAATTTTTTTTCAACAGAAAACTATTATACCCCATAGAAAGAATAGGTAATTCATGTTGTAATATAGGGGGAACATTTTTAAATCAATCTTACTAATAGAGTATGTCTAACTATTTCCCATGGAATAATGATCATTTTTATACTTAGAGTAACCATCATAGGTACAATAGAAATGGATATAATTGATATTCATGGAAAAACCACTACATTTACACATGAAATAAAAATCATAGCTATGCAAGCAGTAACCATCACAGTTATAGTTGAAATAGTTGTAACGATAATAATTGTAATGAACATACTATAAAATTCCTAGAATATATTAGGAGATACCAAACTAGTTAACTATGAACCTTTACACAATGAATTAGATATATTAAATGGAGTCACCTTCCCCCAATTTATAATGGGACCACCAATCATCAAAATTTATTTAACCCCCTCAGACATTGTTAAAGATTTTTTACAATTTAATTTAATCTTATAATATTTTGCGTTACATGAAACACTAATATAACCATGGTTTATATGTAACACTGAGTTTATCTTGTTTTTCACACTACAATGAGTTTCTTCGATATAGTCTTTGGCACGTGACACCAGGTTTCAGGGAACAATTACATAATATTATTATAACCTAGAAATTATATAAGAAGGTTTGAATTGTATAAAATAATTAACCAAATATACATAAATGTTTTACAGAAATAATATTTATTTATAAATTCATTATAAATATTCAATCATTTTTTAGTAATGCAATTATATTCAAAAAAATATGTTTTCTTCAAAAAATATTTTTCTTGATTTTTATTGTAAAATATTATAATTATTTTATATAAATCGTATAAAATTTATTTAACAAACTTAAAATTATTTTTGAGATCATCACATAAAAATTATTTTATGGTTAATTTTTTTGATTCCTAAAAAAACTTTTATTTTTTTTAATGTGAAAAATATATTTTTTTTAAACTCTAGGTTTTATTAAATAAGTCTCATATAGTACATAAAAAATATTATCAATCATTATATGGTTGAAATAGACTAAAACCCCATTCATAATTCCTTATGTGGGACTACATCTATTCCTCTTTTGTTCTCTTTAATATTCACAAGTGAAAAAACAAAATTAGTAATGTTATAGAAATTATTTGTATGATTTGTGATGGGAAAAATGATACTTAAATCCTTACCAATATAAAAATAGTTGAAATTTCGGTCACCTTCTTATCCACATTGGTTTCTTTTACCATTTAAGGCAAGTATTTTGTTCTTGGTGATTCCCTCGAGCTTCACTACATTAAACCTCCTTTATTTTCTTTCTTTTCTATGTCATTTCCCCTCCTTTTGTAAGTAAATAAAAATATAAGTATTATGATGATTATGATAAGTTATATTCATGAAATGAACTGATTTAATATCCCAACTTAATTATTAAATTAATATAATTATTCGTTTATTATATTTACTTCAATTTATTATTTTTTAATAAGTATTATTTTGTATTTTAGAAGAAGATTATTTTTGGGTTTAAAAGAACGTTTTTTATGAAAACAAATTATAGAACATAATGATTCCCCTTATTAAATAACTAAAATAATCCATAATAATGAATTTATAAAAATTAATTTATATATTATATATTAGTATATTTTAATTCATTTTCATATAATTCTTATTATTTATCATTGAGTAAATAAAAAATAATCTTATGCTTATAAAATACGCGTCTAAAAACCATATTTTTCATCACATATGACATTTTTTTATCAAATTTATGTTTTACCTATTTTAGAAAATTAATATTATTAAATAAATATAATTTCATAAATATCATATTCCATGTTATAATAGTGTGATTTATCAGATTTTGTTTGAAAAAATTCATTTTTTAATGAATATGAAAATTAATAAAATTGAATTTTATACCTTTTTATTGTAAAATATCTTATAAAGATAATGAAAATTTTAATTTTTTTTAAGTTACAATTATTTTTATTATCCATATATTTATCCAATGTTATGTTAATTTATCCAATTTTATGTCGAATTTTGATCTAAACACATTATAATCTATTGAACATTTTCTCTTTATAAACTCACATTACAATCACATCTACAAGATTAATCTATTTTTAATTTCTAATACATATGTCAATTGAATTTTTAAAATTGTATTTAAAGTTTTTAATATTCATAATTAATTTTATATTACAATTTTATATTAATTTTTATTAAAAATTAATATTAAAAAATAATTTTTTTTACTACAGTTATGTTAAAAACAGATTTATCAGTGATTATCCTAAACTTATAGGGGTAAAAATGAAAGAAAAATACAAAACAAATTATATGGTCAAATTATCAAATTTTACCTTAATTATTGTATAATAATTCATTTAATATTTTTTATACAAGAAAAAATGTAACAGTCATTCATTATTTTAAAAAAAATTGCAAGTGTGTCAATCACCTTTGTTATAAGAAACCATCTATTATCCTTTTTTATCATGCACTCAAACCATTTGGGTTTCTTAAATAACCAATAATAATAATATGCAAGCATACTTACTCTCATAATAAAGAAATAATTTTTTATATAATTCTTATTTTAGAATAATTTTGGATGAAACCCAAGGAGGATACCTGAAAATAGGTAATGTTCATCAGTTAGATTTTTTTTATCCTCCATATAGTCTAATTTTTATTCTAGGATGATGATATAATAATGTTATTTTCATGCCTATATTTATATTTTTTATGTTATCTTCATAACCTACAACAATGTAGCCTAATATCAATTGGATAATTAAATCAGCATTCATGAGTACGGCGGACTACGACCTCACGAATTGATGACATTAGTTTCTCCATTAAATCCTATAATTAATGTAATTAATAGTTAAATTATTTATTTATATGATTTTATTTTATTTTATTGGGATTTTATAATTATTATATCACACATATCCTCATACTCTCCATTTTTTTGGAATATGATAATGAAACACTTGTGTACGGTGGACTATCGCCTCGTGTTACAATATTATTCATTCATGCTTTACATGGGATGTATTAAAGATGGTTATAAAAAACTTATATGATATATATAACATAAAAATATATTATAAAATCAATATATATCATTTAATGTTTCTTCCATGATTCCTATTTTAAAAGGATTACAACATTCATGTGTGTCTATAACATATCATCTCCATGAACATTGCATTTCATTTTATATATCAAAAAATTATTTATTAATATTAATACATATATTATGAATATATATTATTTTTATATATATAATTTATTACTCTATATATATAATTAAACAAGGATAAATTTTATTTAACCAAAAAAATAATATATCAAAATATATATGAAAAAAGATGTGGTCATTGAATGAAATATTACTTTGACTTGGAATGGTTAATAAATCAGAAATAAAAGATCATAATGAATTTTTATATGGTATAATATATATATATATATAAATGGTTTATTAATAGATATATAATTTAAATATATTTATTATTCATGTTTTTTGAATTTTTACAAAGGATGTAAAGACTTTATGTAAGAGATTTCTATTCTCTCTCCTTTTTCTCAGAGACAGAGGAAAATTCACAACTCGTTTCTTATGTGTAGTGTATATAATAGAAAATTGAAATTTTATATTCATAGTCAAATAATTTTTATGATATTTAATGTTTCAATTTATTTTAGTATTTATTGGTTAATATAATAAAAAATAATACTAATGTAATAAGTGTTTGTTTTCTCAATTTTCCATCTTTGAGAAATATATTGTGTTATGAACCAATATTTTATTATGAGGAGTATATATGACCACTTTAACATGTAATATGAATAATTTATTTGTCATCATGATATATTAGGTTTATTATTATATTATCCCATTATGAGTATTATGATTCATTGTTAGCAATGTGTTAAATATTTTGTGTTGATGGCTCATTATTTATTTTATTTTTTCATGATTTTGTTTTTTATGATAAAAAAATGTGATACACCTCACAATAACGGCATAAATTTTTTTATTTGTGACTTAATAATTATATTTTCAATTAATTGTTCCATTTTTAATATTTTTATTTAAAATAATTGAGAAGTTATTTTTAATCAAATCTTACCTTATTTCTCTCATTAGTCGAAAATCCATTTTCTTCCAAAACCAATTTTTCTAAAAAAAAATTGATTATAATAATATAATTTTTAAAATATTTTGTTATCCATTTTAACAATTTATTTATTTTTCTGAAATTAATCCCAATGTGATTTTCCAAAAGATTCCCATTTTTATTTTTCTACAAATATAAATTGAATATTCATATAAATTGTAACAACATAAACAAAATTTTTTGAAGTCATGACCAATAATTTTTTCGAAGATTACTCTATAATTTTTAATGGTGGTTTGTTAATAAAATTACATTCATAATTATTATATTTAAAAATTATTATTTCAATGTGTAAATGATATTTTACTTGTGAAATATATTAAATTATTTTTAAACCATCCTTTATAATTATTAAATGTTATATCAAATAAACATTTTTTAAAAATGTTTTTTTAAAACAAATTATCAACTTATAATGTATATTATATAAGAAAAAGATAAAAATGAGTTTTAAATCATCAATTATAAAATTTCAATTTTATCTTTAATGAAAAATATTTTAATTTTTTTTGTTTTTAAAATAGATTTTCTAAGTTAAAATGTTATTTTACACAAGAATTATTTTAAGTTATTTTAATTACTCCTTTATATCATTTCAAGGTAATTATAATGAAAAATATTTACCTAATCTTTTTGAATTAATTATTATAAAAAGTGTTTTTTGAAATAAAATTATATTCCTTAAGAAATCATCCAAATAATATTTCAAAATAAATTTCTATATATGATGTTACCCTTTGATGTTACTTTGAAATTATTAGGTATGTAATCAATGACATCTTTTTTTAACTAAACTATTTATTATTATGGTGGAATTTTGTTATTAAACTCATTTTTTTATAAAATGCTTATACCATGATATAATTATTACAAAGACTATATTTTTACGGGTTATGAATTGATGAAATGAGGAAATAATTCTGAAAATTGTACATTTTCCACAGATTATGACAACATGAAATGTTTATGAATTACCGTTCATTTTAGGGAATATGATATACTGAATGTTTGAAGATATTGTTGAAGAAATAATTTTTTTCATTATGAGATGGGTGGGAACTATATCTCCTTACAGTGAATTACGTAATGAATTATATATCCTGATATAGATTGGGCTAGAATATGGAGTGAACCTGTTTCAATATGGTACTTTTTTCTACTATGATGATCTTCAAAGTAAACCATGTATTTATGTTGGGTTTGGGCTGAAGCCACTCCATTCGGAAATCCTTGTAAGTAATCCTTGACTATTATGGAAATAAATTTATATGTTAATGTCTATATCATAGATATATGTCTTATGTCAATTTTATTCTCTCATAGATCAAGTTCCTTGATTCCCATGATATTCATGTCATATAGACTAGAAATCCTTATTCAAAAGATTAATATTATTTTTTTGATATGCAATGTATGCTTTAAAATTATTATTCACATTTTTCATCTTCTAAATTTCATGTTATAGTGACTATCTCTCTTTTTTAACATTTTTTATAATATAAGTTCACCCTTTATTTTATTTTATTTACATAGTTTATAAATAAAGTCTTTAATTAGGATAAGTTTTTGTAGAGTTCTACATGGAAATAAATTTATGTGTGACATTGAAAATATTTCAATAATTCATAATATTGTGTTTAATGTTTCCAAATTCACTAAAATATTATTGTCCTCATTAGTTGGGTTTGTGTAATGTAGTAAATATTTATCTAAAAAGATGTAATATCATTTTATGAAAATAATAACTCAATATTATTGGTATCACATGGAGGTTAAGTTGTCCATTGGAAACTATAATGATAATAATTTATTGTGATCCATAAATATATTTCTATGGATGTCTTTATGGATGTATCTTTGGATAAGTATAAGGACGAGTAAATGTAAAGGAGAATATTATATAATTTACATAAAGGATAGAGAAATTTATTTTCATGAAACTAAATCAATGTCTATATTATACAAGGGGATGTGACTCTAGAAAAGAGGTACCTTAGGGTAATCAATCCAAAAAGGTCACATTGAGAAATTCTTGATCATCACCTGGTGTATGAAAATGGTCTTTAAAGCACACCTAGTCTGACACTCTTTGGGGATATTTATTAGAAATACACAAACTATTTAAAAAAAACCATGAATTATTTAAATAGATAATGTTCATTTATAACCTTGTTTAACCCGATGGTTTTATATTTTTAAAATATAGTTTTCTGGATTTATACATCCTAAATGTAACTTTTCATAAATATGTTATCCCCCACTCTAATTATTACAACTCGAAATGTTTATTTTGATTTTTTTCAATGAATAGATGAAGAATAAATATTGTTAAAAATGAATTTGATCAAAAATTATTTTACATTGATAAATAATATTGGATGATGATTGGAGAGATTAATATTATAACTATGCATAATCATCTATCTTGATATATTATTAAAAACCTAAGCACAGTGATATTCATAAAAATAAATTAACAATAAGATAGAATTTTATGAATTTTTATATAATATTTAACATAGGGGAAATAATATAAGTCTTTATACATGCCATTAAGGCGGGATTAAGAACATGTATAAATGTCTCAATTTAAGGGAATGATGTTATCTATTTGTAAAATAATGTCATATAGTGAAAAATTGTTAAGGAAATCAGTGACTTCTATATGAGGAACATGCATATTACCAAACATAATTCCCTTAACCAAGAATTGAATTATGACTAAATAATAGACCTATTGTTTGAAAATAATTTATGTTTAAAGATTGATTTACTGATTTATTTGGAATAAATAATTATGTTATAGTAACTGTGAAATTATAAGATCTATTCCAATAATTTTTAATTATTTAAATGAATATGTTAGAAGATCTTGATAACTAGATAACTGTTTAAATGGAAATGTGACATTCATGGAAAAACATGAATTGTTTAATGATAATCCTTACTTTTCTACTTATTTTCGAGGTAATGATTTTGGTAAAAATAGAGTATTGATTTGGATAATGTAAATTGGACACAATTGATGACCATAGAACTTATTAATGTTTTTTAGAAAATGTGTTTTATAAAAGAATTGATGGATTTTTTAAAATTATTTTGTGGAAATAATATATTCAATAATATTTTTTTATCCATCGAATAAGGAATAATTCATGTTTTCATTTAAGTTTTCAAGTAATTGACAGTATCCATGTGTTTTAGATAATAAATGATAACGGTATTTGCATGTTTTTCACGTGACAATAAACTGATACTTTATGATATATGAGGTGATTACTAATAATTTAGTTTTGATAAGTTTTTGGACCTTATTAATAAATTTTAAATTTATTAAGGGATATAAGGATGAATATTTTTTAAATAGATTAAGTTAATTTTGAAAAATATTTTAGAGATAATAATATTATTTAACCATTTGACAATTTTTCTATATTAGAAGACTAGTGTTATCTTTTTAAACTAGATATAAAAGAAATTAATTGTAATTATTTTATGGATTTTATTAAGTGATTCAGAAGTGAAATAAAATAATCTCTTAGAGTAATAGAATAATTTCAAATTGATAAACAAAAAACCAATGACAAAATTGTGCCTATAAAATAACTATATTTATATAAACTTAGTTTATATGGAAAAAAATTTCATTCAATTTGAAAAATTATACTGATAAAATAATGATTTTATATAGTCATCATTTTAATGACATGAAAAATATTATCAACACCTATTTTTTATTTTTTATTTTGTCATTATCCTTCCCTCTATTTCCCAATATATTTTGATCAATTTTCTCTATCAATCTATATCAGTACATTGGTGTTAGTTTTCTATTCAATTGCTAAATTTTTACTTCCCACTTATGGTGTCATTCTTGGAAACTGAAAATTTCTTCTTCCAGATATCATTCTAAAATCCCAATAACTTTTTCAAGGGGATGTTTGGATAACCATTTTTATTATTTTTCTTTCTATGAAGTAATTATACAATTTAAACTGTATATTGTATGAGAAGAACTTTGATGGACATATTCATTTTAATGGGGGTAGAATATATCCCCAACAGATTTTGTGAATATTTCATTGAAATAAATTAATGACTAACCATGATTTGGGTTTTTTACAACATTTCTTTAATATTGGTTTATACACAACACTCACAACATGCGTTGACGAACCATAAAATAATATTATAACAAACAAGTCATTAAGTGGGTGGGTCTGAATATTATTAACAAGATTATGAAATGTACATATGAATTTCCTACTCAATATAAATTTTCTTATAAATTCTCATTAAATATTTAATCAAATTTTTATAATATAATTAATTTCTTTAAAAATATGTTTTATTAGAAAATTTATTTTTTTTCATTTTAATGAATAAATAATATAAGTAATATATAGAGATTATATATATTTTTTTTATAAAATTAAAATCATATTATATTTCATAACACTATAATTAAATTAATGTTAAATATTGGTATTTATTCTTAAAATGTTGATTTTTAGTGAATAATGATAAATACTGATTTTTTAAACTATAATATATAATAAATAAACCAAAAATTATAAACATAAAATTAAGTATTAAATTAGCTTAGTTTTTTTATTAATATTTAATCCACATAATTACTTTTGAAAAAAAATTATATATGATTCTTGTAAATATATATATTTATTGGGAAAAAAGAGGTTTATCATGAAAATGGTTCTAATGTGAATAATGCGTCTCCATTTTAATTAATTAAATAATATTAATAAGTAATTTGATTAATTTAAATAAATAATTTTATATCAATATCTCTTAAATTATACTCATCCATTTATTATTATTAGTCATAGATTTTACAAAAAACATTTTTTTCTTGCAAAAGACACTTCTCAAAAACTAGCTATTTCAACACATATGCATGATTTTCTAAAAGATATTTTTATAAGATTTTAAAAAATAAGTTTGATAATATAAGTTTAATTTTTATAATTATAATATTTAAATTATCATATGGTGACTTTTTGGGGTTTTTTTTAAATGGTTCAATTTTGGATTAACAGGGAAAAATACAAAATTCTAAATTAAAACGTCATTTTCATGTAAACTATTTATAAAGATAAATTATATTTTATATTTTATTTAAATTAATATTATTTAAATTAAACATAAATATATCCAATTTAGGTGATTTAAATCAATTTCATAATTAATTTTTATATAAATTAATTCTAATAATTTGAACATTTTTCATTAAAAACCTATTTTCTTATAGAGTTTATGGGATTAATTTGAAATTATATTTTTCCAATTATCTAAGTAGAATATAGAAAAATGGATTGAATAAATATAATAATAATAAATTTTATAATATAATACGTTCAACGAAGTTTTTGACCAAATAAATATTAAAAATAGTTTTAATTATTTTTTAGAGTTTAGTTAAACACTAATTTACCATGTGTTAAACTAAAAAGATAATGATCTTAATGACCTAAAAATTTAAAATCCCAATATATCGATATATATAGAATATATTAAAGAAATTTTATAAAATAATTTATTTAAAATTCAATCTAATGAAAAATTACTTCGACGGAATTCATTATTTTTAAAACATTGCAAGTGTTCAACTCACCTCACTTATAAAAGTCCACACATTCTTTTCAATTCATAAAAACATAAAAAACTTTTTATTAATAATATACATTAAAATTTAACATTTAAAACTCCAAAATATCATCCTAAAATTATTATACAAGATATAAAATAATCTATTTAAGGGCTTTGGTGAAAAATAATGGAGGAAACATGAAGAAGAAGTAACATTCACTAATTAACATTTTCATTTAATTACATCCAACTCATCAGTAAATTCCTATTATTCCATGATTTTATAACAAAATCAGTGTATAAAATACAATTAAATATTTTTATAAATATTTAATGACTTAATAACATAAGAAAATCTATCAAATTGAGTATGAAATCACAGTTTGTACGTACAATAGACTACCTTCTTGTGAACTAGTGTCATTCATTTCTCCTTTTCCACATATCAATGCTAGGAATAATGAAGTATTTATTATTTTTATATGATATTTATTATGATATTATTATTATATAGTTATTATGTCACAAATAATATCATTTTATCCCTTTTTCCGAATATGATAACATCGCTAGTGAGTTTGGTGAGATACCGCATCATGATGTAATGTGAATCCTTCACACATTAAATGTAATTTATTGGGTATTATTTTAAGAGAAATATGTTATATAGATGACCAAAATATTAATCATTAAATATAATATATAAAATTCACTTATCATTAGTTCATTCCAAAATGAAAATTGAATCATCATTCTTGTGTACGTACGACTTACCATCTCCATCAATGGTGCATTTATTTTTTCAATCACTAAATATTATTGATTGCACTAAATAATATATAACAGATATATTTATATTTATATCATCATTAACATATTTCATATGATGATACCGAGAGAAAATGAAAAGAAAAAATTCAAAACATATACAAAAACAGAGCATTTATTGACCGAAACATGTCCTTAACAAAGAAAATTTTAAGAAACTGTAAATAAAATATCAAAAGAAAATAAAATATGGTACGGAACATATTAATAAGGTTTTTTAATTGATTTATAATAAACATATATTTATAAAACATGAGGTTTTACTATATATTACATATATCAAGACTTAATGTAAGGGATTTGTAGTCTCTCGTTTATTTTTGGGAGACATTGGGGAATGTACCTATCATTTATTTTATGTTATATATATACAACTGCACTAACATAATATATAAAAAATATAATTAATTTATTTAAATTTATTGATTATATTTATTTTATTAATTATTCTTATAATGATTTATTTGATTACTAAAGGTGTATGGGGTAGTTTTTCCCATTTTACTTTCTTTGAGACATATGTTATATTATAAACTAATATATTTTAATGAGGTTTGTATAAAGAACCATTTACATGTATTATCAATTATTAATTTATAATATATTTATTATATGATTTATTTTAAATTAATAATTAATGTGGATTATGATTTAATGATATAAAGTTGGTAAGGATTCTATGATACAATCTCTTTATTTATTAGTATTATGTTTTTTTACATTGGTTATTAATGATAGTTCAATTTAGTATTTCTATTTTTAACTCTTCTTTACTTATAATAATTGGTAATTAGTTTTTAATAAAATCTGACAGTATTCATCTCTTCAGTCAAAGGTATGTTTTCTTCAGTATAATTTTTAGTTAAAATTATTTTAAAAATATATTATTATAATATAATTATTATTAGAACAATTTTATATAAAAATTTTTCTTTTATAAGAATAATTTAACTTAATATTCATTTCAAAATCAAAATAATTCCCATTTTGATTTTTTAAAAAAGTATGAATGTAATATTTGATTCAATGTGTACGAAACGAACCTAATTTTATAACATTATGAAAAATATTTTCATTGAAGCATATTTAATATTTTATCATTATGTATTTTAAAAAATAACAGAAATGAGACATTCTTCAAGTAATGATTTAAATTATTTTTTGAGCTTACTTTATAAGTTTTCAAGGTTATTTTCAAAGAAAATGATTCTAAAATTATAGTTTTTTTAAATATTTTTTATAAGGGTAAGGTATATTTCCCCCTAAAATTTGTTCAATCATTTTTACAGATACCCTGAGATGTTTTCAAGGTTATTTTAAAAGAATGAAATTTAAAAAATGTTTTATTTTATAAAAAGTTATTTTAACAGTGAAAATGGTGTTTTCTTTCAAGGAATTTTTAAATTGAATATTTAAGATTGCATTATATGTTTTAAATGATTTTTTGAAATAAAATGATTTCAAATTTTTTTATTTTTTTCTAATTTTAAAATTTTATTTTCAATTAAATGTTATCATCCCCAACAAATGTTCCATGTGATCTTTCAAAATCATTGTCCACTTAAGATTACAACCAATTATATTAATTATGATTTACTATGGATATGATAATAGGATAAGATTTATTTATTTCCATGAATGGGTTAATTTTAGGATGTTACAATGTCGACCAAACATGTTTCTCTTCCAGCTGTTATACAATGATAAAATTATTATGAAACCCTACTCATTATAAAGATTATAATATGATGAAATGTTAAAATGATTGTTAAACCAATATCTTTTAAAATGGTTATGAACATGTTATACATTTATTAAACTCATTTAACTTCTTATGAAATGATATGATAAATTTATTTTGATATTTTAGAGGTCATAAATATTTATTTAATTATCAAACGATTGCGAACTCTATCACTATATGATGAATTTGGTAAAGATTTATATCTCTTGAGATAGATAAGAAAGGAACAGATAGGGTTCTAGGTTTGTTAAGACAATATTTACTCTATGATTGTATTGGGAGTGAACCATGACTGATATGATGGTTTTGGGGGTGAACACATTCCTATATTATAGCCTTGAAATTGATCACTTACTACATTGGAAATTATTCTATAAGATTATTTTTATGAAAAAAATCTTCAAATTATTCCAAAATTATGAACTCATGTAATATATTATTTGATTCCCTTATGATTACTATTTTATAAACTGCCCATAACTATTCCAGGACTCATGATTATGATCACTGATATTCAATTTTTTGTTTTAATATGATATTCTCAGGTTATCATGTCCTTGTCTTCGGGTTATGCTTACGTATCTCCCTTTTTTAACCAAATTTAGAATCTAATCTAACCCTATCATATGTTTCCTTTAAAAATGTTATGATGAATGGGTTTATGAATAATGTTTTTGAATATATTACTAAGGGAGAATATGTTTCTATGAAATATACAAGATACTAATGTAATTAGATGATTGTGTTTCAAGTTTCCATTGGAATTAAAATATTATTGTCCCCAGTTGTGTTTTTGTGAAATGTAATGAATATTCATCTTAATATATGAAATATCAATGTACAAAATGAAATGGTCTCTATATATAGTTTCTATGATCAATAACATAATATATAAAAACTTTAATCAAAAAAATGTTATTTTCACCCATAAGAAATATTTTTTTAGATATTGATATATCTATTTCCATTAAACTGCATTTAAAAAAATCAAAAAAAGGAAAGAGACTTATTCTTTAAATAAATCATGAATTCTTACAATATAATCCATGAATTAAACAATAGTGATAGAAGTTGTAAATATTTTGTTTTCCATATATTTTTAAATAGAACAATTATCTATTCATTTTTAATGAATTTCAAAACATTTTGATTTTTTAAACCATTTTTTGTAATTAAAAATAGATATAAAATATCATTCAAGATAATTTTGTTTCTACATAAATATATCATGAAATTAATTTTAAAAATATATACATGGAATTAAAATATTTTTAAGGAAACATTTTTTGGATGATTTTTAAAATAATTCCCTTTAATTTGAGTTTGATTCATCAAATGTGTTATTAATATTGATAAATAATAAACCTATGTCAATATTTTTGTACCTTGGGATACTTTTAAAATATTATTATTCCTTTTTTCGATTATTAAATTTTTCCATAAAATAACATAATCATTTAAATAGAAGTTAAAGGTTTTCACGATATTTGAACTATATATAAAAAATGGATTCTGTAGGTTAATTATGATAGATGTGATCATTACCCAACCATATCAAGATTTATAAAAATAAAATAATTATTATTTTTATACATAAATATTACTTTTATTAGAAATCATAAAAATAGAGTTTTGAAAAATTAACTGTATTACTATCAAGGAGGCGGTATGTTGGACTTATGTGTGGGTAACCTTCCTATTTACAAATTCTAATTATAGAAATTATTTTATTATTATTATATCATTATATAACTATTATAATATCATTAATAACAAATAATATTATTTTATATAATTTTATATATAATCCATAGGTCTTTATTATGAAAAATGAATCATATTGCTTCATGGATGCGGTAGTTCAAATATAAACCCGATTGAGGATAAAAAAATTTTGGGACTGATAAGTTATTAAAATATGTTATATAATATAATTAAATATTTATATATATATATATCATTAATAAAATATGTATACATTAATTATTTCATTATAAACTATTGCAGGAGTCGATGATGGATAAATAATTACTTTAGTTCATGAGGCACTACTCTTGCGTACATGTGAATGGTTCATTACATTACAAATTGATGTAATTTGGAGATATATATATGTTATTACATTAATATAATAAAATATCAGTATTTGGGATATATTGATGTTGTTATATCTTCATTATTAAAGAATATTTTATCTCATTGGAATAATAAGTAACAAACGTTTGATGAATAACAATACAAATTTTTAGTTCAACCTATTATGGTTTAAAGAAAATGTTTAGGTAGGTTATTATTATTATATATATAATGTATCTAGGATGGGAGTTTGGATGTATATATATTTTTTTCTATTTTATGGTTGAATCAAAGTGTTTTTCATGTGTGAATAAATTAAAAAAAAGTGGGTCCCTTTTTTAATATTTGGGAGGGACACTCAATAAATTTAATAAAATTATAAATTAATAAAATTTAATTATGACAAAAAAATGGATAAATTTTTTTAAAAATTAAAATCTCATATGAGTATGTTAATAAATTATCTCCTACAATAATATATTGAAAATTTTGGATCATATAATTTCTCTTATCTTTTTGTTTCAAGTCTTCATCAACCCTTTCGACAGTTATGGGCATATCAATGTATTTTTTACTTTTAAGGGGGTAAAATTATTACTATAATAAGAAGAATGGCTTAAAAATGAAAAATGTTTAATAATTGAAAACATATATCAATCATCTAGATTATTATAAGATTTTAATAAATTATAAATCATTAAATAAAATATTAATTACTATAAAATTACTTTTATGATAATTTTATAATTATTAATTTAATATGTCTTTTAAAACTACAATATTGTATTTTAATTAGAATTAAATATATCAAAACACATATAAAATATCATATTTATACACATAAACATATGATCACAAAATTTCTATTTAATTATATTACTTTTAATACTTTTAATATCATTCTTTTAAATTTTCTATTAATTGAATATTTATTATATTAACATTGCATAAGCATTTAAGGTGATTATTTATTCACTAAAAATAAATAATATGATCAATTTAAGTAATTTTAGATTTAAAATTTTAACAATAACAAAAAAAATATCCACTAGTTATTCTACTGCAAATTGTATTGATGTTATGAAAAAAATTATGTGACATTTTTTACTTTTCATTACATAAAATAATGAAATGCTAATAATCAAATTAAAATGTAAAAAACACTATACAATTTACCACATCTAACATATTGATGAAATAAAAACATAAAATAAAATTTTCCATGATTTAGTGTAATTTTTTTGTCCCTATGATTTAATTTTTAGCATTAATTACTTGATCCACACATTATCAAGGAAAAAACAACAACTGGAGTTAATATTAACATTGATAAAAAATAAAAGAGTAAGTTTAACAAAATCCATAATTCCAAAATCAAAATATGGAATTTATTTTATATTACTATAAAATTATAGTTGGAGACATTGAATTAAAATTAAAATTAAAAATGATGATGAATATTCGGTTTTTAGAAAAATGGCATTGGATTAGAAAAAAAATTTGATAATAAATTCATGATTATAATTCAATACTAATATAATCATTTTAATTTTCCAATAAAAAGAAACTATTTATACTTTAAGACAAATAAATATATAATTTTTATTTTTAAATATTCATAAAAAATAATTTTCAGTAAAAATTATATTTTGTACAACACATTAGAAAATAAATATTTTCATGAAATTCTAAAAAATTCATCTTTATATAGTTTTAAATTGATATATTTAAAAATTAAAATCATATTGTAAAATTTTAATTATATAATTTACAAATTATCCTATTTAATTTAAACCTTATGGTGACTAAAAATACAATTTTTTTGAAATAATTTTTATTTCCTTTTGACATAAAACATTAAAAATATAATTATAATGAATATAAATTTATAATATCATAGTAATGAATAATTATGAGATATAAAATCGATTTATTCAAATATTAAAATGGTTTATATGTTATTACACCTGTTTGAAAAGTGAATACACAATTTTAATCTATTATTAAAAAAATTACAATATCTTTCCCTCAATGATTTTTATGATTCCTATGATTCTTCATAAACCTTCTAATTAATCCAAAAAATCCTTATACTAGTGAATAAACTAATTTTAAAACAATGTATATCTATTTTAATAAATATAAATATTTCTTCCTTATATTAATGGTTCCCTTCTTATTTATCATCATTAGGGTTTAAAACATTAGATTAATCTGAAAAATATTTAAGAAACATTGAAATATGAAAATTGATATGTTCCTAAAGTAAACATGGAAGAATTAATACTATATGGGAAACATCATTGGATTTATCTGGGATTTTATATGGTCTAATTAACTACATACTAATCTTCCATTTTTTACCAAAAATAATATAACTTTTCCATGAAGATACTTTATAAAAAACCATCACCTAAAATAAATGAATGATACTTTAAATGATTATCAACAAAACATTTATACCTAAACTATGCCACCCTCATATATTGTTGAATCGTATTAACATTATCAACCATTTTATCTAACATATATAGTTCCATAAATATCTTTACTCCTACTTAATCCCATAATATAGTAATTTTACATATCATTCCGTTTAATTCCTCAAAATGTGAAATCATTATACTATAATGAAAACTGTAATTATAATAAAACAAAAACAAATTTAAATACCAACATCCCTGGTAATATATGGAAAAACCATGAATCATACCTCACATAGTCTGACTCCTTTGTACAAAATATCCATTAGATTGAGTAAGGAAATATATATTCTAGTTGGACAGAATTTCGTAGTTCAGTTAATCACATATATATAACCCAAAACCCATTATTACCACAATATGACTTTGGTAATCCCACAAAAATTAATTTATATATTTTCTTATTTACACTCCAATATAGAAAAAAGATTAATCTTTTAATAAGTTAAGTGTTGTTCTTCATTAAACATCATAGAATTCTATCTTATATTGTAAATTATATATTACCACTTTTTATTAAATCTCTTAGGTAATATTCTCAAAGGAAAATGTATCATAGTGATTCTAGGAAGAGAATAAAAATATATATATGGGATTCTATAAAAAAAATCACTCTTCAACTTGGAATCATAGGTCACCCATAATCTATTCCAAATTTATGAACACATACTTTGTAAATACCCGTAAAATTCAAGTAAAACTTTTTCTTAATTTTCTTTGATATTTTACAAGAACGCAGTTTCTGACGGCACCTGATTCCGAGGCCCGGTGTGCCCGGAATCAATTTCCTAAGTTTAGCTCAGGTGCGTTCAGTGAACGAATGAGTGGGAATTTCTAACATTGAAACCGGTGCTCAGAATCAAATTTCAAGGGCACCGATGGAACCGCAACGCCGGTATTTGCTTAGGAATGCCTATTCCGGAGTTGCGTTTTCACGGGAGGAGTTGTTAAAATTTGTGGCTTAATTGAGGAATGAATAAAATTGTGAGACAATTTTATTTCTTAAGTCTAAGGTAGTTTTATCCTACATGGGGAAGTTGGGGTGGCACCTAACTACCCATGTGAGGATAAATGAGAGGATAATGTGTGGTGGGGCCCACACGACCCCCACCTTTTCAAATTCCCCATAACTCCCTAACTCCTCTAAACCCCCCACTTTAGTTGTGTAACTCTTCCTCTCCCCTCTCTCCCTCTTAAATTCTTTCCAACCTATCACTTAATGAATTAGGCAACTCATTGTTTAATTGATTAAGTGAATTAGGTTTTTAATTTTTGTAAGTTTGAATGAATGGAAAAATAATAAAATAAGGAGAGGCCTTATTTTATTTTGGGAGTTTGGTTGTGTGAGAGATTTTGGAAGAGAGATCTTCCCTCTTTTGAAGAACTTCATCTTCAACGAAGAATGACGCCTCTTCAACGAAGAACGACGCCTCTTCAACGAAGGACGCCGACGCACCCATTATCCTTTTCTTCATGTGACAAGATAGGAGACACTGATTCTTCTTTGGGTGCACTTCTACAACGATGGAAGTGACGAACGTCAACAACCTTCTTCGAATTCCTCCCTCGGATCCTACCGACGTGTAGTGTCTTCCACAGCCGACGTAGCTCGGGATTGGGAGTGTGTGACGGACGCGGCGAAAGATGAACTTCGTCGTCTTCTTTCCGCAACACCGTCAATGAACGAAGAACTTCAATCGACGAATCAAAGGTAGGGGTTCGTTTCATTTTGTTCTTGATTCTATCTTTGACGTTCTACAAGTAATGAGAACCCCTTGTTATCGTTTAACAGGAGGAGGCCGGACCGCACGAACACGGCCGATCCTCCTCCCTTTTTATTCTTTCTTGTCATTAAAGTTCGAAAGAAAGTGACGCGGTGCCGTCGCACTGCGTGGGAAAGAACGGAAAGTATGTGCGTCATCGTCACGCCACGCGGGATCGGGCAGCAAGAATGTGCGACGTCGTCATGCCGCGCACTCAAAATTTTAAACCCTCGTGCGTGGGTATTTTGATTGCAAGGTGTTCGTATAATTTATTTTGGATAAATTATACCCTCTTCAATGATTAAAATCATGTGTTATTGTTTGCCAATTGTTAACACCTAACGCGGAGGGCGCGGGCTGAACAAACACGACCCGACAACCCTCCGCAGCTTGTTTATCAATGTGCGGATCAACGGACGACGACAAAGAAGGCCGCTATGGAATTTGAATCCCTTCGCAGTGAAGATCGGGTCCCGGGAGGACCATTGGTGAAGAAGGCAAGAGAAACGGACCACCGGAGCGCGTTCGGTGGTCTGCGGAAGGCGGTGGCGGCGCGCCGCCGGAAGGTCGGTGGCGGCGGTGCGCCGCCGGCCTCAATTAGCGGCGAGGGCGGGCCGCGCACACCCCCGCCCGCGGCTTCCGCTCGGCCGCGTTGGCCGAGCGGCGGCTGGCCGGTCAAGCCGGACCGAGCCGGCCGGGCCGGGTCGCACAGGATGGGCCGGGCCGGGCCCAGCCGGGTCGGACCCGGGCCGGGACGGGTCGCCCAGTTCGGGCCGACCCAGGGGGGGTCGGGCCGGGTCGGTCCGGGCCCAGACCCCCCGTTTTCGGACCACTTTCAGTCAAATGCCCATATCTTGGGCTACGGACCTACGATCGACGCACCGTCAGTTGCGTAGCGATCTTTGGAATGAGACGGTCGTTTCGGTATATTACACTCAAGGTTTCGGAGAACTTTGGGTTCGGCCGGGTTGGTTCGTACACGAAACCAACCGGGCCCTCGGAGTGGAAACGCTTATATCTTTAGCACCAGACGTCCGATTGACGTGCCGTAGACTTTGATGGAATCCTCTAAGTGAGACGGATCTTTTGTCTTACTCCGCTCGAGATTTGGATGTCGTCGGAGTGCGGTCACGTTGGTTCGCTCACGAAACCAACCGGGCCCCTAAAACGAAAAAGCCAATAACTCACAGACCGGGCGTCCGATTGACGTGCCGTCTGTTTCGTTGAATTCTTCTTAATGAGACGGAACTTTTGGCATACTTCGCTCGAGATTTGGATACATTTGGATAGTGGCCGGGTTGGATTGCACCCGAAATCCAACCGAGCCCCTGGAACGGAAAAGCTGATATCTTTCAGACAGGACGTCTGTTTGACAAACTGTCAGCAGCATTGATGATCTCGTTGAGAAACGGTCCCTATGAGTATAGCCTATGAGAGTTCGGGGTACAGTTGAGATACGGCCGGGATTGGTTTGCTCACGAAACCAACCAGGGCCCTGGGATGAAAAGGCTAGTAACTCACAGACCGGGCGTCCGATTGACGCGTCGTCTGTTGCGTTGAGACCCCTATGACGAGGAGGTCTTTTGAGATACTTCTTCGTGGGACTTTGAGATACTTGGAGTATTGACCAGTAGCTCATGGATCGGACCCTCCCAGAGACGAGCGTACGAAGTACAGAGACCGTGTAGCTGGCTGGGACCTGAAGACTGCTTGTCCGATTCGAGTCGGAGAGACTTGTATAGCCCAGCGGGAAGCACTACTGTGTTTGGGTGGCAGACCCACAGCGAGGAACACTACTGTGTTTGGGTGGCAGACCCGCGGTACTCGACAGGAGGAGTACCTCTGTAGGCTATGAGGGGGGAGCACTACTGTGTTTGGGTGGCAGACCCCGTCGGGAAGCACTACTATATGAGGTGGCAGGCCCGCGGTACTCGACAGGAGGAGTACCTCAGCAGTCTTAGGTTATTGAACAGTACCTCGGAGTCGTGACAGGACCACTGTGCACTCCAGAGATGGAGCTCTTCAGCAGTTACGGTTTCGATAATGAAAATCCTGGTTTGAGATGAGACTTTTGACCTTTGTGTTTACCTCATGATTGAGATGGGTCACTTGATAACTTAGGTATATGTATGGGCATATACATGGGTAGTGTTTGTCCATTGATTTCATGATCTTGATGTTTTACTTGTGATTGAGATAGGTTACTTGATAACTTAGGTATATGCATGGGCATATACCTAAGTAGAGGTTATCTGTTGGGATCTTCTTTGTGGTTATCCTTGTTGGTTTTTAGTGAGACCTTGATGGTCTCGGGGTCCCTACTGAGTATCGTTATACTTACCCCTGCACGGGCTATGCCCGCACCTCGTTGTGTTGGTTGTAGACGATAGACAGTGCTGACGGAGGCCGAGTGTTCGAGGATTGGACGGTACCCGGAGGTGGACTACACGACGAGTCAGTATCCGGAGGTGGACTTCGCGACAAGACGACACACGGAGGAGGTTGACGGGCGAGAGCGTTGTGGAGGCTATATGTACCTACCCTTCAGGTAGGATCCGTGGTGGACGATCCAGGAGCTGCGCCATCTGTACCTACCCATCAGGTAGGATCCAAGTAGGACGACCCAGGAGCCGCTTTCATTCTTCCAGCTATTGTATTTTTCTATTGTACTTTGTTCAGTTGTAGTTGTACTTCTTTTTGGGTTTGTATTTTGGGACATTTACCTTTCAGCACTTCTCTTTGTACTTAGTGTTTTACTTCCGCTTGTACTCTATGGTGTTTTGTTTACTTTTATAAAGGCAATGCCTTCCCAGTTATCGGGATTTACGTCTTTCGTGCTAGTCGCCAGCCCATGGCCAATGGAAGGTGTGCATGGGGTATTCATGGCATGGTCCCCGAGGACGGGTCGTGACAAATTGGTATCAGAGGAGTCGGTTCTACCGCAGAACTTATAACTCTGATATTTTCTTTCTGTGAATCAATAGTGTTAAGAGTACCGAGTGTGGTTTTCAGTTCAGGGAGTCCATTTTTGGTGTGGGCGGCCGACGTATCCATACACCAGGACCTTGACAACTGATTTCCGACTTTGTGCACAAAAACACGGATTGCGTGTGTGTTTCCAGATGTTTTATTTAAATATCGGCTCAAACCAGGTCAGCTCACCAGGTATAAGTCTTTTGACCATGTCATGTTTGTTTCTTTTAGGATGCCTCCCCGCGGACGACTAGCTAGAGCCCTGAGAGTTGTTCGTACTGACAGCCCGCCGAGCGACATGGCCTCAGAACAGGGCTCTATTCCAGTTGAGGCACCAGCGGAGGCACCAGCAGTACTACTACCCATTGGGCCACTGATGCCACCATCCCCAGCAGCAGAGGGTTCACGTTGCTTGAGCGCACTGCATGAGTTCCAACGCCAGAGGCCACCCAAGTTCCGGGGAGAGACGGACCCGCAGGCGGCTGAGGATTGGCTGGAGGCTGTGGTGAGAGTCTTCAGGCTAGTGGGGACACCAGCAGACTTCATGGTGATCCTTGCTGTCGGCCTTCTTCAGGAAGCAGCAGGCAGATGGTGGATCCTGATGCTTCAGATGCATGACGAGGTGACACTTCTTTGGGCAGATTTTGAGAGCCTGTTCAGAACAGAGTTTGTACCAGCCACCCTTCAAGCGGTGCGTATACAGAAGCTACTTTAGCTGCGTCAGGGGAGCATGACAGTGGCGCAGTTTTCAGCGAGGTTCATAGACCTCTCGCGCTACTCCACAGATATGGTATGGGACCCGTTCTTCAGGGCCCGAACCTTCGAGTAGGGGCTCAGAAAAGAGATTAGAGCTTCTGTGGTTCCACTCAGCATTCCGACACATACAGGGGTGTTGGAGCGAGCCCTTTTGGTGGAGAGTTTCCTTGCTGAGCAGTCTCTAGTAGCAGGACCCACCACTAGCTGGCATGTGCCAGAATCTTCTACAGCAGGCAGTAGACAGATGACACAGAGGTCCAAGAGGACCAGACCTACAGGTGGTCGACCGCGTGACTTAGGGTCAGTAGTGTGAGGAACCAAGGGAAGTGATAGAGCCAGACCTGCCATGCAGTGTTACTCCTGCGGCAGAGTTGGTCACATGGCACGTGACTGTCCGACCCACCATGCAGATGACCAGTAGTTAAATGAAGAACCTCTGAGGCAGAGGCAGAGGTTCGATCAGGGCAGACCGCAAGGAGCAGGCGGCCATGGAAGAGGAGTTGGTCATGCAACTGGAGGTGGACGATGCTTCGGGGTGTTTCCACCCTGACCACCAGGAGGCCCACCCCAACCGCAGGGGACAGAAGGACATGGGAGAGCTCAGCTTCAGGCAGCTGAGTCCTATGGTCATGGAGCTCCGGAAGCAGATGGATAGGAGCGGGAGTAGCTCCAGACCTAGAGGCTATTGATCTTGTTGCTTCTAGTTTTTGTTGATGTTTGTCTGTAGTTGATTCGTGTCTTTGTACTATGAGCTGCAATAATAAAAAAAGACACTTATCTTTGTGATGTTTTCTTTCCTTTCCTTTTGTTTGGTTGATACTGAGTGGTTCCGATTAAAACTGTTGAGTTGACCCTCACTTTCGATATTTCTACTGGGGGAGACCTAGTGACCTCACACGGATGCCGACAGTGTGACTCGACCCTTGGAGGCGAGAGTGACCGTTGGATCTCTTTGTAGTTACGTCGATGCCTTACGATGTCATCCATGACATGAATGCATTATTCATGTCAGGATTGACTGTATTAGGCAATGAATGTGGTTCATCCAGGGGATGAGAACAGATTTCTCTTATCGGAAAAGAAGAAATCATAGCAGCTCTTGTGAGACTAGAGAAGGTCCAGGTCATCCAAGAGCGGATGAGGACAGCACAGGGCCGACAGAAGCCTTATGCTGACAGGACTTGGAGGCCTCTAGAGTTTGAGGATGACGATCACGTCCTTATACAGTTTTCACCTCGACGAGGTTTACGGAGATGTGGACAAGGCGTAAAATTATCCCGGAGGTTCAGTGGACCTTCTTAGGTCCTCAGCTGGGTAGGCGAAGTGGTTTACCGCTTGACGCATCCACCTCATTTTCACCAGGTGCACGATGACTTCCACATATCTCAACTGTAGAGATACGTGTTCGACCCTTCGCATATCATCGACCATGATGAACTGGATTTTGGAGATGAGGTGACTTTTGCAGAGTTCTAGTAGAGGTTGAGGATCGATGGGAGCGGGTTCTAGGAGAACGGTCGATTCCTCTTGTGCACTTTCGTAGGCAGCACAAAAACCTCCTGGTGAGCACATGAGAGCAGAAGGCTCAGATGTGTGCTCAGTACCACTTTTGTTCCCCTAGTTTGTGTTATAGCTTTACGGGGACGTAAAGCCCTGAGGTGGGAGTAATTTAAAGACCCGTAAAATTAAAGGAAAAGTTTTTCTTAATTTTCTTTGGGATTTTACAAGAACGCAGTTTCTGACAGCACCTGATTCTGAGGCCCGGTGTGCACGGAATCAATTTCCGAAGTTTAGCTCGGGTACGTTCAGTGAACGAACGAGCGGGAATTTCTAACTTTGAAACCGGTGCTCGGAATCAAATTCTGAGGGCACCGATGGAACCGCAGCGCCGGTATTTGCTTAGAAATGCCTATTCCGGAGTTGTGTTTTCACGGGAGGAGTTGTTAAAATTTGTGGCTTAATTGAGGAATGAATAAAATTGTGAGACAATTTTATTTTTTAAGTCTAAGGTAGTTTTATCCTACATGGGGAAGTTGGGGTGGCACCTAACTACCCATGTGAGGATAAATGAGAGGATAATGTGTGGTGGGGCCCACACGAGCCCCCACCTTTTCAAATTCCCCATAACTCCCTAACTCCTCTAAACCCCCCCACTTTAGTTGTGTAACTCTTCCTCTCCCCTCTCTCCCTCTTAAATTCTTTCCAACCTATCACTTAATTAATTACACAACTCATTGTTTAATTGATTAAGTGAATTAGGTTTTTAATTTCTGTTAGATTGAATGAATGGAAAAATAATAAAATAAGGAGAGGCCTTATTTTATTTTGGGAGTTTGGTTGTGTGAGAGATTTTGGAAGAGAGCTCTTCCCTCTTTTGAAGAACTTCATCTTCAATGAAGAACGACGCCTCTTCAATGAAGAACGACACCTCTTCAACGAAGGACGACAATGCACCCATTATCATTTTCTTCATGCGACAAGAGAGGAGACGCTGATTCTTCTTTGGGTGCACTTCTACAACGACGGAAGCGACGAACGTCAACAACCTTCTTCGACTTCCTCCCTCGGATCCTACCGACGTGTAGTGTCTTCCACAGCCGACGTAGCTCGGGATTGGGAGTGTGTGATGGACGCGGCGAAAGATGAACTTCATCATATTCTTTCTACAACACCGTCAATGAACGATGAATTTCAATCGACGAATCAAAGGTAGGGTTTCGTTTCATTTTGTTCTTGATTCTATCTTTGGCGTTCTACGAGTAATGAGAACCCCTTGTTATCGTTTAACGGGAGGAGGCTAGACCGCACGAACACGGCCGATCCTCCTCCCTTTTTATTTTATTTTTGTCATTGCGGTTTGAAATAAAGTGACGTGGTGTCGTCGCATCACATGGGAAAGAACGGCAAGGATGTGCGACATCGTCACGTCGTGTGGGATTGGGCGGCAAGAATGCGCGACGTCGTCACGCCGCGCACTCAAAATTTTAAACCCTCGTGCGTGGGTATTTTGATTGCAAGGTGTTCGTATAATTTATTTTGGATAAATTATACCATCGTCAATGATTAAAATCATGTGTTATTGTTTTCCAATTGTTAAAACCTAATGCGGAGGGCACGGGCCAAACAAAAACGGCCCGAAAACCCTCCGCAGCTTGTTTATCAATGTGTCGATCGACAGACGATGACAAAACAGGCCGTTACGGCGTTTGAATCCCTTCGCAGTGAAGATCGGGTCCCGGGAGGACCATTGGTGAAGACGGCAGGAGAAACGGACCACCGGAGCGCATCCGGTGGTCCGCGGAAGGCGGTGGCGGCGCGCCGCCGGAAGGTCGGCGGTGGCGGTGCGCCGCCGGCCTCAATTAGCATCGAGGGCGGGCCGCGCACACCCCCGCCCGTGGCTTCCGCTCGGCCGCGCTGGCCGAGCCGCAGCTGGCCGGTCGAGCCGGACCGAGCTGGATGGGTCGGGCCGTGCCGGGCCGGGCCCAGCCGGTTCGGGCCGACCCAGGGGGGGTCGGGCCGGGTCGGTCCGGGCCCAGACCCCCCGTTTTCGGACCACTTTCGGTCAAATGCCCATATCTTGGGCTACGGACCTCCGATCGACGCACTGTCAGTTGCGTAGAGATCTTTGGAACGAGACGGACGTTTCAGTATATTATACTCAAGGTTTCGGAGAACTTTGGGTTTGGCCGGGTTGGTTCGTACACGAAACCAACCGGGCCCTCGGAGCGGAAACGCTTATATCTTTAGCACCGGACGTCTGATTGACGTGTCGTCGACTTTGATGGATTCCTCTAAGTGAGACGGATCTTTTGGCTTACTCTTCTCGAGATTTGGATGTCGTCGGAGTGCGGTCGGGTTGGTTCGCTCACAAAACCAACCGGGCCCCTAGAATGAAAAGGACAATAACTCACAGACCGGGCGTCCGATTGACGCGTCGTCTATTTCGTTGAATTCTTCTTGATGAGACCGAACTTTTGGCATACTTCACTCGAGATTTGGATACATTTGGATAGTGGCCGGGTTGGATTGCACCCGAAATCCAACCGAGCCCCTGGAACGGAAATGCTGATATCTTTCAGACAGGACGTCCGTTTGACGAACCGTCAGTGGCGTTGATGATATCGTTGAGAAACAGTCCCTATGAGTATACCCTATGAGAGTTCGGGGTACAGTTGAGATACGGCCGGGATTGGTTCGCTCACAAAACCAACCGGGCCCCTGGGATGAAAAGGCTAGTAACTCACAGACCGGGCGTCCGATTGACGCGTCGTCTGTTGCATTGAGACCCCTATGACGAGGTGGTCTTTTGAGATACATCTTAGTAGGACTTTGAGATACTTGGAGTATCGACCAGTAGCTCGTGGAGCGGACCCTCCCAGAGACGAGCATACGGAGTACGGAGACCGTGTAGCTGGCTGGGACCTGAAGACTGCTTGTCCGATTCGAGTCGGAGAGACTTGTATAGTCCCGTGGGGAGCACTACTGTGTTTGGGTGGCAGACCCAAAACGGGGAGCACTACTGTGTTTGGGTGGCAGACCCGCGGTACTCGACAGGAGGAGTACCTCTGTAGGCTATGAGGGGGGAGCACTACTGTGTTTGGGTGGCAGACCCCGGCGGGAAGCACTACTATGTGAGGTGGCAGGCCCGCGGTACTCGACAGGAGGAGTACCTCAGCAGTCTTAGGTTAGTGAGCAGTACCTCCGAGTCGTGACAGGACCAATGTACACTCTAGAGATGGATCTCTTCAGCAGTTACAGTTTCGATAATGAAAATCCTGGTTTGAGATGAGACTTTTTACCTTTGTGTTTACCTCATGATTGAGATGGGTCACTTGATAACTTAGGTATATGTATGGGCATATACCTAGGTAGTGGTTATCCGTTGATTTCATGATCTTGATGTTTTCCTCATGATTGAGATGGGTTACTTGATAACTTAGGTATATGCATGGGCATATGCCTAAGTAGAGGTTATCTGTTGAGATCTTCTTTGTGGTTATCCTTGTTGGTTTTTAGTGAGACCTTGAGGGTCTCGGGGTCCCTACTGAGTATTGTTATACTCACCCCTGCACGGGCTATGCCCGCACCTCGTTGTGTTGGTTGCAGACAACGGGCAGTGCTGACGGAGGCTGAGTGTTCGAGGATTGGACGGTACCCGGAGGTGGACTACACGACGAGTCAGTATCCGGAGGTGGACTTTGCGACGAGACGACACACGGAGGAGGTTGACGGGCGAGATCGTTGTAGAGGCTATCTGTACCTACCCTTCAGGTAGGATCCGTGGTGGACGATCCAGGAGTTGTTCCATCTGTACCTACCCTTCAGGTAGGATCCGAGGAGGATGACCGAGGAGCCGCTTCCGTTCTTCCATCTATTGTCTTTTTCTGTTGTACTTTGTTCAGTTGTAGTTGTACTTCCTTTTGGGTTTGTATTATGGCCATTTACCTTTCATCACTTCTCTTTGTACTTAGTGTTTTACTTCCACTTGTACTCTATGGTTTTTTGTTTACTTTTATAAAGGAAATTCCTTCCCAGTTATCAGGATTTACGCCTTTGGTGCTAGTCGCCAGCCCCTGGTCTATGGAAGGCGGGCTTGGGGTAGTCACGGCACGGGCCCCGAGGACGGGTCGTGACATACTTATTCAAAATTTAACTTAAGATACTTACTCTAATTATAAAATTAAACAATTTCCTATAAACCATGGTCATCATATAGAGCATTACTAATTATTTTAGATTGATATTATTTCACTAAAACCTAATTAAAATAAAGTGAGATATTTCTTCCACAACATGTAGTCCAAAAATCATCAAATTATATACTAAAGGGTCATTTCCAAAACATCAATTGGTTAATGTATAATTATTTTTCAACTTAACAAATTAGATATTTTTTTACTCCATACTGATATTTAATCATGTATTCATTACAGTTTCTCAATTCCATCCATATAATAGTTGTTAGGTATAAATATTTCATAGTTAATATATATTTAAAATCTTTATAGTAATTATATATTTCAAATTAATATACATATATACAATGCCTCGATACATTTAAGTCAAAAACAATACCATCTACATATAGATCATGTGTGTAATAAAAAACTCATGAGGTTTTAGATTATGTGAAGCATAATAAATTTTTAAACAATTATGTATCAGTAAAGAAAAATATCCTTTCAATAATTCCTAAATGTAGATGATGAGGTTTTCATTTCAATAACGGAATTCAAAAATTGGTTAAATGAATATTCTTTTTCTTAGTTCCTAAAAAATATCATAAAAGTTCTTTTTATATGTTAATTTAATTCATGTTTATGTTAAAAATGATAGTGGGATTGAAAAATGAAAAAGATCAATAAACCACTTGTATGAGTCCATTAAAAAAACTTAACCTATGAATAATAGTATCATTTCTATGTTTATACATTCATCAAATAGTTATGGTTTAAAGGGATACAAATTTATGCCCTTTATTTTTAAAATGCCTCTATGGAATGAAATCTAATGTAAAAAACATCGTTGATAAATATTCAATGTAACTACTTTTCACTCATGGTATTCAAGATAATCCATATAGCCTTTTCAAAATACTCATAAAATTTTGATTAAATCAGTAAATCAATAATAAAATCAACCAAAAACTTATTCTACTATTCATGGAAGACACTAATAATAAAATCCATTAATAATATTGGGTAGTTTTTCAATGTAAACAGATTAAACATAATGTCATAATGCTTTTATCTTGTTTAATTATTTTCTATAATTCATTATCCTTAACAATCAGCTGATGGTGCCTAGAACATATTTCAACCTTTAAAAAATAATAATCTCCCTATATATGATCAAACAAGTCATTTTTTAGGAAATAGATGATATTTCGTAATATTGATTTTATTCAGGGATCTATTATAAATGAATATACTTATTGATCAATTATTATTTAAAAAAAATAAAATAGTAGCATTCCATGGTAATGTTCCAGGATGAATGAAAACATTTTCAAATGAATCTTGTAACTTTTTTTCAATTAAAAATATCTAGTTAATAAATTTTATATTGGATTATTGAAATTAGATTATCATAATTCAGCATGAATATAGTTATCTCCACTTCTTAATTGTGTATAACACTTGGCTACTCATCAAGAAAAAAAACTATTGATTTTCTAATAGCTAATCTTTAATCATTATAGATACCTTGTTTTTTAAAATATGAGAAATATAAATTTCATTTATTTATTTTAATAAGTTATAATATTTATTATACATTTTCATTATAAAATATTCATTACATAATTGAGACTGAAACTATTTAATAACAAAATATTCATTTTTTATACACTCTATCTTATCATAGAAAAAATAGAGACAATCAATTCACAGAATAACATCAAAATCTATTAGGGGTAATATAATAAAGTTTTTAGGTAATTTATATATACAAAACAAACCAAAGGATTATATAATCCCTTTTAACTTTATATTTAACCAATGTGTTTTTACAAAATGATCTAGATTCATTTCATTTTTGGAAATTTCTAATTTACATAAATTTTTCTAGAATTGAATAAATGTGTATACAAGAAATAAAACAAGTCATAAACATGATCTAAATAATCAACTAAAAAACTATTAACACTTTTTTATGGACCAGTATCTAATGTAGATGTTGAAAATTATTTCAATAAACCCATATAATTTTAGTATTTCTACTTACCACCATTTTTTTTTCTTTAAACACTCTTAAAAATAATTACGAATCTCATTACATTTTACAAATATTAATGAATTCATATTGATATATTCCTTACCAATAAAATTAAAATTTTAGTATAATTAATTAAGTGTATTCCCCATCTTTAAAAATCAAAAACAAACATTCAATATGCTTTTAAACATTACATGAAATTATATTTACCACTGTTGGAATATTATTGGGGAAATACTCCAAAATATTTTTGTTGAATGGTTTTCTATTTCATATAAACTAGGAAATTTCATGATCTTATCATCTCGAGGAACATGATTATCAAAATATTCTATCATAGCATTATCATATCAGATAAAAACTTTATCATAGATTTTAAATTAATAAGCAGGAAATGATATCCATAAATGTTTTTTAAATCTTGAGTCAAATATATTAATTTTACTATTAGTGTCCCAATAAAAATACATCACATAACCTAAAGATATTTTTATTTTTCAATCATACATTGACATAGAAAATTTATCTTTTACATCAATTACAACATATTTTTATCAATTCTGAGCAAAAAAATTCAAAGGAATGCAAATCACTAAAAAAAGGTTTTTAAATGTTTCTGATTCCATAGAATTGTGATTATATCTCTCATATGTATTCTTAACCAATAAACACGTCAATTATATTTATATTGAAAATTATAAATGGACAGTGTTAAAAAATTTATCCTAAAAATCATGACATCGAATATATTTTATTGGTATTTAGTCCACAACTCAGGAGGCTGAGGTGATCCACTAAATACTTGATTGTGGGGCCATATAAAATTCTATTCTATCAATGTGTTACTCTATGGTAAATATAGAAATTCTTATTTATGGATACCATCACCATTTATATAGTTCTTCAAATAACACATCATTATAAAAACACATTATTTACAATTGTATCTATTTTTGGTTGATGATCTTAATAGATATTTTTCTCTTGGATCATTGTAATTATAGATTCAATATTTCTGGTGTGGAAAACTATTATGAACACACATAGTTTCGATAAATAATCATCATAATCATAAAATTTTATATAATTTAATATTGAACATTAAGTAAATACTTATTAACATATTCGATATACATTATCCAAAACTTATAAGTGATCTAAAAACATCTAATAATGTAAACTATATCTAAAAACCCTTAACCCATACATATTATTATGTTTTATGGAAATAATTATTTCTCCTATATTTGAGGATATTTTTTGTTTTATCATTTTAGTGAAAAAGTTCATAAGTATAACATAATAAAAAATATATTTCACGATTGAAATTTCCACTCAATATCAATTTACCAACAGAATATATCATTTAAAATATAATATTTTTTCTTTTCATGAAACATCTTTATGAATTTCAAAATCATATATTGTTTCCACTATACATATATAAAAACAACCATAAATATTTTAAAAGGGGGTTTGAGATCATAAATTTCTATAAGTGAACTAAAAATAAATAATTCTATTAGTTTGGTGGAAACCCTGAAATCTTGTGAAGTGTTTACATTTAACACAATATTTGTTGAAACAATTAATGAAATAATTATGAATGAAAATTATAAACACATTTTTCTCAAAAAAACATTTAAAACATATAACAAGAATAAATAATACATATAAGATACTAGGGGGATGATTTTAGAATCATCATATATATAGAATAACCCTCACAGTTATAAACTGAATAACCATCATGGTTATACATGGAATAACCATCACAATAAAAATTATGATAACTATCATAGTTATACTTTATATAACTTTCATATTTTACATGAAATAACAATCATGGTAATACATGTATTAAACCTCAAATTTAAACATTAAATAACCCTCAAGGTTATACTTGAAAAAATAATCTTGGTAAATTCCTATAATATCTTAGGAAAAACATAATCTAATAACTCAGTCACTATAAAAAATACAATTGAAATCTATAATGGGAACACATAAACTATATTTATAATGGAACAACTCTTCATCACAAACAATGTCTATAAAATATAGTTTATCATTTAGAACATTTAATTATAAAATATTATTATTTTCCTACATAATAAAATATTTTTTGATATAAATATATACTTTTCTTTTAATTTTTTTTAACTTAAATTTTTAAATATAATGTATGGTGGTTATTTATTAGAATAAAAAAAAGTTATTATCAAGGTCAAAAACATGAAAAAAAATTTCAAGGAGATGGTTAATGTCATTTTTACAATATATGTTAAATATAACATTTGTTCATTCATTTTAAAATAAAATCAAAATATTCAATAAAAAGATTAGTTTTAAAAACCATTGCAATAAATTAACAATAGACAAGAAATTTATTAAAAATTATTTTTTTCATATAATTACATCCCAAAAATCATTTTAAAATTAGGACTAGGATGAAATGAGTTTTATAGGATTAATTATAAGTGTGTTTTTCTAAAATTAAACTTAAGTTGAGTCAAATTTATAGTTTCCATTCTTTATCTTCCATAAAAAAGAATGTATTAATTATTTACTTTATTTATACCATTTGTTATGTTTATTATTACTTTTAGTTCACATTTTACCATTTCATATACAACTACTTAGTAATTTATGATCATGTTATACGTTTTGATGATAATCAGATTATATTTCAAAAATGTATTAATTAGGTTGATTGTAGTCAAGGATCCAATTACCCCACCATATCCAAAATAATTATCAATAAATTATTACCACATTTACAAATAAATAAAACGTTTATCTGTAATCCAAAAATAATTTTACAAAAAAATGAGCAATGTTACAATAATGGAGACATTAGATTGTATGCATGAATGAGTAACGATTCTTTTTTTTTCAAAACCATTGTGGAATGGTGGCAAGTAATAATTTTTCATTATATAACAATTATAATTTAAAAAATATTGTATTATTTCATAAATTACTTTTATATAAAAAATCCATGTGATTGGGTGAAAAAAAAATTCACATCGCATAGTGGAGGTGGTTGTCCATACGTTCTCCTGAATGACGTTATCATTTATCAATTATTGAATGGGTATGAAAATATGAGTTATATTGTCTTTAATAAATTATTGATATGTAATTAATAATGTATATATCTATAACTATATATATATATTAAACCAATAATTAAAACAATCTTGAAAAGTCATTTATTGACAATGAATCACATCATTTTTCATAGAAATAGTCCATATTAGACATGAATAAAGGATTTCTTTTCAAAATTGATTAATTATTGAGATCAATATATATTTATCAATTACAAAATAACATCTAAATATTTTTAATATATAAATATTATTATATATTCATTTAAAAGGTAGATTTTATGGTGGTGGAAGAAATAATAATACACATTCCTATTATTATAAACTATACATTTTCATCAAAAAAACCTCTTATAGTTTAACCTATAAGAAATAATAGATGGGTTTATAATAAAATAAAAAATAGGGTGTGATTTGGGATACATGAAACTTTTTTGGGTTGGTATTGGATATTCCAAAATGTATTTTATTTGTGATGAAGTGGGAAGAAGTTTGTCCCTTTTATAAGAGAGGAGAAGCACACTATTGGAATTTCTTAAAATATTAAATTAATATGAATTAATTATGATTCCTCAATGGATTCATATTGTTAATATTAAACTATAACATAAGTAATAGTTAATTTATTATTATACAATAATATTGGGACTTGTTTGGATCGCATTATTACCCTTAATATATATTTTGACTCTTCATTAATTATTTTGACAATTATAGTGATATCTATGTTTAGTACACTTAAAAGGAATATATATTTAATATATAAAGAATAATGGATGATGAAATTTTAAATTTATTTATATGTTAAAACATATGAAATTAAATTTCCTTCTAAAATGGTTTATTTTAATTTTAAATTCTTTAATATTGTTTTACTAATTATTAAATTACATTAATATCAATTTTTTATTTGTTCATTTACTTTGAAAATTAAAAATACCGGGACAATTTTAATACAAAAAACCGAATAAAAAATCTCTAAAGTTTTATTTTGTTCTAAAAAATCTTGGTCCATAATTTTTATTTCAAATTATAAACTATTTAATTTTTTTAAATTGAATTATTTTATTAATATATTAATTACATTATTACTAGGTCTGCTTTGTGTAATGTTGTAAGGTAATTTTTTTCTTAATGAAAATTAAAAATTAAGTACCTTGGTGTATATAAATAATTTATAATTAAAAGTACTATTTTTAACTGAACATTTCCTATGTTAGTTCCCATGTAAAAAATAATATTGTTATTTAAAAGGGTAATTTTTTTTAAATTGTGACATTTCTTCAAATAAATTATTATAAGGGACATAATAACATAAAAATGTAAAAAAATTAACATATAATATAACTATGTAGGTTATGGTCATGATATATATATAATAAATATTATGAAACTTTTAGGGTCATTTTTATTCATATAATTTCATTATTAACATAAATGTCACTATTTCCCTCTTACTGTGAAAAAAATTACAATTTTTATTATTCATATTTAAAAATAAATTAAAGGTACCTATTAATAAAATATTGACATCCTATTTCTAAATATTGATACTATTTTTGGAGACTCAAAAAATATAATTTGAAGAGTTTAATTTAAAACTAAAGTGAAGATGAGAAAGAGTTTAAAAAATGTGTTTTCATGTATAGAAACGTTTTTTTCTAAATTCATATATAGAATTAATTACAAATACTATAGTTAAATTTTTTTTATCAAAATAAAGTAATGATATTTTTTAAATAAGAATTGTAGATTATGAATCTATAAAAAAATTAATAGAAAAGAGAATTGTACATAAAAATATGTATTTTTTACAATTCATTGTAAAATAAATATTTTCCAAAATATAAAAAAAAATTATCTTAATATATTTTTTAAATCCCTAAATAAAAATAAATTAATTTCCTTTGAACAAAACTCTATAATTTGAAAATATGTATTTTAAATAAAATAATATAATTCCTAAAATCCAATTTGGATAGAAATAAATCTCTTTTATCTTTTGATTAAAAAATTACATACCTTTAATACAATGAATATAACTACGTAATATCTTAATATTTAATAGTCATCATGAATAAAAAATATTATTTATATCATTACCTGGTATTTTACATTAATTACATATAAATATGGAAAGACACAAACTTATGATAAATCGTTGTGTTGTTTAGTGTTCCTAGAGCAGAAAGTGACAAATCCATCATTATTTACATAAAATTTATTCATTCAAGATGTTTTCCCACTATCTCATGTCATCAATATTGATTTAATGATCTGGACTATATGTTTCCCCAACAGATTGAAAAACAATTTCTACCTTTTAAAATATTTTTGAGGAACTTTTGGGTGTTTCACGACGTGAGCAAATGTGTCTCACTGTAACAGTTGTGGTCTCCCAAAAAAACATCACTCTTCATTCTATATTTTCCCTATATCACTTTTCTTACTATGTTCACATTATAAATGGATCATTTAACATGTGAATTGGAATTTAGTGTTTTCATCCCAGTTTGTGCCTAATTCTTCATATACGAGCTCTAGTATTGATCCTTGAATTTCCTATTATCGTGGGACATATTTTTATAATGAAATCATCTAATTTAATATAATATATAATGTCTTTAGTATCCTTCCATAAATTTTAAAATTTGATTAAATACCAGAAATATGATTTTATTAATATTTAGTAATAATATCTTTACACTAAAATATTATTGAAAAAAAATTATGTTAATTAAACTATAAAAATATCCTTAAATTACTCAATAATTTAATCACTACAACATACTAATTAATTTTATTCTAAATATTTTTTAATATGAAAAGAAATAATAAATTATTTTTAATAGGAAATAAACATTATTATTCAATGAAAAATAATTCTTCTTACAAGACACTTTTCAAAGAAACAAAAAAAATCATGCATTTTACATTTCAAAATTTGAAATAAAAAATACATTCCTTACATTTAATTTATTTTCTCATTTCATAGAAAATTTGTATGACAGATGAAATTTACCTTAACTTTAAATATTTTTTATATATCTCTAATGTTAATAAATTTTACTTGAATTGTTACCATACCTCAAATACTTTTATATTACCATATTCTTAATGTATATATAATCTCCACATAAGAATCATAGAAATAAAATTTAATCACGTTGACATTACATCATGGTTTAAATATATCAACATTTAATGATAAGTAGGTAATGAATAAAATAACTCTCAAAATACTGGTTTAATATTTAACATATTGCATGATATAAAAGTGAATCTCTATGAAATACTCTTACAGTGAGAAATATTTCATATCCACCTCCACTAAATCTCAATGAATGATCAAGATATATGAAATTATAAATAATTTATCACCATATCTTTTTTCTAATTATTTTTGTTTTCTTGTTATTTTAATCATGTTCTTATGAAAAAAAATTCATACACAAAAAACAAAAAAAAAGAAAAATTTTATATGTTTTCTAATGTGGGATTTTCATCCAAACAAGATATAAAACTTTTTTAATTTTTTTGGAATGATTTCCAAATTATAATTTACATTGAACAATAGCATGGACTATCTGCAAATTATATTCAACCCTCCTAAAAATATCTACAATTTATTAATTCTTTATAAACCAATGTCTAAATATACTATATTAATTTCCTATAAATCAACCTGAAATATATTATGAGTTTCGTATGAATGGATATAATAGGATGATATTCTGGATCACTTACTAAATGAAAAATTTGTGGCTTATATAGTAAAAATACTTATTCAATGTCATTGTGGGTCTAATGATAAATAAATAAGTAAATAAGATATCAAAATCATAATAAAAATTATTTTTTAATTAATATCATTGATTAGATGTTAGGAATGATCGATTATAAAACATTCTTGAGATTATTATCAAATATACTATTTAATGTATTAGAAATATTTGATCTAAAATCCATACATGAATTAAGAAATTTGACTTCATAAAATTATTAAAATATTAAAAAAATATTAAACCAATATTTTTAATTTCATAATATCATAACACTCTAAACATAAGAATATTTTCATTTACAATATTCATGTTATTCCGAAAAATCAGATTTGTCAACATTATCCCCTCATAAAAGACACTAATAATTGAATTACTATTTAACTGATGTAAGCATTTTAATATGATATCTGAAATAGGGAACAATGATTTTACTTTCAAACATATATGTATTGAATATTTATACTAAATTTCAATAATTTTAAGTGGGGCATGCATTTTTTTAAATAACTAATAAAAACTTTTGTGCTCAATAAAATTAAATTTGTAAAATGAAATCATACTAATTGAAATAACTCATTGGTTTGAGTTGTGAACATTATGTTCATTCATATTTGTTTTATATTATTTTCATTATGTTAGATCTCATATACATAGCATGAATTCCATTTTGATTTTTTTAATTCCCATTTCACACCATATAATATGTATATATTATTCATGTTTCTGTTTTTTCATGTTGATATAAATATAATTATGTGTAGAAAATAGTGAAATTATTATAATTTTGAATTATAATTATATCAAAATTAGGGTATGAATGGACAAAGGAGAAAACATGTGCTGCCTCCTAGAAGAAATTTGGATAAACATAATAGTCTCTTCTTAATGAAATTAAGTAAAAATGATAAATGAAACTTTTTTTATACATTATCTCCCACACTCATTAATTGATTTAATTTTTATAATAATTTAAAATGTATTATTCAATGATAATGAAATAATATTCAATTAAACTATTCAATAAAAATAAATAAATCAAAATAACCTAGTGGGTCTTCATTGATAATTAAATTTAATATGTTCTATATACTACAATGGTAATTAATTAGTGGTGGGATTATATTTTCTCTACCTCTAAAATTTTATTGTGAATTGAGTTTATAATCATGTTTACCTATACATTAATACTTTTAATATATTTTCTCTAATAAAAATAATCAAGATTATGAGATTTTTATTTTATATATAACTATATTTTATATTCCATCACCGATTGATTTTTCTGATATTTGTTCTTTATATTCTCAATATAACACACTATTTTTTATCCTTTTTCCCAGTGAAGAAATGTTATTCAATCAATAATATGAGTATTTCCATTCATACTAAAACTCCACAAAACCATTTAAACATTTTCTTCTTGATTGGTTCATAATATTTCTATATTTTTATTATTACTTAACAATTGTAAACCAAACTTTCATGTGATTATAATGATGTTACGTCCTTATAATACTCATCCCATCCCCTTATTTTTGAATATTTTAACCATGTTTTCATAGAAAATATTTACTGATTTTCTTGTTTTCACATTGACACTACTAAATTATATAATTTTATTGGGTTGTTTTTTGTATATATTTTCATTCATCTCATAATCCATTATTATCATCATCTTGACAAGATAATCCTCTTAAATATATAGTTTTATTGATGTCTTCGAATAACTTTCTCAACACATATTGTATAGTGAGACAAATTATATTTTCCTTGATAATCTTTATACTTTGTATAAGAAAATTCATTCCTTATATTTGTGAAAATATAATAATGTTAAAAAATGATAAATTTTTATTACGTGATCTCATCATCAGATTCTTCTTTTGGTCAAACAATCCCAAATTCCATTGAAATGTTTTATTTATTTTTTATCATTCAAATTTTCAATTGGTTGTAGTGTAGCCTTATCGGATCCATATTTTTACCCCCACCTTTTTAAAATAAACTATTAAGACATCAAATTTTTTTTATTATTAAATAATTATATATAATCTATGGATGGTTTAGATCAAACCTTTTCCATTTTATTTTATCTTAAACGGTTCCCTCCTAAGAAAAAAAATTATGGATCATACAAGATTCATCAATCAATTATATACATTTATCATGAGAGAGTTTGAAAATTAAATAGTTCTATTGAAAGTGCTTTATCATGTAGGTTGGTGATGGTGTTTGATGTCTATTAGAATATCCTTCCCTAAATAATGGTTCAATGTGGTAAAATAATATCTTTCTTCTTATATAGTATATATAAGTATGGTGTGAATAGTATATCATTAAACATTATATGGATTCCTTTAAAAACATATAAAAGGTAAATTATGTAACATTTAGCAAGATAGACCATAAATATAGTTCAGTTTAATTTTCTAACAAATATATATTATAAAATTAATTGAGTCTTGCTAGTTTTTAAAGAACATTGATTAAATATATCATCATTAAAAATTAATTATCCAACAGTGTTTGGAATATTTAATTCCAAAACATCTTTAAATTTTCTTGTTATTAGTGATTTGATGAGTGTTAAAATGGTCATTCTAAAGCTGATTTCAAGATTTATCTATAGTTTCCTTATTTTGGTGCATATCCCCTTAAACAATAATTCATATTTTGGAATCATTGAATTTTACCCAATAATGGGTTGTTGATTTCATCCTTTTGAATGGTCTCTATAATTTTTGAGCTATTATTATATAATATTCATTTAATAAATTAACACATTAGGGAATTGTTATTGATTTTCCCTCTTCTCTGAATATTTCTTCTTCACAGGTGTTTTTCGTCTCTCAAAACTACACAAGGTCTACATATCTTCATTTTTTCTAACAAGTTTTATTTGATATCTTAGTTGATCATTATAGATGTATAATAAAACATATTTTCATTAAATTTATTTCATGATTTATTATAAAATTATACACATAAATAATCAAAAAATATCTTTTGAACCCTATTTCTAATATTATATATATAACATATCAACATTATATATGGATACAGTAACAATATTTTATACTTTCATACAATGATCTAATATTCCATTGTTATTTTAATCCTTTATAGGATAGCCTATGGACATATATAAAAAAAGTGAGATATAAATCCCAAGAAGGTAATAATAAAATTATAACATGATGAAATTGTTAATAGTTAGTAAGTAAGAATTTCAATTGGACATAAAAGGGGTGGGATTTATAAACATGAAAATCAATGAATGATATAAGTTGGTAACATAATGGGACCATGTGAATGTGGGAAAAATATAAAACAATGAATCATTAATATAAAAATAGGTTTCACACTAGGATAATGTAATATTTTGTGTTTAGTATGGACATATATGCACTATACATGGAACATAAGTGATTAAATTATTATCCAAGGAATTGGATGGATATATAAATCTAGGCCAACCTATTACTTTCATATCATATACATGGATAATTGTTCCACATAAGTCATTCACTATAGAATCAAATTTCATCACGCATAATAAAATATTTAATAATATTAGTTTAAATAAATTTATTTCCCTAATCAATTGGTTATAGGAAAACCATAGTGAATACCCATGTACTAAAATAGGGATTAATATTCAAAAAAATGTCATGTGAGGTTGAAGGAAAAATTTGGAAACATAATTAGGTTACTAAAAGAATCCTGGAAAGAAACAATGAGTGTGATATGGGTGTATTATCCCTTAGAAATCAGAATGGTAGTATCATTGTTAGGTAATATCATAATAAAACATCAATAACTAATAATTGAAAGGGAAAATTTTAAATAAGGTTCTTGAATAAATAATATAATGTGAGGATTTCTTACCATGATATTGATTCCAAAAGCATGGGAGGAGCTTCTTCTCATATTTGGGGAACCATTAGAGGGATATATAGAGGGAAGGATAGTGTATATTCATTAACCATGGGATTTTATTAAAGATAAATTTCAATATATGTGGTTTTATATAGTAAAATAGATGGATGTTCTTTATTATTTTTCTCATCTTACATTTTTTTTCACATATAATAAAGTGTTCAAAATGAAAAATAACCACTGGTTAATACTCGTGGTTTTTGGAAATGTTATCTTGTTTTAATTATTTTAAAATATAAATTATATATATCTTTAAAATATTACTCTTAGTGTTATGGACATGAGTCATGTTCATACAGAATTTATTCAAAAACCTTGATATATAGTATTAGTTTTTTAGAACTCATTGATGGATTTAAAATTATATAAAATAACCTTTAAACATTTTTATTAATGATAAACATAAATTTTGTCCCCAAATTACCTTTCTAGAATATCTTACATCCCCTTTGGGTCATTCTGATGTCATATAATGCACTATATATGTATACATTAATTAATTTTGACCCAAAATTTTGATTATCTATAAAAACAATGAAAAATTAACTATTGGAATGTTTTGAATAAATTACTTAAAAATTAAAAAATTTCATATGATAAAAAACATATATTTATGAGATTTTATATTTTTTAAAAAAATATACACATTTTTTAAAAAAATAATGCTTTATGGAAACAATAGTATTCTAACCCTTATAAAGTATTATTTTTGAAATCATAATTTTTTTTATAAAATAAATAAAAAGTAAATTGTTTTATTAATAAAATATTATAAAAATATAATTATTTCAAGTAAATTTTGAATTAATTAATTAATAATGTCTTAATTTCAATTATTCGTTTCCAAAAAATACATTTTTTGTTTCATTATAACAATATCATATTTCTATCAAACCCATTATCTTATCATTAAAAATTAATAACAATCATAATATGTAAATTTAATCATCATTTAATTAAAAAAAATCAAAAAATTATAATTTTATGGTATTAGTAAATATCATTTATTTCAACAGGATGATCCATAAGGGTAAGGTGTGTGATCGTGAAATTTTCAAAGGGTGGTTCAAAAAAAATAGTTTTGGTTGGGATGTTAATGAGAATGAAATTATCTCATAAATGGTGTATCTAGTTCTTTAGATGTATAATCTAGTATTGATCTTAAAAAAGGGAAAATCCATAATATTTTATCTCAAATAGAGGATCTGATAAATGTGCTTCATAGGGTACGATCTTAATATTCAAGACCATCAATTAATTCATCTATGTCAATTGTAATTTAGCATAGAAATATTTAAATAATAATAATATGATCACTATTAAATGACTCTATTTTGAATTATAAATGTTATTAATGGTATTTTAAATATAACTAGATATAACAAATAATGATCTAAAATAAACAATGATATTGACTTTTTTTCTATATCCACATTATATAAAAGGGAATTTAATATAATTGTAAAGGAAATTTTATTTAAAAATGATGGCTCCATTAAATTATTCATCCATTAAGATGTTTTTAGATATAAATATTCAATTCATTTACAATTAAATATGATGGTACTTCTATTTAATTGTCTCTTATTGTTCCCATGTCACTTCCTCAAACTTTTGGTATTACCAGAACCCTTTTTCTAGGTGTGTTATCTTTATTCCTAGTTACATGTGTGTATAATATAATTTCATATTTGGTTTCTCTTCATATAAATGATCATTATGAATTGTTATAACCTCTATATTCATTACATTTGATATGTATCATATGTACATCCTCAAGCGGGATATATCGAACACATCACATAATTTGGTTATGTTATGTTAGAGTTTTGCTCAATATGCCACAATTCTAATGAAATAAAGGTTATAAAAGGGTTTGATGTGTCTAGAACAAATAATTCCCTTATTCCCTAATCAAAGAACGTTCTTCCACTTTTATGTTTAAAGGAACACTTTATAATATACCTATAAATCATGGTCACACCGATGACTATCAGAATAGCTTTTCTATCTCCATTTTAAGGATTTCATATATTGATCAATGGTTTATACCTTCTCTATAAAATATTGTATTGGATAATTTCCCATAATCATCCTCTTTACAGGTTTAACCAATCATGTTGAAAATAGACACCACTTCCAACACATAACCATTAAAGGTTACATTTTGAATTCAATAATAAAAAATCAAGTTAAATAAAAACTCTAATTGGGGAATTTTCTAGTCCAAAAAACCTTGTGAATTTATTAAAAATCATATAATCATATACTTAAAATATCTATACATAGTATTTTTTTATGAATAGAGAAGGATGAGCTATAAAAATCATACCTACGTTCCCTCTTCAGTTCAGGTTTTGGTGGAAAACATATCTTGGTTACAAAAATTTTGATTCCATTTTTAGGAATGTTTAACTCTTGTGTAATATATGTCTTCATCTATAGCACTTTATCATCATTATATGTTTCCTTTTTTCCTCTAAAGATTGTATTTTAAAAAATTTGATTGAGAATAGTATAATTATGAACCTTTAATTAATCCCTTATCTATCTGTATAGTTTTTATGATGACTGGATCCCTTTTAGTTCACATAATGTATATGTTATAATAATCCATTCTTCTTAGAGAATCATCCATTTTGTTTTCATTCCTATAATGGTAAAATATTTAGTATTTATAAAACATGATTAGCTCTATAAACATCCATTTGTAAATATTAAACTCATTTTCTGTGAAAATATATGTGAGGCATTTTTAATCTGTATAGAGGTGACACGTATTCCAGTTAAGAAAATATCACAAAACTTCTTTGGGAAATAAATGCATGAAATTATAAATCTTGATTTTTATGTTCGTCTCATATATATTTTTCTTTATGGAGTAAATTTCTTTGAATTTTTCATATTCGATAATTTCAACACTGATTTCTTATTTGGATTCATGGTTTTGGATAACTAATCCTTCCCCAATAGTGGAAAGTACGTTATCATGATGAGGTGGATTGAAAATCATGTAAGTTTATCACAAATCGATGATATTACCCACCTAATACACGGAATCTAAATTTTTTCAACGATTATGGTCTTGGGAATCTTTCATTTTCCACTATATTGAGGGTTTCATAGATATCTATTTTTAGTGATAACATTACATTTAAATTTTACCTGATACAATCTAAAATTCATATTTACTGTAGTTTTCATAAATATTTTCCTTTCCTATGGTATTTAATAAATTATTCACATTATCCTCATGTTCATCCTTTATTTTAGAGTAAATTTGAATATCATATAAATAGACTAATAAAAATATATCAATTTAAACCCCAGTGACTCTCTTCATCATGTACATAAAGATTTTTGGTGCATTATGGTGTTGAAATGGAATCACAATAAACTTTTAGTTCCTAAAACATGTTCAGAAATATGTCTTGGGGATATCCTCCTTCGTTAAATATACACGATTTTATCCAAAATAATGACCATCATTGGAAAAATATTTTTCTCCATGTATATGATCAAAAAAGTCCTCAATCTATTAAAGTGGATACATTTTATTTATCTTCATCTTGTTTAGCTCATGTTAATTAATGTAGAGGCACTTTGACAAATAGTTTTTCTTTCATAGATTATTAGTGAACCCTATGATGGTGAAATTTGGTATATAAACACATTAACCATTTTATCTTTCAGGTTATTATTTAGATATTTGTGTTTGAAAAAATAGTATTAAATTTGGATTATTAGATATTGTAAATTCTCATGATATAAGATTGATTTAAAATTCAACCTCTAAGCTAACAAGTAGACTATAAAATTATTTGGCGAATGAATAATAGTATTCCTTAATAATGAGTGTCTTAAAAGATAATATTTTCTATATTCTATATCTTTGGATAAATATAAAACTATTCATAGGGTAATAATATCTCGGATTGAGATTAATATGTCAAATAATATTCATTATCCTCTATGATGATTTGTTGAATTGGTTAGAGATTCACAATAATTAGGTTAATTTCTTATCTCAGAAATTTATATCAGCTATATATAAGGAAATACCATCCACACCTTCAATATATTCTAATTCACATAAGTAGAGTATTAAATGGGTTCCTTGGAAGTTCCATCAAAAAAATTTTATAGGGGAGATGTTATATACATGGAAAGATATAATGGATCCATTTCCTCATTTCACTAATAGCTCTTCTTTCATGATTTATAGTGGTTTATAAATAGTTTCACTAATCATTCATGATATGAAGGAATTAATAAAAACATAATTTTAATGTATGCTCTCTATTACTGAATTATTAGGTAGAATAATTGTCACCACTTCCTATTCTAGATCCATAACCATGGATGATATTTCATTTGATCACACTTTATATATATGCCTAAAGGTTTTCAGTCAATGGTTATCATTAGAAAACCATTTCCTGGTGAATTGATTTATATATTTTCCTTTTTCTATGAAGGTAAAAATGTGGAAAATGGGTTGATGGTTGAACAGAGCATTCGTGTCATCAGTCACATTGGTGTGATCTCCCAAATAAAATTATTACCAGGTACAATTCCTTCCTACACCAAGATACACACCTCATCCACTTAATGAAATTTATGGGGATATTATTTCCATATCTATCAATAATGGGATGTTGAAATTTCATTCCACAATTATATTTTCCTATAAAACAGATAGAATTAAACTCAACATTCCACTTATTATTTTTATTGGATCGTTGAGATTCATGAATCTGTATTTTGACATTGAGGGAATGTAAAAAAATTTATATATAACACCCATTGTCTCAAATTCTAATGGGCATCCATATACATAGCTTAATTCAATCAAATATGATTTAAATTTTACATTCATATTTAAATATAACATTAGAGGCATGTCATACATTTTATATGATTTTTGCCTCATGGGACTAGATATATTCAACTTCCCTTTTCATAATTTCTAGGAAACCTCTCTCCTTTTTTTATAAAATAGTGCAAGGAAACTATTTATCACAAAAAAACTCTATAATTTATTTCACTCCACCACACAAATATATTTCTAAGTAATTATATTTTTTAACAAGTTTACAATTTATGAGCATCTTTACATGTACGATAAATAGAAATTGTGACCTTCTTTTACAAAAGGAATTGATGGAATGATATGATATTTTCTATGGAGATGATACATTATTCCTTAATTAATGGATAGGAAGATCCACTCAATGTAAATAGAAATTTTCCCTGAATTAACTCAATCAGATTCATTCTATTTTATAGTGGTATTTTTGGGTTCCACTTGATTTTGTTTTTTGTTCAATAAAATAGTCAGTTTAAAATTTATTTTCCTTAATATCACAATTTATGTTCCCATTAGGCTGGGAATGTCGTTTTTGCAGTCCAAACATTTTTATTCAGAGTATTTGTTGACTCGGTTCATCATATTTATAACTATTTAATTTAATAAAGGAATTATTATGGATAAATAATATTATACAATTAAATGCATAAATTTGAAACCATGAACATTAATGTGATAACTCATCAAAGTTATATCTTCTATAACCAAAAAATTTATATGTATAAATATAATTTACCTATGATTTATTTCCCATTATATAATATTATGTTCCTTATTTTCATAACTATGGTTTACAATGAAAATTTTAGTTTACCAAATAATGACCCATAGGAGTCCTGAACTACGTGTGCTTGAAGGCTCATTTCTATGCACTAGTTCATGATCATGTGTTAATCAATAAAATTTTTAGGTTTGTTACTGCTTGGTACAACATTTCTAAACCCACATATACTTTTTTTCTATATAGTAAAGTATTTTCATCATAAAAAAACACTATACATTAAAGAATTATTGATTTTTTCATATATTTTTTATTATCACAATAAATTTATGCAAAGTTTTTAAATAATAATCCCAAAAAAACATATCACTAACAAAATTAATAAAAATTATGTTTTAATTCACCTAATTCTTTTTCAGATATGATTCATATCTTTGTTACTTCTTAGATTCTTAGAGAAGGGAAAATAATAAGATCCGACTCAAATTCTCAATAGGGGATAAATGAACTATTATCAATAATGAATCATTTATAATAATCAAGTGGCATGTTCAAAAAAAGGAAGCTGATTCCATTCAAATAACATGGTATGGAAAAATATATATGGAAATATATGGAATTGAAACACCTACTAATTAATAAATTAACTAAGAATGGTATAAATTTATAAGTATATTATGTAAAGTCCTCATGGAATAATAATAACATAAACTAAATGATATAAATTCTTAATTATTGGATGTCATGTTTCTGTTGTACATGGAACCATTACTAACAAGGCCATTCACAATACTGTTTAGAATATCGGGTAGAAAACCATCAATTCAACTTCAAAACAAACTCAAAGGGTCTATTTCCAACTAATTTAATCCTATTTATAAATCTATTCTTCAATGGAATTTAATTACCTGGTCCCCAACATATAGGGCTTACCTTAAACAGTCCCAAACCAATGCCTTATCTATCAAAAAAATTATTCATATTGAATAAATAATATACCTTATCAAACATCTATATTGAATAGAGGTTATGTATTTATCAATATATCTCCAACAAATATAATAAAATTGAAACAAAAAACTCCATAAAAATATTATATAGTTAGACAATGAAAATACAATTGATAAATGATATAGATAACTAGGGTAAATTTAATGTTCATTGGTTATAATAAATTGAATATTTCTAGGGGACTACCTATGGAATAATGGATGTTAAATTTGATATTTTCCTTTCCAAAATCAATCAAAAAATCCAAATAAAAATTCAGATGGTATAAATAAAAAAACTCCAAATGGAGTAAAATAAATAATTTTTGATGATGATAAATTAAGAGATATTGTAAAAACATTCTAGAAGAAAATATCATAATGTTTTGAAAATAATTATGAAAACCATTTATTGGATAATAAATTTTGATAAATTTCATTTAATAATAATTCATTAAAATATTCATAAGGAATCATTAATTAAATGATGGTGTGTAAATCCGTACAAGTCGTATGAGGTAAAAACATTCCTTTTTCATAGTAAAAACGTTAGATAAATGCCTTCTTCGGAATGAGACATGAATATTCCTTTAGAAAAATTCATAAAAATAAATTAATGGGTAAAATTTTATGTAATAATAGTTTTTAATGGTTATGTTGCATTTTCATAAAAGTAATTAAATGTGACTAATAAATATAAGAGGGAAATGTAGTTGTGTTTTCTTAAATACAATCTCATAAACAATTTGAGTTTCCTAAAGGCGGAAAACTGTACTAATATTGTAAAATGTTAACTAATATATATATGAGATTAAAATTTAAGGGATTATGGAAAATTGTTCATATAATTTCCTCAAATTTAAATTAAAGATCAATAAAATAATTATTGAGAAAATAATATTTAATAATTTTAAAGTGTCTCAGATCACATTAAACATATTTAATAATAATCCACGTGAATGAATAATATTAAATAATATTTTTAAATACAATTAAAAAACTAATTCCTGATATAATATATCAAAATGTGTAGTCAATACACAACACAAAAAAGTGAATAGTGAACATGACATTTATCCCATGGATGTAAAAAGTAAGATGAAAATACCTTACCTTGAATTGGACTTGTCTCGTGTGGATTTATATTTCTAAATAACAAAAATAATTTAATTATTTACACTCTTGAGAAAATAATTGATTATTATCATAATTTTATTTCACTTATTACCGTGTTGTATACAACTACTTAAACAGGTAAGATTATGTAGTGTGTTTTGACCATATTCAATTCATATGATAAAAAATAACTTTCATAGATCAGCTATGGTCATAGGGGTCATTATATAAAATCTATAGAATAATAATAATGGCATCATTACCATATTTAATTATCAAATATACTTTTAAAACAAATAAATAACCAATTTCTCAAAAAAATGAACCAACATTATAGTCATGGAGATGTTAGGTCGTACATATGCATTAGTAACAGTCCCATTTTTCAACGATCATTATAAAAACAAGGTATGTAACACTGTATAATTCCATAATTATCATTATATAATAAATTACATGTTATTTAATCATATAAACTCTTTTATATATATTTCATGTGATGTAAAAGTAATCACATCGTGACGATGATGTGGTAGTCTACACGTCCATGAATTATGTTATCACTTTTTAATTAATGAAAAGGGTAATAAAAGAAATGAAATATAGTATATTTATATAATGTTACATATGTTATTAATATCATATATTTTTCATTTATTTATCATATGTTTAATTATAATAATCTATTACATATCACCAATATCATGTGAATGAGTCAAATTGCTTTCAGGAGTTATTAGTTCACTCTTCCTCAAATGACGTTGTAATATTTACACAAAATAGAATGAATAAAAAAAATTATAAAAGAAATAATTAACTATTAAAAAATTATATATAACATATATTTCATATATAAACACAAATTCTATCGTAATTCCAAACCATGAAATGTGGTAATAGAAAAAAAAATACCTCTTCGTTTTTTAGGTGGTAGTTCTCCGTACACATAAACAGTATGTTTGTTACCAATTAGCTGAAATGATGTCTATGTTTAAGACTAGAAATTAATTTAAAAATATCCCAGTATATCAGGGATAGTTTTTTTGTTATATTATCTTACAATAAGAATATTTTAGAGGGTATAGAATGGAAATAAAACTAAAGATCGTTAGAAAAGATATTACCTCTTATTCTACTAACTCCTTTTGGTTTTCCCAAAAGTGATTCTTTGTATAGATTTAATACCAATGGGAGAATAATATAATGAGTTTATAGAAGTTTAGGATATTTTTGTTGATATTTTTCAAGAAAAAGTGTCTTGATTTGTGTAAGGAATTGGGAGGAGTGGCAGCCATTTATATTGGAGGGGGAGTGACACACTTTTACATTTTAGGAATGGGAATTCTAACCAAATTTTCCCCATTCATGTTGGGTAAAATAATTTTCCAAATTATAAAAAATGAATTATTGGGTAAAAATAGTTCCATACAATTAAATTTTTTACTTGCTTATAGGTCATTTTCCCTTGATTTTATGGTTTAGTCCCTTGTTATTCTTAATTTCAACCAACTATTTGTAAAGAATATTAATTACATTCAATAATATTTTTTGTCAAATACTAGGTTTACCTTATATAAATTTATAAATTATTATGATTTTAAATAATTAATCAATTTTTAAAATTTCACATCACATATGTGGCATTCATTAATTAAAATATAATCTGACAAATTGAACTAAAATGAAGGTTTTAAATTAAAAACATCCAAATGATTGCTAAGTTTTTATAATTAATTACAATTTTAAATTGATTCCAATGACCTTATTTATATTAAATGATAAAAATGATCTAATTTAACTTAAATACATACTGAAAATATAATTTATCCTTATAAATAAATTATGTTTAAAATTTGTTTTGAATTAAAATTCAGTATTTTTTATTATTCATTAAAAATGAAACATTAGAGAAAATACCTAAAAATCGACCTAACATAATTTCTATTTTTTGATTTAAAATATTATGTTTATATTGAAATATGATATTTATAATAGTTCAAAAAACAAAATTTAAAATAGGTTATCCATTAAATGGTTGTAAATATTTCTTTATATGTATATAGATTTTTATTCATAAAATTGTGTTTTTTTTATCCTATATCTCTCAAATCTACTGGATGAATATAAATAATATTTTATTGATTATAATATATATATATATATATATTAAATTAATACCACCCTATGAATATAATTAATTTAAATTATTTGGATAAAATAGCTTTTTGAGTATAAAATTGTTCTTAAATAACAATCCCTTAGTATTCAATTGATTCTTATATTAATTTATAATTAATTTGTACCCATTGAATTAATTTTATATTAGTTTAAACCATATATTTCCATAAAATAGTTAATCATATTATTAAATTATAATCACAATATAATGTTATATCATATTATATAAAATAATAATATTTTAATAGTTTATTTTTTAGATAAAACCAAGTATTGCATGTAACAAAAGACATCCAAGAAACATTTTGTTGTGTATGATGTATGTTAACTCAATTTTGAGTTCATTTCAAGATATAAAATATTTTCAATAAATTTAAAATACTCAATATATTATAAATTATTATGAAATTATATTTTGTTACACACTTAGTGTTGTGTGTCATAAAAAATATTAAATACAGTGTTTGTACATTAGATTTTAATGGAGTTAAACTCTTTCCATATTAATTAAATAAAATCATCAAAATTTAAATCCATTACTGATTATAGATTTTTAGCTATTTCCATTGTTTAAAATCACACATTATGATAAGGTTTTGTAAAAAATACTCTAGAAAAGGGATAATGTGAATTACAAAGGTCACATGAAATAAAATCTAATTAAGTATATAAGTATGAGAACATTAGTTAAATATAGAGATGTGTACATGATAGAAATGAATAAATATATATTGGGAGCGACTATTTTCATCATTGAAAATATAGTGAAGGGTCAATATAATTTTGAGGGCCTCAAATCCATAAATCTTCTTTTATTTGGAAGAACATTATTTCAAAAAAAATAATTCATTGTTATAATGTTTTTTTATTATTCATTTCCTTATATGGAAAAACCACAAGACTGCATAGAAATATAATTAAATTTACTTTCATGATATATTTTAATTTCAGAGGAAAAATTTCATATATTTTTTTTTGCTTAGATAAAATTTAAATTCTTACCTTACATCCTGAAATAGATATCCAAAAATTAATTTTGACTCCTAAAGCACCAAAATAAAATATTAACATCCCTTATGGCATATAAAATAATGAAAAGTATCAATTATTATATCTAAATATTCTCTTATGTCAATATGTTTAAAACATTAATCAAATCACATTTAATTTTCTTACTTATGGTTCATCATTAATACTCATTCTATAATTTTTTGACTAAAAACAATGATATATGAAAAAAAAAATTGTGTAGGTATGTGGTTTGCATGAAACCCATATCATATTTTGGTCATGGGTTTAAGACATGTGACCTTTCTGGACATGATTGGTTGTCACCCCACATATATATTTTATTCTTTTTAATCCAAATTAATATAATTTCAAAAATAAATATATTGGACATACCCGAAATGATGTTTATAAATGAATTTTTTTTAAATAAGGTTTTAAATACAACCCTAATACATAAATACTTCATCCATTTATTTCTACATAATCTATTCCATGGATTCAAATTTATCCAATATAAGATGATATTTTCTGTACCCAAAAACTATAGTGTGAGAATCCATTTTCATATTGGAAAAAAAATTAATCAATTTTATGATTTTTAAATCATGATACCTTATTTTAAATGGATGAATCTTTAGGTTTAACATAGTTTATTCATTGTGAAAATATATCATAGTGGTTTGTAAATAAAATTTGAATTTCTTAATCATGTCCCCATGTGTGTCGAACCAGGTGAACACTAAGGCCCACTATTTTGTAACTAGTTGCATAGAGTTAACCTCAACACACCTTGTCAGAGTAGTTACTCCTAGGTACATTTGTGTTAGAACCACGTCCACCTTTAGTATCCAGATAGATATTTATTATTAGGAGAACCTAAATAATATCTACCAAACCTGAATAATAGGATTATCTACTATAAATATCATTAAATTATAACTCATAGTTATATTATCTAATCTATGTTTTCATAAATATAGTTCTCTAGGATTCTAATAAAATTTCTCTGATACCAACTGTAGTTACCTGACCCAAGAATTCCCTAAGCCATTGTCTACTATCAATTACATTGGTATAAGTTACTATCAAATCATATACTAAAGGAAAAAATGTTTTATTATTCTTGGTTAACTAGATACGTACATGATAAAATAATACACTAATTACAAACGAATTATAAAATAACTTTTGGGATAATATCATTATTTTATATTGAATATTAATTCATATCTATCAAAAATATTGGATTCTTGTGGAAAGGAAACATAATAATGGTTAGCTCAGATTCATTGTAAGGTAAAAATAAAGCAGAATAAGTAATGAATCAATTATAATAAACAAGTATAAAGGTAAATATATAACAACATATGGCATTAAAATAATTATATATGAAAATATTAATATAGAATGGTAAGAAAATAAAACACATTCCTTTTAATAAATGAAAATAAAATGATATGTATCCATAAATATGTCAATGCATGATATCATAAATGAATAATAACTGAAAATAAATGTAACATCCCAAGTAAGTAATGAATAATAGATATTTTTATCTATGTCTATTTATGAATTAGATAGTGTTTTAGAGGCTTAAAAGGAGAATAAATCCAATCTTAAGCATGGAATACACTAATATTTTTAAAAGACTGTTTTACTGCCTTTTGATGGAAAACCATTTTTAAATCAAACTTTTGACAATTTTATAATCTATATTTGTCAAAATAAACTTATTATTTATGATTGGGACATTTAAATTTACATTGGATAATTTTTTATTATTTTTCTGACAATGTTCATTTTTTTTAATGAATAGTGAAATATACGGCATTTTACATCAAAACTGCTTTTTCATATAATTTTATTATATGGTTAGATTATATTTTTAATTTGTTTTAAAGTTTAAATATAATATATTGTTACCATTTAATCTAATAGTGTTCATTATCATTAATTTCACTTTGGAATTGGGCATAAACAAGTGCCAAACTTTTCATAGATATTATTTCTAAAAAACCCACTATTTGTTTTGACAACGAGAATTTTTTTTAAATTAATTATTGTAATTTTTGTGTTCGAAATTTGGTAAAATGGATTACATATTTGGAATCAAAAGTTCTAAACTATTTAATCAAGACTCTTTTATTTTTGGACATTATGAATAGTAACGACGGTAATTATCTTTAATTATCTTGATTAATTAGTAATCGGGTAGTTAAAGATAATAAAATAATATCATAATAATAAAAAATGACCCCAACATGTGTCCTAATGATACTGGTTGTGTCATGGATGACCATGGGATGCCTTGTGCCAAACTTGGGGACCCCATGGAATCACTTTTGTGTGATAATGACTTTTTTATTTTTTTTATTTTTAAAGAAAGTTAAATATAACAAAGAATGTATCACCTGAGTAAAACATTTTTAATTTTGTCTACATAAATTATCTATTGGACTATAAATAGTAATTTTAAATCTAAAAATATTTCTTACATCATAGTTTTTTTTATAATTTTTAGACATTAAATAAATTAAATTATTTATGACATCATGATGATGCAGCGATTTCCTCGTTAATTAACGATTTAAATAAAATGAAAAGATAATGTAAAATCTAAGACGTAAACTTATCAAAGACCTATTTTATGAGTATATTTCGAACTCTTATCACCTTATCCCAGAAATATATCAATGTGGGACCTTTTAAATCCGAACCTCTTTTTAAAATAATGTAACATTTCTTAACTTTCCAAGAGTGCCCCTCCTCTCCTCTTATAAAAGGCCCCCACATCTACCTCCTTACCCACACCTCTCAAGCCTTTGGCTCGGCCAAGCTCTACTAATTTTGTCTCTCCACATCCCTCTCTCATCCTAGAAGCATTACCTTAGGCAGGAATCTCCTCAAGAAACCATTTTGGTTCAAACCAAAGGGAGTTACCCGATTTTAAGGTAATGTCTTCATTTGTGTTTTTTTGTATTATTTTTCTTCTCCAACCCCCTAAACTCTTTTTATTCATTCCTTTTGTAACAAAAACAATTTCTTAAATATACTAGGATTTTTTTATAAGAAAGATTAGAGCTACACTTAAACACACCTTCATCTAATGGTTAAAGAGCATACTGTTTCTCTGGATGGCGAATTTCTGCCTCACGAAATGATGATTGTTCAATATTCTTCTAACACCTTCAAAGGTGGCCATTAATATGACACTATATTTATATATGATATATAATATGTTTATGTCTTCTTTAAGCTTCTGTATTTTTCATTTATAGCATACCTTTATGGCTTTCATTATGGGTATACGCGATATCTTCATTTTAGGAAGTGTGGACTACCGCCCCCTCAAAGTGATTTCATTCATTAATGTCATATTTGGGATGTATAAAGGATGGAGTTAATGATATTATATATGACATTATATGGGAATTATAATATACCTTTATTTAATTATGATTCCATTCCATAAAATACGAAATAGAAATGAAAGTAGCGTTCATGCGTACATACGGCTTACCATCTCCATGAACGGTGCATTTCATTTCTTACCTCTAAATGTTATGTAATATTATAAATGAATGTGTATACTGGATATATATGATATATATGATATATAAATCATGAATAAAACTCTAGATATAATGGATACATGAAAAACTTGTAATTATAAAGAGTTTATTTTTGACTTAAGTACCAATGATCGTTAAAACGACCGTTATTAACTTAAATATTTACATAGTGTTCATGACATGGTAATAAGTGATATAAAAGGAATAATGAACTTTAAAAGGGTTCTTAAGAAAGTAAAAATTAACTCAAGTTTATTATTCAGGAGATTAAAGAACGATCGAGTCAAGTCGGATACGAGGTAAGGGACTTCGTCTCAATCTCCTTTCATTGAGGCATATTTTGTTTTATACACAACTTTATTTTTTATGGTGTATAAACCCCATTGAATTTTACATTTACTGAAAAGGAATATTTTTTATACGAAGCATTTCCTAAATGACAAAAGGGAATGTTTTTTTTTTGTACGTATGCGGCGACAACGACTTCTCCGCCACCGTGACCATTATTTGAGTTTTGGCTTCCTTTATAAGCCATAACTTTTTATTAAAATGAAAAATAAATACCATGTAATACTTTTATTTTATTTTGGTATTGAATATGGTTTTCATAATTTTTTTATTATATCAATGTGTTGTATTGATATATTGTGATTGAAATGTGGAAATGTTATGTTTCCTTTATGCATGTTTTACGTGATACGATTATGTTATGGTTCTTGGGCATTGTTATGAAGATGGGTGGTTCTGTGATAAAATAAGGGCGTGTGATCCCAAAATAGCTCTCCAATGCATTGGGTAACACGAAGGAGTTAAACTTTATGGTTTCTCCGAAGAGATTTAGGGAATATATTGTGATGGGTATTCCAAACGTAACCATGAGGGTTACTCCCTACGTAAGAATGTTATGAATGCCTCAAGTTACCTTTATGTCTTATGATTTCTATGGTTTATTCATGATTTGATGAGGTATGTTAAAATGATTATGTTTTATGAGTAAAGTATAATTTCATACATGGAATAATGTTTTCATTTCATACTTTTATATCCCTTACTGAGCTTTTTATACTCATCCCAAGTTTTTGAAATGTTTTTCACAGGTCAAGGGAAAGGTACATGATGTGATGATAGGTTCAAGTAAGTGTCATGAAAGAGTCCATGTTTTGTTTTAAATATGTTTTCTTTGATGGAAAAAAATGAATACTATCTTTTATGTAACCACTTTGTTTAAATATGGAATGTAATGTATAATTTATGATCTAATTCTCTAAAACTCTAACCCTGAAAATATCCCCAACGTGTATTCTTTAAGTAACTCCAGATTATGTAATGTTTAAGGCTGGGGCCTTATAGTTAGTATCAAAGTTCGGTTTAGATAACTTTATGAGTTATAATTCTATTAAATGATTATCCAAAAATATTTTTTTATGGTAAAATTGAAATGATATAGAATTTGAAGATTACCATGTTGCTTCATCTAAGACATTTTTGTTCAGAATGGTTTTCCGCAGAGGAAACAGGGAAGCAGTGGTAGGAAGGAATACAGAAGGAAATAACCTTCCGAATCCGCATCTTGAGATGGTCGGAATTGGAACTGAATAGTTTGTTATATTAATGGTGTAGTTGACTCAAGCGATAAATGGTGGCGGTATCCATGAACAAGATCATCCATATCAACCGCAGAGGAAGATGTCAGTGGTGGAACATTTCATGAGGAAACATCCCCCATCATTCAGAGGATCATCTGACCCTGTGCTAGTTGAAGGGTGGATTAAAGCACTGTAGAATATTTTTGATGTCATTGGGTGTTCAGACAATCAAAAGGTTAGTCTTGCTATTTACCGTTTGGAGGGTGAAGCAGATCAGTGGTGGTTGATGGTTAAAAAATCAGGGACGCTGATGAGATTAATGCTCTCAACTGGGATGAATTCAAAGGTTTGTTTCTTGAGAAGTATTTTCCTAAGGCTGTTTGACTTAGGATGGAAAAACAATTCCTGGAATTGAGGCAATAGTAATACTCAGTGGCTGCCTATAAAGAAAGGTTCACTCGATTGGAAAGGTATGCTCCAAATTTTATCTGAGACCTTGATAGTAAAATAAATCGTTTTTACTCAGGATTAAATCCAATATATCGAAGTGATTTTGCTTCTCGTGAGTTCAAAAGTTATGACAAGCTTGTTCGATGTGCTGATAAGGTGGAAATGGAGTTTTCAAATGATCAAGTGTTCTATAACAACCAGCATAAGAAGAGACTGAGGTGGCAGGGGAAAGGAAAGAAGTCTTCAAAAAGGTCTGATGGTAAGAAAACTAAGTTTCCAGTTTGTGATAAATGTAGTAAAAGGCATGCTGGGGAATGTCTTCTAAATTCTGTAAAGTGCTACCGATGTGGTAAGATGAGACATAAGGCTCGTGATTGCACTGAAAAATATCAAGGTGATGGTAAGTCCAAATTTTATTTACAGTTAGTGAAATATTTTAAGTGCAATGAGATGGGTCACTATGCAAACGAGTGTCCGAAAAAGAGCTTGAGTGATGGGAAGCAGTTAGACTATAAGCAGAAAGGGGTGGTGAAATCCTTTGCAACTACTTTAGCAGATTCCAGGCCATCAAATGAAGTTGTATCAGGTACTTTGTTTGTTTTTTCAGATTATGCCAGTGTGTTGTTTGATTCGGGGTCTACACATTCTTTCATCTTTGAAAACTTTTCCAGTAAAATGGGAATACCATCTCAATAAATGACTCTTGAACTTGTGGTAAAAACACCTGGGGGAAATGTTGAGGCAAAAATAATTTTTAAGAATCTTCCTATCCTTATCCGTGGAAAGAACCTACTTGCAAACCTTATTGTTTTACCTCCAGTAGAGTTTGATGTTATCTTGGGTATGGAGTGGCTCTCTATTTACCATTCTAAGATTGACTATAGAGATAAAAAAAATTATTTTCAGAAATACTTCCAGTTTTTTTACAAGAATGAACCCTTACTGTTGATAACATATCAAGAGGATGAGAAACTTGTAAAAGAGGGAAATTAATGTTACCTTGCACATATCATTGAAAACAAGGGAACTATTCAGATTAATTATGTGCCAGTGGTAAATGAGTATCCTGATGTTTTTCCTGATGAGTTTCCTGGAATATTACCAGATCGGGAAGTTGAATTTACCGTTGACTTAGTTCCTGATGCTAAGCCAATTTCAAAACCCCCTTATCGAATGGCTCAAATTGAACTTTTAGAGTTGAAGGAGTAATTGCAAGATTTATTAGAGAAAGGTTTCATTCGGCCTAGCACATCACCATGGGGTGCTCCTGTTTTATTTGTTAAAAAGAAATTTGTTTTAATGAGACTTTTCATTGATTATAGATCCTTGAATAACATAACTGTTAAGAACAAATATCATTTGCCTCATATTGATGATTTGTTTGATCATCTCCAGGGAGCTCAGTTTTTTTCAAAGATTGGCCTGAGATCGGGGTACCATCAGTTGAAGGTAAAGGAAGCAGATATTCCTAAGACCATGTTTCGTACAAGATATGGCCATTATGAATTTGTAGTAATGCCTTTTGGTCTAACCAATTCACCTGCTGTATTCATGGACCTTATGAATATAATTTTCCACGAGTTCTTGGATAAGTTTGTGGTTGTTTTCATTGATGATATTTTGATGTTTTCTAAAAGTAAAGAGGAGCATGAAAGACATTTAAGGGTTATTTTTCAAACCTTAAAAGAAAATTAATTGTATGGGAAATTCAGAAAGTGTGAGTTTTGGTTGCAAAAAATTTCTTTCCTTGGTCACATTGTTTCTAAAGATGGGATAACTGTTGATCCTGCAAAAACAAAGGTTGTTGAAGAATGTCCAAGACCCACAAATGAAACTGAGATTCATAGTTTTCTTGGTTTGGCAGGCTATTAACAAAGGTTTGTTTAAAATTGTTCACGGTTATCTAGTCCAATGACTAAGCTAACTCGGAAGGGTGTTAAGTTTATCTGGACAAAATAATGTGATGATTTTTTTCAGGAATTGAAAAGAAGATTGGTGAATGCTCCAGTTTTGGCACTACCTACCAGGAATGGGGAGTTTATTATCTACAGTGATGATTCATTGAAAGGACTTGGTTGCGTCCTAATACAGAATGACCAGGTAATTGCTTATTCTTCATGACAGTTGAAAACACAAGAGGTAAATTACCCTACACATGATTTTGAATTAGCTGTTGTTGTTTTCACTTTAAAAATTTGGAGGCATCATTTGTATGGAGTAAAGTGTGAAATATATACCGATCACAAAAGTCTAAAGTATATATTCACTTAGAAATAATTGAACATGAGACAGAGGAGATGGTATAATTAATCAAGGATTATGATTGTACAATTCATTACCATCCGGGAAAAGCAAATAAAGTGGATGATGCTTTGAGTCGAAAAAGTAATGCTTCATTAACAATATTGTGTTTGGAACGTGATCCTTTGGTTGAGGATTTGATGAAATTTGTCATAGAAGTTGTTGGTGAAGGATGTCCTTCTATTTTGTTTCAGGTATCAGTGAAATCTTCTCTATCAGACAGAATTAAGCAAGCACAGAAGCAAGACAGCGAGTTGCAGAAAAAGGTAGAGCTAGTTTAGAAGGGTAAGTTTCCTGAATTCAACATTGATAATGATTGTGTTTTGAGATTTGGGAAGAGATTGTGTGTGCCTTGTGATTCACAGTTGGAGAGAGAGTTTTTATGTGAAGCTCATAGTTCTCTGTTTTCAGTTCATCCAGGCAGTACTAAGATGTATAGAGATCTTCGGGAGTATTACTTGTAGGACGGAATGAAAAGGGATATTACAGATTTTACTGTGAAGTGTTTGACTTTTCAAGAGGTAAAAGCAGAGCGGAAGTTACCTAAAGGGATGCTTCAGCCTTTACCAGTACCAAAGTGGAAATGGTAGAATATATCCATGGACTTCATTGTGGGATTGCCAAAGACACCTCGAGTTAATAATGCAATATGGGTTATTGTTGATCGCTTGACTAAATCTACTCTCTTCCTTGCTATACGAGATACTTTTTCCCTAGATCAACTTTCCTTTTTTTATCTTAAAGAGATAGTCAGGTTACATGGAGTTCCCCTCTTTATTGTATCTAACTGTGATCTCAGGTTCACTTCTAACTTTTGGAAAGGCCTTCAAAATTCATTGGGTTCTGAATTAAATTTTAGTACAACTTTTCATCCTCAATTAGATGGTAAGTCAGAATGAACAATTCAGACTTTGGAGGATATGCTACGTGCGTGTTCGATGGATTATCAGGGAAGTTGGGACCAACATCTTTCTTTGGTTGAGTTTTCTTATAATAATAGTTTTCATTCCAGTATACAGATGACACCATTTGAGGCATTATATGGGAAGCAGTGTCGAACTCCAGCTTTCTGGGATGAAGTGGGTGAAATGAAGTTGATGGGATTGGAATTGGTAGAAGAGTTTCCAGAAAAATTTCAGCTGATATAGAAACACATGAGAACAGCTCAGAGTAGGCAGAAGAGTTATGCGGACAATAGGAGGAAGTATCTCTCTTTTGAGGTAGGTGATCATGTTTTTTTCAAAGTATCACCATGGAAAAGTGTGATGAGATTTGGTAAGAAAGGAAAGATGAGTCCAAGGTTCATTTGACCATATGAAATTATAGAGAGAGTTGTATCATTTTCATACCGAGTGGATTTACCTCTGAGTTTATCTCAGGTACAAAATGTTTTTCATGTTTCAATGTTAAGGAAGTACATGCCAGATCCATCTCATGTTTTGAGTCCAGAGGTAGTTCAGTTGGAAGAGAATCTATCTTATGAGGAACAACCGGTCCATATTCATGACCACAGGGAGAAAGTGTTGTGTAAAAAGTTGATTCATCAAGTAAATTTTTTTTGGAAATACCACATGAGTGAAGAGGCAACATGGGAATCTGAAAATGCAAAGAGGGATAAATACCACCACTTATTCGTTAAGTAAATAAATTGCGGGGACACAATTTTCTAAATGGGGGAAGGATGTAATATCCCTAGTAAGTAATTAATAATAGATATTTTTGTATATGTCTATTTATGAATTATATAGTGTTTTAGAGGCTTAAAAGGATAATAAATCCAATCTTAAGCATGGAATACACTAATATTTTTAAAAGATTGTTTTACTGCCTTTTGATGGAAAACCAATTTTAAATAAAACTTTTAAAAATTTTACAATTTCTATTTGTCAAAATAAGCATATTCTTTATGATTGGGATATTTAAATTTACATTGGATAATTTTTTGGTATTTTTCTGACAATGTTCATTTTTTAATGAATAGTGAAAAATACTGCATTTTACATCAAAACTTCTTTTTCATATAATTTAATTATATGGTTAGATTAACTTTTTAATTGGTTTTAATGTGTAAATAGAATATATTTTCACCGTTTAATCCAATAATGGTCATTATCATTAATTTCACTTTGTAATTGGGCATAAACAAGTGCCAAACTTTTCATAGATATTGTTTCTAAAAAACCCGCTATTTGTTTTGACAACGGGAATTTTTTTAAAATTAATTATTGCGATTTATGTGTTTGTAATTTGGTAAAATGGATTACATATTTGGAATCATAAGGTCCAAATTATGTAATCAAGACTCTTTTGTTTTTTGGACATTATGAATAGTAAAGACGGTAATTATCTTTAATTATCTTGATTAATTAGTAATCGGGTAGTTAAGGATAATAAAATAATATCATAATAATAAAAAATGACTCCAAAATGTGTCCTAATTCTAATGTTTGTGTGATTTCCGACCATGGTATGCCTTGTGCCAAACTTGGGGACCCCATGGAATCACTTTTGTGTGATAATGACTTTTTATCTTTTTATTTTTAAAGAAAGTTAAATATAACAAAGAATGTATCACCTGAGTAAAAAAGTTTAATTTTTTCTACATAAATGATATATTGGACTATAAATAGTCATTTGAAAGATAAAAATATTTACAAAATTATAGTATTTTTTTATAATTTTTAGGCAATAAATAAATTAAATTATTTATGACATCATGATGATGCAGCGATTACCTCATTAATTAACGATTTAAATAAAATGAAAAGATAATGTAAAATCTAAGAATTACACTTGTAAAAGACCTATTGTATGAGTATATTTCGAAACCTAATCACCTTATCCCAGAAATATATCAATGTGGGACCTTTTAAATCCGAAACTCTTTTTAAGATAATGTAACATTTCTTAACTTTCCAAGAGTGCCCCTCCTCTCCTCTTATAAAAGGCCTCCACCTCTACCTTCTTACCCACACCTCTCAAGCCTTTGGCTCGGCCAAGATCTACTCATTTTGTCTCTCCACATCCCTCTACTCATCCTAGAATCCTTACCTTAGGCAGGAAGCTCTTCAAGAAACCCTTTTGGTTCAAACCAAAGGGAGTTACCCGATTTTAAGGTAATGTCTACATTTGTGTTCTTTTGTTTTATTTTGCTTCTCCAACCCCCTAAAATATTTTTATTCATTTATTTTGTAACAACACCAGTATCTTCAATATACTAGGATTTTGTTACAAGAATAATTTGATCTACACTTAAACACACCTTCATTTAATGGTTAAAGAGCATATTGTTTCTGTGGATGGCGAATTTCTACCTCACGAAACGATGATTGTTCAATATTATTCTAACACCTTCAAAAGTGGCCATTAAGATGACACTATATTTATATATGATATATAATATGTTTATGTCTTCCTTAAGCTTCTGTATTTTTCATTTATGGCATACCTTTATGGATTCCATTATGGGTATACGTGATATCTTTATTTTAGGAAGTGTGGACTACCGCCCCCTCAAAGTGATTTGATTCGTTAATGCCATATGTGGGGCGTATAAAGAATGGAGTTAATGATATTATATATGAAATTATACTATAACTCTAATATACCTTTATTTCATTATTATTACATTCCATAAAATACGAAATAGAAATAAAAGTAGCGTTCATGCGTACGTACGGCTTACCGTCTCCATGAACGGTGCATTTCATTTCTTACCTCTAAATGTTATGTAATATTATAAATGAATGTATATACTGGATATATATGATATATATGATATATAAATCATTAATACAACTCTATATATAATGGATACATGAATAACTTGTAATTATAGAGTTTATTTTTGACTCAAGTACCAATGATCGTTAAAACAACCTTTATTAACTTAAATAATTACATGGTGTTCATGACATGGTAATAAGTGATATAAAAGGAATAATTAACTTGAAAAAGGTTCTTAAGCAAGTCAAAATTAACTCAAGTTTATTATTCAGAAGATTAAATAACGATCGAGTCAAGTCGGATACGAGGTAAGGGACTTCATCTCAATCTCCTTTCATTGAGGAAAATTTTGTTTTATACACAACTTTCTTTTATACGGTGTATAAACCCCTTTGACTTTTACATTTACTCAAAAGGAATATTTTTTATACGAAGCATTTACTAAATGACAAAAGGGAATGTTTTTTTTTCGTATGTATGCGGCGACAATGACTTCTCCACCGCCGTGACCATTATTTGAGTTTCGGCTTCCTCTACAAGCCATAACTTTTTTTTAAAATGAAATATAAATACCATGTATTACTTTTATTTTATTTTGGTATTGAAAATGGTTTTCATAATGTTTTTATTATATCAATGTGTTGTATTGATATATTGTGATTGAAATGTGGAAATGTTATGTTTCCATTATACATGTTTTACGTGATACGATTATGTTATGGTTCTTGGGAATTGTTATGAAGATGGGTGGTTCCATGATAAAATAAGGTCAGGTGAGACCGATATAGCTCTTTAATGCATTGGGTAACACAAAGGAGTTAAACATTAAGGTTTCTCCGAAGAGATTTTGGTAATATACTGTGATGGGTATTCCAAACGTAACCATGAGGGTTACTCCCTACGTAAGAATGTTATGAATGCCTCAAGTTACCTTTATGTCTTATGATTTCTATGATTTATTCATGATTTGATGAGGTATGGTAAAATTCTTATGTTTTATGAGTAAAGTATGATTTCATACATGGACTAATGTTTTCACTTTGTACTTTTATATCCCTTACTGAGCTTTTTATGCTCATCCCAAGTTTTTGAAATGTTTTTCATAGGTCAAGGGAAAGGTACATGATGTGATGATAGGGTCAAGGAAGTGTCATGAAAGAGTCCATGTTTTATTTTAAATATGTTTCCGTTGATGGAAAAAAAATGAATACAGTCTTTTATGTAACCACTTTGTTTAAATGTGGAATGTAATGCATGATTTATGATCTAATTCTCTAAAACTCTAAACTTGAAAAGATCCCTAACGTGTATTCTTGAAGTAACTCAAGATTAAGTAATGTTTAAGGCTAGGGCCTTATAGTTGGAATCAAAGTTCGGTTTAGATAACTTTATGAGTTAGAATTATATTAAATGATTATCCAAAAATATTTTTTTTATGATCAAATTGAAATAATATAGCATTTGAAGATTACCATGTTGATTCATCTAAGACATGTTTGTTCAGAATGGTTTTTTGCAGAGGAAATAGGGAAGCAGTGCAAGGAAGGCATACAGAAGGAAATAACCTTCCGAATCTGCATCCTGAGATGGTTGGAATTAGAACTGAATAGTTTGTTGCAGTAATGGTGCAGTTGAATCAAGCGATAAATGGTGGCGGTATCCATGCACGAGATCAGCCAGATCAACCGCAGAGGAACATGTCAGTGTTGGAACATTTCATGAGGCAACATCCCCCATCATTTATAGGATCATCTGACCCAGTGCTAGCTGAAGGGTGGATTAAAGCACTGGAGAAGATTTTCAATGTCATGGGGTGTTCAGAAAATCAAAAGGTTAGTCTTGCTATTTACCATTTGGAGGGTGAAGCAGATCAGTGGTGGTCGATGGTTAAAAATATCAGGGATGCTGATGAGATTGATGCTCTCGACTGGGATGAATTCAAAGGTATGTTTCTTGAGAAGTATTTTCCTAAGGATGTTTGACTTAGGATGGAAAAAAAATTCCTGGAATTGAGGCAATAGGAAGACTCAGTGGCTTCCTATGAAGAAAGGTTCACTCGATTGGCAAGGTATGCTCCAAATTTTATCTGAGACCTTGATAGTAAAATCAATCGTTTTTACTCAGGATTAAATCCAAAATATCGAAGGGCTTTAGCTTCTCGTGAGTTCAAAAGTTATGAAAAGCCTGTTCGATGTGCTGAGAAGGTAGAAATGGAGTTTTCCAATGATCAAGCGTTCTATAAAAACCAGCAGAAGAAGAGACCAAGGTGGTAGGAGAGAGGAAAGAATTCTTCAAAAACATCTGACGGTAAGAAAACTAAGTTTCTATTTTGTGATAAATGTGGTAAAAGGCATGCTGGGGAATGTCTTCTGAATTCTGGAAAGTGCTATCAATGTGGTAAGATGGGACATAAGGCTCGTGATTGCACTGAAAAAGATCAAGGTGATGGTAAGTCCAAATTTGATTTACAGTTAGTGAAATATTTTAAGTGCAATGAGATGGGTCACTATGCAAACGAGTGTCCAGCAAAGAGCTTGAGTGATGGGAAGCAGTTATAATACAAGCAGAAAGGGGTGGTGAAATCCTTTACAACTACTTCAGAAGATGTTGGGTTATCAAATGAAGTTTTATCAGGTACTTTGTTTGTTTTTTCAGATTATGCCAGTGTGTTGTTTGATTTGGGGTCTACACATTCTTTCATCTCTGAAAACTTTTCCAGTAAAATGGAAATACCATCTCAAAAAATGACTCCTAAACATGTGGTAAAAACACCTGGGGGAAATGTTGAGGCAAAAATAATTTTTATGAATCATCCTATCCTTATCCGTGGAAAGAACCTACTTGAAAACCCTATTGTTTTACCTCTAGTAGAGTTTGATGTTATCCTGGGTATGGATTGGCTCTCTATTTACCATGCTAAGATTGACTGTAGAGATAAAGAAGTTTCTTTTCAGAAAGACTTTCAGTTTGTGTACAAGAATGAACCCTTACTGTTGATAACATATCAAGAGGCCGAGAAACTTGTAAAAGATGGAAATGAATGTTACCTTGCACATATCGTTGAAAATAAGGGAACTGTTGAGATTAATGATGTGCTAGTGGTAAATGAGTATCCTGATGTTTTTCTTGATGAGTTTCCTGGAATAATACTAGATCGGGAAGTTGAATTTACTATTGACTTAGTTCTTGATGCTAAGCCAATTTCAAAACCCCCTTATCGAATGGCTCAAATTGAACTTTTAGAGTTGAAGGATCAATTTCAAGATTTATTAGAGAAAGGTTTCATTCGACCTAGCACATCACCATGGGGTGCTCCTATTTTATTTATTAAAAAGAAAGGTGGTTCAATGAGACTTTTCATTGATTATAGAGCCTTGAATAACATAACTGTTAAGAACAAATATCCTTTTCCTCATATCGATGATTTGTTTCATCAGCTCCAGGGAGCTCAATTTTTTTTCAAAGATTGACCTTAGATTGGGGTACCATCAATTGAAGGTAAAGGAAGAAGATATTCCGAAGACCTTGTTTTGTACAAGATATGGCCATTATGAATTTGTAGTAATGCCGTTTGGGATAACCAATTCACCTGCTGTATTCGTGGACCTTATGAATAGAATTTTCCATGAGTTCTTGGATAAGTTTGAGTTTGTTTTCATTGATGATATTTTGGTGTTTTCTAAAAGTAAATAGGGGCATGAAAGAAATTTAAGGGTTATTTTGCAAACCTTAAAAGAAAAGAAATTGTATGGGAAATTCAGCAAGTGTGAGTTTTGGTTGAAAAAAATTTCTTTCCTTGGTCACATTGTTTCTAAAGATGGGATAACTGTTGATTCGGAAAAAACAAAGGTTGTTAAAGAATGTCCAAGACCCACAAATGTAACTGAGATTCGTATTTTTCATGGTTTGGAAGGCTATTACCTAATGTTTGTTAGAAATTGTTCACGGTTATCTAGTCCAATGACTAAGATAACTCGGAAGGTTGTTAAGTTTATCGGGACAAAATAATGTGATGATTGTTTTCAGGAATTGAAAAGAAGATTGGTGAATGCTCCAGTTTTGGCACTACCTTCCAGGAATGGGGAGTTTTTTATCTACAGTGATGCTTCATTAAAAGGACTTGGTTTCATCCTAATGCAGAATGACCAGGTAATTTCTTATGCTTCACGATAGTTGAAAACACATGAGGTAAATTACCCTATACATGATTTGGAATTAGCTGCTGTTGTTTTCACTTTAAAAATTTGAAGGCATCATTTGTATGGAGTAAAGTGTTAAATATATACTGATCACAAAAGTTTAAAGTATATATTCACTCAGAAATAATTGAACATGAGACATAGGAGATGGTAGAATTAATCATGGATTATGATTGTACAATTCATTACCATCTGGGAAAAGCAAATAAAGTGGATAATGCTTTGAGTCGAAAAAGTAATGCTTCATTAACAATGTTGCATTTGGAACGTGATCCTTTGGTTAAGGATTTGATGACCTTTGGCATAGAAGTTGTTGGTGCAGGATGTCCTTCTGTTTTTTTTCATGTATCAGTGAAATCTTCTCTATCAGACAGAATTAAGCAAGCATAGAAGCAAGACAGCAAGTTGCAGAAAAAGGTAGAGCTGGTTCAAAAGGGTAAGTTTCCTGAATTCAACATTGATAATGATTGTTTTATGATATTTGGGAAGAGATTGTGTGTGCCTTGTGATTCATAGTTGGAGAGAGAGTTGTTATGTGAATCTCATAGTTCTCCGTCTTCAGTTCATCCAGGCAGTACTAAGATGTATAGAGATCTTTGGGAGTATTGCTGGTGGGATGGAATGAAAAGGGATATTACTGATTTTACTGTGAAGTGTTTGACTTGTCAAGAGGTAAAAGCAGATTGGTAGTTACCTAAAGGGATGCTTCAGCCTTTACCAGTACCAGAGTGGAAATGGGAGAATATATCCATGGACTTCGTTGTGGGATTGTCGAAGACACCTTGAGTTAATAATGCAATCTGGGTTATTGTTGATCGCTTTACTAAATCTTCTCACTTCCTTTTTATACGAGATACTTTTTCCCAAGATCAACTTTCCCTTTTGTATCTTAAAGTGATAGTCATGTTACATTGAGTTCCCCCCTCCATTGTATCTGACCATGATCCCAGGTTCACTTCTAACTTTTGGAAAGGCCTTCAGAAGTCAATGGGTACTGAATTACATTTTAGTACAACTTTCCATCCTCAATCAGATGGGCAGTCAGAATGAACAATTCAGACTTTGGAGGATATGCTACGTGCTTGTTCTATGGATTATCAGGGAAGTTGGGACCAACATCTTTCTTTGGTTGAGTTTTCTTATAATAACAGTTTTCATTCCAGTATACAGATGGAACCATTTGAGGCATTATATGGGAAGAGGTTTCGAACTCCAGCTTTCTGGGATGAAGTGGGTGAAAGGAAGTTGATGGAACTAGAATTGGTAGAAGAGTTGCCAAAAAAAATTCAGCTGATACAGAAACACATGAGAACAGCTCAGAGTAGGTAGAAGAGTTATGCGGACAACAGGAGTAAGGATCTCTCTTTTGAGGTAGGTGATCATGTTTTTCTCAAAGTATCACCATGGAAAAGTGTGATGAGATTTGGTAAGAAAGGAAAGCTGAGTCCAAGGTTCATTGGACCATATGAAATTCTGGAGAGAGTTGGATCAGTTGCATACCGAGTGGCTTTACCTCTAAGTTTATCTCAGGTACACAATGTTTTTCATGTTTCAATGGTAAGAAAGTACATGCCAGATCCATCTCATGTTTTGAGTCCAGAGGTAGTTCAGCTGGAAGAGAATCTATCTTATAAGGAAAAACCGGTCCAGATTCATGACCACAGGGAGCAAGTGTTGTAGTAAAATGTGATTCATCAAGTAAAGGTTTTGTGTAAATACCACATGAGTGAAGAGGCAACATGGGAATCTGAAAATGCAAAGAGGGATAAATACCACCACTTATTCGTTAAGTAAATAAATTACGGGAACATAATTTTCTAAAGGGGGAAGGATGTACCATCCCAAGTAAGTAATGAATAATATATATTTTTATCTATGTCTATTTATGAATTAGATATTTTTTTAGAGGCTTAAAAGGAGAATAAATCTTATCTTAAGCATGGAATACACTAATATTTTTAAAAGATTGTTTTACTGCCTTTTGATAGAAAACAATTTTTAAATCATACTTTTGACAATTTTATAATCTCTATTTTTTCAAAATAAACATATTCTTTATGATTGGGATATTGAAATTTACATTGGATAATTTTTTTGTATTTTTCTGACAATGTTCATTTTTTTAATGAATAGTGAAAAATACTGCATTTTACATCAAAACTTCTTTTTTATATAATTTAATTATATGGTTAGATAACCTTTTTAATTGGTTTTAAAGTGTAAATAGAATATATTTTCACCATTTAATCCAATAGTGGTCATTAGCATTAATTTCACTTTGGAATTGGGCATAAACAAGTGCCAAACTTTTCATAGATATTGTTTCTAAAAAACCCGCTATTTTTTTGACAACGGGAATTATTTTTAAATTACTTATTGCAATTTCTGTGTTTGGAATTTGGTAAAATGGATTACATATTTTGAATTATAAGGTCCAAATTATGTAATCAAGACTCTTTTGTTTTTGGACATTATGAATAGTAATGACGGTAATTATCTTTAATTATCTTGATTAATTAGTAATCGGGTAGTTAAGGATAATAAAATAATACCATAATAATAACAAATGACCCAAACATATGTCCTAATGCTACCGGTTGTGTCATTTCCGACCATGGGATGCCTTGTGATAAACTTGGGGACCCCATGGAATCACTTTTGTGTGATAATGACTTTTTATCTTTTTATTTTTTAAGAAAGTTAAATATAACAAAGAATGTATCACCTGAGTAAAACATTTTTAATTTTGTCTAAATAAATGATCTATTTGACTGTAAATAGTCATTGGGAAGATAAAAATATTTTCTACATCATAGTATTTTTTTATAATTTTTAGACATTAAATAAATTAAATTATTTATGACATCATGATGATGCAGTGATTACCTCATTAATTAACGATTTAAATAAAATGAGAAGATAATGTAAAATATAAGACTTACACTTGTCAAAGACCTATTTTATGAGTATATTTCAAACCCTTATCACCATATACTATAAATATATCAATTTGTGACCTTTTAAATCTGAAACTCTTTTTAAAATAATGTAACATTTATTAACATTCCAAGAGTGCCCCTCCTCTCCTCTTATAAAAGGCCCCCACCTCTACCTCCTTACCCACACCTCTCAAGCCTTTGGCCCAGCCAATATCTTCTCATTTTGTCTCTACACATCCATATCCTCATCCTAGATGCCTTACCTTAGGCAGGAAGCTCTTCAAGAAACCCTTTTGGTTCAAACCAAAGGGAGTTACCCGATTTTAAGGTAATGTATTCATTTGTGTTCTTTTGTTTTATTTTTCTTCTCCAACCCCCTAAACTCTTTTTATTCATTTATTTTGTAACAAAACCAGTATCTTCAGTATACTAGGATGTTGTTATAAGAATTATTCTAGCTACACTTACACACACCTTCATCTAATGGTTAAAAAGCATATTGTTTCTGTGGATTGCGAATTTTTGCCTCACGAAATAATGATTGTTCAATATTCTTCTAACACCTTCAAAGGTGGCCATTAAAATGACACTATATTTATATATGATATATAATATGTTTATGTATTCCTTAATATTCTATATTTTTCATTTATGGCATACCTTTATGGCTTCCATTATGGGTATACGCGATATCTTCATTTTAGGAAGTGCGGACTACTGCCCCCTCAAAGTGATTTGATTCGTTAATGACATATGTGGGACATATAAAGGATGGATTTAATGATATTATATATTAAATTATACTGGAATTATAATATACCTTTATGTAATTATGATTCCATTCCATAAAATACAAAATAGAAATGAATGTAGCGTTCATGCATACGTACGGCTTACCGTCTCCATGAACGGTGAATTTCATTTCTTACCTCTAAATGTTATGTAATATTATAAATGCATGTATATACTGGATATATTTGATATATATGATATATACATCATGAATATAACTCTAGATATAATGGATACATGAAAAACTTGTAATTATAAAGAGTTTATTTTTGACTCAAGTACCAATGATCGTTAAAATGACCGTTATTAACCTAAATAATTACATAGTGTTCATGACATGGTAATAAGTGATATAAAAGGAATAATGAACTTGAAAATGTTCTTAAGAAAGTAGAAATTAACTCAAGTTTATTATTCAGGAGATTAAAGAACGATCGAGTCAAGTCTGATACGAGGTAAGGGACTTCGTCTCAATCTCCTTTCATTGAGGCATATTTTGTTTTATACACAACTTTCTTTTGTACAGTGTATAAACCCCTTTGACTTTTACATTTACTCAAAAGGAATCTTTTTTATAGGAAACATTTACTAAATTACAAAAGGGAATGATTTTTTTTCGTACGTATGCGGCGACAACGACTTCTCCACTGTCGTGACCATTATTTGAGTTTCGGCTTCCTCTACAAGCCATAACTTTTTTTTAAAATGAAAAATAAATACCATGTATTACTTTTCTTTTATTTTGGTATTGAAAATGGTTTTCATAATGTTTTTATTATATCAATGTGTTGTATTGATATCTTGTGATTGAAATGTGGAAATGTTATGTTTCCTTTATGCATGTTTTACGTGATACGATTATGTTATGGTTCTTGGGCATTGTTATAAAGACGGGTGGTTCAGTGATAAACTAAGAGAGGGTGAGCCAGATATAGCTCTCCAATGCATTGGTTAATGCGAAGGAGTTAAATGTTAAGGATTCTCCAAAGAGATTTAGGGAATATACTGTGATGGGTATTCCAAACGTAACCATGAGGGTTACTCCATATGTAAGAATGTTATTAATGCATCAAGTTACCTTTATGTCTTATGATTTCTATGATTTATTCATGATTTGATGAGGTATGTTAAAATGCTTATGTTTTATGAGTAAAGTATGATTTCATACATGGACTAATGTTTTCATTTCGTACTTTTATATCCCTTACTGAGCTTTTTATGCTCATCCCATGTTTTTGAAATGTTTTTCACAGGTCAAGGTAAAGGTACATGATGTGATGATAGGGTCAAGGAAGTGTCATGAAAGAGTCCATGTTTTGTTTTAAATATGTTTCCATTGATTGAAAAAAAATGAATATTTTCTTTTATGTAACCACTTTGTTTAAATGTGGAATGTAATGCATGATTTATGATCTAATTCTCTAAAACTCTAAACCTGAAAAGATCCTCAACGTGTATTCTTGAAGTTACTCAAGATTAAGTAATGTTTAAGGTTGGGGCCTTATACTAAATTATGGAAATTATTAATTATTTTATTTTATGTTTATTAGGTTCATGGAACCATTATCGTTAAGACATTTCACAAGATGGTTTTTCATAACGGGTATAATCCCATCTATTTTACTTAGAAACCAATATGAATGGGGTTTTTTTAAAATTAATTTCCTCTCATGAGACTACCAACACATTGAGGGTATTTTATCCACTGGTCCCCAACCCATAAGGATTACCGTAAATGGTCCCCAACCCATAAGGTTTACCATAAATGGTCCCCAACACATGTCTCACATGCCCAAATAATTCCCAATATAGAATAAATAATATTCCTTATCAAATATCTGTATTGAATAAAGGATTCAGATTTATCAATATTTTCCCAAATAATCAAATAACATTTAATGTAAAACCCTATGAAAAATTGTATATGGTTTATGAAATGAATATATCAATGATCAATAATATAAATAGCTAGGGTAAATTCAAGGTTTAATGAACATAGTAAATTGAATATTCCAAGGGGAATACTAAAATAATCAAGGAAGTTAATGTAGATAATATCCTCTTACAAATCAATCAAAATATTCCAATGGATGATTTAGGTTGGTATCGAAACAACTTAACCTAGGTGGAGTAAAATAATGGGTAGTTGTCATTGAATAATTATAATATGTTTTAAAAACAATTTTTGGGGAAAATATTATTTTGTTTTAAAAATTATATGGAAAAAACTCATTGAAAATCAGTTTTAAAAAAATAATCATTAAAAATTAACCTTTTTTACGTGAAATGGATGAATATTAAAAATAATGTCATGTAAATCCATAAATATCATATTAGGTAAAAAACATTATTTTTGAATGATAAAAAGGTTTAAAAATTAATTATTCTAAAAGTTATTAAATTTTCATTTTAAAAAATTCAAAATTGAAAAAAAAGGGTAAATATGAGTTTACTAAATAATTTTTTAGTGGTTAAATTTTTTTTGAAAAACTTTTTTGAAAACAAGGTTTTAAAAATTAAACAGTTTCTCCGACTAAAATAAAAAGTCAAATTGGGTTTTCATAAAAAATCCTAAAGAATATTCCATAATAATGAGTGGGAAAATATTACTAATAATTGAAAATTTTCTTAGAAGATTATATGATATTAAAATTAATTATGTAACAATGATCATATAGTTTTCATAATGGGAAGTGAAAGATAACAAAAATTACTCTTTGTCGAAAAATAAAATTTAATCATTTTAAAGAGTCTCATAGAACTATGAATAATTTTAAATCATAAGACTCATAAAAGAATAAAATTTAAATAATTAATTGCATACCATAAATATATATTAATTAATGATATGATATATCAAAATGGATAGTATATACACAAAAAAATATGTAATTAGGGAACATGATTATTTTTAATTCTTTTCACAGCTGATGCACGCATCATTCTGGTGACATGGGCTTGTGGACCTATGTTCCAACATTCCAAAGGTGGAGGAATCCATAACTTCTTTATTGATGTATTCTTCAAGAGATAAATTGGTTGATGGGATGTTGGTCTCTCCTTTCATGGATTCCCCCTCAGAATTTTCCTACTAATCCAACTCTATATCATTGATGTGATTCATTGTTCATTAATCTCATTCCCAATGCCATATCATTGTGTATGATGGTTAATTACAAAGATTTTGTTATAAAATTACAAGGGGACTTGATAGGGTAGCAACCATTTTTCAAAGAATATGGGAATAACCTACATGTCGAGGAATCCAAAGATGTTGGGACATTGGAGAACCTGTATTCTTTATCATAAGAGGTATCTTAAAGGTCATGAAAACCTAAGAAATACTACATCAATTGTGGGGTATCTAATTAGAGATTCAAGTCTCCAATATTTTCCTAGGCTTCCTATGTTTTACATGGGGAAGGCCATGAGTTTAACATCTTTTATAGATGGATAATATTAATTTGGACACTATTAAGGGAGGATCATGAAGGTGCAGGCCTGAAAGGGGGATCCTAGGAGATTTAATGGGTCGATGGATCAAAAAACCAAAACATATAGGACATGTGGTGGTGTTTCCCAAAAAGACAAGATTTCACACAATAAAAGATGATATGAACACCACTAAGGGAACATCATGGAGTACACCACATAAAGGGAACACTATGGTTTACCGTTTTCTTTGATTGAACCTCAGAGAGGCTTCCTACTAACCTTGTGTTGAATATAGTGTTCAGAAACCACATATTGTGAAGGGGTGGTTTCGGTATTACACATGTCTAGATTCCTGTCACAAGAGGGTCACTCTTGGTTGGATGAATATGAATTCTGCAGGGCATATTCATGGTTAGCTACCAATGTGCTGCTAATGAGTGGATATGAGGGATGGAATTATCTCACCAGGATGTGGTTTCCCATATAAGGATTATGATGGATATAGAGGAGGTTTCGTAGGGTGAGGATGAATTATATAGAACCGACGTGACGATGAAAGTGTTGGGATTAATCCTCAGGGAGGCTTCCTACGTATCCCAGTGGCTAGGAATAAAAGTATAAATATTTTGGTTGGGAGTTGACCCACCTATAGAGGTGAATCGTGATAAATTTCAGTGCATGGAAAATAATTTTAAGGATGTGAAATCTCTATGTTGGAGCATGATTTTTTTGTGACTTAATGGTTCAAAGGAAATGATATTATGTAATTGTTTGATGGTCATGAACCTCACAGAGGATTCCTATGTATCCCAGTGTCTAGGAATCTAATTCCATGTAGTTTATAATAGAGGAATTAAATCGGGGCTTACACAAAGGATAATGATTCAGAGACATGTTAGGGTATTATTAATGGTTAGAAGACATTTTCAATATGGAAACTCATGGTTTTTGGATTATGGTGAAGTTTGTGGGGATTATAAACAATTAAATTCTTAGGAGGATATATGAGAACACTTTATTAATGTGGATATTGGTGATGAGTCCCAAAAGAGAAGATTTCGCATCAGTATGGTACATACATAGGGGGAGAACCAAAGATTAACATTTGATAGTATTGATCCTTAGGGAGGATTCATGCAGACCAAAAGGAGATTAAAACATGTGTGGTTCGGTAGGTGTAATTTAACATCATGTATGATGAATAAACTGACATGAAGTAGTAATCAAAAGTTAATTATGTGGAGTGATCGGCTAAACATCTGAGAAACTTTTTATTAACCCTATTGGGAGGATAGGGATCAATTTCGGAATATTTTTTTGTGGCGTAGATTTATAGACATACGAGATGAGGTTCATGGGGCTTACACATGGTTAGAATTTAAAAGAGGATGTACTGGAGCTTATACATGGTTAGTATCCCATAGAGAATGGAATGGTCATTGTCTACTCTAAAATCATGTGACTCATGCTTTGTGTGAGAAAAAATAGGGAATGGTAGAACCACTGATTGTTTCGTGGATGGTGTGTGCACAATAGATGGTTTTGGGATTACACATGGAAGCTACCTAGGTGTCTCTATTAAGCAGCAATGGTGAATGTGTCTTACACACAGAATTTACCCGGGTGTTGTTATATATGGGAAATTTTGAATGGGGATTATGTGGGGAAGCTTCCTAGGTTTTTCTAAGGAGGGGAAATAGTGTATAGGTTTTACGTGTTGTATCTACCTAGGTACCGCAAAGGAGTGAAAATGGTGGATGGGGATTATGTGTTGAAGCATCCTGGGTGCTTCTAAGAAGCATCAACTGTGGATGGGGCTTATGGGTATAAGACTCATGAGTGCCTCCATGGAGAAACAATGGTGGATGAGGTGTATGCACTGAAGCTGGTTGGGTTATGCTAAGGAGAAGAAATGATGGATGTGGTTACGCACAAAAGTTTCCCAAGTGCTGCTAAGAAGTAGTAATGGTGTATGGTTCTTATGTACAGAAGATACCCATATTTTCCTCCTTATGTAAGGCCATTAGGGAATCCAACAACCAAGAGGCAGCCTTTGTTTGACCTATATGGTATACTACAGATTAATTTCAAGTAGTGAGGCCAGTGGAAGCACAACTTAATGTCATTTCACATGAAAAACTAGGAGGAAGATTCCATTAAATGGATGGTGTGTGACTTATTAAAGAGTATATATTTTGGGCTCATCAATGCATAAGATATTTGTTATCATGTTGGAGAAGATTCTTGAGGAATGATTCAACTTGAGGTATATGGGAAATTTTAGATGAGATTCTCGACTCACGACATGGTAATGTGACCAAGATGAATATGTTGACTCAAGGTGTTTCATGGAGTGAAGAGGAGTATCTAAAATCATCGAATTAAATGGGTGGAAGATAGGTGCACATAAGGGAACTAGGTAAAATGTCATTGACCCGACCCAAAACATTTCAGGTGTGACTCTCCATTTTTAATGGTGGTTAGTGATTGTTGTCAAGGGACTGGCCTAGAGGGCCAATACCATATCCACGAACATATTCCTATGGGGGTGTAGGGTCTATGGACCCATGGTATAGACTTGTGGGCATGAAGGAAGGAGGTTTATGAAGGTTTTTCACAGTGGTGATTCATGTAGTAAAGGGGTTCAGGGAGATTTGGGTCTTGTGAAGGATTAGTCTTCACGAATTGAAGGTTCTGTGGGAAGAAAGGACTTCAACATTTCTGGGACTATCTTTAGTAAAGAGATCAATATTTGTAGAATTATATTCAATGCCTTAATTCGTTGTGGAGCCTCGAGCAACATGAAGGCACTTCACCCTTCACCAATGGTGGAGTACACTTTGAAGGAATCCCTTCATTGTGCTCATGAGCACAAAAAATGGTAGTTTTGCAGCCAAATGGGTGGAATAACTATGCTTATTAGTTGGTGATTCATGTATTTATAGGCCAATGTGGTAAACAAGGCTTTTCTCAGAGAACAATTAGGTGTTTTGAAGAAAATGTGACACCGTGAAAGACATATGTTCGTGGTCAGATAACAATTGCAAAGTGAAGCTGTAGATGAGATATGTTTGCACGAGGAGATATGAAAACCATGATGATCACAAGCATGCCGTGAAGAAAATGGATGTCATAAAGTACATAAATTCATGCGTCTGCAAAGGGGGTTATGCAATTGGGCTCCATGAACCAATTTTCTAGCCTAAATTCAAGTGAACATAACAAAAAATTTGTAACATTGTTCAGGCTCTACAACTAGTAAAATCAAATCCTATGGAACAAGCTACGTTATGAGAACATATATGGATGAATTCATTGAATCTTGTGGTTTATTTTTCTAGTTCCATCAAATTCCCCCCTTATAATATGGTCCATCTAGGATAAGGAGGGTGAGGCGGACCACATTTTAAGAAACATATATGGAAAATTCCTACCTTGGGATAACTATATGAGAGTGATAAATAGTGAATGATGTTCAGGGAATGGAATTGGACATTGATCAGCATTTGGAGATTTTAAAATGATAGGGGTAACCAATGGAGAGTATGGAAATTTTGATAGATTACTTTCTTATCCCTTTGTGCACTACTGCATGAGTGGGATAATGCTAGCATTGTAAGGATCAGTCCAAACAAAAGAGAATGAGAAGTGTGAATCATGACACCCAAAATTCAAAATTCATTTATGTTGGAAGGAAAATAAGGGACAATTGTTGACCATATTCAAAACATAGCAACCATATCATGTTTTCTAGAAATGGGAACAAACAAATGAGGGCCAACTATTGACCAAATTCAAAAACTTTGGTCATAACTCAAAATGAAATTCTATTTCCTTTGTAATTTTGGCTCTAAATGTTGGGTGATAAATAGGGCTGAGCATCCATGTTGTTAGCGAGTCCCTTCATATGTGAAATAGGATGTGGATCCAAATAAAGGACATAGAGAATGGGGGAGTGCAGTGATGGTTTTTTAGAATGGATTCCAATACTCTTAAAATTATTCCAACATGGTATAGAGATCATTGGTGTGGGAGTATCTGTATGAATACTGATGAAACCAATTTTTCAAGGGGTGTCATCTTTGACATCAAGTGATATATGAAGATGTGAAAAATGATGTCGATGGTCAGCAATGTGGGACATGACCACTCAGGACAACTTCATGTGATGCTTTGCAGTTTTATATCATGGAAGTGAGGATAGAGAAATTTTAGTTTAACATCATATGGTGAGGTTGACGTATGGTATAGTTTAATGTCATGTGATCAGGATGTGTCCCATAGTTTAATGTCATGTGATAGGAATGTTGCAAAATGATTAAGGTAATACTTCATGGACCCTTGAAAATAGTTTAATGTTGTGTTTCATAGAATATGATATCTATTCACATTATGTTTTCATGGAAAAAAGGAGATAACCCCGACATGAATGATCCAATAGAGGCTTATTAACCATAAAAATACTAAAAAACATACAATAAGGGGGGTCGGTTAAGTGGGGGATAAAACCTATCATGAATGCAAACCATATAGACCCTTTTACACAATACATATCAATATGATCCACCTAGATTATGGTCATATTTTTTAGACCAAGGATACCCCATGTGTCTCAACCGCATCGGTACCCACCCCACCGAAACTCCTAGGTCCCATGAATCAGCCTAGTATGAGAATAAAGTAATAAAATGGAGGTTTTTATTGATATGTGGGAGTGATCTTATATGATGAAACCAAGGATGGAATCCCACCATGAATTAATAATGGGAGGAGAGTAATTCATGGCCATCAAGGGGTGACTGAAAGGGCGGCTAGTATGTAAAGGCTGAATGTTGACCATGTTTGAGATAGAATAACCACAACTAACCTTGGAATGAAAGTGATGAGAAAATTTTGATAAAATATTTACCATATATAAAACATAGGATGCGCTTCTTACTTCCAAAATTTCCTTCAGGGTGTTATCCTAGGACAGTTGGCGAGCCATTGTTGCAGGAGACCATCACCGTTAGGGGATCTATCTATTGTAAAAGGAGGATGGAAGACCCATACCAAGAGTAACTTGAATTTTGGACTAAATATATCATATGAGAGTGGGATTTAAACCCTATTTCACATACAGTTTATGTTTATATTACATAGACCATGGAAAACACTTAAAATTCATGATGCTTGGACGAACATAAAATGTTCAGTCTAAGGGTACTCATAGAAAACATGGGAAGTATATCCTAATGCGAGTGAATAAAAAAGGAACACTAATAGAGATAATATTTTCAATAATTTTTTTATAAATTTTAATTATATTAACTGTACCAAATTATCAATTTTACCTTATATGTATACATTTTGGATTTATAATGTGTTTTAATAAAAATTATGGCAAAATCTTGATTATAGATTTTTTACAGTTTTTATGCCATTGATATTTTAGTAATTTAAATAAAAATATAATTCCAAATTGAGTGATTTTTTTTTTGAAATACTGGTTTTATTTACTTCAACATTATATTTTGGACTAGGTTCTGATTCCAGCATCTAGAGGCCTTAAAAATACGACGTCGAATTATTTTATGGGTAGACAACGTAAAACCAACCATAGTTACAAAAGAAAATCTCGGCCTACACATGTCCAATGGAGGTTTCTACACCTAAAAATGAACTACGATACATATTTGTGTATCTAAAAATATATAGTGTTTTGAAGTCATTAATTTTGTCATTGGATGTAATAATTTTGAAGGAAGATTCCTGGAACCATTATCCATTAAAATTAACACCAAATCAAAAATTCATAACTCCTATATCTCATGGATAACTAAGCTTAAATTTCTATAGGGGATGCACAATAAAATAGGTATCAACTTTTATAAATTAGAACATGTGTGAGTCATCAATTTAATGGGTAAAAAACATGAAATCTTTTTGGAGTATAGATTCTTCCTACAAAAGGAGAAGAGCTCATACCTCTCAAAGTATCCCTTATATTATCCCATTCATTCATGTAACCAAAGAGAAGATATCCCACAAGGGAGGATGATTACAAATATCCCCCCTTTTATTCTTAATTTATTTGTTTAGTTTTTTTAGTTTTCAATTCTAATTTACATTTATATTAAAATCTATGCATGGTTTTTAGTTTTTCATTTTCTTCAACCCAAACACTCTACTTTATTCATTGTATTTTCTTATTCTTTTCTATTTTCATATTCTCATTCTATACACTGGGAACAAAAACCCTAAAATTAGGGGATAACTTGAGGCTTTTCCTAACAGAGGTATGTTGATATTTCCTTTATTATGCACATATATTCAAATATTTTATTATGTTTTGCTGAGAAAGAGTGACATGCAAGGGTGTGGTGATCATCCACCATGATAATGAACATAAACTAATTTATTTCATTAATTAATCCATTTCCTTCCCTTTTACTAGATTTGTGCTCTTCATATGATGGAGTTGATCCATTTAGTGGTTGAAATAGAAAATGTTTGAGCTAGGTCTTGGAAGATGTCACACTTTCGATTGAGGTGTGCCATAAACATTGATTCTAAGAGGTGGTGAAGTTAAGATTCCTAAATACATTCAATTTTTCACACATTAAATAATTTATATTTAATTCATTATTTAGATCTCTAAGTTGAATTGTCAATCATAATTTAAACACAAACATTTATGATGATGGAATACACAAACAAACCCATAAAGGCCATGTTCATTCATTATTAATTAAATCTTTTAATTTCTAGTTATTTTTATATTTTATATAGATGAAATTAAATTCCAATAATAAATTAAAAAATAGTAAAAAAGAATTAGTTTTGGTGAATTAGATTAATTGAGTGAATGACTGAAAAAAACTCTTAAAAAGAGATGACCTTGATTATCCACTATGCAGAACTAAAAAAATTAAATTTCTATTTCCATGAACTATGTTTGGCGTGCGTCAAAACTAGATTCGTTATAGAAGGGACAAACAGTTATTTCGATCACTTTTTCAAAAGTTACATTTTTTGTAAATATTTTTTTTCTTTAAAAAAATATAAAAAAATTATTTTAGCATTATGTTTTCAAACAAATATTTTTTCTATTCATAAAACTGCTACTCAAAGGTGCAACATCAAATTATTGAATTACCCTTGCAATGGTTGATGGTGTTTCTATTACTGTTAGGCAGGTGAGGTCATTTTGAAAATCCAAAAATTGGGAGGTGAAATTTAAAAAAAATCTATATATGGCCTAAGAGATGACATGAAACAAAATAATTTTGAAGTGATGGTTCGGGAGCTAACAGAGTCCTCCCATTATATCCCTAAAACTTTTTACATGGAGAAGGTCGCAAAAGATTCCCCCTTAGTCTTCACTGATTTTTTCAATGTGATCCATGAAATGGAGGAGCCAAACTACCTGCCTCCATCTTATATTGATCAACTCCAAGAGGAAATTATCGCTGAAAAATAGATTGAACATCAACCAACTCAGAGAGATAATCCTTTCTTGAACTCTATCATTTCTAGTTTCATTCAATCTGATTTAAGCTTCACTCATTATGATTTTGAATTTATTGATTCGATCAATCCTTGCATCACCATGGAGAAAGAATTTGAAAAAGGAATTACACCTTTTTAGGAACACATAAATATTCTAGACAATATTGAACATGAATTTGAGGAGTCTGGTCATGAGATCTAGATATCTGAGCCTCAAGAAAACAAAACAGAGGCTTCTCTTATAAAAGCCCCTATGAATCCAACACTGGAGAAGAATAAGGTTTCAAAAGTAGCAAACAAGGAAGAGGATGGTTCGTACTTCATCTTACCCCTTCCATTCAATATATACCTCATTGTGAATGGATATGATATGATGTACTAAACAATGGATCATCCCTCAAGAACAGTGATGGAGAACAAGTTTGGAAAATTCACATGTGGTGGTTCAAATCATTGATGATTTATCCACCGTTTGATTTTGGATAACAACTAGTACTGCCTTCTAGAGGCAGTAAAAATTCAAGGCCCACTTGGGGGATTGTACCAATATTAATTCATTAAAATCTTTCTAGTACTTTTATATTCAATCATAGGAATTTAGATTTGAAATTCAGTCTTCGGAATTTGTCAATAATGAATCCCACTCCTATCTTTTTGAGAATTAATGACATAACCCTTCTTCCTAATTGAGTTTATTCATTTTATAGGTTCACAATTGCATAAGAAAGCCTCAGGCTGTGTAATATGACTATGATTCATTTCAAAAAGGAGTCCACTATTAGTTTTTATCATTTAAACTCCTTACATTTTATTCCAAAACATGTTTTCAGAGTTAATTATAATAATTTCTTTCCTAAACTTTAATTAATGCTTATTTGACTTATCTAGGATACATGATTTTCTTAGGAATCCAGGGATAACATATTTTAAACTACATTGTTAATGATATTGAATGAGTAAAATGGAGAATAAAATGATTGAAATAAATCATAGATATTGAAAAGATGACTCACTATTTGAGGTAATTAGTATATTAATGTAAATGAAATTTCCCACCCATTTTCATGCATTTAATTTCTAATGATCATGTGAATATATTTGTTATTATTGTAAATTCCTTGAGTGACATTCCCAAATATAATTTTTCTCATTCTTGAGAGGATTTATAGACCATGTACTTCATAATTATCCTTTAGCTTATTTTTTAGTTATCTTGGGACATGTCACCTGTAAGAACATGAATTCGAACTTGTCAAATCTATAACTATACAATCACAATTAAAATTATTGAGGCATATTTTAAAAAAATGATATCCTTAATGACCACCATTACATCAATATATGGTTTATCTCATAGAGACCATGAATTAACTTTATAGGGATGCGCCATGTTTCAAGTAATTTTTATATATTCTCACCCTACTCTTGGTATTTCCATGGTTATTTAAATATGATTTGTGGGGATGAATAGAGTCTTGGTAGAAGAGATGAATAACCCAGCATTAAAAAATATTGTTGGTGATATTGGGGAAATTGTAAAAGGTTGTGGAATAATTCATTTAACTTCATTTTTTTACCCTCTTGAAATAAAAAATGACAAAAAATTAAAAAAATAAACAAAAAATGGGAAAAATGGGTTGTGATTTAGGAAAACGAAAAAATCACCATTTTCCAGACCGACGATCATTCGATCATATGTGGTTAGGTGATATATGTGAGGTCGGATATGGCAATAAAATTTAAAAAAAGATAAAAATACAAATACAAAAGTCATGAGGGTGCACAATTTGTTCATTTTCTTTACATGATCATGGTCATACATTTATTTTTAGGGGAAGTATGTGTTTCCAAGTTAGTGATTCCAAAGCACAAAATGAAGATGTACCTCCGGTCGAAAGATCTAGAGGGATAACTTTTGTGGAAGCACTCAAAGGTTTATACCTCTACAAATCTACTGCGATGGAATCCCCACTATGAAAGCGACTAGAGGACGGCACATTTGCAGTGGAAGCTGATCCTAAAGACCTATAACAATGATCGCAACTATGTAAGTTCTCGGTTATGGGTTGAGTTTCTTACATAAAAGTGGATAAACTTGGTCAATTGATGAGTTGAGGAATAGTATTGCCCATGTCTATAGTTTCTCCAGATGGAAGCTTGTGCCAATCGGAAGGGGCTACTTCCATATGCTGCTTAGATCCCAAGATGAGTTCGATAGAGTATGGAAACTTGGGAATCTTCATATTATATCGGGTATGCTTAGAATTTCTTAATGGAGCTATACTTTTAATCTGCATACCTTTTGGAATAATACGGCACAAATTTGGGTTAGACTGCCTGGTCTGAGCTGGTTCTTCTGGCACCCCAAGATTCTAAATGATTTGTTGTCTTGTATTGGTACTCCTCCCAAGATTGTTCAGCGTACATTAAATGATGAAATTGTCTTATATTCCAGAGTTATGGTTGAAGTTTATATGGGATCTAATCTCTCGTAGGTCATATGTTTCAACAATAAAGATTACAAAACAGAGTTCTGGGTGGAGTTTGAGCACAGACCACCATTCTGTGATCTCTGTAAAATTGTTGGTCATACTTTGTTGAACTATAGTGTTATGAAGAGTCAAATTACTCAGCCAAAGGATGATGGGTGGAATGAAATTATAAGTGACAAGAGGGGAATGAATGCGGTCTTGGATAAGGCCGATCCTCACATGAAAAAGACAAAAATGTGGGTGAAAAAAGCTACTCATATGGGAGAGACATCAGGTAAGAATTGGGCTCTACATGTGGAAGAAGAACAGGAGGACAGACTGGAACAAAGCATTCAAGAGGAAATCGAGAAGTTAGTTCTGGCTACCTGTGAGCAATCTAATGATCTCCTGGAAGTTGAAGAGCTCGGTGCCCTAGTTACTGGACACTCTAATGCTGGGATCGAGGATGCTCACAATCAGAAGGTCTGGGAATCAGAAACGGAAAACTGTATGACTTCTTGTAATACAGGGAAACAATTGCATGTATCAGATAGACATGAGATAGACGATGAGGCTATTAGCCACTCAGTTCTAGAAATAAGCAAATATTCTTGCACCAGGATGCATTCAGACCTCCTTTTTACAAAAGGAATTAGATATCCCGCTTAAAACAAAGACTCATCCCTTGATGCTACCACATCTCTCACAGGTGAGGGACCTTATTCTGGAACTACTCTCTCTCATGATAAGGACCCCACGGAGCATCTGGCTAGCAGATCCCATTATGGGCAGCCCTAAAACTCTGCTGCTTTTCCCCCCTAACTGAAATCTCAGGTATGAGACCTCACCCTTCCATTAGACAAAGAGAAAATAGTGGCAGTCGAGGTTCAACCTCACTCGATTATACAACCTTCCATTGTGTTGAACACTCCGGGTCCTGTTATGATGTCTCATAAGGTAATTCCCTCAAAATATTTAAGGGACAATCCCCAGGATATTACTCTAAATACTGAGGTTTTAGAAACAAACCAACCCGCTATCAATGTAGGTGCTTTTTATATATATTCTGTTTCTCTTACAAGTAAGCAGGAAAGAAAATTCACTCCGGCTTCTTCACAAGTGGTCACAAGATGGAAAAATAAGAATGGTTCGGGTGGCTCAAAATAGAAAAATGGTGGTTCTACCTCCAAAAACATGTTCTAATGGATTTATTTTTCTGAAACTGTCATGGAATTGCTAATAATGGTACTTATAATGTTATTAAAAGATTCCTTTGGATGCATCGTCCTAAATTTTTTGCAATCGTTGAACCAAAAACTAATTTTTCTTTGATGTTTATGCACCTTTGAACTTATGGTTAAAATTTTTTAGGTGCTTGAAATGAGGGGAATACTGTTTAATCTATGTGTGTTTTTTATCATGTTTCCTTACAAAATGTTCATGTTTTCAAAAGCTCTGAAAAATTGTTCAGTTGTGATTTTTCATTAAATTGTTCTCATATTTTTTGTACCATGATCTATTCCAAGAATAGATATCAAGACAAAATGACCCTATATCATGATCTTTAGAGTCTAGATAATACCCTTTAGGATCCCTGGTTTGTGATCGGTTATTTTAATGATATTCTTTCTTCTAGTGAAACAATTGGACCATCCCACTCTACCATTTTCTCAACGAAATTTAAAATATCAATTGAAGATTGTGACCTTGTAGAAATTAACCTCAGTGCTGGATAGTTTACTTGGTATAGAAGACATTACAATGGGGTTGTTGCCAGTAAATTAGATAGGGGCTTCACAAATATCCATGCTCTTGACACTTGGGACACCATTTCTAGCATCACCATGCCCAAACTCAATTCGGACCATCATCCCATTGTTGTCAGACTTTTCACCAAAAAGGTGAAATACAATATTCCTTTCAGATTCAACATTGCTTGGTCAGCTGATCAGGAATGTTTTGAAATAATAAAAAAATGTTGGGATTCAATGAATCATCTCAATGATGCTTTTTCTTGTGTTACCAAATTGAAGCATCTCAAGCGATGCCTCAAAGGTTGGTGTAGTTCTAAATATTAACAAATAGACAAGGACATTTCCTAACATGAGCATGATCTTACCCAAATTCAAACCACTTCCAGTAGCTCTAATTTTTCCTTGGACCCTCAGATTGAAATAATCACTTCCATGAAACATAATTCTCTATTTACTATTAAAGATAACATATAAATGAAAATTTTTAAAACTAAATGGCTTACAGATGGTGATAGAAATAGAATGTTCTACAATTCTCTTAAACATATCAGAAAGGTCTGCAGACCCCTTTCTCTTCTTAAGGATAATGATATCATCATTGACTCAGAAATAAGGCATTGAAAATCATGTGGTCTCTTACATTGATAGTACTTTCAATGGACCAGTCATCAGTAAAGTCCTCCACCCGGAGGTTATTCTGGTGATGGTGAATGAGGAAGACAATATTTTTCTTCTCACCATTCTTCTTGATCATGAAATCAAATACATTGTTTTCATCCTTAATATGGATAGTGCCCCAGGCCCTGATGGCTTTAATAATGGTTTTTTCCAACAATACTGGCAGATTATTTAGAAGGACGTTTACAAACGTGTCAAATCCATTTTTTCTAATGGTATGCTTCCATATGGTCTAAATTCTCAATTTCTTACTATAATTCCAAAGGTAGACAATGCCTCTGAAATTCATCTTTTCCAACTTATTTATCTTATTAATTCTATTTACCAAATCATTACTAAATTTATTGCTAATAGAATTTCGATTCTATGAAATAGAATTGTTTCTTGGAATCAATTTGGTTTCATCAAAGTGAGTTCTATACAAGACTGCATTTTCCTAGCCTCTGAATGTACCAATGCCCTCAATAAAGCTGTCAGAAGAGAAAACATTTCCATTAAGCTTGATATTAATAAAGTTTTTAATACCATTGATTGGGGATTCATATTCAAAGATATTCAATCCTTTGGTTTTAATTGCACTGTCATCAACAGGAAAAATTCTATATTTACTTCGGCCCATATATCTATCCTTGTCAATGGTTCCCCTAAGGGTGACATTAAAAGCTCCAAGGGAGTCAGACAAGGTGATCCCCTATCTGCCATTCTTTTTTCTATTACGGAGGATTATTTAAGCAAACTTCTCACATACATTGTAAATAAAAACAACCTCAAACCTATTCAGGATGCTAGAAAAATAAATGTCCCTAATCATCTACTTTATGTCAATGACATAATTTTATTTGTCAACAGAGAAAAAAACATACAAATCATAAAGTATACATTGTATCATTATGAAGAAATTTCTCGTCAGTCTATAAACTAAAACAAATCCTATGTTTTCTTTGGAAAAAATTTTCCTTCTTCTAGAAAAAGTAATATTATTAACAGTTTAGGCACAAAAGAAGGATCCTTCCCCTTCTCCTACCGCCATGTATTTTTCCAACGTGGTTGATCAAATCATTAAGAAACTTTTCTCCTGGAAAGGTAAGTCCATTTCAATGGCTGGTAGGATCTGTCTGGTGAAGTCTACTATTATCTTTAAGATGGTCTATTAAATAATGGTCTACAAATGGCCAGTTGGTCATATAAAAAAATCAGTGTTTACATAAAAAAAAAATTGTATGTACAGGAAGAATTCTTGAATGGAAGTTAGTCACCATCCCCTGGGAAACCTGTTGTAAACCTTTAGAGAATGGTGGTCTTGGCATAAAAAATCTCAGAATTTTTAATGATTCCCATCAAGAAATACTCACCTGGAGGATAATCCATAACAATTTGGACTCCATTGTTTTTCATAAAAAAGATCTATCACAAAGTTATAGAAGAGAAATTTGTACTACATTAATTATTCTATCTGGCCTGTAGTTAAGAATTCTTTTGCTAATACTATGAATAACTCTAGATGGATGTTTAGAATGCACTCCTCCCTGAACTTTTGGATAGATAATTTTATTGGAACCCCCCTCATTTCTACGATCTCTACTAATTCTCTTCCAGATAATACCAATACTTCTATAAAAGATATTATGCAAGCTAGTTTCTAAAATATTCCTGACAACATTGTCCATATGATTGATAACTACACCTTCGCGAATTCTGAGGATTTCCTTATCTGGGAGCGTGCCCACAATGGTATTCTAGATTTAAAAATCATTTATAAACACAATTTTTCAAACTCTGGTCTTGATTATTGTTGGCTAAAATCTTTTGAAAAACAATGGATTAAACCCACAATATTTATTCATGTTTGGCGTCTTGCCTATAACTGTGTCCCCACCGAGGTCTTTCTTCAGTCTTTTGGGGTCCAACATTGCTCCAGGTGTTCTTTCTGTCATCAGCATAGAGAAGATACTAACCATATGTTCTTATCTTTTACTACAGCTTCTGCTCTTTGGAATTATATTGCTGACATTTTTGATTGCAGATGGATCCTCATTAATAATTCCATCTTGCAATTAAAATGATGTGTGGATCTACATCTCTCTCAACAAATCAGGAACATCTTCTTCACTTCTATTGCTGAACTTCTCCATGTGATATGTATGATAGAAGTTATATTCTCCACAGCAATTACTCCTTAAATCTTAATGCAGGTCGGATGAGAATTCTCATTGTTATCAAAGTGACTGCTTCGATACAGAAAGCTCGTTGTGACAACATTGTTAGGGACTTTGAGATACCCCGTCGCCTTCGGATTATTGGGCATTACAAGCATCTGAGGTGCACTTTTGAGGTCTTTTATCAAACCCCGCTCTTAGGATGGATCAAAGTGAATGTGGATGGTGCTTCCAAAGGAAATTTAGGGCCCGCGGGATGTGGTGCTATCTTCAGAAACTACCTTGGTCAGTGTCTTGGGTGCTTCTTTGGTGGTTGTGGTGTTGCTCCATCTCTGAAGGTAGAAATGATGGGGGTGATACATGCCATCAGCTTCACTATACAAAAGGGCTGGAAGAATATTTGGATTGAAAGTGATTAAACCACTATAGTTAATGCCATTTGGGAGGGTATGGTGCATCTTTCCTGGCCTCTGACCACCTGATTTATAAACTGCCTTGATTCGCTTATGGAGTTTAACATCATTTCCACACATGCCTTCCGTGATCGAACATGGTTGATGATGGTCTTTCTATCAAAAGAATCAACCGAGACGTAACATGGAAGGACAATTTTCCAGTTGAGTTTCTTCCTCTTTATAAAAAATATTGTAATAAAATACCTTATTTCAAACTCATGTAGTTCTATATTCTATTTTTAATAAAATGTGTCTCGGTCTTTGAATGATGCACTAAAAAAATTAATTTTAAATAAGATATTATCCTCCTACTTGAACATTAATATTAAATGAATAAAATCCTACCAATATTACGCCTCAAAGTAAATTGAATCTTTATTTGATTTACTCTTGATTTTATGTGCCTTTTTTCTTTACAATGTGAAGAAATTAGTTCTTTTACACGATTATGGATATGGAGCATGTTATCATGATATGATAATAACTCTAGTTTTTTTGTATCATGAGAGATAAGAGAAATATTCAAAGCCTAGGTTAATCATGATTTTACATGTTTAATAGTAACAAATTATGGATATTGAATGAATGAAATAATAAGTTCCATGATTTTTCAAAGGGGAAAACTAATTTCACGAACCAACTCGGGTCAACCATAAACTGGTCAACTGAGCTAGTCCGCTACATGACCCGATAGGCGTTCCTGATCCTCTCGGGCTGGCGACAAGTGTCAGGGCATCAACAGAGGCTATGAGAATGATTTTTTCCAATATAGATAAATAAAATAGCAGAAATAATACAGAGCGACATAGATTAAATAAACCAAGTAAAGAGACAAAAAGAAAAATAACGCTAACCGAACTCGATGACCGAACTAACTTCGTGTGACCTCGCGGGCCACTCTCCAACTCAACGATCAAGCATCGCCCCTAGAAAGTGAACTCAAGCTATAGCCTGCACAAAAACTAAAAATAGAAAATAACTATAGGCGTGACTATTAAAACTCAGTAGGCTATCCTGATATCTATTCCTAATGCACTGCCTTTAAAATAAAATAAACACAATTTCCTATTTGAACTATAATTTATAAAAGTATTTTTTTCTAAATATTTTACTCAAAAGGAAAGTAAAAACCATTTCCCTTTTCCAATTTCAAATATAGTTTAATTTCATTAGTGTGAATGACATTTTAGAAATGGAAAGTTATGTTTATATTTTGAAATTTGTACAAAGATGATTAAAACACTTTTTTAAACAGTTTTCATAAGCCACATTAAAACCACACATCACATTCCAGTAAAAACATTACACATGAAAGTGCTATAGTAGTTACACAACAAAGGCAATGAAAAGAAAATATTAAAGTACCATATTCATCACTACAAGTAACTGAAAGCCAACACACATGGGTGAACCTAGGAGATCAAGAATAAACTAGAAGACACCAATACATGAGATATCATCCTCATTGACATGTCACACACGATGAAATCAAAACACTCAAATGCTCGACCATCCTTTCTCAGGCAAGCCAATGGAAAATTCCCATAGTACTAAACTCTATATATTCAGCTACTATGGTCCATTGGTCAGTACAATAACCTACCAGTGCGTCCCTCATTCTTAGAATATTATCTTAATATGTAGGTTCCCATGACATAAGTATTTGTAGAGGGGGCGAGCAAGCTGATGCCAGCTGAGCATGTAATCACAGACACACACACACAAACACACACACACACACACACACACACACATATAACGCATAACAAGCTTCACCCCGAGCCACTCCATGGGACAACCTCGTTCCTTTAAACTACTCGAGCACCATAGAGGCTCTAAGCATGGGTCTCCCATACATTATGTCACAACCAAGGAAGGAGAGTTATCTTATGAGAGTTTTTATTAAAACAATTTCATCATTTTCTATAAAATTCCAAACGGGCATTTGACACATTTCATAATCAGCACATTAAAAAGAACCAAAACCAGTTTGAAACCATTTAAGGAGCCCCAAAATATTACTTCACAATATGCCAATATTTTTATAAAAACCAAACCAAACCATTTTATTTTTTTCCAAATAGACCGTAATAGACAACAAGGCAATTTAATAGCAGCACATGCAACAATTAATAAAAGGAAACTTAAATTTAAATAAAAGTTGATTTATAAGCGACACATTAATTAATAATATTTGGCACACATATATACGGCACAAATAGAAGGAAACACATTCAATTAAAATTTTAAAATCAGTGCAATGGGAGCCTACCTCGTGGTCAAAGCGCAACGAAAAAGGATCTTCGGAAACAAGGCACAGCGATGACGCTCATTAAGAAACGCCTTGTGCTGGTCCTAAAAGTCAAACCAACACAAAACAATATTTAATTAATAAAATCCTTAATCAAACCAAGGTAATATAAATATTTATATACATCAAATATAAATATTAACGGATTATAAATATAAAAGGGTATACCAAAGGGAAGAAAACGCACCAGAAGGGGCAGGTTGGTCGGGGCAACGCCCGCAGGGGTGGGCGTCGAAACAGGGCCACACAGGCAAGGCAGTTGCTGTGCACACAGGTATATGGGTGGGGTTGTGTGCGCGCCAGACTGGAGGACATTGTGATAGGAGGAGTTTGGTCAACAACGTCTGTCCTCTAGTGACGGCATTATGTGCGCCGCAAGGGAGATATGAGGGTTCGATGATGGGGAGATGGAGGGACGTGCTGCTACGCGGATAAGTCGAGCGAGAACCGAGGGTTGGCGCTGGCTGGGTGAGGTTGGTGGGGGACCATGACGGGGCATCCAGTGAGTGGCTGTGACGGGGCAGCTGATGGGTGTCCGTGACGGGGCGGCCGGTGGGTGCTGCGGGGTTGGTCCGTTCGAGCGCAGCCAACGGGTAGGGGCCGAGAGAAGGTGGCGGCCAAGGCCGGTCGGCGTCGGTGAAGGTGGGAGTAGTAGGACCTTCCGTGCTAGCTGGGAGAAACTGGAGCGGCCTGAGGGGGGTTCAGCCGGTGAGAGCGCGATGGGGCTGTGCTGTGCGGGTGCTGAGCGGTTGAGCCGGATATGGGAGGGGGCTCTTGCTGTGACAGAGAAGGCTAACACACCGAGATGGAGTTGTTGGAGGGAGATTCAAGGAGAGTTGGACATGCTGAATAGGAGGATGTCAGGTGTTAGGAGAAGCTGGAGAGGTCCGTGGGGCTGCCCAGGAGGTCGTCGGTCCGGCCGGAGGAGGTGGAGCCGAGGTACTGGTGCAGTGCGTCTGCCGGCGGTGACGGACAGTGAGCAAGGAAGAGGCTGCGAGGGGGTCCAGCTAGGGCATGCTACGCGGGATGCTGCAAAGGGGAGGAGGGCCGAGGTTCCGGTTTGCTGCACCGAAGGAAGGCGTTGTGCGAGAGAAGAACATGAGGGGCGGGGGGCCGCTGCGTAGTGCGAGCAGGAAGGGGGAAAGAGGGGGCAGGGGTACACCTTCGTGGAAGGAAGAAAAGAGAAAAAGAAGAAATAAGAAAGGAGGATATAGAGAGTAAAAAAAGCATAAAATAAAAATAGAATTAAATAATAATAACAATAAATAAATAAATAAAACTCATAATAATAATAATAATAGGAATAATGATAATAATTGAATTCATATCATTTTATAATAATTAAAATAATTATAACACCACGCCATTGCATGGCCAAAGCTGCGTGGCGTCATGCTCCCCCTGTGTGTCCAGCAACATTGAACCCATAACGCAGACATTTTATCGAAAACTCAAAAATTTCATCTGGGACTCCCCATGGACAGCAGGAAAATAATATTTTAAGATAAAAAAAACATTGGTTAGGGGTATGACAATTCTCCACACCATAACACTTTTCATCCCCTAGAAGGCACAACATCATCCATTCGATCGATCAACACCTAAGAATTCCTCACAACACGATAGAACTTCTGAACACATGGCCATTCCATCTACCACCAACATGACATAACCTATATCCTGAAACAAATTACCATTAGAGGGTAGGCCTGAATGGACTCCCCACCATAATAATTCAACTTGTATCTGAACCGGGCCTTACACAAGATAGAAAGAACAAATCAAGAATACATAGACCACTCAGTCTCTTCTAAAAGGAATAAGAGATGAACTGAAAACTTCGTACGAATGATAAACCCTCATCCCATAGTTGGGTAGGGAGGGACTAAGGGTTACATCAATTAAACTAGGATAGAAAACTACTCACAACTCACCTCTTTAGGGTGGACACAAACCAAGGCCACATCTGATTTGGATGGGTGCTCCATGCAATTTCATTTATTGGAAACTCAAATACAAAAGAAATAATTACTGACATTGCGCAAGGGATAATTCCATCGCACTCTTGTGACAAGAAATGAAATATGATGACCAAGAAGCCACAACAAACATGCTAAAACTGCCTAACCACAACGATATAGGCATAACCTTAACCAAGCTTCTTAAAATTCCTTAGGGTTGCTGACTACATGCTGGCTTCACATTGAGGCATTTTTCATAGTGATTTGATGGATTTTTCGTCTCCCACATCATTGTTAGGTTCTGATAATTACAATTAAAAACAGACATATTTTGATTTGAAAAAGGAAATAATAGAGTATAGAAATGAAAACTACACTGGCATTGAAAACCAAAGTTCATAAAAAACCCATGACATTACCATACATTTCAAACCCAAAAAAACACTTGTACAATAACCATGATAAGAGATCCCTTACTATGGATGGAAGCATACATAATGAACGTTAAACAAAAAACCCAACAACACATCACTTCTGAAAACATCATCCACAACGCTTTCTAGTGATGCCTCAATAGAATCGATGTAAGTGACTCAAACATCCACCACCATGACAGGGATTAGGAGTACTTGGGCCTCACGACTTCTTCTGACCCAGCTTGCCACTCTAATAACACATGAAGATACCTCACTCTAAAGAGGTTGATGAAAGATCTCGAGGACTTTTGATTCCAAGACCTGCTCCATCAACTTTTGATCGCTTACTCATCTTCTTTTTGGATGTCTCCCCATTAATTTTAAGAAATAAAGGAGGGAGTACCACTTTGAGAACTCCTGCCATCATGGATTCGACATAAAATTATTGTCTCTCCACATCGTCAGATGTAGTTAGGTTGGATTCTGACACCTTTGGATATAGATCAGGGAAGAGACCCGCCTCGAAGCGGCAATATTTCATGGAGTTATCTGTGGAATACCCGGAATCATAAGAGACTAGATCAAAAAGCACTGGAAATATTCCAATACATATATGTCACCCTACTGCAGAAAACACATCTCCATCCTTTTTCTCACCCTTTATTCTTTATAGAAATACTGATGAATGAACACAGCCTTAAAAACTCCTAGGTAAGCTCTTAACAGGGCTTGTATCGATACATTGACTTCCACCAAATCCACGGTGTACCTTAAAGCATGAAATTTGAAAACAAAACCTTCAATGACTCAAGCAACTCAATGAGTTCAAAGTCCCTTTCAATCTTCAACATCCACTTCTCTGCTAGGTAAGAGTATGCTTGGCCATAAAAGAGGGGTCGATCTAACTTCTGAAACTCGAGAATAAAATCCTTAGGTTGAATGGCCATACTATGATCACCCATTGAAGCATCCAAGGTATAACCTCTAGAAAAGAAAAGACAAAAACCCAATCCAGACCAACATAATAAATAAATCATCAAAATAAAACACCACATAGATGACAAGCTATAAACACAAGAAAAAAAACTATCATAACAAAAAAACAATCCTTCTAAAAACCTTTTTAATTTAAAACAAGTTGGGTGGGTTAAACCCTCACTATTGGTATTCATTAGAGTCTCACTCGCATGCATGTCTCTGTGACACCCAGGTCATCCATCCTCTATACCAGACATCCATCCACATTCCTACATATCATTATGCATGCGAGCATCCCTAGGAACAACAAGGATAAAAAAAATTCAAAAAAATAATTTTTTCTTTTTAAAACCATTTTTTAAACCATATTAAGATGTCAGAAGACACCCAAAACAATTCAAATAGGGAACTAGTGTTGGTGGGTGACTTGACCATATGGTTGGCAACCATATGACAAACATGTCACTGACATAGAGAGTCTTTTTGGCCCATGCCCCTAACTGCACATGGCTTTCCAGGCCATGCAGCTTAGGATGAATGTTAGCCCAAATCTCTTTTTCATATCCCAATAACAAAATGATCTATAAAACCCAATGAATAAAATTAAACAGGACATCCCATGGAGACTTGAGGATCAGAATGAGAAAGAGTTCATGATTCTCTTCCCGCATCTACCCCTCGAGTCTTGACAATCCAACCCCATATACCTTGACATCCCAAATTACAAAGGGAGCTCTAAATAGCGAGGTCTACTAAGGGTCGACCTCCCATGATCCCATTTTTCCATGAACCAACTCAGGTCAACCCTAAACTGGCCACCCGATTCGGTCCGTGACATGACCTGAGAGGCATTCTCGATCCTCCCGGGCTGGCGACAAGTGACATGTCATCAACAGAGGCTGTGGGAAATATTTCTCCCAATATAAATAAATAAAGCAGAATAAATAATATAGAGAAGCACATAATAAATAAACCATTTAATGTGACTAAATGAAAAATAACTCTAACCGAGCTCGATGACCAAACTAACACCGTGCGACCTGGCGGTTCTCTCTCCGACTCAATGATCAAGCATCGCCCAAGGCAAGTGCACTCAAGCTGTAACCTGTAGAAACACCAAAAATAAAAAAGTACTATAGGAAGGAGTATTAAAACGTAGTAGGCTATGATGATATCTATTCCCAATGCACTACCTTTAATATAAAATAAAAACCATTTCAAGTTTGAACTATAATTTATAAAAGTTTGTTTTTCTAAATATTTTAATCAAAAGAAAAGTACAAACCATTTCCCTTAACCATGTTCAAATATTGTTTCATTTCATTAGTGTCAATGACATTTTAAAAGGGAAAGTGATGTTAATATTTTCAAATTTTTACAAAGAATATTAAACCACTTTTAAAAAAAAGGAGTTTTCATAAGGCACATTAAAACCACAAATCACATTCTAGTAAAAACATTACACATGAAAGTGCTACAGAAGTTACACAGACAGGGCAATGAAAAGAAAATATACAAGTACCATATTCATCACAATAAGTAACTAAAATACAACAGACATGGGTGAACCTAGGAGATCAAGAATAAACCACAAGACACCATTACATGAGATATTATCCTCATTGACATGTCACATTTGATGAAATCAAAACGCTCAAACACTCGACCATCCTTTCTCAGACAGGCTGAGGGAAAAGTACAATAGTAATAAACCCAATATATCCACCTACTATGGGCCACTGGTCAGTACCATAACCTACCAGTGTGGCACTCATTTTCAGAATATTCTCCCAATATGAAATTTTCCCATGACATAAGTATTTGGAAAGAGGGTGAGCCAACCGATTCCAGCTGAGCATCCAATCACAGACACACACACACACACACACACAGACACATATATATATATATATATTCACAACAAGAATCACCCCAAGCCACTCCGTCAGACAACCTCTTTCCTTTAAACTACTCGAGCACCCGTGAGCCTTTAAGTGTGGGCCTCTCAAAAAGTCTGTCATAACCATGACAGAAGAGCTATCCTAGGAGGGGTTTTATTAAAACAATTTCATCATTTCCATAAAATTCCAAACAAGCATTTTCCACATTTTAAAATGACCACATTAAGAAGAACTAAAAATAGTTTGAAATCATATACTGAGAGCTAAAATACTACTTCACAAGCTACCATAATATTTATAAAAACCAAAACAAAAAGTTTTATTTTTTTCCAAATAAACCGTAAGAGTCAACCATGCAATTTATTAGTATAACATGCAAGAATTAATAAAAAGAAACTTAAAATTTTATAAAAGTTGATTTATCAGCGACACATGAATTAATAATATTTGGCGCACATCTATAGGGTGAAAATAGTTGGAAATAGATGCAATTAAAATCATAAAAGCAGTGCAATGGGAGCCTACCTCAAGGTCAAAGCCTGGTGACAACGGAACATCGGAAACAAGGCGTGGCGATGACGCTCACTTGGAAACGCCCTGCACCTGTCCTAAATGTTAAACCGGCCCAAAAAAATATTTAATTAATAAAATACATAATAAAACCAAGGTAATATATATATATATATATCGCATAGAAATATAAAGGAGGATAAAACAATAATGGTATACCAAAGGGAAGAAAATACACATGTAGGGGTGAGTTGGTTGGGGAAACGCCAGCATATGCGGGCGTTGAAACAGGGCCACACCGGCAAGGCAGTTGCTCCACACATGGGTAGGCGGTTGGGGTTGTGTGCATGCTGTATTGGAGGTCACCACGATAGGAGGAGGTGGTTCGATGGCGACTGGCCTCAAGAGAAGGTACCGGGTGTGCTGCAAGGGAGAGACGAGGGATTAGAAATTGTGAGTCGGGGGGCTGCGGTGCTACGTAGGGAAGCTAAACGGATACCGATGGTCAGTTCTTTCTAAGTGAGGCTAGCGTGGGTCCACGACAGGGTAGCCGACGAGTGGCCACAATGGGGTAGCTGATGGGTGGCCACGACAGGGCGACCGGTGGCTACTGTAGGGTTAGTCCATTCGGGCATAACCAAGGTGTAGGAGGACCAGAGAAGGTGGCGGCCAAGGCTCGTCAGCGTCGGTGAAGGAGGGAGGCAACGATCTCATAGGTCCGAGGGATACTGGATGGCAGAAATGGAAGAAATGACCAGCTACACTGGCTGGGAGAAACAGAACCGACCCAAGTGGGGTTCGGCTAGTGAGTGTGCGATGGGGTGGCACTGTGCGGGGTGTGCAGCGGGTTACCCGTATGGGGGGCACCTGCTGCAACAGAGGAGGCTCACACATCGAGCTAGAAGAATTGGAGGGATCTTTAAAGGGATTTTTCCAGGTTGAAGAGGAGGATGTCGGGTGTTGGGAGAATCAGTACAGGTTTGTGGGGATGTCTGGGAGGTTGGCGATCGAGCAGGAGGAGGCGAAGCTGAGGTGCTAGTGCAGTGTGCCAGCCAGTGGCGATGGACAGTAGGTAAGCAAGATGCTTGGCGGGTGTCCGACTGGGGATTTCTATGCGGGATACTGCAATGGGGATGAAGATAGAGGTGTTAGGATGCTGCACAGAATGAATGCACCATGCAAGATAAGAATAGGAGGGGCAGGAGTCACTGCGCAGTGCAAGAAGAAAGGGAGAAAGAGAGAGAAGGAGGACACCTACGTCGAAGAGAGAAAGAAAGGGAAAAAAGAATAAATAACAGAGGAGGATAGATGGAAAAAAGAATAAAAAGGTTAAATAAATAAATAAATTAAAGTCATAATAATAATAATAATAATAATAATAATAGTAATAATAATAATAATAGTAATAATAATCATAATCATAATAGTAATAATAATAATAGTAATTGAATTCATATCATTTAATAATAATAAAAATAATGAAAACACCATGCCGTTTCATAGGTGAAGCCTCGCGGCATCGCACTTCGCTCATGCATCCAACGTCATCGAACCCAAAACACACACTTTTTATCCAAAACACAAAAAAATCATCTGGGACTCACCCCAGACCCCATAAAAAAAGATTTTTAGGTAGAACAATAATTAACAAAAATATTACATGGGTCAGGGTGTGACAACTAAAATATATGAATTGAAAGTTTTATTGAAAAATGATATGTAAAATTTATATTTTATGTGTATTTTTTAAAATATTATTTGAAATTCAAAATTTCATTATTTTTTTAATATGGAATTTGAGTATTGGGAAAATTGATTTTCTCTGAATTCCATGTTGATAGTTTAGTCTTGAGGACATACACATCTTAGGTGTGGGGGATTAGATAAATATAAATTTTTTATGTATTTTTTGTATGTGATTTAATTTCTTAACTATCTCAATTTATAAATTTGAGTTTATATGGATCAATTATGGAATTCTGATGTGTTTTGAGAAAAAATATGAAAAGTGTTTACTTCTAGTTATTTACAGATTTTTAATCAAGGGTATTATGAACATATCATTAAAAATATATTTCTAAATTAAGTGATATGAATTTTTTTATGAAATAATTATTTTATTTCCTTAATCATTCTCTTCTAGAGTGGTTTATGGTTTGAGAATCTATATGCCATGAAAAATAAATATAGTTGAAAAATTTTCCGGGCAGGAATGAGGGATCCTAGAACCATAATAGAAGTCCATATCATTATACACACCTCCAAGAGAGGTGGTTTCCAGCTAGAAAAGAACTAGGAAACAAGATCTTATTTCATAAATTAATATTTGGGAGATTATTAGTCATTAAGGTTTCCGTGGGATGTTATAATTTTGATGGAAGCTTCCTAGAACCTTAATCTAGAATAAGTTACACTAAATAAAAAATTCATAACTCATGTATACCATTGAAAAATGAGAGGACAATTTGAGAGGAGATGCAGAAAAATGGGGAAAACATTTATGAAGGGAAAAATGTGTGAATCATCAATTCAATTGGTTAAAAACATGATTTTTTTTGGGATTACATATTCTTTTTATAAAAGGAGTGGAGTTTGTACCTCTCAAAGCATCCCATTTTTTATCACATTACATCAGGCCACCAAAGAAGATATCTTCTTCGAAGAAGGCTAGATGAAAATAATCCCATTTTATTCTTAAATTATGTTTTTCTTAGTTTTTAATTGTAATTTATATTTCTTATAAAATTCATGCATAGTTTTTATTTTTGTGTTTTCATCCACCCACCCACACTCTTTTCATCTTCGTCTATCCTTCTTCTTTTATTAATAACATCTTCTCATCCTATAAACTATCACCTATTACCCTTATAAATGAGGGGCTTACTCAAGGTTTGGCACGGGGGAGTATATGGAAATTTCATTTATTTTGAGCTTAAATTCATAATTTTTCAATAAGTTTGTGATGATAAAGTGTGACATCTATAGGTGTGGTGATCATCCACCACGATACTAAACTCAAACTCATTTCACTTATTTTATTAAACCTTTTCCCTCCCTTCTACTAGATACAATTCATATGATGATTTTGAGACATTCAATAGTTGAAATGTTATAATATTGAGCAATATAATGGAAGATGTGACACTCTCGATTGAGGTGGACCATCAGCCTTGATTATAGGATGATGCTAACTTAATATTGAAAAATTCATTCATGATTTCACACTAATATATAAAATAACATTAATTCCTAAATGATTTATAATAATTGAATTTTTAAAATTACACTGGACACTAATAAAGGGAACTATGGGATTCACAAACCACCACATAAATTCCATGTTACTTATTCATTAATTTTATTTTTTATTACATCAGTTTTATAAATTATATAAATTAAATTATATAAATTCATTAATTAAATAAAATGAACAACAAAGTATCATTTTAGGTGAATTCGATTAAGTGAGTGAATGACTAGAAAATATCCTTAAGAGATACAACCCTAGTTATCAATTATACTACACTAGGAATATTAAATTGTATTACTACACCCTATGATAGGCCTGAGTTGAAACTATCACTATTTATAGAGATATAAACTGTAATTTTGATCACTTTTTCAAAAATCACCTTTTTTAAATATTTTTTTTTCTTTAAAAAAAATATATAAATACTTTTCTCAATAAATTTTCAAATAAATATTAATTTTCAATTCATAGAATAGTTACCCAGATGTGCAAGAAAATATTATTGACTCACCCTTGTCCATTTTTGATGGTGTTTCTATTATTCTTAGACAAGTGACGTCATTTTAGAAATCAAATAATGGGTTGGAGGAATTTAAATAATACATTGTTGGATTAAGGATGACAATAACCAAGATATTTTTTAAGCAATGGATTAGGATCTAACAATGTTATCCCATTACATTCTAGAATTTTATCTAGTGGAGTACCTAGAAGAGTCCTCCTTAAGCTTCCCTAATTTTTTTATGAGATCCATGAAATGGAGGAGCAAGATTACTTGCCTGCATATTCTATTATTCAACGAAAATAGACACTAATTAATGAAAAAATGATTGAACCGGAACCAAATTAAGGATATTATCCATTATTAAACTCTATCTTTTCTGATTTCATTAAATCATATTTGAGTAGCACTCTTTATTATATTGAAATTTCACATTCATTTAATCCTTGAATCGCCCTAGGAGAAGGTGATGGAAGAAAAAATTACACCTTTTTATTAACACATTTATCTTCTTGACTGTATAGAACATGAATTTAAGGATACCCATCAGAATATCTTTATAGATTAGCCATAGGATAATATATGATATGCTTGTCTTATTAAATGCTCTATAATTCTAGTAGTTAAATGGAATAAGGTTTCAGAAGTAGAAACCAATGAAGAAGATGTTCCATACTTAATTATACCCCCACCATGAAAGCTATACCTAATTGTGACGGTGGGGATATGGTGTACTCTATCCATGTATCATAACAATATAAGAAGGATAAAGCACAATCTGGGAAAATCCACATGTGGTGGTTCAAATCAAAGAAGCTTCACCTACCCTCTGATTTTGGATAACAACTTGTACTTAATTATAGGGGAAGTAAAACAAATGTCCTACATGGGGGACTGTATCAATATTTAAATATTACATTATTTCTTGTAAATTTATTTTCATCCATCAGAATTTAGATTTTTAATTCAGTCTTATAAATTAGTCATTAATGGAGCCCACTCCTCATATCTTTATGAACATTAATAATGTGAAATTTGTGAATAATTGAGTTTTTTTTTTCATTAATAAGTTCGTGATTATAGAAGTAATCTTGAGACAATGTAAGATGATTAAGATTAATTTCAAAATTAAGTATACTATTATTGTTTTTATTTTAAACTACATAAATTTTGGCCGAAAACATTTTTTGAGCATTAATGATAAGAATTTAATTGCAACACATGAATTAATATATTAATTGACTTATCTAAGAGACATGAGTTTCATTAGAATCTATTAATTTCGTGTTTTAAACATCAATTTTAATGACATTGAATGTGTAAAATGCTGAATAAAATGACTGAAATTAAGCATTGATATTGAAACAAGGACACATAATTTAAGGGAATTAGTTTATTTATGTAAATGAAATTTCCCACCACTTTTTCATTCTTTGAAATTTTGAATTTAATGTGAAATGATTTGTTATTGTTTACCATGCCTTGAGTGATTATTCCAAATACCATATTTCTCATTCCCTATATTATTTTAAACCCATTACATACTGTTTATTTTTTAGCATATTTATTTAGTGATCTTGGGACATGTCACCTACCAGAAAATTCATTTGATCTTTTCAAAGCTATTACTATATGAAAACAGATTTAAAATTATTGAGTCATCTTTTGAAAAGACATTATCCTTAAATACCACCTTTATGTCAATCCTTATTATAGCCCATAAATACTAAGAATTCCTTTTATAGTGATGTTCCATGTTTTAAGCCATATTTTTCCATTCATGCACTACACTTCATATTTGAATGGTAATTTAAAGATAAAGTGTGGGGGTGATGATTTTTGTGGTGGAAGGGATGATTTACACTATAAAAAAATTGTTGTTGTGATATAGATATAATTTTAAAACATTATAGAATCATTCATCATACTTCATGGTTTTCCCCTATGGAATTAAAAAATGAAGAAAATGTCAAATTGAACCAAAAAATGGGGAAAAAATGGGTTGTGATTTGGGAAAATAAAAAGTCACTAGTTTCTTGACTGGAGATTTTTTTATCGTACATAGTTAGGTTATGGATGTGAGGTTTGATCAAATCATAAATTTCTAAAAAAATAAAAAAACTAAAAACAAAAAAATAACAAGGGTGAACAAATAATTCATTATGATTACTTGATCATGACCATACTTTGTGTTTTATGGGATACAGGTGTGCTATAATGAAGAGGAGAACATCATTACACATTTAATTTTGATATAATGCAATGTATTTAAGATATTATCCTCATCCTTGAGCTGTAATTTTTAATGAATCAAATCCTACCATCATTAAGCCTCATAGTCCTTTAAAACTTTATTGCAAGTTATCATGATTTTATGAGCCTTTTTCCTTTACAAAGTAGAGAATGTAGTTATTTTACAATATTATGTATAAGGAGAATGTTCTCATAATTTGAGAATAAATATAATTGATTTTTATCATGATATATGAGATAAATTATTTAATGGTGAGGTAAATCACAATTTGGTATGTTTAATAATAAGAAATTAAGGAGCACAGATGAATGAAAGAAGTTGTTACATCATTTTAAAATTGAAAAAGTAAAATACATGAATATATTGTTTCATTGAAAAATATGAATTAAAATTGATATTATATGTGGACTTTTGAAAAATTGACTTGACATTGCAAATAAATTGATTTTATTAATTGGAATTTGAATATTCGTATCATTAGGGTTCTCTGAATTCCATATTGAGATTTTATGCTTGAGGAAAAGCACATTTTAAGTGTGCGAGAATTGATAGACATAATATTTTCCAAAATTTTTATTCATTTTAATTGTTTTAACTCTCCCAATTTATTTATTTGAGCATTTATGGTTCAATATTGGATTTATGTTGTCTTTCGAGAAAAATTGCAAATAGTAATTAATTTTGTAATTTTTATAGATTTGTAGGTCAAATTTATTTTGTTCATTTATTTAAAAATATAATTCAATATAAAGTGATTTTTAAAACCATATTTTATTTACATCAACTTTGGATTCTAGTTCATGGTGTAATTAGAGCATATATAGGCCTTAAAATCAATGAATTTGAAGAATTTTTAAGGAAGACATCAATGATCCAACCATTATAATAGAAGAGCATATCATCTTGCACGTCACTAATGGACATGATTCCAGATAAAAAAGAACAAGAACACATAGTATCATTTTAAAATTAATTAGATGTAGTTTTTAAGTCCTTACGGTTTTTATTGGATATTATTCTTTTGAAGAAAGATTCTTGGAACCATCATCTAATAGATGTAACACTCAATTAAAATTCATAACAACTACATACCATTGAATAATGAGGAGAAATTTTGAGTAGAGATTTGAATGAAAATGGGAAACAACTTTTATGATGGGGATGACACATGAATCATCAATTTAATGGGTCTAAAATGAAATAACATTTGGGAGTACAAGTTATGAATATTAAATGAGTGGATCCCATACATATATAAGCATCCCTTTTTCCATCACATTCCTTCATGTAACCAAGGATAAGATCTCAACCAAGTGAGGCCAACTGAAAATCATCCCATTTTTTATTTTTTTGTTTATTTATTTCTCAATTGTAATATATATTTATAATAAAAGTCTTTTATGGTTTTTATTTTTGAGTTTTATTCCACCTATCCACCCTCATTTATAATTTTTCATTTCTTCTTCTATTCATATTTTATTATTCTCATCCTATACAGAATGACCTCTTACCCTAAAAAATGAATGGATAACTTGAGTCATGTCCCAGGGGAGGGATGTGAAAATATCATTTATTATATGATAAAATTAATAAGTTTGGTTAATTTTGTGATGAGAAAGAGTGACATGCATGGGTGTGGCGATTTTCCACTTTGAAACTAAACTCAACCTAATTTATATGATTTTATTAAACCATTTACCTCCTTTCAACTCGATACCATATCTTCATATTGTTGAGTTGATCCATTCAATGGTGTAAATGTAATACGATCGAGCTAGGTCTTTGAAGATGTCACACTCTCTATTGAGGTTTGCCATCAAACATGCTTATAGGATGGGGTAAATCTCTGTTTGCTAAATAAATTCATGATTTTATACCAATAATTAACATAATAGTAATTCATGAATGTGAACTAATAATTGATTTAGCAAACATAATCTAAAAAATAACAAGGATATTTCTGGAACCCACAAACCAACCCTTAAAGGCAATGTTCTGTCATAATTAATTAAATCATTTCTTTTCATATTATATTAATCTTTTATTTAATTTATATTATATTTATTTCCATGATTAAATAAATCCAACCAAAAAATTAGTTTAGGTGAATCAGATTAAGTGAGTGAATAACTAAAAATTATTTTCAAGAGATATGACCCTAGTTAGCCACTGTGTTTCACTATAAAAATTAAATTGTTTTTGACACTCTCTATGAAGGACGTGCATAGAAACTGGCGTCGTTTCTAGGGAGATAAATATTTATTTCTATAACTTTCTCAAAATTCACATTTTTTTAAATATTTTTTGGTTTTCCATCAAATAAATATAAAAAAGTTATTTTCTCATGATGTTTACAAAAGAATATTATTTAAATTCATTGAATAGTTACCCAGATTTGAAACACCCATTTATTGACCCACCCTAGTCGATGGAGAATTGTGTTTCTGTTATTGATAGATATGTGTGATAATTATTGAAATTAAATAGTGGGGAGGATTAATATAAATAATTCATATCTATCCGGAGGGATGACATGAGCCAAAAAAATTTAAAACCATAGATTGAGATCAAACATAATTCTACCATTACATTCAAAAAATATATCATTCGGAGAAGGTCCCATATAAACCCACCTTAGTCATCCCTAATTATTCTAGAGGAGATCCCTGAAATGGAGGATCAAAACTACCTACTTACATCTTCTATTTCTAAACTCTAAGATCCACGTATCCCTAAAATGTGATTGAAACAGAACCAACATAGAGAGATGGTCCTTTTTTGAACCCTATTTTTTCTGATTTCATTCAATCTGATTTGAGTACCGCACTTTATGATTTTGAATTTTTAGATTTGGTTAATTCTTGAATAACCCTTGGGATGATGATGAAAATAAAATTTCAACTTTTTAAGAACACATGGATCTCCCTGAAATCATTGAACATGAATTTAAGGAGCCCCATTAGGTGATCTAGGTAGCAGAGCTTGATAAAAACAGAACAAAGGCTTCTCTTATTAAAGACCTTATATTTCCAGCACTGAAAGAGATGGAGGTGGTACAATTTGAAACCAAGGAATAAAATATCCCATACATCATCCTAACCCTTCCATGTATGATATACTTCATTGTGATATAGGTTATATGGTGTACTATATCCATAAATCTTCCCCCAAGAATTGGGATGAAGCACATATTGGGAAAATCCACATGTGGTGGTTCAAATCAAAGAAGCATCATCCACCCCGTAATTTTGGATAACCACTAGTACATCCTTTTTTGAGGTAGTAAATAATCAGGACTCTCATGGGGGATCATACCAAGATTTATCCATTACTTTTTTATCTAGTACATTTAGTTTCAATACTAGGAATTTATATTTCAAATTCTATATTAGAAATTAGTTAATAATGAAGCCCACTCCTCATATCATTTTTATCATTACTAACATAAACCTTGTGCTTAATTGAGTTTTTTTATTGTATAGGTTATTGATTATAAAATAAGCCTTAGTTAATGGAACAGGGCAATGATTAATTTCAAAATGGAGTCCACTATTAGTGTTTATCTTTCAAGATCCTTAAATTTTGTTTCCATAACATGTTTTGACCTTTAATGATAATAATTTCTTTCCCACAGTTTAATTAATACTTTACTTGATTTATCTAGAAGACATGATTTTCATAGGAATCCCATGTTTCCATGTTTTATACTTCAATGTTAATGATATAGAATTAGTAAAATAAAGAATAAAATGATTTAAATGAAGAATATATATTGAAATGTGGACTCCAGATTTAAAGGAATTATATTATTTTTGTAAATAAAATTTCCCAACCAATTTTCATGCTTTTAATTTCAAATATTCATGTGAAATGATTTGATATTATTTATCATGCCTTGGGTGATATTCCCAAATATCATATTTATCATTCCTAAGAGGTCAACTAGACTAATTACTTCATATTTATTCTTGAGAATATTTCATGACTGATCTTAGGACATGTCACCTTCCAGAACATACATTTTAAATATCCAATCCTATTACTATAAAAACAGATTTTAAATGTTTGAAACATCTTTTTAGATGCATTTATACTTAAAGTCCACCATTAAATAAATCCTTAAATTAACCTATAAACACCATGAATGACCTTTATAGTTATGAGTCATATTTCAAGTCATTTTAATCCATTCCTACCATACTCTTTTTATTTACATGGTATTTTAACGTTGAAGTGTGGGGGTGAAGAGAGTTATGGTGGAAAGGATGATTAAATCTATAATTATATAGTTTCAGGGTTCTATCGTGGGAATTTTAAAAGTATTTGGAATCATTAATTGTTCTTAATTTTCCCTCTTTTAATTAAATAAATGTCTAAAAATGACAGAAAACCAAAAAATGGGAGATATGGGCTGTGATTTGGCAAAACAGAAAATCACCATTATCTACACTGATGATCATTTGATCGTATGTGTTTAGATGATGGATGTGATGTTTGATCTAATAATAACATTCAAAAAAATAAAAAATAAACAATAAACAATAAAAAAATTAATATGGTGCACAAATCATTCTTAATGCTTACTAAATAATGACCCTAATTTGAGTTCTTGTTAAAGTGGATGTTGCTATATTTAAGGGGAGAAAATCATTACACTTATACATTAGATATAATGTGTGGTACACAAGATATTATTATCATCCTTGATTCTTATTTTTTAATAAATCAAATCATACAAAAATTGAGCCTTAGAGACATCTGAACCTTTATTACAAGTCCTCATGATTTTGTGTGCCTTTTTTCACTACCAAGTGGAGAAAGTAGTTCTTTTACAATATTATGGATATGTAGAATGTTCTCATGATATGATAAGAACACTATATGATTTGAATCATGATATGTGATATGAATGATTTAGATGTGAGATAAACCATGATTTGGCATGTTTAATAAAAATTAATTAAGAATCATGAATGAATGAAAGATTAAATTTCATGATTTATCAAAGTGTGAAAGTAAAATAAATGAATTGATTGTTTAATTAAAAAATGAGAAGTTAAATTGATGTTTTATTTTGATTTTTATAAATTTGATTTTACATATAAAATTGTTTGATTTTATAAATTTGGAATATGAATATTGGAAACCCTAGTCTTCTTTAAATTCCATGATGAGATTTTATTATTGAGGAAATAAACGATTTAAATGTGGGGGAATTGATAGAGATAATATTTTACACATTTTTTGAATGCACTTAAATTGTTTTATCTCTCCCAATTTATCAATTCGAGATTATATGGATCGATTTTTGAATTTATGATGTGTTTTGAGAAATTTTTTGAAAAGTTATTAATTATGGATGTTTTACAGATTTTTACATCAATGATATTTTTTAATTTGATTAAATATATATTTCCAAATTGAGTTATTTTTATAAATAACAATTTTAATTCTTACAACATTCTCTTCTAGACCAGGGTCTGGTTATAGAATTTAAAGGCCTTGAAAAATCAATGATGTTGAAGAATTTTCCAAGCGGACAAAATGGACTCCAACAAATAACAAAGCACATCTCATCCAAGACACCTAAATTGGAGTTTATTATGTCAATATATAAACTAAGACACATATTTTATTTTCTAAAATTAATTTTATGTTGTTTTGAAGTCATTATGGTTTCCAAGGGATAATATTCTTTTGAAAGAATCTTCCAAGAACCTTTGTCCATAAAAAGTAACAATAAATAAAAAATTTATAGATACTATATCCTGATGAAAAATGAGATGAAATTTTTATATGATACATGAAATAATATTTGGAAAAAATTTATTTAAGGGGAACACACATTAATTTTCAATTTAGTGGGTCAAAAATGCGACAACATATTTGGGTGTACAAGTTCTTCCTATAAAAGGAGAGGAGCTCCTTCCATTCAAAGTATCCAATTTTACATCCCATTCCATTAAGAACTAAAAAGGAGATCTCCATTGAGGGAGGACTATCGAAAATATTCCCCTTTTATTCTTAATTTATTGGTTTAATTTTTTAATTTTTTAATTTTAATTTATATATCAAATAAAATTCATGCATGGTTTTTATTTTAGTGTTTAATTCCACCCAACCACCATCTTTTAACCTCAATATTTTCTTATTATTTTTATATTTTCTTTATATAATCCTATACACCATGACCACTTACCCTAAAAAATATTGGGCTAATTTGAGGCTTGGACTATGTGATGGATTTTGATAATTTCATTTATTCTGTGATTAAATTCATATGTATTATTATGTTTGTGAAGATAAAGTGTAACATTCACGAGTGTGGCGACCATACACTATGAAACATAAATCAAACTCATTTATATAATTTTTTTAAACCTTTACCATCCCTTATAATAGATACAATCACTTCAAATGATGGAGTTGAGCCATTCATTGGTTGAAAGGGCATACGATCAAGCCAGTTCTTTGAAGATGTCATAGTATCGATAGAGGTGTGCCATAAACTATGATTATATAAAGAGGTGAAGCTAAAATTGGTAAATTAATTAAATATTTTACACCAATAAATAAAATAATAGTAATTCATTAGTGAGATATCGAAATTTAATTATCAAAACTAATATGAACCCCAACATGGAGAATTATGTAACCCAAAATAACCCATAAAGGACATGTTCTTTCTTCATTAATTACATTTTATCATTTCATATCAGTTATTTATTTTATTTAAATTAAATTACATTCCATTCTTAGATTAAATAAAAACAACAAAAAAGAAGAATTTTAGTTTAATTAGATTATGTGAGTCAATGACTACAAAAGCTCCTCAAGAGAGATGACCCTGGTCTACCACTGTGTAGCACTTGGAAAATTAAATTTTCTTTACATGCCTTGTGACAAACTTGTGTCACTTGCATGATTCATGCATGCTATAAAACGAACTTAATGATGTTTATGGTCACAATTATTGGACCGTAATTGGGGAAAATGGTCCAAAAATGTTAATGAACCTATGGATGGGTCTAAAGACAATGAATTCATGGTGTATCTACATATCCCATTAGAATGATAGTCAAGCTGCATATAGTTATTGAAGGAAAACCTAGTGGGAGACAAACACTGGTGGGATAAATCATCTCTAATGAGTATGTTGAAGCATCCAATAATTATCACGAGTAATCCTTAACTTGTTTAGGTAAGGGTTCTATTTTATTAACAAGCATTGAGGATAGAAAAAGGGGAAATAATGTTTAATTTTGACCCAATATTGATGATATGTCCATCAATATGTATCCCATTAGGATGTCCATCAATCCAAACATAGTTCATTAAGGACATCGTGGGGAGAGAGAAACATTGGTGGGGGAAGTCCTCTATGGTGAGGAATCTGAAGCATACCACAATTACCACGAGGTATCCTGAACTTGTCTAGGATAGGTTTTCTATTTACCTTCATGAATTAATGATGAGAAAATGGGAAACACTGGTTCAGTTGGACCCATGATGTTTGATCTATGCACAACTACATATCCCATAAGGATAGGAATTGTCACATATGTAGTTCTTAAAAGGAAAATTTTCTATATAGGTCTGCCTCCTGCATATAGAGAAGATAAATAAGACATTTCTTATTAGTACTTTTTTTGGTGTCATGCTTTTTAGAGCAAACATCTGGGGATGGAAATTCAGGGTGTTTCTACGGGAATTGTTACTGGTGTAGGCCTTGAAATGATTCATGGTGTTGACCAGTTCCAAGGGTGATTTCCTCTCATGTCAGAACAACATAATTTTGTGTTGTTTTATTTTGTGTATCTAGGTCTATGATGCGTCATTTTAAGGATGCATGATAGGACCAACCAATGAATTTTAACATCTTGTGGAATGGAAAAAATATTTTAGTGTCATGTAGGATGGGGCAGTATTGTTTAAAATCATAAGGATTGGATGAAAGAGATAATAGTTTTTGGTTTTTTAACATAGACCATAATTTTGTGTGACACATCTATGTGGGAATGACCCTACCAAACCCACTAAGAAAATGCGATCCATGGTCGGTGGGGGAGACAAGGAGTGATGTTTGGATTTCCCATCACATGGGAGTGTACAATAGTGAAAAGGAAATTTTAGGTAGTGAAATCCGAACCAAACCATCATTCCAACTCAACGTGCACAATTGCATGGAGGGACAACAACAATGGCGTTTGAGATCCCAAAAAACATTACATGGAAAAAATGTGAATCACTACATCCGATATTTGGCATGCAATGAGGATGGAATAATTATGGAGGATTACTTTTGAACATATTCAAGACATTGTATCAATATCATGTAGCCTGATATGGGAATTAACAAGTGATGGTTTACCACTGAGTGTATTCAAAATATACAACTTACCTCAAAATATCATTCAAGATCCTCTGGGACATTATACCATAATAGTATTCGATCTATAAGGCTGATCATAAATACTATTTGGGGGTGAATTCGAATGTGAAAGATGATAAAAATACAAATAAAGGGGATGCATGAAGTGCAGACATACCCATGCAGTATAGCATCATGTGATAAGGACAGAGGAGGGGAAAAATTCTCACAAGGGAGAAACATTGTAAGTTTTATTAAAATAATTACATGATGGAGAACCAAGTAGGTTCCATTCCACAACATATACTTCCACGAGAGACTCAATCCAGGAAGGGGGACAATGGTTTGTGACTCTATATCTTGACCCTGGTACAACATGTTTGGGGGTCACTATGTATCCCACTACAGTGCGAATAAAGTAACACATAGTTCTTAAAGATGGCATGGTTGATGGCCAATACCAAAGGGTAAGTGTCTTTATTGATGAATACATAAATATTTTGTTTAATTTACCATCATATAGATCAAATATAGAAGGTTTATTTTAATGTTTTATGACAAGGATGTTGTGGATATTAGCTTATGGTGGTATATATTGTACCCAAATTAAGGCCTTCAAGGAGGAAATGTGTAGTGTGGTGCCATAACGAAACCTAACACGATTGAGTACTAGAAAGATACATGACCCACAAAACATTCCTGCGAGAATGTGCATATGGTTTGATCCCATGATGCTTGGACCCTTATATGTGATTCCATAGTTTATGGTCCTAGGGTTCAGATTACATGGTGATATATTTATTGCATGTAGGCACAAATAATACCAAGATACCTAAGCCAGTGTTATCCATGATCGATCTAAGAAACATGAGGTGGTGAATATTTTCTATAACATCAGATCACATGATAAGGGGTGGATATAGAGAGTCTAGAATGGCCCCACGATAATGATCTTCCCACTCAATGCATAAAGGTGCATGAATAGGTAAACTGATAGTGTCAAAATTCATTCAATAAATGAGATTGTGATGAATGATTATCATGAGATCTGATATTTGAGACCCCATAAGGATGGAATTACATTTAAGTTTAATTGTTGATTACATTCGACACATTATATCTATATTGTGTAGCCTTGGATGAGAAAAAACACCTGAGGGTCAGCTGCTAAATGTATTTTAAACACAAAAACTAATTAAAAATGAAGTTTAATATCATCTAAAAAGTTGTCCCAAAATGGAATATGAACTTAAATGTCGACCATATGTACCATTTGGGGGTCTTTGCAGATGTGAAATATGATTAAGAGCCAAAAAAATCGGATATGAGAAGCATGTATATGGAATTAAAGACAGTACATGCTAAATCAAAAACTCTAAACCCTACACCACAATATATATGATCATATAAAATATGAATAACTAAGTTCAGGGGACTCAATTAAGAAAAAATAACTCAAAATGATGAGTAGAGGTATGTGGAAAACTGTTTTGATGAACCTGGGGATGGACAGAAAGAAAAAAGGTCTGGGTGATCTGATGTTTCCTACAGATGTATGAATAAAGACACACATATTTCTGAAAACATGTTCTATTTGATAAACATGTGGTAAGGATGAATAGGGTATAGGTATCCCTAAGGGGAGAAATTTTTATGGCATCGTAAAGAATCAAGATTTGAATGAGGACTTAAAATGTCTCAATTCCAACCCATTCAAATTCCCTGAAGGGAACTCAGGTAAAGGGTCTAGAAGAGGAATTAGAGTTCATGGGGATATAACTGATGAAAAAAGGTCAGGGCATTACAACACATCCCATAAGTATGGGAAAAATATATTAATTGTTCTTGAAGGTTATTTTTTGTTTAACATTGTGCGATAAGGAAAAATTGGAATGGATGCTCTCAAGAGAGGTACATGGTGAGGAAATTGAAAAACCAATGTGAATTAGGACCAAGGATGTCTCAAACCACACTACACAATCCTATGAGACATCTCAGTCATGTTGTCAAAACGATTAAATATTCATAATACCTAGGGCTAGATATGAATAAAAAATCTCTAGGTGTCTCTACATATCTTACAATGGAAGGAATCAAGCCACACATAGTCCTAGAATTCCATGATGTATAACTTAATGAGGTAAGGAAGAATTAGTATTTTAATGTTAGGTAGGATTATGATGTTGATCCACATTACTTCCTGCATCACAGAAGGAGTATAGGGGGTCCTAAGAAAAGAATACATGATGCAGTTATAGTAAAACATAGTTTGAATTAGAACTAATGAGGCTTCACTACACAACACGTGATCCAGGGAAACACATGCCATGGGGATAAAGGGATGCAAAGATTTGTAGTACCTGGGTCTGTACTCGATGAAAAAAATTCTTGGGCATCCCTACATATCCTATGAGGGTAGGAATCAAGAAATATATATTTACTGATTGTGTCGTATAGTTTAACATCATGTGATGGGAACGTTATCCTAATGGGGATGTGTATGGAATTGTAAAGTAACCCTACATTAATGAGAACCCTAGAGGTCTCATATCACACATTTAACAATACTAAAAACAAAATGGGTACTTTTATTTTATAGTGGTATAGGAAGGACCATAAATTATTTGTAGTTTAATATCTTAGAAGCATGATGGAGAAGTTGAACTACATGAAGGATGTGATTGATCCTAGTTTAAGGTTGTATAACTCAGACTAAAAGGCAGTGGTAATGATGGTCGGAACGGTTCAGGAACCTAGGGCTAGACCCGAAGAAAAATTAATTGGGTGTTCCTACATATCATGTGATTAAAGGAATCAAGCCACATGTAGTTCTAGAATGTTGTTCAGTTTAACATCCATCAGTAATGATGAAGGTATAAGAAGAAGTATTCGTAAGGGAGGTGCACATTTCATCTAATTAAAACTCAATGAAAATGAAGAACAAGGATGTCTCACAACATATAATATATTCTCCCAAGATAATCCTTAGGATGTGAGGTAGAAAATAGGGAATCTTCAGGATGGAATCGATGACATAATGTATCAGTGTTCTTATGTTTCCAAAAAACTATGTGAATCAAACCATAATTAGTTATAGATATTCCATGTAGTTGTAAATAAAATGATAAGGATGAATGGTGACTCTTTAACATAATGCAGGATGAGATAATAAAAAATGGGGCTTATAGTTTAAGGTCATGAAGGAAATTTGAGCAGGTTTATCATATTACATGATGTTGTTTCTAAGATGTTTTACATCATACATCCTGAATGGAGCAGTATAATGTCATGTGGGTAAATACAACAATTTAACATCTTGTGGGATGATACTATAGTACAACGTCATGCAGGATGATACAATAATTTAATTTCATGATGGAATATATGGTATTTTTTTTCAAACATATCAGTTCACATCCTACCAAAACTACTAAGCCCACGTGAGTCATTCTTGATGTTGGAAACAATGAGTAGTGATTGGATTTACCTGACACATTGAAGCACACAGAAAGGGAAATGAAATTTTGGGTGAATAACATCCAAATAAAACATTCATTCCTACTCAATGCACATTGATGAAATGATGAGTAACACCAATAGTGTTGGATTTACACCTAAACATATGGGGTGTAGAATTTTGAATCCCCACATCCGAGATCATAATCACAATAATGGTGGTTTCATAATGGAGGATAACTGCTGACCATGTTAATAACACAACTTCCATATTGTGTTATGGAAAACAAGGATTGAAAAAATGATGGTCGGCCACTGAATATATTCGATAAGTGGGACATGTCTCAAAATTTCATCCAATGTCTTATAGGGTGTTGGCCTAAGATGGTAGGTCATCCAAAGAGGCATGAGACAAGGCTGTTAAGGGCGTCCCTTCAAATATGAAAGAATATGGGGATAAAAATTAAGGCCTCGTGAGACATGGACATTAAATGATGGAATTTACACTTGGAATTAAAAACATAATGTTCTATTATTGAGTGAAATTGAGCACTTCAATGGGACATCCAATATATTGGGGGTCGAAAACCTTATCAAGGATGAGGGTATTGAGATAATAAACTTCATGTTTATGTTCATAGTGTTGCGAACAATGAGAGGAGACTTAGTTTAGGGGAATGTATGTAGGGTTTCAATGTCACAAATATCTATGTGATTGGGGGCCAAATAGGCCTTCCACCTTATGTAACATTCCGATGAAAACCTACACATAGTTTAAAGTTGTGATTCTTGGACTATGGATATGTTGTTTAATTTCATAGACACTAGACTAGAGCAGTAGAGTTTAGTTTCAGGTTGTAGGGATAAGAGGAAACCCACCTTTTAAGGTCATGAAAAAATGAACATCATTGTTGTGCAATTTAGCATCATTCATCTTGGCCAATTGTTGTTACACAGTGGAACATCGTGAAAATAGGATTCTAGTTGTAATGAATTTTAACATCATCCAATAAGGACATGAAATTTCATGTTGTTTAACATCATGTAGTATGTTTCTTTCTAGTTTATCATCATGTATTGATTCTACACAATATATCATCATATGGGATGAATGAGATCTTAGTTTATGGTCATAGAGCATGGACCATCAGAAACTATTTTGAGTTTTCATTTCATTGTCATGTAGGATGAAGATGATGAGTTTAAGATCATGTAGGATGATAAATAATTTTAACATCATGTCAGATGAAGATGAGATGTTTAGTGTCATACAGGATGATAAAGTAGTTTAATTCCATGCGGGGTGAAGATGGGATGTTTAATTTTTGAAATGATGATAAAGTAGTTTAACGTCATGCAGGATGAATATGAGTAGTTTATCGTAATTAATGATGATAAATATGTTTAATTTCTTGTGTGATAAAGATGATAACATTAATTTCATATAGGAATATAGATCACATTAATGTCATACATGTCGAGGATGAGAAGATTAATTCTATTTATGATGATAAATCAGTTTAACATCATGTGGAATGAAGATTATATGTTTAGAGTCATACAAGATGAAAAATTCTTTTAACACCATGCGGGATAATGATGAGTAATTTAACATTATGAACAACGAAAAATTAGTTTAACATCATTATGAATAAATATGATAAGTTTAATTTAATTTCAGATGATAAATAATTTTTAAGTCATGAGGGTTGAATATTAGTAGTTTAGCATCATGCAAGATGATAAAAAAATTTAACATCATGTAGGAAAAACATGTTTGTGTGGAACAATTGTATTAGTACACATCCTACCAGAACTTCTAAGCCCACATAATTAATTCTTAGTGTGGGAAACATGGATTACTGGTAAGATTTTCCTGATATGTGGAATAAAAAAGATATGAAAATTTCGAGATAAAAATAACCCATAGACACTGAGACACTTACTTAATGTGCATGAATGAATGGATGGGAAACACCATAATTTATGGAGTTCCACCTAAACATAAGGGGGTGGAAAATGTTAATCATGAAATCTGATATATAGATCACAAAAATTTTGGTGTAATAAAGGAGGATAAATATTATCCATGTTCAAAACACATTATCCATGTTGTGTTGCCAAGTATGAGGATATACAAATAAGGGTCGTCCACTAACCTTATTCAATACACGGGACATAACTCAACATTTCATATGAATTCCTTTAGGGTGCTCGCCCAAGATTGTAGGGTGAGATAATGTGGCATGAGACTAGGTCGTTAGGGGTTCCTTTCATACATAAATAAGGTGTAGATATTTATTAAGGTATTATGAGAAGAATTTAAAGGGATTTAGAGTACGTATATTTGTTGTCCAAAACATTAGGTTCTATGCTAAAATGAATTTGAGCATGTCAACTGGGCATATCTGATGGAGGGAGTTTAACCCCTTATCAAGGACGAGGGTCTCGAGGTTGTTTTAGAATGTGGAATGGTAGGAGACCAATACATAATGCATATCACTCTATCATATAGAATATCATGTCATTATGTAGTTTTACAACATGGAATAGGGATGGGGATCCATCTCATTCATATCATTTGTGGAATCCAATGATATCAAAATAGGGCAAGGCTATAGTTTAACTTCATGTTTTATGGTAATTGTACATGTATTTTAAAATCATATGTTATGGATGTTGCATCATAATGATTAATGTCATGTTATTATGAAATGAAAAGGAAATTATATAAGTTTTCATTACATTGACCAAAATTTCAAACAATTTAACATTGTGAGATAAATACATCATCCTTCATTTTGAAATCATGGAACGTATATAATGGTTATTTTTCATATTAACATCACAAAACTAGTATGTTATTTCCACAGTTGTAGGTCATGTGATGGGACCAATGACAAGCAGTTATCCAAGGGTTGAAGGGGTCACAAGATCTATGGAAGTGAGGATAAATATGGATGTGGTGATCGTATTCCCTGGGTATGATGGGGTGATGGATCTTAGAAGGCTTGAAATCCTGGATCATTTGTATGATAGGGTGATGGAACCAATATGGCGTGGAATCCTGGAGTGTCAGTATGATTGGGTGACGGAACCTGGAAGACAAGGAACCTAGGAACATTGGTTCTATGGGGTAATGGAGCCTAGAATCCATAGAAGCCTACAATGTTGGTATGAAAAGGCAACAGATCCTAGGAGATGTGGAGGACAATATTGTTGGTACAATGGGGTGATAAATCTTGGAATTCCTAGAGTCCTATATTGTCAGTACAATATGTTGATGGAGTTTGGAAGGGGTGGAAGCCTCAAGCTTTAGTACGATGGGGAGGTTGAGAAGGTGTAGAGTCCTATAGTGCCGGTATGATGGTGTGATATAGGGTGTATGTCATAGAATCCGTGAGTCTTGGTACAATAGGGGGATCAATCCAGAAAGAAGTGGAAGCCTAGGGAATATTTATGATGGGGCTATGGAGCCTGTGATGTGTGAATGAATTTATCATCAGTACTATAGGGAAATTGATCCCAGAAGGTATGGAATCCTGTAACTTCGGTACGATGGGGTGATGGAGCCTAGAAGGTGTGTAATCTTAGAGCATTGGTACAACATGGGTTATGGAGCTCAAAAGGCATGGATGCCGTGAATATCAGTATGAAAGCTAGACGGAGCTCAAAAAGTGTGAAATCATGGATTGCCGGTATGATGGGGTGATGGAGCCCGGAAGGCAAGGAATCGTGGACCATTGGTACGAAGGGGAGATGGATCTTGGAATGCATGGAAACCTAAAGAATTGGTTTGATTGGGTGTTGGATCCAAGAATGGGTTGAATCTTAGATAATTGGTATGATGGGGAGATAGAGACCAAAAGTCATGTAATTCTAGATTGAAATCTAACAATGAAGGGAAACCAGTGTGGGGATTTCATCAACTTGATCCTAGTGCTGGTTATAGAGTGCAAGGAATTTATTTTTTTCCATATGGAGGACCACCATTCTTGGTTATAGTAGTGTGGATAGGACCCCTGTGGTATAAATTGATTGTGATGGGAAGGATATCCTCAATGTATGATAATAAAAATAGGGAGGAACATCAATGCTGGATGATAATTGTCATGCAGATAGGTTCTCTGCAATGTCAGAAAATTGCAACGGGGAGGGCCTCCATAGTGGATGAACATTTAGAGTGATCCAAGAATATAATATGAAATTGGTTTTCCATTTTCACGTGGGTGGGTTCTCCCTAAACTTTTTATAAGGGTGGTGGAGTTGGATATTGGCCGATGGAGTCAGGGGAAGGATGCTCCATGCGTGGCCCATGAGGGTATCCCATCACTGAGGATCTGGTGGAGTTAGGGAAGGAAGCCTCCTATGCATCCAATGATGTTATCATAGTCGGTGATGAGCCTATGGACGCAGTGGGAGTATCACCACTGCATATATCATGAGGGTGGAAGAGTCAGAATAGAGATTATGGAGTCAGGGGATGATGCCCCATGTGCCACCCATGAGGGGGGAAGACTCGACGATCTATAGATAGACTTAGGGGGCAATATTCCTCCTATACGACCCAAGATAGAGGCAAATTTAGTAAAGAGTTGATGGTATCCGGGGGTATGATGGCCCCATCATGACCCATGATGGTGGTGAAGTCGGTGAGGTGTAGATTCACACAGGGGTTGATACCCCCTATGTGGCCCATGAGGGTGGCTGAGTTGATGAGTAGCAGATGGAATCAGTGGGATGATGCCCCTTGCATAGCCCATGAAGGCAGCATAGTCGGAGATGAGACAATGGAGTCTGTGGGAGGATACCCCTTATATGGAAATTGAGGGTGGTGGAGTCGGCATTGATACAATTGAATCTGTAGAAGAATTCCCCCATTAAAATTCCTTGATACTAGATGAGTAGATACTAAAATGATAGAGTCAGGGGAGGAGTCCCCCTATGTGGACCATGAGGGTGGTAGAGTTGGAAATGTGTTGAAAGAGTCGGCAGAGGATTCCCAATGCAGAGACCATGGGGGAGGCATAGTCAATGAGGAGATGATGGACTCAGGGGAGGATTCCCCTGTGCAGACCATGAGGGAATACAAGATGGCGAGGAGCCAATCGAGGCTAAGTTGGATTTTGCATGTGTGGCCATGAGGGTGGAAAATTAGCTTAGGAGCCTATGGAATCAGGGGGAGGATGGATTCATTTGTATAGCCCATGAGGGTGGAAGAGTCTTCCTGGAGATGATGGACACATGGGGGAGGATTACCCCCTTTGTGGCCCATGATGGTGGCGGAGTGGGTGAGGAGCTGATGGACTCGGGGGAGGATTTCCCCTATGTGGGCCATGAGTGTGGAAGAGTTGTTGAGCAGTTAATGGATCATAGTCATCAAAAACAAAATTTTACTTATCATCATGCTCATGAAGGAGTGGGGATTCACATGGATGATACCTCAATTTTGTCATGCATAACATTTTTCAATTGCTCACATTATATAGAGAGGATATTCACCTCAGGCTCACTATTCATTTTACATGGATTTTCGCAGCCAATTCACGAATCACCATGGTAATGCAAGCTAGTGGACCCAAGTTCCTACTATCCAAAAGTGGGTGGAATCCATCACTTCATCAACATTGTTTGAATCATGGTCGAAAAAAGGATAATGGTATTTCAGTCTCACATTCTATATATTCCACCTCTTAATTAATTGCATAGTCCGTGTATCTCTAAAATATTCAAGACATTGTTCTTGAATCTCATTCCCAATCTTATCTATTTTTTGATTCCACTTAATTAAACTACTTCATTCATTACATTCCAGGGGGACATGACATGGAAACAACAAGTAGTCAGAGTATATGATATTAATAGGAATGTCAGGGAATCTATAGATGCAAATACAATGGAGAACCTATATTATTTCTCATTAGTGGTCTTATCAAGGGCTCAAAACCCCAAGGAATTCCACATCGATTGAAGTGTATCATATTCCAGAGGCATTACATTGAGATTTTCTTTTTCTTCTCATGGGTAACACGGGGTAGGTTATGATTTTAATATCTTGTGGACACATATATATTGTATTTGGTCACCCTTAAGGGGGGATGGGGAAGGTGCGCCCCTAAAAGTGGGAACCTAGGAGATTTACTGGGTGGACGGATCAGAACACCCAAAAAGAGTATACCATTTTGCTGTGTACCAATGAGGGAATATGTCACACTATGACTGTAGATCTAAACACCATTGAGGGTGGATCTTGGGGGCATAAAACAGAAAGGGGGACACCAAGGTTTACCATTGGCTGGGATTGAACCTCTAAGAGGATTCCTACATACACTATTTATAAGAAAATAATCATTACCCATGTAGTTAGAAGGGGTGTTTCGTGGATTACACATGACCAAATGCCCTTCTCCAGAGGAGAACACTTGGTTGGATGAATATGGATTGTGTATGGATTATTCATTATTATATACCTGAGTTACTCTAAAGAGTTACCATGATTAATTGAATGATCTCACTAGGATATGGCGTCCCAAATAAGCATAATTATGGGTATGAAAGGTGTTTCTAAGGGTGATGATGAATTAGATGGAAGCAATGTCAAGATGATGGTTATGGGATCCAACCACGGGGAGGATTCTTATTTATCCCAGTAGCTGGGAATCAATGACCACATTGTTCGATGGGGGAAATTATACACCTAAGGAGGTGACTCATGAAAAATGGTTCCCATGGAAAATGATCTGAAGTAAGTGAATCCTCCGGGTCTGGGAACGATCTTCCCAAGACCCAACATCTTTAAGGAAAGGTTGAGATGGAAATGGGAGTTGGTTTTGATCCTCAAAAACCTTCCTATGTGTCCTTGTGGCTGGAGAAAAAAGTAAACATAATATAGAATGGAGGAATTTAATTAGGGAATGCACAAAATATGGTGACCCAGAGACATGATATGGTCTTACAAATGGTAATAATCCCTTCAAAATAGGGATAATCTATGATAGAGGTGTGTGGTGAAGTTTTTGCGGCTTATACATGGTTAGCTGCCCAAGAATATAACTTAAAAATACATTAGGAAGGTGGATCCAGGTGATGTTTCCCATATATTAAATATTTCACATTAGTAGGGTACATTACTTTGGGAGAGCACTAGAATTTACCATTGGTTGGGATTGACCCTTTGAGAGGCTTCCCAAATTCTCAATAGGGATCCAAACACGCATATTTTGGTGGGTGGAATTTGACATCATATAGTATGAATGAACCAACATGAAGTAGTCAAGACAAATGAATTGTGGGGAGTTATGGGCTTGAACTTCAGAAAGGCTTCCAACCTACTCTATTTAGAGTATAGGGATAAAAGTACACAATGTTCGTTAGAGCATATAGATTAATGTCATGTGGGATGAGGGGCATCGTGCATACAAATTATTAGTGTCCCAAATTGGATGTACTGTGAGTTATGAATGGTAGCATCACAAGGGGTATTTCATGTTCTCTATTTACTCTATGATAATATGGATTATGCTCGGTGTGAGAAAAAAGAGGTAATTTTTAGACCCAAGGATTGTGTCGTAGAATGTGTACCCATGAGATATCGTGTGTGGCTTAGACGTAGAAGCCACCCATGCGCTTTTATGGGGTGGAAATGGTGAATGAGTCTTACACATGGATGATACATGGATTCCACTAAGGAGTGACAGTAATTTATTGGGAATATGTCGGGAAGATGATCGGGTTCCACTTAGGGGAGACACTGGTTGATGGATCTTATTCACACAAGCTTTTTGGGTGCTACTAAAGAGAAAAAATAGTGGATGTTATTTTGAAATGAAGCTACCCAAGTGTGGATAAGGAGCGGAAAGTGTGGAGGGGGCTTATGATAAGATAATTTATATTTGTCTCTAATGGGAAGAAATGGTGGATGGTGCTTACATGCAGAAGCTGCACGAGTGCCTCTATGGAGAGATAATAATGCACATGGCTTATGTGAGATAGGTGCATAGATGCCTCTAAGGAGAGGAAATGGTGGATATGTATCATATGCAGAAGATTATCATTATTTCTTCCTCGTGTATCATTGTGAGGTAATCCCATGTACATTTCAAGGGGTAAGGATTATGTTTATAATCATGTGAGTGGATGAGTTTTTTGGGGAATCTAACATAAGATGCCTAAAGGGGTTCCATCCTTCGGAAAGTAATGAGGCCTTGGTGGTGCACTAGAACACTGTGAAATGGGATATAGGACACCGATAGAGTAGTTTAAAAAATAATATGATGGGGAGATATTGGTATTTTAATAAAGTGAGGTCTATAGGGATTACTGCTAATAAAAATCAGGATCCGCGAAGAAAAAGTGACACAACAAAGGATATATGTTCATGGTTGTAACACGAAGGAAAATTGACGATGCGTAGGAGATTCATTTACATGGGGAGTTCCATAAACCTTAATTATAACAAGTTTTATACATAGAAAACAGATGCCGTGAATCACATACGTTTGTGTGGTCATGGAGGTAACCCCGTGAATTGGCTCTACGAATCCACTTTCCTACATAACTTCAAACTACCATACATTTTAATTCGTACCTCCATTAGTCCTCTAAGACTAGCCAAATGAAATAATGAAAATGTGATATGATATGATATCATATATGGAATCATTAATTGAATCTTGTGGATGCATTTTCAAGTTCTAACAATGATCATTATCTCAATGATGTAAAAAGTAAGATGAAAACCCATTATTTTGGATTTGAATTATCTCATGTATCCTTATATTACTAAATATAAAACACATTTTAATTATTTAAATACTTAGAAAATTAATTTATGTTTATGATAACATTTTACCATTTTTTATAAAACAACTTATACATTTATGATTAATTTGGATGTTTTGACAAAATTCGATTCATGTGTTAAGAAATAACATTGGATGGTCAACTATTGTAAATATGGCCATTATATAGAATCTATAGAATATTAATCACGAAATAATTATAATATTTATAAATCAACCGTACTTTTAAATCAATAATTAAATATGGTTATTAAAAATTAATGAACCTCAAAATCATAGAGACGGTGGGCCGTACGTATGCATGAGTAACGTTCCCAATTTTCAATGATCAAATTTTAAATAACAGAAGTAAAAATAAAACATTCAAAAATAATCATTTTATCAGAAAAACCATTTTATTTAATCATATTTAAAAATTTATATATAACTATTGTAATTTAAATGGATTCACATCATGTTGAGGAGGCGGTAGTCCACTCTTCCACCAACGACGTTATCATAATTTAATGTATGAAAAGTGTAATAACAAAAATGATATATAATATGATTCCAGAAAGGTAATTACGTGATGAATATGATATTCATGTTTTGTATGTATCATATTTTTAATAATAATAATCATTTATACATTACATTTATTATTTGAATGAATAAAATCACTTTTAGTATTTGGTAGTTCACACTTCCACAAACGATGTAATCATATTTACACAAAATGGGGAAAATAAAGGAAAGTGTTATAAAATATTAAAATAACAATAAAAACATTATATGTATCTTATATATAATATATAAATATATTTTCCATCATAATTCTCATCCATTAACATTGGTAAAATAAAAATTAACAACTTTGTTTTGTGAGGTGGTAGTTCTTCAAAACATTAACAGTAAGTTAATTAACCGTTAGATGAATGTGTGTCAATATCATAAAAATTAAAAGTCTATTAAAGATTTTTTTTATATATTAATTGAATAGTAACTGTTGAGGGGTGTCGAATGGAAATAATACTAAAGAGCATAAAGAAATATGTTTCCACTAATTTGGGTAACTTCTTTTGGTTTGCATCAAAGTGTGTCCTTTGATGGATTTATACCCACAGAGAGACTTCATGTAGTAGGGGAGATATTTTTAGTAGATATATATATATATATATTTTTCTGAGTCATTGTATTTTGATATATGTGATAAAGTGGTAGGGTTCGATGCCTTTTTATAGTTGAGGAGGAATGACACTATTATAAATTTATGGGAAAAAGAAATATACCCAAAAATTTTCCATTTAAAATAGATCCAATAATTGTATAAATTTGAGAAAAGAGAATATTGGGTTATCATAATTCTAGGACCTGTATTTTGGAAATAATTATAGTTAATATTGGCCCTTATGTTTAATGTTTAGTCCCTTATTAGAATTAATTTCGACTTAATCATTATAATTAGTTTTTTTATATTCACTAATAATTTTTGGTCAAAAACTATATTAATATTATTATAAATTATAAATTTATTTGGTAACCAATTTGGGATACATTTTTCTAAATTTCAATCAAATAAGTGGGTGAAATTAATTTAAAGACAATCTAGCAGACGGTATGATATTGTAGGTTTTTAAAATAAAAACATCAAAAAGATTTCTATGTTTTTATATTAAATTTAAAATATAAAATGTTTCCAATTAACTAAATTTTATTAATTTATAAATATTTAAAATAATTAAAATTTTAAAAAATATTTAAAATAAAATTTATCTTTCTAAATAAATTTTACAAACAATAATTTTTAAATTAATATATTGTAATTTTCATTATTAATTAAAAAATGAAACATCACAGAAAAAAAATGAAAAAATAACTCAAACCTAATTTTGATGTTTCTATTTCAATAGATATTTCTAATTTGACTTATAATATATATAAATGTTACAAAAAATTTATTTAAAATAAGTTATCCATTAAAAGGTGGTAAACATGTCTTAATAAAAATATAGTATTTTTTTAAGTTAAATTGGGTTCGTTCTTATATTATATATCTAATCTATTGAATGAATATCAAAAATTGTTTATTTAATATATAATATATATTACATTAATAACAATCAGTAATTTTAAATATTTTAATTTATTCACATAAAACATCTTTGTGAGAATAAAAAATTATTTCTATAAAAATATTCCATTTAAATTCAACTCATTCTTAAACTAATTTCAAATTAATTTGTGACCAATAAACCTACATTATGTTATTGTAAACCATACATTATCATATTTTATATAATATTTTTCAGAAACACTAATTTATTTTATACATTATGTGTTATTAAATTATGTAATAATATTCAAATTATATATTATTGTTTAGTAAAACTCAGTCTTGTGTGTAACACAAGACATCATCGAAACTCATTATTGCATTTAATGTATGGTAACTCAGCATCACTTTCATTGGATGATATAAAATATATTTATTTATTTTAAAATATTAAATATATAATAATTTCTTGGGATATTATATTCCATTACGAACATGGTTTTTCAGGTCAAACACACTATTGAATACAATGATCCTACTTTAGATTTTGATGGTGATACAATATAATCTAATGTGAAAAATTATAATCACTATACCCTTTCCCATACATGTTAATTTTTTTAAAAAATTTGTTTATTTCATCAACACTCTTCCCTAATTTAAACATGACCTCTTCCATTCACATATTAATCCTTGAATCATGTTATTCTTTAAAAAAATATATAATAAGATCTAAAATTGAAGTAATAGATATAAAACGGGAAAAATAATTAGTCTCGTGAGAAACATAAATTCCAATCAAAACCATACTATAACACCAAATTATTTTACCCATAAATTAAATTATCATACATTTAAAAATAGAATTTTATTTACCATTTCCAAACAAATGATTTCTATGATTAGCTAGAACAGAAACACCATATAGACATCATCTCACCCAATCCTCACACAAACCATACTAAACCCTTAAAATTTTTAACAACCATACAATCATTTTCATATATAATTTTTCATACAACATAATCATTACATATTCAATTGGGGTACTATATAGAGAACCCATTGTGTTAACTATAACAAGCTCACCTTATTTTATCTAGGTGAAATAATCTTATAAGATGTCCATGAATCACAACATGAACAAAAAATTTCACCATTTGAAAATCTTTATTAAACTCATATTGAAATCACTTTCATAAATTAAAATATAATTTTCATTTAAAATACCATTTTAGATATATAATATACTATTAATTTTAAAATAATGATTTACAATAAAAATATAAACCCAAAAATGAAAATAGAGTTTTTAATTCATGGAATCATAAAAAAAATATGGTAATTGAAAAATAAAATACTGGTCATTATAGAAGAAAATTCATTGTCACCACGTACGTTAAAAATATATCATTTTATTATTTGACACAACATTCTATTTAAAACCTATAAAAATAATTATTTTGAATACAACTGAGGTAATATAATACAAAAAATATAAATATATTATTTAAATATATAAATATTTTAAATATCATTTTAAAAACATGGACACAAAAAGGGAGTGACATTATGAAGGAATACATTAAAAGAAGATTTATTTTGATGAAAATACATTATCCCTTTGAAAATATTAAAATAATAATATCATTTAATGAATAAAATTATATAATCCATTAAAAACAATGAGAATATATAAATTCAGAAAAAAATGAAAAATGGATATATATAAACATTATAAAATAATATAGTTTTATAACATAATAAGATGACTCAGTGAAGGAAAATTGAGAGCAAGCCCCATTCCCTAAGCCTAATACATCATGCTTGTCTTTATCTTATTGAATAATATATATATATATATATATATTAAATATTTCATTTCATGATATCCTTTTTATATTTATTATTAATTTTTATTTCATTTATTATAAATTTATATAAAATTTCTTAATCTATTAATTGAAGGTGGATCTTTTGACTATATTTGGTGTATTTGTCAAAATTCACATTATAATGTTTACAATGGTAAAATGGTTAATTATTATAACAACTCTCAAATAATAATAATTAAATAATGATCATATTTATATAGAAAAAGTATCCTTTAAATGAATATTTAAATATGGATATGATTAATAGACTAATTTTGAAATAATGGAGATAATAAGCCTTATGTACGTATGTGTAAAGCTTCCACCTCCAATGATCTTTATTGAAAGAAGTTAACTATATCTTCTCATTCAATAATGATAATTATATAATAAATAAAATAATACTTAATTATATATACTTATATATATCGTAATTATGTATTTATTATGATTAAAGCAACCGTATCACTTTGAAGAGGCAGTTGTCAATACGTCCATGAACGATGTTGTCATTTTTCATTGTTTGAAAAAACATAAAAGAAAAAATGTATCTTATTTTTATAGAAATATAAATATTTCATGAATATAATAATTATTTTATTTATTTAATATATAATAATTATAGTTACCCTTGTTACCTTCTATGTAATTATTTATTGTAAAATGAATCACATTGCTTCACGAGGCGGCAGTATATTGTACACAAGAGGGACATTATCGTATCCCCTATCAAATAGAATGTATAAATTTATATATAATATAATGAATCCAAATATATAATTATGATATTAATTTTATATTTATTCCGTATATCCATCATCATACCAAACCGTGTTAAGTGGAAATTGTGAAATGAATGAACTCGTTTCATTTGTCGGCAGTCTACCGTACACACATATGATGATTTTATAACCCATTAGATGGAAGACTAAAATGATTTAGGTTATTATATAAAACTAATAAAATATTTTTATTTGTAATATATGATATTATTATATATTTATTTTGTTATAATAATTGAAGGATGTTGAGAATGAAATAACATAAATACATTCATTGTAGATGATTACCACTTCTTATTGTATCCTCTTCTGGATTTCACAAAAATCCACCCTATAAGAGATTTGATACTAAACTAATGCATATATGATGGGGGGTATGTTTTGAGTTATGTTTTCAGGTATTTATTAATACAATGTGCTTTTATGGTGAGAGTAGAGGAGGAGAGGGGGGGGGGCATTTATAAGGGTGGAGAGGACACATTAAGTTTAATTGTCGAAATAATTCCATTAAATAGGAATTATAAAATTTTATGTAATATTTTTCCCATATATTTTTAATTTATCACCCGTATAAACTCAATTTACCACAACCAAGAAAATTAATTTTTAATGTTTTCACAATTTATTTTAGTACAAAATATACTAACCATATTATAAATTATTAATTATGATGATTCAAAATATTTAATTGATTTTCAAAATTTTTATTCAAATGTGTTGATGTTTTAAATTTAAAATTAATCAGGCCAATTCAACAAGACATCATGTTGTTAAGAAGAATAATTTTTTGATAAAATAATGATGTTCAAGTAACTCTGAAATATGATAATAATTTAATTTAATTAATAAATATTTATTTATATATATTATCTAAATTTCATTCAAAAAATTCTAAATTATGTATCATTTTGAATCATTAAAATGGATAAAAATTATTTATTTTAAAAGAGATTTTTTAAAACCCTGTTTGGATACCAAACACCGAACATACACTAAAAAATATAAATATAATTACAATTTAAATAAGTGGAAAAAATGTAACTAAATAATTATTTGGTAGAATTAATAAATATTTAAAACATACCCAATTTATTAATTTACTTAATATATTATAATGAAAGATATTTTACAAAAAACAGGCATTTCACTATTGATAAAAAATTACTATTTTCCATAAATCCCAATATTTCTACAAAAGTAAATTTTGATTTTATGATTTTAAAAATGTAATCCAGTTAATAAATTCAAAACTATAGAACATTTAAATTACACTTTTATATATAATCTTTTATATATAAACTTATAAGATAAGAGTACAAATCAATAAATTTCTTTTTTGATTAAAAACTTGTTTATATTTTTATATCAAATATAAATATCTAATACATCCTATAAATATGAATTTGATTTATTCATTCATTTTATGGAATATAAAATCCTTACAACATTTTTTTAATTTCATCCTCATAGTTTTATTTACTTATTAATCAACTGTGATATCTTTCCCTCACTACATTTTCATATTTCCATGTTGACACATCCACAATATGGGTATTCCAGAAAACCATAACCATGTGAATCACTATATTCTGCATCACATGATCTCCATGGCCATGAATATAAACTATTTGTTCCTAATATGGAATATTATTTTCCAACTGAGCTACTATAAGGATCCAAAATTGAGAATAATCTAGCACATAATTTCTTATACATCGTATTAATAATAAAATAATTTTTTTTATAGACACAAAATAATCTCTTAAAACAAAAATATGGAATATGTTGTGTGCCTATGACAGACATGAAATAAAATCTACTCAGTAGTTAAAATATCTATTTTTATATATTGTTTCACATGGTCAAGGAAACCAAAGACTTATCTTCCCTTCTTATAAAAATTCATAACACTCTTAAGTGTAGACATTTAGAAAGACGTGATCACCTAACTTGAAAGAAAATCCATTCCTCTACTAATTCAAATAAATTTTTATAATAATCTAAAATATCTTCATATATCACTAAATAAAATAAAATGTATCTTCTATTTAATCTACCAATACTATTCTCATATATTTCCATCCTCATACATCATTGAGAAAATCCAGTGTCTGCCATTACTTTGTATATAATGCCTCAAATGTCTCTTTCTATAAACTAGAATGAAAACAATTTTTATTATAAGAATAAATAAAATAGTGTTGCTGATTCAAATTCCATGTTAATACATTAACAAAAAATGAATCATGTATTCCATTGTTTTAATTTTTTGTCATATATTTCATCATATTGTGCATAAAAATACATAATAAACATAATTCAATACCCATTGACATTAAAAGTCTATTAAAAAAATTATTTTCTTACCATGTATTAGGGTATGATACAATGGAGAAATATAATACATGTTGCCTGAAAATATCATTTTTTTAAAATGAAGAAATCTGATCTAAATTCATTATATTGAAAGTAAGAAGGAAGTGTGTATATTTTGTTAATTAATCAAGAAAAATGAAAAATGAATTATTACATTGAGAATTATTGAGTGATACTACCATGTAAAAAAATAAATATATTTTCCAATTTCCACTAGGGCACTAGAAAATGATAAGAAATTCCATTCCATAACTGGAATTCTACTTTATCTTTTTGACAAGTCAGACACATGATAGTCAAGTCAATAATATGTATTTTTATCCATTACCTCGAGTAATACGCCTGATGTTATTTATAAATCATTATAATTCTTAAATGAAGGGAAAAAGATTAACTAGAAGCTTTTTATGATAATTCCTTCATCATCAAAGAATCATATTTCACATATAACCCTTCTCGAAATTGAAAAAAAATTATTTTTCAACAATTTTAAAATGAGTAATCTTAACATTATTAATGAATTGTAACTTTTTCTACAATGAATGATCTTCCTTCTATCCTTTGTTAATTTTTTCTAAAAAAGTCACCTACAAAGATACATGAATAAAAATAGATGATATCCTTATATCCAAATATTATATGATAATATTTATCCAATTATGAATGAAATTTTCATGTTCTAAAACATATCATGATTAATGTAGCATTATTTTTTCAACTCAAAGAATCAGCTACATTTTTCACTCAATGCACCATACATATTATTAACGCATATTTTTAATGAAATACCATAGAAACTAACTCAATATTATTATTTTGCTAATTTAACTCTTTTTTTAATAGATGCGAGGCATATGAAATTAACTTATCATTATACATTAGTATAAAACCAAGTCCTATTATTAAATCATCACTATAGATGAATTATTCTATTTTTCTAGAAGGAAATTCGAGAACTATAGCATTTGGATGTCTTTTCATTAGTTCTTGAAAATAATCAAAAGATTCTTATTTTCCATACAATGTTAACTCATTTTCAATATTATATTGTTAGTGGGCTGGACAACTGATAATTTTTTTTTAAAAATTATAACATAAGAACCACTAATATAATAAAACAAAGAATATATTAGAAATATATATTTTTTTATTCATCCAAAATTGTTGCTTTAGAAATTTCATTAATTATTATTTATTTAGAAAAAAATTGTGCATGTAAATAATTTTTTTCAACAAAAGTTCACATTTTCTAAAATTCAAATATAATTTAATTTTTTTTAAATATTATAAAATAGTCATTAATTATGTTTTATGTTTTTCTTAAATTTTAAAATATACCAAATGTCATCAATAAATTCCTCCAAAAACTTGTATAGGAAATCACAAAAAAAATTCATCACATCCATAAATAAATAAGGTAAATTAGACAAGAAAAAAAACATCACTAGAAACTAATAGTTACAATATCTATTTTGAAACACGTACTTCAAAATGTAGACTTCCTTCATATTAAACTATTTGTACCCAAATATAGGCCATTCAACATAGAATAATAATCTCTCTGTTGGTGATAAAAACAATCCTCAATATAAAAAAAGATACTTTTTCCTAATAGCTTTGTCATTCATGTTTTTATAATATATGAAATGTTTTATTTAACCATATTTATTTTAAAATAATATAGTAGTACTCTATAGTGATTTAAATATCAATATAATCCGTTATATAATATTTAAAATTATTTTATTTTTCAATTTTAATCATTTTACATTGTGAAATATGATAATGGGGTTTATAAATAGGCTTTTAATTAGGTAAAAAGTAAATAATAGACTCATCCTAATGATTACTAATTAAACAAAGAAAATAATATTTAAAACATTCATGTCATCGTTAAAAAATGGAATGTAAATAATTTGAATATTATTTTTATTTTCTACAATAAGATATAGGTTACATTAACTTCATTATATAATCAATTTCTCATCTTTTAGGTACATTATCGAAGGAAATAAATTATTAATAGAAATTTATTATCAATGTAATTTATTGTAACATTTTATATTGATATCCAATCCATTCCCAAAATGAAATCAAACTCTATAATAGACTATTCAACTATATTTTCAGGAATGACCATGCTACTAACAAAGAATAAAATTTCAAATAATGGGTTTTTAACACCTCCGCCCACATTTTTCACGAAAATATATATCTTACATTAAACATATTTCTAATTTACATCCAAATTTAGCAGAAATTAAATAATGTGATGTTTCAGATTAAAAATGTGTATTTGAATATTTTGAATACACATGTATCATAAATGACACCCACTAGTTTGATAGCCTAATATCAACAATATTACTAGAAATTAATATTTCTAAATTGTTCTATTTATGATCATTGTGATTCCCAGCCAATGAAACTAACATTGGAAACCAATTATCATAATGAAAAAACAAATTTCATATAAACATCTTACAATAAAATAGAAGTTGGTTACCTCACTCATTTATTCTTTTTTCATTGTTTTCCTTGAATTAATGATCTATGTGTCCAAAATTTCTATATCGGTAACACATACCAAACATAATAAGACCTTCTCCAATGTTCTTTTTACGACACATTCCATATAATTGGAACTAGTTATTCTTACATCCAAATTTAGTTGTTTTTTATTTTGGCATTTCCTACAATCCTAACTTCTTCTTACATTCATTATTACATGTAATAAAAGAGCGAGAAAACTCCATCTCACCATTTTCAGAACAACAAAAAACATTATTATAATACTTAAATTCTGGTGATGTTGAAGATCCCTATATACATGGTTGCAATCTTGATTAAAACTTATTAGTTTCTCAATTGGTGAACAGAATAAAATCTATCACATACCCTAAATATCATGTGATTTTTTCATCATATGTGGCAACATAATAAATATATTTTTTCCTCAAATATATGAATATTATTTCCAACAATAGTTGGATAACCCAAGGAAATATTTCTCAAGGAATGGATCCTAAAATGATTATCATTCCCTAGAATTAATATCACATTTCTATCTATATTTATTAATTAAGTATCGCTATCAATAATATCCACCATAAACAATATAAGGAAAGAGTTAAATTGTGAGATTATTAACATACCATGATATTAAATATATTTTCTAGATCATTGATCCATACATTGTCTACGATGGGGTTAGTTGATTTGTTGGATGGTGCAATATGTTGCATCATGAAATTCTATAATATAGGAATGCTACATCATAGTATATCAAGTTTCCCGATTGTTTGGATACAACCAATATTTATATATTTGTTCAACTGATCCATTATTGTATGAAACTACTCTATTCCAATTCCTTCCATCTTGAGATTCTAATTTGGATGTGTATTTTCCTCTATTTTACTTTTCAATATAGAATCCATGTTTACTCTATGTAAAACCATTATGAACCGATAGATTTTAGATGAAGAAACATTATAATATTCAAATTATATATCATTATAACATGAATATAAGGTATAATATTTCAAAGGAATTCTATTACCACATTACTTACCTATAAAGTTATCTAAATTGAACCTTGATACCAACTATAATTACCCATCCATAAAAATTACAAAATATTTAAATTTATGAATAATTTACATTTTTTCAGGTTGAAAATATTTTTAAATTATATAATTAGATAATTAAGTCATAATACATATAATACAAAACCATATAATATACAGTGGACACATTCAACCAGTATCCATTTTTTCTTCCAAATAAAACATTTCAAAATAAAACAATATAAATTTTGGTGAAAACTAATCAAAAAAGTATATAAGACCTATTACTTCCCCTTACCCATCATTTAATCATTTTAGAATATTTTAAAATGCAGGTTGAACACAAAAAATCTATGTTAGTGACATAAAATGAAGAAAAACATTATTTTAGTAAAAAATAATAAATCCCATGAAATATTTTTCCTAAGAACATAATATTTTATCATCATGAAGAATTATAATTCCTTTAAAAATATCATTTATTTCCCATTTTGAAAATATATTATTTCAATGAAAACTTGCTATAAATATTAGAAAATTATTGTTGTTACCTTGGGACATCATCTCATAGATCCCTTAGAGAACAGTTAAAAACAATAAAAAATTTGTATAAAAATAAATAAAAATTACATTACAATTATCTATATATCATAAAAATTACCCAATTAATTTGATCAATATCTATATGCACCCATAATTTATGATATTACAAGCTCACCCAGAGCTATCTGGGTGCACCCATCACATATATTGTTGAAGAACCAAAACATGATTAGAACATTTCACCATTTGAAAATGATTATAAACTCATATGAAAATATCTTTCTGATATTAAAATTTCATTTTCTTTGAAGATCCAATTTTAAATACAAAATAATCTTTTAATTCAGTAAAAAACAATTTTCAACTCCAAAATATACAAAAAAATGGAATGATATTTTTAATTATAAACAAATTAATTATTTCAAATGAATATATAACAAAAATAGTATCCCTAGAAATGTAAAAGTCATTGTTTTCATGTATGGTAAGAATATAACATTCAGTTATTCAATTATCACTCCGATGAATTTTTTTATTTTTAAAAAATAATAATATTTAGTGGGAACCAAAAATACCAAAATAATAAATTCTATAAAACATCATCATAAAAAATGAAAAAGACATTCACAGATTAGTGAGATTAAAAATATGATATACCTTGATTCTTAAAATCAAAATTTTGAAAACACCTCTTACTACAATATCTGAGCTACAAGGTTCCTCCAAATCACATCAAGAACACATCCTTCATCATTTCACATTTATCATGTTTTCTTCCCAATTAAAATCAAAATCAAAATATTTTCTATCTTAAACCATGTTAGCAAAGTCCCATAACCCTCTATCATCCCCAGAAAGACCACCATTTACATCATCGTCCTTACATTACTATCGTCATCACCAACAGAACCCCACAACAGTCTTTAGAGACCTTCGATGTACATTTTTTTCCACTAAAGAAAAATAACAACAACTACAGAATAATAAACATAACATAAATTTAAATATGTTGTTGATAACCAAAAAGAAGAATCAGCAAAAAAAAACAATGTGACATAGGTCACACAAGGTGCAACATCGACCACAAAACACCACCTACCAAAGCTTCTATGAAAAAATGTCTCCAAATAAAACATGGACCAAATTAGTAGTACATGATTTCAAGGTAGGGATTAAAATTTCCGTTGGATATAAACAATAACACCATGTAGAGAATAAAACTAGTATACAAGAGAAATAAAAAACAAGAAAAACTAAAAAACCCTCAACTACAGAACCACATCCCAAAAACTAAGAGTTATAATATCTATAGACATATTCTAGGTTGGTACAGTGGAATGAGATGTTAAAGAATATCAGAATCAGTTAGTCCTTTACTATTTTTACCTTTTTCAAACTAACAAATCTTCCTAAGAAACTTATACTAATAATAACATACCACCATGATGGTCATGAAGTAGGAAGAATAGTGAAAGAGGAAAAATGGGATAAAAGGGTGGAAAATAAGAGAATGGAACCTAGATGATACACTTCCTATAGTTGATGGTATGAAGGAAACCAAATACATTGAATAGAATGAGAGTCTAATGAAAAACATTATAAGATGAATTTTTTATAAGAAAATATCTTTATTGGATTGAAAAATTTTAAATCACAAGACAAAAGACTGAATAATATTAAAAAATTATTAAATTACATTATAATAGATAAATTATTTATTTAAAATTTAAAATGACATATATATTCTTCTTACAATGTAACATAGTTTCATAACATCAAAAAACTTCCTCAATGTATGAAAATTGAGATGAACCCCTTACATGGAGTTGAATTCCTCACGTGTGTCTTTATATTCCATTATAATAAACATATGTTAATTATTTTGATATTTTAGAACCTTTCTCAATGTTTACTATTTCTTTTATTTCACTTATTATCATGTTATATACAACTACTTAATTATGTATGTTTGCATATGATGTTATTTCAAAATTTGGATTATTTCTCATAATTGGATTTGGAAGGTTAACTATGGTAAAATATTTTATTATACAAATAGATGCATTATAATAATAAAGAAATAATTATCATATTAATAAATAAATTATAAGTTTATAACTATTCATCAAATATATTAATGTAAATTTAACAAATTTTATGATCAATGAGATGGTAAGTCCTATGCTCATGTGATTAATATTTTTATTTTTCAATGATCAGTACGAAAATAAATTAAGATTTTTTTTTTATTTTTATAAAACACAAAATATCATAAATAAAACTTAATTTAATTATATATAATCCAATATATATATATATCAATCTATTGATGTTCTGATGAAAAAAGGAATCTCATCTCTTCGAGGATGAGGTAGTCCACATGACCACGAAAGATGACATAATTTGTTTCAGTGAGTGAAAAGATAAAAAATAAAATTTTATAATTAAAAAAAGATAAATATGTCATGAATATAAATATTATGTAGTTTATATCATCTATATTCAATAATTTTACCCTAAATAACTTCTATTTAATGTCTTAGTGAAAAAATAATCATATTGCTTCACAAGGCACCATTCCGTCGTCCACACGGGTGACATTATAATATTCCCAAGTGTTTGAAATATAAAAAGTAATATATGATATAATTAATCTATATGTATAATTTTTTTCAAATATAATATTGGAGTATTATATCCTTCATCATACCCAATTGTAAGATGTGATAATGGAAAAAAATATGACATCATTCCATGAGGCGGTAATCGGTCATACACGTGAATGATGATTTCATAACCAATTAGATAAAAATTGAAAATGATTTATTTTTTCCCCTAACATAAAAAATATAATTATATATAATATACTGTGTTTAATCTATAATAATTTCTTATGTGTAATTTTAGTTGGTGGATAATGAAATAAAACAGAGACAATCATTAATGAGCCGTAGCGCTTCTTCAGGTATCCTGCTTAAAATTTCAACAAAATCAATCATATGATGGGTTTCAAGCTAAACTGAGGCTATTCGGATAATGGTAGGAAAATTGAAAAGTAATTTATGTTGTTCTTAGATTAATAAAAGCTATTTTACGGTCTGATGAGTGGAGGAGAGAGGTGGCCATTTATATGTGTGGAGGAGGACATACATGTTTTTTTGAAGGAATTGATTGGTCCAACATTTATTATAAGACACTATGGTAAAAAATGGACCATTATATATAATTATAGGTATAATGGAAAAAATATATCAATAAAATTGTATTTTGACATTATTATTGGGTTTTTACCCTCATCTTTTTAGTGTATACCCTAGAATACCTATATTTACCTTTACTGTTGTAATTATATTTTACTATATTCACATTTAATTTCATCCACTTTTTCTGTTGAAATAATTAGAAAATTTAAATAATTATCAATCAAAATATTTAATCCATTTTCCCAAAATGAGTTCATATAATTAAAAAATATTAATCTAATATTAATCCCACATAAATGAAGAGACATCAGGTTTTAAGAAGTGTATTTTTTGAGGAATTTGTGATTCTTTATTAAATCAAGGAATAATAATATTCATAGTATGAATGTAAAATCATATTTACTAACATATAGTATATAATTTTCATTTTATTCATTCCCAATTATTTATTAATTTAATTAATTAAAATGGGGAAACGTTATATGTTTTAAAATAGTTTTAGATAAAGCCCTATTTTATGGAAAAAAAACTTGCAATAAAAATAAATATAAAGATGATTATTAATAAATTATGATTATTAAATAAATAAATTTTTTTAAGTCTCATTAAAAAAATTAAAAATTTAAAAAATTATTAATTATATTAATTTATTAAAATGAATATACATTAAACAAAAAATTATATTTTTATTATTCACTGAAAAAACAATATTTTCCAAAATTTGTTTTTATCAAAAGTAAATTATGATATTCGAAATAATTTTTTTTTTAAAATGAATCAAATTAATATTATAAAATTTATAAATTATCCTTTTAAATTAAACCTTATAAGTAATGTGTTTAATAAAAACAATTTCCTTTTTGATTAAAAACTACTTAATATTTTTATCAATAATATAGTTATCTAATTGATACTATAAATATGAAATTTTTTTATTCAATCCATACCTGTGTTGTAACATATTAGAAAATTTAATATATAAAAAATGTATTGTGAAGCCAAGTTTATTTCATATATTAGGTAAATCAAATGTCGACATGATATACAGATTCAATGACATTATTAAAAACTCTATTAAAATATTTTAAAAATTTATTTCTCCTTAATAAATACATGGGGTAACCTAGGGACAAGATTAAGTGATATATAAGGTATAATGCCCGATGAGGGAATAAAAAATCAGAACTTGAAGAATGTATTACATTTTAGTAAATAGTAAATTCAATTGGGAAATAAAAGTGCGGAGAATAATAAACATGAACAATGATGAATCATATATGACGTTAACATAAGGTAAAATATGAATGCATGAATATAAAAAATTTAAATATAAACATATTTTTAGAGAAATAGAAAATAAAAAATTTCAAAGTGTTCATAGAATAACCAATCATACAATATACATGGAATCTAATGAGATTAAAATATATCCCAATGTATTTGGGGCCAAAATAATTTCATTCCCACCCGTCACATTCTCATTATGAACATGCATAGATTATTACAAATATCATTCATCATATGATCATATTTCATCAATATTAATGACATAATTATATAATATGTGATACACACATGTAATTTCCTAATCAATTATTGATATAAAAATTAATGTGAATACCCATGACTAGAAATGTGTATGAGGATGAATAGAACAATATTTTTTCCATAGAAAAACATATGATAATTTTGGTAATGTAATGCGGGTACTCATTGATTCATTGTATAGATTACATTGAGTGTAAGGGGACTCTTTTCACATGTATATCATAAGAAAATTAGGAGGGACATGTAGGAATGTAATCTATCATTAAAAATTTATAACTAAAAGAAAAATGATAATGGAGGTTCTTAAATAAAAAATAAAAAACAATATCTCTGGCCTTCATATGGTACTTCTGAAATATTTATTAGAGCATCATGATAGTTTGTTCAAACCATGGAAATACATAAAGGGATTTGTATATTAAATTTAATCTATAAGGGTTTTATGTGAAGAGGAAATTAATTGTGGGTGAGATTATATAGGAAAATGGAGGGGATTTCTTTATTATTTTTCCAAACATAGGTTTGGGATAAAATATAATAAATTATTAAAAACCACAATCCTTCCAGTGATATTTTCCCAAGGTTTTTATCAAGGATAGTTGGTTTCCATTATTTTGAATTATTATTAATCAAGATCACTAATATATTAACCATGGTGACATAAAAGTAAGTCATGTTCATAAAGATGTTATTTTAAAACCTCAATATGTAATATAGGTTTTTGAGGATTCATATAAAAATAATAAAATTATTCAAATAACCTCAAAAACAAATTATTTAAAAGGGTAAGTTGTCTATTTCTTTTGGATTATCCTTATGTTACATATTAGTTTACTTTTGAGTGATTTTTATATACTAATACACAATGTAGATTTTTACTATATTTATGTTTGACCCAAAAATTCGATTATCTTTATATATTATTAAAAAAAATTAATAACATATACATTATAAATTCATTATTTATATTTATTTTATCCCAAATAAATCTATTTATGATACTTTCTTCTTTGAAATAATAAATATACCTATTATGAAAATAATGGTTTAAAAAAATAGTTAATTTGACTATTATAAAAAATTATTTTTATCATCGTAAAATTTTATTATCATTTAAATTTTATAATAATATTTTCAGAAAATATAATTATTTAAAAAACTAATTATTTAACTAAAATTTAGTGTCTTGAATAAATATATACATTTTTCAAAAACACAATTTTGGTATCATTTTTTCAAAGTATAATTTTAATTAAAATAATTGTCTCTTCATCAAAAAAAGTAATAATAAAAAAAAGAAAAATATAATCATGAATTTTATTTATTAAATATTAAAACACATAATATTAGGGTCTTTATTCATTTATATTTATTTCATGAGAAAAAACGCTATGGGAAAGGTGCATGATCATGTGATTTTCATTGGGTTGTTTGGAAAACATGGATTGAGATTTGATATAATAGACCTTAAACATTTACCACAAATGGGGTTTCACAATATTTAGTTGTTTAATATTTGGAGGAGATTGATCAATTGAATATCCCACACATTCAATTTCACTTATCCAATCAAATAATTGATATTTATTATCTATGATACTACTGGTTGAGGACATCACATTTTTTATCATTATGTATTGGAAATTATCAAAAATTTAATATATTAATAATATTATCATTGTTCATTGAATATATTTTCAATGGTTATAATGAAGAAAATTATTTTAAATCTAATAGGATAAAACTTATAATGGTAAAAAATAACCATATATGTTTATGTGTTTTCTATAAACACAATACATTATATGGAATTAAATTTAATTAAAATATTACTTTTATTTAAATAAAATGGGGTATTAAAAAATGCAGATCAAATTCATCAGGATTTCATTTCTAATGTGGATGGATCTATTATCCAGTTATTATTATAATTAATCATACATTCTCCCTCGTATTTGGGACTATATGGGATAGAAAGTTTTTTGAATTATTTGTTAGTATAACTATAAAGAATCCATAATGGTTTTCTGGATTATAATTATTATTAAATTGTCCTAAAATATTGGACCGCATCTATTATTTTTCAGATTATATGGAATATATAGATAGTGTATCATATCTATTTTGCGGTATGGGTGGATTTTTATAGGCTAACTCTTTGTACTAATTCTAATGTGGTTAATGAAATAACAATGGGTTATCGTATTAATGCTTTTATAATGGAGGATATTTTTTGAATTGGTTTCTATATAAATATGCCACTTGTTTTTTTTGGTTTCAAAATATTATTTTGTCTTGAGGTAGGTCTTTCTAAATTTTATTTTATTGTAATTTCCTTAGATAAAAGGATGAACTAAATCCTTCCATTCCTTGTAATTATGCACACTAGTAAATATAATGGTTTAGTGGATAAAATAAACCATATATCTGAGGTGATATCCACTATCATATAACTAGGCTCATAGTTAATTTTCACACTAAAATGGTATTTTTCACGGCATTTGTTATAAATAATGTTGATGAATATTTTTTAACTAATTTATATCACTTATTCATGTACATTTAGTGGCATGTTTATGATAGTTCTATGCTATAATATAAACTAACCCTATCACTTTTGGTTGTTATTTTTCTATAATTGTTCCTCTATTAGATGAATTGATTAGGTTTTTGTAATTAACCAGAAGAAATTTGTTAACTAACATGATTATTCCATGATCACCCATGGTTGTATGTAGGAAACTTACATATTATTTCGTGAACCATTACAATTATTCATAGAGTTTCCATGAAGATAGATTTATAATGGTGTAGTTATTATTTCTATATATAGTTATATATATGGTCGAAAATAATGTTTCTATAAACCAAACTTTGAGGTCCATCTAGTTATAGATCTTTCCTAGTTTAAGATTATATATCTATTCCTTATTAGGTCACTCATGTCTGACAAGGATTTACCTATACCTAAATGGATCATCATGTTCTCCTCTAAGACTAAGAACTAACATATAAATATGGATTATTTAACATTTATGTTATGATTTCAATTTCATGACTATGGAATTTATGAATTACTAGAATCACATCAACACACAAATCAAAATATAACGACCCAATATTTTAAAATTGGAAAATATTCTTCGATAGTTTGTATGATAAGAAACAAAAATATTAGAAAAAATTTATATAACTCTCTATGTCATTATGATTTATTTAATTTTAATAAAATTCATTCTATTTGATACCTTGAAATTCACATGGAAATATGTATAAATATAACACATCTCTCAATTAAAATATTTTTGTTTAAACATGACTATTATATCCTATCCATTATGTTGTATGTTATGAATTAGAAAAACTAAATTATGGAAATTATATAATTTACAAATTTATAAAAAAAATTCATGTATTGATTATAAATAAGACAATAACCATTTTAAAAACAATGAAATGTTTTATGAAAACCATTCTTTTTATAAATGGTTGAATAGTTTTGATTTTCAAAAATAATTTAAAATTATTGTTTACTAATATAAAAAAATTTAGAATAATCTTCTATTTTGAAATCAAAATGCCAAAATTACCATTCAGTGAATTATTTTCAATTTTTATAAAATAATAATTTTATGATTACTATTTTAAATAAAGATTTTTAATTATAAAATATAATTTATTAAATTAATTATAAAGTTAAATTATTTTAAAAATTAGTTTTTAATAAAATTATATCAATCATATTAAAATTTATCTAATTTTGTTATTTGGAATTATTTTCATCTAGAATCGTTATTTTATAAAATTCGATACATATATAAATTTTCCCTTTACAACCCGCCTTATTCTTCACATCTTCAAGTATAATTTTGAATTAAATTCATCTAATATGGTTTATTTAATTTTAAAAATTAATTTACTATTATTATTAATCATAATTAATAGAATCTATTAATTTAAACCTAATTTTTCACCATTATTTATATTAAAATTAGTATGAATTTATCACTTTTATTTAGGTATTAATGGGGTAACACTTGGGTTATAATAAATAGAGAAGTTTTAAAATGACATACCAGCATTTAAAAAACACATTTTATTGTAATATTTTTACCCTATAAACTATATTAATGAAAAAACTATTTTTTTTATTTTTGGAATGATAAAAGTATTTTTGTAATTTATCCTTTTAAAAACTTATAATTGTTCCCTCTATTTTATCACTTATGAATGTCTACCCACTATCCTACCCTATTTACACTCCCAAATCAATTTGGATTAGTAAATACATAATAAAGTATCTTATTTACATCCCTCCCAACATAATATAATCTTTTTTATCATATATATAATATAGGATTTTCTTAAGATAAACTTAAAAAGGTTTCTCAAAGTATAGGTAATGTTTTTAACTGTGTGTTTTCATTTTACCTCTTCTTTGAACTCCCTGTAAATTTTTCCATATATTGTAAAGTAATAAAAATAGTATATAATATATTATTAGATGTATTTTTTTATTTAAAAACCTAAATCAACCTCTACTTCCATCAAATTGAAAAATTAAACTATCAAATATGTTAATGAAAGATTACCACCTCACAAACTCATGTAGTTTATTTTCTTTCACCACCATTGAATGATGGTTGTAATAATTCATTTAACATATAAAAATATATATTATAGTTATGATATTATTATAAATATGTAATTATAAAATAATATATGCAATTTTTTACTTTCCATTCCTTGATGTATAAGATACCACTACTCGTGTGTGCGTCTGACTACTGTATAGCGAAGCGATGTGATTCGTTTCAAAAATAAGGTTTACATAAATTGTAGTAATGATAATATTAATTAATATATATATATGGGATATATGAACTAGAAATAATTATGGAAATATAATATCACATATAACATATAACCTTTAAATCTATTGGAACAGAAATTAAATCGCTCAGTGTGAACGTATGGAGTACCACATCCACATAACGACGTTAATTTTTTCCATTTTATTTTTTAATTAATATAAATAAAGATATATATTTTTGGACATAAATTAAATGTATATAAAATATTAATGAATATATAAATGTATATTAATATTTATTTTCCTTTCGTTACATCCATTAAGAAAATTAAATAAATGATCATGTGTACAAAAGACCAACCATCTCCTAGAACTGTGTAATCCATTTTTAGTATCTAAATTTTAAAAATTACTCTAAATAAAAATTTAACGAATATATACGATATTTATTTAATTTTATTAAATTATGTATATGATTTGTTGATGATAAATGTAAAATTACCAAAATTACTGAGACAAAATATACATGAACAATTAAGAAATTATCCCACAAAACACTAATCTCATCAATGAATTTCTAGTAATTGAGTAATGAATTACAAAAAGTAAATAATATATGGTATTATATATATAGTTATGAATATTTTATGTATAATTATTAATTTTATATTTTGAATAATGGTGTTTCAGACAAATATTAATGAATTTGAAAAAGTTGTAATGGTTTCTCATCTCACTTTTATATCTTTGAGGCAAACACCATAATCCCAACATATTCATTTGTCTGGTGTATATAATTCCTATATTTATAAACTTTATAAAAATTAATTTTATCTTCAATGTGTCTAATATTTCATTTGATATTATTTTTTCAGGTTAATTCTAATAGAAATATTACCATTGTGGTAAGCGTCTATATTGCAATCTCACCATTATTTGATATTAGTTTTTGTATTTCTACCATAGGGAAATGCTTTTTTATTTCAATCATAAAATCAATATATTTTTTTTCTTAAATGGTTATTGATTAATTTTTTATGTAATATTACATTTTTTGAACTAATATGATCTAAAATGGATTGATAAAATGATTAAAAGAATATATGAAATTATTTATCTCTTCGGTTGAAAACCCTTTTCTATCAAAAATCATGTTTTGTAAAAAAAATAAAATACTATTTTCATCCTTCTAAAATTTATTTATGAAAAATAATTACATATTTTTACATTTTAAGAAAATTAAATAAATATTAATGTCATGGTCATAACAGGGGTCCTTTATGTTATACTAAAAATGTAAAAGGAAACAATTTTTAACATTTACGGGATAAAAGTAATTTTACAACATCAAGATCACAAAATGATTTAATATTTATTTAAAAACGTTCATTTTTTAAATGAAACTTATTTTCACAAAAGTATAACTTATTTAAAATAATAATATTGAAAAATTATTTAACTTATAAAATTTTAAAGATTGTTTATAGTGTTTCCATTCATAAAAAAACATATAATATATATTTTTAATATTATCCATTGGGTTTATGTTTTATTGTTACCATCCTTTTTATCCGTCTAAGTTTTTTCAGCTCATTTTGATAGGGGATGTATAGTTTTATTTCAATTAACTTTATTTATTTGGATAGTTTAGGAATATTTTTTTTTGATTGTGGTGTGTATTAACATTTAATGGGATAAGATTTCAATAAAAATGATTATCTATATTATGGGTCACCATATTCATATGAATAATGAATTGGAAAAATTATGTGACATTTTAGGTCTGATGTTACAAATTCCATTCACGTTCTACCATGCATCATTAGGAAAATAATAATAGGAATTTTGATAAGGTCTTGAAAATTTCTGTAATATATATTTACATGAGGTCCTCATGGTTACTAGTCTTTGAAAAGAGTCATTGATGGTATGCTTAAGATTTAAAGAATTTTAATTCCATAATTATGATTTCAATCACTTATATTACATGTGTTTATTAAATTATATAGAATGTTAATGATTAAGATTCAGAATCATGTGATTATTTATGTGGAATTATTTTATAATCATTTAATTCGTCCATATTTTTATCATGATATTTATTAAAAAAATAAGATATATCAATTATTTACAATTCAGTATTTTGTATTAAATATTTATATATATTATTTATTATGGTTTCTATTGTTGTGAATCTTTTCTCATCCCATTCATATGTTTTCATCCCACCGATATACAAGGAAGTGTTTTTTGATTGATATGAATGGATATGCGATGAGGAAAAATGATTTTATCAAATAAAACTCTATGTATCATTTTCAATTATAATGATAATTTTATATATGTATATAGTTTACCAGGACAAATAATTTATTTTTTCCATTGAGATTTGGTTTTTTGTACATTATAACAATGCAATAATGTAATAATCGTACTTGTGGTACTAGGTTTTTGGTCTCTGTTGTTGGTACCATAAGATTTTTATTAGAGTAAAATGAAACTACATTAAGGAAGAAATTGCATATGAAACATATACTTCTGATAGATTGTGATGATATGAATGTAAAAACATTATATTATTTTTTAAAAGAAGTGATATTATAGTATTTTCTAGAACATACATACCTTTTAGATGTTGTAAGTGTGTTTGGTTCTAGAAAAGATGTACTAAGGGGTAAAAAATTTAAAAATCGATTATTAGTATTGACCCAATTATCACTTAATGCATGACAATGATCTTAACTACAAACCTAGATTGACACTTTAGTGATTATTCTTAGGACAAATAAAAAAGAATTACAAATAATTATTAATATGTTTAAAAAATGATATCCACAAAGAGAACATGTTTACTATTATGATGTTATTTAGGAACTTATTTTTTAATTTAATTAATTTATTTCAATATTTTTGGGGTACAAATTCTATTTTATTGGGTTATGAAAAAATATATAGCATTTAATTATATAAAAAAATCATCTTATTGGATGTAATTGATAATTTATTAATTCAGGTAATCCAAGTTGGGATTTCCCCCATGGAAAAAATAATTATACTAGATATATAGATGAAACTTGATCTAATCCAATTGTATCATTATTGGGAAATATGACTTAATTTATGTGTAATATCATTTCCAGTACGTAAAATCAATATTATCAGCTCTATTTTTTACTACGTTAGACCGATTCATGTGAAAACAACTTCATTATACAATGGGACTAAAACATATTTATTACTAAGAAATTGATAAGTTCAATATAGAATATATTTATTTTTTGGATTTGATTTTAAGTATTTTTTTTTCATGGGTGTTTATCATCACTGAATACATAGGGATAAATGGTGGTCATTGATTCAAGACACTAAGGATACTGAATAATTATCATGATTGAAATGAAATATTTCAAGGTACTCTTCATGAAAAATATTTTTACCATAATCAATTAGTATATATTGAATGATATTTATTGAGTCTAAGATAGAAATATGTGGAAATTTATTTTTTGTATAAAGACAACATTACAACATTTGTAATGAACTCTATAAATTATGTATGTAATATAGAAGGGATGATTTTACAATTATATAATGGGATTAATCCAATACATAGAAGAGAATTGGTCTTCCAAAAAATCATATTATATGAGGATTTAGTGTCATGGGCTATAAAATCATAGACATAATTCCCCACAAATTATTGATTTTAGAGGAACCCCAAAAAAAGGTGTTTTCGGAAAAAATATATAAATGGTTGAAGTGAAAGAAGGGTTTCCCCACATGTGATACTTCTGGAAATAGGTTATGTGGTACATATTTAAAAATAAAGAGAGAATTATTTATGTGTTTAGAATATTTACATCATGATCAAGTGTGTAAGGTTAAGTGATTAACCCTAATTAATAATGCTTTAATATAATAGTGATGGTTAACTATTCTCACTAATTAAATAATATTCAACAGAATATACCTTGGAAGAATATATGGGATAATGGTCAATATTATTCTATTAATACAAACTTATATGAATGATTACATTGACGTGTATTTTTATACATTAAATGTAACACCTTATATTTTATTGAATTAGTTTTTTTAAATGAATTAAATTTCTTTTCTACCTTTCACTGCACACTACACAATGAAATGACTGCTTTATACACAACAACATGTTATTAATACAGTACTTGAAACAAATATATGATCTTTTAGTACATAAAACACAATTTTTGTCTTTTGTGACAAACAATGTTAAGTTACTTCGATATCTTTTGTAAAATGCATGATCGAGGTTTACCAAACTATAATATATATAAATATTATTATTATTAAAATATTGTTGTTGTTATCAACTATTCATAGAAATAGCGACATGAATAAGATTAAATAAATGATAGAAATATAGTTTACACATGTTTATAAAAATATTTCATAGGATATGAATTATTTAGAATTTAAAATAAAATCTAATTGAATAGTGAAAATTTGATTTTATGGAAAGCTTATTTTTATGCCAAAAAATAACATTAATATTAATATATAAAATTAATCAATATTAGTGATAAATAATAATTAAAATTATATATTTTAAAATCAACCAAATTTTTTGATATTCATCAATTTTTTTTGATAATAATATAATAAGAAAATAATCTAATTTTAGGAAAAAAACTATATTTTTCAAAATTATAGATCGCCAGCCATATAATGGATGAATTGTTTTAAAAATAATTTTTGATACTTATTTAATTTTTATTTGAAAAAATAATATTACTTTTTAATGTGTAATATAAAAATTTACTTTTCATAACTTTTTTCTACCTTATATAGAAGTTTTATTTTTATGAATAATGAAGAATAATGAATATTATTTGAAACTGCATTTTCATATAATTTATACATATATTTTAAATATATTTTAAATTATTTTGAAGTTATTTTTAAATTAATAATAAATCTAATAATCCAATTTTGGTAATATTAATAAAATATTCATTGAAATTTGATATAAAAACATTTCAATATATTGAAAGTTTTCAGTTTATAACATTGTTGTCTTGTCCCATATGTGGGATTAATTTTAAAATAAGTTCTTCCAATTTTAAGATTTAAATATGGAGAAATTGATACCATATTTTGGATCAAATTAATTTATAATTTATATTGATTTAAACTTATTTTTATACCAAAAAATTATTGAAATTAATTAAAATTAATTATTGAAATTAGACCATTATTCTAGGATCATGTTGTATTATAAACCTCCTAATAGTGTTTACCTATTTGTTTTTACTGGAATGTCAATCCTCCACTAATATAAAAGGGAACTTCCCCACCCCCTCACTACATCAAAAATATCTAACCATTTTTATAGTCCAAAACCGTAAAAAATAATCTACCAAATTACCTCCTTTCAACATAAAAGTATCAATTTTGGTATAATGAAGACCAATGATGTTGTTTTGTGAAAACATAAAATAGTTACCCATTGAAGAGTTAATGTTCTTCAACAAGCACTATCATTTTATTTCATTCTCCACCACAAAAATACTTGTAATTAATTTATTATATAATTTACCAAGTATATTAAATATACTAATATGTATTTATGTTATGTTTTGATCTACACTAATAAAAAATTCAATCAAATGGGATACACAATCATCACTCTTATATAGGAAATGATATCGCCTAATGAACAGATGATATTTGTTATTCCATTACCACCTTTAATGTTTTTTAATAGATAAGTAATTAAAATTGTATATGATATATATGGTATTTATTATTTATTTATTATTATTTAATTGTTATTTAACATATACCATCATTCTCTTCATTATGTGGAAACTCATTAACTTTGTTAGTGAACATCTGGACTACCACCTCCTCAAAACAATGTGATTCTTTCACACTTTTCATGAAATGTATAAATAATGTGTTTTATAAATTTATCTATGACATATATTAAATAATAATTATATATTAAGGATGATATATATTTATATGTACTTGTATCTTATTTAAATTCTTTCTTTAAATACCATATAAAAAACAAAAACATCGTTCATGCGTATGTATAGTCAACCGTCTCCTTGAATGTTGTATTCAATTACATATTTAAATTTATTTATATTCCACTAATTATAATTATACTGATAATATATTATTTTTATATAATTTTTTACCTTATTTAAATTATAAATTAAATATCTATGTAAAATGATTAATAAAAACATTCTGAAACCTATACAAAAAACAAATCAGTAATTAACATAAATGTAAATTTAACAAGAAATTGTAAAAAAATATGTAATATATTTTCAAAATATTATCATCTATGGTATGATATATATGATTATGGTTCTATGGTAGTTTTGAAACAAACTTATATTTTTTATTTATATGTGTTTAATGTGTACGAAGAATGTCATGACATACAGTATTAGTTTTCAATTCACAGTTATATTTCAGTGAGATATATGTTATAATCAATAGTTATGCTTATTTTTTGTGTGTACACAAAAAAATGATTTTTTAATAATAAATTATCATTATTCCAAAATATCAAATGTTTTATTTTATGTTATTCTTTTATGGGGATCATGAATCAAAAGTTACTTCTGTTGAAATGCCTTTTTTAGTCTCACTTTAATTTCAGTATGGCTTATGCCATATTTACTACTCATTTTTATAGTAGATTATATAATAAAAATTAATGAATTAATGAATTCTTATACTTTAATATTTTTTTATATAAATATTAATTGTTAATCTCCCTTTCATTGGGTTTAACGCTCATAAGTCACGAAATCGGTAAATTAAATTTTCCCCAATTTTCCCTCTTCATGTTACGTGTAATGTTATGAAATTATGTTCTTCTACAAAGATCATATACTACCATTTGACATGATATATCACGAATAATTTTATTTTCATTAAATTATGTTCTCCATATAAATTTATTCATTCAAAGGGATTATGATTCAGTGTTACCCAAGTGGTATGAGTTTATTTCTATAATCACAAATTTTTTTATGATTGGTTATGATTAGGATTCTGTTGAAGAAATATTATGATCCATCTATGAAAAAGTATCAAAAAAATTATTCTATTATGTCTATTAAAGACATCAAAAACTAATTTTATAAATATTTCTTCTATTTGTTACTAATAATAGTAAGGAATGATTTTATGAAAATAATTATTTATTTCTCTATTCAGTAATAAATATATTTTATTCAAAAAACTTGTTTTCGAATAATATTTTCAATAATTATTTTAACTGATATTTTAATCACAATTTCAATGGAATATAATTCTAAAAATATATTATATTTTTTGAAAAAATAATTTTTTTAATGATTCTAGTATACGTTTGCAAGTTCATTAACAAAAGAAAAAGGTTTTCAAATTGATTTTTTCTTTAATAATATTTTTTCAATGAGGAAAGGATGTTATCAAAATAAATATTTTTTAAAATATCTATAAAAATTATTTTATATCTAATATAACACATGTTAGTGTTACCATAATTCTAATTTTTTTCATTAAATGGTTTACAATTTATATTAAAATATGATTATGAAACATGTTTCTCGTTCCAAGGATATGCCATCACAAAACACTTATGAATCCAATTTCCTTTCATTGGTTACATATAATTAAATAATTATTATATATATATCTTTCACAATGATTATAATATGATTAAATTTCTATGACTTCTATTTCATTTCAAGGGTTATGATATGATGTTTATAAAACCCATATCCTTATACAATATAAGACATCATGAATGTTTTAGTATCATATGGGTCATGTATGTATGATTTGGTTATGTGATGGTGGTACCAATTTAATCCATCAATGTATTAGTTAAGTATTTATATCTCCTGAGTCAAAATAGGAAACAAGTTAATGGGCTTGATCCACAATAGGAAAACATTGTGTCCTTGTCTACAATGGGAAATTGTTGCATCATAATCCACAGTGGGAAACATGTTTTTCCTCATCCAAAATGAAAATAATGTGTGTCTTAGTCCACAATGGGATACATATTTGTCCAAATCCATAATGGGAAACAAGGTCTTCCTAATGCACTATGAGAAACTAGGGTGACTTGATGAACTATATTGATTATATTTCTAGTTAAACTTGACATGTGAAATGGATTTCTACATTAATGATGTTTCCACATGAACATTACATGATATTATTTTTCATGATTGATTTATGATTATTAATCACCATTAAAATTAACATATTTTTATATAAAAATCTTTATGACATGACACAATATTATGGACTTTGATATGAAAGGTATGATATTCTAATGTTATTGTAACATTCCAAGTAAATAATGAATATTAAATGTTAATATTTGTGAATAAAATATTAATATTACTTAAAAGGGGATGCTATGTTCGATGGCGTACCCAATACACAACAATGAGTTTCATCAAAATCTTACTCGACACACTAATAATATAATAAAATTATTTTAAATGGTAGTTAATTCCTAGCCATTGTAATGGTAGGAATGAATAGAACTAACTACTAAATGATTATATATTCTTGTCAAATATTTTTTCATTTATTCAAATAAATGTTAGAGGTTTAAAATTCAAATGGATCCAATTTTAAGCATAAATCTTCTAATATTCATTAAAAGGTCGATTAACCGCCTTTTGATAGCGCACCCTTTTTAAATATACTTTTTAAAATTTTATATGTGATATTTGAAAAAATAAAATCCTTTTATAGAATCTGGACATCAAAATTTACTTTGTGTAAATTTTTGTTATTTTTCTGATAAAGTTCATTTTTAATGAATATGTGAAAAATATTGTATTTTAATTCAAAGCCTCATTTTAATATAATTTATTTATATGATTATATTATCTATTGATTTAGTTTTAATTTCCAATTATAATATATTTTTACCATTTAATCCAATGGTGGTAATTGGAATTAATTTCACTTTGAAATTGGACTTAAACTAGTGTCAATCTTTTGATATATTTTGTTTCATAAAAACACGCTATTTGTTTTGACAACGAGAATTAATTATTAAATTGATTTATGCAAGTTATATGTTTTTAATTTTTAAAAAAAGACATCATTTTTTAATTTGGAATATCTAATATAGCTTCGTGTGAATTTTTGATATTTTTCTGAAAAACATCAATTTTTTGATGAATAGTGAAACCACTAAGTGGAAGTTAAAAAAACTGATTTTTCTTTTAAATGAAATTTTACCACCTCTGTGATTTGAATTTCAAAGATCAGACATACATGGTTTTCATTAGGATGTAAAATGTGGTTCAATGGGATGAAAATAATTTTTGGTGATTAGTAAATTTTCAGTGTTATTAATCGCGATTAAAGGTAATTCGTGTAATTTAATGTAATGATAATGTTATAATAATATTAAATGACCATGAAACATGTCATACCCTTATTGTATGAGTCATGTCCTACCAATACAATCCATTAGTCTACTTGGGGACCCCATGGAGCCACTTGGGTAAGAAAATGACACTAATAACTTTTTATTTAAAGTTAAAATAAAAATGTCACAAACACGTATTGTTTTACTAAATTTTTTTTACATGGGGTTATACAAGTCATATTTTTGACTATAAATAGTCATTGGAAATATAATAATATTTCCTACATAATCATATTTTTTTATAATATTTAGACATTAAATAAATTAATATATTTATGACACCATGATGATGCAACAATTACCTCATTAATGAACGATTTAAATAAAATGAAAAGATAATGTAAAATCTAAGAAATACACCTGTCAAAAACCTATTTGATGGGTTTATTTAGAAGACTTATCACCTTATCCTGGAAATATATAATTGTGGGGTCTTTGATATCGTAAAATCATTTTATAATAAAGTAACATTTCAAGACTTTCCAAGAGTGCCCCTCCTCCCTCTTATAAAAGGCCCCCACCTCTACCTCCTTACCCACACATCTCAAGCCATTGGATCATCCAAAATCTACCCATATTGTCTCTCCACATCCCTATCTTACTCCTAGAAGCCTCACTTTTGGAATAAGTAATTCCAATGAAGCCTTTGAGCTCAAATCAAAAAGAGTTATCTGATTTGAAGTTAATGTCTTCTCTTATGTTCTTTTGTTTTATTTTGCTTCCCCAAACACTAAAATATTTTTATTTCTTTATTTTGTAACAAAAACAGTATCTTAAATATAGTAGGATGATTTTATGAGAAGGATACAAGCTACACTCATACACAACTTCATTTAATGGTTAAAGAACATACTGTTTCTATGGGTGGCGAATTACTGCCTCACGAAACGATGATTGTTCAATCTTCTTTTAACACCTCTCATGGTGGCCATTAAGATGTCACTATATTTATATATTATATATAAATTATGTTTATTTATTCATTATGATTCTGTATTTTTCATTTATGCCATACCTTTATGGTTTCCATAATGGGTAAACGCGATAATTTCATTTTAGGAAGTGCGGACTACCGCCCCCTCAAAGTGATTGGAATCGTTAATACCAAATGTTGGATGTATAAAATATGGATTTAATGATGTTATATATTATATTATACTTTAATTATAATATAACTATGTATCATTATTTTTTTCATTCCATTAAAGTATGAAATAGAAATAAAAGTAGCGTTCAAGCGTACATACGACATACCGTCTCCATGAACGGTACATTTCATTTCTTATCTCCAAATGTTATGTAATATTATAATTACATATATATAGTTGATATATATTTCATATATTACATCTAACTGATGGATATCATTCTGTAATTATAATATATATGTCTCTCATTTTGTTTTAATTCCATTAATATGACAAAGAAATGAAAGTAGGGTTCATGCGTACGTACGACCTACCGTCTCCATGAACGGTGCATTTCATTTTTTATCTCAAAATGTTATGGAACAGTATAAAATGAATATATATTGGGTATATATGATATTTAAATCATTAATAAAATTCTAGAAATGATGAACCTATAACTACATGGAAAATTATTTTCCAACAAGTTCAATTTTGACTCGTGTACCGAACATCGACAAAAACGTCTGATATGAACTCACATTATTAACCAATTATTATAACATTATAATATGTGATATGAACTGAATAATAATATTTAATGGATTTACTTAATCAATTATAAATTGACTAATGTTTATTATTCATAAATATAAAGAAACGAACAAGACAAGTCAGACATGAGGTAAGGGATCCTACCTCTCTCTTTCTTTTTAAGTACTCTCTTTTATGTCATTTCTTTTAAGATCATCTTTCTTATGTTTGGGGATTTTCTTTTATATTCCTAATTCTTTAATTTTTATGTTCATATTATGAGAGACCCTATTTTATCTCATAAATCCATTTTTGGATGTTTTAAGTGGCGCCGTTAGGTTGTCGAGTTTTCGTAAGGGATTTTTCATCTCACTTTTATTCCTGTTAGATTTATGCTACATTTAACACCATTTACATTAAGTGGTGTATGTACAGACCATTATTCTAATCTTTTTGTAATATAAAGTCATTTATGGGTATTTACATCAATTTTCTATAGTCCTTCTTTCTTGGTGTGTATGTTTTGAAAGATACCCAAGTTGGTAAGGGAAACTTTCACCCTCTTCTTTTTAAAAGAATTATTTTTGTTATGTCTTTTAATTTACATCTTATTTTTTTGGGATATATTATTATATATCCTTATTGTATTAAATGTTATGTCCATGTGATGAGATACCCTTTTTATCTCTTATCATCTCATTTTCTAAATTTTAAAGTGACGTCGTTAGGCTGTTGAATTTCTATAAGGGAACTTCTTAATCCAATTTCAATTATTTGTGTTAAACCTATAATTCTTGATTATGTCATACTATAAATATGTGTGGTAGAACTCTGATTGTTTTACAATTCATATCCTCTTATATTGGGTGTATTTATATTTGTCACACATAATTATGTAATTGATTTATCCTTAATCTAAGGATAATGACTTTGTAAGGGACTTCGTCTCAATCTCCACTAATTGAGGCATATTTTGTTTGATACATAACATTATTTTATATGGTGTATAAACCACTTTGAATTTTACTTCTTTTCAAAAGGAATATTTTTATACGAAGGATTTTACTAAATGACAAAAAGTATGTTTCTTATTTAACGTACATGGTGATAATGACCTTTCCACTGCCGCGAGTATTATTTGATCTTTGGCTTCCTCAACAAGCCGTAATGTTTTTAAAAGTAAATAAATACCATATACTCTTTTATGTATTTTGATATTGAAAATGGTTTTTATAATGTATTTGTTATGTCAATATATTTAAGTGATATATTGTGCTTGAAATGTGGAAATGTTTTCTTTCCTTTATAATTGTTTTATGTGTTATGATTTTATAATGGTACATTGGAATTTGGAGGGTGGTTACATGATAAACCATATGAAGAGTGGTGTAGTGAATAATAGGAAGGGTGGTTACGTTATAACCTCTAATGCATTGGGTATGGAAGTCGTTCGTATGGCTATTCTATGCAGTGATATGTGTGGAAGTCGACCGTAAGGTTATTCTATTTAAGTATGTTTATGTCCAAAGTTACCTTTATATGTTATGTGTTATTTATATGGGTTTATTGTAATGTTTTGGTTACAAAGGATAAGTAGTGATATTTTATTCAATGAAGAGTATTTACTACTTCATAAATGTGAGAAGTATTATTTTGATAAAGTATTCATGGTTTACTTGTTGTTTTGAAAAACTAACAGTTATCCTTCTTTATGTATCCTTTACTAGGATTTTTATTCTCATCCCATGTTTGTGAAAGGTTCTCCATAGGAATTAAAGATGAATAGGATCATGTATGGGATCATGGAAAGACATGCTATCTAAAACATGGAACTAGACATGTTTCTTTTTAAGAGTTTCTATTTTGTGGAAACTTAGTAGAAGTGTCTACTTTGTAATCTTTTGAGATGTAATAGTCATGTCCTAATTCACTAAAATTGTAAACCTGAAAATATATTCTATGTGAATTATTCATTTAATTCATGATTATTTAATGTTTTAAGGTTGGATCCTTACATTTGGTATTAGAGGTTAGTTTAGATAATTTTAGAGGTTATGGTATCCTTTGAGCATAAGTGACATTACCATAATGGTTAGGATTTCAGAAAGGGTCATAGTTTTGGATAACATTAATGAGTTTAAGATAACATAAATAATTATATCTTAGTATTATATGATGATTCTGATTATATACTCACACTGACCTTTTTGGTTTAGTAAATGGATGGATCTAGCAGGCACCAAAGTGACAACAGGTTTCAAGGAAACGACGGTGGTTCTCTGATTAAGAGACTAGATGAAATGAGACATTCAATGAGAAATCTCGTGGTTATTCTAAAACAACTATCAAAAGGCATGATTAACCACTTGAACTTTGGTGAGTTTTCTAATGCATCATGTACGAGATGACCAACTCAATATGGAAGTTCAGGTAATAATTATGAAGGTAACCATTAGGGTTTATATGATCCTTAATTTTGAGGTAATTATGGGTTATTATATGTTATGATGGAAAATGAAAGGCATGAGATAAAATTGGGGTTAAATTATATTATGGTTATTTTTGATGATTTTATCTCTTTTGGGGAATGTTTTGAGAATTATATAGTTTTGTAAAAGGACAACACATAGACCGTGTGATAACCAGTCATGTCAGACAAAGCTGCGGGAATCGAACCCACAACCAAAGTGCAACTGGTATTTATCGCCTAGCACCGGACTACGTGAAGCCCCTGTTTAGTTTGACTAATTCTGTTTAGTTAGATGATTTTATGAATCAAGAGTAAGTTTATTTTGGGTTATCTATGGAAATGATTAACATATCATGGAGGATATGTGATTAGGCTAATTACTTTTCAATATGAGACTTTAAGAGAAACTGATGTTATTTGGAGATAAATATTATTTTTTACCTTGGAAGACTATGTGATTATATCCTTCATATATTTGAGTTTCAATCTTAGTTTGGTTTACTTTGAAGAATTTTATGGACAAATTTTCTATCGAATGGTCTTTGTTGAACTTTGGGTTTTGTTGGACAAATTTTGGAGATTAAGAATAGATTTTATTTTTATAAAGGATTATCCTTTTATGGATTATCTGATCTTGTTCTAACAATATTGGTTCTAGTGAAGGTCTAAATACATGGGAAATATATAGTTTACTTTTGTGGATTAGGTGATTCTCTAAAAGTTGATTATAGAACTCTTAATGTGAACAAGTCATCCTAAATACTCATCTTTTGGGGAAAATATAATTTTGTATAAGAAATCCAGTAAGAGATGAAAGCCTATAAGACAAGTAAGTATGTTTCCTAAGGATTTCGTTAAGATCATAAATAAAATAATCAATGAAAAGTAACATAAAACAAAACTGTTGTCTGTTAAAGTTTCCTACTGGGGAATCAAGTACCATTTAACCTATCACAAGTTTTAGATTTTCTTGTGGTTAACTTTCTCTTAAGCAGGTTTTCTATTACTCTCCATTTAACATGACACTTTGTTTTCTCCTCCATGTCCTCGTTTTCCTATATGGAATCCTAGTATGGGTTAACTCGGGTGACCACTATACTTCCCTTTATTTCTTTTAAAGTGACATTTTAATTGACTCCTTTTCCAATGTGGGGCTTTCAATAAAGTTTCTAAGCCCAATTTTAAAATTGAGAGGACGAAATTCCCAAAAGGGGGGAAGGATGTAACATCCAAGGTAAATAATGAATATGAAATGTTAATATTTGTGAATAAAATATTAATATCACTTAAAATGGGATGCTATGTTCGATGGCGTACCCAATACTCAACAATGATTTTCTTCGAAATCATACGTTGCACACTAATAATATAATAATATTATTTTAAATGTTAGTTAACGCCTAGCCATTGTAATGGTAAGAATGAATAGAACTAACTACCAAATGATTATATATGATTGTCAAATAATTTTCATTTATTTAAATAAATGTTAGAGGCTTAAAATGCAAATGAATCCAATTTTAAGCAAAAATCTTCTAATATTCTTTAAAAGGTCGATTAACCGCCTTTTAATGGCGAACCCTTTTTAAATATAGTTTTGAAAATTTTATATGTTATATTCGACAAAATAAAATCCTTCTTTAGAATCAGGACATCAAAATTTACTTTGTGTAAATTTTTGTTATTTTTCTGATAAAGTTATTTTTTAATGAATAAGTAAAAATTGTTGTATTTTAATTCACAACATCATTTTAATATATTTTATTTATATGGTTAGATTACCTTTTTAATTAGTTTTAAAGTGAAATTAGAATATATTTTTACCATTTAATCCTATGGTGGTCATTGGAATTAATTTCACTTTGAAATTGGATTTAAACTAGTGTCAATCTTTTGATATATTTTGTTTCTTAAAAAACGCTATTTGTTTTGACAACGAGAATTAATAATTAAATTTATTAATGAAACATATATGTTTTTTATTTTGTAAAATAGACATCATTTTTGAATTTGGAATATCAAATATATCTTAGGGTGAATTTTTGGTATTTTTCTGAAAAACTTCACTTTTTTGATGAATAGTGAAACCACTAAGTGGTAGTTAAAAAACTGATTTTTTGTTTAAATGAAATTTTACCACCTCTGTGATTTGAATTTCAAAAATCCAACATACATGGTTGTCATTAGGATGTAAAATTTGGTTCAATGAGATGAAAATAATTTTTTCTGAATAATAACTTTTAAGTTTTATTAATTGTGATTAAAGGTAATTAGTGTAATTTAAGGTAAAGATAATGTTATAATAATATGAAATGACTTTGAAACATGTACTGCCCTTATTTTATGAGTCATTTCCGACCAAGAAAATACATGGGTCAACTTGGGGACCCCATGGAGCCACTTGGGTAAGAAAATTACACTAATAACTTTTTATTTAAAGTTAAAATAAAAATGTCACAAACATGTATTGTTTTACTAAAACTATTTTTACATGGTGTTATACAAGTCATATTCTTTACTATAAATAGTCATTGGAAATCTAAGAATATTTCCTAAATAATAGTATTTGTTTTATAATTTTCATACACTGAATAAATTAATTTATATATGACACCATGATGATGCAACGATTACCTCATTAATGAATGATTTAAATAAAATGAAAAGATAATGTAAAATCTAAGACATAAACTTGTAAAACACCTATTGGATGGTTGGATTTAGAACCCTTATCACCTTATCCATGAAATATATAATATTGGGACCTCTGATATCCGAAAATCATTTTATAATATAGTAACTTTTCAAGACATTCCAAGAGTGCCCCTCCTTCCTCTTATAAAATGCCCCCACCTCTACCTCCTTACCCACACCTCTCAAGCCCTTGGATCATCCAACCTCTACTCATATTTTCTCTCCACATCCCTCTCTTACTCCTATAATCCTCATATTGGGAAGAATTCTTTCAAAGGAAGCCTTTGAGCTCAAATCAAATAGAGTTATCCGATTTGAAGGTAATGTATTCTCTTATATTCTTTTGTTTTAATTTTCATCTCCAACCCCCTAAACTCTTTTTATTCTCTTTTTTGTAGCAACAAAAGTATATTAAATATAATAGCATGATGTTATGGAGAGGAATCAAGCTAAAATCATACAAACCTCTATCTAATGGTTAAAGAACATAATATTTCTGTGGGTGGTCAATTACTGCCTCACGAAATGATGATTGTTCAATCTTCTTTTAACACCTCTCATGGTGGCCATTAAGATGTCACTGTATTTATATATGATATATAAATTATGTTTATGTATTCCTTATTCATCTATATTTTTCGTTTATTTAATACCTTTATGGTTTTCATAATGAGTAAACGCGATAATTTCATTTTAGGAAGTGCGGACTACCGCCCCATAAAAGTGTTTTGAATCGTTAATACCATATGTGGGATGTATAAAGGATGAATTTAATGATTTTATATATTATATTATACTGTAATTATAATAATCCTATGTATAATTATTTTTGTTCATTCCATTAAAGTATGAAATAGAAATTAAAGTAGCGTTCATGCGTACGTACGACATACTGTCTCCATGAACGGTACATTTCATTTCTTATCCACAAATGTTATGTACTATTATAAGTATATATATATAATTGATATATATTTTATATATTACATATAAATTATGGATATCATTATGGAATTATAATATATATATCTCTTATTTAGTTTTATTTCCATTAATATGACAAAGAAATGAAAGTAGTGTTCATTCGTACGTACGACCAACCGTCTTCATGAACGGTGCATTTCATTTTTTATCTCAAAATGTTATGTAATAGTATAAAATTAATATATACTAGATATATATGATATTTAAATCAATAATACTATTCTGGAAATTATGTACCTATAACTACATGGAAATTATTTTCCAACAAGTTCAATTTTGACTCATGTACCAAACATCGACAAAAACATCTAATATGAAATCACATTATTAACCAATTATTATAACATTATATTATGTGATATGAACTGAATAATAATATTTAAAGGAGGTCCTTACTAAATTATAAATTGAAAAAAGTTTATTATTCATGAATATAAAGAAACGAACAAGATAAGTCAGACTTGAGGTAAGGGATCCTACCTCTCTCTTTCTTTTTAAGTACTCTCTTTTATGTCATTACTTTTAAGCTCATACTTATTATGTTTGGGGATGTTATTTTATATTCCTCATTCTGTTATTTTTATTTTCATATTATGAGAGACCCTATTTGATCTCATAAATCTATTTTTGGAAGTTTTAAGTGTCGCCGTTAGGCTGCTGAGTTTTCATAAGGGAATTTTCATCCCACTTTTATTCCCATGAGATTTATGCTACATTTGAAACCATTTCATTTAAGTGGTGTATGTACTTCCCATTATTATAATATTTGTGTAATATACTGTCATTTATTGGTATTTACATCAATTTTTTATAGTCCTTATTTCATGGGGTGTATATTTCGAAAGCTACCCAAGTCGGTAAGGGAACCTTTCACCCCATTCTTTTTAAAAGACTTCTTTTTGTTAGGTCTTTTAATTTACATCTTATTATGTTGGGATATGCTATTATTTATCCTTATTGTAGTAAATATTATTTCCATGTGATGAGATACGCTTTTTATCTCTCATCATCTTATTTTTTGAATTTTAAAGTGACGTCGTTAGACTGTCGAATTTCTGTAAGGGAACTTCTTAACCCAATTTCAATTCATTGGGTTAAATCGATAATTATTGATTATGTCATACTATGAATATGTGTGGATGACCTCTGATTGTTTTACACTTAATATCCTCTTATATTGGGTGTATTTATATTGGCCACACATAATTATGTAATTGAATTATCCTTAATCTAAGGATAATGACTTTGTAAGGGACTTCGTCTCAATCTCCTTTTATTGAGGCATATTTTGTTTTATACACAACTTTATTTTATACGGTGTATAAACACCTTTGACTTTTACTTTTATTCAAAAGGAATATTTTTTATTTAAAGTATTTTACTAAATGACAAAAATTATGTTTCTTATTTAACAAACGCGGTGACAACGACCTTTTCACTGCTGTGAGTATTATTTGATCTTTGGCTTCCTCAACAAACCGTAATGTTTTTAAAAGTAAATAAATACCAAATACTCTTTTATGTATTTTGGTATTGAAAATGGTTATGATAATGGATTGCTTATGTCAATATATTTAAGTGATATATTTTGCTTGAAATGTGGAAATGTTTTCATTCCTTTATAATTGTTTTATGTGTTATGATTTTATAATGGTACTTGGAGATTAGACGGGTGGTTACGTGATAAACCATATGATGGGTGGTTCCGTGAATACCAGGAAGGGTGGTTACGTTATAACCTCCAATGCATTGGGTATAAAAGTCAGCCATATGGATATTCCATGTAGTGATATGTATGGAAGTCGACTGTATGGTTATTCTATTTAAGTATGTTTATGTCACAAGTTACCTTTATTTGTTATGTGTTCTTTATATGGGTTTATGGTAATCTTTTGGTTACAAAGGATAAGTAGAGATATTTTATTCAATGAAGAGCATTTACTACTTTATAAAGGTGAAAAGTATTGTTATGATAAAGTATTCATGGTTTACTTGTAGTTTTGATAAAATAATAGTTTTCCTTTTTTTTGTATCCTTTACTGGGCTTTTTATTCTCATCCCACGTTTTTGAAATGTTTTCCACAGGACTTAAAGATGAATAGGCTCAAAGGTGGAGTCAAGGAAATACATGCTATCTAAAACATGGAACTAGACATGTTTCCTTATAAGAGTTTTTATTTTCTGGAAACATAATATAAGTGTCTACTTTTTAATCTTTTGAGATGTAATAGTTATGTCTTAATTCTCTAAAACTCTAAACCTGAAAAGATCCACTATGTGAATTATTCATTTAATTCATGATTATGTAATGTTTTAAGGCCAGGTCCTTATATATATGATCATGTTCTCATACAATTATTATCTTATTGTTCTTTAATATCTCCCTTGTATACCCTTTCTAACAATATTAGCTCACCCCTATATTATGATTCTTTTAATCATGTTATGAATAATTGTTTTATGTAGGTTCACTAAAGGTTCATGTCATTGAAGGAGATGTTTGATAATAGTCTCTATGATATATTATTATGTGTCCATATTTATAAACACCCAAAACTATTATGGTCCTTAGTAATGTACATTTGTAATTTATTGAATATTAATTTAATATGATGTAACATCCACGTATGTGAATCATGTGTTTCTACAGTTGGTATCATATTAAATTTTTAGTAAAATATTTGATATTATAATGAGAAATAATTTCTGATATACCTAGGGATTTTTATAGAATATGTCCAGGTATGTATCTAAGGATAAGTCTAAGGATTCTTGATTTAGTAAAATTATAGGTAATTTTCTTGATTATGAGTAATTATTCTATGATGAGTATTTATCATGCTATGATTTCTTATCTTGGTTAATAGTGGGAATTGGAATGAGATAGTTTACCATGGAGTTTTCTAGATCTGAAAAGTATGGTAATTTTTAAAATAAATAAACTAAAAGGAAATATCATAAGGATGATCTAGAAACTGGAACGAGTATTGGTTATAATATTTAAGATAAATAAATTGTGAATTACATGTGAAATGTGTGGGATATTATAAGAGTGCTGTTTATATTAAAAAATAATCATGATAAAATTAAGGTTCAGGAACAATAATACATGATTCATATTTTATATTCATTGAGAGGGGTATTTTGGAATTATATGATAAATCTTATATAATGTTAAAAGAACGATGTTGGATGATTGATGTGTATATAAATTTAAATTAAGGAATTATATAATATCACTGATGAAGAATATGTTTTTCATTAAGTATATTTTGACACTTCCTAATGAAAAAAAACTGATTTAATAAAGTGGTGAAATTTTTTATATAATGGTAACCCATAATGTGTTCTTGATATTGAGAAAATAGTAGTTAGTATAAGTAATGAGATGAATGATGCAGATAAAGGAAATTATATAGTATTGATTACTATGTAACTTATTATTTATTTATTGAAAATTTTATCAATGTGATTATAGATTATATTTACATTATTTTTGTATTTATGAAATATATCTAAAAATACTTGGAATAATAAATCATTCATGTGTTTAGTAGGATCAATATAAATTCAGGTTATTACCATATTTTAGTAAAAACATGATAAAGTTATTCCCATGTTTGGTATGAGATAACCAAGAACTATATTATGATATATGGTGGATTGAAAAAAATATTGAATTTAAGAAATTATTTGACCTTAATTGTAATAATTTAAACAAAATACACATTGAATTATTTATTTCCTCACTATAATATAATTTCTTCACATTAGAAAATATATTCTATCTATTTTTGTATTATGTAAACTAAATAAAAATTTAATTAATTATCATTTCACCTCATGATTATTTAGTAATTATAGAATGACAAATTCACCTTTATTTCATGGAGTAAGAGTTGAAATAAAATTTTACCATGGAATAAACAATGGGTGAGATTCCATATATAAGGAGGGATAAAATAAATTATATATGATTACTTGTGTTCATAGATAGTGAAATTATTATTTTAAATCTAGTAAATGGTATTGAAAAATATTTACCCTAATGACTTCGATTATATTGGACCAATGGTATTATAAATTGTCACAAATATGTTGTTTGGGGTCCATTTAACCAACATTAACCATAAACTTACATGTGATAAATTAACTCAATCATATTCTATAATTACTTACACTTTTTATCACATTCCAATCTTTCTTTCCCACCTATGGTATTACATGAGAGAATTAGGATTACTACATAATAATATACTCATAAAATAATAATTAAAATATTGTTATAGTTTTCATCTAGAATTTGGAATGGAATATATAAATTTGATTAAGTAAATTATTAAACTGTGGTTAATACATTTTTATAAAATAAATCCCATTGTTATATATAATATATAAATTTAAATAAAAAAATTAATCTTAATAAATAGATTTAATGAAAAAACACTTTGTTTGAACAAAAAGTAATATTATCTTATTATATTAAATTAAAAACAATTATGGAGATAAATTAATTTAACTTTTTATTATAAATTCAATGATTTTTTTGACATTCATCCAATAAGTTTTATATGCATTAAATAATAACAACCATGATTTTAGAAATAAAAAATCAATATTATTCAAAAAGAAATTTTTTCCACATTTATTGTTAATACTATATTTGAAAGAAAATTGAAATTTATATAATATTAATTTTAATAAATAATATTTATTTTTGAAATCCTAATATATATTTTATTAATAAAAACATGGGGATTTTTGAAATAATATTTTTTTACTGAATACTGGAAAATACTAAATTTAGAAACAACTTGGTGGACTTGATCAATAATGTGAAAGAGTTTTATCCTGATCCACAATGAAAAAAAGTTGTGTCCTAATAAAAAATAGAGAATATGTGTGCCTATATCCACAAACGAAACATGTGAGTTCTGATACATGAAGGGAAAGAGTTGTGTCTTTATCCACAATGGGAAACAAGTGTATCCACATCTATTATTGGAAACAATTTTGTTCTATTCTAATATATTATTTTTATTGTTATTAAACCTTTAATTAATAAATGGATTTCTATATTATTGATTAAAACACCCTTATATGATGTGATATTATGAATAATGATTGATTTATGATGATTTATCACTATTATGATTCATGTATTGTGATCTCTGAATATTTATGGCATGACTCTTGATTATGAACATTGATATGATGGTTCTGATCTTCTAATGTTATGATTATGTTCTAATAACCTTATTCACATGTTATTCATCCACATATCCCTTCTTTTTTCCTTTAATAATAATCACATATTCACCATTTATTATTATTTCTTTCCCAATGTTATGAAGAAGGGTTTTAGGTAGGAGTTATAAATGGGAAGTTATTTAATGGATATGTTGAAGATCATTCAACAATATCGAAGATTATGTTCCCAAGATTCCATACACAGTAAACCAATTATATCCTTTGGTGTGTACTTTAGTAATTTGATGAATAGTCATATACAATGATATAATATCCATGTATATTAATCATTTATCATTATAAGAAATATATTCTGAATTAATATTATCACTAATATTCAAGTTATATAACTTAGAAAAAATATAAGGAATCTATATATGTAATATTAAATTAAGGATTTTAAGGAATATGTTGAATGGTATTGATGACATGGAAACGTGACTCCATAGAAATTTGATCATTTAAGAAAACACATGATTATGGGAAAAAAACTGTAACATGTCCTCTATATTGAAACAATAATTAAAATATTATGATAATGGGTAAATATTGAGGTCCATGAATTTTTTTAGTAAATTGATAGTTTATATCATCTTTTTTTTTGATTTTACAGTATATTGATATATATGAAATATATTTTATAAACATATATTTCATTTTTTTATGAAATCATGTTTTTATTAAGGATATATAGTGACCAATGAATTAAAATATTTAGAATATAACCATAAGTGAACCATTATATTCTATACAGAATATATTTTTTATATTGTGAGCTTTCATCAAATTTTATGGAAATTAACTTTCAATAAACATTTTTTTTGGTAAACAATTAAGGGTTACTATATATGGAATATAATAACATTAAATTTTGGTGTTATTGGATGACCTTTTTTATTTATTTTTATTTTTGAAAAAATATAGAGATATGAGGATTGACATATCATTATAGTGATATATTAATTATTCCTTGGCATAAAATTTATTTTTGGTTTTTTAATTTATTAAAAAATAAAATGGAAAGTGATCGAATATTAACTAAATGATGAAATTATAAATATAATTTATGGTGTAATCTATCATAATGGTAAAAGACTTCAACAAATCTAAGAAAATTATATTGATAAAGTGTTATCCTATTAACTTTATATTCAGTGAATCGAAAGGTCCCTAAACTCATAAAATACTTATGCTTTTCATGGTGATTACTATATCTTCGTCGTTCAACATTTATTAATCAATTCCTCTATCACCATCCATCAGTATTTGAGTATTACACTTTCCCCCACGTTCATATCTCCACATCTCATCTATGTTCTTCTTATATGGAATCCTAGTTATGTGATAATTATAGATAAGATTTATACTTCTCATTATCTCTTATGAAGAATATGTTATGTAACCATTATCACATTGATTTACTTTACAAGTGGGGTTTTCAAATTTTAATTCATTGATTATTGGGTTCAAGGTAAAATTATGAGGACACATTTTATTTTACAGCGCCAAAATATAAATCCCTAAGATTTTGAAATAGGATTATGATGTCCAATAATATGTATGACAACAAACAACATAATTAGAGTAAAAAGTTACACCCCAAACATATTATAATGTGTTTATTCTTTATAATTTATATCTCTTTGATATAATTTGATACACACAACATCAGGTTTAAAATAATTGTGACTGTCTTTAAAATATTATTCTCTAAAAAAGACCATTATAAAATAATAGTTAAGAGCGAATTTATAAATAATAGTATAGAAATTTTATGGTTTTAACTTTTATAAAATATGTTCTAATGGTTATATATTGATTGGAAAGAAATAATAACCACTTAAAAGAGAAATAAATGTTTTTTGGAAATTGTATTTTTTGAATGGTGGATGAATCTTGATTCTCACACATAATTTTTAATATTTTTAACCACTAATGAAAAATTATTTGAAATAAAATTATCTCTTTTGTTTAATTATACAAGTCATATTTAACTTTGGTTTAATTTTTTAGAATTTTTTTTTTCAAATTACATTTTTGATTAATATGGGAATATACTGAATTATAATGGAAATCTACATTTGAGTTTAAATGAATTACAATATTAAATGAAATTTTAATATATTTTAATTTAATATTAATTAAATTATATTATTATTTCTATAGTTTATTACATTTAAAAAACTATTATATTAAATCTTGATATTAAAATAGTTCATACTTATCTGAATTTTATATTTGAAAACCCTCTTTTTTGTCACACTGATGGCTGAAATTTTAAATTGGATTATACCAATAATTTGAATTTAATATAGAAAATAAGGTTGAGGATTTAATATCAATTTATTTATATTTTCTAATATGTTCAAAAATTTTTTTTTACCACTTTGACTAGTAAAAACCATAAAAAATAATTAGTGTGATAAATGTAATAATGGGTTTATTAGAGGGTTGTTCAAAAATGATAAGGGTTATAATAATAAAAAACATTCCAAACACCCATTTGGTAAAAATATTTCCACACTATAATAAATTTGGTTCTCTAATATCCCATAATATATCTTTATGGCTTGATATAAGCATGAGTGTAATTTATTCTTTTCAAAAATACCTATTATGTCCATCCCACACAAAAAAGGCTACCCACTCTACTCCACTACTATGAAATCACAATACCACTAATTCTACAAATACCTACTCAAATATATTTCTTATATCCCTATAAAAATAATAAAATTGGTGTTTATATCAGAAATATAATCTTGTAAGGATTTATTTTAACATAATGAGGTTCTTCGAAGTAGAGGTAAATTTTTCAACTATGGGATTTATTATACTTATTTTTGTAACTCCTTGAAATATTATCAAACTATTAATAGATAATAACACATTTATCTCCTTTATATTTATATTTTTTTTAATTTAATATCATATCCAATATCCATCTCAACATCCATTAAAAGGGAAATGAAACCATTGATAATGTGTTTTAAAGATTACCGCCATGTGAACTAATGTAGTTTTATTTTCATTGACTCTATACAAGGATGGATGTAAAAATATATTTTACATATGTATATTTTATTTAAGATGTTATTGTATATTTTTAATTAAAAATCACATTTTAATTATTACATTACATTTTTTTATGGATATGATAACATTGCTCGTGTATATTATAGACTACCACCTCGTGATCCAATGTTTCTCATTTCTCACTTACCAATAACATGGAAGAAATAAATTTTAAAGTCAATTAATATTTTTTAAATATATATCCTAAAAATAATTATAAAAATATAACACAAAAATTATCTTCTAACCTTCTAATAAATTGTAAAACAATATTGTAACTAATGTCTACATGTGGAATACTACCTCTACATAGAAATGAAAATTATTTTTCATTTCATTTTAATATTGAAACATATAAAAAACCATGAATAGTATAAAAATATAAATTCCTTTTTAAAAAATATCACAAATCCTTCAATACAGTATGGAATATTTGTATCATAATAAATCAACTTCAAACAAATTTAATTTCCATCAAAGGATGTTGACATATATGAAATCAAAACTATTTGCAAGAAATGTCCCTTTCTATTTTTAAATCATTTAAATGACACATAATTATAAAAGAAAACATTTATTTTGAAAATATTCTTATAAGATTTCTAGTTAAACATCAAAGGTGTTATAACAGCTGAAAATAGCTTCACCCTCTATATTAAGTACCCAGTTTGGAAAACGACGGAAAATGTCAAAAAGTACCTTATTTTCAAAATGACTAAAATATTTCTTTCAAGACATTTTATTAAAAGTCAAACAATGGTATAAATTAAATTTACCCATAGTCTATTAAATATTATAAATGTTTTTAAATACATTTTTAAGAAACACGAAGTTCAATGATAAAGCGGTCGGAGTTGATACTCACGTATGAACTCCTCAGATAATGAAGTGATAGTAGAATTAACCATCACATTGAACTTTTCCTGGGTCAATAGTATGTTAACATCCTCTATAATAGTTAAATAATTGATAATATATTATACAAGAAGTACATACAGAAATATGATATTATACATATGATCTTCTAATATTTATTTGATAATAATATTTCAGTAGTATCATTGTTTCGGGTGTTAACTGATACGTATTCCATTATAGGATTGGGTATGTAAGACATTTTTTTTATGAATAGGATGTATTTGATTAATATCTAGAATTATATTAAGTTCTTAAAAATAATTTTTAATATTATGATGAAAATTATTCTTGAATTTTAATGATGGGGATTGAATCTAATAGCATTCATGGAGAAGGTAATCTGTACGTACGCACGAGTGACAATAAAATTATATTTACGATAAAATTTTATTTAATTGGATGGTATATCATATATATAGAGTCATTAACATGATTTATTTATTATTTACATCAGTTCTACTCATTATTATACCCATCCAAACAATGAAGTGTTTGAATAACAAACTACACCATGACGTTGAGACGGTAAGTCATACATACTCACATATGGTGACATGTCATTCATAGGATGGATAGAACAATGAATATGGTTGTACCATATTTATAATAAAATCATAGTATGTATATGTTACTAGAGTTATTAATTTGGTTTGGAAGCAATAAATAAAGGAGAAGTGGAAGAAGAAATGAACTTTGAAAAAAGTGGTAAAATCATTACCTCTTCTTCGAGTTCTTCCTTTTGAGTTGATAAAAAAGGCTCCGTAGGTTGGCCTTCTGATTAAAGTAAAACCACCAAGTCTAATTTTGGGTTGTTGAGAAGATATTTGGGCTAGGGTTGGCTGATCCAAATGTATTTGGTGGTGTCATTTTGAAAGAATGGGGAGTACCCTTTTATAAGAGAGGTGAGAGTCACTTTAAGAAAATCTTGAAATATTATTTTACTATACATTAATATTTGGTATCTAATGTCTCCAAAAAGAATTATTTCAAATATAAGGTAGAGATGGGTCAAAAATATCTCAAACAATAGGTTTTAGATAGGTTGAGGTCACCATATTAACATTATCTTTTGGATTTAGCTTTTTCTTAAATACTTTAACATTCACCATATCTCCTTGTATTTTCATGTAATATGGTTAATAAACAAACAATAAAAATACAATAGAACCCCATGAGATTTAGTAATCAAATATATATTATTATATAAGTATTTTGACCAAACCTTATATTTTAGGAATATTATATCAATTAATAATATAGTATTTCTTTTAAAAACCAATTTATGTCCTTTTTTAAACAATTTGGTATTTTTTTGAGTGAAAGTCATAACATCATGATTACTTTTAAAAAACCATGGAATCAAACCTAACATGTCATATTAAACAATAAAATTCATGTAATTCATCATAAGTAACATTTTACATTTATTTTTATATGTATAATATCAATTATTTAAAACTTGAATTAATAAGGTAATTACTGCATCACCATTGTCTCATAAATAATTTTTTTTATATTGTCTAAAAATTATAAATAAAATTTCATTATGTCGGAAATATTTATATCTCTATAATGAATATATATATTCAAAATTATCTTAATTAAATCCCTATATGAAAAAATGGTTTAGTTATTAAACATAGAATTTTACACTTCTAACTCTTCTTTTAAAAAAATAAGAATAAATGTCATAATCTAATCCAAATTGACAAAAATGATCATATTTTTTCCATAATGTTATTTTTATTCAAAATAAAAATATCCAAGAGAATTAAGCCATGTGTTAAGGTAATTATAATATCATTTTTTACCTTTCATTACCCTATTTACTTTTATAATTGGCAGATAATAGTCAAATGTTACTATTCACCAAAATGTATTTTCATCTTTTTGAGACACATTTTACTTATTGATGTTAACTGTGTCTCTCGAATTTTCTTTATGTTTTTCATGTTTTCAAATGTTCCTAGAATGTGCGTAAAATATGGTAAAAAGATACATAAATTTTTTTATATATAATATTATCATAAAATGAATCTATTAAATTACATTGAATTTAAATTGGTATTATGTATTTAATTTTACCTAATATAAATTTAAATAAGATAACTAAAAATTTAAATAAAATTTCAGTTTAATACCGTTACACTGTGTTCTTCACTATTCATCAAAAATTGAAAGTTTTCATAATAATTTCCAAAATCCACCCTAAGCTAATTTTAATATTCTGAATTTAAAAATGATGTCCATTTTAAAATATAAAAGGTATAAAATTTTAAAAAGTGGGAATTACTATTCATAACATCATGTTTGATTGGTCATGGTGTGATAAAAATCCAAGTTTCATACAATTTAAGATTTTGTATTATTCAAAGGGAAACATACCATAGAATCTTGTCATGTTACATTGTGTTTGTGAAGTACCATTTCTATATAAGGGAATTATCCTTCTTCTCTTTTCTATTTAGGAACCTCTTTTTGTATACGTATTATAAATTTTATGTACTATATTACCCTTTTATCATACCCTTACTTCAAAATAAATTTTTATAAATGGAATACATGTGTCCCATCTATGTCTCCTCTTTTTAAAAGACTCACTGTATACTCGTTATGTTGCTGAATTTACTTTTCAAATTTCCCTCGTCCATATAAGAAATTATATTTTATTATATTTTTTTTGTGAATAACCTAACCTAATTCTATTATAGGCGTACAATACTATATGTAAATATGATTTATTTTATTATGGTATTTAAAAAAACCCACTATCATGTTTTTTTAGTCGAAAATGATGTAGTGATCATTTTTTTAACCACTTATGGAACATCATGATTTTGATATAAAACCAATTTTTTATTCTATAATAGTTATTTTTGAAAATTTTGATTATGATATATGTGTACCACATTAAATAATACATATTATGGTTTCTCCCTAATAGATCTCCAATTCATTGGATAATTAAATTAATCTGTAGAGATAACATTTTTTATGATACCCTGGAGAATAACATTTCAAATTTTTTATTTATAAAACCTTGATGAATAAATTTGGGGATATGATTATGAATGTCTAAATTAAATTTTGTTTACACATATCCATGTTATTAATATTTTTTTCATTTATTAATTCTTTTTTTTCTATGTCACATTATACAACTATATTCCTCAAGTTTTTATTGATAATCCTCATGATTACACATAAACTATTTCCCATTATTTATGTCACTAGGCCATGTTATTAGACTTTCCTTGATGTATTTACTCAAGTTATGAGATGAAGAAAATTTACTTTGGAATAACCCATGAATAATAAGTTCATTAGTATTAAAAGAAATTGTTATATTTTCTTCAATTATTCTCGTGATTTCCAGAAAACTAAACATTAAAAGATCCACTAGTTAGTATTATATAATTAAAAATTATACAATAAAATAGAAGGATTTAATAAACATTTTAAATAAAATTTTATATTTGAAACCCAACACTTTTTAACATATAAATTACAATATTATACCCAAGATGGATTTTGAGTAAGAAATTTCATATTTTATTAATGAAAATTTTCATTTTATTTAAAAGAAAGGGAGATTTTTATATAGTGAATAAAAATTTAAATATTTTTAAAGGTGGTTAACAAAGAAATATAATATTTATAAACCTTTTCTAGGATAAAGAATATATTTTTTATAACTACTATTATTGTACATAGGAAGATATCCTGATCAATCTCACTCAATGATCCATTCCCCATCAATAATGAATCATCCCAAAGTACATTTTTTGGTGTTAAATATAACACTATTATGGAAATTGTTCAGGGCGATATTGTGTGGTGAGATAATTTGAATGAATGAATGAAATAATGAAAAAAACATTAATAAAGAAAGAAATAATATGTGGTATTTATATTACAATTCCATTATTTTGCGTTTATAATATTGAATATTTAATTGTTGATTTAATTATAATATTTATTCAACCACATTCTCCTACATAAATTATGGAGAATATTAAGAGAATAGTGATCACATAGACAATCTATGACAAACCTAATCAGTGTTGTTATGTGTTGTATGACCCTAAAAATTTCACCAACCTGCACAAAATACCATTATTAATTTCTCATATAACCTCATTCAAATTTATATAAGTTTTATATAATAATGGAAATAGAGTTAATTTTTTATGTAATAAAAAAATCTCGAGGATGTTAGGGAATGATGGAATGTAATTTCACTAAATATGAAAATTAAAATTCTTAATAAAAAGTTAAATTAAAATATTTTTGTAATTATGATTAAAATATACTCTGACTTCCATCTCATGGATCAAACCTCACGTTAGTAGCAAAATCAATGGAATTGAGATGCACAGTAGGAGAAAGCAGTAGGAATAATGTTTGGAAGAATAGAAAATGGTATGATTTTACTAAAAAAAGATAATATATATATATATATATTACAAATAAGAAGGTACAAATATAATGGTATAAACTATAATGCCATACATTGTATAGTGACAGAATATAAAATCCCTTTAAAGTGGGAAATGGGTAGGTGAGTAGTTTCCCTAAATAGAAACCTCTAGATCCTTAATTTGGTAAATCCCAAAAAACATTTTAATACATATTATTTAAAAATATATAACTTCTATTGTCTATAATCATATCAATAAAATTATAGAATAATTATTATGTTTTGATTAAAATCATATTAAACCTATATTTTTTAAGATCATATAAAAATAAAATCAATAACTAATAAGTGAAAAATTATATAAAGAATGTAAATGGATGTCATTGTTATATATATTCATTACAATACTCTAATGAATTCTAATAAAAATTCACTATAAATATAAGATAATGTAGTCAAAGAACACATTCAAAATAAATGATATCCATGAACTAATTTTTACACCACTCTTAAAGATCCCCTTTTAATATTCATTTCAATGTGATATATGATCTTCCTTAATTATGTGGATTCATCACAAATTATCTTAATTTTCTATCATAATGGTTCTATATCCAACCATGTGTGATAAAATAATTTTTTCCGGTAAGATCCTTTTATTAATATTATAGAATAATGATTATGTTGTGGTATTATGAATTTCAATTGACATTTCCTTCCATTAACTATGTAAAGAGGTGTATCTTCCGATCACTTTATTGAAGTGGTTTTTATTATAGATACTACAATACTACTATATCACTGATAGATCATCCAATAAAATGAGATTAAAAGTGAAAAATATATAAATTTAAAAATAACTAAACTCACAAATAAATCATCTTTAATGTTTTACACATTTATATATAATACCTTTTCTAATAATTTTATTCATTTATTTTTATAATCAATTATTTCATATAGTTTATTTTATTTAGATAATTGATTAAATTTCAATCCTTTATTTCCTAGTACATTGTGTACATTGGAACCATTCATTCTATGATTCTCAGATTATATTTATAAAGGTATAACTAAAGACTTTTACATTACATAATAAATGGAAAATTAGGCATATTGTAAAATATTAATTCAGTCTTAAAAAGGTATTCATATAAGAGAACTACATGTAATTAATATAATCTCAATATTTTTCTTAAATAATTTTAAAATATTGGATGAAATTTATTGAGTTAGTTTGTTCACCAATAATAACATTGGGAAATTTTATTCCTAACAAGACACCCATAATTATTGTAGTTAATTGTCAATATTGTAGAGTTATAAATTGGGTTTTTATTAACAATGATATAGAAAACTATCAGATAAAAGAATGAGAGTAAAAAAATAAAGATTTTATTATTCTTACTTCATATGATGTGGTTGATTATAAATATATATAATATTTTTAAATACATTCATATATTATTTTCCTTGGTACATATATAACCTGATATCAAATTGCGAGACACTTAATGTAATCTAGAAACAACATTAAATAAAAAATTATTATTTAATTTTCAAATTAATAATTGATATGTTATTTGATAACTATGTGTATATTTTATCATAGTAAATTTTTTTCCAATTTAATTATAGAATTATGATATTCAGGAATGGATTAAAATCAAATTAGGAGAAATTAAATACTAAAAATCAATCTGTTGATAATACTTTCCATATATAATTTAATGAATGATAATTCTGAATGAATGATATTGATGATTATTATATTCTATGAAAAATATGTCATCTCTATATTATTTGAATCAAAATTCAATATGAGAATAGAATAAACCAAAATATAAATAAGGATAAATTAATGAACATGGATGCATTTTCTATTACTAAATATTAATCTACAACATTAAATACACATATTTTAATGAATACATATAGTAAAGAAAAATATGATAGGGATATTGAATTTAGTGATTGTGGTTTAAATTATTTTTCTATGAGTATAGAATATATCACTATGAATATGTATTTACAAAATAATACTCATATTGAAAAAATTGATCTTTATAATAAGACATAATGATTAATTGATAGAAAATTTGAAAGGATGTTATATATCATTAAACAAAAAATATGGAGCATATTAAAATAGATATTTTTAGATTATGAAAGAGTTTTTTCTCTGTTAATGTGATCATATTTATGCCGGGGAAAGAGTGTTTTTAATGATATTGAGAAATAGAGTGATAATGACATTATATTAATAGAATGATGTCAAAAAAGTGATGATATAAAGTAAATATATATATTCATTTCTATTCAATGATATAAAATACTCATTATTTATATTTTCAGTGAAGCTAATTCAATTGATTATTTAAAAAATTATTATTCTTATAATGCAAAATTTAAATCATCATCATTTGAGAAAATAAATATTATGAGGATAAATTTTAGTTGAGATTAAATTATTTTTCTATGAAATATTGATTTGATAAGGGAAAAATTAAAAATAAAATTGAGAAAATTCCGAAATTAATCTCAAAATCAAAAATCATATAAATTAATTATTTAGTACCATCTATTGATTTGAATGAATTTATAAATCAAATTAAAATAATTTAATGTAATAAAAAAGTTACATTACAATTTTATAATAAAAGGGGAAATTGAAATAAAATATTGAAATAAATTACCATATTTAAGTCATCATCTGAATACTTTTATTCTTCTTATTTTAAATAATTTTTTTAACTAATTAGTTATTTATGGAATTCACCTATTTATAAAAGAATTAAATTAGGGTTCACTGGAAGTGTATATTTTTAAGGAAAATAAAAAAATGTAAATAGTATGATATTGTATTCTTAATGACATTACATCCCTTCAACAAAGGATATTTGTATTAATTTTGTAACTATGTTCTATATTCTTCAATATTTTAGTCAAGATAATGTTTTCATAAAAAAATTTAGAATCATTTATTTTTTAGAGGTGTTTTTGGAACAGATGGATGAGATAATTGTTGAATTTATAATAGATTTTTTAGCATAACAAAAATTTAGCTTTATTTTTGATACTATATAAATTTAAAGATTGAATTGTTCCACTTTTTTATAATATTAAAATAAATATTAAGTGAACATGTAATTTATCAACCAATGGAGGCAATTTAATTTAAAATAATTATAATTATTATTAAATATGGTCAAACCAGTCAACATAGTCCCATTACCCAACGAGGATTTCTCTATGATCATTAAAAATGAAAAATATACCTTCATATGTTCCAATATTGTTAACAAACATTCAACTCACAAGCATGAGAAAATTTAAACTATTGAAATTGCAGACTATATGTATTAGTATAGTATATTATATATTACAATTTATAATTATTTAGAACATTGGAAAATAATTAAAAAAATACTAAAATAGTCAGATGCGGTCAACAAAGTCAATAAATGTTCTTATGAAGGACATTAAATAATATATGATTAACCCCTCTAAAGTATATATCACATTCTTATATAGTAAGACATATAATTATAGTTGTAATACTATTGTCATATATCCGCATCTAAACCACTAAAAATACTACCAAAAACAATTCGGTAAAAGATATTTCATGTATTGAAAGGAACATATTATCTTATCTTCTTTGATTAATACATTAGATATAAATGGGATTTTGTTATTGTAAAAAAATAATAATCACTCCCGTGATTTAAATTTTATTATCCACTATATATAAATGGAATCAAATATATGTTACATTATCAAGAGTTACTATAATGGATAATTTTAGATTATTCCATTTAGATCATTTTTTATTTAAAATAATAAATGGTGGAGTGTTTTAGATTCTTTATTTTAGACTATTTTTATAGAAAATGAATGATACAAATCCGTTTTCTCACCAAAGTCTACATAATAAAATAATTTGGTTAAAAGAATGAATAATAAATTCCATGAAATTTCATATCCAACATTGTATGGATTTTTCATTAGTAATAGTCAACAATCTCAATACATTAATGATTTACTTTTACAGTCCATATCATGTTTTAGCATACCATATTTTAATGAAAACACACTTTGAAATATGGATATAAAATAAAAAAATATGTTTTTAATATTCATATTACCTCATGGCTAATATGTATAGGATTCCTAAAAATACAATGTCATAAGGAATGATACATGGATAATATGCCTTACAATATGGAAGGTATATGACATGAATGATATAATCATCTAGTATGATATGATAATATTATAAACCTTTCCATCGAATATCACTTGATAGTATATAACTACAACATAAATAATTATTTAATGTTTTATGAGTCTCTGGAGTCGATAATATTATTTATATATTCTAATCATTTTTTGATAATGATTAGTTTTATAATCATTATAAGATATCATTTTTGTTGACAATTTTAAATGATTTGGAGGAATTTTGTGGATTGATAAGATCAATAAAAGTTTTTTCATATCATCAAATCATATTTTTTTAACATATAATTTAATTAATTCACAATAGATATACATCCTTGAGGAAAACATAAGGAGGAATAACCATTTAGTTTTTTATGAAATCATTCCTAGTCTATGGTCAAATCATTCTCCAACTGAAGCTATAATATTCTTCAACTAACATTATTTAAGGAACTAATATGGCATGGAATGATGAATAATATAGTTTTAACATTTTTTGATACATTACATAGATTCATACACCAAGACGGTGTGAGTCCTTAGGCTAGGTATTATGGAAATTTTTCAAAATAACATTGATGGTGGTTTTCAAAAAATATTGTTGGTAAATAGTACACATAGTGTCAATAATTTTAATTATAAATTTATTTTAATTAGAAATAGGTTCTTGATGATAATGAAATTTAATATTTATTCCTACATATACATAATCATTGTCAATTTTTTTGAACCAATTAGTGATATAAAATAATGGAAAAATAGATAAAATATATCTAGGAAGTATCAAGACTAAATGGTGATGATGTGTTTCTATCAAATAAGTTAAACTACTATCTTTGAAAATTAAATCATATCAAAAATAGTTAGTAATGAAAAATATATAATATGTTTATATGGATATCACATTTTATGTGTTCAAATAAATAATTATATTTCACCCATTAACATTATCACTAAAATGACATATATTTTGATAAATTAAATGTTTGTGAAAATTTAAAAATCATATAATGGTTTTTATATCACACTTCATATCTACATCATAATTTATAATTCGATATATATTTTTTTTACAAAAATTTATACAATTTAATATGATAAATATTTTCTATGGATAAATGAATGGAATTTTAAGTAAAAATAATTATAATTCTAGAAAAAAACGTATGTGATATCATAAGAGATAATAGAACACAACTGTCAAAAATAACAATTACCAGTAACCCATACATAGCTTTTAGTATGTATTAGTGTGACACTCAAAGGATTCTGTCAGATGGCCTATGTTACTAGAGTTTTGTGTATATAAAAAAATGAGGTATTATGCTCCACAATCCATGAAAATTTAAAACCAATTCCACAAACCAACCACAATTATAGATAAATAAAAGAAAATCCTTCAAAATAATACTCATAATGCCGGAAAATGAAAGTATATGAAAATGTATTCAATAAAATACATTACTAGAATAATCTTGGAGAATGAATAAAATATACACTATACTCTGTGATAAAGAAACAAGATAAATATATATTTTTTCTAAAATCCAAGATGAATTACTTATAGTTTTGGGTGAGTATAAAATGTATAAAATCTTGGATTATTTAGAATGAATCACATGAAAATGAGTAGATAAAATAGAAAATAACATGTAGAAATATTATAGGTAATCAGCACCTACAATAGTGGACTGGTCTCCCTAACTTACCAAGGATGAGTCACACAACAATGATACAATGGTTAATATATCCTATAAGAAGAATATAGTCATGGCTCATAGAATCCTTTTTACCCATGGATTTTCCTCCCTCACCCAATTTAAAGAAATATTTCTCTCTCATACTCTCTATATTTAATAAATAAATAATTAATAATACATTGTATCGTGACACCAACCACATATTCTACATTGGGGTTAAAATCACATATTAAACATCATTTTTAATGTTGAGTAGGGAATCATGAACATGATAGACATCGACCTCTTGCATTCCTCATAATAGGAATGACCCCTGTTACTTGTGTCATTACACCCTACTGGGTTCCCCACAAAACTACAAATCACCAATATAACCAAGATCTATAGGTAAATATAGATCTAGGGAGGGGGTTTATCAGATATCTATATTCTCCATAACATTAATTTTAGGAATAAAACCCAAAAACTCATGTCGTATTTGGTATGAATGTTCGAATTAGGTTGGGTGGAAAAAATGAATGTATATACTAGTCTCACTCATTACAACATCAATGGTTTATCATAAGAAAAACCACCACAACCACCACATGGACATTAAGGATATAAAAAACCATGTGAATCCCATAATATTGAAAAACCATTCCACAAGAATCACCAAGGGGATAAACCCCATATTACATTTACTACAGTTAATTTAACAATTCAACCACTATAAATGTTCAAATTTATATTTGATTTATATTCACATTAATAATTTTAATAGACATTACAAAATTTATATAAATAATAACACTATCATATATCAACATGTCATTATAAATAAACTACTATGTTTAAATGATGAGAACAACCAAGGTGACGAAGATAGAGAATACCAAGGCTGAAAATTCCCATATAACCATGTCCTCTTTTTCATGCAAAATAATTGTCACCAAGATACAGAAATAAAATCCACCAGGCCACACACATCTTGTTAATCATGAAAGAGGAATAATAAAAATATTCCATTATACTATTGGTATTTAGTATTTACCTGTTAATGTGTGTTGTGGAATCAATTAAACAATATAACATTTATTTCTACATGAAATATATATAATTTTATAACAAACACAATATTTAGAATAACTAATAATCACATTTGGTTCAAACTATCCCATTATTAGTTTTATTTTAAATTTATACTCCCTTTATTGTGTCAATTTATACCAATAAATCGATGGAATGGAAAATCATAACAGTGTAAAATTTGAAGACAAAAGTTGAAGAGATCCCAAATCCATTAACTAAAAAGAATACATTTTTAATATATATTTCCAATGAAAGATTTGATTATCTACTAGACCGCCAACAAATAAGTGATCCCAAAATTATTCTAAAATACAATGATACATCATTAAAATTTAATCCTAATAAACACAAAACTCATAAAAACATATCAAAAGAAAAACTTCTAGATAAAAATGGGAGAACAAAGAGATTAAATTAATAATACTTACCTAAAAAAATTTGTGTCGACACACATCAATAAACGGGTTAATGATTAGGAACATTTTATTTTATAACTCTCATAAATTTGGTGGAATTAAATTATATTAAAACGAAACACTGTGAAATGAGAGATATCAAAGCGTGGATGATAATTTAAGAAAACATGGAAAAGAATCAATTAATATCATAAAATAACGAACCATTATTTTAACCTTACGTAGTTCACATCATCCAGAAAATAAGGATCTAGATCCAAAAAACTCATGAGGGATGTTACATAATGTGTGAAAAACATTTATTCCTTGAGATAATTGAATAGAAACCCACAAAAAATAACTTTTAACTTTCTCTGTCACGACCCGTCCTCGGGGCCCGTGCCGTGACTACCCCAAACCCACCTTCCAAAGGCCAGGGGCTGGAGACTAGCCCCAAAGACATATATCCTCATAAAAGGGAAGTCATTGCCTTTATAAAGTAAAAAAACACCATAGAGTACACAAGCTGAGTAAAAACTAATTAAACTGAGTACAAAAGTAAGTGCAGGAAAGTAAATGGGGTAGAATACAAACCCAACTATAAGTAAAGTACCACTGAAATGAATGTACAATGACTGAAAAGTAAAGCAACGAGTCCAAGCCGTCCTCTGGAAATCCCACCTGAAGGGTGGGTACAGATAGTCTCCTCTGCTCCTTGGCTCCATCCGTCCGCTCTAAGTACATCCCGTCCAGTGTTCCACCTCCAGGTACCGTCCAGCTCCACGAGCTTCCACCTCGATCAGCACTGTCCGTCGCCTCCATCCAACACAACGTAGTGAGGGCATATCCCATGGAGGGGTGAGTATACGCTACTCAGTAGGGACCCCGAGACCCCCGAAGGTCTCCCAGAATCCACTAAGGATAAACCACAAAGGAATGATACAATTATGAAGTAACAATAAACTCTACTTAGGTATATCCCCATACATATACCTAAGTCATCACTTCCATCTCGTCTATAGCGCACGAGCCCAAAATACAACCCAGTCCACACAGGAAAAACATAACCCATTCCACATAAGAATTCACAATCCAATCCACACAGGGAAGCACAACCCAATCCACACAGGAAAGCACAACAATCATATCGATGATATTGATTGTAAGTTAAGACTCAGCTCACACATGTATACTTCTTCGTAAGGTGATAGAGATGATCAGATGTAGCAACTGATTCATCTAAGATGTCGGACCCACGTAGGATACAATACCAACTAACCTGTCAAAACCACAAAGGATACAAGAAAAGCTACTCTGCTAGACCCACATAGGATACATGTACAGAGTCTAATACTGCCAGACCCACATAGGATAAAAGAACAGTAGTCAAATACTGCCAGACCCACCTAGGATACAAGAACAATAGTCATCTCCGTCGAACCCATGGAGGATTCCAATACGGTCGTCGTTGCTTCCAAACCCACGGAGAATCCCAGTACAGTCGTCATCATCGTCACAGTCACAGCGACCTCTAGGGTTCCCGCACACAGCATGCTTGATTCCAGGAGGGTCTGCTCCACGATCCAAGGGGTTCGATACATCGACTGACACGATGTCTGGAGTTGATGTATCCCAAAGTTCCGTCTCGTCAAAAAGAACTCAACGCGACAGACGATGCATTAATCGGACGCCCGGTCTGAGAGTTATTGGATTTTTCGTCCCAGGGGCCAGGTTGGTTTTTAAGTCAAAACCAACCTGAACGTACTCTAGCTGCATCCAAACCTCGATCGGAGTAAGCCAAAAGAACCGTCTCACTAAGAGGAATACAACAATGTCGATGGAACGCCAATTGGACGTTCGGAGCTCAAGTTATAAATGTTTCTGCTCTGAGGGCCCGGTTGGTTTCCTGTTCGATCCAACTTGGTCATACACAAAGTTCTCTGAAACCCAGAGTGTAATATACTGAAATGACCTTCTCAATCCAAGGATCGCTACGCAATTGACGGTGCGTTGATCGAAGGTTCGTAACCCTTGTTATGGGCCTTTGAACGGATATGTCCGGAAATAGGGGGTTTGGGCCCAGTTCGACCCCACCCAATACCCCCTGGTTCGGCCCAAACTGGGTCGACCCGACCCGGGTCTGGGTCCGGCCCAGTTCGGCGTGGCCCAGCCCAGCTGGCGCGGCCCAGCCCAGCCGGTGCGGCCCGGCCCGACGCGGGGGTCCGGGCGACCTGACCCGACGCGGGGGTCCAGGCGGCCCGGCCCAGCGCGGGCAGTCCGACCCGGCGCAGGCGGTCCAGCCCGGTGCGGGCGGACCGGACCGGCGCGGGCGGTCCGGCCCGGCGCGGGCGGTCCGGCCCGACGCGGGCGGTCCGGCCCGGCGCGGGCGGTCCGACCCGGCGCGGGCGGTCCGGCCCGGCGCGGCAGGTTCGGCCCGGTGCGGGCGCCCGTGTGCTGAGCGGACACGGAAGGGGGGTGGGCGCTACCCACCCCCCTTGTTTTGAAATGGCAGCCCCCACGTGGAGGGGCCCTCCCTTTTCCAACCGTCGGGGGTTAAACCCCCAGACTTCCCGAATCTGTCCAACTGTGATGGCTAGCCTGTTATGCCACGTGGGACCTACTGGTCCCGCCTCCTGAAGTGCCAGCAGCCGGTAGAGTCCGACCTCCCTCCTCTGCACCGTCGTGGCCTTAGGCCGCGTCCCTTGTCCGACCGGCGAGGCACAATAGTGTCGCGACCCTCCGCCGTGGCCCGCCCTTGGCAGCGTCTTCTTCCGGCTTCACCGGTGCGGCGCGACAACGCCACGCTCTTTCGCCGCAGCCCTCTCCAGCCACAGTTTCCTTGTTCCTGCACGGTGCCGTTGCACCACGCCGCCTCTGTTCAAAGCCATGATGAAATTCAACAACAAAAGGTGAGTAGGTTCGGCCGTGTTCATGAGGTCCAACTTCCTCCCGTTATATTGATAACAGGCAGCCAAAATTAATAATGAACGTCGAAATAATCATGAAAGTGAAAACAACCCCTACCTCAAAGAAGTTCGAGGAAGCTCGTGTCATGGAATATAGCATCCCGGGTGAGGCTTCATGCACGTCGATGGGGAACATCCGAGGAGGAAGTGGTGTCTCCCTTTCTTAGATGTGGAGAGAAGATAGAACGATGTGTCAGTGTTATTTTCATTCTTCAAGGAGGAAGATGAATTTCATCAAATTGTAGAACTCTTCCTCTCTCAAATCTCCACACAATACAACAACTCCCAAAATAAAATAAGATACACCTGATTTTATTTTTACTTTGCACATCCTTTCAAAATTCAAAAGTTTAATTCATTTCATTAATTAAATCTAGAGTTGTCAAAATCAAATGAATTGTTAAGTTGGCATCATAAATGTGGAAGATCAGTTAAGGTAATTTTAAGGGGTGGGGCTTGTGTGGGCCCCACCTCACTAATATCCTATCAAGAGGACTTAAGATTTTATTAGGTCTCACCTCAACTCCCACACATGGGGTTTAACCACTTATAAGTGAAATATAATTGTAACACAATTTTATTTCTCTTTATACATAATACACTTTTTTTAATAACTCTTCATGAGAAAATGAAAATCTAGAAAAGGTCTTCTTAAGAAATTATCGGCGATGCGGTTTCATCGGTGCCCTCGGATTTTGATTCCTAGCACCAGTTCAAAAGTTAGAAAAAATCTACTCGTTCGTTCACTGAACGTACCCAAGTTAAACTTCGTAAATTGATTCTGGGCACATCAGGCCTCAGAATCAGGTGCCGTCAAAAACTACGTACTCATAAAATTCCAAATAATTCATGGAAAAAAATTTCCTTGAAATTTACAGGTCTTTACATTACTCAAACCTCAGGGCTTTACGTCCCCGTAAAGATACATCACAAACTTGGGGAAAAATTAGGGTACTGAGCACGCATCTGAGCCTCCCGCTCCCAAGTGCTCTCGTGGAGGTTCCCGTGTTGCCACCTGATGCGCAATAGAGGAATCGACCGCCCATGTAGGAACCGCTCCTATCAATCCTCGATCTCCACCAGGACCTCTGCAAAAGTTTCTCCATAAACAATGTCCAGTTGCCCATGGTCGATGATATGCATCGGGTCGTGCACGTATCTCCTCAGCTGAGATACGTGGAAGACGTCATGCACCCGGTGCAACTGAGGTGGTAGAGCGAGGCAATAAGCCACCTTGTCGATCCTGATGAGAACCTGGAATGGACCGATGAAGTGTGGAGATAACTTGCCGCCACGACCAAATCTCCGTAATCCACGTTGAGGTGAGACCCGTAAGAAAATGTGGTCACCATCCTCGAACTCTAGTGGTCTCCGCCTCCTGTCAGCATATGCCTTCTGTCGGCTCTGAGCTATCCTCATCCGCTCCTGGATGACCTAGACCTTCTCTGTCGTGGCTTGGACCTTCTCTAGTCCCACAAGTGCTGACTCCCCCGGGTCTGTCCAGCACAGAGGTGATCTGCAAGGTTGGTCGTACAATGCCTCGTATGGTGCCATCCCAATGTTGGAGTGGTAACTATTGTTGTACGGAAACTACAACAATGGTAGGTGATCCTTCCAGCTATGACCAAAGTTGAGAACACATGCACAAAGCATGTCCTCGAGAGTCTAAATGGTCCTCTCTGTCTAGCCATCCGTCTGAGGGTGAAAGGTGGTGCTCAGGCGTAGCGGCGTCCCAAATGCCTCCTGTAACCCCTTCCAAAGCCAGAATGTAAAGCGAGCATCTCGATTGGAGACGATAGATGATGGAACACCATGAAGCCGTATTATCTCTTGAACGTAGAGTCGTCCTAAGATCTTCACTGAGCCCTTCTCTCTAATGGGTAAGAAGTGGGCCGACATGGTGAGTCGGTTGACAATCACACAAATGGAGTCGTGACCTCTGGAAGTACGTGGAAGTAAAATCACAAAATCCTTAGATATCATGTCCCACTTCCACTTCGGGACCTCCAAGGGCTATACCAAGCCTGATGGTACCTGATGCACTGCCTTCACCTTCTGACAGGTGAGGAATCGTTAAACGAACTCTGCCAGAGGCTTCTTCATACCTGGCCACCAGTGATGTCATCTAAGATCCTGGTACATCTTCGCTACCCCTGGATGTACCGCCAAAGAGGAAGTGTGAAACTCTCTCATCACCTCTTCCTGTAATATAGCTGGTACCATGTTACATCCTCTGAAAAGGATGATGTGCTCTCCTCCTATAGAAAAACCATCAGGTACCTATCCTGTGGAAATCTGTGCATGCCACATCTCACAGTCAACGTCTCCACACTGTACCTCTCTGACCCGCTGAAGAAGTGGAGGTGTGACTGTGAGCAACTGAAGCAAGGATACCCCATCTCTATCCACGAAGGATATCTACAAAGCGGCTAACTACTCTGTCGCCTCTCAAAGAACCTGAATGCCCATCCTCCTACTGAGAGAATCAGCTACTACGCTCCCCTTACCTAGAATATAGACTATCTCAAAGTCATAGTCCTGGAGGAACTCGATCCATCGCCGCTGTCTCAGGTTCAGGTCCTTCTGCAAGAAGATGTACCTGAGACTCTGGTGGTCAGAAAAGACTATAAAGCGCTCGCCCATCAGATAGTGCCGCCACATCTTCAGAGAGAAGACCACTACTGCTAACTCCAGGTCATGGGTAGCATAGTTATGCTCGTGTTGCCTCAACTGTCATGATCCATAGGTGATCACTGCCCACTCCTACATCAGGACACACCTGAGTCCGGTCCCTGATGCATCACAGTAGACTACGTACCCTACTCCCTCCTCCGGTATCCTCAAGATGGGTGCACTGGTCAATCTCTGTCTCAACTCTTGGAAGCTCTGCTGACATCTATCTGACCAAACAAAGGGTTTCCCCTTCTTCGTCAAAGCTGAAAGCAGTGCTTCAACTCTAGAAAAGTCTGGAACAAATCTTCTATAGTACCCTACCAAACCTAGGAAACTCCTCACCTCTGTCACGCTCCTGGGTGGCTTCCAAGCTAGCACTGCCTCAATCATCGCAGGATCCACCGCAACTCCTACCTCAGAGATGACGTGTCCCAAGAAGTGGACCTCACGTATCCAGAAATGACACTTTGAGAGCTTACCATAAATCTGGTGATTTCAGAGTGTGTCCAGCACAACCCTCAAATGGTAGGCGTGCTCCTCCTCAGTAGTCAAGTAAATAAATATGTCATCGATAAAGACTACTACAAATCGATAGAGGTAAGGTTGGAAGATCATGTTCATGAGACTCATGAACACTTCTGGAGCATTGGTTACACCAAAATGCATAACCAAAAACTCACAGTGGTCATATCAACACCTGAAGGCCGTCTTCTACAAATCCTCGTCTCAAACTCTGAGCTGGTCATAACCTGACCTGAGGTCTATCTTTGAGAATCATCATGCTCCCTTGAGATGATCGAAGAGGTCTTCGATCCTCGAAAGTGGATACTTGTTCTACATCATTACTTGGTTCAGGTGACGGTAATCGACACACAGTCGCAAGATCACGTCCACCTTCATGGTGAAAAAAATCGGGGAAGCCCAGGGTGAAACACAGGGTCGAATAAATCCCTTGCCCTGCAAGTCCTCTAGTTGTACCTGTATCTATTGAAGCTCAGTGGGAGCCATCCGATATGTTGGAGTAGATATCGGGGCTATCCCAGGGTACAAGTAAATATAGAAGTCTACCTTTCTATAAGGAGGTAGTCTGGGAACATCATCAGTAAAAACGTCCGCATACTGATCCACCACAACAGGGAAACTCAGACTCCACTTGTCAACTTCTTTTAGGATGAGGCTAGCCAACTGATGAGTGATCGGCTGTACTATTTTCTACATGAGTCCATAATACGCTAAAAAGGATCCCTTATCACCGGTGAAGGTGAAACTGCTCCCATCGGTGCAGACACACCGCACCTTGCGCCTAAGACAGTCGATCTGAGCATGGACTGTAGATAACCAATTCATGCCCAAGATGACGTCGTAAAGACTCGACGTCAGTACAAGGAGATCCCAGCCAAAGCTCTCGCCTCCTAGAGTAAGCTCACACTACCGGCACAAGTGAGTAATCATTGAGTCTACATTCATAAGAGTATCTAGCAGTAAGGATCGAACCAACGACTCCGTCGGAATCTCCGAGCTCTGAAAAAGGGCAGCGGAAATGAAAGAATGACTCGCTCATGTGTCTATAAAAATTACAGAAAGGGTGGAGTAACACAGATAGTACCTCGAATCATCTCTGGTGCGCCATGGTCGTAGGCCTCCACTGCCTAAAGTTGAGCCTGCCTCTGTCCGCCAGCTCCCTGTGGTCAGGGTGGACCCCCTGGTGGCAGTGTTGGTAGAGCCTCAAAACGTCGTCCACCACCTGCCGCTCGGCCAGCTCCTCTGCCTCGTCCGCCTGCTCCCTGCGTACCGACACGGTCAAACCTCTGCCTCTCCTTGGGTGGTCCCTCAACCATCTGTTTGTTCCACTGGATGGCGAGTCTGGCAGTCACGAGCCATGTGGCCCTGCCCACCGCATGCATAGAACTATCTACTCCTCGTAAGGCTGGCTCTGCACTGTGTGCCCTGCACCTCTGAGCCAGTATCCTGAGGTCATCCTCCTGATGGTCTGGTCCGCTTGGACCCCTGTGACATCCGTCGACTGCCAGTTGCAGAAGACTCCTCTACGTGTCGAACTGCGGCAGGTCTCGCTGCTGGTGTAGGCTCAGTAAGAAATCCCTCTACAAGAAGGGATCGTTCCAGTACTCCGGCCTGCGTCGGAATGCCGAGGGAGATCATCGAAGCCCTGATCTCATGCCTCAGTCCCTGCTCGAAGGTTCGGGCCCGGATGAATGGGTCCCATAACATGTATGAAAGAGATTGGTAAATCTCACCGAGTACTGGGCTACTGTCATGCTGCCCTACTGTAGCTGTAGTAGCTCCTGAATGCGCACCACATGGAGGGTGGCTGGAACGAACTCCAAGTGGAAGAGGCTCTCGAAGCCCATACAAATTAAATATGCCTCGTCATGCACTTGGAGCATCAGGCTCCACCATCGACCTACTGCCGCATGTAGAAGACTCGCTGCAAGGATCACCATGAGGTCAACTGGTGTCCCCACTAACCTGAAAACTCATACAACAGCCTTTATCCAATCCTCGATAGGCTGAGGGTCCATCTCCCCACAGAACCTGGGCGGTCTCTGACACTGAAACTCGTGCAGTGCACTAAGGTGACGTGCACTCTCAGCGGCTAGGGCTGGTGGCATCGGTGGCTCGGTGGGTAGAGGTACCGCTGGTGCCTCTGATGTAAAGGGGCCCTGCACCGAGGCCTTGTCACTTGGTGGGATTCCATCTTGCACAAAGCTCGGAACACTAGCTGGCTGCCATCGTGGTGCCATCCTAAAAAGAAATAGGTGTGCCATGGTCAATACAGTATACCTGGTGAGCTGACACAAAGTAATCACAAAGAAAACTTTTGACACACACATGCAATCAATGTTTTCGTGCATTGAGTCAGAAATCAGAAGTCTGAGTCCTGGTGTATGGATACGTCGGCCGCTGCACCAATACTGGGCTCCCTAGACTGATAACCACTATCAATACCCTTAACACTATTGCTTCACATAGAATAAAGATCAGAGTCCTGAGTTCTTCGGTAGAACCAAACTCCTCTAATACCAATTTGTCACGACCCATCCGCAGGGCCCATGCCATGACTACCCCAAGCCCACCTTTCATAGAACAGGGGCTGGCGACTAGAACCAAAGGCGTAAATCCCGATAAAAGGGAATGCATTTCCTTTATAAAGTAAACAAACACCACATAGTACGTAAGCTGAGTAAACACTAAGTAAACTGAGTACAAAAGTAAGTGATGGAAAGTAAATGGGTCAGAATACATACCCAAATGTAAGTAAAGTACAACTGAAATGAAAGTACAGCAACTGAAAAGTAAAACAGCGATTCAGTGCCGTCCTCTAGAAATCCCACATGAAGGGTGGGTACAAATAGTCTCCTCTACTCGTCGGCTCCAGCTATCCACTCCGAGTACATCCCGTCCAGTGATCCACTTCCAGGTACCGTCCAGATCCACGAGCTCCCACCTCGATCAGCGCTGTTCGTTGTCTTCATCCAACACAACGTAGTGCGGGAATATCTTGTGCAGGGATGAGTATACGCTACTCAGTAGGGACACCGAGACCCCCGAAGGTCTCCCAGAATCTACGAAGGATAAACCAAAAAGGAAAGATACAATCACAAAGTAACAACCAACTCTACTTAGGTATATGCCCATACATATACCTAAGTCATCACTTCCAGCTCGGATCCAGCACATGGGCCCAAAATACAACCCAATCCACACATGAAAAACATAACCCATTCAACATAGGAATTCACAACCCAATCCACACAGAAAACCACATCCCAATCCACATAGTAAATCACAACAATCATATCAATGATATTGATTGTAAGTTAAGACTCAGCTCACACAGGTATACTTCTTCGTAAGGTGAAAGAGATGATCAGATGTAGCCACTGATTCATCTAAGATATCGGACCCACAAATGATACAAGACCAGTTTAGCTGTCGGACCCACAAAGAATACAAGACAACCTACTCTACCAGACCCACATAGGATACAAGTACAGAGTCTAATACTGCCAGACCCACATAGGATACAAGAACATTAGTAAAATACTATTGGACCCACATAGGATACAAGAATAGTAGTCATCGTCGTCGAACCCACGGAGGATTCCAATACCGTCGTCGTCATGGCTGAACCCACGTAGGATCCCAGTACAGTCGTCATCATCGTCACAGTCACAACCAGCTCTAGGGTTCCCTCATATAGCATGATCGATTTCGGTAGGGTCTGCACCATGAGCAAAGGGGTTCGATAAATCAACTGACACGAAGTCCAGAGTTTATGTATCCCAAATTTCAGTCTCGTCAAAAGAAACTCAATGAGACAGACGGCGCGTCAATCGGACGCCTGGTCTGAGAGTTATGGGCTTTTTTGTCCTAGGGGCCTGGTTGGTTTTCATGTCAAAACAAACCCAAATCTACTCCAGATACATCCAAACCTTGAGAGGAGTAAGCCAAAAGAACCGTCTCACTAAGAGGAATCCAACAAAGTCGATGTCACGTCAATCGGACGTTCAGAGCTCAAGTAATAAGCGTTTCGGCTCCAAGGGCCCCGTTCGTATTGTGTTCGAACCAACCCGACCATACCCAAAGTTTTTCGAAACCCTAAGTGTAATATACCGAAACTACAGTCTCAATCCAAGGATTGCTACGCAACTGACAATGAGTCGATCGGAGGTCTGTAACCCAAGATATTGGTGTTTGAACAGATCTGTCCGGAAACAAGGGGTTTGGGCCCGGTCCGACCTGGCCCAATACCCCCTGGGTCAGCCCGAACCAGTTCGACCCGACCCGGGTCCAGGTCCAGCCCGGTTGGGCACAGCCCGACCCGGCTGGCGGGGCCCGGCCCAGCTGGCGCGGCCCAGCCGGTGCGGCTCAGCCGGTGCGGCCCGGCCCGGTGCGGGCGCCCGCGTGCTGAGCGGATGCGGAAGGGGGTGGGCACTGCCCCCCCTTCTTTTCAAATTGTGGCCCCCACATGGAGGGGCCATCCCTTTACTAGTCGTCGGGGGTTACAACCCCAGGACTTCCATAATTCGGCCGGCCGGTTGTGCCAGCGGGACCTGGTGGTCCCGCCTCCTGAAGCGTCGGCGGCCGGCAGAGTCCAGCCGCCCTCCTCTGCACCACCGCGGCGCGACGACCTTGCGCCCCTCCACCGCATCCCGCCCTTGGCCACAGTTTCTTCCGGCTTCATCGGCGCGGCGCGACAGTGCCACACTCCTTCTCCGCGGCCCGCACCGGCCGTAGTTTCCTCATTCCTGCGCGGTGCCGTTGCACCGCGCCGCCTCCGTTCAAAGCCATGAAGACATTCAACAAAAAAGGGGAGAAGGTTTGGCCGTGTTCATGCGGTCCGACCTCCTCCCGTTATATTGATAACAGGCTGCCAAAATTAACAATGAGCGTCGAAATAATCATGAATGCGAAAACAACCCCTATCTCTAAGAAGATCGAGTTAGCTCGCGTCGCAGAATACAGCATCACGGGTGAGGCTCCCTTCACGTTGACGGGGAATGTCTGAGGGGAAAGTGGCGTCTCCCTTTCTTTGACATGGAGAGAAGATAGAATGGTGTGTCGGTGTTCTTCATGTTCTTCAAGGAGGAAGATGAAGTTTTTCAAAGTGTAGAACTCTTCCACTCTCAAATCTCTACACAACACAACAACTCCCAAAATAAAATAAGCTACACCATATTTTATTTTTACTTTGCCAGACCTTTCAAAATTCAAAAGTTGAATTCATTTCATTAATTAAATCTAGAGTTGTCAAAATTAAATGAAGTGTTAAGTTGGTATCACAACTGTAGAAGAGGAGTTAGGGGAATTTGAAGGGGTGGGCCTCGTGTGGTCCCCACCTCAATAATATCCTATCAAGAGGACTTAGGATTTTAGTGGGTCTCACCTCAACTCTCATACATGGGGTTTAACAACTTATAAGTGAAATAAAATTGTAACACACTTTTATTTCTCTTTATACTTAATACACTTTTTTTAATAACTCTTCACGAGAAAATGCAACTACAGAAAAGGTCTTCTTAAGCAATTACCGGCGTTGTGGTTTAATCGGTGCCCTCAGATTTCGATTCCGAGAACCAGTTCAAAAGTTAGAACAACCCGCTCGTTCGTTCACTGAACGTACCTGAGCTAAACTTTGTAAATTAATTCTAGGCACACCGGGCCTCAGAATCAGGTTTCTTCAGAAACTGCGTACTTATAAAATCCCAAAGAATTTAAGAAAAAATATTTCTTGAAATTTACAGGTCTTTACATTCTCTCCTAGAAAAAACCAATTATAAATCAAAAACATGAATAATTATCATAAATAATGTCTCCCATGTCATGAATTCACAATATAAATCATTATTCAAATTGTAAACGATTTATTCATGGTGTTAATCACCTATATAAGTTTCTTATATGACTCCATATTCGCTACTTCCATCTTAAGCTTCATCTTATTGATATGAATTTTCAAAAATCATAATGTAATGGAAACATGGGGTTGGGAAGTAAAACCAGATATATATGAAATAATTAAAATCTTTGAAATCAATACCAGCCTAAAAAAAGTGAGTACTATCCTTTGAAGAGAACCAAAAACTCCCCCAATTGATAAATCTCAAAAAAGGATGAAACAATTTGTAAATGCATGAAAATTTGGTGTTAATCAATCATAAGAAATTCCTAAATTAATAAAACAATACATATGGGAAGATGTCTTTAGGTAATAATAGTATCATAAAGATGAGTATTTTTTGATTTCTTCTCTAATGTAATATCCTCTGGAACACTAATCCTTTATCGAACATGAACCAATTCTATAAAATTCCAAAAAAATCTCTTGATGGAATTCAATATTGAACTGTCATTCAATGAATGTATAATCATTTAAAAAATAAAACTCTCCTAGAAAATTATATATAAATGATCATGGGGGTCATATATATGTTAGGGAACATAGAATTACTCATGATATATTTTATTATTTGGATTTAGTTATTGAAAATATCATTCTCCATCATTAACTAATACCTTCATGATTCTAAAAAAATCAAGATTAATGAATACTCCACTAAATAATCATCTACATACCAAATTGATGGGGAACCTTCCAGAAAATATAGTCTCTAACCTATAACTCCAATACACATTTTAATTGATCAACCTATTCCTTAGAGTGGTACAATGTGGTGATCATCTTCTCATGATCTCCATAGACCCTCTCTTTCTAGCTAATCATAAAATAATGAAAAATAACTGTAAACTCCCCTTCATATATCCATCTCAATGAGGATCAACATAGTCACTCTTAAAATTTCTCAATGGATGTATATCGATATATGAGTGACAATAGTTATTATTATAAAACATATCTAATGGTATTTGTTCACCCCTGACCCACTAATGTTTAAGAAATATTCTGATAACATATCCTCCAACGTTTTCAGGGTATTCTATGTCTTTCTATAAAATCGGTGGTGGAAAAAAATTGAGAAAATTAAAATAGAGCCAATGGTTGACTACGTTTCCCTCCACATATATGAACAAACCCAGAGAAGTTGGTTAATAATGATAGAAATTAGTGGTCCAGGATTTCCCGCTACATCATCTAAATAATATCTTTCTTGAACACCCATGGTACTCAACACCAATATCCTTATACTATGAGCTAAATATTTCATTCAATCCATGAACACGAAGATATAATCATGTTGATTAACAAAAATGATAACCGGATGATGAGATCCAATAAGATTACAATCAAATTTTACTCATGGACATCTATAGGACATGAAATACAACTAGTGAAATGATATTTCATTTTCAAATCCATGAATACCAGATAGTGAACAATGAAAACAAACATTAACCAATAGTTTATAGGACACAAAAAATCCCTCATAAATCCATGATAAATAATAGATATATCTTGTTGCGGTAGGAGAAAATATCTAAAAATATCATAGAGGAGTCCCCCCGACATCTAATTAAAAATGTAAATCATTCCCTATAATATAACTATATACTCTCCATCCTTTGGCCATTCTATAGTGCTATTACTGTGAAAAATATGATCAAATAACACGTCTTTCTCTAAGTGATAACACGAAAACACTTTCACCTACAACAATGAAAAGGTATCAACAATACTTTTTTATGGTATTCACTATGATTAACCTCTTTTTATCTAATAAAAAATAACAATAAATCATCCATCAAACTTAATGTATCCATATATTATCAAATGGTACCCATTATGTTCCTCTCATAATGTCTATCAAAATGTTTCATATTACTTATTTATATGAGATATTGATACCATATGCCTATATAAAATACATCCTTATATAATCTTGTAAATTTAGTTTATTAGGTGAAAATATAAACATCATGATAAAATGATTTTGGAAAAGAAATATGTTACCTGATGATATAATTATTCCACAACATTATGGAAGAAACCACATCCAATATCAATATAATTTGGGTTGAATAGTAATTATCATGTGGGTGTAATATCTTGTGGACATAAGAGATAATTCCCCCCTTTTGGATTAAGATACACCCTGTACATGTGATGGATAAATCAAACAAAACCACAAACATCTCACCCTCCTAAAGAAACTAGATATTTTGGGAGCTGACCAAATAATGAAAAATATAATAAAATTACACATTAAACATATCAATCCAAAAGAATTTGTAGGTTTTTTTAAGGGATATTAATAGAGATACTATACATGATAAGTTATAATCACACCTTATATTGTAATCCATGAGACCGTGAATGTTACAAGACACTATCACAATCTTGGGTGACACCCATGAAATATCCGCCTCATCCATTTTTGGACCCATTACCACTCCCATTATGGAAACTATGTATCTAATGGAATATATATCTCACATATGAAACATAAAAATGGAAAATTTCCATTACAAATGGTCGTCTCAATGAGTATATAAAATCATAATCATGTTCTCATAATTCTCATCCTCAATCATCACATGTATAAAAATTTCATTGATGTAATTGATTATATATTGGAAAAAAAAACTAAAAAACACAAGAGTTTATGAGAAAACATAGCTCATATAATACATTCATGACATAAAAACTAATAAATATGAACTAAATGTTTATATAGAAGTAGCATAATTTAGAATTTTTAACATTTACCTCCACCACACATAGCTGATGATAAATAGATAATATATCTATCTTATAAAACTAGATAAATCCTCTAAAGCTAAGATGACATAATCATTCCTCGAAGGGGGTATTGATTATAGTTCATCACATGATTTATTTTTTTAAAGTATATAAGAAACCTTATACTACAATCCTCATTCTTGGTGGAAAAAATTGGATCTCTAAAAAAGAGGTACTATACCTAATAAAACCATTATGCATTATATCATCAAACTATATCATCAAATCATTTATATCCGATGGTTTCATCTTATATAAATCCACCAAAATAATTTTAGAACCTAGTTATAGATATATTCAAAACTCAAAATCACATCATTGGTTTTTCTGATGTCCTCCTTTGGAAAAACAAATAGAAATTTATTTAATTGTTAGGAAACATACATCATGGATCGATGGGGATCTACCTACTTATATTTTACATTAAATATGTTTCCTATGAAGAAAACCACACACCATAATCATTGTTCATCCCCAATATGCTTCCAACAATATAATGTGGCCTCTAATATTCCCATCCAACCACTAGGAAAAATAAATCTTCTCCATATAAATTGAATATTCTAAGATTGTATTTGGTACATTAAACAATTGATATTCTCTAGAATTTTTTAATTTAGAAACAAAGGTAGATAATAATGTAATCATAATATAAAAAACATATTTAACATCTCTCGTTGGTTCATCTATTTCTTGTATCTTATCTGAAATTCTACCTCTTTATCCTTGAAAATGATATCTAAATATTCACATCATACCAGGTCCTTATTTTTAAGTTATATCCTATGTATTCCCTCTTACAACATCACATATTAATGGCTAAGCATAATCCCACTAAACATGTTGTTTAATACATGTTGGGTGGAAATTTAATTGATATTGTATTCTACAAACCTGTTCTTACTGCTGGATGTGGGATTGACTACCCATACTATTTAGAATCTATACTATTTATGAAATGTGAAGAAAATAGATACCACAGATGCAATATTTACTAATATAAAGGGAGATCCTTTATATGGAACCTCGGATCTACCATCCCTTGAGAAATGAAATTCTAAATGTTGAATCCATTTATGTTCTAGTTGGAATGAAAACAATCCCATAATCCATGACACGCTATAGATCATATTTCTCTATTGAGGTCTATGCTATCAAAAAAGGGATTTTTCTATACCACTCGAATTATAACCTATAATATATACCTTCTTCTTCACCACAATATAAATAAGTAACCTAAATTGTAAAACTAATAAATAGAGTGTGTGTGAGAATTCATCCTCCATGTGTTCTTATTTGGACTCCTTATATGGAAAAATGTTTGGGGAAATTTATTGATGTTACATAGACATAATACATGAATCTTGATTAATTATCCTCCATTTTGAAGAGAGGTAATCTTATTTCACTTCTCTTCCTTCATCATTATCAATAAGAAATATGGTCCAAAATCTTACTAGATTTTCCCCAATGATACATCCGCCTCTTTCCATACACAATGACACAACATCCTCCTGTGATATGTTTCTTCCCAAAATTTTATAATTACATGTGTAATCTTATAAACATTAAATTATTTAGTAAAAAATTAGATCAAAAAATATAAAATTTGTGATACACCTAGATAAATGAGATGTGTAAGTATTAAATTAGAATGATATATTACTTAAATGCATGAAACATCTATTACCACTTCTAATACATTAAACCATGATTGAACATTCAATGATCAATTAATTCATCCTAACTAGAATCCCTAACTCAAACCAATCACAGTTTACAACCAACACACATAACCTAAATGAATATATTGAAATGTATCTCTTTTTAAAATAATTTTATTTAGGATACTTTATTTAATTGATTTATTCGTTCCTAGAACCACACCATTAAAAATATAATTCAAGCATGTTTGATTCATACACATATCATAGGTCCCTACTCAGTAATAAATACCACTATTTTTTTATGTTAATAAAGTATAGGATCCTTGAATCATATCAATGGGGACCTGAAACTCTTATGTCCATGAAAATATCCTTTACTATAATCACAAAATATATTCAACTACCAAATAATCCTTTCCAATACATGAATCCCTCACTTGATTCAAAATCCAAATTTAATTCCTTATCTTAACCATGTAAATTGTAATAAATATTTAAAATGCACCCCATTAGGAACTCGTCATCCACATTAAGTGAAGTCATGTGTAACCCTTGATACCTGAGATAAGTATGCCCTTGGTTAGAGACTCACACAAATAATATATCACACAAATATGAAAGGAAACACAATAATGAATACTCAAATATATAATAATATACAACCAACAAATCAAAAAGTTAGGTAAATAAGAATAAATAATTTACAATAAAACCCAAAAATATTTAATATATTATAGATAAAAATAACCCTATTAATGAATAATATGAAAACAATCTTGTAGAAAAAACCATAATAACCCATTCCTACAAGATAATTAACCCCCACCTTATCACCAAATCTATTCTAGAATCTATAATATGTATATATATGTGTGTTTGTGTGTGTGGAAATATAATGTATACTCTATAAGATAATAAACAATTTCTACCTGGAAACTGAGAAAAGTGAACATTAATACCTCAATTAATAGACGTAAGACAATCAAGTTCTTATACAGTTCAAAATAATTCCATTGTCCTCACTAAGGATAACTCTGTAAATAATTCCACAAAGTAAAATATCTAATATCCGAAGAATATTTTCATGGAATTCAATAACCATTTTTAAAAAAATTCTCACTCTAACAAATTATAAATACAAATTACTCACATACCTTCTATATTCAATATTAATGGATCCAACCATATATTGTCATGTGGAACCAATAACATACCATATAATTGAACTCCATACACATAACAAACATGACGTATCTTGGGAGGGATTAATAGAGGTGGTAGTATTTCAACCATATCCACCACAATAGTATTTTTCGGTGAAAATCCTAAGTAAATTTAAGGGTAGATATTTTGATTTATTCTATTAGGGGTTAATATAGAATAATTATGAAATACATGTATATAATATTTTCACACATTTCAGGACCTCTGGATTGAAATAATTGATGCCTACAAAACTAACATTAGGAAAATACCAATATTACACCAATAAGAACTACACTAGATGAAGAACACCCATTCTTCAATCATTTCAAAAGAATCCACACAAGGGGTTATATTTCCCATAGTGAACTTAAATATTCATCCACCATGATTTAATTAATTATAAATTAATTTAAATTTGTACTAAATAATTATTTATCTTTCACTAAATTTTTATAAACATAAACATTATTACATTACAACTAAACCCCAACCAATCAACTACTTGTTCAAGCCTCCAATAACATCTAAGGAAAAAATGATGAAAACATATTATTTCACAATGTTTTATATAAAAAATTCATAAATAAAAACACAACAGACATGTATCCAAAATATTAGAGGCCTCCAAAACCATACATCGTTGGTCGTAATAAACATTTTTATTATTTTTATTGAAAAAATAAAAATTTAAATTGTATTTTAAGAAATTAATCACTAAATATTATAATTAAATATCAAGCATATATCATTGAATGAAAATATAAATCATAGGAACTCAATAACATGAGGTTCATCATAAAACACCCCTTTTAATTTCATTTGTTTATATAATTTTCATTGTTATTAAAATTAAAATAATCAAACAATTGAATTGAAATAAATGGTTATTTCACACACACACATATATATATATATATATATATATATGTTATTGAACTATAATCCCCTACCTCAATAGAAGCTATTGATTTCACTGTGGGAATAATATAAATGAGAAAATGAAATGTGGACCACAACAACACAATGAGATTTTGAGTAAATCCAAAATGTAAGATTGCCTCATGAAAATTATATCCTAAAATCTCCCACCCCATACAACACAACCACATTGAAACCTCTTGAAAAACATAAGAGATCTCAAAGGGAAGGTGATGATTGGAATACCTAGAACTACCAATATCAAAAATCTTATTTCCAATTATGAATACTAAACTATTATTTATAATTAGGGATTCCAAAATATCCACAGAGTAACATGATCTTAAAAAAATGGATATAATGATGAATATCATATGAGAGATTTCATTAATATACATCCAGAAAAATATTTCATTCATGACATGAGTGTTTTACTAATTCTGTAAAGCGTTATGCAGTAAACATCCAATGAAAAAAAGTCATTTAATAAAATATAATCATAAAGGTTTTGACACCACAAATGACATTTTTCATTCAATGAAAAATTCTACAACATAACAATAGATACATCACCGTAAAAATTAATTATATAAAAAAACTAATTCCATGAATAAATACCTGTAAAAATTATATAAAATATATCTCAATAAATGATAATCCACACTACCATAAATAATTTACACTATGAACAAGTGATTTTAGGAATTTCCTACCCTTAGATGTTATAGACTCAACACAATATACTTCATTTCCTATTAAAAATTTAACCAGTGTCTTCTAATAACCATGAAACAAAATAAAATGAGCCTAAATACACTTTATTTTTCAAATAATACTTTTTTAAAATATATCATTGAACTCAATATATCCTATAATAAGGGATTTTTGAACTATTCAAAACCAAAAAATATAGTTAAATGTCCTCACGGAGATTCAATTTGTGTTGGTAAATATTTTCAACATCAACAAATACTAGTTATGTGGATTATAATTCATAGTATAGTCATTGAATGTGGAAGATAAAACACCCACATAATCTATTCTAATATAGAATCCACTATTAATAAAAAAATATTTATGCGATGATTGAATTTATTTCTATGATGTAATGAATAAAATATGATATGGGGACCATGATAAATTAAATTTTTTAGTTATCAATTTTTAATAAAACTGTCTTGATTATAAATCCTAGATAATTATTTTTTTGAAATATATTTTGTTTTTAATGGTTTTAGACATTAATTAATGTTTGAAATTTCAACAATTATTTAATTAATTATATCTGAAACTTTTCTTTAAATATTTTATATTATTTAATATAAATAAAAATAACCGTTACCATATTATATGGTATGAAATATAATTTAGATATAAATAGATTATACTAAAATTAAAAGTGAAATTAATAATGTGGTTAACCATTTAAAAATAAATAAATAATATAATGTAGATTAAAATATCACTTTTGAATAGTTAATAATAATTTAATATGAAATATTTTATTTAAAATACCATATTAGAAGACGTTTTCTAAACATAGTTGAAATAATTATTTTAATTGATATGATCAAGGTTGATAATTAAAAAATAGTTTTCTCTCATGAGTCGATTTCGTAACTGGGTGTAGAGGGAATACATACCAGGATTGAAATCCTGATAATAAAATGTCATTACAGTTATGTTTCTAATCAGATTAGAGGTAGAGAACCCTTTCAGATTTGTTTGATCCAACAACACCAAATCAACCCCATGAACAAAACTTCATTATGTAATCACCTATATCCTCTCCTATACTATTTATTAACATGTAGTGTATTTTGGAGAGATTCATGTGATCATTTCTTATTCATTATATTATTCATTCAATCATAGGTTTTGTTAGATTTATATATTCATTTCTACTACTCCGATCTATTATTAGGGGATGATCCAATATAGAAGACTTTATTATACTCCATGGCCTCAATTCCATGTATCCTAAATTCGTAATAAGGTATGAATTCCCTTATTCATTATGGGATATTTTTTTGAACTAAAATCCCACTAAGGGTGAATAGTTGTACATCTATAGTTTCCATCTATTGTAAATCATGTAGAACCCTCACATATACAGAAGTAAAATATAGCTATTTTTTATAATAAAATACTACCCCATACTATTTCTAATACATGTTACATTTATGTTTATAAGGAGACATTACCACTCACGTAAGCCCCCAATTTTAATTAATATCATAATTTATTATGTCATATTAAATATGATATATGTTTATGATTATGTATTTTAAATAATATAAATCAAATATAAATTTATTAGAATTCATTTAATATCATATATTTAATTATAATTAAATATTAATGAATAATAAAAGTTTTTATATTAGACTAAAAATTTAAAAATATATATATACTTATTTAATAGTTGAATATCTATAATGAATTGATATGTTATATATTCTTAATGATTTGTTTATATATCAATAATTTGAAAATTATTTATCTCGTGACTACATATACAAATTATTAATTTATTTTTTTCATTACCTATCAAATTAATCAGTAGAATTGAAATATATTTTGAATGATAATACTTTAGTTTTTTTATAAACTACCCCAATATACTTTCTTAAAAACATTTAAGTAGATGAAATTAATTTAAGATAATTTATTTAATTTTAATGTACAATTAAATTTTATTTTACTATGTTATGATGAAAAATTACATAATAAATTATGATTTATATAATGTTGTGTTATAAATATAAAATAATTATAGACTCTTTTGAGTACTGTACCCCATTGTAGAGTTATTATTTTTCTTTACTACTCACCATCCTGGAGGATAATTCATTATGTATAATATTCTAGGTCAAATATCCACTTATTTAAGAGTAATCATGTGTGAAATGATAATTTTATAGTACTTAATGGAATTACATAATTGAGTTTCATATTCATTATACATGGGGATTCATATGGATTTATTTATCGTTTTTTTGTGGTGAAAAAATATCTATGATATTGGATTATAGTTAAACATAATCATTGATTGACCATATTGATTTGGTTTATAGAATACGATATCAATTAATTTGATTAGATCCATGGATAAATGTTATGATAATAAAAGTGATAAGATTTTGTCGTTAAATTGCCATTAAAATAAAAATTATAAATTCATTCAGGAGTAAACGCATGTCATGTGCTCTATAATAAAACATATTAGGGAATATTAGAATTAAGTTTACCATTAATATATTTGTATATGGTATCATATTAACTTGTTTCTATAGAAGTATTATGTTTCAATTCATGTTGTTTTATATGGGTGACACATTTTAAGAAGACGTAACATGATTATCTCAAATGTTAAATTGATTTTATTTCATATCTATGATGTATTAGTAAAAAAGTTATCTTCACAACAATTATAGAGTGATATATTATATGATTGGCCTGATGTCCATCTCAATTAAATCAGTTGTGATAGGGACACCATATGGGACCCCATGAATGGTTAAATATGGATTTTGGATAACTACTGGGTATGATATATGATAAAAGGGACAATCATTTTAGACTGAGCACATACAATCTATAATTTTATTAAATAATCATAAATCATGGAAATCATCTGATAAAAACATATTCTCTTTAAAGAAATAACTTACTAACATTAAATTTAGAATTGAGAATAAATATTATTGAATGTAGGATCTTAATGTATGAATAGTCATATATAACAGTTGATACTTAATAAATGATGGGATTTTTGGGATAAAAATATATATTAGGTAAAATGCTTCATGAATAACCATGTATTGAAAATTATTTAGTAATGGGGTCTAGAATCCTATTTGAATCATAGAATTATTTTCATAACATTTAAAATGAATTAGTTTGGTGATGTATTTAGGAATATTAATTTATAATCATATAATTATTATGAATGTTAATATTAATTTGTTTGTTATCCTTGATGTTATCTTAGATATTATTAATTTTGTGTAAATCATTTTATTGATAATAATATGAAATATTCTAAAAATGAAAAGTTGTTCAAGTCACGATTGTTCTATTTACTAAAAGTGATCAGAATATATGATCTGTGTGATGTGAAATCTATTATCTAGTACAATATTGGAAGTACATGTTGATAAATGAAGAATCATTAAACTGAATTACAATTGGAGCATGTAGTAGAATTTCATCATATTATAAAATCATGATATCTTAAACATGATGGTAATGCACATAATATATGAATAAGTGTCCATATAATATAATATTTTTTGTATCTAATAAAATTCAAGACTCCATGGAATTTAATTTTTAGATATTTATAGTGTATACTTGAGTACCAAAATATTAAAAGGTATATGATAACAAATATAAAATTTAAAAATTTTGTATGTTTGATGGGCATGAAAATTATGTATAGAAATATTGGATATGGTAATTTAAATTAAAATGATGAATGTATATATATATATTAAATGATTTATTTGATTTATTCTAACATATCATTCTCATATACATTTTAGTAACGGATGTTCATTTTAAAAATATTTTCATTATATTATAAGTCAATTTATTATTAAAAGACTGAACTATTGAATAAATTGAGATTATGGATAAAATAGGGATGGTGTATTTTACTTTCGATAAAATTAATTACTTTCATTGATAATAAAGAAAATCATTTTTGACTAAGAGAAAATAATTTAGCCATATGATAATTAAAATATAAGGGATTAAATCCTTCTATAAGTGGTATATTTAAAATAATAATTCCTTATTTTGTAGGATATCTCTCCAAAATATTATAAAATCATATATGATATGTATATAATGATATATTTGATAAATATTCAATAATAAGTAAAAAAAATTGTACTCCCCAAACTAAAGATAATATATCTTCATATGATTTATTAAAAAAGGTATATTGTCTACAATGACAGTCAGTGTATTTCAATAATTTTATAAGTTTAATGAAAAAAATAATTAAACATTCCTTATTTTCAAATGTTAGTGTCTTTTTATATCCAAAAGGATTATGTAATTTTATGAAATGGACTGTGTGAAATGTTACATTAGTTAATAAAATGTCCTAAAGAAATTTTTTATGGAAATGATTAAATAATTATTACAATGATTATATTCTAAATATTTATATGGATACAATAAAATTTATTACATTGTAACTTTTACTGTTGATATTTAATGATGTTTCCACACTATATTCTATAATGTAATCAATACAAATATAGTTATTCTATATTGAAATTATTCGAAAAATATTTATTTGACAATGTTACAGACTAATGAGTTTGTTTGGAGAGTTTAGTCAAGTGGTCCCACGTTAATGTTGAAGAATAACATAGAGATGTAATGAGATTAATAAAACACTATAACCATAATAACCATTTGGATGGCAAACCTATCTATGAAATGTAATATAATTTTATATGCTCTTGTTTATGGTTTTTAGTAATTTATAATATACAAATAGAATTATAAATATAACAATTCGTTCATACTATCTATGTAAATACCTAGGATGCTAAAGAGTTATAAGTAATAAATGATATTACCCATGTCAACACTGTTCACATCTCATTTTAAGAGACTAATTGATTAAAAAAATATAATTAAATAGTATTTTCATGTTGTAGTGACCAGGATGGTTTCCCTCTTAGTATGATTGTCTCAATGTGTCTGTGTGATGAAAATTATCATTATAAAGAACATTTATTCCTATGATAATAATCAGTAGTCTAATGATTCATTCAGAAATGCCGGTGGTCTATGGGTATGGATCAAATTTTTATAGGGGAAACATGGGTACGTGCAAGAACTATTGAAAAATTTTATTAGAGGTGTAACTCAGTTATATTTTTATTGGAACTATCTAGGTTTAGAGTTATGGTTAAATAACTGATTATATTTTACTCTAAATTGGGTTCTAATGTACCTCCCAATATGATAATGGGTTAAAAGGGCCTAATGAAACTTCCCTGGTCTACTGGGTGCACCCTTATTTTTTTGAGACTACATGGATAGAACTCCATATTAATAGAGGATTGATCATTAATATTGATGAGGATATATTATCTCTAAGAATTTTTCCACATACATGTGAGAGTGAGGCCAAATCAAATTAAGAAGAAAAGGTTTTTTCATATTGGGAAAAATATTTTTTTGAAGATACATTTAGGAATGTAGAAGGGCCTTAGGTTGGAGATAATGTGTGTGTGGGAAACTAGGTTTACTTTGGGGACTAGTTGATATAAGATTCATATAAATCATGGTTTATTATTGGTAATAGTTAAATATTAATGTCATTTGTAGTATGATTCATATATTATGAATAAAAATATGACTATGGAAAATCGAATAATTTTTTGTAAATAGAATACTCACATAATAAATCACATGAAGTGTCATATACTATGTGATTTTAATACTTGGGATGATTGATTTATATTTTTACATTCTCATATTTTACTACCATGAGGTAACATGTATTATAACCACTATAATTTCATATCATTACTATTAAATCCGAATGTATTAATTAGTATGTAATTATTAGGTTCTTTGTCAATCATATAATCATTTAGGAAATAACTATGATGATAATCATCCTCTCATACAAAGATAATGGATAGTAATAAATTTATTTTGGTATATTATATTATTTAAAACAATAACTTGATAGAACATATGAAATTATTATCTTTCTGTTGAGTTTCATTTAATGTACATATTTAAAATAGTAAAATAACTATGGTGAACTATTATAATTTACAATTATATAATCATTCAATATACTAGTAACTATTTGAGATTAGAATATTTAGTGTCCTATGGTATATTGATTTTTTAAAAAATTGATATTATTGAAATTCATTCTTATATATAATGAAGCTATAAGAAACAGATATATTGATACATATATTTGATAGAGATTACACCATATCCATTATTATCTTAATAATAAATGAATATTTTATCGAGGTTTATATTTTATTATATTTATTTATTATGGATTTTATATTATCATTTCAATTAAATAAATTCTATTTTTTAGCATAATTTGGTTGATCTAGTAGGGGATATTTTTTATTTTGAAACATTTAGTTAAATTATTTTATATTTAAACCAAAATGGGTTTGGGATTGGTATTTACAATATATTTAATATAGGGTTATAAATTGTGAATTTGATGATAATAACATTGAATGGTTTTTGAATAAATTTGAAAAATATCTATATTATAGAAATGATATTTTATATTATTCTATATATAGGATATTACATAATGTCTATAGGGTATTTGTGAAATTTAATGGTTTACATAAATATTCACTAAATCCTAATATCCATTTCATAAAAATCTAACATATATATTATATTTTTATATAGGTATTTTTTATGTAAAAATACCAATGGTAATATTCTATGTGCGGGAATATCAATTTTTTGATATAAAGATATATTAGTGCATTGTCTTATAATATCATTCTTTTAGATATGAGAATATAAAAACAATTTAATCATAATTAACAATTCTTGTGACTCTATGTGATTATCGATGAAATATTATTATTAAATTATATTAAGTAGTTTTGTCTCCTATATATGATGTCATTGTTGTTTTTTATATGAAATGATAGGATGGATCTACATATATTTATATATTGAATACATGAATTGATTTAGATTTAAAACATTTATTATATAATTTATCAGTCAATGAATTTTATTTTATTGACAATACTTTTGGTTTTATAATTAAGAAACACCATTGAGATTTAGTATGTGATATTTCACATGACTTAAAAAAACATTTCTATCATTGAAACTATATTCTGTTTCATTCAAATAAAAATTAATCCATGTCAGGTCACTTAGTGAAATAGAATCTATCCAAAACATTGGATTATTTTTAAAAACATGAATACACCAGAAATTAGGGAGTCCTAAAATTTAATATATAATATCATCATCAAACAGCTATGTTCATAATAGTATTTTGTTCCAATTAGTTATATGTAAAAAATGTTACTAAATATATATTTCTATTTATTCATTAATAGAAATGTTTGATATTTTATATGGTATTTAAAAATTATTGTTTATATGTTATATGAATATTGATCCATAAAAGTCCATCATTTACATAAATGATTATTTAAGGAACATTTTCATTATGAATATTAAATATTCTCTTTATAAATATTATAAAAAAATTAATGATGTTGTTTTTCATTGTTAAAAACCATGTAAAAATTACTATCATGTTGTGATTTATTGAAAACATATAATTGATGAAATTATTCCAATTAAATACAATCAATCCAATCCTTTTGTGAGTATAAAATGTAATTATTTTTTAAATTGTTGTGATTATATTTATGAAATGCACTCTTATTTTCATTTTTTAGTTAAACCTGATACAAAATTTCTTATTGAAAATAATTATAATCATTTATATGATTATAATTTTTGTAGATATGATATAACCTATTTATATTCCACAAAATCAAATATTATTAGAGAATACTCTCCCTTGTAATATAATTAGTTATTTTTATTAACTAGTTAAATCAAGATGAAACATAGATGTTTCTATTAAAAATTATCACATTTTAGAATATACAAACTTTTTGAATCATATTAATAAAAAAAAAATATTCTATATTAAATTAAACCCACATTAAGGGCCTTTTAATTTATGTTAAAATGTTTTTACATAGAAAAGATTCTATAAAATGAATAACTTATCCCAAAATTTTTATCAAGAAATATTTTAATGAAAAAATATAAAAAAATATCTGTTCAGTTTCTAAATTATTGATCCACCGTAATATCAAATGTAGTTTTTTGTCAAAATATATGGAAATGAAATTTTGGTAACTTTTATAGGTGAAAAGACATTATTCTTGACATCTAAATTGTACAAAAACTAGGATAAAATTTATTTCATAATTAAATGTATCTAGGATATTTTGGTAAATTAGCTGGTACTAATAATTCATCACGTGTTTGTAATCTATAATGTACCTAATAATTCTTTGTTCTTAATGAATCCATGAAACATGTTAAACAAATTATTTATAGAGGTATGAACAGATGATTTAATTTTATGGTAGTTAATAAATGATACATAATCCCATTTTTTTATGTGTATAAAATTTCAATATATACCATAAGAATACCATGTTAACAATGTATGGTGGATAATATTTTATCATAATGATAATTATAATAAAATAAAACCTCTATTATTCCATATTATTCTTTTTATACAAATTTTATTCAGTTAAAAATTTTAATGGTTATAAAATGGATATGATCTATTATCTTTGATCAATACATGACATCAGTGAAGATTTATTGTCTTAATTAAATATAGATAATCATATGGATGCAATCCACATAATTGAATATGGATTTTAATAGGAAGATTTTTTTATGAAAAGTTGTTATTGTTAAAATAGAAACTAATTCAGAATGATTTTCACTATAGAAATTTAGGATAACACTTGTTCCATTTATTTGAAAGAAAATGTAGCAGTATTACTATTTAATACAGATAGTTATTATAAAAAAAATCTTCTATGATCATGTTCAAAAAATATATTTCATTATATAATTTATTTGATGTTAAAATAATCATGAGTATATATTTACTAAAATTAAATATTTTGAAATATTTTAATTTAGTTAGTAAATGAAGAATATGATGAAAAGGTTGATATAAAATTCTATATTTAAACGTTTCATAATATACATTATATATAACTTAAAAGAGGTATTTTAAAATGTTTTAAAAAATTATTCCATCATTTATTAATATAATGAAATATATTTTTAAGGATTATAAATAAAGGATAATGAAATCTTATTCATCAGTAGCCAGTTGATTCAAAACAACATATTTTTATCTATATATTAAAGAAACATTTCAGAATGATATTTATTTCTCAATTATGACTTATTATTTTGAAGAATGATTTGTTAAATATTATTAATTTTTTAATGTCCATTTTCCATTTGTAATTAAAAAAATATGTAGAAAATTATGAAATTATATATATATATTTCAATTACCAATAGATGAAGAATATTACGTGGTTGAAATAAAATATAAAAATCCATGAAATGTTTTAGTAATGGTTTATTTTTATTACACTACCTTATATAAGGAATAGTAGAAAACCACATTTTTTAATTGGACATTTCACCCAAATAGGTATATAAATTTATCAAACATAGATTATGATTATAGGGATATAATTTATAGATGAATTATTAGTATGAAATAGAAAAAAATATTGACACTCTTCTGAAATGTTGTATTAAAATTCTATTAAAAGATTATATTTTACATCCTGGTAATAATATATTTTTATCCATTGATTGATCAATTATTAAATTGTAGTACATGATTTAAAATTAATGATAGTTAAAATTGAGCTAAAATTAATTTATAATGGAAAATTTATTATCAAGACATTAATTATGTTTGAGTACGAATTAGTATGTCCATTGGAGAAAAAATAACTCATTTTTCCCCATAACCTGAGAATAATATAAGAAATTAAAAAACTATTTTTCATGTGTATGATAAATTTCCATAAATAGATAATTTATAACCAGAATATATATATTTTTTCCATGGAACCATTAATTTCCTCACCCATGAATGTATTGAAAATATATTACTATGATTCAATGTGTATATATACTAGATTTATAATGAAATATAAAGAATTAAAATTTCATCCAGTTCATAGAGGATTATATTGAATCCAGATTCATAATATTAGTCAAAATTATATTGATTTTAAACATAGGTATTTTAAAAATAAATGTATGGAAGACATATGAAAATTTTAGAATGACTTATTTCAAAAAATAATTATTTTTATAAAGTAAAATAAATTTAAATATTAAACCATTATGTGGTTGATGTGGAATTTAATTTATTATAGAATAATTATATAAAAATATATAAAATACACATCCCAAGAAGTTAATAATAAAAATTTAAATAACACTCAAAATTAGATGTTTTCTGATTAGACATTAAACAAAATGGTGACTGAAGAATTCCAACCATTGAGTCTATAAATGAAATTAAGTTTTTATTACCCCTTTAATAAAACTCTTAGTAATTAAAAACAAAATACAGTTAATTTAATGAATTTGTGCTTTTTTAAAAATATAAATTTTTTCAACTTTTAATTAATGTGAAAATTGTATGATATAACATTCGAAAAATAAATGGACTATTAGATTATAAATTATTAAAAATAAAATATTTGATTTATAATTAAAAAATCCAAACATTATAAATTATCTAACGAAAAAATGTCATTAAATCATTAATATAATAATTTAAAAAAGATATTAATAACCAATTAAATGAGTCTTGGAATATTATACCTAAACTCATTAAAAATGTTTTATTAGTCGATAACAAAATTTATATTTCTATAATTTAATAACTTTTAATAAAATTATAAATAAGTAACTATCTAAAATCCATAAATAAATATGGACTCATAATAGAAACATATTCAATTAGTTGATTAGAAGATCATCCTCTTTCCCCAAATATTCATTGAAAATGTTTTATAAATATACTTATTGTAGGACATACTTGATTAAAATTATAAGAAAGAAAAGTTATTATTCTTATTACTTATTTGATAATATATCATCCAAAATCAGGTGACACACACCTATTCCCTAAGATGGTCAATCTCATGACCCTTGGAACACCTCTTAATACCCTCGATGATGCATGATCGGAACTCTAATAAACCTCATGATGGCAGGACATTAAAATGGAATGTGTCCAATGTTAAATGGATGTGTGGGGATATGATATGGATAAGGGAACCTGACATGATTTAGAACCCACATAGTAGTTTTTGGTTTCTTTTTCTATATTTTCTTTATATTGACACAAGAAACATATTTTGAAGGACATATATAAAGTTATTTTTTAATATCGTATATCCTATTGTGGTAATCAAGTGATACTTAGTTGGTTTGGTTATTGGTTTTATAATATTGTTATTCATATTTGTTTTTGTATTTGTTCTATAATGATAAAGACGGATCATCCCCCCATTATCAATTTTATACCATCACTGCTAGTTATTGGCCTTAAAAATACAGGTAATCATGCTTGAGTTTATGTGATTGACTGACTTAGAGAACCAGTGTGTGGAACACTGATTAAGACAATACAAAGTGTTATCCAAAGTGTTTTTCTTTTTCTATTCTTCAATAATAATTTTCATGAATATTAGATATTATAATAATGTGATTCGATCCTTGGATAAGATCTCATGTGTGGGAGTAGGCAACCCATGTATTAGGGTAAAAGAAAAGTACCCTATATGGGATTATGGTTATTTTTTCATTTTTCATAGTTGGAATATATTTCACCCCGATTAATGTACTTACTGTGTGATGTGATTATTGTTGTTGATATTTTTTGGTATTTGACACAGGACCTAGAATGGAATGAGATTTAAGTATGCATGAAAAATTCTAAAAACCTAGGATTATTTTGAGGTAGACATCATTTTATTCATGCATGGAAAAACAATTTTTGGGTAAGATTTTGAAATTGAAATTTATTTCATTATTGGGTAATTGAAATGAAAAGTTTTTTAATATGAATTTAATATTTTTAAATGACTCTAAATGTGAAAAAGTAGTTGTATATTGAAAAAAATGAATAATGAACTTTTTTTCACACTTTTTTAACCATGACCTAGATATTTTAGTTTAACGGGTAGCGATAGCACCTTAGTTTTCAACATGTAGAGTGGTTTGGGGGAATAACTTTTTATATCCTATTTTGAATCCCTTTTAGGTGATTGAGTTAATATTGAGTAATGTGTCCTATTATGTGTGTTTGGGATTTTTGAGATATTCTTCTATGATTATTCATATTAAGATGAAAAAATTAGGATGTGGATGGAAATGATCCTCCTACAGGGGACCCTGATTATTGTGAAATTTGAGGAAGATAGAATGATGTTCCAAGTGAAATTTTTATGGTTCATGTATTTTATGGAAACAATCATACGGTGGTTATAAAGAGTATTCTTAGCATAACATTGATGTTTCAACTGTATCACCCTCTAACTATTACTAGAGATGGTGGACTTGAGTTTTCTGAGATATGGATTTTGTACATCCAACCTATACATAACCACATGGATGATCACATATAGGATATAGTAAAATTAGATTCTAATATTTACATGTTTAAGTGAAAATTGGTGGGACATCCTGACTTGGCCAAGAAATTCAGAGAATATTTATTTTAAGGAAATTTAGAAAATGTTCTTGGGGAATTTTTATACAGAGATGCTTAGGCGGGGAAGGGAGTTTGGGTTTATATGGATGAATCAGGGGAGTATGTCTATTATTGACTATGTTAGACACTTTTAATATTTTTAGGGTTTTGATTTAGAATAATAAATTGATGAGGAGACCTTATAAATGTGGTCTTAATATGATATTAGATTTGAAAAAATGTCTTAGGTAAATATCATTAGGCTGAAAAAGATTTCAGAAGTCGTAAATAAGACTCTCAATTCTAAGGGGAACCTAAATGGGGCCTTATGTAGAAGAAACTTAGTTTTTACTAGACGATCAGAAGGTATGACTTCAAAGATCCAAAATTTACATTATGATAATGTTTACCAGAGGACAAGAATTTAGAGTAGTCATGGGGATGGATCAATTACACAAGACCTCCCTCAGGAGATCTATCACTAATGTGGTTGGTGATGTTACTTTCATAGACATTAATAATGAATTCTAGTAGTGATATGGTCTTTTGGAATAATAGGGAATCTATATATGTTATGTAGGATCCCATTAAAATGGGTAATAAGGGAGAAACTAGGGTTGATTAGAGTTTTTGAAGGGAATCTTCTAAATTATATAATTATATCAGTAACATTTCAACTAGTTGTGTTAGTTGAGGCAATTGGAATGGTTTTTCTTTAATGATAAACCATATTATATGACTTGTACAACTCAGGGTATTTTCACTACATCACATTGAAGTGGGGTAGGATAGTTTTACGAATTTCATCATATACCAGTGGATATCGAGGTAAGACCACCAACAGTTAGAGGTAATATTTTTATGAAATATATTATTGCTAGTTCATTATTTGATATTTGAGAAACTAATTCTATTATTTATACAGAAATTGTGAATGGATTAAACCTATAGGTCATGTTTTTAATGGGGTTTTCAATATAGAGACACCATTGGAAGTATGGTAGAGATACATCTATTTATAAGAGGGATGTTATTTCCAGGATGTATATTATCATTTTAGTTCGTATTTTTACATCCTTTTCATGTCAAGCCTTGAACTAATTGTTGATATGGGATGTATGGTGGCATATTGAGTCCACAAATATTTCTACTTCATGAGAGTGATGTTTATATGTACTAAGGGTGAAATATATACTCCCCGTGGAGATTGGTATATCAATGTAGATCATACACTTTCTAAATAATTAGAAATTTGTGGACCTTACTACCCATGTCGAAATTACTTTACTGGATGTTAGTCGTGGAACATGTATTTCTACCAATATTGTTTAGGTAATAGGATATGTTTCCAGATGACATCCCTAGGATTCCACCTCATAGAGATATGTAATTTAATTTTGAGCTCCTGTTAGGGAATGATCTAGTCTCTATTCCACCATTTAGAATAGATAAAAAAGTATTCCAAATATCAATAATTAGATGGATGTGTATATGGATAAGTGGATTATCTATCTGATTACATTACTATGGTGTTATCCATTCATGTCGTAAAAACTAACATGAGATTGCGCTTATTTGTTGATTACAGGTTATTAAACATGATGAATATGAAGAATCAGCATCTTATTATATGTATTGATGATTTTTTTTACCAGTTGATGGAAGATTATATTTTCCATAAAATCTAATTGTGATCAGGGTACCATATGTTTTCATTCGGACCTTGTAATATATAGATTAATTCTTTTTGAAAATGTTATGACCTTTATTATTAGTTTTTGATCGCCGTCCGGTTTAGGAACATACCAGCACTCTTTATGGCATTAATTAATAGAATATTCTATCCATAAATAGATTAATTTGATGTCATATTTTTTGATTACACCTTTGTGTACAACAAGACTCAAAATGATCATGACTAAAATATTGACATCGTCTATAGCACACTAAGAGAGCATCATCTATACACCATCTTATCTATGTTTGTGTTTTGGATTTATCTAGTATATTTTTTGGGTCCCATCATCATAGAGAAAGGTGTGTAAGTAGTCCCATAAAAATTGTAGGTAGTGGTTTGTTTGGGAAACCCATGAATGTTTTTGATATATTTATTTTCCTCGGACTAGAGAGATATTATCATAGTTTAATCCAAGAATCTTCCAAATTGAATATACCATGTTCAGGCTTAATTAAGCATGGGTACAGTTTTATAGGTCTGGAGCATGTGATATTTCATTCTTGGAGTTAAGAATAATTTATTGATGAGAGAAATATTGATGCTTCCAGATCAAGGTTATGATTGCATGATGTTTTGTGACACATATGGGATCGTTAATAGAGTAGTGATGATGAAGGTATATCACTTTGTGGAATATAAATTTATGATGTTGATTCCATGTTAACGGAACTACACTACACACTACCTCGAATTAGATGAAGTGGTTTATGATTTGATGTGTTGGTGGAATTATTGGTTGGATGAAAATTTTATTGTGTTTACAGATCAAAAGATCAAAAAGTGCATATATTCACAAAGAAATTTGAATCTTTAGTAGGGAAGGAGGGTTCAGTATATACAGAAATTTGATTTTGAACTACCGTATACACTTGGGGTGGGAAATAGTGTTGTAGATGACTTATGAAGGAAAACTGAAACATGTGCAGTTAGGATTCTTGTGGTGAGTGGAAAATGTTGACCTTATTTTCTAAGATTCATTTTTAAATCTTTTTGGGATAAGTGAAGATGACACTTGTATCATTTTCATTAAAGTGTAAACATTTGTCCTATATTAGAGATAAGTCATATCAATAATTTGAGTGTCTCTATTGAGGAAAATCATTTATGGTGGGTAGTGACCTTCTAATTAGATAACATATAAGGAATATATCTACAATGTTTGGGGCTATGTTTTTGTGCCTACTTGTATTTGTGAGGATAATATGTCTGATTTTAATTCTCAAATTGGGTAGTGCATCAAGTCTTGACCAAAATTTAACATGACTTACTATGAAAATATTGGTGTCTAGGCATGAAAAAGAAGATATCAATGATCTTGACATTATTTTAAACTTGTAAATAGGTAAAATATGAGCATTAATGGCCTAGAATTACTACATCCATTAACCATTCAATAATCGATGTTAAATTATGTAAATATATGATTTATGGTGGTCCCCTAAGGAAGAAATGGAATAATGATTCTATTAGGTTGATTTTGTATATGTTAACTAATACATCAAATTTAATTCCACTAAAAGAGGGCTTATTAGTGGATTAGATTAGATATTTTTATATTCGTGAAATAGTTCTTCTATATGAGCTTCCATGTATTATTGTTTCAGACCATGACTCATGTTTTACATTGCGCTTCTGGAAGTTCTCTTAGAAGGAACTTGGTATACCTTTTTTAATCAGTAAAAAATTCCACCCATATACATATGGGATGTCAAAAGGTACTATACATGTTTTTGAGGGTATCCATTGAGTGCGTGTCCTAGACATTGGTTGGTCTTGGGAGATGATCATTGCTTTCTTGAATATCACCTATAAAAGTACTAATTAAGAAACTATTCAGATTGAACCATACAAGGATATTAATGGAAGGCAATGTATGTCACCTCTATTCTAGATGGATACACTTGTGTTAGAGTTTTTTAGAAATACTATCATGGATTATATTTTTTAGAAGGTTTTTCCCATTCCAAATATGATGGCTATAACATAGCATAGGAAAAATTCATACATTGATACACATTGAAAATACCAAGAGTTTATAGAGGGTGATTTTATTTTTCATCACTTTTATCATTTATTGGGTCACTGTTAGTTTATTAGATAGTGATTGATGGTAGATATGTTTTTTGAACCCTTTGAGTTTTCTGAGAGAATCTGGTGGGTGGAGTTCTGATTGGATCTTCCATAGTGATATAGTGTTATTCAGGATGTTTTTTATATGTCACAACATCAGTGGTATCACCCCAACCCTTCTCATGAAATTGATGATGATTATGTTAATCTTTATATTGATGTGTGCTTTTAGGATCATATGATATGAGTTTTGGAACGCAGTGATAGGGTGTTAAGGGAAAATTCTAAATTGATAGTTTGTGTATTGTGCCTGAAAGGCCTCGTACAGAAGGAATCATGGGAGGTTGAATATATATGAAATACCAGTGCCATAATTTTTTCCCTTAGAATCATAGAGATTCACAAGAGAATATCTCAAGGATGATCTATTATATGGTCAGTATATTAAATGATCCTGGACTAATTTGGAGATATATCGGGATTTTTTCGGGGTATAATTTATTCTTTTTTGAGTATAATTTTTTTGGGGTTTAACATTGGTGCATTTGGGTAAAATTTGGATGTTTTTAAGAGGTTTTGGGGAGTCAATGATTAGTACACCATTTCCACAAACCATTAAACATTTCCCACTAAACAATGCCACCCCAGGTAGAAGGGGATTTCATAGTGGGTGAATAGTTAGTGAAAACTGTGTGCCCCTATAAGGAAACTATGTACGCAGAATTCTAACTCCATAAAAATTATATTAATGAATCCCAAACCCCAAAATTATTCCTAAGTCGACCCAACTCATGAATATATCTATTTATCTAATTCTTCATGGTTCATGGTTTGACTCCAAGTTATTACAACATCATTTCATGAAAAATTACATCTTGGATAGAAGATATGCACCTCTCCCAGTATTATATTATCATCTCGATTAGTTTACCCTCTCTCTTCCATATTTATCTCATCTTTCAAAGGTACTATGTTCACTATATGATATTATTATAGATTATAGTTTTGGTAGATTATATAAGATAGATCTTAGATCAAGGTTTTAGATCCACTCCTTTTTATCATGCTCTTGATTATTTCTCTTTAATTTGGTATTTCTGTTTGTCGGAGTTCATCATTAATTTTGAGGAAGGTGGTCTAAATTTAATAAACATAGTATTTAACTCCTATTTCATGTATGTTTTATGAAATTTCAATTGTCACGATTGACATTTGAATCATGAATTTATTAAATTAACAAATTAATTAATTTTGGGATGCAATTAATTGATTAATAGAATTTCCATGTAAATATGAGATGAGTTGATCTTGGGTAAATTTAGTCATGTTATTTTGATTATTTAATTTGTAGAATTTGATAAATTAATTGGATAAATAATTTATTGAATTTTTTGTTTATAGAATATATGGGAAATTAATATGGTGTAATTGGCCAATTAATTTGATACGAATTAATTGACAATGAATTTTATAATATAGTTTACATGAATTTAATGGGTTAGTGGATTATATGAATTTAATTTTTCAAAATGGTTTAATGGTTAATTTCCCATATTATTTATAGTGATTAAATAATTTTACCACTGTTTTTTGTGATAAATTTTAATGTTATATCGTGATATGAATTGTTTCTGAGTGGGTTAATGATGATTAACTAGGATAAATGTTAAATATTTGCTATATGTGTTTAATTGATATATATGAATGTGGGATATGTACTACTACATCAACATCAAATATATCAGATTTATTGATAAACATGTATGGGAAATAAAATACTTCTTTAGATTCCTATATCTAAATGAATGGTATATGTGTTTGGAAAATGAACTACTGCTTCAAAATCCCATTGTTATAAATGAGTTGTGCTTTAATGAATTGTGTATTAAATACCTATAGAGTGCTAGACAAGTAATTCAAGGGAATAAATGATGGAATTAGATTATAGTTTTATCCATCTTTGATATTAATTTGAAATGAATAGTTACTGAAATACCATGATTATAAATAATTTTTATTGTCCCAATGTGATTTTGTTCAGACTCCAACATGGGTTGGGTTAGGTAATGATGGTGTGACTCTATTTATTAACCTATGGTTATATGTGTTGAAATAATGAATAATTGAATATATTAAATCTATATATTTTTTTGTAGAATTTTATTTTTTATACAACACCACACACTATTATTGACCTAATATTATTTTAGATTCCATTGGTGGTGGCCTTATGATTTGTAAAGACACCATACTCAGGATTCCTGATTGGTACCCGAATAGACATCATGTTTGCTGTATATGATAAGGGAATAATTTCTATGGTAGATTACTAGTTTGGGATAGAAAATGGATGATAGAACCGCATTTGATTCAAGAACCACTTGAGAGTTTTCAATGTCTATATTTAATTTTTATGCTTTTATATTTCCATATATCATGCAATTAAAATGTCATATATTCTATTATTTTAGGATATTTTGTCTTTTTTTCCGGTCATCAAGTGATTTTTCTTGGTTTGGTAGCTGAATAGATCATTATTTTATTCATATTTATTTCTAATATTGTGATACATTGATAAGGATGGTATAGTCTCACAATGGATGACAGTAGACCATCAATTCTAGTTGGAAGCCTCCGGCATATGGGGAGGCACGCTGGAAGTCTTGTGACTAATCAACTCGGGGAATTGGTTTGTGGAACCCAAGTCAATACATTATAGAACACATAATATCCAATGGTGAGTGATTTAAAATAGATTTTTAAAATAATTCCACCATTATATAAGATCATATATCACACTAAAAATATCTAAAAATTGAATCACTCTATAAATTAGGTTATGAAAATTTTCCAAATTTTAGTTAGTTTGTATTTGGTATTTATATCCTAAGTTATGGTCCTATTTAAATAGGTCATATCACCTCCCTCATCATAAATATGATGTCAAAATTATTACAACCTATTTTAGAGTAATGTTATTCATAAAATCCTTAAATATTCAACATTTTTATTCTTCTTCCCGCAATGATTCATTCCATTTTCATATTACTATATGGATCAAAAAAGGAAAATATTATGGTTTTAAAAGTTATATGGATAAATAAATTATTCTGAAATATTATTTTATTTTTAAATGTTCTAGTATGAATACATTATTGTAATTGAGGAATCCCTTATCATAGATGGTCTTTATCAATGTTATGTACCCATTAGAAGTGAACATGATATATTCAAGGGTTTTTAGAGTGAATTAATTATGTCTCATATGATTGATACATAATGAAATTACATTTTTGGGTGATGCATAATGTTTTATTTATAGATAATATGTTTCTGGAAAACATTTAATGTATTTGGGAACATGATTTTACATTATATAAAGTAGTCATTTCACTTTTCATGCCTAATAATATTTTGATGTCATTAGATATTGTTCAATGCATTGAATATAAATCCCAAGACATCTGAAGACTATATTAGGGATCATAGAACAATTTCATAGTGTAGAATGATGCTACATTTTAGTGGTAATTCGTTTCTAAATAAACAAGGAATCAAAAAACTAATAACATTGTATTATGTATATAAAATTTATTGGGAGGTTGAAGTTCCCTTTTAATGTTAAAAAATTATGCATTGGGAAATGAAACAATTTCCTTTATTGAATATTAAAAATTAGAATATTATTGGCGACAAATCTGATAGATGAATATTTCAAAAACCTTATTTTGTACAAATATTCAAATGAGTATTTAATATTTTTTTCTCTAAATAAATTTAACATATATTCAATATTTTATCACTACTAATAAATTTTATGTATTTTTCATATTAAAAACATAAAAGATCTGGTGAAATTTAATTTTCTAGATTAATATATATTTAATTTTGATTTAATGAATCTATATTTAAGAATCATTATAAATATATAAATATATATAGAGGAACCAGAAATCATTCCATAGTTACAATTAAAAGAAACAAATTCATTCCTTTAATTATTTCCCTGATATGACAGTAATATATTTTCAATTATTTTTATCCATGTCCCAACCGATAATAATTTGTACATTTATTTTATAAATAATTATTCACTATAAATAAGATGTTTATAGGATATGTGTTTCAATTACTGAAACTCATTCTATCAATTGACATATCAAAATAAAATAAATTTCTATTATTTAAAATTAAATTTAATATTTAAAAATAAATAAATAATGCATATTAAGGAAAAAATGTATTTTATTGACAATACTCCTCATGTATACCAATACACTCATTTATTAACATTTCAACGTATATATCCTGTAAAGTAAATTACTTGAATTCATAATGGATTGTTTTAATTAAATTTACTATGAATTAAATACAAAATTTGGGAGTCATAAAAATCACCATTTCTATATGAAAAATATTTTTTCATGCACTCCTCTATTCCAATCAACAATAAATATTTCACTACCATAAATATCTCTTGAGAATTTTTGATTAAAAAATTAATCTGTTGAATTATATATTCTTTACCAATACCTTCCACAAGTATATGATCATCTATAAAAATCATTGTTAGTTTTTTTATTTTATTGGTATAATGATTTAAAAAATATTATCCTTTATTTTTTTAAGTGTACCTAACCTACAATGGAACAAACTTAAATATATGACATAATGTAGAACAATCCTTATTTTTAAAAATACACATTCCTAGAAAATCATAGAATGGGTCATGTTTAATATCACCATTATCATTTTCATTTCATGTTTTTGCAACAAAATATATCTTATTACTTAAACATATTTCTCCCAAATGATGAAAGATACCTTTTTAAGTCTAGGATAATATTTCAGATCATGGAAATTCATTATGAAAAAATATATTAATATAACAATCTTTATAATTACCTAGCATCATTATTGCATCATTGGAGGTAGATTATATATCAGTTATGTCTAATTTGTTTTACATTTCAAATAGAATCATATGTACACTAGTGCAAAAACAAGATTTAAAGTCAGTTTGTTTTAAATATAAATGTTTATATTTAACTGACATTGATAAAGGTGATGTGAAAAATATGGTTTTTAGCATTAGTTATTTAAAAACAGACATAAAAATAGATTTCGGTTTGCTTTTGAGGATTGGTTTATTAATGAAATAGACGCCAAAAATAGGTGTTGGACAATGTTTTTTAATAAATCCAATACTAAACACCAAACCAGAAATGTGGTTTTAGGCCTCGTTTATTTATAAAATCTTATGCTGAAAACTGTGCTATTTTTTGATGATTCATTGTAAGTTTCTATAAAAATTGATGCCACGATTTTATAAAAATAAAGAAAATTTAAAATTATATCCCCATAATAATCATAGTCTCTATAATAAAAAAATAGTATACTGAAATAAAAAAGAATGATTCTTTTATTAAAAATAATTATAAAGAAATGTAATTTTTTATAGTTAATAAAACAATAATATACGAATTTGTATTTTAATGTTGTATTAAAAATCACATGCCAGAAATTTATAACAAGAACACTATTGATTTCTGTTGATGCATTTATTTCATGTCATTATGTTCAAATACCTATTACCAGTGAATTTTTTTTAAATGTTGTATTAGGAAAACTTAATACTGACAAAAAACAAAAGAATATACCTAACATAAATAATAATCATACTAAAAAAATTGTTCTCAAAAAATGATCAATGATGGTTATCTTCATCATGTGTGTATGAATCAACATAATTGAATATCAATAATTACATTGAATGATATACGATTAAAAACAAAGAATAAAAGGAATGAAATAAAATAGTTAATATGACTAACCTAATCATAATTATTCATTATCATAGTTTTGATTATCTCATATAAGAATCGTAGAACATAATAACTTCATTTGATATAACATTTTTTACAATGACACTACAATTAATCAACCATTAACATGATAATAAAACCACTATTTATATATATCCAAACATCAATGTAATATATAATATTAAAAACAATTACCTTTACTTTTTAATAGTTTATTTCATATTGCATCTCTCATCACAAGTGATCATTGTTAAATTTTTTTTGTGACCTACATTTTTATATATATCAACTATTAGTACACATATAACAAATGATAATTAAACATAATTATTATATAAAAAATTATACACATCTAACAAGATGGAAATTTTTTTATGAAAAACACCTGAATAACAGTAAAACCAATATAATGTTTCTTCACATCGGCTATATACGCAAAACATCCAATTCCCCCTATAATATAAAAAGATCGCATTTATTGAATTCCAAGGAAATTAGTTCAAAATTATTCTTCTACACATACCCATCAATAAATGGAAAAAACCAACACCCAATATCTATCATTAATGACCTTTCACATATATATGCCTGTCTATTTTCAGATGAAACATATTGCATATCTGTTGAAATGTATTTTGGATCTATAAAACTGTAAACACCTTTTGTTCTTTTTCAACAGGACACATGTGATAAAAACTAATTAAAAATGTAATATAGTTATTGAATTTAAACCCTAAGTATTTAAGAAAATAAAAACTAACTCATCAGATTACTTATGTGAAAAAAACTATAGCAGATGCCAGATGAGCTCTTTAAAATCAATTTGATATATGACATCTTTGAATAATATTTTCAAGGGATGGTATCTTCCAAATATATCGAATGAAATCATAAACTCAAAGACATTAAGAATGGAAGGAGAAACCTGATATAATATTTCTTTCCCATCAAACATATCTAAAGTATCTATAATTGTTTTTTCTTGAATATTGGGTTTCCTTTTCTATATTTATTTAGATTTCAGATACACCTATATAATTTAAATTCTAGAAAAAATAATAAGAAATTTTCAATATGATTTATTTAATATTAAAAAAACATACCTTATATAAAATATAATGAATAAGGATAGATGGAAAATATAAAAATGACCGCTACAATCTCCAACTCTGGTAATCTTCATGATAGGTAATGGTAGTTGATCATTATGATCAATTATATAATGTATCAATACTTGAATCGTACCCATATGAATTGGATGGTGATGTACAAAAAACCCCAAATAATGAAAGACTATTGGAAATAAAATATGCACATCAGAATATTTTTCATGGAACTCACAGTATAAGGTTGGGTCTGTGTGAGGAAGGAGAGGATCTAGGTAGGTAGTCCTGGAAGGCTAGGTGGGTTGGGATGACTGCAAAAACTGTGACTATCTCGTGATTTGTTATAAAATAGAATAATGCATAGTTGGATGAATTCTATTTCCCATATATGGTTTCATATATTTTATTTGATCATTTTAGGATTCAATTTTTGTGTTTCTTGGATGATTACTTGGATGACCATAAACATTTCAAATACTAACTCTTTCCTCCTATCCTCTTTTCTGGATAGAGTATTCAAGATTTCTTAATGTAGTGGATAATATTTATATCCTACTCTTAGGGATAAAAGTTTCATGTGTTCGTTTCTCTTGACGTTTATCCTAAAATAAAAAATGAAACTGGTATATTATTACTGTTAATTTAGAAATTAAAAAAATCAAGAAAAATAATAATTTTACTTATAAGTCGTTAATCTAAATATTTAGTTTTATCTATGAGATTATTGTAATTTTTTCTTTTACTCAGTAATTTCTATTTCTCATTCACGTGTGTGGATATAGAGGACCTAATTGGACCTCATCATAACCACTAGTAGAGTGAGATCTCAGTACTTCAATCTTTTCCTTATTATTATTTTTCTCCAATAATGTTACCCTATGTCTGATAAAGTATGAGGGTAATCATATTACAACTAGATGTCTTTATAGGATTTTATAGATTCATGTTATATAAATAGAAAATTAATAATAATTAGTTACATATATATAAAATTATACAATATAATAATAAATAATTATCATACATGAAATGTTTCATTTTTTCGGTTTGAAAAAAAATCATGTATCGCCATCTAAAAATGGATGCTTGATGAATGTGATTTCATTTATTCTCTTTCAAAACAAATACATTTTTCAAATTTGTTTTTAAATCCCATCATCGAATCACCAATATAGTAAGACATCTTTTCATAAATTTGTTTTTCATCAAAATTTAATTTCATCAGTAATTGAATAACATAAATATTAGTCATTTAAGATATATCATATTAAAAAATTGAGGTAAAATAAATTAATTGAGATATTATACCTTCATGGCCTTACAAAGTGGATCTATCTCCATATTATCAATAAAGATAAAATCATGATATAAAATATTAATCTTGTAATGGTTATGTATACTGATATAGTTGATAAACTGTGTTTAATTTGGGAAAATATCATTGTTATTTTCATCTCAAATAATATGTAATCACTCTTCTACATGAGAATGTTATAGTTGTGATAAATATGTGATGCCACCATTATTAAATAGAGAATTCAATTTTTAAATAGTAAGAGTAGAAGAATCCCCTATAATGTCTGGTCTATATTCCTCTAATAATTTTTTTTTGTAAATTAAAAGTTTTCATTCATTACAAAATTATAATATTTAATAATTTATAATGTGAAAAAATAAAAATTCATTGGTAGATGTTCCTTTATATTAATATCTATATCATTCATTGTAATGGGAAAATTTAATGAAATTTTTGCGTATCTAAATATTATTATAAAGTTAGTGATTAGAAAAAAGGAAATAAAAACATGTAAGTAAAAAATATGGCATAAAAATGTATGTTTTTTAAAAAATAATGATGTTATGATTCATAAATAAATAAAAATTATGCAACATGAACAACTAAATATATATAATTCTTCAAAGAAGATATAATCATTTAAAAATTTTAATACAAATTTTTGAAATGGTCCACAAATATGAAAATTAATGAAAAATATAATAATGTACTTCTGGTATTTCAAGGAATAAATGTTTATCCATAACCATGTAATATAAAAATTTGACACAAAAAATCAAATAAAATTTGAAATGTATATAATTAAATATAAAATAATTATTAAATAATATTGTTTTTACACATGTAAATTTTTTAAAAAATATAATTTAAATAATTATGATATTATTTGGGAGAGTAATATAGTTTTTTCTTATATCCCTTTAATATGATCATTTCATGTTTCATGTACTATGTCAGTGTTATAGTCACCAATATCCAGAAATTTTGTAATATACAAAGAAACCTCATATAAATCTATAACATCATCATTGTCATCATCATCCAAATGTATTATTTTCCCGTGGAAAATGATGGACCATCAGTCCTTTTATGGAACGATGAAATAAAATATTTTCTTTTCTTTTGTGTCTATGATAAATGGTTTCTCATTGCAGCTAAATATTTTAAAATCAACTAGTTTAACCCCATATTAATCATATTTTGTACAACTTTTACTTGAAATCTAATTACTCTTATTCACATTGACTCAAATTTTAATATAATCAATTTACCACATGTCTTCAAGTACTCTAAAATATTTAATTGATGCAGAAATTTTTTGTTATCTTTTTTACATAACAATCTTTTCACCTCTACGATGACTATTTCACCACCATTTTGAATAGGACTCTTATCATCCAACATCTTTGTGTAAAATGAGGGACAATAAAAATTAAAACCCAGCCATGTGATTACCTTAATAAATGGTCTCCTGGATACCATTTTAATGTGTCTGATGCATATATATTTGTGATGAATTTATCTTTAATCCATGAAACAAATGACTTTCTATGTTCAATCATCGTGAATTTTTTTTCTTTAATTATATAGAAACTTTAATTCTATAATTTGTGATGATATTTAGGATTAAACCTCCATTGTGTTGTTTAAAATTTATAAATTTTCCCGCACTAATTCATCATGTATAATAATAATTACCTTTATGCCTCTAATCCCTCTATGTTCAATATCAACATGCATATATCAGATCAAGGAGGACCAATATGATCCAATTCATACAAGTAATCAGCACAAAACACAACAAACTCATCTGATACTTATTTTTGAATAATAAGGGCCTTTGTTCGGAAAGTATTTTTCACATATAACTTCAATATATTAAGATATATTTAAAAAGGATACATTCATCATAAATAAATAGTTCCACATGTTCTAATCCCACGCACCAAATTGAATCCCTAGATAAACCATTATATCAAAAAATGTAAATTGGAAATACATTATTATTTGAAAAATAATATGATATTATTCATTCCCCAATACATATAAAAAACTAGGATCAATGACAATGAAAAAATTAATTTTAAAAAAATTACATAACCTAATGATAGTCTTTCTGAAAGCATTCATCAATATACCACATAGGGTGATTGGTAGAAGTTGCTGCATCAATATATAAAAATCACGGGAATTCATAAAAATTAATTACGAATCATTTCATGACACCAAATTCTTTACATTTGAAGAGTGGAACATGGGAACATTAATTTGAGGAAAATGTTAGAAAAAATTAATCTTATCAATATTTCTTATTGAGTGACAAGCCAATGGTAAATATGTTCTATTTTCTTCAATAGTGGGAGAAAACTCTAAATGTATTCCCATAGATATCAAGTCCAATCTAGTATTAAATCTAACCTTTTTATTTTCTTTTATGTCCAAGAAATTTCCATTCAAACAATCACACATTTTATTCTCAACATATATAACATCAATGTTATGGTTTATCCCAAAAAATCTATAATATGGTATTTCTAAAAAGATAGACAATTTCATCAAGAAATTTTTTAAATACCAAAACATATTTTCTTTCCATGTGTGGAATAAATATATTTTACCTATTCATAATATTTTATAACTAACAATGGTCTAGAGGGAAGGTTGATTTCTTGTAAACCATTGAATTCTTTTTTCAATCAATAATAACTATGATCAATTCACAAAAATCATCGATGCATTAGGTACACTATAATTCTTCGATTCTAGAATTGATAAAATGAAGTCCCTTATTCACAAATTGGAAAATATTTATGTCCCATGACACTATATATAGATTTTTTTCAATGTGTAGGAAACTCATAAATAATGAAATTTATCATTGTGTGCAATAGAAAATAATCTTTCTTGTATGCATCAAAACATTTATCATATGCCCCTTATAGTAGTTTCAAATCATCAATCAATGGTGACAGATAAATGTAAATATCATTTTCAAGATGTTTGGTTCATAAATCATCAATATTATCATAAAATATTTTTTATTCATATATTGATATGGGGGAAAGTCTTAAACTACAATAAAAATGGTCCATGCACTTTGTTGGCTACATAGATTTTGATATAGATTTATGCAGTTAGTAGAAAATCACATTCATTGATTTCGAACTTCACATCCAAAATCATGAAATTTTTTATCAAATCTCTTCCATTGTGGTGAATCAGTAGGGTAACATAAGTTTCCATTAAAGATTCTCTCATCTAAAAGTCATCTTATCCTTTTTGCGTCAATTGAATTTTCAAATAGACGCTTCAAATAATGAAATATTAGAAGGTACTAAATTTAATTAGAAGGATATGTGATTATCGTACATACAAATGAATCATATTTAAATTATTTTAATTTATAAAATAATTATTAGATGATATTAATAGAATACACAAAAATTATTTTTTTCTGAAATTAGATGTTAGTACCCAATAATGAATCGAAATTAACTTTTTTATCCATATTATAGCATGATGTCTCACACATAGGAAAGCATGAAAAATATTCATATTCATTCCTATAAAATACAAGATAATTAGGGAAATAATGTCTCTTATTAGCCCCAATCCCATGGTGTAAATTTTTTTCATTACCTCATAATTGGTATCTGGAAGCCTATTACCTTCTGGATATTGCCCTTTTAAAACCTCAGGTATGTTGGAGAAACATTTATCACTCCAGCAATTCCATTATTTCATTTTAACTAATCTCAAATCTACTAATAACACTATATATATCCTACAACCACGGATTAATAGTTTCTCAGAATCTTCATACAATATTTAAATTATTGTTTTGTTTTTTATTTCAACAACTAAATCATGGATTAATTATTCAGTACAATCCTCTGATTCACTATGAATTTTGTCATCAACATTGGATGTTGAGTTAATAGTTCTTTCAAAATTCCAGACCAAACATGTATAATTAAGGCTAAACCATTGAATATGGGATGATCCTAGATTTCATGAGAGTTTAACATTCTCATATTCAAACACATAATATAAGGAACAAAAAAAATATATGTTCTAAAGATTTCTTTTTTTAAATTCCATGAATTAATCAACTATTTTTTTTTATATTCACTAGTGGTTCTTCGTAAATTCATCCATTTATAATCCATTTAGCACCTAAGATTGTAATATAATTATTGAATATATTGAAAAATATTAACATTTCAATATAATATAAAGATACGTTTTATACAAAAAAACATACAATAAAAATGATTGGTAGTCATATAGGAAATATTAATGATTATTTGTGAAAACAAATACTCTAATATAGGAATTTATTATGTGTTATGTGTCTTGATGATAAAAAATTAGATTATTTTTTTAGAATAAAGATTTAAAAATATCACAACTTATTTAAACTAATATATATATATAGATATATACACACACACATATATATATATTTATACATATAAACAAAATAAAATTTCTTCATATATATTAAAATATTCCCCAATAGGTGGTTTGGGTGGAAGGGGGTTAGGATGTGGGGTGGTGGTCTCAAGGTATAGCCCCTGAGCTATCATCCTTTGTAGCATGAGTAAATAAATAATACCCACCTTCTATATATAAATAGATAAATTTTAAATAGTAAAAAATAATCAGAAAACATTCTGATCTGGTGAGAGATATCAATGATTATATTTAATAAAAGAAAAAAAATACTATATTAATTTTTTTATTTAAATAAAAAATTATAAATAATGATTGATGTCCCTAATAAAAGAAATAAAAATATTTTTTTCATGTTTAGATGGAATATTTTGAAACAACTATAAGACAACAAAACTTCTATTCTACCTAGATTCTCCAAAATAGAATTCAATATTCCCCTTAGTTATAACCGAGAATAAATCAATTTTATAATACCATCAAATATATAATTAATATAATTAATAAAAAATTAACAAAAATTAATAATTAAATGTCAAATTTATACAATCAAACGAAGGAGTGAATCAAATTTATAACTAATAAATTGTGAATTTATCATTAAAAATTTTACAAACCACTTACAAACATGGGATTTTTACACTACATGATTGATCATAAATATCGATAGAATCCTTCAAATTAATATTGAGGATAAATAATACAACAAAAAATTAAAATCATTTCATAAAACAAAAAAAAATATCAACAAAAAAACTCTAATCATAGCACCACTCAAAAGTAATTAGGTTACTAGAGGAAAAATATACATATAATGTCCCTTGAAATCCTTGGTAAGAAATATAATAAAATGAATAATTATAACATTTTCAAAACAATGAACATTAAAAATATAATTACAAATTACTTATAATCAGAATTCAAATCCATTTTAAAAGAGTTACAAAGTGATATAAAAACAAGGATCGTGAAAGGATTAATGATAGATGGTGAGGGATCACAAAAATATGATTCAAATAGACCAAAATCTTCCACAATAGCAATATCAAGGTTTTTAGTTTCTATTAGAAGTGTTATAGTTTGTGAGAAAAATAAATGAGAAAAAGAAAAAATAAGAGTTTCATGGTAGGGTTTTTTTAATGTGTTTTAACGTTGGTTTTTACTAAAATCGACATCAAAATAATTTTAATTTCAGTATTGGTTTTCCATAAAAAGATGCAAGAAATATAAAACTCTCTATTTTTGACATCACATTTATTAAAAACTGATGGAAAAAAACAGTATTTTTGGAATATTTGTATTGTATCAATGATGACAAATACCATCTTTTCAGTATCAATTATAAATAAAGGCAATTTTAAAAATAAATATCTTTATATTTCAATGTCGATTATTATAAAAACTGATGCTGAAATATAAATCATTTTCAATTATAACATCGGTTATGTATAACCAACATTATATATATGATTTTAAAATTTATTTATCTACTACATATAGATTTATTTAGATATTTTTTTCACACATAACCACTATAAGAACATTAATAATATTCATTACTCATTTCTTATATAAAAACATTAACATGATGAATAACAAACATCTGAGTGGGAATATATTATTCTTCAATACAATCACAAGATATACTCCTGGAATTGTTCTAAACATAACAGAAAAAATATTATTCATGTAGATAATGACTCCATTTATCATTAAAAGTTTATCGTTTCTGATTATAAGAATTTTATTTATGGTATTTATACATTGATTAACCAATTCCCTTTGACATTCCATTACAATGATTCACTGCTGCTTATTATTGATGTGTGGTTTTGGGGTTTCAAACATCTTGAAACTATCATCACTCTAGAGATTATAATATCTAATTTTATTAAATATTCACCAAATATCCCTACAAATACTATCAACTATATTTTTATTTTAATAAGACATCATAATGTTATTCATTGTCAAAAAATTAAAACACATGAAATTAATATATATTTTCATATACTTTTACTACCATGACTCTGGACCATATGGGAACTACCCTCCATATTACTACTTTCATTAAGACACAATTCCATCATGTGGTAAAAAAATTCATCACTATCAGTTTGTTCTTATACATATAATCTTCTTTAAGAAACCAAGATAAAATTCATTGTTAACTAAAATAACTATAAATAAATTATTAGAAACTTTGATTATTTTATAATCATTTTAATGTTAAAAAATTGAACTGAATCAATAAATATTAAATATCCTTTTTTATAACCCTCTATTATTAACATAGAGAATATTGTATCCTATAGTATTTATTATTCTACTTACTATGGATGAATCCATAAATTTATGATCATGTAACATAGTATTCTAGAAAATCATATTAGGTTCTTGCATGGCCTTATATGACCTTTTGAGTATCATAAATCACATTGATTATTATGTTTTCCATTATTCTTGATAGTATCATTTTTTAAACATTTACAAAATAATGGAAATAATATTCTTATACATTTCATTCAATTTATCCTCTATATCAATCATTTAATTGTTTTCGAATTTGATATATTGAATCAATCTTTTGAATACCAACATAAAACATCATTCTCTATAACTGAAAAAAACTACCCATAACATTTTTTCATCATTATAATTCCACTATATAGGCACATCATTACTATAATAATATGACTTCTCCATAATGTTATATGTAATAATAAATTAATTTTTCTCTAATGAGAATGGAATTTTTTATTCATAATAATTGATTATACTAAAATTTATAAGAATTATCAATAAAAAATGATAACAACACCAGGATATAAATTTTATCATATAAAAAATATCCTTGTGTTAAACAATAATCATTTTTGTCTTCCTTGTTACATAATTATTCCAATTATATTTTTTTGACCTTATGTTTCACTATAATATTTTAAATATTTTAATAAAAAACAAAATTTATCTAAACTAGTGTTTTTAATGATATAAATAAATTTATTTAAATTTACAATTCTCAAATAGAGAAATAATTATAGATAAGAAAAAAATATTGTAAAAAAATTAAATAATTAAATCATTTTGGAATCACTGGGATATAACTTCACCTAATAAAACTATTTATGACTAAATTAATTTGCATATAATGAAATGTGTATATCATGTTAATTTCCATATTGAAAAAATTATAAAAATAAATAGTCACCAAATATTTCATGGAAAACTACCAAAATGGGTGTTGCAAAAAACCATTGGAAAAAGAAGTAACTAAATAAATTTAATGTTTTCTATATACTCTATTTCTATTATAAGGAGAAAATCATATATATTTGTCTTTTGACAAAAAAAGAAAAAATAATAGTTATAAATAAAAATAAAATTCATAAAATATTTATTTATTTAATTAAACTAATAAATTCCACAAAGTGAATCAATTATAAAAAAAATCAGTTTCCGTCTTCTCCACTAAATTCTCGGCTATTTGGGGGTTTTAATACCCAAATATTCCACACTAATTATCCTATTTAAATAATTTTGGCTGGGGGGTTGGGAATATCCTTAATAAACTAAAGGGGTGATGACTATTATATATTGAAAAATTTTAGGGTTTTTAATGAAATTATAGAAATAATATTTATTGATTTCCACCCAAAAAATTAATTATCCTTTTTTAGGATACCTATTTCATATTAAATATAAATATAAGAAATAAAATATACGTTTTTATCATTAATTTTGTATTTTAGGATATATGAATTCCATCCATATTTTTCATTTAATTTATCATATACGCTTATATTCATTTTAATCAAAATAATATACAGACTTATATAACGTACAAGTATTTCATGTTGGTAATCAATGTGTATAAACATATTTTAATTTTAAGGTGAAAATAACTTATTTAGGGTAATATTTTAATAACCATATCCATTAACACATTTTATTTGAAAATATTAAGCTTAATTATATGTAAAGTACAAACTTAAGATCGAAATTTATGGTGTCTTGTAAAACATTGTAAATAATTATAAAACATGAAAATACCTTAAAAAATATATTTTTTCAACCATTATAATTTGGACTTAAATCCCTTTTGAATCCTATAACTTCCAAGGATATATTGAGAATATATAGAAAAATTTATGTGCTAAAAAACATAGTCATGGAATAAACATCGAAATGTAGCATAGAACTTGGAACAGAGGGAATAATGTGATATCATAAAAGGAATGGTATATGACTGAAAATACAGTTGAATAATATAAGAAACATTAGATCATATGTTCTTGTAAGATTAAGAATATGGACGTAACATATACCAAGGGAGAAACATCTATCTAGACAAACATCCATAACTATATCACATGGTGGACCATGTCTAATAATGGAGTTTGTTTCCTCCCTAATCCCATAAATTATATCTCTAGATATAAATACATTTCATAATTAACTAGAGAACTATATGGTAAGATCCATAATAACATGTACATGAATATGTGTTCAAAAAATAGAAATCAAATATGTGGAATAAACGTATGGATTACCCACAGAATAAAATGGGTTTCCTATTCATTTTATAAATAATATCTCAATGGTGTTTCATAATAGAATCCAGTAAATAAGGGATTAGATAAGTCCTGGAAATTCATACGGTATTAGAAAATAGGTCATGAATACTGATGTCCAACTGTTGTGAATATAAGAATAATAGTGTCTAGGTAATAATAGATATGTTCCACTTAAGCATGGTTTTAGTGAAAATAATGTAGATTCATTAAAAATATGAGGGAATAATTATTTACAAAAAACAAGATATGAACTATATTAGTTTTTCAAGATAAAATGATGGGTTTTTGGAATTTTTGTTTTCAAAAAACATTTCATGGATTTCACTAAATGATGTGTATGAAACATATTATTTACCTTTGATATGGTTTTTATAATGTGGTGAATTGAGAAGGGAATGTTTTTTAACATATTTTTTCACATAAAAAAAATATTATTTGTCTAATATTTATCTTTTTGGATCATATAAACATAAATTTTTGTAATTATGTAATAATAATTAAGAAATAAGTTGTGAATAATAGAGAGAAAGCATAACCTAAAGGAAAAAATAGAGGTGCAGATAGATCCCTTACCTTATGTATGAATATGTTTTATAAATTCAATTAATTTCATATATAATAAAATTAGATGAATTAGTTACATAATTATTGAAAATATTCATATATATTTGTTTTATTATAATTTTATTATCTTCATTTATGTTCATTTCATTAAGTTATATTGTATTTATTTAATCGTTCTGGGAGTGTTCGTCTAATGGTTTCATTAGCAATTAGCTTCCTCATATTTAGGGATGTTCCTATCTAATGAGAATAGTAATCCTTATGATAAAAACTATTTTATTAATTATGTTCCATATTATTAAAGAGTCTATACATCATTTCAAATTCTAGTATATGGATTATTCATTTTATAAAATGTGAATGATAAATATTTACTTTAATTTAGAAAAAAAATTCCGAACATCGCAAACAATTTTAAATTTATATGATATTTTAAATATATATTTATTTCATATTGTGAGACCATATATAATATATATATTTTTTCGTCATTATAAACAATTAAATGTGAGTCTAAACCAACCATGAAATTTGAAATCTGAAATTATTACTCATCATCCACAAAGATAGTGAACCAACCTATTACAGATGAATTTTTAATTTTTAGAATAAAATGAAGAATTAAGATATTTTATTATGTACATTTCATTAATTTAGTAAAATTACTATATATATGATATTTTATTTATTATTAAAATTTGAATTTCATTGAGGATATAGTAAATAAATTAAAACCGGTAGGTGGAAAATTTTTCCCCTAGAATATCACCTCTTTGAAGAAGTCTTTTAGGAAAATTGAATTGAACTGTTGGAGGGACTAGAAACTCTAGGACATGAGGAATATGATAGTGATGGAAATTATTCATATTATTTGAAATCTACAAGGTGTATAATGTGTGAGGAGAAGGAGTGATGTGGGGTGGTATTTATAAGAGGATGATAGGGGTGTTTTTTATTATTATAATCAATAGTTTATTATTTTGGCTCAAGAATATCAATAGTTTTGAGTTTTCTAACAATATAATATAACTAGTTAATTTGACTTCAAAATAGTGGGTTATCACATAATTAATGTCTAAAAAATACATGTAATTAGATTATAATGTTAAAAACTGTAAATTATTTATTTCATTATTTACCTAAATTTAATTTGTTTAAAAAAAATCAAAAACAATTCAGCATAACAATTTTTTTAAATTTATATTCCAAAAATAGAGAATATTTTATTAACATTTTCAAATAATTTTGAGAAATTAAATTTTACAATAAAATAATAATTTATTCAAAAAAACATATTATAATATTATGAAAAAATATTTGGAACTCTAAAAATGAAGTTATTTTAAATTACAATTATATTATAATTATAAAACAACTTATTATTAATTTATGACACCATTTTATTAAAACAATATTAAATAATTGTATTTTTAAATTTTTCTAATTAAATAGTTATGTTTTACAAAAATTACCAACACCTATATTATCATTTACAAAAATTACTTGTACAATGATTTAAATATATAATATTAATATTTTATAATATTTATAAATTTATATATATATATATATTTTTTATAATATTATAACCATAATATTACATTTCAAAATTATTAGATGACTATTCCAATAGTCGTGTTAATATTCCAAATATCATATTACTATTCTACTAATCAAGTTTATAATGTTTATTTGGGTTCTCTGTATCCTATAAATGAATCTTATTCAGTTCAATAATCATTCCCTTATATATTTCCTTAATGTTTTTTATACATTCCCCTGAAAAATAAATATTATGTTTCAAAAATTATTATTTATTTCTACAGTATTTTACATGAGTGAAATCATTTTGGTTGATCGAGAAGATCCAAAGTCTCATATTCTGATTCTCTTATTATCACATTATTATACCTTTACAAATATTAGAATTTTTATTGGTTTATATAATAAATAATGTTACATTGAAATAGTTTCTTTATATTATATGGATGGAAATATCAATAATAAATTTTTTGGGGAATTACATTCTCCCCACCTATAAAATTAGTCTTCAATATTTGATTTTACATAATAATTTGAAATAGTTATGGGTAGTTCTCATTAATCTTGTCATATGGTTCCCTAGTCACTTCTTTATTTTTATGGTTCAACTATATTACATTTACTTGGTGAGTAGTCTTGTTGCAAAGAAAATTATCTCTAAATTCTACGATCTTTATCAAATTAAACTCAATATAGAGATCATATTCCATCTATACAACTTGTGAATTCAGTACACATGAGGTGTTTTTTGGGTACATCTTAAATTGATATATGTTTAATACATCATATACTTGATACATACTTTGTGGAAGTGATAGTAAATTTTGCACAGTTCTAATGAAATCAAGAATCAAAAAGGGGATAATGTACCTTGGAGGTTGAATTCCCTTCATCCTAAATATCTTGATTTCATTCCATATAGATATGTAGAGGAATATAATGTCCCTAACCCCAAACTCTATAAATCATATTTTGTTTTATACATAAATCTTCAATCATCTTTTGAAATCCATGATGTGATGATGAATTTTCTTCCCATTTCTACCATTTCTCGCCCCTTTCTAGTCCTACAATCTTATATTCACAAACTTCAACCCAAAATTCATCCGTTCAGTATAATTTCTCAAAAAATAATTGATATGGATACATTATTATGGTTTTTTGAATTTTTTTTGTAATATAACTATACTAGAGGAAAATTATGGAACAATCATCCATTTAATTCTGTCTATAATGATCTTAACATATCTTCCAATTTCTGTATAGTTCACCAACACAGAAAATCCATTTTGAGGTTAAAAAGTTTTATTGATGTTCATATCAATTTATAGATTATGTTGGATACTTTTCTTGAAATTATAGGTAAATTTCATATCTCAATCTGATAAATATGATAATGGTTCTCCACGAAATCTTAAGAAATAAATATTTTATATATGTGCATGTTGAACTAATATGAAGTCAACTTTAATTGTAATAATGTGATCAGTTTATTTAATATGATCCACAAAAATTTGTATAGATTTATTTCCACTAGATGTCGTTGGAATTAGAATGAAAATTTCTATAGTTATTTTTTCATGTTTATATAGAGGCATAAGTAATGGTTGCATGGCACCCTTATAATGATTCTTTATATCAATCACTTGATGAAAACCTGTAACCTCCATTTATAATCATATATCTGCTTCTTCAAATTATTTTATGAATAGTTCTCTCAGATACAAAGATACATCTGTATGTTTCATGGGTGTGTAGAGAATAATTTTTTATTTCAATCATTAAAAATATCTTTATTTATCATAGTATTTATAGTACACATATTTGGAAGAAAAATAATACAAATGTTTCTTCATAAGTGTTGAATTTGGAGGGTCTCCCATTTCTGATAGATTCTAACCACTTCTTAATTTCCACATCATATATTTGATCATCCATTATCTTCTCTAAAATAGATGTTTGAGAAATAATTTGATAAAGGTATGATTATATAACTTACATTAGGATTTCCATTTCAATTCATTTCAAGTCTAAGTATAGTGGATCATTATAAAATAACATCATTAATAATGTCACGTGATCATTTCTATATAGAGAAACATTGACTTTATTTTCCTTTCTAGGATGGTAGTTGATTAAACATTCATAATCCATGATTAACTCAGACCATATTCACTAAAGAATATTAATATCCTTCTATTTAAATATATAATTGAGGCTCTTTTGATCACTATATATCTAACACATCTACACATAGAGATAACCCCTCTATATTTTCAACATGAAGATCGAATCCACCAACTCCATATCCCTTTTTGGATAGTTTATCTCTTTAAAATTATGCAATATTTGAATATAAGGTTTCAATTTATCATTTTGAATCCGTAAAAAATATTAAATATTTATCTTTTGTATCTTCATACACCACAATGAGTTCCCCAAAAGTAAGTAGTGTTTGTATTAGTGTAGTAATAAGCCTCTTTTTAAATTATTGATGTATTATTCACATTCACTAGTACATAAAAACATTAATCCCTTTAGTTTGATCTTGGTTAATGGGTTTTAAAATCACTATAAGTTCATCACAAAGATTCGGTAATAAACAGATTACCAAAGGAAACTACATACCCCATAATAGACGTTGTCTTATGCCTCTCCTTGATTGCCTTGGTCTTATAGGTGTCCCAAAATATCCCATAACGGGAGATGATATACTTAAATAAAGATACTTCCTCCACATAGAACTCACATTTACTATATATTTCATATTGTTTCTCACTTCATAGTTAAAATATCAAATTTTTCAAATACTCTACTTACCATATCATTCTATTATAGTATATCATAATTGAATTTATAAATACTTCCATTTTTTTAATGTAATATCTAATTACCCCATTCATTAAGTCCACGAAAATTGGTGCGTTATTAGTTAACCTACAGGTAATAACTACGAACTCATTATTCCATACATTTTTTAATCACCATAACTGGAGATATCCTGACCAAAGGTACCCATTAAGGAAACATTGGTCTCTTTATGTTGATCAAAAATTCCAAATATCTATGGAAAGGTATACTTGTTCTTTATTATTGGGTTTTAGATCTCAAAATAATCAATATAGAGGTAAATTGATTCCTCCTTATTGTTTATGAAAATTGCTTTTGCACCCTAGGGTTAAGCATTCAGGCATATAAAACCCACACATGAATACTTTAGAAACTTTTTCATCATTTCAAAAAATTAAATGTTTTAAATCATGTATGGTGTCATTTATATGGTCATACATCTCGGTATTCATTCAATTGAAAGATCATTCTCTCAATCATGATGAGTAATAGTAAATTATTTAGGGTATACATTAGTGTAGTCCCTTAAAATGGTCATGTAATAAGGATTTATTCCCTTATTTTTATCAAACATTTATGTTAAATATGACTTTCCATAATTCAATAGTATGAAATCATGTGATGATTATTAAAAATAATGTCATTCCTCATAAAATTTGTACCAAAATAGAGGATTCCTTGGGATGTAAACTGTAATATATCATTCCCAATAGTTGATGTTGGATATATATAACATCTATTAATTCCCTGCTCAATATATAATGTAACTCTAATAAAGGATCTATGATGAGGTTTTACGAGAGGTTTAGATAACAAACATTTACTGTGGAGGAGTTTTATACATTAGATTCATTAATTTTCCCTTTTTTGTTCTTCATGATGACGCAACCAACATATTTTTAGGTGGTGATTGAATAGATTTACTAAACATGAATGATATGAAATAATTCCGAGTACCATGATCAAATTGTAAGTTGGGTATTCATGAATGAATAAAAAAATTATTTTTACCCCATAATTTTTGGGATCCACCTTAGTTTCAGTTAAATCAATTTTTTTTCATTCTTCCAAATAGTTTGTTGGATAATAATGTCTCTAAAACCGCTTGACATAGATCAATAGCTACAATAATGGTCATGTTGTTTGTAGTTGAGACATTGTACTAGAGTTTGAAGATTGATCTAATAATTCCTTTATTCCTCCTCACTAGTGGTGTTTTTCATATCACTCTGGAATAGATTAGCATGATACCCCTCTCTTCAATATTGGAAACATCAAATGGTTCCCTTTATATCTTTCCTACAATTCTTCATCCCTCCATTTTTATAAGTTTAATTATGAGTTTTCATACCTCCATGGTAATTATCTTCTGATCCTCCCTTATTAAACTCTATTTTCCCATTTCTATCTCTAGGACCGTGGGCCAACTAAGACTATCTAATCTCTATATAATATATATGGGCACGATAAAAAATATCTTAATAGATGTTAATGTCATGAATCACTAAGGATTTTCATAGACACATATTTTTTCAACTAAATAAGTTATCAACCATATATTTATTACAAATGAAAAAAGGAACATAAGTATCATCAAAACCATGAAAATTATACCTCATACGCACTGATATAGTCATCTTCATTTTTCTAAATTCAAATGAACTCCCCCTCTTTTTTATGATAGAGAGTCTGGGGAAAATTTTCTTATAAAATATTTTCATGATTCTTTCCCATTACACATATTTAGTTTACTTATTATACAATGTGTTCTGGATCGGTTTACACCACTGGTCAACTTACCCATCAAAATTATAGATGACCAATAATAATTTATATTCTTCTGATAACTAGAGGGTTGATAATATCATCAAAATGTATTTAACGCATTGTCACACTATGATGGGATCATAATACCTACTAAAGATAACACACATTTTTCACATAAATTATTCAATTAAATCTTATTATTTCATAGGATAATGAGATAGATACCTGAGTTTCACGTTATTATTAATATCTTGATCCAGTTGATCTAGTACCGTCATGATGTTATGAAATCCAATTAAAATATGGTTTAGAATCTCATTTGGGAAATCGTCTCATTTCTTATCACATTAGTTGTTATCACGGGTTATCCAATTTATATATATTAATAAAAAAATTAGGTGAGTATTGAATAAATAAATATTGAGAATATAAAAAAGAATATATAAACATATAATAATAAAATTTTAAATGAAAAGTATATCATAAAATACAAACCCCTAGGTTTCTAACTCAGTTATACATAGTAACACATATATCCCATGGGATCATAAAAACATTTCTGGTACTAATACCCAAAAATAACTATATCATTTTCTAATACCAACTATAGTGACTCTTTCCATTAAGACAAATTATTACATGGTTTTAATCATAATAATATATGATGTACAAACCAAGGATCAAAACACCTAATGTCCATGGAAGAATAGGTAAATAATTAGAAAATATAGAACTAGAATAAACTATATTTTATAAATCTCTATAATGATATCCTAACTTCATTTGATCTATTAAAACTATATCGGGTAACCTGTGTAATACAAATACAAACCAAATTAGAAAAAAATTCCAAAATGGGAACAAACACATCTGTAATGCATATGACATAAGTTAGAGAGAAAAACATAAAAAAATAAATGGAATGGATCATGAATAAACATATATATGAATAATTTAATGAATATGGAATAATATGATCATGTAAATATATTAATTTTCAATCAACACATAACATGATATAAACATGAGTCAAGGCATTCTTATAATACTATATTACATAGTAGGTAGAGCCCATAATGGATTAGTTTTACTCCATATCAACAAACATAAGATCTAAAAAGACTAAAAAATAACCCAATATATTGGAAAAATATTATGGGTATCCAATCATAAAATGTATGTTGGTATGTGGGCCACATGAGGAAATTATGCACAATAAATAAACAAAACGATTACCAATAGAATGAAATGGGTTTCGAAATCATGCCATTAGGATTTTCCAAAGGGTGTATGATAATGGTATCCATTAAATAATGTATTAAATCCTTATTTTACATTTATAAGTCAATAATAAGAATATATCATGAAAAATTATGTACAACTTATGTGAAATCATGTCAAATATTTTCATTGTAATAATAAGGATGTGCTAGTTATGTGTAGTTTTTTGGAAAAAATAAAGAATCATTGAAATGGGGAAGGAATATTTATTTCAATAAACCAAAAATGAACATAAATATTTTCTATATGAAAAAATATTTAATTTCATAAAATATGTTTTCCCTAAAATATTTGAAGATGTATAATTGAAAATTGGTAATAAATAGATAAACTCCCTTTAATCAGGTTTTCTTATCAGAAATAATCAAGAAGGGAACCTATTAGTACATTTATTTACCCATCAAAGAATTTTCGAATAAATTAGATCATTATTTTTGTAACAAAAAAAATATTATATGTGATTTATATACTTATAATAAAGAAATAAATTGGGGGAAAGGGAGATAATGTGTAACCCAAAAGAAAAAATGGAGGTTTGGAGATATCTTGTAACATATCTATTGATGTGTTATTCTCACGCACTTAATTTTAAGGGTAACTACATCAAATTTATTAGATACAAAATTAATAAAAAATTTCATATATCTTTGGTTTTTTATAATTTTATTATGTTCATTTATGTTTATTTTTATGAGTTATAATATTTTCATGTTGTCATTTCGAGAGCATTCATTTAGAATTTTCATAGTTGAATAACTTGTGTATATTTTGAAGATTCTCTATTAAATCAGAATAGTACTAAAGAAGTGAAATTATATAGTATTCATTATCTTAAATAATTTTAAATGGACTATATATATTTTTAATTTTAGGTATGGTGATTATTCATTTGATAAACTGTTTATGATAAATATTTATAGTATTTGTGATATTTTTCCGACAATCAAAAAATAGTTTCATTTTATATAATTTTATTTAAATATTTAAATTATAGAATGTGAGATAGTATAATATATATATTTAGGTCATATTAAACAATTATATTTTAATTTAATCCTTCAATTAATATGGTAATAGGAAACAAAAACTCATCACCCGTGAAGGCGGTAAACAGACATGATATGGATGATTTTTTCTTTTTTAGATTAAAACTAGGAGATAAAGGATTTGATGATGTATATTTAATTAACAACATAAAATTAAAATATATATATGATACTAGTTTTATCATTCCACCTTGTATAGGGGTTTTATGATAAGGTAGATAAAATAGACAATTTTAAAGAGGAAGATAATGGATTTTACCTCTTCAATATTGTCTCTTTGTGAACCTTCTTAAGGAACTTGATATTAGACTTCTGGGGGTAATGGGAACACAATTATGTGAGTAATATTATTGGTAATTTAATTTTATATACTATTAAATAGATTCATGGTTTATAAGTTGTGAGTAGAAGGGTTGGTGATGGTGTTATTTATAAGCGAAGGACTATGGGATTTTTTGAATATTATATTAATTAGTATATTATTTTGGCCTAATAAATTGAATAGTGTTGGCTCATGTGACTATATACAGTAAATATTTCAACTATATTAAGAAAAATATCGGAATACATATTGGATGACCCTGAAATTAATTTATTTTTTTATAATGTAAAATTTGATAAATTATTTGTTTCAGAATTAAGGAAATATGAATCTATTATATAAAAAAACAAAACCAATTAACCATAACAAAACATTGAATTAAATATTCCAAAATAAAATATATTTTAATGATATAATTTTATAAATTTGATAAATTTAATTTCTTCTGTATTGATCATTTATTTAAAAATACTAGTTATAATATTATAATAGAATTTATGGCCCTTTGGAAAGTTATTTATGGTCACATAAATTTTTCTTATCATTATAATAAACCGGATTATTAATTATTGTATCGATTTTATGAAAATAAATTTTATTTCAAATCAATATATTCATAAAATTAAAAATAAAAAAGTTATGTTTTAAAATAATTACAACATGTAGTGTATCATTTTTTAAACATTTATTTTCTTCTACAATGATATAAATGTGTCATATTTTAATTTTTTAATGTAGATAAATATAATTTTACATTTCTATTTGATATTTTACTATTCTAAGGATAATATTACTATTTTTAACATTAATATTACTATTACAAATTTTAGGTTACAATTCAAATGGTAATATTATTATTCTAATGGCCAAATTTATAATGGTCAAATGAGTTCTCTATATCTGATAAATACTCATTACTAAAATAATTAATCATTAAAATATAAATTCTATCAGGTTTATTTATTATTTAATATTAAAAATGAATAACTATTTATATTTTTTATTTATATTTCTTTGTTTGTGAGTGTCGTCATTCTGGTAGATCAAGCATATCCAAATTATTGTATTTTTATTATACTTTTTTCTATTTAATATTTTATTATTATATTTTGCTTTCTTATTTTTTTTATTAATAATTTATCATTATTCATTTTTTGAATAATTTTTTATTCATTTCTCAATGTGATGTATGTGATTTATATTATATGAAATGAAATTTGATTAATTAAAATTATGGTTCGTTGAACATCTGGGTACTCATAATTGAAATATTACTCCATAAAATATCTGAGTGTGACATTCTTCCACATTTTATTGTACAAAACACACTGTATAATTACAAATTATAAAAAATAATTTTGAAAAAATTAATAAAATAAATAATGTTACTGAGGATAATTATTGTGAAATATATAAAATTTTAATTTTATTGATACATTTTTCATTATTAAAAATATTAATGAAAATATAATAATTTTTTATAATAAATCACATAAAATCTAAGCCACTAAATTAGTCATGGTAATATTTAAATTCACATATTACATATTACACAATATTTTAGGGGTAACCTCAATGTATTGATTACTATCTATTATTCTACCCCCCAAGTACAATTTTTTTAATGATCTCTCATTCCGTATAAAATTCCCAATTATAAAAATTTACCACTCATTAGTATCATTTTTATAATTTAGACTCTTTATTCTCAACTACACAAACACTCTTTAATAATTTTCCCAATTCTATCACATTAGTGAATGAAATCATTTTTTTAAAGATTATTACAACAAACATAAAATATAACATTATTTATCAAAGAAATGGCTGATTGGTAGTCAATTAAATGTGTCACATACATGATCATACAACATGAAATTCACTAATGAGTGATGTCATAAAAAATCCATAAAATGCCTTCAATGATTCCTCCATGAACATTAGTACATTATATGATACTAATGTGGTCATATACCTCATTAAAACAATAAATACATTGGTTATAATTATAACAACTAACACATTAAAATTTGATAATTTCCTTAATAATATATATTTAATCTATATTTATGTTTAGATGTAATCACTGAAAAATAAATTCGTTATTATTATTAAAAATTATACTATTAATTTTTTATTCTATGAAAATCATCAAAAAAGGTCCATATGAAATTATATGAATCATATTAAATTTTCCACCATATGCGATGGTATAAAAGGAAGTAAATAATATTTTAAAACTATTTTTTAATAAATATTACCATTTTTAACATTTCTAGATAAGCAATAAGATCACATAATGGGTAAGATTTTGTTTTTTTAATTATCATTTTATATAATTTATTTGATAAAAAACATATATTAATTAAGGAATTGGTATTTGTATATAAATAAATATTTATTTAAATATTATTAATATATTAATGTTAATTTTATACATAATTTGTAGATATTAATTATTTTAATTGGTTATACATTAAAAAATCATATAAAAATAATTTTTCATTACATTTATTTTTTTGAAAAGAAAAAATGTAAAAGTATTCAAATTGAATTTCAAACATATTAATTGACTTTATATTGAATATAAATATTTAATTAGGTAAATTTTTTGATGGTTTATAATATTTAATTTTCAGATGAATATAGTAGATATATATATATATATATTTTTCTAAAATGATAAATTTCATGCATGTATAAAAATAATGAAGGAATAAAATTTATTTAAGTATTTTTAAAAAATATATGTTTATTTATAAATTAAAAAATTCATTTAAAAACTCTATAATGAATATATAAAAACTATATTTACCATTTTGGGATGATAAGTAATATTTCATTCTAAACATACTATTTTATTTTCCTTTATTAAAAATGATTTTCATTAATTAAATAAAATACAGATAAAAATTTATATTAAAAACTATATAAAATTGATTATATTTCATAATACTTTTACATTCATTTTTGGTCATATGATTTGGATAAATATGATTAATTTTAATGACCATGGTAATGGTAAAACATCGATTTTCAATGAATATTTTTATTACCATATTCTAATTTTTTTATTATAAAATGAATTATTCACTGTTAAATAACTATTATAATATAATTATTATACCGAAATATATATATATATATATTTATATATTACAATCAAATAATTGTTTACTCAACATTAAATATGATTAGGAATAAATACTTGAGAAAACATGATTTTAATAGAAAAAACATTATATATATAATAATTATATTAATTTAACTGAAATTTTCATATTATATATAATCATACTATGATAAATTGAGATTAAATTTAGGTTCCAAATATATATTTTATGTAATATTTGTTACCACATATTTTTTTAGAAAACAAATTCCTAGATAAAAGTAAATTACTATAGTAAAGATTAAAATTTTAGAATATAAAAAACCATTGGTATAATACTTATAACATTTTTAAAAAATACATTAAATGATTTTTAGTATTATTTACACTATATCATAAAAATGAAATTATTAGTATCATTTTGAGTTAATTGAAATGAAATAGTATAATGATATCGGGAATTGGTACATGGCCTTCCTAATGTTTTATGTTTTTATCTTATAAATATTTATAACATCTTTCTATTAAATTATACAATTTCAATTATAATTTACATTAAAAATGTTCCCAAAATTAAATTCATATGAAATATATCATTATTTAAGGAATTGTTTCAAGTGGTTAAGTTGTGTCCATTACTTTTTAGAGATCACTAAGATAAGATGATGCCCCTAACGTAAGTATTACATACTATTTAATTTTTTTTTCATTACTTATCTTAAAAGCCTCTTATATAATAAAAACATTAATGAAATATTTATAATTATTATACTTATATGTTATTATATGAAATGAAAAAAAATATTTATTCATGTATCTATGTTATGTAAAATATATGTGTCGTTAGTGCGTGTGCATTAACTGATACCTCTTCTATGAAACATCATCATCATTTTATAATAAATCAAATGGATATTTTTAATGATTATATGGATTAATAAATATTATATATAAAATTTAATTATCACTATGAAATTAAAAATTATAATAAACAATATTTTTGTACCATTCATTGAGAAATTAAAATTCTAACATTCCATTTTGCAGACTACTGCCTCAATAAATTTATGATATTCATTTTTCATTATTATTCTATTTATATTTTCAAATAATATAATGTTTGATTGACTAAAATAAAAAAGTGAAAAAATATCATTATCCAATGATTATAATGATATTATACAATTATTTATCCATACACACCCATCGATATATAGTGTGTTCATGTTTGGGTTACTTTTACTACAAATGATAATAATTCATAAAAAATTATGATGGATTCAAATAGGAAAATAAATAATATTATAGTTGAATTTAAATATTAAATTAATGATTGGTTTTTAAATAGATATATTATTTATTTTACTAGTTGTTAAACTATGATCTTAAATTACCAAAACTACCCAAATAAGCCGACACCAATATAGTTTTTACCCAAACATAGGGAAATACAATATATTAAAAAAGTGATAAATTACCATTAGTGGATGATATTATATAAATTATACATTAACTACTTCCCAATGGATCCTTCTAATAATCATATTTTTATTATTTATTATGTTATACCCATCCAAAAAACGAAGAAGGATCAACCGAGGAGATTATATCTCAATCAATCATTAGTAAGGATTTCAATAATATAATTCTACAATATTCTTTTTTATTATAATTATAATTAACAATTTTCATATAATATAATGAATTATTGTTGATATTTTAAAAATCAGTTTAATTCAATATCTTAAATGTCATGTCCCATGATTGATTTCATCCCTGAAATTTGTTGACTCTTCATAAATCAATCTGATTTCATGAGTTATAATGTTTCTCTACCAGCTTCATCATTCATTTTAAATATAATACCCCCTAAAATATTATAAAGGGTAATAGGATACATTGTATGAAAAATATAGCTTTACTACTAAGTTAGGAGTTACAAAATACAACAACATGAATATATATATATATGATTATAGAAGGAATGAAAATGAGAGTGAATGCAAATCTCAACATCACATTTCGTCCTAATAAATTAGTCTTCTATCATTACCGAGGGTCCATCAATGATTCCCAGTATCTCACATTTATGTCTGATGATGAAACCATGTGATGAAATGTCTCACCATTATTTGAAAAAGTTTATGGTTAAGATAACTAGGTATAGTACACAATCCCTAAAAAAATATAAGGGTTACTATCATTAAAATAATATAATTATCCTTACATGTCCCTGTAGGAGGCTTCCAAACTACTAGTAGAGAAAATATTCCCTTACTCAACATGAGGGTTCTACTAGGATGGTAAAGGACCCATGCACTAAATCCACATGAGGTTTCCCCTATAGTTGTATAGTACACATTCCATGACCCTTATTGAGGATTCCACTCTAGTGGTATATAGATTTATGATCCATGTAATGATTCCATGACATAGTTCCTCTCTATATGTTGAGGTACCATTTCATGAATCTATAAGATGGTTCTAATTCTGATTATAGATGACCCATTCTCTAATTGTATATGAGGGATCCACTCTGATTGTATAGGACCCATTCGTTGACTTGATAATGGGTTTCCACTCTTATGGTAGAATACCCATCCATATAACCACAAGATGTTTCTCCTATCATGATTATGTCTAATCATTGCCATCATGGAGTGCCTCCTAATGAATAATCGCAAGTAGAACATCTCACATCATATATCAAATTTCACTAAATAAAATCACCATCACATTTTAAATGAAAAATCATTTTATTGGATTCTACTTAGCCAAAATCTACGTTGAAATGAAGTATATATGAGAGGTATAAGGTTTCCAAAAAATAAGGGTACATGGTGGGAATGGGGACCCACATGATGTATGATCTCACCCTTTTTTCTGGACGTGTCAATTTCAATGCATGTCCCTCCAATAGTGTATCACTAAATGGAATGTAATGGGACAACATGGTGTCCTTAAGCCACATAGGGTCCTTCGTAGTCACCACTATATGTTTTTATACCATATAATTTTATATGTACCAGGTTGTGTGATGGTTCAAAAATTAATCATAGTCATGCCCATGTATGTGTATTCCTAGAGTAACCATCTGGAAGTAAACATTGAGTCACATAATGTGTGTATTCCTAGAGTAACCATTTGGAAGTAAACATTGAGTCACATAATGTGTGGAGGGCCCACATGTTGTTTGATATATAGATCACCTAGAAATCCTATCCATTATCATCAGTGGCCTACATGTCTTGTGATCATCATACAAAAAGGCGTGTAGTATGGTTTTCCCTGAATCTTATATATACTCAAATAGATCTGGATTCGTAAGCACCCACATAGGTTTTAACTATTATTCATAGAAATAAAAAACTATCCAGTCTCTAGCCATAATTTTTTTCTATGATTTGTTTGAAAATAAAACCATATCCCCCTACATGAATCTCACGTGATATTGTTTCTTCTCTAATTCTTTCATTCTTTTTAGGATACAGGTTCATGGGGATTCATCAGCCAAATCCTAAACATCATTCCAATTATTTTTATGATCTCTTATAAATTAAATATACTTGAATATACCCCAAATATGAGGGTTTGATTACATTTTATAATTCCAAGTAATGTTGAATAGGTACCCCGTAGGCCAATCGAATAAGATCAAGAAGAATGATGGGGAAAAAACCTAAAAAAACATTTAGCGATCTCTGTACAATTTTTCATAGAATTATAATAAACATTTGCGGTAATTGTGGGTGATAAACATGGAACATAAAAGATTAATCAAATATAGTAAATAATTCTGTCACATGGGTGCATCCAAGGGATCAAAATGAATTCAATTCAAAGGATTGGAAATGATCATGATGTAAAATTAATGGTATGGGAAATAATCCAATTATGAAAACTCATAACTCCAATTAACTCATTATTTTATGAAGAAAGTTTTTTATATAAATATAGGATGGATTGATTCATTAACAATGCCCCAATTCACCATGATTTGTATTCTCTCTATCATATGATGTATATTTTCCAATGAATATATGAAAAAATCACTTCTCAATGATCTCAATGTTAGGTGGAAAACCCTAGATATTGAATATAAAAACATATTTGTACTAGTTTTATGAATAGGTAACTAAAATAAAATAGTTAAATAAATAAATTAATCAAATTTATAAGAACTTTCCAATGGTACCTATATTAGAATTATTAATTCCTGACAACATTAGTTTGTGTCTATAAAAAACCTCATGTTGAGATTCAAACATGATGTCTTCTTTTTTATCTAATACATTATTTATGAGTGATAAATTTATTAAAAAAAAATTCTCATGGAATATAAAATAAATAAATAAATAAATATATATATATATATATATATTATTTTTAAAAAAATTAATTTTGGCCTCACTAGGCCTATGAATTGCGCCCCATCTTAGTGCTAGGCTCAAAGAATATTTCAAGATTTATTTAGAAGTTTTATAAGGGAAAAATATCTCCTCTACATTATTCACTCATTCAATATTGTAATTCTAAAATAGAAAAACGAAAAAAATTATTTGGAATATTGAGGATACATTTTTCACTCCAACTCCTTGGATATCATCTTAATGCTAACTTTCTACCACAAAATTTAAAAAAACAGGATGGAATAACGGACAAAATTATTCAAAAAAAGAATTTCATATTTTTATATGAATAAAATATAATCCAAATCATAACTATAATTGTTTATAGTAATTGGATACATGAAATAAAATATTATTAATATATAAAATATCATCAAAATTACCTATGAATATCTATAAACATAGTACTCCAATTAGGTTTACACCACCAAATACATTATTTATCACCCAGGGAAGGAAACATAAGAAATGGTGATCTATGATTCCTAGTAAAGGAATAATAGTATATATAAATACATTATCATATAAAAACATAAAATTATAATAGGGTTATGTGATATTGTATTTAACATATGATGTTCATACAAAAGAAATTATAGATCCTAATCATGATCATTGTCATAAACAATATCACTTTAGAAATCATGAATAATAATACTGAAAAATCATCATAAATATTCAATAAACAATATTATCATGTCATAAATATGTGTCACCATCGTAAATATATAAAACCATTTTATATTTTAAGTTCAGCTACCAAGATCATAAAAATATTGGACAAGGACACATTAGTTTTCCATAGTAGATCAGTACAAATCTATTTCCCTTAGTTGACCGGGACACAACTATTTCTCATTGAGACAAGCCAATTGACATGTTTTAAATTTTATATTAGGTGATATCAAGATTTACCAAATTTAATGTAGTAATATTTATATCTAACCCATCACATAATGAAAACAATACATATATCTTCCACTTAAACATAAATCATTCACCAGGCCATAACCCATGAAGAGAAAATTCTTTTATAATGATTATTAAACTATAAATATTAATAAATAATATAAAGAACAAGGATATAATCCTTGAATAATAAAAATATTAAATCATAAGAAACTTTAAATAATTTTATCTTGGATGGATAACAATTTTGAATGAAAATTGTAAACCGTACATGATAATAATAATAATTCAATTTTTAAATCATTTGTTAAAAATCATACAATTATAAAAAAAATATTATTTGAAAATAATCTTTTTATATCTTAATGTAATAATAAAAAATCCATGCCTTCATGAATTTATGAAAATCAACTCATGACACATATTTTGAAAAAAACATTCTTCTATAATTTGTTTTGGAGAAGTCGCAAAGAGCCTAGTTTAGAAAACAAAAAAAATATTTTTTTTCAAATATTATTTTAAAAATTAATCCATTTATAATAGTTACATACATATTATTATTAGAATAGTAATTAATTTTTTTATAAATTTTTTATAAAACATGGACTTGGATGAAAAAAATCTCCATAATAGAAATAAACAAAAACTATTACGAACAATAATGACATTTCGGCATAAAACATTTCAATGAGTGAATTAATAAAATGAATTTATCATGTGTATCCATAGTAAATCCTCATAAAACAAGTTTAAATGAATCAGAATATAATAAAAAATTCATTTTATAGATTATAGTAGAACATCATAATATATGAAATAATTGTTTAATCCAATTAATGGAAATTGAGTTATAAATTCCCTTAAATAAAGTCTTGAATTTATTTGTTTATAATGAATCATTAATTATAATAAATATTAATTTATTATAAATTTATTCCATAAAAATATATATGTAGTATAAATTTTTTGTTTTATAACCTCTTTTCACATATTAATTAATAATTTGTAAATAAAATCACTTTTATGGGCGATTACTTGTGCATTTTCCAAGAAACTTTTTGTTTAGAAGTCCATATCCCTATACTTTGATAATTATTAAATTGTTCCAAAACTATTAATAATTATTTATAAATAATTGATATTCATTATATACATATTTATTATTATTCATAAAATGTATATATTGAATAATTAATTACACCATTCCTAGAGATGGCGGTCCATAAACACACATGAAAATGGTTTCCATTTTTCATCTAATTAAATGAAAGTGAGGTAAATATTGAAACTAATATCAAGAATAATTATCATGTAATATGTATCATAAAAATTCAAAACAAGTATCTTTATTACCATAAATGTGGATGAAATATTAAAATGAGTCACATCACATTGTGGATAAGGTTGTCCATACAAACGCCGGAGCGACATTATCATTTGACATTGTATTGGATGATGATAAAAATACATAATATAATCATTAAATATGTATAATTATGTTGTAAATATCATATATAATCACTAATTTAATCACAATATCCACCAATAATATATGTTTATGAAATCTTAATTATACAGCTATGTGGAGATTGTATGATGTACGTATGCACGAGTGATACTTTAACATTATATTTGGTGATAACGAGGGTTTATAATAGTTTTTTATAATCATAGAAAAATTTATAAATATTTATTATAAATTATATAATATTAAACTACAAAAATATAGATTTATCTAATTTAAGGTAGATTATAAAAAAAGTTATCGGTTAAATATATTACATATTCTTCAAAATTTATCTTATATATTTCCTCAAAAGGTATCTAGGGATATTCTTTTGAGAAGAAGAAAACCTCTATAATGTTTATATGGATGTTTTTAAGATAAATGGATATAGTATGGTTTATCAATAAGGCTCAATGTGATGTGACTATGTGGGGCTGAGGTGTCTTTTTATAATTTCTATGAGGGGAACTTCTGGAATTTATTAAAACATTAAATTATAATAATTTCATTTTCTTTCCAATTTCCAAAAAATATCCATTTATTCTTTGATAATATATTATACGGTTTTAATATCATAACCCAATATATTCTATAAAAATTTGGGTATTATTCTATCCCTTATATGTTTTATTTACCCTTAGTTACCATATTTTAATTTTTACTATGGTAAACAATATTAAAATAAAAAAAACATTAATTTTGACATATCTACTTTCAATTAGACCATAAATTAAAAATTTATTATATTTTAGAACATTTAATATTAAATTTCTATTTTTAAATATTATTCATGTCTTCTATATAATTTGACAAATTATTATTTTTACAAAAAAACATTACTGTTAATTTTAATTATATTTATTACATTGAGATTATGAAAATAAATAAAAGAAGGTAAAATTTTAAAAAAAATAATTGAATATACCCCTAACATATTTAAATAAAATATAAATATTTATTGTAATTAATTAATTAAAAATGTATTTCTTTAAATATTTTTAATTTTATTTTTTTATTTCTTCATTAAGTGAATAATTACTTCATCATTATTATATAATTACATAATATATAAAATTCATCAGTAAAAAATAAAAATAAAATAGAAAAATGAATATAAATATTATATATTTCATCAAACTATTTATAACCTAATATAGATTTTTTACCAAATATTAAAAAATTTATAGTATTTGAAACTTGAATGCATTATCTTGTCCATTTTATTAATTAATATAAATAAAAATTATAATCTCATCCAAGTGGCCCCAATATTCTTATATAAACTTATATCATGAAAATAAATTTATTGAAAAAATTGTACACTTATATTCATTTTAACCTAATTTTCCCCCATGTGTACACTTAATACATGTTAAAGGCAATGAAAGTGCCATTTTGAGACTATTTTTTTAAATAATATATAAGCCATTATCATGGGAAATGTGTCTATTAAACAACTAAATGTAGATCCATAAGTGCTATGGGATGATCAAACATCATCAAATAAAATTTGGGAAACTTTTAGGGTCATGTTAATGCCCATATCATTATATTTTTAATCTAAATTACAAAATATACCATTTACTATGGTAACAATGTTTACCAATCTTAGTATTCATATTGTCCAATAATAAATGGATCATATATAAAAAATTTTATGCTTATGAAAAAAAATTGGCATCCATTTTTTAAATTTTTTAATACATGAGTTGTATAATTTAATTTTAGTTAAAATAGATAATAAACAATGAAAAACAGTTTTATAGAAAAATAACCTCTTCAAAAAATGTTATTAGACTAAATTCATATATAAAACTATTGTCAAAAATCATAATTGGATAATATTAAAAATAAATTATCTCATTAATTTATAATTATTTTTCGAATCATAATTCTACATTGTAATTAATTTAACATGAAATACATTTTTTAAAAAAAATTATCATTTTCACTTTTCTGTGAAAAATAATTGCGTTCAGAAAATAATCAATAAATAATTTTAATATTATCTTAGAAATTTTGAATTAAAAAAATCATTATTTTTATAAAATAAATTATATATAACTTCTATAAATTAATATTAAATCATAATAAATAAGATAAACACATTTTTCAGTAAAACACATTTATGATGAAAAAGTGACTTTGCTAAAAAAATTGATACTTTTATTAAAACATACCAATAAATTGATATTATGTTGAGTGTGGGTATAATAAATTATTAATTCTTATTTATAAAACGAAATTAACTCCTATAATTTAAAAAACATATAATTTTTCATGGGTCATCTAGAATTTTTATTGCATGAAACCCAAGCTATCAAATTATTTAAAGAGAAATATTAAATAAAATCTAAAGGTGTTACATTATAACCCCAATCCATAATATTAATTTCAAACTAGATATCAATAATAGTTACATAAGAATATGAGGATACCCTAAACACATTGCATCATTATGTTCCCACATAACTTCTTCATGTTGCTGGTTTTCCCCCAAAACATTAACTAGATGAGTGGTTCTGTTTTGTAGAACATTCCCAAAATGAGTCCAAATAACTGTTGATTATTCGTTATAAGAAATTTATTTCTTATGTTTTATGACCTATAATTTTATTAAATTTGATTTATCTGGTTTATACTTCCTTAGGAGAGAGAAATGGTTGAAATCACGAACATGAGAGAGATTCAGTGGAAGCACCAGAAGATAAGCTACTATCCAGATATGATCATGTGTCTCAAAGGTACTAATATGCCTAAGGATTAGATTTTACATATTTATTGAATATATAAATTCATATATAGGTGTTGAAAAATTAAAAACTATATCTTAAATATGATTATTCTCGTAACATTTCTTTTAATAGTTCGGTTTCCATACGTGTTGTTCAATGACTCTAACCTTCTCTTCCATCTCATCATCCTATTCATGTATTAATATATTTCTTTCTAAAACATAATTCTAGTATGTTGGAGTGATAAAATTATTTTCATAGGGATAAAAATGAATTCTATAGTTATATTTATTATTGCATGTATAAGGCCCCAGCCTTAAACCTTACATAATCTTGAGTTATCACAAGATTACAAATTGAGGATCTTTTCAGGTTTAGAGTTTTAGAGAATTAGACCATGAAACTTGCATTACATTCCACATTTAAACAAAGTGGTTACATAAAAGATAGTATTCATTCTTTCCATCAATGGAAACATATTTAAAATAAAACATGGATTCTTTCTTGACACATCCTTGACACTATCATCCCATCATGTACCATTCCCTTGACCTATGAAAAACATTTCAAAAACTTGGGATGAGCATAAAAGGCTCAGTAAGGGTTATAAAAATATGGAAAGGAAACATGAGTTCATATATACATAAGAATGAAATCATACTTTACCCATAAAACCTAGGCACTTTAACATACCTCATCAAATCATGAATAAATCATAGAAATCATAGGACATAAAGGTAAATTGAGGCATTCATAACATTCTTACGTAGGGAGCAACCCTCTTGGTTACGTTTGGAATAACCATCACAGTATATTCCCTAAATCTCTTCAGAGAAACCTTAACGTTTCACTCCTTCGCGTTAACCAATGCATTGGAGAGCTATATCGGGCTCACCCGCCCTTAGTTTATCACGGAACCACCCGTTTTCATAACAATGCCCAAGAAACATAACATAAAATTATCACATAAAACATGCATAAAGGAAACAAAACATTTCCACATTTCAATCACAATATTACAATTTAGTATTTTGAAATAATGAATCCATACAAAAAGAAACCATTTCCAAAACCATTTAAAACATTTAATAAGGTAAATTTTGAATCAAAGTGTCCCATACCACCTTGAAGCTTTTAACATATTAAACCATTAATATCCATATAAATAAATCCTTAAAACCATTTTGAAAACATGGATATTAATAAGAACAAGTCATTAAAACATTTAAAGTGATATTTTGGTCAAAGGGTTTTTACCAAAATTAGAGACACTTGAATACAATAATTGAGGAATAACATTTAATCAGAACTTTATAATATCATGAGAATAAATGGATTCATGATATAATATTCCAAAGAACAGTATATACATCATATAAGAGTGAATTGGTGCATAACAACAATGAAGTCTCAATAGGGATGTAAAATGTGATGAAATCCCTTATAAGGAAGGTAACCTTAAATTAATGATAAATCAATATCAAAATTATGTGTGAAAAATATAAATACACCCAATATAATTGGATATTATGTGTAAAACAATAAAAGGTCATTCAAACATATTCAAAGGATGACATATTCAATAACTACATGTTGAACCCAAAGAAATCAAAATTGGGTTAAAACGTTCCCTTGGTAAAATTCGACAGCCTAACAGCGTCACTTCAAAAATTCAGAAAATGGGTTAATGAGAGATAAAAAGGGAATATCATCACTTGGACATAAAATTTACATCAATCAGGATATAGAAGAACATATCCCAACATAATAGTATGTTAATTAAAAGACATAACAAACGAAGTCTTTTAAAATGAGGAGGGTGAAAGGTTCCATTACCGACTTGGGTAACTTTCGAAAAGTACACCCCATTGAAGAAGTGTCATAAAATGAATATGTAAATACCAATAAATGGAATTATATTACAAAATTATTGTAATAATGGTAAGTACATAAACCACTCAAATGAAATTGTGGAAAATGTAGCATAAATCTCACAGGAAAAAAAGTGAAATGAAAAATCCCTTACGAAAACTCGGCAGCCTAAAGACGCCACTTAAAACTTCCAAAATGGATTGATGAGAGGAAATAGGGTCTCTAATCATATGAACATAATAATTACAGTGGGAGTAATATAAAATAACATCCCAATCATAATAAAGATGAGCTTAAAAGGAATGACATAAAAGAGTGTACTTAAAAAGAAAGAGAGGTGTAGGATCCCTTACCTCAGGTCCGACTTGACTCGATCTTTCTTTAACATCCTGAATAATAAACTTGAGTTAATTTATAATTTCTTATGAACCTTATTAAAGTTCATTATTCCTTTTATATCACTTATTTCAATGTTATAAACATTATGTAATCATTTAAGTTAATAATGTTTGTTCTTTCAATATTTGGTTCTTTAGTCGAAAATGGACTTCTTACAATTACATGTTGTTTGTGTGGTAAAAGGTTCATTATATCCAGAATGATATTCATGATTTGGATATCATATATATCATATATATCCAGCATATACATGTATTTATAATATTACATAATCATTTAGAGGTAAGAAATGAAATGAACCGTTCATGGAGACGGTAAGCCGTACGTACGCATGAACGCTACTTTCATTTCTATCTCATACTTTAATGGAAAGAAAAAATAATGATATAGAGGTGTATTATAATTCTAGTATAACATCATATATAATAACTTTAAATCCATCCTTTATACGTCCCACGTATGGCATTAACGAATCAAATCACTTTGAGGGGGCGGTAGTCCGCACTTCCTAAAATGAAATTATCGTGTTTACCCACAATGGAAACCATAAAGGTATGAAATAAATGAAAATACAGAAGATTAAGTAAAACATAAACATATTATATATCATATATAAATATATTTGCATCTAAATGGCCACCTTTGAAGCAGTTATATGAGTGTTGAACAATCATCGTTTCGGGAGGCAGAATTTCGCCATCCACAGAAACCGTATGTTCTTTAACCATTTGATGTAGTTGTGTGAGAGTGTATCTCGAATAAATATTATAACAACATCCTAGTATATTTAAGATACTGTCTTTGTTACAAAATAAGTAAATAAAAAGAGTTTAGGGGGTTGGAGAAGCAAAATAAAACAAATGAACATGAGATAATGAATTACCTTTAAAAGTGTAACTCCTTTTGATTTGAGACTAAAGGATTTCTTTGAAAGGATTATTCCCAAAGGGAATCCTCTAGGATGAGGAGAGGTATGTGGAGAGAGTGAATGGGCTGGTTATGGCCGATCCAAAGGCTTGAGGAGTGTGTGAAATGAGGTAGAGGTGGGGGCCTTTTATAAGAGGAGAGGAGGGGCACTTTTAGAAATCATGAAACTATTATTTTATTTTCAAAAGTGTTTCGAATTTTTAAGGTCCCACATTGATATATTTCTAATATAAGATGATAAGTCTTCTAAATATTCCCATCCAATAGTTTTTGGACAAGTGTAGGTCTTATATATTACATTATCTTTCCATTTTATTTAAATCGTTAAATAATGAGGTCATCGTTGCATCATCATGATGTCGTAATTAAATTAATTTATTTAATATCTAAAAATTATAAAAAAAATACTATGATGTAGAAAATATTTTTAGCTTTCTAATGAATTTTTATAGTCAAAATTTGGACTTTTGTAAACCCACTATAAAATTGTTTTAGTAAAACAACTCATGTTTGTGTCAATTTAATTTTAACATTAAAAAAATATATATTAATGACATTTTCCAACCAATGTGGCTCCATGGGGTCCCCAAGTTTACCCATTGGTTGTCTTGGTCGGACATGACTCATCCAATAGGAGTAGGACAAGTGTCATGGTGTTTTCATATTTTTATAATATCATTTTTACCTTAAATTACACTAATTACCTCTAATCGCGATTAATGAAAAAAAGTTACTATTCACCAAAAAATTATTTTCATCCCATTGAACCACATTTTACATACTAATGAAAACCATGTATGTAGGATTTTTAAAATTCAATACACATTAGTGGTAAACTTTCATTTAACTGAAAAAACAGTTTGCTTCATTACCACTTAGTGGTTTCAGTATTCATCAAAAATTGGAGTTTTTCAAAAATTTACCAAAAATTCACCCTAAGCTATATTTGATATTCCGAATTCAAAAATGATGTTTATATTACCTAATTCAAATAATATAAGTAGAATTAATTAATTTAATAATTAACTCCCGCTGTCAAAACAAATAGCGTGTTTTTAAGAAACAATATGTATCAAAAGATTGATACTAGTTTAAGTCCGATTTAAAAGTAAAATTAATTCCAACAACCACTATTGGATTTAATGGTAAAAATATTTTCTAATTTCACTTTGAAACCAATTAAAAATATTATCTAATCATATAAATAAATTATATTAAAAAGTAGTTTTGAATTAAAACACAACATTTTACACTATTCATTAAAAAATGAACTTTATCAGAAAAATACCAAAAAATTACACAAAGTAAAATTTGATGTCCCGATTCTAAAGAAGAGTTTTATTTGGTCCAAAAGAATGTATAAGAGTGATAAAAAATATATTTAATGACAGTTCTCCATCAAAAGGCGATAAGTGAACCTTTAGTGAAAATTAGGGTATAAAATCCTATAATTGAATTCTTTCCGTATTTTAAGCCTTTATATTTTATTGGATAAATGTAAAAACATTTAAAAAACATATATAATCATATTTTAGTTATTTCTATCCATTCCTGCCAATACAATGGCTACATGCTAACTACCATTTAAAATAATATTATTTTATTATTAGACTGCAACGTAAGATTCCCAAGAAACTCGTTGTTGCGTGTTGGGTACGCCATCGAGCATAGCGTCCCCTTTAAAGTCATATTAATATTTTATACACAAATATGGATAAATATGAAAATTTCATATTCTTTATTTACCTGGGGTGTTACATCCTTCCCCCCTTTTGGGAATTCTATCCTCGCAATTTTAAAATTGGGCTTGGAAACATCCTTGAAAGTCCCACATCAGAACAAGAGTCGGTAAAACAATCACATTAAAATAAAGAAAGATAAGTACAGAGGTCACCCGAGTTAACCCATACTAGGATTCCATGTAGGAAAACATGGACATGGAGGAGAAAACATAGGGTCATGTTCTGATGGAGAGTGATAGAAAACATGTTTAGGAGAAAGTTAACAATAAGAAAATCACAAACTTGTGATGGGTTAAACGGTATTCGATTCCCCAGTAGGAAAAGTTAATAGAAAAAATTTTTGTTTTAAGTTATTTTTTTTGAGGAATTTATTAATAAGGAAACATAATCACTTATCATGTTGACTTTCAACTTTTACTAGATTCCTTAGTCAAACTCATATTTTTTTCCAAAAGGCGAGTATTTAGGGAGACTTGTTCGCATTAAGAGTACTATAATCAACTTCTAGAGAATCACCTAATCCACAAAAGAGAACTATATACTTCCCATATCTTTAGACCTTAACCATAACCAAAACCAAAAAGGTTAGTACAAGGTCAGATAATCCAGAAAAGGATAACCCTTTATAAAAAGAAAATCTATTCTTAATCTCCAAAATTTGTCAAACAAAACCCAAAGTTCAACAAGGATCATCCGATAAACAATTTGTCCATAAAATTCTTCAAAGTAAACCAATATAAGATTGAAACCCAAATATTTGAAGGATTTAGTCACATAGTCTTCCAAGTTAAATCGTAACATTTATCTCCAAACAACATCAGTTGCTCCTAAAGTATCATATTGAAAAGTAATTAACCTAATCACATATCCTCCATGATAGGTTAATCATTTTCATAAATAACCCAAAATCAACTTTCTCTTAATTCATAAAATCATATAACTAGAAAGAATCAGTCAAACTAACCAGGGACTTCACGTAGTCCAGTGGTAGACGATAAATACCAGTCGCACTTTGATTGTGGGTTCGATTCCCGTAGCTTTGTCCGACGCGACGGGTAGTCACACGGTCTGCGTGTTGTCCTTTTTACAAAACAATATAATTCTCAAATCATTCCCCAAAAAGGGATAAAATCATCAAAATTAACCATAACATAATTTAACCTCAATTTTATCTCATGCCTTTCACTTCATATAGTAACCCATAATTACCTCAAAATTAAGGATCATATAAACCCAAATGGTTCTTTATAACTATTTCCACAAAAGAAAAGATAACTATTCCTTGAATAAAATTTTCATATATTAAAAATTAGGATTACACATAATATAAAAAGTCTTCTAATGTAACCCCATCATCAAAAGATACTTAATACTCTTAAGAATTTAACCATAACTCTTGAAGACCTTATATGTTGACATCTTACTCATTAAACATTATTCATGATCCATTAACCATTCCTTTCCAACTTATTCCTAAATACCTCTTTCCTACAACCAAAATCATGAATCATATCCTAAGATTCCAAAAAATAGGAAAATAATAGTCATGAAATAATACATACCTTTGATTGGTCATTGTCAGTTTCTTCATCCTCAATCAGAATGGAATTAGGTATCGGTAAACGAACATTTGTACGCTCTTGGTGATCCCATTCACGAAACTTCTTCATAGGACATGTGTTTGCATAATGACCATGCACACCACATTTAAAACATTCAACTGATCCCTCAGAAAGAACTTCTTTCCCTTTCCTCGAGTCAACTGGGTGCTTCCTTTTTCCATGGTAGGTTATTGCTTTATGACCTTCATTTCCCCATATATAGCATATTTCTGTCCCTTTGAAACATTTTCCTAGGTGTTTCTTTCCACATCTTTGACACATAGGTTTTTGAACACACTTACCTTTATTATTATTACCTGTACTTCCGTAGGGATTTTTTTCCCGCATATATGATGCCTTAGAGAAATCACCAAGGTTTAGGTGATCAATCATGACTCCAGATAGTTGGTTGAGGATAATCACAAGAGTTCTCATTGAAGCTCCCATATCATTCAGTTGCTTGCTCAAAAAACTGTCACAGTTTCCTTCACATCCACTGTTACTTTGGTGCCTGATAGATCCAGCCATTTACTAAAACCAAAAAGGTCAGTGTGAGTATATCAAAAAAACCATCATGTACTAATGAGGAAGATAAACACTAAGATATACTTACTCATTCCATTTATCTAAAACTAGGACTTTTTCTGAAATCCTAACCATTATGGTAATGCCACTTATGCTTAAAGAATACCCTAACCTCTAATGTTATCTAAACCGACCTTTGATACCAACTATAAGGCCCCAGCCCTAAACCTTACATAATCTTGAGTTATCACAAGATTACACGTTGATGATATTTTCAGGTTTAGAGTTTTAGAGAATTAGACCATGAAACTTGCATTACATTCCACATTTAAACAAAGTGGTTACATAAAAGACAGTATTCATTCTTCCCATCAACGGAAACATATTTAAAATAAAACATGGATTCTTTCGTGACACATCCTTGACGCTATCATCCCATCATGTACCTTTCCCTTGACCTGTGAAAAACATTTCAAAAACTTGGGATGAGAATAAAAATCTCAGTAAGGGTTATACAAATATGGAAAGGAAACATGAGTTCATATATACATAGGAATGAAATCATACTTTACCAATAAAACATATGCACTTTAACATAGCTCATAAAATCATGAATAAATCATAGAAATCATAAGATATAAAGGTAACTTGAGGCATTCAAAACATTTTTACGTAGGGAGTAACCCTCTTGGTTACGTTTGGAATACCCATCACAGTATATTCCCTAAATCTCTTTGGAGAAACCTTAACGTTTCACTCCTTCGCGTTACCCAATGCATTGGAGAGCTATATCGGGCTCACCCGCCCTTAGTTTATCACGGAACCACCCGTTTTCATAACAATGCCCAAGAACCATAACATAAACGTATCAAATAAAACATGAATAAAGGAAACAAAAAATTTCCACATTTCAATCACAATATTATATTTTAGTATTTCGAAATAATTAATCCATACAAAAAGAAACCATTTCCAAAACCATTTAAAACATTTAATAAGGATAATTTTGAATCAAAGTGTCCCATACCACCTTGAAGATTTTAACATTTTAAACCATTAATATCCATATAAATAAATCCTAAAAACCATTTTGAAAACATGGATATTAATAAGAACAAGTCATTAAAACATTTAAAGCGATATTTCGGTCAAAGGGTTTTTACCAAAATTAGAGACACTTGAATACAATAATTGAGGAATAACATTTAATCAGAACTTTATAATATCATGATAATAAATGGATTCATGATATAATATTCCAAAGGACAGTATATACACCATATAAGAGTGAATTGGTGCATAACAACAATGAAGTCTCAATAGGGATGTAAAATGTGATGAAATCCCTTATAAGGAAGGTATCCTTAAATTAAGGATAAATCAATATCAAAATTATGTGTGACAAATATAAATACACCCAATATAATTGGATATTAAGTGTAAAACAATAAAAGGTCATTCACACATATTCAAAGGATGACATATTCAACAACTACATGTTGAACCCAAAGAAATCGAAATTGGGTTAAAACGTTCCCTTGGTAAAATCCGACAGCCTAACGGCTTCTCTTCAAAAATTCAGAAAATGAGTTGATGATAGATAAAAAGGGAATCTCATCACTTGGACAAAAAATTTACATCAATCAGGATATATAATAACATATCCCAACATAATAGTATGTGAATTAAAAGACATAACAAACGAAGTCTTTTAAAATGAGGAGGGTGAAAGGTTCCATTACCGACTTGGGTAACTTTCGAAAAGTACACCCCATTGAAGAAGTGTCATAAAATGAATATGTAAATACCCATAAATGGAATTATATTACAAAAGTAGTGTAATAATTGGTAGTACATAAACCACTCAAATGAAACTGTGGAAAATGTAGCATAAATCTCACAGGAATAAAAGTGAGATGAAAAATCCCTTACGAAAACTCGGTAGCCTAACGACGCCACTTAAAACATCCAAAATGGATTGATGAGAGGAAATAGGGTCTCTCATCATATGAAAATAATAATTATAGTGGGATTAATATAAAATAACATCCCAATCATAAGAAATATGAGCTTAAAAGGAATGACATAAAAGAGTGTACTTAAAAAGAAAGAGAGGTGTAGGATCCCTTACCTCAGGTCCGACTTGACTCGATCGTTCTTTAACGTCCTGAATAATAAACTTGAGTTAATTTATACTTTCTTATGAACCTTCTTAAAGTTCATTATTCCTTTTATATCACTTATTTCAATGTTATAAACATTATGTAATCATTTAAGTTAATAATGTTTGTTCTTTCAATATTTGGTTCTTTAGTCGAAAATGGACTTCTTACAATTGCATGTTGTTTGTGTGGTAAAAGGTTCATTATATCCAGAATGATATTCATGATTTGGATATCATATATATCATATATATCCAGAATATACATGTATTTATAATATTACATAATCATTTAGAGGTAAGAAATGAAATGCACCGTTCATGGAGACGGTAAGTCGTACGTACGCATGAACGCCACTTTCATTTCTATCTCATACTTTAATGGAAAGAAACAATAATGATATAGAGGTATATTATAATTCAAGTATAAAATCATATATAATAACTTTAAATCCATCCTTTATACGTCTCACGTATGGCATTAACGAATCAAATCACTTTGAGGGGGCGGTAGTCCGCACTTCCTAAAATGAAATTATCGTGTTTACCCACAATGGAAACCATAAAGGTATGAAACAAATGAAAATACAGAAGCTTAAGTAAAACATAAACATATTATATATCATATATAAATATAGTGTCATCTAAATTTCCACCTTTGAAGGTGTTATATGAGTGTTGAACAATCATCGTTTCGGGAGGCAGAATTTCGCCATCCAAGGAAACCTTATGTTCTTTAACCATTTGATGTAGTTGTGTGAGAGTGTAGCTCGAATAAATCTTATAAAAACATCCTAGTATATTGAAGATACTGGTTTTGTTACAAAATAAGTAAATAAAAAGAGTTTAGGGGGTTGGAGAAGCAAAATAAAACAAATGAACATGAGAGAATGAATTACCTTTAAAAGTGTAACTCCTTTTGATTTGAGACTAAAGGCTTCCTTTGAAAGGATTATGCCCAAAGGGAATCCTCTAGGATGAGGATAGGGATGTGGAGAGAGTTAATGGTCAGGGTATGGCCGAGCCAAAGGCTTGAGAAGTGTGTGAAATGAGGTAGAGGTGGGGGCCTTTTATAAGAGGAGAGGAGGGGCACTTTTGGAAATCATGAAACTATTATTTTATTTTCAAAAGTGTTTAGAATTTCTAAGGTCCCACATTGATATATTTAGAAGATAAGATGATACGTCTTCGAAATATTCCCATCCAATAGTTTTTGGACAAGTGTAGGTCTTAGATATTACATTATCTTTCCATTTTATTTAAATTGTTAAATAATGAGGTCATCGTTGCATCATCATGATGTCGTAATTAAATTAATTTATTTAATATCTAAAAATTATAAAAAAAATACTATGATGTAGGAAATATTTTTATCTTTCTAATGAATATTTATAGTCAAAATTTGGACTTGTGTAACCCCACTTAAAAACTGTTTTAGTAAAACAACTAATGTTTGTGTCAATTTAATTTTAACATTAAATAAATATATATTAATGTCATTTTCCAAACAAAGTGGCTCCATGGGGTCCCCAAGTTGACCCATGGGTTGTATTGGTCGGACATGACTCATCCAATAGGAGTAGGACAAGTGTCATGGTGTTTTCATATTTTTATAATATCATTTTTACCTTAAATTACACTAATTACCTCTAATCGCGATTAATGAAAAAAAGTTACTATTCACCAAAAAATTATTTTCATCCCATTGAACCACATTTTACATACTAATGACAACCATGTATGTCGGATTTTCAAAATTCAATACACATTAGTGGTAAACTTTCATTTAACTGAAAAATCAGTTTGCTTGATTACCACTTAGTGGTTTCACTATTCATCAAAAATTGGAGTTTTTCAGAAAATTACCAAAAATTCACCCTAAGCTATATTTGATAATCCGAATTCCAAAATGATGTTTATATTACCTAATTCAAAGAATATATGTAGAATTAATTAATTTAATAATTAACTCCTTCTGTCAAAACAAATAGCGTGTTTTTAAGAAACAATAAGTATCAAAAGATTGATACTAGTTTAAGTCCAATTTAAAAGTGAAAGTAATTCCAACGACCAATATTGGATTTAATGGTAAAAATATTTTCTAATTTCACTTTAAAACCAATTCAAAAGATTATCTAATCATATAAATAAATTATATTAAAAAGTGGTTTTGAATTAAAACACAACATTTTACACTATTCATTAAAAAAATGAACTTTATCGGAAAAATACCAAAAAATTACACAAAGTAAAATTTGATGTACCGATTCTAAAGAAGAGTTTTATTTGGTCCAAAAGAATGTATAAGAGTGATCAAAACTATATTTAACGATAGTTCTCCATCAAAAGGCGATAAGTGAACCCTTAGTGAAAATTAGGGTATAAAAGCCTAAAATTGAATTCTTTCCGTATTTTAAGCCTTTATCTTTTATTGGATAAATGTAAAAACATTTAAAAAACATATATAATAATATTTTAGTTATTTCTATCCATTCCCGCCAATACAACGGCTACATGATAACTACCATTTAAAATAATATTATTTTATTATTAGAGTGCAACGTAAGATTCCCAAGAAACTCGTTGTTGCATGTTGGGTACGCCATCGAGCATAGCGTCCCCTTTAAAGTCATATTAATATTTTATTCAAAAATATGGATAAATATGAAAATTTCATATTCTTTATTTACCTGGGGTGTTACAGCATGAATACTCATGTTAATGTAGGTTTGACCCTATCCACCAGTGCAATCCATAGAACAAAACTTCATTATATTTCTGAGGTTTTAACTATTCTCTCAAACTGACAATATTCTTAAGGATTATAAATTTTGTTGAAACTCAACTATGTGTCAAGATCATGAAAATATATTATTCAATATTTTTTGGTAAAATTCACATCCTAATCAGATAAAATTAATCATTGTAATCTATAAAACATTACCACTTCCTTAATATATATTATTGTAAGAAAAACTTGAGAGAAATATTATATGAATAAAGTGTTCTAACTTCATTAGATAAAAAAATAAAACCAAATATGGTATCCAAAAAAACATATATTAGACTTAAATTAATACACATTCAAATGATAATTCACACTTTATTCATTGTAAAATCGCATATCATATACAAAAACAGTTTCAGTAGAAGCTTCTGTCTTTCTTATCTCTTATAGAATATCCAATGTGATTTTATTATTCTAGAATCCATGTAAAATTATTTAATGAAATGATATTTCCCTAGTGGATTAATAATATTAATTTCATATATATCACTCATATAAAATGAAAAATGAAACTCTTAATTAATGAGGGGAGAATTATGGTTCCTTAATTATAATGATTCACTTCATCCATTGTGATTGCATAAGATATCCATTTTTCCATTATCTTATGATGTTATTAAATATTATCATTAACAATATACATTTAATTAGTTAATTGATTATAATTTTTACCAATATTATTTCACATGAAACACTAGAGTGAGGGTGGTGCATAATTTGGTCTTGTCACCTTAGCTTCAATAGTCATCCTATAAATCGAGTTTGAAATTGTTAAGGTTTATAACCCACCATTTCACATTAAATTTACATCTCAGTAAAGTTAAAAAAATTTCATTTATATTTATTGATAGATTTTACAAATCTATATGACTAAAAATTCCTTTCAACGTATTATTTATTCTATTTTTCTGGAGACTCTGTATTTATTTTCTTATCAACTCCACAAGGATGGTGATAATATCAAATTTCAATTTCTACATTGACTCCATAAAGAATGATTTATTGTTATTATATAGTTTATCTTAGATCTAATTCATTTCAAAGACTTGGTTATATAATAAAAATGAATTAATAAATATTACATGAGGGATGAAAATTAATCTTAGTGAATACCATATAGTATAAGTAAAGTTTGACTATTATGTCCCAATGATTTAGTCATTATATTGCTTAAGATTAAGAAATTTCATCCATATCATTTTTTGTAGAATATGATTAATTTAATTATTGAATAATATCCACATAAACTCATCCCATTCCATGGATTCAATATATTATACATTTCTTTTATTCTTGATCAAGTTCCATAATTTATTTTTTTGACCTTCTAAGTGATAAATAGCTAGGGAAATTTATTTCTATCATGGACACTGAGGTATAGAAAATATTTTCTTAGTGGTGTTGATTGATCACTCATCCACAATTCTATTAGAAGTTTGACTAAAATAATTTGCTGTTTTTACAATAAATGATTCAACCATACGTTGTCCCTTCCTTTAATTATTGGGAAACTCTACAGGATTCATATACATAGAATGTTGTGTGATTATATTTACATTATTTTTCATTCAAGATCTCATAAAATTTGGTTTATTAGGGGTAAACCATTTCATTTTTTTCTCACTCAGCATTAAAATTATTCCTTATTGTTCCATCCTTTGAGTAAAACTAGAAATAATAGCATGAGAAATATTTATTATATTTAGGAACAAGATAATTATAAAAAATACTTTGAAAAATTTATAAATGTTTACACCTACTATAATGATATCTTATGTTTAAACTGGTAATTCATGATAATTAAGAAGTATTTATCATTTTATTTTTTTCTTAGACATATCCCCAGGAATTTCCAAAATTATTTTTTACCCTAAGCAGGAAATATTTTTTAATCCCCACTATGACACCAACTATTACAGCCTATACATTTCATACATGGATATTATATCTTTTTAATTGAGTAAAAAAAATACCGTGTGGGAAAAATAATAATATAGTTTATTTGGATAATATAAATAAAATCATCATAATATAAAAAATATCATCACAATCTTCCACAAAGATCATCCTATATTTTACTCCTCTTTGGAATAACCTACATAATCCTTTCTGCATCACCTATGGATTTTAACATAATAATGGGTGAGGTAATATTCTTAGTATGGTTCAACATAGTATATATTAATCCATGAACATAGGAAATAATTTGTTAACAATATGGTTATGTGATATTTAATATAAATTTTGATGTCCATACCTAGCATATCATTGATAATAATCATGATACTTCGAATAAACATTATCACTTCAGAAAAAATGAATCGTAAGAGTTAAAAATCATCATAAATAAATCATAAAACATATAATCATGACATAAAAATGTGGTAACATCATAAAAATAGAAAATTGTTTTATATTTCTATTTTAACTATAAAGACCATCACTGTAGTTGATCCAGACACACCTGTTTCCCACAGTGGATCAGAACCCATCGGTTTCCTACGTTGTATCAGGATGAACCTATTTCCCACAAAGTATTAATCCAATCAAAATTATCCCAACTATTATATCATGAGGTATTAATAATTACACAATTAATTTGAGGGAGACATATGTCCTACTGATCACATAATGAAACCCATATATATGTCTTTCACATGAACTTAATATATTCATCTTGTCACAACCCAGGGAGAAAATGGGAATAAAAAATCTCATTCCATCATTAACATAAATAAGCACTAGAAAGAACAAGGATAATTAACATAAATAATAACCTTAAAAAATCATATGTAGGATCAAATATTTTTCTATTAGATGGAAATTTATTTTTAAATATCACATTAAATATTTCTATAAGAAAATATCCTTTTCAAATCAATATATATTTTAATAGCCAGAAAATCACTATGTAAAAAATTTATTTAAAAAAAAACATGAAAATAATAAATTAAGCATAAATAAGTTAATTCATTGTTAAATAAGAAAAATCTTATCATGTCATATAAGTTAAAAACATTCCATTGGTAGGTTTTTGTTAGAAATATAATAACGAGCCTTGTTTATAATTCAAAAAAATATTCATTTTAAAAAAATTAAAAAGTTAAAAACAAATAAAAATGACATAAATATTTATATGATTATAAGAAAAATATTTTTTCAATTTTATTTAGAAAAAATACTCTTGGACGAAAAATTTTAACTAATGGAGACATAAAAAGAAACAATCCAAAAAAATTATATGGTGATATAAAACCTTACAAAGTGGTAAGTAATAAAATGAATTGATTATGTATATTCAATGTAAATACACATAAAAAAGTTTAAATAAAACATATTTTAATTAAAAATAAATTTCATATGTAATTGTATAAGGATGTACTCAATGAAATATTAGATTAACCTAATGAATGGAAAATGAGTTTAGAATCCCCTGACCAGAAGTCCAGAATTTCATTTGTCAAGTTGGAACCAATTTTATAATAATATTAATTTATTATAAATTAATTCTAAAAAAATATAAAAATTATACCAATTATTATTTTTTAACATATTGTCCCCGTTTATCAATAATTTGTTATTAAAATCATTATTATTGGTGATTACTGCTTTGTTTTCCTTGCATGTTACTAAGTTGTAGTCCTGGTCCCTATACTATGATCATGGTCTCATACATACCGAAGTTTAATCAGTACATAATCATAATATATATTCATAAAATATATATTTATAATTATTCATAAACATTACATATTGAAAAATGTATTATAGTGTTCATGGAGGCGGTAGGTCATACGTATGTAAGGACACTATTTCCATTTTTTATATATATTGAAATGAATGACAATTAAATAGTAACTACCTCTAAATATTAATTATTTTTATATATATATATCTTATATTTTCTTAAAAATTATCCTTATTAACATCCATTTCTAATATAATTCAAAATGAATCACATCGTATTATGAAGATGGTAGTCCATACGTATACACAAGCGACATTTTCATTTCTAAAAAGATTTGATGATGATAAGGTATAAATAATTTAATAATTACATAGGTATATTAATATTATAAACATCACATATAATCAATAATCCCATCATAATACCCATCCATATAATATGGTTATGTAAAAGTAAGTGTATTGATATATGGATACAATAAGTCGTACCTACGCACAAGCGATACATTCACTTTTTCTTCAATGGTGAAGAGGGTGTGTATTGGTGTATTTATATTAATAATATAATTTAATAATATTTAAGATTCTGATGTTATTATTTTATTATAAAAATAATTTATTTAGTTGAGGTAAGGAGTAATAGAAAAAAAATTGATAGATTGAGAGATTACCTCTTCTTCAAAATCTGTCTTTTTAATCTCCTCTAAAGGGTTCCAGAATTGATTTTTTGAGAATAAAAACACCTATATAAGGTGTATATATATGTTTAGAATTTAATATTTTTGGGTATGGTAGATTTATAAGGCTCAATGTAATGATAATAAGTGGGTGAGGATGTGTCCTTGTGTAGTTCAGGTGGGGTGGACTTTTGGAATTTCTCAAAAGATTAAATTATAATAAATTTATTACCTATAAATGGTTCACCAAATGGATATGTAATGAAATATAAAATATCATAAGGCTATAATATTATAACAAAATCTTTTTTATACATGATTGGGTTTTATGTTAACTGTTATCATATTGATTAACACATAGTTGAAGTATTTTAATTTTTAATACGACAATGAATGTTTCAATATCATATTGTTGTAACTTTTAATTATTTAATATAAATTAAAAAAATTAGGAAATTTTTAACTTTTGAACTATTTAATAGAAAATATTTATTTTTTATGATGTTTTTTAATTTTTAACTCATTTAATATTATATTATTTTCAAAAAATATCATTACTATTCTTTTTAATATTTTTTTTGTTTACTATAAAAAACCAAGAAAATATAATTGAATAGAAATAAATAATTTAATACACCCATAATATTTCATAATCATATAAAAAATATGGTTCCATCAGAATTAATTATACATATATTAATATTTAGTATCTTTATTTCATTTTTTGGATTGTTCAATTAATTGGGTAATTACTACATCTTCAGTGTGTAATTATTTCATATACATATTACTTCAGGAAAAATTAGAATTAAAATATAATTATGAATATAAATAATCAACATTTATGAAGAATATTTATAGTCAAATATAAATTTTGTGTATTTTTATACTAAAAATGTGATAGTATGTAAAAATGGTTGCGACATATTTTTTCTTTTATAAAATAAAATATTATAAACATCATGATCCTATCAATGTGACCCCATATGTCATAAATAAATTTATATAATGAAATTAATTTTATTTATATAAAAATTAACACTTATATTCATTCATATACTATATTATTTACCATGTGATCAAATAAATGATGTTTAAGATAATAAACCTTACATTTTATGACATTCATTAATTTAAAAATATATGTCATTTTTATAGACATGTGTCCATTAAGAAACTAAATTTTGATCATTATGATTTTAGGGTATAATAAAGATAACACAATAAACATTGAGATGTTTTTAGGGTCATCTTATAATCCTTATAATTTTATTTCTATGATAAATTACCCAATTTAAACTTTCTTGTGGAAAAAAATTACCATGTTTACAATTCAAATTTTCCCAATGTCGAAGGGACCGAATTACTAAATTTGAATCTTATGAATAAAAATATTTCATCTATTTTTAAAATTGTATAACATAGATATTTTATAATTTAATTTAAAATAAAACATATAAAACGACATGAAAATAGTTTTCTCATTAAACTAACATTTTTAATAATAAATTTGATATATAATAATTTCTTCTATAAATATTTATCAAAATCTATAATTGAATTATTTAAAATAAAAATTATGTATATAATATCTAAAACTAAATAAAAAATTAATTTTAACTTCTAAATATATCATATGAAAATATAGTTTTCAATAAAAAATAAATAATTTCACTACTCACTGAAAAATAAATGTTTTGAGAAAATTTTAGAAAAATATACATAGTTTTTGACATTCTGAATTGAAGAAAGTAATTAATTATTTCAAATAAATTTTCAATTACTTATAAGATAGATGATTATTTTCTAAAAACAAGATAAAACCATTTTTAAGAAAATATATTTTTGAATAATAAAGTGACATTACAAAACATTGTGTAATATTTTTCTAAAGACAAACCATTAAATTCATATTGAGTTTGGTATTTATTTCATAAAATACTTATTTATTTTTATTTCCACCAAATGATCATCTTTTTTATAACTGATATATACTATTTCATGGTTTCTCTAGAAATAATATTATATACAATGTAAAAAATAAAATTATTTAAAGTTAAATATTTTATAAAAATATCTTGCTGTTTCATTTGATTTATCCCTGGAGGATCCTCCCCTATTGATCTTCAATATCCACTAGGGATTTTGTAAAAGTTTGTCTATCCCCAACATCTAGTTGACCACATTCAATGATATGATTGGTATTATTCACACATCACCTCATATACTGTACATGGAATATGTCATGATCCCACTACACCTATGGGTAGTATAGAAATGAGGTAAGAAACAATGCCAACCCATTGCATGATATTGAATGGCACAATAAACGTCAGGGATAGAACATGTCCTCATTTAAACCTCTTAAATCTGTATCAGGGGGATACTCTCAATAATATATGGTCTCTAAACATGAACACCAAGGTCATATTATTCTGATATGTACAATATTTTTAACTTCACTGAGTTTTCATCGTCTACTAGTAGATCACATAGACCTTATCCATTTTATTTTTGACAATATCTATGCCAACAGGAGGAGCCTCACTAATATAATTCTAAAAAATTGTGACATCTAGGGCCTCCCATAATAGACAAATAATATATACATTCCATTATTAGAGTGGTAGTTATTATTATATTCAAAATATAATAATATAATGTGATCCTACTAGATCTTGAAAATGTTTTCATGAAAGAACATAGAATATCCTCCAGCACTATGATAGATCACCCAGTCATACCATATTCATGGTGGTGAAAGGTTGTAATCATCATCCTCTATGTCTAAAATGAATCCTATAGTCCTCTCCAACACCATGACCTAGATTTAACATCATAGCCGGAGACACTCAACAATGGAACCCCATGATGAAGAAATTTATCCTGTATGAATTACTACCCAAAACAGTCCGCTGAACTCTACACCACGATAGCCTACATTTGTTTCATCATCATTAGTTGGTCAAATATCACATAGATGAAATCCATGCCTTTAACTATCAATATAAGCCATATTAAAATTTTCATTGATATTTTATCACATTTCCACTTCAGGATCTTAGGGGCTACCACAACCCTTCAAAAACATATGTCTCATCTATAACATGCCGATAGGTGTGGCATAGAGAGATGAAGTCTGAAACACTTCATCTCATGATCTCCCATCAAAACAATATCTCAGTGTCTATGTACCTTATTAAAACATTTATATGTATAACCAAATGATATTTTCAAAAAAATCTAATCTCCTCCTCCCATCAAAGAACTAACACCACTATATGTCCTAGGAAATTTATGACATGGTTCTATTCTTCATTAAAATAACTTAGTGAATATCCTAAGTATATCGTGTCACCTTAGACGACATATTTTATTTCTCACAACATGGAAACTCTCAAAATATTGAGAAGAAGATTGTTCAAAAACATATACTAAAAAAATTTCAATCATCTTATAAACAAGAGTTAGGTAGAAATAATCCAACTAAATTTGTTTATTCTACACAAATGAGATTAATAATTCCTCCTAATATAATATTATTACATTTTTCTCTTCTTGTGATTATATAATATTTCTATTTCATTGTCTTATATGTTATCAAACTAGTTCCATTATATCCAGATCATGACCCTCTTCATGAAAACAAACCTGATACTATGATGGTCTTAGTAAATGACAAGTCACTCTTCCAGAACATAGTGCATCCACATCCTAAGAGTAAAGACTAACTCTTCTATATCTAGGTCATGGTTAACATAGTTAATCATTTGGGTACACCCCTTCCCCGACACCTATGATATATTAATCCTCCTATTCACCAACATACAACATAACACAGCTTCATAAGAATCATAATACAATATATACTCTATGTCCTCCTTTGTTAGTCCCATAATAAGACTCCTCATCAACTTCAATATCAACCCATTGAAGGATATTTGTTATTTTTCAGTACAGAAAAATATCTTCAATTTCCAAATTATGTCATTAAAAGATATATTAATTTTAGAGGAGTTTCGAAAAACCTCATACAGTTCCATTCCAAGCCAGGAAACTATAAAACTCTTACAATCTCTTGGGTGGCTCCCAAAAAAGAACTACATGAATATTCTTGGGGTAAACATATATTACATTATAAAAAAATTACATTCCCAATTCTGTTAAACGCATGGATCCATAATTATATCTTCGAGAGAATACTATAAAGATAATTCTCCAAAAGAAAATCTTACACCAACCTCATGTTTTTTTCATTCTCTTTCATTGACGGAATGTATATGAGTATTTATTCAATTATGAAAAAATTATATAATTTTGTATGGATGGAATATAAAATTAATACAAGCATTAAAGAAATAGGTATATTTTTAATGTCCCCTAATATTAAACTCTCTAATAGGGATAAAATAAATTAGTAACTTTTCCTCAAGTCTGATTCACAGTACACCAGAGGCGGTCAACTTGAATAGGAGGTGTGATAAGTATAGTGTAGATACTAGAACCCATGTTAATGAGTTAAATAAATATAAAATAATAAATAAAAATAACATTATAGTAGAATAAATAACAGAAACAATATGATGTAGTGAAAACCCAATATAGTTAAAGCCAAAAAATCCAATAAGGAGTAAAGGAATAATGTAATGACATGATGAAATGTTTTTAAATTTCATAATATAAGTTATATAATTATATGAATATTAGACTCAAATAAAGTCTCAAATGATCCGGATACTGAACCCCATGTTATTCATGTATCCATACTCTACCCCATTAATTAAAAACAATCAACAACAAGGCCCCTTTGCATTTTCCCATCTAGTATCCATGTAATATGATCATGTACTAAATGGTGGCCCAAATTGAGTGTTATTCTAACTTAGTAGTTTAACACCACCATGTTTAATAATATGAAGTATGATAATATGTGCATGAAATAATGTAATAACTAGTGTATTAATTATTTAGATAATTAAATTAATACAAAAAAACCACTCCAGAACAATGTCAAAATATCTATGAGCATGTCCCACTAACATGACTATATAACTATATAACCATGGAAAATTATAAACTATGTCATAAAAATGTCATAATGTCTCTGATCATGTCTCAAAACCATGGAAACCAAAACTAAATATCAATGATAAAAATCCCAGAACTCTAATAAAAAACCTCTGTGTATAGATTTTTGAAATAAAGCAGTGTCGATCCTCATATTTAATATCTATATCATGTAATAAGTATAATCCTTGTATATTAATATTTTAGTATGCCTCACAGGGAATAAAATCCCGGATATCACAAAATTAAATCATAAGGATACACTCTTTTTATGAAAATTTATATTTAACATTAAATTCCACATTTTGATTATCATTTTTTCATATACCTATAAAATTTTGGTAATTTCAGAAATCAGTAAAATCCATGGATATTAAATATCAATAAATCAACCAAATTGAAATTCATTTTAAACACACCTTAATAAATTAGTCAATTCATTTATAATCATGGCTTTTCTCACCAAAAAAATAATCATAAGCAAGGAATATATCAATGTGATACAAATGATTCATAATGATAAAGGTTAATTCCTAATTTAATTAAATTTTGGAGAATGTTATGCCAGTGAAACTGCAATATTGAAAAAGAAATCAATTAAATGGACTATTGGGTAAAGGTTAATACCACCTTTCTTTAACTAATGACCATCCAATGCTTCCATAAGGGTTCTCCAACATGAATGATAAAGAAAATAGTCGCAAATAAGGATCCTATATCATAACCCATCAAGTGAAAAACAAATGATGATCACATTTAAGAGATTACACATCAATGAATGGATAATAAAAGGAAGAGGATGGGGAAACCCAGGCTATAGACATACTAGGGATTTATCACACAAATAGGGAATATGATTATAAATAAGGTTCTCTCAAATCACATAGGATATAACTTATGTTATATATGGCGAATTATATAAGGGGGTGAAGAGAAAATTCTTCCACATGACACATTTAAACTTCTAATAATAAAAATACATAGTTTGAAACCCTTTTACACTTCTTCAATTTAATTTTTGACTAACATTCCAAAAAACTATCACCTCAGGTTAGTGTTTAATTTTCAAAATCATTATTAGATGTAAACTAATTACACAGCATAAAACATCATTATTCCCTGTATTTTTTTCATGATAGGTTTCTGGAATAATTTATGTGTCATGTAATACATATATACAATGAGTAAATAACATGATGAAATATTTGGTCATAGTTTGATAAATAAAGATATGAAACACATCAATGATTTAAAATATTGGAAAATACTCAATTTTTTTTATTCATTTATATCTAGAACATATTTTTTTTAAAATACATCCTCAAGATTTAAGTCATTTTCCCCAAAAATGATATCTATCTATGAACAATTCATGGCCACCATAGCTCAAAAAACTCAAATTGGGATGTATCTAGAAAAGATGGGATATTACAACCTCACCACCATATAATAGCTCATCCTCGAACTACTACATGGATCATTGTGTGATTTTGGTATAACATATGGGTCATTATTCCCACACATCAGACTCCCTCCCCTCAGTTTCCTCTTGAACAAGGTCACGATTCCACAACATTTCAACTAAAATAATCTTCCAACCCTATAGATACGTAAAAATATAGTCCAAAATCGATATTATATTCTCTTCAATGAAATAATCATCACTAATTGTGACAAATGATACATCTATCACATTCTAAGAACATCAATGATATATTTCAATGTATGACACAAAAAAAATTTGTGCGTTGAACTATATCATAGTAGAATGGATAATCAGTATTCCACCAGACCAACCATATAAAATATCAATAACGGACCAAAAAAACATGGTTCCTACTTTCCCTAATTCTTTATAGGGTGTTTCTCCAACCTAGGTGACATTCGATGTAAAACAAGATGACTAAATTAGAAATATAGAGGCAATATATAATAGATAAAATATGATTTATGCATACTATTCATGGACACAAATTCTCTCCTAATAAAATTATACCGCCCAAATATCTCATACATGATATTAGGCCAAACAAGAACATACCCACCTCCCTCTAACCAATATTGAGTTGAACCACATGGGTTTCCATACAATACCAAGTTAGCTTCCATTAGGATAGATTCCCAGAAGCTATTGTTATATAAATACTCCATGAAGGACATATATTTCTCTTATAAACCATGAAATAAAAAACCAATACTGGGAACATATCCTTTAGAACTTGAATTGTCCACTAAGATTTTCCATCATTATGATGATGATAGGTTATACTCAAAATAATCAATGATCCTAGATCATTCTAAATACCCTTCTAGAATTATGATGATAAAATATGGTCTCTTTATAAAAATATATTCCCCGGAACACCATGAAACATAAATACCACTCACATGTAAATACTAATGACATCATATTTTGTGAATGTCTCCTTTATTGGCATAATACAGGATACCTTAGGTAGTCGATCCATAGTCACCCATAAAACACAATTCATATGGGTTTTATAGGGTATTCCTATCAAACAAATATATAGTCACAACATTTCATTTCCAATTATGAAGGGGAAATGTTGAAATATCCCACCCAACCTCGGGTTCTTGAAATTCCCATGCTAATAATTGCAGCATATCATCTCGAATATTGTCATCTCATTCTAAATTACTAAAAAGAAATATTATCCATAAATATCAAAATACATATTTTTAAAACTATGATGTACCACACATCTGTAATCGTGAAACTATCTCATCATCTCCTCATGAAATCCCATAGATAACTATGCATGTTAAGAAAAAATAAGACTATTATTATTTCAAAGAGAGTATCCCAATGGTGTGTTTTAACCATATTATTTATCTCTTAGAACTATGTCATATGGTTTAAATAACTAGTGTTTCTTGATCCTGTCCAAAGTCATGGGTATAATGGACTTTGAATTCAGTTTTTCTCCTCTCTGAAACTCTTAAACAACCATATGCATATCTAGAAAGAGTTATATCATCTACCACTCATCACAGTAATCATGTAATGGCACTATCTACATATTATTACGTAATGAATCATCAAATAAATTCTCCCTCTCGGGTGTATAATCCAAATCAATATCTAAATAATTCAAACATTTAACCCCTCCTCTACCAAAGGATTAGGTCTTATTGATAAATTATGTACCTGAGGATCTTTTTGTTCATGTAAACCACAAACTCTCACCCCTGAGATAATTATCATAGAATCTCAGGGAATTTACAACTACAACTATGTCAGGATTTTGAGTTTTATAATTTATCTGTTGCATTCTTAGCTCTCTAGAACCATTAGTAACCACTCAATCTTATGACATTAAAAATACACTGATTCAAACATCAGATGTGTCATAATAAATGATATATGATTTACCTAGACCAAGTAATGTGAATAAATTTTATGAGGTCATCATTCCTTTAATCTTTTTAAAATCACTCTCGCATATATCGGACAAACAATAATCATACCATTATTTTTTATCCTTGGAATTGGTGTTTACAAATTGGAGAATCCCATCATAATGAGAATATAATAAGTGTATAACCCCATAAATATCTGAATATTAAATAAATTATTAGGATAATCCCATGATAACATTGTTGTAACATTTTCTAGGCCCACTAAAAATTCTACTTCTATGAATAAGTGTCATAAGACGCGTACAATATCAATCTAGAAACTACATTTAGAAATTTTTGTTTATATATGATTGTATATCAATGTACACAATATAATTTCATGACAATGGGAAGTATCATATACGAATTATGAGTACACAAATATGACTTTGAAGAAAACTACCACAAATCAGTCCAAAAAATATCAAAGATCCATTTCTTCAAGGCCATGAATTATGCCAATGCATTGCTTAAACCAAAAAATGGCTTCACTAACTCCTATAACCCAAACCGACTAATAGAAGTAGTCCATTGTATGTCAAATGTTCATACCCACAATTGATTGCATCATAAACTCACATTGATCATTGAGAAGAGAATATTTTTTATCAACTGGTATATGATATCATCTATTCACAAAGAAGGGTTATTAGTTCTTGAACGACATAGAGTTCAATTCCTAAAAGTCAACACATAAGTGCAGTGTCCCATAATCCATATTATTGAAGTGAACTAGAGAACCTAAAAAATATTTATAAGTTAATATGAATCCTTATGATTCCAAGTATTCTAACTAATATTTCAACTCATGATGTTATACTTGTGACTTTATATATAGGGGGATATTAACTGGATACACTCCAAGCACCAAATCTGTTATTAACATAATATATTTCATGGGAGGTATGTCGTGTAACTCAATTGGAAAAAATTCTTGAAAAAAATATTCCACTGACAGAAAATAATCATGATATATTCCAACATCATCTTTGTAAATTCAATTAATCTAATCCATTAAACAATCCAATATGTAGTAAATTGGTCCTACATTACTAGCCTAATAAATCCACTCAACATAGTGGGAATAGCTTCCTAATTTTATATATAGAAAGGTAACTATCATCATATAATAATTGATATATTCCTGGTATAGAACTAACTAACCCATAACATGGAACAAGTATAATCCTAGTATTTCTATAACAAAATGTTTTTAAAGAAACAGTAACAACCAATCACTAGAAAAACATCTCATTCATCATTTGATATTCATTAACAATAATTTGAAATGTGTGCCTATGGTCATGGAATTATCCCTTCATTCCCACATCAAATCCCACATTTTTTAATACAGAGAAAAAAATGAATTTAATGCACATTTTTCAAATAAAACATAAAAAATGGTATATTGTACATGGATTATAATCATGGTAGTAGAAGGTCACACATCCATAATAGTAAGATTACTTGTATAGCATGCATCTAAGTTTTCACTATACACTTATCTCTATATTCACACCCCTTAGCTATTACCTTTTCGTATTACTTCTTTTCCATTACTAGGGTACCAAATCCATATCATCGACTAGAATTTTTTTGTGTAACTCTAGATACTTGTCTCATTGAGAGATCCTAGGTCCTTATCAAACTATAGTGCTTGTCATGATCCCCTAAAACTTATATATTAATGCATTTATATATAAAACCACTTCATTTGGATCATACTATTATAAAATTTTCATTCCAATGTAGGGTACGGACACTGAGGCTATTTGTGGCTCATCATTCTAAATTGATAGAACTACTACTATAACATCCCAGAATTATATCAATGAAATTTTATTTCTTATAATTATATTATATAGTATAAATCACATAAAATCACATAGATTCCACAATAAAAAATTATAAATATATAATGTATGAAAGATAAAATATTTCTAGAAGTTAAGAATCCCATGCTGATGAAATGGTTACAAGACCATAGGGATAGTAATATGAATATTATAAATTGTACACCGGAAAAAATATTTATAACCTCGCCCATGAAAGAATAAATAATGTTTTGTAATATTGTAAATGATTGTATAAAATTATTATATCACAGTATATAATAATATATATTTTAAAAATTATTAATTATATGCTGTATTTTTAGCCATAAATATTTAATTAAAATTTATTAATTAATCCATGGATTAAAAACAAAATTAATTTCCATAAAATGTATTTATAAATAAATAATTTTTTGTGTTATTATTTCTGGATAATTTAATGGGAGATTATTTAATTTTTTTAGAGTGTTATAAAATCAGTTAGAATTTTGAAAACTGTATTTTTTCATAAATAGTGATTTTAAATTAAAATTAATATTCACATTTTTATATATGCATTTTAAAAAAATTTAGATCATTTTTTAATTCTACATGTCCCAAAGTTTTTAAGAATAATTTTTTGATTTTTCAGAAATAATTGAATTATTAGTGAAAAATGAATTAAGGTAATATGTTGTATATATAAATTATAAGAAAAATACAATATTACATGAGGAATGAATGATGTAAACACATATTCAACTTCAATTTATTAGTTTCCTTTTTTAATGATAAATACATTCATATATTTTTATCCAAATTAATAAACAAATGATGAAAATATTGGAAAATCACCCCTCTCCTCCACTATTAATACCACCCCTTCTCGTCGAACATTCCATGCACTAAGACTTGTAATTTTTTTCCCAAGCCTCTTTTTATGACCATACCCCACGTGATAGATCTCTTTTTCTTATAAAAGTACCAAAACCTTTTTCTCTAAAAGGTTTTTACGTAGGAAAAAATAAAGAGAAAAAACCTCCTTTTTTAATTTCATTTAACATTATTTTCTTTTATTATTCTATCCTTACCTCCAATAATAAAAATATAATTATAAATATAATTCCATACATGTTCTAATTTTTTTTATTTTAATGGAATAATCCTTCATTGTTCCTATTCTCCACTTCCAATTATTCTAAAAATGGAAACGTCGTCTATGAGGTGTTGTTTCACCAAATTTATTTATCAAGTTAAATTATATATTTGAATGGATATAAAGTATAATTAAATAAAATTTAATATTTTTTACAATTTAATTCAATGTAATTAATTTAAAATTTAAACTAGATATAAAAACTTCATGAAATTTTTAATTATTTACATTAATAACATGTTTTCTTGATCCCTCAACAGGATTAGTTTTAAATTAATATTGGCCACTTCTATGTTTTTGAATATTGATAAATGGAAATAAAATTAATTAATAAATACAATATTTATGAGTTAATAGAATGAAATTAATTTTTTTATTATTTGAATTCTATCTTTATTAATTATATTTTATAATACAAGTTAATTCTAAATCGGGTAATTATGAGAAAATATTTTTATAAATGTTAAGAAACTACGCTAGAATTTTTAATAATTTATCTGGATGAGTTTTTGTTTCAACCTAAAATAATTTTTGGGGCAAAATATATCTTTTTATATCCACTTTTGATAGAATATGATATTTATAATATTTTATTCAATAAAAATTCATTTATTTCACACTTTTGATTTTAACAGGTGAAACATTTTTAATATGGAATTATATAGACGATATTTTAGACAAAAAATATAATTTATAAATATAAAATGATTATCTACTTCATGGTAATTTATTTTGAATATAGAGTGATAAAATAAATAATTTAATTATGACACTAATATGATGTATCAATTGTTTAATTAACAAAAATATCAAATAAATGATATTAAAAATACTAAAATACATATAATTTGACATAATGAATACCATAAAAAATTTTATGGATTGCATTTAAGTGTTATATATTATATAATAGTGTTTTTTATTTGATAAAATGTTTTTTAATTATTTTAAAAATACATGTAATGAATATGTTCAAAAAAGACATTATTGTTATTTTTTTTAATAAACAATATTTTAAAAAATGATATCAAATTCATAAAAGTTTAAAATTATGAAAATTAATTTTAATTAGTTTAAAAATATGATCAATAACTTATTTATTGATCTTTTGGAATTTTATAGTAATTATATAGACTATCAATGTGTAAATTTCATGATATCATTGTAAGAATTAAAAAGGATAAACTTGGGTAAAAACAAAATGATAAGGACTAGAAAATAGTAAAAACATATACAATATTAATTGGAATAAAGACGTTTGACCAAAAATCATAATATCTTTTAAAAATCACTTTTAAACTATTTGGATTAAAAATTAATTTATATTAAATTAATAATCAGAAGAATTACAAGAGTTCCTCTCCCCTCTTTTATTAAATAGAACTCATTAATCTAATTTAAATACACATAAAAACCATTTTATCAAAAAATACCTACCTATATACCTTCTTATAATCACTCCCAATATTATAGAGGCTATATTTTAGGCAGAAATCACTCCTTATTGGTGTTAAGGTTTTAATAAAAGGAGGTCGTCTAGGGAAGAGGTATCATTATTAATTAAGTGTTTCTAATTTATTTCATCTTCCCCTTAAAATAATCTTCCACAATGATTAAATTATAAATAATGTATCTTAAATATATGAATGATTTATTTAGTTAATATCATCACCTAAATACTTTCAACTTCTATTAAATGGGAACTGAATTAATTAATCTTGTGTATTTGTGAATTATCACTTCCATGAACTGATATAATTTGTTTTCTATTAATATCTCTCAAGACTAGTTATAATTATGGAATTAATTGTTATATATTATATTTATTAAATAGTTATTATTATAATATTACAATATATAAATTAAATTATTACTATCCAAGAACAACAAAATGATAATGTTTGTTCGTGTGTTCGTGTGAACAATCATCTCCGTGAAGTGATGTGGTTAATTTTTAATCACCACATTAGATGGATAATTTATATATATATATATATATTATATTATTAATATGATATTAGTGATATTATTATTATTATAAAAATATAATATAATACTTACCTTTATTCCATATTAATCATTCAAAAATTGAAACGTTGAACATGTGTACGTACGGTTTACCGTCTCCATGATTTTAACATAGTTCATTTTTCATATCCATTTGTAATGGATATAATTAAAAGTATAATTAGTGTATTATTGTTATAATTATATCAAGAATGTTATTATCCAAATTATTTACAAATTAAAATTTTTAATATTGACATAATACCAAATTCATTTGAGACCCATGTACAATATGTCATGAAAACATCTGACATCAACATAAACAATTAAGTAATTGTTATCACAATATAGTAAAGGAATAATAAACATGAAAAATTTCTCAATAAATTAAATAATTAACATAATATTATGTTATGTGATGAAAACTAAAAAATGTGATTTATCAAACTCTAGGTAATTGATTTCATCTCAATCTTCTTTCGTTGAAAAATTTCTTGATGATTTGCACATTTATTATTTCATAAGGTGTATATACAGAAACATTGTCATTTTATATCCTTATCTTATCAATCCACATGTTAATTAATGTCTTTTTATATTTGATTATTTAATGGGTATTGAGATTCAAATGTTCAATGTGGTAGGGAATATGTGGAATGCTTAAAGATTTAATTATCATGTCTTTTTCTCCAAGTCAATATTATTTATTTTATTTTACATATATGTTTTATGAAAACAAAATGTTTTTAATGAAAATTTTATCTATATTATTAAAATCATAATTTTTTTTAAAATAAATATTTTTAGGTGTTTTATATGGATTATTTGGGAAAATGTCAAAATAAATGTTTTTTAACATTTACCACAACTACATTTTATCCATTGTTATGATCATTAATTTATATTTGGCTTCCTCTTCAAGACCTAAATTTTTTTAAATGAAAAATTAATCCATTAATCAATTTTATGTTTAATTTTTAATTTTACATGCTTTTAAAAATTCATTTCTTATTTCCATACCTTGAAATGATTTATTGTGATTGAAAATGCTAATTTTTGGTAAAATTATAAAAGTAGAAATATTTTATGTGTTTTGATTATATAATGGTCTCTGGACATTTGATATGTGGATATGTCATTAACCACATATTTTTTGGTTTTGTGATAAACCAATAAAGGGTGGTAACATTATAACCTCTAATTCATTGTGTATGGAAGTCGTATATATGGCTATTTTATTTGTAGGAGTCACATTTGTGGAAGTAGACTACATGGTTATTCCATTATAAGAGTGATAGGTATAATTATTCCCTATGGTACCATTATGTATATTCTATGATTTCTATTTGTTTTATGGTAATATTTATATTATAAAAATGATATTAAATGAGAATATTTTTAAATGAAATTATTTACTACTTATTAAAGCGTAAAATTATTACATTGTGATATAATATTCATGGATATTATTGTTTATTAATAGACTATCATTTTTCTTCTACTCATATCCCTTATCACAATATGTATTCTCATATTAGCTTGAAAAAGATGCTCATGTGACTTAATGATGAGTGCCAAATTGGATATATCATGTTGAATGTTATAATTAGTTCTAATAATATTTTTATACTATATTTTTTATGTTATACATTATAGAATAAATAGTTACTCTTTATAATTGTTCACATTGTCATGTTATGGTTTTGTTGTGTTTGGTTTATGGCCAAATTATTTAAAAATATAATCCTATATATATCCTCAACGTTAAAGAAATTATTTTTCTTGACTATAACTCAAGAGTATGAAATGATTAAGGCTAGTGCCTTATACTAATATTCTCTTGTTTGGGGATTTGTGTCACTGTGGATTTTCAATGGACTCTAGCGCTAGAGCAACGTGATTGAAATAAGACTATGCACATCCTCATCCTTCTCTATTATTATAATATAAATCTAGAAATTTGGGGGTTCTTCTATCTATCCATATAGACAAATTATATTGCAAGATGACGCCTGATGTACGTCCTTAACACTAATCGAATATTTGTCACGATCTAGAACTGGTAACCTATTTGGATGTCTTTGCTGAGAAATTTGGTAAAAATATCCAAAATGTTACATGGTTAGATAAGCATATAAAAATGGGTATATTACTCATGAATGACTTTAAGATGAATAAATCTTATATGATGCATTTATTACAGATCCATGTGACCAATGTCTCAGAAATATAGGTAAAAAATATGGTATTAACATTGTTGGTTATTGGATATGTCGAGATCTTCACCAATAGTAGGTTATATAACCTTAATGTCTCACTTTAAAATCATAGAAATTTTTTCCATCACTCATAACCAAATCCCGAGACAGATAAAATTTCCTACACCATCCTATGGAATTAACCACCACTAATACCAATATTTCATGACCCCACCCAACAGATCATGAGCTTCAACTACTAAAATCCTTCCTCCATAGGCCATGGGCTGGAGATATGTTCCAAAAGGAATTACTATATTAGGATTCTTTTTTCAAATTTAACTATATAAATGAACCCAACCAACTGAATGTATAAGAGTAGTGGAATAAGAAAAAAATGATTAAACATCTAGAGAATAATCCATGAATTTGAAACCACAATTTAGTACAAGAGTACAATGGTATAATCTAAAATACCAAATTTAAAAAATACATGCTTATAAAAAATGATACCAGAATCTGAAAAATGGATAATTAATGTGTTGAGAGATCCCAACTATAGATTTATATGATAGAGCCATCATATATGGTCAATGAACCAAATTATTTATATGGTCCACTATAATCACTTATGACATGTCAATCATCTGCAAAAGATAAGACACATGCAGGTAATGCACAAGATTTGGCGAGTATGTACAAACCAATTTGGACACCCTGAATGACTAAGGGGATAAGTAAGAGACATGATTTGAAAATAAAATATAACACATAGAAAGAGAGTAAAAAAAATCCCAAAACATTGATATATATATATATATATTCTCATAAAACAAACCTAAGTGATAGATAAATAGGTTCTCCATCGCCATTTCTAATAGTCCATCAATAATTACTATAATATTATATGTCTATCTGAAGAAGAATAAATGTGGAGACACACCTTCATGTTTTGATGCACATTCAATGGGATATAATATATAGGTGTAGAAAATATTCTCTAGTGTAATAGGATTATTCCTATCTGTATATAGATAGAGATATAATTACATATTCCAATAGCATGTTTATACACTATAGGTAGGTGACCTAGTAAATGAATCTGTAGAAAGATTATACTCAGATTCTAGAGTACCTGTTCCTAGACTCTATAATTGGGTTCCACTCTAGTGGTTGAGGACACATTCCATGACTCTAATGGATGGTTCCACTCTAGTTCAAAAAATGATAAAGGATCCATCTCTTAATTTCATACGGGGGATCCATTATATAGAAAGAGGTCCCATGCCCTGAATCATTAAGAGGGTTCCACTTTGACAGTAGAGGTCCCTGGAATATACTCCATATGAGGGTTTCACTCTAATGGAAGAGATCCCAAGATCTGACGTTATTGAAGGGTTCCACAATAGTGGAAGTTGGACCATCCCCAAACCCTGCAATAGAGATCCACTCTAATGAACATTCATGATCACCACATTCATCGAGTGTCACTTTAAGATGAATAATGCTCACAATACCTCACATCACATCTCAAAAACCATGAAAAAAATCCACTATCTTGTTCTATTTAAAAAAAAACTCAGGATAGGCTACTTATGTTCCAATTTATTTTTCTAAATGAAGGAGATATGTGATGTAGATGTTTCCACCTAAATAAGGGTAAATTTCATGTATGGGTACCCATATGGCATGTAGTATCTCTTTACTGCATGGATGAATCTCTACTAGTATACAGATCTCTTCCCATGTATCCTTATATGGTTTTTAAAGTGACTATATGAAATTTTACAACAACTAGTGGACCTTCCCATTATCATTTCTGTGTTTTTTATTAGTTGTATTTGTGTAACTTGTCATGGGTTGATACACGACCATTTCCTGGTTGTGAAAATGTATTTATACATCTATAGTACATGTATGGTTGTGATCAAAAAGTAACATATAGTGAGGGTTCTAATACATTTTTTATTATTTAACAAAACCGGATACCCTAGTCTCCATAACTAGGAGCCTACACACTATGTGTTCTTTAGACTATGTAGTGTGTAGTTGAGTTTATCACATAATTTCCTATCCAATCCAGGTGATCAATATTCATTACTAAATATTTTTTTTCTACTCGGTATTTTCTAAATTTTTTTGAATCCATATCCTTTCATTATTTCGGTATAGCTATTATCTAAGAAATGGAACCCAATCCACCCGCATAAAGAATGCACACTGTCATCTCTCATTCCATGCCATGATGATAATTCATGGTTCCTTGATCCACAAGAATCATAAATTGTATCCTAAAAATAATCCCAATCCATTTTTTAATTACTTATCTATGAATCACATGAGAATCTGCCACAATATAATGGGGTTTTATCATGCTTGATCCTTCTTGATAATTTAAATGTGATACCTCGTAGTCCAATCGGTGAAGATCACAATGAACAATGGAGGAGAATCACATGATGAAAGATCACAAAATCACTGGCCATGAATTCATGTCCAATGAAATTAAAATTATGAAAACTCATTCTAGGAAACATGTCACAATAGGCATTAATCAATTAAAATAAATATATCGTATACATGGGCACATTAATGTTATCAAAAAGAACAGATATCAAAGAAAACTAATTGATCATTATTAAAAAATTAATAATAATTTAGGAAATACATATATGATGATTCCTACCTCAATTAGGATTGTTCATTGATTCTGAACACTCAATCAATGAATAAGAAAGGTATATTTTGTTTAATGCAGCTTAATTATCCTTGATTCTAATGTTTGAAATCTTTTTATCTCTATTATACAACAATGAAATGGTAGAAATCTATTCACAATAATCATAGGGATATAAAGCTAATAGAATAGAATCTATATAGATTCAGACATAAATAATATTTAGCATTTAGTTTTTTTAAATTTTTAATAAAATTAATCAATTATTTTATTTTAAACACACCCACCAATGGTCCCTATATCCGAACTTCCTTCACCAACCAACATTATTTTACACCTATAGTAAACCTCATATTCCGTATTCAACGATAATATATGATGTTTGATCATGGGACCATTAATGATTAATCCTATTTTCTTTAAAAACTAATCATGAATAATATAAAATATATTAATATTTTTTCAATATGTTTTGGGAACATTGTGCCTTGAAATTTCACTCTGCCACAGGGCCTGACTTCGAAGATATTATAGATATATTACAATGATGAATTGTGAAAAAATAGGTTCTCAACATATCAAAATCCCTCTTGAAATGTAAATATGAATGTAATTTTTTAAAATAGATAATTCACTTCCATTCAGGCTGTACTTGTTATGTGATATTATACATTTATTCCTTAAACTAAATTGACATTTCACAAAAAAAACATATTTATCATGACTTTTTATCTTTCACATTGATTTTAAGATTTCATTTCATATTGTATACCCTATGTCGATATTTAAAGATCACATTTTTTCTATGCACACTTATTTATGAGTTTAATTACCTAAGGAAAAATAAAATACAATAAGAAGAATTTTCATAGTCTTAAATGATGATTGATCCTCCTTTTACTTAAGTTCTCTTCCCAAAAATGAACTTATATTAATTTTATGGAAAATAATGTGCTATATCATTTTTAAATTATATTTACCTTCTGGTATTTTAAAAATATTATATTATTTTCCTTTTACGATACTATATAAAAATAATGGATTCTTAAAACATTAACATGGATATATTGAAAACACCCTCTTTACTTTTGGGTGGGGGCGTTCTCCTTCATTTTATATCATTATATAAAAATTATTCTCATATATTTCTTTTGTGTTATATATATATGTTGCTTAAATATGAATCAATTCACTATAACTTTCATTATTGGACTTAATATATTTTTTATGGTCCCAAGGAAATTTACACTTAATAATAATCCCAATGACTGGGAACATTATAATTTATTATCTCTTAATAAGTTCTTCCTCTAAGATATTTCATTCATCTTCATTATATTTTTAATAAACAAATTAATTTATATGAAACCACCATATTAATATATTTATTTTATGACTAAAAAATCTGTTTCTTTTATTATAAATATAATTTACCAATTTCATAAATCATCACATCATAGTTCATTTTTTTATTCTACTCGAGAACCTTATCATTTATATTCTATATTGAGATAACCTATCTAATAGATTTTCCATTTTTCAAAAATGATTGTTCAACAAAAATAATTCTTCATTCTCTAGGGAATCCTAATAAATTATCCTTATGTTATGTATTGAATCGTAATTATAAATACAACTACCTTATCATGGTTATAATCCATATTATTATTTATCTGTGAATAATTTTCCTCATTTGGCACACAATTTTTTTTTCATTATGCGATTAGAGGGGACAAAATTATATAATCCTCAAATGAATTTTCTAAAGGATTATATGTATTATCTCAGCATGGATAACACTGTAATAACATCCAATAAAATTCTAAGAATATATTTCTTTTTTATTAAAAAAAATTTTTGAAAAATAATTATATAGTGATATTCTATAGAAATGTGTTACCATAAATATTGGTAAAATATTAATTTGATATTAATATTTATAATGTAACATATATTAAAAATCATAAAATATTCATTTAAATTATTAATAATATTACATTTTCACATATATAAAAATATACGATTATATTGAAAATATATACACACCCTTTTAATAAACATGTTTAATTTAATGGTTAGTAATTTTTTAGTTGAATATAAATATATAAGAATATATATTTATAATATGTGAATATATATATAATATGTCAATATATATATGTGTGTGTGTGTCTGTGTGTGGTAAACCGAAATAATAACCATGTATATATACATATATGTATGTGTACGTTTACATATACATGATTAAAAATTAAAATTAATTTTGTGTTTATAAATAAAAAATCCTTTATAAAATTTTATTCAATATATATACATTTATATATAAATGAACAGAATATATATGTTTAAATATATATACATATATTTGATATATATAAACACATGCATATTTAAGAGGATAATTTCACAAGAATAATATAAATATATATACACATGTATCTTGAGAATTATTTTTTCTTAGTTGATTATATAAAAAATAAACTAATATTAATATATTTTATATGTAGTGCATGAAGTGGGGAATAAAAAAATAGAGGGATGAAAATTGAAAATAAATTTATAGAGAGAGGCATTAGATGTCTGTCTCTGGTGGAAGGAACCAAAATAAATGTGTGGTGTGTGTGGTGTGTAGTGTGTCGCAAAAAAAAAATATATATATATATATATATAAGAATTATAATATATAGACATGTTATATATGTTACAATATATTTTATTAACATGCTAATGAATATATATATGTTATAAATATTTCATAATATATATATATATATGATATATATATATAATAGAAAATTAATTTCTATGTGTGTGTAAATAAATAAATATATTTACATTTATAAAATATAAATTAGGTAAATTATTAAAAACATAATATATATATATGGGTGTGATGTGCGTTATAGGACTGGGATGGAACAAAAAAATAATTTAAAATATATAATGATTTATGTGTGTCACGTCTAGGAGGAAAATAAGAGATAATAATATATATATATATATATATATATTCCTTATACATTGATATATATATTTATGTGGTAAAATTTTAAAGATACAAATATATATTGCACCTAAACCTCATGCTAAAATATAATTTTCATAAATATATTTTATAAATATGTATGTTATATATATATATATTATCTTTTCTATATATATTTATATAGACATGATAAGGCAATGTTCCATAAGGGTTCAAGAATAAAAAATAAATACAGGAAATAAAATAAATTAATTATAAGAATGAAACAACATTTGTCTTATTTGGAATGAAAAATATAGGGAGAAATAATGCACAATTTGGATGCCTTTCAAAATAGTTTTAAAAATAAATAATTAAATAACTTATTTTTATACCTTTGCGATTATAAATAAGATCCACTCTATTAGGTTCTATACTTAACTACATTCTTCCAAACACCCAAGAATAATATGTGAGTTTATCTGTATTGTTGATAGTGTCAGGGTGAGTTTAATATTTAGGTAAAGCCTTTCAACATTATTTCGAATAGGATAATTTAAGAGATGTTTGGATAAAATTATATGATAAAAAGATATATTACTTCCAAATTATAATGTTATATATTTTAAACCTTCTAGTAATGTAAGGGATATATTATTTTCAATATAATATAGCATATTTAATATTTCTAAAACATATTTCTATAGAAGGGTGATTTGTTTTAATATATTTGAATCCATAATTCTCTTAGACCCCTTCTATGTAAGGGAGTTATATTTTCAAAACCAATATCTATGTAAAAGGATATATTATTTTAAAAATATGAGAATATTTTTTAGCAATGTATATATTATTATATTATGAGAAAATATTATTTTATTTATAGAAGATATTTTAAATGTATTCTATTTTTTAAATATTTGAATATTTTACCAAAAACACTCTTTTATATAAATTAATTTTATGTTCAAAACTAATTTTTTTTATAGAGTTATTTTGAATATTTATATTTTTCAAACACCATTAATTTACTAAAAAAATATTTTATTATTTTTGAAATCCTAAGATTGAAAATTTACAATTAAATTTAAAATTGATTTCAATATTTTTATTTAGGTTTTAAAACATTACAGCTAAAATTGTACATGAGATTATAATTTAAAATTATTGATATTATACTTATGTATAGGTGTTTTCATGCACTGCTTATGTAAATTATAATCTATGAATATTTTAAAATTATTTTTTTCTTTGTAGTGGATTCCAATAAATTTATATCAACTCACATATATTTATATATATTTATCTCTGTGTGTGTAACTATTAATTTTTATATTTTAAAATGTTTATAACTTATTTGAGAAATGGAAAATAGATTACACCGAAAGTATTTTATAAAACAAATGTCGTCACTCATAAATTTCAATCAAGATAGGGATTGGGGGCTAAATCCAACATTTTATGATGGGAATTCCCTCGACATAAATTCATTTTAAATGTAGCCAAAAATATTTTTTTTTCTGAATCATGGTATGTATTATTATGAAGAATCACTAGATTATTTTTTATGAAAATTTATTTCCATATATATATTCAAAATATATTATATTTTTTAATGACATTTTTCTCATAGAAATACATATGTTAAAAATTAATTGTATTTTTTAAAGAAATATGTTTTCAAAGTGATTATGTTTAAGTAATATTTGAAAATTAATATTTTCTATTTTTATATATTTTGACATACCTGGTTGAATAATTATCGAAAAATATTTCTTTATCAATTTTTTTTATATAAATGGAAATAATCATGAAAATAATTTCTATAATGAAAATGTACTTTAAAATAAGTTTAAAAATATCTATGGTTATATATTATTATTACACTTAAATAATTTTTTAAAAATTATCTAATAAAGTATTTCATATTTTATATAAATTAAATATTTTCGATTTTTTTAAATAATGTATAAAAGGAGTTTCACTTATTTTTAGAACCCTATATATGGAAATTTTATTCAAAAACCACATTATTAATGTTTTTTCTACATGATAAAAAGAAGTTCTAAAGGATTATATATTTTTTAACAAGCTGTCATGTGCTAATAAAAAATTTATATTATTTTAAATTGTTAAAAATATCATATGTTGTAATAATTTTTCCTTTTCCTCCAAAACCTATACATAAAAAGATTCAATTTTTTAAAATACAATATATTTTATAGTATTTATTTCAAACTAATATAAATTATTTTTTAACTATATTAAAATGCACAATTCATGGGATGTCACACATGGTATCAGTGGACCAATTATAACAAATTTGTAGAATGTATGTTCTCATTTGGGAATTAAATTAAAATATTTATAATTTTTTTTAATATATAGGTAATTATGTATCTATATGATCCTATATGTTTTACAATGATATATTTCAAAATTTTGAAAAAATAAATTACTATTTTTCCTTAGGTATGCCGGATAAATTTTTAGGGTTAAATTATTTTTATCGTGGTAGAATTTATCATCCATTAAATTTTTAATTTTTTTTAATAATTGTTTTATAATTATTTTTTTATAAATAATTATGTGATATTATTATGTATCCAGAAGTTACATAAATGATTGAAAATATATTAATTTTATTTTAAAATTAACCGTATCACATATCTTAAAAAATAGAAAAATATCATTTTAATATTTCTGTATAAAAATATTTTACTATTTGATGAAATATTTAAGACAATATATTAAATATATGTATATGGGTTTTAAAAAAATGTTTAATATTTTTTTAATTTTATATATTCCTTATAAATATAGGATAATATATATATATATATATAATATTATCATATATATGTGGTGAACTAAAATAAATTTTTGTATGTTTATATATATATATATAATTGTCTTATTGATAATAAATTTTATGTTGGGGTTTATATAAAAAAATATTTTTAAAATATCATTTATTATATATACAGACACATATTTAAGTGTTTTACTGTATATACTATATATATATATATACAAAGCACATGATAATTATTTTTAAGAATTTAATATTATAAGAAAATAAAAATATGAATATATTATATATGTGGAATATAAAGTGAGATTTAGAATTGAAATGAATTAAAAACTGAAAATAATTTTGGAGATAGATGATTGATGGGTTGGTGTGCAGTTGAATGAATACAAAAATGAAAAAAAAAATTGTGGTTTGTGTGGTGAGTAGTGTAATGAACTCAAATATATAAATATATAAAATTTGAAACATATATACATGTTAAGTATGTTGAAATATATGTTATTTATAATTTTATATATATGTGTTATATATATATATGTGGGTTATAAATATATATAAGATAGAATGTATATATATACATATATATTTAGAAACATAGAGAATATGTTATGTAATGAAGGAAAATAATGTGTGTGTGTGTGTGTGGTGTGTGTGTGATGTGAAATGGATAGAAGAAAAAAAGAAATGAAAAATATATATAACAATTGATGTTGGTGTCATGTAAGAGGGAAATAAAAAACAATAATAGAATAATAAAATGTTATATGAATATATCCATTATATATAGAAATATATATATATATATATATTATTACTAATGTCTTAGAAATATATGTATGTTATAAAAGTTATGTTAAAATAAAATTATTATAAACATATGTTAGAAATATAATATAATATAAATTAATATATATATATATATATATATATATATATATATATATATATTCTCCTATACATATATACAAATGATAAAATAATGTTTCTTAATGGTAACAAATAAAAATGAATATGAAAAAAATAAAATAATAAGAAAAATAATATATCAATTTTCATGATGGGAATGAAAATTATAACGACAAATTAGACATTATTTATATTTATTTGAAAATATTTTTTACAAAAATAATTAAATGATTTTTCAAAATAATATGTGTTGTAAATATGAACAATTCCCTTAGGTTTTTCACCCAACGATACGATTCCAGACATCTTGAAAAAAATATGACTTTCTCTAGTTTTATAGACTTTATGAGAGAAAGTTTAATCGTTGGGGCATGATGTTTGGCATGGGTCGAATAGAAAAATTTCAGTAATGTTTGGTCAGTAGTTTATGGTATGGGGTTATATTATTTTAATATTAAAATATTATTTAATTTTAAAACACCTAATTATGTATGGGATTTGTTGTTTTTAAATTCATTTATCTTTTGTATTATTTTCAAAACACATTTTTATGTAATGTTTATTTTCATAAATATCTCTTGAATCCACTATTTTTTTAAACCCCTTCTATGTAAGGGAATTATATTTTAAAACCATTTTTAGGTTTGGGGATATATTATTTCTAAATTATAAAATTATTTATTTTTATCAAATTATATAAGATTAAATATTAGAATAATTTTTATTTTATGTATGAAATATATTTTAAATGGTTTATATTTATTATAGATATGATTTTTTTCAAAAACATCTTTATTATATAAAACGTATAAATACATAAACCCATTATTTAAGGTATTTATTTTAATAGAATTATATTTTTTAATTTGAATTATTTTATGAAAATGAATTTTATTATTTTCTAGATCATTTGTTTATTAAAATAAAATTTCAATTATGATTTCCATTAGAAATTTTAAAGGGTTTATGAAACATTAAATTAATAATTATATGTGAAAAAATTATTCATCACTTTTTGGTTTGTAACATAAGTATAGTTATGGCCATCCACTATTTATATCACTAACAATTAATTTATATTTTATAAATTTTTACTTCCATGTAATGTTACCCATTTGATATATATGAATATATATATAAGTATTCATTTTATTCGTTCTAAAATTTTAAAACTCTATTAAAAAATAATAAACAGAACATGCTCAAAATTCATTTTAGAAAAATTTATTTCTTGGACATTGTAATCATGTTGTGGGAAGGGGATTGAACCCAAATCTCTAATATGTATGTGACCTAAATAGAATTTAATGCTCCATGTGTCCATTTGGTTTTATTTTCTGATATTGTAAGATATTTTTAATAAAAACATTACATTATTTAATTAAGAAAAATAATTTCAAACTATATTATGAAATATTATTATATTTTGAACTGAATTTTTTTTAAAAGAAATATTAATTTAGAAAATTTATTATATTTTCAAATGAATTATTTTTGTAAAAAAAATTTCATTTTTTAAATTTTTTTAAAAATAATTTTATTTGGTTATATATTTTAGATTCCCAAGTTTTATTTTTTTTAAAAAAATTTATTATATGAAATGTATTGATATGAATCAAAATAAGATTCAAATTATTATTTTCAGATAAATTTTTTTCAATGGTTTTAAAAAAAATTCAATTGTTGAATATTTATAAAAATCTAGAATTATATATTTAAAAGAAAATAAAATAGTGTTTTATTTTTTTTCTAAATGAAATTATTTTTGAAAATATTTATTTACATTATGTATTAATTTGTTGTAAATTGATTTTTAAAACCCATTTTCCATAAATTCTAATCTCACTAAATATTTCCTAAATATAATTCATTGGATCTATTGAAGCTCTAATGAAGTTTAGCATTTTTACGGAGCTATGACAAGTCAAGTGAATAAATATATTTTTTCATTAATTCTTAATACACTAATATGATATAATGGTTTGTCCTTTTCCTAAATATCCTAAACAAGAAGAGATCCTCATTTATGTATAGGATTTATATTTTATTGTTTTCCTTTTTTAAAAGTATTGTATTTTTGTACACTATTTGGAAGGGGATATTTCCCCACGCATCAATCCCCACGGTATAGAAAAACTGTGGAGATATATTTTTTATTATCTCTTCCCACAGTTTTGATAAAACCATGGGAAACATGCACACAATTCCCCAGATTCCATCGGCCTCCTCCTCCCCCTTAACCTCGCTTCTATCACCCTCTTCTTCTTCCTCGCTTCCCCAACTCCCGAACCTCTTCTTCATCCTCGCTTCCCTGACTCCCAACACTCTCCTCCCCTCCCCGACCACCACCTCCTAGCCATCTGAACTTCACCACTCAGCCCTCTTCTCCCCTCACCGACCTCCACCTCCTGGCAATCCGTCCACAGAGTCTTGACCATCTCCTCTGCTCCCCGGCCTCCGCCTCCACTCCCAACCTCCCTCCCAGCCTTTGTCCAACCTCAACATCCTAGCCTCCACCTCCCTCACCCTAGATCCATCGACGTACCCCCTCTCAGATCCCTCTACTCCTGTACTTGGCCTCCACCTCAATTTCCCCCAGTTCCGGAAATTTCTCGTCCCGACCTCTGACTCCCTGCCCCCAGCTCCGACATCTTGGAATGAAATTTCTTCTCCTTGTTTTTCCATTGGACGAGATATCTTCCGTTGAGTTGGTTTTTTGAGATATCATTCCTCAAACATATCATGTTTTCAATAAAATTATTATGAAAGACATAAACACATGTGTTTTATCAAAAAGTAAACCTACAGTTAGGTTTAGAGAAAAAAAGTGATGGTTGGGAGAATTAGGCCCCGCTCTATTTTTATTAGATGAGTGGATGAAGAGGAATTTGTGGTTTTTTGGTCTCATATAATTGATGATTTTTAGCCTCTATATTATTTTTTGACAAGTTGGAATCTGGTGATTCATTCATTGAAATATATCATTTTTGAATTTTCTTTATTTTGATCCCAAGAATTCATCTCTATTCCAATAATTTCAGAGTTCTTAAGCATTTTGGTGATGCATTGAAGGTATTCTTATAGGATGATTAGTTGATAATGACAAGGAAGCAACCCATTCAGGCTAGATTATGTATTTAATCAAGACTATAAAAAACTCTCCTTGATTTCATTTAGTTTAGTTTTGAATATGGTACTTGTTTTATCTATAATATTGTTTATGAAGGCAATACTATTTATTTTCATCAATTTGACCTTTTGTAGAATCACATGGAGTGATGTATCAAAATTCATATAGTGGTTTGATATATACTTCCTTTCCATTTTTTGATGAATTATGATTATCTTATAATGTTTATTACTAATTATATTCTTGAATTAAAATTATCTTTTGTTGTTCTGGAGGTAAGGATTGAGGCTCTTCCACACCTTCGCGAGTTGGGTGGTGGATTTGGCAGGAGTGAATTTGGTGGAAAGGAGACTCCTCGAATCTATTTACTAGTGTTGAAGCGAATTCACCAACTAATTATGGTGTAGTGAGTCTAGGATTATTATTTGGGATGAGGGCTCTAATAATCCTCCTTTAGATATATTGTAGGAGTTAATATATAAAGGAAATTCGATATTTGTTTTGAATTCCATGATGGCCTAGTGTAAAAAAGGATCCTTTAGGAAATCCTAGGTTAAATTTTTCCTCATTCAGGGGGAAGGATCATTTGGTAGTAGTTCTCCCTCATGGGGTGGGGTGAGGGGAGAGATAATCTCACCGGCCTCCTCTCTAATGAGTTTTTTCAAGTATTAATGATACCACTCTTTTTAGTGGGAGGGGTCAACATTTCATTCAAAAAATAGGGTAGTAATTTGTTCATAGGTTTCTAGAGTTATTGTCCTAGAGTGATCTATCTCTTTATAGTAATCCATTTTAACAGAATCTAAGATAGGAGTTGTTATATAGTTAGTGGAAACCAGTAGGCATAGAGCATGTAACTTAACAATTTGTTTTTTGAGGGTTTCTTTGGTTCCATTTTTGGATTTTTACCCTATGTCTTTCAATTAATATAAAAAAGAGTGTCATGGATATTTAGAAATAATATAAAAATATACTATATTATTTTTTTTCCATGCATTCTATGTTTTTCAATTTTTCTTATATATCTTAAATAGAGTCTCATATTGAGAAACCTAGACTAAGATTGAATCTAAAATTTGAATTTTACAATATTAATGGCATGAGATTCATTTTAATTGGTACTCTTGGGCATTTTTGGTCATGAGATGATTAATTAAATAATTTAATTATTTAATTAATTGGTTATTATGCCAAGAAGTCCATGAATTTATTTATTTAATCCATATTATAAAATCTCTATAGGGTTAGTTGTTCTTTTAGAACACAAACCATAGGGGAATATGAAGAAGAAAATGGAGTGAGGGCTTGGTAGTGATGATAAATCAGGGAAGAAATGTCCGTTTTTTAGTGATATCGATAAAAATTACCTTGGTTGTAAAGTATAATCAAATCAACATCATTTCACCATCATGGTAGCGAATTTATATATATGGATTTATCTCTATTTTTTCCTTGATTTGAACATGGAATATTTTTCTTTAAATTGAATCAATATTCAAGTAGTAGATGGCCTTTTTAACATATGACATTTGGTTGAAATTATGATATTGGGATTATAAATTACTTCTTATTTATTTATTGTATGTGAATGTAGATGATTCCTGATCATACATGATCATCATTTACATTGTTTTGGTATCTTCTATTTCTCCAACTGTTCTTTACATGTTCACCACTAACATTAAATTTTAGCTGATGAATCAACTAATGTCACAAATTGATTTTATTGCACAATTAAAATATGTTCCATATATTTACATTGTGTGTTCTCCATGTAGGATTATAGCATGAGGATGGATTATAGGATAAGATAAAACTGGATAGGGGAGTCTGGATTTGGGGTTTCTTCATGAATAACAATGTGCACATCGACAAGATTGTGATATGAATCATCAATCCAGGGACCAAAGTATATAAACCACTTTACATTGGTGGAATTATCATTTTTAGCAAGGCCAATGGAAATTCATGTGATATATGAATAAAAATAAGAGGAAGTAGAAATGAATTGAGGACTAGAGTGATGTTTAGATCTTATAACCCAACTACATGGCGTATAGTTTGAAAGAACACACATCATGTATTTTGGTAGGTACAATAGCTAGGGATTCTAGGAAATTATAAATACCACACATTGTGTGGTAAAATCATAAAATATGCTCCCCTTATATATATATATATATATTTTGTATATAGAATATACACATAGGAAGCCCGCGTAGCCTCACAAACCATGAGGTTTAATACCACATTCCATTTTTCCTTAATAGAACATGACCGGTGAAGATATAGAACCTGTCAACTATCACTATGGATCCAACACACCATGTTCAAATCTCCACACATATTATAGTCATATTTCTACTTCCCCTTTTGGGTTTTGTCCATGGGCTATCAATTTTCTATGGGATATATGATGTTTACCTTGGGAACACATCATATAACTATACCAAGACTATATGGTGATCTAGAATCTACATTCAAGATAATATTTTTACATACAACAAGTACCTTAATAGTGACCTTACACATTGGACATGATGGCAGAGCTACATCTAAAGAGAGATTTGTGGCATGTGCTGAATCTTGCATGATCCACCACACCATTCCATCCTATTGAGTCTTTGGGGATGTTTTTATCCATACCCCCATAATCATATCAGCATACCTCTTAATTATAAGACATGACTACACTGCCTCCACAGATGTTTTTACCTTTACCATATCCATATTTGAGGATGTATCCTCCATCCTACTACCCATATGTTATCATGTTTATACCGCCACAAATTCATATCATCCAGCCAACATCTGATGAGTCTGTTCCATTAGCTTACACTCTAGTGCATGATGGTCACCCAGAGCTTTCACTGGAACAAACACTTCCTATAGAGGCTATTGAGTCAGGGAAGCCCACATATCCATCCCAGTCTATTGATCAATCTGCAGACGGTTTTTTTATAACTGTTTCAAATTATATCCCTTTATTTTGGTCTTGTTTTACTGTGACATAATTCTTCTTCCCCCCCTCCTTTTATTATTCAAAGGGATATTTTTCTTGGGGATGTGGGAGAACTCATATGAAGGAAGTTTGGAATCTCTTGAAACAGCTAATGGTGAATAACCATTCACAAAATCAGATGGTAGGTCCAACTACAACGCAGTGTAGATGTTTCATGGACAATTTGGCCAAGTATCACGATATCATTCTGGTGGAACCAATGACATGGAGACGTATCAGTAAAGATATTATAGACAGATAATGGGGGAACATATGGGTAAGAAAATTATATAAAGTCATATCTATATTATTGGTATATTTAAATGAAATTAAATGTTCATTGTAGATTCAGTTAAACTTTCCCGACGGAGAAGCTGATAAAACAGCAAGGATGATGAATGTTGGGGAGTTTTGGCACTCATAAAAGTAGGAGATATATGTTTTTTGGAAGAGCATGGTTGGTACTGACATAGAGGGGGTACCCATATTCGCCGACTGTCAAAAAAGTCAATATGAAAAAATTATTTCACATTGGAAGACTGCTATGTTTAAGGTAATATGAATCTTTAATGGTTGAAATACAAAATCTAAATTTAATTACTTGTATTTTAATTTTTTGTAGTAAGTGTCAGAGAAAAAATATAAATAATAAGGATTAAATGACATATTTGCACACATTGGGGCACACTACAATGCTCGATCATGAAAAGCACCAGGTACATTAACTAGGTATTGTGATGTTATAAAGGATGTTCTACTGAAAATATTATTGAATATACATAGGTTAGATTTGAGAATTTCTCATATATGGTACTAATCTAGATTTTTTCATTTCTCATTTGCAGCAAGCTAAATTGGGCATCGACGGTCCTGTACCTCGTGCCAAATTATTTTACTCTAGTACAAAGAAAAAGAATTGAAGTGAAGTAAATGAACAAACCCAAGATAAAATTGTAAGGTTTTTTATTTATATTGTAAATATTTATACAAAATTCATAATTTAATATGTTTATAATATCAATAGTCTTCCTTGGAGGCCCTTGATGGTAATGAAGATGACAACTTCGAGCCACATGATCATTTAAGTCAGGTATTAGGTGAGGAGCACCCGGGTAGAGTACGATGTCGACTAGGTAAAAACATCATCCCCACTAAGTATTGGCCGTCATCGGGATCCTATCAAGCCTCCTAGACCTCTGAGTTGGAAATCGCTCATACTAAAGCAGGTGAGGAAAATAAAATAGTTTTAGAGGAGCGTGAAAGAAGTGAGCCGATGACCGAACGCTTCATGAAAGTTATGGTAGGTTTGAGTCAGTCGCTTCCATCAGAGGTTGCTGATACTTTTGATTCATATATAGAATCAATGTTCTATTTAAATGATGTATTTGGTGATGCCAATGAGATTCTTAGTGGCAGGGAAGGCGGTGGTGATAGAGCTATGGGTGGTTAGGATGTTATTGATATTGTAGTTGGTGATGAGGTTGCTGATGATGTTGCGGATGATGATGACTTTTTTGATGATGATTGGCCAGGAAATGGAGATGGAGATATTGGTGATGGGGGGTATATTAATCCCCTCAATTTTTTGACTTAGTAGGGAGACTTATATATGTACTTTTAGAACATCAATTGAATTTTTTTATGGATGCGAATGTTTAATTTGTTTTCTACTGAAAATTTAGGCACAAATTTTTGAATGCATTTACATAAATATAACATTAGAATCTTAATTCATGCATATGGGTAAGAAATTCCATTACAACCATATAATACATACCTTTAAATTATATCCCATATAGTGACATTAAATTACATTTATTATATCTTTATTTTTCATAAATTATTGAATTGAAAAGTCTAAATTAATATAGGTAAAAAAAGAATATATTCCTCAATTTTTATTTCTAAAATTTTCATTTTTGGAAAATCAAAAGTTGTTCTGTAGATTAAACTGGTTGGGTTTTTTTAGATCCCAAGTCCCTGAATGATATGGTAAATGTTAGAGATTTTTTTAGGTTTATAGGTAGCTTTATAAGAAGGGTGTAGGGGGAGGGGGGCTGGGTGCAGGGGGGCTAGGTGTAGGGGGTGAGGCTGGGTGCGGGGGGTGCTGGGTGTAGGGTGGTGGGGGGTGGGGCTGGGTGTAGGGGGATGGGGCTGGGTGTAGGGGGAGGGGGCTGGGTGCTCAGGGGATGGGTGTAGGGGGGTGTGGCTGGGTATAAGGATGGGGAAGGGTGTATGGGGAGGGGGGCTGGGTGTAGGGGGAAGGGCTGAGGTCTTAGTGGAGGGGGTGGGTCTTGGTGCAGGGGGCTGGGTGCTAGGGGTGGGCTAGGTGTAGGGGGAGGGGGGCTGGGTGCAGGGGGCGCTTGATATATTTTTTATTCGCAACTCAGTGTTCATGTAAATGTTATAAGCTCATGTATGACTGGATCTTTTAATGTGTTTGGATTCATGTTGTTATTTGCAGTTGGGTTGCAGGTATGGGATTCCATGGATCTTGTCATTCATAAAGGTATGTTTCACTTAGTTGTGTTTTTTACATGCGTTTTCAATGAATTATCATGGTTGTTTTATATCTATAATTGTATTTAATAAGATATGTGTTCATATTGTTTAAAATAAAATTATTATTACATTCAAACTGCACATAGCACAATAAAAGAAACATTGTTCAATTTGTATTCAAATGAACGTGTCTGTATAATGAACTCTACAACAAGTTTAAACTATGGAAATGAATTATGCATGATATTTAAAAAACATTAAATTTGTATTCAAATCATATTAATAATATTCTGTATATTTGCAGGGAAACAATAAGACAAGGGTGTGTTGATATCAACATATTTGACTATATCATGCATGATTTTCTCATTTCATGGTATGTTTCTAAAAAATGAATATAAATCTACCTTTTTTGTTTCATTCTTTTTTAGTGATTATTAAACTATGTTCAATTTTAGGATCCTCCTTCTAAAGCTTCTCCAACTTTGAATGGGCAGTCTACTCTCTAAAAAATTCATTTTTTCTACCGCCAGGGTTTGTAAATTTGATTTTTCTAGTTCATCTAAAGTGATTATAATGAAGATGTGAGGGTTATTATTAATGATCGTGCATTATATAAATAGTTCCATTGGTTTTTATTTTGATATATTTTATATAATATTTTCAATTATGGTCACTAATTATGCATTTGATGTTTTTGTGTAGGAAAAATTACTTATGAAATCACTTGGAACTGTGATAAAAAGTAAACCATCAAGTCTTCTTGAAAAAAAAGAGGAGTCTAGTGATGAAGCAGATATAGATATCTTTGATTATGATACTTATAAGCCAGTGAGTACAGATGATTTTATCATTATCTTTACTAATATTACACTTAAAGAAATCATTCTCATAATTATTGTGCTTGAATGACATGTATGTCTAAGGTGCATTTTTTATGATAGTACAAACATTATGCAGTTATTACACCAGTATTATTTAATATTTGAATTTCTATAAAATAAACCATCTAATAACATTCCCAATACTATTATTCAGGTTCTTTATTTTTAGTAGCAGTATTAAATGCAAGGAAATAGATGATCAATCCCAATATTCCAATATTTGACATAATCAAAAATAGGTTCAAATACATATTTACATTATCATTACAAGAATAAGACTAGGAGTGGTTAAGTATCATTTATTACATTAGCATAGATTCTACTGTAACCTTTATATTAGGAGTGCATACACTAGGAGTACATACTAACAAAAATGTTTACACTGGAAAAGTTTACATATTTACACATTTGGATTCATTAGTAGCAACATTTCACTAGCATTCATTACAGGAGTAGTATTCACAGTAGCAATGTTTATACTAACATCATTATAGTAGAAGTGCTTACATTATTAGTTCTTAGACTATAAATTCTTACACTGGAACTGTTCATAGGAACATTACCCGTACAAACACATTTTTATAATGTATATGTCTGGGAATTACAAGGGTGACAAATTTGGGAAACATGGGAAGAATCTTGCTAATGCTTTCTCTGTAATGAGACGAGAAACCCACTCATTGGTGCTGGGGAAGAGTAAAAAAATATGTTGCAGTTGAGTTTTTTTTAATTTCCTTAATCCATTGGCCACTTAGGCCTTTTACTACTTTCTAGAGACGGAGGGTACTTTTATTCTACGAAGGGGGCTAGAAGATCATTAGAGGTGGTTATGCGGTTTTCTTTGTATGGGAGGGAAATTGGGGTAGTTGAGGTATTGATAATGTGTTTCATTTTTGTTTTCTGTTACTATGTTGCTTCTGTTTATTTTCTTTTCCTTTGGCATGGATGTTCGACATAAGGATGGGTCATGCCAAAATTTTATTTATTTTCTGCAGTTGTTTTAATTAATTGTTGTAGAGGTGATTAATCTCTTGTTAGAGACACCAAACACATATCAATATCTCCAACTCATAAATGTCATATCATTATGAAATTATTTTATGCATACCTTCACCCTTGGTATTCTTCCAAGACATATTCTTTATGTTAACACATCTGATGCACTCTTCATATATAAATTTTCAACACATCTTCATGCAATAGATCTTCATGCCATTATTCATGACAAAGCCCATGCCTCTTTAATCAAACATACCTGATTTTATAATAAAACCCCTCCAACGGAGAGGAGCTGTCTTTTAAAAAAAAGAATAGTTATGATCATATTTGTGATAGTATTCCATGAGCCATGTGATCAATGTTGAGACTGACTAATCACAATTTATTTTGGCGTGGAGATGGCCAGAATGTTTTCCCACCTCCTCCTACTCCCTTTGCTCCTGGCCAGAAGATATATCCCCGTATATGTCGCTAGACCCGACCAACATGCTGCGGTCATACCACAGTCATGCCGCGGTCACGCTGCGGTCATGTCACAGTCACACTATGGTCATGACACAATATGATTTGGCCCTGCTATAAGATGACACCCCATGGCGGTTCATAGTTCTGTCAGAATTCGATGTATGATACCTAGATAGAGTTTTAGATACATTACCCACCCATAGTTAATGGGGAGGGAGGCCCTCAGGTAACAAATCATTTGATTGAGTTTCTTATGAAAATACTTAGTCACCAGTAGAAAACATTGGAGATGAGGGTGAATCCCGGTACCTGTATTTTACAAGGACCATCTAATTGATCGAGGGGCATCATAGTAAATTTTGTATAATAAGAATACTTGAGAATACTTTTATAATGATATTTGTATTTGGAAAATTGTCCTTTAGAGTTTGGTATGTTTACGATCACGATGATCAGATGAGTTTTTTGACCCTTATAGAGAAAATACTTCTACATTATCTTTTTTTTCTGTTTGAGAACAGTAAAAAACTCACACCTCATATAGTGTAGTTGGATATTTCTACATCAATGGAGAATCTGATCGATGGTCTGCTCTGTGATAGTATTCCATGAGTCTTGTGATCATTGTTGAGACTGACTAATCACAATTTCTGCCGGTGGGGCGATGAACGGAATGTTTCCCCACCTCCTCCTACTCCCTTCGCTCTTGGATGGAAGATGCAGCCTCGCAGATGTCACTGGACTGGGCCAACACACCGCGGTCACGCCGTAGTTATGTCATGGTCACGCTTCGGTCACGCCGCTGTAATCCTGTGATTTTTCCATACTCTTGGACAACACCTCGCAGCGGTTCGTAGTCCTGTTGTAATTTTATGTATGATACCTATATAGAGTTTTAGATACATTACCAACCCATAATTAATGGATAGGGAGGCCCTTAAGTATAAAATCCCTTGATTGAGTTTCCCATGAAAATATTTAGTCACCTGTAGGCAACATTGGTGATGAGGGTGAAGCTTGATACTTGTATTGTATAAGGACCATCTAAGTGCTCAAGGGGCATCATAATAAATGTTGGAAAATAAAAATACTTTATAATACTTTTATTATGATATTTTTATTTGGAAAAGTTTCCTTCAAGATTTGATATTTTTATGATCCCGATGATCGGATGAGTGTTTTGACCCTTGTAGAGAAAATGCTTCTACATTATCTTTTTTACACTTTGAGAACAGTAAAAAACACACCCCTCATATAGTTTAGTTGGATATTTCTACCAAAATGGGGAATATGATGGATGATCAAATCTGTGATATTAATCCATGAGTCTTGTGATCAATGTTGAGACTGACTAATAACAATTTCTTCCGGCGGGATGACAGAAGGAATGTTTCACCATCTCCTCCCGCTCCCTTCGCTCCTAGCCGGAAGATGTTTCCCCAAGGATGTTGCTGGAATGTGTGAACTGACCGTGGTCCCTCTGCGGTCACGCTACGGTCACACCACGGTGATGCTGCAACGATTCCATGGTCACATGGCGGTCACACCGTGACCACCTACAATCCATCCCACACTAGCCACCACACCAACCACCACACCAGCCACCACACAAGCCCCCACCCCCTAGAATCTGTCCAAACACTCATACAAACCCTCTACCAACTGCAAATCAGACCTAACCACCATTTCCAGCCCGCAACAGCCCCCTGTTATCCCCGTTCTGCATGCCTTCCCACCTGCACCAACCACCGCACCCACCCCTAGAACTGCTTTTTATCCATTGGTGAAATAATTACACTGGTGAATTTCATACTTAGCTCCATTACAATTCATGTTCTCTCAGTTCTAATGTTTTAGAAAGTGGTGTTGGGGAATATTGAAATATAATGACTTCTTTTATATTGTATTCTCATGGGGATGGAATATTTTCCTACAGCTGTGTGGATGAGGATGGCCAGAATATTGGTAGATGGTGGTATCAACTTATGAAGTGTCAAGGGATCAATGAACATTATTCAAGCTATGTTTTATTGGGGGGTTCATGAAGGTCATTCTCTATGGGTAAATTTCATATTTGTCATAGTATGGAGCTGACCTTGGGGATCTAGGGGGGAATGTCTCACAGATTTGAAAGGAGTTTCATGGGAACATTATGGTTCTCAAGAAGCACTCTCGGTGGATTGTGGAATGAAGAAACATAAACATATGGGGGGTGTTCAGGGGGATGCAAGGGGGTTATCCAGGGGGCATGGGGGTGTTTAAGGGGTCTATCTAGGAGTGAATGGTGGTGAAGGGGGGTTTCCATACCTTCTGAGCATTTAAAAAAAATCCACATTATTGTATCAGATTACTTTGAGATATCAAGATTTAAAGAAAATTTCACATGTTTAATCATTAGTTTCATGATTTTAACAAAATTAGAGGCAGTTCGGAATAATCCTACCAGGGATAAAGCCAAACTGATTTGTAGAGATAAACCCACTAGCAATGGAACCTAACCTCATAGATATTATTTTGCTAATGATTTTTTGAATGGTATTCCCAATAGCAATAGGACTGAAAGACTATACATCCAAAACATTTTTCTTCATTGGGGTCAGGGCAATAAAATTGGAGTTGATTCCATAGGGAATTGAGGCATGGTTAAAGAAATCCCTCATAGTATTAAGGATCTCATCACGAACTATGTCACAGTAGAACATAAATAATATCACAACATTGTATTCTTCATTTAAGACTCCTCATACAATGGAATATATGTTACCAAAAATTATCATTCAAAACATCGCTGGCATGAGACCCGAAAACATAAATCATGCAACCATCTTTAATATGCCAGATTTGCATTCGCATGTTGTATGTTTTTCCTCATGAACACTGCATGTTAGCCTGGTTTTCCACACCTACAACTATTGTTCTCAATCTATAAAAGCTTCATGGAAGCCTCTAACTCCCTGTGAATACATATTTATACAGGCCATTGAAGTGTTGTGTAACATCAAAATACTAAACCAGTTAAAAATTTACCCATCATTTATGTATTTTAAATCAGTTCTAGATTTTAGATATTAAGATCAATCCTTTCTTTAATATATTATCCACATCATTAATTCAACCAGTGAACATGATCCACATCTAATTTCCAACCTATATCATCTTTCATCCATGCTCCAAACACATATCAATATCTCCAAATCATGAACATCATTTCATTACGAAATTATTCCATGCATACCTTCACCCTCAGTCCTCTTCAAAGACATCTTCATTATGTTAACACATCGAATACACTCTTTATATATATATATATTTAACACATCTTTAACAAACCTTCAACACATCTTCATTCAATTTATCTTCATGCAATTATTCATGACAAGGGGGAGGGGGGTTTGTCCAAGGGGAAGTGAGGGGTTATAGGGGGAGTGGCCAGGGGTGTCTAGGGGGTGTCCTGGGGGTTTGTCCAGTGGGGAAGGGAGGGGATGTAGGGGGAGTGGGGAGGGGTGTCTTGGTGTGTCCAGGGGCTATCCAGGGGGTGTCCAAGGGGTGTCCAATGTAACTTGACATTACATTAAAGCTTATCTAAACCCGGAAAGAATAATCAACTACCTTACTGTAATATTTGACCTTGAAAAAAAATACATGAGAATAAATTTCTATTCGTAGTCCGATATCAAACTTCTGAGATTTCATCTACGAATTTGAAACGATCTAGGGTGTACACTACACTAGTTCAACAAAATGATTGGTATACTCCATCACTGATCAACCACATTAGGAAAGATAAATATACTCCTAGGATTTTCAATAAGCTAGGGCCTCAGGACACTTATGATATTTTAAAATGATCTTGAAATATTTCAACATATCTCTACGGTTATTCTAGTTTGAACCAATAAGTCCTAACATCTTCTATTAGAACCATTTGAAAAGAACGAAACACATTTTACTCCAACTACCTCAGGATTTTCATCAAATTCAAACATTGTAACTATTTTTTCAAGACACTCCTCTTCTTAATAGGGTTCAACATTACCTCACAAGGTGTGAGTTGTTTTTTGGGGAAACTTTAAAGAATTGTCCATTATAGGAACTGGTTCTTCTTACCTAACCATAGAATGACCAAAACCCTCTCTCTATCCAAAATATTGAAAATACCAGACCATAACATATAATAATCTCTAATAAATTGTTTAGGTAAAACACTCTCTGTCATCTTCCAACAGTTTCACAAGAAGTCTCCCAGTTTTCAGGGGGAGGGGCTATCTAGTAGGGGGTTGTCTATGAGGGGGGGGGGGGGGGGGGGTTCTAGTGGGGGTATCCTGGGTTCCAGGGGGGTTAAATGGGGGGTGTCCGGGGGGTCAATAGGGAGGGGTATGTCTAGGGGGAGGATTGAGGTGGGCTGTCCAAAAGGGTGGGGAGTGTTTAGGGGGGTCCAATGGGGGGGGGGGGGTCCAGTGGGGGTGTCCTGGGTCCAGGGGGTTCGGGGGGTTCCAATGCGGGGGGGGGGGGGGGAGTGGGGGGGATAGGGTCTTGGGGGTACAAGGGGGGTGTCCAAGGGGAGGGGGTTGCAGGTTCGAGGGGGGGGGGGGGGGGTGGGGGCGGTCTGTCCAAGGATGAGAGAGGGACTGGGGCTACAGGTCCTGTGTGTGGGGGGGGGGGGGTCTATCCAGGGGATGCAGGTCCAGTGGGGGGTTGTAGTGGGGGGTCTGTCCAGGGTGGAAGGGATGGGATGGAGACGCAGGTCATGTGTGTGTGTGTGCAGCAGCAGTGGGGGGGGGGGGTGTCACGACCTGCCTTCACCAAGATGAGAGAAGGTACAACACTTTTCTATACCCTTCCCTCTTAATGTTGAAGGAGAGATAATGACCCCCGAGACCGGCCTTCAATAGGTCCCAGAGTGGCGACTATCATCAAGGGTATACAATCACACACAAGATGAAAGTCATTACCCTTTTTATTTAATAGGATCGAGAGATTAGATAGAAATTCCCTACAAAACCCAAAGTATAAGTAAAAGTAAAGACAAAACAAACCATTAACATATGCATATTCTAAAAGTAAATGCTACAAAAGTACAAGAAAACCTCAAATAAAAGTACCAAGAAATGAAATAGCAACAACAACCGTCCCAACGCCTGAACTAGTACGATCATGCATGGTCCCTAATGTTCTCCTGGAAACCTAAAAGTAGTTTTTTATATGTAGGGTGATCATACAAGTATAATCAGTAGGTAATACCAGAAGATCTCATTCACAAGTGGGGAGGCATTCTAATGCCCCACGAGAAATAGAGATAAGCTGAACACCTAGCACAGAAAACTATCCACCCAAGCATCACCATGGAACAATCCCCAAATAACGCAAGTCAAGTAACGTAATAGTAATAGAACATTGATATTTGGGTACCCCGAGCCACTTTCCCACTGGTTATTAAAGACATCCTAGGCATTGGAACTCTCCCGCTATTCTCTCTGTAGTCCCATTGCCATACCACCAGTCGCACACACCTGGGATACCATAACCACACGTCCCACTGCAAACACCTAGGCTATCTCTATGACAAATCCTACCCGTAAACACCTAGGTCACAACAAATATTGCCAAGCCCGAAGACACCTGGGCCTCATCTTGAAAACACATGGAAAACAACCTGTCCGCATACAACTAGGCCAACCACTACAACTACCCTACCTGATGAATTGTGGCTTATAATGGACCTTAACCGTCACAGTCTTCCCAAAGATTCTGGTGCTATTCAGCAAAGGGAGCAGAAAATGAGCTAATAACTAGCCACTCATAGTAGTGTTGGGAAAACACCCTCCCCCATGAAATGGGGGTGTTCGGCACAAAGTGCTCAACATAAGTGGGGTGCGAATAAGAAACATAAGAAGTATAATTATATTTATAGGTAACAAGAACTCAACCCAACCTAGGGTTCCAAAACCTACCTAAGCACAAACACCCTCATTAAAGTTCATTCATAAAAGGCACACCACTAACAGAGAAGTCACAACTCATTCCCAGAACCAATTCCCCATTGAACCCATTCTTGGTTTCATGTTCAAGTGATTCCATTTAATTAAATTATTCACTACTGGGAAATTAACAGGCATAACCAGAAGCTGCGGAAATGAAAAAGAACATACAAACTGCACTTTTAAGCATTCAAACCCAGTTCTCTTGTAAATTCATATAAAAAAAGGGATCCTTGAGATCCCTCAAAGTACTAGAACCAAACTAAGACTCAAGGTATAGCCCCACATGGCCTCAGGTCCACCACCACCAACAACAACAAAGAATCCCATACCTATCCATATCACCCAATAAGCATAGAATAAACACACATACTGCCAAGACAGAGCAAGGAAGTTTCCATATTCATGCACATCATTCATTTTGTTTTCCCAGTTAATGTTTGGATAACTGGGGTTATCACACAAGGATCATTGTTCACTGGGAATCCATTAAATCGTCCGAGTTTACATGATTAACAAATTTCCACGTTACACCATTTATTCAAATAATTTATCCAGCAAGAAACATAGGTTCTTTAGTGCACAAAAAAAGACCACCAACAACCATGATTTATAGTGGGAGCAAGCCTGTATAATTCACAACACATAATCAAGGATAAGAGTACAGAAGAAAAATCGGGTATACCCACCCCCCCTTCATTCAGTAATGGTCTTTTTATTATCTTTATTAAGTTTGGTCTCATCGATCCCCAAAGAAATAGTAGCATACCCACCCCGCAGGATACCCAGTAAAGAGAGAAAAAGGAAAACACTACCTGGATGATCAATGATTGAAATTTCTCCTACTTATTCCAAGACCTAGGGATGCACGACTTGCAGGGGATGAGATCCAAGGACTCCAAGAATAAGTAAGAAAACTCCAGAACAGGCGCACCACTTGCCTCAGGATGGGGGTCTCCAAACACATAGGGAAAGAAAAAGGAGACTGACCATGAAGAAGATGGAAAAATTCAAGCGCTATATAAGATGTGATCTCATTATTACAAGATATGGAATTTTGAATGTATTTGAAGTCAGATCGTGGTTTTCCACAGTGTTGGACGGTTACGCAAGATGGAATAAATTGTTATTTAATAATTCTCATAAGAGAGGTGGCCATAATAGTTATGCGTTTAAATGTTTTCCCTTAAATTGAGAAACTGGTGAAGAATTGGAAATATGGGTAAATGAGTGTGAAACCAAGGAAAATCCACATGTTTTGAAATGTTATGGGTTGCCCGACTCTTGGGGGATTTTAGATGTTATTTATGGTCTTTAAATGGATTTGAAAGGGGGAATTAAATTATTTTATGTCAAAAGACACGTTGTGGGACCAGAAAAAGTCGGGAATTGGAAAAAGAATGAAGACAACTTGGGGAAGATACGGTGCCACTATCATGGTGACACCCTCATGGTGCCACCGTCATGGTGACACCCTCACGGTGCCACCGTCACGGTGCCACCGTCACGGTGCCAGCCTCAGGACACAACCGTCAGAGTGCCACCCTCACGGTACCACCATCACGGTGTCCCCCTCATGGTGCCACAGTCATGGTGCCACCCTCAGGGTGGAACCCCCTTCATGGTGTCACCGTCACAGTGCCACCGTCACAGTGCCACAGTCACGGTTTCACCCTCACAGTGCCACCCTCAGGGTGTCACCATCACGATGCCACCGTTTCAGTATGGGCCGTGACTAGTCCCACCTTTTTGGGGGAACTGTTTAATGGAACCATGTTTTGGGAATGTACTAGATTATGATGGTTTGGGCCATTACATCAGATTCCTCTCAAACTATTTTCACCATCGATAATAAAAACTATACTAGAAGAAATGAGAGGGGTCTGAACTACCACCTAGAAGATACCTCTCAGAAGTAAACCTCATCCATCTTTCGAAAGACCATGGATAAACTACCACTTCTCTCTCCCCAAGTAAGAACACTAATATTCAAGGGCCATACCATCCAGACATAGGGATTAGTGAGTTCCTTCCTCCATGTCAAGATACTATCCTCTTTGGGTGGCAATGACTTTCACGCACGAGTTTAGTCACATACAAGTTAATGCGTCTTGATTAGGGATCAGGTCCTCTCTTCCCCACAGTCAGGACTCTTCACACACATATAGAGAAAAAGGAAAAAATCCATTACATAGTTAGCAAGGTAAAACTCTTCATCACCAACAAGTACAATCAAAACAGAATAAACCTCAAAATAGCTCTGGGTATTGGGCGCACATTTGTGCCTCCTGTTCCCAGGTACTCTTCTCGAGGAAATTATGCCTCCATAACACACAAAAAAAGGGATGGTTCTTCCACATAGCACATTCATCTCGTGATTCTCAATCCTCACTGGTATTTCTACAAATGTTACGTTAGCCTCGATATCCAACTTTCCCCAGTCGAGGATGTGTGAATCGTTGTGTAGATACCGTTCGAGCTGAGACACAAGGAAGATGTCGTGAAGTCTCAGTAGCGGTGGTGGTAGAGCTAGTTGATAAAACACTTCACTAACCCACCACATCACTTCGAATGGTTCGACTAACCTAGGATAAAGCTTACTTCCCCTGTCAAACATCTGTTACCCATGCCGAGTGGAGACCTTCAAGAACACGTGGTCCTTGACCTCAAACTCCAAGGGTCTCATCCTATTATCAGTATATGACTTTTTTTGGTCCTGGGCCGCCTTCATACTCTCCTGTATAAGATGAAACTTCTCTTGCATGCTCTGCACCACCTACGGGCCAAGAATACCTGCCTCCCTGATCCCTGTCCAGCACATGGGTGAGTGAAATGACCTTTTGTACAAAGACTCGAACGGATCCATGCCAATGGTAGAGTGATGGTTGTTATTGTAGTCAAACTCTACTAGTGTCATGTGTCATACACACAATCCCAAAAGGTCCAACACACATGACCATAGAATATCCTCCATCATCTGGATGGTGCCTAATGTTATCCCATCCGTCTAGGGGTGGAAAGCAGTGTTGAGGCATAGATGGGTGCCAAAAGCATGTTGCAGTCCTTTACAGACCTGTGAGGTAAACCGGGTATCCTGATCGGAGACTATGGACCTTAGAACCCCGTGAAACTGCACCACCTCATCCAAGTACCTTTGTGCTTGGGAATCCACCATACCCAGCTCCTTGATCGCCAGGAAGTGAGCTGATTTCTTCTGTCGGTCCACCACTACCAAGATAGCATCACAACTCCCTTGAACTCTGGGTAGTCACATGACGAAATCCATGTAAATGTCATCCAAATTCAACTCAGGAAAATTTAATGGTTGTAACGGGCTTCCGGGGACGCGGTGTTCATCTTTCACCTGCTGAACCATGAGGCACTTTTCTACGAACACTTCCACCTCTCGCTTCACTCCAGGCCACTGAAACTGACTCTTCAAATCCTGGTACATCTTGAAAACTCCTACGTGCACTTCTCGGGGTGAGTTGTGGAACTCACCAATAACTCTATCACACTTCGTCTCATAGAAAAACATCCTCCCTCGAAATAGAATCTTATTCTGACCATCGTCTGACCATCCTTATGGACCATTTCCATGGTTAATGCAATCGCTCATTAAATCAGTCCATGTGTCTCTCCATTGAGACTCCTATACCTAGGGAAATATAGAGGTCTGCACTGTCATATAAAATAGGAAACCTCTACCACCATCCATCCTTTCATCCAGGTGTAGGGAAGCCAACTATTCCATCACCTTCCAAGCATCTGATGATTCTCAAACCATGTCCTTCTGTGACTTTCTGCTCAGGGCATCAGCCACCACATTCCCCTTTCATGAGCTCTAAGAGATTTTGATGTCATAGTTCTGAAGAACTCCATCCAACTTCGTTGCCGCAAGTTCAGGTGCATGCTGGGAGAAGATATACTTCAATATCTGGTGATCCGTGAAGACTACGAAGTGCTCCCCAATGAGGTAATGCCGCCACAACATTAGTGCAAGCACAACCGATTCAAGATCAAGATCGTGGGTGGAATAGTTATGATCATGTGGACATAACTCTCTAGACCCATAAGAGATCACCCCTTACTGTTTCATTAGCACACACCCCAAGCCATTCCCTGAAGCATCATAGTACCCGTCATATGCTACCCCTTCTTCTGGAAACCTTAACACTAGGGAAATAACCAACATACCCTTCAGATAGCTGAAGGATGACTCGTACTTACCATTCCACATGAATGACAGATCCTTCTTGGTCAAGGATGTGAAAGGTGCAGTGACTCGGGAGAAGTTAGGCATGAACCTCTGGTAGTAACCTTCCAGAACTAGGGAACTACAAAATTTTTCCATGTTCTTGGGTTCTTCCCAAGAAACAACCACCTCGACCATCGATGGGTCCACCACTATTCCCCGCTCAGACACCACTTTTCTACGGAAGTGCACTTCTCACGTCGAAAACTAGCACTTGGACAATTTCTCATAGAGTTGTTGTTGTCGAAGGACCTCTAAAACCATTCTCAGGTATTCATTGTGATCCTCATATGATCTTGAGTAGATTAGAATGTTGTCAATAAACACGACTATGAACCAGTACTTGTATTCCCATAAGATGGAGTTCACGAGCCACATGAAAATATTTGGTGCGACCATAACGCCGAATGACATTAATACAAACTCAAAGTGCCCATATCTTCACCTGAAGGCAGTCTTTGAGATGTCATCCTATTTCACCCTCAACTGGTGCTATCCTAACTGCAGGTCAATCTTGGAGAACCACCCTTCCCATTTCAACTAGTCGAAAAGGTCATCTGTTCTTGGGAGAGGGTAATAGTTCTTGACCGTTACCTGTTTCATTCTCTAGTAGTCTATTCAAAGTCTGACACCACCATCTTCCTTCTTTGCGAATAAGACCAGAGCACCCCATGGTGACACACTTGGTTGAGAAAACCCTTCTTCATAAGATCTTCAATCTGAATCTGCAACTCCCGCAACATAGAAGGAGTCATTTGGTAAGGGGTCATCGAAATCGGACAAGCACCAGGTTGCAATTCTATCCCGAATTCAACATCACATCGAGGGGGTAGAGTCACCACCTCTTCAGGGAAGACATCCATGAACTCACTGATGATCCCCATGACTTCCACCATCTATGTATATGCCGACTCCACAAACATTTTTTCTAACAAGGAAAGGAGGGGTTCCACTCACCGGTTACCTTCCTAGTAACCCCACTCGCTGATGAAAGTCACACGATGGCCGCCCAAATCTGAAAACATGATCATTCCTTGGAGGCAATAAATTATGGTACATATAGAGAATGTACAATCAATTCCCAAAATGACATCGTATGGCTGTATCTGTAATAGTATAAGATCCATTCTAGACTGATGTGGCCCAATCATCAGTCTACACCATCAGCAAACATAAGTAAAGTTGGTCTGACCTCTGACTGGCGTACTCAACACTAGGGGAACTGAAAGTCTCTAAGCGTCTAAACCCAGAACACAGGCCAGACTGGGTGTAACAAAGGAGTGCGAAGTTCTTGTATTGAACAAGGTATGGAAAAGAGTACTAAATAAACTGATTGTACCTCGAATGACTTTCGACCCGTCTGGAACGGTTACCTCTGCGGCGTTTAACTTCCCAAACCCAACTCTTCTACTCCTCAGCTGTCGGCTACCCCCCCCCCCCCCCCACTGCACCCAGTTCGAGGTCCCGGAGGAGCGCCCTGAGGTCGACATACTCATGAAACGTCTTCCCTTGGAGGAGCGGGTGCTCGCTGTCCCCACTGCCGCTTCTGATAGGGCTAGGATGGAAACTGCTACGGCTGAGGCGGGTGCTGCACCGTCCAACCCCCACCATATTGTACTCAGTCCGGACACTGATTCCAAAGGTTCCCACGACTGCCATAGATGAAGCATCAAGGTCCTAAGCCCGAAAGGAAAGGGTGAGGACTGGGAGATTAGAACTGGAAATGCTGGGGCCTACTCCCTACTGCTCGAAACCTAGAGGGCCCTGATGCTGGAGGCCGGCTGCTGATGGCATTCCCCTTCTACAAGCCAAACTGGATTCCCTCTCACGATACAGCTCCCAGTGTGTGCATCCTTTACAACAATTCAACATTCTTAATGGACCTCCTTGTACGTCAGTAGAGTTCTATGGGTAACCATATACAGAAGGGAAGGTCATAGTGCCTCCTCTAAACATCTCTCCTGAGACACCTCATCCAGAAAGATGTCTGGAGAAAAGCGAAGGAGATCCTTGAACATGATCTCCAACTCCTACCCTGGAATACCCCCCGGTTAGAGGGAGAGTAGTTCCTTTCTCCTCTCAGCCTTCATCGTGGAAGAGAATAATTCTGCCCGAAACTCCCTCTCGAAGTCATTCCACGTCACCTCAGCCTCCCTCTTCTCCCCAAGATAAAGCGTCCACCACAGATGCGCTTCTCCATGCATCTGGAATATAGCCAAAGGAACCCAGTACTCCGTCGGAGCCCCGAATAAGATGAAATAAATCACCCACTCCTCTATCCAACTCTCTATCTCTACATCAGAGATGTTTCCCTCGTACTTCCCGAGGGTCTACCGTTGAAAGGAACGTAGCATACTCTGCCACTGATCGTTCTCTTCCTCTTGGTCAGATCTCTGTTGATCTGCCAAATCAAACTCCTGGGCCTCGATCGCCCCCACTACCCTTGGTCGCCATCCGGGTTCCATAGCGGTAAGGTAAACAAGGAATTCCTACACCTGAGTTGTGTAGAATATTGATTTTAAATTTTCTAAGACTTCTTATTCATTTTAAATCCCCAAAATACCCAAAAAACAAGAACATAATTCATCATGATGAATGAAACTTTCGTCAGGTCTCTACCCTGTAATCAGTGTATCCTCACTTGGTCATTCGATAGGCTCAGAGTCCTTGCATTGGATCACGCCCCCCCCCCCCTAAAATCCTATGTCCTAGCCGGTCTTCCCTGCCCTATATTAAGCACCAAGATTTTCCAACAATGTTTCCCTACCATTCCATGAATTCCTCACTATGCATAACTCTGAAATCCATCTTATCTCTCAACCTCCTGCCTCTGATACTGTTCTGTCCCGACCTGCCTCCACCAACATTAGAGAAGGGACAATAGTTTGTTAGACCCTTCCTTCATTCAAGTTGAAGGGGTCATAATGACTCCTGAGACCTGCCTTCAATAGGTCCTAGAGTGGAGACTAGCACCAAGGGTATAGAATCACACAAAAGATGGAACACATTACCCTTTTTATTTAATTGGATTGGGAGATAAGATAGAAATTCCCAACAACACCAAAAGTGTAAGTACAAGTAAATCCAAAAAAAAAACATTCCCATATGCATGTTCCAAAATTAAATGCTACAAATGTACAAGAAAACCTCAAATGAAAGTAACAGGAAAACAAATAACAATAGAAACCATCACAACTTCCGAACTAGTATGATCCTGCATGGTCCCTAAATTCCTCTTGGAAACCATAAAGTAGTTTAGTATACGTAGGATGAGAATACTAGTACACTCAATAGGGAAAACCAGAAGCTCTCATGCACAAGTGAAGAGGCATTCTAATACCCCATGATTAAAGGACATAACCAGAGAACCTAGCAAGGAAACTATCCACCCAAGCCTCACCATGTAACACTCCCTAAATAACGCAACTCAAGTAATGTAATAGTAATAGAACATCGATATTTGGGTACACTTTTCCACTTTCCCACTAGTTATTGAAGACATCCTATGCATCGGACCTCTCCCACCATTCTCTTTGCAGTCCCACTGCCATACCACCGCCTGCACACACCTGGGATACCACAACCACACATCCTACCTGCAAACACCTGGGTCATCTCTACTACACATCCATCCCGCAAACATGTGACAAATACTTCAAAGCCCGAAGACACCTAGGCGTCATCCTGTAAACAAATGGGAAAAAACCTGCCGACACACACCTAGGCCAACCTTCACAACTACCCTGCCCGAAGAATCATGGGCTATAATGGACCTCAGGCCATCACAAGCTACCCGAAAAGTCTAGGGCTATTCTGGAAAGGGTGGATAAAAGGAGATAATAACCAGCCACTCATAGGAGTGTTGGGAAAACACCCTCCCCCATGAAATGGGGGTGTTCGGAACAAAGTGCTCAACATGGGTGGGGCGTGAATAAGTAAAATAAGAAGTACAATTATATGTATTGGTAACAAGTACTCATCCCAAAATAGGTTTTCAAAACCAACCTATGAACAAACACCCTCGTTACTGTTCATTCATAAAAAGGCACACCACTCACAGCCAAGTCACAACTCATTCCCAGGACCAATTCCCCATTGAACCCATTCTTGGTTTCATGTTCAAGTGATTCCATTTATGTTAATTCTACAAAACTGGGCAACTAATAGGCATAACCAAAAGATTTGGAAAGGAAAAAATAATAGAAAAAAACAATTTTAATTTTTCACACCCAGTTCTCTTGTAGAGTCACATAAAAAAAGGGGTCCTTGAGATCCCTCAAAGTACTGGAACCATTCTAAGCCTCAACTTACAACCCAACACAGCCTTAGGTCCACCAACAACCACAACAACAAAGGATACCATCCCCATACATTTCACCAAATAAGCCTAGAACAGACACACATATTTCCAAGATAGATCAATGAAGTTTCTAGATTCTAGCACATTATTCATTTATTTTCCTCCTTACTATTGGGTTAACCAGGGTGATCACACAAGGATAGTTGTTCACTGAGAATCCATTTAATCGGAAATGTTTATGTGATTAAAAAATTTCCATGTTACCCCATTTATTCAAATAATTTATCCAGCAAGAAATAGTGTTTCATTAGTGAACAACAAAAGGCAACTAAAATCCATGATTTTCAGCAAGCACATGCCCTTACAATTCACAACACATAATCAAGGATAAGAGTACAGTAGAAACATCAGGTATACACCCCCTTTCATTAAATGTCCATTTATTATATTCATTATGTTTGGTCTCATCCATCTCTATAGAAAGAGTATCATACCCACCCCGCATGATACATAGTAAATAGAGATGATGGAAAGCCCTACTTAGATGATCAACGATCAGAGTTTTTTCTCCTTGCGCCAAGAGCTGGGGATGCACGACTTATAGGGGAAGGGATAAAAGGACTCCAAGAATGGGTAAAAAAGCACCAGCATAGGCACACCAATTTCCTTGGGAAGGGGGGGCCTCAAATACATAGGGAAATAAAAATGAGACAGACCAAGAAGAAGAAGGAGAAATTCTAGTGCGATATAAGATTAGATCCTGTTGTTACGGGATATGGAATTTTGAACAGCTTTGAAGTCAGATCATAGTTTTCTACACGGTTGGGCGGTTACGCACGATGGAATAAATTATAATTTAATAATTCGCATCAGAGAGGTGGCCATAACAACTGTGCGTTTAAATAGTTTCTCGTAAATCACGCAATAGGGAAAGAACTGGAAGTATGGGGAAAAGGGTGTGACACCGAGGAAAAGCCATGCATTTGGGAAAGTTAAGGGTCTCCCAACACTTGGGGGTTTTAGATTTAATTTATGGGATTTAAATGGATTTGAAAGGGAGTCATTAAATCATTTTCTATCAAAAGACATGTTTCGGGAGTAGAAAGAGCCGAGAACTAGAAAAAGAACGAAGACCGCTTGGTGATGATATGGTGCCACCATCATGGTGCCACCCTCATGGGGCCACCATCACATTTCCTCCCTCACGTTTCCATAGTAATGGTGCCACCTTCATGGTGTCACCCTCACAGTGCCACCATTTCGGTGTGGGTCATGGCTGGTTCCACCTTTTTTGTGGAACCGTTTGATGGAACCATGTTTTGGGAAAGTACTGGACCAGGAGAGTTCGGCCTGTTACCTGGGGGTTTCTATCATTGGGGGGCTACAGGACCAGTGGGGGGATACAGGGGGGTCTATCCAGGAGAGGCTACGGGTCTTGGGGGTCTTTCCAGGTGGAATGGAGGGGCTATAGGGTAGGTCTATCTAGGGGGAAGGGAGGGTCTGCTGGTCTAGTGGGGGTTGTAGGGGAAGGGAGGGGCTGTAGGGGGGATCTATGCAGGGGGAAGAGAGGGGATTCCGGTCTAGTGGGGTGTCCATTGGGGGCTTCAGGGGGTATCTATCTATACCAATAGTTTATTGAACCATGGGTATGTTTCCTGTGAAAAAAATATGTATACCCATTGTTTACTTAACTGTGTGTATATAAATTGGGCTGTAAAAATATATACCTAAGGTTATGTAAATTGTGGGTATATATGTATACCTATGGTTCACTATAAACATGGGTAATATGATATTTTTATGGGATATACCCACGATTTCTATAAAATTGTGGGTATATGGCTATCCCGATGCCTTTGGAGCCCACGGTTCATGAAATTGTGTGTGTAGCCTAGACCCACAGTTTCATGGGCTATACCCATAGATTGAAACCGTGGGTATAGGGAAATTTTCCAGTAGTGGTACCATATCTATATGTGTGTGACTTGAGAATTCCCAAATATAATGGGTGTCCCGATTTGGTTTTCCATGTGACATCAAGCGTTCATCCCCATACACCATAGGTCGACGACAATCCCTGAGGGCCTAATGTAATGTGTGAGGAGACTATACCCTATTTACCCAGGTAAGACAACAAAGGAAAAAATAATGTTCAACATGTAATAATAAGAAATAATAAAGAAACACATACAACCATCCTAAATGGGGGAAGTACTAACAAAGTAATATAATTAAATAAATAGTTAAATGGAATTAAATTATGTTTGATGTAATATGAAAATAAAGACATGATAACATCCTCCAATTCCATGTCCTGACATCACATCCTCCCCCTTAATCCATGATCCAACCCATATTGAACATATACCACATGGACCATGCCCTTATCCATTCCTTCAATCACGAAGTCATCTTAAGTACCAAACAACGGCCCAAGTAGTAAATCAGTACAACTCAGTAGGCTGCCACTATTGTGTCTAGAATAATATCCAATCAAACAATAGTTTAAGACTATGTTTAAGGAATAATAAACAAGACTATAAAAATAATAAAACTTTTTCTTTACATTTATTCATTATATTAAAGGTCATTGGGTCCCACAAGGTCATCAAACTACTAAAACCACCTCAAACTATGCCATATGTATAAATCATACATAAGGGGGGTCTACCCTTAACATCACATGGAAATTCATTTTTAAGTTCAATTTAACAATTTAACATGGATCTTCATTCTAGGTATACATCTCATTCCCTCACCATAAGACCATATAGAATTATTTTGATATTATAGAAAATAAAATAATTTGATGGATCCTAGAACATAAATTTTCTCTAAACCAAGGGAGTGGTTCCTCACCCTAACCTCCCATCCATACCATTATCATTCATAAAAAATTCATTATCTTGGACATTTTAAACCAATATTTTCAACAAGGGTAAACCTCTTCGTTTGTCACATTACCAAGGTTCATTACATTAAAATAATTTCTCAATTATAAAAGTATCACATTTTATATTCTTAATAAAAATTATAACCACCAATCACCCATTTCAAACCATTTAACATTGTTTATGTACCTATTAAACCTCATTAAAAATATACCCATTAACATGTCTTAAATAATTTAAAATATATACATTACTCCGAAGAAAACCCTATTTCATCTTAGTAAAATAAAAGAAAATAAATTTGGTTTAATTAGATATCAACAAAAAATTATCAATGTAAAACTATTTTTAGGCACAAAGTAGTGGGTCGCCCATTAGGTTCCTATTTCAACATTGGGTAATCATCCTAAATAGATCCAATGTGGATATTGAGGGGTTAGAATCTTTATTTACACTAAAATTTTATCATTTTCCACCATGGTATTAAATTTATTGAATCAAAACACAAAAATTATAACCACATACATGTGAATAAACTTCAAGAATATGGGAGATAACATGGTGATGTAAAAAGTCAAGTTTAACAAAAATACACATAATTAAATTTAACCCTTGATCCAAAGTCAATCAACCTTCAGAGCCCAATCAAAGAATGTACAAGAAAATTTTTCTAGGGGATTATGATAGAGAATAAAATTTTACAAGTCCTATTTTAGAAAATTTATTAAAGATGAGTGCTAAAAAAACCCATAGAAACAATTCAAACAAAATAAAACAAAAAACTAATCAAAAAAGAGGTATAATGTTATTTGGAAGAGGGGAAACTCCAATATTATCCCTCATGATTATGGATATGGAAGAAGGGTAAAATTAATGTAATTTTTCATAAATCCTGAGAGAGAAAATTAAGAAACTCATAATTTAAATGAAGTTGATATTTTGGCCACATTGATTGGTAAACCATGCACCAATCATGCACAAACCTCTGTAAAAGATGAGACCCATGTCATAAGATCTCCTGGGTATCCCGTACATTAATAAAAATCCTTGAGTAGACCTTGTTTTCTTCTCTATACAAAACCATATAGTTTCTAGTCTCCCCTTCAATTGTTTTTCATCTATGAACCCTCCCACAACATGATGCTTGATTTATGTGTACAGTTGGTATATAACATCTACCAATCATGAATCCAATATAGTATAACCTCTTTTCGTCCTCTATCGTATTCTGAACCATTGGGGCACCCATGAGTTCACACATATTTTTGGTAAAAATTAAATTATATATTTAAAATGTTGTAAACTAAAAATAGAATTATGAATTAACCTACCTTAAATGATTATTTTTTTACATCATCTATTAATAATATCATCAAATCATTAACTTCACTCCCATGAATTGCAATGCCTCCATGGTAAAATGGTTGAGCTACTAGGCATGCATATCCACTACCATTTACAATTTTTACTCATGAATGTTACCATGATACCATAACACTCAGAACAAAAATACATTATTAGACCACAAAACATTCCTACCATAATCCCAAAAGTTAACATGATTCTCCTCAATAGATGAAATAGTCTAAACCCCAACATTATTATCATTGATTGCCTAATACAGGCTTTGTTGGTATTGATGAAGTTGTGACGCATGAAAATTATCTTGCCTTCATCTAGACAACTATGGATAATCCAATTGGTATTCCCCATGTCTGATCCAACCAATAATCTCAAATGGACCCAAATAGCTATGTGCCAACATAACCAATTTCCAAATTTTTCTATGACCCAATTGTGGAGACACCTAAAGTAATAGATGTTCATCCACCATAAACTCAATATTTCAATGACATCGATCAGTATAATTCTTTTTTATATTCAACTACATACCCATATGTCTATAAATCAACTAAATATATTATGATGTCTCATGAATGAGGCTCATCTCAACAAATCTGATTCAACTGCTTACATCCAACATATTAGTGACATACATGGATGACCATTGAGAACCTTATACAGTGGAATTGTAATAGTCACATGATAACTTTTGTTATAAGAAAATTTCATGATTGCTAAGTGTTTTCCCCATGAATGGCCAATGTCTATAACAAATTCCCTCTACATTTCTTTCATCACTGGAATAGAATCTTCTAATTTCCAATCTATTTATGGGTGAAAATATGTAATATGAAATACCTGATTAATCAACACATTCTACAGCATGTTCCATTATTGATAACTGAAACATAGATCCTAATTAGAAACCATAGTCTATTATACACCATAAAAATGTAATATCATCTATCAATTCAAGTCCCCCATCTCTTCTACTATAAAAATCTGTTGAATTTTAATGAATTTTGATACCATATTGAACAAAAATAAACTCACCAATACTTCATCATTATTATGATGCATCTTATGGATACCCACCAAAAGATCCATTGTAACATCGTCCCACATCCATTATTGAATGTACATTGAATGTAATAAACCACCTAGAAACTAATGATCATCCTTCTCCAATTAAAGTAAATAACATATTTTCATAAATCCTAAAATTTAATTTCTCATTCTAGAAAATGAATACTTCCTATGAATATCATGGAACAAGTAATTCAAAGTAATGTGTACCAAAATCATTAAGGAATTAAATACTCCCATCATCTCTTCCAAAATAGAAATAGAAACGACAACATCACCATGAATGTTAATTATATTTTCCTCATCAGTATACCAATCGGTAAGTAGATCCCCACCTTTAAAACACTCTCTAAAAGAAGATATTTTTAATCCTCATATTTATTCTTAATAACATGATTCAAAATAGACGACTCATCGGACAAAGACATGAGATTCATCAGCACATGATCCTCTAGAAGACCGAAATTAATCTCAACAGAAAAATGCCACATCCTCCACTAGGAACTACACCACTGAAATTATTGTGTAATATATATTCCTTTTTAAGTTATTTCCTTATTTTATATTATTTATTAGTAGTTTTTTATGGTATTCCCATTGTCATTAAACCTAGTGGATAAGAATTTTTGAAGATAAAGTGTTTTCATTAGGGGGAATGACCTTAGGTTTTGGGATGTATGTTTTTTAGAATGATGGAGTAATAAAGTAATCATACTAAATGGGTTTGTCAGTATTTTCAATGTTATTAATGTATTTGTAGGTAGTCTAAGTATTTTTTAGAAATTCGGATAAACACTATCTACAAAATAATTAAAAATTGTCTAATTTAATTAATCAATGTTTAAATTCATCCAGACACATGTTATGAACAAGTATATTTTGTGAATTTGTGACATGTTTAGTAAACCAGTCATGTCGTGTAAGAGTCAATGAGAATAAATATTAATCCTTTCCAACTAGTTTTTCAATGTAGCCCCCTAAAATACAATACATGACATGTAAAAGTGTTAAATGTTCTGTAATATCATAACCATCATTTTTTTTGTATGTTCTACAACTTATTTCACATTCCCCCATATATCAAACCATCTCTTCTAGACATAGGATGATTCACCATGTGATTTTTGAATCCATTCCACTATTCTAGGTATCTCTATTATGTTATTGATCCCTTGTATGTTTTTGGATTTGGTATTCCCATCTTCTTAAGTTTCTCTTAATTAGTTATATTGAACCCCTGGATCATTTTTTTGTTGTGAACTTGACTGGGGTCAATCAATGTTTTTTTTTCTCTTCCGATCCTTTTTCCTCATTACTATTTACATTTGGATGTGCATCATTAATCATTTTTTAATGTTAGAGGATCTAAACATCGATAAATATTGACACATATTGAAATTCATATGCACTGATCTTATACCAGACACATGTTGTAATTATTATATTCCAGGATTGGCCGTAATACATGTTTTAATTATTATATACTAATCAAATACATAATATTTATGGAAATTATTATAGTGTGGGATTTACAAATAATTTTGAGATTTATACCATGGATATACAGTTATAGTAGACATGATTATGTAACATGAACAGAAATATTATATCATGGAACTAAAGTAGGATATGATTACAATGGATATACAGTTTGTGATGACATGTCCATTAGACAAGATAATAGGTATTTTGATATGGTTACAAATATGGTTGATGTGCATCAATATAATACATTAATTAATTAATACACCTCTTTATTGAATTATTATATGATTTATTTATTAGAATGGTTATGTTTTGACAAATTGGTGTCAACACACTGATCTTTACTAAATCACTACTCTGGTAAGTATTTTTGTACCCGATAAAATTATATGGATGTAGGATTGGACAGGAGAAAGGGATGTTTCTATTAAATGTTTCACGGTGGATGGGGTGGATATTAGAAATGGGATTGATATGGGGCTTAGGATCAGGGAAATGTTTTCATTCTTGTAGTTCGATGATACTTTTTTAATTACTTATAGAATTAAATTTGGTTACATATCATCATGTCATTACATTTTTCATTATTATTGTTTTATTTTTCACCTTTTTATTTTCCAATGCTATGTGATATTGTTTCGCATTTTTTGTTACACTGATTGTGTTATTTATATTTTTTTATCATTATAGCTACATTTATACATTGTAGTGATTCTATTATCCCGATAATAATTATCATACCCTCATTGCTGGTGTATAGTTTGGGGTAAGGGGAAGTGCACTTGAGGTGTCTTAACCAACTTTTTCTGGATACAAGAGAGATTTTCCTCTTACGGGATGTTACAAATTTGTATCAGTGTATCATGTTTTCATTTATGTTATATTACTGTTAGAGAATAATTTAATTGAAACTAAGATATTTTGGAACTTGGTAAATAACTTTTTAATGGGTGTAGTTAACCAATGAATAGTGGAAAAACGTAGTGCCCTTGGATTGGTTCTTGTTTATACTATTTTCTTTTTATAGTTGACATTATTTCACCCTCAATGATATAAATGGTATATGTGGTAATTAATTCATGATGTTATCGGTTCTTGAGATTTATAATCATGTCCTAGTGTTGTATGAGATGAGTATACATCCATCAAGATAGACAAAAAAGTATAAATATTTAAATCCATTTTTCATGATAGGGAAATATTTTTTTCATGTGACATATACATTATTTTTTGAATTGTGATATAGGATACATATTTTATCCTCTAAATGGATTTCAATAAACTATTATGTAATGTTAATACACATGTAATCCACATTTTGAGAGACTAGGAGTCTTTTATTCTTTGTTTTTGTTGTCTGTTGAGGTTTACCATGTTATTATCTTCAACCTTTTAAGGAGTGAGTTTTTCTTGAATAGAAATTTCCTCATCATCATCTTTGATTTGAACATCAAGTGAGTGTGAATCATTACCCTCCTATTATAGGTGAACCTATGTTTTCTATATCTTATAAGGATCAAATGGATGATTTTCTTTTTAAAATATTCTTAAGGGTCATGAAATCTATATAATGGGAGACATTATTCATTGTTCCATTGATGTATGAGATGATGAGAGATTTCAAATTGTAGCATCAAGCTATGTTCACTTAGGTGGGAGTCCCCCACCTAGATCACTTCTATATTTAGTTAGTTGGGGAGATATTTAATCATCTTATTACAATTATATCTAAGAGGGTGAATTTTTTATGTACATGATTCATGGACTAACAAATCATTGCCAGGACATTCCATAGTGGTCTAGGCCATTAGAGGAGTCATATTGGAAGGACATTTAATGTATGTTCCAAATCATGTTCTATCCCAAAATATTAAGGGATAAGATGGATACTTATTACATACACCCAACACGAGAGCGTACGTCATTTCTAGAATACACTAAATTGTTCACAAACATATAGTTCTTTGCTACATCATTAAAAGTAATGATATCTACATGGGTAGATGTTTTCAAGATAATATTCACTATTAGATCTTGTCATATGTGAATTTGTTTTATTTTAGATGTTCTATATAAATGATTAATTAGTCACTCTTCGTAAAAGGGAATCTGAGAGAGACCCTGATCGACGACTAGGATGATTTAATATAGAGAACTAGTGACACTTCTTCTAGTTGAATAAAGGGATTCTATGATTTTTTCTCCAATGAAACTAGAGAAAAAACAGTGAGAGTAGTGGGAATCTCTCTTAGGATCATTCTTTCTTAAAGTTAAATTAGTGCGGAGTGATGGAAAAATAGCATTAGTGTCCATAAATTTATTTATACTTCAGTCCTTGTAGAATATTGTGCCTCCGATATAGGTTTTGTAGGGGAATGTAGTAGCATTGAAATGAAAAGGGATCATGATAATAACCTATTTTGGGGATGGACTCAGCCACACCTTAGTAGCCTTGTAGTTGTAGTTCCATAGAAAATTTAGTTAAAGTTAGTGTATTTTGTATAATATTTTAATAATCATAGTTCTAGGTAGAGGTATAATCATTTTGGAATCATAAAGGATCCTAGGGTATAAGGGATATTCTATTTCACTCTCTGCAGATTAATTTGACTATTATGGATGCATGAACTTTAATTATCATTATAACGATTCTTATATAATATAGCCTCCAAAGTGATTGGATTATAAAGGTAGAATCATATTTGACATTGTCCATAAATTTTAAATGGTCTTGTGTTTGATGTGGAATGATTATATGGTGACCATCGATACACAATTGAGAGTGTGATATGAGAATATCAAATTCCACAAGGTGTGTTCTATAGATATTGGTGGTTAATGATTATTTTGATAAGCATTTGTGTGGGAAATTATAGGATTAAATTTTATTTTTGGTATGCATTTTAGTGTTCAATACAAAGATCATGCATACTGTCATAGGATGAGAGTTTTATTTCTATAACTAGAATGTTGTAGCTTTTCTCACTATAGTGAGTGGAATCATTAGGTTGGTCATATAGGACCAATTCATTGCATATTTTATTTTCTCACATCTCAAATAGTTGTTCATTATCTAGTTGATAGTGTAATGTAGAAGTAATCAAGTATTCTATTGGTCAACCATTTTTTGAATTTTTTATCCTAATATTTTTATAGCTTATTTTCAAGGAGGGAAATCAAATTCAAAATCGAGTTAGTGATTGGAGAACAACAAGTTTCTATTCCACCTAATAGAATGGAACCGTAAGAGATTTAATATTTGAATGTTTAGTTAGATGATATTAAAGAAAAAAGATTCATATATCCTACTATATCTCTATGGGACTCTCCCTTTCTTTTCTCCAAGAAGGCCGATGATACTATTCTCTTTTTATGGATTATTTAAGATGGTACTAGTTTATGATCAAAAACTGATACACTCTTTGTCACATTAGTGATCTCATTAATTAGATGACCAGTGCTATGATATTCTCCCAGATTTATTTTAGATCTAGACACCACTAAGTGATGGAGATACCAATACCAATACCTTAGTATTATTTTTGGATAAGGTATGGCTTTTTTGAGTTCGTAGTGATGTAGCATGGGTTGAATAATTTAAGAGTTATATTCATTGACTTAATGAATTAGATATTTAATCCCTTTTTAGATTGGTTTTTTGTGTTATTATTGAAAATATCATAGTGTACTCTCAATCAGTGCAAGATAATTCCCACCATCTTGATGTAATCTTGAGTACCCCGAGAGATCATTAGCTTTACTCCAATAAAACCTAATACAGTTTTTTTTTTATAATGTGAGCTTATATGTCCATTTCAACTTAGAATATGGATTCATAGTGGATCCCTAGAATGTTATAGTTGTGGTATCTTGGGAGAATTCAAAGAATGTATTCATGAATCTGAGCATGTAGAGTGTAGTATGATACTATCAGTGCTCTATTCAAGACATCTCCCATCAGAAAAAACTGATTTCATGACTAACCAAAAAAAGAGTGACATTAATTTGGTCATAGGCTTTCAAGATAACTTTTTTGGGTGCGAAATATAGGGTGAAATCAACACCTATCTTCACTATAAATTTTCTGTGTAAATAATATACCATGTCCTATGAAACATCCTGAGTTAGACTCATATAAGTTCTGATGCATGAAGATTGAGTGGTTATTTATGGATCTATATAGTTGTGACCACATTAGGGGAATTTTCCAACTGATTATATAGTTTTATTAGTAGTGGTACATTTCTAGAGATTCTATTGGTATTGTCTTATGGGAAGGAGTATTGTGGTAAAAATTCTATAAGATTCATAAGTACATCTTTTCTTAGTGAATAAAAAAGCTTCAGAAGAAGAGGTGGGTTGAATATCTGTAGGTTTTTTACCTCTTATTAGTGTACAAACTTGGATAGGGAAATGTCATTATTGAGGATTTGGGTTGAAATATGGATAAATAGTTATTCTAGGAGTCTTGTGATGGGAGGTGTATCAAGGAACACATTTTATACATGCATATAGATTCTCATGATTCTTTGGGATAATTTGATCTGACTTCGACGTCTATTTTATAGGATCTTTCAGACTAGATGAAGAAAGATAATTTATTTGATCTATAGAGATTATTTCTTATATATATTTTATTGTGTGGATTCACCATGGATATGAAATATTGGAAATGGAAATTATCATTTTTTCATGGATATGAATCAATTTCAATGATCAATTGTGAGTATATGATGAGAGTGTTTCATGCTTTTAGAAGGGAATTACATCGAGATTTGAAAAATATTTCTTGTGATCTCTATATAAAGTACCAATTTTCTGGGATGAAGAAGGATGTAAATTTTTTTGTGAGATTATTCAATTTTCAACTAGTGAAAAATGATCATCCTAGGATAGCTATTCTTTTTCATCCTTTCCCCATTCATAATTTGAAATGTAATGAGGTCAGTATAGATAGTTTTTACAATATTACCAATGAAAACCCATATGAATGATTTTTTATGGGTGATTTTGTATCTAATGAAGAATGTATCCCACTTATTTTCTATTAAGTATACCTTCACATTTGGTGATCTAGGTAGTCATTACATTTGAATGTTATTTATGTTGCATACAATATTAACAATCATCTATTTAGATAGAGATCTTTTATATACATCACATTTTATGAAGGGTCTTCAAAAGAATCTATGATCATAAGTTTTTTTGAGTATGTACTATCATCATCGAATATATAGTGAATATGAGATTAATATTTATGTTCAAGAGGATATATTCTAAGACATTGTTTTGTATTTTGGTGGTTCATGATATGAGCATATAGAACTCAGGAGGTTTTCATATAATAACATCTTCCAATAATCGATCTAGATTTATCCTTTGTGGAATTGGATGGAAGGTCATTCCATTCAAATATTTTTTGGTTAGAGGGAGTTGAGTTAGTGTTTATTATACCTAGTCTAATTTATGATACATCTAAGAAGGTTTGGTTCATTATTATTAGGTTGGATACCACAAATAGAATGAAAAAGATATTATTCTTACCATTTGTGATAAGAATTAGAGATCATGGTTGGTCATTGTGTTTTCCTTCAGGTGTCGCCTATTATGGGAAATTCAATATCATGATATAAGGAATGAAATAACCCAAGTTTTTCAAGTCATTTGAGATAGTGGATAGGGTTTAACCAGTTGTTTAAGGATTGTTCTTTCCATTTTTCAACAGTTACATTCATGATGTTTTTCACATGTTTCATGTTTGAAGATATCATCTAGACCCCACTCATCTAATATAAAAAGAATACATTAGGATTAAGGAAGTTTCATCTATTTAGAAGCCTAAGATATGGATTATGGACCATAGTGTGAACTATCTCATGGGTAATACTATTCAATTCTCTTGAGTGTAGTGGCGGCATTGTTGTGTTATGGAGGAAATATTGGAGAGGGATTTTGATATGTGATCACAGTGGCCAAAAAAATTTGTAGAGACATGCAAATGATGGTCCATGAATCTAGGGGATGAGATATAATATGATGGGTAGGTCGTAAGATAATGTATTTATATAGGTACATCCCTCTTTGTGTTTATTAATAAAACGATTCAATTGTAAAATTTCCATTGTATTTTATCCTTTTAGCTAAGTCTTATTTGATGAAATGGAGACTTTGATTGGGAAAATGACCTTTCATTAAATGATAAATTATTTTTTGGATTAATGGATTCAACAAATAAATTTGATAAATGGTTTTATGGGGGTTTTCAATGTTTTCAAAGGATTTGAAGGTGGTTCGAGTGCCTTATATTGAATTAACGATAGTAATTGACTATATAGTAATTATCCATCATGTAACAATATTACATAACATATTAATTATTTATGACATATGTAATAAACCGTTAGTGTACTAAAATGTTAACAGATCTAATAAACTATTTGTGTCATGTAGTGTTAAATTGGAATGGATATTAATATGATTTTATGAGTTTTTATGTATAAAAACCTAAAAAAACATGACATATAAACTAGTTAAACTCCATGAAATATCCTTACTAGAAGTTTTACGTATGTCATGAATCATATTTTTTATTCTCTCTCATGTTTAGACTTCTCCTCTTGAGCTAGGATAGTTTTATGGGTGATTTTGTAAGAATTCTATCCATTTTATATGTCTTTTTGGTCTGACTGATCATCAATAAGTCATGGTCTTTTGTTTTATCATACTATTCCATTGTTCTCTGTTAGGATGGTTGAATATATGGACCTAGTTTGGGTTTTATCTTGAACTAGTTTTATCTAGGTTCATTTTTCACTCTTCTACACCTTTTTTATTTTCATGATATTATTTGAATGTGTATCATTAATCTCCTGTTAAAGTTATTATATTGAAACCATAACCTTGTAACCAATTGAATTATAATGTATGTCTAATGTCTCAATTGCACCAACATAAGGTTTTCCTAAATTATTAAAATGGTGAATTGGATATATTCCATGGATTTCAGTTGGGTCAAATTTTTTATTAATTTTCATATAGTTATTATTTGGGTGAGTAAACCCTTGATGATAAATAAATTAACTAATGTCTGAATGTGTGTTTTTAGTGGCTTTATATTGGGTGATTTCTTGACAAAGATTCATCATGACCTTGCTTGGTTATTAAAATGATTAGAATGTAATTATTTTATGACAAAATAATAAATCAAAATATATAATTGGAAGAGGAAATGTAATTTTCATTGTTATCCATTGGGCCATAGGATGGGATATTTTTGTACCCGTACTACTATTCATAGTGATTCATGTTTTAATTCATATATAGAGAGTTGTAAAAAGTGATTCATGAGGTAATTATTATATTGTATACTATGCCTAGTGATGTATAATTTAATACTCATATAGAAGGCTATATGTAGTGACAAATTCTAAAATGTTTATACATTGGAATTTTCCCTGACCCATGATATAATTATTATATATCAGGTTTGACCATGATAGATGATCTAGTGCTTATATATCAATCATGGCCCAATTTTATTGCTCAAATGATCACACAACTGGATTAACCTAGATTTTTATGATTTATACCATAGATATATGGTTATGGTTAGAATAGTTATGATACATTCTCAGAGATATTTCTATATGGAACCAAAGCATGGTGTGTCTACTATTGTTATATGGTTGGGGATGTCATAGTCGGGAAACATGTAAGAAATATTCTAGCATAGTTCCAATGAAGGGTGACGTGTTATTTGTTAAATAGTTATATTAGTCAATAATCATGTTTATTTCATTTTTACATGCACTAGTTGTAATATTTTTTTATGTTTATACATGGTAGAGTTAACATACTAAGTGTTACATACACCCTACATGGGCTGTAGTTTTGTACCTGAGCAGATTACATTTATATAGGATTATATAAGGGAAATGGACCATGTTGTTGGTTTCTTCTTGTTGGATGGGATGTTTTTTTAGAGATAACTGAAGTGGGACATGGGATTCTGGGATTTTGAATCATTACTTGATTCTACTAGTATTTTTTTCATTACATAGAGTGTGAAATTTAGTTATGTATTATCTTTCCATTATTGACCCATTAAGGTTACCTTCTCTCATCGGATTCTCTCTTAGGTGATGTCGTAACCCTAATATTGCAGGGCTTCGATCCACCCTTCAAAGTGAAGGGGGGAGGCTTGCGTCTCCCTCTTATTGAGATGCCCCCTCCCCCTCACCATCCTCAAAATCATTTTCTCTTCCACCTTTTATAAACATATTGCTCTATCCAAAGGTTCCAGATCTCTTCCAAGAGGCTCCACAACTTACTCAGCTCTCAGAATAAATCAATGGTGTCGTAGATCTCTTAAAACTCACTCTGGTGTCTTGGTTCCGCCTTCATCGCTGATCAATTGTTGTTTTTGATGGATTCATCTCCAATTCATGGGATCTAAAAGAGAATGTGTTCGTTGGAATCCTTAACTGGAGGAGCATCTTGATCCGGTTTTGATTAGAGAAGGACATGATTACATCTTGGTCTAGAGTCCCTTGAAGATTCATTGAATCATCCTTTTAACTCTTCAGATAGAGCTTCGACTTTCACATGAGGCGCGATAACACACATTTGGAACTCCCTAATAAATTTGAAATGTTCTAATAGAAATTCCCTCATAAATTCAAAATTAGTTATCCAAAACCACCCATAGTCTCTCCCCATAAACTACCTGAAATTTGAAATGTTGTAATGGAAATACAATTCCCACCTGCCATTCATAATCAAGGGGCCCTTATTTCATAGTGTACAAGGAGATTTATCATTTATTTCCTCAAGTCTCCCAATTAGTAAATTTCCTCATAGTGGAATCTCTGTACACTAGATAACACACATATCGAAACACATAAATTATAGATTCTATAGTTTATAAAATATAGCTCTCAAAATAATCAAATAATAACCCGCATCACAAACACTTCCAAAATTGATATAGTAACATCTTTAACAATCCACATAACCATTCCAATCATCATAGATTTCTAAGATAAGGAATCCAGACTTTTAAATTTTATCTCTAAGATATACATAATAATAACCATTCAATTTAATAATATTTCTATCATTTAAAAAATAAAATGTCTCGTTAGGTACTATTCTACAAAGTTAATTTAATTCTTTCAATTTACCTGATTGTAGAAATTTATTGGGAATTATTATTTTTTGAATTATAAGTAAATTGTAACAGATTTTATATATCATTTCCCACAAGATCTTACCCATGTGTGCCGATAATTACGCATGTCACATAAATTGATATGTTTCTATAATGATGTGTGTTTATGTAACCATGTGTCATGATATCCCATTTTAAAAATACCATGAATCAATAAATTCCTACATCAATTGTATTAACCAATTTGAAAAATCATAAAACACTAACAACATACATAATAAACAACAATCCTCAACCTTGGTACATATGTTGTCCCCCTATTATGGTTTAAATACTCCCCTGAATGAGATCATGAACGTGGCCCAAATCATCCTAGTCTCGTATCTATATTTCCCAAATATTAATGTAATATAAAAGAGAATTCCTCTAATATGACTTTTTAGGATCCCATTTTTGGTGCCAATATGATCGGAACATGGAACTTGTTCACCAAATGATCCCATGTATAGATCTTTATATGCCAAGAGTTTCTGACTAGAATTTAGTGTCCATTTGAACATATGGAGAAACCCTACCCTCCATAAAAGTTTAATCCAAAAACATAATACAAAATAATTTTCAAATTGTAATAATCAGAAATACCAAAGAAACTCATAACACATTCTCAAACAGGGGATGTACTAAAAAACCAATATTGTAAAATATGTCATGTTTTGAAATTATACTATAAAGAAGGTAAATAAAATGCAATGAAAGAAAAAAAAACAATCAACTTTAGGTCTTCACACTATGTCTTCCCCCTCATATTTGATCCAACCTATATATACCCTCTAATAGGGAACCCTTTACCTTTTTCTATCCATAAATCATGATGTATGCTTGGGTACGTAATTATATCCCTAGAAGGGTGTGATTACAACTCACTAGGCTACCACTAATGGTTTCTATAAAAATATTCACTAATCTACATGTTTATGTGGATTTGTAATGAATAATCAACGTTTCTTTTAAGATAATAAGATTAATATTAAGAAATAGTTTTGAGCCTATTATTTTTTAGTTGTCATAGGCTCATCCAAATAGTAAACTTATCTATTCCTATATCGTAGGCCCAAACCATACCCAATGGGCGTAAATTTTTTACATGAAATAGAAATTAATTTATATTTTTAATTTAATAATTTATCTTGGATAATCAATGCTAGTATCCATATCATGACCATACCTTAGGATCTCAAAGAATATATATGAAATCAAAAAATATTAAATACATTGGTAGATTTAGGAGAATCACAATAGATTATCCTATGGGAGAAGTGTCATACTCTAATATCCCTTATATACCATTTATCATTAATTTAATCATTCATCATATGTGAACCTGTAAAAAACCAATGTAAATAAGGGTGAACCTATTTATTTATCACATTACTAATGTTCATCACATTCATCTGAATACTCATTTCTACGAATATAACATTTCATTATTTAAGAAAAATTATGAAAATTGGTTACCCCATTCAAACAATTTAACCATTTGAAAATTACTCTTTAACTAATTATCATATTTACCCATAAACATGTAACAAATCATTAGACATTTTTAAGCTAACCAAAACAACAACTAATTCCATGTAAGAATGGTAATAAAATTTATAATTTGTTTAATCACTAAAACACTTCAATTAACCAAGAGAGGACATAATTTCAATGTGAAAAGTCAAAAAACTAGTTGGATGTCCCTTTAGGCTCGAATTTAGCATCTTCAATGAATCCCATGGTGATCATGAGGGGCTCAACACTCTATTTAAGAACCCATTTTACCATATCATACCAAGGTATCAAATTAAATGCTTAACAACAACAAAATAACAATAATTTACACATTAATAAACCCCAATACTATGAGATATAACTTATAGACTACATGCCTCATTTTCATAGATAAAAACTCTCTTAACCATATCCATTCATCCAAACTCAAACAGTCATCAATTCCAAAACATAGAATCTTCTGGAAAACATTGATATAAAATATTAATAATTATAATTACAATTATATAAAAACAATTACATAATATATAGTAAATATGAATAATAGTCCCACCGTAAGATTTAATTCGTAAAAAAATTACTCTAAATGACTCAAAATCAAGGGAGAACAATCCATGGAAAACAAGGGAGATCTGGGATCATCATTTAATCTACTAGAGCTATAAGGAGTTCAAAAACTGAATTTAAAATGACAAATACAGAGTATAAAAAATAGGAACTTCTCTATTTTAATTATTTTTACAGTTTGCAATCACTATTGGAAAAACCGGGAACCAAAAGTGTGCTACCATATTTCAAAATGGAGGCCTCGGTCACGCAGTCACCTGTTGAGCTGATAGGGTTTTCCAAACAATTAATAGTATGTGCATTTATATTTTTAAAAATCCTTATGGGTTTCAGCCCCCCATTTGTGTTTTTTCGGCTATTCACCCTCCCACTAAATGCTACATGGTTATTGAACATATTTAGTGCTAACCGTGCCCCAACCGTGTGACATTCATAGTATAGCCTCTTATCTTTCTCTATTATGTCACATACCCTATGAAACCCACAATTTTCCTTTTAATATTCAAAAAATATTCAATATTCATTATAAAGGGAGTAATGATCCCTTACGGGGTGCTATTCGTGAAATTATTTCTTTTGTTTATTCCTCCATTATCTAGGATTTGGCCAACCCCTCCTCCCTCAAGGTCAGTGAGTTTGGGTGGTGGAACCATGATTGTAGTGGCATCAACAGCTTTGTAGACTTGAAATTTCCTTGCATAACTATTGTGCTCTCCTCTCCCTAAACCCCATTCACTGAATATGGTCTTTAGAGGAAGCATGATACTGATTAGAGGCCATGATCCATCTTTAGTGTCCTGAGTGTGCTGTCATGTATTATGTCTTTACGTTGGGTGGATCATCACGGTCTTCACGAGTGTTCGGGATGACAGCAACGGGATTCGACTTATGGTGGGTCTTCTTTCTGGGGTTTTGGTGATGTTTTTCTGTTTTAGTATTATTGTAATCGATCATGGGTAGGCGTTTATCTTCGTCCATGGGCCGATATTGGTATTGGTTTTGTTGATTCATTCTTTGGGTGACGTTTGATGTTGGTTAGATGTCTGGTATTTTATTATTTTCCTCACATCAATCTCTTAAGGGTTGATATTTCTGTTTGTTTTGAGGTCGATTGATACAGGGAGCGGTTCATAGTAATGATATATCTGGTTTTAGGTGGTTTTTAGAGAGGTTCTGATTTTCTGGTCCTGTTTTACATCTTGTTGTGAACTCATGACAATGGAGAAATGGTGTTTCTTTGATGAAGAAGAAGGGTTCAAGGTTTTTTTCTTGTTTTTGATTTGGATGGCATCTTCCAGAATTTCTACAGTGATTTTCTCTAGAAAGGGATTATAACTGGTGATTTCACCATGTATGGCTATTTAGATTTATAATTTTGAGAGGGTATGGCTCTACCATCAGTACCAATAACATGTAATTTTTTTTCAACAGATAGTTATTTGGACAATCATTCTTTGGTTGAGGTATTCCACATTTATAATGATGTTTTGGATGGGTATTTATTTGTAGACTTTGTTATGAGAATTGAACCTTATTATTTAGTAATGTTTTATGTTCATGAAGTCATGTGAGGTTTCCCCCTTTATCTATAAATGGGTTTTTTTTGAAAAATCAATAAAAAATTTAGGCCTTTGGTCAATTCATTCATTATAAAGGGAGTTTACCAAAAAATTATATAAGAACACACCTCTACAAAAGGTTGGGTTTAAACATTATATCTCATGAGATGTTATGTATGGGATTATTTGGTGAATTGAATCTACCATGGGATATATAAAACTTTTTATTTGGAAATGGTGAGTCAAACCAATCAATAATAAAAAAATTTCAGTTATTCTTATGTTAATCGTGTGGGAACATGATATTCAATTGGATTTTGTTCTACTATGTTAATGGGAATGGGGAGTGAATCTAATCAACAATGGGACATTTTTTCTAATTTCAATAGTAATGTGTAATAAAACCAAGCCATGTGGGTCATTTTAAAAAAAATTAGGAAAATTTAGAGTGAATCAAATCTTCTATAGGACCCCTTACAATATTATTTTCATGGTTGTGTTCCTTGATATATGCTTTTGATTTCATTATTTATATTGTTTCTAATTATTTATGATTCCATGGTCTTATGATATAATTTTCTAATAATAGACTTTCATTATTATATCATAATAATATATCAGAGTACATGATTTTCATTATAAGATTACCTTTCCTTCCTTAATAATACATTCGAAACTTTTATTTTTCTACGTTATATTAATATGAAATTTCATTATGATGTCATTTTCACCTATTCGTATGATCTAAACCTTGATGATATGTTGATATGTTTTCTAATATACATATTTTGAGTTAATCTCTTTTTTTGGAATTCACAATGATAAATTTTGAAAATATGTATTATAACTTCTACAGTTTTTAATAGAGTAGTATTCTTGACAGATTGGTTAACTTGAAACATTGATTTTTCTGTGACTTGTGATATAATGTAATTTTTTTTTCAAAAGTGACCATTATATGATACTTATATTATAGGATAGTTTGAATAATAATAACCTAATTATAATGTATATATAATTTTCACATTAGATACAAATGTAAAAATTAATTCTTAGGAAATAAGAAATCAATTTTTTGTAATGTTATTTATCTTTCAAAAATACTTTTTTTTCAAAAATAAATATTTCTTCCTTTTTGGATTAAATATTTTATTTATTTTTATAACATTTTAATATAATACCAATTAAATTTATTTAATATTTTTATATTATAAAATTAATATTATCTTCTGGTGATATTTTGTTTTTTAATGAAAACAATTCAATGACAAGTGAAAAATAATGATTTTTATTGAAAACTATAGAGTATATTAAATTATTTACAAATGAAAATTATGTTATGGATATTTTTTTAAATTTATCTATTTAGTTTTTCTTAATCACAATCCAATGAAATTATTTTAAATTAGTCGTATACACAAATTTTGCATTAAACATTTATGCATGAAAAATATTTTTTTAAATAACATCATTTCACCCAGATCTGTAGGTTTATTTTACAACAATAATATGATAATTATGTAAATTAAATCATGATTATTAATTAAAAATGTGTAATTATGACTTCGAATATTTTAAATAGGTTTTATTTTTTCATTATGAATAGTAAACTAACTAAAATTTTGTCATCATAGTATGTGTAAATAAAATAATTAAGGTTAAATATAATATTATATAGACGAAATAATGAACATAATTTTTCATTTTATTTTATTTTCTTATTATATTTTATCCATAATAATTCACATATAGAAAATATGACATTATCATTCCTTTTGGCCATGATTTTGACCTTCATAATATTTAAGTAAAGTGTAATGTCAAAAATGTCTCTCTCTTGTTATTAATATATATTATATTTTGAAACATAAATAATAAATAATTATGATTGGTTATAAATGGTAATTTTAAATTTAAAAAAAAAATTATAATGTTAATTTCATTATAATGATTTTTGAAGAAGTAATAAACTATATTTCTTACATAATTCTGAAAGTGTATTTATTAAACAAATAGTAATCCTAATATTTATTTTATATTTAATAAAATAATATTATTTGAATAAATCATTATAGTATATAAATATTTTTTTAATATATAACACATTTTGGACTTGTAATTATGTATATCCAAATTATATTTATATCATGTTTTCTTTATTGGTAAAGTAGTTTAATTGTTCAATAAAGGAAATTAATTCTATTTTTTAATAAATAATGCATTATTAGATGATATAATATTCATAAAAATAGTATCATTGTTAAATTTAATTTTACATGGTTGATGATATCACACATTATACATTTTTGGTCACTTTTATTTATATAGTGAATTGAATGATTCCTTTAGTATAAAAATTATTATATACCATGGTATGTGTTAAAGGAGTAATCGAGTGTTAAAATAAACATATATTGGTGAAAAAATAATATAAATATGTAAAAATATTACAATGAAAGATTAATTTAATCCAAAATAATCCTACATAATAAATATATTATTTTGGAGAGTGTTTTTGTAGAAAAATTAATTTATATTAATTTAATATTTTAAGTTATTCCATGAGTACCAATCACCACACATATAAAAGGGATCCACCTTTAATCATTCCATAAAACATAAAAAGCATTTACATTTGGCCATGAACCTACATTATATCTTCTTTACATCCCAACCAATGTCCTTATGGAATTTACTGATCATAAATCCATAATAGGAAGTCTTTTCATGTGAAAATGAAGAATTGTTTCAAAGAAGATATATAATTATTAACCAATAATTTTCCATTTATGCATTGTTATAAATAACTAAAATCATATTAAATTATAGTTAAATATTAAAATTGAAATTGTATATATTTATTTTAGAATCTATTTTAACTTTATAACATATATTCATCTCCTTTTCAATAAAATGGGTTGTGAAACCATTGTACCAGTGTTTGGCGAACCGCCACATCAACCACTGGTGCAAATTTTTATATCATCACCACCAATAACATATATTTATGAAAATTATATATATATATATATATATATATTAAATTCATGGAATAATTATTTTTCAATATATTCATAATATATCATATATTTTCAGGTCATTCCATTATTTGAAAAATGGTAATGTCTTTCGTGTGTATGTGTGGATTATAACCTCAATAAATATATATAACACATTTTTAATCACTATATCATGTGAATCTTATATATATGTTTATTAAAAATAATGGAATGGTATTTATTATAAAATTATCATTCATTATATATAATATAATATATTTCATCCTTCCATTATCATTGATACCAAGTGGAATTGTTACCCATGCATACATATGCCATATCCTCTCAATGATAACAACACAGTTCAGTTTTCATATCCATAATTCAATGATAGAATTGAAAATATAATTAATGTTTAAAAATATAATTATTTCGTCATTATTATCTAGGATATTATTTTATACTTTCCACATTTACCATAGTCATCTGATTGATGTTATTTTCAACATAAGAGATGAATATTTTCTAAATATATGACATGATCATATTTTATTATATAATTTAATATTAAATGGTATTTAATAAATTCAAATTAATAATACATGAAAAAAATATTTATAGATTAACTGATTAACATAATTGTATTCTTTTTGATTATCAATATTGCATGTGAGGAGTCATATTTTTGGTAATGGGCGCTTTATTTAAAAATTCCATTTTTAATGTTTTAAAGGATTATTTTTTCAATATTTTTCATCAATACCCATATTATTAAAATTATTATATTGATGTATTTAATTGGAAATTATTTAATTACAAAGAATTTTTTATACTTGTATATTGTTTTAAATGTTATAAAAATAAATCATTTTATATATATTTTTAAAAATGTTATTAAAAAGTTTAAAAAAATTATCTATTTTATGGTATAAAATGACTAATTTTTTTATTCTACAATTAAAATAATTTTATGTTTATAATCCTTTTAAATACGTTTCTATATTATTCATATAAAATAACTTAATCATATGGTTATGTAAATTTTCATAATGTTTTTTGAATATAAATTATGTTTCTAGGTATATAAATGTTTTATTATTGGTGGAATGAATATTTTTATGACTATAATGTTGAAACAATCATGATAATTTTTTTGATATTATTGTTCTTTGGATATTGAGAATTATTTACGATGATGGTTGGTTTCATTAAAAAACTTGGATGTGTTATTCATTATAAAACATGGAAGAATGAATCTATTTTAACACTCTAATGTATTTGGTAGTAATAATTTTATAAGTCTATTATACTAGTTATTGAAATTATAAGAGTGATTACAATAGTGATATGAAAATGTTATCTAAAATTACTAATAAGATATATCTATACATGATATAAACTTTTAAAGAAATAGTATGATTTCACATGGTATTATAAAGACCATATATGAAAATGATTTTATATACTATATAAATATATAAAAAAAGTTAAACATTGTAAAAATATATTACAATGATTTTAATAAATTCAAATAATAATTTATAAATTTTCTTCTATCGGTAATTTTTTCTTATAAATTTTTTATGAAAAATATTTTTGTATATAATATGATTTAAATATTATCAAAATACGTAATTTTAATCCAAATTAAAAATTAAAAATTTGAAAATTAAAATTATGTAATCATAGAATAAAAAGTTTCTTTCATTAATTTTACTTCCCTTACTATTTATTTTCATTGAATAAGATAATTTCAATTATTTTTCATAGGTCCTTGGGATGATTAGAATTACTTACTTCTTCTGAAATTATATTTCATGGATTCATCATTAAATAAGAAAAAATGTTTTAATAAAAAATGCCTTTTCATTTTAAGAATTTCATTTTTCAAGAAAAATTTATATTCAATGGAATTTATACATTGTAATATAATGATTTTCTATGTAATAGTTAGGACATAATTTTCTAAAATCTTTATCCATAAATCAGCTGAAATGAAAAAATTGAATTAAAAAAAAATTATTTATTTTTTAATTTTGGGACATTATGTTTGGTATTAGAAGAAATGTGTATCTGAATCATGGTGCTATAATGTTTTTTAGTAATATTTTAAAATATCGTATAACCATAAGGATTATAATGTTTGGGAGAAATATTATAATTTTGATAAATATAAATGGATGAAAATAGGATTTCATTTTTAAGGATATATTAGTCATTATATTTATCATAATATAGTTATTTCTTTTACTTATTTACACGCTCTAAAATTTCTATTATTTTATAAAATGGATGGAACTAGTAAGAACCAGACTAAAAAAACATGTGAGGATTAATATTTTGGAATTTTGAGTGATTAACTGAATGGAATAAGATATATAGTGAAGTCTCTTGTTGTTATTCTTGAAAATATATCATGATTTATGATTACTAATATGATTATATAATATTTTCTTAATGCAAAAAATAGAATATAAATTTGATTCCATGTAAGTTCAAGTGTTAATTATCATACAAGGATAAATATAAAATTTCTTAGTTATCATGATTATGGAATGAATATCCTATAGATATGACATAAAATGATGGGAAGATATTTTTTTGTGGTAAAGTATAGAATAAAATAATAATATTCCATGTAAAAAAGACTGAGTTTAGTAGAATCCATGATGTGGAATAATGTAATTCATAATTTATCATTTTAAGGTTTTAAATTTGTGGATTATAGTCATTATGAAAAATGAAATTCTATTTGTAATGATAAATAATTGGTTCAATGATACCATACACATTAATTTCTATAACTTACAAATTACAATATTATTGAATAATATTTATTATTTAATGAATATAAACTGTATGGATTATATGTTTGATAATGTTTATAAATTATTGAATAATAATAAATGGTCCATATTTTATTATATGACTGTTGTAAGGTGTAATAATATGGAAATTAAATGTTAGTGACTTATGATTAATAATAAATTATTATTTTTTACAGAGATGGATTCATGAGAAATGATATAGTTTTAAATTTGAGTTTTATTATAAGATTAAAATAATTAGTATAATTTCAAGGGTTTATGTTATTTCATTTCATTGGATACTTTTTGTTTGCATCATAGTATAATTTTTAGTTATTTGTAACCACAATAGTTTATTGATGTTTTAATAAACCATTATTTTTGGAAGAATAATATTTTATTTTGTGGATATATGTTAAGTAATATTTAAATCCATGATGGTTAATATAATCATCTATGTCACGGTAATTATGTTTAAATGGGATTAAAGAGTTATTAAATTTTAAGAACATAACTTTTATTTTATTAATATTCATCTGATTGAAAACTATTTTAGTGATTAATAGATTAGTGTTATTTTAAATAAAGTTAACATTTTTGAGAACATTATATGATTAAGTCAAATGGTAATATTTTTTAATTAGATATTATTTTATTTTAGGAATACTGGTTTAATTATCTTTTTAATGTAAATATAAATTTATTGTCATTCGAGTAATTTATAGAAATGATTATAATATTTTATAGATGATATAAATATAGTGTATTCATTTTTAATTGAATGTATTTATATGTAACTATTATTGACGGGGATAAGGTTAATGTTGATCATATAATAATATGTAAACATATCATTTTCATTTTATAATATCATAAAATTATGTAAATATTTTAATAAACATAATATTTTTTTATTTTTTGAAAGTTATTGTTTTAGAATTGGGAACTACATTAAATTTTGGAGATTAATATTTTTTATTTATATGAAGGTTTATTCATTTTGGGAAATATCATTCCATTTTCTAACTATTTTTATTTTGGATAATATAAAACAAAAGAGGAAATTTAGTTGTAATTTTTTTGGTTATGTGATCGATTAGAATTCAATGTTAAGTTTTCAGGGAAAAAAAATTTAGAATGCAACTCTTTATATTTTAGAAAATATTGGATTTAGTGGTAATTGATTAAAGTATGAAATTATTCTTATCTTTTATAAACATCACCTTGTGTATTTATCCAATAAGGTAATGGAATTTATTGACACTATACAAATTGTAATGAATCAAAAAATGTGACCAATTATTTTTTGGGATTAAATTGTCATTTTCACACATATTTTATTTAATGTTTCGTGGTTATAAATGTTATCATGATTATTATCATTCATGTAATCAATGATCTCATTTATTATAAATCATTATTTATAAATTATTATTTTATTATATTTCCATATTTTCTTCTTCTCGATAATGTTAACCAATTATAAAACCATGTTATATGTTATTTAATATGACCTTTATATTAATCTATCCCACTTTTCAAGGTGAATTTTTAAACCCTGTTCTGATGTGTGTTTTCAACTAAATTATTTTTAAATTACATACCCTTAAATAAAAATATCATGATAAAATTTAGTGGACAAAATTTATTAATGGGGTGGTATAATTTATCACCATAAGTTTTTATAAGATATTATAATTAATTTATTTCTTGACTCACAACCCATAGTTTTAATAATATTGGGATATACTATAATAAATATAAATATTTAAATGTGACCATTATAACATAGCAACTGAATTATTGATCATAAATAGGATTAACTAGACAATGAAATTTTGATAGCAATCATAAATTATACAAATATAATGATTAGTGCATAATAAATAATCACTCAAAATTTTGTAATGTAATTTTAAGATTCATTAATATGTTTTATTAAAAAAAATTAATTATTTTTTTGAGTGGATATTATAATTTATTTATGTAACTGATAGAAAATTTCATTGATAAAATGAAATTAATTTTTGAGACCATCATATCAAATTTATCTTATTGTGAAATTAGAGTATTTTTTAGAGAAAATGTTATTTTTTAATGAATATTGAAAAATAATATTTTTTAGTGAATACTGTATTTTATTTTAAAATTATTATAAAGTCGTATTCAATTTGGGATACATTGATTAAAATAAATGGTTCCCTTTTACTAAAAATAATCAAATTATTGTCATTTGAGAGTATTTTATAATTTAATTTTATAGAATTTTTTATGTACATTATAAGAAAATTTATTTGAGATAATTAATTTAATCACATTTTCTAGTTTTAGTTTTAAATTAAATACTTCTAATTCTATAAATTTTTAATAAATTATTATTTTAATATATGGAATTATGTTGTTATAATTTGGTAGGAATAAAAATTATATTTTTTTCCATTATAAAGAATAGCCTTAATAAATTTTTAACACCAAGCTAGGTTGAATCAAGACATTAAGGATAAATTAGCATGATAGTGACTCAAAAAATACTAAAACATGAAATTATGAAATTATAAGGGACTATTTTATTAATAAGTAACAAAACTGATGGGATATAAACTTTTTCATTTATATACATGATTAGATTATTTAAAATATTTATGTAATGTATATTAAAAAAAATCCCCCTATCTTTTTTTTAATATCTATAATATTATTCGATGGGGTGAAAAACAAAAAATGCAATTTTCTTTATCCCAGAGTTCAAAATTAAATATTTTTTTTTAAAATTTGATAATTAATAAAATTAAATTTAAAGAAATTGTTCCTACTTAAAACATATAACAAAAAATGAAATATTGTACCACATACATACCCAATATAATTTTTGGTAGAGAGTTTTAGATAATTAGGAATAATAATTACATAAACAACACTCCAAAATTTAAGATATTATTTTTCCTATTGTACCTAGTGTTTATTATTCCAAATTATGTTTCCAACATCTACCACAAATTCCATCAAATATGAAATATTTTCTTTGTCTTGTAACTAGTTATCATCCTTCAAAACCTATAGATAATGCGAGATAAGAAATTTTATCTCAAATTCTCAATAATAATAAAAATAAAAATTAATAATTGAATTTCATTAGTGAGAATAATATTAGAATATTCCTAAGATAACATAATCAAAGTTATTTATCTTAATATAATAGAATTCATATTAATAATTACATTTCTCACTAACTATGAAGCAATTCATAGTTATTTAATAAAATAATGAATCATTGGAATCGATAATCACGATCTATTTGATGTCAATCATGATCAATGTATTCATTTAAAACCCATAGACATAATGAAAAGAAAACATGATGGCACCTTGGAACAGTTTCATATCACCCCTAGAAATGGAATTACTTTTATGTTTCTATGTAGAGTAACCCACATGGTTAAACATGGAATTTCCATAATGGTTTCACTTAGAGTAACCGTTATAGATACACATGAAACTAAAATCACTATTATAATTGGAATAACAATCATAATAAATTTCTATAAAATATTAATAGAAAAATAATTTGTTAACTCAATCTCTTTTCTGATTTCATTTTATATCTACAACATGCTCACCCGTAATTTATTTATAAAAAACTACTAGTAATCATAAAAAAATTTCATATAGATATAATAAATAAATAATAGTAGTATTTTATTTTATCACAAAACTCATAGATACAGACATTATTTCAATGAAATTTTGCATAACCCATGGATTAGAAATAGTTTTCATGAAACAATTACTAAAAAATAAAACATAAACATAAATAATTATGTTTCCCTAAAAAAATATCACACTTTTTTATAGAATAAAAAACAAGGGAAGTTGAAATTATTTTCTATAAATTCCAATAAAAGGAAATTAGAATCAATCTTGATAAAAATAACCTTTTTTCCATTGAATGTAAATTTTATCACCTAGAAATTATTTAAATATTCTGAAAATAAATTTCATTGAAAATTTCATTAAAAATATATAATTAAATCTTCATTGAAAAATGTTTACAAAATATATAAATTCTATTCATGTTTTAAATGAAAAAAATTAACATTATTTTCAACTATTTTGTAGATGGAAGTGTAAAGTGACACATTTGGGAAACATTAATAAATTTACATTTTAAAGAAAATATATAAATATAAGTCAAATATCATTAATAAATAATATATATTTATAATATAACGTATCTTAGACAATTTCTATGACATGAATATTCATGATAGATATTCCAGTTCTAAAAGAAGATAAAATATCAGTAATACATAAAAACACATTCACGATGTTTCTCAAATAAATAAAGGTCAAAATAGAAATTAACATATTAATCACATTAAGAATATTAAGATAAAAAATGATATATGGTTGAAGAAAATATTATTACATTCATTACCATAACTGATTCTGGAAAATAAACAATGATGAACAGAAAACAGATTAGAACATGAACCTTTTTCTACTTTGGTAACTCTTCAATAATAATCCATATGAACTAATAACATAAAATGAAACATTCAAATTCTTGAACTTAAGGACATTATGGTGGTATATAAACCTCATAAAATATAATATGTACATATGAAAACATAATTCTCAAAGAAAGAGTATTTATGATGAGTACTTATTATGTTGATGGTATAATTAAATTTAGAATTAATAAACTGAGAAACTATGTGTAACTATTTTAAATAAACAAAATAAGTTATAGTACATAATAAATCAATTTATATATCAAATAACACAAAATAAATACATTGAAAATTTAAAAAATGATTTCTAAACCTAAAACTGAAATTGAGTTTAGCAAACATTAACCTATTGGATAACTTAGGTGGAATAAATTTTTATAGTAAAATTTATATGGAAACTAAAAAATAGTTAAATGTTTTTTATCAATGATATAATTTATTGAAATTGGATATATATATATAACCCATAAAATAATTTATGTTTATAACATTATAATATTCTTTAATAGATGGAAATTTGGATAAAACCTCTCACCCCAAGTCCATATATTCCATGTCTGTCCTTAAAAAACAACATAATAATAATAAATAAATTATTTATTTGTTTAATAAAAATTTTCAAATAAAATTAATTAACCATTAAGAAAAAGTCTTTTTTATTGTTTCATATTTAATTAAGAAATCATTTATATCCATTTCATGTCTATTTTGAGGATATTTAGTTCATAATTTCAAAAATACTTCTTCTTGTTGGCTATGTTCAATGGGTAAATTTATCCATCATTTCAAAAATAATAATAATTAACTAATTATAAATTTTTTAATCAATTATAATATAAAATAAAACATTTAATATGTTAAAAAATAATTATGTATTCATCAATATTGGATATAGTATGTCGTATGTAATTAAGAATAAAGTATTCATATTTCAACAATCATTATGGGAAAGTGGTAAATGTTATTTTATTAATATTGAATGATAATTATATTATAAATAATAGATTATTTCTTTTATCATAATTATATATATATATATCATCCATGTGATTTCACTATGAAAAACAAATCACATCACTTCGTAGTGATGGTAGTTTACACGTAGGAATGAACAATGTTATCATTTTACAATGAATATAATTTTATTAAATTAAAAGATTAATTATAATTTAATAAGGATAAATATTTAATTAATATAGTATATACATTAAATCCATTATTATAAAAATCCATGTGAGGGGGTAATGGAAAAATAGTTTCATCGGTTCCTGAGGCGACAATCATCCATACATACGAACAATGGATTCGTTTCCAATTGAATGGAGTTTTGAGAATGATACCGGTTATTAAATTATCATTATAACATATTAATATGTGGTATAATATTATTTTATTATAAAATAATTTTTTAGAAATATATTATGGAGGAGGAAGATGATATAAAACAATAATGATTGGTTATTAACTATACATTAACATATAAAAACATAATTTTCATTATATATTAAGACCTTTAATAATTATATTACACTATAAAAGAAGACCCTAGGATGTTATAAGGGATTTAAAAAATGTATTTGGGTTTTTATTAGTACAAAAAAGTATTTCAAGTGATAATAAATAAGAGAAAAGTGTTCCCTTTTATGAGAGAATTAAGGGAATCATGGGAATTTCATAAAATATAAAATTAATATAAATTATTTTTGACATAAAATTTTCATCAAAATAATATAATTATAAGATCAAACGACTATTATTCTAAATATCATCATCAAATATAAATTTTACATGTTTGGATCACATTTTTCCCTTTATATTTTTTATTTTGACCCTTCGTTATCCCTTTTGACAATTAAAGCAATATTAATATTTTCTACCATTTAAGGGTCAATAATGTTAATATAAAATGAAAAAATCCCATTAAATATAACATTATTTATTTTAATGACCATATAAAATTTCTATGAATTAATATTATATTTTTATGAATTCTAAATCATTTAATAAAATTTAATTTATTATAAAATTTCAATAATGTCAATTATAGAACTATTCATTTAATTTGACATTAATAGAATAAAGACTAAAAATAAAATAAAATAAAATGAATAAAAACTGCATAAATATGTATTTTATTTATAAAAAACATGTAACCTAATAATTTATTCAAATAATTTTATTTTAATCACTTTAAAAATTCATTAATTTATTTTTTCATTAATTGAAAAACTAACTAATCGGTCTTTCATGTTATTTATAGGTAAATATTTCATCAAAAAAATTAAAAGAATTAACATAATTATAAGATAAATTATATTTTAAATTACTATTTATAAGAAAACATATTCTCTTATTTTCCCTATGTTGAAAATAAAATAGTTTTTCATAAAAATAGTTTGATATTTTTGACTTTTAATTACAAAAAATATTATAATGGTAATAATCAAATCAAAAAGGAATTGAGGAAATATAACCAAATCATGGGAGATTATTGATGCAATAAACACAGAAGGTGAAATTAATTCTTGTTTTAAAGTCATTTAATAGTCCATGTCATATTATTTTTAATCTATAATGACATAATTTATTGATACATTAATGAAAAAAATGATTAATGATACTATTGAAAAATACTAAATATAATAGGGGAATATTTTGAAATTTTGGACCACCTAATTCCATTAATTGAATATTTTTTTATATTTTAAAAATAATTTATTTTCATATTTAATATTAAAATTAAATCGATAAAACATTAAGAAGAACAATTTTCCATAGAAATACGTTTTAAGTACAGAATTTATTTTTAGACAAAATTTTGTATAACATTATTTAAAAATAAATAATTATTATATTTTAATTCAATGGGAACTAATTAAAAAATTAAAAGGAATCATAAACGTTATTTGAGTTTGTAAATACATATAATTAAATTAAAATTTTCTATATAAATATGTATTTTTCATCATTATATATAAAATCATTGTTTTCTATAAATTATAAAAAATTCATCACAATGTAGTATTATAATTTACATTTTAAAAGTGATATTCATTTTAACAAATTTATATACATTTTCAATATTATTTATTATATTTTTTCCCAAACAATATTTAAAAATAAGTTTTATTAGAAATTATATATGATGAATAAAAGTACTTTAGTAATAATTGAGTTCTTATTACCTAATTTTTTTTAATATATTAATAATTTAAAATACCATTATATATTACATAATGTGGGTACTTATATTCATTCTATCCAATTTAAAAACAATATAATAATGAGCACATTTGAATAACAATATTCCATTGTTCATTTAAGCTTGATGTTGTGTATCTGGGATGCTATTGAACATAGTCTTTTTTTAAAAAAATTATTCGAACATTACATTATCCACTACTTTAATAAATTAAGTCCTCTCAATTTCATATTAGTCTTATTAATAGGTGTATTAATTATCATAATACCTTTGATAAAATCAATCATCATAAATAGGTTTAATAAAACATTCTCTTTATAATAGGGAAAGGGAATTATGAACAACATCTAGAATAAAACCTAAAATGTCTTTCAAGTAGAAACCGATAGTGCGATGTGAAATCATATGAATGGAAAAAACAAACTCTCGATGATTCTTATAAATATATATATATATCATGGTAATGATAATGTTAATTAACAAAAAACGTAAATTTATTTAGGGATAAGAAATTATCAATTCATTATAAATAACGTTAATTGGAGTGAATTTTATTTTTATCATCATTTTCTTAAAAATGGAGGAATTATTTCCCATCTATTCTAAGAACATAAAAAAACAAACCTCCCTCACATGTAGTGTTTCATCCAATAATCAATTTTAACCACAATTTTATGATCTCAACATTTTATAATCATAATAAGGGCTTGTTTTATGATACTCATTTTTCATAAATTGGGTACTTTTTTCATTTTTACCTTCAGGTGTGTTTTGGTAAAATTTTATATAAATGGAAGAAACATATTCATAGTGTGGTTGGCACGTGGTTAGGGAAAACTATGTGCCGGAGCCCAGCATACTGTGGGAACTTAGTTAGATTGGATTTACATTAGTGAATCATGATTTAGAAAACAATACACCCATATAAATAAGCAACACGATTTTGGCACACAGTTAGGGAAAATCATTCACATATTCTATGAAAACCATGTGCAAGAAATAATAAGTCCCAAAAAATTATTTTTGAAATATCTCAAACCCCCATTTTAATCCCAAATCACCCCCAATAGACCTTACATCATTTTTCATGATTTTGAATCTATTTGATTTATTTAAAAGCATTCTCGACCTCTATTCATCATAATTTGAAACCTGAATCCAAGATCTAAATCCTTCTTGGTGAGTGGATAATATCTCATTTCACCCTAGTTCATCTTATTTTCTTCTCTCATTATTTTAATGGGAAGTTATCTTCTATTTTACCAGATCTTGAAATGTGTTTGATTAATAGATATGTAGTATTGTAATTTAGATTTAGATCTAAGAGATATTTATTTGTTAATGTTTATTTAGGGTGTTAGATCCAGATCCCGATTTTTGTCATGGTGCTGCTCAATTTTGGGGATTTTTATTATGTGATCTTTTATAAACTAATTATGATAAGTTGTATATAATTAAAATCTCATAGCACTGATCTTTATTTCATATATAAATGTATTAGAACAACTATATGTGATTATAAATTTAAATCAATATATTCATTTAATAAATGTTGTAGGTTAAATAATTGAGGTAATTGTTAAATTATTTGAGTTATGGATTTTTGAGTTTGAATTTGGGTAATTAATTTTTAGATATTGGTATTTTTGAATTAGATATTTAATTTTTGGATTATTTATGATAGAATTGATATGGTTTAATTCAATAATTAATTTTATAATTAATTTGGGACATTGTTATTTTGTTTAAAATAATTAATTATAAGAATGCATTATCGCGTTTTGATATTGGGAAATCAGGATAATTAAATTATGAACCAATTATATAATACTAATATTGAAAAGGGGGTTATTAATTGATGAATTAATTTGGGGTTATTAGGATGGTATATTTATTTGTGTTATTGGGAAGTTAATTAAGGAATTTTATGTGATGTACTTATTGTTTAATTATTGTGGGATATTAAAAATATTAATTAATTTTTATGTTAATTAATAATACTGATAATATTAATTTGTTGTTTACATAATAATAGAATTTTTGATTATCAATAAAATATTGTGTACATAAATGAGAACGAAATGATTAATTAATCGTTAAATTAATTAATGAAACAATGAATGAAATAAATGGATTTCATATGAGAATTGAGATCTAGAGTAGTAAAAATGGAATTCTAAGATTGAGTTGATATAGAATTGTAAATGTGTTATTCTAGAACATGGAATCCCTTGGTGATAGTTCAGACTTTTTCATTAGAAGATGTAGGTAATGAGGTTCGGGTGACCCAAAACCTAGGGGAATTTATGTGGTTAAAATTAAAAATACCTCACTAATGTGAAAAATATTTATTTACAAATTGAGGTTATTTATTTATACAACATCATATACAATTTATTGACTAGATATTGTTTTATACACCGTTGTTGGTGGCCAACTGAATTTTACTCACACCCTACTCAGGTTAGTTGATCGGTACCTGAATAGATTTCATTGCAGCATGATAGGTATGTAAAATGGCCCTAGGATATATGAATGATATGGGAAAAGAGAACGGATGAGGAATCTGGATGTGCTTTGAGACCCGCAATATTTTCATGGAATATCTTCTACTTAATATGGAAATTTTTATTCTTTATTTGATTGAATTTATATATTGGAACTTTTTATGGTTAAATTATATTTCAATGATTATTATTTATTTTCATCGATGTATTACTCTAAGAAAATAGGGTATAGTCTGCCTATGATCGACATATATTAACCTCGCTACTATATCGAAGCCTCTAGAATATAGGGAGGCATGCATGTAGTCTAGTGGAAGTCCTGTCCAGGGAACTAGTGCATGGATCCCTGCCCTGGATTTTTCAATGTGGTAACAGAACATTCTTTCATTTATTTTTTAATTAATATTAATGTTTTCACAATGGAATATGTCAGACTAGTAAGAGTTGGTCCATATTAATCTACTCATGAATTAATTTTTTTAGATCCATGTATTGGGTAATATCAAAATACCTATGTTGGAATTGCTATTATTAACATGTGTCATTACAGTTGAATATTATTTCACCATGGGGGATGCACTTGTTTTTTGGTGTGATTTTATTTTCTGTGATTTTTTGAGAATTGAATTGTTGCTCGGTATGGCATGAGAGTTGTATATGAATGCATCATTCTAAGAACTCATGGATATTTTGTGACAATAATCATTTTTAGGACACACTGGAAAATAGGATACAGTAAATTTATTGAACTTTAATTATTATTACTTGTTTGTAAAATTGAACTAAAAATTGTTCCCAATGTCAATTGATAATTAAAAAATGATGAAAAATGTGATAAAATGAGTTTATATTGTAAAAAACATGAAAAATTATATGTTTTTACACTTATTTACTAGTACATAGGTGTATAATGGTTAAGGGTAGTATTAGAGCCTTAGTTTTGACCACATTGCAATGTTTGGGGGAAATACATGTTGTGATTTTTTTTATTATACACTTTCATAAACATGTTATTGTTGAGAAAAGTATCCAATGGTGTTTTTTTCTCTTATATATTTATTCCACCATAATGACTCCTATTGAGAGGATGACAAAACATCATGTTTATGGATGATCTACCAATAGTGGGACCTGAGGCCCCAATAGTGTAAAAAGTGGAATTATGGGAGATGTTTTGAGAGAACATTGATTTCATCATGGAATTCATATAAAGTTACCTATTTATTATTTTGGAAAGAATACATGACATGAAAATGGAGAATCAAATGTAGAACCTTACAAATTTATTAGGACAAGGTAGACCTCAGGGAACTGAGTTATAGATTTAGTCTATCCAGAGTATACATGACAACTTACAGAATCCTGCTGAGAGGAGAGTAAAACTAGGTGCACATATGCTGTGGGGATCAACGATGCACTAGTGGTAAATGTAGAATCTAACAGGAAAATTTGATGGTATTTCATGTAAGTATATCTTGAATAGGTTCATGGAGAACAACTATCTATAGAATTTGAGAAATAAAAGATTATTTGTGATCATGTGAATGACTAAGGGGATTATATCCATGATGGACAATGATAGACAATTGATAGATTTCAACTCTTTCCTCAAACATTGGAAGTGGATGAGAATATTTTTAGAAAACATGTTTTAGATAGTACATAAGTTTGAAATTAATTATTATTTAAAGATATTCAAGATGAAGATGTTTTTATAAGTTGTAAATCATACTCCCCTAAATGATGGGATCTTGAAAGATGATTCCATTTACGAATAGATAGTTGTTGTTGGGTGATCAGGAGGTATATTTTCATTGGGATGGAAGCATATTTATGAGAAAATTGACACTAGAAGTGGGAAATAGAGCACCTAGTAATAGATTTTAGTATCACAGTACCATCCTCATGTGATTTTCCACCAGTGTGGTAGGTCATGACACTATTATAGTCACTATCCATGAACACCATTTAAGAATTGATCTTTTGGAATGTTGGGAAATATATAGATGTTCTTTAGTAACTGTCAATATATAAGTAATTATGGAGATTTGATACAAAAATAGTGTGTAAGAAGTGGATCTTCTACACCATTGTAGGAAGGAAGATGGAGTTGTACTGGATATGGATGTAGAGGTAGTGGACATAGTAAATCTAGGAATGATATCCCTTATCAACATGATGTTGTATCATAGGGGATTTGACATAATCACATGGAATAGGGGTTGTTAATTTTTTTGTAGTTTAACCTATACTGGTGGATATAGATACCTGATCATCAATAGTAAGAGGTATAATTATTATAACTTCTATGGTAGCAAGTGATTTATTTGACACTGGTGCCTCTCATTAATTTATATCTTCTAAACTTATTACCAGTTTGATCTTGGCGGTGGAGTTTTTCATTTGGAAAATAATGAATACACACCACTATGAATACATTATAGAGACATCTACTTGTGTAAGTGATCTTCCATTGAATTTAGTGAGTATAATTTTCTGTGGGATCACTACATTGTTGATATTTCCAGCCTCAATCTAATTATGGGTATGGATTGTGTTGTAGAATTTGGATCCCACCTATATAGTTATCAAATGAGAGTGTTTTTTACAACTCTCTTGGGTGACATGTATATTTATTTTGTACAATGTGATATCAAGGTAGGCCCTCCTGAGAAAATTAATTAGCAATTAGGAAAACTCACATCCTAGGTTGTATGTCTATTGCTGGATGATGGAGGTGTAAATTAGGAAGTTTTCACAACTCTATTGGAAAATTTTTAGGATGTGTTTATTTAATAATTCTCAATGATTACACCTGATAGAGAAGTGATATTAAGTATTGTGATCATTCAAGGAGATGAGACAGTTTCAATTCCACCATACAGAACGGTGCTGATAAATATCTAAGAGATCAAGAATCTGTTAGAGGATTTCGATGATAAAGTGTTGACACAAATGAGTATGCCACCTTGGGGGTCTCATGTTTTGTCAATAAAAAATATATAATGATGTTTTCTATTTAATTTTTATTTATGAAATTTGAACTGGGTGATAGTGAATAGCTCATATCCTCTTCCACACATAAATAATCTATTTGAAACGTTTATATGAGACTCTTTATTCTCAAATATTGAATGAGATCAGGGTACCATCAATTTAGTGTGTTGAAATATGATTTAATAAGGACTATATTAAGAAATAGGTATAGATATTATCAGTTTTTTTAATGATTTTTAGGATGAAAAAATTAGCAGCAATGTTTATGGTCGAGATGAACCGAATCATTCATCCATACAAGGATCAATTTGTTGTAGTATTTTTGGATGATATCTTAGTGGCTTCCCACACACATGAAGATCATTATCAACACATTAACCTCATATTGAGTACAATGAGAGAGATGATGATATATTTAAAGCTATATTAATGTTAGTTTTGAATTGATGAGGTACACTTCCAAGTCTCATCATCTTGAATGATGGTGTTTCTGTAGACCCATAAAAAGTACATAAAGATGTATCATGGGAGAAGCTCAATAATGTTTCTGATATCCATATATTTTTTGGGATTGATAGATATTTATAAAGATTCACCCATTCCTTTTCCTAGTTGGTCACACCACTTATGGTCGTGTCCAAAAATGAGATAGATTTTGAATGGTTGGAAGTATATGAGAATGCAATCCAGGAGTTGAAGAAGCATTGGAAATCATCATGGATTTTGATCCTACCCATGTTGGGTGAGGAGTATGTGATGTATTTTTAGCTTTTAGAGTATTACATGGATTAGTGTTGATACATTTATATTTAATTATGGTGTTTGTGTCTCAACAGTTGAATCCCCATAAACAAAACTACCCAATGTACAACTCTGTGTTAGAAGATATTATATTTTTATTTAATGTGTTGGCATAATTATCTGTTGTGTGAGAAGTTTATAGTGTATATTAATCCCAAGAACATTTTGTATATCTTCTCCCATTGATATTTCAATCTCTATTACATGATATGGTTTGATTATATTAATTTGGTGGATTTAGAACTAGAATATACACCCAGAATATGGAATAGTGTGGATGAAGCTTTTATAGGAAAACTCAAACACATTTGGTTAAAGAGTCTAGTGTTTGTGGGTGTTTATGACCATGATAACTGAGATGTATTGGGTGGTTTGAGAGAGTCAATATAAGATAACTATAGTATCAGTTTCAATGGATTATAGTCTTTTGACCGATATTAGAGACATGCAGTATGAGGATCCGGAGTGTTTTTCCTTAAGTGAAATACATGAACGTGGGAAGTCCCCATCATAATGAAACATAACTAAGGAATAGATCATCTATGTCACGAATTAGTTTTTTTCTCCTACGATCATGTAGGAAGTGTGAATGTGTACGTTTTAGGCCTCGAAGTGGGTGGTACATCTATGTATGACCAAAATGTACTGTGAACATCGACAACATTTACAGTAGTTGGGAATGAAATAGGAGAGAGTTGGGTTTCTAACATGATACCACACATGTCAGAAGGTAATGGTGGATCATCAACCACATGGAGGTTTGCTACTACCCTTGTCCATTTTGGATGGGATGTTGGATGACATGACCGTAGACTATTTCGTGGTTCTCCCAAGGAAACCCTGAAAGAATGATTATAATTTGGGTCATTGTAGACAATTTGAATATTTTAATGCATTTATTTCATATATGGGAGACTTTATCAGTGTAGAATCTATGATTTTTTAATTTTCATGGGATAGTCTGTTCGCATGGTGTACCACATACGATATTTTCAGATTGTGACTCACGATTTACTTCACCTTTAAGAAAGGGTTTACCAAAGGAAGTGGTTAAAATGTTTTTATTGTTTAAGGATTTCTTCCCACAAATAGTTATGCAGTCAAATTTTTCTATACTAGTGCTTGAAGATATGAAGTGAGAGTGTGTTTTAATCATTGATGGGAATTAGGGTAGGCACCTAGCTTTGGTGGATTTTTCCTATAACAACAGTTATCGAGATACAATACAGTTGGATAATGCAATTATCTTTATTTTAGTAGCTGGATAAAAAATTTATGTTTGATAATGTAATGTGAGTCAAAGATGTTAGGACCGAGTCTTGAACAGTACATATCCGAGCATGTACATCTTGTTCGGAAACATATGGCTACAACCCAAAGTAGACAGAAGTCTTATACAGGTAGATGTCGATGACCCCAAGAGATTTAAGAGGGTGATAGTTTATTCCAAGTTTTTATTCCAATGTTGGGTCTCTATATGATATAGAGACAAGGTAAGACAAATCTGAGGTTTGATAGACCATTTTAGGTAGTAGAGATAATTAGGCTAGTGGCATACCAATTGGCCCTTCCACAGAAATACAGTGCTATGCAGGTTGTATTCTATGTATAAAAACTACCAAAATAACACCCTGATCCTCCTCATGTGATTTATGTGTATTATTTTGAGGTCGATATAGATTCATACTTAGCGAATTATATGATATATTTTTTAGATCATAGTGATAATGTGTTGTAGGGAATGATTGTACCAACAGTTTTCATATTGTGGAAACATAGATGTGTGAAGCAGGAAACATGGAAAATTGAAGAAGAAATGTGAGATCAATGTACCAATAATTTTTACATCAGAACCATATAGATTTATGGGATTGAACATTAAAGGAGAACTATTATAATATAGGGGAATTTAATGATCCCAAAATTTTCTAGAGATGACATGGGATTGTTTTCATGTAATTTGTTGTCTTAATTTGAGTACCATTCATTTGGGTTTATTATGTGGTGTTTAGGGTAAAATATTAGAAAAATAGAAGAAAAAGGTGTAATGTGTAGTTAGCGCATGGTTAGGGAAAACTGTGAGATGCATCCCAGCAAGCTTTGCAAACATAGGCAGAGGGTATTTCCACAACTAAGATATGGTTTAGAAAATTTTGATGCCTAAAATGAGTAACCATGAAACCCTATAAATGAGGTAAACCTTTTAGGCACATGGTTTGGGAATACTATTTTCCCCTACCCAAAAAACTATGTGTTGGAATAAATGAATCCTGAAAATTAGTTTTAAAATTCTATAAACCCCCATTTTATTCGAAAATTGTCCCCCACTTGACCCTAGGACATGTATCATGATTTAGAAGATTCTTGTAAAAATTAAATTCCTTCCTAACCATCATTATTCAAAAATAAAAGCTTGGAACAAAGATATTTATCCTTCCTGGTAAGTGGATCATATCCCATGGCATTCCTACTCATCCTCATTTATTCTCTCATTCTTTTGGTAGGAAGTAATATTCTATTTTTCAAGATCAATTTCTAGAATTATTCGATGTATATATTTGATTGTATATATTGATATATATCTAGAATATCATTATTTTTTAATCATAATTTTGGGTTTTAGATCCAGATCCAAATCTACCTCGTTGTGCTGCTCAATTTTAGGGATTTATATTGGGCGATATTTCATCAAATGAATTGTGGTTAGTGGTCTAATTAAAATCTCATATTCATCATCTAGATTTCATAATTAAAATTTCTAGAAATAGTATAGTTATATAGCATATTTATATTCCTAAATTTTTTTAATTAATGTGGTAAATTAATTAGTTGAGATAATTTTGAAATTACATGGTATATGGATTTTTGAGATAGAAAATTGATTGGGGAATTGATTATGAGATATTTTTATTTGAGAATTATATAATTTATTTTTAAAAAAATTATATAGAAATTTATATGGTTAAATTGTGTAATTAATTTTGGAATTAATTAGGGACATTGAGATTTTGTTTTGAATAATTAATTGTAATAATTAATTATATGATTTTGAGATTAGGAAATCAAGAGATTTAATTGATGAATTAATTATATGATGTTGAGATTGATAAGTGAATGATTAAATAGTTAATTAATTATAGTTTAATGAGATGGTGGATTAGGTTAATTAATTGGGGATTTAATTACGGATATGAAGTGATGGACAAGGTATTGAATTAGGGAGGGAGATTGAAAAGATTTATAAAATTGTTATTTAATTAATAATCTTGAGATGATTAATTAAGTTCTTTGTTACTTAAATAAATTGAGAAGATTATTAACTATTTTGGTAATTAATGTGACTGATATGATTAATTAATTGATAATGTATTTAATAAGATTATGACTGGTAATAATTACAATTATAAGATAATTGATATCATGAATGGTAACAATGTAATTATGAGATTGAGTTGATATAAAATGGTCTTAGAGGTATTTTAGAACATGAAATCCCTTTGGGATAGTTTAGACTCTTATATTTGAAAAAACATGCAATGAGGTTTGGGTGTCCTGAAACCCATTGAATTTTTTACGTTAAATAATGAATACATTGATAATGTTATAACTATTAATTTATAAATTATGGTTATTTATTTATAAAACAACATACTATATTATTTTATAGGATACCATTTTAAACACTATTGGTGGTGGCCTACTGAGTTATACTCACACACTAATCAGGATTCCCGATCAATACTAGAATATATTTTATTGTGGTAGAAGGGGTTAAATGTAAAGAAACTATGTTATATTATTGATATGGGGTGGATCATGGATGAAGGAACCATATATGTTTTAGGACCCGTGGGGGAGTTGTTAGTTTCTTTTTTATTGGATTTCATTTTTGATATTGGATACATATTATCTTGGCATATGTAATGCTTAATTTTGACATTGTATTTTAAACATTGATTAACATGAGAGTTTGGTATTTTTATGGTTATTTCTTATTCTGATGTTGATTATTTATTTTTTGGGTGTATTACTCTATAAAATAGGGTATATTCACCCCATGAAATACTTATCACAACATTTATTCAAGTTAGTAGACTCTAAAATACGGGGGGGGGGGGGGCATAATTGTGGTCAGGTGGTGATCCATCTTGGAGAACTAATGTGTAGCATCTATTCCAATACATTACTATAATATCATTGTTTCTCTAAATGATGAATATTTATGATGAATTTTTCATAGGAGAATCATTATAATAAACTTCTAATGGATCACATAATTCAAATAAAGATAAAAATATATTCATATTGTCCTTATAAATTAAAACTCATATGGTTAGAATATGATAATATTAATCCCAGCATTAACAAACCTTTATATAAAGAAATAATAAAATAATATCAAAATTTTAATTGTAACACATAAATTTCAAACTAAATCCTTCAATAAATAACTATAAATAAAATTATTCCTAACATTCCAATTCAATACAGAATCTCTAGGTTAGAGAGGATTTATTCACATATTATTCATAGATATATTTATCTTTTATCTATAAAATATGCTAATAAAATTCATAAATAACCTGAATCACCATAAATACATATAAAAATCATATATGATTCCAACAAAAATATCAACCCTTAATCATCAATTAAAATTCTAAAAGATTATGTGTACCTCAAAAATATGATTTCCCAAAAATATTGGTTTAATAATTAGTCACATAGGCTCCAAATTAGTTCTAAATCCCCTTGAAATCAATATCATATCTTCCTATATTGTAATAATTCATAATTACATCATCATCAAACATTAGATAAACTATAATGGTAACTAATAACATTAATCTTATGTCCACATAATATTATTTCTTTCTCCCAAATATAAAACTTTCACTAAAATCCATACTAATCCCATCATTTATATTACCATAAATATCTCCCAGAATATACTTAATCATCTTATACATTCGTCACTTAAGACCTAAAAATTTTAATTATGAATTTGAATAGTTGATCAACCTAAAATATATAAACTCATGATGTTATATATATCTATTTGGGGATCTATAGGTGAAAAAACCATATTCACCAATGTTATTATGGCCATGATCTGAAAAAACAGTATTTTTATTGAACTCGCACATATGGAACCAATGACAAATGTATAATCTTTATTTTTCATACAATGATGCTGATAAATGTCACCCATTTTTTCCCATGAAAACCTGACCAAATGGAAATAAAATAAGTTATAACTCACATTCCTATGGTCATTTTTTTGTTATATTATTATAGAAATATGGAAAAATCGTATACAAAAAATCTTCATCAATTCATCGGTTCATTTTTCCCACTACTCCCTTCCTTTTATATTCCCTTTTAATTTTTCAATATCTCCATTAAATTTTTCACATATGAAACATGTAAAAAATAAAATAATTTATTATTATTCTTTATATCATTGGTATAATTGAATAGAAGGTTAGTACAATCATATTCCCTGTAATAGTGAACATATAAAGTATCAATTTAATGTTCCCATTGAGAATAGCTTGAGACTAAGTGTATCATAAGGTTAATTAATTTCTTGAAAATAAAATTTGGGCATTAATTCCCTTCAATACCAGGACCGTTAATTATGAAAACATGGAATAAAAAATTAGAAATAGAAAAATAAATTGTAATTAATATAAGTGATCAATGTGAGCTCAATCGTTTTAAAAATAATTCTTAAAAACCCATATAAAAAATAAATAAAATTTTCCAGTATGAAAAAAATATTTATATCACACTTTAATGTGGATTAAACATATATTTTATATGGGATGTAACCATAATGTTTACACATTTAATAAATATCATGGTTACGGTTTGAGTAATTAACATAGTTACACTTACAATAATTAACGCACTTGTAATTGAAATTACATTCATAGATAATAACAATAATATCTATGGATAAACAGAATCAGTTTACTCTATCATTTTTTCCAATGCATTGGATAACTATAACAGGATCCCCAGATATTGGTCTATAATAGACCCAACCATTATCATTATCATTTTATAAGAACTAAAATATTAATTATTAACATAATGGATTCATTTCATCATAAAAATCAAATGAACATCCATTATTTCTTTACTATTTTGATTATCTCATTAAAATTCAATTTGTTTCAAGAAAACCTATTTTGAAAAAATCTGAATCCATCAATAGAAAGAATGATGATTCTATTCAAATAACATATATCTATTGTGGCATAAGTGAAATCAAGAGTTTTTTCACATTCATGAATGGAAATACCAATAATACATCATTAAAATCATTCTTGAAGAAAATAATGTTCCTAAAATATAAATAACAATTAAAAAATAAATTACTTAAATATTGTGAAAATAATTTACCTTTAAAATATAATTCAAAAAATATAATGGAAACTTGAATTAAAATAATCATCATAATTATGGTAAAATCATTTCATCTTGTAAATGATAAAAATAAACATTACATTAGAACTATTTTATATAAGAGAGTTGAATGTGAACTATTTGGAAAAAATAAATATATTTACTTTTTAAAAAATTATTTAAAATTAGTTTAAAGACCATAAATAATGATTTAAGAAGTCCTTTATATTTAAAAACATAATTTAAACCTTTTTATAAAACATTATTATTGAATAAAATGATTATTGATCTAATATATATATATATATATATACAAATATATATATTTTATTAGTATTACATAAAAATTAAATACATGATGTTTCTCAAATTATATACGGTTGAAATGGGAATTAAACATGTGTAATCCTTTTAAAACCACAGGATAGTAAATGAAATTTGGTTTTTAGAAATAACATCAACTAATTTCCACCAATGTAAACCTGAACATAGTAGATCTAAAAAAGGGAATATATGATAAAGCAAAGCATTTTAAAATTTGGTAACTCTTCAATCATAATCACATTAAATGAATAACCTAAAATAAAACGTTATAATTCAAGAACATAAAGATAATAATGATATAACATATCAATATGTTATTATATATACCACATAAAGTAATATATGTGCATATAGAAAACATTATTCCCAATGAAAAATAATTTGAGATGAATAAACCATAAAAAAATCATATCATTTATTTGAGAAGTAATAAATAGAGATAAAATGTTAGACTATTTTAGATACCAAAAATTATCTGAATACAAAATCAAATAATTTTTAGATAAATTCACACATAATCATTTCATTAAAATGATATCTAAAATGGATTATATCCCAATGTTAGGAAATTGAGTCAAGAAACATTTATCCACTAAGTAACATTCATTTGAAATCCCATTAGATAAAATAATTAATATGTAAAAATTTTAACATCATGAATTATATAGGATTCATGTCATAATATGTATAAGGTGCTGTATATATAAGATAGAATGAAATTATGTGAAAAACATTAAAATATTCCTATATTAAATGAAATTGATATAAAATCACATTCATTCATTCACGACATTCTATGTATAAAATTTAACTCATTTTTAATAAACATATACAAATTATTTATATTATAAAAAACCAATTCATATATTTTTTACCATTATGATTAAATTAAATTTATCAATTGTTATATTTTCATCATTAGAAACATAATTATTTTATTCCATATCATATGTTTTCAGGATGTTCAGTTCATAATTTCAAAAATAATTCTTCTTATTGACCATGGTAAGAGGTGTCATCATTAAATCCTATATAACATTATATTGACTAAATAATTATAATAAATAGAAAAATTTATACTTCTAAACCCTCCCATAAAATGTTATTATGAAAACTTTTCTACATTAAAATCATGAAAATGATAGTACATATACACACATGAGTAAAGATTCAATTTTTCAATGATCGTTATAAATTTTTTTTAGAATTATTGTATATTTATAGAATGGTAATTATATTTTAAATATAATGTAATTTACTTTATAATACATCTATATAACACATATGTGATGTGGTGATGAAAAAAGAATCATTTCTCTTTGTGAAGGTTGTAATTCACAAGTACATACGAAGGACATTATCATTTTTCATTGAATATATTTTTAAGAATTTAATAATAAATGATATTATAATTATTATAAATATTACATGAATATATTATATATACATTAAATATATTATTAAAAACACCCAGGTGTGGTAGTGAGGGAAAATGAATTACATCATTTCGTAAGGTGGTAATATTCCTTACACATGAATGATGAATTCCACTCGCAATTTAATAGAGGATGGAGGTAGATATAGATTTTTAAATAAACATAATAATATATTACTACATGAGAGATATTAATTTTATTTTATAAAAATGGAAAGATAATATTTTAATGATGATGATTAAGAAATAAAAAACAATCAGTTAAGAAATATACCTCATTTTTCAAACAAACTCTTTTTAATTACATATTATGAACTCAAAAGTTTATATTTTTCCACAAAAATGATTCTAGGATGTGACTAAGGATGTATTCAATTAATTTTGGTAGTTATTTTTCAATCCAAAATGTTTTTAGTGTGTTTAAATAATAATAAGATGTTATATTTTTTAAGAGAGGGGTGTGGGGTTTTTAAAATTTCATAAATTATTAAATTAATAAATATTAATTTTTATTTACAAATATCACCAAAATGATGTGATTCGATTATAATATTATTATTAGTATAAATATTATCATCCCACATGATTTGGATAGGTTTAGATCACATTTTCTCACTTCATTTTTTTATTCAATCCATTGTTAACACCATTGGCAATTACCTTAGTAATAATGATTTCTATCAATTAAGGGTTACTTATATTACTATGAAATGAAAATTGTTCCCATAAATTCACCACATTGTATTTCATTGAAAATTGAACATTCATATAGAAACAATTATTATTTTCATCATTTTCAAATCCTTTTATAATATTTTATTGATTATAATATATTATTTATTGTAATATATCATTAACAGAAAGTTTTGAACTATTACTATAATATATCTTTAAAACATGAATGAAATGAAAGAATTAAAATTTAATGCATATTAGCCTCTCAAAAATGACATGGATATGGACAAAAATATTTGTACTAATTGATTTTATAAGTACTAAGTCTTAAACATAACATAATCTTTATTTTTATTTATGAATACATATTCTCTATGATTCAGGATAATTTAATGTTTATTTTTTAGTTAATTATATCATTAAAAATTTATTAAAATATAATAAATAAAATGTGGTTTCTTTTTATTATAATAAATTTGACTTATTTTTTAAAACTATTAAGATATATCATTATTTATTTTCTTTTAAAAAAATCATAAACTTTAATATGACTTTTCATATTCCCTTACCCATTGTTAAATAAAATGATTTTTTTTAATTTTGGATAAGAAAAAATTATTTGCAAGGGAAATAAAAAACCCATTATTCCTATGAAAAACATTAAATATCGTGTAAAATTTACATTTATCATTAACATTATTTGATTATATGAATTGAATAATTTTCAAATGAAATGAACATACATTTTTCCTCAAAGCATTACATTAAAACTAAATGAAATGTTTTGAAATACATTTTACTAACGTAGAGAATCAAATTCATAACCCATTTTAAACTCATGTTATATGTTACTAGATTCTATTTTTATTCCATTAGGGAAACTGTTTGTTACCTCTCTCCTTCTATAATATTATGTCATGGAACATAAGAGAATTAATTAGTGATACATGAGGGTGAACCAATAATGTATTATATAAAAGGATTAATTGACGCTATCTAGGAACAATCAAAATATAACCTATAACAGGATCCCCTAGAACTATCTGGGAACACTCATTTCTCATGTATAATTCTTAAGTACCATAACATTAAAAAAATATACTTTAAATTTTCAATTATACAATATTTTAACACCTCATTTAAACTGAAAATAAAATTACTTTTGGATATATTTTTACCAATTTTTTTAAATCCCACATATTCCATACCAAAATATCATTTTTCTATGAAATTCTATTTTTGACACAAAAATAAAATTTTTAACCATATTTAGTAACGAAATACCTAGAAAAAATGGAATGTTTTTTCTATTGAATAAAACATAATATATTGTAAAGTAATGTGAACATAAAATAATACATACATCATCAAAAATTTCATTATAATGATATACATTAATAATATAACATTCTATTTTTTTCCAAACCGTTCTATATAAAACATTTTAAATGATTGATTTTGAAAAAAATGATACAAAGGGACATATAATTTAATTTATAAATATTTTAATTCCATAAAAACAAATTCATGAAATTATTTTAAAAACTTGTACATGGTAAATAAATATTTGGAGGAAAACATTGAATGAATTCTTTTTAATTGAAAAATACCTAATCAATTATTAATAACATGAATTGTAAAAACCATGGAATAGTAACATTAAAATTTTAAAAATACCCTGCGAGTTGTTAAATTTATTAAATAACTTTTCAATGTGGCAATATATTCTCATTGTAAATTAAAATAGCTGCATAACATCAAAATATGGCTCAAATAATGGATTTTGAGACGATGTCCCATACCTTGAGTCCAAATTGAAATATATGTTCATTATTATCCATAGTAATGATAATATTTTATTTATTTACTATTTTGAGAAAAAATTTAACATTTAATATTTCTTTTATTTAAATTATTATTGTGATATATAATTAATTAGTTAATTAAATTTATGTCATGTCTTTCGATGATATTCGGTTTATGTGTCAAAAATTACATCTGTAGTTTGACCATTGGTCAGAGAGGTCATTATTCAAAATATCCAGAAAAATAACCCAGTCCAAGTTATCATATTTATATATTAATTATACTATTTTTAGAAAATAATGATAAATGGATATGAAAAATGATATTTAGTACAATCATTGATATGGGAGGGTGTACTTACGTAAGAGTAACATTTCAAGGTTTAATTGATTATTATTTATAGAAGGTAGGTAATATTTTATCATTTTATAAATATCATCTTATCAGTAATAAGATATTATTTTCTAAAATATAATTATATATATTATCAATGTTTTGTAGTGATGAAAAAAGGTCACATCTTTTTGTGGAATTAGTAGTCAACACATTCATGAATAACGTAATCATTTTTAAGTATAGGAAATGAAATGATAGATTATATTTTCAGAAAGAGAAATCAATAATTAACATAATTATAATTACACGTATGTTAGATATATTCATTATATTTATCTACATTACCATCCATGTAAATCCTTCATGAAAACCGAATCACATCATTTTGCAAGGCGTATGTCCATAGTACACACAAGAGACGTTTCCATATCCCCAAATAAATAAAAAGTAAAATGGTATATGTGATTTCATAACTCAAGAATTATAAATATTTAAAACATATAACACATATAAATTAAATCAATAATTACAACAAGACATTATAATTGATGATGAAAAATGAATGACACTAGTTCATGAGTCGGTAGACCACCATACGCTCCAATGATGATGTTGAATCCCATTTGACAGAAGAGGATAGGGATTTGGGTTTTTCAATAAACATAATAACATATCATTATATGGGAGATAATGTTGTTATTATATAATCCTAAATGGATCTTATTATTAGGAGTTGGAATAATAAAAACATTAAGATGATCGTTTATACAAAATGCATATTTTTTAGGAAACATTCTTACGTAAGCACCAAAATCATTTATTGGATGAATTTATGATCAAAATACGGGATCTAGGATGTGGGGAGGGACATAATGAAGATATTTTGTAATTTATTGTATTGTTCAATTGTTTTTGGATCTCTAAATAGGGGAGTATAGTGGTGACCTTTTATAAGATTTGTGGGTGAAAAACTATTTATTTTTTAAAGGAAAATGGTGTAACTAATTTTACACTTTTTAAATGTTAATAATAAACCCCAAAATCCATAATAATTAATATATATTCTGAATCTACACTGACCTGATGATAATTATTGAACAATATTAGTCTTCAACATCCACTTGGAAATTAGTAAATAAATGTTGGGAAAGACTTCTCCCTCAAAATATTTCCAAAATAGAGTAAACTACATAAATATAATTGGATATATAAATAAATGAATTCATATAAATGTATAAAGAGGCAATAAGAAAACTAAAATAACAATATAAAAACCTAAAAATGTTATTGGTGATCTATGATAAACCACCATTTCTCAATCCACTCGCACATAGTCACACTAACATATACCAAAATAGGAAGACAAAAGCACCACAACATGATATAAGATCATAAAGTGATACAACCATCAAATGGTACAATAAGGGTGTGACCTATAGTAATTCATAGGCTTCTACCAAATACTATATGCAGTTATATAATAATTTTAGTCAAATATTCTAAAATAGGAGTATAATAAATATAATATGAGGCTTAGAGTAAACAATAGTGCTTAAAACATTTAAAAGCTCATTTATCAAAAAAACAAGTTATAAGATGTGGTTTCATCATTTGGAAACAAACATTTTCATAAAAGTCATTGAAAACCATTTCAAAAGATAAATAATGATAAATATGAAAATATGGTAATATTCACCTCATATCAAAACTACACAAGAGTCAATAAAAACGAGTCATAGTGCATAATAGAAATATCTATATCATTCAATAATGGAAACATCATTTCCATGTGGAGATAAAGAAATATATCAGTTAATCAGTATCATGTATATTTGTGGCATGATCACAACTTAGGTAATATGGTCACTCCACCATATAATAGCTATCAAAATTACAACATGAATAATATTTAGCCTTACATTTATTCTTGTGAGTTTCATGAGAAATATTTCCACAAACATCCTATTTCATAGTTGCACATCCAAATAATAAACCATTAATGTTCTCAATAGATCCTATGAATGGGGTGTGATTACACTAATAAAGTATATATCAAGGTTATACCATATGACTATCTAGGTTCCCATGACTGGTCAATATAGTTCAGTTTGAAAATAATGTTATGAGGATCACACGGGGAAACATATCTATATAGCTCATGGACTCATGCCCTTAAATAACAACTCACTATCACCCCAACATCCCCAAATAAAGTAATCCCTTGTTTGACACCAAAAAATGGGATGTCTAATAATTAAACATGTTTCAACAGTAGATTATGATAGGACCGAAATATCATATTATTCCAACAATGCTATCAAGAATCCTCAATTAAATTTAGATCCTTTTTAAAAAATTCATAATTAAAAAATAGTTATCACTTCCACTTCCTTTAAAAAATAACCCTTATAATTTCAAATGGCCCATTAAAATCATCATTTATTTAAACAAAACCCTCAATTATTCAAAGGAAGTATTAGAATTTTAATATTTTTGATTATATTTCAAAACATGGACTTATAAACTATTTTCATGTGTATTAATAATCTATTCAAAATAATCTAATGAAACTCGTTTCAAAACATGTAAAAATTAAATTAAAGAAAATTCTTGTCTATTTCAAAAAATATTTCAATTGAAACTATTTATAAAAAAATAATGCTAATTTCATTCAAATCATGGAATTTCACAATGGAGATCAAATCCCAAGACATATCCCATTATTTCACCAAAATATTCCTTAAATGTTATTTTAAAAATTAATCAAAACTAGAATAAATGTAATGAATTAAAAAAATCTGTTTAAAAGAAAAAATTTATAGTCATTAAATTAATTCCATGTTTAATTTAAATTGAATGGGATCAAATATGATTTCATAAAAGATTTATAAGAAAAATTTCATAGATCATCTTATATAAATTAAGAAACATGGATCAATGTATAATCTATAAAAAATTAATTATAATATGATGGGAACTAATAGAAACACCTAATTGGAATATTTTGAATAAAAAAAATGAATGTGATGTATGTCACATTCATTGGGGATTACTATATATAAGAAGATATATCTCTAAATAATAGAGAAGAGATCATATATCCACAATTACACATCAATATTCCAATATAAAACAAAAATCATGCCCATTATAACCTCATGGACTAAAGAATCAAGATAAGATGAGAGATCGGTGATTAAGAAAAAAAGAACTCTCTGAAAGAGGAATACTACTTCGACAGGAACTTCAATCTACATTGAAATAAAATTTGGAGAGACAAAATGGCTCTATATTACACTCAAAATCGAAAGGATCTGGTTTTGGTTTAATTGGATGGTTTTTAAGATTAATTATTGGGTTTGTGGATTTAAATTATTATTTAGTTGGCTTTAATTACAATTCACATTGTTTCTTGTGTTAGGTCACATGGTCAGTACTATCTTTGCGACTATCCTTGTTCACCAAACCAAACCCATGTAATTTCTATAAACATAGGATCCAGAATTACATTAACATTTCAAAAAACATGTGACACCTTTAATCTAGGTTTCACACATTGTCTAACCAGGATAAAACTATTCATATGCATAGAAACCATCAAAAATCTCTATAAAAACTCCAGAAAGAACCAACAAAACAATCCACTAATTAGATATTCAATTTAAAGGGTCCAAACACATATAAATAAGTATCATAATGTAAATACCTTCCCACCATTCTCATTTCTATTATGGAAATCCTACATCATTATTGATAGAACCCAATGCAACAAAAAGAAAACAAACACTCATCCATTTAAGTGGATGGTATATAGTTTAGAAGAGATACTAACCCAATAACTAACATTTCACAATCAACTCCATGTTCAACACACCAAGATAATCAAACATATCTAAACCATATAATTACTATATTCCATCATAGAACTCCCCACTATTTGAGGATTCACCAAAATGGTGTAAAAAAATAAGAGAATATCCCTTGGAACCAATGAAGACACTTCAACCTCTAATCATGGGAAAAATTTTAAGATTATATTTCCAAAATCATTGTAAATAATAGACAATGATATATGAACAATGTATGTAGTCGATGGAAATGATGGATTTTCAAAACTGGGACTCAATCCATGATGAGATCACCAAACCAAACACTAGCACCACTGGGTGACTGATCTATCAAAAATCCACATCATCATAGTTACTGATGTATATTTCCATTTTATATCCAAGTCCAACAAGATAGAGCTCACAAATCCAGGTTAGTATACAATAGGTCACCACACACTCACAATGGAGATCATCCAGTATATAAAAAATGATCTCTAACCTACAAGTCAAAAGAATATGCATTGCATTTAATAAAAATAATTTATAAATAAAAGTAATCCATTATTACTTCATTAATACAAAAATTAGACAAACTAATTTGAACTATATATCATTCAAAATGATCCCAAAACAAAAGTCTTCCGAAATAAAAAATCCACAAGAAGTAAAAAATTAAAACAATTTCCACACCGATATCAAAAACAATAAAAAAATATGTTTGATATACATCAACCATATTAAGAAAATCACATTTGACGATTGGAAGCTCCTAGTCTATGTAAAAAGAATAACTTTGAGGCTAATGGGAAGTGCCCTATAATCATGAAGCATTTGATACCCCATAGTAAGATACTATTTTTCCTGACCGAAATGTCCCTTTACTACTTTTCCAACATTCAGAACCGCCTATGGTGACCTAAACAGACACACCATCCATAGAATTTGAGAGATTTTGAACATAAAATATTAGGATGACCAGGTTCCCCCACTAGAAACAGAATATTATACTCTTTATCTAATTCCATTTCACCATCTCCCCATCGGCTAAAAAATCCCTCTCAAGAATCTGTTGATTAGAAATTTACATGACCATAGGCATGGGGTAAAATTGTATTGGTGAAGACCTTCTCTAAAATTTATAGCCTTATCTAATTCGTCACCATCATTACCCAATATGATACACACCCAAAATGTGATTTTCTTATCATACATGGAAACAAATAGCTCATATTTATCAGCACCCAAGATAATAGAATCATTATCCTCCTTTACTTCATTATGATACTTTGACAAAATAAATATTGTCTAGACGAATTATAAAAATAATAATTATTATAGACAAGGGGGAATCATAATATCCCACCACTCTTGTCTATGTCCCTAAAATATATAGTTGATGGAGTTTACATTTAGAGCACCTAGAGTCTGTAATAATGCAATGAATCCATCAACTTCTTCAAGTCACATCACTACATAAGGATATCATTTTTCACCTTTATAATAATGTGTATGAAAATAATGAAATTCAAGGATGGGGTTCAAATAAGTTAAGGTATCTCGATCTACCGCATGATATGGAGTCCGGGTAGAGTCATCGACAAGTAAAGCCACATATAAAAAATATAAACGACTACTCTGAAAACTAGATTGATTATTGGATATTCTAGCATTGATGGACAACACATGTGGAATATTTCTGGACAGCACCATTAACAATAATTTCAAATCAATCATCAAAGAACACTAAACCAAGAAAATATTTTTTTTAAAACTCACCACAAAATTTAAAAAAATAATAATGTACTAAAAAACCCAAAATATTTAATAATATATGATACACTACACTTTCCATTTAAAATGATAAATCGTTTTATATATCCATAAAATATTTTAAAAATATTTGTATCCAGCTCAGGGAAATCAATCCATAGTTTCACAACATTAATCAAATTTTATGTTTGTTAAAATATTTGTCATTTTAAATCCATTTGGAATAAAATTCCTTCTTATAACATTCTTTAGAACATAGCAAAAGATTATTTTAAAACATGTTCTACCAATCAAATAAATCATAAATATAACTTGTACTGTGAATGAAAAACTCTTAAAATCCCTCAAAATCCTTTTTGAGAAATATGCATGTAATTCAAACGGGATTTACAATCACTAGCAAGGGATCAATGTTGAAACAACCACAAACAATATTGAAGTATAAAATATCCATAACACTCGTAACTAACCTTAGTCAAGTGAAGTCACTTGGAAGATCATAGAAAAGGACTCAAGTTTAGGATAAATTATAACAATGCATGTCTGGGTTTCATGGGTTGGTAAACCACATATCAATCTCATAATAATTATTATATTTAATTCTATATTAGTCACACCAATACCTCAGAGTTTACCAAACAATTATGAAATAGTGAAAATATGTTTATCATTCAATTCTAACACAAAAACTATAAGATATTATTTAAATCAACTATGATTTTGTTAGGAATTGAAATATTATTTGACAGCTTTAATCAATTAACTCAAAATAAAGAATAAAGTCCATATATCCTTGGTAACTCAAGTCTCATAATTAAAATCTGGTAGTAAAGAAACCCTCAAAAACTACCTCTTGATTCATGACACATTATTAATCTCATTACCATGACTAATACAAAATAAAATAAGGGGTTTTAATGTCAAAGGGAATAAGTATAATGAAAACCCTCTTACGATACAATTAATTATGAACCATCTGAGAATATAATATAAACCAATATTTGAGATGATTTTCCACTAACTTGATGCATGTTTCTGGTCTCAAAATGATATAAAAAAGAACTTGGGCATTAATAAATAATAGTTGGGAATGATTTTCCCATAAAAATATTAAAATAAAAGAATCAACTACATAAACATCATCATATATATTAATAGAATCATATTTATCAAAGTAAAAATGGACACTAAGAAAATTAAATGCAGAACATAACAACCAAAACCCACCACCTAGTGGTCCATGACCACCTACTTTATCCCAAGTCACACTCCCTTTGACAACCAAGTGTAATCCCACAAAAGAAGATGGAATTACAAGCTCATGTTAAAATCTCATAAAAAGATAAAAACATGAATGTTTATATAAGGGTGTGAGTTGAAGTTCCCGGTAGGATTCCAAACAATATTCAATGTAGTTACATGATAATGTAGGTAAAATATTCCAAAAGAGGAGTACAATAAATATATTAGGAGGATTAGTTTAAAAAATAGTGTTCGAGAATTTATAATTCATTTATCAAACCAAACAAATAAAAAAAATACTATTTCATCATTTGAAAACCAAAAAATTTCTTGAAAGGAATGGAAAACCATTTCACATGATAGATACAGATAAACAGGAAAATATGTGAATATGAACATGGTATCAAAACTACAGAAGATTCAGTATAATAGATTCATTGTGCATAATACCAATATGTACATCAATCAAATATAGAATCTTCGGTGCCATGTGGGGAAAATGAACATTGTCATTTAATTAGTATCAAGTATATGAATAGAATAGGTATAGCCAAGGTAAAAAAGTGAATCCACCGTAGAATAGTTAATCAAATAAAATCATGACTAGTTAGAGGGTCTATATCTAGTCTCACGAGACTCAAGAATACCAGTTCCATGCACACCCATTTTCTGGGCTGCTCTTCCATTGAGTTAACCATTCATGTTTAATATCGATCCACTAGATGGGATGAAAGTATGATAATGAATCATATATCTAGGTAATAAAATATAAGTATCTAGGTTTACATGGTTGGTTAAAATATATTAGTGAGATAATCGTGTTTTGATGATTACAAAAAGGATCACAATCAAAACCAATTAGCAGCTCATGCCCTAAAATCACATCTTAATCTCTCCCCCAAGAACCCTCTAAGTAAATTATGAATTTTAAATACCAAAAAATGGGAAATATATGAATTAAATAAGATAAAATGGAAGATAATAAAATTATGGGACCATTATAATATTAAAACCTATTTATTAATAATCATCAATAAAATTCAATACATTTTTGGAAAATTGAAAATCTAAAAAGGTTAATAATACCTGATTCCATTCAAATATCATCATTATAATTCAAAATGTGCATTGGAAACAATCAATTATTTCAAAGAAACCCTAATCAATTAAAAGGATGTATTATAATTTATAAAGGATTCATTACATTTCAAAACACAAGCGTCCTCCCTCTTTCTAGTTGAATAAGTTATTTATTTCCAATAATCCATGAACACCAATTTATAAATAAGGGTCAAATATATAAAAAGGTTTATTGGTCATTTCAAAAATTTAATCATTTGAAACAATATATAAAACATGAAAATTTTCAAATCATTTCATTCAAATTATGTAATTTTAAATTTGAAATCAAACCCCATGCCAAACACTTCAATTTAAACAAATTATCCTCTAAATATTCCACAAAAAATAACACATATATAAAATTGCATTAAACAATTCACAAAATAAATTTTATAGTTCAATATTATTGAGATCCAACGAATTCAATGTCCAATTCAACAATAATAGCCTCAAAGAAGATTTCATAAAGAATTTCAAAAAAAAATTTCAATTAGAACAAGTGATAAAAATTATGAAATATGGTTTTGTGAATTATCCTGTAAAAAATGTATTATGATATGAATAAAAATCAAAGAAACACATAAATCCAATATTTGGAATAAAACCGCAATGAATCTGGGATGTGTCACCTTCTATAGAAATCACTAGATCTAGGAAGACATGTCCCAAAAAATGTGAGAAGATATCATAGATCCACAACACCATATAAAAATTCTAAGACCATACAAAATGAAAGGCCATCATAGACTCATAGAAGAACAAATGAATAGAATAATAGAGGTCAAAGATCAAGAATAAAAGAACGCATTGAAAGTGGATCACTGGTTTGATCAACACTTCAATCTGCCAATAAATGAGGTTTTGAGAGACAACATTTCTTTAAATTGATTCCAATATTCCAGAGACCAGGTTTTGTTTCATGTGAAAGGTGTTTAGGGTTAATTTGGGGGTTCTTATTCATATAAATAGTATTTTGGGGCTTTAATTAACGTTTTCATGATTTCATGGGTTAGGTCGCATGGTTAGTATAAACTATGTTCCTAATCCTGAGACACAAAAAAACCCCTGGAGGAGCTTCACACTTAGACGACACACATAGTTTAACCATTCACAAACCAAGGAACCCCATTTCTTTAATTTTTAACTCTTTTTCTAACCATACACCAAAAATTATCCAAAACATCACTTTCCATGAAACGTAAAAAAACTCTTCAAACCGCAAAAAATAACCAAAGAATATACCTTTTCATTGGATATTCTAATAAACGGTTCAAAACACATAAAAATTGGTAATAGGATACCATTATTCAAATCAATGGTTTAAATAAATGCCTCTGATATAATTTTTCATGAACCATCCTTCCATAGACCATGAAACTAATAATTTATATGCAATTTTCTACTACAATACCTTTAATACATTCCCATAACCACACATTCTATTACTCACATGTCTCATATATTGGACTAATGACTTTACACGCATGAAAACACATGTTTTTGAATTGTTTATTTCATCGCTATCACACACCCAATGAAAATTCAAAAAAGATCATGAATAAAAATGATGAATACAACCCAATAATTATTGAATCTGGATATATATCAGATAGGTTCTTGAAAATAATGGTTCAACTTGTTTTCATGAGCAATAACATTTATGTTTTGAAGTATCATTATTCAATTGGTATCGGAATAAAATAATTCAATATGGATCACTATCGATCCTTGTACATAATAAAATATTAATATAGAATATAAATATATTTTATATAAGTGTTCATGATTTTTAAATAACTAACATTTTATTTTAATCCCTCCTTAATCATGGTGATTATTTCTTACTATGACCAGTTTTCATTATTGCCAAAAAATAATTTAAACATATTAGATAATAAAAATAATTCAAAATAAAAATGTTTAATTTTTTTTTACTATAATAAATTTATCAATTATGGAAAAATATAATTTAAAACAAAACTCATCGACGCGATGAAAAAAGTGGTTTTCAAATAGTGTATTTTTTGATCATAAATGATTTCATATAAACTCTATTACTTATAATAATCATTTTATAAACCAAATATAATATTTAATGATATATAATATATAAATTACATATGAAATATTCATAATTTTATATTATGATAATTAATTAATGTAGAAACATGATTAACTTTAAAATAGATTAAGGAAAAATCTCAATTTTATACCCATGAGAAAACATATATGATAATACAATAAAATGTAATTAAAATGAATTTAAATGGATTTGTAAATTTTTTTTTTCTCAATTTAACTCATATAAAACATAAATTTTCTCTTTTAAATAATAGAAATTATTTTATAAGGAATAGATTTTCACAAAAATCTGTATTTTTGACTATTCACTAAAAATCATTATTTTACAAAAAATATCAAATCATTATCCTAATATAATTTGTATATGATTTTTCAAAAAATTAAATTAAATTTTCAGAAATAAATTTATGTAATATATAAATTATTATTTTAAATTAAATCCTGATGAGAAAATAGTTTAAGTAATACTTTTTCTATTTTTGATTTTTAAAGGGAATAATATTTTCACAATGAATATAATTATTGTAAAACCCTGACCCTTGAAGCTGGAAGCCAGTGCATTATTATATTACATTGGAGCTATTAATAGGAAGAAGATCTTGAAGAACCATTTATTTTAGTAGTCTTGGTTTCCATATTACATATATAATACCCATAAAATATTGGGAAAATAGAATAAAACATACTCAATAACAAACTGAAATAAAATCCATCCTGGAAATATTATTCAAGGTTCTTTTATTTGTAACATGGGTAAAGAACCATAATAAGTGTGAGCACAAAATCTCAGTAACGGTTAGTACAACAGAAGAATGTATGATTCAATCTATATGGATAGGTAACATACTAAGTACAAATTCCATAAAAATAATGAGACATAGAATAAATAATATGTCAAGTATGAAATTGAAACACATTAAATATATCAATAAACTAAGAATGAACTTCTTCAATAGATACGTTGATGAAAAATCTCATGGAAAAACAATATCTGATACAATATGAGGGAAATTTTTTTATCGAACGTCATGTATTAGGTGCATGAAAACCCATAATCGTCAATACCTTTCAGAAGATATTTTAAAACACAGATAGAAACTATATTAATTTGGACAACTTATTTATCTCATGAGAACATGTCAACACCTCAAGTGGATATATACACTCTGGGATCCACCTGTCATTGCAAGTCCAAATAATTCCTCATACTTTATAATCAAAATAACTAATACACCTTATCAAATAACCCTATTGAATTAGAAATATAGACTTATCAAAAATTACCCAATTAATCAAATGTTTTTACAAGTAACCCCATATGAATAATGTTATACAGTTTAGGAAATACCAATATCCATTTTATTATAGTATGAATATTCAATTTAATATTCAATGAAAAATGATTAAAATAATGTTATTTCATTTATATAATGTTAACAATCACAAAAGGATGTGATATTAAGAACATTCTTGAGGAGAATAATATTTAAAAATTGAAAAGTGTCCCATACCACTTTGAAACATTTAAATCATAATCACCAAAATGGTATGACATTAAATAAATCATATAATATCTTGAGAATAAGTGGATTTAAAATATAATATATAAAAATGGTCAGTAGGTTTGGAACACAAAAGAAGAAAGTTGTGAATATGACATTAATATTAATCATTTAAAATGTTAGATGAAAATCCCTTAACATATCATTTAATTTGGTTGTGTGGTATTTATAATTTTATGTAGTGGTTTAAAATATGTTACCAACTAATAATATAAGCACACTAATGTTTATAATATCATATATTTACTTATTATAATATTTTATTACCTCTTGGTTAACACACTTTTATTATTTTAACTATTTTGGGTGTTAAATGATTTGTTTTCTCAAGTATGTTTTGACTTGTTATTTGTATTTCTTATTATAAATATAATGGTTTATTCATATAAAAAATTTCAACCTTGACAAAATTATTATATATATTCAGTACATATATATTTAGAATAGTTTATAACATTTTGTGATTAGAAATGAGGTGCATCGTTCATGGAGACGATAGGCTATATGTATTCATGAACTCTACATCAATACATATGTATTTTATAATTTTAAGTATCATATTTTTGTTATAAAAGCGTCATAGGTTTTTTTATAACTATCCTATAATCCTTCCATGTACGAAATTAAAGAGTCATATTGCTGTGTGGGGGAGAAAGTCCACACTTACTCAAACAAAATTGTCGTATTTACATATGATGGAAGAATAAAGGTAAAAAATTATTGAATTTTAAATACATTATAAATTACATATATATTATATATAAATATATTTTCCATCAGAATGTTTTTAATGAGAGTCAGTAGAGAATGTCGAACGATCATCATTTTATGAGGAAGTAGTTCATCGTACATAAAAATATTATGTTCATTACCCATTAAATGGAGGTGTGTGTAAGGGAATGTCACCATATTAGCATAACAACATACTAGTATATTAAGTATACTATAATTTCTATGAAATCATATAATAATTATGGTATAGGGATTAGAGAATTGAAATTAAACTAAAGAGCTTAAGGGAAGGTGTTACCTCTTAACTGGGTAATTTCTTTTGGTGTATACCATATGCTTCCTGGTATTGATTTTTGAGAAATGGGAGGCTTCTAGGTTATTGGTATGGATGTTGGGAGACAATTTTGGTTTTTTTGTGGATGAATTTAAGAGGATTTGGAGGTGTGAGTAATGGGTATAGGTGGTGTCCATTTATAGGGACAAAAAAGGACTCACATGGTATTATTGGAAAGAAGTTATGTGTACACATGTTCATACCTGAAAAATTAATTAAAAACCTCTAAAAATAAACAATTGAAGTTTCATGGACAATATGTGGACATACAATGGGTTTTGGATATGTTTCTATGTTAATTAGTCCCTTAAACAATGGATTAAGCCAACTTTTAAGCCCGATTACAACTTAATCATTGTAATTAATTTTAATCACTTTGTCTAATAATTTTTTCATAAAATTAAGATGATATTATTATAAAAAAAATATAATCTTGATTAAAATGGTGTAATTCAGATTTTTAAATTTAAAATCATAGAAGAGAAAAAATTAGGATTATTTCTAATCTCACAAACATACGGATTAACTGGTTTTAATTGAAAAGTGTTCAAAAGATTGTTATGTTTTTATATTAAATTTAAAAATAAAAAGTAATTATTATGAAATAAATTGCATTAATTGATTTATAATTTATCCAATGTGACATAAAACAAATTTACCCCATAATTTACATTAATAATTATTTAAATGAAAAGGCTGTTTTTATGTAAAACGTAGTATTTTTCACTATTCACTACAAAATGTAGTTTCTTGAAAAAATCCTAGAAATTAACCCTAAAATTATTTGGGCATTCTAAATTAAAAAATGACGTTTATTTTTTGTAATTAAATTCATAATTATGAAAGAAAATTGATTGAAACTTGGTTGTCCATTCTAAGGCGTTAAATTTCCATTAGAAATATAGTATTTTATGTGTGACATTTTGTTTTTTCCTTAACCTATACCTATTACATGTAATTAAAATTTTATTGTGGATATATAATATATAAATAAACTCTCTAAAAGTGATAAAATTTAATTTAACATGAAAAACATGGATAAATAATGTCTCTTTTAAATCGGGTGTTGTGTGTATTAAAAAATATATCTAAAGCTAAATATGGTAATGTCATGGGTTGACACATTTTCCCATTATTCAAAAAATATGTCCTCTATATTTTATATTTATTAACTTTATAAAAAAAGTGGGTAGTTAACCTTCATAGAAGCCTCTGGTTCCTATGTTTTATCTTCTATTTGGTCATTTCACCATAGTAACTTTACTCGTTGACTCTCCTGATTCCTTATTACATGATCTTTGGTTTCATGAATCTGGATAGGTTCTTTATAATAAAAAAGGTTTCATTTGAAAACTATTTATTCAGATATGAGAACATGTGTCAAGTTTGGCTTGTACATCATTAGTTGTGAAAATGGAAAACATCGTGATCCTTCGAGATATTTGGAGGTGATGTTAATCGATAAGAAACCTCTCTTACTCTTATAAGAATCTTGAAAGGTTTGATGTACTGGGACATAATTTACCCTCCTTACCAAACCTAATAACACTATTCCATGAAGATACCTTTAGGAAACCGTGATCATACATTTATAATTCTAACTCCTTTCTCCGATTATCAGTATAACTCTTTTGTCTATTTGGACTCTTTTTGATATGTTCATGAATAACCTTCACCATAATCGTCATATCGTCAAAAAGGGTTGTACATATGAGTTTCCATACTCTAAACTCAGCCCATAATGTTTTAATTTGACACAACTTTCCATATAATGCTTCATATGGTTCAATTTGAATACTTTAACAGAAACTATTATTAGATTAAAACTCCACCAAATGTACCTATTGATCCCACATACCATGAAAATTTGGTGAACATTATTTGAACCTTTTTTTCATTTTCTGAATTTTTCCTTCAAATTGTCCATCGCTTTATGGATGGTAGGCGATTCTCAAATGAAACTCAGTATCAAGGGACATGTAAAGACTCTTCCAAAATTTTGATGTAATGCAGGGGTCTTGATAAGAGTCAATTGAAAGAGGTATACGATGAAGTCATGGAACATGATTAATGTAGAGTCTCTTAAGGTGATTGAGAGGTTGATATTCTCTTATGTAATGGAATAGAGTAGATTTGGTCTGATGAACAACAATAACTCATTTGTCATCATTCATTCTACGCATCTTTGGAAGTCCTATAACTAGGTCCATAGTAATTTCATACTATTTCCAAATAGGGATAGAAAGATGTTGTAGAACTCCTTTAGGATACTATCTTATAGCTTTCAGTTGTTGACAAACCATACATCATGAAACATAATCCCCAATTTCACACTACATGTTATCCCACCCAAAATTTTCCCTCAAGTCCTTATACGTCTTTGTGCTTGTATGGTGTATAAAGAAATTTGAGCTTTTAGAATTATCAAATAATAACCTTTTTAGCACAGGTAAATATTGAACACATAGCCTCTTTGAAAATTTTATAACACCATATTCACAAACAAAGTCTGCTAATTTTCTATCATTCACACCTTTAATTTTTTTCAAAATTCCCTAACTATCAAAATGATAAATTTTTCTCATAACTAATTAATATAGATTCTAAATGATTTGATAAATGATAGGTATCTCCCCTTTCTTATAAATTACCATATACAACTTCACTAGATCTAGGAATATTGAATCGTTCTCAATCACTATTTGGGTAAGAATTCCATGATCTTTCATACTCAATGTATCTTCCAATTTATTTTCTTTCCCTGGGTGGTTGTGTATTGAAGAATCAAAATCCTTGACCAGCTCAAGCCATCTCCATTGTCACGTGTTGAGCTCTTTATATGAGAATATGTATTTCAGGCTTTTATGATCTATTTATATCTCGCATCCTTCTCTGTAGAGTTAATGTCTCCATGTTTTCAAATAAAATATTAGAGTTGATAACTCTAGATCATGTGTTGGGTAGTTCTGTTCACGAGTCATCAATTTCAATGATGTATATGAAATAATTTTTTTATTTTTCATTATGATATAACCACATCCCTGTTATCATTCATCAAAAAATATGACAAATCCACCACTAATATATGGTAGAGTAAAAATTGGATCATTGAACAATCTTTTCGTTTTCACATAAAAGCATTCTTCACATTCCTTCATTGAGAAAAAATGAACACCTTTACGTGTAATCTTGGTTAATGGGTTAGATAATTCATAAAAATTTGGAACAAATCATTGATAATAGCATTCCAAACCAATGTAGCTATGTACCATTGTTATGTTTGTCTGTGTATTCCATTATCTGAATACATTTGTCTTTTTAGGATCAATTGATATTATACATTTAGAGATAATATGACCATTAAAGGAGGAATCTTGAAGCAAAAAATCACATTTACTATATATCACATATAACTATTCCCTTTGAATTCTATTAAGGATGATATGTAAGTGATCATCATGATCTTGATAGATTTTTAATACACCATAATATCATCAATGAACACCACAACAAAATTGTCAAGATACCCCTTGAATTATCTATTCATTAGGTCCATAAAATTAGATGCTTCATTAGTTATCCCAAATTAAATAACTATAAACTCGTGATATACATAACTTTTCTGAAAAGAGTTATTCAGAATCTATTAATTCTTCACTCACAATTGGTGATTCCCAGAACAAAGATCCATATGTGAAAAATATGGGGCTTCGTGATGTTGATCAAACAAAACATCAATGCAAGATAGAGGATAAGTGTTCTTTAATATAATGTCATTAATTTGCCTAAAATCAACTCAAAACATCATGGATCCATATTTATTTTAAAAAATGTGGAGTTCGGCTCCCCAAGATGAGACACTAAGGAAAATAAATCCATTATTACCCAAATACTCTAGTTATTTCTCCAAATATACCAATTTCATAGTGTTCATTCAATAGGAAGTCTTTGATATTGGACTTCCATCCATGATTAAATAAATAGAGAATTCAACCTCAAATTCTAGAGGATGTCAAGGAAAATATTTAGGAAATACCTCATCATATTCCTACACTATAGGTACATCATCAATTTTGAGATTACCTCATTCATAACAATACATTTTTTTCTCTTACTCCCAAAAAAATTCATTCATTATCACTATTAGGGGGATCTTGATAAGAATATGGTGGGTAATATTATTCTATAAATATGAAGGATTGTACATTATACTCAAATATAGTAATATTTTTACTCTTGAAATAAATTTTTGCATCATATCTCCAGATCCAGTCAATACCAAGAAGAAAATCAAAATCATGCATACCCATGATTACAAGGTTGCAACATAAATTACGATTATGTGTCATAATTGGGACTGAACACACATATTTTTTGTAATGATTCTTCCCTTTGGATTTTTAACTGAAAACTATCTTTTTAAATCAATTGGGAAGTTTATAAATCTCTCCTAATAGTGAGTAGATGTAAAAGAGTGTGATGATCAAGAATCATATAACACATTGGCTAAATTTGAAGATATGAATAGTGTAGATTCCACCAAATTAATTGGTACTTCTACATTCGCTATAGTGATCACATAGGCATGTCCATTTTCCCTTTGACACTTTTATGGAAGATCCCCCGGAAAATTGGGACAGTTATTTTTATAATTTCCAATATACATACAATTATATACCTAGTCAACATTGTTCGGTTTCTTCCCCTTCCATCCATGACCTTGGTGACCCTTATCTCTACATTTATAAAAAAACTCTCATTCCCTTCAAACATTTCCCAAGGTACTTTTCCCATTGTTTTCATAAGGAGGGAATATATCAAAATTATTATTCTTTTTTAATTTCTCTTTCTCATGATGCTCATATGACCTCTTTTTGTATTGGTTTCCCTATAATATATTAGCTCTAAAAAATTCCATCTCCTTCGTTATGGCACAAAAGTCTATTTCTTCATATGATGAAAAATTATGAGAAACCAGTCCCCTTCAAGGATTTGGTATAAGGTCATCAAAGATTAATTGATCTTCCACTATGTGATAAGTATATAATCTCAATAAGATCTAGCTAGACTTGTGAAGTTAGCTTCATAATCAGATATAATCTCTTCTTCCTTGAAATTTTAGTTATGTAATTTTATATTCTACTCTATTTTTTATCACAAGGGAAGTATTGATTTACAAATTTCCCCTTGAAGTACCTAAATTAGATGTGTTAATTTATTATTCCTCTCTTATAATCTGGATTAATGACCACCAGTGATCCGTAGCACCTTGAAGATAATAGAGAACAAGTGTAACCTTTTCCTTTTCACTGCATTCCCAAGCAATAAATATAATCTATTGATATTTAATCTATAGATTAGATGCAATTGTATTGTTAGTCCAACTAAAAAATGGGAGATTCTATCACATAAGAAAATCCATCATAGAATATTCCCTCGGTGGAATAGGTTTCTCCATTCGAGAAATATTATTTCATAATCTGACTATGTTTCCCTAATATTTTCATGATTTTTATGTTCCAATACCATCTATATAGGTTTTACCAAGAGATAAATCTCAAAATTTTCCATGAGTTTTGACAAAATTTTTCTTTCATGGATCCATTTATATACAATTACATATAATATATTAACTCGTAAAATTATGAACTCTCTATATCTCTAAACATGGTATAACACATAATATATATTTATTCATTGAAAATCTAGTAATCATTATCCTTGGTTATATTAAGGGTATCTTTAATCATAAATACATCATAATGATAGGTGAAGATAATGTGAATCATACTATGCATATCCCCTGTGGGTTTCATACTAGGTGCATTGTAAGGCCCATTATCATGTAATAGGTTAACCCATGTCAGGCCTGGAAGACCATATAGATGTTTTCACTCCCTGGTACATCTATTCTAGAACCATGTCAACTTGTATTATCTATACATTGATGTAATTATAGGGATACCAATATAACTCCTACCATACCATCAATATTATATGTTCTTATATACTTATTTTTAATCTATATTTTAGGGTTGTACTACCTAATCTATTTTTCTTAATCTAGTTTCCAAGGTTGTTTCTATCCTCCCTTTCATACCAATTGTAACACCCTGACCCCTGAAGCCTGGTGTCGGTTCATCATTACATTAGATTATATTTATTGAAAGGAATAAAATCTCAGAGGGCCATTCAGTTTACCTATCCTTGACATCCATATTTCATACCTAATACCAATAATACATCAGGAAAAAAATAAAACATGATACACAGTAAAATAAAATAAAATCCATCCTTTAAATCTTATTCTATGTTATCTTTTTCATAACCTGGGTAAAAAACATAATAACAGTGATATAAAATTCTCATTATGGTTAAGTACAACGGAAGTAATAATGAATCAATATAAATAGAAAGGTAAATAATTGAGTACACTTTCCATAAAAATAACTATGTAAGGAAATATAATATGGAAAGTCATAAACTAAAAAACATGCACAAATCAATAAACTATGAATGACTATGTCCATATATATTTAGATGAAAAATATCATGGAAAAAAATTAACTGATACTAAATGATGGATATTTATATCTTATCAGATTTAATGTCTCAGGCACATTAAAACATATTACCGTCAAGACCTTTTACAAGATGTTTTAAAACACAGATAGAAACCCATTTAATTTTGCTAACATATTTGTCTCTTGAGAACCTATTAATGCATCAAAGAGATATAAAATTTTTGGGCCCCACCCATCATTTCTATTGGAAATAATTAATCACATTTAATAATCATAAAAAAAATATGCTTTATCAAATAACTGTATCGAATGAGAAATATAGATTTATCAATAATTCTCTAATTAATCAAATATTTGTCAAAGTAACCACCATATGAATAATGGTATATAGTTTCGGTAATACCAATCTCAATTTTATGAGAGTATGGATATTTTATTAAATTTTCAATGAAAAATGATTACAATAAAGTGATTTCATCAAGGTTAATTTATCAATCACAAAATGATGTGAGATTATGGACATTTTCGGAGAATAATATTTAAATATTCTAATGTCTCCCATACCACATAAAATCATTTAAATCATAATCAGCAGAAATGTATGAAGTTAAATTAATATTATAATATCAGGAGAATAAATGGTTTCATGATATGTTATATAAAAATGGGAATTATTTATAAAACCCAAAATATTTAAGTAGTGAATATGACACTAATCTCACATATTTAAAGAGTGAAATAGAAATACATTACGTTATCCTTCCTTTTTGTTGTGTTCTATTTAGACTTCTAATTTTTTTGGTTAAAATACGTTAATAACCATTAAATGAACAATAATAATGTTTATAATTTAATATATTAACTTATTATGACATTTAATTACATGTTTTTCAACACTCTTTCATTATATTAACAGTTTTCGTTGTTAATTGGCTTGTTTTATCCATTACATTTCAACTTTTTATTTGTTGTTCTTATAAAATATATCATGGTTTAATCATTTCTATAATTTAAACTACAACTAATTTTTCATATATTTTCATTACATGTATATTTATAATTCTCTAATATTTTGATATTATAAATTACATGCACAGTTCATGGAGACAGCAGCGTTTACCTACGTATAAAGGATACTTTCATTTTTTTTGAATTAAAAGAATTAAAACTAATTGATATATATAAATTTTATAATTACATGTATCATATGTTTATTATATATATTTTATAGGTTTATTATAACCATCCTTTATACGTTCTTTGTATGGAATGAACAAGTCATATCACTTTGCGGGGGTGGTAGTCCACACAATCTCAAAAACAATTATCGTATTTAAACATGATGGAAGAATATAGGTAAAAAATAAAAGTATGATAATGAAATTATAAATGAAATATATATTATATATAAATATTTTTTCCACCATAAAGGAAACCGTGATAAGAGGTAGGGAATGTTGAAGAATAATTGTTTCGTGAGGTAGTAGTTCGCCACACAAAGAAACCATTATGTATGTTACACATTAGACAGAGGTGTGTGTATGTGTAGGTAGAAATACTAACATAAATACATTCTAGTTTATTGAGGATACATTATTTTCAACTGAATAATATAATAAAAATTGTATATGGATTGGATAAGGTAAATGAAACTATATAGGGATTTAGATAAGGTGTTACCTCTTAATCGAGTAACCTCTTTTGTTGTATACCAAAAGATTCATTGGAATTATTTCTGACTAAAGAGAGGATTATATGTAGTGGGTAGGTATGTTGGGAGACCATTTGGGTAGGTATTAGCTGAACATAAGAGGCTTTATAGGTGTGATCAATGGGTAGAGGTGGTGATATCTTATGGGGAAAGAAACAGAATCACTTGGTACTCTTGAATAGAATTTCGGTGTACACTTGTTATTACCTAAGAAAAGTAATAACAGACTACCCAAACTCAAAAATGGATATTTCATTGAAAATATATGGAAATATAATGGAGTTTGGACATGTTTATAGGTTATTTTTTCCCTTAATAATATTTTTTTGTCTATTTGTATGCCTAATCCCTCTTTAATTAGTATAATTAATTTTAATCACTTTCACTAATAATTTTTTATCAAAATTTAAGTTTAAATTATTATACAAAAAATATAATATTAACTAAAATGATTTATTTCTTATTTTCTAAATGTAAATCACAGAAGATGAAAATTTTGGATTAATGCTAATCTCACATATAAACGGATTATCTTATTTTAGTACAAAAATGATCAAGAGAATTTTATTATTTTATATTCAATTTAAAATGTAAATTGATTATACTGAACTAAAATTTATAAATACATTTATATAGGATCAAATGAGTCATTAAAAAATTATAATGTAATATATCCTTAATAATTATTTAAATTAAAAGAATTTTTTTTAACTGAAATGCAATATTTTTCACAATTCACTAAGAATGAGGTTTCTCAGAAAAATCCAAAATATGCACCCTATGATAATTTTAATAGTATGAATTCAAAAAAAATTGTTTTGTCTATTTAAATTCAAAATTGTGTAAAAAATATTTTTTGAAATTGGTTCACAATTAAATGGATATAAAATTGCGTTTAAAATATGTTATTTTATGTGTAATATTGGGGTTTTTTTATCCTATGGTTACTAGATAAGTGTAGAATTATTTTATTTGATATATATTATATAAATAAACTCCCTAAAATAGATATAATTTAATTGACTATGAAAATGTGACTAAATAATTTTTTGTTTACTTCGGGTTTTGTGTTTGTTGCAAAGAAATCTAAAAGAAAATATGATAAATTCTTGGGTGGTACAATTATATTAATAAATATTAAAGTGAATAATAATATAATTTACTTGGTAGTTTAATTATTCCTCATTTACAAAATTACATCTTATAAATTTAATTCACTTATTAAACTAGTAGAGATATCGTTTCCTCATATCATTTTCAGATTCCTTTACTTATCTTCAACCATATGTTTTTCAATTATACAATAACTTGATGAACCAATTTATTCTGAAAACAACATTCATTATATTGAATAATAATATACTATTGTTCCTCATAAGAGATTTTCTTTTCTAACTAAACGACATTTGGTATTCATACATGACATGAATATGCCACATATTTCTATAATAATTAATGCATGAAAAACAATAACTTGGGGAAAGCTAAGCGGGAAATACACGTACTAATAAATTCACAAAAAAAAGTATAAGATTTAATATGGTAAAATGAACCACACAATAAGAATTAAATTTTTAACAAAACATTGAACACCTTTCCATGTAGAAACTTTGAAAAAGGCATAATCACTTACTATCAAAGAAAGGTCATTCTTCCAGTTATCCAAAAAACCTTTCTTCACACTCTAAGAAATATTCATATGTTTTTAGAAAAACTACACTATATCCAACATTTCCTATTTCTAATATAGTCCCATAAATATTCTTTATCCATCTTCATCCCAATAACCTAGTTACCAACACTGATTTTCATATAACTCAACTACTGGTTCTACCAATATACATGTATGTGAAACAATGATATATAAAAACTCATCTAAAGAAATATATTGGCCCGAATATAGATTATAATTTATTTAATAAGGGTGAATCATATCAACCATGTTCAAAATCTACTTCTGAGAGTGTACATCTATTTTAGGGTAAAAAGCTGTACTTGAATTTATTTTAGTACCAAATTATTTTTTATGTCCATTCAAAATATTAGATTAAAAAATGGGATCATGATGTGATACAATAGAGAGAAGAACTCCTTGTAACATTATTAACTCTTTTATATTCCATTAAGATCATTGGTCAAGAGACATAGTCTCTTTAAATGTATAGAAATATTCATATTTATCTAATCAATCAATAGTAACCCAATCACAATATTAACTCAAGAATTCATCGACATTACCACCAAAAAATCCATTGACATATTTTCTCATTTACACTTGAACATTTTAAAAGGATAAATAATTCTATTTGGTAATTCCATCTTTAATTAACCAAAAATCTAGTGAAAACATCAATTTAATGTTAAAAATATCTAATTTTATTTCCATCCCATGAGTAATACTCGTGAATTTATATGTACATATTATTGTTTTCATTATGAACATAAAATGGAGAATGATGAGAATCAGTAAACAAAATTTCTAAAATAATTAATCATAAGGAACATAAATTTGTTTTAAAAATCACAAAAAACATTCTTCATCAGTATTATAATCTTGAAACACAGTAATATTAATGGATTTTAATTAAATTTTCATAAAGATTATTTTTCCCTTTTAAATATTTCTTAATTATTTATAACATAGCTAATTTTAAGTATACCTAAAATAAAACAGAGGATGTCACATCATCCAAAACATTTAGGAAAAAATTAATCAAATCATTAAAAAAAGTGTCATGTTCCAAATGTAACATGGTTCATGCTAAATTACTTTTAGTACTCCAATTATCTACCAATTATTTCAATTCTAGGATGGTAATGAATCGTGAAATTATAATCGAAGATCACTTCCATCCAAATTCACCAAACCATTTTAAATTATTTCATAATGAATTTATACTTAAATATTTTAGGTTTAACATAAATTTGATACATTAATCTGTATAAATGATTATTAAAAAATTTTAAAATTCCACAACAGTGAATTATAAAACATATATAGAGTAATTATTCTTATGAGGATTCAGTTAATGTGAAGGATCAAAAATTACCAGATAATTTTTCATTAGGACGCAACCATTTCCACTCAACAAAAAATCCTTATAGATAACGACTTCACAATTTTTTGTACGCAAATTATAAACATGGATCATTCACCAATATTCTTTTATGTTTTTAAATTATATTTTAACATTGATGTTTTCAGATGAAATTTACTCTTTTCTGGCTTAATATATTTAGTGCTAAAAATAATCAAGAAAATTCATTGACAAATCACTAATATTAACAATCTAATCGATGATTTATATGCATATTTTTTATATTTTGGGGACTTTTCAATTATTAAAAAACGATTTTTAATATGTACAATAATTATTCAAACATTATAAACAACATGTACATGAATGTAAAAATACTGCAATCCCGTAACACACATATGAAATATGAATTGAAGTCTTTTGTAATTCATTATACTCCACTTTCATTTGATGGTTCATAGAACATTTTTCAACTTTACAAAATATTGATCTATGTAGAGAAAATCAAAAAAATTTAATATTTTAGGATAATGATTCTATTTCTTATAATTGATGATATTAAAAAATATATATCCAATAAAAATTCTCACTGAATCATTCTTATTTTTATCACACAAAATATGATAACCCCTTGGTGAGGACCTTGGATGAATGAAATTATTATCTTAAAACTCGTATAATTTATTTAATAATTGAAAAAGATCATTAGGATCCATTAGATAAGGGGTATTAGAAATATGTGTCATATCACTCACTAAGTTAGTAGTAAGCTCAACCTCTCGATTCAAAAAAAAATCCCTAAAAATCCTCAGGAAATATCCCCTTATGTTCAGTAACTACTAGAACATCACAAATTTTAATATTTTTTATTTTTTAAGACATGAGATGGGTAACATTAGATTCTATATTCAATCAATTTATCAGATTTTTTTAAATTTATAAAAGGTATTATATTTATTAAAATATAATTCTCATATATGAATTCTATGATATCATGATTATCATAAATCTAATCCATTGAAATAATGATACAAAACTATATTATGTCTAGTAAAAAAATAATTAAATAACATCCCGCTAATTAAAACGGGATGATTCCTATAAATCATGGTTTTGTTAATTATTATACCTCTTGTTTTATACAAAAGTTATATATTTATTCATTCTAGTGATATTGCAATTATACTAGAAAATTTCAATGAAATAATTGATGTAATAATCGAGATTCATAAATGGAATTAGAATAATTTTAAAACAATTGTATTGAGCTTTTCATCACTAATTATAATGGTCTACTAATTACAATAGTCCTAGAAAATGAAATTGCTACAAATATTTTTTATCATAATGATAATCCATCATTTAAAATTAAATTTAAACAAAAAATCTCATACTAACCCTAATCATTACAATAAAAACACCACCCCACTGGATAGATATCATAAATGAATTTATTTTTTTCATGACTCTTTTCATTAATGTCATTATCCATATGAAAAAATACATCCCCATGAACATATTCTAGATCTAAAAAACATTTCCTTAAAATGATATTTACCACACATTGATCATTTTGTTAGATTGCCTCCAGAAATATTAGATGGTTTCTTATCTATTTCCATAAATCATGGCCTTTTATTACTATATTCATCTTGAGTATAATTCATGTCAGAAAACCCCATATCAATATTCTTAGCACAACGAACAACATTCTCATAGCTTTTATATTCTTGTTCTTCCAATTCCCTTTGTATAGACAGTATCAAACATGAGTAAAATATATTAACATTACTATTAGTGACCAAAACATTATTGAGCACAAAAATTTCCAATCTTATCATATTTTTCTTCAAATGATGATAAATAATATGAATCAATTTTCCACAATTTGAGGAATATTTTTCTGTCTATAGAAAAACACAGATTGGGAAATATTTATCTTTGAAAATATCTATAAATATTTTACATTACATAGAATAAATATTAAATTACTATATAGTATTCTAAAATAAATAACACCATTAATGATCTTATCATTCAAAATTATAAATAATAATTTGTATATTTTGATGTTTCAAACAACCCATGTCTTAAAATATATTCTATAAGGAATTAATACATAATCTGGATACCAAAAGGTAAGATGATCCAATAAATAATGGGGGTTTTTCCTTGTGAAATGATCTCTTTTAGAGATTTTACTTTGTGGTGGATTGGGTTCCACTCTACCATAGATACCACCAAATATCATAGCTTGTTTCAAAGGATCCACCATTATAACATACTATTTTTTCCAATTACAACCTATGATGATGCTGACTTTTAATGATATTTTCCCTTGAGGCCTTACCACAAATCATCCACGTATCCTAGGTCGATAACCACTATAAACTGACATATTTGAGTTGAATAAAAATGGAAATTTTAAAATTCAATATCATATCTCTTTTACCATAATTTAATTTTTTTAAAGGTAATTATGATATCATTATCCTATCCAATAAATTTATCTCTACCATCATCTGATAAAAAAATAATTATGTCACCTTAAACATAAAATAATATTTATTTTTAGTCAATAATTAAATTTCATTCAATTTGGGTATCTTTTTAGTTTTAGGTTTTTAGATAATTAGTTCCTAAATCATACATTAAATAACCATATTATAAAAGTTAGACACCTACGATTAGTATTTATTTTTTACATAATATTACAAATTAAAATTATATATTTATTTTATTTCATTAAATATATCCATGAAATTCAACTTGACCTATTATATAACCATCCCAAGACATATAACCTATAAAAATAATTTTAAAAAACTGTATGTGAAAAACATGCTTAGTAAGGAAAATAAAAATATAAAAAACCATAATGTATTGATTAACTTGAAAAATCATGTCATATTCTAATTTAGATTCAAGGATATTTGATAATATTAAATAAAACATTTTCACATGAAAATAATACTCAATTTAAGATCAACTGAATACTTTAAAACCCCTAGAATGCAGTTAAATCCCTCTTTTGGTAACATAGATAATAATGTTCATATACATTTTTATTCCAATATTAGAAGTAAACTGATCCCAACTAAATCTATAACAAAAACCCATTGCTATCTCCCACCTATTTTTGTATTAGGACAAAAAATATTATCTGATCCATTGGAGTTATATATGGGTGAACCCATCAATAAAGTTATGACCGACTCACCCAATTCTATCGTAGTGAACCCATTATAAAATTTGAAATGGGATTAGTTGACATTATATGGGTGCACCCATTTCTCATTTAAAATATCATGAATAAAAAATTTATACTTGAACTTTTAAATCTGATAAATTTTTAAAAACAATTTTGAACTCATATAGAATACAAATTTGTATGTCAAGACACCCAATTTAACAAATCACATTTTCAACAAAAAATTCCATTTCACATGAAAATATATTTTTAATTTAAAAATTTTATATTTATTTTGAGTAAAAAAATATATAAAATAATTTCCAAAAAAATATAAGAAGTTTTTCATTTGAAAAAAAACCTAAAATCTTATAATAGATTAAAAAATTCAAATAATAGTAATAGTAGTATAAAAATAACATTCACTATATGATTTAAAAAACAACATTACATTTTTCTTTTGAAAAACTTTTCCATATAAAACACATTAAAATATTCTATTTGAAAAAAATTGAAATAAAATAAAAAGACACATAAAATATACTAAATAATAATTTATTTCAATATATCATATCAAAAAATTAATTATGAATGTTGATATAGAAGAAAATGATATAAAACTTCAATAATAAAATAATATTTTTTAAAAAGATAATTCAATTATAAATTTTGAGGTTTGTGGATCATAATACCCTTGAATGAATAAATAAAATCCAAAAAATACATAACATGAAAAGAAAAAAAACATGATATAACTTGTAACATCGGAAATAATTTTAGAATAAACCTTGTTATTTATTAATAATGATTATATAGTTAGTAATTTTACCACAAACGTGACGTTTTTTTGATACTGTACATGAAACACAATAATGAGTTCATATGAAATCTTGTGTTTCATGCAATAATGAGTTATACAGAATAATAATATTTTTTTATATAATTGATTTAATTTGTAGTTACGTCCTTTTTGTTGTATTAATGGGAATGAATGGGATTACCTATATTATATTTACTCTTGTTTATTAATTTTTTTTTCATTCATCCAAAAAAATTATAGATTTCTTATAAGAATAAATCAAAATTTTTGTATAAAGGATATATATTTTTAAAATGTGGCTTTATTTCCTTTTAATGGAATTACAATTTTAAATCCACTTTTTAAATCTTTTATTTATTTTATATGCCAATATGAACTTATATTTTAAATATTATCATAAAAATTTTCTTAGAGTGATTTTTTGGTATTTTCTGTGAAGTTTAATTTTTTAGTGAATAGTGATAAAAATAAATTTTATTTGAAAAATAATATCCCTTTAATTTAAGTATAATATGAATTTTTGTTTTTTATTAATTTAATGATAAATTATATCAAATATAAATCCATTCATTTAATTTTTTTCATTGAAATCAATTTCACATAAAAATTTGATATAAAACATTACAAAACTTTTGTACATTTTTACATTAAAACCATACATTGTCATCTCATCTCTAGGATAAAATTTATATTAATTTCTTCAAATCTAGTGATATTAATATGTAAAAATGGAATAAATATTGGTAATAAAAATTATTTATAATATTTAAATGAATTCAACTTATTTTTTGAACCAAAAATATTAGAGAATGTAATTAAAATTAATCACAATGATTAAGTGGAAAATTAGTATAATAAAACCCCACATCACAATTAATAAGGTCCATAATTACTTATAAATATGTCTAATATCGATTAAATGGACTTATGTAGACCTTATAATCCATTTTCTAAAACTATGACCATTATTGGAACCACATATTATAGGAAAACCCATGGTGGAATTTCCATTTCATGAATTTACAAGAATGTAACTCCTCCTCCACTATAAAAGGCACTCATCTACCCCCACATATTCACACCACTCATGAAATTTGGACCACACATAATATGATCTAATAATATACCAACATGTCACCCCTAAACCTTGAATCCACACCTTGGGTAGAAATCAAACTAATGAATCCCTTTGGTGCAATCCAATTGGAGTTAACTGAAAAAAAGAGGTCACATCCTTCTTCAAACACATTTCATATATTTTAATTCTCTATAACCTAAGTTCTTATTGTTAAATTAATATATAAAAACTAAAATATCTTCAATATACTGTGATGTTTTTATTCAAATGTTGTTGGATGAATATACACCATCCTCCATCTAATGGATAACAAATAATCAATTCTTATGTACAGTGAACTGCCACCTCACAAAACAATGCTGTTAATTTTTACATTACCACATCTAATGGTTGAGAATTATGTTGGAAATTTTATTCCATCAAATTTTATATATATTGTTTTTATATAATATTTTGGAAAATTATGAGACCAAGTGCTGAGACGACGTGCGATTTCGAGTCCTAGAGTGTCGAGAAGGATCTATTAAAAAAATATGTTTTTAGTAGTGTGTGTGAAAGGTTTTCCTAGAAAATTTAAATAACTCTTAAGAATGTTCCAAAATCATAAATCGATTTCATCATTGAGCTTAGAGTAGTGGCTTTACCCTAGATGTGACCTAATATTAGTCATATTGGGTCTGCTTTGGAAAACATGAAAAGGGCGTAACAATAAATAAAATAATGAAATAATTTTTATTTATTTTCCAAATACTTATTAATCCTGAACAGTAAATTAGAATGGCAATTAAAAATCATTTTTGAGTTCTTAATGAGGTGTATTACTTAGGTGGGGACTATCCTCAACTTTTGCGGGTTGAGGGTGGAAGTTTGTTTTTGAATGTGAATGTCATTAAAATATTATAATAAAAATATATTGTTTGAACGTTATGTTCATAGTAATCAAAAATATATTATTATAATAAGAATCATCAAAAGTCCAGGTTAATCATCATAACCATAGTGTTTCTTAGAGGCAAGAAGGAGGAGGCTATCTCACCAGTGACGACAGATCATAGGTCAGGATTAAATCAAGAAATGACGAATCAACAAATGTCGGTGGAACAAGGATTGATGTGACGATGCAAAAATCAACCAACATATTCACATGATTAATACTAGAGGTAATATGTTGGTTTTTTATTCACTTTTTCTCGATTACTTATTATCTATGATGAATGCAAACCCATCAACAAATAGATTGTCCTGAAGATCAATCGTTGTTGTGGGATGGGTTTTATCTAATTGTGGTGTTTATGGGTGATTAATCTTGTGATTTCCATTGGTTTGATTTTTCCCTTTCTAATGGAAATGAACCATGATCCACATAAACATTAATCAATGTCCTTTCCCATTTTTTATTCATCATTTTCCACCTTTTTTCATTCGTCAATTATGTTCTTCGTTTGGCCCATGACTCGACACATTGAGATCGATTGATCATTTCACAAACAATCATTAGAACAAATATCCTATATCTCTGACCTTATATGGAAATGGCACAATGGTGGTGTGATGATGACATTAAAAAATGGATCAAATAGGTTTTTGAGATATCTTGACACTAATGACTTTACACCGGGATGGATCATGGAATGGATATGACCCCATGGTAGTGAATGTGGAAACCTAAGGATCATAATAGAGCTTGATGATTTAGAATCGGAGCATCAAAGCATACCTGGTGGACAACAAAAGTGGCCACCGACGTGATGTCTTTGATGGGGGCATGCAGTGATGGTCACATGGCGGTGCATCGTAGAATGGTTTCCAGTGGTGGTGACCGTGAGATACCACGATGAATGTCGTGGTGATGGCGGGACATCACAGTTCACTGTGTTCAATGTTGTAGCCACCTCATTGACCAGCCATAATCAGCCGATCCATTTGTTGGATCGCCAGTCTGTGTGAGATGATCATGATAGATGAGAGGTGTCACTCCCCATTTCTTAGGGTGACGTGGCACATGGCTAGTCCGCATTCTAGATAATCTAGACAACGAGACTCATGCCAAACCGAGATAAATGGGCCACCAGGTATCCCATCGAGCTTGATGGTTGGCCTATTGGGCTTCGGTCAAATGCACTATAGAACCTGAAAATGGGATGGGTAGGAGGTGGGTAGGGCCAACAATATCATTTGGATCTAGTTGGGGTGAGCCGAGCTCAGTGGGTCGGGTCGGTCTGAATGGGTCGGTCCAGACATGGACCTGACAAACATCCTTTTACATTAAAGTCCATAAATATCAAAAAGTGTGTATCTTTGATGAGATATTTGAGGCATTGGGACCCTCAGGATGAGGCTATCCTTTAGAGATACTTTATGTGTATTTTTTTAGAACTTGGCATACTGCCTATTAGATCGAGGAGTTGGTGCTCCTGGATGAGTGTGGCAAGGAATCAATAATGTGGTTAGATATGACCTATAATGTATGGATTACCTTGACTGTGTGTCTAACCTAGACTGTGTGTCTTACCTATAATATATCTCTTACCTAGATTTTGCATCTTACCAAGACTGTTATTCTTATGTAGATTGTGTGTATTACCCAGATTCTGTGTCTTATAATGATTTTGTGTCTTACCTAGACTGAGTCAGGACTCACCATTCCCACCAGGGGGTAGGGTCATCTAGTCTTTGAATAAAATATGTGTATCTCCAACACTTCATGTGTCATCGACAATCCATTTGTTATCGATACTCCATGTGATACAGAAACACCATCTTTTACTATATGAGGGTACATTGGATTCTTATGACATTCCTATTTATGTACCATATACCTTTACATGGTGTGAGAAGACTCTATTCACTCTATTGGCTGTGATATTGAGACTATGTGTCTTATAGAGATCATATGTCTCAATGAAACATCATAATGTATCAAGAATATGTTTTCTCCTAGATACTTTTGGTATAACTATTCTAAGTTCTTACTTTTAGATAGCTTGAGGAGTGATATCTCCCTAAAATGAGCATGTCATGAATGAGACCATATGGCTGGCTATAGATGAGACCGTGAGTCTTTGAATAACTTACTAGTATACCTAAATTTATATTTTATATGTGTTATTGACATATAACTTTGTTGAGATTATTATACCTTATTAGTGGTGTTTCCTTTGCGGTCTCTTACATTGTGTTTTAGGGTTCCCTATGGATTATTGTTTTAATCATCCTAACACAAGTTGTTCCCACAAGTGCAATGTATTATTAAGATGATCAATGCTTTGAAAGAGTCATTGGTGGACTGGAGCCAGGTTGTGCTTCAACTTACCCAACAGACTTGGTGTTCTTATGTGGCATCAAACTGATGTTTTTGTACTTGCCCTTTAGGTAGGGTTTTCTGTAGAGGAGTTCCAAAGACTTATAGATTTACTTTCCTTTCTTGTGGGGATTGTATTCCGGCCTCATTTACCTTTTATTTTATTCTAAAATACCTTGTGTTTTTACTTAGTTTTTTCACATTATAACATATTTTTCAGGGATTTGTGTGTGTGTTTATAGATACTTAGTAAAATGGCTCCCATTTGTTTTGGATATGCCTACCCGGTGCTAGTCTCCAGCCCCAAGCCTATAGGAAGCTGGTTTTTGATAGTAATGGTATGAGCACTGGGGGGATGGGTCATGGTAATTTAGTATAATAGAGAGGTTAGTTTTAAATTCATTGGGTTTATAGTGTTATGTGTATCGATATCAAATTTCAGGCTACAAAATCTTGCATTTGGGAAGAAGAGGATGTTTCCATGCACACAGACCTTAATTCTTGATTTTCAACTCATTATGTGAAAACACTACATGTGGGGAAAAAGATGGTACATGCAGAATATATGAATGGGGTGTGTTTTCTATGAACCTCTTGAGTCATCTAACAAGGTATACTCTATTTATCATGGCATATCTAGTTTTGTTTCAATACGATTCCATGAAGACAGTCATGTAGAATTCCATCAAGTGATATTGAGAATGATATGCAAGGAGATGATATGGGTACATTGATTTATACAAGATACAAAACCTCTGGTTTTTGTTCCATCTATAAAACAATTTGTAGAGTATCAGAAAGTAAGTATATTACCATCATTTGAGTTGTGTATATTGAGTGAACGTCATGATATTCGTTGAAAGGGACCTCTTTGTTTCTGAGGAGATATTGACTTTCCAGTGGCTAAGGACTAGCTTGAGGTGGTGACCATGTTCTTCATCTAGTATGGAAACCATTAGATCATAGGGTGGTCCTTGCGGTGAGCCTTCTACAAGGCTCATTTGGGAGATGTTCGAGATTAGATGACCTGATCTTATGATGATGTGACCCTTTTGTATATATATTTTGATAAACATTCTTAGAAAAGGGGCTATCACCATAAAATATAAGTGCTATGAATTCCAAAGATATTCTACAGCATCAGTAGGATGATATGTTGGTATATAATTATTCATCGAGGAATACCATTCATTTCTGGTACTTGATGAATACTATCCGACTAGAACTTCAAGGCATGTGAATATGAGTGAGGTTTGTTTAAGAACATCCTATATTGCTCTTTTACTCTATGCACTCCTACAAATGCTAGGCTGGTAGAGAGAACCTTTTTCGGTTAATTTCCCTTGGCATAGCAGATACATCTAGTGGATGTCAACAAAGGGAAAGAAGAAGTAGAGACCTCAGAAGTAAGAAGATGATGTCTATATTAGAGACATTGACTTGTTAGACCAAAACTGTATCATGTATATATTCTCTTAGAAGGATAGGGGCATGAGACAGTGATAATTCCTAGAGTTCTTCTCGGAAAATGACTTAGAGTTGGTATATACTCCTAAGAAGATTAACGTGGAAGTATATGCTCTTTGTAGAAGATCCAGGTCATATTTTCAAAATGGGGAAACCAATCAGTTGGCCTCATTATAGTTATCTTTCATGGATAGAGATGATTCATCTTACCTCCATTTGGTGGTTTTTACCCATCCAGTCTTATAGTGAGCTAGGGAGGCATATCACAACGATAATAGCTGTGATAACTTATGTCCCCAATCTTTCATGGGTAGTTCCACTAATTAATATTCAAATGGTGGAGATCATGTAATTCCTTTCAGAGGATGATCGATAGGAGAAGGGGATTAATAGAGTGGATAGATGCATCTGAACATGCATTTGGGTGTCATGGAAGACACCATGGGTGTCATAACAAGTTAAAGATGGGATTACCTGCTAATATAATAGGCAAGAAATTGTTTGAATTGGTTTTGTTATTTCTTAACACACTATTTCGAGACATTGTGCTTGGAAGGGGATTCTATTTTCTTCTATGGGGTTCCAAGAAGGGAGTGGGAAACAGATATCGATAGACTTTGTGAAAATTTTATCACATACATCCAAGGGAACTGATACAAACTGTGTGATCATGGACTGACTCACCATGTCATCCACTTCTTAGCTTTTCAGGAGCAGAGTTCAATAGAGAGCATGTGATGTCTCTATGTGCATGAGATATATCGAATCCATGGAATCACATAGAAAATAGTTTTTTTATCATGATTTTCGATTTGTATCATGTTCATGGAGATCTAGGAACAACAGGATAAGACCTCTGTGAGCAGTTGATTCCTTTAGTGTGTTTCTGGTGGCAGCATGAGAATCTCTGGAAGAGAACATGAGAGTGGGGGGGATCATGTTCGTGATCGTACCCTCATCTATTTGGGTATACCTTGGTTTTTATTTCAAGGACGTACAACCTTATAGTTTGGATAATTAAATGATTTTGATCTTCTTGATACATTTTATATAAAAATCCTGGGGAAATTATGAGACAAATAACGAAGACTATTTTTGATTTTAAGGGCTAGAGATCTCAAAATGATCCATAGAAAAAAGTTTTTCTTTTAATAGTGTGTGAGAGAGGTTTTCCAAAAAAGTGGAATAACACTTAAAAATATCTCAGATTAGAAATTGGAGGGAATAATTGTGAATAGAGTAGTGGTTTTACACTAGTTTCAACCTATGTTTAGTCTTCGCAGTTATAATATGGAAAAACCCAAAATGGGATAACTATAAATAAAATTATTTAACAAAATTATTTTATTTTTCAAATCCTTATAACTCATGAATAGTATCTTGGATTGAAAATCTGTTACCACCATTTACTTTTTAATGAGGGGTTTTCTTTAGGTAGTACCTAACCACCACAACCTTGGTTCAAGGGCGGATGTATGTTTTTGGACATGAACATCATTAAAATATATTAATAAACATATTTAATTTTGATGTTACATGTTGAGGAAGTGGAATTTTCTTTTTTCATATGCCTCCATAAAAATATAGGGTTATCATCATAGCACTGAAATTTATATATGGCAAGGATGGGGAGGTTCTCTCACCGGCCACAATGGAACAGAGGTTAGGATTCGATCAAGAGACAAAGAATCAATGAACACCAGTTGAACAATGATCGATGTGATGACACGTCATCAATATATATCTGTATGTTATCCAAACATGATGTAGGGTGTGTCTTTTGATTATCCTTTACACTATTCTTGATATTCTAGGATGAACACGAACCAATCCATAAATATATTGGCCCACTGATTGTTCATTGTTACAGGATTGGTTTTACCTACTTGTGGGGTTAATGGGGGATTAATCTTTTGATTACCATTGGTTTTATTTCTCCTATCTAACATAAAAAAATCCAGGATCAACATGAACATAAATCTATGTCCATTACCATTTCTTGATTCATGATTTTCCTCCCATGTTCTACCATCGTTGCGGGAATTCTTTTTTTGTCTTTCCACTCGACACTTTAATATTGATCGATTGATCTTTGCACATTCAATCATTGAAACAACAATCTAATATCGTGGTCCTGGGATGGAAAAAACACAATGAAGGTGAGATGATTATGGTATTGAATGGTTCAAAGTGATGTGGGAGATATCATCACTCAATCAACTTTTCATTATGATGGATCATGGAATGGATCCGAGCCCACAACTGTGATGGTGGTGACCTGAGGATCACATAACAGCTTAATGATCATGAATCAGAGCACTGAAGAAAACATGGTGGCCTACGGAAGGGTCCACCAGTGTATTGTCTCTAGAGACTATTGTTGGTGCTCGTCATATGCTAGTGTGGCTCGGAAAGTCTACATGTGGCATCATCCATCCTAGCTCATAAAAGATGATGTGGAGCTAGTAATACACGGAGCTCCATTACATTCAATGTGGTGGTTCCCATATTCAATGTGATAGTTCCATTGTTAAACTTTATGGCACACATGTTCAACTTGATGGATCTCATGTGAAATGAGGTGGCACCTACATTGACTGGACTCATACAGGGGAGTCGTGCACGAGATCACCGGTCAATGTGAGCAAATAGATCCGGATGGGGGGAGATTCCCCCCAATGCTTGGGGTGATGCAGCATGCACCCATTTTTCATGCTAAAGAAGTTGGCCCATGCAAATTGGGTTGGACAGGGAGAATAGGTCCACCGGGTGGGCCAGTGGGCAGGACAACACGAACTTGCGGTCCATGGTCCAATAGACCCATGTGCCCAAAAAGGCCCAAGACATAAGAATAGGTCAGACCCAGCCAAGGTGGATAAGTTAAAATGGCCTATAAGTCCACGTTTTAATGGCCCAATGAGCCTGGAAACGGGCTGGACTTGCAGAATTGGCCAGACCCAGTTAGGGCGGGATGTGGCCAGTGGATCGGGTCGACCCAGCGGGTCGGGTCAATGAGCCCTAGGTCTGGTCAGGTTAGTCTGACCATGATGTCCTGGACCCATACCCCACCATCCCTTTTTTACTTAAAAAAAGATAAGTCTAAACCAGTGTGTATGTTTGACTTGTCTTGTTCGGAGTTGGGACCCTCACAATGAGGTAATACTTTTGAGATACTCTATGTGAGTTTTTGTGGATGTTAGAGTACGTCTTATTATATTGAGGAGTAGGTACTCTCAGATGAGTGTGCTAAGGATGGAATCAAGTAGATGGTTATGACCTAGAATGTGTGTCATACATAGAATGTGTGTCTTAACTATAAATTTATCTTACCTAGATTGTGTGTCTTACCTAGACTTGGTGTCTTACCTAGATTGTGTGTCTTACCTATATTTTTTGTATTACATAGACTTTGTATCTAACTTAGATAGAGTCAGTAGTCCCTTATCCCACTCAGTTGTGGGTCGTATATTCTTTTATGACACTGCATTTTTCACTGACACTCTGTGTGTTACTGATACTCCTTGTGTTACTGACACTCTGTATGTTACTACATGAGGGTACTCTAGATTCTTGTGACAACATTGTTTACATCCAATAGACTTATAATTGGTCTGGGAAGACTCTAATGACTCTATTGGTTGTGATATCAAGACTCTATTACATAGATAGATTAGATGTCTTAGGGAAACTTCATGATGTATCAAGAACATGTGTTCTCTCATATACATTTGGTAGACATTTTCTATGTGATTACTTTCAGATAGCTCAAGGAGTGAGATCTCTCATAATAAAGCATGCTACAAATGAGACCATATGGATGGCAGTAGATGAGACCTTGATTCTTGGAATCCATTATGAGTATACCTAAATGTTTTGTTATATGTGTTGTTGACATATAAATATGTTGAGAAGACTATTTCTTCTTAGTGGTGGTTCCTTTGTGGAATCTTACATTGTGTTTCGGGGTTCCCTAGTGAGTATTATTTTACTCTCCCCTGCACGGGATTTTCCTGCACGTATTGTGTCATGTGCAAATGATTGACGCTTAGATAAAGTCCTTGGTGAACTGGGGCCATGTGGTTCATAGAGTGACCCGATAGATGAGGAGTGGTTATGCAGCTTTAGAAAGTTGTTTCTATGCCTACACATCAAATAGGGTTTTCTATAGTGTAGTTTTATAGACATGTTTCTTTACATTTTTTTTGTTGTCCTAGTATTTTTACCCTATTTATGTTCAATTTTCTCCTATCGTAGCTTGTGTTTTTTAAATAGTATCTTCACTTTACATCATTTTTGTCTTGGTTTTTTGTGTATGTGTGTGTATTTACTTAGAAAAATTCCTCCCATTTGATTGAGATACACATACTCAATGTTAGTCTCCAGCCCCTAGCCTATGTGAGGCATGCTTGGGGTAGTCATTGCATGGGACCTAAGGGATTGGTCAAGATAAAAACTATATTTTTATATATTATATAGGATATTTATAATTTATTTGTTCTTATAGTATTATTATATAACACACACGTTAAATAATTCCATTTTGTTTTAGTATGATAATTTTGTTTGTGGATGTGGGGACTACCACCTCCTCAAGTCGATGTTATACATTCACAGACAACATAGATTGTATTAAGGATGGTTTTATCTAAAACTATTTGATATAAATTAAAAATGTATTAAATTCATGTCATAATTTGTTTATTTAAAATATATTAAATCATTTTCTTTAACATCATTTCACACACAGAAAATTGATAATGTCATTTGTGGACTGGTGGACAATTGCCTCCTCGATCATGTGTGATTAATTTTACATCAAAATAATTATATATATATACGTATATATTACTAAATAGTGTGATATATATGATATAATTACAATTCTGTAAAGATAAATTTTACTTACTTTTTTTAATAATGATCATTGAAAAATCGGAATGCTACTCATGCATATGTAAGACCAACCATCTCAATGATTGTAATATTGGTTAATTTTACATAACCAACATTTATAATCGGTCATAAATTAACAATTTATGAATAAATATAATTATTATATTATAATTAAATATTATATTCTTGTAAAATGACCCCTTTGACCATGGGTGACCTGTCAAAGTCATTTCTGACACATAAACAGAACATAGTCCAAACACCCAAAATAAACCAAATTGTAAAAGTAGTTGTTAAAAATTTATAATGAGGGAAATAAAAGTAATAATAAACATTAAAAAATTTATAATGTATGTAAATAATTTACATTTTCTCATTATTCATGATGAAAAAGGCACACGTGACAATTCAGAAACAATATAAGGTACTTCCTCTCAATCTCCATTCATTGGGACATTTATTGAAAATATGCACCATTATTATTTTATAAAGTGTAAATACATCCCCTTAAACATTTCATATCCATATCTTATCTATTCTAAAGTTATTTAATTTCTTTTAATAAGTTATAATTTCATGTGGAATATGATTTAAATGACAAAAGGGGTATGGGGTGCTTTGAATGTTTAACGATATAGTCTTCTCATTTCAATAATATTGATATTATTTTATATAATGATTTAAATGGATATAAAATTATTATAAAAAATATGTGTAATTTTAATTCCATTAAAGAAATTCAAAAAAATATAAGCATTTTACATTTTTTATGGAATGTTATGACATATGACAAAAGAAATGTTTTATTCTTAGTATATATAGCAACATCGAATTTTCTTCCATTGTGACCATTTATTTTATTTTTTTATTACATTAAAAGATTTTAATTTCATTAAAGGAATAATATTTTTCCATATTTTTTTTTAATTTTGGTTTTGAAAATGTTTTTTCAAATGAAATGTTTTTTATAAAAATGTTATTTTTAAAGAAAATGGTATTTAAATATTTGAAAGTGGTATTAAAATGAGTTTAAATGTGTTTTTCAAATGGTGAAATGTGTTATTTAATGTTTTGGTTCATGAAAATTATAAATTATGGGTGAATATAGATAGATATATAACATATTCCGTAATGATTATATTCTCTATAGAATTATATTTTATCTTGGCCATTTGGTTATTCCAATTTAAAAGGGTTTGGTAAGGGTTCAGAAATTGTTCAATGTGAGGATGTCATAAGGTACCTACACGAATTTTATGTGTTTTCTAATTAATTATCATGTAATAAATTTGTTTTTATAAGGTAAAATAAATTATATTTATTAAATAAGGATACTTCCCCCTTCAGTTAAAATTTAATTTTCTCACATATCTGTTTTCATGTGTTTATATTTGTCTTAATAGACTGGAAATTCCATTATTTATCCCTTGTTGAGAATTTTATTCTCATATCATATTTCTCAATTTCCTTCACATGACATATTGGGGATTAAGGGATTGGAATAATTCACCATTAAAGTTGTAAATTGTTTTCATAAAACTGGCCATGACATATTTTTAATGATATGCATTATGACAAAAATGGATACTATTTTGTTGTGTCTACTTTTTATTTTATAGGATTTTTTATGTATGATTTATATGATAATTTTATAAAACACAAAATATAAATATTTCCTCAATGTGATAGAATGTAAAAATCTTGACCTAACAGAATATTATATTATGTTAATTTCTTGGACCAAATAGTTTGTACAATACGTCAGTTTAAATATATTTAGACGTTATTGTTGTATTATTAACATGTCAATAAGATATTATACATTATTATCATGTAAAAATGATATAGAATTTAAATATTACCATTTTTCTTCTTTTAAAATATTTCGGTTCAAAATGTTTTTCTATAGTGGAAATAGGGAAGCAATAGTGGGAAATAACATATAAGAAGATAACTTCCAAATAAATATCATGAGATAGTATGAATAAATACAGAAATGCTAGTTGCAATGATGGATCAGGTGAATCAAGTGATAAATGGTGATGGTATCCATGTTAGAGATTAAATCGACAGACCACAAAGGAACATGTCATTTTTGGAGAATTTTATAAGGCAACATCCCCCATTATTTAGTGTCACTTTTGACCATGTGACAGTTGGTGTATGGATAAATTCTCAAGATAATATTTTTGATGTCATGGGGTATTATAAATGTAATATTTTTACCCTTATTATTTAACATTTTGAAGTTGAATCTGATCAATGGTGGTATTTTTTTATGAATTCCATAGAGAAAGAGGATCTTGATTACATGGAATTAGAATCATTAGAGGAACTTTTCCATGATAAATATTTTCATTAGGTTTCTTGACAAAAAATAGATAAATCAATACGTGGAATGGTGGAAAAAATATGATGATAATTTATATTCATATGAAGTATTCTTCACAAGATTGTCTAGGTATGTGTCAGATTTAATTCAGGATAATTTTAGAAAAAATATTCAGGTATACTCATGAATGAAACTCGTTCTAATAAGATTTTTGTCTGAGTGGGAATTTAAAATGATGTATGTTGTGATGAAAATTTTGACAAGGAGTTTTTTAAATCTTATGGGCGTCGTGATGATGAAAATATGAAGTAGTCAAGATGGAAGGTAGAGGGGAAACATGTAACAAATTAATGTGGTTGTAAAAAAGGATAACTAATCTTTTAGAATCTGTGGTAATAATAACCCTTGAAAATGACTTATGAAGACATAGATGTGCTTCCGATATGTAATGATAGATATGTTGGTATGGAGTATTGAATACTACTCTATACCAATATTATGATCGCAATAGAACAGAATATGCACAATATACAAGTGATGGTGAATTGTATACTTTAAAAATTTCATAAGGAAATTTTGTATAAAAAAAATCACAACACCTCTAATAAGAAATTATCATATTAGAGAAATATATAGTTCTTTGGTATAAATCTTAAGATACATATCTTACAATGATATTCTGGTATAAGGCGTATATAATCTCTTACAATCAGAGATAAAAGTTAGAAATTTTATACAAAAAGAAAACTTCTTAACTATTAAAAAGTAGTTGAAAATTACCATCTTTTTTTTAACCCAAAGAAGTGGTTATCCAACAACCTTGTATAAAGGTCCCTTGGATTATACTTACAAGAAAGTATATCTTACCCAAACCCAGGTAATCCCTCAATCCTAAGAGCGGTATCTATCTTGCTATCCCTATAAGCCCTCAATTTGTAAGGAAATCGACACCTCTGACTTCACAACACAATGTCTAAGATTTTGAGGAAATTTCACCTCTTCAAAAAGCAATTCTACACGAAGCAAAGTTTGAACAAGCTATTCAAACATTCTGTATGAAGACTGAGAGTTTATAAGAGCCTCTCACTCTAGAGAAATTCACATTTAGATAGATGAACTCTAAAATGCAAGTGTGTAAACTCCGGAACTTGTGAACTTGTATGGATCACATCATTTGAGGTCCTATTTATAGATTTCAAAAACTACTGGTCAGTTCCACTCCGATGATCATATTTCATTAAATCACAGAGGGACCTGAAAAATTAGAAAACATATAATGGTTAATTTATAACAGAAACAACAACATCATTTTATATAACCAAACATGAATATAGATAACTTACACCTTAAGTGAATGGAATATAGAATACAATAAAATTGAAATGATATAAAAGTAATTAAAAGATTTAGAATTCTAAATAAATAAAGCATGGAATAATAAATTCCAAAATTATGAATTTTGAAATGGATATTCTTAAAATCAGTACAAGTAAAGTATAAGAAAATATTTTATGAAAACTCGGTGTTACAAATTCTGGTATCGGTATCATAATTTACAACATGATAGAATATAACCAGTATCAGATTATAGAAGGCACTGCATAAGGAAATTCATTGTACCAATTTCTTATCTTCTGGTATCAATATCATAAGAAATAGTATCACTGTCTCTATGGTATTTTGAGAATATTATTCAGAAATGCGGAATGTAAATTTCAGTTATATAAATCAAGGCTTTGAAAACATAGGCATTTAAAAATGTATGGAAATAAAATTTCTTGTATTCAAAATCTTGGTATAAGTAATTATGTATAGGGATTTCCGGTATGGCATAAAAACGGTATGAAAAATCTATCTTAAAACAGAAATTCTATAATTTTATGTATAAGGAAAATAGGATACCAGATTACTATTCTAGATGGAAATCAGTATTGTAGTGAAAACAGAGAATGAGAAACGGTGTCTTAATGAATTCCGGTATAGTATTATAATGAACCTAATTTTGGAACTTTAAGAACTATTTCGGCATGGAAAAAGAATTTTCAAAAAATAAAAATATTTTTATCTTTAATGTTTAATGAAATTTTAGTTATAAGGTAATTTATGTAAGTGTAAGGAAATATATGAAAGTGTAAGGAAAATATATTTATGAAGGTTTTTGTGATTTTAAAAATAAAATCTTAAGGAATGGAGAGGTCTTGTAGACCTAACAATCTCTCCCTTTTTGGAATACACAAACAACTTCAAAAAATATGACAAAGAAAAGAAATAAATTCTTAGAGTTAGAAATACTTATCACCCTCTTATGTGTATAACTTAGGTTAAATTATTCATCCCTTAGGTAGATTTTCATAGAGTGTACAAATCATGCCCTCAAATATATATTCTTCTATTTAGATATACTCCCCCTTAGATGTAAAACTCATCCTTATATATGAAATTTTGGAAATTTATTTTTCCTTAGATTTTACTGCAAGGAAATTTTTTACTTTATAAATTTTTCTTCCTTTTACCTCTTCCTTTGATTGAATTCTCCCCCCATTATGATTTTCAAAAAAAATTGAGAGGGACCTGTAAGGTTAGAAAGAAATATGCACAAGAAAAAATATATGAAATATTTCCAAGGATATTTTCATTAAGTTTCACATGAGATAAAATAAGAAAAAAATTCGGCATGGAAAAAGAAATGTTTCAACCCTCCTCCTTCTCCTCTGAAATAATACTTTTCACCAAGGACTAAATCTTTTTCATCTCCTTGTGATCTTCTTGAAGCTTCTTTATCATGGAATCTTGCTCAACTATCTTCCTCTCAAAATACTGGATCCACAATTCTTGGGACTGACTCTTATCTTTAAGAACATTGATCACTTCCACTTGTGATCTGATTTCTTCATAAGACCAAAAGATATAATTTTCTGATAATTGACAAAATTGGCTACAATATTCATTTGATCAAGAAGATTTTTGCCTTCATTTTTCCTCGCATATACCTCACTTGCAAATTTCTCTCAGAAAGAAGTCCGATCTTTAGTCAGCTCATTTTCTACATCATTGAACGCTCCCTTTTTTGATTCATGATGTCTGTGAATTGTAGAGATTTACCTGATAAGGTTCGAGTCTGGCTCATCCCTTTCTGACAAGAAGATTTTTTATATTTGTTATCAATGAGAAAATTATTATGATCGGCTTATCCTTTCACAACCATGTACATTAGCATAGATATTTAATCTTTATTTTGATTTATGGTTTCCTGCATCATTTGGCTCTAGGAATCTATGTTGGAAAGTACCAGAATGGTAACTACTCATTTCCTTATTGAACGTTTTACAAATTCATCACCTATAGATGATGATGACTCAGAGTCAGATTCTTCATTAATGACCTTCAGAGTAGAGTATTATGGATTCTCAAGATTTTGAGGATAGTCAGCATCTGAATGGGAAGCCATAATGGCCTTCCATTTATCAACTTTCGACACTGGAGAGGGTTTGGAACCCTGAGGTAATTCCCTATTTTATATAGACTTATCATCTCCAAGTCCTCCTTGAATCTCTTCTTCTTTCTCTTCTTCACTTCTGCTATCACTATCTTCGGATTCGTGGATTTTATCTTCATCTCTGGTTATATCAATCTCTTCTTCTACCTCTTCTACTTCATCAACTTTGGTCTCGTCATCTTCTTTATCTTCTTCCTTGGTAGAAACTCCCAAGGTTGCAACATAATCATCAACTTGTCTAATCACATCAATTTTTTCTTCTTGAATTGTCTCATCCTCTTCTTGTGCTTCTACTTGCGGTTCCAGAATAGGTTCTGGTTTCACTACAAGATTCATCGCTTTCTTAGGTTTCATAGTGACATCCGGTACCAGTAGCTTCTCAAAGGATTTTTCTACTCCCTTCGGCAAAGATTGTATAATCTCTCTCTCATTTCTCTTTCATATCTACTTCTCCATAGCTTGTTTCTCTAACACATCAGCAGTTTGAATCTTCAAATCCTTTTCCTCTATTAGATTCAACTGAAAGGTTGGATCCCCTTATTTCCTGGATTCACCTAACTTCCTCCAACCAGTTACGATATCATCAGATTAAGCCATCTATTTCATTATCACTGGTGATGATAAAGCCTGAACTTATGAGACATAATCGTCATGAGAAACATTATCTGACATTTTCTTCATCTGAGCACTTTTTGAAGATTCAGGTACTGACTTTTTTGGTGTCGCATTGGTCGATTCTAGAAGAGATTTCTTAAATACCGGCTTTTGAACATCTGGTGTGACCAATTCATCAAACTTCATAGAGTGCAGATTGTATGAAAGTATTATTCTCTTCAGTGTATCTTCAATTTGTAATAGAATCGTACAAGGCTTTAAAGTGAACATTCATGTAATTATAATTTCTGCTAAAACCATAAAAAATTATTCTTGAGATAGTGGCTGGGTACGTCAGGATTTGGGATTTGATGGTACTGTATTTCACAACATTAATCGTAAGAAAAATATACTTTACAACATTAACCATCCCGGGGTTGATGAGAAAGTCTAACAATAGAATTTCACATGTCTTTAAGGAATATTTATCCCATTTCCTTGAAATAAATAACCCATACATCCATAATTACACCAACTTATGGTCCACTAATAAGTGTGAAAGCTTCGGAGTCTTAACTCCCATGATGTTGAGACTTTCTAAAGCATAGTTCTTCTCAAAAGAGTAGTCCTTATCCTGAATTTTATAAGAACATATGAGGGCCTCTCATTCATAGGGAATCTTCAAGATGTCAGTAGCTTTACAGAAAGAAAAAGTGTATGATTTTTCATATGCCTTAAAAATGAAATACTCCTTGTGATCCTTCTCAAGGAAATTGACATAGTAATACAACTCTACGGCTAGGTCCGAATATATAGGATCTTGAAACTTGAATTTTTCTATACAAATACTCTCCAAATGATTACATTTGATAATATGAGAGATGAGGGAGTCATGCTGATTGTAAAAGTCTGAGCATACAAGTATCACCTAAAATATCATCTTGTATTTATTCTCTTTGACCACTATCTGGTCAGAACATCCAGACATTCGGATCTATAAGAAATCTTTGATGAAATATGATATGATAAACTCTAACGCAGCAGAACTTCAACTTGAAGGCTTGTGGAACTTGTGGTGTCCTCATGAAGTGGGTTAGACCTTTTATAGAAAAACTATGACCTTTAAACGTTTATAAGGAAATCAAACAGCCGAGATTTGTCCAAAATGATCTAATGGTTAAATATTTTTGAAAATATATATCCATACCGAAATAAAAGTTAGATTATAAGAAAATATGAATTCAAAAAAAAAAATTATTAAAAGAAAGAAATACCATAAAATTTAATTGTATGAAAGTAACTAGGGACTAAGAAAATGTACCTTCAAGGAATCAACGATAAAATTATTAGTATCAAAGGAAAAAAATTCCTTGGTATTGGAAAAACTTGACACCAGAAATTTGACTCCTGGAATTTCAAATCCAGAAATATAGATTTTGAGAATTTTGATTCCAAGATTTTCAAAATAGTAAAGAAATTTCAAAGAATGAATAAAACCTTAAAGTTGGTTTAACTTAAAAAAAATTCCATTATGGTTAAAATTTATTAAATAAATATTATATATAAATTTCAAAACTGAATTTTTTTTGGAACAGTTAAATTTCAAGTCTGTTGAGAAAATAGTTACTGGAAAAATCTCAATTCTGAAACATACTGATTCTGTAAAAACAAACTTTTGTGGAAAAAAAATTTATTTAAAAAAAATTCAAACATATGTTGTCCCCCTTAATTTACAAGTATCTTACTGTGAGGAGATGATTAAAAAAGATGTATATATGAATGATTATCTTATAGATATCATTTCTAGCATCTGTTTTATGTATTCAAATCTATCGGATGATAATGGTTTGGTAAAAATATCAACAAGTTGTTATTTCTTTCTGATTAATTGAAGAGTTATAACTCCTTTGAGTGTGTGATCCCTAAGAAAGTGATGTCTAATATCTATGTGCATAGCATGGGAGTGATGTACTGGGTTTTTACTTAGGGTTATGGAACTATTATTATCACACAAGATTTGAGTTTTGGTAAAACTCATGCCATAATCTGTGAGTGTGTGTTTCATCCACAACACTTGAGCCCAATAAATTCTAGCTTGTATATATTTTTCTTTAACAGTGTAAAGTGCTATAAAATTTTGTTTCTTACAAGACCAAGAAACTAAGGAATCTCATAGGAAATGAAAAGTTCTGGATATACTCTTTTTATCCATTTTACTACTAGAAAAATCAGTATTTGAAAATATTTTTAGTTCCAAAACATTTCCAGAATAATAAAAATGTCCTAAATCCAAGGTTCCTATTATGTAGTGAAAAATTCTGTTCACAGTCGTACGATGGGATTCTTTAGTATTTCCTTGATATCTTTCACATAATCAAATAGAAAACATTAAGTCAGGTCGACTTGTTGTTATTTAAAGTAAACTTCCTTTCATTCCTCTAAAAAATGTTTGATCCACAGTTTTACATGCTTAATCAATATCAAGAGTATTAGAAGTTCCGATAGGTGTACTTATACTCTTCGTGTTATCATTGAAAAACTTTTTACGATGATATATGATATAATTATGTTGAGATATATAAGTTCCATCTCGTTTTTGATAAATTAGAAAGCCATAAAAGAATGTTAACTCACCCATCATTCTCATCTCAAACACAAACATTATAAGATCTATAAAGGAATCTCTTAAGGATTATTTATTTGATCTGAATATAATGTTGTCAACATATTTTTTCACAGTTAAAATGTAATTCTTATCTTTCTTTATAAATTTTTTTGGATCCATGGTTCACTTAGAATATTTGTTTTGAAGTAAAAATATTTTAAGTCTATCATACGAAGATCTAGGGGATTTTTTAAGGTTATATAATGCTTTTCTATGTTTATAGACATGATTAGTATGTTTTGCATCTTTAAAACCAGGATGTTTCTCTGCATAGACTTATTCTTGTACATATAAATTATGGAATGCACACTTCACATCCATTTGATAATGTTTAAAATTATAGAACACTGTAAATTCAAGAATAATTTTGATAGATTCAAGTCATGCTACCAGTGCATAGGTTTCTTCATAGTATATTACTTCTTATTGGTTATAACCATTAGCAAATAATCTTGTATTATTTCTAAATATAATCCCATTTTCATCACATTTACTTTTGAAGACACATTCTACACCAATAATAGATGTATCCTTATGTCTCTCAACCAAGGTCTAGATATGATTTGTTACAAACTCATTGTGTTCATCTTGCATAACATTTATCCAATCTTCATCACCTATGGATTCCTTAGGAGTCTTTGGCTTGAATTGGGAAATATAAGAAACATTTTCAATTTCATTCCTTAAGAAACATATAGTCTTTACAGGTTGATTGACATTTCCTATGATATTATCAGTATGATGATTTCTAAGTAACAAATGATTTGGATTTTGTAAATATTTATCATCAACATAAGGCAGAAAATCATTAGGGTTAAATGTTTTAGGAATATTTTTGTAAAAAAAAATTAGAAGAATATTCAATTATAGGTTTTTAACATTTTTAGAAAATATACCTGGATGATTTAAAACAGGTTATTTGAAAACAAAAGGATCAATTTCATCAAATTTAACATGTATCGTTTCCTCCACAGTACAACTATTTTTATTGAAAACTCTATAAGCCTTAGAGTTAGTGGAATAGCCTAAGAAAAATTTCTTCATCAGATTTTCGTGAAAATTTGTGTAAGTTATCCTTAGTATTAAGGATAAAAACATAACAACCAAAAACCATGAAGTGAAAAACTTTTGGTTTTTAACCAGTGCATATCTTATAAAGAGTTTTATTAAGAAACTGTCTTACCAAAACGTGATTTATAGTATAACAGGAAGTAAATACAGCTTCAGCCCCAAAGTTTTTTTCTATAGATTATTCACTCAACATGGTTCTAGTTATCTCTTGAAGGATTCAGTTTCTTCTTTCAACAACACCATTTTGTTGAGGAGTTCAAGGAACTGATTAATTAAGAGTAATACCATTCTTACTACAAAAATGTTTTTTAAAATATAAATTTATAAACTCACCACCATGATCACTATGAATAGTTATCAATGGTAGGTTTCTATCATTTTTAACTTTAACTCAAAAAGTTCAAAAATAAGAAAAGGCTTTAGATTTTCGTACTAGAAAATAGTCCCACGTGAATCTAGTGTAGTCATCAACATGAAAAAATACATAATATTTTCCTCCAATACTTCCAGTTTGTGTAGGACCATATAAATCCATATGCACTATCTGTAGGAATTTAGATGTTGAAACATCACTAGAAGATTTAATTCTAGATTTGTTTTTCTTTTCTAACTATCAAGGGTCACAAACTTTTGATGAATCAATACTTAGAACCGGTATATCCTTAACTTATCCTTCTTTGAGAGATTACTAATATTTTTATGGTTTCAGTGTCCTATCCTTCTATGCCAAAGCCATGATTGATCTTCAATTGCACTTAATCATGGAAGGTCTTGACTTCTTTATACTTCTATGCTTAAAGTATTAACATTCTCATGCCTATGTGCAGTATGAATATATTCATCCTTGGAATTGTAAAATAATAACTTATCATTCCTAAAATTCACAAGGTAACCTTCATCACATAATTGTATTATGATTATAAGGTTTTACTTATTACCATTAACAAATATAAGATTAAAAATTAATTTTTTTACAAGAAGAATGATATTACCTATACTGACAATATCTCCTTCAGAATTATCTCAAAATGATACTTTTCTACCTTTCATTTTGTGAATCTTATGGAAATAAATTTTGTTACCAGTAATATTATGAGAATATCTACAATCCATATACCAGATATTTTTGGTACATTATTCATTTTCATACAGAGAAAAAAGTTCGATCTTCGGAATCCAAATGGGTTTGTATCTGGGGTTAGATAATAGAATTTTTGGAACCCACATTTGTTTGAAAAAATAAGCCTTCTAGTAACCTACATATTGAATTTTTTTAAGGAACAAGTTTTCCTCAAATTTCCTCCACTTTTACATTTGATACAGAATGTGGTTTTGGATGGAATAAAAGAGTTATTTATGAAAATAGGTTTTTTGTGAGTATAAACTACTCTATAAATATTTCTGTGAGGTCTAATTTGGGAATAAATCTTGTCAATGTTTTCTTGACCATAAGTAATGTTGGAAAGAAGTTTAATAAATGAAAATATTTCAGATTTTATTCTTGTGACTACATTCTTATACTCATGAACTATTTCCTTCGAGTTTGATTTTTCCTCAAAAACATTTATTTTTGAAATATCATTCTTAAGATCATTAGAAAGTTTTACCTTTTCAGAATTAACTTCCTTAATATCTTTAGAATGTTTTTCAAATATCTCATCTTTATCTTCAAGATATCTAGTGATATTTGAAATCTCTTTTATAAGAACTTTTTCTCTAGTATTTTCCTTTTCTCATTTTTTTGAAATTTTATAATTTTTTTCTTCAAACAACTTCGAAAATCTAGATACTTTTTCATAAGAAAGTATTTCTTCATTATCTGAAGATGATTTAACTTCATCAGAAGTAATATCTATAAGATATTAATTCTTATAAAGAGATAAATTTATCAAGGCCTCAGAAGAGCATACCTTGGCCATAAGACAAGTATTTGGGAAAGAAGTAGTAGCAATGAGTCCCATATTATTATATACTGATGAATCAGATTCAAGAGATTAAGTTTCAAAAGAGTCTCCACAAATATAAATCAATGTGTCATTTTATTTTTGAAATTTCTTGTGTTTGGAATGGTATAAATTCTTCTTGTTTCTCTCAAAATACATTTCCTTTTTATCTTTATTTTTCAAAATAGGGCAATCAGGTCTGATATAAACTGTTCCTCTCCATTCGTAGCAGGAACCTTCCCCATCCATCTTTTCATTGTAGTCTCTCATCTTAAACATATTTTTATAGTTTTTCTAAGAATCTATCTTGTTCATTCTTCGAGCAAGATTAGTTTACTCATTCTTAGATTTTTCTGTATCACTTGATTCTGACAGAATAGTAACTTTCTTTGACACTGATCTAGTAACTCATTCTAGAGTTTTATATTTCGTATGGTTAAAAGTTGTTGTGAATCCAACACTTAAATTTTTATTATTTTTCATAATCTTCCCCCCATCTCTCTTCATTCTAGTCTCGTGCTGAAGAAGAGTTCTAAAATGCTCATCTAAGGAAATCTGGGTGACTTTCCTGTTACCATCAGTTGTTGTGCTCTTGGACTCCCATTTATTTGGCATGATGTCTTTGATATTGTCAAAAAGTATTTCATCATCATGAACTTTTTTTCACATAGGTAATAAGATTTTGAAAATGTTTATGAACCATTGTTGAACTTTTCTTATGAGTTCTCCATAAGGAAAGCTAAGTCCATGCTATTTATCTCTTAACATAACACTTCTTGTCTCTATAACTTTAGAAGTTCTAAAATGTGTAACTTCCAATTTCTTTTAGATACTATTTGAAGCTTCACATTAGTATATTTGACTGTTATGTTCATAGTCATGGAACATAGAAATGTATTTCTGACTCTGAAATTAATTTGATATTTCACTCTCTCCAGATTAGTAAAAGTTCTCAATTCCTTATCAGGAATATTATAATCTCTTTTCAGCATTAGGTTCTTATCAACTCCAGTATTAATAATGAATGTCTTCATCCTATATCACCAGTACTCATAATCATTTCAATTAGAAATAGGCGGTCTAGTAGGATTTAAATTGTCTAAAGAACCAATATGCATGGATCCTACCTTAAAAATGTACCATTCTTCAACAAAAACGTTAGTCGTAGTGCATTACGAAAATATAAGGTTCTTAAAAAAACGTTAAAAAACTAGAGTCCAGTCTTGTGAGTCCAAAAATATGATTCTGAAAATATAAAAAAGTAGAATATATTTTCTCTTCTGAATCTAATCGTGAGATTAAATCATATTGAACCAAAACTCTGAAACCAATTGATAAATTGATTTAGAGTAAGAGGTAACCTTCTTTGAAACTAATTGATTGGTTGGTATGAAGAATGAAATACTACTCTATACTAATATTACGATCACAATAGTACTGAATATGAAAAATATACAAGAGGAGGGGGTGAATTGTATACTTTTAAAATTTTCTTATGGACATTTGGTTTAAACAAAATTTACAACGCCTCTAATAAGAAATTATATTCTTGGAGAAATATTGAGTTCATAAGTCTAATGCTTAGGATACTTATCTTACGAAGAGATTCTATGACAAGGAGTACAGAATCTATTACAATCAGATATATAAGTTATAAATATTATACAAAATGAAAACAATTTAACTTTTATAAACAACCGAATATTACAATATTCTTTTAACGGAAAGAGGACAGTATAAAACAAACTTGTATAAAGGTCCCTTGTTTTATACTTATAAGAAATTATATCCTACCCAAACCCAGGTAAGCCCTCAATCCTAAGATCGGTATCTATCTTTAAATCCCCACAAGCCCTTGATTTTTAAGGAAATTGGAACCTCTAACTTCACTACCCGAAGTCTTTGATTTTAATGAAATTGCACCTCTGCACAAAGCAATTCTGTACGAAGAAATAGTTGAACAAGTTATTCAAACTTCCTACACGAAGCCTGAGATTTTATAAGAGCCTATCATTCTAGAGAAATTCACTTTTATAGATATGAACTCTAAAATGAAAGCATGTAAACTCCTAAACTCGTGAACATGTAAGGATATCATCATCTAAGGTCCAATTTATAGCTTTCAAAAACTATTGTTCATTTCCACTCCAATGGTCATATTTCCTTAACTCTCAGAGGGACCTGGACATGTGGATAACATACAATGGTTAGCTTATAGTAGAAACAATGACATCATTTTATAGAATCAACAATGAATATAATGAACGTACACCTTATGTGTAAGGAACTTGGAATCTGATAATATTTAAATTATATGAATGTAATTAGAATATTCGTAATTCTAAGTAAATAAAGCTTTGAATAATAAATTCCATAATTATGAATTTTTAAATGGATTTTCACAAAATAGGTCCTAGTAAAGTATAAGGAAATATTTTATGAAAACCCGTTTTTAAAAATTCATGTCCCGGTATCATAATTTACGACATGAAAGAATATAACTGGTATTAGATTATAGAAGGTGGTGTGTAAGGAAATTCTTAGTACCAGTTTCTTATTCTCTAGTATCGGTATCATAAGAAACGGTATCACTGTTTCTAAGGTATTAAAAACATATTGATTAGAAATGTGGAATGGAAATTTCCGGCATAGAAATCCCAGGTATGAAAACATTGGAATTTAAAGTTGTATGAAAATAAAATTTTTGGTATTAAAAATCTCGGTATAAGAAATTTGGTATATGTATTTCTAGTATGGAATAAAAACAGTATGACAAATATGTCTTAAAACCGAAATACTAGAATTTTATATATAAGGAAAATATGATTCCATATTTCTCTTCTAGATGGAAATCTGTATTGTAGTGAAAACAGAGAATGGGAAAGGGTGTCTTATAGAATTCTTGTATAGTATAATTATGAACCAAATTTTGGAACCATAAGAAATTTTCCAGTATAGAAAAACAAATTTTTAAAAATAAAAAAAATTTATCTCAAAATTCTAAGGAAATTTTGGTTATATGTTAATTTATGTAAGTGTGCGGAATTATATGAAAGTGTGAGGAAAATATATTTATGAAGAAGGTGTTTTTGATTTTCAATATAAATTTTTAAAGAATGGACAGTTCTTACAGACCTAATAATGATTGGTCACATAGCCCATGAATTCTAGGGAAAAAATTAAGATAAATTAAACAATCTTTTAGTTGATATCCATTAGGTAGTAAGATGTTTAATCTATAGTGAGATGGGTCATTATGATACTTCATGTACAAAGTTAGTTTTACAAGATAAGAAATTTTCGTGATCATAAAATAAAATGTATAGAAAGAGAATTTGTAGATTTTATAGTTGTTCGCCCATAAAATGATGTAGTGATAGGTATATTACTTAATTTTTCAAATTATTCCAATATCCTATTTGATTCTGGATTATCAAATTCTTTAAATTCTAATAAATATTCTAGAAAATTGGGACCCTCACCTCATGAATGTCAGATATAACTATTTGTAAAATCATTTGATTGAAATATCAAAGAAAACAATATTTTTATGAATATTCTTGTTTTTATAAGTGTTATGGTATTTCCTGAAAATACTTTTGAACTATCCATTATTGAGTTTGACATTATTCATGGTATGGATTTCCCTTTAGTTTATCTTGCTAAGATATATTATAGTGAAATGATTGTTTTTTTAGGGATTCCATTCATTTGACAACATACAAAGTCAAAGATAAATTGATTAGAGGTTGAAATGAATGTTAATTAGACTATATAGTTTAAAATATAGAAACTGTTCGAATTATTAATGTACTAGTTGTAAAGGTATACGTGGATGTTTGTCTGGATAATTTTCCTTGAGATATTTTTGATCAAGAGGTTTTGTTTACTTTTTTACTTAGTACTTGATTATAATATTATTTCTAAACCCCTTATCCAATGGATCAATTGGAACATTTAGATTTGAAAATTAAATTTATGGAATTATCACATAAAGGTTTCATCGGGCTTAGAAATTCACCAAGGGGTGCTCCTATCTTGTTTGTCCAAAATAAGATAGAACAATGAGGAATTTCATTGACTATAGAGCCTTCAATAACAACAATATTAAGACCAAGTATCATTTACCTAAAATCTATTATTATTTTTTATCTCTTGGGGAAAATATTTTCATAAAATTGACATGAGGTTAGGGTACCATTAGTTGAAATTTAAGGAAGCATAGATTCCAAAAATTGAGATTCAAAATAGATATGGCCACAATTAATTTTTAGTAATTTCTTTTTGGTTTTCTAAGGCACCTAATAAATTCCTTGATTTTAAGAATATAATTTTTAATGAGTTCTTGGATATGTTTGTTTTTGTTTTTATTATTTCCTTTTTAATATTTTCTAAATTCTAGATGAAACATATAGGTATCCAATGATTATTTTTCAAACCATAATGTCAAAGAAACAATGTGGGAAATTTTTCAACTATGAATTGTGGTTAAAAATTCATTAGATGAACACATTTATTCTTAAGATGGCATTACTTTTTACCACACTAAAACAAATGTTTTTTAAGAGTAGCTGAGACATACCATTGTCACAAAGATTCATTGTTTTCTCATATTAGTGGGTTATTTTAGAAGGTTTGTTAATACATTATCTAGGTTATATAACCCACAAACTATGGTAACTCAATAAAAAAGAGTTAATTTCATGTTGATAAAATAATTTAACATTTTATTTTATGAACTAAAATTAATATTAGTGAATGGTCATATTTCAGTCATGCCTCTCAGAAATTGTGATTTCATCATCGACAATGATTCTTTTTTGAAATAAATTATTTGTTTTCAAATTCAGAATTATTAAGTAATTTCATATGGTTCAGGTCAGATGAAACATCATGAGATGAATTGCCATAATAATTATTATAATTATCATATTTTTTTCATAAAAAATTTGTAGGTATCATTTTTATGGAGTAATGTTTGTGATAAAAAAAGTTTGAAGTATATATTAAATCCAAAAGAATTGTAAATAATACAACAAAAATGTAAACATACATTAACCATGTTATGTTGGGACATTAACATTTGGTTTATTATTTGATGTGTTTTTGCCTAGATTTTATCGAGGCATTGATATCCACTATTTTTTTGCAGGTTTTACTGAAGTTGAATTTTTTCCAAATGAATTATGAGCGCTTAGATAGTGGATTGATCATTCTAGGAAAGGGGATAATTTGTTATGAATGTTTAGTTTTCTAATTTTAATATTGATTAAGAATGTTTATTACGATTTAAGAAGTGATTATATGTTCCTCATGATTCATAGTTGAGTAAAGTGTTATTAACTAAAGATTATAGTCCCCTATTTTCCATTCATTCAGACAGCTCTAAGATGTACATAGACCTTCGGGAGTTATATAGGTTGGATGTAAAGAAAAGGGATATTTGTTAATTTATAGTTATATGATTGAATATTCAATATGTTAAGTACCGTGATAGTTACTAAAGGTAACATATCAATCATTTCCAGTTCCAGAGTGTAAAAGGGAGAATATATCAATGGCTTTTAAGGTAGGATTTCACAAGACATCTCATGATAAAATGTAATCTTGATAATTTTTGATTGATTTACAAAATATACACATTTTATACCCCTTAGAGACAAAATATTTCTATATTATCACTCTAGACTATATTTATAATAGATTATTAGCTTATATTGAGGGCCTCTATCAATTGAATCTTGACCATTATCTTAGGATCACATCAAATTTTTTAAAGGGACATCAAAATTAAATGGGTTCTAAATTAAATTGTAGTAGAGTTTTTTATTTTCAATATGATGGATAGACTAAATACACGATTGAAATCCTGGAATATATTCTTTATTCCTACTCAATATATTTCCAGTGAAGTTGGGATCAACGTATTTTATTGGTTGAGTTATACTATAATAAATTTTTTTCCAGTAAACATATGGATACATTTTATAAAATATATGAAAAGAGATGTAGGACCATAGCCTTTTTGGATGAGGTAAGAGAAAATAAGTTGATGGTATAGAGTTAGTAGATGAAACAGAAGATAAAGTTTTGTTGACTCAAGGATACTTGAGGATAGAAAAATTTAGGATGAAAAGTTAAGCAGATAATCGAAGGTAATAACTTTCTTTGATGTAAGAGATCATGATTTTATAAATGTTTTCATAAAAAAACTGTGATGTGTTTTGTTTAGAAGGGGAAGAAGAGTACACATTTTATTGGACCATATCAAATCCTTCTGAAGTATGGATCAGTATCCTACTGAGTGACCTTACATATAATTTCAGTCTAGGTAGACAACATATTTCATTTTTCAATGTTAAGGAAGTATCTACTACATGCATCTCATGTTTTGAGCCTATGAGTTGTTTAGATAGAAGATAATATTTCTTATAAGGAATATCTAGATCTGATTCTTTACCAAATAGAGAAAGTGTTGCCGAATAATGTGATTTAACAAGTTAATGGTTTTGTGAAATACTATATGGTTAAATAGGAATCATGGGAATCATAAAATTCTCTGAGGAAAAAATACCCCAAAATATTTGATAATTGAATAACATTGTGAGAACACAATTTAAAAAATGGGGGAATAATGAAACATCCATCATAATTTTATAATAAAATAATATTTCTTATTAATAATTATGAGTTAGATAGTAAATTTCCCTTAAAATGGATGTTATTTTCGATAGTGTACGAGACATAAAATAAAAAATTTCACCAAAATCTTGTGTTTCATGCAAGGCTGAGTTATACAAAAAAATAATACATTATTAATATTTTTTTAAGTGATATTTATTGCCTAGATATTTTTTCAGTGCGAATGAATAAGACTAAATATATTATTTTTACACATGATTATTAGTGTTTTTTACATTTATATAATAAATTTTTTATGTTTAAAATATAAATAAATCCAATTTTATGCATAAAAAATAACTATATTTTTAAATTGTAGTTATACAACATTTTAATGGTGAATTCATTTTTAATCCACTTTTTGGAACTTTTATTTATATTATTTGTTAAAATAAACATCATATTAGAAAATAATAACATAAAAACACTCTGAGGGTCATTTTTTGGTGTTTTCTAACGATGTTATATTTTTTGATGAATAATACTAGATTTTAATTCAAAACATATTTTTCAGATAATTTTTTTATAGTGATAAATTATTTTTTGGTTGCTTTTAAAGTTATGTTATAAAAATCACCAATTAATTAAATTTTGGTAAATGTAATAAACATAAAATTGAAATTTTATATAAAAACATATCTAATGTTTTAACATTTTTTACTTTAATAATTCCCTTTGTCGTCATGTCTATAGGGTTAAAATTAAATAAATTTCATATAAAATATATTATTGGAATTTAAAAAAAAATTGATTCCAAATTTATATCATGATAATTTATAATTAAATAAAATTTCAACATATTTTTTTTCAAAATATACTAGTGAGTGTATTTACATAAAATTACAATCATTCTGAGGAAAATTACCATAATCAAGGAATCAAACTTATTTCTAATCCCGAATATGACATAGAATATTTTCCAAAATCATTAAAATGGCCATATTTTGGACCTATAATTTCTTTTCTAGAATTTTTCAATTTTTGGTTTCATATGTCATAGGAAAAATATTGATGGAATTCACTTTTGAAAAATTTATAAGAATGTCACTCCTCCACTAAAAACTAAAAACAAAAATCCCAATTATCCCTACCTATCAAGAACTTTTCCTCATCGAAACTATAATCAAATAATCTCCCAAAATCCTTCAAATCAATTTCATGTGCTCCCCTTGGGAATGAATCCAACTGAGGAAATATTTTTGTGCAAACCAAGCGATGTAACCTAAAAGAACATGTAACATCCTTCTTTAAGATCCATTATTTTATTTTCATTCTCAATCACCTAAATTATTATTTTAAAATATTTATGAAATAACACCATTATCCTTAGTATAGAAAGGGTTTTTTATTCTATAGTTTTAACCAACACTTATACAAACCTCCATCTAATGGGTAACAAACATTCAGTTCTTGTGTACAACAAACTACCGACTTATGAAATAATGTTGTTCATTTTTTCATTTTCACCTATCATGATTTGGAATTATGATGTAAAATTTAATTTTATACATTATATTTTATTTATATAATGTATTTATTATTAATTATTTAATTTATAACACATACCTTAATACCTTTCATTTTTATAAGGACTATAATTTGTTTTGTAGAAGTGTGGACTACAACCACATCAAAGAGATGTGATACGTTGACACACTATATGGAACATATTGGCGATGAGTTTAAATAAACTTATTTGAAAAACATAGAATCCATATGATATTACTAACACTATTTACATACTAAAAATATAATATATCATTTTCTATAAAACATTTTCACACACTAAAAAAGTGATAACATCATCTGTAGATGTTTGGACTACTACCTCCTCGATGTGATGTGATTCTTTTATATGAAAACTTTTTATATATAATTACATATAACTAAATTATATGGTATATATCATATAATGATCATTATGTAAATATAAATTTTACATACCTTTTTTCTATAATGATCATTAAAAAATGGTAATGTATATTTTGTATACGTATGGCCTGTCGTCTCCATTATTACAATGTTAGTTCATTTTTCATAACTGTATTTTAAAAATTAGTTTAAAAGTTAAATTTATCTATTAATATGATAATTATTTAATTATTATTTTTTTATTTTATGTTTATAAAATGAATCCTATGACCATAGTGGATATTCAAAATTCATTTTTTACACATATACCAAATATGTTAAAAAACCAAACGTAAACATAATTATTTAAGTAGTTGTTTAAAATTTATAATATGTAAAAAAAATTATTAAAAAAATGAAAATTTCTTGGAAAAATATAAATAATTAAAATTGTTTCATTATATTGGATGATAAAGGAACATGTGACATGTCAGACCCAAGGTAATGGATTTTATCTCAATCTCTTTTCTTCAAAACATTTCATGGTAATGTTCACCTTTATTCTTTTATAATGGCTTTATAAATCCCTGTAATAATTCTATATTCATATTTTATCAACTATAATGTTATTTAATTTATTAAAATATGATATATTTTAATGGGGAATATGATTTAAATGTTTAGAGTGGTATGAGATTATTTTAATTATTAACGATTTAATCATTTACTTCCAATAATATTGATATTATTTATCATATTTAAATATATGGATAAAAATGGACTATAAAGGAAATTTTATGCCTATTTTTAATTAAATTTAAATATTTTAGAAAAACTAAATCTTTTTATGTGTTATATATGGAATGTTTTGACAAACAACATAAGTAATGTTCTGTTAATAACATTCATAGGGATAATAACTTTTCCACCACAATGTCCAAATAATTTATATTTTGCTTCCATTTAAATATTAAAACATATCATAAATAAATGATCTTAGTATTGTTGTTTTTTATATTTTGGAAATGAAAAGGTTTTATTTTGTCTTGAAAATGGTATTTTTGAACGAAAACATTATTTTAATATCAAAAATTAATTTCTATATGAGTTTAAAAGTGTTTTTTAATTGATGAAATGCTTTATTTCATGTTGTGGTTCTTGGAAATTATACATGATGGGTGTTCCTAGATAGCTCTCCATTGCATCGGGTAATTATTACGATCTTTTTATTATTATATTAAAAGTTTTCCAAACGGTTATTTCAAATTATAAAGGTACTATAAGGATTCAATAAGGGTTCAATGTGATGATGTACCAGGGTACCTACATGAATTTTAATTGTTTTCTAATGAGTTTTCATGTAATTATTTTTTTTGAAAGGTAAAATAAATTTTTGGTTGTTATAAAATGATATTTACATTTTTGGGTAAATTATTATGTTTCCTAGTAAGTGTTTTCGTATGTTTTAATGTTTATCAATGGTCTAAAAATTTCTTTTTTTATTACTTAATGGTGTTCTCTTTCATATCCATCGATTTTTAATGTTTTTCTTAGGAATTTATGTTTATTAAGGTATTTTAAAAAATCATGTTGAAATTTATGAAGAGTTTTTATAAAATTGATCATTATTTATTTAAAAATATTTAGATTATGGAAAAAAGATTATAGTTCAGAAGTGTATTCTTTTTATTTTTATTGTTTAATTAGGTATGAGTAATAGCCTGATTCTCTAAGACTATAAACCTAAAAAAGATCCTCAATAGGATTGAATGTAAAACTCTTGATGTAAATAAATATTATGTAATTTTTTAGTATATGGACTTCTATAACATGTCCAAGACGTTTTATATACATACTGCCAAAGAATTTAGGTTTATAACATCAAAATATGCCTCAATGAAATTAAATTGAGATTAAGTTCCTTATCATGAGTACAAAATTTCACATACAATAATTATCTTATTGAATAATAAATTTTTTTAATTATTTTAATATTTTAAAATATTTTTCTATTTTATCATTAATTTTATATCACTTATTAACGTTTTATATTAAATTACTTCATCAATTATTTTTATATTATGTGTTTCAATGATATTTATCTTATATTACAAAATTTACTTTAGTAAGATGAATACTAATAAAACTGGTCCAAATTGAACTTATCCAAAATAATAATGAGATAATTTTCATATTTAAAGGTAAATTTTATTTTTTTAAAAAATCATTATATTTGGTTATGAAAAATGAACAAGGTTACAATCTGGGAGATAGGAGGTCAAATATACACATGAGTACGGATTCCATTTTTTAGTGACTATTATTGTTAGAAGGTAATTAGTATTTTATATTTAAAAAATAAAATTGTTATAATAAATACCATATGATTTAATTTAATTTACTAATATATATCTTTCATGAGTTATGGTTATTAATAAAGGAGTCACCTCACATTGTAGAGATGGTAGTCAACATGTACACGAACAAATATTATAATTTTTTACCGTACGAAAGAAAATGAAATATTATTTTTTTACTAATTAAAAATATTTTTTTATTATAATTATTAATTCACATATATCAAATATATTTTTTAAATTTATAATTTTTACCTTCTATGTAAACCATTATTTAAAAATGAATAATATCTCTTTGAGAGGAGGTAGTCTTCCGTATGCATGATCAACATTATTTTATTCCCCACAGAATTAATGTTGAGAAGGAATTTGTGATATAAAAGATATAGAAGTAATTATATTATAAAAAATCATATATATATATACACACACACACACACACACACACACATAAAATTAATTATTAAAACATGGTGTTATATGAAATGATATTAAATGAATTCCATTGGTTCATAAGGTGGTAGTCTGTCGTACTAAAGAATGATGATTTTGTATCCCATTTGAAGAATGTGGAGATAGATTTAAGTTAATAAATTATGATGATTAAATTGAAGTATAAAGTTTATATATTTGTTGTTAAATAATTATAATTCAATAATATTTAATTTTGGTGAGATGAAAACTAAAATAAAGATGCCTGATTAAGCATGATTCCTCTTTATTCTGAAACCTCAAAAGGTATGCATGAAAATCCTTCATAAGATAACTTTTTAATAAAAATTGGTTATCTAACTCATGTGGATGGAATTATATAATTTATATGTAAAATTTTTTTCTACTCAAATGGTATTTTATGGTTTGAAGAGCATAGGTTTGAGGGTGGTCTTTTATAAGTGAGGCGAGTGGCACACTTGTAATTGATTAAAAGAAATTGGTATTCCCACATTTTTACATGAAAAATGGATAAAAAAATTTCATAATTATCTAGATATATACCATATAAGTTCTAAATGGATCTTTCTAATAGTATTTATAATTTTTTAAAAAAATTTAACTCTTAACTATTTAGTTTAAACTCCTATAAATAAATTATTTACTTGACTATGTGAATTACTTTTTACTCTTTTTAGTATTAATTATGCCCAGATATTAAGCCAAACTTATTTAATAATTTAAATAATAATAATTTCATATATTTAATAAATTTTATAAAATTCAATTCCTATAATAATAATATATTAATTAAAAAACCATGAAGATGGGCTAAAAAAGTGGGTTTCTAAGAGTTGTATCTTTCAACAAAAAAATATGATTTTATTATAAATTTATGACTATTGATAATTTATTTTTAATTTTTTATTATTATTTTGTTATATATAAATGATAAATTTTATTTAATACATTCTTTATAAGGGAATATATAAATTAATTAAAATGTAGAAAAATTGTGCACTTTAATGCAATTTTTAGAACCATTTTTTTCATCCCAATCAATATAACAAAATAAATAAATTATATATTAAAAATAAATTATTTTTATTTTATATAACAATATGTTACATATTTACAATGAATTAATATTCAATACATATTGATACTTTTAAATTACTCGAGTTTTTTAACGAAAATACACTTTCACAAAAATTAATATTTTACACTCTTCATTGAAAAATAAATATTTTCTGAAGAAAACCAAAACACTTTTCACAAGATAATTTTGATACTATAATTTTAAAATTAAAATTTATTTTTTAAATTTAAAGTTCAATTATTTATTAATTAATCTCATAAATAAATCCTAACATGAAAATAATTTAATTAAAATTGATTCAATTTTCATTAAAAATTAACTTAATATCTTTAAACTGAATATAACTATATGAATAAAAATAAAAGTGATATATTATATCAATTACATTTATTTTAAATATTTTTTCATATAATATTATTTTTAAAATTTATAAAATAATTAATTTATTTATTAATGAATTGATTTTTTACCCCATGAGTGCTTCATTAACATTTAAGTAAATTAATTCATCACTAAAAAACTTTCATGGTAAAAATAATATTTTATCTTGAAAAAAAATTATATCAAAACATATCAATTATTTTTTAAAATTTTTCAAAAATTATATTTATTAATGGAAAGACTATGATATAATTAACTATTTTTCAGTAAAATATTACAATATTCAATGTCACTTCCAATAGGAACAAGAGGTGGAAAAAAATCATGGATTAGTATAAATAAAATATAACCATATATTAAAAATAAGGAAACTATTAGGGTCATCTTGAAGTCCATATCAAATAATTTTTAACATATAATTATCAAATTTATTTTTACTGGGGTAACAAAAGATTCTGATGTTACTATTATTAATGATAAAATATAGAAGGTACTTATTTAAAAAATTAAATTTCCATGATTCCAAATTTTTACGTCGTTATTTATAATTCAATACACTGAAATGGATGAATTTAATTTAAAGTAAAACTAAAAAACCCCAAATTAACATGGGTTTTAAGAAAAAATACCTTTTAAGTATAAACAAGATTCTATACAAATTTAACATTTTAATCACATTATAAAAACCATAATGGTATAATTTTAAATTATAATATAATTTTGATATTTTAAAACCATTTGAAAATAGAATTTTAATTTTCAAATACATGAAAGGAAAATTGAATTTTAAATAAAATTATGAATTTTCACTATTCAGTGTAAAATTAATCATTTTTAAAAAATCTCAAAAATTCATCATATGTTAATTTTGAAAACATGATTTAAAAAATATTATTTTAATATTATTTTAATGTTTTATAAAAAATATTTTTAATATTCTTTTAAAAAAGTAAAAATAAAATATATCGAAACTATAATTTTTAAGAATAATATACTTTACTATCAAGTGAGTGCTTATCTCATAAATATTAATTATTATATTTTGAATAATAATGATTATAATATTATTATTAATTATGTTAATACTGTTCAATCCCTCTATTTTTATTACTAGTTTATAATTCCTACTTTATAAAAATAATATTTTATTATTTCATTAAGCTTGGTGTTGTGTATCTTGTATACTGTCGAACATATTATTAATTTTATAAAATTGGAGGATATTAAATTTTATCTAAGTTAATGAATTATTATAGGAAGAATAAAAATTCCTTTATAATTTTAATGTTTATATATTTTTTACTAATGATTTAACTACTTAAAATAATTATGTGGAACTAAAAGAGTACTTATACAATTGATATAAAATTAAAATAATAAGTTTTCAAAAAAATTGAAATGTAATATAATAATAATGATTTATTATTTTCAAGTAATTTTTAAAATAATATAACGTATAGGTATGTTTTAACGGAGTCTATTCAATTTTTTTGTCAATTTTTTCAAGTTCAAACTATATGAAGAGTTCAGAAAATAAAATTACTGATATTTTATATTAAATATTTTTTTATTAATTTTTTCAAAGATACCTAAAAATAATATATTAATATAATTTAATATTATGTTGTTTATAATATCAAACATTTTTCATTTATTGGTCACATGTACTTTTATAATACCTTTACTCATTTCTTCATTATCTTGAACATCAGTATCCCGGAAACCCTCAAAAGGGTAAAATAGGTGTTAAAATATATACATAGGGGATCAAAATTAATTTCCATTATTCCAGAGTATATTAGATCATAGGATTTCAATCCACCACATGTTATAATCAATTAAACATCAGTTTGGTGTCCTTTTCTAGGATAATTAATTTATAATTAAATTAATTCCAAGAGTACCCCTCGCCTCTCTTATAACATGGGTCCTCCTATCCTATTTCATTAACATAAGTAATGAATTTTGGAAAAGCAATTACCTACTAAAATACATTAATTAAATCCATACCAATGCCTAATAAGAATTTTCTTTATCAATAAACCATCATAGGACTACAATGGTGTAATCCTTAAAAGGTTATCTGAAGAAGAGGTATAGATCACAACCAGGATTTTTTATTTATTTCTTCATAAACCTTTTCAAATAATTTTTTAAAAGATTAAATAATATCACTCACTAATTAGATATACTTTAATGTTTTTATATTAATTTCATATGATAGATTGAAAATTTATTCTATCAAATTGGTTGTAGATCAATTGTTTGTTTGTATGGAGGACTATCGTCTCATGAACCGGTGTGATTTTTTTTCCATTAAATACATTAATATATTTTTATGGTGATGTATTATATATATATATATATATTATATTTATGATCATTCTATAAAATTAATATATCATATATTTTCGAACATTTAAATTCATTGAAAAAGAATTGCATCAACTATTCATATCGGTGGATTAAAATGTTTATAAAGGGATGTGATAAATTATAACATACTCCATCATATAGATATTATAAATACTTTTATATAGTGATATAATATGATATTAATTATATAATTATCATTATATATGGATAAAATACTACTTTCTTCTATAACGAGTGTCAAAAAATGGAAAAGTTTATAATGCGTACGCATGAATTTATATATCCATGATTGTAAGGAAAATAACTTTTCAAAACAATAATTTGTGGTTCCAAAGTATAATTTCTATATAAAAATGATGAATAATTTTATATTATTATTCTAGGGAGTTTAAATAATGACAACTTTAACAGAAAATCATTCTACTGAACAAATCATGGACATCTCAAGCAAATAACAACAAAACGCCTGAAATATATATATTTTATAAAATAATTAATTATAAAATTTTATTTAAGAAAGTAAAATGAATATAAAAAATTAAAAATACCATAATAAAGTCTATATATGTTTAAATAATCTATTATAGTGGAAAATAAGAACATACAAGATGTCTAACACCTCAATGTTTTTTAATATGAACTTCATTTTCGATAGAATATATGAAAAAAACAAGATTAAAATAACATATTACATCCCAAGTAATTATTATATATTTAGTTTTACATAAATTAAATCTCTTCGATATCTTGCGAGGCTCTGAAAAATGTGTTTAAATAAAAATTATACTCTATTAAAATATTATATTTTAAAAAGATAGCTATAATCATGTCATTAAATTTAAATATATGAATAAAATTAACTATATAATGCAAACAACATATTTTACACATTTATAGAATAAAATCAATTGTTATCTATTGATAGTAAATAAAATAGTAACCATTTGACAGGGAAAGAAATGTTTTGCAAAAAAATAGTTTTATAAATAAGGGGCTTGTCGCGCTTTCCACAAGTACATTAAAATAAATATTACCCACTTTTAGAAAATCATAATTAAAAACTAAAAAAACTTTTTTAAAACTAAATATAAAAATTATCTTTATGTGAGCTTATATAATTATCTATATTAATTAATTTTTTATGGATATTGAAAAATACAACAATTTAATTTTAAACTGTTTTTTCAATTAAATTATTTACAAAGATTAGTTATTTTAAAATTTAGATCTAATGTAAAATTATTTAAATTATTTTAAAATTTAAATAATTTTTTCCATTATAATAATTTTAATTTTTAATTTTGACAATAAAATAATCAATATTTATGTCATTTTTATTATTGTAATTACAATTTTCCATCATGTCTGCGAGTATCACTTTAATCTGAATAATTGCTCTTTTATAAAATTGAATTTTTAAAAAAGATTACGTGTTTTTAATAATAATAATATATATTATCTAATATGGTTAACATAATTTTATTAAAAACTTGAATTTTTAATATAGTAATAATTAATTAATGTGGTTCATGAAAAAATGTGTTTACATTGTGTTAAAATAAAAGGATAATGGTTAAAATGACCAACCAACATGTCAAATTAATCTATAATTTCCATATATCAACCTTTAAAAAATATTAATCTAATTAAATATCATGTGTAATAACTTTTATTGATAATTACTTTATCATTAAGGATTGTATTAGTGAATTTGCATGTATTTACAAGACTGTTCCCATTCCTCACATAAAAAAGATAACCCCCACCACTAAGTTCATCACATATATAAATCCCATTGGCTATACCAAAACCTAAAAAAATATCTCGAACATCCTTATCAACACTATAGAGCTTATGATAGTCCCAAATGTCAAGCCCCAGGGTCTATAAGTGGATATCCAAATGAGGTTTCTCATATAGTAGTTAATCTTATTAACAAAGTAATTTTGTTTTCATTATTCTTTTTCCACATAAAATTATGTCCTAACACATAAAATATAATAAAACTAGTATATACAATATAATTATATTTTATTATAAGGCCCCAGCCTTAAACCTTACTTAATCTTGAGTTATTAAAACATTACACAATGAGGATCTTTTCAGGTTTAGAGTTTTAGAGAATTAGATCATAAACTTGCATTACATTTCACATTTAAACAAAGTGGTTACATAAAAGAAAGTATTCATTTTTTTCCATCAACGGAAACATATTTAAAAATAAAACATGGATTCTTTCTTGGAACTTCCTTGACACTATCATCATAACATGTACCTTTCCCTTGACCAGTGAAAAACATTTCAAAAAAACGTGGGATGAGCATAAAAAGCTCAGTAAGGGTTATAAAAATATAGAACGGAAACATGAGTTCATATATAGATAAGAATGAAATCATACTTTACCCATAAAACATAGGAACTTTAACATACCTCATCAAATCCTGAATAAATCATAGAAATAATAAGACATAAAAGGTAACTTGGGGCATTCATAACATTCTTACGTAGGGAGTAACCCTCTTGGTTACGTTTGGAATACCCACCACAGTATATTCCCTAAATCTCTTCGGATAAACCTTAACGTTTCACTCCTTTGCATTACCCAATGCATTGGAGAGCTATATCGGGATCACCCGCCCTTAGTTTATCACGGAACCACCCATATTCTTAACAATTCCCAAGAACCATAATATAATCGTATCACATAAAACGTACATAAAGGAAACATAACATTTCCACATTTCAATCACAAGATATAAATAACACAGTGATATAATAAAAACATTATCAAAACCATTTTAAATACCAAAATAAAATAAAAGTAAAACATGGTATTTATTTCTCTTTTAAAAAAAAGGTATGGCTTGTAGAGGAAGACGTAACTCAAATAATGGTCACGGCGGCCGAGAAGTCATTGTCGCCGCATACATATGACAAAAACATTCCCTTTTGTCATTTTGTAAAATGCTTCATATAAAAAATATTCCTTTTGGATAAACGTAAAAGTCAAAGGGGTTTGTACATCGTATAAAATAAGGTTGTGTATAAAACAAAATATGCCTCAATGAAAGGAGATTGAGACGAAGTCCCATACAAAGATGGTATCCTTGGTTTAAGGATAAATCAATTACATAAATATGTGTGACAAAGGAATACACCGAATATAAGTGGATATTAAGTGTAAAAAAATCAGAGGTTATTCACACATATTCATAGAATTACATATTCAAGGAGTAAAAGTTTATCCCAAAGAATCAAATTTGGGTTAAGAAGTTCCCTTGCAAAAATTTGACAGCCTAACGGCGTCGCAACAAAATTCAGAAAATGAGTTGATGAGAGATAAAAAGGTTATCTCATCACATGGACATAAAATTTAAATCAATAAGGATATAGAAGAACATATCCCAATATAATAGTATGTGAATTAAAATACATAACAAAAGAAGTCTTTTAAAAAGAGGAGGGTGAAAGGTTCTCTTACCGACATGGGTATCATTCGAAACATACACCCCGTGAAAGAAGGAAAATACAACATTGATGTAAATACTCATAAATTAATGTATATTACACAATGAGTAAAATAAGGTGCAGTACATACACCACTCAAAGGAAATTGTGGAAAATGTAGCATAAATCTCACGGGAATAAAAGTGAGATGAAAAATCCCTTACGAAAACTCGGTAGCCTAACAGCGCCACATAAAACTTATAAAAATGGATAGATGAGATCAAATAGGGTCTCCCATAATATTAAAATAAAGTTTACATAAAGAGTGATATAAAATAACATCCCCCAACATAACAAAGAGGATCTTAAAAGAAGTGACATAAAGGAGAGTACTTAAAAAGAAAGAGAGAGGTTGGATCTCTTACAAAAATTCGGCAGCCTAACGGCGCCACTCAAAACATCCAAAATTGGTTGATGAGAGAGAATAGGGTCTCTCATCATATGAAAATATAAATTACAGTAAGAGTAATATAATTGAACATCCCAATAACAAGAAAGATGAGCTTCAAAAGGAATGACATAAAAGAGTGTACTTAAAAATAATGAGAGGAGTAGGATCCCTTACAAAAATTCGGCAGCCTAATGGCGCCACTCAAACTTCCAAAATGGATTGATGAGAGAAAATAGGGTCTCTCATCATATGAACATAAAAATTACAATATGAGTAATATAAAATAACATCCCAATCATAAGAAATATGAGCTTAAAAGTAATAAAATAAAAGAGTGTACTTAAAAAAAGAGAGAGGTTGGATCCCTTACCTCAAGTCCAACTTGTCTTGTTCATTTATTTATATTCTGGAATAATAAACTTTTGTTAATTTATAATTGACTGAGGACCTCATATAAATATTATTATTCAGTTCATATCGCATATTTTAATGTTATAATAATTTGTTAATAATATTAGTTCATATCAGACGTTTTTGTCGATGTTTGGTACATGAGTCAAAAATGAACTTGTTTGAAAAATGATTGTCCAAGTATTTATAAGTAAATAATTTCCAGAATAGTATTAATGATTAAAATATCAAATATATCTAGTACATATTCATTTTATACTATGCTATATAATTTGGAGATAAAAATGAAAAGCATTGTTCATGGAGACGGTTGGCCGTACGTACTCATGAACGCTACTTTCATTTTTTCTTTGTCATATTAATGGAAATAAAAATAAATGATATATATATATTATAATTATACTATAATATATATGTTATATAGGTCACATATTTTCATTAATTTCATTATTTATACATTCCATGTATTGCATGTACGAGTCACATCACTTGAGGGGGCGGTAGTCCACACTTCCTCATATGAAATTATCACATTTACACAACATGAAAATAATAAAGGAATGGTTTAAATATAAAATACAGAAGCATATAGTAAATATAAATACCATATATATCATATATAAAATACAGTGACATCATAATGGCCACCTTTAAAGGTGTTAAAATAATATTGAACAATCATCATTTCGTGAGGCAGAAAATCGCCAACCACAGAAACAATATATTCTTTAACCATTAGATGAATGTGTGTGTAAGTGTGGATCGATTACTTCTTATAAAAATATCCTAGTATATTTAATATACTGGAGTTGTCACAAAATTAATGAATAAAAAGAGTTTTGGGGGTTGGAGAAGCAAAATACAACAAAAGGACACAAGTGAGAACATTACCTTAAAATCGGGTAACTCCTTTTGGTTTGAGCTCAAAGGCTTCCTTGGAAAGACTTCTGCCCAAATTTAGGCTTCAAAGAGTTAGAGAGGGATTTTTAGAGACAAAATGGGCAGGGGTTGGCTGAGCCAAAGGCTTTGGATGTGTGGTTAAGGAGGTAGAGGTGGGGGCCTTTTATAAGAGGAGAGGAGGGGAACTCTTGGAAAGTAAAGAAATGATACTTTATTTTAGAATGATTTTCAGATTTTAATGGTCCCAGATTGCTGTGTTTCGAGGATAAGGTGATATTGGGTCTATTTCCACCCATCCAATAGGTTTTGTACATGTTTAGGTCTTATATTTTACATTATCTTTCCATTTTATTTAAATCGTTAAATAATGAGGCCATCACTACATCATCATGATGTCATAAATAATTTAATTTATTTAATGTATAAAAAATTATATAAAAATACTATGATGTAGGAAATCGTTTTATCTTTCCAATTACTATTTATAGTCAAAATTATGACTTGTATAACCCCATATAAAAATTGTTTTAGTAAAACATCTCATGTTTGTGTCATGTTTACTTTAACATTAAATAAAAAGGTATTTATGTCATTTTCCAACCAAAGTGGGTCCATGGGGTCCCCAAGTTGACCCATGGATTATCTTTTTCGGCAATGACATATACAATGAGGGTAGTACACGTTTCTAGGTCATTTCATTTTATTAAAACATTATTCTTACCTTAAACTACAATAATTACCTCTAATCGCGATTAAAAACTTAATAAGTTACTATTCAACAAAAAATTATTCTAATCCTATTGAACCACATTTTAATTCTTAATGACAACCATATATGTCAGATTTTTGAAATTCAAAACACAAAGATGGAAGAATTTCATTTAAACGGAAAATCAGTTTTTATAAGTACCACTTAGTGGTTTCACTATTCATCAAAATTGAAGTTTTTAAGAAAATTACCAAAAATTCACCCTAAGATATATTTGATATTCTGAATTAAAAAATGATGTATATTTTAAAAAATTCAAAACATATAAGTTGCATTAATTAATTTAATAATTAATTCCCGCTGTCAAAACAAATAGCGTGTTTTTATGAAACAAAATGTATCAAAAGATTGACACTAGTTTAAGTCTGATTTCAAAGTGAAATTAATTCCAAAGACCCCTATTAGATTAAATGGTAAAAATATATTCTAATTTAACTTTAAAACCAATTAAAAAGATAACCTAATCATATAAATAAATTCGATTAAAAAGAGGTTTTGAATTAAAATACAACATTTTTCACTATTCATTAAAAATTGAACTTTTTCGGAAAAATACCAAAAATTTACACAAAGTAAATTTTGATAACCCGATTCTAAAGAAGAATTTTATTTTGTCAAATATAACACATAAAATTTTCAAAAAGTGGATTTAAAAGAGGTTCACCATCAAAAGGCGGTTAATCGACCTTTTAAAGAATATTAGAATGTTTACGCTTAAAATTGGATTCATTCGCATTTTTAATCCTCTAAAATTTATTGTAAAAAGTAAAAATATTTGAAAAACATATATAATCATTTTTTAGTTAGTTCTGTTCATTCCCGCCATTACAACGGCTAGGCATTAACTACTATTTAAAATAATATTATTTTATTATTAGAGTGCAACGTAAGATTCCCAAGAAACTCGTTGTTGCGTGTTGGGTACGCCATCGAGCATAGCATCCCCTTTAAAGTCATATTAATGTTTTATTCACAAATATGGATAAATGTGAAAGTGTCAAACTCTTTATTTACCTGGGGTGTTACATCCTTCACCCCTTTTGGGAATTGCATCCTTGCAATTTTAAAATTGAGCTTGGAAACATCCTTGAAATTCCCACATAAGAACAAGAGTCGGTAAAACAATCACATTAAAATAAAAGAATATAAGTACAGAGGTCACCCGAGTTAACCCATACTAGGATTCCATGTAGGAAAACATGGACATGGAGGAGAAAACATAGGGTCATGTTCTGATGGAGAGTGATAGAAAACATGTTTAGGAGACAGTTAACCACATGAAAATCACAAACATATGATGGGTTAAACGGTATTCGATTCCCCAGTAAAAAATGTTAATAGACAATATTTTTTCTTTTAAGTTACCTTTTATTGAGGAATTTATTCATAAAGAAACATAATCACTTATCTTGTTGACTTTCAACTTTTATTATATTCCTTACACAAACTCATATTTTCTCCAAATGATGAGTATTTAGGAAGACTTGTTCACATTAAGAGTATTATAATCAACTTCTAGAGAATCACCTAATCCACAAAAGAGAACTATATAATTCCCATGTCTTTAGACTTTAACCAAAACCAAAATAAAAAAGGGTAGTACAAGATCAGATAATCCATAATTGGATAACACTTTATAAAAAGAAAATCTATTCTTAATCTCCAAAATTTTTCCAACAAAACCCAAAGTTCAATGAGGACCATTCGATAAACAATTTGTCCATAAAATTCATCAATGTAAACCAAACTAAGATTGAAACCCAAATATTTGAAGGATTTAGTCACATAGTCTTCTAAGTTAAATCGTAACATTTATCTCCAAAAAACATCAGTTGCTCTTAATGTCTTGTATCGAAAAGTAATTAACCTAATCACATATCCTCCATGATAGGTTAATAAATTTCCATAGATAACCCAAAATCAACTTACTCTTAATTCATAAAATCATCTAATTAAAAAGAATCAGTCAAACTAACCATGGACTTCATGTAGTCCAGTGGTAGGCGATAAATACCAATCGCACTTTGGTTGTGGGTTCGATTCCCGTAGCTTTGTCCAACGTGACGGGTTGTCACACGGTCTGCGTCTTGTCCTTTTTCCAAAAATATATAATTCTTAAAACATTCCACAAAATGAGATAAAATCATCCAAAATAATCATAAAATATTTTAAACTCAAGTTTATCTCATGCCTTTCATTTTCAATCATAACATATAATAACCCATAATTACCTCAAAAGTAAGGATCATATAAACTATAATGGTTACCTTTATAATTATTACCTGAACTTCCACATCGACTGGTCATCTCGTACATGATTCATTACCGAACATACCAAGGTTAAAGTGGTTGATCATGACTCCTTGATAGTTTGTTTAGAACAACCATGAGTTTTCTCATTGAATCCCCCATTTTATCTAGTATCCTAATCAGAGAACCACCACAGTTTCCTTCAAACCTGTTGTCTCTTTGGTGCCTGTAGATCCATCCATTCACTAAAAACAAGAATGTCAGTGTAACTATATCAACAAAACCATCATGTACTAATGAGGAAGGTAAAAACCAAGATATACTTACTCATTCACTTTATCTAAAACTTGGACTCTTTCTGAAATCCTACCCATTATGGTACTGTCACTTATGCTTAGAGAATACCCTATCCTATAAAGTTATCTAAACATCCCTTTGATACCAACTATAAGGCCCCAGCCTTAAACCTTACTTAATATTGAGTTATTACAAGATTACACATTGAGGATCTTTTCAGGTTTAGAGTTTTAGAGAATTAGATCATAAACTTGCATTACATTCCACATTTAAACAAAGTGGTTACATAAAAGATAGTATTCATTTTTTCCATCAACGAAAACATATTTAAAAATAAAACATGGATTATTTCTTGGCACTTCCTTGACACTATCATCATAACAAGTACCTTTCCCTTGACCTGTGAAAATCATTTCAAAAAAACTTGGGATGAGCATAAAAAGCTCACTAAGGGTTATAAAAATATGGAAAGGAAACATGAGTTCATATATACATAAGAATGAAATCACACGTTACCCATAAAACATAGGCACTTTAACATACCTCATCAAATCATGAATAAATCATAGAAATCATAAGACATAAAAGGTAACTTGAGGCATTCATAACATTCTTATGTAGGGAGTAACACTTTTGGTTACGTTTGGAATACCCACCACAGTATATTCCCTAAATATCATCAGAGAAACCTTAACGTTTCACTCCTTCATGTTACCAAATGCATTGGAGAGCTATATCGGCCTCACCCGCCCTTAGTTTATCACATAACCACCCATCTTCATAACAATGACCAAGAACCATAACATAATCGTATCACATAAAACGTACATAAAGGATACATAACATTTCCATATTTCAATGACAAGATATCAATAACACAGTGATATAATAAAAACATTATCAAAACCATTTTAAATACCAAAATAAAATAAAAGTAAAACATGGTATTTATTTTTTTAAAAAAAAGGTATGGCTTGTAGAGGAAGACGAAACTCAAATAATGGTCACGGCAGCGGAGAAGTCGTTGTCACCACATACGTATGAGAAAAACATTCCCTTTTTTCATTTTGTAAAACGCTTCCTATAAAAATGTTTCCTTTTGGAGAAACGTAAAAGTCAAAGGGGTTTGTACACCGTATAAAAGAAGGTTGTGTATAAAACAAAATATGCCTCAATGAAAGGAGATTGAGACGAAGTCCCATACAAAGATGGTATCCTTGGTTTAAGGATAAATCAATTACATAATTATGTGTGACAAAAGAATACACCAAATATAAGTGGATATTAAGTGTAAAACAATCAGAGTTTATTCACACATATTCATAAAACGACATATTCAAGGTGTACAAGTTTATCCCAAAGAATAAAATTTCGGTTAAGAAGTTCCCTTGCAAAAATTTGACAGCCTAACGACGTCACTACAAAATTTAGAAAATGAGTTGATGAGAGATAAAAAGGGTATCTCATCACATGTACATAAAATTTAAATCAATAAGGATATTATAAGAACATATCCCAACATAATATTATGTGAATTAAAAGACATAACAAAATAAGTCTTTTAAAAAGAGGAGGGTGAAAGGTTCCCTTACCGACATGTGTATCTTTCGAAACATACACCCCATGAAAGAAGGATAATAAAACATTGATGTAAATATTCATAAATTAAAGTATATTACACAATTAGTAAATTAATGGGTAGTAAATACACCACTCAAAGGAAATTGTGGCAAATGTAGCATAAATCTCACGAGAAAAAAAGTGAGATGAAAAATCCCTTACGAAAACTCGGTAGCCTAACGGCGCCACTTAAAACTTATAAAAATGGATTGATGAGATCAAATAGGATCTCTCATCATATTAACATAAAGTTTACAGAAATAGTAATATAAAAGAACATCCCCCAACATAACAAAGAGGAGCTTAAAAGAAGTGACATAAAGGAGAGTACTTAAAAAGAAAGAGAGAGGTTGGATCTCTTAAGAAAATTATGCAGCCTAATGGCGCCACTCAAAACATCCAAAATAGATTAATGAGAGAGAATAGGTTCTCTCGTCATATGAACATAAAAATTATAGTAAGATTAATATAAATGACCATCCCAATAACAAGAAAGATGATATTTAAAAGGAATGACATAAAAGAGTGTACTTAAAAAGAATGAGAGGAGTAGGATCCCTTACGAAAATTCGGCAGCCTAACGGCGCCACTCAAAACTTCCAAAATGGATTGATGAGAGAAAATAGGTTCTATCATCATATTAACCTAAAAATTACAGTAGGATTAATATAAAAGAACAACCCAATCATAAGAAAGATGAGCTTAAAAGGAATGACATAAAAGAGTGTACTTAAAAAAAGAGAGGTTGGATCCCTTACCTCAAGTCCAACTTGTCTTGTTCGTTTCTTTATATTCCTGAATAATAAACTTCGGTCAATTTATAATTGATTGAGGAAATCCTATAAAGATTATTATTCAGTTAATATCACATATTTTAATGTTATAATAATTGGTTAATAATATGAGTTCATATCAGACGTTTTTGTCGATGTTTGGTACATGAGGCAAAAATGAACTTGTTTGAAAAATGATTGTCCATGTAGTTGTAAGTAAATAATTTCCAGAATAGTATTAATGATTCAAATATCATATATATCCATTACATATTCATTTTATACTATTTCAAATCATTTGGAGATAAAAAAAGAAAAGCACCGTTCATGGAGACGGTAGGCCGTACGTATGCATGAACGCTACTTTCATTTTTTTCTTTGTCATATTAATGGAATTAAAAAAAATGTTATGTATATATATTATAATTCCAGAATAATATATATGTTATATAGGTCACATATGTTTATTAATTTCATTCTTTATACATTCCATGTATTGCATGTACGAGTCCCATCACTTGAGGGGGCGGTAGTCCACACTTCCTCATATGAAATTATCTCATTTACACAACATGAAAAGAATAAAGGTATGGTTTAAATATAAAATCTAGAATCATATAGTAAACATAAATACCATATATATCATATATAAAATACAGTGACATCATAATGGCCACCTTTAATGGTGTTAAAAGAATATTGAACAATCATCGTTTCGTGAGGCAGAAAATCGTCAACCACAGAAACAGTATGTTATTTAACCATTAGACGAAGGTGTGTGTATGTGTGGCTAGAATCATTCTTATAAAAACATAATAGTATATTTAATATACTGAATTTGTTACAAAAGAAATGAATAAAAAGATTTTAGGGGGTTGGAGATGCAAAATAAAACAAAAGGACACAAGTGAAGACATTACCTTAAAATCGGGTAACTCCCTTTGGTTTGAGCTCAAAGGCTTACTTGGGAAGACATATGCCCAATGTTAGGCTTCAAGGAGTTAGAGAGAGATGTGTAGAGACAAAATGGTCAGGGTTTGGCCGATCCAAAGGCTTTGGAAGTGTGGGTAAGGAGGTAGAGGTGGGGGCCTTTTATAAGAGGAGAGGAGGGGAACTCTTGGAAAGTAAAGAAATGTTACTTTATTTTAGAATGAGTTTCGGATTTTAATGGTCCCACATTGATTTTTTTTTAGGTTAAGGTGATAAGGGGTCGAAATCCACCCATACAATAGGTTTTGGACATGTGTAGGTGTTAGAGTTTACATTAACTTTCCATTTTATTTAAATCGTTAAATAATGAGGTCATCGCTGCATCATCATGATGTCATAAATAATTTAATTTATTTAATGTATAAAAAATTATAAATTACTACTATGATTTAGTAAATCTGTTTATCTTCCCAATTACTATTTATAATAAAAAATATGACTTGTATAACCCCATGTAAAAATTGTTTTAGTAAAACATCTCATGTTTGTGTCATTTTTATTTTAACATTAAATAAAAAGGTATTTGTGTAATTTTCCAACCAAAGTGGCTCCATGGGGTCCCCAAGTGAACCCATGGATTTTACTGGTCGGACATGACACATCCAATGAGAGTCGGACATGTGTCTAGGTCGTTTCATTTTATTAAAACATTATTCTTACCTTAAACTACACTAATTATCTTTAATGGCGATTAAAAACTTAATAAGTTACTATTCACCAAAAAATTATTCTAATCCCATTGAACCACCTTTTACTTCTTAATGAAAACCATGTATGTCAGATTTTTGAAATTCAAAACACAAAGATGGAAAAATTTCATTTAAACGGAAAATCAGTTTTTATAAGTACCACTTAGTGGTTTCACTATTCATCAAAAATTGATGTTTTTCAGAAAATTACCAAAAATTCACCCGAAGATATATTTGATATTCCAAATTCAAAAATGATATCTGTTTTACAAAATTCAAAACATATAAGTTGCATTAATTAATTTAATAATTAATTCCCGCTGTCAAAACAAGCAGCGTGTTTTTATGAAACCAAATGTATCAAAAGATTAACACTAGTTTATGTCCTATTTCAAAGTGAAATTAATTCCAACGACCACTATTAGATTAAATGGTAAAAATATATTCTAATTTCACTTTAAAACCAATTCAAAAGATAATCTAATCATATAAATAAATAAGATTAAAAACAGGTTTTGAATTAAAATACAACATTTTTCACTATTCATTAAAAATTGATCTTTTTCAGAAAAATACCAAAAATTTACACAAAGTAAATTTTGATGTCCCGATTCTAAAGAAGAATTTTATTTTTTCAAATATAACACATAAAATTGTCAAAAAGTGGATTTAAAAGAGGTTCTCCATCAAAAGGCGGTTAATCGACCTTTTTAAAGAATATTAGAATGTTTACGCTTAAAATTGGATTCATTCGCATTTTTAATCCTCTAACATTTATTGTAAAAAGTAAAAATATTTAACAAAAATATATAATCATTTTGTAGTTAGTTCTGTTCATTCCCGCCATTACAACGGTTAGGCGTTAACTACTATTTAAAATAATATTATTTTATTATTAGAGTGCAACGTAAGATTCCCAAGAAACTCGTTGTTGCGTGTTGGGTACGCCATCGAGCATAGCGTCCCCTTTAAAGTCATATTATTATTTTATTCACAAATATGGATAAATGTCAAAATGTCATACTCTTTATTCACCTTGGGTTTTACATTTATTATTTTTCTATCATAATATTTATCGATCTCCCCCTCCATCAAATTGGAAATGAAAGTTATTGACCATGCTTATGGTGGACTACCACCTGACAAACCAATGTCACTCATTTTTCATCACCAACAATAATGTATTGAAATAATGATGAATTTAAAATTTTTAATACATTTATGATATTATTATTATTATTTAATTATCATATCACATATACCATATTACATTCCATTATGTTAGGGGTATGATAATGTCTCTCATGTGTAAGGAAGACTGCCACATCATTAAAAAATGTGTTTCGTTATTTCACTTTTAATTTACATGGAATGATGTAAGGATAAATATTAATTAATATATCTGATATTTATAATATTTTAATACTTTTTAAAATATAATATAATATCATGATTTTGACAATCAAATCCATTGTAAACAATAATTCCACTCATGTGTACTTGTGGATTACCTCCTTCACATAGCAATGTGAAATGTTTTAAATTTTAAATATACAAAGATGAAAATAAAGATGTGTTTTATAAATATAAATTATATATATATATATATATATATCATTTACTGAATATATAAATATTAACTTTTAATTTTTTCTTTTCATTTAGTTTTTTTGAGAAATGTGGATTCGGTGTTCATGCAGTCATATAGCCTACCCTCTACATGAACATGTAATACATTTTCGATATCTAACATTCAAAAAAGATTATATATTAGTATATAATAAATATATATTACATTTATATCATTCTTAGAATTTGTTATATGGTTTATTTGTGTTAAAATTTAAAATAATAAAATAATCATACCATAACATACATGAAAAATGAAACAATTATCACAATAAACAAGGATATTATGAAATAATTTTTAGTAAAAGAATGATCAAAGAGTATAAGAAATTAATATATTGTATGAGTTATTTGATTATAGTATTTAAATTTATTTTTATAACCTTAAATTATTTATATAGTAGTTTACAATACATATTAAAGAGGATGGACAAGTGGTAAGCCATTCTCATTCAACTTTAATTCAGCTAGACAAATGCTATAATGTCCAATAATTTCATTTTTATTGTGTATATATTTACAGTTTTATAAGTTATATACCCAATATCATTATATTAATGGTATTTAGAGTTCCATATTATGTTATTTATTTTATGGTTTAATGGTTAAAATTATAACAGAGTGCTATGTATTTATTTTAAAATCTCATCATTATCTGAGATTATTTATTTTTAAGATACCATTAGAGAAATTATTTCATATATCTACAATAAAAAAAATTCATTTTCCTATCCTATGTTTATCCATGAATAATTTCATGTAATATTATCATTTTTCAACATTTGGTACTAAAAATGTTTCAGAAAATTATTTTTAAAAACTCCAATTTATTTCCATATTTATTCAAAAATTCTATTTAATCAAAATCCATGAATTTTAAAACCTGATTAATTTTTTTATCCATTTAAAAATTGTTTTCTAGAGGAATATTTAATTATTTAATATTTTTTATATATTTTTTAAATGATTTTTCCAGTGGTTTTCAAAACAAGCCGTTTTTTTCTTTTATAGAAAATGTGAAATGAATATTTTTTTGAACATGTAAGACATGAATGTATGTTTTTGGATTCATAAATGATGATTATTTCAAATATTATTTTACAAATTTTCAAAACCTGTGATAAAATTATAGAACTCGAATAAAAATTTTATTTTTTAAATATGGTTTTTATATTTGAATCATAACATTCCTTAAAGTTTTTTTTATAATACTTTTATTTTATTAAAATTAATCAAGGAAATAAAACCATTATTCTGACTATGATAAATGGTAATGTATTATATATAAATAATCCTTATTTTTTATTAGGATTGAATATAGTTGTTCTGATAAAGGATTTATAATTTTATTACCATCCTCTATATTACTTTAGATGGTATATAATTATGTATATTTGATTGGGTAGGTATTATCATTTCATATGTAAGTTTATAATATTAATGTAAGCATTTATTACGTATCTCCTATTTCATGTGAGAAATTAATTGGACTTATTATGTTATGGGTGTGCCTCAATATAGAAATCCCTTAGATGAAATGTAATGATTCATGGGGAAAATATTCATTGGTGTTTTGATGCGGCCTTACCCATTTATGTAAAATTTCCAGGAATGAGGCCTCAATTGTAAGATGTCTTTCCACGAGTCCTTAATAGTATCCAATGTATGCGCATATTTTTTAATTTCGTAATTATGAATTTAGTATTTGATATTCTATATTATTATTTTATTATTTATCATTTCCTTGGCTAAGATTCAAGCTCCTGCGGTTATTTTTTGTAATTATTTGATCATCATTTATTAATTATATATTATTATAAATATACCAATTAAATGGAATTTATATCATTTATATAACTAACCTTATATTATATGATTATTTATTAATGATAGATTTCATTATAATTTTATAGTTACTAATCAATTGATATGACCACTTTCTTTTGTTTTTTTCATGTATATAATGATTTTTTATTGACATTTTGTGATACACTATGTTGAATAATTGAGTTCTCAAGGAATACTCATTGAGTATTTTATCCTATTTTTGAATTTGAATTTCATATATGTATCTAGTATATAAATATAATAAAATTTTTATATACTTCACTATGTGATTCATTATATCTTATTCCAATGTTATTAAGTAACCAAATGCCCTGAGATACTGGGGTTCAGGTCATCGATGTTCGAATGAATGGACGTTTTGTAGAAACATTGTAAACTAGATTTAGAAGAACACATACTAGGGAAAATAATCCCTGGATATCCATTGAATATAATTATATAAGATCATCATAATATTTTGGTAAGTTACTGATTATATTTTTTTCAATAAATACATAACTATATGGATAATAAAAGTTGACACAGCTCTAGAATAGATGTACCTTGGGTTAATAACTTCGAATATTCTGAATTTGGTTTGTTCCAATTGTCACTAGGTTCAATAAAATGGGAATTTATGTGTATATTTTTTTGACACTGCCAATGGATATTCATAGAATAATTAATACTATCATTTCAAAGCACTTGGATGATATGAAAAAAAATGACATCCATAAATAATCCATGTTATGTATTATGATATAATCTTTTCACAAATTATTTAATCAATTTTATGCATTTCAGTATTCATAGGATTATATTTAATTTTTGATAATGTTATGATATAGTATAATGTATGATGTTGTTTAGAGATTAATCCTTTTGTATAGAATGAGAACCACATAAATTAAAAGAATAAAAAAAGTATGAATTATAGTTTCATGAAATATATTAAAGAAATATTTCAATTGGAACTAGTAACCCAAATATTATAATCATAAAAGTATATAGTATCTTTTTCTTTCAAGCCATATTAAAATTTTTATATATAATATGGATTCGAAGGGAATATAGAGACAATATAATGGAAGGGAAACAAAATATAGTAAATAAAGGATTTAAATTATTCCCCACAAGTGAATTCTTAAATGAAAAACTATTGTACTTGATTGAAGGAGATTTTAGTTTTCTATAGGTGTAGAGATAATGAAATATATTACCTAGATAGAAAGGGGTAATGTAAAATTTTCATTTTTTCAGTTCATCAATATTATGGATATAGGGGATAAGAAAATTATTTCACCATAAATTAAGGAAATATACCTCAAAAGAAGAAAGGGGATCACGGTAAAGCATATGATATTAAAAAAGTCATAGTGGTATGATTAAATATGTTTTGTATCTTGATTCATGAATTTTATTTTACATGTTTTTTCATTAAATGTATAAGGATTGTACTGAAGTACAATTTAATAAAGGATTTGAAAGTATATTATTAATGCTAAAAAGACAAAAAAATGTTATTTAGTGACATATTGAAACTCTTGGAAAAAACTATTAAATAATAATAACACTAATATTGTGATTTTTTATAAGAAATCAGAGATAATGAAATTTTTATGGGATAATTTGGGTGAATATTAAATTAGAGAGAGGTTTTATGGTTTATGTAATATTTTTTATAGATTACTACAAGTTTTAATATATGGGACATATTCAATGCCCTAATTTTTTATTTTCAATATAATTATTATTTTCATTATTGTTTCATTATAATGATGAAATTAAAATATTTTTAATGTGATATTAGGGGAAACTATATATTTTATAGGGAATCTACTATTATTTTTAGTTTGAATAATTAGTGACCTTCCATAAAAAAATTCACATTTAATTTGGACATAAAAATTTTGGATATGTTTTTTAATAAAATATATATATAGTTGATTAGGTTTATCTATTAAGGTTAGTATGTAATTTATTAAAACTGATTTGTTTTTGGAATATATATTGGGATACGGTGAATGAAATATCAACCTAATACCATGATAATTTCTCATCAACCAAAATAATTATATTTTGATATTAACTTTGCAGGGAAATTAATTATGTAGGAATTTATCAATGAAAGACCTAATGATGAATTTTTTTATTAAATATAATGATATAATGTAATTATATTTTCATATATTATTTTATTGTAAATTTTTTTATCAAATTTATGAAAATGATTTTGAAATAAAAATATTATCCTAATAACTGCATTTGGGATGAATCAATACTATTTTACCCCTTTGCATATTTTTTTCAAATTTAATTTCTCTAGATCACCCAAATTCTTTTATTTATTGATCTCAAATAATTTATATAATTATTTATTCTTTATTCCATGTTTATATAATAATTTTTCATATATATTATCCGAAATAAAAACCTAGTTATGTAATTATTCAATATTACCACCATTAATCCAATTCTATTTTATAGAAATAATGTTTTGTCAACCATTATCAATATGTAGGATTTGAGTATGGTTATTTGAAAAATTTTAATATTATTTTTTATGAATACCGAGATCATGATTAAATTAAGAGTCCAAAATTTATTTGATGGTTAGAATTTAAAACATTGTTATTTTAAAATTGTAACTTCATGTTGGATTACATGTATGGCAAAAAAGACCAAGAATAGAATTACATACAACCCTTAGAGGTTTTATGATATGTTTATTTATAATTGAATCTCACTAATAACTTTTGATTCTCACAATATCATGTATTAATGAAATATGATACTCTATTAATATAATATTATTCAAACATGATCATTATAACCTAGCCATCAAATAGGTTTGTATGAATAATAAAAATTAAGTTATCAAATTTATATTTTTTAAACATTTATAAACAAAATTAATTGGTTATCTAACAATTAGAAATAAAATTAGAACCATTTCAATTTGAATATAATTCTTTCATAAAAATTTCCTTTTTTATGAATGGTAAATTAGTTTCACTGTGCACGAAAAATTTAAAATTAATTTTTTCATAATTTTAAATTTTTTTTAAAAACAACTTCATCATAAATATATAATTTATTATAGGGTGAATTTTCCAAAATTTTTCTAATGATTAATTTTATGATGAATGGGAAACATACTAAATTTTTATTGAAACCTTTTTTTCATTTATATAATTTATAAATTTAAACTATATTTTATTTTAGTTTTAAATATAACATAGTTTAATAATATTAAAATTTATCTAGATTAGAAAATTATGATATTTTTTATTTTTTATTTTTATATTGTAACATTTTATACTTATATAAATTTTGTCATTGTCAACCCAATTTTTCATCTTTTATACAACAAAACATATAATAATATTTTATTTGGAAGAGTTTTTCCTAGGAATGGTATTACAATTATCGCTTATTTTAGAAAATTTAAAAGTAATTTCCCATAGGATTATCCTTCCCCACATATGAAACGCAACTCACTCCAATCACATATAAAGACAAATAAAGAACATTGGCTCAAAAATAACCTTTAAAAATATCTCCCAAACATAATTCACATTATATATATTTTACTCGTTCAAATATACCAACCCCAATTTATATAAGAGGAGATACAAAGGACATTTCCCTTTGATATGGTAATTGTCTTAAGAAAGCACATTCATTTTCATTTTCATGTATCCATCATAAATTCTGTATTAAAAAATAAAATATAACCAACTCAATATAAACCATATAATTTTATTTTATTTTCTATATTGATAAATATTTTCCATCTCCCCCTCCATCAATTAAGAAATGAAATCATCTATTGTGTATGTAGTGGACAACTTCCTCGTGAACCGTTGTAGTTTATTTCCATCACCAATATTAAAGGATGGATATAATGAGTAATTTAATTTATTTATATTATTTTTGGGATATTATTATCCTTATTTAAATATCATATCATATATACATTCTTACTTTCAATTATGTTATGGTTATGATGAAGTCGCTCATTTCTATGGAGGACTACCACCTCGTGACACTATATTATTCATTTTTTACATATCTATTACATGTAATTTTGTGAGGATAAATGATAATGAAAATAGGTGATTTTTAAGATCTAAAAATACCTCTTTTTTATAATATCACATATCAATTCTTACCTTCTAATCTATTGTAAAATAATAACGTCCCTCATGCATATGTATGGACTACCTCCTCTACATAGTGATTTTGAATTTATATTCATTTATTTACATGGATGTTAATAAAGATGAATTGTATTAACAAAAATGGTATATATAACATATTAATGATTCTTTAAATGTTAATTAAAATTTATTTTCCTAAAATCACATATTTTTAGGGAAATTGAAAAAACATTCATGCGTGTGTATGGTCTACTGTCTCCATTAATGTGTTATCTATATTTTATCTACAAAATTTATAGATTAAAAAAATAAATATATAATGAATATATATTAAATTTAAATAATGTATAAATTTCATGATATTATGTATTGATCATAATATTAAAAGGACCAAAATTACCGAACCAAAACATAATTAAAAACCAAGCATTTATCACCAAAATGATTTATTTTAACAAATAACTTATAATCAAAAACTGATAAATAAAAATAATTAAATCATATATGCTATAACTTTTCTGATTATTGATATATAATTAACATTTGATAAACCTATATTTATTATATTTTATTTTAGGATATATATTAATGATGGTGAACAAGTTCTAAGGGTTTATTATCTCTCTTTTACATCCATGAGACATATTCTATATTCAACAATAATTTCAATTATGTGGAGTATTTAATGATAAATTGGTATGTTATAAAATTAATCAATTTATTATTCTAATTTATTTATTTTTTGGGGTTTATGATTAAAAAGATACCAAATAGGTAAGGGTTTATTTTCCAATATCATCATTATTCGAGATTGAAGTTTTCATATATTTCCTTTGAATAATTATTTTATATCTCTATTTTAAAGTCATTATATTTTATTCTTCTATAGTTATCTATATTCTTCTTATTTCAATAGTAAAAATTTACACTAATTTTTACTAAAAAATACAATAAAAATGGTTTTAGAAAAAATTAACATCATTTCTATCCCAAGTATAAAATTATTTTTATCAAAATCAATGTCTTATAAAAATGTTTGTAATTTTATTTCCTCTATAGAGATATTTATTATTGAAAATTTTACCCATTTTTAGTTTTTTAAAAAAGTTTTGAATGCAATTTTCATTTTGTTTTCAAAATAAGGCTTGCATTTTATTTAACAATAATGTGAATGTAATATTTTACTAATATGTACAACATGAATGAATTTTATACCATTATTTCCACTATATGATTTATATCTTATTTTATATGTTTTAATAAGTAATTTTCAGATTGGATTACAACCATAATTTTTTTGGATATGGTGATTTTCAATGTGAATTGGTGATTTTCCATGAAAATGTAATTAATTTAATTTTTATGGTATTTATATTTATCAATGAAATCATCCTTTTGCTTTACTTGTGAAACACTAGGGATATATTGTATTGAAATCATCGTTATTATTTCTTCGAATGGTTTATGATCATTTTTTTTGTTAAGGATGTATATTTCTTATCCACCATATTACTCTAGATGGTTTATTTTTAATATTTGTTTGATTGGGGTATGTATTAATTTGTCATATATTAATTTTTAATTTGATTAATTATGTTAATTATTTAATGCATACTTCATAGGTGGAATTCACTGGACATATTATGTTTCTGAAGTGGCCCAACTATAGGGAGCCACTCGATGCATCATTACATATCATGATACAAATTAGCATGTGTATTTAGCTGAGGGATTACCCATTTATGTAAGATATATTGGAATGGGGGCCTTTATAGTAATAACTCATGCCATGAGACATTAATGGTATGTTTAGAATAGCTATCATTAAACAGTACTTCATTATGATTTCATTTATTATTATTCCTTGTGATTATTCAATTAACTATAATATTTAATGTTACCTTTTCATCTCATGTGAATATTAAAATGGAATTATTTTATCATAATTTAATGCATCTATATTATAGCAAATATATTTATCACATGAAATATGTTTCAGTTATTTCCCTTGAAATAATTATTAATCTTATTTAATTATTACATATTTTTTTGTATGCTTACCCATATTGAGCATCATATTTCACCCATTTCTTTTTTTTATTTTACCCTAGAAAACATAGGTGTTTTGTAATTTATATTTTGTGATACACGATGTGGAATAATGGTATTCATAATGAAAACACATTTCATATTTTATTATTATAATTGTTAATTTAATTTAATTTTTATATCTAGTAGAGAAATATTACAAATTTATTCTGTCTATAATGACCTAATTCATTGTATCTTATTCCACTATAATAATTTCACTATTAGGATTGGGATACTGGCAGTGTTGAAGTATTACAAATCCATTCCATTTGTGGATTCTTTGTTCAACGTCTATGCACAGAATGATTGTTTTAGAAAAAATGGTGTTGTTATGTCTACAATGATGGTATGGGATTTTCCTTGGTCTAGAAAAAGGAATTCCATGAATCACGGGACAAATTCCTACATAGAATGGTTCATTCGGTCCCTCTTGAGTCATCTAGCCTTCCCCTTGGTGCAATGGATGTTATGAGTTTTCAGTTCCCAATAGTACTGGTGGAGTATGAAGATGTATTTCAAGAGAATGTTCTAGGTTTACCTCCCTGTATAGAGATAGAATTATACATTGTTCTAAACCTAGATATGGAATCTATATTGGCCTAATTTTCTCAAATATATTTCACATAGCTTCGCGAGCTGAGGGTGCATGTGGAGGACTTATATAGAAAGGTCTTAGTAAGACCCATTATTCAATGTTATATGTGTATTACCATTACATTAATTAATTTACCATGGAGAATGTGTATCTACAACAAGAGGGTTGATAAATACTTCGATCAATCCAATGGGGAAGCCTTTCTCATGAATAAAAAGGTGAATTTATGCTTTTTATTAGTTAAGATTTAGTTTTATGAGATCCACAAAAATGAATTTTTAAGAGGGGGAGTCATGTACATAGTGTTCTATGATGCATTATGGACTGGACTTCGTTGTGTCTGGATGTAGTATCAATTAGTGATTACCTATGGTTACTGTTAGTTGAGATCACAAGAGATAATCTATTAAATCCCCTATCTTGAGTTTGAAACGATAGTATACTCATTTAAGATTTGGTGACACCACCTGATGGGAAGGCATTTTATCATCTACTCAGACCAAAAGAGTCTCATGTATATCTTATCATAGATGGAATAGGGCCTTAGACATAAAAAAATCATATAATTATTATAGGACTATGTATTATTGTTAGTGTATACTCTTGGGAAGAACAACGTGGTACCAGATTCTATCAGTAGAAGATCTCATTCATAGTTTCTAAGTAAAGAAATATAGCAGTTGGCCTCATCGCAGTTATCCTTCATTTATAGGGATGATGCTGAATACCTCAATTCAGTGGTTTTTACACCTCCACTCTTATAGTGAGTGAGGGAGACATAGCTCGATGATATTGACAGTGATACTTTATATAATAAATTTTCCATAGGGAATGCCCTGATGGATATTCGAATGGTGGGAAGCATGTCATTCCTTTCAAAGGATGATCAGTAATAGTAGTGGATGCCTATAGTGAAGAGATGAATTGGGACATTCATGTGTGTTTCATTGAAGGTACCAAGGGAGATATAACTAGTTAAAGACTTTATTTCTTATTTATATAAAATATGGGTGCTTGTCTGAATCAATTTTTTTTTGTTTTTTAACTCACTATTTTGAGCCCTTGTGTTTGGAAGGTGTTTCTCTTTTCTTCCATGGGGTGCTAAAAAGGGAGTAGGAAAGGGTATCAATTAACATGGTGATATTTTTATCACATATATCTTGGGGAAAAGATACCAATTGTATGATCATTTACTGACTAACCATGTCATCCAATTCTTAGCTTTTTGAGAGTAAATATTAGTATATATCATGGGATACCTCAACGTGCAAGAGATAACTCAACTACATGGAATCCCATAGATGATATATTTTGATCGGGTTGATTGCTTTGAATCCTGGTCATGGAGATTGAGGAACAATATGATAGGAAATCCTTTGGAAGCTGTTTCCTTTAGTTTTTTCCTGGTGGTTGCACCAAAGCTCTATAAGTGCACTTGTGATTAGGGGGATCATGTTTGTACTCGTACCCTTATCTTTTTTGGTATCCCTTGGCTAGGAATTTTCGGATGTAAAATCTTATGGTTGAGATAATTTCATAACATTGATCTTCATGAATTTTTTTTGAAATGTCATGGGAAAATTATAAGACAAATCGATGAGATGGCATGAGATTTCATGGCTCGGAGTTCCCAGAATGATCCGTCAAAAAATGTAAATCGTTTAACAGTGTGTGTGGGCTGTTTTCCTAAAAAAGTGGAATAAAACATAAAACAATTACTGAATAAGAAATTGGACAGGATCATTAAGCTCAGAGCAGTGGAAGTGGAATTTTATTTTTTTAATAATACTCATTATAAATAGATTCTTATTGTCATAACCTTAGAGTATTTCTAAGGCAAGGAGGAGGAGGCTCTCTCACCGGCAATGATGGATTGGAGGTGTGGATTTGATCAACCAATGAAGAATCAATGAACATAGGTGGAACAAAAATCAACGTGACAAAATGACTTCAATATATGTTTATAAGTGATCCAAATATGAGGTAGGGTGTTGTCTTTTGATTCATTATTCCCTCATAATTCATATTCTATGAAGAATGCGGAAAAATCCATAAATAGATTGTCATGTGAATCGGTCATTGTTTCAGGATGGGTTTTACCAAATTTCAGGGTTTGTGGGGGATTAATCTTGTTATTACCATTGTTTTTTTTACTTTCTAACAGGGGAACGTGATTAAAATGATCATTTATTGAGGTCCATTAACATATTTTGATTCATTCCTTTCCTCCCGCAATCTTCATTCATCACTGGAATTCTTCATTTGGCCTGCCACTCGACACGTTACGATCAATTGACCATTGTATAATCGATCTTTGGAACAAAGATCTGATATCACAAGCCCAGGATGGACATAGCACAAGGGAGGTGTGATGATGATGGTGTAGAATGGATCTATGAAATGTGAGAGATATTGTCACACAAACTACAATATAATATGATGGACCATAGAATGGATCTGAACCCATAGCAGTGTAAATGTTGACATAAGGTTCACAAAACAGATTGTAGATCAAGAATTGTACAACCAGAGAAAACATGGTGGCCCACATAGGGGCCACTTGTGTGCCCTCTCCGGAGAATGGTCTCGACGATCACCATGTGCGGGTGGAGCGGAGAACGACTGCTCATGGCGGTGGTTGTGGGAGACGTTGACCAATGTCATAGGGCTTGAAGGGAGAGGAGGTAAAACACATTCAATGTGGTGGTTCCCATGTTAAACATGATGGAACCTACATTAATCGCAGTGGATCCCACATTCACTGTACTGGTGCCTGTGTTAAACTTGGTGTCACATGCGTTGATTGGTCGCCCACATCCAAGCTGCATGTGAGATTTCTAGTCCACGTGAGCGAATTAGGATGGATGAGGTGTTCCCCCCCCATGTATGGGGTGATGCAGAATATACCCAGTCCATGTACAGGATAAGCCGGTACACGAGACATGGGACATATTAGGAGAACATGTCTGCTAAGAGTCAAGTTGTGATGGACAGCGTGGCCTAGAGGTCTATGGTCCTATGAGACAATGGTCCTACAAAAGTTCCGAGCTTGCAGAAGAAGGTGGACCCATCCCAAGTTGTAATAGATAGAGTGTACTAGTAGGCCATGTTCTAATGGCCCAATGGGACTGACAATGTACATGGCTAGAAAAATCGGCCACACCTAGCTGTGGTGGGATGGGGCTAGTGTTCTGGGTCAACATAGTGGGTCGGGGAAGACCCGATAGGTCAGGTCGGGTTAGACTGACCATTTTGGCCTGGACCTAGAACCAACCAGCCCCTTTTTACTAATGATCCCATTACTCTCAACAAGTGTGTCTGTTTGATATGTTGTTTGTGGTGTTGGGACCCTCACGATGAGGGTGTCCTTTTGAGATACACTTTGTGAGTTTCTATGGATATTGGACTACATAGTATTTGTTTTAGGAGTAGGTACCACCATAAGAGAATGTTTAGGATAAAATCAAGAGTATAGATGTGACCCAGACAACTTGTCTTACCTATACTTTGTGTCTTAAAAATACTAAGTTTTTTTACCTATATTGTGTGTCTTACTAAGACTACGTGTCTTACCTAGACTATTTGTTGTACATAGACTATGTGTTTTACCTAAATTGTGTGTCTTATATTGGTTGTGTGTCTGACCTAGTTTGAGTGAGTGGTCCCCATTCCCACCAGGGAATGGGTCCTCTAGTATTCGACGACACTCTAAGTGTCACCGACACTCTGTGTGTTTCTAACACTCCATGTGTTACTGGAACTCTTTGTGTTACAACATGTGGTTACTTTGGATTCTTACAACAACCATGTTTAAATACAATAGACCTATAATGGGTGTGAGAAGACTCTAATCTCTCTCTTGGCTATGATATTGAGACTCCATGTATTAGATATATTGGATGTATCAAGGAAACATCATGATGTATTATGAAAAAGTGTTATCTTAGATAATTTTAGTTGATCTGTTCTATGTGATTACATTCAGTTAGCTTGAGGAGTGGGATCTCCTATAAATGAGCATTATAGGAATGGGACCATTTGGCTTGTAGTGGATGAGACAATGATTCCTGGAACTCATTCTGAATATACCTATATGTTCTTTTTATATGTTTTGTTAACATATACATATGTTGAAAAGACTGTATCTCTTTAGTGGCAGTTTCATTTTGGATTCTTACATTGTGTTTTGGGGTTCCCTACTGAGTATTGTTTTACTCACCCCTATACAGGCGTTTCTCAGATGGGTTGTGTCTTGTACAAACAATCAATTCTTTGAAGGAGTCATTGGTGGACTAGGGACTGGTGGTGTTCAAACTGACCTGATAGATGAGGTGTTCTTTTATGGATTCAGACAGTTATTTCTGTACCAACCCATCATGTAGGGTTTTTCTACAGTGGATTTCATGATACTTATTCCTTTACTTCCCTTTTTGTTGGGGATTTATTCTTACCCTGTTTAACATTAATTTTCTTCTGGCATACCTTATTTTTTTTACATAGTGGTTTCACTTTCCAGCACTTATGGCTTGGAGTTGTGTGTGTTTTTGGGTGTTTTTATATATACTTGGTAAAATTCATCACATTTTCTTGGGATATGACTAATTAAATCTAGTCGCCAGCCCCTGGCCTATGGGAGGATAGCTTGGGGTAGTCACAACATTGGTCCCGAAGGATGGGTCATGACAAAAACTATAATTTTAATTATTATATATTTTAATTATAATGTATTTTTTCTTCTAGAATTATTATATAACACACACCTTAATGCATTCCATTTTGTGTAAGTGCGATAATTTCTTTTGGGGATGTGTGGACTACCACCTCATCAATGTGATGTTATATGTTCACACACTGTATGCATTGTATTAAAGATGGGTTCAACTAAAAATATTTGATATAATTTGAAAATTTATGATATTCATGAAATTATTAATTTACTAAACATATAATAAATCATTTTCTTTGACACGTTTTCACACCCTGAAAACTTGATAATATCATTTGTGGACATGTGGACTACTATCTACTCGATGTTGTATGATTACTTTTACATCATAATAATTTTATATATAGGAACATATTATTAAGTATTATGTTATATATTATATAATGATCATTCTATAATGATAAATGTTATAAACATTCATTCCATAATGATCATTGAGAAATGAGAAAGTTACTCATGCATACATAAGACATATCCTCTATATGACTATAATGTTGGTTAGTTTTCCATTACCAACTTATATAATTGGTATTAAAAGTAAAATTTATGTGTATATTATTATTATTATATGTTAATTAATCAGAATATTTTTGTAAAATGACCCTTTTGACTGTGGATGACCTACCAAAGACAGTTTTGGCAAAAAAACAGAATATAGTCAAAACACCCAATGTTAACCAAATTGTTTAAGTGGTTGTTAAGAAATTATAATAAGTGAAATAAAATTAATACTAAACCTTATAAATTTTCTAATGTAAGTAGATAATTAACATTGTCTCATTATTCATGAAGATAAACAAACATGTGACAATTCAGACTCAATGTAAGATACTTTCTCTCACTCTCCATTCATCGGGAAATATATTGATGATATACACCATTATACTATTATAAAGTGTAAATATATCCCCATTGACATTACATATCCAAAATTTATGTATTCTTATGTTATTTAATTTCTTTTCAAATTATATACTTTCGATGTGATTATGATTTAAATGATCAAAGTGGTATTGGGCGCTTTGGATGTTTAATGATATAGTCCTCTCATTTCAATAATATTTATATTATTTAAAATGATTATTTAAATTTATATAAAAAAATTATAAAAGAAAATTTATGTCTATTTTTAATTAAATTTAATTAATTGAAATGTGAAATATTTTACATTTTTTATAGAATGTTTTTATTAGAAACAGATGGAATGTTCTATTATTAATATACACAACGACATTGACTTTTCTATTGTCATGGACAATTATTATATTTTTGGATGAAATTAAATGATTTATAATTTTCATAAATGATTGTTATTATTTCAATTATTTTATAAATTTGGTATTAAAAATTGGTTTTCAAAAGGAATTTCTATATTTTAATATAATAGAATTTATGAAATAAAACGATATTTTAAAATGTGAAAGTGATTTTTGTATGAGTTTAATGTGTTTTTTAAAAGTTGAAATATATTATTTCATGTTTTCATTTATTCAAATGATAAAGTATGGGTGAATCCAAATAAAGATATAATGTATTGAGTAATAATTATATTCTATGGATAATTATATTGTAGCTTAGACATATGGTTATTCCAATATATATGGGTTCTATATGGGTTCAGTAAGGGTTCAATGTGATGATGTCCCTAGGTACCTACAATAATTTTATATGTCTTCTAATTAATTTTCATGTAATTCATTTGTTTTTAAAAGGTAAAATAAATTATATTTATCAAATAAGGATATTTCACTCTTTAGTTAAAATTTCATTATTTTCACATCATCCATTTCATGTGTTTTTATTTGTATTAATGCATTAGAAATTTTTTTTAACCCTTAATGATAATTTTATGTTAATAAAATATTTCTGAATGTTTTTCTCATGAAATATATGTGATTAATTTATTGGAATAATAAATCTTGAAATTTGGGAATTATTTTCATAAAAGTGGCCATGCCCTATTTTAAATGAGTTAGATTATGAGAAAAATGTACTATTTGGATGTGTCTACTTTTAATTTTTTTGGGTTTTATATTGTATAATTTATATCCTAATTATCTAAAACACTAGACATCAAAATTTCCTCATTGTGATAGAATGTAAAACTCTTGACATAAATGATGATTATGTAATGTTTAAGAATTGGACCTTATAGTTTGAACCACGGGTGAGTTTAGATAAATTTAGACATTTTAGTGTTATTCATAACATCCCATTAGAATATTATACCTTATGGCCATGTGAAAATGATATAGAATTTAAAAATTACCATGTTTCTTGTTTTAAAATATGTTTGTTCAAAATGGTTTTCTATAGAGGAAATATGGAAGTAGTAGTGGGAAAGAACATAGAAGAATATACCTTCCAAATAAGAATCACAAGATAGTCCGAATCAATACAGAATAGTCTGTATCAATGATGAATCATTTAAATAAGGTGATAAATGGTTGAGGTTTCCATGCTAGAGAGACACTCAATCAACCACAAAGGTACATTTCATTTCTATATAATTTCATAGGGAAACACCCCCCATCATTCACTATCTCTTTTGACCAAGTGGTATCTGATGTATGGATCAATTCTATTGAAAATATATTTTATGTCACGAGATGTTTGGATTGTCAAATGGAAATCCTTATTTTTAATCATTTTGATGTTGAATATTATCGATGTTGGTCTTCCTTTATGAATAACAGAGAGAAATATGATCTTGATTCCCATGAAATGGAAATATTATGGGGAATTTTCTAAGAGAAATATTTCCTTAATTTTTTCTGACTCGTAAAGGAAAAACAATTAATGGAATGGTGGAAAAAATATGATGATTATTTAGCTTCATATGAATGAATCTTCAGAAGATTATCTGGGTATGTGTTAGATTTAATTCAAGACACTGTTAGAAAAATTAATTAGTAATACTCATGATAGAAAAAAGTTCTAATAAGATGATTGTTTGAGTGAGAATTTAAAATATACTTCATTGTGATGGAAATGATAAGATGGAATTTTCTAAATATTATGGGACATGTGATGATGAAAATATGAAGTAGTTGGATTAGAAGGTAGTGGTGAAACATATAAAAAATCTAGTGAAATAAATGAAAATCCAATATTATAGTATGTGTGGTAAAATTAACCATTTTAAAATGTATTATGAAGATAGGGAAGTGTTACTAATGTGGAATGTATGTTCACATGGCCCATGAATGCAAGGAAAATAATTAGGATAAATCAAATAATTTTCTAATTGATAGCCATCTGGATGTAAGCTGTTTTAACATTAATGATATATATCATTATGCTAATTCATATCTAATGTTAGTGTAATAAGATGTAAAAGTTTGTGATCAGAAACTAAAAGGTGTAAAAATGAAATTTGTTTCTTCTACAGTTGTCATTGGGGAATCAAATGATGTGGGGATAGGTATATTACTTATTTTTTAAAATTATTCCACTAACCTATTGGATTTTGGATCATCTAATTCTTTCATTTCTAATAAATATTCCATAAAATTACGAACACCGCCTCATGAATATACGATATGACCTTTGGTGAAAACTCTTGGTGTAAGTATCAAAGTAACCAATATTTGTATGAATATTAATTTTTTATAAGTTGGATGTTATTTAAAACAAATCTTGTTGAACTATCCATTATAGAGATTGATATCATTCCTGGTATATATTTCCTTTTATTTTATCATGCAAACATAGATTACACTTCAATGGAATTTGTTTTCAATGATTCCATAAATTTTATGCCATACCAAGAATAAGATAAATTGATTAGAGGTGTAAATAAATCATACATGGTTCATATAATTGAATATATATAAACTATTCGAATTATTAATGTACCAGCAGTAAATGAATACATAGATATTTGTCTGGATTATTTTTTGGTGTTATTCTTGATCGATAGGTTGAGTTTACATTTTCACATAGTATATTATTCTAAGCATATTTATAAACCCCATATCAAATAAATTAATTATCAACTTTTAGGGTTGAAAAATAAATTTCAAGAGTTATTAGAACAAGGTTTCATCTGACCCATCTCTTCTAAAATGGGTGATCCTACCTTGTCTATTAAAAATAATATATATCGATGATGATTTTCATCTATTTAAGAGCATTGAATAAAATAACTATTATGAACATGTAACCTTTTCCTCATATTGATTATTTTTTTGATAATATTAGGGGTGTAAAATATTTTTTTAAGGTTGACCTGTGGTCGGGGTACCATTAGTTTAATGTCATGGATGCTTACATTCAAAAAACTATGATTAAAATAATCTATGGATACTATAAATGTTTAGTTAATTTGTTTGTCTTATCAAATAGAACTGATATATTCATTTATTTTATGAATATAATTTATCATTATTTTGTAGATATATTTTTGTTTTTTTATTGAATCCTTTTAAGTATTTTTCTAAAACTACAAATGAAACCGATATATATGTTATTAATTTTTTTTAAAACTATAGGGTAAATGTTTCATGATTGAATTTTGTTTTTAAAAAAATCTATTACATGGTAAAATGTTTTATAAATATAGAAAATCTTTTGAATCAACTAAAACAAATGATTTTTAACAGTGGCTGAGACCTACTAGTGTCATTGATATTCATAGTTTTCTCGGATTAGTCGGTTATTATGGAATGTTTGTTGAAAAAATTCCTCAGTTGTCTAACCCACTAACTAAGTAAAATCTAAAATGAGTTATGTTCATCTAGATTAAATTATATAATGTTTTATTACAAGAACTCAATAGAATATTAGTGAATGATCATGATTTGATCATGCCTTCTATAAATGGTAAATTTATCATCTATATTGATGCTTTTTTGAAATCACTTATTTGTTTTCTAATTTATAATGATCAAGTAATTTCTTATTCTTCATGTAAATTGAAACCTCCTGAGATGAATTACCCTACATATATTTATAAATATCTTTTTTTTTCATTAAAAAATTAGAGGCATAATTTTTATATAGTAGTGTTTGAAATATATACTGATAGAAAATATTTGAAGTACATATTCAGTTAGAAAGAATTGATCATAATACTGAAAAAAGTAAAGATAAATTAACCATGTTTTGTCTGTAAAATACCCTTTTATTTGTTATTTCATGAATTTTGACCTAGATTATTTCTATTTGTTGACATCCTCTATTTCGTTTCAAGTTTAAGTTAATTTGATGTCTTTTTGACAGAATTTAGAGGGATCAGATGGTGGATTAGTCTTTGAAAGAGAAAAGGAAAATCTGTTAAGAATGGTATGTTTCTTGATTTTTATATTGATTATAAATGTGTTTTATTATTTGGAATATAATTATATCTTTCTCGTGATTTATAGTTGAGAAATATTTTTTGATTAAATATCATAGTCCCCTCTTTCACATTCATTCGGGTTGCACAAAGATGTACATAGACCTTCGAGAGTATTACTGTTGGGATGGAATTAAAATCAATATTTTATATTTTACAGTTAAGTGAACGAATTTTCATTATGTTAATGTATTGTGATTGTTTCTAAAAAGGATTCTATAACCATTTCCAATGCCAGAGTGGAAATGGGGGAATATATCAATGTATTTCACAGTAGTATTAACAAATACATCTCAAGGTAATATGAAATCTAGGTTTTTTTCTTAAATTTATTAAATCAACACATTTCATACCACTTCAAGACACAATATCTCTATATTAGATTTTTAGAATGTATCAAAAAAATATTATTAAGTTTCATGTAGTGCCTCTCTCAATTGTATCTGACTATTATCCTCGGTTCACATCAAATTTGTTATAAGGACAAAAAAAATTAATTGGGTACAAAATTAAATTTTAGTAGAGTTTTCATCCCTGTATGACGCATAGTCTAAGAAGACGACTGTAATCTGGGATGATATGATACGTTCTTGATTAATAGATATTGCGTGATTTTTGGATTGACATGTTTTTTTTGGTTGAGTTATATTATAATAACATTTTTCATTCTAGTATACATATGGTAACATTTTAAAAAATATATGGAATGTGGTGTAGGACCTAGGCTTTTGTGATAAGGTAGAAGAAATGATGTTTTTGGGAGTGGAGTTGGTAAATGAAATGGATGATAAAGTTTATTTGACTATACAATACTTGAAAACTACTCAATGAATATAAAAAAATTAAGCACATAACCAGATGAAATATCCTTCTTTCTATGTAAGTGTTCATGACTTTATAAATGTTTTTAAACAAAAAAGTTTTATGTACTTTGTTTAGAAGGGGAAGATGAGTCCACAGTTTAATGGACCATATGAAATCCTAGTGAAAGCTGCATCATTATCCTACCATGTGATCTTACCTATGAGTTTATCATACGTATACAACACATTTCATGTTTCAATGTTGAGGAAGTATGTACTATATTCATCTCATATTTTGAGCCAAGGATTTGTCTATTTAGAAGAGATTCCTTTTTATGATGAAAATCTAGTTCTTATTCCTTAACACAAAGAAAATGTGTTGATGAATATGGTTATTTTTTAGGTTAATGTTTTTGTGAAATAATGTATGGTTTAATAGGATTCAAGGGAATCTAAAAATCCTCTGAGGGAAAAATACCCCCAATATATATGATAACTTAATAAAATTATGTGGAAAAAAATTCAAGGGGGGGGGGAGGATGTGACATCCATTATAATTTTAGAATAAAATATTATTATTTATTAATAATTATGAGTTGGATATTAATTTTCCCTTAAAATGGATATCATGTTCTCTATTTTAACTGACAGACAATAATTATTTTCACCCAAATAATGTGTTTCATGCAAGACTAAGTTATACCAAAAAATAATATATTGTTAATATTATTATTTTAATGATAGTTAGTACCTAGAATTGTTTTATCTAGAATAAATAAGAAGAACTGTATTATTTTTATAGAAGTTTATTAATTTTTTTTACATGTATCTAATAAATATGATATGCTAAATATGTCAATAAATTCAATGTTCTGTATAAAAAGAACTATATTTTTAAAAGGTATTTACAATGATTTTAATGGACAATTTATTTTTAATCCACATTTTGGAAATTTTATTAATTATATATGTTAATATAAAAATTTTAATTTAAATAAGAACATAAAAACTCTCTTATGGTTATATTTTGTTTCTTTTATGTGATGTTTAATTTTTTGATTAATAATATTGGAATTTAATTCAAAAATTTATAAGAATTCCACTCCTCCTCCACTATAAAATGGCACTCAACCCTCCCACTTATCCCCACCTATCAAGACCTTTTACTCTCCCAAATTATGATAAATAAGATCCAAAAATCCATCCAATCAATCTAAAATCCTCCCCTTGATAATTGATCCAGCCCAAGAATTCTTTTGGTATAATCCAAAAGGACTTACCCAAAAAAAGATGTGAAATATTTCCCTAAGATCCGTTCTTTTATTTTCTTTCACAATCACCTATATTATTCTTATTAAATTTTTATGTAATAAAAACATTACCCTCATTATACAATGCATTTTTTATTTTAATGGTTGAAAACACCGTTATACACACCTCCATATAATGGGTAACGAATATACAGTTCTTGTGTTCAATGAACTACCGCCCGAAGAAATAATGTTGTTCGTTTTTCCTTTACAACCTCTCACAGTTTGGATTTATGATAACAATGTATTTTTATAAATTATATTTTATTTTTATTATGTATTTATTATTAATTAATTATTTTATAACACATTACATAATACATTACATTTTCTATAAGGGAAATAATTTCCTTTGGGGAATTGTGGACTACAAACTCCTCTAATAGATGTGCTATGTTCACACACTATATAGAACGTATTGAGGATGTTCATAAATAAACATATTTGAAAATCATTGAATCTATATTATATTAATGATATAATTACCATACTGGAAATATAATATATCATTTTCTTTAACACGTTTTCACACACTAAAAAAGAGATAACATCGTTTGTAGATGTTTGCACCACCGCCTCCTCAATGTGATGTGATTATTTTACATGATGAAATTTTATATATATTTACATATGACTACACAATAAGGTATATATGATATAATTACCATTATGTAAATATAAATTATACTTTCCTTATTTTAGTAATGATCATTGAGAAATGGGACTTTTAATTATGCATACATATGGACTAACGTCTCCATCATTATAATGTTTGGTCATTTTTCATAACAATTTTTTAAAATTGATTTTAAAAGTAAAATTTATTTATTAAACTAATAATTATTTAATTATTATTGTTCATGACATGTTTATAAAAATACTTCTATGACCATAGTGGATATTCTGAAGTTATTTTTGACACATAAACTGAATATGCTCAAAAACCGAATGTAAATTTAATTATTTATGTAGTTGTATAAAAATTATAATAAGTGAAAAAAAAATAAATGATAAATATGAAAACCTATGTATGGAAAAAATTAATTTACAAAATTTCATTATCTAGGGAGATAAAGGAATACATGGCAAGTCGGACTCAAGGTAAGAGATTTCATATCAATATCCTTTCATTAATATATTTCTTGATGATGTGCACGTTGATTATTTTTTAAAGATTATATACATCCCCATTGAATTTACATATCTATATTTTATCAACTATCATGTTATTCAATTTATTCTAAAATGATATATTTTCAAGGTAATTATGATTTAAATGTTTAGAGTTAAATGAGATGATTTTAATTCTTAATGATTTAATCATTTAATTGCAATAATGTTGTTATTATATAGCATATTTAGTTATATAGATACAAATGTATTAAAAATAAAATTTTATGTCAATTTTTAATTAAATTTAAATGTTTCAAAAAAACTGTATATTTTTATTATTTTATAGGGAATATTTTTTGAGAAACGCCAAAAGAAATATTCTATTAATAACATACATTGCGGTGATGAATTTTCCACCACCATAAATGACTATTTTATTTTTGGATTCCTTTTAAATATTTAATATCATCTAAAATTTCTGATATTATTTTTATCTTTTGGTATATTTTGGTATTGAATGTTTTTTATATTATAATAAAAACGTACTTTTATAAATAAAAAATTATTTTAATATCTAATATTTATTTTAATATGAGTGTAAAAGTGTTTTTTAAATAATTAAATGTTATATTTAATGTTTCAGTTATTGAAAATTATAAATGATTGGTGTGGAAAGATAGTGCTCCAAAGCATTGGGTAATTATTATATTATTTGGAAAATTATATTAAATTTTTTCCAAATATTTATTCAAAACTATATGGGTTTTGTAAGGATTCAATAAAGTTTAAATGTGATGATGTACCAATCTACATTCTTTAATTTTCAGTGTTTTCTAATGATTTTTCGTTGAATTTATTTTTTTTGAATGGTATAATATATTTTATTCGTTAAAAAATGATATTTCTTTCCTGGGGTAAAATGATATGTTTCCTAGTATCTGTTTTCATGTGATTTAATGTTTATCAATGGTCTAAAAATGTATTTTTTTACCCCTTATTGATCTTTTCATTCTTATTCTTTAATTTTAAATGATTTCAAAGGACTTAATGATTATTTAGGGATTTTTATAATTCATGTATAAATTCATTAAGAGTTTTTATAAAAGTGATAATGAATTATTTGATAAGTTTTAGATTATTGAAAAAATAAATATCATTTTCTAGTGGCGAAAATGTAGTTTCATGGTTTTATTATGTATGACTTATAGGCTCATTCTGTAAAACTATAAACCTAAAAATATCCTCAATGTGATTGAAAGTAAAAAACATGATTTAACTAAATATTATGTAATTTTATAGGATATGGATTATATAACATGTAGAAAATTTTATATATACACCTTGTTAATTGATATAGGTTCATAACATCAAAATATACCTCATAGAAATTAAATTGAGATGAAGTTCTTTACCTTGATTACATCATTTCACATACATTATTTATCTTCTTGAATAATAAAAATATTTCAAATATTTCAAATTTTTATTACAGTTTTCTTATTTATCATTAATTTAATATCACTTATAAAATTTTTATATTATATTAGTACATAAATTATTTTTATATCACGTGTTTTGATGTTATTTGTCTTTTGTCTCTAAATTTACTCAGTATGACGACTATTGTTCAAATTGGTCAAAATTCTGGTTCTAAAAAATAATAACGAAATAATTATCATATTTATAAATCAATTTTAATTTTTACAACAAATAATGATATGTGATTATGAAAAATTAATAGGGTTATAATTATGGAGATGGAAAGTCATACATACACATGAGTAACAATTCTATTTTTCAATGATTATTATTTGAAGAAGGTAATTAGTAATTTATATTAACATAATAAAAATATTATAATAAATACAATGTGATTTAATTAAATTAACTTATATATATCATCCATGTGTTATGGGGATTAAAAAAACATTCACCTCAATTAATAAAATTGGTAGTCCATATATACATGAACAATGATAAAAAGATTTAGTGTAAAAAAAATGAAACATTATTTTTTTTTCAAAATTAAAAATAGTTCTTGAATATAATTATGAATTCACATATATCACATATATGGATTTAAATTATCCCTATTACCTTCCTTGTAAAACAATAGTGAAAAATGGATAATATCTCTAAGCGAGGAGGTAGTCTTCTGTATACATGATAAACAATATTGTATCCCCCACAGAAGTGAAGCTAAGAAGGTATTTGTGATATCAAAGATATATAAGTATTTATATGTTAAAAATATATAATATATATTCTTAAAATTAATTATTAATACATGATGTGATATGGAATGATGTTAAATGAGTGACATCGATTCACGAGGTGGTAGTCTATTGTACACACGAATGATGATTTCGTATCCCATTTGATAGAAGTGGGGATTGATTTCTATTATGGAATTATCATGAAAACATTTATGTGTATGGTCTATAAATGTTTTTTTATATAATACTAATTTATAATATTTAACTTTTATTAGAGAAAAAATAATATAATGATCCTCTATTAAGTATGGTACCTCTTCTTTTGGAAACCTCTATATATATGCATGAAAATAATTGATAGGAGAAATTTATGATCAAAATTAGGAATATAGATCATTTATATGGAATTAAATAAGGTATATGAAATTTTTTTCTCTCATCCAATGCTATTTTATGGTTTTAAGATAATAGGTCTCAGGGTGGCCTTTTATAAGTGAGGGGAGTATCACACATGTAATTGTTTAAAGGAAAAAGGTATACCCACATTTTTACATGCCAAATGGAAAAAAATGAATCATTATCAATATATATACCATATATGTTCTACATATCTTTTTCCAATATACTTTATAATTTTTTTAATATTTTGACACTTAATTATTAAGTTTAACTCCATTTAAAGAAATATTTTACCTAACTATGGTAATTAATTTTTACTAATTTCACTATTCATTATAGCTAGATATCATGTGAAAATAATTAAATAATTTAAATTAAGATTATTCCAAATAGGTAATAAATATTAGAAAATTAAATTTTCATAATCGTAAAATTTTATTTAAAAAACCCCCAACAGATGCGCTGAAAAAGCGGGTTTCTAAGAACTATATCTTCCCAAAAAAATATGATTTTATTTTAAATATATGATGATTAATAATCATTTTATGAATATATCTTAGTATTTTGTTATATGTCATATATAATTTGTTTTCTAATACATTACTTATAAGGGAATACATTAAATAATTAAATATAGAATAATTGTGCACTTTAATGAAATTTATCACAAACATTTTTTTTCACCCAAAAATAATAATAAAATATAATATAATATTTATCAAAATGAATTTAATTGTATTATATATAACCATTTATTACATATTTCCATTGAAATAATATTCAATTGAAATTGGGACTTTTAAATTACTTAATTTTTTAAAGAAAAGTCATTTTCACAAAAAGCAGTATTTTCCACAATTCATTCAAAAATAAAAATTTTCAAAAAAAACTGACACACCTTTCACAAGAAAATATTGATAGTATTTTTTTAAATATTAAATTTATTTTTTAAAATTTAAATTTAATTATTTATTAAATAATTTTTTAAATTTAACTTTTTTGAAAATCGATTATTTAAATTTTTTTCAATTTTATGTAAAAAGTACATAATATTTTTAAAATGAATATAACTATATTAATATAAATACAAGTGATATATTATCTCATTAAAATTTATTTTATATATTTTTGTAAATAATATTATTTTTAATATTTATAAACTATATATTTTATTTATTAATCAATTGATTTATTACCCCTTCAGGGTTTCATTAACATTTAAGTAAATTATTTCATCACTAAAAAACTTTGCATGATAAAAATAATAATGTGTCTTAAATTAAATTATATCAAAATATATCCTTTATTTTTTAAAATTGTTTCAAAATTATATTCTTTTAATGACAATAATTTTCTATTATTGACTATTCTATTAGTAAAATAGTTCAATAGTCGAAGTCACATCCAACAGGAACAAGAGGTAGTACAAGAATATCATGGACAATTATAAATAAAATAGAACCATCCAAAGGTAATGGTCATGCTACCCAAGGCCACCGCCACCCCAGGCCGAACCACGGCACCCTCTCGGCCGCCCGTGTTTACTGGCTGGGCCGGCCTCCGCCGCCAACGGCCGAACTGTGCCACCCGTCGTCCGATCCACCCACGCTGAACCGACCGAGCCGCGTTGCGCACCGCCTAAACCGGCCACTGGCCGCTACTTGCCCCGCGTGCCCTGCGGCTCCGCGCGCCCCGGGCCGCCACTGGACGAACCGGCTCCGGCCTCCCAGGTCGAGCCGCCAAGTCGCGCCCCTCGCAGCACCCGACCGAGCTAGCCTCCCGCGCCCCTCATGGCTCCACGACGAAGCCAGCCTCCCCCTCACCTTACAACGCCTTCGGGACGAACCGTCCTTGAGCCGACCTGTGGCCGTATCACGCCCTCGTGACCGGTCCGCACTGTCGCGGCCCTCTATGACCCCTTGTTGTCTACTGGGGTGGGCCTAATGGGCCGGGCCAAACCTAATGAGATAGTCCTCCTAACGGGCCAGGCCAGACACAATGCTTCAGGCAAGGTCGACCAAGACAAGTTCGGCCCATTCTGGGTTGGGCCGGGTCAGACCGGACCCAGGCCCACTATGACCCTTTACCTTTTCTGTCCATATCTTTGGAACTGGGCATCAGTTTGACGAAACTTCGGTGGCCCTGGTAATCTTGGAGCATGATGGTCCCTTTGAGTATACTTCACTAGAGTTTTTAGTATAGTTGAGATACGGTCAGGTTGGATCGAGCAAAAATCCAACCGGGCCCCTGAGACTAAAAGGCTAATGACTCACAGAACAGGTAACTAATTGACGCATCATCTGTGGCGTTGAGACCTCTATGATGTGGCAGGACGTTGAGATATTTCCTCATGGTAATTCATGAATGTTGAAGTATTGACCAGTAGCTCATGGATCAGATCTTTCTAGAGATAAGAAGACAGAGTGCAGAGACCTAGTAGCTGGCTCAGACTTGATGACTACTGACCGATTGACTCGACGTGACTCGACTTTCCCAGTGGGAAGAACCTGGTTGTGGTGGAAGACCCACAACGGAGGAGCAATTGGTTGTAGTGGCCAAACCACGGTACTCGACAGGAAGAGTACCTCCACAGGCTATTAGGGGGAGTACCTTGTTGTGATGACATACCCATGATGGGGAGCGTCGTGGTGACATAGCTGACCCACGATACTCAATATGAGGAGTACCTTAGCAGTATATAGTTAGTGGGAAGCCCCTTGGTGTCATGGAAGGACCACTGTACTTGACAGAGGAGAATTTCTCCAATAGTTATGGTTTCGATATTATGAATAAAAATACTGGATGAGCTGAGTCAGTAACTTTTGTGTTTTCCTCATGATTGAGAATGATTACTTGAAAACATAGGTATATGTATGGGCATATACCTAAGTAGGGTTATCTGTTGATTTCATACATTGTGGTTTATCCTTGTTGGATTTTGTGATACCTTGAGGTTCTCGGGGTCCCTACTGAGTATCATTATACTAACCCCTACATGGGCTATTCCCGCACCTCGTTGTGTTGGATGCTAACGACGGACATCGCTGACTGAGGCTGAGAGTACCAGGACCGGATGGTACCCAGAGGTGGACCATACGGTGTGACGGTACACCGAGGAGACGAATTGACCTGGAGTGCTGAGGAGGTGATCTGAACATACCATTTAGGTAGAAACCTCTGAGGATGACCCAATGTCAATTTTTCTTTTCTCCATTTGTACTTTTTTTTCTTGTACTTTACAGTTGGGCTTGTATTTCCTTCCCCTTTTTCTTACATCACAATTTTTCTATACAGTTTTACTTAGTGTTTTTTTCTAACTTGTGCTATGTTGTAAGTGTTTACAGGTTATTAATGCAATGCGTTCCCAGTTTTAGGAAATTAAGCATTTGGTGCTAGTCGCTATCCCCTAGCCTTTGGAAGGTGGGCTTGGGGTAGTCACGGCACAGGCCCCAGAGGATGGGTTGTGAAAAATGGGTATCAGAGGAGTCGTTTCTACTTCATAACATTGGACTCTGATTTTTTCTATGAAGAAATATTATTAAGGTTACTAAATGTGGTTTTCATTTCATATAGTCTAGTGATGGTGATGTGGCCAACATATCCATACACCAGGACCCTGACTTCTGATTTCTGACTTAGTACACACAAAAACTGACTGCGTGTGTGTTTTCAAAACTTTTCTTTAAGTCAGATCAACCATGTTAACTCACCAGATTTAATCTTTTGACCATGTCACATCTGTTTCTTTCAGGATGCCTCCCCACAGATGACTAGCTAGAGTCCTGAGAGTTGTATGCAAAGATAGCCTATCGAGCGATGAGGCCTCGGTGTAGAGCCCTTTTACAGCAGAGGCACCAGCGGTACAACTTCTCGTTATGCCACCGATGCCACCAGCCCCAGAAGCAGACAATGCATGCCACTTGAGTGCGTTGCATGAGTTCTAGCACCAGAGGCTAGCTAGGTTCAGAGGAGAGGCAGACCCACATGCGACTAAGGATTGGCGGGAGGCTATGGTGAGAGTTTTTCGACTAGATGGGACACCAGCCGACTTCATGGTGATTCTTGCTTCCATACTTATATAAGAAGTAGAGGAAATATGATAGAGCATGATGCTCCATGTTTACGATGATACGACACTTCTCTAGGCAGAATTCGAGAGCCTGTTTTGGGTGGAGATTTTTCTAGTGAATCTTCTCATAGTGCGCATACAAGAGCTACTTCATCTGTCACAGGGAAGCATGACTGTAGCTCAGTACTCAGCGAGGTTCACTAACCACTGACACCACTCCACCAATATGGCATGTGATCCATTATTCAGGTCTTGGTCCTTTGATCAAGGGTTCATACGAGAGATAAAAGCTCTGATGATCTCACTTAGCATCCCGATGCAGGCGGGGGTGTTAGAGAGAGCCCTACTAGTAGAAATATTATTTATTGAGCAGTCTCCAGTAGCGAGATCCACCACAAGTCAACACATAGTGGAGTTTTCTGCAGCTTGTAACTAACAGATGTTGCAGAGGTCCAAGAGGACCAGGTGGATGACCACATGACTTATGATCGGTTGTGCGGGGAACCAAGAGTAGAGACATATATTCCAGGACTGGGTAGTGTTTCCAATGCGGTGGGCAGGGGCACTTGGATCTTGATAGTCCGACCCGCGATTCGGATGATCAACAGACGGTCGAAGAACCGCCCAGGAAGAGAAAAATATTCGATCTAGGTGGTCTGTAGGGAGCAGGCGGACGTGGTAGAGGAGATGGTCATGCAGATGGTGGTGGACGATATTTCGAGGTGTTACCACCATCACATCCAAGAGGTCCACCCAGACCACAGGAATTTGGTGGATAGTGTATAGCTCAACTCTAGTTAGCTGAGGCCTACGATCACGATGCTACGAAGTTGTTACAAGGTATGATATGTGTCTCCTCCACTATAGCTGCAATACTTATATACATAGGTTCCCGTCACTCATTCATTTCCACTGGCCTCATTCGGAGATCAGAGATTCCAATGGATTCATTGGCTCGATCCTTACAGGTAGAGACATCTATAGGAGCAGACTCGACGATTACGCACTGGTGAAGGTAGTATGAGCTTACTCTAGGAGGCGAGAGCTTCGACTAAGATCTCCTAGTTGCGGCATTGGGGCCTTACGACTTCATCTTAGTTATGTACTGGTTATCTATAGTGAATGCTCAGATTGATTGTATTTGGCGTAATGTTCGGTGTGTCTGCATAGATGGGACTAGGTTTAACTTCACCGGTGGGAAGGGTGCCTTTGCAGAACAAGATGGACTTTCCCGGAGGAGAGTGCAGCTGATCACTCCTCAGTTGGCTACCCTTACCCTTGAAGTAGTTGATATGGAGAGTCTAAGATATACTACAGTGGTGGAACAGTACAATAATGTTTCCCCTGATGATGTCCCAGGTTTAACTCCTCATAGAGAGGTGGTCTTTTACAAGGACTTGTACCCCTGGACGACACCGATATCTACACCAGCGTAGAAGATGGATCCTACAGAGCTTCACGATCTATGGGTACAACAAGAGTACTTGCAGGAGAAGGGATTCATCTGGACCAGTGTTTCTCCCTAGGTAGCTCTGATTTAGTTCGCCATAAAGGCAGATAGAAGCTTGAGGCTTTGTGTAGACTACCATCTCCTGAAAAAGCTGACCATGAAGAACAATTACCAACTACCAAGGATTGAAGACCTCTAGGATCAGTTAAAGAGAGAACGAAGGTTCTCGAAGATAGACCATAGATCAGGCTATCAACATCTCATAGTTCGAGATGAGGATGTGAAGATGACGACCTTTAGATATTGGTACGACCGCTACGAGTTATTGGTTATCCCTTCGGCATAACCAATTCTACCGTAGTGTTCATGGGACTCGTGAACATGATCTTTCAGCTGTACCTTGATCACTTCATTTTTTTCTTCATCGATGTCATTCTTATCTACTCAGCTACTAAGGAGGGTCATGCCTACCATTATCGGGTAGTAATTGACACACTCTGAGAGAACTAGCTTTATGGAAAGCTCTCGAACTGCTAGTTCTGGATCAAAGAGGTTCACTTTCTATAGAATGTCATCTCGGAAGCTAGAGTTGCAGTAGATCCAGGGAAGATTGAGGCAGTACTTTCTTGGTATCCACCTAGGAGTGTGATGGAGGTACCAATTTTAATTGTTTTGGATGGATACTACCGGATATTTGTGCCAAATTTCTCCAGAGTTTCATCACCACCATCAGTATTGGAAAAGAAGGGGAAAACCTTTATAAAGACCCAGAAATTTGAAGGAATTTTTTTTCTTAATTTTGTTGGAATTTTACGAGTCTGGGGCTTCTGACGACACTTGATTCTGAGGCCCGCTATGCCCAGAATCAATTTCCAAAGTTTAGCTTGGGTACGTACAGTAAACAAAAGAGCTGGCTTTTCTCTCTTTTGAACTGGTGCTCGGAATTGAAAAATGAGGGCACCGATTATTTTACAGTGCCAGTAATTTCATAAGGAGATCTTTTCCGTAGTTTCGTTTTGAGCGAGTGGAGGTTTAATAATTGGGGATTAGAATAAAGTAAATAAATTTTTTTGTGTACAAATTTTATTCAAGGAAAGTGGTTATTTTCAACCAAGGGGGAGTTATAGGTGGGGCCCACACCCACCTAACCTCCCATGGGAGAGTTTAGTGTGGTGGGGACCATACTAGACCCTAACTCCCCACCTAAACATAACCCCCTTGACCTACCCATAACTCACTCCTTGGTCAATACATGAAAACTCCAGTCATTTATTGAAGTGGAGCCTCTCCACCTCCCAAGCATAATGAAGCCAACTGAGGTAATTAAAAACCTTAATAATTATTCATGTCACACCTCTTGACTTTTTGAATTTCTTGGAGATATTTTAAATGAAGGAGACTTGATGAAATATTTTCTTCGAAAATATTTTGGGAGAATTAGAGGAGAGATTTATTCATCCACAAAGAACGAATTCCTCCCTCCACGAAGAACGACTTCCTCCCTCGACGAAGAACGCCGGTTCCATGAAGAATAATCGACGTGCCTTCTTTCCTTTTCTCCATGAAAAGAGGGGAGACTCCACATATTTGGGTACACTCTAACGACGACGGTTCTTCCCCAGCGTTGATGGAGCGACAATGCTTTCCACATCTACGATGAATGGTGATCCTTGAGGTAGGGGTTATTTTTTTCAAGTCCTTATCATTGTTCTTTGTTGCTTAAGGTTTGGCCGCATGATATCATCATAATGGGAGGAGATTGGACCGAACAAACACGACCGATTATCCTCCCCTCTACATTGTTAAACCTCGTTGATATTGGAAGCGGAGGCTTACAGAGACATTGCACCGTGCGGTGATCAGTAGGGAACTGTGGCCATTCCAGGCTGCGGCGAAGGCGGTGCGGTGCCGTTGCACCACACAAAGATGTAGAGGGCTGCGGCGGGAGTGTGCCATGGTGGTGGTGCGTGGCGCCGTTGCACCGTGCCAGAGAGACAAAGGAAGCTCATTGCCAGAGCGGGCTATGGCAGAGGGAATTGGCACCGTCATGTTGTTCCGGTGAGATGATCCGTGGCATAAGGCCATGGAAGACTAGCAGGAACGGCCGACCCAGCTGGCAGACTGTGTCTCCAGGAGGCGGAACCCTTTCTTGGTCCCGCGGAAGCTCACAAACCGTCCGACCTTAATGGCCTTCCGTTACCTGGAAACCGGGGGGTGTAACCCCCCCCCCCCCCCAGACCTGCTGCTAGGGTAGACCTCACTAGGTCCATTGTTTCCAAAAATAGGGGTCAGTGCCCCCTTTGCATCCCGCTCAGCCAGCAGCTGAGCTGCAGTCGGCTTCCGAGTCGGGCCGCACCAGCCGTGGGCTGCGCCGCGCCCGGCCGGTCTAGGCCGCGCCAGCCACGTGCTGGGCCACCCCAAATGGGCCAAGCCATTCCCAATCAGGCTGGACCTGGACCCAATTCAGGTTGGCCCGGTTCGGGCTGACCTCGGGGCTGTTGGGTCGGGCTGGACCAGGCCTATACCACCTATTTCCGGACTGTTTATGGTTAAACGGTCATATCATGAGATACAGACCTCCGATCTATGCACTATCAGTAGCGTATGATTCCTTGGATTGAGAATATACTTTAGGTTTATTACACTCAAGGTTTTGGTGAAGTTTGGGTATGTACGGGTTGGTTTGATCCCAAAACCAACTTGGCCCTCGTATCGGAAACGCTTATAACATGAGCTTTAGACGTCCGATTGACGTTTCGTCAACTTTGTTGGATTCTTCTTGGTGAGACGGTTAATTTAGTATACTTCAACTGAGGTTTTGACTCAGTTGGAGTATGGATAGGTTGGATTGTACCCGAAATCCAACCGGACCCCTCGAACGGAAAAGCTAATAATTTTCAGACCGGACGTCTATTTGACGAACCGTCAGCGGCGTTGGTAATCACGTTGAGAAATAGTTCCTTTGAGAATACCCCATGAGAGGTCAGGGTAGAGTTGAGATATGTTTGTGTTGGTTCATACACCAAACCAATTGGGCCCCTAGGACTAAAAGGCTAATAACTCATAGACCGAGCGTCTGATAGACGCGCCGTCTATTGCGTTGAGACCCCTTTGACGAGGCGGTTCTCTGAGATAATTCTACATGAGACTTCGTGACACTTGGAATTAATGACCAGTAGTTCGTGGAGTGGACCCTCCCAGAGAATAGCGTAAAGAGTGCGGAGACCTATTAGCTATAGACCTGATGACCGCTTGACCGATTCGACTCGTAGTGATTCGGTTAGCCCAGTGGACGGAGCTCTCGGTATTTGGTGGTATAACCACTATATATGAAGCACCTAGTAGTTGGTAGCAGACCCGCAGTACTCGACAGGAGGAGTACCTCTATAGGATATTAGGGAGAGCACTCGATATTTTGCGGTAGACCCTCCGTGGATGGAGTGCCCTGTAGTTGGCAGCAGACCCACGGTACTCGATAGGAGGAGTAACTAAATGTCTAATGTTAGTGAGTACCGCCTCAGAGTCATGACAGGGCCACTGTACTCGACAGAGATGGAGTTTCTCCAGAATTTTTGGTTTCGATAAAGAAAATCCTGGTTTGAGCTGATTCAATGACCTTTGTGTTTACCTCATGATTGAGATAGGTCACTTGATAACATAGCTCTATGTATGGGAATATACCTATGTAGTGGTTATTCATTTATTTCATGACCTTTGTGTTTCCTCATGATTGCCATGGGTTACTTGATAACTTAGGTATAAGTATGGGCTTATACATAAGTAAGGGTTATCTGTTGAGATCCTTATTTGTGGTTACCCTTGTTTGATTTAATGAGACCTTGAGGGTCTTGGGGTTCCTACTGAGTATCGTTATACTCACCCATGCACGGGTTATTCCCGCACTTTGTTGTGTTGGATGCAGACGATGGACAACACTGATCGTGGTTGAGGCTTGTAGAGCTGGAAGGTACCCGGAGGTGCACCTCATGACGAGACGGTACCCGGAGGTGGACTTCATGACGAGACGGTACCCAAAGGTGACAGATAGACGTGAAGAGGTGAGGTGGCCATCAATACCTACCATTCAGGTAGGAATTCCAGAGGACGATCCAGGAGCAGTTTGAATCCTTCATGTTGTTTGACTTTTATGATGTACTTTTGTTCTGTTGAAGATGAACTTTTCATTTGGGTCTGTATTCTGGACCATTCACTTTTTAGAACATTATTTTGTACTTAGTGTTTTACTTCTGCTTGTACTCTGGTTGGATGTGTTTATGTTTTATAAAGGAAATGCCTTCCCAGTTATCAGGATTTACGCCATTGGTTCTAGTTGCCAGCCCCTGGCCTATGGAAGGTGCACTTGGGGTAGTCACGGTACGGACCCTGAGGACAGGTCGAGACAAATTTTTATCAGAGGGCATCGGTTCTACCGCAGAACTTATGAATCTGATATTTTTGTTATGTGAAGCAATAGTGTTAAGCGTACCGAGTTTGGTTTTCAGTTTAGGAAGTAAGTGTTGGTACGACGACCGACGTATCCATACACCAGGACCCTGACTACTGATTTTTGACTCACTGCACGAGAAAACTGATCGCGTGTGTGTTTACAAAAGTTTCTTTTAAATCATCTCAAACAAGGTCAGCTCACCAGGTATAATCCTTTGATCGTGTCACATCTGTTTCTTTCAGGATGTCTTCACCAAGTCAGTCAGCGTGGGTACCAAGTGGGTAGCGCTATGATAGCCCACCAAGTAGTGAGGCTTTAGTACAGGTCCCTACACCAGTTGAAACACTAGAAGATATTGCACACTGCTTGATCACGTTGCACGATTTCCAGCAACAGAGGCCTCTGACGTTTCGAGGCGAGTCGGATTTTCATACGACTGGGCACTGGTTGGAGTTTGTAGCACGATATTTCCACACAGCTAAGACACCCGCAGACTTGATGGTGTACCTAGCTGTTAGTCTCTTTCAGGGAGAAACTGAGAGGTGGTGGAGCCACTTGTTCCAGTTTTTCGATGAAATGACCTTCACTTGGGAAGACTTCGAGACTTTCTTCAGGGTGGAGTTTATACTAGTGACTCAACAATCCGAGCGTGCTCAGAAGATGCTACCTTTGCCGCCGGGTTTTTCGTCAGTAGTCGGGTCATCTGTAGGAAGTAGATGGATGATGCATAGGTCCAAGAGGACCAGTCCAATAGGTGGGTGACCTCGAGTTACAGGTTTGTTTGTGCGAGGCACACGAAATAGAGACAACCATACGAGTAGCAGTAAGTGCTATGCATGCGGCAAGAAGGGTCACTTGGCATGTGACTGTCTGACTTCCCACACAATTGATCAACAAGCATTGGAGGAGCTAATGAGACAGATGCAACGACGGGAGCTTGAGCATAAGCGGAGCGGTGGACAAGGTCGTGGAGCTCCGAGAGCAGGTGGAGAGGAGTGAGACTAGTTCCAGGCATGGAGGCAATTTTTCTTGGTGCTTCTAGTTTCTATGTTGTTGTTGTTTATGGTTGTTTTGTGTCTTTGTACTTGAGATGCAATAATAAAAGACACATGTCCCTGTAATGTTGCATTCCTTTATTTTTTGTGTGGTTGATACTAAGAGGATCCAATTAAAACTGTTGACTTGATCCTCACTTGCGAGATTCCTACTAGAGGAGACCTAGTAACCACACACTGATGCTAATAGTGTGACTCAAACCATGGAGGCGAGAGTAATGGTTGGATCTCTTAGTAGTAGCGTCGAGGCCTTATGATGTTATTCAAGACATGAATTTTACCGTTCATGTCATGATTGACTGTATTAGGGAAAGAACGAGGTTCATCCAGGGGATGAGATCAGATTTTTCTTTTAGAAAAGGGATAAATCTCAGCAGTTCTTTACTAGAACATAGACAAAGAAGGGTAGATATGAGTTCGTACAATTGGCTAGTCACACCCATTGTTCGTTGAGAGAACAGTTTACGGTTCTCTCTAAATCCTTAGTCTCAATTGTATCTTCTCTCAGAAGAACCTGAACCTGAGATAGCAGTAATGGCTTGAATTCTTCCAGAACAATGACTTCAAGATAGTTTATACTCCTGGGGAGGAGAATGTTGTAGAAGATTCTCTTAGTGAAAGATCGGGCATTTAGCTGTTGGAAGTAGCAAGATAGCAGCTGGCCGCGTTTCAAATATCCCTTGTGTATAGTGATGGAGTCAGTACATGTAGAACCTGAAATAGATCAGGCTACAATAGAGAAGGTGCAGATCATTTGGGAGCAGATAAATACTGTGTTGGGCAGACTGATGTCCTATGCAGATAGGAGATCAGACCACTAGAGTTCGAGGGTGATAACCACATCTTTATACGGGTCTCACCTCAACGAGGTCAATGGAGTTTTGGCCTAGGTGGAAAGTTATCTCCACGTTTCATCGGACATTTTTAGGTTTCCAGTGGAGTAGGAAAAGTGGTTTACCGCCTGACCATTCCACCTCAGATGAACGAGGTGCACGACGTCATCTACGTATCTCAGCTGAGGAGATGTGTGCATGTTCTATCTGTCATCATCGACCACGGAGACCTGGACATCGATGATAGCGGAGACATTCACAGGGTTCCATTAAAGGTTGAGGATCGACAAGAGTAGGTCCTACGAGGATGGTCGATTCCTCTTGTGCGCTTTTTTTGGCAGCATGGGAACCTCCATGAGAGCACATGAGAGCAGGAGGATCAGATGCATGCTCGGAACCTCCTTTAGTTTCCATAGTTTTTGTTGTAGCTTTACGGGGACGTAAATACCTGTTGTGGGAGTAATTTAAAGACCAAGAAATTTCAAGGAATATTTTTTTCTTAATTTGTTTTGAATTTCACGAGTCTGTGGCTTCTGACGACACTTGATTCCAAGGCCCGGTGTGCCCGGAATCAATTTTCGACGTTTAGCTCAGGTACGTTCATTAAACAAATGAGCGACTTTTTTTTGTCTTTTGAACCAGTGCTTGGAATTTAAATCAGAGGGCACCGATGAACTTGCAGTACTGGTAATTTCTTAAAGGGACCTTTTCCGTAGTTGCGTTTTGAGCGGGTTGAGGTTTGATAATTGTGTATTAGAATAAATTAAATAAAAGTTGTTGTGTACAAATTTTATTCAAGGAAGGTGGTTATTTTCAACAAAGTGGGAGTTAGAGGAGGGGCCCACACCCACCTAACCTCCCATGGTAGAGTTTAGTGTGGTGGGGCCCACACTAGACCCTAACTCCTCACCTCACCATAACCCCCTTGACCTCCCCACAACTCACTCCTTGTTTAATACCTGACAACTCCACTCATTTATATAAGTGGAGCCTCTCCACCTTCCTTGCTTAATGAAGCCAACTGAGGTAATTAATAACCTTATTAACTATTCATGTCACACCTCTTGACTTTTTGAATTTCATGTATATCTTTTAAAAGAAGGATACTTGATGAAATATTTTCTTGGAAAATATTTTTTGAGAATTAGAGGAGAGATTTCTTTATCCACGAAGAACGAATTCCTCCCTCCACAAAAACGACTTCATCCCTTGACGAAAAATGTCGGTTCCATGAAGAATGATCGATGCACCTTCTCTACTTTTCTCTGCGTCAAGAGGGGAGACGCCACATCTTCGGGTACACTCTGACGACAACGGTTCTTCCCCGGGGTTGACAGAGTGACAACGCTTTCCGCGTCTATGATGAACGGAAAACCCTGAGGTAGGGGTTATTTTTGTTCATGTCTTTATCATCGTTCTTCGTTGCATAAGGTTTGGTCACACGATATCATCGTAACAGGAGGAGATCAGACCACACAAACATGACCGATTCTCCTCCCCGCTTCATTGTTAATCCTTGTTGATATTGGAAGCAGAGGCGCACAGAGCCGTTTCACCATGAGGTGATCGGCAGGTAACCACAGCCATGTAAGGCCGTGGGGAAGGCAGTGTAGTTTCATTGCATCGCGCGAAGGCGTAGAGGGACGCGGCCGGAGCGGGCCACGACGGTGGTGCGTGGCGCCGCCGCATAGCACCAGAGAGACCGAGGAAGGGCGTCGCCAGAGCGGGCAGTGGCGAAGGGGTGCGGCGCCGGCACACCGCAGCAGACTAGCAGGGGCGGGCCGCCGAGCCGTCTGCTTGCGTCTCTAGGAGGCGGGACCCCTTATGGGTCCCGCAGCAGTTCACAAACTGGCCGACCATAATGGTCGGCCATTCCCCAGAAACCGTGGGGGTGTAACCCCACCGACCAGCTGCTAGGGTGGACCCCAATGGGTCTGCCATTTCCAAAAATAGGGGGTTACGCCCCCTTTGCATCCCGCTCGGCCAGCGGCCGAGCCGCGACCGGCTACCGAGCCGGGCCGCAGGCCGCACGGCTTCCGAGCCTGGCCGCAAGCCGCACAGACCGGGCTAGCCCCATGCCACACGGGTTGGGCTGGGTCTTGCCAATCGGGCCAGACCTGAACCCGATTCGGGTTGACCCGGTTCGGGCCGACCCAGGGGGTGGTGGGCCGGGTCAGACCGGGCCCAAACCCCATATTTCCGGATCGTTTTCGGTTAAACGGTCATATCTTGAGCTACGAACCTCTAATAGACGGACCATCTGTTGTGTAGGATTCCTTGGATCGAGACGATCGTTTTGGTATATTACACTCAAGGTTTTAGCGAAGTTTGTGTACAATAGGGTTGGTTCAAACTCGAAACTAACTGGGCCCTCGGAACGGAAATGCTTATAACTTGAGCTCTGGACGTCCCATTGACGGGATGTTGACTTTGTTGGATTACTATTGGGGAGACAGTTCATTTGGTATACTTCACCTATGGGTTGGACGCAGTTGGAGTATGGCTGGGTTTGATTGTACCTGAAATCCAACCAGTCCCCTAGAACGGAAAAGCTAATAATTCTCAGACTGGACGTGCATTTGACAAACCATCTGTGGTGTTGGTAATCACATTGAGAAATTGATCCTTTGAGTATAACCCATGAGAGTTTGGGGTATTGTTGAGATACGGTCAGGTTGATTTATACACGAAACCAACCGGGCCCCTGGGACTAGAATGCTAATAACTCACAGATCGGGAATCCAATAGATGCACCGTCTATTGCGTTGAGACCCCTTTGATGAGGCGTTCCTTTGAGATACATCTATGTGAGACTTCGTGACACTTGGAATTAATGACCAGTAGCTCATGGAGCGGACCCTCCCGGAGATGAGCGTACAGAGTGTGGAGATCGAGTAGTTGTAGACATGATGATGGCTTGACCGATTTGACTAGTAGTGATTCGATTAGCCCTGTGGACAGAGCACCTGGTATTTTACAGCAGACCCATGGCGGACAGAGAACCGGGTAGTTTGCAGCAGACCCGTGGTACTCAATAGGAGGAGTACCTCTGTAGGCTATTAGGGAGAGCGCCTGGTATTTGGCGGCAGACCCTCAGCAGATAGAGCTCCCGGTAGTTGGCAGCAGACCCGCAGTACTCAATAGGAGGAGTACCTCAGCAGTCTATGTTTAGTGAGTAGCGCGTCGGAGTCGTGACATGGCCACTGTACTCGATAGAGGAGGAGTTTCTCCAGCAGTTGTGGTTTCGATAATAAAAATCATGGTTTGAGCTGAGTCAATGACCTTTGTGTTTACCTCATAGTTGATATGGGTCACTTGATAACTTAGGTAATTAATGGGCATATACCTAAGTAGTGGTTATCAATTGATTTCATGACCTTTGTGTTTCCTGATGATTGAGACGGGTTACGTGATAACTTAGGTATAAGTATGGGCTTATACCTAAGTAAGGTTTATCTGTTTATATTCTTCTTTGTGGTTATCCTTGTTGGATTTAATGAGACCTCGAGGGTCTTGGGGTCCCTACTGAGTGTCGTTATGCTCACCCCTGCACAGACTATGCCCACACTTTGTTGATTTGGATGCAGACAACGGACAACACTGATCATGGTTGAGGCTTGTAGAGATGGACTGTACACGAATGTGCACATCATGACGAGATGGTACCCAGAGGTAGAATTCATGAAGAGACAATACCTGGAGGTGACAGACAGACGTGGAGAGCTGAGGTGGCCATCTGTACCTACCCTTCAGGTGGGAATTCTAGAAGACGATCCCGGAGAAGTTTGACACCTTCTTATTGTTTGTATTTTCTATTGTACTTTTTTTCAGTTGTAGCTATACTTTTTAGTTGGGTTTGTATTCTAGCCCATTTACTTTTCAGCACATTCTTTTTTACTTTGTGTTTTACTTCTTCTTATACTATGGTTAGATGTGTTTATGTTTTATAAAGGAAATGCCTTCCCAGTTATCGGGATTTATGCCTTTGGTGCTAGTCGCAAGCCTGTAGCCTATGGAAGGCGGGCTTGGGGTAGTCACGTCACGTGCCCCGAGGACAGGTCGTGATACCCTTTGTGTGGTCAGAGAGATTCCAGCAAGGATTTCAAAAGATGGGGCAGAGGCTGATTAGTGCCCCCATCTTAAGGCTTCCAGAGGAAGTTGTTGGGTATGAAGTCTACGGTGACGCATCTGGGACTGGAATCGGATGTGTCCTTATGCAGGATTGAGCAGTGATAAAATATGGTTCTCGGAAGCTGAGACAACAAGAGCAGAAATACGCTACCTATGACCTGGATATATCTATAGTGGTCTTCGCCTTAAAGATGTGGTGACACGATCTGATGGTAGACTGTTTTATCATGTACTCTGATCATAAGAGTCTCAAGTATATCTTCTCCCAGAAGGACCCGAACCTGATACAATGACGTTATCTTGTGTTCCTCCAAGACTATGACTTCGAAATAGTCTATACTCATGGAAAGGGGAATATTGTTGCAGATGCACTCATCAAAAGATCTAGTATACAGATTCTAGGTGAGGTGACATAGCATCTGGCCACTTTACATATATCCTTTGTGAATAGAGATGGAGAAACATTATTTCAGTCTCTTACAGTCACTCCCCCACTTCTTCAACGAGTCAGGTAGGTGCAACATGGGGATGCTGACGGTGAGACACAACGTGCTTAAATATCCATAGGACAGGTACCTGATGGATTTTCTGAAGGTGGAGAGAACTTCATCCTCTTTAGATTATATACCATGGTACTAGTGTCACTTCAGGAGGAAGTGTTGGGGGTGTTCCACACATCCCCTCTAGAAGTACATCCAAGAGTGGCGAAGATGTACCAGCGACTCTGACAACAACACTGGTGGCAGGGAATGAAGAAAGCAGTTGCATAGTTTTTTTCTCGATGCCTCACATGTCCACAAGTGAAGGCATAACACTAGGTACTAGTAGGATATTTTTAGCCTTTTGAGGTCCCAGAGTGGAAGTGGGATAGAATATCCATGGACTTCATTAAAGGACTTCCAAGTACATCCAGGGGTCACGACATGATTTGGGTGATCGTTGACTGACTCACCATGTCGGCCCACATCTTACTGATTAGAGAGTAGGGTTCATTATAGAGCTTCGAAAGCCTCTACACGTAGAAGTTTGTGCGGAAACAGGGATTACCTTCGACGATTGTCTCCAATTATGACACACGATTTAATTTCCGGCTATGTAAGGGGTTGTAGGAAGCTTTCAGGATGTAACTTTGTTTGAGCACCGCCTTCCATATTTAGATGGATTCCCAGACCGAGCAGACCATTCAAACCCTCGAGGAAATGAAACATTCTTGTGTTCTCGACTTAGGTCGTAGCTGGGAGGATCACTTGCCTTTGGTGGGGTTTGCATACAACAATAGCTATCACTCCACCATTGGGATGACACCTTTCGAGGTGCTATACAAGCAACCTTGCAGATCACCTTTGTGATAGACTGACTTAGGAGAGTCTACACTGGTGGGACCAGAGAAGTAATAGGCTACCATAGAAAAGGTGCAGGTCATTCAAGAGCAGATGAAGACTGCACAGAGTTGGCAGAAGTCATATTACAACAAGAGATAGAGACTTCTAGAGTTTTTGGTTGGCAACCACATCTTTCTACGGGTCTCACCCCAGGTCTACAGAGATTTGGGCGAGGCAGAAAGTTATCTCTGAGATTCATCGAAACATTTCAGGTCCTCACCAGAGATAGCGTGGTGGCATACTGCTTATCTTTTCCACCTCAGTTGAACCGTGTGTATTACGTCTTCCACATATCCCAACTAAGAAGAAGCGTGCACAACCCTACCCACTTCATCGACCACGAAGAGTTGGACATCGGCGATGGGGTAACTTTTTATGGAGGTTCTAGTAGTGATTGAGTATAGACATGAGCGGGTCCTACATAGACGGTCAATACCTCTATTGCGTGTTTGTTGGCAGCATGAGAACCTCCAGAAGAGCACATGGGAGCAGGAGGCTCAGATTCATGCTCAGTACCCCTATTTGTTCCCATAGTATGAGTTGTGGCTTACGGGGACGTAGATCCCTGAGGTGGGGAGAATGTAAAAGTATGAAATTTCCTTGTAATTTTTTTTAAATAAATTGAAATTTTCTGAGTCCGAAAAAATAGCGGCATGTGATTCCAAGGCCCGGTGTGCCCAAAATCAATTTCTGAATTTTTTTTTCTGGTACGTTCAGTAAATGTATGAGTGTGTTTTTATATCTTTTGAATCGGTGCTCATAATTGAAATATGAAGGAACCGTTGAACTCGCAGCGCTGATATTCGCTTAAGAAGACTTTCACCTGAATGGGAGTTGGTCAAGGTACGATGATAGTTTTTGGGTTATCTTGGGAATAATAAAATAAAATAAATGCATGTTTTATTTAATTTTTATCTGTTATAACAGCTCTAGTGGAAGTTGGAGGTGGCGGCATCCACACCTTAACCTCCCATGAGAGGTTATGGTGGTGGGGACCACCCAAACCTAACCTCCCATGAGAGGTTATGGTGTGGGGACCACTCAAGACTAAAACCCCCCAATTAAATGAGGGAAACCACTCAACTCCCTCATTAATGAGGGATAGTCTCTCGACCCCCCTCCTTTAATGGGGTCAACCCTCCCTCTCTTTTAATTATGCCAACCTCATGAATTAATTAAGTAGAGCTACCTTAATTAATTCACCCATTTTTAATTCTTATTCCAATGACTTAATAGATTTTATAATCTATTATTCTTGGCTACATTTTCTATTGATGATGAAGGAGGAAGGATTTTTTGAGAGAAAAGCTCTCGCCAACGAAGAACAAAGAACACGTTCTTCCATCGAAGAACACCAGAAATGAGAGTCTTCAAATTCTTCCTCGGAAGAACCTTGCGGAAGCAACCAATGTGGGACATCATTAATGAAAAACCCTCCCTTATCATTATTATAAAAGAACCTACGCAGGAGATTGGGATTTGAAGTGTGTAGAGTATGCGACGAACAACCAAAACTCCGTCTTCTTCCCCACGACTCCGTCAACAAACAATGAACTCAAGTAGAGGTTTTATTTTAATATGATATTATTCATTTAATTATTACCTTATAAAGAAAATAATCATTGTGAATATTTTTCCTAACAGGTTGGGAATTGTTTTTGCAGGAAGATGTGGGCTGTTGGATTGATTTTTCATATATCTTTTTTTTAATTATTTGAAATTCAAGAAATAATTAATCAACTTGCTACCACCCTAAAGGGGAGTGTGCGGGCCTAAACAACAAGGCACGACCCCTCCACCATTATTTTTTGTGATATTATTTGGAATGGAGATGAGTCAACGAGATGTAGAATGTGACGAAGGCAATAGTCACGCTACCTGTGGCCTCCGCCGCCCTGGGCTGAACAGTAGCACCCTCCCGGCCATCTGCGTCTCCCGGCCAAGCCGGCCTCCACCGCCCCTGGCCAAACCACACCACCCATGTCGAACCGGTCGAGTCGCATCATTCCATTCCTTGGATGAACCGGCCCCCGGCCACCACGTGCCATGCCCGCCCCATGGCTCTGCCATCCGCTCGCCATGTGGGCCCTGCGCACCACGCGGCTCCACGCGTCCTACGCCGTTGCTGGCCAAACCGACCCCAGACTCTCGGGCCGAGCCAGCCTTGCATGCCCCACATGGAACCCAGTCGAGCCGACCTCCTACGCCCCTCGTAGTGCCTTCAGGCCGAACAGCCCTCGTGACGACCAGCAGCCGGTCCGTGCCCTAGCCACATGTCCTCGCTATCGCGGCCCTCCGGGACCCCTCGCGGCCAGCAGGGATAGGCCCAGTGGTCTAGACCGAACCTAACGAGTTGTCCCTCCTAACAGGTTGGGAAAGACCCAAATAGTCAACCTGAGTCAACCCGGATCGTGTCGCCCATGCTGGGTTGGTCCGGGTTGGACAGGACCCGATCCCACTACGAACCTTTACCTTGTTTGGAATATCATTGGCATTGGGTGTTCGTTTAACGAACTGTCAGCAGCCCTGTTAATATTTGAGCATGAAGACCCATTTGAGTATACCCCAGTAGAGTTTGGGGTATTGTTGAGATACGTCCAAGTTGGATCATGCACAAATCCCACCAGGCCCCTGGGACAAAAGGCTAATAAATCATAGACCAAGCATCCGATTGACATGTTGTCTATTGCATTTAGACCTCTCTGAAATAGCGTACCTTTGAGATACCTTTTCATGGGACATCGTGACAGTTGGAGTATCTACCAGTAGCTTTTGGGTTGGTTCATTCCAAAGATGAGAGGACAGAGTGCGGAGACCTAATAGCTGGATAAGAATTGATGACTACTGACCATTTGACTCGGAGTGACTCGACTAGCCCAGTGGGGAGCGCCTGGTTGTGGTGAAAGACCCAGGGTAGAGGAGCACCTGGTTGTGGCAGCAGACCCGTGGTACTCGATAGGAGGAGTACCTCTACAGGCTATTACGGGGAGTTCCTAGTTGTAGTGGTAGACCCATAGTTGGGAGCGCCTTGGTGATGCAGCAGACCCACGGTACTCGACAGGAGGAGTACCGCAGTAGTCCAAGGTTAGTGGGAAGCGCCTTAGTGTCACGGTAGGACCACTGTACTCGATAGAGGAGGATTTCTCTAGTAGCCTTGGTTTCATTAATGTGAATAATAATCATAGTTGAGCTGAGTCAGTAACTTTTGTGTTTTCCTCTTGATGGAGATGGATTACTTGATAACATAGGTATATGTATGGGCATATACCTAAGTTAGGTTATATATTGATTTCATACTTTCTGGTTTATCCTTGTTGGATTTTGTGAGACCTTGAGGGTCTCAGGGTCCCTACTGAGTATCTTTATACTCACCCCTTCACGGGCTATGTCTGCACCTCGTTGTGTTGGATGCAGACGACGAACAGTGTTGACTGAGGATAAGAGTACCAGGACCGAATGGTACCCAGAGGTGGACCATATGGGGTGATGGTACATGGAGGAGAGGGACGGACCTGGAGTGCTGAGGAAGTGATATGTACCTACCCTTAAGTAGGAACCTCGACGGATGACCCAACGATAGTTTTTTCATTTCTTCAGTTGTACTTTCAATCTCTTGTATCTTACAGTTGGGCTTGTATTTCTGACCCCTTTTACTTTCAACACACTTTTTTATATAGTTTTACACAGTGTATTGTTTCAATCTTGTGCTCTTTTGTATGTGTTTATAGGTTATAAAGGCAATGCCTTCCCAGTTTTAGGGAATTATGCCTTTGGTACTAGTATCCAGCCTCTGGCCTATGGAAGGCGAGCTTGGGGTAGTCACAGCACGGGCCTCGGGGGATGGTTTGTGACATGTTTTCAATGTTTATGATTTATTATATGATTTGTAAAAACTCCTTTATTATTTTAATTTTATTTTATTTTTTAGTGATGATATAACTACTTAAAATTCTTACGTGACACTAATAGAGTACTTATTGAATTAATATAAAAATAGAATAATTTTTTTCCAAAAAAACTAAATATAATATAATATGAAGGAGTTATTATGGTAATGTAATTTTTAGAAAAAAATAACATATATTTAGGATTTAATGGATTTTATTTAAATTTATTTTTCTCATTTTTTTAATGTTAAAATATATGAAGTGTTCAAAAAATGAAATTAATGATATTTGATATTAAATAATATTTTATTACTTTTTTCTATCATTCCTACAAATAATATATTAATATAATTGAATATGATGTAGTTTATAATATCAAAAATATATATATTTACTGGTCACTTGTACTTTTATAGTACCTTTACTCACTTCTTCATTGCTATGAAGATAAATATCCTGGAAACCCTTATAAGGGTAAATGAGGTGTTAAAATAAAGACACAAGGGATAAAAAATAATTTCCACGTTTCCAAAGTAGATTGGATAATAGGATTTCATCACCACACATGTTCTAGTCAATTAAACATCATTTTGGTTTATGTTTATACGATAAATAATTAATATTTAAATTAATTCAAATAGTACTTCTCACCTCTCTTATAACATGGGTCCTCTTATCCTCTTTCATTAACATAATAAAAGCTTTTGGGATATAAAATTAACTAACAATATAATTTAATTAAATCCATAGCAATGCACAAGAGGAATTACAAGTATAAAAAACCATTATAGGACTACATTTGAGTAATCCTTAATAGGTTTTCTGAAGAAGAGGTATAAGTCACAACAATGTTTTCTTATTTATTTCCTCATATACCTTTTCAAATAATTCTTTTACAATAGTAAATGGTAACACCGTGTAATTAGATAAACATTAATGTTTTTCTTTTAATTTCACAAGACAAATTCAGATTTTATTATATCAAATGGAATGTAAAACAATTGTTTTTGTGTATGGAGGACTATCGTCTCGTGAACCAATGCGATTTTTTCCATTAACTCAATTCATATATTTTTATGAATATTTATTCTATATATATATATTATATTTAGGATCATTCTACAAAATTAATATATCATATATTTTCTAACCTGAGAATTAATTAAAAAATAATTGCATCGACTATTAATATAGGCGGATTACACTGTTCATTGAGGGATGTGATAAATAAATAAAAACATTGTCATATGGATATTATAAATAGTTTTATATGGTGATATAATATGATATTTATTATATAATAATCATTATATCTGGATAAAATAATACGTTCTTTCTGTAAGAGAGTTGAAAAATGGATAAGTTACTAATGCATACGCATGAATTTATATATCCATGATTATAAGGTAAATAACTTTTCATAACCATAATTTTTGGTTTTTTATGTATAATTTTTAGATAAACAAGATTACTAATTTTTTATTATTATTCTTGGTATGTTTAAATAATGACCACTTTAACAAAATTGTATTCTACCGTACCTATCATGCACATCTTCGGGGAATAACATCAAAACACCTGAAATATACATAATTTATAATATAATTAATTATAGAAGTTTAGCTAATAAAGTGAAAGGAAAAATAAACATTAAAAATACATTAATAACATATATATATATAACAATAATCTATTATCCTGGAAAATAAGACCATTCAGGATGTGTAACGCCTCAATATTTATTAATATGAACTTCATTTTCGATAGAATATATGAAAAAAAACAAATATTACAATAAAATATTACATCCCAAATCGTTATTATACATTTATTTTTACATAAATTTAATCTTTTAAATATCTTGTGATGCTTAGAAAAATATTTTTAAACAAACATCATACTCTATTTAAATATTATAATTTAAACATGATAGCTATAAACATGCCTTTAAATTCAAATGTATAAATAAAATTAACAATATTTTGAAAACAACACATTTTACTCATTTATAAAAAAAATATCAATGATTATCTATTTAAAATAAATAAAATAATAACCATTTTAATGGGAAGAAATGTTTTATGAAAAAAATTAGTTTTCTGAAGAGGATATTTTTCGTGCTTTGCACAAGTATATTAAAATTTAATTTAACAACTTTTAGAAAATCAAAATGATAAAATCAAAATCATTTTTTAAAACTAAATATCAAAATTATCTTTATATGAGTTTATATAATTATATATATTAATTAATTTAGTGATATATATTGAAAAATACTACAATTTATTTTTATGCTACTTTTCAATTAAATTATTTATAAAGATTAGGTATTTTAAAATATGGATCTAAAGAAAAATTATTTAAATTATATTAAAATTTAAATAATTTTCTCCATTTTAATTTTTTTATTTTTTTATTGTTACATTAAAATAATTTATATTTATTGTATTATTATCATTAAAATTCGTCTTTTTCATCATGTCCGTGAGTATCATTTTAATCTGAATAATTTCAGTTATAGAAAATTGAATTTTTAAAAAGTATTACATGTTTTTAATAATAATAATAATATATTATCTAATATTGTTGACATAATGTTTTTAAAAAATTGAATTTTTAAAATAGTAATAATTTATTACAGTGGTTCAAGGAAAAATGGGTTTACATTGGTTTAAACTAAGAAGATTGTGGTTAAACTTACTAACCAACATGTAAAATTATTCTATTATTTCCATATATCAAACTTTAAATCAAATAATATAATTATAATTAATGTTTAAGAATATTTATTGATAATTAGTTTATCATTAAGGATTGTTTTTGTAACGCCTCGACCCCTGTTACCCAGAGTCGGTGCATTACTTGGTAACATTGGCATGATCACAAAAGATCATGTCTCGAAAGGCCGATTAGTTTAGTATACTTGGAAACACTAGATAAATTCATAAATGTTACATTATATTATAACGTGAAAAACTAAAATAACATAGTCTACAATTTCTACACTCATATCCCCTTCAGACTATCCCTGCAGGTCATTCCTAAAATACTTCTTCACATCTTGGAAAAATTAAAACACTGAAAGGGGTGAGCTCAGATGCTCATTAAGAATAACAATATAGTGGAAGATTTCATAAATAAACCTAAACATTTAAGGCAATATATAACTAAAACAAAAGCCTTTTAAACTTGAACTTCAACATAATATGGCTAAAGTAAAATGAGATAATTCCATTTACTAATTCACATGGATATTTTATTAGCCGAATAATCACAAGCAATATCAATAACCACTTTCATAATGATGGAATGCATAATACCAGACTATCATAACCATGTAGCCAAGGCCTCATGCCAAGACCACAAATAAGATTTTGTAAAGGCCTCATGCCAAGAAACTAGTTTGTCTCATGAGACATGCCGATGCATCGAGGAGCTATAGCGGGCTCCACCTGTCACTTATTAAGTCCAATGCATTCCTCATATGAAAAGGTTTATACATATAATAAACCATAACATAATCGTATCACATAAAAAATGCATAAAATAAATATAACATTTCCACATTTCAATCACAAGATATCAATACAACACATTAGTATAATAAAAACATTATCAAAACCATTTTCAATACCAAAATAATAGAAAATTAAAACGTGGTATTTATTTTTCATTTAAAAAAATGTTATTGCTTGTAGAGAAAGATGAAACTAAAATAATAGTCACGATGGTGGAGAAGTTGTTTTCGCCGCATACGTAATAAAAAAAAATTCCTTCTGCCTATTAGTAAAAACGCTTAATATAAAAAGATTCTTTTTGAATATAAGTAAAAGTAAAAGGGGATTATATATTGTATAAAGGAAAGTTGTGTATAAAACCAAATATGTCTCAATGAAAGAAGATTGAGAAGAAGTCCCTTACAGAGATCATTTTTTAAATAAAATAGATCTATTATGTGTATTCACTATAAGTACACATAAATAATGTATAAATACAAGATAGGACATAATAATATCATGACATAATTTGAAAGTGGTAGATTAACCCAAAGAATGGAAATTTGGTTAAGAAGTTCCCTTACAAAGATCATTTTTTAAATAAAATAGATCTATTATGTATATTAACTATAAGTACACATAAAAAAAGTAAAAATACAAGAGATAACATAATAATATCATGACATAATTTGAAAGTAGGATATTAACCCAAAGAACAGAAACCGGGTTAAGAAGTTCCTTTACCTCATGTCCGACTTGACTCGATTGTTTTTTAATATCCTAGAATAATAAACTAGAGTTAATTTATATTTTTTTAAGAACCTTTTTCATCTTCATTATTCTTTTTATATCACTTATTACCATGTTATGAACATTATGTAATTATTTAAGTTAATAACGGTCATTTTGTCAATCTTTGGTACTTGAGTCAAAAATAAACTTCTTATAATTACAATTTGTTCATGTGGTGAAATATAAATTATATCCAGAATTATATTCATGAAGTATATATCATATATATCATATATATCCAGTATATACATGCATTTATAATATTACATAACATTTAGAGGTAAGAAATGAAATGCACCGTTCATGGAGACGGTAAGCTGTACGTACGCATGAATGCTACTTTCATTTATATTTCATATTTAATGGAACTAAATTATAATTATATAAATTTATACTATAATTACAGTATAATATAATGTATAATACCATTATTCCATCCTTTATACATCCCACATATGGCATTAACGATTCAAATCACTTTGAGAGGGCGGTAGTCCGCACTTCCTAAAATGAAATTATCGCGTTTACCCGTCATGGAAATCATAAATGTATTCCATAAATAAAAAATACAGAAGAATAAGGAAAATATAAACATAATATATATATCATATATAAAAATAGTGTCATCAAAATGGCCACCATTAAGGGTTTTAAAAGAATATTGAACAATCATCGTTTCGTGAGGCAGAAATTCGCCAACCACATAAACAGTATGTTATATAACCATTAGACGAAGGTGTGAGTAAGTGTAAATCAAATAATTCTCCTAAAAACATCCTAGTATATCTAATATACTGGTGTTTTTACAAAATAAAGTAATAAAAAGTGTTTAATGGGTTTGAGAAGCAAAATAAAACAAAATAACATAAGAGAAGACATTACCTTAAAATCGGGTAACTCTTTTTGATTTGAGCCAAAGGCTTCTTTGGGAAGACATATGCCCAAAGTGAGGCTTCTAGGAGTAAGAGAGGAATGTTGAGAGAGTATTTGGGTAGAGGTTTGCCGAGCAAAATGGCTTGGATGGTGTGAATAAGGTGGTAGTGGTGGGGGCCTTTTATAAGAGGAGAGGAGGGGCACTCTTGGAAAGTCATGAAATGTTACATTATTATGAAATGATTTTCGGATTATAAAGGTACCACAATGATATATTTCTAGTCTAAGGTGATAAGGGTTCTAAATATTCTCATCTAATAGGTTTTTGACAAGTTTAAGCCTTAGAGTTTACATTATCGTTTCATTTTGTTTAAATCGTTAATTAATGAGGTAATCAATGCATCATCATTGTGTCATAACAAATTTAATTTATATAATGTCAAAAAATTATAAAAAAATATCATAATGTAGGAAAACGTTTTATCTTTCCAATTAATATTTATATTCGAAAATATAACTTATATAACCCCATTTAATAATTCTTTTAGTAAAACAACACATGTTTTTGACAATTTTATTTTTACTTTAAATAAAAAGTTATTAATGTCATTTACTTACCCAAGTGGCTCCATGGGGTCCCCAAGTTGACCCATGGATTTTCTAGGTCGGCCATGACTCATCCAATAAGGGTAGGACAAGTGTAAAAGTAATTTCATATTTTTATAATATCATTTTTACCTTAAATTTCACTAATTACCTTTAATCACGATTAATTAAACTTAAAAGTTACTATTCACCAAAAAATTATTTTAATCCCATTGAACCAAATTTTACATCCTAATGAAAGCCATGTATGTAGGTTTTTTGAAAATCAAATCACAGAAGTGTTAACGCTTCATTTAAATGAAAAATCAGTTTTTTAACTTCCACGTAGTGGTTTCACTATTCATCAAAAATTGATGTTTTTCAGAACAATGCCAAAATTTCACCCTAAGATATAATTGATATTCCGAATTCAAAAATGATGTCTATTTTACAAAATTCCAAACATATAAGTTTCATTAATTAATTACAGCTGTCACAACCAAATAGCGTGTTTTTAAGAAACAATATATATCAAAAGATTGACAATTGTTTATGTCCAATTTCAAAGTGAAATTAATTCTAATGATCACCATTGGATAAAATGGAAAAAATATATTATAATTATACTTTAAAAACAATCTATAGTATAATTTATCACTATAATTTATTTTGATGAAAAAAATTGTTTTTAAGTATTTTTCACTATTCATAAAAAATTGGAAGTTCTCAGAAAAATACCAAAAATTCAACATAGGCTAATTTCGATATTATGAATCCACAAATGAAGTCCATTTTAAAATATAAAATATATATAATTTTAAAAGGTGGGTATTAATATTCATAATGGCTATTTTGATTGGTCGTAGTGCATTAGAATCTCGAACTTGCGTACAATTCAAGCTATTGCATTATTGAAAGAGAAGCGTATCGTGGATGCTTGGGGTGTTACATTCTTTCCTCCTTCAATAAATTGCGTCCTCGCAATTTGAAATTTTTCTTTGAAAATAAAAGGTTGAAAATAGAAACTACCTTTGTGGAAAACCCACATCGGAAATAAGGTTAATACAAATATAACTTTAAAAGAAAGAAAGAGAAGTACAAAGGTCACTCGAGATAGCCCATACTATGATTCTATGAAAATATGGATATGGAGGAAAAACAAACCATCAAGGTCTAACGGAGAGTTGTAGAAAATAGGATTAGGAGAAAGTTAACCACAAGAAAATCACAAATTTGTGATTGGTTAAACAGTCATTGAATCCCCAGTTGGAAATGCTATCCGACAATGTTTTTGTTTTAAGTTACCTTTCATAAAGTTGGGGAATTTATTTAAGATATTTACTAAGAATGTAAGGAAAAATACTTACTTGTCATGTAGACTTTCATTCTTTAATAAATTTTTACCACAAACCCATCTTTCATTCCAAATGGTAACAGAACTCAAAAATATTCTATTTATCCTAATTATATAAGGTTACAAATATTACCACATACCATTTAGATTATGAAAACTAATTTGTAATAACCAGGGACTTCCTGTAGGCTAGTGGTAGGTAATAAAGGCCTGTCACACTATGGTTGTGGGTTCGATTCCTGCAGCTTTGTCTGACGCGACGGGTTATCCCCCGACCTGCAGGTTGTCCTTTTCCTAAAATTATAGTTTTATAATATTCCAAAAATAATCTTCAGAAATGTTTTAACCTTGAACAATACTATCCAAAGTTCAACTTAATCCACTCCAACCTTTATAGTTATCCAAAATACCTTTGTCCAGACTTTTTCTAAAAGGTCTCTAAATTCCAAAATCAATTATATCATCAGATTCCTCAAACAAAGTAAAGTTTCTCTTATTGTCACATACAAAAAATATGATTACCTTCATCACATGAAAACCTTAATGAAAACAACAAGTACCGCAGTACAATACTTATATATATCACATTATTCTTATAACCAGAATATAATCCTTGAGTCCAAAAGCACCAAGACATTAATTATTCCACTTCAACTATAGTAACAGCATATGATTGTCCTTGATCCCTTGGCCTTTTCTGAGGTATGTTTTCCTGATGCTTAGGACATTCATTTGCATAATTCCCCATTTCCCTACAATTGTAGCATTCAACATTGATAGCCTCTTTCTTTCCCTTGCAATCACGAGCCTGGTGACCTTTTTCTCCACATTTATAATAAACTCCCATTCCTTTTAGGCAAGTACCAGGGTGATTCTTCCGACAATTATCGCATAATGGAAAATCCTTCTTTTCCTTTTTCCTTTTATCTGTATCTTGTTCCACCATTCTCTTCTTCTCTTCCTTTACTTTGTTGTCATAAGACTTAGAGAATTCCTTTTATGTCTTGATAGAACATGAGACTATATCTTCGTAAGATGAGAAGGTTTGTGAGACTAATACTTGACGGAGAAATGGTTTTTACCCATCAAAGAAACGATCGATCTTACTTCTTGGGTTATGTATATAATCTGGAGAATGACTTGCTAACCTTGTAATGTTAGCCTCATACTTTGCGACATTCTCATCCTCCTTCTGCCTCAGACTCAGAAATTGCCTTTCCATATCTGCCCTATGGTCACGAGGGAATTATTTTTCTAAGAAAATATCTTTGAACTCCCTCCATTCAATATTTGATACTTCATCATCTTCCTTTGTGTTTTGAATCAGTGACCACCATTGATTGGCATCTCCAGTGAGGTAGTAAAATGCCATGACAACATTATCCCTTTCACTACTCCCCATGGCATGGAATACTTTCTCTAAGGATTTTATCGATTGCTCAGCTACTAATGGGTTTGTACCCCCATTAAATTTTGGTGGTTTTTTCCTCATGAAATGGTCTAACATTGATCCTCCATATTGCAGATTAGGGTGATCCATACGAGTAAGGTTATTATTAATAACCTGAGTGAGTTGTCCCAGTATGATGATAAGATGATCAGCACCAGTTGTATCACCAGCTCCATTATAATTATCATAAGAAGGAGGGAAATCCCTATATGGAGTGCGTGTATTGATATGGTTTCCATTCCTCCCAACAGGTGCCATTTCTAAACAATGGCATAAACTAGATTAGTTTATGAATCAAAATACATAATTCCATACTTGTAAAACACTTAACATAAATTGAACTATTTATGTATGTAATCCATAATCATAAAAAGAAATGATTTCTTTGAGGAAGTATATACTAATAAACCCTTACTAATGGTTTGAAAATGAGAATTATCCTAAGCATATCCCCTGGGAGTGTCGTAACCAAGAGTGCAGCAAGGCCCGTTGTCGTGCACCAGTTCCCATTCGAGTCTATCTCAAAGCGGTGTTTTCGAGTTTTACCCCTAGGTACATCTGTGCCAGAGCTGCCTCTACCTGCTCGTATCTAGATAGGGATGTATTTCTCAGAATACTCAGAAAATCTCTACAAAAACAAAATTCTAGGATGTTCTTCTATACTAATCCTCAAAGTCTATCTTTGGGCTATGTTCTCTAATCAGATTTTATCTAAATCTAGCTTCCAAAGTTAGTACTAAACTTCCTCTGATACCAACTCTAATGCCCTGACCCCAGTTACCAAGAGTCGGTGCATTACTTTGTAACATTGGCATGATCACAAAAGATCAAGTCTTGAAAGGCCGATTAGTTTAGTAGCCTTGGAAATACTAGATACATTCATAAGTGTTACGTTATGTTATAAAGTGAAAAACTAAAATAACATAGTCTCCATTTTTCACACTCATATCCCCTTCAGACTATCCTTTCAGGTCATTCATAAAATACTTCTTCACATCCTGAAAAAATTAAAACAGTGAAAGGGGTGATCTCAGATGCTCAGTAAGGATAACAATATAGAGGAATATTTCATAAATAAACATAAAAATTTAAGGAAATGTATAACAAAAACAAAAGGCTTTTAAACTTGAATTTCAACATATTATAGAAAAATTAAAACGAGATAATGCCATTTACTTATTCACATGGATATTCTACTGGTCGAATAATCACATGAAATATCAATAACCACTTTCATAATGATGGAATTCATAATTCCAGACTATCATAACCACGTATCCAAGGCCTCGTGCCAAGACCACAAATAAGATTTTGTCAAGGCCTCATGCCAAGACACTAGTTTGTCCCATGAGACCTGTCGATGCATCGAGGAGCTATAGCGGTCTCCACCTGTCACTTATTAAGTCCAATGTATTCCTCATATGAAAAGGTTTAAACATATAATAAACCATAACATAATCGTATCACATAAAACATGCATAAAAGAAATATAATATTTCCACATTTCAATCACAAGATATCAATACAACACATTGATATAATAAAAAAATTATTAAAACCATTTTTAATACCAAAATAAAAGAAAATTAAAACTTGGTATTTATTTTTCATTTAAAAAAAGTTATGGCTTCTAAAGGATGCCGAAACTCAAATAATAGTCATGGCGGCGGAGAAGTCGTTATCGCTGCATACGTAAGAAAAAAAATTCCTTTTGTTGTTTAGTAAAATTTTTCGTATAAAAAGATTCCTTTTGAATAAAAGTAAAAGTAAAAGGGGTTTATACACCGTATAAAGGAAAGTTGTGTATAAAACCAAATATGCCTCAATGAAAGGAGATTGAGATGAAGTACCTTACAAAGATCATTTTTTAAATAAAATAGATCTATTATTTGTATTCACTATAAGTACACATAAATAATATATAAATACAATATAGGACATAATAATATCATGACATAATTTGAAAGTAGGAGATTAACCCAATGAATGGAAATTGGGTTAAAAATTTCCCTTACAAAGATCATATTTTTAAATAAAATAGATCTATTATGTATATTAACTATAAGTATAAATAAAAAAAGTAAAAATACAAGATAGAACATAATAATATCATGATATAATTTTAAAGTATTAGATTAACCAAAAGAACAGAAATTGGGTTAAGAAGTTCCCTTACCTCATGTCCAACTTGACTCGATCATTCTTTAATTTCCTGAATAATAAACTAGAGTTAATTTATATTTTCATAAGAACCTTTTTCATGTTCATTATTCCTTTTATATCACTTATTACCATGTTATGAACATTATGTAATTATATAAGTTAATAATGGTCATTTTGTCGATCTTTGGTAATTGAGTAAAAAATAAACATCTTCTAATTACAATTTGTTCATGTGGTGAAATATCCATTATATCTAGAATTATATTCATGATGTAGATATCATATATATCATATATATCTAGTATATACATGAATTTATAATATTACATAACATTTAAGGGTAAGAAATGAAATGCACCGTTCATGGAGACGGTAAGCCGTAAGTACGCACGAACGCTACTTTCATTTCTATTTCGTATTTAATGGAATGAAATTATAATTATATAAATGTATAATATAATTCCAGTATAATATAATGTATAATACCATTTAATACATCCTTTATACATCCCACATATGTCATTAACGATTCAAATCACTTTGAGGGGGTGGTAGTTCGCACTTCCTAAAATGAAATTTTCGCGTTTACCCATAATGAAAATCATAAAGGTATGCCATAAATAAAAAATACAGAAGCATAAAGAAAGCATAAAAATGATATATTTATCGTATAAGATAATATTTTAATCAAAATGGCCACCATTAGAGATGTTAAAAGAATATTGAACAATCATCATTTCATGAGTCAGAAATTCGCCAACCACAGAAACAATATGTTATTTAACCATTAGGCGATGGTGTGTGTAAGTGTAAATCAAATAATTCTCATAAAAACATCCTAGTATATTTAAGATACTGGTTTTGTTACATAATAAAGGATTAAAAATAGTTTAAGGGGTTGGGGAAGCAAAATAAAACAAAATAACATAAGAGAAGACATTACCTTAAAATCGGGTAACTCTTTTTGATTTGAGCCAAAGGATTCTTTGGGAAGACTTATGCCCAAAGTGAGGCTTCTAGGAGTAAGAGAGGAATGTTTAGAGAGTAATTAGGTAGAGTTTGGTCGATCCAAATGGATTGGAAGGTGTGAATAAGGTGGTAGTGGTGGGGGCCTTTTATAAGAGGAGAGGAGGGGCACTCTTGGCAAGTCATGAAATGTTACATTATTATGAAATAATTTTCGGATTATAAAGGTCCCACAATGATATATTTCGAGTCTAAGGTGATAAGGGTTCGGAATATTCTCATTCAATAGGTTTTTGACATGTGTAAGCCTTAGATTTTACATTATCGTTTCATTTTATTTAAATCGTTAATTAATGAGGTAATTGCTGCATCATCATTGTGTCGTAAAAAATTTAATTTATATAATATCTAAAAATTATAAAAAAAATATCATGATGTAGGAAATAGTATTATCTTTCAAATTAATATTTATAGTAGAAAAGTTAACTTATATATCTTCATGTAATAATTGTTTTAGTAAAACAACACATGTTTGTGACAATTTTATTTTTACTTTAAATAAAAAGTTATTAATGTCATTTTCTTACCCTAGTGGCTCCATGGGGTCCACAAGTTGACCCATGGATTTTCTTGGTCGGCCATGACTCATCAAATTAAGGTAGAACAAGTGTAAAAGTAATTTCCTATTTTTATAATATCATATTTACCTTAAATTTCACTAATTACCTTTAATCAGGATTAATTAAACTTAAAAGTTACTATTCACCAAAAAATTATTTTAATCCCATTGAACCACATTTTACTTCCTAATGACAACCATGTATGTCAGATTTTTTAAAATCAAATCACAGAAGTGGTAATGTTTCATTTAAATGAAAAATCAATTTTTTATCTACCACTTAGTGGTTTTACTATTCATCAAAAATTGATGTTTTTCCGAACAATGCCAAACTTTCACCCTAATCTATAATTGATATTCCGAATTCAAAAATGATGTCTATTTTACAAAATTAAAAATATATAAGTTGAATTTATTAATTTTATAATTAATTCCCACTGTCACAACAAATAGCTTTTTTTAAGAAACAATATATATCAAAAGATTGACAATTGTTTATGTCCAATTTTAAAGTGAAATTAATTCTAATGACCACCATTGGATAAAATGGTAAAAATATATTCTAATTATACTTTGAAACCAATATATAGTATAATTCATCACTATAATTTATTTTGATTAAAAAAATATTTTTAAGTATTTTTCACTATTCATAAAAAATTGCAAGTTCTCAGAAAAATACTAAAAATTCAACATAGGCTAATTTCGATATTCCGAATTCACAAATGAAGTCCATTTTGAAATATAAAATATATATAATTTCAAAAGGTGAGTATTACTATTCATAATGGCTATTTTTATTGGTCGCGGTGCGTTAGAATCTCGAACTTCCGTACAATGCAAGCTATTGCATTATTGAAAGAGAAGTGTATCATGGATGCTCGGGGTGTTACAGTTTTAGTGAATTTCCATGTAATTTCCAAGAGTGTTACCTTTCCCCACATAAAAATGAAAACTTCTTCCACTATGTTTATCACTTATATAAATTTCATTGGCCTGACCAAACCCTAAAACTATATAAACCCAACATACTTATCTACATTATTGAGGTTATGATCATCCCAAATGTCAACCCTATGGTCTATAAGTGGATATACAAATGAGGTTTCTTGTATAGATGTTAATATTATTAACAATGTAATTTCATTTTCATTATTCTTTTTTTACATTATATTATGTCCTAACACAAAAATACAATAAAACTAGTATATACCATAGAATTCTATTTTATTATGTTTATATCATAATATTTATCAATATCCCCTTCATAAAATTGTAAATTAATTTTATCGATCGTGCGTATAGTGGACTACCGTCTCACAAAACAATGTTGCTCATTTTTAATCACCCACAATAATTTATTGAAATAATGATGGTTTTAACATATAATTTGGATATTTATGATATTATTATAATTATTTAAATATCATATCACATATACCATAATACATTCCATTATGTTCAGGATATTATAACGTCTCTCACGTGTAAGGTGATTTTCCACCTCATTAAAAATTGTAATTCATTTTTTTTCTTTTAATTTACATGGAATGATTCAAGGATAAATGATATTTAATATATCGTATATTTTTAATATTTTAATACTTATTATAATATAATATAACATCATGATTTTGACAATAAAATTTTATTGTAAACAATAATTCTACTCATGTGTACGTGTGGATTACCTCCTTCACATAACGATGTGAAATGTTTTAAATTTTATTTTTACATAGATGAAAATAAGGATGTATTTAATTAATATAAATAATATATAAAACTTATTACATAATATATATATATATTAATTATTACTTTTTACTTTTCATTTAGTTTTTTTGAGAATAGTGGATTCAGTTTTCAGGTTGTCTTATGGCCTACCATCTCCGGGAACATGTAAAACATTTTCGATATCTATCATTAAAAAATGAATATAAATAAATATATAATGAATATATAGTATATTTATATCATTTATAAAAATTATGGATATGGTTTATTTGGGTTAAAATTAAAAATACTATAATTATCATACCATAACATACATGAAAAATGAATCAATTATCACTAGAAACAAATATTTTATGAAATATTTTTTAACAAAATAGTGATAAAAGAGTATAAGAAAATAATATATGGTATGAGTTATTTGTTTTTGGTTCTTTATTTTATTTTTATAACCCTATTTTAATTGTATAGGAGTTTTCAATTCATATTAATGAAGTCGGACAAGTGGTAAACTTTTCTCATCCAACGTTAATTTATCTCGAAAGCTTACATATTGTACAATAATTTCATTTTAATTGTGTATATATTAACCCTTTTATAAGTTATATAACTAATATCTTTTTCTAAATTATATTGAGAGTTTTATTTTATGTTATTTATTTTATGGGTTGATGATTTAAATTATAACAATGTGCTAAGTATTTATTTCAAAATCTCATCATTATCTGAGATTATTTCTTTTTAAGATTACATTCGAAAAATTATTTAATATATCTCCAATAAAATCAATAAATTTTCCTCTCATATGTTTATTCATGAATAAATTCATATAAAATTATCATTTTTTCACATTTTGTACTATAAATGTTTCAGCTAATGTTTTATGAAAACTCAAATTTATATCCCTATTCATTCAAAAATACTATTTCCTCAAAATTCATGAATTATAAAACCTTATTCTAATTTTTTTTAATCCTTTAAAAAATGATTTTCTATAGGAATATTTTATTATTTATAATTTTTTTATATTTTTTAAACGATTCTCCATGTGGTTTTTAAAAAAAGTCATGTTTTTATTTTATAGAAATGTGAAAGGAATATTTTTTTGATCATTTAAGTCATGAATGTAAATTTATGTCTTCATGAATGATTATGATTTCATAGATTATATTGCAAATTTTTAAAACCTGTAATAACATAATAGAACTCAAATTAAATTTTTAATTTTTTAAATATGGTTTATATATTTTAATCATAACATTCCGAATTTTTTTTATGATACATTTATTTTATTACTATTAATCAAGGAAATAAAACATTTATTGAGATTATGATAAAATAAGATGTGCTGTATTTAAATAATATTTTTTATTGGGATTGTATATAGTTGTGTTGACTAAGGATTTGTAATTTATTACAATCTACCATATTACTCAAGATGGATTATGATTATGTTTATTTGATTATGTAGTTAATAGAATTTCATATGTATGTTTATAATATGAATTTTTGAATTTATTATATTTTTCCCATTTCATGTGAGAAATTAATTGGACTTAGTATGTTTTGGGAAAGCCCCCATATATAAATCCCCTCGATGAAATGTAATTATTCATGGGAAAATATTAAGGTGTGTTTCAATGAGGCCTTACCCATTTATATAAAATTTTATGGAATAAGGCCTCGATTTTATGATAGCATTCCATGAGTCTTTGATGTCTTGTAAATATGCCCATATTTTTAAATTTCATGATTATGAATTTATTATTTTATATTCTATGTTATTATTTTATTAGGTATCATTTCATTTGTTAAGATTCAAGCTCCTCTGTTTATTTTTTTGTAATTGTTTGATCCTTATTTATTTATTATATATTATAATAAATATATTTATTAAATGGAATTTATATCAGTTTTTTAACAATACCTATATTATGTGATTACTTATTAATGATAGAATTCATTATAATGTTAAAGTTAATAATCATCGGAGATCACCGCATTCTTTTGTTTAAATTTTCCATGGATATAAGGATGAGTTTTTTTTTGAAATTTTTTGATAACCTATATGGAATAATTGAGTTCTCAAGGAATACTATTTGAGTATTTTTTCTTAATTTTGACTGAGAATTTTATAAAGGTATGTAGTATATAAAGAAAATGCAATTTTTCTATCATTCAATATGTGATTAATTATATCTTATGCCAATGTTATAATGTAACCAACTGTCTTGAGATACTGGGGTTGGGGTCATCGATGTTGGTATGAATGGATGTTTAGTTGAAACAATGGGAACTAGATTTTTCAAAACATTTACTAGGGAACATAATCCCAGGATATCCATTAAACATAGTTATGTAAGATCATACTACTATTTTGGTAAGTTTATGATTATATTTCTTTCAATAAATACAAAAATATGTGGATAATAAAAGTTCAAGTAGCTCTAGAACAGATGTACCTAAGGGTAATAACATCGAATATGATGAATTTGGTTAGTTCCAATTGTCACCTGGTTCATGAAAAATGAAAATTGATGTGCATATTTTTTTACATTCCTAAAGAATATTCTTAGAATAATTAATATTGTCATTACGAAGTACATGGATGACTTAAAAAAATGACATCCCCAAATAATCCATGTTAATTATTATTATGTTATCTATTCACAGATTATTAAATCTATTTTATGTGTTTCACTATTCATGGGAATATATGTAATGTTTCGTAATGTTATTTTCTAGTATAATGAATGGAATTGAATAGAGATGGAACCTATTGTATGGAATGTGAACCACATAAATGAAAATAATCCAAAGAGTATAAATTATTATTTCATGGAATGTATTAAGAAAATATTTAAATGGGAACTATTATCCCAACATTTTAATCATACAAGGATATAATATATTGTTTTTTTAAGTCATAAAAATATTATAATATATAATAGATATTTGAAGGGAATGAAGAGGACAATATAAAGGAAGAGAAATAGAATAATGTAAATAGTGGAATGAAATTTTTTCCCACAAGTGAATTGTGAAATGAAAAACTATGGTGCTTGATTGAAAGAAATTTTACTTTTCTCTTGGTGTGGACATAAAGAAATATATTACCTTGATATAAACAGTTAGATTCAAATTTTCAATTTTAATTCTTCAACATTAATGATATGGGGGGATATGAAAATTATTTCACCATGCATCAAGGAAAATAACTCATAACAAGATAAGTGATCATGGTAAAGCATATGATATTAAAAAAGTCAATGTGGAATGATTAAAGTTGTTCTGTATTTCAATTCAAGAATTTCATTTGAATTATTCTTTCATTAAATGTATAAGAATTGTATAGAATTAAAATTTCATAATGTATTTGATAGTTTATTTTTAATGCTACAAATGACACAAAATTATGATTCAGTTGCATATTGAAACTCTTGGAAAATAATTAGTAAGTAATGATAACCCTTATGAGATTTTTTTATAAGGATCAAAGATAATGATATTTTTATTAGATAATGATAGTGACTATTAAATTAGAGATATGTTTGATGGATTATATCATATTTTCTATAGTTTACTACATGTATTAATATATTTAATATATTTAATTCCCAAATATTTTATTTTCAATATTATTTCTATTTTTATTAATTTTTCATTATGACCATGATATTCAAATATTTTTACCGTAATATTAGGAGAAAATTTAATATTTTATGTTTATTCTATAGTCACGATTTTTATTGATATTTATTGAACTTACAAAAAAAAATTCACATTTTTTTGGACATACATTTTTTGGATGTGTTTTATGTTAAAATATATATATAATAGATTAGGTTTAGCTTTTTAGGTTATTGTATAATTTTTTCTAACCATTTTTGTTTTTGGAATATATATATTGATAGTATAAATGACATGTCAACCTAATACCTTATTAATTTCTCATCAACCAGAATAAATATATTTTGATATTAACTTCGTAGGGAAATAAATTATGTGAGAATTTATCAATGAAAAACCAAATGATGAAACAATCTTTATTTAATATAAATATATAAAGTAATTATATTTTAATATATTCTTTTATTGTAAAATAATTGATCACATATAATGAAATGATTTTGAGAAAAAAATATTCTAATGATTACATTTGGGATGAATCAATACTGTTTTTACCCTTTATATATTTTTTCTCCTTTAATTTCTCTAGATCACCATGTTTCTTCTATTTATTGATCTCAAATAATTTCTATAATTATTTATTCATTTTTACATGTTTATAAATTCATTTTTCATATATATCATCCTACATATAAACCTAGTTATGTAATTATTCAAGAAAAAAAATCATAAATCCCATTCTGTATTATTGAAATAATGTTTTGTCTTCCCTTATCAATATATGGGATTTAAGGATGGTTATTTTAAAATTTTTATATGGCTTATTACCATTACCGAGAGCATGATTAAATTGTGAAGCCAAAATTCATTTAATGGGTATAATGTAAAACCATGAGATTTTGACATTTTAACGTCATATTTGATTATATGTATGACAAAAAGGACCATGAATTGAATAAAATATAAATCCCAGAGTTTTAATGATATATTTATTTATAATTTAATTTCACTTATAACTTGTGATGCACACAATATCCGACATTAATGAAATATGATACACTATTATAATAATATTATTCAAACTTGATCATTATAACCTAACCATAAAATTGGTAGGTGTGAATAAGAAAAATTAAATTATTAAATTTATAATTTTTAAACATGTATAAACAAAATTAATTGTTTATCTATCAATTAGAAATAAAATTAGAACTATTTGAATGTGAATAAAATGTTTTTAAAAAATTGTGTTTTATGAATGGTGTATTAGTTTCACCTTGCCCGCAAAATTTAAAATTAATTTTATCTTATTTTTGAAAATTTATTTAAAAAAAAATCAATATAAATATATAATTTTTCATTGGTTTAATTTTCATAATTTTCTCTAATGATTAATTTTATGATGAATAGTGAAATATAATAAATTTTAATTGAAAACTTTATTTTCATTTAAATAATTTATAATTTATAATTATATATTATATTAGTTTTAAAGTTAACTTAGTTAAATAATATTAAAACTTATCTAGATTAAAAAAATTGTTAATTGTTAATTTTTATTTTTATATTGAATCATTTTATACTTATAGGTATTTTCCCACTATAAATCCACTTTTTCATCTTTTCTGTCGGTATAACATTAAATTTAATTCAACCGAATGAGTCTATTTAATTAGAATTTTTTTTAAATATTTAGAATCATAATAATTTATAGTATATAATAATTTAAGATTTTATTTTGACAAAAAAAATAAATATAGAAATTAGTAAAACATAATTATCATGGTTATGGTAAAACTTTGTTACCAAGGTGTTACAATTTTAATATAAGAATTAAAATAACCAACTAAATTATCCAAATCTTATTTTGTTGATCTAGTTCAATGTTTTACTACAAAATATATATTAAAATATCATTTGGATGAGTTTTTCTTGGGAATGGCATTAAAATTTTAGCTTCTTTTGGAAAATTTAAATTTAATTTCCAAGAGGATTATTTTTCCCCACATACAAAATGAAACTAACTGTAATCACATATAAAGAAATATAAAGAAAATTTTTCAAACCATAAACATTAAAAATATCTCCCAAACATACTTATCCACATTATATATATTATACTCCTCCTATAATACCAACCCCAGTGTCCATAAGGGGAGATACAAATGATCATTCTCTTTGATATGGTAATTGTCTTAAGAAAGCACTTTCATTTTCATGTATCCAAAATTAATTATGTATTTAACCATAAAATATAAAAAAATAAATATAAACCATATAATTTTATTTTATTATCTATATTGATTAATATTTATCCATCTCCCCCTCCATCATATAGGAAATGAAAGCACCTATTGTGTATTTAGTCGATAACTGCCTCGTGAACCGTAGTAGTTTTTTTCCATCACCTCTATTAAAGGATGGAAATAATCAGTAATTTAATATAATTATATTTTTTTATGATATTATTATATTTATTTAAATATTATATCATATATAAATTCTTACATTAAATTTTGTTTTGGTTTTGATAATGTCGCTTATTTCTACGGAGGACTACCACCTCACGACACTCTGTGATTCATTTTTTCACATATCCATTACTTTTAATTTAGTGAGGATGAATGATAATGAAAATAATTTAGTTTTAGGATATAAAAATACATCTTTTTATAGTATAACATGTGACTTCTTACCTTCTAATCTTTTGGAAATGAATATCTTCCCTCATGCATATGTATGGACTACCATCTTTACAATGTGATTTTGAATTATTTTCATTTATCTACATGGATGGTAATAAAGATTTATTTTATTAAAATAAATTCTATATATAAGATATTAATGATTTTTTAAATTTTAATTAAATTTTATTTTCCTATCATCGCATCTTTTTAGAAAAATTGAGACAACATTCATGCGTTTGTGTGGTCTACTGTCTCCATTAATGTGTTATCCACATTAAATATATGAAATTTATAGATTACTAAAAATAAATATATATTGAATATATATTAAATATAAATAATTCTTAAATTTAATTATATGATGTATTTATCATCAAATTAAATTGACCAAAATTACCAAAACAAAACATAATTAAAAACCATGCATTTATCACCCAAATTATTTATTTTATAAAAAATTTCTAATAAACAACTTATAATTGAAAATAATTAAATCATATATGTTATTAGTTATATGATTATTGATATATAATTAAAATTTAATAGTCCTATATTTTTAATATATTATTTTAGGAGACATATTAAGGTTGGTGAATAAGTGCTAAGGGTTTCTCGTCTATCTTTCACATCCATGAGACTTATACCATATTCATCACTTATTTCAATTATGTGGAGTATATAATGATAAATTGCTATGTTATAAAATTAATCTATTTATAATAATTTTTTTATATTTTTATTTTAATTTATTTATTATTTAGGGATTAGGATTCAAAAGTTACCAAAGGGGTAAGAGTTTATTTTGCAATCTCATCATTATTCAGGATTATTTTTTCAAAGATTTCATTTGAGTAATTATTTTATATCTCTTTCTTAATGTCAATATATTTTATTCTTCTATCTCAATCTATGATCTTTTTATTCTAATAGTTTAATTTTAGAATCATTTTTACTAAAAAATACAATGAAAATGGTTTATAAAAATTTTTACTTCATTTCTATCTCATGTGAAAAATTATTTTTATCAAAATAAATGTCTTATAAAAAAGTTTTTAATTTATTTCCTCATAAATTTTATTTATTATAGAAAATTTTACCCATTTTTAGTTTCTAAAAAATTGATTGAAAGGAATTTTCATGTTTTTTTCAAAATAAATATTTTATTTTATTAACCAATAATGTGAATGTAATGTTTTACTAACATATACAACTGGAATGAATTTTTCCACCTTTATTACCACTAACTATTTTATAACTTATTTTACATTTTTGGAAATTTTATTATCAAATAGTATTAATGTCATATTTTTTTTGGATATGGTCATTTTCAATGTGAATGGGTTATTTTCATTAATAATGTTATTAATTAAATTTTTATGGTATATATATTTATCAATGAAATCATCCATTAGTTGTACTTGTGAAACACAAGGGATATATTGTATTGAAATCATAGTTATTATTTCTTCAGATGGGTTATGATCAGTTTTTACTAAGGATGTATATTTTTATCATTATCCACCATATTACTCTATATGGTTTATGATTATATTTGTTTCATTTGGGTATGCATTAATTTTTCATATATTTTTTTCTAATTTGATTAATTATGTTAATTATTTATTGCATATCTCTTATGAGTAATTAATTGGACATATTATGTTTTTGAAGTGGCCCAATTATAGGGAGCCACGTGACACATCATTATATATCTTGATAAAAATTAGCATTGGTATTTATCTTAGAGAATACCCATTTATGTAAGATATTTTGGAATGATGCCATTATAGTAATAATTCATGGCATGATACCATAATGGTATGTTTATGATAGTTTTTATTAAATGTTAATTCATTATGATTTCATTTATTGTAATTCCATGTGATTATTCGATTAATTATAATATTCAATGTTACTTTTCCATCACCTGTGAATATTAAAATAAAATAATATGATCATAATTTAATGAATCCATATTATGGACAATATATTTATCACATGTAATTTTTTTTAGTCATTTACCTTGAAATTATTATTAATCTTATTCAATTATTATAGATTCTATTGTATGTTTACCTATATTGAGCATAAGATTTAACCCATTTCTTATGATTTATTTTCCCCTGTAAACCATAGGTGTTTTGTGATTGATATTCTGTGACACACTATATGGAATAATGGTATTCACAATGAATTTTTTTTTTTCATATTTATTATTATAATTGTAAATTTATTTTATTATTATATCTTGTTCAAAAAATATTTCAAATTTATTCTATCTGCAATGACCTAATTCCTTGTATCTTTTTCCATTATAATAATTTTACTATTGGAACTGGGATATTGGAAGTGTTGAAGCATTACGACTCTATTCTCAGTGTGGATTGGTTATAAAAAGTAAATGCGTGGATTTTCTATTTTAGAAAAGATGGCGTGGTATGTCCGTAGCAATGGTATGGGTTTTTTCTTAGCCTAAAAAAAGAAATCCAAGGAATCATAAGATAAATTCATCCATAGGATGGTGCATCTGGTCACTCTTGTGTTGGATAGCCTTACCCCTGGTGCAGTGGATGTTATGAGTTTTCAGTTACCAATAGTTATGGTAAAGTATGAGGATGTATTTAAGGAAAATTTTCTAGGTTTAACTCCTTGTATGTAGATATAATTCTAAATTTTTCTAAACCCTGATATTGAATAGATATCGGAAAAATTTTATCAGATGGATTTCGCAGAGCATCACGAACTGAGGGTGCATGTTGAGGACTTATACAGAAAGGGCTTAGTAGGACACAATACTCAATGTTATTTGGGGATTACCATTGCATTAATTAAGTGACCTTAGATAATGAGAATCCATATCTGGAGGGTTGATAAATACTTAGATCAGTTCAAAGGGGAATCCATTCCTATGAATAGAAAGGATCATTTTGGCTTTTTAGTAGTTAAGATAGAGTTTTATGAGTTCCCCAATATTGTGTTTTCTAGAGGGGGAGTTATGTACATAGTTTTCTATTATGCATCATGGACTAGACTTGGCTGTGTCCTGATGTAGTGTCAATTAATGATTAGTTATAGTTCTTGTTAGTTAAGACAACTTGAGAAGAAATATTTAATCCCCTATCTTGAGATGGCTATGACATTATTCTCATTGAAGATGTGGTGACACCACCTGATTGTAGTCGGTTTATCATCTACTCTGACCAAAAGAGTCTCATGTATATCTTATCTTAGATCGAATGAGGCATAAGACATCGAAAAATTATATAGTTCTTATAGTACTATGTCTTAGTGTAATTCTATACTCATTGTACGAGGATCGTGGAAGAATATTCTTTCAGTAGAAGATATAGTTCATAGTTTCAAAATTAAGAAAATATAGTATTTAGCATAGTTTTAGTTACCCTATATTGATAGGGATGATGTAGATTACCCCAATACGTTGGTTTTTAACACTCCATTATTATAGTGAGTCAGGGAGGCATAGCTCGATGATATATATAGTGATACTTTATGTGCTCAGTTGTCCATACGGATTTCCCCTATGGATAATCGAATGGTGGGGAGCATGTTGTTACTTTCAGAGGAAGATCAGTAATAGCAGTGGATTTCTAGAGTTGAGATATGAATTGGGACATGCATGTGGTTTCATGGTAGACACCAAGGGATCTATAACAAGTTAAAGATGGTATTTTATATTGATATAAAATACAGGCGCTTCTTTGAATCTGTTTTGTTGTTTTTATCTTGCTCTTTCGAGCCCCTATTCTTAGAAAGGGATTATCTTTTCTTCATTGGGGAGTTTGAAAGGGAGTGGGTAAGGATATCAATTAACATTGTGATGAGTTTATCCCAGAAATCTAGGTAATGTGATACCAATTTTATGATCATTTACCAACTAACCATTTCTTCCACTTCTTAGCTTTTCAAGAGAAGATTTTAGTAGAGTACATGGGATGCCTTTACATGCATGAGATAGCTCGACTCCATGGAATCCCATAGATGATAGTTTTTAATCAGTCTGATTGCTTTGAATCTTGTTCATGGTGATTGAGGAACAGTATTATAGGAACTCTATGGGAAACCGATTTGTTTAGTGCATTCCTGGTTGTAGAACCGATTCTATGGAAGTGCACCTATGATCATGGGGCTTATAATTGTACTCATACCCTCATCTTTTTTGGTATCCCTTGGTTTGGATTTGGGGGATGTAAAACCTTAAGTTGGGGATAGTTTCATAACTTTTATATTTCTGATATTGCTTTAGAAAATTGATGGGAAAATTATGAGACAAAACACTGAGATGGAATGCGATTTCATGGTCCGGAGTTACTAGAATTATCAGATGAAAAATGTTAAGCTTTTAAAAGTGTGTCGGGGTTTTTTCCCTTAAAAAGTGGAATAACACATAAAAAATTCCTAGATAAAAAATCTCTGTGGATCATTAAGCTCAGAGTAGTGGAATTACCCAATGTGAAACTTATGTTTAGCGAATACAGTTCTGCCATTGAAAAACCCAAACTAGGAAAAACTGTAAATAAAATTATTAAATAAAATTATTTTATGTTTCAAATACTTATAACTCATGAATGGTAACATGTATCAAAAATATAATACCACCATTGAGTTTGTAATTTGGTGTTTTCCCTAGGTGGTACGTAACCTCAATTGGCTCGGGTCAAGGGTGGAAGTTAGTTTTTTGATGTGAACGTCATGAAAATATTTTAATAAACATATTTTATTTAGACGTTACATGTTGACGAGTTGGAATTTTATTTTTTTAATAATCCCCATTATAAATACATGGTTATTTTCATAACCATGGAGTTTTTTTAGGCATGGAATACGAGGCTCTATCACCGACAATGACAGATTGGAGGTGTAGATTTGGTCAACCGAGGAAGAATCAAAAAACGCTGGTGGAACAAGGATCAACGTGATAAATGACTTCAATATATGTTTATAAGTGATCCAAATATGAGGTAGGGTGTTTTATTTTGATTCTCAATTCCCTCGACCTTGATATTTTATGATGAACGTAGACCAATCCATAAATAGATTGTCTTGTGGATTAGTCATTATTACAGGAAGTGTTTTACCTACTTGTGGGTCTTGTGAGGTATGAAACTTATGATTACCATTAGTTTTCAATTTTCCTTTATAATGGGGAAATACGATTAAAACAAACATTGATCGATGTCCATTACCATTTTTTGATTGATTCCATTCCTCCCACATTCTTCGTTCTTCACAGGAGTTATTCGGTAATCCTGCCACTCAACACTTTACAATCGATCGACCATTATATACTCGATCTTTGGAACAATGATCTGATATCATGGTCCTGGGATGGACAGAAGACAAGAGTGGTTCGATGATGATGGTGGATAATGGACTGAAGAAATGCAAGAGATATCATCGCTCGAACTACTTTACACCAGGTTAGATCATGACCTAGATCTAAGGCCACAGTAGTGAAGGTGTTGACATAAGGATTGCAAAACATCTTGTGAATCAAGAATTGGTGCCCCATAGAAAACATGGTGGCCCGCATAGGGGCCACCAATATGTCATATCCCGAGACAGGTCACGATGATCGCCATGTGCGGGTGCAGTGGGGAGTGGATACTCATGGAAGCGGTCGTGGGAGCCATTGACCAATCTCATGTGGCTAGAAGGAAGAGGAGGTCTACCACATTCAATGTGGTGGTGCGCACGTTCAATGTGATGGAACCCACACTCATCGCAGTGGCTCCCAAATTCACTGTGTTGTCACCCTTGTTAAACGTGGAGGCACCCACATTGAATAGACACATGCAGTCAAGCCACATGTGAGATTTTTGGTCCACATGAGTAAATTTGGATTGATGAGGTGTCGCGCCCACCTACTCACTTTGTGATGCCGAATATACCCAACACATGTGCAGGGGAGTCGGCACACGTGACATGGACCAAACTGGGAAAACAGGTTCACCGGGTGTCTTGTCATGCTGAATATTGCGACTTAGCAGGCCATGGTCCAATGAACCAATAGGCCTAGAGAAGACTCGAGCTAGTATAATGGGTCTAACCCAGCTATGGTTGGATGGACATAGTAGACTTGTGGGCCATAGTCTAATGGACCAAAAGGTCTGGAAATGTGCATGGCTAGAAAAATCAGCCAGACCCAGTTGGGGTGGGATGGGGCCAGTGGTCCGGGTCAACATGGCGGGTCGGGGCAGACCTAGAAGGTCGGGTAAGCAAGCCCTTGGACTGGTCAGGCCAGTCCAGCCATGTTGGCCTGGACCCAAATCCCACAAGCCCCTTTTTATTTCAGATCCCATTTTTCTCAACCAATGTGTTCGTTGGACGTATTGTTTGAAGCGTTGGGACCCTCACGATGAGGAAGTCCTTTTGTGATACCCAACGTGAGTTTCTTTGGATATTGAATTACATACTATTTTCTTTAGGAGTAGGCACTCTCATACGAGCATTCTTAGGACATAATCAAGAGGATGGATGCGACCTAGAATACCTCTCTTACCAAGACTGTGTGTCTTACCTATATTGTGGGTTTTACCTTGACTGTGTGTCTAACCAAGACTATGTGTCTTACCTAGACTTTTTTTCTTCGATATACTGTGTGTTTTACCTAGAACATTTGTCTTATAATGATTGTGTGTCTGACATAGAATGTGTAGGTAGTCCCTTATCCCACCAGGGTGTGGGTCCTCTAGTATTTGACGTCACTCCGTGTGTTATCAACACTCTGTGTGTTACTAACACTTCATGTGTTACCGAAACTCTATGTGTTACAACCTTAGGTTACATTGGATTATTACGACAAATTTTTTTACATACAATAGAACTATACATGGTGTGAGAAGACTCTAATGACAATATTGGCTATGATATCGAGACTCCATATCTTAGATTTATTTGATGTATTAGGTAAACATCATGATGTATCAAGAACAAGTGTTCTCTTATATAATATTGGTAGACCTATTCTACATGATTACTTCCTGATAGCTTGAGGAGTTAGATCTCACATAAATGAGCTTGCTTTGAATATACCCTATGGCTGGCAGTGGATGAGACCTTGATTCTTGGAATCCATTACGAATATACCTAGATTTTCTTGTTATATATTTTGTTAACATATACCTCTGTTGAAAAGAAAATATCTTCTTAGTGTTGGTTCCATTTTGAAATATTAATTTATTGTTTTGGGGTTGCCCAAGGAGTATTGTTTTAGTCACCCAAGTACGGGCTTTTCCCGCACATGTTGGGTATATTGTAGAAAATAAATGCTTTAATGGATTCCTTGGTGGACTGGGGCCAGGTGGTTTTTAGACTAACCTGATAGATTAGGTGTTCTTTTATGGCCTTAAATAACTATTTATATACCAACCTATAAGGTAGGGTTTTTCTACATTGGATTTCTATAGACATTATTTTACTTTCCTTTTTTGGGCATGTATTCTTACCCCATTTACCTACATTTTTCTTCTGGAATACCTTGTATTTGTTTCCATAGTTTTTTCACTTTCTGGAACTAATGGATTGGATTTATATGTGTTTTGTGTGTGTGTTTATATGTACTTAAGAAAATTCATCCCATTTGTTTTAGATATTCTTAATTAGTAGTAGTTGCCAATCCCTGGCCTATGGGAGGTGGGTTTAGGGTGGTCATAGAATTGGCCCTGGAGGATGGCTCCTGAAAAGAACTAAATTTTTATATATTATATATTATATTTATAATGTATTTGTTATTCAGTAACTATTATATAATAAATTCATTAACACTTTATATTTTGTTTAAGTATGAGAATTTCGTTTGGGGATGTGTGGACTTCCACCTCTTCAATGTGATGTTATACTTTCATACACTATATGGATTGTATTAAGGATGGGTTTAACTAAAAATATTTGATATAAAATTAAAATTTATGATATTAATGAAATTATTAATTTGATATACATATAATAAATCATTTTCTTTGACACCTGTTCACATACTGAAAAATTGATGACGTCGTTCGTGGACACGTGGATTACTATCTCCTCAATGTTGTGTGATTAATTTTACATCATAATAATTTTATATATAGGTATATATTATTGAGTATTATGTTATGTATTATATAATAATCCTTCTAGAATGATAAATGTTACATACATTCTTTCTGTAATGATCATTGTGAAATTGGTAAGTTAGTCAGGAATACGTAAGACCTACCATCCCTATGACTGTAATGTTGCTTAATATTCCATAACTAACATATATAATTGGTTTTGAAAGTACAATTTGTGTATAAATATTATTATTATATGGTAATTAATCAGTATATTTTTTGTAAAGTAACCGCTTTGACCATGGATGACCCACCAATGTCATTTTTACACCAAAATAGAATCTGGTCAAAACACTCAATGTCAATCAAATTATTTAAGTAGTTGTTAAGAAATTATAATAAGTGAAAAAAAGAAATAATAAACATTAAAAAATTACTAATGTATGTAAATAATTAACATTATATAATTATTCATAAAGATAAAGGCACGTGTGACAATTCAGACTCAATGTATGGTATTTTCTCTCAATCTCCATTCATTGGGACATTTATTGATGATATGCACCATTATTCTATTATAATGTTTAAATAAATCTTCATTGAAATTACATAACCAAAACATTATATGTTCTAATGTTATTTTATTTTTTACAAATAATGTACTTTCAAGGGTATTATGATTTAAATGATCAAAGTGGTATGGGGCGCTTTGGATGTTTAATGATATAGCCCTCTCATTTAAATAATATTAAAATTATTTTAAATTTTTATTCAAATGAATATAAAATGATTATAAAGGAAAATTATGTCTATTTTTTATTAAATTAATTTGTTTTAAAAAATATAAATTTTTAACGTTTTTATAGAATTTTTTTACAAGCATCAAAATGAATGTTATATTCTAAATATAAACAACGACATCGACTTTTCTGTCATCATGGCCAATTACCTTATTTTTGTATGACATTAAATGATTTTAACATTTAATAAATGATTGGTATTATTTCTATTTTTTTAGTTATGGTATTGATATTGGGTTTTCAAAATAATTTTTTTTATAAAAAAATGATTTTTGAAATAAAATTGTATTTTAATATGTGTAAGTGATTTTAATATGAGTTTAAAAGTTTTTTTGAAATGATGAAATGTAATATTTCATTTCTTTCACTCATAAAAATTATAAATTATCAGTGAAACCAAATATAGATATAATGTATTGAGTAATAATTATATTATGTGGATAATTATAAGGAAGCTTGTCCATATGGTTATTCCAATATATATGGGTTCTATAAGTATTCAATAAGGGTTCAATGTAATGATTTTCCAAGGTACCTACATAAATTTAATATGTTTGATAATTAATTTTCAAGGAATTATTTTTTTTAATGGTAAAATAAATTAAATTTATTAAGTAAGGATACTTCCCCCTTTAGTAAAAATTTCATTTTTTTCACATATGCCCTTCATGTGTTTTTAATAGAATCAATGTACTGGAAATTTATTTTTTATCCTTTACTGAAAATTTTAGGTTCATAAAATATTTTCCAACTCTTTTTTACATGTCATATGGGTGATTAAGGGATTGGAATGATTCATATTGAAATTTGGAAATTGTGTTCATAAAAGTGGCCATGTCTTATTTTAAAAGAGTTATATTATTAAAAAATTGGATACTATTTTGATGTGTATACATTTTTTGGTTTTTAATGCTTAATTTATATCCTAATTCTCTAAAAATCTGGACATGAAAATTTCATCAATGTGATATAATTTAAAACTCTTAACATAACTGAATATTAGGTAATGTTTAAGGATTGGTCCTTATATTCCGTTTCATGTGTCATTTTAGATAAATTTAGACATTATCATAGTATTCTTAACATTTCATTAGAATATTATACATTATGGTCAAGTTAAAATGTTATAGAATTTAAATATTACAATGTTTCTTTTTCTAAATTATGTTTGTTCAAAATTTTATTCTATAGATAAAATAGGGAAGCTGTAGTAGGAATGAACCTGGAGGAATATACCTTCTAAATAAGTATCACAAGTTAGTCAGAATCAATACAAAATAGTTTGTTTTAATGATGGATCATTTTAATTAGGTGATAAATGATGGGGGTATTCATGGTAGAGGGGAACTGAATCTACCAAAAAGGTACATTTCATTTGTGTATACATTCACAAGGAAAAATACCCCATCATTCACAATATCTTTTGACCAAGTGGTAGCTGAAGTATGGATCAATTCTCTGTAAAATATATTTAATGTCACAAGATGTTTGGATTTTCAAATGGTAACCCTTATTTTTAATCATTTTGATGTTGAATATGATCAATGTTGGTATTCCTTTTTGAATACCATATAGAAATATGATCATGATTCCCTTGAATTGGAAAAATTATATGAACTTTTCTAAGAGAAACATTTACTTAATTTTTTATGAATCATAATAGAAAAACAATTCATGGAATTGTGGAAAAATTATGATGAATATTTAGATGTATATAAAGGAAACATCACAAGATTATTTGGGTATGTGTTAGATTTCATTCAGTAAAGTGTTAGAAAAATTAATCAACTATACTCATGATTGTAAAATGTTCTAATAATGTGATTATTTGAGTGATAATTTTAAATGTTGTTAATTGTGATGAAAAGGATAATAAAGAGTTTTCTAACTCTTATGGGCCTTGTAATGATGATAATATAAAGTATTTGGGATATAAGGTAGTGGTGAAACATGTAACAAATAAATCCGGTGAAATAAAATGAAAATATAATATTTTAGTATGTCTGGTAAAAATAAACCTTTTTAAATTTCTTACAAAGATATAAATGTGTTGCTGATGTCGAATGTTTGTTCATGTGGACCATTAATGTAAGGAAAAGAATAATGATGAATCAAATAATTTGGTAACAGATATCCATTAGGCTGAAATATTTTTTAACTATAGTGATATTGGTTATTATGCTAACTCATGTCCAATGTTAGTGTTATAGGATAGAAATTTTAAAACTAAAAATGTGTAGAAGTGAAATTTGATTCTTCTATAGTTGTTGTTGGTTCATTAAATTATGTAGTGATATGTATGTTACTACTTTTTTCAAATTATGCCAATATATTATTTTATTCTGGATCATCAAACTCATTCATTTCTAATAAATATTCTAGAAAATTCCAAATACCACATCATGAATTATAGATATAACCCATGTTTAAAACTCTTGGTGGAAGTGTCCAGGAAACCAAGATTTCTATGAATATTCCTTTTTTATAAGTTTATTGGTATTTCCAACAAATATTGTTGAACTGTCCATTGTAGAGTTTGATATCACTATTGATATGGATTTTATTTTAGTTTATGAAGCTAACATAGATTACACTTCAATGAAATTTGTTTCTAATGATTCCTTACCTTTTATGACATACTAAAGAAGAAGATAAATTGATTAGAGGTGGAAATAAATCATACATGGTCCATATAGTTGAATATAGAGAAACTATTCAAATTAATTATGTTCTAGTTGTAAATGAATATACAGTTATTTTCCTGGATGATTTTCCTAGAGTCATTAGTGATCAATAGGTTGAGTTTACTTTTTTACATAGTATATAATTCAATAGATATTTCTAAACCTCATATCAAATGGATCTATTGGAACTTTTAGAGTTTAAAAATAAATTTCAAGAGTTATTAGATGAAGGTTTCATCTTACCCATCACTTCACCAACTGGTGCTCCTGTCTTGTCTCTCAAAACGAATATAGATCAATGATGAATTTCATTTATTATAGAGCACTGAATAAAATCACTATTAAGAACAAGTATATTTTTCCTCATTTTGATTATTTTTTTGATTATCTCAAGGGTTTACAATATTTTCGTAAGGTTGACCTGTGTTTGGGGTGCCATTAGTTGAATGTCATGGAAGATTACATTCTAAAACCTAAGATTCAAACTAGATATGACCACTATGAGTGATTAGTTATTTCTTTTTTTTTTCAAATGGAACAGATATATTAATTGATTTTATGAATATAATTTATCATAAGTTCTTAGATATGTTTTTGGTTGTTTTTGTTGAATCCATTTTACTATTTTCTAAAATTACAGATGTACCTGATAGGTATGTAATTATTATTTTTAAAACTATATGGTAATTGTTTCAAGTTTGAATTTTGGTTTAACAAATTATAATTACATGCAAATATGATTTCTAAATATGTAATAACATTTGAACCCACTAATATAAATGTTTTATAAGAGTTGAAGAGACCAAATAGTGTCACTGAGATTCATAGTTTTCTCGGATTAGTGGGTTTTTACAGAAGGTTTGTTGACAAAATTCCTCAGTTATCTATCCAACTAGCTAAGAAAACTAAAATAAGAGTTATGTTCATCTGGATAAAATAATATAATGTTTTATTTCAAGAACTCAATATAATATTTGTGGACGATCATGATTTGGTCATGCCGTCAAGAAATGGTGAATTAATCATCTATAGTGTTGATATTTTTTTGAAAGAACTTATTTTTTTTCTAATTCAGAATGATCAAGTAATTTATTATTCTTTATTCAGTTGAAACCTCCTAAGATGAATTACCCTACACATATTTATAATTACTTTTTTTTCATTACAAAATTGGGGGCTTAATGTTTTTGTAGTGATGATTGAAATATATACTGATAAAAAAATTTGAAGTATATATTCAGTTAGAAAGTATTAAACATAATACCGAAGAAGGTAAAGATACATTAACCATGTTATGTTTGTAAAGATACCATTTGTTAATTATTGGTTGAGTTTTATCCTAGATTTCATCTATGTATTGACATCCTCTATTTTGTTTCTAATTTTAGTGAAGTTGATGTTTTCTGAAATGAATTTAGAGGGCTCAAAAGGTAGATTTGTCATTTAAGGAAAAAAGGATTATTTGTTAATAATTGTATGTATCTTGATTTTTATATTTATTACAAAGGTGTTTTATGATTTTAGAAATGATTATATATTCCTAGTGATTCCTAGTTGAGGAAATAGTTTTTGACTAAGGCTCATAGTCCTCTCTTTCACATTCATTGGGGTTGCACAATGATGTACATAGAACTTTGAGGGTATTATTGGTGGGATGGAATTAAAGTATATATTTCTTATTTTGGTAGTTATGTGATTGAATTTTAAATAATTTAAAGTATTGTGATAGTTTAAAAAGGGGATGCTACATCTATTTCCAATTCTAGGGTGGATATGGGGGAATATATCAATGTATTTCACTGTAGTATTAACAAATACATCTCAAAGTAAAATGTAATATGGGTTATTTTTCATCAATTTACTAAATCAACACATTTCCTACCACTACAGGACACAATATCTCTATATTTTATTTTTAGATTGTATCAAAAAGTGATTATAATGTTACATAGAGTTCCTCTCTCAATTGTATCTGAATATTATCCTAGGTTCACATCAAATTTTTTATAAGGAATTAAAAATTAATTGCGTACAAAAATAAATTTTAGTAGATTTTTTAATCTTCAATATGATGCAAATTCTAGGAATAGGATTGAAATCATGCATGACATGCTTCATTATTGATTAATGGATTTCTTATGATTTTTGGATTGACATGTTTTTTTATTGATTAATACTATATTTAAATTTTTATTTCAAGTATACATATGGTAACATTTAAAAAAATATATGGAATGTGGTGTAGGAACCAGGATTCTTGTGATAATGTAGGATAAAGGATGTTTATGGGAGTTGATTTGGTATAAGAAATGGAAGAAAAAGTTTAGTTGACTCTATAAAACGTGAGGAAAACTCAATGTATACAGAAAAATAAAATACATAACTGGAGGAAATATTCTTCTTTTGATGTAGGTGTTCATTAATTAATAAATGTTTTTACAAAAAAAATAATGATGTGTTTTCTTTAGAAGGATAATATGAGTCCACAGTTTATTAGACTGTATAAAATCATGGTGAAAGTTGCATCAGTATCCTACCAATTGATCTTACCACTGATTTTATTTTACGTATACAACATATTTCATATATAAATGTTGATGAAGTATATACTAGATTCATCTCATATTTTGAGCCTAGTATTTTTCCATCTAGAAGATATTCTTTTTTATGAGGAATATCTAGATCTGATTATTTTCCACAAAGATAAAGTGTTGATGAATATGGTTATTTATCATTTTAATGTTTTTTTAAAATAATTTATGGTTGAAGAGGAATCATGGGAATCTAAAAATGGACTGAGGGAAAAATACCCCCAATATATATGATAACTGAAGAACATTATGTGTACAAAATTTCAATTGGGGGAGGATGTAACATCCTTGGTAATGTTAGAATAATTTTTTTATTTACTAATAATTATGAGTTGGATATTAATTTTTTCGTAAAATGGATGTTATGTTCGATATTTTAATTGACATACAATAATTATTTTCACCCAAATCACGTGTTTAATGGAAGACAATGTTATTCCAAAAAATAATATATTGTTAATTTTTTTTATTTTAACTAATAGTCAATAGATGTAATTTTTTTCAGATGGAATGAATAAGAAGAACTATATTATTTTAATATATGTTTATTAAATTTTCTTACATCTATCAAATAAATTTTATAGGATTAAGATGTAAATAAATCCAATTTTATGCATAAAAAGAACAATATTTGTAAAAGGTATTTATAAAAACTTTAATGGAAAATTAGTTTTAAATCCACATTTTGGAATCATTATTGATTACATATGTTAAAATAAACATCAAAATTGAAATAATAACATAAAAACTCTCTTAGGGTGATTTTTTGGTGTTTTTCTGTTATTTTTAAATTTTTGATGAATAATATTGGATTTTAATTCTAAACTGTTTTTTAAAATAATTTTTTTAAAATGATTAATTAATTTTTTGGTCATTTTTATTGTTAATTTATATAATATATACACTAATTTATCCAATTTAGGTAATTTTAATAAATTTATCATTGAAATTTTATATAAAAACATCCATATTTTTTAACATTTTTACTTTAATAATTCTCTTTGTCTTCATGTCTATTGGGTTAAAATAAATAAATTTATTTTACCTATATAATTAAAATATTTAAAAATGGATTCCAAATTTATAAGCATCATTATTTATAATTTTTAATAATTTAAAAATAGTTTTTATCCAAAACTATTAGTGAATGAAATAACAATTAATTTCAACGATTCTGAGGAAAATTAGTTTAATAAAGGAATAAACCTTATTCATAAGCCCAAATATAACTTAGAAACATTCCAAAACCCATTTTATACCCATATTTTTGACCTATAATATCTTTGTAATAATTTGGTAATTTTTTTTATATGTCATAGGAAAAATATGGGTGGAATTTCCTTTTCCAAAATTTATAAGAATACCACTCCTCCTCTACTATAAAAAGGATCTCAACCCACCCATTTATCCCCAATATCAAGACCTTTTCCACACTAATAATATCATAAAATAAAATCCCAACATCCATCCTATCAATCTAAAATCCTCCCCTTGATAATGGATCTAACCAATTAATTGTTTCAGTATAATCCAAATGGAATTAACCGAAAAAAGATGTAACATCTTTCCTCAAGATCCGTTATTTTATTTTAATTCTTAATCACCTAAATTATTTTTATTAAATATTTATGTAATAAAAATGTTATCCTCATTATATAAAGTGTTTTTTATTCTAATAGTTCAACCAACACTTATACACACCTCCATCTAATGGTTAACAAACTTACAGTTCTAATGTACAACGAACTGCCACCATAAGAAATAATGTTGTTCGTTTTTTACTTTACAACCTCTCATGGATTTTAATTATGATGGAAATGTATTTTTATACATTATATTTGATTTTTATGATGTGTTTATTATTAATTAATTACTTTATAAAACATAACATAATACTTTACATTATCCCTAAGGGAAATAATTTCGTTTTGGGAAGTGTAGACTATAGCCTCTTCAAATATAAGTGATTAATTTACACAATATATAGAACATGTTAAGTATGTGCTTAAATAAACATATATGAAAAAATAGAATACATATTATATTAATGACGTCATTACCATATAGGAAATATAATATATCCCTTTCTCTTACACATTTTCACACACTTAAAATGAGATAACATCGTTTGTATACATTTTCACTACGGCCTCCTCAATGTGATGTGGTCCTTTTACATGATGAAATTTTATATAAAATCACATTTTAATAATAAATATGGTATATATGATATAATTATCATTATGTAAATATAAATTCTACTTACCTTATTTCCATAATGATCATTGAAAAATTGGAATGTAAATTATGCATATGTATGGCCAAACAACTCCAACATTATAATGATGGGTCATTTTTCTTATCAACTTTTTAAAATTGATTTGAAAAATAAAATTTAGTTAATAATATGATAATTATTTAATTATTATTGTCCATGATATGTTTATAAAATGAATTCTGTGACCAGAGTGGGTATATCAAAGTCAATTTTGACATATAAACCGAATATGCCCAAAACCTAACGTAAATTTAATTATAATAGTTGTTATTTTAAAATTATACTAATGGAAACAAAATTAATGATAAAAATGAAAAAATATCTGATGAAATTAAATAATTAACAATATTTTATTATCTAGGGAGATAAAGGAAGACATGGAAAACTGGACTCAAGGTATGGGATTTTATCTCAATCTCTTAACATTAAGATATTTCATGATGATGTGCATGTTGGTTCTTTTTTATTGTGTATATACAGCCCTTTTGAAATTCCATGTCTATGTTTTATCAACTATCATGTTATTTAATTTATTATAATATGATATATGTTCATGGGAATTATGATATAAATTTTTAGAGTGGAATGGGATGATTTTAATTCTTAACAATTTAATTATTTCATTGAAATAATATTGTTATTATATAGTATATTTAGTTATATGGATATTAATGTATTATAAAGGAAATTTTATATCAATTTTTAATTACATTTAACAGTTTTCAGAAAACTAAATCATTTTTATTTTTTTATTTAGAATTTTTTTACAAATGACAAAAGGAATGTTCTATTAATAACATACATGGCGAAGATTACTTTTCCTCTGCCACATACAACTATTTTATTTTTTGCTTCCTTTTAATGTTTTAATATTATCTAAAATTAATGATGTTATTTTTATCTTTTTTTTATATTCTGGTACTGAAATTGTTTATTTGGTTTTAAAAATGGACTTTTAGAAAGAAAAATTTATTTTAATATCTAAAATTGATTTTTATATAATTTTAAATGTGTTTTTTAAATGATAAAATGTTTTATTTAATAGTGTGGATTTTTAGGAAATATAAATGATGGGTGTGCCAAGATAGCACTCCAATGCATTGGGTAATTATTATATTCTTTGTATAATTATTTTAGGTTTCTTAAAAATAGTTATTAGAAATTATAAGGGTTCAATAAGGATTCGATAATGGTTAAATGTGATGATGTACCAAAGTACCTACTTGAATTTTCTTGTTTTATAATGAGTTTTTCTGGAATATTTTGTTTAAAAGGTAGAATAAATTTTATTCTTCAAAAACTGAAATTTTCTTAATTGTGTAAAATGTTGAGTTTCCTAGTAAGTGTTTTCATGTGTTCTATTGTTTATCAATTGTCTAATAATTTTTTTAATCTCATACTTATCTTTTCATTCTTATTCCTCAATTTCAAATGTTTTCATATGACTTATTGTTTATTTAGGTATTTTAATAATTCATGTTGAAATTCATGAAGAGTTTACATAAAATGGATCATGAATTATTTGAAAAGTTTTAGATTATTGAAAAAAATAAATATTGCTCAGAAGTGTCCACATTGTAGTTTTATGGTTTTATTATGTATGATTTATAGCCTAATTCTCTAATACAATAAACCTTAAAAGATCATCAATGTGATTGAAAGTAAAACTATAGATGTATCTAAATATTATGTAATTTTATAGGATATGGATTATATAATATGTCGAATATATTATATATACACCATGTTAATGAATATTGGTTCATAACATCAAAATATACCTCATATAAATTAAATTGAGATGAAGTTCTTTACCTTGAGTACATAATTTAACAAACATTATTTATCTTCTTAAATAATAAAAATATTTAAATTGTTTAAGTTTTTTATAAAATTTTCCCTATTTATCATTAATTATATATCACTTATTAAATTATTATATTAAATTACTTCATCAATTATTTTTATATCATGTTTTTTGATGTTGTTAGGCTTATGTCTCTAAATTTACTTAGTATGATGACTACTGTTCATAGTGGTCAAAATTAAATTTATAAAATAATGAAATAATTATATTATTTATACAAAAATTTAAATTTTTACATCAAATCATGATATTTTGTTATGAAAAATGAATAGGGTTAGAATCATGGGGATGGAGAGTCGTACATACACATGTTTAACAATACCATTTTTCAATGATTATTATTTTAAGATGGTAATTAGTATGATATATTTACATAATAAAAATAGTATAAAAAATACAATATGATATAATTAAATTAACTTATATATATCATTCTTGTGTTATCGGGATTAAAAAAATAGCCACTTCACTTAGTAGAGGTGGTATTCCACATGTACACAAACAACGTTATGATTTTTTTGTGTGTGAAAAAAATAATATATTATTTTTTCCAAATTAAAAGTATTTCATGACTATAAATATGAATTCAAATATATATCACATATACAGATTAAATTTTTCCTTCTTACCTTCTATGTAAACAATTACTGAAAATGATTAATATCTCTTAATGTAGAGGTAGTCTTCCATAAACATGTTATACATTATTGTATCCCCCACATAATTGATGATGAGAAGGTATTTGTGATATCAAAGATATACATGTATTTATATGTTAACAATATCTTATATATATATATACTTAATATTAATTATAAAAACATGGCTTGATATGTAATTATGTTAAATGAATGAAAAAGATTCATGAGGTGGTGTTCTATCATACACACGAATGATGATTTCATATCCCATTTTATAAAAGTTGAGATTGATTTATATTAATCAATTATCATGATAAAATTTAGGTTTATAGTCAATACATGTGTTTTTATAAAATACTAATTTATAATTTTTAATTTTAGTGGTAGAATAAATAAAATAATGATGCCTAGTTAAGTATGGTACCTCTTCTTTGGAATCCTCCATAGGTATTCACCAAAAAAATTAATAGGATATATTTTTAATCCAAATAAGGAATCTAGCTCATGTGGATGGAATTAAATAAGGTATGCAAGAGTTTTTTCTAATCCAATTTTATTTTATGGTTTGATGAAAATAGGTTTGAGGGTTTCCTTTTATATGTGAGGTGAGTAGCACACTTGTAATTGTTTAAAAGAAAAAGGTAAATCCACATATTCAGATGAAAAATATATCAAAAATGAATAATTATCAATATATATACTATATAAGTTCTATATATCTCTATCCAATAGTATTTTTAATTTTGATTAAAATTTTAACTCTTAATTTTGTAGTTTTACACGATTTAAATTTTTTTTTCTTAACTATAGTAATTAATTTTTACTCATTTCACTATTCATTATTGAAAAATATTAAGGAAAACTAATTAAATAATTAAAATTATGATTATTACATATAGATGATAAATTTTAAAAAGTTCAATTCACATAATCATATCATTTTAATTTAAAAAACCCCTACAGTTGCACTGAAAAAGCAGGTTTCTAAGAACTGTATCTTCACAATAAAATATGATTTTATTATAAATATAAGACTATTAAAAATCATTTTGTGAATATATATTAGTATTTAGTTATATATAATAGATAAATTTTATCTAATACATTCTTCTTAAGGGAATATATTAATTAATTAAAATGTAGAATAATTGTGCACTTTTATAAAATTTATCACAAACATTGTGTTTTTGGACCCAAAAACATATAATAAAATAAAATAAAATATTTATCAAAATAAATTTAAGTGGATTATAGATAACCACATATAACATATTTCCCTTGAAATAATATTCAATACATATTAGGACTTTTAAATTACTTAATTTTTTTAAAGAAAAGTCATTTTCACAAAAATCATTATCTTCTACATTTCATTCAAAAATAATTATTTTCTAAAAAAACCAAAATAAATTTCACAAGATAATTTTAAAAACATTAATTTAAATATTAAATTTCTTATTTAAAATTAAAATTAAATTATTTATAAATTAATCAGTTAAATAAAACCTTACATGAAAATTGATTATTTAAAATTGATTCAATTTTATTTTAAAAAGTACTTAATATAATTCAAATGATTATAACTATATTAATAAAAATAAAAGTGATATATTATATCATTATAATTTATTTTATATATTTCATCAAAAAAAATTTATATTTAAAAACTATATATTTTATTTATTAATTAATTATTGTATTACCCCATCAGTGTTTCATTAACATTTAAGTTAATTATGTCATCACTAAAAAAATTATAATGATAAAAATAAAAATGTGTCATGAATTATATTATATCTAAACATATCATTTATCTTTCATATATTTTTTACAAATTATATTTATTAATGGAAAGACTACATTATTAATGACTATTTTTTTAGTATAATATTACAATAGTTAAAGTCACATCCAACAAGAATATAAGGTAGTATAAGAAAATCATGGATGATTATAAATAAAATTAAACCGTCAAATAAAATTAATGAACTCTTACGGTCATTTTCTAAATCCATATCAAATTTTTTTAACTTAAAATTAGCAAATTTATTCTTATCGGGGTAACAAAATATTCATATTTTACTATAATTAATGATAAGAAATAATAATGAATTATTTAAAAAATTAGTTCCCTTAATCCCAAATATGTACTCCATTATTTATAATTCAATAATCATATGTGGAAGAATTTAATTTAATATAAAAATTGAAATCCCTAAATTAAAATTGGTTTTAAGAAAAAAACCTTTTAAGTATAAAAATATTTTTATACAAATTTAACGTTTACAAGTTTTTCCAAAACCCATAATGTTATAATTTTAATTTAAAAGTAAATATTGATATTTTGAAACCAATCCAAAATAGAATTTTAATTTTTAATACTTTTAAAAAACTGAATTTAAAATAAAATTATGAATTTTCACTATTCATTGAAAAATAAATCCTTTTTAAAAAATCTCCAAACCCAATATTATGTTAACATTGAAATAATGATTTAATGAAATGTTAATTTAATATTAGTTAAATGTTTTTTAAAAACAATTTTTAATATCCTCCCAAAAAATAGTAAAAATAATATTTATCGAACCTATAATTTTGAAGAATAAACGACTTTACTATAAATTGAGTTCTTATCGCTTAAATATTAATTATTATATTTTTAATAATTATAACTATTATATGATCATTAATTATGTTAATATTATTCAATTCCTCTAATTTAATGACTAGTTTATAATTTATACATTTTAAAAATAATATTTCATTGTTCTTTTAAGCTCGAGGTTGTGTATCTTATACACTATCAAACATATTATTTATTTATAAAATGGTAGGATATTAAATTGTATCTATGTATATAAATTATTTTGTGAAGAATAAAATTTCCTTTATCATTTTATTTTATTTATTTATTGGGATGATATAACTACTTAAAATTCTTACTTGACACTGATAGAGTAGTTCTTTAATTAATATAAATATAAAATATTTTTTTGAAAAACAATTAATGTAATATAATACGAATAAATTATTTTTTGCAAGGAATTTTTGGAAAAATATAACATATTGGTATGTTTTATTAAATTGTATTCAAATTTATTTTTTTTCGTTTTGTTTTTGATGTCAAATTATATTAAGAGTTCAAAATATTAAATTAAATATATTTAATATTAAATAATCATATATTATAATTTCCAAAAATTCCTAAAACTAATATAAAAATATAATTGAATAAAATTGGTTATAATATCAAATATTATGAATTTCTGGGTCACATTTACTTTTATAGTATCTTTACTCACTCCTTCATGGAAAAAAATAGAGATATCATAGAAACTCACATAAGGGTAAATGAGGTGGTAAAATAAAGGCATTAAGATAAAAAATAATTTACACTTTTCAGAAGCATATATGATCATAATATTTCATCCCCCAAATTTTATAATTGATTAAAATTAGGTTGGGGTCTTTTTCTAGGAAAATTAATTAAAATTTAAATTAATTTCAAGAGTATACCTCACCTCTCTTATAATAATGGTCTTATTATCATATTTACTTAACATTATTAACGAATTTTGGATAGGAAATTACATACCAAAATACTTTAATTAAATCCATTCCAATACCCTTGAGGAATTTCCATTATCAAAAAACTATCATAAGCCTACAATGGAGTATTCCTTAGGAGGTTGTCTGAAGAAGAGATAGAGACCACAACCCTGTTTTTTTATTTATTATTATACATTTTAAAATAATCCCTTTACAGAAGTAAATAATAACACCAGGCCATTATATATAATTTAATGTTTTTATTTTAATTTCAAAATACACATTAATGTTTCATTCCATCAAATGGGATGCAAGAATAATCATTCTTGTGTATAGAGGACTATCGTCTCATGAACCAGTTTTATTTGTTTACCATTAAGTCCATTCATATATTTGTATTATTATATTGTATATATATATATTATTTAGTATAGTTCTGGAAAATTAATATATCAAATATTTTTTCAACTTACAATTTTGTGAAAAATGATTTCATTGACTATTCATATAGGCGGATTACAATGTTCTTGAAGGGATGTGATAAATTATTCAATAATTTATCATATAGATATTATAAATAATTTTATATAATGATCTAATATGATATTTATTATATACAGATCATTATATAAGTCTGAAATAATACTTTCTTTCTATAACGAGTGTTGAAAAATTGAAAAGTTACTAATGCATACGAATGAATTTACATCTCCCTGATTATAATGTAAATCATTTTTCATGACCATAATGTATTGTTTTTAATTATAATTTATATATTATAAATATAATTAATATAGTATTATTATTCCATGGATTTTTAAATAATGACAACATTAACAAAAAATCATCATACCAAACCAATTATGGAAATATGATTTGAATATCATCAAAATGCATGAAATAAACATTATTTATAACATAATTAATTATAAAATGTTTTTATAAAGTAAAGGGAATAATAAACATGAAAAAAGACCTTAATAAAGTAAATATATACAATTAATATATTATTTTGGAAGATAAGAACATAAAGTATGTGGAAGACCTCCATATTTGTTATAAGAACTTCATTTTCGATAACATATATGAAAAAAACCAAGATTAAAATATAATATTTCAACCCAAGAGATTATTATATATTTATTTTTAGTAAAAATAAATATCATTGATATATTGTGATTCTCAGAACAGTGTGTTTAATCAAAAAAATTTACTCTACTAAAATAATATAATTTAAACACAATAGTTATAAGTGTTTCTTTATTTAGAATGCATGAATAAAATTAAATATATTTTCAAAACAAAATATTTTACACATGTATAAAATAATGTCAATGGTTTTCTATTAATAAGAAATAAAATAACAACCATTTGAATGAGAAATAATTCTTTTTTAAAATATATTTTTCTGAATAAGGGATAAGTTTCACTTTGAACAAGTATATTAAAATTAATATTTACAACATTTAAAAAATTTAAATGAAAAACTAAACATCAGTTTTATAAATAAATATCAAAATTTTCATTATTTATATTCTTATAATTATCTATATTAATTAATTTTTTGATGAATAATCAAAAATACTCCAATTTAGTTTGAAACTGCCTTTTTAATAAAATTATTTTTAAAGATTATATATTAAATAATATGGTTATAAAGAAAAATAACATAAATTATATTAAAATTTAAATAATTTAGTCTATTATTATCACTTTAATTTTAAATATTTAAATTAAAATAATTTAAACCTGTGTGATTTTTTTCATTGGAAGTCCACTTTTCCATAATGTGTGTGAGTATCATTTTAATCTGAATTTTTTCAGTTATATAAAATTGTGTTTTTTAATAGGATCCCATGTTTTTAATAATAATAATAATAATATATATATATATATATTATCTAATATTGTTGACATAATTATTTAAATAATTAATTGTTAAAATATAAATAATTAATTACTGTTGTTAAAGAAAAAATGAGTTTATGTTGGGTTACAATAAGAAGATTATGGTTAAAATGACCAAACAACATGAAAAATTAATCTATTATTTCCATATTTAAACCATTGAAAAAAATAATCTAATTAAATATATTTTTGAGCACTTTTAATAATAATGAAGTTATTATTAAGAATTTTTTTAGATAATTGACAAGTAATTTATAAGAGGGTTCCCTTTTCCCACTAATAATGGAAATAACCTCCCCAATGTTCATCACCTAATATAAAGACATTTGGCTAGAAAAAACACTAAAAAATATTTCCCTAATATCCTTATTTATTTAAATTTCTTACAATCCTCCCAAATATCAAACCCTAGGGTCGATTATAGGAGATCTAAATGAGGTTTCTCGTATAGATGTTAATATTCTTTACTGAGTACTTTCATTTTCATTCTTCTTTTACCATAATATATTAAGTCATAACATATAAAATATAATAATACTAGTATATATTGTATACTAGTGTTTTATTATGATGATATCAAAATAATTATCAATCTCCCCCTTCATCAAATAGGAAATTAATGTTATTGATTGTGTATTTGGCAGACTACCACCACAAAAACCAATATAGCTCATTTTTTATCATCAACAATAATGGATTGAAATAATGATTTATATAACATATTTTTATGATATTTATGATATTATTATTATTATTTAATTATTATATCACATATACCATAGTACATTCTATTATTTGAGGGATATGATAACGTCTCTCACGTGTAAGGAAGATTACAATCTGATGATAAAATGTGATTCTTTTTTCACTTTTAAATTATATGGAAGGATTTAAGGATAAATGGTAATTAATATATATTATATTTATAATATTTTATTAATTATTTAAATATAATATATAATCATTATTGTTACAATAAATCCATTGTAAATAATAATGTCACTAATGTGTACGTGTGGATTACCTCCTTCACATATAGATGTGAAATGTTTCTAATTTTATTTATACATAGATGAAAATATGGAATAATTTTATTAGTATAAATTATATATATAATATTACTAATTATATAAATATTAAATAGTAATTTTTCTCTTTTATTTCAATTTTTTTGGAAAATGGATTCAGTTTTCATGCAAGTATGTGGCCAACCATCTCCCTGAACGTGTGATATATTTTCAATCACTAAAATTTAAAAATTAATCCAAATAAATATATATTATGAATATATATTATATTTATATCATTTTTTAAATTGTGGATATGTTTTATTTGGGATAAAATTATAAATAATACAATTATCATACTATAAAATACATGAAAAACGAAGCAATTATCACAGTAAAACAAGATTTTAAGAAATATTTTTTAATAAATGAGTTATAAAAGAGTATATGAAATAATATATGGTATGAGTTTTTAAATGTATCTCATGTTTAATTTGAGAGATTCCTTGGACATAGTATGTTATGGGTGGGACCCATTTTATAAATCCCCATGATTAATTTTAATTAATGACGAGACAAATTTTCATGGGTGTTTCAAGGAGGCATTACCTATTAATGTAAAATTTCACAGAATGAGGACTCGATGGTTAGAAGAATTTCTATGATTCCATGATAGTATATAAAATATGTCCAGATTTTTTTATTTCATCTTTATGAAGTCATTATTTGATATTTCATGTTATAATTTGATTAGTTATCATGTATTTGGATAATATTCAAGCTTCAGTGAGTATTATTTTTCAATTATTTTTTCATTATTTATTAGTTATATATTATTATCAATAAATGATTAAATGGAATTTTTTATAGTTATTTAACAATATATATATTATATGATTATTAATTCATGATATAATTCATTGTAGTATTAAACTTACTTATTATTCGAGCATACCACTTTATTATGATTTATTTATCCATGGAAACCAGGAAGTGTTTTCTGATTTACATTTTTGGATACACTCTGTGGAATATTTGTGTTCTCAATGAATAAACATTGAGTATTTTTTTCTTATTTTTAATGGGAAATTTATATATGTATCTAGTATATAAAGAATATGAAATTGTTCTATCTTCTATGATGTGATTATTTATATGTTGTACCAAGGTTATAATGTAATCAACTACCATGAGATATAGGGGTTTGGGTCATTGATGTTGGAATCTAAGGACAATTATTAGAAAAATTGGGATCTAGATTTAGGAGAACATATACTAGGGAACATAATCCCATGATAGCCATTGAACATAATTATAGAATATCATCCGACTATTTTGGTATGTAAATGAATATATTTTATTTATGAAATACATAACTACCTGGATAATAAAAGTTTACATTTCTCTAGAACAGATGTACGTAGGGGTATTATCATTTAATATAATGAATTTGGTTTTCCCCAATTATCAACTGATTCTAGTCTATTGAATATAATTTTTTAGATATGGAACCTATTGTATGGAATGAGAACCACAAAAATGAACATAATATAATGAGTATAAATGATTGTTTCATTGAGTGTATTAATAAATTATTTCAATGAAAATTAGAATCCCAAAAATTTTCACCAAACAAGGATATAGTATAATGTTCTTTCAAGTCATATAAATAAAATTATATGTAATATGGAATTGAAGGGAATATAGAGAACAATATAAAATATTGGAAAAAGAATAAGGTAAATAAGGGAAAGATTTTTTTTCTCACAAGTGAATTGTGAAATGTAAAAGCTATGATACTATATTGAAGGACATTTTAGTTTTCTATAGGTGTGGAGAGAAAGAAATATATTCCCTTGATATAGTTGGGTAGTGTAAAATTTCAAATTTTCAATTCTTCAATAGTACATATATGGGGGGTTTGAAAATGAATTCCCTATGTATTAAGAAAATATACCTCAAAAGAAGATACAAGATCATGGTAAAGAATATGATGTTACAAAAATCAAAGTGGATTGATTTATGTTTATTTTTATTAGGATTCATGAACTTTATTTTTTGTATTTTTTCATTAAATTTATAAGTATTTTACTATAGTGAAATTTCATAATGGATATGATAGTATATTTTCAATGGTTAAAATGAAAAAAATTGATTTAGTTACATTTTTAAACTCTTTGAAAAAATGATTTCTTTATGATAACCCGCCAGATTTGATTTCCTATAAGGAGTCATTGCTAACTATATTTTTATTGGATACTGATGGTAACCATTAAATAAAATATAGTTTTAACGGTTTAGGTCATATTTTCTATAGTTTATTGTATGCACTAAGATATGGAATATATTTAATGCCTACTATTTTATTTCCAATATAATTCTTATATTCATTAAGACTTCATTATGATAATGATATACAAATTTTTTAATGTGATATTATGGGACACTTTATATTTTATGGGGAATCTAATTTCATTCTTATTTTGGATATTTAGTGACCTCCATTCCGATATTTTTGTCCTTTCATTTGTACATACATATTTTGAATTTGTTTTATGATAAAATATATATGGACTAAATTAGTTAAAAAATTGAGGTTATTGAATAACTTTTTCACACCATTTTGTTTTTTGAAAATATCTATATACATGATGAAAGAAATGTAAACCTAAAAACTTATTAATTTCTCATCAACTATAAGAATTCAATTTGGAAATTAATTTTATGGAGAGATAAATTATTTGCGAATTTAACAATGAAAACCAAATGATGAAATTTTCTTTATTAAATATAAATATATAATGTAATTATATTTTTTTATAGTATTAGATTGAAAAATAATTTCTCTTATCTATGAATATGATTTTGAAACAATAATAAATTCCTAATAAATTCCTTTTGGATGACTCAATAGTATTTTTACCCTTTGCAAATTATTTTCCTCATTTAATTTATCTGGATCACACACATTCTTTTATTTATTGATCTCAACTCATTTATATAATAATTAATACTTTTTTCCATGTTTATAGATTCATTTAGAAAACCTGTAATCCTACATGAAAAAATGGATATCTAATTATTCTAGATAACCTTCATAAATCATTGTATCTTATATAGAATGGATTATTTATTAACCCATATCAATATGTGCGATTTCAAGAAGGTTATTTTAAAATTATTTTCTCATTTATTATCATTCCTGAGATCATGATAAAATTGTGTGGAAAATATTTATTTTATGGTTAAAATTTAAAACCATGAGATTTTAAAAATTTTACATCATGTTTGATTACTTGTGTGACACAAAGGAAAAAGAAGAGAATAGGATATAACTCATAGAGCTTTTATGATATATTTATTTATATTTCTATCTCAGTAATAACTTTTTATGCACCCAATATGAGGTTTAAATGAAATATGATACTCTATTAAAATAATACTATTCAAACACGATTATTATAACTTATCCATCAAATAGGTAGGTATGAATAGTAAAACTAAATTATTAAATTTATATTTTTTGCACATGTATAAACAAAACTAATTTGTTATTTATCAATTAGAAATAGATTTAGAACCTTTTGAATGTAAATTAATTTTTTTCATTAAAATTGTGTATTTATGAATGGAAAATTAATTTCATATTCCACAAAAAGTTTTAAATTTGTTTTTTTTCAAATTTTAAAATATTTATTTTACCAAAAATTGATATCTAAATTTCAAAATACTCATAGAGTTAATTTTTGCAATTTTTTTCTAATGATTAATTTTATTATGAACATTGAAATATACTAAATTTTACTTGAAAATATTCACTTAATTTAAATTATTTAAAAAATTTACATTATATATTATATTAGTTTTAACCTTTATTTAGTTAAATAATACAAAAATTTATCTATATTAGATAATTTTAATTTTTTAATTTTTTATATTTTATATTGAAACATTTTATACTAATATGAATTTTCCCATTGTAAAACCAGTTCTTCATATTGTATATGGGTATAATATTTAATTGAATTCTACTAAATAATTGTATTAAAATTTGAAAAATTGTTTAAATATTAGGAATCTTAATAATTTATATTATATAATAATTTTAACTTAATTTTTGACAAAAATAAATGTTGAAATTTGTAAAACATAATAAAGATGGTTATCATAAAAATGTGTTACCATGAGGTTGAAATAATATTATAATGATTAAAATGACAAACTAACTTGTCCAAATCTTATTTTATTGACATATTTTGACTTTACACAACAAAAAATATAATAAAATTTCATTTGGAATATTTTTTCTTGGGAATGGAATTAAAATTTTTCCTTCTCTTGGAAAATTTAAAAGTAATTTCCAAGAGGGTTCTCATTCCATAGATACCAAACACAACTCAGTACAATAAGATATATATACATATCAACAACATTGTCTCAACCATAACCTTCAAAAATATCTCCCAAACATAATTATCCAAATTATATATATATTATACTCCTCCAAAATTACCAACCCTAGTGACCATAAGAGTATATACAAAGGATCTTTCTCTTAGATATGGTAATTTACTTAAGAAAGAACTTTCATTTTATTTTCATGTATCCAACCTAAATTATTTATTAAAACATAAAATATTAAAAAATAAATATTAACCATATAATTTTATTTTATTATCCATATTTATTAATATATATACATCTCTTCCACCATAAAATGTGAAATGAAAGAACCAATTGTGTATATGGTGGACAACCACCTAATTAACCACTAGATTTATTTCCATCACCAATATTAAAGGATGAATATAATGAGTAATTTAATATATTGATCTTACTTTTTGTATATATTATACTTATTTAAATTTCATGTCGTATATACATTCTTACATTCATTTCTATTAGGGTTACGATAATGTCACTCATTTCTTTAGTAGACCACCACCTCATGACACTATGTGATTCATATTTCACATACATATTACATATAATTTAACGAGGATAAAATATAATAAAAATATGAGAGTTTTAGGATCTAAAAATATATCTTTTTTATAATATCACATATAACTTTTTACCATCTATTATGTTGTAAAATAATAATGTCCCTCTTGCATACATATTCACTACCTCATCCACATAGATATTTAGAATTTATTTTCATTTATTTACATGGATGGTAATAAATATTTATTTTATTAATATAAAGGGTATATATAACATAATTATGATTCTTTAAATTTTAATTAAAATTTATTTTCTATCATAGCATCTTTTTAGAAAATTGAAACCACATTCAAGCGCATTTACGCTATAGTGTCTCCATTAATGTGTTATCCATATTCTATTTATAAATTTTATAGGTTACTATAAATAAATATATAATGAATATATCATAAATTTTAATAATGATTAAATTTTATGATACGATGTATCGATCCTCAAATTAAAAGGAACAAAATTATATAACAAAAACATAATTAAAAACCAAACATTTATCACCCAAAAGATTTATTATAAAAAAATATTATCTAATTTAAAACTGACAAATGAAAATAAAAAAATTATATATGGTATTAATTATATGATTATTGATCTGTAATTAACATTTAATAAATTTTTATTTTCTAAATATTATTTTAGGAGACATCTTAGAGAAGTCAAACAAATGGTAAGGGTTTCTCGTATCTCTTTCACGTCCATGGGACATATTCCATTTTCACCACTTATTTCAATTTTTTGGAGTATATAATGATAATTTAGTTTTTTATACAGTGAATCAATTTATATTAATTTTATTTAAATTTTTATTTAAATTTTATTTTTTTGGCCTATGTATTCAAAAGTTACCAAAAGGGTAAGGGTTTATTTCGCAACCTCAACATTATTCGGCATTATTTTTTTAAATATTTACGATGAATAATTAGTTGGTATCTGTAGATTAAAATCAAAATATTTTATTATCTTATAGTTATCTATTTCCTTTTTATTGCAATAGTTCACTTTTACACTCATTTTTACAAAAAATGACTGTGAAAATGGTTTTTAAAAAATTATATGTTATTTTTTTCTTTATTAGAAAATAATTTTTATCAAAATCAATAACTTACAAATTCTGGTAAATTTTTCTATCCACTTAAGAATTATTTATTATTGAAAATTTTACCCACTTTGACTTTTAAAAAATTGATTGAATGGAATTATCATGTTGTTTTCATAATAAAGCTTGTATTTCATTTACTAATAATATTAATGTAATGTTATAATAACATGTACAACATGAATGAATTTTACCACCATTATTACCACTAAATGATTTATATTTTATTTTTAATGTTTTTTAATGATAATTGGAAATAAGATTAATTTCACAATTTTTTTGGATATGGTGATTTTCAATGTGAATAAGTTATTTACTTAAAAATAATATTAATGCTATTATTATTATATTTATATTTACCAATGACATCAACCATTTTTTGTACTTGTGAAATAATAGGGATATATTGCATTGAATTCATCATTATTATTTCTTCAGATGGCTTTTGATCAGTTTTTTCTAAGGATGTATATTTTTATTATTATCCACCATATTACTCTGGATGGTTTATGATTCTATTTGTTTGATTGGGGTAAGTATTTTTTTTTGTATATTTGTTTTTAATGTGATTATTTATTTTAATTATTTATGTCATATTCTATGTGAGGAATTCATTAGATAGAGTATTTTTTTTTGATGTTGCCCAATTATAGAGAGCCACTCGATGCATCATTAGGTCTCATGTTCTATACTAACAATGGTATTTAGATGAGGTCTTAGCCATTTATTTAAGATATATTAGAATGAGTCATTTATAGTCAAAAGGCATGGAATGGGACCATAATTGTATTTTTAAGATAAATTTCATTAAAAATTACATCATTATGATTTAATTTATTGTTTCACCATGTGATTATTAAACTAACTATAATATTCTATGTTACTTTTCAAGATCCTATTAATATTAAAATGGAATTATTTGATCTTATTTATTACATATATATATTAGAAAATATTTTAGTCACAAGTTGTTTGTTTTAGTTATTTAACTTGAATTATTTATTTTTCTTATTTAATCATTATTTCTTCTATTGTATGCTTACCCATATTGAGCATCATATTTCACCGATTTATTGTGTTTTATTTCACCTAGAAACAAGAAGTTTTTTTCTTATTGATATTATAGGATACAGTTTACGGAATAATGGTCTTAAAAATGAAAACTCATTGCATATTTTATTATTCTAATTATTACTTTAATTTAACTTTTATATCTATTATAAAAATATAAAAATTTATTATATCCTTAATAACCAAACTCCTTGTATCTTATTCCACTATTATAATTTCACCACGGGCACTGGGAAACTAGATTCATGGATGCTACTTGAATTTGACTCATGGTATGCGACGCTTTATATTAAAAACATATTTTACATCTTTTATAATATTATATTCTTAAATAGCTTCCTTAATATCTATATTTATAAAATTATTTAATTAGTGTATTTATATATACATGAATTAATTATAATAGTAAATTTATGACACTATTTACTATCAATAAGTGTATTTTATAAGGATTCATGCTAAATATTTTATATATAAAGTTGTCATGAATGATTAAATTTTTATTCTAGTTTAACATATAAGACATTGACCACTATTTACAAAATGGTAAGAGTCATTGGATATTTATTTCCCATTAATATTTTTTTTTCTTTTATTAATAAAACTCTTTTTATTTGTTCAAATTAATTTTAAAAAAATTAAATTATATGGGTATTTAAAAATCTATAATGTTTTTATTTTGGATAAAAATATTATTTTTATAAGTGTAATTTGGAAAATTAGAAGCTTTTATATGTTATGATTAACTAATGGTATTTTCATATTTCTATAATGAAGATAGGTTATGTTATAAACCAAGGTTGAGTGGTTCTTTTATAAACCATTGATGTGTTTTATACGATATCCCTCCAATTATTTGGTTAAATGTTATATTGGGAATCAGGTATATTAATTATTCACCAATTAAGACTGGTTGTAAAAGTGACATAAAAATGACGTTTGATATAACAGAGATGATTTATCGTTGAATTATATGGGGTTTTGAAAACATTTTTTGATTCCACATGCGAATATAATGTTCATACTTATAAAATATAATATTGGGAGACTTTTTTTCAGTGAAAAGATTAATGTTGTGAAACCGTATTCCTCTATATTTCATGACATCAGAAAAATCAATATGTTTTTTATTTTTCCATTATTTTTTTATGAAATTATTTATCAAAATATTTTAGAATATTTGGTATTTTATGGTTAATAAAAATATTTTTTCCCAAATTCTATATTGTAAAAGGAATATTTTTATATGTATTCATGAATTAATGTGTCTCTTTAATTTCATTATATCCCTTAATATGATTTTTATACCCATAAGAATTTCCACAATATTATTCATAAATTATAAGGATGTTAAGAAAATATAAAATTCTCTAGAATTATTCTTTAAGGATTAAATATTATGGGTGGAAAAATATTTAATTGAAACATCTGTTTAGATTTTGTATAACCTCTTTCTATTGAAAAGTTGATATTGTGTAGAATTTTCCCTTTTAATGTATAGTGTTTTTATGTATGTGTTATGACCCAATTAACTAAAAATATAACCATAATGATCCTTTGGAATGAAATAATGTATAAAATTTACTAAAAACATGATTTTTTAAGGTGGGGTATTTATAAGTAAAACACGTGATAATTTAATAAAGGGGACTAGAAGAGTTTAATTATGGATATATATTTATAGGTTTAGAAAATAGGATACCTATATAGCTTGTAATCAATTTCACTAATCCAAAATAATCTCCCAGATATGTTTTATTATTGTTACATTACTTTATTTAATTGTTATGTGATGTAAAATAATGATATTTTTAGCTTCTAATATCATAGTAATATTTTGAATAAGTCATATTCAAAATAAATAAGAATTTTTTCATCGACACAAGAACATTAAATTTTGAGGTAAAATGTACTTCTTGAAATAAAATATAGAATAGTGGGATAATAACCAATAATAATTTAATTAAAATATATTATTTTGATATCCTAGAATTATCACCACAGTAAAAAACATTGTAAAAAAGAAAAAAAAAATTCTATGGTAATATAAATTTTCTAAATAAAGGATATAGAATATAGAGCTAAATTAACCTAAATTTTTACTTATGCAATCAGAAGGTATTTATATGAATTGAAAAACCAATATAGGTTATTTAATAGTTAAAATGGCCATTATGAATATTTTATAGATCATTTAGAAAAATTACCTATCCATTAGAATAATATATATATTTTTATAATATTATAATCCAACATAATCAATATTTAACAAAAAATAGAATTAAATATGACAATTCTAATTCTACATGATATGTTTTAAAATTTGAATATTAATGAAATTGTAAGTTTCTTCTAGATGAAGTATATTTTAACATATTTTCTAAAATCAATAATATTTATAAAAATAAAAAAATTAGAAATATTATGAAAGTAATTTTATGAAAAATGAATTAATTTTTTTTGGAAAAAAAGAATAATAATTTTCTAAGATTTATTTATATATATTTTTAGAAGAATAACATTTTTTGGAAAATAGAAATATTATTATTTTTTCAAATACTGCATGATTTATGATATGGAATTGATGTAATATTGATGTAATAAATTATAAACTATTTAACAATTCAAGAAACAAATTTAAAAAGTTAAAATACCTATTTATACCAAAATTATTATTATTTAAAACCCACAAGAAATTATTTTAAAATAAGAAAATATAATGTATTAAACAAAAAACAATTTTAGATTTTTTTCCATCTGTTTTATTTAAAATAAAATAATTAATTTATTTATTTTTCGAAAATTCTATAATAATATATTTTTTGTTAAATAATTTTCAATATGAATAAAATGTAACGATTTTATATTATTTAATTTGGAAGTTATAATTTCGTAAATATTATTACAATAATTTACACATTCCATAAAATATAAATATGAAATCACACATATTTTGGAAATATAATTAAAAAAGTAGATATCACATAATATTCGTAATTAAAATGTAAAAAACCTCCTTAGATTCTTACTGATATTTTGGTTTCATCAAATTGAAACCCCATTTTCTATATTCCATACCTTAGGGGTAAAATATCATGGATGATATAGTCCAATGATTCATTCATTTCATTTTTTATCTTCTTATTTCTACTATCATAAAAAATTCCTTTTTACTGACATGAAAATATTTTTTTAAATAAAATATTACTACTATTATGATATGTTTTAATTTTTTCTTCAAATTAATGTTTATATAATCTATCCCCATATTATTTATCTCATGTCCAAGTATATATTCAATTTATTCTTCTTATGAAGATTTTGTTAATGAATTCAATATCAAAATGAAAATTGAAATATATTTTGAAATATATAATTTTTATTTTATTAAAAAGGTTAATTAAAATCATATATATTTTATTATGAAAATATTTTTTTTCTAAATTAAAATATAATAACAACAATAAAAACATAATAATTTTAAAAAACATGTCATTGAACCACTTAATAAATTAAAAAAATAATGTAAAAAATAATTGTTAATGACTAATAATAACATATTAGAATAAAATAAATATATGGATTATTGTTTTCTAAAAATAATGATATTATACAGGAGGTGTAAATGTACCTAAACAAAATATCAAATAAAGTTACGAGATTCCAATTTTTCCTTTCTTATTAGGATTCATAATATATATTACCTGCTTTTTGAATGTTTCATGTTTATTTTATTCTCAATAAAATTATCAATTATATAAATATTCTAATCATTCACATAATACATATATTATTATATAAAAACAAATAATTATGTTATACATTAAAATATTCATAATGGTATTTTCTCTCAGTTATTTTCTTTAAAATTTTCTATTTCCTTTAAATGATTATTTCATTATTTTCAATGTATCATTTAAAACAACCACCATAATATTTTTTGGATTTATATTTTCATGTTATTTAAATTCCTATTAATTTTAATCTAAAATAATTTTTATTAATTCAAACATTATATTATTTATTAGCGGAAACATGAAAAAAAAAATCAATATGTCGTGTTTACATTCTCTTTTTCCATATTTTCAGTTTAAATCATCTAAAATTAAAAATGATGTAATGTTAAATTATTTCAATTTTTTTATCAAGGATATAAATATTCATACTTATTTTATATTATCGATAATACCACTTAACGATTTTTAATCTAATAATTTCCATGAAAAATATTTTAAATTATTCATATACTTATTCTACTCTGGAAAATTAATGATGATATTTAAATTATTTTTTCATACCATAACTGCTCAAAATTATGCATTCCAATATTATTTTTTGGAAAATCAATGTTCTATTCATCTATACATGACTTACAGCTCTATGAAGCGAATCATTCTACATTAATGTGTTTATTTTAGTTTTATGATTGATATATGTTTCTTTTGTATGTATAATTCTTCATTATATAAAATTTTCACTGTTAAGGGTTGGAGTAAAATTAAATATCATTCAAAATAAGTGGTTAATAAAATATATCTCATGGTATTAATTGAATTATTCTTGAATATTATTATATCTTTGTTGATAATTTATGATATTTTAATTTTTACACATATAGAATGCATGAACATGATTCAAATTTTTTTGAGTTATGTGTGGTATTTTACCAAAAGGTCTTGAATTTTATTTATTCTGAATATAAAAACTCTAATTTCGAGTTGAATATATCTCATCATGCTTATGGTGATGATCTATTTCATAAATATAATTATGAATCTTCTTTTCACCAATATTTTATATTAATTATTATCTTATGTAACTTCCTTAATGATCCTATAATTACAAGGATTTTCACTCACCAATTAATTTATTTTTGTATTTTTTAAATTTCAACTATTAATATGATTAATTATTCTTATAAGAGGATAATTTTGAAGTAAAAAAGTAATGGTAAAACTTGGTAGTGTAATAATGTTGAGTGAATATATTTTTCTATTCACAAAAAACCTTTGTATTATAGATTAATTATTTTTATATATTTATCAAAAATAGGATGTTATAATCATCTATAAAATTTGTGAGTTGTAACCTAATAGCCTATGTTGGAATGAAAAACCACCAAATATGGCTCATCATGGGGTAGAAATCTACACATATACTATAAAGGCATGCATACATAACTGGAATGAGTGAATGAAACAGGGTGCGACATGAGAATAAATATACATATACATGAGATATAAAAAAATAGAGAAAAAGTATAAACTAAAAAAACCAACATTCCCAAATCAAAAAAAAATTTCTCTATGAAAAAATCCACCACCACTCTCACAATTAAAAATCCTGGAAAAAAACTATGATAAGACATCAAACTACATAATGTCCTTCCATTTTTATTTACCCCATAAAAAAATATTCATACACCCATATTCATATGAAGTGTGTGAGGATAAATTATGGTATGATGTCACCATGATTATATATAGTATCTATCACCATGAATCAATTTCTCAAAATATTTAAATATGAAACATTTTTATATAGATATTTAATTTTAAAACACTCTTCAAAATAAAATCCATGGCATTTTAAATTTAAAAAAGTCATGTTAAAATCCATAAGAAAATGTGAAAAAATATGAATGAAAAACTAGTGTAAAATAATCAATACCTAACAAAGAAGGTAAAAATGTTATCATATAAAAACATCATACACAAATATTACCAAAAATATAGAACACAAATTGGATTATTCCTTTGAGAATAAACAATGAGATATAATGAACACTAAGATAGATTTTTGTGAACAAAAATGATAGAGGGACCATACATAGTTTACCAGAATCGGGTTACATAATATATTTCATGTTATAATGAGAACCTATCTCTATTCGCTTATGGTTTCACACTCACTTAGGTTTTAATATTTTCATAATTTAATAATCTCAAGGATCCCAACCATTTATGGTTTACCAAAACATTATATTAAACCATGATCAAAATATTACTAAACATTATCAATATGAAATAATCACTTATCTAATTATTTAATGAAAATATTATAGTAAAAACATCTTTGCATAATTTTATAAAAAACATGAAGATCAATAATCCATTTTTATTGAAAACCATTTAAAAACTCAAACTTCATGAATAAATTTCTTTAGTTTCATAAAAAATAATTCTTTGATATCTATTAATTATTTACAAATAACTGAATTGATTGATATTATCATAAATTCAGTTAAATTCATATATAATTTATTTTATTTGAGATACATATGCTTACAATGGTGAAAACCAAATCATGTTTGAAAATTTAGATTAGAATGAGAGAGATCAATTCCTCATGACCTGAGATATATAAGAAATGTAATAAATTCCCTAAAACCCCTATACAACATCCAAAAAATCTAAATTAACAAAAATTATATATAAAGAATAGTTATCAAGGGAATATCTTGATAAGAGTGTACAAATCAAGAAGTGATATGAACATTCATTCTAGGGATCCACCATTTTTGTTCAAGTATCAATATAAAATCCATAATTGAAACCTCAAGAGAATCATGGAATATATTTTTTGATATACTGAGGGATTAGAAATTCATTTGTGTTTAAATTAATAACTGAATCTAGAATTTTTATAATTTTATGAAATACAAACAAGGTGTATGGAAAAGAAACATGGTTAGATAAACTATTAGTGAACCATGTGGTAGATATTGTCCCATGAAAATAGTTACATTGATACAAATCAATTTTAAGCAATGAGAAATATTCTTTTCCAAATCCATTATTCCATATTGGTTACCAAGAAAGTGAAATAGTTAGAGAGAACATTATCATGACATGAAAAATTACACTAGAACATATTGTTCCATATCAGATGGTAACAAAAAGGATATAAAAATCATGATGTTAAACCATAATCATGGTATGTTTCCCTCAAAACTATAAATTTTGATACTCAGACACCGAAATGACTCTATAACAACAATAGAATAAAATTATTCAAAAAATATACTGTTGTAATAAATATAATAACAACACAACTACAAATATCTATTTCTAACATAAAAATCCAAAAATATTAAAAACATTGAAAAACATATGTACTCTACACCCCCATAAGAAAACTCCACTCAAATTTCTAATGGTTACCCAACATGAACTGCCAAATAACATGAAATAAGGTAATTTTTTAACACAAAAAAACTAATATCTTTGATACATAGTTTGAATTTTTTTCTCAACCACTGAGGTATCATGATAAATATCATCACCATACCAATATTCAATATTGGAACGTTCTTATAGATACATTTTCAATTGGGAATTATAAAACATTTCATTAATCTATGATATGTGTTAAATAATGACTAGATTAAAAGACTTAATTCAACTTCATTTAATGATCTTAAAGGGTAAAATAATCCATAGTGCTAACAAAATTTTATTTCAAAAATTATGATGATTAATGTGATGTGAAACCTTGAGAAAACCCCATTATACCACTGAAAACTATAACTATTGATTAATATATTGCATATAAAATTTCTAATGATTTTGAAAAGTTTCAAAATGTTTTTTTAATTAACTAAAACTTTTTATATCATCATCTATACATGACTCAATCCACATATAATCATTCTACTAAATAATAATAACAAATGAAATATATACTTGGACTATCATATAATATATAAAAGGGAACCATTTTTATTAGGTCCTCATAAATAATATTATAGAAGAACATGACCAATGTAAGATTCATTTTCAATGTACTAATAAAATTATTCATGCACACTAGATGTCTAAATTCAATAAATTGAAATTCATGATTATACAATCATTCAATTTTTTGTGAAATTAAATGAATTAAATACATTGTGTAACCATATACAAATGAAATAGATTCTATATCCTTGATGTAAACCTTTTTTCCCTTAAAGGAATGTCTTCAAAAAGAACTCTGGAGAGCTTTATTATTTCGTAGACATAAAGGTTCCCAGGTTCTTCCACCATCATCATATTAGAAATAAATTTTAATTGATATGGCATCATAAGTACATCAACGATAAACCAATTGTCATATCACCCAATATCCATCAATATTAAATTGAAAAAATCAAATTATACCACCTAACCCTTATACAAAAGAATTTATGATGGCTACTACAACCCAGAAGGTATTTTCCTCTATTAAAAAATATAACATGTAGGGGATCAAAATATAAAGTATTCAATCTATATCCATATCCCCATCCACCAATGTAGATTTCTCAAATCATTGCAAATCAGGTTATATACTGGATTTATGTAAAATCATTTCTGATTTCCACTCTCAATCTAATGCTTCCTTAGAACAATCAGAATGAAAAATAAATAATGAAATATAAAAATGAAAAATAGATACCGAGACCAATAACATGTGGCCTCTCCACCAATTTAAATATTAAAAAAACATTGAAAACTGATTTTTACTGCTTTCCATAGAAGAATTTCATCCTCATATGATTAATCAACTTTTATACAACCTATAAACACATCGTAATCAAAACCATTCACATTTAATCTCATCTCAAAAAATGAAACACTGTAAAGAAAACTCATCCACCAAATATTTCAAGTCCTTAGATGCAAACTTCTTTCTCCAGGTGGAAGTATCCAATTTCCAATTTCCAATATTATTTTTATTATTTAATTCGTAGTTTGATGGTACTGATTTTGATATATCTATTTCATGTTCATATCTATTTGGGTGAAAATATATTTTATATTAAATTTATTTAAAAAAAATTGTTATACTCAATGAATAGATATTGGTTCCAGACTTTTACATAATACAATATTATATCCTAATAAAGGTGATTGATGGTATAATTTTTCTCTTATATTCTTATTTTTTTAGATACATATGACACTAAATATTTCCTATGAATTATAAAACATCATAATCATTTAATAAATGAACAATTTAAATCATCATAAACCAATCATTATTTGTTAAGAACTAGAAATGGAGTTGAAGAAAATATCATTTTCCATTCAATGAATCATCATTGAAAAATTATATGAAATTTCAACGTGAAACCATTACAGGTTGACGTGATCATCATAGATGTATTCTTTCATATATCCTTAATAAAAAATCATTACTTACTAGGTAATCCCAAGAATATATAAATTAAAAATACATTTATGGGTTGTTATCATGTCATCAACATAAGGATCATTTAAATAATTAGTAAGATGCCCCAATATAATATAACATGGACTAGGTACTTCCCCTCTTGGATCCAATCCTAACATTTAGAATCATTTCCAAACATATAATATTTTTTTAATAGTTCTAAGAATGAGACTATAGTGACACTAGTGTCCATTCTCGAGGATGGATTACACCAAAATATCATTTAAAAAAATAAACATAATGGTATGACAACCTATGTATCTAAAAAATAAATTATTTTTAATTATGAAATTAAATATTTAAATTCATTATAAATTTATAATTACAATAGTGGAATTAATATAAATTTAAAATTATCTAAAAATAGAATAGTAACCTCATATAAAAAATTATAAATAAAATTTATATATCTTATAAGGGAAAATAAAATATTTTTATAAAATATAATATGTAAATAAATGTTTTAAAATAGTAAATTATGTGATTGTATTTTTGAAACTGAAATGATTACTTCCCCTCACCACTAATTATCCTCAGACATAATTTCTATGTATCTTTTTAAATTTTTACTAAATCACTATCCCAAGACTCTTTCCCATGTCCAAGACTTACTGGTCTCACAAAAAGGCCAAAACCATGTTCCTTAATGATGTTCTCAAGGAGAATAATTCCAAACGTAAAATCCACATTCATTTTCTTTTATTTTATTTCCAATTTTTTTTACTTTTTTAATTATCTTCTCACCTACCATAATCTATTGGATATGATAACTCCAAAATCATACATACACGAGAATATTTTATTTTTAATTGAATATAAACCATTAAACCTCCCATATTCACTTCTCTTTATAAAAAAATGAAAACAACATTCTTGATGTATCGATTTACTATTATCATGGTTGATGTGGTTTCATTTTCCTTTACAACTTTCAAGGTGGTTTTTATAAACATTAATATGGTTAAATCAGATTATTTTTATAAATATTAGAATTTAAATAATGTATTGGGATCAATATATAAACATGATATTAAATAAAACGATAAAATTTAATGCTGTTAAAAAACCACCGAAATAAAATAAATCATTTTAATTAATGTTTTAGTTAATGAATCATCCTCATATAAAAATATAATGATAAATGGTATAATTTGAAATAAAAAAAAATATTAATACCATTTCTTTAAATTTTGGTGTTTTATTTTTTTTCATCAATAAATTGCATAATGACCCAACCTTAAAAACAATGAAATAAATGCCCAAAAAATAACGAAAATAAAAAGAAAATTATTAAATAAGTTTATATATGATATAATAAAATAATATAAGGAATGATAAATATGAATATTTTTCTTCAATATATTAATATAACTCACTAAACCATTATAAAGAAGGATTGAAAATGTTTGAAGTAAGGTGAACCCGTGCTAAGGGACTTTTCTTTAAAAATATTCTTTTAAATTTATATTTCTAATAAACTCCAATAGAATATCTATATGATGAAATTGTTCATGTTTTATGATTATGTTCTAGTTCATGGGTATTTTTTATGATGATGAGTAGAAAAAAGTGCCTCCCTCAAATGAATTGGGTATGCTTATATTATAATTTAACTATAAGGGTTTTTCTAAGTGTGTCATTGATTGTTGCATCATAAGGTAATCCTAAGGGTTATATTGTAAGGTAGGTATTAGGGTTAAAAATTATATTATATCCATTATGGTTACATTATTATGTAATTAATTCCTTATGTAACCTAAATGGTTTATTTATGTTTTCTATTTCACATGGAAATATATTGTTTTTAAAAGTGAAGTATATGATACTTTATGGGTGTGAAGTATGCCTTAATAAATATGATTTCATACGTTTATAATCATTCATAGAATAATGATTTATTTTCTTTTGTGTATCATAATTATATTTATATGAATATTGGTTGTTTTAAAATTCTTTTCAATGGGATTTGGGATTTTTAAGAGAAAATAAGAAGCCAAGATGAATGTCGTGATTATTTTTTATGAAAATATCATGTTTTAAAAAACAATTTGTTATATGTAGGAAATAGATATTGTTTTAGAAGTAAAAAACTTTTTATTATTTTGGATTTATATGTATTAATTATGTAGTAATTATCTAAAAATCTATACTAAAAATATCATTCAGAATATAAGTATGTGAATTATAATGTAATTTCATAGTTTATGTAATGTTTAAAGTTAGGTCTTATACATGGTATCAGATCTTGTTTTACATATTTTTAGGGTCCTGGGGATGTTAATATAATACCATAAAATATTTTTATATTTAGTTTAAATTGAAAGGATTTTCAATATAAATATTACCATGTTTTTGCATCTAAGATATGCTTGTTCAGAATGGTTTTCCATAGATGAAATAGGAAAACTGATATAGGAAGTCATTGAGAAGATGATATCATTCCAAAAACGAATCATGGAATGGTGATAATTTCAAATGAGTAGTTTTTTACTATACGTATACTTTTATAATATCCATAAATGGTGGAGTAATCCACAAAAGATAATATCTAGATATACCTTAGAGGAATGTGGGAATAATAGAACATTTTATGAGGAAACACCCTCCTTCTTTCAGTGGATATTCTTACCAAATAGTGTATAATGGATGGATTAGTGACCTTGAATAGATATTTTATGTCATGGGATGTTCAAATATTAAAAATGATGGTCCTTATATTTATCATTGTTAAGATCAAGGTGACCAGTCGTGTTAAATGGTCATGTATATCAGGGATAGTGAGTATATTGATTCTTTGGAATGGGATGATTTTAAGAATATTTTTTCTTGAAAAATATTTTCTTAAGTTGGTTCATCATAGGATGGAAAATTAATTCCTTGAATTGAAATAAAAATAAAAATATTAAATGGTCTTTTATAAATAAAACTTTAACTGATTGGCGAGGCATGTACCAAATATTGTCAGAGATTTTGATAGTAAAATCATTCATTTTTTACTTAGTATTAAAGCCAATATTTATAATGGAATTAGATTCCTATGAATAAAAATGTTATGAGAAACATTTTTTGTGCATATAGGGTAGGGATAATGTTTTTTAATGATCACATGTACTTTTAAAACAAGAAAAAGAAAATATACAAATAGAATGAAATGGGTAATATTATTAAAATATATTTAAAGTTAATAATGTAAAATTTACAATTTGTAGGATGTGTGGTAAAAAGAATCAACAATAATGAATTTAAAAAGACTATGTTGTTATTTATGTGGTATGTTTGGACATATGGTCTGACATTGCAATGAAATTATCTTAGTGTTCATATATTTATTTCTAATATGAAAACTATAAAGTGTTTTAAATATATAGAGAAGGGGAATTATAACAATACCTTCCCAAATCAAGATTTAAATGATGGAAAGCAGCCAGAATATTAGAATATAAGTGCAAAAAAAATCCTTTGTGACAACTTCATTAGATATTGGGCCATAAAATGATGTTTTATCAGGTATTTTATTTTTTTACTCTTATTTTTCTAATGTCTTATTTGATATGAGGTGTATAAATTCCATTATTTCTAAGAAATGTTTTCATACATTAGAAATTTAACTTAATGGAAAAAAATTGAAATTATTTTAAAAACACCACTGAGAATTATCATTGAAAAATAGAATTATAAGAATCATCCTATTTTTTTTGTGGATTGAAACTTCCTATAAGGCGTTTTTTCATTAATTAGTGTTCCTTGATGTTATTATATGCATAGATTTTTTTTTTTATCATTTTAAGATTTATTATTGAGCTAAATAATTTTTTTTAGGAATTATTTTTAGTTTGAATTCAATAATAAACTCATACCAATGATAAAATTTTTGGAATCTAAAAAACTATTAAAATATGGAAATGATACTTATCATTCACATATTGATGAAAATCATGGAACTATTCAGATTAATCATGTGACTATGGTAAATAAATACTAGGATGTTTTTCTTGATTAGTTTCCTAGTGCTATATATGATTGGGAGGTGGAATTTACTATTGTATTAGTTCCTTGTGCTAATCCAATCTCAAAAACACCTTATTAAATGGCTCATGTAAAATATCAAGAATTCCCAATTCAATATCATTATTTTCTTGATGAAGGAATAATTAATCCTAAAACTTCACAATGGTGTGCTCCCCTTTTGATTTTAAAAATGAAAGATGGTTCCATGAGTCTTATAATTTATTATAGAGCATTCAATAACATTATTATTAAAAATAAGTATCCATTTTCTCATATTGAAGGCTTGTTTGATCATTTCTCAAAATCATAGTTTTCTTCAACATTGGCGTGAGATATAGGTCCCACTATATAAATGCGAAGATGGATGGAATTCGAAAACATTGTTCTGAACTTGATATGGGCCTTATGAGTTTTTTATTCCCTTTGTTTTGAAAATCACCTTATTATATTTTTAGATCTTATAAATATAATCATTTGTGAATATTTCCATAAGTCTGTTTCTATTTTTATTGATTTAATTTTGGTACATTAAAAAAGAAATGAAGATTATGAAAAAAATTAAGGATTTTCTTGAAATAACTTAAAGAAAATGAGTTATACAGTAAAGTTAGCATCTGTTATTTTTCAGTAGATTTATTTTCTTAGGAACATTATAAATAGATATGAAATAATAGTTGACATCCTCAAAAAAATGTGGTTGATGAATGGAAAAGACCTTTATTTGTTACTAAAATTTGTAGATGTTTTAAATTATAATGTTGTTACTGATGTTTTGTCAAAAATATATCATGATTATCTAGCCATATAACTATGTTAACTTGAAAAATGGGTTAACTTTTTTGGATATAATTATATGATATATTTTTAAATAAATAAAAAGGATATTAGTGAGTGCTCCAGTTTTGGGCATGCCTTCTTGGAATGGAAATTTTTTTTCGTCCATAGTGATTCTTCAATGAAGGGATTTGGTTGTGTTCTGATACAGAATGGTCATGGAATTTCTTGATCATCAAGATACCTGAAACATCATGAGTTAAATTATCCCATACATGTTCTTGAATTTTCAGTTGTGGTCATCACATTAAAAATATGGAGACATCATTTATATAGAGTAAAATGTGAAATAAATATTGACCATAATTGATAGATGTATATATTCACTCTAAAGTAATTGAATATGCGTGAGATTAGATGGATCAAACTGAAAAAGGATTACGATTTCACAACCAATTACTATCCTAGAGAAGGAAAAAAGAGCCAGATTCCTTTATCCAAAAACATCATGCTATATTAAACATGTTATGTTTATAACATGACCCCTTGATTAATGAGTTTTTTAATTTTTCATGGATTTTATGGGTGTATTAAATTCCATTGTTTTGTTTTATGTATTAGTGTGGATTTCTATATGAGACAGAATTAAAAAATAACATAAGGAAGGTTGTGAGTTACCAACAAAGGTTTAATTGGTTAAAAAGGTAAATTTTATTAATTCAATGTTGATATAGATTATGTCTTGATAATTAAAAATATATTATGTGTGACTTTTGATTCCCAAATGATGAAATAATTTTTATGTAAAGCTCATAGTTCTCCATTTTTAATTCATGATGGTGGCAATACGATTTATGGATTCTTTTTGTAGTATTACTAGGGGAATGATAAAAATAAATATTAATTATTTTTGAAAGAAATTTTTTACTTGGAAATAGGTTAAAGCATAGAAAAAAATACCTAAGAGGATGTTTCAAAATTTTCTTGTACCGAAGTTGAAATCAGAAAATTTATTCAAGGGATTCATAGTGGGACTACCAAAGACTTCTCAAGGTAACATTGTGATTTCTGTTATTGTTTATAGACTTACTAGATCTATTTAATTCATTCATATTGGAGACACACATTTCCTAGATTAGGTTTCTTTATTGTGCCTCAAAGATATTTTTTGGTAACATTGAGTTCCTCTCTCCATTGTATCTGACCATGTTGCTAGGTTGACTTCTACTTTTATAAAAGGCCTTAAAATTTCATTGGGTAGTGAATTAAATTTTAGTACAACCATTTATCCTCAATCTAATTGATAAACCGAGTGAACTATTCAGACATCGTAAGACCTAATACATGCTTGTTTAATGGATTATCATGGATTTTGGGATCCATATATTTCTTTATTTGGGATTTTTATATTAACAGTTTTCATTCTTCTATACAAATGGCAGCGTTTGAGGAATTATATGGAAAGTGGTGTCAATGTCCATCATTTTATGATAAAGTGAGGGAAGGGAATTTGATTGTTACAGAATTAATATAGGATTTCAAATATAAAGTGATTTTTATCCAATAACAAATGAGGAAAGCACAAAAAAGGTAGAAATATTATACAGACAATAGTAGGAAAGGCATTTCATTCATGTTATGCGATCATGTTTTCCTTTAAATCACTCCTTGGAAAAGTGTTATGCATTAACTTATGAAAGTAAATATAATTCTTGGGATCATTGGACCTCTAGAAATATTGGAAAATGTTGCACCAGTTGCCTACATAATATCATTTCCTTAGAGTTTATCTCAGGTAACCAATGATTTTATATTTCAATGTTGAGAGATAATGTTCTAGATTCATCTTATTTTTTATCTCAAAATTTGTTCATATTCAAGATAACTTTTTATCTAAAGAAAAACATTTTCATATTCTTGATTATATAGATAAATTATTATGGAATAAGGTAATTCACTTGGTTATGTTTTTGTAGAGAAACAACAAGCTTGATGAAGAAACAACAGAATTTCAAAATGCAATGATGGAAGGGTAGCATAAATATTTTTACAAGTGAATTAAAATTTTGAGGATGAAATTTCAATATATGAGGGAATTTAACAACCTAGAATCTTATAAAATAATTTCATTTCATTCTGGAATTAAATAGATAAATTAATTATAAATGTATATTGAAATAATATATATTTACAGAAATTTATGAATATATATTAATAAAATATTAACCTTATCTAAGAAATTATAAATAAAATATATGTATCTTATAATTTAAAATATGATATATTTATATCAATGAAAAATTATATAAATGTTTTCATCAAGTTTAATTAAGTATTGTTATTTTCATGAAACATAAATGTTAAATTGAAATTTTATAATTAAAAAAATGATTTAAAATAAAATTTATCTTAATAAAATAGATTCATATATTAATATCTTATTTTATTGTGATTTTAATATTATTTTATGTGATATTAATGGATTTTTTGACGTTTTATAAAATCAGATAAAATTTTAAAATTATAATTTTTCAAATAAATGATTATTTTAGTTGAAAATTAGATTATCATATTTTAAAAAGAATATTTTCTTAAAATAGAGGTTAGTTTTTTATTCTACATGTTGGAAACTAGTTACTGTGAATTTTTGGTATTTTTTTGAAATAGTTAATTTTTTATGAATTTTTGAAATAAGATAAGTTATTATATATGCTAAATACATTAATTATTGAGTCATAGATTATTTATGGATACTTTAAGAAAATAATATTGAATACACCAATGTTATTTTCGTATATTTAATGATTATTTTTAATCTATTACTATTCTTTAGCCAAAATAATAAACTAAAGAATAAAATAATCAAAAAACACCCCCCTCTGCCACTATATATACCACCACTCACCACATCTTCTCCTCAAACATAAACCATTTAATCTTGTTTAATTTCTACCCAATTTCTTTCTTGAGCCCATTTTTGATGTCCATGAACTTTTGGATTCACAAAAATTATATATACAAGTTCTTTAAGGAGGTTATCAAGGAGAAGAATTCATGAGGTAAAATCGTATTTCATTTACTTTTATTTTATTTTTATTTTATTTTATTTTCTTATTATCTCCCAACATACCACCATAAAATTGATATGACAACTCCATGATCATAAATATACTTTATTTTTATTTTTTTAATGAAATATATATAAAAACCTCTCTTATTATCCACTCATTTTAAAATAATGACACCATCTTCCGTGATGTGTCGATTTTCCATCATTGTGGACGAATTGTTTTTATTTTTCTTTTCCACCTTCAAAGTTGGTCATGTAACCATTATTATGGTTTAATCATAAATTATTATACATAGTATAATTTATATAAATTTTTTTAACCAATATATTTACATGATATTAAATAAAATGATATATGTTTGTGATGGTCATAAAAACCACAAAAAAAGAGCATTTTCAGTAATGTGTTATTTAATGAATCAAAATAATACTAGAAAACAGAATGATATATTATATTATTTTAAAATTTTGAAACATATTAATACTATTTATTTACAATTATGGATTTTTTCTTCCATTCGGTAAGAAAATACATAATGCCCAAACCATGGAAACCATGAAATAAATGTACCTGAAACAATGAAAATCACAAAATATTATTAATAAATAGGTGGAAGTATGATATAAAAATATAATATAAGGAATTATAAATATTAATATGGTTATTTAATATATTAATAACACTCTATAATTTATTATAAAACATTTTTTATCGTGTTTAAAGTAATATGAACCCGAGGTAAGGGTATCTTCTTTAAAAATCCTCTTTCAAATTTCAATTTTTATAAAAGTATTATTTTTAAGATGAAAGTGTTAATATTTTATGACTATTTCTTTAAACATGGGTATTTTTTAGGATAAAGGGTAGTACCAATATCTCCCTCTAATTCATTGTGTATGATTATATGGTAGGTTGACTGTAATGGTTATACCAAGTGTAACTATAAAGGAAACATCATAATATAGTCATGAGGGGAACATTATTAGTTAGTCGCGAGGGTTACAAATAATATGAAATCCATAAGAGTTTCAATAATAATTAATTAATACCCCAATTTACCTAAAAAGTTTATTTTTGTTTTCTATGGTACATATAAATCACTTTCTAACAAGTTAAGTATATTATAAATTATGGGTGAGAAGTATATATTCGTGAAAATGATTTCATATGTTTATAAGTATACATGGACTAACTATTTATTTTATTTTATGTCCCATACTATGATTTTTTTTCCTATCCCATGATTTAAGAAATAATCACATGGATTAATAAATTCTTAGAGAAAACCAAAATCCAATAGGAGTGTCCTAAATACTTTTCATTATAATATTTCATGTATTATTAAAAAATTTTTTATTGTGGATGAAGGGATATTTTTTTCAAAGTTACCAATATGAATTCTTATAGGTTGATATGTATAAATAATATCCTAATTCTATGAAAGTATAAATCTAAAATATCATTGGGATTGTAAGAAGGTTAATTCTAAAATAATTTACATGTTTATGTAATATTTAAATCAGGGTCCTTATATAAGGAGTCCATAAAATTATTAATGAAATCATTAAATAAACTCATATAAATTATATTATAAATAGAGATATCCAATGAAATTATCAAATACTCATAATATTTATGCATTCTTATAATTTTTTTTATTAATATCCTCCACTAGGAGCCTCAACTATGGGTACCCTGAATGATGATAAATATAACAAAACCATCAGGTCCCTTGAGTTGATCATACTTGGATACCATCCTAAAAAAATATAATTGTTCATAATGGTCTCCTTATTTATCATTTAGAAATAAAAAAATGAGGATTCCTATTTACGTCATTTCATTTATAAATGGATAACCACATAGTGAAAAAAATAATGAATAAATTATTTAGAATCAAGATCCTAAATATTATCTTTTGGTTCAATTATGTCAAAACATTCCATAAAATAAGATGTCATGATGATTGTATCAGTCCATAGAATAATTAAGATGGGAAAAAACATCCCTTTTGGTCTACAAAATATCAAAATATTTTTTAAAAACATCTCAGTAGTCTTCTATTTAATGAGGAAGTGAAATCCTGAATATATGTCGATGATATAAAGAAACATCTATGAAAATTGGAATTTGATTATTCTAGCTTAATGAAACTAATACCCTACTCTCCTAAATATAGGATACCACTCACTATGAAATATGAGGGTAATTTTATTGGGATATATAAACTAAACTTTATGATGATAAAAAATAAATCTAATATTTTAAACTAACCATACAATTCATGAAAATATTTATTTATAATATGTCAGGGTAGTGAATTATGACCACCCAGATGACCTCATTTTCAATAGTAATAACCATGCACTTGGGGAATTGAAATGATTGTTCCTTGATTCTTCCTAATATATTTTAACGATACATCATTAATTGATTGTTAAATGAACATAATATTAACACATTGGTCATTGTATATGATAAAAATGTATGGGATTTACCTATAAAAATTAATGTAAAGAATAAAAAGGATGAAAGAAACATCATAAATATCATTCAGATAAGATTCATAGGCTTCATACATTACTACATAATTAAATTTTACCTCATATTTAACATAAGAATCTATAAATGTAAGAGAATTCATCATTTCATTATAAAGATATACACTACTATTGTATGAACCAAAATAAGCTTGAGATCCATTAGTAAGAGTGGACCTATCTCTACAACCACAGGTTATTCATTAGAAAAATGATTAAAGTAACTGAAATATTTATAATATTGGATTTTTAGGGTTTAATATATTTAAATAGTATTTCTATAAACATGAATCTTAAATTGATATCAAAAAATCAATTTTTGTTCTGGACAATCTTCTGAAACATGTCCTGATGTAGACTAGACACAATTACTAAACTTCTTTTTCTGACTAGTTGATGCACAATTTTTACACCTATAACAAATTTATAATTAAATTATCTTATATTATCAGCAATAAATACCAAATTCATATCACTTGTATCAACCACCTGTATAAAATTTACCTATCGAAGAAGAATTATCAACAATATAATTTTCTCCATCAAAACTATATTGATCATCCATGATCGTAAGTAAAAACATGTTTTTAGGATAGGTGAACTGAATTTTCTTATTATGTCACATTAAATATAAATAATTATTCTCCATACTATGAATAAAAAAGAATCAATTATTTTCTAGCCATAAAATATTTGGCGAATTTTGTTGATTAAATAGAATTTGAAAAGTAGTCCATGTTTTATCCATATGTAAATGTTATTAAATATCGTAATCCTGAAATTTCATTCCATGTACATCAACAACTTATGTGAAGAAACCCAACTACGAATGATCATGAATCATTATGTATTGGAATATCCTTTGAATTACATTATTCCAATATTATAGTTCTTAGTTTCTCCTATTACCATGAATGATAGTTGGATTTTAGTTGGTGAAGTTCAAAACATAATATATCATTAATTCCCAGTGTAAAACATCCATATGACTAAGTGCTTTAATGATCTTGATGTCTACAAGCACTAATGTGTTTTCTTCTATTGGATTCAATTATGAATCATGCCTTCCAGCATCATCTCTTGGGTTAGGAATTCCTAAAATATAAGGAATTATAAATTAAAAAATAGATAACATGTTAATTGAGAAAAGAACTTAACTAATCACATATTACCTTAAATTTTAATAATTTAAGGAAAAAAACATTATAAAAACAATAGAAATGAAGTAATTTTTTTTCTAATTAACCCAAAACTAAACTAAACTCTTTTGGAAAACCCATAAATAATTTATGGCTACTCAACGTGGGAAATGGAATTGATCTATCTAGGAACCCATCTACACTTACCACCAGATATTAGGAGGTCCTATCTCCTATCAACCATAAACCCTATACCAAATCCAGGTAGTGTAATTACACATCTAGCTAGGTATTTCATTTGATACTATATTTTAATGAACCAACTGAGGTTGACATCACATGTCACCCAATATTCCAAACATCAAGGGATATGTCAACACACAAACAATAAATCCCTCATGTATAATAAAAATAAGTTAAATAATTATATTACAACATAAAAATTGATAAATATGTCTAAGACATTCATACCAATTAAGGATGATAATTCAAAGATAACCAATGGAAACACAACATCCAAAAACCATATCTATATATCAATATTATTCATAACTATCTCAACCCATTGTGAAGACAATAGTATCCATGTGAAGTAAGTAAAGAAAATAATATCCTTTAATTTACATGTGTCTTTAAGAAAAAAAAATTTACTACCAAATTAATATGTGGGGTGTGAGAAAAATACCTTGTAGGATACAACCAATAATCTATAAAATTATATTCACCAAGAAACCATTATTTCTAGAATTCATCAAAAAAACATTTTTATAAACGTATTTTATTTAAAGACTCCTTACATAATCTTTACCTTGATTTTACCATTCAAAAAAATTAGTATTCAATTCAATAAGTATATGGAAATCCTCCTGAATGAATAAATTAAAGGTAAATAATAAAATTATTCAGAACATAAAATATAAAAAAGTGAGATTTCCTAATCATAGTACATAAAAGACATAGAGATAAAAAACAACATGGGAACTAGCATATGGCAATGAGTTATTGTGAATTGTAATAAATGTTAAATATATAAGTACAAGGATATAAATAATTACATGTTTTAAAATAGTCTATTGGCATCAGGATAACCTATATCTTCTATAAAATAATTACAACCAATAATAAATCTCTAGTTTTGTATCACTCATAATAGATAGCATAGGTCAAAACCCCTACACATCTACGGATCCAAAATATCTATTCATTACATTAACATTCACACAATAAAAGACAAAATTTCATAAAAAATGTTCATAATAAAGTCATAAGTTCTATAATGATTGAATATCCATTCATTAATTAAAATGATTTTTGATGAATTTTATCAATCACATGATGAGAACAAGACTATTTTTAAAACACCCCTTTTAAGACACGATTTATATGCAACCCACGATATAATTTCATAGAAAATTATAAAATGATATAACATCAATCATTACCATAAACCAAAAAATGAATTGATAAGACTATATATTAAATCACATGACTGAACAATTATATTTAAAAGCCAACCTTGAAAACATTAAAACCCAAATTAATATTAAAAATGATGATGGTAATCGATGATATCCTATCTTCACGATCATAGAACCCTAATGATCATAATCAGTTCCCTATAAAACCCTATATATCTTGTAATAACATCCCAATTAGATTATAATGAGACAAAGTTATGTGATATTGATTATAGATATTGGTAGGAGGGATAAATTGAGGGGAGAATAAAACATACCTTTAAGAGATCCACTGAAGACGATCAAGAATTTTTAAGGAATCAAGAATATAACCCTAAAGTGAAATAAGGATAGGATAATTTGATCATTTTCAATACTTTATGGATATTCGAATTAAAAAATCCAAGTTAATCAAGTTAATTTTCTAGTTGGGAAAATTTAATACAAGTCGCACTATTAGGCCACATGGTAAGACAGATGTTGTACTACCCATGTGGTAGATAATACCCCTTGAATACCATATCACAAGCTTATATAAGAATAGATGAATTGATAAAGAAACTATACATAAGTTGGGCGAAAGCCTATATACCAATCACATTTATTCAAATGGATTTCATCAAGACTCATATAATTAGAAAAAAAAATCCCAATAATTTCGAGAGCACTCTGGAACAAATAGTCTGTATCAGATTATTACCAAATAGTTAAAAAAATCTCCTAAACTGGGAATTTGGTATATTAAACCAAAACTACTGATTTTAATACCCCAACTACAAAAGGCCTCTAAAACTTCATAAATGATAAATTATACTCAAAAATACCAATGTGTGTAACCTAGATGGAATATCATGAGTTACAGAAGTTTACATTAGAGAAATGATAAATTAACTTGTGAATTAGGTTAGAAATGGTATTCATGGTTAAGCATAGGGATCTCATTGGTGAAAAGAATATTATTAATTATCATATAATAATATTTATTTTGTTATATATTCTAGTTTTCGTATATAAATTGTTCCCATATATTTTATTTATAAATAATTTTTTATTATCATTTTATGTTGGAAGACGTATTGTATAATATAATTTCTAAATAATTGAATATTAATTGATAGAAAAAAAAATTCATTAATTTGATTAAAATAAAAATAATATAAAATGAAAATAATGTAATTTCAAATAAAATGGGAAATTATTTGTAATGACTAACAGATTTATGTAACATGGTCATTTTTTCATACAGAAGAATTTATTAGTCATAGAATATTCAGTTCCATATATTAAAAAAATTATGAAATAGAGAAAGATGTATAGATATCGTAATTAAATTTAGATAGAATATATATTAACTCATTGATTCCAAAAAACATTTAATAGTAAAGAATCATGGTTAATAAGAATAATGAAAAAACTAATGAAATAGTTTTTATATAATAAACAATATATTATATTTCTAATATGAATATATATGGTCTATTTTTCAAATTATATATTACATAACTATAAATACATGATTATGTGAAACTGGTTTAATAATTTAAAATATCATTCATCTTGAAATCATGATTCCATAATTCTCTAATGATTCTATTTATCATATTTATATACGTATAATATATATATATATATATATATATATTGGTAAATTTATTTTTACTAATCAAAATTAATATTTATAATTTGATAGATTTTGGAGGAATTTTATTAACATATCATAGTACAATTATAATCTCATAAAATATTCTTACAAAATAACTTTTTTGATTTCATAATTTTAATTACATTTAAAATATGTAAAGGATAATATTGTAATTGAATATTTAATTCTGTTATATAAATAAAAAACATTATAATTGAATTTGAAATAATTTAATTTTAATTATTGTATATGGATATTAATGTTTTCATTCATTGTATAAAATATAATTTTATATGTTATTTCATTGGAATTAGATTACTAAATAAGATATTTCATTAAAATATAAAATGATATATTTTAATTTAAAAAATATTTCATGATTAATTTATAAATAACTATATTTAATATTTTAAATTTAATACGTAAATTTTTTCAAATGTTTTAACAATATTAATATTTAATATTTTACTTTTTGAAATTATATTTTACAAAAATATGTAATATTTTTTGTAGAGTAATTTATTCTCATGTTAAAATTATTTGCACATATTTAATATCACTAAATAATAAAATTATATCATACTATGATAAATAATTCATTTAAAAAATAATGTGTCTATTTGAATAATGAAGTTTCTATGTTGAGTAGAAAATAGAGAATTGAAAAACAATTAAGTTATATTTTTTAAAATTATATTATTCTCATATTAAAAATATTATTTTTTAAAAAAATTTATTATACATTTAAAATGTATTTTTATGTCTTATATTTTGTGAAATTTTGTTATTTTTAAAAAATTGAAAAAAAATTGTAAAAACATTTGAAATGACATTTCACCTCATCAATGTGACATCATATATTTGAATGAATGAAAATATCATTAAATTTGGTTCTTCAATACTTAATATATATCTAACAATTATAGTCTATCATTAGTGACTGTAATGGAGAGTTTCTATTTTAGTGAAGCACTTAAAAATGTGAAATAGAAATTAAATAATAATTTATTCAACAAAATACTTCTCCAAAATACTATATTTACCCACAACAATTCCTTTTTTATCATTACACAATGATTTAGATCTCAATCCATTGATTTTTCATGGATTCACTCCAAGAGATCTCATTGAAATATTCAATAATTTCATTTGATAGAAGGTCCATCTCCAATACTAGAAGCTTATATAAGGTAATGGTTTCTCTTCCTCTCATTTGATATTATTTCCCAAATTTTGTTAGAAAAAACATAAATATAGGTTTAATTTAATTATATAAATATATTTTTTATTCAAGTATAATCACATCTAGATTTTTTTTTAAAATAATGTTGGATCCCTCTCATAGTAACCTCTTTAGAAGATTTTACTACGTGAGTGTATTTGTTAATGTTACTACACTATTATTTTCCTATTATATTTATTTTTTTCTAATAAATATTAAACATAAATTTAAAATAAATAAATACATATGATAAACTATATTAAAATATTTTTTATCATTAATGAATGGTATATTTTCTATACAGAATATTAACTTTTCATAATTTGTTACCATGTTAATGTAAGGATCCCATTTTTCAAAATTTTCAATTTATATTTAATTTTTTTAAAACTTCCATTTCATTTTCAATTTTTTTATTCTATTATTTAATTTTAATCATTTTTATTACCATATTAATGATATTATTTGAATAATATCTCCCATTATACTCAAATAATACAATATTCATAAGTTGTTGTAATGTTAAAAAACTCATAAATGTAATTCTATTTTTTATTAATCATTGATTAAAAATACATATGAATTCCTTTTATTTTTCATATTACGGATTAATTATTTCATTGAGGATTCTTTCTGTAAATAAAAATTATTATTATGTATCTATTATAGTAACTATTAAGAATAAAAAAAGTTAAACTTGATTCTAGGATAGCTCAACCTTTTCTATCAAAATATTCTAACATTGACGTTTCTTCTACATTTTCAATATACCTGATGCAAATCAAGTATCAGTTATTAAATAAACAAAATTTTATAGGGTATTTACCCATAATTTCATTCGACTTCTAGAAGTTTGGATCAAATTTAAATTTTACTTGCACTAGGTGGGTGTATCAATATTTATGAATATATATATATATATATATATGGGAGTTTCTATCCCTTTTATTATTTATACACTTCACTAGTGAATAGAACAATCTTACTCAAGACACACCATAGTTCAGAATGAATCTATATAATTTAGTGAAGTGAGGAACTAAATAAATTGTTTGATACTAATGATGAATATATCAAATATAGAAGACTATGTCCACAATTGGTTTTGTTTTCTTAGCCCAAAAACTTATATTTCCACATTTATTATTATCTTAGAGCTACAAAATGGGTATATCCATTTATTTATAATCCATGAATAAACTAGTTTCAATTTAATTACTAATATAATATTCAAAAAATCTCATATATATCTTATACCAACTCAATGTAGATCAATTTTGAAGACCAGTGTCATAATTATTCAAAATAAATATGATCACTTTGTTTAAAGTGAGATGATCTTTAAGGATGCATCGAACACCACAGAAAATGAGATATCTCATACAATAATAAATAATGGGTGTCCGTTTATCTTATCCAAACATTATAATATTGATATTTATCATTCACACCTTTTTTATGATCTTATTGAATATAAGTTATTATCATTATATGATACGTTAATATCTCTCCATTATTTTCTGTCATTAAAAATACACATGATCTATCCCTCACAACGAAATCAGATATATACACTTCAAGAAAACATATATAATGTATTGTTCCATTATATGATCATATTATGAAATTTTAAATAAAATTATCGAGGGTATACAATGTTGATTCATGATAAATATAAATACCCATCATTCATCTTCTATTTATTTTAAATACAAAATTATTTTAAAGTGTTATTTCAAAATTTGAATTTTCAAAGTCCCCCTTATTTATTTTATATTATCATGTAATTCAAACTCATAAATATTTAATATTTTAATTCTCACAAAAAACATCTATAAAAACATGTATTTATTCAATTATCTATGAGACTTAGGATATTTTTGTAATCAATCATTCCCTGAAAAATTTATTACTATTTATTTATTTTCTATGTCTATATATGATCATGCTGCAATGTAATCTGGAATTCCATAAACTCACCCTTTCACTACTAAAATCCATGATTTTTAATAATTTTATGTGAAGTTTTATTAAATAATTAATTGGGTGGAGAATATTTTAAATTGTATATATTTATGTTTCCATCATTAAATAGAAATTATACATCATTTAATTGAATCCTCAAGAAATATTTGTCCCTTTTGAGAACTTATCTTCTCAAATTTCACAATGTATTTAGAATTAAAAGGTATAAGTTTTTCTATATGATAAGAAATAAATTTTTTAAATATTAGTAAGTTATCATATAATTATTTTAATGGGTTATTATGCTCCATAGTGTGTTATGTTTCCTTACAATATTTATTCTCTGTTTTCATTTCTATATGTCAAATGAACATTATGAATCTTAGAGTACACCATATGGTGTTCCATGATAATTTTTTTCATTTTTTATATTCTAGGATTAAAAATTTCATGTTGTTGAATAATAAAAATATTCCTCATATTTTTCCTTATTATGTTTTGAAAGGTCCATAAGATTTTATATGTTAACATTAGGATATTATACATTCTTTGACACCTTTTATCAAATGTTGACATAAAAATATTTGATATTATAGAGCCACATCCAACATATTCCCACATGTAATTCATTCATATCGTCCATAAACATTGTAAATATTCATTACACCACTTATTTATGAAATGTATAATTAATAAATAATTTTCTCAATAATCTTATAAATCATTTCATTGATAATGTTTTATATCAAATTTAATTTTTTTAATATTTTCAGATTATCTCAATACATATTTACAAACTATCAAAAAAATTGAAAATGGAATAATTAAATGAAAATTTATTCAATATTAACCTAAATATTTTAAAGAATTAGTAAAATATGTAAATATTACTTGTAATCATTCAACGGTCTTCCACAACCTCAAATAAATTTCTTTATCATCATTTCTATGTAAATTCATAGAAAAAATAAGTTTAACTAATAATAATATGGATTAATATTACTAGAAGACTTCATCATCTTCTTCATATATAAAATATGTCCATTATTCTCTACAATTAATGGAACTCAACTTTAAATTCTATAAGTTCAAATCACCCTAAAAATTATAATATGAAACTGCAAGATGGATTTTCATTTTTTCCCAGATAAATGCAGTTATAAATATATTATTTCATCATATCACATCTCACTACTACATTAAATATACTTTAACTAACATCAATAATGTAATTTAATTCCTAAAACCATATTCAATATTTGCACTTAACATCTAATAATTAATTTTCATCAAAACTATAACGTTTTTCTCTTTACCATGTCTGCGAACTCCATCCAATATCAATGATTTTCTTATTTTAAAAAATTTAAATAATCCATAATAATTCAATGGTTTTTTGAAATTATTAAAAATTAATAAAATGAGACAAATATTAGGATCCAAAATAAAATTTCAAATAAATTTATTAAACTAAAAAATAACATTAAGAATATTAATATTTATATGAATATGATATATAAAATTCTATATCAATGATTTATATTTATACCATGTGAATGAATGAATTTTCTTTATATTATTAAAGGGAGTTCTCCAAAATATCATATTAATTCTATTACTATGATAATCTATTCTCATGAATGTATATATGTATATCTTATATGTTCTAAGAACCATGTATACAATTTTTATAATTACTTTTTATTCACCATGTGAGGAACATATTTTAATTTTCATAGATAATCAAATGAATTGACCATCAATCCATTTTTCTTCTTTATTGTTCATAGATTAAATATATTTTTATTGATTAAAGGTTTTTATTCATGATATTCATCGGATTATTTTCTCTAGGGAAAAATGGAAATTTGTATAGACGTTATTTATATATATATAATTATTTATTAGTAACCTATTTTTATGATGGCGGTTTGTCTGTCAAAAATATGTATAAGGTTATTTAGTTTTTTCTTTTATATATTGATTTAATAACACAAATTTAGTAACAAATGATTCTGATTATTAGTTATTCTTACGATGTAGTAGTAGTACCTACTATAAAAAATATCCATATTATTCAACGTGTGCCTAAAATTTATTGTCTGATGACTTTTCATAAAGATATTATTGTATATTTATGATGTCAAATTTTATGAAATAAATTGTTATAAAATTAGTTATTTCATTCGATGATATTATTTATTTCATTAATAATGTAATTTAAGGATTTTATTTTCTTAATTATTTATATAAAAGGTAATTTTTATCAATTCATTTTTGATAGTTTACAAAATTATTATCTCACATAAGCTTATATATTATGATAACCCTTACTAATCAGCTTATCCCATAAGAGTTTTATTTTTCTCTATTTCACTAGGTAATGAAGATGTATATGGTGTATGAAATTATATGGGTAACCTTGATTGTGGAATAATGAATCATTTCAATAATTATTTTAGGAAACCTTAATTATATCAAATATTAATTCCATATTTTGTCCATATATTTTTCTAGTCTATAATAGACTACTCTTCATCAAATCCTACCAATCTGATCCCATGTATTCTGATTTCCATATAACGTATAACTAATTGTATCTTTTTGACAAAGGGTAAGTGATTTATACTGCGTATTAGAGAAGTATAAATAAAATAATTTTTATCAAGATTTAGAAAAATTGTATAGAATATCGACATTATAGAAAATTCTTATGAAATTAATTAAAAATATCTATTATGGGTTCAAATATAAATGGTTTTCATATATAAAAGCCGTAAAACATTAATATAATTCCATAAATTTATTTTAATCTATTTTTAAATTGTAATGTTCCATAATAATATTAATTTCCTTTCCATAAAAATAATTTTTTCTATAATTTATTGAATCATGTCAACACTTTTGAAAATTATTATAGTTTTCATAATTAGAAAATTGATGATGGTGGGGTTATTATAATTATTCAATGTAAAAAAGTACAGATTTAACAATGGTTTATTTTCATTTTTGACATCGATTTTTAATGGATTTATATAAAGGGGACGTAAAATATAATATTTTTGGTGTTAGTTTTCAAAAACTAATGCCGAAAATGAATTTGTGCTTCCTTTATGGAATCGGGTTTAAAAATTAACAAATGTCAAAAAAAATTCAGAGATGGTTATTTTAAAAACTATTGCCAAAAATCTTGTGCAGCCAATTTTTCTACGTCAATTTCTTATAAACCAACATGGAAAACCATTTTAGGTGTCTATTTATAAGATAAACTAATGCCTAAAGTAAACAAAGAATTCAAAAAATACATAATATTAAACAAAATACTCAAAATACCTATAATAAAACAAAGTATACAAAAATAAAATAGTATTTATCTTATACTAAAAAATTATAAAAAAATAAATCTTTTTATCTAGTTAATCAAAAATATAACTATGCCTTGGTATTATAATGTTCAATTAAAATACACATACTGGAAATTGATGACATGCTCATTGTTGGTAATTGTTGAAGCCTTCTTTTTATATCATTGTGTTTAAACAGCTCTTATAAAAAAAGAATTAGTTTTTTGAACACATGTTATTATGAAAGTGAAATATTATTTAAAAAAATTAGAATATACATGCCTCAAATCATAAAAAGACTTCAAAATAGTTCTAAAACAAAGACTGAATATGAGAAAGTTTATTTTTGGTATAAGTCACATTATCATTGAACGATTATAACAACATTGAATGATATGATTTTACGAAATAGAATACCATGATATAAAATATAAATAAAATATAACTAAACATATAAATTTCATTAGTTACCCCATTTATGATTATCTCATACATGAATAATATAACATAATAACCACATTTGACATGTCCTTGTTGATGACGACATTATGGTTATAAATCATTAATTCAACAATAAAAAACCAATATATATATATATATCCAAAAATCAGAACAATGTCTAACAAAAATAATAATTACATTTAGTTCCACATAATTGATTTCATTTTTTTATCGACATGTGTTCTTTTTGATATATTTTTTCATAAACTGCATTTCCATATATTTGAACTAGTAATTTATTTATAAAATAGAAGAAATAAATGTAATGACCTTAAGAAAAAAATTACATTTCTAATAAGGTGGAAAAACATTTACGAACAAAACCTAGGGAAGAGAAAACCCAATATAAGGTCCATTCACTTGGAACAAATACACTTAAAATCCAATGCCCCCTACAACAATGTTTTTTGAAACTAATGTGATTTTAATTATCATTAGTTCATAATTATTTTTCTGTTATTACTTGTCATGAAATGTAAATAATCAACCTCCAATCATGGTATGTTATAATATTTCACTATAAATAAATCTTTACTTTTTTACTTCACAAGTTGAATTTCCATGGAAATGTATTCTTATTCTATAAAACTATAAATCGGTGTGATGTACTTTTTTACAAGAATTGTGTGCAAATACATAATTTAAAAAGGAATTATTGTTAGTCAATTAAACTATCTTTTATTAAATAAGTAAAAAATAAAACATCAATTTACTTCCATATAAAACAACTGAAACACAATCAAGCTGAGCTCTTCAAAATAAACTAGATGCATGATATATTCTTTGGGTAATATCATTATATAATCTCTTCCCCATATATCATACATAATCTAAAACTCATATATATTATTCCGGGAATAATAATCCGGATATAATCTATTTATCCTATAAGAATTTTCAGAATTACCTACTGTAGATTCTTCTTGAATGCGTTATTTCAATAATTTAATTTATTTTAAATTCAAATAATACTATATAAGTTAAATTTCCTAAAAAATTATATGTAATTTTTAATTATATGTAATTAATATTTAAAAAATACTTACCTTGAATGAAAGATAATAGTGAAGACAAGTTGGACAAACTAAAAAATTACCCAGACAATCCCTAACACTGTTTATATTCTTATTAATAAATGGTAGTAAAACATTAGGATAAAGAATATCAAGTATTGATACTCTAACCTGACCGATATGGATAGGCTGTTGATGTTCATAATCCCCCAAAAAATGTATGAGTCCTAATGCAACAATATATGTATGAGTATATTCAACAAAGAACTCAGAATATACAGTTTGTTCTAAGAGAGGATGGGGAGGATCAATGTAGGTTGGTTGGGTAGGGTAGTCTAGCTGGGATACAAGTGGAGTATCAAAATATGTATGAATGTTAGGTCGGGCAGTTTGGGTAGACTGGGAAGGCTGTGCAGATTGTGACTATCTTTTCAATTGTTCTAACAAAGCCTGATGCTTGGATTCTTGAATTTATCACCCAAAGACTAATTTATATCTTTTATCTTAGCTTTTAAGGATTCTATTACTGGGACTTTGGATTGCTTAATCAGAACAAAAACACTCTGAATAATTACACCCATCTGAAATCCTCTAACATGGATGGGGTTTTCTGCCTTTATTAAATTAGTGGCTCAGATGTCCATCCTACCCTCCGTGATAAAAGATCCATGTGTCTCTTACATCTAATATTCATCCTAAAATGAAAAAAGAAAAATTTATCTTAGTGTATATAATTTATAAAATTGAAAAATTCATGAAAAATAAAAAATACTTACATAAAATTTTATCATCTACTTTATTAAATTCATTTTTATAATGTTTTTTATTTTTCCTTCTTCTCAATAGTTTTCATTTTTCATGGTGAGTAAGAGGAGATGGAGGACCACACTTGACCTCTTAGAAACCACTAATATATTATGATCATAATTATTCATATTTTTAATGAATCATTTTCTACTCTAATAATGTATACCCTCCACCAGATAAATTATGAGGGTATACATTTTTTAACTAGAAATCTTGATGACATCTCTTGTAGGCATGTTAAATTAAAATAAACTAATATGTAATTAGATAAATATATTATAAATTTTATAGTATAAAATAATTATCATACCCAAAAAAAAGTTTTTCATGATGGCTGTCAAAAAATTTCATCCATGTATCTGTACCTATATATGGATACATAAAGCATGGGTGTTCAAACTTTTTCCTTCTAAAAACATTGTTTTTTTTAGTTTTGTTATAAAATAATTCCTTCGAACCAATGTTAAAGAGATATTTCTTTTCTTAATTTTTATTTTTTTCTAAAAAAAATGAATGTATTCTATAATTAAGTAAATGATATATGTATAAGGCCCCAGCCTTAAACCTTACATAATCTTGAGTTATTACAAGATTACACATTGAGGATCTTTTCAGGTTTAGATCTTTAGAGAATTAGATCATAAAACTTGCATTACATTCCACATTTAAACAAAGTGGTTACTTAAAAGATAGTATTCATTTTTTTCCCATAAACGGAAACATATTTAAAAAAATAAAGCATGGATTCTTTCTTGACACTTCCTTGACACTATCATCATATCATGTACATTTCCCTTGACCTGTGAAAAACATTTCAAAAAAACATGGGATGAGAATTAAAATCTCAGTAAGGGTTATAAAAAATGGAAAGGAAACATGAGTTCATATATACATAATAATTAAATCATACTTTACCCATAAAACATAGGAACTTTAACATACCTCATCAAATCATGAATAAATCATAGCAATCATAAGTCATAAAGGTAAATTGAGGCATTCCTAACATTCTTACATAGAGATTAACCCTCTTGGTTACGTTTTGAATACCCACAAACGTATATTCCCTAAATCTCTTTGGAGAAACCTTAACGATTCACTCCTTCGCGTTACCCAATGCATTGGAGAGCTATATCGGGCTCACCCGCCCTTAGTTTATCACGGAACCACCCGTCTTCATAACAATGCCCAAGAACCATAACATAATCGTACCACATAATACATGCACAAAGGAAACATAACATTCCCACATTTCAATCACAAGATATCAATAAAACACATTGATATAAAAAAACATATGAAAACCATTTCTAATAACAAAATAAAATAAAAGTAAAACATGGTATTTATTGTTCTTTTAAAAAGAAGTTATGGCCTATAGAGGAATCCAAAACTAAAATAATGGTCACGGCGGCAGAGAAGTCGTTGTCACCGCATACGTATGACAAAAACATTCCCTTTTGTCGTTTAGTAAATTATTCTTATAAATAAGATTCGTTTTGAATAAAGGTAAAAGTGAAAGGGGTTTATACACCGTATAAAAGAAAGTTGTGTATAAAACAAAATATGCCTCAATTAATTGAGATTGAGATGAAGTTTCATACAAAGACGGTATCGTTGGTTTAAGGATAAATCAATTACATAATTATGTGTGAAAAATGAATACACCAAATATAAGTGGATATTAAGTGTAAAACAATAAGATTTTATTCACACATATTCATAGAAAGACATATTCAAGGAGTACAAGTTTATCCCAAAGAATCAAATTTGGGTTAAGAAGTTCCCTTGCAAAAATTTGACAGCCTAACGACGTCACTACAAAATTCAGAAAAAGAGTTGATGAGAGATAAAAACGTTATCTCATTACATGGACATAAAATTTAAATCAATAAGGATATAGAAGAACATATCCCAACATTATAGTATGTGAATTAAAAGACATAACAAAAGAAGTCTTTTAAAAAGAGGAGGGTGAATGGTTCCCTTACTGACATGGGTATATTTCAAGACATGAACCCCATGAAAGAAGGAAAATACAACATTGATATAAATACTCATAAATGAAAGTATATTACACAATGAGTAAAATAATGGGCTGTACATACACCACTCAAAGGAAATTGTGGCAAATGTTGCATAAATCTCATGGGAATAAAAGTGAGATGAAAAATCCCTTACGAAAACCCGGTAGCCTAACAACGCCACTTAAGACTTCCAAAATGGATTGATGATAGGAAATAGGGTCTCTCATAATATTAACACAAATTTTACAGAAATAGTAATATAAAATAACATCCCCCAACATAACAAAGAGGATATTAAAATAAGTGACATAAATGAGAGTACTTAAAAAGAAAAAGAGAGGTTGGATCTCTTACGCAAATTCGGCAGCCTAACGGCGCCACTCAAAACTTCCAAAATGGATTATGGAGATAGAATAGGGTATCTCATCTTATGAAAAAAAAATTAAAGTAAGAGTAATATAAAATAATATCCCAATAACAAGAAAATGAGCTTTAAAAAGTATGACATAAAAGAGTGTACTTTAAAAGAAAGAGAGGATTCAGATCCCTTACCTCACGTCCGACTTGTCTTGTTCATTTCTTTATATTCCTGAATAATAAATTTTGGTCAATTTATAATTTCCTAAGGAACTCCTTTAAAGATTATTATTCAGTTAATATCACATATTATAATGTTATAATAACTATTTTATAATGTTAGTTCATATCAGATGTTTTTGTCGATGTTTGGTACATGAGTCAAAAATGAACTTGTTTGAAAAATGATTGTCCATGTAGTTATAAGTAAATAATTTCCAGATTAGTATTAATGATTAAAATATCATATATATCCATTACATATTCATTTTATACTATTACATATCATTTGGAGATAAAAAATGAAAAGCACCGTTCATGGAGACGGTAGGCTGTACGTACGCATGAACACTACTTTCATTTTTTCTTTGTCATATTAATGGAATTAAAAATAAAAGATATATATATATATTATAATTCCAATATAATATATATGTTATATAGGTCACATATTTTCATTAATTTCAATCTCTATACATTCCATGTATTGCATGTACGAGTCACATCACTTGAGGGGGCGGTAGTCCACACATCCTCATATAAAATTATCGCATTTACACAACATGAAAAGAATAAAGGTATTTTTTAAATATAAAATAAAGAAGCATATAGTAAACATAAATACCCTATATATCATATATAAAATACGGTGACATCATAATGGCCACCTTTAAAGGTGTTAAAAGAATATTGAACAATCATCGTTTCGTGAGGCCGAAAATCGCCAACCACAGAAACAATATGTTCTTTAACCATTAGATGAAGGTGTGTGTAAGTGTAGCTCAAATAATTCTTATAAAAACATCCTAGTATATTTAAGATACTGGAGTTGTTATAAAAGAAATGAATAAAAAGATTTTAGGGGATTGGAGAAGCAAAATAAAACAAAAGGACTCTAGTGAAGACATTACCTTAAAATCGGGTAACTCCCTTTGGTTTGAGCTCAAAGGATTTATTGGGAAGACTTATGCCCAAAGTGAGGCTTCAAGGATTTAGAGAGGGATGTGGAGAGACAAAATGGGCAGGGGTTGGCTGAGCAGAAGGCTTTGGAAGTGTGGGTAAGGTGGTAGAGGTGGGGGCCTTTTATAAGAGGAGAGGAGGGGCACTCTTGGAAAGTAAAGAAATGTTATTTATATTAGAATGAGTTTCGGATTTTATTGGTCCCACATTGATGTGTTTCAAGGATATGGTGATAATGGTTTTAAATACATCCATCCAATAGGGTTTGGACATGTTTAGGTCTTATATTTTACATTACATTTCCATTTTATTTAAATCGTTAAATAATGAGTTCATCGCTACATCATCATGATGTCATAAATAATATTATTTTTTTAATGTCTAAAAATTATAAAAAAAAATACTATGATGTAGGAAATTGTTTTATATTTCCAATTACTATTTATAGTAAAAAATCTGACTTGTATAACCCCATGTAAAAATTGTTTTAGTAAAACAACTCATGTTTGTGTCATTTTAATTTTAACATTAAATAAAAAGGTATTTATGTCATTTTCCAACAAAAGTGTCTCCATGGGGTCCCCAAGCTGACCCATGGATTGTCTTGGTCGGCCATGACTCATCCAATGAGTGTAGGACATGTGTCTAGGTCATTTAATTTTATTAAAAAATTATTCTTACCTTAAACTACACTAATTACCTCTAATCGCGATTAAAAACATAATAAGTTACTATTCACCAAAAAATTATTCTAATCCCATTGAATCACATTTTACTTCATAATGACAACCATGTATTTCAGATTTTTGAAATTCAAAACACAAAGATGGAAAAATTTCATTTAAACGGAAAAGCAGTTTTTTATAAGTACCACTTAGTGGTTTCACTATTCATAAAAAATTGATGTTTTTCAGAAAATTACAAAAAATCCACCCTAAGCTATATTTGATATTCTGAATTCAAAAATGATGTCTATTTTACAAAATTGAAAAAATATAAGTTTCATTAAATAATTTAATAATTAATTCCTGCTATCAAAACAAATAGCGTGTTTTTATGAAACAAAATGTATCAAAAGATTGAGACTAGTTTAAGTCCGATTTCAAAGTGAAATTAATTTCAATGACCAATATTGGATTAAATGGTAAAAATATATTATAATTTCACTTTAAAACCAATTAAAAAGATAATCTAATCATATAAATAAATTATATTAAAAAGAGTTTTTGAATTAAAATACAACATTTTTCACTATTTATTAAAAATTGAACTTTTTTCGAAAAATACCAGAAATTTACACAAAGTAAATTTTGATGTACCGATTCTAAAGAAGAATTTTATTTTGTCAAATATAACACATAATATTTTAAAAATTTGGATTTAAAATAGTTTCGCCATCAAAATTCGGTTAATCGATCTTTTAAAGAATATTAGAATGTTTACGCTTAAAATTGGATTCATTCGCATTTTTAATCCTCTAACATTTATTGTAAAAAGTAAAAGTATTGACAATCATATATAATCATTTTGTAGTTAGTTCTGTTCATTTCTGCCATTACAACGGCTAGGCGTTAACTACCATTTAAAATAATATTATTTTATTATTAGAGTGAAACGTAAGATTCCCAAGAAACTCGTTGTTGCGTATTGGGTACGCCGTCGAGCATAGCGTCCCCTTTAAAGTAATATTAATATTTTATTCAAAAATATGGATAAATGTGAAAATGTCATACACTTTATTTTCATGGGGTGTTACATCCTTCCCCTCTTTTGGGAATTGCGTTCTCTCAATTTTAAAATTGGGCTTGGAAACATCCTTGAATGTCCCACATCGGAACCAGAGTTGGTAAAACAATCACTTTAAAATAAAGGAAGATAAGTACAGTGGTCACTCGAGTTAACCCATACAAGGATTACATATAGGAAAACATGGATATGGATAAAAAAACAAAGGGTCATGTTTTGAGGGAGAGTGATAATAAACATGTCTAGGAGAAAGTTAATAATAAGAAAATCACAAACTTGTTATGGGTTAAACAGTATTCGATTCCCCAGTAGGAAAAGTAAACAGACAACATTTTTGTTTTAAGTTACTCTTCATTGAGGAATTTATTTTTGAGCTTAACTAAATCATAATGAAAAATACTTACTTGTCACATAGACTTTCAACTTTTACTAGTTCCTTAATCAAACTCATATTTTCTCCAAAAGACGAGTATTTAGGAAGACTTGTTCGCATTAAGAGTTCTATAATCAACTTATAGAGAATCACCAAATCCACAAAAGGGAACTATATTCTTCCCATGTCTTTATACTTTAACCAAAACCAAAACCAAAAAGGTTAGTACAAGATCAGATAATCCAGTAAAGGATAACCCTTTATAAAAAGAAAATCTATTCTTAATCTCCAAAATTTGTCCAACGAAACCCAAAGTTCAATGAGGAATATTCGATAAACAATTTGTCCATAAGATTATTCATAGTAAACCAAACTAAGATTGAAACCCAAATATTTGAAGGATTTAGTCACATAGTCCTCCAAGTTAAATCGTAACATTTATCTCCAAACAACATCAGTTTCTCTTAATGTCTCGTATTGAAAAGTAATTAACCTAATCACATATCCTCCATGATAGGTTAATAAATTTCCATAGATAACCCAAAATCAACTTACTCTTAATTCATAAAATCATCTAACTAAAAAGAATCAGTCAAACTAACCAGGGACTTCATGTAGTCCAGTGGTAGGAGATAAATACCAGTTGCACTTTGGTTGTGGGTTCGATTCCCGCAGCTTTGTCTGACGCGACGGGTTGTCACACAGTCTGCGTGTTGTCCTTTTTCCAAAATTATATAATTCTCAAATCATTCCCCAAAAAGAGATAAAATCATCAAAAATAACCATAACATAATTTAACCTCAATTTTAACTCATGCCTTTCACTTCCATCATCACATATAGTAACCCATAATTACCTCAAAAGTAAAGACCGTATAAACCAAAATGGTTCTTTATAACTATGTCTACAAAAGAACAGATAACTATTCCTTGAAAAAAAATTTCATATATTAAACATCAGGGCTATAAAAATTCTTCTAATGTAACCTCATCATTAAAAGAGACTTAATACTCTTAAGAATTTCACTATAACTCTTTAATCCCTTATATGTTGCCTTCTTACTCATTCAACATTCTTCATGATCCATCAACTATTCATTTCCAACTTATTCTGAAATACTCCTTTCCTACAAACAAAATCATGAATCATATCCTATGATTCCAAAATAGGAAAACAAAAGTTATGAAATAATCCATACCTTTGATTGGTCATTGTTAGTTTCTTCATCCTCAATCGAAATGGCATTAGGTATTGGTAAATGAATATTTGTACGATATTGGTGATCCCATTCACGAAACTTCTTCATAGGACATGTGTTTGCATAATGACCATGCACACCACATTTAAAACATTCAATTGATCCCTCAGAAAAAACTTCTTTCCCTTTCCTCGAGTCAACTGGATGCTTCCTTTTTCCATGGAAGGTTCGTGCTTTATGACCTTCATTTCCACATCTATAGAATATTTCTGTCCCTTTGAAACATTTTCCTAGGTGTTTCTTTCCACATCTTTGACACATAGGTTTTTTAACACACTTACCTTTATGATTATTACCCATAGTTCCATAGTGATTTGTTTCTAACATATATGATGCCTTATAGAAATCACCAAGGTTTAGGTGGTCAATCATGACTCCAGATAGTTGGTTGAGGATAAACACAGGAGTTCTCATTGCAGCTCCCATATCATTCAGTTGCATGCTCAAACAACTATCACAGTTTCCTTCACACCCACTTTTACTTTGGTGCCTGCTAGATCCAGCCATTTACTAAAACCAAAAAGGTCAGTGTGAGTATATCAACAAAACCATCATGTACTAATGAGGAAGATAAAAACTAAGATATACTTACTCATTCACTTTATCTAAAACTAGGACTCTTTCTGAAATCCTAACCATTATGGTAATGTCACTTATGCTTAAAGAATACCCTAACCTCTAAAGTTATCTAAACCGACCTTTGATACCAACTATAAGGCCCCAGCCTTAAACCTTACTTAATCTTGAGTTATTATAAGATTACACATTGAGGATCTTTTCAGGTTTAGAGTTTTAGAGAATTAGATCATAAAACATGCATTACATTACACATTTAAACAAAGTGGTTACATAAAAAATAGTATTCATTTTTTCCCATCAATGGAAACATATTTAAAAAAATAAAGCATGGATTCTTTCTTGTCACTTCCTTTGACACTATCATCATATCATGTACCTTTCCCTTGACCTGTGAAAAACATTTCAAAAAAACTTGGGATGAGCATAAAAAGCTCAGTAAGGGTTATAAAAATATGGAAAGGAAACATGAGTTAATATATACATAATAATGAAATCATAGTTTACCCATAAAACATAGGCACTTTAACATACCTAATCAAATCATGAATAAATCATAGAAATCATAAGACATAATGGTAACTTGAGGCATTAGTAACATTCTTACATAGGGAGTTACCCTCTTGGTTATGTTTGGAATACCCACCACAGTATATTACTTAAATCTCTTCGGAGAAACCTTAATGTTTCACTCCTTCGCGTTACCCAATGCATTGGAGAGCTATATCGGGCTCACCCGCCCTTAGATTATCACAGAACCACCCATCTTCATAACAATGTCCAAGAACCATAACATAATCGTACAACATAATACATGCATAAAGGAAACATAACATTTCCACATTTCAATCACAAGATATCAATAAAACACATTGATATAAAAAAACTTATGAAAACCATTTTCAATACAAAAATAAAAGAAAAGTAAAACGTGGTATTTATTTTTCTTTTAAAAAGAAGGTATGGCTTGTAGAGGAAGCCGAAACTCAAATAATGGTCACGGCGGCAGAGAAGTCGTTGTCGCCGCATATGTAGGACAAAAACATTCCCTTTTTTCGTTTAGTAAATGATTCATATAAAAAAGATTCCTTTTTAATAAACATAAAATTCAAAGGGGTTTATACACCATATAAAAGAAAGTTGTGTATAAAGCAAAATATGCCTCAATGAATGGAGATTGAGATGAAGTCCCATACAAAGATGGTATCCTTGGTTTAAGGATAAAACAATTACATAATTATGTGTGACAAAATAATACACCAAATATAAGTGGATAGTAAGTGTAAAACAATCAGAGGTTATTCACACATATTCATAGAATGACATATTCAAGGAGTACAAGTTTATCCCAAAGAATCAAATTTGGGTTAAGAAGTTCCCTTGCAAAAATTTGATAGACTAACGGCGTCACTACAAAATTCAAGAAATGAGTTGATGAGAGATAAAAATGGTATCTCATCAAATGGACATAAAATTTAAATCAATAAGGATATAGAAGAACATATCCCAATATAATATAATGTGAATTAAAAGACATAATAAAATAAGACTTTTAAAAAGAGGAGGGTGAAAGGTTCCCTTACCGACATGGGTATCTTTCGAGACATGCACCCCGTGAAAGAAGGAAAATTCAACATTGATGTAAATAATCATAAATGAAATTATATTACACAATGAGTAAAATAATGGACAGTACATGCACCACTCAAAGGAAATTGTGGAAAATGTAGCATAAATCTCGCGGGAATAAAAGTGAGATGAAAAATCCCTTACGAAATCTCGGCAGCCTAACGGCGCCACTTTAGACTTCCAAAATGGATTGATGAGAGGAAATAGGGTCTCTCATCATATTAACTTAAAGATTACAGAATGATTAATATAAAATAACATCCCCCAACATAACAAAGAGAATCTTAAAATAAGTGACATAAAGTAGAGTACTTAAAAAGAAAGAGAGAGGTTGGATCTCTTACGAAAATCCGGCAGCCTAACGGCGCCACTCAAAACATCCAAAATGGATTGATGAGAGATAATAGGGTCTCTCATCATATAAACATAAAAATTACAGTAAGAGTAATATAAAATAATATCCCAATAACAAGAAATATGAGCTTTAAAAGGAATGACATCAAAGAGTGTACTTTAAAAGAAAGAGAGGAGTCGGATCCCTTACCTCAAGTCCGACTTGTCTTGTTCGTTTCGTTATATTACTGAATAATAAATTTTGTCAATTTATAATTCCATAATTACCTCTTTTAAAGATTATTATTCAGTTCATATCACATATTATAATGTTATAATAATTGTTTAATAATGTTAGTTCATATTAGACGTTTTTGCTGATGTTTGGTACATGAGTCAAAAATGAACTTGTTTGAAAAATGATTGTCCATGTAGTTATAATTAAATAATTTACATAATAGTATTAATGATTAAAATATCATATATATCCAGTACATATTCATTTTATACTATTCCATATCATTTGGAGATAAAAAATGAAAATCACCGTTCATGGAGACGGTAGGCCGTACGTACGCATGAACGCTACTTTCATTGTTTCTTTGTCATATTAATTGAATTAAAAATAAATGATATATATATATATATTTATTTATTTATTATAACTCCAGTATAATATATATTTTATATAGTTCACATATTTTCATTAATTTCATTCTTTATAAATTCCATGTATTGCATGTACGAGTCACATTACTTGAGGGGGCGGCAGTCCACACTTCCTCATATGAAATTATCGCATTTACACAACATGAAAAGAATAATGGTATGGTTTAAATATAAAATAAATAAGAATATAGTAAACATAAATACCCTATATATCATATATAAAATACGGTGACATCATAATGGCCACCTTTAAATGTGTTAAAAGAATATTGAACAATCATCGTTTCGTGAGGCCGAAAATCGCCAACCACAGAAACAGTATGTTATTTAACCATTAGATAAAGGTGTGTGTAAGTGTAGCTCAAATACTTATTATAAAAACATCCTAGTATATTTACGATACTGGAGTTGTTACAAAAGAAATGAATAAAAAGAGTTTAGGGGATTGGAGAAGCAAAATAAAACAAAAGGACTCAAGTGAAGACATTACCTTAAAATCGGGTAACTCCCTTTGGTTTGAGATCAAAGGCTTCCTTGGGAAGACTTCTACCCAAAGTGAGGCTTCAAGGAGTTAGAGATGGATGTGGAGAGGCAAAATGGGCAGGGTTTGGCCGAGAAAAAGGCTTTGGAAGTGTGGGTAAGGTGGTAGAGGTGAGGGCCTTTTATAAGAGGAGAGGAGGGAAACTCTTGGAAAGTAAAGAAATGTTACTTTATTTTAGAATGAGTTTCATATTTTAATGGTCCGACATTAATTTGTTTCCAGGATAAGGTTATAAGGGTTCAAAATCCACCCATCCATTAGGTTTTGGACATGTGTAGGGCTTATATTTTACATTATTTTTCCATTTTATTTAAATCGTTAAATAACGGGGTCATCGCTGCATCATCATGATGTCATAAATAATATTTTTTTTAATGTCTAAGAATTATAAAAAAAATACTATGATGTAGGAAATATTTTTAGCTTTCCAATGACTATTTATAGTAAAAACTCTGACCTGTATAACCCCATGTAAAAATTGTTTTAGTAAAACAACTCATATTTGTGTCATTTTAATTTTAACATTAAATAAAAAGGTATTTATGTCATTTTCCAACCAAAGTGGCTCGATGGGGTCCCCAAGTTGACCCATGGAATTTTTTGGTCGGACATGACTCATACAATGAGTGTAGTACATGTGTCTGGGTCATTTCATTTTATTAAAACATTATTCTCACCTTAAACTACACTAATTACCTCTAATCGCGATTAAAAACTTAATAAGTTACTGTTCACCAAAAAATTATTCTAATCCCATTGAACCACATTTTACTTCTTAATTACAACCATGTATGTCGGATTTTTGAAATTCAAAACACAAAGATGGAAAATTTTCATTTAAACGGAAAATCAGTTTTTTATAAGTACCACTTAGTGGTTTCACTATTCATCAAAAATTGAAGTTTTTCAGAAAATTACCAAAAATTCACCCAAAGCTATATTTGATATTACGAATTCAAAAAGGATGTATATTTTACAAAATTCAAAACATATAAGTTTCATTAATTAATTTAATAATTAATTCCCGCTGTCAAAACAAATAGCGTGTTTTTATGAAACAAAATGTAACAAAAGATTGACACTAGTTTAAGTTCGATTTCAAAGTGAAATTAATTCCAATGACAACTATTGGATTAAATTGTAAAAATATATTCTAATTTCACTTTAAAACCAATTCAAAAGATAATCTAATCATATAAATAAATTAGATTAAAAAGTGGTTTTGAATTAAAATACAACACTTTTTACTATTCATTAAAAATTGAACTTTTTCAGAAAAATACAAAAATTTACACAAAGTAAATTTTGATGTCCCGATTCTAAAGTTGAATTTTATTTTTTCAAATATTACACATAAAATTTTCAAAAAGTTGATTTAAAAGAGGTCCTCCATCAAAAGGCGGTTAATCGACCTTTTAAAGAATATTAGAATGTTTACGCCTAAAATTGGATTCATTCGCATTTTTAATCCTCTAACATTTATTGTAAAAAGTAAAAATATTTACAAACATATACAATAATTTTGTAGTTAGTTCTGTTCATTCCCACCATTACAATGGCTAGGCGTTAACTACCATTTAAAATAATATTATTTTATTATTAGAGTGCAACGTAAGATTCTCAAAAACTCGTTGTTGCGTATTGGGTACGCCATCGAGCATAGTGTCCCCTTTAAAGTAATATTAATATTTTATTCACAAATATGGATAAATGTGAAAATGTCATACACTTTATTTACCTAGGGTGTTACAATATGTCACCTAAAAGTTTCAATATTCATAAAATGGTACAAAATATAAATTGAGATATTTTACCACCACGGCCTACCAATGTTGTTATTTCTCTATCTTATCCACTGACATCCAATTAGGATATAATATATTAATCCTACAACAGCACTACATTGATATATAACTAATAAAAGAACATAATTTGGGGTAGATGCATTATTATTTTCATCAAAAAATATGTAATATCTCATCTTCATGGGAAGTTATCGTTTTTTTAAAAGTGTTATACAACATTTACGAACATGAGAACTTGGTTTCTCTGTAGTAATAGGAGAAGTGTTGTAACACCCCAGGTAAATAAAGAATATGAAATTTTCTTATTTATCCAAATTTTTGAATAAAATATTAATATGACTTTAAAGGGGACGCTATGCTCGATGGTGTACCCAACACGCAACAACGAGTTTCTTGGGAATCTTACGTTGCACTCTAATAATAAAATAATATTATTTTAAATACTAGTTAACATGTAGCTGTTGTATTGGAGGGAATGGATATAAATTACTAAAATATGATTATATATGTTTTTAAATGTTTTTACATTTATCCAATAAAAGATAATGGCTTAAAATATAGAAAGAATTCAATTTTAGGCGTATATGCCCTAGTTTTCACTAAAGGTTCACTTATCACCTTTTGATGGCGAACCGTCATTAAATATAGTTTTGTTCACTCTTATAAATTATATTGGACCAAATAAAACTCTTCTTATGAATCGGGACATCAAAATTTACTTTGTGTAAATTTTTGGTATCTTTCTGATAATGTTCATTTTTTTAATGAATAGTGTAAAATGTTGTATTTTAATTCGAAACCTCTTTTTAATATAATTTCTTTATATGATTATATTATCTTTTTAATTGGTTTTAAAGTGAAATTAGAATATATTTTTACCATTAAATCCAATAGCGGTCGTTGGAATTAATTTCACTTTGAAATCGACCTAAACTAGTGTCAATCTTTTGATACTTATTGTTTCATAAAAACACGCTATTTGCTTTGACAGCGGGAATTAATTATTAAATTAATTAATGTGACCTATATGTTTTGAATTTTTTAAAATAGACTTCATTTTTTATTTCATAATATCAAATATATCTTAGGGTAAATTTTTGGGAATTTTCCAAAAAACTTCATTTTTTGATGAATAGTGAAACCACTAAGTGGTACTTATAAAAACTGATTTTTCCATTTAAATGAAAATTTTCCATCTTTTTGTTTTTAATTTCAAAAATCTGACATTCATGGTTGTCATTAAGAAGTAAAATGTGGTTCAATGTGATAAAAATAATTTTTTGGTGAATAGTAACTTATTATGTTTTTAATCGCGATTAGTGGTAATTAGTGTAGTTTAAGGTAAAAATAATGCTTTAATAAAATGAGATGAGCTTGACACATGTACTACCCTCATTGGTTGTGTCATGGCCGAACAAGACAAGCCATGGGTAAAATTGGGGACCCCATGGAGCCACTTTGGTTGGGAAATGACATAAATAACTTTTTATTTAATGTAAAAGTAAAAATGACACAAACATAATATGTTTTACGAAAACAATTTTTACATGGGGTTATAAAGATCATATTTTTGATTATAAATATTCATTGGAATGATAAAATGATTTCCTACATAATAGTATTATTTTTATAATTTTTAGACTTTAAATAAATTAAATTATTTATGGCATCATGATGATGCAGCGATAACCTCATTATTTAACGATTTAAATAAAATGAAAATATAATGTAAAATCTACAACCTACACATTTCCAAAACCAATTGGATGAGTTGATTTAGACACCCTATCACCTTATCCTCTAATTATATCAATGTTTTTCCCTTTAAATCCGAAACTCATTTTCAAATAAAGTAATATTTCTTTACTTTCCAAAAGTGCCCCTCCTCTCCTCTTATAAAAGGCCCCCACCTCTACCTCATTTCACACACTCCTCAAGCCTTTGGATCGGCCAAACCCTGCCCATTTACTCTCTCCACATCCCTCTCCTCATCCTAGAGGATTCCCTTTGGGCAAAAGCCTTTCAAAGGAATCCTTTAGGCTCAAATCAAAAGGAGTTACACTTTTAAAGGTAATTCATTCTCTCATGTTCATTTGTTTTATTTTGCTTCTCCAACCCCCTAAACTCTTTTTATTTATTTCTTTTGTAAAAAAACCAGTATCTTCAATATACTATGATTTTTTTATAATATTTAATCGATCTACACTCTCACACGACTACATAAAATGGTTAAAGAACATACGGTTTCTGTGGATGGCGAATTTCTGCCTCCCGAAACGATGATTGTTCAACATTCTCTTAACACCTTCATAGGTGGCCATTAAGATGTCACTAGATTCATATATGATATATAATATGTTTATGTTTTACTTATGCTTCTTTATTTTTCATTTTTATCTTACCATTATGGCTTCCATTATGTGTATACGCAATATCTTCATTTTAGGAAGTGCGGACTACCGCCCCCTCAAAGTGATGTGATTCGTTAATGCCATTCATGGGACGTATAAAGGATGGATTTAATGTCATTATATACGATGTTATACTGGAATTCTTATATACCTCTATATAATTATTATTTCTTTCCATTAATGTATGAGATTGAAATGAAAGTAGCGTTCATGCGTATGTACGGCTTACCGTCTCCATGAACGGTGCATTTCATTTCTTATCCCCAAATGTAATGTACTATTATAAGTACATGTATATAATGGATATATATAATGAATGATACATCTAAATGATGAATATAATTCTGTAATTAAAATATAAATACCTCTCATTTAGTTTTAATTCCATTAATATGGCAAAGAAATGAAAGTAGCGTTCATGCGTACGTACGGCTTACCCTCTCCATGAACGGTGCATTTCATTTCTTACCTCTAAATGATTATTTAATATTATAAATACTTGTATATTCTGGATATATATGATATATATGATATCCAAATCAGGAATGTCACCCTGGATATAAGGAACCTTTGACCACACAAACAACATGTAATTGTAAGAAGTCCACTTTCGACTTAAGAACCAAATACCGACAAAATGAACATTATTAACTTAAATGATTACATTATGTTTATAACATGGTGTAAAAGTAATAATGAACTTGAAAAAGGTTCTTAAGAAAGAAGAGATTAATTCAAGTTTATTATTCAGGACGTTAAAGAATGATCGAGTCAAGTCGGACCCGAGGTAAGGGATCCTACACCTCTCTTTTTTTTAAGTACACTCTTTTATGTCATTCCTTTTAGAGCTCATATTTATTGTTATTGGGATGTTCTTTTATATTAATCTTACTGTAATTTTTATGTTCATGTGATGAGATACCCTATTCTCTCTCATCAATCCATTTTGGAAGTTTTGAGTGGCGTCGATAGGCTGCCGAATTTTCGTAAGAGATCTAACCTCTCTCTTTCTTTTAAAGTACTCTCCTTTATGTCACTTCTTTTAAGATCCCATTTGTTATGTTGGGGGATGTTATTTTATATTCCACTTTCTGTAAACAATATGTTGATGTGATGAGAGACCCTATTTCCTCTCATCAATCCATTTTGGAAGTTTTAAGTGGCGCCTTTAGGCTGCCGAGTTTTCGTAAGAGATTTTTCATCTCACTTTTATTCCCGTGAGATTTATGCTACATTTGCCACAATTTCCATTGAGTGGTTTATGTAATGCGCACTATTACACTCCTTTTGTAATATAATTCCATTTATGTGTATTTACATATTCATTGTATGACACTTCTTCAATGGGGTGTACTTTTCGAAAGTTACCCAAGTCGGTAAGGGAACCTTTCACCCTCCTCTTTTTAAAAGACTTCTTTTGTTGGGTATTTTAATTTACATATTGTTATGTTGGGATATGTTCCCATATATCCTTATTGATGTAAATTTTATGTCCAAGTGATGAGATACCCTTTTTTTATCTCTCATCAACTCATTTTGATGTGACGCCGTTAGGCTGTCAAGGGAACTTCTTAACCCAATTTCGATTTCTTTGGGTTCAACATGTTGTTATTGAATATGTCATCCTTTGAATATGTGTGAATGACCTTTGATTATTTTACACTTAATATACACTTATATTTGGTGTATTCGTTTGTCACACATAATTATGTAATTGATTTAACCTTAAACCAAGGATACCGTCTTTGAAAGGGACTTCATCTCAATCTCCTTTCATTGAGGCATATTTTGTTTTATACACAACTTTCTTTTATATGGTGTATAAACCCCTTTGACTTTTACTTTTATACAAAGTAATTTTTTTCTACGAAGCGTTTTACTAAACGACAAAAAGGAATGTTTTTTAACGTATGCGGTGACAACGACCTTTTTCGCCACCGCGGGTATTATTTGGTCTTTGGCTTCCTCAACAAGTCGTAATGTTTTTAAAATAAAATAAATACCATACACTATTTTATGTATTTTGGTATTGAAAATGGTTTTGATAAAGGATTCTATTATGTCAATATATTTATGATATATTGTGATTGAAATGTGGAAATTTTATCATTCCTTTATATTGGTTTTATGTTTTATGATTTTATATTGGTACATGGACATTTTAACGGGTGGTTACATTATATACCATATGACGGGTGGTGCCGTGAATACCAGGACGGGTGGTTACGTTATAACCTCCAATGCATTGGGTATGGAAGTCGGCCGTATGGCTATTCCATTAAGTATGTATGGAAATTGGCCGTATGGCTATTCCATTAAGTGATATGTGTGGAAGTAGACCGTATGGTTATTCCACTTAAGTATGTTTATGTCCCAGTTACCTTTATATATGTTATGTGTTCTTTATATGGGTTTTATGGTAATCCTTTGGTTACAAAAAAGAAAGTAATGATACTTTTTTTTCAATGAAAAATTTTTACTACTTCATGAAGTTGAAAAGTATTACATTGATAAAGTATTCATGGTTTACTTGTAGTTTTGAAAAACTAACAGTTTTCATTCTTTGTGTATCCCTTACCGAGCTTCTTATGCTCATCCCAAGTTTTTGAAATGTTTTTCACAGGACTTAGTGTGGAATAGGGTTAAGGATGGGATCAAGGGAAAGTCATGCTACCTAAAACATGGAACTGTACATGTTTCTTTTTAAGAGTTTTTGTTTTATGGAAATTTTAGTAGAAGCGACTACTTTTTAATCTTTTGAGATGTAATAGTTATGTCCTAATTCTCTAAAACTCTAATCCTGAAAAGATCATCAATGTGAATTACTCATTTAATTCAATATTAAGTAAGGTTTAAGGCTGGGGCCTTATAAGTATCCTCCGTTGAGGATGCATTAGTCTCCCTACAAAAAACTTATAAATTATAATTTTTCTATCACAAAATAAGTATATTACAGAATTTTTAACTATATCAAATAATATATATACCTTAGTAACTTCTCCTATTTCTCTCTCTCTCTCTATGTGACATTGAAACAAGAAATAGTAATTTAATTTCATATACCTTCATATCATTAGAAAACTGAATATTTAGAAACAAGGATGAAAAAATAAGTGAAAAAATAGGCAGGCATTTGTATGTCTCAAAATAAGAAACAAAATATTAATAATTATTAAAAAAATAAAAGACTAATTTTTTTCTTTCCTATAATCCTTTATCGTGATCATTACATACTACATGCACAATGGCTTCCGTGTAGTCATTTTAAAAATCAAAAAATTGTGTAATAGAGGAATAAGACTGATGTAAATCAATAACATCATCAACATCATTATTATCACATGAATAGTATATTAATATTTGAAAAACTAAGGACCACTGATAATTTAATGGATTAATGACATAAAATATTTTCTTCGCTTCTATCGTAAGGATACATTCTTTCTAATTGTAATTAAATATTTTCAAATCTACCAGTGTAAATCAACAATCATCATTTTCTACACCACTAATTCTATCGACCCAATTAAATGTAAACATAGTTACTCGAGATTTTGTATAATCTATTTTTCATATTTCCTCAAGAAATCCAAAATATTCCAATGAAGTAGAAATTGTGTTTTTTTCTGTTGAAAAATGTACTAATTCAGCAATAAACATCACACCACTATTTTGAACGGTATTCTTTTCATCCTTATTTTTCCTGTAAAATGTGTACCTATTAATATTAAAACCAATCTATGATATCACATTAATTTATGGACCCCCTTCCAACCATTTCAATGTTTCTGATGTAGATATATCTATTTTCACATTCTCTTTAAACCATGAAATAATTGTCTTTTTAGGCTCAATCATCATCCACTTTTCATTTATTTTTGTATATCATCTCTTTAATTTAGCAATATAGGATGAGATATATTATTTAACATCATCTTTGTCGTTCATAATATATAAATTTCCATGCATCAATTCATCACATGTAATGAAATTTAGCATTAAGCCTCTAATCACTATACATTCACTATCAACTATCAAATTTCATGATATAGGGAGACCAATATGCTCCACATTATATAAAGAATCATTACAGAACTCAATCACTTCTTCCAATACATATTTTTGAACAAAAAATGCCTTAGATTTACAAGGATTTTTAACATATCCATTTAAAAGTTTCATATACCATTCAAAAGGATAAATACAATGTAAATAAATATTCCTACATATTCTTATCTCACACACCAGATGAATCTCTAGATGAACCCTTATATAAAAAAATGTAAGAGAAAAGAAACTTCTTGTTGAATGTTTATAAGAGAAGCTTTATTTTCAAACTCATCTAATAAATATGGATCAATAACATTAATACAAATGGATTTGAAAAAATTAAATAAAATGATGATTGGAGTTTTAACAACTAGAGTCAATATACCATGCAGTGTGACTGGAAGCAGTTGATCCCTTAATACATGAAAATCATGAGATTTCATACCTATTAATTTTAAAATGTTCACTAGCATGAAATTATTCACATTTGAAGAATATTTACTTAGTACATTTATACCATACAAACACTGGAAGAAATTCAAATTCTTACTCTTTATTAATGTGTAACAAACTGAAAGAAAATATGTTTTATTTCCTTTCATAGTTGGAGCTAAGTCCAAATTTATTCTCGTTAATATCAAGTCCAATATAGAATTAAATCCATATTTTTTCCATTCCTTTTATGTATAATAATATTCCAATAAATTTTTCATATATATTTCTCTCACCATGCATAACATCAATGTTATGTTTTATCTCTTAAAAATAACTAATAAGGTGGTTCAAAAGAATATAATGTTTCTTATAGATATTTTATTGATTACTATAAATACTTTTATTTCCTAATGTCGAATCGATATATTTCACCATGTAGAAATATTATTCTTCTAATAATGTTTGTGGGGGGAAGATTTTATTCATGTAAAATGTTAAATTACATTTATAATCTATAATAAGGATGATCATTTCGCAATAAATCTTTGATGTCCCATATACACTGTCTTTCCTCTATTATGTAATTTATACCTATAAGTCTACTCTCACAAATTGGACATGATTTATGTCCCAAAACACTACGTCTATATAAGTTTTCATATAAAGGAAATTCATTTATACATAAAATTGTAATATCAGGACAAGAAAATACTCTTTTTTATATGAGTCTAAAACATTAACATCTGCCTCCAATAGAAGTTTCAAATCATCAATCAATAGTGAATGATACACATCAATAATAATTCATGTCTGTTTTGGTCTAGAAATAATCAATATCATCATAATATATTTTTTATTCATACATATCTATGGGTATAAGTTGTTAACTATAAACAAAATAGGCCAAAAACTGTGTTGGGTTCTTAGGCTCCAATACGGATTCAGTCCATCTGTACACACTCCCATTCTCAGATATGTAAATTCACTTCCTAAATCATGAATTTCATTTATCAAATCTCTTCCATTTTTATAAGTCATCAAGGTGACATGATATACCATTGGATATTCATTCATATTAATTCCATCTTATCCTTTTTTCATCAATTGAATTTGAAAATAGACGCTTCAAATGAAGAATTATTGGAAGGTACCAAATTGATTTAGCAGGATCTTTGATTTGAGTACCTGGGAATAAATCAGAGTTATGTTATAGGAATTATATTAAAAGATTATTGAAATAAATTAATTGATTTAGAATGAGGTTATATATCAGTACCTATGAATGAATCTGAATTGACATTTTCCTTAATTTTATAGCTTGATATTCCACAAGTAGGATAGGTTAATAAAAATTGATATTATTTCCTATAAAACAAACAATCATTTCAAAAATCATGTATCTTTTTATACCCTAATCCCATTGGGAATAATATTTTATTTTCATAATAATTGGAATTTGGAATCTCATTACCATTTAAATATAACTCTTTTAAAAGTGAAAGTATGTTAATGAAATATTTATCACTCCAACCATTAAATTTTTTTATGTTAACCAATCTCAAAATGGTTGATAACACAATATATTTACAACATTATGAGAATAAGGGGGTTTTCAGAATCTCTATACAATATTTCAATACATGTTATTTCTTCAATGTTTTTAACACCTAAATCACCAATTAAATATTTAATATGATCCTATGAAACATTATGAATATTTTCATCAAAATTATCTCTTGAATTTAAAATTATTTCACCATTCCAGATCTAATGTTAATAATTATGGAAAAACCATAGAAAATGAGATAATACTTTATTTCTCAAGAATTTAACACTCTCGTATTCATACAATTTACACTTGGACTGAAAATTAAATATTGGTTTTGAATATTTCTTTTAGAAAATTACAATAAATAATTATCTTTTTTTTCATATTCATTAGTGGTTCTTCATAAATTTATCTAACTAAGATTCATTTAGTACCTAAAATAAAATTATAATTAGTGATATATTAAAACATAATCATTTATATATATATATATAGGTAAATTTTAAACATAAAAACATACAATAATCTAATACTACCTGTATGTTATATCAAGGTCATTTTATTACCGTAATGTTCTTTTTCAGAACAAAGATGGAAAAGAGTTATTGAATGAACAATACTACACCATTAATACACTGTGCGAGAATCACACATAACATGAAAATTAATTTCGTAATTGAATTCATTTAAATATCAATTCATTTATAAGACTCAATCTCAGAATCACAAGAAACAACCATATTACTCATATAACAAAATTAAAACAATTTTAAAGTATACAATTAACATCACCGACCAATCAATAAATTAATATATATAATATGATTAGTCATTAATTTACTCCTAAATAAATAAAAACCATTAATTTAATCAATATAAATTGATAATAATGAATTAGATAATAAGATAATAAAGTATCTTCAACAATTGAGTAAAACCAATTGATGTAAATGAATTATATAGTAACTAATATATTTATAAATACAAAAACATACATTATTTGGATTTAAAGATTATAAATTGAGAAGAAGTATCAATTTTATCCTTCCAAATTATTGGAATATTAAACACTTCAAGATATATCAAAATAATTAGTATATATGGTAGATAATCATGAATGAACGAAAAAATAAAACCCATTTAGGTGTGGTCCTGAAGATGATTCAGATTAAGAAAAACAAATGTAGATGAAAATCTACAGATAAAGGATGACATAATGAGAACCAATTATCATAAAATGAAGATTAAAAACTATAAATATACAAAAATAAAGCATGGGTGGTTCTTTTAATGTTTTAGGCATTATCGCGATTTGGGAGAGGCAATAAAATGAAAGAGGATTAGGGTTTCAGATATCCGAACACGCGTGTTAAAATTTAAAAAAATCAACATCTATTCCTCTAGAAATCTATGCCAACCTTTTTTTTAAAGTTTTTGGCATCATTTATTAAATAAACCGATGCTGAAATAATTTTTAAGTGATTTTTGGTGTGTTTTTATTGAATATTTGACACCAAAAATCTATTTTTTTCTATGTTAGTTTTTTAGTTAACTGATGCCTAAAATAATACGGTTTTTATTTTTGATGTTGGTTTTCAGAAAAACTAATGTAGAAATACTTTTTCCTTCAATATTTTGTATTTTTTCTAATAACCAATATAAAAAATAAAAACATTAAAGATATCATATAAACTAGTTATTTATTATCATTTTCTTGAATTAAAATTTTTATGTCATATTTTTTATACAAAAACTATGTATTTAAATATTTTATTATATAAAAAAGTGTTCATTAATAACTTTAATAATGATATTATTTTTAGTTTTACCACTCTGTATATAATAAATAAAATTATGACCATATATAAGTTTTTTTAAATGACTTAAAAAATAATTGTATCTAACATAATGAATTATAAAATTAATTAAACAAATCACCACAATTGAGAGTTAATATTATGTAAAAAGTGTGAGACATAATTTTTTAAGGGTGGGAGAAAGTAACATCCTAGATTTCAATAATTTATTTTTCACATAGATTTTAAAATCATTATTATAATTACATTATGTTTAATTAATCGAACATATCAAATAATGTCACTAGTATAGAAATGAATTTAAATCATAGTAAAAGTGTTGTTATATAGAAAATGTAAAATACAAAAAAAACACGTTTGATTTTATTTAATTGTTACACAAGAATTTAATGGAAATTTATTTCTTGACTATAGAGAGTAAATATACTAATATTATATAAAAAATAATCTTGTCATCCATGGAGAGCTATTTTCATTATATGCATGAAATCATGAAATATGACTTGTTACATATATAATATAATTATATATATATTATCAAAACTCATATTATTTGAAAAATATTGAACATATAATATCGGTGGATTCTGATAAAATAAACTAAGAAATAAAACATATATTATTAATGATATACATTTTTATATAATTATTATATAAAGATATATGGTTTATTTTAATATTACATGGTATTCAAGAATACAAAAAATATGATTATGAAATAATTATGTAACATAATTTTAATGATATAAAATAGGTTATCTCGAAACCAGACGCTCGGGCAGGGATATTAAAAGGATTAAAGGGTCTCTCTGACCCCACATGCTATTGACAAGAACTTGGGAAAACATAACTACCCTTGGGAGATAAATTTTACAAAATTAACAGAACATTAACAGAATGAAAAAATAAAATAAATATTAAATTCAAAAAATAAGTAAATAAACATAAATATAAGGGAAAATAGAAAATACATGTTCCCATGAATAAATAGAAAAATTGGAGTATTTGAATTTAAATCAAACCATATTCATTTCATATAATTTCTAATATCCCACTATGTCACCATGAAAACCTCAAATTATAATCATAGGAATATATTCCATATCCATAGGAATTTTTTCTTTTACTATGTCATATAAAACAATATCTATACTCACATAATAATATGTATTGTGTGTGAAGAAAAATAACATATAGAATCCCATGAATTTTTTCATAATAAATAAATAATTAATAAACTGATTAATCCAATTTAATGAAAGGCAATGAATGAAATATAGATTTAATTTAATTCTATTATATCATGGAATACCATATTATAGATTTTTATGAAATATCATTAATAAATAATCATAAATTCATTTATAAATAATCCATTTGACAAATAAATTATACGTAAAAAAATCCAAATGGAGAACAATGGAAGATGAATATTCAGTATATTAGCTCTGGGATATCAATGATCCATACACATCTTTGATTGAATGACTATCTTTGAAAAATTATCTTATACATAGGAATAGGGATAAAAGAACACCCTAGATAGTGAACCCCCATATTATTAAAATAATTGGGTATTGTTTTAGTGTAAATACACTATTGGTAGCAATAAATCATCCTAGTGTACTTGTACTTTATATATCCCCCTAAAATACACCCCAAATTCCCATGTTCCATAATATACACCTTTTGAAAATACATTTTAAAAAAACAACACATGGAGGCTTTCATTATCACAAATTTCTTACACATAAAATATTCCGTTTCCACATTTTAGGAAATATTAAGAAGTGATAATAACACATCCCAAATTGAAAATAAACAATTCATTGAAATAAATATTTCATTATCCTCCACAATGTTGAAATCTATTTTTTAAACTAATACCCAATAATAACATTTCATGATTCATAAATCATGCTACTAAAATATTTAGAAAACTAATTCAAAATGAGATTGAATGAATGGTTCATAAAAAAATATCTTTTCACAAAACCAACTACCTCAAACACTTGTAATTTCAAAAAATAGAATGTGATATACCAGATGAATACAAAAAGGGATATTATATAGAGAAATAATAACTGAAACCATGAAACCCATATCAAGACAAAAAAAATAAACAATCCAATCATCAAAAATTCCAAGAGAAACTACTTACTAAGAAAATTCTAAACAAATGAAACATTGATCTAGGTAGATCTTTTCATTTCTATTATTTTTTATAATAGATCTATAAGGGAAATCATTAAATAATGAATCTATAGAATGATGAATCCATAAAATCACGGATCTATGGTTACTTCAATAAATAAGGGATAAAATGTAGATGATTAGGTAAGAACAAAGAAAAACATTCTATTATTTTAAGTCACCTAGATAAAAAACATAACTATCCATCAGAAACACCCTCTATATGATTTTAGATATCCATAATCTCAATAATTATTTTAAATGGAAAATATCATAAGTATTTGGAGAATGAATGAGGTGAAATGGTGAGATTTTCAATTTAGAAAATAATTGTTTTACTTAATTTATTTCTATCAAATTGTTTGAAAAAATGTTTATTAGCTATGTGACATATACTATTCATATGATTAATTGCATATTTTTTCCCATTTTTCAGAAAATAATTCTCCAAAAATATTAAAAACCGTTTTTCTAATCCACCAGAAGTCAAAAATCTTATTCAAAATTTGATAAGGTGTTTCCTAACTATTATCCAACCATTAAAATGCCTAAGAAACTATAAATGCACATAAACATCACTCAGAAAACATGAGAAATGTTAAAAATAGCCAAATAGGATAAATTAAGTGATCCAATTTGTATATTTTCACAACCATATCACTTTTTCCTTCATAATGTATAGATGAAGAAGAATAATCATAGAAAAAGTTATTACACTACAACTTCATCAAAAATTCACTTTCGCATATCTTGTGCGAATCCATCAGAAGATTCCAACACACTCTTAATAATGGAATATATTTTCCAATTTAAATGTTTTCTTAATAATCCTCATTATAAATTGGTTATTCAATTGCTGAAATATCTAGTTCCAACTCAAGCCTCTACCTGTATATAATATTATAAGGATTATGATGATGGTTTTTATAGTGATACACATGGAAAACATCATGGATGAAAATTCAACTAAGAAGGTAGAGATAACTAATAAAGGAACTTTATATCCCACTCAATGATATCAAATGGACCGATGTATCTGACAAATAATTTCACTTTCTTACCATGATAAAAATGAACTCACAATGGTTAAATAGTAAAAAATACATGATCTCTTATGAAACATTAAGAGTAATTAACATAAAATCCCAATTTTATTTATTCTTCAATGATCTTCCATCACTCATTACAAAATAATTTGAATTTTCACATTTGTCTCTTCAATAATACTTATCCCTACATGATAAATTTTATCAACTATAGTAAAAAAATAGGGGATTTATGTATTCGACAACAACAAAATATTTATCCATTCTGATGGATGTCTGGTAACTATATTATAAAAAAACGCATATTCTCTCAAATAGAAATCATAAGAACACCCATAAATAATGATACATGAATAGAAGATATCCTCTAGTATCTAAAATTCTTTCTCGATCAATCCATCTGTCTGAGGATAGAAATCCAGGATCAGTTTAACAGGATAGTACATAAATTCATGTAAGACACTCAAAAACATAGAATTAATCATACGATACATATTGAAAATAAAATGAAATTCACCCAATGAAACATTTTTATTACTAAAATATATATCATTCCAAAATCATCCATGTTTTTATTCACTCAAATTAAAATATTTTTTCCCGACTTCATTAGTTGATTAGTAACAACTTAATTTTTTATTTAAATCATAGGGATTATATAGTTTACCAATGATAAAATCCATATAAACTTTGTCACATTCCAATATTCGAAGTGGTAGAAGGGAATGTATACATAATGTGATTTTTCATTAAACTATAATCTAATGACATGTATATAAAAAGACACAAAGTAATATTTTTCACATTTCAATCCTCACTACAAAATCCATTACATCATGGAATAATACATATTAATTAATCTAGGGTGATTATCCTACCAAGAACAATGAAAAACTTCCACCATGGGTTTCCACATAAAAAATTATGTGAATACATGTTTTGAAAACAAACAATTCCTTTTGTAGAGAAATTCCACCTGAATACAGACCCCAAAACATATAACATTATATTGATGCTTGTGAACTCATTATCATATTGTTTCTCAGACAAATTATCTAATGAGGAGATGAAATCAACTATGAAATTAATAAAATAATAATATTATCAACATTTATCACATTTGATGTATATAATAATTGATGCCTATTACATTAAATTTATCATTATATCCCATCACAACTTGAGAATGAATCATTCTACACATAGTGTAAGCACAAAGAACTCCCCTTTCATAGGTTGTATAGAATGCCAATATCAAATGAAAAAAGACACTCCACCAATAATATCTACCAAATTTTAAAGTCGTTGTTTGAGAAGTTGTGTCTTACATTAGTTTTTCAATAATAAAATGTTATCCTTTCCATAAGAAGTAAAAGAGTGTAACATATTCAAGGAATGCATAATTGATTCATGTTTTAATTTATTTGTGTGGTAATTTTTATCATGTAGAAAAAACTAATAAAAACTATTAACTATTATAAATCTACATTCCATAAGAACACAACATAAACTACTGAATAACTAAAAATTCATTTTTTATAGATAATTAGCAATATTAAATGTCCCCCCAATCAAGTTAAGGGGTCTAGAAATGGTATATCTCAAGGGAATTTCTTATTATAATAATCTTTAATTTGTTAATAAATGACCCAAAACCAGATTATATGACAAATTAATTCCATTGGATCCCATTATAGGATAAGGTATCATATGTGTATATACTTTCCCTCCAACTGTGAACATCCTGAATTGTGTGGTTGAAAAAATTAATGCAGTTATAAATAAGAGAATCCATCACCCTTGGTGGTCAATCCTTACCTTCAAAAAACCCAACCAGAAAAGTTGAATCAGATTCCACAAATAAAATCATAATATTATAAATCGTACAAACATAATATGAAAAAATATGGCTTGTGATTCTACTTCAAGATAATTACTGTCCATATATGTAACCAAAAATCCATATCATTGAGCTTGTATTTTTGCTCACTAGTTTTCCCCCTCTCATCTCCCAAAACATGCACAATCCATCCCCATTAAATTCAAACCCCTATTGGGTGGATTAAAATTAATCCCATTACACTAATTACCTCATGTGTGTTTCATATATAAAACATTCATTGGTAGAATCCTACCTAATGAAACAGATAACTTCCAACCATTTATTAGTGCACTATGCTTCACCACAAGAGACTTAACATGTAATACATATAGATGTAGGGAATAACTTCTACCATATCTTTCTTTATTCCTTACTTCTCAATGGAACCATCACATAATGATACCATCACAGGAGCCTTCCAATCTCCCCTTAATTCTATTCTCCCTATAACCAGGCCTCAAAAATCTCATACATTTAATCACTACCTACCTATATACTCGTAGAATTTAAAAAATATTTCCAAACCCCTATTATTAAGTCCCCAATAAAAAAATACCACATTGATCATTTTTGAGACCTATCATAATAGTAGAATCATGAAGATATGGAGAAACCCTTCTTATTCACATTTTCATCTATATGGATTGCGTGTTTTTTTATTAAACAAATTAGGAATATTAACTTACATGTTATCTAATTGCACTAAATTTTGGATTTCAAGTCATCCAATCCACATATATCATAGAAAATGTTCCTAAATTCTGACCACTAAAATTCCAAAAAAACAAACATAAAAAATATTACTATCTATTTTGTTAAATAAGTATATACTTTCATAGATTCTCTTCTGGCTATGTTTTAGAATGTTGTTAAAGAATTTTGGAATCATGTTGTAGTCATTGAATGAAATTTTTGGAACTCGGAATCCCAAGAAAAAAATTTACATTCTAGTCCAGTTCACCTTCCATAGATTGATATCCATGTGACCCGCGACCCACTAGTTTTTGACCTTTAGCTTCTCGAAATTATGTAACATGAATCAGGTATGTCTTGTAAACCTCTTGGAACACATCGTCCATTCTTACCAATTTTCTCTATCTCAATGTTTCATGATGTTAACCCATAAATAGCCACCTTTAATGATGTCCCATGAAAATATCACCTACATGAAAAGCCTAGTTTCAAAAATGCAACATAGACTGGTACTTCCATTTTTATTTGTCTTATCTAGTTATATCCATGTAACTCATTGTAATTGCCTAGACTTATTCACATCCTAAACGAATGAATTCATGATGATTTCATGTTTTACTATTTTCCCCCTCTACATCTTCTTCATCAATAACACATGCATTGGTATATAGGTAAAAACATTATTGATTGATGTTTCAACCCTCTGAAATAATGAAATTTCATTCTGGTCAAAAATTCTCTCCACATTCTTGTTGATGAATCCATATAATATGACCTTTTAACCCTTTCATTTGAAATAGTGGATTAATGATACTTCATTATAAGTTACTGCCACTTATTTCCAAGTATATACTTGAGTATGCTACTACTATTCAGTAATCATATTTTGATATGTAAACACTAATATTTCTTTCAATGAAACTATTTTATCTCAATTTCCCATAAGTTAGGATTATTTTGTTAAACCCATTGATTGTCCTTTCCTGACAGTTGACAAAAGGTAATTTTTAATTAGTGAAAATATGATAAGACAATATTTCACTCTGAGACCATTTCTGAAAAGGGATAATGTAACCATACTTCATGCCTCATTTGATGTTTCATATAAGAACCTCTTATGACCTAATTAATAGAATTAGGTAAATATAATCCACCTACCTTACCATGGGTATGTTTTTAAAAAGACCAAATCTTCTTCCCAAAAATGATATTGCAATCTACACACATCCACAATATCGGAGGCATAGATCACAAAACCATTCATTAAATACTAAATTCCTCACATTCATAATAATGAATATCAATTCTTATCATATTTAGATAATATTTTTGATTAATTTAAAATCCATATAAATTTATTTATTTTATAATTGAATCATATATATAATTTAAAATAAATGTGCCAATATTTTTTTATAAAAATATATTTATTATAACAACCCATGTAATGATTGAATAACAATATTTGCCATTTATTATTATAGCTTTATTGATTATAAAAGTGTTAATTATTTTATTAAATCAAAAAGGAAATAGTTTTCATTAAAAAAATTATAATTTTATATTATTTAAATAATATAAATTATAAATTATATAATATGTATGTGGAGAAATTAATTCCATTTTTTAAATAAATATATAAAAATTATAAAATGGGGGAATTTGTAGATTTTTTGTGAAGAGTGAAAATTCATATTTCTATGAAAATGTATTTCCATTTCAATAAATTAAGTAATTAAAATGTACCATTATTTTTTTATAATATTTCAAGAAACATAAGTCTTTTTATATGTACTTAATCAATTTAATTTTTTTATCAACATTTTTTTTTCAGATTATATTATATGCATGTTTTGGTATAAAAATGGGTTCTTTTTTGAAAACATTATTAACGTAGGTAATGGGTATCAAATTTATTTAATTAATATAATCTATAATGAGTAGTTTTTAAATTTAATTTATTTACTATATATCAAAAAATATTAATTTCTATTCATATAATTATAATTATTTGTCATAAAGGTAGTATAAAATCATCCTTAAATCGAAAAATACACTTCTTAAAAACCATCGTTTTCGTCGCATCAGTGGGTTTTGGTTAAACATAAACAATTAAAATTGTGTGAATTTATATTTTTTAAATTGTTTCTATATTTAAAATCAACATAACATATATTATCTAATATGTTCATTATTTTTTACTATAATGAATCATTAATTATAAAAAATTAATTATTAAATATAACGGAACAACTTATATACTAGGGGTTCAAATAAAACAATAAGGTTTATATTTACTTAAAAAGATGTCAAAAACTATTATAAATACATATATAATATCTATAATGTATAAGGCTCAATAATGGTTCATTTTTATTATTACATATTAAAAAATATATAACATATTCATATATTATGTTATGTTAATAGAATAACCTAAATTGATCTCAAATTCCAACCAATGTAATTTGAAGTCATCATTCATGTGTATGGTGGACTACCACTTCTTAAGTCAATGCCATTCATTTTCCATCATCACTTTTCAAATATTATTTTAATAATAGAATTAAATTAAATATATTTTATTTGTAACATAATTATATTTATTTGTTTTATAATATCTAATATAGATTTTTTACATTCTATTTTGTGTGGGTATAATAGTGTTTCTCATCTGTATGTCAGACTATGGGCTCATTAAGTGATGGGATTCATTTTTCACAATAATCTTATGTCATACATATGGAATATCCTCTTTAAGATGATAAAGTAGTTAATTTCTCAAAACATTGTATCATGATTGGTTTAAAAGGTAAATATGATTTAAAAATTTGATTAATATATCTTGATTATTATTTTAGAGAATTTAAAATAATGTCTTCTTAGACCAGTAGTCAGCCTACCAATGTTTTATTCTTATAGAATCACAAAATCCTCAAAACACCCATAGTAAACTTAATTGATTATATAATTTTATATTAAACGATAAAGAGTGAAATAATAGGAATAATAATCATAAAAAAGGTTCTAAAGAATATAAATAATTAATATTGGTTTATTATTCATGATGATAACAAACGAAAATGATGAATTTAATGCAAGGTTAGGGACTTCGTCTCAAATTTCTTTAGTTGAGGCATATTTTGAAGATACAAACACATTGATTGGTTATATGAAAAATTTATCAATTATAATTTTATTTAAAGATTATTATATTGTTATTCATTCCTGGTTCTTATGATTTATACATTTCAAAATCCATAAGGGACCATTCATTATAGAAATCTCATTTAATTTTTTCAGTAGTTCTGTTTTCTTATTCCATGTCAATGTTTTTAAAATTAATTTTTTATAGACATGTTATTTTTACAAATTTAATTTTTTTTATTTAATTCTATGTTATTAGAAAAGATGAATCATTGTATGAATTTTTTTTACATTATCTTAAAATAAAAAAACAATGTTCTATTTTAACATTTATTGCAATAACGAATTTGCATGCCACCAAAACCATTTTATAATGTTTGGATTCTATGAAAATATTTAATGTTTTAATCCAAGTAAAAACCCTTCATTAATTCTTATGATATTATTTAATTTAATAATTCTTTTAAATGAATATTTTTCAACTAAAAATGATGATTAAAAACAATCAAATATTTTTATATACAAAAGTTATTTTTTTAAGAGTTTAAAATAGTTTTTGATAATTTTTATAACAAATAATTTAATGGATAAATTTATTTAATCTGTGTTATTGTTCGTTGAAATTATATAATATAGGTGCACATAGATATAATTTCGTGATCTCGGTATAAATTATATATTTTTCAATCAAAGATGGCACTCCAAACAATTTGTTAATGATTTTCTTCAACAGTTAATTATTTTGGAAGTGGTCCATATGGTTATTTAAATTTATATGGTTCTATAAGGGTTATTTATCGATTACATGATATGATTTCCCAATGCACCAAATGAATTTTATAGTTTTTCATTTAGTTTTCATGGACATATTTTCATTTCAATATTAATAATAATCATATTTTTAAAGGAAAAATGACTCTCTTCCTAGTAAAAAGGATCATTTTTATGAAAACATATTTCATGGGTTTTCCTGTTTTTCCATTGAATATAGAATTTTTATATTTTTGTAGCCTGCTATTTTTTCATCTAATATAGTTTTCTAAAATTTATTTCTATTGTTATTTAGGATGTATAATGTAATGAAATGTGTCATGTGTATTGTATATGATTTTTTTCCCGATTGTAAATCATGATTTATATTCAAATAATTTTATTTTTGGAAAAATGGATACAAATCGAGAGTGTATTCTATTTAATTTATGTTTTTTGTTATGTATGTATATGGGATTAATTCATTAAAATCTATGCGTAAAATGATAATCAAATATAATAGAATTAATTCATGGCATAAAATAGAAGAATATTTTATTTGTAAGTATATGTCTTTATAGTTAGTTCCAAAGGATAGTTTAGATAAATTTAGAGGTCGGGATAATTTTACTTTCATACACATGAATTATTACTCTTTATAGTTATGTGGAAATTATATTTTATTACGGATTACCTTGTAATTATGTATAAAATATTTTTTTAGAATGGATTTCATGTAGGAAATAAAGAACATATATTTTTATAGAATCAAGAGGAAAATATCCTTCTAAATTTAGATCTTTATATTGATGGTATTGGAACATAATTTTTTTCTTAATTATGCCTCCCTTTAATCAAACAATAAATATTAGTGGAATCCTGTATACAGTGGAACCCATTCTATCATGAAAGATAATTTATATAGAGTAAAATTTCCTGATAATAACCCACCATCATTCACTAATTTTTTTACCCTAGGGTAGTTTAATGATGGATCAATTTAATGGAATATAACTCATGATATATTTGGAACATCAAAATATAACTCTTTTCATTTATCAGTTTGATTCTGAACATGATCAATGGTGGTCTTTAGTTAATTATGAAATAGTAAATAATGATATTGATTCAATGGAATATAAAATATATAATGATATTTTACTTGAAAATTATTCTTTAATTTGTTATATTCATGATGAAAAAACAGTTCTTCTAAATGAGTTAAAAAGTTAAAGATTATTTGACCATGTATAAAGAAAATTTTATAACTCAATACATGTGTGTACCTGTTTTTTTGGGATACTGATAGAAAAATTAATATAGTTTAACAAATATTGAAACCAATTATATGATAATAATTCGGTTTATAATAATTTTATTGTCATGAGGATTGTTTTTGCTAAAAACGTTGAGGTGAATTTAATGACAGATTTTGGCCTCATGGTGATGAAATTATGAATTTTTCATAGTGTAACTGAGGGTGAAATGTACAACCAAGAAAAATATAGGTATTAAATTGAGATTTCTATATAGTGGTAGTTGTGGTAAAAAAATTAGAAATTTATTATGAATTATAAGAAGTGAAACAGATGTGGAATGTATGGTCATATAACCCTTGATTTTAAGGAAAGGAATACTAATAAATCCATACATGGGATAACCAATAAATATCAAATGGTGATATTTTTATATTTTAATGGGTTGGTTCATTATCATAATGTGTTTCTGAATATTTTAAATAAAGATTGAAATCATCATGATCAAATCAAAAAAGGTTTTGAAAAATCATTTTCTACTACTATAGTAGATATTGTGACATAAAATGAGATGGTGAAGCGTATGTTTCAATGGTATTAAAACTATGACAATACCTTTTTAACTATAGATATTTTAAATCATCCATTTATTCTGAAATTTTCATGTAAATTTGGAATATCACATGATAAATGTATGATATAAATAATTGTATAAAATCTATGGTGAAATTATTAACACATATATGTTTTTTTGTAATCTTAAGGATGTTATTAGTGGGAAGGTTTTTCCTACATATCTTTTTGAAATATCCTTATAAGAGTTTGATATCAATCGTAGTTTGTATTGGATCTTATTTTATTAAAATAATATAGATTAAAGATCTATGAATGTTATGTTCAATGATTTAATTCCTTTTATAACGTACCAAGAAGCTAAGAAATTGATTAGATATTGTAGTGAATTTTATGTAGCACAATTTGTTTAAAATGAAGAAATTTTACAATGTAGTGATATACCTATAGTGGAAGAACACATGGATTTACTTCATGATTATTTTCTTAGACACATTCATGATTATGATTTTGGTTTTACTAATTGCATAAATCTCGATCCAAAGCCTATTTGAAAACACCCTTATTTAATGGATCAGGTTGATTATTTATAATTTAAAAATAAAATTGAACGAGTTGTTAGATAATGGTTTCATTCACCCTATCATAACACCATGACGTGAAACTATTTTATTATTAAGAGGAAATACGATTCATTGAGTCATTTTATTTATTATCAATTCATGAATAAATCACTTTTCAAAAGAAATATTTTTTTACTCATATTGACGATTTGATTAATCATCTCCTGGGAGTTCAAATTTTTTCAATTGTTGATCTATGGTATGGGTACCATTATCAGAACATGAGGGATGATAATAGGTCAAATAATATGTATTAAAATATATAATAGAATTGTGAGATTTTAGTTTTTCCCTTTTCATTATTGAATGACCCTTATGTAATATCCTACCTTTTTAGGTACGCCCAGATTTGAATTTTATTGGATATTGGTTGTTGAGAATTTTTCAGAGACATGGGCCCTTATTATGAAAAATAATTATAAAATTTGTAATTTTTTTGAATTAATTGAGTCCTATTATAAGCATATAAAATTGTCTTGGATTTTTCTTATGAGATTAGAATGCATTAAATGTGTTATGTGCACCATCAAAAATTCTTATCAAAAAACTCTTTATTAGAAAACTGCACACCGTGTATATGTTATACAACATGTGTCTTTTTCCAGAAACATTCAATAAAATATTTAATGACATGATGTGATGAAAATTTTGAAACAAATTTACATTGTGTAAATGGAGATCAAGATAAATATTCAACTAAGGTGACACATTTTTCAGTATAACATAAAAACTATAAAATAAAATAAATAAAAGGATTACATGTCATGTATTTCTTGAATCGTGTAGTTTAATGTGGTCATAGATTATAAATTTTATTCATTAATTATGTAAATATCTTTTATATTTCAATCCTTGGATAATTATAGTGGACATTGATACCCTTATACCCCTTTTAGATGTCATAACCACACATCTGATCCCTGGTGTGTTTTCTTATTTAGTTTTCCCTTTTCTCTTTTAGTTTTATGGTGTTGCGGTGTAAATATAATGGCATATATTTTGTTTTTGGGTGTTATATTGATTATATGTGATATAAGTTGCATCTTGTGATCTTCTTTGCCTACTTTATTGTTGAAATTTTCAATTGGAAGCATTTCTTTATATCATGATAAAGGTAATGGGTCTAAACAGAACCCAATAGTCTATTTAATTATGATGTATATGATATATTTCATATTGAGGCAATGTAAAGTTAATTTTATTTAAATTATTCGTTGATTAATGTTAAATCATGGTTTCAAATATTTGTTGGATCCTTTTGGATTCAATTATTGTTGCGAATGAGATTATGGCTACTCTTTAGGTGGGGGAACCATTGAATAATAAGAACGTGGTCAACAGTTTAATGTTTGGTTTTCATAAAAAAAGTTAGAGGTGATTTCTTATTATATAATCACATTCGAAATATTAAATTGGTTATTTATATGGTTTTTGATAAAATGATATGTGAAAGAATATGTAATTGAATGAAAAATTTTAATCTTCAAAGTTATCCATTGAGTCATATAATGTGATATTGTGATATACTTATATTTATGATTTGTTTATTTAATGATGAATTTCTTATATATAAATCCTTTCTCAGGGGATAAAATTATTATATAATGGTATTGTATTAATAATGCATGGAGAAACCATTATATAGTGGGATATTCCTAGTAACCCATGCTTATTTTCTTATATATTAGGTTTTACCCAGTGAGAAATGCTGAAATTCTTATATAGTGTGTTATGCCCAGTGACACATGTTAAAATTATTATAGAGAGAGTTTGTCAAAGTACATTCTGAGATTATTATATATAGGGAAATTACTAGAGGATATAATCCATATAGATAACGATCTATCTGTTTTTTTATTATTCCATGGATTATGGATAAAGATGGCATAGTTGTAGTAAATGCTCAATTATATTCCAGCATAGTACTGAAGCATGTTGATTTTTTATTAAATTAATAGATTAATAAATATACAATTTTAATGCTTTACTACATGAAATTATTACCATACTTATTTTTTACTAATGTTGGGGTCTACCAATTGAGTTTTACTCGCACCATATTTGGGCCACAATTTCGTACACAAGTAGATTTACTAAATGAAGGTTTATACAAGGTAATGATTCAATATTAATAATTTTTTACACGCTAAATAATCTTTTATTTACAGATGGTACTGACATAGGTTTCAAGACATGGGTATTTTGGGACTAAATTTTGCATTTTTAATATTTTATTTTTATTATATTCAATTTGACATTTAAAAAATATCTCATATTTTCATTACATGATTCATAATTATTTTTTGAAAGGTTCATACATTATCATTCTAGTATTATGATATATAATTTCTTATTTTCTTCAATACTAAAATATTTATTATTTACTACTTATTTACAATATGTTTTAACTCTATACCAATAGGTATAGTTTCACCACTGTACATATAACTCCTAGGCTTCTAATAACTTGACTCTTCCTTATGAGAAATTTCACTTGAGTTCTCATAACCAATATATTTTGAGAATTTTAGAGAGTGTCAAATTACGAGAAACTAAAAATTGGTATAAGAGGATAATGTTAACCATTTATAATAATTTAATTTTTTGGAAAGGTTGAAACTAAATTTGGATATTGCATGACTTGGTAATGATATTTTTCAGTTGAGTACTTAACCCATGTATGGTGAGTAGTTTTACTGAACGGGGATGAGATTGATGTTGATGATCATATCTAGTTGTATTTTAGGTCATTTTACATTTGGGGATTCACATGTTGTGTAATGTTATTGATTCCTAATACTTACACTTGTGTTAAGATTTGGTGCAAAAAAGTATTCATAAATCATGATTTAAAACTAGAGATATATACTGACATTCATTTTTCATGATTAGGACTTGGTTTATACATGTGTTTTATACATTATTATAAGAACCCTGGTATGACATATCTATTATATCTAATAAAAGAAATCATTAAACTATATTTCATTTTAAAAAAATGTAAACCATGTTTAGAGAGACTGGGAGTAGTTGATCTTTGTGTCTTTCAGCTATTGAGGATTGCCTTTTTATTAGAGATAGTTTTCTAACGAATGTACCATTCTTGTATAGAAATTGTCTCATCATCATATAAAAGATGATTTTTAGGAGACTAAAATTCATCATTCTCTTGATGCTAATAAAATAGAGCTTCTGGTATCTCTTGAGGATCTTTTGGATGCTTAGCTTTGGGCAAACATCTTGAGGATCATGTGACCCTTGTAAAGGGAGACTATTCATAAATTACCATCCATGTATAAGATTATTATAGAGATTCCGATGAATAATAAAACTATGTTTTCTAGGGAGAGAGGCCCCTGGGTGGTTGAGTTTTAGATTTAGAATGTCTTGAGGTTCTTTATGAATCTTGAGGCACAAATAGATAGCAGGCTGAAGCTTACCTCATAAATTCTCTGTTAACCTTCCAAATGTTGGATGGATATTCTAGAGCAAGCTGGGTTGCATCAGAATTTATCACAGATTGTATTTATGTTTAATTTAATGATCTGTTTTTATCCATTTATGTTGAGGGATGAGAAGTATTATGATTTTATACATATAAAACAACATGTAAGTGATAGACTATGCAAAATGTTTCATCATCATATAGTGCCTAATAGAATCTTTAGCTACTTATGAGGTCATGTAGGAGAGAAATTTTTAGAATGGGATTCACTATGAAATTGGTTTATCGGTAAAAAACAATTCTTTTAAGTATATTTTTAGAAATGATGAATTAGAATCGTATCATGGAATGGAATTAGAGAGAGGTCCCAAGTAGCATCCAAACTATTTTAGCAGGGTGAACTGGGATCTCTTCTTTTAGTGAAATGTAGCACTTCTATGGTATTTTATGCTTTGAAATAGTATGAATAGTAGTCATGGAAGTTTTAATACATATTAAGACTGTGTTCTATTAAATTTATATTCCTGTATCATATTGGGAGACACGTGAAATTAGTATCCATACCGTACATTGGAGTGCCATGCTCATAGAAAGTTGGGAATCTCTTGATGTCTTGTAGGAACATCTAGCAATATATGTGGTAGGGGGTCATGAAATGTACCATATTCTGGAAATGAATCAGATACTTATCATAATAAAAGAATCTAAAATTCTAAAAAATGTTTATGTTGAGACTAGACTGGTTAATGGTCATGAATGGGTATCTTCTTTGGTGTATCAACGATCTCATTGATTATATGAGTGGTTATAAGATATTCTCCAAAATGAATTTGATTCCATGATTCCACCAGTTGAGGGTGATACCAACAGAATACCTTAAACTTCTTTTGGGTGTGGATATAGCTTGTATAATTTTATGTTGATGTATTTTGTGTTGAAAAATGCACCATGAGTATTCATAGACTTTATGAATTATATAATTAATCATTTTGCAGACCAGTTCTTTCTTTTTTTTGGTCTTTGGTATCATTGTGTAAACCCAATATGTATATGATCATGCCAAACATCTTGAAAAAATATTTATTACACTGAGATAAAATCAACTTTAAGAAAATATAACCATAGTTAGTTTCTTTATGGATAATGTGCACATATTAAGAAATATCATCATATGGGAAGGAGTGTATGTGGACCTAGAAACTCTAGTAACCATGGTATCATGTAATAGTCAAACATTTACTTTTATATTTTATGTGTACTTGGTTTTGTAGGTTATTTTTTGAATTTCCCCTTACTTCCCCAATATAAGAGCACTTATCTATGGGCTGAATAAGAAATTGTTTTTTCAGATAATTTTAAGAGGGATTTTTAGGTGTTGAATGGTTTTTTGAACTCATAACCTTTCCTCACATTACCTATGTAGAGTAAAGCCTATATCATGAATTTTAACATGTATGGATTTAAAATGAAATCAGTTATAATGTATGGGGGGTTGAAGGGTTGTCATATGGCTCCATAAAGATTATAATGAATGTGAGGAATTACATAACTCATAATATATAGTTGGAAGAAGTGGTACGTCTCCAAATATGATGGATACAACATCATATGGGTGATATGTTTGTGGTATACATAGACCACAATAGCCTCATGTATATAATTTCTATGTGGGAGATAAACCTTAAAACATGAGTTTGGTTTAGTATTTATAGTCTTTCATCCATTATTTATCTTATACAGTAGGTGACATGAAAAATTTGTTAAATTATTTGACATATAAGACGTAGATTGTTGAAGTGTGGGTGACATTCACTGAGTATAGGTTCATGAAAAACTTTCAAAACATGCATCTACATGTTCAAGAGTCTCAAATATGTGTGGCTCTGAGTTTTAAATCTATTATACCAATTATTTTGGAATTGATCATGGGGAAAAGTTATCAAATATAGAGGGATTAATTATAAAAGACAAAAATATGTTGGGGAGACACCACCAAGATTATCTCTTGGAAGCGATAATTCATTTCTTTTTTTCAACTATGTATTGGTTCCTATGGGATTTTGTGAAGAGATTATGAGAGAGTTTTAGGCATATTGGGAATAGTCCTATGGGAACAACCTGTGACTCACATTATTCAATTATATAACAATAACGTCTATGAGTTGATTAAGATATAAATATTTGAGGTTTTTTATGGAATGATATATTGTTTTCATCTTTTTTCTTTTGAGATAGGTGAGTAAGTGATTATGGAGAATAGTATTATGCAGGTGACATCTGTGCATGTTCAGTTTGTTAGGATTATGTTGGTGATTTAAAAAACCATGAAGAAATTATATGATTACCAATAGAGGTGACCTTTAGTGTATAAGGTTGTTCATTGGGTTTTCTTTTCAATGTCACCAAAATTGGGGAAATGTCGTATCAAGAAACTGGGAAATCAAGAACATTGATTTTTCAGGATATTTGGGATAATGGATAGGGTCGGTCTAGTGGTGTACTAATTAACCTTTTCACTACACTATAGAGAAATTAACGATGCATTTAATGTGTCGTATCTTTAGAGATGATAACCGAACCCTTATCATATGTTACGTATTGTGGATGCCTATATTTTTTATATGTCTTTTTTGGAGTATCCAATTTGGATTTTGGACCATAGTGATATATATTTATAGGGTATTATTTTTCCTATAGTTTGATTGTAGAAAATGTTTGGGCTTGTTTAAGAGGATCCAATGATAGGGAGTTTGATATGTGAACAATTTGGATATAATTATTTGCTGATAACACATAGTGATTCTTAGAGTATCTTGGGGATGAGTTGTTATATGGTGGAGAGGATGTAAGATCTCATATATTTTTAGGTATGTACCTATTTGTGTTTTTTATTGGACCTCGATGGACATGTCTTCATTGGTGACAAATATCATTTTTTGGGTATATTGAACTAAAATATATGCATGTGTTTTTTTTTGAATTAATGGATTCTAGTAATAAATATGTTATATGGTATTGTGAGGGAATACCTGGATCATAGAATACGTTAAAGGAGGTTCATGAACTATAATAGTAGCTAGGATGAAAATTGTTTTCTTGCTCATTATACGAAGTGTATATATTTGAAGATTTGAAACTACTACCAGAAACATGTCTTGAATTTGTAAAAGAGTTGACATAGCTACATTCCATGAACATAATTCATTTTGTGTAAATTTATAACATGATAATTATTTGGATGATACGTAAAGTTATTCATTTCACCTCAAAAATGAGGAAATACATGGCGTGAAATGATTACATGCAATATATTCCTCATACCCGTAGGATTTATTTTTGTAGTTTGTATGATTATCTTCCATTAATTCAATGAATACCACTCCCCTATTAACATATTTGAATTCCATGTGATTTTGGAAAACATTCACCCATTTTGGATTTCTTAGTCATACATTTGATCATTTGTGAGTTGTCTTATTTTGGTTTCTCATCCCTAACATTTTTTCGTATCTTTGTGTTGTAAACATCAACCCCATGGTTTTGTTTTGGGTTTTTTTATTGATCTAGTGTGATCTAAGATCCTTCTTGTGATCTTTATATCCTCTATCAATGTTTTTTATTCTGATTGGAAGTGTCACTTTATCACCAAATAAAGGTATTGGTTCTAAACCTACACCTATATTTTGTTTAATTTTTGGGATTATTCAATATTTAAAACTGAACTAATGTATCATGTACTTTAATTAATTTATTAATGGATTAATTGTAAATCATGGATTGGATTATTCGTTGGATCCCATTTTATTCTTTTATTGATGTGACCTAGCTTATTGCTACCCTATGGGTGAGGGAACCTTTTAATAATAAGAAATTGGGTAATGGTTTTAAGTATGTTTATCATTACATAATATTACAGGTTGTTTCTTGTAATAGAATGAATTTTTATGTAGCCTATAGTTTATAAATATGGATATTGATTAACTAATATATAAAAGAAAGTGTATTAAAAGGAAGGTGTAAATTTCCATAATTAATCATTGAGTCTTATGATGTGATATTCTGATATCCATGAATTTTTTCCCTTGTTTATTTAATGCAGAAATGATTATATGTAGAGAATTCTTCAGAGGCTACATTAATTATAAAGAGGGAGTGCCCCAGTGATAAGTTATAAAAAGATAATATTTTAGTCTATGAAAATTGATACGTAATGAATTTATAATGTATTTGGGTTGTCCAAGTGGTTCATTGAATCATATGAAATCCATTTGTGTATTCGATCAGTTTCCTTCTTAGTGTCTTTTCCTCTAAGTTTATCCTAATTACATATCATTATTAATTTATTAATGATAAAGAAATAAGTCTCATATTCATATTATGATTTTAGTATGAATGTATGGTAGTCAGAAGAGAAAATATTTTTATGAGGTCAATTTTTTTTTATTCTTGATCATAGTGAGAAGGATCTTTATATAAAGGTGAATAATCGGGTTATGGTTTTATGGAAAATAATATGGTTGAAACCGCATCATGGGAATATGAAAACAGTATTATGAAAAGATGTAATCAATTGTTTAATAAGTGAATAAAACTATAAGGACATAACCCAAAATATGTGGTAATAATGTATCAACCTATTTATTAATAGAATAAATCACTTTCATATTTTATTAATATTGTTATTTTCCTTGTAAAATTTTTATGTATGTATTAAGTAAAAAATGAAAAAAAAAATAAAATAAACCTTTGTATTATAAGGTTTTATTTCTATAATTATGTTATGATTTATAGAATTATAATTTAAAATTTTTTATTTATTTATTGAATGTATCATATGAAAAGGTATATAGAGAAAAAAGTTAGTATTTTTCATAAAATAATGATTTTTCATTTTACAGAGAAAAAATCGATTTGTGTACCGATATATACTATTTTAATTAAATTGAGTATTTCAAAAATACCATTATACTTTGAATATTATTAAAGTAAAAAAATGAATTGATTATTTAAATTTAATCTACTTAATTACATCCTAATAAAATTTATATTAGCTTTTCGGGTATGTTTGTTTTTTGGGTTTCTATAATGGATTTTTCTAAAAACTGTTGTAATGTGTATAACAATTCAACATTTTATTTATTTAAAATAATATCTAATAAATTATTTTGAAAAATTAAATTAAATTTTTATTTATCACTCAATATTAATTTATATTCAAAACATGATTATTATTAGTTATATAGGAAATATAAATTCATATTTTTCTTAAAAAATACACTTTTAGAAAACCATACTTTTTTTCTCATCTCCAGATTTTTTTTAAAATAAAATTTTCCAAATATGGGAAAAAATTTGGTAAAATGAATTAAATATTTAGAATCCAAATAATATTTATTATCTAATATGTAAAAAATAATTATTGACTATAATGAATAGTGAATGGTGCAAAAATTATTACCATGGTTAAGGTAAAAACGAATTTTCTGGTGGTTACACAAAAATGGTAAGGCATAAAATGACATAAAACATTTATAAAAACTATATTATTGAAATATTTGAACATTAACTAGGATAAGGATCATTAATTATCTATTTTTGATCTTTTTTATGTGAAAAATATGGTAACACGTTTTTACTTTTGAAAATTATAAGTGTGCTACCCACCTCACTTTTAAATTTTCACCCCCTATCATCTCCTATTCACAAGACCAAATCCATTTAATTCAGACAATAACTTCAAAAATACCACCCTTAATCCATACCCATGACCTAGATCCATTATATATGTCATATATCCATCCTAATAAGTCTATTGGTTCCTACTAAAGTATGTTTCTGGAATATGATATATCGTCATCAGCCAAGCTTCATAATTTATTTCATATTACACCTCCTCCAAATATTTTTCAATTATTATTATATAATTAACCCATAATCTACCATATAATAAGATTTTATTATGATATTTAAATAACCTATATCCATATTCACTCCAATGAAATGTGATAAGAAATCATCTTTCATTTATACGATGGACTAACACCACGTGGACTTATGTCATTCAACTTTTTTCATCGCCTCCCTCATAATTTATTAATTTTGGATTAAAATAAAATTTATGATATTTTAAATTATATATTTTAATGGAGTTATTTTATCACATATACCCTTATAAATTCCATTCCTTTGGAGATATGAGAACATCACTCATTTGTAACATGGCCTACCACCTCACAAAGTGATGTAATTAATATTTTAATAAATCATTAGATGGAACGTAATAAGGATTATTTTTATTAATATGTGTGATATAAATGAAATAATAATGATATTAATTACATTTTTTTCATATTTAAAAGATATTATCTCATTTTTTTCCTAAAAAATAAAAATAATAATGTTGTTCTTGTACATGTGGACTACTGCCTCCATGAAGAAATTCAATTATATTTTTATAATCACCAAATGATAACAACCAGATATATATAAGTATATATTAAAAAAATAAAATTGTATATTAGATATTTTTTTCATTATGAAATCATAAAATATTAATTACCTCTTTTCCATAATGATCATTAGAAAATGGAAGTTTTACTCATGATTACATACAACCTAGAATCCCTATGATCATTGTATAGGTTTTTCTTCAAAACAAAGAGTCATTATTGGTTATAAATATATAATTAATGTATAAATATGATAAATATTTCATTTTTATTATTCTGGTAACATTGAAATAATAACTTCATAGACCAATAGTCACCCTACCAAACACATTTTGACACATAGACCAAATAAAATCAAAATATCCTACATAAACATAATTGAATATGTAATTTAATATGAAAATGTGATAATTGAAATTAAAGTTATAATAAAAATGTAATTTTTTTATTAATGTTACTAATTATCATATATTTATTATATAAGAAGGAAAATAATGAACATGATGAAATCATCCTAGGGTAAGCGACATCATCTCATTTTCCTTTTATTGAGACATATTTTGATGTTATGTACAATTAATGTTTATTAGGGTTTATATAAATCCCATTTTACATGTTATATCATAATTTCTCTATCCTTATGTAATTTAATGTTTTATTTAATGATATTCTTTCCGGGTTCTTATGACTCAAAAATTTTAAAAGTGATAATGTAATTTTCTTTAAACAAACTTCCTTTTAATGAATTCTTTATAACAAAATTTTTCTTCCAAATCCATGTTTTTAAAATGATTTTATTATATAAAATAGTGTTTTATAATGAAAGTTTTTTACATTCTCTCTATGATTTTGAAAAAATAATTCATTATATGGGATGTTTTGATTTATTTAAAAATAAAAAAATGAATATTCTTTTTCAACTTATGTGGAAACAAATAATTTTCCCTCTCCTAACCATTATTTGGATTTTGGATTCATTTTCATTCCTTAATTTTCTTCATTCAAATAAAAAACCCCTATATCGTTTTTTGTTATTCTTTTATTAAAAATTAGTTTAAAAAATATATTTGTTAGGTTATGTTTTGAATTACCCCTAACCATCCTTTTCATACCTTTGGTGGAATCATGTACTTGGTTTTATAGGTTATGTTTTGAATTACCCCTAACTTCCACAATATAAGTGCACTTATTTATGGGCTGAACAAGAAATTGGGTTTTTCAGATATTTTTAAGAGGTATTTTTAGGAGTTGAAAGGTATTTTTAACTCATAACCTATCCTCACATTACCTATTTCGATTAAAGATTATACCATGAATTATAATAGATATGGATTTAAACTCAAAGTGGTTCTAATATAGGGGGTCGAGGGGTTTTATATGGCTCCATAATGATTATAATGAATATGAGGAATTTCCAAACTCATAATCTATAGTTGGAGGAAGTGGTACTTGTCCTAATATGCTAGAGACAATATCATACAGGTGATATGTTCATGGTATACATAGACCAAAATAGCCTCCATTATAAATTTTATATGTGGGAGATAAACCTTAAAACATGAGCTTGGTTGAGTGTAGGTTCATGAAACACTTCCAGAACATGCATCTACATGTTCAAGAGTCTCAAAGTTGTGTGATTCTGAGTTTTAAATCTATTATTCCCACGATTTTGGAATTGATCATGGGGAATAGTTATCGAATCTAGAGGGATTAATTGTAAGAGACAAATATATGTTGGGGAGACTCCACCGATATTCTCTTTTGGAAGCGATAATTCATTTCTTTTTTTCAATAGAGTATTGGTTCATGTAGGATTCTGTGAAGAGATTATGAGAGAGTTTCAGGATTATTGGGAATAGTCATATGGGAACAACCTGTGACACACATTATTCTATTATATAACAATAACTTCTATAAGTTGATCAAGATAGAAATATCTGAGGTTTTTTATAGAATTCTATATTGTTTTCATATTTTTTCTTTCGATATAGGTGAGTAAGTGATTATTGTGAATAGTCTTATGTAGGAGACATCTGTGCAGGTTTAGTTAGTCATGATGATGTTGGTTATTTAACAAACCATGAAGAAATTATATGATAATCAATAGAGGTGACCTATAGAGTTTAAGGTTGTTCATTGGGTTTTTTCTATGTCACCACAATTGGGGAAATTTCGTATCAAGAAACTGGTTAATCAAGAACATAGTATTTTCATGATATTTGGGATAATAGATAGGGTCAGTCTAATGGTGTACTAATTATCCTTTTTACAATACTACAGAGACATGGATGATTCATTTCATGTGTGGAATATTTAGAGATGATAACCTAACCCTTATCGTATGGTACATATTGAGGTCACCTATATTTTTTTCATGTGTCCTTTTTAGAGAATCCAATTTGAATTTTAGACCATAGTGATATATATTTATAGGGTATAATTATACCTATATTTTCAGTGTAGAAAATGTTTGGGCTTTTTTAAGAGGATACCAATGATAGGGAGTCTGATACATGAACAATGTGGATATAATTATTTCCTGATAACCCATAGTGATTCTTAGAGTAGCTTTGGGGTGAGTTGTTATATGGTGGAGAGGATGTAAGATCTCATATATTTTCAGGTATGTCCCTATTTGAGTTTTTTATTAGACCTCGATGGACATGTCTTCTTTGGTGACAAATACCATTTTTAGGGATATTGAACTAAAATTTATGGATGTATGTTTTTTTTTGAATTAATGTATTCTAGTAAGAAATATGTTAAATGGTATTGCAAGGGAATACCTAGATCATAGAATACTTTAAAGGTGGTTCATGAACTATCATAGTAGCTGGAATGAGAATTGTTTTCTTTACCATTATACAAAGTGTATATACTAGAAGAGTTGAAACTACTACCAGAAACGTGTCTGGAATTTGTTGAAGAGTTGACATGGCTACATTCCATGAACATAATTCATGTTGTGTAAATTTATATCAAGATAATTATTTGGATCATACGATAAGTTATTCATCCTAACTCAAAAATGAGGAAATACATGATGTGAAATGATTACATGAAATATATTCCTCATACCCATAGGATTTAGTTTTCTAGTTTTTATGATTATATTTCATTGATTCAATGAATACCTATCCTCTCTCAAGACAATTTTAATTCCATGTGATTTTGTAAAACATTCAACCATTTCAGATTTCTTGATTGTACATTTGATCCCTTTTGAGTTGTCTTCTTTTTTTTCTCATCCCTAACATTTTTTCGTATCTTTTTTATGTAAATATCAAACACATGGAATTGTTTCGGGTTTTTTTATTGAACTGGGGTGATCTAAGATACTTATTTTGATCTTTATATCCTCTATTAATTTTTTTTATTCTTATTTGAAGTATTAATTAATCACCAAATAATTGTATGGGTACTAAACCTTTACCTATATTTTGTTTAATTTTGGGGATTATTCTATATTTAAAACTGTACTAATGTATCATGTACTTTAATTAATTTATTTTTGGATTAATTGTATATCATGGATTGGATTATTCATTGGATCCCATTGGATTATTTTATTGATGTGACCTGGCTTATTGAACCCTATGGGTGAGGGAACCTTTTAATAATAAGAAATTGGGTAATGGTTTAAAGTATGTTTAGCGTTAAATAATATTAAAGGTTGTTTCTTGTAATAGAATGAAATTGGAAGTAGTGTATAGTTTATAAATATGGATGTTGATTAACTGATATAGAAAAGAAACTGTAATTAAATGGAAGGTGTAAATTTTCATAATGAATCTTTGAGGATTATGGTGTGATATTATGATATCCATGAATTTTTTTCCTTGTTTAGTTAATGTTGAAATGATTATATATATCAAATTTACCAGAGGCTACATCAATTATAAAGAGGGAGTGTCCAAGTGATAAATTATAAAATTATAATATTTTTGTCTATGACTGGTGATATATAATGAATTTATAATATAGTTGGGTCGTACAAGTGGTTCATTGAATCATATGAAATCTATTTGAGTATTTTGATCATTTTCTTCTTAGTGACTTTTCCTCTGAGTTTATCTCTATTACATAACATTATTAATTTCTTAATGATAAAGAAATAAGTCTCATATTCATATTATTTTTTTTGTATGAATGTATGGTAGTTATAAGAGAAAATTTTTTATGAGTTCATCTTTTTTTGATTATTGATCATGGTGAGAAGGTTCTTTAGATAAAGGTGAATAATCAGGTTGTGGTTTTATGGAAAAAAATGGTTGAAAAGCATCATGGGAATATGAAAACAATATTACAAAATGATATCCTCACTTGTATTGTAACACCCTAGGTAAATAAAGAATAGGCATTTTCATATTTATCCATATTTGTGAATAAATTATTAATAATACTTTAAAGGGTTGCTATGTTCGATAGCGTACCCGATACATAACAAAGAGTTTCATTGAAATCTTACGTTGCACTCTAATAATAAAATAATATTATTTTAAATGGTAGTTAACATGTATCCGTTGTAATGGCGGGAATGGATAGAAATAACTAAAATATGATTATATATGTTTTTAAATGTTTATACATTTACCCAATAAAAGATAAAGGCTTAAAATACGGAAAGAGTTCAATTTTAGGGCATATATACTCTAATTTTCACTAAAGGTTCACTTATCACCTTTTAATGGTGAACCGTCATTAAATATAGTTTTGATCACTCTTATACTTTATTTTGGACCAAATATAACTCTTCTTTAGAATCGGGACATCAAAATTTACTTTGTGTAAATTTTTGGTACCTTTCTGATAAAGTTCATTTTTTTATGAATAGTGTAAAATGTTGTTTTTTAATTCAAAACCTCTTTTTAATATAAATTATTTATATGATTAGATTATTATTTTAATTGGTTTTAAAGTGAAATTAGAAAATATTTTTACCAGTTAATCCAATGGTGGTCATTGGAATCAATTTCACTTTGAAATTGGACTTAAACTGGTGTCAATCTTTTGATACTTATTGTTTCGCAAAAACACGCTATTTGTCATGACAGCGGGAATTAATTATTAAATTAATTAATTTGACTTATATGTTTTGAATTTTGTAAAATGGACTTCATTTTTGAATTCGGAATATCAAATATAGCTTAGGGTGAATTTTTGGTAATTTTCTGAAAAACTTCAATTTTTGATGAATAGTGGAACAACTAAGTGGTACTTATAAAGATTGATTTTCCGTTTAAATGAAATTTTGCCATCATTGTGTTTTGAATTTCAAAAATCCGACATAAATGGTTGTCATTAAGAAGTAAAATGTGGTTCAATGAGGTTATAATAATTTTTTGGTGAATAGTAACTTATTAAGTTCTTAATCGCGATTAGTGGTAATTAGTGTAATTTAAGGTACAAATGATATTATAAGAATGTGAAAACACCATGACACTTGTCCTACACATATTGGGTGAGTCATGGCCGACCAAGAAAATCCATGGGCCAACTTGGGGACCCCATGGAGCCACTTTAGTTGGAAAATGACATTAATATATTTTTATTTAATGTTAAAGTGAAAATGACACTAACATAAATTGTTTTACTAAAATAATTTTTCAGTGGGGTTATACAAGTCCAAAGTTTGATTATAAATAGTAATTGGAAAGCTAAAAAGCTTTCCTACATCATAGTATTTTTTTATGATTTTTAGACATTAAATAAATTAAATTATTTATGACATAATAATGATGCAGTGATGACATCATTATTTGGCAATTTAAATAAAATGGAAAGATAATGAAAAATATAAAACCTACACATGTCCAAACCCAATTGGATGAGTGGATTTCAAACCCTTATCACCTTATCCAAGAATTATATCAATGTGGGAACTTTTAAAACCGAAACACATTTTCAAATAAAGTAATATTTCTTTACTTTCCAAAAGTGCCCCTCCTCTCCTCTTATAAAAGGCCCCCACCTCTACCACATTTCACACACTTCTCAAGCCTTTGGCTCGGCCAACCCCTGCCCAATTACTCTCTCCACATCCCTCTCCTCATCCTAGAGGATTCCCTTTGGGCTGAATCCTTTCAAAGGAAGCCTTTAGGCTCAAATCAAAATGGAGTTACACTTTTAAAGGTAATTCATTTTCTCATGTTCATTTGTTTTATTTTGCTTCTCCAACCCCCTAAACTCTTTTTATTTATTTCTTTTGTAACAACACCAGTATCTTCAATATACTAGGATGTTTTTATAAGATTTATTCGAGCTACACTCTCACACAACTACATCAAATGGTTAAAGAACATACGGTTTCCGTGGATGGCGAAATTGTGCCTCCCGAAATGATGATTGTTCAATACTCATTTAACACCTTCAAAGGTGGCCATTATGATGTAACTATTTTTATATATGATATATAATATGTTTATGTTTTACTTATGCTTCTTTATTTTTCATTTGTGTCTTACCTTTATGGCTTCCATTATGGGTATACGCGATATCTTCATTTTAGGAAGTGCGGACTACCGCCCCCTCAAAGTGATTTGATTCGTTAAATACCATATGTGGGACGTATAAAGGAAGGAACTATGATATTATATATGATATTATACTGGAATTATAATATACCTTTATATCATGATTATTCCATTCTATAAAATACGAAATAGAAATGAAAGTAGCATTCTTGCGTACGTACGGCTTACCGTCTCCATGAACGGTTCATTTCATTTCTTATACCCAAATGTAATGTACTATTAAAATTACATGTATATAATGTATATATATAATTAATGATATATCTAAATGATTAATATAATTCTGGAATTAAAATATACATACCTCTCATTTAGTTTTAATTCCACTAATATGACAAAGAAATGAAAGTAGCGTTCATGCGTACGTACGGCTTACCGTCTCCATGAACGGTGAATTTCACTTCTTACCTCTAAATGATTATGTAATATTATAAATACATGTATATGCTGGATATATATGATACATATTATATCCAAATCGGGAATTTCATTCTGGATATAAAGAACTTTTGACCACATGAACAACATGTAATTGTAAGAAGTCAACTTTTGACTTAAGAACCAAATATTGACAAAACAAACATTATTAACATAAATGGTTACATAATGTTTATAACATGGAAATAAGTGATATAAAAGGAATAATGAACTTTAAAAATGTTCTTAATCAGGTATAAATTAACTCATGTTTATTATTCAGGACGTTAAAGAACGATCGAGTCAAGTCGGACCCGAGGTAAGGGAATTCGTCTCAATCTCCTTTCATTGAGGAATATTTCATTTTTTACACAACTTTATTTTATACAGTGTATAAACACCTTTGACTTTTACTTTTATACAAAAGGAATCTTTTTCTACGAAGCGTTTTACTAAACGACAAAAAGGAATGTTTTTTTAACGTACGTGGTGACAACGAATTTTTCCGCCGCCACGAGTATTATTTGGTCTTTGGCTTCCTCAACAAGCTGTAATGTTTTTAATATAAAATAAATACCATACACTCTTTTATGTATTTTGGTATTGAAAATGGTTTTGATAAAGGATTCTATTATGTCAATATATTTATGATATATTGTGATTGAAATGTGGAAATGTTATCTTTCCTTTATATTGGTTTTATGTTTTATGATTTTATATTGGTACTTGGACATTTTAATGGGTGGTTACGTTATAAACCATATGACGGGTGGTGCCGTGAATACCAGGACGGGTGGTTACGTTATAACCTCCAATGCATTGGGTATGGAAGTCGGCCGTATGGCTATTCCATTAAGTATGTATGGAAATTGGCCATATGGCTATTCCATTAAGTGATATGTGTGGAAGTCGACCATATGGTTACTCCACTTAAGTATGTTTATGTCCCAAGTTACCTTTATAAATGTTATGTATTATTTTTATGGATTTTATGGTAATCCTTTGGTTACAAGAAGGTAAGTAATGATTCTTTATTTAGTGAAGATTTTTTTTTACTACTTCATGAAGGTGAAGGTATTACTTTGATATAGTTTACATGGTTTACTTGATGTTTGAAAAACTAACAGTTTTCATTCTTTTTGTATCCCTTACTGAGCTTTTTATGCTCACCCCAAGTTTTTCGAAATTTTTTTCACAGGACTTAAAGTGGAATAAGGTCAGGGATGGGATCAAGGGAATTTCATGCTATCTAAAACATGGAATCTAGACATCTTTCTTTTTAAGAGTTTTTATTTTATGGAGACTTAGTAGAAGTGTCTACTTTGTAATCTTTTAAGATGTAATAGTTATGTTCTAATTCTCTAAAACTCTAAACCTGAAAAGATCCTCAATGTGAATTATTCATTTAATTCAATATTAAGTAAGGTTTAAGGCTGGGGCCTTATAGTTGGTATCAGAGGACAGTTTAGACAACTTTAGGGATTAGTAGTTTTTGTGAGGCACATGATTAGTCCCTATAACTATTATTTCAGTTAAATCCTTGTTTTATAATTTTTTTCAGGTAAAGTAAAGTCGGTTACAAATGGAAGGAGGAGGATCTCAAATGACATTCCTATCTCTCCCTGATGACATGCTTGCAATAATTATTGCAAAGTCATCTTCGGATGATTGTGAAACTTTTTCTAGCATACAACTCACTTTCAAGCATTTATTTGAAATATCGAACACCTCTACTATAACTCATTATCATCATGGATCATGGGTTGTTTTTAGAAAAATACTATTTTCACAATATTCTCATGTTTTCAAGAGAGGTAAATATTATCAAGGTATTTTCAAATATTTTACCTTATCACAAGAATTTGAAGCATATTATGATTTTCGAAATGGTGCTGAGGAAGGAGACCCTTGCGCAACCTATTTATATTTTCTTTTAAAATATAGTCTCACATCTCATACTTATGGTATTTTAAAAGGACCAATGATAGAAAGTTTCAACTCAATTTCGGTCCGACTATTTTTTAGAAATCATGTTTTATCAGATGTTTTGGAATTATATGTCCTACATGATTATTTTCCAAAACTGTTTTTCTGTGAACACCCATATGACCCATGTTGTGTGAGGTGTATTTGGATGGAGGAAGCAAATGATTTTGAAGGATCTCTAAATCATTTTTGTAATGCATGGGACTTCTACCTACGTGAACAAGATGACGATGAAACCGAGTGGACGCCATCATCAAGGTATGCTATTATGAGTTTGTGTAAGAAACCTAGAAAGAGTTGAAAGTCAACATGAAAAGTATGTTTCATTAAGATCAAAAACTAAATTCCTAAATGAAAAGTAACTTAAAAGAAAAATGTTGTCTATTAACTTTTACTACTAGGTAATCAAATACTATTTAACCCATCACAAGTTTGTGATTCTCTCATGGTTAACTTTCTCCTAAACATGTTTTCTATCACTCTCCATCAGAACATGACCCTATGTTTTCTCCTCTATGTCCATGTTTTCATACTTGGAATCCTAGTATGGGTTAACTCGGGTGACCTTTGTACTTATCTTTCTCTATTTTAAAGTGATTGTTTTATCGATCCTTGTTCCGATGTGGGACTTTCAAGGATGTTACCAAGCCCAATTTTAAAATTGCGAGGACGCAATTCCCAAAAGGGGGGAAGGATGTAACACCCCAGGTAAATAAATAATAGACATTTTCATGTTTATCCATATTTGTGAATAAAGTATTAATAATACTTTAAAGGGTTGCTATGTTCGATAGCGTACCAGATACACAACAAAGAGTTTCATTGAAATCTTACGTTGCACTCTAATAATAAAATAATATTATTTTAAATGGTAGTTAACATGTATCTGTTGTAATGGCGGGAATGGATAGAAATAACTAAAATATGATTATATATGTTTTTAAATGTTTATACATTTACCCAATAAAAGATAAAGGCTTAAAATACGGAAAGAGTTCAATTTTAGGGCATATATACTCTAATTTTCACTAAAGGTTCACTTATCACCTTTTAATGGTGAACCGTCATTAAATATAGTTTTGATCACTCTTATACTTTATTTTGGACCAAATATAACTCTTCTTTAGAATCGGGACATCAAAATTTACTTTGTGTAAATTTTTGGTACCTTTCTGATAAAGTTCATTTTTTTTATGAATAGTGTAAAATGTTGTATTTTAATTCAAAACCTCTTTTTAATCTAAATTATTTATATGATTAGATTATTATTTTAATTGGTTTTAAAGTGAAATTAGAAAATATTTTTACCAGTTAATCCAATGGTGGTCATTGGAATCAATTTCACTTTGAAATTGGACTTAAACTGGTGTCAATCTTTTGATACTTATTGTTTCGCAAAAACACGCTATTTGTCATGACAGCGGGAATTAATTATTAAATTAATTAATTTGACTTATATGTTTTGAATTTTGTAAAATGGAATTCATTTTTGAATTCGGAATATCAAATATAGATTAGGGTGAATTTTTGGTAATTTTCTGAAAAACTTCAATTTTTGATGAATAGTGAAACCACTAAGTGGTACTTATAAAGACTGATTTTCCGTTTAAATGAAATTTTTCCATCATTGTGTTTTGAATTTCAAAAATCCGACATACATGGTTGTCATTAAGAAGTAAGATGTGGTTCAATGAGGTTATAATAATTTTTTGGTGAATAGTAACTTATTAAGTTCTTAATCGCGATTAGTTGTAATTAGTGTAATTTAAGGTAAAAATGATATTATAAGAATGTGAAAACACCATAAAACTTGTCCTACACCTATTGGGTGAGTCATGGCCGACCAAGACAAGCCATGGGCCAACTTGGGGACCCCATGGAGCCACTTTAGTTGGAAAATGACATTAATATATTTTAATTTAATGTTAAAGTGAAAATGACACTAACATAAATTGTTTTACTAAAATAATTTTTCAGTGGGGTTATACAAGTCCAAATTTTGATTATAAATAGTCATTGGAAAGATAAAAAGCTTTCCTACATCATATTATTTTTTTTATGATTTTTATACATTAAATAAATTAAATTATTTATGACATAATAATGATGCAGTGATGACATCATTATTTGGCGATTTAAATAAAATGGAAAGATAATGAAAAATCTAAAACCTACACATGTCCAAAACCAATTGGATGAGTGGCTTTCTAACCCTTATCACCTTATACACGAATTATATCAATGTGGGACCTTTTAAAACCGAAAAACATTTTCAAATAAAGTAATATTTCCTTACTTTCCAAAAGTGCCCCTCCTCTCCTCTTATAAAAGGCCCCCACCTCTACCACATTTCACACACTTCTCAAGCCTTTAGATCGGCCAACCCCTGCCCAATTACTCTCTCCACATCCCTCTCCTCATCCTAGAGGATTCCCTTTGGGCATAATCCTTTCAAAGGAAGCCTTTAGGCTCAAATCAAAAGGGAGTTACACTTTTAAAGGTAATTCATTCTCTCATGTTCATTTGTTTTATTTTGCTTCTCCAACCCCCTAAACTCTTTTTATTTATTTCTTTTGTAACAAAAAAAGTATCTTAAATATACTAGGATGTTGTTATAAGATTTATTCGAGCTACACTCTCACACAACTACATCAAATGGTTAAAGAATATACGGTTTCCGTGGATGGCGAAATTGTGCATCCCGAAACGATGATTGTTCAATACTCATTTAACACATTCAAAGGTGGCTATTATGATGTCACTATTTTTATATATGATATATAATATGTTTATGTTTTAGTTATGCTTCTTTATTTTTCATTTGTGTCTTACCTTTATGGCTTCCATTATGGGTATACGCGATATCTTCATTTTAGGAAGTGCGGACTACCGCCCCCTCAAAGTGATTTGATTCGTTAAATACCATATGTGGGACGTATAAAGGAAGGAACTATGATATTATATATGATATTATACTGGAATTATAATATACCTTTATATCATGATGATTCCATTCTATAAAGTATGAAATAGAAATGAAAGTAGCGTTCATGCGTACGTACGACTTACCGTCTCCATGAACGGTGCATTTCATTTCTTATCCCCAAATGTAATGTACTATTAAAATTACATGTATATAATGTATATATATAATTAATGATATATCTAAATGATTAATATAATTCTGGAATTAAAATATACATACCTCTCATTTAGTTTTAATTCCACTAATATGACAAAGAAATGAAAGTAGTGTTCATGCGTACGTACGGCTTACCGTCTCCATGAACGGTGCATTTCATTTCCTACCTCTAAATTATTATGTAATAGTATAAATACATGTATATGATGGATATATATGATACATATTATATCCAAATCGGGAATTTCATTCTGGATATAAAGAACTTTTGACCACATGAACAACATGTAATTGTAAGAAGTCAACTTTCGACTTAAGAACCAAATATTGACAAAACAAACATTATTAACTTAAATGGTTACATAATGTTTATAACATGGAAATAAGTGATATAAAAGGAATAATGAACTTTAAAAAGGTTCTTAATCAGTTATAAATTAACTCATGTTTATTATTCAGGACGTTAAAGAACGATCGAGTCAAGTCGGACCCGAGGTAAGGGACTTCGTCTCAATCTCCTTTCATTGAGGAATATTTCATTTTATACACAACTTTCTTTTATACGGTGTATAAACCCCTTTGACTTTTACTTTTATACAAAAGGAATCTTTTTCTATGAAGCGTTTTACTAAACGACAAAAAGGAATGTTTTTTTAACGTACGTGGTGACAACGACTTTTTCCGCTGCCACGAGTATTATTTGGTCTTTGGCTTCCTCAACAAGCTGTAATGTGTTTAATATAAAATAAATACCATATACGCTTTTATGTATTTTGGTATTGAAAATGGTTTTGATAAAGGATTCTATTATGTCAATATATTTATGATATATTGTGATTGAAATGTGGAAATGTTATCTTTCCTTTATATTGGTTTTATGTTTTATGATTTTATATTGGTACTTGGACATTTTAACGGGTGGTTACGTTATAACCTCCAATGCATTGGGTATGGAAGTTGGCCGTATGGCTATTCCATTAAGTATGTATGGAAATTGGCCATATGGCTATTCCATTAAGTGATATGTGTGGAAGTCGGCCGTATGGTTACTCCACTTAAGTATGTTTATGTCCCAAGTTACCTTTATAAATGTTATGTGTTCTTTTTATGGATTTTATGGTAATCCTTTGGTTACAAGAAGGTAAGTAATGATACTTTATTCAGTGAAGATTTTTTTTACTACTTCATGAAGGTGAAGGTATTACATTGATATAGTATACATGGTTTACTTGATGTTTGAAAAACTAACAGTTTTCATTCTTTTTGTATCCCTTACTGAGCTTTTTATGCTCACCCCAAGTTTTTCAAAATGTTTTTCACAGGACTTAAAGTGGAATAAGGTCAAGGTTGGGATCAAGGGAATTTCATGCTATCTAAAACATGGAATCTAGACATCTTTCTTTTTAAGAGTTTTTATTTTATGGAGACTTAGTAGAAGTGTCTACTTTGTAATCTTTTAAGATGTAATAGTTATGTTCTAATTCTCTAAAACTCTAAACCTGAAAAGATCCTCAATGTTAATTATTCATTTAATTCAATATTAAGTAAGGTTTAAGGTTGGGGCCTTATAGTTGGTATCAGAGGATGGTTTAGACAACTTTAGGGATTAGGAGTTTTTGTGAGGCACATGATTAGTCCCTATAACTATTATTTCAGTTAAATCCTTATTTTATAATTTTTTTCAGGTCAAGTAAAGTCGGTTACGAATGGAGGGAGGAGGATCTCAAATGACATTCCTATCTCTCCCTGATGACATGCTTGCAATAATTATTGCAAAGTCATCTTCGGATGATTGTGAAACTTTTTCTAGCATACAACTCACTTGCAAGCATTTTTTTGAAATATCAAACACCTCCGCTATACCTCATTATCATCGTGGATCATGGGTTGTTTTTAGAAAAATACTATTTTCAAAATATTCTCATGTTTTCAAGAGAGGTAAATATTATCAAGGTATTTTCAAATATTTTACCTTATCACAAGAATTTGAAGCATATTATGATTTTCAAAATGGTGCTGAGGAAGGAGACCCTTGCACAACCTATTTATATTTGCTTTTAAAATATAGTCTCACATCTCATACTTATGGTATTTTAAAAGGACCAATGATAGAAAGTTTCAACTCAATTTCGGTCTGACTATTTTTTAGAAATCATGTTTTATCAGATGTTTTGGAATTATATGTCCTACATGATTATTTTCCAAAACTGTTTTTCTGTGAACACCCATATGACCCATGTTGTGCGAGGTGTATTTGGATGGAGGAAGAAAATGATTTTGAAGTATCTCTAAATCATTGTTGTAATTCATGGGACTTCTACCTACGTGAACAAGATGACGATGAAACCGAGTGGACGCCATGATCAAGGTATGCTATTATGAGTTTGTGTAAGAAACCTAGAAAGAGTTGAAAGTCAACATGACAAGTATGTTTCCTTAAGATCAAAAACTAAATTCCTAAATGAAAAGTAACTTAAAAGAAAAATGTTGTCTATTAACCTTTACTACTAGGGAATCAAATACTATTTAACCCATCACAAGTTTGTGATTCTCTCATGGTTAACTTTCTCCTAAACATGTTTTCTATCACTTTCCATCATAACATGACCCTATGTTTTCTCCTCCATTTCCATGTTTTCATACTTGGAATCATAGTATGGGTTAACTCGGGTGACCTTTGTACTTATCTTTCTTTATTTTAAAGTGATTGTTTTATCGATCCTTGTTCCGATGTGGGACTTTGAAGGATGTTACCAAGCCCAATTTTAAAATTGCGAGGACTCAATTCCCAAAAGGGGGGAAGGATGTAACACCCCAGGTAAATAAAGAATATACATTTTCATATTTATCCATATTTGTGAATAAAGTATTAATAATACTTTAAAGGGTTGCTATGTTCGATAGCGTACCCGATACACAACAAAAAGTTTCATTGAAATCTTACGTTGCACTCTAATAATAAAATAATATTATTTTAAATGGTAGTTAACATGTATCTGTTGTAATGGAGGGAATGGATAGAAATAACTAAAATATGATTATATATGTTTTTAAATGTTTATACATTTACCCAATAAAAGATAAAGGCTTAAAATACGGAAAGAGTTCAATTTTAGGGCATATATACTCTAATTTTCACTAAAGGTTCACTTATCACCTTTTAATGGTGAACCATCATTAAATATAGTTTTGATCACTCTTATACTTTATTTTGGACCAAATATAACTTTTTTTTAGAATCGGGACATCAAAATTTACTTTGTGTAAATTTTTGGTACCTTTCTGATAAAGTTCATTTTTTTTATGAATAGTGTAAAATGTTGTATTTTAATTCAAAACCTCTTTTTAATTTAAATTATTTATATGATTAGATTATTATTTTAATTGGTTTTAAAGTGAAATTAGAAAATATTTTTACCAGTTAATCTAATGGTGGTCATTGGAATCAATTTCACTATGAAATTGGACTTAAACTGGTGTCAATCTTTTGATACTTATTGTTTCGCAAAAACACGCTATTTGTCATGACAACAGGAATTAATTATTAAATTAATTAATTTGACTTATATGTTTTGAATTTTGTAAAATGGACTTCATTTTTGAATTCGGAATATCAAATATATCTTAGGGTGAATTTTTGGTAATTTTCAGAAAAACTTCAATTTTTGATGAATAGTGAAACCACTAAGTGGTACTTATAAAGACTGATTTTCTCTTTAAAAGAAATTTTGTCATCATTGTGTTTGGAATTTCAAAAATCAGACATACATGGTTGTCATTAAGAAGTAAAATGTGGTTCAATGAGGTTATAATAATTTTTTGGTGAATAGTAACTTATTAAGTTCTTAATCGCGATTAGTGGTAATTAGTGTAATTTAAGGTAAAAATGATATTATAAGAATGTGAAAACACCATGACACTTGTCCTACACCTATTGGGTGAGTCATGGCCGACCAAGACAAGCCATGGGCCATCTTGGGGACCCCATGGAGCCACTTTAGTTGGAAAATGACATTAATATATTTTTATTTAATGTTAAAGTGAAAATGACACTAACATAAATAGTTTTACTAAAATAATTTTTCAGTGGGGTTATACAAGTCAAAATTTTGATTATAAATAGTAATTGGAAAGATAAAAAGCTTTCCTACATCATAGTATTTTTTTTATGATTTTTAGACATTAAATAAATTAAATTATTTATGACATAATAATGATGCAGTGATGACATCATTATTTGGCGATTTAAATAAAATAGAAAGATAATGAAAAATCTAAAACCTACACATGTCAAAAACCAATTGGATGACTGGATTTAGAACCCTTATCACCTTATCCACGATTTATATCAATGTGGGACCTTTTAAAACCGAAACACATTTTCAAATAAAGTAATATTTCTTTACTTTCCAAAAGTGCCCCTCCTCTCCTCTTATAAAAGGCCCCCACCTCTACCACATTTCACACACTTCTCAAGCCTTTGGCTCGGCCACCCCCTGCCCAATTACTCTCTCCACATCCCTATCCTCATCCTAGAGGATTCCCTTTGGGCAGAATCCTTTCAAAAGAATCCTTTAGGCTCAAATAAAAAGGGAGTTACACTTTTAAAGGCAATTCATTCTCTCATGTTCATTTGTTTTATTTTGCTTCTCCAACCCCCTAAACTCTTTTTATTTATTTATTTTGTAACTACACCAGTATCTTAAATATACTAGGATGTTGTTATAAGATTTATTCGAGCTAAACTCTCACACAACAACATCAAATGGTTAAAGAACATACGGTTTCCGTGGATGGCGAAATTGTGCCTCCCGAAACGATGATTGTTCAATACTCATTTAACACCTTCAAAGGTGGCCATTATGATGTCACTATTTTTATATATGATATATAATATGTTTATGTTTTACGTATGCTTCTTTATTTTTCATTTGTGTCTTACCTTTATGGCTTCCATTATGGGTATACACGATATCTTCATTTTAGGAAGTGCGGACTACCGCCCCCTCAAAGTGATTTGATTCGTTAAATACCATATGTGGGACGTATAAAGGAAGGAACTATGATATTATATATGATATTATACTGGAATTATAATATACCTTTATATCATTATGATTCCATTCTATAAAATACGAAATAGAAATGAAAGTAGCGTTCATGCGTACGTACGGCTTACCGTCTCCATGAACGGTGCATTTCATTTCTTATCCCCAAATGTAATGTACTATTAAAATTACATGTATATAATGTATATATATAATTAATGATATATCTAAATGATGAATATAATTCTGGAATTAAAATATACATACCTATCATTTAGTTTTAATTCCACTAATATGACAAAGAAATGAAAGTAGCGTTCATGCGTACGTACGACTTACCGTCTCCATGAACGGTGCATTTCATTTCTTACCTATAAATGATTATGTAATATTATAAATACATGTATATGCTGGATATATATGATACATATTATATCCAAATTGGGAATTTCATTCTGGATATAAAGAACTTTTGACCACATGAACAACATGTAATTGTAAGAAGTCAACTTTCGACTTAAGAACCAAATATTGACAAAACAAACATTATTAACTTAAATGGTTACATAATGTTTATAACATGGAAATAAGTGATATAAAAGGAATAATGAACTTTAAAAAGGTTCTTAATCAGGTATAAATTAACTCAAGTTTATTATTCAGGACGTTAAAGAATGATCGAGTCAAGTCGGACCCGAGGTAAGGGACTTCGTCTCAATCTCCTTTCATTGAGGCATATTTCATTTTATACACAACTTTCTTTTATACGGTGTATAAACCCCTTTTACTTTTACTTTTATACAAAAGGAATCTTTATCTACGAAGCGTTTTACTAAACGACAAAAAGGATTGTTTTTTTAACGTACGTGGTGACAACGACTTTTTCCGCCACCACGAGTATTATTTGGTCTTTGGCTTCCTCAACAAGCTGTAATGTTTTTAATATAAAATAAATACCATATACTCTTTTATGTATTTTGGTATTGATAATGGTTTTGATAAAAGATTCTATTATGTCAATATATTTATGATATATTGTGATTGAAATGTGGAAATGTTATCTTTCCTTTATATTGGTTTTATGTTTTATGATTTTATATTGGTACTTGGACATTTTAACGGGTGGTTACGTTATAAACCATATGACGGGTGGTGCCGTGAATACCAGGATGGGTGGTTACGTTATAACCTCCAATACATTGGGTATGGAAGTCGGCCGTATGGCTATTCCATTAAGTATGTATGGAAATTGGCCGTATGGCTATTCCATTAAGTGATATGTGTGGAAGTCGACCGTATGGTTACTCCACTTAAGTATGTTTATGTCCCAAGTTACCTTTATAAATGTTATGTGTTCTTGTTATGGATTTTATGGTAATCCTTTGGTTACAAGAAGGTAAGTAATGATACTTTATTCAGTGAAGATTTTTTTTACTACTTCATGAAGGTGAAGGTATTACTTTGATATAGTATACATGGTTTACTTGATGTTTGAAAAACTAACAGTTTTCATTCTTTTTGTATCCCTTACTGAGCTTTTTAGGCTCACCCCAAGTTTTTCGAAATGTTTTTCCCTGGACTTAAAGTGGAATAAGGTCAAGGATGGGATCAAGGGAATTTCATGCTATCTAAAACATGGAATCTAGACATCTTTCTTTTTAAGATTTTTTATTTTATGGAGACTTAGTAGAAGTGTCTACTTTGTAATCTTTTAAGATGTAATAGTTATGTTCTAATTCTCTAAAACTCTAAACCTGAAAAGATCCTCAATGTGAATTATTCATTTAATTCAATATTAAGTAAGGTTTAAGGCTGGGGCCTTATATGTATAGTATGTGAATAAAACATTAAGGGCATAACACAAAAAATGTGGGAATAATGTATCAACCTATTTAATGATAGAATAAATCACTTTCATATTTTTTAATATATTTCTTTTCATTATAAAATTATTATGTAAGTATTATGTAAAAAATGAAAAAATTTTAAATAAACACTTGTAGTATAAGGTTTTATTTCTATAATTATGTTATGAGTTATAGAATTAGAATTTAAAATTTTTAATTTAATTATTTAATGTATCATATCAAAAGTAACATAGATAAAAAAGTTATTATATTTTATAAATAATGATTTTTCATTTGACAGAGAAAAAATTGATTTGTGTAAAAATATATACTATTTTCATTAAATTGAGTATTTCAGAATTACCATTCTACGTTGAATATTATTTGAAGTAAAAAAACAATTAATTATATAAATTTAATCTACTTAATTAATTTTTAATCAAATATATGTTAAATTTTAGTGTATGTTTGTTTTTTGGGTTTTTTTAATGGATTTTTCAAAAAAGTGTTGTAATGTGCATAACGATTCTACATTTTATTTATTTAAAATAATATCTAATAAGGTATTTTTGAAATTAAATTAAATTATTATTTATCACTCAATATTAATTCATATTCAAAACATGATTATTATTTGTCATATAGGTAATATAAATTCATCTTTTTCTTACAATATACAGTTATTAAAAACCATCCATTTTGTCTCATCTACAGATTTTTTTTAAATTAAATTTTCCCAATATGGGAATTAATTTTGGTAAAATGGATAAAATATTTAGAATCCAAATAATATTTATTATTTAATATGTCAAAAATACTTATGGATTATAATGAATAGTGAATAGAGTAAAAAATATTACCATGGTTAAGGTAAAAACAAATTTTCTGGTGGTAACACTAAAAAGGTAATGCGTAAAATGACATAAAACATTTATAAAGACTATATTATGGAAATATCTGAACATTATATTGTATAAAAATCATTAATTATCTATTTTTGATCTTTTTTCATGTGAAAAATATGGTTACACATTTATATTTTTGAAAATTATAAGTGTGATACTCACCTCACTTTTAAATGGTCACCCCTTATCATCTCATATTCACAACACCAAATCCATTTAATTCAGACAATAACTCCATAAATACCTCCCTTAATCCATACCCATGACCTAGATCCATTATATTGATCATATATATATCCTAATAAGGCTATTGATTCCTACCAAAGTAGGTTTCTTGTATAGGACATATCGTTCTCATCCAAGCTTCATCATTTATTTCATATTACACCTCCTCCAAATATTTTTCAATTATTATTATATAATTAACCGATAATCTATGATATACTAGGATTTTATTATGATATTTAAATAAATAATATCCATATTATCTCCAATGAAAAGTGATAATAAATCATCTTTCATTTCTATGATGGACTAACACCACGTGAACTGATGTCATTCAACATCCTCTATTGCCTCCCTCATAATGTAAAAATTGTGGATTAAAAAAATATGATATTTTAACTAATATATTTTAATAGTGTTATAATATCACATATACCATTATAAATTCCATTCCTTGGGAGATATGAGAACATCACTCGTGTGTAACATGGCCTACCACCTCACAAATTGATATAATTCATTTTTTAATAAATATTTATATGGATCATAATAAGGATTAATTATATAAATATAAGTGATATACATGAAATAATAATTATATTAATTACATTTTTATCATTTTTAAAGATATTATCTCATTTTCTTACTAAAAAATAAAAATGATAATGTTGTTCTTGTACATGTGGACTACTGCCTCAATGAAGAAATGCAATTCTATTTTTATAATCACCAAATGTTAAAAATTAAATAAATATAAGTATATATTAAAAAATAAAATTGTATATTAGATTTTTTTCATTATGAAAACATAAAATATTAATTACATTCTTTCCATAATGATCATCATAAAATGGAAGTGTTACTCACGTGTACATACAACCTATAATCTCTATGATCGTTATATAGTTTTTTATTCAAAAAAAGAGTCGTTATTAGTTATAAATGTATAATTAATGTATAAATATGATAAATATTTCATTTTTATTATTTTGGTTACATTGAAATAATTACCTCATACAACAATAGTCACCCTACCGAACACATTTTGACACATAGACCAAAAACATTCAAAATATCCTACATAAACATAATTGAATGAGTAATTTAATATGAAAAGGTAATAAGTGAAATCAAAGTGATAATAAAAATGGTAATTTTTTTATTAATGTTTCTAATTATCATATTCTTATTATTTAAGAAGGAAAATTATGAACATGATGAATCGATCCTTGGGTTTTGGGGTTTGCGCTGGACTCGACTCCATGGATTAGACCCTGAAGGATATTTTAGAGCTGGCGGTTTATCTTTGCAGAGGTTTTCGGATTTGGTTGTTTGAGAGGGTATGGCGCTTGCCATCGGATTGGGCCTGTGCTTTGATATAAGACATTTTATTGACGATTATCCATGCAATGGTGGAGAGCTTCATCATGATCAAATGTTGGAGCGGGGCAGCTCCTTGTTGTCAAACTGGTTCTATTCTCTAAAACCTTCATGTCATGATATGTTTGAGGTATTTGATGTCTATTTGGGTTCCCCCATTCTTCCCTTAAAAGGGGGTATTATGATAATAATAAAAACTGAGGCCTTTGGGCCTTTGGATGGATATAAATTAAAATTCATAAAAAAATTCAAATCATTTTCTTTGAATAAGACATTGAAGACAAATAGTGGAATCATTACAAGTAATTTAAAATATTTCTTGAGGAAAATATAAATTATTATTTTAATACAAATTAAAATATAAAAAATTTAAAATTATTTTCATTTAAAATAATAAAAAAAAATAATTTGTAAAATTTATTTAAAATGTTCCTTGATGAAAATATACATTCTACATATAAAATCACTTTTTTGAAAGTATATCATTTTCCAAAAAAATATTTTAAAAATAATTTATAAAAAGTATTGAAATGTTCTCAAATTTTAAAGAAATAATTTTCACTTCAAATATTATTGAAAAAATTTAAGGAAATTATGAAATTATTGACTGTACATGATAGTAGAAAATACTATTCATTTTGTGCATGTTAAAAATAATGATTCATTTCATATAATTGTTAAAATAATAACAAGAATAATTTGAAAAATGACATTAAGATTATATTAAAAACATTTTGTAATGATTAAAATCTATTGTAAAATTTTATTTAATAAACCATTTTATAAAATGTGGTGAAAATTTAAAAAAATTAGAAAACATGGTTTTAGATAAAAAAGGGTTTTGGACAAAAAAATATAACAATTAGTAAATACATTATTTTTGAATTATTGAGTACATTAAAAGATGAAAAATATATTAAAACATTTCCTATAGTTATATAAAAATTGGAAATGAAAATTAATTATTTTATTGAGTGATGGATCATAATATTTTATCTTTGAAAAAATGTTCATAAACTTTTATGATAAATGATGAAATTTTAACATAAAATATTTAGAACATTGGTTGCACAAAAACATAATAATTATGATGTAATATCCATATAAGAAACATAAAATACAATTTTAATAAATATATTCCTTATTTTAAATATCTATTTTCATATATATATATATACATTTTAAAAAAAAGATAGGTGAAAAACATAACCATATATCTCAAAGAATGAAAATTAAGGGAAACCCCCATGCCTCTTTGAAAAATTATGAAATGTGAAACGAATAAAAAAAGGCTAAAAATGGATATGTAATTCCAAATAATATTATTTATAATCATTGTAAAGTTAATTCATAAAAAATATACAAAATAATTAAATGAAATATGTGGTGAATAGGGAAGTGTCTCACAAAAGTAAAAAAAGTGAGACTGAAATCCCTTACTGCATTAGAAGTCTATTGAATTGTAATCCCAAATAATGGGTAATATAAAATTAAACACTAAATACCATGAAAATAACTTGATTTATAATATTACATGACAAAAATTATGTATATAAAACACATATAAAATGAGTTCATTTTTATTATATGTCTCCTACAAATAAAGGACACTATAAATCCCTTACCTTAAGTCATAACATTCATTATATGCACTCAAAAAATGCGCATAATAGATAATATTTTATTATAATTATATTTATTACATAACCATATTAATATATATCAAACCATATGTTGTTTTCTGATGAACATCTATTAAAGTATTATTAATAATTCTGTGATAATGTAATGTCTTAGGCAATAACTGCTTTATATTTCAAATATGTTTTGATTTTTTAATTTTTTATCCTCCATCATTATTCATTGTAAAATCATATCAATAATTTTCACCAGGATATAAATATAATAATATATATATATATAGTAATACATAAGATTTAGATATATAAAATGGAATGCATTGTTTATGAATGCGGTAAACAATATGTGTGCATGATCATTGTTTTAATTTTTTATCTGATTGATGTATGGGAATTGGAATGATATATCTTAAAATTATATAATAATTTTCCAAAATATATATAACATAATTTTATGAAACTTATTATTAATAAATTCAATGTAATTTTTGAATGAATCACATCGCTTCCCAAGGCGGTTGTCCTCCACACACATGAGTGGCGTAATCATTTTACTATAAAATTGAGAGTATGAACATATCTATTATATAGTAATATATTATAATAATTGAATAAAATATATTGTATAAAGTTAATAAAACCATCATTATTAACATCCTTGAGAGGTGGAAATGGAGAAATTAATTACATATGTTCGTAAAGTGGTACTCTATTGTACACAGGAACAATGATTTCGTATCCCAACTGATTAAAGTGAATATAGATTTTGGTAATTCAAATATCATTGATAAAATATCAGAATATTTAATATTATGTTTTTTTATCCTAATGATATAATAATTATTTGATGAGTTGGAGGAGGAAATAATATAGCAGGTAACATAGATGAACGTTTCCACTGCTCTAGGTATCCTCCTTAGGTTTGAAATGAAATCATTATTATGAAGGATTTTGGCCCAAAGTATGGATTTTAGTATGAACTGAGGAACGTTTTTATGTGTTTTTTGAACACTATTTTTGAACCGAATTGGTTTATGGTGTGATAAATATAGAATAATTGGTGGAATTTTATATTTTAGGTGATTTTCATAATTTAATTTTTTGAAAATAAAGAATTGAATCAATTTTTTATTAATGTAATAAGGATCCAAAATAGATTATTATCGATCTTAGAATGTATAAGGTATAAATTCACAAATCAAATGCATATTACATGAGTTTGTTTTTCATTTTTAACCTGAATCATTTTATTTTTACCACCAGTAAATAAAATTTCATTAACCACAATAAATAAGATTTATCGTCTTTAATATTATTTTTGGTCAAAATTTAAGTTTAAATTATTGGATAATATAAATTATTCAATTTTAAAAAATCCATCTTATATATTCAAATCAAATAATTGGAATCTTTTTATTTAAAATTAATTGCACATACATGATTAGAAATCATGTTTTCAATGAGAAGATGTTCCAAATATTACAATGTTTTTATATCCAATATCCACATGAAATAGAAAAAATGACTTAAATTGAATTATTATATATATAATTGGACTATTTTAGCTATAAAATAAATTATAAATATAATTTCACTTTTAAAATTATTAAAAAAATAGCATTTTCCTATTAAAATTCAATATGTTTGACTATTAATAAAAAAAGAAACTTTTAAGGAAAAACAAAGAAACCTCTGATTATTTTTACATTATGAGCTTAAAATTTTATTTATTTTTGGTTAAATAAATTTTCTAAACAATTAAAATATTTTTTAAAACTAAACCTATAGACGGGATGAAAATGGTTTTTTGAGATGTGTATTTTTTAAACCCTAATGTGATTTTATATTAACTATATATGGAATAGTAATCATTTAATGAATAAAGATTAAAATTATATTATTTATAATTGATAATATTAAATTAAATCATTCTCCATTAAGGGATATTTTAATTAATTAAAATGGATAAAAATTATTCACCTTAAAATAATTTCCAGAAATAAATCCACTTTTTTTAAAAAAAATATACATATATTAAAATTTAATATATTATTTATTAATAAGTAATTAATTGGATTAAATATTAATAAATAATATTTATTTTACCATAAAATATAATGGGGAACCTAAATTACATAATTTAAGGAGAATAAATTATAATTTTCTTTAAATATTGTTTTCAATATGCAAACAAAATAAACCAATATTTTTTCATAAATCACAAAATATGACCATAAGATAATTTTGATGTGGTGACTTAAAAAAATATATTCATTTTATCAAATAAAATTTCTTAAAATCCCTATAAATTAATTATACTATATTCTCATAATTATAAATAAAAATATTTTGATGAAAACCTATTTTTGATAATTATAATTTTTTTACTAAAAAGTTATTGATTATATAATAAGAGTCCAGAAGTAAAATTTTATTAAGAAGTAAATATATATATATATATATGTTTATTTCATAAATTATTTAACTATATTCATCACATCTTACATAATATCTAGGTTATAATTATATAATTTTATGGTTCTTCGAAGATTGGTGTCTTGTGTCATGCATACTATCGAAGAAAATTATTGTTGTATTTAACAAAATATATATTTGGGGTTTCATATAACACAATTTATACATAATTTATCTTATAACAAATATAATATAAAAAATTTTAAATTCATTTTAAAATAAATTTTTCAAAAAATATTAGGTTGTTTATTTTTTACACTAATAAAATTAATTTCCCACTTGAAATTAATCATTTTCATCTAATGTTTAGGATTTCAAAATTTCTTCATTGAACCCCACATAAAAAAAGGTTAGTAAGACATCATCTTGATTAAGATACATGGATGTGGGGAAGTCATATAGAATAATGTAATTTGTGTTTCCAAATAGGAGAACATAGGTGAAAAATTAAAACAATGACATTAAAGAAAAACTAACACCCAAATATCGATAAAGAGTGACAGAGAATATTAATAACAAGAAAGTGGGTGATCTAAAAAAGGTTGATTACCATAAATCCATAAAAATAAATTGGAATGGGAAATGTTTTTGATATGATAAAAAATGATGATAAAATCAGAAAATTTTAGTTCAATTTACATTTTATAATGTTGGGGAATTACATTTCCATCTATACTGAGAATATATTAAAATGTAATTACTTGTTATATTTTTATTTCATTCGATAAATTTAATCCTTTATTTATAACCTAATCAGTTTCCGCATCGTATATTACTATGAGATATGGAATTTATTCAGGTTGGAAAAAATGAATTAAATCCATAAAATAATGATAATTCATTCCTTCAATATCTTGTTTAAAAATGTTAACAATTGTTATCACGTATGGATAAATCATTATATGGTGATGTCATACATTAATCTATAAATCCTCATCAATACTTCTTATTAAACTATTCCATAAATGGATAACCTTAGAAACCTTCCAAAATTAAAATATGGTCAGTAATTTTCTCAAAATCGTCTTAGCATTAATTCCCCAAGTATAACAAAGTAGCTCTTGATTTTCATATACCAATCATGTTAATACCATCGACATGAATTCTCTTATAACATCATAACAACATGGGTTACCATATATCCTTTGTGAAAACATTCATGATTCCTCATTAATTGATATAAACCATAGAATTTTAAATATATTACAATGATCTAATATTTTTGTTATGTCTATCAATTATAACTTAGAAAACTTTTTCCACAAATCATTAATTTTTTCCAAATCTGTCAATACTATAAAATTTTCATAACACAATTCAGTCATCTATCTATCCAAACATAAATATCTCAACATCATGAAAATATTACACGTAATATTTCCCTTAATCATGTTTTTTCATTAATATAACCTTTCATAAAAATCACTTTTATAGGTCAACAGCATCTTTCAAAAAATTATTTCAAACCGGTATTGAAAAACATATATGGAAAATCGTTATATATTTCAAAATCTATATAACATAATTCATGAAATAAAACACATAAATACTTCAATCCTTCCACATTAATTATTATCATCGAATAGGTCCTTCATTTGTATAGAGTTTACTTCTTTAGTCAGGGAATTGAGTTGGTCAATCCTTAGGATCCTAAAACAAAATAAATTTAATTCCTTGATAATATTTCAATATATAAACTTATTATCTACAATAATAATATATTCTCATCCATTTTCTATATTCTTATAGGTTCTTATTCCCGCCTAATTTCCATTTATAAAGACAAAACTTATATCATCTATGTTCATTACCACAAGAACATTCATCAAAGCCCATATTACTCTTATTCTATGTGTTAGGAATCTCACAAAAGTTCAAGTTCTTATTAATATATCACATTAGATGATTGGACCTACTAACATTATCATTCCATACCATATTCATGAATTTTTTTCTCATAGACACCATAATTTCAATAAGATTCATTGATAACATGATTCTTTCTACTTCCATCCATTGAGTAAAACCAAAAAAACCTAATGTGAGGAACAAATTTCATAGTGTATAAATGCATATTCTTGAAATTTTATATATTGTATTTATAAATCATGACACCTTATTTTAAACCTATGACTCTGTCGGCTTATCCAAGGTCATCCGTAACCATCCTCTATTTAAATCCTTCATGATGGTTCATAAATATTTTTTGGAGTTCCAAATAATATCCCCTGTTGTGTAAAAATAGGTGTGAATAATGTCCTATTGACATGAACCATGTGATGGTCAAGTCCAGGTCAATGCACTCTTTTCAAATTTGTTACTCATCGATACCTTAATTCTAGAGCTACATCCACTTGCAGTATCCAGACATGGATGTAACTTCATGGAAACCATTTCATCTATAATTTACCAAAATTATATGATATTTTAGAACTCATTGAATGATCCTTAAACTTATAACTAGGGAAATCTATATATATCTATAGAAATGTACCTAGGGATCGCCCAAATGTTTTCTCATCCAAGTTTTCAAAGGTTAACTATGTATATCCTTTAATTCCAACTATAGAAATAGAGGATTTCAAAATTAGATATTATATATTTTTAGATTAATATTTATTACATTACACAAATATATGCTTGAGTAACGTAATATTTTAGTTACATTTGAAACATAGAACAAAATATTCATAATTCCTGATATGTATTTAATGTTTCATATATATATAGATCTTTAAATTATTTAATCTTCATAGGAATACCCTACATAATCCTATTCTTTATAATCCAGTAAATGGAAGTATAATATAGTTTTTCTCACATGATTTGTATGGGTAAACATGAGAGATACATAACCATATCATGAAAAATGAGGATATAAAAGGACGAGAATAACAATTGGAAACCATACCCTTTATAAAAAAAATATTTCAACAATGAGTCATGGAATATATTTTTTTTTCATAACGATTGAATCATAACAAAATAAAATAAGATGATCCATCATAGCATAAAAATTGCATAAGACATTGAATAGTGTAATACACACAAAAATTGAAAATAATATCCCCTATATTTAAAGATTATATCCAAAACATATCAATGAACTATATGGGATACTACCCCTATTGGGTTAACACACCACCATCCCTAGTGGAGTCTATTTCATCATAGTGTAATGGGTTCACTATGAAAACTATCATAGTAAACATGGTATACACTAGAGACCATTATAGTAGAAAAAGTCACCTACTAAACTAGGATCACTCCTTAATATATTATTGTATATTTCATGTGATATAAATCGTTAACCAATTCAATGGAGGGAGATATAGGTCCTGCCATTATTTAGTAATAACATACCTATAGTCAATGGTTATAACATAACCACCATAAAATAATAATCTGAATAAATATTAAGGAAACAATATCATAAAACATATTTTGTATTAGAAACCCTAAAATTGAATGGGTTTCATAAACATTTAATTATAACATAACCAATATAAAGGAAACACATTCCAAATAATATCACCATTTCACAAAATTATAACCCATGGAAAAAAGAAGTGAGTTTCATCGAAATATTATCATGGTATAAACTGTGGATGAAAAGTGGGTTTCATAAACATCTTTTCATCAAGAATAGAAAACATTTATTGAAATAATAATAAAGTTTACATGAATGAAATCCATATTAAAGAATAATTAAGATCAAAGGATGTCAACTTAGGTTGAAATTTATTTCAAAAGATAACTTCAAAATTTAATTGAGGAAAATAAATTTTCATTGAAAATCACACTGTAAAACTAAAAATTTATAATACATTTTACATTACTTTTAATTAAAAAGTAACATGTGAAATTATAATATAAGCTTTAAAAATAATTTAGAACATTTAATGAGGAAAATATCTATTCCACTTTGAAAAATTATTTTTGTAACAAACAAATTACCAAAATCCTTCCCTTTGAAAACAAAAATTAAATCATATAAAGTAATCTATAAAAATCATTTAAATCATTTAATTTGAAAAATATTCATTCATATTTGAAAAAGAAAAATTTAAAAAATTAAACAATTTGAAATGACATTTAATTTTGAAATATTTTATTTAAATTCATGAAAATTCTTAGAAATCGATTTAAACAATTTATTTCAAAATATATATGAGATAATTTAAAAGAAAATTAAAATCACTGAGTAATCATGATATTAGGAAATATTATTCATGTCGGGCATGTTAAAAAACATTCTTTTCATAATTTCAGTTAAATACAAACTTGTATTGTTTGGAAAATGAAATTATGATTCCTTTGAAAGTATTTTGTAAAAAACTCAAACATGCGTAAAATTATAAATAATTAAAAACTTAAAAAATAATTAAAATTTTCAAAAATTCTTTAGAAAACATGGTTATGGATGAAAAATGATTTTTCTACTGAGAAAAGAAAAAATTTCATAAGAACATTATTTTTGAATTATTGAGTAAATAAAGAGAGTAAATTAAGGAAAAATTTCAATTGTTATTAAATAAACAAAGTAAGTATAAAATCATGAGTTTATTTATATATATATATATATCATATTATTTGATAATTGAAAACATAACCATAAACAATCCCGATAAATGATGAGATTATAAAATAAAATCGTTACAACTTTGATAACATTTAAATATAAAAACCATGAAGAAATATCATTTAAATATACCGAAAATATCATGATAATAAATAAATTCATTATTTGAAATTTCCAAGGGGATCTATATATATACCCCTCCTATAAAAATATAGAGGCATAACATAATCATGTGTCTCAAAGAAGGAATATTGAAACAAAAATCCTTTAGCGTTTTGGTAAAATTTTGTCATAAAACCCACGAAATAGAAATATTAAAATGTATATGTTAATCCCCATAATGTAATTTATAGTAATTGTAAAATTAAATAATTTTAATTATATAACCACATAAAATAAATAGGTGGTGAATATGTCCTGTGTCTCATAGAGGTAAAAAGGCGAGATAGAAATCCTTTATCGCTTTAGTAATATTTTGAATAATAATCCCCAATAAAGAATAAAATATAATGATAAATTAAATATCATGAGAGTAAAGGTATTAATTATGTAACACAATAAAGTGTCAATGTATAAATCAAATAAATGAAACTTGTGGTGAATTTTTATACATCTTCCATATATAAAAGAAACTAGAAATATCTTACTTTAAGTCTTGAAAATCATCATATATTATAAAATCACTTTTATAAAAATAAAATTTTATTATATATATAATATAACCATATTTATATATATAATTAAATATCTATTCTATTTTACAGTTTTTTTCATTTATATTAACAATTTCATGTTAAACCCACATTTTGGGCAATAACTACACTGTTTTTATATATGATTCGATTTCTTTTTTTTTGACCTATTACATTGATCATGGTTTCATCATCTCAAAAATATTAAAAATTATATATATATATATACATATATTATATATTTATATATAAAAATCCAGAATATTTAGATATTAAAAATGAAATGCATCGTTCATGAATATTGTTGGTCATACGTACGAATGAACGTTGTTTCGATTTTCCTATTGGGTTAAAATAAATAAAATTAAATGATAAATATATTCCTTCCAAAATAAATTTTTCATATATTTTACATATTATTTTTAATATAATCCTTAGTACATTACTTGTAACATGTGAACTAATCTCATCTCTTTGTGAGACAGTAGTCCCCTGTACACACAAGTGACGTTATCTTATCCCCAAAAAATTGAGTTTATGAATGTATGTGTGATATAATGATTAAATAATAATATTAAAATCATAAATATCATATAAAAATAATAAATACATCATTATTACTAGACATGAGAGGTGTTAATTGATAAATTAATGATATTGGTTTGTGAGGTGGTCGTTCACCGTAAACCCAAAATATGGTTTCATAACCCATTCGATGGGAGTTGATATTTTTTTTGCCATGATCTCAATATAAAGACATATCACAATATATAATATATTTATAATTTAATATCATCATGGTAGTATAAAAAGATATGTATCTTTAGGGTAACATAAAATAGAAAGGCTCCTTGATGAAAGATGCATCTTCTTCAGATATCCTCTTTAGTTATACCAAAAATCATTTCTAGGTACGAATTATACCCAATATTAGGGTTATAAAATTAGAGTATTTATTTTGGTTAGTTATATTGGAAATTAATGGACAATGTGTTTATAGTGTGACGTAGAGATGAAAATGGGAAGCCTTTTATAAGTGAGGTGTGTGACACACTTTAAATTTTTTGAAAAGAAAGAATTCCACCAAATGTTTTTTTTCACAAGGAGAAAAAATAACTATAAATATAAAATAAGTCACATGGTCTAAATATGGCTCAAAAATGTGTTTTGGAATTGTTTTGGGATATTTTTGTCCCTTACCGTTTATTTACCCCCCTAAAAATTCAATTTTAAACTTAACTATGGTAAATAAGTATTACTATTTTTATAATAAATATTGGTCAAAAAATAGGTTTATCATATTTGGTAGTACAAATTTTTATGATTAAAAATATTAATCCAATTTTCCAATTTATATTCATAAAAGTGGATAGTATAATTTAAAATTTTACCTCTAGACGTAAAAAGAAAACATGATTCAAATAGAAAAATACTCAAAATATTATGAGGATTTTATATCAAATATAAAAATTAAATGTATTAAAATGACCTAAATTTTGTTATTATATATTTTAGAGGAATAAATATACATTAAAATCAATATAAAATATAATTTTAAATTTTAAATAATTAAAAAAAATGCATTTTTCAATTAAAATTTAGCATTTTTCACTCGTTATCAAAAAAATGAACCATTTTAGAAAAAACCAAAATATTAAAAATATGAATAAGTATAAATTCAAAATTAAAAAATTTAGTTCATTTTATAAAATAATATTTTTAAAATTATTAAAAAATAAAATTAAAAAAAATTCTCTCATACATAATAAAAAATTGGGTTTTTTATAAGTGTATTTTTCTAGTATAGAATTATTTTATATTTAGTCTATGCCAAATAATAATAATTTATAGAATATAAATTTAACTTAATTTATTTTTATTATAAAAAATTAATTTAAAAAAACCATATTACATGTTATTTAAATTATGTAAAATTGAAAAACATTATGGAGTTCAAAAGAATTTTCATAAAAAACGTTTCACTAAACCAAAAAATAAACTAAAACTAAAACTCAACGTATAGATAATAAAAAAGTAATTAATTGGATTAATTATTAAAAATGAGTACTTAGATTACCATAAAACATAATTTTTAATCTATAATAGTTAATTTAATAAAAATAAATTATTTGGCTCGGGTACGTTCAGTGAACGAACGAGAGAAAATTTCTAACTTTTGAACCGGTGCCCGGAATAAAATTCCGAGGGCACCGATGAACTCGCAGCACCGATATTCGCTTAAGGAGACCTTTTCCGAGGTTGCGTTTTATGCGGAATGAATGTTAGTTTAGGGAAGAATTAAAAGAAGTTAAATAAAAATGTGGAAACACTTTTTATTTTTAACTTGTTTGTTATTTTTCTCCCAAAGGGAGTTAGAGGAGGGACCCACATCCACTTAACCTCCATTGGGAGGATTAAGTGTGGTGGGGCCCACACGAAGCATAACTCTTCACCATCTTTTTTTTAAACTCCCTTAAACTCCTCTTTTAATGATCTTGACAACTTGGTTATTTAATGGAGATAGTTGTTTGAATTTCAAACCTTTGAAATTCAAATTGATAATTGTGTGAATAAAATAAGCCTTAGCTTATTTTATTTTGGTTGGTCTCCATAGCCATCTTGAGAGGTTTTGGAAGAATTCTCTCCATCTTCTTCAAGCTCCGACGAAGAACACTCAAGAACACCGCTTCCTTCTCCTTTGTAGCCGGTGCGTTTCCAAAGGTCGACGACGTCGCTTCTTCGATCTTCTTCCCGTATCAACGAAAGGAGACGCTGATTCCTCCTCGGACTTTCTTCGTCGGCTTACGAAGTTTCACTAACAACGTACCTCTTCAGACTTACCACTTCGTTAACAGAATCGACGAACGATTACCACGACGCCCGACCTCCGCGACGCTTGTCTTCCGCGGTTTGTTGACGTGCTCGGCACTTGAATTCAAGGTAGGGGTTTGTTGTTGATTATTTATTTATTCTCGTTCTTGGTTCTAGCATGACAATCTTGAGGATAAATGATTATGTGTTATAATCTAACGAGAGGGGGGCCGGACCGCACAAACACGGCCGAACCCCCCTCCTTTGATCTTGAATATTTATTGCGGATGAAAACGAAATGGCGTGGTGTCGTCGCACCACACGGGAACCGCAAGGCTATATTTGCGCAACGCCGTCGCGCCGCGCCGCAGAATGATTATCAAGAACGCGATGCCGTCACGCCACGTCGAAGGAAACCGAAGGCGCCGCAGCCGGAGCGGGGCCGCGGCGGAGGGGCGCGGTGCCGTCGCACCGCGCCGGACGATGAAGGCCGCGGCCGGTTCCGGGCCGCGGCGGAACGGAAAGACCGGCGGCCAGCCGGGCCGCCGGTTTCGGAAGCCGAAAAGGGGACCGGCCTCGCCGGTCCCGTTGAGGAAGAACCGGCCGGCAAGGTCGGGCCAGCCGGAAGGGAGGAAAAACCGGGGGAAATTAATTCCCCCGGCCAGCCAAAATGCCCCCCCATTAAGAGGGGGGGACGGTTTCACAAAGGGGGGCAGGCGGCCCCCTGTTTCTTTCTCAAAAGTAGGCCCCCACGTGGGGGGGTCGTTGATCCAAGGCGCGACAATCAGCCGCGCCGCCAGCAGAGGGAAGAGGCGGGGGCTTTGCCCCCCGTGCGTGGCACCCGAGCGGCGCCCAGGCCGCGCCGCCGCCGGCCGGGTCGGGTCGGACCCGGGTCGGGTCGACCCAGTTCGGGCCGACCTAGGGGGTCGGGCCGGGTCGGCCCGGACCCGGACCCCCCGTTTTCGAATCGACTTAGGTCTTTTGCCCATAACTTGATCTACGGACCTCCGATTGACGAACCGTCAGTGGTAGTACGATCCTTGGATTGAGACGGTCGTTTCGGTATACTGCACTCAAGGTTTCTAAATACATTGAGTTCGCCCGGGTTGGTTCGTACACGAAACCAACCGGGGCCTCGGAGCGGAAACGCTCATATCTTGAGCTACGGACGTCCGATTGACGTGCCGTCAGCTTTGTTGAGTTCCTCTTAGTGAGACGGATCTTTTGGAATACTCCGCCCGATGTTTGGACGCATGTGGAGTACGGTCGGGTTGGTTTTGCCTTAAAAACCAACCGGGCCCCTGGGACGAAAAAGCCAATAACTCTCAGACCGGGCGTCTGATCGACGCGCCGTCTGTTGCGTTGAGTTCCTGTTGACGACACGGAACTTTTGGATACATCAACTCTGGAATTTGTGACAGTTGATGTATCAGCCTCCCGGCTCGTGGAGCGGACCATCCCGAACGAGTTTGCTGTGTGCGGGAACCCTAGTGCTGGCTGCGACTACTACTGTGACGACGACGATTGTGCAGGGATCCTCAGTGGACTGCGACAATGAAGACAGCTGGTCTTTTATCCTATGTAGGTCCTAGCTGTGTTGGTCCTGTATCCTATGTGGGTCCCAGCTTGGATGATTCAATACTGGTCTTGTATCCTATGTGGGTCCCAGTATAGATGAATCAATGAAGACAACTGGTCTTGTATCCTATGTGGGTCATAGCTGTGCTGGTCTTGTATCCTATGTGGGTCCCAGTATAGATGAATCAATGAAGACAGCTGGTCTTGTATCCTATGTGGGTCCTAGCTGTGCTGGTCTTGTATCCTATGTGGGTCCCAACTTAGATGATTCAATACTGGTCTTGTATCCTATGTGGGTCCCAGTATAGATGAATCAATGAAGACAGCTGGTCTTGTATCCTATGTGGGTCCTAGCTGTGCTGGTCTTGTATCCTATGTGGGTCCCAGCTTAGATGATTCAATACTGGTCTTGTATCCTATGTGGGTCCCAGTATAGATGAATCAATGAAGATAGCTGGTCTTCTATCCTATGTGGGTCCCAACTTAGATGATTCAGTATCTATGTCTGATCATCTCTTTCACCTTATCGATGATGTATACCTGTGTGAGATGAATTCTGTTGCTTTCCTGTGTGGATTTCGTTTTGCTTTCCTGTGTGGAATATGAATACTTTCCTGTGTGGACTGAGTTGTACTTGGGCTCAGAGGTTGGAGTGTATTGGAATTGATGACTTGGGTATATGTATGGGCATATACCTAAGCAGTGTTGTTTGTTATTTCGTGATTGTATCTTTCTTTTGAGGTTTATCCTATGTGGAATTTTGGGAGACCTTCGGGGGTCTCGGGGTCCCTACTGAGTAGCTTATACTCACCCCTGCACGGGCTATGTCTGCACTACGTTGTGTTGGTTGCAGACGACGGACAGCATTGATTGTGGTTGAGGCTTGCAGAGCAAGACGATACCTGGAGGTGGACCACTGGGCGGGACGTGCTCGGAGCGGACTACAGGACCCGAGAAGTAGTGGAGCTCTCTGTACCCACCCTTCAGGTGGAATTTCCAGTGGGCAGCTCGGCGTAGCAGTTTTTACTTTTTAGTTTCTGTTTTCCCTTTCGAGTTGTACTTTACTTTCAGTTTTGGGTTTGTATACTGGCCCACTTACTTTTCCGCACTTAGAGTTGTACACTGTTTTACTTAGTGTTTACTTTTCCGCTTTCATACTTTGTGCTACTTGTTTACTTTTCAAAGGTAATTCCTTCCCTTTTGTTGGGATTTACGCCTTGGTGCTAGTCGCCAGCCCCTGGCCTATGGAAGGCGGGCTTGGGGTAGTCACGGCACGGGCCCCGAGGACGGGTCGTGACAAATTGGTATCAGAGGAGTTCGGTTCTACCGCGAACTCTGATCTTTTCTATGAAGCAATAATGTTTAGCGTATTGAGTGTGGTTATCAGTCCATGTAGTCCAGTGTTGGTGCGGCGGCTGACGTATCCGTACACCAGGACCCTGAATTCTGATTTCCGACTTAATGCACGAAAACATTGATTGCATGTGTGTTCAATTTTTCTTTGTGATTACTTGTGTCAGCTCACCAGGTATAATGTTCTGACCATGGCGCACCTGTTTCTTTCAGGATGGCCCCACGACAGCAGCCAACTAGGGTTCCGAGAGTGGAGCGTGATGACAGCCCACCGAGCGACGAGGCCTCGGTGGAGGGCTCCTTGTCAGTAGAGGCACCGGCGGTACCTTTACCCGCGGAGCCACCGATGCTTCCAGCACCAGCCGCAGACGATGCACGTCGCCTTAGCACTCTGCATGAGTTCCAGCGCCAGCGACCACCCAGGTTCCGTGGGGAGACGGACCCCAATGCAACCGAGGACTAGCTGGAGGCAGTCGTACGAGTTTTCAGGCTAGTGAGGACACCAGCAGACCTCATGGTGATCCTCGCAGCTAGCCTACTACACGCAGCAGCGGGCCGATGGTGGATCTTGATGCTCCAGGTACACGACGAGACATCTCTTCTCTGGACAGACTTTGAGATCATCTTCCGCTCCGAGTTCTTCCCAGCCACCCTCTTAGCGGTGCGCATCCAGGAGCTACTACAGCTGCGACAGGGAAGCATGACAATAGCCCAGTATGCGGTGAGGTTTACTGATCTCTCGCGCTACTCCACAGATATGGTACGAGATCGGTTCTTCGTGCCCGGACCTTCTAGCAGGGACTGAGGCACGAGATCAGGGCTTCGATGATCTCCCTCAACATTCCGACACAAGATGAGGTGTTGGAGAGAGCCCTTCTAGTGGAGAGTTTTCTCGCCGAGCAGACTCCAGTGACAGGGCCCTCCACAGAACGGCCCGTAGCAGGGTATTCTGCAATTGGCAGTAGACAGGTGATGCAGAGGTCCAAACGGGACAGACCATCAGATGGGCAGTCACTGGATGAAGATTCGGTTGTTCGGGGCACACGAAGGAGAGCCAGCTACATGAGGGGCAGGCATTGTTACGCATGCGGCGGGCAAGGACACATGGCTCGGGACTGCCCGACTCGTCTTACAGATGAGCAGCAGGTGGTAGAGGGACCTACCAGACAGAGTTTCGGCCACGGTGGTCCCCAGGGTGCAGGCGGACGAGGCAGAGGAGTTGGCCGAGTAGCCGATGGGGGGAGACACTTTGAGGTGTTTCCACCACCACCACCAGGAGGTCCTCCTCGACCATAGGGAGTCGGTGGACATGTGAGAGCTCAGCTTCAGGCAGCTGAGGCCTTCGATCATGGAGCTCTGGGAGCAGATGGACAGGAGCAGAACTAGTGGATATGTCCTTTGTACTTCTAGTTCCTTGTTTCTTTTGTGTAGCGTCTTTGTATTATGAGCTGCAATAATAAAAGATGCATACCTTTGTGATGTTTTCATTCCTGTCCTCTTTTGTGATGTTACTAAGAGGTTCCAGTTTTGACTGTTGACTTGACCCTCACTTGTGAGACATCTACTGGAGGAGACCCAGTTACCACACACTGATGTCGACAGTGTGACTCAACCCTTGGAGGAGAGAGTAACGGTTGGATCTCTTGTTAGTAGCGTCGAGGCCTTACGACGTCATCCTTGGTATGGATTAGTACCATCCATGTCGGGGTTGACCGTATTAGGAAAAGAATGTGGTTCATCCAAGGGATGGGACCAGATTTCTCTTATCGGCAAAGAAGAAATCTTAGCAGCTCTACTGGGGCCAGAGATGGTCCAGGCCACGGCTGAGATGGTCCAGGTCATCCAGGCGCGGATGAGTACAGCTCAGAGCCGGCATAAGTCATATACTGACAGGAGGCGGAGGCCACTAGAGTTCGAGGATGGCGACCACGTCTTCATGCGGGTCTCACCTCGACGTGGATTACGTAGATTTGTCCAATGTGGCAAGTTGTCTCCATGCTTCATCGAACCCTTCCAGGTCCTCAGCAGGATTGGCGACATGGATTACCGCCTAGCTCTACCGCCTTTGTATCCCTAGTTTGAGTTGAAGCTTTACGGGGACATAAATCCCTGAGGTGGGAGTAATGTAAAGACCCGTAAAATTGAAGGAAAATTTTTTCTTAATTTTTTTTGGAATTTTACAAGAGCGCGGTTTCTGACGGCACCTGATTCCGAGGCCCGGAGTGCCCAGAATCAATATCCAAAGGTTGACTCGGGTAAGTTCAGTGAACGAACGAGCGAGAATTTCTAACTTTTGAACTGGTGCCCGGAATCAAATTCCGAGGGCACCGATGAACTCGCAGCACCGATATTCGCTTAAGGAGACCTTTTCCAAGGTTGTGTTTTATGTGGAATGAATGTTAGTTTTGGGAAGAATTAAAAGAAGTTAAATAAAAATGTGGAAACACTTTTTATTTTTAACTTGTTTGTTATTTTTCTCCCAAAGGGATTTAGAGGTGGGACCCACATCCACTTAACCTCCCTTGGGAGGATTAAGTGTGGTGGGGCCCACACGAAGCATAACTCTTCACCTTCTTTTTTTAAACTCCCTTAAACTCCTCTTTTAATGATCTTGACAACTTGGTTATTTAATGGAGAGAGTTGTTTGAATTTCAAACCTTTGAAATTCAAATTGATAATTGTGTGAATAAAATAAGCCTTAGCTTATTTTATTTTGGTTGGCCTCCTTAGCCATCTTGAGAGGTTTTGGAAGAATTCTCTCCATCTTCTTCAAGCTCCAATGAAGAACACTCAAGAACAACGCTTTCTTCTTCTTTGTAGTCGGTGCTTTTCCAAAGGTCGACAGCGTCGCTTCTTCGATCTTCTTCCCGTATCAACGAAAGGAGACGCTTATTCCTCCTCGGACTTTCTTTGTCGGCTTACGAAGTTTCACCAACGACGTACCTCTTCGGACGTACCTCTTCGTCAACAGAATCGATGAACGACTACCACGACGCCTGACCTCCGCGACGCTTGTCTTCCGTGGTTTGTTGACGTGCTCGGCACTTGAATTCAAGGTAGGGGTTTATTGTTGATTATTTATTTATTCTCGTTCTTGGTTCTAGCATGACAATCTTGAGGATAAATGATTATGTGTTATCATCTAATGAGAGGGGGGCCGGACCGCACAAACACGGCCGAACCCCCCTCCTTTGATCTTGAATATTTCTTGAGGATGAAAACGAAATGGCGTGGTGCCGTCGCACCACGCGGGAAACGCAAGGCTATATTTGTGCGGCGCCGTCGCACCACGCCGCGGAAAGATTATCAAGAACGTGACGCCGTCGCGCCGAGTCGAAGGAAACCAAAGGCACCGCGGCCGGAGCGGGGCCGCGGCGGAGGGGCGCGGTGCCGTCGCACCGCACCGGACGATGAAGGCCGCGGCCGGTTCCGGGCCGCGGCGGAACGGAAAGACCGGCAGCCAGCCGGGCCGCCGGTGTCGGAATCTGGAAAGGGGACCGGCCTCGCCGGTCCCGTTGAGGAAGAACCGGCCAGCCAGGTCTGGCCGGCCGGAAGGGAGGCAAAACCGGGGGAAATTAATTCCCCCGGCCAGCCAAAATGGCCCCCCATTAAAAGGGGGGGGGGGGGGTTCACAAAGGGGGGCAGGAGGCCCCCCGTTTTTTCTCAAAAGCAGGCCCCCACGTGGGGGGTCGTTGATCCAAGGCGCGGCAATCAGCCGCGCCGCCAGCAGAGGGAAGAGGCGGGGGCTTTGCCCCCCCGCGCGTGGCACCCGAGCGGCGCCCAGGCCGGGCCGCGCCGCCGTGCCGGGCCGCGCCGCCGTGCCGGGCCGCTCCGCCGGCCGTGTCGGTTTGGTCCCGGGTCGGGTAGACCCGTTTCGGGCCGACCCAAGGGGGGTCGGGCCGGGTCGGCCCGGACCCCCCGTTTTCGAATCGACTTCGTTCTTTTCCCCATAACATGAGCTACAGACCTCCGATTGACGAACTGTCAGTGGTAGTGAGATACTTGGATCGAGACGGTCGTTTCGGTATATCACATTCAAGGTTTCGGAATACTTTGAGTTCGGCCGGGTTGGTTCTTACACGAAACCAACCGGGTCCTCCGAGAGGAAACACTCATATCTTGAGCTACGGACGTCCGATTGACGTGTCGTCAGCTTTGTTGCGTTCCTCTTAGTGAGACGGATCTTTTGGCATACTCCGCCCGAGGTTTGGACGCAGGTGGAGTACGGTCGGGTTGGTTTTGCCTTAAAAACCAACCAAGCCCCTCGGACGAAAAAGCCAATAACTCTCAGACCGGGCGTCCGATCGACGTGCCGTCTGTTGTGTTGAGTTCCTGTTGATGACACAGAACTTTTGCATACATAAAATCTGGACTTTGTGACAGTTGATGTATCAGCCTCCCGGCTCGTGGAGCGGACCCTCCCGAACGAGCTTGTTGTGTGCGGGAACCCTAGTGCTGGCTGCGACTGCTACTATGACGACGGCGATTGTGCAGGGATCCTCAGTGGACTGCGACAATGAAGACAGCTGGTCTTGTATCCTATGTGGGTCCTAGCTGTGCTAGTCATGTATCCAATGTGGGTCCCAGCTTAGATGATTCAATACTGGTCTTGTATCCTATGTGGGTCCCAGTATAGATGAATCAATGAATACAGCTAGTCTTGTATCCTATGTGGGTCCTAGTTGTGCTGGTCTTGTATCCTATGTGGGTCCCAGTATAGATGAATCAATGAAGACAGCTGGTCTTGTATCCTATGTGGGTCCTAGCTGTGCTGGTCTTGTATCCTATGTGGGTACCAGCTTAGATGATTTAATACTGGTCTTGTATCCTATGTGGGTCCCAGTATAGATGAATCAATGAAGACAGCTGGTCTTGTATCCTATGTGGGTCCTAGCTGTGCTGGTCTTGTATCCTATGTGGGTCCAGCTTAGATGATTCAATACTAGTCTTGTATCCTATGTGGGTCCCAGTATAGATGAATCAATGAAGACAGCTGGTCTTGTATCCTATGTGGGTCCTAGCTGTGCTGGTCTTGTATCCTATGTGGGTCCCAGTTTAAATGATTCAGTATCTATGTCTGATCATCTCTTTCACCTTATCGATGATGTATACCTGTGTGAGCTGAATCCTGTTGCTTTCCTGTGTGGATTTCGTTTTGATTTCCTGTGAGGAATACGAATACTTTCCTGTGTGGACTGAGTTGTACTTGGGCTCGGAGGTTGGAGCGTATTGGAATTGATGACTTAGGTATATGTATGGGCATATACCTAAGCAGTGTGGGTTGTTACTTCGTGATTGTATCTTTCGTTTGTGGTTTATCCTCTGTGGAATTTTGGGAGACCTTCGGGGGTCTCGGGGTCCCTATTGAGTAGCTTATACTCACCCCTGCATGGGCTATGCCCGCACTACGTTGTGTTCGTTGCAGACGACGGACAACGTTGATCGTGGTTGAGGCTTGTAGAGCAAGACGGTACCTGGAGGTGGACCACTGGGCGGGACGTGCTCGGAGCGAACGACAGGACCCGAGAAGCAGTGGAGCTATCTGTACCCACCCTTCAGGTGGAATTTCTAGTGGGCAGCTCGGCGTAGTGGATTTTACTTTTTAGTTGCTGTTTTCCCTTTCGAGTTGTACTTTACTTTCAGTTTTGGGTTTTTATACTGGCCCACTTACTTTTCCGCACTTACAGTTGTACACTTTTTTACATAGTGTTTACTTTTCCGCTTGCTTACTCTATGGTACTTGTTTACTTTTCAAAGGCAATGCCTTCCTTTTTGTTGGGATTTACGCCTTGGTGCTAGTCGCCAGCCCCTGGCCTATGGAAGGCGGGCTTGGGGTAGTCACGACACGGGCCCCAAGGACGGGTCATGACAAAAACGTTGCATATCTTAATCCCAATATAATGATTTAAAAAATTAAATTTATTTTAGAAAATAAATTTCTCTAAAAACAATAAATTAATTATAATATTTTCTCATAAAATTAAATAAAAATATATTTTTAGAAAATATATTTTTTACCAATATAATTACACTAATAAAATTTGATTGATTATTTAGTATGTATTTATAAAATAATTTATATTGAGTATAAAAGTTATATTTATATTTAATATAGAATTTAATTGTAAGCATACACTCTTACCTAAAAGCAATGATAAAATAATAATATTTAATTATTATTCAAGGTGTTTTGTCATGTTTCATGCATGCTATCAATGAAACTCGTTGTTGTGTATAACATAAGAAAACCATGACTTCTTTTATACAAAAAATATACTTAGTGTTACATGTAATGAAAAATAAAAAAAATGAATTTGAAAAATATATTTCACTAAATATTTTGGTGTTACATGGTTTGATTCCCATTTATATTCCATATTGTCATATAAAACTAGATGAGTTGGTAGAACATAAGGTCCAACTTACAAATCATAAGGCTAAAAGAATGATATAACATATTATTTGACTAGGTCATTTTACAATCCCCTTTTCTAAGAAGGAATATTTGAGACATAGATATTGTATTGATTATCGAATTTTAAATCTCATGGATTTCAAAAAATAAATTTCCCTTACCCATTATCGATGATCACTTTAATAAGATTGGAGGGGATCATTTTTTTTTTCAAATATTATCCTTCGATCAAGGTACCAGCTGTTGAGGGTTTTAAAAGAGTATATAATAAAGACACTATTTAAGATGTTCATATGGTCATTTTGAGTTTCTAATTTCATCATTTGGTTTCACTAAATCTCATATGGTTTTATGGAATTGATAAACTGGGCCTTTTATTGGTTTCTGGACTCCAATGTTGTTTTTTCACGGATGTTAATTGTTTACAACGTGTCAGAGGTGAAGAACATTTAAAATTTAGATATAGTTTGTAGAATATTGAGGGAAAATATATTGAAGGGTATTATTTCAAAATATGAGTTATTAATTCAAGATTTATGTATCTCAGACATGTTATATCATAGAAGGGAATCTTTGTGGTTACATAAAAGGTATCTGCATTTATGACATAGGAGTGTCCTAGAAATGTGTTTTAAATCCATTTATTTTGGTGGATTGATGGTTATTATAATATTTTTGTTTATAATGTAACACCCCAAGCTTCCCGGTACGTTTCCCTTCGAATAATGCGATAGCGTGTGTTGTACGCAACCTCGAGTTCTAACACACACCACAACTAATTAAACTAGCCGTTGTGAATAGAAATACCTACTTTTTGAAATCATATATATTTTATATTTCAAAATGGACTTCATTTTTGGATTCGGAATATTGAAATTAGCCTAGGGTGAAATTTTGGTACATTTCGGATAACTTTTATATTTTGATGAATAGTGAAAATTACTAAATTTTAATTAAAAACAACTTTTTTAATCAAAATATTTAATATTGATAAATTATGAATTTGAGTGGTTTTAAAGTATATTTAGAATATATTTTTACCATTTAATATAATGTTTGTCATTAGACATAATTTTACAATTTAACCGAACATAAACAAGTGTCAATCTTTTGATAGTTATTATCTCTTAAAAACACGTTTTTTGTTTTGACAGCGGGAATTAATTTTAAATTAATTTCTGCCACTTCTGTGTTTTGAATTTAGGAAAATGGATTCCATATTTGGAATCAGGATGTTCAAATTGTTTAAATAGGTAACTTTTATTTTTAGACATTTTGAATAATTACTGCGGTAAATATTTTATTTACCATGGTTAAGGGTAAATCCGGTAAATAAGGGTTAAAAAAATAACATTATAATAATACTAAATTACCCTAAAACGTGTCTTAACCCTATTTTTTGATACAGGGTCGACCATGGGCATCTTTGGGTCTATTTTGGGACCCCATGGATCCACTTGTAAATGATAATGACACTTTATTTTAATTAAGTTAAAATAAATACAAAAATGACACAAGCATATATCTTTTAGAAAAACAATTTTTACATAGGGTTATATATGTTGGATTTTAGATTATAAATATTCATTATAAAGATAAAAATATTTCCAACATAATGATATTTTATTTATAATTTTTAGACATTATATATTATATTTTATTTATGACACAATGATGATGCAGTAATTAGTATAATAGTGAAAAATTAAAATAATTGATATTATAAATGCCCAAATAAATATAATATGAAACTTTTAATGAATTAAACTAATTTTATAGGATAATATGATATATTAGGATTGATTTAATTGACTTTTTTCGAAGTAATCAATCTGTTATGAGTTTCACAAAAATCAACTATTGAATAGTGTCAAAATTGACATAAAAGAGTTCTTAAAACAAATATTATATTATTAATTGATATTAAATTCCTAAAAATCTAAGGTTCGGCCAAGAGACTTATATCATGATAGGTGAATCATTAATGGACCACTTGGGGGTCGCTTGGATGTATATAGTAAGTTTATTAACAATATTATATAAAAATACAAAGAGACATTGTAAAAGTGAAACTAATTAACTTAGAGTTAATACTTAAAGATAAGGTTAATATAAGTACCCAAACCTATCTAAATTCTATTGTTTGAGTTTTTTTCGACCCATTCCCACCTTAACCTTTGAATAGTCAACTTTGGAGCCATTTTAAACCGAATATGAATTTATTATAAACTAATATCTCTAGCTTTTCCAAAGGTGCCCCTCACCCCTCTTATAAAAGGGCACTCCTCCTTCTCATTTCTTCACACCTTCAAAGCCTTTTGGTTCGGCCAAAATCTGCCCAAATACTATCCCAAATTCCCTCACTACAACCTAGGGGCATTAGTTTGATCATAAATCCAACCTAAGGAGCCCTTTTGATCAAATCAAAAGGAAGAACCCGAAGAAGAGGTAATGATTTCACCACCCTTTTCTAAGTTCATTTCTTCTTCCACTTCTTCTTCCATTGTTGTTACCATTATAAAATAATAAATCCAGTATCATATATATACTGTGATGTTATTATAAATATGGTACAACCATATTCAGTATTCTATCCACCCTTTGAATAACATGTCACCATACGTGCGTACGTACGACTTACCGTCTCCACGTCGTGGTGTAATTTTTATTCAATATAATATTATTTGGATGGGTATAATAATGATGTGTAACTCATGTAAATAATAAATATAACATGTTAATGATTCTGTATATATGATATACCATCCATTTATATATTATTTTAATATCAAAAGAATGATATTGTCGCTCGTGCGTATGTACGGACTACCGTCTCCACGAACGCGATGAGATTCATTCTCCATCGTATCCATTCAAGTCTTATTCTCATTTTAGGGTTAAAAATAATGTTAATATCATTCTGATTATGAATAATATATAATCTATCAATTACAAACATGTCTTACGTAACCAAACATTTAAGAAGAACGAATCGATTATCACCCGAAACGACGATAATACTAAGATATTATTAATAAAGCAATGTTAAAAGATCATATATGATATCATATTAATGTATATGATTCTTGTATAATTTAATAACAATTATTTCATCATTATACAGGAAGTTAACCTACCCCAACAAAGGAAAAGTACAAGGTAAGGGTTATTTCACAATCTCTTCATTATCCGAGGTTGTTTATACGTAATAATCTACTGGGATCTCGTTATCATCCACATCCATGTTTCTTCAAAATGTATTTCAAAACATTTTTAATAATTAAAAGAATATGGGTTAAAGTCATTTATACCCTTGTTTGACTTTTTATAAGACGTTTATAAGGGAATCTTTCCGTCGTTTTCCAAACAAGGTGCTTTTTAACCTTTTCGACAGAATTAAGATAAGAATGTTTTTTTTAACTTATACGGCGGGTGTGGTTATAGTCCGCCATTATAAAATATTCAAAGCTTTACTTACAAGATTATAAGAATATTTTCAAGAAAATGTTTTATTTTATATGGCTCTTAAATGATTTCAAAAATAGAAAGAGATATTTCTCTAAAAATAGTTTTGATTTCATCTATGTCAATATCCTTTGTTGGATTTTACGCTTATTAAAAGTTGATTTATTATGATACAAAACTTCTATATTGTATTGAAGGTTTTGTTATATGTTTGACTATGGATGTGCTATTTTTATACCATTCATAGTTTATGGTGAAATTATTGACATTTCGTATGCTAGTTTTAATACGAATGTTTATGTTATGTTTAAACCTTTTCATATGGGAATGCATTGGACTTAATATGTGACGGGTGGAGCCCTCTATAGCTCCTCGATGCATCGGTAGGTCTCATGAGACAAACTAGTGTCTTGGAACAAGGCCTTGACAAAATCTTATTTGTAGTCTTGGCACGAGGCCATGACTATGTGGTTATGATAGTCTGGCATTATGCATTCCAACATTATGAAAGTGGTTATTGATTTTTGCATTGTGATTATTCGATTAGTAGAATATCCATGTGAATAAGTAAATGGCATTATTTCATTTTACTTTTTCCATACTATGTTGAAGTTCAAGTTTAAAAGGCTTTTGTTTTAGTAATTCATTGCCTTAAATGATTATGCTTATTTTTGAATGTTCAGCTATATTGTTATCCTTACTGGGCATTTGAGCTCACCCCTTTTCTATGTTTTATTTTTCCCAGGATGTGAAGATGTAAGTTATGAATGACCTGCAGGGATATTATGAGGGGATTATAGTTTGGACTGTGGAAACATTATGTTGTTGTAGTAGTTTTTCATTTTATGATGTAATGTAAAACTTATGAATATATCTAGTGTTTCCAAGGCTACTAAACCAATCGGTCTTTCAAGATTTGATATTTCTTGTGATCATGCCAATGTTATGTAATAATGCACTGACTCTGGGTAACTGGGGTCGGGGCGTTACAGTTGGTATCAGAGGAAGTTTAGTACAAACCTTGGAAGCTAGATTTAGATAAACTCTAATTAGAGCACGTAGACCTAAGATGAACTTTGAGGATTAGTATAGAAGAACTTCCTAGAATTTTGGTATTGTAGAGATTTTTTGAGTTTTCCGAGCAATACATCCCTATCTGGATACGAGCAGGTAGAGGCGGCTCTAGCACAGATGTACCTAGGGGTAAAACCCGAAAACACCGCTTTGAGCTAGACTCGAACGGGAACTGGTGCACGACAACGGGCCTTGCTGCACTCTTGGTTACGACACTCCCGAGGGATATGCTTAGGATAACTCTCATTTTATTTACAAATAATTATGAAGGGTGTATGAGTATATACTTCCTCAAAGAAAACATTTTTATGATTATGGATTATATCCATAAATAGTTCAATTTATGTTAAGTGTTTTATAAGTATGGGATTATGTATTTTGATTCATAAACTGATCTAGTTTATGCCATTGTTTAGAAATGGCGCCTAGTGGAAGAAATGGAAACCGTATCAATGCACGCACTCCATGTAGGGATTGCCCTCCTGCTCAAGATAATTATAGTGGGGCTGGTGATGAAACTGGTGCCGATCATCTACTCACCATACTGGGACAACTTACTCAGGTTATGAATAATAACCTTACCCGTATGGAGCACCCTGATCCGCAGCGTGGAGGATCAATGTTAGATCGATTCATGAGGAAACAACCACCACCAACGTTCAATGGGAATACAAATCCCTTAGTAGCTGAGCAATGGATATTTTCCCTAGAGAAAATATTTCAGGCTTTGGGGAGCAGTGAAAGGGAAAATGTTATCATGGCAGTTTACCGCCTCACTGGAGATGCTGATCAATGGTGGTCATTGATTCAAAACATGAAGTAAGATGATGAAGTATCAAATATGGAGTGGAGGGAGTTCAAAGATCTGTTTTTAGAAAAATACTTTCCTCACGACCATCGAGCAGATATGGAAAGGCAATTTCTGAGTCTGAGACAAAAGGAGGATGAGAATGTCACAAAGTATGAGGCTAACTTTACAAGGTTAGCAAGGTATGCTGGTGATTATATATGTAACCAAAGAAGTAAGATATATCGTTTCTTTGATGGGTTAAAACCATTTCTTCGTCGAGCATTAGTCTCACAATCCTTTTCGTTATACGAAGACATTGTCTCGTGTTCTATCAAGACCGAAAAGGAATTCTCTAAGTCTTATGACTTTAAAGAAAAGCAAGAGAAGAAGAGACCTGCTGATCAATCTGGGAATGGAAATAAGGGGAAGAAGGGAAAGGTTGAATATCCATCTTGTGGTAAATGCGGGAAGAAACATCCTGGTACTTGCTTGAAGGGAATGAGAGTCTGTTACAAGTGTGGTGAAAAAGGCCACCAAGCTTGTGATTGCAAGGGGAAGAAGGAAGCTACCAACGTTCAGTGCTACAATTGCAGGGAGATGAGACATTATGCAAATGCATGTCCTAAGCGTCCGGAGATCTTACCTCAGAAAAGGCCAAGGGATCAAGGCCAGTCTTATGCTATCAGTACTGCTGAGGTAGAAGCTCTGAAAGACGTGGTGGCAGGTAATTTAATGGTTTCCTCAAGTTTAGCAAATGCATTATTTGATTCTGGATCATCGCACTATTCCATATCTTCCCAGTTTCCTAAGAAAATTAGATATTTCCAATTTGATTTAATAAGGTAGTTGTCAGTTAAAACTCCTAAGGGAAGTATCATTGCAACAAAGTTTTGTGAATCAGTCCCAATTAGAGCACATAAATTTTCTTTATCTGCTGATCTCATCGTCATACCTATGATTGAGTTTGATATAATCCTCGGTATGGACTGGATTTCGGACTATGATGAGAAGATTTATTGTAAGAAGAAAGAGGTAACGATTCTTGATGATAATGATAAGGAACACCTTATTTTTAGAGCAGAATCATCACCACTTAATTGTTATTTAGATCCACCCCCAGTATCTCAACTTAATTCAATTATTGGGGAGGAAGAGAATGAAATAACTGTCGGTGAGGAAAGGAATGTTCAAATAGAGGATGTACCTGTTGTGAAAGAATTTGTAGATGTATTTCCAGAAGATTTACCTGGAAATCCTCCAGAACGAGAAGTTGAGTTTTCTATTGATTTGATTCCTGGATCAAGGCCTATATCGATGACCCCTTATAGAATAGCCACTGTAGAATTAGTCGAACTGAAGAAACAACTAGAGGAATTGAGTAATAAGGGATTTATTCGCCCTAGTGTTTCTCCTTGGGGAGCCCCTGTTCTTTTTGTTAAAAAGAAAGATGGATCTGTGAGGTTATGTATCGACTATAGGGAGATCAATGCTATAACGATAAAGAACAAGTATCCCCTACCTCGTATTGATGATTTATTTGACCAACTGCATGTAGCTCAATACTTTTCAAAGATTGAACTTCGATCTGGATACCATCAGTTGTGTGTGAAGAAGGAAGACATTCCGAAGACAGCATTTCGAACCAGGTATGGGCATTACGAGTTTACCGTAATGCCGTTTGGATTTACTAATGCACCATCTGTATTCATGGATCTGATGAATAGAGTTTTCAAGGAGTATCTTGATGTATTTGTGGTGGTATTTATTGATGATATATTGGTATACTCCAAAACCTACGAAGATCATGAAAATCACTTGCGCATTATCTTGAAGACTCTGAGGAGGCATGAATTATATGGGAAGTTTAGCAAGTGTAAATTCTGGCTTCAGGAGATTTCTTTTCTTGGCCATATTGTCTCTAAATATGGAATCTCTGTTGATCCTTCTAAGACCAAGGCAATCCAATAATGGCTAGCACCTACGAGTATAACTGAGGTACGCAGTTTTATTGGTTTGGCAGGTTATTATCGACGTTTCGTCCATAATTTTGCCCGATTGGCTAACCCATTAACAAAGCTCACACGTAAATGGGTTAAATTTGTTTGGACAAAAGAGTGAGAAGAATGTTTTTAAGAACTGAAGAAAATATTAGTCAATGCTCCTATATTGACTCTACCATCGGGGAATGATGGGTTCGTTATTTATAGTGATGAATCGAAGAAAGGACTTGGTTGTGTCCTTATGCAGAATGATAGAGTTATTGCCTATGCATCACGACAATTGAAAATTCATGAACAAAACTATCGTACTCATGATCTTGAGTTAGCAGCTGTGATCTTTGCTTTAAAGATATAGAGGCACTACCTCTATGGTGAAAAATGTGAGATTTATACTGATCACAAGAGTTTGAAGTATATTTTCTCACAAAAAGAACTCAACATGAGGCAAAGGAGATGGCTTGAATTACTCAAGGATTATTATTTTACAATACAATACCACCCGGGGAAGGAAAACAAGGTGGCAGATGCTTTGAGTAGAAAAGACCATGGAGTTTTGAACAATATGAGAATTGAAAGAGATCCAATTTTCATGGATCTAGTGAAGATGGACATGGGAATAACCAGGGAAGGTGAAACATCAATGCTTTTTCAAATGGTTGTCAAACCATCTTTACTAGAAAGGATTAAGAGTTCTCAGACCGATGATGAAGAATTCCAAAAGAAGATTAAAGACGTGAATGATGGGAGATTGAGAGACTTTGTGTATGAAGATGGAATTTTGAAATTCGGGAAGAGACTTTGTGTTCCCGATTTACCTGATCTAAAAAGGGAATTGATGGATGATGCTCATAGTTCCAATTTCTCTATACACCCTGGGAGCACCAAAATGTATAGAGATTTGAAGGAACATTTTTGTTGGAACAACATGAAGAGGGAGATTGCTGATTTTGTGTCAAGATGTATGGTTTGTCAACAAGTGAAAGCTGGAAGGCAATAGCTTGGAGGTGTCATGCAACCTCTTCCCATACCGGAGTGGAAATGGGACAATATTACGATGGACTTTGTCATGGGAATACCAAAGACTCTTAGAAGGAATGATACAATATGGGTGATTGTTGATCGTCTTACCAAGTCAGCACATTTTCTTGCTATAAGAGAAGATCTACCCCTGGAACGTCTAGCAAGACTATATATTAATGAAGTTGTGAGACTTCATGGAGTACCCTTATCAATTGTTTCTGATCGTGATCCCCGTTTTACTTCAAGATTCTGGAAAAGTCTTCAGAAATCCCTGGATACAGAACTTCATTTGAGCACTGCATACCACCCTCAGACAGACGTACAATCAGAACGGACTATTCAAACCTTAGAAGACATGTTGAGATCTTGCTCACTTGACTTTCAGGGTATGTGGGATCAATATTTACCTCTGGTATATTTTTCCTATAACAATAGCTTCCATTCGAGTATTCAGATGGCACCATATGAAGCGTTATATGGAAAGAGATGTCGTACACCAACCTGTTGGGATGACGTTGGTGAAAGAAAACTTGTAGGCCCATAACTGGTGGAGGAAACGGTGGAAAAGGTGAAAGTAATCCAAAATCACATCAAAGAAGCTCAAAGTAGGCAGAAGAGCTATGCCGATAATCGAAGGAAGGATTTGGAATTTCAAGTTGGTGATCATGTTTTTATGAAGGTATCTCCGTGGAAGGGAGTCATACGTTTTGGTAAGAAAGGTAAATTGAGTCCCAGGTACATCGGACCTTTCGAAATTCTAGAACCAATTGGGGTTGTAGCTTACCGATTGGAAATGCCGCCAAGTCTCTCCAAAGTTCACGATGTGTTCCACGTATCTCTGTTGAGGAAATACATGCCTGACCCAACGCATGTACTCACCTATGAGGAATTAGAACTGGAACCCGATCTGTCTTATTGCGAAGAGCCCGTCAAGATTCTTGATACGAGAGAACAAGTGCTGAGAAACCGGACGACGCGTCTGTTAAAAGTTCTGTGGAGAAACCATAAGATGGAAGATGCAACGTGGGAACCCGAGGAACTTATGATGAAGAACCACCCGAGTCTTTTTATGCTGTAATACCCTAGAAATTGTGAGGACGCAATTATTTGAAGGAGGGTAGAATGTAACACCCCAAGCTTCCACGATACGTTTCCCTTCGAAAAATGCGATAGCGTGTGTTGTACGCAACCTCGAGTTCTAACACACACCCCAACTAATTAAACTAGCCGTTGTGAATAGTAATACCTAATTTTTGAAATCATATATATTTTATATTTCAAAATGGACTTCATTTTTGGATTCGGAATATTGAAATTAGCCTAGGGTGAAATTTTGGTACTTTTCGGATAACTTTTATATTTTGATGAATAGTGAAAATTACTAAATTTTAATTAAAAACAACTTTTTTAATCAAAATAATTATTATTGATAAATTAAGAATTTGAGTGGTTTTAAATTATATTTAGAATATATTTTTACCATTTAATATAATGTTTTTCATTGGAAATAATTTTACAATTAAACCGAACATAAACAAGTGTCAATCTTTTGATAGTTATTATCTCTTAAAAACACGCTTTTTGTTTTGACAGCGGGAATTAATTTTAAATTAATTTCTGCCACTTCTGTGTTTTGAATTTAGGAAAATGGATTCCATATTTGGAATCAGGATGTTCAAATTGTGTAAATAGGTAACTTTTATTTTTAGACATTTTGAATAATTACTGCGGTAAATATTTTATTTACCATGGTTAAGGGTAAATCCGGTAAATAAGGGTTAACCAAATAATATTATAATAATACTAAATTACCCTAAAACGTGTCTTAACCCTATTGGTTGATACATGGTCGACCATGGGCATATTTGGGTCTATTTTGGGACCCCATGGATCCACTTGTAAGTGATAATGACACTTTATTTTAATTAAGTTAAAATAAATACAAAAATGACACAAGCATATATCTTTTAGAAAAACAATTGTTACATAGGGTTATATATGTTGGATTTTAGATTATAAACATTCATTAGAAATATAAAACGATTTCCTACATAATGATATTTTATTTATAATTTTTAGACATTAAATATTATATTTTATTTATGACACAATGATGATGCAGTAATTACTATAATAGTGAAAAATTAAAATAATTGATATTATAAATGCCCAAATAAATATAATATGAAACTTTTAATGAATTAAACTAATCTTCTAGGATAATATGATATATTAGGATTGATTTAATTGACTTTGTTTGAAGTAATCAATCTGTTATGAGTTTCACAAAAATCAACTATTGAATAGTGTCAAATTTGACATAAAAGAGTTCTTAAAACAAATATTATATTATTAATTGATATTAAATTCCTAAAAATCTAAGGTTCGGACAAGAGACTTATATCATGATAGGTTCATCATTAATGGACCACTTGGGGGTCGCTTGGATGTATATAGTAAGTTTATTAACAATATTATATAAAAATACAAAGAGACATTGTAAAAGTGAAACTAATTAACTTAGAGTTAATACTTAAAGATAAGGTTAATATAAGTACCCAAACCTGTCTAAATTCTATTGGTTGAGTTGTTTTCGACCCATCCCCACCTTAACCTTTGAATAGTAAACTTTGGAGCCATTTTAAACGGAATATGAATTTATTATAAACTAATATCTCTAGCTTTTCCAAAGGTGCCCCTCACCCCTCTTATAAAAGGGCACTCCTCCTTCTCATTTCTTCACACCTTCAAAGCCTTTTGGTTCGGCCAAACTCTGCCCAAATACTATCCCAAATTCTCTCACTACAACCTAGGGGCATTATTTTGATCAGAAAGCCAACCTATGGAGCCCTTTTGATCAAATCAAAAGGAAGAACCCGAAGAAAAGGTAATGATTTCACCACCCTTTTCTAAGTTCATTTCTTCTTCCACTTCTTCTTCCTTTGTTGTTACCATTCTAAAATAATAAATCCAGTATCATATATATACTGTGATGTTATTATAAATATGGTACAACCATATTCATTAATCTATCCACCCTTTGAATAACATGTCACCATACGTGCGTACGTACGGCTTACCGTCTCCATGTCGTGGTGTAATTGTTATTCAATATAATATTATTTGGATGGGTATAATAATTATGTGTAACTCATGTAAATAATAAATATAACATGTTAATGATTCTGTATATATGATATTCCATCCATTTATATATTATTTTAATATCAAAATAATGATATTGTCGCTCGTGCGTACGTACGGACTACCGTCTCCACGAACGCGATGAGATTCATTCTCCATCGTATCCATTCAAATCTTATTCTCATTTTAGGGTTAAAAATAATTTTAATATCATTCTGATTATGAATAAGATATAATCTATCCATTACGAACATGTCTTACGTAACCAAACATTTAAGAAGAACGAATCGATTATCACCCGAAACGGCGATAATACTAAGATATTATTAATAAAGCAATGTTAAAAGATCATATATGATATCATATTAATGTATATGATTCTTGTATAATTTAATAACAATTATTTCACCATTATACAGGAGGTTAACCTACCCCAACAAAGGAAAAGTACAAGGTAAGGGTTATTTCACAATCTCTTCATTATCCGAGGTTGTTTATACGTAATAATCTACTGGGATCTCGTTATCATCCACATCCATGTTTCTTCAAAATGTATTTCAAAACATTTTTAATATTTAAAAGAATATGGGATAAAGTCATTTATACCCTTGTTTGACTTTTTATAAGAGGTTTATAAGGGAATCTTTCCGTCGTTTTCCAAACAAGGTGCTTTTTAACCTTTTCGACAGAATTAAGATAAGAATATTTTTTTTAACTTATACGGCGGGTGCGGTTATTTTCCGCCGTTATAAAATATTCAAAGATTTCCTTACATGCTTATAAGAATATTTTCAAGAAAATGTTTTATTTTATATGGCTCTTAAATGATTTCAAAAATAGAAAGAGATATTTCTCTAAAAATAGTTTTGATTTCATCTATGTCAATATCCTTTGTTGGATTTTACGCTTATTAAAAGTTGATTTATTATGATACAAAACATCTATATTGTATTGAAGGTTTTGTTATATGTTTGACTTTGGATGTGCTATTTTTATACCATTCATAGTTTATGGTGAAATTATTGACATTTCATATGCTAGTTTTAATACGAATGTTTATGTTATGTTTAAACCTTTTCATATGGGAATGAATTGGACTTAATATGTGACGGGTGGAGCCCGCTATAGCTCCTCGATGCATCAATAGGTCTCATGAGACAAACTAGTGTCTGGGCACAAGGCCTTGACAAAATCTTATTTGTCGTCTTGGCACGAGGGCATGACTATGTGGTTATGATAGTCTGGCATTATGCATTCCAACATTATGAAAGTGGTTATTGATTTTTGCATGTGATTATTCGATTAGTAGAATATCCATGTGAATAAGTAAATGGAATTATTTCACTTTACTTTTGCCATACTATGTTGAAGTTCAAGTTTAAAAGAATTTTGTTTTAGTAATTAATTGCCTTAAATGTTTATGCTTATTTTTGAATGTTCCGCTATATTGTTATCCTTACTGGGCATTTGAGCTCACCCCTTTTCTATGTTTTATTTTTCCCAGGATGTGAAGATGTAAGTTATGAATGACCTGCAGGGATATTATGAGGGGATTATAGTGTGGACTGTGGAAACATTATGTTGTTGTAGTAGTTTTTCATTTTATGATGTAATGTAAAACTTATGAATATATCTAGTGTTTCCAAGGCTACTAAACCAATCGGTCTTTCGAGATTTGATCTTTCTTGTGATCATGCCAATGTTATGTAATAATGCACCGACTCTGGTTAACTGGGGTCGGGGCGTTACATATAAATTATCCGTGATTGCATATTAAATGATATATTTAACCTATAATGGTATCAATTTTGGTTAGTGTGAAAAATATCAAATACATTTTCTGAAATTGGATGTGATGCTGAGTTCAACCCTAGTTTTGATTCCTCTAGAACTAGGTTGAGGTTATGATTTTTTTTAATTATTTTGGAATATTCATTGGGTGTGTATTTTTTTATTGAAGATAGATAGTATCTGTTGTATCTCTCTAGTTACACCCTCATGAGAAAAACTACCATACTGATGATCTTAAGATGGAAGTGGTTATGAGTGAAATTTAAAACAAGGCATCACTACCTATTTTGGGAGTATTTTAATATATATAATTATCATGAGACATTGAGGTATATTATCATATATACGGATCTAAACATGTGATAGAGATAGAGGGTGGAGTATCTCTAAATTTTCAAATTTGATATTTTTTATTCTCAATAAAAGGTAATACGGTTTCTAATGCATTGATTAGTATATTACTAATTCAAGAGGTGAATGTATTTTTTGAACAATTTTGTCTGATAAATTTTTAGGTGATATTAGATTGGGAATGGATAATTCTAGTGGGAGGTATTTAATTCTTCTATAAAATTTAATTCATCATTTTATGAGCAGGTTTGTCTCAAGAAGAAATCTTACTCTTATTTCTAGAGATTCTGTAAAATTAGTTATTGTGGGGAGACCTCAGATGAGTGGCCTAGGTCTCCTAGTGGGACATTTTTATTTTAATAATAGGTTGTTTGTTCCTTTTTATATGACATAAGAGTCTCTTGACTATGGACATCAATTTTTGGGTTCATAAACCTATGTACTTCCAAGATGGATTTGGATTTATTACCTTGGTATTAGTAGTTACAAATTTTGTGCCTTATCCCAGGAGCCACTATAACTGGTACATCGATCTAGGTAGTAACATGGGATGAGGTAGGCCTCCTCCAATTCTAGAGGTTTTAGATTAGGTGAGTAGTTTTATAAATTTATAATGAAAATACTATTGTAGATTATCAATGTAAAACTAAAGAATCAAATATTATCAACTAATCTTCTATCCAAAATAAATTGTAAAAAGCAATGAACAGATTATAATTACAAAATTAAACTAGGAAACACATGTGATAAAAATTTTATGGATACACTATATGCTAGATTTTTTGGAAGAAAAGTCCCAAAATATTGAATCAATAAGATAACTCAAACACATTCATGATTCAATTCCCAGTCCTAACAGCACATGCTCTAACCTATCATACAATGTACAACCCAATATCCCGGCCCCTATAATGAACCTATTATAGAAAAATGGAGTGTCTACTCAGGTACCCATGTGATATGGTTTCCTTATATGGGTGTGAGTACAAATTATTTGGCCACTATTAATGGTTTATATAGAAATCACCGGTTTGTGAAATAGTGTATTCATAAAATCAAGATGCAATAAATAAGCATGGAATCAAATGAATTCAAGCTTCACATATAAAAAGTTTTAGATTATCGATTCTTATCTTATAGGAAAAATAGTGTTGACCAAACAAAAAACTATATTTTGTCATGTTTGTATCCTAATCCATATCATAAATAGGGTTTCACATAATTTTAATCACAAAGGGGAATTTAAAAACAAAAATATTTATTAGTACACCCAAAATCCTCATTATAGTAATCATTCCATTTCCATACTTTTGGAATCATAGATCCTTAGTCTAAAATCCTAAACTATAAAAAAATCAAGATCATAGAGGCTCATTTTGACATCAAAAACAAAGAAAACAATGGTGGGTTAGGATAATTAGTTTATCCCAACCTAAAAATAAAGACCTTATTCCCAATGTAAGGATTATAGAGCCTTAGTTTGACATCCTAACTCGAGTAATACTCAGGTGGGGCCTAGATCATTAGTCTAGCTAGAACCGTGGGATTAGAGCATCAGTCCAATAGTCCACTCATTCAAAACACCATAGGAACATTATTCTTTAACCATTAATCATATTTACCCAAATATCAATTCAATTACTAAGGTTCTAATAGGTAATAAAATGAAATCATGGCATAATAAAAAAAATAAAAATACTCATTTAAAATCATCTTGAAGCCACCATTTATAGTATAGGAATTATTCATTGAAAAAATATAACATGCCCCTATGATTTAATTTCCAATTCCTACCATTCAAAACTGTAATTAAGTAATTAAAGAAACGAGAACAACATCCCCACATCAAATCATAATTTTGAATCTAATAATGAACATTTAAATCTCGTTATGTCAACACCACCTTTTTAAAAATTATCCACTTCCAAAACATCTTGTTCCATTATAGAACACCATTCCCATATCATAATACCAAATATATCATTTGAACCATTTCATTGGTCTACAAGAAATTTCAAAAAAATAGAATAAAATATTTCAATTACACCTTTAACAAAATCCCACAAGACAATTAGCCATTAAAACCCACAAACATTCATATTTACCACAACCAAAAAATTTCCAACTTATTTTAAAATTTTCAAGGCTTTGACATACCCCACGAGTATCCCTATGATCATTTTAACATAATCAATGGACCCAAAAGTGTTTGTAAAAGGTATCACACATCAATATAAGGCCAAAATAACTTTCCTAAAACATTGGAAAATAAAAAATAGAAAATAAATGAATTAGAAAAACTATATACTGATATAAAACATCAATACAATTGGAAAATAATTAATACCACAAACATCATATCTATTGTAAACCACACTCTTAATCATAGCCCTTGATCTGAACTCAAAAAACCTCAAAAACCACAACATAGAATCTATTGGAAAATTTAGGATTTAGGGGATTATATCGAGATTAGAAAACTAATGAGTCCACTTCAAAAAAAATAGGAGGAAAAGGAGTCAATAAATTACATATTTCATCAACTATCAACAAGAAGTACACTAAAGACCTATGAATCGAGGTAGAAACATTTAATGGGTAGGGATGCGATCATTGTTTTTCAACCTTATTTTGTGGGGCTGAATTGGGTGAAAATTAGGAGAACAAAGAAATTTGTTCAGGAAGGATAATGGTAAAAATCTCCCTTTTATGTAAAACATGGTTAAGCTAAATGGTTTTTCAAACCATGTTCCAACCATACGGTTAATATTTTCCAAGAGAAAACCAAGTCACATGGTTTTCCATTCCACCCACAAGGTTGGAAAATTATTTTTTGGTCATGCACTTGACATTGTCCTAAGGGGACCTAGATTTATATGATCTATTGGGCCACCCCACATGGATTCCTCTTTTAGATGCCTGAAACCCCCTGAAAACCCTTGAGACCTGGACTACTCACCATAGAAATTCCACAAACTAGAAATTTAATCATGACCATACCTTCTCTCAGGATCTGTATCTTACAATATCCCAACACATAATAGTTCATCTTATATCTGCATAACGAATCATCACCAAGCCTCTAAGTAAAAAGGTCTCTCTGTGGGGCCCACCTATCAACTTTCATCCCCCATGATACCTCCTAATAATGTCCATGATTCCAATATACTTAGAGTAAAGAAAATTTTCTACCCTAATGAAATTTTCCATTGTGATCCACAATCATGAACTCTATGGTCCTCAAAGGATGCATCAATCTCAATACCAACTTCAACCACAATTACCCAATAGAGAATCCATGGAAACACATCTTAATTCATGATGTAAGGAAATCACATACATAGAATCATACTTTTTTAGGATCTAATAGGAACTCTACAAGCACAGTTTTCTTCATAACTCATGGTCCAAATAGTTAGGCATCAACCAACCTTTTTCCCAATGTTATAATGGTGAACTAAGCACTGCATCATTGAATTGACCCATGGTTTTCCGACCACATTCAACCAACCTATTTTTTTCCAAAATAAAAGGATCACAAAATTCTTTCAAATACCAACATTTAAAGCATCGCACATGAATAAACATCATCTCAAGTTACTCAATCAATCATAACCCAAGTCAATTCCCTTTACCTAAACCAAAACACCAAGATTAATCTTATCCAATTCCATCAAACCCAAAACATCAGTCACATCATCAGCCAACCACATTCCCACTATGGTTCTCACTATAACATTCTTTATCACACCACCACAATCTTACAGTTATGAGTACTTCTCCCAGTTGGAATGTTACCACCACACACATCTACGGTTAATTATCACTAATGGAATACCACTATCATCTAAAATACATGATGAAGTACAAACATGACTTCTAGTAAAATTCCATTATTAGGGAATATTCTTCTTCTTGAATGGTCGTAGTTCTATACAGAACTCACTGACCTTTCTCTGATGCAAACATCATGGGTTTCCTTGACAACTAAGTCAATATTGATTCAAACTCTCATATCTATCAGACACACCATTTGAGGCCCAATTTTAATTCCTTGAATTCATAAAAATAATTTTTTTTCAAACACTTTTAGGAAAAGTGAAAAACCCAAAGTAACTTTCAAGCCCACAAAACACATCCAAAACCGACCAAGAAAACAAACACCCAGAGAAACCAACAAAAACTAAAAACCCTAATCTCCATACCCATCATCGCAACCGACACAAGAGTCCTCCTCCGTGGTGGTTATTCCCCATTCAGATGCTGGATTAAAACGCCTCATGAAATCACCATTATAGTCCCGCCTCACATCATCCAAAGTGATTCACCGAAGAACAACTTTCTTGGAAAGGCTACCTTTTTAAAAATCTGGGGTCACACCATGATCACGTTTAAAGGAGGCTCTGGAGCACTCCATGGTCTTATCCACACATCAATGATTGACATAAATCTCCCCACTATAGGAGGGTTGTTGTCAACACATTCCTCATGAAATGAGATCCACTATGGCTCACGCTTCAATAACAAGCTCAAACTAACAACATAAATGTGGTTTTAAAGATTCCATGATAACAAAATAATAATCAACTGATACCAATTTTTTCATCAAAGCATGATATTCAAAAAATTCGATTAGATTTAGTCCATCTCGAGGACTACTCTTGTAACCATCCAATTGTGTACATCCCACAATATATCTCCACATACTCATCTCGTTGAGAATAATTTTGAAGAGGCGTTATATTCAACCAAAACACAATTCGGAAGACATCATTAAAGATAGAACTCTCTCAACACACCAAGACAGATGTCAAAAAATTGGGCATGATTTTAACTGACTATGAGTATGGTAAGATTTCTCAATAAATATCATCATAAGTTATCAATAATTGATGTCACCAATATTGTATGGACATCTAAAACAATAAAAATTCATGGTATTACCTTCCCTTATGAAACTCATTTTCATTGAATGGGATTTATACCAAAATTATCCACTGCTTCATGCACATCTTCTGAGAATCTGTGAGGATTCATTCCCTCTGAAACAGCTACCATTACCCCACTCAGGTTCTATAATCGAGTTCTTGGTGATTCACAACAGAAACATGTTGATCCATAAATACAATCCAAAACCCATTATTATCATCCATAACCAAGCATCCGAAATTGGTTTCCTAGAAAATGGAAGACTCTTATCCCAAGCCATGAATTCCCCCCATCCCAAATGGCATCATGCCCTCTTAGAATGCGTGTCCATATAGACATCATCAAGAACCTCGAGGTCTCATGCATTTATATGACCACACAATGTATCTAATACAAGATCACATGAGTCGTACAACACTAGATATAGGCCTAATAACCACTCATACAACTAACAATGCCCCCATGATTGTTAGTTATAATGGTACTGAGTCATTCTCAAAATTCCCATAAAATAACCTAACCATTCATAAAACAAAGTTGAACAACATGGCCACCCCACCCCTCAAGTGTCACCTACATAAGAAAATCATCAATCAACACTTTAGTTTCAGTTTTCTTGTTCATATAAAATCATCATCAATTCCAATATTGAACACCCACAAATCCAAAGGAATATAATTTAAAATTATATTGACCTTCAAATCTTCCCTTACAACCAACAATACCGACTCAAGTTATTCCATGATCAAGAAACCATTGAATCACATTTTACATTTACCAAAATTTGATGGAAACAACCATGTATCGATTCCACCTCTGAAGTTCACACTTGGCTTCACATTCGAAGGAACTCATGACCATATACTAACCTCCTTCAAGGATTTCCTTAACTTTTAAAAAATAGTGACACATAGTGACAACTCATGTCGCGTATCAAAATTCATTAATATTATCAATTATCTCTCTATACCAACCCCAGACAAGGCTGAACTCTATATGGTCAACATGAAAAGTCAATAATGTATAAATGTTCCTTGCAAACCTAAAGTCACTCATGACCATGATGACCCCTCTCACAGGTCACCCTAGAAGGTCAAACGATACCAACTAACTAAATTAGTGTCTTTTCCATAAAAGTACACTAGATATCCCTCTAATGAATACACATAAACATAAAACAAGTATCCCACCATGAACATAAATCCTTCCATCATTATGATACAATATGTCTAGTAGAACCAATAAATCATTTTCTATATATTCCTTACCATGGATACCCACACTTTTTCTTCCGCACTATGTGACAAACACCCACTCTATGGTCAAAAAGACAACGTTAGTGGTCAAAACCCATAATGTATACCAAACCCACATTATCAAAAAACATCTCATAAACTAATGTCCATAGACATACAACTGGTATAACAAGGAACATCCCTCTAACCATATATGAAATCCAAAAAAATACTTTATTCCTATAACCAAGGTCTCAGAATATGGAACTCTCACTATTGAATCCAACCATATAGAGGGTATGATATTAAGAACATAAATACCTGCACCAGTATCCCTAATGGTCCAATCCTTTTCTCTTTTCCCTTTCTAATTAAAAATTCCCATTTTAGAACTTGATAATTCATATTTATAAACTATTCATTTTTAAATCACAAGGACTTACACTTTCAAATTCCTTTTTGTTAAACCAACATTGAAAACCCCCTATATTTATTCATATTTATATTTGAAAACATTTTCATTAAAAATATTCAAAAGGTAATTCAACATCCATAATCCACATACAAAAAACTACACTGTCATCATATGAATCCTAGGGAGCTATCAAACATAAGAAACTTATTGATAACCTATCAATCCTATGTACATAGTATATTGGATGAAAGAAGACACCCACTCATTCCATATAGGTACAAGAGATAAAAACTCATAAATTAGTAGCATCAAAACAAGCACACCACTCAAGGTGGAAATATCAACCAATTGAAAATGGTAAAAAAATAAACATTAATTCCTACCCATGGGGACTTGGGATTACCCCAAGTGAGGGTCTGGAGACCCCCATAAATGAGAAAATTACCAAGCCCTAAACATAACATTATCTTATAAACCTTGACCAAATAGTAAGATAAAATACACCACCTCTGATACCATATTGTAACACCCCGACCTGGGAGGCACTATAACTGATGCACTGAGCTAGGTTTCCACATGACCTCATATGTGCCTCCTCATATATCATAGGATTATGACTAGCAATGAGAGCCTATAATGGAGTGATGAGGAGACTATACTCACTAATATGTTTAAATCTAGTGTATAAAATAATAAAAATCAATATTTCATGAAAAATAATCTATACAATGAATCAACTAGAGGAAAAAGACAACAATAAACCAAGAAACACATGATATATAAAAATCATGGATACACTACATGTTAGGAAGATGTACATAAATCTACAAAAATAATAAAACCATGTGGTAACCCAAACATTGTCAATTTCATATCCATGTCATGTCATCCCATGCTCCAACCCATCATCCAATGTACAATCAAAATACCATGACTCTAACTTGATGTTATACAAGAAAACAAGTACCATTAATTTTTGGCTTCCCGAGTACCATGGAGGCCTGAAAAGGGTGTCAGTGCAACAAATTGGGATAATATAAACATTTTATAATGAAATAACATTTTTATGCAATAGTGTATATAAAAAATTATGATGAAATAAACAATCAAGGGATGAAAAATATCATGATTCACTTCTTATATGTTTATGTATATCCAGTCTTATATTTGAGGACTCAATGTGTCAACAAAAAATTAAAACTACCTTCAGTCATGTAGGGAGCCAAATACATATAATAAAAGGTGTTTCACACACTTTTAGTCATGAATAGGTGTTTATAAACCAAAAAATATATCAACATACCTCGGATCCTCAATCAGGTAATGAAGGAATGTTTATATGTTGGGTATCATATAGCCTCACTCTCTTATCCCAAAACATAGAAACTGAAGGATAATAAGGCCTCTGTTAAACATCCTAAACCAAGAAAACATCGGTGTCACTAGAGTAAAAGTCAAGAACAACTTGAATATGATGATCCCTTGACCTTAAGATAGGCACCTAAGGCCTCAGTTTAATAACTTATCTCAAGCAGTACACTGGTGGCACCAATATGAAGGGCATCTGTCTAGGGTATTAGACAATCATTCCAATCATCCGCCCAAATAAATTACTACATGTACATGATTCTTAAACAAGTTATCACATTTACCCGTATATAATTTCAATTACAAAGGTCTAAAAAACCTTTAAATTGATCTTATATTATCAAAACAATTAATATGCTCATTTGAAATCATATCAAAGCCACCCATTAAAATATGAGTCTTCATATTAGAAAAAAAATCATTTCACTGAGTATTTCACTCCATTTTCTAACCATTCAAAATAGTCATAATGAATTTTGGAATAAAAAAGAAAAGCATCACCATTTAAAATCATCAATTTAAATCTAATAATAAAATTCATTTTTAAAATATTTTTATGTAAAAACATAATTTTAAAGAATCACCCACTTTAAATACATTTTGACCCATCATTTATGTCATGCCCAGGTCATAATACAAAACACATTATTTGAACCATTTCAAAGGCCTCTAAATAATTTCATAGAAACTATCCTAAAACATATCAATTACCAATAAAAAAATCCCAAAATAAATTATCATATACAACCTACTCACATTCCTAATTATCCTAAACTAACATTTTTCTACTCATTTTAACATTTTCATGGGTTCGGCGTACCCCAGAGGTAGCCTTAGGTTTGGTATCACATCATCAACGAACCCAAAATGGTCTGTGAAAGGTCTCACAGGTCAATAAAATTCCCAAATTACATTCCATAAACAAATAAATAAAAAAATGTAAGTAATGAAATTAGAAAAAATACATATAGACACAACACATCAATACTATGGGAAAAATCATTAATACCAATAACCATCTGTCTGTTAGAAATCATTTGCTTAATCATATCTTGTTATTATAATTCAATAAACATTAAAATACACAACATAGAATCATATACTAATTGAATTACTAGGGATTTTAATTGAGAAAATAAATCCAATGTGGTATATCCTAGAAAATGGAAGGAAATGAGAGTCGAATAGTTACTTGAAATGTCAATTTGCATCAAACGACACTCAAAAATCTTAAAAAATTAGTGTGAAATATCCATGGATGAGGGAGGATCACTGGGTTTATCACCCATGATATATATTGTTGAATGGGGTAAAAATATAAATGATATAAATATGGGTATAAAGATAAATTAATAAAAAAATTCAATTTTAAGTGGCATGCAATTGGGATTCTTGGTTTTCAAAACCATGTGGCTCCCACTCTCCAATAGGAAACTAAGACGCATGGTTTGCCTTTACACTCACACGGTTAGATAAACTATGTGGTTGTTATTTCCTCGCCACTATCAAATGGAGACCTCAATCTACACTCTCTTCTTTTCCTACCTTGTATGTTTTCTTTAACTATGAACCTCCCTTCAACAGGTTACAGATTTATGGTGCATAGTTTCAACTAACTTTTCACCAACAGTGTTCTAGCATATATTGTTGTATTTTCCTATTTCTCATTCCCCAAACCCCTGTATCAGCATTAAGACCTATCCTATTAACTGAATAAATTTTATAAAACAAAAATTAATCCAACACATACCTTATCATAGGTTTGAGATATTACAGGGAATAAGACTATCAACTTTTGATTTTGAATCATGGTGTCTTACGCGTCATAAAATCAACTATTGATTTTGAATCATTTCCTCCCTATCAAAGAGATGGTGATAGTTTACAAGATTAGGGACTTGCATATTTGATATATTTTTCAAATTCGGGGGGTAACTGGTATGGTTATTTTTGGAATGGACAATTGATTCATATCTAGATTTTTCAAATGGTTCATAGGATATGATGGGATCCTAGTTAAAATTGAGCACGAAATGTCTCCAGAAAATAGATAGGTAGTCATAGAGGGTTATCTAGGATCATTATTTTATTCTATGGTATTATTTTTATTTTTATTTTTTGGTTATTGTTGAAATCATTTTCATTTATTATATTTTTTCATTAATATTATTTATCATTCCGTGATCAATAAACCAAAAGTTTAGGAATTTTATAGTTTTTCTTGTATATATCACTTGTGTTAAGAAGGGTTGGGAGTGTTTACCTTAGTCTGGATGAATATTTTTTAGACTAATAAATAAAAGGCTCATTTTATTTGAATGATATTGGTCATGGAATAGTGTCACTAGAACTCTTACACTGATGTTTAAAAGTGGTGTCTATATTTTGAGGCTGATGATTACATATTTGTTAGTTTTTTACATCACTCGGGTTATTTTCATACGGGTAGGTTGTATATGTTGGAACTGGGTTTGATAAGTCCCTTTGATATCATTTAATTACATTTCATGGTGAAATATGGGTTGGACTAACCATCCTATTTTTCTTCCATCCATGATGTGTATCATGTTTCCCATATAAGGGGGTATCGAATGTTTCCTCCCCATGTGACTGAATGGGATAATGTTGGTCTTGATCCCATAACCACAATGATTGTGATACTCATTCATACTATATATCATTAAGATAATGTCTCATGTATTAATAGGATTCCTTTGGTCAATGTAATGTCGAAATGCAGATGATATAGTCACGGGAATTTGGATATTTAAATATTGAGGATAGAGTAGACAATAATTTTATTGAGTCTTGTATATTGAGGATATTTTAATGTAAAAAAAATGTTTGTGGTGGTGGATTGTGAAATCTTGTTTTCATCCATTTTTTATTCCTTGAATCTTGTATTTGATTTCCTTTTTTGGGTGCATTGTGAGATTCATGGGGATAGAGAGTATTTTGTGGTGAAAATGGTTAAAGTCCAAGGATGTTTGTTTATTTGAATTTATAGTTTCATGTAATAAGTTTTATAGTGTGTTTATATGAGGGATTTTTTATTCAAATAGTTTCAAGAATTTTCATAGGGGTTTTATATAAGAATTTACAATGTACACTACCTTCCAGACATATTCATATCATGAATGGGTTAAACAATGTGAACCATTATAGGCAATATGTCATAAGTCTTATTCAAATCCTTAAAATTTATAATCCATGATAACATTACACATCATATGGTACACATATAATTTACTTGGTCCTAAAGGGAACCATTTTGGATGTACATTAAATTCTTAAAATTCAAACTATAAAATGGGTTCATGAAATGAATTATTCTAGTTTTGTGGATTTTACCATTCTTTATTCATAACATTTTTTATCTATAGAAAATACCTAAATCATGATATTTAGGTTGATCTTGTTTGATTTTGGGAGATATCCCTACTTTTTGATCACTCTATTCAATGTTTGAATCCCATAGAAGATTTATTTCATATTTGTGGTTTGTTTTCATCATTTATATACATTTATTATGGCCACATAAGTGGTATTGGATTAATTTATGATGTATATTGTGATCATTTTATGTCATCTATATATTAATTACTTTTCTCTTTCCTGAATTGTCTTTTAATGGCTAATTTTCTCATTTTCAATATTCATTGTCAAAGGTGTCTTGGTTTTCATCCTTTTGAGGTATGTGCATCTATGTATGTTTTTCTAATTCCATACATTCTATATATAATTTTGAATTCAATTTTTTAATGATTATAAATTTATATTCTAAAATTTATTTGTATTTTTTATGAATGGATTCATATGTTAAAATGGATTTGGACATATAAAATTTTACATTTATTTGAAAATATTTTATAAAATCTGAGAATGGATTTTAGAATGAGTTGGGGAAACATATCACATTTGAACCTTATGTATGTTGTGAATGGACATGTCACTTTAGTTTTCATTATTCCCTAAAGGTTTTGTGAAATTTTAATATTGTTGCAGGACGTGATATTATATTGAACTATCAAATCTGTGGTTTAGGATTCTATTTTCGATAGTACGTATTCCCATAGGACAGATCCACAATTTCAATATTTAAAATTTATACATGTTTTATCTCATGATGGAGTTGTTCATATATATTTTATAACCTGATTATATTATGGTGTTTCCAATATTTTTTCTACCCACTTTTCTTTTATAATGACTTATTCCGGGATTTCTTTATTATGATAATCATCTATGGAAAAGGATGAAATTTTTTCAAAATGATTTAATTTATGAAAATGATATAAAAATATACTTTATTTTAATGTCTTACAACTTTAATTGATGATATTAGAACATGTATACATTATCTAGCGGTATCTTTCTAGGAAATTTGCTCACACCAATCTTTTATTGATAGGTGGTTATAGACCTTTTTTTTAGGACTGAGGTAAAGGGATGGGAATCTTGTAGCATGTCAGGATTTATTTTCATTTTTCACCATCATGGTGTGATGGTTTGGTGGTGAAGGATGGCCTCATAGATACTAATTTATTCCCATATATTTTATATTTCTAGCATGAACTTGTTTTTAATGACCTGTATGTCTAATGTATAATTATTCTTTTCATTCATGTTGTACTTTGATGTTTCTTGGGTTTTATATTATACTAGTAATTAATTCATATATCTCACTATGTAGTAGACTTTTTTGGTGTCTGATATTGTTAATTTTGGTAGGGTAGTTACATGATTCTCCGAAAACCCCCTTCATAATCGTTGAGCCACTAGTTATAATACCGTTTTTAGGGCCTTAATTTCATAGGATTCAACAAAGTGAATGCACAAGTCCTCAATGTGAATGATTTTTTTTCTAATGTTAGTCATCATAATTCCTAAATTCACAAATATAATGCACTAATTTTATAAATAAATTAGTATATTTGTTATATATAATGGAATTAGGCTAATGTAAATACCATTACCAACATTTCCCATTTTATATTAAGAAAAACAAAAACATCATTCATGTGTTTTGCAAACTACTACCTTTATAAAGAGTCATCTTCCTTTTTATAACCCCTACCTATTTTTTACATTTAATAAGGATGAAAATAGAGAAAATGTAAAATTTGTAACTTGTTTATGTAGATAAAAATTATAATCCACCTATATTCCATCACATTCATCAGTACATGACACTTTTAATAGTTCTTTATGTATACCACTACCTCTAAGAAGTAACATATAAAATTTTTCATCTTAATAAATTATTATTTATTAGAAAAAAAATATGATTAATAAAAATATAATGATATAAATAGTAAAATTATTTTTATTTAAAAATGTTAATATTCTCAAAGGGAATATGATTCATAATAATATTCAAATATCAATTATAGCATGTTCCTATTTTTATCTATCAAACCACAAACCAGAATAATGATAAAAAATAATATCATTAAATACTACTAGAATTTACATCCTAATAATATATAATATAAGTAGGAAAATAAATATATATATTTTTAATAATATTAAATTTAATATTAAACTCATTAATTAAGATATAATTTTTCTTTTCCTACAAATCACATAAACATATTTGTTCCCTATTCCATTTTCAAGGATTTTTTAAAAAACACCCATCAAATGAAAATAAATCATTATAAATAATTTTAAATAATAAATTTTTGATTTATTTAATGTTTTCATAATATATTTATTTATGATAACAATGAATACTGACAATACTATAATTTATATAATTCAAAAATATCAACATTAATCACACACAATATTTGAGATAAATTGTAAATATTTAATATACATATATTGAATATATAAATGATAAAAAATAAAAGGAAATATTTCTGAATAAGGTTATGTAATAAGTGAATATGATATATATTTTTGTTATACATTAGGTTATAGTGTGTTCAATGAAATCCAGATAAAGGTAAGTGTGTCGTTGACTAATATTAAAATCCCAATGACATATTCAGAATTTTATAAAATCATTTAATTAATATGGTGTCATGTTTACCAATAGAATGTATTGTTCAAAATACCTTATATTTATTCATTTTAAAGATCCATATCATGTACTTCTATTAAATTTAATTTGATTCATGTGATAGAATTTTTATCGGTGATCTTATTAAATCAACTGTCTAGGTTTTGTTATATTGAATCTTCATTAACTTATTTCATCCAACATTGGACTCTTCTATCCAATGATTTTATTTCATAGTACATGATCATTAAATATGGTAAAATGAAAAATGTAATTAAATTTTTTTATCAATGATAATGATTATTAGTAAATAAAATTCAACAATTATTGAAAATAATTCTCATATTCTATATTGATTGTATCCCCTCTTTTTTTATATTTTTATTTCATTCGATAGTTCTCTTAAATACATTGAAACAAAATTTTTGTTTTATCAAAATTTACCATTATATTTTCTATTTATATTTTTTCAATGGTATGTTTTACTACCACTTTTTATGATAACTATTTTCAATAAATCTGTTTCATAATATTACTATGGTTTTCTATCATTTCAAACTAAAATTATTCTTATTGAGCTCTACATTCCATAATGAAAACACTTATATATTTATAAATATATATATATATATATATATATATATATTATTTTTTAAATTATATGTTTTAAAAAATCATTAAATTCTTACATTTGAAACCATTGTTTCATTCTCATTGTTCTAATATTGATGATTATTTTAAAAAGTAAATACTATCAAAAAAAATTTCATTAACTCTTTGAAAAAATTATATCTTTTTATGTATTTGATATTTAAAATTTCTTTTAAATTTATGGATTTTCTAAAATTTATCACATCACCTTTCAAAAATGAAAATGTAATGTGATTATAACATTTAATTTTAGATCAATGATAAATGAATTTTAAAAAATCTATTTTTTGATTTCACAACTATATTATAGAATATTTATAAATGTCTCTTCTCTAATGAATTTTTTTTAGGATCGTTCCTTAAAAAAATTGGGAAAAAATCCCTCAGGGTATCATTGAAGCATTATTTGAGGTGATTGTGTTTTTTGACAATGTGGGACTCTATATTGTGTTTATTGACAAAGCATCTATGAAGTTCTAATTTGTTAACAAAAGGGGTTTACATGGTGAGTTTTCATGTTCAAGATATGTTATAAAAAATACATTAATGATTAATGAAACATGATAAAGGAATTTATGATCAGGAGGTGGTAAAAAATGGGTAGATACTAGGTGGCATCCTTTTCCGGTGTTTTCCTAATTTTTGGGCCTCAAAATCAGAAAATGAATATATATGTGTTAGGAAAAGGAAGTTGCGGGAAAAATTGAAGGTGGTTTTGAGACTTGTGTGCAAGGCATGTTTCAGGTCAGAATGTTGAAAAAAAGAAAAGTCAAGTAGCGTGTCAAATATTTGAAGATGTGGGGGAAAGATGAGGTTGCGTGAATGTTTTGTAAATGAGCATGAAAATGAGTTTCAACAAAAGAAACTTGCCTGCCCAATTAGACGTCAAACAAGGTTTTGTGTACTCAAAGAGGATCTTGTGCGACACCATGAATATTTCGTGAATGGTTCTGTGAAGCCTATAAATAAGAGGTGACCCCCTCATTAGAATTAGCTCAACACTTAGAGAAAATGTGAGCACCGGATTGCATAAAAATTTCATTCAAAGGGAGTTGTGTGAAAGATTTTGAGTTACAAAAATGATATGAAAGTTTTACATATGGTTTGATTTTTGTGTATGATTGAATTTTCGTGCAAGGGGTGTTTTATAAAAAAATTGGAATCTCACATGAAAGGCATTAATGTTGCATGCAATACACAATAAGGGTTGTACAGAAGATTTAGAGTTTCCCAGTAGTACTGTGGTAAAGTGGTATTCATCAGTGGATGAAAGTTGGACATCAACAGAGCATATATATATAGTGGAGGATAAATTCATTATTTAGAATTAAAGGACCTACATGTATATAAACTATGAGTGGATCCTCTGAAGAAGTAGTGATATAACTTCTATTGAGAGAGTCGTGAGCTTTCAAATTGTGAATTGTTGTAAACTAGAAGGCACATTGAGTCCACCTTGAAGCTGTAAACAGTAGTTCTCTTTTAGTGGATTTTGTACATCGACACATCGCTGGTGTATTCTCCTTGGACGTATCCCAGGGAGGGTGAACCAAGTAAAAATCATTTTGTTATATGCATGAATAAATTTCCTTTTATACTTTTCTATGGTAAAGATAGAGAAGAGAGTTTTTCTTAACAGCGAAAAATAATCAATTGGGGTAGTTGTTCTAATCTTTCATAACCTGATTAACACCCCTTGAGTATCATACCTAGTGGACATAACAATTTTAATAAAAAAAATTGATTCATTTAATTTTGGTTATCAATATTTAAAATTTATGATTAAAATTTAAGTGATTCCATATTTAAGTGTTATGAACATCATTTTTCTATGGATTATTAATGATGTTATCATTGATTATTCTCAAATGGAACTCGTATGTACATATGTATGATGGGTGGGGTCGAATATATAAGAATAATTAATTTGTAATTTTTATATCTCATGATCTCAAAAGGGTATATAGGATGATTTATCAAAATTTATAAGGTATACAAGAGGATTTATCCCAATCCAAAGTGTGAAAGGGAGGATTTATCCCAAGCCAAATGGTACACGAGGTACATTATACAAATAAAATGGATACTAGAGGTGATTTATCCAAAGACAAAGGGTATATTTTTTGATTTTTCTCAACCCATGGGGTACAAATGAGGATTTATCCCAATACAATGGGGTATAGAGGTGGTTTTATCACAAGCCCATGGGTACTTGGTATTATTATCCAAATTCTAGGAATATTCATAGATGAATATTTGAATCCTTATATGACATGGTTATCTTGGTCTGTATCCTTAATATATTACTTCTATTATTATTATTATGAAATAATCTTATGTCATATTCTTGTTCGTATAATAATAATAATTTACTCATATTTATTTTCTCATGGTTCAAAAACAATTTGAAACATATACGTCTAATAATTTGAGATTATAATTCTTTATATCATAACATTTTCATAGAACATTTTGTTACACGACACACATAATAACAAATTTTACCTCTTACCATGTTATTTCATATTATTATGATCAATCACATGATTAAATGTTGATATTTTTTCATTATAGAGTGTATGAGTACACCCATTATTAGTTTTTTGATTCACCCAATTATAAATAAATATATAACATATGTTAATCATATTTAGGTTCTTATAGTACATCAATTATATAAAAATATTAACATGTATTGTAATATATATTTCATATGAATCTAGTCTTCAAATACACTATCTTTTTAATCATTAAAGGTAATTTTGAGAAATCTTTCAAATTTGAAGTTTTTGAATGTTTATACTAGATCATATAACTTTTTATAAATTTTAATTTTGTAAATTTACATGTTTTTAGTAGTGTAACATGGAGTGTGGGTCTGTGGTGCCTCACTCTAGGGTTCTAAGGAGATCATCCAAGTATTATTTATTAACCTCTCAGCTTAGGGGTTTCTCTCTCTATATGTTTCCCTTCATTTACAAACATTTCAATTAATTTTTAAATTTTTAAATTCTTATTTTTTCTTCATATTATCAAAATTTTATTTTTATAAAAATATTATGTAAATAATTATAGCCTTCATTCAAATTTTATTTTTCCCATGTATTAAATTTTATGTAGACCCATTTTTTTGAAAATATTATCCAATGATTTTCCATGTAATTAGATTCTATTTTTAATATCCAATCCCACTTTTATTCAAAGATATTTGTGAAGATATTACTATACTTTATTGATAGGGGTCATCAATGTTTGAAACCAATATTACATAATCGGTTTATTTAGATGATGATTGATAATATTATTTTATATGATCAATATGGCCCATATAAAGATATGAATATAAATGGTGCACCATAAAATGATCTAATTCATAGGGTAATGATTTTATAACATGAGATATTGTGTATAGTGAATTGAATATTATCCTATGAATAATTTTTTAAGATTTATTGGGTGTTATCTTAAACAAATTCTTCTAAGTTCACATGTAATGTTATTTAAAAATTCTATTATTCCTTAATAGTATTTTATAATATTATATTGTCATGATTATTTGACGAGGATTTTTACCTTTTAATGTAATAATTATTTTCCTGTTTACAGAAACATTTTTCATCTCATCGTTCAATTCATTATTTTCCCTTTTTTTGCAATATAACATACTACTTTCTTAATATTCCCCCTTATTATATTTTGATGTATTAAGAGTTGAACGGAATCCATGTACGTGTTATGTAGTTTTAGATAAACATTTTTCTATGGTTTATTTATCTAATTTCCTAAACACATTAAGCCTCTCAATTTTCATGGATATTATTATATGTATTATTTATTTAAAATCAAGAAATAAAATGCAATTAAAATATTAGATTTTATTACATATCAGGTATTTATAGTATCATATAAGAAATTTTATTGTAATTTATTAATATTAATCTCTTTATTGATAGGTATTTCAAATATTTTAACTTAAGTAAAGAATTAATATGTTAATATAATTTGATATTGTATTCATTTTTATGTCAAACATCAATTATAGTGTGGTAGATGATATAATATGAAATTTATTTAATATCCTGGAGACTATATTTTAATCTTAAAGAATAGTTCTTGAGCTATTTAGAAAGGAGTGTTTTCAAATATTTTTAAATATTAATAAAATTATTGTCATGTTATTTATGTTGGAAATTAATTTTATTCTGTTATGAAAATTATTTTACACATATGTCATATTTTTTAACGAATTTTCTATTTTCATTTAATTTTGTCACATATTTATCTGACTTTTCTCGTAAAATTGATAAGTAAATTTTATAAGGATATATTTAGAATTATAATGTGATAATAGGAATAATAAAGTGGTTTATTTGAGTGACATTCAACGCATATAAATTTTTTCATTAGTGTTTATTTATATTATATAATTACACAATTTAGATTATTATAGCTCATAGGTCAATTGACTACCACTATGAGTGGGATGGGGTGAATAAATGGAACTGTTTTGTTTATTTTATTCAAAAATTATCATTTTTGATAGATTAATGTTATGATAAATTCTTTATTAATATATTTATATCATATGTTGAATTAATTCAAGATATTTTTCAATTTAAAAACTTCTTTATCATCTTCTATTATTATTTTTTATGAATGATATTATCAATATTAAGATAATCTATTCTACTGATGATATTGTACATCCTAAATAATTTTTAAATGATTAGTAAAAAAAATTTGGACTCTACCCAATTATAAATCATAGATATATTTAAGTTTAATAGTATTAAGATTGTCTGTTTAAAATAAATTTTTTCTTAAATAGAGTAGTGTATATGATTCAAAATTTTAAAACTCGCAATTAATTATTCAAATCTAGTATTTATATTCTCTAAATTATTCCAAAATATAAAAAACACTATTTACAATATAAATTACTAAGATTTAAATGTTGTTTGGTGAAAAATAAATTCCATGAAGAATAATTTTTTTGATTTTTAAAAATAATAAATTCAAATATTTGAATTTTAAGTCACATGAATATCACAAATTATACTTCTCATAAAATAACACTAAATCTACTTTAATACTATACATGGATCATGTATTTTAGATGTAATTTGTGATGATAAATATATAATGTCTGGATATGGAATATACGATGTAAAACCAAATTCATCAATATTCAAAGAGATACATAATTTTGTTTTCATGATTGGTAATTATGATCCTCCATCCTTACGATATTTTTATTTATTTAACACTTTTTAGTTTTTCATCATCTTCATATTGATTAGTTATCTAAAAAACTATAATATCAACATTACTGAGTATTGAACCATTATTATGAATCCACTATTACTACACCAATTATCCACAATTTTACTTTTTGAATTTATGAAAATAATAGTTAATAAAAATGAGGAAATTAAATCATTCTTATGAACATAGATAATGACATATACGCATAGAGTTAATACTATAGAAAGAGATCATTATCAAACCTAACATATGTATTAAATGAATTTCATGATTTACATTATACATAATTCATAGAGTCACACAACTCAAGGAATTAATGTTTTGATGTCCAATATATTATTTATATAAACCTCTTAATATACAATAATTTATATATAATCAAGATCCACTATTATGCTTACTGTATTTTCCACAATTCATATTTTTAATCAAATTCTTGGTAATAGAAATCATAAGAAATGTTTGATATTTAATTCTTATTTTGGGAAAACTTATAGTCATTTTATTAATGGATGGATCATATGAATATGATAATACATGATCACGGGTGAAATTTCATATTAAAAAGAATATAAATAAAGTAAGTGATGTCCATAAATCATGATATAAAGATATGTAATATGAAATGAAGAATCAAATACCCTGGAGAATTATTGTTGAAGCCTTTGGTATTAAAAATGAGTTATGAAGTATAATTATTCACACATTATATGGAAATAAAAATTTGAAATAAACATAATAATAGAAACCATATATCGTGGTTACCCACTATGATATTAATCACATAGTATGATCCCTAAACCACTTATTTACCTTATTTTTATTGAGATAAAACTCTCATGTACCATGTGGGACTCTAAAACCTCTTCTCTTGTACAATTTTTCTCATGATAAACCTTCCTGTGTATCCTTAGTATTAGAAAATTTATCCTATAAACCCATTTGTTTGGGTAATTCCACCAACATAATATTTTGATAAAATGGGTTATATGATTAAAAAAATTTCATTAAAGGGTGATATAGTAACTTACTCATCATTCATCCATATATAAATCTTCCACTTAAATCATTAACATTTCACATCATAAATAACCCAAGGTAAAAAATGGATTTCATAAAATATCCAAACAAAAATATATCTACATTTATAATAATCTCAGGGGCATATAATTGGTTTTATAAAACATATAAATTTAAATAATTCACTTTTCATAATGAACCCATGGAAATAATATAGGTATAAAAATATCCAAATGGAATTCATTCATTTTTCATGGACTCATTACGATAATATAGGTTTTATAAATCATCCAAATTGAAATCATTAAAATTTGATAAACGAATAATTTAAATAATATAAGTTTAATAAAAATACAAATATATTTTATTTATTTTTCTAAATAACCTATTAAAATAAAATATGTCTCATAAATCATTTAATTAGTTTAAACTAAAATCATGAAAACTATGTCTTGATACTAAAAATAGGACCATCCTAAATTATCACATAATAAAATGGAAACATGAGGTGAAAAATAAAACACAAATCCATTGGTGGTAATCATTATTTCATAAAAAAATAAACTCATTAAAAATATTTTTTTGAAAAAATTACGTATTCATCTATTTTATAAGAATAATTCATTATCTCTTTTATAAAAACCCAAATTTTATTTTAATGAATTTAAAAAAAAAATTCATAATGATCAAGACCTTTTTTACATATAAATATATAGATAAAATTATTCAATAAAAAATATTTTTGAAAAATGATGATTTATATAAAATCGTGTAACTCTGAGTTTTAGATACCAAGTCTGTTACAATTAATTATCATTTAGTTGATCCTAGAAAAAGATGATGTATAAAAAAATAAACATATTAGTAAACTATTTTTGAACCAAATTCATATTTATAACATTTTATTATAATCATGAACAATTATTCAATACATATATATTAGTAAGTTATTATCTATTTTTAATATTGGGTGTCAGTGATCCTGATCATTTGGAACTAGTTTAATAATAGTGACTTTATTTGTAAATATATTCCCAATGTTAATCATTTCTAGGGAATACATGTTATAGGATTTTTTGTTCTAAAATTATTAATAATGTTATAATTTCTCTCTATTATATTATTGGTTATGATCCTTAAAAATTAATTTAATGGTGATAATGTTTAAAAGTATCTTAGTGATCAACAATATTTTCCATCAATAAGCAGTTAAAATTTTCTATTAATATATCACAATTGAAAGATCAATTATTTAACTATTTATATCATATATAAGAACAAATAAAATTTTAATAATGTTCAATAATGTTCATTTATTAAATTGTTCATGTATGTGTTTAAATGTACTCATATAATTATATTCCATAATTAATGTTTGATTATGAAGTTAACTTCCTCAAATATCATTATTAAAAACACAATGTCCTTATTTATTATTTAATTATGTGATAAAAAAATTTAAATTAGGTATAATAAGAAAATATTTTACACAATGTTGGTACCTCATATAATGAAATCATTTTTTTCAATTATAACGCCCTTTTTCGGGTTGAATTTACCACTGATGTTTATTGTTCATATTGTTAACAGGTTATCTATTTTCTCTCCCCAAAACATTAATTGTATACTAAAAATTAAACTTATCCATTAATATAATTCCCATAAAAACACAAATATGGAGCTGATGAGATTAAAAACATATATTGATCATACCAAGGATGCGGTTGTCCTTACATATGCATGGATAATGATTTCATTTTCTATATAATGGGTAAAATGTGTACTATAGTTTATAATTTTATAGTTTAAAATATATCATTAAAGTCAAACTTATATTTTAAATTCCCTAGTATGACAACCCTAGAAAGACTATTAAAAAAATTAATCATGTTAATTCATGGAGGATATATTCCATAGGATGAATGAATGATAGTTTCATTTTTCTTAATAGAAAAATTAAAGGTAGATAATTATTATATAAAAATTATAAGAAAAAACTACATAAAAATGATATTGAATTTTTTATTGAAATATTTTTATGGTTATTTTAGGTTGATTAAATTTAATTAATGAAATAGAAATTAAAAAATAATTGATAGAAATTTATACCTCACTTCTTGGATAATTCCCTTAGAAAAAGGGGTAATTCCTTTGAGGGGTGACCTTTCAAGAAGTCTTGACCCAATTGAATGTGTTTATGAATGTTAAAGAGATTATTAGGAAAATTTTGTTCCGTTAATAGTTATTTGTGGTGTTATTTTATGTATGTATGGGATTTCCCAATTCATAGAGTAATGGGGGTGGAATTTTTGTAAATATAAAGAGCTTCATAATGATGGGATATCAAAAAAATTAGATAATTTTTTTTAAAATAATTGATAGGGGAAGGGTTAAGTCCAATATTGACCTAACCCACATATTCACACAAATTTGTTAATCATTTTTTGGTCTTAATATAATTGTTGATTCATTTCAACCAGTTTTTATTTTCACAAAGGTTACTAGTTTTAAAATTTTTATTCATCAATTATCCTTTAAAATAAAATGGTCCTAATTTCATAATATATAACTAATGATTAAAAATGTGAAATCCATTTCTTACCTTAATCTCCAATTCTGGATACGAATTAATTTTCATATACTTAATCAATAATGTATTAAATAAAACTCTTTTTGGATAGAATATATCTACGTTCTCAAATGCCAAAAAGGTCTTTCAAATTAACTCAAATATATCATAAACAATAATGTTATGTAGAAAAGAAATAGTTTTTCTTAGAAAAGGTTTTCTAAAAAATTATATTTAATAAATAAATAAAAATATATATATTATTTCATAAAAATCATGAAATTTTAAAAAATTTACTTTTAAATTATTCACCAAAAAATTAATCTTTTTAAAAACATTAAAATAACTCATCATCATCTAATATTAAAATTTATAATTCCAAAATGAATATCATTGGGCACAAATAAAATTATGTAATTTTTAAATTTTTATTTTATGTAAAAATATAATGAAAACATATTTTATTGAATAATAACTTTTTTGAAAATTATTTCTTCATAAATCTATTTTGTTTTAATTCCTGGAATAATCATTTTAATATGTTAGTTAATATATTGAATTAGTATATATAATAATACAAAATTATAATTTTATTCATGATAATATATTAATGCAAAAAATGGTTATTTTATGATAAACAATTATTTAATATATATAATCATTTTAATTATATAAACTTCAAATGTAATAATTATTAATTAGATAATATCTTTCTGTAATATAAGTTTTTTTATAAATTTTCGTATTATTAATGTTTTTTCCCCAATAATACTTGCACACTTTACGTATATACTTGTTCCTTAGGGACAATTTCCCTCTTCTTCTTCTTGGATTTTCTTTATGCAAGGAGATGGATTTTATTTCATACATTTATCTTCACCTGTAATTTTATATAAATCTATTTTTTAAATCTTATACATTAAAACATGAGAATAATTAAAGTCACAGGTTTCTAAGCGTATGTGCACATTGATCAAGAACTTTCTACCTTCAAAAATACATTATATCCATTAGTTTATAGTGATTCATATTTAAACCACTAATGAAATGATCAATTAAAAATCCATGGAAAATAATAAAAAAAGATTCATTCCATTAACACATGTGATTTTTTATTAATTAGTTCTAATGGAATGAACTTAAATTTTATTCAATTCAATGAATTGCCTCCTTATATTTGTTAAATTATTTTGGAAAAAAATATTTAATAATAAATGCATAATTAAACACTTAATATTTCATGGAATCACTTTCTTCCATTGACATACTATTTTTTATTTAGATGAATTATTAACCATACACACCTTCGAAATTATATAAAACTAAATACCCTATTTAATTAATTGTGGTTTATAAAAAAAATTATATATATATATTATACTATATAGATTCATTTCCCAAAAACTATTTGATGAATAATCTTACTTAAGGAATGCCTTTACTAGTATATGAATATTTGAAAACATGCTTCTCATATATGGTGCATTTGGGATCTTCTCATTGTTTGTATTGTTTTTTATAAAATGTGAAATCATTTTGATGAATGATTTCACTCCATTTAAAATCCCTTTTAGTTTAATGTTTGTAAAATCTAAAACATTTCTATTACAAACATTTATAACTTTATTCCACCAATTGTTTCCAATTACATTAAAAAGGGAAGGTTGGAAATGGGAAATGATTAAATCTAGAAAATAAGCCATATCATCCTGGAGGAAACAAAAAATAAATGAAATATTTAACAAAACATATATATACATTTGTGTAAAACATTTTTATCCATTTTCATCACCATATATCAATATTTTAATGTAATAATTAGTTATTTTAATTATCTATAATGGTTAGTAAATATAATTTTAATTAACTAATGTAAATCCCTTGATATTTTAAAACAATTTATGTAGTTAGTTATCTTTTTTCATAAACTATGTGATGATTGAGTGAATACCCAACCCATACACTGATGGATTATTAATGTAAGTTATATCTTAGAATAAATTTTCATCCACTTGTAGTTTCTATAAATGGGATTAATTTTCAGGGTAAGAACAAAATCTCTAATTTAATAAATCATTGAGTTTTTATCCTATACATATACAAATCCTATATGAATATCCTTAGTCATTTCACAAAGTTTATATAATATATTCTAAAATATTAATATATAGATATTAAAAAAAATTAAACCTATTATGATACCAAATAATTGACCATACATAAATTTATTTTGTGAGATACATTATTTTAACGATTAATATATTACATCTCACCAACAGTCACCCAACACTTGGTTTAAAAGGATTATTATAATAGAGACTATAGACATAAAACCCTTAATATTCAATCAATTTTATAAAATATAACACTAAGAAACACTTATTATATACTTTTCATATGATACGATTATCTTCACAAGCAATGTAATGAAATACCTAAAAATAGGGTGTGATCAAATTCTAATTAATTGAAATCATATAGTCTATTCATAATGGTATAGACCATACACATATTAAAAAACTTGGGTGTGGGATAAATAACACATTTAAAATATTGTTGAACATTAATAATTTTACATATATTATGATTGATGGATATGTTATCTCATATGAACAAAAGGATTCCATAGATAAAGTCTGTTGAAACATATAGAATTAATCTTGAGTCATAGAGCTTAATTATATATATAAAACTATGAAATTAAATTATTTAATAACCATAAATATCAAACTATATTTCAATTTATCCCCTCAATACATTCATTACATGTTAGTAATTGGGTTACCACACATGTTTCTTTATTGTTCATGGGGTAAAACACTCAAGTTACCATTGTAATTGGGTAAAATCATCCTAAACACACTTTTTTGAGATATATTTTCCCATGTATTCATTATATTTGGTTAAATCATCTAATGTAGATATTTTTTTGATTAAATCAACTTGGAAACTCTTTCATCCTTATGATACAAAAATAATGACAAATTAATTGGAGAGAGATATAATACCCAACTTTTCATTTACGAATTTATATGTTTACCTCTTAAAATAATTAACATTTCACATTATAAAAAACAATGTAAAAAAATGGATTTCATAAATAATCCAAATGATAATAATTCACGTTATATAAAAAACCATGGAAGTAAAATAGGTACCATAAAACATAAAATAGGTACCATAAAACATAAAATAGAAATTATTCTTAGTTTATAAATATCTCATAGAAAAATAAACTTTTTATAAAACATAAAAATGACATAATTCACATTTCATAATGAATCCATGTAAATAAAATATGTTTTCTATAATATCTTAATTATTTAAAATATCATCATAAACTATATATCATGATATAAAAAATTTGATCACAAAAAAAATTAACCCATATTAAAACAAATAAAAAATATGAGACATAAATCATAACTCTCTTATAGATAGATTATTTGATAATAATGAAACCCAAATCCTAAAAATATATGTATTTGAAATAATTTTGTATTAATGAGTGTAAAAATATTAATTGTGGGTATCTCTTCCAGAATACACAATTAATAGTGGTGAATATTAAACCATTTGGGGATATATATTTCGATAAGAAACTATCTTTCCATAAAAATAAAGATATAAAATCATTCAAAATTTATTATATTAGATAAATTAATTTAAATAATAAATTTTATAACTCAATGAAATGAATTGTAGTTACCAATTCCCTTAAAATGAATTCTGAATTATCTTTTCAAACGTTAACCACGAGTTAAAAACATATCCACCATAAAAACAAATTTTATAATAATATTTAGGAGAATAATATATTATAATTATATTTAATACTTATTTATACATTTATATTAGTTATTTATTATATATCAACAAAATCTTGTGTGATTAATAATTATGTTTAAATTTTTTTATAAAGTTACAGTGTTGTTTTTCAAATTTCTCTAAATAAAAATAATTCCCACATCACAAAAGGTAATACGAATTTTGTTTTATAATTACTTATAATGTTATTATTTCATTTTATAATATTTATCAATATAATCACCATTTATAAATTTATCTATCAACATATTTTGATTATTCTTTGCAATTAATGGTATTTTATTAAATGGGGAATTAAATTTATAAATAAAATTTAAAAAAAATTGATGCATTATTTAATAATTTACATCATATATTATAAAAAAGAAATTACCAATTTTATCAATGATATTAATATATAGATTTGATCAAATATGTGGTTAAACCCTATATAATAATATTCATTAATTAATGGTTGATTACGAAGTTATACAGTGGTAATATCATTATACCATAAGAATAATAATTCTATTTAGTGTATATTAATTTTATTTGAATAAATAATTAAGAATCTCTTAAGTTCAAAACCATAATATATATTATTTCATAATACAATGAAATCATTTTTTCTCCTTGAATTCATATTTTGTTGTTTAGTTGACCATGATGGATTTATGGTCATGTTTCTAAAAGGATATAAAATTTTTAATCCCAAAACATTAACAATTAAAAAAAATCATATTAATCTATTAATTATTTTATCATGACTAGTAATTAATGGATGTTCAGATAAAAACAGTGACCAATCACAACATATATGCAGTAGTCTATACATATGAATGGATAATGATTTATTTTTTGATATACTGAGGGAAAATGATGATATGTTTTTTATTTATAAAAAAATATTTAATAGTTATAATAAATATAAATTAAATTATTTATTACTACCATCCATGTATATTGGTGAAGAACAATTAAACATGTATGATGTGGAGTCGGTAGTTCACACAACATATGAATGAAAGTGTGGTTTTTAAATAGAATTAATAAAGGTGGTTAGTACATAAAAATTTGTTATAAAATTATAAAATTATAAAAATGATACCAATTATATAATTCATTGACTTTGTATTGTAATTTTAGGATTATTAATTTCATAAAAATATATTAAAATGAGAAATTGCAGGTTAAATATTTAGACATTAGTAATTTCATTATCTGTACTAGAATTGGGTAGAAGACATTAATTCAATGGATTTTAGAAGAAAAAGTCCTTACTATAGTATGAATGAATTCTTAAGAGAGGTTTTTGTAGATTTTTTTCCAGACATTATTGTTTTTTATTGTAAGCAATGATTGGATTTCCCATTTTATATATAAAATGGGTTGAAATTATCATACATGATGAAATAATTTTTATAATGTGAAGTTGAGGTCAGGGATTTTATCTCCATAATTTGAAAATAGTGGTTATGGGATGGTATAAGGTCATGAAATTACTCAAGCACCCAGTCCCACATGGTTTAAAACAATTTTATGGTCTATCAATATTGGTTAAATCCTTTTCTCCTTTTTTTACCAAGGTAACTAGTTTTACAAAATAAATCATCTTATATTACTAGAAAAAAGAATTAGACCATATTATATAATTTAGAACAAATGGTTTCTAATTTTCAATCAATTTCATTATATTTATTTTCTATATGTGATAAAAAATTTTGAAATATATATATTCTAGTGAATGGAACAAATAATTTAAAATAACATAAATTATGTTCTAAACCTTATAATAAAAATTTTATATTGAATCCAAAATTCTATAATATTAAAAAAACATTTATATTATAAAAAAAATTACAAAAGTGTTTCAAGAGTTTCCTATTATTAATTATATAATTATAACTTTATAAAATCCATGACATTTTTTAAAATGGTATTTTGAACTATAAAACCAAAAATCAATAATTTTAAAAAAAATCTGAATAAATAATCAAAAACTAATTCTAATTTGTGGAATTTAAAAAATTGGTCATTGTCTAAATATAATTCTCTAATATTTATATATTTATATTTTAAATTATTATATAATGAAAATTAATTTCATGGAAATTTGATATGTTAAAGAATTATGTGTATGTAGTAATATCACATATAAATTCCTAACTCAATGATTCTAATATGATATTTATTTATCTAAATAATATTTATTATCAAAATTATAATTAAATGATATTTATTTCAACAAAATTAATTCGTTAAAAATATTTGGGAATGAAAAAAAAATTATAAGATAAATAATGTTCATTATATACTCTCTAAATCTCAACATTTTTAGTTTTTGATATAATTTTAAATACTAGGGTTTTTATTGTTTAAAAATAATCATAATAATAAACATATCATGGATAATTTTCAGTAATAATTTTAATTGGACTAGAATAGTGATTAAAATTATTATTTTAATAACTATATTGTAAAATATAAGGGTGTTACACTCTATAAAATTTATTTTATTTAGTTAAGAGTCTTCCAAAGTCTAACACAATGTAATTACAGAAGACTCTAATGGTATTGGTAATTATTCATATGATGTCTCTAATGTATCAAGAGTTGTTAAATTTCATCAAACACATGTCAAATGGATTATAAGTCTATAATTAAACAATCATAGAAATTTCAATGTAACTATAATTCTGCTCAAACATAACATAATTAACCCACAAACACTTATAAAATATAGATGTAAAAAATACTACCCTCATCAAAAACTCAAATTTGTACTTCAATTTATAATTTTTGATTAGTTGGAATATATATATAATATTTTAATAGTATAAATACACAATCAAAAACCATCTATTTGTATCATTCCATCAGACACATTAAATATTCACTACCAACAATAATATAATTTCATGATTTTTTGTTACTTCCAGCACCTAGTGATATGAAAAATTTGAATTGTAATTTGAATAATCTACCCAATAAACAATATAGTTACCACCAAATTATATACCAGTATGAATAGAACTCCATAAATTGTTGATAAACAATTTATCCCCTTATTTTTATTATCATCCAATAAAACCATTCAATCAGCTTCTCTAATTCAATTCCCCATGTATGTGATAATCAGTACTCTTCATTATGACTTGATGAGATAAATAGTAATTTAACTTTTCCTTCATTTAAAAAAACATCTAAATAATATATCATATTCCTTCCATTTTCATGTAAGATATATGCAGTGGTTGAACATTTATTTTTAATCATAGATTCAAAAACATATTTTTTGGCATGGCCTCTTTGAGTATATGACTAATATAGTCTCAACTATGAAAAATACTTGTTAAATGTCTAAATTGAAACATGTATCTACGATAATGTGAAACCATTTTTCAACATTAACATACTTTTAGTGTTTTCATGTGTTTTCATAAAGGTCAGTAACACCAAGAAACTCATATAAAATCTCTATAGATCATTCAATCACCACCATTGAGATATCATGTTTTAAAATAATTAATATAATCTGTGGACAAAAAAATTGGAATCCACATATTCATATATTGTGATTATTTAGGTACTAGATATTTTATTCTTAATATTTTAGTAATCACAAATTATTCCCAAGATAAAAAAATCAACCAAATATGGACCTTCTATTATCAAAATTTCTTAACCAATTTAATTAGTATGACCTGAATTACTAATGTTCATTCATTTAATACAGAATACCATAAATATATTACTATTAGATAAAATTTATTACAATTTATGTAACTATAATATGTGATTCATTGTGATCACATTGATATCCATCACATAATATCATATCATTGATGACATATTTTTGATATAAAGTATTTTAAATGAAATATCTAGTCAATATTTTTAAATAATTTTGAACTATACAATATAATTTTTCAGGATTTTGATAATTTTATCCCACCCGGTATATGTGTTGATACTAACATGGTTACCTCATTTAAAATATTATTCAAAAATTCTATTTCATATTTCTATTGAGATAAAAAAGATATAATTATATTTATTTCATCCCTCATAATACGAATAAATACATCATCTTCCATTTTAATACATGTTTCAATACATTTATTCCCTTAAATATAGATGTTTATAAATTAACACTCATGATCAACTAGAAAGATAATGTCATTAATATATGTGTGTGTGTGTGTAATAGTGAAATTACCTAGTTTCATCACTTTTATGTAAAATTTGTCTTCCACTTTTCCTTATGGGAATTTCATGTATTTCAAGACGATGCACAATATGGAGTACAACTTCATCGGGGGATAATTTAGAAATTTTTAATCCTTATTATCTTATAACACATTTTTTCATAATTTATATGTATTACACTAAGTTGATAATTTTTATAACGTACTTCTTCTAGGTCACAATTCAAGATGAATGATTCAAAAACCATTTGATATGTTTTATACTGCTAATGAGATTCCATAACAAAGAACACTTTAGTAGCTTCAATAAATTCCATAAGAGTGATGTTTTTATCAAAACTCATTTACAAAAATTAGGAATTTAGTTTTCAAAAAAGAATAATATTATTCCTTATGATTTCAATATTACCAATCATTTCATTTCTATACACCCGCATTTCGATTGAAATATTTGATTTTTTTGGAAAATTAATCTTATGTGTTGTTTTTTTCAATTTGGTTAAGTTATAAATTATGGTATCCAACCCAATACTAATTATTAATAGATTAATACACTAAATATTTCTCAATTTCAGATATTATAGTGTTTAGATTTTCATACCAAATTACTCTTTTGGTCTGTACAAGTACACTAAAATATATGAATATTCTTTTTTTCTTATGTTTTTCTTCCACCTTATATTTTTATTTTTTTCATTATAAATTATTATTTTATTAATCAAAATTTTATTAAAATAAATTTTACATAATCTACAATTCTGTTTCATTTTTAACTAATAGAATTATTAAAATAATATTCAATAATTTCATATTTATTTTCTCTAATAAATAAATTGCAATACTGTAACAGAAATTTGAATGAACATTATATAATTTTAAACAAATATACCTTTATAACCTCCATAATTATTGATTGGACATTTATCAAGGTATGATAGATTTATCAAAATTCAGATCAATTTTTTTAAAAAAAATATTCATTTTTCATGATGCAAATTCTTTCAATGATATTGGACTTACTCAATATTAGTTTGTTTTTAAAAAATGAATCATATAAGGATATATATGATTTTATCCTTGTTATAAAAATAGTTCTAATTATGATTATTTGACATCATAGATTCCCTATAGAAAAAAAACATTATTTTAAACTATAAAGCATTGTTGTTCCATTTTCTAATATACTCTTTTCCATTCTTTCAGAAAATCACTTTAAAAAATAATTTTAGGAGAACTATATATTTTTTATCATAGTTTTAACAATATATTATTTAAATAATTTCTAAATAATATCCATTCAATTTTCGATAATAATATTCATGATATAAACACAATTTTACCATTCACTTTCTCTTTTAATAATAGTGATTATCTCAACTACTTTTTTGGAGACCCTGACCTCATTATCCCAAATCCATTTCCAACTTTATTCCATTATCATAGATACATGTTGTTAAATCCCAAAGTGAAAATTGTTTTATATGTTTTAGATAACTAAATAGATAAATAATATCTATTATACATTTGGAATAAAAAATAAAACATAACAAATGAAAATTCATATCATCCTTGAAACTCATTAAACAAAATCAACTTTATATACATGGTAAAGGAATCAAAATATGTGTGACCTCAAATGATCTAAAATGGTTAAGTTAAGTAGAATTTATCTTTAATAAATAAGGATAATCATCATGTAAAGGTAAATAACTGAACACAAATTCCATATGAATAACTTTAATATCATGAATAGATTCTTTATATCAATTTTGGAAGGTAAATAAATCAAAACACATATCATATAATCAATAATGCCGGAATAAAATGCTTCCATAGAAAATTTCATTATTACAATATAATGGTTAATAATAAATTAATTCTTAATGGTGTAAATTTTTATTTATTATTTTTCATGATCTCGTCAATCATGATACCTCAACAAATAATATATTTTCTTGAGATAGTCTTAACCTAAAGCTATAAACTCATTTAATTTCACCAACTAATTTGTCTCATGAGTCTTTTTGATGAATCAAGGGGAAATATATACCTTTTAAAACCTGTAACTGTATGTAAAATTATTTTTTAAAATATAAAATATTCAATTTAATTATTCAATAAATATTTCTCATCATCAAATATCCATATTGAATAAGTGATAAAAATACATCATTATTTCCCTAGTTAATAAAATAACATTAAATGTAAACACTATAAGTAGAAGTTATATATGGTTTATGAAATAATAATTTTCATTATAAAATAATGTCTATATTTAGGATATTTTTAATTTACAATGAAAAAATATCACAAGAATCTTATTGTTTAAAGATAATTTTATCAATCACAATAGATTTTTAGGTTTTACAAAAACCACTACCTCCAGGTAATTTTCATGTCAAATACCCTTATATGGAATAAATACAATTGGAAAATAAAATACCATGAATTACTAATGAATCATTATATTAAATGTAAACTGGGATGTATTTAAAACAAATACCTGAAATTCTAGGCATAATAATACAATATTCCACAAATAATTAAAATTGAGACAAAGTCTATTACCTTAAGTATAACTCATCAAAAGTGTTCTATATTATCCTTAACTTCAGAATTTATATTAATTAATTAAATTATTATTAACCCTTTTTTCATTTTACTAGTCCTTTTATTTCACTTATAACAATTTAACATTCAATTACTTAATTATCTTTGTTTCCGTCCGGTGTTTCAAGGATTTTTGATTTATATGTCAAAAATAACATTGGAAGGGGACTATTGGTCTATGAGGAAAATATTTAAACAAATAAAAAATGATAATATGGAAATAATTATAATATTTATACATCAATTATTATTTTTATACCAATAATTAAATATGGTTCTGATAAAATAAATACATTACGATCATAGAGTTGTTAGGTCGCACCAACACATGAATAACGTTTCAATTTTTCAATGATCATTATTGAAAGGTGGTAGATAATATTTTTTTATTCAGAAACATTTATAATATCATAAATAAAACATTAATTAATTAAATATACATATATATATCAACTATGTTGAGTACTGATTGAAAGAGCCACATTGCTTCATCAAAGAGAGTGTCCACACGTACAAGAACGATGTTATCTTATTTTAGTGAGTGGGAAAGATAGAATAGAAAACTTATAAATTCATAATGATAAATTTGTAATTAATATCATAATTATTTCCATTTAACAACATATATTCATCAAATATTTCCTTATTACATTCCATTAAAACAATTAGTGAAGGTGGTAGTTTGTTGTACAAACAAGTAACGTTGTAATATCCACTATGGAATCGAAAGTAAAAAATGTATATAAGATATAATTACTAATGAGTTATAATTGTGTTATAAATATCATATAAATACTTTACATCTATCCTCATAACCATTTTTGAGATGTGGTGAAGCAAAACGTATCACAGTGATTCATGGGGCAATAATCTATCATATAGAAAAGTGATGTTATTATTTCACATTTGATGAAATCAGAAATGGATATAAGTCATGAAATAAACAACATAAAATATAAATTTATGGATATTATAGTGTTATTATATAATCATAAACTTAGAATATTTTAAATATGTGGATGCTTAAATCAAACTAAAATGCATATTTAGGAATATTACATGTTGGTGGACAACTTATTTACGAGTATACCTAAAGTGTTCATAGAATAGATTTCATACCAAAAGGGCCTATAATATGAGTTTATTAATGATGGAAATTAATTTCTGGAAGTTATTTTCTGATTAAAAAGTGTTTGTAGGTGTGAAGTAGAGATTATAGTTTGAGAACAATCACAAGCAAGGAGACCGGAACATTTGTAATTTTTGGAAAGAAAAATGTGTAACTGGTATCTTAATATGAAGGAATGGACCTCAACTTATTATTGAGAAATAGACAGGATAAATAATAATTATTTCATAATAATATATTTTTGAAAAGTTTCTTTCCTTTCATTTTTACCCTTTTTTTTATCCCATAATAATCCCATTTTTACATTTTACATTTCTATTAGTTTTTAATGCTTTCCCAATTAATGTTTGTAAAAAATCAAGTTAACCATATTAAATTATATAAATTATACAAATTCAAAATTTGGAATAAATTTTCTCAAATTAAATTCACACATTTATTATAATTTAACTTAAACATAATCCCATAGGCATGATGAGAAAGAAGGTTTTAAAACAGAAAGTGATCAAATAATTTAAAACATTTTTATATCATAATTTTAATAAAAAGTGATTCCAATGAAATAAATTGGATTATATGTTTCATAATTGAACTTTTTTTATATTATAACCAATTAAAAATATAATTTATCATTATAAATAATTGAAATGAAATGAAAATTTTCAATTAATATTCAGTATTTTTTCCAATTTATCATAAAATTAATCCTTTTTTAAAAATCCATCAAATACCACTAAGGATAACATATTTATTATAATATAAATAAATCAGTTTATTTTTTTTAAATAAACAATATATTATTTTTAAAAAATAAATTTAAATAATACCCATTAATAGAGACTAAACTACCTTTTATAAAAAATGCAATTTTTTAGATATCTTATAATTTTCATTAAAATATTTTTTATTTTTTTTTTATTTTTATTCAATAGATATATAATGAATGAGGGTAATTTATATATATTTCTTTATTCCTGTTCATACTGTATAATTTTATTACTATGTTTAATGGTTGGGTCTAAATAATTTATTCTTTGTGTGTCATGTTTAACTTTAACCTTGTCTTGTGTGCATCACAAGCTATTGATGAAATTAAATTTTTTCTAAATAAGTATATTGTGAAGTATTGGGGTGTTACATTTTTACATAATAGAAAATATTCATCATCAATGATTCTTGGATATTACATTCCAAAAATATGATGTAAGTTGTTCTTTATAAAATCCTCTGGTTTGCACACCATTTCATCAATTTTATGATTTCTCCAAAGTACCTTCACCATATGAGTCATCCAATTCATAAATAAAATACCTCTTTTATCAAGAATATAGATTAGTTATTGAAAGTTATATATATCATCTTCTAATTATATTTCATCATAGGTGATCACATGTGTTGGGTTTGGAATATACTTATTTAACAATGATATATGGAACCCATCATGTACTTTTGAGAGATTTGGTAAAATTTTGAAATGATAACTAACAACTCTTATTATTTAAAAATTGTAAAATGTTCCTATAAAACTTAAACCTAATTTAAATATATAAAATAATCTTATAACCCCTTGTTTGTAAATGCATTCGTTAAAAAATTATATTCCACATGAAATTCCAAATGTATCCTACGATTATCAGCATAACTTTTTTTCTTAATTTGGAATTATTTTATATGATCTAAAATAGTATTTCCCTTTTCTTGGGTTATCTTCAACATGTTATAGGCCTACAATTTTCCTTTCACAAAAATCATCCAATAAAGTTTTGTTTGACTTGTCCTTCTATATAATGCTTTATATGGTTCCATTTTAATACATGATTGGAAACTATTCTTATAGGAGAACTCTAAAAAGGGTAAATTATGATTAAAAATACCATGATATTCATTTTATAATGAAATAAAATTATCTTCCATTATTTGAATATTACATTTAAATCATCTATCACTGTGATGATGTTATGTTATTCTCAAATGTAGCACATTCTCAAGATCCTTTAAAAGAATCATAAAAAATTTCTATGTAAAAAGAGGAAAATAATCAGAAAAATATGAAATAGGTGTTCTATTAAGTCAAAAAACTTCATTAATATGGTTATATATGAGTTTATCAATTGGTAAATATTGTCTTATGGAATGAATATGTGAATATTTGGTTAAGAGAACAATACTAACACATATTGAATTTTTTATTCTTGGAGTCATCAGTAGTCCTATTACAAAATCCATAGTAATGTTGTTCTATTTCCACACAGTAATAGTACTATGTCCCATGAAAACACTATGATGTTTCCTTACATCTATAACTTTCTAAAATGTGAATGATCTAGAAAAATAATCAATAATTTTTGACATCATGTTATCGCACAAACAATATTCCCTCAAATCAATATACATCATTTTATAGCCAAGGCATATAGAGAAAAGTAAGTTATAATGTGTGTAAAACATTTACATTTTTTAAGATATAGACAGAAGGAATAATCTATTTCATAATTTCATAACACTATATTCACAAATTATGTCTAAAAATTTCCCATCATTCATATATTTAATTTTATTATGATGTTTCTTGTCCCATTATTGAGATTTTGTTTATCATTTCAAATATATATTATTTCCCAATCATTTGAAAAATGATTCATGTCTCCTATTGCATAAGAATTTCCATACCATATTTACATAATACATAGACATAGGATATATCTAAATTATCAATTGGGTCGAAATCCATTTTCCTTCTTAATTAATGCATAAAATACCGTATTTCTTACACTCAAAGGTAGTGTATTGATAAATCATATTCTATGAGTAGCTCGGGCCATCACCTTTGTCACATACTGATCTCTTTCTGTGAAAAGATTTATTTTATGATTTTATTATCTATGTTTATATAACATATTTTACCATATATATAATTTCTCCAAATTATAAATGTGAAGATTATAGATGCCAACCCAAAATCAATGGTTGGATAATTATGTATATGAGTCTTTAATTTCATTGATGCAAATGAAAAAACATTATCCTATTTATTAGTGAAATGTCAAGTCCCTTAATCAATGAATAAGTATATATCACAATACAATTATTTCCAAGTGGTATATTCAAAATATAATCATTTATTATACTCTTTATAACTTAATAAAAACATTATTCTAAATAAATTATCATAAAAACATTACCCATATTCATTTAATCTTGGTTAAGGGGTTAGAAAATTAGGTATTGTTATGAATGAATCTCATATTTAACCTACCAAACCAATGTAACTATGTACCTTAGTAACGTTCTTTTGTTGATGAATTTATGAATACCATTTTCATCTCAGGATCTATAATGAACTAACCTAACTCAAATAGACAATCCACCTGAGCAATCCCATCATGTAATATAGGTAAAGGACAATATAAATTAGTCATAAATTAAATAAATATAGATTACAATAATATTAAAAAGATGAAATATTTGAGAAACCATAAATAAAGAAAATCACAATACAAAAAAACCTAAACAAAATAGTATTTTAAATCCATATATGACCAATAGTCACCTCCAGACCAACCCAAACCAAAAATAGTAGATACAATAGAAGCCATCATTATAAAATATTTTCATACCTTTACATGAATACCAAAATACATCATCTAGAAGTTCCCAAATGGAAAGTTAGTGTTTAATCTAAAGACCATAATGAAACCACCACAGTTTACATAAAATGTCTAATATTAAGAATGAAATAATTGAAGCTAAAATATTATTTTACAAGGAATTTTCAAAAAACCTAACTATTTATATATCATTTTAAATTGGGTATCCATAAAATACATTGAAATTATCAAAATAGAGATGTGACATATAAAAGTGATAAAACTGGAAATCATATCCCTGGATTAAGAAGTAAATAGTAAAACACAAATCCATGAAACAACCTATCATGAGAAACTATGTGATCCATCCTCATATAACAATATATTATGAAAAAACCATGATAAAGAAAATAATGAAATAAATTACCTCAAATGGAAAAGAACCTAACATACTGGTCTCTATCCTATGGGATAGTATATACTACACACTAAAAATCATAAACATGAATAAATTGGATCCAATAGATATTTATTCCTTCTAGATGATATCATAAAAGGTTACCTCCTAATGGTGAAACACAAACTAAGTCCATCTGGGAATTAATTCTGATAAACACAAGGCTCCCAAAACAAATATTCCCAAATTCACTTCAAAACCATGCACAAAATTTAATAAAATGTTTTCAAATCCATTCTAACCCAATTTTGATATCAAAATCTAATTTTTGAATCAAGAAAATCCATTTATAAAAGAAAATCCATTTTGAAAATATATTCCCTTATATGAAATAATTTTAAACCATTTATCAAATAAAATCCATGAATAACACCAATTCATTTTTTAGGAATGATAAAAAATTAAAATAAAAAAATCTTGTATAGAAACACCTACATGAATATGGTAGAATCCTATCATCCATAAATAAAGGTGACTTAAAATCACAGGAAAAACCATCAAATGTCAAGGAATACCATGAAACTGAAAATCATTGAAGAAAAAACCCTATCCAATAGAAAATATGAAAACAATCAAAGAAAAAACTATGGTCGTAACCAAAACCAATGAAGAAATAAAAGGATTTAATACCTAGAGAGAAGAAATACAACCACAATGTTGGTCAAGCACTGAAGGAAGTGAACTATAAGAAATGGACTCACCGAAAATCTCTAAGGGTGGGTTTGGATCGGTATAGGGAAGGTTGTAGGATAAATGAATAAAAAATCATTCTCAGACTGCCCTAAAAACTACAAATCATGACATTTATATAGAGTGTAATCGCATTACATGATATGAAATCCATAAAGGCATGAATCACAAGAAAAAACAATTTTTTGAAACAAAATTTATTTTCTATTACATGATGTGATCATGTTACCTATAATAGAAACATTTCACACCTTGTATCTAGTTTACAGATCCCATAGGAAGATATTGGAAAACATGTAATCCCATTACATTGCATTATTCTCACAAAAAACAATGAAAACTATAGGTTTCTGCTGAAAATACAAAAATATATACACAAATTCTCCATTACAGTTATCCTAGTAATTTCTATATCAGCATTACTCAACAAATGAAATTTTTTAACAAAATAAATTCTTAAAACATACCAGAACGAAACGTAATTTTGTGGTATAATCCCCCAAAAAACAATTTAGTCACCCAAAAGACCTCAAGAAACTAGATCCAAAAAAATGATGTCCACTACATCCACATCAATGACTCCCACTCCCATATCTCATGGCTATCCTATCTACACTAATATAGTACCCAAACGAAGGGGATTGTTTTACCTCATAGTACCTTATCATAGGGATCCATAATCTAAACATGATACTAAATTAATGTGGTATCAGGATCAAGATCCACATCCGCACATCTAATCACACTAGAAGGATATTTTAAATACATATTAAACTAGGAAACATGAAATAAATCATGTATAACATTAAAACCATATATTTAGTGAACCAAATAAGCTAAATTCCCTAGTAGTACAACGATCTCAATGTTCCCCAGAATCCTGGGTGAAAACAATAAAGACCCAAAAAATTATGTAGAAATTTTTTTCCCTAAATACACGGGAATTTTACGAGTATGTAGTTTCTAATGGCGCTTGATTCCAAGGCCCAGGGTGCCCGGAATCAATTTATGACATTTTTTTTGATACGTTTAGCAAACATACGAGAAGTATTTTTATATCTTTTGAACTGGTGCTCGGAATTGAAATCTGAGGGCACTGCTGAACTCACAGCATCGGTGATTGCATAGTTAAACCTTAACCGCAGTTGTGTTCTGACGAGAATGGAAGTTATATTTTGGGGTTTTAAATTAATAAAAATAAAAATAAGGTTGTTACTTTATTTTCATTTGTGGTGGTTTATTCGTCTAAGTGAAGGTTAAGGGTGTGGGCCACGACACCCTAACCTCCCATGGGAGGTTATGGTGGTGGGGCCCACCCTCACATAACCTCCCTTAAGATGATATCTTTGGTGGGGCCCACAAGAGCTTTAAACCCCCATTAAACTCGTCATTTATGTGCGATGTCAACTCTGCACCTTATCCCATTAATTTATGTTCCAACCCTCACAATTAATGGATTAAACTTCATTTAATTAATTAGTGCATTTTGAATTCTTTTGAATTCATGTCAACAATATAATAATAAGAAAAGCTATTATTTTATTTTGGTTCGCAACCCTCTCTTTTGGTCGAGCCTTGGAGAAACTTGGGAGAACTTCATTCTCCCCACGAATAACGCTGACGTCGTCTTCAACTTCACCACCTTCAAATGCTCGGCCGCGAAGAAACCAGCGGCGCAAGGCCTACGGGTTGACAAAAGGGTGTGGCACCGCCATGGCGTATAGAGAACCGAGTTACGACCATGTAGGCCATGGTGGTGTCGGAGGGGCGCGGTGTCGTCGTACCGTGCCAGGAGGAAGAGTTGCATCCAAGAGGGCTGTGGTGGTCGGATGACGGGCTTGGTGCTGTCGCACCACTCGGAGAAGCAGGTGGTCGTGGCCAGGCCGAGTCGCGGTGAAGGAGGTGCGGTGTCGTCGCGCCGTGCGGAGGCTAGCTGGACCACGACGCCATCACGTCTTAGTGGAGGAACCAGGGCGTCTAGTTGAGCTGAACTCCAGTGCGTACTACAGGCGGGACCCCTCGGGTCCTGCGGTTCACCGAACCGGCACCTAGTGCCGGTTCCTTCAAAAACCACGGGGGCGCCGCACCCCCCCTCCCCCCCACGGTGTGGCCAGCCGGGCCATGCAGGCTTACCAGATGGGTCTCCCTCGACCGGGCCTCCCTCGGGCCAGCCTACCTTCGATCTGGGCCACCCCTTCAAGCCTGGCCATTTCCTCAGACCGGGTCAGGCCGGGTCATCCGACTGGGACAGACCGGACCCGGACTCGCTTTAGCCCGATTACAACTTGTCGCCTATATCTTGGACTAAGGGTGTTTGTTTGATGAACTATCAGTGGCACCGATATTCTTGGAATGAATCTGTAAGTTTGAAAATATTCCATGGTATTTCAGGGTATATTTGAGATACAGTCAGGTTGGTTTGTACAAGAATCCAACAGGGCTCTCGGGACTAAGAGGATAATAACTAACAGATCGGGCTTCCGAAAAACACACCATCTATTGCACTGAGATCAATTTGATGAGACAGACCTTTGATATACTTATACATGAGACTTCGTGAATGTTGTATGTTTTCACAGTAGCTCAGGGAGCGGATCCTTCCAGTGATGAGTAGGCATAGTGTAGAGACCTAGTAGCAGACAGACCTAACAACTACTTGACTGATTCGACTAGCCCAGTGGGGAGCGCCTGGTAGTTGGTGGAATTCCCATTGCAGAGGAGTGCCTGGTAGTTGTCGGTAGACCCATGGTAATTGATAGGAGGAGTACCTCTAAAGGCAATTAGGTGGAGCGCCTGGTAGTTAGCGGCAGACCCATAGTGGAAGAGCACCTGGTAGTTGGCAGCAGACCCACAGAACTCGACTGGAGGAGTACCTCAGTAGTCCAAGGTTAGTGAGAAGCGACTTGGTGTCATGACAAGCCCACTATACCCGACAGAGGAGGAGTTCTCCAGCAGCCATGGTTTCTATAATGAAAATTCTGGTTTGAGCTGAGTCAATGACATTTTTGTTTCCTCATTTTTGAGATTTGTTACTAGATAACGTAGTTATATGTATGAGTATATACCTATGTATGGGTTATCCATTGAATCCTTACCTTGTAGTATGTCATTGTTCGATTTTTTTGAACTTGAGGGTCTCGGGGTCTCTACTGAGTACCTTTATACTCACCACTACATGGGCTATGCCCGCACCTCGTTGGGTTGGATGCAAACGACGGACACCGCTGACCGAGGCAGAGTGTACGAGGACTAGATGGTACCTGTAGGTGGACCTCATGAAGAGTCGGTACCCGGAGGAGACGGATGGACATGGAGAACTGAGGAGGCTATCTATACATACCCTTCAGGTAGGATCTGTGGTGGACAATCTAGGAGCGGCTTGTCACCTTCCTGCTATTTTTTCTTTTCCTTGTACTTTACAGTTGGGCTTGTATTTCTGGCCCCTTTTACTTTCAAGCACTTCATCTATATACATTTTTTACATAGTGTTTTACTTACAGTTGCGTACTTTGTTGTGTGTGTTTTAGATTATAAAGGAAATTCCTTCCCAGTTTAGTGATTCATGCCTTTGGTGCTAGTCGCCAGCTGTAATGTCCCGGATCCGGATGCCACACCACGAGTGCCCCGAACTTGGTTGGTCACATGAACTCAATTGCATTTCCCAAAACTACTGAGGATACCAACTAGGATTGAGGTCCCTAGACTGATAGTGTGGAATCTATTCCCTCGTTTGTCAAAGTGTAGCGCAGTGGAAAATAAAAATAGCATACAACAACAGCGGAAGAAATAAGCCATACACAACTGATATGAACAACTGTAGTAAAAGATATCCTATATATATATATAGATAATGATGAAACATGTCTCTAGTACTAAGAATCAGCCAGAACATGTTACACATCAGTACAATTTGATACAATGGAAAGTACAGGTACAACAGAACAAAATAGAACAGTCAGAAGCATCACGAGCCTGAGCTCGGTCCCATGCTCCCCTGTAACTCAACAACACTCAAGTATCATTATTGGGACTCCTTCTTTTATCCACACCTGCATCAATATAGTCTGTTTGGGCCGAATAAATGACCCAAAAAATGTGTGAGAAATAAATCCCAATAGGCACCCACCAAAGGCCCATGCCCAACTTTTAGTGAAAAATGATCAACAACAGTGTGCAATAAATGCAGTAAACTAGTAAGCACTAAAAAGTAACTATCATTACCAGTTTCATTGACAGTTAAATGTCTATTTAGCAGTTCATGTTAATAACATTCAATGTTCCTCATTACTAATCCCTCTGGCTAATCAGAACCTTGCCCTCATGCTAATATAACCAGGCCCTTAGGCTTACCCTCAGGCATAACGAATGGTTCCCTCAGGCATATGGAATCTCTCCCTTAGGCATACCAAATATTTCCCTTAGGCATGGAAGCTACTACCCTTAGGCATAAGATGTGTTTCTGTCAGGATAATCAACTACTTCCCTCGGGCTAGGAAAACAACGCCCACAGGCTGAAGTAAAACACTGCCATCAAGCGCAAGTAACCGGGCCAAGCCCAAAGAATAAGAAGAAATTTTATATACAATTCCCTTCCAGGAAATAGTAATGCTCAATATAAACATGGCATACCCTCAGGTATCTGGGACAAACAGCTAAACAGAAGAACGCACCCTTTGGTGGTCCTGGATCCAAGCAGTGATCACAAACAGCAGTTCTACACTTACATTAAATTACCTATGAAATTATAGGATTTTAAACATCCAAGTGCTCATCCATACAACACCCCAACGTTGGTTCGTAGCACAATGGTACACAAGAACACGCATCAGTTGGAATTTAAACACCAGACCGCCTATCTCGATCTCCCCTGATCGATATACGTGATCAAAGCTCCTTGAAATGCCCAAGAATGATCTAAATATGAGGTGAAAATAACCTTGTTCAAACTCTAATAACTTTTTTTAGATGAATAATTGGCAAGAGCTACGCAAGGAGAAGGAATAACTCACCTGTGTGGTTCAAAGGAGATCGACTTTGCAGAAAACGGGTTCTCGGTGTGCGGTCGGAAGGTCCTCCAAGCTCTGGCCGTCTCTCCCAAGCTCTCCTCTGGTTCTAAGCTTCCTCTGGGAACAGAGGAGGATGCTGCCCATTTAATCGAAAACAATAGACTACACGGGATGTACTATTGGGTACACATGTTGTAATTTTCATTTTTTAACTGTTCTGTTGGTGGTTTCTCGCCTGCGCAACACTGTTCATCTGTCGACATGAGTACACAGCTTGTAATACCTGAGTACACAGCGTGTGCTGTCACTCAGTTGGCCACTACCTTACTATTTTCATGCCAACAGACTACATAGCGTGTAAATACACACTACACAGTATGTAGTCAGTTTTTACACCTTTCATCGCCTGCATTGCTACACTCCTTGTGTACTCATCCCACACGGCCTAAGTACATGGTGTGTGGACAAGTACTCGGTGTGTACCCACAATGTTTGCGATTTTCCCCGTTTTCCTTATTTTCTAAAAAACGATTAAGGAAAAAGGAAAAGAAGAAACTCATACCTTAAGAACAAGAACCTGGTTCTTACAAACTTCCCCCTTAAAGAAATTATTCCCCAAATTGCCCTTCCATGGGTGGTAAAGGTAAACCTCAGAACAACTCTGGCCACTGAGCACGTACGTCGGTCTCCTGCTCCCAGGTTTCTTCCAACACTCGGTCATCCTGTCATAGCACCCGTACGAGAGGAACTGACCGGCCTCGGAAAACCTTCGTTCTCCTATCAGCGATACAAATTGGGTGCTCCTCAAGGATTCATCGACATGAATCTCAACCTCCTTAGGATGAGAGATGTGAGATGAGTCTCAATGATAATAGTGCAACTCAGATACATGTAAGACTTTGCGCATGGCCTGATACCTCTATGGTAACTACAACCGATAGGCAACCGGCCCAAATCTCTCTAGAATCTCAAATGGCCACACATACCTCGGTGAATGTTTACCCTGTCTCCTTATCCGTATGTGTCCCAACCTTGGTGAAACATGCAAGAACACCTGATCCCCAACCACGAACTCCAAGGGCCGTCTTCGGCGATCAACATAAGATTTTTGACGAGACTGTGCAGTAGCCATCCACTTCTTAATCAACTGGACCTGCTAAAAAGTATCTTCCATGAGGCGTCGTCCCTATAAAGCTGCCTCACCTGCCTCCATCCAGCACAAAGGTGATCGGCATGGCCTACCATATAAATCATTATAAGGTGCCATATCAATAGTCGCCTAAAAACTATTGGTGTAGGAAAACAAGACTAGGGGTATATTCTTCTCCCAATAGCCCCCACAGTCCAGGATGCATGCACGCAGCATGTCCTCTAGCACCTATATCGTACGCTCTGACTGGCCACCAGTCTAAGGGTGGTAAGATGTGCTGAGAAGAACTTGTGTACCCAGTGCCCTCTGAATAGCTTTCCAAAAACGAGATGTGAAACGAGCAACCCTATCTGAAACGATAAAACGTGGAACCCCATGAAGACGTACAACCTCTTGGATATACAGCTTTCTGAGCGCTTCAACACCGAAGGTCTCCTTGATCGGTAAAAAGTGAGCCACCTTCGTGAGTCTGTCCACAAAAACCTACATGGCATCATTGCCTCGAGGTGACCTCATCAACCCAGTCAAGAAGTCCATTGCGACTTCAACCCATTTCCAATATAGAATGGGTAACTGCTGTAATAGTCTGGTTGGCCTCTAATTCTCTTCCTTCACCTACTGATAGGTGGAACATCTCATAACAAAGCCAGCTACTTCTCTCTTCATACCTGGCCACCAATACTGATGTCTCAAATCACGGTACATCTTGGTCACTCTAGGATGAACTGCCCAAGCTGAAGCATATAACTCCTACATCATCTCCTAACGTACATCCCTTGGAACCCACACTCATACATGTAAACGCAATACCTCATCATCACCTATCGTCCACCCTGGAGGAGGGTCCTCACTTTCCTCCAACTCCCGGAGAACTAGACCTTCTGAATCTGATAGTTGTCTCATCCTCACTCTATCCAGGAGGGTATAAGTCATACCTAAATATTAAAGATAGTTTTTCCCTAGACTATCGTGAACCTCCAAATGCATCTCAGAGAAAAAACCCATAAACTTATGCTCACTACTGGCCTCATGAACTGCCTGTATTTGAGTCTTCCTGCTCAGTGCATCAGCAACAGAATAGCCCTTACTAGGTGTATAGGGAAGTTCAAAATCGATGGATTGTAGGTACTCAACCCACCTCATCTACCTCAGATTCAATTCACGCCGAGTAAAGATATATTTATGACTTTTATGATCGGTGAAAACCACAAAATGCTCTCCTAGGAGATAATTTCTCCAACAACGCAATGCATGCACAACTGCAGCCAACTCGAGGTCATGAGTCGTGCAATTCCTCTCATGTGGTTTCAACTAGTGAGACCCGTATGCAATAACTCGATCACCCAGCATCAACAAATCCCCTAGCCCAATACCTGATGCATCACATTAAACTGTATAGCTCTTCCCCTGCTCTGGGAGTATTAGGATTGGTGCTGCTCTGAACCTTCCCTTCAACTCTTGAAAGGCTGTCTCGAAAGATTTGGTCCAAAAAAACTTCACTCCCTTCTTAGTAAAACCGGTAAATGGTACTTCTAAGTAGGAGAAGTCCTGGATTAATATCCTATAGTAACAATCCAGCCCTAAGATACTATGTATCTCAAACACGTTCTTATGATGCTCCTAGGAAACTACTACTCTCACCTTCTCTCGGTCTACTGAAACTCCAACCTCTTAGATAATATGACCCAGGAAGTGTATGTGGTCCATCCAAAAGTGTCACTTTGAGATCTTAGCATATAGATTATACTCTCTCAGTGTACTCAAAATGATCTCAAGATGGGTTGCATGGTCGTGTCGAGTGTGAGAGTACACAAAGATATCGTTCACATAAACTACCACAAAACAGTCCAGATAAGGATGGAACACACGAGCCATCAGAGACATGAAAACTGATGGTGTGTTTGTGAGTCCGAAGGGCATAACCAAGTACTAATATAGGCCATACCTACTCATGAAGGATATGAGAGGTATATCAGATGGTCTAACATGCAACTGATGATATCCGAACCTAAAGTAAATCATCGAGAACACCTGTGCACCTCGAAGATGATAAAAAAGATCATCAATCCTCGGTAAGGGATATCAGTTCTTAAACATCAACTGGTTCAGATTTCGATAATACACACAGAGTTTGAGGGTACCATCCACCTTATTTTCAAAAAGGACCAGAGAACCCCAAGGAGAAGTATTGGGTCTGATGAAACATTTTTCCTTTAATTCCTCCAACTATTTCTTAAGCTCCTGCAACTCAGTTTTAGCAATCCTATAAGGATTAATGGATACTGATTCCACTCTTGGCACAAGTTTAATAGAGAAATCCACCTCATGCTCTGGAGGTAGACTTGAAAAGTCTTCCGGGAAGACATACTTGAAACGATCAACTACATTAGGCAAATCCTTCTGGAAAGTTCCCTAGTCATCCATATATAATCTCGAAATCTAGGATGTGACTCCACCTTCCCACGATGCTCTGGCCCATCTCAACTCACCTGAACATACCACTCTAAATTTTATAGAAACTCTCTTCCCTCTGGTGACTTGAAATGCTCCTTGTAATGATAGAAGTCTACAAAGGCTCAAAAGGTTACCAAATAGTCAATCTCGAGATTGAAATCATAGTTCACCATCCCCAAGGCAGAGAGGTCCCAATGAAAGTGACACCCAACAACCTCAAGGGGGAACTCCTTACACTAACGCACACCAGTCGTTCTAGTCCCTAATGGATTTTCTAGCGTCATAACCTCATAAGAAGAAGAATCACAGAGCCCAAGGCTCTCTACAATACGCACATATATAAAGTTATGTGTAGAACCTATATCGAAAAGTACTAAAGATAAAATAGAATCTAATATAATAGAACCTATGATAGTAGAAGGTTTGGGATCTTTCTCATTTTGGGTCTGTTGCACAGCATATTCCTGGCCAGTGCCGTAGCCCTGCGACATAGCCTGGCTACCCTGAGTTGTCCCACCCTGCTGCCTCTGAGATCCTGGTGTCTGGCTACCATGGCCACGACCACTATCTCGCCCTACACGCCCTGACGCATTCCAGTTTCCTAACTGGTAAAATGCTGATGGTCCTTCTCCCGCACGCGGAGTCTGTACAGAACCCCTCTCACTAGAAACCGGCAGAAACGCCTAGCAATAACGCTGGAGATGACCCATCTTGCTATAAGCTCGACACTCCACTGGGTCACATGGATACTATGGTCTCTTTTTCCCATCTCTACCACACTGGTAGCGCATGATCGGGCCACCCGAAGCATTCTTCTGGTTGGTACTGTCAATGTGTGAGAACTCCATCTGTCTCATCCTCTTACTGGAAGAAATAATACCAGAAACTAGTGTTGAACCTCCCTAGCCCACACCACTAGGTTCCCGCAGGTTACTCTCAGTAATCAGTGCCTCGTTCACAATATCATGTACAATTTGAAACCTAAAAACATTCAGCAGTGCTTAGATGTCATATAAAAGACCATCCTTAAAGAGTCTGGGCCTTAACGTCTCATCACCCACCAGAACAGGTGAAAAACGCTGAAGCTCGGTAAAGAGAGTAGATTAATCCATCACTAACATAGCGCCTTGCTGCAGATTCATGAACTCTCGAGCTCGATCTTCCCTCAGTGTCTCTAGGAAGAATAATTCATAGAAAGAAATCTGAAAATACTCCCACACCATATCTATGTGATTCTCTGACTGAGTGGTAACATCCCACCACCTCTTGGTGGAATCACACAGCAGGTATGTAGAGAGATTGACCCTCTTCCCTGGAGGCGTGTCTAGGTTCTCAAAAATAGTCTGCAATGAAACCATCCAAGACTCTGTAGCCTATGGTCTACCATCCCCTAAAAACTTAGGCGAATGCTGCTGCTGGAATATATGAGTCACCTCGGCCATAGATGTGTCAGCTGGTGGTGCTCCCTGAAAGGTCTGCATAAACCGCATAAAGCCTTCATGGAACTGCACATCTGCGTATGTGTCCACTATAATGGCTAGTGCTACATATGGCTCTGCTGGAGGATCCATCGGTAGCCCATGAACTACCATCTCTAGAGTATAATCGTTTCCTCTCTCTTGGCAAACAACGCGTGGTCGTCTCGGCGTCATGCCTCTAAAAGGTCAAACGCACACCTTAGATCAAAATTATCAAAAAATAGAAACAAGGGGACAAGAAATAGTAAGTCTTCAAGATTTACGAAACATGACTACATGGTGTGTATAAATACTACACGGCGTGTTCTCAAATTCTTCTTCCCTACCCGAGTCCTTCTACACGGCTAATCTAGACGACTCAGTAAAACAAGACCACACGGAGTGTATAACCTCTATGCAGCGTGCATGGTTTAATTTCCAACTACAGGTGTTGTTCGTGACATGGCCTGTATACCCAGGACACACTACATGGGATTTTTTCAAAAAGGAACGGCGTGTACAAGAATCCCCAGACCGACCTGTATTGCTCTCCACACGGCCGGCTACTCGCCTAACACTACACGGCGTGTTCCAGGACGACACGACGTGTACTAGGAAGGATAATACCGACCCGTGTTGTTAGTTACCCAACCGTATAACGGGGTTAGTCTACATGGTGTGTTCAAGGAAGACACAGTTTGTATGTCTTAAGGTTTCCTCCATTCGTTTTTTTAGTTACACAGGCAGACACCGGGTCAAAACTACACGGCGTGTACAACCGGTAGACGACGTGTTTCCCCTAAGCCATTCCCTACCCCGTGTCCCCACCCACACAGTCTATGACACAGGAAGGGACTACATAGCGTGTACTGAGGGTGCATGGCATGTACATAGAAATTTTCATTTCTTCCCAAATAGAAGAACACACGACGTGTGTCCAGGGAACTACACGACGTGTATTCTGGGTTTTCCAGATAGTAAGCCTTAAAAACTACTCTGAATCCGAGAATAACACTAAAACCAACACCTAAGGGCCAAATTCCAATCCATGAGGGCCCATACTCCCCCTGAATCAATGTTTGGAATCGTACCCATGTTATAACAAGGAAAACATGTCAATGAGCCACCAAATTCCGGTTATTGAGGGCCCATACTCCCCAAAAACAAAAGTTTGTCATTCATTCTATCAGTAACCTCACACAACAATACCCTATCAAATAGAAGGTATTTATCAAATCATCTGTCACAACAACATGCTTTTCTATCACAACAACTATCATAACAACATGCAATTTCTAATGCACCTACATGGCATAGAAGGAATGCATGACATGTGATTCTATCTTGTGCCTGAATGATGCATGAGATGGTGTAACCTCATATCATCGGTTTTCAACTTAGTAAAACCAATTTATAATATATAAACAACACAATCATAAGTGCATCACCCAACGGTGAAAATTCAATCAACTGTAAAATTTGCAAAGTCCGAAAAATTTCAATAAACGAGGTAGACTGGCTTTTCCCTATACATGGGTTAGCTACTCCCAGGAACAGGTTCTTTCTAACTACCATATCTGTATTATCCCCGACTAATGCTCTAAATAGTAAGTCTAAGAAAAGAAACTCCTCTGATACCACTTTGTAACGTCCCGGATCTGGAAGCCACACCACAAGTGCCCCGAACCCGATTGGTCACAAGACCTCAAACCTATTTCCCCAAATTCCAGAGTCTTCCAACTAGCAGTGAGGGCCCAGGACTGATAGTGGGGAAACTATGCCCTCATTTGTCAAAGTGTAGCGCAGCAGAAAATAAAAATAGCATACAACAACAACAGAAGTAATAAGCCATAAAAACTGATATGAACAATTATAGTAAAAGATAACCTACTGCTATATAGATAATGATGAAACAGGTCTCTAGTCCTAATAAAATATCCAAAACATGTTAAATATTAGTAAAATATGATACAATGGAATGTATAGGTATAACATAACAAAACAGAATAGCTGGCAGCATCACGAGCCTGAGCTCGGTCCCATGCTCCCATACACCTCAGCAACACTCATGTACATGAATAGGGACTCTTTCCCTTATCCACACATGCAGTAATATAGTCTGTTTGAGGTGAAGACATGACCCAAACAGGGTGTGAGAAATAAATCCCAGTAGACACCCACCAAAGGCTCGTGCCCAACTATCAGTGAAAAATGGGCAACAATAGTGTGCAATAAATATAGTAAACTAGTAATCACATAAAAGTAAATATCATTACCAGTTTAATTGCCATTTAAATGTTCATTTATCAGTTCAAGTTAATAACATTCAATGTTCCTCAAAAGTAAGCCCTCGGGATAATCAGAACCTTGCCCTCAGGCTAAGATAACCACGCCCTCAGGCTTACCCTTAGGCATAACAAATGGTGACCTCAAGCGTATGGAATCTCATCCTCAGGCACACCGTATATTTCCCTCAGGCACGGAAGCTACATCCCTCCGGCATAAGATGCGTTTCCCTCAGGCTAAACAACAACTACCCTCAGGATAAGAAAACAACACCGTCTAGCTAATGTAAAACAATGCCCTCAGGTGCAAGTAACCGAGCCAAGCCCAAATCATAACAAGAAATTTTATATACAATTCCTTTAAAGGCAAAATTAATGCTCAATATAAACATGGCATACCCTCGGGTATCCAGACCAAACGGATAAATATAGGACCACACCCCTAGGTGGTCCTGGATCCATGTAGTGATCCCAAATAGTAGTTTTAATCTTACATTAAATTACCTATGCAATTCTAGGTATTTAAACAGCCAAGGCCTCAGCCATACGATAGCCCAATGTGGGTTCGTTGCACAATGGTACACAAAAACACACATCAATTGGAATTTAAACATTAGGCCACCTACCTCGATCACCCCTAATCGATATACGTGAACGATACTCTTCTAAATGCCTGAGAACAACATCGATCTGAGGTGAAAATAACCTCATTCAAACTCAAATAACATAATTTAGAGGAATAATTTTCAAGATCAATGCAAGGAGAAGGAAGAACTCACCCGTGAAGTTCCAAGGTGATCGACGGTGTAGAAAATGGGTTTCATGTGTGCGGTCGGGAGGTCCTCCAAGATTCGGCCATATCTCCCAAGCTCTCCTCCATTTCTAATATTCCTCTGTGAACATGGGAGACTACTGACCATTTCAAGAAAAAAAATAGACTACACAACGTGTAATATTGGGTACACGACATGTACTTTTCATTTTTTAACTATTCCGTTGGTGGCTTCTCACCAGCGCGACACTATTCAACTATCTACATGAGTAAACGGCGGGTAATACCTGATTACATGGCGTGTACTGTCACTTAGGTGGCCCAAGAATTACTATATGCATGCCAACTGACTACATGGCGTGTAAATACCCACTACACGGCTTGTAGTCAGTTTTTACACTTTAATCACCAGCATGGCTACACGCCTTGTATACTCATCCCACATAGCCAAAGTACACGGTGTGTGGAAAAGTACATGACGTGTACCCAGAATGTTTGGGATTTTCCCCATTTTCCTTATTTTCTCAAAAATGCTTAAGGAAAAAGGAAATGAAGAAACCCGTACCTCAAGAATAAGAACTGAATTCTTACACCAGCCCATGGCCTTTGGATGATGGGATTTGGGTAGTCAAGGCAAGGGCCTTGAGGATGGGTCGTGACAAATTGGAATCGGAGGATTCAATTCTACCGCAAGAACTAAATACTCTGATCATTATTTTCTGTGAAGTAATAGTGTTAGGGGTATCAAGTGTGGTTTTCAGTTCAGGGAGTCCAGTGTTGGTGTAGCGGCCGAGCTATCCGTACAGTAGAACCATGACTTCTGATTTCCGACTGAGTGCACGAAAACACTGATTGCATGTGTGTTTTAAAATATTCAGTTTAAATTAGCTCAAACAGGTTAGCTCACCAGGTATAATGTTTTGATCGTGTCGCATATGTTCCTTTCAAGAGGCCTCCCCATAGAAGACCAGTTATAACCCTGAGAGTTATACGTTCTGACAACCCACTGAGTGACGAGGCCTCGGTATAGGGCCCCTTTCTAGTTAAGAAACCAACGGAGGCACCAGCGGTACCACCACCCGTTGGGCCACCGATGCCACCATCCCTAGCAGTAGATGATTAATGCCGCTTGAGCGGGTTTCATGAGTTCCAGCACTAGAGGCCACCTTGGTTCCGGGGACAGACATACCCACAGGGCGCTGGGGATTGACAAGAGGCTGGGGTGAGAGTTTTTATGCTAGTAGGGACACCAACAAACTACATGGTGATCCATGCTGCCAGTCTCCTTCAAGCAGCAGCAGGAAGATGGTCGAGCCTGATAGTTCAGGTCCACCATGAGGTTACTTTACTCTGAACAGACCTTGAGAGTTTGTTCTAGGCATAGTTTGTTCTATCCACACTTTCTAGTGGTGTGGATAAAAAAGCTACATCATCTTTAGCAGGGTAGCATTACAATAGCACAGTACTCAGCGAGGTTCACTGACCTCTTGCACTACTCCACAGATATGGTACGAGACCCATTCTTCAGGTCTCCGACCTTTGATCAGGGGCTCGGTGAGAGATCATAGCCTCGATGATATCCCTCGGCATTCTGATTCATGCGGGAGTGTTTGAGAGAGCCCTTTTAGTGGAGAGTTTCCTTGCGGAGCAGTCTCCACCAGTGAGACCCACTACTAGTTGACTTGCAGCGGAGTCTTCTGCAGTTGGAAGTAGACAAATGATGTTGAGGTCCAAGAGGACCAAACCTATAGGTGGACGACTACATGACTCAGGATCAGTTGTGTGGGGAACCGGGAGTTGAGACAGATCCAGTCATTCCAGGAGCGGGCAGTGTTACTCATGCAGTGGGCTTGGTCACATGGCACTTGACTATCCAACCCGCTGTACTGACGATCAGCAGTCAGTTGAGGGATATCCCAGATAGAGATAGAGGTTCAATTGAACCAGTCAGCAGGGCGAGGGTGAACATGGAAGAGGAGTTGGTTGACCAGCTGGTGGTAGTCGACGTTACGAGGTGTTACATCCACCACCACCTGGAGGTCCACCCCGACCATAGGGAGCGGGTGGACTGGGGAGATATCAGCTTCAGGCAGCTGAGGCATATGACCAGGGTGCTCCGGAGATGATTCAAGCTACGATATATGTCTATTACACCTTAGCTTCACTTCTTATAGACACAGGTGCCAGTCATTCTTTCATTTCCACTACCCTCATTCGGAGCTCGGAGATTCCGACAGAGACGTTGGCTCGATCCTTACAGCTAGATACTCCTACGGGAGCAGACTTGATGATTATGCAATGGTGCCTGCAGTGTGAGCTTACTCTAGGAGGCGAGATCTTTGGATGGGATCTACTCATTGCGGAGTTGAGGCCTTACGACGTCATCTTGGGTATAGACAGGTTATCTACACTCCATGCTCAGATCGAATGAATTAGGTGAAAAGTGTTGTGTGTCCGCACGAATGAGACCAGGTTCATCTTCACTGGCGAGAATGTAACCTTTGTAGCACCTGAAAGAATTACTCGGAGGAGGGTGAAGTCGATCACTCACTAGTTGGCTTACATTACCCTTAGAGCAGTTGATGTGGAGAGTCTGACTTATCCTGTAGTGGTGGACCAGTACGCGGATGTTTTCCCTGATGATGTTCTAGGACTACCTCCTCACATATTGGTGTACTTATACATTGATTTGTACCCCATAAGGACATCGATATCTACTCTAGCATATCGGATGGCTCCCACTAATCTTCGTGAGCTGCGGGTATAGCTAGAGGACTTGCAGGGGAAGGGAATCATCAGGCCCAATGTTTCTCCTTGGGCAGCCCTGATTCTCTTCTCAAAGAAGGTGGATGGGAGCTTACGGATTTGTGTTGACAACCATCGCCTGAACCAGGTGACCGTAAAGAACAAGTACCCACTCTTGGGGATTGATGACCTCTTTGATCAGCTCAAGGGAGCTCGATGGTTCTCGAAGATAGAACTCAGATCAGGCTATCACAAGCTCAGAGTACGAGACGAGGATGTGAAGAAGACAACCTTCAGATGTATGTACGGCCACTATGAGTTCTTGGTTATGCCCTTCGGCATAACCAATGCTCCATCAGTGTCCATGAGTCTCATGAACATGATCTTTCAGCCTTACCTCGATCGCTTTTTCGTTGTCTTCAATGAAGACATACTAATTTACTTGACTAATGAGGAGGATCATGCCTACTATTTTTAGGTAGTACTGGACACACTCCAAGAGAACTAGCTTTATGGTAAGCTCTCAAAGTGCCAGTTTTATATTCGAGAGGTATACTTTTTTGGACACATCATCTCAAAGGCTGGATTTGTAGTGGATCCTGCGATGATTGAAGCGGTACATGCTTGGGATCCACCCAGGAGTGTATCAGAGGTAAGAAGTTTCCTGGGCTTGGCTGGATACTACCGTAGGTTTGTTCCAGACTTCTCTAGAGTTGCAGCACCACTATCAGCCTTGAAAAAGAAGGGGAAACCATTTGTATGGTCAGAGAGATGCCAACAAAGCTTTCAAGAGTTGAGGCAGAGGCTGAATAGTTCCCCCATCTTGAGGCTCCCAGAGGAAGGCGTAGGGTACGTAGCTTACTACAACACATCAGGGACCATACTCGAGTGTGTCCTGATTCAGGAGTGAGTAGTGATCGCGTATGGTTCTCAGTACTTGAGACAGCACGAGCAGAACTATGCTACCCATGACTTGGAATTAGCAATAGTGGTGTTCGCCTTGAAGATGTGGCAGCACTATCTTATCAGTGAACCTTTTACTATGTACTCTAATCACAAGAGTCTCAGGTATATATTCTCTTAGAAGGACCTGAACCTGAGACAGTGGCATTGGCTTGAGTTCCACTAGGACTATGAATTCGAGAAAGTATATACTCTTGGAAAGGGGAATGTTGTAGTAGATGCTCTATGCAAGAGATCATGCATTAAGCTGCTAGGAGAGGTGATAGAGCAGCTAGCTGCCTTGAATATATCCTTTATGGATAGGGATGGAGTAGGCTATCTGCAGTCTCTTACAGTCAGTTCCCCATTTCATTAGTGAGTCAGGGAGGTGCAGTGTGGGGACGATTACTACGAGACACTACATGCTCAAATATCCACAAGGCAATAACTTGATGGATTTTCTGAAGGTGGGGAGAACATCATCTTCTTTAGAGGATGTACCATTGTACTAGTTTCACTTCAAGAGGAAGTGTTGAGGGATTTACACACTTCTCCTCAAGTGGTACATCCAGGAGAGGTGAAGATGTACCAGGACCTTCGACGACACCCCTGGTGGCCATGTATGAAGAGGGTGGTAGAAGAGTTAGTCTCATGATGCCTCACTTTTCAGCAAGTGAATGCAGAGCACAATGTACCAGGAGGCTTGGTACAACCCTTAGAGGTCCCAGAGTAGAAATGGGATGGGATATCCATGTAATTTGTGACTGTTCTTCCATTTACATCTAGGAGTCACGACTCTATTTGGGTGATTATTGACCGACTCACCAAGCTGGCCCACTTCCTATAGATCAGAGAGTAGGGCTCAGTGGAGAGGTTGGGACGCCTCTACATAAATGAGATTGTGCATTTACTAGGAGTACCCTCTTCTATTGTCTCTGACCATGATGAATGCTTTACTTTCCGGCTATGGAAGGGGTTGTAGGATTCTTTCGGGACATAGCTTCGTTTGACCACCTACTTCCATCCTCAGACGGATGGATAGACTGAGAGGACCATCCAGACCCTCGAGGATATGATCTGTTCCTATGTACTTGACTTTGGTCACATGTGGGAGGACCACTTACCATTGGTAGAGTTTTCATACAACAACAGCTATCAATCTACCATCGGTATGGCACCTTTCGATGTGTTTTATGGTCGACCCTAAAGATCGCCGCTATGCTAGACAGTCCTAGGGGAGTCAGCACTATTGAGACCAGAGATGGTGCAAGCTACCACTGAGAATGTGTAGATCATCCAGGAGCGGATGAAGACTGCACAGAGCAGGCAGATTTCCAATGCTGATAGTAGACGAAGGCCTTTAGAGTTCGAGAATTGTGACCACATATTTCAATGGGTCTCACCTCAATGAGGTCAACATAGATTTCGCCGAGGCGACAAGCTATCTGCAAGATTAATTGGATCATTCTAGGTCCTTAACAGAGTATATGAGGTGGCATACCAATTAGCTCTTCCACCTCTGTTGCACCTGGTGCATGATGTCTACCATGTATCTCAACTGAGGAGATACGTGCATGACCTGTCCCACATCATAGACAATGGATAAATGGACATCGATGATGGTGTGACTTTCAAGGAGGTTCTAGTAGAGATTGAGGATAGAAAGGAGTGGGTCCTATGTGGATGGTTGATACCTCTGGTGTGCGTTTTCTAGAAGCATAGAAATCTCCAGGAGAGCACATGGGAGCGGGAGGCTGAGATGCATGCTCAGTACCCCCATTTATTCCCTTAGATCGAGTTGCAGATTATGGGGATGTAAATCCATGAGGTGGGAGAATATAAATACCCATAAATTCTATGGAAATTTTTTTCCTTAAATAAATGGGAAATTTACGAGTCCACAGTTTCTGATGGAGCTTAATTTCGAGGCCCGCTGTGCCCGGAATCCGTTTTTGATGTTTTGTTCAGATACTTTCAGTAAACGTATGATCGGTATTTTTATATCTTTTGAACCTGTGCTCGGAATTAAAATATGAGGGCATCGTTGAACTTGCAGGGTCGGTGATTTCATAGTGAGACCTTCACCGCAGCTGGGTTCTGACGAGAATGGAAGTTAAATTTTGGGGGTTTTAAATTAAATTAAGTAAAAATAAGTTTGTTAATTTATTTTTATTTTTGGCGGTTTAATCGACCAAGGGGAGGGTGGAGGTGGGGGGCCCGACACCCTAACCTCCCATGGGAGGTTATGGTGGTGGGGTCCACCCGCAAATAACCTCCCTTGGGAGGATATTTTTGGTGAGGGAAACACGAGCTTTAAACCCCCAATTAAAGTCCTCATTTATTTGGGATATCAACTCTCCACCTTCTCCCATTAATTTATGTGCCAACCCTCACAAATAATGAATTAAACTTCTATTAATTAATTGACACATTGTGAATTCATTTTAATTCATGTCGAAAATATAATAATAGACAAAGCTATTGTTTTATTTTGGTTGGAAACTCTCTCCTTTGTTGGGGCCTTGGAGAAACTTTGGAGAACTTCATTCTCCCCATGAAGATCGCTGACGTCGTCTTCGACTTAGTCACCTTCGAATGCTCTACTGCCAACGACGAGTACCTTATTCCTCCTCCGACATTGATGGAACGACACCTCCTTCCAGTGACTCCATAAACATCATTGAACTCTAGGTAGGGGGATTTATATTAATTTATATATGAGTATAATACTCCGTTATTCATCATTAAAATTATTAGATTATGGTTCGCCATGATAAGGAGGGGGTGGACCGCACGAACACGGCCCGACCCTCCCCATTTGTTTGTTCATGTCTGATGATGATGGAGGCGGTACATGCAGTGACCGGCAATGATCTAGCCATGAAGAAGCCAACGGTGCAAGGCCGCCGGGTCGCAAAAAGGGCGCGACATCGCCGTGTCGCGTAGAGAACTGAGCCATGGCTAGGTGGGCCGCAGCGGTGCCGGAGGGGCACAATGTTGTCGCACCATGCCTGGAAGAAGAGTCGCGGCCAGAAGGGTCATGGAGGTTGGATGACGAGTGCAGCGCCATCTCGCCGCTAGGAGGAGTGGGAGGTCGTGGCCAGGCTGGGTCATGGAAGAGGAGGCATGGCACCATTGCATCGTGCAGAGGCCGGCAGGACTGCTGCCCCGTCGCACCGTGTTGGAGGAACTAGGTCGGCCGGCTAATCCGGCTGCCGGTGCGTGCTACAGGAGGGACCCCTCGGGTCCCACGATTCACCGAACAGGCTCCTAGTTCCAGTTCCTTCGAAAACGAGGGGGCACCGCACCCCCCCCCCCCCCCCGTCACGGAGTGGCTAGCCATGCCATGCGGGCTCGCTAGCCAGGACGCCCTCGGCCAGGCCTCCCCTTCGGGCCTGGCCATTTCCTCAGACCGGGTCATACCCACTGACCGGGTTAGACCACGGTTCAGATCGGGTTGGGCTGAGTTGGTCTAATTGGGACAGACCGGACCTAGACTTTCTTTATCCCGATTACACCTTTTTGCCCATATCTTGGGCTATCGGTGTCTGTTTGACAAACCATTAGTGTCGCCGATATTCTTGGAATGAATCTGTCCCTTTGAGAATACCCCACAGGAGTTCGGGGTATAGCTGAGATACAGTTTGGTTGGTTCGTACATGAAGCCAACCGGGATCCCGGGACTAAAAGGCTAATAACTAACAGACCGGGTGTCCGAATTACGTGTCGTCTGTTGCACTGATATCCCCTTGACGATACAGACCCATGATAACTTCTACATGATATTTTTCAATAGTTGGAGTTTTCTCGACTATCTCGTGGAGAAGATCCATCCAGTGACGTGCTGATAGAGTGCGTAGACCTAGTAGCTGATAGACCTGACGAATGCTTGACCGATTCGACTAGCCCAGTGGGGAGAACCTGGTAGTTTGCTGCAGACCCATGCCGGCGGAGCGCCTGGAAGTTGGCGGCAGACCCGCGGTACTCGACAAGAGGAGTACCACTATATGAAATTAGGGGGAGCGCCTTGTAGTTGTCAGCAGACCCACCGCGAAAGAGCGCCTAGTAGTTGGAATCAGACCCGTGGTACTCGACAGGAAGGGTAACTCAGCAGTCCAAGGTTAGTGAGAAGCCCCTTGGTGTCGCGACAGGCCCACTGTACTCAACAGAGGAGGAGTTCTCCAACACCCGTGGTTTTGATAATGAAAATCCTGGTTTGACCTGAGTCAATGACTTTTGTGTTTCCTCATGATTGAGATGGGTTACTAGATAACTTAGGTATATGTATGGGTATATAACTATGTATGGGTTATCCGTTGAATCCTTACCTTGTAGTTTACCCATGTTGGATTTTGTGATACCTTGTGGTTCTCCGGGTCCCTACTAAGTATCTTTATACTCACCCCTACAAGGGCTATGCCTTCACCTCATTGTGTTGGATGGAGACGATGGAAATCGCTGACTGAGGCAGGGTGTACAAGGACTGGACGGTACCCGGAGGTGTACCTCATGATGAGTCAGTACCCAGAGGAGACAGACGGACATGGATCACTGATGAGGCTATATATACCAATCCTTTAGGTAGGATCCATGGTGGATGACCCAAAAGCATCTTGTAACATTTCAGTTGTTTTGTCTTTTCCTTGTACTTTACAGTTGGTCTTGTATTTCCGACCCCTTTTACTTTCTATCACTTCTTATGTATATAAGTTTTACTTCGTGTTTTACTTCCAGTTGCGTACTCTATTGTGTGTGTTTCAGTTTATAAAGGCAATGCCTTCCCATTTTTGGGATTCACAACATTGGTTCTTGTCTCCATCCCCTGGCCTTTGGATGGCGGGCTTGGTGTAGTCACGGCACGGGCCCCGAGGATGAGTTGTGACAAAAACATTCACTGTATACCCCACCAATGGTTTCACAAGAATGTTAAAACAATATGAAGTTCTTGATAAGCATCCTCAAACTGCAATAGCTTATGAACATGGTCATCATATGATTTATAATCTCGTTGTGTCATGATCAAATTATTTTGTATCAAATGCACCATCTACATCATCTCTTGAACAACACTCGACCTCACCAAGGGTCACTCGCCAAAATCATCCCTGGACAAGGGAGATTTACATGGCCTCCGATATGAAATCTCAAAGGGAGACATATTTATCAAAGCCGGATGACTATATGTATATAATAACCCAACCTATTGGAAATTACTTTCCCATGATCCTCCAAAATCATGAAAACTGACTCAACAAATATCCTCTAAAACATGGATTGTCCTCTACATTAGTTTATCTGTATGTAGATGATATGATGTTGCCAATTTAATCTTGTAAACCAGAACCTCCTTGAATTTTTTTTATAAAAAATATGTGACCCTCATATCCCAATTTGACACAACTACAAAAGTATCCCCATTAAGTCTTATAGCCTCTTATACATGATAGTACCCAAGTTGTTCTACATTTATTTCCTCCTTAAGAGTTTTGGAATACACTAATTTCATGAATCAATTAATTATCTCTAAAATGTAATCTTTCATCCAAAGACTAAATAGAAAACCATTGAATAAACCGTTTAAATATCATCCCACTTTCATAAGAGAATGGTAATGGGCTACAATAACCCTTCAGAACTTGGGTGTTCTTTCATAACACTCACAAAGTAAGTCACTATGGTAAAAAATACAGTATCAACTGTCTCATTCCCTACAACCAATATTTATGCCTTAGTTAGTGAAAGAAACATTGTGGTACCATGGTCCACATATTAACAAAAAATATTTAAACAATGAAAAAATATTTGCCTCGGTAAAAATCGGACAACCAACATACTATAGAAGAAAAAATATCGACTAGGAGACTGATACCACTCAATTGAGGTTTCACAACCCTGATGATTTCACTAAATAATTTTCACTCGGTGTATCACACCTTATTGAGATAAAATCACTCATAAAAAGAAAATTATTCATTCATATTACCCCACAACACCTTTTCACCAAACTCGTTCACTCCCATGATCATATGAGATAACAAGCACATCAGAGGAAACTCCTCAACTAATTCCTTCATTCCCAATGTCCATAATTTCCTACTAAATGAATCAATAACCAAATTCTCATTAAGAGGGGTATAATAAATATCAAAATAAATAATATACAAATACTCTACCTAGCTTCTCTATTGCAAATTGATATTCCTTTGAGTAAAATATCAATTTCAAGATCTTATGATCTAAATATACCATAAACTATTCCCAAATAGATAGTGATGCCACTTTTTTAGTACATGCATAACTAATTCCAACTCAAGGTAAATGGTATGGTATTTTGTCTCATGAGTTTCTAACTAGAGAGATACATAAGACACTATTTCTTTCCACTTTATTATGTAACATCCCAAATCTATTCAAGAAGAATTTCAAAAAAACATCATAACCCAATCATAATTCTGGATAAATGAAAACTATAGATGAATATAACCTCATCTTTATATCCTAAAAATATATCTTACATTTTCATTTCTATTTAAAAATTAAAACTGTATGGGTTAAATTTTTCATTAAAGATTTTATCCTATATATTTTATAAAGAAAATGTAAATCCTAACCTGACAAACACTCTATGATTTGGATTCCTACCTCATTTCTAGGCTTCTCATATGACATTACATCTAATGCATTCCCATGATCTACTTTGATCCACCTTTGAAATATCACATTCATAGAAACATCACTTCTCAGATCCAAAAATCATAATTTGTAAGATTATCATACATAATATGATCTTTTATAGGTAAAATTTATATTTACAATTGGTCCATTTTCTCCTCTTCTAACATGGAGAAGAAAAAAATGGTGTAAATCAACACAATAACTAAATAGTATAAGAACCGATATAATATCTTGTTCCTTGGATCCATAAACACTACAGTAGCATTATTGAGTCTGAATGGCATAACCAGAAAAAAAGAATTCCCATATCGACTCCTAAATATTTTCTACGGTATTTATTCTCTATTGAATCAGAACTGGTAGAAACCTGACCATAGGTCAATCATATAAAGCTAAAAAGGCATTCTATGATGATCTAATAGATCATCAATCCTTAGAAAAGATTATTTTTTCTTAATGTTCCCCCATGCCAACTTTCAATAATCGATACAAAGTCTAAGGATCTTGTCTTCCATCTTAGAAAAGAGGATATGTAAAGCCCAAGGTGACAATATATTATGAATAAATCCTTTAGACTATAGTTCCACAAGATGAAACTTAAGTTCCACCATGCTTTAGGTTCCATATGGTATTAATTTCGAAAAATATGCATCATACCAAGGATTAAGTCTATAATAAATTTGATCTCTCTTTATGATTGTAAAATATAAAAATCATCAATAAATACCTCAGGGTATGAACACAAAACTATTGGAATTTTATGATGTAATCAAGGATAAACTAAATCAAGAAACATCTCTAAAAACTTGTATGAAATTCCTACTAAATAAAGAACAACATGCCCTCACATTCTTGATAAAGAGTCCCACTCACCCTAGAAAATATTATTGGCACTATTAAATGATAATAACAGAACTCGATAGTGATAAATGTATATTTGTGACTTAACAAAAATAATCTTATCCATGTTATTAATAAGGTTGATGATGTCAGGATCAGGAACAAAAAACTCCTACTACACCTCAAATTCATATATCATCACCTAACAGGTGGGACGTCTAAAACTATATTTGGATCCCTTTTCCAAAGGAAGGTAAAGAACCAATAGGAATGACATAAGTTTGGAAAGAAAACACAAAAAATAAAAAAACATATATGGTCTAAAATGTTGAGTACCACTGGTATCAAAAACATATAGCACTATAGAAGAAGAAATAAGAACTGTACCACTAGAATTATATGTCCCTACTTTATAATCCTCTACTGGATACACTGCTTCATAATGTTGTCCCGAAAAATCCACATAAACATATCCCATTGAATGAGGATTCGATAAAACACCCTTGTAATAATATTTAAAATCCTTTGAGCCCTTGGTTATAATGAATCTTACCCTACTTCCCTAAGATATCATTTCAAAAAACTGTTGCAGATGGATAGATCATCCACAATGATTAAAATTTCTAGGATCCCACATATTATTAGGCATAATATGATCACACCTCCCAAACTGGTAAAATAAAACCATCTAATACCCTATATAATCCATTGAAACTAGTCATGTAGAAAACTTACCACTCTTACTCATCCTTTTTTCCATGGAGACACCATATAGCTAACTGAAGAACCAACTATACCTCCACCTAAATCTACCTTCTCATCTATGTCTACCTCGTCCAATGAATCCTTATAAACTACCTCTAAAATGTTCTAAAGGCACAGGAGTATCAACATCTACTGAATATCAAGCCTTATTTATAACTGAATACTTTAAGCCTTTAGGTAATCAATAGTTACAAGATTCGGTGCTAGATGAAACAACTCATTAAAATTGGATGAATAATCCAAAATTGTTTGCTCCCTCTTCTCTAAGGTATGAAACTTCTGGGTACTCTCCACATGAAATGTCTCATGGTTAAACTTATGGTTAATTATTTTATTGAATAGGAAATTGTAAATAAAATTTCCATACATTTCACTCAAATGACCTCAAACTCTATGTCTCAAACCTTGTAAAATTCAATGACAAACCATGGTAACTCTACTTCATCCATGGAAGTGAGAAGGTATGAAAACCCTTCTCACCATTACACACATAAACATGATTTATTACATAAAATATTCACTTGATACATTATGAAAGAGCGATAGGTATAGTATATTTGGTGCATTGGATCATTACATAACAACATAAATCATAGAATGCAACATCTTATATGAAACTTTCTATACATGACCACTACATTCCCTTGTACTTAGCATTGCATTGGATAACCTGAGGACGTGCATAGAAAAGGGTGAGCTATAAATCCCACTAAGAGAATAAACATGGAATAACATAAGGATTACAATAAATGTTATAAAATAGGCATATAAATGGATCACAAAAGAAACATGAACATAAAGGCATGATAAAACAGAAATATTATTACCTGGAGATGTGGCAACAACACTTAACATGGAATTAGAATGAGCCATGTCCCATTTCACATGGAGCATGAATAAATACTTATTGCAAATGAAGCACAATTAAACCCTCATTGCACTGGAATTATCATGATTCAACACTCATTTGACATGAAGTATTATGATATAATACTTTACCTAATGCATCAGAGCACTATTACAGCGCACCCTTCTTAAACATTTCATTTCATGCATAAGTGTGCAACATGGATCATAATACATGAATTAATTAAATATCATAATTTACTACATGATAAAATAATTTGGTATTCGTACATGAAACTCTATAATAAATATGTAAATGTCCATAAATTTTAATACCCTTGATAGAGAAATGGTCATGGTATTAACTACACCCACCATGACTTTGGTTTGGAAAAACGTGGTACAATTTTGGCAGCATGACATCGCGATATAAGAATTCATAAAAATAATTGATGAGAGAGAAATTTGTGTCTTATAATATGTACATGAAATGGAAAGTAAGGCAGTCATATAGATACATTTCTTAACAAATGTAATGTAATTTAGATGCATAATACAAAATGATTACTTGGATGTAAAATATGGGAGATAAATCCCTCATGGAATTTTGGCAGGGTAACAAGTGTATATGGGAGGAATTAATGAGGGATAAAGGGGTCTCCAATCATTTGAACATAAATAGATAAGTATGGGAGATGAGGGAAATCATACCCTAATATTTTTAATTGAAAACAAAAGGGCACAACAACTTAATGAAAATTGGACAAAAATGAGAACAGAAGAAATCCATTACTTGGAAGTGTGATCCCAAAAGTTTGGGAGAGAATTGAAAGAGGATTAATGGGAGATTGGGGAACCTTGGGATGATTATATGGAGATGAGGGGAGTTGTTGTTTGAACTCAAAAGGCATTGAGTGAAGAGGAAGTTGGAGCTTGGATGGGATTATATATGAAAGGTGAGGGAATTATTTATTATTTAGGATTGGGACGCCTCACATTGAACTAATCAAAACCACAAACCAGACCATGGTTTTTGCCCATGGTTTTTTCCAAAGGGGATTGGAAAAAAATATTTTATAATTCAAATTTCTGAACTTCTTAAAATAAATGGATTTTTTATGTGGAGGTGGGTCACACCTTCAAGAAAAATAATTTTAAAATAAAAAATGTATTAAAAGTCTTGAAGGGTCCACTAATGCTTTTTAAAATAAATAAAAATATCTAAAATCACATTATATTAATTTTAAAACATATATTGTCCGAAATAAATGTTGATAATATTTTATTACATCACTATTGGGTCATTGTGCTGTCATAAAATGCATTATATCTTTAAACAGTGTTAAATTTTTACCCGAAGATTCAACTATCTCAGAAAATTTTGAAAAATTATCCATTAGATAATTTTGAAATCCTGACTCAAAAAATAATATTCATTTTATCTAAATAATTTTCTAAATATTTGATTTCTTAATTTTAAAATAATAAATTACATTTATAAAAAATTCATGGGTTTTGACAAAAACAGCTTTCAAACCATAATAAAAATTACAATTGAATTTATAAAAACTATAAAATCATTTATATTTAATAAAAAGAAATTTATTAATAATAATATTTTATTAGAATATTTTTTAATTCAAAAATCCATTAAGTCATTAAAATATATTACTTAGTTAAATAATAACTAAAAATACTATTTGTGCTTTAAAAACTTTTTACAAAGTAAGAATAAAAAAATGAATGTATATTCTCTATACAAGAATAATGTAAATAATAATAGTAATAGGGTCCTGTTAAATAACCATTTATAATACCCACATATGACTAAAGGGTAAGGTGTGTGATAGTGAATGACTCTTAGGGTGGCTTGGATAACATCGCTCGAGTGGTAATCTCTATCAACTTCCACTTCTCCAGTAGGCGGTTCCGCTCAAGAATAACATATTCAAGCTTGGTTTGGGCTTGGTTAAGAGTGAAGCCCAATGATTCCACCACCTTTCCATGCTCCCACAAATGGGATTCATACATGGAAAGTCTATTGAATGAGATCATCACTTCCTTTGTCTAAGTAAATTGGATTTGTTAAAGAATTATATTTATACTAATCATGTTATCAATATTCAATGACTATATTTACAATAGTCTCAATTTTTAATGGTATTTTAAAATCCAAAACATAAAACCAAATATAAGCATACATTTTACATTACCATAAAAATACTTTTAAATAGACAAAGAGGAAATTTTATTAATGAATTTTTTGGTTGGTCACAATCTTCCCCCCTTAAGAAATTTCACCCTCAAATTTTTTTTCCCACGCTAAAATAGATATGGGTAACTCTTCTTCCCCACTTCATCCAATTCCAATGTCACTTATTCAAACTACTGGGTTTTCCACAACATCTTGACAAGGGGAATTGTCTTATTTCATATATTTTTTTCTCTACAATCTAAGATCTTCAATGGTTTCTCTTTGTAAGAATAATCTTCCTCAAGAGGTACTGATTATGAAGAGAGTACTTTTGAAGGTTCTGATATGTAAATCTTTTATAGGGATACATGAAAGACATAATGTACATTATAAATGGTATGTGGAAGTGCTATTCGATAGGCCACAACCCCGACACGATCAAGAATATAGAAGGGGCTGATATACCTTGGACATAACTTCCCTTCCTTCCCAAACCTCATGAACTTCTTCCGCAGAGATATGCATAGAAATACCAAGTCTCCAACATTAAAATCAAGGTCTTTTCAACGGTTATATCCATAACACCTTAGTCAACTCTGGGATGCCTTGATGTGTTGCAGAATGTTTTTCACCTTCTCCACCATTTCTTCAAACATTTCTGGTCCTACGATCTTATGCTCACTGACATCATCCCAACATGCTGGTGTTATACACCTATTTCAATATAAGGCTTTATAAGGTTCCCTTTGGATTCTCGAGTGGAAAATGTTATTATAGGAGAATTCAACAAGAGGTAGATGTTGATCCCAAACTCCTTTAACTTTCATTGAACCTGGTATTTACTCATCTTCCAGTGTCTGAATTCTTCACTCAGAATGGACATCAGTTTGAGGATGATATGTCATACTGAAGATCAGTACAGTATCTAAAGCATGTTGAAGATTCTTTCTAAACAAAGAGGTGAATCTTGGATGTCGATCAGATATAATAGATAGTGGTATGTAGCCTTAGAACATCCCTGATGTATATTTGTGCTAGTTGGTCCAATGATTAATCCAACCAAAATGCAATAAAGTGTGTAGGATTTATAAGATGATCCACAAAAACCCAGATTGCATTGCTATCTTTGTGTGTTTTTGGATGTTCATTGACAGATTCCATGATGATTTTATCCCATTTCCATGCTGGTATGGGAAATTGTTGTGTCATCCTCTTAGACTTCTTCCTCTCTTCCTTCACTTGCTAAGACATCAGGTACTTTGAATTATACATGGTGATCTCCTTCTTCATATTATCCCACCAATAATTCTCTCAGAGATCTTGATACATCATTGTGTTTCCTCAGTGAATAGATAAATTTCAACTATGTTCATTGTCAAAAAGTTCATTATTCAGCTCTAGACATGATGGAAGACATATTCTTTTCCCAAATATGATAATTCCTTAATCATTAACATTGAATTCCAAGGATTACCCTTTTCGGATAGCTCCCACATTCTTCTATATTCCCACATCATCCTTTTGATCATCATTTAACCTTTTCAAAAGAGACTGTTGAGAAATTATTTGTAAAAGGATTGATTATATTCCCTTATTTATGATCCCCATGTCCATATTCATCAATTATAAGAAGATTGGATCCTTTTAAATTCTCATCAATGATGGAATCATTGGGTCTTTTCTATGTAGAGCAGCGTACACCATGTTCTCTTTCCTCGGGTGGTAATTGATTGAACAGTCATAGTATTTAATCAGCTCTAACCATATTAGTTGGAACATGTTCAACTCTTTCTGTGTGAATATATACATGAGGATTTTGTGGTCTGTATATATTTCACACTTCTCCACAAATAGATAATGACGCCAAATTTTTAAATACAAATCACCGCAGCCAACTCTGGATCATCTGTTGGATAATTAAACTCATGAACATTTAATTTCTTTGCATAATAGGCAATGCATTTTTCATTTTTCATCAACACACATCCCATGACATTTTTCAAAGCATCACTGAATACCACCAAAATTTCACCACTTCTGGGTAAAGTGATCATAGGCATAGTGATAATCCACCTTTTCAATTCTGTGAATCTTTCTTCACATTCATCAGTCCAATAAAATTTTACTACCTTCTGAGTAATCTTGGTAAGAGGGTTGGACAATTGTGAGATATTTATCACAAATCATCAATAATATCTAGAAAACCCCAGGAAGCTATGGATATCAGTTACCGATGTTGTCCTTGGCCATCCCTCTATTTTAGTTGTCTTGGATGTATCCAATGATATCCCTTTTCTAGTGATGATATGGCCCAAGAATGAGACCTCCTTCTACTAGAACTCACACTTGTTCTACTATTTATAGAGAATGTCCTATCACAAGGTCTCTAGTACAGTTCATAGATGCTCCTCATGATCCTCCTTGTTTTCGTAGTATACTAGAATATCATCTATAATGACTAAAAAAATCAATGTAATCTCTAAAGACATTATTCATCTTGTACATGAAGATTTTTGGAGCATTTTTTAGTCTGAAATGCATTACTATGAATTTATAGTGCCCATATTGTGTACGAAAAAAAAATCTTGGAAATATCTTCTTTCTTTACCCTTGCATGATAATATCTTGACCGCAAATCTACATTCGAAAAGTATTGTGCTCCACATAACTGATCAAAAAACTCATCAATTTCTGGGAGAGGATACTTGTTCTTTATCATTATTTTTTCAAGTTCATGATAATCGATGAAAATGCACATTGACTCATCTTTCTTATTGACAAAGAGGACTGGTGCACCCTATGGTAAAGAACTTGGGTGTATAAACCCTTTATCTAGATTCTCCTGTAGTTGTTTCTTCATCTCCTAAAGATCCATAATATCCATTATATAAAGAGTCTTTGATATTAGCAACTACCCACCAATAAGGTCAATTGATAATTAAACATCCCTTCTATGAGGAAGAGTAGACAATTCCTCGAGAAACACTTCAGTGAATTCCCGCACAATAGGCATGACTTCAAGGATGGTTGCATCATTAGTCTCAAATCAAATATTCCAGATACGCATGCTACCAGGGTAGTAATTTCCTTTCTTGAGATGATATAACTAAAGAAGATTCATCTTCCTCCTTGCACTTGTATAGAATCGGTGTCTGATTCTCCACATGGAGAGTTATTTCCCCCTCATGGAAATTTATGTTGGCTCTATATAGGTAAATCCAATAAATGCCAATAATTACATCCAATTCCACCAAATGGAGTATGATGAGGTTCATCGAGAAGTAAAATCCACCATTTATAATAGGGGAGGAGTTATATTCATGGGATGCAGTGATTACCACAGTTGTCATAATCCTAGAAATATTTACTTCCATGATTTGTGGTGGTGTTGGGATTGTTCTACTAAACTTTAGAGATATAAAATAATTCCTAAAACCTAAATCAAAATGTATGTTTGCAATTATTGACAGAATAACTAGCGTACCTGTCACCACATCATTATCTGGTTTCACATCGGTGGTAGTGATGGAAAACAATCACCCTTGCTTCCATGGTGGTAGCTGTTGCCTCAAAAAACCCTTGACTTACGGCATTTTTTTTCATGATTCCCTAGTTCATTGTAGTTGAAGCAATGAACAATGCGTTAAGAGTCAAACGGAGCGTTCCTATCCTCTATCACAGTCACAGGTTTATCTTATCATCAGTTAATAGCTAGGTGACCATCTATTTCACACCTAATGCATTTCCTCGTCCCCTTTATGAAAAATCTGAGGTGCTTCTTTCCACACCTATGGAAAGTGGGGTGATATATTTTCTAAGTACCATTGGATTTAACCATCAGACCGCTAGAATTGAAGTACACCTTACAGTTCTTATCCCCATGATACCCCTGAGATTCATTAATCTACATTTCTTCCTTGAGGGAACATCAGGAAATTTCCTCACAACTATTGAATTCATGGATCACCAGGGCTTTCCACAGGTTGGGTTTCATCCCACCAAAGAAGTTGTCAACCTTGCATTAGGGGGTAACGACAAATATGGAGGCTTATCGTGCAAGCCTTGTGATTTTTTCCTTGTATGCTCTGATAGATTCTCGGTCCTTTTTCTAGAGGGTGTGAGGAAAATATTTATCAAAAAACATATTCTGTAAATCCTTCAATTCCAATGCCTTGATCTTCTCCTCTTGATTCATATTTTTTATCAATGTCCACCATTGATCAGATTCACCCTGCATAAGATAATTAGATTGGGTAACCTTATCTTTTTTATAACATTGAAGGATATATAATATAGTTTCAATGGATTTTATGCATTTTTCAGCGATTGAGGGATCGCGTGATATATTAAAATTAGGAGGCTTTTCTCTCATGAAGCATTTGATAATAACTTTTTCTTTCTTCAGGGGGGTGGGGGGTTGAACGATCCTCTTGACCCATGTATCTATTCAAATATTGATTTAACTGGGAGAGATTCGTTTCAAAGTTTGTGATTCCCACTCCCATTGGATTGGGCATCTCATTAGCACAGTCATCACATTGATCATCACATCGGTTGTTAGCCCGAGTACTCCTATTATCGGGTATTGGTTGGAATAAATGTAAAGATAGGGGTAACACATAGAGGGTAATACAAGGACAAAACATATGACTTATGAATGGATTTTATTTCCTAAACTTATGAATCTATAGGCTTCAATCTATGTTATCCATGATGTACTTTCTAACATATATTCTTAAGGGTTTTTTTATTCCCTTAATAATGGTTCAAACTAAGCTTGTTAATTTACCGATGCATATCCCCTAGGATTGTCATAAACAAGAGTGTATCAAGGCCCATTGTCATGTACAATGACACCCTAGGTCAAGCCTGAAACTCCTTGTTGGGGTTTAACCATAGTAACATCTATTCCATAGCCACCTCTACCTGGTCATATCTATACAAGGATGTATTTTCTTGATAAACCACATTCTCAATACCCAAAAAACATATGGATGTTTTTATTATACTTAGTCTTGTCTATAAGGCTTCACTAGGGTTTTCTATTCCCACTCCCAAAAATCACTAAGCCTCCCTCAAATACCAACTATGACTACCCTACTCTTTATTACAAACATAAACATGATTTATTACATAAACTCTTCAGTTGATAAAACATGAATGATAAATAGGTATAGGGTCTCTAGGTCTTAAGAACATTACATAACAACTTAAAAAATAGAATTCACCATCTTATTGAAAACCTCTTTTACCTGACCACCACATTCCCTTGTATATAGCATTGCATGGGATAACCTGAGAACATGCGTATGAAAACGGTGAGCTATAATGAACAATAAGGGAATAAACAAGGAATAACTTGATAAATACAATAAATTTTATAAAATAGGCATTTCAATGGATCACAAGTGAAATAAGAACATAAATTCATGATAAATCATGAAAATCATAACATGGAGATGTGGCAACAACACTTATCATGGAATTAGAATGATCTAAGGATTGTTGCACATAGATCATGAGTAAATATTCCTTGCACATGAATAATGAGTAAACACTAGTTTCACATGAATTATCATGAGTCAACACTCATTTCAAATGATGTATCATGATACTATACTTTACCTAATGTATTGGAGCACTATTAGTTTTCACCCTTCTTAAACATTTCATTTCATGCATAAGGGTTCCACATGGATCATAAAACATGGATTCATTAAACATCATCATTTATTCCACGATAAAAGAATGTTTAATCCATACATTAAACTCTGTAATAAATAAATAAATTTTCCTAAAGGTGAATACCCTTGATAGAGAAATGGGCATGGTATTCACTACACAATGACTTTGGCTTGGAAAAATGTGGTGCAATTTTTGCAGCATAAAGGCATGACATAAGAATTAGGAAAAATCATTCATCAGAGAGAAATGGGTGTCTCTTCATATGTACATAAAATTGAAAGTAAGGGGGTCATATAGATACATGTCCCAATAAATGTAAGAAGATTTAGATTCATAATACAAAATAATTACTTGGATGTATATTATAAGAGAGAAATCTCACACGAAATTTTGGAATGGTAACGGGTGTACATGGGAGGCATTAATGAGAGAGAAAAGGGTCTCTCATCATCCGAACATAAATGGGAAATTATGTGGGAGGTGATAAATCATACCCCAACATTTTTAGTTGAAATAAAAATGATTAACAACTTAAATAAAATTGGACAAAAATGAGAATGGAAGAAATACAATATAGAAAAGTGTGATCCAAAAAAGTTGGGAGAGGATTAAGAGAGGATTATTGGGAGCTTGGGACACATTGGTAGTATTCTTGAGAGAGTATGGAAGTGTTTGGTCTAACTAAAAAGGCATTTAGTGAAGAGAAAGTGGGATCTTGGGGGAGTTTATTTATTAAAGGAGAGGTAATTTATAATTATTTAGGTTTGGGAAACCTCACATTAAACTAATCAAAATCACAAACCAGACCTTGGTTTTTGTCCATGGTTTTTTCCAAAGTGGAGTGGAAAAAATATTCTATAAGGCCAATGGCTGAACTTCCTAAAATAATAATGTTGCTTATGTGGAGGTGAGTTATACCATCAAGAAAAAAAATTTTAAAAAAATGTTTTATAAGTCTTGGAGGGTCCACTAAATCATTGTAAAATAAGTCAAACAAATCAAAAATAAAATTATTTTAACGGTAAAACATATATTTTCTGAACATAATATTTATAATATTTTCTTACATCACTATTGGGTCATTATGATGTCAAAAAACACATTATATCTTTAAACGGTATTAAATTGTTACCTAATAAGTCGAATGTCTCAGAAAATTATGAAAAATTCACCATTAGATAATTTCGACGTTCTGATTCCAAAAATAATATTCATTTTATCCAAATAATTTTCTATATATGTGAAATTTTTTTTAAAATAAAAACAAACATTTATCGAAAATTCTGAGGTTCTAACAAAAACTGCTTTCAAACCTTAATAAAAATTACAATTGTATTCATAAATTTTATACAATTATTTATATTTAATAAAATTTATTTTATTAATAATAATATTTTATTAAAATATTATATATTTAAAAAATCTATTAATTCATCAAAATATACGATTCTGTTAAATATTAACTAAAAATATTATTTGTGATTTAAAAACTATTTACAAAGTAACAATAATAAAATGAATGTATATTCTCTATATAGGAATAATATACATAATCATAGTACTATGGTATTTTTACATAGCCCCTTATAACATTCACATAAGACCGAAGGTTAAGATGTGTGATGGTGACAGATTCATGGGGTGGCTCGGATAACATTACTCGAGTGGTAATCTCTATCAACTTTCACTTCTCTAGTAGGCAGTTCCACTCAAGCTTAACGTATTCAAGATTGACATTGGATTGGTCAATAGTGAATAATAATGACACCACCTCCGTTCTGAACTCCGAAAAATGGTCTTCGTACGGGGAAAGTCTACTGGATGATTTCATCACTTCCTTTGTCTGAGTAATTTGGTTTTATTAAAACCGTATATTTATACTAATCATGTGATCACCGTTCAATGGATATATTAGAAACGGTCAATATTCATAATAGTATTTTAAAATCCAAAACATAAACCCAAATAAGTGAATACATTTTACATAACCCTAAGTATATTTTTAAATAGACCAGTATGAATTTTCTTTAATGACCTTTTTTGGGTCGTCATAGAAGGATATGACTCTTTTTGGTACCTAATGTTTGAATTATGATGGCCCTAAATCTTGTCTACACATGAAACATAACAAGACTTAGAAAATTATAACACACATCATATTGATAATCCCTCTGATACCAAATTATAATAAACCAACCTAGGTCAACCAAACAAGCCGCCCAAACAAGCACGTCATGTAAAATAGTAAAAATAGAATAATAAAAACTAGTCAAGAATATAATTAAATCAATACATAAAACATGGATAAAAAGATAAAAATGAATATATGCCACAAAGACATACAATATCAAGAAAAAATTGGATAAATGTGAATATATTTCAAATCCCCATGTGACTAGAAATCACATTTAGACCAACTTGAATTGAAATATACAACAATAAAAGAATCTAGAATCATGTGTGATACCCTTCCCTTTACCTGAATCATATAATACACCATCAATAAAATTCCAAAATAACACATAGTATGTGATCTAATTCTTTGTAAGATACCCCCACAATTTCTATACAAGGTCTAATATCAAAAATAAAACATTTCATTCTTATAAAACAAAATATTTTTACCAATAATTTTCATAAATCCAAGCCATTTATAAGTATTTTTCACTCTGGTTTTCAAAAATACCTTTCATATTATCAAACTATAAATATGATATGTAGAAGTCACAAAATTTTAAATAATATTCCTACATCAAGAGGAAATCATGTACAAACATTTCAATGATACAACATATCATGATATGTTATGTAATAAAACCTTATATAAAATTATGTGAGGAATAATACATGAAAAAAATCATCTAATAAATAACCACAATTTAAAAAGAACCTCAAATTTTGGGTACTTACCCATAGAAAACTATGCATGAGACACTCAAATTTATAAACATGAATACATTGCATCAAAGAGATAATGAATCCTACTAGTCTATTTTAAAAATTATTTCTTCTATGTGGTGAAAAAAAAACTAAGGATACCTGAGTCACTTTCCCAATGATCCCTTGGTTCCCAATGTTCATTTTTTTTAAATTCATATCAAACCAGTGATGATGATTTTAAAAAAATAAAATCCAAACCAATCCTATTCAGAATTTGAAAAAAAAATAAAATATTGAGAAAATAATTTTTTAAGGAAAACCCTCTTTTTAAAATCCTTTTCCATTTGAAAAAATTATTTGACACCACTTATGACATAAAATAATATCACAATCTAAATTAATTTATAAATAATGACACAAAAATAAAATAGTTAATTCACTGTATTCAAACACCTACCTCAACACAGTAGAAACCCAGATGCCTTCAAAAATGGTTATCAAAAACTATGAGAATGGATTTTAAAAGACATGTTGAGATAAGAAACTAAAAAGTATTGATAAAAAACACTATAAAATCATAAATCTGAACAAAATAATTGACAAAGTCATATCCATTTCAAAAACAAAATAATAACTAAAAGGATTCCATAACCAGAGGGATAAAATCTAACCCAAATAGTGATCAATCTCTAAACAAAACAATCTTAATGTAATGGAATCACCTAAAATTAAATAGGGTAAGCTTATGTCAAGAGAGGAACGGTTGAAGGAATAATGGATAGATAATATTTTTTTGCACCACACTAAAACCCAAAAATAATGACATTTACATGGTGTGTAATCCCGCTACATGTCATAAAATCTATTCATGTTGGAATCTCTTAAAAATAATTAATCCTTTTTTAAAAATGATGATATTTTTTATTAAACATAATGAACCATTAACAAGATGTGTAAATAATTCATACCATATATCTAGTTCAGTGTTTCTATTGGTACACATTAGATGTCTTGTACACCCCTTATTTTGAGTGTAATCACCTAATGAGTGGAAAAAAATATAGTTTTAGGCTGATGATTCCAACAAATCCCTAATATCTCCATTACAGGTATCCTCTCTATTTCATTTTTGTAAATACTCATCCAATGAAAAAGATATCAAAAAAGTTAAACCATACCTGAGAGAAAGTTAATGGGGGTGTTATAGGATAAACTATGATTCAATATTTGGAGACAATATGGCCAGGAAAATAATATTTTTGAAGACATAAATCACACTAACTATATTTTACATCTGACACATTCCTTGTAAGAGGTTCATGAATGATCCTCAAGTGATTTTAATTGTTCTAAAATCTTTTAGAATATACTGTGATATCATAAAAAACTAAAAAATATAATTAATATATTAACTGAATTATATTTTAATTATATACATAAAAAAATTCAAATCATTCCATCAAAATTTCATTAATGTAAACACATAATATTCATACCTTATTCGGAAACTGGTCTTCTGTATGTTTTCCTTTTTGACAGGAAATTGATGAGACACATAATGATATTCAATCACTAAAAAATATTTGGCTCCATGAAGTTGATCAAATAAGTCATCAATGACTGGAATAGGATAAATTCTATTTATTATAATAGAATTGATCCCCCTATGATTAATTCACAAACACATGGATCTATATTTATTAATAATTAAGAGAATAAGGGATCACCCATGGTGAAATTATTGGGTGAATAAATCCATTGTCACCCAATTAAACTTGTTGTTTATTCAACTCAACCAATTCCACTATAAAAATTATATAAGGATTATTTGATAATGTACATTCATCTATATATAAATAAACTCATCATATTTCTCTGGGTGTATATATTTAATTCGTTAGAAAATAAATCAATGTACTTATGTATAATAAGTACATACTAAATTTGAAAATTAACTTCTTCATCGCATGATTGTGTTGTTTCTTATTTCAAAATAATCTAATTATATAGATATATTGGGGGCTGATCTAGATATGAATCACATGATGATTTCATTTTTATAAAGATAAGTATTTCTATATATTCTCCACCAAAAATAATTTCCTTTTTTATTATAAAATTTTAAATAATATTTTGGTAGCCAATATATACAAAGGATTATATAAAAGTCAACAATAGGGAAATGTATAATTTTATTTTAAAATTATCTTCCCCATCTCATGATTATTTTATCAATCACATGATTATGTTGTGTTAATGAAGTGTGACCTCGCATAGAGTTTTAACTAACAAGTCTATTTTATATTAAATGGGAAATGTATAATTTTTTTGAAAAAATATATAGATATACCATAGTGTGAGGATAAATAATCCAATAAATAATTATCTAAATTTAAATATATGAGAAAATTATATGAAATCACAAAAATGGGTACATCCACCTAATTTATAATGATCAAATAAGCATGGAATTCTCCCCTTGGCATCTTTTATGGATGATTCCCTTGAAAACTTAGATATTAAATTTCATAGTTCCCCATATCCTTACAATTAAAACACTAAAAAATAGTGTTTTTTCTTAACATTAAATTATAATACCTGATGAACCTTATCTTGAATCTTATAATAAACTCTCAATTCATTTAATAATTTGATAGGGTAATTATTTCTACATTTATTACAAGATGGAAATCCTTGAATTCTCTTCCTCTTCTTTAATGGATTCACTATTTCATAGGGTTCATATAAACTCTTCTTGACTTTGTTTCCACATTAAATGTTTGATCTATAGAATCACATCCATTTTTTGATGGAATGTAAAACTATTTCATCATCTGACTAAAACAATTAACATAACATCACCATATGGAGAAACAGAGTCATCCCTTCAATGAAATAGTCAAACTTTCACTCCCTTTTTCATATGTTATCCAAAACATCCATAGATAACCATGTAATGGAAGAATTAAACTCCAAAACACTTTCAAAATCAATTTTCATTAAGATGAGGAAAATCTATTAATTTTAGTTAGTTTTTCATGAGGGAGATATTCCAAAATTAATGTATCCTATAATAATTACTATTTCATTATTTATATTTCTTCTTTCTCTCTATTGTTCTAGATGAATGACCAATATTTATCATCATTAAATTTTATATAATACACCAAATGGGTATAAATTTCATTTTTACTATATCATAAGGCCATAAATATCTTCTCCAAAAGCATAATCCATTTTTTCTACCATTGGATTAGAAATCCCACCAACTAATGGGGTCTTCTATCACATCAAGTGATCCAACATTGAATAATAACACCATTGAATAGGTTTCTCTATCTAGAGAGATTATTCTATATAAAATGAATAAGATTCTATAATATATCAATATTTTCCATAGTTTCAATACAATATGTATTGGTTTCCTTTGTAGTTAAATCACAAAATTTTTAACAAGTATTAATACCCTTCTTCCTTCCAGAATCCATTTCTAAAGTATGGAATATTCTAGATTACCTCATGAAATTATTAATTTTAATTTATAATGAATAATTATAAATATGTTTTAACCCATAAAATAGATTTTAAAAATTCATTCATTGTCAATCTCAAAATTATGAACATTTTTTTATTGAGGGGATATCGCTTTTTTCAAATCCGTCAAAGTGGTTTGTATAAAAAACATGAATTATTCATGATATATTCCCTAGAATTTTCAATACATGTTCACAATAAGGTGGGTTTTTGTACACCACGTGATAATTTGGTCAATCCCAAAGAAACATTTACATATTTATTACGCAATGAAACTTATGCACCAAAATTAAAACCACTTTTAGTGTCTAAACATGGAAGTCTTTCTACGAAAATTCAAAAAATATATTATTTATCAAAACATTTTGATCTTATAATATACATATCTTCAGAACCAATCATGATTTTATGTTATGTAATTTATTAATTTCTTAATCTATTACCCAAGGATTCAACTAATTATACTTCGATACCACTGATACAAAACCCTACCATAGTGGCATGGAGCCTGAATTTGCATTATCACATTGGAATATATAAAAGTTGTAAAATAATGAAGGACTAACAAGTTTATAAATCATTTAGAAAATGATAAAAACAAGAGGCACATTTTAATTTTGTAATAAGAAACATAAAAAAAATAAAATGTTTGTAATACGTGAAACTTATTCCACAGATTAATCTTCTTAACCTGGGGAACAGAAACAAAATACAGAAGATCAAAAACTCTAATTAATGGTCATTTAAATCCAAATTAATAATTAATTAATGATAATAATAAAAATTTAATAGTATATAAATGAACATTGATTATATTTAAATATATGTACTATAATGTAAAGACAAATCATAATCGCTATGGCTAGCTAAATAACTAAAAACAAAGACATTTAGTTAATAATGGATAGAATGAAATTTATCTAGAGATAATATCAATGTGAAAATATCATGGATTGTAATAATTGAATTCTTAATAAATTAAATTCTTAACTATTGTATATCATGATATTATGCATCATCATACCTCAACCGTCAATATTGTACCACAATATAGTTCAAAACTACATGTAAAAACCGTTTAATTTGCCCAACTAATTTTACTCACGATAAATGTTGATGAATCAGGGGGATATCTATATCCAAGGAACTCCCATAACAAAATTTAGAAATAATTCATCATATTTAAAAAACAATTTTAATTCACAAATCAATATTCCTTATCCTCAAATATCAATATTTAGTGAAGGGTATATATTTATCATTATTTCCTTATTTAACCAAATAAATTTCAAATTAAAAACCTTATGTTAAAATTTGATAATGTTTATTAAATAATCATATTGATAATTGAATAATATGCATTTTTATCGAATAATTAATTCCCATTGAAAATTATCCACAATAATGAGATTGATTCAAGAGAATGTTACATATAACAAAATAAATTCAGATTGTAAAATTACTTTTACCACTTGTTAATTTCCAAGTCAAATATCCTAGGATGAATTAATAAATATTTAAACATTAAATTCCATGAATTATTAAGGGATAATGATCATACATGTAAATTTGGTATTATATAGACTACCTAAATAAATTAGTTTTATAATAATAAAATATTTCTCAATAAAGGAAAATTAAGATGAAGTCCATGACTTTGAGTCTTACTCATCACATACATTATTTTTCATCACTAATAATGAATATATGTTAATTATTTAAATTCTTATGATCGAATTTATATGTTTATTATTTCTTTTTTTCACTTATTATCATAATATATACAATTTATTAATCAAGTAGTTTTATGTCGGTTGTTTTGATGATATTTGAATTGTGTGTTGAAAATGACATCAGAATGTGACTATTGGTCTCAGGGATCCTAATTTCAATATGTCCAGTTTGATAATCATGATATATTTATCATATTTATTCATCAATTATACTTTTTTGAATAATTGTGAAATATATTTTTTATAATTGGAGTGTGTTTCAATCGTGGTGATGGTTGGTCATACGTACATATGAGTATCATTTCAATTTTTCAATAATCATTATGGAAAATAGGTAAGTAATATTTTATCATAATAGAATTAAAATAATATATTTTATATAATTATATTCAATTCAATTTAATTATATATATAACCCTTGTCGTGTGGTGATGAAAAGAGATTCACAGTAATATGTGTGGGAAGTAGTCCACACGTACATGAACGACATTATCATCTTTCAGTGAGTGAAAATATAATAATAAAAATTATATAATAGTTTTTAAGAATGTTAAATATGTCAGGAATATAATAATTATTACTTGTGTGTAGAATATATTCATCCTATTTATAGTTATTCCCTTTCATGTAATTTTTAGTAAAAAAAATCATGTCACTTCATGAGGTGGTAGTCTCTTGTACACATGTAAACCATTATTATATCTCCAACGGAAGGAAATATAAAATTTTATATTTGATATAATTAATAAAAATGTATAATTATTTTATAAATATGTAACATATAATTTATAACGATCATTATACTTACCCAAGAGATTTGTTGATGGAAAAAAGTGTCACATCGGTTCCCGAGGTGGCAGTCCATCACACACATGAGCGATATTATCATTTCACATTTGAAGGAATTGTATTTGGATACAGGTGATGAAAATAAAATAATAACATATTATTATATGGGAGATAAATTATTTATAATATAATATTAACTTTATAATATTTTAAGGAGGGGAAGGAAGAAATAAAACAAAAACACATAGTTAGGAATTTTACATCTTATCAAAACACCTCTCTATGATTATACCAAACGTGTTAATAGAATAAAATTATAAGAATAGAACATTATATGATAATGGTTCTGTATTTGGGAAGTTATTTTTGCAGGTTATGGAGGAACAAAAATGTGTTTAAGGCCATGTGAAGGGTGGATAGTGGTTGGCCTTTCTCATGTAAGGTGAGTGGCACACTTGTAATTTTTTGAATGAAAAATGTGTGGCCTCATTTTTTAATTAAAAAAATGGAAAAAATAGAGTATTATCAATTCATAAACATAAAAATCTCTAAATATATAAATAAATAAAATTTTGTACATGATTTTATGACATTTTAAACCTTATCTATTATGTTTAACCTCCTGGAAACCCCATTTTTACCTTTACCATGGTAATTAATTTTTCTATTTTCAATATTCATATGAGTAAAACAAATATTTGAAATTAAGAGATAATATAAATTATTAAAAATAAAAATATTCAATCCATTTTTCAAATTTACAATCACAAAAATGAAAATTTAAAATTTAAAATTAATTCCATTGATGCGATGAGAAAGCATGTATTCATATAGAAAATATTCAAAAGATTAAAATGTTTTAATATAAAAATTAAATAAAAAATTATTTTAATGGCCTTAAATTAGATTAACAGATATTTATTTGAACTAATATTAATTTAAATCCAATGAAAAATATTATTTAACTTTTTAAATATTATAAACAAAAAATAAGTTTCCAATTAAAATTCTAAATTTCACATTATTCATAAAAAATTATTCAATTAAAAAAATAACTGAAATTAAAAATAATATAGTTATGATATTAAATTTTTAAAAAAAAATTTCATTTTATCCAAAAAATTGGAAGAAAATTATTTTTCAGATATGTTTGTGTAGCATGACTGAATGAAATTTTAGATAAAAAAATATTATTATTCCGAAAAAAAAATTCCCTTCCAAATTATTCTTATATTTATTTCGATTCAAAAGATAAAAAATTTATGTGTGTAAAATATAATTTTTTCATAATTTATTTAGTTTTATTCCAAGACACTAATATTACAACTGGGTTATAATTTTCATGTTTAAATAATAAATTTATTGTGCATTGTATTTTGTTTGAACATGATGATTCCTGAATCACAATCTACCAAAAAAATTAAATTTATTAAAAATATATATATTATAGTGTCTGGGGGTGTTTAAATTAATTTTTTTATTTCATTAAAAAAAATTTCATCATTAAAATATACTAATGAATGAATAAAAACCCACATTGTGTATATTCTAGTCCCACATCTCCACATAAACTTATATAAACTAACATATGAGATCTTATTGACTATATCTCTACTATATTAGGCTATAATATTAATTTCATTGATATTTTATATCAAAAAATTTCCCATTTTTTAATTCCACTTTTGAGATGAATATTCCATATTTCATTTTTCTGAAATGTTTCTTCTTGAAAATAATTTCATTAACATCTTCTAATAATTGAATCAAAATCAGAAAATTAGGCTTTAGTTCACAAATTAATAACACACCCTTTGATTTCAAACTTCAAGTCGTAATTTTAGCTTATCCAATAGCAGTTATTTTCATTTCCATCTATTTACCAAATATTTTATCACAACCAAAACTCTTTTAATTTTATTTCATGTCCATGGTATCAACTATCATATGTGATAGGTAGACACCATAAAGATTTCATGGACACCTCCTCTTAATTACAGTGAGTCTTTATCAATTTATGATTTTTCTAACCTGTTTTTGTTTTCTGTAAAATATTATTTTTATTTATTATTATTCTCAAAAATAAAATATTTTCCATTTTTCTTCACCAAAATTTCCTTTCAAGTATCATATTCACAAGTTCATCACAAGACAGTCAAAAAAATTCCGAATTGGTATGACTTTTATACTTTCAATCCCATACTTTTTCCCTCACTTTTCTTTCTATCAATTTTTTGACACATACTGATTAATTATATAATTATATGATTCTATGGGAGATATATTTTGAAAAATATTTTTGTGTCAATAATTAAATTTCAACATTATGAATAATATATAAGACCTATTCTCCTTGGAAACTGTTGATTGTTTTTTCAAGATTGTACTTGCAGTTTTCAAATAGTTCTACATATGTTGTATTACTTATGTATATTTTCACTTATTATGACTATTTCCAACTCCCATTTTTTTAATTATTATTCAATTAATATATTTTATTTAAATTTCAATCCTTATATTGACTCTCAGATTATATATTTTTATCTTAGAAATACTTTACATATATAACTTATCTAATTGTAAAATTTACATGAATAGTTGTACAATATCTTCTAGTATCAATTTCTGACTTATCCTCTACATTTTCAACATTATTATTGTCATCCATTGTTATTTTTAAGTTTCTTATCATCCTTTAAACACCTTGACTCGTAATTTTTTTCTTCATCTTCTTGATAAGTAATCTTTTATTCTAGTTTGATTATTTTTATTTCACAATCATCAAAAAATACATTTAGAAGAATGATATCATAAATTAGATATTTTTATCAAATATGAACCTCATCATAATAATTTTATTTATATTATTACTTCCAATTTGAGAATCATTTCTTGTTTTTAATGTTTATTATTTATCTAAATTAACATTTTGATACATTCTCTGTATACTTTCAATATATGTTTCTATTTTGTCTTATGAACTACTTGAGAGTTCATCCTTTATATAAATAAGAGACACTCATTTTCATTCTCAATTATCATAGTCTTAAAAAGAATAAATACTTTAAGAATAATAATCATCATAGAAAACTCATTCTATTTTATACAAACATCATTTATCTACGATCATTATATTAATTTTATTCATTATAATATTTTAACTCTAATATATATTTATGATCATATTAATATTCGTCAAATTAATATTCCTCAATCTTCAATTATCATGTTAATTTTCCAATAAAATTTCTATCTCTAAAATATTTTAATCCGTTGGATACTTATTTTCCCTTTATATTATATTATCATCATTATTTATAAATGTTGAGAAAACATTGTTTTTATGTGTTTAATAATTATAATAATATTATGTTTAATCATTGGAAGACTCATCTTCATATTCAATGAGAATGAATTTTTATAATAAAAATAAAATCCATCTAATCTATATAATTTAAGTAATAAATTTTAGCACTTATCACTTAATAATTGGGAATTGAATTATGTAACTCACTAATGGAATGCTATTATGAATATTAAATAGAATAATACATTTGATTCAATATATTTTTAAATATTCCCATTATTTATTTACAAAAGTATAACCATTCATATTATTATTATTAAATTTAATTCAAATAACAATTTAATTTACATTATGGATGTTAAACCCAAGGGGATACTTTTCTAGAACACGAGTATTGTTTATATTTGTATTCAATACATGTCGGGCAGATCAATGGGTTTTCATGATAAGGAATCGTACAGTACATGTCGAAGCAAGAGTTTAAGGTGGTAAAATTTCCTGGGGTTTTCTAAATGTTTCGGAATCATAATCTAGATTTTGGTTTTTGGGAAAGGAATATTTTCATTATAGGTGTGGATTGTATTAATAACAAGATGAATAGTTCATCGATTGCAAAGGTGGTATGCAAAAATGGTTCATAGAAGGAAAAGGGTATCTATACGACAAAGGAGGAATGGTTCGTGGAGCAAAAGAGGCTTGTGGAAGGAAAATGGTTCATGAGATGGTGTGTCATAAGAGAAAACAAGGTAAATAGGTTTGTAAAGAGGATTTTCATAGGATGGATTGTCGTTGGAGAAAATGTGGTCAATATCGATTCACAAAAGTGGTCAGCCACTGTTAAGGAATAGGTGGTACACAGAACGTGTAGGGAAGAAAAGTTTGCGAGGGCACGATATGCCGTGAATATTTTTTAAATCTCAGTTTAACAAATTATGTGGATCTATTCTCCAATATAATGAGCATTAATTCCTTAATTATTTGGGAGCTCTAATATTATAAATCTAGAAGGAATTTTGTGATGTTGAGAATTGGTTCACGGGAAGAAAACCATGAAAAGGAGAAGAGGTTCGCGATGAGGATTCCTTGAATGAAGAAGTTGTCCATAGAGACAGACCATATAAGTGGTTTTGTGAGTAACTAAATCCCGCAAAGTCAAAAGTTTTGTAGAATACATTTTTTCAAAGACGGTTAGAGGAAGAGGAGTTTGTCTGTGGAGAAGAATCAGTATGTGAAAGCGGTATATGGTGGTATTTTCAAGTGGCAGTATATGGAGGTGGTATGCGGAGAAGTGAAATTCTTGATGAAAACATTTTAGTACACTATGTAGTGTGGTATGTGGAATAAGAAACCAGGTTTTTTTAGAAACAATTCATGAAAAAATAGTGCGTAAAATATAGATTATATCTATAGGATAAAATAGTACTTCAACAAAGAATCTATTTATAGTTGAAGATGCATGATTTAATTCCAACTCATTGAAGCAACCATCAAGTTGATAGGTTGAGTTGAGATTATTCCCAACATAGTGAGCATGGGGTTTTCAACGAAAGTGATCTGGGGGATATAGTGTGCTATCCATAAAACATTGTAAAGGAACTATTCCTGGAATAGAGTGACTATGGTAAAAAATTTTAATCCATAACCATTAAAAATCAGTGGACATTGGAATGACGTAAAACAAATTAGTGTGTGATACTTGGACTCGAACTTAGTGGTGAACCAAGTAATATTATTTTTTGGTCCTTCTACATGTGAATGTTTAAATTACATTAAATTACCAACAAAAAAATTGACAAGTTTTTACCAAAATTGAATGATATTTGTCACATTTAAATAAAAATGTTTCCCCACTGATTCACCCCTACCCTCACATGGTGTTTCGGTGTCCTTCAAGTGGAGTAATAGGGTAAAGTTTTATGTTGATAAATATTCTATTCATTTATACCTTATAGAATGTAGTGAATTTCAGGGGATTCCCTCTCTTTGATGGATGAATCATTCAGATCTCGAAGAATTGGATGAGATCTCTTCTAATATCTCTTCGAATTGATGTATTTTTTTCCACTACATTATAAATATAGTCCAAAAGTCCAACATGGTTGTCTATGACTGATACATATTTGAAAATTCTTGATGCAAATTCCAACTCATAGAATTACCTCAATTCATCTCTTTATGATTAGATATATCTAAAGCCGAGTAGTTTTACATTAGTAATGTTTATGTATGAAAAACTAAAGAATATTTTTGAAGGTGAAACCAAAGTGATGCAGGTGAAACTAAAAGTATGTGAAATAGGTTATATGATCTAATGATGCATCCTGAAAAAAAAATAAAGACATATTTTTCAATCTAATTACTGATGTTATTGTAGAAATAAGTGTTCTTGGTGAATAAATCAAGGAAATTTATATTGTATATAAAAAAATGGTAATACTTACTCCTCTTTAAAATGAAAAGGATTAAACTATTAACAAAAGGGAACCTTCCAAACATTCTATGAACGATCTACTGAGTAGCAAGGTGGAATATGAGATTATATTTAAACCTAAAGATGCAGTGACTTAGGAAATAATTAAAATAGAATTCAAATCCATGAACAAAATAATTTTTTTTGAGATAGTATTGATGAAGATAATGAGTAAAAATAACTTATCTATCATATTTCAAAGAAACTCAAGATGGGAAAATTGAAATTTGAAGGAAAGTTAACTCTATATTGTATTTTTTGGAAGGGTTGGGTACATTTCCTCTCAGTGGAAAACAATGTTTGATGACAAAAAAATTGAAGCTAAAGACATGCGAAAACCTGACAATTGGGTTTTCAAAATGGGAGAATTTAGGTTTGGTAAGAAATTAAAAATAAATAATTAAGTTTATGAAGATTAAAATGATGATAGTGAATAATTTGAGGATAAATAACTGTAATTTAAATCTGGAACCCATGCGTCAAAGATGGATATCGTTGAAAAATAAAAACCATCAAGATATAAATGTAGAGATAATAAGTCGACCACTGATGTCTATATCAAGTTGCTACTTACAGATTATTTTTTTTAAGATTGATAATCAATTTAATAAACTCATAAATTAGAGATATTTTTTGGAAGAGTGGTCAGAATAAGTTGATATACTAGCATCTCAAATTGATCGACTTGAGATATTAGTAATACAACATTCAATAACTTTTGAAATCCCAGATGATATAGTTAAACTAAATCTCTGAATTGAAGAACAAGAAAATGCCATTAATGGACTTATATATATATTTGAGTAGAACACACAAATTATTGAGGGACATGAAGAAGAAATTGTTATACATAGGAGTAAACATGAAATTTAATCAAGTCCAAAAAACATTGTGGGAAATTTAGTTTAGAGAATTCTCAGATACTGAGCTGATATATAGAGTTAATCATGGTTCTAATGGAGTGGAAATTTTTTTGAATGATCAAATACCCTCATTTATGAAATATATAAGAGTTGGTTGTGACTCTAAAACATTAAATGCTAGAAGTAAAATGGGCCAAAATAAATGAAAGCTAAAAGTCAAATATATCACAAAGAAATTTCAATTCCAAATAAAAAAAAATTCTCAAATCATACTAAATGGGGGAATAAAAACTTTCCATGAGATTCCCAAGATGATATAAAGTCATAATATCCTACTAAGGAGGTTTACATGAAGAGGAATATAAGTGAAAATAGATTTTCACATTTAAAATGTCAATTCTGTGGCTATTAGGGCCATACCATATCATACTGTGAAGAGTAAAGAAGTTATTTGAATGGGGAAGAGCTAAAATGTAACACCCCAAGCTTCCACGGTACGTTTCCCTTCGAATAATGCCATAGCGTGTGTTGTACGCAACCTCGAGTTCTAACACACACCACAACTAATTAAACTAGCCGTTGTGAATAGTAATACCTACTTTTTGAAATCATATATATTTTATATTTCAAAATGGACTTGATTTTTGGATTCGGAATATTGAAATTAGCCTAGGGTGAAATTTTGGTACTTTTCGGATAACTTTTATATTTTGATGAATAGTGAAAATTACTAAATTTTAATTAAAAACAACTTTTTTAATCAAAATAATTAATATTGATAAATTATGAATTTGAGTGGTTTTAAAGTATATTTACAATATATTTTTACAATTTAATTTAATGTTTGTCATTGGACATAATTTCACAATTAAACCAGACATAAACAAGTGTCAATCTTTTGATAGTTATTATCTCTTAAAAACACGCTTTTTATTTTAACAACGGGAATTAATTTTAAATTAATTTCTGCCACTTCTGTGTTTTGAATTTGGAAAAATGGATTACATATTTGGAATCAGGATGTCCAAATTATGTAAATATGTAACTTTTATTTTTACACATTTTGAATAATTACTGCGGTAAATATTTTATTTACCATGGTTAAAGGGTAAATCCGGTAAATAAGGGTTAAAAAATAATATAATAATAATACAAAATTACCCTAAAACGTGTCCTAACCTTATTGGTGGATACATACCCGACCATGGGCATCCTTGGGTCGATTTGAGGACCCCTTGGAGCCACTTGTATGTGGTAGGGACACATTATATTAATAAAGTTAAAATAAAAATAAAAATGGCATAAGCTTACATCTTTTAGAAGAACAATTTTTACATAGGGTTATACATGTTGGATTTTCGATTATAAATATTCCTTAGAAAGATACAAAGCATTCCTACATAATGATATTTTATTTATAATTTTTAGACATCAAATAATTTAAATTATTAATGACACAATAATGATGAAATGTTTACCTCATTAATAAATCATTTAAATAAATAAGATTATAATGACTAAAATATTATCTAAAACCTGTCCAATTCTTATTGGTTGATGTTATTTAGAATATGAGTCATCTTATCTTCGACCTCAATGATTTTTGGACCATTATAAACCGAATATAATTATATTATAAAGTAATACTTTCACTCTTTCCTAAAGAGCCCCTCCTCTCCCTTATAAAAGGAGACCACTTCTACTCATTCCTCACACCTCTCAAGCCACTTGGATCGTCCAAACCCTGCCCAAATACGCTACCCACATCCCTCACTACAACCTAGAGGCCTTAGGTTGATCATAAATCCAACCTAAGGAGCCCTTTTGATCAAATCAAAAGGAAGAACCCGAAGAAGAGGTAATGTTTTCACCACCCCTTTTCAAGTTCCTTTCTTCTTCCACTTCTTCTTTCTTTGTTCTTACCATTCTAAAATAATAACTCCAGTATCTCACATATACTATGATGTTATTATAAATATGGTACAACCATATTCAGTATTCTATCCACCCTTTGAATAACATGTCACCATACGTGCGTACGAACGGCTTACCGTCTCCACGTCGTGGGGTAATTGTTATTCAATATATTATTATTTGGATGGGTATAATAATGATGTGTAACTCATGTAAATAATAAATATAACATGTTATTGATTCTGTATATATGATATACCATCCATTTATATATTATTTTAATATCAAAAGAATGATATTGTCGCTCGTGTGTACGTACGGACTACCGTCTCCACGAACGCGATGAGATTCATTCTCCATTGTATCCATTCAAGTATAATTATCATTTGATGATTTAAAAAAGAATGTTTAAGGACTTGATATCATTATGGATATGAATAATATACAACCTATCCTTTATAAACATGTCTTACGTAACAAAACATATAAAAGAAAACAAGTAAGTTAACACCCGAAACAACGATAATTCTAAGATATTATTATCAAATCAATATTAAAAGATCATATATGATATCATATTAATGTATATGATTCCTGTATAATTTAATAACAATTATTTCACCATTATACAGGAGGTTAACCTACCCCTACCAAGGAAAAGTACAAGGTAAGGGATTATTTCGCAATCTCTTCATTATCCGAGGTTGTTTATACATAATTATCTACTGGGACCTCGTTATCATCCACGCCCATGTTTCTTCAAAATGTATTTCAAAACATTTTTAATATTTAAAAGAATATGGGTTAAAGTCATTTATACCCTTTTTTGACCTTTTATAAGAGGTTTATAAGGGAATCTTTCCGTCGTTTTCCAAACAAGGTGCTTTTTAACCTTTTCGACAGAATTAAGATAAGAATGTTTTTTTAACTTATACGGCGGGTGCGGTTATTTTCCCCCGTTATAAAATCGTCAAAGCTTCCCTTACAAGCTGATAAGAGTATTTTCAATAAAATGTTTTATTTTATATGGCTCTTAAATTATTTCAAAAATAGAAAGAGATATTTCTCTAAAAATTGTTTTGATTTCATCTATGTCAACATCCTTTGACGGATTTTACGCTTATTTGAAGTTGATTTATTGTGATACAAAACTTCTATATTGTATTGAAGGTTTTGTGATATGTTTGACTGTGGATGTGCTATTTTTATACCATTCATAGTTTATGGTGAAATTATTGACATTTCGTATGCTAGTTTTAATACGAATGTTTATGTTATGTTTAAACCTTTTCATATGGGAATGCATTGGACTTAGTAAGTGACGGGTGGAGCCCGCTATAGCTCCTCGATGCATCGGTAGGTCTCATGAGACAAACTAGTGTCTTGGCACAAGGCCTTGGCAAAAATCTTATTTGTAGTCTTGGCACGAGGCCTTGGCTATGTGGTTATGATAGTCTGGCATTATGCATTCCAACATTATGAAAGTGGTTATTGATATTGCATGTGATTATTCGATTAGTAGAATATCCATGTGAACAAGTAAATGGAATTATTTCATTTTACTTTTTCCATACTATGTTGAAGTTCAAGTTTAAAAGGCTTTTTTTTAGTAATTCATTGCCTTAAATGTTTATGCTTATTTTGGAATGTTCCTCTATATTGTTATCCTTACTGGGCATTTGAGCTCACCCCTTTTCTATGTTTTATTTTTCCCAGGATGTGAAGATGTAAGTTATGAATGACCTGCAGGGATATTATGAGGGGATTATAGTGTGGACTGTGGAAACATTATGTTGTTGTAGTAGTTTTTCTTTTTATGATGTAATGTAAAACTTATGAATATATCTAGTGTTTCCAAGGCTACTAAACCAATCGGTCTTTCGATATTTGATCTTTCTTGTGATCATGCCAATGTTATGTAATTAATGCACCGACTCTGGGTAACTGGGGTCGGGGCGTTACAGTTGGTATCAAAGGAAGTTTAGTACAAACCTTGGAAGCTAGATTTAGATAAACTCTGATTAGAGCACGTAGACCTAAGATGAAATTTGAGGATTAGTGTAGAGGAACTTCCTAGAATTTTGGTATTGTAGGGATTTTGTGAGTTTTCCTAGCAATACGTCCATGTCTGGATACGAGCAAGTAGAGGCGGCTCTGGCACAGATGTACCTAGGGGTAAAACCCGAAAACACCGCTTTGAGCTGGACTCGAACGGGAACTGGTGCACGACAACGGGCCTTGCTGCACTCTTGGTTACGACACTCCCGGGGGATATGCTTAGGATAACTCTCATTTTCTTTACAAATCATTATGAAGGTTTTATGAGTATATATTTCCTCAAAGAAAACATTTTTATGATTATGGATTATATCCATAAATAGTTCAATTTATGTTGAGTGTTTTATAAGTATGAGATTATGTATTTTGATTCATAAACCGATCTAGTTTATGCCATTGTTTAGAAATGGCGCCTAGTGGAAGAAATGGAAACCGTATTAATGCATGCACTCCATGTAGGGATTTCCCTCCGGCTCAAGATAATTATAGTGGGGCTGGTGATGCAACTGGTGCCGATCAGCTAATCACCATACTGGGAAAACTTACTCAGGTTATGAATAATAACCTTACCCTTATGGAGCACCCTGATCCGCATCGTGGAGGATCAATGTTAGATCGATTCATGAGGCAACAACCACCAATGTTCAATGGGAGTACAAATCCCTTAGTAGCTGAGCAATGGATATTTTCCCTAGAGAAAATATTTCAGGCAATGGGGAGCAGTGAAAGGGAAAACGTTATCATGGCAGTTTACCGCCTCACTGGAGATGCTGATCAATGGTGGTCATTGATTCAAAACATGAAGGAAGATGATGAAGTATCAAATATGGAATGGAGGGAGTTCAAATATCTGTTTTTAGAAAAATACTTTCCTCGTGACCATCGAGCAGATATGGAAAGGCAATTTCTAAGTCTGAGACAGAAGGAGGATGAGAATGTCGCAAAGTATGAGGCTAACTTTACAAAGTTAGCAAGGTACGCTGGTGATTATATACGCAACCCAAGAAGTAATATTGATCGTTTCTTTGATGGGTTAAAACCATTTCTCCGTCGAGCATTAGTCTCACAATCCTTTTCATCGTACGAAGATATTGTCTCATGTGCTATCAAGACCGAAAAGGAATTCTCTAAGTCTTATGACTTTAAAGCAAAGCAAGAGAAGAAGAGACCTTCTGATCAATATGGGAATGGAAATAAGGGGAAGAAGGGAAAGGTTGAATATCCATCTTGGGGTAAATGCGGGAAGAAACATCCTGGTACTTGCTTGAAGGGAATGGGAGTCTGTTACAAGTGTGGTGAAAAAGGCCACCAAGCTCGTGATTGCAAGGGGAAGAAGGAAGCTACCAACGTTCAGTGCTACAACTGCAGGGAGATGGGACATTATGAAAATGAATGTCCTAAGCGTCAGGAGAACTTTCCTCAGAAAAGGCCAAGGGATCAAGGCCAGGCTTATGCTATCACTACTGCTGAGGTAGAAGCTCCGAAAGACGTGGTGGCAGGTAATTTAATGGTTTCCTCAAGTTTAGCAAATGCATTATTTGACTCTGGATCATCGCATTGTTTCATATCTTCCCAGTTTGCTAAGAAAATTAGATATTTCCAATTTGATTTAATAAGGGAGTTGTTAGTTAAAACTCATAAGGGAAGTATCATTGCAACAAAGTTTTGTGAATCAGTCCCCATTAGAGCACATAAATTTTCTTTATCTGCTGGTCTCATCGTCATACCTATGATTGAGTTTGATATAATCCTCGGTATGGACTGGCTTTCGAACTATGATGCGAATATTTATTGTAAGAAGAAAGAGGTTACGATTCTTGATGATAACGATATGGAACACCTTATTTTTAGAGCAGAATCGTCACCACCTAATTCTTATTTAGATCCACCCCCAGTAGCTCAACTTAATTCAATTATTTGGGAGGAAGAGAATGAAATAACTGTCGGTGAGGAAAGGAATGTTCAAATAGAGGATGTACCTGTTGTGAAAGAATTTGTAGATGTATTTCCAGAAGATTTACCTGGACATCCTCCAGAACGAGAAGTTGAGTTTTCCATTGATTTGATTCCTGGATCAAGGCCTATATCAAAGACCCCTTATAGAATGGCCACTGTAGAATTAGTTGAACTAAAGAAACAACTAGAGGAATTGAGTAATAAGGGATTTATTCTCCCTAGTGTTTCTCCATGGGGAGCCCCTGTTCTTTTTGTTAAAAAGAAAGATGGATCTATGAGGTTATGTATCGACTACAGGGAGATCAATGCTATAACGATAAAGAACAAGTATCCCCTACCTTGTATTGATGATTTATTTGACCAACTGCATGGAGCTCAATACTTTTCAAAGATTGACCTTCGATCTGGATACCATCAGTTGTGTGTGAAGAAGGAAGACATTCCGAAGACAGCATTTTGAACCAGGTACGGGCATTTCGAGTTTACCGTAATGCCGTTTGGATTGACTAATGCACCCTATGTATTCATGGATCTGATGAATAGAGTATTCAAGGAGTATCTCGATGAATTTGTGGTGGTATTTATTGATGATATCTTGGTATACTCCAAAACCTACGAAGATCATGAAAATCACTTGCGCATTATCTTGAAGACTCTGAGGAGGCATGAATTATATGGGAAGTTTAGCAAATGTGAATTCTGGCCTCAGGAGATTTCTTTTCTTGGCCATATTGTCTCTAAAGATGGAATCTCTATTGATCCTTCTAAGACCAAGGCAATCCAAGAATGGCCAGAACCTACGAGTATAACTGAGGTACGTAGTTTTATTGGTTTGGCAGGTTATTATCGACGTTTCGTCCAGAATTTTGCCCGATTGGATAACCCATTAATGAAGCTCACACGTAAAGGGGTTAAATTTGTTTGGACAAAAGAGTGTGAAGAATGTTTCGAAGAAATGAAGAGAAGATTAGTCAATGCTCCTATATTGACTCTACCATCGGGGAATGATGGGTTCGTTATTTATAGTGATGCATCAAAGAAAGGACTTGGCTGTGTCCTTATGCAGAATGATAGAGTTATTGCCTATGCATCACGACAGTTGAAAATTCATGAACAAAACTATCCTACTCATGATCTTGAGTTAGCAGCTGTGATCTTTGCTTTGAAGATATGGAGGCACTACCTCTATGGTAAAAAATGTGAGATTTATACTGATCAAAAGAGTTTGAAGTATATTTTCTCACAAAAAGAACTCAACATGAGGCAAAGGAGATGGCTTGAATTACTCAAGGATTATGATTGCACGATACACTACCACCCGGGGAAAGCAAACCAGGTGGAAGATACTTTGAGTAGAAAAGACCATGGAGTTTTGAACAATATGAGAATTGAAAGGGATCCAATTTTAATGGATCTAGTGAAAATGGACATGGGAATAACCAGGGAAGGCGAAACATCATTTCTTTTTCAAATGGTAGCCAAACCATATTTAATAGAAAGGATTAAGAGTACTCAGACCGATGATGAAGAATTTCAAAAGAAGATTAAAGCTGTGAATGATCGGAGATTGAGAGACTTTGTGTATGAAGATGGAATCATGAAATTCGGGAAGAGACTTTGTGTTCCCGATTTACCTGATCTAAAAAGGGAATTGCTAGATGATGCTCATAGTTCCAATTTCTCTATACACCCTGGGAGCACCAAAATGTATAGAGATTTGAAGGAACATTTTTGGTGGGACAACATGAAGAGAGAGATTGCTGATTTTGTGTCAAGATGTATGGTTTGTCAACAAGTGAAAGCTGGAAGGCAACAGCCTGGAGGAGTCATGCAACCTCTTCCCATACCGGATTGGAAATGGGAAAATATTACGATGGACTTTGTCATGGGGCTACCAAAGACTCCTAGAAGGAACGACGCAATATGGGTTATTGTTGATCGTCTTACCAAGTCAGCACATTTTCTTGCTATAAGAGAAGATCTACCCCTGGAACGTCTAGCGAGACTATACATTAATGAAGTTGTGAGACTTCATGGAGTACCCCTATCGATTGTTTCTGATCGTGATCCCAGTTTTACTTCAAGATTTTGGAAAAGTCTTCAGAAATATCTGGATACTGAACTTCATTCGAGCACTGCTTACCACCCTCAGACAGATGGACAATCAGAACAGACTATTCAGACCTTAGAAGACATGTTGAGATCTTGCTCACTTGATTTTCAGGGTATGTGGGATCAATATTTACCACTGGTAGAATTTTCCTATAACAATAGCTTACATTCGAATATTCAGATGGCACCATATGAAGCGTTATACGGAAAGAGATGTCGTACACCAACCTGTTGGGATGACGTTGGTGAAAGAAAACTTGTAGGCCCAGAACTGGTGGAGGAAACGGTGGAAAAGGTGAAGGTAATCCAAAATCACATCAAAGCAGCTCAAAGTAGGCAGAAGAGCTATGCCGATAATCGAAGGAAGGATTTGGAATTTCAAGTCGGTGATCATGTTTTCCTGAAGGTATCTCCGTGGAAGGGAGTCATACGTTTTGGTAAGAAAGGTAAATTGAGTCCCAGGTACATCGGACCTTTCGAAATTTTAGAACGAATTGGGGTTGTAGCTTACCGATTGGCAGTGCCGCCAAGTCTCTCCAAAGTTCACGATGTGTTCCACGTATCTTTGTTGAGAAAATACTTGCCTGACCCAACGCATGTACTCACCTATGAGGAATTAGAACTGGAACCCGATCTGTCTTATTGTGAAGAGCTTGTCAGGATTCTTGATACAAGAGAACAAGTACTGAGAAACCGGACAACGCGTCTGGTAAAAGTTTTGTGGAGAAATCATAAGATGGAAGAGGCAACGTGGGATCCCGAGGAACTTATGATGAAGAACCACCCGAGTCTTTTTATACAGTAATACCCTAGAAATTGCGAGGACGCAATTATTTGAAGTAGAGGAGAATGTAACACCCCAAGATTCCACGGTATGTTTCCCTTTGAATAATGCGATAGCGTGTGTTGTACGCAACCTCGAGTTCTAACACACACCACAACTAATTAAACTAGCTGTTGTGAATAGTAATACCTACTTTTTGAAATCATATATATTTTATATTTCAAAATGGACTTCATTTTTGGATTCGGAATATTGAAATTAGCCTAGGGTGAAATTTTGGTACTTTTCGGATAACTTTTATATTTTGATGAATAGTGAAAATTACTAAATTTTAATTAAAAACAAATTTTTTAATAAAAATAATTAATATTGATAAATTATGAATTTGAGTGGTTTTAAAGTATATTTAGAATATATTTTTACCATTTAATTTAATGTTTGTCATTGGACATAATTTCACAATTAAACCAGACATAAACAAGTGTCAATCTTTTGATAGTTATTATCTCTTAAAAACACGCTTTTTATTTTAACAACGGGAATTAATTTTAAATTAATTTCTGCCACTTCTGTGTTTTGAATTTGGAAAAATGGATTAAATATTTCGAATCAGGATGTCCAAATTATGTAAATATGTAACTTTTATTTTTACACATTTTGAATAATTACTGCGGTAAATATTTTATTTACCATGGTTAAAGGGTAAATCCGGTAAATAAGGGTTAAAAAATAATATTATAATAATAAAAAATTACCCTAAAACGTGTCCTAACCTTATTTGTGGACACATACCCGACCATGGGCATCCTTGGGTCGATTTGGGGACCCCTTGGAGCCACTTGTATGTGGTAGGGACACATTATATTAATAAAGTTAAAATAAAAATAAAAATGGCATAAGCTTACATCTTTTAGAAGAACAAATTTTACATAGGGTTATACATGTTTGATTTTCGATTATAAATATTCATTAGAAAGCTAAAACAATTTCCTACATAATGATATTTTATTTATAATTTTTAGACATCAAATAATTTAAATTATTAATGACACAATAATGATGAAATTTTTACCTCATTAATAAATCATTTAAATAAATAATATTATAATGATTAAAATATTATCTAAAACCTGTCCAATTCTTATTGGTTGATGTTATTTAGAATATGAGTCATCTTATCTTCGACCTCAATGATTTTTGCACCATTATAAACCGAATATAATTATATTATAAAGTAATACTTTCACTCTTTCCTAAAGAGCCCCTCCTCTCCCTTATAAAAGGAGACCACTTCTACTCATTCCTCACACCTCTCAAGCCACTTGGCTCGTCCAAAACCTGCCAAAATAAGCTACCCACATCCCTCACTAAAACATAGAGGCCTTAGTTTGATCAGAAAGCCAACCTAAGGAGCCCTTTTGATCAAATCAAAAGGAAGAACCCGAAGAAGAGGTAATGTTTTCACCACCCCTTTTCAAATTCCTTTCTTCTTCCACTTCTTCTTTCTTTGTTCTTACCATTCTAAAATAATATCTCCAGTATCTCACATATACTGTGATGTTATTATAAATATGGTACAACCATATTCAGTATTCTATCCACCCTTTGAATAACATGTCACCATATGTGCGTACGTACGGCTTATCGTCTCCACGTCGTGGGGAAATTGTTATTCAATATATTATTATTTGGATGGGTATAATAATGCTGTGTAAATCATGTAAATAATATATATAACATGTTAATGATTCTGTATATATGATATACCATCCATTTATATATTATTTTAATATCAAAAGAATGATATTGTCGCTCGTGTGTATGTACGGACTACCGTCTCCACGAACGCGATGAGATTCATTCTCCATTATATCCATTCAAGTATAATTATCATTTGATGATTTAAAAAAGAATGTTTAAGGACTTGATATCATTCTGGATATGAATAATATACAACCTATCCTTTATAAACATGTCTTACGTAACAAAACATATAAAAGAAAACGAGTAAGTTAACACCCGAAACAACGATAATTCTAAGATATTATTATCAAATCAATATTAAAAGATCATATATGATATCATATTAATGTATATGATTCCTGTATAATTTAATAACAATTATTTCACCATTATACAGGAGGTTAACCTACCCCAACCAAGGAAAAGTACAAGGTAAGGGATTATTTCGCAATCTCTTCATTATCCGAGGTTGTTTATACATAATTATCTACTGGGACCTCGTTATCATCCACGTCCATGTTTCTTCAAAATGTATTTCAAAACATTTTTAATATTTAAAAGAATTTGGGTTAAAGTCATTTATACCCTTGTTTGACCTTTTATAAGAGGTTTATAAGGGAATCTTTCCGTCGTTTTCCAAACAAGGTGCTTTTTACACTACTGGAAAAACTATCTATACCCACGGTTCAAAACCGTGGGTATAGCCCCAAAAACCGTGGGTATAACCTATACCCACGGTTTTGGGAACCGTGGGGCTGAGTGGCGTCGCAATAGGGGTCTTAGGCTATCCCCACGGTTTGGATGAACCGTGGGTATATATTAGGGTCACCGTGTATACACACCGCTGCACAGGTGGCGTATGACTGCCCCCACGGTTTGAAAACCGTGGGAATTTACATCTTAAAAAAGGGCACGCAGGAATCGAACCCAGGTTGTTGCACAGCGGCACAGGGCATCTGAACAACCGACCTACCAGCTTATACGGTATATAAGTATATATTTATATAAATATATTAATATTATCATTTTTTCGTAAAATAAAACGCGGCAAAGTAATCGACGCCAGCGGGATTCGAACCAAGAACCCAATACCAGCCGGACAACACGCCTTACCAACCAACCTATCCAGTTATTTGATATATATCTATATATTTTTATAAATATATTAATATAACCGGTAATCGAAAAATGGTAAAAAGCGGAATTCGAACCTGCGACCCCTACCAATATAATTTTTGAACTGACCAACTTAGCTGGGAAAGTATTACTTACAATTTCATATATCTGTGTACTTATATTTTTAGTTATATTAATCCAAATTGTGTTCCCGCCAATTTTGTTTCGGTGTCCCGCGTAATTTTTTTTCCTGCACCAGCTATACCCACGGTTTTTTAAAACCGTGGGTATAGGTCTTCAAAAAAAAATACCCCAATACCCACGGTTTTTCAAAACCGTCGTTATAGATATTCTAAAAAAACTCTATACCCACGGTTTGGCCAATACCGTGGGTATAGGTCTTTAAAAATAAGCTATACCCACGGTTCTGGGAAAACCGTGGGTATAGGTGACTTATACCCACGGTTTTCAGAAACCGTGGGTATAGGTCCACATTTTATCCGTATACCGACGGTTTTCGAAAACCGTGGGTTTAGGGGTACCCTATACCCACGGTTTTTTGCAAAACCGTGGGTATAGGACCGTTTTCCAGTAGTGTTAACCTTTTCGACAGAATTAAGATAAGAATGTTTTTTTAAACTTATACGGCGGGTGCGGTTATTTTCCGCCGTTATAAAATCGTCAAAGCTTCCCTTACAAGCTGATAAGAATATTTTCAAGAAAATCTTTTATTTTATATGGCTCTTAAATGATTTCAAAAATAGAAAGAGATATTTCTCTAAAAAGTGTTTTGATTTCATCTATGTCAACATCCTTTGACGGATTTTACGCTTATTTGAAGTTGATTTATTATGATACAAAACATCTATATTGTATTGAAGGTTTTGTGATATGTTTGACAGTGGATGTGCTATTTTTATACCATTCATAGTTTATGGTGAAATTATTGACATTTCGTATGCTAGTTTTAATACGAATGTTTATGTTATGTTTAAACCTTTTCATATGGGAATGCATTGGACTTAGTAAGTGACGAGTGGAGCCCGCTATAGCTCCTCGATGCATCGGTAGGTCTCATGGGACAAACTAGTGTCTTGGCACAAGGCATTGGCAAAAATCTTATTTGTAGTCTTGGCACGATGCCTTGGCTATGTGGTTATGATAGTCTGGCATTATGCATTCCAACATTATGAAAGTGGTTGTTGATATTGCATGTGATTATTCGGTTAGTAGAATATCCATGTGAACAAGTAAATGGAATTATTTCATTTTACTTTTGCCATACTATGTTGAAGTTCATGTTTAAAAGGCTTTTGTTTTAGTAATTCATTGCCTTAAATGTTTACGCTTATTTTTGAATGTTCCGCTATATTGTTATCCTTACTGGGCATTTGAGCTCACCCCTTTTCTATGTTTTATTTTTCCCAGGATGTGAAGATGTAAGTTATGAATGACCTGCAGGGATATTATGAGGGGATTATAGTGTGGACTGTGGAAACATTATGTTGTTGTAGTAGTTTTTCTTTTTATGATGTAATGTAAAACTTATGAATATATCTAGTGTTTCTAAGGCTACTAAACCAATCGGTCTTTCGAGATTTGATCTTTCTTGTGATCATGCCAATGTTATGTAATTAATGCACTGACTCTGGGTAACTGGGGTCGGGGCGTTACATAAAAAGACAACCAAAGATAAAAAATTCATATAATAATTCTTATATATGAAACATTTTCTATGGATATTGTTTTATATTGGCCTGAAATTGGCTATAAAGTTGTTGAATGTAAGAAGAGGAATAGAAGGAACACTTTGTACAAAACTTAGAGATAAGTTAATACTCTCCAACCAGACAGTATTGTTCATACCAAAAATGTTACCTCCTAAAGAATAATTGTGTGAGTGTAATGAAACAATGAACATGGGAAATAGATTTTAAAATACATATTTATCCTTCACTCAAATTAATATTTCATTGAAGAAAAAGACAAAAATTGAAATATCCAACCTATTAAAAGTAGATCTCAAAGCTACCAAGAATAGAAGCACTTATATTCTTGATAGTGGCTGTTCTTACCATATTATGGGAAATTAAAACCTATTAATGAATGATATGTAAAATGTTGATAGAACAGAGTGATTCAGTAATGATGATGCATTGAATAACAAAGGCAGTGGAAGTACAGAACTGACCAATGACAAGCTGAAGAAGACAAATGTTCTTTATGTGGATGGGTTGCATCATATTATCCTAATTGTGATTCAACTCTATGAATTAGGACATATTTTTACGTTCAATCAAAAGGGGTTCACTATAAAAGTAAGAAAATGGGATTCTATAATGAATGGTTTTAGAACAAATGAAAACCTATATCAATTTGATAGTAAATAGAGCATTTACAACATTGTTTTTGAAGAATAAAATAACATGTGGACCAGAGAATGGCTCACATCAATAAAAATACATGGAAATGATATGTAAGATGAATATAATAATGGATATCCCGAATCGGAAGTGTGAAAGAGAAAAAAATTGTGATACATGTATTTAAGGGAAGTTGGTATGCAGTTCATCTCGACCAAAGAAGAAAACGTCATCAAATCTTCTTGACCCCGTTCATAAAGATGTATCTGATCTGATAAATGTTGTTATAAATCATAGAGAAAGGTACTTATTCCTTTTAATTGATGATTATAGTATAATAGATTGTTTTATGGTTATATATAGGTAATGAAAAGTTCTTGATTGTATGAAAATGTATCATAGATATGTTGAGAATTATACTAGATAGAAAATAAATGTTTTTTAATCTAACAATGTAGCGTAATATACATCAATTGAGTTTTAAAATTACTTGGATTATCATGGAATACAAATGATGTGGCTACTATGATAACCCCATAGAAAAATGGAGTTGTTGAGCATAGGAATCAATAAGTAAAAAATATGGCTAGAACTATACTGGTGTAGATTCGTATTCCTCAACATTATTGGAAAGTTGTTGTTCAAGTTGTTGTGTATATTAAAAATCTTCCATGACTTTATATGTGTGAGACAAAGAAACCATATTAGATATGTTATAGTATAAATCTCTCTTTCAATTATTTTTTTGTTTCTGTATGGAAATCATTAGTCTGAAACATAGAAGGAAATCATGGATAGTATGGTGATCCTGCAGATGAAGAAATATTCCTTGGATATCAATGAATAGAAAATCCTTCAAATATTTTAATAATTGTCTTAGAAAAGTTGTGGAAAGAATTGATGTTAATATCATTGAATAAATTACCAAAAATACCTCAACAGGTTTTACTACAGATGTGGTAGAATATGAGGATGAATGTGGAAATGGAATGGATCCATATACCAATTCAGAGTAATGCATGAAAAATAATCAAAAATAGCATCATGATGTTGAATTAGAAGAATAATCAAAAGAGGAAACTATGGATGATGAAAATGTATCTGAACCAAATAGAAGAAATCAATGAGAATAGATTGATAAATCCAACATCATTGGGGATTGGATGTATCCCACACATACTATATGAATGAGTGATAATGCACAATCTTCTTTTATATTAGTTGTGGAACTATCCCCATTTGAATAAGGTGCCATAGAGGAATCAGGGATTAATGCTATGAATAAAGATTTGGATCTGATTGATAAGAACCAACCACTGGATTTGGATAATAGATCCAATAACCATAATTTCATTGGTAAAAAGTTTAATTTCAAAAATAAGTATTATGAGCATGGAAATGATATTAGAAATAAGGAATTACTAGTGTGTAAAGGCTAATAACATATTGAACTTGTTGATGTTGAAGAAAAACATTCTCCTGTGGCTAAAGAGGTGTCAATAAGACTATTTCATGCCATTTCAATTCATAGAGGATACCAATTTTATCAAATGGATGTTAATACATCTTTCATAAATAGTGTTCTTAAAATAGAATCCTATATTGAACAACCATTGGGATTTATTCATGGTAATGATGAAATTAAAGTTTTTAGAATAAAGAATTATCTATATGGTCTCAAACAAGTACCATGGGAATGGTACTCTCATCTGGATTATTATCTAAAGAATCATTATTTTAAAAGAGGAGTGGATCACAATCTTTATGGGAAGAATTAATGAAAATATCAGTTCATGGTTCTTCTATACATAGATGATATTATATTTGGTTGAAGTAGGAAGGGATCATTGGATGAATTTTCCAATCACATGAAATCAAAATTTAAAATTTATGTGATTGGTGAACTCATTTATTTTCTAGGACTGAAAATAATTTAGAGAAGACCCTACTCATCCCTTTATCAGTAAAATTATACAAGAGAGTTGTTGAATAAATAACATATGCTTGAATCCAAACAAATGTCGACTCTGATTGCGGTTGGAATTGAACATGGAATGAATGAGGATGGGGCTTCTGTAAATCCCACCATATACAGGAGAATAATCATAATCCTATTTTAGTTAACTGAAACATGGGAAAATATTTTGTTTTAAACATGATTAGAAGACCACATTAAAACTAATCTTAAGGATGAAAATATAGATGTTATTAAAAAAACCATGAGGTACATTCAATGTACTCACATGTATGGATTATACTTAGTAGTAGGTAAAGATAATGAACTATCATCATTTTATGATGTGGGATAGCATAGAAATGTGGGGGATATAAAATCCACAAGTAGTGGATAATTATTTATTGGCAAGAAATGTGGTGGCTGGTTGAGTAAGAAATAGGAAATAACTTCTCTCAGTAATGTTGAAACTAAGTATATCTTCACTACAAAGACTTGTACTCAACTAATTTTGATGAAGTTATAGGTGACCTATATTGGTGGTGAGGTGAATCAACCAATTTTCATTCACTTTTATAACAATATTTAAATTTATTTTATAGAAGAATATTGTTTAGTATTCAATTATAAAACTCATTGAAATCATATATCACTTAATCAAAGAAAATGTGGAATAAGGAATGATTAAAATAGATCATATTGGAATTGATTTTCAAGTGGTTGGAATACTGGCCAAGTAATTATTAGCACTTGTGTTTGAGAAACATCAGTTGAACCTCATCATTCAACCACCTCCCATTTAATGAGGAGGTTTCGGTTCTTCCTCTCCCCCAGTTATATTAATTGTTTTAATTTATTTGAGAAAGTGATAATATTTTATGGGGGAGATACGATCCAAGGGGAGTGTGTTTAGATCTCTACCATGTTAAAATACTGTTTTTGGGTTTATTACTAATGGGGGGAAAGATAAATTCAACAATATTAAAGTGATAAATGGAATAGATAAAGGTGGAGAATTAATTTTTTTTGTTATAGTAGAAATCCAATGAATTGCAATGGGGGAGAATGAGAATGAAAAAAACAATTCGTAGTTATAATAAATCCATCAAAGATTTCCTGGATATCTTTAAATCATTCCATGTCATGAGAATCCAATTAATTCTTACCCTCTTGTAATATAAAATGATCATTTATCATGTATACTTAGAGTGTTGTTGGTTGAGCTGATTCTTACCTATCAGGTTTCAGTTGTTGCTGGTGCATCATTGTATTTATCTATGATTACAAAAAAACCAAACGGGGGAGATTGTTAGACCCAAGTGTGTTTTTTCTATAACTAGACTATTGTTTTTTTTCAATCCACATTGGTTTCATCAAGGGGATTTCAATAAAATGAATCTTATAGTATATATTGAATCAAGTGTTTTTGGTGGCATAGTTTCCCAGTGTTTTATAAATTTGTTGCCCTAAAAAATCAAGAGTTTGGTTTTTGGTAATGGAATATTTTCATTTTATGAGTGGAAAATAAGTGAACCATGAAACATGGTTTTGTTGATTTAAAAAGAGGTATGCAGGAATGTTTCACAAATTTTAATGTATGAATATTATAGGAGATAATCAATCCCAAAATTTTTATGTAACACAGAATTTTATTCTAGGTATATCGATTTTCATATATGGATATCCATACATTTATAAGAATTGTCAATATGTTCATTTATCCTTATAATTCTTATATTAGATTTTAAATATTAAATTTTATGTCAACATTGAAAGTATAAATAATTACTATAGTGATGGAATTATTTTTATAAAGTGTTCAATCACACATACAATAATTTCATGCCTTTGAAAAATTTCTGTAGTTCAGACAAACTGACTCTTATGTAACACAACAATCATCCTTATAGAGAAACAAATAATCTCTATGAACTCATGGAATGACTATTACAATCATAATTTAGGATCACTGACTTTTTCTAAATTTATAGAAATTTTCCAAATGACTCTTATAAAACACTACACTAAACAACTCATATATTATTGGAAATTAGTGTTATTATGTTTAGTAATGTTTATGATATTTCTAATTTCATGAAACCAAAGAAAATAAAAATTGATCCAACTCAAAAAAATCTTAAATATAACCATTTACTCTAATGACCCAAACATTATATTTAATATTAGTTTCTTGAATGATGTTTTTTATATAATATAAATTCATACACATTCAATACAATAAAAATAGAGAATCACCTTTTCATTAATGAAGAATGTGAAATTAGTCAATAATAAATCCTATGAATAAGATTAACATTAAAATTAGACAAAAATATAAAATAATTAATATATTATGAAAACATATTTATCATTCCAATCCAACTGAATCATCACTCTTAGGAACAATAATATAGTAATGAAATCGAATACTACAAGACCAATTGACATTACAGAAATTAAAAATATATTGATCATGGAGGTGAATATTATATAATAATGTATGAACGAATGTAAATATATTTATAGGAGGTTATTTGACTATTTGAATGGTAATTTGAAAATTTGAATAGTAACATTTGAAAAAAGAATAGAAACCTGACCATTGAGAATAGTAACCTGACTATTGAAATAGTAATTTAACCCTAAACAAATAGTGTTTTATATAAATAAAATTTATCATTTATAATTAAATAAAATATAAAAATTATAATTCCATAAAATATATCTCAACATTAAATCTAAATGAAAAATTAATTTAATTCTTAATACAATATATATTAATGTATTTTTTAAAATTCGTTATTTTCATATTAAAAAATAAAATTAACTATTATAGAAAATTATTTAAATAAAATTAATTATATTTTTCCAATCATCAAATTGAAATTTTCGGAGGGTGATTTTCTGATAATTATCTGAAACTCGTTAACTTTTTCATGAATTGTAAAATACTTTTTTTTCAAATACCGCAGGCTTTATGAATAAATATAGATGTGATAATGAATTTATAAATAATAAATTTTTTATTTATACCAAAATAAAATTTAATAAGATATATTTTTATTTTGAAAATAATAATCATAATTTTAAAACCTACTGAATATTTTCATAAGTATGAAGTTAAAAAAAATATCTCAAAATAATTTTTTTTACTTTTTCACACTTTTAATTTTAATAAACTAATTAATTCCATTGATAATGAGTTCAACATTCTTTAAAACAATATTTATTATTTAGATATGATTCATAGTATCATAAAAATAACGTTTCCAGGGTTTACCTTTAATATAATATTTCATCAATATTTTTTCTGAAAGATACCCCTCTCCCCATGTATAATTAACCCCTACCTCCCTTTATAAATTCACTACTACCACACTTACCCAATACAATAATATAAAAAATCACCTATTTCTAGACCCATATAATAATTATGGATGTTCTTTAGAAAACTAAATCCATATATAAGGTGGTTTTTATACCGTGCAACTGAAGTAATGCTGATAATGGGGTGTGTATTTATATACTCATATCTCAATTTACCGTTCCCCTTATCTTCATTCAAATTCCATTAAAACACCAATAATCTCTGATTAACTAATCAATATTTTAAATTCATATTGATTTTTTTTCCGTAAATTAAAATTTTAATTTTTTAATAATTTATATTCCATACTTCTCTCTCTTCTTCATTCAATAATGTCTCATTAACGGTCGGTTAACCCATTATGAGGATGTTGCAAGTTATATTTTTTTCTCAACTGTAGAAAATTATTATAATAAATTATTCATAATATATAAATGTATAAATATAATTATTTTTAATATTCTAATGTTAATAATATATAAATACAAATTAATCTGGGCCATTAAATTGAAAAAGATATGATATTTTATGGAGTGTATAAATAAAAAAACACACTAAAAATGGAACATAAAAAATATATCCTGTTATTATAATTGATAAAAAAAATGTATAAAAAATGAACATAATTCAATTCCTATTGCATTTTTTAATAAAGGTATGTTCATTATTCTTGACGAAAAAAAGAGACAAAATAAAAGGTATTTAAGGTATGGAAATTCCCTTATTCTTATTTCCACTGAAGGACCTATTTTACCATTAATTCGTTAATATTTTTTATTCAATGTGATGCCTTCATTCCCTGTCATTTTACCCTTTCTATAATTTAGGTTTTATACCATCATGCTATCAAATTCATTTCCAATATTTTTCTAATTCAAATGAAACATTATTATATTGTGAATTCCAAAACCCTTTCCTTATGAATGGTTGTTCACCTAGATGTTAATATATTTTATTAATTTGGATATTGACATGTACGAGACCAACATTTCATTCACTATAGTTGAAAATGGTGAAATGTTATAATAATTAAGCACCTATCTATTAAAATATATTATATGAATGTGTTTCTTCATTACCAATGGGTTATTTATGAAATTATTTATTATGATCAATCTGGAAAACATTAATTTTTATATATGAATGGTTCACCCTAAGAGCACTTTTTTGAAACTGAGAAAAAAAATCCATTCACTTTTCCATATATTTTGTGATGTGATCCTCACATAGACAACAAATTTTGAGTTTGTGTAGAGATGTTTATCTATTATAGCAGAAGATGTATGTTAGATTTATATATTGAAAAATACTAATACAAAATCAGGTATAAGGTTACCTTATATGTTATTCCCAATCTGGTGGTTTAGTGGAGAGAACACCCCTCTATGATAAGACCATTGATTTCTAAAATCATTGATAAAGTGGTGTTGATTAGTTATGATTTTTAGTGTATTGAAAAAAATATTTTGGAATAAAAAATTCCCAAATAAAATGTATATACCATATAAAGAGAATAGTTCATTATAAAATATTTTATTTGACTACTCTTAAAAAAATAGACTTACCGATAAAAATTTAAGGAAGTAAAAATTTAGCGGTATTTCATAAAGGGAATATAGTTACTAAAAAAATATCCTCATGAATCCCTCATCACACAATGCCCTCTAACTATTAAAATTTAGAAACTCCTTTTCTATTTCCCCATCAGCCATTTCAACCCGGAAGTCTATAAATAGATCAATCAATTTCCAATTTTAAAAGTAATAACAATCTTCTGGACAATAAAGTAATTTGAGATCTCTAATCATGATACTCATTTTCCCATGTAGTATATCCATACCTTAGTAAACAGTCTTAGACTACCCTGACATGGTATAAGAATCCAACCATGTACTTGGTGGTCGACACTTGGTCAACACATAAATTGTAATCACATACTTGGTCAAGCCACACTTGGGTTACCTGTACTTGGCAGACCAATTCCTGGGTGACCCATACCTGGGAGACCCCTGCCTAGGTGACCCATACCTGCGAGTCCCAAACCTAGGATACCCATAATTGGGTGATCCATACCTGGGTGACCCGTACTAGGGAGAGCGAAGCCTGGTTGTCACACACATTGGAGACCCATACCTATGAAACCCAAACTTGGGGGATCCACAGTTAAGAAAACCCCATAGGTGAGACCTCATCTGGACAAACTACCCTGACAAGACATTTCCCTATTCATGATGCTTTAGAAAACATTTTTCCTACTTTTATATACCACCAGAGATGATCCCATACTCCCCTACTCAATATCTATATCGGCATGCTGTTCTAGAACTCTGGATCTTTCCCATTCCTTTCTTCACTCGTCCGATTAAAAATGGTGACTCTCACTAAAATCTTCTAGGTCCTATTTGGCAATGTTTGGGGGTGTTACACATACAACCCCGCATTTCCTTAAAAATTGTTATGAGTTGTGATACTCCTCATTATTTAAAAAATATGGGCATCTTTTTGGGTGTAAGAACCAACCAAACCTCAAAATCACCTTGGTTTTATATCCTCCTCATCTTTCCAAAAAAAATGAAATCTTATAAGAATACATGAAGCTCTTCTCACCCATTTCACTCATCTAGGCCTTAAAAACACCTCGTTACATCTCCCATACCTATGAGAATGAGTAATTATGAGGGATAGTGTGATTAAATTTCCCCCATTGAGTAAAAAAAATATACATGTGAAACAAAACAATCCCACATGGTTCACAAGTACTAGAGTGAAGGTCTCCTCCCAAAAAAGGGACATATTAGAGACCCATATTCAAACACTTAAAGAATCCCTTGGAGCCATGAGAAAATAATTGAACATGTTTTACTTCCCATTGTATCCTTTTGGATGAATTCATCTCCAGATCACACAGTTATCCCCTACATTAATCACTTATATTTTTATAATGGAAACCCTCTATATGCCATAATCTACTTTCCCAGCCTTCCCCAGTGTGATTTATCTTTTCGGGCCCTATTTCATGCCACTAATGGATAGAAACCTCCTTCTATAAAACTGATTTCTAATGGATTACAAATGAATACCTAGAAATAATGCCTCTAGAATTCCATGAACATGGTTATATACACACCTATATATCTCCTATTCTTTTTTTATTCCTTTGGTATGTGTTGTCCCACAAATTTCCTACCTGATGAGTCAGTTCCTCATGGTACATACATTTTTGTGTTCCTTTGGTAACAGTGAACCAAAACATAGGGGCAGTTCCATGGACCCCACCCAGTTTTTGAAATAATGGTTTTTCATTTCCTACCCTCATCATCTCTATGATTATGGACCTCCTCGCTTTAGAAGATGGTATGGGGAGTCAAATTCCTTTCCCATTATTGAAGGTTAGTGATGGATACTTCTTTTATCAAATATGGAACAAAAAATAAGGAATAAATAATAGATTATTCCCCTATAAATTATTTTATTTGACCAAACCCTTCATGTCCTCCATATAATGGGTTATAAAAAATAAGGGATTGGCACATCAAGTCCATTTATCTCTCTCATAGCTCAGTACTCATATACTAGTCATCGACAAAGATTTAGTGGTTTTTCAGATATTATACATCCTCTTATTTCTCACACCTATCACTCCACTCATGGTATTAGAGGTTATTGATAATCTGGAAATATCTGTGATAAAATTCATGTCTCATAAAATAATTCTTCTATGGTTTTTCCTCTTGACGTACTATATAGGTCCTCTTAATTAATGGGTCATCAAATACTTGTATCCTTATCGATGATCCATATCCCATGTGATAAAAACCATCAACATCCTTTGTATGAGTGGTTCCTCAAATACATGTATCCTTTTCAAAAGTTCTATAACCCCTACAAGGCCATTCACCATATCAATTCCATATGTGTGGGTCCTCAAAAGAATGATCAATATTAATGGGCCATATCCCCTATTAAAAAAATCCTCAAAGGGAATCCTTCGTAGGTGTATGACCAAAAAAATGAACAACAACACATTTGATTCCCATTCGAATGTTATACATAGTAATCCACCCTATGTCTCAGAATCAACACCCCAAAATAACACTAATTTTCTTGAGAACACATTACTAGTAGGATCATATCCAGTCTGGGAGGCCACTAATATTATACTTTCAATTCGATGATTTGGTAGAAGTTCAACACTAAACATTGATTTGGAACATTTCTCCAATATTTCCTCATCGCATTACATTAAACTTTAGAGTTTGTTCCACATCACATGACCACAAAATGTATGATGTTACCATTATGTGGCACCAAACTATGTGGGTTCTAATTCCTTTCACAATGATACATTGGAATCCTATCTCATGGGCCAATTAATGACATCCAAAAAAATCTCATCTCTAAGGATTGTGATAACTTCTAGAGTTATCTAATGTGTCTCTTAAATTTAGCATCATAACAATAATCAACCCAAGAGTATCTAATCTGTATAAAAAATATACCATTGATGGGGAACCTCGAATACATAAAAATGTCATTATCAATTAATATTCTCATATACATAAATATGATTCTAATGACCATCATGTTTGATGATAATTGATTTTTGACACATTGGTGGCCTGTGTTGTATATTAGAAAAAATATTCATGAACATGTCTTAAATCATTATGAGAATCAACGATTAGGAAATAATTATTATAAAAAGGTGTGATGATTCCAACTTCCCAAATAGTTGACAGATTTCATTCCCTAAGAATAATTGTATCTATATCCTAATGAAAAACTTCCCTTCAAGTAATAGTTCATCAAACATCTCAAAATAAGGGAACTACTGGGTTTTTCTAACTTCCTGAAAAAAATTCACAGGAAGCTGTTCAAAAATGGTGAAACATAAGTGAATGATTGAAAAAAATTTAAACCCCTACAATCAATCATGTGAAATCCATGACAAAAAATGTCATCTGAAAAAATGATGGTGATCCTAATATGAATCTTTAACAAAATTGACTATGTATCCCACATTTCATGACCATTTGTTTACTCAAAATGATATAGGGCCTACCATGGATCCAGAACAATTAATTGGACATGGGTTTGTTTATTTAGATTTTTATTTTATGTGGTTTTGTTATTTTTTTCATATGTATCCTGACACATTCAACCATGTACACATTTGATCCCAAAGGCTCTATACTACTTCTATAATTCTTACATGTCGACCATTGCACAAGTTGTGTCCTTGACTAAATAGAGGAAATAATTACCTACCGAGTGACTTCAATGTTGGGTATTAAACACTTTGGTTGGGGAGTAATTCCTAAATTGTATTATCCAAAAGTTGGAGGCCAATAAAAATTTCATTCAACTCATGATGGACCACCAGCTGTCCACTCGATGAAGGCTAGTGACCCAGAAGTAGAAGACACCAGATGTGGTCTAAACATTTTTTGGGTTCCTATCCTCAGAAAAAAGGTAAAATGATCCTAAAATATCATAGGTAAGAATGTCAAGAGGCCACTGACAACCCTGTATAGATAGAATATGGGTCATTCTATAAGGATTCAACTATAATCTTCAACCACTAGCATCATGTGGAAACAAACCCTCAACATGAAGGAGTTGTTAGCATCATGATTCGGTCCCTAAAAAATCTATCTCGAGTATACAATATGGGAGGTAGAGGGAAATGACAGGACAATAAGGAGTAGTTTCATAACTTTGTTCTCTAAAAATAATCCCTCTAGTCATATTATGAAGCAAACTATAAGAAACCAAAAACACCTTCCTTCACCCATCTGTCTAAATAACATATTTCGATTGTATTGTAGGAATCACACAAGTCAAATTCAGAAGAAAATTATATGTAGTAATAAAAAATTACTTTAACTATGAAGCACACTAATATTTGATGGATGAAAATGAAAATTAGGAGCACACCTCTACCAGAATCTATAATTCATTCCAAAACAGTTTGTTATCCTTTGAAAAACCCATCTAGAAAATCCTGATGAAAATATGGGGAGACGCATGTCTCCCAACCTGTACCTGAGTCTTATCATTATGTAAAAATATTAAATAGATGATAGGAGTATGAACAAACACTTGATACAGCCATGGAATTGGAATATATCATAGTTCCATCTGCTGAAGTTACCCTATGCATTCTAAAAATTTTTAATGTACAGACACAAATTTATTCCAAAATATTACAAAATCTTAAAGATATAATAACTATAGATGAAATAGTGTAGGGGAAGACCCCCAAATCCTTCCCCACCATTAGGGTGACTCACCAATACAATGAGAGGGTTACTCCAGGGCACAAAAAAATTTCTACTCTCATACAAGATAGCGGTGGGAAATTTTCACTATTATATATGAAAAAATGGATCGGTTCTATACTCCTATCGCAACTGGTGTTCTTTAGTCTACTAAGGTGTCTATTATAGGTCAGGCACAAATCCCTACCAAAAATCTAGAATCCTATTTTCTAAATTATAGTAGTGACATGTGATCTAATCAAGTAATATTCTATTTATAAAGAATTTTATACTATGAATGTGGCCCTAATAACCCCCGATAAGGCTAAAAAATAAGCCTTATGAATGGTCGTTTTAAAATTAAGTGTTTATTTACAATCCTTATCTTCGTAATCATGGTGTTCTTCAAACCCAATTTCATTTATCTATGTATTTTAAATATCATATTCTTCAGTTACAAATTTATGTAAATATAAGTAAAAGTTCTTGAGGTCCTCCTCAAGAATATTTTAATAAAGTCATACTTCATGTTTAGAATTAGATCAATCATGAGAGACCATCTCCAGATGAGTTTTATATCATACCTTAGAATAGACTAAAGATAAAATATCAAGGATTCAATCCCCTTGAAATCATCCACCATAAACTTCCTTACTAGGGTATATGCTATAGGAATTATCCATATATTTATACATAAAGTTGTGATGGTATTCCTCTGCATGGTGGAACTTTACTTCAGTGAGGATTTCATTCCCTTTCCAATTTAATTTTGAGAAATCCCACTTACCATGAAGAACATGGAAAATGATGATAGTCATGCCTGATGCCTTTTCATTTACAAGTGATATATTTTCCCAATCACATGACATCCTAAGGAAACAGTCATTCTCTACACCATGCAAGTATTTCATGCCATCAAATTGTTGGTTCTGGGCGCAGCGAAAGCACGTTTATGGGTTTGCCCAACATTAATTTTAACGTTAAACAATGTTCAATCAAAGATATGTCACGATATAAAATGTCGAATCTTCGGAATAGAACAAAGAACGAAAAGAAAAGAAGAGTCCTGGAACCCTTGAGGAGGATCATCATATGCTGATTATAATTAATTTAATTAATGCATAAGAATTACCTCATTGGAATTCTTTCTTCGTTGATGTGTTCGGTCACGATTCGGTGAACCGTCGTTGCGTCGTAGAATCCAAGTGTAGGATTACTCTAGCAGTTATCCACACGTGTGTCATGTATCTCCGGACATCGCCGAAGGGATCTTCGGGTGGTAGCGTGGAAGAACCTTCGCTTGTGATGTCCGCCTTCGACCGCCTTGATCCGGTGGAGGATCTTGCTCTCGTAACTTGAGGGAATTCTTGGTGGAAAGGGAATTATATCTTGGATTGAGAGTATTTCCAAATCCATTATGCACACCAATCTCTCTCCAAATTGTTGGGGTTGCAAGGGTATTTATAATCGGGTTTGAGGTTAATAGAGTTATGACAATAAATAAACGCGTTATGCGATTTATTTATTTCATTAACTCTTATTGAAAACCCCCATGTCAATTTATTAATTCCTTGACATGTGCCCACGGTTATTATAATAAATATCATTTAAAAAAACAATATTAAATCCTCAAAATCCCAACTGGAAGAACTACAAGGCGTGTACTTGTTTTCCATAAAACTACACGGCGTGTATATTTAATATACAAGGCGTGTACTTTTATTTTCCATTTTTCACCACCACATTTATTAGACCTTGAGTAATGACTATTTATTTCTTAAATAAATGTAACTACATTACTCGCTAATAAATATATTATTTCTTCCACAATATATTCTCTCAAATTACTAGTGTCAAAATAAATACGATCAGACATCCTTAAATAATTATTAAACCATAGTCGAGAATAATATTTATTTAACTTGTTAAATTAATATTTAATTGAGATACATGGACACACTTAGTGTGTGACCCTATAGGCCTCTTTCTCAGTGGCATTAGGCTGAGCCTACCTAAAGTCCAAAGTTAGCATCTAACAACACAACAAGGCACCCATAGAGAAAGAAGTTAACACCGCAATGACGTGTCACCTCCTACGAACACTTACCGTGTAATATAATCCCTTTTTCTGGATATCTCCAATCAAGCGGGTTGCATTCTAGTTCCATCAACCCATGTTCTTGATTATTCTTTCTTTGACTTCCCATAATTGAATTTTCCCATACCTTACCATGGCCATGGATTTATTTAGTCTATACCAATTCCATCAAAGGGCCTGAGATATCTACTTTTGTTATGGAACGGAAGGGACAAATCCTTTATCGCATTATCTATTAATGCGGTATTACTCGTGATGCACAAAACATATCCTACCTCACTGTGAACAGTGTGTCATCACAGTTTTCATCAATACATATAAGTGTGCGAGTTGTAATACCCATTAATAATAATCTTAAAGTCTAAGGACCAATACAAACGTCCGAAGATAGGTACATCCAATGACACTATGAAATGTGGATTTCCTACTGGCGGGTCTCGTTCTCATAATATCCTCCTGGATATTACCAAGGGCACACACCATGGGAAGGTGCCTCAATGTTTTATGAGTCCTCACCCCTAATGACCTGTATTATTTGTGTCCCTCAAATAATATCGTCTGGCCATAGAACATACATTCAATAACAGTGTTATGGCACTTCCGGGTACTCATCATAGCAAGGATCCGCTACGACCCTTTAATGCAACAGCTTTCCTTAGGACATTATCACATGACATGTCACGCAGAATAACAATCAAGATGTGATAATGCTTTTATCTAATGAATAAAGTAAAAAAGTAGTTGGTTCTAGACCACCAACTCCAACAGACTCCCACATGGACTAGAGCTAACTACTAACAACCTTTAACCCGCTAGCTCTCACATGATATTCATGCTTCTGCTGAGATAGGCCTTTAGTCATGGGGTCTTCCATGTTCTCTTCCATGGACACTCTTCTCACTGCAATTTCACCCCTTTGATAGAAATCCCTCAATAGGTGATACTTCCAGAGTATATGCTTTGTCCATTGATGTGACCTTGGTTCTTTTGCAAGAGACACCACTGTAGTATTATAGCAATACAATGTAATGGTATCTTTACTGCTAGGCACCACATCATGCTCCTGGAAAAAGTTCTGAATCCAGACGGATTCCTTGGCTGCATCAGAAGCCACTATATACTCGGACTCCGCTGTAGAACCGGTGACAACTTGCTGCTTTGAAATCTTCCAGCTCAGAGCTCCTCCATACACCAGGAACATATCCTTAGTTCTTCTCAGATACTTAATGATAGTCTTAACTGCAGTCCAATGTTGTTCTTCTGGATTTGCTTGATATCTGCCTGCCATGCTCAGTGCATAGGAAACATCAATACTGGTACATAACATGGCATACATGATGGATCCTATAGCCAAAGCGTATGGGATCTTGCTCATCCTATCTTTCTCCTGTTGTGTCTGGGGAAACATTTTCTTAGAAAGATGTAAGCCATGTGACACTGGAACCAATCCCCTCTTGGATTTTTCCATACTAAATCTCTTTAGTATCTGGTCAATGTATGTACCCTGACTTAGTCCAAGCAGCCTCTTGGATCTGTCACGAATGATCTTGATCCCTAGAATATAGGCTTCTTATCCTAAGTCCTTCATGGAAAAACACGTGTTCAACTAGTCCTTAACTAACTGTAAGGCTGGTACATCGTTTCCAATAATCAATAAGTCATCAACATATATCACTAGGATGACGACCACATTCCCATTAAATTTCTTATAAACACATGGCTCACATTCGTTCTTAATGAAACCAAATTCCTTTATGGCTTCATAAAATCGAATGTTCCATGACGTGGATGCTTGCTTCAATCCATAAATGGATTTTAGTAACTTGCAAACTCGTTTGGATTCACCTGGTGTCACAAACCCTTCTGGTTGTGTCATATAGACATCTTCCTGAAGGTTCCTGTTAAGGAATGCTGTTTCGACATCCATCTGCCAAATATCGTAGTCATGGTAAGCTGTTATGGCAAATGTGATTCTTATGGATTTAAACATGGCAACTGGCGAGAAGGTTTCATCATAGTCAATTCCTTGACGCTGTCTGAATCCTTTAGCCACTAGCCTTGCTTTATAGGTGCTAACTTGACCTTCCATTTCTAGCTTTCTTTTGAATAACCATTTGCATCCAACAGGCTTTACATCAACTGGCTCATCGACCAAAACCCAAACTTGGTTCTGATACATGGAATCCATCTTAGAATTCATATCTTCTAGCCATCTTGCAGCTTCTGAGCTTTCTACTGCTTCTTTGTGGGAGAGAGGTTCATCATTTTCCAACAATAATGACTCACCATCCTCGGTGACTAGGAAACCAAATCTCTCTGGTTCCCTTACCTCTCTTGAGCTCCTACGCAGTACTTGTGTTTCTGGAACCTCTTCCACAAGGACCTGTGGAACTTGTTCCTGTACCAAATCCTGTATATCTTGAGCATCAACTTCGTCGAAGTCAATCTTGCTCCCACTATCCTTCTTGAGGATCTGCTCCCTCTCAAGAAAGACAGCTCGTCTGGCGACAGTCACTTTCTTGTCTTGAGAGTTATATAGGTAATATCCTTTCGTTTCCTTGCGATATCCTATAAAGATACACTTTGTGCCCAAGGGTGCTAGTTTTTTGCCTGATAAGGCCTTAACAAATGCCTCGCATCCCCATACATGTGTGTGCAATAAAGTGGGTTTCCTTCTATTCCATAACTCGGATGGAATTCCATTTTCTGCCTTAGTTGGTACTTTGTTTAATATGTATGTTGCAGTTTGTAATGCATATCTCCAAAAGGATAATGGAAGATCCACATGACTCATCATTAACCTCACCATGTCCAACAAGGTGTGGTTCCTCCTTTCACTTACACCATTGCACTGTGGTGTATAAGGAGGAGTGATCTAAGATAGAATACAAGACTCTCGTAGAAGATCGATGAACTCTTGGTTCAGATATTCTCCACCTCGATCCGATCGAAGCATCTTTATCTTCTTACAAAGCTGATTCTCTACTTCATTCTTGAATTCCTTAAATTTCTCTAAGGACTCCGAATTATACCTCATTAAGTAGACAAAGCCATATCTACTCAAATCATCAGTAAAATTAATGATATAAGGATATCCACCTCTAGCTTCTACTAGAAATGGTCCACACACATCCGTGTGTACCAATCCTTGAAGCTCTGTGGCCCTTTCACCTTGTCAACAAAAAGGCAGCTTGGTCATTTTTCCTTGTAAACAAGCGTGACATCTATCAAGTGTTTTTAGATCAGAAGAGTCTAAATAGCCATCATGGCAAAGCTTTGTCAAATGCTTCTCGTTCACATGACCAAGGCAGTGATGCCATAACTGGGTGATGTATGAGTCATGTGAGTTTGTTTCGTTATCGATTTCCAACACTTGGTTTTCGTAATTCAATACATACAAACCATTATTTAAATGTTCCATACCATAACATACATTGTTCTTATAAAAGAGACAACCCATATTTCCAAATTTGAAAACAAACCCCTCCATATCCAAAAAAGATGCAGAAATTATGTTCTTGGTAACACTAGGCACATAATAACATTTATGTAAAACCAAAATCATCCCAGTCGGCAATGAGAGGTGGTAGTCACCAATAGCCAACGCAGCCAGCCTTGCTCCATTGGCAGCTCGAAGATCCACCTCTCCTCTGGCGATCTTTCTAAATCTACTTGGTTCCTACATTTGAATACAGATGTGAGCCCCACAAGCTGTATCTAATACCCAATGTGTAAAAATAAAAAGATTTCACTTGATAACAAACGCACATTTTGCATCCCCATGCTTCTGGGAGTAGTTCTTCATCTAGTGGCCATGCTTACCACATGAAAAACACACTTCTTCCCATTCCTTGCCCTACTTCTGGATCTTCCCCTTCTTGGAGGGACGGTGCTCTAGGGATTCAGACCATTTATAAGTCTTTGGCCCCTTTGCCTTGTCCTTCCTTTTCTTGTTCACCATAAAGACCGTGGGTTTGTCATGACCCATGTCCTTATATACCTAGAGAATGAAGCTCAGAAGCTCTGATAGACTCTTCTCATTTCTGCTCATGTTATAGTTGACAATAAAGTTAGAGAAGGTCTTGGGCGGTGATGATAGGATGAGATCTGTACGCAACTCATCCGGGAATTTAATCCCTATGATGTCCAAGCGTTCAATGTAGCCAATAATCTTGACTACATGAGGCCCAGCTGGCGCATAACCTCAAAGCTTTGTGGTAAAAAAAGCATTGGAGATCTCATACCTCTCTTGTCTTGCCTTCTCTTGGTAGAGATCTTTATGTTGACACGTCATGATATACACGTCCATGTTTTCATGTTGCTTCAAGAGCTCCTTAGACATGGCCGATAGCATGAATCACTAGACATTTGGGGCATCATCCATTTGTTTCATGTAGAGAAATAATTCCTCATCACTAGCCTATTTCCCAGGCGCAACTGGAATAGGCTCTTCCAGCACATATAATTTCCTTTCGTGGCAAAGGACGACGCGTAAATGCCTCTTCTACTCTTGGAAATTGGTGTCGGTGAGAAGGTTTTCTTTTTCGAGTATGGTGTGCAATGATATTTTTGAAGTCATTTTTCTTGCCGTTTCAACAAATTAAGATGAGCAAAGGTTTAGTACTTTATTACAGAAAATTGAGACAAATAAATAAATTAATACTTATTAGTCTCCCACTATTTTATCAAAATCCAATATCCCTCACCATTGACTTCGGAATATTATATTGCGTGAATATTCTAGTGGAAATGATCCATATTTCCCTTCGCATTACCCCAACTAGGGTTGGTCAAGCAACTAGAAGGGTTCTAGGTAGGCATTCCAAATTCCAACTGCATTAACTCACAGCTCCTTCATCCGCTGAGTGGACTCCCCAATCCAGAAATCCTTTTGGGACTTCTTCAACCTTTGGATCTTAGTCACACTAAGTCCTGCTGTGGCAGTCAACCCTTGATGCGAACCAAGTCATGTCATCCCAGAACCTTGATTTATAATTCCCCGATAATTGAAAGCACCCCAAATAGGGTTGGTCAAGCCCTTTGAACTATGGTTCGATTCTATCCCAGATTATGGAAGGCTATGCCGACTTAATTTTTATTTTGAGGTATTTTATCCTTATACGTAAATTTCCATTTTATTATCTTTGATTTCATGCTTGTTAATATTAAGTGGGATATACTTAAGTGATTAACCATGTCTAAGATAATATTTACGTATAAGTCGGTTTTATTTTAGTTCCATCTTGCATGCTCGTTTAATTCATTAATTGTGTGATCGTGACAACACACCCACAATAAATAAACCATGCAACTGAAAGAAATAAAATAAATGGTATGATAATGAGCTTTTCTATTGTTTAGTTTATCTAGAGGTTGATAAACTAACCCCATACCTAGGGTAGAAACACCTTGAACCTTTTGGCTTCGTGTTTACAGCTTTCCACTTGTCCACCTTTGTATCTCCTTGGATTGGTTTCACCTTGGCTCATGACTTGAGCCGCCTCCACTAGCTTGGAAGCTCCATCCATTACATATGCATTTATCTCACACACAGATGAGGGGTAAAAGGGGTTTTTACATAAAAGAATCCTTGGGCGCGCAGGCCTTACATATTAATGAGGAGATGGCTCGTAGGCCAACAAATTTAATTGAAATAAATTAATTAAAAGAAACCATTTACATAAAAAGGTCTCGGTCTAGCTCATGATCATCCATACATGCAACGATATTTACACATAAATAAAACTAGAATTCAATTCTTTAATCGTTCTTCTTTAAGATAAATCATGCTCGAATCAATTAATTATCTTTAATTAATCAATCATTTTATCTTAAATCCCTTTTATGAATTTCCATTAGATTCTTTTCCATCATAATTTTAAAGAAATAAATTCATTTATAATTATCCTTGTACGTAACTTGTACCTTGGAGGCAACCCGGTGAATTCCCATTTATTACGCAAATGTTAAATTAAACACATATATATAAAACACCTATCAAGTGTTGTGCCTCAGCTTTACACCTTCACCATGGTACACGTATCAAGGGTTTGTATAATATAATAATAAATTTTAATAAATCTGCGTAATTTGGGTGAGTACACGGCGTGTAGTTCCGACTACACGGTTTGTACTTTTCTTCACTGTCCATCCGAAGTACACATCCGAGGACATGGCGTGTTAGTGTACTTCGGAAATTTTCGGAGTATACAGCGTGTACAGTGGGACACACACCATGTAGTTTCCACATTACACGGTTTCCAGCCAGGCAGGTTGTGTACGGAGTACACGACCAAACCCTAACCCAAAGGGACTACACGCCGTGTTCATTGGACTACACGGCGTGTATTCCGGAAACCGTGTGCCACCTGTTTCTGGTCAACACATAGTGTCTTAAATTCTTAGAAAGAATCCAATACCCGGCCTGATTTGGCAGATCAGTCAATGCATTGAACCTAGACTACACGGTGTGTACTTCCGAATACACACCGTTTATTCTGGTGTTATACGGCCAGAAACGTTTGGATCCTCCGGATGAGTTCCTCTATTTTATTTTAATCAAAATTAAAAGAATAATTCATTTCTGTGAGGTGAACGAGAAACGAGGGAGGAGGAATAGATCTCGATATTCAGATTTCCAGAATGATTAAACCTGAATTGAAATAACTAAATTATTAAATGCATAAATTACCAAAGAAAAACTAAATAATTATAATCAACGATATGACCCCCCTCTGATACCACTTGTAGGTTTCGGGCGCAGCGGAAGCGCGTTGATGGGTTTTCCCAACATCAATTTTAACGTTAATCAACGTTCAATCAATGATCTGTCATGATATAAAACGCTAAATCTTTGGAATAGAACGAAGAACGAAAAGAAAATAAGATCCTCGGAACCCTTGATGAGGATCAACATATGTTGATTATGATTAATTTAATTAATGCATAAGAATTACCTCGTTGGAATTCTATCTTCGTTGATGTGTCTGGTCACAATTCGTTGAACCGTCGTTGCATCGTAGAATCCACGTATAGAATTCCTCTAGCGGTGATCCACATGTGTGTCACGTATCTCTGGACGTCGCTGAAGGGATCTTCGGGTGCTAGCGTGGAAGAACCTTCGCTTGCGATGTCCGCCTTCGACCGCCTTGATCTGGTGGAGGATCTTGCTCTCGTAACATGAGGGTATTCTTGGTGGAAAGGGAATTCTCTCTTGGCTTGAGAGTATTTCCAAATCCGTTGTGCACACCAATCTCTCTCCAAAATGTTGGGGTTGTGAGGATATTTATAATCGGGTTTGAGGTTAATAGAGTTATGATAATAATTAAACACATTACGCATTTTATTTATTTCATTAAGTCTTATTGAAAACCCCCATGTCAAATTATTAATTCCATGACATGCGCCCACACTGATTATAATAAATATCATTTAATAAAACAATATTAAATCCTCAAAACCCCAACTGGAAGAACTACACGGTGTGTACTTTTATTTTCCATTTTTCTCCACCACATTTATTAGACCTTGAGTAATGACTATTTATTTCTTAAATAAATGTAACTACATTACTCGCTAATAAATATATTATTACGTCCACAATATATTCTCTCCAATAACTAGTGTCAAAATAAATGAGATCAGACATCCTTAAATAATTATTAAACCATAGTTGGGAATAATATTTATTTAACTTGTTAAATTAATATTTAACTAAGATACATGGACACACTTAGTGTGTGACCCTCTGGGCCTCTTTCTCAGTGGCATTAGGCTGAGACTTCCAAAAGTCCAAGGTTATAGTCTAGCAACACGTCGAGGAACCCATAGACAAAGAAGTTAACGTTGCAATGACATGTCACCTGCTACGAACGCTTACCGTGTAATATAATCCCTTTGTCTCGATATCTCCAATCAAGCGGGTTGCATGCTAGTGCCATCAACCCATGTGCTTGATTATTATTTCTTTGAATTCCCAAAATTGAACTTTCCCATACCTTACCATGGGCATGGATTTATTTAGGCTATATCAATTCCATCAAAGGGTCTGTATAAAGTGGATATCTTCATGCTACATTGATGTACACAACAAGATCAGTATGTATTGACCAATTTTTTTCTTATAAAAAAAATATATTTTATTACAACTAATATCCAATCCATTCCATTGTAATATTATTGATACACCATCAAATTTTCAGTATGAACCTCATAGTTGAACAACACCTAAAATTTTGAAAACAATGAGGATATATTCAATACATATGTCTAGATTCATTAAATGATTTTCCATATCTAATCACCAATACCACATTTGGTGTTCACATTAGAAGATGGGGAAAGGATGGAGATTTTCATTACACCTAATCCCTCAATCATAAAATACAACTAAATGTGACATCATGTAATGTCATATCCTCATTCGAGCTTCAATAGATATTATATGATCACAATAGATGTTATTTCTAGTAAAACCCACCCCAAACCCACTCTTTAATATGTTGGTATACATGAAAATTATCCATCAAAAAACATTGTTGTCAAGCATCCACAAATATTGAGCGAGCCTCCCGCTTATGAGAGGACAGTCTTCATGCATAACAAATTTTATTGGAAGATGGTGGATCGAGTAAAAATTATATAATTCACCTATCAAAATATTTAATATGGATCCATTCAATCAAGAAATAATTCACGGATGCAACAATCATGGAAATATCATTGAAACTTTATTCATCAAGGATGGGATGGTATTTAAGACATAATTAAAGGTTAAAAAACATTGTCGAAATTTTGTAGAAAGGGAATAGGAAAAGACCCAGACCATAGTTCACAATACATTTTTTGTATTATTTAAAAAACATGTTTTTGGAAAAGAGGGAACCAACATGACCTACCATCAAATCCCACATAACCTAAAGCCATTACACATCACATTAAAAATTCATAAATTTAACCAGCCGCCATAAACCACCATGACAAAAACCACGACGCCAGATACAAATTTCAAAATTTAAATTTCAAAAAACCATAAAACCGAGAAACCATCTCAACTCACTTCTAACCAATCACCATCACCTAATCGCTATAATCACATAGCCGATGTTGCTTCACCGTTGTCACCACCATCATCACACATCATGTTTGATCATCTTCTTCATCAACACTTCAAGAAAAAAACTCCCACGTCATCACTTCCCTTCACTAAACACCTCGAACTAGGGTCTCGTTTCCTTAAGAACTGATTATAGCCTGAACACCACATCCCAAATCTCCAATGAACCATTGCTCCTAATCAACCTGAAGAGGATAAATGGAACTTGGGGTCAAGGCAGGGTTCAAGAAGCATAAATTTCAGGGGAATGAGACTTTTTCCAAGAACAAACCCAGCAAACCACACCGAACAACATCATACCAAACATTTTAGAAATTCTAGTATAATAATTGAGCTGAACCACTAACGATATCTAACACCACTAATGTCATCTACCATCTCCAGCACTAAACGAACCACTGTTTTCAGCAAGGACCCCATTATCGCGGGAAACACCATAACACTAAAATACACCTGGAACAACATCGATCAAAGAACCAATACCAACTTTAGAAAACTCAATCTACCATTGCCAAACCATCACAAACACCCGGAAGGAACCACCCGCAATATCCCCAAGGAAACGAAGAAAAAATCCTAGAATCAACGAAACATCTTCTAAAGTATATGAACCCGCCACACATCATCCAGGGGAGCTTGAAGAAGCATTTGTCCACCAAAAAGAAACAGAGGACGATATAGTACCTCTTAGGGCTGTAAGTACCGCCACAAGATCTGTAAGGGGACCTCGGGAACAGTATCTAGAACAATCATGATAGAGGACCGCCACCTATGTCTTGAACTCCAAATCAATCAAAACAGTGTAAACCGAAAGCGGGTGATGTGGCGAGCGACAAACCCACCCAACAAGAAAATGATAAGGAACATATGCATCCAAAAAACGAGATGCAGATGGAGTAAAAGTGGTGAAAAATATGTAAAATAAGGTTACTAAGCCCACAAAGAAATTAGTTACAAATGAGATAAAAACAAGAAGAGGAGCCTCCCAAAATCGAGGTGAGGAAGTGAGGAAACCCTAGGAGCCACCAAAACCAAGATGATGAAGCGAGGAAAACCTAGTAGCTGAGAGGGTATCCCAGTGAATGAAGATCAATCACCTAGACTATAGTGTTGGGAAGTATTTACCCCAACATCCTCCTCCACAATGTATGTTTGTAATCATATGATTTGGGGGTACACCACAAAATTGTTCTTTATAGAATATCGTATTTCATGACCTTGTGTCCTTAATGAGAACAAACATAATGAAATTGTCTGGGGATTCACTTCATATCATCATTCATCATATGATTATAAGAGGACCAACAAAAAATAAGATAAGGCCTTTTGGTGGTAAAAAACAAAATATGTCTCCCAATGAAGCTATAGGAATTCTAGTAATGAGTTGTGCATCGATAAAAAACATTGGAAACAAAAAAGATTCAATGGATCATGATTCATATATAAAATAATGGGTGTAATAAGTTTATGATCATAATATGGTCGACAATGAAATGATTGAAGGAGGATTATGTATCTGAAACTAGAGGATTGATATGGAATTTGAGATTCCCTCTACCACTCAAGTACTACCTCCTGAATAGGTATCCACCATGAAAAATATTTAATGAATGGATTCAATCCACCTACCTCCCAAAAAGGATGTACCCCTCTGACTAGGAAATATTTTCTCATCTGTTTGAAGAGATAAAAGAGTTGGGGAAACTCGATGCTGAACTAATATGAGGAAACATCCGTACTGGATATGTTTTATAAGAAGGGACTTAGATCACACTCACGGTAGGAAGACCTTAGAAAATAGGGTTCATCCTAGTAGGTGAAATCAAGACTGAATAATATTGGGTACTGAAAACCAATAACCACAGACCCCACAATAGCAAGATATCAGGAGTTCCTTCAATTTAGGGGAAAATCATTTTGTATATAACACATCATCACATACCAATACCATTATGATACCCACCATGGGTACAAATAGAGCCTCTATATATGGTCCATCGAACTGTTCCCACAACATAAGATCCTTTTCAACAAGATATCCATCAGGGTATTATCAATACTATTGAGACATTAAGATATTTATTGGGTGTTATAGAATAATTGTGTGAACCAATAAAACTAGAAAAGAATTTGTATCTTGAATAAGTTGATCCACCCCTACCACTACCAAATTTTGGTAACACTATATTTCCAATTTTTAATGGATCAGAGGATTCGAAGAAATGATTGATGCTTAATACCCATTGTGATCCATTGTGGGGACTCCTATACAATAATATGTATTTAAAATTAGGATCTTAATGAAAACACGACAAGGTCCATTATTCATATGGTATACTAATTTGCTGACTTAGTAAATTATAGGATGTGAAGATCTCCAACCTTAGTTTTTCTATCAATTCAGTTAAACACTATAAAAGATGAAATTTATTGATCTCACAAACAAAAATAATTTGAATAATGAGAGGTTATTATATTTCATTTCATTGTGTAACGGATTGATCTACTCCATAAATATATAACTTCAAGATGATGATTTCTTTCTGTATTTATAGATAATCTCTATGATGAATTTCATACACTGCTCATACCTGTGAAACATATAGGAGGGTTTTGGGATCTCACCAAATTTTCTCACTGATTATAAGAATCTTTTCTGAAAACCAAGGCTTATTCATACGTAATTCTGATAACTCATTGGAAGAGAAAAGGTAAAGTAGATTTCATGGAAGTCACACTTTATCCAACATCAAATAATGTGATATATCATGTTTCACCATATCCTCTACATCACTAACTACCCCCACATATTCGGGATTAGAAATGGTAGCATAGGAAAAACCATTTTCAGCAACTAAAAAAGGTTTATTTGTTCTGTGATGATAAATTTTATGGCTACTTCAATGAATATTTGGGGAATAGCTTGCTCAAATTGTGAAACCAAAAAATTCATAATCATGTAGGTCTCATGGATCTCCCAAATAATTTACCCTTCTTCCATGATTTCAGTCACACTATTAACAAATTATGTATTTTCATAGTATTATTGTAAATATTAGTGGAATCCTGGAATGTAAATCTAGGAAAATAAATTAAGCATGTAGCTTGTGTTTTTATTATGAATTATGATGAAGATTACGAATATAAAGAGGTTAATAATAACGGTGTGCATATGTTTACTGAGAGTATAAATATAAATAAAATAAACCAAACTTTTGTTATACCCTCAACTACTTCTCCAAGGTCAAGTCCAATGTCACCAACACCGTAGTCCTCCAAAATCTTGTCATCTACAAATTGACTTGGCGAGAAGTGTGGAAATAAAACACAGAAAGATACACCTTTAAAAAATAAAAATATTTATTTCAATCTATTGTAAATTATTACTTAGGTTCCATAATAATGATTATTTCCCCACCAAATGATACAGTGGTCACCGCTCTATCAAACGATACCATAGGAGTTGACCCATTAGACAAAATAATCATCTAATGCATAATAAATCATCAGCAACATTATTGTAATTTAATAAATGGAACCCTTATCTAAGGATGAATATTTTTGTAAATTTGAGTCCCCTACATCTGATTGGATAATTTAAGGAAGAGGCCACACAGTATGAGGAATCATGGGAATACATTATTGTGGCAGAAATCAATTCTATGTCCATGTTCCAGCTCAGACTGTCTATACTGCTGAAACTCAAGGGGGAAACCCACAATGAGCCTTGAAAGAGCATGAATGTTCCCATATATATTCTAATGGTTTACCTAAACTTGTTATCATAAAGATCCACTAGATGGTAAATCATTGAAAAAACATCCTCAGCATGTTGGCAAACCTAGTGGACATTATCCTCCAAGGATAGAAGAAATTTCATCTCTTGTTCTAAGGGAATATCTTTTTATGTCAAGTGATTTAGTTTTTAAAATGCATGTAAATGAGTTTCTCCATGTAGGGATGAACATATCTATAGAACATAAATATGAAAATATCTAATAATTGTCTTTTTTTTCCAACCAAGTTGTCTGTCTCAGAAGCTCTTTGTCTATAGAAAGGCCTCTGATAAGCGCACATAGAAGTTTGGATAATCACTCAAGAGTTTAAATTTAGGGATTTTGGGGCTGATTTATATAATTTAGGTATATATAATTATTAATTCAACATATTTATCTATTTTATATAGTATGTAATATATGACATTTTACAAGGACATTAATAACCTTTTATGTATATGTTTGGATAAATGATGTTGATATCAGATGAGATTTAATTGGAAACAGTTTAGGATTTGGCCTTATTGAATTACAAACACGTTGAATGTTGGAAATACTAAAGCTCACTTTTCTCCTTCTACTATAACTCTACCAAGCTATGAAAATAGTGATAAAATTAATCTTTAGAGAATCAATATCAAGTCTTAGTTTGGGGACCTCGTATATGACTCAAAATTTCAAGTCGTTTGGAAATACATAGCTTTCAACGTTCTTCACGGAAGGTCATGGTTGCATCAGAATGGGTAATTCCCTTTTCTATATGACAAATGTATCAAATATTTAACTAATGGTTAAGTTAGAAAATTTCATTTTGATAAATCTCTATTTCAATCCTATGAATCAGAACATAGTTATAAATTATTCTACTGAAGGGAAGGAAGCAACCCATGAATGATGTTTAGACTAAGGTTTCTACCCCAAATGGTATATAAGTGGCCCAAGTTAATCAATTTAGAAAACTCATTTAGGAATATGGAGTTACCATCAATTAGTTATAATAAATGGGACCAAATTTATTAAAATAGTTAGCTAGATTCACGATATCCATTACGTTGACTGATCTTAGTAGTTCCAGAAATACATTGACTCCTTAAATAGTAGTAAAAGTTTGGTTTAAAGGATATCATTCCATCCCTTAATCTTTGAAAGATTCCTTCCTCATCAAATCATTGAGAAGATGATGTCATTTCAACAAGAGATAATGAAGATACAAATAATATGTTCCTAATCTCTCCATTGAAGCTTCAAAGAAATGTCACATTGTTAGTAATGTTGGAGGAAGCTACTTCACCCTATGAAAGTCAAATTTTTGAAACCTATCAAAAAACTATGAAATTTACAACATCACCTACTCCCCCAATGAGTAAGAATAAGAGGAATAGAAAGAGTTAGGGGAAGAGGATGAGTTCCTCAAGGTTTCCCTACAATATTTGAGAAAGTTTCCTAAACCCAAATTGTTGAACGAAGGAAAATAATCTTAGGTACAAGAGAGGACCCATGACCCGCACTAATTAGTGTGTCCATGTATTAAAAAAAACAATAGAAGTATACCTCTGTTATGAAAGAACATTGGGAAATTATTCCCTTGGATTAAATTGAAATTATAAATGTTCCCCCTGAGGTGTCCACTCACTACCCAGGCTTTTATGACAACCACTAGGGATACAAGTAGGAATCCCAAGGGACACACCCAACCCAGGAGACCCAAATTGATGATAATTATGAAAATTTTATCAAATCCAATTTCATTCACTAACTCCAGTATCAAAACTGTATAAAAAATTGTCCTGATAAAGAATAATAATTTTTAAATATGGTTCCACATAGATTTCAAAGATCTCATCCAAAACTATCTGAAATAAGATTGCCTAGTCTTGATCATAGAGCCACATATTGATGAAAATGCTGGATATCAATCCCTTTCCTTTTTGGATCGATAGTAAGGGTGTATTAAAATATAATTGGCCATATAATATTAATAATACAATATAATCAAGACCCTCATTGAGTATTTCTCTATTGCGTAATGACCTTGGGTTTGAAAAGTTCCAGTGATATAAATCATTGTGCCATCCAGCGCGTCATCAAATGTTAATTGGGATGTTTTGTTGAATGCTACATTCATGATCTGGTGGTTATGTATCAACATAGTTAGGAATTTATTTCTGATCATGATACCATCATCAAAAAATTATGACATCATTTCCTGAATATAAACCCCTTGAAATTCGTTTTTGGGGTTACCTTAGGAAAATTTATCATCTTCCTCATATATTATCATGGCATCAAGGAAGATCTTGAGAAGGTAAAGAATATATTCAATAAGTCACCTCAATATAATCTCAATTATTTTATTTGTTTATGGGGAAACCTGGCCTATATTTGGACATTATAGAAAACCACACAATAAAATGATTTCCTATCACCAAGTTGATGGAAATAGGAGGTTATATATTAGTGGACTGATGACTGTCATGATTCTTATGAGAGATATATTAAATATCTCCTGATCCCACTAGTTTTAAAAAAAACTTGATGAGGTTAATCCACTCATTTTTTATTGGAAATATTTTTATGATTACTAAGTGCCTTCCTAACCCAAAATAATTATGTCTTGAGTGAAAACATCCGTTTTATCTTAGTCGAGCCATGCCGGATTCAAATACTCGTTATTCAGATATTAATAAGAGCATATAAGTGTTAATCTTTATGGTTCATACTCTAAGGAACTACTTGTATCACCACAAGGTCCATTTGGTCTATCCAAATAACCCACTCAATTATATCTATCATCATCCTATATTGATAGGATATTTTGAACAGCGATCATTTATCTTATAGTATTTTTATATTCAATTTGTTTCTTCATAAAGTAGAAAAATGACAGGATTTCGTAGAAGACCTCTTAGAACATCCATATACAAAAAATAGAATTAAATATATATTTTCTCAATGACGAAATCATATCTATCAATTGGTTCTCAAATATGAGAGAATTATTTTTGATGGGGTGACTATAATCCCAAAATTGAAGAGGATGGAAGAACCCAGTATCCAAACTATTAGGATTGGATTCGTACTCATCTGTCTAGTAAATGAACTATTTCCTTACTCATTCCTATTTTCAGGAGGATACAACCAATGAAGAAAAATATCATGCCCCAATGCTAAATAATTATTTTCACATAAAATTAGTGGACAACTTGAAGGTGAAAAGAAATTCAGTTTTCCTATTAAAATTGGTAAACAGTTATAATTCCATTAGAAATTAGGATATAATCCACCTTATGAGACTATTTCTTATGATTAATGGGATAATTTCCCTTGTATTTAACATTGACTCGTGTCTCATGGTTTTAAAATGATTAGGATGATACATTTTAAAATATAGTAATGGATTTTGCATATCCAAACCATGATGAAACGGTTATTAGAAATTTCCATTGCTAAATTGTATGGTATTTTTTCATGTCACCGTGGAATAAATCAGTAGTGATAATTCCTTCCATGAACCAGAAAATCATATGACTGGTTGTATGATGACCACTATGGACAAACATTATAATGGAGTGTTCTCTTTAGACAGATCTAGAAAGAGGAAAATCAAAGGGAAAGATTCCAACATCGCCATTTATGATTCCTCAAAATACCAAAAAATCATCTATACATAATTATTTGATGGACTCCTTATAATATGAATTGATGGATAAGAGATACTCACTATCATTAAATATGTACATACGTGAGATTGTGGTGCCCACTATTCAGGGTTTTGTCTTCCAAATCATACACATATTCTTGGATACTTTTAGACATCAATGATACAAGATTAAACAAATTCACTATGAATTTTCATTAATTTCATGTGCTCTCCCACATCATCCATAAACCCCAAGTGTTTCTATACACATCCATATACTCCAGAAATGTTTTTGTACGGGGAATAGAAGTTTGTGTACCATGTCCACTAGTTATGACCAATCATGTCAAATGCATTCGTGATACTAGTCACTTATTCATCAAATGGGATGGGGAAATATACCTCACTATATTCTAGACCAAAATAAAATTACCATGAAAAAAATCCAACCTCATTTCTAGATTTTGTGTCCCTCATACAATATTGATGGAAATTTGAACCAATTTCTGGTTAGCTAAGTTAGAGAAGCTGTATTAGGAGTGTAATATAAAGTTCAACTATTCATCTCAACAACATCCATAACTAATGGATAGATAGAGGAAATAAATAATAACCTATAATATAAATTCTAAAAGATTGTGGATAAAGATAAAATTAATTCTCCTAAGAAAATCATTCATTTATTATAGGCCTACACGACTTCAACACACACCACCACAAGAGCAGCCCCATATTCACAAGCATATGAAATGGAAATAATACTACCCAATGAGGTCCAGTTTCCCCCACTCTGAGTTTCCATCTTTGATCAATTATAAGGGATATGAGTAATCATAAAAAATTATACATCAGTTTTAGGTACTCTGTGAGAAAATACTGCATGCATTCCATCAAATGGGTGTCGATCAAAATCGAATAGCGTCTGATTTTAAAAATAAAGCTTACCACCCATCATTTCTCTTATGAGTAATGGTATGATACCTTAGTAGCTCGATTATACTAATTATGGAACTAAAAATGATTAATTTGAAGTGGTTCGGAACCTTTCCTATGCATAAGTTCTGCTATAATTGAGCTTATTCATTGATCTTGATGGATAGAGAACTCGTTACAGCTCTTATAAATGAATGATTTATAATGAGATACTTCTTGTGACAATACGACAATATCTTCCTTAAGTTATTATGTTAAAATGAATATAAATCATCCCTGATGTGTGATGTTATACTTCATAGTTAGGTCCTTGTCACATGACTTTAAAAGTCATTACCCATCCCTCTACCTTTCCAAAAGATGATAAACTACATGATATATGTTCCAAGATTTATGACCATTAAGGGAACACCATACGGTCTTATTTATATGACCTAAAACTATATGAAACCATAGTCAAAAGTGTAAGACATTAAAATACATATCCTTATGACTTCTTCATTTGATGCTAAATGGTTTGAAAATATTCTCATTGCATGACGTAAAACATCATAGTTCAAACCCTTGTTTCATGATGTAAAATTTTATAAAACATTAGATCATTCTTGAATGGACAATAATCATTTATGTTAGTCCCCCATGAAACCTCTATTCTTGAAATATGTGTGGCTTGATTCTCACATTGAGGAGATATGTAGTGATTTGGAGAAATTATATCCATGGCCAAGCCATGAAGTAATGAAAATTTCCCCTCACTTGCATATAAATAGATATTTGTATAGGGGAAATTAATTCAGGATCCCTCATTTAAGATCTCGTGATGGAAGAAAAAATATCCCTCTTTCATATATAAAATAATGATCTATATAGGGGACTTCACCATCCATGTCCAATGCTGATCCACATTCTCCCTTTGTGTTTAGATATATTCCTTCCAAATATAATACTTCATTTCATGGGAAATTTCATATCGTCATATGTGTTCATTGTCCATCACTAATAGAATGTATTATTCCTATGGAATCCATTATTTTTATTATTCATTGATATTCCTCACTTTTTATTTTCATAATTAACCCAGCAAAAGGTCCTGTCAACAAGAGTCACCATCGTCCCAAAGAGATACATATTCTATTTATGTAATATTCAACGAAATTTTGTTGGGAAACCACTTCTCAAAAACATTAAATGTAAATTCTTTTTTTCTTTTACCATACCACTTCTCCTGATCTCAAAATCCCCAACACCATGTATTATGATTTCTTTCATCATATTTGATGTAGTTATGGAAATCCTTGCCCCAGCAATCCAAATATCTCACATCATTCACATGACATAAGGTCCAAGATGTTGTACATAAAACTATAATAGACCATGTACTCTTTTCCACATTATGTAAAATTGAACATCAACATCTTAATAAAATGGTGTTAAAACATAGTCATATCCTATGTAACAAAAATAAGACGCCCAAGGAAACCCTCTTAGAAATACTTGTTTCAAAAACATGATATTCCAATAAAAAGATGATTATATGGATGTTTGGATATAATTTGAAAATCTACATCCCCTCTTTTTTACACTGATTAACCTTTTCCCATACCGCAAAGCACTAAATTGAATGGTTAATATCCCTCATATTTGTTATTAAAAATCCTATAACTACATATGCATTGATTCTTATTACCATGAATTATATAGTGCCACCGAAATCATACATATTGGTCCATCCAAAAAAACATTAAAAACCCATACCCTTCCTTTTAATTTCCATTCTATGTTAATAGAAGCTTCTCCACTCCTTGTTTCACACCCAAAGAATAGATCCCATGGGATTATTATTTTTTTAAAGGATTCCTAGAATGATTGAGATATATTAGTTCATGTTAAGGATTACATGGTCATAGATGCAAGACCTTAAAACGAACACTGAATTTCCACAGAACCATATATTAAAAAAAATTACATCTCTTGAATGATTTATATTGAAGTACTATGTGTGTTTGATTTTTTCTGGTATAGGAAATATATTGATGCTCAGATCCTATATCATTTTATAACTACAACAAGACAATTATCCCACACTCTGAGGTATGATCAAAATCTACATAATATAGTCTTGAATGGGTTCTAAAACTACTCATAAGACCATATTAAAAAAATTCTCATCTCTACACATGAGTTCTATTAGTGTGGGGAATATATCTAATAACTATTTATCTCTTTATCTTCACATTGATGAGATACATTGTGATACTCAGATCCTATAACCCAAGTCTAGATGAAAGGCAAGTAAAATCAATTTTTCCTATGTCTTGGATATACCAAAATTGGGAGACATTTCTACACATTTGTGGGTGATTTTGATTTGAAATTCCCCTTCCATATTCAAGCACATTCCATCGAAAAACTAAACTAGGTGTTTGATGAAATTTGAATATCCATAATTTTTATCATACAATTTGTAATAGATTTTCATATTCATAAAGAAACACTTTTTTCTATTCCATGATATTCTACATTTTTCTTATCATAAGTCTCCCACATGAAGGGAATGTCTACCAGATGATTTCTTAGTTTAACAATTAATTATTATGCAAACAATTTTATTTTCATGATTCTATCAAAAAAATGCAATGTCTCCTAAAGGAACATTAATTACCAAGAGATGCCTATTCTATCTCCATGAGTCCAAAAAACATTATTTTCTAAACACAATTTGAAACATGGTATGTGTTCATTTTAGGAATACCTATTCCATATCACTAATTCAATCTGTAAACCAACGGATTGTAGTATACAACCTTTAAACTTCATTCCTGAAGATGATGGAACATTCTTTGATAAATTACCATTAAAGTGGAAATATCTAATCCTTTAGTGGTATCTAAATTACTTTAATTTATATCCCTCAACATCCTTATCGTAAGATGTAAAAATACAACGTCCTTGTCCTATTCACATATCATTAAAATACATGATGATCCAATCCTTATCATAGATGGTCATTTTCTCTTGATGTTGGTCAACTACTTCATCACAAAAAATAATTGTGTATAGTTTTATTCTCATTTAATCAAGAAATATATTATTTTCTAGTTTCTCAATTATAGTCCCAACTAAAATAGAATAAAAAAACTGTGTTTTCATCCATTCATTAACACAATCTTGATATGGGTAGGATGTCCTAGAATTCCCCCGTGTCGCCTCTTTTTAAAACATATGATTGAAATAAAATTCCTCATACTTTACACAAAATTTATTTTTATAGGATATTTTTCTTATCCACGGACTGTTCCAGTATAGATACTTTATTTATTCTCATATTCATTCCCATAAAAATACACCCTTCATGGTCTTGAGAAATCTGGATCATAGAAAACTCTCTCGTGATCGATAATATAATAACATTTTTTAAGGGCACCATTTTTTACTATTCAATGATACACCCTAGTATATCATTGAATAAGTGGTCCATCAATAGGGCCAACCAAATAGAGGCACATTCAATCATTTAAGATACCACATTTATCTCTATAAGCCCTAATTAAAGTATTGTGTGGGAAAGTTTATTTCAAATATGGTCTAATGTCATTTGAAAAAAATATTTCTCATATCATGTTTTAGATCCAGGCATCACAAAATCATGACTCAAAAATGAACTTTTTGTGAATCTAAAGAGGTTTGGAACATTCTTTTTAAGTGTTCCCTATTTGGGTTTTCATTAGATAACTCATGGTCAAACCTGTTTGACAAAAAACACCAGTCACAATTGTATTTCTTGAAAGAATATTAATTTATCACAAGAAGAGATATTATACGCACCTGGTCGAAATCCCCCAAAAAAGGAACCCTATTGAAAAGGTTAGTCTCATTTCGTAAAACCTATACTCCATATAGTATAGTTAAAAAATGAAGCAATAAAAAATTTTATAAAAGATTTTTGTTTCAAAACATGGAATGGGAGGCCTAAGAAATGTTCACATCTCCGCCGCCAAATCATCTTAATATCTAAATTAGTAAAAAAATTATTTTTGATGCCACAAAAGATATATTTTTTTCGGGTTCTGTCATATCATCCTAGAAATTTTCGGACATCCATCTCTATGAACCGTAGAATATGAATAAATAAAATCATAGTAGCATATTTTAGATATCTCAAAAGTCCACAAATGATTTTGTAATGCATAAAAGTGCCCAATTTTTACTGTAGAATTTGATTATTTTCATCAGAAATAAATCAAAATCTAGGAAGGTTGACAAAAAATTCATCCATGATATTTTCCAATGAATTCATGATATGATCCTTACATAAACAAAAAATTTAGAGTTTTAGTTTAGATGGGTCTACCTGTTTAGATAAAGTGAATGTTGGATTACTATGATCCATAAGACACCTCAACAATGATGGGACAAGATTCATTATATATATTTCCCAATAAGGTGTTTTAGTGAAGATACATGCCTAGGGAGTTGGACATAGATTTTAAAAATCCATGAAAAACGATGTTGAAACCTTAAATTTATGAACATCTTATAGGAACTATGATGTGGTCATGATGGAAATAAATAGGGATGAAATTAACTAATAAATCGTTAGGTAAGAAACCAATATATTACAAATGTTTAGAAAGACATTTACTGTAATGTGTGAAATATTTTAAACGTGTTACTGGTATAATAATATCATTCATAGGGATTATAAATGTAAATAAAATAGCCTTAATCAATCCAAAAATGGGGTAACTGATATACATTCAAAAGTGAGGCGTATTAATTTTTTTAGTAAAGGAATTATAAAAATATATATATCATTATAGTCATATATCATCGAAATAATCAGGATCCAATGAAAAAATCTATGGAAAAATCATTTTATAAAACTTTGGTTTTCTTTATGCCATTTAATAAAGGGTTTATAGGTATGTAAATGTTTTATTCGAATTATGATAATGACTTTTTATACACTAGATATTCATATTCCTTTATTTTTTATAAATAAAATATAAAATTTGAATTTCACCTTATGAAATAAATATAGATATTTTGGTGAAAAATTTGGGTTGAAATATGAAAGAAACACTAATTTTCAAATATCATCAAATTTTCATAAGTAGGATGATATTTTAAAGTAGATATTTTTAAATTTAATATAGTATAGTTTGATATTATTTTATTTATGAATTTTATTTTATTTCATCATACTAAGATGGATTATAGATCTACGATAGTATTATATAATGATTTATTATATTTTAGAACACACCCTGAAGCGATTAAATTGATTAGATATTTTAGGGAATTTAAACTAGATCATGTTGTTGTAATGGAAGTAATTTATTTGATTAGAGTCTTCACAGTAGTAAATAAATTAGTATATATATACATTAATAATTTTAATATTTTTATTCCTAATAAATAGGTTGATATTAATATTTTAATAGTGTTTAAGGATGAATCTATTTGAAAAACCCCATATGGAATGAATCAAATAGAAAATTTATAATATAAAAAGATGTTTTAGGAGCTTCTTAATAAAGGATTCATTCATCCGAGAATGTCACCATAGGGGGGACAAGTTTTATTTATTAAAAACAATTATAGTTTATTTATTATTTTGTTTCATTAAAAATCCTTGAATAACATCACAGTTAAGATAAAGAACTATTTTCCACATATAGAGTATTTGTTTGATAAGATCTAGGGAGCATTGTATTTTTCAAATATTTATCAAAATTCAAGTTACCCAAAATTAAATATAAAGTAGTATTATATTCATAAGAAATCATTTTGAACAATATATGGTAATTCTGAGTTTTTTTATCTTTGAGTGGTCTAATCTAGGATCAATAATCATGGATATAGTGAATATATTTTTTTTATGACTTTTTAAATATGATTATTGATTATATTATTGACAATATAATCATATACTCTTAGTTTGACTATGATCATAAATTAAAAATCATGCATTTTATTTAAATAAATAAATTAGAAGAAGTTATATATTAAATTTGGTGTATTTGAATTTTGGATGTAGAAAATTTCTTTCACATATTATATTTTTTCTAAATATGGAAAGACTATTGAAACTATAGAAACATATTTCATTGATGAATGGCCAATACAAAATAATTTTTTAGATATTCCCAATTTTATTTGGTTATAAGGTTACTACTATAATTTTTCTATAAACAATACATGATGTTCTATCCCACTCACTAAGTAAACAAAAAATATTGTGAAAATAATTTGGTTAAAATATTCTGATAATTGTTTCTTGGAAATGAAAATGATATTAGTGATAACTACTATTTTAGCCATTTTCTAGTGCAATTAAGAATTTCTCATCTACATGGATGCATTGATAATGTTTATTGGTTGTGTTTTGATACAGATTAGTCGATTAATTACTTATAATTCATGTCAACTAAATGGTCATGAGATAATTTATAATAAAAAAAATATGGAATTTGTTGTTGTTGTTATTCCTTTAAAAATATAGATGCATCATTTATATATTGTAATGTAGAAATATATATTGATAATAAAATAATGAAATATATATATTGATAATAAAATAATGAAATATATATTCACTCGTAAAGTGTTGTATATGAGGTTGAGATGAGGTTTAGTACTGACTATAGTATTTGACGCCATGATACAATACCATCATGGAAATTAAAAAAATCTATTTTGAGTTAATAATATAATGCACCATTAACCATTATAAGTTTTTAACATGGTCATTTGATAAATATTTTAATTATTTATGAATTATAAATTATAGTTAAAAGAACATATACAATATATTCCATAGATTATGTTTAGTCAAGTTCATCATATAGAATTAATCCAGGTCAAAAGTAAGACAATATTTTTTAAAGAATGGTGGAATTGGAAGATAATGGTATTTCATGTAAACAATACATTGGAATAAAATTATGGTTTGGAAAAAGGTTATATGTTATTTTAAATTCTGGGTGATAAAAAATTGTTGAGTTGAGATTATAGTCTCCAATTTTTGATTCAAACATTAAGTAATTTAATATTTAATGATAATTTTGAGTATGATTTTGGGGATTTAAAGAAATGAAATATAACTGAATTTACTATGAATTTTTTAAATTTTCAATAGTTAAATGATAACAAAAATTACTGATGGTGATGTTTTAGTATTTTCCAGTGCAATAATAGAAATTAAAAAGATATCTAACTGGATTTCATGGTGGTATTAACAAATAACTCTTGAGGAAATAATTTAATTTTTATTATTATTAATCAATTAACTAAATTAGTGCACTTACCTATAATATTATATACTATGAATTTATACCAAATATCTCTATTGTACAATAAGTATATAATTAGGTTACATGGATTTCCTCTCACCATTATATCTAATCATGATCATGGATTCACTTATAATTTTTTTTCAATGATCTTTAGGGGTCATCGGGAAATTAATTAAATTTAAATTCTACCATCCATCCTCAATGTATCAGAGAGTCTAAGAGAATGATATAGACCATTAATGACATTACTTGAGCATGTTCAAAGGATTATGAGGGATGCTTGTATCATCATCAGTCAATAGTCATATTTTTTTTAATAATGGTTTCTAATTTTCCATATAGACCTAACCTTTTGAGGAATTAAAAAGAATGTGGTGTCAAACACAAAATTTTTGGGATTAACTAGGTGAAATAATTTTATTTGGGACTATTGATAGTAATATAAATGGTTGAGAGGGTCAATAAGATGTAGAATAATTTTAAGATGGATCAAAATAAGTATAAAATTTATACAAATAACCAAGGTATTTATTTTTTTTCTAGGTGATTATGTTTTTTAAAAACTATTTTTATTGAAAATTATATTGAATTTTAGTAAAACTGGGAATCCAAGTCCACATTTCATTATAACATATTTAATTCTTGATAATGATGGATGATTTTCTTATATGGTGGAGTATGTCTTGAGTTTATCTCTGGTAAATGGTGTATTTCCTTTTTTATTTTCATTGAATTATATTCCATATGCATATCATGGTTTGAGCGCAAAAGTAGTACGTTAGGTAGAAAACCATTAATATAAAGAATTTATGGTAAATATTATTGACTTTATATATCTATTTTTATAGACAAAGTGATTTTCCATGTTTCTGTTTTTTGAAAATAAAGATTGCTAAATATGGATAATGTGAATCGGAAAATGAAGTAAAGGAATAATATCCCCACTTATTTAAGTAATGAATAAAACTGTGCAGATGTAATTTAAAAAATACTAGAATAATATAACATCCCAGATAATTTTATTAATCAATTGCATTCCATAATACTATTAATCAGTAATATTTTCTATATTTATGTTAAATATAATATCATTTAGTAATTTTTCAATAAAAAGGAAATAATTTTGTTGATAATAAACTTTTTCTTACATGTTTTTCAATAGATTTATTTCTCAATTATAGATTTTTCAATTCAAAATAAAACCACATTTTTTAATTGATAAATCAATGTTCTCTGAGATTGAAATTTTTTATATTTTTATAAAAGATTTATTTTTTGTTAATATTGAAAAAATTTAATTTTTATTGAATGTGTCATTTAATTTCATGTATTCACAAAGATAAATTCTATTTTAGATTATTTTAAATTTTTTATTTGTTCTTATTTATAAAATATAATCCAAAAAATGTGTTGTGATCAACATTATTATTTAATAATGTATAAAAACAATTTATACTTAATAAAGGCATTGTTTCTCAAAAAATCCATTTTAAAAAACATTTTTTAGAAAAAACGTTATTTTAATTGATGAAATGTCTATGAAATAAACAGTAAAAAGTTAACTCCATATTATTAATCAGTATTGATTACTTTTTAAAATATGTTCATTTTAATATTTTTCATTATTATTATTTTTCATAGTAAATATTTTTCACCTCAGTAAGGACAAAATAGATAAAATAAGGTTAAACCCATGATAAAAGATTCTAAAATATATCCAAAATATAACTTTATTTCATTAGATGTGATAATAAAGACTATTACTATCACAATTTGAAATATATCTAATTTTTTCCATTCTTCATTGACAATGACATATAGAATATTTTATTTTCTAAAAATTAAAAAATTTCGCTATCTTGTTTTTTATATCATTCAATTGTCTTCAGTATGAAAAATAATTTTATGTTCTGTTTTTAATGGTTAATTGATGGAAATATTTCTTTTCTGGTAAATTTATTTATAATTTTTATTCATTATAAAAGAACCTTAAATACATTCACAACATTGACATATTGTTTGTGTAAGTAGTAGACATATCAGATAAATGATATAAACTAATCATTAGGTAACATTATATAGATACGAAAATGTTTCCTGTAAATTTTCTAAATTAGTATAAATTAATAGGGATATAGGAGTATTTATAGTTGAATTAAATTTTATTAATGTTTTCATTAATTAAAATTAAATATATAGTTCTCAAAATTCCATTAAATATATTTAATAATAATCAATATATTATTAAATAATTTAATATTTCTTATCTCTTAATCATTGTAAAATATAACTGAATTTGGTTAATTATATGATCAATTTTTTATTTAAATTTCACTTGTTCTGTTGTGGTAAATTTCATAAACCCTATTGTTTAAAAAAATTGATATCAAGGTATTCAATAAAATGATTAATGGGTGTCATAAAAAGAGATAAGGCTGAAAATATAACTTAATATTGTCGAAATATTATTTGATGGGATGATATTAACTCAACCATATACTATATTTTAATTAAATCTATTTGAAACAGTTGTTCCATGAAATTTACTTTATATTATCATAATATTTTATATAATTCCAAGAGTACCCCTGCCCTCCCTCATAAAGGAGGTCCACCTCTCCTCTCTTCCTCACACATTTTAGAACATTTGTTTAGACATTACCTACATAAGCCTCTCTAAAATGTAACTACCCATGTCCTCGGGTCCTTAGTTTTATTATAAAACTATAATATGAGGGATTTTGGTTCAATACTAAATTGGTTGTCTATAAAAGACCGTAACCCGAGTAGCTCTAAACTGGAGTCCACATTATTATATTTTCATAAGAAATAAGGAATATCATCCTTAGGTACCTAAATGTTTAGTATTCGTGGTAATCTAGATACAAATGTGATTCTCATTTTACATTTTAATACACAAAATAAAACACAATATTTTTAGTATATCTTTATTACCTATAACATATCCTTTTATATCATGCATAATACACTTCCTATATTCTAAATAATGGAAAAAAACAAGGATGATATAAAATTCATATTAAGGGTTAAGGGAAATGGAATCTATCCAGAATCAATAAGAATAATCAATATTGAAAGTTAAATAACTAAACGAATATTCAAATTTAAATAATTTGACTATCAAGATTAGATAATGAATAAATAATATTTAATGGTATATATATGAACACAAATTCCATTTAATTAACAAATTGAATATGATGATAAGATTGGGAATAAAAAATATAGAAAGGTAAATATATACACTCATTTTCTAATTAATGAAAAACATTATAATCATGATATGATATGGCCTAAAAGATATGGAAAAGTTAATATATAATCACATATTCTGTTTCAAAATATTTGTACTATCATGATAATATAATGATAAATTTTTTTATAATGATATAAAACTTATAACACACTAAATTCAATCAATAAATAGAAAATGAAATTCATATATAGATTATATCATTATAAAAATAACATGGATACCAATAACTGAATTCATAATGAAGGAAATGATTAAATATTAGTCTTCAATATATCTGGAATCATGATACTTATACATTCAATACCTTTCACAACATAGTATAAATGATTGGGTAGGTACAATGGAAAATCCAAGTTAACTATGGTTTTCCAACTAACTCATCTCATGAGACTACTAATGCATTAAGGGTTGATATATAACCATTTCCCAAAAATATATTCATTTTTAATATTTTCCTCATATATCAAATTTTCAATTTATTTGATAAAAAATATGCATTATAAAAAAATATTTGTGTCGTGTAAGGAATTTAGATTAATAAAAAATTACCCAGTAAATCATACAATAGTTGATGTAAAATTACACATATAGAAATGATATACTATTTATGTAATAAGTATATCTATTATAAATAATATGGATATTTTGAGGAAAATGTAATGAAAAATATAACAATAAAGTGAATATTTCATAGGAATTATAAAAAAATAAGAATTAATCATGAAAGAGAATATCATTACTCTCCCAAGTAAATATGATCATAATCCATACCAAGAAATAAAATGGAGAGTTTAAATACAACAAATACATAGTTAATGATAAGTGTAATAACGTTTTTATGTCTTTTATGAGTCTAAATAACATAAAATTTCATTCATAACATTAATGAGGAAAATAACTTTTTCACTAAGAAAATCATTTTTTGACTTAAATTTTACTAATTATTTATAAAATACTTTCATTTAAAAAAATTGAATAAAATAATAAAATATTGGAAAAATTAAATGGTTTTGATGGTGGAAAATTCCATATATGTTGAATAAGTTAAAAAATTCAATTTACACTATTGTAAAAATGTTTAATAGTTTCACATTCAGAAAATGATAATAAGATTACATTAAAACCATTTTGTAAAAAGTAAAATATGGCTAAAATTATCTTTCATAAATAATTTTTGTTATTTTAAAATCCTTTTCAAAAAATAGAATTCATGGTATTAGAAGAAAGTGGATTATTTAATGAAGGGACAGATGAAATCATATTTTATTAAAAACATGCTCTCAATCATTTTTGTACCAAAGAGGTGGAATATATTACTCTTACATGAATATTCCATGAATAACCAGAGTATAAAAATATAAATTTTTTTTGTTACACAATGAATAAATAATTACCATCAATTTAATTTCACGTATGAATAATCCTAATTATAATGATATTGAAGCATAAATTTCATACTTATTTGGAAACATTTGAATTGTAATCCCAATAAAAGGAATAACATCAAACAAAAAATTATATTATATAAAGAGAAATAGATTTATGATGTAGTATATCAAAATTTTCATTATATAAACCACAAAAAAAAATATGGGGTGAACATGGAATATGTCTCATGAAATTAAATGTGATACGAGAAAATCTTATAAAGATCGTAATATTGAAATGAGAGACAAAAAATTAATAAATAATGTGTATAAAATGTAAATCCTCATAAAATAAGTTTATATGAAACATAATATATTCAATATTACTAACACACACAATATTTGAATGTAAGAAGCAATGAAGAAGTAGAATAACCTAAGGAAATGTAGTTGAGTTATGAAATTAATTACAACTTGGTAACATTCAATGAAAATTGCCTTGGATAAAATAATTAAAATTGAATATTAAAATATAATTAATTATAAAGGATTTATGAAATATTAAATGTAAAAGGGAAACAATATACACCATATAAAATAAATACTATTATTAACTTTACAATAAGCCTCAATGAAGGGAAATTGAGATGATTTCCCTCACATCATGATTCCTTTGGGATTAATATTGTTTAAAATCCTATATAATTTTTTTAGTAATGTAATTAATTTTTACTAGAACCATATTCATATTTATAATATCATACATGTTTCATTTATAACATTTTACCAACTGTTTGTCAATAATATCTCATTTTCCGTTGTTTTGGTTGTTAACGGACTTTTTTTCTCATATTTTTTAATCCATGAAATATTTGATTCATTTATATATTATATAGTTACATATTAACTAGAATGATGTTAATTTTATAAATATTATATTTTTCATTAGATACATTTACACAACCATTAATGAAATTTAAATATGGATAATGGATCACATCTCTTCATAGAAATGGTTGGTCATACGTACACATCAATGATGTTATCATTTCATTAATTGTAATGACCCAAAATTTTATATATTGAAATTTTATTTTAATAATTACATCATATGGAATAAAAAATAGAACATGATATAAGCATTATAAATGATGAATGAATAAAATAAGAAGTATTTATACTATTTAAAGAACCTATATCGATAAATAGTAACTTGACTTTTGGAATCGTAATGTGACCCATATGAATAGAAAATCTACCAATTAAATAGTTACCTCACCAATGAAAGTATGAATAAAATTTATCCATATTATAAATGACAATATGATATAATTATACCATAGTATAAGTAAATAAATATTTTAAAATAGTATTAATCATGTGTAGGTATTTTTTTAATTCAAGAATATTTAATTACAATTTAACGACTAATTTTATAATTAAAAAAAACTATTTTCAATAAATTTATTTATAAATTGAAAGTTTCATGTCTTATTATTATAAGATAATTTTATGAGGCCTTAGTTAATTTTTCAATGTGATATAAAGTGAGTTATAATTTTAAAATGTGAAATTTTTTGAGTAAATTATGATTTTAATTAAAAAATTATATTTTCTCATATTTAGAAAATTATATTCATAAAATGAAGTTCATTTTTGAATTCTAAACATCAAAAAATGGTTAGGGTGTTTTATTAATATTTTTTTGAAATACATGAATTTTGTCTATAGTAAAATACAACAATTTATGATAAATGCTAACTACTTGAATTATGGAGGCATATGTGATTTAGTGCTGATGTAAGCCCATTATCTATAACTCACATTCTCAATTTACATTATTTAGTCTCAATAATCATAACTATTTATTTTAATGAGAAAAATAATAATATAATGTTTAAAATACTCAAAAAACACCCCCCCCATACCCCTCCTCCACTATAAGTATCATCCCTCACCACCTCTTCCCCTCGCACCTCTAAAACCTATATACTTTTTCAAAATATGACCAATACTCTCCATAAACCTCTCCCCCATTTCTAGGAACATTTTTTTAACAATATACAAAAACCAATTTCATAAGTAGGTTCTCAAGAAGGAGAAATCAAGAGGTAAAACCATGTTCCATTTTCTTTCGATTCCTTTACAAGATCCTTTATTTTATTTTTCTCTCCAAAACTCTCCTAATAAAAATGCAATGAAAACTATATTATCATACATATAATATAATTTTAGAATGTTTATGGAATAATAATTCATCAAATATCTTCCCATATATCTTTTATTTTCAGAATGAAAACATCGTCTTAGAGGCGTCGATCTATAACCTTTGTGCCCATCGTGATTTCATCATTCAATTACACCGTCAATAATAGTGATGAAACCATTGTCATGGTTGAAATAGATTATAATATATTTATTCTATATTATGTTTTTTTTTTGAAATCATTCTGTACACATGAAATTAATTTATATAACAAGATGAGTTCTTTGTCATCGAACCATGCTAAATTAATCTAAACAATTATCATTACAGATTTATCTAATGAATCACCCTATCACATAGAAAAAATTGTAGTTTAATATTATATAAGTTAATTAATAACATATACGTTCATTTCATTAAAAATATTATCATTATACATGATTTTCCATACACATATACAAGTAATCCTGTCATAAAAACCAAGGAAATTAACACTTCTAAATGAAGAATTTGAACCTCTTAACCCACCAAAAAGTCCATAAATGAACATAATAATGTTTTAAAAAATAAAATACATGAACAAATGGTTATTTAGTTATTAATTAATGAAATTAATTTTATTATCTATTACATTAAGATTAAGGGGAAAACACTTTCGGACTTAAGGTAAGGTATTCTACTCGAAACTCCATTATTCCTTCCGGTTACTCATTCTGTGTTTTTACCCAAAAGAAATTCTATTTTATTTTTATGCACATTTTATAAATCATGTTTATATATTCAAAAATAATGAATTATTATCCATTAATCCTTATTTTTTGGGGATATACATGTTTTTAAAAATTTCCCTACTCAATTCATCCCTATAACTAAACCCGGTTAAAAGGAACTTCCTAAATTCATACAAAATTTCAGGTGTTATCCATAATATATTTGAAGATAGAATTATTTTTATAAAATCACCCATTTTATCGTGAAGAACTACCTTGGTTTAATTCTGGTTTTTTTACATAAAACTATTCCTTTTCCAGTTTAAATAATCTTGATTGTATTCCATTAAATAGTAAAAATTTATTTTATCTATAATGTTTCTTAAACACTATTTTATCTTTAGTTTTACATATACTATCATGGTATATGCCTATATTTGTATATTAACTTCCATTAACTATTTAATTTATTTCTTTTATGGGTGTGTTTATGATACACCCAATTTTTATGCTTTTGACATGATTATGATACCCAATTCTTTCCATGGGTAACCCTTATGTTTATGTTTGATTACAAATGTAAAATTCTTTATGTGAAAAGAATATTCATGAAAGTTTTATGATGTGTGTTATTAGAGATATATCTAAATAATTAGTTAAAGTTTATTCTCATGAGACTATATGTTGAACGGTCTTGGTGGTTATCCTCAAGTCATTCTCTTATATGTGAAACGAGCCTTGAATCATGCTCCTCTATGTGAAAGGATCATTGAATCATACTAAAATAATGTTTTATGTTTCTTATAAGTTACTATAAATCCAATATTATATGAACTCATCTTATGTGTCCTAATGTTTAATCATGTTTCATGTCTTTCTATATTATTAATTTATTCATTTTAACCTGTGTGATAAGTTTTGTTTTAATGTTTACTCCCTCACTGTGATTTTTAACTCATCCCATTGTTCATGATATCTCACGGTTATCCTCTATATATGTAAGTTATTTAACAAAGCTAGTAGATCTTAATGGATGATAAATTATGAAATTTTTTATTCAGTCACATGTTTTCAGTTTTATTAAATTATTCTTCCAAGAAACTAGACAATACGATCCTTGGATTACAATTTGATGTTTAATCATTCTTAAAATCATGTAATGATATTTATAAAATGATAAGGTCTATAAAGTTGGTATTATAGATAAATGTTTAGTTATTTATGGATACTTGGAATAGATAACTTTAGTAAGAACCATAGAGATAAGACTAATTATGCAAAAACATCCCTAAATTTTGGAAAGTATAGTGTAAATTGTTTATCAATAAAATAAATATCTATATATAGACACTAAAAGTGGACATAGTTGTAGAAAAAATGTACCTTGGAGTGAAAAATCATACAAGATATTCTGGGTCTAACTCGGGTTAACCAAGTATGTTACAATGAGCCATACTTTGCACCTATTTTGACAATCTTAGGGGGTATACATTAGTAAATTCATAAGATCACTAAAAACCATAGTAAAGGGAATAAATAAAATTATGAAAAGAATATATGTTCAGGAATATTTCAGGGATAAAATAGATTGAAACCTAGGGATTCATAAGATAGTATATAATGTTATTTTACAAGCTTATCCTTTTATGTTCAATGTTTATTTTTATTATGACAAGTAGTTAGGACCCCTAATTTCATTTTACATTTCATAGCTAATGGAGGAAAAAATGGAACATGTGCTAACAATTATTATGATAGTCAATATAATGATTTCCATATTAAAATTCAAAATATTATGGGAATGGGTTCTTAAAACGTTGTGATAGTAATTTCCCAACAAGATCAAGTTATGAATAATAACTTGAATTTTGTGAAACACCTTCCTTCTCTATGGAATGATAAAGTTGTTGTCAAATCCTTCTTGTGGAAAATGTCTCCCATGTTTTGTAGATCTTCTGATCCCCTCCTCAAAGAATAGTGCATTAACTCCATTGAAAACGTATTTCATGTCCTTTAGTTCTTAGAATAAGAGAAATTTGTGATGGTGGTCTATCATTTTTATGGTTAAGCTGGTCAATGGTGGACACCGATCAAAATTACTATTTCCACGGTGAGAATTGATTTTGTGGATTTGGGGTAATTCCTAAAAATGATTTATAATAAATATTTCCCCTAACCCATCCATATCAAGACAGAAAGAGAGTTCTTAGAAATTAAGAAAAAAGAATATGAGTCTACCAGTGTGTCTGAACCAACCCTTACAATTCTTTCATGATAATCCTTTGACTATGTCGTGAACACTGAAATCAAGGTGTATTTCTTCTATTACGGACTAAAGTTCAATCTATGAAAATCATTGAATATTTGAAACATTAACAGTTACGAGGTAATTGTTCATTGTTACCTAAAGGTTGAAATGGAGATCGGAGACTCTCAATGGTCCTAGAAGGATGGTGAAAAAAATAGAAAAATGGAGTCTAATATGGGTGGATCTACAAATAAATCTTATAATAGAATGAAGGCCTAATATCCCACATGTCTAATTTTTTGGAAAGAAGCATCCTATGAACTATAAAAAGGGAACTAGAAAATGCTTCAAATGTAAAATAATGGTGTATATGGATAAAAACTAAAGAAGGAATATGAAAAATCCCACTAACGTGGAAGAATAAAGGAAGGTTAATATCAATGCTTATCTAGTAGTTTAGTGTTTCAATTGTAAGGAACATGGGAATTTTTCAGACCAATTCCCTAAGACCAGGGTTTTCGAAGGATATCCATAACAACCTCTAAGGAAACATAGAAAGATTATTCTATCAGTACCACTGATGTGGATTCGAACAATTATGTGGTGACAGTTATGCAAGTTATTCATTAAATAATAGTGAACATACAATTTGATTTAGGACTTAATAATTATTTCATATCTTGAATGTTTAGTAGAACTATTCAAATACAACCTAAAAATTTGGAGGTTGAGTTATCTATGAGAACATGTAGTGGGGAAATTATTTCATCCAATGTACATAACTCCATATTGGTATATTTTTTTGGACATGAACTCTCAGAAAATATTGTCTTAATTCTTTTCCAAGTGTTTAATGCTATTTTGGGCATGTATTGGATATATTAATAGAAAACCAACATCAACTGTCAAGAAATGGAGATCACTCTGAACATCCTAAAGCATCCTCCAATTTTTTACAAGTGTAAGTAGGAAGATGAATCTCTATCCAAATCACTGTCTTTAGTGAGGATATTACTACCTTATGAGAAATAATATCTCTCTCAAATGATTGAGACAAATTAAGTGATCACGCTCAGAAAACATGACCTTCATGAGGGATTAAAATAATGTATTCCCTAAAGAATTTTTTGTTCTTCCACGTCACTGAGAGGTTGAGTTCTTAATAAAACGTATTCATGGATCATTTTCTTTATCAAATAAACCATATAGAATATCCAACATTGATCTAGAAGAACTGAAGAACCAATTATAGAAAAATATGGACAAGGGTCATATTAGCTCAAGTGCTTCACCATGGAGTGCACATATCCTCTTCATCATGAAAAAGGATGGATCAATGTGCATCTGCATTTATTATCTTGAGATAAATAAAGTCACGATATAGTGAAATTATCCCCTACTGCAGATAGTTGACTTATTTGATTAGCTACACGGGGCTTGTTATTTCTCTATGGCAGAGCTTCGGTTAGGATATCCCCAATTAGAAGTGAGGATATAAGATATTTCCAAGACTTCATTTAAAACAATATGTGGAAACTGTGATTTCGAATTGATTACATTTTGACTCACTAATTCAACATCAATATTCATGAATTTAATGAATATATAATTTAGATATTACATCAACAAGTTTGTGGAAGTCTTTATCAACAATATTCTGATATAATCCAAGAGTAAGGAGGAACATGGGGATCATTTTGATACTCTACTTAAGACTTTGGTAAGGGATAAAATATATGAAATTTACAGTAAATGTTAGTTATTGATAGAGGAATTATCATTCTTGGGGAATGATATCACTATAAAAGAGATATCATTGTACCCTTCTTAGACAAAGGAAAATAATGAATGGATTATAACAACATCTGTAATGGAGATCTGTAGTTTCCTTATCCTAGTTAGGTATTATTGATGATTTTTGAAGAAATTATCTTGATATTCAAACCTTGTAACCAATATTACATAGAAGGGAGTGTTGTTTTTATGGAATCAAGAATTTGAGGAAATCATTAAGGAGCCCAAAAGGAAGAATATCACTGTGCCACTACTCACACACCCAATAAGTGGAGAACACATTGTTGTCTACTACGATGCTTCAAAAATGGACTAGGTTGTCTTATTTGTGAAAATTTATAATGTGATATTCTACTCCTCATATAAGTAGATAATTCATGAGAAAAACTATCATATGCCTGATCTGTAGTTGGATGTTGTGATCTTTTCATTGAAAATCTGGCTTTATTATCTCTATGGGGAGAAGTGTGAAATATATACGGATCACAGGAGTCTAAAATATTTATTCATGTATAAGGAGACTAATATAATGTTGGGAATATAGTTAAAACTAATCAAGGATTACGATTCCTCAATCCACTACCATCCTGGTAAGGAAAATAATGTTGTATATGCTCTATGAAAAAAAAGACATGTATCATTTTCAATGATGAGAATTGAGAAGGATCAAATTTTTTTAGACGTACCCAGGATAGACATGGGAATAATTAGGGGAGGAACATCATCAATACTTTCTCAAATTATTTCTCAACAATATCATATAAATAAAATAAAGGATGCTCAATGAAATGATGTTGAAATTTAGAGAAGTGTGGAACCTATCCAAAAATGTAAATACTTTGAGTTCATGATGGGTGAGAATGAAGATATAAGATTTCATTCACAAGTATATGTACTATCAAATAAAGAGATAAATAAATATCTTACAAATGACTCACATAGGTCATCCATATCAATTCACCCAAGGAGCACAATGATATATCGAGATCTGTGGGAGAACTTTTGGTGCTACAATATGAAAAATGAGATCACTGAATATATATCAATGTGTCTGGTATGTTGGAAAGTGAATAATGAAATGGAAAACACTAAAGGGATTATAAAACCATTATCCATACCAATATAGAAGTGGGATAACATCTCCTTGGTATTTTTCAATGGACATCCCATGATATCTAGAGGGTACAATGCTATATGGGTTATTATGGATCGTCTTACAAAGACAGGTCACGTTATTGCAATTCGAGAGGACTTCTCATTAGATAAAATTGCACGGGTATACAAAAAACAAGTGGTAACTATTCATGTAGTACTAAAATCTATTGTATCCGAACAAGATTTGATATTCACCTCCAGGTTGTAGAAATGTCTTAAACATGCTCTAATAACTGAGCTGGATATCAGTACGACATATCATCCTCAAACTAGTCGCCAATATGAGTGGAATATTCATACACTGGAAGACTTGTTGAGTGCATGTTATATATACTTCAATGGAGTATTGGACCAATATTTTTCAATTGTCTAATTCCTCTATAATAATATTTTTTGCCCGAGTATTCAAATGGCTCTATATGAATCCCTTTATGTGAAAAGGTGCTGAACACCGACATGCTGGGATGAGGTTGGTGAACGTAAGTTTCTAAGACCTGAAATGGTCAATGAAATGGTGGATTAGGTTAAAACCTTTTAGTAACACATGAAGGAAGACTAGATACAAAAGAAGAGTTATGAAAACAATCTTCAATGAGACCTTTAGTTTAAAGTCATAGACATGGTATTCCTCTGCATATCTCCATGGAAGAGAATCATGAGATTCGTGATTAAAGGAATATGATTGCCTGGTACATCACCCCCTTATAGATCCTTGATTGTGTCGAATATGTACACTATTGAGTAACACTTCCACCAACCATGTGTCAAGTACACAATGTATTCCACGTATCCATATTAAGAAAGTACATACTGGATCCTTTACATGTACTAACTACACAGGTGGTACAGTTGGAGAATGATATTTCTTATGTGGATCAGCCAATGAAGGTATTTGATCATAGAGATAAAGTTCAATTCCACAAGACTAATCACTTGGTCAATGTAATTTGTAAAAACTATAAATATGAAGAGGTAATATTTGAACTAGATGATACAATGAAATATAAGTACCCACAATAATTTTCAACTTAGAATGTCGAATAAAAATTCAAGGGAAAAAATAAATAAGGGGAAGAATTTAACGACCTAATGTATTATCAATTGAAATCCTATTATTATAATTAATTTTTATGGTAAAAACACAAAAGATAACAATATAAAAGACTTATAAATGATGAATGAATGAAATAAGAATCATTTATAGATGTTAATAAACCTATGAATATGAAATAGTAACATGACCATTGGAATAGTAATGTGACTATTATGAATAGTAAATCAACCATTTGAATAGTAGCCTCACAAATGAATGTATAATGAAAATTTTTCCATCTTATAAGTTAAAATATGGTATAATAATATCAAAGTATAAGTAAATAAATGATTTAAAAATTATTAATTAAGTGTTCATATTTTTGTATTTCAAAAAATTTTAATTACAATTTTATGAATAACATAATATTTCAAAAGAAATATTAAATTCTTTAAATGTATTCATCAATTAATATTTTTATGTCCTATTATCATAAGATAGTTTTATGAGGTGTTTGTTAGTTTTTCAACGTGATATAAAATCTGTTATAATTTTAAAATCAGTATTTTTTAATGTAAATTTTGATTTTAATTAAAAACTAAAGTTCCCATATTTAAAAAATTATTTTCCTAAAATGGAGTTAATTTTTAAATTACATACATATTAAAATGGTTAGGGTTAAGTTTTGCAATTTTTCCAAAAAAATTGAATTTTATGAATAGTAAAATATGATAATTTATGATAAATGCTAAATAATTGAATTATTGAGTAGTAGGTGGGTAGTACTAATTTAATTCCATTATTTCGAACTCACATTTTCAAGTAACTATATTTAGTGTCAATAATCCACATTATTTCTTATCTTGTGAAAAATAATAATATAATGACTAAAAACTCAAAAAACACCCCCTCCTCTATAATGAATACCATCAATCACCACTTCTTCTCCATACACATCTCAAGCCTTTATCATGGTCTAAATTCTGATCAAAACTCTTGAAAACCCCTCTACCCCACACCCAAGAACTTTTTTTATTAACAACATAGCAAAACTAATCTCATAAGTATTTTCTCAAGAAGAAGGAATCAAGAGGTAAAACCCTCTTCTGTTTTCTTTCAATTTATTTTTAATATCCTTTATTTTATTTTTTTACCATCACCTCCCCTCATACAAATGGACAGAAAAATCTAGTATATTATATACATTATAATTTTATCTTGTTGGTGGAAAAATTATTTATCAAATATCTTCCCCACTCTTTTATTTTTAGAATGAAGACATCGTCTGTGAGGTGACGATCTACCACCTTTGTGGATGACAAGCTTTTATCTTTCAATTCTACCTTCAATGATGGTCAATAGACCATTTTTATGGTTTAAAAAATTATAATATATGTATTATATATTATTTAATGTTCTAGAATCATTTTTTACACATGACATTAATTTATAAAATATGGTGATTTCATTGTGATCGAAAGACTCCAATTAATTTAAATGTTTATCATTAATGATTTATCTATTTTTCAAAGTTCACATATGAAAAAATAAAAATTTAATATTAAAGAAGTTGATTAATAACATGTAATATTAGTTCTAGAAAACTATCATCATACTTTGTGTTATTTCACACACATATACTAGTAAATCGCTCATGAAAACCAAGGAAACTAATGCTCTTAAAGGATGAAATTGAAGCTCATAACCCATAAAAAAGGCCATAAATGAAATTAATATGGTTATACTAAATAAAATTCATGAATAAATGGTTCTATAAATATTAATTAATTTATCTAATTTGATTATCCAGGACATTGAGATTATGTGAGGAACACCATTAGACATAAGGTAAGAGACTCTTCCTAAAACTCTATTATTCCATTAGGTTAATCTTTCTCGCTTTTACTAAAATGAAATTCTATTTTATAGTCATGGAAATTTTGTAAATTAAATTGATATGTTCAAAAATATTTTATCAAGATCCATTCATACTTATTTTATGGGGATATAAATGTTTTTAAAATGTTCCCTACTCAATTCATCTAGATAAGAAAACCTGATTTAAGGGAACTTCCATAAATATTTCCTATTTTCATCTATTCTCTATAATTTTATTTAAGAAACCCTTGTTTTTAGAAAATTACTCATTTTAAAATGAATAAAATACATTGGTTCAATGTTTAATATATAAATAAGTATCCCATTTCCATTTTATAGAATCTTGAATGTTTTCCCTTAAACCATACAAAAATGTTTTAATTATAAAACATATATTATCATGATATATGATTATATTAATTTATTAATGGACATGTATTATTTATTTATTTTATTTAATGACAAACTTTATATTACACCCATTATTATTTCTTTTGACAAGATTATGATGCCAAATTCATTATATAGGAAACCGATATATTTATGTTTGATTACATATGAATGAATATTTATGTTAAAAGAATAATCACGAACGTTTTATGACGGGTTCACCCAGATATAACAATAATGAATTTGGTAAATCATGGTATCTTGAGAATTTATGTGTAATGGTCTTGGTGGTTAACCTAGAATAATGGTTCTCTATGTGCAGTGAGCCTTGACTGGTCCTTCTCTTTATGAAACAAGCATTCACTCATGCTAAAGTCATGTTTTATGTTTCTAAAAAATTACTCTGAATCCATGATTATATAAAACCTTGTTATGATTTCTTATGTTTAATCGTGTTCCATTCCTTTTTATATCATTATGTTATTCCTTCTAACCCATGTGCTAAGATTTATTTAATTATTTACTCCCTTACTGGATTTTTAGCTCATACTATTTTTCATGTCATCCCCATGTTATCCTAAGTAGATGTAATGGATCAAAGAAGGTTATAAGAACTTATTGTTTGATAAATAATTAAATGTTTAATTAACCCTCATGTTTTCAGTTTTATGTACCTAGTCTTCTAAGACCCTAGACTTTATGATCCTTGGACTGTAAATCGATGTTAAATTATGTCTAAAATCATTTAATGATATGGGTAAATGGATTGGGTATCTATAATAATGGGTGTAAGGTGAGGTATTGGGTGATATATAAACTTCCAAAAATCAATATAATTTCATATATATAACATATATCCACAAAATTCATCCATGTTACCTTCCATGTGAAACATAAGTGAAAACCGAATCACATCCCTTTGTGAGGCGGTAGTCCACAGAAAACCGAGGAGATGTTGTCATATTTTAAACAAAATGTAACATAAAAATTTATATGTGATATTGAAATTCTTGGAGTATAAAAATATCATAAATATATTATATTTGTATTAAATCTATCATTATATCTAGACATGAAATGTGGTGATGGTAAATGAATTACATTAGTTTGTGAGGAGGTACTCCACAACACACAAAGTCAATAATCTTGTTTTCCATTTGATGGAATAGGAAATAGATATACTTCGTTACCTTAAAAAATAACATATTAGAATATTTAATATACTATGGATATTATTTAATCATTTTTAATAAAATTTCAAGGGGATGAAAGAAGAAATTAAATAAAATCACTCATTTAGGAATGTTACCTATTATTTTGAAAAATTATTTTGGATAAAAAAATATTTCCAAAATTGGATTTTAGATCATACCATGGGATCTAGGAAATTTTTAGGGCAGTAAAGAAGGTACTATAACATTTCGTGGCCAAACCAAATTTCATTGGATGTGTGAAGAGGGTAGAATAGTGGTGTCCTTTTGTTAGTGGGGAAAAGGGCCCATATGTAATTATTGAAAAGAATAAATTATGAAAATTTTATTATAATAATACATGTAACACCATGATATTTTATGAAACAAAACTATTTTCGATAGCGTACTAGACATGAAACATCGTACTTAAATGACCCATAAAATATTTAACTATTATAACCTTACCATTAAATTAACGTGTATAAACAATATTAACTGTATAATATATATTTATATATATATATATATATATATATTTGTGTATTTGTGTCCAAATAAATATAATTTTTTATAAAAACTAGTAAATAATCAATCACATTATAGTAATGTTATTTCAATCATCAAAATTCTGTTTTTTTAAAAAGTCATTTTATTTCAAAGAAAAATATTATAGTCAATATTTGGAACATTTATAAAATGTATTTGATTAAATAAATTTCATTTATTAAATTATAATTTTAAATTTTACATTTTTTGATGTTTTGGGAATTTTTGGTAAATATTAATTTTTCAATGAATAGTGAAAAATGTAGATTTTATGGAAATGTCATGCATTTATAATAAATAATGATATTTAAATATACTATTTTTAATTGAACATTATTAAATGTTAAAAATTTATTATGTTGTGATATTAAAACCACATAATTTATTTTTAATCTAATTCATAATTTATTTTAGTATAATTTTGTTTTAGTGTTGAAAAACAAGGTTTTTCTTAAAAATATTTAAAATGCATAATGTATCTCCATTTAAATTAATTAAAATTATACCTAACAAAGAAATTTTTATATTAAATGTATAAATTATATTTGACAAATTATTAATTGATATTTATAAAATTATTATTATTAATCATATAATTAATATAAAATCCTTTTTTATTCAAAAATACAGTTATTGAAAACCGGATTTTTCATTGTGTCTACGAGTTTTGTTTTAAATTTAATTTTTCAACTTATATAAATTTAATTTACTAAAATTGATTCCATATTTTTAATTATAATAATTAATCTTCTATAATATGTTAAACATAATTTTTTCCATAATAATTAGTAAAAACATTATATATAAGTTTTCACAGTTATGGTGAAAATAGTATTAGTGGTGGTTAAGCTAACAATATGAGGGTAAAAAATAATTATAATGTAACATAACACCCCTAACCAATTTTATTTTGAATATGTTGTGGGTTTTAATTTACTTCGAGGATATCCCTAGCACACCAAATAAAGAAAATAAATTCCAATGGCTTAAAAAACATTTAGGGGACAATATTCCCTTTGAAAATATACAACCAAAACAATATAACCATTACTAAAAAACATTATATGATTCATGAGTACAATTTAATAACATTAAATTAGTATCCAAACCCAAAAAAATATCAATGTACAAATCTGAATCCAAATAAAAAGTGCTCAATGTTTCCAAAGACAATAACTCATCAACTCACAACATCCTCTTTGCTTCAATTCTAGATGCCCAAAAAATGGTATCATGTTGAATCACTAATGAGATGGGATACCTTTCTTTTACCTATGTATCTATAAAAAACATATAAAAATTCACTAAATTTTATAATAATGTATTGAGTACAATAATTAGTATGATTTCTCCAAATACATCCCTACTCACGCCACTAGGATAGATAAAGTTAGAATAATTTTTATAAAATAATTTATATAATACAATTTGAATGAATTTCAATAGATTATGCTAATACAAGAGTAGTTCTAGGGGAAAATATTTCCAAACCATAATACCTTTTTCTCTAATCTATTTAAAATTATAATGACTCTGAATTTCCTAGATTTATTTTTAAAAAAAATTGGGAAAACTTCGAGTCCAGACGCTGAGATAATGTGTGATTCTGTGGAACAGTGTGCTTGGAATGGTTTGTCAAAAAAATTTCTATTTTTAAATAGTGTTTGTGAGCAATTTTTCTAAAAAAAATTAATAACTAACAAATGGTTTCCCAGATCAGAAACTTGAGGTCACCATTTTTGTTCAATATGGTAGGTTTATAATAAGATGGAATTAACATTAGTTAGCATGGGCATCCAATGAGAAAACCTTAAAATGGAATAACCATAAATAAATTTATTTTATTTATCAAATCCTTATAAACCACGAACAGTGACTATGATTGAAAATATAATACCACTGTTGAGCTCGTGAGAGCGTTCTTTTCAAAGGAAGAGCCTAATAGTGGTCAGCACAAGCTAACTATGGAAGGTATTATTTCAGACATGACCATAATAAAATAACTAAAAAAGAATTTATTTTTTTCAAATACTTATAACTCCTAAATGGTAACTCAGATTGGAAATTCGACATTATCATCAATATCGTTAGGGATTTCATTCCTAAGGTGGGTCCTAACCTTGATCAGTTTGGCTCAAGGGTAAAAGTTCATTTTTGGGCATTTTAATGAAAAATAAAAGACTTAAGAAAATTTATTTTATCCAAAAATGCTTCACTACGACACAATGTTGAGCTATCTATTTCATTTTATAGATTAAATAGCATAACTAAGCAGTAACTAAAGTGTAGTGGAAATTATGTTTCATTTCATAAATGAAAACCGCATAACAACATAGATGATTAGTGTAACAAAAATGCTGAAATGAATTTTCTCCGTTTAATTGTTTAGCAGTGATACGAAATCGCTAGTATGATACTGGATTTTCTATGAGACACTAGAGTAGTGGAATTTTAAATCAAAAAATAATGATGAAGGATGAATCAACATAAGTTCCTTCCTTACCCTTCGAATAATCTTGTCATTGATGTGATTTGGGGATCGATAATTGACTAACGGAAGTGGATCGACTCCGTTCTTCATAAAAAAGTGATCTAATTCAAGCTAAGGGGTTATTTTCTATTAGAAACCTTAATTCTCCCCATTCTTTGATTCCAGAAAAGAATGAGGGTCAACACATGTACAGGTTGACCCATTGATCGATTATGTATGCATGATGGTTTTGATTTCTGGGTTTACAATAAGGGTTATTTTTTATATCCCAATTCAATAAAGAATAAAACTTTTTCATATTTATTAATATTTACAAATTAAATATTAATTTTACTTTAAAGGGGTTTCTATATTCGATAGCATACCCGATACGCAACAGAGTTTCTTTGAAGTCTTATGTTGCACACTACTAATAAAATAATATTATTTTAAATAGTAGTTAACACGTAGACTTTTTTTGGGAATTAATGAATATAAATAACTAAAATATGATAATATATTTTTGTTAAATGTGTTTACATTTATCCAATAAAGGATAAAGGCTTAAAATACGAAAAGAATTCAATTTTAGGCATATATACTCTAATTTTCATTAAAGGTCCACTTATCGCCTTTTAATGGAGAACCATCATTAAATATAATTTTGGTCACTCTTATACATTCTACTAGACCAAATAAATTTCTTCTTTAGAATCAGGACATAAAAATATACTTTGTGTAAATTTTTGGAATTTTTCCGATAAAGATCATTTTTTAATGAATTGTGAAAAATGATGTATTTTAATTCAAAACCACTTTTTAATAAAATTTATTAATATGATTAGATTATCTTTTGAATTGGTTTTAAAGTGAAATAAGAATATATTTTTACCAGTTATCCAATAGTGGTCGTTGGAATTAATTTCACTTTGAAATCGAACTTAAACAAGTGTCAATCTTTTGATATGTTTTGTTTCAAAAAAACACGCTATTTGTTAAGAAAGCGGGAATTAATTATTAAATTGATTAATTCAACTATTATGTTTTGAATTTTGTAAAATAGGAGTCATTTTTGAATTCGGAATATCAAATAAAGCTTAGGATGAATTTTTGGTATTTTTCTGAAAAACTTCAAATTTTGATGAATAGTGAAACAACTAAGTGGTACTTAAAAACCTGATTTTTTTCATTTAAATGAAATTTTACCACTTCTGTTATTTGATTTTCAAAAATACGACATAGATGGTTATCATTAATAAGTAAAATGTGGTTTAATGTGATAAAAATAATTTTTAGTGAATAGTAACTTTTATGTTTTATTAATCGCGATTAAAGGTAATTAGTGTAATTTAAGTTAAAAATAATGTTTTAATAATATGAAATGACCTAGAAACATGTCCTACCCTCTTTGGATGTGTCATTTCCGACCAAGAAAATTCATGGGTCAACTTGGGGACCCCATGGAGCCACTTTGGTTGGAAAATTACATTAATATCTTTTTATTTAATGTTAAAATAAAAATGTGACAAACATGTGTTGTTTTACTAAAACAGTTTTTAAATGGGGTTATAAAAGTCATATGTTTTACTATAAATATTCATTATAAATATAAAAAATTTCCTACATCATGATATTTTTTTTAAATTTTTCAAAATTAAATAAATTAGATTATTTATGACACCATGATGATGCAGCGATTACCTCATTATTTAACGATTTAAATAAAATGAAAATATAAGGTAAAATCTAAGACATAAACTTATCAAAAACCTATTTTATGGGTGAATTTAGAACTCGTATCACCTTATCGTCCAAATATATAATTTTTGGACCTTTAAAATCCAAAAAGCATTTTATAATAAAGTAAACTTTCATAACATTCCAAGAGTGCCCCTCATCTCTTCTTATAAAAGGCCCCCACATCTACCACATTACACACACCTCTCAAGCCTTTGCCTCTACCAACCCCTGCCCATTTTGTCTCTCCACATACCTCTCTTACTCCTAGAAGCCTCACATTGGGCAGAAGTCTTTCCAAGGAAGCCTTTGAGCTCAAATCAAAAAGAGTTACCTGATTTAAAGGTAGTGTTTTCTCTTGTGTTCTTATGTTTTATTTTGCTTCTCCAACCCCATAAACTCTTTTTATTCCATTATTTTGTAACAACACCAGTATCTTCAATATACTATGATGTTGTTATGAGAATTATTAGAGCTACACCTACATTCAACTTTGTCTAATTGTTAAAGAACATACTGTTTCTGTGGTTGGCGATTTTCTGCCTCACGAAACGATGATTGTTCAATATTCTTTTAACACCTTTAATGATGGCCATTAAGATGTCACTATATTTATATATGATTTATATTATGTTTCTGTTTTCCTTATTTCTCTGTATTTTTCATTTATGGCATACCCTTATGGATTCTATTATGGGTAAACACGATAATTTCATTTTAGGAAGTGCGGACTACCGCCCCCTCAAAGTGATTTTATTCGTTAATACCATATTCGGTACATATAAAGGATAGATTTAATGATATTATATATGATATTATACTAGAATTATAATATACCTTTATATAATTATTATTTATTTCCATTAAACTATGAGATAGAAATGAAAGTAGTGTTCATGCATACGTACGGCTTACCGTCTCCAGGAATGGTGCATTTCATTTCTTATCCCCAAATGTAATGTACTATTATAAGTACATATATATAATGGATATATATATATGATGTATGTTACACCTAAATGATGAATATAATTGTGTAATTAAAATATACATATCTCTCATTTAGTTTTATATCCATTAATATGACATAGAAATGAAAGTAGCGTTCATATGTACGTACGACTTACCGTCTCCATGAACAGTGCATTTCATTTCTTACCTCTAAATGATTATGTAATATTATAAATGCATGTATATGCTGGATATATATGTTATATATGATATCCAAATCATGAATATCATTCTGGATATAATGAACCTTTGACCACGTAAACAACATGTAATTGTAAAAAGTCCATTTTTGACTTATGTACCAGATATCGACAACACGAACATTATTAACTTAAATGATTACATAATGCTTATAACATAGAAATAATTTATATTAAAGGAATAGTAATCTTGAAGAAGGTTCTTAAGCAAGTATAAATTAATACTAGTTTATTATTCATGAGATTAAAGAGCAATCGAGTCACATTAGACACGAGGTAAGGGATATCGTCTCAATCTCCTTTCATTGAGGCATATTTTGTTCTAATATAAGGCTTTCTTTTATGCGGTGTATAATCCCCTTTGACTTTTAATTTTATATAAAAGGAATCTTTTTCTATGAAGCATTTTACACAATGAAAAAAAGGAATGTTTCTTTTAACGTACGCGGTGACAATGACCTTTTCCGCCGCCGCGAGTATTATTTGGTCTTTGGCTTCCTCAACAAGCTGTAATGTTTTTAAAATGAAATAAATACCATATAATATTTTATGTATTTTGGTATTGAAAATGGTTTTTATAAAGGATTTTTTATGTCAATATATTTATGTGATATATTGTGATCTAAATGTGGAAATGTTTTCTTTCAATTATTTTTGTTTTATGTCTTATGATTTTATAATGGTACATGGACATTTGACGGGTGGTTACGTGATAAACCATATGACAGGTGGTGCCGTGAATACCAGGACGGGTGGTTATGTTATAAACTCCAATTCATTGGGTATGGAAGTCGGTCGTATGGCTATTCCATTACGTGATATGTGTTGAAGTCAACTGTATGGTTATTCCATTTAAGTTATGTCCCAAGTTACCTTTATATGTTATGTGTTCTTTATATGGGTTTTATGGTAATATTTTCGTTGCAAAAGGGTAAGTAATGATCTTTTATTTATTGAAGAGTATTTATTGCTCTATAAAGGTGAAAAGTATTACTTTGATAAAGTATACATGGTTTTCTTGTAGTTTTGAAAAAGTAACAGTTTTCATTCTTTGTGTATCCCTTACTGAGCTTTTTATGCTCACCCCATGTTTTTTTTGAAATGTTTTTCACAGGACATAATGTGGAATAGGGTCAAGGATGGTATCAAGGAAAATTCATTCTTTCTAAAACATGGAACTAGACATGTTTCTTTTTAAGGGTTTTTATTTTATGGAAACTTAGTAGAAGTGTCTACTTTGTAATCTTTTGAGATGTAATAGTTATGTCCTAATTCTATAAAACTATAAACCATGAAAATATCCTCAATGTGAATTATTCATTTAATTCAATAGTAAGTATTGTTTAAGGTTGGGGCCTTATAGTTGGTATCAGAGGTCGGTTTAGAAAACTTTAGGAGTTAGAAAATTGTTAAATTATAAATTAAATTATGGTATGATTGAAATGATATATCATTTACAGATTACCATGTTGCTTCGCCTAAGATATTTCTGTGTGAAGAATGGTTTTTTGTAGAGGAAGTAGAATAGCTTTTCTGGGAAGCCATACAGTGGGAAATGACCTTTCAAATCAGTATCCTAAGATGGTCAGAATCAGAACTAAACAGTTTGTTGTAGTGAGGGCTTAGTTGACTTAAGTGAAAAATGTTGGTTGTTTTTATTGATGATATTTTGGTGTTTTATAAAAGTAAAGAGGAGCATGAAAGTCATTTAAGGGTTATCTTGAAAACCTTAAAAGAAAAGAAACTGTATGGATAATTCAGCAAGTGTGAGTTTTGGTTACAACAAATTTCTTTCCTTGGTCACATTGTTTCAAAAAAATGGCATATCTGTTGATCCTGATAAAACAAAAGTTGTTAAAGAATGGCCAATACCCCCAAATGTTACCGAGATCCGTAGTTTTCTTGGTTTGGAAGGTGACTACTGAAGGTTTGTTGAATATTTTTCATGGTTATCTAGTCCAATGACTAAGCTAACTCGGAAGGGTGTTATGTTTATCTGGAAAAGATACTGTGATGATTGTTTTCAGAAGTTGAAAAGAAGATTGGTGAATGCTACAGTTTTGGAACTTGCTTCCAGGAATGGTGAGTTTTTTATCTATAGTGATGCTTCATTGAAGGGACTTGGTTGTGTCCTTATGCAGAATGATTAGGTACTTGATTATTCTTTAAGTAAGTTGAAAACTCTTGAGGTAAATTACCCTACACATGATTTGTAATTAGCTGTTGTTGTTTTTGCTCTAAAAATTTCAAGGAATCATTTTTATGGAGTAAGATGTAAAATATATACTGATCACAAAAGTTTAAAGTATATATTAACTCATAAAGAATTGAACATGAGACAGAGGAGATGGATAGAATTAATCAAGGATTATGATTGTACAATTCATTACCATCTGGGAAAAGCAAATAAAGTGGTTGATGCTTTGAGTCGAAAAAGTAATGATTCATTAACAATGCTACGTTTGGAATGAGATCCTTTGGTTTTTGATTTGATGAACATTGGAAAAGAAGTTGTTGGTGCATGAATTTCTTCTGTTTTGTTTCAGGTATTAGTGAGATCATCTCTATCAGACAGAATTAAGCAAGCACAAAAGAAAGATAGTGGGTTGCAGAAAAATGTATAGCTGGTTCAGAAGGGTATGTTGCCTGAAATTAACATTGATAATGATTATGTTTTGAGGTTTGGGAAGAGATTATGTGTGTTAGTAATTCATAGTTGAAGAATGAGTTGTTATGTGAGGCTCATAGTTCCCCGTTTTCAGTTCATCCTTGCATTACTAAGATATAGAGAGATCTGCGGAAGTATTACTGGTGGGATGGAATGAAAAGAGATATTGCTGATTTTACTGTTAAGTGTTTGACTTGTCAACAGGTTAAAGTAGAGCGGAAGTTACCGAAAGGGAAGCTACATCTTTTACCGGTGCCGGAGTGGAAATGGGAAATATATCCATGGACTTTGTTCCGGGATTACCGAATACATCTCGAGGTTTACTTATAACTTTTGGAAAGGCCTTCAGAAGTCGTTGGGTACTGAATTAAATTTTAGTACAGCTTTTCATCCTCAATCAGATGGGAAGTCAGAATGAACAATACAGACTTTGGTGGATATGTTATGTGCTTGTTTGATGGATTATCAGGGAAGTTGGTACCAACATCTTTCTTTGGTGTAATTTTCATATAATAACAGTTTTCATTCCAGTATACAGATGGCTCCATTTGAGGAATTATATGGTAAGTGGTGTCGAACTCCAGCTTTTTGGGATGAAGTGGGTGAAAGGAAGCTAATGGGACCAGAATTGGTAGAAGAGATGGCAGAAAAATTTCATTTGATTCAGAAACACATGAAAACATCTCAGAGCAGACAGAAATGTTATGTAGATAACTGGAGGAAATATCTATCTTTCGAGGTAGGTGATCATGTTTTTCTCAAAGTTTCACCATGTAAGAGTGTGATGTGATTCGGTAAGAACGGAAAGTTGAGTCCAAGGTTCATTGGACCATATGAAATTCTGGAGAAAGCTGGATCAGTTGCTTACCGAGTGGCTTTACCTCCGAGTTTATCTCAAGTACACAATGTTTTTCATGTTTCGATGTTGAGAAAGTATATGCCAAGTCCATCTCATGTTTTGAGCCCAGAGGTAGTTCACTTGGAAGAGAATCTCTCTTATGAAGAACAACCAATCCAGATTCTTGACCAAAGAGAGCAAGGGTTGTGAAATAAGGTAATTCACCAGGTAAAGGTTTTTCGGAAAAACCATATGGTTGAAGCGGCCATGTGGGAATCTGAAAATGATATGAGGGATAAATACCCCCACTTATTTTGATAAGTGAATAAAATTTCAAGGATGTAATTCCCAAAAGGGGGGAAGGATGTAACATCCCAGGTAAATAAAGAATAAAACATTTTCATATTTATTAATATTTACGAATTAAATATTAATTTTACTTTAAAGGGTTTGCTATGTTCGATAGCGTACCTGATACTCAACAAAGAGTTTCATTGAAATATTACATCGCACACTAGTAATAAAATAATATTATTTTTAATGGTAGTTAACGCGTAGCCATTTTTTTGGCAGGAATGAATATAAATAAATAAAATATGATTATATATGTTTGTTAAATTTTTTTACATTTATCCAATAAAGGATAAAGTCTTAAAATATGAAAAGATTTCAATTTTAGGCATATATACTCTAATTTTCACTAAAGGTCCACTTATCGCCTTTTGATAGTGAACCGTCATTAAATATAGTTTTGGTCACTTTTATACATTCTACGAGACCAAATAAAATTCTTCTTTTGAATTAGTACATCAAAATTTACTTTGTGTAAATTTTTGGTATTTTTCCGATAAAGATCATTTTTTAATGAATAGTGAAAAATGTTGTATTTTAATTCAAAACCTCTTTTTAATATAATTTATTAATATGATTAGATTATCTTTTGAATTGGTTTGAAAGTGAAATTAGAATATATTTTTACCATTTAATCCAATAGTGGTCGTTGGAATTAATTTTACTTTGAAATTGGACTTAAACTACTGTCAATCTTTTGATACATTTTTTTTCATAAAAACACACTATTTGTTTTGACAGGGGGAATTAATTATTAAATTAATTAATGCAACTATTATGTTTTGAATTTTTTAAAATAGACATCATTTTTTAATTCGGAATATCAAATATATCTTAGGGTGTATTTTTTGTATTTTTTTGAAAAACGTCAATTTTTATGAATAGTGAAACCACTAAGTGGTACTTAAAATACAAATTTTTTTCGTTTAAATGAAATTTTACCACTTCTGTGATTTGATTTTCAAAAATCCGACATACATGGTTGTCATTAAGAAGTAAAATGTTGTTCAATGAGATTAAAATAATTTTTGGTGAATAGTAACTTTTAAGTTTTATTAATCGCGATTAAAGGTAATTAGTGTAATTTAACGTAGAAATAATGTTTTAATAATATTAAATGACCTATACACATGTCCTACCCTCATTTTATGTGTCATGGAAAACCAATACAATCCATGGGTCAACTTTGGGACCCCATAGAGCCACTTTTGTAGGAAAATGACATTAATATCTTTTTATTTAATGTTAAAATAAAAATGTCACAAACATGTGTTGTTTTACTAAAACAATTTTTAAATAGGATTATAAAAGTCATATTTTTTAGTATAAATATTCATTATAAAGATAAAACGATTTCCTACATCATGATAGTTTTTTATAATTTTTAGAAGTTAAATAAATTAAATTATTTATGACACCATGATGATACATTGATTACCTCATTATTTAACGATTTAAATAAAATGAAACAATAATGTAAAATCTAAGACCTACACTAGTAAAAAACCTATTGGATGGTTGGGTTTCTAACTATTATCACCTTATCCTCGAAATATATAATTTTGGGACCTTTAAAATCCGAAAATCATTTTATAATAATGTAAACTTTTTGAACTTTCCTAGAGTGGACCTCCTCTCCTCTTATAAAAGGCCCCCAACTCTACCACATTACACACACCTCTCAAGCCTTTGGTTCAGCAAACCCCTGCCCATTTTGTCTCTATACATCCCTCTATTACTTCTAGAAGCCTCACATTGGGAAGAAGTCTTTCCAAGGAATCCTTTGAGCTCAAATCAAAAAGAGTTACCTGATTTAAAGGTAGTGTCTTCTCTTGTGTTCTTATGTTTTATTTTGCTTCTCCAACCCCATAAACTCTTTTTACTCCTTTATTTTGTAACAAAACCAGAATCTTAAATATACTATGATGTTGTTATGAGAAGGATTAGAGCTACACCTACACACACCTTCATCTAATGGTTGAATAACATACTGTTTCTATGGTTGGTGATTTTCTGCCTCACGAAACGATGATTATTCAATCTTCTTTTAACACCTTTCATGGTAGCCATTAAGATGTCACTCTATTTATATATGATTTATATTATGTTTATGTTTTCCTTATACTTCTTTATTTTTCATTTATGTCATACCTTTATGGTTTTCATTATGGGTAAACCCGATAATTTCAATTTAGGAAGTGCGGACTACCGCCCCCCAAAGTGATTTGATTCGTTAATACCATATGTGGTAGGTATAAAAGATAGAATTAATGATATTATATATGATATTATACTGGAATTATAATATACATTTATATAATTGTAATTTATTTCCATTGAAGTATGAGATAGAAATGAAAGTAGTGTTAATGCGTACGTACGGCTTACCGTCTCCATCAACGGTGCATTTCATTTCTTATCCCCAAATGTAATGTACTATTATAAGTACATATATATAATGGATATATATGATTTATGTCACATCTAAATGATGAATATAATTCTGGAATTAAAATTTATGTAACTCTCATTTAGTTTTAATTCCATTAATATGACATAGAAATGAAAGTAGCGTTCATGCGTACGTACGGCTTACCGTCTCCATGAACGGTGCATTTCATTTCTTATCTATAAATGATTATGTAATATTATAAATTCATGTATATTATGGATATATATGATATATATGATATCCAAATCATGAATATCATTATGGATATAATGAACCCTTGACCACAGAAACAACATGTAATTGTAAGAAGTCCATTTTTGGATTATGAACCATATATCGACAAAACGAACATTGTTAACATAAATGATTACATAATGCTTATAACATGGAAATAATTAATATAAAAGGAATAGTAAGCTTGAAAAATTTTCTTAAGTGAGTAGAAATTAACACTAGTTTATTATTCATGAGATTAAAGAGAATCGAGTCACGTCGGACACGAGGTAAGGGACTTCGTCTCAATCTCCTTTCATTGAGGCATATTTTATTCTAATACAAGGCTTTATTTTATATGTTGTATAAACCCCTTTTAATTTTAATCTTATACAAAGGGAATCTTTTTCTACGAAGCGTTTTACAAAATGGCAAAAAGGAATGTTTCTTTTAACGTACGCGGTGACAATGAACTTTTCCGTCGGTGCGAGTATTATTTGGTCTTTGGATTCCTCAACAAGCCGTAATGTTTTTAAAATGAAATAAATACCATATAATCTTTTATGTATTTTGGTATTGAAAATGGTTTTTATAAAGTATTTGTTATGTCAATATATTTAAGTGATATATTGTGATCGAAATGTGGAAATGTTTACTTTCCATTATATTTGTTTTATATCTTAGGATTTTATAATGGTACTTGGACATTTGAATGGTGGTTACGTGATAAACCATATGACGGGTAGTGCCATGAAAACCAGGATGGGTGGTTATGTTATAACCTCCAATGAATTGGGTATGTAAGTCGGTCGTATGGCTATTCCATTATGTGATATGTGTGGAAGTCGACCGTATGGTTATTCCATTTAAGATATGTCCCAAGTTACCTTTATATGTTATGTGTTCTTTATATGGGTTTTATGGTAATCTTTTGGTTAAAAAAGGGTAAGTAATGATCTTTTATTCAGTGAAGAGTATTTACTACGCCATAAAGGTGAAAAGTATTACTTTGATAAAGTATGCATGGTTTGCTTGTAGCTATGAAAAACTAACAGTTTTCATTCTTTGTGTATCCCTTACTGAGATTTTTATGCTCACCCCAAGTTTTTTTTTTGACAAGTTTTTCACAGAACAAAATGTGGAATAGGGTTAGGTATGAGATTAAGGAAAATTCATGATTTCTAAAACATGGAACTAGACATGTTTATTTTTAAGAGTTTTTATTTTATGGAAACTTAGTAGAAGTGTCTACTTTGTAATCTTTTGAGATGTAATAGTTATGTCCTAATTCTCTAAAACTCTAAACCATGAAAAGATCCTTAATGTGAATTATTCATTTGAATATATATTAAGTAAGGTTTAAGGTCAGGGCCTTATATTATTCATGTTCTATGTGATCCATTCTAGAATTTCTAGACTCCCTTCCCCCTATATTCAACTCAAACAAGGAAGGGTTTGGGCCATCATGAAAAAAATCATGGACTATTCTTTGGGTGTTCTTGATGATCTCTCTTTTACGTGTGTTCTTCCCTGACGGACCCCCGTGGTCACGTTGGATTGTTGTTGGGAGGTTATGAACATGTTTCGACCCCCTTAATCAATAGCAACACAACTTGTGATCCATGATAGTGAAGGCGGTGGCTCGAGGATCATAGAGGACCCTTCAGATTAAAGAACGAAACACCAAAGCAAGTTCGATGGCTCATGGATGATACCACTGGCTCGATGGTGATGGCAGCATGATGTAGGAGAGGAGGTCATGGCGATGCATAATCATGTTGTCCGAGGGGAGATGCATCAAGCCAGGAGACACACAGTCGGGTTGCGAGTCATTGAAATCATGCATTCTGCAATACCACATGAGGGAGAGAGGCGACTGGTGGCCTTCTGGTTATGCAATGCTGAGGGGATGTGGTCTTTGCCACATCTAGTGGAGACTAAAATGGCCCACAAAGGCAGGGCGGTCTAGAGAAGATAGGAAGCCCTAATGGTACATTGGGACAAACCTATGTCGTCCAGCGGGTCGGACCTGCATCCAAACAGGCCAGACGAGGCCCATTGTGCTTGGTTGGATCCGGTACAAGTCGAGTTAGGTTGGTCCACCTAAGTCAGACCGGTCCCAGATGCAACTGACCCCTTTTTACTAAAACACCCCTGACATCCAAACTATAAATCTGATAGGTGATCTATTTGTAGAGTTGGGACCCCTATGACTAAGAGTTCCTTTTGAAATACACCAAGTGTGTTTTTTTGCTGTTGGGATACAACCAATGTATTTAAGAGTAGATTCCCTTGAAATCATTCACCATGTGAGTAGGAATCCTGCAGCGGGCTGTAACGAGAAATAAGTGACAAAAAACCATCATTGGGATAGCATTCTTAAGTGATGAGTATACCTCAATGGACCATCAGACATCAATGATGAGCATACCTTAGTGGCCCAGCAAACAAGCGGGCCATAGTGGCCCAACAAACCTTAGTGATTACCGGACATTAGTGTCCCAACACACGAGTGGACCTCAGTGGCCCAGTATAAGAGTAGACCTCATGAGCCCAGTAGAACTCTGTGGCAAGAAAAACTATGTGGTCCAGCATACCGCAGTGATAAGAGAACCTCACTAGACCTACAAAACATGGTGACTCATCATGTATGATTAAATACATAGTAAAATATGTTTAGAATTACGACTTATAGATTTGATTTTTATACATTAGGATATACATGTGTGATATGGCTCTAGTGACTCTTTTGATTATAGCTACACATCATGTACCTATTTGGTAGTCCTTTTTGTTTATTTCATTGTATTATATATTTGTGTTTTGGTCTCCTTACTGAGTATTTCTTTACTCAAACCTACATGGGCTACACTTACATGTGTCATGTCTTTTGTAGACGATCAATGGTTTGACTAAGTCCTTGGTGGACCAGGGCTATGTCGTGCTTAGAGTGACATGATAGACGAGATGAGATTCTATTACTTCAGACAAATATTTCTATACCTACCCTTCTGGCAGGGTTTTATATATAAGAGTTCCAAATACTCTTATTTTTACTTTTTTGTTTCAGTTGGGCTTGTATTTTTCCAATTTTTACATTTAGTTTTCTACTATCTTACCTTTTTTTTGACATTGTGTATTCACCTTCCAACATTTGTGGTGCTAAGTTGTGTGCCTTTGTACAAGGATTTTGGAAAATGACTCTCATTTTTTTGGGATATGACTACTCGGCCCTAATCTCCTACCCCTGGACAATGGGGGGAGATCTTGGGTTAGTCACAACACAGGTCCCGAGGGACGGGTCATGACATAGTTGTATTAGAGGATATCGATTATACCTTAAGAACCCATAGTCTATACGTTTGTTTTGGGGAAACAATGTTTTGTGTTTCGAGTTCTGAATTTTGGCCAGGGCTTGAAGTTTTGGTGCGGCGATCGACGTATCCATACAGTGGGACCCTGAATTATGCATTTCAACTCAGTACATGAAAACAATAGTTCCATGGAAGAATGATGGCACATGCATCATATAGTAATGGGTTGAGTTTTCCATGTCCTTATAAAGTCATCTCACTAGGTGTACTCTATTGATCGTGGTACATCAGGTTTGTTTCAAGATTATTCCACACAGACAGACATCTAGGAATCCACCACATGATCACGAGGATTTTTTTTGGGGTAACAAGATGGGTATAGTTGTTCTTAGAAGAGACAACACCACCGGGTGGTGTACCAACTATACCACCACCTATGGAGTAGAACACAGTACTCATAGAACCAGCAGATGAGATACGCTGGCTGAGTACACTTCACAAGATTCATCAATAGAGACCACTCAGGTTTTGAGGCTTACCCAACTCACAGGTGTCCAAGGACTAGTTTGAGGTAGTGACCATGTTTTTCTATCTAGTCAGGGCACCGTTATGTAAGATTTTTGTCCGTAAATTGTACCTTTTATTTGCATTAGTAGAGTGATGGTGGGTTTTAGATTACCTGATCATACAATGAGGTGACTCTTCCACAGATAAAGCTTGAGAACCTTTCCCTGAGAAGGGTCTCTCATTAAAACTAATAATGTCAATGCATTCCCAAGAGATTATATGTCTTCAACAGGATGACATATTGATACATGAGTATTCATCGAGGTGTACCCACCATTCTAGGTACACGATGAATAATATATCACCAGTGCATTAGGCTCAGACCTCTAGGAGAGGGGTTTTTAGGGACATCTAGGTTAGAGCTATTATTCTGTGAACTCTTGATTATTATAGGATTTTAGAGTGAACCATTGTTGTTAAAAGTCCCATGGATGATAGGATATAGCTAGAATATGTCATTAGTGGAAAAGAAGAATCTAAGACCTCAGAATTAGGAATCTGACATCAGTCTTAGAGACTTGGACGTCTGAGACATTCCGATAAGAGGTTCTAGGATATATAGTCTACATCTTAGGGCTCTTAGGTTGATACCAATCATACTAGAAAGAGGCAATGATTTTCATGAGAAATCATGGGACATATCACAAGATATTATCCATCCTATTGCACTACTGATAGGGAAATGATGGATGGGCCACCAAGTAAGAGGTAGTGAAAAAAAAGGGTTGGATCTGTAGGTTGTAAGATTTGGAAGAGGAGTTGGGAGAGCAGCAGGAGGTGGTATACATTTATACATATTACCACCACAATCCCCATGAGGTCCACACCATGATCAGAGAGATGTATGATATTGGAAGGGGAAACTACATGTGGTCAAGGCATATGACCTAAAGAATCTTGGAATGATTCAATGTATGTTCTTTTTTTATTATTTTCTATCATATTAATAAACATAGTTGTTAATCATTATTTGTTGTGAAAAATTTTTTTTAGACCAAGAGTTTCCAGTTAAACCATTGACCTGACCCTTATTTATGGAGATACATATGGAAGGAGACTTGATAATCAATCTTATGTTGACTATGTGATCTGACCCTTGTGGAGATAGTTACAATTGGATACTCTTCTTGGTTGCGCCAGGCCTTCTGACTTTAGTTTGGGTACAGACTTTCCATCCACTTTTCATGCTTAGATTGAGTATTTTTTTGAAAAAGGATGTGGTATGTTCATAGTGATGGAATAGTGTTTTCCATGGTTAGAGAAAAAGGAATCACAGACAGTATAGGATAAACTTAGGCATGGGAGGGAGCAGCCGATCACACGTGAGTTGGCCAGCCTTACCCACATGGTAATGGATTTTTTATTTTTTCATTTCCTAGCAGTAGTGGTGGAGTATGGGGACATCATTCTAGAAGTTGTTTCTAGGATTACCACCCCATAGAAAGATGGACTTTTGTATCATTTTAAACCCTGATATGGCCCCGATATCAACATCAGTATATTAGATGGATTTCACAGAGCATTACGACTTAATGGAGTATGAAGGGGACTTGCAAAGGAAGGGATTGGTAAGACCCAGTATTCGAGGATATAGGTGGATTACAATAACTTTAACCAATTGGAAATGGATAATGACTACCCACTACTATAGGGGTGATGAACTCATCGATCAATTGAATAAGGCATCCTTTTTCATGGATGGAAATTTTCACATAGTCTTTTTAGTAGTTAAGAAAGACTTTGACGAGCACCTGGATCATGAGTTTTCTCGATAAGGGAGCATGATGGTTCTTGAAAGTTGAGACCACATGAGAAGAACTATTCAACCCATGAACTTTAGTTGGAAGTGGTAGTCTTCACATTGAAGATATGGAGACTCTACCTTATGGTTGGATAGTATATTATCTACCATGTCCAGAAGAGTATCAATTATATCATCTCTCAAAAGGATTTTAACTTGAGACAGATGCGATGGTTGGAGTTTTTTCAGGTCCCTAACATTGAAATAGTTTGTAATCCTACTAAGGGTAACATGGTTGTGGATGCTCTTAGAAAAAGATATAGTTTGTAGTTTCTGAACAAGGAAACAAAGCAGTTGGCCTCATTACAGTTATCCTTCATGGATAGATATGACGTATCATTCCTCCAATTAGTGTTCATTTCCCTTCCTCTCTATAAATGAGAAAAGAAGGCACAGTTCAATGGTACTGACTATGGGACATTAAGTTTCTTGTTGTCCATAGGAAGGACCCCAGATAGATATTCAGAGAGTGGGAAACACTTTGTTCTTTTCATATGATATGTAGTAGTAGAAGTGGATGTATACAGTGACAGGATGCATCAGGATGTGCATGTGTGTGTTAAGGAGTACACTAGGGATAACAGAACATGTTGAAGCTAGTTTTAACTGTTGATATAAAATTTGAGCACTTGTTTAATAAGTTTGTTGGTTTTTCAACACACTGTGTCAATACCCTATGCTCGGAATGGGTTTCTCTATTCGTCCATGGGGTGGAAAGAAGAGGGTGATAAAGGATATCAACAGACATCATGATGAGTTTATCACATATGTCAAGGGGACTTGGTACCATCATGGTGATCATTAACAAACACACCATATCAGTCACATCTTATCATATCTATAACAGAGTCCCATAAAGATCTTGGGATACTTCTATGTACATGAGATAGTTTGACTCCATGGAGTCCCATCATTGGTAGTCTCATATTTAGGTGTACGCTTTGTAAACTAGTTTTTAAAGGATTTAAAGAGGCATTTGGGACTCAGTTGTGATTTTGCATAGCTTTTCACCCATAGGTTGATGGCTAGATAGAGTAGACCATTTGGTTTTAGAGGACATAAAATGTTCTTACATCCTCTATTATTGTCACATTTCGGTGGATCACCTACCACTGGTGGATTTTACGTACAACTATAGCTACCACTCCACCATCAGTATGGAACTATTCGAGGTTATGTGAGTGTGACACTATAGGTCACCACATTATTGGACTAACCCTGGAGAGTCAGTGCTCATGGTCTTGAACTTGGTGTAGGCTACTACAAAAAATATGCAGGACATTCAAGAGTAAATGAACACTTCATAGGGTCATCATAAGTCCTGTGTTAAAAGGCTATTGAGACCCTCAGAGTTTGATAAGGGAGACCATGTGTTTCTTTGAGTCTCTCATCAATGTTGGATACAGAGATTTGGTCGGGGTAGCAAGTTGTCTCTGATGTTCATCCGTACCTTTCTGTTGTTGTGTAGAGTGGGAGAGTTGTTTCACCTCTTGTCTTCACCATCACAGTTATAGTATTTTCATGACGCCTTCCATGTATCCTAGATGATATGATATGTACAGGTCCCATCACACATTAATTACTAGGGTTACCTAAACATTGACAATGCGGTGAATTTTGAGAAGTTTCTAAAGGGGATTTAGGATTGATAGGATAGTACCCTATGCTGGTGACAGATTCCTCTAGTTTGCATTCATTGCAAGCATAGGAATCTCCAAGAGAGTATGCGGGAACGAGAGGATCAGGTTTGTGCTCATACCCTCATCTGTTTGGGAATCCCTTGGTTTGGCTTTCTGATATGTAAAGGATTAAGTTGGGGAAGATGTAATGACTCGAATTTTTTTGGTTTTATTTTTAGAAACTTTCTGGAAAAATATTGAGACCAGGAACTAAGAATTCGTGTGATTTTAAGGCTCGGTGTGCGAGAAATGGTCCACCAAAAAATATTATGTTTTTTAAATATCACACATGATAATTTTTCCTAAAAAAGTAAAATAAATCTTACATGGATTCTTGATTCCGAAATACCAGGGAACAATTTCATTTAGGTAGGTGGGTTTACCTAAGAGGTGACTTAATATTAGTTGGTGTAGGCCTCTAGTGAGAAAACCCAAAAATGGAGTAGCCTTAAAGAAAATAATTAAATAAAATTATTTTATTTTTAAAATCCTTCTAATTCACGAACAGTGACTTGGATTAAAAATATAAAACAACCGGTAAGCTCATGGGGGCCATATACCTTAGGCAAAGATGAACATTGACCGGTGCAGGCCAACTATGGAATGTAGTTTTTAGAATAGGATCGTAAATAAAATACTCAAATAATGATTATTTTATTTTTAAATCCTTATAACTCATAAATGATAACTCTGATTGGAAAAATGAGAGTACCATTGAGCTTTTGAGGGGGTGATTTCCTCAGACGTGGCCTAATCTTGACCGGCACAGGTCGAGGGTAAAGGATAATTTTTGGGAATTTTAATGAAAAATAAAATATAATTATAAAATATTATTTTATCCAAGAATATTTCACGGAAACACAATGAAGAGAAACATGTTTCATTTCATAAATGATGTAGTGTAATGATTATTCAACTCAATCATAACTGCAATGTTGTTTTATTTTATAAATGAAAATAGTGCAATGCTGTGGCGAGTCAACATAATAGAAACCTTAAAGCGTGTTTCCCCTATTTAATTATTTAATAGAGACATGGGATCACTAACACGATCCTAGATTTTATCTGAGGATTTGTAAAAGTGGCATTGTCAAGTATCTAATGATGATGAATGATAAATCCCCACAAGTTCCTTTCTTCCCCTAAGAAAGATCTTGTTATCGACAAGAGTTGCAGATCGAGAATTGAAGAATGATGGTGGAGAAACTTTATTCTTCATTGACGAGTGATCTGATTCTTGGTAAGGGGTTATTTTTTATGAGAATCCTTCCATTCCCCATTATTTGATTTGTGTGACAAACATCTATAAACCCCCAAATAGGTTGACCCATGGATTGATCACGTATGCAAGACGGTTTTGATTTTGAGGTTTTGAATTGGGGTTATTCTTGTTCTATGGGATACGTCTCTGAGTTTCAAGTCCCCCTTACCCCTATTTTCAACACTAACAATAACTGAATTATGATGACATGATCAAAGTCTTGAACCATTCATTGGGTGTTCATTGTGATCTCTCTCCCTCATGCATTCTTCGCCAATGGAGCCCCGTGGTCATGTCGGATTATTATCTGGAGGTTCTAAATGTGGTCGGACCCCTAAATCAACCACAAGACAATTTGAGACATACTGTAGTGAAGGCTGAAACCTGAGTATCATAGTAGATCCTCCGGATTGAAGAATATACCACTAGAGAATGTCTGGTGGCCTATGGGAGAAACTGTCAGCTCACCGGCATTGGCACCGTCGGCCACGTGCGGGAAGCAGTGGCATACCGCAGCGGAGGAGGTCACAGTTAGCGGGCTATAGGGGTGCAGAACCGCAGTGTTGCGTCTGGCTAGAAGACCTACATATGAGTCTTCGGACCACGTGTGGGGGGGAGAAGGTCGTCCACCTGATATCCATGCGATGCGGAGGGTACATGGTTGTCACTGCTTCTAGTGGAGACCGAATAGGCCCGCTGCAGCGGGTCAGGCTAGAGAATATGGTCCCCATTGGGTGGCCCAGTTGTATGAATTCTTCGGCCAATGAAATTCTATCCTGGCCCATCTAGCCAACTTTGGTCCGGTCGGTTTGACCAGGTCAGGCATGACCCAAATAGCACTGAACACTTTTTAATAAAATTCTTATAACATCAAAATTGTACGTCTGATTGATTAGCCTCTTGTATTGTTGGGACCCTCGTGATGAGGTGGTTCTTTTAAAAATCTCCAAGTAAGTTTTTGTTGAATGTGGGATATGGATGATGAATTGAGGAGTATATTCTTATGGAAAAAATCGTGTTGGGAGTGGGAATCCATCAATGGGCTGTGATACGAAGGAATTGAAGAGTAGACATCAGTGGCCCAGCATGCCTAAGTGATGAGTGGACCTCAGTGGCCTAGCTGACCTCATTGATGAGCAGACCTCAGTGGCTGAGTAGACAAGCAGACCCCAATGTCCCACATGGCATTAGTGATAAGCATACCTCAGTGTCCTAGTAGACTATTGAATCTCAGTGGCCCAACAAAGTATATGATCTCAGTGGCCTAGGAGACATCAGTGGTGAGGGGACCTCTGTGGCCCAGCAGGCCACAGTAACTCATCGAGGATGGGTCCCTCCGTAGTAAACAATGTTTATCATTATGATAGATAGTTGATTGAGATAATATTTTCATCATTTTTATATGAAATTCAATGATTAAATATATAATAATTTCTCAATTTGTGTTATTTACATCAATTTTGGATTTATAGGGTGTTTTGAGCTTAAATATGAAAACTACTTAATTAAGTAATATTGACAAATTTTAATCACTTTGGTAATTCAAGAATATCATTTAAAATATAAATCCAATTGATGTTATTTTTTTACTAGTTTAATATATTTATTATCTTTATCCTTTGTTTCTAAACTATGATTTAATTCTACCATACAAGGGTTAGAAAATTCAAACAATTTGGAAACTTATTCTGGAGGACCCTCTGGACCCCACCTCAAATAATTGGTCATAAATAGGTCAAAATGAATCCAATTGGGGTTATTAAAATTCTAATGGAAATATATTTAAATGGTGATTTAGTATTTTGATGATTATAATGATTTACATTCATTATGGAAGCCCATGGATGCTCGTATTTTGGGTCAGGAAAAAAGAAACATTCTTCTAGAATAAATTCTCAAGTTTAATTGTCAATATCTCATGCTAAACAGCAAGGATGAATATGATATTTTGGGATAAAACGTAAAATATCTTTTTGAATATCTTTAAAGAATAAACTATTACAAAATTCCTCAATTTAATTGGCCTTATATGGCCAAACATTCGGTGGAAAGAATCTATAGAAAATCATAAAGTGAGATTCTAAAGAACATAAATTTGATGACCGAATGATGGAAACCCTTATCCTATACAAATAGGAGTACACCCATGCTGAGGATAGAGTTCTACACCACACTCGGAGATGGGAGGAATCCAAAGGACTCTCAGGGACCATTTCCATCAGCATCATTCTTTTTCATTCATTTATATTTCTTTACATTAAAAATTTCTTCCCTCTCCCGCATCATCTCGCTTACCCCATCCATGGAGGGGTAGTTTTTTTATTGATTGGGATGAGGGGAGGTTTGAACTTTGTGTTTTCTTGAGTTATTATTCTTTAAATTAATCAAATTCATTTTTCTTTATTTTTCTGATTTCAATAGTTAATTCTGTTTTAAATTCCGAATGCAGGTGTGTTTGTTTTTTATTCTGAAATTATAAATTTCTTTGTCCAATGATAGAATCTCCCTAAACCTAATAATAACCTGTATAAGGTGGAAAAATATTAGGGTTGGGTGGTAAGTGATCAATTGTAGTCAAGAAGGTGTGAAGGATTGTGTATTGGAATATTGGTTTATTAGGGAACATAAATTTCTGGTCAGGGATTTCTCTGATTAATCAAGAAACCATCTACAACCCTAAACATGTTAGAAGAAGGATAATACTATATAAGGTTTTATATAGGAAAATTATCATCACATATATCTAAACAAGGGAGAGATATGACTCTGTAGATGAATCTCTCTCTTACATGTTAAAGGAAGAAGAACAGAGAAAATTTGGAAATTAGGATTGCACAACACTAAGTCTTTCCAAACCCAATATGATCACCATATTAATCATTTATTAACCCCAATAAATTATAGTTATTTGTTTCTCTCATAGTTATTCAAATTAATTAAAAACAATCCTTTTCAGAAAAGCTTCAAAAAGTTACAACCTTGTTTTGTTTGCACTCCTCCTAGAGAGACTACCTAAGATCAACTACTATACTATACTTAAGTAATTAAAATATTGTTTTTCCATGCCCCATAACAACCATTAATAAAACATGGTGTTGTTTCCGGGGAGGCAGTCCCATAATCTAATTGCAAATATGTGAATTTTTCAAATTTTTTCAAAAAAATTAAAAACACGTTGTTTCATGATGTTTTCAAATAATTATATCTTTTATTCATTGAACAAATAACTAGCAGTGAAAGAACCAATTATTGACTTCCCCTTTTCCATGGAGGATGGTGTTTGTTTTCTTGTTAAACATGTGAGGTTATTTTGGAAGTCAAATAATGGGGAACATAAATTCAATGAAATTATAGCTAGATTGAAGGATGACATGAAAAAATAAATTTTTTATGCAATGGCCTGAGAGCTAACAAAGTTCTCCCATTACATTCTAGAATATTATGAAGTTTCCAATGTCCAAAAAGATCCCCTTAAACATCCTTGATTTTTATATAGAGATTAATGAAATAGTGTAGACTGAATCCCTACCTCTAACTGCTACTACTCAACTTCAAGAGGTTCTTTCCAATTAAGATGAGATTGAAGATGAACAAAATCAGGGAGATAATAATTTCATGAACTTGTTATCTTTTGATCTTGTTAAAACATAATTGAGTATTACCTCCCTTGTTTTAATTTTTCACATTTAGACAACACTTGTATTTCTATGGAGGAAGATAATGAAACAGAAGATTCATCTAAAGAGGAACACTTGGAGCTCCCGGAACTTGATGATCATTTATTAGAGGGTGTTCAAGAAGAGATTAGCGTGGATTTTACTGAGGAAATAGAGACACAATACATTGAAATTTAAAGGGAATAATTTTATATTGACACTTTATTCTTTAATTTTGTTCAAATAGAATTATATTCTGACTTTCCCTTTGATTTTTCTATTGATGTATCATACCTTTAGAAACCACTGGAGAATAAAGAGTATTTTTTGCAATTAGAAACCAAGATACAGGAGGAATCCTTCATTGTCCTAACCCCACCATGCATGTTGTATCTCATTAATATGGGGGTGGACTTGGTATACTATATACATGGGTTCCTTAAGAAAAATAAATAATTATTTGATAGAAATATGAATTATTATTGGTTTATGAGCGAGAAACGTCACCCACCATCAGATTGGGGATAATTGATTATAATTTCCCATATAGAGGTAGTCAAAACCCAGGGCCCACATGGGGTATTAAACTACGATTTATCCTTCTTTTCCCATTTAAATTTTATTTTCTTTTTATTTAATAAATTTCTTATGTTATCTTTTTACCTTTTTATGTTATAAAATAGAAACACTTAGGATCCTAACTCAACATTGCATTACCAATATGTCAGGTCGTACCTCCCATTTACATTTTTTTTGTTTTCTATGATTCATTTTCAAATATTGGAACATGTTAAATCCATTTGAATGCACTAAAGAAACATCATCAATTAAGAGTGGATGCAGGAATATTTTAGTCTTGTATTTTTTAAAAAAATCAAATTTTTAGTCAATCCTATGACATTAAACAAAAGCACATCAGGGAGGAAACCCTTATTTTTTTACCCATTTTCCACTTGTCATATTGGTCATATACCAACATGATTGAACAAGCATGCACTATCAATTGTTTTTATTCTTATATTTCCGGTCCATTAATAATGATACTATAAGGCTGAAAAATTTCAAGCCAATGAAGAAACCTCAAAACAAGTAGAAAGCAGGAAAGAAGATCTAGTGGGACTACACTTCATGAAAATAATGATCCATTTGAAAGGGGAGTACGATTATCAATTCTATATTATCCAAATATATTTCTGACAATTTTAGTCTTTTAAAGAATTAATTATAAAATGCATTCCCACACTTGAATTATTTTTTACAGGAATTTTCTATGAGACATGAGTTTCTTAAGAATCTATTGATTCCATTTTTTAGATTTCAATGTTAATAATATTGAATGAGTAAAAAACGAATTGAATTTTAAAAATGAAGAATGGATATTGAAATAATGAATCATGATTTGAGGGAATTAATTAATTCATGTAAATGAAATTTCCCTACAATTTTTCTTGTTTTGAATTTTTGAATTTCTTGTAAATCAATTTTTTAGTATTAATTATTCCATGAGTGATTTCCCAATATCATATTCCCATTACCGATAGTATTTCTTGACAAAATATTTCATATTTTATCTTGAAAATATTTCGTGAGTGATCTTGGGACATGCCACCAACCAGAACTTGTATTGAAACTTATCAAATATATTATTGTGTGAAAACAAATTTAAAATGATTTAGGAACAACTTTGGATAGACACATATTTACCTAAGACCCACCATTAAATTTATCCTTCATTAGCCCATAGAATCCATGAATTTCATTATAGGTTTAAGCCACATTACAAGCAGATATTTTCTTACCTACACACACTTCTAATATTTTTTCATGAATATTTCAAGTTTGAGGGTGGGGGAAGGGCCTTTTGTGTGTGTTCATTGGGATGTGTATAATTTTTGGGTGGTGTGATGTGTGCGTCATCATTTTGGGTAATGTATTATTATGAAATTGGGTAAGAGTCATAGTTTCATTAGGATTCTTTCATTTCATTCGGTTCTCCTTAATAAATAGATAAAAAATGAAAAATTATGATGTACCTTTTTAGATATTTACAAAAATAATCAAAAAAAGAAATAAATTAAGTTTTTCATTCCTAAAGATTATTTTAAAAGGTGGGAAATTGGATGATATCATTCTTTGTAATCATTTATTGACTCATGTACCTTGTCATTAAAAGGGGGTGGTGTTGTGTTTTACATTCTCAAGGGGATTTGAGTGAGGTTCATCTTATGTTTTCACTTGATTAATCATTCTTTGTGCATAAGATATTACCCTTCTCCTTGATCATTAATTTTTAAAGTATCAAATCCTTCCCACCTTAATCCACATAGTCATTTGAACATTTATTACAAGTCCCCATGATTTTATGTGCATTTTTTCTTTAAAATGTAGAGAAAGTAGTTCTTTTAAAATCCTATGTATAATAAATATGTTCTCATGATATGAGAATAACCCCACTTTAATTGTATCATGAGTTATTAGAGAAAATATTCAAAAGAGAGATAGATAATGATTTGGCATGTTTAATAATAATAAATTGAGATTCTTGAATGAAAGGAGAAGCTCTATAATTTTTCAAAGGGGAAAAATAAAATGAATTAATTAATTATTTCTATGAAAATGGGAGATTAAATTGATATTATTTGTTGAATATGAAATTTTGATTGGACATTGATAATTTTTTTTTGATTTTATTGCACTAAAATTTAAATATTGGTAACATTGGTGCCCTTTGAATTCCATGTTGAGATTTTGTGCTTGAGGACAAGAATAATTTAAGTGTGGGGGAATTGGTTCAGATGATATTATAATAATTTTATATATGAATTTGAATGATTTAATCAATAATAATTTATCAATTTGTGTTATTTACATCAATTTGGGATTTATATGGTGTTTTGATATCAAATATGAAAACTTATTAATTTAGAAATATTGACTGATTTTAATCAATTTGGTAGTTCATGCATATCTTCTAAAATATAAATCCAATTGACATGATTCATTTTTTATTGGGTTACTATATTTATTTTATTCATTGTTTGTTTTTAAACCAAGATTTAATTTGGCCATCAAGGGTCTGAAAAATTTAATCAAGTTGGAAAACTGATCTGGACAATCATGTGGACCCCACCTCAATGAATTGGTCATAAATTAGTCAAAACACGTCCAATTGTGGTGATTTTAATTTTACTTAATGTATAATTAATTGGGGAGTTATTTTATTTAAAATTATTATGATTTAGCATTCTTTAGGCGGCCCATGGATGCTCAAATTTTGGGGCTGGAAAAAGGAGACATTCACAGAATAAATACTTAGATTTAATTGGACATATCTCATGCTACATAGGGAAGATGAATATGAAATTTTTGAATAAAACGTAAAAGATATTTTGGAAGATATTTTAATAATAAACTATTCAAAAATTCGGCCATTTAATTTTCCTACCATGGTCAAATATTTATTGGGTAGAATCTTTAAGAAATCATAAAGTGAGATTCTAAAGATCTTAAATTTGATGACCGAAGGATGGAAACAATTATCCTATATAAAGAGGATTTCACCCATGATGAGGAGGGAGTTCAATACCACACTCGGGGATGAGAGAAAGCCAAGGGAGACTCAAATACCATCTCGTTCAGCATCAATCTATTTCTTTATTTTATTTTTCTTTACATTAAAAATGTCTCTCCACTCCTGCATCATCTCGCTTACCCCATCCATGGAGGGGTAATTTATTTAGAGTGATTGAGAAATGGGGAGGCTGGACCTTTGTGTGTTCTTGAGTTCTTGGGATTTAAATTAATCATATTCTATCTTATTTCTTATTCTGGTTTCAATTATTAATTCAATTTGAAATACCAAATTTGGTTTTGTTAGGTTTTGATTCTGAAATTATAAATTGATTTGGTCTATGATCACATCTCCCTCCACCCAATTCTAATCTTTAAATGGTGGAACAACATTAGGTTTGGGTGGTGATTTCTAAAAGGTAGTCAAGAACGTGTGAAGGGTTTTATGTTAGAATATTGGTTTGTTAGGGAACAACATTTCCAGGTCAGGGATTGCTCTAATTAATGAAGAAAACTTCTATAACCCTAAACACATAATAAAAAGGATATACTAATCTAATGTTTTAGAGATGAAAATTCTCATCACATCTATCTAAAAAAGGAAAAGAGGGGACTCAATAGATGAATCTCTCTCTTACCAGTTAAAGGAAGAATAAGAGATAAAATTTGGAATCCATGATGGCACAACACTAGGTCTAGTCGAACCCAATTTGATCACCGTCTTTATAATTTTTTAACACCAATAAATTCTTGTTGTTTGTTTCTCTCTTTGTAATTCAAATTAATTAAAACAAATCCTTTTTAGAAAACCTACATAAATTGACAACCTTGTTTTGTGTGCACTCTTCTTGGGGAGACTACTTAGGATCAACTACTATTCTATACTTAGGTAATTAAAATATTGTTTTTCCATGCCCCCGACAAGTGTGGGTCCATAGTATTTCTTTCCATACTTAAATTTATACCTATCTGATATGACTCTTGTGACTCTCTTGATTGTACTTCTTATAGAATACATATCATGTACCTCTTTTTAAATCTACGTTGTGTATTTATTTTTGGTATACCTTTGTGGTTCGGGGTCCTTACTGTGTATTGTTTTTCTCACACCTACACGTACTTTTCCTGTACATGTCGTGTCTTGTGCTGATGACCGAAGCTTTTATGGTGTCCTTGGTGGATGAGGTATATGTGGTGCATATAGTGACCCGGCAGACAAGACGGGCTTCTGTAGCTTTAGAAGGCTATTTTTGTATCTACCCTTTAGGTAGGGTTTTCTCGTAAGGAGATCTAGATACTTTTACTTTTACTTTTCTGTTTTAGTTGAGCCTGTATTCTAGCCCCATTTACCTTCATTTTTTTACTTTCATACCTTGTGTTTATTTATTTAGTGTATTCACCCTCCAGTATATGTGGTGTCATTTTTTGTGTATGTATACTGGTACATAAGAAAATTTAACCCATTTGTTTGGGATATGCATACTCGGCGCTAGTCGCCAGCCCCAGGCCTATGGGAGGCAGACTTTGGGTTGTCACAGCACAGGCCCCGGGGGACGGGTCATGATAGGCATACCCATCAATTGATTACCAAAAAACCAAAAATACATTACAACGTAAGAATTCTATAGTAATGATAGTTCTCTCATCCATCCACCAAGTCATCACTAAGTGGTCAATATCCATGTGTACCATTAAAACATTTCACATATCTTGGGTCATGTATCTTTTACACTGATGTTATATTCCCCTTATTCATTTTCACATCGAATTCATAAACTCACACCAACCATGTATGTCAAAAACCATACAAATAAATTTCATTAAAACTTTTTAATTATTTAAAATAATCTATAAACATTATCCATGCCTAAAAACATAATTTTAACAGAATGATATTAATATCATAAATCAAATTATCTTAACTCTAAATAAACCAATTTCCAAAATTACAAAAAAAAAACATCACTAAAAAGGGTTTCCATCAAAAACCACACATCAACTTCATAATTCAACACATACAATACAATACATTTGTGAAAAAGAATTCATGATTGAAATAATATGAGTTGAGAGTGAGGCCATATGCCTCTCGGTAATTAGATAAATGAACAATGACACAATAACTTCAAAAACATGGCTTATATATTCATTATTCTACCTTATATCTTGTTCCCTTCAACCAAAACAACAATATCGAATCATCTATCCCAAAAAAATATAGATCTATCCCCCAAAATATAGATATATTATTCCAATAAAGTGAATAATAGGAATTATAAGGTAAAAAAAGAAGAATAATCAAATAGAAATAAATTGAGCCTCCAATGCACCTTCATTCATCTATGTATCAGACTCTTATAGAAATTAATGGTCTCTACAACATTGAGAGGAAAGGAATTTAGTTAATGAAATGACTAGGGGATAAAGTTCCATTAAAGGGGTAAACAAAGATAGATCTATGATTTTTCATATCTTATTTTTATGGGTTCTTGGCTAGAGATTGTAGTTAAGAAACCCATGTGCTAATCATAGATGATCCACTTCCTCCAATCACCCCCACATAGTTGGCTTGCATAGTTATAAAAACCACATACAAATTTTCCTAAACCCATATATCCATAATTTAATGGTTTCTCTTAGGAAGCGACATAGTTTTTCCAAATTTTCATCCTTACCATGAACCTTACTTTTTTCCATTATCTCAGTTTAATTGTTTCCTTGGATGTGCAACATGGTTTCTGAAAACCATTTTCAAAAAAATGAACCTCCATAAAATCCACAAAAAAAAGCCAAAACTCCTCTGATCCTCCCAAAACATAACACAATCATTTATATACATAAATATCATAAATAATGGGTCATGAAACACAAATATATGGGTGCTAAATTCTCCCCACCATAGTTCCTTCCATCTGAAGAAAGATTAACAATACCACTAGACCAATCCTTTTCCCATGAAAAAATTTCAATTACCTATCCATAATCTACACTCGAACCATAACCAATGTAGCATTAGAATATATGTAAACATAATCCCATCAAATAACATTGTTATGATAAAATATTTTATTATTTTATTGATACATATTAATCACATTATGCTCTAAACTAAACTTATGTGTCAAAGATAACTGATATTCAACTTCACCAACCCACTCAATTATCTAAAAAGGGATAATGTATTAGAGATATAATGTTACCTAATTCCAAAGATGCATATTTCTAAGCCTTAGAGGGATTATCAAGAACACATGATATCTTAGTAAGAACTACAACGGTCATCAACATTGATCCATATATGATTTCTGATGACTCTAAGTCATCTTTATTAACTTCTTGATTAACCGAATCATCTTCATTTCCTCTTTCACAAGTCTTGGTCCAACTAATTAAGTATCACCTATTCCCATACAACATAATGGGAAATGAAATGTATTCCCATAAAATTATTCAAAATGTTCCATATGTATCAAGGATTCATACCTATTTTAATATGAGAACTCTAATAATTGTATTTTCTCCTCCCAGAGCTACCAAAATTTATTATATAATCCCAGTGAATATATTCTATTATTTTTATCATCCTTTCATATCATCCATCTATTTGAGGATGATATTTCATTATCATAGTTATGTGAATCAAAAGGTATTGATGTAAGGATTCCCAAAAACAATATGTAAATCTTGGATCTTAGTCTGACACTATCGTAATGGGTATGCCATTCCTTTTATATAGCTTATTGAATATTGATTTTTGAAAATCATTACACTATATGAGATTTATGAATAGGGATAAAATTGATTAATTTTATATCTAATTTATCTATCAACCATAATAAATCTTGTTTCGGAACCATAATTTTAAGGTTTGTTAGACAATCCATAGCTTTCTATTTCCATATTCCTATGGGAATTGGAAAAACCATCATGATGCATGTTAGCTGTTGGTGTAATACACTATCTTTCATATATGTGAGGCATCTCATAAATAACTCATACCCTTTTATTTACATTCCAAAACCCTGTGATTTTTCTTTCAAGGACTTATATATATTTATTATTCCAAGATGAAAAACCCATCTCTAATTTTGTAATCAAGAATAATATGTTCCACACAATCAAAATTTATGACTATCTAATCGTGAAATAACAAAACTAGTCTTCTATCAGACATCTATCCTTTAGTGGTCTCTACACCATTGAGTTTTGAATTACTAGAAATTCTGTTATAATTGGTTATATGTGCCTATTTGACATTCCGAACCAAATAAATAACCAAAGAAATCAGAAAAAATACCACTACACTACCTAAGCCTTCACAATCCATGTGCATGTCATCTGTCACTGACATTAGTTACCACTGTTATGAAGCTTCTTCATCCAACTATCTATATAACTTATTTCATAATGCATACACCAATGAATTTCAATTACTCTATGTTTACTATTAAGTCAACATCATACATTGGAAGATCCTTTATCCATCTTCTTTGTCTCAAATTCAAATATTGTTGTGAGAAAATATGTTTCAATTTCTTATGATCCTTATAGATCATAAATTTCTCACCAAATATGTAATGAAACCATGTCTTCCAATAATTTACTGAACAATATATTAAAAATAATATTTGGGTGGTTATTTCCATGAAATCATTATATTCATGATCCATAAGTAATAACCTGATCTCATTAAATGAGAACACACCCCAAGATAGATCATGAAGTATCATAAAACAATGCATAGAATATTCATAATTTTGGAAATATTAGGACTGATGTTGATGTATAGAAAACATTAATATCCTCAAAATAATTCTAAAATTCTTTTTTCCCATTGAAAAAGAACACATTCTCTTTTTAATGATTTCATTATTGAATCTAGTCATGAATATTAATGAACAAAATGTATGTAATAACCAACTAGGCCCATGATACTTCATATCACAAAGATGTTATTTGGAATTTTTCAATAGATCACACACTCATCTTTTTTATATCTATAAAATCACCATTTTTATAGATTAAATGGTCAAGGAAACATACTTATGGTATCAAAAAATTACACTTTTAAATCATATCAATTAAATGTTTGTATTGAAAGATACCCAACCCAATAGATAAGGGTTTATTAAGTACATCATTTTCCATATAATACACTATTATTCGATCCACCAATACAACCACAAAAGAATCTAGATAATTTTGATATATTTCGATTATTAATTCCATAATGATAGATGGTATATATATTATAACATAAGTCATAACCACAATCTTGTAATGTCCATTTCTACTCCTGAATTGTGAATTTTGAATAACATCCTTATGGACCCATTGTTGATTATATCATGAATGTAATTAAATTTCATGGAACCACTAGGATCCCCTCAATTAAAAAAATCCATAAATATTTGGATAAGGATACCTTATTTTTATCATAACGTTTTTATATTTGGGATATTCTATAAAGAGATGAAAAGTCCCATAAACATTTTCCTCAAAAAAATTGGCGCTACCCACAATGATTTAATAGGTTGAATAAACACTTTTTCTTTATAGTTCTTCCAACTAAAAATTCAATTCACTTAATTCTATTGGTCACATAAAATACAATGGATATGAGATAGTACTATTCCCTGGTATGGGATCCTTCATATTATTAACATATCTAGTGGGTGAAAACCCATGGAAATTATCATGAAAACATTAAGAAACTAATAAAAACTCTTTGGAATCCTCCAATAATGATTTCATCTACTAATACCAAGGATAAATCTATGGACTAGTATGATATGGTTCCAAATTTTGTTCCAAGTACCATGTTTCAATTACCTTTGCTTTATGATAACCTCTAATGAGATTGTTGAACCATCATCATTTTTCAAACAAACCCTTCGGGTATAAAATTTGATAAGTTATTTGACCAATTTCATCCAATCCATACCCAGGATTAAGTCATAAACATTCATATCAATCATAAAGAATCACAAATAAATTCATTACCAATAATCTATCATGGTTTGAATATAAAGGCTAGAAATTCTCTTTGGAAAAGATTATTTTGATATTCTGAAAGAGAAATAATCATCTCAACATGGAAAACACAAAATATCAATAGCTTGAGAAGAAATAAATTAATTGAATTCAATAAAATCAAACTTTGTTTGTATAAGGATAGAATTAAAAACAACTGTATATATGACTTTTAAAGTTCCCAATTGATCATCCATGATAATTTTCTCAGTTGCATATAATTGTTTACTTGTCAAACATTTCTCTTTTTCACCTTATAGAGATTTTACGGGTTCTGGAGTCATTGAATTCAACGAATCATCATATATTTCATTTTTTTTAAAACATAATTACTCTTATAAAATCATACTTTAAAATCATACAACATGTATGAAACATGATATGTTTCCCTAGAACATAACTTTGGAGCTCTATGACAATACTATTAAACGTTACAATATGGTTTCAATTGCTAAATTATCTTAGTGGTGATGTACAATACCATTTTATGTAATTGAAAGGACCAAAATGAAAGCATACAAGATTAGTGTTTTTATTAGGATGAATATTTATGGATAAAAATATCATATTTTGATTCATAACACTACCTTGGAAATAAGAATTCCTCCTCCACTTAGTCCTAGAATTATAATTCCCACCAGTTACCATTGGTATCAACTTGATTCATCCATTGGTATTACCTGACATATCTATTTCTACCACTATTTTTGTATCAAACATATTTATATTATCCAATATAACAAAGAGGGAAATCATTTAGTAAGTCTCTGTACTCAACCCCAATTAAAAAATGACTACCTTGAAAGAATCACTTCCAGTAACTTATTGTGAAAAAAGAATACTAAATTTATAAATTTGGTTTTATACTCATACATTATGACATTATATTGTTTCAAACTGACTAATTGAATAATTCTATAAATTATTAATGTGTGAGGATTGAATTGATTTTAGAAAAATTCTTTAAAATACACTAATGAAATATACTAGTCTAATTTAACCTAAACTACTTAATCTCCCAACTCGTATAAAATATCATGAATCATGTAAATATCTAGCTTCAATTCAAGATTATCTAGTGTGTTTAGGAAATATTATAATCTATTAATCCTATTTAAGAACACCTTTGAATATTATAGTATTGAATCACCCCAAAAAATGTGTTGATTTTACATTTGGAACTGAATATAATGATTTACTTTCATTGGTTTATCCCTTCTCTTCCCACTATCCACATCATGAAAATCCTAGACAGTACTCTGAACCAATTATTGGTTCACCAATGGATCAGGTGGGACCAATTTCTCAAAAACCAACCCTTTTTGGAATCTACGGAGCCTAACTAATTCCATTTTCAATAACCTAATGAAAACATCATTTATTCTCACTCTCTATAATCATCATTCATGCTTATGGAGTACAACTTCCTTACAAAATTACATCATTCATTTTCCACTAACTTTCTTACACTAAAAATTATAATGTCGTTCGTGTACGTGTGGACTACCACCTCTACGAAGCGATGCGATTATTTTTTCATAACCACATCACTTAAATGATATATATATACATAATATGTTTTTATAGTATCATCATATGTCAGCAGATATAAAATAATAAATTCCTTTATTATATAATGACCATTAAAAATGGGAAACATTACTCATATGTTCGTACGACCTATGGTCTCCCTGATCATAATGTAGAACATTTTTCATAATCATGTTTAATGATTAGTTTTAAAAGTATAATAGGTTAATTAATATGATAATTATTTAAATTTTATTAATCTTGATATTTTTAAGTAAATACCACTTTGAACATGGTCAACACACTGATTCCATTTTTGAATAGTGAATTGAAGGTCCCCAAAAAACATGACATGTACTCAACTAATTAAGTAATCAAATATGTCTTTTCAAATAAATAATATAAATTAATTAACTATAACGTGTTAAAACATGAAAAGGTTCTTATGAAACCAAATAGTTTAATTAATCTTATTATACAAGAGTTAATAGGCATACAAGGAATATCTGGACTCGAGGTAATGGATTTTCTTGTCTCTCTTTAACTTTTGTGAGGCATATGTAATGTTCAATAATTATTATTATTTTGTGGTTCATATACTTTCCCTGAATATATATTATGAATATTTTTATGAATATTTTTTGGATTTAAATATAATTATTATTTTTTATCATTCAATGTGTTTTGGTCTAGATATAACAAAATCCATAAGGTATTTCATCTCAATTCACTTATATTAGAAAATATTTATTGTTATTCACCAATTTTATTTTATATATTTCATATAATTCACATTAAAATATTACAAGTGGAAAACAATTATGTTCATCATATTTAATTTATCATGATATTTAATTTATCATTTTATTTTATTCTATCATTGGTATTTTGATTGAAGTGTTACCAAGGTGACAAAGTCTCTATATTAGATTCTCATTTCTATTGGGATAAATTATGTCCATGTTTATTTTGAAGAAATTAATTTGATATTATTTTTTTGATCGATGACTATTTTAGTTTCCTCTTTTAATGAATGTGGTTACCATGTTTAATTTCAATTTCCTCCTATATAGATTAATAAAACATCAATAAAATCGTAAATAAGTGATATTGATCTAGTATTTAATTTTTGATTAGGTATCATTCACTTTAATATTATTTTTTGTGAATGTTTTAGGAATTTTATATAAAATATTATATAATAAAATAAATTTTTTCCATAATCCATTTTACATTATATTTGACATTCATTTAGAAGGTTTTAAATGTAAATTTCCTAACAAATTCCAAATAGGTATCATTTAACTCCCCTATTAAAAACATTTTAAAAAGAATGAATTTTTAACATTTATAAAATGAATATATTTTCTTTCTATCATTTATATTATTTTCCTTGAATATTTATTTATATGGTAGAAATAGTTTTATTCAATGAAATGTATTTTCACAATATTTTGAGATTATTTATTTTCTAAACGTTTTTTTTCAAATTGAAATGATTATTTTACATCCAAATGTTTTTAATATTATTTTAATAGTATTTATATTCTATAACATCAACACCCCATGTTTTTAAATATTCTCCAAAATGTATATTTCTTAAAGATATCATCCTCATTATTTCTCTTTATGAAATATAATAGATCGGTATAAAATGTTATATAAACAGTTTCTTTTACATGGTTTAAGGAAGTTTCAAAAAGGTTTTTTAAAAACTCATTTCATTTTTACTTTTTTAACTTATTTAAAAAATATTTTCATTGATCTCATCTCTTTTATGGTGCTTAATAATTTCTCAATTTTTTTTCATAGAACCCATTTATTTTGAAAATTTTAATAATTATTCCAGTATATTTTCATAAAACCGATTTATTTTCTATAGGATATTCAAATTCTAAAAAGAATAATGTTGGTTTTAGTGATTTTATAATTAAATGAATTATATACATACTTTATTCATGGTACTATTCATCGGAATTTTCTGTATTTATAAGTGTTTCCATTATAAACCATGGATGGGAGGTTCCATTATAAACCATTGATGGTTGGTCACATTATTAACCATTTATGGGTGGTTCCACGATAAAAAAAGGGTGTGTGGGTCTATTATAGACCTCCAATGCATTGGGTACACATGGTATGGAATTCAACAATATTACTTATTCAATTTGTAAGAATTGATGTGAAGATAGTGTTTTAAGATACCTATACATTTTATATATTCATTCTATGAGTTTATAAGGTTTCTTTTTATCATTATTGATATCACATGACTCATTATTATAGAATATGATGAAAAATTCATTTGATAAAGCCTTATTCCATGTTTTTAGGTTTAATGATCCAGATATTCATGGGTATTAATATTATAATGTTATTCTCATTCAATTTTATTATGTTATCCTATCATTATTCCCTTCCATTGATCACTAATGACATTTATTTTTTTAATTCTCGCATTTACCCTTACTAAAAATATGGAACCACCCTTATTACATTTTGTTTTCCATGAGTTATAATGATTTAGGATTAAAATATTATGTTTATAATAGATATCATATGGATTATTATGTTTACTAAATTTAAATTAAGAAAAGTTGGTTTTGGTGAGAGATATCCTCATTCAACGATATGGGTATAGTTTAGGAATGAGTTTTTCCTAATTCTATAAAACTATAAACATAAAAGGCCATTGATTATGTATGTGATACAACTTTTCCGTCTGATATTTTAAATAATTAATTTCAAAAATTTGGTCTCCTTAATAAATATTTAAAACTAGAAATTTCATGTTAATGTTTATTGCATTGGATCCTAGAGTACAGGTTTTGGGATTTCATAATTGATATTAGAGGAAAATATTTTATAAATTTAGATACTATGAGGTTTTCATGTGAGGATATATTATGAGTTATGGATGACAACATTGTTCAATATTATTAAGTTTCATCATAAGTTCAAATTATTATTCACCCTTTTTAGGTTTTAAGTGATGATATCATAAATCAATTAATGAAAATATATGTGACGTTTTATTGGGTTGAACTATATTTAAATATTTGGTTTAATATGAAGTATTCCTTTACATTTTTTGGACATAATTTCTATGGTATTGGTATCTGTTAGTGTTTATATGATATTGTATATTGAGGTAATTATAAGAATAAAATATTATTATATATATAATTATAGGATTCAAAAGTGATTTTTCGATTAAGTGATTAATGTTATATAAAAAATTACAATATATATTTTACTATGAAAGATTATTGATATGAGATACCATTTTAGGTTTGAATAACCATTAATTATAATTTTATTTGGGATTATTTATTTTTATCGTTGTGTATTATCTTGAGTTTTAGAGATTAATGTTTTATTTCATCATATGATGGTTTACACATTTTTGAAATTATCTTACCATGTTTTAACCATTTTTCCTTTATTAATGTCTACAAATAGATAGAATAGGTTATTATCTTTTATATTATTATGTAATCCTTTAAAGTATGATTTATGTTCTTTATATATGTAAGATTAAAATGGATTACTCATAATTTGGATAAAAAAATATATTATGGTGGAAATAATATAAATGATAAAATTCAACTCATGAAGTGTATTTCTGTATTCACTTATTCTGGATAAAAAAATAATTCATCAACTCTTTGAAAATGATCATAAATTTTTTTCTCATTTCTATCATTTCTGATGATATCTATGATTTATTTTCACTCATGAATGGTTTATGGCTTTGTGGTTGTTAAATTTCACTTGATCGTTCAAATTCATGTGGTAAAGTATTTATTTCAATTTATATAATTTTTATTCATTATGATATAATTACATATCCAAATTTAGATATCTCGTATGTGTTCTTATCTTTGGAAACAATATATTTTTTTATCCAGATGGCCTACATACGTTCTTTTCTCTATTTTCAAAAGGATGATTTATTAATCTTTTTTATAATTTGGGTTTAAAAAAATTAAAATTTCTAACCTTTTATTTGGAGATAATGTTACTGTTTTTATAATTTAATTTATTAAATAATGGTATGATGTAACACCTTGATATTTTATAAAAGAAAACATTATACGATAGCATATTCCACATGTAACACCGAGCCTAAACCACCCTTGAAACATATAACATTTATAACCAACTTTTAAATTGGTAGATATGAATATTAATAACTAATTAATAAAATATTTATTTATATATAAATAAATATTATAATAAATATATATCATTTATTTTTTTAGTGAATATTTAAACAATTTTTTGTAAAATTTTATTCTTCAAAAATGTGTTCTATTCAAATATAATTTTTATTTCGTTTCATGAAAATGTTTATAATTAATTATTGAAAATATTAGAAAATTCATTTGGTAAAATTAAATTCATTTTTGAAAAATTGGAATTTTTATTTTTAATAATGGTAAAAAATTATTTTTCAAAAGAAAATGATTTTTTAGTGAATAGTGAATAATACTGATTTCTTGTAACAATGTCATCTTTTAATAATTTAATATTTTTTTAATAAATTTTTTTTTTATTATGTTTTTAAGTAAAATAATTATAATTAATTTATATTTAATCCAAATAATTTATTTTTAATTACCATCATATTTTATTTTTATTTTAAATGGCTTAAAAGGGTATTTTCTAAAAACTGTTTTAAATTATTAATGTTTCTCCATTTTAATTAATTAAAATTATTACTAATTAGTATTTTATTAAATGAAATTTATAGATTATAAATCTAAAAAAATAATATATATTTATATGATTATTATTATTAATCATTTAATTAATATAAAATCATCTTTTCCTCGAAAAATACACGTATTAAAACAATCTTTTTCATCACTTCTATGGGTTTTATTTTAAATTTAATTATAAAAATTTAAGAAATTTAATTTTATTAAATTGGTTTAATATTTTGCGTAAGAATAATTTATATTATCTAATAAGGTTAACATAATATTTTACCATAATGAATTATTAATACATTAAAAAAATTAACGTGATCAAGTTGAACAGACATTTATTGAGGGGTTAAAGTAAAATGATAAGGCTAAAAATAACATAGAACTTGTCTAAAGAAATATTGTATGGCCATATTTATACATTTTTATGTCTTTGTATTGATAACTCTCTATTTTAAAACCATATAAAATGTGAAAAATGTGGGTATACACCCTTATTTTCACGAATTAATAGGGTCTCACTCACCCCACTTATAAAAGGCCCACCCATATCCTCTATTATTCCCACCATAAAACCCATTTAGTTTTTCCAATAAAAACCCAAATAAAATCCCAATCTTAATCATTTCACTCATGATGCCTTTCTTATAATGATCCAAGATTAACATACATGGAAGTTACATCACTTTTGTGGAATATTTAATAAATTACATAAAGAGATGCCCAAAGACAGTATTTGTTTAATGAATTTGAAAACTTGTAACTAAAATCATATAACACAAGGAAATATTTTAAATGTTTCCTAAAATGATCATACCCTTAATTATTCTCATCAAAAACTTTTCTTCATATCATGGGGAAAGGAAACAAAAGAAATGTGGAGTTTAAATGCTCGGTATGGGTAAATAAAGGAAATATGTAAGCATAACATGAACATAAGGGTATAAGAACATGGGCATCACATTTGAATATCATACCATGCATATCAAAGATCCTTAACAAGAGACATGGAATAAATTTTGGTATTTTATAAGACATAAATAATAAGATAATCAACAACATAAACCATGTGAGTATGTTTTAGGAATAAGACATAGAATTTTTGGAAAACGCTTAAAAATTTATTATCATTCCCTATAAATCATGGTTCATTTACAAAAATGTATCATGTCACTAAATTGGCACTAAAACTAATAGGAAGGACATGATATTATCCCTAATTTCAATCCTTTCCTTCTAAGGGATTAGGTTTCCCCATATTCCCATAGTAGATGAGGTTTCACTATCTTCCCATAGTGGATCAGTCTTCCCCATATTCCCATAGTGGATTTTAATTCCCCATATTACCATAGTGGATTGTGTTTCCCCATCTTGCATACTACATCAATCTGATTGACTTGATTACCATCATTACCTCACGAGATATAAATCCATACCCAATTAATTTGAGGGAGATATATATCCCACCCATCAAATAATAAAATCATATATACATGTGACTCAATATATTAAACCATGCATTATATGATGATGCATAAAAAGAGATGGTTTTCATAAACAATATATCATAACCCTTGAAATGAAATGGGTATCATAAACATTTAATCATATAATAACCTATGGAAAAAAATATGTTTCATAATAATTCCATCCTAGAATAACTCATGAACGGAACTGAGTTTCATCAAAATTTATCCTGGTATTACCCATTTAAGATAAAAATGTTTCATAATCATCAAACCATCAAAACATAGACAATTCAGATAAATAATATGAGTTGTAAACATGGATCATATCCCTATTAAACCATGATCTATAACCAATGGTGGCGTCTTAGATAGAGAATATTTTTTAAAGGTAACTTGAAACATAATTTTATTTTGAAAATCAAATTTTAAACAAATAAAATTTCCAAAATCCTTTTCCTTTAAAAATACTGAAAATGTACAATGGAATCATTAAAAGCATTAAAAAATTTTCTTCAGGAAAATAACCTTTCTTGTTTAAAATTTCATTTTTTAAATATAAAACCATTTGAAAAATATTTTATTCGAAAATATAATTTCAAAATTTTTAATTTTATCTTTGAAAAAAAATTATTTAATCATAAAACTTTTTCTTAACAGTTTTAGGAAAAATGGGTTTAAATGAACACAGATTTCCGAACAATGGTAGAGATAATGTCACATCTTCTTAAAAACCCTTTCATAAGTATCCTAAGTATTATAGAGTGAAAAATTGAAATAATACATGAATATATCCAAAATTAACATAGGATAATGAAATTCATGATATATCTTGAGATATGGATAAAGGTATTTCATCAATGTAGGCATAATCATAAACAATCCTCATAAATAATGAGATTTTTTCAATAAAATCATATCACATGGTAAATTTTACTCTTACTCTTAATGTAAGAAAATAAAATTACATAGGGATTAAAATATCATTAAAATAATTATATTAATTATATAACACACTAAAGGGTAGTATATACACCTCATAGAGAAATATAGGGGAATAACATGGCATGTGTATTAAATAATTCAATTTGAGACCAAATTACAATTCCAATTTGGTAACTTTTGAAATATAAAACAAATGAATAAAAGATCCTAAAATGGAAATGTAAATAAAAATAAATTTAAGTATATTAATAATAGAAAACATTCATTGGATTTATATACACTACACAATATAAATAAGTGGTGAATAAGGCATAACACACTCATAAATATAATGAAATGATAAAACCCTTACTTCTTAAGTAACTATAAAATCATGAACCCCATAAAATAATTATATTAATTAAATATTATAATATAATTAAATAAATTAAGTTATTGATATTTCATTTCCTATATTAGTACAAACACCACAAAAAATAAGTGAGTTTTGAATATGGAATGTATCTTAGAGAAATAATAAGTGAAATGAAATTATCTTACCTTTAGTATTAAATTTTCCATACACGTTCAATGTTAATTTATAAATAATATATGTTTATTATAAATCTTCCACGTGACTATATAATTATATATAATATCATATATGATTCTTTTATAACTTTGTATTACCCATTTGTTAACAAATCCTTGTTGGTGTTACATTTCGGGTAATATTTACTTTGTTTGAATATGTTTTGGATTATTATTATTGATCCTATTACATAGATCATGGTTTAATTATTTGAAAAAAATACAGATCATGATATATATATCATATATATTATGTATGTATGTATTTATAATAATCTGTAGAATAAATAAATATGAAATGGAATACACTGTTCATGGAGATGGTAGGTCGTACATATTCATGAACATTTTTTCTTTATTATTTTCATGTTGAAAGATAGAAAATAAATTACATATATGTTTATATATATAATATCATTATAGAAGTATTATTATTCTATATATATTAAAAAATATCACTAAACACAATCATAATACATTCCATGTATAGTGTGAGCAAATCACATCGCTTTGATGTGGTGGTGGTCCACACATCCCAAATAAATGTTATCGTATTAACATAAGATACAAACCACGAATATTTGCATTATATAATAATTATAGAATCATAAATATATCATACATATAATATATATCATAAAAAAATATTTTATATCATAATTCCCAACCATGAGAGGTGGTAAATGAAAAAAATGAAAAACACCATTTCATGAGGAGATAGTTCGTTGTACACAAGAAAAGTATGTTTCTTACCCATTAAATTGAAGTGTGCATAATTTTAAGTAAACCCATTAAAATTAAAAAAATATAATTAAATTTAGGGTACTGATGTTATTATATAATCATGTTATAAGATTATCTTATTGGGCATATAAGGAAAATAAAACAAAGGAGCTTGAGGAAGGGTATTACCAATTCTTTGGGTAACTCCATTTAGTTGGAAAAAATGGATTCCTTGTATGTATTTATACTAAAATATAAGATTATGTAATTAATGTATGGATTTTTGGACTTTTTTACTATATTTTGGGTGAGACTAGTGGATTTAGATGTCTGAATAAGGGGGAGGGGTGAGTGCAATTTTATAGTGGAGGAGGGGCATTATTGAATTTTTTTGAAAAGGGAATTTCACTAACGTTTTTCCCAGGTCAAGTGGAGCTAATAATATAAAAAGTATATAAAATGGGGTATATGTTTTAAATATGAACATCCAATATATTCTGGAAATTTTTTAATTCTATTTTGGCCTTTAATATTAAGGATTAGTCCCTTGTTAAGCTAATATTTCTCTTAATTGTAGAAATTATTTTTAATCACTATTACTAATATTTTTTATTAATAGATAAGATAAACATATTATAAATTATAAATAATTATGATTCCAAAATTTAAATCTATTTTTCCAAATTCCAATCAAAAAACTGAAATAAATTAATTTAAATTTAATCCCACAAACGGGAAAACAATGCGGGTTTTTAACGTAAAATGTTCAAATATGTTGTAAGTTTTTATATCCAATTTCACTGTGAAATTGATTGAAATTACCTAAATTGGATTAATTGATGTCTAATATAACTAATATAACTTTGAAACCAATAAAAACATAATTTATCCTTGTAAGTAAATTATATGAAAAGAAAATATGAATTAAAATTCAGAATGTTTCACTATTCATCAAAAAATGAATCCTTAGAAAAAAACAAAAAAAACAACCTAAGTTAATTTTTATATAAAGAGGTCAAAAATAAATTTTATTTTGATATTAAAATTTTATTATAGTTTCAAAAATTATATTTAAAATAATTTTACCATTAAAAATTAGTAATATTACCATTTAGAAGAATACAACTTTTTATTCATGATATTAGATTTATTCTCAATCTTAAACCTATCAAATCTATTAGATTAGTGTCAAAATATTCACAGAATATATAATATATAAAATTAATTGAAAACATTAATAAAAAATTCAAATTATTATAATTTCACATATAAAAATAGTATTATTAGACAGGTAATTTCTTAATTTTTCAATTAGTTGTTGCATTCAAATAAAGTAATTGATAAATAAATGGTTCATTCTATATACATGTTTTAATAATATTTTCACTATTTAGTTTGTATTAATCACTACTTCTATTCCAACATATTGGAGTTATCTATAATAATATTTTAATAATCATATTAAAATTATATTGTAGTTTGGTAATAGCTCAGCCTTGTGTGTAACACAAGCTATCGAAAGGACTCATCATTGTGTGTAATACAAGACAAACATAATGTTTCATATACTGCAAGCTTGAATTTTTTTCGTATAAAGAAACAAATACATAGCTCTTTTATATAACAAAATCCATATTTGGAGTTAAATGTAATGAAAAATATCAATATATTAAATTAATTAGAGAAAAAATAATTCACAAAATCTCGAGGTCATACATTCTACCCCCCCTAAAAATGAATTTATCCCTATAAATTTATCTCATTTATCAAAGGATAATTACATTAATGTTCAATTACTTGAAACTAAGATTGTGAAAATGAATACAAAAACTTATTTAAAAAATTGAATGTTGGAAACATGATGGTAGCCAAAGTAACATGTAACTAGGTTTACACATATGATAACATAAGTGGAAAGTAGAAATATGGACATGTAAGAAAAGAATAAATATTTATATGCAGTGATTGAGCTCATCAATCACAAACAAGTAAATGATCAATATAAATTTGAGGATCGCAAAGTCATAAATCATTGAGGATTTAAAATTCCATTAATTCAACAAAAATTAAGGTATTGGGAAAAACAATTCATTTCTAGATCTTTATACTAAATTTGAATAATTTTAATAAAAATATATACTTACAATATTTGACGAAAAGATAACCCATTGTTGTTCATTGATCGGTTTCTACATTATCTCTTATTTTAAGAAATTATGGTTAGTTTTTCATTCTAGAATCAATTTTAAATCCTGATATCCATAAATAGAATGATATATCATTTAATTTATAAAAAAAATCTTATCACAAGTTATACTATATCCATAAATCATAAAATGTAGAGGTAAAGATTTAATCTCTATAACCACATCTGAATTTTAATATAAACCATTCCATAAATGGTTAACCTTGTAACCCTTTCAAAAGATAAATGTTCAAAACCTTTGACGTATTGTCAATAAATTTCTCAAAATCATCTTAACATGGATCCCTCGTAAATAAAAAAATAGGTCTTTTTTGTGAAATTCCAAAAATGTGAATAACTTCATTATTTATTCTCTTGAAAAGGGGTAATAACTTGAATTACCATAAATCCTTATTAAAAACATGTATGTTTCCTAATTTCATTTATTATTGGATATATTACATAAACCCAAAAGAAGATCTAAATTCTATCGATTATAGCATAACAACATTTTAAAAAATCCTTTATTAGCTAAAAGTTAATTAGTACAATATTATTTACTTCTTTATACCCAATATTTCTTTATCCAAACATCATTATATCAATATCATTAACATATTAAGGGTTTCCTTCCCTTAATGAAAAAATAAATCTTCCATTAAATCACTTTTCTATTACTTTACCACCATTCAAGATATCCTTTTCAGTACATAATTAAAAGCATATACTAAAAATACTTATATATATCGTTATTTATATAACATAATCATGGAATTATAAAACATAAATTCACCATTAATCCATATTTTTTCTTAAACCATCAATCATGATTCATCAACTTATTCTTTAATTTATATTTCCTATAATATGAAATATGAATCATGTATAAATATTCTCCAACTTCAATATAATCATTATTCTTATATTTAATATAAAAATTACTGGAAGAACATCTCATAACTTTCATATGTCATTCACAAACTCTATATCTTTAGTAGTATAAGCAATACTCACACCGCCTTCCTTATTCACATCATGATATTTCCACTTATAAAATTGATTTTCATAATGCCCATAATTTTCAATTCTAAAAAATTTAATGTAATCCTAGTTCATTATAGTTCCATCTATTGATTAAAACCTAAAATCATAGTGTGAGAATTATTTATCATAATAGAAAAATATACTATCAATAATAAATCACTTAGAGGATGTCTAAGTCACATCTATTAATTAATTAATCTATGACACCTAAGATTTATCCTAGGTTATTAAAATACTTCATATATATAAATCCTTTGTTATATTTCATCAATAGATTTTGAATTTAAAATACATATCACACTATAATGCCATACCTTGTGTGTAGTAAGACCCATTTTCCTATACGAGGTTATGCTCGAGTTAGGCACGATGCACCTTTTTTGAGTTCTTACAACTAGGTAAATATGTGATAGAGCCACATCCAATTGTAGTATCCATAATGGGTTGTACTTATAGGAAACCAATCAATCTATACATTACCAAAATTCCAAGACATTTTCATATACTTTAAGTCATCCGTACACTTATCATTAGATTCATCCCTAAACAAATCCTTAGAAATATTCCTATGGATATCACTAAAACATTATCATACTAGATTCCTAATTTTGACTAAAATTTTACTCTAATACAAATTATAATGTCCCATAATTAATATACATGGATATTACATCATTTTATTTGTAATACATGATACATTACACAAACAGAAACCCAAAGACCACATTAGTTTAGTGCGTTGGGAAACATGGAACAAAAATATTTTAACTCAATGAAGGATCTTTAATGTATCCCAAAAAGATCTTACCCCTTAGTAATTCTACTTCAAAAAAATTCGTCAAAACCTAGGTAAATTAAACATTATAAATAGGTGAGATAGAATTATTAGTAAGGATAAATAATGGAAATAAGTAAGAATAAAATGAATATATTGGTATGTGAACATGATCAAAACATTTGAAGATCATACCCTGCATATCAAAGATTAAAACCATGACACATGTCATAAATATTGGTATTTCATAAGACATGAATCATAATATAGTTAATAACATGATCCATGTGAGCATATCATAGAGATAAGACATTTTATTTTTTGAAAACACATACACATGTAATATATTTCCCTATAAGTCATGGTTCACTACAAAAACATGTCAAGACACTTCGTGGGGACAACACCTACTGGGTGGGACACCCCACTATCCCCAGTCAAAGTCCTCTCCTTGAAGGGGATTGTGTTTTCCCACATTCCCATAGTAGATCAGGTTTTCCCATCTTCTCATAGTGATCGGGTTTCCCCATCATCCTATACTATATCGGGTTACCCAATCTTTCTGTCACGACCTGTCCTCGGGAACCGTGCCGTGACTACCCCAAGCCCACCTTCCATAGGCCAGGGGCTGGTGACTAGCACCAAAGGCGTAAATCCCGATAACTGGGATGGCATTGCCTTTATAAAAGTAACAAAACACCACAGAGTACAGGTGGAAGTAAAACACTAAATACAAAGAGAAGTGCTGAAAGGTAAATGGGCCAGAATACAAACCCAAATGAAAGTAAAACTACAACTGAACAAAGTACAATGGGAAAAGACAACAGCTGGAAGAAAGGAAGAAGCTCCTGGGTCATCCTCCTTTGATCCTACCTGAAGGGTAGGTACAGATGGCGCAGCTCCTAGATCGTCCACCATAGATCCTACCTGAAGGGTAGGTACAGATGGTGCAGCTCCTGGATCGTCCACCACAGATCCTACCTGAAGGGTAGGTACATATAGCCTCCTCAACGCTCTTGCCCATCAACCTCCTCCATGTGTCATCTTGTCGTGTAGTCCACCTCCGGGTACCATCCAGTCCTTGAACACTCGGCCTCCGTCAGCACTGCCTGTCGTCTGCAACCAACACAACGAGGTGCGGGCATAGCCCGTGTAGGGGTGAATATAACGATACTTAGTAGGGACCCTGAGACCCTTAAGGTCTCACTAAAACCAACATGGATATCCACAAAGAAGATCTCAACAGATAACCTCTACTTAAGAATATGCCCATACATATATCTATGTAATCAAGTAACCCATCTCAATCTTGAGGAAACACAAAGATTATGAAATCAATGGATAACCACTACCTAGGTATATGAGCATACATATACCTAAGTTATCAAGTGACTCATCTCAATCACGAGGTAAACACAAAGGTCTAAAGTCTCAGCTCAAACCAGGATTTTCATTATCGAAACCGTAACTGCTGAAGAGCTCCGTCTCTGAAGTGTACAGTGGTCCTGTCACGACTCCGAGGTACTGCTCACTAACCTAAGACTGCTGAGGTACTCCTCCTATCGATTATTGTGGGCCTACTGCTACAACCAAGAGCCTCGCACCATGGGTCTTCCATTACAACCAAGCACTCCCCCTCATATCCTCAAGAGGTACTCCTTCTGTTGAGTACCGCGGGTCTGCCGCTACAACCATGCGCTCATCCGTCGTGGGTATGCCGCTACAACCAAGTGCTCCCCCTCATAGCCTCCAGAGGTACTCCTTCAGTTGAGTACAAATGGGTCTGCCTCTACAACCAAGCACTCATCCGCCATGTGTATGCCGCTACAACCAAGCGCTCCCCACTGGGCTATCCGAAACACACCAAATCGATCGGTCAAGCAGTCATTAGGTCTCAGTCGGCTACACGGTCTCCGTACTCTGCACGCTTGTCTCTAAGAGGTTCCTCTCCACGAGCTACTAGTCGATACCCCAAGTATCACAAATTTCCACGAAGAAGTGTCTCAAAGGGCCACCTCGTCACAGGGGTCTCAACACAACAGACGGCGCGTCAATCGGACGCCCGATCTGTGAGTTATTAGCCTTTTCGTCCCAGGGGCCTAGTTGGTCTCGTTTACGAACCAACCCGGCTGTATCTCAAATACACCCCAACTCTCATAGGGTAAACATAAAGGGGCAGTTTCTCAATGTGATCACCAACGCCGCAGACGGTTCGTCAAACGGACGTCATGTCTGAAAGATATCAGCTTTTCCGTTCCAGGGGGCCGGTTGGATTTCAGGTGTGATCCAACTAGGCCACTATCCAACTGTATCCAAATCTCGGGCGAAGTATACCAAAAGTTCAGTCTCTTCAAGAGGAATTCAACGAAACAGATGGTGCGTCAATCGGACGCCCGGTCTGTGAGTTATTGGCTTTTTCGTTCCAGGGGCCCGGTTGGTTTCGTGAGCGAACCAACCCGACCGCACTCAGTCGGCATCCAAACCTTGAGCGGAGTAAGCCAAAAGATCCGTCTCACTTAGAGGAATCCATCAAAGTCGACGGCACATCAATCAGACGTCCTGTGCTAAAGATATATTTGATTCCGCTCCGAGGACCCGGTTGGTTTCGTGTACGAACCAACCCGGCTGAACCCAAAGTTCTCCGAAACCTTTAGTGTAATATACCGAAACGACCATCTCGTTACAAGGATCTCTACGCAACTGATGGTACGTCGATCGGAGGTCCGTAGCCCAAGATATGGTCATTTGACCGGAAGTAGTCCGAATCGGGGGGTCTGGGCCCGGGCCGACCCCCCCCCCCCCCCGGGTCGACCCAAACCCGGTCGACCCGACCCGGGTCCGACCCGGCTGGGCCCGGCCCGGCCCGGCCTGGCCGGGCTCGGTCCGACTCGGCCAGCACGTCCGAGCGTAAGCCGCGGGCGGGGGTGTGCGCGGCTACCCCCTCGTTGCTAATTGAAGTCGGCGGCACGACGGCGTGGCGCGCCGCCACCGTCTTCCGCGGACCACCGGACGCGCTCCAGTGGTCTGTTTCCCCTGCCGTCTTCGCCTACGGTCCTCCCTGGACCCGACCTTCAATACGAAGGGATTCAAATGCCATAGTGTCCTGCTACGTCAACATCCGTCGATCCACACATCGATAAACAAGCTGCAGAGGGTTGTCGGGCCGTGTTTGTTCGGCCCACACCCTCCGCGTTAGGTGTTATCAATTGGAAAATAATTAAACACTCATTTTAATCATTGAAGAGGGTATAATTTATCCAAAATAAATTATACGATCATCTTGCAATCAAATACCCACACATGAGGGTTTAAAAATTTTGAAGCACGGTGTGACGACGTCGCGCATTCTTGCCTCTCGATCCCGTGCGGCGTGACGATGTCGCACATCCTTTCCGTTCTTTCCCACGCAGTGCGACGTCACCGCGTCACTCTCTTTCGACCCACAACGAAAAGAATGAATAAAAATGGAGGAGGTTCGGCCATGTTCGTGCGGTCCGGCCTCCTCCCGTTAAACGATAACAAGGGGTTCTCATTACTCGCAGAACGTCAAAGATAGAATCAAGAACAAAACGAAAGAAACCCCTACCTTGATATTTGACGTCGCACGTCGAGTATCGTGGAGAATGGCGTCGCGGCGTCGGACGTAGATTCTATGGACGTCGGGGTGCGTCCGAGGAGGAAACGGCGTCTCCTCACTTGTTTCTATGATGAATAATGGAGGTACGTTGTCGTTGGCGATGATCACCACGGTCAGTGACTTCTCCCTTGTCGTGGAGGAAGATGAAGACAGAAGAATCTGGGACGCCGAGTCTTCTAGGTCGTGGGGTCAATGTTCTTCGTCGGAGAAGAACCATTCTTCACGTTCTTCGTCGAAGACGAAGAAGATCTTAAAGTTTCTCAACGATTCTCCCAAACCTCCCAAGCAACAAAGAAACTAATCCAAAATGAATTAATCCCACACTTAATTTATTAACACAACATAAACCTTTGAAATTCAAGAGTTTGAATTTCAAAAACTCACATTAAACTCACAACATTAATGTCATAAGTTATGACTTAAGTTCACAAAATTAATGGTGAGTTGAGGGGGTTAGAGGATATGAAGGGGTGGGGTTCGTGTGGGCCCCACCACCCTCTTAACCTCCCAAGGGAAGTTGGGTAGTTACCCAACTTCCATCCAATGGATAAAAACACTTAAGGAAAATAAAAATTAAAGTTAAATTTTTATTTTAACTTTCACAATTTTTTAACAACTTCCCTCGTGTAAACGCAACTCCGGAATAGGCATTCCTAAGAAAATACTGGTGTTTCGGTTCCATCGGTACCCTCGGAATTTTATTCCGAGTATCGGTTCAAAAGTTAGAAATTCTCGCTTGTTCGTTCACTGAATGTACCCGAGCTAAACTTCGGAAATTGATTCCGGGCACACCGGGCCTCGGTATCCGGCGCCGTCAGAAACTGCGTTCTTGTAAAATTCCAGAGAAAATTAAGAAAAAAAATTCCTTGAAATTTCTGGGTCTTTACACTTTCCATAATGGATAGATCTTCCCCATATTCCCCTAGGGGATTGAGATTCAAAATCATCCATAGAATATCAAAACATTCTACTAGATTACCATCATTATATAATGAGATATAAATATTTAAACAATGAATTAGATAGAGATATAGGTATCACCCATCACGTAATAAAATTATTCATACATATGGAAAAAGATAATAAACCATGCATCATGTCATATCCCATAAAAATATATTGGTTTTATAAACATCATATCATAATCCATGAAATAGAATGGGTATTATAATCATTTAATCAAATCCTAAACTAGAGAAAAATATTTCTCATAATTATTTCATTATATAATAATCCATGAAACTTAGTGTGTTTCACATTAATTTATTATGGTATAACACATTGAAGAGAAATGGGTTTTATAATCATTAATTAATCAAAACATAGACCATTCAAAAAATTAATATGAATGGTATCCTTTGGTCATATCCATAGTAAATCATAAAATATAACCAAGGATGTCGTATTATATAAAGAAATAATTTAAAATATCCCATGGAACATAAATTTTCATTGAAAATAAATTTTAAAACCTATTACATTTTCAAACTATTTTCCCTTTAATCAAATTTTAAAACATATAAATGAATCCTGAAAAATAGTTTAAAACATTTCTTGAGGAAAATATCCTTCATATTTTAAAAATTATTTTAAAAAATATAAACATTTAAAAACCATTTTAGTTGAAAATAACATTGAAAACATTTAAATTAATCTTTCAAAAACACATCTTTAATCATAAAACATTTTTCTATAATCTTTTTTGAAAAAATGGTTTTGAAGGAACACATATTTATAAAAATATATAGAGATAATGTCAGATATTCTGAAAAACACTATTCTAAGTATCTTAAGTGCCAAAGAGTGGAAAATTTTAGTAATATGTGAATATATCATTGATTAATAGAGGATAATAAATGTTAGTAGAGTTCATCAATGGAATTATAATCATAATCAATCTTGATAAATGATGAGATTGTTTCAATAAACTTTTACCACTAGGTATTACTGAGTCATACTCAACATGTAAAAAATTAAATGGGATTTAAAATATAATTAAAATAATTATATTCATGATAAAAGATTTCAAAGGTATGTATGTATTCAGAGTAGATAAATATTGGTGCATAACGTTGAATGTACCTCAAAGAAGGAAAATTGAGACAAAATTACATTACCAATTTGGTAACTTTTGGAACATAAACCCCCTAAATGAAATACCATAAAATGGAAATATAAATACTAATAAATTTAATTTTATTAATAATAGAAAAAATTATTGGGTAATATATACACCACACAAAATAAATGAGGGTTGAATAAGGCATTAGTCTCACAGAAATAAATGTGAGATGAGAAAATGCTTACTACATGAGTAACATTCTAATAATGATACCCATGAAATAAAAACATTAAATAATAAATTTTATATCATTAATGAAATTAAATTAATGATATAACATGTCATATGTAAGTATATACACCAAAAAAATAATTTATTGGTGAATATATCATGTACCTCACAGAAATAAAATGTCAGATGAAATTTTGTTATCTTGAGTATTATCTTTATCTGTACACAATCAAAAATCCTCTATAAAAAATATAATTTATTATAGATATTCCAAATAATTATTTTATTATATATAATACCATATAGTTTTTTTGGGAATTTATATAACCTGTTTATTTACAACTTCATGTCTGTGTTATGTTTTGGGTAATATCTACTTTTCTATTTGTATATGTTTTGGATTTTTATTCTTGATCTTCTTAATTATATCATAAATTAAGTATTTACATAATTTAATAAAAGATATAAATATAATATATTTTTATTATATATTTATTTATAATAATCTATATAATATGGAAATATTAAATGGAATACACAGTTTATGGATAATGTAGGTTGTATGTATGCATGAACGATGTTTCTATTTTATAATCATATTAAAATAAATAAAGTAAAGGAAATATATGTACGTATATATATGATATCATTAAATTTTTATTATTATTTCATATATAAAATTTAATTTCATTAAACCCTTTTTAAAACATTCCATATATAGTGTGATAAAAACACATCGCTTTGAGAAGGCAGCAGTCCACACTTCCTGAACAAAATTATCTTATTTGCCAAAAATATCAAGAATGAATCTTTGTGTTAAATAATAATTATAGGATACAAAATATATCATAAATATCATATATATATATATATATAATAAAAATATATTTTCCATCATAATTTCAAACTCTGATAGGTGGTAATGAAAAAAAACAATATCATTTCTCTAGGTGATAGTTTGTCATACACAAGAACAATTAGTTCGTTGCTCATTAGATGAAATTATGTGTAATTAAATTTTATAAAATTATAATAAAAATATATATTTATATTTAGTATTATGAGTTTTATATAAACATTTAATAATAAGAGTGTTGGGGTATATAAATAAAATAAAACAAAATATCTTGAAGAAGGATGTTGCCACTTCTTTAGGAAACTCTTTTTAGTTTTCACAATAGGGATTCATTGGATGAGATTATTCCAAAATGGAGGATTATATGATTAATTGACTGATTTTGTAATATTATTTTATCATTTTTTAGGTGAACCAAATGGTTTGAGAGTTGTGAATAAGTGGGAGGGTGAGTGTCCTTTTATAGTGGAGGATAAGTGACATTCTTGTAAATTTTTGAAAATTGAAATCCGCCCATATTTTTTCCATGTAGAGTGGATAAAATAATGGATAAAGTAAGATAAATTTTAGGATATGGTATAAATATAATCATCCAATTTCACTGGAAAAATTAACTAGGTAATTTATTCCCTTAAGTTTACGGTTTATACCCTTATTAAGTAATTTTTCTCTTAGTTAGTTTAATTAATTTTAATAACATTAAAAATATTTATTATAAAAAACAATGTTAAATATATTAGACATTATATATTATTATAGTTAAAACTATTAAATCCAATTTTCCAAATTCTATTCACATATGTGGCCGAAAATAATTTAGATTTAATCCTGATGAAGGGATAACAAAGAGAATTCTTAAAAGAAAATGTTCAAAAGTTTGGTATGTTTTTGTATCTAATTTCAAAGTAAAATTTATTTCAATGAATTAAATTAGATTAATTGATATATTATTTATCCAATTATACTTTAAACCCTATTAAAAACAAAATTTATCCTTATATATAAATTATAAGAAAAAGAATATTTGAATTAAATTCAGTATGTTTCACTATTATTCAAAAAATGAAACCTCATAGGAAAATACAAAAACAATAGACCTAAGATAATTTTTAAATCATGATTTCAAAAATGAATTTTATTTTAACATGTAAAATTTATAAAATTTATAAAAAATTGATTTAAATTATGTTCTCCCTTAAAGAGAGGAAAAATTAAATTTTAGAAGAATATAACATTTTTGTCATATAATTAGATTTATTATAATATTATACCTATAAAATATAGAGTTTGAGTATAAAAAATATTAATTGAATATATAATATTTATATTTTACTGAAATAATAAAATAAAAAATGGGTTTCTAAAATTATTGTGTTTGTATATAGTAAAATATTTCTCTTAGAAAAATATTTTCTTTATTTTTAAATTTGTTATTACATTGTCTTATAGTAATTGAAAACCAAAGGATAAATTTTATTTGAATTTTTAAATAATATTTTCACAATTTAGTTATCTTTATTCAAATGTTTCATTCCAACAGCTAGGTTTTAGCTAGAATTTTATTTTAATAATCCTATTAATAGTATATTTTAGTTCAGTAAAAACTCATCCCTATGTGTAATCCAAGCTATCAAAGGGGATCAATATTATGTGTAATACAAGACAAATATAGTTTTGAGTGTACCGAAAGCTAAAATAAGTGTAGTGTTTAGTGAAATATTGAATTGGTGTTGTGTATAACACAATCCTCACATAGTGATTTTGTATAACAAAATATGTATTCAATGTTACATAAAATTAAAAATATCAAAAGATTTAATTAATTCAAAAAAATTAATCGGAAAATCGTTGTGTGTTACATTTCTATAATCATAAATCCATTATGTGAATAATTTTGGTATAATCCTAATAAGGAATTCCTATAATAGGTAAGATTCATAACTCTATGTTTTTGTTTTATTTCTTTTTCCAACTCCAAAAAATATTCTTTAAAGTTCCTCATATTGTAACAAAAATATATTCTATAGAATTAGATTTAATTACATTATTGTAATAACCTAAATCCATCTCATATTCCATAAAATATGATACAAAATCATAATTTGTGTGTAAAGGAGAATACCAACTCACAAACAGATGTCATTCATTCTCCATCAACGTCTCGCACAACATGTTGTAATGATGGATTTATAGTATATTTATGTTAAAATTGAAAGAAAAAAATGTCTACATATAGAGTTGGGAATTCAAATATAACTTTCTACCATCCTTTATAGTGGGTATATGATAACGTCGCTCATGTTTACATAAGAATACTACATCAAAAAGTGATTTCATTCATTTTTCACTAAGATATTATATGAAGGGTAATATAGATAATGTTAATTAATATGTATGATATTAATGACATAATAAATATATTTATTACTCACTTCAAATTTTCAAAATAAAATTTATCATTTTATTTATAACACATAAAAATTATAATGTCATTTATGTCTATATGGACACCACCTCTCTAAAGCCAGGTGATACGTTTTTCATCACTAAATAAAAATAATGAAATGTATGAGAATATTTAATTCAATAATCTGTATGTATGATATTTTTATCATTATATAAATATTTAATAATAATAACCGTCTTTCCATAATGATAATTGAAGTATTGAAATATTATTTATGCGTACATAAGACCAACAATCTCCATTATCGTAATTTAGTTCATTTTTTTAAACAATTTATCATGACAAGTTTTAAATTTATAATTTATGAATAAATATAAAAATAAGAAATTTTTTCAATTATGGATATTTTAAAATAATTACCTATTTTACCATGGTCAACCCACTGAATAAATTTTTGGAACAATGAACCGATCATTCTCAAAACACCTAACACAAACTTAACTGATTATGTTTTCAAATTTTTCATAATAGTGAAATAACATAAATTTTTAGGTATATGTTGTTAAACTGTGTAAATGTTATTATGGAATAAAATTATTGATTTAAAATTATTCTATAGGATTTAGAGGACACAAAGGGAAGTCTGGACATGAGTTAAGTGTTTTCATCACCACACTTTTACTTCAGTAAGAAATATGTATTATTCACCACATATTTTTATTATGTGGTTGATATATTTCCCATAAATTTTTGTGTTGAAGTTTATCATAAAATTTTAATGATTGGAACATCCATATGATGTTATGTCTTTCAAAGGATTTTGAACCATAGAATACCAAAACAGTAAGGGGTTTCGTCTTAATTCACTTTCATTGAGATATATTTTATTTTTATACACCTAATTTATTTTATATAGTGTATATACTACCCTTTGAAATATTATATAATGAAAATAATTATTTTCATGATATTTAAATAATCATATAATGTTATTATTTCAAGAGGATCGTGATTAAGGAGTTACCAATGTGTAAAAGGCATTATGTTACAATATATTTTCTTTCATAACTATTTACATTAAATATTATTTTGGAGTAAATAACGTGATATTATTTTTATTGAATTAAATCTATTTTATTATCATACTATTATGGATTTGGTTCACATTTATAGTATCAATTTCCATATTTAATAAATAAAAATCAAAAAATCATTTTAAAATGATACGAATATCATATATCCTTTTAGATCAGGTATCATTCTAATCAATATCTGCTTTTTCAATAATGTTTTATGAAATTTTTTAAGAAAAATAATTTTATAGATATTATATTATTACTTAAGTCAATTTTAGATTATATTTTACCATCATTTAAATTCTTTTAAAATTAAAATTTTTTACTTTGTTTACTAGGTCACTTTTGACTCCTTTTTTCAAAATGATATGATAATAATGTTTATTTTTAACATTTATAACATGAAAGGATTTTACCTCCATTAGTTCATTATTTTTTTGTGAATAATAATTTATATGTTTACAAGGGTTTTTTTCAATTAAAACTTTTTCACAATATTTTTTAGAATTTCTAGTTTTTAAATGTGATTTTAATAATGGAAATTTTGTTTTCCTTAAAAATGAATTTATTGATATTTTAATACTATATCAATTTATAAATATCATCAACCCTTTTTTAATTATTATTTAATGGGGATACTTTTTAATGATACCGTCCTCATTCATTACCTAGATATATATTTATTTTCAAGGATATTATTTTGTAACCCATTTCTTTTTGTGAGATAATAATATTTCAAATATATTATTATGAAACACATTTATTTTGTACAAGATAGACACGTTTTAAATATATTTTCATGCAACCCTTTTCTTCTAAAAAGTCTAATCTTGTATCGTAGTGATTTTTATGGATACTATTTCATTTCCATGGTTTAATCTTGTTCCAAAAATATTTTCATGGAACCTGTTTCATTAACACAGTTTAATCATGTTAGGAAAATCACAAAGGTTATTTTGGTAAGTTTAGAATGAAATAAATTCACTATATACCATATTCATTATAAATTTCATGAATGAATTTTAATTATGTGTGGTTATGTTATACACCATGTAAGGGTTGTTCTGTTATAAACCAAGGATGGGTAGTTACCTTATTAATTATGGAGGAGTGGTTCTGTGACAAACCAAATACAGGTGGGGCCATTATATTCCTCTAATTCATTGGGTTATATTAAGAAATAAGTCGACCATATTGGGCACTCTATTATTAATATGTGATCTGAATATAATGTTCCAATATACTAATACATTTTATTTATGATTTATATAGGTTAATAGTGTTTCATATGATCAATATTGATATCACTGGAATCTGATTATTGATAATGATAAATCATTACTTTGTTAAATAATTGTGACATGTTTTAATGTTTAATGATCCTAGTATTGATGGTTATGAATATTATTATGTCATACTGTGGCACATTGATTATGTCATCATTCCATTATTCCATTATTATACTGGCAGATGAAATTCAATTAATGATCATGACATTTATCCTCACCATATACTTGAGAACAACCTTCTTGAGTGTATTTATCACTAGGATATAATGGTTGACGTTGAGTGATTTATTTCTATAAGTCATTTCATATATATTATAATGATTAATTAATGTAAATTATGAAAATGTGGGTTTGATGATACACATGCTCATTCAAAAACATGGGTATTGTCTATATATTATTTTTTCCACATTTGTTAAATCTATAAAGCTAAAATGACTTTGATAATATATGTGATCAAACTTTTCATTTTGATATTTTATGTTTTGTATGGAAAAAATTGAGTAACATTTATCAGTATCAAATCTATAAATGAAAAGTTCATTTTTCTAGTACTGGATTGGGTAGTGAATTTTTGGGGAAGTTATAACTCAAGCCACTAAAATGGGACATTTACAAATAATAATAGGCATAAGGTTGATATATAGAAAAATAAATGGGTGTTGGACATATTTTAGTACATTTTGACCCTTGTATTCTTATTTTGACACCTAACTAAACCCTTTTTTTCTCTTAACTATAGTAATTAAGTTTTCTAGATTTCACTATTAATAGAGGTAAAATATTAATTTTACGCAATTTGATAACAAAATAAATTCTCATTGCAAATATGGAATCATTTCTAACAAATTCAATTAAAATAGGATGTATAATTTAATTTAAATGTAAACCTATAGGAATGTAAAAACCCCATTTCTCCAAATAAATCATTCAACAGAGAAAATTGTTTTTATATCATAATAAAATATCCAATCGATTATAATTACAAAAATTAGGTAAATTGTAACATTTTTGAAAAAATATTAATTTAAATGAAATTTATAATATAATATATCTTTTTAAATAATTTAAATGAAAATTATTTATCTATAAAAATCAGTATTATTCACTATAAATTGAAAAAGTTATCATTTTATAAAATTACATAAAATTCACCCTAAGATAATTTTCAAATGTAGATTTCAAAAATGAAATTGACATTGTAAAATAAATTTTCTAAGTTGAAAAAAAAATAATTTTAAATTATTTGATAAAATCATGATAAAATAGCCTTCTAGAAAAAAAAATCAAATTTTCAGAAAACAATTTTTTCTACAAAATGTTTTTTATTTTTATTTATAATCAATAGATACACAATTAACATGAATAAACCATAAATTTTTGTAATTTTTTTATACTATTAAAACTCTCCATCACAACATCTTGGTTATAATGTTCCATGTTTTAAATAATAATATTTGAATAGAATATTTTGTTTTATTTAATCCTGTTGTTTTGTGCAAGCAAGCTATTAATGATATTGAATATATTTTAAAATAAAACATTCATAATGTCTTATAGGGTAAAATTATATTATAATATTGGTTTTTAATGTCATATACACTATCTAACATGGGGTTTATCTTTTAAATTTTTGTGTTGTTACATTCTATGCACTACTAATAAATCCAATCCTATCTATTTGAACATCAACATGAAAATCAAGGGATTAAAATCTAAAATTATACTGTTTAATACCCACATAATTAAATTTTAAATTAACATTCTCATAAAATGGGGAGAGATAAATATGAAATATAATCTCTAATATCGTATATACGTGTTTCCAATTAGTATAACATAGTTGGTAAGTGAATATTATGTACCTAGAATAATATCTTAAATAATTATAGATTTTTATAAACATCATTTATCATGTGAAAGTGAATGATGAATGGAATGTTAAAGAAATAAAAAACATAAATATGTTATGACTTAAAAGACAATTTTATTCACTAGGTATTAATTTAATAGGATAACATTCTTGTTTTGAAAACGTTTTTATTACTATTGAGGAATTCATTCAATGTCTAACAATATAATAATATATACTTACATGATATGTTTCAATTTCATAATAAATAATTTCATCTTTTGATTACCCTATGATCAATTTATACTTCATAACTTCTTCTAAAAAAATTAATATCTAAAATGAATCATTCTACAAGAATCAATAAAAATAACATTTAATGAATTTTTAGATCCATAAAACATTTTCAAGTCTATCCACAAATTTTAAAAATAAAATTACAAAACAAAAATGCTTGGAACTTGTTTTGAAACTATAAACCTGGACAGTAATGCCACTAGTTCATCATTAATATTTATTCATAAAATAATTTAATTAATAAAAATGGCCCAATAAAAATAACATCGCATAGGCTCGTATTATTTGAAAAAAAAACATTGTTTCCTTTAGTTCTAGGTTAAAATCCCATCACCTTTTCGGGATGCAACAAGTTCTCAACCAATATATGAGGTTTACCTTTTTCTAAATAAATATAAATATAATTGCTATAAAATTATTGAATTGTGAAAACACATTATTATTATAACATAAAATATAATGTAAACCATAAATGTTACCAATACCATTAGTCAGATACTAAAAAATGTAAATCAATTATTCCTCAAATAAATTTTTCATATACTAAAATAATGGTATTTATTCCCATAAATTTTCCCCAAAAATAAAATTTATTATGTTATATTACTAATAAAAAAAGATTACATCTATTTTTTAAGGATATTAATGTATGGTAAATGTTAAAATCAAAACTCATTATGGTCTTTATACCTCTTATATAATGAATAAAAATATTATTCTAAAATTTTACACAATACTTATTTGTTTCAATGTTTTTATAACCAAAATAAAATTGTTAAAAATTATACTTAAACCATTTTATTTCATCATATGACGTAAATTATTTTAGGGGTTAACATTTCGAAGAGTGAATTGAGTCAAAAAATTCCCATATTCGGTACATTTAAGACATTAAAATTTAAATAGACCCATATGATTAATTTTATTTATTTCTATTATAATTGTAATTATTTCTCAAAAATTAGTTTCATTATTCCCTTATTTTATATACATAAAAAAATTTCCCATTCCATTAAGACACAGTACTGTGTATCTCATTCCATATTTTTGGAATCATTTCAATCGAGCCTTTTTTCATACATAGTTTCCATCTTGTGATCTCTTATTTAACTACATCCTCCACTTAATTAGTGAGTTTGGAAGTTGGATAACATATATGTTGTTATTCATATTGGTTAATTAATTATGAATATTCTCAATATCGCTCACTCTTATAATCATTACATTTAGTTCCATATAGTAATTTCATTTTCCATCATGTTCAATTTCAATATGATTCATTCAGGTTCCATCCCATTAATAAAATAGTCATAGTGTAAGAAAGAATAATCATAACTGGAAAACACACAATCATGAAGAATCATTTATAGTAATTCTATATCATGAAACATTATTCTAAATTTAAGACACCTTAGGTTTAACCTAGGTCATTCATTTCTAACATTCATTCAAAACCTTCATAATGGGTTGTTACAAAAATAGGAATTATCCAAAGAATATCCCATAATTATTTTAAACAAAGTGAATAAGAGGTATCATTGTCATGTTCTGGGTAATTATTAAGTCAATCATGATATGACCTTATAAGATTTATTATCTCTAGGTACATCTACTCTAGAAAAAAATTCATTGTTAGTGTCTAGAAGAGGATGCATTTCCAAGAAAAAAAACATAACATATACCTTTAAAAAACTATAGGATGTTGTTATATAATTATACATAAACTCAATCATAGGATTATGTTTTATAATTTATGTTTTAATAATTCTATTTACCATTTTTTTATACTAATATTCCTCGAATACCAAATCAAGATTCTCCAAATTTAGTTTATCAAAGATGGTGTCCAATTCATTACACTATAAAATAATATAAGGAATCACATCCTAAATGAATTAATTCTAAAGTAGTTCTGCTAAAATAAATACATATATAACTATAAAATTACTTTTAAATAAACAAATTACACCACTTTTTTTAGAATATAATTATTCCTTTAAAAAATCCTTTAATGTCATTCACAATACACTTAATGGATTCTTCATAAGGGAAACAAAATTATGTTGAAATCAAATTCATAATAAATGTTATATAAAGTGGAATATGTAAAGAATAATTAAGAATAATCAATATTGAAATGTGAATTACTGGGAAAACCATTCATATAAATAATTTTTCTACTATGGTTAGATATTTGATAAACAATATGGAAACATAAATATTTGAACACAAATTCCATTTAATAAATAAAATGCTTGTCATAATAATATAATGAATAAAAAGTATGTCAAGGTAAATATCTGAACAGACATTCTATTTAATTAATAAATTAATTGTCATTATATTATAAGGTATAAAAAATAATAAAACATAAATATTTTAGGAAAAATTACATTTAATGAATATCTTGACTAACATGATAATATGAGGCAAAATCACTATGGAAATTTACATAACTGAAAACACATACAATTTAATCAATAAACTGAGAGTTAATTGATTCCAAAGATAATATCGTTGTGGATATATTATGGATAATAATAAATGAACTATTAATAAAGTAAATTCTTAATTTTTCGACATCATGATCTCAGACATCGTCATACATATACCATCAATACCATACAAAATATTAGTCAAAACTAATGTGTAGGTTTATAACATAAATCCATTTAAACTAAATATAGAAAATTAATTCATCTAATGAGAATTTAATTTAATCAATAGGTTATCTATATTTGGTTCTGACCCATATCTTTGTGAGTAAATCATTCAAAATTTATCGAAGGATCCATTTAACTCTTACTCAATATTCCTTATCAATAATGTTATGTATCAGGTATGGAATAAATATAAAAAATAAATTCCCCCAATTAAATTAATAACATTGAATGTAAAATAACATATTTTTAAATGATATATGGTTTCAGTAATAATTATATCCATGATAAATAATATTTACATTTCGGGGAAATATAATGTATAATGTTAATAATAAAGTTAATATTTCAATTGGATGTTAATGATTACCAAATGTAATCAAGAAATTTGATGATAGAAATTTTTCAAGTAAAAATAATCATAAACCAACTAGATGAACAATAAAGATAGTATCTAGAGAAAAAAATCCCTAGTGGTGATATTTAAAATAATGGTATTATGTAATTAAAGATTAGAAATACCAAAAATTACATTAAAAATATTACTAAAGAAAATAACCTTTTAACATTGAGAAAATATTTCTTTATAAATGTTAAAAAATATTTTAGAAAATATTTTCATTGAAACCAAAATTTTAAACTCATAAATGAATCTTTAATACATTTAATATTCATGATTCAAGGAAATTATATATAGTTCATATAATTTAAAAAATCCTTTCACGCTATTAAAAAAGAGAAAAAAATACTTCATTTGAAAAAATAAAAAAATTTCCATTAACACTATTTAATAAAAAAAATCGAGAATTGGTAAAAAAAATTAATTAAATAAATAATTATAATATTGTTAAATATATTTTGAATTAATTTGGAAGACAATGTTTTTGAATAAAATTAATTATTTTTCTAATAGAGGAATGAAGTCAAATTATATTTAAAAAACTCATTCATTTTAAGTACCAAAAAGATTAAGATAAAAATATTAAATTGCCATGATATAAATAAATACAGTATAATATAATAGAATGGGGTTGTTATATAGTTATTGTATATTTTCATTCAATATAAATTGAAGTATAGAAGTTCATGATTAAAATGATATTGAAACACAACTCTTTTTCCCCTTTGGTAAATTTTGAATCATAAAATACCTGAAAGGAATACCATAAAATTAATTATTAATTTCCAAGAAGAAAAATATATTTACGAAATATCATATCAAAATAGTTCATTTATACAACAAATAATTTAATTAGTATGGAATATCGGATATACACCACATAAGTTAATGTTAGACATGAAACCCTTACAAAGATCGTAATATTGATGTAAGAATTAATCAATGAGTTGGTTATGTGTATCAAAATTAAATACAAATAAAATATGTGTAAATTATACCTAATATAAATGTATAAAAATTTACTTTTAATGAAAATAAGGAAGTAATATAACCTAATGTAATGAAAATAGGTTTTAAAATTATTTACTACTAGATAATTTTCAAATCAAATCCCCATAGATTAAATAATTTATGTTGAAATGTAAAATAAAATAAAATTTGATGGATTTTTGATATTATAAGTAAAACAAGAATTATATATATCATATAAATTATTTTAGATGCATATAAATACAATATTCCTCAATAAAGGGATATTCAGATGATATCCTTACCTCATTATTTCTTTTGGTTGAACACGATTTATGTTCATAAAAAATGGTTTTAAGAAAGTTAATAATATATATAAAAACCAAATTAATATTTATAATGTCATATATGATACCCTTATAAAATTTTACCCCCATTTATTAATAATAATTCATTATTTCTATTGTTTTGGGTGTTAATTACCTTGCTTTTTCATGCATGTTTTGTCATTAATGTTATAACTATTTAATATATTATATAGTTACACCATATAAAAAATTGTATTAATGTTATAAATATAGAATTGATTAATTTGATACATTTTTATATTTTTTATTGTAATTTTAACATTGATAACAGATTACATCACTTCATGGTGATAGTAGGTCCTATATATGTACGACCGACGTTATCATTTCTATAATGGGTTAAAGGAGATAGAAGTGGGTGATATATTAATTTCAAATAATAAATATAATATATATATAACTTATAATAACTAAATTTATCCTTATTACCTTTAATGTGAAGTGTACATGAAAAATAAATCACATCACTTTGTGAGTTGGTAGTTCGTCATACGCATGAGTGTCATTATTTTATTTTAAATAGAATGCTACATAAGAAAGTATATATAATATTAAAACTAACAAAGAATAATAATATAAAAAATTCATTATAAATTTTTAAAATTAATCATTATATCATTCTTGTAATGGTGGTGTTGTAAAACGAATTACAATGGTTCATGAGGCCATATTCTGTTGTACACATGATTGGAAATTTCATTTCCCATCTGGAGGAAGATAAGACGAATATAGGTAATTAAAATAAAATAATAAAATATCATTATATTTAATATAATTAGTCTCTTATATAAGAATTATTTAATAATATATTAATTAGGTGGATGAAAAAACCACTCATTTTAGAATAGTACTGCTTATTCAGAAAACTTATTTAGGTTTTTAGCAAAATAATTCCTATGATTAGTTTATGATCAAACCAAGACCACTAAGATATATTTAGTGGGTCAATTATTTATTTTATTATGGATGGGCCAAACTAATTTATTTGGATGTGTGAATAAGGGATGAAATAGGGTGGCCCTTTAAAAGTGGGGGAGAGGACACACATATAATATTTTAAAATAATCAATTATAGAAACATTTTTTTATGAAAAAATACCAAAAAAATAAATCATTATCGAACCGTATATGTGATAAGGTATAAATATGTCAAATAAATATGTTTTTGAAATGTTATATGTTATATTTAAGGATAATATTCTTAGATTGGACCCCAATAAATATGTTTTAACCTTAATTATGGTAATTAATTTTTAAAGTTTTCATAGTTCATAATGGTGCTAAATTAATATAAAATTATCTGATAATTTAACATATTATGTATGTAAATATGGAATAAATTTTAAAAAATTCAATTCATTTTAGTGACATAATTCCTATTATAATTAAACCCATAGTCGTTCCAAAAAATGGTTTTCCCAATGAAAGTAGTCAAATGTTTAGAATTTTGTAAAATCAGAAATCATTATAAAACTAATTAAAATAACATAAAATAGTTATATTGTAATATAATTAAAATAATTTTTAATAAAAACAAATTTAAAATATATTTTAATTCAGAAAAAAGTTTAAATGAATTAGATGTTTTCAATAAAAATTAGTATTTTCCCTATTAAATGAAAAACTAATCTTTTTAAGATATTTCCCAAAATTCAAAAAAATATAATGTTGAAATTTATATTTAAAAATTTAATTTAATTTTTTCCACAAAAATTCTCCAATTGGGATAAATTCAATTTTAATTATATTTACACAATTCCACTAAATAACTTTTTAGTAAAGATACGGATTCTCAGAAAACATTTATTTTTTCATTCAAAAGATTTTTATTATTTTTATAAATAAATAGATAAAAAATGAACATGTGTAATCCATATTTAGTTAAATTATTTATTCTTATTAATACCTTCCAACTCAAGGGCCATGTTATAATGGTCACATTTTAAATTATAAAATTTTAATAGAGTATTCTGTTTCTTGTAAACCAAATGTTGTGTGCATCACAAGCTATGCTTGAGATTGAATTTATTTACTAATAAATATATAATAAAGTCTCTAGGTGTTTTGTTATATATTAAAATTTTTGTTTAATTTAATTAATTCTATCAAACATGATGTTCTCCTTTTAAAATATCAAAGAGATACATTATCTGAAGAAGATATATAGTTCTTAACAGAGTGTTATCTATTTATTTTTTCGTCATCCTCCTTCAAATAATATTAAATAAATATGAAATAATAACATAACTGTATTCCATATAATTTGATGTTATTATGTTTATGTAATAATCTATTTCTATATAAACTTCCATCAAATGGGGAATGAAAACATTGTTTGGGTGTATGTTTAGACTACCACCTCCACTAAGCGATGTGATTCACTTTACATCACTACCCCTCACATTGGTTATAATGAAGAATTTAAATTATATATAGGGTATTTATGAAATATTTATCATTTTTAAAATAAATATATCATCTATTGTTATAATTTTCTATTCTTTTAAATATAATAATGACCACTATGTGTATGATGGGATTACCACTTCAATAAAGAAATGAAAATAAATTTTCACCACCATGACACATAGATTGTATATACAACTATATTAACTGAATAATGTGGTATTTAAGATATCACTATATTTATAGAGATTTAATTTAATACTTACCTTATTTTAATCCTAATCCTTGAAAAATGGTATCATTATCCATGTTTATTTACGACCTACTATAACCATGATTATTATGTAGTTCAAATTTCACAACAACATTTAATACTAGTTAATATATGTATATTTATGTGTATAAACTATAATTAATTAGTAATTATAATTATTTTTATTTTGGAATAATGATGTTTTTTAACATAGTAAGACTACCGTAGTAATTCTAAATATCTTATTTTAATATCCACAAAACATCTAACATGAACTTAGTTAAATATATTATTGAATACAACATCATAATAAATTCATTAAAATTAATAAGGAAAATTAAAAAGGTTCACATGAAAGTAATAAATTAAAATTAGTTAGTTATTTGGGATAGAAATTAAGGTATATGACATGACAGACTTAAAAAAGGGAAATTTTTTCCTCAAAAACATAATTTTAATGATTTATTATATACATAATTTTATTTTAGGCCCATATTAATAAAATTATATTACAAATTTATTTATATGGGTATTAATGAGTTCAAAATGTATTTTTTTCCCTTTCTTTCAATGTGTTTTAAAAGTAGTTTTTTTCATATTTTATATCAAACAACTCGACTTTCCTTTTAAATGGAAAACGGGACATTTTATTTTTTCATATATAGTTTCAATGGATTTTCCAACCACCATAACCTTTATTTTTAACATTGGATTAATTTAAAATATTAAACGTTTTCTAAATATATAAAACCTCATTCCATTGGGTTCTGGTCACTTTAATTGAAAAAACATTTTTAAATTAATGCAGTATTTCATTCTCCATAAATATCTTATGTATACATTTATAAGATTTTTCCATGTTTTTATTGATGAAATGGTTCAGGAATAAATTTATTTATTATTTATATGGTACTTGATAATTATATATGAATAGTGGATGATATAGATATAGCTTATATGGTTGGGTGTGATTGATATAGCTTATCTGTGTGGGTGAGCATGATAAAACATATATGACTAGTTGAGCCTAATATAGCTTATACATGGGGGTGGACGAAATAAAATGTATATGAATGAGTGATCCCAATATAGATCTCAAATGTATTTGTCACTATTACATGTCTTCAAATACAAGAAAAAATTATTTATCTAGGGGGTTATATTATAGATTTAACTAGGCTCCAATTATTTCAAAGACGAGTTCTGAATATAAATCCATATGTTTCCAAAAAAGTATTCTAATTTTTTTCTATGGGTTTTAAATTATAATTTGATAAAATATTATTTTGTTTTCATATAGGTATATTTTATTTCATTCACCCAAATAATTATATGAAAAAAATTAAACATTTAATTGGTTTTTACATTTTTCTATGGGATGTTGAATATCATAAATTTATATATCTTATTGAATTTTTTGTTCTCATACCACATGTTCAATTTTATTTCAATTATTTTATTTATTATAAAATATAAATAAAAATTCCATATTAAATTCATGTGGATTTTTTAAATAATGAAACTATGTTCCACCTGGTTGATTTATATTATGGGAAAAAGGGAAACTATATAAAGGTGCCCCTATGTAATATATGGGTTTATTATGTAATACTTATGATACAATTCTATAAAAAACTAAACTATAATGATACATTGGAATATGAAAAGATGATTTATACACTAAAAACTCATTATTATCTAAAATATTAAGGTTAATCCATTTCAAACAATTATTCTAAGAACCCATACTCAGTATCAAGGGCTTATAAACACATAATCTACATAGTCACATTGATATAATTTTTATATTCTTTCATATAAAAAAATTAATTAATTAATTATTAATAATATATTAAATCACAAAGAATAGTTCATATATCTCTATAGAATTATAAAAAAATAATAACTGATATGTGAAATACTCATTTAATTAAAATGATATTTTTTACATTATATTCCAAAATACATAATCAATAATGAGTTGTTAACATCACCCACAAATTCATTCACATGTGTTTAACATTATAACTATCCTGAGTTCAAATTTATATTTTATCCTAGGAAATGGAAACATAATAAATTAGTGAGATCAAATGATTAATAAGGGAAATATATAACTAATGTTTTCAAAAATATAATAATGGTATACATATTATAGAGTTAATAAATTGTTAGAATACATCCACAGTGAAGTGAAAATTATATCATGTTATATGCTCGATCCTAATTGAAGACATGGAAAATAATAATTTCTGATTTCATACCATTTGAATTAAATCTTAAATAAAATAAAATCTATTATCAATGACTTATGACAATATAGTATAATATAGTGGGGAGACGTATAAAGAAAATCCCAAGATATTTTGTCTCATGGTACCTGTTGATGAATCGATGGGATATATAATTTTAAAACCCAACCATCAATTTTTTATATCAAATTCATTCATCATAAGTGTCCAAAATTAATTTTATATCATTCCATTATGAACAATTAATTTAATAAACACATGAATTTTTTTATAATGAATATTATTAAATATCAAAACATAATAAACCTATATTATTAATAAATTATGATGAAAAATGTCAATAAATTTCTCTATGTCTATAAAAGGGACTACACAACCATAATCCCTTCAGAAGAAATTGTTGTTTTGTTAAAAAATGCATAGTAAACATTCCCATAGTCATTTTTATTGGAATAAAAACATACATAATAAAAATATATTTACCCATAATAAAAAAAGTATAACATGATTATAACCCATCAAGAGAATGAATTTGGATTATTTAAAAGGAAAATAACCCAAGTGAAACAAATTATTCTGAGAAGGGTGTTGAAAAAATTGAAAAAAATCCTTGAAATTATAAATTCATCGAACAAAGTAAAAAAAAAGGGAAACAATAATGAAATGTTTAATCATATGAATGAAGATAAATATATATATAATGGTAAATCATGGAATAAAATCTAAATTAGGGTAAATCCTTTTGAAAATGATATGTTACATAGAGGAAAAGTATAAAAAATATTTTTGAGACTATTTTTAACATTAACATGAAATAATAATTTACATATATTGATACGGGGATATGAAATGACTTTTTTCCCAACAGTTACCTGAGTCACAAGTGTTTTTGGTAACATATATTTCATTCAATTACTTAAAAATTTTCAACTGAAAATATTTAATATATATTGGGTATATATTTTCATCATATTTCTTTATTTTTTAATCTATAATGGTTTAAATTTTTACCACATAAAATGCTTTCAATTGTTTCATGCCTTATATATTATGTTACCTATACGGTATACCCAATATATATTAAATATTTTCAGTTTAAAATTCATAAGTAATTGAATGAAATATGAGTTTCCAAAAACACCTGTGACTCAGGTAACTTTTGGAACAAAACTCATTTCATGGAAATAATATAATTTGGAATATATTATCCCATGAATTTCAATGAAATAAATTATTGAACATTTATGTTGTAGTAAATCAATAATGAACAATATAAAAATCATGATTAAAAACATGTAACATTTTCTTATAAATAAAAATTGAGATAATGAAAACCCTTGGGTCTTGAGTAACATTTAAATCCATCCCTATGAAATAGGGGTTATGTAATAAAATGTGAGATTTTATGATTAAATGATAATTCACATTATGATATCATACATTACCAGTATATACACAAGATAAATAAATGTATGTTTATAATATCAAATATATCTCAAATAGTGGAATATGAAAAGAAACCCCTTATTTCTATCATGATTCAATTTTCACTTGAATTAAACATTTTCAAAAAATAAATTAATGTTAATTAAATACATACATAAGAAACATATTCTTAACTATAAAAATTGATAGTACTCATTTACACTCATTCTATAATATTGAATAATTATTAATTTGTTCGCTATTTCCAAGTATATGTATAAAAAATATATCACTTTTTAATTAGTTTCTTAAAAGTAGGAATGCTATGTATTTTATCCAAAATATTACATGATTATATCATAAAGGGTACTATAATTTTTTTCGTGATATTATATAAATATAAAATTTCATTTTAGCCTAGTTTTGGTTATGATCTATATGGTTTAAATTTGTAATGAGTACGTTTCATTATTTTTTAATGGACAAAGGTCTATTTCATAATTAATGAGTTCAATATACATAAATACGTACAATAAAAAAATTATACTTATTCATAAAATATTAAACCAGTTAAAATTTTCTCATATTAATCGATGATATTAATGCATCTTATTTTTGATGATAGTGTTTAAACTGACCCAAATAAAAACCTACCATAATAAATTAGTGATTGTGAGATGGTTTATTTGAAATATCATTATAATAGAAGAATAATTATATTATATGGTTATTAATAGTGTTATATATTTGATTTTTTGTGATTTAGAAATATGATATATTTTAAATATATTTTTTAAATATAAATAAGAGATCATTTTCCTCTTAATATTCTCTTTTTATTCAAATAAAATAACATTGATAGTTTTTTATCACATCATTAACATGTTTTATAATTTTTCATTAAATAAACATAATGATACTATAAAAATCATAATTTTTTCTTCAATAATATCATTATAATAGTCCATTTAATATGGTGATGAAAAGAAAACTAGAAATCAATCGTTTTATACTGGTCGTACAACACATGTATGACCTGGTTGATGATTTCACAATCCATAAAACAAGTGAAATGAATAATTTCATATATTTTTTCATAATCATAATAACGATATAAACATGAAAATTAATTATTTAATACATATTTTATACATGACTTATATATTGGAGAATAAGAATAAACATGTTTTCTTATAGAGGGGTAGTTTGTACAACACAAAAATGAAAACTATATTATTCTTAATATAATAGGTAAATGGTATTTATTGATTATTTAAATTAAATAATGACAATAATATATGAAAAATAATGAATTAATTATATAAGTATTTGAATTTTATAATTGTTGAAAAAATACAAATGAAACAAGTTAATTAAAAATGATTACTCAAATAGAGAAGTTTGAGCATTTCATAGAAGGCCCCTTGATTCAAAATATATATGGAGATCATTATAAACATGTCATGTTTCCCCATAATTGAGAAATAAAGGGGTGGATAAGAGATTATATTTGTAGACACATCTTTAATTAAATTATAGGAATTTATTATCAAGTTAAAATCCCTTTATCTATTGGTTGATTACTTTTTTGATTTTATCATTTACCATGGTAACTAGTTTTTACTTAAGTTATCATAATCATTATGTATAAATTTAATGTTACACTTATTAGAAAATGTTCACCCATTGATTCAAAATTGGAAATAGATTTACATTATTTAATTTAAAAATTGACAAAATCTAATATTAAAATATAAAATATTATAAATTGAAAAAATATTTTGAGAAATTATTATTTTTGTTTTATAAAATCAAATATGGGTTTTAAAATTAAAACAAAAAAAATATAATAGTGATTTGTTCTAAAAAATGTTGTTATATGAATTAAAAAAGAAATATTTATATACTAATAATTAAATAAAATTGAAGTTATATTAAAAATGATATTTGGAACTATTCAACAAAAAATATTTTCATAAATATCAAAAAAACAAATTCTGTAAATATTAATATAATGATTCCATAAATATTCTTCATTTATTTTTATTCAAATTATAATTTTTATATATTTAACTTTTGAATAAAAAGTTTACAATTAATGAAAAACATTTTTATAGGAAAATTACTTTTAAAAAATTCCAATTTAAATTCATATTTAATAACATTTCCTACTTAAATTTTAAAAAATTATTCATATCGAATATATTTTATCATTAGTAATAAAAATTTTCATTATAGAAAAATTAATATAACATTGAATGTAAATTTTAATAAAAATACATTTCTAACTACATAATGATCATACTGGTCATTTTAAAAATAAAAATTTTATTTCATACATGTTAATGTATCCTTTATTTTCATTTGACATATATTCCATAATGATGTTATTCATATTAATTCCCTCTAATTTAGTTTTTTGGTTTAAATTATCCTACTATATATTTATGTTTCTAATTAAATGTAACATAGTTTCATTTTATTTACCAGTTGAATATAAAAAATGATATAAAACACATTCTATTAATTAATGGTAACATTATATTAAAATTTATGTGTGATATATTATCCTACAATAAATATATTTCTTCTTTATAATTTTACTCATAATATAATAGGAATTTTAGAAGGAACACATAATTAACTATGCAATGTAAGATGATAATGGGTTTATTTATGACATGGAATAATATTTATCTAGACAAAACGATATTATAATCTCTTTATAAATTGGGATAACCAATTCCAAATTTGATATAGAAATCAACTTGAGGAAGATAATTAATATCTATAATGAATTACTTCACAAAAAAGGAAAAGGGTTTATATGATAGTTATACCATAAGTTGTCTCTATTTAAAAATAGATATATAGTAGTTGGTGAAAACATATATAACATCCTGCTAATATTTTTTTTAACTTCTAATGGCTAGTTTAAGGGTTGTTGGTACCTGATACAGAACATCACTGAATCCAAAACACCACAACCAAGCATCCAAAACATTCAAATTTCAAATATCAAAAAATCAAAGCAGAGAGACATGTCCTCGAGATGCACACCATCCACTATACCACCCACTTGTCCACTCATCCGACCACACACCAACCAATATGCCATGCCTCAATTTGAGAATCATCACCACATGCCACCATTCAACGCGAAATACAATATCATTCCTCTGGCGAGACAATCTGGAATGGCCACCTTCATCATGAACCTTGTTGGAACACAGACACCTGACCAGCATTCCTCATGTTGCATCCATGTCACCACCATTAGCGTTGAATCATCGACTGAACACCACATTCATCGGCGTTCCTCGCTATTGCTGCCATCAACAACCACCATCACAGATACTGGTCAGAATCACCATTTCACAATAAGAATCAAACTAAACATTAAAAATCAACCAAGGATAACCCCACTGCAACCACCCCAACCGCCGAAGAAAACCCTCACAGACCCTCAGAGTACATAGCCGCCACAAATCAGGTGACGACCTCCACTTGCTGAGAGGCCGCCACAGGACAACAACTCAGAACCGAGAGAAAACCCTTGAACACTCCACAGAGTATCCTGGTGAAAAAACATGACAATCATTGCAAACCGATATTACGCCCACAGATTAGACCAGCAGAGTCGTAGAATCCTGAAGCGTTCTACAACCACAAGGAGGAAGAATCCCAAGATCACTGCGGAGAACACTCGAGGCATCCGAAGAAGGACCACTACAGGGATGAGGCGACAATGAGATTAACCTTAGCACTGCCAGCTTCAAGCAAAAACCACCAATAGAAAATAATCAACACTAAAAGCAATTCAAGGAAAATAATGAAAGACCCCCCTCCCTCCCCAGGCCACTCCAGACCTACTGTCAACCTCAATGAAAAAAAGTCACCTCTGCACAAACTGAGCCCTACACATGAAGAAATCGTCACACCGAGCTAACTTATCCGCAGTGAGGAGATGATTCAAAGAGAGGAGAACCAGGGTGAGATGGCCATAGAGGGGAGGAGGGTGAGTAAGAAGGAGAAACCCTAGACGTTACGGGAGAGAAAGGAGAAGCCGCTCTGAGGAATCCTAAGGTCTACATCAAATCCCAACCCACCAAAAACATATGTTACACAATACACAAGAAAATCATGAATAGTTACTCAATATATGATAAATTAGAAGTAGTTTCATAGGAATCCTTATTTTTAGCATGGTTTTTATAGACTATTTTATTCTATGTTACTTTGATTGGTATATTGAGTCACATTATTTCCAACTCTATTTCAATTAATGTGATATACTTTTAAATATTATCTCTTTCCTTTTAATTGTGAGTCTAATATCTTTCATCTCTAATTATTTTCCTCTACAAGTCCCACTAATGGAAATTCCCCCCATACTTCTTATATAAATTTTCATAAATATGAAATTTCATATTCCTTCCATTATCATTATAGTCAGTTGAATATCAATGATATCTCATAATTTCCTTTAATGGTGTGTTTCTGATTTCAACTATGTTCATCTTTTTAATCAGAATTGAAGCAATTTTATTGTCATAACCACAAAAAATATCACTCTTGTAATTATCCCATTTGGTTATTCATTGAGGCAGTTTCTGTGTTTTGTATATAATCCCTGGTTAACATGATTTTTTCTAGCAACATCCATTACCAAAAAAAGATCATATGAATAAAGAAAATAGTAATAATTTTGGGTAATTTCCATAGTCAGTTATATAAAAGAGATTGAATCGTAAAATATTTTACCTTTATCATCACATTAACATTATATTACATTAATTCCACCTACATCAACCCATTCATTAATAATTTTAGTATATCTTATTTTTTTGTTAATACCCAAAAATAGAGATCCTAAATAAAAATAAAAGTTCATAAAATACTAAAAAAATTAAAATTGATTATTTCAAAATCCAATTTATTTGTTATCTAATAAACCACATATCCATTAGTATGTACCTTAACTTATAAATCTATATATTTCAATCTATATTATATTTCACCTTATTTTAATAAGGTTATATAAACTAAACATTATAAAATACATAAAAATTGTTATTAAATTTAATTTTTCATAACAAAATAATATCCCTTTGGTGTGACCAAATATGTTTGTAATAATGCCTCTTTCTCATAATTCTAGGGATAACAAGGTTAATACCAAAATTCTCTATTTCAAGGTCATACCCCTAGGTAAATATATATATATCCGAGCTTAAATCCACTTATAATATCCAAATAGATTTATTTTCAAGGTTAACTAAATAATATTTACATTAATAAAATATTATTATGTCATATGTACATTAAAATCATTCATTGACTTATCCCAAGTGTTTTCACTAATATTCATGTATCGTAATCCCTATATAAAATGTGCACTATTATCTTAACATAGAATCATATATTATCCCAATGATTTTTATATACCTTTGAAATTATGATAATTCTAATCTTATAGACCATTAAATTGTCGTAAATAAACATTATAATGGTTAAAATTATTTAAACCTACCTTTGATATCAAAAATGACTCCATGGACCCTTACTCATGGATGTGGTTCTTAAAAAAACATTCATTAAATACGAACATTGATACCATCTCTAATGGCCTTGATATAACGATATATAATTAAAAAATAAATAATAATTAGTAAAGATATTATATCCTAAGGATCAATTAATTTTTTTATGAATTATATAATTTTTAAAAAAAATTAAAATCTAATACAGTACATGATCATTATATATAATAAAAATCTATTCAATTATATACTAATATTATTTATCCATAATGAATCTTCAGAATCTCCCACAAAATATTCCACACAATTTATACTTTTAAACTTTTCATGTGTACTATATTTATTAAAATCCTTGGAAATTTATTCATAAGAAATTTGTGATATCAATCGCTTGATAAATGATAAATATAAAAAAAAGTTTTCGAAAAAATTATCTTGTATTACATAATATGGTTGGAATAAATAATATGAATAAATTTATAATAAACATAAAATAAGGGTTATATATATCCATGAAAATATATATAACCATGGATAAAAGTGATTATTAATCTTATAATGATGGAATGCATAATTTTAGACATCAAAACATGTTTCCAACATATTTTTTTCAAAACAATAATCCTAAATGGGAAGAGGTCAATTGAAACACCCAATAAGATCTATCTATTGAGCCTAGTTGATGCATTAGGGTTATATGTTATTTTAGGTCCCACTAATCACATGGTCATTTCCAATTCATTCAACAAAATAGTTAATATCAAATTTCTAATTTTTCCCCATGAAACCTTTCTCCAAATAAAAATATGGTTATACATATAAATATGTTTATTCAAAATCAATACATAATAAAAACTTATTAGTAGTACATTATTATTAAGAATTTTAATACCATTACATATTTCAACATAAGGGAAAATATGAGCATAAACCATCCAGTAGAAGTTCTCTTATTATAAAATAAATAGTGAACATTCAAACAATCATTAATATTTGAATAAAAACATATGAAATGGAAATAATTTTCCCCATTTGAATAAAATTGATAACATGATCATAAACCACATAGAGAAAGATGATGATTGTTTCAAAATAACATAACACCTAAGAATATAAGATATAATTTAAATGAGTTCACATAAATGAATTATTTCATTTGAAAAAAAACATTAATTAATATCAAAAAAGAAGGGATCGAAAAATGATTTATCTGATACCATGAGATAAATCCTTTAAATGATAATGTATATATATTATTATAAATCCTAAAATATAATCCCCATTAGGGAAATTATATTGAACATCACAGGATAAATTTAAGAGAAAACATAAAAGTTATTTTTGACAACATTATTTCCATAAAATTAAAATACTGATTTACATGAAAAATTCAATGGGAACTTTTGATAATGCGACATGAAATATTACTAAAAATATTAATTTTAAATTGCATCGCCAATAATGGATCCTTAAAACCATATAATTTTTAGGTTTTATAATTTATGATAGGATGAAAAAACAAGTAATGGTTAATTTAAAATCCCATTTCACTCTTGAAAATACCATTATTAAAAACTGACACTTTGAGAAGAGTAACAAATCATTAATTTTTATAAAAAAATCATCTTCCCACGGATGATTATATAGTTCTTTATAATAACATATTAGATAGAATGAACCAAATCATTGAAAAAATTATTTTCAAGTAAAAAAATATAAATAAATGACGGGTTATTTAAGATAATATCTTGTCTTCTCTGGGTCTGTTTCGTTAAGTGTTTCATGTGTTATTGTTGTTTTGGGAAACATTAAAAGAGGTTAGTGTTGTTTAGAAAAAAAATAGGCTGAAAATCAACTTCATAATATTTATAGTTTGTGTAAATGGATTACAAATCATTTAATTATTCTATGGTTTAAAATAAATAAATTTAAAGTGATGGGTTTTTCAATGAATCCAATTAAGAAAATTTTTAATGATGTGTAATCAAATTATACTCCATGTAAATGTCTGCCCTGGTATTATAAAAAAATTGTGTTGTTTAATTCTTTGTTGTTTACAGCAGAAACCTTTCTTATTTGATCGTATGATCCCTTTCACAATTTTGTAGGCTCTCGTATAGATTCAAAGCCTTCCTGACTTCAATTCATAGAAAATCAAATGGTGGATTGAAGATCTACACAATCCATTTATGTTCATTCTTCTCGTCTAGATCTTAATATCTTCTTTGATCCTATTTTTGGGAAAAAACATGATGGTCATCTGATGTTGGGTCTAGATAAAAATCAAATATTATTAAAACTTTATTCTTTATTATCTTATATTTTTTATGTGGATCAAAATCATGATATTTGTTGCATTTTTGATTCCCCCACTTTAAATTAGAGATTTTTCCATTGGAATGTTTTTTTAACAATTTTAGGTAGGTGATCTATTATTCAAATCTCATAGCCTTATTATCAATTAAGTTTATGTGATGGTAGAATTTCTAGATATTTTTTAGACATTAGAATTCAAAAATTAGATTAATTAACATAGTCAATTAATTAATTGGGGACTTGGAGATTTGATTAAATAATGGAAATTTTGGAATTAAGATAAATAATTGGTAAATTAGTTATCAAAGTACTGAATTGTGAAATTAGGATAATCAATTCATATATTTATTATCAAAATATTGGAATGTGTGATTAGGGATAATTAATTTTTTTGTTAACATTTGAACTGTTAAATTGAGAATTCGATAATAATTAATTTGTGAATTAATTATTGTATGTTGAGATGTGAAATGATTAATTAATCAGTGAATTAGTTCATGGACTTTATGTGCTTAATTAATTATTGATTTATTTAATGAGAGATATTTTATTAGTTAATTTTCAAATTTATTTTTGATTTTTATATGATTAATTACTTGTTTGATTAATAAAAGAAATTTTTTGAGATTAATTAATTATTGAATTAATTAATGGACATGGATTAGTTAATTTATGAATTAATTAATGGAAGATAAATAGTTATTTTTATATTATGATCTATGAAAATGAAATATATTCATGATTGATAAATGGGTACTAGACATGACGATCTACACCGATGATATATATGCATAGTTGATAAATGTGGTGTTAGACATGATGTTTTACACCAATGATATATATTCTTGGTTGATAAATGGGGTGTTATACATGAAGATCTATACCAATGGAATATATGTAGGATTGATAATTTGGGGGGTAGACATGATGTTATATGCCCATGATATATATTCATGGTTGATAAAAGGGTTGTTAAAGATGAAGTTCCACACCCAAGACATTGGTATTGGACTATGTTCCAAGTGTTGGTAATAATGATATTGATGTGACATGGATAATGTAATAAAATGTTCTATAATGAAATAAGAATTGAACATGTAGCATAGTTCAGACTTGGCATAGACCGAAGTAGGTATTGAGGTATGGGTGTCCTCGTGACGTTATTAGTATACTTTTAAGAACATAATTTTCCATATAATTTTTTAAAAAATTATTTAGGATTAATATATATCTGCCAAATTTGATGGAATGTAATTCTGATTCCAGGAGATCCCTAAACATATTTTTGACCTTTTTTAAGGTACGTTAAGTAAATGTGTGAGTGGTGATTTCTATCATTAGAACAGGTTCTCAGATTTAAAATTTGAGGGCATCATTGAATTCACAGAGTCGAGATTTGCATAATGGAATCCTAACTTTGTTCAGGAATGGTCAGACAAAAAAGTTAACTTTTGGACTTTATAAAAAAAATAACTCCATTAGTTATTTTATTTCTTTCTTTGTATGCGATGAGTGACAGTGGTAGTACCACTAGGTTGTTAGATAATTAAATGGCCTATAACACATAGTTGTGTAACTTCACCGTCGGTAGATTAATAGGTTCATTAATTGAATTCATTAATGAACCACTTTAATTGTGTGGTGAGTTAAACTTCTCTTCCTTATATTTAAATAATGGTTGGTCATGATTTTTGGGGACTCACAAGAGAAACCTCTAAAAAAGTGTCAATGACTTATTCCACCAACATAGAACGGAACATCGATGACCATTACAGGATTCAAACTGCAAATTTCCGAGAAATGATGAACACCTTTGAGCATGAGTTCATCTCCATCATCTGTATTGTCTTCCAACGCGTTTGAGGTAGTGGGTTTCATTTTATAACAATGTGTAGTTCATTCTTGAATTTCTTCCCCTGTTATAATGCTAACGCAAAATAATTGAGCCGAACGAACCAGTCCTGGACCCTCTGTCGTACTTGGTTTCATTACATTCTTTGTGGGTTACTGAGAAACAAGGCGGCAAGGCCAAACCGGGAGCCACACAATGATCATACCTTCCCGGGTATCCCTGTAGGCATAGTTGGAAGAGAATACAGACCTCTAGAACTTCACTAAAGGCCCACAAAGGCTTCTTCAGTGTGGCGGTGATGGAAAACGAAGAAAATGTGGAGGTTGGGTCCCGCTGGCCATGAAGAGGAGGCAGTTCCTAAAGGTGTTGTGGCGGAATGGGGCGGTCAGCCAATACCGACCCTATTGACGGTGGCGGCATGCCATAGAGCAAGGTCACAGCTTTGATCTACGGCAGAGTTTAGACCAATGCCTGTAGGTCTGTTGTTTACCAATCCATGTGGAATGGCCAGCTAGAGCGGAGCCAACTGGTGTCACTACATTGAAGGACCCGAACAGTCGAGTTGTTCGGGAGGAGAGCAGACCCTCGTGCCATCCAACGGGCCACACCCCATCGGGTGGGTCAGGATGAGCCAGTGGCCAATGGGATGGACCAGGACCAGGTAAACTGGGCTAAGCCCATCCCCTTCAGGTCGGCCCCAGTGGGCCTAGTTTGGTCGGTCTAACTGGGTCGGCCCGAACCCAGACCAACGTATTTTCCTTTCTCTTAAATGGGAATATCTCCTAAACTAGATGTCTATTTGATGAACCGTCTATGGAGATGGAACCCTTATGACAAGATACTTATTTTTGAGATACTCCACCTGAGTTTTGGATAATTTTGGAGTATAGACGGGTTGGATTGAACCTGAATCCAATTGGGCCCTCCATACTGAAATGACTATAACATTCAGACTAGTTGTCTGATTGATGCGCCAAATATTATTTTGGAACCCTTGTGGTGTAGAGTTTCATTTGGTTACTTCTTCATGGGACTTCGTGGTGGTTGAGGTATGACCAATGGATTTTGGAGCAGATCCTCCCAGAGTCAAGCATGCTAAGTGAAGGAACCTTATGGATGGTTGTGACATGGAGAATGAAGGGTAATCCTATGTGGTTTTGTACCTTTTGATCATGTGTGGGTCATATCCTATTTGGACCAGTGCTTAGCGACCCTGTGTGGGTCAGCACAGATCGATCTTGGGTGGTTCAGCACTCAATGATCCTGTGTGGGTCAGTGCCCTCGATCCTCTATGGGTCAGTGCTCAGTGATCCTATGTGGGTTAGTGCATACCGATTCTGTGTGGGTAAGCAACAGAGAATCTTGACAGAAAAAGATGATATAGCTTTATGACTAATCATATGTACTTTTTTACTTAATTTATATCAATGTGATCTTTCTTTTCCTTTGTTCCTTTTGATTGAGATCATGCTTTGTGTTTATTCCATTGTAGAATTCTGAGAGACCTTTGGGGGTCTTGGGGTACCTACTGAGTATTTTTATACTCACCCCTGCAGGGGCTTCACCTGAACCTTATTGTGTCTTGTGCAGATGACGAGCAGTTTTGACTAAGACTATGGGAGCCAGGATGTGACGGTGTACGGTGGTGACCCGTGGACGTTGAGAGCTATGGTGATGAGTTATGCCTAACATTCAGGTAGGATCCTCAGGAAGTGACATCAGAAGAAAATTTTCATTTTACTTGTACTTCCATTTCATTTTGGTTTGTATTCTAGACATTTTACTTTCAGTATATAATTTTACACTCAGTTGAGGTTTTTATTTGTGGTTTTATCTTTCTTCTCTCATTATTTTATACTTGTTCACAGTGTGCCATGCCTATGTGTGTACATATTTTCAGGAAATGCCTTCCCTTTTTAGGTATATTCCTTTCTAGTGCTAGTCTCCAACCTCTAGCCTAGGGAAGGCTAACGTAAGGTTGTCACGGAATGGGCCCCAAGGGATGGGTTGTGATAAATTGGTATCAAAGGAGGTTAATTCAACCAGAATAACAAGGATTCTATGTTTTAAATGGATCAATAGTTTCTAGTGTCTTTAGTTTGGGTTTTAGTTCGGGGAGTCCTATGTTGGTGTGTCGGCCGATGTATCCATACACGAGGACCCTGAATTCTGATTTTCCAACATGGTACACAAAATCACTAGTTGTGTGTGGTTTGATATTGTTGTTTTCTTTTTTATCCCTTTTGCGTAATCCCACCGGGTGTAAATAATTGACTATGGTGTAATTGTTTCTTTCAGGATATCACCACGTAGAAAACTAGCCCATATTTCAGAGAGAGATCACGCTGACAGCCCACTGAGAGATGAGGCATCAGTGTAGGGCCCTCTTAGGGTGACAGAACCATCAGGTGGTGTACCAACATCACCACCATCCATAGGGAATCAATATCAACCACCACCACTAAAAGATTGTGCACACAGATTGATTCTGTTTCATGAGATCCAGAGATACAAGCATCTGAGGTTTTGAAGAGATAAATATACCCAGGATATTGAGGACAGGTTGGAGGTTGTGTCATGAGTTTTCCGCTTAGTTGGGAAACCAGTAGACAAGATGGAGATCCTTGCTGCTAGTCTCATCTAGGGAACAGCTGGGAGATGGTAGATCCTGACGCTCAAGATGAGCGATGAGGTGACCCTCACCTGGTTAGACTTTGAGAGCCTCTTCAGGGAAGATTTCGTTCCAGCGACTCTATGCTCTGTGTGTATTCAGGCTCTCCTTCACTTACAGCATGGGTAGCCTGAAAGTAGACCAGTACTCTAGGAGATTCATTGACATCTATTTCTACTCCACAGACATGGTACATGACCCCTTATTTAGGGCCCTAACTATTTTCCAGGGTCTTCATATTGAGATAAAAGCATCTATGATATCGCTCAATATCCTGACGCATGCTGGAGTGCTTGAGCGAGCATTGTTGGTGGAGATCTTTCTAGCTGAACAAACATCAATAGTGAGATCCATCGCCGGATGACAAGTAGTCATGTCATATACTGCATGGAGTAGGAAGATGGTGTAGGGGTCTAAGCAGGCTAGGAATTCTGGAGGTTAACCCCCAGATGTAGGGTTGGAGGTGCATATATCACGAGACAGAGGGTGTCTGTAGAGGATCATATTCTGTTACACGTGTGGCGGGTGGGGTCACATGGCTCGCGACTGCCTGACCTTCCACACATATGATCATCCGATGGTTAAGGGACCACCAAGGGAGAGGCATAGATTCACGCAAGGGGGTTAGGAGGGTAGATGATGTGGCAGATGATTAGGTCATGCAACATGCAGTGGGTGAGGGTTTGAGGTTCTACCGCCACCACCTCCAGAAGGCCCACCCCATCCACAGGGAGGAGGAGGACATGGATGAGCTCAGCTTCAGGTAGTTAAGGCCTATGATCATGGTGCTCTAGAGATAATTAGAGGTATGATCTATGCCTTTTCCACCCTAGCTGAAATTCTTATAGACACATGTTCCAGTCACTCTTTCATTTCCATGACACTCGTTTGGAGCTCAGAGATTTTGGTGGAGTTGTTGGCTCAATGTGTACTTTCAGAGACTCTTATGGGATATGATTCAATGAATACACACTGGTGCAGGAAGTTTGATATTACTCTAGAAGGTGAGATATTTAGATAGGATCTCCTAGTAGCCGCATTGAGTCCTTGCGACATCATTATGGGTATGGAATGGCTATCCATAGTCCATACTCTGATCGACTATTTTAGTCGCAAAGTGCGGTGTGTTTGTGAGGATGGGATCAGGTTTTCATTCACTGTTGAGAAGGAAACCATTGTAGCATAGGATGGAATTTCTCGGAGGAGGGTGTATCTGATCACTCATAAGATAGATAGCCTCACCCTTTGATTAGTGTATGAGAGGAGTCTGATCAATCTTGTTGTGGTGGACTGGTATGTTTATTTCTTCCCTGATTATGTTCTGGGAGTACCTTCTCATATATAGGTAGACATTTACATCAACAGGTACCCCGGGAAGGCATTGATATCTACATCAGCATATCGGATGGCTCCCATGGATCTTCGTGATTTGAGGGTATAGTTGGAAAACTTCTAGACGAAGGGGTTTGTAAGGCCGATTGTTTCTCCTTAGGCAGCCTCAATTTTGTTCGCCAAGAAGACAGATGGGGTTCTGAGGCTTTGCAGAGAATATCGGCACATTAAATAGGTGACCATGACGAACAAGTATCCTCAAAAGAAGATCGATGACCTATTTCACCATATAAAAGAAGCATGATGGTTTTCAAGGATAGTCCTCAGATCATGTTATCATAAACTTAGGGTTCAGGATGATAACATATCAAATATGTCCTTAAGATGTTTGTATGACCACTATAAGTTCTTGGTGATGTCTTTAGGTATGACAAAAAAACTGTCAGTGTTCATGGAACTCATGAACATGATATTTCAGCTTTACCTTGATCACTTCATGGTAGTATTCATTGACAATATCATGGTATACTCCACGATGGTGGAGGATCATGCCACACATTTATAGATAGATCATCGTACACTAGAGAGCCCCAACTTTATGGAAATCTCTCAATGTTCCAGTTCTGGATAAGGGAAGTGCACTTCTTAGGTCATGTTATGTTAGAGGCTAGAGTTGCAGTGGATCTAACAATGATAGAGGAAATTCTTTCTTAAGAGCCACCTAGGAGTGTTACCAAGGTGAGAAGTTTTCTAGGATTGGCTGGGTACTACGAGAGATTTGTACCAAACTTTTCTAGGGTATCAGCACCCTTTTTCTAGTTTTACAAATAAGGGGAGGCATTTGTTGTGGATAGAGAGGTGTCTGCATTTTTTACAAGAGCTGAGGCAGAGACTGACGAGTGACCCTATCTTGATGATACCAGAAGTGTGTGTTGGGTATGTATTCTATCGTGACACATCAGGTACTGGACTATGATGTATTCTGATGAAATAGTTAGTGGTTATATCCTATGCCTCGCGATAGTTGATACAACATGAGTAGAACTATGCTACTCATGACATAGAGTTAGCATTAGTGGACTTTTCCTTGAATATGTGGTGGCACTACTTGATGGGGGAATGGTTTACTGACTACTCTGATCCCAAGAGTCTCAGGTATATATTCTCACAGAAAGACCTGAACCCGAGCTAGCAGTGAAGGCTTTAGTTCATCCAGTACTATGAATTTGAGATTATGTACACTCTTAGGAAGGAGAACATGGTGGAAGACGCACTTAGTAGGAGGCTTGTGTTACAGTTGTTGAGTGAGGCGACAGAGCAGCTAGTAGCATTGCAGTTATCCTTCATGAAGAGAGATGGAGTAGTATACCTCCAGTCCATGACTGTCACTCCCCCACTCCTTCAGCGAGTACGGGAGACACAGCTTGGGGACATTGAATTTTAGTCCTGATGTTCTCATATATCCTTAGGATGGGCTCTTGAATGATTTTCTGAAGGTGGAGAGCATGTCATCCTTTTCAAATAATACACTATGGTACCAGGGAAACTATGAGGAGAGGTTTTGAGGGAGTTCCACACATCCACATTTTTTGTACATCCTAGTGTGACAAAGATGTACCAGGACCTCTCGAATCAGTACTGGTGGCTAGGGATGAGGAATGTAGTGGCAGAGTTCGTTTCCAGATGCCTCACTTGTTCGCAATTGAAGGCTAAGCACCAAGTTCCACCAGGCTTGACTTATCCACTTGGGGTGTATGGGTGGAAGTGGTATGGCATCTCCATGGACATTGTGATAGGGCTACCATGTGCATCGAAGGGCCACAACTCTATTCGGGTGATTGTTGTCTGACTCCCCAAGTCGGCCCACTTCTTACACATCCAAGAGTAGGGGTATGTAAAGGGATTGGGACGCCTCTATGTATAGTAGATTGTGCGGATTCACAGGGTGCCATCAACGATCATCTTAGATCGCGATGCTCTTTTTACATCATGTTTGTTGAAGGTATTATATGAGGAATTCAGGACACATATACGCTTGAGCACCGTCTTTCATTATCAAACATATGGTCAGACCGAGTAGATCATAAAGACACTTGAGGACATGTTTTTTCCTTGCATCCTTGATTTGGGCCACATTTGGTAGTACCACCTTCCACTGGTGGAGTTCACATAAAATAACAGTTATAACTCCACCATCAGCAGGTCCTCATTTGAGGCCTTGTATGGGAAACCATGTTGATCACCTCTATGGTGGACAGACCAAGGGGATTCAGCACTAATGATTCTAAAGTTCGTCGGGGATACCACTGAGAAGGTGCAGATCATCCAAGAGTGGATGAAGACTACACAGAGCCAGCATAAGTCTTATGCCAATAGGAGACAGAGACCCTTGTATTTCGAGTAGGGAGACCATGTCTTCCTATGGGTCTCACCCCGATGATGATGGTGGAGATTTGGTTGGGGCGGCAAGTTATCTCTGAGGTTTATTCGATATTTTTAGATTCTAAATAGAGTGGGTGTGGTGGTGTACCATCTAGATCTTCCCCCACAGATGCACCAGGTGCATAATTTTTTCCATGTTTCATGGCTGATGAGGTATGTGTATGATCCATTATATGTTATCGACTTGAGTGATCTGAACATTGATGATGACATGATGTTTTCATAGTTCCCATTAGAGATTGAGGATTGACAATAATATTTCCTTTTTGGGTTGTCTATTCAACTGGTGCGAGTTTGGTGGCAATATGGGAACATCCAGGAGATCAGATGAGAGTGGGAGGCTCAAATTAGTGCTCAAAACCACCTTTTGTTTCCCTACCTCTGTTGTGGATTTTGGGGATAAAAATCCCTAAGTTGGGAAGAATGTAAATACCCAGATTTTCCATATAAAGTTTTTTGAAATTATTTGGTATTATTACGAGTCTACAAAAATTGAATTCAAGTAATTCCAAGTCCCATAGAGGCCGCAATGGATATTTGAGTTTTTTATGGTAAGTTCAGTAAATTGATGAGCAGAGATTTCTATCTTTTGTATTGCTGCTAAAATTAAAAATTTGAGTGCACTGTTGAATTCACAGTGTTGCAATACTCTTAAGGTAATATTAACTTTGTTCTGGAATAGTCTGAATAAAAGGATAATTTTTGGACTTCAAAAAAAATAACTCCATGAGTTATTTTATTTCATTCTTTGTAACTGATGAGCAATGGTGGAGAGACCACTGGGTTGTCATATCATTTATTGTCCAGTTAAACTTGGTTGTGTAACCACACCGTCGGAAGATTAATATGTTCATTAATTAATTTTATTAATTTACCAATTTAATTATGTGATGAGTTAAACTCTTCTTCCTTCAATTTAAATAATGCTTGGACATGATTTTTAGGGACTCATGAGAGGAACCTCTGCCAATGTGTTGATGATGTCATCGACCTACATAAAACAGAACTTCGAAGACCGATAGAGGATTTGAACTAGACAACGTCAAGCAACGACGAACACCTTCGAGCCCAAGTTCATCTGTCTCATCTACAGCGTCTTCCAACGTGTTCAAGGTAGGGGGTTTCATTATTTAACTAATATTATTTTATTCTTGAATTGATTCTTAGGTTATAATGTTAGCGTGGAAGGCGCATACCAATTAAACAAGACCTTGACCCACCGTCATTCTTAGTTTGGTTACGTTATTTTTGGGTGACCGAGCAACAAGGATGAAAGGCCAAACCGGGATCCATGAAGTGATGGGAGAATTTCGGGTGACCCTTAGGCATAGTTAGAAGAGAAAACAGACCTCCATAACTTCACTGGAGGTCCGTGGAAGCTTTGTTGGCGTGGCAGTGCTGGAAACTGAAGAAAAGGTGGTGGCCAGCTCCTGTTGTCCGTGTAGAGGAGGTGCAACCAGAAGGATCCATGGAAGAAGGGGGCGACTGGACGACACTGGCCACATTGACAGCGGTGGCGATTTCTGGAAGAACTCCGTGGAAGAGGGTCGCGGCGTCGATCCATATCAGAGGGCGGACTCATCCTGCAGGTCCGCTGTTGATAGGTCCACATAGACCAACTAGCTAGATTAGCACTAACTAGCGTCGATTCTTTTAAGGTCCCGAACATCCAATCCATTTGGGAGGGGACCAGACACTTGTCCCAGCTAGAGGAGCGGGTGGTTCCGCGGCCAGCTGGGCTACACCCAACCAGGTGGCCTGGGCCGAGCCCGCAGCCCTGTGGGCTAGGATGGGCTCCTCCAAACTAGACCGATCACATCCCCTTTGGGTCAGGGCCAGTGATTCTGGTCGGACCAGACTCAGACCCACTAATGACACAGTTTCACTTAAATGGGCATATCTCCTAAACCAGATGTCCATTTGACGAACCATATACTGCCCTGAAACCCTTTGGATGAGACATTTTTTTTGAGTTAATACAAATTTGTTTTGCAGAATGTTGGGATTCAACTGGGTTGGATCGAACCCAGATCCAACCAGGCCTCTGGCACTAAAATGCCTATAAATTTCAGACCGGGCATCTGATTGACATGTCTCCTATTGCGTTGGAACCCTTGAGACATGGCAGTTTATCGAGTTACTTATTCATGGTACTTCATGGTGGTTGAGATATGACCAATGGATTGAGGAGTGGATCCTCCCCGAATCAATTGTTCTAAGTGTGAGTACCCAGTGGCTGGCTGTGACATGGAGAATGAAGGGTAATCTTGTGTGGTTTAATACTTATCGATACTGTGTGGGTTAGATCATGTGTGGTTCAGTGCTTAATTATCATGTGTGGGTTAGCACATACTGATCTTGTATTGGTCAGCACTCAGCAATCCTATATGGGTCACTGCATACAAATCCTGTGTGGGTCAGCAGCAGAGCCTCTTGATAGAATAAGATTATATATCTTTATGAAAAATCATATATATATATATATACTTATGTTATGCCAAGTGGGAGCCATATTTTTCTTTGTGATTGAGATCTTGTTTTATAGTTCTTCCTTTTTGGAATTTTGAGAGACCTTCGGGGGTCTTGGGGTCCCTATTGAGTATTGAGATACTCACCCCTACACAGGATTTTCCTGCACCATGTTGTGTCTTATGCCAATGACTATTAGCATTGATTAATACTCAGGGAGCCAGGACATGATGGTGTATAGAGGTGACCTATGGACTTGGAGAGTTTTGATGATGAGTTGTACCTACCCATCATGTAGGATCCTTGGCAGGGGACCTCATGAAAATTTTTTTCCAATAACCTGTAATTCCATTTCAGTTTTTCTTATATTATGGCCCTTTTACTTTCAGTACATACTTTTACACTTGGTTGTGGTTTTAGTTGAGGTTTTACCTTTCTTCTTTTGATGTTTTATACTAGTTCACAGTGTTCCCTATCTATGTGTGTATAGGTTTTGAGGAAATTCCTTCCCTTTTTAGGGATATGTCTTTCTGGTGCTAGTCACCAACCCCTAGCCTATGGAAGGTGGGCTTAGGGTAGTCATGGAACGGGCCTCGGGGGATGGTTCGTGACATATATGTGGTTTTATAAGGATTAATTGGTAATGTGATGACTATTTACTTATGAATTGTAATTATTTATATATACAACTACCTTCACTTGTTATTGATTGGATTTGTATTTAGACATTGTTTGGGGTGGCCAGCTGATTGGTGTTGACACCCTACACAAGATTCTTGGTTGATACTGAAATAGATTTCATGAATGTATGATTGGTTTAGGGAAAATAGAAACTGTTAGATGGATGATTTGAGGATAGATCAAGTTTGAGGGAACCAAACATGGTTCAGGACCCATTGGGATTCTCCAGTGTCTATCTTTTCATATTTCATTTTAGACACCTTACATGTACTTTAGTATGACATGTTTTATTCATTAATTTGGATATTATATCTCTTATTTTCATTATCTTGAGATATTAGTATTGCTTATGGTTATTTATATGCTTCTTCTATAATTTATTATTTCCATAAGTGTTTAATCAGATAAACTAGGGTATATTCTTCCCATGATCGACTTATTAGACCCTCTCTGATAGTCCGTAGCCTATGGAATATGAGGAGGTGTGCTTGAGTTTATGTAGAGATTCTTCTTGGGTCTCTGGGGCATAGTACCTAGGCCAAGACATAACAATGTGGTATTAGATTTTAGTTTTCTTTTCTTTTTCTTTTTTCTTAATATTTGGTAATGGTAGAAAGGATACTAGAAATATTCATGCATTGGTAATGAGTGAATTCATGGGTATTAAAACCCCATATATGGTGTGAAACCCTATTACATAGGGTGGTATTGTTTTTATGGTTCTTTGATATTGTAGATGAATATTATTTCACCTTGGGAGACACACTTTCTATGTGATGTGAAAAAAAACTAGATTTTCTAAGTATTGACTCATCTCTTGAAATGAAAAAAATCTGTGTCTATATAATTCTTTCTAGTAACTTTGATTTATTTTGTGACATGAATCATTTTAGGCGTACATGGGAAAATGGGTTTTGGTAGGTTGCTGAACATAAACTATTTTTATTTTCAAGTGAAACTCAAATAAAAATGGTGCATAATAAGAAATCGTGGATTGTAAAATGATGAAAAATGTAAATAAATGGGTGTGTAATGGAATATGAATTATTAGAATTTTTTTACCCTTATTAACCAAGACCTATATATATGATGGTTAAGGGTAGTGATAGAACCATTGTTTTGACCGCCTTGAAAGGTTTGGGGGATATAGATTTTTGTGACATTATGTGATTTTCCTCTTACATAAATGTGAAAAGGTCTTATTATGAATCCTAAGGCATGTGCTTATCATTTTAGAGTTATGGCTCCATGATGATGCCTTTTGAGGGGATTATAGGAGGATAAATATGTAGATGATCAGTTAGAATTGTAACCTAAGGCATCGATAGTGCCATGTGAGTAAGTATCTGAGCAGTTCAGATATATCATTATGGACTTCATGAAATTCAAGGGAAGAGTCCCAAGGTGGGTTTTAAATGTTATGTTAGAGATAATGAGGAAGCTCAAATTGAAGCACTGTCTTAATTTTATAGGAGATGTTGTACCTTAGGGGGATGATCTCTAGATTGTGTGTATTAAGACTATACAAGGCAATTTAGAGACTCCAAATAAGAAGAGAGTCAAGTTGGATGCTTATATGATTTTAGGATCATTGAAATTCTTTTGGGATGTATAGGCTCTAAAAGGACAGTCCGATGGTGTGTTATAGAAGGACTTCTTAGAGAGGTTCTTAGAGAACTTCTACCCAGATATACTGAGATTGGAGGGAGTAACTAAGTTTGTGAGTCTTAATCAGGGTAGCATGTATGTATTGGACTAGGTTCTAAACTTTTTATATTTACAATACTTAGTTTCTACATTGTTAAGAGATGATTCTACATCAGAAAAATGATTTCAAGATGGACTTATGTGAAAAAGTATGTCCCTTCTAAATATTTTCAAGGTAAATAAGTTTTTTGATCTAGTGAATTAGGCTCTCATTGGTGAGGGGAACCTAAAGAAGGATTTTAGTGGTGAACCAATGTTTTCATATAATTGATCTATACATATGTCTTCTGAGAGTATGAAGATTCATTATGAGAACATTATCTAGAGTAATGGGAAGCACAGGGGCCAGTCAGGGAGATCAGTTGCTTAGGATCTTACCCAAGTTATTTTTTACCAATTTGTTAAGAAAATATACTTTTTTAAAGATTGTCCCCATCCAAAAGTAGAGTGTTGATCCAACGGATAGATGAGAAATACATAAAAGTTCTACCGGAACCCAATATAGATAGTTAATTATGGAAGATCTCGACAAAACCATGGAGTAGTAAAGGGATCTTCTACACTGTATCAATTTGGAATCTTGAGTTCCACTAACTGAGTTAGTAGAGGTACTGCACATGGTGCTTCTGGGAAAGAGTGCTTATATCATCATAGTGGTCCAACATAGTGGAGTCAAACAACATCATAGGGAAGAGTGGAAGTAAAATTACTTGCGGTGTTGCCTAAACATATTGATATCATGGTTGGACCATTGATATTGAGAAATAATATTCTTATAAGTTCTACATACTCTATTCACTTATTTGATACTGGTGCCTATTATTCCTTTATATCTATAAAACATGTTTGTAATTTGAGCCCAATGGTGGAGTTTTTGAGTGTGGTAATGATGATAGATACACTATTTGTAGTATGTTCTAGAGACATTTGTTTTTGCAAGGGGTGTTCTCTTAATATTAGGAGTTTCGCTTTATCTTTGATCTCTATATTCTTGATATGTTAGTTTTAGACCTAATTATGGTTATAGACTGGTTGGTCTCATATTGATCCCACATTGATTGTTACAAGAGGAGAGTGACCCTTATGTCTTTAAAGGGTAATAACTATATTCACCATGGAGTGTGGGACATATAGGAAGGTCAAGTAGGGCCAGTTACTCAACAACTGGAAGAGATCACAACCTATGTTGCTAGCTTATTTCTGGATCATAGAGGAGTAAAGCTTGATGTTTCTCCACCAGAAGTGGAATAGATTTATGATTTTTTTCCTAAATACTTCTCAGCATTTATAGTATAAAGGGATTTGGAATTCAATATTGACCTCATTCCAAGAGGTGAGACACTATCCATTCCACCATATAGAATGAAACCAACTGAGTTTTAAGAGATCAAGATATGGCTGGGGGATTTAGAGGATAAATGATTTATCCATCCAAGTATGTCTCCTTGGGGATCACCTATGTTTTTTTTTCAAAGAAGGTTTATGGGAGACTATACTTTTGTGACATTTACTATAAGTTGAACAAAATGAAGGGGAAGAACTGGTATTCTATTACACAAATCGATGATCTATTCAAATAGTTGAGAGGAGCTTCTGTGTTCTTGAATGTCAAATTGAGATTAGGGTATCATTAGCTGAGAGTTTAGATATCTTATATACCAATAATAACTTTTAGAATCAGGTATTTCCTTTATAATTTATTTATAATACTTTTTAGGTGAAAAAATGAACTATTAGTGTTTATGGCCTTGATGAACAGAATCTTCCATTTCTACCGAGATCATTTTCTACTGGTTTTGGGGGATGACCACTTGGTGTACTCTAAGACTCATTATAATCATGACCAACATTTTAATAATGTCTTAGGTACACTGAGATATCATCATCTATAATCTAGGATATCTAAGAATCATTTAATGATTGATCAAATACACTTCCTTAGAAAAATTATCTTACAGGAAGGTGTGTCAATGGACCAAGAGAAAATTCAGGAAGTGGTTTCTTGGATGTATCCTAAGAACATATTCAATATTCATAACTTTTTAGGGATAGCTGGATATCATCCTAGATTCGTCCAATACTTTTCTGGATTGGAAATACCTCTTTCTGTATTGACTAAAATGAGGATAAGGCTTGATTGTTTAGAAGCATGTGAGGATTCCTTCTAGGGGCTGAGGAAGCATTGACAATGACACTAATCTTAATACTATATGAGTTAAGTGATGAGTATATGGTGTATTTTGATACTTTTGTGGTCATACATATAGTTTTATTGATGTAGGAAAATCTAGTAGTGGTGTATGGGTATTGGTAGGTGAGACCACAAGAACAAAACTACCCTACACATGACCTTGAGTTGGTAGTTGTGTTTTTTGATTTGATGTCTTATAGGTATTATCTATTGGGAGATAATTTTTCTATGTTGATCGATCATAAGAGATTAAGGTAGATATTTTTTCAGTGATATTTGAATCTCTAGTAGAAAAGATGGGTCGAGTATATGAATTATTTTTATTTTGAGATATCATATACTCTTGAGAATGGAAACATTGTGATTGATGCTTTCAGCATGAAAACTCTAACTCGGATGGTTCTAGAGTCCAGTGGTGAGTGGATGATAATTAATTTTCTCTCTGAAATTCATGTGGTGGTTCAGGAGTGTCAGGAATAGATGACTCTTGTATCATTTGTAGTGGAGTCTACACTCTTGAGACTGATTCATGAAAGGAAGTATGAGGATTAATAGTTTTTAACATTGATGGAATTTCTTTAATGTGGACATTCACCTTCTAATTGTAGCATAGATGAGGATTATATAATCTATTATAGGAATTGGGTTTTTGTGCCTAAGGGTATGCGAGAGAAGCAAATTTAGTAATCTCATCCCTTGAATGAGGTTCCACATATAGGGGTTACCAATATCTATCCTGACATGTGATGAGAGTTTTGTTCTCTAGGAATGAAAAGGGAGATAGTAGGGTTCGTGACACGGCATGTCACCTCTCAGTAGGTGAAGGCAGAGCATTAACCACATGGTGGTTTGCTACAAACTTTGGCCATTATCGAATGGATGCGGGATGACCAGACCTTGGATTTTGTGGTGGGTCATTAGAATAAACTTAGGTAGAATGATTCTATTTGGGTTATTATGGATTTACTAAAGAAAATTAGTGCATTTATTACCTATACGAGAAACCTACTCAGTGGAACAGTTGGTAGAACTATACATACAAGAGATAGCACATCTGTGTGAAGTGAAATAGAATATAGTTTCGTTTCATTATTCATGATTTACTTCACACTTATGGAAGGGATTTAATAAGTCACTTGTTGCATGGTTTTTATTGATTACAACCTTCCACCCATAGATAAATGTAAAGTTGATGTATACTATATAGATGATTGAGGAAATGGTGTGGGTTTTTCTTCTTAAATTTGGTAGGTTTTGGGAGAATCACTTGGATTAAGTGGAGTTTTCCGATAAAAATAGATATCAAGAAACTATACAGATGGTTACATATGAGGATCAATAAGGTAGTCCATATAGATCACATTTAGATAGGATAAAGGCATGTGATTCAGAATTGTTGGTATTGAGGCTCTGCAGGAGACCTGAGAGAAGGTGTGACTGATTCTGAAATATATGAAAACGGGTCAGAGTAGACAAAATTAATATGCGGATTGATAGAGAATACCCCTATAGTTTACATAGGGTGATAGTGTATTCTTTTAGGTGTCACTTAAGTTGGGTAATCACGGGATATGTAATCAGGGAAAGATGGCACACAAATTTTTTTATAAATTTTGAGGTAGTGGAGGGAATCGGGCTGGTGGCATATTGATTGGATCTTCTGTAGAAATATAGTTCTATGAATGACATTTTTTAGGTGTCACAATAATGGCGGTATCACCCATACCCACATCATGTGATTGATGTGGATGATTTTGATCATGATATTGATGTATCCTTTGAGTAGCATCTGATTTGTTTATTGGACCACATTGACAAATTGTTGTAGGGAAAGGTTGTATAGATGGTTCGTGTATGGTGGCAACATGGATGTGTTTAGGAGGAAACATGAGAGAGAGAAACATATATGAGGTCTCAATGGACCAATCCTTTTGATTTGAAATTAATAGGTTATTGGGAGTGAATCTTGTGGTCAAGCTATTATAAAATGAGGACATTGTAAGATCACATCATTTCTAGGTATGTTTTGTTATGTTTTTCATGGTTTTTTGGTGTGTTGGGAAACATTAAAAATGGTTTGGATTATTTAGAGATTAAAATTGGTTGAAAAATCAAGTATAAAACTTTTACACAATGTTTAAATGTATTAACCATATTTTAATTGTTCCATGGTTTTAAATAAATAAAATAGAAGTGACAGATTTTTTAGTGAATTATATAAAAAACATTTACATGACATTTAATTATATTACACGCCATGTAAAAGATTGACCAATTATTTTAAACATTATGTGCTGATGAATTCTCTATTTTTTCAAATACATCTCTCCTCCTTTGACCCTAGGATCTCTTCTCTCATTTTGGAGGGGGCCATACATATTTAATGCCTTCCTGAACTCTATTATTGGAAAATCAAAAGGAAGAACAAAGATATGCAGCATCCTAGTATATGATTTATTCTCATTTAGATTTATATCACTCTTAAACTATTATTTAAGGATAAAATTAGGTTGTTCATCCATTTTTTCAGTATATTTCCATATCAAATATTTTAAGACCTTGATTCTTTATTATCTTGGATTTTGGATCTGGATCTAAATTTCATTCTTCATTTCATTCTTTATTTTTCCACATTAAATTTGATATTTCTATATTGGTGATTGTTTTCAAACAATTGAGATTGGTGGTCTATAATTAAAACCCCATGGTCTTTTTATGAATTACATGTAGCGGATTATATAAATTCTAGAGTTTTTTTAACGATTGGAATTCCAAAAAAAATTAATTAATATGGTCAATTAATTAATTTGGGAATTACGGATTTGATTTAATAATTGAAATTGTGGAATTAAGACAATTAATAGACAAATTCATTATCAAATTATAGATTTGTGAAATTAGGAAAATTAATTGATAGATTAATTATCAGAAAATTATATTGTGGGATTAAGTATAATTAATTTTTGAGTTATTTATCCAAATTTTAAATTGATAATTTGACAATAAATAATTCTTGAAATAATTATTGAACGTTGAGATGTGAAATGATTAGTTAGTTGGTGAATTAATTAATTAAATTTATGTGGTTAATTAATTATTGAGTTACTTGATGAAATAGATGTGATTAATTAATTTTATAAGTAATTAATAGTTTTGATACGTGTCAGGTCCATAGGGATAGATACCCTGATAGGGGGTGAATCAGCATACAACATATTAAAACAATTTTTCCTTTTGATCTTGTGTCATTGTTAGAACAAACTCTCTTCTTTCTCCTTCCCATTGCAGAGTGTGAAGAAATCTTAAATCATGTATAGGACACATAAATTTTACTTGGTTCACCATCACTTGGATATGTCCAAGGAGAATACACCAGAAATGTGTCGATGTACCAAATCCACTATAAGTTCATTGGTATTTACAAGTTTCGAGTGGACTCACTATCCCTCCCGGTTTACAACCAATCACAATTTGAAAGCTCACTACTCTCTAAACTGAAGTGTGTTCACTGATCCTTTAGAAGATCTACTGGTAGTTTGTAGACTTGTAGGTTCCTTCACTATAACTAATGAATTCATCTTCCACAATATTTAGATACTCCATTAATGTCCCACTTTCATCCACTAATGAATACCACTTTACCACAATACTACTGGGAAAATCCAAATCTTTCGTGCAACCCTTATAATGTCTTGTGTGAAACTTTAATGCCCTGCATTCAAAATTACACATTACTCAAAAAGAACACTATTCATGTAACTTTAATCATACACTCAACCCAAATCATACATGCATCTTTCTTAGCTAGTGCACAACTCAAAATATTTCTTGAAACTCCCTTTACATAAAATTCATATGTGGTCCAGAGATCGAATTCTCTCTACGTGTTGATATTTTTTTCGAATGAGGGGGTCACATATTATTTATTGGCATTGCTGCCCCCTATGTAGAAGATTCTATATGTCTCCCAATATCCTCCTTGAGTTGCACAAAACCCCATTTTATGTCACATTGGGTGCATATGTTTCTTTTGTGAAACCTTATCTTCCGCGCACATTTCCAAATCTTTCGCATGCTTCATGCCTTTTCTATATTTTGACATTATAATCATGAAACATGCCTTGCACTCAAGATCCCATACCACCTTCAATCTTGCACGAAACCTAATTTTCCAAATACATGTTTCCCCATTTTCTGATTTTAAGGCCCAAAAAATTGGAAAACACTCGAAAATGGAACCACATTATATCTATTTTTTTACTGTCTCCAGATTGAAAACTCCTCTTTTATGGTTCTTGGTTGACATAGGTTGTCAAAAATATCTCAGGAACTCAACAAATCACCATGGAAACCCTCTTTTCCAACAAAAAACTCTGCTTTGTCAATAAACATAATCACCTCAAAATGATTCAATGTTACCTTGAGGGATTTTTTCCCAACAATATTATTAATTAATTAATTGAATTAATTAAAGGAAATTTTAGATATTAATTAATCGACTTGTATTAATTAATTTATGAATTAATTAATGGTTTAAAAATGGAGTTCTAGACATGATGATATAGTAAAATGATATATATCCATGATTGATAAATGGGGTTCTAGACATGATGATTATACATCAATGATATATATGCATGGTTGATAAATGGGGTGTTAGACACAACATTATATACCAATGATATATATTCAAGGTTTATAAATGGGTTTATTTACAAAATTATCTACGCCAATAACATATAAGTTTGATTGATAATTTTGGGTCATGACGTTCAATTCCTATGTTATACATTCATGTTTGATAAACAGGGTGCTAAACATGGTGTTCTACACACAAAACATTGGTATTGTACTTTTATTATAATTTAAGTAATAATGAATTTCAAGTGATAGGGGAAATTTAATTTTATGTTCTTTAATCAAATGATAATCTAATATGTGATGTGGTTCAAAATAATTGTGTCCTAAAGTAGATATAGCGGTTAGGGTGTCCTTAGGAAGCCAGTAGTTTATGTGGTTTAATAAGGATTAATTGAAATTTTTATAACTATTTACTTATTCATTGTAATTATTTATTTATATAACTACATACACATGTTATTGACTATATTTGTTATTAGAAACCATTGGTGGTGGCCTACTGAGTTGTCCTCACACCCCACTCAGGATTCCTGATCGGTACTCGAATAGATTTCATGAATGCAGGATAGGTGAAGGAAAAATGCCTTATGTTAGATGGGTGATTTTTGGATGGAGTGCGGTTGAGGAAACATGGCATGGTTCGGGACCCGCTATGAGTCTTCTGTGTCTTTCTTTTGGGTTTGAATTTATGACACTTTATATGTACTTTTGTATGAAATGTTTTATGAATTAGTTTGGATATTGTATCTCTTGTTTTGATTGTCTTGAGATATTGGTATTTTTTATGTTTATATATATTATTCCTTTATTTATTATTATATCTGTTAGTGTTTTCTCTAATAAAAGAGGGTATAATCTCCCCATGATTGAATTATCATACAATCACTACTAGTATGTAGCCTCTGATATATGGGGAGGCGTTCTTGAGTTCATATGGCTATCTATCTCTACTGGGGTGTGGAACCCAAACTAGTATGTCACATTTAAGTTATGAATATCCATTATAGGAATCATACAGTAACAACAAGAAATTCTAAAATATGAACATTGTATTCGATAGCGTATAGTGTGCCTAGTCATTAAATTGGTGGAAATGAATAGTAAAAAAATAAATTATGAAAATTATTGAAATATATTGATTATAATTAAATCAAGAAACATTTAAAATATAAATAATTACTCTTTAAAAGCTTGTATTATTCTTAATAGAATTGTTTATTTGTGTATTGTTTTCATAATTTTAAATTAAATTTCATAAATTTTAGAAAATTTATTAGATTAAATGAAATAAATATTAGAAATCTTAATATCAAAATTACCTTACGGTGAATATTTTTTATTTTTTGAAAAGTTTAATTTTTTTTAATAATAAAAAAAACATAATTTTAATTGAAATGTGTCATTTCATTTGAATTATTTATAAAAATAAATTATATTTTGAAATAGTTTTAAAGAGAAATTGGTTCAATTTTATATGTATATATATATCCAATTAAGTTTATTGGAATCATTTTCACACTGAATTTTGATATAAAAACATTATAATATTTTTAACATTTTCTCTTTGAAAACATGCTTTTCCATCGCATCTTCGAGTTTGATTTTAAATTAAATCTATCCAATTATGTGAATTGAATTTGGATAAATAAATTTAATATTTTTAATTATAAAACTTTATATAATATAATAATTTCAACTAATTTTTTCCCTAATTATTTCTAAACACTTTTTAAATCAATTACTTTGATTTAGCTTAAAATGGGGTTTTGTGTGTTACATGCGCTTGTGTTAAAATTAATTTTACATAATAATTTTAGATTTATTATGTAAATTTTATTTAATATTTATAATTAGTAGTCATAAATTTCTAATAAGGTTAATTTATATTATACTTCATTTATAAATAACCTAGGTTAAAAAAACCAGTTACCTTGGGTAAAATTTAAATGTGAAAAGTGAGTGAAACTTAAAGTCTAAGGAATGATGTTTTTAAAACAAATGGTTACTATTTTGGCGGTTTTGATCGAATATAAATCTCTATCATTCATTATATATCAATTTTATATCCACACGTGTTTAGAGTGACCTGCCAATATTGAAGACGTTTGGGTATTTACAAAAATATCACTCCACCGCAATTGTAAAAGGGAGCTCACTCCCCAAACATCTTCACCCATCTTAATCCATATGAATCAACCTAACCCTACCAAAATCACATAAAACCTTCTATAAAATAATCACATAAACTTTAGTTTTTTTATAAATCTATCCTTGTAAGCACTTAGTGTAACCTAATAATGTTACTCGAAGAAGAGGTAACATTTTCCAATGAGTTTTATTATATTTCATCCTATAAGTCATTAAATTATTATTAAAACGTTATGATATATTATCCTTAGTATAACACATATACTTATATTTTGTTATTATAATTTAATTACCTAAAAAATCCCCACTCTTATCAAATGGGATATGAAATCATCATTCACGTGAATGGTGGACTACCATCTCCCGAACTCATGTCATTCATTTTTCCATTACCACATCTCATGGTTGGGTAAAAATATAGATATAAAGTATATATGTGATAATTATAAAATTATTATTATTTATTATTATTTATATCATATATTAATTTTAAAATTTTATTCCATAAGTGATATGTTAATGGTCAACATGTGTACGGTGAACTGCCTCCACACAAAGGGATGTGATTTGTCGTTAACTAACACATAACAAGGAATGTTATAAGGATACATTTAGTGATTATTTGAGATATTTATGATATAAATAATATATTAATGACATATATATCATTATTAAATTATACTATATCTTTTTCAATATTACACAAAAAGATTATAACACTTTCAAGGTACATGTAGACTACTTCCTTCCCGAAGCAATGTGAAAATATTTTCATAACCACACGTTTTGGAAGATAAATATATATATATATATATATATTATTTAAAGAAATAATATGGTTTATATTATAAGGCCCCAACCTTAAACCTTACTTAATCTTGAGTTATTACAAGATTACACATTGAGGATCTTTTCAGGTTTATAGTTTTAGAGAATTAGATCATGAAACTTGCATTACATTCCACATTTAAACAAAGTGGTTACATAAAAGACAGTATTCATTCTTCCCATCAACGGAAACATATTTAAAATATAACATGGATTCTTTCTTGACACATCCTTAACACTATCATCACATCATGTACCTTTCCCTTGACCTGTGAAAAACATTTCAAAAAACTTGGGATGAGCATAAAAAGCTCAGTAAGAGTTATAAAAATATGGAAAGGAAACATGAGTTCATATATACATTATAATGAAATCACACTTTACCCATAAAACATAGGCATATCAAATCATGAATAAATCATAGAAAACATAAGACATAAAGGTAACTTGAGGCATTCATAACATTCTTACGTAGGGAGTAACCCTCTTGGCTACGTTTGGAATACCCATCACAGTATATTCCCTAAATCTATTCGGATAAACCTTAACGTTTCACTCCTTTGCGTTACCCAGTGCATTGGAGAGCTATATCGGGCTCACCGGCCCTTAGTTTATCACGGAACCACCCGTTTTCATAACAATGCCCAAGAACCAGAACACAAATGTGTCACATAAACCATGCATAAAGGAAACATAACATTTCCACATTTCAATCACAATATAACATTTTAGTATATTGAAATAATGAATCCATTCAAAAAAAACCATTTCGAAAACCATTTAAAACATTTAATAAAGAGATTTTTGAATCAAAGTGTCTCATACCACCTTGAAGCTTAAAATTTTAAACCATTAATATCCATATAAATAAATCCTTAAAACCATTTTGAAAACATGGATATTAATAAAAACAAATAATTAAAACATTTAAAACGATATTTTGGTTAAAGGGGTTTTACCAAAATTAGAGACACTTGAATACAATAATTGAGGAATAAAATTTAGTCAGAACTTTATAATATCATGAGAATAAATGGATTCATGATATAATACTCCAAAGGACAGTATATACATCATATAAGAGTGAATTGGTGCATAACAACAATGAACCCTCAATAGAAATATCAAATGTAATGAAATCCCTTATAGAGAAGGTATCCTTAAATTATGGACAAATCAATCTCAAAAATATGTGTGACAAATATAAATACTCCCAATATAAGTGGATATTAAGTGTAAAACAATAAAAGGTCATTCACACATATTCAATGGATGACATATTCAATTACTACATGTTGAACCCAAAGAAATCGAAATTGGGTTAAAAAGGTCCATTGACAGCCTAACGGCATCACATCAAAATGAGTTGATGAGAGATAAAAAGTGTATCTCATCACTTGGACAAAAAAATTACATCAATAAGGATATATGAGAACATATCCTAACATAAAATATGTAAATTAAAAGACCCAACAAAATAAGTCTTTTAAAAAAGAGGAGGGTGAAAGGTTCCCTTACCAACTTGGGTATCTTTCAAAACATACACCCCGTGAAAGAAGGACAATAGATCATTGATTTAAATACTCATAAATGAAAGTATATTACACAAAGAGTAGAATAATTGGAAGTACATACACCACTCAATGGAATTTGTGGCAAATGTAGCATAAATCTCACGGGAATAAAAGTGAGATGAAAAATCCCTTACGAAAATTCGGCAGCCTAACGGCGCCACTCAAAACCTCCAAAATGGATTGATGAGAGGAAATAGGGTATATCATCATATGAACATAATATGTACAGTAGGAGTAATATAAAAGAACATCCCAATCATAGGAAATATGAGCTTAAAAGGAATGACATAAAAGAGTGTACTTAAAAAGAAAGAGAGGTGTAGGATCCCTTAACTCGGGTCCGACTTGACTCGATCGTTCTTTAACGTCTTGAATAATAAACTTGAGCTAATTTCTACTTGCTTAAGAAACTTTTACAACTTCATTATTCCTTTTATATCAATTATTGACATGTTATAAACATTATCTAATCATTTAAGTTAATAATGTTCATTTTGTCGGTATTTGGTTCTTAAGTCGAAAGTGGACTTCTTACAATTACATGTTGTTCGTGTGGTCAAAGGTTATTTATATCCAGAATGACATTCCTGATTTGGATATCATATATATTATATATATCCAGCATATACATGTATTTATAATATTACATTATCATTTAGAGGTAAGAAATGAAATGCACCATTCATGGAGACGGTAAGCCATACGTACGCATGAACGCTACTTTCATTTATTTGTCATATTAATGGAATTAAAACTAAATGAGAGGTATGTATATTTTAATTCCATAATTATATTCATCATTTAGATATATCATTCATTATATATATCAATTATATACATGTACTTTTAATAGTACATTACATTTGGCGATAAGAAATGAAATGCACCGTTCATGGAGACGGTAAGCCGTACGTACGCATGAACGCTACTTTCATTTCTATCTCATACTTTAATGGAATGAAATAATAATGATATAGAGGTATATAATAATTCCAGTATAACATAATATATAATAACATTAAATCCATCCTTTATACGTCCCACATATGGCATTAACGAATCACATCACTTTGAGGGGGCGGTAGTCCGCACTTCCTAAAATGAAGATATCGCGTATACCCATAATGGAAGCCGTAAAGGTAAGACACAAATGAAAAATACAGAAGCATAAGTAAAACATAAACATATAATATATCATATATGAATATAGTGACATCTTAATGGCCACCTTTGAAGTTGTTAAGAGAATGTTGAACAATCATCGTTTTGGGAGGCAGAAATTCTCCATCCACGGAAACCATATGTTCTTTAACCATTTGATGTAGTTGTGTGAGAGTGTAGCTAGAATAAATCTTATAAAAACATACTATTATATTTAAGATACTGGTGTTGTTACAAAAGAAATAAATAAAAAGAGTTTAGGGGGTTGGAGAAGCAAAATAAAACAAATGAACATGAGAGAATGAATTACCTTTAAAAGTTTAACTCCTTTTGATTTGAGCCTAAAGGCTTCCTTTGAAAGGATTCTGCCCAAAGGGAATCCTCTAGGATGAGGAGAAGGATGTGGAGAGAGTAAATGGGCTGGGGTTGGTCGAGCAAAAGGCTTGAGGAGTGTGTGAAATGAGGTAGAGGTGGGGGCCTTTTATAAGAGGAGAGGAGGGGCACTTTTGGAAAGTAAGAAATATTACTTTATTTGAAAATGTGTTTCGGTTTTAAAAGGTCCCACATTGATATAATTCGTGTATAAGGTGATAAGTCTTCGAAATTCACTCATCCAATAAGTTTTGGACATGTGTAGTTCATATATTTTACATTATCTTTCCATTTTATTTAAATCGTCAAATAATGATGTCATCGCTGCATCATTATGATGTCATAAATAATTTAATTTATTTAATGTCTAAAAATTATAAAAAACTTACTATGATGTAGGGAATATTTTTATCTTTCCAATGACTATTTATAACAAAAAAATCGGACTTGTATAATCCCACTTAAAAATTGTTTAAATAAAACATATCATGTTTGTGTCATTTTAACTTTTACATTAAATAAAAAGTTATTTATGTCATTTCCCAACCAAAGTGGATCCATGGGGTCCCCAAGTTGACCCATGGCTTGTCTTGGTCGGCCATGACACAACCAATGAGGGTAAGACATGTGTCAAGCTCATCTCATTTTATTAAAGCATTATTTTTACCTTAAACTACACTAATTACCACTAATCGCGATTAAAAATTTAATAAGTTACTATTCACCAAAAAATTATTTTAATCTCATTGTACCACATTTTACTTCTTAATGACAACCATGTATGTCAGATTTTTTAAAATCAAAACACAATGATGGAAAAATTTCATTTAAATGGAAAATCAGCTTTTATAAGTACCACTTAGTGGTTTCACTATTCATCAAAAATTGAAGTTTTTTCAGAAAAATCCCAAAACTTTACCCTAAGCTATATTTGATGTTCTGAATTCAAAAATGAAGTCCGTTTTAAAAAATTCAAAACATATAAGTCACATTAATTAATTTAATAATTAATTCCTTCTGTCATGACAAATAGCGTGTTTTTATGAAACAATAAGTATCAAAAGATTGACACTAGTTTAAGTCCGATTTCAAAGTGAAATTAATTCCAATGACCACTATTGGATTTAATGGTAAAAATATTTTCTAATTTCACTTTAAAACCAATTCAAAAGATAATATAATCATATAAATAAATTAGATTAAAAAGTGGTTTTGAATTAAAATACAACATTTTACACTATTCATTAAAAAAATGAACTTTATCGGAAAGATACCAAACATTTACACAAAGTAAATTTTGATGTCCCGATTCATAATAAGAGTTTTATTTGGTAAAAAAGAATTTTTAAGAGTGAACAAAACTATATTTAATGATGGTTCAACATCAAAAGGTGATAAGTGAACCTTTAGTGAAAACTAGGGCATATACGCCTAAAATTGAATTCTTTCCGTATTTTAATCCTCTATCCTTTATTGGATAAATGTAAAAATATTTAAAAACATATATAATCATATTTTAGTTATTTATATCCATTCTCGCCATTACAACGGCTACATGTTAACTACCATTTAAAATAATATTATTTTATTATTAGAGTGCAACGTAAGATTCCCAAGAAACTCGTTGTTGCGTGTTGGGTACGCCATCGAGCATAGCGTCCCCATTAAAGTCATATCAATATTTTATTCACAAATATGGATAAATATGAAAATTTAATATTCTTTATTTACCTGGGGTGTTACATCCTTCCCCCTTTTGGGAATTGTGTCCTCGCTATTTTTAAAATTGGGCTTGGAAACATCCTTGAAAGTCCCACATCGGAACACGAGTCGGTAAAACAATCACTTTAAAATAAAGAAAGATAAGTACAGAGGTCACCCGAGTTAACCCATACTAGGATTCCATGTAGGAAAACATGGACATGGAGGAGAAAACATAGGGTCATGTTCTGATGGACAGTGATAGAAAACATGTTTAGGAGAAAGTTAACAATAAGAAAATCACAAACTTGTGATGGGTTAAACGGTATTCGATTCCCCAGTAGGAAAAGTTAATTGACAAAATTTTTGTTTTAAGTTACTTTTTGTTGAGGAATTTATTCATAAGGAAACATAATTACTTATCATATTGACTTTCATCTTTTACTAGATTCCTTAGTCAAACTCATATTTTTTTCCAAAAGGCGAGTATTTAGGGAGACTTGTTCGCATTAAGAGTACTATAATCAAATTCTAGAGAATCACCTAATCCACAAAAGAGAACTATATACATCCCGTGTCTTTAGGCTTTAACCAAAACCAAAACCAAAAAGGTTAGTACAGGGTCAGATAATCCAGAAAAAGAAAACCCATTAAAAAGAAAATCCATGCTTAATCTCCAAAATTTGTCCAACAAAACACAAAGTTCAAAGAGGAACATTAGATAAACAATTTGTCCATAAAATTCTTCAAAGTAAACCAATCTAAGATTGAAACCCAAATTTTTGAAGGATTTAGTCACATAGTCTTCCAAGTTAAATCGAAACACTTATCTCCAAACAACATCAATCGCTCTTAAAGTCTCGCATTGAAAAGTAATTATCCTAATCACATATCCTCCATGATAGGTTAATCATTTTCATAAATAACCCAAAATAAACTTAATCTTAATTCATAAAATCATATAACTAAAAAGAATCAGTAAAACTAACCAGGGACTTCACGTAGTCCAGTGGTAGGCGATAAATACCAGTCGCACTTTGGTTGTGGGTTCGATTCCCGCAGCTTTGTTCGACACGACGGGTAGTCACACGGTCTACGTGTTGTCCTTTTTCCAAAACTATATAATTCTCAAATCATTCCCCAAAAAGGGATAAAATCGTCAAAAATAACCATAACATAATTTAACCTCAATTTTATCTCATGCTTTTCACTTCAATCATAACATATAGTAACCCATAATTACCTCAAAAGTAAGGATCATATAAACCCAAATGGTTCTTTATAACTATGTCCACAAATGAAAAGATAACTATTACTTGGATAAGATTTTCCTATATTAAACATCAGGGTTACACATAATATAAAAAGTCTTCTAATGTAACCCCATCATCAAAAGAGACTTAATACTCTTAAGAATTTCACCATAACTCTTGAAGCCCTTATGTGTTGACATCTTACTCATTCAACATTCTTCATGATCCCTTATCCATTCCTTTCCAACTTATTCCGAAATACCTCTTTCCTACAAACAAAATCATGAAACATATCCTAAGATTCCAAAATAGGAAAACAATATTCATGAAATAGTACATACCTTTGATTGGTCATTGTCAGTTTCTTCATCCTCAATCGGAATGGAATTATGTATTGGTAAACGAGTATTGGTACGCTCTTGGTGACCCCATTCACGAAACTTCTTCATAGGACATGTGTTTGAATAATGACCATGCACACCACATTTAAAACATTAAATTGATCCCTCAGAAAGAACTTCTTTCCCTTTCCTCGAGTCAACTGGATGCTTCCTTTTTCCATGGCAGGTTCTTGCTTTATGACCTTCATTTCCACATCTATAGCATATTTCTGTCCCTTTGAAACATTTTCCTAGGTGTTTCTTTCCACATCTTTGACACATAGGTTTTTGAACACACTTACCTTTATGATTATTACCTGTACTTCTGTAGGGATTTGTTTCTTTCATATATGATGCCTTAGAGAAATCTCCAAGGTTTAGGTGGTCAATCATGACTCCAGATTGTTGGTTGAGGATAATCATAAGAGTTCTCATTGCAGCTCCCATATCATTCAGTTGCTTGCTCAAAAAACTATCACAGTTTCCTTCACATCCACTGTTACTTTGGTGCCTTCTAGATCCAGCCATTTACTAAAACCAAAAAGGTCAGTGTGAGTATATCAACAAAACCATCATGTACAAATGAGTAAGATAAACAATAAGATATACTTACTCATTCACTTTATCTAAAACTAAGACTCTTTCTGAAATTCTAACCATTATGGTAATTGTCACTTATGCTTAAAGAATACCCTAACCTCTAAAGTTATCTAAACTGACCTTTGATACCAACTATAAGGCCCCAGCTTTAAACCTTACATAATCTTGAGTTATTACAAGATTACACATTGAGGATCATTTCAGGTTTACAGTTTTAGAGAATTAGATCATGAAACTTTCATTACATTCCACATTTAAACAAAGTGGTTACATAAAATACAGTATTCATTCTTCCCATCAACGGAAACATATTTAAAATATAACATGGATTCTTTCTTGACACATCCTTGACACTATCATCACATCATGTACCTTTCCCTTGACCTGTGAAAAACATTTCAAAAAACTTTGGATGAGCATAAAAAGCTCAGTAAGAGTTATAAAAATATGGAAAGGAAACATGAGTTCATATATACATTAGAATGAAATCACACTTTACCCATAAAACATAAGAATATCAAATCATGAATAAATCATAGAAAAAATAATACATAAAGGTAACTTGAGGCATTCATAACATTCTTACGTAGGGAGTAACCCTCTTGGCTACGTTTGTAATACCCATCACAGTATATTCCCTAAATCTCTTCGGATAAACCTTAACGTTTCACTCCATCGTGTTACCCAATGCATTGGAGAGCTATATCGGGCTCACCCGCCCTTAGTTTATCACGGAACCACCCGTTTTCATAACAATTCCCAAGAACCATAACATAAATGTGTCACATAAAACATGCATAAAGGAAACATAACATTTCCACATTTCAATCACAATATAACATTTTATTATATTGAAATAATGAATCCATTCAAAAAGAAACCATTTCCAAAACCATTTAAAACATTTAATAAAGAGATTTTTGAATCAAAGTGTCTCATACCACCTTGAAGATTAAAATTTTAAACCATTAATATCCATATAAATAAATCCTTAAAACCATTTTGAAAACATGGATATTAATAAGAACAAATAATTAAAACATTTAAAACGATATTTTGGTTAAAGGGGTTTTACCAAAATTAGAGACACTTGAATACAATAATTGAGGAATAAAATTTAGTCAGAACATTATAATATAATGAGAATAAATGGATTCATGATATAATACTCCAAAGGACAGTATATACACCATATAAGAGTGAATTGGTGCATAACAACAATGAACCCACAATAGAAATGTCAAATGTAATGAAATCCCTTATAGAGAAGGTATCCTTAAATTAAGAACAAATAAATCTCAAAAATATGTGTGACAAATATAAATACACCCAATATAAGTGGATATTAAGTGTAAAACAATAAAAGGTCATTCACAAATATTCAATGGATGACATATTCAATGACTACATGTTGAACCCAAAGAAATCGAAATTGGGTTAAAAAGTTCAATTGACAGCCTAACGGCATCACATCAAAATGAGTTGATGAGAGATAAAAAGTGTATCTCATCACTTGGACATAAAATTTACATCAATAAGGATATATGAGAACATATCCGAACATAACAATATGTAAATTAAAAGACCCAACAAAAGAAGTCTTTTAAAAAAGAGGAGGGTGAAAGGTTCCCTTACCGACTTGGGTATCTTTCAAAACATACACCCCGTGAAAGAAGGACAATAGATCATTGATGTAAATACTCATAAATTAAAGTATATTACAAAAAGAGTAGAATAATGTGCAGTACATACACCACTCAATGTAATTTGTGGCAAATGTAGCATAAATCTCATGGGAATAAAAGTGAGATGAAAAATACCTTACGAAAATTCGGCAGCCTAACGGCGCCACTCAAAACATCCAAAATGGATAGATGAGAGGAAATAGGGTCTCTCATCATATGAACATAATAAGTAAAGTAGGATTAATATAAAATAACATCCCAATCATAGGAAATATGAGCTTAAAAGTAATGACATAAAAGAGTGTACTTAAAAAGAAAGAGAGGTGTAGGATCCCTTACCTCGGGTCCGACGTGACTCGATCGTTCTTTAACGTCCTGAATAATAAACTTGAGTTAATTTCTACTTGCTTAAAAAACTTTTACAAGTTTATTATTCCTTTTATATCAATTATTGACATGTTCTAAACATTATGTAATCATTTAAGTAAATAATGTTCATTTTGTCGGTATTTGGTTCTTAAGTCGAAAGTGGACTTCTTACAATTACATGTTGTTCGTGTGGTCAAAGGTTATTTATATCCAGAATGGAATTCCTGATTTGGATATCATATATATTTTATATATCCAGCATATACATGTATTTATAATATTATATAATCATTTAGAGGTAAGAAATGAAATGCACCGTTCATGGAGACGGTAAGTCGTACGTACGCATGAACGCTACTTTCATTTCTTTGTCATATTAATGGAATTAAAACTAAATGAGAGGTATGTATATTTTAATTCCAGAATTATATTCTTCATTTATATATATCATTCATTATATATATCAATTATATACATGTACTTTTAATAGTACATTACATTTGGGGATAAGAAATGAAATGCATCGTTCATGGAGACGGTAAGCCGTACGTACGCATGAACGCTACTTTCATTTCTATCTCATACTTTAATGGAAAGAAATAATAATGATATAGAGTTATATAATAATTCCAGTATAACATAATATATAATAACATTAAATCCATCCTTTATATGTCCCACGTATGGCATTAACGAATCACATCACTTTGAGGGGGCGGTATTCCGCACTTCCTAAAATAAAGATATCGCGTATACCCATAATGGAAGCCATAAAGGTAAGACACAAATTAAAAATACAGAAGCATAAGTAAAACATAAACATATAATATATCATATATGAATATAGTGACATCTTAATGGCCACCTTTGAAGGTGTTAAGAGAATGTTGGACAATCATCGTTTCGGGAGGCAGAAATTCTCCATCCACGGAAACCGTATGTTCTTTAACCATTTGATGTAGTTGTGTGAGAGTGTAGCTCGAATAAATCTTATAACAACATCCTAGTATATTGAATATACTGGTGTTTTTACAAAAGAAATAAATAAAAAGAGTTTAGGGGGTTGGAGAAGAAAAATAAAACAAATGAACATGAGAGATTGAATTACCTTTAAAAGTTTAACTCCTTTTGATTTGAGCCTAAAGGCTTCCTTTGAAAGGACTCTGCCCAAAGGGAATCCTCTAGGATGAGGAGAGGGATGTGGAGAGAGTAAATGGGTAGGGGTTGGCCGAGAAAAAGGCTTGAGGAGTGTGTGAAATGAGGTAGAGGTGGGGGCCTTTTATAAGAGGAGAGGAGGGGCACTTTTGGAATGTATGAAATATTACTTTATTTGAAAATGTTTTTCGGTTTTAAAAGGTCCCATGTTGATATAATTCGTGGATAAGGTGATAAGGCTTCTAAATCCACTCATCCAATAAGTTTTGGACATGTGTAGTTCATATATTTTACATTATATTTCCATTTTATTTAAATCGTCAGATAATGATGTCATCGCTGCATCATTATGATGTCATAAATAATTTAATTTATTTAATGTCTAAAAATTATAAAAAACTTACTATGATGTAGGAAATATTTTTAGATTTCCAATTACTATTTAAAACAAAAAAATCGGACTTGTATAACCCCACTTAAAAATTGTTTTAATAAAACATGTCATGTTTGTGTCATTTTTACTTTTATATTAAATAAAAAGTTATTTATGTCATTTCCCAACCAAAGTGGATCCATGGGGTCGCCAAGTTGACCCATGACTTGTCTTGGTCGGCCATGACACAACCAATGAGGTTAAGACATGTTTCAAGCTTATCTCATTTTATTAAAGCATTATTTTTACCTTAAACTACACTAATTACCACTAATCGCGATTAAAAACTTAAAAAGTTACTATTCACCAAAAAATTATTTTAATCTCATTGAACCACATTTTACTTCTTATTGACAACCATGTATGTCGGATTTTATAAAATCAAAACACAATGATGGAAAAATATCATTTAAACAGAAAATCAGCTTTTATCAGTACCACTTAGTGGTTTCACTATTCATCAAAAATTGAAGTTTTTTCAGAAAAATCCCAAAAATTCACCCTAAGCTATATTTGATATTCTGAATTCAAAAATGAAGTCCGTTTTAAAAAATTCAAAACATATAAGTCACATTAATTAATTTAATAATTAATTCCTGTGGTCATGACAAATAGCGTTTTTTTATGAAACAATAACTATCAAAAGATTGACACTAGTTTAAGTCCGATTTCAAAGTGAAATTAATTCCAATGACCACTATTCGATTTAATGGTAAAAATATTTTCTAATTTCACTTTAAAAACAATTAAAAAGATAATCTAATCATATAAATAAATTAGATTAAAAAGTGGTTTTGAATTAAAATACAACATTTTACACTATTCATTAAAAAAATGAACTTTATCGGAAAGATACCAAAAATTTACACAAAGTAAATTTTGATGTCCTGATTCTTAATAAGAGTTTTATTTGGTAAAAAAGAATTTTTAAGAGTGAACAAAACTATATTTAATGATGGTTCAACATCAAAAGGTGATAAGTGAACCTTTAGTGAAAACTAGGGCATATACACCTAAAATTGAATTCTTTCTATATTTTAATCCTCTATCCTTTATTGGATAAATGTAAAAACATTTAAAAAATATATAATCATATTTTAGTTATTTCTATCCATTCTCGCCATTACAACGGCTACATGTTAACTACCATTTAAAATAATATTATTTTATTATTAGAGTGCAACGTAAGATTCCCAAGAAACTCGTTGTTGCGTGTTGGGTACGCCATCGAGCATAGCGTCCCCTTTAAAGTCATATCAATATTTTATTCACAAATATGGATAAATATGAAAATGTCATATTCTTTATTTACCTGGGGTGTTACATATATGATATCTTTTAAACTCTCTAAAAATAAAATATTACTTACTTCCTTTACATAATGATCCATGAAAAATGGAAAAATTACCCAGGCATACATAAGGCCTACAGTCTTATTGATTTTAACATACTTCATTTCTCAATTACATCATTCATGATTAGACCTAAAATTATAATTGATGTTTGAATATGATAATTATTTCATGATTTATATTCCTGATATGATGAAACTATATAATATGCAAAATAACATAACCTTTAATGACATGTAATGAATGAAAAACAAAGGAAATTGACCACTAAAACAATGAAAATAATGAATGATTCTTAATTAATGGGTGACAAGATAGTATAAATGGATAATATATGATGTTATAAATATTGATATGGTTCTGTAATAAGTTTATAAAAAATTTCACCCTGTTATACAGGTGTTTATATCACACTATTCTAAAATTAAGTGTGGGGTAAGGGACTTTGTCTGAATTTCCCTTTATTGAGGCAAATTAAAATGATATACACCTAATTTCCTTTATATTGTTTATGTACTAACATTGAAATTTAAATTATATATTATATAATAATTAATGGTATTTTATGTTTCAATTTTAATTATTTTATCCAAAGGGATTTGACATTAAACTTTCCATGTGGTAAAATTTTAAAATACAGTCTCACATATATTTGTGATTGTTAACTTTCTCTTGATGAAATCACATTCATGTGATCATTTTTCATTTGAAATTACAATTCTCTTAAATATAAATATTACTTAATTATGGATATGATTATTTACTAAGCCATATACCATTTTTAATATATGGTGTTTTATTTTAATGTTGTTATATTGTCTGGGAAAATATTTATAAATCGGTATCCTTTACTCAATATGGATATTTGATGACAAGACATATTGATTCATGGATTAAATATATCATTAAATATGTGAGTAATGATATCAAAATATATTAAATGGTGGGTAAAAGTATATTATATCCCTTTATATATCAGTATATCATGTGACAAAAATATATTGTCCAAATTAAACAGGTTTTTAGCTGTATTATTTAAAAACACTTTTGAAATATCTTGATATTAATGGTATCATGATTCCTAAAATCATCGCATAAAATAATTAATAATTTTTTTCATTAATAACTCAGTTATTATTATTGATGATATTATCTCACGATTTATTTCATTCTCATTTCATCGATTAAACGTCATGTGTTTTCATATATTTACTATAACATATTGATTATGCCTTATATATTCATTTAGTTAATTTATTTAAATGGAACTTTTTTTAGTTATTTATCATTACATATTTCATAGTTTTTTATTGGATTGTGATATTTTTTATTTTAAATAACCATTAATGTGAATATTATCTCAACTTAATTTTGGTTCTCTACCATATGGTATAAAGAATAGATCATTGAATGGGTTTTCATTGATTTGGTTCATTTTTTTAATTTATTAGGTTTTATTTTATATTCCCAATTTAAAATGGGTATAATTTTTGTATATGGTTCTTCAAAAGTGAGAAATTGATTGATCCTTTGGGATTTGATTCTTTTTATATATTCTAATATAATTATTTAATGTTCCAGCTTTGGGATACTGGGTTTTGGGTTGTTATAGTTCGTATTTGGAGATGTTTAGTATAATATTTTATAAAAATATTCATAAAAATATAGATCAGGGGTCATGAACCTTTGATAGAATATTAATGTAAATATATTTGAAAATCCTAATGTTTTTTTATGGTAGATATTATGTGGTTTTTTATTACAATACGTCTCTGTCTGGGAAACCACATTTGTATGTTATTCTGGAACAATCATACATAGAGATAATAAATTTGAAATGGGTATAGTGGGCTTGACCCAATCATCACTAGGTGCATGAAAATAAGCCTTAATATGTTCCAAGATTAACACACCCAAGAGATATTCTTATGATAACTCACATTTTTTTACAAATCCTTTTTAAGGATTTAAAAATAAATATATACCCAAAGAAATCTTGTTTATGATAATGATATTATATATGAATATATATTTCAATTTATACTAATTATTTAAAAATTCTTGGTATTACACATTATTTTTAATAATGATATGATCTAGTCTAGTGTATTCCTTTATTTAGAAATAGATTATAGAAGATGTAATTGGAACTGCATCAATTCACATAATCCAAAGGGAAAGAATGATTGTTTATTTTATGCGATTAATCTAATATTTTGAGGTGAAGTAGTGCCTATAAAATTCTTATCATAATAGGAAATATTACTATTTTATAAAAATATATTAGAATTATTATCTATGTTTTATGTATTGTAAGTGAAATAAGGGAAGAAGAGGATAATAGGGAAAAAGATAGATTAAGGAAATGAGGTAAATAATAATTTTCCTATATGTGATAACTATATAAAGAAACACCCTATTTCATTATTAGAATTAATGGGGGTTTTATACTAGTTTTGATAGAAATGACACCATGGTCATGATTTCGTGGTCAAAAAAATCTTCAAATTTTTAAGGATTCAATTGATGGGATATAGGGAACTACACAAAAAAATTCATTTAAGTGTCAATGTAATATACCTAGGAAAAGGATAATGGATCTTAGATAATCTTATATTATTTCTATAGAAGATGTAGAAATATTAATATTATTGTGTTTAGTTTCATGAGTTATTTTATTTCTGTATTTTATCAATGATATCCTAGTTATTGTACTTATGAAATGTATAAGGATTTTAATATAGTACTTTTTCATTAAGGATTTAAAAGCATTTGTTTAAATGTGTCGATGACCAAAAAAATGATTTAGTGGAAATATGAACTTATTTTAAAATAAATTATTGAATGAAATACAATTATTATTATGTTTTTAATGTTGGGATAATTATATTAGGATTAATAGATGAATTATATGGATAATGTAAATTTGATAGTACTAGTTACCTTTGGTTTTATTAATGATTTATTAATAATGTGGGTTATAATATCATTTTTGGAGTTTCAACATATTTTGATATAAGTAATAAATAAAATAATTTTTTTTACAAAAAAAATAATTGTGCACTCATGTTTTCAATAAGGAGATTTTGTAATTCAAGTTATTACCATGTTTAATGGAAATAAATTATCAAGTTAATCACATAGTTGGTATCTGATGATTAAGATATACTTAATTTTTATTGGGGATTATTGATAACTTCATTTTGAAATTATAGTGATGTGTTTTTTAAATATTTCAAAATTAATATTTTTGAATTTTCATAAGGTTAAAAATTTATTAAATGTTTTATATTGAACTTTGGATGAGGTTTTTGAGATTAATATAGTACCTCGCCATATAAAAAACCTGTAAAACCCATTGTTTCATAACAAAAACTAGATATCAAATGAATGAATTTTCATTATATTATGGATATTATGATATTTAAAATTTTAATTAAGTGTTATATGAATAAAAAATCATTTTTGGATATTCATTTGTTTGATAAGGAGATAATTTGGAAATTTATTGGAGTATAATAAATAGATGAAATTGTGAGTTTGAAATAAAAATATAACAAATATTTATATTTCTATATATTCTGGGTGAGTGAAATAAATCCTAAAATCTAGGAAATGGGTCTCGAGAGAAAAAAAATCATATTATTAACATTTATTATGATATCAATGAACTTTTTTACACATATGGTTTAAGGATTTTAGGTTGTTAACTTCCTCATGTCCTTGTTCTCTATCACCCTAATCAATATATAGGTGTTATTTTTATCGCTTATGTCTATGTATCCACAACATAAATATTTTATCATTTTTTAAACATAGTATTTTTTATTACATATCACCTTTTTACATCTATTTCTCTCTTAATAAGAGGATATTTTCTTTACCCTTTTACAATAGGGGTTTTTTAAAAATGGTATTTCCAAAGGTAAAACCCTTTATTATCGATATCAAGTTCAGATTGAGAGGATGGAATTTAAATTAGGTGATGATAACATAACACCCTAAAATTGAAAAAATAAGAACGTTGTATCCAATATCCTATGCAACACACAACACCTTATTAAGACCCCAAACAAATATATTTCATTAAATTTAATCTCTTAGATAACTTGAGAAAAATATAAACCCAAGTCAAAGTGAACTATAGTATTATATAACTAAAACTTAAATTGATGTTAATGAATAGTACTAACTAAATGATAAAATTTATGGTTATATATTTATTATAAATAAAATAACAAGAATTCAAAAAAATATGAAAAATTGTATGTTACTAATACTTAAGTACATCTTACCATCTATATGATTGTAATGTTTCCCATTTCTTATAACCATTTCTAATGATTGGTTTTAAAATTATAATTTATTTATAAATATGAAAATTATTTGATTACTATCATTCTCTATATGTTTAAATAATATCTACTTTAATCATAGACATTCTACCAAAGTCATTTTTGATACCTAAGAAAAATATTGTCGAAACCTTTGATGTAAACATAATTGATTAAGGATTCATACATAAAATAGTAATAAGTGAAATAAAATGAAAATAAAATTGAAAATTTGTCTTAAGAAATTAAATCATTACCATAAGTGTATTATTCAGTATGATAAAGAATGTAAGTGACGAGTTAGACTCATGATAACGGTTTTTCGTCTCACCTATACTCATGTGAGATATATTTCATATCCACCAATGATTTCTTTTTTATGGTGTATATACTAGCCTTTATGTTTGTTATATTATGAATTGATTTATCTTCATGGAATTTAAATTTCAATTTATGTTATTTCTTTCCTGGGACTTAAGATTCATAAGTTACCAAAGTGGTGCTATTTATTTCCAAATCATATCATTATTCGAGATTGATTTTGTTCAAGTCTCCCTTGGTGTAATTACATTGTAATGTCCCATAAATTCCATATTTTTTTTAAAATTATATGAAATTATTTTGAGACACCAAAATCTGACGGTACGTGATTCCGAGGCCCGGAGTGCCAGGAATGATCCACAGAAGTTTTGTTAAGTTTTAATTAGTGTGTGTAAGATGTTTCCCTGAAAAAGTGGAATAACAATTAAACAATTACTCAGATCGGAAATATGAGGGCACTGTTGCACTCAGGATGACAGTTTCACCCTAGGCATGGCTTAAGTTTAGTCGACATGGGACTCCTGTGAGAAAACCTGAAAATGGCATAACCATAAATAAAATTATTAAATAACGTTATTTTATTTTTCAAATGATTATAACTTTTAAGTGGTAACTCGGATTAGAAATAGGAGAGTACTTTCGGGTTCGTTGGGGTGTGTTTTACTTAGGCAGTGCCTAACCTCGACTGGCGCGGGTCGAGGGTGACTGTTAATAATTTTCTGAACCTTTTTTCAGCTATTTTCAGTAAAAGCATGAGAGGCATTTTGTAACTTTTGAACCGGGGCTTGGAATTAAAATCTAAGCACATCGTTGAACTTGCAGCACTGATATTATCTTAATGAGACCTTCACCTCAATTGCATTAGGTCGAGGGTGAAAGTTAGTTTTTGGAATTTTTATGGGTTCGTTAAAAGAATAAAAATATAATAAAACATCTTTTATTTTTATTTTCCTTGTGAAACCTCCCATTTGAATTCGGTGGTGGGGACCACCTGAGCTTGAAACCTTCTATTATGAAATTAATGTTGGGGACCACACGACACTTGAACTCCCTCTTTAATGTGGGGGGATACTCTTGGTTTCTCCCCCAAATTAATTGTCCCAACTTAAACTTAATTATTGTGCAAACTCAATTAGTTTAATTTATATGTTGGTTCCTCATCTTTATCTTGTTTAAGGGAATTGTTGGATAAGATAACCCTTGGAGGGATAGATTTTGAGAACACATTCTCCAACAAAGTAGAATCTCCAATGAATATCGAGGATGATGCTTGAGCCCAGATCACAAGCGTCATGCTGAAGCGAAGAATGTCGACATCCCCTCCATTGACTTTGTCGTCATCCACAAGTCATTTCCAGAAACAGGTTCGGGGTTTAAATATATATGATTATTTTTTTCCATGTTCTTATATTATAAACGAATGATATAGATCAACTCATTAACTAGTTGATCCATGAAATTTTTCTTGTTGCGGGATTAGGAATAACTATTGCGGGTTTATGTAGTGGGTTTATATATGTTGAATTTTATTCTATTGATTTTTCACATCCAAAATTCCTGATGAAGATGTGCAAAAAAAATCGCCATAGTCCCACACAAAAACCTTGCTCCTCTTTTTTTTAATTCTTCATGAATTATTCATGCATTCTTTAATGCCTAATATTTATCGACACTAAAAACATGAAATTTTGGTCAGAGAGATATATGGATGTGGAGCCCTTGACACAAGGATCACAAATATGTGATCGTTTAATTTTTCGGGATTGGAATGAAGCTGCAATGGCTCGCAGAAGGTGGCTTCCAAATATTTATTTACACAGGAAACATGGAGTTTTGCTGAGCGCGATAAATGAACATGGATCCCTTGATTCTAGGATCAAAAATATGCGATGATTAAATTTTTCAGACCAGGAATGTAGTTGTAGTGGCTCACAAAAGAAGGAGGCGTCCGACACTCGGAAGGCCACGAGGAAGGAAGGGTGGTGCGCGTTCGCACTGCCGGTTGATGAGGAGGTAGTGTCTCGTCGGCCGTGGCGAGGCAAGGTGGTGGTCGACAACTGGTCAGCCGTGTGGAGGAGCGTTGGCGCATATCTACGCTACCGATGGAGCAAGAGGCCATGGCTTCTTGTCCGCGGAATAGGCATTAAGCGGTTGGCATCCTTCCAGTCACGATGGGGAAGCGGTGCGCGATCGTGTCGTTGGGAGGAAGACAAGCTGGCCTTCTGGCAGGTCGCGCCACATCGAGCGGGACCCACCGGCATGTCCCGCGTTCCAGCATCAAAATGTTCTATGGACCATTTGGGATGACCGAGGGGGTGCTTCCCCCGAGTGTCAATCATGGCAGACCTCGCCTCAGCGGACCGCCAGCCGATCGGGCCCCACCGCAGCGGGTCGTGCCCAGCGGGCCACACCATAGAAGGTCGTATCGCAGTGGGCTCCGCCAATGGGCTGGGCCGAGCCATACCCTTCGCAGGTTGGGCCGGACTAGATTCGGGCTGGGTTGACCCAAACCTGTTTGGGTCAGCCCAGACTGGGTCGGGCTTTGTCGGTCCGACCGGTTCGGACCAGACCCAAGCCCATATGGACCCAGTTACGACTTCGTGGCCATAACTTCTGAATCGGGCTTCTGTTTGACGAACCATCTACGGAACCAGAATCCTTGGATTGAGATGGTCCTTTTGTTATACTCCACATTAATTTCAGATATGTTTGTAGTATGGCCAGGTTGGATTGGATCCCGAATCCAACCGGGCCCTCAGAGAGGAAACACTAATAACTTACAGATCGGGCGTCCGATTCACGCGCTGTCTATTTTGATGGGTCCCTTATGACATGAATAACAATTAGGATACTTCTTCGGGTGTCTTCAGGGTGGTTTAAGTATGACTGGTGTCTTGGGGAGTGGTTCTCCCAAGCACGCTACCTGTGAAACCATGCAATTGGCTGAGATCTGATGACTACTGACCATTGCGACTCGGAGTGACTCAATAGGCCTAGTGGGGAGCACCTCTGTGTGACGCGGAAGACCCACAATGGGGAGTTCCTCTTTGTGACGCGGCATACCGACAATACTCGACAAGAGGAGTACTTCAGTAGGCCACGAGGGGGAGCGCCTCTCTGTGACGCGGCAGACCCAAGGTGGGGAGCACCTCTGTGTGATGCGGCAGACCCATGATACTCGATAGGAGGAGTACCTCAGCAGTCCAAGATTAGTGGAAAGTGCCTCTGTGTGACACGGAATTCTCATTGTACTCGATAGATGAAGAGTTCTCTATTATATGAGGTGTTCGATGATGTGACTGATGATGTTACCTGTTACCAGCCCTAGAATAAATTCTCATGTGATCTGTCTTTTCTTTGTTCTTGTGATTGAGGTTATGCTATTTGATACTTCACTTTCTTTGTGTTACCTTCATGGTATTATTCCTACATGTATAAGATGAGTATATCTTGATAACATAGGTATATGTATGGGCATATACCTATGTAGAGTTGAGCTCTTGCTTTTTTGTCTTTCCTTTGTGGAACTCTAGGAGACCTACGGGGTGTTTGAATCCCTACTATGTATCGTTATACTTACCCTTGCACGTGTTACGCTTGCACCTTGTTGTGTTTGGTGAAGATGACATAAAACACTGACTGAGGATGAGGGTACCAGGACTGGAGGTAGCAAGAAGGTGTAATTTAGACGAGGCATACCGCAGAGAGGACCATTTGGGAGATGCACCTACCCTTCAGGTAGGATCCTTGGCCGGTGTTCATAGGAGTTGTTTTCAGTTTTACTTGTATATTTTATCTTACATGTAATTTACTATTGGGATTTAATTTTGGCCCCTTTTACTTTCTGTACACACTCTATTTAATATATAGTTTTACTTTGATCTTGTATCCTACTTTCTTCTTATTTTTGTGAGTTTATAGGTTATAAAGGCAATGTCTTCCCATTTTTAGGGAATATTTCTTTCGATGCTAGTCACCAGCCCTTGGACTATAGAAGGTGGGCTTGGGGTAGTCACGGCACAGGCCCCGAGGGATGGGTCATGACATATATGATATTTATATATTAAAATGAATATATTTTATAATTATATATTAATCAATGAACCTTTTCATGTAATATTACCATTTTTCCTCTCTTTGGTACTTAAAATTATATGGAATTTTTTTAAAAAAAATATATCTTTCTTTCTATTTAGTCAAAAATAATTTTTAATCCAAAATCATGTTTTTTAGAGAATCTTTCAAAAATGTTTTCTAAATTTAACAATGATTTTGTAATGTAATTTTTAACCATTTTTACTTATAAAAAATTAAAGTAATATTCTTATCATTTTTTGAACGGTTCACTTTTCATACATTTTGGCGGTAAAAAATGAATTTTTTTTACTTATATGGCATAAATAGAATTACTCACTCTCAGGACCTTCATTTATTTGATTATTCCTTCTTATTTTTTAAAGGTCATTCTTAAATAAATTATTTTTACAAATATTTTTTTAATTAATTTTTTAAAATGTATTTTTTAATAAATTAAAATTTCTATTATTTTATGAATATTCTCATTTTAAAAAAAGGTGGTTTTCAATGAAATGTTATTTTCTTAAAGAAATGTTCCATGTGATGTTTCGAAATAATTTACCATCTAAGAATAGATTATTTTGTGGTAATTATAATTTAATTGGGATATACTTCAATGATACCATCCTTATTATTTCTCCAAGTAGTTTATAATAAGCTTGAATAGGGATATACTATGATGATTCTATTCATATTACTATAGATTATTCACTATTATATTTATTGAATTGGAAAAGTTTTTAAATTTTGTATTATAGTTTTAATATGAATGTTTATGTGAATTATGTTTCACCCCATTCATATGAGGAATGAATTTGACTTAGTAAGTTATGGGAAGGGCCTGCTATATTCCCTTGATTCATCAATATATATCATGTGACAAACTAGATTGGGTTTTTGGTGAGGAATTTCCCATTTATATTGATGCTATAAAATAAGTCCTCGATTGTAGTTAGATTTCTTTAAAAAGGGAATAGGCAATTTGTTTTATATTTCCATCATAATTCGTTATAAAATTATGAATTAGTTATTGATAACCCATGAGATTATTTGATTAACTGAAATACTGATTTTTATGTTTCAAGATCATGTGATTATTTCAATGAAATTATTTTATCATTAATTATTCCTATAATATTATGCTCAATTTACTTATTAAATTGAGTTTGGTTATGTTTTTTATCTTTTTATATTAATTATTCATTGCTTATTCATAGAATCCACCGTACACATACCGTTGTTGAACATCTGATCTCACCAATTTCTTGTGTTTTCTTTTCCCTATGATAACATGAATTATTTTTTGATTGATATATAAGGATAGATTAAAGGTAATAATGAATTTCATAAAAAAAATATTTTTTTTGTTTTCAATTATATTATGAATTATATATATGTATCTAGTTTTCTAAAACTATAAAAATATTAAATCTTTCAAGATGTGATTCCATGTATCTTATGCTCATGTAATAAAGTGTACATTAGCTCTAGGGTACTAGAGTTAGGTTCTCTATAGTTTTTATTTTATGAATTTTAGTAGAAACCTAGGGAACTATATTAATAGAAAAATAGATTATGTAATATAACACATTGATACACTTTGAGGATATGTATATAATAACCTCATAATGTTTTGTAAAGGAATATACTATTTGGTTTTTCTTAGAAAATACATCCCTATATGGATACAACAAGTGGAAGTGGTTCTATAATTGATATACATAGGTTTAATATCTCTAAAATTGGTTCATTGAGCTTAACTCGATTATCACCTGGTCCACAGCAATGGGACTAATTATGCACCTAGTTTGAACGTATTAGTGATATTATTGGGTTAATTCACATCTTGTTTACAAACCATTATAAATGATTTCAGAACAATACCAAAGAAACCATATTTATGATTATGAGATTAGTTATGGGTAATATTTACAATTTATGTTAATTATTTCACTATTACTGGGATTATATATTATGATTCAAAATGATGTGGTCTAATATAGTATATTAAGTCATTTTTAATTGGTTCCTAGAAAAATTAATGGGAACCGCATCAATGAACTTAATATAAAGAGTAAGAATAATATTTTATTTGATGGGATTTAGAAAATATTTCAATAGGAACTAGTCCCAAAAACATTATCATTATATTAGTAAAGAGTATCATGTGATATAAAGATATAGAAATATTTCACTATGTATTGTGGATTTGAATTGAAGTAAGATAATAAAATGATAATAGAGAAAAAAGGAATAAAGGTAAGAAGGTAAAGAATGAATTTCCCATGTGTAATAATTATTGAATAAAACACACAGGTACATAATTAAAGGGAAGTTTAGTTTACTATAAGTATGGAGAGAAATGACAATATGCTCATGATTTAAAGGGAAATAAAAAAATTGCAATGATCAATGTTTTAGCTATATGGATATGGGGAACTGCGTGAACAAATTCCCTAACCAACAAAGAAAAATACCTCAAAAGAATCTGATGGATCATATAGAAGATTATAATATTACTAAAAAAAGTGAATGATTAATGAGCTTGTCTTTAGATTCAATAATTATTTCATATGATTATTTTATCAATGATATCATCATCATAAGAGTTATAAAATGTATAAGGATTCTACTGTAGTACTTTTCCATTAAGGATTTTAAATAGTAGTTTGAATGGAACCAACGAAAAAGTAAAATGATTCAGTGGGACGTTGATATTTATGGAAAACGCATAATTAAGGGAAAGATAAACATTAAAATATTCTTGATGTGATATAATGATGTTGGACTAAAGAGATGATAGATAAAGATAAAGTAAACTAGATAGTTCTAGATACCTTATAACTAATTAATGATTTGTTCACAATTTTTTTATGATATCGTTTAGGGAGTAAACAACATTTTTAGATTTAATAAATGCATACAATGATCTATGTTTTATTTCAAGAATAATGAATCATGTATTTTTTTCAAATAGTTTGTATGGTAATTTAGGTTATTTCCATGTTTTAGTAGAATAAAAGATTAATTTACTCATTTTTTGGTTTGTAGCGGATAAGATCTACTTCATTTTGTTTAGGGGATTAATTATAAGATAATTTTTTAAATTTAGTGGCATTATTTATAAATTTTGGAATCATATAATTTTTTATTTTTCATAATTTAATATTTTACTAAATATTTTAAGTTGAACATTAGATGAGGTTTTAAAGATTAATGTATTACTAAACCATATGATGATTTTTCCATATTGGAATCTTGTGCTAACTATTTTATTATGATAAAAACTAGAGATCATAGGAATGAATTATTATTATATAATAGATCTTTTGATATTTTAAAAGTGAATTTTAGTGCCGACACATAAAAAAATCATTTTTAGATATTCATTTCTTATGGGTATAGATGAATTGGAAATTAATCAAATCACAACCAATGTATGAAATCATGTGTTAAAAATTGAATCATGTCCAGTAAGTATATTTTCTTATTTTATTAGATAGTTAAATAATTCCTCAACTTCATAAAAAAAATTTGAAACAAAAATATTACAATATTACCATCATTTTCATTGAATTAGGTGGTCTTTTAAAATATCTTATATTTATAGTTTTGAGGTCCCTTACATTCCATTGATTATTTACTTTCATTTAATAAATTACCTTTATAATTTTCTATAATTATTTACGCATTTCATCCATCTCCAAATATCCACATTACATGAATTTTATCTTACATGGAAACTTAGTTATGTTTTATTCCATATTACCTTTGTACTCTCCTTTCTATCTAATAAATGGAATGTTTTATTAACCACTTTTAATATGTTTGTTTTCAATAAAGGTATTTTAAAATGTAAAACCCCTATTTATGAATATGAATATTTAATTTCAAGGATAAAATTTATTTAAGGGGAAAAAATTTAACACCCTAAGATTTTAATATTAAGAACATCATGTTTTATAGCATATGTGACATGAAAACCAAAGATTATAAGATAATATAACACACCAAAACATTATAGTATATTTTTTAAAATTAATTCAATATCATTAATAACTTACGATATAGGCGACACAAGGATTAAATAAATAATAATTATCTATTAAAATGTTAATATTTAAAAAATACCATTGTAAATTAAATTCAATCATTATTTATTGATTACAAATAAAATAATAATGATTTGAAATAGAATGAAACATTCTTGAAAATATCGTATATTTTCTGAACGGAGAATTTATCATACATTGTGAACATAATGTAAAATTAATTTTCACAAATTTTATAAGATGTATTTTAAAAAATAGAAATTAATATTTTAAATCATTATATCAAAATTATCTTAGGATGATGTTTTTGGATTTTTCACAAATCTATAATTTTTAATGAATTATGAGATATATATAATTTTAATTGATAAATGATTTTCCATTTAAATTATTTATTTATGTAAACAATATTATAAATTGGATTTAATGTAAAATTTTTAAAATTATATATATATTAATAAAATTTAGGTAATATTAATAAGTTTTATAATAAATTTTTATAGAAAAACTTTTTAAACATTTAAAAATTCTCTCTTTTAAAACCATCATTCTCACTATGTTTATGGGATTAATTTTAAATTAATTGTTACCACTTATGAGAATATTATTTTGAAAAAATATTTCTAGTTTTTTGAATCAAAAATAATTATATTAAATAATATTTTCAACCTAATTTTTGACATAAATGAATAATGGAGGCAGTATAAATTAATTTCCAAAGTTAAGATAAAATGAGTTTACTATGGGTTAAACTAACACAATAAGGGTCAGAATGATCTCGAACCCTATTTAAAACCAATTTTATGTACACATTTAAACTTTATCATGTTTTTTTATAAATACATATTTTTGGCCCTTTTAGAATGTAAAACACATGGGTAAACCTTTTTATTTTCAAAAATAACAAGTGTAATACTCACCTCACCTATAAAAGGTCATATTATATCCTAACTTCTCCACACCTTAAAACCCTATTGGTTAGGTAAATACCTTACCAAATAAATTTACAAAATCAAGTAAATCATTATAGAATCATTTTTTGTTATAAAACTATTCTAGGATTTTATTAGGTTTAATTCTATAGTAGTTTTCCAAGAATATGTTAAATTTATAACTATGTGTTTTTGTTTTATTTATGATTCCATAACCAAAAAATCTTATAAATATATGATAATATAATAAAACCAGTATTTAAAATATATTGAGATTTTATTATTTTAATTTAATGATCTATATCCATATCATCTTTCCTAGAATGGGAAATTATAATGTCGCTCATGTGTATGATGGACTACCACCACACGAACCGATGTGACACGTTTTCCATCAGCACCTCTCATGGTTGGGTATGATGATGCATATAAATTATATATATAATAATTAAAAAATAATTATACCAATATATTCCTTATATCATATATATATATATATATATATATATATTTACTTTATGTTCTTTAGGGGATATGATAATGTCACTCTTTTGTATGGCACACTGCCGCCTCGTGAAGTGATGTGATTCGTTTTTCTGTAACTCGTTACATGGAAGGTAATATATATAATTTTCATAAATATATGTAATATAAATGACATAATTATGATATTAATGAAATATTAATAATTCTTAAATGATAAATATCTCATTTTATCTCTTACATTAAAAAAATAAAAACATTGTTCGTATATGTGTGGATAATAACCCTCACGAAGCAATGCTACTATATTTTCATAAAAACACCACATGGATGATATATATATAAGTATATTTAAATAAAAATTAGTGTATAAATTATATAATTATGATTATTTAAGGATATAATATTATTTACATTATTTCTATAATGATCATTTAAAAATGGAAATGTTAATCACACGTACATAGGGCCTATTGTCTCTATAATTGTAACGTAGGTAATTTTTCATAATTTTATTTCATGATTGGTCTTAAAAGTATAATTGATATATAAATATTAAAATTATTTCAAGATTATTATTCTGTATATGATTAAATAATGACCTCATTGACTATAGCCAACCAACCAATGTGATTTTTGACATATAAGAAAAATATCATTGAAACATCTAATGCAAGAATAATTTATTAATTAATCATATATAACATTATATTAAGTGAAATGGACATAATAATAACCTTGATAAAGGTTATTATTAAATCAAATAATTTACATAATTTTATTATTTATGAATACAAATAATGCACATGATGAGTCAGACTCAGGTTATGGGTTTCTTACCTCACTTTTACATCACTGAGAGATACACTATATTCACCATTTATTTATCTTATTTGGTGTATATACTACCCTTTTTATATAATATAATTCATTAAGTTATCTTAATGGTATTTAAAGTTTCATTTAAACATATTTATTTCAGAAAATAAATATTTTTTAATCTCACTAGTTATTTATTAAATTTGTCATGTAGTAATACCATTTTTATTCCCATTAGTACTTAAATTGTTAAGAAAATTTATTTAATAAAATACAACATTATTTCTCTCTTTGGTCAAAAATCATTTTTCTTCCAAAATATTTTTTTCCTAAAAATGTTTTCAAAAATGTTTTATCATTATCCAAATTATTTATATGATACATTTTAAACCATGATTTACATTTTTTGAAAACATTTTTAAATTACTCAACTTTTTTCTGAACGAGGCACTTATCTAACCCTTTAACAGTACAGAAGGAATGTTATTTTTAACTTATACGACACAAAATTAATTAACACCAATATGACCATCAATAAATCTAAGCTTACTATTATTGTTTATAAGTTTGTTTTTGAATAATAGTTTTTCCGAATATTCTTGAAACTCATATTTTTTTAAATTAATTTTTAAAGAAAATTACTTTCACTAGATTTTTTTTAATTTATAATTTTAAAATAAAAAGTGTAATTTTTAATGAATGGTAATTTTAATTATGAAATGTTCAAAGTGGTAATTAAAAATAATTTTCCATATGAGAAATCATTCTTCTATGTTACTTGTACTTTCAGGGGTATATATATTAATTGTACCATCATTATTATTTCTCAGAATTCTTTATGGTCAGTTTGACTAGGGATGTACTATGTTCATGCAATTTATTATACTCTACATGGTTAATGATTATATTTACTGATTTGGAAAATTATTTATATTTTATATAAAATTTTAAATATGAATATTTATATGCATTATGTTTCGCCCATGTCATATTACAAATGAATTAGACTTAGTAAGTGATGGTCAGGGCCTTCTATATACCATTGATGCATCGGTATGTCTCGTGAAACAAGATGAATTGGGTTTTGGATGAGGCCTTACACATTTATATATATTTCTTGACCCAAGGACCCAATGGTATTTACTGGTTATAAAACAAGGCCTTGATTTTATGTTTTATATTTCAAACATAATAAATTCCATCATTATGAATTCAGTTATTGATATCTCGTGTTATTATTAGATTAGTTAGAATATCCTTATTTAATTTTTAATATCATGTGATTATTTATATGGAATTATTTGATCATCATTTATTCATTCCATATTATTTTCATGTTATAAATTAATTGGCATGTGTTTTAGTTATTTACATTTCAATATTGATTATTCCATATCTATTCAAAGATTCTATTAAATTATTACCCTTATTGAGCATCTTATCTCACACCTTCATTATATTTTATTTTCCCTAGGATTTCAAGAAGTGTTTTTTGATTGATACGTAGGGATTCCATAAGGGGAATAATATATTTCCAAAATAAATTATTTTTTGTATTTTATGATTTAAATTATTATAAAAAATTTCAATTATGTATTTAGTTTACCCAGAATATTAATCTATTTGGTCATTAAGGATATTATTATTCATATATTATCTCAATGTAATAAATTAGATATCATCTCTAGGCTAATAGTATTGAATTCACTATATATAACTCATGAGATAAATATGGTATTCCTTAACCTAATTTAATAGTTACAATTTTATGGGTGGACATGATTTTCATATACATAGGATTATATGATCACCTATTTTTCATGTCCATACATTTATAATTGTAATTGGAATTCATGTTTATAGGATTATGTTTGGACTTATTCTTTGTGTCTATAAGTTTATGCATGTACCTAGATTTCAGGTTTATAGGATTAGGTGTCAACCTGTTTTCAAAAAATAATAATATTTTGTATTATTCCTCTAAATACACTAAACCTTTACTATCCTTGGACAAGTATTTGTAAAATATATTGGATATTCATCTGTTAAAATAGATACCTGACATCAAAAATCCCGAATTCAGTGTCTACAACCATTACATTAGCATGATTATCAAAAATAAAATCCCAAATAACATTAGAGATTTTTAGTCTTGGTATACTAGATACATATAGGTGTCATGTATTCCAAATAAATACACTAATTACAACATAATTGTTTTCTTTCTAGTATAAATTTATTCTTTCTAGAATATCTTTGATTTTATTTATTTGTACACTTCTTGGATTATTGGGGATGGGAACCAAGTAACGATGAGGTAATATTCTTAGTAAGGCTAAAATACATCAGAATCAATAACGAATCAATGGGAACATTCATTAGGGTATGGTAAATAACTGAAAACACATTCTATGTAATCAATAAACAAAGAAGTTAGAGCATAAATAATATGGAAAGTAGAGAACTAAAAAAATTCCATTTAAATTACAAGATAAATAATAATCAATAGGGGTAGGAAAATAACTGAAACACATTTCATGTAATCAATTAACTAGGAATGAAATTCATCCATAGATATGTAAACGTAAAATCTTAGGAAAAATTTATAACTGTACCAACATGAAGTAAATGATTAATTATTGGACGTCATGTTTGAGTCACATAGAAACCTATATCATCAAGGCATTTCAAAATATGGTTTAAAACTAAAAATAGAATCCAATTTAATTTTAAAAACTCATTTTTCTGATGATAGAATGTTGATGCATCGAGGGGTTGTATATTGTCTGGGCCCCACTCATCGCATCCTGTCCAATGCGTTCATTATATTAAATAATCGACATAATTAATAAAAAAATACATCTTAAATAATATTCATGTTGAATAAATAATTTGGATTTATTAATAATTAATCAGTTTAGGATATTTAAGAACATGGGTTTTTGACATTGAGGAAAGAAAATACCATTAAAAGATCATCAAAACATTCTTGAGTAATATAATCATTAAAACATCTGAGTTGTCCAATACCTCATTGAAAAATTTCAATCACAATACCCATGAATTAAAGACATTAAATGAAACATAGATTATTATTAGAATAATAATATTCATTATATAACATGTCAAAAATAATTATATACACCATTTAAAAGTAAATTGGTTAATAGAAACAAATAAGTCCCAATAGAATGTAAATTTAAATGAAATAACTTACTATTTCGTAACTTTTGAACTGTAATACTCATGAAATAAATAATTTTAAATTAGACTCTAAATACCAGTAAGATAAAATTATTCATTATTTAAAATATATTAGTTTAAATATATATAGAAAAAAATATAATTAAGTGGTTAAAATGGTGTATTCCTCATAGAAAGAACAATGAAACAAGAATCCATTACCATGCATTTCCTTTTCAATTGAACATCTATTAACCTAATGTAAATTGGTTTTAAACATGTAAAAATTATAATATAACCTTAATAATACTTATAAAATCATATATGATCTAATTATAAAATCTTATTACCATTTTGTTAATAATATTTCATTATTTTCACTATTTCAGGTATTAATTTCCAAGTATTTCGATTATGTTTTGACTTGTTATTTGTTATTCCTATTACATAAATCATCATATAATCATATCAAAAATGTAAAAAATGTTTTAAATGTAATATATATTCAGTTTATATGTATTAATAATAATCCATAAAAAATTTTATATAGGAAATGAAATGCTTCGCTCATGGATATGGTAGGTTCATATGCATGAATGCTACATTCATTTCATTTTCATATTAAAAGAATGAAACATAAATATTATATTTATATTATAATTATAGTATCATATTATTTTCATATATTTCACATTTATTATCAAGACAATCCTAAAAACATTCCATGTATAGTGTAAATGAATCACATCACTTTGAGCAGTTAGTAGTCTATACTTCTACAAATGATGTTTTTTGTAATTACACAAAATTAAAAGAATGAAGGAATGTGTTATATAATAGTTAAATTATTATAAATACATTATAAATATAATATTCTTCCTATATAAATATTGTTTCCAAAATATTTTTCACTCTGAGAGGTGGTAACGGATGAATGAACAATTATCGTTTTGGGAGGCAGTAGTTCATCATGCATGAATCAGTATATTTTTTACCCATTTGATGAAACTGTGAGTAAGTGTAGGTCAAAAACTTAACTTAAAAAAAATTTCAGTATATTTAAAAAACTATTATTATTATGTAATAATTATTTAAACGTAAATTAAGTGGTGTGGAAGAAAATTAAACAAAATATTATTATTGAAGGATGTTACCTCTTATTCAAGTAACTCCTTTGGTTTAGACAAAAAAGATTCCTTGATTTACATTCTGCACAATGTGAGGATTATATCATGAGGGGATGGATTTTGGAAAACAATTTAAAGATTTTTTTTGAGAAAAATTGGTTTGATAGGTGTGAGGAAGTGGGCGGGGTGAGCACCTTTTTATAGTGGAGGAAGAGTGGCACTCTGGAAAATATATAAAGGTAAACACTATTGAGTTGTATCCCTTAAATAATGTTCTCAAATAATGGTCAATATTAGATAATAGGGATTATATTGTATATTTATTTCCATTCAATGGATTTTGTACAAGTTTATAGGTCATTATGGCATATAAGAATAAGGTTTAGTCCTTTGTTAAGTTAATTTTCCTCTTAATTGCTGTAATTAATTTTAATTAATTTCACTATAGTTTTTATTTTCAAAAACAAAGTTTAACATATAAAAAATTTTAATTTTTTTTATCAAAATAATAACTCCATTTTTCTAAATTCAAATCAAAATGTTTTTATAAATTAATTTCAATTTAATCTGATAGACAAGATGACAAAGTGGGTTTTTTAAGTAAACACTTCCAAAAGATTAATAAGTTTTTATATAAAATTTAAAACTAAAATTGATTCCAATGACCTAAATTGGATTTATTTTTAAATAATTTCTATAATTTTACATTCAAACCATTTTAAAATATTATTTTTCCTTATAAATAAATTATATGAAAAAGTAGTTTTGAATAAAAATTCATTATTTTTAACTATTCAACAAAAAAATGAAAATTCACAGAAAAATATAAAAATTCAACCTAATATAATTTTTATGTTCCTATTTCAAAAATAAAGTTCATTTAAACATATAAAATTTATAAAAGTTCCAAAAAAACGTATTTAAATAGGTTCTCCTTTAAAATGTGGTAAAATTTTCTTCTAAAAAATATAAGTTTTTATACATAATATTGGGATTTCTCTCATCTTAGGCCAATAAAATATATTGGATGAATATAAAAACATATTATTGGATAATATATATATATATTCTAATAATTTATTTAATAATATTCATAACCTCTAATTTAATAGTTAGGTTGTATATTATTATATTAAATAATAATATTTTAGTAATATATTATAGTTTGGTAAAACTCAGTCTTTCATGTAATGAATGTTATTGAGAAAGGAATTTGTTATGTGTAACACAATATAACTATATATTGCGTGAATTTGAAGATATTTCATAGATTTAATTTCTTTAAAACATTAATTATATTGTAAAGTCTAAGGATATTATATTCCATTTTGTTCTTGGGGTTTCCATATCATACTTGATATCGAATACAATGTTCTTACTTTAGAATTTAGGGTGTAGTATTCTCCCCCAATTAATTAAATTTTATCATCTAAATTCAAAATTGACCCTGGTAATAAATTTTTTCATATTTTCTATGTTGAAATTTTACATCAATGAGAAGGATTCGTAATAAAATCTATAGAAAAGGGAGAATGAGAACTAAAAAGGTCTCATGGACTAATATATAACATTATCTCTAAATATGATAACATTAGTGGAATGTTGAGATATGTATGTGTACTAGAATAATAAATATTTATAGGTAATGATTATGGTTGTCAATCAAAAATAGTTGAATGATCAATTGATAATTGAAGTCCTCAAAGACCTAAATCCGTAATGATTTAAATGATAATTCATTCAAAAAAACCATGGTTATTAGAAAATATTTATTTATATCATTTTATTTATATTGAGGAATTTTTTTATTGAACAATACTATAAGGAAATAGAATTAATTGATGTGTTTCAATTTCATAAGAAAAAATTCATCTTTTTGTTGTGCTTCGATAAAATTACAATACATCCCTTACTTCCTAAAATGAATATACATAAATTAACATTGCTGCTTAAATCACTAAAATAATATTGTAATGAATCTTGAGGCCTATAAAAGAATTAAATGTATTTAAATTTTTCTATTACTATTATTTATAGATAATATGCTTCGTATATTAATCTCTGAATTTAAAAAGTATCACAGTTGGTTACCATTAATATTTATTCATCAAATTGTTTAACTAAAAATAATTACACACTAACCAAGACATTATTAAGGTCAGTGGTAGGAATGAAACACTTATTATTCTTTATTCATTTGTTTAAGCCCCACCGCCTTGATAGATTTAATGGGATGTCACCTATCATATGGTTTTTCCTTTTCCAGAAACATATTAATATAACTTATAAAATAAATATGATGGACATCCTTAAAATATAGTAATTAAATATCCTTTTAACTAATTTTTTCAATACAACATCAATACATATGTACTTCACCAATTTATTTAAATTTAGGTCCATCCTTGGTATATATATTATCCTTTAGAATAGGGAATTGACTCAGCTAATGATAATGTTCCCCATAGTTAAGGAAAAAATAGTAAACGGATCCATAGGATGAGTTCCATTTCATTTCATCATACTCTTCATTTTTTATCTGAAATTATTTTATTTATCTCCTTTCTTCCCATACATAAATCATTTACCGATTCCATTAAGACAGTTTTTTTGTTTCCTCTATCCATATTTCGTGCATTATGGAAATCAAGCCTTATTTTCTCTATGGTCTACACCACTAAAACTCTTATAAAACACCATATTCCACCTCTTTATTGATTTTGGATGTTTTTAAGGTATATGTTTTTAATCATATTTTCGGAAAACATATTAGAAATAAACATGATATCATTATCTCCTCTCAAAACCTCATTTGGTTTCTCATTTTAACCACTTTTTTCTTCATGTTCAATGTTATATTGACTCCTTTGAGTTCCATACATTGACTAGAACCATAAATAATATTGTGAGTAACAATAGTTATAATGAGAGAAATGTATAATCATTTATAGGATATTTAAATCATGAAACCTTATATTCAATGTAAAACACCTTAGGTATATCCAAGGTCACTTGTTGTCATTATCTATTCAAATACTTCAAAATGGTTTGTAAATAAAATTTTAATTATCTTAATAATATCCCTTGGGTGTGTCAAACCTGGTTTGTACTAAGACAAATTATCATATACTTGGGTACACTCAATTTAGGCCCGACCCACCTTGTCAGAGTTGTTACTCCTTAGTATATATGTCCCAGAACAACATCTACATATAGTATCTATACATGGATTTATTGCTAGAAAATCCTATAATTTCTATGTAACAAAATCATTTTAATGTTATTCTATAGTTATCATAAAATTATATATTATGGATACATTATATAATCTATGTTTTTTAAAATATAGTTCTTAAGGTAGCTACTAAACTTCATTTGAAACCAACTATAATGACCCAACCCCAGAAATCCCAGAGCCATTGTCTAATACCATTACATTGATTAATTATAGGGAATAAAATCTAAAAGTACTGAAGAGTTTAGTATTCTTAGAAAAACGATACATACATGGCTTTTTTATTACAAATTAATACAGTAATTACAACATAATGTTTTCCTTTCAAGGAAATATTTATTGCATCAAAGAATATCCTTTCATGTATATCTTAATACACTTCTTATATTCCTAAGGAAGGAAACAAAATCATGGGTTATTAAATTCTTAGTAAGGGTAATGTACAATGGAATCAATAATGAAAAAATAAGAATAGTCATAATGGAATGATGAATAACTGAACACACGTGCCATGTAATCAATAAACATATAAAGAAGTGTATAAACAATATGGAAAGGTAAATAACTAAAAACACATGACATTTAAATAACTAGATAACGTAAAATCAATATAAAAATTAAAATAACTAAAACACATGAAATTTTATAAATAAACTGATAATGAAATTAATTCATAGATATGTTGATGCAAAATATAATGGATAGATAATAACTGAATCAAAAATAAGGCAATGCATAATTATTGGACGTGATGTGTGAGGCACATGAAAACATATATCATCAATACCTTTTGCGAGATGGGTTAAAAGTATAGTTATAAACTTTTAAATTTTTTCAACTAATTTTTCTCATGATAAGCTATTGATTCATCAAGAGACTGTATAACTTTTGGGTCTCATATGTCACTTCCTATCCAAAGAATTCCTCATATCGAATAATTAGTTCAATTAAATAAAAATATGCCTTGCCAAATATATGTATTGAAAAAAGAATAAGGATTTATCAATATTTCTTCAATTTAGGATATTTAACAACTAGGGTTGTTAACATTGTTGAATGTAAATACCATTGAAAGATCCATAAGATAATCGTGAGGAAAATAATTTTTAAACACTCTAAGGTGTCCAATACCACCTTGAAACATTTAAATAATAATCCCCATGTAGTAATAACATTAAATGAAACATATAATATCATTATAATAATTATATTCATGATATAATATGTGAAAGTAAATTATATATACCATATAAAAGTAAATTGGTGCATAACAATATGAGGTGAAAATGGTGTATGCCGAATGGAAAGAAAGGCGAGACAAGAATCACTTAACTTATGTTTCCTTTTAAATTTAAAACACCTTACCTCATATATATTTGTTTAAAAAATCTCAAAAACAAATAAAATAACCATAATCATAAATTATATTATCATATATGAACTTATTATAATTTATTATAATCAATTTTTTATCAATCATTCATTATTTTCACTATTCAACCATTAATTGTCTTTTTTTTCGAGTATATTTTGACATGTTACTTGTTTCTCATATTAAAAATATCATGATTTCATAATATACATAATATAAAACATGATTTAAATATAATATATATTTAATATATATCTATTGATACTAATCTATAAAATTTGGAGATAGGAAATTAAATGCACATTCATGGAGAAGGTGGGTCGTACGTACGCAAGAACGCTACTTTCATTTATTTTATATATTAAAAGAATGAAAATTATGTTATATTTGTGTGTATAATAATTTATATATCATACATATTTCAAATATGTCCCATTTTTTTATTAATATCATACTTAATATATTCCTTGTATAGTATGAACGAATCGCATCCCTTTGAGGAGGCGGTAGTACACACTTCCACAAACAATGTTATCATATTTACAAAACAATGGAAGGAATTAATGTGTGTGTTAGATAAACTTTAAATAATTATAAATAATGTATAAATATATTATATAAAAATCTTATCCAACATAATTCCTACAATGATATTTGGTAAAGGAAGAAATAGCAATCGTCATTTTGTGAGGCTGTAGTTCGCCATACAAGAATCGGTAAGTTCGTTACCCATGTTAAGGAAGTGTGTGTAGGTTGAGGTAAAAAAATTAACATAAAAACATATCATTATATTTAGTATAATGTTTTTTTATATAATTATGATATAAAAAAATTTAATGGGTGCAGAAGTAAATGAAACAAAAGATGATCATTGAATAATGTTACCTCTTATTCATGTAACTGCTTTTGGTTTAAACAAAAAGACTTTCTTGGTTTTATTTCTAACAAATTTTGGGTTTCAACGATGAGGTTAAGGTTTTTTGGAGCACATTTGGTAATATTATGTTCTAGGAAATTTTGCTTGAGATGTGTGAGGATGTGGGAGGGGTGACTATTTTTTTTATAGTGGAGGCAGAGTGGCATTCCTATAAATATAAAAAGGTAAACACTATTGAGAAGTCTCCCATACATTTTTTGCCTCTAATAATGGTCAATATTATATACAAGGGGGTATATTGTCTAAATATGTCTTAAAAAGTTATTTTGGTTAGGTTTCTAGGTCATTTTACACTTCAAGTTTATGGTTTAGTACCTGGTTAGGCTAATTTTCTTCTTAATCACTTTAATTAATTTTAATTACATTCACTAATAATTTTGGTCAAAAAATATTTTGACCCTAGTATAAATTATAAATTTTTATTATTATAAATATTTAATCCATTTTTATAAATTTTTATCACATAATTGGTAGAAATTAATTTAAATTTAATCCCACAGACGAGACGATAAGGTGGGTTTTAAAGTAAACCACTTTCAAAAGTTTGTTATTTTTTATCCAATTTTAAAGTGAAATTGATTAAAAAATGTAAATTTCATTTAATTTTTTATAATTTATATAATATTACTTTAAAAAAATTAAAATATAATTTTTCCTTATAAATAAATTAGATGAAAAGGAATTTTTGAATAAAAATTCATTATTTTTCACTATTCATCAAAAAATGAAACTTCACATAAAAATAAAAAATATTTAACATAATATAATTTTTATGTACCAATTTAAAAAAGTTAGATAATTTTTAAGTATAAATTTATAAAATTACCAAAAAATTCATTTAAAATAGGTTCTTCATTAAAATGCGATAAAATTTACTTTAGAGATTTATAAGGTTTTATGTATATGATAGGTTTTTCTTTCATATTATACTTATAAAATATATTGGGTGTATTTAAATACATATTATTGAATATATAATATATATATTCTCATATTTCAGTTAATAAAATTCATGAACTCTATTTTAATGGCTTCCTATATCTTACTATATTAAATAATAATATTTTAATAATATATTGTTGTTAAGTAAAACATTGTCTTATATGTAACGAAAGAAATAGAAAAAATTATTGGTTGTTTATAATGCATAATAACTATGTATTTAATTAATTGAAATATATTTCATAGCCAGATTTTTAAAAAAATATTAACTATATTGTTATGTTTCATGATATTATTTTCCCTTATGTATTAAGTGTTTGTGTGTCATACATGCTATCAAATAAACTATTCTTACATTATAATTTCATGGAATTACAATTTTTATGTGACATATATGTATAAAATTCTTGGCTATCTTTAAAACTATCCTAGTGTTAATAATGGTGAGATTTAGGAATCATATTCTTAGTGTTGAATACCTTGAACATATTTAAACTCCTTAACTTCATAATATCAAATGTAGGGATTTTACTAACATACATTATCGACATATAACAATTTTTAAGTATATCTCCATAATTATTAATGGAACCCTTTCAATTACATGTTTTCCATGAAATATTGTGGTAACTAATTTGACTATTTACAAAAACATTTTAATAGTATATAATTAACACCTTTTTTTATATTAATTGACATTCAATTATTATTTTGGATAATATTAAAAAATTACTTGAACATAAGTAAATAAAAATATAATCCAAATAGCCTCTTAGTCATTATATTATCCTCAAAATATCATTATAATATACACATAATCAATTATTTTTTGTAAAAACTCTTATATTCTCTTAGTTTGAGTATTAAAATAATTTCATATATATATATACTATTTTATGTGTTTGAAAAAATCAAAAAAAAGGATTTATTCTATAAAATATGCCACTGAGGGTGTTGTGGTCTTATCTATCACATTTTCACAAAAATCATAGTTAAAAAAATTTATACTAGATAGAAAATATAATATTTTTTATCTCAATTATATTATATAATATAAATATTCATAATCCATGTGTAACATCATATATTATTACAAGAAAGTAATTAATAACAGAAAAATTTTCTCATTATATAAATGAAATAATATGACTATACATGTACTTAAATAAGATCCATATGAGATTAATATATTTCTTTTCATTCAATTATATTATTATTTAACCCTTTTCTTCATCATCTGAATACAAACTAAAGGTGGTATTATTTTTTTCGGAATTTTGATCTTTTATATTAGTAAATTATTTTTAATGAATAACTTTTTAATTGAATAGACATTAAAATTAAAGAATTAATTTCAATATCATTGATACCTAACATATACATTCCATTTAATTTTAAAAAAATCTCCAGGTATTTTAGAAAATTCCATTTAATATAAAATTAAATTCCATTAATAACAACATCCATTAGGTTTATATTTCTATGAATGGGTACTAAAATAACCATTATTGGATTTTATAACTAACATTTCTTATTAAATTTTTAGAATTTTACCGAACTATACTCTAAACTCAATACCATAATCTATATATCTTATTCCAATAAATTTATCATGAAAAATTTAAGAATATCTGGGAATTGTTTTGTGAATTCAACTACATTTTTTGGGAATTTCCAAAAACTATAATAGTATAAATTATTTTACTTGAATAAAACATAATAAAATATTGATTGAATAATTTTATACTTATCCTAAAAATATATTTGATCCAAATATTAAACTCTTTTTGTATATGATTTTACTAATTTATTTCTCTAATACATAGAATTTTTTCAACATAAAAATAGTTCTTATGTTTCGATGCAAGTTTAATAATGTTCATACATTAATATTTTTATTTCTAAACATTGATATCAAGATTAATTTTGCTAAAAATGGTGTTATTCATCTAAAATATAATCTTTTATCACATTTTTATCATATTTTAAAATCATTTAATAATGATTTTTATTAAATATCCCACAAAAATGATGACACCTTTTAAATTCATCATTTTCGTCAGTGGGATAAGAACCATATTTCACCCATCTTTGGGTCACTTTAACATTTCTATCCTAAAATTTTTAATTCTGTATTGAATTATCCAAATCATATCATAAATTACTCTTAGATAATTGATTAGATAAATATATTACTAATTGATCATGTCAAAAAACACAATTCTATTCCTTCGGTAGACAATTCTTTTAGGATCACTTGGCTAATAGTAAACCACATAAAACAACAAGAATAGGCACATAATTATATAAGGGTCACCCATTACATTCTTTACATACAACGGATAATCAATGGCACCCAACATCATCTCATCCTATCTAATTGGATGACTGATGTCTAAACTAGTTTCCATTAGGAAGGAATATAACATTTATTATTTTATAAGGATTTAATATCACCATATAAACTCATGTTATTATATTTTTATGAATTGATCCAGTGGTTAACTTTGTAATTATATTATTTTCATGAATACCAATATATTAAAACTATATTTTTGTGTAACACTTTATACAACTCATGGATCATATAAACTTAAGGTAAATGAAAATTGAATAAAATACCATGCATAGCATGTAAATCCTAATATGAATATATATAAATTTAAATAATAATATTAAATTTTCAAACTAATATATAAAACTATTCATATTATAAAAATCATATTATTGACTAATAAACAAGTTCATTATTAAACAAATCGGGAATTTATATATTTAATCATGAGATGTATTTTTTTTAAACAATTCATAAATTAAGCTAACTATAAACATTTTATAATTTAGACATATATATTATACACAATCCATTATTAGATAAATATAAAAAAATTATATTTATTTTTTTAATATAATTTATTTCATTTAAGTCATTATATAAAATTTACTTTAAATATTTGCCATTATATGAAATATAAACATTTTATATTTTGATTCTATTATATAAATTTTTCACATAATATGATTTTATGATATTTAATATTATATTTAACATTTCTCATATTATTTATTAAAACTCATTCTAATATGGTTCAAATAATTTCCAAAATAATTCACTTAATATAAAAAAATTAAATTTAATATTATGAACAATTAATATTATTAATATAAACTCATTAATATTGTTAATCCTTATTTTGTGTAATTTTTTAAAAAATATAATTTATCCTAATAATTTTAATATAAATATTGTATATCAAAATTATATGTCAAGGTATATAATATGAAAATATATTTAATATTATGGATATTATTTTATTAAAGTCGTTATATTATTTAATTATTTAATTATAAATAAATTATAATTTTTTATTTATAAGAAACTTAAATTAATACATATCCTAAAATAACATTTATTATGGTTTATAAAAAATATACAATCCATAGATTTCAATTCATAATTGAAATTATAGAAAACTAAATGTTTTATTCAATATAAATTTATACAATATACAAAAATCGGAGTGGTAATTAGAAACCTACGAAAGGAGTATTTGATGTTATCTATTCTTCAATATCCTATATAAAAAATATCATGTAAGAAATACACGATGTATAGGGTTTGTGTAAGAGTAACATATGCGGCATAAGAAAATAAGAAAATGATATGTCTTATGTAATATATAACAAGTGGCACTGATTTATGAGTCATATTAAACCTCACCTGGAATCCTTGTGTTAGTTAAAAGTTGAGGATTATGCATCATTGTAGAATTAACACAATTCCCCTACACTCACAATATATGATATATATTATATTTGAGGTGAATGATTTTTGGGGTGATCATTAAGCAATTAACCTTGTTTGTCTAGTACTTCTGTAAGGACAATATTGTGGGCCAATCTATTTCAGCCAACAATATAAGGTATTTATTGGATAAATTTCATATTTATTCTACGTAGTCTATCATAATGTTGTGATTTCACCTTTGGCCTTTCAGTTAGATGTATTCTATAGTATTAACCAATTTCTTCTTGATTATTGAATTATATTTTTTATAGAACTCATAATGATGATATTAATAAGTACGATTTTTCATGTCACACACTATGATATATTAAATGTTGATGGATTATACTTCATTATTTTAACTGATATCTAATTTCATACAAGACAATCTAATCACAACTTATGAAATTAGGTATTTTATTACCAAGAATAGTAATTTTTCTTTATATATATTTTAATGATATCAAAAATGGAGTAAAATATGACTTATAATATATTTATTTGAAACATGGTTTATGGAATCCAAGTTCATGGGAAATATATGATACTATAAATAAGTTTAATGGGATATTTTAACACATAAACTAAGCTGTAAAAACAAATTTGAAACCCAAAATCAAAATAACAACACATATGAAACCTACAACCACTCTATATGAAAATGAAGAAATTTTATCATTAATCGTATAGATGTTTCCTCTTCCTTCCACCAATATGATTTATGAATTTCCCTTAAGGTAAAACATAAAAATTCCTTCTTTGTAGTTTATTCACATGTTGGAATGAATCAGTTTATACTCAATTGTGACCCTGTCATTTTCAACAACATGCTGGTGTAACTTATATTTTAATCGGGGAAGAGGATGAGATGAGAGAATCATCTAAGAACACACCATATACCATCTCATGGAAGTTGTTCTGTTATATAATATTTGAGTGAACTCCTTGAATTTTATGAATTTATTCACGCATTATGACACCAGAAAAAATTTATTTATACTATTATTAAATCAACATATAAATGTATAGTTCATCTTAAGAATTCCATCATGTGAAATGGACACTTTTAATTATTTTCTTTTTTGGATGATATCCAAAAATTTATACTTCCAACATTCAATATCAAAATCATGGTAGTGTTATGATATCACCACATTGTAGTAAATGATATTCCCAAACCAAGAAATATCACATTCCCTGTATTTTATATATAATAACATGTAACATATAAATAAAATAATCTATGATATTGGTATATATACATCACAAAAACAAATGTATATATATATATATGTGTGTAAAATTAGGTAAGAACCCTAACACATGTATAACTATAAAACAAAATTTATAATCACATTAAGATTTGTGGGTAGTGGTTAGTGTAACAATAATATATAGTATTTTTGTGTATTGAAACCATGTATTCTCATATATAATACATTAAAAAGAATTTAACTAGTTTAATTCAAAACATTTAAAACACATTAAAATTGAATTATTTTAGAAATTAATTCATATAATTCCATCACCATGGAAAAACAACTCACACAAAAGTATTCCTAAAAATAAATGCAACCCAATATGATAATCCAAAATTAAAAAATAATTTGATAATCAAAAAATATTTTTTGAGTCATGAGAAATATTTAACAATAAACAAATAATACTTAAATATGATCATATCATTCACCAAACATTGTCCATAAACTATTCATGTGTTTCAAAAAAATCCCTCTTTTATATTAGATATAATGTAGCGTTCTATCTATCTCAATTTCTTACACTACAAATCATTACATTTACCATTTCTTTATTCCCAATACTTCTCAGTTTTATACCCAAGATCTTTCATTTACCAAAACTATATTTACTATTAGAAAAAGTAACCCTAAAACATCCTATAATATATTTTATCTTAAATATGAAACAAATTTATGATATAAAATAGACATATTTAATTAAATACATAATTTAAACCAGATACATGGTTTTCATTACAACTTTTAAAATCTATGTTTCACAAATATAGAAATGCATAATTTTATCAAATAAATTTCATAAAATTATTTGATAATTCACATTGATAACACTATGGAAAAGCACATAAATCACATGATGAAGAGATATGATCTACTAAGAAATATATATGAGTCACTAAATTACGATGATGAATTTTAAAAAACCCATTAAACATTAGATCTGACATCAATGGTAATGATTTGATATATTGAAACCCAGATTTAATATATCATTATCATTATTTTACCATTCATGGTTTAATGGCTTATGATTTATCCCTATAATAGATCTATTTTAGGAGATATCCCAGAACTGGTGAGATCTTGATCTCTTACCTTCAATCCATCACTTATATTCTCAATCCAAGAGAAAAATATATATTAATATTTTATAGAACCCCATAAATAACTAAAAATATTCACTAAAATTGTTCATTGAAATATTATAATTCTGGTGATAGTTAAAGGATGTTTATTTCGTTTTAAAAACATTAATTTTTAATGTATTTCTAAACTCCATGTATGGGTCTCTGGATCAATAACGTCATGTACCAACCATTGGAGGTATCCAAACCAAAAATACCCAAGATGTATAGTGTTAAAACAAGGTCTATCATGCTACATGTCTTTTTAGAACTACGCACCTTACCATATATATGTCTTCTCCCCTTAATTCACTATACATACAATGGTCTATAAAATCATGTTTTGAACCATTCATTTGTTCATGTGTCTGTTAAAACAACTAATTTTCATTTAAAAAGCCAATTAAAAAAAAGGGAACTTGATAATTGGTTTTAGAATGGAAAATCCTCCCCAGTATAGTATTTTTAGGTGAATAGAATTCCTAGAGCCTCATTCTCTATGAAAAGAATTGGCTATTACAACAAAATATGGTCCCCTCTCCTTAACACTCATCTTGAAGTGGTACATGCTTCTAAAACAACCACACTAAATAAATACTCTATCATCTAATGATATTATCCAACATATAATCAATTCACACCAAACCATCAAAAATGGTTGAATTAGTTCCATATCAATCACTTTATAGAGAATAATATGTTTAATATTTGGATATTACTTCCTTAATTGAAAAATGTGTAATATTCCATGAATTGAAAAATATTTCAATGGAAACTCCATATATAATGACACATATATTATCCATTAATTAATCTCATTTTAATCCTCATACTATTTTTTTAACCTCCCCTGATTTCTAATTATTTGATGTTCAAGTAATGGTAAAACTCATTAGAATGCCAAACTCTAACCATAAAATCCAATATTCACAATTAATATTCAAAATAATACTTCTATTCATTGAGGGTTTTCATCGATCTATTATGGATTTGATAAACATGATTATTCATCTCTTTTAGTAAACTAGTTCCAAGAGATAATATTCTTCAACTTGTACCCAATACACTGGTGATCAACATGGTATCCAATACAATACATCAAATGGAGCCAATTTGAATCAAAGATTGATAACCATTGTTATTGAAATATTTCACCAAAGGGTCATGATACTCTAATTATGTATTAATATCCATTTCACAGTCTTGAAGTTTATCATCCAAAATCAATATATTCCATTCATGTTGTTAATCATGGGATTATATGATGTACTCATCTTTATTAGAATAATCATTACTATAAGTTTTCATCTCCAAAATATAAAAGTAAATTGAGGATGTCTATAATTTAATATATATTAATGAACTATATAATTTATAACCAATTACATCACATACAGCATAATAAATACTTTACTATGAATATTTCATGAATGGTTAAGAAGTCACATAATTTTATAAGTCAGTCAAAAATCTCCTTGATAGTGGTGTGATTATATGGTGATCTAGGTAAAACAACTATTAATAAATATTTTTATGACATAAGTTAAAATTCAACCATGAACAATTTTGAAAATGTACCACTAATTTTTTATACTCAGCCTTCACCTATTTACAATTCAACATAAAGTACAACTAATTTGATATATGTCTATTTTATCTTATCCACCTGATCTATTGTTTTAGTTGATAATAAATCTTCATCGCTCATCATTGAATTTATTAACAAGATATATGGAATTAATTAATATATTATTATATAAAACTAAAGATAAGTACCACTATCTTTCTGAAATATATTGTGGGTTCAACTACTAGTAACCACCTACCAGTGATCTCTGCACTAAAAAATTATTCATTAATCTTCCTATAACATTCATTAATAATTTTTATTTTCCCTAATTCATAGAAATGTTCACAAGTTATGTTTATTTCATATACCTATACATTTTATACCTTCATATTAGTCTTTAAATATTAATCTATTATCACAACCTTCAACTAACATTGACTCTTAATTTATTACCATGATTAATCCTTCTTACTCATGCATATGCTTCAACATTAATAGTACTCTATGTATATTAAAAATTAATGTTTAATGCCTGAATAAAATTATTCTATATCTATTGAACCAAAATAAACTCTCATTGGGAGAAATATTTATTTTAAAATATTATGATCCAAATATAAAATTAACTAATTTTCAATATGTATTATCTTAAAAACACACTACTAATTCCATTTCATGAACTAGATATTTCTTCTCATTTGGTCACTAATATTTCAATCCATACACTAATACATTATCATGTTTTATAATAACACATATCAATATGTTTACAACTTAAGAACAATATAATAAATAACCGTCAATAGATTTTGGTATGATCAAAATAATCCTAGAAGTCGAAAAACTCTTAAACTCATTAAATGTTATCTGGAACAGATTATTCTATAAAACCATCATACCCTTTTTAAGTAATGATTTTATTAGGGACTCTAACTTTATGAAGTATTTAATTATGAATCAATAGTATCTAGTTATTCAATTAGAAATTTCAATATTTAAAAAATGGGTTAGTTTTAAAACATCATTGCATTAAAATTATCTAGGTCAACCGTAATACTATTCTCATTGATGAAATCCCCTAATAACAACATATTTTTGATCCAATGTTTATAATTATATATATGTATATATATATATTGATATATCGTATGATTCCAAAATATGATAAATTAATTCCCAAGTACCTTTTTTATCCTCCTCTAATTCTGAATAAACCATTATATCATCTTTAAAGATCATGATATATGATTCAAGGTTTTTTTTTAAGATATGATTTTTCAAGTACCTAACATGATATAATTTTTGAAAAAACTATCCAAAATAAAAAAACTCATAATGCTCATACCTTGTCTAGAATATTAGTTTTGGAACATTCTATTCCTTTTCCATTAACTTGGTATATCGTGCTCTCAAATCGATCATCAAAAATTAATGATATGTTTTTAACTAATTGAATAAATCAACAATGAGGGAAAATGGGTTTTTACCATCATATGATTCAAATTATAATATTTTATCATAACCATAACCTACATTTATCATTCTTAGAAAATAAAAACCAATGTCATCCAATGTGAAACACTCAGTCAAATATACCAATTATCATTCATGTATCCTAACAAGATTATCAACTCTCATAGATCCACTAGTTTAATGTGATATGAACAAATAATATTCAACCCTTTCAATGAGGAAATTCTATATAAAATTTTATACCAATATTTGGAGGTAGTATAGATAATTCGTTGAGAAACACATTTTGGAAATCTTTCTCCAAAATTGGTAACTGATATTGGTATCAATACTCCACTAATTAACCAATAAATATAGATAACGTGAATACTAGTACTTAAACATATTAAGTAACATGACATTTCTTAGTCATGTATATTTTTTAATGTAATTATTTGAAAAAAAATCATCACCTAAAATTTATTTTATTATAACACATGAACAATTACACAAAGTGTAATCCATTTACATGATGTGTAAATGATATATAGTTGATTTTTCATCCCATTTTTTTAAACAACTCAAACTCCTTTCAAATATTCACAAATTACAAAGAACCCATATTAACACTTAGTACTATTTGTACCCGAACTCCATTAATACAATCATGGATACATCCTTGAACATTATCTCATTTTCTCTAAAAAAGGTTGTTCGTGTCTGAAATTTTTTTCGCCACCAATGAAAAAACAGAAAACTCAAAGTTATACATACTTAGAAAAAATATGTGATCTTACAACCACCAAATCATATAATAGCTCATCCCTGATATACTCTAAGCATCAAGGTGAGGTCTTAGAAAACATGGTTGTCCATTGGGTTCACATATTAGACTCCCTCTCCCAGATATCCTTGTAAACTCACTCATGCATCTACTTCACACAAAACAATGGTATAGTTAGACCCCCAATATATTTCATACTACGATCCAAAACTCGTATCCGGTTCTCCTCAAAGGAAATATCAGCAAAAAGATCAATGTATACTACGTCTATCACATGGTAAGGGTGTGGGTGACATCTTTATATTTTTGTCATGTAGAACATGTCGTGCCTGACATTGTATCATTGTGGTAGGGATAAACGGTATTCCATTGGACCTACCCTTACAACTATTTCAAATGAACTATAAATCCAAGGATAAAGCTTCCCTAGATTACTGATATAGTGATACCCCAATATTGGTGACATTGAAAGGAAAAAAATGATGACCAACATCAAATTCTAAAGTTCTTCTCTGAGGGTCAGCATATGACTTTTTCTTGATCTGTGTAGCCACAAATTCCTATCTAATCAAATGAACCTATTAAAAAATATCTTGCACAAAACCAGGCCCAACAATTGTTGACTCACCTAACTCCGTCCAACAAAGAGGTGAACGGAACAACCTGTAATATAATGACTCAAAATATTCCATTTTTTTTATTCTTGGGAACAATTATTATATGAAAACACTGTGAGGGTCATATGTTTCTTCCCTGAACCATTGAAATCCATAACATAGTCTCATAACATGTTTTTCATACCATGAGTTGTATGTTCATATTGACCATCATCTTGTGGATGATCGGATGGGCTTAAATAAAATCATGATCCTATGGCTTTCTGAAGACTCTACCCTAAACGTGATTTGAAGCAAGTATCTATATCTAAAACAGTACTCCTCAGAACACCCTGAAACTGAACCACCACATGAATGTAAATATTACCAAGATCTTTTAATATTATGGTTTCTATAATAGGTAATAAGTATGATACCATAGCCAGTCAATCCACAATAACCCCTAAAACATCATTCTTATGGGACATCCTGGTTAATCCTGTCACAAAATACATTAGGACATCATCTCATTTCTACTCTGGGATGGGTAAAGTCTACAAAATCTCAGTTGGTCTCTGATTTATCATATTTCACCTACTAACAAGTGATGCAACTAGCCAAAACTCATGCCACCTACATTTTTTTTCCTAACCACCAATATTGTCTACAGATATCACAATACATCTAGGTTAAACCAGGATGTGCCACCTACTTAGAATCATAAAACTCCATCATCGGCTCCTCACATGAGCCTATAAGAACCCATATTTTACCACATAAAAGAATATAATTTCCATTGGTTAGAGACCATCTTAACAGAATCTCCACTAATATAATTTTCCTCTCAAAATTTAGCCCTCCATATTAGACAACATCTCGGTCTTAATCTAGTCCAAAATCAGGGGTATAACTGATGTTGAAGTCAGATCTACTTGCATCTTATATTCCTAAACATCCAGATATATTTCTTCAAAAATGGCCATTATCTGCAACTCATGACAAGACTCACATACTACCATTGTCTCAGTATTTTGGATCAAATCTACCGCAATCATGTTTCCCTTTCCTGGTGTATAATCGAATTCAATGTCGAAAGAATATAGACACTCGACCGACATCCTCTGTGGAAGTTTGAGGTCTCATTGAAAAAATATGTACATGATTCTCTTATGATCTGTGTATAACAAAAAACACTCACACATGATATAGTTTCTCCAACATCATAGGGAATATACCATTGTTACTAAATTCAGATCATGAGTTGGGTAACTCGTCTCATGCAGTCTCAGCTTCTTGGATCCATCAGAAACCACTTGATCCTCCTACACTAGAACTATACTGATCCTAACTCTAGTTTCATCATAGTACATGATATATGCTTTACCAAGCACATGTAAATTGAGGATATGTGTTGAGATCATCCTACCTTTCATCTCTAGAAAAATATCGCACAAGCATATGACCGAAAAAAACACCATCCCTATCTTGGTCATCCCAGACATTCCTACTGCCAAAGGGTAGAAATATTTGATAAAACACTAGAAATAACTTGTTAAACCAATAAATCTATGAATTTCTAAGACTTTATTGTTCTATTCCCAAGATACCATAGCTGGAACTTTTTCTAGGTCCACTAACACTCTTGCATCTTAGATGGCATGCCCCAAAAAGTCCACTTCATTTATCCAGAAATTTCATTTAGTTATCTTGTTGAAAATTTGATGCTCTCTTGTTTTACTCGGGATGATGTAAATATGTTTGTCATGATCATATTCTGACTAGAATTAAAATATTATATCATTGACTAAAACCACCACAAACTTATTTAGAAAGAGATGGATGATATTATTCATTAATTCCAGGAATACTGAAGGTGCATTAGTGAACCCAAATTGAATCACTAAGAATTAATACAAACCATACCTTCTCCAAAAATAAATCCAAGGTATGTGTGATATTATGACCCATAACTGATGAAATCCTGACTTCGAATCAATATATGAGAATATCTTATCATTTCTCAAATAATTTAAAAAATCATTAATATGTGGAAGAGGATACGAGTTTTGGACTGTCATTTGGTTCAATCTCTGATAATCCACCCATAATCCAAAAGATCCATCAATCTTTTGGGATAAGATACCTATAGAACCCCAAGGATATATACTCAACAGCATGAAACCTTTAGATTGTAGATATTATAGATGAACTTTTGACTCTAAAAGCTCTGTTGGTTCCATTTGTTAAGGTGGGATATAAATTGTCTCTCCTCCCATAACCAACTCGATCGTGAACTCGATATCTCACTTGGGAGATAATCCATAGAAATTATTGGAAAAAAAATAAAGAAAAAATTTTACTACTTAACAATCCTTTTGTATTCCACCATTATCTTGAGAAAGACTAAATATTTTAGTTGTGATGCAATACAATCTATATTGAATTGGTCCCATACAACTAGCTTGAAGAACCCACTCATCATAGTTAGAAAAGTTGCTTCCTTCAGGATTTAGGAAGTTAACTCTCCTCTTGGAATAGTCAATTTGAGCCTAATTACTAACCAATCCATACCAAGAATCAAGGTTGACTCTTTTTATTTCCAACATGAATGGATCTCAAAAGAAATGGTTACCACCAAACTCTAGAGAACACGCCTTGCAACTTATGATATTCTCTAGCCGCACTCCCAATGGTGTGTCGATGGTTAAAATAACATCTAAGATTTCCAAATCCAAGACCAAACCATTTTAAAAAATAGCTTATTAAAAATAATTTGATTCCCTTATTTCAAACAAAACATGCTAAGTCAGATGCTACATGAATCATAACTCTGATGGTAGACGATCCTATATCCATGTTAGATAGATTAGTATATATAACATTCAAATGACTTTCCCCTCTTCCATGGGATCAAGTATAACTACATTGAGCTACATCTCTTTCTTAGTATGGTTTCTCATACACTGGGATAATGTTCCTTCTACATCAGCCTAAACAGATAGTGTAACTCCAACTACTTACCTACTAAGGGGTATTTGAGCCCCTTACCAACTCTGGTGCTTGTTCTAATCCTTTAACACTTGTCCATTGCATAAATTTCACAAAAAAACCTCTGAAGATGGCCCAATATTCCATAGCTATAAAACTTGACTGTGGGGTAAGGACTCTGAGAGCACTTATGACCCAACTTTCCATACTGATATCATTTGAAGAAAAATGGTCTTCATATGGTAGTACAATGTCCAAACACCTATCCCTATTATTAATTTTTTAGAAAATTTTATAACATCACTTCTTAACACTCAAATAAGAACTTCCAGATCACCCTGATGAAACATACTAACTACTGGTTAAAGAATCTATCAGATTCCCTTCCATGATGAGTTCCTGATTCATCGCATATTTAAAGATTATTGAACAAAAAAAAATTCCCTATGACTTAATATCATAATGAATTCCATCTCGGAAACTTCTCTCCTTGGAGATCTAATTAGTTTCCAAAGTTGGTGAAAATAATTATAGGTTGGTAAAACATCCAACATAGTCTTACACTGGAAAACAATCATGTTTCATATGCATGAAATCATTATCTTTTTTGTCCTTTAAGGTTTCAATGTATATATAGATCATGAAATTTTTCAAGACTTCCTTCCAACATAGTTCATCCTACCATCCAACTTCTTCTAGAATATCCCACCAACACATTTAAGGTTCATGAAGCATATATGTAGAAAACTTCACCCTTATATTTGTGGGTGTATCAAGATTATTGAAGATTGTCCGGACAGAATTGATCTAGAACATTGCTTCCTTGAGTCCCCCTTCCCTAGTCAACATAGGAAGATACTAAAGCTAAAACTCTCTTTCCAACTCATACATCTAGGGAATGATAAGAATAGTCTCCCTTTCCATGGATCTCATGACCCTTAATAATTTATTGAAAATATAATCATCCATCTACTCGTCAATAACTATAAAAACTTCCAGTTTAGTATTTTTAGGAGCATTATTATTTCTACTCTCTTAATTCTTGATTTGAAGATGATGAGGATGCATTTTCTCTACAAAAAACACACATCATAGAGAACATTATAGCCATAAGGTCAATACCAACAGGTGGATAAAACTAAGAACCACTAACTCTTGGTCTCTCTAAACATGGATTATAAGTATTTTTATTGATATGAAAAATCATTTAATTTATCAAATGAAATATATATCTCACATTATCGTTTAACAGGAAAGTACGTATCAAGTGAAAAATAGATATGTCCCTATCATGAACAATGTCTGTAAATATATCCTTATGTGCCTATTATGATGAATTTATTCTTATCTCACACCATACTAGGCCACAAGTGTAAATCTCATAAAGGTATAAGATCATAAATAAATAACCTCACAACACATGTGAATCACTTAGGGTTAAATAACATCATTTGTCACCAGTACACAATACAAACAGAAATCTCATCCCTAGTTACTCATATTTTTCCTCATACATGGGTTAGCCACTCTCATGATCAAGCTTATTACCATGTCTTGATACATCCTATTCTCTTTTCTACCTTTCCCAAAATAGAATGGAAAAACAAAATAAAACCTAGTGTTATAATATAACTTTGTAATATCCCCCAATATGGTACTCTCTCACATGGATGGAAAATGGTTAGTTACAAGACCTCAAGAATGCCTCCATGTTTACCAGAGGTTGTCGACTAGTAGAGGTGGTGTGAATAGTATAGTGGGGAGACTATACCCCCTGGTATGAAGTGTTATAGTACAATAAACAATTAATAAATAAACATAAAATATTTATATTAAAGACATTGTGGAATACAATAATAAAAACTGACTGAGTATTCCAATAAATAGATAAGGAATAATGAAATGATGTGATATAATGTTACTAAATTTTATGTTATAATAATAAAAGAAAAGACTAAAAGACTCAACATCCTGGTTCCCAAACCCCATGTCATTCCCATCTCCAAACACCATACCAACTAAAAACAAACAATAAACAATAATGTTCTTACCTTTTTCAAACCTACATCCACATATTCTTATCAAGTGCAAAATCGTTGCCCAAATAGGTTGTGAGTATAACTTAGTAGGTCAAAAATCTCGTGTATAAAAAAAACAAGTTTGATAATAAGTGTATGAAATAAAGGGAAAAACATTTGTATTAATTAATTCAAAAATTAATAAATTACAACAACAACCTATTTTTTATTTGTGTCAGCATATTTATGATCATGTCATAAAACCATTCCAACCACAACCACATAATCAAGGTAAAATTATGTGCTTCAGTTCCATGATGAAATATATATGTACATGTTTTACCACCATGCCAAGCACTACCATATACCCAAGGTATACCCACAACAATTTAGTTCAATTTCCTATAATTATTATAGCATGGGACTGGGCATATCCCTATCACTATAAGAATTATAGAATGGAACTAGGTCGAGCCTACACAATATCATCATTACATCATATAAATGTGTAAGTTTCAGGGTCGTTCTTTCTCAATGTTTAGTTATGTGAATTGATATACTTCTTTCACATGACACTTCAAACTCACATCAAATTTGATTAACAATTATATCAACAAAAAATAAGCCACAATTTATTGATTCAATAACAAGATATCACCCTACGATACATGTCATTCTAAACACACATTAATCCAATAGGAAATTCAAATTCATTTGAAGACAATGGAATTAAATGAATAATATCTTTCAATTATTTAATCAATTTGGATTCATGCAACGATAGCACAATCACAATATTGAAAAAACATAAGAATATTCAAAACATAGCATTATGATTTAGACCCCTACCATTAACTGACTATCCAACAAAGCTTTCAACAGCCAACACCCATGATAATGAGGATTCAGATGATTACAAGGAGGTTCCCAGTTCAAAAAAAATCAAGATCAAAACCAAATACATAATCGACCATGGGATTCCACCACAACTGTTGTAGAACCGAAGGGTAGAAAGAAGAAACATAACTAGAGGAACTTTTCAGGGATTGAATATGCAAAATGGAAATTCAGAAGGAATGTTGTCACACCAAAATCGCCTGGATAATTCCCATGTTTTGATAGGATAGGTGAAGTAGTGATGTTGAATTAATTTCAGCTACACAGCAAGTTTCAAACAATGGATCGGGAATTTACATGGTGTTCCATGTGGTTACAATTTGTGTAATTGTTTTTAACGTAATTATCCAAAAAACTCATCACCTCTGATTTATTTTATTAAAATCCATGAAAAATTACAGGACGTGTAATACATTTAAATGACATGTAAATGTTTTATAGTTGATTTTTCAGAATATTTTTATTTTAAACAACTTGAACCCCCAATAAATATTTTCAGCATTACAAGAACCCATATTAACACTTAGTCCCATATATACCAAGAATAAAATATTTCAAACAAGCATACATAACTAAAAAATTTGTTCTTTTCACCAAAAAAGGATCTTATTCTTCGAATAAGAATCATCCACCAAACCAAAAGTGAAAAACATGAAGGTATACATACCTTGAAAAAATAAGGGATATTTCATTAACTCCACATGAAAATACAACAAGTATATTTCATTTTATGTAATGAATTAATGGGATTCACCCACATAAAATATAATAGATAATATAAAAGAATTTATTTGAAAGTTTCCTTTTGTAGTCAAATATACTACTTTATTTTCCTCTAGTTCAATCCCTATGACAAAAAAAATCCATGATTTATCTAAACCAATCCCTTTTTAGGATTACCACCCATCCTCATATGGGATTTATCTCTTAGATTTCATGGTTTCCCCCATAAATCCTTTCACCCTACATTTGGATAGAATATCATCATCATAATATGTGAGATTTTATAAAAAGGAGGTTACAAATAAAAGCAATTAAGTTATTTCAAAAATGTTATGTCGAATAGAATCAACATGCACAAAACTCTTAAAAAATTTGTGAGTGGTCTAAAATAATTGAATTTTTTAATCACTAATTCAAACCTTTTAAAATTTTACAATGTTTTTTTAATGTTTATTTATCTCTATATATTTTAAAATTTTGATTCCCCATTAAAGAGATAGTTGTAATGATGAACAAGGTATATTATTAACCAATGTGAGGACTTTAAATAATTAATGCACCTGAAAAATGTATCCTAATCAAACTCAATTAAATTATTTAAAAAAATATCAGTAAAAAAATAATAACAAAAATTACCTCCATTTATTCCATAATAAGGGTAGATCCCATGATGAAGGAGGATGAAAACAAAAATTCAACTACACTTTCTTGATCCCAAACCACCATTACACTCGATGTGTCCCCATTAAATATATATTCATAATTATAAAATTTCAAAATATAAACAATTAAGAACCAACATATTTTTAACCATATTTATGGTATCTTGGTTAGCATATAGAGATGGGAAGATCCCCATTTATCTAATTCTCACAAACAAATTTATTTTAGATCCATTAATAGGGTCATTATATCCTTCATTTTCAAAGAGACTTGGTATGGAAATATAATATAAATAATTCATAGAATAATGAAATAACCATTACTTCTCTACTACATCTATTATAAAATAAAGACAAAAAGCATATGACCAAGATTCCCCTTACAAGATGAACCCTTGCACCTTGAAACCATGAGTCTGGGGTGAACTCGAAATAATATATATTTGGGAATATACATTGGATCATGATAAAATGGGACCACAATTTTTTCACCCAATCACTTTCTATAAATATTTATTGAAAATAATCTATTTTTATTGTATGAAATATTTACACTTAAAAGCTGGTGAAAATCCACTACACTAGATCCCATGATAAAAATGGATATAATTGTTATATATTCTCCAAATAATGAATATTTTCTTCTTAAAAATGGGGTTTCACTATAAAAAATTTTTCCATTGAAACATATGATGATGGGTGTGAAAGAATTTGTGGTGTGAATCAATAAAAAATCTATTATTTGAGTTTCCTAAAAGTACCAGATAATCAATTTCACTAGAATAAATGAATTCCCTTAAATAAAATATCAATAGAATCTTCATATACCATGTTAATGAAAGTTTTGATGTTCCAAAAATTATATAGATTCATATTAAGGGTACAAAAACAAATAATAAATATAGGTTTTCTAAACTAATTATACTTTTAGAAAGTCACCCTTCCCTTCATAGTGATCTTTCTATAAGTCAGGATCAGTACTGATAATGAATTTATGACATTTTTCTTGATTATAAATGATTGGATGGTATGATCTAGGATAAAAATTCCTAGAGGGTATCATTCAAGACCCCCTCCTCCATGAAAGTACTCCTCTTGGGATTGCAATGAGGGAAGGTGGATGGTGACCACCCAAATCTATCCTTCAACAATCCATGGGTTAGTGACAAGTATTTAGGGTATAATGAACAAACAAATAAATGGAATTTACATCAAAGATAACTTGTGTAAGAGAGATATAATATAGTTATAGTAATACAATCTTACTCATAAAGATAAATTAAATCCAAAGTACATACATGAAATGTTATACAAGAACAAAACAGCTTGGAAATCTATCCTTCAACAAGCCATGGGTTAGTGACAAGTATTTAGGGTATAATGAACATACAAATAGATGGAATTTACATCAAAGATAACTTGTGGAAGAGATATATAATAGAGTTATAGTAATAAAATCATACTCATAAAGATAAATGAAATCCAATGTACATACATGAAATGTTATACAAGAACAAAACAGCTTGGAAGAAAAACTTCAAGTATTAAAATATAATCTTGGAAGTGATCAACAATGACAAACAACTCCTATAAAACCATGAACTAGTACTGTCTAGTCCAATATTCAACCAAATCCTACTAAACTAAAAAAATAGTTTATATATATATATATATTTGTTAAAAATAATAGGAATACTTGGTAGGATCCTCCTCAAATCCTCTCATACAAAAGATAAAAAAAGAATACTAAAGCTTAGTGAACAACAAGTGAAGTTAAGTCATCACCTAAATAGGTGTAATATGTTTCAAGCCTCAACCTAGATATATATCAAAAAGTATCTCATACAAGAGATCAAATAATATATTAATAAAATTTCAAGGGTACAATGGTACTACTTCCCCAGTGGTTTTCTGCACTTCCCTAATGACATATGTCCAGATCTATATCTCTCTAAAAGAAGTTATCCTAGAAACACATGGGTTAATTATCACTACATAAAACATGTTTATCCCATTATATCATTATCCAAACAAAATCTCCAATGAGAAACTAAATTTTTTATTGGATCCATCGTATTTTATAATTCACTACTAAAAATCAGGGCTTTAGCGACTGCTAAAATTCATCATTAAAGCCCTTTAGCATCTTTCGAGAGTCTGCAAAACGGAGGACACTTTTGGTCTGTCATTAATTCCTTTAGCGTCCATTATTTGGTGGACATTAAAGGTTTACCCCCAAAAACATGCGATCTTTGGTCCTTGATGCAGTGGTAGACGCGGGTCATGGGATGATGATGTGGGAGGTTTTCTAGAAGCATACTTCACCAGAAATGGCAGATGCACGGCGGCCGGGGAAGGTCCAAGTAGGTTAGGGGTGTTCGGTTTTTGGTGGGGAGATGTCGGGGGGAGACCAGAGGGATACTGGAGGATGTTGGTGTGTTTGGTATGACTGTGGGTGACATCAACAGGGGTAGGGGCGGAGAAGGGGTGGTGAGATGGTGTTGCAATGGTGTGTCAAAGAATACTAGGTGAAGGCGGGAAAAATCCTGCAGAATTTTTTTCAGTATTAGCATCCTCCATTTGGCGGTCTCTAATACTCTTCCACTTCTAAATTCACAACTTCCCAGAATTCTACTAGTGGTTTCTGTATCATTAATCGAGTATTATACCTCAAACCATCGCCGCCCATACACAGAGTATGTACTTCAAGATAGAATAGATTGTAAATTAAATGCCTATAAAAACATTATGATTCCATATCTAGATATAAATGTGTGTGAAAAAACCATAAGAAATTATATCCATCTACACACATATATGGGGAAACAATCCAATATACATGAAATAATACAATACTACCATGAGAAGAGGGTGGAGCCATATGTGGTATTCAGTCATCCATCCCTCTCCATGATGGATATTGAGGGGAAAACCTCCTAGATTCCACTGGGTGTCAGTATCCCTACTGAAAATGGTGGGGTAGGATATGAAATCACAAAACATATTGTATATTATATAGCTAAAAAACACACTATGGTCATAACCTAGTATTAGTATAAACTAAATATATCATCACGTGGACACCAAAATTATACTATAAGGGAACATAAATCCTATAAACACACAATAATTCAAGAATATGTACATTAAATTTCTTCCTTCAATTTTAATCTTTTAACATTATGTTAATTAATTCATTATCCATTAATTAACCATCATCATTATTCCATGTTACATTTCATTAACCATCAAAGATAATGTTCATGACCTCTAATATTAATCCAACAGATTTCATGGTTTATCAAGATTAATTTTACAATTTTCAATCAACTCACCATCCCCATGGTTTATATATTTATTAAACATTATTATCGATCCATAATTCTAGGTACTCTAGGAAAAAATCATAAATACCATTGATGATTTTTATAACTAAGAATGGCCATTTGTATCAAGTGGTGGGAAAAAGAATTCAAATAAATAATAAATATAGTTATATTTCCCTTGAGTACAACATTAAAAAACAAGATTCATATATTTTATTAAAATGATAGGTAATCCCAGATTCAACACATTCCAACATCTCAGTCCCATCCTGGACACCACCTTGAACATTCCCATGGAAGTCAATGTTCCAGGTGTTATCTTCTACCACAACCTTAGGCCACCCAAACAAAATTTCATAATCCATACTTGGATAAAATCGCATCACATTACAAGTCCCACATCTAGAACAACAAAGATGGTAGAAGAACGATCAATAAGGTCAACATGGCTACTAAGACCTAAAAACAGGGAATTTATCTTTTACATGAAAACATGCTCACATATCCCCAAACAAAAGGCATTCATATTTTATAAGAAAATAGTATCAATTAGACTTAAATGCAGGGTATCCAACCTTCAAAATAAAATGGTCTCACTCAGTCCCAAATGTTTATATTTATAAAAATAGTGGTTTTTATACCATCTTTAATTAACCAATTTAATAATTAGAGGTTACAACTATGTGTAACCTAAGTAATTAGATATAAAAAGTTATGAAATTATTTAAACATAATCTCTGTCATAATATTCTGATTTTAAAAACTATAATGAAAAAATTCATTAATCATGCATTTAATTATTAACAAAAAGAATTGCAACTTCATGTTATTTATCTAATTCCAACAATGCAAGGAATAATATATATAATTAAACATTCACTAGGAATAAATTTGAATTAAATTAAATTACTAAAAACAATAGTTTCATTAAAAATTCCTCTTTATGTTCTTTTTCCAACCAAAAAAACTACTGGATCTACATTATTTACCAATTTCATCAAAAAAACGCATATCAATCCAAGTATAACCAATATTGTAAAAAATAATATGTACATATAGTGTATAATATAGAAAATCATGTGGTAAACTATTAACATATTGGACTAACATATGATCTATAAATATAAACCATTAAATCATTACTATTGTTTAATCTTTATTTTGGTTAATTTCACTACGACCCAAATAACTAAACCATGATTACTTTATGAATTCAAATAAAAATAATGTAAAGGAAATGAATACACTTACATGGATCTTTCAACAACCTTTAAATAGAAATGGGTTGTCAACACTAATTTCCAATCACCTATTCAAAAAGAAACTATGATCTCCCAAGATTTATTTTCATGAACACATTGAAAAAAAAGAAAATAGACACCATTATAATGTTGGAGATAGTCCACCATGATAAGGAAAGGATAAATGGGAGGAAATAAGATAAAATGGAAGAGAAAGATTACTAAAAGAAGGTAGAACCTACCTTATATCACCATAGATCAATCTTAGGAAGCTAGTGATTAATCCCTAGCAAAATAGGTTTCAAATCCTTAAAAAAGAACTATGGGTAACCTATGGTTTGATATGAAAATATAGGATAAATAATTTTTTAAATGGGTGTTTGGTAATTTATAGGTTCACGTAAAAACTATAGACCATGGAGAAACCCCTCAAACCCCACTATAGAACTACCTGACATTACAAATATTAACTTGTAAAGAAGAATACCATGTTGTATCCCCCTTCGTCAAAAGAATATCAGAGAGCCATGATACATCCCACAACATAGATCATATAAACCTAAGGGAGGGACTGTGGTGAATCCTATACAACTACACCATAGGGCCCCATTTTCTAAGAAGGGAGGCTATTCCACCACCCACCTCTATAGTTTAACCACCCCCCCCCCCCCAAATTAAAAGAACTGACTCAAGAAACAATGCTCATGTGGGGACCTCCACACCATAGTCAATCGACCACCATGGAAGGTCCTATGCCACAACCAGCCTCAACTCCATATCCATGCCTAAAATGAAAATGGCTCTGAATCTCCCACATCTAAGTCCTTTTGTTATATCCATCCCATATAAAATTTAGTGACAAACTTTACAGTTTATATTATATCTCTATGATGAAAAATAGTGTTTTTAAGTGATATATCAGATTAAATAATTTTATTTATCCTCTAGAATCATCTTGGTGCCACCAACAACTCAAACACACAAAGGGATGATCTAAGACCTTAAATTAGATATTTATCAAAGAATTATCATCGTTTTGAAATAAAAACCAATCATGGGGATGGAGAAAGAAAAAAGGGTTATCCAAACAACCAATCCATGAAATACATCCCAAGGTTCTCGCCATCAAAGTATCGCAACTACCTCTCTTAGTGGAAGTAGGTGAAAACCATGAAAAAACAAACACCATCTCCTTAAAAATATATAGGGAATATACATAACAAATGAGAGTAAGAAAACAATAATAAATAAGAGGAAATAAAAAAAATCAAGAGATAATGGTCTCATAAACCAAAAAAAGTCAAAACCCACAAAACAACTTTCAATACAAGGTAAGAGATAAATAACGAACATATTAGGGTAATAAGAATGTATCATTAACTCACATTACTAGGTACTCTCATACATATCATAAATCCACCACAAGACATGATTCAAAGGAATTGTTTTCCCATACAACACCTTCTCCCCTGACGGTCCTAGATCACCAAAATATTCTCCTCTAAGGTTGAATCATCATCAAAATAAATCTCATCCTAGTAAATGATGTGAGAATATTCATAAATTTAATGGCTGGTCTTTAACACATTGAACTCATTATGTATATAGATTATCTTCATGGGATATTATTTTCGATATGATAAGGATTTGACCCAATACAACACCTTGATGGACTTGATAAACTAGGTAGAAGGCTTACTCCCATGACCAAACCTTCTTTTACCATATTAAGGTGTCACCTTCAAAAACACACGATCTCTAATATAGAACTCTAGTGGTATTTTCATATGATTGTAATAGAACTTATGATTATCCTATATTGTTTTAATATACTCTTGAGTTACTTGTACCATATCTATCATGTTCTACCCAAGATTAGACCATAGATTTTGTAACTCTATGACCCTATTCTAGAACAACAGATATCTAAGTGGTCATCTATAACAAACATCAAATATTTACGTAATATGGTTGTGTGAAAACCATTTTTGTAAGTAAACTCTACTAATTTGCGGCACCTCATCCACAAACCTATAAAATCCATGACATAAGAATGCAATATATCCCCAAGATTTAGAATATTTCACTCTATCTAACTGTTTTGTTTATAGATAGAAATCATTCCATAAGTAATAACTAAGAATAAAATATATATTGAAGATATCTCTATAAAATGGAGTTAAAATGAAGATCATGATCAAATATTCTCTTCCTCTAGACTTTGGGGAGTCTAAATACTTCCTATGGACTTTTTGGAGTCTCACTACCTTCAATAGATACTAACTCAACAAAACCTCTATTGAGATTAACTCTTTAACCATAGTAAAGTGGAATGATTTCATAAAAAATACACTACCACCAGTATAGAATCAAATTATCCCAAATATTGAGCATAACCTATAATGAATTACATTTTTATTTCCTCCCACTTCTAATGAGGAACATATAGTCTCTATTGATAACCACTAGGGACATGGTTCTAGGCCATCACCTCGTGGTAGACCAAACATTTAGATACAAACTCTTCAACAACACACTTCAATCCAGACCACCAAAACATTCCTCTTATAGCTTGGTGTAACTTTATTATGCTAGGATGTATATCTAAGGGTGAGTTATGAATCTCATGGTGAACTATCTCATGCATCACCCATGGGATGAAAGCCTTCCCCTATAAAAACACAGAGTGTTGTTCACCCTAAATCCAACCATAAGGGGAATCAAAAAAAGAAAACATTGTCTCTCCAAACCACTACCTTGGAATTCTCCAGCTGGGAATCCTCCACCTGCTACACCAAATATTATTATATTTTCAGCTGAAAAAGAAAATATATTCTAAAAAACTCTCCCATATCTTGATGAATCACTAAGATATATTCCATCACTCTCCATAAATCACTATATTTACACATGAAATTCCTACATCACTTCCTTCATAGTGTGATGGCCATAATATTTTCCTTTCATAGTGTTCATGAAATTTTGAATTCAAAATCCTTTAATAACTCAATCCACCTCTAATTACACATCTTTAAGTATTTCTAGAAGAAGAAATACCTTAGGATCTTATGATTGTAAGAAACCAAAAAAAATCATCCTCGGGGGAATGTTGCCACAACTTCAAGAAAAACATGAATGATTCCAACTCAAGATAATTGGTGGTATAGTTATACATATGGGGATGTAACAATCAAGACCTAAATCAAACATATAATATCTTGTGCATCAAGACACATCCCAACTCAAGATATAAATTATTATAGAAAACCTTAAACTGAATTACCTTTGTTGGGGGGAAATAACTATAGCACTGACCAAATTTTACTTCACGTACATGAATGTTACCTAACACTGATAATTTCAAAAGAATGGTTAATACGTTCAATTAAAATATTTTATAGGTGGCTAAACTAGATAGAAATAAAATAAAAAACTCCTATAATTTTCTAAAATACTAAGAAAAATCCATACCTTAGAAACAATCATAGGGTATTCCTAGGAAAATAATTCCTTAATCTTTTAAGGATATATATATTATCTTTATTGGTGAAAAAAATTACCCCTCAAACAAACTTTGTGAGACCACAAATCAAACATTGAAAACACTCTAAATAGATAATAATAAAAAATGGTCTTCTAAAATAGGATGTACATTATCTATGTTCTCATACTAAAATGTAGAGTACACAATGACTTCATCAATGAAAAACAACATGAACTTATCCAAAAAAAATTTGAACACTGTGTTCATCAAACCGATTAACACAGTTAATGAATTCACCACATAGAATGGTGTCAAACCAAACTCATAATTATGAGGATGACATTGGAAATAGATTCTCATATTAACCTCATCCTTCACTTTCATTTAATGTTATCCTGGACATATATTTATCTTCAAGAACCAAATAAATCCTTTAAGTTGATCTAATTAATCATCAATACATTGAAGAGGATATTGGTTATTCATTATGACTAGGTTCAATGATGATAACTGACACAAAGTATAAAATATATGTCATACATTTTCACAAAAAAAACTGGGTCACCCAATGATGAAACACTAGGATAAACAAAACCCTACTTCAATAGATCATCGAGTTATAATAATATCTCTCGCAAATCAGAAGTTTCCATCCAATAAATATAAATCAAGACTGGAAAAATGAATTTTTGTAGCTCTATCCCAAACATGATCTTACATTAAAGGGGAAACACTACAACCTCCTCTAGAAAAACATCAGGGTAATCTTCCACAACCCCGGGAAATATTGATGCTTAAACCTCCAAAAAATTAAGAATTATCTTTTACATCAACGAAGTTATGGATATAATACACATCCGACCCATCTGAGGTTCTCGTACACCATTGAACATAGAAGACCCTCCATCAATATCATATAGAACCACCTATCTCAAAATGTAAACAACAGTAGCCTATACTAAATATAACGTACCCATATTGAGGATCATTTTCAATGTATATATCTATAAATATATTAAGTCTCTCAAAGATAGGAGATTCTCTATCAATAGCTCATAGTCTCTACATACAAAATATAGACAATTTCGACCTCCAACATTCATAGTCAACACCAAGGGAACTGGAGGACTCTCGGCCTCATGTCCCAAATCATATACTAGTGAAGGTTATATGAAGGAGGTTTTAGCTCCTAAATCAAACAAGACATGTAAAAAAGTTGAAAAAATAATAAAGGGTACCTCAAATGATGTTTGGATCCCCTAGTGTTAGAAACACTAGGTCATGAAGCTGACAACATCCTGCTTCATGGCCTTTATGACCATGATGATTACCACCTTCATTGTCACACTATTCACTAAAAGGAAGATGATAATCTCATTTTTTTCTCTATACACCCTTCTCCTATCTATAGAAACCGTGATGGAAAATCATGATAGTACTACCTTAGCTAAAACTACCTTAATGGTTGAACCTGAAATGGAACACCTGGTGCATAATTCCTACTCAGAGAGGTTCAGCACTCTCATTATTGACGGCCTTGTACTCCATAAGAAACCAATGTGTATGAACTCTTAAGGAAGAATACATATTAACCACATTAAGAGAAACAAAATGGTGAGGGATGAGATCTACCCCTGGCTGACTAATAGACCTTCTGTCAAGGAAACTGCTAACCTCAGACTAAAATTCGGATATAAAGGAATCATAATGTCTGCCCACTCATATTGGCCAGGTTCTAGACAGCTTATTACCAACAACATCTAATCTTGATAGGACCTCAATATATGTTTCCAACATGAATGGGTTGACCTATAACTAGAAATGATGATGAAAAGTCTCCTCTAAAAGCCTTATCTTTTCCAAAGTATTGTCAAACAGGTTTGAATAATATTAAAGAAGGTTCTATAAATAGATTCCTAACACCCACATGCTAGAAATGTCTTATTTTAGGGTAAGTAGGTTTTCTTGACCAACTACCATCATATCAAAGAAAAAATATTGTCTTATAACTAGTCCTATTACTTCTCCAATGGGACCCATAACTCAGTTTGATCCATGAGGAACAAGACCCACCATTGTCTTGCTTCTCTATGAAGCATCATCACAACTAATGAAACACAGTGACCCTTAAATGACTGGATTAAACAAAAAGTTATCTCAGCCAACTCAAACGAGTCTTCTATCATGTATTGCGAAAGGGACTCATCATACTTCTGGTGACTATATCATTAAAACTCTCATATTATCCTCCTTCATGTGCCATTTTTGTTGAACGATATTCTGTGTTGAACTGATATCATGTTCTGTTGAACATCCTCTATATGGAAGTGACAAGGATATAAACCTAGATCCATACCCAAAAAATAAAAATAAAAAATAAAGATTCATAAACATATAATATTGAATGTTTAGTAATAACTAATTGACTAACTTACTTATATATTTTATGTTTAACCTAATCCCAGGTTCTATCCATTTCAAACGAAGGTCTAATTAAGAATAATTCATGATACATACCTATTTATCAGTAGTACACCCAATATCACTTATTTTTGAAGGATCATTAAACTTGATGTCCTATGTGTCAGACCATAGGGTTGCCTACATACATGTGTATTAACTGGTCAAACTTGTTTTCATTTTTATATAAACATAGTTGACATTGTCAACCTAGAAACCCATGAATTACTCATTTATTCCTATGTCTAATCACCATCCTATCCCGAAATATAAAACATTGATACCACTCTATCACAACTTCATTCCCCCAAAGAGTACCCCTCTAGATCTTTCAATGGGGTAAGGGAGATGGTGACTGCCCAAAGCCTATATCTAATTAGATACAGGTTGGAGACAAGAACTTAGGGTATTGTAAGCCTACAAACGGGAGTCCATACCCTATAAGGGGATATGTGAAAGATATAGATAAGATAGATACCCAAATAAAATCAAATTCATTTAGATAAAACACATCCCAAGTGTATAGATGTATTTTAATAAAAAATAAAGCATTTGGAATGGAAAAAATACAAGTACCAAATTATAAATTGGGAAGTGACCAAAACTCCCATATATCTTCTAAAAAACCATGAAATATTAATATATATTTTGATCTTCTACCATCTCATAATAAACTAAAAACTTTTTATATATATGTATGGTGAGCATAAAATTTATACTCAATAGTTTCCTCCCTAAATCCTCTCAAAAAAATGATATTAAAATAATACTAAATCCTAGTGGACAAAAAGTGAAGAGAACTTTTCACCTAAAATGGTATACTAAGCTTCTAACCTCACCATACATATCTCCCACAAAGTATCGCATACAAGAGATCATATACTATAGTAAAAAAAATAAGGGTGACCCACTACCACTTCCCAACTAGTTTTCTACTTTACCCTAATGTTGTAAGTTCAGTGAAATATCTCTCTAAAAGAACCCAACTCGAGAAAACCTAGGATAAGTATAACAATATGAATCTCATGAATCACATTATATAAAAAACATCCACATATAGTTATTGATTAGTTGTTGGGTTCCACTATAGTTATATGTTGTGTATCATAAATCAGGTATCATCCCCTAATCCATCATAGCGCATTCACTGAATATGTACCTAAATCCATCACATCTCATACCCATCATACCTATAATAATCATTATGAAACTATATCCAGAGATACATGTGTGTAAGATAATCACATTGAATTATGTACCTTTATACACATATACGGGGAAACTAACCACTATGAATACCAGAACATCATACTATCAAGAGAATTGTGTGGATCCAGAGGTGGTAGTCAGCAATTCATTCCTTTCCAATCCGGAAGTAGTGGAATACACTCTCCTAAATTCAACTGAGTTTCAGTTACCCTACTGACAAGGGTGAGTTGACGTATGAAATTAAAAAACATATAGGATATAATATAGCTCGCATCCACACAATGGTAATAACCTATTCCTATTACCAACTACAGCTATCATCACTTAGAAACCTGACTATTAGTGCCAAGCACTGGATATCCTAAAAGTAAATAAGTGTTTATGAATACAAAAATTAAATTGATTTTTTAATTTTTAATAATTAAACATTATATTAATTAATTAATTATTCATTAGTTAACCATAAAGATTATAACACTTTAGATTTTATTAACCATCAAAGATAAAGTCCATTAACTCCATTCATAATATGACTTAGTTAACAATTTCTCAATATTAACATTAATATTTTCATTCAAAAAATCAACCCCATTGTCTAAAAATTTATTGAACACTTTTATCATTCCATAATTTCATTTACACCATGAAAAAAACAAAATATACCATGAAATAGTTCCATAAAAAAGAAAATTCCATCACCTAATGAGGTGGGGAATGAAATGAAGACAAAGAAAAAACTTAGCCATCTTACCCATGAGAAGAAAATTAATACAAAATATCTCAACATAGAGAAAAAAATTGGGAATGCACATTTTTAATCTGTTCCATCATCCTGGTGGTATCCCCAACACCACTATCCATATCCCCATGCATCTCTTCATCATATGAGTCAACTGTTACCAAAAACTTGGGCCTCCATTCCCATATCTCATCATCCATACTAGGCTCACATCATGTCACATTGTATGAATCACATCATGAATTACACATAAGGTAGTAATACAATCAACAATGTCAATATGGAATCTAGAACCTAAAAATATGGTATTTAGCCTTTACATGAAAATGGGATCACATGGACCCAAAAAATTGGAATTTATCCTTCATAAGAATATAGTTTCCCTCATCCCCAAACACAGGCCATCAATCCTTCATAGAAAATAGACTCACTTAGCCCCAAACATTTATCTTTATCAAGAAACTAGTTTTTAGTCCATCTTGAATGAACCGATTCAATTATTATAGGTTAAGACTATAGGTACCCAAATTCATTGGCTATAAAAATCTATTAAAGTATTTAAATATTCTCCCTGACACAATATTCATGTTTCAACAAACTAGTGGAAAAAACTCATTAATCATGACTTTAAGTATTAAAATATACCATCCATGATTTTAGTCCTTTATCCATTTCTAACTATGCATGAAATAAAATATATAATTAAAAATGCACTTGTAATTAATTTAAAATCCATAATTTTAAAATAAATAATGATTTCATTAAGAATGACTCCTTAAGTTCTTTAGTGAACCAAGAAAATTTAGGCTTTCCCTTAATTACCAATATCATCAAACAACACATGCTAAACCAATAAAAACAAATATGGTAAAAAATTATATGTATAAATAGATAACTATCAACAAATTCAATTAGAAATTATTATCATGGTGGAAGAACACATAATTTATAACCATAAAAAATTATTTCATTAATATAGTTTAATAATTAATTATGTTAATTACACCACCAACCAAAGGAATAAAACATGATAAATATATGATTACAGAAAAAAATGAGAATAAATGAATCTCGTACCTAAAATATATTGATATTCCTTAAAAATAAATAGAACAGCAGAAATATCCATTCACTAATCCCACAAGTAACTATGATCTCCCAAGAACATTATTCCATGAATTCATAGACAAACAACAAAAGGAAATCAATTTTAAAAATGTAGAATAACCACCAAAAATAGAAGTTATCGGAAATGAGATCTATTTCATAATAATCTACATTAAATAAAAGAAGAACATACCTTAGATCACCATGGATTGGTATTGATTTTTTAAGGATTAATCTTTGACAAAAGGGGCTTCAAATCCATCAAAAACAACACTATATTATAAAGGGTTCCAGAGGAAAATATAGAACACAGACTGGTTTGGATGGGGGATCGGGTATTTGAAGACCGACATAAAAACTAAATACCATGGATTAGTCCCTCAGACCACGCTTCCGAAGTACCATACAAATGGAATTATATGTTTCAAGTTAAGAAGACCACACCACATCCTCATTTTCACAATGTGTTTGAAAACCATGGAGCTTCCCACAACATAGATACTACAAATATAGGGAAAATTATATGGAATAGACAATACCACCATTCCATATAAATCATTCTCCATGAAGGAAGGTTATTCCGCATCCCACCTCAGTAATATAACTATACCCCAAATTAACATAACCACAACAAACCCCTACATTTTTTATAGGACCTCTATGCCAAATCCACCAAATCGCCAAGGAATATCCTACATTGTTTCCTACATACTTTTTGTATCCATGCCTAAAATGGTCGAGGATTTGAATCTCCCACCAATAAGCCGCTACATCTTAGACATCCCTACTATACCATAAAAACCACTTTTCTGACACAGCCAAAGGACCCATGGTGCATAATGGTCTGTTAAGGTGATATTTCAACTTAACTTGTCTTCATTATTTTCAATCATCCAAGAGAGATACCTATCAAATGAGATTATTTACAAAATAAAAAACAAGAAGAAACCAATAAAACATCAATTTAAATCCATCTCAAAACTTAAAAAATGTCGACAACCACATGACCATCATCAATAAAAGGGAATATCTAAACATTAAATTGGATGGAATACTGAGCATGTATCTTTGACTCATTTTTTGAGTTAATATCCTCTATCACACCATGCCAGAACAATACATTGACCAATTAATAATATTCATGCACAACACCTTCTCCTGGTGGTCATGGATCTCCATAGGCTTCTCTTTGAAGGTCACATTATTGTGAACCTCAATCTCACCATAATCAATTATGTGAGAATCATCATGAAGGTATTGAAAAATATTTGTCACATGGATGATATCATATATGCAACTCATCTTTTGTGGAAGTTCTATATGATACTTCTCTTCCCCAATATGACCCAATACCTATAAAGTCACAATAAATAGAGGATATATTATACTCCAGTGACTAAACCTTCAATGAACACGATGATGATTCACCTTTAAAAGAACATGATATTTGTCATCAAACTCCATATGTATCCTACTATGGTTGTAATAGGAATTATAATGATTCTATATTGTTTTTATCATCTCAAGAACTACCTAAACCTTCTTTTTCATGTTAGGAAATAGAACTAGCATGATAATTGCTGACTTTTCGACCTCAATGAAAAACAAAGAATATCAGAATTTTTTCTCATAAAAATATTCAAAGGGTTATATTCCATTGGTTGAGTGAAATATTGTATCATATGTAAACCTACCAAAGGTCAAGTTCCTCATATATAAACCTCCAAAATTCAGGACACAATAAGGAAAGATATTATCAAGAGTCTGAATAATCCACTCTGGCTAACTGTTCGTATGGGGGTGGAAATAAGTACTAAAGAATAACTGAGAGGAAAAATCATGCTGAAGAATTATCCACTCCATGGAGTTATAACCAGGATCATGATCAGAGATAACTATCTTCAAGTACACATACATTCTCCCCACCTCCTCTAGATACTGGATCAAAAAACCTTCTCTTTGCTGAATTTTTTAAAGATTATAAAGTGGAATGATTTAAAAAAATATCAAGTATCACCTCCTTGCAATCATGATAAATCATTAATGAAGTCCATAAAGACTTAATAAAACTTACACTGAGTAGAATCCAATATATAGTGAAACCACTAGAAAAATAGTTATCATCCTTTACCTTATTGAAGGAAAACCTCAATACAAAAACTCTACAATTGCATGCTTCAACTGATTCCCCCAAAACTATCCTCTCCAATCTCATTTTATCTTTGTTAATCTAGGATGTACCGGTAAGGGTGTTCTATAGAACACTAGTATAACCATATCATGCTTCACCAAAGGGATGAAATGATTCCCCTAAAACAACAATCAGTGTTTTCTATCCTCAAACTGACCATTATGGTCATCAATAAATATATCTTTTTCTCTACATACCTAAACCATATAATCTCCCAGTTGGGACTTGCCTAGATGTTGTGTAAAAGATAATTGAGCTATCATCATAAAAAATAACCTCTTCCACCAACAACTATCTTATCAAGAGGTATCGCTGATCGATATTACATAACTCTATAGGAATCAATAGATTCATGCATGGAATCACTACATGACTTTGTACTTAACACATCATATATAACATTTCCCTTTTCTTCTGTATAAGAAATAACAAAGTCATAATCTTTTTATAATTCTATCCACTATGATTATCAAAAGTTTAAGTCACTCTATGAGAATAAATACCTTGAGCTCTACTGATCAATTTAAACCACCAAACACATTTCAATGAGGTAGTGTCACCATAACATCATGGTACACATGACTTTTACCAAATCAAGATCATATATGACATAGTTATTCTCATGGGAACATAACTGTTGAGACCTATATAATAAACTAATATATGATGCATCAAAAAACCAATATTATTCATTAAGTCTCACAAAAAACATAAAACTGTACTTCCTATACTGAAAAACAAAGTATTAGATCACTGAACAAATTCACCTTTTGGTGCCCAAATCATTCTGACATTGATCAATCCATATGAACATATGATATTTTCAATTCATGTATTTCATAAGAGTTTCAACCTAATAGAAATCAGTTATGAACCTCGTGTAATATCCTTAAAGAAAAATGAAGATCTTCATCCCTACTATTGTCTTGGTGGTTTCCCAAGAAATGAATACCTTGATAATCAAAGTATTAATGTTTATTCCTCAATAGGTCATGACATACCCCATGAGAAGAACCTCATGTTCCCAAAAATCACACTTTGATAACTTCTTAAATAGTTACTGATAACTACAAAATCCCAAAAAAGGAGACAAATGCACTTTATGATCCTCCTAATATGTGGAGTACATTAGGATGTCATCATTGAAATCCAAAAAAAAATCAATCCCAAAAAGATTTAAACAGTGATGTTAACGAACCCATGAACAAGGCTAGATAAATTTTTAAAATAAATGGAATAATAATTAACATGTAATGTGAATGATGATATCCTGAAAACATATCGATCTTGAATAACAATATAACTCAATTAAGATGATCGAATATATCATGAATATATAGAACTGGATAGAGATTCATCATTTTTACCTATTTGAAGTGATAATAATTGATATAAAGGTACTAACTATCCTCAACCTTCTACACACAAGAAAATATTACATCCTATGGTCTCACACTCAGGTGAACAAACCCCTACTACAATAGATCATCGAGCTGTAGTAAGAAATCTCACAGCATAGAAGATTCCATTATATACAGATATGTCATGATTGGAAAAGAAATTGGTTATAAATATATCCCAAAATAGATCTCCCATAAATGTGGAAACACTAAATCTTCTTCAGGGAAAACATCAGGGTACACTTCCACCACCTCATTAAACACCTTTAGATGATCCATTAACAAACTCAACATCATCTCATCCATCAAAGAATACAATGAAAGAACAGGCATATAACCTATATGATTTTCTCACTCAACAATGAACATGGAAGACTCTTTATCAGCATCATAGAACACAAACTTTCTCCTGAATCAATCCACGATATCCTACACCAAATAAAACTAGTACATATTGAGGATAATGTTATAGGGTTGTATCCACAAACATATTATTTTTCCCAAAGAGTGGTAAATCCCCATCACTGTCTCAGAATCTCTACATAAATCATATATATAAGATCAACCTCATACTAGAATAGTCAATTTTAATGGAAATGGTTATCCCTCCACCTTAATTACCAATTCATGGACTACTGAAGGTAATATAAAGGATTTTGAAGTTTGTGAATAAAACAAGGAAAGAAACAAAGTAGAAAAAAAGGTTCCTTGAACAATGTCTAGCTCACCTATAAATCCAAACAATAGGGCATCATGTTGATCAAAATCTTCTCCAAAACCTCTACGACCCTGACAAGAACAACAACTAAGTTAATTATCTTATCTCTGAGGATGAGAATAAACTCTAGGCTCTCCTCTACCCTCCCTATCTCCTCTTTGTTGATCCTAAAATGGAGCATCCTAATACTAATGCCTTGGCCAAAACAGTATCAATTAAGTAACCAGAAGTGGAACACCTAGTGCACACTACCTGCTCAAAATGGTTAGGCACTCACAATACTGATGACCTCAACCACCAAAATAAAGAAACATGTGTCTGGTCCCTTTGAATGCGTATAATACCACCACCCCTGGTGAAATGAGATGATGAAGTCTAGGACCTACCCTTGATTGACTAAAATCACTTCTATCGAATAATCCAAGAACCACATCCAATAGATATAATTCATGATTAATCCTAACATCTTCTCTCTCTTGGAGACCGGGTTCTATAAAGTATCCTATAAAGACATCTTCTCTTGACTTCACCTCAAGATATGTCAACAACATGAAAATGGTGACATGGTTCTATATCTTGGATGAAAAGCCTCCTTGAAATTTCTCTCCCTTTCCACCACATCAAGAAATAGGTTTGAAGCATATTGGAGAAGTTTCATAAAAATATATTTTGAATTGGTATATATTAGAACTCGCTTTTGAAGGGTAAGAATCTCTTGGAAAATGGCATGTGTTATGGTTGAAGAGGGAAACACTACTCAAAACTGGTCCCTAGACTTATCCTATGATACCTCTGAATCCTTTTGATACTCAAGGAACAAGATCCACCACAACCTCACTATTACATACATAATCATAAAAGATAATAAAACTCATTTATCCTTTTGATCAATGATATAACTAAAATCGTTATCAACCTCCTCCAACTAGTCTTATATCATTTATTTTGATATGGAACCTTCATTCTTCTATAGAATCTTTCACTGAAACTCTTGGAGTGACCTCCTACAAATTTCATCATTGTCGACCCCTATTCTATAGTTATCTTTTGGAACAGCCTCTACGAAAACCTTATAAGAACATCAACCTTGATCTGAACCATCTAAAGAAGAAATGGTTGGAGACTCCTAAACCTAGAATATGTAATATTTATAATTAATTAATGTAATTATTCATTTAAGTTTTAACCTAATTATAAGATATGTCCATTTTAAACATAATTGGAAAGAAGAAATGATGAAAGACACTTTTTTATGTCTCTACCCTACAACCAGAACAACTTCATTAAGAAAGATTGGTAAACATAATGTTTATGTAATCAGATCATTTGGTGCCTAAATACCCATGTCTTGTCCAGTATCTCTTTTTTACATCACTTAATAAACATAGAATACATCATTTCCCTACCAACCCATTTAGTTCTAACTTGTTCATAATTACAATCTTCATCCAATCCCAATACCTGAACCTTTGATACCACCCTTTCAAAAACCCTCCCTTAAATAGTACCACTCCTAGGTTGGAAATTAGGGAAGGGAGATGGGGACCACTTGAATCCTTCCTCCAATAGGTTATGGGTTATATACAAGCACTGAGGGTATAATGAACCTATAAATATGAGTAATTACCCATTAAGAGAGAATGTGGAAGATAGTGATAATATAGAGACACCAATCACCTCTTCTTCAAAATGATAAAATAAATCCCAATTAAATTTATAAAATTTCTTTCCAGATTAAAAAATTTGGAATGGAAAACTACAAGTACCATAAGATAAACTCAGTAGTGACCATGAAGCCTGAACAGCTCTTACAAAACCACAATCTAGTAATATATGGTAAAATATCAAACATGATTCTAGTGATATGAAAATAGTTTATATAATTTGGGTTATCATAAAAGGTATATTCCATAGGATCCTCCCAATATCCTCTAATGAATAAGATAATGAAAGAATACTAAATCCTAATGAATAAAAACGGAAGGTAAATCCTCATCTAAAAAGTTACACTAAGTTCACAACATCAACAGGAAAATATCCCACTTTGTATCTCATACAAGAGATCATATAATATAGTAATAAGACAACAATGGTACAACACTACTACTTACCCATTTTTTTACGCTCTTCCACAATGTTGTACAACATCATCCACATCTCCCCAAAAGAATCCAACCTAAAAATACATAGGCTATAAATCATAAAATGAATCTAATGAATCACATTATCTTATCATTCCCAAAATATATCCATATAGTAACCAAGTGGTTTTTAGGAGCCACTATAACCTGTATTTTGTGTATCATAAAATGGGTGTTATAACTCAATCCATCACAACCTATACACCAAGTCTATACATCGATCCATCACAAGCTATATACATCATACATATAATAATTTTTATAATAATATATACAAAGATAAAAGTATTTGGAATAACTTATAGATATTATAGCCCCTATAAAAATATATGGGAATCATAACCACCATACATACTAGAAAATAATACTACCAGGATAAGATCCAGAGGGGGTAGTCATCAATAAATCCCTTCACAAGTTGTATATTTAGGAAAATACCATCCAAAAAGTCCACTGGATTTTAGTCACCATATTGAAAATGGTGGGGTAGCATATGAAATCACAAAAAATATTTGATAAAATATATCTCTAAACCACACTATGGAAAAAACCTAGTCATATGATCAACTACAGCTCTCATGACTCAGACACCCAGCTACTAGTTCAAAGGATTAGACATCATATAAGAAAATAATAATTTATGAACACAAACATTAATTTTTTTTTCATGAATTTAACCTTATGTTAATTAATTTATTTTCCATTAATTAAACATCAACAATATTCCACATTACATTTCATTAAACCTAAAATATGAAGTCAATTCCCTCCATGAATAATCAAACTAAGTCCATGGTTTCTCATGATTAACATTAACATTTTCATTCAACAAACCAACCACATGATTTAAACATTTGTTAGAAATTTTTATCATTCCATAATTCTTGTTACTCTAGGAAAATATCATAATCAACCATTTATGATATGAATAACCAAGAACATTCAACTACATCAAGAAAATAGGAAAAAAATGTATATGAACAAGGAATATGGAAACTCATCTTTTGAGTATAAAATTAACCAAAAAGAGTCATTTCTTTTTTGAGAATAATAGTTAAGGTTGTATTTAACTCATTCAATCATCCGGATGTCATTCCCAACACCACTGTGCACATCAACATGAATCTCAGTATTATCAAAGAAAATATATTCCACAACATCATGCATCCATGCTCATATCACATCAACCATTTTAGGATCACATAACATCACAAAGAAAGTACCACATCTATAGTAACACATCAGGAAGAAAAAGATCCAACAAGGTCAATATGGAAACTATGACCTAAAATGCGTTTATTATTCATAAGAAAATGGGATCACTTGACCCCAAATGTTTATCATTATAAAAAGCCTATTTTTATTCCATATTTAATTAACTGATTCAATTATTATAGGTTGCGGTTATGGGTAACCTAAGGCATTAGTTGAAACAACATATTAAATTATTTAAACATTCTCTCCAGCATGAGTTTCCCATTTCAGAAAACTTATGGAAGAAACAATGCTCCTTAATCAAACCTTTAATTATTAATGAAAATAATTACAGCTTTATGTTCTTTATCCAATTACAACTATGCATGGAATAACATATTTAATTAAACATTCACTAAGAATAAATTTAAATTCAATCAAATTAGAAGAAATCACGGTTTCATTAAACATTACTATTTATGTTCATTAGCTAGAAAAACAATGTACCGGCTTTAAATTCTTTACCAATTTCATAAAAACACAAGATAACACAAGAATAACCAACATCATAAAAAATAATCTGTATATATAGAATAATGTCTAGAAAATTGATATGTAAATTGTTATCGTGGTGGAAGAACACATGATCTATAACCATAATACATTGTTTCATTAATCCAATTTAATGTTTAATTAGGTTAATTTCATGAACACAAAAAAAATTGAAACCATCATAACATTACGATTTCACCAAAAAATATAGAATAGACAATGAATCCCTTACCATGGATTTTATAATGTCCTTTAAAAGGAAATAGGACATCATCCTGGATCTCGAGTCACCTCTCCTATAAAGAACTATGATATCCCATGAACTTCATGACAATAATGCACTGAAAAAAACCAAATAAACTCCATTAGAATGATGAAGATCGACTATATTAACAGAGAAAATAGAAATGGTGGGAAATGTGACCAAATAGTGAAGAAAAAATAATAAACAAATGAGAATCCTACCTCACATCACCACATGTCAATCAATTGAAGCTGAAGATTAATCATTACCAAAAGGGGCTTCAAAGCCTTCAAAAATTACTTTAGTGGGCCCGGGTTCAATCTGAATAATAGTAGAAATAGTGGTTCAGATGTTGGTTTGGTTATTTATAGACCAACTTAGAAACAAAAAGACCATGGCACCGCTCCTCGGAATACCCCACAAAACATCCTAACATAGGGAGTATTATAGTGTAAGAAAGATAATGAAGACATAGGCCCCCTAGTCGAAGTACATCCAATAACTATGGATCCTATAATAGTATAGATCCTATGAACCTAGGGTATGGACTATGACATAACCTATACCACTATGTTTTAGACCACGTTCACCAAGAAGGGAGGTTATGATGTAGGCCACCTCCACAGTGGAGCAACCCAATAAATTGTCTAAACTATCTCAAACACCTATATTGTAGACACACCCTCCATTTCATTTACACTCAACCTCAATAGAAGGTCTTATGTATCATCCATCCTCTATATTGTAGCCATGAAAAATTTTATGTTATCCAAATCCCCTACCTCCAAACCTTACATTGAATTCATCCATGGTGTGCCATAGTGACCACCATTATGGAACAACCTAAGGATCCTCGGAGAATAATGGTCAGTTATAGTGATATTTCATCTTAACTAATTGGTCTTCTCCTTGATCCTCATCATGGAACCTCCAACACCTCAACCGCACAAAGGTAATTTCTTCTCAATTCTATTTACTTAATGTGTCATTACATATTGTGTATAAAAATACCCAAATCAAAGAACCTTACACTAACTCCCAATCCAATTTCCCATGTAAAGATTTAGTACTCTCAATATGTCCAAGGGGGATGATACCATATTCTTTTTAGGGTATTGTAAAAAATATCTCATTAACATTGTAAAATAGGCTAATAGATTGAGTGTCCAATAATAAATAATAAATAATTTTTTCATTCAAATTAAGGATGGATTTGGGAATACTAATCAATGAGATAATTTCAACATTGATAAAGGAAATTATTCTTATAATTTGGTTGATATTCAAATAAAATAAAAAATATTTATTCCTATAATTGTGGATGTGGGATATTATCTTCCCCATGAGATAATTGAAATGGATAATGTGTAATCATATAAGAACTAGGTGGTTACTATGGTAAAAAAATGAAATTTCATTATTTTAACCTAATAATTATTCTTCCTACTTGATTCTACTTAGAAAAAAGATTTGATGCTTTTAAAGACCTTTCTTATGGTAATTTGGAAAATTATTTCTTTATCTTCCATATATGAGAATGTAGTTTCTAAAATCTATCATTAAGCAATGTTTCTCATTGACAAAGAAAAGCATGCCAATAAAAAAGATCATTGAAAATATTCCATATTGACCTAATATTATTTTAAAATGAAAAACCAAGATATCCACCATGATATTGTTAAGGTTATTAGTAAACAAATCTTGATAATGGATGAAGAGGTTTCGGAAAAGTAAGATTCATTTGTATTGGTCCCATGAGGATTTTATGGAACTAATATATTTACCCATGATTGTGATGAAATATAAGAGGATAAAATTAATGAAATATAAGTTCTCAAGATTACAATATAGATAAAACTAATAAGAAAAATTATAATAAATCAAAATTCCTTTTTGAAAAAGAAAATTTATATGTGAACCTTTATTATGAGGCTTCCGCCTTGGGATTTTTTAATATACATCCAACATAATTTCCTAAGAAAGACCCACAACACCATAAATGAGTTTTTTTGGGATGAAACCTTGTTATTTTCCTAAAATGATGTTAGGAAGAACAGAAACTATATGATCAATTAAATGTTTCACTATAATATTATAAGAAAAATTTCAAAATATTTTAGGGAAAAATCATATACCATAAATGGTTCTTTATTCTTTGAATAAGTACCAGGGTAGTAGCTATGATAGATCTATAAAGGTGTCCTCCCTTGAAGAAATATCATACCATCTCCATTATTCCCATATTTACAACATTCATAATGATAAGGTAGAAATAAAATAAATGTTTCTTAGCCCAAAAATATTTTATTCCTAAATAACTTAACAAAATCAAATAATTTATATTCTATGAAATAACTATATGTAATCTATTTTATTAGTGAGAAATAATGGATCAAATTGTATTAAAATTTCCTATTGATTCAGGAGGAATAAATAACAAAGGGGTCCAATAAATATCAGTTGATTATATAATATAAATGATTAGTATAATTTCCCAATTATTTATTAAAAAATGTTATTATAGTAACCATTATCCCATTGGTGATTGAAATTGTTTTACCATAAGTTTTCTATGATACACGTTTGAAAATGTGTTGTATTCATATATCCCAATCTAAGAAAAATGGTTTTAAATATTTTAGGAGAATAAATTAACTCCATTAATATTTGATTGGTTGTGAGTATTTATTTATATTAAAATAATTAAAATCAATTATGATCCCATTAGAGCTGGAGGAACTGATAAATTTTTTCAATTTCTTGATTGAGGTATAAAATTGTTCCACTAGGGGACTCTTTTCCAAATTAAAAATTATATAGGACCATCTATAGGTGTTATTGTTTGTATTATAAGATATCCAATGGTATATCTAGTATATTTATCTTTCAATAAGTGGGGACTAATTATAGGAAATTTGGTTTAGGATCCCAAGGTAAGGAAAAATAAATACCTTATTTGTTGGTTGAATACTACCATAATATAATATATTGGGGTGAGTGATTCGATGGAGATTAGGGAATATAAAACACCTATAGATTATATAAAAGTATGTTATCTTGAATATTAGTTAGAAACTTCCATTTATACACATGTCCATTTTCTATTTTTTATTATTTCACCATTTAAAAACATTCCTTGTGAATTCAATATTGAGAATTTAGTTCTATTCACTTAATTCCTTGAATTAATCCATTGATTTATTATTAAACTTATTTCCCACATTATTCTTGATTTTTCATATAATGGGATTCAAATATCCTCTATCTACCAAGGGAATACACCCTGGGTTAAAGTCAAAAAACTATTTCATTGTTCTATTATACTAAACACACACTTGGATTAAAGAATCATTAAGAAATAGATGATGTTTTGATTAGAGACATATACATTCCTCCACACATATAGATGGAAACATTGTTGGGGAAATGATATCATCATATAAGGATCTAGTTAGTCCATATAACACCTACAAAAAGGAGGTATTTGATAGAAAGGTAAAATAATCCACCCAGTCAAAGAAGCATCCTTATGAGGCTGAGAGTTTCTATTTTTTGGATTATATTAATAGTGATTGTATGATTATTTAAGGTATGAATTTGGATACACTTGTGTAAATACCATACCAAATTTCCTCTAGTTTGAATCATCCTCTCTATTTGGGTGTAAAATCCACAAATCCGGAATATGAAGGCGATTCTTATCAAGATTATATTGATGAACCCCTTAGTCAACCATAAAAATACCATTTAATTAACGTTGGGTGTTTTTACTCAATTTCTATACATGTTAAGAAAATATTGTTGGAATTATATGGTTTAAATTACCCCTTCATATGAATAAAAGAAAGCGTAAAGATTACTCTAATTTAGAAATAATAATTGTCACTAGATATTTAAGGCTATTTATAAAAAAACATCTTCTCATTTAGAATTAATACTGCTTTCCTTTTTTTCCTTTTATTAGAATAATCTAGAAGATATTGATAATCATAAATGTAACATGTTTGTTATTAAAGAGGTTTTCAAGGAATAAATATATCAATGATTTGTGGAATATGTCATTTTATCTTAAATTAACGAAAAATGTGTGGGGATAAATATGGATGGATAAATGAAATTTATTGATTCTATAATTTCTAGAATTGAATTATAATTATAAAAAAGTCTTTATTTTAACTATATTCACTTTTTAGGGAGTATCTTTATTTTTTATTTACTGACTATATTTCTACTTCAATCAAGGTCTCTTATAGGCTCATTGATAAATATTATTCATTGTTTTATACTAAATTGTCTCATATTAACTGATTCCATCAGACTATTTGGAATATAATCTATGGATTCTCTTAATGTAGTTGTGATTATGCTTTTCCAAACAATGTATTGTATAATTTTTTAATCTTTGAGTTAATTTATATGTTTATTTATGTTTCATCTACCCTTTGGGTATTATAACATAAAGGTTCACTGGTACTAGGATATGTGTCTTTACTATTTGAAAATTTATCCAAAATTATTATTTTTAAAGAGATAATTTGACACTAATGTTATCTAATAACTATATATTTTCCTTTTAATTTCTTTGGGTTCTTTTGGTGTATATTGTTATAGGTTTTTTATTTTAATTGTCTTTAATATTGTTGAGTATTTTGAGACTATAATGATATGGGAATATATAAAATGACTTTAGAACAAGATCATATCATAAAATAAATATGATCTATTAATTTAGTATTTGTATTTTGAAATTTTTGTTTGTTAACTCAATCAATTCCTAGATGGTGTAAGATCATTACTCCTCATGTATTCCTTGATATTTTTTTAATGAGAAAAAAATTTATATGTTGAGGGGAAATAAACTTAAATAATTATTCTCCAGAGAATTCAACTATAGTTAGTTATAGGAGATTAAAATAAGAAGTTAGGGTACTGAATTTTCTTTGAAAACAATAGGAATTGATTGGTACTATTTTAGGCTTCTATAAAGAAAAAAATAGGGATATTATTTAAAAAAATTTAAATTAGATGCAATTTATCATGGGGGGTCCAACCTCTCCTAATATTATAGAATATGAAAAATGTTATATAAAAATAGATACCTTGTAGGACTTATTTGGATGATCACTTTCACAATTTACTAGATTAGTTCTTCCCACTTCCTAAAGATTATGTTTGTGGTATAAAAGTTTTGTAACCATTTTCTTAGAAACTAGTGAGCATGCCTTTATTATAAGATGATGAGATAGCACACATTTTAATTTAATTAAATATTATGTTCCTAAAGAAAGTAATTATTTAGTGTTATCTTAACCACATAGAGGGATAAATGAATTTGAGATGGGAACCATTATATAAAGATATCAAACCACAACTCAATAGACCATGGAGAGAAAAATGGTCTTAAATATAGGTGAGGTAGAGTTATAATAGAGCTAAATAGAGTATTGTGATATATAGAAGGGGGTATTATGTTCTCATCCCCTTTAATGTTAGTATAGAATAGGATCCAAGGTGAGAATACCCATATAAAATCTTTCAAAATGGAGGATAAACCCCATTGAAACAAATAAAGGGAAGAATACATTTGAAATATAATAAGGGATTAAAGGTAATTAGAGGGAAGGAAAGAAAAAAAATTATGGTGATAGATATATGAACAAGTCGAAGATAATGATGGAACACCTTTTATTTGACCTACTAGGAATAATAGAGCATAATATGATTTAGTGGATACTGAATAATTCCATTGCCACAAAAATTTGAGGCAGGCACTAAATATTCTTAGCCTAAGAGTTAACAATTTTCTAGTAAGGGGTGACATCATTCCCTTTTAACCAAAAAATAAGAAAAAATAAAAATTAAACTATATTTAATCTGATTCATATGTACACCTCCTCATAAATTTTTAATTGAAGATAGTAGGGATGAACCTATAAGATATTCATTTCAAAATAGATTTAAGAATATAAGGAATGAAAAAATATTAGAGTTTTTTCATCCACTTTATAAAATGATCAATCAAACTTATGGTACCCTTGTGTAATGGTTGGTTATACAATGGGAGGGGACTTCTTGGGTATTGAATCAAATATTTAACATATTGAAATCCTAACAATGGTGAAAACATTAAATATATTAGAATTGAATTATCCTTGTATTATCTTAGGATAGGGATTACTATGAACAATTCATTAAAAAATCCTTAGAAGAGAATACGTATGAAAAAATGTTGATAATCTAGGACTCCAACAACCACAATAATATCTAAAATCCTTGATGAGTTTACAATGTTCTTAGAAGAAGAAAGTAAAGGATGTCCCATGATGAACATCAAATCTAGTTTTCAAGAGTGAAAGTTTGATACCACTTGGAACAACTAATTCATATCCTCTTATGGGATGAATTAAAAATTAATAATTTCATATGAATAACACCCTAATGAAATTCATAATTTTTTCTTTTATGTGTGTCTAGAAAATTATTATCACCCTTAGGCTGAGTATCAATTGAATTAATTCCCCTAGAATCTATCATGTGTAATTATGTTATAGATACCTTTTTTACCATCATAGGATTGGTGGGTAAATCAAATAATACCTTATATAGAAATTTTTTTATTTAAAAAATCTTTTCAAAATAAGAAATTATGGTATACCACCTTTTATTACATAAACATTTCATTACATTTTACAAAACATGGGATCTTTTATTAATTAAAAAGATCTTTTCAGTTTAGTGTCCTAGAAATTAGTTATGTATTACATGAAAACATAAAAAATTATTATATTACTCTTGAAAGGATTATTTAAAGTTCATACTAAGTAAGTTTATTGAATCAAAAAACCTGGGGACATACATTAGTGGAATGTGTGAGAAGAAGGCCCAGTAAGGGTAAATAAGTTAAACAATTTACTTTTTATCTTGATAAATATTGATAAGAACATGAAGAATATAAATATGGAATGAAAAAGAGAAAATTAGGCATATCATAAATAAAATAACATGAATAATAACTTTTAAATGTGGATAAAACATTTAATTTATACATTCATAAGCATATTAACAGGGTCAATACCCAAGGTGTCATAAATATTACCAAGGCCATTCACCAGGGTATCATAAAACCTATCATCTCTAAGGATTAAATTATTTACCCAATGCATTGGATCGCTATCAAGGTGAACCCTTAATATGCCCTTATGTTTATGTGATCCACGTATATCATAATCGAACATTTCATAAATAACCAATAGAGAATAAAAGAAATGGATTTTTTATCAAAATCACGGCCTTTTAAAAAGTGCTTAAAAACATGATCATTATGTAACTTATAACCCAAAAAACGAGAATGAGGGTTTCTGTATGTAAATTACAGAAAAAAATAAATACTTTTTATTTCTTTATTAATACCCTTAGATATTAAATAGTTTTGGGTATTCATATAAATAAAATAAAATAATTTCTTGAGGAAAATAGAGAATTTGAGATGAAAATTCAACAGCATAATGAGAATGAAACAAGGTTTTATAAAACATTAAAAAGAGAGGGGAAAAGATTCACCAATTCATAAAAGGATAATAATATATTATATTTAAAGAATAAAATTTAAATAAGTAAATTCTATGTAAATTATAAATATATAACACATAAAAGAGAACTTAATAGGAAATGAGAAATTGAGAATTCCTTAACGAAATTTCAGCAGCCTAATGACGTCACATAAAAATTCATAAAAATTTTTGTTGAGAGAAAAAGAGGTATCTAAATTTTTTTTAATAACATGTAATGTAAGGGGGACATGTAATGACATGTCTCAACATAAGAAAATTGAAATTAAAAATGCATAACATAACAGGAGTGCTTGAAAAATAGATGGGTTGTAGATTTCCTTACCTAGAATAGTAACTTCTGAAACCCTCATATCAGGACCTTGGTGGATTGAGGAAACCTTTAGAGGACTCCTCAGTGGGTAAAAATATCATATCTTTGAGTATAGTGAATTGGTAATGAAATATAATGGAGTAATGGGTGGATATTTGTAGCAAACGTGGTGGAGTTTTTTATTAATTTCATAGGACACCTCAATAGTGGTATTTGAAAAACCATGGGCTTGACCATGGTATTTTCTAATGGTATTGGCCACATGGGACCTCTATTGTCATATTTTAATGTAAAATTTAGGCCAGAATTATTACATCATTAATGATGTCATTAAATATACCAAAAACACAAAACTATATTTTTACTATTCACCAAAATACAAAAACAAATTTATAAAAATATCATAAATTTACATTAACCTAAAATTAACCTTCTTAATAAAAAATTGACATTTATTTTATCATAATAATTTTAAAATATGATATATTTGACTTTTAACTCCAAAAATACTTTATTATTAAAAATAATAGCGGATAGAAAATTCATAGTAAACTGCATAATAAAATTTTCAGCACTTGAAAAAAAATATCATTTGTAATTAAAAAATAGTGTTTTTATAACACTATTCCATCATAATAAACATTATTAATAAAAATTAGTTTAATATAATAATTTATATCAATGTGAAAAGTACAATATTTACCTGAAAATAAATTTATCAAATAATATCTCAATTTTATCAGAAAAACTATTCTTAAAAAATGATGAAATAATAATTTTATTTATACTTTTTTAGGTGAGGTTACTATTACATTTCTCATTTTACTATTTATAAGGGTAACATTACTATTCAAAAGGTTTAAATTACTATTCATCGAAAAATAAGTTCATCCTATCAGACTCTAAATATCTTATTATTCACAACCGTGTATGTTTGTTTTTTTTTTGAAATCATTTCACATAATAATATATTTAAAGTATAAAAATTCTTTTAATTAAAAATATTGTTTTTTTCGTTTTTCATCAAAAATATGAAATTTCATATAATAATACTAAAAATTCACCCTAAATTAATTATCACTTGAGAAATTCAAAAATGATGTTCTCAAGAATGAAAATTCCATTCTATATGCTTTTATTATAAAACATAATAAATATTTATTTAGAGGAAAGTGATCTATGAATAAAATAAGTACATTTTTAGGTTCATTACACATACCTTGAGATTTTTTTGATGATTTTTGGCATAAACTAGACTAGCTTGGAATAGTGAGTAGCATACTCTATCATAGTTATATTATGTTAATGTAACTCTAAAAATCTTGATATATATATTTATTTAATGTCATTGTGTATAATTTATAACTAATAATAACATAAAATCCATCCCATGTTATATCCCCATTAGAATTTCCATAACCATTTCCCACCACATGTGAACTTCTAACTCAAACACCTACTTATTGAACTCATCCTTTAATGTCTCCAAATTATAAGGGAACTAGAATATTGGATATATAATTTCTAACCAATCCTTAACTTCATGTACCTCACTTTCATCTCTAAATATTGGAGGATTATTCCTCTAAAAAACTAAGTCCTAACCCACTTCCTTAGGTTACTCCTGATTCATTACCTCTATAAGAACATGAATAGATCATCCCAAATAATTCAATATTATGTAAGCACCTTACTTTTTCACTAATCAATAATGAAAAAAATTCGTTTTACATGGGTACATTTTTATAATATGAAATAAAATTAATTCAAATAAGAAACTAAATAATTACTCTTTATGAATAATGTGACTTTTAAAACACCAAACACTGGATTTCAATATATTTTTATGTGTATATGTCAAACATACCATGTTTTATTCCCCAAAAAAGCCATTCATTTCAATTAAATCAAAAATTACATTTACTAACTTATTTTCAATACAAAAATGTTTCCCAAACTATTTAAAGTCACATTCAAAATAAATTACAAGGAAACCATTTTTTTTAAAACTCAATGAATAGGTATGTAAACATTATACTTGTTAATCATGTTTCAAGGACAAAATTCACATTCTAGACCATAAACTGTTTATATACTTACTCAGATAATCAAAATAACATATATATGATACTCTCATATCACTTGTCTTAACCAGACTTTCTATAAAACCAAGTCTCAATATAAATAGGATTTTTATTCCTTTTAATAAGTATCTCTTAGTTTCGCACTGTACTAATATCTATAGATACTAGACATACAAAAGAAAATATTTAAATCCATTCTCCATTACTATTTTTCATTTACTCAAGCCATACACTTATGTTTGATAACTATAGTTACTTAAGTACATTCTTTGATTGAAAGAGGTCAGTAACTAGTACTAAGGGATATAAAAAGATTATTATAAAATGATTTGACCACAAAAAATGGAATAAAAGTATATATAATGATCATATATATTTCATTTAGAAAGAAATTATAACTTTAAAAAATATTTTAATTTAAATATAGTTATAGAGAAAGTGAAACATCATTGAAATGACCAAATTTCCAAAAAAATAAAACCAAGTGAATAAAAATTACTACAACCTATCGATCAGGGATAGTTAAAATCATTTAATAATTTATAATGAATCCCTAATGTATCCCTCAAAAAATATATCTCCAATGATACATTATTTATGAATAAAGAAGATTTGATATTTTCATTATCATGATAAAATACATATATATAAACTCATTGATATGTGTATAGGGGTGAGTATGTGAATACTTTTTAGGATTTCCCCATATCACAACTATGAATCAGGATAGGGGTTGTATATTAATTTTTTTATAATCAAATCATTTTATTCTTTCATTCTTGTTAATCAAATGTATTTTTTAATGTTTTAGAATATAAGATTCATTTCATTTGATATTATAAAATTCATTAATTCCTCTAGAATTGTGAATATAATTGATTTATTAGTATTTTAGGATAAATGTAATGGATGAAAATCATCATCCTGTGAGTTTTTATAGGAAATTAAATATATTATTATAGGAGTATTTCAATGTGATGTGAATGAATAAAAATTAACATGATCATGGTGTTGAGGATTAAACTAGTCTTCTAGTACTTTATGAATAAATAAATCCCACCTAGACTAGTTGTAAATAAGTAAACACAAAAATATGAAGGCTATGTAAGAATAATTATGATCCACATATAATTAATAAAATAAAGACAATTTGTGTATAGTTTTGCAATTGGATAAGGAAAATGTAAGATGAGCATAACCATGTAATATTAAATAGAGAATACAAAGAGTTATATAATATTAATTTGGACATTTGTAATAATCATTGGAAGCTCATGTGAGATTAAACCTAGTTTTCTATAAGAAATATAATATACAATCCTTTGAAAATAAAAAATAAGTATCGATTTTGGATAGTATATAAGAATAAAATACTCTTAATCAACCACAATAAGGATAATTAGAATAGACAATATTCTATAATAGTAATACCTATATGAAAATATTAATTTATATGAATTTATAATATGGTTTAAAAGAATTGGTTTCAACCATGAAGGTCATATTCATTCTATATAAAGCACATTCAAGGTTGATGGGACCTTGTAGAGTCTTGATATGATGCCACTTTACAAAATTGAGTAATAGAGAAAATCACTGGTCATATGTGATATAATCCCAGGAATAAATAAGTAGAATATGTAAATTGAGTTGGGACATTGATAATAGTAGTTTATGGATGGATCAACCATCATCTATGATGTACTGAGGATATAGATAAATTCATTGCTGAAACTGAGGAGGAATCTATTTTAAAGTTAGAATTTCATCATTAAATGTATTTTTTTTACTTTTATTTTTTTAATTAAACTTCATTCCCCTGAATATAATCTTCAAAATGGAGGTATAAACCCATCATCATTGATTTATTCATTATGGTAGATCAACTATTATACATGAGTTTTGTTATATTTCTATAATGTTTCTTGTGTTTATTGATCTTATTTTTCAGTGAGTCGGTTTCTTGAATGATATATTTTTATTGATTATGGGATTTAAAAAATTGGTTACTATATGGGTTGTCAAAATCATTTCTCTCATCACTCAATCCTTTCTGTATATAATGGAATAGGTTTGGAAAGGTGGTTATGTACATAGTGCTTATTAGTATGTGTGTGGAATGTAATGCTGTAACTCTCAAATTTTTTGGATCAACCTCTCTTAATTTGGAGATACTAAAATAATTGAAGGTGAATTCAACATTAAAATATTATCTTGATAGACTAAAACGTTTCCAAACACTCAAGATGTAATATTATCTAATGGTGACAATTGTAAGATAATACGCACAATTCATAATGATTAGGATGATATGTACATTATTGTTGACTTTCTCATTTTTAAATATATAGTGTTAGGATTCATCATTATTTATGATTTTTATAGAATTATATTTTATAATCCTTCCCTTGGATCAATAGTCTATTATTATCATGGTCATTCAAATTTTCTTCCTTTTTATTGATTTTTGTATTTTTAAAAAAAATCAAACATAAACTTCTCCCTCCCACACCACACACAAACTTATTAACACTAATATTTGTAGATAGTAAATAAACTCAATGGAATCCATGAATAGGATAACCTTGGTAGAGACAATATGAGGTCCTAGTATTCTATATGTTATCCTAGGATTAATTAATCTTTTTTCACACACCATGATAGTTTTATGCTAAAAATGGAATCATTTATATCGAGGAGGTGTAATATTTATAACATAATCCCTTAAGAATAATTAAATGAATTAATCTCTCAATAAAAGTAGATTTAATTTTCATCCTAAATTTAAGATAACCTTTTTCCCTGAGCATTTCATTTCAGTATTTATTAGAATCTACTATAAAAATTTGAAACTTTTACTCTAGAAGATTAGATAAAAACTAATAGTGTTCCCTATGAATAATCATATTAAATCATTTTTATAACATTAATGAAACCTATATAAAAATTTATGCACCTCATTTTATCAACATTGATAACATTGTTATTTATCATATATTACAAGATAAATTTTAACTCAAAACATAACTTATTCAACTATTGAATATGTTTTATGTACTTATAGTTGAAAACCCAAACAACCCCGTTAAATAATTCACTATGAAATGTGAAAATATAAAGACAAGTTGAGTAGTCAAAGAACATTTTATGGAAAGAGAATTAATATTCACTTCTCTATATGTAACAAAAGAGAATTCCTATAACTATAATAATATATAATTCATGAGTTGAGATTATATTAAATGAAAATTTCCATAAATATCATTCCCAACATCATTAATCATAACCATAATAATGGGGATCTATGGATTTTAGAATGTTTTTGGACAAAACTTATATTTATTGGGAGAGATTATATAATCCTTACTGAATCTATCCATATAATTCCACTTAGAAACATCATTTTATAGTCTTATTCAACCATGAAATTATTTATAGTGATGGGAATCTATTGTTTTCATCATCAATTGTATCCTTAATTAAAAAATAATATCTAATTCCAAGATATTCATTGAAAAGATAGCTCAAAATTCATAATGATTTGGTATTTGGGGTACTATAAAAAGAACATTATATAAGGAAAGTCCAACTGAATCCATACAACATGAATCAAAATTTAAAGAACTTCCCAATTTTATTGTGAATATGGAACCTAAACATTCAACATATAATTCAACCCCTATGACATTATGTGGGGTTTTTTATTCATTAGATCATTTTATAGACCAATGTGTTGAGTTTCATGATATTGATAATTGTATGACTAGATATTATAATAAAACATTTTAACATCCCAAGAACAACCAAGGGTAGTTAGAGAATTTTAAATTATATTATATGTTTTTAAATAAAAAAATATAGGATACCCAATCATATTAAAAATAATATTAAAAATATTTAACCTTTCATCAAGGTATTAATTTATGATAAAACTAATATTTAATCCCGCTAACTATTAAGTAAAAAAATCCTATAAAAACCCTTAAAATTTTCCCAACAGAAAATTCACCACTAACCTAACACATACATTAAGTAGAATAAAAAATAATCAACATAAATAAAAAATATATAAGGATCATTTTATTATATTTAGAGATGATGAATAAAAACCCTAGAAAAATACCACATCAACCTCTTCCAAATCCTAAAATCAATTTATATTTAGTAACAAAAAGGAGTGGGAAATGATAGAAACCTAATCCAAAAACTCCTTTTGAAAATTCCAAGCTAAATAATAAGAAATAAGTATAATTGGAATTATGAAATAATTATAGATATCTAAAAAAACTTTTAAAAGAAAAAAAGAAAACATTTCACTACCATTTCTATCTATAATATTGTTATCAAAGGACAGTCATGAGGAATTATTGAAATAAATCCATGAAACATTCTATAAGGTCAAAATAGACATAAATTTTATAAAATATGTCAAAAAAATAATATATTACATGTTCATTAAGAAGTGTTTCCCATAGAAAAAGGGAGTTTAATGATGTAAGAGAGTTATTCTTTGAAGGAATGTATCAAAGTTAATCAGATGACATCTTTTAACCAAATACCATGATCTAGAGAAATTTTAAATTTCTTATAGAATTATATTGATGAATTTTAATGATTCTATATTAGATATTGTAAAATTAATTCATATTATTACAAACTCTATGTTTTTATCTTTACCAATTGGATAATTAAATGTAACAAGAGTGTTTGTTTAATAAGAAAACTTAGCCACTATAATTCCCATATGAGTTCTTGAAGATCGTTGATAAGAGGTTAAAATTTTATTTTCACAACTAAATTTTATATTCTCAACATGAATAAATATAAGAACACAACCCTATAAAAAACATTCTAGGTTCATCAATCATAAGGATTACAAGGATAATCATACATGCTAAAATGGGAATTTTAATAAAGGTTTTTACGTGAAATATTTTTCATTTCAATATTTTTGGTTTAGTGAAATAATCATAAGAAGAGAAGTATTTCTTCTCACATTACAATAAGAAAAAAAATCATATATAATTATATATTTATTAAAATAAATTTTAGTTTATATAAAAAATAAATATTTGAAAACTTGATACAATACTTGAGTTACCTAAATATACTGGATAAAAACCGGTGGAGGTGTGTAATGAATTCTCTAAGGGAATTAATTATTTTATTCTAATATTGATGAATTAGATAATTTAACATAAATGTAATAAATGAAACCAATGATGGTAAGTTATTCAAAATTATTTCCTTTTTTATTTAACTAACAATATGGGAATTAAAATCATTTCCATATAGCCTTATATGTGTGTGTTTAATGGATGAATACAATATTCTAATTATTATAGCAAGAAATATATCAATTTATAAGGAAATATAACACATCAATCCATTGAAAGAAAATATGAAATCCATAATTTGTATTATAATTTATATTCCTAGAATTATTATTTAAATTTTCTTGCATATATTTTTTCATTATAGTGTTGAAACGCATTTAGGATATACACAAAGTAGACTAAATCCAACTATGATGGATATAGTAAATTTTGACATAAAAAAATTAGATTAAATGATAATTTACCCTATTATAGACACATATTAGATCAATTCAATTCAAATAGGAATTCATATTTATTAATATCCATCATTAAATTCAAAAAAAATTAAAAATTTTGATTACTCAAAAAAATTTGAGAGTGTGCATTGATTATTGGATACTAAACCAATTGATAAAAAAGATCACTTTCTTATACCCTTAATTGATCAACTATTAGTAATATATTTATTAAAGGTCTATTTATTATATAGAAATTTGTTTTTAGGGTACTTATAGGTGCCCATGGAACTTGATGAAAAATATAAAACCACCATCACTTATCCATAAAGAAACTTTTTCATGTAACAATATTTCATGTTGATTGTGTAATGATATCTAAAGAAACACAAATTGTTTTAGATTTTATTTTCTCTAATATGATTTAATATTTATTTAGATTATTTACATATTATTTAACTATTTTTGGGGCATATTTTTTATCATTTCATGTTAAACATAGAGGTTTTTAGAAGAAATGTATAAAAATGTTCTTCTTTTGAATTTTTAGAATTTCTATTTAATGGTTGAAAAAAGAGTTTTTCTAAGTAATTTGATTTTCCAAAATGGTATTTATGTTGATAATTTGTGTGATTTTTGTTGGTAATTTACCTTCATTACATTACTATATCGGCCTTTTTTGAAATATGTAAAATATTTTTTAAGAGATACAGTCTTATATATGAGATTCATCAAATATTTTAGTAATATTGCTTTACCACTCTCCAAATTTCATTAGAATGTTACAAATTTATCTTTGAAGTATCATATAAAAAATATATTATGAGATGAAGGTAAATATTAATACACCACTTTCTATTTAACCACCTCATTAGAACCTCATATTTGAGATATTATGGAATGACTATAAGGAATCAGTAGGGGGTGTACTATCCTATAGGATTTATGGAAACTGTCATATCATCACATATAATTCAAAGAAAAATTTGTTTCCCTGAGTAAATAATCCACCATTTAAAAGGAGTATTAAAAATTAAATACATTGTAGAAACTTAAATATTATGTACATGGAAAAATGTCACAGGTTCCTGTAATCATGTTGCAATAAGGTTTATCATAATGAAGGCATAGGAAAAAAAGAAACAAGTGAAATAAATTTTGATACATAAATAATTTTATTTAAATATAAAAGATAATAAATGATTATATAAGTCGGTAATAGAATACATAAGTGGATTACCTCACACTTATTATATATGATATTTAGTTAAAGAGTTGTTGAATGACTTAATACTAGGTAAAAAACATTATTTGATTGAAGAATGGGTAACGTGTTTTCAAACAAGATGAATTTCATAAGAAGTTTTTAATTCTGTCATATTTTAACAAAGTTCATGTTCTAAAACTTAATGATGAATCCAAATACTCATTGTGGAATGTGTTGGATTGCAGTTTAAGACTTATACTAACATAAAAACAAAAAATTATTCCTTATATCGATCGGACTCATAAACCATATGATGATCAAAGTATGTCAATCAGACTAGTAATTCTTCAATAAATCAGAGTAACTAATCAGTATTATATATATTTTGATAAAATAGTTATTATAAAATTTTTCTAAAAAACATTCAAATATAAATTAATAGTTGAATAAAAACTTCATAAAACCAGTAATAAAATTTTTATAAAGTTATTATGACTTATATAAATCATTATAAAATATTTTTACCCTTTCACATTGAAATCAAAGGAAGTCAAAAATACTAACTTTGGATATTCAAAAATTCTAACCTAACTTTAAGATCTATTCTACCTCACTAAGAAAGCCATTGATTTTAAGATCGGTAACAAATTCGTCTTCCAATACCTTTGAAACCCTAAATTGTCCTGTTTGGTATCTGCATTATTTATATCCCTATAATCCCTCTATCCTAACCTTTATTTTACAATGAAATATAAAATCAAAAATGTTAAAAAAAAATTTACAATCCCCCAACGAATTCCTTATAAAAACACTCTGAAAAAATTACAAAATGAATGTAACAAGAGGTTACATAATAGAAAATTCTCACATGGGTTGATTTTGAAAAAGAACCAACTCCAATATCATCTAATGAAGATATATTTAAAGGTATACCTCCCATGTTCATATTTTTTTTCTTCTTGTAGTTGGATTCAAAATACTTGGATCTTATTCACTTGATTACTTAAGAAATTATATCTTCAAATATTGTCTTTTATTATAACCATTATAATGATGTAATAAAAGTATTTTTTCTGATATAAATAACTCCAAACAATATTATTATAAACATTGTTATTCTGATAGAATAAATAGGTGGTCTAATAGATGAAACTCCTTTTTCAATAGACTAAATAATAGTTACACTGGTAGACTATTATTATCACACTGATAGACTAATATTAGTCACTATGAGAGAATAGATATTGTCATATTGATAAAATAAATACTTCTAATCTAATGAACCAAAATACTTCTAGTCTTATAAATTAAACTTAAGTATTTAAATTTTATATTCATTTAGCTAAGAACTAATTCTATTCCTGATAAAAAACATTTATAAAAATATTCTAAAATTCTTGGTAAATATAATGTTAATAAAATAAGGTTTTAGAAATTTTTTGGGATTTTCAAAATAAAAGAAATAAAATGTTTAATGTATTAAATTTCTACTACAAAATATCCCCCTTTTTTAAAAGTACTAAACAGAACACTTAAAATGAAAAAATATTAACTTTGAAAAATTTACAAAACCATTCTTTATTTAATAATTTCAATTAAATAATCTTCAAAATAAAATTCTCCCATATGATTCTTATCTCCCCCCATCTTGATAACTTCATTTATTTCAACAATGCCTATCTGAAATATCTCTCCCATAATATAATTCTCCCTTTTAAATATATTATCCCCATCAAATCATTCTCCCCTTAGATCATTATACCCTTAAATATATTCTCCCCTATGTGATTTTAAAATATAGTTGGTGTAGTAATAATATATACCTAAAATGTTACCAAAAAAAGAATGATGAAATACATATGCTTGAATAAACATTCTCCCAAAGTATAAATACAGAACATTCCACCAAGTACAATTATAGAAATATTCATACAAAACATATAAGATGAAAAATCCACTCAGAAAAAATAACCATTCAAAATATTTTTTTAAGTACATCAATGATGAAGAATAAAATATTAATTCTTTCTTGTATAACTTATTGAATATAGATTTGACTTTTTAATATTATTCATTGTTTTACTCAGTCTCTAAAGCTATGGAATCGAGTTCCATTTTCTTCTCTTCCAGGATATTGATCTTTTTATTTTTCTTCTTTAAAACTAAATACCTCCTCTTCAAGAAGTCTTATCTATTTATTTTATTCTTTTATTCTCTAAAAATATTCCTCAAAAGATAAAATTATGGCCTTCTCGTATTTATTTATATTAATTTATTCTTTTATTTCAATGATATCTCAATTATGTGACTCTAATAAATTTTTTAACTAGTCTACAAATTTTTATCATTATAAAACATTTAACGATAATTTCTCAAAGGAGTTTGAAATATCAACCAAAACATTCTATACATTATCAAACTATGAATCATGGAATTTTTAATATACTTTAATTTTTTTTACCATATAACCATTTGATTTAATATATATCTTTTTCCTTTTTATATCTCTTTGAAACATTTTATATCGACTTCATTTTGAACAATAGTTTCTATCAAAAACATCGAAGCATCCCACTTTTCATTGAAAATATTTTTAATATTTTTCACCAATATTAAATATTTAGATGATATAGAATTGAATATTTAATCAATTTCAAATAGTTAAAAATATCATCTACAATTATCTTAGCATTTATAGTTACCAATTTGGTTTCATGTGATGCAGGATCAGAAATAAGTTTCCAAGAAGGACCAAGATCTTTTTTTTCTTTTTATTATTCTTTGTCTTCGTAATATATTTTCATCAAATCAACATTCATATCAGTCTTTAAATTTTCATGTGATTTTTTAAGGGAGTTTTTTTATTATTATTTCTCATTTGATGATTAGTTTTCACTTATAAAAACATTTAAGATAAGATTTTGGTTAGACTGGGATTATAAATATATACAGAATGATGATGACTCTGAGGATCTTTCTTATTCTTTTTCATCTTCCTCTTCTTCTTATTTTTCTTTTATCAATTTTTCTAATTTTCTTTCAATTCATAAAATAATATTCCTAGTATTCTATTCTAATTTCTAAACATTTTTATCAATTGAGTTTTCAAATTTTTTTGGAACTAATTTTGGAACATGAGTTTAAACTTCTACTTATTTACCATTTTCCTTCGCCACTATAGTAGGAACAACTGATGTTTCAAAAAAAAATATTTATTTCGGTATTAATTGATCTAGAATTATTTAATTAATAAAAAAATAGGTACTGAAAAGAAGAATGGGTTTTAATAATGATAATTATTAAATTGATAAAGGTAGATTGACAGATGTATTTTTTACTCTTATAAGGTTTTCCATTATCATTACTTGAGAAAATATTTTCTTATTCTATTTTTCACACGGCTGATTTAATTTCTTTAGTGGTTTTTATTTAAAAATTATAAAACTTCATCTTTGTTAAGACTAAGCTCTGGATGTCCATAATTTTTCATAGACTTATGCACCAACAAATTCTAAAAGTCATTATTGAACATAGTTTTTAGTTCCTTCCTAAAATTTTTTGGAGAAGAATAATCTTTTCTAATTATTTTCTCTCATTATTTCCTTTTTTTAGTTTTTATTCCGCATCAAACACTTCCAAGTCTCATTTATTAAAAAATTCAATTTTATATGGAATACTTAGTTCATGTTAGACATCGTTTTTCTCTAATCAGAAAAAATTTCTCATGAACCGTTATCACATGATTTTAATATTCATAAATGTTATACAATTTACCAAAATGTTGTTTATAAATAAGTGAAACATAACAATTCTTGACATCGTCAATTTTTTCCTTATTGATTCATTAGAAAAAACACAAAAATCACCAAATTTATCTTTATCATGTTGATCAGAAAATCCAATATAAAGATATTTAGATCTTGTAATGTGTCTCAGTCTCCTTTCCCCAGTATTAAAAATCCTAACATCCATAATGTCACAAATACATCATCTGGTAAAAGATGATGCACTTTTCTTAATTTTTCAAAATATTAAACTATGTAAGATTTAAGTTTGGATTATTTTAAGGATCCAAGGTTCTTATAAATCTTGTGAGTAGGTTGATAAGACTATCCTTATGATGTAACTTTAATAAATTATACAAAATTCTAAATAGATATCTTATATTATTCAATAAATAGATTAAATATGATTACATACAAATCATCTTCAAATATATAATTCTATTGAAGATTATAATTCCTTCACTATTTATGGATAATGAGGTTCAAATTCCTTTTTTATAATAGATACTTTTTCCCATCCCTAAAACATTACAAATTTTTCTAATAAATAGTTGGTTTTTTATACCATGATTTCTAAATCAGACTTTCCTTCACAACTGCATGCCTAGAAAAACTTTTATCATAAGTCATATTTCTATTTTTATGAAAAGATGAACTTCTTTGATGAAGAAGCAGATCTGAGTGATAATAAACTTTTAGACTTAGCAGAAAAATAAGGGATGAGTGTCAAGATAGAATTATGAGAAAACTGATGTGGGATGTAATGACCCACTATGTTATATACAGGCTCAGAGGAGACCATTTTCTTTCCATATATCTTACACTTTAGAGAAAAACTCTAATCCTATATAGCATTTGAAATTAATACTTTTTTATTTAAATAATTATTATGATATCTTAATGTTTTCTATAAAAGAAATATTATCAGAATGAACAATCCCTTGAATACAAAAAATTTCAAAACATTGTAAAAAATTTGAACTCTATAACAGTTATGAATATTTAAACCATAATGAAACAATATAACTAATTTTTATTGAAGAAACTAAAATATTATGGAAAAAACCTCATGGATTAGAATTTTAACATTCAGTATGAATGTTTTTTAAGTAACATGTTCTTATTTGTTTTCTAAAACAAAATGCATCTGATGATATTTCTAACAAAAAGATTGTCCAAAAAAATTTATAGTATAAAATTTACTTCAAAAATATTTATGGAAAAAATTTTGTCCAAAAAAACTTAAAGAATTATATTTTTTATCAATAAATATTTATAAACACTAAAAATTATGAAAATAAATTTTTAAGAAAATAAAAAATTCAGAAAAATGAAAAATATTACAAAAATATAACATATAAATTCTCCCTTTAAAATTAATTTAATGAATGTAAGATTACTAGTAAATTATAAGTAAATATTAATAATCACTTGATATTAACCAGTATTAGGTTTTGTGTAATATATTCAAATTTATAGGAACAATAGGGTTTTCTAAAAATATCATCAAGTTGTTTTTGAATTTTAATAAATTCTAAAATTATAACTCATTTTTGTGTGTGATCCAAAAGGAAATGATATCTAATATCTATTTCATTTGGTATTGATTAATGTGATGGAATTTTAATTAATTCAATGTAACATATATTATCACAAAAAAATTGAGTTTTTATTGTCTAGGATTTTTCGTGTATTATTTTTAAATATTATACATAATTATTTTGAGACCAGACCTTTCAAAGGCATGCATTTCCAAGGCCCAGAGTGCATGAAATAAATGTTTGAAAATAAATTAAACTTTTAAACAGCGTGCATGAGTTATTTTCTAGAAGAAGTGGAATAAATTTAAAATTGGTGCCCGAATCAAAAATCGGAGGGTACCATTGCATTCAGAGCGGGGACTTTTTCATAGGTGGGGCCTGACATCGGCTGGCATGAGTCAGCTGTAAGAGTTATTTTTTGGATGTTTTAATGAAAATAAAATAAATTAATAATTTATTTTATTGAAAATGATTCATTTTTGTGAAGCAACCTAATCCTCCCCTATAAGTACATGCTTATGGCATGTTCATCGGGCTAGCTAAATAACCCTAAAAAATTTAGGATTTCCCATTTAAGTTTTGGAGGAGAACCTGTTGATGGATGACGACAATGTGATCGATCAATGCTTCCCGAATTCAAAGACCTTCACCAAAGAATGTGACCTTGTGATCGTTCTTTATCTGTATCGAGGTATGTGTTTTTTATTTTGATTTTCTTATTCCCCATTCTTCGATTAAATGATGAATGCGGATCAACCCACGAACAGGTTAATCCACGGATCATGCAGTCTTGTGGGAGGTTTTTTATTGGGATGATTTTGGGGATTAATCCACGATGTTAAAAATCCATGTTTTGATTCCTTCTGTTTAAAACCTTCTAAAGGGATCGGATTAATGCTGTGATGAATGACTGTGAGGTTCATTCTTCTTTTGTTATTATATTTTCTTCTTCTCTCTCCCATGTCTTCATCGTGTTCTTCGTGGGGCGATGAACAACAGATTAGTGCGCATCTGTTTCACATCGCAACAATCCCAAATTAAAGATTCGACAACGCAACGACCTAACGAAGGTGTTACGGTGATGGTGGTAGACGAATCTACCCAGTTTGGGCGAAAATTTTATTCAATCGTTCTTCACATGGATGATTGAAAAGAGTGTTGGGGTCGATCGAATGCCTAAAACCACCCAAAACATCGATGGCATCTTGGGGAGACCCTGGTTATTGAGTATCATGATGATCAGAAGGCTGGATCAAGTATCGAGAGAGTGCCGACGTGCAGCGACGAAGAATGACGGTTCTATAAATTTTCGAAGAACACATCATGTATCTCGAAGAACACAACGTGTGGGACTGGCTCAGCGGTGGCTAGGGTTCTTTGACGCACAAAGCGATGACACGGTGTATTATTTTAAGAACACTGTGTGTGGGTCCTTACATGAGACTCTCCATATATCTTGGATGATACTCAGACACGGGGTGGAGTACACAGCTGTGTACTCCACCACATGGCCAAACTAGTCCGGCTACATGGGTTACCCCATGCACTAGTTACACGGGTTGTAACACATGGGTTGAACCCATGTAACGGAAAATGGCCAGCATAAATTGATTCCTCCTTGGATAGAGGAACCTAGCGTGTCACTCCCTTTCATGTCATGCATATCTTCTTCTTCACGACAAGCCTTGTGACCCAGGCAGTTGTACACAGGCAGTACCCAGGGTCAGAGGACATGGTGTGTGCCCATTCTACACACCGTGTACTTTCAGTACAAGGATTGATCTTCATGTCCATTGTATCTTAGACATGTTTCATTCGAGTTAGTTCCCATTTAACTCTTTCCCATGGAGGTTAGGTATCGTTTCCTTTTTCAATAGTATGATCCATTAAATAGTGATTTCTAAGATAGAGTCAGGTGTCCCTTTGAGAGGACTGGAGAGACATACTCTGTCCATTATTGAACCTATTTAGAGTCAGGTATCAATGGGACTATTCTCATAGAGCTCTAATCCTCTACCTAGCAGGTGAATCTGGATGAGTTACGATATCCGCCAATGTCGTGGTAGGGATCCTCATCTCTGTATCGTGATATTTCCCCCACTCAAGAGTGTGTTATCTTATAATAAGTGTATCTATAACTCGTGAATTTTCATAACAGATGGTACATCTTAGATGTATGTCATTAGAGCTATCAGACTCGTGGAGTGAGTTCTCTTAGAATAGTGCTTTGTGGAATCTTCAAACTGAATTCCTAGTGGGGGTATGCGGTTCTGTAACTTGTCTCTAGATTTTAGGTCTAGGTTTTGATTATATGTTTATTTTTGTCACACATGCTATATATTTAGTAGAAATATATTATGTAGAACTGAATATACCTTTCCTTTAGGTATTTCTCTGTGGTTTTCAGGGTCCTCTACTGAGTATTTTTATACTCACCCCTACACGGAATTTTCCCTCACGTGTCGTGTCCTGTGCAGATGAGCAGCCTTTTGATGATGTCCAGGGTGTACTAGGATAGGACTAAGCTTTCTGAGTTCCCTACTAGCCGAGGTGTTCCTATGGCTATGAGCAGCAGTCCCAGTACCTCTTTCTGTTTATAGGTTGGACTTTGTAGTTTTCATACTCTTGTTTTTTGTGGGCTTGTATTCTAGCCCATTTTATTTTCAGTACTCTACTTCCCATCGTACTATGTTGTTTGAGATTCGTTTTATGCTTTCATTTTATTCCTTAGGGTTTTTTTACATTTTATCATTTGTGTTCTTGGAGAAGTGTGTGTGTCAATAGGTACATAGGCAATTCATCCTATGTTAGTAATATACCTACTCAGTGCTAGTCAACAGCCCATGCCCTATTGGAGGCAGGAATGGGGATTCACGCCATGGGCCCCACTGGGATAGGTCGTGATAGAGTGGTATCAAAGGTGGTTAGTTCTACCTTAGAACCAATATTATATGAGATTGGTTTGGGTCAACAATGTTAAGTGTTTTGAGCTCATCTTTCAGGCCAGAGACTCCAGTGTTGTTGTAGGGGGTCGATGTATCCATAAACGAGGACTATGATAACCTTATTTTTGACTTTGTACATGAAAACACTAGTTTCAGGGAAGTAAGAGATTGGTATATGCATCATATAGGAAAGGGATTTGTTTTCTATGTCGTTTTTGTTAGATATCTAGATATACTCTTTGACCATGGTACATCTTAATCTTTATAGGATGCCTCCACGACACATACCCGCTAGGATTCAGCAGAGTAATCAAAAGGATGACCCACTCATTGATGAGGCTTCAATACAGGGACCAGTTCTAGGTGTTTCCTCTAGGTGGTGTACATGTTATACCACCACTAGTGGAGCATCCCGTGGTACTTCAAGTACCGACCAAAGAGGGGTGAAGGCTGACCGTGCTTCCTAAGTTCCAGAGACAGAGACCCCTTATGTTCTGAGGCAATCCTGACCCTAGGTGGCTGAAGACTGGCTTGAGGTTGTGACCAGAGTTTTCAATCTCGTGAGGACACTAGTAGACAAGATGGTGATCCTAGGAGTGAGTCGCCTTCATAGTTCGACAGGACGATGGTGGAGTCTGACCACACAAACTCACGATGACGAGACTCTTTCATGGATGGATTTTTAGTGACTCTTTAGTGAGGATTTCTCACCAGTTACACTGAGAGAGGTGCGTATCCATGAGCTTATTCAACTCTAGTGTGGTATTTTTATGGTGGATGACTATTCATCGAGGTTCACCAACCTCTCCAAGTACTTGATGAATATGGTAAGGGGTCATTACTTCAGATCTCGGAACATTGAGCGAGGTATAATATGGGGCATTCGATCTAGTTTCATTCCTCTTTCCTTTCTGACTTATGTTGGAGTTATCGTACAGGCCTTAGTGATAGAGAGCTTCTTGGCGGAGCAGAGACAGCTGATGACAGTCAGCAATAGCCATATAGGTGCAGAAACCTTATCAGCATGGAGTCGATGTCCGGCATAGAGATCAAGATGTGGGATATGTCACAGGAGGACCTAGGACAGGGGTTTTCAAGTCCAGGGCTCTCAGTCTAGATCCAGCCAGCTTGGGGAGAGGTGATTCTACTCGTGTGACGGTAGGGGACATCTCGCTAGAGATTGTCCAACCCATCGAGCTGCTGACAGGGAGGCAGTGGATGGACCATGAAGGCAGAGGCAGAGAGTAGATAAGATAGACCCGCGAGGCAGAGGACGTGGAAAAGGAGCCGGGAGAGCTGCGGACAGTGGTAGACACTTCAATCTACTTCCAACACTTCCCCCAAGAGGTCTGCACTAGGCATAGGGAGCTAAGGGATAGGGGCGGGGATAGCAACATTCATTTGAGGCATACAACCCAGGGACTCCAGGGATGATATTAGGTATGATCTGTGTCTTCTCTAACTTAGTTATCATACTTATAGACATAGGTTCCATTCATTCCTTCCTCGCCACAAGACTTACGCGAAACATTGAGATTTTGGTAGAGCTGTTGACTCGATCCATATGCTTGGATACACTTATGAGAGGAGACTCAATGATCATTAACCTTTGAATATAGTGTTATCTTACCCTTGGAGGTGATAGTTTCATTTAGAACCTTTTGTTGGTATGGTCGAGGCCTTATGACGTCATTCTCAGTATTAATTGGTTATCCTCAGTCCATGCCCAGATTGACTACTTTAGGAGAAGAGTGTGGTGTGTCTGCAGCGATGGAAAGAGTTTTTTTGTCATTGAATGGGTGACTCAGGAAACATATAATGGGATCATTCATAGTTGGGTACATACGATCACTCATGAGTTGACTATCCTTAACCTTGAAGCATTAGATTTTGTAACCTTCTAGTTCCCAACATTGGTGGCAGAGTACAAGGACGTATTTCCCGAAGATGTTTCAAGACTACCTCCCCACCGAGAAATTGACATTTTCATTTAATTACACCCTAGGATGGCACCTAATCCCTCATCATCATGTCAGATGGCTCCCATAGAGCTTTGCGAGTTGAGGGTGCAATTGGAGGATTTTCAAAGAAAGGATTTCGTAAGACCTAGAATTTCACCTTAGGCGGCCCCACTATTGTTTTCCAAGAAGGTAAATGGGTGTTTGAGGTTGTGTGTTGATTATTGGTGTATGAACTAGGTAATGGTGAAGAAAAATTATCCACCATCGAGGAACTACGACCTCTTCGGCCAGTTGAGAGGGGCATAGTGGTTCTCGACGGTTGACCTTTAGTTAGGTTACCACCATATACAAGTACGGGATGAGGATATACTAAAGATGGATGTTAGATGCTGCTACAATAAATATGATTACTTGGTGATGCCTTTCAGCATGGAAAAATCCCCCTTAGTGTTCATGTGACTGATGAATCAGATCTTCCAGCCATACATAGACTGGTGCGTAGTGGTCTCTGTTGACAAAATCCTTGTGTACTCGACATCAGTGGAGGAGCATGCAAGACACCTTCAGATGGTTCTGGATGTACTTTGAGAGCACTAAAATTATTGGAAGATCTAAAAGTGCTAGTTCTAGATTCAGGAGGTCCACTTTCTGGGACATGTCATTTCAGAAGATGGAGTAGTTTTGGACACAACCAAGGTGGAGGCATTGTTAGCATGGGATCCACCTCGGATCATGACAGAGGTGCGCAGCTTCATTGGGTTGGAAGGATATTACTAGAGATTCATTCTTGATTTATCCTGAATATCAGCACTGATGACGTCCATGACAAGGAAGGGGAAACCACTCATGGTGATGGAGAAGTGTCAGCAGGCTTTTAAGAAATTGAGGCAATGTTTGACAAGCGCCCCGATCGTGATATTACCAGAGGAGGGTGTCGAGTACGTTGTTTTCTAGTGACGCATTGATGACCAGGCTTGGACGTGTCCTGATGTAAAGAAAGGAAGTGATTTATTATAGTTCATTCCACTTAGTCCACATGAGAATAACTATGTGAGCCACAATCTTGAGTTGGCAGTGGTAGTATACGCATTGAAGATGTTGTCACACTACCTTATGGGCGAGTAGTTCATCATCTACTCTACCCACAAGAGCTGCAAGTGCATATTCTCATAGAAGGATATGAATTTGAGATAGAGGTGTTGGCTAGAGTTCCTCCAAGACTATGTTTTCAAGATTATCTATACTCCTGGGAAGGGGAACAAGGTGGAAGATACACTTAGCATAAGTTCAATCTCGCAAATATTGAGCAAGGTGATAGAGTAGTTTTCAATGTTATAGTTATCCTTCATGGACAGAGGGGATACAGCTAACCTCCAGTTGATGGTTGTCACTCCACCACTCTTATAGTGAGTTAGGGAGGAAAACATTGGGGATGTCGACTGTGAGGATTTACATGTTCAGTTATCAACAGGACATGCTCTTGGTGGATATTCATAAGGTGGGGAGAACATATTTCTTTTCAGAAGACACACTGTTGTACCAGTGGCATCGCGAGAGAAGGTATTGATGGAGTTTCATATATCCCCCTTAGCGGTACCTCTTGGAGTGTCGAAGATGTACCAGGATCTTTGACGACAGTTCTAGTGGTCAGGCATGAAGAAGTCAGTAGCAGGGTTCATTTCTCAATTCCTTACGTGCCCGGAGGTGAAGGCTGAGCACTAGGTTTCATCAGTATTACATCATCGTCTGGAATTTCTAGAGTGGAAGTTTCATGGAATATATATGGACTTTATGATGGGATTACCACAGATGTCTAAGGGTCACGATTCCATCTGGGTGATTGTTGCCCGACTCACCAAATCATCCCACTTCTTATCTATTAGAGAGCAGAGTTCGCTAGAGATCTTGAGATGCCACTATGTGCAGAAGATAGTTCGGCTTCATGGCTTCCCTTAGATGATATTCTCAGATCATGATGCCCACTTCACATCTCGATTGTGGAAGAGATTACAGGAAGATTTTAGGACATAGTTACGCTTTTGCATGACATTCCATCCCAAGACCAATGGTCAAATGGAGAGAACCATTTAGGTTCTGGATGATATGTTGTGGGCTTGTATCTTGGACATTGGTCATAGTTGGTAGAACCACCAACCACTGGTTAAGTTTTCGTACAATAATAGCTACCACTCCACTATTGATATGGAACCATTCGAGGCTTTATATAGGAGACACTTTCAATCACCGCTTTGCTGGACCGACCTTAGACAGTCAGCACTCATGGTTCCAGAATTTGTGGGAGATACCACATAGAAGGTGGAGATCATTCGTGAGTAGATGAAGACTGCACAGAGATAGTATAAGTCTTATGCTGATATACAACAGAGACCTCTTGAGTTTGAGGAATGAAACTATGAATTCCTTAGGGTCTCACCTTGGTGAGGGTTGAAGATATTTGGTCGGGGCAGTAAGCTATCTCTAAGGATCATCATTCCTTTTCAGATATAGTGTAGAGTTGGTGAGGTGGCGTACCGCTTAGCTCTATCGCTACAATCGCATAGGGTACATGATGTCTTCCATGTTTCGCTGCTGAGGAGATAAGTGCATGACCCATCGCATGTCATCGACTGAGGAGAGATTTACGTCGAGGATGGAGAGACCTTTTCTAAGTACCTGCTAGTGATCGAGGATCGGTGAGAGACAATCCTTCGTGGGATATTGATTCCCTTGGTGCACGTTCAGTGGCAGCAGAGGAATCTTCCTGAGATCATGTTGGAGTGGGAGGCTCAGATCCATGGTTGGTACCCACATATTTTTTAGTAGACTTATTTTGTATTTTTGGGTATGAAAATCCCCAAGGTGAGGAGAATGTAATGTCTCAGATTTTCTGTGAATTATTTTTAAATATTATATAGAATTATTTTGAGACTAGACCTTTTAAACAGCGCGTGCGAGATATTTTTTCTGAAGAAGTGGAATAACTTTTGAATGGATGTCTGAATCAAAAATATGAGGGCATTGTTCCGTTCAGAGCAGTGACTTTGCCATAGGTGGGTCCTAACATCGACCGGTATGGGTCAGCTACAAGAGTAATTTTTTGGACATTTTAATGAAAATAAAAAAACTAATAATTTCTTTTCATTAAAATGCTTCCTTTTTTAACAGTAACCTAATAATCTATTATATGTACATGCGTATGGAAATTTCATAGGGTTATCCACATAACCCTAGAAATTTAGGATTTTCCATTGAAAATTTGAAGAAGAACCCGTTGGTGGATGACGATGACACCATCAATCGATGATTCCTAGATTCGGTGAACATCACCAACGAACATGACCTAGAGATTATCCTTCAACCGGATTGATGTAGGGTTTTTTTATTTTGATTTATTTATTCCTCGTTCTTCGACAAAACGACGAACACGGATCATCCCACGAACAGGTTCATCTACTGATTCCGCATTCTTGTGGGAGGTTGTATATTGTGATGATTTTGGGGTTTAACCCATGATGTTAAAAAACCATGTTTCGATTCCTTTGGTTTAAAGCATTATGACGAGATTAGATTAACATTTTTATGAACAATGGTGGGGTTCATTCCTCTTTTGTTATTGGATTTTCATCCTCTCTCTCGCTCACTCTCAATGTTCTTCGTGGGGCGATGAAGAATGGATCGTTACATGTTTGTTTCAAATCACAGTGATCCCAAATTAAAGATTCGACATAGAAACGACCTAGCAGAGGTGAAACGTCAATGGAGGCAGACGAGTCGACCTGGTTCGGGAGAAAACCTTCTTCGACCATTCTTTACGATGATGATCGAAATGAGTTTTCATGGCTGATCGAACACCTGAAACCTCCTGAAACATCAATGGAATGTCGGGGAGACCATGGATCTTGAGTATCACGACGATCAGATGTCTAGATCAAGTATTGGAAGAGCCCTGAGGCACGGCGATGATGAATGAAGGTTCTGGAAATTTTTGAAGAACATGGTGTGTATCCCAAAGAACACACCGTGTGGGACTGGCTTAGTAGTGACTAGGGTTCTGCGATACAAAAATCAATGACACATCGTATTCATCAAATAACATAGTGTGTGGGACCTTATGCGGGACTCGTAGTGTAACTTGGACAATACACAGACCTAGGGTGGAGTACACGACCGTGTACTCCACTACATGGCCAAACCAGGCCAGCTGCATGGGTTACCCCATGCACCAGTTACAAGGGTTGTGACACACAGGTAGAAGTCATGTACGGGCACATGGACAGCGTACAAGGAGTCCTCTTTGGATAGAGTAACATGATGTTTCACTCCCTTAAACACCATGTATATCTTATTCTTCATGACAAACCTTGAAACGAGGTCGTTGTACAAGGGCAGTACCTAGGGACAAAGGACACAGTGTGTGACCTTTCTACACGTGGTGTACATTTTAGTACATGGATTGATCTTCTTTTCCACCATATCTTGGACATGTTTCATTTAGGTTAGTGCCCTTTTATTTGTTCCCCTGGATGTCAGGTAGAGTTTTTTCTTTTTCAGAAGTATGATCCCTTCAGCAAGAATTTGAAAGATAGAGTCAGGTATCCCTATGAGAGGCTGAGAGTGAGATCTTCTATCCATTCTTGACCCTAGGTAGAGTCAGTTATCGACATGACTATTCCCACAGGGCACTGATCCTCTACCTAACAGGTGAATATGGATGAGTCACATTATCCGCCAAGGCCCCGACAGTGATCCTCATCTTTGTATCGTGATATTTCCTCACTTAGGAGTGTGTTCTCCCAGAATGAGTGCATATATCTCTCATGACTTTCCCGGATGGATAGTACATCTCAGAAAAATGTTATCAGAGCTATCAAACTCATGTAGTGAGTTCTCCCAGACGAGTGCTTCATTAAATCTTTGAACTAAATTCCTAGAAGGGGTATGTGATTGTGTAACTTCTCTCTAGACTATTGGTCTGGGATTTGAGTATATCTAGATTTTTGTTACTCTTGTTTTATGTTCAATAGGCATATATTGTGTAGAGCTGGCTATACATTTTCTTTGTGTATTTCTTTTTGGTGTTTGGGGTCCTCTACTAAGTGCTGTTATACTCACCCATGCACAAGCTTTTCCCGAACATGTCATGTCCTGTGAAAACATGCAGTCTTTTGACAGAGTCCTGGGCGGACAAGGACATGACCGAGCTTTCTGAATTCCCTATTGGATGAGGTGTTCCTATAGATATGAGAAGAAGTCCCAGTACCTTATTGTGATTAAATGTTTTACTTTCTAGTTTTCAGACTCTTGTTTTTTGGTGAGCTTTTATTCTGGCCTAGTTTACATTCAGTATTCTAATTTTTGTCGTAGTCAGTTGGTTAGGATTAGTTGTTTGTATGTATTTTATTCCTTAGTGTTTTTTACATCTTAGAATTTGTGGGCTTGGAAATGTCTGTGTGTGTACAGGTACATAGGCTATTCCTCCCATGTTTGTAATATGCCTACTCAGTGCTAGTCACCAGCCCTTGGCCTATTGGAGGCGGGCTTGGGGATTTGTGGAACGGGCCCCACTAGGACGAGTCATGATAGTGTTTTTCTAAAACTCATACCATTGTGATTGATTGTGTGTTTCCATGAAAACACTTGATAATAGAAACTTTCAGCTTCCATATATTCATTTTCAGTAGTGTATGGTGCTATTAATTATTGTTTCTTAAAAGGAAGACACTAAATATTCTCTTTTGAAATGAAATGTTCTGAATGAACTATTTTTATCCATTCTACATCCACCAAAGTTGTCATCCAAGAAAACTTTTAATTCAAAATAATTTGAAAATGAGTAAAATAAACATAGATCAATAGTTCCCTTAAGATAATGAAAAATTCATTTTATAGATTTAAGGTGATATTCATTTGGATCTTTTTGATATCTCACACATAAGCAGAGAGAAAAAATAAAATATGTATGACTATATGTTAAGTATAGTAAACTTTCAATCCTTATTCATATGATCTTCTGATAAACTGGTTTCCCATATTAATGAATATCTAAAGTAATTTAGGTTTTTATAGTATTACTAATACCTACAACATTTCCAAATCTAGATTTATTAAGAAGATATTTTTTATAATTAGGTTGATATATAAATTTTACTTCATGTTTTTATAAATTGGAAAACCTATAAAATATTTAAGTTCTCCCATAATGATCATTTGAAACTCATATTTCATATAATATAAAAGGGAATATATTAAATATTTTTTAGTTAATCCAAATATAATTCCATCAACACAAATTTGAACAATGATGATGTTTTTAAAACATTTTTTATAAAATGTTTTGGATTTGAAGCTCCCTTAATAGAGTTTTTTTGTTCCAAAAATCCATTTAACCTATCATTCCAAGCTCAAGGGGCTTGTTTGTGCATGTAATGTTCCTTAGTGAATTTCAAAAAATGTTATGGATATTTCTTTTATTTTCAAAAATATGGGGTTGTTCTACACAAACTTCTTCCTATACATATTTTTTAATAGATTCACATTTCACATAAATTTGAAATTGTTTTAATTAATTAATGTTTAAAATGCTAGAAGTATTCAAACAGCTTCAAGTCTTATTGTCGGAGCACATGTTTATTCATAGTCTATTCCCTATTGTTGATTTTATCACATAGAAATAATTATATCATTACTTTTGACTATTATTTCATTCTCATCACATTTATTCCAAAAGAACCATTTCAATTTAATTAAAGAATTATATTTAGGCCATTAAACTAAATAATAAACTTGACTCTATTCAAATTAATTGCATTAAAATTCATGGATTTTATCCAATATTGATCACCTAAAGCATCCTAATGATTCTTAGGTTTAATTTCAGATAAAAAATACATAATGTCCAATTTCATTTTTCATGGAACTTATTGTTATAACAGGATTATCTACATAACCCATGATATTATAACAATAATTATTCTTAAGAAATTAAGGATTTCTTAGTTTTGAGAAATTCTATTCTTCAACAACATGTTGAAAATATTATATTGGTATAACATTAGAAATATATCCATTATTAATTATATCATGAGAAGAACTTTTCAACAGAGATTTAAAATCTATTTTATAAATCACATCTGAATATATGGATTGATTTTTTTAAAAACAAATGTATCCATTTCATAAAATTTAACATATACTATTACCCCAACAATACATTTTTTTAAGTAAATACTCTATATTCCTTACTAGTTAGAGAATAACCTAAAAAAATCCCTCATTATATTTTGGTTCTAACTTATTTAATTTATATTTAGTATTCAAAATTAATACCTTTCATATAAAAACATTGATGAAATCGTGTATTAGTTTCTTATAGGTCCACAACTCAAAAGTATTTTTTTAATAAAAGGTGTTACTAAAACTCGGTTTAAACAATAAAAGACTTTAATAACTGCTTCAACTAAAAAACAATTAGAAACTAAGTATTTAATCATCATGGTTCTTTTAATATCTATAATATTTCACTTTTTATTTTCACCTAAAACATTTTTTGGTTGAGTTAAAGGTGGTGAAAGTTATAAATTATACATTTTTTACTAAAAATGTTTTAAAATTGGAATTAGTAAGCTCTCTACAATGGTCTCAGTTAATAGTTATCAAGGGGTGTTTTTTATAATTTTTAACTGAGGTTAAAAAAAGTTTTAAAACAAATAAATTCTTCATAATTATTTTCTAGAAAATAATCTCATGTATATCTAGTGCAATCATCAACTAAAATGTATACGTAGTATTTCCACCAATAATCCATGTTTTTTTAGGTCCAAATACATCCATGTGCACTCTATATAATGCATTAGAAGTTGAGACTTAACTAGAATATTTAAAACTTGAGTTGTGTTTCTCTCTAAATTGATAAGTATCAGAGACTTTTGTAGTATCAAAACTATGTTCTTGAATTCCATTATCAAGTCCTTTCTTAGATAACATAGCTAAATTTCTAGAATTATAGTGTCCCAATATTCTATTCCATAAACAAAATTTATATTTCATTACACTAAGACTAGGTAGATCTTTTCTCCTAACACTATTACAAAAGAGGCATTTAACAGTACTAGAATCTTCCTTTATCAGCATTAAAACAACACTAACTACCGGAGTGCAGCTAAAATCCCTTGAAGTTTATCTGTGCTATAAAATAATTATTAAATGGATCCTTTATTAGAACTAAGAAAATTGTTACCAAATAACCCCTTTATCAAAGTTTTTTATCACTATTAAAATACCCTTTTAACAACTCTTTTCTAACCACTGTTAAAGGACCCATTTAACATTTGTTTTTTAGTGTTGGTAATGTCACCTTTAACAGTGCTAAAAATCACTATTAAAGGGGTAAAATTATATTTTTTTCATACATATATGAGCACAACCCCATTATTAGTGCTTTTATAATGCATTAATAGCACTGCACCCCCCATACCCACCCCCTTTCCAATACTTTTCACCCCACTACCACTTTATTAGTGCTTTGAAAATTTACATCCTGATGATCCCACCTAGAATTGAACCCCTCACTTCTTGGAATGTATTTAAAACTAAACTGTGTTTTTTTCTATTTAATGATTTATTATTTGAATATATATTTTTAAATATATATTTTTAATTCATATATTTATATAATTATTTTTAAGTTAATTTATAAAATATATGTGTGTTTGTGTTATATATATACTTATATTCATTTAAAAATATTATATATTGCATTCAATTACATATATTCGAATATAATATATATAAATATATGTTTATTAATTCAAAAATATATGTAAATATTAACATTATAAATATATTTGTATAATGTAAAAATTGGTCAGATATTGTTTTAAATACATTTTTATAATATATATTTATTTAAATATATATGAATATATATACATATATATTTTCTAATTATTGAACCACACATGTCTATTTATAATCATTAATTGTATAGGTATATATATTCATATGAATACATTATTATAACATAATTAAAATTGATGATTTTTTACATTAAATAAAATGAGTAATAATTACTTATTTTATATATTTAAAAATATATTTCTCTATAAATATATTGTTATATGAATTTTTAAATGCTATTTATTATTAGTAAATATATGAACATATGCATGTATTTAATTATAAATAAAACTACATTGTGAAAAATGATAAAATTTCAAAATCATAATATCAATATTAATGTAATACATGAGAATATATTTAGTCTCTAATAAAAATCGAAAACTTTTCCCCTTTAAATGAAGTTGAATTTCTAAATAATGTTAAAAATTGGGGTACCCCAACTAAAAATTCAATTTTGGAGAACTTATGGGCCTTTTTTAGCTTCAAAATCTATGATAGGGTATTCCCCCATGTCACTAGGGTAATGATTTTGTCGCAGGATTCTATTTGGTATGTGTTAGAGCTCAAACGAACACTCAGATCAAAATTTATGGTCTTTTGAGGTTTAAGATATATTTTCAAATTATTTTTATTCTTTATTATTATTTGATTTATTTATCTTCCGGTTATTATTATATGACTATAACATTATTATAATAATAATAAATTTATAAATTAAAATTATTTTAAAAATTATTTTATAATTAACTTTCACTAAATATAATATATATTAAGTGTAAATGCATGTTTATCCTTAACTAAAACATATTTAAAAATATATATATTATATTTAAATCAATATAAATATATTTATATATTAATATATAATTATTAATGAAATATAAATTTTAAAATATATGCTTTACCAGTGCTAGTAAAGAAACACTTATACAGGGGGGTCTTTATTAGTGCTTCCAAAAAACACTGATAAAGACCCCCCCCCCCCCCCTCATTGAATTTTTAATAGAACTATAAAATGGTGGACTTTATTGATGATTGTTTACATGAACTGATATAGGGGTCTCTTTAGTAGAACTTTTTTTAGTGTTGTTAAAAACCCCCTTTAACAACACTTGAAAAAAGAGATGTTAAATACCTTCTTTGACAGTGCTTTTTCTAGAATTGAAAAGGGGGTATTTAACATCACTTTTAGATAGTCTTGTTAAAACATTATCACTAGATAAACCCATTTTTTATGTATTGTAATGTCTTATAAGTTTAGTGCGAAAGCATCCTCATACTGATTGGGAGAAATAATAAATTCTTAATTTGAACTATAAATAGTGCATTTATCATTCTTGAAGTTCACAAGGTATCCCACATCACATAATTTAATTTTGATAATATGGTTGTTATAATTACCAAAAAAACAAAAAAAATTAAAATTAAAAAATTTACAAGATGAACAATGTTACATATTCTCAAAATATCTCTTTGAGGATTATCACCAAATTTAATGTTTCTGCCTATTATTTTTAGAATCTTATTGATGAAATATTTATTGTTAGTCATATGTCTCAATAAACAACTATACATATACAAAATTATGTTTTTGATGCATTTATTATCATCCATAAAAAAGATTAGATCTTTAAAACCCAAACAAGCTTGGTTTCAATACTATTGGAATCTAATATTTTAGGAATCCACCTTTTTTCAAATTTACCATATTGAGAAAATATTAACTCATTTGAAATATAATAATTGTGATATCATATGGATTGGACATTATTCAAAGAAAATTTATTATTCTTGTGGCCACCACTTTGACATTTTGTGAAAAATTGATCAGTTTTTGGAACAAAGTAATTATTTTTACATATAGGTGTTTTTTTAGTAAAATAAATTCTAGATGCACCATGAGGTGGTCTAATTTGATTATACATCTTATCAAAGTTTCCATTTCCATTGGTAAACATTTACACAATATATTTTGGACAAGATGTTTCAGAATTATTTTTTATAACTAAATTTTTATCCACGATAGTAGTTGCATTCAAATAATGTTTCTCTAATTCATTAGAAATGTTAGTTTTGTGGAAGTTATACTTTTCTAATTCTTAAGAAATATTATTTTTATGAAAAAAAAATCATCTAGATCTGTTTAATGATATTATATTTTAATAGTTAAAATATATATTATTGAGTTTTTTTTATATGTTTATATTGAGTAACATCATGCTTTTTAGTTATTTTATAATGCTCATTTTCTAGTAATTTTCAAAACCTAAAACCTCTTCAAAAATTGATAATTGCTTATTTTATTCTTATGAAAAATAATATTCATTATAATATATAGAACTATTATCATCAATATCAATATCATGGTAATTAAAATTAAGAGTGAGTTTTTTATAGATTCATCTATTACCTTTTCCATGAAACAGTTGTTAATATTTTGAATTTCTATATAGAATTTGATAATCATGCTAACTTCACTAACACTTTTTGATGAATTATCTAAAGAAATATCTCCAGAAATATCATACCAATTATAGAAATATTTCATACTCTTATTATTCTTATACTTATAATAAGTAATATAACTTATTTCATAATTCTTTCCCTTTTTAACATTTCTTTCCAAATTTGGAGAGTTCAGCCTTATATTACTGGATTTATTTCTTTAATAAAAAATAACATCTAAAAAGCCCTTATTATTACTTCTTTTCTTCTAATTATTCTTATAACTATATTGTAAATACTTATTAAACTTATCTTATTCATTCTTTTCACAACATTAACCAATCCATTTCTAGACTGTTCTAATGAACTACTATTAGATTTAACTATTACTTTATTCTTTTTATAATACATTAAATATTTTTCAGTATAATTTACCTTACATGAACCATTAAAAGTGTTAGAAAAAGTAACTCTATAAATTTTATTCTTCATCTTTTCTGCATCCCTTTTCAATATTCCCTCATATTTCATAATATTTCATATCAAATCATATAGAGTATTATTTTTTATTATCCTAGTAACAATCAAAGAGGTTCTATTGGATCTTTATTCATAATTAATAAACCCTATAACCTTTTCAACTAATATTTCATTAGTAATATCGTTATATCCAGGTGATTGTAATCTCTTAAAAATATTCAGGAATCTTTGGTCCATCTTTTCAATAGTTTCACTAGGTAAAAAATCAAAATTCTTGAAGGTCATTAAATAGAATATGTCCTCTTGTTCAATATCTATAGAAGTTCCAAATGAGTTACCTCCAACTTCATCAAAATACTATTTATAGCTTCACAAGATGATATTTTAATATATATATTTCTACTCATAGAACACAATACAGTATTTATCACATGGTAATGTAATTAATATTCTTGTTTCTCTTGATTTTTAAAATCCGAAACATCCTTTTAAGGAATCTTATAGTTTCCTGTCAATAGAAAAAAATTCAACACCTACATTGATAAAATAACATTTTTATTCTATATCTTCAATACTCATAATCAACACCATCAAATATTTGTGGTATTCTAGGATTTAAATTTTTTAGTGTACCAACATTTAAACCTACAATCATAAGGATACAAAAATATTTATACAATTTACACATTACTGTATTAAAAATTTATATAAAAACAATTTATAAAAAAATTAAAAAACTATAGAAGTAAAAAATAGCAAGTAAAGTAGTATAACCTACTCTAATACCAAATTTTTTGATCATAATATTTTATGATAAATACAATGGGGGTGAATTATAGTTAAAAAATTGAACTAAAATAAAATAAAAATATTGTTTGTTATATTGATCGGACTAAGAAATAATCTGATGATCATAGTATGTGAATCAAACTAAGAAGTGATATGATGAGTCAGAGTAACTAATATGTCTTAAATTCATTCTAAAAAAAAGATATTATAAAATATTATTTAAAAAAACTATCTTATATAAATAAATAGTTGAATAACAACTTGATTAAATAAGTAAAATAAAATATTATAATAAAGTAACAATGAGTTTCCCAAATAATTATAAAATATTTTATCTCTTTAGAATTAAGAGTTGATGAATTTAGAAATCCTAACTTAGGGTATCCATGTTTTTTAAATAAATCATAAGGTCTACACTACCACAGCAAGAAATCCGTCAATTTTAAGATCAGTAATAGATCTGTATTCTAATACCCTATAAGCCCTTTATTAGACTGATTAGTATCAATAGTCTTCATATCCCTAAAATCCCTCAATTGTAACCTCTATCAAACATGAGAATACAAAATAAAAAATGATCTAATTAATTTTCAATCCTTGTAATGTATTACATCAAAAATCAAACTTTTAAAACATTAAAAAATAGAATGTAATGTAACGACCCGAATCTAGAGCCACTCAACTGGTGCCCCGTACCTGGTTCATCACATGACCTCAAGTGAATTTCCCCAAATTCCAGAGGTTGTCGACTAGCATAGAGGGAATTGGTGAGTCATTGGGGAAACTATGCCCTCATTTGGTAAGGTATACAAGGTAAGGAAAATAACAGTCAATAGTGGAAGCAGAAAACAGCGTACAATAACTAAAACTAAACAGTGGAAGAAATGAATATATAATAATGATGATAATGATGCAGTAGGTACAAGTATCTAAGGAAAGAAGAAAACATAAAAACTTGCTGAAATACAACTGAGAAAAAAAGTATGAAAAGTAATCAGTAACTCCAGCAGCATCTCAAGCCTAAGCTCGGTCATATGCTCTCTAACTCCAACCATCAATCATATACCTGAAGTAGAGGGTCCATAGTCCCTATCCACACCTGCAACAATATAACCTTTTTGGGCTGAAAAACAGGACCCAAACTGCGTGTGAGACAAATCCCAGTAGGCAACCACAACAAGATCTGTTCCCTACTGTCAGTGAGTAATATAGCAGAAGTAATGAAAGTAAATGTAGTAATGAACTTGGAGTGCACGGGTAAAAAATCCTACCAATTACCATTAACAGTAATTTAACAATTAATTCATTCCTTCAATCAAATAACCAAGCAATATAGCAAGGCACCCTATTCCAAGGTAAACAGGTAACACAGAAGGCATCAAAAGACTACCTAAACAAATAAATAGGCCAAAAGATCCAAGCTTGTTCTTTGGCTTGGTAGAATCATCTAAACCAACCAAACATTCCACAATCACACTAACTCTCTGGGTGGATCAAACTAGCAGACCCCTATAGTCAAGTAAGCATACAAAGGCATAGACACTCTGGGAAGCACTCACATTGATTCCCCTAGGGTCTTGTATCTTTAGCTACAGACTCTCTGAGGAAGCTCTTACGTCTAATTCCTCATGTGGTATCGATACGTCCATAAACTAAGGACACTCTTATGAAGCACAAAGTCCAATTCCTATAGTTCATGCATATGAAACTAATTCAAACAGACCCCCTAGGGAAGCACTAAACCGTCTATTCCAACTTTGGTCTCCCACACCAGGTTCTCACAGCCCTGAGCAGTCTAATCATGCGTAATCGACTGTTATTAGCCTTAAGTAATTTTAGAAAATACTTGGATAAAATATAAAATGCATCAAAAGAATTAAAACAGCTGGAAACACTTGAAATTAGTTATAACAACCAATCTAGAAATTGTAATAGGGTTTCCCTTGCAGGAAAACTGTTCCAAACGGCGATAAACAGCCAAAAAGGGATAACACCCATGGGGTGATCCTCAAACATGAAAACAAGCCTATATTATTATGAATTAACCTTAATCTAACAAGAAATATAAGGCAATTAAACAATAGGACTAAAATCCCAAACCTCAGATACCCTAAACATGGGAATCTGGCACTTTTGCACAAAAACTAAAGGACATTCAACTAAGAGAAACAAACCACCTACTTCGATCCTAGAAGATTGATATACTTGAACCTCGGCCTGTGAATCGGCCTAGAATGGAGTAGATCTGCAAAAATGTCTAAATAGTTCAACCTATGATAACTCTCATAAGAGAAAGAATCAGGAAATGTGGCCAAAGAAAGACCAAGAACTCACCACTCGGAATCTATTAAAACCGATGGTTTTCGATTCAAATAACCAGTGATGTATCGGTGGATTGGAAAATATTCAGCCTCCTCGGATGCTTTGGATGGAATCAGGTGAAGAAGAAGATGGAAATATGGATTAGACGTGGCCCTAGTCCATTTAACAAAATAAAAATCAATTACAAGGCGTGTACTTCTGGAGTACACAGTGTGTACTTGCCTTTTTTCATACTCCGCTTTAGGCGGCCTCTATTTCGCCCTTACATGTTTGTGTGTGTGGCCATGACACGGCCAGCACACGGATTCTAGTGGCATAAAAATACATGGAATGTACTTATAAAGTACATGGCGTGTACTCTGAAAATTTCCATATTTTCCTCTTTTTCTCAAAAACTACCAGAAAAGGAAAAACATACCTAAAAAGAAGATCTGGGTTCTTACAAACTTCCCCCTTAAATAAATTGTTCCCCTAATTTCCCTAACAAGGTGGAGAAGAAGAAACCTCGAACAACTCTAGTCACTATGATTGCATATCGGCCTCCCTCTCCCAAGTCTCGTCCTGTACACGGTCGTGCTGGCATAGCACCTGCCCCAGAGGAACAGACCGGCCACGGAGTACCTTTTTACTACGATCAAAAATATTGATAGGAAGATCCTCTAATGATGAATCCTGCTCCAGCTCAACCTCCTCGGGTTGAAAAACATGAGACGGGTCTGAGAAATAATGTTGAAGCTAAGAAACATGGAAGACATTGTGAATAGCCTGGCACCTCTGAGGTAACTGCAACCTATAAGCAACCATCTCGACTCTCTCTAGAACCTTAAATGGCCCAACTTATCTCAGTGAAATCTTACCATATCTGTTGATCCTCTTGTGTCCCATCCTCGAGGTAACACATAGAAAAACCTAATCTCCGACCTTGAACTCCAAGGGTTGTCTCCGCTGATCAGTATAAGATTTATGTCGAGACTGTGCAGTATCCATCCTTTTCCGAATCAACTCCACCTGTCTAGTGGTATCCTGAACAAGACAAGGTCCCAGCATAGCTTCCTCTCCTGCCTCCAGCCAACACAAGGGTGATCGGCATGGCCTACCGTACAAAGCCTCATAAGGTGCGATCTGAATAGTTTCTTGAAAACTATTATTGTAAGAAAACTCCACTAGTGGTATATGTATCTCCCAAGAACCTCCAAAATCAAGGACACAAGCTCATAGCATGTCCTCTAGCACCTGAATCATCCGCTCTGACTAACCATCTGTCTGGGGATAGTAAGATATACTCAGAAGTACCTGTATACCCAAAGCCTTCTGTAGCCCTTGATAGAAATGCGACGTAAAGAGGGCATCCCTATCTGAAATGATAGTACTCAAAATTCCATTCAAGCATAAAATCTCACGGATGTACAACCATCCAAGATAATCGACACCAAATATCTCCTTAATCGGCAAGAAGTGAGAAACCTTCATTATCTTGCCAATGACAACCCATACCACGTCATTACCTCGAGGCAATACCGATAACCCTATCACGAAGTCCATCGCGACATCATTCCACTTCCACTCAGGAATGGGTAGCTATTGTAAAATCCCTAGTGGTCGCTGGTGCTCCACCTTCACCTACTGACTGGTGGAACACCTCATGAAAAAACGAGCAACATCACTCTTCATACCCTGGCCGCCAATACCGGTGGGGTAGATCACAATACATCTTGGTGACACCAGGATGAACTGCCCAAACTGAGGAATGAAATTCTCACATCAGCTCTTCACGTATATCTGATCGCGCCAAAACATGCCCCTAAAAACGAAAGATCACACCCTCTCTTACGGTCCATCCAGGAAGAGGGTCCTCTCCTGTACTCTTTCCTGTAGGACTAGGCCTTCAAAATCTGATAGCTTCCTCATTTTAACTCAGTCAAGAAGGGAAGAGGTAATAGCTACAGAAGAGAGAAAAGTCTAACCATGTCTTTCGTGCACCTCCAAGTGCATTTCAGAGAATAGATCCATAAGCTGCCACTTGCTTTTGGCCTCCTGAACTTCCTGCATCTGAGTCCTCATGCTCAGAACATCCGCCCTAGTGTTGCCTTTCCCAGGGGTATAAGAAAGCTCGAAATCGAAAGAATGTAGGTACTCAACCCACCTCCACTGTCTCAGATTTGATTCACGCTACATGAATATATACTTGAGGCTCTTGTGGTCATTATATACCACAAAATGATCTCCCAGAAGATAATGTCTCCAACAATGCAAAGCATGAACAACTGCAGCCAACTCTAGGTCGTGCATAGGATAGTTCATCTCATGTGGCCTCAACTGTCGAGATCCATATGCAATAACATGATCCTCTTGCATATTCTCTTCTCCAAGCCCGATGCTAGATGCATCACAGAAAACTGTATAACTCTTGCCTGGCTCCGGAAAAAATAGAATCGGTGTTGAAGTAAATCTCCCCTTCAGCCCCTGAAAGGTTGAATCATAGGCTTATGACCAAACATACTTCACCCACTTCTTATTATATCCCATAAACGAAACTGCTATGCATGAGAAGTCCTGTATAAACTGCCTGTAGTAACCAGCCAGCCCTAAGAAACTTCATACCTCGAAGACATTATTTGGGTGCTCCTAGGTAACTACTACTCTCACCTTCTATGGGTCTTCTGATACTTCTGTCTCTGAGATGACATGACCCATGAAGTGAATATCATCCATCCAAAATCGGCACTTTGAGAGATTAGCATATAACTGATGCTCCCTCAATGTACTCAAAATGATCTCAAGATGATTAGCATGGTCATGTCGAGTGTGAGAGTACACCAATATATCGTCCATGAAAACTACCATGAAAGAATCCAAGTAAGGATGGAAAACTATGTTCCTCATCCACTTGAAAACTGTTGGCACGTTCATGAGTCCGAACAGCATAACCAAATACACATACCGACCATACCTGCTCTGAAAGGTTGTAAGAGGTATATCAAATGGTCTGACACACAACTGATGATAGCTAGATCTCAAGTCGATCATCGAGAAAACTCTGGTTCCTCAAAGCTAATCAAATAGATCATCTATTCATGGAAATTGATATCGGTTCTTGACCATCAACTGGTTTAGCTTCCGATAATCCACACAAATCCGTAAAGTATCATCCGCCTTCTTTGAAAACAGAATGGGCGAACCCTAAGGAGAAGTACTGGGTCAGATAAAACCCTTTTCCTGCAACTCCTCCAACTACTTCTTGAGCTCCTGTAACTCAGGTGTAGCCATCATATAAAGAGGTATGGATACTGGTGCTGCTCCTGGAACAAGCTCAATAGAGAAGTATACCTCTCTCTCCATAGTAAAACCTGAAAAGTCGTCTATAAAAACATTTGGAAAGCGATAAACCACTGAAGGAAAATCTATCTGAGAAGTCCCCTGGTCATCCAGATATAAGCTAGAAATCTGGGCCATAGCACCACCCAACCCATGATTCTCTGTTCTACCTCTACTTTCCTGGACATCCCATTCTCCCTTGTGAAAAAAAGATCTTCCCTATGGTGATGTGAAACTCACCCTACAGTGATTGAAATCGACAAAGGAATGAAAGGGGACTAACCAGTCCATCCCGAGAATGAAATCATAGCCTTTCATCTCCAAAACATTGATATTATAAGAAAAACAACACCCACCAACCTCAAGGGGGGAAGTCTAAGCACTGACGCATGCTAGCAGTTCTAATTCCCAAGGGAGTGTCTAGTGTCATCATATCCTCAGAAGTGTAAACAGTAAGACTAAGGCTTTCCACAGTATGCACAAAAATAAATCTATGAGAAGATACTATATCGAAAAGTGCAGAGGATAAAACTGAGTCTACTAAAATTGTACCTCGAACTGTAGAAGTCCAGGATCCTGCTTCTGATGAATCTTCTCTACCGCAAAAGTCTGGCCTACACCACGACCCTATGTAGCAGCCTAAGATCCCTGAGCTGACCCTCCCTGAGCATGACCACTGCATCCACGACCTCTACCCTGGAATGAATGACCTGAAGAACTCTAACCCCCAGTCTTTTGTGGAACTGGTAATCCTGCTCCTGTATGTGGAGTCAAAACTGATCCTCCATCAATAGCTGCTAGAAGTAAAACCTTGCAAAAACGCTGTAGATGACCCATCTTGCCGCTAGATCGGCACTCCATTGGATCTCTCGGGTAGTGAGGCTTCTTATTCCCACTTTTTCCACACATATATCACAACAATTGGTTTCCATACGGAAGATCTCATTTACTGTAAGGAATACCTCGCTTCCTCGAGTCACCTCATGTAGACTCTCGGTGGCGCTTCCTGCTATCTATCTGAAATTAATCATCCCTGGGTGTTGAACCTCCCTAGTCCATAGCTCTAGTCATACTCATATTTCTCTCTGTGAAAAGCACATGGTTGAATATTAGAGTAATATAAGTCAACTGAAAGATGTTCACCTGTGATTTTTTGTCCGGTCTGAGGCCTTCCTCAAACTTCCTTGCAAAAAATAGCTCCTCATTGCCCAGGATGGGATTGAAAAGTTGTAACTCTGTGAAGCGAGAGGAATACTCCATAACATTGAGAGTAACTTGCTACAGGTTCATAAACTCTTTGCCTCTCTCATCCCTCAGCATCGTCGGTTAGAAGTAGTCGTAGAATGTATGATGAAACTTGTCCCAAGCTGTAGCCTGCTGGCACTCTGCCCGTGAAACCACATCCCACAATCTTTTGGAAGAATCTCGTAGAATATAAGTCGAGATCTTCACTCTCCTCTCTAGAGACATCTCCAGGTGCTCGAATATGGATTTCATGGCTTCTATCCATGACTCTATAGCATGTGGTCCTCCATCCCCTATGAACATGGGAGGGTGTTGTTGCTAAAACAACATGCATCAGCTCTGCCATAGACGGGGCAGGATGTTGAGCTCCTTGGAAGGCCTACATGAATCTCATGAAACCCTATCTTAACTGAGCATTGGCTCCAGTGTCTGGAATCACTGCAGGTTCCATGTCCGGAAAGATAGGAGGAACTACTGGTAGTCCCTGATCTACCATATCATGTGTACGGTCACTGCCTGGTTCCTGACATGCAACGGGACGACATCTTGGAGCCATAACTCTGCAAGGTCAAAAGCAAACTTTAGATCACATTACCAGGAACTGAAAACTAGGATCATAAGAAGGGAACCGGGAAATAAGCATTCAAAATTTACAGATCATGATTACACGGCGTGTATAAGGACTACACACTGTGTTTCATTAAGTCATTTACATGCATGTGTACTCCTACCTAAACAAGTCATGTAACACCCAAAATATACGGTGTGTTGTCCCAACACATGGCGTGCACTTGAATTATCTTCCCTTTCGGAGTCCTTATACACGGTTAAGCCACACGGATCTCCTAATACAAAACTACACAGCGTGTTCAAGTTATACACAACGTGTACTTAACAGGCATCACCTGGCCCGTGTTGTCAGTGGCACGGCCTATGTGCCTAGGTCACACAACACTGCGTGTTCCAGAAGGACACGGAGTGTACTAAGAAGTCATAACAGACCGTGTGTTTAGTTACATGGTAGGGTACATGGCTAACACTACACAGAGTATTTTAGGAGGACACAACATGTAAGAGAGAGGATAACACCGACCCGTGTTGTTCGTGACACGGCCAGGTACCTAGATCAAACTACACGGCATGTAAAATTCAGACACAACGTGTATGTGAGAAGATAACACGACCCGTGTTGTTCGTGACATGGTCAGGGTACCTATTTCATACAACACGGTGTGTTCCTAAAAGATTTTTCACAACCTCGTACCCTTTCTCGAACGGTCAGTGACAAGGCTATAGACTACGTGGCATGTATTCATAAAGTAAAAGCCATGTATTCTGGGTTTTTCCAGACAGTAGCCTCAGAACTGCACCAGATCCCAAAAAACAGAGAAAAAAACAAGCATTAAGGTTCCAAATTCTGATCCGTGGGGGCCCATACTCCCCATAAATCAAATCATGGCATCATAAAAATACATATAACAAGTAAATAGTATAAAAAACTCCCGATCCACCAAATTCCGATCTTCGAGGGCCCATAACACCTCTAAGACCAATGTTTGGCATCCATGATAAAGAAGATCTAATCAAACAATACCCTATCAACATAGTAGGTATTCTATCACAGGATCTATCACAACAACATTCATAGTCTACCACAAATTCTATCAAAATAGCATGCAACATTTAATGCAATTTAGATGGCATGGAAAAATGCATGACATGTTATTTTCTACCAAGTGCTTATATGATGCATGAGATGGCATACCCTCATCTCATCGGGTTGCGACAAAATAGAACCACAATCATATAAACAGTAACATCACAACACAAGTGCCACACCCTACGGTGAATTCAATTAAACTGTAACATTTCCAAAACTTGAAAATTGTAATATTCGAGGTAACCTGTATTTTTCCCTGTACACGGGTTCTAGAACTCCCAAGCACAGCTATTTACCATTTACCTATTCCTTCCCATCCCTGTATAATGACCCTAAACAATAAGTTAATAGAAAAGAAAATGAAAGAACCTCCTCTGATACAACTTTGTAACAACCCGAATCTGGAGCCACTCAACTGGTGCCCCGTACCAAGTTCTCCACATGACCTCAAGCGCATTTCCACAACTGCTAGAGGCTTCCGACTAGCAGCGATGGCCTTGGTGAGTCATTGGGGAAACTATGCCCTTATTTGGTAAGGTATACAAGGGAAGGTAAATAATAGTCAATAGCAGAAGCAGTAAACAACATACAATAACTGAAACTAAACAGCGGAAGAAATGAATATATAATAACGATGATATTGATGCAACAGGTACAAGTATCTAAGGAAAGAAACAAACACAACAATGTACTGAAATACAACTAAGAAACAAAATATGAAAAGTAAGCAGTAACTCCATCAGCATCGCAAGCCTATGCTCGGTCCTATAATCTCCTGCTCCAACCAAATTTCATGTACCTAAAGTAGAGGGGCCACAGCCCCTATCCACACCTACAACCATATATCCATTTTTGGCTGAAAAGTAGGACCCAAACAGGGTGTGAGACTAATCCCAGTAGGCAACCACCACAAGATTTGTTCCCTACTATCAGTGAGTAATATATCATATGTAATAAAAGTAAATGTAGTAATGAACTAGGAGTACACAAGTAAACAATCCTACCAATTACCATTCAAAATCATTTAACAATTAATTCATTCCTTCAATCAAACAACTAAGGAATCTAGCAAGGCTCACTGTTATTAGGTAAATAGGTAACACACCATGCATCAAAAGACAACCTAGATAAACAAGCAGGCCAAAATATCCAAGCTTATTCTTTGTCTTGGTAGACTCATCTAAACCAACAAAACATTCCACAATCATGCCAACTCTCTGGGTGGCTCAAACTAGCAGACCCCTATAGTGAAGTAAACATACAAAGGCACATACACTCTGGGAAGCACTCACGTCGATTCCCTTGTGGTCTGGCATCATTAGCTATAGACTCTCGGATGATGCTCTTACGTCTAATTAATCATGTGGTCTCGATACGTGCGTAAACTAAGGACACTCTTAGGAAGCAGAATGTCCAATTCCTGTAGGTCCTACATATGAAACTAATTCCAACAGACCCCCTAGGGAAGCACTAAACCATCTATTCCCTCTTTGGTCTCTTGCACGAGGTTCTCACAACCCTAAGTAGTCTAGTCATGTGTAATAAACTGTTATCATCCATAAGTAAGTTTATCTACTAATTGGATAAAAGCTACAATGCATAAAAAAAATTAAAATAGTAGGAAACACATGCAATCAGTTATAACAAGCAATCTAGAAATTGTAATAGGTTTTTCCTTGAAGGAAAACAATGAAAAATGGCGATAAACATCCAAAAATGGATAACACCCATGGGGTGATCCTCAAACATGCAAACAATCATATATTATTATGAATTAAAATTAAGATAACAATAAATCTAAGTAAATTAAACAATAGGACAAAAATCTCTAACCCAAGATACCTGAAACATGGTAATCCAGCAATTTTTCCCAGAAACTCGAGGACATTCAATGTAGGCAAACAAACCACCTACCTCGATCCTAGGAGATAGATATACTTGAACCTTGGCGCATTAATCGGCCAAGAACGGATTAGATCTTCAAAAAATTCTAAAAAGTTTAACCTATGATAACTCTCATAAGACAAATAATCAGGAAACGTGGCCAAAGAAGAACCAAGAACTCACCATTGTGATTCTGTTGAAATATATGGTGTTTGATTCGGATAACCAGTGATGGATCAGTGGCTTGGAGAAGATTCATCCTCCTTGGACACTCTATACGGAATTAGCTGAAAAGGAAGATGGAAATAAGGATTAGACGCGACCCCGGTCCATTTAACGAAATATAAAGAAAGTACATGGCATGTACTTCTGGAGTACACTGTGTGTACTTGACTTTTATCGTACTCCACTTTAGGCAGCCTCCAAGTCACCCTTAAATAGCCGTGTGTGTGTCCATGACACAGCCAGCACATGGCTTCCTATGGAATCGAAATACACAGCGTGTACTTATAAAGTACACGGCGTGTACTATGAGAATTTCTAGATTTTTCTCTTTTTCTCAAAAACTACCACAAAATAAAAATCATACCTGAAAAGAAGATCTGGTTTCTTAAATGTAACAAGTTGTAACATTAGATAAAAATCATAGATGGGTTGACTTCACTAAAACATTAACTCTTAGCTCCTTGAATGCACTCTTATTTATAGTAATCTCCCTAATGGTCATATTTCTATGATTCTCAAATTTATTTTCAATGGATACCTATATTATTTATTTGACATCTCAAAAAAAATATCTTCATCTCATGTCATTCAGTATCACCATTAAAATGCTTTGGTAAAAATATTCCATCGGAAATTATCAATTCTAACAATCTGATTTTAAACTTTTTTACTCAGATGGAATAAAAACATAGTCTGATACGTCTAGCTCCATTTTACATATAGATAAAATAATATTTACACTAATATAAAAATATTATCACACTAATATTCTAATATTAGTCACTCTGGTAGACTTGATATAGTCATACTGATAAAATAAACATTTTCAATATAATGGAAAAGAATATTTTTTGTCTGATTGATCGGAATTAAGTATTTAATGTTTATATAGCTGTGAACTATTTATGTTCCTTATAAAAAATATATTTACTATAAAAATATTCTAAAATTCTAGGTAAATATAATGTTAGTAAAATAAAATTTTAATAAAGTGTTTTTTATTTTAAAAATAATGAAAATTAAATGTAAAACGTATAAACTTTCAACTCAATAAGATGATCTATATCTACAAAATCTATAGTGAACAAACGATTAAGATATTTTCCTTAAACTGAAGTAAATGTATGTAAAAAAATCACGCACTAGCATATAGAGGAAACTTTTGACCTAAAATTAATTTTTGGGAATTCTTAGAGTCTATATTGTATTTTATAATATTATTCAAATATGAATATGAACTTTTTAATTAATAAAACTCTCATTTCATAGGAAATAATTCAAAAATTTACAGAATAACAAAAATACCATTAATTTTTTTTTCAAAGATTTGATTTATGGGGAATGTATTTTAATGGAAACCTTCCCATTTCATTTATATATTCATATGTCTTCCTTGTTATTGATTATTGTTAAAAGTGGGTGGGGTCTGATCCTATAAAAAATATTGAATCATAAGTTTTGTGTGAATATATCATGGTTAATATATGATATAGGTTTATTACAATAAAATAAATCAATAATTATTATAGGAAAAAAATTTATAACAATCTTATAGATTCATTGATGAAGAAATATGGGGTGAAAAAAATATATCAAAACTTCAACACCATCTGACCAATGGGAAAGCTGAAGTATTTAATATAAGGAAAAAATCATTTTTAGAGTATAATATAAATCATAATGAAAATTATTGGGAAAAATATTAGATGAAAATTCTTTGGATAAAAATCAAATTCTAATACCCTCATTACAGTGAGCACATATAGGTATATCTATGAGAAAAGTTTTCATATTCTGGTTGAATTAAACCATAGATCTTATTGGAAATTCAAGAAGATTAATATTAACTTAGCGGAAGATAGAAACTATAGTATTATAGATATAAAATAACTATAGGAAATAAAAGGGGAATAATTTTGGACTCTATTATTTACAATAAAAGAACAATAATTTAACATAATATACAAATTCGTCAATTAAACTTTGACCTTGGAAAACAAGTATTTCTATACAATTATATGATGAAACTTATTTCAAGAAAAAAATTATCTATATTAGAAGATACATTAAAATTTACTATTTTTATTCCCTTTGGTGCACTAAAGAAAACTAATGGATCGGAAAATAATATATTCACTTGAAATGGTCAACGACTGAAAATGTTTCATGAGAATCATTTATTAGAACCATTAAATGAGATTAAACTCCACCAAACCTTATATAAATGATACATCATGTTATAAAATTCTATTAACATGCTTATTAATATATTAATTTCAATATATTAATCATTTCTATATATGTTAAAAATAACTGAGACATTTCCCGATTCAAGTGTAGGGGATAAAAACTGTAATTGCTAGGAATTTAGTATATATTTTTCTTTAACAAAATATAATGTTTAATAGATTTATTTTAATGAAAAACTGAACTAAAATGATCTTGTACATATTATATGAATATTATTAATAAAATTATATTAACAATAAAACCTCTATTATATAAAAATATATTAGTTATCTAATATTTCTTATTTTTTTAAGGGTAAATAATTAATAAGATTTAATTTTAAAAAGTATTATTCTTTCTCCAATAAAATTATTTTAAAGTGTTGAATGTAATACGTCCATAAATGATATTAAACACTTTTAAAATATTTTTATATATTAAATAATATATTAAAATTATTTTAATTATAAATTTATATGAAATAATAATAACATGTGAAAATGGAATTTTTAAATAAAATGTATTTTTCTTTACATTTTGTATTTTCATTTTAAAAAACATAAATTTTAGAATAATAATTTTATAAAAAGGAAATCAATTTTTTAATTTATTGGGTTAGAATTATCTTAGTATGAATGTTTTATATTTTTTTAAAAAGATTTTTTTAGGTTAATAGTGGATAATAAGAGGGTTTTCTATATATATTGTAGTTTTTATGCCATTGACATATATTAAGTATGACTTTAAAACATATAAAACATTTTTCATAAAGAAAAAAATATTTAATAAGTAAAATAATTTGTTAATATAAATACAATGTTGAATTTATGAAACTCATGTTTAACATTTTGAAACTTAAGTTGTAATTATTTTAATAAAAAATATTTTCTATCTATTTAATTTAATTTTTCTTTTTCATGGAATAATGTGGTTTTGGATAGATTTTAAAGACATATAACTATCAATTATGTAATATTAAACCAATTAATGTCATTTAAATAAAAAAAATCATATTTTACTGTGAATATCACTACGGATATGGAGTCATGGATTATATTGATCTCGTACCTGGGTAACCAACAAAGAAACCATAATTCAAATCTGAGATCCTTCACTAAGGCTTTTTCCAGAGATATATAAATCTCATTCATCCTGGAATGTTTGTTGTCATATATGATTATTTATTCATACATATAATGAATTTTTTTCATAGTTTCCATCCAGTGATTTACATCTCATCAAATGAGGTAAACCTTCTTTATTTGAATTAACATTTTTTTCTCATTGGGAAATTCATCAATTGTATAATGTCATTGAAATTTTTAAGAAATATATATTAAAGAAATTGGATTTTCGGGCTTTCATATTTATTTATTAAATTATTCCAAAGTCCTTTTTCACCTCTCCATTAAAATTGAGCAATATAGACTTTGGGCGAGACGATCATAAAATTTCACAGGCTGTTTGATGAAAGTTATCAAATGAACTCTAGAATTTAATGCATACACTGATTACCCTATTATTCTACTCTAGATTGGTTTTCATGGGCTATGGCTTCACTTGTTTAAAAAGGATACCATGTTTCTGATTTCCAACCATATTGGAAATCCTTCAAAGTTCAACTTTGTGGTGAGGAGACTTTTAAGACACTTGATTGCTAATGATTTTTCTGATATTGATATTTCAAAAGATCTCTCATGCTAGATATTGATTCAAAATATAAATTTTGAATTATTTTATGAAGTTTTATATGAAAATAATCTAGATTATAGAAGTTTTTAACTTAATATTGGAAACACATCAAAGGAATATGGAAATAGGGAGGTTAGATCACCAGTTTGTAAAGTGACCTAGGCAAAAAAGGGAAAGAAAAAAAGCTAGTTTAAAAAGAGTTTAATGATATAAAATTAGATATTTATGTCCCTTCTAGGGATCAAGATACTCTTGGAAATAAAAAAAATTAGTGATAAGCCTGATAGTGATAAGAAACGAGTTATACACAATGACTAGAATAATAAATCTATGAGATAAACATTTAAAAGATATTATTTTTCAGGTATTTATAATGTTGTTCACATTAACCTAGGTTTTGATACTAATTCCCACACCCAGGTGGGGAATAAGTAAGAACCCAATGAATCTCATGAAACCTTTCAAGAGGAGGTCAAAATTGCCAACTCTGATTTCAGTAAGTCTTTACATTATGAAATTGATCAAGACTATCATATTGAGGAGTCTTATTTTAAATAAAGCTCTATGAAAGGTAAAAAATCAATAATTGACACATATGGTTACAACACCCTAAATCCTTGGAAGATTCAGTGATGTAGAGATTATTCTAACATAGAAGTAGTAATTTTCACTAGATCCTTTACTTCCACGAATCTAAAAAAATAGACCCCCCCAATAACATACTAATTTTAATCCATCATACACACCCACTGGTGATGATGCATTAAAAGGTTTCATATTCGATGAATAGTTGATATAACTTTGAAAGATTCATATAGGATCAATGAGGTTCTGGGGAGGAACTTCTATCTTGGATGGGAGAATAAAATATATTTGTTCTATAAAAACAAAAATGTGGTGCAGTCACTACAGAAACTTATCTTCAAATAATAAAATAAATGATTTATAAAATTGTGGATGAATTTAAATGAAATATTTAATTTAATTATAGGTATATTACATGGAAATGAATCTTCATTTTATTTCTATTTTTTATTATAGGATATAGATGTTCTTGTTGCCTCGTTTGGTTCTTCTGACATCTGAGATGTCTGAACTATATTTTTTTAAATATATCATATCAGATGGATGGTTTATCTAGGGATGTTTCAACTTATAAAAATATATATTTTTTGTTTCATTACCATTTTTGTTTTTTCTATGTTTTCACCCTCCTTCAATGTTATGTTTTTAGTGGTTTATTTAGTTTCTTTGTATTGTTTTTTTTCTATGGGTTTACTCAAAGTAGGGCTGGACCAATTCTAAGGGTGACATAGGTATAAGGTTTCAATGTTTCCAAGATTATTATTTAATGATTTAAATTATTTATCTTTGATTCTTTAGATACTTGGTATCTACTACCAATTTATTATCAAATCTTGTTTCTAATCAGTAGATTCTTACACTTGTGGTTTTCAGTATATATTTTGGAAGATGGTTTTCCTACTTGATGATTCATTGAAAATAATACATTATTATAATGATGATTGGACTTGAAAGATGATGTCCTTTATACTTTGATGAACCTTTAATTTTTTTTATTAGTAATCACTGGAGGACAATGTATCCTGAATATTATTCAAGAGAGACTTTATTTAATTATTTCTAGTGTTTTTTATGGTCCCCTAAACTATAATTGATGGAATTCACAAAATAATGTGTTGTAACTTTTTATTAATTATCTGTATGGAAACTAAGAGAACTCAAAAGTTCAACCTGACTATGATGAGACAATACATGGAGTTGATGATATCATTATTGATTCACCCTAGTTGATGTGTCTCTTAGAGGGTGAAGATTCATTTTTATGAGGAGTTTGTGTTCACATGGAGTGTTTGTATTTATTGGATACAGTGATTTCTAAGTAGATTTTATGCATTTTCCAAATAGGTATGATGAAATTTTTACTTTTTTATGTGCTCTTATTTAACTTCAGCATGTATCTCCCTCAATTCCTTGATTGTATAAGATAGTTACACCTCATGCATGTATTATAATACTGATTTTCATTAATAAATTTCTTTGGGACATGATTTGGGTAACCAATTCATATATCAATTTATTCAAAAAAAAAATATCATTGATAAGTTTATCCTAAAAAATATTCTTTCTCTTAATATTACATTATTACTAAAAATGGATTTTACATGTTATGTGAGCTAATATTAAAATTTATTTTTACCACCACTATATATTTTTTTCTAAAAAAATGGATTCGTTATTTTTAATCATTAGTTCCAAATTAAATAATAATATCTATTTTATTTTTATGAATAAAATATAGTTACTTATGTAAAAATCAGTTACCCCAATAAAAACAAACAATACAAAATATTAAAATTCTTAGATAAAATCAGCTAAAATTATTAAACACATTTTTAAAAATGTAATTTTTATAATTTCCCAACCATAAATATTTACTAACTACATTATTTTACATTATTGGATTTATTTGACATTTGAATATAGGATTTACCTTTTATATGATTACAAAAATACCTCTCTACCCTCTTATAAAATGGATTCATCACTAACCCACTTCCTTTCACACCACAAGAATCTTGTAAATGTAACAAATATAATAACTCCCCAAACTAATATAAAGTATAGAGATTCTTTATTGATCTCAAAATACAACCTATCATGGATTTAATTTCATATGCAAAGGATCTCTTCTAAGGAGTAAGTCAGAGTTCTCAATAACTCCTTTACATTTCAATTAATTTTTTTATTCTTATATATCTTCTAAATAAAATCCACATAAATTAAAATAATTTAATTAGTATAGAAATTATATTAAAATATTATTTTTTTTTGAGATAATTATTTTTTAACTTCCTCCCAATTATTCAAAAAAATGTTGTGGGTGTTATGTAAGGACTACATCCTCCATAAGTTATGTGAACCATTTTTCATAACATCCTTAAATAGATGGTTTAAATAGGATATTTAGTGAATAAACATAATATTATTAATATTATTAATATCATTAAGTGAGAAAACATTTTTTACTCATCTCCCATCACATAAAAAGTGAAAAAATCATATGTATGTGCGTACAGAAAACAACCTCCATGAAATTGTGTGTTTCATTTTCCATCCATATTGTTTTTTATTCTTTATCTATATATATTAATATATTATTAAACACATTATAAACATATAAATAATGTCCCTATTCTTATATGATAAATATATTATTCCAAATAATCACATTCTTATCCACACTCTATCATTGATTATAGAATATTCTTCATTAGGTCGGTTTAATGACCTATATAAACATTGCAATGAATTTCTATCATGGATATATATGGAAATTTAAATATTGGTATTTTTATAAATAAATTATCAAATAATTATTTTTAATCTTCTAGTAATCTTATATTAATATTTATCTAATTATTAATATAAAACCCTTTGTTCTTTAAAATTTATAGAAACAATCATTCCATTGATTTCATAACAAAAAACCATAACTAAAACTCTCATGGAATGAAGTTATAACATTATAAATATTTATAAAAAATCTACTCTATTAAGTAAAAAATATAATAAAAAAATTTATTTGTATTAAAGAAAATAGATCGGCATCAACATTACAAAGAATGTGTAAAAAAATTAAAATTACAAACATAAGATGATGAAAAAATATATAACAAACTAATAGTTTATAATAAATAATTAAAATTTATGTGTACGAATGGTAATATATATGAATTATTTTTTGAAATAATTTATTAATATTTTATTTGTTATATAGGATGTTGCAGTGGGTTCTCCAAATTAAGAGTAAATGGTATTGGTTTTTGTTTATTCATTTTACATTTACTGAGAAATGATTTTTCTCCTTGAACATTATTCTTATAATTTTGGTTTGTTATTACATATTATTTTATACATTAAATTATTTATTTCTATTCGAGTTATTTTTATATGTATCTTATGTTTTATCTTTCATTGGTTTTTTGTATGAGGGATACCAAATTTTGTATGGGGTTTTATTAAATCAACTTATTTTATTGATTTATAATTATTAATCTTTGAAAATGATTGTAAATGGTTGTTTTCTTATATATAAGGATGATAATATATTTAATTTCCATATTTTTTATGAAGAATTACATGTTCACATCAAAAAAATAATATTATGGATTTTTTCCTTTTTAAAATTTTATAATGTTAAGAAAAATTTTCACCATCTCCAAATAAGATCCTTTTCATCCATTACTATAATTTATTTTACCTATAGTGTTATATTTTATATTTGAAAACCCAATTATGTAGTGTCTTATGTTACTATCACCTTTCGCTTATCCACTTTTAAAAATTATGTTTTATTATCAATTTTTACAATTTTGGTTTAAACAAATGTATTTTAAAATATTAAAAATACTTTCCTTCAATGGTCATTTATTTTCCCTTCCTCTCAACATTTCCTTGAACTGGACTTTATATAAATTTTAAGGCTCCACTATTATATGTTTTTTTAATTAAGATATTTCAAATAATTTCTCTTCACTATTCAAAAAACTATTAGAATTGACTCATAATTTTATCTTTTATGAAAATGCAAAAGAAATCTAAAAACTATTATATCAGTTAACATATATTTCCCCCTTATTCTCTAAAAAACTCCATTTCTTGGAAATTATTTTTAATGAATATCCCTCTAAATGTTTTTATGAAAAACTAATTTTTTGTGATTTACTTTTTGGAAATAAAAATTATATTCTTGAGGTTAATTTTGTAGATACCATTTGGTAATGTTTGAAATAATTTTTCCCCATGGTTTCTTCGTGATGTAATGAATGATTATTGTTTTTCAATTAGCACACATATGTTTGGATGATTTATGGGTGTAGTCCTTAATCTCCCACTAATTCATTCAATAAACATTTTTATCTCATGATATATGTATACATAGGTTAAATTTAATTTGATGACAATAATGAGTATGATAAGTGACTCTTTAAGTTTAAAAGTGTGTGAAAAAATTATTAATATTATTTTTTGGAATAATTAGAGTTTTTCATAAGTGTGGGTGTAATAAGTGACTCTAATGGTGAAAATTATTCACAAACATGGTTAGTATTTTCTATATGTGTGACTGTAAGAAGTGACTCATGAAGGTGATAAGAAATCATTATCATGGTTAAGGGTGTTCAAAAGCATGGGTTCGAGTGATTGACTCATGAAGGTGATGTTATATGTTTTATGTTTTTTACATAGTTCCTTGTTATGTTATTTTTCTATGAAATGGAATGTCTTGACAACATTTTATTATAATTATTCTCTATGGATCATGTAAATTATAACACATTATTATTCCATGGAAAATTATTTTTATTTTACATTTCATATCTTTAAATCATAACTTATGGATAAACTTTACTATTATATGTTCATTTTAATAAGATATTTCTCCAATCCTCCTATTTTTTCATATGATTATGATTTACCCTCTGATGATATGATGATTTTTTCCTTTATTTGATTTTTTAGCTCACCCCTTTCATAGATTTTCATTCCATCGCTTATGAATATGAGTATACATTTTGAGAAGTCTAAAATAAATTCTAGTACATCTCGATTATAATAGCATGTTCACAAGAGTTGTAGGATATTTTTTATATATATCTAGTTCCTAAATACACTAATACTTTGGCTCTCAGTATTGTGGGTTTATTATGAGATGAAATTTTTATATTATTAAAATTATATAAAATAAAGATATTTTTATCTTGGATATTATCACTTGGTTTCAAATTCAATGTGTGAGGTATGTTATTCTAGTACCGTATCTAGGATTATGAGTTTCGGGAACCTCATTTTATATTGAAGAAAGTTTTACTTTTTAAATGGAACTAATATAGTTTTTTTCTATAATTTGGATTAGATATCTTTATCAAAAAACAAAGGGATAACTTTAAGTATAGTTAATCCTCTTAAAATTTTGGAAAAAAATGATTATGGGGATTTCATAGAAATTTTATCTGTGTTTATAAATTGAAAATTGGATGTGGTTGTGGTAAAGATGCACCTAGGGTTAATAACTTTTGAAAATGATTATTTGGTATCAACTTGGTCTTTACTCAGTGCATTATTAGTATTCCAAAGACTATATGCATGTCTAAACACTCTATATGGATATGCTTTAGGTGATCCTTAATTCTTTATGAACAATTATGAATTATTTAAATCGAAATTAAGGACTTAAAATATTACTAGTTATATTATCAAATATAATAGGAATATAATTATGTACAATTGAGTTTAAACTAAAATATTTATTGGTTAATAAAATTATATCATACATGAAATGAATGTATTATAGGTTTAAAAGAATTTATTACAGGTTTAAATTAAGGTTTCATTCCAGAAAAAAAATATTTTGATTGAGTTTTCCTAATCATATGATCATTTATTATAATTTAGTTTGATATTTTCAAAACCATTTCAGTTTTAGTGTTTGGTTGGAAATTGGATCATGGAAATTAATATTCAAAAAGTTTTTCCAAAGAAATTATTATAATTACATAATGGATAATGTTTTTTAAAAAAATTTAAGATAAAGTAAAATCTCAATTTATACCTATTATACAGGAAATAATGAGTCTCCTAGTATCTATGATTGTGATGTTTATATCTCAGTAGAAGATATATCATAAGTTTCTGATAAATCTCGTAGCTTCTTTAATTAGTGAACGACAATTAAAATTTCCATGATTCAATTCATTTATGGGGGGATAATGTAACAATCTACGATTTTTTTATATATTTTCCCTTAATATAATACTATGGTTAAAAGATTACTTCACATACAACACTGAACTAAAATGATCTTAGTTATATTAAATGATTATTAATAATAAAATTCAAAAATTAATAAAAACCCTTATAAATAAAAAGATATTATTTAACTAGAATTTATTACATTAAGAGGGTAATTAATTAATATGATTTAAAAATAAAAAGGATTTTTTAATAGATAAATTTTTTTGTGTTCTACATTATATCCAAATAAATTAAATTCACCACTTATTAAATATTAATATATATAATCTCATATATTAACATTTTATAATTATAAATTGATATAAATAATATTATGAATAATCTAAAACATCATTTTTTAACAAATATTTTTTCTTTATTTTTTTATTTTTTTTAAACATAAATTTCTCAATTCTTAAAAAAAAATCCATTATTTAATATATCATGTGAAATTTATCTTAGGATAAATTTTTAATATTTTACTAAAAATATTGCTTTTAGGTGAATAGTTTAAAATTCTTCTTTCTTAAAATACCATAGATTTTAGGACATTACCATAAACTCAGTATGAGTTTAAAATGTATAAAACATTTTGGTGAACAAGAATATTTTTAAGTAGTAATATCATAATATTAAATAAATACAATTTTGAATTTAGAAAACTCATGTTTAACATTTCGAAACTTAAGTCATATTAAATTTCAATAAAAAATTGGTTTATTTCATTTAATTAAGTGTTGTCAAGGTAAAATTTCGTTTTTCCTTAATTTGGAAGACGCATAAATATTAATAGTGAAATAATAATCCAATTAGTTCTATGTATTCCAAAAACATTGATAATTTTATCCTAAAAATTATTTTTACTCTTGAAAATACACTTTTCTTAAAAATTATTTGTATGCGTTATATGGTAAAATATTAATATTAATTTTTTTCAACCTTAGAAATGTTATCAGAAAAACATTTATTTTATATTTGTAATAAATGGTTGTAAATTATTCAATAAGGCTCATTTTATTTTTTTTACATACTAAATTTAAATTACTTAGATAAAATTAGTTACCATGGTAAAATAAAAAATAGTAAGATGTGAAAAATTTAAGGCTAAAAGACTTAAAAACATGTGTGAAAATGTATGGTTAAGGCCTGATTGACCTTAACCCCTCTCCAAATCCATTGTCTCCAATTATTTGATCCACATGATCTTTTAATAATGACTTTTTCTTTTATATTACTATGAAAATTCCACTCTTCACCATTATAAAGGTAGTCTTCACCACCCTACTTATATTCAAACCTCAACCCTCTTGGACATAAAAGAAAAATTCCCAAATAAGTCATCAACACTCATTTTCACTTCCTATTGGTTATAGTATTTTTAAAATACCCCCTCTCAAAGTATAAATCCAATTTTCAATTGATCTCTTCGAAAGAGTAGGTTAAAATTATCAATTACTTCTTTTCATTTCTTTTCCATTATTTCTTCTTCTACCACCCCAAAATTTAAAACAAAAAAATCCACATAGATAAATAAGTATCTTAGGAACACTTAAATATTATTATTTATGGGATAACTTTTATCTACCTTTCTCACAATCATTCGAAAAATGAAAACTTTTCATGTTTGACATGTGGACTACAGCCTCAGGAAGTGATGTGATCCATTTTTAATAACTAATATAGAGGGTTGCTTCAAAGTGGGTATTTAAATATTATAATTACGACATTATTATTGTTATTAAGATATAATCCATTCCCTACTCTTTAACTACTCTATAAAAATAAAAGGGTTGTATTTTTTGTACATGTGAACTACCACCTCCACAAAATGATGTATTTAATTTTTAATCATAAAATTATTTTATTCATTATATAACTCTTTTCAAATATAATTCAAAAACTTAATAATATCTATATAATATCAATGTGATTCTGTAAAAAATATATTATTCTAAAAGAGTGACATTATTATCCCTACTCACTCATCGATTATAGGATGTTCTTGATTGGGTCGGTTTAACCACCTACATAGACTAAGTTATAAATTTATATCACGAAAGACTATAGAAAATTAACTACTAGTATCATTACAAATCCATGAAAAAATAATTATTTGTTATATTCAGTAATTTTTATGTTGTTGTTTAATATATTATTAAAATAACAGTATTTGTTCTTCAAAATATACTAAAACAAGCATGCTGTTGATTTCTTCTCCAAGAACCCCAAAAAAAATCTCATGTAATTGAATAGGAAATTTAGGCATTATAGTAAAAAATAATTTTAGTAAAATAGATAATATTTTAATGATTAAATTTTCTGAAAAAACCATGATCGACGTCAAAATTACAGAGCATATGCAAAACAATTAAAATTACAAAAATCTGATAATGAAAATAAAATATAAATAACTTAAAAATATATAATACATAATAATAATTTAAGATTATAAACTAAAATAGATATGAATAAGTTTTAGAAAAAAATATTATTAAAAGAGTTTTGTTTCATATATATTAAGTAAGATCATCTTCACCAAAACAAAATAAAAAGGTGATGGTTTTTTATAACTCAATATTCATTAATTGAGTTATAATTTCTATTCTTGAAAATTATTTTAATAAGTTGAGTATGTTCTACCCTAGGATTTTATTATTTAAAAATTAATCTTTATTTATAGTGGATTTAAAAGCCTATCTCATGTTTTATCTTTCATAGTCTTTCGATTTGAGAGATACCAATTTTGTAATGGGTTTTCTTGACTTGAGTTATTTTATTGAGTTATAGTTACTCATCTTTCACAATGTTTTTTAAAGATTATTTTTTATATACCATGATGATAATATTTTGTATTTACACATTCTTGTTTTTGGAATTACATGATCACATCAAATACATTTTCTTTAATGGATTTATTATTTTTAAAATTTTGATGATGTTATGAATAATTTTCATCATCTCTAAATGAGATCATTTTTTCCATGTCCAGATTGATTTTTCCTATAATTCCTCGACCCCAGTAACCCAAATTCTGTTCTTTATTACATAAAATTTTCAAGATCACAAGAGATAAAGTCCTGAAAGACTGGTCAGTTTAATAGCCTTGTCAGTACTGGATACATACTAATGTTTTACTATAAATTTTGAAAGAAAACAAATTGTGTCTCCTTTAAACACACTAATATACTGTATTCTATCCCTACAGATCAGTCATAATATACTTCTTCTCATCCTTGGAAAAATAAAACATAAGAAAGGGGTGAGCTCAGATGCTCAATATGGACAAAAATAAAGCGGAAACTAACATAAATAAGTGTAAACATTTAAGCCAATGTATAAAAATAAAACACAAGAATTTTAAGCATAATCTTCAGTATAATATGGAAAAAATAAATCAAACAATTCCATTTACATTTTCACATGGATATTATAAGAGACAAATAATCACATATAATATCAATATATAATCTCATAATGATGGAATGCATAATTCCAGACATCATAACCATATATTCAAGGCCTCGTGCCAAGACTATAAATAAAAATATTTTCAAGGACTTGTTCCAAAGATTAGTTTTTCTCATGTGACCTACCAATTCATCGAGGGGATATAGTGGGACCCGCCCGTCACTTACTATTTCCAATTCATTCTTCATATGAAAAGGTTGAAAGATAACATAAACATTCTTATTAAACTAACATATGAAATGTTAATACTTTATTTATATATTGTAAATGACAAAAAAATAGCACATCCACATTTAAAAATATCATAAAACTACCAATACAATATGGAATATTATATCATAATAAATCAAATTCAATTAAACATAAAATCCAATAATAGATGTTGACATATATGAAATCAATCCAAAGACTATTTGAGAGAAATATCTCTTTCTACATTGAAATCACTTAAAAGGTGCATAATTATATAAGAAAACAATTATTTCAAAAATATTAATATATTCTTTTAAGGTTGCTTTGAAGGTGTTATAATGGTTGAAAATAGCCACACCCACCATATAAGTGAAAAAACATTCTTTCCTCAATTTGTTGAAAAGGTCATAAAGTACATTGTTTGGAAAATGACGGAAATATTAGTTTCAAAAAAATTGTAAAAAATAAAACAAGGGTATAAAATACTTTAACCTATAGTCTATGAAATAGTAAAAATGTTTTTAAATACATTATTATGTAACACTGATGTGGATGATAAGGAAGTCCTAGTAGATACTTACATATAAACAACTTCAAATAATAAAGAGATTGTAAAATTAACCCTTACCTTGTACTTTTCCTTAGTCGAGGGTACACTAACCTCCTATATAATTTTTGAATAATTTTTATTAAATTATATTAGAACAAAATACATAAATATGATATTTTATATGATTTTATAACATTTCATTGTTAATAATAGTTCAGTAGTATCATTGTTTAGGGTATTAACTAATTCATTTTTCTTTATATGTTTTATTATGTTAGTCATGTTTGTTATGGATATGATTTATTTAATTAATATAAAGAATAATATTATGTTCTTAAAAATTATTTTTTTAATCATAAAATTAAAATTAATCTTTAATGGTTATTATGGGGAATGAAATCTTATCGCGTCGTGGAGACGGTAAGCCGTACGTACGCATGAGTGAAAATGTCATTATATTGATGGTGAAATTATATATAATTGGATGGTATATTATATATAAATAATCATCAACATGTTATATATATTATTAACATCAATTATATTCATTATTATACCCATCCAAATAATTATGTGTTGAATAACAAACTGCACCACGACGTGGAGACGGTAAGCCGTACGTACGCATGTATGGTGACTTTTTCATTCATAGGATCCATATAATAATGAATATGGTTGTACCATATATATAATAACATCATAGTATGTTGACGATATTTTATTTATTATTTTTTTATAGAAACAATAAATAAAGGGGAAGTTGAAGAAGAAAAGAACTTTGAAAGAGGTGATGAAATAATTACCTCTTCTTCAGGTGCTTCCTTTTTATTTGAATAGAAGGGATCCTTAATTTGGCTTTAAGATAAAATTAAGGACAATAAAATTAATTTAGGGTAGTTGGGAGGAGATATTGATATGTTTTGGCTGAACCAAATGGCTTTGGGGTGTGAATTTAAGATAAGGGGAAGTACCCTTTTATAAGAGAGGTGAGAGGCACTTTAGGAAAAGCATGAAATATTATTTTATTGTAAAATTATCTTCGGTTTTTAGTAGCTTAAAATTGATTTATTTCAAGGATAAGGTGTGTATGTGTCTAAATACTATGAACCAATAGATTTTTTACAAGTTTAGGTCACCATATTAACCTTATCTTTTAGATTTAACTCTTAGTTAAATAGATTAGCATTTACCGTGTCTTCTTGAAGTTTTATACTACATGGTTAATATAGTTACTATAAAATACCAATAGACCCTTAAGTGGTCCATTAATGACATATTTAACATTATATATGTCATTTTATTGAACCTTAGTTTTTTAATAAAATTTTATAATTTAATAAAATAATATTTGATTTAAAATTTTATTTTTCTCAATTTTGACACTATTTAGTATTTGGTTTTTGTTAAAGTAATCACAACTTTATTATTTCAAAAAAAAATACATTTAATCTACCCTAAAATTCCATATTCACCTATATAATTCGTGTATTTTAACAAAATTTTCAATTTATATTTATTTTAATATTTATAATATTAATTATTTTAATCTTTCATTAATAAGGTAATTACTGCATCATAATTATGTCATAAATAAATTTAATTATTTAATGTCTAAATTTTTTTAAGAAAACACTATTATATAGGAAATATTTTTATATTTCTAATTAATATTTATAGTCTAATTTATCTTATGTATAAACCTATATTAAAATGGTTTAGTTATTAAAATTTGAATTTAACACTTTTAACTCTTCTTTAAATAAAATATAATAAATTTCCTAATCTAACCCAAATAAATAAAAAAGGATCTCATATTTTTCCTATGTTTTATTTGGTTCTGAAAACACTTATCCAATATAATTAGGACATGTGTTGGCGTAATTTTATATTATTATAATATTATTTTTACCATTAATTATCTTATTTACTTTTAATCGTGGTAAATAAAATTCAAAAGTTTCTATTCACCAAAAAATATTTTCATTATATTGAACCAAATTTTACATACTGAGAACAACTATGTTTGGCTTATTTTTAAAATTAAATTCACATAAGCTGTGAAATTATGTTTTATGCAAATTTGCAAATGTGCCTAGAAGGTGGGTAAAAGACATTAAAAAGTTTAATAAATTTTTTTATATCAAATTTTATTTTAAAATGACTCCAATTAATTAAATTGGAACAATATAGGTATTATGTACCTATTTTGACTATAAAATAATATTAAATTAAAATTAATTATTTTAAAAAGTTGGTTTTAAACAATAACGCAGTGTTATTCACTATTCATCAAAAACTGAAAGTTTATAGAAAAATTAAAAAAAAATACCTAAGAAAATTTTGATATTCATAATGAAAAATTACAGTCCATTTCAAAAAAAATATTTGTAAAATTTAAAAAATTGAGTATTACTGTTCATAACTACTTTTTTAAACGTCCAGTCTGATAGGTTGAGGTGTGCTACAACTCAAAGTTGCATACTATAAAAGATATTGTATTAATCAAAGAGAAGTGTACCATGGAATATTGGGGTGTTACATTCTTCCCTCCTTAAAATAATTTCATCCTCAAAATTTATAACGACCCATACTTTACAAACATTATTATTACTTCAGAATTGAAGCACACTTATTACAAAATATAACCAAACCAAGGAAGGACCGTATAGGTATAGTGTCTTTAGAAACTGGGAAACATAAACAACTGGTTCATAAAGCATCTACTTTGCCCCCCATTTATTTCATCATATCTAGAGTCCCTTTTTGGCATATTCTACTTAATAACCTTCTTCCTGACCTGGGGAAACAAAACATACAAAAGGGTGAGCTCAAATGCTCAGTAAGGGTAAACAAAAGAAATATCAATCACATCATATATATAAGCACATAACTTTTGGAAATCTTAACCTGCAAAAGAGATCATAATTTCATAACATGGGATAAATCATAGTAGTGAAATGTAATCCCAATAATCATAACTTAAAACATGAAACTTTTTTGCATACACACATAATCATAGAGAATCATTTCTTATTAGTCAAGACTCATTGCCAAGACTATCTTAGTGGACAAAGTCTATTTCTGAACCAAGTCACCCTCGTTTCAGTCCAGTTTCACTGAACCGGTATAACCTACCATTCCAGCAATGTCTATCTCATGAGATATAAAATCTTTACCCAATGCATTGGAGGGAGATAAAGGTCCCACCCATCTCATAATGATACCATTCTTATGTGTGCCACAAAATCAGAAACCATACATCATAGCATAACCCATGTAATAAAAATTGGAATCTTAAACATCATGACATCATAAAACAATTCATATAAGATAAAGGAATTCATAAAATTATAATTCCATCACAACATAATCAAATCAATGTAATAATAGGGATGGAAATAGAACCCTTTATTATCTTAGATGGAAAATAATTTTGATAAAACACTTGAACTCCATTCTTGAGGAAAATACCCTTTCTGCTTCAAAAAAAACACTTTTCCTTCCTTAACATGTCGTACAATTCTAAAATAAAAGAATTTGATTAAAAATAAACTTGAAAACTTATAAAGGAAGATTCTTGGAAATAATGTTTTAAAAATCCATTCATGTCGTATAAGTTAAAAAAAACATTCTTCGTACTTTTGTCGGAAAAGTCAAAAAGTACCTCGTATGAAAAATGACAAAAGATTCCTTTCATATCCTTTACTATAAACTCACTGAAGGGTAAAATTGGATTTAAACAATTGTAGGTGGATGTAAATAATTTTACATATTGAGGAACCATGGATGTGGATGATAAAATACACCCCAGTAAATGCCAAAGTATAAACAATCTCGGATAAAAATGAGATTGTGATATTTCCCTTAACTTAGGTCTGATATGATTTTTACTTGTCTGAACCTCCTGTATAATGATTTAAATATTGTTATTGACTTATTCTAGAATCATACTTATTTTTATGATATCATATTTGGTCATATTCTTAGCTTCTTAGTAGTAATATTTCATTGCTACTTGTTATTCGGGTGTTTATAACTTTTTGTTCTTATGCGTGTTTTGTAGAATAAATTCGTATTCTTATCTTTAGGTTATAGATACCTCATTTCCAGAATGGTATTAGTGTAATATATATCATATTAATTCATTTAATTCATTATGAAATTAAGATCATGTAGAACGAGTCGCATCACATTGTGGAGACGGTATTCCGTACGTACGCACGAGTGATGATATCGTTGCTATGATCGTGGAATTGTATTGGAGTGTTTGTATACTATTTAAGAATTAGTATCACTTTATAATAGTCATATATAGTCATTATTTACACCATTATATCCATCCAAATAAGGTGGTGGTGGAAAATAGATTACACCACGGCGTGGAGACGGTATTCCGTACGTACGCACGCGCGGTGATTTCTTTTTCCGTAGGACGGATAGATGGTGAAATAGGGTTGTTTCATACTTATAATAACATATCAGTATATGATTGATACTGATGTTATTACTTCATAATGAAACAACTAAAGAAGAAGAATTGGAAGAAGAAATAAAGATGAAAGAATCGGTAACGGACATTACCTCTTCTTTGATGTGCTTCTTTGAGACCTTCTTTTAGGGCACTAAAATTGGTCTTTGAATAAGACCAGGACCTCTAGGATGTATCTAGGGAAGTGGAGAGGAGAAAGTGGAAGGGTTTGTCCGTGCTTGAAGGCTCAAAGTGGTGTGAGGAAGAGAGGGAGGAGGTGCCCTTTTATAAGGGAGGAGAGGGGCACCATTGGAATAACTAAAAATATTATTTTATTATAAAGTCAAGTTCGGTTTTAAATAGCTCCAAATTGATTTATTTCGAAGCTAAGGTGGGTATGGGTCGAAATACTCTCATAAAATAGAATTTAGACAAGTTTAGGTTCCTATTTTAACCTTATCATTTAGATTTAACATTAAGTTAAATAATTTTACTTTTACCGTGTCTTATTGTGTTCTTATACTATAAGGTTAATAAACATACTATAAGCAGCCAAACGAACCCCAAGTTGTTTATTATAAATATATATAACCTTATCTAAGTAATTTGGCCGAAACTTAGATTTTTAGGAATAAAATAACAATTACTAATATAATATCTGTTTTAAAAACTATTTTATGTCAATTTTGACACTATTTAGTAGTTAATTTTTGTGAAAATAATAACAGAATAATTAGTTCGAACGAAGTTAATTAAATCAATACTAACATGTCATATTAATCTAAAAAATTAGTGTAATTCATAAAAAGTCTCAAATTACATTTATTTTGGTGTTTATAACCTCAATTATGTCAATATTTCATTAATAAGAAAATTACTGCATCATCTTTGTGTCATAAATAAATTATATTATTTAATGTCTAAAAATTACAAATAAAAAACCACAATGTAGGAAATAATTTTATCTTTCTAATTAATATTTATAGTGGAATTTATCTTATGTATAACCCTATATTAAAAATGATTTACTTATTAAACTTTGATTTTAACTATTTTAACCCTTCTTTAAATAAATTAATAATAAATGCCCTAATCTAATCCAAGTGGGCCTAAATGGTCATATTTTATTCCTAAGTTTGTTTTTGGTAGAATTACACTTTTCCAATAGAATTAGGACATGTGTTAGGGTAATAATAATATCATTTTTACCCTTAATTACCCTATTTACTTTTAACCGTGGTAAAAAAAGTAAAAAGTTACTATTCACCAAAAAATTATTTTCATCTCATTGAACCACATTTTACTTACTGACATCAACCGTGTCTCTCGGATTTTCGAAATTCCACTCACAGAAGCGGTAAAATTAAGTTTTATGAAAAATTCAGTTTTTTAACTACCACTTAGTGGTTTCACTATTCATCGAAAATTGAAAGTTTTCAGAAAAATACCAAAATTTCACCCTAGGATAATTTCGATATTCCGAATCCAAAAATGAAGTCCATTTTGAAAAATAAAATTTATAAAATTTCAAAAAGTGGTTATTACTATTCATAACGGCTAGTTTTAATAATATTTTATTAGCATATCATTGTTTAGTGAAACTCGGTATTGCGTACGACGCAAGCTATCAAGGAAGGTTGTGATTTCATGTAAAGCAAGCCAAGCAAGTGTTGTGTGTATAAAAAGATTCCTTTTATGATTTATATAACATAAAAGTCTCAGTTGTTACATTCTACCCCCCTTAAAATGAATTTCGCCCTCAAAATTCATCACTTTGCAACAAACAGATGAGGATACCTCTCCCTCATCATATCCTCAATCTCCCATGTAGCTTCTTCTAATTGGTGGTTCCTCCATAAAACTTTCACCAATCGAGTGGTCTTGTTTCGTAGGACTTTTTTGCTACGATCCAGAATCTCTATCAGTTGTTCTTCATAAGAAAGATCTTGCTCCAGCATTACAACTTCTGAGCTGAGTACATGTGAAGGATCAGGTATGTACTTTCTCAGGAGAGATACATGGAACACATCGTGAACTTGAGAGAGATTCGGTGGAAACGTCAATCGGTAAGCTACATTCCCAACATGATCTAGTATTTCGAAAGGACTGATATATCTACGGCTCAACTTCCCCTTCTTTCCAAATCTCATAACCCTCTTCTAGGGAGATATTTGTAAGAACACTTTATCACCCACTTCAAACTCTAGGTCTTTTCTTTAGTTGTCGGCATAGCTTTTCTGTCGACTCTGAGCTGCTCTTATGTGTTGTTGAATAGATCTGACCTTTTCTGCCATTTCATCAACAAGATCAGGTCCTAATAGCTTTCTTTCCCCAACTTCATCCCAGCAAGTTGGAGTCCTGCATTTCTTTCCATAGAGAGCTTCATAAGGAGCCATCTGAATACTGGAGTGAAAGCTATTATTATAAGAAAATTCCACCAAAGGTAGGTGTTGATCCCAACCACCTTTGAAATCCATAGAGCAAGTTCTCAACATATCTTCTAGAGTTTGAATTGTTCTCTCAGACTGACCGTCTATCTGAGGATGATAAGCAGTGCTGAAACTCAACTCTGTATCCAGAGTACACTGAAGACTTCGCCAGAACTTCGAGGTAAATCTCGGATCCTGATTAGATATAATAGAAAGTGGTACTCCATGCAATCTTACCACTTCCTTTACATATATCATGGAAAGATGATCCAGAGAGAAATCCTCTCTAATAGTAATGAAGTGTGCATACTTTGTAAGACAATCAACTATGACCCAGATAGCATTATTGCCTTTGGATGTTTTAGGAAGTCCTGCGACAAAGTCCATAGTGATGTTTTCCCATTTCCATTCGGGTATGGGTAATGGTTGTAACATCCCCTTAGACTTCTGTCTCTCAGCTTTAACTTGTTGACAAACCAAGTATTGAGAGACATAGTCAGCAACATCTCTTTTCATGCCATCCCACCAGAAGTATTCTTTCAGATCCCTATACATCTTCGTGCTTCCAGGATGAATAGAGAATGAAGAACTATGAGCCTCATCCAGCAGCTCCTTCTTTAATTCGGGGATGGGAGGAACACAAACCCGATTCTTGAACTTTATTATCCCATCACAATCAAGGTTGAATTCAGGAACATTTCTTACCTTCTTTTGTAACTCGACATCTTCTTTCTGTGCCTCTTTAATCTTCACATGTATAGATGGTTGAACATTCATTTGAGAAAGATAAGATTTTTCCCCTTTCATTATAATTCCAAGATCCATCCTTTGTAAATCTATAAATATTGGATCTTTTGTGATCCTCATCATGGATAAACTAGCATGGTCTTGTCGAATTAATGCATCTGCCACCTTGTTTTCTTTCCTAGGGTGGTAATGGATTGAGCAGTCGTAATCCATAATCAGCTCCAACCATATTCTTTGGCGCATATTCATCTCCTTTTGTGTGAAAATATACTTTAAACTTTTATGATCAGTATAAATGTCACACCTTTCTCCATAAAGGTAATGCCTCCAAATATTTAATGCAAATATTACCACAGATAACTCCAAATCATGAGTTGGGTAATTTTGCTCATGTATTTTCAACTGTCGTGAGGCATAAGCTATCACCATATCATTTTGCATAAGAACACACCCCAATCCCTTCTTGGATGCATCACTGTAGATCACAAACCTTTCTCCACTACAAGGCAGTGTGAGCACAGGTGCACTGGATAACCTTCTTTTCAACTCCTTGAAATTCTCTTCTCATTCCTCCGTCCAAACAAACTTAACTCCTTTCCGAGTCAACTTGGTGAGTGGATTAGATAATCGTGAAAAATCTTTCACAAAACGTCAATAATATCCAGCCAAACCAAAAAAACTTCGGATCTCAGTCACTGTTGTTGGTCTCGACCATCTTTCAGTAACCTCTGTTTTTGCTGGATCCACAGATATCCCCTCTTTTGAGATTATGTGACCCAAAAATGCAACTTTTTGAAGCCAAAAATCACACTTGGTACAATTGGCATAAAGATTCTCATTTATCAGGGTATTTAATATAATTCTCAAGTGATCTTCATATTCTTCCTTCCTCTTTGAATATACAAGAATATCGTCTATAAAGACTACCACAAACTGATCAAGATAGTCTCTAAAGACTCTATTCATTAGATCCATGAAGATAGCAGGGGCATTAGTAAGACCAAATGGAATTACTATAAATTCATAGTGTCCATACCTTGTACAGAAATCCATCTTTGGTATTCCTCCCCTTTGACCCTTAATTGATGATACCATGAACGAATATCAATCTTGAAAAAGTATTGAGCTTCGCGTAGTTGGTCAAATAGGTCATCAATGTGTGGGAGAGGATATTTGTTCTTGATAGTGATCTTGTTAAGTTCCCAATAATCAATGCAGAGTCTCATTGATTCATCATTCTTCTTAACAAACAGAACAGGTGCTCCCCAAGGTGACGCACTAGGGCGTATGAACCCCTTATCAAGATTCTCTTGGAGTTGCTTCTTCAATTCCTGCAACTTAACTGGGGCCATTCTATAAGGTGTATTTGAAATAGGCAAAGCACCCGATACGAGTTCTATTGAAAACTCAACTTCACGATTTGGTGGAAGACTCGGTAATTCCTCCGGAAAGACATCATCAAACTCCCATACAATGGGCATATTATTAATTGTGAGTTTCTCACCAACCATTTGAGATAAATAACCTTCATTTAGTGGAATAAATACCCATAAGATGGAAGGAATTTCCATTGGAAGGTTATGTTCATCCTTGCATCGATAGACGATCATAGATTGATCTGGAATATGAAATGTGACTTCCCTTCATTGGCAACTGATATGAGCTCCATGTAGAGAAAGCCAATCCATGCCAAGAATCACATCAAATTCCACTATAGGAAGGATCACAAGATTTTCAGGAAGCACTTTCCAAAAAACTTCAATCAGAGAAGAATTTTAAACTTTTGATGCGACTATTGTGCCATTAGGTGTTATCACAGCTAACTAAAAATCTAATTGTTGAGGTAATACGGTGATACCCTTAGAAAATTCTTCCGAAATAAAGGAGTGGGTGGATCCAGAATCAAATAAAACATTTTCTACTTTAGAGTGGATGGTATGTGTACCTTTCACCACATCGTTATCGTACTACACATCGCTGATAGAAATTGCATGTGACTTTCCTTTGTCTTTAGCCTTAAGAGTTTGTTGACGTCGACCATCATCATCAACCCTTGGATTAGGGCATTTATTGGCATAATGTCCCATCTCCTTGCACTTGAAACATTGAAGTGTAGTAGGTTCATTATGTGTATCCCTTCGTTTGTTTGCATCATTAGACATCTTCTTCCCATCATCACGGAATTCAAATGCCCGATGACCTTCCTTTCCACATTTGAAACATTTACTTGTCCCTTTAAGACAACTCCCTCCATGTTTCTTTCCACACATTGAGCATAAGGGAAATCTCATCTTCTTTTCAGTGTTCTCTTTAGATTTTCCTTTGAATTCCATTTTCCTCTTCTTATCAAACCCATATGACTGATGGGTTACTCCAATCTCCATCTCAACTTTGAGAGCACATCAAACGATTTCCTCGTAGCTATTGAAGTCCCTTATGGCTAATGCCCTTCAAAGGCTTGGTTTGAAGCCACTAAAGAATCGATTGATCTTACTCTCAGGTTAGATAATAATACCAGAAGAGTACCTTGCAAGTCTTGTAAAATTTGCTTCATAGGTACAAACAGATTCATCGTCCTTTTGCTTCAGTTTAAGAAACTCTTTCTCCATCTTTGTTCGGAGAATATGAGGGAAGTACTTATTGAAAAATAAGTTATTGAACTCGTCCCATTCCATGGACTCAATTTCATCCCTTTCCCTCGTATTCTTAATAAGATTCCACCATTGATCAGCATCACCTTCCAAACGATACACTACTAAGATGACTTTATCATGCTCAGAACATTGAAGAACTGAAAATATCTTTTCAGTAGTAGTAATCCATTGTTCAACAACTAATGGATCAGTAGACCCGCTGAATGAAGGTGGACGCTGTCTCATGAAGGATTCAACAGAATTTTGCTCCTTCCTTTGCTCGTTTGGATGTCCTGCATGATTCATAGCTTGAGAAAGTTGTTTGATCATGTCTATAAGATTTTGCATTCCATCTCCCATAACGTTTGGTTGCTTAGGGGGACAATCATTGCATTTCCCTTCGCATTCTGCATTAACACGGTTCCTTCGGGTTCCATCCATTGACTAAAACCAAGAAGAATAGTGTGAGCAACACTAATTATAATAGGAAAACCACATAATCAAGAATAAAATTTCACAATTAAGATCTTATCCTAGGTTATTCATGGCCATTTGTAAAACACTAATATTGTGTTCTATGCTTAGACTTATCCTTAGGGTTCTTACTGAGGCTTTCACATCCTAGTTTCCAAAGGTTGACTATACCTTTCCTCTGATACCAACTATAATGACCCATACTTTACATACATTGTTATTACTTCAGAATTGAAGCACACTTATTACAACATATAACCAAACCAAGAAAGGACCGTATAGGTATAGTGTCTTTAGAAACTGGGAAACATAAACAACTGGTTCATAAAGCATCTACTTTGCCTCCCATTTATTTCATCATATCTAGAGTCCCTTTTTGGCATATTCTACTTAATAACCTTCTTCCTGACCTGGGGAAACAAAACATACAAAAGGGTGAGCTCAAATGCTCAGTAAGGGTAAACAAAAGAAATATCAATCACATCATATATATAAGCACATAACTTTTGGAAATCTTAACCTGAAAAAGAGATCATAATTTCATAACATGGGATAAATCATAGTAGTGAAATGTAATCCCAATAATCGTAACTTAAAACATGAAACTTTGTGTCATACACACATAATCATAGAGAATCATTTCTTATTAGTCAAGACTCATTGCCAAGACTATCTTAGTGGACAAAGTCCATTTCTGAACCGAGTCACCCTCGTTTCAGTCCTGTTTCACTGAACCGGTATAACCTACCGTTCCAGCCATGTCTATCTCATGAGATATAAAATCTTTACCCAATTCTTTGGAGGGAGATAAAGGTCCCACCCATCTCATAATGATACCATTCTTATGTGTGCCACAAAATCAGAAACCATACATCATAGCATAACCCATGTAATAAAAATGGGAATGTTAAACATCATGACATCATAAAATAATTCATATAAGATAAAGGAATTCATAAAAATATAATTCCATCACAACATAATCAAATCAATGTAATAATAGGGATGAAAATAGAACCCTTTATTATCTTAGATGGAAAATAATTTTCATAAAACACTTGAACTCCATTCTTGAGGAAAATATCCTTTCTTCTTCAAAAAAACACTTTTCCTTTCTTAACATGTCGTAAAATTATAAACTAAAAGATGTTGATTAAAAATAAACTTGAAAACATGTAAAGTAATCTTCATGGAAATAATGTTTTAAAAATCCATTCATGCCGTATAAGTTAAAAAAACATTCTTCATACTTTTGTCGGAAACGTCAAAAAGTACCTCGTACGAAAAACGACAAAAGATTCCTTTCATATCCTTTACTAAAAACTCACTGAAGGGTAACATTGGATTTATAAAATATAGGTGGATGGAAATAATATTATATATTGAGGAAACATGGATGTGGATGATAAAATACACCCCAGTAAATGCCAAAGTATAAACAATCTCGGATAAAAATGAGATTGTGATATTTCCCTTACCTTAAGTCTGATATGATTTGTACGTGTCTGAACCTCCTGTATAATGATTTAAATAATGTTGTTGACTTATTCCAGAATCATACTTATTTTTATGATATCATATTTGTTCATATTCTTAGCTTCTTAGTAGTAATATTTCATTGCTACTTGTTATTCGGGTGTTTATAACTTTTTGTTCTTATGCGTTTTTTGTCGAATAAATTCTTATTATTATCTTTAGTTTATAGAAACATCATTTCCAGAATGGTATTAGTGTAATATATATCATATTCATTCATTTAATTCATTATTAAATGAAGATCATGTAGAATGAGTTGCATCACATCGTGGAGACAGTATTCCGTACGTACGCACGAGTGATGATATCGTTCTTATGATCGTGGAATTGTATTGGAGTGTTTGTATACTATTTCAGAATTAGTATCACTTTATAATAGTCATATATTGTCATTATTTACACCATTATACCCATCCAAGTAAGGTGGTGGTGGAAAATAGATTACACCACGGCGTGGAGACAATATTCCGTACGTACGCACGCGCGGTGATTTCTTTTTCCGTAGGATGGATAGATGGTGAAATAGGGTTGTTTCATACTTATAATAACATATCAGTATATGAGTGATACTGATGTTATTACTTCATAATGAAACAACTAAAGAAGAAGAACTGTAAGAAGAAATAAAGATGAAAGAATCGGTAACGGGCATTACCTCTTCTTTGAAGTGCTTCTTTGAGACCTTCTTTTAGGGCACTAAAATTGGTCTTTGAAGAAGACCAGGACCTCTAGGATGTCTCTATGGAAGTGGAGAGGAGAAAGTGGCAGGGGTTGGCCGAGCTTGAAGGCTCAAATTGGTGTGAGGAAGAGAGGGAGGAGGTTCCCTTTTATAAGGGAGGAGAGGGGCACCTTTGGGATAACTAAAAATATTATTTTATTATAAAGTCAAGTTCCATTTTAAATAGCTCAAAATTGATTTATTTAGAAGCTAAGGTGGGGATGGGTCGAAATCCTCTCATCAAATAGAATTTAGACAAGTTTAGGTTCCTATTTTGACCTTATCATTTAGATTTAACATTAAGTTAAATAATTTTACTTTTACCGTGTCTTCTTGTGTTCTTATACTATAAGGTTAATAAACTTACTATAAGCAGCCAAACGAACCCCAAGTTGTTTATTATAAATATATATAACCATATCTAAGTAATTTGGACGAAATTTAGATTTTTAGGAATAAAATAACAATTACTAATATAATATTTGTTTTAAAAACTATTTTATGTCAATTTTGACACTATTTAGTAATTAATTTATCTTAAAATCATAACAGAATGATTAGTTCAAAAAAAGTTAATTAAATCAATACTAACATGTCATATTAATCTATAAAATTATTGGAATTCATAAAAAGTCTCAAATTGCATTTAGTTTGGTGTTTATAACATCAATTATGTCAATATTTCATTAATAAGATAATTACTGCATCATCTTTGTGTCATAAATAAATAATATTATTTAATGTCTAAAAATTACAAATAAATACCATTATTTAGTAAATCTTTTTATATTTCTAATGAATATTTATAGACGAATTTATCTTATGTATAACCCCATATTAAAAATGATTTACTTATTAAACTTTGATTTTAACTATTTGAACCCTTCTTTAAATAAATTAATAATAAATGTACTAATCTAATCCATGTGGGCCTAAATGGTCATATTTTATTCCGAAGTTTGTTTTTGGTCGAATTACACTTGTAAAATAGAATTAGGACATGTGTTAGGGTAATAATAATATCATTTTTACCCTTAATAACCCTATTTACTTTTAACCATGGTAAAAAAGTAAAAAGTTTCTATTCACCAAAAAATTATTTTCATCTCATTGAACCACATTTTACTTACTGACATCAACCGTGTCCCTCAGATTTTCTAAATTCCACTCACAGAAGCGGTAAAATTAAGTTTTATGAAAAATTCTGTTTTTTAACTACCACTTAGTGGTTTCACTATTCATCTAAAATTGAAAGTTTTCAGAAAAATACCAAAATTTCACCCTAGGATAATTTCGATATTCCGAATCCAAAAATGAAGTCCATTTTGAAAAATAAAATTTATAAAATTTCAAAAAGTGGTTATTACTATTCATAATGGCTAGTTTTAATAATATTTTATTAGCATATCATTGTTTAGTGAAACTCGGTATTGCGTACGACGCAAGCTATCGAGGAAGGTTGCGATTTCGTGTAAGGCAAGCCAAGCAAGTTTTGTTTGTAGAAAAATATTCCTTTGATAATTTATATAACATAAAAGTCTCGGTTGTAACAAAATTTCTAGAATATTACTGTATAAAATGATTTGGGTGGTTCTTTATCATAAGTTCCTTAGGTTCCCACATTGCCTCTTCCATTTTATGGTTTCTTCAAAGAACTATTACCAAACAAGTCGTCCAGTTTCTCAACAGTGATATGTGGAAAACATCATTAACATTAGAAATACCTTCAAGAAAACATGATCTCCTACTTGAAATTCTAAATCCTTCCTTCGATTATCAATAAATCTCTTTTTCCTACTTTGAGCTGATTTGATGTGGATTTGGATAATCTACACTCTTTCCATTGTTTCCTCAACAAGTTCTAGACCTACTAGTTTTCTTTCACCAACATCATCCCAACAAGTTGGTGGGTGGCATCTCTTTCCATATTACGCTTCATATGGTGCCATATGAATACTTGAATGGAATCTATTGTTATATGAAAATTCTACAATAGATAAATAATGATCCCACATTCCTTTAAATTCAAGTGATCAAGATCTTAACATGTCTTCTGAGATTTGAATAGTCTATTCTGATTTTCCATCAATTTGAGGGTGGTAGGTAGTGCTCAAACGAAGTTCTGTATCTAGGGATTTTTGAATAATTTTTCAGAATCTTGATGTAAAATGGGGATAAAGGTAAGAAACAATCGATAGGGGTAAACCATGAAGTCTTACAACTTTATTAATATATAGTCGTTATAAAATTTCAAGTGGTAAATGTTATCTTATAGTAAGAAAATGTGTTTACATTGTAAGATGGTCGATAATAACCCATATTGCATCATTCCTTCTTGGATTCTTTGGTATCCCCATGACAAAGTCCATTATAATATCATCACATCTCCACTCAGGTATGGGAAGAGGTTGAGTGACTCCACTAAGATGTTTTCTCTCAGCCTTCACCTATTGAAAACCATACATCTTGACACATAATCAGTAATATCCCTCTTCATGTTGTCCCACCAAAAATGTTCCTTCAAATATCTATAAATCATAGTTCTACTAGGATGTATAGATAAATTAGATATTTGATCATCATCCAACAATTATTTTTTTAGATCTGTTATATCGGGAACAGAAATCATCTTCCCCAATTTCCAAATTCCATCTTCATATATGAAGTCAACCAATATCCTATCATTCACAACTTTAATTTTCTTTTGAAACTCATCATCATCATTCTGAGAGCTTTTTAACCTTTATAGTAAAGATGGTTTGGAAACCATTTGAAAAAGTATTAAGGTTTTACATTCTATGATTATTCCAATATCTATCTTTACTTGATCCATGAACATAGGATCCCTTTCAACTCTCATATTGTTCAGAACACTATGATCATTTCTACTCAAATCATTTTCCACCTTATTTTCCTTCCCCGGGTGGTAGTGTATTGTGAATACTTCGAACTCTTATGATCCGTATATATCTCTCATTTCTCACCATAGAGATAGTTTCTCTATATCATCAAAGCAATGATTATAGTTTCTTACTCAAGATCATGAGTTGGATAGTTTTGTTCATGATTTTTTAACTTCTTTGAGTCACAGGGAAAAACTATATCATTTTTTATAAGGACACAACAAAGTCCATTATTTGATACATCACTATAAATAACAAACCCATTATTCCATGATGGTAGATTCGAGATATAAGCATTCAATAATATTCTCTTCAATTCTTTAAAATATTCTTGAAACTCTTTTGTCCAAACAAATTTAACCCCTTTTCATGTTTGCTTGGTTAATGGGTTACCAAATGGGAAAAATTATGGATAAAATTCCGATAGTAACCTGCTAAACCAATAAAACTATGTACCTTAGTTATACTCTTCAGTGCTAGATATTCTCGGATTTCCCTTTTCTTTGAATGATCAATATAGATTCCATCCATAGAGATAATTTGGAAAAGAAGAAATTTTAGGAAGTCAAAATCCACACTTGTTAAACTTCCCATATAATTCATTTCTTCTAGGAGCCTTTAGAATAGTGTTCAAGTTATTTTCATAATCTTCGTAGATTTTGGAGTATACCAAGATATCATCAAAAAATACTACTAAAAATCCATCAAGATATTCCATGAAAAATCTATTCGTTATATCCATGAAAACAGGGGGTTCATTAGTTAGTCCAAATGGCATTACTGTAAACACATAATCCCCATACCTGGTTCAAAATGTTACCTTTAAAATGTCTTCCTTGTTCACACAAAATTGATGATATCCAGATCGAAGTTCAATCTTTGAAAAATATTGATCTCCAGTAAGTTTATCAAATGAATCATCAATGAGGGGTAGGGGATAGTAGTTAGAATTGATCTATGTGTAGTAAATGCACAGCCTCATAGATCCATCTTTATTCTTAAGAAATAGAACAGGGGCTCCCCATGGATGAACACTAGGGTGAATAAATCCTCTATTACTCAATTTCTCTATTTTTTTCTTTAGTTCCACTAATTATATGGTGGAAATTCTACAAGGGGTCTTCGATATGTCCTCACACCAGGAATTATGTTAATGAAAAACTCAATAACTTGTTCTGGTTGATGTCCAGGTAAATCATTAAGAAACACATAAACATATTCTTGAATAATAGGTACATACTATATTTCTACATTCTGTTCCTCGGCCATAGTTATTTCACTCCCTTCATCCCTAGTAATTGAATATATTAGAGCTATTGGGGGTGGAACTAGATGAGAATCAGATTGTGGTGTTTCAGCTCTAAAGATAAGGGATTCCTTATCATCATCAAAAATTGTAACCTCCTACTTATTAAAATAAATTTTCACATCATGTTCCAAAATCCAATCTTTATCAAGGATTATATCAAATTTAATCATGGGTATGACAATAATATTTGTAGATAAAGCATATTTATAAGTTGCAATGGTAAACGATCGACAAAACTTTGTTTCGATGATACTTCCCTTAAGATTATTGACTGAAAAATCCCTTGTTAAGTCAAATTAAAATATATAATTTTCATGGAAAATTGGGAAGATATGAAATAATGCATTAATCAAGAATAAAATAACGTATTGGATAATATTGAGGAAATGATTAATGTACTTTCCACCATGTCAATAGAAAATTCAACCTCAGCAGTTGTGATCGCCTAATCTTGGCCTTACTCAATTTACCTTTTAATAGTTAAGTTTATTTGATTCTTAAGACATTCATTTTCATAATTCCCCATTTCATTTCAATTGTAGCATTGAACATAGATACCATCTTTCTTCCACTTGCAATCACGAGCTTGGTGGCCTTTTTCTCCACATTTGTAACAAACAGCCGTCCCCTTTAAAAATGTACCAGTGTGTTTGTTCCCAAAATTACTATAGGATGGAAATTAAATGTTTCATTTCTTCCCCTTATTTTCTTTTCTAGAGTGTTTAGCAGATCTCTTCTTCTCTTGATTTACTTTAATGTTATAATACTTAGAGAATATCTTCTCTATCTTGATAGCACATCAGACTATATCTTCATAATATGAGAAGGATATTGAGACTAATTATCATCAGAGAAATTGTTTTAAAATATCAATGAATAGATAAATATTACTTCATGGGTTATGTATATAATCTGTACCATGCCTTTCTAACCTTGTAATGTTAGCCTCATACTTTTTGACATTCTCATCCTTATTTTTTCTCAGACTCATAAATTTCTGTTCCATATCTGCTCGACGTTCACGAGGAAAGTATTTTTATAAGAATATATCTTTAAACTCCCTTAGTTACATATTTGATACCTCTTCATTCTCCTTTGTGTTTTGAATTAATGACCACCATTGATCTGCATCTCCTGAGAGGCGATAAATATCCAGGACAGGTTTTTACCTTTCTCTACTCCCCAAAGAATGAAATATTTTCTCTAAGGAACTTATCCATTACTCAGTTAAAAATGGATTTGTATTCCCATTGAATTTTAGTGGTTTCTACCTCATGAAGTGATCTAACATTGATCCTCCGCATTTTGGATCAAGGTTCTCTATACATGTAATTTATTATTCATAACTTGAGTGAGTTTTCACAGAATAGTTATAAGACATTTAGTACCTATTTCATCACCATCTCCACTATAATTATATTTAATAGAAAGGAAATATTTACATGGATTAAGTTTTTTGATACAGTTTCCATTCCTTCAACTAGGTTCCATTTATAAACAATGGAATACACAAGATTAGTTTATGAATCGTAATGAATAATTCCAAACTTGTAAAATACTAAATAAAAATTGAACAGTTTATTTATATAATAAATAATCATAAAGAAATGTTTACTTTGGGAAGTATTTAATCATAAATCCTTCATAATAATTTATAAATAAAATTTGAATTATCATAAGCATGTCCCCTAGGAGTGTCAAACTAGGTGCACAGTAAGGCTCGTTGCCGTGTTCCAAGATACCCTGGGTCAAGCCCAAAAATCCTTGTTGGAGTTTTCACTCCTAGGTACATATGTGACAGAACCATACCCACATGTAGTATCTAAAAAGGGATTTAATTATTGTATAACCCATATAATATCTATATTACCCAAAATTTTGGATTTTCCTTTATACTAATCATCAAAGTCTATCTTAAGGTAATGTTCTCTAAACAGAGTTTTTATAAATCTAGTCTTCATGGTTTTTAATAAACTTCCTATGATACCAGCTGTAACGCCCTAACCCCAGTTACCCTGAGTCTGTACATTATTTAAATACATTGGCATGATCACAAGAGATCAAGTCCCGAAAGACCAATCAGTTTAGTAGCCTTGGAAGTACTAGATACATACTTAATTTTTACATTACATTATGAAATGAAAAAAAACATTGTATATCCTTTAAAAACACTCATATCCATTAGCCTATCCCTATAGGTTATTCATAAAAAACTTATTTTCATCATGGTAAAAATAAAATATAAGAATGGGGTGACCTCAGATGCTCAGTAAGGATAATAATATATAGGAAACTAACATAAATAAGTGTAAACATTTAAGCCAATGTATAAGACTAAAACACAATACTTTTAAACATATACTTTAGTATAATATGGAAGAGATAAATTAAATAATTACATTTACTTATTCACATGGATATTCTACTAGATGAATAATCACATATAATATTAATACTTAATCTCATAATGATGGAATGCATAATTCCAGACATCATAACCACATAGTCAAGGCCATGTGCCAAGAATATAAATAAAATTATTCTCAAGGCCTTATTACAAGACACTAATTTGTCTCATGAGACCTACCAATTCATTGAGGGGATATATCAGGCCCCACCCATCACTTACTACAACCAATGCATTCCTCGTATGAAAAAGGTGAAACATAACATAAACATTCGTATTAAACTGACATAAAAATTGTTAATACTTTAACAATAAATTGTAAATGGCTTAAAAACAATACATCCATAGTCAAACCTATCATTAAAACTATAAATAAAATATAGAATATTGTATCATAATGAATCAACATCAATTAAACATAAAATCCAAAAATAGACGTTGACATAGATAAATTCAATCCAAAGACTATTTGAGAGAAATATCTCTTTCTAATTTGAAATAAATTAAAGTCTCATAATTATAAAAGAAAAAATTTATTCTGAAAATATTCATATAATCTTGTGAGGGAAGCTTTGAATGTGTTATAATAGAGAAATATAGCCACACCCACCATATAAGTTAAAAAAAATTCATTCCATAATTTGTCGAAAAGGTCATAATGTACATTTTTCCACAATTATAGAAAGATTCCTTTCAAAAAAAATTATAAAAAGTAAAAATATGGTATAAATGAATTTAACCCATATTCTAGGAAATAGTAAAAAAATTGAAATACATTTTTAAGAAACAGGTATGTGGATGATAAAGAAATCCCAGTAGATACTTACGTATAAACAACAATGGATAAAAAAGACATTGAAAAATTAACTCCTACATTGTACTTTTCCTTAGTCGAGGGTACACTAAACTCCTGTATAATGGTTAAATAATTGTTATTAAATTATAAAATAACCACATACATAAATATGATATCATATATGATCCTATAACATTTCTTTGTTAATAATATTTCAGTAGTATCATTGTTTCGAGTGTTAACTAATTTGTTTTCCTTTATATGTTTTTTTATGTTAGTAATGTTTGTTATTAATTGGATGTATTTGATTTATATCCAGAATAATATTATGATTTTAAACATAATTTTTTTAATCATCAAATGAAAATTATTCTTGAATGGTTAAATGGGGAATGGAATCTTATCGCGTCGTGGAGACAGTAAGTCGTTCGTACGCATGAGAGACAATATCATCATATTGATGGTGAAATATTATATAATTGGATAGTATATTATATATACATAATCATTAATATGTTGTATTTATTATTTACATCAATTATACTCATTATTTTAGTTATCCAAATAATGAAGTGTTGAATAAAAACTACACCACAACGTGGAGACAGTAAGTCGTACGTACGCACGTATGGTGACTTTGTCATCCATTGGATGGATAAAATAATGAATATGGTTGCATAATATTTATAATAACATAAAATTATGTAGAATGTACTAGATTTATTATTTTGGTATGGAAACAAAAAAAATATTAAGTGGAAGAAGAAAATAATTTTGTAAGGGGTGATTAAATAATTACATATTCTTCGGTTGCTTCCTTTTGATTGAACAAAAGGGATATATAAGTCGGATTTCAGATTGAAGTAAGTACTCTAGGATGAATTTAGGGTATTTGGGAGGATATTTGGGTAGTTTTTGGCAGATAAAAATGTATTTGGAGGATTTAATTTAATATAAGGGGAAATAGCCTTTTATAAGATAGGTGAGGGGTAGTTTATGAAAGGGCTAAAATATTTTTTTATTATAAATCTATTATCGGCTTATAATAGCTCCAAATATATTTATTTCTAGGATAAGGTGGGTATGGTTCTAATTCCCTTCATCCAAAATAATTTAGACAAGTTAGGTCACCATATTAACCTTATCTTTTAGATTTAACTCTTAGTTAAATAGTTTAACTTTTTCCGTGTATTCTTGAAATTTTATAAAAAATGCTTATTATATTTACTATAAAATGTAAATAGAACATAAAGTGGTTCATTAATGGTATATGTAACATTATATATGTCATTTTTCTAAACCATTTATTTTTATAACTATTATATAATGTAATAAAATAGTATTTGTTTTAAAATTTCATTTACGTCAATTTCTACACTATTTATTATTTGGTTTTTGTTAAGGTCATCACAACATGATTACTTCACAAAAAATACATTTAATTGACTCTTAAATGTCATATTAACATATATAATTCGTTTATGGCCTCAAAAGTTTCAATTTATCTATATTTTAATATTTATAATATCAATTATTTTTATCTTTCATTGATAAGGTAGTTATTGCATCATCATTGTGTCATAAATATATTTTAATATTTAATGTATAAAAATTATAAATAATATACTATGATGTATGAAATATTTTTATATTTATAATGAATTATTATAGTCTTATTTATCTTATGTATAACCCTATATAAAAAATGGTTTAGTTATTAAAATTTGAGTTTTACACTTTTAACTCTTCTTTAAATGAAACAAAATAAACGTCCAAATCTAACCCAAGTGAATAAAAAAGGATATTATTTTTTTCCTAAGGATTATTTTGGTCGAAAAATACTTATCAAATATAATTAGGACATTTTATGGGGTAATTTTATATTATTATAATATTATTTTTACCTTTAATCACATTATTTACTTTTAATCATGGTAAATAAAATTCAAAAATTACTATTCACCAAAAATTATTTTCATCCTATTGAACCAAATTTTACTTACTGGTGAAAACCATGTCTATAATATTTCTAAAATTCAATTCACATATGTGGTAAAATTACATTTTATGAAAACTTGCAAATGTGTCTAGAAGGTGGGTAAAAGACGTTAAAAAGTACAACAAAATTTTATATATTAAATCTTATTATAAAATGACATCAATGAATTAAATTTGACTAATATAGGTATTATTTATCTATTTTTAATATAAAATAATTTTAAATTCAAAATAATTATTTAAATAAATAGTCGGTTTTATACAATAACGCATTGTTTTTCACTATTCATCAAAAATTGCATGTTTTTAGAAAAATACCTAATATTCACCCTAAGCTAATTTTGATATTCCAAAACCAAAAATCAAGTCCATTTTAAAAAATAAAATTTATAAAATTTCAAAAAATTGTAATTACTATTCATAGCTACTTTTTAAAACTACTAGTTTGATTGGACGTGGTATGCTAGAACTCAGAGTTGTGTACTACGCAATCTATTGTATTAAACAAAGGGAACCATACTGTGGAAGCTTGGGATGTTACATTTCCTACAAATTTTCTCAAATACATATGCATAAACACTTATATTTTATCACATATGACCTTAACATTTCACTTCTCCACTTTTTAAAATGATTTTTTTATCCATTTTTATAATTTTTGTTTAAATAATTGAATTATAAAATATTAAAAAGGTTTCCCTTCCCAAATTTCATGATTTATTTTCCACTCCACATTTATTTGAGAAAAAAATTATGTATTTTTAAGTCTCCACTATTGAAATTTATTTTTAAAATTCAATTTCTTCAAACAAATTCCACTTTATATTTTCAATGACATTTTAATGTGACACATAACATCATCTTTAATGAAAATGATAAAAATATTTTCTAAAAACTCATTTATAGGTCCCCTTCTATTTTAATCTTATTATATATATTTTATAGTTCCTTAAAAAAAATATTCATTTTTTACCTTTTCATATTATTATGAAATAATATTTTTGGGTTATTTAATTTATCAAATCAATTGTTAACATTTTTTAGCCAATTTTTGTGATACTATCTAGAAATGTTTTGAAAACCATTTTTCTTTCCATGGATTCCTTATAATGGAATGAATTATTGTTTTTTTTAATTGGAACACATATTTTTGGATGATTTGTGGTGGGTTTTATATATATCCTTCTAATTCATTATTTGAAAGTGTAAATATCATGAGGTATGCATAAAATGGTGAAATTTAGTTTTCTCACAGGCATGAGTGGGAGAAGAAACTCATAAAGGTGAAAATTATTCATAGAAATGATAATTCTTATCTGTAATAATGAGTGTGATAACATAATTAGAATGGTTAAAAGTGTTTCTAAAAAATTCATAAGTACGAGTACAAGGAGTGACTCATGAAGGGGAAATGTATTCATAGAAATGATTATTCTTGTCTGCAAGTGTGAGTGAAATAATTGACTCGTGATGGTGATAAGTATCCATGGATATGATTACACTTATTTTCTAATGTGGATTTGAGTAATGTACTCATGGATGTGATAGTTCATTTTTATATTCTTGTTTCAAAGTTCTTGGTTATTCTATGTTTCTATGAAATGAAACATTTTAATGTCATATACTTCTGATTATGCGCCATGTATTCTGTATATTATCTCACACTCTGTTTCCATGTTACATGCTTTTTTATTTGATATTAAATGAACTTGTATCATAAATTTTGGAAAACAACTTACTATTATATATTAATTTTAATAAGATATTTCTTTAATGCCCATGTTTTCTCATATTCTTATGATCTAAACCTTGATGATAGGATGAATAATATTTCCCTTACTGGGTGTTTAAGATCACCCCATTCTTTGGTTTTAAATCCCAAGGTTATGAATATGAGTATAACTTATCATAAGTCTGTAAGGGAGTTTGTTGTGGATAAAATATGGTGAAATGTTCTTAATTGTTTTAAAATAAATTTTTTATGTAGGAAGTTCTAAAAGAAACTAAACCTTATGTTCTTTTTATTGTATGTTTACTGTGAGATGCAATGTTTTTTTTATAGAAATTATGTAAAAATAATGATATGTTTAGCAAGGTTCATCTCATTTAGTTTCAAATACTATGTGTAAAATTTGAGTTTCAAGTATCAGATGTTGGAGTGTGGGTTTTCGGTACCTTAGAAAACATTTTATAGATTGTTAGGATTTATTTAATTTATTTACCCAATTTTTGTGTGTTTGTTATCTGATTTTTGTGTGTTTTTAAAACCTGTTAAGATTAATTGAATACCCTATTTATTTTGATCAATATAAAATTAGTGAGTATATAATTGGTTCCAAAAACTTAAAATGAATGAATATTTAGGTAAACTTAATTCCAGATTCAAACTTTGAAAAAATCATAAAAATACTACTATGTTTTAAATATGATTCCACAAAATACTATCGGTTCTCAAAATTTTCCTATAATGAGGATTAGATAATTTTAAATAATTTTCAATGGAATAGTCAGAACCCAACTATTTATTATCCATACCACACATGTTATTACCTCTATTATCACCTAAATCCTTGGAACCCATGTGACACACACCCAATCATGGTACACAAACCTTTAAGATCTCATTATTCTCATACTCAATTGACTACATTGTACACAACCACACCTCAATTCCTATCTCATGTATGTCATATATTCATGTATCCTTAATATACTATCTACATACACCCAAAATATTACTACACTTACTCATCATAATAGATTTCCTTTTCCTATAAAATTAACTTTATCCATCCATTATCGATGCTAAATGTGAGGAACTTAAGAATCCACAACAACTAAGTTCATAAAATAAGATCATACTTTCCCAGGAACTTAAAGAAATATCTATGGTTATTTTGAAATAAAAATATCTTTGAAATAATGTTAATTTTTGTTATATGTGTCATTATAATGTTTTTATTAACAATACATTTTTATAGAACATTTTACCCATGAGCCATTATGGCTAGGGTGAAGTAACCTCGGTATGAGAATTACTAGAGTTACACCTCTCTTAGGCCTTTATAGTAGCACCACTTTGGTTATATTTCACCCAATGACCCAAGTGATACTCAATATGGGCGGTTATTTTTCCATTCTCTTTGGAGGACCTCATTAGAAACTACTTCACCCAAGATCTTCTGAGGCCCTCTCTGGGGTGTTGCTTCTCCCAAAATCCATAGAGGACCTCACTAGGATACCACTTTTCTCAAGATCCTTGGAGACTGTCACTAAAAGTATTATTCACTTAAACTCCATTGACTACCCCATAAGGGTTTTTTATCCAGATATCTAGAGGCCTTCATATGGTTTCCACTTCACCCAACCACTCTAAAAGATTAACTAGGGAACCATTCCACCCTCCAAATTTATTAATTCAGTTAATATATACCCAAGACTCTTATTCAATGTTTTTCCTTGTCAAATAATCCATGGTTCTTAATCTACATGTAATGAAACCTCACCTGAGCCCAAGGGATACACCTATGATCCCCATTCAACCAACCTTTCAACCTATTATGTAAAGCTTTGATACCCTAATATCATAGATGAATAAAAATAACCCTAAAGGTCCAAATCACATCATTGGCCCCCATTAACAGATTTCAAGACCCTAAAAATCAATATTATTTATTCCTCCTCCACTACCACCTTATTAAAATGGCTAGGTTATTAAGAACACCCATGTGAGCCCTTTCAATCATTTATTCCTTTTACTATGTGATTTAATAATCTTATAAGATATGACTCACTCATTTTCCTCCTTAAATGGATGGTTACTTAGGATAAATTGAATATTTTTTTCCATTTATAATGGGGATTCTCTATTTCATAGGACCATTAGAATTTTCACTAACAAATCCCCCTTATCCCACCTAAATTGGTTTTTTGAATCTGAACCATATCCATATGGTTACCATCCAACCCTTTCCTCATCCCTCATTAATAAATGATACATGAACATCAAATGGGATTCTAATATGGTGTGATCCCTAATTTTTTCCCACTAGTTCATATCACCCATGTGTTTAGTCATCCTTTCCACCAAGATATTAAATAATATAAAATATTTGAATATAAAATGGTCATCCAACCTAATGTACTCCCTGACCTTTTTTATCTACTTCATAAAAACCATGAATCATATCATCCTTCACACTTTTCTATTTGTCAACAGATAAAAGAGGCATAAAATGGGAATCTAACCATGTGTAACTCCCAAACTACCTTCACCTGACTCACTTAGAAACTCAAAATAGATAAGGTCACATAAATTTAAGTCCCATATAATGTAATTTAAAGTAATTTTCTTATATTACTCCATTCCATGTGACTCTAAACTACATAGAATAGTTCCCAGTCATATAGCTTAAACTACAGGAAATAATAGTCATATATCCAAAACCTTTAAAGAAACATTATTTGATATAGATATATAAATTCAAAAAGGAACCAATCTAGTCCTTTTCATATAACCCTAAAGCATATGGTGTGCCTCAATAAATGGTACCAAACTTAGTAGGTCTTGATTCTATTCAAAGGGATATATCATAATCACCTTTCATGGGAATAATCTAAAATCTAAAACACCTAACTACACCTAGTATGGAAATAAATTCAAAAGTGCACAGTTATATGGAAATAGACCATAAAAACTAATAAATAAGGGAGAGGATGAAGAACCTCACAAATATAGGGATATATAACCTCTAAAAAATATTCTCAACGAATGCATGTTGTGAATCGATCCCTTTTGGTCATTAGGTTAATTAGTGTTTTTACTATGAATGATTTTATAAAATTTTCTTAAATCTATATGGAAGAGAATAATACCCTCCATGGTAGTATTTGTCCTCTAATTCTCTTAATTTTAATATGAAATTTAAGCCATTATTAGTTAATTCAAATTGTATTTAATATTTTGAAAGTGGGTTTAAAATATAAAATAATACAAAAATAATACAAAAATATAGGAAATGGAAAATATTTAACCCAATGTGAAATAATTTACTTTTTATATATATTGATTAACCATTCACTCTCTTTTGTGATGTTACAATAATTATTTCCTTGTGTTTTTTTCATCCTCGCTCTCCCATTACATAAAATTGGTATCATCACTAAAAGAACCATCATGCATAAGGTTCTATATCCAAGCATTGGGTAACCAAAGGTTATCCTAGGTGGTTATGGATCATTATCATATAGAACCTATTTGTTAAATCACTTTATTTATGAATCTAATTTCACAAAAACCCCATAACAACTTTCCCCAAGACTACTGCCTCAAACTCCATGTGGGAAATTCCTTGGTGGATGAATATATGAACAATGGAATCACTCTTATTACAAATAATTTTTGCACTGTATTTTAGGAGTTGAAGTTGTGTGGGAAATTATACAAACGATATGATACAATGGGAGAATTTTAACCTCATTACTACCTTAAAAAATTTAAAGATATTATCCCCAAAGTAAGAAAACACCTACCTTATTTATATATGGCTAGTTGAGAATAATGTTTTCTATATCTCTATAACCACTGATGAGATTTTTTCAAGGGATCCCAATATTTAGGTTCATCTCTATTATCTCTCGGCCACAATTTATCATAAGGTTATTAGTGAATTTATCATTTTTTTGGTTGTCTATGATAGTACACCAAGGAGGAAGCCTCACCATGAGGCATCAACATTTAAGACCCAAGAGAAGGTCTATGATCCCAATGCCTCTATTATCTTGAAAAACCATCAACAAATCATGATTAATATTAAAATATTTTCATAGGTTATCATTTGAAATATCCCTTAGGGATATATGAGTCAACCATCGGTGACCACTCCCTAAAACCCCTCATTTGAAGGTAAAAACAAAAATTCTATCGAATATCATCCCCACAGTATCACATTAAGAATCTCTAGAGGGCCCCTATAGGGTTACTACCATAGAGTTCCCCCATATAAAAATATGTTAGTAATCCATGGAGTTCCATCCCATTTTATCATCCAAAATATAATCAACCATGGATGTAATTCTCATAGTCATATACAAGCTAGAGACTCTGAAGGTCCCCCATAGAGACCTCATTATGGTGGTCCACCCTACACCAATAAAAAACCATATCTGGAGGTACTCTCCAAAATTCCCATCATGAAAATTATCCTTAAAATGATATTAATAACCAAAATGGATGTATTCCACATGTTTTTTGTCAATATATCTACAACCATGAATATCCCCATCCTAATAATCATTTAGATAGTTAATGTGTATTTCCTCCCTATGACATAAAATAAGATGTTAACAAGTTACGAGATCATCCCTAGGATGGTCAATAAATTAGACAAAGTGGAATTCCTCCTTGTTATGGAAAATAAGAAATGAGTATGCATGGTGTTTCTCCTCAATATGGAAATTGATAAATTAGAAATCACGAAGTTCCTCCCACTGGTGATCAAGAAAATGGTCAACATGGAGGTCCTCCCTAATATAGAAAAAATAAAAATATCCTAGGAGTTCCTCCCCATGGTAAAAATTTAAAAGGTTCTTATAATAATGATACATTTTCTTGACGTGAAGGTATTTATTGTTTATTAGTCATTATAAAGATGCCTTCATTCTGATAGAAACCTAACAAATACAAGACTATCCACACTAGGTACTCCACTATCAACTAATAGTGTTTCATCCAAAATAATGGTATATCTGAGGTAGTAGTCAATCAGAAGTGCCACCAATTGACCATGGAACACTAGATGTTACTAAAAAATCCAAATAAGCCTACTAGAATTGAAATAATGAAAAAAAATAACCTTTATAGTTATAATTATTATGAATAACCACTCACAAAATATGAGTAAAACTCCAACAAAATTAGGAGATAATTGAATGATGTTAAAATAAAAACCATGTTTAATCCCATCACTACTCTTTATTATAACATTTCCAAGACATAGAAAAAAATAAAACACGCCTCATATATATTTCAATTAAGGGAGAATTATAATGCCTCAAATATAGCTACCTACCTTTTGATATATATATTGATCACCTTAACACATTTGATGATGGGTTAATCATGTTGATCGGGACATTCTCCTAATAGCCTAGACACACAAATTTGGGAGGTAGTGATATAATATCAATTGATCATACTTAAGTGGTTTAGGGTCCCTTTATTAAATTATCTATAATATTTCAACTGAAATAAACATAAAATGTTGTGTATAATATAAAGATTTTTTTTACCACAATTATTTACCAATAAGGTCATCAAAATAAGATTTCACGTAACACTATTACTATGAAATAAACATAAAACCCAAGATTAGGGTATGATAGTTGGATGATCAGGTAAAACCGTACTACTGTAAGAGTACACCAAAGTTGAACTTGAAGGGAGAGAGTGATTAAAATTATTTTACATTAATCAGATAAAGAATAAAAATTTAGGATAATATTTTATGGAGAAACAACTCTACAGTAGAGACACTCCCAATAATGAATACCTCTCATATAGAGCAGCCTATGAACACCTTAAATATAGTTTATGCTTATATATGAGCTCAAAAATCCAAGGAGGTTGTGACAATGATTGAAATAAAGAGACATGGAAAACCCTTTCCAACTGGATTGAGAGTATTTTTTCCTCTACCTCTATTCATGGAGTGATTATACATAGAAATAGATGTAGTTATGATATATATACATAGGATCTAACCTATATTGAATGTATGGGGTATTTTAATGTCATTATTAGAGTATATAATTGTCATATTATCTTGAGCTATCTCCATAATATATACTCCCACAATATGCTATTCTATAACTATGTGTCTTAACTCACCCATCAGGATCAATTTAAAACAAAGTTATAGGAGACTCAAAAAATTACATGGTTTATGAGAAACCTACCAATTCATCAAAAATTTAACACTGAAAGGGGAGGTAAAAGGATCATCAAGGTCCCAAATTGAAGAAATCATCTATAAAATATAATGCATAGGAGGATTTGGACTTATACATTAAATTATATAATAATTCCACCAAGTCCTCCTAATACTTTGATGATAATGGGAACCTTTCCTACCATGAGATACACATTGGTCAATGTCATCGATACAGACTACATAAAATACATGGATCATAACACTAATGAATAGATTCATAAAAATGAGGATACATCTACTTAAGATGTTATCCACATTGAAGTGAAAGAAAAATGGGTTCAATCCTAGCTTTAAAGAAAATACTATGATCGAAGATTTCATTCTAATTTTCAATTATTTTCTATTCAGTGAGATTTTTCCATGAAAAATAGGATGTGTGTGGGATTTTCCAAATCTCACCTACCTCCTAAAAATGTTAAGACTCTTTCATTTTTAGAAAATATTTCCTAGTATGTTTCTAAGAGAGAAAATTTAAGCTAGATCAATGTTGAGATACACAAGCAGAACAAAATCTATCTTTACAATTCCTTAGTGGAAATAAAAATGTTTCTGATGGGGAATCTATTTTGGATATAATAAAATGTTCATTCAATAAAGGTAGGATAATTCTATATAGTCAACCTAATATCAAATAACCATTTCTACCAAACCTCAGTGATGTTTTATTATCATAAATTCCTTACACTGGGACAATAGAAACCATCATATTATGTAAGAAATCATAGGCTGACTCATTCTAGATACTAACCAAAAATATAAGAAATCCAACCATGTTAGGGTCCAATAAATTCCCTCACTCAAACATCAGCTCAAGTGGTATTACTATAGGATTTTCTAAATTACATTACTTTTTAGTTGGGAGTTATTGAAAAATGATGTGTTCCAATGTAGCAATAGAGTAATTCATATCCCAAGTGGCAATATTTGACTCTTCAAATACTATGATTTAAAAATCACACATTCTAAAAATTCAAGGGATTATGATACCCATTGTAATAGCCATGATTTTATTATGATGTAAATATCCTTTAAATTTTAGTGTAAACCTAATTTTTCTTCAAATAGATTTTATTATTGACTTAAGAATGCATCAAAAGCCTCTAGGGATTGTTCAGAGACTATAGAAATGAGTTTTGGAGAAAATATGCTAGGTGTACAGTTTGTTTTAACCATGATCCTGAGGCCATAAGGATTTTTAAAACCATTAGGTGGGCTACATAGGGTATGTATAGGGGTGCATGTTATATATATGTTTTTTGAAAAACCATGTTCCTATATCATATGCTTAGTTCCACATAGGTAGTTGATCTACATGGTTGGTACATGGTTTGGCTAAATCAAGTGGCAAAACCATGCGCCTTTTTAAATTGGTGTAAGTGACATATTTTCCATCCATCTATTAAGACGCTCACCCTAATTTTTCACCAAATTTATACATATTATCTCTACTTCATTTTGGAGATCTCTAATGAAATTCAATGTAGGTTTTGATCTACCTCCTCTGTTCATAATCTGATTACTTTTTCGTTTATTACATTGAATCGATAAAGGTATGATCTTAGATTATATTACCCTACTTCCTTGTTTATATCACCATATGTAATTCTATATCTATACATTCTAATATAAGATATTTTTATCGTATTAATTATTTTCATTTATTTCTCCAATTCTATCCAAAGATAAATTTTGATAGTTGATGTGGAGAGTACCACTCGTCTAAGGTAGTTATTCTATACCATTTCTATAAAACATTGTGTGTTTATTATTTTTTATCATTGTTTTCATGTTGTACATTTATATTTTTTCTCATTGAGTTAATAAATATTTAAATTCTTAGTTTAAACCATGATTTCAACAGGTTATTAAACCCTTATGAATTGTAGGAGTTCATCAACCTCAACCTTAACCACCCTTGAGGTGGATTACTCAATTGTTATTATTATTCCACCCCTATGGGGAGTTGATCTCACCAATTATTAATTATACCAGGATATATATTTAATGAATTATTTAAGGTTTACTACCTCTTGTAACACCTTGTAATTTTTTATTAAAAAATAAAGAAATGGATAAAATGGGAGTTATTGAATGAAATGGACAATCCCTTGGCTTATGAACAATTATATAATTGGTTAGTGAAATGGAATGTAAAATGACATGGACCACCCTTTCATCATGCATATGTGAATTAATTAATGAATTAACTATGATAAATTCAATTGATAAAGGAATGGACACTAACATGGCCTCTTTCCTTATAACTTGTAAGTGATATGAATTGTTAAATGAATTATATGAATCCAATTGGTAAGGTAACGGACACTAAAAGGGTCCATTAAATCATTATATAAATTATGTTTATAAGGGATGTTATAGTATCGAACCATTGTGAGGTATTGTGTTATGAAACCAATGACTCACTTATATATTTTATTTTGGATTCCTTGGACTGTTACCATGGATCTTGATTGCTTGGACTACCTCATCCACACCTCTTGGGATCCACCCAGGCCTTTACTGAGTTTTATATGAATGACATTTATGGACTCAAAGAGGATTCCATAGTCCTGGACCTTGCATTCTTGGACCATGTAGGCCTATATTTCACGGAGTTTGTTTTGGATGAGATTTATGGACTTGAAGAGGGTGTCTTGGTAAATTGACATGGGTCTTGGACCTTATAGGTATAATACATGATTATTTTTCATATTTCCTAGCTTATTGATACTTGATATTCCATATTGAGTCATAGATGACATCTTAGTATGATATATAGTTTTTCATCATTTATAGACTACTTGATGAAATAATGTACTGGTAGACTAGGTTGTATTGATTTATCTTTTACAACATTTATTATTATTATACCTACACATTAATTCAACATATATAAATGGATTAGATTTTTTATAGACTCTGTTGGTGATGGCCTAATAATTATATCTCACACCCTATTCAAGTCGCCAATTATTACCCAAACATAATTGATGGATGCTGGTAGGGATAAGGAGAAGATACCTTCTTTGGACGCATGAATTTTTAACTAGGATGTAATACATTAGAAGAGGACTAATCTTATGCTTGTGATTCTGTTGGAGATAACTTGGGTATTTTGTTCATTTTTTATAGCATGTTTTATATCCTTATATTCTTAATTCCCTATATAACCTCCCTCTTTTCTCATAGCATTACATGATCATCAAATTTTGATATATGAAATTGGAAATTGTTTCCACTAGTTTATTTATGATATATGATTAATTATTATAGTCCCATTGATAGTTATTTAATCTCAATATTTGGTTTAATATTGTTATGATTCTATCATACTAAAATTTAGTCCGGAGGGTGTAATCTCCACACCATACTCTTACAGACCCTCACTGCTAGTTAGTAGCCTCTTGTATATAGGGAGGAATGGTTGATATCAGGTGGATCTCAGGTTCAGTTACTAATTGTTAAACCAGACCCAAGATACATCACCCATAGTAGTAACTTACACATTTAATGTATTAATGTGGCCTAATTCTTATAATTCTAAATAATCAACATGTATCAAAAATCAAATTTATTTTTAGAATATAAAAGTACATATGTTTGTATGGTATAAAAATCTGACAACCAAAATAATTTTTAATTGGGAATATAATCAGAAATATTCCCCCTATAAATTCAGTTTTATGTTGAGTATAATGAACATTATATACCTATCCAATTGAAAATCGTTCAAACATTAGAGGGTTAAAGATTTTATACCTAGGTGATAGTTTTGACCTACTCTCTAAACATGTAACCTATATAAAAATTTCTTCTAGAGATATGTATATAAAATATCTATGTTGAGATACAAATATTACTCATTACCTTAAAATATAATGTTGGATTTCAAGTGTTTAAAATAATAGAACATTTTTTGGAATATTCTATTAAACACTTTAGAGACAAATCTTGACTGAAATTTTTCATATAGAGAATGAAATATAGAATTGTAGAAACTAAAACTATCACTCACCAACAAGTGATAATGCTAGCCCTAGTTCTTCAACCTACCAAATATAATGTGTTACCTAATTCTTGGAAAAAACTTCCCCCATCAAGACCAGAATAAGGAATAAAATAAAAAAAAGATAATAATGTGAAGGATAAAGTTTATTCTTTATAAAAGGGAGTCATAGGGTATTTAATTACTTATTTAGAGTGAAAATTTTTACATTCTCTGTGATCAAAATTCCACATGAATTATTATTTAGTAATCACCCAAATTAATTTCATTACCAATTAATATTATGGAATAAGTATCTAAACTATTTTTACTTCAAGGATTTTCTATTAAATATGATAGATAGTTGGAATGTAAAATTAGGAAAACCTCACGCTCTGGAGAATTATGTCACTTCAATTGCACTTGAAGAATATATAGGATATAAGAAAGTTCAAAAAATAATGAGTAGATGTTTGATGATTGGGTGATCAAAAAATTAGTTAACAACACGAATGTAATCATTTGGGCATGATTTAGTCATACATTTATGGACCAAATTCCCTCTATAATTCCTATACAAATAAATTTTTATTTATATCCTTTAAAAATTTGATAGATCGTCACTAAAAACATAATGCATGATAAAAGGATATCATTCACCAATCCAAAGAACATAGGTTATTTCTTATTAAGGCACTCTCAATCCCTCAAGATTGTGGGATTGTAGTGGCTTTTTTCGATACATATTATGAAGGACTGGGTCCCATTGAATTCAACAGAGTCATCATTTTCATGAAGGTATATCAGGAGGATATTATAAAGGGGAATATTTGTCCCTTTCATGTATCTATAAATATCAATGATATATATATTCATAAATCCCAAGTAAACAATGGTTTTAAAATTAATCTAATTCCAGTTTAGACTATCTGTAATTTTGGATATCGAGTGGCTAATCTAGACTCATCCAGCATAATAATGCATTGATATGATTAAGGAGAGTATAAATATAGTTACCCATGATTTCCATATGTATATATCACATTTAATATATTAATATTAATCTATATAACATATCAATACCTGATAGAAGCATGTAGGTCAATATCTTTGAATACTTTGATATCTAAACAAAAGGTTCAAAAGAGTCTCTCTTTAAGTTCTTCATTACTAGCACCATTCTTATAAATATCATTCCCAAAACCATTATTCATAACCTAGTAAATTATATAATAATAAATCATCATCTAAAAATCTAAATAAGAGTAAACATTGGAGATATCAATTATCATATTTGGATTACATGAGCATAAGGGTTTAATTACAAGAGTATAACATTTGATAACTATATCTATCATATCAAAAATCATAATATTGATTCACAAAATAAATCTTGATAGTTCATAATACATGAATCATAGAGGAATCAAAGAACATGATAACTGAGAACATAAAATTAGAATAAGACATAATTTTGTGTCATTTATAAGCTTATAAAAATTTGAAAATGTATATATAGAAACATGTTCACTCATTAAGTTACAAATATAAAATTAGGACCTCATATAAAATTATGGACATGAAACCAGGTCCATGCATAATCTTATGAACATGAAATACATCTCTACACACGATTTTATGGAGAAGAAAACTAGGTCTATGTATGAACTTATGGACATGAAAACCATATCCTCACTTAATCTTACAGAAATGAAAACTCGGTCCATATATAAAATTGTCAACATGAAATCGGGTTCAAGAATTAAATATTTACCTCATGAGTTAGCCATAATTAACAAATTAATTAGTGGGAGATATATATCCAACCCATCAAATATTGAAAAACATACATAGGTTTTCAATATGATCATTAAACATTCATCATATCATATCCAATGAAAAATAAAATGGGTTTTATAAACATGTCATCATAGTATAACCCATGGAAAAGAAACATGTTTTATAAATATCTCATATTAATAATAAAAATATATCTAGGAAAATAAAATAGATGGTACCATTGGATTATATCCCAAATAAAAAATAACAAACACCGAATTTTTTTGTCTTTTATGAGTATAAATTCCATAAAAATGTGTTTAAAAATTTCTTGGGGAAAATAACCATTCCATTTTAAATAACTTATTTAAAATTAAAAAAAAATATAAAATATTAAAGAAAATATTTTATTCAAAAATACCCATTTAAAATTGTAAAGTATTCATCCAATCGTTTATTTTTTATTAGTATGTGAAATTATGATCTTGTTGTATAAGCTAAAAAACTTTCTTTTACATTTTTTTAAAAATTCAAAAAGTAACCTATTTGGAAACAGAAAAGAATATTAATTTTTTTTAAAAAAAAGAAACTTCTAAAAAGATAATAAAACATAAAAATTAATTTAAAAAATTATATAATAGTAAAAACGTTCTTTAAAACATTTTTAGAAAACCGGAATATGAAGGAAAATGGTTTTTTAACGAAAGAGAGAAATCAAAATAATATTTCTTAAAAAATGATTATTGGTCTCTTGAGTACATAAATTAAGGAAAATAAAAATAATTTATTTTATTTTAAAAAATTAATATAGGATACTAAAATTTAGGAGTTTCTTTATTGTTATATTATAATATGTCATCATCAGAAACATAATCATAAATAATACCTATAAAAGATGAGATAGTGATAGAAAGACCATACCACATTGATAGCATTTGAATCATAATCTCAATGATAAAAAACCCTTATATAGGTATTTATATCCCCATAAAAATCCTAATAATAATAATAAAATATATTCATTTGATTATATACACCACACAAAACAAACAAGTAGTAAATATGTCATGTGTCACATGGAGATAAAAGTGAGATGAAAATACCTTACCTTAGGTTTGACTTTATTCGTACATGTTGGAAACTAATTTATAATAAATATATATTTATTATAAATATATTACTGAACCATACTCATATATATCATAAAATATATTATTTACTTATAACTTTTTATCTTATGTTTGTTAAAAATTCTTTGTTGAAATCATTATTCAAGGTGATATTTGTTTCATTTTTCATGTATGTTTTGGTTTTTTTGTTTTGGTCCTTATTCTTTATCAGGGTAACATCATCTATGTAATATTATTCCTAACATAAATATCTAATATAATAATTATACACATGTTTAGAGTCATTCATAAAATATATATGTATAAAAATTAATTAAATCGTTCATGGAGATGGTAGGTCTTATGTACGTATGAACGTTTTTTTTAATTTTTTGATGTATGAAAAGAAATAAAGTTAAATATTAAATCAAATTTAATTAATAGTTATTATATCATATATATCATATATAATCATTAAATATATCCTTATTACCATCCTTATAAAAAAGGAAATGTAAAATGAATCACATCGCTTCATGGAAGTGGTAATTGACATGTACGCATGAACGAAATTATCATTTTCCAACAGTTTGGAAAGTAAAAAAAGGTAGATATTATATTATCATGAAGAATTATAATTATTTTGTAATCATCATACATTAATTTAAACCCATCATAATACCCATCCATAAAATATACTGATGAAAAATGAATTTTATCGATACGTGTAGAGGGTAACCCTTACATACGAATGAGCGATACTTTCACCTCTTATTTGATGTAAAGAGGGTGAATAAAGGTGTTTTAATAATAATAAAAAAAATAAAATTTCAGTATATTTTGGATAACTAAGTTATTATTTTATGAACATTATAATATATTTATAAGAGTTAAAATAATAATTAAAAATAAAGTGATCGATTATAGAGATTACCTTTTCCTTGGAATGAATCCTTTATATATCCTATTAAGGGATATTGGTTTGATTATATAGAATATTAATAAGTAAATTAAGAAGAAAAATTGGTATATTTTTGTATATATAAAATTATCAAAGTAGTTTAAATAAGATAAAGGATGGGTGTCCTTTTATAATTAATGGGAGGGATACTCTTGGAATTTCTTACAATCTTAAATTAATATAAATTATTTTTATGTAAAAATGGATCCAAATTGATAATATTATATTATAAGATTATTATGAGTCTACATTAACTCATATAATAATTTTTTACATGTTTGGACCACATATTTATTGTTATCATTTTATTTTAACCCTTCATTAACCCTTCTAATAATTACCATAATATTAACATTTTTTAACCATTAAGGGAAAATAATGTTACTACAAAATTACAAGAAACCCATAAATGGACCCTATTTTATGATTAAAACCACATAACATTAATTTTTATTATTATAATATTTCTATTAATTTTAAATCATTTAATAAAATATTATATATTATAAAATATCATTAATTTTATTTTTAACATAATTTATTTAATTTTATTTAATGAACATCAAGAAAAAGGGTAAATTATAATATAATATCTTAAAACCTCCCTAATATGTCACATGGATCTATAAAATTTTTGGTACACATTAACCCATTCAAATTATTTAATTTTTAATATTTTTAAAATCATTTATTTTATTTTATTTTATTTTTGAAATTTTACATCGGTATCACATAAGAATTTAAGGTCATTATATAATTACTAAACAATATAAATAAATTTATATAATTTAAATAATTTCATTAAACTCAAAATAGATACTTATATTTTTTTCATAACTTTCTTTTTCCCTATGTGGGCACATAAAATATATTTTAAACTAAGAGAGTGACAGTTTCTCACTTTCATTGATTTAAATATTATATAGTTCATTTTCATGGATTGGTGTCCCATAAAAAAATAATTTAGATCCTAAGGTGATAAGGGTATAATTTTATTTATCAAATAATAATTAGGAAAAAAATTGGCCTTATCAATGAGTTTTAACCTAAATTTACTCAATTTACCCTTTACTGAGGTGATAAATATTACTACGGTTACTGTTTATTGTAATGTCATAGAAATTCCATTTGAATTTTTTTAAATTATATGGGATTATTTCAAAACCATACATTCATACGGCTCTTTATTATGAGGTTTGGTGAGCCCAAACTTTAATTTTCAACTTTTTTACGTTCATTTAAATAAACGTTCGAGCGGGTTTTTATAAATTTTAAACTGGTGCTCAGATCAAAAGTATGAGGACACCATTGAACTCAGAATGATGGGATTCTCCAAGAAATTACCTAACTTCGACCAGAAATGGTTGACCTAAAAAGCTATTTTTTTGGACTTTTTGAAAGAAAAATAAAATAACTTTAAAAGTTATTTAATTTTTTTCTCTTCACCATTGAGCGGTGGCGCGTCAACACTGCAGTGCAGCGATGAGGTGAGGATTAGTCGCATTAAATGGATACCATTAATGAGTCTCTTTAACTAAAGTGTAACAGAGATGTTGTTTCATAAATGAAACAGTGTAACGATGTGATGACGCAACATAAAAGAAATGATGCGATGTGTTTCTCTTTTAATGAGATAACGGGTTAGAGAAAATAGTGGGAGGCCTAGGAATTTCTCTAACGAATCTATGATGAGGAATCATTTCCAATGACGAATGAAGAATATATTCTCCTTCCACCTTTCAAATGATATCTATAAATGTGGGCGGTGGATCGAGAATGGATAATGATGGTGTGTGACCTTATTATTCCCCGATCAATGTCTATCCCAAGTAGGGGTTACTTTTTGATGCTTGAATTCCCCATTCTTCATTTTAAAACAAAAAACATGGGTCAAACAATGAAAAGGATGATCTGTAGATTTCTTGTTCTTGTAGGAGGGATATTATTCTTGAGAAAAGTTTTGATAGAATCTGAATCCTATCCCCCCCCCCATGTTTTAAAGAAACTCTATCGCAGAGGGGTTGGGCTGACACGAACAAGGCCCAAGCCCCTCTGTCTTTGGGTGTTCTCAGGTGTTATTCATTTCCACAACTCTGGACTGACGAAAAGGAATTTTTGAGGCTGTAATAGGGAACATGGCACCCCATAGAGGCCGAAGGACCAAACAGTCCGAAGAACAGACCACCAGAGCAAGCCCAGTGGTCCACGGAACATCCCGACATTTTGCTAGTGTCGGCGGGTGGCAGCACGCCGAGGAGGATTCCGCAGTCGGCTCGGGTAGAGGTGGTGCAGCGAGAGCCATTGGCATTCACGCTAGTGGCTAGAGGAGGCGGGACACAGCTATCCGACAGCGTCGGAAGGGTAGCTCATGCCATGTGGGATGTGAAGCATGCGAGAACGTGGTCCAACGGGGACCTCATGTAGGATAGAGGGGAAACTTGCTTAGCCAGCCGTAGCATGCACAAACTGGATGCCATCTGGCGTTCAGGCTGAAGGAGACTAGGCCGCATAGTGGATTGGGTCGGGGGCGAACTGGGCTGCTGAGTGGGCCTTTTTGGAATTAATTAGGGCAACTTTTCTAGGTCGGTCCAACGGAATAAAACTAAGCTATTTGGTGGCCCGGGTAGGAAACAAACCCACCTGCCTATTGCATGTTGGGGCCAGATAGAACCGGGTCACTGGGTGCCCGGTAGGCTAGACCCCCAGTCGAACTGGGCCGGGTCCAGCAAGGCCCAATGGGCATGGCCTAGTGGCTAGGCCAAATCAGGTTGGCCCAGATCCAAGCTTGTTTGGGTCAGGTCGGTTGAACCAGGTCCAGGAATATAGGGTCCCGGGCTGGGTTAGTCAGGTCAGACCAGGCACGGACACAACTGGCCCCTATTTACTAAACACCAATATCATTTGGACCAGGCATCAAATTGATGAGTCGTTAGTGGCGTTGGAACCCTCGCGATGAGGTGATTCTTTTGGAATGATCCAAGGAGGATTTCATGGATGTTTAAATGTGTTTAATGACTTTATTAGTGGATTCTCTTGGAATCAAGCATGCTACATGCGGAAATCATACAGCTGGATGAGACACGAAGACTGCTAACAAGCGGTCCTAAGAAACCCAATGTGGATAAGCTCCAAGAAAACCTTTGTGGATAAGCTACAAGAAACCCTATATAGATCAGCTCCAATTGAACATATGTGGATTAGATCCAAGCAACCCTATGTGGATCAGCTCTAAGAGACCCAGTGTGGAACAGCTCTAATGACCCTATATGGATCAGCTACAAGTAACCCTATGTGGATCAGCTCCAAGAGAACCTTTTTGGATTAACTACAAGTGACCCTTTGGGGACCAAATTTGATGGCCTACATGGGAAATGGCTTTGTTTGACCCAACAGACCCATAATACTCATCATGGATGAGTACCTTTGCCATCCAAGGTGTTAAGTGTTACGATTGATAGTATTTTTATTTTTACTTTAGATTCTACTTGTGCAAGCTATATTTCTTCGTGGTCATGCTTCATGGTTTGCTTTGTGGATTTATTTTTTGTCATTCTTGTATGGTTTGGGGTCCTTACTAAGTATTTTGTCACTCACCCCTGCATGGGCTTCTCCTGCATGTGTTGTGTCCGGTGGAGACGACTACCGCCATGATGGAAGACTTGGTGGACTAGGACCTGGTGGAGCCTAGTGAGATTAGGTAGGTGGGACATACCTCTACAGATTCCGGTATCTACTCTATACTTACCCATCAGGTGGGATTTTCAACAGAGGACTTTCAGAGATCTTTTGCACTTTCATATAATTAGTCTGTCTCTTGTTGGTTTGTATTTTGGCCCACTTGACCTAGAGCTTCTACCTTTACTCATTGGTTATTTAGTGTAATGGATGTTTATCATTCCAGTTTTTGGGATGTGGTTGTGTATGTGTGCATACAGGTACTCAGGAAAACTCCTCCCACTTGCATGTTTATGCCTTCAATGCTATTCTCCAACCCCTGGCCCTCATGAAGTGGGTTTGGGGGAGTCACGGTATGGGCCCCGTGGGATGGGTCGTGACAAAGTGGTATCAAAGGTGGTTGGTTATACCTCTAAGATTGGATGTATATGGTTTTTTAGGGAAATAGTATTAAATGATTCGAGTTGAAATTTCAAATTAAGGGAGTCCAGTCTTGGTACAGCAGCCGACGTATCCATACACCATGACCTTAAATTCAGTTTTTCAACTCTAAGAAAAAAAAACTAGTGGAATTCATCATATAAAAATTGAGTGTTTCCTCATGTTACTTTTAAATAAAATTCAGCTCACCAGGTATAATCTACTTACTTTGGTACATCTTGATCTATTTTAGGATATCTCCACATAGACTATAACACCTCAAACATTTTATGGTATGTTACTCTAAAATACATTCAATTAATTAGATAGCCTATATTTCTTGACGCACTGAGTCTCTGTGAAACAAAATTTGATTATTTATAAGAAAAATTCATAACTATCCATTAAACATAAATATTCCACTATATTTTTTTGAAGTTTGAAAAAAATTCATCCATGGTTGTGATCAGTAAGTTATTTGGAGTCTGATGGAACCAACTTTTTTGGTGAATAGTTACATACCCTTGTGAATAGTAATATTAATATTAATATGACCCTTATGAATATTAAATCATATTAATATTTTATTTTCTTAAGGTTATAAGGAAATAATATGTTGATTAATTATTCAAGGTGTTACAAATTGAGTTATATATTTAAAATGGTAATTTTTGAATAAAATATGATTTTATTTAAAAACTAAATTAATATTATTTAGAATATTATTTTCAAAAAATTGAGTTCATTTTTCAATTATTCACATCAAAAAATGGTTTGGGTGAATTTTTGGAATTTTTCTGAAATTCATGATTTTTTATGAATAGTAAAATACGATAAATTACGATAAATGTTAAATACTGGTTTTACTGAATCATAGGTGATTCAAGGTTAATTTAATCCCACTTGGTTAGAACTCACATAAAATTATTACTATTTGGGATCACATTTTTCAAGACTATTCATAGTATTGATCCAAAAATATTAAAATAATGATTAAAATAATGTAAAATCTCTCCTATCCTTCACTATATAATCCACCATCACCCCCTCTTCCTCCCACACCACTCAAGATTAAAGCCTTGAATAAATTCTTTTCAAATATCTCCCTAAGATCCTCCCCTAGTCCAATACCTTCTAGTATCTCTAAAATTTCAAACAAAAAGGCCTTAAGGGGATTATTAAGGAGAAGTACTCAAGAGGTAAACCTATCTTCCTTTATCTTTCAAAATTTTTTACAAGTTGTATTCTTTTGTTGCTCTTATTCTCAAATAACATCAATGAAATTATTATATATTATTATGTAATACTCATAAATAATTTTTTAATGTTCTATATATGTTTACCTATCATAATAAATCTTTATTTTATGGGTTGTTATGGGTTTTAAAAGAATATTTCCAAAAATTCTTTTGAAATGTAAGCCTCATTCATGAACTTCTTGTTTTTTACATTCACTTTATAATATATTTGATCCATATTTATCTTCCAAAAAACACATATTTTAAATTGAAAAATCTATTTTGGTTCATTTCTTGTTTTCTGTAAGAAAACATGCATTTGCGCTTTAAAATCTCTTTAATTAATTCAATAAACCACACTAAAATTTTTTATTTATAAAGCTTCTATAAAAACTCTTTTAAAATGATTTCACCTCAATTAGATTTTTTTTAAGATTCCGATATAATTTCAATGACCTTACCCTTTATTTTATAGGATAGACATATTTACAATCGTATTTCATGAAAATTACAAATGATTTTCCAAAAGAAATATTCTTTCCAAATTAAAAAAGGATTTTTCTCATCTCACTATATCTTTTATGAGATATATTTCATGTTCACAAATTACTTCTCACTTGTGGTGTACATACTTCCCTTTTTTATATCATATCAATAGTCTACTTATTCTCATAATATTCTATGATATTGTGATTTAAATGTTTTAAGGTGGTATCGGACACTTTGGAATGTTTAAGGACTATTTCCTCAAGAATTTTTCAATGGTCTCATTTAAAAGTTTCTTTATTTATGTCAACATACTTTGATGATTTCATATCCTCTACTCTATATGAAAATTAATAAGACATATTTTACTTGTATTAGATCTATGTATAAATAATGTTTTGGACTTGTAGCGATGGAGGGGGCCAGCTATTGCCCCTCGATGCATCGACGGGTCTCATGAGACAAATCAGTTGGCAACAAACCCTTCGAGTTTGTTTCCAAAAATCAGACAGGTTTCTACCCATGGACTTAAACTGTTTCGATGGTATAGTGGTATCATGTTCCAGATACATTACATCCAATTAATAAACATTCTCTTTATTCATTTTCAGTTATTACTATCCATGGGGTTTTCACTGTGAAAAAATATATGGATGGAGTTTTATTATCATTTTACTAATGGAATGTGTTTTTCATTTATTCATTATACCATATTGACTATGACAATTTTATTGTGATTCAATAATTATCGATCCAAGCTTCTACTATTTTTAACCCTTACTGATCATTTGAGCCCACCCCTTTAATTTTTTTACCTTAAACAAGTTATGAAGAGGAGGTTGTTTATTGAGTTTCTATGGTTTCAGTTTATTAGTTTTTGTTATGTATTGTATTTTGTTTCCTTTATCATTGTAATTCGAATTTCAAGTATGTATCTTGTTTCTTTAAGACTACTAAACTGATCGTTCCTTTGGTATTTCTCTCCTTTTAACCATGCCAATGTAATTAGTAATTCACCCGCTCTAAGCTTCTAGGTTCTGGGCGTTAAAGTTGGTATTAGAGAAAGTTTTGTAGAAAACTTGGAAACTAGATTAGAAAAGGTAGGTTAGGGAACAAATCCCTAAGATTGTATTTGAGGATAAACAAACAAGAACATACTAGAATTTGGGTATGGAATATATTATATGGATCTTTCTAGTAAGTAAATCCCTGTCTGGATACAAACAAGTGGATGTGGATCTAGCACAGATGTACCTGGGATTGAAAACTCCAACAAGGAGTTTCAGGATTGACCCAAGGTATCTTTGTACACAAAAATGGGCCTTACTACACTCTTGGTTTGACCCTCCCAGAGGATATACTTAGGATAACTCATATTATCTTTACAAGCCATTATGAAGGATTTTAATTTAATTTTTCTTAAAGAAACCATGTTTATGAGATTATCTATGCATAAAATTTCAATTTATGCTAAGTAATTTTCTATTTGGGATTATAAATTATGACTCATAACCTGATATAGTGTATTCTACTTTTTATAAATGGTTCCTAATGGAAGAAGGGGAATTAGTAATCATGTAAAATTTAGGTATTTACCTATTGAGTAAGTCAATACAGTCAATGTTGGATCAGATCAGATCATGACCAAATTGGGACAACTTACTCAAGCTATGATGAATAACCAAGTTACACCTGTACTGGATCATTTCATAATGTAGAAGCCCCCATATTTTAGTGGGACTACTAATCCAGTGGTAGTTGAGCAGTGGACCAAGTCCCTTGAAAATATATTTATAGAATTAGGATGAAATGAAAATGAAAATATAGTTCTAGAAGTATATTGTCTCAAGGGTGATGTTAATCAATGGTTGTCCTTGATCCAGAATAGCATAGAGGAAGAAGAAATAGAATATATGGAATTAAATACTTTTATTATTCGAAAAATATTTCCCTCGTGAAAAATGAACCGAAATGAATAGAAAATTCATTAGCTTAAAGAAAAGGGAATAAGAAAGTGTTGCAGAATATGAGGCTACATTCAAATGACTAGCTAGGTATGACATAGATTATATATGTTACTCGAATGATAAGATTGATCATTTCATTGAAGGTCTTAATCCAAGTTTTCTAAATGAATTAACTTCTCAATAATTTTCATCATATGATGAAATTGAATTAGGTTCCATCAAAACAGAGAATGAATTTGCTAGATCAAATTTGTTCAAGGGAAACCAAGTTAAGAAGCGATACTCTGATAACCATGGAAAAGGTTAAGTTCCAAAGAAGAACAGGGGAGTGATGAAATTCTTATTATTCAAGAACTGTGTAAATAATCATCCTGAGAAATTCATGAAAGGCATGGGAGTCTTCTATAAGTGTGGAAAAAAGCGACATTTATCTAATGAATGAAAGGCGATGAAACAAGTCAATGATGTTCAATGCTATAATTGTAGAAATATTGGACACTATGTAAATGAGTGTCCTAAGTGATAATAAATTTGGCCTTCGAAAAGGTCATGAGAGCAAGGGAAAAATTATGGGATTAAAATCACGGAGGTTGAAGCTCTTAATGATGTGGTGGCAAGTAATTTAATTGTTTACTCGAACATAACCAATGCATTATTTGATATTGGATCATCACATTCATTTATATCTTCCCAATTTTCTAAGAAAATTAGACATTTATAATTATATTTTAATAAAATATTTTCAATAAAATTTAATAGGGGATGTATCATTACAACCAAGGCGTGTCGATCATTCCCCCTAATGACACATAAACGTAATTTAGTTGCTAACTTTATCATTATACTATTGATTGAACATTATATAATTCCCTATGTGAATTGGTTGTCAAAATTATGATGTAGAGATCTATTTCAAGAAATTAGAAGTTACAATTTTTTATAATGGTGTATATTCCCTTATCCTTAGAGCATAAACCTCGATATCTTATTCTTATCTAGATCCACCCCTAGTAGCTCTATTGAATGATATTTTTGGAGAGGAAGAGAACACAATATCTATGGGTGAGGAATTAAATATTCAAATTTAAGATATATATATTGTTCAAGAATACATTGATGTATTTCTAGATTATTTACATAGAAATCCCCCAGAGTTGGATGTTGAGTTCTCTATTGATTTAATTCCTGGTGTAAGACTTATATCAAATACTCCCTATATAATGGCCATTGTGGAATTAGTGGAGCTAGTGAAATAACTAAAGGAATTGAGTGAAAAAAGTATTTATTCAACCTAGTGTTTCCCCATGGAGATCCCATGTCCTCTTTTTCAAGAAGAAATATGGATCCATGAGACTATGAATTAATTATAGGGAAATCAATGTTATTAAAATAAAGAACAAGTATCATTTTCTACGCATTGATGATTTATTTCATCTGTTTCATGGGGACCAGTATTTTTTGAAGATTTAACTTTGATTTGGATATCACCAGATGTGTGTTAGGAAGGAAGATATTCCAAAGATAGCATTTTGAACCAGGTATGGGAATTACGAGTTTATAGTAATGACTTTTGGACTGATGAATGCACCCACTATTTTCATGTATCTAATGAATAGATTTTTCAAGGAATATCTTGATGACAATATTGAGGTATTTATTAATGATGTAATGGTATAATCTAAAAGATATAAAGACCATGAGAATCACTTTCATATTATTCAAAAAATTATTAGAAGAAATGACTTATATGGGAAGTTTAGAAAGTGTAAATTTTGGCTTCAATCAGTTTCTTTTCTTTGACATGTTGTCTCTAAGGATGTAATATTTGTTTATCTTGTAAATAAAAAGGCAATCTAAGAATAGCCCACTCCAATAAACATAACTGAGGTATGTAGTTTTAATGTGTTAGTAAGTTACTATCAGTGTTTTTTTCAGAATTTTTCCCAATTAGATAACCTTCTAACGATACTCATACAAAAATGGGTTAAGTTTGCATGGGTTGAAGAATTTATATAATTCTTTGAATAAGTGAAAATAATACTGGTCAATGCTCTAATTTTGACTCTTCTATCTAGAAATGATGGGATTTTTATATAAAATGATGTATCTAAGAATGGAACAAGTTGGGTCCTTATACAAAATCATAAATTTATTTCATATGCATCAAGCATGTTGAGGTCTCAAGAGAAAAATTACCCAACAAATGGTATTATGTTAGAAGTTGTAATATTTTCTCTAAAAATATGGAGATATTATCTCAACGGTGAGAGATTGAGATATATACGGATCACAAGAGTTTGAAATACATTTTTACACAGAAATAATTTAACATGAGGTAAATGAGATGGCTCGAGTTACTCAAAGCTTATGATTGTTCAATACACTATCATCAAGGAAAGTAAAATAAGGTGTAAGATGCATTGAGTAGGAAAAATCATGGAATTCTGACCCAAATGAGTATTGAGGGAGATCCTATATTCATGGATCTACTAAATATGGATATGGTAATTGGTAAAGAAGGGGAAAAGTCATTCCTCTATCAAATTATTTCTAAACCAAATTTACTAGAGAAGATAAAAAGTTATCAATATGATGATGAGAATCTATAAAAGAAAATTAATGATGTTAAGGATGGAAGATTGGAAGACTTGGTGTATGAGGAAGGTGTTCTAAAATTTGGGAAGTGGTTATGTGTTCCAATAGTACCTGACTTAAAAGGGAACTATTAGATGATGCTCCTAGCTAAAATTTATCTATACACCCTGGTAGCACTAATATATATAGAGATCTGAAGAAATATTTTTTATGGGATAACATGAAGCGAAAAATTGTTGACTATGTGTCTAGGTGTCTGGTTTGTCACTAGGTGAAGCCAGTGAGAAAAAATCCTAGAGATTTCATGCAACCTTCAATTATTACTATGTGGAAGTGGATGGCATTATGATGGATTTTATCCTAGGGATACTGAGGAAAATGATAAGAAATAATTCAATATGGGTAATTGTTGATTGTGTCACAAAATCAGCACATTTCCTTACTATAAGAGAGCATTTTCCACTTGATCACCTTGAAATATTTAATATTAATGAAGTTGTGATACTTCATGGTGCACCTATATCAATTGTGTCCAATCGAGATTCTCGGTTTACATAAAAATTTTGGAAAATTCTCTTAAAGTCTTTGGATACTGAGCTTTATATATGTACTACTTATCACTCCCAAATTGATAGACAGTCTAAAATGACTACTAAAACATTAGAAGACATGTTGATATCATTCTCTCCTGACTTTCAAGGTATGTGGGATAAATACTTTCCTTTGGTGGAATTTTCCTATAATAATAGTTTCCATTCTATCATTCAAATGGCGCCATATGAAACATTATATGGTAATAGGTGTTGATATCCAACTTGTAGAGATGATGTTGGTGAGAGGAAACTTATAGGACCAAAACTTATCTAAGAGACAATTGCAAAGGTAATGAAAAATTAGGTACATATTAAAGCAGCCCAAAGTAGGAAAAAGATTTACACTTACAATTGGAGAAAGGATATGGAATTTCATGTATGAGATCATGTATTTCTAAAAGAATCTCCATGGAAGGGTGCCTTAAATTTCGGTAAGAAAGGTACAATCATCCCCAAGTACATCTAAAAGTTTTAAATTCTAGAAAGGATCAAAGTTGTATATTACCCTTTAGTAATTCCACCAAGTCTCTCCAAATTTCACAATGTGTTCCATGTGTCATTTTTAATGAAATAAATTCCAGACCCGACGCATGTACTCACCTGTGAATAAATACAACTGGAAACTAATTTTTCATACTGTGAAGAGCCTATTGAGATTCTTGACACAAGGGAGCTGGTATTGAGAAATCGAAAAACTCATCTAGTAAAGGTTCTTTGGAGAAACCATAAAATGGATGAAGCTACTTGGGAACATAATCATGTTATGAAGAATAACCACCCACATATTTTAAAAGGTATTTATATATGAAAAATTTTGAGGATGAAATTTCTTAAGGTGGTAATAATATAACACCCCAAACATTTTATGGTATGTTTCTCTTAAATATTTTCCATTAATTAGATAGCCTATATTGCCTAAACAACTAAGTATCTATGAAACAACACTTGATTATTTATAGTATAAAGTCATAACCTAGACATTAAACTTAACTATTCCACTTCTTTGTTTTTAATTTTGAAAAATAGTCATCTACGGTTGTGATGAGTAAGTTATTTGGAGCCGGATTGAACCAACATGTTTTTTGGTGAATAGTAACATACCCTTATAATTGGTAATATGAATAGTAATATGACCCTTATGAATAGAAAATCATATTATTATTTTATTTACTTAATTTTTTTATGGAAATGAGATATTGATTAATTTTTCAAGGTGTTAATAAATGAGTTATAGAGTTAAAATTGTTATTTTTGAATAAAATATGATTTTATTTAAAACATAAATTTATAATATTTAGAAAATTATTTTCGAAAAACTAAGTTCATTTTTTGAATTCTACACATAAAAAATGGTTAGGGTGAATTTTTGGGATATTTTTGAAATTCTTGAAATTTTTATGAATATTAAAATGCACTAAATTACGATAAATGTTAAATACTAATTTTACTACATCATAGGAAATTCAAGTCTAATGTAAGCCCACTTAGTTTGAACTAACATGTAATTATTACTATTTTGGATCACATGATTCAATATTATTCATTATCTTGAGAAAAAATATTAAAATAATGATTAAAATAATGTAAAATTCTTCCTCCCCTACACTATGTAAACCACCCTCACACCCTCTTCTTCCCACACCACTCAAGCTTCAAGACATTCCTAAATTATACTAAAACATATCCCTAATCTCCTCCACATGTCCAAGACATTTTTGTCTCAAAAAAATTCCAAACACAAAGTATTTAAGGATATTATCAAGGAGGAGTACTCAAGAGGTGAACCTCTCTCCACTTTTCTTTCATATTCTTTTGCAAGTTCCATTATTTTGTTACTCTTATTATATAATCACCTCATTTAAATTATTATTTATTATTATTTGCTACTCATAAATTTTATTTGAATGTTCTACATAAGTTTACCAATCGGAGTCCTTCTTTATTTTATGGGTTGTTATGTGTTTTAAAAGAATCCTTCAAACAATTATTCTAAAATGAAATCTTGATTCAAGGAACTTATTTATTTTTTCATTCACTCTATATTATGTTTTAATATATATTTATGTTTCAAAAATCACACATTTTAATGTGAAAAGTTTATTTTTGGTTCATTTCTTATTTTATTAAAGAAAACTTGTCTTTGCGATTTAATATCTCTTTGAAAAATTGCTTAAACCGCACTAAAATGTTCTATTTCTAAAGATTCTTTAAAAAATATTTTTAAATGATTTAACCTCAATAAGATTTTATATAAGCCTAAAATATTATTTTAATGACCTTCACTTTTATTTTCTTATATATACATGTTAACAATCTAATTTCATGAAAATTAAAAATGATTATCCAAAATAACTCTTCCAACCAAAGTAAAAAATGATTTTTCTCATCTCACTTTATATTTAGTGAGATATATTGCATGTTCAGAAATAACTTATTACTTGTCGTGTATGTACTACTCTTTGGTATGTCATATCAATATTCTTTTTATTCTCATGATATTCTATGATATTATGATTTAAATTCTTCAAGGTGGTATGGGACACTTTGGAATGTTTAAGGATTATTTCCTCAAGAATTTGTCTATGGTATCGTTTAAAAGTATCTTAATTTATGTCAACATCCTTTGATGAATTTGTATCCTCTACTCCATATGGTTATTTAGAAGTAATATTGTAATTGTATTATATCTATGTATAAAGAATGTTTTTGACTTGCAGGGATGGGTGGGGCCCTCTATAGCCCCTTGATGCATCGACAGGTCTCTGGAGACAAATCAGTTGGAGACAAACCCTTCATGTTTGTTTCCAAAAATCAGATGGGTTTTTACCCACAGACATAAATTGTTTCAATTATATAGTGGTATCATGTTCTAGATACATGAAGTCCAATTAATAAGAATTATATTTATTCATTTTTAGTTATTACAATCCATGAGGTTTTCACTATGACAACATCTATGGATGTATTTTTATTATCAGTTTACTAATGGTGTGTGTTTTTCATTTATTCACTATTCCATATTGACTATGTAAATATGTTTTTGATTCAATTATTTTTTATTCATACTTCTATTATTTGTAACCCTTATAGATCATTTGATCACACCCATTTCATTTGATTACCTTTAACGGGTTATGAAGAGGAGACCATTTATTGAGTTTTCATGGATGCAGTTTATTAGCTTTCCTTATGTATTGTATTTTGTTACCGTTCTCATTTTAATATGAGTTTCAAGTATGTATCTAGTTTTCTCAAGACTATTGAGTTGGTCGTTCCTTCCGGATTTTTCTTCTTTTAACCATACCAATGTAATTAGTAATGCACCAGTTCCGAGATTTTGGTATTGGGGCATTACAAAGAAAAATACTAGGATTTCAATACATAACCATGAGGATTTCCAACCTACTGATGAGGAGTCAGTTTAGGGACCAGTTCTAGAGACAGCCATGTCAGGTGGTGCTCTAGTGTTACCAGTACTCATTGACCAGTAGTTACTGCTGGGGATACTGGTGGAGGAAACACACAGATTCAGTGTTGTGCACAAATTTCAAATATAGAGACCTTATAGGTTCATGGGAGAGATAGATCCTTAGGCCACTATGGACAGGCTGGAAGGGATGACGTGGGTCTTCCGCATAGTGAGGATGCCACTTGACCCGATGGAGATATTAGCTATGAGCCTTCTTTAGGGCTCGGCATGGAGATGGTGAATCTTGAAAATTCAGACTCATGATGGGGAGATCCTTTTGTTAGGATGACATTGAGCGGATTTTATGGGAGGAGTTCTTCCCAACGACATTTTTCTCAGTGCGCATACAGGATATGATTCACCTACAACAGGGCATCATGTCAGTGGTTGAGTACTCTGCAAGGTTTACATACCTCCCCCACTAATCTTATGATATGTCACGGGACCCTTTCTTCAGGGCTCGGACCTTTGAGTAGGGAATCTTATGGGAGATCAAGGCATCGATGATTTCTCTATGCATCCCCACTCAGGATGGAGTTCTATAGATATCTTTACTAGAATATATCTTCCTCATAAAGTAGGCATTGATGGTGGGATCTACCACAGGGAGGCTGGTGGATGACTCATCCATGGTCGTCAGCTGACAAATGACATCGAGGTCCAAGCGGACCAGACCATCTGAAGTGTGAACCCAGGACACAGGATCAGTGGTGCGAGGCCACCAGGGTAGTGGGAGTCAACATAGGAGCATGTCGTGCTACCCATGTGGCGAAAAAGGACACATTGATCATAAATTACCAACCTGTCACATAGGCGATCAGTATATGGTCAGGGGACCACCAAGGTAGAGGTAGAGGTTCGACCGAGGAGGTATGTAGTTTGGTGGATGTGGTAGAGGAAGAGGTCTAACAGTAGGCGATGGGATACGGTTCGATGTACTACCACCTCCACCCCCAGGTGGTCCATCAAGGCCTCAGGGAGTAGGTGGATAGGGGCGAGCTCAGCTTCAAGGAGTGGAGGCCTATGACCACGGATCTTTGGAGATAATTCAACGTATGATCTGTGTCTTCTACACCTTATCTTCAGTTATTATAGAAACAGGTTTCAGTAAAACTTTTTATTTCCACAGGCCTCATTCAAGGCTCGAATATTCTGATGGATCAGTTGGCTAGATCCTTATGATTAAAGACTCTTACAGAAGGGGATTAGATGATTACACACTAGTTCCAATAGTACGAGCTTACTCTTAAAGGTGAGTGTTTCAGTGGAGATATCCTAGTAGTGGTGTCGAGACCTTACGATGTCATCTTGAGCATGGACTAGTTATCTACATTCCATGCTCATATCGACTATCTTTGGTGTAGAATTCAGTGTCTCCACGAGGATGGGACAAGGTTTTCTTTCACCGGAAATAAGGTAACTCTTACAGCACAGGATGAACTTTATTGGAGGATGGTGTAGCTGATGACCCACTAGTTGTCTAGACTCACCCACGGTGCAGTGGACTACAAGATTCCTTAATTTCATATAGTTGTGGATGAGTACAAAGGTGTCTATCATGAGGATGTACTTAATACAACCTTTATATACTGGTATGGCCACTACGAGTTCTTTGTGATGCCCTCCGGTGTGACCAATTCCCCAACAGTGTTAATGGGACTCATGAACAGGATCTTACATCCATACCTATATTTTTTTGTGGTGTACTTCATTGATGACATCTAGGTGTACTCAGAGTCAGAGGAGGAGCACGCTACACACCTTTGGATGGTCCTGGATACACTCTAAGAGCACTAGCTTTATGATAAGATCTCAAAGTTCCAGTTATGGATTTGGGAGGTCCACCTTCTTGGACACGTCATCTCAGTGGCTGTAAGTGCAGTGGATCTAGTGAATATAGATTCAGTGATTTCTGGGAAGCCACCTTGGATCATGATTTAGGTGTGGAGTTTATTGGGGTTGGTTAGATACTACCATAGTTTTGGGCCTAACTTTTCCAGATTAGCATCATCATTATTGGATTTGACACGTAAGGTATATCCCTTCATGTGGATGGAGAAGTGCCCGATGAGTTTCGAAGAGCTGAGTTGAAGACTAACGAGTGCCCCCGTCTTGATACTCCCATTGGAGGGTATTTTGTATGTAGTTTTCTACGATGAATAAAGGACTAGACTAGGTTTTTTCCGAATATAGGAGAAAGCATTGATCACCTACAGTTCATGTAAATTAAGGCATTGTGAGAAAAACTATGTGTCCTATGACTTGGAGTTAATAGAAGTTGTATTTTCTTTGAATATGTGGTGTCACTACTTGATGGGTGAGCAGTTTACCATCTACTATGACAACAAAAGTATAAGGTATATATTCCCCTAGAAGGACCTGAACTTCAGGTAGTGGTGATTTCTAGAGTTCCTTCGGAACTATGACTTTGAGATAGTTCATACTATTGAGAAGGGGAATGTGGTGGCAGACACACTCAGTAAGTGATTTGTGTTGGAGCAGTTGAGTGAGGAGATGAAGTAGCTGGTCATGATGAAGATATCCTTCATGGATGATGATGGATCAACTAACCTTAAGTCAATGATTGTCACTCCCCTACTCTTACATCAAGTTAGAGAGGCACAGGTTGTAGATGTTGACTGTGTGGCCTGACATGCTCAGTTATCCTCAGGACGGGCTCAAGATAGATTTTTGACAGGTGGGTAGCACATAATCATTTTTAGAGGGCACACTGTAGTACCATTGTCATTAATCAGGGAGGTGTTAATGGAGTTCCATGATTCACCTTTGGTGGTAACTCCAGGTTTGGTGAAGATGTAATAAGATCTTTGATGTCAGTAATGGCGGTCAGGGATGAATAAAGTGGTGGTTGAGTTCGTTTTATAGTGCCTCACTTGTCAGCAAGTGAAGGCTGGTCATCAGGTTCTAGCAGTCTTGGAACAACCACATGAGGTACCGGAGTGGAAGTGGGATGGTATCTACATATACTTCGTGATGGGATTGCAATGCATGCCCAAGGTCAATGGTTCTATCTAGGGGATCTTTCACCGACTCACCAATTCAGCAAACTTTGTAACCATTTGGGAGTAGGGATCAGTAGAGGTCTTAGGACGCCTCTATGACAGGAAGATAGTGTGGTTTCATGGAGTTCCCTTTATGATAATCTTAGAGTCTGATGCTCACTTCACATCCTGGCAGTGGAAGGGATTATAGGAGGAATTCAAGACCCAGCTGCGCTTGAGCACAACCTTTCACCAACAGACTAATGGTCAGAAAAAGTGTACCATGTAGACCTTGGAGGACATATTTCGTTCTTATGTTATTGATTTTGTTCATAGGTGGTAGGACCACCTACCACTATGGGAGTTTTCATACAACAATATCTATCACTAAACCATTGGCATGGTACAGTTTGAGGCATTGAATAGGTGTACTTGCAGATCACCTCTATGTAGGATAGACCCAGGGGAGTCAACACTTATCAGTCCATAGTTGGTACGAGGTACCACAGAGAAGGTGTGGATCATCTAAGAGAAGATGAGGAATGAACAAAGCTTAAATAAATCTTATGATGATAGGAGATGGAGAACCTTGTAATCCTATGAGGGACACCGTGTTTTCCTTCAGGTCTCACCCCAATAGGGATTGCAGAGATTTGGATGGTGCAACAAGTTATCTCCGAGGTTCATCGAACCATTCTATATTCTGAGTAGAGTTGTAGAGGTTACATACTGCCTAACTCTCCCCCAAAATATGCACCGGGTGCATGATGTTTTCCACATGTCGCAATAGAAGAGGTATGTTCATGATCCATCACATGTCATAAATTGGGGAGAGCTGGATATTGATGATGGGGAGATGCTTGCAGAGTTCCTGGTAGAGATATAGGATCGATAAGAGCGGTCCCTTCATGGATGGTTGATTCCACTGGTGTGCATTCGATGGTAGCATGGGAATCTATAGTATAGCACATGGGAGAAAGAGGTTCAGATTTTTTCTTAGTACCCCCATTTGTTTGTTTAGCCTTGTTTTGTCTTACGAGGACTTGAAGCCCTATGGGTGGGGGTAATTTAATGTCCCTGAAAATCCATGTGATATTCTTTAATTATATGGTATTATTTCGAGACCAGACACTCACATAGATCTTGATTATGTGGCCCGGTAATTCTATAATAGAGTTTTGAACTTTTTTTAAGTTTATTTAAATAAACATTCAAGTGGGTTTTTTAACTTTTAAACCAGTGTGTGGATCAGAAATACGAGGGAACCATTGAACATAGAACTATGGGATTTTATTAGTAAGGAAATGACTTCAACTGGTGAGGGTTGACCGGAAATATAGTTTTCATACATTTCAGAAGAAAAATAAAATAACTTAAAAAGTTATTTTATTTGTTTATCTTCACCATTGAGTGGTGGAACATCAACACTGTAGTGCGACAATGAGGTGACAAAGAGTTTCATTAAAGTAAAACCATTAATGAGGATCTTTAACTGAATAATAACAGAGATTATATTTCATAAATGAAATTGCATAATGAGGTGACGATGCAATGTAACAGAAACTTTGTGACGTGTTTCTCTTTTAATGAGATAATGGGTTAGATAAAACACTTGGAGGGCTGGGAATTTCTTTGAGGAACCTACGATTGGGAATCATCTCCAACGACGAATGATGAATGCATTCTCCTTCTACCCTTCAAAGGATAATGAGTAACGTGGGTGGTGTATCATGAACGGAGAACAAAATCTCACAACCCCACTCTTCCCCGATCAACGTCTATCCTAGGTAGGGGTTATTTTTTGAAGTTTGAATTTTCTATTCTTCATTCTAAAAAATGAATGCAGGTTAACCCATTAATAGGTTGATATGAGTATCTCTTTTTCTTGTCATAGGGAGTTTATTCTTTGGGTTTGAATCAAGATATATTTTGATAGAATCATAATCTTATCCCGTCCACCCCTCCCCCCCATTTTTTAAAGAAACTCTAACGCGGAGGGTGCGGGCCAACGCGAACAAGGCATGGGCCCCTCCTCCTTTGTGCATTCTTGGGTGTTATTAATATACACTACTCTAAATTAATGGAAAGGAATTTTTGAGCTTGTATCAGGGAATATGGGACCCCATGGAGGCTGAAGACGCAAAATGTCCAAAGAACATACCATCAAAGCAAACCCAGTGGTCCACAAAACATCCATCCGATGCACTGGAGGTGGTGGCTACGGGTGGGTGGTGGCTGGAAGAGGAGGATTTCGTGGCCATATTAGGCCACTATGGTGAAACAAGAGCCACCATCACTCGGGCTGGAACCTAGAAGAGGCAGGACTCATCTATCCGGCAGTGTCGAAAGGGCAGTCTGTGCTATCCGGGTTGTAGTGCATGCTGGTACGCAGTCTAGTGGGGACTACGGCGCATACTGGAATGCGGTTCATTGGGGACCACGGTGAATTTTTTCACATAGTTCAGTGGGTAATGTCAGCGAGATAGAGGGTGGCCAACTTAGCCAGCCATAATGTGCACAAACCAGATACCACCTAGCTTCTGGGCTGAAGGAGGCTGACCCACACAGTGGGCCAGGCCATGGGGCGTGAACCAGGCTGTTGAGCGGCCCAGACTAGAATTAAGTCAGACTTCATTTTAGGCTATTCTAGTAGAACAAAATAAGGTCTCTGGGTGTCCTGAGTTGGAAAAAAACTAGTCCTCCTATTGCAGGCAGGGCTATATATAACCATTTCACTGGGCAACCTAGCTGGCCAAACCCCTGGTCGAACCTAGCCGGGTCCAGCAAGGTCAAATGGGCTTGGGCCAGTAGTAGGGTTGTACCGGGCCGGCCCATACCTGAATTGGGTTGGTTAGGGTTAGTTGAATCAGGCTGGGGAATGCAGGGCCCCAGGCCTGGTTGGTCAGGTCGGTCCGACTAGGTCGGACCGAGCCCGCACACAACCCACCCCTGTTTGCTAAAACACTAATATCATTTGGAATAGGCATCCAATTGATGAAATGTTTGTAGCGTTGAAACCCTCATGATGAGGTGGTTCTTTAGGTATACTATAAGGAGGATTTCATGTACATTGAAATATGACTAATGACATAATGATTGAATTCTCCTAGAATCAAGGGTGCTACGTGCGGGATTCATGTGGCTGGTTGAGACCCAGAGACCACTGACAAGAGGGACCAAGAGACCCCAGGTGGATCATCTCTAAGCGACCCTATGTGGATCAGATCCAAGATACCCTATGTGGATCAACTCTAAGTGACCCTGTGTGGATCAGCTCCAAGTGACCCTGCGAGGATCAGCTCCAAGTGTCCCTGTGTGGATTAGTTATAGGCAACCCTGTGTGGATCAGCTCCATGTGACCCTGTGTGGATCAGCTACAAGTGGCCCTGTGTGGACCATATTTGATGGACTAAGGGGGAAGTTGTTCCATGTGACCTAATAGACCCATGGTAATCATTAGGGATGAGTACCTCAGTAGTCAAATTTGTTCAGTGTTACAATTGATAGTCCTGATTTCCGTACATTAGATTATAACTGTGTGTGTTGTCTTGTTTCAGGATCGTCCTTTGTATTTTTCTTTGTGGATTTATTTGTGGTTTTTAATTTATGGTTTAGGGTCCCTACTGAGTATTTTGTTACTCATACCTACATGGTCCTCAATCACATGTGTTGTGTATGTTGTATATGACTGCCCCCTTGATGGAGGACTCAGTGGACAAGGACCCGGTGGTACCTGGTGAGATCAGGCAGGTGGGGCGTACTTATACATATTCTAGAAGTTACTCTAAAATTACCCATCATGTGGTTTTTTATGTGTATGGATTTCAAATATTTTTATACTTTCCTATTTTCACTTTATCTTTTGTTGGGTTTGTATTATGGACCATTTTACCTACAACTTGAACCATTACTTAGTGGTTGTTTATTGGAATTCATGTTTACCTTTTGATTTTTTTGGGACTTGGTTGTTTGTGTGTACATATAGTTACTTAGAAAAATTCCTCCCACTTGAATTTTAACGCCTTTGGAGCTAGTCTCCAACCACTGGCCTTTATGAGTCAGGCTTGGGGGAGTCATGGCATGGACCCTGGGGGATGGGTTATGAAATTCTTATTAACCAAAAAAATTGGATTAATTTACCAAATTTAAATATCCATTTTCAAAATATATAATTTATTTTATCAAATTGAATTTATAAAAGTGGAGAAAACTAATTTTAAAATTTTCATGCCACAATCGATGAAACCTACTTTTTTAAAAATATATTTTTAAGCATAAAACAAAGTTTATTCTAGTATGATGATTATAAAAATATTAAATGAATATTAAAAAAACATGATTGAATATATAATATATATTTCTTTTTAAAATCATTCACTAATAGTGATTATATTAATTTATTAAGATAAAAATACATTTCGTGCATAAATAAAATTTTTTAGAAAAATACTTTTTTTTCTTTTAAATGTATTTTATTTTTCATTTATAAATAATTAGTAACCAATGAATTAATTTTACACATAAATAACCATAAATTTTTCATAATTTATTTACTCTTAATCAAAATCACCAATCCAACATTTATGCGATATTATATAATATTATATCTTGGTTTGTTTAAACTTGGTGTCGCATTTAATGAATGCTAATAAAGAAATTAAATTTATTTGAAAAAATATATTTTATAAAATATTTTGGTGTTAAATTATCCCCACCCATTTAAATAAATTTCACCCTTACAATTTTTATCTATAATTATAGTTTAATATTATATAATTACTTTTTAAAAACCTATATAATACAATGGAATAATAAAACTTCCCTTAAAATAGAAAAGTGGATATCATAAAAGTTACTTGAATTAACATAAAATTGGGTTACAAAATAAGGAAATCATTAGTTTGATATTTAAATATGAATATTTAAGATTAATCAAACTCTAAATGACTCATATATATTGAAATATAATATTTTTAGGGGAATTTTAACAACTATAAACCCATAAATCGGTGAGGTATTAAAATACCATTCATCGAAATTCATGGTAATTGGAAAAAAAATTTGGGTTAAGATACATTTCCTAGAGTTGATGAATTCTTTTACCATATAGATTAACAATATAAGAAAATATAATTACTTTACAAGTATAATTTAATTCATTCATCAATTTACACCACAATCCAATATGTTTCTCTAAATGATGAGTATTCGAGCGGATTTGTTTTCATGCATGTATCACTAAAATTATCTTTTGAAGGATCATAAGATATATAAATGAATGATAAGTCATTCCTTATTACGTTATATTTACCAAAACCAAAATTATTACTATAATTTATGATAAATCATACTTTAGTCCCAAATTTCTATATAATCAATTTTATAGACAATTAACCTCAAAACTTTTCCAAAATGTATTTCACCAATATGGAATCCCAATGATGATTTGATCTCATACATCTATATGATCAATATAAAAATAATTTTAATCCCCCATAAAGTCTCTCACCAAAATTTATAAACCTTGATCATATATTTTCCAATATATATTTATAATTTCCCAGAATAAATTCAACATAAAATAATATATTATTTTATAAGATAACTGACCCCTAATTTCTTTAATAAGATTTTATCCTAGAAAAAATTTACATTGCAAGTTTGGGTCCATCCTTGTATTGATAGACGAATATAGGTTGATTCTAAATATAAAATATAATTCATTAATTATAGAAATATATATGGTATCTTGGTAGAGATAGATAATCAATGATTATAATCTCATAAAATTTCACTAAATGATAATAATTTTATATGGATTATTTATACAAACATCAACATGGAATTCACAATTCTAGAGTGAAGGATATGAGTTCGCTAACTATCATGGTTTATTTCCACTATTTTAATTTCATAATATTTCCATTTTTTCATTGATATTAGAGGTTTTGAGGCATATTATATTCATTATCCCATATATTAAGTAATTGATTTTTATAATTCCCAAACTCTTTTTTTATAACACTAAAGTGTGAGTTGTATATTATGTTGATCATTCTCTCCATTAATTTCATATACTACAGTCTTTATATCACATTGATGTTATTTTTCTCTATTCTTAGGATTCTCATACTTGATAAATTCTCTTAAATATTCTATTAATTAACCTTATTTATCCTTCCCACATTTTTCTAAATTATTAGGTTGAAATTTTTTATTCCCTCCATGTGACAAAACATTGGATCTTCCATGAAGCTCCATCTAAAATTTCTTATCACTAGAACCTTGAGGGTTTCTAGTTTCCATTTACACTTTAATTTCACATTGAACAATTTCCTCATATCTTATAAATTATCTTATGGATAATTCCTTTAGAATAACTGGTTTTAAAATGATAAAGAATCAATCAATTTTTCTTTCACGGTTGATCATTAAACCTTAATCATACTTTTAAAGCCTTATATAATTTTCCTCATAGGTACCAATGTATTCATCACCATTCTACACAATCTTAAGGAATTATTATCTATTGTTTCATATAATTTGAGTTAAGTACTTATAAAAAATATTCCTTTAAACGCATCTCATTCCATGGAGTCATTTTACTCCTCTTTCCTTATATTCTTAATAATATTCCACTACTGATCTATTTCATCTCCAAAATGATAAAAAAATAGAAAAAAAACATATTATGATAATTGAAGATTATAAAATATTATTTCCATAACATTGATCTATTTCTCTATAAATAATGGAATTGAAGACCCCTATATGGAGGGTGTACATTATCACATAAAATATTAAATATCAAGTTTCTCACTCCTTGGTACATTAATAAGTTCAACAAGATTTATGTTACCACTAATAGATTAATATATTTGAGTGAGAATGTTATCATGATATTCCACCCCAACTCTTAAGGCATTCAGTTTCTCAAGAAGAAATTAGTTTCATCTTCCATCACAATGATCTTTCACAAGATTAATTTAGGTTCCATTCATTGACTAAAACCGAAAATCATAGCCTGAGAAATAATAAGCATAGTGGAAAACCACATTATCATTAATGATATTTCATTAGATATATAAATCAAGACATTTATTTTAATATAATACGCCATAAGTTTATTCTAGTTCATCTATGATCATTAAAAAAACTTTGGGATGTTTTTATATGCTTTGACCTATATACAGGGTTGCCAATAAAGTTTTGTCATCCTAGTTTCTAAATGTTAACTAAACCTTTCTCTAATACCAAATATAGAAACCCATACTTTTTATACATAGATATCACATCTTAATAGTTGAATATTCATAAAATAACATAATTATCTGTGCTAGAATCATATAGGTATAATATATTTGGAAACATGGATACATTAACATCTAGTTTATAAAAGTCTCTGAGTAAGTTCTTCATAACTGTCACCCTTATTAGACATATCATTCCTAAAACCATAATTTATAGCTTGGGGAAAGGGGGAAAATATAGAGTGAGATAATATTCTCATTAAGGGTAAACAAGGGATACATCAATGATAATATAATCATAACATGAGAATAAGGGTGTCAGAACATGAGCTTAACATTTCAAAACCACACACTACATATCAAAAATCATAATCTTGAGTAATGGAATAATGATTTATAGTTTATAAGAAATGAATCATAAGGGAATCAAAGAAAATGATACATGAGAAAATAACATTATAATAGCGCAATATTTTGTTCTATACATAATCTTATAACTTTGTGGCCATGTATAAATAGATATAGGTTCACTATTTAAGTTAAGTATATGAAATTAGGCTGGCATGTAAACTTATGGAAATAATATCTAGTCCGCAGATAGTCTTACAAACATGAAATTCAGGTCCATGTATGAACTTATAGACATGAAAACCAGTTCCATTCATGAAATTTTGGATATGAAAACTAGGTCCTCTCTTAATTTCATAGAAATGAAAACCAGATCCATTCATAAAATTATGAATAGTAAATTGGGTTCATCCAAAACATATTTACTTCATATATTATCCATATTTAACCAGTTAATTGTAGGTAAATATAGGTCCCACCCATCACATAATGAAAATCATATATAGGTCTTCCTCAATATCATAAAACATTCATCATATCATAACCCATGAAAAAGGAAATGGGTTCTATAAACATGTCATCATATTATAACCCAGGGAAAAAGAAATGTGTTTTATAAAAATAATATCATAATAAATGTAAAACATTTATTGAAAGAACATATATGGTACAATTGAATCATATAAAAATTAAAACATAAGAAACAATAAAGTTTTCTATTGTTAATAAATTAAAATTCCATAGAAAGATCCTTAAAAACATTCTGGAGGAAAATAACCTTTCAATTTTGAAATTACATATTTGAAATTTATGAAAATATATAAAATATTATTGAAATTATTTACTTTAAAATAAACATGGAAACATTTTATGTAATATTCAAATCGTTGAGTGGTCATGATGTTAGAATATTTTGATCATTTCGTATATGTTAAAAGAAAACATTTTTTAACAGTTTATAAAAATTCAAAAAGTAACTCATTCAGAAAATGAAAATAAAATTAATTTTAAAAAAACTAAAAAATAAAACACGGTTAAAATGAATTTAAATAATAATTGGATAATATTTAAAAACTTCATTAAAACATTTTTATAAAACATTTATATGTAAGGAAAATATTTTTTGACCAATGTTTGAAATAAAGTTCATTTTTATTAAAAATATATTTTAAATATCTCGAGTACATAAGGTGAGTAATATGAAATTAAAACATTTATTTTAAAGATATAACTATAATGTTATAAATATCATGATTTTCTTTATTGGTAGATCGTATTATATCATTATTAGAAACTAAATCACAAACAATCTTGATAAAATATGGGATCATGACATGAAACCTTTACAGATTTGTTAACATTTGAATCATCATCCCCATGAATTAAAGAAACTTATATTGATATTTATTTCCTCATAAATTTAATAATAATCATCATAAAATATATTCTTGTGAATTATATACACCACATAAAAGAAGAAAATTTTTAATAATACATGTATCCCATGGAAATTAAAGTGCAATGAAAATCCAATACCTTAGGTCTGAATTCAATCATATGCACTGGAACCTAATTTATAATAAATATTTATTTATTATAAAACTATTATAGAACAATAAAATTACATACCATACCATATATTATTTACTTATAACTTTTTATCACCCATTTGTTAAAAATTATTTATTAAAATCCCTCTTTCATGTGATATGAGCTTCGGTTTTCATGTTTTTTGGTTCTGTAGTTTTGGACTTATGTTTCTATAATGGTTCAATAATCTAAAGAATTATAATCATGATATAAATATCATATATATTAATCATTTACATGTTTATATTCATTCAATATATATATATATATATATTTAAAAATTAATTACATCATTCATGGTGACAACAGACCATACCTACACATGAATGATGTTTCCATTTTCAATGGATGGAATCAAAAAAAGGTAAATATTAAATCACCTTTAGAAAATAATAATTATATCAAATTCATAATATTTATTCATTAATTAAATTTTTATTACCATCCAATTATAATTTAAATTAAAAACGAATCTCATTGCTTCGTGGAGGTGGTAGTCCACACGAACGACGTTATCATTATCCAATAGTTTGGAAGATGAAAAGGTAGATATGATATTATCATTCTAGAATTATAAAATTTTATTAAGTTTTATATATAAATATTATTCTCATAATAATACCCATCCATAAATAATAGTGAGGGAAAATTATGTGTATCACTACATAGAAACGGTAAGTCGTACATTCGCACGAGCAACAGATTCGCTTCCCATTTGACGGAAAGATTGAGAATAATAGTGGTTTCATAACCATAATAAATTTTAAATATATTTAGGATAAATTATTTATAATTTTATGAATAATATAATATTTTTATATGAGGGAAAAAATAATTGAAATAAAGTGATTGGTTATGGTGATTAACTCTTCTTTGAAATGAAAAATTTTAATATTCTATTAAGGGACTTAGGGTTGGCCTTTTGGGAAACAATCACCATATAATATCTCTAGGGAATTGTAGAAGAAAACATTTAATAGTTCTTTTGATATAAAAGTAACAAATTGGTGTAAATAATAGAAATGAGGGGTTCCCTTTTATAATTGAGATGAGGGGAATTCTTGGAATTTCTTAAAATAAAAAATTAATATATGTTACATTTTATGTCCAAATAGAGAAAAATTGATAACATTTTTATATAATAGGATTATGAGCCTAAATAATATATTAAAATATAATTTGGACAATTTTGGATCACATTTTTACCCTTATCATTTTGTATTAACACTTCATGAACCCTTTTAATAATTACCAAAATATTAAAGTATTCTATATTTTAATGGTTAATAATATTACTATAAAATGAAAAAAACACATAAATGGATCAAAATTGATTTTTCGAAGAATATAAAATTTATTTCTTTGAATATATGATTTTTAATATGTTTATATTATTTAATAAAATATTATTTATTATTAAATATCATTAATTTATTTTTAAACATTATTCATTTAATTTGAATTTAACTACATCAATACAAAGGGGAAATTTGAATATAATGATTTAAAATTTCCATAATATTATATATATAGATCTATAAAATTCATTGGACACATCAAATCATTTAAATTATAAAACTTTTAATATTTTTAAAATCATTTATTTGATTTTTTATTAATTGGAGAAGTATTGCATCAGTGTTGGATCAGAATTTAAGGTCATTATATAATTACTAAAAATTGGTAATAAATTTCTATAATTAAAATAATTTCATTTATCTCAATATAGATACTTATATTCATTCATAACTTTATTTTCTACCTATGTGGACACATAATAGATATTTAAAACTAATAGTGTGACATTTTGTAACTTTCTTTTATTTAAATATTATATAGGTCATTTTCATGGAAAAGTGCCCATTAAACAATTAAATTTAAATAATAAGGTAATAATGATATAATTTAATTCATCCAATAATAATTAGGATGAATAATTATGGCCTTATCTTATATTTTTATACTAGATTAACCTGATAAACCCTTTTCTAAGGTGATAAATTTTACCGTGGGTACTATTCTTGTCAAAACAAAATAATAAGAAATTTTTTTAAAAAAATTATCCTTATGATATAAAATATATAATATATTTTATTAAATTTAATTTTTAAAAGTGGTAAAAATAATTTTAAACTAAGTGTGAAACATGCAACGAAAAGTTCTTATAAAAAAATACATTTTTAAGAATAAAACATTGTTTATTCTTATATCATACCTATAAAATATTAAATGAATGTTAAAACAGTAGGTTGAATATATAATATTTAAATTTTAAAAAACCCATTAAATAATAGTTATTAATTCAGTTTATTTATAAAAAAATACATTGTGTGCATAAAAATAGTTTTTCAAAAAAAATATTTATTTTTTCAAATAATTTTAATTTTTATTTATAATCAATTGATAACCAATGAAATGATTTTAAACATATATATAGAAAAATTATTAATAATTTAGTTATTATAATTCACAAGCACCACTATAATATATACTTAATATTAAATAATATTATATCATGGTTTGTTTAATCATGGTGTTGTGTATAATACAATCTATCAATGAAATTACGTTTAATTGAAAAAAACATTTCATAAATTATGAGGGTACTACAATAAGAATTTTAGAATGCTCAGGATAAAACCCCAATTCAAATACCTCACTTTTTTCTAAGTTCATTTTAGTCAAATAAAAAAATTATTCAACACCTTATAGAGAAGTGCATGTCTATAGAAGCATGCATTAGTTCCCTTTGCATACCATCAATTTCTGTTGTATTTTATTGATTTGAAATTCAAGTTATTTTATAATGAAAGATCTCATTTTGAATTATAAAAACCAAAATAGATATATTATTAGAAATAAAAAATAGTTGAAGTAACCATTAATAAATTACATAATACAAATCGTTTCCCATAATGATTTAGAAGATTTCCTAATTGATTAATTGAGTTGATTAGATAAATTTTTTCACTACCAATCAATTGAATCAAAGTAAAAAATACAATATTAGGGAGTCAAATGGTTATATTATCCATTTATATATACCCTAAAATTATATTCCCTGTTTATAATGGGAAATCAGATATTTATTTTGAGTAACCATCTTTGATAGGGAAAGAGAATCATAAACAATATATGTAAATCAATATTTCATCTGAGAAACTCTTGTCAAAGGTAGGTTTCTGTGATATTTAATGAATTCTTCTAGGATTATTTGATAATTTTTCAGTTAGTTTTGAGTGAATATCTTGGGTAATTGTTCTTTTATCCCCATTCATATGGGATCAACATGGCCTAATGATCCCTCATAACCTTTACATGAATTTCACCTCAATGAGGATGACAACACTGATGAACCATCACTTAAATCTCAATGAGTAAGTCCATATTTGACTCTTAATTATGAGAACGATATATAGATAATGGATGATCCACTGGCCTTTAAGGAGTGTGTTTCCACCACTATCGATTAACATGATCAAGTCATTCTAAGTATCAAGGGAGACCCACAACACACACTAATTAGTATGGACATGACTCCCAAATAACTAGAGTAATTAATTTTATTCCACATACACAAAATGAAATTTAATCATAAAATTAAATAAAAATTCCTTGTATGGATCCTTACTTATCTTTTCACTACCTAAATTCTTAAAAAAAAGGACATGGTTACAAACAAGTGGTGAGGAGAAGTAATGAGAATCATGCCACCAAGGTGTAAAATAAGGTCAAAAAATTATCTAATAGAACTTTTATCAGGAGGTACAATCTCCCAAGTCTAACTCTAAAATTTTTCATGTTAATTAAATGAGTGTGAAAAATGAGGTTTAAATTGATTTCAAGTGTTTGAGTCACCAATGTCTATAAGATGACTTCATGTCCCTATAAGGAAATAATTGAATGATTTTAAATCACTTTCTATTCCCTCTCATTTATCTATGGTTATTCCAACTGTAATCTAATTTAAATAGATTATAATAATGATGAGGCCATATAATTTTATATAAATTAAGGGTTATATTACTATTGATTGATTCCCTTTAGAATCAATATTGTTGTGAAAAACTACCAGGGTTCTATAGACAACATTTTTATATCCTTTCTAGGGGAGATAGTGAAATATTTTGTGCATTATTTGGTAGTCAATACCCCTAGTGTCATAACCACCATTCCAACCCTAATGTTGTCTTATTTAAAATCTGATATATAATTTTAATATGAACCTTCTAAAATATATGTTCGGGTTCATGTATGGGAAACTTATTGGTTTATTAGTCCTTAATTATGGTATCAAAGTAGACCCTAAGTAAACTTGGGTAATTCTTGATATCCCACATTCTAGAGACCTTGGAAACTTGATAATAATACAATGTATCCTTTATTATATTATTAATTTCATCCTAGAACTTGTTAATAATTTTTTTTCCCTTCATGAAATTAATGAATAAATAGAAAACATAATATTGGGATAAATAAATTCATTGGGATTTCAATGACCACAAGTAGTATCTTTTATACCCTCATGTTTTGATGCTTCTAGATGACGAAATACATTTATACACTATATCTAAACCATGGAGTGATCCCTTAGTTTCCTTCATATAAAAAATAATAATCTAAGAAAGTAGAACAAGCAAAAATATTTTATAAAAACAATGTTGGAGTTTGAAATTTGATACACTAACATCAAAAATAACTACCTCACATTGATTCTTGTAGTGAAAAACATTACCTATATGTGAAGGATCGAGTATCTCACATGGTTTCCCATATAGATCAAATAATTTACATCCTAAATCTAATTATGTTAATGAGAAAATTTTCTAAGCATAATTTTATTTTATAATAGTTTTTTCTCTTAAAAGGTGGGAAAAGTACAAGTTTTAGTAGCTTTCTCATAAGAATAGTCTTCCCTATAAAAATATCTATTGTCCACGAAGGTCCTCTATGAATAATTTTTATTTATCCATCATTATTCTCAAAAAAAGGAGATATGAATCAATACAACTTCTCATTGTTTTATATGGAGAAGAATAGAAGACACAAATCTCAACTTGGTCAGTCTGGGGATTGTTTTCATTTAGCAAATGAAACAAAAAATTCATTAAACATTCCTTATTTAATAGGGGTATACCAACAATAAGGAATACGAAACTACCAAATCTTATTAAAGTATTTTACATATTTGATCACACATGGATTGACTATTTTATTTCACCCTTATAATACTGTGTTAAACTGGGTTTTTTGTTGAAAATTTCAAGTATAATAAAAAATGACACTTCACATTTGATTAAATTATTTAATTTTTATCTTTGTTAAAAACACAATATATACATGTTTTTATGATTACATTTTAGGTGGTTTTGATTTGGAGTTCCATGGATGATATAGAAGGAAAATATGCCAAATTGCATGGAATCCCAAGGACATATGTCCATTATTTTTCATATTATGATAATTATGTGCATCTTTTTGGGATGAAATATTGGAGGATAATCCAAAAATAAATGGGATAAAACACATAAAAAACAAAAAAAATCCAAATTAGACCATCGGGTGGGCTAAAAAATTGATCTTTCTAGGGAATAAGGTCTTCTCGAAGTGAAATGTTTGATTCAGTAATTTGACAGTATCTCCCATTCAAGATGTAAAATGGACTCCAAAACATACATAATAATATTAAATATTCCATCCAAAAACTACAATAATTGATTATAGTTGATATAAGGTAGCCCCGTAGTCCAAAATCAAGACACTATTGGTATCTCAAAACCTGGGTGCCTAAAACCACCTCCCATTTTGGATATAATAGTGAACCTCAAGAACCTCATTTGCAAACTTGACTAAGAAGTGAACTACTACCATTTTTGAGATCCAAAAGAGTGTAATAATTACCTTAGAGTATTTGGATCTCCCTATCCTCATAGGTAGAGATGAAATTATGATGGATATCCACCCGAGCCTCCTAACCCTCTCAATGGAAGGTTAAATGGTGGGCGATCATTGTAAGGGAACTGCACAGCATGTAAATGGAGTTATAGAACTGGTTTTCTTCTAGTTTGACGTATTTTTTGTTTGAAAAAATTTAATTAAGAATTATATTACTTTGATTATAATGTGAATTATTTTTTTGATTCAAGCGAATGGAATTCTCTTTACTTTTAATAGATCAGTGTGAAGTTTTGAGTGTGTGACTTGTGTTGTACCGATTGAACAACACAAGAATCATTTAATTTTCCACAAATTTGATATATAGGTTTTATTTAGATGTTTTTATACCAATAATAAGACCGTAACCTTACATATATGGTTGTTATGTTAACCATTTAGTTTTTCATGCATTGATATAAAACCTTATAGATTAATTGAGATTTTAATTAATCTCAACCAAAGACTTACTCCAAACCTAAATGAACCTATAAGAAACATTTACATCATAGGTGGTGTAGTAAACTATAAATTACCTATTTAAATAACATTTCAAAACCATCCTTCTTTTTTAAATTATTAAAATCCTTAATTAAGTCATTATATTTTGAGACATCATTTAAAATCCACCATGATTTCAATTTTTTTGAAAAACCTACTAGAAATACACACTATAACCCACCAATGATCCTTGAGATATGACCTAGGTTATACCATTTTCTATAAATAACCTTTAAAAAAATAATTAATTAGATGTTTTATAAAAAACATTAAAACAATTTGCATTTTATAAAGAGAACTTTGGGTTTTTAGGGTGTGTTATTGATAAGATATTTGTGAATATTTTTAATATTTTTATGTTTTATGTTTACCTTCACATATACTATTGTGTCCTAATTTATTTATTGTGTAGGTTTAATTCATGACTCTTTATTTTATATGATATGTACCTCCTTTCAATCATAATATATAGAGTAACCTTTATCAGCAACATTGAGACTCACAAAATGGTTATTTGAAGGAGGACCCACAAAAAATTGACACTCTTCTATATACTTCTTTTTATTTTGAAACCAACATCAAGACTAAAATAAACATTGATTAATGGATGAAAATAACAATAAATTTAGTGAAATAACCTCTCCAGATGTAGGCATAAAAACCATAAACATTAAATGACAAGTTTAAGCACATAATTTTGAGTTATAATGTAAAATAATACACTTATTTCCAAAATTCATGGTCATTCTAGAAAAGAACCACATAAGAACTTAATGTTATTGCATATTTTAAGGTAAATGTTAAAACCTAATAATTTGGACGTAATTCACTGAGATTTTGTGAAAAAACAAATTTCAAAAAAAAATTAATCTTTTTGGCATTTTTCATTTCACGCAACATTGAGTTTATCTTCCATTACATGAAATACTAATTTTAGTTTGTGTTACATGTAATGATAAGTTTAAATAAAATGTGACTTACTATTAAGAAATTATTATTTATTATGATAATTATCACATGGACATTAGAATGGTGGGTATGAATATGACTAAAAAATTATTAAAACATATGGTCTACATATGAATATAAAATTAATTATTTTTTGACCAATTGATTAGAAATGAAAATAAAAACTATTTTGAAATAAAATAATTGTTTGTCTGGAAAACTATTTTAATGCACACAAAATTCTTTTAAGTAAATAAATTATAAAAATAAATTTTTACGAATTATTTTAATTAAATATATATAATAAATTCAAAAAAATTCTTAACATTCATATTATGTCCTTTATATATATGATATAGGAATAAATTCAATTTTAAGCTCAAAAACTGTATTTTTCTAAATAACAGTTATGTCGCCTTTTAGAACTTATATTAAAACTAATGGTTGATAATTTTAGAAAAAATATAAAAAATAAAGTTAATTTTTAAAATAATCATGTCAAGATTATCTTCAGGGGAATTTTTTAGAATTTCCAAAAAATATTAATTTTTTAATGAAAAGTGTCAAATAAAGGTTTTTATTAAGAACCTTTATTTATTTTGAAGCTTATAAAAACATATAATTTTTTATCATTCTTTAAATTAAATATTATTTAAATTATATAAATATTAATATAATTTATTTTATTATAATCATATTAATATTTTATTTTTATATAAAAAAAATTGAAAATTTTGAACATTTTCTATTTTAAAGCCACTTTATCATCGCATTTGCAGCATTAATTTTAAGTTAAATTTTTTAACTTCTGTGAATAGAATTTTTTAAACTATATTTGATATTTTGAAATACAAAAATTCATATTATATAATAATTTCAACATTATTTTTTAACATAATTAATAATAAAATCATTAAAAGAATTACTACGGTAATGGTAAAAATGGGATTACATGGGGTTAAAAATGACACAAAGCTTATCCAACACATATTCTCTATCAATATTTCGATATTATATCTTCTAGATTTGATAATGGACTATTTTGGATTCTTTAGTCATGTGAAAAATTTGGGAACAAATTTTAATTATAAAAATTATAATTATGTCACTCACCTCACTTATAAAAGCCCACCCCTCCCCTCTCTTATTCGCTCCTCCAAAACCCTTTAGATCAACCAGTACCTAAAAAAATAAAACAATTAATTCCCTATTGTTATCCTAGAATCCTTATATTGTTAATAAATCAAAACTAATAATTTTTTGGGGGAAAACAAAAAATATGTTTCCTGAAGTATAGGTGGATTGAATGTATATGAAGGAAGTCTATAAAAAAGGTATGGGATTTATAGTATCTATTTATTCTTTTATACATACTAAAATTCGTCATTAAATTATTTTTTTGGGTGTATATACTATCCATTTTAGATTTTATATCATTAGTTTTCTTATTTTCATGATATTTAATTTTTTATTTGATGTTATTACCAATTGGGTCTTACGATCCAAAAGATTACTAAAGTTGTAAGGGATTTCTTGTCTCTCTTTTATTTTTGGGATACATATAAAAATTCACCAATATTTTATTTTTTGTGGTAAAAATACTAACCATTTGAAATGTTATATCATCAATATCTTCATTTTAATTATATTTAATATTTCATATTATATTATTCTTTATGGGGGATTGTGATCCAAATGATTACTACAACGGTAAGGGATTTCTAGTCCCTCTTTTTTTTTGGGAGACATAAGAAAATAAAACAACTCATTTGTTTTTTGTTATATATATACTGATAATTTTACATGTTATATCATGAATATATTTATTTAATGATATTTAATGTATCATTTTATTTTATTATTTATTGGATCATAAGATCTAAAAGATTACTAAAGCGCAATGGGATTTCTGTCTCACTTTTGTTTTCTTTGAGACACAAGACATATGAACTTCATGTTTATTTTATATGGTGTATATACTACATTTAATTTATTTTATTATTCATAGACTTAAAATTATATTTATTTACATATCCATTTTATGATTTCTCTTACATGTTGTTTATGGTTCAAAAGTCACTGAAGCGGTAAGGGATTTTTTTCTAAATCTAATTTCTTTAAGACGTATGTTATATTATGTACTTATCTTCTTTAATGATATTTATATATCACCACTATAAAATTTAATATAATGAATTTATTTGTCCTCATGCTATTTAATATTTCATTTAATTTTATTCTATTATGGGCCTTACAATTCAATACCCCCATAGTGTTAACGGTTTTATGATACAATCTCATTGTTTTTTAGGATTGTATATGAGTATGCTTATGATGATAAAATATAGTGATCCATATATCAATAACTTCATTAATTTTATTCTCATTTGGTTATGTTAGGAGAATAAATGTTTCCCTTAATTTTCCTCTCTTTATGTACTCAATATTTCAAACAAATGTTTTTATGAAAAATTATCTTTATTTCTCTCTTCAGTCAAAACCCCATTTTTATTCCAAAAAAATATACCTAATTTTTTTTTAAATTATATAAATTGTTTATGAAATAAATTTTTACCCATTTATGAATGTTTTACAATATATTTTAAAAATAATCTTCTATTCATTTTCAAAAACATTTCTCAGTTGGTTTCTACTAAAAATGTGAAAGTAGTACTATTTTAACATGTACGGTCGGAATGGTATTTTCCACCATCATGAGCATATTTTTTTTTAAATATTATTATATATATATTATGTTTTATTTTCAAATAAAATTATTTAAAAAAATTGTGATTTTTTATTTTTATAATATATTTTTTAAAAAAATCTTATTTTCATCAACAAAATGTTTAGAGTTCCTTTTAAAAACAATTTTCCATCTAAGATTACATATTTTGATATTACTTAATATTTTTTAGAGATATTACTAAAGGATATAATTATTATTCTTTTTATAAATGGTTTTTGTTTATAATGATAACATGTTTAAGAAACTCATTTCTTTTCCATGGGTTATACCATGATAAAATTCTTATGAAACCTACTTCTTTTTCTATGGGTTAATCTATAATAAAATGACGAAATGTATATGAAACACATTCTTTTATGGGTTATAATATGATGATTTTTTTTTGATATTTTGTCACACACATGAATTGTTTTCATTATGTGATATTGATTAGGTTATATCCATGGAAGTTGGTTTCATTATGAATAAGGACGGTGATTATGTTATAAAAAAATGGTTGGGACCTATATTATCCTCCAATGGATTGGATAATGATTTATTTTATTCGAGATCAATGGGTACACAAGATTTTATCCCTATCCAAAAAGAGGTTATATAGGAGGTTATCCCATGCCCGAATGAGGGTGAACAGGAGGTTATCTCAAGCCCAAAATAGGGTACATGGGAAGTTATCCCAAGCCTGAAGTAGGTACAGGGGTAGTCATCCCAATAATAACATGTTATTAATGTCTTTGTGGGTAGTATAAAAATAATATTTTCTATGATTATATATATGCCACAATTTTATGTCTTATTCCAATATTAAGCTCTCATGGATCATGTTATTTTATTCCCTTATGATTCTTGTCTTATATACTACCAATATTTTTTCCATGACTCAAGATTATGATCTATGATATGAACGGTATAGTTTTCAAATGTTATGATCATGATATCATACCATTATATTCATCTTATGATTATTTATCTCCCTTGTTTATCCTTACTAATCATCTGATCTCACCCTTTATTATGTTTCATTTCCCAAAGTTATGAATAATGGTTTTAAGTAGGTTTTGTTTGTGAAGATTACTAAATGGGTAGTGATTTATCAGAGATGTTGAATATAGTTCACTAAATTTAAATATTGTGTACCTATTATCCAAATATTATAAACTATTAATATCCCCATGCATGTGTTTATGAAATTTATTTAATGTTATTATAAAAAAATAATATCTATGTATGAAAATTTTGGGTTGGTGCATTTGGTATTAGAGGAAAGATTTAGTTAGCCTTTGGAAACTAGGATGAGAATAATTTTGTGAAATACCTAAGGATATTTTTTATCATATTTATAGGTATGTCTCTAAGAATAAGTATAAGTATGGTTAAAAGTATAGGAAATTTTCCTGTAATTTTTTTAGAGGATATAGTGTGTGGTTTAAAATAAATTACATCCCTTTCTGGATACTACAAGTGTATGTGATTCTGGAACAAAGGTTCCTAGGGGTAATAACTAAAAAAAAGGTGCATTGATCTAGATTAAACCATAACCCTGTGCATGACAATGGTCCTTATGACACACCTAATTTAACACTTTTGGGGGATATGCTTTGTAAATTCAAAAACACTTCATGAACCAACACAAATGATTCAAACAGATAATGACAATGAATGATCTTGGATAAACTGAAGGTGTCATATATTAAAAATATGGTGTCTTTATTTAGATGTCGTATATGTTATTTTCTATTATTAAGTGGTTCCACAGTATGATCATTATTTATTAAACTATTCTTTTTGGTTTTAGACAATGGATAGAACCCAAAGGAACTCTGTTAATGTTGAGTGTGACAGAAAATAAAATAATTTTCCTCCTAGAAAAGAAAAAATTATGGGAGATAAATTGAAAAATATTATAGATGTGCTAATGAAATGTTATTAATACATGAATCATTCTAAACATCCAAAAAATATTAGGGAACAATGTTCTGTTGAGTTCTTCAGGAGGTAACATCCACATACTTTCGGTGGATCAATTGATCTTCAAGTTATTGAGAAATGGATCAGAACCTCTCAAAAGATATTTTTCATTCTATAGTGTTCAAAACATGAAGAATTCATCTTGACTATATGTCAGATATAAGTCAAGATAGATCAATGGTGAACTCTTATCAATAATTACACGGTACATGATAAAATTGACCCTATCAATTGAGATGATTTCAAGAACTTATTTTTTAATAATTACTTTCCTCATATTATTTATACAAAGATGGAGAATTTTTTCCTTCAGATAAATAAAAATTATGATGAATCTATTGGTACCTATAAGGAAAATTTAACAAGACTTGTGAGGTACACTTCTGGTATTATCATCTAACCTAAATTTAAGGTCGATAATTTTTTTACTATCTTAAAACCAAGTCTCTAAATGGATTTATCCATAAAATACATTAGTATCTATGAAGATAATGTTTGATGTTCTATCAAGATATAAATGGAGGTTTTATTTAAGTATCAATATCAAGGTTTTTATAAGAATATAAAAATGGAATTCAAGTGAAAATATAAAAATCATAGAGAGAAGAAGATTAGATTTCCCTTATTCTCAAAGTGTGAGAAGAAAAAGAGTGTAAATTTTCTTGAAGGGAATAGTGAATGTTTTATGTGTGTAAGGTAAGTTCATAAATAAATAGAATGATTAATTAATGGGAAAAAATTCACTAATGATGTAAATATTGATAAGCCTCAATAGAATACACCACCCACACTACATTGTTTCAAGTGAAATGAGTTTTGGTATTATGAAAATAAATTCCCTAATCAAAGTGTTAATGGGATGATAAGCTATAAAAACCTATAAAGGCAAATTATAGAGGGAAATATTATCAAATCACAATGGAGGAAGTGAATCATGATTATTATGTCTCATTATTAACCACTTTTTAGTTTTGAATATAATTTTTGATTAGGTATGAATAAGCCCTTTAAAAATATTATTTTTCATACTTACTGAAATTTCATGTGATTTTGAGCATTGATTATCTCACTCTATATTTATTTTGGAGTTGTGAAATCACATTTGATAATCTATTGAAAAAAATGATTAACCCAAGGTTAAAATAAAAATATTTTTTATGAGATAAGAGCTAATATAAGGAATAAAGGTTAAATTATCATTTTAAGTGTATATGTATCCAAGTAATATTAGCTTAAGAGTTATGGATTCCATCATGGTTTTATGAATTTAAAGATGATCATAAGTTAAAATTCAGTGAAACCCCTTTTGAGTTGTTATGTGATGTGATTATATGAAAATTCAAGAAGTTTTATGATACATTTATGGAAATACAAACCATTAGATTTAAATATTTTCTAGTGACAATGTTATTTAAGAAGGAATGCCTTGACACTTAATCTATATGTATTTAATGATATTGGTAACTTTATCATTTATATTATCTTTGATATTGAGGTAATTATATATTATAGTTGATCACCTTACGAAGTCATCATGTTTCATTACTACCAAATAATATTTCCCTCTGTATCCACTTTCTTGAATAAAAATTAAAGAAACTTTAAGGTTTTAAGAGGTAACACATTCAGTTGTGTTTGATATAGATCAAAATATTACCTTGAAGTTTAGAGAAGTCTTTATAAATCTATTAAACATATTTTTGTTTTGGTACTATGTATCATCCTCGGATAGATGGTCAATCTGAGAGAAAAACTCAAACCCCGTAGGATATACTAAGATATTTCCATATGAATTTAAAATGTGGTTGGGATTAACACATTCTTAAATTTGATTTTTCTTTCAATAATAAATTTTAATCAATCATTTATATGGTTCTGTATGAAGCCCTTTATAGAAAGAAGTGTGTAATTCCAACGTACTGAAATAAAGTTTCAGAAATAATGCTATATGGACCTAAACAAGATAATGAGATGGAAAATAAAGTTAGAGAAATTTTTCAAAATCTATGGAATGAAAAAAACTTGATATTAATTTTATGCTAATAATCATCAATGTGATCTAGAATTTTGAAATTTGTGATAGGGACTTTATATGAATTTATCTACGTAAAAAAAGGGAAAACTATGGCCTAGGTAAATTGGTCTCTTTGAAAAACATGATCATGTCAAGATAGTATATTTTTTTCTGGTGCGTCAACTGAACATATCTCAAGATCAATATTTGTTCCATGTATCTTTATTAATAAATTATATAATTGATCCATCAAATGTACTAAACTCAAAGTTCATACCGCTAGAGCATGATATTTATATGAGGAACAACAGATAGAGATTGTGGATCGAATAGAAAAATTTATAAGAAACAATACCTCATACCTAGTAAATTTTTGTTGGATAAACCACCAGCTTAAGGAATCTATGTGGTAACCTAAGGATATAATTATGTATAATTATCCTTGGTTGTTAGTATCAAAGTGATGAATTCCAAGGGAGAAATTCATTTTATAGGGGCTATAATATAACACCCAGAGATATTTTAAAATATATTTTTTCAAATAAAATTAATATTTTTAATATTGTTCATCAAATGTAACATCAATTTAATCTTTAATTACACACAACACTATATTCATCTTACGTTATACACAACACCGAGTTTAAGAAAAACATGACTTACAATTAAAAAATTATTATTTACCATGACATTTATCACCTACCCATTGGAATGGTGGGAATAAATAGGATTAACTAAATTATAAAAAAAAATATAGTATACACATGTATATACAATTTTTCTTTGGTGACAAGTGGATTATAAATGAAAATTAATTCTACTTAGAAGTAAATGAAATATTTTTCTAAAAAACAATTTTTATAAACCCAAACATGTTTTATGTCAACAAATTAAAAAATAACTTTTGGAGAAAGATTTTAATGAAATTTATATATTATATTTCAAAATAAATTTTTAACTTTTATCTTATTTGTTTCTAATAAAATATATAAGAGTAAATCAAATTTTATTCTTCAAAATATTATTTTTCTAAAAAGCAGTTTTGTCACCTTTTTCAGATTTATTTTTAAATTAGTTTTTTATGCTATTCGAAAATTTTTCTAGAAACTAATTTTCACCTTTTAAATTATAACATAAAAATTATATTTGGGTTAATTTTTTATAATTTTTAAGAAGATACATTTTTAATGAATAGTGAAAAATACTGGTTTTTATTAAGAATTGCCATTTTTAAATATTTTAAAACATCCAATTTTTTTAATATGGTCTTCAAAGAAAAAATAGTTGAATTATATATCTATTAATCAAATTTATTTCATTGTAATAATTTTAATATTTAATTTTGATATAAAAAATTTTTTTAATCTTTTGAAAATTTTCTCTTTGAAAACCCGCTTTCTCATAGATTCAGTGGGATTAATATTAAATTAAATTTGTACACTTTTGAAATTTGATTTTGGAAAAATTGATTCCATAATATGAATAATATTAACTAATATTATATAATATGGTAAACTTAGTTTTTTATCAAAATTAATAATAAATACGGTAAAATTTATTTACAATGATTAAGGAAAAAATGGGTTTATTGTGGGTAAAACTTAAATGATAAGTGTTAAAAATTACCTAAAACATATCCAACACCCATTGAATAGACATAAGTAGACCTTATATCTTATATTTTTGACAAAGAATAATTTTAATCATTTCATAATGTGTAAAACATGGTCCACCTTTTTTATTTCAAAAATTACAAGTGTTCCACCCACCACACATATAAAAGGCTACCCCTCTTCAAATCTACAAAAATACAAAACACTTTGTTTTTTTCTAGGCCTACACCAATAAATTATTTACATACGTCCCATAATACTAAAAGAATTATTTTTTTCATAAATCCAACATAATAGGCCTTTTTTTGAAAACCAAAATAATCTTTCCAATGATGATAGTTGAACATGTGTGAACGAAGTTGAGACAGAAGCTAAGGGATTTCTATTATATTTTGTATTTCTATGAGACATTGAAAATTCACCACTAATTTATTTTTATTTTTTTTATAAACTTACCCATTAACATTTTATATCATTAATCACTTTATTTTCTTGATATTTAAAGAATAATTTTATGTTATTCTTTATTGGGTCTTACGATCCGAAAGATTAATAAAGCGGTAAGAGATTTATAGTCTCTCTTTTATTTTTTGATACATATACCAATTCACAACTCATTTATATTTTTTGTTGTATATACTACCCCTTTTAAATGTTATATAATTAATCTCTAAATTTTTATGACATTTAATGTTTCATTTGATTTTATTCTTTAATAGGGATTACGATTCAAAAGATCATTAGGTTGTAAGGGATTTCAAGTCTCTCTTTTATTTCTAAAAGGCATATAAAAATTCACTGCTAGTTTCTTTTTTGTGGATTATATATTGACTATTTAAAATTTTATATCATTAATATCCTTGTTTTTAGGATATTTAACGTTCTATTTTATGTTATTATTTATTGGGGTTTACATTCCAAAAGATTAATAAAGCGGTAAGGGATTTTCGTCTCACTTTTATTTTCTTGTGAGACACAAGCCATATTTACCATGTGTTTATTTTATTTGGTGTATATAATTCAGATGAATTTATATTATGATTAATATTCTTTATACTTTGTGGATTTACATATCAATTTTAAGATCTCTATTTCTTGTGGATTACGGGTCTAAAGTTACCATAGAGGTATAAGATTTTTTATCAATTTTATTTCCTTGAGACAAATGTTATGTTATGAAACTATATTATTTTAGGAGGTGTTTATACCACCCATTTGACATTTAATATCACTTATTTATTTATTTTCAATATATTATATGTTTAATTTATTGTTATTCTGTGATGGGGAATATGATTCAGTGTTACCAATGTGGTAACAGTTTTATAATATAGTCTCATATTTTTCAAGATTATTTAAGATTATGTTTATGATGATGAAATATTATGATCCCTTACTCACAAAAAACATAAGTTTTTCCCTCATCTATTAATATAATGATAATAAATTTTTCCATCCAGCTTCCTCTCTTTATTTACACAATTGTTCAAAATGGTGTTTCTAAGAAAAATCTTCATAATTTCTCTATTCGATCAAAACCCCCTTTTTCATCCAAAAACATGTTTTATAAAAATGTTTCAATAATTATTTAACATTATATAAATGAGTTATTAAATTAATTTTTACCCTTTAATGGAATTTTACATAATTTTTTAAAAGGATTCTTCATGTTGTTTTCAAAAATAAGGCTCATTTGGATTTTACTAAAAATGAGAAAGAAATTTTTATTTTAATGTATATGGAATGAAAAGTATTTTATTCTATTGTGAACAACTATTTATTTTTAATACTTCACTTATATGTTTCAATATTTATTTTCAATGAAAAGTATTTCAAAAAAATATATTTTTTTATTTTTAAAAAAGTTATTTTTTAAAAGAAAATTCATCTTCCTCATGAAATGTTCCAAGTACCTTTTCAAATTTATTTTTCATCTAAGATAACATCCTTTGATGTTACTTATTATTTATTAGTAATATTATTCATGGATACCTTTATTATTATTTCTATTAATGTTTTATGTTTATGATGTTAAGATATTTATGAATATTATTTCTTTTCCACTGGATACCCCATTATAAAATGCTTATGAAACCCGTTTATTTTTACACATGTTATGCTATGAAGAAATGTATATGAACCCCATTTATTTTTATGGGTTAGGATTTAATTAATAATTTATTATCTTTTGTTACACACATGTATGATTTTCATTATGTGATAGTGGTTATTTTATAACCAACGATGGTGGTTACATTATAACCAAGGATGGTGGTTATGTTATAACTCAGATGGTTGGGACCAACATCCCCCTTCAATTAATTGGGTAATGATTAATGTTATATTAGATAAAGGGGTACATGAAAGTTTATCCCAAGTACAAGAGTGGGTACACATGAGGTTATACAAATCCCAAAAGTGGGTAAATGGGATGTTATCCCAAGGCCAAAAGAGGAGAGACATGAGGTTATCCCAAGCTGGAAGTAGGTACACTAATGGTTAGCACAATATTAATATGTTATGAATGTCTAGGTGGGTAGCCTAGGAATAATAATTTCTATTATTAAGTATGTTCCAAAATTATATTTTTTATATAAATATTATGATCTTAGGGATCATGTTCTTTTATTACCTTATGATTCGTGTCTTATGAACTATCAATCAGTGTTCCATGCCATAATATTATGATCTTTGATATGCATGGTATGGTTTTTCAACTGTTATACATATGTTCTCATACCCTTTTGTCCATGTTATATGTAAATATCTGCCATTTTACTATTAATAGGCATCTAATATCAAATTCTCTTATGTTTCCTTTCCATAGGTTATGAAGAAATGTTTTAATTATGGTATGTTTATGAATAGTACTATATGGGAAGATATTTATGGGAGATGTTTAAGATATTTCACCAAATTATAATATTGTGTACATATTCTCAAAATAAAGTAAACAATTATGGTCCTTGGATGTTTGTTTGTGTAATTTATTTAATATTCATCTAAAAAGATATAATATCTATTTATTAAAATACTAGTTCTCTAACGTGGATGAGGAATTTGTTAAGCTTAAGGAATTCCATTCTCTTTATAAAACACTATAAAATCTTGGTAATGAAATAGTAACTCCCCAATTAGATATTGGGAAGACATTAGATGAATTTTTATTAAAAAATACTTCCCATATATTGAACTACAAAAGTATGGAAAAAAATATTTGGAATAACACAATATAATAGGGAAACGCTTCATAAATATTGGGAACATTTTAAAATTATTTTTTTATGTTTTCCACACCATCAAATTAGGGAGAAACTTTTAATAGAATACTTTTATAAAGGTTCAATTAAAATATATTGTAATATGATTGATGCTACTGCAAGTGGTTCCCTGGTAGAAAATACCATTATTTCTACAAGGGATATCATTTAAAAAATGGAACAAAACACTCAATTTTTTAGTACACAGTCCAATGTAACAATAATAGGTTTCAATGAAGTGAAATGCTTTAAATTCAATAAAATTATGGACATAAATTTTTAAAATCTAAGTACCCTACACTAAAAACTTACTATTTCCCAAGAGAAATCTCAACCTCTTCCAATTCATTACATTATTTGGGCTACTAAAACCCACTATTCATACGAGTTCTCTCAATTTAGAGACCCTTCTAAGAGTTTTGAGGTAATATTATAAAGTTTCTACATTAAATGGAATATTAGAAAATAACCATACTATCCATCTAACTCTAGATGGAAAGAAACCCAATCATATAGGAAATGGAGTATTCAAACCAACATCAACACACATGGAACCACCTAGGACAAAGTATACATCCTCCAACACCACTACGAAATACTTAACCATCACAAAGTCATTTCCAATAGTCCACTCCAAAACTTGATCCTATCATTGAATAAATGATGAAACAAATATCTACAAATAATATCTAATTCTAAAGAATAACCCAATATTTAATAAAATACATAAAAACTCAATTATGATGACTCTCCATCTCATTGGGTAAAATCCAAAGTTAAGGGTTAGGAAAAATACCTTCTCAGCCAATAGTAAAGCCTAGGTACAAGAAAAATTTCAGTTCCTTCAACCTTCTAAGTAGAACAGAACTCAAAATCCAAATTAACCCATCATTAGAGTCAATACCTCAAGATGAAACCACTATTCCAGTCATCACACAAGATCAGAAAGAGATAAATATTAATTCTAAGAGAAACCCCAACAAAGGAACAGTATTATCTTTTGAAGAGACACTTATCCCATCCATTCCTCTATCATTTCTCCAAAGGTCCACCAAATAAAATAAATAAAAATAAATTGAACGTGATAAATAAATATCAAAAACATTAAAAAAGTGTATTTGGGAAGACCCTTCATTGATGTCTTGAAGAAAATTCCACAATATGCCATATTTCTAAAAGAGATTTCTACACACTATAAGAGTCTTCAATGTGATGAAAAGTTAATATTGGGAAGGAATTTATCATCATTGATATAGCCATCACTTCCCACTAAATGTAATGATCCTAGAATATTCTCAATTCCATGCACTATATGGGAGTATTTCACTTCTGTTGCTAATATTCATTTGGTATATTCCATAAATTTACTGACTTAATCCATTTTCTCTTCCTTGCTGGTTTGGGAACTAAATCCCATAAGAATAGTCGTTCAACTGGAAAATTGGTGTACCACACATCGTACTAGTGTGTTAAAGGATGTTCTTGTTAGGGGTAAAAACTTACTTTTCCCCACTAATTTCTATGTGGTTAAAATGGAATATGATAGAATGAATGGGAATTCCCCAAATATATTGGGGAGGCCAATCCTGAAACCCACCAAAACTACATTTAATGTACACAATTGTATATTATCTATGGAGTTTTTTGGTGAAATTTTTCAATTCCACATCCTTGATTCCATAAATAACCTCTAAATAGAGTATTACATTGTTTTAAATATTTATATTGATGTAATCTCTTCCCACATAAAAAATATTATCTTTACCTTGATCCTCTTTCTATGTTATCATCATTTATAGTCATTTTTGTTATTGATTATTATATTAAATATCATAATGGAGTAGAAAAATGGAATGTATGTTCTCTGATTAATGATTTCATGAGCACCGTGGATTTTATGACTATCAATGATACTACTCAACTTGTAAAAGCTTATTCATTATCTTATTATGTTACCTTTGAGTAGTGAGATGAGATCGTTGACCTTTCACTTTTGATTCATTAGAATCAATCAAAAATACCTCTAAATTGGAACTTAATCTACTACATAAAATTTTAAAATATTCATATCTTGAGAATGGAATAAGATTCCTATAATTATTGAATGTTAACACCCTATAGAGCATGAATTAATATTGTTTATCCATTTTATAGTGTATAAAAAGGAATTGTAAATGAAATTTTCTAACATTTTGAGAATAATCCCATCAGTTTTAAAGAATTATATATTGTTAATGATGACGATGAATAAGAGAGGTAAGGAAAACACTGAATGAACCCAAACCTCCCAATTTTGTTAAAAATTAGGTAACCAAAATATTAGTTACTAGAATCATTTACCCCATCTCTAATAGAAATTGGGTTAGTCTAGCATAGGTAATTCCTAATAAAAATAGTCTTCAAGTAATAAAAAACTAAAAAAATGAATTCATTTCAACCAGAATTCATAATAGTTGGCATGTATGTATATATTATCACCGACTAAACCAACATTATATGAAGAACCATTTACCATTTTTGTTCATTGAATGAATTATAGAGAGGATAGTGTGGAAGTCCTGCTACAATTTTCTCAAATGGTATTCTAGATATTTTCATAAACACATTTTCCTTGAGTATCTAGAAAAGACAACCTTCACATTCCCCTTTATCAGATTTTCATATATGAGGATTCCATTTTACCTATTCAATGCTCTAGGTACTTTCCATAGATTCATGGTTATTATTTTTTTCAATTAACTAGGAGAATTGAAGGGAAGTATTCATTGATGATTTCACTGTATATGGATTTTCTTTTGATGAGTGTTTCAGTTATCTTAGTTATGTCCTATGTCGATGTATTTAAAATAATCATGTATTAAGTTATAATAAATTCCATTTCATAATGTAACAGAGTATATTAATTGGATATTTCATTTTTGGGGATGGTATCCAAGTTGATAAATAGAAATTAAACATCATTTCTTCCTTAATATTCCATAAAAATTTATATGATGTGTAGCCTTTCTTAGGTCATGATGGATCTTATCATTATTTCATTCATGACTTTAGTAATATTACACTCCCCCTCTCCTACTTACTTCAAAATGATAAAGAATTTTTTTGATAAGGACTGTTAATATGCTTCTAAAAAATTGAAATAGAGTCTCACATCACTCTCGATAATCCAACCACCTTGGTGGGATTTACCATTTGAGCTCATGTGTGACATATACAACTATGTTGTTGGTAGAGTATTATCATAATGAGTCAATTAATCTCCACATGTCACTATTTGTTCCACATTCACACTAAAAACTTCCAAATAAAACTACAATACAAATGAAAAATAATTCTATTATTGTTTGTTTTTCATAGATAAATTTAGTTCACACCTTTTAAGGTACATAGTAATTTTTCTCTATGACCATGCAGGCCTCTGGAATCTTCTTATGAAACCAAAATACAAACCATGTCTCATTTGATGGATGATCCTCCTTTAGAAATTTAATTTTAAAATTATGGAAAAAAAGAGTGTTAATTTTTGTATCTTACACCTATATTAGAATTTCCCCACCATGTTGACCCACCCATCCCTATTGGATAATTATTCCCTCATGAGCACCTTTGTGATGCAGTTGAATGAGCCCATTGGTATGCAAAAATTGTGAATTTTTTTGTTAGATCTAGGGTCCCTACATATTTTATCTCTTCACAATCCCAATGAATTAATCAAGAGTAATGATGGAACATTTGGTAGGACCCATACTTGTGGATAATTTTTTCTGATGAGGTTGTATGATGGTCCTTCCATGGCCATGAGTTCACCTCTATTTCAAGATTCTGCAACAACTTATATTGTGGGGGAAATTTGGATCTCAACATATAGCTAGAAAGTTCTTTGATTCTGAACAATATTTTCCAGCATTATATAAAGATACTCATCAGTTTGTTAAGTCAACCACTCACTATAAACTCACTAGGAATATCTCTAAGGGGAATGAAATGCACAAATAACCCATGTTATTTTGTGAGATCTTTGATTCCTGTAGAACTAACTTCATGGGTCATTTCCCAAATTTATTTGTACTTTTATACATATTATTATATATTTACTATATCACCAAATGGGTGTAGGAAAAGGCTACATAGACTGCTTACTCTCAAGTGGTTGATGATTTTTTTAGATCCCATATTTACTGTAGGATTGGTTTTCCAAGATTCATCATAGAGATCAGTGTTCAAATTTTTTAATATAAATAAAAAAATATTCAATGTAATTATGGGGTTGTAAATAAAATATCTACTTCATATCACCCCTAAACTAACATACATGAATAAAATTAAAAATAGTATGTTAATAAATCATGGGAAAATTGTAACACCCTGAGATTTTATGAGAAATATTTTGTTTTTATGTATTATGTTATATGAAACACCAAAGGAATCTTTCACTACACAACATTGTCTGGGCTTGCGTTACACGCAAGAGCAACCTTCCTCGATAGCTTGCGTTGTACGCAATACTGAGTTTCGCTAAACAATGATATGTTATTAAAATATTATATAAACTAGCTGTTATAAATAGTAATACCCACTTTTGGAAATTTTATAAATTTTATCTTTCTAAATGGACTTCATTTTTGGATTTGGAATATCGAAATTATCCTAGGGTGAAATTTTGGTATTTTTATGAAAACTTTAAATTCTTGATGAATAGTGAAAAAACTGAGTTATTGGTTAAAACCAACATTTTATTTAAATAATAATTTATTTTATTTAAATTTATTTATAGATACATAATACCTATATAAGTTCAATGTAATTCATTGGAGTCATTTTATAATAATTTTAGATATATAAAAATTTTATTGAACTTTGGCCATCTTTTACCCACCTACTAGGAGAATTTGCAAATTTGCATAAAACATAATTTTACCACTTCTGTGAGTGTAATTTCAAAAAATTGAAAGAAACGATTGATATCAATACGTAAAATTTTATTCAATAAGATAAAAATAATTTAATCTGAATAGTAACTTTTACTTTTATTTACCACGGTTAAAAGTAAATAGGGTAATTAAGGGTAAAAATGATATTATTATTACCCTAACACGTGTCCTAACTCTATTGGATAAGTGTAATTTGACAAAAAACAACCTTAGGAATAAAATATTACCCTTTAGGTCTACTTGGATTAGATTAGTACATTTATTATTATTTAATTCGAAGAAGAGTTAAAAGAGTTAATATCAAAGTTTAATAAGTAAAACATTTTTAATATAGGGTTATTCATAGAATAAATTCAACTATAAATATTCATTTGAAATGGATAAATATTTCCTACATAATGTTATTTTATTTATAATTTTTATACAATAAATAATTTAATTTATTTACGACATAATGATTATGCAGTAATTACCTTTTTAATGAAATATCAACATAATTGATATTATAAATACACAAATAAATGTAATTTGAGACTTTTTATGAATTAAAATAATTTTCTAGGTTAATATAACATATTATGGTTGGTTATATGAATTTTAGTTTTATTAATAATGCTGTTATGAATTTATAAAAAACAAAATACCAAATAGTGTCAAAAGTGACATAAAAGAGTTTTTAAAACAAATATTAAATTATTAATTGGTATTAAATTCATAAAAATATAAGGTTCAGGAAAAATACTTATATAATAATATATTTGACATTAATGAACCAATTGGGGTTCGATGAGTAGTTTATAGTTAGTTTATTTATCATATAGTGTAAGAATACAAGAAGATAGTGTAAAAGTTAAATTATTTAACTTAGAGTTAAATCTAAATGATAAGGTTAAAATGGTAATCTAAACTTGTCTAAAACCTATTTATTGAGATTATTTCTACCCATACCTACCCTATTCTCTAAATAAGTCACTTTTAAGCCATTATAAATCGAATATGAATTTATTATAAATTAATATTTTTAGGTTTTCAAAGGTGCCCCTCTCCTCCCTTATAAAATAGAACCTCCTCCCTCTCCTCTTCACACAATTTTTAGCATTATAGATTAGCCAAACCCTGACCATTTATCTTCTCATCATCAATAGTTATATCATAGATGTCCTGGTATTCTCAAAAGACCAACTCTAGTGCCCTAAGAGGAAGTTTAAAAGAGACGCGTCAAGGAAGAGGTAATCTCTTCTACCGATTCTTTCATGTTTCTTTCTTCTTCTACTTCATCTTCTTTATTTGTTTCATTATAAAGTAATAACATCAGTATTACTCATATATGTATTTGTTATTATAAATATGAAACAACCCTATATCACCTTCTATCCATCCTATGGAAAACAAAATCACTGTATGTGTGTACGTACGGAATATCGTCTCCACACCGTGGTGTAATTTTTTTTTTCACCACCACCTTACTTGGATGGGTATAATGGTGTAAAAAATTAACTATATATGATTATTATAACATGATACTGATTCTAAAATATTATATCATCAACTCCAATTCCATTCATATAATTATGGGAATGATATCATCGCTCGTGCGTACGTACAGCCTATCGTCTCCACGATGTGATGCGACTCGTTCTACATGAACTTCATTGAATATTGATTATATAAATGAATTGAATGAATAAATATGATATATATTAAATTAATACAATTTTGTAAATTAGGTATCTATAACCTAAAAATAAGAATAAGAATCTATTCGAAAAAACACGCATAAGAACATAAATCAATGAACACCCGAATAACATGTAGTAATGAAATGTTATTAATAAGAAGATAATAATATGACCATATATGATATCATAACAATTAATATGATTATGTAATAAGTCAATGACATTATTTAAATCATTATACAGGAGGTTCAGATACATACGAAGCATATCAGACCTAAGGTAAGGGAAAATCTCACAATCTCATTTTTATCTGAGATTGTTTATACTTAAGAATTTACTAGGGAATATTCATTATCCACATCCTTATTTCCTCAATATGTAATATTATTTCTATCCTCATACAATTTTTTAAATCCAATTTTACCTATTGTTAAATTTTAGTAAAAGATATGAAAGGAATCTTTTTTCATTTTCAGTACGAGATATTTTTTGACTTTTCCGGCCAAAGTACGAGAAGAATGTTTTTTTAACTTATATGGCATGAATGGATTTTTATGATTTCATAGAAAATGATCTCCATGAAGCTTCCATTCCAAGTTTTCAAGTTTATTTTTAATTAACTTCTTGTAGTTTAAAATTGTATGACATGTTAAGAATGGAAAAATGTTTTTGAAGTAGAAAAGATATTTTCCTCAAGAATGGAGTTCAAGTGTTTTATCAAAATTCATTTCCATCTCAGATAATATAGGGTTCTATTTATATACATATTTTTACATTGATTCGATTAAGTTATGATGGAGCTATTTTTATGAATTACTTTTATCTCATATGGATTATGTTATGATGGCATGATGCTTAATAATCCCATTTTTATTACATGGGTTATGCTATGATATATGATTTATGATTTTGTGGAACACATAAAAATGGATTCATTATGAGATGGGTGGGACATATATCTCCCTCCAATAAAATGGGTAAATATTTATATCTCATGAGATAGACATGGCTGGAACGACAAGTTAATCTAGTTCAGTGATACAGGACTGGAACAAGGAGTGAACTCAGTTCAGAAACAGACTTTGTTCACTGTGATAGTCTTGGAAATGAGTCTTGACTAATATGAAATGATTTTCTATGACTATGTGTGTATGCCACAAAGTTTCATGTTTTATGTTATGATTATTGGGTTTACATTTCACTTCTATGATTTATCCCATGTTATGATATTATGATCTCTTTTGCAGGTTAAGATTTTTAAAATGTTATGTTCTTATGAATATGATCTGATTGATATTTCATTTTTTTACCCTTACTGAGAATTTTAACTCACCCTTTTGTATGTTATCTTTTCCCCCGGTCAGGAAGAATGTTATTAAGTGGGATATTCCAAAAGGGACTCTATATATGATAAAATAAATAGGAGATAATGTAGATGCTTTATGAACTAGTTGTTTATGTTTTTTAGTTTCTAAAGACACTATACATATACAGTCCTATCATGGTTTTGTTATATATTGTAATAATTATGCTTTAATTCTAAAGTAATAACAATGAATGTAAACTATGGGTTGTTATAGTTGGTATCATAGGAAAGGTATAGTCAACCTTTGGAAACTAGGATGTGAAATCCTTAGTGATAACCCTAAGGATATGTCTAAGCATAGAACACAATATTAGTGTTTTAGAAATGGCCTTTATTAACCTATGATAAGACATAAAGTGTGAAATTTTATTCCTAATTATGTGGTTTTCCTATTATGATTAGTGTTTCTCACAGTATTCTTATTAGTTTTAGTCAATGGTAGGAACCCAAAGGAACCGTGTTAATGCTGAATGCGACGGGAAATACAATGATTGTCCCCATGAGCAACCAATCGTTATGGGAGCTAGAATGCAAAATCTTGTATCCATGCTCACACAACTTTCTCAAGCTATTAATCATGCAGGCCTTCCAAATTAGCAAATTAAGGAGAAACATTCTGTTGAATCCTTCATAAGGTAGCGTCTACCCTTATTTAGTGGGTCAACTGATCCATTAGTGGCAGAACAATGAATCATTACCACTAAAAAGATATTTTCAGTTCATCAATGTTCGGAACATGATAAAGTCATCTTATCAGTATATCATTTGGAAGGTGAAGCTGATCAATGGTGGAAACTTATCAAGAATAAGAGGAAAAGAGATGAAATTGATTCCATGGAATGTGATGAGTTCAAGAACATAGTTTTCAATAATTACTTCCCTATTATTCCTCAAACAAATATGGAGAAGGATTTTCTTGAACTAAATCAAAAGTATGATGAATCTGTTGGTACCTACAAGGAAAATCTTACAATATTTTCAAGGTATGCTTCCGGAATTATTATCCAACCAGAGATTAATATTGATTGATTTTTTATTGGCTTAAAACCAAGTCTTCGAAGGGTGTTAGCCATAAGGTACTTCAATATCTATGAGGAAATTTTTCTTTGTGCTCTCAAGGTTGAGATAGATATTGGAGTAACCAATCAGTCATATGAGTTTGACAAGAAGAGGAAAATATAATTCAAAGGGAAATCTAAATACCACACTAAAAAGAAGATGATTTTCCATTTTGATCAATGTGTGGAAAGAAACATGGAGGGAATTTTCTTAAAGGGATAAGTAAATGTTTCAAATGTGGAAAAGAAGGTCATCAGGCATTTGAATGCTGCAATGATGGGAAAAAGATGTCTAGTGATGTGAACAAAGAAAAGGCTACACAGAATGCACCTCCTACACTTCAATGTTGCAAGAGTAAAAAAATGGGGAATTACGCTAATCAATACCCTAATCCAATGGTTGTTGATGATGATCGACATCAACAAACTCTTAAGTCCAAATACAAAGGAAATTCACATGAAATATCTATCAATGATGTGGAGTACGATAACGAAGTGGTGAAAGGTACACTTACCATCCACTCTAAAGTAGCAAATGTTTTATCTGATTCTGGATCCACCCACTCTTTTATTTCTGAATAATTTTATAAGGGTATCGTCGTATTACCTCAAAAATTAGATGTTGAGTTAGCTAGGACAACCCCTAATGGCACAAAAGTCACATCAAAAGTTTACAATTCTTCTCTGATTGATGTTTATGGGAAAGTGCTTCCTGAAAATCTTATGATCCTTCCTATAGTGGAATTTGATGTGATTATTGGCATGGATTGTCTTTATTTATATATATCTCATATTAATTGCCAAATAAGGGAAGTCACAATTCATATTCTAGATCAATCAACGATCATCTATTGACGCATGGATGAATATAACCTTCTACTGGAAAATTCTTCCATCTTATGGGTATTGATCCTAATAAATTAAGGTTATTTATCTCAAATGGTTGGAGAGAAACTCACGATTAAGAATACACCCACTATATGGGAGTTTGATGATGTCTTTCCGGATGAATTTATAGGTCTTCCACCAAATCGTGAAGTTGAGTTTCAATAGAACTCATATCGGGTGTTATACCTATTTCAAAGACACCGTATAGAATGGACCCAATTGAGTTGAAAGAATTAAAGAAAAAACTCCAAGAGAATCTTGATAAGGGATTCATACTCCCTAGTGCATCACCTTGGGGAGCACCTGTTATGTTTATTAAGAAGAAATATGGATCAATGAGACTCTACATTGATTATCGAGAACATAACAAGATCACTATAAAGAAAAAATATCATTTCCCACGCATTGATGACTTATTTGACCAACTACGTGGAGCTCAATACTTTTCCAAGATTGATCTTCATTTAGGGTATCATCAATTAAGGTTCAAAGGGAGGATATACCAAAGTTATATTTCTGTACAAGGTATGGACACTATGAATTTATAGTGATTCCATTTAGTCTTACTAAGTCCCCTCATATCTTCATGGATATAATGAATAGAGTCTTTAGAGACTATCTTGATCAGTTTGTGTTAGTCTTTATAGATGATATTCTTGTCTATTCAAAGAGCAAGGAAGAACATGAAGATCACTTGAAAATTGTATTAAAGACCCTAATAAAGGAGAATATTTATGAAAAATTTACCAAGTGTGAATTTTGGCTTCAAAAAGTTTCATTTTTGTGTCACATAATCTCAAAAGAGGGGATATCTATAGATCCATAAAAAATAGAGGTTAGCGAATGATGGTCGAGACCAACAACAGTAACTGAGATATGAATTTTTCTTGGTTTGGCTGGATATTATCTACGTTTTGTGAAAGATGTTTCATGATTATCTCATCTACTCACCAGGTTGACTCGAAAAGGAGTTAAGTTTGTTTGGACAGAGGAGTGTGAAGATAATTTCAAGGAGTTAAAAAGAAGTTTATCCAGTGCACCTGTGCTCAAACTACCTTGTAGTGGAGAAAGGTTTGTGATCTGTAGTGATGCATCCAAGAAGATATTGGGGTGTGTTCTCATACAAAACAATATGGTGATAGCTTATGCTTTATGACAGTTAAAAATCCATGAGAAAAATTACCCAACTCATGATTTGGAATTAGCTTTTATAATCTTTGCATTAAAGATTTGGAGGCAATATCCTTATGGTGAATGGTGTGATATTTATACTGATCATAAAATTTTAAAGTATATTTTTACACAAAATGAAATGAATATGCACCAAAGAAGATGGTTGGAGCTGATTAAGGATTATGACTGCACAATTAATTACCACCCTAGGAAAGAAAACAAGGTGGCAGATGCATTAATTCAACAAGACCATGCTAGCTTATCCATTATTAGGATCACAAAAGATCCAATATTTATGGATTTACAAAGGATGGATCTTGTAATTATAATGGATGGGGAAAAATATTATCTTTCTCAAATGAATGTTCAACCATTTATACATGTAAAGATTAAATAGGAACACAAAGAAGATATAGAGTTACAAAAGTAGGTGAGAAATGTTCCTGAATTACACATTGATTGTAATAAAATAATAATGTTCAGGAATTGGGTTTGTATTCCTCCCATCCCAGAATTAAAGAAGGAAATATTGGATAAATCTCATAGTCCTTCATTCTCTTTTCACCCTGGAATCACGAAGATATATGGGTACCTGAAGGAGTACTTTTGGTGGTATGGCATGAAAAATGATGTTGCTGAATATGTCTCTTGATGCTTGGTTTTTCAGAAAGTTAAAGCTGAGAGACAGAAGTTTAAGGGGATGTTACAACCATTACCCATACCAGAATGGAAATGGGAAAATATCACTATGGAATTTGTCACCAGACTTCCCAAAAAACATCCAAAGGCAATAATTCTATCTGGTTTATAGTTGATCGTCTTATGAAGTCAGCACACTTCATTGCTATTAGAGAAGATTTATCTCTTGATCATCTTGCCAGGATATATGTGAATGAAGTGGTAAGACTACATAGAGTACCACTTTCCATTATATCTTATCAGGATCTGAGGTTTTCTTCAAAGTTTTTGTGAATTCTTCATCATATTCTAGATACAGAGTTGAGTTTCATCACTTCTTATCATCCTCAGATAGACGGTCAGTATGAGAGGACAATTAAAACTCTAGAATACATATTGAGAGCTTTCTCTATGGATTTCAATGGTGGTTGGGATCACCACCTACCTTTGGTGTAATTTTCGTATTGCAATATCTTTTACTCCAGCATTCAGATTGCTCTTTATGAAGCTCTCTATGGAAAGAAAAGCAGAACTCCAACTTTCCAAAATGAAGTTGGGGAATGAAAGCTATTAGGACCTGATCTTATTGATGAGATGGAAGAAAAGGTAAGATATATTCACCAACACATAATAGAATCTCATAGTTGACAAAAAAGTTAAGTCGACAACCAAATAAAAGACCTAGAGTTTTAAGTGGGTGATAAAGTGTTCTTACGAATATCTCCTTGGAAGATAGTAATGATATTTGGAAAGAAGGGAAAGTTAAGCCCTAGGTATATTGGTCCTTTCGAAATATTGGATCATGTTGGGATGGTAGCTTATCGATTGGCGCTTCTACCGAATCTCTCTCAAGTTCATGATGTGTTCCATGTATCTCTCCTAAGAAAGTATATACCTGATCCTTCACATATACTAAGCTCAGAAGTTGTACTGTTGGAGCAAGATATTTCTTATGAAGAACATCCAATAGAGATTTTGGATCATAGTGAAAAGGTTCAATGAAACAAGACCACTTTCATGGTTAATGTTTTATGGAGGAACCACCAATTATAAGAAAATACATGAGAACTTGAGGATATTATGAGGGAGAGGTATCCTCATCTGTTTGTTACCAAATGAAAAATTTTGAGGGCTAAATTCTTTTTAAGGGGGGTAGAATGTAACACCCTGAGCTTTTATGAGAAAATTTTTTTATGTATTATATTATACACAACACCAAAATAATCTTTCACTACACACAACATTGTATGGGCTTGCGTTACACGCAAGAGCAACCTTCCTCGATAGCTTGCGTTGTACGCAATACCGAGTTTCTCTAAACAATGATATGTTATTAAAATATTATATAAACTAGATGTTATGAATAGTAATACCCACTTTTTGAAATTTTATAAATTTTATCTTTCAAAATGGAATTCATTTTTGGATTCGGAATATCAAAATTATCCTAGGGTAAAATTTTGGTATTTTTCTGAAAACTTTCAATTTTTGATGAATAGTGAAAACACTGAGTTATTGGTTAAAACTGAAATTTTATTTAAATAATCATTTATTTTATTTAAATTTATTTATACATACATAATACCTATATAAGTTCAATGTAATTCATTGGAGTCATTTTATAATAATTTTAGATATATAAAAAGTTTATTGAACTTTTGACCGCCTTTTACCCACCTCCTAGGAGAATTTGCAAATTTGCATAAAACATAATTTTACCGCTTCTGTGAGTGGAATTTAAAAAATTTGAGAGGCACGGTTGATATCAATAAGTAAAATTTGTTTCAATAATATAAAAATAATTTTTTCTGAATTGTAACTTTTACTTTTATTTACCACGGTTAAAAGTAAATTGGGTAATTAAGGGTAAAAATGATATTATTATTACCCTAACACATGTCCTAACTCTATTGGATAAGTGTAATTCGACCAAAAACAACCTTAGGAATAAAATATTACCCTTTAGGTCCAATTTTATTAGATTGGAACATTTATTATTATTTAATTCGAAGAAGAGTAAAAATAGTTAATATAAAATCTTAATAAGTAACAAAAATTAATATAGGGTTATACATAAGATAAATTAAACTATAAATATTCATTGGAAATCTATAAATATTTCTTACATAATTATATTTTATTTATAATTTTTATACAATAAATAATTTTATTTATTTACGACATAATGATAATGCAGTAATTACCTTTTTAATGAAATATTAACATAATTGATATTATAACTACCCAAATAAATGTAATTTGAGACTTTTTATGAATTAAACTAATTTTCTAGGTTAATATAACATATTAGGGTTGGTTAAATGAATTTATTTTTGAATTAATAATGCTGTTATGAATTTAGAAAAAACAAAATACCAAATAGTGTCAAAATTGACATAAAAGAGTTTTTAAAACAAATATTAAATTATTAATTGATATTATATTCATAAAAATATAAGGTTCAGAAAAAAGACTTATATAATAATATATATGACATTAATGAACCAATTAGGGTTCGATGGGTAGTTTATAGTTAGTTTATTTTCCATATAGTGTAAGAATACAAGAAAAGAGGGTAAAAGTTAAATTATTTAACTTAGAGTTAAATCTAAATGATAAGGTTAAAATGGTAACATAAACTTGTCTAAAACCTATTGATAGAGAGGATTTAGACCCATAAATACCCTATCCTCGAAATAAGTCACTTTGGAGCCATTATAAAATGAATATCAATTCATTTTGAATTAATATTTTTAGGTTTCCAAAGGTTCCCCTCTCCTCCCTTATAAAAGAGAACCTCCTCTCTCTCCTCTTCACATAATTTTTAGCATTCTAGATCGGCCAACCCCTGCCTATTTCTCTTCTCAACATCTATAGTTATATCATATAGGTTTTTTTCTTCTCAAAAGACTAACTCTAGTGCCCTAAGAGGAAGTTTAAAAGAGACGCATCAAGGAAGAGGTAATCTCTTCTACCGGTTCTTTCAAGTTTCTTTCTTCTTCTACTTCATCTTCTTTATTTGTTTCATTATAAAGTAATAACATCAGTATCACTCATATACGGATATGTTATTATAAATATGAAACAACCATATTTCGGATTCTATCCATCCTATGGAAAACGAAATCACTGCACGTGCGTACGTACGAAATACCATCTCCACTCCGTGGTGTAATGTGTTTTCCACCACCACCTTACTTGGATGGGTATAATGGTGTAAAAAATTAACTATATATGATTATTATAAAATTATTCAGATTATGAAATATTATATCATCAACTCTAATTCCATTCATATAATTATGGGAACGATATCATCCCTCGTGCGTACGTATAGCCTACCATCTCCACGATGTGATGCGACTCGTTCTACATGATCTTAATTGAATAATGATTATATAAATGAATTGAATGAATAAATATGATATATATTACACTAAAACCATTCTGTAAATTAGGTATCTATAACCTAAAAATAGTAATAAGAATCTATTCGACAAAACACTCATAATAACATAAAGCAATAAACACCCAAATAACATGTATTAATGAAATACTACTAATAAGAAGATAAGAATATGACTATATATGATATCATAACAATTAATATGATTTTTTTAATAAGTCAATGACATTATTTAAATCATTATACAGGAGGGTTGGATACGTATGAATCATATCGGATCTAAGGTAAGGGAAAATCTCACAATCTCATTTTTATCCGAGATTGTTTATACTTCAGAATTTACTAGGGCATATTTATCATCCACATAAATGTTTCCTCAATATGTAATGTTATTTATATCCTCGTAAAATTTTTTAAATCCAATTTTACCTATTGGTAAATTTTAGTAAAATATATGAAAGGAATCTTTTTTCGTTTTCAGTACGAGATACTTTTTGACTTTTCCGGCCAATGTACGAGAAGAATGTTTTTTTAACTTATACGACATGAATGGATTTTTATGATTTTAGAGAACAATATCTCCATGAAGCTTAATTTACAATTTTTCAAGTTTATTTTTAATTAACTTATTTTAGTTTAAAATTGTATGACATGTTAAGAAAGGAAAAATGTTTTTGAAGTAGAAAGGATATTTTCCTCAAGAATGGAGTTCAAGTGTTTTATCAAAATTCTTTTCCATCTAAGATAATATAGGGTTCTGTTTATATCATTATTTTACATTTATTTGATTATGTTATGATGGAGCTATTTTTATGAATTCCATTTATCTCATATGGATTATGTTATGATGGCATGATGCTTAAGAATCCCATTTTTATTACATGGGTTATGCTATGATATATGATTTATGATTTTGTGGCACACATAAGAATGGTTTCATTATGAGATTGGTGGGACATATATATCCCTTTAATAAATTGGGTAAAGATTTATATCTCATGAGATAGACATGGTTGGAACGGAAAGTAAATCTGGTTCAGTGATATAGGACTGGAACGAGGAGTGAACTCGGTTTAGAAATGGACTTTGTCCGCTATAATTGTCTTGGCAACGAGTCTTGACTAATATAAAATGATTTTCGATGATTATGTGTGTATTCCACAAAGTTTCATGTTTTATGTTATGATTATTGGGTTTACATTTCACTACTATGATTTGTCCAATGTTATGATATTATGATCTCTTTTGCAGGTTAATATTTTTAAAATGTTATGTTCTTATGAATATGATATGATTGATATTTTCTTTGTTTACCCTTACTGAGCATTTGAGCTCACCATTTTGTATGTTTTCTTTTCCATAGGTTGGGAAGAAGGGTATTAAGTAGGATATTCCAAAATGGACTCTAGATATGATGAAATAAACAGGAGATAGTGTAGATGCTTTATGAACCAGTTGTTTATGTTTCCCAGTTTCTAAAGACACTATACATATACAGTCCTATCATGGTTTTGTTATATGTTGTAATAAGTATGCTTCAGTTATGAATTAATAATAATGTATGTAAATTATGGGTCGTTATAAAAATGGTATGACCCAATATAAAGGATTGAATTTTACACTTGTATGATGCCCTTTAGGAATACCATGCCACTTTTGAAACCCAATTGGAATGTCAGTGTATAGGATTGTGTATAATAAGAACTTTTACCTCCCGGTGGAGGTAGATCAACCTACATACTGTATTGTTAAATAATGTAATATGAACCTATCATATACAGGAGAAAATAAGAAGTTTTAGATTCATGATCTGAAGGAAATATTAAGATACTCATAATAGAACTCCTTAATCTATAAGGAGAGAACAAAGGTTTACCATAAATACCTCATTCTTTATCATCAATTTCACATTAGGCTGAAGTTCCTCCATTTCAGTGAAATTATGAATTTTCATCTAGGTAAGATTCATTCCCATAGGTTTATCCCATACATGGTTATTAATATATATCCATTTGGATTTGGATATGTTCAAAAAAAAGAAACCAAAAAAACATTCACTGTTAGTGAACTATGGTTTAAGTGCATTCATGAACCCATTATTACATCCCCTATGGATAAAATACACCTTCTATAATAAATCTTATAGTGAAACCTATTATGTTTTATCTTTCTTTCCCATATTCTATTTTATTATAATGAGGATACTGCACATTCTATGTGTTGGGGGGATACATTCCAGAGTTAGTTAGGAATTATTATCATCTTTATTCCTATTTATTTTTTACACTTTTTGTATAGTATTTTTAAATTTCCCCACTTTCCTGATTTCATTAGTATTATCATCATCTTTCTAATTTTCTTCTTTTATTCTTATCGCATGATATTTTTACTTTTTCCCATTTTTGTTAATTTGTTTGCTAGGATAGTCATTTTTTATGCCCACATAATCATTGAAATTATTGAAAATTCGTGATGAATTTCCCAATTTTATGTTTCTTTTGCATTTAAAGAAAACTCCATTCACTAATGTGGTGTGATTTTTAGAATTAATTTAACATTGAGATGTGTTTTTTTACTAAATTAGTTGTTTATAGATGATATAAATGGATGTATCTCTATGAAATCTTTGTGATGATTAATACCCTCTATGTTATTAGTTCATGATTTAATAATTTCAATTAATATATCCACACAATATTTCAATCAACCATGAAGTTTGAATATTTCTTACATAAAAAATTGTAAATATAAGGTAGGTTAATATTTAACATCTTTCTAAAATTATTTTTCTATGCATTCATTCATTATCTGATCTTTTTCATTATTATACGAGATTGACTTATGTGTGTGTACCTATCATCCAACTATTGTACACCCTCAAGATAACACAAATAAAAAATTAGGGGAGTGATTAAAAGTACAACATCTAAAGATATCTAGGTCTAGTGATTATGGTTTGACTTCTAGGAATGATTTAATCAGTTTTTCTTGAAATTTTATTTAAATGTATGTAGGGAAGGTTTGGTGGAAATAATAATGTAAGAATAAAAATTTTAAAGTAAACTATATTTACAAGATAAATAGTGGAATGAAAATCATGAAATAGTTTCCACACACATGTACAAAGATTTATTAAAATGGTGTGATTTTGAATTCCTTGTTAAGAATAGTATTATAAACCTCCTTGAATTTAATTATGATATAATTTATGAGACATATTTTTTCACGACCAATTAGGATAACTACATGGTTTGTTTTTTTATTTGATCACTTCATTATTATTAGAATATCTTCATGTTGTTGGATCGTATGAGTTTAAAATGTCTACAACAGGGGGTCAATTTTAGTTTAAAAATTAAACTAATTAATACCTCAAACATATTCGTTTTATTTTATCAGAATCAGGTGTTTCATGATGTCTAGAGTAACTATATTGAAAACACATAACATCCATTAAGTCATATTATAGAAAGGTTTAATAAAACAAAAATTCTATTAAAATGAAAAGTGGAATATAATAACTTGTAGAAATAAGTAAATATAAATATTTCAGTGAAACTAATAATTAAATATTAAATATTAATAAATGGTTTATAATCTTTAACTTTAAGAGTTATGGAAATAAATAAACTTTAACATAGAGTATCCACGGTTTTCAACCTAACCATAAGGTCTGTCTTTCTTTAGAATAAATTCATTGGTCTAAATGATTAGTATCAACTCTATATTCAAATCCCTAAAATCCCTTGATCATCCTGGTTAGAATAAAAAATGTTACTAACCTTTAAATCCCTCAATCTTAACCTATATTATACATATTGAATAAAATTTCAAAAATTCTCTAAAGAATTTATAATTATCATTTGGATTCCTTTTAATGAAAACTCTATGAAAATTATAACAAAGTGATTGTAATGAGTGGTTCCAACATACCAAATTTGGGATGGTTTAAGTTCTCAAAAGAATCAACTCCCAGCTCTTTCAATTCACCTATATTTATAGGCATTCTTCCAACTATAATATTTCATGATTCTTGGAGTCAGTTTCAACAGCTTCCGATGAGCTCCAACTCAACAAATCCCCAAGTACATCTATATTAGATGTTTTTTGGGTTGCACCATTACAATGATATAAAAATTCTTCCATCTGATAGATATGATTCAAACCATTCTAATTATAAACTACATTCTAATGATGTATACTCCATTTCATCCAGTGGATTAAAATACATTAGTCCAATAGATAATAATAACTCGGTCTAATTGACCAGAATCAGTTGGTCTGATGGAATAAACTATAACATACTCATAAACTAAATCCAGTCATATCGATTGACTAAAAGAAAATCATAACAATAGAGTAAAATTAGTTAGATTTATGGACTAAATTCAATCATACAAATAGAATAAACATACTCATGCCAATAGACGAAAGTGGGTCTAACGGATATACAAAACACAATCACACTGATACTAAACATTTTTATTTTGATAGAAAATATTTTTTTTCATTCCAATTAATTAAACTATTTACCTATAATGGATCATACTTTTAGTTAGTCTGTTGAATAGACTATATAGAAATTTTATTATCATCAATTAAGGAATATTTATTCATTTGGTATAGTAAATGGTTTTCTATAAAAACATTTTAAAGAATTGAGAAATATAAATTTATTAAAACATATTTTTAAAGAGTGTGTTGTGATTTTCAAAACTAAGGATAAAAATTATATAAAGTAAAATTTAAAACTAAATAATCTCAGTCTTTTGAGAAGCACAAAACATACTAATTAAAATAAAAAAATTAATAACTTTGAAAAATATTCAAACTTGTTAATCATTTAAGAACGTTCCTCCCCTACCTTTATTATCTCTATCTTTCCTTGTAACTCTCTTTTCATATAAAATCCTTTTTCAGATATAAATTTTTAGTAACAAGATAATATACAAAGGTTCTCCTTAATAACTTCTCCCACAAAAAATAAATCTTCTATAAAATCTCCCCCTCCGTGATTTTAAAAAATAATTATAGAAGGTATAAAGCACCTAAAATGTTAATCAATAATACTGCAAAACAATATAGTTTGATTAAACATTCATCCACAAATATATAAAATAAAATTAAACCAAATAAATTTTAAAAAACATTCAAATAGAATATTTTGTGAATAAATAATTCAAACTTTCATTCAAATTTTTAGTTTTTTACATCAATATTTTAGAGAAAATAAAATCATTACTTTTTGTAACTTATTCATGATCACATTCATCTTTATAAATTCTTCTTGGTTATTTTTATAATTTATTACCATTGAATCCATATTTGCCATTATTTCATCTAGGACTTAAAACAATCAAACCTCTTACTTTATTCTTTCAAAATCATTTTTAGGTGACTAGTTCTCAATAATCTTAACTTTCGTCTTCTAATATTATTCTTCAATAAAAAAGTTATTATACTTAAATTATAATATTTCCAAATCCTAAGACTCTAGTAAACACTTCAACTTTTAAAATAGTTTAAAATTTTCATCAAAATTTAAAGAAAACCTTTGAAAAGAATATGAAATCTAAAAATATGTGTTCTTTAAAACTCAAATCTGATCACCATGAATCTTTAAATCTATTTTTGTATATTTTAACCAAAAAATTATTTTATAAACTCTTTATATTTATAAATTATATTCAAATTTGATATATTCGTATTTGGATTCATTCTGAAGATTTTTTCTATTAGCTTCTTCAGAGAAAAGTATTATTCTAAAATATTTAATCTTCCTTGAACATGCTTACATCGGGATATAATACATGGAAAGAATGAAATATCCTCTATGAGATTCTTTAAATCCTCATTGAAATTTGTGAATCTTGACTCCATATTTTTTTCTAATTGAGTGTATTGAGAATCAGTTGATTTCGATGATACATTAGAAATATGTATTCATGAAGGACAAGAATAGACACTTTTGTTTTTTGTTCTTTTAGTTTTTCAATATTTAAAAATAAATTACATCAACATTCCTCTCAATTTATTCATTTTATGATACTTTATTTTGGGATTTTTGAGTCTCTACTTGATTTTCTGAACTTTTTCCCTTCTTTGAAACTACCAAATCAACATATTTCTCATATTGATTATTAAGAGATTATGTTTCTGAATAAATTTCCTCTTTTATTTATTTATCTTCCTCTTTATCTTCTAAATTTTCTTTGGAATTGTCTTATTATTCAATTTTTAATTTTTTGGAAAACTTTTCATTACTTATAAAATCATTTTTTTAGTCTTATCCACACCTTTTTAAACTTTAACTTGAATTATTTTTAGAAATAATATTTTAATATCAACAACTTTCCCTTTTCCTTTTTCAATAGAAATAGGAGCTTTAGAGGTTCCAACAATTTCATGGTCTTATGGAACTAACTGAGAAACACTAATTAATGGAAGAATTAGTTGAACAACTTACATAGTAAAAATAAAAAAGTACTCCTTTCCTTCATCTCTAGTAGTATAGATATATCTATGTTCTTGTTCAACTCCCTTCATAAAAACTTTGACAACTTTTTTCCTCATCTTATCTTCTCTTTTGTTTCCTCTTCTTCTCTTCAAATTTCAAAACCTCATTAGTTTTGAAATTTAAAAATAATTCTTCTACATTATCTAAAAAACTAAGGATATCAAGAATTATTTTCTCCCTTTCTTTTCATCAACTGTTGATAAGATTCATTATATATAAACATAAATATCTTTTTCAGATTGGGGGTAATGAACTAGATTTTCTTCTTTCTCGAACATTTTCCTCCAACTAGAGAAATTTTTAATTGGATTATTCTTTGTCGGATTTTTCTAAATACTTATTCATATCTAGAATGGAAACTAAATTAATAATTGAAATTGTTTCTTCACTTATAAAATATAATTTTTTACTCATTTCCACTTCCTAATTAATTATTTTCATTACGAACATAAAGTTTACCAATACATTATCAATAGAAAATAAAATAAAATAATTATTATCTTCATGGATATTTTCATAACAACTCCATATAATAAGAAACATACTTTACTAAGTTTATTTTTCTCATATACATTAGGAAATCTAATGAAAATATGTCTGGAAACTTCAAATTTTCTCTACTACCTTTTTGTGGAATTAGGTAACCTTGCATCGATAGTGAAAAAAACATGGGAATCTGGTTTCAAATGATATAATTTCCTAAACTTCTAACAAATGTTAAATAATTAAGCCTTATCCTTATATTTTTCAAAAATTCTAAGCTTGTTTGAAATATTTTGGGTTATAATATATGACTCTCCTTAAAAATATTATTATCTTCTTCATAAGAATATATTTGATTTTATATATTCCAAATTATAGAACATGAAAAAGCTTTCTTTACATGATATTTTAACTAATATTCTTTATTATCTTGATGTTTAAATTTATATACTTATTTATTAGAGATAATGTAATTCCTAGTTAACATAACAAAATTAGCAACTACAATGTTAAAAAAATTATATATTTAATCTCTATATTATTCATATTCAATACCATAAATATTTTGTGGTCTTCTAGGATTTATATTTTAAAGTGTACCAACTTTTAAACCTATCATATTATAAAAATAAATATTCCTTCTACAAAAAAACATATTATTGAAATAATAGTTTATAAAAAACTAAAAGATAATAATTTATAAAAAGAGTTGTTAAAATTTATAAACATTCTTAAAATAAAAATGTAAAAACCAATATTTTAACAAGTAGAACCTACTCTAATACAAATTGTTGGATCATAAGAGTTTATAATTTCTATAAGAGGGAGTAAATTATAGTTTAATAACTAAACTATTTAGAAAATCAACCCACTTTATTATAGTTTATTAGGCACAAGTGTCATATAATGTTTAGGGTAACTATATCGGACTCACATAACATCCTTTAAATCAATTTATATAAAATTTTAGTAAAATAATACATATTATAAAATGTGAAGTGTAATATAATAGCTTGTAGAAATAAGTAAAAAAATATTAATGTAAAAGTAAGAATGGATTACTAAATATTTTTAAAAATCTTTCTAATATTTAACCTAAATAATTAAATAATTAAATAATCTCTGACTTGGATTATCCATGATTCTAAAACTAACCATATGGTCTATCTTTATTTAGTAGAAATCCCTCAATCAAAAAGATCATAATCAGCTATGTCTTCTTACCCTCGGAATCCCTTGACAGACCTTATCATAATCACAAATATTTCTATCCTCAGAATCGATTGATCTTAACCTATATTGGACATGTTGAATAAAATATAAAAAATTATCTATGGAATTAAAAATCCTCACTCAGATTCCATAGAACAAAAAGACTTTGAAAATTTTATAAAGTGAATGTAATGAGATGTTATAGAAGAGAAAATTTTAGATGGTTTTATTTCATAAATCCATTATATCTTAGCTCCTCGATTAAACCTCTATTTATAATAATTCCTCCATTATTCATATTTTTTGATTCTTAGAGTTGGTTGTAATGGCCTCAAATGAGATCTATCTCAACAACTCAGTAAGTACGTCTCCATCTCATGTCATTTTGATAGAACCATTACAATACAACAAAAATTCTTCCATTAGATAAATATGATTCATAACATTCTAATAATAAACATAATTCTGATGAAATATATTTTATTTAGTCTAATGGATGAAAATATAGTATGCTAATAGATAAGACTTGGTTAGTCTGATGGACCAGGCGAAATTAGTTAAATGTAATGAACTCTATCAGACCGATGGAAAAAATTTTGTTAGAAAAATGAACTAAAATTCAATCAAACTGATAGAATAAATTCAGTCAGAATAATGTAATAAGTTTAGTCAAACTGTTAGACTAACATCATTCATACTGATAGACAAAACTTGGTGACATTGATAGAAAAAACTCAGTCACACAAATAAAAAAATTGTTAATCCGATATACTATTTTTTCATTCTAATGTACTAAAAAATTTCTTTATGATGGAACAGAGTTTTTTTAGTCTAATTAACTATATTAATTATAATGTTTATAAAAATTTGTTATGAAATATTTCTTCATTTGGTAGAATAAATGGTTTTCTATAAAAAAATTCTAAAAAATTCGGATATATAAATCTCGTATAATATTCTGTTTAAGATTGTGTTGTGATTTTAGAAGCTAAGGATAGAAATTCTAGAAAGTATAACTTTTTACTCGATAAATGCATAATTTTTAGAAATATTACTTTTCCAATGATTGAAAATTTATATGAGTGGGGTGTGATCGTACCGCAGTTCACTATTTTATTTCACCCTTACACCACTATTTTAAATTGGTTTTTTATTAAAAATTTAAAATATACTAACAAATTGAAATTCAAAATCTATAAATTATTTAGTATTTAGCACTATTAAATAGAGTAATTTTTATTTTTTTATGATTAAACTGTAGTAGGTGGTGATTTGTTGGGCCAAATCTGATATAAAAAGAAAATGATCCAAACTTCATGGAATCCCAAGGACATATGTCAACTTGTTTAAATATTCTGAGAAATATGTCTACCTAATTGTGGAGAACTTTTGTTATAAGATCCAACACATAGTGTAATACAACTAATCTCAAGACACATAATCCTAATTCATCCATATAGTGGCCCAAAAAAACTTATTTATCTAGGGAACTGAATTTGATCAAAGTCAAAAGTTTGGTGTGGTAAGTTGATGATATCTCTCATTATAGATGTCTAATGGACTCCAAATTTTACATGCTGATATTAACGATGCGGGAAAACAATGATTATAATTTTTAATAGTTGAGATAAGTTATTTAACTTGTCCAAAACCAAGACATAATTGGTATCTCTAAGTCTAGTTGCCCAAAACCCCCTCCCATTTTGGCTATAAAAGGGAACCCTGGGCACATCATCTGAAATCTTGAAAAATAAGTGAAGTGATGACATTTTAGAGTTCCAAAAGAGTATCTTAATTACCTTCAATGTTTTAAATCTCTCAATCCTCATAGGGAGATCTGAATATTAGATAGATATCCACCCGAGCCTCCTCCTCCTCTCGATGGTAGGCTAAATGCTAGGAGATCATTACAATGGAGATACACACCATGTTAAAGGTGTTCTGGAAATAGTTTTCTACTAGTTTAATTTTTTTTGCGTTTGAAAAAATTTCATTCAAAATTATCTTAATTTGATTCTTATTTTAATTCTTCTTAAATTCAAGTGAGTGGAATGCTCTTTACTTTTATATAATCTATATGAGGTTTTGAGTGTGTGACTTGTGTTTTACTTGTTAGACAATACAAGAATCCTTTTCTTTCCAAAAAAATTTGAGATTTATGTTTTATGTTCAACATATTATACCAAGAATAATATCTGAAGCATTGATATAAAATTTTTATGTTATGGATTTATATTTATTTGAATTTATATGAAATCTTATAGATTACTCATGATTCAGAGTAATCTCATCCAAAGACTTTCCCCAAACCAAAATGAAACTATAAGAAAAATTAACTTGATACGTAGTGTAGTAAATTTTTAATGATCTCAATCAATTTCATTTCAAAAACCTACACCATTTTTTAACTATTATTCTCTTTAATTAAGTCATTCTATTTAAAAACATCTTCAAAATCCCCCTATTTTTATTTTATTTTTGAAAAAAAATTGAAATAAACATTATAACCCACCAATGATCCATCAGTGATGAGCTAGGTTCTTACCTATACTATAAATAAAATTTAAAAACATAGTCAATTTTTAATTTCATTAAAATGTAGTCAATTTTAGAAATAAATTTTAAAATTTACTATGATAATAGTTGGGGAAGATAACCATGATAGTTTTTCTAAGGATCCATCCAAATCACTCACTTACTCCAAATTCAAAATTTCATTTTCTAGAAATATTGGATTTTCTTGGTTTATTGACAATCCTCAGGACACTGCAATACTGAAAATATAGGATTAATCTCTATAGTAACAAATTAGATCAAAACTATCCATTAATTCACAACACAACAATACAAAAAACTAAATCAACATAAAGTAAAACATTATCATTTTGTTGATATTGTTTCTTTCATTTTATTGATTAAAGAAAATAGGAAATCGATTTATGAAATCCCTTAGAAGTTTCTATTTCATGATTCATCAATTTATCCCCTTAAAATTCTAATTTAATAATATAATAATAATTTTGGTTTTGTTGGGATCTTTTTTAATATTATTATGCAATATGAAGTCTGATGCATTCGAATTAGGATATTGAAATGTTGAACAAAGTGTAATATTTGATCCACTGTTATAGAAATATCCACCCTCATGATCTTAAAATGGAAGTGTTCTATCGCTAAATACATTATAATGAATCTAAAATAATTTCCCATGTTTTTAATGATTACCTTAAAAGACATCTCTATCTTCTCAAGGTATTAAATTATTTTTCTTATAAGGATTATAAACACATAATCTTATTAGGGTGAAGTACTAGGGTTTTCCAGGCAATAAAAAACACATTCCTTATAAAAAATTATTTATAGGATTTCAATTTGACAATATTTATGGGTTCTCCACCAATGAAAAACACCTAAATATTTCATTACCAGTTAGTAATGATTTTATAATTAGAGAAGGAAGTAAGATCAATAACCACCTTATCAAAATGAAGATCATATAAACATATACTCACTGGAATTGGACTGACATATATATCATTAAAAAATCACAAAGGTACAAGGTGTTTCCATGAGATTTTTCACCTTTAATTTTTTTTCCCTTAAATTTTAATATTTCAACTTAATGTCTATATATCTTATAAAAGGATCAAAAATCACACAGTGTCTCACTCTCAATTTTATGCATGAAGCCACTACCATCAGCAGTACCAAAATAGACGGATTTAAGGATATTGTTGGAAAATTCAAGCTCAACACAAATCCTAGTAGCTATTAAATTCTGTAAAAAGAGATTATAATGATAAAATAAAAAATACAATATCATTACCAAATATTTAAAGGATTAATAATTTTTAATATATAAAGGGTGAACAAATGTTTGAACTATATATTTATTTTTTAAAATTTCATATTCTACTTAACTCTTGGAGTTCAGTTCATTAGAAAAATATTATATGATCAGAAATATTGAGAGTTCATAGGCCAGGCCCTAGAAAAATCTCCTTCATCTTTAAAATGAATGACAATATGATAATATTTTATTAGACCCACCAAATCATTATTATTTAACCCCCAAAAAATGTGGACATATTGATCAAATTCATTGATAGAGGGGTGATTTGTACCCAATATCACAACTAGAGAGAAATGGTGTGTCTCCATGGAGTAATAATGGATGATTTTCAAAATACCAACCAAAGGGATACCTATGACCAAGTGATATGAACAAAGAGAAAGTGAAAACAATGGCCGGTGAGCGAGATATGTAATTTGAGTAAGGGGACTAAAATTAGGTTCCCTAAAACATGATTCCACTAATACAAAGGTGGAAGAGGGGAACCGTATGGATCCATTGTTGGATACATAGTCTCCATGGTTATGGATTCATGAGAGTGTGACCTCCCTACTCCTTAGGGAATACAATCACTGTCTCATTTCCAACCCAAAGTTGGGTTGTAGTGGATTTGATAAAATTCACCCACGATACATATACATATTTTTATTTATTTATTCTGTTTTTAATATTTTTAAATCATTAGAATAGGGGGTATTGTTATGGGATATAATATAGTTTAAAAATAAAATTTTTAATTCAAGAAGACTGCTAACAAAGATTAAGAATAAAGGGAACAATATTAGATCAAATAGTGGAGTCCTTAATTGCTACAAATTATTATAAATAATCTATTAATGAATTAACTCAATTAATTCATTAATCATCCTCCATAACATATGTTTTTAGTGTATAGTGATCTTAATTATCTCCAAAAACACTATACATTCATATCCTTCTTAAAGAACGGTAGATAGAAAGCCACATTTTTATAACACTACTACCTCATCTCCCAAATCTATTGTATGTTATTCATCACTCAAGTACCTCAATACCAATGTAAAATAAAGAATTTAAGTAAATTTAGGTAATATTTATATGTGTGTGTGTGTCTGTGTCTATATATATATATATAAGAGGAATATATGATGGTGTAGGTGTGAGGATATGATACAAGATCACTAAATCAATCCTCATACATCCCATTTTCTCATTATGAACTGAATTCATAACATAAAATAAGAAGAATACTAATTAATAATTACACTTCTTTCCTAGAGATCATGTTCACAAGTTAATTATTTAGAATCATGAAGATAAAATGTGGTAATTATAAAATTGAAAGCATATGATATAAATAAAAACACAAAATGAAACAAAATGAATTTACTATTGAATTAAGTAAATGAAAAACTAAAATTTTGGACTACATTTATAAAAGTAATTAGACAATAATTTTAAGAAATGGAGAAAATTCCCAAAATATTATCAAAATTAAAATGTACTATAAGTGGGATTCCCTTGATTTTACCATATTTTTTTCAACATATGTGAGTTGTAATAAACTCCTCCCATGATTAAAATTTTGATGAAATTGGATAATTCTTCACTGTATCACAAAATGGTATAAAAACCTATGTGAATGTGTTTTGATCTTATATGTTAAATTGGATAAATTGATCAAGTCAAATTTTTAAATGGATTGAGACCAAATTGAAAGGGTTTTGATTATATTCAAGTTTAAATTTGAATTTGATTTATAATTGATCTCAGATTACTTATAAATAAAAGTTTAATCTCATACATGATATTAGAATTTAGAGTTTAATATGTTACGATGTGAGTAGATGGATTATAAAGGATGGCCTGGAATGTATCTCTTGCAGTTGGGATGAATTCTATTTGAGTGGTAGTATAACATGGTTAATCATATATGAAGTTTATTATGAATCAAATCCCCTTACATAGCCTAGGTGATGATGGATTTTATCTTACATAAAATTTAGAGGTGGAAGTTTATTCATATGTTGGATGTATACTCAACTACCCAATCTTATATGAGCTATGGACCACATACTTAATTTGACCCAAATCTTCCCTTTGTATTTTGCCTAATGTATCTCATTGTATAATAGGTTTATTCATAAATGAACTATTGTTTTGTTCAGTTCACCATATACAGATCCTTCCCTATTGAATTTAAACACACATTGAAATCTACATGATGAATGATTGAAACAAATATGTTGGATTTCAAGATTCAATATGATGAGAGCTCCATAGATTTGTATTTTACTATATTTTATCCTTAGAATTATTATTTTAATCAGATGAAACACATTGAATGTGTAATTTCATCATCCAAAGCATTAGGATTTTCTCTTTTACCTTAGTAAGAATGAGTAAAAAAGGATTAATCAACCATCCATAGCAACTCATTTCACCTGGAAAATAATAAAAACATTAAATTAATGTGTGGATTTTTCATAATTAATCCCTAAATAAATTTTAGAATTTAAAAATCATATTGAATCTCTATTCAAAATTAATTCCAAAAAAAATAATATTCAAGAAATGAAAATAAATTTATATCTTTGATCACATGAATTTTAAAATGAATAAATAAATAAATAACCAAAAATTAAGCCAATTCCAAAATTAATTATAAATTTATATAATTTAAATAAATATAAAATTTATTATAAAATTAAAGTAAAATAAAGTGTAAAATAATAAAAAATCATAAAATAAAAAATTGAAAAATTATATATTCATTTCCCCTCGCATTTCAACAGGAACTTTTACTTATGTTTACAATGGTAACACTTTTTCTCAAGTAGTTATCCTGATTCTATAATTATTAAAAACAATTATAAGAATTAAAATTATAATAAGGGGCACCTTATTTAATCCCTTTATCTTAAGAATTTTTCTGATGATATTTTTAACACTTTGTTGATACATCATAAATATCATTTAAATATATCATTTTCCACTTATTTATCCATATTTAAAATACCCTAAATCTTTCCATCCAATTTAAACACTACCAGTTATTATATATTTCACAAAAATATTTTATGCATTTCACTTATTAGGTTATTGAATTTAACCTTTAACTAAAACATCCCAAGAAAAAATATATCAAATATTCCTAATTTTAATAGTTAGGTCACATAAACAATTCTTGGGAAAATGGATCTTAAGTCACTTCAACTCTTATTTAATATATTACTCATACACACATGTGATTTTTCAACTTATAATTATTTATATATTAGTTACCATATTTAATTTTTACTATAATTAAAATAATCTATTGAAATTTAATTTAGGGAGGCTTCATGTGGAGTTACGTAATTCTAATAATTAATGTATCCATCACCATGTTCAAGAAAACCCAATTTACTCATATTACAATTTTGATTCTACATAAGTATTTTCCATTAAAAATTATATATTTGGTTCTAAAAAAAGTTTTCCCATTGTTATAATATGACTTTTTTATTTTCTAATGAGTGGAATTCCATATTAAGTCATATTTTCATATTATTGAAAAATACACAAGAAAACCTAATACAAATAAAAATATAAAAAAATTAAGAAAACAATAACCAAACACTAACTTGTCTCTTCCCCCACAATCATTCATGGAACATCCCCCAATGATACATGTGTCAATAGAAATAAGGAAAGTGATATTAAATTTTAAAAAACAAGTAGTGATTAAAGAGATAACATGAACAAGATGGTGGAAAGCTTATTTATTTTCTCATAATAATCCTCAATGTAATCAAATAATTTTTTCACTTTAAAAATATATAATAAACAAATAAACAAATAAATTTATTAAAAATAAAATGAAATGAAAAATAAATAGAATAGGGAGAAGTGTCTGGGGTAATTTCTCCCATGATGGTATATATTTTCACTACCCATGTATAGACATCCATTTGGTCATCCTCAAACATAAGGGGGGTTGGGATTTTTTATAGAAACACAATATCCTTCTAGTTCTATATTTTTTTTCCAATTATTCATTTTTATGAGGCCCCATAGTTGATAATGTCTATTTTCAATCCTCATTTTATGTTTCACTTGTATGGTGGTGTGAATGGAATTAATATTTAAGGGTTATATTATTTGGATTTATCTTAAAGGGGTTTTGTATCTAATCAATGTGAATATTATATTCATAGTTTCAACTTCTCTAATTAATACTCACTAGTAAATTATGGAAAGTATTCCAAACTTATTCTATATCCATCTTGTGTATTAATAACAATCTTGATCCATGATCTCTTCAATTAAATACACTTTACCTATAGAATATTCCACTCTAAAATCCTATACAGATTACCACATAATTGATGAATTAATACTTTAAAAATTAGGGAAATCAAATTTTAATATAATTTTAATAATATAATAATAAATTTAATTCAAGTTAGAAGTGAACCCCTATAAATATTTTGTATAAATCTCCTCACTAAACTATGAATCATCTAAAAATTAATCTATTAAAATAATTACTGGGAACACTATGTTTTATTAAAATCTAACCACTTCAACTTTTATGGAAGGACCATCAAATTTCACCAAATATTTTATCCTGGTTCCCTATGTTTCATAAAAAATTCAATGTAATTAAAAGATATAATTTAATTTTAATAAAATTAGAGTAAATAAAATTTAAAGAGAAAATATATTCCCAAAATTCATTATCCTATAACTTCCTTCAATAATATATGACCACTTTAAATTAACTAGTTGATTTAAAAAATAAATACTACATCTTCTATTCAAATATAACTACCTTTAGTGTGGTATTTTCCTAATAAACTTCGTCCTATAATAAATTTTTTTATTATATATTCAAAACATAATGGGTATCAAAATTTTAATGAGATTCAATGAAATTAAAATAAATTGATTTTAAGGAAGAATTATCCCAATTATTTGAATCAAATTCTATATCTTCTTCAATATAAAAGGACTATAAGAAATCAAAATAGAGTATATAAATCCTTTGATCATAAAACTTCTCCTCTGAAAAAAACACATCTATACTAGAGTCCTTCTATTCGTCCAGATTATTCAATATATCTATTAGGTTATCCTTGATGAATCTAAGGATGAGGTCTTGTGTCTCTTCCTCGAAAAAATATGTCATGTTTATATCCAATATAACTTTTTCTCCCAAAAGGCCTCATATAATTCCAGATTAAGTATTATAAATTCATTTAGTAGATCATGAGTAATCTTCCATAGAGGATTTTCTAATTATTATTCAATTTCTTTAATCTCTAATTCAACTAGTAGTGAGAATTATAATACTCTAATATCATTTTCCACATATTCTCTTAGAGGTCATTTTTTATGTAATCCATTTTTCTTTCATTTATTTTATCTAACTCATAGTGATCATTTCTTCATACTATTTATATAAGGTATCATTGTTGGTATTTTATTCTTATTATTAATGTGGGAATGAGTACTCATTGTTGTATTTCTAATATCCTCTCTATGTAAAATGGTTTTTCAGTGGTTTTTGTGGAAATTATTATTCTAATAAGTAGTCAATGGTTTTTTTTCATTCTCAATACACTTAGGAAATTAAATAATAAATACAATAAATTAGAGTTATATTTTTAACTATTCATTGAATATTTTCTAAAGAATTTTATTGTTCTAGAGACATGTTTTCAAAAATCCATTTGGATTGTGAGGAATGTTCTCAAATAATAAATACTATAAATGAAAATAAAAAAATAATAAAAATTATTTACAAAGTGAGAAAATATGGTGAATTGAGATTGGATATGTAGAAAAAGGTCCAAATTTGAGACTCAAAAATCATGTTGAATAATTTGTTACATCAAATAAAATTTTTAAAATCACCAATGAGAGTATCTAAAGAAGTCAACTAAGGGTTTCCCTATAAGGATCCAGAAAATTCAATAACTGACCCAAAATTTATTTTTATATATTTTTTGATATTTAATTATTTATAAGGCATTATAATAATGGGGATTCGTGTCTAAGGAAATAAAATTCATGTTTTAAATATAGAATGCATCCAAACTATGCTAACATGTATTAGGAAGAAAGGGAATGATCCTATGATTATCTAATATAATCCTTCATTACAACCTATGCTTTTCTAGAATCCATTCATTGATTATATAAAATCATTCTTTCATTATCCAAATTTTCTTTTTTTAGAATGTAAAGTGCTCTAAATGATCACCAAGAACAATGCATAACCATCTACTTGGCATAAAAAGGATTATAGTAACCCATAATCACAAAGTTCTACTACCATAACTCATAACTCCATCATATGTCTTTTATTAATCAAATCCCCTAATCCCATTATACAATGGGGAAACCTAGTAAAGGGAGGTAAAAAATAGATTTAGCAGAGGAATAAATGTGGGAGTTGGTATAAGGATATGATTAACGATCGTTGAATCAAGCCCTACACTCCCTATTCTCTCACTATAAAATTAATTGAAAACATCATAAAAGAAAAATTATTCTTCTAAATTCCACTACCTCCCTCAAGTTCAGGTACTTGGGTTAGTTATTACCTATCATGAGCATCTATGGTAACCATTTTAAAAAATAAAACATAAGGTGGGAAAAACACTAAATTAAATGAAATGAATTTACTTTTTCATTAACTAATTTAAGAAATAGAAATTAAAAATCCTTTAATAAAAGGCCTTAGTATATATTTAAAAGAAACATCGAACACTCATTAAATCTTCTCTAATATTAGATATCTTCTAATAATAATTATCTTGATTTTCCCATATATTTTAGAAAATTGAATCTTTATAAAACACATTATATGATTGTGGTTCATAAGAAATTAGGTTAAAAAATTATATGACATTTAGTAGTGGAAATATTTTGAAATGGTTCTTGTATATATTGTGATTTTTTAGTTGAGATGATTTATTCCCCTTTCACATAGGTTTAATACCACCTTTGAAGTTCTCTTATAATCTTAGGGTGGAATAGATAATTTCATGTATGTATGTGATCAAATTTCTTTTAATTTGAATTTTAATATCATACATTCATTTTGTATTTTGAAATTAATATGATATGAAGTGAGAAGTAGTATCACAAAAGATAAAAGGGTGCAAACCTACTATAGTTGAGATGAATCTTACATGAGTAATGATTCAAACTGGTTAACCATATGTGATGATTTTTTCCCGCATCTCTCCTTAAAAATATTATAGGATAGAGTATTAAATCAAATGAAAGCTTTAATGGTGGAGGTGTATTCATACATGTGGTGTTTATTAAACCATTAAATATTATGTTAGCTCTTGAGAATTGATTTTGAACTAATTAAAGAGACCGTTGAGGATTTTATCTTACATTACTCATTATTCACTAGTTTTATTTATACATAGGACTAAGTTGTAAGAATTTCAGCTTATATAGTTCCTTCCCATTAATATTTAATAAAAAAATATTCTCCTAGTTGAATAACTCATACATAATTACTGGTTTTGGGGATTCAACCTGACAAGAGGTTTTCACATGGGTAGTTCACTTTTTGCATGCCTTATAATTATTCTTTTTCCAACACACGACCCTTTTAAATTTTTAATTAATCATCTAAAACCTTGTATTTTTTTCCTTTTATCTCACACAGCTTAAGTAAAGCATAGATTAAACACCTTTATTTTTATATTTCACTTGGAAAGGAAAAAACTAAAATTTAATGTTTTCTGTGTTCATAATTAATCTCAAAATAAAATTAAATATTTAAAAAAACCAATTTATGATAAATTCACATTTAATTAAAGGCCAAAAAAATGTTCTAATAATATAAATAAATATATATCTTTGATCACATAAATTTAAAAATGACTAAATATATCAAAAATTCAAAAAAATAACACATTTATAATTTTATTAGAATTCAATGAAATATATTATTTATTCTAAAACTAAAGGAGAATAGAGGTGAAAATTATAAAAAAACATTAAATACAAAATACAAAATATGAATTAATAAATGGAATATAATACCCTCGGCATAGGCTTAGAGTGAGATTTACAACTAATATATTATTGATTAAATAAAAACGTTAATTCAAAATTGGTGATCAAGAAAATAAATGTTGACTATATCATTATGAAAGATGAATTGATACCCATTCATGATCTTGTGTGGTAGTCAATGGAATAGTTTCTTTAAAAGTTAGTAATTTCCTATATTCCATGCTTATATAATGATTGATTTGATTCATTGATCAATGAAACCATCACCCAAAGATAGCCTTATTATGGTGAAATTATCATCCATATTTCACAACATAAAATGATCTCTCAGTTTATCACTAAGTATTCAGAAGAATTAAATATTTTTAATACCAAATTAGCTTAAGGGGAGTCTTTAACTTACTTAGCTGATGCAATAATCAACTAGATGTATACCATCATACAGTATCTTTAGAACACGGATATTCCTCAAGATCAAGATAGAAATGATTAAATTTTTTGATGTGTAGTGAACATCATCCTTTAAGATAGTATAAATTCTTATAAATTCCTTCACAGAGGATTATTTGATGGGTTCCACCAGTAGTTTATTAAAGGATGACTGATTCTTATCATCATGAAGAAATTTCATATAACAACCCCAAACCCAAACTCCTATATCCGGTTCTAAAAACATGATATTTATATTTAAATATTTGAAACTAATAATCATGACCCAACTTTAGTGATCCAAAACAAACAACATCATTTTAAAATATTGGGTCACCTATATACCCAAGTACATATCAGGTTTAGAGTTTCATATAATTAATAAAAACTCTTACATAACATTACCCATGTATTTATGTGAGAATGTTTCCAATATACCCAAATTTTATTATTCCACAATAAGTATCCATTATCTCCCACATGAAACCCTTATATAAATATATAATACTAACATCTTTCTTTATATCTTTGTGGAAAAGAAACATATGAAAGGGGTGATCTAAAATTATCAGTATGGGTAAAATGGACTTTAAAAATTGAATATATTGGTAAGTACGAGATGAGAATAAGGTTATAAGAACATGTTAAAAGTGCATGATCATTATATAAGAGAATTCATACCCAAAAAACATGGATCATTAAACATCATTCATGAAATAAAGCTTTAATAATAGAAAGACTCATAAGAATCAACATTCAAGAGACATGTGAAGCCAATATTGATCAAAGGAATCATTAAAACTCATAAGAAGCATAAATAAAACATGTTGGTATCACAGAACATTGTCTTTATCACCCATGTTCAATCAAGTCATATATAAATATATCCCATCTAATTTTATAAGAGAAACCACCCCAATTAAATATATCATTTCTTCCTTTAAATATAAAGAACATTGCCTAGTGAATCGAAAATATGTATTATCATCTCCCATTATATAGTCTATATTGAGATCACATATTATCATGGGCTATATCAGACTCATCCATCATCATTAATAATTTTCAAGTTCCATACATGAATATAACACAAGTAATATTACATTTTCATCATCAATATTTTAACAATATCTTGTATTCATTTATAACATGATTTTCCCGTGGAAAAAAATCATGTTTCTTGGTAATATCATTAAAATAATAATCTTAATAAATCCTAAGAAATAATATTTATGGTATCATAATAAATTATTCCCAATAAATAATATGAATTATAAATGATTTTTACATAGATGAAAATTCCATTAAAAGAATATTTAACACATTTCATTGAAAATAGGTGAAAATAAATTTATACTTCCTCACATTTAAAAACTAAAAATTCATAAAATATTTGATTTTTGATTTTTTTAAAGTAACATTGAATACTTGTAAAGAAATTTTCAAATAAGGTAATACTTATGATGATGGGAAAGTCCATTAATCTAGTATATGTTAGAATAATTATTTTCCCACCTTTGGTAAAAAGTACATCATTTAGAAAATGAAAAAAGATTCATTTTAAACCTTTTTATATAAAGTAATAAAATTGTTAAATATTGAATTAATAAATTACTTGGAAAAAATAAAATTAATCTTGAAATTTTTTTAAAGAAAATAAAGATATTGAAGAAAATTTTCTTTTACCATAGAGAAAATAAGGTCAGTTTTTCATAAAAATATATTCTTATTCATTTTAAGGGCCAAAGAGAGGAAAAAGAAAGGAAATCGTTTAAATTTTAGAAATAACCAAATTATTAGAATATTTTTTTATAAAATTAATATCATATAATTTTCCATAATAAACCTTGACCATAAAAATCCTGAAAAGAAATGAGATTATAACATAAAGCCTTTACTGATTTGATAAATATAAAATCAAAAGTACTATAAAAAAATAATATGATATGGATCAATAAATCTAATTAATTAAATGTTTTAATATTTAAAAATTCATTCTTGGGGTGGTGATTACATAATAAAAATAAATCATGGTGTGCGACATGAAACATGTCTCAAGAAAATGAGATTGAGACAAAGAATACCCTTGAAAATATCATAACATTTTATGTGATAATTAAATCATTAAGTGATTATGTTCACATATATTAATAAATATAAAAAAGATTAATATATAATAAAACAATTTATAGATAAATTCACACAAAATCATGGCCTAACAAAGTCAATGAAGAAGTGTTATAACCCAATGAAATGAAATTGATTAAGAAAATCCTTACCTCAGTCCTAACATGATACGGATGTCCTTTAAATCCTATATAATAAAAATAAATTAATTATTTAATTATTTATGATACTTTTATAGAATTAAAATTTTATCATTAACTCATTGATTTTATTTACTATAATGACATATTTAAATACTTAATTATTTAAGCACACATTGGATGTTCTGAGGATGTTCAATTTATAATTTCAAAATGAATTTAGTATATTAACCATCATCAAATATGTCATTATTACTTCATAAAAATTATGATAATAATGGAATAATTATAATATTTATACATTAAATATAATTTTATAATTAACCATGAAATCATATGTGATAAATTAAACGCATCTCTTCGTAAATGTGGTATTCCACACTTACGTATGATCCATGTTATCATTTTTTAGTCGGTGAAAGGGTAAGAATATTTTTAATATATTATATTTTTTGAATAATAATTATTTTGTGAATATAATATATATTTATCAATTCCATAATAATAACTATCCTTGTGATGTGGTGATGAAAAAAACACATCACTTCGTGGAGGTGGTAATCCAAATGTACATACGAATGATAATTATATTCCCCATAAGATGGAAAATAAGATAAATAGGTTATAGTTTAAACATAATAAAAATCAATATATGTTTTATATTGATGTTTTTATATTTTAATGGTTTGGATAAAATTTATAGTGGTATAAAAAGATGTTTAATGAAAACTTTCTATTAATATGATTACCTCCTCTTTGAAGAACCTACTTTGGATCTCTCCTTAAGGACCTTGGGGTTAGTTTTTTAAGAATATAAGAACCTATAAAATGTAGATATTAAATTTAATAAAAGTTTTATGTAGAGTTTTGATAAACTAAAATGCTAATTATGATTGAGTAATAAATGATAGGTGGTGTCCTTATATAATAGGGGAGAGGGGAACCCTTGGATTGATATAGATTATTAAAATAATATAAATTAGCTTTTATGTTTATGAGGAAACAAAATTTATATATTTAAATGATAGTGAGAATATAGGTTTAAATAATATCATCTAATAAAATTTATACAAGTTTTGGTGATTTTTAACCCTTATCTATTTGTTCTAACCTTTCATTAATCCTTCAATCCATTACTACGATAATAAAATTATTTACTCTTTTGGGATCAAGAAAGTAAAAATAAAAGGAAAAGTAACCCATAATTAGAGAATGTTTTATATTATCAGCCATATTCTATGAAATTTCCCTGAGATAATTTTTTTTAGGAATTTTATATCATTTAAGAGAATATTATTTAACATAAAATACAATTAAAGACATTTAGGGAACTATTCACATAATTGATGTTATAAAATATATAAATAAAGTAATATATTTTAAGTATAAACATTTAAAACATCACTAATAAATTATATGAATATATAAAATTAATGTAATGGTGTAAATCACCTAAAAATTCCTTTTAGTGTTTTTAAAATCATTTGCCTGATTTTTCTACTGCTTGCATAAGCACTGTGTCAACGTTGCATAAGCATTTAAGGTAATTATTTCTGCACTAAAAATTAAAAAAAAAATATTCACATTAAAAATAACCATTTATAACCACAAATGACTTATTTTTATCCTTTTGGAAAAATATTGTAGATATTAAAATCATGCAAGATACATTTTAGAATATTCCTTTACTTAAAATAATATAAAGGAATTTATCAAAGAAAAGTATCATTGAAATGACATATTTTATAATATATAAGTTTGTGGTATAATTAGACTCATATAATAAGTATAGGCAATTGTATAGATCCTTGTGAGCACCTGTTTCAAATTTTAAATGTTGTCCTACTCGTTTTACCATTACCATGGTGATAACTTTGTTACCAATGTTACTATTCATTTCAACCAAAATTAAAGTTAACCTATTTACCAAATTATTATATTATGATTCCAAATATTCAATAAATTTTATAATAATTAAATTCATATAATTATAACAAATTTATTTTAAAATAATCCTTCAAAATGTGACAAAAAACAACTTTCAATAAAAAACATTTTTATGTATAAAAACATTTATACCAAAATTAAGAAAAATGTTTATTCCAATGATAAAAATTGAATTATGATTAGTAAAAAAGAACTAATTTAATCTTAAAATAAATTTAAAACAAAATGGTTATTTTTAAATACTTTAATATAAAATAAGTTTCAATAAAATTGTTGTTTTCACTATTTATTGAAAATTTAATATTTTTAGAAAAATCTCAAATTTTAATTCTAGGATAATTTTGATATAATAATTTCAAAATATATAACCTTACTATAAAATAAATTTTATAAAATTTTATAATTTAATTATGGTTTTCATTCATAAAAATAAATAAGAACCCTTTTTTATGAAAATTTATTTTTTGTAGCAGAAAATTACTTTACTATAAGTTGTGTGCTTATTTATTAAGAATTATTTAATAAATTTTAGTTGAGTATAAATTATATATATATATATATATTAATGTTTCTACATCTATTAATATCCAAAATTTTAATAGCTGGGTTATAACGTTCATATTTAAATAATAATATTCTTATGTCATTAAAGCTTGGGGTTGAATGTCATGTTTGTTATCAAACATAGTGTTCCATTAAAATATATCATTATTATTTTCAAAGTTAGTTCTTGTGGTTCTCATAAAATAGGTACCAATATACTTTTCCAAATCCGGAATCTTTGGAATTTATGTCCATGACTACATAGAATTCGCAAAGAAGTTCTATGTGTGTTAGATACATGCTAACTTCAATCATCAGCCCCTAAAGTTATTTCTCACTACTAAATAATCATATTAATTTTCTATTTTATGATCTATTTAATGGTCACATGCCCTCCAAAAACAATAAGTTCATTTAATTTCATTCTCACAGATAATTACTTCTTCCATAAATGGGCTTAAATTATACACCTAAAATAGGTCAAGAAAAAGCTTGTTAAAAATGTCTTGAATTCCAACATCATCACTGGTATAGAGTTCCTCATAAAACCTTGATGAATAATAGAACCTATTTTGATGTGAATAGTATGAATAATATTTATTTAGTGTAAAACATCCAAACAAATCATTCATCCTACTATCAAGATGTTGAGAAATGATAGATATAGGCATTCAATAAGACTATATATAATATCTTCTAGAAGATGGTAGATATAGATAATAAGTATTTTATAGAAAATATTATTCATGATTGTTTGATTTATTAAACTATAACCTACACATCCATGAATTTAACTCTATATTCACTAATATATGAGATGAAAGTAATATTCCCTAAAGATGTATAGTTTCATTCATTTCACATGTTCATTTTTGATATGTTGAATAAGGATGAATATTACCAAATCTAAATTAATGAGCCTAAATTACTTGATGGGAAAATTTTACACTCATTACATAATGTTTATGTCCATTAAAATCATATTACATGAGTGTTCAATGGAATGGTTCTCTTCTTCTCTTTCATTCATATAGACCTACTATTATCCTTATGAATACTAATTATACTTGGGAATAAATCCCCAAAGATGTGAAAAATGGGAATGAATTTATATAATACAAAATGTATACCCAAATGAATTATACTCCCTAATTATAATGGACTAGGATGTCATCACACCTTCATTAAACATAAGGTTTTGTATGAAATACTCTGCATAACCCCATATAGTCCTCTTCACGTGACTTCAAAATGTATAGAATCTATTTGCTATCAAAATATGGTAAACTTAATTAAACCAAGTTCTATTATTATAACATTAAACTACAATGCATAATATTCCTTTAAATAATATATTAAACTACATAACATAAGGTTCATCCTATGTAACCTTTAAACTCCTTGGAGTGGTATATTTCTTATGACTGTATTTCCTTAAATAATATCCACACCTATGTAAGAAATCATGATGTATGGTATTCCATATACAAATTTTTTTTCATTTAATAACCTTACACTAGGAAAAAATGTCCCATATTTTCCAATAATTATATGTTTTCTAATTCATCTTCTTATAGGATATATATTGGTGCATGAGTATCCACTGACATGACCAACCAAATATTTCATCATTCCAACCCCTTACATCACTTTAGTTTGGGGGACTGTAATAATTCACATATAATCCACTCCAATGTCCTGGTATTAGGATGGAATCATTTCATTCTTCTATAGTTTTAAGACCTTAACCAATTCATTTCAAGCTTCATCATTCCTTGTCTCATGAGGGCACCCATTTATTTATGCCATCTCTTATCCAGATGATCAAGTTTTATGTAAGTAATTATTTCTATAAACTATATATTCCTTGATTTCTACAATTTTAGGATACATAGTGATACCCAAATCTTCCATCTAAGTCCCAGCCATAAATTTCATCACCATTTAATCCCTCTCTCACTGTGTGGTATCCTCATTCACAATTGTTCTATTTATATTAGTTTCCATAGTATTATGATGAGTTGTCTTCCTATAATACATTTTTCTATGATTTCTATTATCTTATGATACATAGATACATCCAAAACACCTATCTTAGAGACAATTGCAAGTCCTCATCTACTTCTATTCTCATTTTAATATCTTTTGATATCCCATTTTTGGTTGATTTTTGATCTTGGGTATTCTAATTAGCTTTTAATCTTTCCATCACAAATAACTTAATTTATACCTCGATCATTTAAATAATAATAAAAATTTCATATATATTGATAATTAGTAAATCTAATAAAAAATTAACCCTTTTTTGATGGAATAGGTTTCACTTATCTGACAAATATATAAACAACAAAGTCATGTCTTTAACCTAGATAGAGGATAATCTAACCCCATATTATTTTAACAACATTATAGAGGAACCCATTATTAAAAAAATTTCTATAGTTATCTTCAAAATGATTATTTAATTATACATTAATGAATTTTTCATCTAAACGTAGTCTTTATAACACCAAGATATTTTAGAATATATTTTCTCTTTAATAAATTTGATGTGAGTGATAACTCATAAAGCATGAAACTATGAACTTATGTGAATAATTATTGTAAATTATAAAATTAAGAACACCATATGGTATATATTTTATATGAGCGTTATTTTTTTCATGAATTTTTTATTAAAAAATTAGTTAAAGTATTAAAATTATAAAAATTTAATATTTAAACTTTTATAAAATTAATTCATTGGTTATAATTTTTTTGTAAATGAAAATAAAATCCATTGAGGGTAAAAAATAGATGTTTTTCTTAATAACTAATTTTATGTACACAGTGTATTTTTATCATAGTAAATTAAATAAATCTATATTTATAAATGATTTTAATGGAATTTGTTTACCATGATATTAATAAGATATATTAACATTCATCTAATAGTTGTTATTAGTCTGAAAATAATAATAAAGTCATTTTTAAGATTTATAGTAAGTTTTATCTACAAATGGTTATTATAAGTTTTACGCACAGATCTTAGAATTAATTTTTATTACATCTTTGAATTAAATATTTTAAAATGGATTCCATATTAATAAATAATAATAATTAAAATTATTTAATAATTTCATCATAATTTTTTCCATAATTAATAGTAACCATTTTAAGAGTTTAACACCTATGTAAATGGTAAAATAGGTTAATCAAGATTTAAATTACGGGATAAGACATCAAAATATCTCAAACTATCACAAACTAGCCTGGTATTCCTTCTAAATTGACAACTGACCTAGCCTATGACATGGACTGAGGGGAATTATTGATCACTATGGGATATAAAATATTTTCTAGGCATTGAAAAACTCATTTGGGAATGATTTTCCAATTATAATAATCAACATCCACATAAAGAATCTTAAAACCCATCCATCACAAATACTACAAAAAAGTTATAGATGCCTGTTTAAGTTTACATACATAATCCAATATAAAAATGAATAAAAATGGGAGTATACCAATAAAATAATCAGAGATATACTTATGAAAAAATGGCTAACACATCTCATGTAACCACCAAAACCTTTAACAAAATAATCCACTAATAGTAGTATCCACCACCTTTATAGAAAGCCTTACCTTTACTTAATTCAGATATAACAAGGTTTATGCAAACTCATTCGGTGTATGTAGGGTGTGATCTCTCTTTCTTGGTAGGATCCCATGAAGTGTTCCTTAGATATCCATTAAAAGATAAAAAATATTATATTTTTTAAAATAATGAAAATATATTTTTTTTAAACATGCTTTAACTTTGTAAAGGTTGCAAAGAAAACAAGAGTAATGTGTAAGTAGGTAAAATGTAACATAATTACCATGGTTATTCCATTAAGTATCTAGAGTTATTGGGGACCTATAATCGTCAAAATCTCTCTGATAAACCATGGATGTGAAGTTATATTCCCATTCTCAAACAAAAACCAATACACATCATCATCCATGGTTTAGTAAATGTGGTAACATAATCCCACTATATATGGTTGGACATTCCTATAGTACTTAACCTGGTCTATCTACAATGATAAATACGATTACCATATGGTTTTCCCCCTTTTAAAAAGTCATAAAAATCACTTTCCACATATATAAAACTAGTACATTCTAAGCACAACATTTCCAACCATTTCCATAGGGTAAATTCATTTCAATAATTTGACACACAAACCAAACATCATTGAACTCACTCATTAGAAAAACAACATTTTTTAGAAAACCATTAGAAATAAAAGTAAGAACATTTAAGTTCTAAAACAATATAACAACTTGGGATAACCTACCTTTTTCATTGAAACCACTATGAACTGGTTGGAAACCAGAATCAAATAGGATTTTAGACCCTACGAATAAAAGAAAATACCATAAATAATAAATCCCTTGTCATATGGTTTGAATTAAACCAACCCCATGTCATCACAACCACTAGGTAGAAAGAAACCCAAGAGATAAGATAGAATAACCTAAAGAGAAAATAGAGGAATCACTTACAAATAGTTTCTTGGAGTACCTAAGATCACCCAAAAATTAGAGCCAAGATGAAGAGGTTGATGAGGGTTGGGATGCATAAGGATGGATGGGTCCAATGCATGAAAAAATGTAGAGTTAAAGGGGTTAAATCAGGGATGGTTAGTTTAGGAATTTCAAAAAAAAAATAAAATTTTGGCTAGCTGAATGGTTTTCCAAACTTTGTAAAAACTTTGTGGGTTCCTTTATCCCTGCTAAAGAAGGTCACATGATTTGGATCAAATGGTTTCAAAAACTATATAGAGAACTGTGTGGACATTTTGGTGCCACTATTATAGCTCACATGATTTTTTGGGGTTAGTTCATGCTTTCCCTTAACTATGGTCTAATCATGCACCAACCTCTATCTACCCAAAACTCTAATTTTTAATGAAAAATACCAAGTAAACCCATGAATCAAAATAATTACCAAATTAAACATTAATACCTTAAAATGAAACCATGGGTGTGAATAATATCCACACCATTAAACCTTGCACACTCTGAATATCAATCCATAGTCTAGTCAGAGAGTAAGTGAGTCAATTTCACTTTTACCATAGAATTGTTTTCCCATATCTCATGATCATCATATCCTTGTTTCTATAAGACCCGAACTAGCATAAAATATTTCCTCTAAAGCACATTTACTTGGGAATTAAAAATCAGAATTGGCTACTCAGTCCCAAAAAAATCAAGTTACAACTAATGTTGTTTCTAAATAATTAAATGATATGGGTCCATATTATACCTTTTTAGTTGTGAGATGTGAAAACATTGTGAATTTACATCAACTAAGAGTAAAATTCCAAGTGTTATGTGACCTTATCAATCCTCTAATTATCATGAAAGTCCCAATTTACCTTAGAGTGAGATTTCATTCCTTACCAAGATAGTGATGGCCCCAATGAGGTTTCAACATTAGAAACACCTGTTCTATAACACCTTGATAATTTACAATATATTTATATTTAACAATAAATCTATTTTATATCTTGTTATGCACACAACGTTAGGTTTAAATAAAACATGATACTCTATTAAATTATTATTATTTAAATATGACCATTATAACCTAGCTATTAAGTTAGAGGGTATGAAAATGAATAACTAAATTATTAAAATTATATGGTTTACACATGAATAAATTAAATTCAATGGTTACTTATTGATTTTAAATGAAATAATAACTATTTTATAGAAAAAGAAATGTTTTTTGAAAAAACTGCATTTTTTTAAAAAGGACCTTTAATCACAGTTTCGCACATAATTTAAAATTAATTTTAAAAAAATTATAAAAATTATTTAAAAAAATTATTTTTCAAATCATAAAATTTATATTAATATATGGTGAAATTTTATGTTTTTTGTAAAATATTTCTTTTTAGTGAATGGTGAAAATGCCGATTTTTATAAAATTTTATTTAATTTCGTTCCCATTATTATTTGGATTTTATTAAAAATTAACATAATTATTATTTTTTGTTAAATATTATTAATTAAATTTAAATCATATTTCTACTAGATTTTAGTATAAGTTTATTTTTAGGCATTGAAACACCTTTTTCCGAAAACTGTTTTAAAGTGTATAATGCTTATCCAATTTGAATAATTAAAAGGAACCATAATGGGAAATTATTTAAATAAAATTTAATTATTATATATTTATAAAAATTAACATAAATTAATCTAATTATTATTACTTTTCATATAGTTAATATGAGATCATTTTTTCCTTAAAAGGGCATTTCTTGGAAAACCATTTTTTTGACATATCTGTTGGTTTAATTTTAAATTAAATTATAATAGTTATGTGACATGAATTTAGAAAAATGGATTCCATGTTTTGAAACATAATAATATATATTATCTAATAAGGTCAACTTAATGTTTTACTCTAATTAATAGTGTAAATAGTAAAAATTATTTACCACAATTAAGGAAAAATGGCTTTATCGGGGATTAAACTAAAAAGATAATTGTAAACAATGAACCAAAAATTGTCTAAATATTATTTTTTGGCTCTATTGAAACCTTATATATTCATAGGATAAAAAATTTTCCATTTTGGATCCTTTTTGTATCATAAAAACATTGTTGTAATTCATTCATTTCAAAAATTCCATGTGTGTTATCTCCCACACTTAGAAAAGGTCACCCGTCTCATCTTCTCTTCACAATTCAAAAACCATTTAGTTCAGAAAATACCTAAAAAAATAACTTACCTACATCACAATCATTATCCTATAATACTTGTTCTGATCATAAATTCAACCTATAAATGCTTTTATTGAAAAATAAAATAAGTTGTTTAAAGAAGTGGTAACATCCTTAATCGGGAGTTTTATTTTTTTTATTATTCTAAATTATTAAAATATTATTAAAACATGATGATATAAAAAAATAAATTTATTAAATATACTAATTTTTTTCCTAAGTGCATTACCAATAATCACCGCCTCCTCCCAAAAATGGTAAATGAAACCATCGATCATGTGTTTGGCGGACTACCGCCTTACGAACCGACAAAATTAATTTTCCATCACCACATCTAATGGATGGATATAATGATGAATTTAATTTTTATACATATTATTTATGATATAATTATACCTATTTAATTATAATATCACATATACCTTCTTAATTTTATTTTTGTAGAAAATATGATAACCTCGCTTGTGTGTACGGCGAACAACCACCTCGCAAATCTATGTGATTCTTTTTTCAATTATGATTTACATTAAAGGTAATAAGGATTATTTTATGTTTATATATTATATTCCCAAAATATTAATAATTATTTAAAATAAATATATCATATAATTTTTTAGCATACCTTCCATTGAATAAACGATAATGTTGTTTGTGTGTACGGTGGACTACCGCCTCGCTAACCGATTTGATTCATTTTTCACTAACACTTTACATTGAAGGTAAAAAGGTATAAATTTAATGAATATATTTGATATAAATAACTTTATTTATTATTTTTAATTAATATAAAATTTACTTCCACACCCTTTCACCCATTAAGTAAATTATAATGTTGTCTGTGCGTACGCATGTCCCACCGTCTCCGTGAAGTGATATGATTCATTACCTATATTAAAAATTAAATAATGATTATAAATATGTATATAATTAAAAAATAATATTTAAAATATTAATATCATTCTATATATGATGTAATTTTATCCAATGTTAACTATCCTGAACATTCATGACAAAACATGCTTAAAAAAATATGCCAATTAACACCTGAAACAATAGTGCTAATGAAATATTATTAACGAATGGTTAATGAGATGTTAGAAAATGATCACATATTATATTATAAATAATAATATGACACTATTATAATTTATTAACTTGTTTAAAAAAACTATAAATGATGTTAAATTGTGCTCAACTAAAGGTATTAGTGAGGTAACAGTTTCTTAACTTAATTTTCATTTATTGGGTTATATGTCTACTTCGTTGAATATATTATGACAATATTATGTGTGAAATTGAATTTGATTATTTATGTTATATTTTAACTTTTTTGTGGATATAAATTTGTTACACATAATCACCTTATTTGTTAACTCTCAACTAAATGATAAAAACTTTGTAACAATTCTTCCTCAAACATTCTTCTTTGAGACACATGTTCTTTTATGCACTTAATTTCTTTAAATGGTGTTTATAATTTCCCTTTAAATAATATATCAGGAATCCTTCCTACATAATGGTATTTTAATTTATAATTGATATAATTCATTCATCATAATTTATGATTTAAAATTTTCTAAAGTGGTAAGGGCTTATATTTATATATCATACTAATTAGGATTACTTATGATTGAATTCGCATTAAAGGAAATTAATTGATCATTTTATAATAAAACCATTTCATTTTACTACCCTGTAGTTATTCATTAATTTTTCAAGTAATCATATAATTTTGTTCTATTTTTTACTTAAAATTAATTATAAATTTTTTTTAATAAAACCCAACTACATTTCCCTCTTTGGTCAAAAATAATTTTTCCTCTAAATCTATTTTTTATAAAAAAAAATTCAAAAATGTTTTAATATTATTTTTTTAAGTCATTTTTACCCTTAATTTATTTTCTTCAAAAAAAAGGAATATCCTCAACATTTTCTGAACAAGGAAAATTTTTAATTTTCTTACAAAAAATTGAAATAGATCTTCATTTTTTTTTACAAAATTAGCATGCATGGACCTATTATGTTGTCATTAAAGGTCAATGTTTTAAAGGTTCCTTTTTAAGATTGAATTTTTAAAAAAACCTTAATTTTCGAGAAAGTTTTAGATTTAAAATAACTGTGTTTAAAATATAAAAGATTTTTTCCTCAATAAATATTCAAAGTGATCTATAAAATTCAATTTCCATCTAAGATGAAATCTGTTTATAATACTCAAATTGAAAGGGTTATTTTCCTCAAGATTGTTTTTAGTCTTTTTAAAAGTTTTTTCATTAATTAGAACAACCTTTTATTTTATCAATTTATTATAAATTATGTATATATTTCTCTCACATATATACCATGTTCATTATTCTTTCCTTTTATATGGTAATATATGCCTTATGATCATTTCTAAAATGCCTTTATTATGAACTTTCATATGAATTTGATATGAATAAAGATTATGTAACCCATTTTTATTCCATGGGTAAATTTTATATTATATCTTGTGATTTATTTTCTCTATTTGGCACACATAGATCATGAACATGTTATGATAGGTGTTCCAAGATAGTGCTCCAATTCATTGGGTACTTTTTTAGACTCATGAGACATCATGTTTGGTATTAGGGACAGAGCCTATTTTATTATGTGACTCTTTCATCCATGTGATAATGTCTTGAAATTTGGACTTGGCTTATTCTTATGTCATGTTTTATGTTTCTTAAAAATTTCAAATGATAACATGATATTATGATACCATGTTGTTTATGATATGATTCCATTAAATTACTCATGTTCTTTATATTTTATGATATCATGTTATACCTTTGACACACATGTTATGTTTATTTGTCTTGTTTATTCTATTATACACTTTTATCTCACCTATTTCTATATGTATTCCCCAAGTTATCCCATTTAGATTTGGGATCTTTAAGGGGTTTTAGAAGATCATGATGTAAAATAAAATAAGGATGCAAAATTTTATATATTAACAACCTATTCTTCTAAAGACACTTGTAATCTATAATAATTGTGTTTTATTAAAGTTTATTTAGGTTTAAAAATCATGTAATAATATATGTGAAAGGATTGGTTCACCATATTTGGTACCATAGGAATATATTAATTTACCTTTTTAACTAGGATAAGAAAAAATTAGTGATCCCTATGTACATATCTAAGGATTAGTATAAAGATAAGTCTACATATTATAAAATATCCTATATTTTTTTAGAAGTTTATATCTAGTGGATTATAAAAAAAAATCATCATTTTCATGGTACTACAAGTGTATTTGGTTAAATAATAGATATACTTAGGGGTAATAACTCTGAAAAAGACACATCAGTCATAACTTGAGCATTACCCGGTACACAATAATAGGCCTTACTATAAACCAAGTTTGACACTCTTGGTTGATATTATTTGGATATTCAAAAACTATTTGTAAACTATAAGGATGGATTTGAATAGTTTATGATCATTGATGACCTAGGTTAAACCTAATATGTATTATATTGAAATAAAGGTTTCATGATTTAGATAACTTATAAATAATTGTTCATGATTATGTTGTTTCCCACTATGATTATTATTTCCACATTATTCTTTATGGTTTTAGTCAATGGTTAGATCCCTAAGTAATTGTGTAAAAATTTAATGTTATTGAAAATGTTTTTATGATAAAACATATGGGTTGATCACTTGAGTAAATGATAATTTGATTATTCCTTATCATTGATATATGATTAATAACTTTCACCTTAACCACTCTCAGACTCACCAAAGAAGAGAATGATCAAGTTTACTAAGATTTTAGGTGGTGGAGACCATGGAGGAATGAAGACCTAGTTTCTTATATGTTGATAATTCAAGAAGAATCACTCAAGTAAATTTTTGAATATAATGAGAGTATGATTTACTTAGGGAGAATAATGGAACAAAGTAATTTATGTGGAAAAATAAAATTTTCAATTAATGAAATAGATTGGAATAATGGATCATAATGATGTGTTTTGTTTAACCATCTTACTCTATTTTTGAGGTGAGATATGCACATTGTGAATTAATGTTTTTAGGGTTGGTAACTCGGTTCATACATGATGACTGTAGTGTTCTCAGGGTTCGAAACCATTTCTAGAATCCTGGTTGTGTGAAGGTGCAAGTTCTCCCAAAACTATCTCCTCAGATATGTTTATAATTCCACCAATTTTATATGTTATTCTTGTTAAGTTGGATCTTCTACCTCTAGATTATATGGGTTCTGTATTCTTCCCAAATAATCAGGTCATGGGATCCACTATCTAGGTAGTTGATATTCCCCCTATCTAAATAGCTCAGACAGGGCTTCAGATCCTCTACTAGAGTTGGTATTCCCCCTACACACTAGGGGAAAGGTATCCTTCACTATATTTCTATAGAGGTTGAGTGGGTTGTTAGATTTTGGTAGTTTTTATTCATGTATTTGGGTATTAATTTCTTCTACATGTAGGTCGTGAAAAGTGGGACTCTTTTATTCCATGATTTTTCTCTATTATAGCATTAATGAGTGGTAATGAAAGTAGGGTCCATTAACCCCATGGAAAATATATATTCTTATTCAATTCATAGGTTCCTTTATGGGTTTCAAGAATGGATACATGGTATTTTTAGTTAGGGATGATAAGGTATAATGTCTCCATGACTGACACATATTCTTCAATGAGGTGTGGGTCCTTCTTTATGTTTTTTAGTGATCATATAGAAGTCTGAGAGGTTTATAAGATTGGATACTTAGAGACTTGTGACTCCTTAGGCACCCCTGGGTATTCTTTGAGATGTTATGTATAACTAGGCTATCAAATTAAGAGTTTTTGGGATTTTTGGTACTTTTAGAATCCGTAGTGGATTGTGAGATATGAACATTCGTGGATTATATCTATTATTATTTGGATGAAAATTCATGGGTAGTAATTGAGATAATATGTGCTCCTTTGTGCCCCTAGTACTTCTGTTTTTATTAAATATCTAGATTATTTCTTGTTATCTTCTTGGTTAGTCATACTAGGAATTTGAGATGACTTATTTTTTTTTTTGTGGTTTTGGGGTGTCCTAATAAGTATATTTATAATCACCTCTATACAAACTCTATTCCCACATCTGTATTGTTTATGTAGATAAAATAAGGTTTTAATATTCTATTGGTTGAGGTAAATATGTGTGTATTGTTTGAAGCTAAAATTGGATGATTTTTAGTGATGCATGATGAAGTGTGGTGGTTCATAATAGCTGTGGTGACTATTGCAGATATAGATTAATCCTGGAGAATATAAAGTGAGGAGATTATAATAGTATCATGTTGATATATATCATTCCATTAGTATTTTTCTATGGTACATTGTACTTGTATTTTATATCTCATGTTTGTATTGTATACAGTTCATTTTTTTATTTATACATATACTACTGATGATGTTGGTTATTTTTTCAATGGAGATATGTATTTTTTAATATTTATTATAGGTTAAGTATTCTAATTTTATATGATATGATTAATCCATGATGGTCACCAGTCTATGTACTATTGGAAGTGAGTCTCGGGTGGTACACTCTTCTTACCACTAGCCCAGGTGGGGCCCTAATTGTTCAAGTCATGAAAAAGTGGTATCATAGTGGGTTGGTTATATGTATGGATTCTGGAGTTAGAAATGAAGTGATGAATGGTTTTGGATCTTAGAGAGAAAACATTGAATAGGTCTTCAGTTAGGTTATCGGATCATGTAGACCATTATAGGTGTAATGACTGGAATATTATTCTTCTAATACTTTGATTTCTTGTTAGATGACTCAAATCTATAATCAATCATTACAAGGTACAAAAAAGTTGGTACATTCATCATATAATAATCATTAATGATCTTTAATTTCTTTCATGTTTCAACTCATCTAGACATGATCTAACCCCTTATGGGTTCATCCTATTAATTATAGGGTGTAGCTTTATGATAGTCATCTTTTGTCTGGAGGTGAGGTCATGATAATACAATGCCTATAGTTAAGCCCCCACAACTATCTAGTGGGTGATGAGGTATATTTTACAACACTCTATTGAGATATATTATTATACTATGATATAAGTAATTTTTTATCCCCTTTTTTCTTAGTGAAAATGTTTCTTATAGAGAGGATGGTATTTCTCACCGATTTGGATGAGAATACCCATGGGATGGGTATGTCATGTTTTTTCTGATGAAAGATACCCCATAGGTTTTCAAGGGAAATATTATCCTTAATCAATTGGGTTTGGATGGAATATAAGACATGAATTTACATATGGTTTGAAATCTTACTGACTAAATAAAGATTATTTTTTATTCTCCATGCATGGTATTCTAAGTTGTTAGTGAATAATTTTTTTCTCAAACTCAATATGAGACTTCTCTACCATAATTAAATTTTGAAACATTATTTAGGTTGTAGATTTATCTAATGAAGATATACCATTTTTAAGTAATCAAGACCATGTTCGATTATATGTTAAGGATTATGGACCTCTGTGAGTTGTTCAGTGGACATTAATTAATGGAATTATTTGATCTCAATGTTCTTGGTAGAGAATCTAGAAGGAGAATTATCACATTTTGATAGTGTTTTCATGAAACACTGCATATATTAGAGAAAACTAAGCTTGATTTTTTAGTCTAGTGTTCTTGGTAGAGGTACACCATTGTTATGGGAGTAAGTTAGTATTTTACTTGTAGATATCTAGTGGTGTCATAAATCAACCTCCACATTAGAAATAACATTGAGATCCAAGACCTCCCAGTTATAGGACTGGTTACCTACCAAGAATCTATTTAGTGGAAGGTCATATGGTGAAATAGAATTTAGATAAGTGTAAAATATTTATCCACTACCATGAATACCACTATTTAGATAGTTCTTATTAGGAAACAATTAATGATAGTCAAGTTAGATGATGATGTGTGTGGTGCATGGATACGGAAAAGAATAAATGGCTGAACTCCAAGTATGATTTGTTCCATTACTTATTAAAACCCCATATTAAATAGTGTATACATGAGTTATAATTTCGACATTATATGTTAGGGACTTGGGTATTCTCGTGGGACTCCTATCCAGAACCTTTTTCTCTAGAGAGTTTTAACTAAAGGTAATTTTATATTACTCACCCCTTCTAATGATGTGAGTTCATCCTTTGTGGAGAAATATGTTTTTGAAGATATTCCTTCATGGTATAGATGGGATCAAGTGGTACCCTCCTTAGTATGGATTGGTTACCTATAATAATTTTTCATGGTGATATACAGTCAATTAAATGAGATGAGTCCTACCCCCGATAGTGAGTGATATCCCCTCAGGTGTTTAATGTGTGTACCACCCACAAGGAGTTGAGGTTATCTACCTATCATCTACTAATCATGGATTTATATGTTCTGTTCATGAATGAGAGTCCACTTCCTGTGAATTTATAGGAATTTGTTGAAATTAATATCCTTGGTTATCCCTTAATGGGAGACAAAAATATATATCAACTTGGATTTAAGACATGGTGTTTAAGTGTTTCTATATTGTGTAATGATCACCCTTATATAATCCATAGAGCATATGATATGGATCCTTCCATATATCGATTCTATAATAAACCTATTAGGAATTCTAGGATTTAACCTAGTATTATCATGAGTGTATCGGTTATCTAGTAAACTCTCATAGTATGAGATCTAGATTCATGGAGTATCATTGGTATTTGTGAATATGATGTTATAATAGCTGATTAAATAATATTAGTTTAGTAGAGGAATAGTGGTAGATTCTTTTGGTGTATGACTTTACATCTGGTCAATGGAGTATATTAATAAATATCTAGATTTTAATTAGTGATTCCTATGTATAGAGATAGATATGTTGCACACCTTTGATCAATAGTGGTTAACCTACACTCTTCCCTTATATGAGAGGCCCATGGTGGTGATTTAGGTTTACTAGATATGTGTGAAAGGATGTTTTTAGGTGATAAACCTGAAGGGTTTTCCTAAAATTGGGGATCATGTCACACACTTTACCATGTGTATTATGGTCTTCTCTTTTATTGTATTAAATATTAGTATTGACATCTAGAGTGTAAACAACCCTATTTTAGCATTACCATCTATGTGGTATGTCTATTGGAATATTTTTTATATACCTATCACATGGAAACTCTTTCTATGCATTGAAAAATAATTTTTTCTCAATATATTGTTGATTTTGGTCACTTGGGTAGGTTTTATCTTGAGTTTTGAAGTTGATTGAGTAGGTTCATTTGAATGTTGAAGACCATCTATTTTTTATTATGAAAAAAATCCACCTAAAGGGATGTGGTGTACTGTTAACTGGTTTGATGATGTTGGTGTATTTCCTAGTGTGATTGTTTGTATCATTTTTTAAAGAGAAATGACAACGCAACTAGGTTATCTTTGATAGTGGGTGTGATCCTATTATATTTTGAGATGCAGATGAAGTATTCCAAGATTAAAAAAAGGTTCATGTCATCTTTTAACCATGATATAGTGACATTTTTGTATGTGTCTTTCGAGGACGAGATGATGAATAAATTGAATTAGGGATAATGGATCGGGGATTTTGTTAGCTATCTTACTTTTAAAGTGCAATATTTATGAAATTCTTGATTTTGGACTATGGTTAGTGTAACGTCCTGGTTCCGGAAGCCGCCCAGGGGCACCCCGTACCTGGTTGGTTACATGGCCTCAAGCGAATTTTCCTGAATGCCAGAGGCTGCCAACTAGCAGTGAGGGCCTTGAGTGTGATATTGGGGAAAATATTCCCTCATTGGAAGATTACAAAGCGGAAGTAAACAAATACATACAATAGCGGAAGCAGTAAATATCCAACAATAGTAAACAGTGGAAAACTATAATAATAAACAATGGGAGAAAATATATATATATATATATATATAATGATGGATGATACATATGTTTAGGTAAAGTATCCAAAGAAGTCACAATATTGGAAATACAAATTGTACTAAGACAAAGTACAAAGAAAAAGATAAACAACTCCTTAGCATCGAAATCCTAAGCTTGGTCCCATACTCTCCAGCTCCACAGAAAGTCATGTACCTGAAGTATATGGGTGCTTTCCCTTATCTATACCTGCAACAATATAATATGTTTGGGCCTAAAAGCATGACCCAAACAACGTGTGAGACTAAATCCTAGTATGCAACCACACAAAGATTTGTGCCTAACAGTTAGTGAATATATGGCAGGTAAAGTACAGAAAACAATATATAGGAAGGTACTTAGCAGTAAACAATCCACAGTTTTAACATCAGGCAACATCTAATCAAACAGGTAAGCACAAACAGGTAACCATCTAGGAAGTACTCACAGCCATCCCCTTTGGTCCTACTTAACAAGTCCCAGTCATACTATGGACAGTACACTTGGCCTAACCCCTAAGGTTTAGTATATAGACTTTCAGAGGAAGCACTCACAGTCAATTACCCTTATAGTCTAAGGTAGTTAGGAACTCTTTGAGAAAGCACTCATAGTCAATTCCCCTCATAGCCCCAAGGTTAAGGAATCTCTGAGGAATCTCACTCGGTCAATTCCCATTATTTCCCAGGTCATTCATAGACTCTCTGAGGAATCACTCACCATCAATTCCCCTTATAGTCTAAAGTAGTCAAGGTAATTCAGAGTAAGACAAAGACTCTCTGAGGAATCTCGCACGGTCAATTCCCCTTATAGTCTAACGTTCTCAAAGACTCTCTGAGGAAGATCACTCGGTCAATTCCCCTTATATCCTACTACAACAGGTTCTCACAGTCCTGTGTAGGTCAACAAGCATAGAAATTCAGTATGGCCAAAGTAAACTTACAAAACTACTTAGCTAAACAATATACAGCATATCAAGCATGTCATAAAACAAACTCTCCATCCTTCCGCAACAGGCATGGAAAATATCCAAGGTAGCCTAAGTCTAAGAAGGACCAAATGGTCATAAATAGAACATGTGTGGAAAAATACATCCAAGCATGTAAAAACACCCTACTAATATCCAATGAACCTCTACACAGGCATACTATCATGGTAGGAAAACAACAGGGGTAAAACAGTAAACACGCAATACCCCGTTCAACGGTACTGGTGTAATTTTCACATAATACTCAATGTATTTGAATGGAAAGGCACAAACCACCTACCTCGATGTTGGGAGATTGATATATATGAATCTTAACTCTTGAATCTCCTTAGAATGTCGAAGATCGACAAAAACATCTAAAACGTTCAACCCATGATATCTCACAAGAGAAGAGAAATTGGAAAAGGATGCTCTAGGAGAAGAGATAAATCACTGATGTGATTCCAATGCAATTGACAGTGTTTGATTCGGAGGATGGACACACACTCAGAGGTTCATTGAAGATCTACGATCGTACGGTGCTCCTAGATGAGACGAACGAAGAAGGGGGTGTTTCTGTCGATTAGACGCGACCCCAGTGTGTTTATTGAAAAACAAAGTACATGGCGTGTACTTTTCAAGTACACGGAGTGTACTCGCCCTTTATATACCCCACTTAAAGATGCCTCCAAGTCACTCCCACACGGTCGTGTGTGTGGCTACCACAGGTCCAGCACACGACCTCCTACCGCAAGGAAGTACACAGCGTGTACTCATAAAGTAGATGGCTTGTACTTAGAAAATTTCCAGAATTTTCTTTTTCCTCAAAAATAACCAGAAAAGGAAAAACATACCTGAAAAGAAGATCCGAGATCTTACAAACTTCTGAATTAAAGAAATTTTTCCCCGAATTTCCCTAGTGCAGCGTAGAAAAAGAAACCCCAAACAACTCTGGCCACTGTGATCTCACGTCTGGCTCCCTCTCCCGAGTCCCGTTCTCTACTCACTCGTGCTGCCAAAGCACCCGTACCAAAGGAACAAACAAGCCACGGAGAAACTTCGTACTATGATCGATGATTCGGATAGGATGCTCCTCAAAGGATGCATCCACTTCCAACTCAACCTCCTCAGGTTTGAAGATGTGAGGTGGGTCTGAGAAGTAACGTCGAAGCTGAGAAATGTGGAAGACGTCATGCATAGATCGGTACCTCTAATGTAACTGCAACTGATAAGAAATCGGACCAACTCTCTCCAACACCTCAAACAGCCCGACATACCTCGACAAAATCTTACCCTGTCTCATAATCCTCTTGTGTCACAACCTCGGTGTGACATGCATGAAAACCTGATCCCCGACCTCAAATTCTATAGGTCATCTCCTCTGATCAGCAAAAGACTTTTGTCGAGACTGCACAGTATCCATCCTCTTCCGAATCAACTCTATTTGCTCTGTGGTCTCCTGAACAAGACGAGGTCCAAGAAAAGCTTCCTCTCTTACCTCCATCCAATATAAGGGTGATCAGCATGGCCTACCGAACAAAGCCTCATAAGGTTCCATATGAATAGTTTCTTAAAAACTATGGTTGTACGAAAACTCCACAAGAGGTATATGTTTCTCCCAAGAACCTCCAAAATCCAGAATGCATGCCTGAAGCATGTCCTCAAGCACATGAATAATACTCTCAGACTAGCCATCAGTCTGTGAGTGGTAAGATGTACTCAAAAGTACATGTGTACCCAAAGCCTTCTGAAACTCGTGCCAGACCTGAGAAGTAAAACGTGAATCCCTGTTTGAAACAATGGAGTATGGAACTCCATGCATATGTATAATCTCTCGGATGTACCACTATCCTAGCTCATCAACACTAAAGGTCTCCTTGATCGGAAAGAAGTGAGTGACCTTTGTGAGTCTATCAATGACAACCCAAACTGTGTCATTCCCTCAAGGCGACCTCGAAAAACCAGTCATGAAGTCCATCGCAATATCATTCCACTTCCACTCGGGAATGGGTAGCTGCTGTAAAATCCATGTTGGTAGCTAATGTTCTGCCTTCACCAGCTGGCAAGTGGAACACCTCATGATGAAACCAGCAACGTCCCTCTTCATACCTGGCCACCAATACTGACAGTGTAGATCACAATACATCTTGGTGACGCTAGGATGAACTACCCAAACTAGGTAATGAAAGTCCTGCATCGGCTCCTTACATATGTCGGCTGACACCCATAAGCACCCCTGGAAACACAAGATCTCATCCTCGCCTATGGTCCATCCAAGAATAGGGTCCTCTCCTGACACATTCTCCCTTAGTACTAGGCCTTCAGAATCTGATATTTTCCTTATTCAAACTCGATCAAGATGAGTAGAGGTAACATCTATAGAAGATAGAAAGGTATGCCCCTCTCTGTCGTGCTCCTCCAAATGCATCTCAAAGAACTGAGCCATAAGCTGCCCCTCACTATTGGCCTCCTGAATTGCATGTATCTAAGTCCTCCTACTCAATGCATCAGCCACTGTGTTGCCCTTCTCAGGCATATATACAAGCTCAAAGTCAAAGGATTATAGGTACTCAAACCACCTGTGTTGTCTCAAATTTAGATCATGCTGAGTGAAGATGTACTTCAGACTTTTTTGATCAGTGAAAACCATAAAATGCTCTACCAAAAGATAATGTCTCCAACAGTGTAGGGAATTAACAACAGCTTCCAACTCCAGATCATGTGTCGGGTAATTCCTCTCATGTGGCCTCAACTACCGAGACCCGTACGTAATGACTACATCTCCCTACATAAGAACAGCTCCTATCCTGATACATGACGTATCATAGTAAACAATATAGCTCTTTCCTAGCTCTAGAAAGACTAGTATTGATGCTAAATTAAACCTCCCTTTAATCTCTAGAAAGGCTGACTCACAAGAATCTAACCATGTGAACTTCCCACCCTTCTTAGTCATACCTGTCAGCGATGCTGCTAAGCATGAAAAGTTCTATATGAAACGTATGTAGTATCCAGCCATCCCTAGAAAACTCTGCACCTCAGAGACATTCTTTGGCTTCTCTTAGGAAACTATAGTTCTCACTTTCTCTGGGTCTACTGATACTCCTACCTCTGAGATAATATGACCCAGGAAGTGAATCTGATCCATCCAAAAGTGGCACTTTGAGATCTTATCATATAACTGATGCTCCCTCAGTGTACTCAAAACAATCTCAAGATGTGTGGAATGGTCGTGTCGAGTGTGAGAGTACACCAAGATATCATCCATGAAGGAATCCAAGTATGGATGGAACACTCGGTTCATCAGTTCCATAAAAGCTATAGGCCTGTTTGTGAGACCGAACGACATAACCATGTACTCATATAGACCATACCTGCTCCGAAAGGCTATAAGAGGTATATCATATGGTCTAACGTGCAACTGATGATAACCGAACCTCAAGTAAATCTTCGAGAACACTCGGGCTCCTCGAAGCTGATCAAAGAGATCATCAATCCTCGTCAAGGGATATTGGTTCTTGACCGTCAACTGGTTTAGCATGCGATAGTCCACACATAGCCTGAGGTTGTCATCTGCCTTCTTCGAAAATAGGATAGGTGAACCCCAAGGAGAAGTATTGGGTTAGATGAAACCCTTTTCTTGCAACTCCTATAACTACTTCTTGAGATACTACAACTCTTGTGTAGCCATACTATAAGTAGGAATGGACACTGGTGCCGCTCCTAGTATAAGATCGATCAAAAATTCTACCTCTCTCTTCGGAGGCAAACCTAAAAATTCCTCTGGAAAGAAATCTCTGAAATGATCCACCATTGGATTAAAGTCTAACTTTAAATTCTCCTGGTCATCCAGATATAAAGTAGAAATATGCGCTATAACTCCTCCCAACCCATGATGCTATGGACCCTCTCTGCTCGCCTGGACATCCCATTCCATCTTATGAAGAAAAGATTCACCTTCCGGTGATATGAAACTCACCCTACTGTGATAAAAGTCGATGAATGCCTAGAATAGAACTAACCAGTCCATCCCGAGAATGAAATCATAGCATGTCATCTCTAGGACATATGGGTCCCATAGAAAGTGACATCCACCAACCTCTAGTGGTCACTCCTTGCACTGATGTACACTCGCTATAATAGTCACCAACGGAGTGTCTAGAGTTGAGATATCAGCAGAATAAAAGATACAGAGCCCAAGGATCTCCATAATAGCAATGGATATAAATCTATGTGAAGTCCATGTATCAAAAAGCGCTAAAGATAAAACTAAGTATACTAAGATCGTACCACGAACTGTGGAGGGTCTGGGATCCTGCTCCTGCTGAGTCTGCTCCACTACAAACGTATGGCCTATGTTGAGGCCCTGTGACCATGCCTGACCACTATGATCTGATCCACTCTGATGCCGCTAAAAGACTGGTGACTGACCACCATGGCCACGGCCTCCACCTCAGCGTGAAAGGCTAGAAGAACTCTAGTTCTCTGACTGGTGAGAAACTGGTGGTGCTGCTCCTGAATGTGGAGTCATAGAAGAACCCTTGTCACTAGATGTTGGTGAAAATAACTGAAAACATTACTGAAGATGACCCATATTATCGCAAGATCGGCACTCCACTAGGTCTCTTGGGAAACGTGGCCTCGTATGTCCACTTCTCCCACACTGGTAGTACACCACCTGGCTACCGTAATATGTGTCCCACCTACTCTGATCTCCTCGTGGAGCCTCCCTATGGCGCTTCCTACTATCAGCTGGAGGAGCACTAACTTTGGATACTGAACCACCCTGGATCACAGCTCCAGAATCCCTCATATTACGCTATGTGCTCACTGCCTGGTTAACGATAGAGGATATTGAAGTCAACCTGAAGATGTTCACCTGATATCGGATGTTGTGCCTCAGACCATCCTCAAACTTTCATGCGAGGAACAACTCATCACCTCCTGGAATAGGAGTGAAACATTGCAGGTCTGTGAAGCGAGAGGAATACTCCATAACAGTATGATTACCCTGCTCCTGAATCATGGACTCTTAGAATTTATTGTCCATCACGGTCTCCGGATAGAAGTAATCATAGAAGATGTGCTGAAACTCTTCCCAAGACATATTCTGTTGGTGGCCCGCCTGTGAGATCAAATCCCACCACCTCTTGGTAGAGTCTTAGAGCATGTAGGTAGCGAGCTTCACCATCTTCTCTGAAGGTATCATCATATGCTCAAAAATAGTCAGCGTGGCTTCTAGCCATGACTCTGTAGCCTGATGTCCTTCATCCCCTGAGAAAGTAGGAGTATGATGTTGTTGGAAGACATGCATTAAATCAGCCATCGACGGGGTAGGAGTTGGTGCTCCCTGAAAGGCCTGTATCATTCTTAGAAATCCCTCCCTAAACTATGTATCCGCACCTATTTTAGGTACAATGGATGGTGCCAAGGCTGGCACAACTATAGGATCTACAGGTTTTCCCTAATCAGTAATGTCTGGTGTCGGATCGTCGTCTGGAAACTGGCACACAACCGGAGGAAGTCTCGGTGGAATGACTCTGTAAAGTCAATAACACTCCTTAGATCAAGGTTATCAAGGACTAAAAACAAGGAGTGTAATAATTGAAAAAAAAGAAATAAATCATTCAGGTTTTACAAAACATGACTACACGGTGTGTACATTTCCTACACGGTGTGTTCCCTTAAGTCATTTACATGGGTGTGTACTCCTGCCTAAACTAGTCATGTAGCACCCCAAACACACGGCGTGTTGTCTTAACACACATTGTATACTTGAATCCTCTTCCCCTTCCCGAGTCCTTCTACATGGTTAAGCCACATGGCTCTCCTAAGACAAGACTACACAGCGTGTTCACAATAGACATGGCGTATACTAGACAAGCTTCACCTGGCCCATGTTGTTAGTGACACGGCCTGACACACGGCCCAAACTACATGGTGTTTTCAAGGTGGACACGGAGTTTATGTGAAAGGATAACATCAACCCATGTTGTTGGTTACCTGACCGGCTACATTGCTGACACTACACGGCATGTTTTAGATGGGCACGGCGTGTACTAGAAGGGATAACACTGACCTGCGTTGTTCTTGACACGGCTGGGTACCTAGGTCAGACTACACAGCGTGTTCAACTAGTACACGGAGTGTTCCTACAAGAAATTATCTATCCCTTGTCTCTTACCACATGGCCTATTACACAGTTAGAGACTACACGGCATGTACATAAAGTACACGATGTGTACTTAAGAAAAACAGTTTCTTCCCAAACAGAAGAACACATGGTGTGTACTAAACATTACACGGTGTGTATTCTGGGTTTTTCCGGACAGTAAGCCTCAAAAACTACTCTGGAACCCAGAAAACACTGAAAAAAACAAAGAAAGTTCCAAATTCTGATCTGTGAAGGCCTATACTCTCCACGAGTCAAAGTTTGGAATCTTCTACATGTTATAACAAGGTAAAAAAGTCAATGATCCACCAAATTCTGGTCCATGAGGTCCCATAACACCTCAAGAACCAAATTTTATCATTCATTCAAAAAAAACTTTACACAAACAATACCCTATCAAATAGCAGGTATTTTTATCAAGGCATCTATCACAACAGCATGCATATTCTACACAACATCTATCACAACAACATGCAATTGCTAGTGAATCCTAAATGGAATGGAAATAATTCATGACATGTGATTTCTAACATGTGCCTATATGATGCATGAGATGGCGTACCCTAATCCCATCAGGTTGAGACAGAACTAGAACATCTATAACATCAACAATAACAGCACAAATCCTGTGAATCACTCAAAGTGAAATAAAATAAACTGTAATAATTGCAATACTAGAAAAAAATTATAGTTAAATGAGGTATATTGGATTTTCTGTGTACACGGGTTAGCTACTCCTGGGCACAGCTTATTACCAAGTACCAATTCTGACCTATCCCTGGATATAGGCTCCAAATAGTAAGTCAAGAGAAAAGAATTCCTCTAATACCACTTTTTAACTTCTTGGTTCCAGAAGCCTCCTAGGGGTGCCCCATACCCAGTTGGTCACATGGCCTCAAGCACATTTCCCAAAATTCTAGAGGCTTCTGACTAGCCACAAGGGGCTTGGGTGTGATAGTAGGGAAAATATTCCCTCTTTGGTAGAGAACACAGTAGAAGTAAACAAATACATACAATACCAGAAGTAGTAAATATCCAACAACAGTAAATAGTGGAAGACTAGAATAATAAACAACTGGATCACATATATATGTAAAACGATGCATGATACATATGTTTAGGGAAAGCATCCAAACAAGTCACAATGTTGGAAATACAAACAGTACTAAGACAAAGTAAAAAAGAAAAAGATAAACATCTCCTCAGCATCAAAAGTCAAAGCTTGGTCCCATGCTCTCCAGCTCCATGGCAAGTCAAGTACCTGAAGTAGAAGGGCGCTTTCCCTTATCTATACCTACAACAATATAAGATTTTTGGTTCCAAAAGAATGACCCAAACAGGGTGTGAGACTAAATCCCCATAGGCAACCACCCAAAAATCTGTGACTAACAGTCAGTGAATATATGGAAAGTAAAGTACAGAAAATAGTATGCAGGAAGGTACTCACCAATAAACAATCCATGGTTTCAACATCAAGAAACATCTAATCAAACAACTAAGCACAAACAGGTAACCCTCTGGGAAATACTCACCTCCATCCCCTTTGGTCCTACCTAATAAGTCCAAGCCACACTCTGGGCAGTACACTCGGCCAAACCCCTAAGGCTTAGTATATAAATACTCTCAGAGGAAGCACTCACAGTCAATTCCGCTTATATTCTAAGGTAATCAGAACTCTCTGAGAAGCACTCACAGTCAATTCCCCTCATATCCCCAATGTCAATAACTCTTTGAGAAAGATCACTCGGTCAATTCCCCTTATAGCCCAGGTCGTTTAAAGACTCTCTAAGGAAGAACTCACCGTCAATTCCCCTTATAGTCTAAATCAGTCAAGGTAATCCAGAGTAAGACAAAGACTCTCTGATTAAGCTCGCATGTTTAATTCCCCTTATAGTATAAAGTGCTCAAAGACTCTCTGAGGAAGCTTACTCGATCAATTCCCCTTATAGCTTACTACACCAGGTTCTCAAGGTCCTGTGTAGGTCAACAAGCATAGCAATGAAGTATGGCCAAAGTAAACCTATAGAACTACTTGGATAAACAGTCTACAGCATATCAAGCATGTTAGAAAACAAAATCTCCATCCTACAGCAACAGGCATGGAAAACGTGCAAGGAAGCCTAAGGCTAAGCAGTACCAAATGGTTGTAAATAGAACATGTGAGGAAAAATAAATCCAAGCATGGAAAAACACCCTACTCATATCCAATTAACCTCTACATAGGCATACTAGCATGGTAGGAAAACAATGGGGTTAAAACAGTAAACACGCAATACCCCGTTCAAGGGTATTGGTGGAATTTGCACATAATACTCAAGGACTTTGAACAGAAAGGCACAAACTACCTACCTAGAGGTTGGTAGATTGATATACGTGAACCATAAAGATTGAATCTCCTTAGAAAATCAAATATCTATAAGAACATCTAAAATTTTCAACCCATGATATCTCACAAGATAAGAGAAATTGGAAAATGATGCTCTATGAGAAGAGAGAAATCTCTGATGTGATTCCAACACAACTGACGGTTTTTTATTTATAGGACGGATGCACGCTCGGAGGTTCGTTGAATATCCATGGTCGTATGGCGCTCCTGGATGAGACTAATGAAGAAGGTGGTGTTTCTGTCGATTAGACACGACCCCAGTGCATTTAATGAAAAAAAGTACATGGTGTGTACTTTTGAAGTACACAGCGTGTAATCACCTTTTCTATACTCCTCTTAATGTAGCCTCCAATTCACTCCCATAGGGCCATCTGTGTGGCTATTACACGGCCATCACAGAGCCTCATACGGAAAAGAAATACACGGCATGTACTCATAAAGTACACGGTGTGTACTTAGAAAATTTCTATAATTTCCTTTTTCCTCAAAAATAACCAAAAAAGGAAAAACATACCTGAAAATAAGATCCAGGTTCTTATAGTTATGTTGGGTTATTCTTATATAAAAACCATCTAGAACACACTTTAAATATAGGATGTTAAGGTATCCTTCCAAAGGTAAATCTAGCAGTGAATCATTTTGTGGAAAATTTTAGTCTTGTGCGGTTTTATTTCATCCCATGTAAAAGGAAAAACAACATATGAGAAATGAATTTGGGTGAAGAGTCTAGGAATAACTTTTATGGAGTATATTCATGTTAACTATTAGGTCTCTCTTTGAGTTAAGCTAGATCTGATGAATTCAGTGATAAAATATTATATTAATTTCTTAGTAAATGCTATATCAAGTTTTCTTATATATCATACCTCCAAGGGTATGGGAAGTGCATGTGATGGTGGGTTTCTTTTTTGTATAGTTCCATTTGATAGCTTCTAGGTTTAATAAATCTAGTTGTTTTATTTTTTAGGATGAAAAGTTTTAAAGATGGGGAGGATATAGTGTCATGGGTTTTCCCCAATAAATAATTAACTCAATTTTGAGTTTTGGTGTCAAGGGATGTCCTAGGGATAAAATAATAAATTCACCTAGCATATGACCTTGTAAAAAAATTATGAATTCATTGAATCAGGTATATTGTGTTTACCCTTATTCTAATCTAATAAAAAAAATTAGATACAATAGGGCCTCAATAATAATATATTAAGAATAAAATATTTTTAATATTCTTTCACGTGCATTCCCAAGAAGTGTTAAATTCTTAAAAATGGAGTTCTGAATGAGAAATCAGTAGTGGTGATTAGTTCCAAATGTGGTTTTTACCCTAGTAATTCTATAATTTCATTTTTTTATCAAATTTGTTGTGTTTAATCCATTATGGGTGGAAATTTTAATTAAATAAATTTATTAAATAAATTATTTTATAAACTAATTGATTTATTTTCCTCTAACCATAAAACCCCATTATAAATCATATTTTACCACCCATACCTAGTATTAGACGTAAGATAACCATATATAGAGAGGTGGGGAGTATAAGTGGAAGCTTTTGGATGAGATTGGATAAAATCTGATGAATTTGTTCTTCACTAATGATTAAACCAATTTGAGGTAGGACTTTTTATTTTCTTTTTGATTCATTATTCATGAAAATTATTTTTCAAATCTATAATTGGTTTATCGTCATTAAATTTTTATCCCATTCTATGAATTTTAGGTTTAGATTTTATCACCTAGTCTTTATATTGTTTTTTTATGACTAAACTTAGAGAATCGGTGTTGAATCAAGATGTGATGTCTGACTGCAAGCCTAGGAACCAAATTATTTTCCCCAGGTTGAGCCATGATCCTCCTTGGAAAGAATCAAGGCCACTGTACATGGTTATAAGTGATGATAACGTTATAAATCATGTGGGTGGCTTATTAAATGTAGTTTTAGAGTAAGGTGGCTTAGGAAATGTTGAAAATGCATGAGACAAACAATGGTGTAATAGTTTGTGGTGATGCGAAGTGCATAGGAGGGAGACAGTTGAGAAGCAAGTTAGATACTTTAGTGGAAAATGAAAATATTGGGAATAAATATAGTATTAGTTGATAGAAATGGTGAAGGGGTGGTTGTGATGCATATTTTAAAAGATCTAAATGATACATGTGCAGTCACAATGGTGCAAGAGAAGTGGTGAGGGGTCACTATGTTTTTTCACCTACACATTTGATTACATGGGATCATATGGTTCCTAACCCACCAAACAGAGTGTGCAGAATTATTTAAACCATCATGATATGGTTAGTGTGGGTCATCCAACCGAACTGGTCCAGCATAGGGTCAAGGCACATGTTCCCCAGTATGCACTGAACTGGGAAGGAGGTCTGACTGGGCCTAGGTCCCTCCCAAACTAACTCAGTAGAGGTTTTAGAGCCATATGCATGTGGATTCTATGTTCCCACACACTATAATTAATTTGGGTTATGATTCACCTCTCTTGGTGTTCCCATACCATCTCAATGTGCTATGTAGTTCACCTAGAGGCCTCCATATAACATGTTTTATCCTTCATGATATGATTTTCAAAACATTCTCTCCAAGTTTCTATTTTATGTAAATAAATAGAGTATATTGATTATTTTTCAATAAGTATCATAAGGTATAATATAATAAGCCATATGAGGCCATTTTCAATTTTATATAAGAATATTTGGAATTTAGATTTGTTGTCTCAATGACTAGGTTCAGGTGTGAAAATTAGAGTGTTATCGGGGTTAGAAACCACCCCCAGTGGTGTGGTCTTTTTAGGTTGTGGGTTACATACAACTATCCTAAGATAGTATTGGTATTCCATCAAATTTTTATATGTTTATTGGGGTGTGATCTCCCCTACCTATAGATAATATAGGGTCATTATTCCCCCCCCCACATACTCGGGACATGGGATACTTTATTTTTGGAGTTGGTATTCCACCTATCTAAATAACTTAAATGGGGAATAAGATTCTCCATTTTAGTCAATATTTCCCCTACCCATCAGGGGTTTGGGGTCCTCCACTATAGTTCTAGAGGGGTTTTCTAGGTTTTTGGATTCTAATAGTTGATTTTATTATAGTTTTGTGTTGATTTATCCTACTGTTGGGATATGTATAGTGGGACTCTTCTATGTCATGAGTTCTTACCTTTACAACATTCTTGGGTGGTTATGAAAGCAGGGGATAATACCCCTTTGATTAATATCTATTATTAGGAAAGGTGTAGGTTTCCACATGGGTTTTTAAAATAGTGAAATGGTATCAATGGTTATGGATGACCACATGTAGTACCTCCTTGACTGTTGAATATACATTTGTGTTGAGTGGTTATTTTTTATGTTTTTAGTGGTGATGTGGATGTTGAAGAGGTTGATCTGATTGGACACCTCAAGACTTGTGACTCCTCAAGAACCCCAATTCTTCCTTTTAGATGTGACTTTTAACTAGGCTATCGACTTTAAAATTTGTTGGATTTCTAGTATTCTTGGAATATATAGTTTATTTTGAGATATGAAACTTCATGGATTGTATCTGAGATGATCAGGATGATAATTTGTGGGTTAGAAAGGAAATAATTGATAATATTTTTTATCCTAATGAATTTTTTTAGAGAAAATATAAATTATCTCTTATCTTCTTCATAGTCAATCAAAAATACCAAAGTGTTTGTGCTAATGAAAGCCTTAGAGTGGCCTCTCACCCTCCACCTATAAAACCTAGGGTTTCTCCTGGTTTTCCTCCCCCTTCCCCCTTTAGAATGGGATTTTCTTGTGGTGGTAGTGGGTTTGTCTCAGCGCGGGCATCATCATGGAGTGGCGGCGTGGCTTCTCAGTGGAGCATTGGCGGTTGACTCGGCATGGTACTCTTCTTTTGTCATTGTGCCATGGTGCCTTGGTGTAGTCAGATTCACTGCTTTTGGCGGTGCTTCAGAGGTATGCCCGGAGAGTCTCAGTTGGTTTGCATCTTCTGCTTCTCTCTATGGTCACCTTGTGTCACGATGTGGTTCGGGGTCAACCCGTCAGTGCTTCGGTGATCAGCCCGGTGTGGTCTCCCTCTGGCGAGTCTAGGAGGGGTGTGGTCCTAGCGTGGCATGGCTAAGTGTGCTTCAATTTCTGGTGCGGCCTAGGGATTGATCTGTAGAGCTTCGGAGGGGGGATGTTTCTCAGTTTCTAATTCTAAGATTTTGACTATTTTTCATTTGGTGATGATGTGATTTTTCTCTCTACTGGATCTGGTTTTTGGATATCATGTTTCAACTTAAAAGGTCTTTATCTGTGATTCTGTTCACGGTGAGGTTTATGCCGATTTCTAGTAAGGGGGTATTGTGGTTTTGATCGGAGTATATCCATGCCTAGAGCGGCATTTCTATTTCAGGAAGACTTTGATTCCCTCAATAGTGGCATTCTCTAGGCATGGGGTTTGGTCATCCAGTCCTAAGTGAGGATGGTCTAAACTCGTCTTCTTTGGACTTCCTTTCGGACCTCAGTGTATGCGGTGGTAGTAGTAGCCTAAGAAATATGGTGGGGTTGTTCTAGGATGGTCATTATTGGAGGTTATGTGGATTTGTTTCTCGAAATGGTGAAAAGGTTTGTGAGCCCTGTTGGTACGGTGATGCACCTAGACACGACCATGTAGATCAAACACCAAAGGAGGTTCTAGAGCTAATTTTCATCATTTCAACTCTTTATGAATTTGGAAATTTTGTAGGTTATGGTGTAAGCCATTCAATCGGGCATGTGCTATGACACAGGACACTTGCTTTCCATTCATCCTTGCACTAGTGAAGATATTTTTATGATCATTAGCTAGGGTGGGGTAGCTCCGTGTTGTTTGTTTGGTTTTCCTCACTAGACCTTTGGGTCGTGTTTTGTTTTATGTTTATGATGTCTGTTTGGGTCCCCTCCTTCTTCCCTTAAAAGGGGTTTTTCTTTAAATAATATAAAAATTTTAAGGCTTTTGGGACGTTTGATGGATGAGCTAACTTATTTATTTTTATTTCCGTTGTGGCCTCAGTTATCCAAATAAGTATGTTTTACTCCCCACAAAATAGTATTTTTCCCAAATGTGTTGTGTTTTTGCTGATGATATAGGGTTCAGATATGGTCTTGGTGGATATAGAGCTGGTGTGGCTTGTTTGGTGTTGATGGCAAGTGATTCTTAGTGATGAATGATAGATCATGTTAGTTAATGATGGTCATAGTGATCATTGTAGTTGGAGATTGATCTAGGAGTACATGTAACAAGTATGATCTTATTAGAGTCTTTTGTTAGTAAGATTTAGGGGATTTTCATAAGTACAATTCCTTTGGTGTTTTCCTATATGGTATTTCACTTGTATTTTATTTCATATGAATTTTTTGTATAGAGTTCCATTATTTATATATATATATATATATTATTGATGGTGTTTTTTATTTTATACATTGGAGATATGATTATATTATAGTTATTTATAGGTTAAGACCTACCATATTGTATAATATTCCTACTCAATATTGATTATCGTCCTCTGACCTATTTGAGATGAGATTTGGGTGGCAGATTTGGATTTTTTTCTATCCCATCTAGGGACCTATTGAATCAATTCATGACACTATCAATCAAAACCTGGAAACACTCGATCACCAACATAAATATATCATTAAAAATATTAATATACCACGATCTAATATCTCAAGATAAAACCTTTATGATATATATATAAAAAGAGATATATATCTCTCTAAGAACCAATATGATCTAAATATCTTACTTCCTTTCCATCATTGATCATGTCTTTACCAAATATAATAGTGTTTTCTATGGTAAAGAGTCTCTAAAATCACTTATATTATGTTCTAGGATCATCTAAAGTTTTATTATCATTTTAATTATATTTAGGGGTGGATAATCTTATTTTAAAAAGTAAAATTGTGAAAGTATAGCCTAAATACATAATTGGAATGATTGTTAATGTAAACCATATGTCTATCCATGTTGTTTTCCTTGCATAAATTTCTAAGATACATGGTCGGGTTGCATGGTACTTTAGAAAATGTACCTAACCATTCACTTGTTACTATATCTCAAACAATAATAAAAAATGTATATTCAAATTACATCAATACTCAAAATGTAACTTACTAATGGGATCTAGGGTTTCATAAAAAATATAATGCCTATATTCTATTTCTTGAATAACTATTTATTAACTCACTACATCATATGAGTTTTTAATCATATTTGAGGTTATTAGATGGGATTTTTTTATTTTTCTAGTGTAACTTTATGTGTGAAAATAGTGATATTGATTCATTTTTTATTGGATATCTCCCATGATAGCATTTGGTTTCATTTCTAAAATATTTCCAAAAGTTTTTATTTTTATTTTTTTATTAAATATAAATTTATTATTATTATAATTGTCTATTTGTCTCTCAAAAATGTGTACCCTATAGTAACTACAAGTAACTTTAGATCATGTTTCTAGAGCGTTATGATTAAATAGAACATCTCTATATCTGAGTATATTAATAACTATTTAATCTAATTTATTTCTATTATTTTATACTTTTCTTTTCTATAGTGATGTTTCTAACTATCCATTATTTTATTGATTAGATCCATTATGTTGACTTCTTTTTCTAACAAAAAAATTATATTTATTATAAAAAAACATTGGCGATAATGATGTCAAAGAATTCCTATGACCCTATTGCATTCCTGAAATATTTTATCAATTTAAAATAGCATTCCTATCACCTACTCAAAATAAGAATCTCTCTTGATTAATATTATTCAATTATTTCCCCATTTAAAGGATAGGTCTTCCATTTATGATTAATAAATCGCCTTTTTCTTCTACTCCAATATAAAATTTTCAAATTAAGAATTTAAATTTTCTTACTTTTATAAGAATTTATTCTAGAATTCCACTTGGTTTCTTTATTTATTATCATATAAGTTGGAGTTCAATTCATATCACATTTGGATCATCCAATTCCATCTTATTGAATACGCTTAGGTGAAACAAGTTATTATATGATCATAAGTAATATTGTACTTTACCAAAGGTTTATGACCAATGGTGTATGGAATTGAAAAAAATATTATATCACTGATCTTAAAAAGGATCATTTTTAATTGAAATAATGAAATTATCATTAAGTAAGATTACTTACATGTTATTTAATTTTTTTTATTCATTGATATATCCTTAAATAATTTTATATACATAAACATTTTATATATGGATTTATTGAAAGGTATATTTATATCAATAAACATGTTTATTTCAAATAATTTTTTATATTGATCATCATTCATTCCTTAACTCATCTACATCAGATGTAAGAGTGATAGATTATATAATTTTATCTTCTTCATAACTTCATTTGCTTTCTTTAAATATGTTTTTCATCATTTGTTTCATCCTTTAAATTATTCAAACATTTTAATTTTATTTTTAATCGATTAATTCTATGTTTCAAAATTATTTATAGACTACGTTGAATTATTTATAGTGGCCTCCTATAGCTCCATCTCACTCTAAAGTGTTTTTTATTTCACTTAATTTCATGGGATTTTCTCTATGTTTACTGAAATTGTTTTAGGTAATCTCTACATTTTTACTTTTAAAAATTCATCCATTTGATTGTCAGGGTTTCTCAAGGTTTATTACTATTTCATTATGATGTTATCTTGGACTTTAATTCATTGATCAGTTTTTCCATATAAAAACTTATCATATCCTTTTAAAGTAAGATTTCATCTTTATTGTAGAAGACAAACCTACTATAAATATATTGATGTACACCAAATGAGCATAAACAATTTTACAATTGAAGAAATACCCAAATAATATATATTATTTCCTTCATGAAATGAAGGAAGGAGTACCCTAGATATATGAAGATCAGTCATCTAGGATGCACAGATCATGTGCCCCCAAGAAGACACATGATTGCATAACCCTGGGAACATCACGTGAGTGGGTCATGCACATTACATGATATATTAATGATCACATGAATCCCCTATAATATTCTCTCATAATAATAAGAAGGATTGCAGTTGAGATCCTATGATCATGTGACATGTCAACTGACAGATGCCTCAAAATCACCCAAAGCCCCTTATGAAATAAAATCTGAAAAAGTCAAAAGCTTTATATGATAGAAGTTGGATTTTTTTTACACATGAATAGATCATATGATTCACATTATCAATTAAAATATCATGTTATATTCCTAGTTTCATTTCATCCTTGATACATAAAATCCTTTGGCTATATCACCTTCATCATGCAAAGGCCCTTGAAAATGTTCCTCTGATCATGTGTCACCCCTTCTAAGTTACAAACATGTAGAGCGACTATCCATGATAATGATCACACACCATCCCAGGATCCAATATATATCATGATACATCATGATGTAAAACCAATGGTAAAAATTCAAAGGTCTTGGAAAATATAAAAAAAAACTGGAAAAGGAGGAAGCCTCATGCCAAGGGAAGTTATGTTGTTTTTCATGACAATTGTGGATGTGGTATGCATGATTAGTCCATTGATCATGAAAAAGAACCACTAACATTTTATAATTCTCATACAGAGGAAATAGACATTTCACCTACTCCGTGTAAAGGATATTATACATTTCCATTTGATCACATGATACCCTAATAAAAAGATGATGGGAGAATTCCATATGCTTTATAAAGTAAAAAAGTTTAAAAATGAAGAACCCTTATATGAAGGAGAGTTATTTTGTTTTTCATGTGAAGGCCCTCAAATGACTCGAATTGATCTTATAAAGGGGACCATAAAAGTCTCCCTTAATCATGTAAAGGCATCTTCAATAGGCTCCTTGATCTTGTGAAGACTCCCTAATATGTTAGCCTAATCTTGTGAAGGAACTTTAACATGTCAATTTGATTATACAAAATTCTTTTGACAAGCCAAGGTTATAAAAAGTATTATAATGACAGAGTGATTATGTGGTCACTGTTTATCACATGATAGAATTATGATGTCATGGATGATCTTAGGTAGGTTCATGTGAAACACGTGATGCTCTACTGAATCAATCCCATAATTGTGATATATGTTCCTTGCAAGGAGATGTAGAACCAGAATACAAAAGACTATAAATTCCTCCCACTCAGTACAAAAAAACACACACATGGTAATATAGAGGTGAGAGAGAACTTCTCATAGCATAAATCCATGAAATCGCAAGGGTCTTCCACCTGGTAAACCAGGGGAATGGCATAAGGTATTATACGACATCTATATGAACTTCTTATAATCACCCTATTGATCATGTAAAAGAATTATGGTGCACCGAACAGATTATAAATATGAGATTGTGTGTATCATCTTGGTCAGGAGAAGTATCAAAAGGATAATACCTAAAAAACCTTGATTTATTTTTTCAAATAAAGGATGAAAAAGATGAAATTATTATACAAAGATGAATACACTTATTTTCATGCAAAGGAATAAAGCACTTTGTGTGTCCTATCCAGATCATGGGAAAAAACCCATGAATGTCATCTAAGTCACTAGAAGTCCTATGGACATGTTAAAAATATAATGATAAGTCCCACATATATGTCAACCTGATCCCACAACACCCTTGGATATGTCATCTTTGATCATGTGAAGGAACCCTAGACATGTCATCCCTGATCACATGACACCCTTGGACATGTCATCATTTATCATGTGAAGGTCCCTGTAAAATTAATTTGGAACATGAGATATCCCAATGAAAAAAAAATATCATGAAAAGAACATTGTGCGTGTCAACCTTTTCATACAGTATCCCCCATTCAATTTAGTTGGATCACATGATAGTTCCTAGACATGTATTCGAAAAAACTAAGACATGTCCAGAAATAATCAGGCATGTCAAGAATACAACCAAGACATGTCTAGAAAACATCCTCAATTTTTCAATCATGTCAAAAAGACATCGTGGGACACAATAACTTAGTTTGATAGATACACTTAGATATACACCATATTAAACTATTTAGACTCTGATTCCTTCTATAAGAAGGATTCATAGGATGTCATCCTAAAGCCTAAGATCCATATCAAACACCCCTTTAGGGTCACCCATTACATAAATATTTTATTCATATGTAGTGAGTATGGTCACATTTTATCACGGGTTTCTCACACTGAGAAAGACTCACATACTCTTAGGGATTTACAACAACCATATCACTCACATCATAAATTACCCCCATGTAGGGAAACCTCTATGTGTAATATCTATTCAGTGGAATGATATGACTACCCCCATACAAGGGAATCCTTCAAAGTGTATGTCCTAAAGTAATTACTATATCGGTAAACCGTAGGGAAATAACCCTCAAGGGAATTAATTATCTACCACTACCCATTATAAGGATGGGATAATATCAAACTATGATTACTCTAATTCTTTTTATAAGAAGGATACAAAGGATTCCTTCTTAAGGCTTGATCTTTATATATATTTCATAAGTTCCCTAATATTTTTCCTTTCCATATGACATTAAACTACATGTCTTGGATTAAAAAAACTACATTTTTTTCATTCTTGTTATACATAGGATATATAGGACACCTCGTGAAGGTTTAGACCCATATTAGAAACACCAATAACCACCCTGGATGGAAGTAAACTCCAGAATACCTGGTTATATAGCTTAAAAATATAAACAGCTACCCATTTATTAGAAATAATGGTAAACGGATGGAGAAACTCAAATACATATAGAGGGTATCATTAATAGAACCCCCATTACACATAGAAAGTTTCAACACTCGATAATTTCATTAGGATAACCAATCCTACATTTAGATTTGGAAGATATTCATGAACATATCTTAAATATATAAAAGAGTCATGGAATAGGAAATAATCTCACCCAAAAGTATGTGATGAGCCCGACCTCCCATCCTCTTGATCAATGTGGGTTCAAAAGTTTCATTAGGTCTGAAACCCTAAATGACTATCTTCCTTTGAAAAAAAAGGTCTATAACTTTTTATTTAGGTGGGACCCATTCATAGTTTTCAAAAGAGATGAAAATAGTAAACCTGTTGTGAATGATTTTTCACCCATACTTGAACCCCGAAAATAAATTCACAAATAAGAAACAAAAAAGGTTAACTCAGTGTGAAAGCATGTAATAATGGAATAACTGAATCATTATAGGCATCAAGAACATTTTCTCCCAAACCTAGGGCATCACATCATCTATGAAGGAAACAAAAATGGTGAACCTAGCATGAAACTCTCATATAAAAAAAATGGTAGGTTGACCATGTGTTGGGCCATTTTTTTTGCATACCCTATGAAAACAAAAAAAAATGGTACATTGTAACACCCCAAGAATTCACGGTACGTTTCCCTTTGAATAATGCAATAGCTTATGTTGAATGCAACTTGGAGTTTTAACACACCACGACCAATCAAACTAGCCATTATGAATAGTAATACCCAATTTTTGAAATTTTATAAATTTTATATTTCAAAAAGGACTTCATTTTTGTATTAGTAATATCAAAATTATCTTAGGGTAAATTTATTGTATTTTTCTAAAAACATTCAATTTTTTATGAATAGTGAAAAACACAACATTATTGTTTAAAACCGACTTTTTATTTAAATAGTTAGTTATTTTATTTAAATTTATATTAGGTAAAAATAGATACCTAATACCTATATATGTTAGATGTAATTAATTGGAGTAATTTTATAATAATATTAAATATATAAAATTTTATTGTACTTTTTACCGTCTTTTACCCACCTTCTAAGCGCATTTGCAAATTTGCATAAAATGTAATTTTACCACTTATTTGAATTAAATTTTAAAAATCTGAGATACCTGGTTTACATCATTAAGTAAAATTTGGTTCAATAAGATGAAAATAATTTTTGGTGAATTGTAACTTTTGACTTTTATTTACCACGGTTAAAAGTAAATAGGGTGATTAAAGGTAAAAATGATATTATAATTACCCTAACACAAATCCTAATTATATTGGATAAGTGTAATTCGACCAAAATAAACTTTAGGAATAAAATATGATCATTTTGGTCTATATGGATTAGAGTAGGACATTTATTATTATTTTATGTAAAGAAGAGTTAAAAGTGTTAAATTCAAAGTTTAATAACTAAACCATTTTTAATATGGAATTGTACATAAGATAAATTCAACTATAAATATTAATTGGAAAGATAAAAATATTTCCTACATAATGATATTTTATTTATAATTTTTAGACATTAAATAATTAAATTTATTTATGATACAATGATGATGCAATAATTACCTTATTAATGAAAGATTAAAATAATTTATATTATAAATATAAAAATAAATGTAAATTGAGACTTCTGATGAATTAAACTAATTTTATAGGTTAATATTACATGTTAGAGTTTATTAAATTAATTTTTTTAAGTGATAAAGTTTTTATGACTTTCACACAAAAAAATACCAAATAGTGTCAAAATTGACATAAATGAGTTTTTAAAACAAATACTATATTATTAAATTATATAACATTCATAAAAATATAAGGTTCTGAAAATGTACTTAGAAAATTTTATATATATTAATAATTATCCACTTTGGGTTCTCTTGGATTTTTATAGTAAGTTTATTAACCATTTATTATAATAATACAAGAATACATGGTAAAAGTTAAACTATTTAACTAAGAGTTAAATCTAAATGATAAGGTTAATATGGTGACCTAAACCTATATAAAACCTATTGTTTGAGAGGTTTTCAACCCATACCCACCTTATCATATAAATAAATCATTTTGGAGCCATTATAAACATAATATGATTGTATAATAAAATAATTTTTCAAACTTTTCCTAAAATGACCCTCACCTCTCTTATAAAAGGGTACTTCCCTTCTATCAAAATCACACCTATAAAGCCATTTGGATAGCCCAAAACCTGCTCAAATATCCTCCTAACTTCCCTAAATTTGACTTTGATGCCATTATTTGATCAGAAATCCAATCTAAGGAGCCCTTTTGATCAAATCAAAAGGAAACACTCAAAAAAGAGGTAATAATTTCACCACATCTTTCAAAGTTATTTTTTTATTCCACATCATCTTTCTTGGTTGTTTCCATACTAAAATAATAAATACAATATCTTATACATATTTTGATTTTATTTTAAATATGTTACAATCATATTCATTATTCTATCCATTCTATGAATGACAATTCACCATACGTTCGTACGTATGGCTTACCATCTCCACATCGTGGTGTAGTTTGTTATTCAAACACTTAATTATTTGGATGGGTATAATAATTAGTATAACTGATGTAAATAATAAATATAACATGTTAATTATTTTTTATATATGATATACCATCCAATTATATACTATTTCACCATCAATATAATGATATTGTCGCTCATGCGTACGTACGGATTACAATCTCCACAAACGCGATGAAATTCATTACCCATCATAAACATTCAAGAATAATTTTCATTTTATGATTAAAAATAATGTTTAGGAACTAAATATCATTCTTGATATGAATCAAATACATCATATTCATAACAAACATGTCTTATGTAACCAATAATATAAAGGAAAACGAATCAGTTAACACCCAAAACAATGATACTACTGAAATATTATTAACAATGAAATATTATAAGATCATATATGATATCATGTTTATGTATTTATTTCTTTTATAATTTAAAAAACAATGATTTAACTATTATAAAACAGTTTAACATACCCTCGATCATGAAAAAGTATAAGGTAAGGGTTAATTCTATACTCTCTTCATTATCCGAGGTTGTTTATATGTGAGTATCTACTGGGACCTCTTTATCATCCACATTCATGTTTCATAAAAATGAATTTAAAAACATTTTTACTATTATCTATACTATGTATTAAATTCATTTATACCCTTGTTTTAATTTTAATAAAAAAATTATAAAGGAATATTTTCATCATTTTCCAAACAAGGTCATTTACGACCTTTTATACAAAATGAAGGAAAGAATGTTTTTTTAACTTATAAAGTGAGTGCGGATATTCTCCACTATTATAACACCTCCAAATATTCCCTTAAAAGATTATAATAATATTTTCAGAATAAATGTTTTATTTTATAATTTCTTTACTTTTAAATGATTTCAGAATAGAAAGAGATATTTCTCTCAAATATTTTTGATTTCATCTATGTAAACATCCTTTGATTGATTTTACACTTATTTGAAGTTGATTTATTATGATACAATATTCCATATTTTATTGAAGGTTTTTTTATATGTTTTAATATGGATGTGTTATTTTTATACCATTCATGGTTTATGGTTAAAGTATTAACATTTTTTATGCTAGTTTTAATATGAATGTTTATGTTATGTTTCAACCTTTTCATAAGAGGAATGTATTGGACTTAGTAAGTGACGGTTGGAGTCTGATATAGCTCATTGATGCATCGGTAGGTATCATGAGACAAACTACTATATTCGCACAAGGCCTTGACAAAATCTTATTTTGTAGTCTTGTCATGAGTTCTTAACTATGTGGTTATGATATCCATCATTATGCATTCCATCATTATGAAATTGGATATTGATATTACATGTGATTATTCGACTAGTAGAATATCCATGTCAATAATTAAATGGAATTATTTGATTTATCTTTTCCATATTATGACCATGTTTAAGTTTAAAAGTATTTTTTTAGTATTATACATTTCCTTAAATGTTTATATTTATTTATGAATGTTTCTGCTATATATTTATCCTTACTAAGCACCTGAGCTCACCCATTTCTGTGTTTTATTTTTTCCAGGATGTGTAGAATTATATTATGACTAACATGTAGGGATATTATAGGGGATATGATTTTGTTAAAAGGATTCACAATGTTGTTTTTTTTATTTCATGATGTAATGTAAAAGTTATGTATGTATCTAGTACTTCCAAGGCTAGTAAACTGATCGGTCTTTCAGGACATGATTCCTTGTATCGTGTCAAGGTTATATGGTAAACTAGTTTTGGGGCATTACAGTTGGTATGAGAGGAAGTTTAGTACAAACCTTGGAAGGTATATTTAGAAAAAACTATGATTAGAGAACATTACCCTAATATAGACTTTGAGGATTAGTATAGAAGAACTTCATATAATTTTGGTAATGTAGAAATTTTGTGATTTTTTCAAGAAATTCACCCATGTCGAGTAAGATTAGGTAGAGGAGGCTCTGTTACAGATGTACCTAGGATTGAAAACTTCGACAAGGAGTTTCGGGCTTGACCTGGGTTATCCTAGTGCACGACAATGGGCCTTACTGTACTCTTATTTATGAAACTCCTGGGATATATGCTTAGGATAATTCACATTTTGTTTAAAAATCATTATGAAGGATTTATGAGTATATGCCTACTCCAAGAAAACATTTTTATGATTATGGATTATATCCACAAACTGTTCAATTTATGTTAAGTGTTTTACATCTTTGGAATTATGTATTGTGATTCATAAACTAATCTAGTGTATGAAATTGTTAATAAATGGAACCTAGTGGAAGAAATGGAAACTATATCAACGCATGTAATCCATGTAGGTATTGTCCTCCTACTCAAGATAATTATATTGGAGCTGGTGATGCAACTGGTGTTGATTAGCTTATCACCATATTGGGACAACTCACTCAGGTAATGAATATTATCCTTACCTGTATGGAGCACCCTGATCCACAACACGTAGGATCAATGTTAGACTGCTTCATGAGGCAACAACCACCAACATTTATTGAGACTACAAATCCATTCTTAGCTGAGAAATGGATAATTTCCTTAGAGAAAATATTTTATGCATTGGGGAGTAGCAAAAGGGAAAAAGTTGTCATGAAAGATTATCGCCTCACAGGAGATGAAGATCAATGGTGGTCAGTAATTAAAAACCCAAAGGAATATGAAGAACTATCAATTATATAATAGAGGGAGTTTGAAGAGATTTTCTTAGAAAAATACTTTCCTCGTGACCATCGAGAAGATATAGAAATACAATTTCTGAGTCTAAGGAAAAAAGAAGATGAGAATGTTGCAAAGTATGAGGCTAACTTTACCAGGTTATAAAGGCATGCAACAGATTAAATATGTAACCAAAAGAGTAGTATTGATCAATTTTTCAATGGGTTAAAACCATTTCTCCATTGAGAATTAGTCTTACAATCCTTCTCATCATACGAAGATATTGTCTCATGTGTTGTCAATATTGAAAAGGAATTATCTAAGTCTTATGACTTTAAAACAAAGAAAGAGAAGAAGATATCTAATGAACACTCTGGAAAAGGAAATAAGGGGAATAAGGGAAAAGTTGTATTTCCATCATGCGGTAAATGTGGTAAGAAACACCTTGGTACTTTCTTGAAGGCAATGGGAGTCTGTTACAGGTGTGGTGAAAAATGCCACCAAGATCATGATTGTAAGGGAAAGAAATACGCTATCAATATTGAATGCTCAATTTTAGAGAAATGGGGCATTATAAAAATGAATTTCCTAATCATCAAGGAAACTTACCTCATAAAATTCCAAGGGAGAAATTACAAGCTTATGTGATCACTACTTCTGAGGTTGAAGCTTTGAATGACATGGTGGCATGTAATTTAATGGCTTCCTAAAATTTAGCCAATGCTTTATTTGATTTTGGATCATTGAATTGTTTCATATCTTCCTAGTTAGCTAAGAAAATTTGATATTTACAATTTTATTTAACAAGTAAGTTGTCAGTCAAAACTCCAAAGAGAAGTATCATTGTAATAAAGTTTTGTGAATCATCCCCCATTAGGGCATATAAATGTTCTTTATCAGATGATATCATCATTATACCCATGATTGAATTTGATATAATCCTCAGTGTAGATTGGATTTTGGACCATGATGTGAAAGTTTATTGTAAGAATAAGGAAGTTACAATTTTTGATGATGATAAAGAGTACCTTATCTTTATATCAGAAACATCACCACCTGATTCTTTTCTAGATCCACCCCTAGTAGCTCAACTAAATTCAATTATTGGGTAGGAAGAGAATGAAATAACTATGGGTGAGTAAAGTAATGTTCAAATAGAGGATATACCTGTTTTTCAATAATAAGTGGATGTGTTTCCAGAGGATTTACTTGGACATCCTCTAGAATGAGAAATTGATTTTTCCATTGATTTAATTCCTCGTTCAAGGCCTATATCAAAGACCCCTTATATAATGGACACTATGGAATTAGTGGAACTAAATAAACAACTAGAGGAATTGAGTAATAAATGATTTATTCACCCAAGTGTTTCTTCATGGCAATCCCCTTTTCTTTTTTTTAAGAGGAAAGATGGATCTATGCGGTTGTGCATTGACTACAGGGAGATTAATGCCATAACTATAAAGAACAATTATCCCCTACCTTGCATTGATGATTTATTCAATCAACTTCATGGAACTCAATATTTTTCAAAGATTGACCTTCGATCTAAATATTATTAATTGTATGTAAAGAAGGAAGACATTCTGAAAATAGCATTTCGAACCAGTTACAGGAATTACAATTTTACAGTAATTCATTTTGGACTAACTAATGAACCCTCTGTTTTCATAGATCTAATGAATAGAGTTTTCAAAAAATATCTTGATGAATTTTTAGTGGTATTTATTGATGATATCTTGGTTTATTATAAAATCTATTATGATAATGAAAATCACTTGTGCACTATTCTGAAAACCCTCAGAAGAAATGAATTATATGGAAAGTTTAGCAAGTGTGAATTCTGACTTTGAAAATTTTCTTTTCTTGGCCATATTGTCTCTAAGGATGGAATCTTTATTGATCCTTATAAGACAAGTTCAATACAAGAATTTTCATAACTGATGGGTATATAACTGAGGTACATAGTTTTATTGGTTTAGCAGGTTATTATCGGTGTTTTGTCCATAATTTTTCCGGATTGGCTAACCCATTAACCAAGCTCACACGTAAAGGGGTTAAATTTGTTTAAAAAAAGTGTGTGAATAATTTTTTTAAGAATTGGAGAGAATATTATTAAATGATCCTATCTTGAATCTATCATCAGGTAATGATGTGTTTTTTATTTATAGTGATGCTTCAAATAAAGGACTTGGTTGTGTCCTTATACATAATTATAGAGTTATTTCCTATGCATCACGATAGCTAAAAATTCATGAACTAAACTATCCCACTCATTATCTTGAGTTAGCAGATGTAATCTCTGCTTTAAAGATATGTATACACTATCTCGATGGTGAAAAATGTGAGATATATACCGATCATAAGAATTTGAAGTATATTTTCTCACAGAAATAACTCAACATGAGGCAAAGATGCTAGATTGAACTACTCAAGGATTATGATTTTACTATACACTACCACCTGGGGAAGGAAAATATAGTAAAAGATGCTTTGAGCAAAAAAGATCATGGAGTTTTGAACAAGATGAGTGTTAAAAGGGATCCAATGTTTATGGATCTAGTAAATATAAATATGGGAATAATCATGGAAGGTGAAACGTCAATAGTTTTTTAAATGGTTACTAAACCATATTTACTAGAAAAAATAAAATGTTCTCAGACTGATGATGAGGAGTTTCAAAAAAAATAAAGTTTTGAACGATGGGAGATTGATTGACTTCATATATGAAGATGGGATTTTTAAATTTGGGAAGAGACTTTGCATTCCTAACATACATGATCTAAAAAGGGAATTATTGGATGATGCTCATAGCTCCAATTTCTCTATACACCCTGGTAGCAATAAGATGTATAGAGATTTGAAGGAACATTTTTTGTTGGATATCATGAAGAGAGAGATTTGTTATTATGTGTCAAGATGTATGGTTTTTCAACAAGTGAAATCTAGAAGACAACATCCTATAGGATTCATGCAACCTCTTCCCATACCTGAGTGGAAATGGGATGATATTACAATGGACTTTGTCATGGGACTACCAAGTACTCCTAGAAGGAATGATGCAATATGGGTTATTGTTGATCGTATTACCAATTGAGAACATTTTCTTAATATAAAAGAAGATTTACCACTTGAAAATCTAGCAATACTATATATTAATTAAGTTGTAAGACTTCATGGAGTACCCCTATCGATTGTTTGTGATCGAGATCCCAATTTTACATCAAGATTATGGAAAATTCTTCAAAAATCCTTGGATACTAAACTTCATTTGAGCACTGCCTACCACCCTTAAACTGATGGACAATTAGAATTGACTATTCAAACCATAGAAGACATGTTGAGATCCTGCTCACAAGACTTTCAAGGTATTTGGGATCAATATTTACCTCTAGTAGAATTTTCCTATAATAATAGCTTCCATTCAAGTATTCAGATGCCACCTTATGGAGTGTTATATGGAAAAAGATTTCACAGACCAACTTGTTGGGATGATGTTGGTGAAACAAAACTTGTAGGCCCAGAACATTTTGAGGAAACAATGGAAAAGTTGAAGGTTATCCAAACCCACATCAAAGAAGCTCAAAGTCGGAAAAAGAGTTATGCTAATAATCGAATAAAGGATTTGGAATTTCAAGTAGGAGATCAGGTTCTCTTGAAGGTATATCTATGGAAGGTTGTTATACGTTTTAGTAAGAAGGGTAAATTAAGTCTTAGGTACATTGGACCTTTCGAAATTCTTGAACTAATTGGAGTTATATCTTATCGTTCGGCAATGCCTCCATGTCTCTCCAAAGTTCATGATGTGTTCCATATATCACTGTTGATAAAATACATGCCTTACCCAACGCATGTACTCACATATAAAAAAATAGAACTGGAACCCAAACTATCTTATTTTTAAGAGCCTATCAAAATTCTTGATACAAGAGAACATGTGTTGAGAAACTGGACGACTCGTCTGGTGAAAGTTCTATGGATAAATCATAAGATGGAAGAGGAAATGTGGGAAACTGAGGAACTTGTGATGAAGAACCACAGGAATATTTTTTTGTAGTAATATTCTAGAAATTTCGAGGACAAAATTATTTGAAATAGGGGATAATGTAACACCCCATGCTTCTATGGTACATTTCCTTCTGAATAATGAAATAGATTGCATTATACGCAACATGGAGTTTTAATACACCATGACCAATCAAACTAGCTGTTATGAATAGTAATACCCACTTTTTGAAATTTTATAAATTTTATTTTCCAAAATGGACTTCATTTTTTGATTCAGAATATCTAAATTAGCTTAGGGTAAATTTTTGGTATTTTTCTGAAAACTTTCAATTTTTGATGAATAGTGAAAAAACACAGCGTTATTGTTTAAAACCAACCTTTTATTTAAATAATTAGTTATTTTATTTAAATTTATATTAGGTAAAAATAGATACATAACACCTATATATGTTTAATGTAATTAATTGGAGACATTTTATAATAATATTATATATATATATAATTTTATGGGACTTTTTACCGTCTTTTACCCATCTTCTAGGTGCATTTACAAATTTGCATAAAACATAATTTTACCACTTATGTGAATTGAATTTAAAAAATAAGATAGAAATGGTTTACATCATTAAGTATAATGTGGTTCAATAATTTGAAAATAATTTTTGGTGCATAGTAACATTTGACTTTTATTTACCACGGTTAAAAGTAAATAGGATAATTAAAGGTAAAAAATGATATTATAATTACCCTAACACATGTCTTAATTCAATTGGATAAGTTTATTTAGAAAAAAATAATCCTTAGGAATAAAATATGATCCTTTTAGTCAACTTGGATTATATTAGGACATTTATTATTATTTTATTTAAAAAAGAGTTAAAAGCGTTAAATTTAAAGTTTAATAACTAATCCATTTTTAATATAAGGTTATGCATAATAAAAATTCAACTGTAAATATTCATTAGAAAGATAAAATGATTTATTACATAATGGTATTTTATTTATAATTTTTAAGACATTAAATAATTAAATTTATTTATGATACAATGATGATGCAGTAATTACTTTATTAATGAAAAATTAAAATAATTGATATTATAAATATCCAAATAAATGTGACATGAGACTTATGATGAAGTACACTAATTTTATAGGTTAATATAAAATATTAGGGTTTATTAAATAAATTTTTTCTAAGTGATAAATTTGTTATGACTTTCAAAAAAACAAAATACCAAATAGTGTCAAAATTGACATAAATGGGTTTTTAAAGCAAATACTATATTATTAATTGATATAATATTCTTAAAAATCTAGGGTTTGGCCAAAGTACTTATATATGGTTATATATATTAATAATTAACCACTTGGGTTTCTCTTGGCTTTTATAGTATGTTTATTAACCGTTTATTATAATAATACAAGAATATATGGTAAAAGTTAAACTATTTAACTAAGAGTTAAATCTAAAAGATATGGTTAATATGGTGACCTAAACCTGTATAAAAGATATTTTTTGAGATATTTTAGACCCATACCCACATTATCCTCGAAATAAATCATTTCAGATCCATTATATACCCAATATTATTGTATAATAAATTAATATTTCCAGATTTTCCTGAAGTGACCATCACCTCTCTTATAAAAGGGTACTTCCCCTTCTCTCAAAATCACACCTCCAAAGCCATTTGGATCGACCAAATCCTACTCAAATATCCTCCTAACTACCCTCACATCAACCTAGATACCTTAATTTGATCTTAAATCCAACCTATGGAACCCTTTTGATCAACTCAAAAGTAAACACCCGAAGAAGAGGTAATAATTTCACCACCTCTTTCAAAGTTCTTTTCTCCTTCCTCTTCCTCTTTCTTTGTTGTTTTCATAAAAAAAAATAACTCTTGTAACTTATAAAAATTTGATGTTATTATAAATACAGTACAACCATATTCATTATTCTATCCATCCTATTAATAACAATTCACCATACATGCGTACATACAGCTTACCGTCTCCACGTTGTGGTGTAGTTTGTTATTCAAACACATCATTATTTGGATGGGTATAATAATGAGTATAACTAATGTAAATAATAAATATAACATTTTAATTATTCTTTATATAATATATAACATCCAATTACATACTATTTTACCATCAATAGAATGATATTGTCACCCGTGCATACATACAGATTACCATCTCCACGAACGTGATGAAATTCATTCCCCATCATAACCATTCAAGAATAATTTTTATTTTATGATTAAAAATAATTTTTAATAACTTAAAATAATTATGTATATAAATAAAATACATTTTATCCATAAAAAACATGGATTACGTAACCAAGCATATAAAGAAAAACGAATCAGTTAACACTCGAAACAATGATACTACTGCAGTATTATTAACAAAGCAATATTAGAAGATCATATAAGATATCATATTTATGTATTTGGTTCTTATATAATTTAATAAAAATTATTTAACTACTATAAAGGAGTATAACATACCCTCAATCAAGTAAAAGTACAAGGTAAGGGTCAATTCTACAATCTCTTCATTATCCTGTGGTGTTAAAGTCTAGACAAGAGAAACCCCTTCAAAACACTATTTTAAAAGAATACTTGGATCTAAGGGTTGGTATTTTGATTCCTCAAACTCATAGCCCTAGGGTCAGCTACATTGGGATATTTCCACGAACTAGAATCCATCTTTATATAGAAAGAAGTGTATGTTAGATAAGAAAGGAACCTTTCCAAAAGAAGCACATAAATCGGACAGAATCATGTGAATCACAGGAACCACATAAGTTTCTACAATTGCATGACTTGATATAGATCTAATGAATCACTTAAACTAAAAATAATCTCACAATTTCTTGACCCATTATAAGGCTTGTAATCATGTGACCATGAGATGGTCATGTGAAATGTGTAATGATCAAGAGATCACGTGAAAATACTTGAGTTCACGTGAAGCATGAAAAGAGGCCATTTGCATAAGAAATATATCATGATTAAACCAAATTAACAATTATTAAATCAAGTATTAGTTAATAAAGTCATTCAGATTAAGAGGTAACATTAAGAGATCACATGATTGGATCTTGCAAACAGTTCTTATAGTGAGGTCTTGCGAAGAAGAAATGTGAGAGAGAAGGTCACAGGTTCTCTAATGGTATAATTCACTAGTGAAAGTAATTACTTCTCACTATCCTATTTATAAGGCTCCCTATAGAATACCAAAGGTTTATCGAAACACCAAAAGCTTCTTGGGACATCAACTAGTAGAAGCCTTAGGGACTCAGGCTGGCATTAACTTTCCTCAGAATTGAGTCCTCATCCCAACGTACCTTTCTTCTAAGTGGGTATTTTTTACACTCTCAAAATGAGTATAAAAAATTTTATAATCAAAAAAAATACCTAAATAATATGTATTATTTCATCTACCATGGGATGGAAGGATCAATAAGGCTACATGGGTTATTTTCTACACATAATTTATTCATGATCATACAAATACCCTTTTAAAATCCCTTATAATCATGTAAATGATTCCATATGAGATCATTTTATCATGAAATATGTCAACCGATAGATGCTTGAATATTACCCAAATCCCCTTATGAAATAAAATCTGAAAAGGGTGAAAACTCGTGTTATGGAAGTTACATTGATTTTCACAAGAAATAATCATATGAATCACATGATCAATTCACATATCACAAGAAATACCTATAATCATGTCAATAATTCTAGGTTAAAGGCTTTGGGTATGTCACCTTCATCAGGTAAAGGCCCTCGAACACATCCGTCAAATCATGTAACTCCCATTCTAAGTCCTAGAAAAGTGGAGTGATTGTCGAAGAATAATGATTGAATTTTATTTCAAGATCCTATATTGATCATGTGATGATTTGATGGAAAAAATAGTAAAAAGATTAAGGTCTTGGAAAATATCATATAAAAATATGGAAAAGGTGGAAGCCTCATGAGAAAGGAAGTTATGTTATTTTTTATATAATGGGTGGATGCGGTGTGTATGATCGGTCCATTAATCATAAGTAATCCCCAATAACATGCTAACTTTATCACGCGAAGGTCACTGGATATGTCACCTCTATAATGTGAGGGATCTCATGCATGTCCATTTCATCACATGATGTACTAATGGAAAAATGATGGGTGATTTCCATATGATTTATAAAATAAAATATAAAAAATGGAGGAACCCTTATGTGAAGGATAGTAGCATTGATTTTCTTGTTAATTCCCTCTAATGATCCAACTTGATATCGTAAAGGGGCTTAGACAAGTCTACCTGGATTACACAAAGGCCTCTTCGATAGGCATCCTGATCTCGTGAAGACTCCCTAAGTCAGGTTAATCTTGTGAAGGCACTTTGACATATCATTGTGATTATACAGTAACCCTTTGAAAATACAAGGGTCCAATAAATATTTCAATGATGGAATGATTATGTGGTCTCTATTTATCACACGTTATAAGGATGATGGAATAGATGGCCTATGAAAGGTTCCCATGAAATGTTTGATTCTCCACTAACTCAAGCCTATATCTAAAATTTATGCATCGTGAAAGGTAGTGTAGAACCATGGTAGAAAGGACTATAAATTCCTCCCCCTCAACACAAAAAACACACACATGGGATCATAGAGTAAGGAACAGACTTTTGAAAGTGGAAAATCATTCAATCACAAGGTTCCTCCACCATGAAAACTCAGGGAATGACTTAGGGGATGATGTGGAATGAACATGCACTTTGCATGATCACCCTATTGATCATGCAAAAAAAATTTAGTGCATTGGAAATATTATGTGAAGTGGTTTCTATATATCGGTTTGGTCTTTTAAAGTCTTAATAGCACAATCCCAAAAAATAATTAGGTTTTTTATGCAAAAAAAGCTGAAAAATATAGAATCCTTATACAATGATAGATTGTGGATTTTCATGGGAAGGTATCATGTGCTTTATATGACCCATACAGATCTTGAAACAGCAATTGTTAATTTCATCCAAGTCACGTGAAGTCCTCCGAACATGTTAACAATGTCACTCAAAGTCCTCAAGACAAGTTATCTAGGCCATGCTACACCATTGGATGTTTCTTCTTCGATCACGTGATGGCTCCCCAAAATGTCATCCTTAATCATGTGACACCCTTGGATTTTTTTATGTAGATTATGTGAAGGTCCTTGGAAAATTAGGATGTATCACATAGTGTCCCTCTAACATATCTTCTTCAATCATATGAACCACATTTTAAATGTCATCCTTGTCATATGGTAGCCCCCAGACATGTCAGATGGATCTCGTGACCATTCCTAGAAATATCTGTCTGAAAACTAAGACATTTCCTTGTATACTCAAACATGTCAGGAAGACAATTATGGGCAATTCCATCAAACATTTCAATCATTTCATGCAAACACCTTGGGACACAACAACCTTGTCTGATAGACACACTTGGGAATACACAATATTGAACTATATGGAATCTGATTCATTCTATAAGTACTATATTTAGGATGCCATCCTAAGGTCTGACCTCTATATTGAACACCCCTTTACAGCCACCCTAGTGCATGAGGCATGTATCCATATACAGTGAATATGGTCAATTGGTATCCCTTGTTTCTCTCACTAAGCATGACTCATGTGGGCATAGGGATTTCCAGCGATCATATCACTGGCATCATAAATTTCCCCCATTCATGGAAACCTCAGTGTGTAAACCCCATTTAGTGGAATGATACAACTACCCCCATAAAAGGGTATCCACATCAGTGTAATTCCTAAAGGCATTCCCATATTAGTAAACCCTGGGGAAATAACCCTCACGGGAGTTGATTATCATTAACTACCCATCAGTGAGTTGAGGGTGGATTGAACTATGATGACTCTAATTCCTGTTATAAGCATGATATATATGAAAAATTCCTAAGGATCAAGTTATATACAAGGTGCCTAAGTTCCCTCATGTATGTCCTTTATGAAAGATGTTAAACTTCATATCTTGGATTCTAATTAACTAAATGGGTTTTTATTCTAGTTATACACATTATATGTAGGACACCTCAAGATGGTTCAATCCCATCTTCAAAACTCCAATCACCTCCCTAGATAGTAGTAAACATCATAGTTCCTAGTTTTACAGCTTCAAAATATGAACAACTACCTATTAATGAGAAATAATGGTAAATATATGGAGAACCTCATATACATATAGAGGGCCTTATTAATAGAACCCTCTTTACACATATAAGGATTAAACACCTAGTCATTTTATTAGGGTAACCAGTCCTACATTATAATTTTAGAAGATATTCAAGAACATATATTGAATCTATAAGAGAGTCCCAGAATAGGGAATAATTCCCACAAAAAGGGTGTGATGAGCCCAAACACTCATCTTCTCGACCAATGTGAGTTCCTATGTGTCATTTGTTATGAAGCCCTAAATGATCACCTACCTTTTTAAATTAGGTTTGTACCTTGGTATGAATGTGGGGGGCACTGTGAGTTTTCAAAAGAGATAAATATGGTGAACCTAGTGTGAATGATTGTGCACCCATACTTGAACCCTAAATAATTAATCCTCAAATAGGAAACAAAAATGGTAAACCCAGTGTGAAATCATGTAACGGAATAATAATTTAATCATTCTAGGAATCATTCTCCTTGCCTACTAAACTCTAGGAACTACATTATCTTTAAAGGAAATAAAATCCTAATGAAATTATGTCTTTAACGGATAGTATTCTTACATATAATGCTCAATTCCTTTCTAGGAATAATTTTAACAAAGTATTCATTGGTTTATATTGAAACTTTTTTCATTTTTAGATAGATTCAGCAATGATTTTTTATTATTATAGTAACATGACTAGTTTTAATTATTCTATAATTGAGTTAGAGGACTATTATAACTTATATAGATTTCTTAATTTTTATTCCCCTCTAAAAAAACTCTATACACTTGGAAAGAATTTTTCATCTATATATATGCCAATATTGTGGTGTGGTATTGGTCGTAGAAGGGTCTAGATACATTACATAAATGGAATAAATTTTATTTTATATTTCTTCCACTTATCACACTAATAAGGTCATCTATTCTACTTGATAATTTTCTCTCTATTATGAAATTATGTATCTTATTTATATTATTTCATTATCTTAAATAACATTAAGAATATAACTTCAAATAATTTGTTTTTAAGCATTAATACTCTATTTACGGGAGAATCTATAATGATTTTCAACTAAAATCCATAATATAAATTATTCATTTAAATTCAAACATGTAGGCCATGATGTATAAATTTATAATGAATCTTCTTAAAGCATGAATATTCCACAAAATATGACTCCTCATCCTGTTGATTGAACTTTTGAATTTAATTTAAAAACATCACTATATTCATATGTGGGAAGTAATTATCACAAAAAATCCAACATTTTTCATTTAGTGATGGAACCAGTTTGAAATCTCTTAATCCAACTTTTTTCTCTATCTTTTAGTGAAAGAATAAATTCCTTAAATAATGAAACATTATTAAAAACTAAGTCGTTCTTTAAAGTTTCATATATTTATAAAAACATATATAAGTGTCTGTGTAGATATTCATTTTATATGTTACCCAGTTTTCCCATATTCTAGATCATTTCAAGCATGATTAACTTTATCTTAAAGTAATTTAGTTGAATTGGTGAATAAAAATACCTTATGTTGTATAATAAATAGTTAATAGATTATAATCCATGATGTCCCTCCCTCTTGGATAGGTTTATTCTATATGTCACATAATTATTTCACAGTACAACCCTATAAAATATTATTCTCTCTTAGAAAAATCTGTCTCCATTCATACAAATTGTTGGTTGATTATAAGGTATAATGCGATTTTGGGGTTATAGAATAAAGGTTATTTTATTTTATATTACCTTGATCTAGTATTAGTAATGCATCTCATGCACCTTTGACCAAAAAAGATAAGGAACAAACATATCAATTGTGTAAAAGAATGAAAATGTAAAATGAAATAGAAAATAATATATATGATATAATCAACAAATAAATTTAAAAAAATATTTTTTGTTATGCCTCCAATAACCTTGCCTAAAATATCTATGCTTCAAATGGTTTGGTTACTTTCCATGGATTCTAGATGAATTTTAAAAATTTATCATTACTCATCTAAACACTAAAACTACTAAATTATACTATAACATAAAAATTATTTCGATACCTATAAAAATATTAAATATTAATGTTCTTTATTCACTAATTTTCAAATCTATCATAGATTTCAAAAATATGTGATTTAATTATCTCAATTAATATTAAAATTATTTATTAAAACTAATATAAAATCAAGTAATAATAATTCAATTTCAAAGGGTTTTACTAAAATATAAAATTTCATTCACTCGTGAATTTCATTGAATCAATTAGTTAAATGGTTATCATGGAAATTAGATTTAATTTTAAATCAAATAATACTATTTTAATTAATTCAAATTCCATTCCCAATGAAATAAATTAGCTAAGGTGTATTAATTTTTAAACATTTTTTAAAATCTAAAAATATAAATTATTTTTCATAATTTAATTCATAATATCATTTGATATTTCTTCCCTTGATAACTATATTTTTCAAACAACTACCATGGAATGTGATAAAATAATAATCCTCATAGAAACATTAAATTAAAAAATAATTCATAAGTGAACATGATTGATAATTCATGTACACATCCTTCTACTTTTGACCAAATATATCTCATGTTACATAGCCACTCTTGACTGAAAGATCTCCATAAAAAAATGAAAAAATCATCTTGAAAGTATATTTTAGAATAAAAGAAATTATTTACTAGAATAAAAAAATATGGAAAAAAAATTAAACTCACTAAGTTTATTAAAAAAAGGTTTTTGTTTTCTATTTGTAATGAAAAATCAGATTTCTAAAGATAGTTTCATGAAAACCCTCTTAAAATTTAAATAAACACATTAATTTATAAAACTTAACACACTAGGATGTGATTCTAGTTAATACATCTTGATGAATTTATATTGAAATAAAAATGACATGTTTTTCTCTATAGATTGACTAAAATTACTTACACTAATTATATTGAAATATTATCCATTAAATATGAGGTTATTCCATGGTGTGGTTTATTTATATTAGGTGTTTTATATTGTTTCATCATGATATCTTTGGGATATTTTAGTGTTAAAAACGAGGCACTTTATCTCATTTATTATCATCATCACCACATCAATAAATGGAAATAATCATTGATAACCATGAAATTATTCTCATAATGGATTATATATATTCCTATCATTCTATATTAAGGTATAAATTTCAATTTACTATAGTATTTATTTTATGTTCCAATGAAAAACAATTTCATGACATGAAATCTTCAACGAATTGTATTTATATAATAATATTCAATGTGATACAAACATTTCTAGATAAACTACTAATCTCAAAATAACTAGAAATTTTTAAATTATAACAAAAATTTGACATAATAAAGCTCATTTTTCATTAAATTTTATCTAAAAAATAATTACTCAAATTAATTATTATTACTAAATTCACCAAATACGTTTTTTTATTTTCAAAATGGTAGTTTATAGAATAATTATAGTGTTTTATCAGTTTAAGTTATCGCATTTACCTCAGGTTTTGTTCTTTTATCTTATATATATATTTTAAAATCTTGTATACCATATATATGTCATCTCATGTATTATTAAGGAATGTGGAATGGTGATTTATTATGAGGAGAAGATGGAGGGAGTGGTCATGAAAATTTTGATTTCTTTATTCAATAGGTATATAAGAATCTAATTTAAACTAGACTCATTTTTCATTTTACATTGCATGAATCTCAATGTTGCCTCTCCCTCTTGGAGGATTTATGTGGCATTGGAGGACGACCTTAAAATTGATTTTATAGTGTCTCACATATTTAGATAGGGTAATTTAATTGATGATTACCTTACCAATTTGGGTTTTGGGTAAAGGAAATGTCCCTAGAAATTTGAAATCCCTGATTTGATTAATTATTGTCTATTCCATGATATTTGTAAAACTATATTTTTTATATTTTTTTAATTTTAATTCCCTTGAGCCTATATTAGATGGATTTATTATTATTATTTTATGTCATACCTCTCTCTATTAATGTAGTGTTATTATATATTCATATAAATATTAAAATCACCATCTCTAAATCATTTATTGGATAATTATATTCACGGTGATTTAGTTTTCATGATTCATTGGAAAAAACCATTTCATTTTACATAAGTATGAAACCTAATCCATTATTTGATGCATCATTATAGATTAAAAATAATTCTTTTAATATTTATAAAGTTAATAATAGTTTATTGATCAATAATTAATTAAGATCTTCAAACAATTATTCATCTTTATTCTACTATGTGAATTTAACCCAATTACATATTAACTTAGTTAATAAACTAGTTAAACAAGATAAATTATTAATAAATCTTTGAAAATAACCTTCTAATCCAAGTAATATATTATTTTAAATTCATGTAATTTAACCACTCTTTAACCACTATTCTCTTTGAATGGGAAATGGATAAACCATCCTTAGTAAAAATTTGGTTAGGTAAAGTGATTTATTATATAAATAATTCATACATACAAAAGTTCCCATAAAAATACTTTTCTATCCTTGTTTTTAATACTATTTTTAAGGACTTTTATTCTCCTTATAACTTCTTGAGTATATTAATATACCATAAATAAAGGCCACTAAAAATATATTAGTAAAAATCCATTTGGAAATTTTTGTGATTTTTGACAAGGGTATTGAAAAGGATGTTATAATACTTATAAAGGTGCCTTAGAGATCATAAGATATTCAATATAAGGTTTAGAGGTATCTAGTACAATATATGATGTGGAATAGAGAACCATGACTGTGGATGTTTCAAAATTGAAATTAATTCTACACAATGACATTGTGAGTAGAATTTCACATTAGAAGAATCCATATAAAAATAATAAATTGCAACATGAAAATTTCATACATCATTTTCGAGGTTGAGGAAATATTAGTGAAAAATATAAAAGTTAAAAACATTAGTATATGAAATGAATATGTTTTTCAAATTCATCTATGTGAGTTTTCTTTATGGATTGGTAAAAATGGAAAACTAGTTGATACCACCAATAGTGGAAACCAAAGTGGGTTTTTAGAATCCCTGTTGGAAGCAGGGTGGCCTGGAGTGGGATTTTTTTTCTACGTAGGTAACTTAAGTAGGTCCAGTTTAAGATGGATACTAGGGAACCCAAATGTTATGAATAAAGTTTTTTGATTATTGATATTTTGATTCTGAAGAGTAAAATAGTGAAGTGGATTTGGTTTTAGGACCATGTTGTGATGGAGTTGAGTTTCTGGGATCATAGGTTTAAATTTTCAATCTTACTGGTGGAAAACATGAATTTAATGAGTGATCAAGACTCCAATTAAATGAGGTATCCAAATGAAAATACCCCTCTAAATAAAGGTGTATTAATGGTCTATTTTAAGGGTAACCTGGGGATTCTATAAAGGTATGAAAGTGATTTATTTCTATTTTAAAATTAAGAATAACAATCATGGAAGGATATTAAAGAATAGATAAAGCTGAATGAAAAATTTAGAGGAAGGGATTCTAGGATTGTGTAAGAAATTTGGAGGAGTGAGTTTTATAATGGATTAAAGTAGATCATAATTGATACACCACTCTACTTTAAGATCACATCTTGTCCATGTGGATCAAAATAATGAAACTCGTGGAGGTAGTGAGTTATTTAAGTGTGTGAGAGTAGTGAATTATTAATTTATATGATTTTTGTCAACCTATAAGGTCAATGTGAATGTTCTAAATAGCAACCAACTATTAGTTTGTTTAGTGTTTCCAGTGAATAACAAATTTTCATTGAATGATCCTTGGATTATCGAATTTTGTGTGAACCAATTAAATTACTTTATTTCCTTTTATTATTAATTTATCAATTTTTATCAATTTTGAGAGATTAGGTTGTTCCTAATAATTGTGGAATAAGAAATTTGGTGAGGGGTCAATTGGAAAAGATCAATATATCCTAATTCACTCCCCTCATTCTATTTACCTTTCCTTAGACTAACAAGTTGTATCAAAGATAAATTTTATTTGTGTATTATTCTCTCCCTGAAGTGATGTTTATGGTTTTTAATCATAAATAAATTCTCATATTTGATGGTAAAAATTTACAACTATTATATAATCAGATGCAAAATAACTTTTAATCATTGGAAATGTATGTCTACAAGGATTACTTCATGAGATTTTTAAAATAATGGAAATTATAGATTTATAAAATAATCACAAAATATGACTTGATTATGATTCTAAAATATTAAATGTGATAAGAGGTGTTCTATCCAAATCAATTTACATAAATGTAATATAATATTGATCCTCACATTACATGTAGTAAAAACTCATCAACATCTATGAAGGTTATTTTAAGGTATATGAAGCTAAATTATAGGTACGTTAAAACAAGTAAAAGAATTTTATGATACACCAAAATGAGTTTGAAAATGAATTATTTGATAATTTAAATATCATTACGTAAAATATGTGTAGACTCAAAGAAATCCCTGATTCTATCAAGATCGTGAAGAAGATCCTGAGAATATTACCGTTTAATTTCAATGAGAAGGTTTTGGTTATTAAAGAAAAGGACACAGAAAAGATTATAATAGATATTATTCACAACACTCTCATTATATATGAGATGAGTAATAATTAAAGTTACACTTTAACAAAGGATAATTTATATTAACCGGTATTAAAGGTGATAAAGAAAAATTCGATGGAATATCATCCCAAAGGTAGGGAAATTGATAAGGTGGTATATTTCCTTACCTCAAACATCAAACAAAGAAAAGGAATATTAAAATTCATGATTACACTTTATTTCTTTCAATGTGTAAAATTATTGAATCTCATAGAAAAGTGAACTAATAAATTCTGAGAAAATGATAAATATGAAGATCCCATGAAGAATTCATCAAAATGATTGAAAGGTAAGAGGACCTCACAATATAAATTCACCAAAAAGAATAAATTTCATTCAAAATATGATTTCATATTAGAAGAAACTGAAATTAAAGAAGTTGAATGTTTCAAAAATATTAGTGAGAAAATTCTTGTGGTTGTTATAGAAAAACCATAACTATAGGACAGTAATGATAAAAGCACTGAAATTGAGGGAATAATCGACCTCAGGGTGAAAATAAAAGATTCACTTAAATAGATAAATGATTATATAGATAAAAAATAATAAATATAATGGATTGGTATGTGACTTAAAGCTATATATTCAGAAGTAAGAATAAGAAAAATCCAAGTTGATAGACAAGGTTTAATGGCTAAAATCTGCAAATTCTTGAAACTTAGAGAAGGAAGTTGAGATTATGATCAAAATTTAATATGATGAAAAGATTATCAAGGGTTTTTTAGATTCAATAAAATATAATGTCAAAAGGATCATAGAGATTAAAGGAATTGTTTTTCCATTTTATGAAATCTTGATGAATAATAAATAATTTTTACACCTAACATGACATCAAAAATATGGAATAGGAAAGTTGTAGAAAAAGATAAGGAGGTTAATGGGGGTTAATATAAAATGTATATAATTTCCCACAAGTGCAATGATTAAAATATATAGGTAATTTTATTAAGGGTCTTGATCAAAAAAATTGGTTGATGTTAGAGAATAAGAACCTAAACCTTAAAATGGAGTGTATTTGAGTGATTCATAAAGACCCAAAAAAACAAAACTATTGCAGTGAGGACACACAATAGAACACCACAAATATAGTGTCACTATTTTGGAAATATGGGACATGAACTATATGTGTGCTCTATAGAAACAGATGAATTTAAGGGCTCAATATCAATAATAATAAGTATGCATAAATTCCAATGATCGATCTGTTTTTAATAGTTATTTCTTTTTGTGTTAATGCTTTAAACACAAAGTCACTAATTTATCATTGAGGGTAAAAATAAGTGTACTTATATATATATAGATAAGTATACTTCAGCAGATCAAATATTCATCAAGTGGAAAAAATATTAATAATATTTTTTCTATTTGATAGGATGAGTTTGATCCAATAGATTCGAAGGTGGAAAAAACTCATTTTACACTAGGAAGGAAAAAATGTAAATGGATCATAAATAGAAAATATAAGAAGGTTAATTTAATGATTTTTTCTTTGAACTTGATTTATTAGATAGGATTTTTTATCTTTGAATATTGATTCAATTCACATATTATTAGAAACTAGAATATTATAACATGAATCGAATCTGACAAGAAAGTTGTCATTCATTTTGGAAATAATTAAGGTTCAAAGATAATTGAATCTAAAAAAATAAAAACATATATTCAATGACTTGATTCACGTGGATATATTAGAAGATAAATTCCTTGGTCATAATTTACTAAGTTTAAGTCATGTGACATGGGAAATCTGGTAAATATCAACAAGAGGGATTTAATCATCAATGGAATAAATGGTATAATTGTAATGTAATGGAGTTTTTAAAGAGGTAATCTCTATATAATTAGTGTAAAAGAAGATATATGATGTATATATAGAGAATAATAGAATAAGTTATTACATAAGTTGATTGGTCAATTGACCCAAAATTCTTGGAAAGACATGGTGAAGAATGATGGAGTGGGTGATATCCCTAATATTTCACGAGATCACACTCACATGTGTGATACTTCACAAAAAGGGAAGATCATATGGAAGTAGTATAATCCAAGGGATAATAATTTTAAGAAATTAATTTAGTTGGTAAATTCTAGTGTGTGTGGTAAAATATCACCCAATACCATGGATAGAAAAAGATATTATATTTTGTTTATCACTTATTACAATGTAATGGCAGGGATAATGGTTATTTTTCACAAATTTGAAGTGTTCAAGTGAATTATAAATTAAATAATATTATAAAATAAGTTTATCAGGTTGAAAATTCATAATTTATAAAATTATAATAGTATAGAAGTCACTAAAATTAAATGGATTATTATTTCAAGAAGCATGGGATAAGACACCAAGTTTCTACGGTAAGGACTCCTTAATATAACTGAGTCATTATGAGGAGGAAGTAAATTTTTAATAATTTTTATTAGTTTATTATCATATATATGTAATTACCAAAGAAATATTGGAATGAGGAGAGTTATTATATAAGTTTAAATCTCAAATAGATTTGTATTATTTCTTAATGAAGGGAAGATGCCCTTTGAGATATGGTATGAGAATAAGCTAACATTGAAGTAATTTTGTATCTTCAAAAGTAAATTTTTTATTCTTGATAAGGAGAATATCCAAGAGATTTTACACCATGGGGATGAATATATTTTTCTTATATATTCATATAAAATAAATTCATGCTATATGTATTGGTAAATTTATTGAAATTAAAGAGGTAATTATTGTGGAAAAAGAGCTGATTTCAAAAACTAGTAAGTATATTTCACACCAAAACAGTGAATACTTCTCATAATAGATTATTGATAAAGTGAGAATATTAGTAGGGATCACATGGCATTATGGTTGACTTAGAATAAGAAACCAATTATGTGGAAACCACAATAGGTTCAACAGTTGCTGAGAAAGAAACTAGTAAGGTAGAAATCAATGAATGGTGTTGGTGAATGAACAAATCCAATGAAAATATAAATAATTAATACACTATAAAAAACCTCTATATTATATAAATTAGATACTAATAGCTTTTATGATTTTTTAATGATGTCAATTGGGTTAAATAGTTTCATGATGTATTTAACAAAATTGAGAATAATGAGACATGGGGTGTTCACCTGAGGCTGGAAGACAAGAAAATTATTAGAACCAAAGGGAATTTAATTAATAATATCAATGAAGATGGAAAATTAGAACCAAAAAAATAATGGGTGGTGTGTAATAGGTATTCCTAAATATATGGAATTTATGTTGATGAGATATTTGAACTTGTTTCCCAATTGAAATCTATTTGAATTTTCTTGGCTATATTAGTTCAAATATGATTTATGATATTCGAAATGGATATCAAATTAGTATTCCCCAATGTAGTAATTGAGTAGGTTGTGTACATTGAGAAATTTTATGGATTTTTTATAGATTAATTTGAGAGAAAAGTTTATTGGTCGAATAGATATTTGTATGGGATAAAACAAGTACCAGGATATTGATACTCAAGTCTTGATCAATACATGAGAGACCATAGGTTCAAAAAAGGGTGATTTGATCAAAACCTATGTATTAATAAGGAAAATGATAAATGGAAATTGGTTCTTATTTTTTTGGATGATATAATCTTTGGAGGATCATATAATGCATAATGAAATCTGTTTATGGAATAAATGAGCTGTGATTTTGAAATGTCCATGATTTGGGAGTTAACATTTTTTTTGGTTTATAGGTAACTCAAGAAATGGATAAAAAATTTATTTCTCAATAAAAATATACTAAATAATTTATCCATAGGTTTTTAATAGTGGATTATAATCCTATGAAAACTCTAGTGGCTAACCTGATTAAGTTCTAAAGATATGTGGGTGGAAAGGAGTCCAATATCATAAATTATAGGTATCTTATTAGAATTATATTATAACTAACAGTGACATAAACTAAAATTGTGTTTTACACATGTCAAGTCACATGATATAAAAATATTACTAAGTAAATACACATGATATTGCTAAAAAATATTCTTGGTTACATCAATATCACATTGGATTTCATATTTTTTATAAAAAACATCATAGTAGGAGTTATTGGGACACATGGCTATGAATTGGACTAGTTTAGAGTATTTTCATAATTTGACATTGGGAAGTGCATTATATATTGTAATTTTTAGTATTTCTAGGATAAGAAAGAAGAAATATTATATCTAATTATCACTATAGATCTGGAATATATAGTGGCTACTCAATCATGTACACAAATACTATGGATAATGTAATAGCTTGAGGATGTGAGAGTTAATGTGAAATGTTTTATTTCAAATAAGTATGGTAACTCAGGTTCTTTTAATATTAACAAAAATCATGTGCATAATTCAAGTATAGAAAACATATAGATAAAGTATAATTACATCAAGGAGAAGGTTTAGTAAGGGACAGTGAAATTTGAGTACATGTAGACATAGGAATAGATTGTAGATATCATGAAAAATGAACTTCCCAAAACTAAGTTTGAGAAATTTTGATTCGATCTTGGAGTCGAAAAAATTCCATCAAAATATATTTTTTTGGAGTAAGAGTCTCATATTCCCCCATAGTATCTTATATTTATAGTATAGGATGGTAGATATATTATATTGAATGTTTGGATTTCTAACTTTATTTTTTGAACTTTTAGAGAAGTTGTCTTTGGTTTTATTAACAATGAGGGATAAGGTGTTGATAAGATAAATGGTGGAAGTTTTAAATGATCAATGATGAAATTTAAGATTGTTTTTTCTTATTTTCAAAGGGAGAGATATATTATTTTGGTTCCATAAAAAGGGGTGGAGTGTTTGATCACTTATTTAGGATGAGTGGTATCTTAGAAGAGTGTAAAACAACATGAAAATTAGAAAAAGTATTTAATGAGGGGATTTTCATTTAATTGTTGTTTCTCAAGATCATCTTGGATAATATAAGATTAGAGTTAATGATTTTTTAATCATTGACGCACTATATGAAGGTGTAATTTTTCATATTATATAATTAGGTCAGTTCTAAAATTCCCATATAAGAAGATGGTGAATATTATATGATGATTTGGAAGGGTTTTCAACAAACCCAATGGGGGTATTATTAGAAAAAATTTCATAGGATATTTTTAGGGTTAAATTTTTTGAAAATAATATTGAAAATTATGTTGTAATAATTTTAAAGGATCTTTTAAGATCTTAAGAAAGGATAGATAACAATTATAGGTAGCTAGGAGAATTAAAAATGATTGTTCATACTATGTGATAGATTACCATGATTGTGGTGGTTGAAAAATGATGAGTAATTCTAAACCACGTCATGGTGTATATAATTTTACATTATAATAATACCTATACAAAATTCGGAACTACAACATGGGAATTTTTGAAGTTGTGTCCAAGGTTGATAAATCTCAATGAAAAATGGAAAATGGAAAAATTACACAGTATGTGACACATATTTTTTCCAAATTAATTAGCATAAGGTTTTTTTGGGATCATAAGAAATGGGTAACTAGTGGAGACCAATCTGTGGTGGACATTATGGTGGGTTTTTTAAATCCCTATTTTAAATGGGGAGGCATGCCCTAGTAATTTTGGTTATCATGGGGTACTCATGTAAGGCTAGTTGAAGTAGGATTTTGGAGAACCCATGTGTGTTGAGTAAGTCATGTTGAGTATCAAGATTATAATTTTGAATAGAAAAATAATGAATTTTGGTATTTTTCATTTCAAAGGGAACATTTCCTGGTGAAGTAATATGTAATTTTTGTCATTACACTATGTCATAGTGAGCAGGTTAAAAGAGTATTACAAATTAATTTACATGAAAAGTTTTTTGGGTATGAGTGATAGATATAATTTTCATTCCATGGAGGTTCCCATGGAGACAGACTTCATGTCATGGTGGTGATAGACACACCATTGTCAAAATGAGTCAGTAGACTCATAAGTTCTAATTTCATAACTTTTAGGTAGAGGATTCAATAATTTAATGAGTGATCTTGAATTGAAATTTATAGAGTAATCTAGATGAATTTACCCCACATAAATAAGGTTGATTAATTATCTATATGAAGGGTGACATGGTGATTATATAAATATATGATAGAGTTATATTTATCATTAAAAAAAAGGAAGAAGTATTGTGGAAGGAATGTTAAGAATAGATCACAGAGAGTTAGGGATTTCGAGGAATAGGTTCTAGGATTGTACTGGAAAGTCAGAGGAAGGAGTTCATTAATGGATGAAGGTGGATCAGAATTGATGCACCACTCTAGTGTAAACTCACTTATTGTACATATGGATCAATAAAACAAAACTCTTATAGGTAGGGAGTTGTTAGAGTGTGTTAGGGAAGTGATTTATAAACAAATTTGGGGTTATAAAACAATAGTTATAGTGTTTTCACTCTAAATTATAACCAACAAGAAATGCGCTTTGTTTTTAAAGTGCATGAAAAAATATCCTTCCATACTCCTTGGATTTACCTAGTTTTGGAGAACCATGTAATTTAATTGTGTCCTTTTATTTATTTATTTATTTATTTATTCATATCAATTGTGAGGGATAGGAGTGTTCTTAATAATTTTTGAAAAATATCATTAGAAAGGGGTCATTTGGTAAAGATTGAAATACCTTGATCCCCCCCCCACTAGGGTATTTACCTTTACTAAGACCCAAATATATATAAATATATATATATATTCAAATAAAACTATATTCATTAAATCCATAATTATAGAGGAACTATTTTTTAACCTAGATGGAATAATTTTGAATTCATAGTGTCCATACATTTTATAAAAAAATTATTGATATATCCTTTGTCTTTACATTTAGATAATGTTACCCTAAAAAGATTATTTTTTAAGGAATATTGAGGACTTTAACGTTATTAAAATAATCCATAAATATGTGTAAATAATAATTTTATATTTTTTGTATTATTATTTATCTCTCTATAGTCAATGAATAGTCTCACTAACAAATACTTTTACATCACAAATATGGTAGGTTGTCCCTAAGATGAAATGCTCTAAGGAATAAATCACTTATAACAAAACTCTTATTCTTATTTATTTAGTTCCATTAACACCATTGGATACATAAAATATGGTGTATTTAATATGGTATTTTCATTAAGAATGATATTAATAGAAAATTCAAATTATATATACAGTTAAAATAAAATCAATTCATTATAAAATGCATCATGTAATCTTGTATGTCTAGTATATATTTAATTATTATACCCTAAATTACTGTAATTTTTATTTCCCACACTTTATCACTAATGATCTCACTAATATTATCCTTAAGGTATTCTTATTATCATGATTTGGGAAAAGAAATATTCCCTCTAAAAATAAGTGATTCAATACTCTTATACAAAATTATAACCTCACTTGTTCTATAGATAAGTTAAACTTTATAATTAGAGTGATAATGCATCCCATATATTACATCAATGTCCTTCATCAGCATGAAAACTATATTTGAAACTAGGGACCAACCATCAATTGTAATCTATGAAATCTCATATATTTGTATTATAATTAAAGTCTCACTTTGTGTTTTAATAGAAAAAAAATTCTCAATTTATCAAGATGTGACTCAATATTTTTTGAATACTTGGAAGAGATAAAATAATGCACAAAACTAAAATGATGAAATGTATAAGATATTTTTTAATGTATAATCATAGTTCCTATAATGAAATTATTTATATCTTTTCATTTTTTTTCATTTTCACAATAAATAGTGGAACTTTATCCCTTATCCTCTTATTGGTAAACTCCTCTATTTCTTGGAGTAGCAATTTGAATAGTGACCCATTTACTTATAGCTAGAAAATTATATAGTGATTTATTCTCTATTTCCATTAAAATAATGAGTTTTTTCCCTTATTCTCCACACTTGGAAACTCTATCCTTTTAAACATGATCTAGGATACTTCTTCACATATTTTTGATAAATTATAAAATTCACTCATATTTTTTATCCCTTATATATGGTATTTTTTAGGGAATTCTACCATTATATTCATCTCCATATTTCCATTAAGAATGATTGATTTCAAAAATCACTTCTCTTTAATAATAAAAATTATATAATATTATTTTGATACTAAATACCTTTAGAATCATTGCCTTAATCTATCAAATAATTAGTAAATATCACTCTTCAATATGTTTATATCCTCTCTAACATTCATCCCTAATCTTATAATGTTATATTCAGGCATGGTAGTTTTCACCTATACCTTTTTTTATAGAATAAAGAATTTATTTTCTCTCTCAATTCATTGATTATAAGTAAATAATTCTCAATAAATATTTATTTAAATTTCTTCCACTCAATGTTTGTATTCTCTTTCTCACTTTATTATTTTGAATTAATAGTCACTATTGATTAATGATTTCCTTTATCCAATATATCTCAATTATAACTTTCCCCCTTTTAATGGTTTAAAAATCTATGAAAATATTTTTCAAGGAATTGATTTATTTCATACAATCAAATAGATTAGTGGTCTCACTAAATGGTAGAGGTTTCTAACTCATAAATCAGTCCAAGGTTGTTATACGTTTTTAAGGGGAAATGGGTTATTCTATATAGGACTAGTTGTTTTCTATTACCTTGGTTTACTACCCTATTATAATGATAATTTCATAAATTATAATAATTTAATCATTAACTTATTCATTAAGTAAATATATTTAGTGGATATAGCTATAGACATGGTTTCTATTTCATCAAGCAATTCCCATTTTCCAAACGTATTCATATGCTAATTAATTATTCATTGGTACTATGAACTATAAATCATGGTAAAAATTTCATCTATTATATATATTAAATTCATTTAATATATATTTATATCAAATTCTCCACACATTCTAGAATATTTTCAAAAAAATCATAAGTGTTAATTATAAAGTCTTTATTCTCTACCTATGTTAATCTATATTTTGTTCCAAGGTTTTATACTAAAAATTATAATGATACCAACTATAAATCCATAAATTAAATCACCTAAATTTGGTGGATAATTATTTCATGGAAATATAATGCATGTGATAACATACAAAAAATCCAATGTTTAGTGATACATACATACACATCAGAATTGTATGAAAAAACTTAAAGTCTGTGATATTGAAATAATTATACCACGTGCATTATTTATGCTTCATTCAATCATAAAGATATCATACATAATATTACTATTAATTACATGGTTAAATGGAGGAAAATAATATAGGATTGATCTTATATGTTTATCATTGGATAAAGTATCAAATAATATGCATACATCATAATCATGGAATGTGTAATATAAAAAATAATCAATAAAGATATATATCAATGAATTCATGAGAATAAATTAATGAATATATAATTATGGAAAAAATAATGATTGGGATGAATATTTTTTGATATCATAAACATAATGAAGATCCTTTGGTATCAAATAATGCTAAGAGAGGGGTAAATAAATGTTCTTATAACACTTTTAAAACTTTTTACTATATTTTCACATTTTCTTCTATATCACTTAAGGATTCTCAATCATTTAACACTTCTCTTTTTTTTAATTATACCTAATGAAAATCAGAACCAAATGGTAACCAAAATTGATATTTTTTTCAATTTTCACCACTCAATTTGATTGACCATTTAATGGTGTGTAATAATTGATATATCATTACACACAAGTAGTTTTATATTTATCAAAATTTGTTAAAAGTAAAAATAAAAGGATGGACATGAAATTTATTTTATAAAGTGTCTATTTATAAATAGTTGTTCCTTATAAAAAAATTAAAAAAATATATTTTGGGAAAACATGATGAATAGAAATGAAAGATAAATTTAATAATAAGAAGATGTTACCTTCATCATTTCATTTTATTAACACCATGAGATCTTAAATTGAATAGAAAATTATATAGAAATATATATATCAAGAACCTAAATTTAGCTAATTTTATTTCTTCCAAAAAATAACTTAATAAAATATGAATTTCTATTACTTCTCATGGTATCCCTTGAACATATTTTATAATGAATATAATTAACAAAAATTATATAAATTAATGAAATCAATAGAAAACTCATAAAAAACTATTTTTGGTAATCTATTGATTATATCACCTTATTGAGTTCCCAAAAAAAATCAAGTGTAATAAATAACATTCTCACACTTCCTTATATAACCCTTATAATGTTATAAATTTATAAAAATTCCACAATCCAATAAAAATATATAAAAAATTAGTTTCAAGTGGAAAAACTTCACTAGACTTCACCAATATTTTTATACCCTTAACATAAAAATATATAATTAATATACATTAGTCAATGTATGCTTATTTTACTTACCATGAATACAAATATATTCAAAAATAGAAAATTTTCCCAATAAATGATTGAATAAATGCGTAATAATGTGGAGACACATACAGAATTCTTAACCACGTGCATATTCCCCAAATAATTTCACTCGTAAGGGTTGGAATACCAGCTAAGATATCATGAATTCCATAATAAGACTCAGTAAAACAAATAAAGTTTTTTTAAATTCCAAATATTGGTTTGATTTAACTTGGGTTATAAAATAAAATTTATTACTAAATTTTATAAATTTTAATGAAAATATCAATCATATTATATGATGGCAAAAAAAATTATTATTTTAACTGGAAGGAACTTTTTTATTCTATTATTTTACTACATTCAAACTTATTAAAAAATAAATTATTCTCAGAATGAACTAAAACTTTATAAAAATATTCCAGAAATATTAAACACATTAATAAATTTCCTTTGAATCATTTTTTATTAAGTTTTAATAGTTCAATAGTTTCTTAAAATAATATCATGTTCTTTATCACATGTTAAATACTCATTGATAATGATAATTGAACTCAATGTCACATAGTTTCTAAAAATATAATCACTTTATAATGATCTATAAATTAAAAAAATTATTCTATAAAAATTATGTACACATTCTAATGTATTTTTCAATAATATCAAAAGTGATGTTAGTAATAAATTCAAATCAAAATACCATGAATTAAAAATTAGAAAATAAATTACAATCATTCCAACTTCATTTACATTGATAAATTTTCATTTCCTAATTTACAAGGATATTTTCTTGACACCACGATATAGGTTATATTGGTTTTTTAGATAATTCAATCCCTCAATGATAAGAATTCTTATAATAATGTAAATCTTTAATAAAAAACACTATAATCTATTAAATTTCCCCATTTTAATTTTCTATGAAAATTTTCAATATAATTCTCTAATAAGAAATTGATAACTTGTATGATTTTTCAAATATTAGATCATATTTGCAACTATCACCATTAATTTATACTCCTATCATATTCAAAAATTCAATAACATTTTAAAACAAAATTCACTTATTCTTTTTTTATAATTTAATCATTGCTTTTTTGGAATCCTTTCATAAATTAATTCCCATTTATTTCAAGTTGTTTTATCCCCATTACATTTATAATTTTAGTAGGTAATTTATGGATTTTTCTCCCCCTATTTCAACAAAATAAAAAGTATTTAATGTATAAAATACTATAATTTTACTCACATTGATTTTAAAAATTATTTCACTCCTAATATAAATTACAATTTATGAAAAACTTACCTAGATATAGGATTCATATGTATAACTATTACATTCTATTTGGGAGAACAATACATTAATCATAGTTTAATATACATACCCATTTATGTATTAAAGTGTTACTTGATATTTGTTTTCCCATACCAAGATTTATAACATGGTTTCTTAATTAATTAATGGAACTTTGATTATAAAAATTTATTTCTAAAGGAAGATCCAACTTCACTCTAATATTCCCCTGTTGTAACTTCATCTATATCACTTATATGGTATCTTATGTCACTATCACAGAATTTCGTTTAGTTATTTTCAAGGTAAATAAATATTTCATCTTACATTTATATTCCACACATCTCTTCCAAGAAATAATCACTTATAGAAGTGAACTTATTATCATTAATGTTTCCAACCAAGTCTACATTAGTATATTCATATAACAAAAGTTGACATATATCATACACGTCACCATATTCAAGTGTTATTATCATATTTAATATGATTATCTTTTTTAAACTAAATGGTATTCTATAGAATTTCTTTGGAATCTCATGTGTAACTTTACAACAAAGAATAAATCTTGTCTAGAAGATATCAAGTATAATAAACTATCAATCAACCTATGATATTCCTTCTAATTTTTATTTTCTCATCATCATCCTTTGATAGTTTTTTTCTAATGTACACAGTTATTCATGCTTATTTTTATTTCTACATAATAAAATATTTTAATATCTCACATGAATATTTTTCTTTTAATGTAAAAATCATTTCAATAGATTATATCACTTACAAAACCAATAAATTCTTTATCTCACAAAATACAAAAAATATGAAAATAGTTTTAATTGGGTAAAAATTTATTCACACATTTATAATATTTCTTAGAAAAAATATTATATCATCAATATATAATAGCATTGATTAAATTCATTTAATTTTACTTCAAATACAAGTTTTTGTATACCTTTCACTTCTTTATCTGTATAATACTCAAACATATGTCATGATTGGAATACTGATTCTAGTGGGACTACATAAAATAATATAATTCCTTATTTAACATGGAAAAACTTGTTCCATCCTCCTCAAGAAAAAAACTTCTGATTATTCAACATTAATATTTTCTTCATAATCTCCATTGAGGAATGTTGACTTCAACTCCATTTAAAAAATCTTGTATTTTCATTGGGAGTTCATATAAATAATGATATATATTTTTTTTTAAACTATCCATAAATGAAAAGGTTTCCTTTAATTATATATCTTTCCTTAGAAAATATCCCTTGAAAACTATCCTCTCATTATTTTGAGAAAATTTGACTTTTTTATTTAGATTGTTATGGAAAACACACTTTTTGATGATAAGATTTTTTTCTTTATTAATTAGTAAAAATCAAAAATATTATTTAACTAAATTTTATCATGATTTTAATTTATATTTCCAATTCACTACTTATGCTCAAGAGCCTCATTAATATATTTTAACTCAACTGAAGAACGTAAACTAGTGTAGCATATTGTCTTAAAAAATTTCCATATTTGTATTCTAATATCTTGGAATATGAGTATATTATTAGCATCCATGTGATTAAATATACTTCTTTGATTCATTTTTTTGTTATCCTATATTGTCTCCATCACATTCTTAAGTTTAATAAACACTAAATCATATCATTTCAATATCATTTTCATCAGGTGCACAATGCTATAAATAATTTTTAATGTATGGTTATTTAATTTCATCATTAAAATCTATATTATTTTTTATTTATAATGAATATTCACTGATATTCAAAACATTTATTTCTATAATATTTCACATTTTCTATTGGAATAGAAATATATTATTTCATTTAAATTTTATCCATGAAATATTTCATCATATATTAGCTCATCGACTTTTCTATGGTGGTTTACCTTTACTTTTATCATGTATAATCTAAAAATATATGAAATTAATTTAGGTTATTATTATTATTATAAAAACATTATATGGTGTTATGTTTGAATTTTTTCCCCAAATGAAATGGTTTTGATGATGTAATATCATTGATATATCTTACCTCTAATAATGAGAGGTGTTATGCTTGGTTGGCATGGTCCATGTCATATCAACTAAGATTATATTATATAATTTGTAAATTATATTTTTATACAATATATGGTTTTCTAAATTAATGGAATAAGCCATTTTTATTAATAAACTTCTCATGCTAGCCATTAGTGTACTATGTTTCATTGTTAGATCAAAAAAACTTGATTACATAGCTAGTTTCATTTTCAGATCTTTTATAAAAAATCTTAAACCATTTAAACACTTATGATTTAAATTTTATTAAAATATCACATGTTATGTTAGTGAAGTAATTAATTAATATAATGAAATATTTGTCTCTGTATGTGTACTTATTTCTACTGGTCATAAAAATTGGAATCTATAAGTTGAAGTAGACCTCATGTTTGTATCACAACTATCATATGACTTTCATTCACCATTTTACCTATGTGAAATGTCTCATAAGGTGATATTATATCAATTTTGGTAATTGGTATTTTTAGGAAAACATATTCATATATGAAAGAAATTTTTTTTGGCCAATATGACCAAGACTCTTATTCTAAATATTGTTCTCCTCTTTTATTCTAAGGAGTCATGAATTCATCATATTTACAACTTGTAATAGATTCTCACTATTCTTTATACCTTAATTTAGATAAATATATCTCTAGTACTCTTGATTATACATTCAATATTCATGAATATTGTCTCATTTCTTTTACCATGCAATTTTTAAACACTATGTAGGGTGTGTTTCAAAGAATCAATATAAATAACTTTCTTTAATTTGATATTATTCTTGTCGATATCTGATTTCTCAATACCCTTAATAATTATAAATTAATTATTAAAAAAATTGTATAAATTGTATTATATTTTTATATTTCTTTTATAATATTTCTATTAAGCATCATGTGTGATGAGTAATTATTATCTAGGGTACATAGCTTATCTTTCTTGAAATCTTGGTATACCACTTTAACCAACATAGATTTTTATTTTTCATTTCTCATATAATAAATATTACTTTGAATTATATTTTATCTAAGATAGATTGGAATTATAGTGAGAGTGTTATTCACTATATGATATTTTTTGTCATTATTTTAAATATAGATCAAGATATTTAAACTGGGATTTAACCTATATTGTTCATTGCACTTTTCATGGTTAAAAATTGTTAATGTTTTTGGTGGTCTCTCCCTAAATTCAATTATCCTTATTTTATTTGTATATAAAATATTATACTAAATTTAATGGTCCTTATTCCTAAACACATAAAAAATTCTATAATGGCCTTGAAATCTATCTTTCCCCACAAAACATGACATCTAAAAAAAATGTTAATACTTAATTTTTACTTTTTGAGGGATCTATGACTCTTATTTATCTAAAAAATATTTATAAAAATATTTTATTCCTTATTTTGTGTGGTATTTTTATTATTATACTTTGTAATAGTATTTTAATTTTATCTAAATATTTCAAGTAAAATAAAAATATTATTTTCATAATGATGATTCGTGACCTCAATATCCTTTTTAAGTTGATCTAAAGGCTCCACCATTAATATATCTAATTATTTAAGTAATAAAAATATATATAATTTCTATTTTATACAATCTTATAATTTATTTCATGATATGGACTGGATATTAGTATATTTTAAACCTTCACCTACTACTTTAATAAACCTCACAAAACTAAACATTAACTAATTCAAGAAATTTTGAATTTTCAATGCCTTATACTTTTTATTTTTATCTTATTATTCTTTTCATAAAAAAGTGTATATAATTCCATCAATTTTATTATTTCTTATATAAAACAATATATTGAGACTCTCAAATTTATTCATAAGATGATTTTCATTCCATGATAATTTTATCTTATCATCCATTGAACCTTGATCTTTCTTTAAGGAGAAATTATTTTTCCCAAATTTGAAAATATTTTTTATTCATATTTTATTATCTATTCTCAAGAAATATTGTTTTTTATTTTTTTACTCCTTATCTTCAATTTATTCCACATTGATAAAATATTTTTTTAGATCATTTTTAATATCCATATGTACTTTCACACTTTTATCTTCCAAGATATATTGTTTCATGTGTCTATTATCCCTATATAAGCCATATTATTCCTTTGATAATAAGGTTATCCTCTTCATCCTTAGTGTAACATTCTCCTTCTCATTAGAAAAAAGTTTTTTATTTTTATGGACAATACCATTTTAATTTTAATTTTTGAAGAATATATTTGAAGGTTCTTTATTCGTGTATACCTAAATATTTTCATTTTGAAAGTTTTTTAAAAATGACCAAGATTTATATAACAAAAATATTTTAAATGTTATGACCCCCTGTCCAAAAAGTGTATCCATCATGGGTGAGTAATGGGAGAAGATAGATAGTGACACCCGAGTCCTGCCTCCAGTAGGCCTCGGGTTGGTGACAAGCACTAAGGGTATAGTAAACACATGGATGGGAGTCATTACCCTCTGAGAGAACACATGTGAAAGAGAGATATAATACATACACCAACCAACTCATGCTCAGACTATGATATAAAATAAATAAAAAGTGTATATATGTAATTTCATTCAAGAACTACTTCAACTGAAAGGAAAAAATAAAATACCAAAAGAAAAGTAAAGACGACAATGACCATGAATCCCAAATAGCTCCTAAAAAACCCCAAGCTAGTAGTAAGTATCCTAATCTTCAACCTAATCTAACTAACCTGAAAAATAGTTTATATATATGTAGGGTAGGTATAATAGTATATTCAGTAGGGTCCTACCAGAATACTCTCATGAAAAAGTAAGTAAAGCATGCTAAAGCATAGTGAATCAATAAATGAAACTAACACATTGCCTAAATAGGTATACTAAGTAATCAACACTCTAGGGATACTCTCACTAAGTATCGAATAAAATATCATATAATATAATAAATAACATTAAGGTTACCCCTCTACCACTTCCCCACTAGTTTACCGCTTTGTCCCAACATACCACATCTTGAGCATCTCTCTCCAAAAAAGCTAGCTCGCAGACACCTGGTTGAAGCACCACAACATGCACCTCATGCATCACACCACCACATCCACATATCTAAAAGTAACTAGGTAGTTTTTGGGAGACACCACAACCCAAAAAACGTGTATCATACATTGGGTATGATACCTCAAGCCACCACATCCCATACACCGAGTAAGGATCCAAATCCATCACAACCTATACATATTATACCTATAGTAGTCCTTAGAAAACTATATCCAAAATACATGTGTGTGAAATAACCACAATCCATTATAGCCCTCTACACATATATATTGATAAAATTAACCATTGAGCATACCAACTCAAATAACTACCAAGAGAAGAGAGTGGGGCCAAAGGGGGTAGTCATCCATCCATCCTCCTACTAAGATGTTACGGAAAACACCCCCCATGGATCTGAATCCCTGATGTGTCATTTTACCTAACCTACATGGTGGAGTAGTGTATAGAAACAAAAAATAGATGATATAATATATCTCACAACAACACTATAGGCATAACCTAGTATTAGACTCAACTGTAGCTGACATCTCTCGGATTCTCAGCTTCCACCACTAAGACCAAATATCCTTTAAGCACACAACCATTTAAAGAGCCACATTAAGTTATTTTATTAATTTTTCATTAGTTTTACTTTATGTTAATTAATATATTAACTATTAATTATCCATTAACATTTTAAATGTTACATTACATTAGCATCACAACAAGTTCCATTCCCTCCAACAATAAGCAAACCAATTTCATGGATTTTCATAATGATAACCTCATCATTTCATCCCAGCAAGCACCAACACCAAGTTTTAAAATTTTATACATTTATTAACAATATTACTTTCCATATTATAAGGTAATCTTGGAAATAATCCTAAGATACCAAAAAAGGTATACAACCAAACACATCTATATACCTCAAGTAGTGGGGAAAGGAAAGCAGATAAATAAACAACATATTCATCATCCAAACAACAAATTCAACAAACATAAATATTTCATATCAACAAGAAATACTAGCTTCAAATCATTCTATCTTCCCTTGTTTCATCCCCAAAAACCACATGAATAAACCAATGAATTATTCCACACTATGCATTAACTGCTACCACAACAATGGATCCTCCCTACCCCATGTACCACAACATCCCTCTAAGATCATCCATCCTAGGCTCACATAACATCTAGACCTCCCCAACCTATATCACAACAGATCCCCAGGATCTCCCATCCTAGGCTCACATCACATCACAAGTAGCAGAAAACAAATAATAAATTGGACTCTTAGCCCTAAACCAAGGCATACAACCTTTACACACAATGATCTCTCATGGCACAAAATCACAAGGCACTCAGACATTACAAGAAAATAAGAAACTCATTCCATATAAAGGAATTATATTTTATCACACAGTTGGTTCTTTATTACATTTTGAATTAACCTATTCATTATTCATAGGTTATAACTTCAAGAAACCTAATAATCAATCTATCAAAGCTATCATAAATTAATTAAACAATTAATTTAACATGACTTAAATTATTTTATCAACAATAATTAACATGATTTTAGTTCATTAAACAATTCAATTAAACATGAACACTTGCACCAATTTGATTATCATCAAATTTCAATAACAATAACTATATTACTTAAGCATTACTATTTAATTCCTTTATCCAATTAATTATAAATTAATTATGGATTTATGTTCTTTTCTGATTTCCATCAAGAACATCATGATAACCCAAGAAAGGAAAAGATATCACACTACCTAGTAGATCAAGAGTCAAACCATTATCACAATACAAAGTAGAAACATCATTATGGGATCGATACCAATTATTTAATCTAGTTAAAATAATTATTATGTTAATTTTCATTGTGATACAAGGGTATAAATCATGTTAGCTGTAAGATTTCACGTGAATAAAAGAGAATCATTTAATCTCATACCTTAAAAGTTCATCGACATTCATTGTAAGAGAATGGCCCATGAAACGGATCTCTGATCATTCCTCCCACAAGAACTACATCAATCTGAGGATTCCATGGAACAATTTCACCAAAAAAACCAAGATAAATCCAATTAAAAAAATGTTAAATTAAACTCCATAGAATAGTGACAATACACATGAGGAAACATGCTCAAAATTGGATAAACCATTGGAAAATGCAGCAGAACATGCCTTAGATCAACCCGAGTCACCATGGATCGGATATGGAAGGCCGATAATAATTCTAACTTGAAAGTAATAAAAAATTATGAAGGAGAGGGATGTAGAAGTCCTATAATTAGGAAGAGAATTTTTGTTGTTGTAGGGTTATGAATAACCCGAGCGGCTAAAAAACATAATACAACACTGCAGTGGGGAATTACATGATGTTTAATCCCCTTTCACATCATGTAATTCTTATAATTTTTTCCACCAAAAAAACACCACATATTCACTTTATTTTATTTTGCAAAACTCAATTCATTACACATCATGAAACCCTCTTTCATGTCATGTTAAATGTTTACACAGAATGAAATCTCTCTACTTCCATATTTTAGCATCTAAACTACTCTAGAATTCTTCTTAACCTCCTATGAGCACCTCGGTCTTCAAAAACACAAAAATGTTCAATCCATGTAAATGTGGGACCTTACATCATATACCTCTCAAAACATTCTCATCCTCAAGAATAAAAAACCAACATAAAGAGGGAACATAAAATGGTTCATCTGAACAGCCACCCCATGAGATACCTCTCAAAGATCTTACCGCTATAGGAGCTCAACCACCCCCATCCAAGAACAAGGGGATCGACATAGTGAGTAGATGAACTACTCTTTAAGTCTTCTCTACTTATATAGGGAGAGTATACCCATATAACCTCAATAATCTAAACACATAAATCATGTGGAATTCCCCACACATATTTTCCTCCCATGGAAAGAGAGTAATCTACAATAAGTAAAAAAGAGAGAGAGCCATCTCATAAACCATAAAAAGGTTTACAACTTCAAAACGAATAGAGTTACAACATAAGATCTAAAGATCAATTATTGAGCATGTATCTATGAATGATATTCCCAGGTACTCTCCTATACACCTCTGTACTCCCACAAGACACAAATTAAGAGGATAGCATTCTGATGAAACATGTTGGAACCAGGTGTGCAGAGGAAGCCCCAAATAGGTGGATTTTTTAAAACATTTCCACCAACAATAAACGTAAACTTGTCAACGTTAGTGAACAGAAACCTGGTCTTATCCAAGGACCACGTGTGAAGGATTTTAAGCACAAAAGTAAACTATAAAGTACCTGGTTTAATTCTGAATCTGCGCATGACATCTTCTCGTCGTTGGAGATTGTTTCTCAAAGAATCCGAAGTCCAATTCCTCTAGATTATCCACATACCCTTCAAGGATTATGTGGGAGCATAGTTTGTCGTAATCTGGGTGCTATAGCATAATACCGACAACACCTTTGACACTCCAACGATAATTGCATCGCTTCACTAGCGATTCCCAAGAGAGATCTCCATCCGAGCTCATTGGATCCAGAGCATCTCTCTCTAGATAATGGGAGAGAGGAGAGGAGAGAGAAGCCCCATGAATAGTAATTGGAGATCTCCTCTCCTCTTATATTTATAGTAGTTAATTAAAATACATGGTATTGCCTCACCGGCCCCCTGAATACATAAGGCACTATCAACGACATTTTATTACTACTAAATTGAGTCATAAATATTATTATCTTTCACTTGTTATATATTAAAATATAATATGTGATAATAATTGAGTCATTAACTTGACTCATCTCTCCCATAAATATTAATTGAACCTTGAATAATTTAATATTCATCAATTAATATTTTTTATGTATTTACTTAAAACTAGTAAATAAATTTAATAAATAAAGTCAATACGCATCATTTTAAACTCGAATAATATGAATTTATTTATTTTATTAGTGATCGTTTATCCTTAGAAAAATCTTGGACCCTAGTGGTGGGGCCCACCATGTCTAAAACTCTTATTCAACTAAATTGGGAAGATTATTGAATACGCTATTGTGTGTGACCCTCTAGGCCCTTATCTCAATAGTAGTGAATAGTATTCACATAACAAGAGTGGGATCTAGCAACCCATCATGACCCTTGAGGAGATAGGGATTGTCATAGCAGCGACAACCAACCTATGAATACGAACTGTGTAATATAATATATTTGTCTATAATATCTCATAAAGCAGAATGCACTCTCATGTCATCGTTATTTTCTTGCTTTATTGTTTGTTAATTTAACTGGATGTATTTACCCGCGACCTCCATAGACATGTTTTATAAAGGTTCTACCATCCATATCATGAAGGACCCCAGGACACCCTGAGAGGGGAGGGGTGAATCAGGGTGACCACTTTTTCTTTTAAAGGGATGGATCTTGTTCCCACGTTGGTAGGAACTTGTTGAACCTGTATGATGATTATGAGTAGAAAGCAAACATTCACATGCGCATAGAAGAAACAACCCTTTTTACTTGGTTCACCACTAAGGGCTACGTCCAAGGAGCATACACCGACAGGTTGTCGGTCGTACCAAAATCCACTATGCTTCACTAGCTGTAGATTACAAAGGTTCGGATACAGTCACTCTGTCCCAGGCTCACTGCCTTTACAAAGGTTCAGGGATAGCTCACTGCTTCCCTCGGGTCACTCCCGTTGACTCCCCCTGGCTCACTGCCGTTGGTGAAGTCTCACTCAGTTTATAGACGTGAAGGTCTCTTCATCAATGCATAAGAATGCATCCTCTGTTGTATGTAGATGCTCTATTGAAGTCCAATTCTCACCAGAAGATGAATATCAATTTGTGCTGAGGGTACAGGGCAATCTTACAGCTTTTGTACAGCTTCAAAGAGGACAGATGTACTTTTATCAACACTGGCGTGCTTCTCCAAGCCCAGCGCGCAAGTTTCAAAACTGGCGCGCAAGTGAAACAAAACAACTTGCGCGACGCTGCCTCTTTTAACTTCAAACTTGTGCGATGTTGCGCCTTTGTCTCCCCAACCTCCTTGGTCGTGCAACCAACAATCGGCGCGCAACCTATACTTGTGCGACCCAACTACCACTTGCGTGGTTCAAACACCTGCGCGACGAGAGATTGAACAAACTCTAAGTCTTGAACTCCGTTCCAAGAAGGGGAGGGGTGGTCCAGTATTTATAGGCAAATTGGACCCCCTGTGCGGAGGCGCGCAAGTCCCTCATTGGTGTGCAAGTCTTGTCTCCTGTAACCTCTGTCGCGCAACTCACTTGCGTGACCCAACCAATACTTGTGCGACCTTCTTTCCTTAGCCAAATTTTGAAGTTCTGATCCTCAAAAACATATGGCATGCAAGTCTCATATCCTCCAAGACCTCGGCGCGCAAGTACCTTTGCCAAAAACACTTTACTTTATTGGCCGATTTTTCAGACCCAAAAATTTGGCAAACCCTGGGAAACAGCGCCACCTTCACTACTGTTTTCTGCTTGAATGGTATGATCTCTTTATTGGTACACATTCTGAACTTCCACTAAGTATTGAAAACAAACACAAACCATATGCCAAATCATGATTTGAAGACCCTGGTTCCAACAATCTCCCCCTTTGGGTTTGTTGGCAATCAGAATAAATTCAATAGATCTCCAACCATGAGCAAACCCAAAACGCAAGAATCAACTCATCCAACACTCTAAGTCTACGTGAGCAATGCTCGGTGTAGAAAACAAGAGAGGAATCTTGAATTGGGTTCCAGTGTTTTGAAATTCTCCATGACGCCTGATTGTATCCTTCTTATACTTATCATCACAGAATCATTTCTTGCCTTGAATTTATTCCTTTCTCCCCCATTGACAATAAAACCAAAGACCGATAAGTTTTTCAATGTTAAGCTCAAGCCATACTCCCCCTAGAAAGTATCTCCCCCATAAACATGCATCACAGCCATAAGCAGATAAAAACAATTATAACAAACAGGGAGAGGGGATTTCTAGAGCCTCCTTATGCAGTAGGAGGTGGTTGAACACTGAGGTTCAACTGATGCTTCTCAAACACAGTCGTGGATAATGTCTTGGTCAGGATATCATCCACTTGCTCTTCAGTGACAACATGATCCATTCTAATCACGCCTTGTTCAACCTTTTATTTGATAAAATGATACCATATTTCAATATGTTTTGTACGAGAATGATGAAACGGATTCTTCATAAGATCAATTGCGCTTTTGTTATCACAGTAAATCACCATTGGTTGCTGCACCTTATCACCAATATCTGTTAGTTGCTGCTTCATCCAAAGCAGTTGAGTGCATGCCTTTGTGGAAGAGAAATAATCAGCTTCAGTAGTACTAAGAGAAGTACTTTCTTGTTTCTTGCTCAACCATCCAACACATTTCTACCCAATATAGAAAGCTCCACCACTAGTGGAATTTCTGTCTACCACATCACCAGCCCAGTCAGCATCAGAAAACGCTGATAATTCCCTGTCCCTGCCTGCAGTAAAAAATAACCCGAAGTTATGTGTACCTTGAATGTACCTCATGATTCTTTTTACTGCTTCCATATGTTCCTCCTTTGGATTACTCTGAAAGTGGGCCGCAAGGCATGTTGCAAAGACAATATCCGGCCTTGTCGATGTCAGGTACAGTAGGCTTCCAATGATCCTCCTGTACATGGTGGGATCAAAAGAGTTCTCATCCTCATGATTTCCAAGTTTAGTTCCAACTGCAATCGGAGTTGACATTGGTTTTTAGTCTTGCATATTGAACTTCTTCAGTAACTCTCTTGCATAGCTTTCCTGAGAAATGAAAGTGTATTCCTTCTTTTGAATCACTTGCAGCCCCAAAAAATATGTGAGCTCCCCAATCATAGACATTTCAAATTCTGATTTCATGTGGTTGGCAAATTCATCCACTGATTTCTGCCTGCTGCCACCAAATATGATATCATCAACGTAGACAAGAACCATGAATTGATCTTTTGGAGAATTCTTCACATAGATATTGTGATCAACTCCTCCTCTTTTGAATTCCAACTTCTTGAGATATGAGTCCAGCCTTGAGTACCATGCCCGTGGTGCCTGCTTCAAACCATATAGAGCTTTCTTCAGTTTTCAGACCTTTGTTTCATTAGTACCCAAAACAAATCCCACTGGTTGTTCAATATAGACTTCTTCTTCGAGTACACCATTCAAGAATGCTGTCTTGACATCCATTTGATATACTTTATATCCTCTTTGGAGTGCCATGGCAAGGAAAATCCTGATTGACTCCAGTCTAGCCACTGGAGCAAAGGTTTCTTCAACATCAATTCCTTCAATCTAGGAGTATCCTTTACATACCAGTCGTGCCTTGTTTCTGATGACACTTCCATTCTCATCAAACTTATTTTTGAAGATCCATTTGGTACCAATCACATTGTGACCTTCGGGTCTCTGGACAAGATCCCATGTCTAATTCTTGTCAATCTGATTTAATTCATCATTCATGGCTTTCACCCAAGATTTATCTTTTGCAGCTTCTTCGAATGAGGATGGCTCTACAACTGATAGAAATGCAGATTGCGTGGTATTCCTCATCCTTCTTGTTTGATTGGGTGCACTCTTTTCCCCAATTATGTTGGATGGATCAATCTTAGCTCTTCAATTTCTCCTGCGAGGTTCAGTAGTATTCTCTTCAGCCATAGTTTCTTCTTCAGATTCTTCTTCTGAGTCAAAATCATGATGTGACTGCTGAGTGTTTTGAACAGCTTCCTCTATTTCTGCATTTGTATTTTCTTCACGTTCACAGTCTTCCTGACTTTCTATCACATCAGCATATGACATCCTTGAAGCATTTGTGGTTTTCTCTTCAATTATCTTAACATCACTGATTTCCACAATTCTTCCCAAACGCTTGTTGAAACATTTGTAGCCTTTTTTGTTCATTGAGTAACCAAGGAAAATTCCTTCATCTGCATTGTCGCCATATTTCCCTTTATTTCCTTCTTTGTTCCTGATGAAGCATTTACTTCCAAAGACACGAAAGTATTTTAGAGAAGGCTTCCGTCCATGCCACAATTCATATGGTGTCTTCGTCTCACCCATATAAAGTCATGTTCGATTCTGAATGTACATTGTAGCTTGAACAGCCTCTTTCCAGTAATGTCGTGGAATACGACTCTCAATCATCATAGTTCGTGCCATGTTGTTCACCTGTCGATTCCTACGTTCAACAACTCCATTTTGTTGTGGAGTTCTCACAGCAGCTACCCCATGCTGTATCCCATGCTTCACTAGATAATTCTCAAATTCAATGGACGTGTATTCTACTCCATTGTCAGATCGCAACACTTTGATTGTTCATCCAGTATCATTCTCGGCGATTCGCCAATATGTTTTCATGAAGTCAAGGAATTGTCGTTTCCTATGAATGACCATCACACATTACATTCTACTGTAATCATCTATGAAAAGGACAAAGTACCTTTCTCCATGTGTTCCGACAAAATTTATTGGACCACAAACATCTGTATGAATCAGATCAAGAAGGTGAGATGCCCTTTTCTTCTTTGGCTGATATGAACTGCAGACCAGCTTCCCATGAATACAAGCATCATAAGATTTTTCAAGCTCACGCTTCAGGTTGGGAATGTCCATGACAATTCTCAATTTTGATATTTTCTCCATGTCTTGTTGATTGATGTGTCCCAATCTCCGATGCCACAAATTTTTTTCTTCTTTAACAGTCATGTAACATAGATTTTCTTCACTATCAACCTGATACAAGTTGCCTTCTGTTCTGCATCCCTTCATCAGTGAATTTCCGGCTTTTCCCTTGATAGTGCAGCCTTTCTGATTAAAAGTAACTATAAGTAATGAGTTACAGAGTTGACTCACGCTGAGGAGATTATGGCGTAGGCCATCTACGTAAAGGACTTCAGTCTTCTTTAGTTCTCCATTAGCTAATTTGGCACTTCCACTCCCTTTAATTTTTAGAGCCCCATCATTACCAAATATTATTGTACCATCAACATTCTTTATGATATTCGTTAGTAGGTCGGCATTACCTGTCATATGAGATGAACAACCGCTATCCAGAATCCAGGTACTGTTTTTTTTGTAGCTTTGAGGTCTACCTCTGCAAGGTTGTATTTCTCAATCTTCTTCCTTTCCTTCCATGAGACATTAGATTGAGTATATAGAACTGGTGGCCTTTCAACTATCTCTTCCACATACCCAGGTTCTTCATAGTCAAAGTCTTCTTTCAGAGGTGAGAACCTGTTTGAAAGAGCAACACTGTCTTGCTGACGAGACTTGACTTGTCTTGAACTTCGGTATGAGGTGTCCATGTCCCTTCTCTGCCTACAATTAGCGGCCTTATGACCAAAGTTAGAACAACGAAAACAATATCCATAGAAATTATTTCTTCTATAAGAATTAGGATATGAAATTGTTCTCCTTTGTTGAGCATCTATATCTTCTCCATTCAGATAGCTTCTTGCCTCTTCACAATAAGACATGGTATGGCTCAGATATCCACAGAACTGACACTTCATGAGAGGAAATGTATTCTCACTTGAATTTCTCCTTATACATTCTTCCTTGGGAGAATAGTAATACTGTCTGTCATTTTTGAAAGTTTGAGGATAATTTTCAGGTCTCCTTTTAGTTTGGATTGAGGGTTCCTTTTTCAGCACTCTAGGTAACATTTCAACATGTTCAACTTTCATCTTATCTTTCTTTTGGATATTTTCACTTCCAACAGTTGATGACTCTGCCTCACATCCAATTCCAATCTTTCCTATGCAAGCGGGTCTTTGATCACTCAAGATTTTTCCAACCCCATATGAACCACACTTGTCTCTTGCTAGTAATTCTGCATCTGAGAATCTTCCAAACTATATTTTCTTCCTTGATTCTTTTGGAACGGATTCAGTCTCCAGTTTACTCCTTAGAGTAACTACTTCCTCCTCAAGACCCTCAGTAGTCTTGGATTTTTCATCCAGTCTGGATGTGAGGTCATTGATGACCTTTTCCTGCTCTTCAATTCTCAGCTTAAGATCTACTACATCATCATTGATTTCAATTATTTTAGACTGTACCTTCGCAAATTCTTCCAGTCGTTCAATTTCAGCTTCAAGTTGATCAACGTATTCAGTTGATTCTTCTACAATTGATTTCCACTTATTACAGCTCTTACATTTAATCTTAATATTACTAAACGCATCCTTAAGTTTCACCTCAGGATCTACACAAGTTCTCAGTTGTTTTTCTCCATCAGTATCTTCTGACTTTTCAACAGTGGCCATCATAGAAGCATGGTTCCTAGTTTTGAATTCTAGTTCTTCTTCATCACAGAATTCATTATCATCTTCTTCCTATTCGCAGAAAAAACTCTTCCTTTTCATTTTCTTACTAGATTTGAATTCTCCCTTTTTGAAGAACCTTCTATGAAGATTCTTGATGTTTTCATCTTCACTATCATCATCATTGATATTCCTCAAGCACTGAGAGGCAATGTGCCCAACTTTTCCACAACGGAAACATGCGAGAGGTAACTTCCCTTTGAATTTCCATTTCCCTTTCTGGAACTTCTTTGCAAGGAGAGAAATAATTTCTTTGTCTTCGTCATCATCACCACTAATATCCTTTGATATTTTAAATTTATCCATAGCCTTGAATGCCATTTCCTTGCTCACCCGAGTCGTAGCATCTTCTGTTTTGACTCTCATTTCATATGTTACCAAGCTGCTCAGTAGATCATCTAGAGAAAGTTTGGAAAGATCTCTTTCCTCAAGGGCTGACACCTTCGCATTATACATAGGTGGAATTCTTCTTAATATTTTCTTTACAATATCAATGTCTTTGATTTCTTCTCCTAGACCCCGAATTTCTCCAACCACTTCAGTAATTTGATTGAAGAAAGAGTCTACATTCTCGTCTGGATGCATCTTCAGATCATCAAACCGATTGTGTAGCACTTGTAGTTTCGCCTCCTTAACTTTGTTATCTCCTTCATAAATATTCTCAATTTTATCCCACATGGATTTTTCTGAGGTGCAATTCATCACCTTCAGGTAGATCTGATCAGAAAGGGCTGCAGTGAGAGCATTCTGTGCTTTAGCATCTGCATCAAGAAGTTTCCTATTTGTTTTAGTCATAGTCAGGCCTGTTGGATCAGTGACTTGTATTCCTTGCACAGTCGAAAAAATAAATTCCATTCCAAGAGATCTTAGATGAGATCTCATTCTGTTCTTCCAGATCTGGAAATTGCTTCCATCGAAGTGAGGGACTCCCCTGATATTGACCGCGTTTTCCATTACGAAAATGGTCAGATTCAACACCAGCAACCTTTACCCTCTGATACCACTTGAAGGACCCCGGGACACCCTGAGAGGGGAGGGGTGACTCAGGGTGATCACTTTCTTTATAGTGATGGATCTTGTTCCCACGTTGGTAGGAACTTGTTGAACCTGTATAATGATTATGAGTAGAAAGCAAACATTCACATGCACAGAGAAGACACAGCCCTTTTTACTTGGTTCACCACTAAGGGCTACATCCAAGGAGCATACGCCGACAGGTTATTGGTCGTACCAAAATCCACTATGCTTCACTAGCTATATATTACAAAGGTTCAGATACATTCACTCTGTCCCAGGCTCACTGCCTTTACAAAGGTTCAGGGATAGCTCACTGCTTCCCTCGGGTCACTCCCGTTGACTCCCCCTGGCTCACTGCTGTTGGTGAAGTCCCACTCAGTTTATAAACATGAAGGTCTCTTCATCAATGCATAGGAATGCATCCTCTATTGTATGTAGATGCTCTATTGAAGTCCAATTCTCACCAGAAGATGAATATCAATTTGTGCAGAGGGTACAGGGCAATCTTCCAGCTTTTGTGTAGCTTCAAAGAGGACAGATGTACTTTTATCAACACTGGCGCGCTTCTCCAAGCCCGGCGCACAAGTTTCAAAACTGGCGCGCAAGTGACACAAAACAACTTGCGCGATGCTACCTCTTTTAACTTCAAACTTGCGCGATGTTGCACCTTTGTCTCCCTAACCTCCTTGGTCGCGCAACCAACAATCGGCGCGCAACCTATACTTGCGCGACCCAACTACCACTTGTGCGGCTCAACCACCTGCACGATGAGAGCTCGATCAAACTCTAAGTCTTGAACTCCGTTCCAAAAAGGGGAGGGGTGGTCCAGTATTTATAGGCAAACTGGACCCCCTGCGCGGAGGCACGCAAGTCCCTCATTGGCACGCAAGTCTTGTCTCCCATAACCTCTGTCGCGCAACTCACTTGCACGACCCAACCAATACTTGCGCGGCCTTCTTTCCTTAGCCAAATTCTGAAGTTCTGATCCTCAAAAACATATGGCATGCAAGTCTCCTATCCTCCAAGACCTTGGCACGCAAGTACCTTTTCCAAAAACACTTTACTTTATTGGCCGATTTTTCAGGCCCAAAAATTTGGCAAACACTGGGAAACAGTGCCACCTTCACTACTGTTTTCTGCTTGAACGGTATGATCTCTTTATTGGTACACATTCTGAACTTCCACTGAGTATTGACAACAAACACAAACCATACGCCAAATCATTCTTTGAAGACCCTGGTTCCAACATATCAACATGGCCTGAGATATATTACTTCCATAACCTTGGAGTGACAAATTCTTTCTTGACCATCCCACCATTGTCATACCACCATTGACACCCCCAACACAAACTACCTCACCACGACTTCATCGCCATGGCATTCGTCTTGTATCAAAGTATGATATCAAATGACATACATTGGTAATGATCTCAAGTCAGGAGACCATTACACGTGATCGTAGATAGGAACATCCAATGACACCTGAAACATGTGGAGTTCCTATTGGTGGGTAAGTCCTCGTGATCTCACTACTAGAGATCACCAAGTGAGAACTTCATGAGAATAAGTCTTAATTCTTATGAGACCCTAGCACCTAATAGTCAAACATCTACTGTTTCCAATCAGTGAGATGTATCCAGACCATATAACATATATTTAAGATTAATGTCATAGTATCTAGAGGTTCTCATTATAGAATTAGAACTGTTATAACCTTTCGAAATGACAATTAATATTTGGACATTACCATTTCAATAGTGGATATAGAAAATTGTACACTATAATTGTAAGATAACATCATGTATAACTAACTATATACATGATATGGTAATCAAAATCACTAAATAGTTGGGTCTAGGGAACCCACTATTTTAACACTGTCACTTGTACTAGATCCAACTTTCTAACCAAATTTTTTAGCTACTCCCATGATGAACATCATGTTTCTTCTAAGTAATGGTTATAGCTACTAGGCCTGACACGGTTTCACCACATGGAAATTATGCTATTGTGACCATATCTCGTTGAGTAAAACTTCTCAAGAGATGGTATCCTGAGTATGTCTCACTTGTCCATTGTCATAACTTGACATCTTTTCTAGTAAGAATATCAGAATTTTCATTATGATAATACTTTTCTCACTAGGAGTTATTTAAAGAACTAGAACAAATTGTTGCATTTATCTACTTCTTAGCTACCTTAGAAGTTGTAATGTACTCAGTATTTATAGGTGTGGCTACCACTGGCTTATATGAGCTTGAATCTCTCATCGTCATTAGCCTAACTATAATACTTGATCACATTGATCTATAGAAGACTATTTTGTATCCCCAAAAACTAGTATCCTTTCATATCCATTTACCAGGTACATATCTTTTGTACTTTCTAAAGTACAAATAGATAGTTCAGAATGCACCCCTTACAGTGCTCTTTGATATAACTGATATCTTTCCAATATAATTTTGAAATATTAGTTATTTTACATATCTTGGCAGGCGTGATTGATCCATCGCTTGAATGTATGGATTTAAAATTGCCACTTTTATCTCTTCCCATGTCACGGACAGGTCAACATGGAGAGATTATTCCCTCTAACATAGGCAATAATTCAACTCTTGAATTATTCTAACATTTATTTTTCAATACAATGTCATTGTATGTATGATTTACTAGGAACAAGAAACCTATAGATCTACCTTAGTTGATCCTATTCTCAAGAACATAGGTTGATATTTTATGTCAATCACTAGAGATTAAATTTCATTTAGTTCTTCACTAACTGTGAGACCAATATCTTTTTTCCATATTTTTCTAAACATATTTGCTCTCGAAAAACATTGGTGCTCCCACTAACCTTTTGTAGACACCTAGAAAACATTTGTTGCAAATGTATATTCTATTATCTTGTTGCTTACTTTAATCCTAAACCAGATTTTAGTAACTTACAACCTTTATTAGCATTCTATGACACGACCATCCGTTTTTGGATGCATCGTATAGACACCATCCATGATTGGTGGTCATGACATCTAATGTTAAATAATTTGATCATAAATATTAGCTATGATAAGTTAAATTATAATGGATTTAGGCATAACGACTTGGTGAAACCAATTGAGCCTTGTTATTACTATACTTGTACCATCCATGTATCAACTCACTTGAATACCCACTGTAGTATTAAAAATAGTAATCCCCTTTTAACTTTGATACATGGAATCCATTAATTGAATTTTAGTCAGTCTTATCAATTTTAGCTAATTGACATACACTGCTTACTTGTAGGAAGTATTATTCACATTGAATAATAGATCACTGACCGTAGTGAATATAAAAACCATCACCATGGTTTTATCCTTCCTGTGCAGTTTGTGTCTTTGGAACATACTCGGTTCCACATGCGTTTGTGCAACTAGTTCCTATGCCAACTACTTGTGAATTTTGAGCATTAACTAAACACAAGTCAATATAGATCCCACTATCTCTAATAGAGATGTGAACCCTTATATAGAAGTTTAGTCTATCGCTTCACTAAAACGTTTTTGTCTTATGGATTTATGTAATATCCTAAGAAACTGTTAGGATTATTATACTAAATGCACAATGTGTTTGTCATGATTCAAGTGTGTTTATGTCTGAACAAACTATTTTCATCCAAACCCATGTCCTTATGATATAATGAATTTATATCATACTAAGAATCATATGATATTCATTTGTCATTATAGTTGGCATATGATTATGGGATTACACTATTATTTGCAAAGTATTTCATGAAATATAATGTAAGTTTCTACAAGTTGAAACATTGATACTACTTACATCAATGCTTTGATGTATAACATATGCGTTTAGTAATTTCTCCACACTACATGTTTGTTGATCAATGTTGACATGTAAGACTTTATAATCAATCCTCCTCATTAACATCAATGTCGTGAAGTCGATAAGGTAATGTCCATTTTGGAATTAATCCATGCTACATTATCATGTTTTATGAATGCTTGGCCAAGATATTCTTTGGTATCCCAACCCAAAGCAACTCATATATCATGACCATGCATATACATCACTTTTTTATTCCTTAGTTACTTAAAAGAATCTTATAAATTATATATACCTCTAGATTATACTTGGAATAGTCCACACTTACTTGTTGGACTATTTCCAAAAGCTTTGTGATATACCTTTATTTCTAAAGGATTCTTTGACCAAACTAAAGAAATCGATAATACCAAAATTATTTATCTATGTCAAGCCTAAATACCTTACTTGGTATATTCATGACGTCTAGTTTTAGTATTACTTGAAAAATAATTTTTCTTGTCACAATTGGGTATAAGTATTACATTTATATTCATCACTAATTGCCTATGATTCATGTATTACAGAACTAGTGATTGAGTTTACCAAAAACATCATTCATTTTAGAACCTGAAAGAATGTCCCCATGAATCCAAGGACACATGAGATTAATGTTTATGGTTGTACTCAATAATAGTTCAAAATAAATTTTTCACTTGGTAATTAAAGAAGTTGTGTACTGCTCACTACTAGCCTAGGAATCACCCTTTCGCAGCCACTTGGAGAATACACCTGACTTCTAGTAATATTTCTATACTTACATGGTAAATGTATTTAAATACACATATGTAAAAAGAATATAGTATTAAATACCCAAGTAGTTAAATGAAACATTGCATTGATGAATATGCCTAATGTAGAAGCAGAAACTTTCTTTTTAAATCAGTTTATTGATTTTAAACTTCTATAGTATTATTGTATAATATGCAATGAAAATAACTTTTGTTAATACCTCATTAATTGAATGATGTCACGAATGTGTCATTGGAATTAAATTCCTTTGACATTTTCACATTGTCTTTCAATTTATTCTCCATAATAATTAAAGATAAAACTATATTTGAATTCTTATTCACTTGGAGAACCTACCTAGAATGGTAATGAAGCGTTTACTTGATACTTGTTCGTTTAGTGACTTAAAATGAAACTTGAGTAATGGGGTTGAAAATGATATGAGAAAGGGATCCATTTAAATATCATGATCAATATTTCAATTTACACATGCCAGTGTAAGATTGCCTTATTCATATCATTGCTTCACTTTCTCCTTGAAAACATGTGGGAGATTAGATTTCGTGTTATATCATCCATGTCTTGGTGTAGCGATAGTAACTGACACTGGACATTGATGAAAGAATAATGATATAACTATCATATGCTTTGTACATTAGTCTCCTTTAAGAAATTTTCACCCTTGCTTCTTAAGGTAGTTTAACAGTGTTGGGGACACTAGGACTGTGAGTTTCCTATATCATAGTACTATACACACATGCCTGTATTATTCATGGATACTTGTGTCAGTGTGGATATTTACTTTTTCCAATATAATATCACAGTTTTTTAACTTGTGGTATAACTTTCCATTTTTTCTATTAAATTAATTTTAGCAGATGAGTTCCTTTTATCTGATTACCGATTTATATATTTTTAATTAATTTACTTAAATCATCTAATGTATCCCTCTATTTTATTAGATTCTTGGAACCCTCTGTAGTAAAATCAGAATACTTTGTCGCTTGAGTATTTTAGTGTCAAGGATCCCGGAGCCACCCCTCATAGTCTACAAGCTATGGCTACGCCACTACTTGGAGGGTTCTAGGTGGGATTTTTTCTGGCCAACCGATTTAACTTGTGGTTCCTTGATCTGTTGAGTGAAGTCCCAACTTCTTAAAATCAGAACTTTATTTACTCAACGCATGCCTCTAAAATTAAAACAAAATAGCTATGCATATTTCTTTTCTACAATTTTAGTTAAGTCAACCCATAATTCTTATAAGGACTCCCCGGCAGTAAGAGGCACCCTCAGCTATGGCATGACTGGCATCTCAAACAGTCGGTTTTGTCCAAACATGAATGATGGAAGGCGGTTTAGACTTAATATATCATTGAGGGTTTTATTATTTTTAGTGTGACAAAAGAAATCATTTTCTATTTTATAAGCACATTATATGTGATTTCACTCACAACTCATCATCCAAGAAATAGAAATTTTATCACATTATATGTTCATTTTATCTTTCATGCTTGTTTATTATTATTCTATGTGATCACGCAATAAATTACACAAACAAAAAAATAATAGACCATGCAGAAATAAAATGAAGACCTGGTCAGGAGCCGGTTCTAATGGTTGATCCATTTAGTGAATAATGGACCAACTGAGAGCCTAGGGATAATACCTTTAGTCGTGTGGCTTGCAACTTGAATATCAACGTCTTCTCATCCAATGCATTCATATCTTATCTAGTGTGTTTCTATAAATTGGTGTGAAGTGCATCATACGTTGTCTTGTTACTATACAATTGTACTCATGTGCAGGAAAGGGGATCTTGTGGTTTAAAACTACAACTCTAATAATGGGTGTGCATTCCCTTATACATATAACGCCACTTGAGACAACATGCAGATCGTCTTTTATTTAATTAAAATAATTATTACAAACCGACATGAAATAATTAAATAAATTAATTAAATAAAAGGCACCAGACATACATTGTCGGTCTCTAGCTCGTGATCAGTTTACGCATTAAATCACATACATAAAATAAATACAGAATAAAATTAAACTTGTATTAAAATAAATTGTGAGGGCATTATTTATTGAATTAAAATTTCACTCTAATTTTAATTCAAAAAATGTCTTCATTCGGCCTCGATTAATTTAATTTTAAAAAAAATTAATTTAATTTAATTTAATTAATTAATCTCTAAATTAAATTAATTACGCTCCATTAAATTTAATAAACAAAAAAATTAATATTTAATCAATTTAATTCTCAACTTGAATTAAATTACTTAATTTAATTAATTTTTTACTAAATTAAATCACCTGGGCCCATAAAACTTTGGTCAAGGCCTGTGTAGGTTGGGGAAAACCTACACAGGCCCAGTCCAAGTGATAACAACCCCATACAGGGGTGTTTTGGGATGGGAAAGTCCGCCTAAGCCCATTTTGGGCTGGGCAGACCCTCCCGGACTTGTTTTAAGGCAGTTAAAGATACCTTCCTGTTAAGAGGACCAGGTGGCGGCTGGGATTTCCCTTACAGTGGCCAGGGTGCTCCACGTTGTCCACAAGGGAGAAGGTCGGAGGGTTACAGTGGGGGTTCTCTTGTCGGTTGGTCAAGAGCGGCCTTCGCTAGCTAAGGGAGCAGAGGCGACAGGGCGAGAAAGCACTGTAGTGGTGCGCCGCTGCACGGGTCTCCAAGAAAGAGTGTGTAGGAGGCTGGAATGGCAGGTCAGAGCGGCTGAGGTCAAGGCGGGCTGACCGTCTTGGACGGGCGCGATGCGCCAGAGGTGCTGCAGCGGGACGTTCGGGTGGTGCCGGTCTGGTGCGCCGAGCAAGATCTAGCTGGGGATTCGAGGAAGGCCAGTTCATGGTGGTGGCCTGCGAGTGGCTACTATCGTAGCACAGTGAAAGGGAGGAGGTAGTGGGGACCGGGGTGTTGCAGCAGGTATGAGGACCTTCATCTAGGTGTTGGGCTACACGATGTACCTACTTTCTCTGCGGGATGGACGAGAACCGAAGGCCTTCTGGTGCACTACAGTAGGTCTCCTGTGAAGGAGGATGCGGCCCAGTAGGGGCCACCACATTTTGTTTTTGGGTGGACACCAGAGAGGCTGAGGTGTCAGCAATGCATGTTGTGTCACTGGTCGTTGTTGGTGTGGGAGGCCAGGATAGGGAGGTGCCTCGGGTGGTGATGCTGCAGAAGGGAGGAGGCTAGAGGGATGGGTGGTCGTCGTCGCCCCTGTTGTTCTGTTTGTGCACCGCTATGACACGGGGTGGGAGGAACCAACGGGGGGCCGCTCAGCCCCCCAAAAAAAATTATCCCTACTTGTGCACCCATTTTTTTATTATTATTTTTAAACCATGACCGGCTTTGTAGGTCACCTTTACACCCTTTTTTTCTTGACTTACAAAAGCAGGTCTTCTCCCCTTTTTTATAAAATTGACCCACTTGGGTCATCTCCCCCTATTTAAAAAATTTCCTTAAACCTATATAGGTTTGGGAAAATAATATTATTATTATTATATTAAAATATTATTATAATAAAATTTTTAAAATAATCAAATTATTATTATAATAGAACTATTATTATTACAATGAAATTATTATAATCATAGTAATTGTGAAAACTCACCGGAAAACACTATTTCAGTGGAAACAAGGGATTTGGCTAAATGAAATTGAGGTTCACAGATCTAAAACCTCATATATATTATTCGGTGTTAAATCAGAACTAAAAACATTGAATGACCACAGAATGGTCATTCTATGTCAGATTAACACACGGTCTACAGCATTGGGACCGTATCAACACCCTCTTTATAAATTAATGAAAATTTAATTTTTCTTTGATTAAAATTGACATGAATCCCTCTGATACCACTTGTTGGAACTAGGTGTACAATATAATCCCCAAACAGGTGGTTTTTTATATAAAATCACCAACGATCGACATAAACTTTTCGACATCAGTGAACAGCAACTCAGTCTTAGTCGAGGACTGCATGTGAAGGAATTTAAGCACTAAATAAAACATAAAGCACCAGGTTTAATTCCGAAGACGCACACAACATCTGCTTATTGGTGGAGATTTATGCTCAAAGAATCCAAAGTCAAATTTCTCTAGATCTTCCACACACGCTTCAACAAATCCGTGGGAGCATCGTTCATCATAATCTAGGTGCTAGCGCAGAATACCAACAATGCCTTTGATGTTTAGGCGATCACTGCATCACTTTGCTAGCGATGCCCAAGAGAGAGCTCCATTGGAGCTCCTTGGATCTAGAGCATCTCTATCTACATCATGGGAGAGAGGAGATAAGAGATAATCTTCATGAATAGTAATTGGGGATCTCCTCTCCTTTAATATTTATAGTGGTTAATTAAAATTCCTAATATCACCTCACCAGCCCCCTGAATACTTAACACACTATCAACGTCATTTTATGACTATTAGATTGAGTCATAAATATTATTATCTTTCACATGTAATATATTAAAATATATTGTGTGATAATAATTGAGTCACTAACTCGACTCTTCGCTCCCATAAATATTAATTGAACCTTGAATAATTTAATATTCGTCAATTAATATTTTTCATGTATTTACTTAAAACTCATAAATTCATTTAATAAATAAATTCAATACTCATTATTTTAAACTCAAATAATATGAATTTATTTATTTCATTAGTGATCGTTTATCATTGGACAAATCCCAAACCTCTGTGGTGGGGCCCACTATGTCTAAAACTCATATTCAACAGAATCGGGAAGATTCTTGAATATGTTATTGTGTGTGACCCTCTAGGCCCTTATCTCGACAGTAGTGAATAATATTCACAGACCAAGAGTATGATCTAGCAACCCATCATGTCTTTTGAAGAGATAATGATTGTCACAGCAGCAACAACCAACCGACAAACATGAACTATGTAATATAATCTATTTGTCTATAATATCTCATAAAGTAGGATGCACTCTCATGTCATCTCCCTTTTCTTACTTTATTGTTTGTTGATTTAATTGGATGTATTTACCCTCGACTGTCATGGACATAGTCTTATAAAGGTATTTCCATCAATATCAACATGGCCTGAGATATATTACTTCCATAACCCAAAAGCAAAAAATCCTTTCCTGACCATTCAACCAATGCCATGCCACCAACGACGCACCCAACACAAACTACCTCACCACGACATCATCACCATGGTTTACAACTTGTATCAAAATATGCAATCAAATGATATACATTGGTAATGATCTCAATTCAGTATACCATTACATGTGATCATAGATAGGAACATCCAATGAAAGCCGAAACATGTGGTGTTTCTATTGACGGGTTAGTCCTTGTGATTTCACTACTAGAGATCACTAAATACGAACTTCATGAGAAGAACTCTCAATTCTTATGATCCCCCAGCACCTGATAGTCAAACATATACTATGTCCAATCATTAATATGTATCTTGACCATAGAACATATATTTAATATTAATTTCATAGTATTTAGAGGTTCTCATTATATCCTAGAAACAGCTAAAACCTTTCAATACGGCAATTAATCTTTGGACATTACCATTTCAATAGTGGAAAAATAAAATTATACACTATAATGGTATGATAACATCATGTATAACTAGCTATATACATGATATGATAATCAAAAGCACTAAATATTTGGGTCTATGGCACCCACCTTTTCAACAACACACCTCCTCCTAGCGGTCCTCGATCTTTAGAGGCCACTCCTTGAAGTTCTCATCATTTTTAACATCAATCTCACTCTAATAAATTATGTGATAGTCATCATGAATATAACAAAAGAGATATGACATGTGAAAGAAATCATGTATCTGTATTATCTTTGGGGGAAGCGCTATCTGGTACCCCATTGATCCAACATGATCCAACACCTTAAAAGGCCCAACAAACTAGGGAGAAAGATTACCCCCATGACCAAACCTTCACTGTACACAATGGGGGATCACCTTCAGAAACACATTATCCCCAATATCGAACTCTAGATGTCTCATACTATGATTGGAACATGATTTTTAATGATCATATGTTGTATTTTTCATCTCATGAATCACTTGAACCATCTCTATCATGTTTTCTAATAGTTCTAACCCAATAATTGATAACTCTTCGACCCTAGTATAACAAAATAGAGAATAGAAAGGTTGGACATACAAGTCTTCAAAAAGTTCAATACCAATGGTGGAGTGAAAACTATTTTTGTAAGATAACTCGACCAAAGGAATGTGCCTCATCCACGAACCTCCAAAATCCAGGACACAAGAGCACAACATGTCTTCAAGATTCTGGATGGTCTGATCTATCTGACTATCTCTCTATGGATGAAAATAAATTATAAGGAACATTTGAGAACCAAAAGAATGTTGGATATCCTCAGGACCCCATGGTGTCTCACCACCTCCTCCAGATACTACAGTGACAAAACCTCCACTGATCTCAGCTTCGTTATTACTATGAAGTGGGTTGATTTTTTTAAATGATCCACTACCACTCACATAGCATCATAGCCTCCCTGAGCTCAATGTAAATCAGTAACAAACTCCATCAATATTTCCTCCTACTTCCATTGAGTAACATAAAACAACTTGAGAAAAAATCACCAGGAACACAGGGCTCGTCCTTCACCTTATGGTAGACCAAACATCGATACACTAACTCTACAACTCTATGCTTCAAATGAGGCCACCAAAACTAACCTATAAATTCTTAGTAAATATTTGTCATTCTAGGATTTATTTCCAAGGGAGAACTATGGAATTCATTGAGAACTATCTCACACATCACCAAAGGAATAAAAATACTTCCCTGAAACAACACCCAGTGTTGTTCATCTTTAGAACAACCATTAGGGGCATCACCATAAACAACGCGGTCTCTTCAAACCTCCACCTCAAGATCCCCCAACTTGGATTCCTCTATTTTCTTTACCAAAGATGACTTCACCATCATCTAAAAAACAACCTCTACCCCAAAATTCTTCAATATCTAGATGTATTTCTGAAATTTCTTTAATCAATCTCTTGGAATCATCAAATTCACGTACTGCATCACTACATGAATTCCTGATCAATGAATCAGCCACAAAATTTCCCTTACTAGGTGTATACAAAATATATAATTCATAATCCTATAATAAATCCATCCAATGACACAAACACTAGTTCAATTCACAATTGGATAAAACATAACTTTGATTCTTATGATCAGTGACGACCAAAAAATGATCGTTGATAACGTAATGTCTCCACAACTTCAGGAAAAACAACACTACTACCAACTAGAGATCTTGGGTGGCATAGTTATGTGAGTGGGGACGTAACTACCGATACCCATAAGAAATGACTGATCTCTACTTCATAAGAACACAGACCAAACCAAAACATGAAGCATCATAGAAAACCTCAAACTGAACTCCTTCTATTGGTAGACAAAGAACCGTATCACTGACCAACTTCTTATTTATATAATCAAAAGTTTCCTAACATTGATTGGCCCATAAGAAAACTATATCTTTTCTGGTCAACACTATTAGAGGAGTCACGACCTAAGAAAAATTGGCTTCAAGCCTCTTGTAATAGCCTCCAAGACCAAGGAAACTTCTCACCTTTTCCACTGTCTTGGGGACTTCCCAAAAAACTTCTTATACCTTTGATGGATCCATAACTACTCTCTGCTGGGACTCAACATGCCCCAAGAAAAATACTTCTCAATCCAAAAACTAACACATCAGTAACTTCTCAAACAACTTATTTTGATGAAGAACTCCCAAAATGGCATCTGAATGCTCTGCATGCTCCTCCTCAGACACGGAGTACATAAGGAATTTATAGATAAAACCACCATGAACTTATCGAGGAACTCACAGAACATAACATTCATTAACCCCTTGAATACAGTTGAATAATTCGTCACATTGAATGGAATCCCAAAAAAAATCATAATTCCCATGACGATAATGGAAATCAGTATCTATGATATCATCATCCCTTACATACATCTGATGATATACTGACTACAAATCAATCTTCGAGAAATAACGTTCACCCTTTAGTTGATCGAATAAATCATAAATACATGGAAGATTATAGTGGTTATTCACTATCACCTAGTTCAAGAGATGATAATAAATAAACCACAATAAACTACCATCAACCTTCTTCATGGAAAAAAACTGGTGCACCCCACGGTGACACACTCAGTAAAAAAAACCCCTGAAATAGACCATCGATATGTATACGCAACTCTTACAACTTGGAAGTTACCATCCTATATGGAGACATCAAGATATGATACATGCATGGATATATATTGATCCCAAACTTGATCTCTCATATATGGGTTAATGCTATAGACTCTTCTAAAAATACATCAAGGTACTCTTCTATGACCTTAGGAAACACTGGCTATTGTACCTACAAAAAACTCAGCATTAGCTTATCCATCAAGTATGACAAGTACAGAACATGCCTCTAACCCATCTGAGGGTCTTTTTCACCAATAAAAATTGATGGATCTCTATCAGCAACTAAAAACACAACCTTCCTCCTAAACAAATCCATTATATCCTGCATCAAATACAACCAATGCATTTCTAGGATTATGCCATATAGTTGTATCCATAAACATAGGAAATATCCCCAAGAGCGGTGCTTCCCCATCACTAGCTCAAAGTATCTACATACTTCAAACAAGACAGATCGACCTCCAACTAGCATAGTCAATGCCAAGGGAATTGGATGCCTCTCTAACTCAAGTCACAAAGCATGGAGAAGGGTAGGTGATATGAAAGAGTGTGTCACTACTAGATCAAACAAGGCATGAAACCAAGAACAAAACAAGTAAAGAGTTACTTGAACAATGTTTGGCTAGCCCAGCGCTAGCAACACTAAAGCATGAAGCTGAGCACAACCTACTACATGACCTCTATGACCATGCTGAAGACTACCTTCGTGGTTTTTATCTAATATCAGAGGACATGGATTGTCATGGGGCTATCCTCTACCTTCTCCATCCACTCTCTACTGATCCAAACCTGCATAAATCTGTTGATACTACCTCTACTAGAACTATCTCAATGGAGGAACCAAAATTAGAAAAACTAGAACATGTTGACTACATAAAAATTTTGGACACTCTAACCACTGATGACCTCAGAATAAAAAAGAAAAACATTCATATAGTCCTTTATCATAGTCCTGAGAGTCGCTTCCACGGTCGAAATAAGACATTGAGGGATAGTACCTACCCCCAGCTGATCAGATGCTCTTTTTACCTGAAAAATGGTAACCCCGGACCATAGCTCTGCTTCATGAGGAATCCTGATAACTCCTTTTTTGTGATTATATGAATCTATATAATGTTCTATTGATGACCTTTTCTCTCATCATCACATAAAGATACATGTTCAGTTTAAATGAAGTGACCTAGCGCTATATTTTAGATGTAAATCCTCCTAGAAATTCCTCGCATGGGCCTCCTCATCTGGTAATAGGTCTGAAGTATATTATAGAGGTTCCTAAAATGGATCTTGAACTCTCGCACACTATATCTCTCTTGTTGAAGGTTAAGAATCTCTTGGTGACTGGCCACCTTCACGGTCGAAGAAAGAAACGTGGCTCTAAAATGGTCTTAGAACTCCTCCCATGTGGTTGACTACTACTCATGATATCTAAGGAACAAGAACAATCTCTACCTCACTGCCCCACATAGCATCATCACAGCTAACAATACTCAGTGATTCTTCCAAGTACGGATCGAAATAAAGGCTATCTCAACCTACTCCAATCAGTATTATGTGACTTCATATAAAATAGATCCCTCATACCTCTTCAGGATCTGGAACTGAAACTCTCGAAGTGTCCTCATACAAGTGTCTTTGTTTTCAAAATCTATCCTATAAAGATTTGTTGGCACAACCTGTTGAACAAATTTTGTACAAACCTGACAAGAACATCGACCTGGTGGCATACCTACAAAAGAACCAAAAACTAATCTTCTAAACCTAGAATATTGATGACTTTAACATTAATTGTTTTCTTTAATTATTTTTTGGTAAAACTATACCAAGGTCTACCCATTAAAACACAGGTGAAAAAAATGATGCATGATCCTTTCTTAGGTCTCTACCCTCCAACCAGTATCACCTTATTTACTAGACACTTTATGCTTAAAGGTTTATGAATCGGATCATAGGGGGCCCTAAATACCCATGTATAAGAAAGAATCCCATGTTTATAGTGCTTTCTAAACTTAGCTACTACCATTTACCTACCAGCCCATGAAACCACACCTATGTCTAACTCCAAACTCCATTCTATCCCTCAACCAGTTCTCTAATACCACTCTATCATGACCTCCTCCCCAAAAAAGTGTACCCCTCCTAGGTCATTAATGGGAGAATAGAGATAGTGACACCCGAGTCCTACCTCTAGTAGGCCTTGGGTCAGCGACTAGAATCAAAGGTATAGTAAACACACATATGGGGGCATTATCCTCTAAGAGAACACATGAAAAATAGAGAGATAAAACAGACACCAGCCAACTCCTTCTCAGACTATAATATAAAAGATATCCAAAGTGAACATATGTAATTTCATGCAAGAACTACTATAGTTGAAAAGAAAAATACAAGTACTAAAATAAAATTAAAGATGGTAGTGACCACGAATCCCAAACAACTCCTACAAAACCCCAAGATAGTAGTAACTAGTCTGATCTCCAACCTGCTCCAACTGACCTAAAAATATTTTATATCTTTTTAGGGTGAGTATAACTGTATAATTAGTTGGATCCTCCTCATATCCTATCGTTCCAAAGTAAATAAATCATGTTAAATCATATTGAACCAATAAATGAAATTAAATCATCACCTAAATAGGTATACTAAGTTCCTAACCTCGCCATGGATACTCTCACCAAGTATTACATATAAAATCATATAATACAATAAATAATATCAAGGGTACCCCACTACCACTTCCCCATTGGTTTTCAACTTTTCCCCAATTTTTCATGTCATGAGTTTCTCTATATAAATAGGCTAGCCCACAAACATCTAGGTGAAGCACCACAATGTGCACCTCATGAATCACACTACCACGTCCATATAACCAAAAGATAACTGGTAGTTTCTGAGATCCACCACATCCCACATAATGGGTATCATACATCGGATAATATATCTCAATATATCATAGGCCATACACCAAGTAAGGATCCTCAATCCATCATAGCCTATACAAGATATTCCTATAGTAGTCCTTAGGAAACTATATCCAGAAAATATATGAATGAAATAACCACAAGTAATGATATACTACTACACACATATATGGGGAAAACTAACCATCATGCATACCAACCCAAGTAACTACCAATAGAATAGAGTGGGTCTAAAGGGGGTAGTCAACCATCCATCCTCCCACCAGGATGTTGGGTAAAACACCCCTTAGGGCTCGAAATCCCTAGGGTGTTTGTTTACTTAATCAACTGGGAGGAGTATCATATAGAAAAAAAAATAGTACATGATATATTATATATCACAACCACACTATGTACATAACCTATTCTCAAACTCAACTACAGATAACGTCTCTCAGATACCTGGATTCCACTACTAAGACTAGATATCATATAAGCACACAACCATTTAAAGTGATACTTTAAGTTATCTTATTCCATTTTCATCAGTTTCAATTTTTGTTAATTAATTAATTAACCAATAATTAACCATTAACATTTCCAACTTTACATTAAATTAGCATAATAACAAGTTCTATTCCCTCCCAGTATAAGAAAATAGAGTCCATGAATTCTTATAATTATAACCTCGGCATTGCTTCCTAGGAAGCTCCAACCCCATGGGTTAAACATTTATACATTTATTCACAAAATTACTTTCCATATTACCATGTACTCTAGGAAAACATCCTAAGCTACCAAAAAAATGTATACAACTAGGAACATCTATTTTATTTAAGAAGTGGGGAAAGGAAAGCAGATAAACAAAAAACCTGGTCATCATCCAAACAAAAGATTCAACGAACATCAAGCTTTCATATCAACGGTTAAGCCTACCTTCAACCCATTTTATCATCCTTGGTGTCCTCCTTGACACCCAAGTGCATTAAACAATACATATCGCCACTTAAGGTGCCAATTTTTGCCTCAATAACTTGTCCTACCTTCCCCACATACTACAACAGCCCTCCAAACTCAGCCATCCCAAGCTCACATCACATCCGGGCCTCCCTGCCCCATATCACAACATCCACTAAGGCTCATCCATCCCAGGTTCATGTTATATCACAAGAAGTAAGAAATAATAAAGAAAATATGCTCTTGTCCCTAAAGCAAGGCATACATCCTTTATGCATAATGATCTCTCATTTATCTAAGGCACACAACACTCAGCCTTTACAAGAAAATAGGAAACTCAATCCCCATAAAGGAAATCTATTTTATCACACAACCAGTTCTTTATTCCATCTTGAATTAACTGATTCATTATACATAGGTTACAACTAGGGGTATCCTGAGAAAAAATCTATACAAGCTATCAAAAATTAATTAAACAATTAATTTAAAATTTACTTTAATTATTTAATCAATAATAATTAACATGCTTCTAGTTCATTAACCAATTCCATTAAACATACACACTTGCATCAATTTGATTGTCGTCAAATTGCAACAACAACAACTGGATTCATTAAACATGACTCTTTAATTACTTTAGCTAGTTGATTATCTGTTAATTTAGGATTTACATTATTTACAATTTTCCATCAAGAACAACTTAGAAAACCAATATATGCATAGATATCACATTATCTAGAAAATCAAGAGGCAAACCATTATCATGGTACAAAGCAGCAACATTTCTATGTGATCGATACCAATTATTTAATATGGTTCAAATAATTATTAGGTTAATTTCATTTCAATTCAAGGGGATAAATCATAAAATCTCTACAATTTCATGTAAATAAAAGAGAAGTATCTAATCCTCTACCTCAAAATGTCATCAATTTTCTTCACATGAGAATGGGCTATACAACAGATCTTTGATCACTCCTCCCGCAAGAACTACATCTATTCGAGGACACAATGGCACAACCACACAACAAACAACCAATAAAACCCTATTATAATCATGGTAAATAAAACTCCATATCATGGAAAGAATATATGAGATGAAAATATATCAAACTAGGAAAAACTGATGGAAAATGAAGAAAAAACACACCTCAGATCAACATGGGTCACCAAAAATCAGAGATGGAAGACCGATGATTGATCTCACTTGAATGGAATCCAAAAAAATTAAGGATAGGGTTTTAGGATTACTAGAATAAGGAAGACAGTTATTGTAGTTGTAGGGTTATAAATAACTAGAGTGACTAAAAACTCTTAATACAGTACTACAGTGGGGAATTACATGATATGTAATCCCCTTTCACGTCGTGTAATCCTTAGAGTTTGGTTTTTTTCTAAAAATTGGGTCACCTCTTCACATTATTTTATTTTTCAAACCTCAATTCATTACACATCATGAAACCCTCTTTCACATTGTGTAAAATGATTACACGACGTAAAATCTCCCTACTTCCAACTTTTAGAAGTTGAACTCCTCCAGACTTCTTCTTAGCCTCCTCTAAGAACCTCGGTCTTTGGAAAAACATAAAGGTTCAATTCACAAGGATATGATCCCTTACATTAAAGATATATTTAATTTTTAATTCCCCTTTACCTTTTCAAAATCCATTAATAAAGGGATAGGAATTTTTATTATTAACTTTATTTTTTTATCTTCTGGCTCATATTAAGTTCTTAATTTATTTTCATTAACTTTCAAGAATTTAATTGTTTTAAATATATATTCTTTATAAAAATTGTTATTTTTTTAAATCATGTAATATTCTCATTTCATACTGGTCAAAAATTCTATTAATGTTTTAAAATTATAAACTATAAATGCATCTATATTTTAATACTGAAATTTTACCATTGAATTTATCTAGAAGAATTTATAGAAACATATTTACTACTGAAGAGGAAGTAATAATTTCACTAGTTTCGTGAATATTATAGCATATCATATTCCATAACTAAAATAATTCATATATATATTCATCTTTCTATATTCAAATATCCACAAAATGTGATAAAAAAAGTTATAACTTGTCCTTATTTACCTTTTCATGTCCTTCATATATGCTATGAAATATTTTTTATATCCTGTATTCTAATTTACAACCCATGAATTTCATTAAATCCTCTAAAAGAGAATATAATATTTCAATTTAAGCTTGACTATCAACCCCAATGTTATTGAAACCAATTTGAGATTAAACAATATCTTCTTTTATAAAAGTAAAACTTTTCAAGAAAATATCCAAAACATCTAGAGAAATAAATAAAATTTAAGTAACCAAGTGTCTCTTTCATATATAGATACTCTTTTCATTGAATATGGGAATACCCTTATTGTTCGTTGAATTATGTGTCGGATATTAATAGTGAAAATACTTATCCAAATGTTATAAAAATAACCACTAAATCCCTTGATATAATGTCTAAGAATATCTTGTTTAAATGGAATATAAAAAATGAACAAAAATATAAATCGCTATTTTGGAAAAAAACATGTAATCATTGAAAGTGATTTATAGATATCACTTAAAATAGTTAAACATACTCATTATTATTAGTAAAACCCATGACTTGAATGAATCACCTAATAGATTACGTAGGATTAGTCTTCACTCTATATCCTAATAGAACATTCATCAAATGAGGGAGAGGATAAATGAGAACTATAACTTAGAGTTTTGTAGTGTCCAAATCACCACCTTAGTTCACATCATTCACATATTTTTTCATGTTAATAGTATATATTTATAAGTCTCAAAAACACACTTCAAAATGATCTATAATTAACAAAAATATTTTAAAAACATTTGTATCAATTTTATATGTTATAAAAATTTTGTCACTATTCATCATATCCTATAATGTAAACTTTCAGAAATTAAAAGTTTTATAAAATCCTATAAATTATTACAAGATAACTAAAATTGAAACTAACAATAACCATATATTATCTCATAACACATACTCTAATAAGAAAAAAATAGCATTTTTTATAGAATAAATTATTTTATGGTGGAATTCACTATATTTTGGTTATTACTTTAGTGAATAATTATTTCAATATATTGTTTTCACTAAATTATTATAATCTCAAGGCACTTTCACCTTATGTCACATCATATATAAAAACTCATTAAATAATATATAAAAATATTTTTGAATATCATCAAAAACATATTATGTAGAAGCTATCATTATTATCTTATTGTTTTGTACAAACAAGATGTAAAAATAATTAGATTTATTCAAAAAACAATTATAATCAACCCTGAGGTCCATTATAGTGTTAAAATAAATGATTAATTAATTAATAAATAATCATAAGTAAGTAGTTGACTCTATCTAGGATTCAATGTTACTCATTCTATAAATGGATTTGCTATGATCTCTATCAAACATGTGTAGTGCCACCAGTTTGAGGTATGTCATCATTTTATGCCTTATTTATTTTTAGAATCATTGGGTTAATTTTGTAAAATATTTGGAGGATTAAAGATGAAAATTTTCAAAATCTGGATATATTTAATGTTTTAAGAAATATTCATGCCATGAATACGGATTTCACGATGTGAACCTTTATTGGTCATATATCGTGATATCCTTCATAGCATGAATGGTTTTCACTGGTTGAAAGGATAAGGTGACTAGTAACATGAAAAACATTCACATAATGATATTTTTTTCACAAAATAAAACCAATAAAACGTGATTTTCATCTTAAGTGACCCCTTGACTATTTAAAATGTGAATGTGAAATTCACACTATAAATAGTCCAGGTTTAGCCTGTTTTAATTAGTCCTACACCTGTAGACTCCCATATGGTTTATTTTTCTTCCATATTGAATTAAAGGGTTCTCTTAGGATATTTTTAGTGATATTTGAATTTCAGGATTTGATTCCATCAAATCTTCAAGCATTTAATTCTGTAAATCAAAGGTTAGGATCTCATTCTTCCTTCTCAACTTAGATTTCATTGGTTCTTCTTGAATAGGACCATAGATCGGTGTTGTGATACCTGAATATATAGAGTTAGATGAGTTATGATGATATATACTTGGTTTTTTTATAATTTAATGGAAGTAAGAGGTCAAACTTGTAAAATTTTCTGAGATCAATCATGCCAAACAAAAATGAGGTAGGTGGTATTTTCATCTTTCCACTTTTATTGGAACTAAAAGGCTTTTAGGGTGATAAAAGATTCATCCTATATTTTTTAATTATTTTTCCTGAGAAAAAAACTATATTAATGATTCTATTTTTGTTTTTATTTGAAATTGTATTGTGTTTTTCACCCACAATGGAAATCCTAAATTGATTAGAAGAGTTTTCTTAAATAAATGAGGATTTTGACACATGTTTGGGAATAAAAGGTTATGGATGTCTTCTAAAAAGGCATGGTTTAGTGTGTATTCATGATTAAATTGTATTTTTCCTTATTAAAACATAATTTGTACTTAGTTCAATTAATAAAGACACTAGGGGAAATATGCCACCAAGAAAAATCTTGGTGGAGGACGCATCACTACTCATGAGTATAGGGGTGTCATTCGGTATGCATGGGTTTGTGCATGTGATAACATGGATGATTATTCCAAACTAAAGATTATAAACTAATCAAATTTTTTAAAAGATAAAATTTTTTTGGCTTAAACTAATTTTTTAAAAAAACTATTCATCTTATATATCTTATATTGTGAAAACCATTTACTATGTTGATATTCTTCCTACCTATTTTATAACCTTTGAGCTTATGGTCTTAGTGGAATGTGGGGAAAATATTATGGGTCACCTATTAGGTATGAATACTCACCCTATACACATGAACATAGGTGCATATGAATATTTTGTTTTTTGTGATATAATAAAGGGGCTAGTTTAATAATTTTCTAGCGGTTCTCATTAATGTTGTTGTCATAGTGATAGAGGTTGATATTTGAGTTGGTTCTTATCTTGGTCAGGAGTGGTGCCACCTTGGTGACCAGGTCTTTTGTTTATTTGGAGTTATAGTTTCTATAACTTAATGTTCAACTATTACTATGATATTTATCCTTGTTTCATTATTTATTGATAAATTGGTAACATTATTTACAATTGGGTTTTTGTGCATGTATCATTATATATATGTCTCTAATTTTATTTATTATTTATCAATATGTGTGCATTTATTAAAGGGTATATCCCCCCCCCTGACATCTCTTGTGTTTAAACCCTTAACATTTAGTGTCATTCTTTTTTTTTCTAAGTAATTTCAACTGAGGTTAATAGCACTTCTACGTCATATTAAGCCATTGAGTTTGAGAAAGATGTTACAAATGGTATCAGTCTTGTTTGGTCATTGAGTTGGGTTTTTATAAAATATATAGTAATTTTGGAAATTTAAATGTTTAAAATTAAATCCATTTCTAACCTTTTTATGTTAAAATTAAAGTTTCTTAAGTTTTTTGGGTATAAAAATGTTCTAATACACTTTTAGGTAAGTTTCATCTCATCGTCAGGGTTTTATCTAATGAGTGTAGTATATCATGCATAATTACTAAAATTTCCCAGTAGAAATTCATTGTTTCATGTTTATTTAATTTTTATTTTGTGATATTGTGATTATTGTGTTTATATGTAAAACATAACCATGAAAAGATGAATAGTTAAAATTATTAAATTTTAAATTTATTAAATGATTTATAGAATGAAAATTACACCATTAAGGAGAATAAAAAACAAGTGAGAGTGAGAATATGAGAACGCGATTTCACTAGGACCACAAGTAAAATGAGATTTGATATAGATTATAATGAAATCCCTTCAGAATTTGGAAAAGGGTCCTAGGACTGAAGAACCCCATCCGGTGAATAACTTAGTAGAATTTCATAAAGATAATCCACTAATGTTTTGGGGTGGTTATATAACTGAAAAAATAGAGGTATATTTGAGAATATGACCATTATTTTTTACTTCTTAGTGACTCCATAGGATATGAAGGTCAAAATAGCAAGGTATATGCTTTAGGACTTGGTGATAGCATTGTGATACTTATATGTTAAAGATACATTAGATAGAGACCTCATGTGGAGAGTATTTTTGAAACTATTTAATAAAAAGTTTATTCCATAAACTTTTTATATATTTAAAATGATATACTTATTTCAATTGGAATAAATAATTATGTTTGTGATGGTATATGCTACTAAATTCACTCAACTTGTTCACTTTTCATTAGAGGTAGCTATTAGAGAAAGACAGAAATCTTGGATCTTTGAGGTAGGTCTTCAACCTAAGGTTAACTCAAAGGTATTAATGTTATGTATTACTAACTATATAAATATTGTGAATAAGAAATTGGATGGAGATAGAGAGGATTCATAGGTAATTCTACTAGAGGGGGAACCTTTGTCCATTCAAGCATTGGTGGGAGCTTTAGCAAAAGGAATAAGCGTAAGAGGGAGAGTTACTCCTAGGCTGGAAAGGAAATAGAAAATCAATCAACAATATTAGACACTTATCCATCATGTCACAATAATGAACTAAGAAATTTGTAGTGAATTTTATATTCTCACAGGAAGAAGGAATGTATGGCACCACTAGGGAATTTTCACCACTATGATAAGAAAGGGTATATCAAGAAGTATTTTCATAAACTTCTGGGATCAGTTGGTGAAACTAGATTAACATAGCCTTAGGTTTTGTATATTAATATGGAATAGTCTTATTATATTATTTCATGTCTATAGACCCTGGTGAACTAGAATAACTTCATGAGAACTTTTTTTGTTTAGGAAGAACCTCGGAAAGGAAGCAAGAGTTATCCAGTGGTAGTTGGGAGGAAGTTATATGGAGAAAAATAGGCTACCAAGAGCAATAAACTTGATCCCTATATAGTGTGAGGTACCATTATTATAAACATGACTCTTATACATGTATTGTTTGATACTAATGCATCACATTATTTCTTTTATTCTTATGTGGTTAAAAAATTGGGATTATATATAGAAATGATGCCTCATATCATGAGTATCAAAACACCCCATGAACAGAGGGAGTATAAGGATTCAAATTACCAGCATATTCTGTTACCATTGATTCAGTTCAGTTTCTATAGGATTTTATTCTCCTAAAGATGGATATTTTTTAACAAATATTTTGGATGGACTAACTGCTTGAGTTGAAAGATTATATTTAATGTTATGCTCGACAAGTGACATTCACATCCCAGGATGGATCCCTTCATGCATTCAGAGGAATTTGGGATATAAATTCAGGAAGAACAGGACCTTCCGTGATAGTATATATAACCATATTTAGATAGTAATCATCAATGACCTTAACATATGTTGATGAAACATGAAATGGGACTCCTCCTAACATGGTGGATCGATACCCAGATTTGTTTCTGAATGATTACTACAGGTTACCACCTGAGCATGAAATCAAAATTTCTATCAATATACTTCATGGAACAATACATATTTTCCTACCATGTTATAGGTTAGCTTTTAAATAGTTGTGAGAGTTAAAGGTTCATATAGAAGGTTTAGAAAGTAAAGTTTTCATCATACCTAGTACATTGCCTCGGTATGAACCAATTTTATTAGAAAATAATACAAATGTTGCTCTCAAATTATGTGTTGATTATCATAAATTAAATCAATAAATGATCAAAAATCATTATCATATTCCTAGAATTGATGATATGTTTAATCAATTAAAAATAAACAAGTGGTTATATAAGATTGATATGTGATTAGGGTCTCATCATATTAGGGTTAGGAAATAGGATATTCTAAAGATATAATTTTAGATCTGCTATGGCCATTGTGAATATATCATTATATCATTTGGTCTTATGAATGAACCTATGGTTTTCATGGCCTCAATGAACCTAATCTTCCATGGGTATATTGATTCTTTTGTCATGGTATTTTTTTATGATATTATAGTTTACTCTTGAAGTAGGAATGACCATGATATGAACTTAAAAATATATTGAGTACATTGAGGGACCATCAGTTACATTATAAGTTATCTAAGTGTTAATTATATAAATAGGAAGTTCATTTTATTGGGAATATAATTTTTTAAGAAGAAATATCAGTTTAACTAAGAAATATAGAAGCAGTAGTGTATTTTCCTCCACCAAAGAATTTTTTTGAGATACATAAATTTTTTAGTTTAGTAGGAAATTATAATTGTTGTTGTTTTTTTGATATTTTTCTAGGATATATTCCTTGATGACTACTCCAATAAGAAATGGTGTTCTATTTATATAGAATGACGACTATTAGAAATGATTTCTAGAACTTTAATCGCATCTTACATTAGAACCCATTCTAATTATTCCAGAACAAAGTAAAGGCTATGTGGTATATTTTTATTCATCTAGATAGGGTAATGGTTGTGTTCTCATATAGGGAGATCATGTTGTGTCCTATGGTTTTAGGTAATTCTGAATGCCTGATAAACATTATCCAATTTATGATCTAAAACTCACTTTAGTTTTTTATTTCTTAAAAACCTAGTGGCATTACATATTTAGAGAAAATTTCATAGTTTTCACCAATAATAAGAGTTTAAAAGACATATTTTCATAAAAAACATTAAATTGAGATAAAAAATATGGATGGAGAACCACTATATGTTTGATTTCAAATTTTTATATATTCCTAGTAAATTAAATTTTGTGGCAGATGCATTGAGTTAGAATTTATATAGCAAAGTGGATAAGAAATCTTAAGACCAATAGAAGTTGATGAGAATGAATTTTTACATGAATATATATTGTGACATACATAATGAGTATGTAGATTTATTTCTAGTTAATCTTGTTGTGGAATTTATGGGGTTGGTAAAATATTCTTAGACACCATATTCAGATTGTATCACCATTAAGTCAAACCTAAATAGTGAGGAGACTTTTGAAAAATGGATAGAGAGTGAAAATCTTTATTAAATTTTATAAATTGAATATTAGTTACTCAATATTCCCAAGGATAACTTATATTTACTTATCATAATTTTAAATGGGTTATTCACCCAGGTATAAAAATAATTCAAAAGGCAATGAAAGCACATTTCTAGTGGTTGAGTATGATATGAAATATTGTAGATTATGTGATGAAGTGTCCAATTGTTTAGTAGGTAAAGGCTGAATATAAAATACCAGGGGGTATGCTTCAATATTTTCATATAATAGTTTGCAAGTTGGAGTATATTTCAATGGATTTTTTCATAAGTCTTCCAAGAACATTATAGAAACATGATACAATTTAGATGATTGGGGATCAAATCACCTAGTTGGAATACTTAATCATGATCATGCAATCCAACGTGGTAGAGGACTTAGTAAAATTTTATATCTAAAAAGTTTCTAGGTTTTATAGTGTTCTAGTTTTTATTGTATCTAATAGGGATCCTTGATTCACTTCTCGATTCTAGCGATCATTAAGATAGGATATCTAGATTCAACTAACCATCAGCATGGTATTCCATCCATAGATAGATAGGGAGTTAGAATGAAAAATTTAGACATTGAAAGATATAATCTGATATTGTTTTATGGAATTTGTTGGCTTTTGAGAATATAATATTCCTTTTTTGGATTTCTCTTGTAATAACAACTATTAGGTGACTATACAGATGGCCCCATTCAAGGGTTTGTATATCCATCCTTGTCATTATCTATTATGTTGGTTGGAAATAGGAGATACATCATTGATTAGATTGAGTCTTGTCCATGATATAATGGATAAAATCTAGATGATCTAAAATCATATCGATATAGTTTAAAATAGACATAAATCATATACATACAAACATCATTGAACTTTATATTTCTATGTGAGTGAACACATTTTTTTGAAAGTGTTAATGAAACTTGTTCACTAAAAATTGGGGAAATATATGAAGTTAACACCATGGTATGTGGGACCATTTGTGGTTGTTAAATGGATTGGCACTATTTAATATTAGCTATCCTTATCACTGACATTTAATTTTGTCTATAAAATCTTATATGTTTCTCAACTAAAGAATTTTTACCTAAATCATCATCATGTGATTGGTTGGGATCATTTAAATCTTGAGCCTGATGCATATTTTATCCATGAACAGGTTCATATTCTAGATAGATAGGAAAATACCCTATGAGGGAGTTATATTTCCTTGGTGTGAGTTTTATAGAAGCATGACTAGGTAAAAGAGAAATCATGGGAACATGGTAAGTTTATCTAGGAGTAATGGTTGGATCAATTCAAGGTAAATTTTTATCTCTAGATTCTTGGGGATAGAAAGTCCCATGGGTGGGAGAATGTAATACTCCTGATTTGAGGTACACCATTATTTCATGACATTTCATTTACATTTAGGTTCTTTGCATTAATTTTCTAGAATATTTTGAGGATTAAAGTGGAAACATTTTAGAATCTAACTAGAGGAAATGATGGAGGAAATATTCACACCATGAATAAGGATTTCAAGATGTAAGTTTTTTATAGGAATATATCATGAGATACTTCCTAGTGTGAATTCTTTTCACTAGGTGAAGAGATAAGGTGACTCATGACGTGAAAACTAATCCCTTCATGAAATGGTTTTCCTAAAAAACTAAGTTGATGTGCTTTTCAATGTAAATGACCCCTTAAATATTCACAAAATGAATGGGAAATTCATTTCATGAAAAATTCGGGTTCAACCTATAATAATTCCCCCTATTCGTGTAAACTCTCACATGATTTCTTGTTCTTACATCTTGACTTATAAGGATCTATTAGTGGTTTCTTGGTGATATTTAATGTTCAAGATCCGATTTTATCAAATTTCAATCACTGAATCATGTAAATAAAAGGTTAGGATCTCGTTATTCCTTATCATCTTGGATCGAAATGGTTTTTATTTAAAAGAGCCATAGATCAGTGTTGGGATTCCTGGATATATGGAGTTATATGATTTTTCATGAGACCTCCTTTATTTTCACTATTGTAAAAAAAGTTTTTCATTTCGGGGTTTTTAGGTTTTTCACGCCGTTTTTATGGAAATTTTGTTGTAGGTGACATAAAAAAAAATATTATTTCAGAGGTTTTTTACATTAGTTATTTAATAACTAATGTTAAAGATGCTTCGAGATAAAGTTTTTTCACATCATTTATTAAATAATTGATGTGAAAAATAGTCTACCATGTTAGTTTTTATATAACCGACATTGAAAACTCAATCCTGATGAATTTTTTATGTCGGTTATTTAATATCTAACATGAAAATGATTTGGTATGAAATTTGTTCACATCGAATATTAAATAAATGATGTCAAAAACTATACACCACATTTTTTATAAAAATACTAATGTGGAAAACCACAATCCTAATAATTTTTTACGTCGGTTATAAAATAAGCGACGTAAAAAACCCACAAAAATGTTTTTTCAACATAGGTTATAAAATAACCAATATAAAAAACTAATGTTTTAAAAAAACTAATTTATGAAACCCATCCTCTCTACTAAATATCTAGACTTGAAACAACCAAAAATATACCTGAAACAAGGAAAAACAGACCAGAAACAAGAAAAATCAGCAGAAAAATTTAACATTCACATTTACAACATTAAAAAATTACAATGTTATCTAAAAAAACTAAATTCAACAAAAAAACTACCAAATACACATTTACAATTAAAAAATTCAAAATTATAATATTCACTAAAAACAAACTAAATTCAATCAAACTTATAAAATAATTTGACCATTCCACTTTTAATTGTTTGACCTCTTATGCACTATAAGGTTGAGGGTCATCAAATAGATAAAAATTAAAAAAAAATAGTTAACATGTATAATGAATAAATCAAATGAAATATTAAGGAATAATTTATAAGGAAATATAACCTGGTCGAACTTTATAACTGTTCCAGTTGTAATTATTTCATACATAAATTTTAACATATAATATCCACATTCAAAAACGCCTTTTTGTTTATGTGATTTCTGTTGAAATGAGTTTTTTAATTAAAAAATATCATTTTTGAGTAATACATCCAAAATGTACTAATTATGAATGGATATTCACCTTTAATTTTACATATTTGATTTTAAAGCTCTTTTTCTTAGTGGTTTTTTGAAAGATAGGCCATCCCCTATTATAAAATAATACAGATTAAATAAATTTAAAATTTATTATAAAATAAAAAACTATTAAAAAAATAAAACTTAATTTTCCAGCATGTTCTTAAAATTTCCTCACACATCGCCACGGACAGAGCATATCCAATAATGTGATTTCTCCCTTGGATAAAAAACACCTAAAATTCAATGGTAACTGATATAAAAGAAAATTTAATGTTAGTTTTCATTGTGTTAAAAGATAAATAACACTTTGTGAGATATATGTTTCATACCTATCAACATAAGGAAATATCCAACACTGTGTAATTATATTCTGTTGAAATATTTTAGTAATATAAACTGCTTTTTGTTCCTCATCCAATTCATTCCCTTTACGTAAAATAAACTATAGGTCCATCAACCCATATACATATGTCTTCTCATTCATCTCACACATTTTATAAATATACCTAATACAAAATAGACATATGTATAAATTTTTAATAAATTTAACATAAGGAAATATTTGTGTTAAGACTTACATGAAAAAAAACATACACCACATTGATGCCCAACTTATCTCTAGTAACAAGCTCCATGATATCATTTTTCCCAATCCCCACATCTATTTCACTTCCAAAAACATGAGCTTCCATTGTAAATTTATAATGACCCGCAAAAAAATGTGAATATCTTGACAATATGTCAAGACTACTAGAATATGAATCTGATGTTATATCCCTTTGTCTTTATTCTTGGATACACAGTATTTATTTACATTTAAATTATTTTTTTTAAATAAATAGATAAATATATTAACTATCAAATTTTAAATCAAATTTAATATAAAAATAAAATAAAATATATAACATACACATACCTCTATGGTAATGGGTTGCATAAATCTAGATGGCCAAACTAAAAATTGGATGATACTTTCTCCAAATTTCATCACCTCATTTGTAGGTAATGGTACTCCAGCTGATATATCTATAATATCATGTATAATGACCCTATTATTCTCTACCTCTAACTATTGATGATTAATTTTATCTCCTATATAATATATCAGCCCATATGCAACTATATGATAGTGAGGATCATCAACATACAACTCGCAATAACTAGGAAGCTGTGTAGGAGGGGATGTAGTAGTCGGGAAAAAAATAGGGTCTATAGTTGGAGGTGGAGGATAAATAATGAGGTCTGTAGTTAGAGGTGGAGGATAAATAATGGGGACTACAAGTGAAGGTGGGGGAGTGAGAGCTGCTGGCAGAGGTGGAGCAGGAGCTACAGTCTGAAATTTTTTTTGTATGTCTACAAACATAGACTGTACCGAATCTTTGATATTTTCCTACATCATCGCATTAAAATTGTGAACTTCATCTTCCTAAGATTATTTTTTTATATAAAACCTCCATGGAATAATTTTATAAAGTTTTCAAAACTTTTCTCATTGATACACCCATTGGGTATCCTCGTACATAACCCAGGTGTTCAGAATTTCCCAATGCAGTAGATAAAATATTGTTCCTCCCATCATCTTTAAATACCCCTTGTGTGCTCTTCTCCTAAATATAGTCTTGTATGAATTATTTGAAAAAAAATTTAATGATTCAAAGTATATAAAGAATTTAATTGACTTAATTAAATAAAATAAACAAGTTACAATCCTCTCGGCTATGACCCTCGATTCTTCTATACGTTATTGCCCCTTTTTTCTCTTCTAAGCCCTCTTCCATTTTTCATGTCTAGACAGATGGGATGGAGGGTAAATCTCCCTAGAGATGGAAGAATAAGCTCTAAATTTTTGTAATTTTTTAGCTATCATTTGTTCTTACAATAAATTATACCCTCCCCGAGATAAACTATAAGGGTATATGTTTCTGGATTAGATCACCTAATGAGATCTCCTTGATTCCTATAAATTAAGAATAATAAATCATTAAGAATTCATTAATAAGACCATTAATATAATAAAACTTATAAAAGTTTGCATTTCACTTACCAAAAATGATTCTTGTCTTCTAATTTCGACAAATTATTTCCATGTGTCTTCATCTATAAAAGTATATACATAACATGGAAGGTCATGTTTCTTATCCCCAAAAATGAAATTAGATGTGAGTGTTGATTTGAAATACCCCCATCTCCTAAAATCCATTGATAAAAATTTCCTCCTAACTTTTCCAATGTCAGGTATATCAAATTTCATCTCATAAAGAAGAGGTAAAACATATTATACTATAAATATTTCAAGATTAACCAAACAATATCAAAAGATCTTACCAAAATGGTCTCCCACAACTGGGCTACTGTTTCCTTTTCAACACTTATCCATTTATTAAACAAAATGATAATTTTTCTTTTACCCTAAGTTGATAAAAAAAACTCATAACCTATTTTGTATTAGGACATCTGGTAATATCATTCTCATACATTTCTACAACTATCCTCTGGTCTTAGCGATGAGTAAGTGATAATTTTGGAAAACATGTGTTGCCACTTTTACCAACCCTCTAACTCTTCTTTGTCATTGTGGGATCACAGGAAGAGGATTGGGGAACATCAAGAGAATCATGTGGATGTTCCTTCATAGAGGTATGATCATGATTCTCTTCTATAGAAGTTTGTGTTTAATCAAATGGTTGATCTGTCATTATCCTGGAAATCAAATAAACAAACATTTAGTACCCAAAATATACAAATTAACATATTGCAATACTAATGTAAACAAAAAAAGAAAAATTAGGAAACACTAAAGTAAATTACAACTTAACACATTATTATTCATATTTTTTATAGATAACTAAAATTATAACAATAGTAATGATATATGAAATTTCATGTAAATTAATGAAAAAAATCCAAAATTTTTGTAGGAATATTAAAAATTGTCCAACATAATAAATCAATTTTTTACAAAAAAAAGAATATTTTTTAACATATAGATTTAAAATAATTTTCATTCAATAAAATAAATAAATATATAAGTTATTTAATGGTAAACATGGTAAACAAAAAAAAATAAACTAAAATAAACAAACATTTCTACATATTAGTTTTAATACTTGTTTTAAAAAAGAAAAAAATACAATATCTAAAATTTTATGAAATTAATAAAAATAAATGAGAAATAAACATATGTTTCCTATAATATTAGGAATGTAATAATGGATTGTTTTCTAAAATTCCTTGGTCATGATCATTCATTATGGAACAAACCATGTCTACAACATGATCATCATTATTATCTGTTAATATTTCTAGGGAAGTAGGGATCTCACATAAATCAACATCTTAATCAATTTGATCATCACCAAAATATTGTTTTTTACTTGTAAAACAATAGACTACTACATATAGTATTGATCAATAACATAGAAAAAAAATTTGTATGTGTTTACAATATAAAATAATCATTCGTGTCTTCCAATCTATTCATATTAACAAGTGTCATTACAAAATTCATCGTGTCTGAAACTGTTATTACTGATAAACCATTTGTATTTAAACATAGGAACTTTAATTTTAATGTAATAAACCTCCCATATTTCTTCAATGACTCCATAATATGCACTTGATTCATAAATTGGGTTTTTGTCTTTTGAACTTTAAAAATGCATTACTTCTGTGAACACCAATAAAACACTATTCTAAACTACACTTCTGTTGTCTTGAGATTTTGTGTGAAATGTATAACCATTAATTTCATATTAGGACTATTATATCACATTTAAACTTGGACCACCCACTAACCATCTTAATGTCTCTAATTCATATGATCTACCAAGAAAGGTATTTTTAACCTATGGAAAAAAGTTTTGTTATGATCATTCAAAATCTACATTTCTTTCTTCTTTGAATGGAATTGTTTTAAATCATTAATATGAAATGTTATATATAGTTGAGAATCATCCATGTTATTCAAGATATATAAATGTACCTTCTTCATTTTTTCACCTAACAACGATGGATCTCATACAAAACTCTGCAACCTCCTCAGAAATATACTTTTCAATAATGGAGGCTTCAGGTTGATGTGGATTCTTAACATACCCCTTAAATATCATCATATAAAATTTAAAAGGATACATCCAATGTAGATATATAGGTATAAAAAGCTTTATTTCTTGAACTAGATAAACCATTAAATGCACCATTATATTAAAAAAATATGGAGTAAAATACATTTCCAATTAAAAAATTATATAAATTTCTTCGTTTTCCAAAATTTTCAAAGCATCCAGATCAATCACCTTATTATAAATTGAATTAAAAAAATAACACACCTTCATGATAGTCTTTATAACACATATAGGAAATATTCCATGCAATGGAACTGGTAGAGGTTTTTGTATCATGATGTGATAATCATGAGATTTCATACTTTTCAACTTCAAATCCTTCAAAGAGTCAAAAAAATTACATTTGTAGAATAACCCTGCTGAACTTTGATATCATGAATTCACTGAAAAAAGCTAATTTTCTCCCTCTTGGATAATTTTTGACAAGTCGGGGGAATAAATTTCCATCTTCCATCAGGATTGTGAGATAACTCCAAACATATACCCATTGATAGTAAGTCCAATCTTTCATTCAACCCATCTTTAGACTTTCCTTCATATTGAACATTTTTCCAATCAAACAGTCACAAATATTCTTCTCTACCTGTATGACATCGATGTTATGTTTCAATTTATGATATCTTCAATATGGTAGCTCCAAAAATATTGACTTTTTCTTCCAAATATGTCTATCATTACCAGATTTATGAGTCTTTCCCAATGTCACATCAAGGTTTTTCACCCTCTCAAAATAATCATCATTTGATAAAGGTTTTTGAGAAATATAAAATTATTCTAATCCATTGAATGCTTTTTTTGAAAATATGAAGTATGTTGTTAGAAAATTGGACATGCTTTATTCCCCTTAACACTGTACCCAAAAAAATTTCTATATGTTGGGAATTCATTTATAGTGAACATAATCACTACATGCAGTTGAAAATATTCCATTTTATAAAATATTTACACCCTAAAATCATCCTCTCACAAGAGTTTCAAATCATAAATAAATTGTGAAAAGAAAACATCAATATAATTTCTGGCTTACTTTGGTCTATAGATCATTAAAATAATCATGACATATTTACTATTCATAAAAAATTTGTGAGATAGGTTTTAAATTACCAATAAATCCAGCCATGAACTATGTGTGCTACTGAGGATTCAATATGGATTCATTCCATCTGTGCACAATCCAATTCTAAGATTTATAACTTGATTTCTGAATTTAGTATATTTCTCATCAATTTTCTTCCATGGTGGAAAATCTACTGGATGATGTATTTTTTCATCACATATTCGCTCATCAGCATTCCATATTAACCTTTTTTCATCATGTGAATTAGAAAATAAATGTTTCAAACAAGGAATTATAGGAAGATACCAAAATACATTGGTAGGGATCTCTTTAATCTCTATATTAGTCTGTGATTTTTCTTTCAACTTATATCATGATGTCCCACATTTAGGACACTCTGATAGAAATTAATATTCCTTCCTAAATATCACATAGTCCTTTAAACAGTCATGTATTCTCTTGTATCTTGATCCAATCAGGAATAATATTTTCTTGGCCTTATAATGTTAATCTAGAAGATCATTTTCTTTAGGAATAATGTCTTTCAAAAATTGTAGCAGCTCTTTAAAACTCTTGTCACTCCATACATGCTTCGCCTTTAGGTTAATCAATCTTAAAATCGATGATAAACCCGTAAAATCCATACAACCATGATACAATTTTTTTCCCGTATAACCATATAGATGCTCAATTTTTGGTTCTTTATCAATTTTTTATGCTTTAATATCACGGATAATTTCTTCAATTTCATCAGAGTTACCATCTAGCAAAGCATCATTATCAGTATATCTGAAATTTTTCCCAGTTTCACCAGGCCAAATACAAGGGCTGTAATTTAGATTAGAAACATGACAAATTAAATGATCTTTGATCTCTCTACTTTTCAACTTCTTCATATTTAAACATTTTAGGCATAGACAGAAAAACATGTCATTGTTTGGAAAATTTCATTTTGAAAATTCTAAAAAATCATCAACACCTTCCTCATATTCATCACTAATTTGATGTTTTGTAATCCAACATCAAGTCATTATTACCTATAACAAATATAAAAATTATACATCTTGTTAAGATAATCCAATTTTACATTTATATTAAATATGTCATAAATTGAAAGTAACACAGTTTTGAAATATAAACCAAATATATGCATATTTGAAAAATATAATTAAAAATTCTACACAATAATAGAATATAAGTTTAAATATAAATGATAAATCATAAAAAATATGCATGGAAATAATTTCAAAAAGAAATTATAGTTAGATAAACTAGTTTTATATTTATATGAAATAGGCCACAATTTGAAAGTAACACAATTTCTAAATATACAATAGATATAGCCTTATTTAAAAATTATAATGATATTGTTTTTGATAAATAAGATATAAAGCACTAAATTAAAAAAATCACCATCTACTACTGTGATATATTATTAATCCATCATAGAATGAGTTTTTTACTTAATTTTTTCTCCTAATTATCTAAAATATTAACCTAACAGGTCTTAGGATTATATTGAATTGAAATATTTTCTTTATTTCATGCGATTTTGAAGGTCATATTTATTGGTTTTAACTTTCTTATTGAGTTTATTGTGGAAAATGGTATCATGGAAAAAGGTCTTGTGTACAGGCCTTAAGAGGAAGCTAGATTTTTTTGGGAAGCTAGAGCAAATATCCTTTAAGCATAAGAAGTTATAATAACTTTATTATCAAGATGTAAAAATGTATTCTAGTATCCCAATGATCATATCATCCATTTAAAAAACATCAGGATACATAAAAAATGTAGACTGGGTGACATGGTATTTATATCAAAATTAAAGTCCATATTTAATTTTATCTCCCTAAAATACTCGTTGGAAAAAGTAAACTAAATTGAAAACATCATTGAATAAAAATTCCAATTTACCAATGATAAAACAATATCAGGATACTAAACCACCTTTAACAATTAATAGTTAAAGACATGATGAACTAAATCGCAAATTATAGATTTAGGGCATCCATGAACGACCAATGATTTATAACATGATGGATGGCTTGGATCTTGGACATCATACCAACATGTGGTTAAAAACTATGGTCTTTTGAGTATTCTTGTCTTTTACCTATATTAATTTTAGTACATCATTTAGTTACATTCATTTTTTCATACCATTATATGATTTTTATTTTTATTTATTCCCTTTTTCCTATCTCATCATTGGATTCAAATTAAATTATTCATATTATTTTTCTTATTCACTAAACTCTTCTATTATATTTCCTATATCATTATGACACTTTACAATAATTTATTTCCTCTATATTATATTCCTTTCACCCTCAATGTTATTTAACAACCTTTTCATATGGGGAGGCATACCTAAGGTTACATAGTCAACTGACCAGGTTACATGATTGAGCACTAGGTTGGGGATAATACATGAATTACATTAATATGTTTAAAAAATAAAATTTTCTCAACTACACAAGCCACTTAGATATAGATCTAAACTGTACTAAAAACACTATTAATTCCTACTTGTAAATATTATAAGAAACCCCAATAACATCTCTTATTTAATGAACTAAAATTGACTATTTTCATTCAAATGAGGCAGCATTAACCCCTCCATTCACCTCAAACATCTCCACAACCACCCAAACAAAGAGACACCATCCTAATTATTGGAAATAGTATTAATCCATAATCTATTCTCTAGTGAATTAAAATGGGAAAAAATTAATAAATAAAAATTCATTTCTATTTATATGTTAATATAATCAACAAAAAATAGTGAAAATGAAATCACAAAACAAGATTTAGAAAATCCTTAGATTTAGGGAATTTGTGAACGAACAATGATAAAAGAATATCAGGATAAAAAACCACTTTAAATAAGAAATAGTGAAATACATGATGGAATCACAAAATGAGATTTAGGGCATCCACTAATGACTGAAATCAAAGCATGTGGAGATTACTTGATAATTTCAAGTCACGAAGATAGATTTTCCAATAAAAAACACAATGAATTAAGCTCCCAAAATGATTTTGGAGGACACGAGATCGAAGAATAAATTATAGGGTTTCCGCATAAGATAGAACTAGTTGTTTTTTCCCAAAAGAAAAACAGCATAATAACACAAAATGGGACTTCATTAAAATTTTAAAATTTCTATCATGTCATATATTTAATAACTGATGTGATAAATATTTTTTATTACATTCATCACGTCAATTATTTTATAACCAATGTGATAAAGTAATTACATTTTCTCTATCATATCGGTTATTTTATAATAGATGTGATAAAGCTAAATAATCTATTTATCACATCGGTTATAAAATAATCGATGTGATAAATCAATCTAATTCATTTTTATGTCAATTATAATATAATCGACATGATAAATCAATTTTTTCACCTTTGCACATTGGTTATTCATAACTGACGTAAAAAAAAGCCGACATGGTAAATGCTTTTTGTACTAGTGTTGTTTATGGAGGAATGAAATGAATAGGTAAAACTTGTGCAATTTTCTATGATCTACCATACCAAATGAACATGAGGTAGGTGGTTTCCCCTATTCCCACTATTATTGGAACTTGAAGGATTTTAAGGTGCTAAAATATTCCTCCTTTTTTATGGTTATTCCAAGGAAAAGTCTATGTTGATGATTCTCTTACTAGTTGAATTTAAAATTGGATTTTGGGTTTCTTCCACAATATACTTACTAAATTGAGTAGAATATTTTTTCTTAAATGAATGCGGATTTTAACACATGTTTTAACATAATATTTTTTGGGTTTCATCTATAAATTCACTGATTGGTGTGTATTCATGATTTCCTTATATAAGGCCTTATTGAAATAGACATGGTACTCGGCACAGATTAGAAATCCACAGGGTAAAAATACCACCAATAAATGCCTTGGGGGGAGGATGTACCACTACTTGTGAGCATAGTAATATCATTCTCCATGCATGGGTGTGTATTTGTGAGAACATACATGATTATTCCAAACTATAAATGATGAACTTCTTCTGTTTTTTAAATAGAAATTTATTTTTGGACAAAACTAATTTTAGTAAATCTATTTATCTGATATATCTTATATTTTTTAAAAAAACTTAATACTTTGATAGTCTTCATGTATATTTTATATCCTGTGAGATAACTTGTTTCTTGTCTTAGTGGTATGTGGTAAAAATATTAGGGGTTACCTACTGGGTATGATTACTCACCCCTTGCATATGCACTTTGGTGCCTATATAGATGTTGTTTTATATGATATAATAAAGGGACTAGTTTTTACTTTTTTTAATAGATATCCTTTATGTCATTTTCATATTGGTGGAGTTGGATCTTGGATTTAGTTCTTATCTTGGTCGGGAGTGGTTGCACCTCAGTGCTTGGGTCTTTTTTTGCTTTGGAGTTTTAGTTTATATCACTTACTATTCTATTGTTACTCTGATGTGTGTCCCTATTTCATTTTTTATTAATGTATTGGTCACATTTTTATGGTTGGTTTTTATTATATGCATAATTATATATATATATGTGTGTGTGTGTGTATCTGGTTTTATTTATTCTTTCTTGATATGTGTGTTTTTATTAACAGGTAAATTGTTCCCCCTGTGTCTCTTGTGTTCAAACACTTGGAATTTATTATCATATTTTGGTGTCTAGGGAATGTCACATAAGGTTAGTCTCACTTATACCTCCTATCAATACAAAGAGTTGGGGAGGGATGTAGCAACATGGGTATCTATACACCCATGTTTTATGACCTGAACCTTCTAGTACCATCCCCTGATCTTGTAATTAGATTGAGTGTGACCCCCCCCCCCCATACCCACCTTTAATAGGAAATAGGTTGGATATTAGAACTATGGGTTTAATACAACACAAATAGAAGTCATTACCCATTAGTAATATATACTCATCATCTTTATAAAATATAATATATGTAATTCCCCACCAAAATACCTGAATAATGAATAGTTGAATGCATATCATGTTATAAAATTAAAAAAAATCAAATTAAAAGTATGTGAATAACCAAAATTCCCAATAATCATTAATAACTCAAGAATGGTATAATGAAAAAACATGCCACTAATAAATCTCCCATGTAAATAGATAATTTTTCCCAAAAACACCTCTAACTCTATCCAGAAAATTGAAGATAAAGGATTCATATAAATTATAGGTGATTATATAAATATACTTAGTAGGTTTCTCCTAAAAACACCCACTTGTATATCTTAATAGATCATGGTAATAAATTCATGGTTGAATTAAACAAATAAATGAAATCAAACATCAATCCCTATGAAAATTTCTCTAATCCACTTCCATCAAAGGCATCATAACTAATATACTTCCAAAAATATAGAATAATGTAAAACTATCACCATCAAGAATTATATTTTTCCTCATAATGTAAATAAATTGTATATACGAATCTCATTTAAAGATAACTATTGAGCCATTTTTCACTCTTAGAGACCACACTATAAGATATCTCTTATTAGTTGTCCACCCTCAAGGATTTCATTATAATATATAATGGTTAGTTTTTTATCAACTCATAGAGAAACACAAGCTAGTTCACTAGTATGTATTCAATTTTTTTATTTCAATTATTTATAGATTTCTTAAAAGTACTTTGAGTTTGGGTGAGAAATGTGAAAACTGAGGAAAACTTATTAGGGTGCATAATTAGCTCACTATTATTACTAACCATGCACCCATAACATGTAGAAGGATGATATGTTTTCTGATGGGTCTTACATGGATGATGCATGGTTTACCAAACCATGAAACCAACCAGGGAAAACCATGTGGCCTCATTTAGGAATTGGGAGTAGGGTGGAAAATTAGTACATGGTTTACCAAACTATACATCTAAATTATGTGGTATTCCTAATTTACTTTAAAATATATAAATACATGTATGAACCTATCAGATTTAAGTCTAACCCTATTCCATTTCCACTATTTTCATGACCTATCTTCCTTATAAACATGTATTCTTCCTACTCATTTCACTTTGGTAATTTATCTTAGATTCTAGTAGATTCTTCAAGGAAAACTCATGATTCATATTTTATTTCTTCATTCTTCATCTTCTAGTTCCACATTCATAATTGGTTCTAATGTTTTCATTCCCTATCTCACCATAGAGGCTAATTTCAATCCTAGGAATGGGTTTTTTTAATGTATTATGGTTTTATGATTTAAAGTATTCACTTATTCCTTATCTTATAATATCTAATAAAAGTGATGATTTTACATCTCATTTGAGGTAAGTGTATTTGTGTAATTGGTATTTCTTTTTTAATACCTTTTTTCCTTGGTTTTCCTTTTGTTTTTATTTTCAAATTGTGGTTGAAATCATGATTGGTGACTAATTTGTGTTTACAATTTTTTGTTCTTAACTTTATGTTGATCAAAGTGGTGTCTTCTCTTGTGTTTTCTTTAAAATCAGTTTTTCAACTTCTTAGAGTTTTTTAAAATATTTCAAAGGGTATTTTGATTTTAAATGGAATTTAAAATAAGGTATTTAAAAATAATTGATCTATGAGCATTTATTTTCATGATTTTTAATCCATAGCTTAATAAAAAAGACTTTTAGATTATTTAGTTGATTGGGTCGTGCATAGGAAACCTTGGGGTGTGTTGAGTTGTCTATAATGGTGATACTATAACTTAGTTTTTACACTATATAGGGTTTATTACCAATGATGCTACATGGACTACTAGAATTTGGATTATTTTTTTCTTTATTTAGGCCAGCTGGAGTTCTACGAGCATGTCCTATTTATTGTTACCATAGTAGGTTAGAACCTATATTGTGCACATTGTGTGTGTCATGCTTTTTTATACTACTTGGATATTATGATATATTTGTTCCATATTTTCTTGGTTACTTTTTATGGGTTCTTTATTATTTTTTATTTTAGAACATAGATTAACTTTAAAAATACAATGGAACATAAAAATGGTTTTCCATTTCTTGGTTTACAAAATATAAAGGTGTTTTTCCAAAAATATTTCTTTTCAAACTAGAACTAATAGATTCAAAAGTGAATTATGTTATTTAAATTCACATTGGAATCCTATAGTTTTTTACTCACACCTTTTATATACCTTTGGGTTTATACAGACTCGATTATGTCTAATTCAGGTAAAGGGAAAGGAGTCGAATCATGCGGTGTTACTTCTTGATACATGACTCCCTTCCTCGGTATGGGAATTTTGGTTATCATGGGTCATGGGGAGATGGATTATATGGATAATTTTAAAGATTATATAATGTTGGTTGACTTTTAGTTTTTTATGCACTAGTGATGGTGTTGTTTTATCACTTATTTTTAGTTTATAGAGCTATTTTGGTCATTTAGTTATTTTCTATACTATATTTTACTCATTTTGGATGATTTTTGTTATTATTTTTTGTTTATTGATGTGCATGGATGTTTAAAATATGGTTACATAATGTCAGATTTCTAGATGGAATTTTTTTTTTAGATTTATGGATAAAATAATTACCTTGTGTTTATCATTTGATTCCCAAGTTCATGTCTCCATCCCATGGAAATCAAGAGTGTTATTCAAGCCTTATAGAAAGTTTGGTTGAGTGATGTGTTAGATCAACCTAGTTTGGTTCATTAAAAATTGGTATCAAAGCACCCTCATGTTATTGGGGGAGCAAAATTATTGTGTAGTAAGACCATTAGTGCTTGAGTAGAGTGGATGAGAAATTCCTATATAGATATTATTCATGTTGAATATCATGTTACCATTGGTTTTGGGAAATTTTTTAATGAATTGATATTTATTCCTTCATTTTTTGAGATAATTTACTGTTATTGTGTATTTAAGGGTGATCATATGGGTTATTTTTTTAGAAACTTTGGGTTTTAGGGAGGAAATGGGGAAGGAAACTAGAGGCATTCTGTAAAGACACTCAAACTGGAAAACCATGTGGTGATTGTGTGTCTGATCCTAGGCACCTCCCAATGCTTCTAAAACAGTTGGTTAATGGTTTTCTAAACCATGAAGCCAAAATGTTCATAGTGATGAAATATGAAAAAATTATTTCTTCACCCTATTGGACTTTAAAACTATTATTATTATTATTAACCATTTAAGATCAATTTGGTGGATTTTAATATTTTATTCATGTTTAGATTTCAATTGAATTATATATTAATTAGGTTTCATATTTTATGTTTATAGATTATGCTACCTAGAAAAGATCATGTGAATCGTATAAAGATAGCTATTAAGAGTACACTATATGATAACTTTCCTATGGATCCCTATATCTTAATGTTAGTTATTAATAATATCCAATATATAGGATAGGGTGGTGAGGTATGTAAAGATTTAATGGTGGATCATTCCTAGGAATTTACCAAGAAAAACCCACCCTCATTATGGGGTGATCGCAGACCTCAAACACTTGAAGGGTGGATGGAAAAGAAAAAATTCATTTTTTATTTCTTTCCAAAACCGAATATATTCATGGTAATCTTTTCCACATATATATTATAATGGCCCATCTAGAAGTGGTGGGACTCAATTTTGTTGGCTAAGATCCTTGTAGATCTCACTTGTACTAAGTTGAAAGGGATGTTTAATTATAAATTCTACATGGATTCCTTAGGGCTGGTGAAGGATAGGAAGTTTTTTATATTGGAGCATGGGGATCATTTTATGACGGAATATTCCACCTAGTTTTCTAATTTGATTTACCTCTTCTCCCAGATCTTCAGGAATTAATATCTATATGATTTTCATTTTGAGATGGGATTGAAAACTAAAATCAAGTTTAGGATTATTATTTTTTTAATTCCAACCTATTCAGAGGTGGTTAGAAATGGGGGAATGGTTAAGGTGGAAATACTAGAGTTGGCAAGCTAGAGTGGTACCCCTAATGCTATGGGGGAATCCATAATTTATGTTGTGGTCCAGATAGGAATCATGAAGATTATTAATGGAATAGATTTGGGAGCGTGCATCGTATTTTTGATTATGCACATATGGATCCCTCATGGATTAGGTAGGTAGTATTCTATTGGTGTAATAAAGTGGTACACACTAAGAAATTCTTCCAAGAAGCTCTAAATACTTTCTATTAGGGTTTGAATTTGGGTAATCTCCAACATTATTTTAGGAACCTTCCTTGGAGTAGAAAGATCAGATCTTATTTTATAGGTGGTTTTTAAGTGTGGTTTGATTCATTTAAGGGAGAAGTGTATCACCCTCACATAAAAATAAACTCTAATTATAGTATTAAATCTCAGTGTGTACCCAAATATATGAATTTATATATATAATATTAGGTCATATTGTATTTAGACACTATTTTAGTGACTATTAGAGGTACCTTGTTTATTAATTTAGATATTTCTTTACATTTGTTTGACACTGGTGCATCCCATTCCTTTATTTCATTAAATTTTATCAAAAAATTGGGGTTTAAACATGAATTTTTTTTAGATATAGTGGATCTCTCCACTTATTTGGGACATAGTATAACCCAAGGTTTTATGTGTTTGGAGTGTCGAGTGGTTATTTTTAATGTTGATGTTATTTAGGATTTCTTGTATCTTGACCTAGATATTTTTAGCCTCATCTTTGGCATGATTCGTATAGTTATATGAAAATATTATATCAATTTTCATTGATTGAAGGACTTGTTACTTTCTCTTGATATGAACACTCGCGTATTCTAGGGTGATTAGGAACTGAGGTTCATAATAGTTGGACCTAATATCCAATATATTGGCTCAATATCATGATAGTTTTCCATCTTAATTTTTCATATAGTTGAAGTAAATTTATATGGTTATCTTTCTTTGGTAGTGATCAGGTATCTTGAGGATTTTCTTGATGATTTATATATATTTTTTCCTTTATGAAATTTAGAGTTCTATATTTATCTAATATCAGGGATAAGCCCTATATTCTTTCTATGTTATCAAATGAATCCTAGTAAGTTGAAAGAACTAAAGGATAAGCTAGAGGATCTTGAGCGTAAGGGATTATTTTCCCTAGTGTGTCACCATGGGTATAATAAGTTCTTATTGAAAAGAAGATAGACAAAAGCCTCCAACTTTAAATTAATTATTAGAATCACAATTATTTTTTCATTAAGAATAAATTCTTTTATCCTCAGATAGAATACTTATTTGAATAAATAAAAAGATCAAGATGGTTTTCTATGATTGACCTTAATTCAAAATACCACCAGCAAAGGGTAAGGGTAATAGATATTCCTATGACCTCTTTCTAGATTTGGTATGAGAATTATGAGTATTTATTTATTCCATTAAACATCACTAATGACCCTACTATTTTTATGGACTTGGTGAATTTTATTTTTCATTGGTATCTCGACACCATTGTTGAGGTGTTTATTAATGACATCTTGGTTTACTCTAAGATGAAGGAATATCATGAGGTCCATCTATACAATGTATTATAAACCTTGAAGGATCATATCTTATATTTTAAGTTTTATAAATACTAATTTTGGATCCAAGAAGTTAAGTGCTTTGGTTATGTAGTGTATGACTGTGATATCCTAGAAGAGACCAAGGAATATATTAAATATTATAAGTTTTTTGGGCCCAATAGGATATTACATGAATCTTTGTAGGATTTATCCTTATTAGAATCTACCTTAATGGCCTTGATTTAGATTGGTGTGAGGTTTTATTAGGGTGAAAATTTCAAGAGATCTTTTGAGTAGTTTAATGTGAGGTTTACCTTTGCCCATGTTCTAGTTCTTCTAGAGTTGGGAATCATTTATACTGTTTTTTGTGATGATTTGGGTATGAGGTTAGAGGTGCGGTAATATAGGGTGATTATGTTGTGGCATATAGTTTTGGATATTTTTTCCCATATGAGAATAATGACCCTAAGCATGACCATGAGTTGGTAGCAGTGATGCATTCCTTCAAAACCTGGAACCATAATATTTTTAGGAAAAATTTTACCATATTTAATGATCATAATGGTTTAAATTATCTATTCTATTAAAATGATCTAAATATTAATACTGGGTACTTTTTTGAGTATCTATAGGCCTTTGAATTTGACTTGTACTACACCCTTGGTAAATGGAACATCATGGATGATTCCTTAAACCAGGAGTTTCCAACTCAAGTGATAAAGGAATATAAGATGAGTAGATTTTAATGATTTTGTTTAATGAGTTGCATCTAAATATGGGAGAAAAGGATGAATGGGTTTAATTGAACAGTGTATGAGTCACACCATCCTTAGATTAATGAATTATGTTCAAATAGGTATCACATAATAATTGTTAGTGGGTAAGAATACTTCTAATTGGTAGTGATACCTTGGGTGATTTTTATCAATCTCTTGATAGCACCCTTTTTTGAGATTATTAGTAGTCCCTTCAACTTTAAGTAATAAGGTAATGTGTGTTGGTAAACACTCTAGTTAGGTAATTCACCCAAAGTATGCCAAGATGTTCTATGATTTGAAATTATAGTACTGGTGGCTTGGGATAAGTTTAGTGATTACTGATTTTATATCTCAGTGCCTTGCATTTCATAGGATTAAGAAAAATCACTAAAACACAATAATATTATTTCAAACTATTTCCATTTTAGTATATAAGATATATTAAATATATATATATATATTTATCATCTCACCTCAATCTCCTATTGGGAATAATAAAATATGGGTGATTATCTACTAATTGATGAAATCATCCCATTTACTTCTTATTAGGGAATCAATGAAAGAGGAATATCTTGGATGAATTTAGTCTATGAGATTTTAGAACTATATGGAATGCCATTGATGGTTATTTATGATTGATTTTCATAATTTAATTCCCATTTTTATAATGGTATTTAGGAAGTAATTGGTTTCTATTTGAAATTGAGCTCAACACATCACCCTCATATAGAAGAGTTGACCTAGAAGACTATTCTGATTCTAGAGGATATGCTCTATGTGTGTGATCCTGATTTTGATGGATCATGGTAGAATAAATTATCCTTGATATAATTTTAATATAATAAAAAAATTTAATACTTTATACATATTTCTCCCTTTGAATCCTTGTATAGAGGACCATGCTAGGGCCCTCTCTGCTGGTTATAATTGGGTGAATGTTTCTTCCTAGGACCAATAATTTTTTCAAAGATGATGATAAAGATTTATTTAATCAAGAAAATACTTATAATGGATCAGAGTCTCAATAAGTCTTATATCAACCTTCATAATCATTAGTTCTATTTTTTATTAGTGATCAAGTGTTTCTCAGTGCTTCTCTTGGGCTGGGATATCATTCACTGGGGAAATGGGGCAAGCTAACACCACTTTATAGCAATCCAATTGAAATTACATAGTGTATTAAGAAATTTAAATATTGGATAGCCTTATTATCTTAGATTATGTTTATTTCTGACATGTTTCATGTCTCTAAACTAAATAAGTGCCATATAGAACCATCTTGTATGGATGAGTGGGAGGAATTGGACCTAGAGCACAATACATTCATGTTTGAGCAGCTTTCCATATCATGGATCATCATAGCATAGTTTTGTGATGTAAATTGAGCTATTTGGTCAATAATATAAGGTATTTTGGTAACTAATTACACTATTCTTGGGATTATGAGGCCTTAGTTCATGAGTATTGGCCTTATATATTTTTTGATGAAGATATATAGATATTTCTGGGGAAAGAAAGTGGCATGCCAAAGAAAATTGTGACACCAAATAAGTCACTGATATATATTTCATTTGATTATTTTATTTATTTATTTATTTCTAATTTTAAGAGTTGGAGGCCAAAAATTTGAAAATTTGGGAAATAGTTTTAGGTGTATAGTTAATGCATGGTTAGTGTTAATCATACACCCAAACCGTATTGAAGGGGGAGGGTTTTTTAATGATGTTTTCCTAGTTGGTGCACATTTTACCAAATTATGTTCCAATAAAAGGAAAATTTTGAGGGATCATTTAGGGATTGGGGTAGGGCATAAATTTAGTGTATGATTTTACAAACCATGTAACCAAAATTTATATCCTACCAAAATTTCTTAAAAATTTATAATAACCTTAATTCCCCTATTTTATTTAATACTAACTCTTCTCCCTTTTCCCCATTTTCATAACCTAGATTACTCATATTCATGGAATCTTCTTCCTACCTTATCCTTGGTCATTTATATCTGATTATAGAAGATTATTTAATTTAAAATCATGATTACTTTTGTATTTTTTCATCCTTATTCTTCATGTTTCACATTATACCTTGGTTATCATGCTTCCATTCCCTTTCTCACCATAGTGGTCATGTTTATTCCTAGGGATGGTTTTGAGGTTGGATCTATTATGGTTTTAAACATAGTAGGATCATCTTCTTCTTTTTCATTTTAAAAATAACAAAGGTGGTAAGTTTACATAGTATTTGAGGTTGGTATCTCTATGTAATAGTTTTTTCCCATATCATTCCTTTATTAGTTGGTTTTCTTTTGGTTTTACTTTATAAATTGAAGTTAAAATCATGATTGACGATTGATTTTTATTTATTCTTGGTTTTTCTTAACTTTTTTTGGAAAATGTATTTCTTTATCTTGGTTATTCTTTTAAATCATTCTAAAACTTCTAGATGTTTAATAAAATGTTTCAAATGGTATTTTTATTCTGAATAACTTTTCAAATGATTTTTTGAAAAATTATTGATCTATGAATATTTTTTTTATTTAAGTGCCTTGGATTAATATAAATTCTTGTAGATTATGTGGTTGATTATATTTCATATGGTAAACCTTGGGGTATTTTGGGTAACCTAGATGAGTGTTTATCTATCTTACTTTATGAACTATCTTGGGGTTATTTCCAAGGAGGCCACCCGGGATACCAAAATTTGGGTTGTTTTCCAAGTTCATTTTGGATGGATAGTATTCCACGAGTGAGCCCTAGTTATCATTGCCCATGTAGATTAAATTTCATTCCACACATTTTATAAATTTTTTGATTCATTCCATTGATTTGATACTATAATGATGGTTGTTCCATATTTCCATGGTTACATTTTATGGTTTTATAGTTCAGATTTATTATAAAAATTGTCTTATCTTTACAAAACCAATGTAACATTGAAATGGTTTTCCATTTCATTTTTTACAAAATAAAAAAGTTTTTTCTAAAAATATTTCTTTTCAAACTATAATTAATGGTTTTAAATGTGAAATATATTGTGTATATTAATAGTGGTATCATGCTGGTATTTTCCTAATTCCCTTCATATGCCTTATGGTGTATGAAATTTTGGTTATGTATACTTTTGGTAAAATGAAAAGGTCCACATAATTTGGTGGTGCTTCTTGATACATGGATCCCTAACACAATATAATAATAGTGGTGACCGTGTGTCATGGGGAGATGTCTCGCATGGAGTGTTTTGGGGATCCTTCGATGTTGGTCAATTTTGGGTTGTTTATATACTATCCATTTCATCCTTGAATATATTTTGATCATTATATTATATAATGTTGGTTTGTCACTTATGTTTATCTTATGGAGTGATTCTGGTCATTTATGTATTGTTTATGTTGTTTTGTGATCTATTTAGATGATATTTATTTATGTTTATGTTCATTGATGTGCATGGATGTTTTATATAAGGTGACATCATGATGAATTTCTAGGTGGAATACTTGTTGTGGTTTATTAGATTCTTTGGGTAAAATATTTCCCAATTGGTTAACATTTAATGCCCTAGTGCTTATTTCCAACCTATGGTGATCGAGAACACACTTTGGGACTTATGGAGATTTGGTTTAGGTAATGTGTCAGGTTGAACTGGGTGAGTCTGTTGCATGTAGGGTCCTTGAAGTTATTGGGTTTAAAGCCTTGGGTTATTTCCCATCTCCACATGCCACCATTGATATATAATGACTAAGGATTTTTTTCACCCACAGTGTGTTTAGCCTTAGGAACATTTCCACCTAAAATTTTCTCCACTGATATAAATTTTAGGTATTTGTCCACCTGTTAGAACCTTGTTGTTACTAGGTTTCCACCTTAAGTGATCTCCCTTACTCTAATAGAATCATAATCACAACATGTCATATTTCTTTCATTATATGTTAACAAAAAATTCAACATCATCATAATTATCATCAAGTACTTCATATGGATTTAAACCCCTACCATCCATTATATCTTCTACATAGTCTCTCCACATACATATATATAGGTTCTAGGGAGTTAATAACCAAAAAATATAAACTATAATACCCTCTAAATTAGTACACTCAAAATGGTACAAGGTATTTAATCACATATCACCTAAATATTTATCATATCTTTAGCATTTAAAATATTAAAAATCTTTTCACTAGAGATTTCATATTGGAAAACTTCTTTCTACATAGTCTTTTTATCCAATATATCCTTTAATATTCACACCACTAGTTAATATCATAAGATATATTCATTATTCACAACAATAAATAGAATACCCATTAGGTTCCAAGATAAAACCATGAGATAAGTATAAGAAAAACATGGAATGACACAACCCTCATACTAAATTATCGCATCCTCATGTTAAACCTAAAATGAACCATTTGGAGATATATATGATCCCTTTGTAACTCACTAGTTAAAAGTTTGTCTTTACTGATATATGGAATGACCATCATACTATGTGTAATATTCCACATTTAACTCAGTACCTCATTTTCTAATTATATACCATCATCTAAGAGAAGTTTTTAGAATGAAGCATAACCCTCATTCCATATGTCATGGTCCCATGCTAAAAGTCATAAAATAAGGTTTACTGTATCATAAATAAAAAGAAAAAATTTATCATAAACCAATTCTTAAAATCACTATTATAGATAATAAAAGGTATTAATATATCAAATATAGAAAATTACATGACATGTTCCATCATAATGAAAAATATTAAAAATTCTATCCTTTGGATATTTCAAAATTGACTATCATCATTTTAAACTCTTCTATTAATTTACCACAATTCAATTAAAAAAAATTTCTATATCCATAGATTATTTTATTTCAATATCATGTTAATATAAAATTATAATATTTATATTATATTAACATGAACTATTCACCCAATACATAATTTTAAAGTCATAATAAATTCATATAGATTAAAATAAATGAGAATCTCATACCATCTATATTAATTTCCATGATGATCTCCAATCCCCAATATCTAACATTTATTCATATATTCTCATTAATTTCCAATCCCATTTAATTCTCCATAAAAAAGGAGATCCAAATAATTCTCTTTAGAGAAAAGATAAAACATTCTCAGTAGAAAGATAAATCAAAATGTGAGTTAAAATATATCCCCATAAATATTTTATTCAAAGAGGTCCATTAATCTTCCATAACTCCTCTGTGAATTTTTATTCAACACCCCTAATTAAAATAATCATTAGACCTCAAGTCATGTAATTGAACAAGTAAATATCTATGAACATCTTTGAACAATTATTCTAGGTCATTTTCCACCATTTGGTCTCATATTATATATTTTTTGATAATATTCTAAATAAATGAATTACTTAAATAAATAAGTAATTCAAATTACATGAATATCCAAAAAAATTACATGTAATAGAAAATTATCAAAATTCTAACAATGGGTAAATATCTCATAATAGATCAAATGGTACACTAATAATGTTATTTTGATACTTGAAATTTAATGTTCATAATAAAAAGACAAAAATAACCATAATAAGTAAAAAATCAAGAAGAAAAATTTTAGTTCTATATATTACACATCCTTTTAAAAATATTACTTCCTCAAAAATCATAATTATATTCATAAAAAAATACCATAAAAACTATAATTACTTAAAATTTCATCATTAAAAAATTTCATCAATGTATGAAAAAAATAATAAAATGTTGGATATTTCAATTTAATTATTTATTACCTTTTCTGAAATTTTTTCCTCTAATCTTCTATGTTTCTAAATAACTCACACTAAGGGAATGACTCTCCTACACATAAATTCGTCTTGCTGATTTTTAATTTTCATTGAATACTGAAAAGAAATCATATCTTTCATGATGTCAAGATAACCCAAATCTATAACATAAAAAAATCATGATAAAATTTTTAAATAAGGATATGTGAAATACATCATGAATCCCTTCGATTCATGAAGGTGCACCTACTTACTATTGGGATCAAGTTAGATGAATAAGGTTTTTGGAAGTTTGAATATGTGTGTTGTCTTTTGTTCTCAAAGGAATGTAAAAGGAAAGGAATCACTTCAATTTTTAAAATATGGTGATCGGTCTCAAAAATCATATTCAGGAATCCAGTGTATTCAAGAAATTGGACTCACCCTAAGATTAGAATAAAAGTTTTGATCATAATGAGGAATATAATTAGATTTATCATAGATCAGATAGAAATATGATGATGCTTTACTGATCTTTGAGTTCTCATAAATAATAAGTAAGTTTTGAAACTTGTGTTGCAAGATTAATGAAGGAAGGGGAGAGAAAATGATCCTACCAATCATATTCAGGAAGGAATAAAATATGTTGATGGAAGATAGGAATGTTACAAAACTTTCCATGGTAAGTTATATGGTGCTAAAGATGATCTTCAATGTATTCAAAGTAGTGAAGGAAGTCATGATACAAGAAAAATTTTATGAAAGAACAAATTTATTGAAGCCAAAGATTTTCGGTCTCAAGATCATTATAATGATATTACCGGATACAAATTTTTTTAAAGGATAAAAAGGATAATCGTAATATAGGTATTGGTTTTCAGTCAAACCAAAATCCAAAAGATTTAAATCCTCAATGAAATTTATTGATGAGCATCACATTCAAAAAAGAATGAAGCCACTAATACCATCACATCAGATTCAGTATGTCATCATATTCATTAGAGAAAGAATTTTTTGTACATAAGATATTCAGCATCTTATTTAGAAGATAAATAATAACTTTGATTTTTTTCAAGTTCTCATGTCATTTGGGTCAAGATCCATCACATTAAAATTGATATTGACTTATCTTTATGAAGAAAATAATAAGTAGAAGTTGTTGAATAAGTTTGAAAGAATCTGTTGTCACCATCGTAATTAGAATAGAGAAATGGAATTAGACTGTGGTTTTATAAGAATATTAAAGATGCATATTTCTTCATGCATGAAGTTGGTTTAGAGTATCATAATTAAGAATTTGGATTGGGAAATTGGAGTGGATAATTGGAATAGGATTAATGTTAGTGAAGAAATTTTAAATTAGAGATGAATTTTATAAAAAATTCAAGAATGTTAGATAAGAGTCAGAAGTGTTTTCAAAGTCAATATGCACCTGAAATACAATGAAAATTTATGATTCATAAAATTTTGGTTGAGCAGGGAAAAAATTCTAGATCCTGCCCAAACTATTTTTGGGGTGAGTATAAAAGAGAAATTACTTTGTACTTTCTAAAAAAAAGTGATTTTCATGAGCATTAGAGAGAAGGAGGAGCGCTGAATAACTTTGTAGAGTGAAGAAGTTTATGGATTATATTTCTTTAAGAATTTGTTATATATAGAAGAGAAAGGATAAGATACAAGATTGTAACATTTCAGCTGATTATCATATTCAACTAATTATTGTATTCAGTTTTCATCATTTTGAAGAATTGAATTGCGAAAATCATATTGGCATTTTTGTATTAAAAAAGAAGTTGTTAAAAATAATCTCTAATATATTCTAAAAGAGTTATATATTTTTGTATTGTGCAAGAAATAGAACTAGAAAATTGGATTGGGAAATTAGATTGGTCAATCAGACTGATTTTTATTACAATGTATAGAATATTTCTTACTAGCTTCTAAGAAAGTGAATAATTGTTTTGAAATTTTATATTTTTGATATTTTATCAGTAAGAACCATAAAAGTTTGTTAAAAAAACTTTCTTATATAATTTTATGAAATTGGAATCACATTCTCTGTTGTATTGATCATAGAGCTACATGAATTTAAGTTAATATCCTACTCATTGTATTCCACACAAAAGGATTTTTTTCTAGGAGATTGTGTGGTATGGGATAATTTCCAAACCATACCAAGAACGTATTTGTTCTTGTTGAATAGTGAACCTTGTAAATTATTATGTTCTTATGGATGTGTGTTTGAATTATTTTTAGCAGGTAAATAAATCTTTAACAGACTGAGAGGGTTGTTTCATTAGAAAGGAAACATAAAAGAAACATATATCAATGATTCACCCCCTCCTCCTTTCAGTGATACAACTATCTTGACTGGGAACTTACAATTGGTTTCAGAGAAAGGTACCCTTTGTCTATTATTTTTTAAAATTTTTAAGATAGGTTGATGGAGAGTCTAAATTGTGTAAAAAATAAGGGTATTCTGGTTTTTAATGGTAATAATTATCATATCTGGAAAGATAGAATGTTTCCTTATCTTATTTCTATTGGATATAATCACTACAGGAAAACAGTCGTTTTGCGGCGGTTTAAAAACCGCCCCAAAATGTATTAATTATTTTTTATTTTTTTTTATTTTTTTAAAAAAATTTCTAGGATTAGAGGCAGTTTTTTAAAAAAAACACCGTGAAATAGAGGCGGTTTGGGTAAAACCGCTGCAAAATGAAAGGAAAAAAATAAAAAAAAACATGAGAAATCACGGAATCAGTAAAACGACCAAAACTTTTGATCTGAGCATCCGTTGGAGTGCCACAACAAGTCAAATAGAATATCATGAAGATATCTAGAGGATTGTATAATAAAAACCATGATAAAATCTAAGGTGCAGAAGATATGAGATTTATAAGAAATTTGAAAAAAGTTCTCCAACTTCAAACGGCCATAAATTTCGCTTCGGGTGTCCGTTTGGGCTCTACCACATATCAAATCGAAGCCAGCGAAGAGAGTTACACACCAGTTCGTCACAAGAAATATTTTTTCATGTTTTTAGACCCCATAAACCCCTTAGAAGGCCTCAAAAACTCTATTTCTATCACCAGTGTCCCGTCAAACTTGTCTTCAAACGGACCTAACTTTTGATCTGCATGTCAGTTCGAACACCTCCACCTTCCATATCGTAGTTCGTTCCATGAGATTCAGTTTGATTGGTCATGGTTCCCACATGGACTCCTGGATCATAAGTTATGGCCTCTTTAGTGGTTATCGAGTTTGTTATGTTTTTCAATGCCTCGTTTCTAGCACTTGTTCCCCGTCCGTTTTTTTTTAAATGGTCGTAACATCCGATCCGTTGGTCTATTCGGTCTCTTTCACCTATCAACTTGAAGATCATTTTAGGATATTTGATTTGAGTTTCCACAAATCTGGAATGGACTCTCGGATCATAAGTTATCTCCGTTAATGTGAGTCCAATGTATTTTTCACTTTATGACCATTTTGACGGGTTTTAATGGTTGCTCCATTTATTATTGTTTATTTGGGTTTCCATGACTTTTTATATTTATCAATGGTTTTTTGTGGGTTATTATGATGATTATGTTGAATTATTAAGGGTTTTTTCAGAGTTTTCATGAGTTTTCATGCGTTCTCATGCTTTTTAATGCTTCATTATTCATGCTTCTCCATATGTTTTCATACGTTTTCATAATTTTTCATCCCTTATCACGCATTTTCATACTTTTTCATGTGTTTCATTTGTTTTTTATTATTTATGTGAAGACCCAGAAATTTCAAGGAAAATTTTTCCTTAATTTCTTCGGAATTTTACGAGACTGTATCTTCTGACGGCACCTGATTCTGAGGCCCGGTGTGCCTAGAATCAAGTTCCAATATTTAGCTCGGGTACGTTCAGTGAACGAACTAACCAGTTTTTCTAAATTTTGAATCGGTGCTCGAAATCAAAATCTGAGGGCACTGATGAAACCACAGCATCGGTAATTTCTTAAGAAGACCTTTTTTGAAGGTGTGTTTGCTCAGGAGGAGTTGTTTAAAATTTGAGGTGTAAATGAAGAATAAAATAAAATTTGTAATCCAATTTTATTTTTCTTCTAAGTAGATTTATCCTTTGTGTGGAAGTTGGGTTGGTAACTTCTCTTGGGAGAATAAAGGAGAGGTGGGGCCCACACGAGCCCCCACCTTTTCACATTCCCCATAACCCCTTGAAACTCCCCTTTAATGTGAGACCACTCACCTCCCCCTCTCTCCTCTTTAATCATGCCAACACTCTTCATTATTTTAAGTGGTTTGAGTTTTGAATTTTGATTCTTTGTTGTGTGAATAAAAATAATAGCATGAACTATTATTTTATTTTGGGGAGCATTTGGTGTGTTGGGAAAAACTTTGGGGGAGAGCTTGAGAGTTTTTGAAGAACAGCGACTCTCCGACGAAGAACGGCCTTCCGACACAGCGAAGAACACTTCACGCTTCTCCAATCCTTTTCTTCCTCCATGTCAAGGGATGAGACTCAACCGTGGGGAAACTCACCAACGACGATGGTTCTTTCCCGGTGTTGACGGAGCGACATCGCTTCCCGCGTCTTCGACGAACAGGCCATTTTCAAGGTAGGGGTTAATTTCTTTTTCATGAATATTTTTCATTGTCATTCATCGTAATATTCTTGCGCTGCCTATTATCATTATAACAGGAGGAGGTCAGACCGCACGAACATGGCCGACTCTCCTCCCCCTTCGATGTTGTGTTTGTCGTGGAATGAACAAAGGCGGCGCGGTGAAACGGCACTACACGGAAACAAGAAAGAAAATGACGAAGAAATGCGGCGCCGTTGAGGCCGAACGAAACCACGGCCGGAGTCGGGGCCGTAGAGGAAATTTGAAGACCCGTTGGTTGATCGTTGTGCGCGGATTGATGGGTGACGACAAATGGGTCCGAAAAGTCAAATTGAAGCCTCCTTAGTGAAGATCGGGTCCCAGGAGGACTGCTGGCGAAGGCGGTGACCAAAACGGACCACTGGAGCGCGTCCGGTGGTCCGCGGAATGCGGTGCCGGCTCCGGAGACCGGCGGCGGCGGCGCGCCGCTGGAGAAAGCCGTTGCGGCAGAGCTGCGGCGGTAGGGGTTGAACCGGAACGGCTTCTTCCGTTCCGGAATAAGGGGGTGCGGCTTAAATGTCGCGCCGGTTCACCGACAACCGGGGGGGCAGCGCCCCCTCCGCTCCGCGCGCCACGGCCAAGCTGGCCGAGCCAGCTCCCCCGGCTGGACCGGGGTGGGCCGCGTTGGCCGGGTCTGGCAGCACCGGCCGGGTTGCACCATGCCGGCCGGGCCGCACACAATTGGGCCGGACCCTGACCTGGGTCGGGTCGACCCAGTTCGGGCCGACCCGGGGGGGTATCGTGCCGGGTCGGACCGGGCCCGAACCCCCTATTTTCGAACATATCTGTTCAAACGCCCATAACTTGGGTTACAGACCTCCGATCGATGCAATGTCAGTTTAAATGCGATCCTTGGATCGAGACAGTCGTTTCAGTATATTACACTCAAGGTTTTGGAGAACTTTGGGTACGGCTGGGTTGGTTTGAACCCGAAACCAACTGGTCCCTTGTAGCGGAAACGCTTATAACTTGAGCTTCGGATGTCCAATTGACGTACCGTCGACTTTTTTGGATTTCTCTTGATGATTCGGAACTTTTGGCATACTTCGCATGAGGTTTGGACGCTATTGGATAGTGGTCGGGTTGGATTGAACCCAAAATCCAACCGGGCCCATGGAACGGAAAAGCTGATAACTTTCAGACCAGACATTCGTTTGACGAACCGTCAGCGGAATTGGTGATCTCATTGAGATACGGTGCCTATGAGTATACCCTATGAGAGTTTGGGGTACAGTTGAGAAACGGCCGGGTTGGTTCGCACACAAAACCAACCGGGCCCCTAGGACGAAAAGGCTAATAACTCACAGACCGGGTGTCCGATTGACGCGCCGTCTGTTGCATTGAGACCCCTATGACGAGGAGGTACTTTGAGATACTTCTTCTTGGGACTTTTGATACTTGGAGTATCGACCTGTAGCTCGTGGAGCGGACCCTTCCGGAGACGAGCGTATGGAGTATGGAGACCGCGTAGCTGGATGAGACCTGATGACTGCTTGACCGACTCAACTTGGATTGAGTTGACTAGCCTAGTGGACGGAGTACTACTATGTTTGGTTGCATACCCATGGCGGATGGAGAACTACTGTGTTTGGGTGCAGACCCGCGATACTCAACAGAAGGAGTACCTCTGCAGGCTATTAAGGGGGGTGCACTACTGTGTTTGGGTGGAAGACCCTGGCAGGAATCACTACTGTGATTGGGTGGCTGACCCATGGTACTCGACAGGAGGAGTACCTCAGCAGTCTTAGGTTCGTGAGCAGTACCTCGGAGTCATGATAGGATCACTGTACTCGTCAGAGATGGAGCTCTTCAGCAATTACGGTTTCGATAATGAAAATCATGGTTTGAGCTGAGTCTATGACCTTTGTGTTTACCTCATGATTGAGATGGGTCTTTTGATAACTTAGGTATATGTATGGGCATATACCTAGGTTATGTTTATCCTTTGATTTCATAATCTTTGTGTTTCCTCATGATTGAGATGAGTTACTTGATAACTTAGGTATATGTATGGGCATATACCTAAGTAGAGGTTATCTTTTGAGATCTTTATTTGTGGTTATAGTTGTTGGATTTAGTGAGACCTTGAGGGTCTAGGGGTCCCTATTGAGTATCGTTATACTCACCCCTACACAGGATATGCCCGCACCTCGTTGTATTGGTTGTAGACGACGGGAAGCGCTGACAGAGGCCGAGTGTTCGAGGACTGGACGGTACCCGGAGGTGGATCTCACGACGAGTCAGTATCCGGAGGTGGACTTCATGACGTGACTATACTCGGAGGAGGTTGACGGGTGAGAGCATTATGGAGGCTATCTGTACCTACCCTTCAGGTAGGATCTGTGGTGGACGACCTAGGAGCTGCTTCTTTTCTTCTAGCTGCTTGTCTTTTCTGTTGTACTTTTGTTTAGTTATAGTTGCACTTTCGATTGGGTTTGTATTCTGGCACATTTAATTTTTAGCACTTCCTTTTATTTTTAGTGTATCATTTCCGCTTGTACTCTGTGGTGATTTGTTTTCTTTTATAAAGGCAATGCCTTCCCAGTTATCGGGATTTACGCCTTTGGTGCTAGTCGCCAGCCCCTGGCTATGGAAGGTGGGCTTGGGGTAGTCACGGCACAGGCCCCGGGGACGGGTCGTGAAAAATTGGTATTATAGGAGTTGGTTCTACCACAGAACTTATAACTTTGATATTCTCTTTCTATGAAGCAATAGTGTTAAGGGTACCGAGTGTGATTTTCAGTTCAGGGAGTCCAGTGTTGGTGCGGCGGCCGACGAATCCGTACACCAGGACCCTGACTACTGATTTCCGACTATGTGCACGAAAACACTGATTGCATGTGTGTTTCCAAGAGTTTTAAAGTCAGCTCAAACCAGGTCAGCTCAACAGGTATAAATCGTTTGACTGTGTCGTATCTATTCAGGATGTCTCCATGCAGACAGTTAGTTGGAGTTCGGAGATAGTACACGATGACGGCCCACCGAGCAACGAGGCTCCGGTGCGGGGCCCTTTTTGCTATGTTGGCACCCTCGGGTGGTGTACCAGCCGCACCACCACCTGTTGGGCAACAGATACCACCAGCTAAACTAGCGAACTGTGCACGCTAGCAGAGCGCGTTGCACGAGTTCCAACAGCAGCGGCCTCCGAGGTTATGAGGCGAGGCAGATTCCCAGACAGCAGAGCACTGGCTGGAGGTGATTTCTAGAGTTTTCTGCCTAACTGAGACATCAGTAGAGTGGATGGTGTACTTGGCCACTAGTGTTTTCCAGTGAATGACCATGAGGATGGTCTGCATAGTGATGAGGCTTCGGTACATGTACTGATGCCTGAGATAGTGCCTTTAGGTAGTGTGTCAGCTATACATCACTGCCTGTTGGTCAGCAGTTACAACCGGTGGTACAGGTAGGTGACACATGTAGGCTTACTACCTTACACGTGTTCTAACATCAGATACCCTCAAGTTCTGAGCTGAACATGACTCACAGGCGGCTGAGGACTGGCTTGAGGAGGTGGCTGAGAGTTTTCTAGAGCTTATATAGCTTCGGCAGGACGACGTGTCGGTAGCTGAGAATTCATCGAGGCGTACCGAACATTCTGGGTACTCGATGAATATGATTAGAGCCATCACTTTTTCCTATATTAATTCTTACTCACGTTAGGGTGCTAGAGAGAACCTTGGGGATGAATGTTCTTTGGCTGAACGAATACAGCTAGAGAATGTTAGAAGTTGGGACGCAGCGAGCTGGTGCCAGTCTCAAAGACTTGGTCGTGCGAATGTTTCAAGAAGAGGAAATGTTAAGGTCAGATAAATCTGTAGAGCAGTAGACGTGGAGGCATATCTAGGAGATCAGCATGAGGTGGTGTACATTTCAACATGTTACAACCACCCGCCTTTGTAGTCCCCTCCAGGATCAGGGAGCTAGAGGGCAGGGGAAGAGAGTAGCTGCATGCGGTCAAGGAGTGTGACCCAATGGATCTAAAAATGATTCAAGGGATAGTCTGTGTCCATTACTAGATATCGTAATAGTAGACTTTGATACGGATCATTCCTTCCACGAATCTTGTCCCAGACCTAGAGTTTCCGGTAACCATAGACTTGACCCTCACGTCTAGAGATACCTTGGGAGGATACTCGATAATCACACTTACACCGACGGTGTGGTCTGACCCACGAGGCGAGAGTTTCTGTTGGAATCTCTTGGTGGTAGCATCTAGGCCTTACGACGTTGGTCTCGGTATGGATTGGATTCACAGTTCATGCTCAGATTAACTGTATTAGGCAAAAAGGTTGTTGTCTAACTACAATGTCGGGATGGGTTTTCCTTGGTCGGTGAAAAGGAAACCCCAGGCAGCACAGGATGAACTCATGCATAGGAGGGTTTTGTCGATCACTCTTGGGTCGACCAACCTTACCCACATGGCAGCAGGAGTTTTGAGTTTCAGTTCTAATTAGGAAAGGTAGACCTCTAGAGTTTAAGGATGACGATCACGTCCTTATACGGGTCTCACCTCGAAGAGGTTTACGGAGATGTGGTTGAGGCGGCAAGTTATCTCTGAGGTTCAACGGAACTTTCTAGGTCCTCAGCAGGGTAGGCGAGGTGGTTTACCACTTGACCTTTCCACCTCAGTTGCACCAGGTGCATAATATCATCCACCTACCTCAGTTGAAGAGATACGTGCAAGATCCTTCACACATCATTGCTCTCAGGGATTTGGACATCGATGACTGGACGACTTTCACAGAGGTTCTAGTGGAGAACGAGGATCAATAGGAGCAGGTCTGACGTGGATGGTCGATTCGTCTAGTGCGCTTTCACTGGCAGCTCGGGAACCTCTAGGAGAGCACGTGGGAGCGGGAGGCTCAGTTGCATGCTCAGTACCACTTTTGTTTCCCTAGTTTGTGTTATAGCTTTACGAGGACGTAAAGCCCTAAGGTGGGAGTAATGTGAAGACCCGTAATTTTCAAGGAAAATTTTTCCTTAATTTATTTGTAATTTTACGAGACTATAGCTTCTGAAGGCACCTGATTACGAGGCCCAGTGTGCCTAGAATCAAGTTTTGATGTTTATCTTGGGTACATTCAGTGAACGAACGAACGGGTTTTTCTAACTTTTGAACCGGTGTTCGGAATTGAAATCCGAGGGCACCGATGGAACTGCAGCGCCGGTAATTGCTTAAGAAGACCTTTTCCAAAGGTGTGTTTTCTTGGGAGGAGTTGTTTAAAATTTGAGGTGTAAGTTAAGAATAAAATAAAATATGTAATTCAATTTTATTTTTCTTCTAAGTAGATTTATCCTTTGTGTGGAATTTGGGTTGGTAACTTCCCTTGGGAGAATAAAGGAGAGGTGGGGCCCACACGATCCCCCACCTTTTCACATTCCCCATAACCCCTTGAAACTCCCCTATAATGTGAGACCACTCACCTCCCCCTCTCTCCTCTTTAATCATGCCAACACTCTTCATTAATTTAAGTGGTTTAAGTTTTGAATTTTGAGTCTTTGTTGTGTGAATAAAAATAATAGCATGAGATATTATTTTATTTTGGGGAGCATTTGTTGTGTTGGGAAATACTTTGGGGGAGAGCTCGAGAGTTTTTGACGAACACCGACTCTCCGATGAAGAACGGCCTCCTGACATGGCGAAGAACACTCCACGCTTCTCCAATCCTTTTCTTCCTCCACCTCAAGGGATGAGACTCAACAGCAGGGAAACTCACCAATGACGACGGTTATTTTCCATTGCTGACGGAGCGACATCGCTTCTCGCGTCTTCGACGAACATACCATTTTCAAGGTAGGGGTTAATTTTATGTTCGTGAATATTTTTCCTTGTCGTTCATCGTAATATTCTTGCGCCGCCTGTTATCATTATAACGGGAGGAGGTCGGACGGCACGAACATGGCCGACTCTCCTCCCCTTTCGATGTTGTGTTTGTCGCGGCATGAACAAAGGTGATGCGGTGCAACGGCACCGCGCGGAAACAAGAAATAACGTGATGAAGAAGTGTGGCGCCGTAGCGCCGCGCCGTGGAGGCCGAACGAAACTGCGGCCGGAGTCGGGGCCACGGAGGCAATTCGAAGACTCCGCTGGTTGATCGTTGTGCGCGGATTGACGGGTGATGACAAATGGGGCCGCAAAGTCAAATTGAAGCCTCCGCATTGAAGGTCGGGTCCCAGGAGGACCGCTGGCGAAGGCGGCGAGCAAAACAGACCACCGGAGCGCATCCGGTGGTCCGCAGAAAGCGGCGGCGCGCCGCCGGAGAAGGCCGTCGCGGCAGAGCCGCGGTGGTAGGGGGTTGAATCAGAACGGCTTTTTCCGTTCCGGAATAAGGGGGCCTGGCTTAAATTCCACGTCGGTTCACCGACAACCAGGGGGCACCGCCCCCTCCGCTCCGCGCGTCACGGCCAAGCTGGCCGAGCCAGCTCCCCCGGCCGGACCGGGGTTGGCCGCACTGGCCGGGCCGAACCACGCCGGCCGGGCCAGGCCGCGCCCACCGGGCCGGGCTGCTCCCTATTGAGCCGGACCCGGATCTGGGTCGGGTCGATCCGGTTCAGGCTGACCCGGGGGGGTATCGGGCCGGGTCGGACCGGGCCCGAACCCTGTATTTTCGGATAGATCTGTTCAAACGCCCATAACTTGGGCTATGGACCTCTGATCGATGCACCGTCAGTTGAAATACGATCCTTGGATTGATACAGTCATTTCGGTATATTACACTCAAGGTTTCGAAGAACTTTGGGTATGGCCGAGTTGGTTCGAACCCGAAACCAACCGGTCCCTCGTTGCGGAAACGCTTATAACTTGAGCTCCGAACGTCCATTTAACGTGCCGTCGACTTTGTTGGATTCCTCTTGATGAGGCGGAACTTTTGGCATACTTCCCCGGAGGTTTTGACGCATTTGGATAGTGTTCGGGTTGGATTGAACCCAAAATCCAACCAGGCCCCTGGAACGGAAAAGCTGATAACTTTCAGACCGGACGTCCGTTTGACGAACCGTCAGCGGCGTTGGTGATCTCGTTGAGAAAAGGTCCCTATGAGTATACCCTATGAGAGTTCAGGGTACAATTGAGATATGGCCAGGTTGGTTCGCACACGAAACCAACTTGGCCCCTAGGACGAAAAGGCTAATAACTCACAGACTGGGTGTCCGATTGACGCGTCGTCTGTTGCGTTGAGACCCCTATGACGAGGCGGTCCTTTGAGATACTTCTTCGTGGGACTTTTGATACTTGGAGTATCGACCTGTAGCTCGTGGAGCGGACCCTCCCGGAGACGATCGTACGGAGTACGGAGACCGTGTAGTTGGATGAGACCTGACGACTGCTTGACCGACTCGACTTGGAGTGAGTCGACTAGCCCAGTGGACGGAGCACTACTATGTTTGGGTGCAGACCCATGGCGGATGGAGCACTACTGTGTTTGGGTGCAGACCCGCGGTACTCAACAGAAGGAGTACCTCTGCAGGCTATTAGGGGGGGTGCACTACTGTGTTTGGGTGGCAGACCCCGGTGGGAACCACTACTGTGTTTGGGTGGCTGACCCGCGGTACTCGACAGGAGGAGTACCTCAGCAGTCTTAGGTTAGTGAGCAGTACCTCGGAGTCGTGACAGGATCACTGTACTCGTCAGAGACAGAGCTTTTCAGCAGTTACAGTTTCGATAATGAAAATCCTGGTTTGAGCTGAGTCTATGACCTTTGTGTTTACCTCATGATTGAGATGGGTCTTTTGATAACTTAGGTATATGTATGGGCATATACCTGGGTAGTGGTTATCCGTTGATTTCATAATCTTTGTGTTTCCTCATTATTGAGATGAGTTACTTGATAACTTAGGTATATGTATGGGAATATACCTAAGTAGAGGTTATCTGTTGAGATCTTTCTTTGTGGTTATCCTTGTTGGATTTAGTGAGACCTTGAGGGTATCAGGGTCCCTACTGAGTATCGTTATACTCACCCCTACACGGGTTATGCCCGCACCTCGTTGTGTTGGTTGCAGACGACGGGCAGCGCTGACAGAGGTCGAGTGTTCGAGGACTGGACGGTATCCGGAGGTGGACTTCACGACTTGACGATACTCGGAAGAGGTTGACGGGCGAGAGCGTTATGAAGGCTATCTGTACCTACCCTTCAGGTAGGATCTGTGGTGCACGACCTAGGAGCTGCTTCTTTTCTTCCAGCTGCTTGTCTTTTCTGTTGTACTTTTGTTCAGTTGTAGCTGTACTTTCGATTGGGTTTGTATTCTAGCCCATTGACTTTTCAGCACTTCCTTTTGTTTTTAGTGTATTACATCTGCTTGTACTCTGTGGTGATTTGTTTTCTTTTATAAAGGCAATGCCTTCCCAGTTATCGGGATTTACACCTTTGGTGCTAGTCGCTAGCCCCTGGCCTATGGAAGGTGGGATTGTGGTAGTCACGGCACGGGCCCCGAGGACGGGTCGTGACAATTTATTATTTATTATTTATTATTTATAATATACTTTAATTTATTTATTATCTATTATTTTTTATTGGTTATTTATTATTTATTATTTATATTTATTTATTATTTATTATTTATTATTTATTATTTATTATTTATTATTTATTATTTATTATTTATTATTTATTATTTATTATAAATTATTTATTATTTATTATTATTATTAATAATATTTGTTACTGGTTATTTATTAATTATTATATATTATTTTTTATATATTATTTTCTATTATTAATAATAATATTTTATTTATTATATATTATATATTATATATTATATATTATATATTATATATTATATATTATATATTATATATTATATATTATATATTATATATTATATATTATATATTATATATTATTATTTATTTATTATTATTTATTTTTTATTATTTATTATTTATTGTTTATTATTTATTATTTATTATTTATTATTTATTATTTATTTATTTATAATTATTAATTATGTGTTATTTATTATTATTATTATTTATTATTTACTATTTATTGTTTATTATTTATTATTATTATTTATTATTATTATTATTTATTATTATTTATTATTATTATTTATTATTATTATTTATTTAATATTATTATTTATTATTTATTATTTATTATTTATTAGTTATTATTTATTATTTATTACTTATTACTTATTATATATTATATATTATATATTATATATGTATTATTATCTATTGTTTATTATTGTTTATTATTTATTATTTATTATTTATTTAATTATAATTATTAATTATGTTTTATTTATTATTATTCTTATTTATTATTTATTAATTATTATTTATTCATTATTCTTTATTCTTTGTTATTTATTATTTATTATTTATTATTTATTATTTATTATTTATTATTTATTATTTATTATTTATTATTTATTATTTATTATTTATTATTATTTTTTATTATTTTTTATTATTTTTTATTTGTTATTTATTATTATTTATTGTATGTTATTTATTATTTATTATTTTTTATTTTTTATTTTTTATTTTTTATTTTTTATTTTTTATTTTTTATTTTTTATTTTTTATTTTTTATTATTTTTTATTTTTTATTTTTTATTTTTTATTTTTTATTTTTTATTTTTTATTTTTTATTTATAATATTTTATTTTTTATTTTTTATTTTTTATTTATAATATTTTATTTTTTATTTTTTATTTTTTATTATTTATTATTTATTATTCTTTATTCTTTATTCTTTATTCTTTATTAGTTATTATTTATTATTTATTTTTATTTTTTATTATTTTTTATTTTTTATTTGTTATTATTTATAGTTTGTTATTTGTTATTTGTTATTTATTATTATTTATTAATATTTCTTATTTGTTATTTGTTATTTCTTATTTCTTATTTCTTATTTCTTATTTCTTATTTCTTATTTCTTATTTCTTATTTCTTATTTCTTATTTCTTATTTCTTATTTCTAATTTCTTATTTTTATTTATTATTTATTATTTGTTTATTATTATTTTTTATTTTTTATTTTTTATTTTTTATTTTTTATTTTTTATTTTTGTTTATTATTTATTATTTATTATTATTTATTATCTATTATTATTTATTCTTTATTCTTTCTTATTTATTATTTTTTATTATTTTTTATTTTTTATTTATTATTATTTATTATTTGTTATTTGTTATTTATTATTATTTATAGTTTGTTATTTATTATTTATTATTTATTATTATTTTTTATTATTTATTATTTATTATTTATTATTTATTATTTATTATTTATTATTTATTACTTATTATTTATTATTTATTATTTATTATTTATTATTTATTATTTATTATTTATTATTTATTATTTGTTTATTATTATTTATTAATTATTATTATTGGTTATTTTTTATTTTTTATTTGTTATTTATTATTTATTATATATTCTTTATTGTTTCTTAATTATTATTTGTCATTTTTTATTATTTATTATTTATTATTTATTCTTTACTATTTATTATTTATTCTTTATTATTTTGTTATTACTATTATTATTTATTTATTATTTATTATTTATTATTTATTATTTATCATTTATTGTTAGTTATTTATTATTTATTCTTTATTCTTTATTCTTTATTCTTTATTATTTATGCTTTATTCTTTATTCTTTTAATTTCGTAATTTTATTATTTTATTTTCATAATTTTATAATTTATGTAAATATTATTATAATTTATTTGTTATTTATTATAATAAACAATAAATAATAATAAATAACTCAATAAATAACTAATAAATCAATAATTATTAATTATTAATTATTGGTTTTTAATTATTGATTATTCCTTATTGTTTAATTATTATTGAGTTTATATCTATTAGTTATGTATTATTTGTTTTTTCAATTAGTATATATAAGTATATTAAATTTTGTTTATTAACCACATGATGAGCTTGCTGGAGTGGTAAGTCTTTGGAAAATATTGAAGAGTTTAGGGGTTCAAATCTCACCAAACACAGTGTTTCTTTATATTGCATGGGCATGTGCATGGGCATGAGTATGCATGCATGGATAAAATAAATAAAATAATGCGAAGTAAATGAAATAAATACAATAAATATGAAATAAATAAAATTAATACGAAATAAATAAAATAAATACGAAATAAATAAATAAAATACGAAATAAATAAATAAATAAAATGAATATAAATAAATAAATAAAATACGAAATAAATAAATAAATAAATAAAATAAATATGAAATAAATAAATAAAATAAATAAATAAAATAATAAAACAAATAATAAAATAAAATAATTTTAAAAAAATAAAAAATAATAATTTAAAAAAAATAAAAAAAAATCAAAAACTGCCGCTAAATCATTTAGCGGCGGTTTAAACCACCGCTAAAAACCCGTCGCGAAACGTTCTACGACGGTTTTCAAAACCACCGTGAATAGTTTCCCGACGCACAATTTAGCGGCGGTTTTTCAAAATTACCACCAATCGATTTAGCGGCGGTTTAAACCACCACGAAATGAAAAAAAACTGCCTCTAAATCCGCATTTTCCGTAGTGAATGTTCTTGAGGCTTCAATAGATGGGTTTCCTTCTATTCATGATAAAGTTCTTCTTACTTCTGTTGATAAGAATAATCTTGAGAATTATGGAAGAGCCAAGAATGGTTTACTATCATTACTTTTTGAAAGTGAATTTATAAGTGTGAAGAGTATTTCCATAGCCAAATGAATATGGTACAAGTTTAAAAACATATAGAGAAGAAATAAAAAAGTGAAGAAGGGAAAATTATAAATCTAGAGGCTGAAGTATGAAGATTTGAAGATGGGTGAGTATGAATCTATTGGGGAATTCTTTACCATGGTAAATGATATTGTCTGTAATATTTGATGTATTGGTTAAAAGTTAGAATATTCTATAGTTATTGAAAATATTTTGAGAATCCTTCCCAGTAATTTTGATGCTAAATTTTCTTTATTGGAAGATATAGATCCTGAAACATTATCTCTATATGATTTGTATAGCACTCTTATCTCTTATTAAATGAGAAGGGATAAATCTATGAAAATAAAAACAAAATTTGATAGAGAAATTTCTTTCAATGCTACCAAGAAATAAAAGTTAAATAATATTCTTATTGAAGAAGAATCTAGTGATTCTAACTCTAAAAATGAGGTATGTAAAAATATTTATGATATTTTGTCCTTTTTTCAAAAAATGAGAGAAGTGGTACTAGTAAATACAAAGGGAAAATTCCCTTGAAATTATTTGAATGTAGATCCATTGGGATATTTTTAAATAATTTTCCTTGAATAAATAAATAAGAGGATAGTGATGAAGAAGAAAAATGACCAAGAATATTGTGGAAGAAAAAAGGTGAAAAGAATAAATCCTTTTCCATTGGGAAAGATAGAAAGTTCTTAAAATTTAAAACAAGATGTTATGTAGAAGAAGAATAAGAAAGTGAAGGTAAATATGAAAAATATAATGAGTATTTTGGTGAGAATACTTTTATTTCAATAGTGAATAATGAAGAATTTGGAAGGAGTGGTTCTGGAGAAGAAGAAACTCAGTTAGAATATCATTTGAAAGAAGAGTCGAAAGAATGTCTGAGAAAGATTAGAAGTCATGAGAAGGAAAACATGAAGTTGATAAATTTAAATTCATAATCAAATAATCAATAAGGTTTTATTTATTAGAAAGTCAAGATGTTGAAATAAATTGATGATCTGAATAATTATCTTTAGAAAGAAAAGAATCATAATAAGCATTTGGAAATAAAGATGATGACAAAAGAAGGTGAGTTAGAGCTTTCCTAATAAAAACTTTATAAAGATGAATAGAAATGTACAAGTTTCAAAAACTCTATATCTGAATTTGTGGAAATTTATTACAATGATAAACCTAATTAGTAATAATAAAAGTTACCTTTAAAGGGTGAGAAGAATTCTAGAATTATTTTTGAAAAAAGAAAGCTAGGAAAGTTATGTATGTGTCCAAGATTAACAAAGTAGAGAATTCAGAGGTTTCTAAAAACATTGAGTATAATAATGATTATTAACATTATGAATCCAAAAAAATCTAATACTTCTTTTTATGTGGAGGCTGAAAATAAAATATATCTAGAAATGAATATTTCGATTGATTATAGAAAGGTTGGTAAGAAATATAGGAAGGTTATTGAGAAACATGTTCACAACTATAGTCGGTATAGAATTTTTGGAGGAAAATATTATTTCTATGGATATTATTGGTATTGTGGTGTATTTGGGTATATGTAAAATATATGTTGGTTCAACCAAAAACATTACTACTATTCCACAAATTACTTAAGGAAAATTTTGAGGGCGATTCAATCTCCTCAAAGGAAGAAGTCTGAGAAGGTTGTTTTGAAGAAACCAGATAAGGTTGGAGTAAAAATTGAAAATAGGTTCCAAACCTTGGAAACTATTTGTGAAATGTGTAAACAACATAAACATATTTCAATGGTTTGTCTTGTTTTGTTACCAGTACCACAAAAGTTACTTAACAATTCTTACAATTTGGATGTAAGAAAATAAAAGGGATAAGAAAAAACTATTATTGTTGAAATCGCTCTAAAATATAAAAAGGGAGAACGAACTTGATTTCTTGATAGTGGGGGTTCTTACAATATGAAATTAGACTTAAAGTTGTTGAAGAGTGTGAAAGACTTCAAATAATGAATGCTGGAATTTGGAAATGATGAACTCTATGAATTAAGGGTTTTGGATCTGCCGTCATTGGGAAATAAAAGATGAAATCCAAGAAAATTGTATATGTTGATGGGATGAAACAAAACTTGTTAATTGTTTCACAACTTTTTAAAGAGGGTAAAAAATTTATCTTCAAAAGATATGGATTTTTTTAAAAGTGAGTAATATGGAAAGATTGTTACAATATTCCAACACACGGAATAAAACTTATTCCAAGTTGGTGAAATACAAAACTCTTATTACTTTTTCATGGTGGAAGAGAATAATTTGTAACATAAAAGGTTGGGACACATGTTTCATAGATTCATGATCAATTTATCAAAGATATATAGTGCCAGATACATTACTTATTTTCCAATAAAAAGATATTGGTGTTGAAATATTTGTCATAAAGGAAAAATTAAAAACTAGATGAATAAAAAAGTTGATATTTGTTCAAAATGAAACATGGAACTTATTCATTATAACATCTATGGGCCAATGAGAAAATAAAAAAAAGTACATATGTACTTCATCACTTTCATTGATGACTTTACTTTCATTACTTGTGTTATGTATATGAAACATAATTTTGATCCTATGAAAATACTTAAAATATTTAGGGGGAAATATAAGAAGGAATGTGAGTATTAAGTAAAGAATTTGAGAAGTGATAATGGTGTTCATTATAAGAATGATGAATTTAAAATTTATCATGATAATCAGGGAATTTTGAATGATTATAGTTCCCCATACACTCCTCAACAAAATGGGGTTTCTTAAAGAAATAATGGAGGTTTTGTAGAAATAGTGATAACTATGTTTAATGAACATGGTCTTTCTCATTACTATTAGAGGCAAGACATGAGTACTGCAGTGTATATTCAAAATAAATGTTTCTATTACCCATGTTCTGATATGACTCTATATGAATTATTTTAGGAAAAATCTCCAAGTTTGAAATAATTAAGAGTTTTTGGGAGTCAATTCATTATAAATATGAAAGGTAGAAACTTGGGAAAGTTGAGTAGAAAGGATAAGATGGAATTTTTCTTGGATATACTCCAAAAGTAAGAGGATACATATGTTTCAACAAAAAAATGGGGAGAATTTTTTATTCTTTTGGTGTGCAAGTTATTAAAACCCCAAGGAAGATAAATAGACTCATGCATATAAGGAAGTTGAGTAGGATAAAGAAAAGATTATTAAAAATTTTCTTAAGGATATAGATAATTGTAATCCTAATCATGAAGTATAATCAAACTCAACTATTTCTAGGGATGAGAAATATACTTGAAAATCTCATCATAGGTTGAGGAAGCATGTGGAAGCTTATAACATTATTGGTGATCAACATCAGAAAGTTAAAACAAGAATAACATTGAATGCCATTACACATACTTATTTGTGTTCAAAAGTGGAACTAAAATATATTAATGAAGATTTTGACAATTTGGAATGGGTTTAAGCCGTTAATGAAGAACTTGATTTGATTGAGAAGAATCATACCTAAGAACTCATACCTAATCCAGATAAAAAAACAAATATTAGTATAAAGAAGTTTTTCCAGAACAATATGAATGAATATGGTGAAGTGATAAGGTACAAGGAAATAATTATTTACAAAGGGTGGGTATTGATTTTTATGAAACCTTTTCTCCAGTGTAAAGATTAGAAACCATCATAATCTTTCTTTCTATTGTTGCATAATGAATTTACAAAAAAATCAAATGGATGTAATGTCTACATTTATGAATGGTGATCTTGATGAGGAAGTTTGTATTGAACAGCCTTTTTATTTTCTGGTTGGGAAATATGAATGTTTTTGCGTAAACTGAAGAAATCCTTGTATGGGCTGAAACATGCTTTGATGGCATGATATTCAAAATTGGATACTTTCTTAAGAAAGATGATTTTTAAGAATGGAAGAGTTGACAGAAATCTTTGCATTAAATAATGTCATAAGTTTTCCCTTATTGTAATTATTTATGTAGATTAAATTATCTTTGATGAGAATGACTAAGTAACATGTAAAAAAAATTATGAAGAAATGGAAAAGTTGTTTGAAATTACCATACTGGGGGAAATGAAATGATTTCTTGGGTTAAAAATTTTAAAAAAGAATAAACACATTTTTCTTTCTCAAGAAAAGTATGATAAGGAAATTTATAAAAATTTCAACATGGAAAATTAGAAAATAGTTTCCACACTAATATCAGTGGGAACCAAGTTGAGTAAATATGAAGAAGGTAAAGAAGTTAATCAGAAATACTTTCAAAAGTTGATTGGAAGTTTGTTATATTTTACTTCCTCAATAACTGACATTTGTTTATGTTTTTACCTTATGTGAAAGGATTCAGAGTTCTCCAAAAGAATTAGATTTTATAGATACAAAAATAATTATAAGATATATAAAAGGAACAAAAAAATCAGAATAAAATATGATAGCTCATAAAGAATTGACTTGTTTGGGTATTCAGATTATGATTGGGGAGGAAATATTAAAGAAATAATATCCACATCTAGTGGAGTATTATTTCTGGGGAAAATTTGTGTTAGTTGGCAAACAAAAAATATAATTCAGTAACCCTTTTCACAGTTGAATCTGAGTATATTTCTTCTACTCAAGTTTCTACTCAACTTATATGGGAGAAGACTCAGTTATAAGACTTACTTGTTAAAGTGAAGTTACCCTTACTCTTAGGTTGTGATAATCAATGTGCAATAAATCTCTCTAGGAATATGGTACAACATTATCATTAAAAAAATATTGATATAAAATATCATTTCATTAAATAACATGTGGAGAAGAATAATTTTAAGTTGGAGTATGTTCCTACATCGAAACAAGTTGTTGACATTTTCACAAAAACTTTCCTAAAGGATGATTTTTCTAAATTGAGGTTGGACATGGGCGTCCAACCTCTTTATAATCAAGTTTTAGGTATGTTTTTTGTCCCCTATCTTATCTTACCTTTGGATAGTGTTTTCAATGGGGATAATTTTTTCATAAATCTATCCTTAAAGAAAGCATGTAAAAAAGGGAAAGTTGCGGGTAAGATATGAATTCAACATGTAAGTGTGTGAACTATTATAACTATTTATTGGAGTGGTTTTATGAAAAGTAAACAAATTTTTTATATTCCAAGGAAGATGAATATGTGAAGAAAATTTGAGGAAGAAAAGATAAGGAAGTTTTCATGATCATTATTTTTGGACAACATGGTTTTTTTATCAATAATTATTGTTTCCTATAATGAGTTATCTCATGTAGGCTTATAATTGTTTATAAGTAATCCATATATTGAGGATACAATGTTTGGTGATTTATTAATATTGGTTGACAACAAAATCTAAAGGGGATATTTTTTGGACCAATTTGGCTGAAGAAGGTTTTTGGAAGTTTGAATATGTGTGTTGTATTTTGTTTTCAAAGGAATGTAAAAGGAAATGAATCATTTCACTTCATAAAATATGGGGATCGGTCTCAAAAATCATATTTAGTAATCCATCATATTCAATAATTCAGACTCACCCTAAGTCCTAAATGAAAGTTCTGATCGTAATGAGGAATAGAATCAGATTCAGCACGGATCTGATAGAAATATGATTATTCTTTTCGGATCTTGGATTTCTCATAAATCATAAGTAAGTTGTGAAACTTGTGATTAAATCTTTCTAAAGTAAAGGGGAGAAAAATATTCTACCAATTTTATTTAGGAATTAAAGAAAGATGTTGATGTAATATATGAAAGTTACAAAACATTCCTTAGTAAATCAGATGGTGATAAATATGATCTTCAATTTATTCAAAGTCATGATGTCATGATATAAGTAGAAGTTTTTGAAAGAAGAAAGTTTCTGAATCTAACAATTTCCAGTATCAAGATCATCATAATGATATTACCAGATATATTGTCACAACCCGTCCTCGGGGCCCATGTCGTGACTACCTGAAGCCCGCCTTCCATAGGCCAGGGGATGACGACTAGCACCAAAGGCGTAAATCCCAAAGCTAGGAAGACATTTCCTTTATAGAAGTAACACACACACAAACAAAGTAAGCTAGAATAAGATCACTAAGTGAAAACTGTACAAAAAATAGTGTTGAAAGTAAAAGGGGTAAGAAATACAAGCCCAACAGTAAAGTACAGGTACAACGGAAAACAAGTACAACTGAAAAAGAGACAACAGCTGAAAAGGGAAGCTCTTAGAACGTCCGCCGAGTATCATACCTGAAGGGTAGGTATAGATATCCACCTCAGCACTCCACATCTATTGGTCCACTCCTTGTACCGTCTCGCTGTGTGGTCCACATCTGAGTATCGTCCGGTCCTGGATTGCTCTCGGCCTCCATCAATGCTATCTGTCATATGCATCCAACACAACAAGGTGCGGGCATAGCCCGTGTAGGGGTGAGTATAACGATACTCAGTAGGGACCCCGAGACCCGTGAAGGTCTCCCAGAATCCATGAAGGATAAACCACATAAGGAAAGATGCAATCACGAAGTGTCAAACAACCCTACTTAGGTATATACCCATACATACACCTAAGTTATCAATCTCGGTTTGGATCCAACTCTCGAGCCCAAGCACAACCTAGTCCACACAGGAAGTAAAGTCAATCACATCGAGGATAATGATTGAAAGTCAAGACTTATCTCACACAAGTATACATCTTTCATATAGCGATAGAGATGATCAGATGTAGTCACTGATTCATCTAAGCTGTCGGAACCACACATGATGCAAGACCAGCTAAGCTGTCAGACCCACACAGAATAAAAGACCAGCTACTCTGTCATACCCACATAGGATACAAGTATAGAGGTCAAAACTACCGGATCCACACAGGATACAAGAACAGTTTTCCTCACCGTCGAACCCACGGTGGATTCCAGTACGGTATTCGTCACTGTCGAACCCACGAAGGATCCCAGTACAGTAGACGTCGCAGTCGCAGCCATCTCTAGGGTTCCCGCACATAGCACGCTCGATTCCGGGAGGGTACGCTCCTCAAGTAAAAGGGGGTCGATATATTAACTATCAAGAAGTCCAGATTTGATGTATCCTAAAGTTATGTCTCATCAAAAGGAACCCAATGCGACAGATGACACGTGAATCGGACGCCTGGTCTGAGAGTTATTGGCTTTTCCGTTCCAGGGGGCCGGTTGGAATTGCGCTCATTCCAAACATAGATGTTTTCCAAAGTTGTCCAAAACTCATTTAGAGTATCGCAAAAGGACCGTCTCGTCACAAGGATCCTAGTGCTGCATACGGCGCATCTTTCAGACGCGTGGTCTTTGAGTTATATGCGTTCAAGTGAAACAGGCTCGGCTCGTCAAGCCCGGTGGGCTGGTGGGTCGGCCCATCCTAGATCGGAGGGTCCGACCCAGCTGGGGGGTCAGCCCGGTCTGGCGGGGCGCGGCTGTCCGCAGCTCGGCCAGCTGGCCGAGCGGAGCAGGGGGGTTCTTTGCAACGGCGACGTCAGGTGGCGCCACCTCTCCTGCCCGGTCAGCCGAAGTCGGCCGAACTTCAAGGCGTGAGCAGCCCACATAGGCGGGCCCCTGTTCTCCCATGCGGCACCTTTGGGTTCTTTTGTCTCCTTCAACCCGGCCGGCAGGCAGCCGGCCGGCTTTAGTCGGCCGGTTCTTCTTCGGCCAAGCGGCCGGCGGTTGCGGGTCGCGGTCTCCCTTCCGTGCGGTACCCGGTGTCACGGTCCTCTTCAGGCTGGCGTGCGGCCGCCGTTGCCACCGCCTCCTTCAGTCGTCGCCGCCCCTGATCATCACCAACTCTGGTCACCGCCACCTCTTCCAACACCATCTCCATCATGAATAAAAACAAGAAACAACGGAGGGTCAGCGGGCCGTGTTCGTTCGGCCCGCGCCCTCCGCGTTAGGCAGTAACAAATGGCCATAGAAGATCACATGCATTCAACAAGAACGAAGGTATAATTATTCAATTTAAATTATACAAACCCCCTACCTTGTAATTGACATCGAACGTCGATGAACCGCGGAAGATGAGCGTCGCGGTAGTCGGGCGTCGCGGAAGATGGTGTCGCGAAGAATGGTGGCATCCCGTCAATGTTGGAGGAAGAGTCATTGTCGTGACGCAAGAAGATAATTCGAAGAAGACATAGACTCTTCGACATCGGGGTGTGTCCTAAAAGGAAGCATCGTGGAAGAATTTCTTCGCGTTCTTCGTTGGGGATGTTCTTCGTCGAGAAAAGGAAGTTCCACCAAGAGTTTTTCTCCCAAAGTTTTCCCACAAATATTTTCCAAGAAAATATAATAAAAGTCCCTCCAATATAATAACATTTCCATAAAATTCAAAACAATTCAAAATGAATTTTTGACACACAAATTAATTAATTAGGGGAGCTTAATTAATTCAATTGATGGGGTTGGCACAATCAATGGAGGGAGGTGGAGTGTTCACATTAAAAGAGGGATGTTGTCAAATTAATTAAGGGGTGTTAAGGGAGTTGAGGGGAGGTGAAAGGGTTTGGGTTTGTGTGGGTCCCACCACAATAAATCTTCTCATGGGTGGTTATGTGCGGTGTGGGCCCCACCTCCAACTTCTTTTTAAAGATTATAACCACCCACCAAATAAAAATATCTAACTCATATATTTATCTATTTTTAATAACAAACCCCAAAAAATTAACTTCTCTTCCCGATAAAACGCAACTACGGTAAAGTTCCCCTTAGGCGAATACCGGTGTTGCGAGTTCATCGGTGCTCTTGTATTTCGATTTCGAGCATCGGTTCAGAAGATAGAAAAAATCCCGCTCATACGTTCACTGAACATACCCAAACAAAACTTCCTAAAATTATTCCGGGCACACCGGGCCTCGGAATCAGGTGCTGTCAGAAACTGCGGACTCGTAAAATTCCAAAGTATTTAAGAAAAAAAATTCCATGAAATTTAAAGGTATTTACATTACCCCCACCTCATGGATTTACATCCCCGTAAAGCTACAACACACACTAGGGAAACAAATGAGGGTACTAAGCACGCATCTGAGCCTCCTGCTCCCATGTTCTCTCCTAGAGGTTCTCGTGCTGCCAGCAAATGCGCACCAGAGGAATTGATCATCTGAATAGGACCCACTCCTGTCAATCATCGATCTCCATTGGGACCTCTGCGAATGTCGTCCCGCTATCGATTACCAGCTCCCCATGGTCGATGATGTGGGATGTGTCGTGCACGTATCTCCTCAGCTGAGATATGTGGAAGACTTCGTGCACCTAGTGCAACTAAGGTGGAAGGGCCAGGTGGTAAGCCACATTGCCTACTCTGCTGAGGACCTGGAATGGCCTGATAAGGCATGGAGATAACTTTCCGCCTCAACCAAATCTTCGTAGACCTCGTCAAGGTGAGACCCGTAGGAAGACGTGGTCACCATCCTCGAACTCCAGTGGTCTCCGTCTCATATCAGCATAGGACTTCTGTCTGCTCTGTGCAGTCTTCATCTGCTCTTGGATGATCTGCACCTTCTCTGTCATAGCCTGTACCATCTCTGGTCCTACGAGTGCTGACTCCCCAGGGTCAATCCAGCACATAGGTGATCTGCAAGGTCGGTTGTATAGTGTCTTGTATGGGGCCATCCCGATAGTGGAGTGGTAGTTGTTGTTGCACACAAACTCCACCAAGGGTATGTGATCCTACCAAGTGTGACCAAAGTCAAGGACACATGCATGGAGCATGTCCTCGAGAGTCTGAATGGTCCTCTCAGTCTGGCCATCCGTCTGGGGATGGAAGGCGGTGCACAGATGTAGTTGCGTCCCAAATGCCTCCTACAACCCCTTCCAAAGCCAGGAAGTAAAGAGTGCGTCCCGATCATAGACGATCGTCTATGTAACTCCATGAAGCCATACAATCTCTTGTATGTAGAGGTGTCACAAGCTCTCTATTAAGCCCTGCTCTCTGATCGGTAGGAAGTGGGCCGACTTGATGAGTCAGTCGACGATCACCCAGATAGAGTCATGTCCTCTGGATGTACGTGGAAGTCCTATCACGAAATCCATGGATATCCCATCCCACTTCCACTCTGGCACCTCTAAGGGATGTACCAAGCCTACTGGTACCTAGTGTTCTGCCTTCACTTGATGACAAGTGAGGCAGCGTGATACAAACTCTGCTACTACTTTCTTCATACCCGGTCACCAGTGTTGTCGTCTGAGGTCCTGATACATCTTTGCCACTCCTGGATGTACCACTAGAGGGGAAGTGTGAAACTCCCTCAACACCTCCTCTTATAATGAAACTGGTACCATGGTACTTCCTCTGAAGAGAATGACGTGCTCCCCACCTTCAGAAAACCCATCAGATTCCTGCCCTGAGGATATCTGAGCACGTCGCGCCTCACAGTCAACATCCCCACATTGTGCCTCCCCGACTCACTGAAGTAGTGTAGGAGTGACTGTAAGGGACTGTAGAAAGGCAGCTCCATCTCTATCCACGAAGGATATCTGCAATGCGGCTAGCTGCTCTGTCGACTCTCCTAGCAGCTAAATTCCCAATATCTTGATGAGAGCATCTACTATAATGCTCCCCTTCCTAGGATTATAGACTATCTCGAAGTCATAGTCCTGGAGGAACTCGAGCCATAGTTGTTGTCTTAGGTTCAGGTCCTTCTATGAGAATATGTACCTGAGACTCTGGTGGTCAAAATAGACTGTAAAGTGCTCTCCCATCAGATAGTGCCACCACATATTCAAGGAAGAGACCATTGATGCTAACTCCAGGTCATGGGTAGCGTAATTCTGCTCATGCTATCGCAACTGCCATGAACCATACGTGATAACTACTCGCTCCTGCATTAGGACACATCCGAGTCTGGTCCCTGATACGTTGCATTAAACTGCGTACCCAACACCCTCCTCTAGTAGCCTCAAGATGGGTGCACTGGTCAACCTCTGCCTCAGCTCCTGAAAGCTCTGCTGACATCTCTATGACCACACAAAGGTTTTCCCCTTCTTCGTCAATACTAAAAGCGGTGCTGAAACTCTAGAGAAGTCTGGCACAAATCTTTGATAGTACCCAACTAGACTCAGGAAACGCTGTACCTCCGTCACACTCCTGGGTGGCTCACAAGCAAGTAATGCCTCGATCTTCCCTAGATCCACTGCTACCCCAGCCTCTGAGATGACGTGTCCCAAGAAGTGAACCTCTCGAATCTAGAACTGGCACTTCAAGAGCTTACAATAAAGTCAGTTCTATTGGAGTATGTCCAGTACTACCCGTAAATGGTAGGCATGCTCCTCCTCAGTAGTCAAGTAAATTAGTATGTCGTCAATGAAGACTACGACAAATCGATCAAGGTATGGCTGGAAGATCCTCTTCATGAGACTCATGAACACTGCTCAAGCATTGGTTACACCTAAGGGAATAACCAAGAACTCGTAGTGGCTATACCGACACCTAAAGGCCATCTTTTTCACATCCTCATCTCGAACTCTGAGCTGGTGATAGCCTGAACTGAGGTCTATCTTTGAGAACCATTGTGCTCCCTTGAGCTGATCAAAGAGGTCGTCAATCCTCGGGAGTGGGTACTTGTTATTCACGGTCACCTGATTCAGGTGACGATAGTCAACACAAATTCACAAGCTCCCATCCACCTTCATGGAAAACAAAATCAAATATGCCCAGGGTGAAACACTGGTTCAGATAAATCCCTTTCCCTGTAAGTCCTCCAGTTGTAACTGCAACTCACGAAGCTCGGCGGGATCCATCCGATATGCTGTAGTAGGTATCGGTGTTGTCCCGGGGTATATGTCAATATATAATTCTACCTTTTTGTGAGGAGGTAGTCCTGTAAAGTTGTTAGGAAAAACATCTACATACTGATCCACCAAAATAGGAAAAATTTAGACTCCGCACATCAACTGCTCCGAGGATGAGACTAGCCAACTAATGTGTGATTGGCTACCCCCTCCTCTGCGTAAGTCCATCATGTGCTGCAAAGGCTCCCTTCTCCCTGGTGAAGGTGAACCTTGTCACATCTGTGTGGATACACCGCACTTTTCACCTAATACAGTTAATCTGAGCATGAATCATGGATAACCAGTCCATACCCAAGATGACGTCGTAAGGCCATGACACCACTACAAGAAGATCTCAGCAGAAGCTCTTGGCTCCTAGAGTAATCTCACACTGCCGGCACCAGTGCATAATCGTCGAGTCTTCTTCCGTAAGAGTCTCTAGCCATAAGGATCGATCCAACAGCTCTGTCAGAATCTCCGAGCTCCAAACAAAGGCAGCGGCAATAAAATAATGATTGGAACATGTGTCTATAAGTACTACAACAAGAGTGGAGTAGACACAGATAGTACCTCGAATCATCTCAAGTGCACCGTGATCGTAGACGTTGACTACCTGGAGCTGAGACAGCCTCAGTTTTCCAGCTCCCTGTGATCGGGGTGGACCTCCGAGTGGTGGTGGTGGTGGGGCCTCGAAATGTCGTCCACCACCCGCTACTCGGCCAACTCCTCTTCCACGTCTGCCTGCTCCTGGAAGACCACCACGGTCAAACCTCTGCCTCTGTCTAGGAGGTCCCTCTACTATCTGCTGCTTGTCTACATGGCGGGTCGGGCAGTCACAAGCCATGTGGCCTAGCTCGCCGCATGCATAGCACTGCCTGCTCCTCGTAAGGTCGGATCTGTTTTGTGTGCCCTGCACAACCAAACATGTATCCTGAGGTAGCCCACCTGATGGCCTGGTCCGCTTGGACCTCTGCGTCAACTTCCTACTACCGGCTGTATAAGAATCCACTATGTATTGTCCTGCGATGGGTCTCGTCGCTGGTGAATGCTCAGCGAGAAAACTCTCCACTAGAAGGGCTTGCACGAGCACCCCCACATACGTTGAGATGCTGAGGGGAATTATCGAAGCCCTGATCTCATGCCTGAGTCCCTGCTCGAAGGTCCGGGCCCTAAAGAATGGGTCACGTACCATATTCGTGGAGTAGCGTGAGAAGTCGGTGAACCTCACTGAGTACTGATCTACTGTCATGCTACCCTGCTGCAAATGTAGTAACTCATGAATCCACATGCACGAAGGGTGGCTAGAAAAAACTCCAAGAGGAAGAGACTCTCGAAGTCCATCCATATTAAAGATGTCACGTCATACACCTGGAGCATCAGCCTCCACCATCTACCTACTGATGCGTGCAGGAGACTCGCGGAAACGATCACCATAAGTTCGGCTGGTGTCCCTACCAATCTGAAGACTCTCATGATAGCCTTAAGCCAATCCTCAGCTGATTGTGGGTCTATCTCTCCGTGGAACCTAGGTGGCCTCTGTCACTGGAACTCATTCAACGCACTCAGGCGGTGTGCACTCTCTTCTGTAGGGGCTGGTGGTATCGGTGGCCCAGCGGGTAGTGGTACCGCTAGTTACTCCGCTGTGATGGGGCCCTACATCGAGGCCTCGTCGCTCGGTGGGCTACCATCTCGTACGTAACTCGGAACCCTAGTTGGCTACCTTCGTGGGGACATTCTGAAAAGAAACATGTGCACCACGGTCAAATATTATACCTGGTGATATAACACAAACTAATCACAAAGAAAAAATTTCAAAGGAAACACACACGCAATCAGTGTTTTCGTGCACTTAGTCAGAAATCAGAGGTCAGGGTCCTGGTGTATGGATACATCGGCCGCCGCCCCAACACTAGACTCCCTGGACTGAAAACCACACTCAATACTCTTAACGCTATTGCTTCACAGAAAATAATCAGATTCTAAGTTATTTGGTAGAACCGACTCCTCTGATACCCATTTTTCCCGACCCATCCTCAGGGCCCGTGCTGTGACTACCCCAAACCCACCTTCTAATGGCCAGGGGATGGTGACTAGCACCAAAGGCATAAATCCCTAAGCTGGGAAGGCATTGCCTTTATTGAAGTAACACACACACAAATAGAGTAAGCTGGAAGCAAAGCACTAAGTGAAAACTGTACAAAAAGTAGTACTGAAAGTAAAAGGGCTAGAAATACAAGCCCAATAGTAAAGTACAGGTACAACGGAAAACAAGTACAACTAAAAAAGAGACAACAGATGAAAAGGGAAGCTCTTGGAACGTCTGTCGAGTATCCTACCTGAAGGGTAGGAACAGATGTCCATCTCAGCACTCCACGTCTATCGGTCTGCTCTGTGTACCGTCTCGCCGTGTGGTCCACCTCTGGGTAACATCCGGTCCTAGCTCTCTCTCAGCCTCTATCAACGATTTCCGTCGTCTGCATCCAACATAACAAGGTGCGAGCATAGCCCATGCAGGGGTGAGTATAACGATACTCAGTAGGGACCCCGAGACCCCCGAAGGTCTCCCAGAATCCATGAATGATAAAACACAGAAGGAAAGATACAATCACAAAGTATCAAACAACCCTACTTAGGTATATTCACATACATATACTTAAGTTATCAATCTCGGTTCGGCTCCAACTCTCGATCCCAAGCACAACTCAGTCCACACAGGAAGTAAAGTCAATCACATCGAGGATAATGATTGAAAGTCAAGACTCATCTCAAAAAGGTATACATCTTTCATATAGCGATAGATATGATCAGATATAGTCACTAATTCATCTAATCTGTCGGACCCACACAGGATACAAGACCAGATAAGCTGTCGGACCCACACAAGATACAAGACCATCTACTCTGTCGGACCCACACAGGATACAAGTACAGAGGTCAAAACTTCCGGACCCACACAGGATACAAGAATAGTAGTCATCGTCATCGAACCCACGAAGTATTCTAGAACATTAGTCGTCGTTGTCGAACCCTCTGAGGATCCCGGTACAGTAGAGGTCGCAGTCGCAGCCAGCTCTAGGGTTCCCACACACAGCATGCTCGATTCCGAGAGGGTCCGATCCTCAAGCAAAAGGGGGTCGATACATTAAATATCATGAAGTCTAGAGTTGATGTATCCTGAAGTTCTGTCTAATCAAAAGGAACCCAACGTGACAGACGGCGCGTCAATCGGATGCCCGGTCTGAGAGTTATTGGCTTTTCTGTTCCAGGGGCCCGGTTGGAATTACGATCGTTCCAAACCCGGCCATTTTCCAAAGTTGTCCAAAACTCACTTAGAGTATCGCAAAATGACCGTCTCGTCACGAGGATCCCAGTTCCATAGACGGCACGTCATTCGGATGCACGATCTTTGAGTTATACATGTTTAAGTGAAATGGGCCCGGCCCGTCAAGCCCGATGGGCTGGCGGGTTGGCCCGTCCTAGCTCGGTGGGTCTGACCCTACTGGGGGGTCGGCCCAAACCGGCGGGGCGCAGCCCGGCTCGGTGGAAGGTGGCCCGGCCTGCGGCTCGGCCCGCGGCTTGGCCAGCTAATCGAGCGGAGCGGGGGGGTTCTTTGCAGCGGCGGTGCCGGGTGGCACCGCCTCTCTTGCCCGACAAGACGAAGTCGGCCGGTCTTCCCAGCGTGATCAACATGCACAGTTGGGCCGCTATTCTCCCATGTGGAACTTCGGGTGTCGCGGCCTCCTTCAACCGGGCCGGCAGGCGGCCGGCCGGTTCACCCGTCGAAGCGGCCGGCAGAGCGCGGATCGTGGTTCCTCCACAGCGCGGTGCCGAGAGGTGCCACGGTTCTTCTATCTCGGCCAGCTTTAGCCGGTCGGTTCTTCTTCAGCTGAGTAGCCCGCGGTTGCGCGCAGTGGTCTCCCTTCCACACGGCACCCGGTGTCACGGCCCTCTTCGGGCCGGTGCGCGACCGCCTTTTCTGCCACCACTTTCGGTCGTCGCTACCCCCGATCATCACCAACTCTAGTCACTGCCACCTCTTCCAACACTATCTTCATCGCGAAAAAAACAAGAAACAACGGAGGGTCGTTGGGCTGTGTTCGTTCGGCCCGCACCCTCCGCGTTAGGTGGTAAAAAATGGCCATATATGATCACTTACATTCAACAAGAACGAAGGTATAATTTATTCAATTTCAATTATACAAACCCCCAACCTCGTAATTGACATCGCACGTCAATGAGCCGCAGAAGATGAGTGTTGCGGTAGTCGGGCTTCTCGGAAGATGGCATTGTGGAGAATGGTGCCTTCCCATCAACGTTGGAGGAAGAGTCATTGTCGTGATGTGGGAAGATAATTCTAAGAAGACATAGACTCGTCGACATCGGGGTGCGTCCGAAAAGTAAGTGTCGTGGAAGAAGTTCTTCGCGTTCTTCTTTGGGTATGTTCTTCGTTGAAGAACAGTATTATTTGTCAAGAAAAGTAAGTTTCACCAAGAGTTTTTCTCCCAAATTTTTTCCACAAATATTTTCCAATATAATATAATAAAAGTCCCTCCAATATAATAACATTTCCATGCAATTCAAAAAAATTCAAAATGAATTGTTGACACACATATTAATTAATTAGGGGAGCTTAATTAATTCAATTGATGGGGTTGGCATAATCAATGGATAGAGGTGGAGTGTTCACATTAAAAGAGGGATGTGGTCAAATTAATTAAGGGGTGTTAAGGGAGTTGAGGGGAGGTGAAAGGGTTTGGGATCGTGTGGGTCCCACCACACTAAATCCTCTCATGGGTGGTTATGTTGGGTGTGGGACCCACCTCCAACTTCCTTTTGAAGATTTTAACCATCCACCAAATAAAAATATCTAACTCATATTTTTATTTATTTTTAATAACAAACCCCAAAAAATTAACTTCTCCTCCTGATAAAACGCAACTACGGTAAAGGTCCCCTTAGGCGAATATCGGCGCTGCAAGTTCATCGGTGCCCTCAGATTTTGATTCAGAGCACCAGTTCAAAAGTTAGAAAAAATCCCGCTCGTACTTTCACTGAACGAACCCGAACAAAACTTCAGAAAATTATTCTGGGCACACCGAGCCTCAGAATCAGTTGCCGTCAGAAACTGTGGACTCCTAAAATTTCAAAGTATTTAAGAAAAAAATCCTTGAAATTTCTAGGTCTTTACATATATTTGTTTAAGGCTGAGTAGGATGATCTTAATAGAGGTATTGGTTTTTAGTCATAGCAAAAGCCAAAAGATTTAAATCCTAGAGATTTATTGTTGATGAGAATCATATTCATAAATGAAATAATCCACTGATACTAGCCCATCGGATTCCGTATTTCATTATATTCATAAAATATATAATAGTTTGTATAGAATATCTTTGGTATCATATTCAAAAGAGAAATAAAAACTCTTATTTTTTTCAATTTATTTCATCAGTTGGTTCAAGATACATCGCATTAGAATTGATACTAATTTATCTATCTGAATAAAAGAATAAGTAGAAGCAGATTAAGAAGTTTGAAAGAATTTTATATCTCCATTGTAATTGAAATAGAGAAATATAATTAGACAGAGGTTTTCTAATAATATTGAATATATCTATTTCTTCATACATGAAATTGGTATGGAGAATTGTAATGAATAAATTGGATTGGGAAATCATAGTGGAGAATCAAAATTGGATTGATTTTTGTAAAGAAATTCTTAAGTAGAGCTGATGTAGAGAGAAGATTCTAAAAGGTTTGAGAAAATTTGAGAAGAATTGAAGAAGTCAAGATACACCCAAAATTTAAGGAAAAATTATGATTCAGAAAAATTTGGTTTAGTGGGAATGAAATTCAGGATCCCACCCAAACCATTTTTGGTGTGAGTATAAAAGGGAAAGTACTTTTTACTTTCTGAAAAAACGTATTGTTCACGAGCAGTTGAGAGAAGGCAGAGCACTGACGAACTTTGTAGGGAGAAGAGGTTTCTAGATTTTATTTCAAGAATATTTTTTGTCAGACATAAGAGAAAAGAGAAGAGACAAGACATAAACATTTTAGTTGATCATCGTATTCAACTAATTATCGTATTCATATTATCATTGTTTTGTGGAATTGGATTGGGGAAATCATATTGGGATTTTTTGATTGAAAAATAAGGTGTTCAAAATTTTCTCAATCGTATTCTAATAGAGTCGTATATTTTCTTATTAAGCAATCAGGCTGGGAAATCAGACTAGAAAATCGGATTGGAAAATCAGAATGAGAAATCAGATTGAGTTTTATTACAAAGTCTAGAAAATTTCTTACCAGCTTCTGGATAAGAAAGTGAATATTTTTTTTGAAAGTTTATATTTGTGAAAGTTGATCAATAATCACTGTAACATTTTTGTTACAAAAAAATTCTTATATAATTTTGTGCTACTTGAATCACATGCTATTTTGGGTTAATCATAGAGCTACATGAGTGTAATAGAATATCCTAATCATTTTATTCCACACAAAAGGATTTTTTTTTCTAGTGGATTGTGTGGTATTGGATCATTTACAACCCATACAAAGGATGTATCTATTATTGTTGAATAGTAAACCTTATAAATTTTTATGTACCTGTGGATGTGTGTTTATAATATTTTTAGTAGGGAAATAAATCCTTAATAAGAGGAGAAGGTTGATTCATTAGTAAGGAAACATAAAAGAAAAATATATCACTAATTCACCCATCCCCCTATTAGTGATAAAACTATCTTGACTGGGCACTTACACTTACAAGTTACATCTATAACACACTAAAAGACTTAAAATTGGATAATGAGTCTAAGAAAAAGCTTACTTCCCTTACAAATATTTCTTTGTTCATATTGATGTGAAAGTCATAATAATAAATGATCTCTAACTAAAAACTCAAATGGTTTCCTCCTCTATACCATATAATAATTATTTTTTCTCTGAGAAGTCTCTAAGTGGTCCTAAATAATATAAACATATTTTTTCATGTCCTATACTAACTCTATCACAAAATTAGTATCCTTTCTAATCTAAACCAAAAATTTTGGTGAATGATATGGTCATACATAAAAATCCTCATAAGGTTCCATAAAAATGGATGAACGATAACTATTATTATAAACAAAATTATCCAATGGTAAACACTTGAACTATGATACATAAAAATCAAATATACACACCCTTTATATATCATTCATTGTCTGAATCATATCCTCAATTTGACTATCATTCTAGGGGTAAAATGTGGTTTTAAGGGACACTTTTTTACCAAAATCACTCCATAGTTATCTCTATATATGTAAGGTAAACTGGTTGATATAATAAAATATTATCATTTGATACATTCCATGTACCCAAACTACTTCAATTATTTTAATTATTACCAAAAAATTCACTAATATTTACTCTTTGATTAGTATGTAGTTAGACAACTTCATCTGTATATCGGTAAAAACATATATAGAATCATATCTTATAAATAAAATAAGTAAACCCATAACAAAATACATGGGAGAATCCTATTATTTCTACTACTAAACATATAAAGGATACAATAATACCACTAGAACTTGATGTTTTACTTTCACCTACTAGAATATAAGACACCTACATTCAAATTCAACCATTGATTTTTGAATCTGATACCACCAAAACTTATTCTTCATTACACAAACATCTTTTTGATACTCAGAGATACTACTAATGATATACTATTAAATTCATGAATAACTTCTTCCCATAAACTTTGAGGAACATATAGTTTTCTAGAAAACAATACTTTATATTTCTCAACCTCTACACAACTATCAAAAACATCAATATTAACTATTTTTCTCTTTATAATTTCTATTTAAATTCTTCCAACAAAGACTCTTCCACCTAAAAACGCAATAAGTATGTCCCTAATATTTGATAAATACATTCTCCCCATCAATATAGTTTAAATAAACGTGTAAGGATGTCAATAACTCAAACATTTTCTATTACTATCACAAATAATAAGAAACATCCCCTTAAAATTTCTACCTTAAAGTGTCATCTTCCACATTACCCTTTATTAGGGTATATATAATCTAAAAGTTATAATCATTTAGAAATTTTACCCAAATTCTCTACCAAAAAATTAAATATTCCAAGGATAATATATATCATAAACTCTTATGATCTATATAGGCCATAAATTATTCACTAAGAAAATAAATTATCAATATATTAAGAAAAAACACCACCACTATAACATCAAAATCATGAGTATAATAGTTATGTTCATGAGGAAATAGCAGTATAGAACCACATGTAATTACTAATCTCTTTAGCATCAAGATACATCCAAATTTTAGATGAGATACATCACAATATACCCTATAAGGAATACCTTCTTCAAGAAATTAGATAGCATTACTACTCATTATCTTATGTTTTAAACTTATTATTTATATATCCTTAAAAATAAATTACTTTTCTCATTCAAAGCATAAAAAAAGTGAAAATCTAAGAAAAAATAGGGAAAACATTGAAAATAACTTGCCAAGCCCAAGAAATTTTGATGTTCAAAATCATTATTTGGAAGTTCCCACGAAATGAAAATGTTAATCTTAATTGGTTCCACTAATAATCCATTCTTTATAATAATAATACCTATAAGATTAACTTTACGTGTTTGGATTCAACACTTAGGAATTTTATCATGAAATCAATTTTTCTTGAGCAACTCTAACACTATCCTAATATTATCTATGTGATCCTCTTCTATAATTAAAAAAATCAAAATATCCTTAATAGATACTATAAAAAAATCATCAAAATATGGTTGAAAGACCTAATTCATAACTCTCAAAATAATAGATGGTGTATTTATAACTCTGAATGGAATCATTAAAAATTTGAAATGTTCATAAAAAATAGAAATTGTGTTTTAAGTATGTACTCATCTTCAACCCTAATATGATGGTTTATAGGGAGTCAATATATCTTAGAAAAATAACACTCTCCATTTAATTATTCAAAAAATTATCTACCCTAGGAATAAAATTATGATTCTACATTATCGCCTAATTCAATTTCTAATGATCTATATATTACCTCAATATTCCATCCTATTTATTTTAAAATAATACAAAATCATCCCATAAAAATACACTAGGATAATTCAAATCCTTATAAAAAAAATTAATTATTTGAATCCTCAACTCATATATATCCATAGGTACTATATGATAAGCTAACATTATAATAGGAGAAATAGATAGAAATAAATAGACCTCAAAATTAAATCTCACACCTCATAGATAAACTCATACCTTTTTCTGTAAAAACAATATCATAATCCCACATAACTCTTAGAAGTTTCTCTATATTTTCTTCAGATGCAAAAAGAATTAAATTTTTTAACTGAGATATAACGATTTATTAATATTTCTATCTCCATATACAAAAATATATTTGCCTAATTAATAGTATAATATAGCCTTCCAAGTTAGATAAAATCAACCTTCATTGATAAAAATAATAATAAAATCTTGTGTAAAATATAACCATTAAATGATAAGGATGAAATAATAATATTTCATTCATAATAAGACTAGATTACATGAAAATTAATCTTGTTCTATAATTAGCTCAAAGCCACAACACACCATGTATAACCTCATTTGAATTCATACTAGATTAGCCAACTCCGTAGTAATTTGAATCATTTCTATAGGAATATCTATCCCTTGAACTTGGATAGGAATGATAAATGAATTTCAATCACCATTATCAATCAAAATAGAAGTTATAGTAGAGTGAATAAAAATATTATAATGAATTAACTCTGGTCCTTCCACTGATTCAAACTATACATTTTTATTTTTCCATCAACTTTGTTCTCCTCATTTTTGTCACTACTATCTACCTTTACCTCCTCTGTGGTCAACACAATGTCCCTGAGTTTATTGAGATCCTCTATGATGTTCTCTCTTAGAACCACCCTATGTTGGTGGTCCCAATGGTCATTTATCCTAATTTTGTTATAGTAACTATTACTAATGAGGGTAATAAAAATGATAAGGTGCACTATAAATGGTCACACTATACTCAATCCTCCATCAGCCACTTTGTAGAGATTGGAATATACTATGATGATAACACTTTCCAGGATTGAATAGATCATAATAAATAGAGTTCTTTTGGTTATGGGATTCTCATCTAGGGTTGTGGATCTAATATTTCAATGCTTCAATTCCTCGTGGTTGGCGGTTTCATTTATGGGAAATACACACAACTTCTTCAAGTAAACTAGATGTCTTCGCCAGTGATACCCGATCTCTCTGAGTATCTTCATCCTAGTGCAGGATACTCTCAACTGCCTTATTAACCAAGGTCATCCTAATAGAGAAGTTCTCCCTTACAGAAGGAAAATGAACCTCCCTATTATCTCCCACCTAATGTTCGCAGACGACACAATCATCTTTAAAAATGGTGGTAGGGGACTATTTGTGGAATTAAGAGAATCTTTGATGAGTACTGCTATTGGAGTGGGTAGGTAATCAATGATTCCAAAAGTTACATCTTCATCACTCATAAGAGTGCTCCTATCTGGGTTGACTCTTTGTGAATATATGTGGACATGCAGTGATAATCCTTTCCCATATAGTATCTAGGCATACCAATTTCATCAAAAAGGCTTCGAGTAAGAGACATCAACCACATTTTTAGCAGGATCATGAGTTGCATCCTAAACTGGAATAACTACTACTTATTGTTTGGAGTTCATATTTTACTGGTTAATAGTATTCTGTCTGCCATTCTCATTCATGCTTTGGCTTCAACCAATGTCCCGCAAGGAGTCATCAACAAAATTGAAAAGATTTTGTGTATCTTTGTCTGGGATGCTCTCTCATAATGTAATCATTATTGGACCTCGTGGGATAAATGATGAGACCCATCTATGATAGAGGGATTAATGTGAATATATTTTAGAGCACACTCCACTGCATGCATGCCAGACTTATGTGGGAAGTTATTAAGGATATAACAATATGGGTTAAGTCTATTTCTCACATCTGCGGGGGTAATGAGGAGGTTATGTTTGGTTATGATTCTCCCTTTTGGTTTAAGATCTGTCCTCTTATCCAATTTCATCAACAGATCTCTCAATGGATAGTAGGTGAATGGAATATTCTTTTTTGGTTTTGTAATTGGGAAGGCTATGTGATTAGATTCCTAGGATTCCATGATCCAATGATAAAACTTAAGGAATCATGACTCTATCCTAGGTATACAAAGGAAGTCCTAGAAAAGTAAAAATAGGATCTCCTAGAGTCCATTGTGATCAATTCTGAACTGTGTGTTCACACCTTCTTCCTTGGGTGCCTTCACTACCAGGTATTTTCATAGACTGATTTCTTTGTAGGATCACCAAGACAGTTGGAATGATTTGGTGTGGTGTAATAGGATCCTAGAAAAGTACAACTTTCTTACCTAGCGTATAGGGAATCTTTCCATCGCTACAGATGAAAACATCAAGAAAGTGGGAATATTTTTTTCTTCAAGGTGCCATTGTTGAAGAAATAGGTATGATGAGAGCACTAATCACCTATTTTTTGAAGGATAAAGGGCTCATGTGTTGTGGACTTTCTTTGGAGGATTTACTGCTTTATCCTCCCATGAACAGAGTGATGCTTAATTCTTGGAAAGGTGGTTCCATGGAGTGCACGATTATGGTAATGAAAGGTTGGCATGGTCTGGGAGGAGAGCACTAATCACCTATTTTTGGAAGGATAAAGGGATCATGTGTTGTATACTTTCTTTGGAGGATTTACTACTTTATCCTACCATGAACAGAGTGATGCTTAATTCTTGGAAAGGTGGTTCCATGGAGTACATGATTATGGTAATGAAAGTTTGGCACGGTCTGTGATTTTTAGTGCAGGGTGATGGTGCCTATAGAAAGCCAGGAACCAGGCTAGGTTTGAAGTCTCTATTCCCATTGTTCGGTCCTTCATTGATAGAACTCCTTTACTACTAGTGGATATGTCCTCTCTCATTAATGACTGGCGGGACACTCTTTCCTTGTGTCTGTTTAAGGTCGGTACCTCCTCGACTCAACCCTTACTTGATAGAACTTAGGGGAAATGGGTTTTCTGGCATCTTCCTGGTATAGGATACAAGTTGAAAATGGATGGTTCCTGCATGTTGGGCAACATGAGAGGAGGGGAGTGGTTCATAAAACTAGGGAGATGTGTTTCTGGCCTCCACTTCATTCTATGGTAATGGTAACTACCTCCATTACAAGGCCAAAGTTATGCTCACCGAGCTCACCCTTTGAATACAGAAGAACCTTGACATCACTCAGGTGGAGATTGAATCTTTGATCCTTAATGATTCCCTACACAATAAAGGAACCACTCCTTGGTCTATATCAAACATATTCAGACAATGTAGATCCCTCCTCTACAACAACATCCAAGTAAACCACACATGGTGCCAGGGTAATAACGTTGCAGATCACCTTACTTCTTTGTCAGACCAGAGCTTCAACACCACTAGAATCCTCAATACTAATTGATTGAATCCTTATAGAATTAATTTAATCAAAGGGGATTCCCTCAGCTTGCACTACTTTAGTCCCCCCTAATCTTAGTGTGTCCTTGTTTTACTTTCTCTCATTGAATAAAAATCTGATTTGGATGTATAATATTTTCCACCAAAAGTGAAACATTTAATGACTTAGTTTCCACTGGATGATAACATAATACCCATAAAAGATAAATGAGATCATGTTAGTATACAATTTGTAAAACCATGACTGAACTTTATTATCTTGAAAATTGATAACTTTCACCTCTAAATAAACATTTACTTGTTGGGAAATATCAAAAAAGATATCAAATAAGTAAATAGATTCTTTATAATATCATCATTATAAAATATATATACCAAATAATTTATAAAAAAAACATCTCTAATTATCTCCCTATATCTATATTCAAAGCTCTCTAAAAATGATGCGCTAGTATCTTCTTATCATTCAATAAATTGAAAGAGTAATGTAATAACTCTATAAGCCTCACATTGAACTCTCTAATGCTATAAATCAAATTTTAAAAAACCTATAACTCATGTTTTTTCAAAAATCCAAGAGTTTCATATAATAATTCATTCTTAAATAGATCCTAAAACTGAGTTCATCTAATTAATTACACATCCTAATCTGCCAAACATAGTATCTACCGCTAGTATTTGTTGAGAAAAAATGACATATTTATACCTTTAATTTTAAAAATCACAATTCACTCTTAAATTTTTCTATATATAGTCCTTATTTCTTCCAAATTGTAAATTTTTTATGGGAAGAATTAAATTTTTACTAGATAGAGAAATATAATTATATTAGATGGGCATATACTAAGTATATAAGACAGACATGAACAAATTACATTGGATGAACGTGTATAAAGTACATCAGATGAACATTTATATAGTAAAAAAATGGACATTTAAAAATTATATCATATAAAAGGCTTATAAATTCCATATATTGGAGTTTTATGAAGTCCATTGGGAACATTCCATTAGATAGAGACATAAAATGTCAACCAAACAAATTTTCACTAAGTCTACCAGATGGAGATGTCGAAATTATACCATAAAAATATTTTTTTTCTATTAGATTAAATCCATTAACGAATTTTAATTATTATAAACCTAACAACCATTAAATAAATTGATAACATACTTAATTATAAATATGGTGTTTCTAATTCTATTACAACTTATCCCAAGAAGTACGAAATCCAATAGTTGTAAGCTTATCTATAAATAGGACCATAGGATCAAGGAGAAGAATTGGATAAAAAATCTATGATTTAAAGTTGATATTAAAGTTTTTAAAAATTCCCCACCATTGGTGGTGGGGTGGTAAGGTCTTGGGGGTGAGGGGAAGGTTGCGGGGTCAAGTCCCTAGACTTGCGATTTACATGTAATTTTCTTACTTACATGTATTCCTCTTTCTCCGTTGTACCCAATTTTTTTAAAGTTTTTAAAAATCTATTATTGAGTGAGTTTCAACTGTAATATTTAGATATTTTCGTTCAATAATAAATTTTTGAGTATTTATTTGTAAATTATTTTTTGGTTTTTCTATTTTAATAGTTGTTTATCTGATCTTATGATTGAGTAATCTCAGGGATAGAGAGAGAGAAGGTTTTTCTATTCAATTTGATTGAGTTCTCTTAGGGATAAGGAGACAGAGCTATGTCTGATCAGGTGGATCAAGGGGTTTCAATTTTTGGAAGATATAACTTATGATAGGTTAATATCTTAGACACCTTAAGTAAGGTTCACAGACTTCCTTAACACTTTGAGAGAAAGAAAATACATTTCTTCATAAAGGTTTTGTAAGTTTTATTATGTTATTTTATAAAAAAAATTATACTTTGTTATTCTTATTTATACAAGTTTTATATTCCATTCTCCATTGTATGAAAATTTTCTACTATTTAACATTCAAATTCTAATGTTATAAATTATATTAGAGAAACTCTTTATATGATATAATTTCTTACAAACATGGTATTTAAAATATTGTAAGTTTATATTTTTATAAACTATAATTACCCCTCCCCTATTATAGTGTATTTATATAATTTTACTATCATATAGTATGTTGATCCACATAATAAAATTACTACTAAAAGAACATGGTTCTTATCTCCAATCTATGTAAAATAAAACAAAATTTCAACCTCACTTAACCTGTGTTCATCCTTATTACTAGAGATAAACCATTCACAATTCAATAATTTCTATTTTAGGTACAAACTAAATGATGTCTTCCAAACTTTCTCTACCTTTATGTTTATCCAACGATATATTAGATCAGGTTCTTGATACTCCTCCTCATACTGAACCTAATGAAAAAAACTCACAAATGGCATAAATATAGGTAAATAAACCAATTTTAATAAAATTAAATAAATAGTGAATGTTTAATAATATTATCCCATTATTCATCCTGTATGAACCATCAATACATACACAACATATATAATCATCATGGATTAAAACTACATGATACATTAATCAATAATTATAAAGATACATGTTTTCAATATACTATTACATTATTATTGGTCCATATATTATAAAATTACCTTCTTAGAATCACATAGTCCCTTTTATATTCATCTTTCTCAATCCCACACCTCAAACTAGTTTCAAGTAATAATTCTACCTTACCAATGGTTGAAGTATTCACCAATTTATACTTAAAAATATACTCTAAACCACTTTCTATGATACTATTACATTAACCAATTGGGAATACTCTCAAGCCAATAATGTGATTGAGTGTGATCCAAGAATCCTAACTTTAATTTTCCTTATTTTGTAAACTAGCACCAAGGATTTAATTTCATACACATACAAGGCATTAACCTTTAATAATATAAAATATACATCTAAATAAAATATAACATATGTAAAACCCAACAAATATACATGAATATTGTATATTCAAATGTGTATCATGATATATAAATATTATAAAACTCTAAATTAAAAGTGTAAAAATAACTACAAAGACAAATACCCCTTTATACCTCTATTAAGGTATAATTAAAATAAATTCCATTGTAAAATATCTCATTTCAAGAGATAAGGACATCTTACACCACCAAAAGATCTATTTTGTAAGCCTAAAAAATCATATTTAAAGAAGGTTTTAGTATATAAATATAATCAATAGGTTCCTCCTAAGAAACTCTCATGTGTCTATATGAATAGTTTATGTCAATGAATTTTTGTATGAAGTAATAAAAACAAGATAATAAAACAACCATCCCTATGGAAATTCCTCCAATCCAATTCTATAACATGCCTCAAAAATTGTATGTTTTCCAAGAATAATGTAAAATTCTTATCATTAATAATTTTATTTTCCTTATAATGTAAATCAAATCCATATAGTTTCTACTCATATGGGCCTTCCTAAAATAGTATCACTAAGTAGTTGTTGATCAAATGTGGGATCACTATAAAATATATATATATATATATCTATCCAACCTTGAGTAAATTACTATAATGTATTATTTTTGGGAGGCTTTCAACCTTTATGAACCTTACTACTACCAGGTATCCACCCTCTAGGATCTACCAACCTCAACCAACCTCCACTAATATATAATGGTTGGTTAGATTTCCCCACACACAAACCTCATTATTACTAGGTGTATATCCTTAGGATCCTCCCCACCTTAACCCACATTCAATGATATGTTATAGTTAGGTCTTGTCTACTAGTAGGAACCTTAATCTTATTAGGTGTTTACCCCCAGGTTCCTCACTTCATCAACTTGAATTATTATAACCAAACATCATTTTTCCTATAACATTGTTTAGTAATATCATAATCATAATAAAGTTTTTCAAATATATTCAGTTCACCACTATCAATTTTATCACTCATCAAGGTTATCCACATGTGTGTGTGTGTGTTAATGTTCTAGGGAATTAATAACTATAAAATATAAACCATAGGAACCTCCCACTTAGTATACTAAAAATATTTTTTTTATAGAGTTAATCACATATCACCTTAAAATTATTAATTTCCTAGGAATTTACAAGCTTTAAAATCCATTCACTATCCATTTAATATCATAAAACCTCTTCTAAGAGTGATTCATATGTGATCACATCTAATAAAATTCCCCTAGGGTTCTAGTATAATGCCTTGATAAAATTATAAGATCAATATCTTATGGAAGAATCTTTATACTAAATTTATATGTCCATGTTCCTAAGTTGGCATGGAACATTTGGAAATATACACAACCCCTATGTAACTCACATGATAAAAGTCAGTCCTCAATAGTATATAACATATCCCCAAGCTATGTGGCATAACCCATGTGTAACTCACTTCTATATAATCCAATGATATATCAATATCTATGGGAAATTACAAGAATTTTGAATGAACCCCATTTCATATGGATTGACCCTATGATAAAATTTATAAAATAGGGTTTATAATCTCTTAAAAATAACAATATTACCATCAAACCATGGTAAAAATCACAAATGGGTTATAAACGTATTCATATATCAAATATAAACTATTTTCACCACTAATTCCATTATAAAAAATATCAAAAATTCCCTCATAATATTTATTAATTCACTATTATCCTTTAAAATTCCATAGTTAATTAGCCTCACCTCAATCATACATAATTTTTCATATCTATATATTATTTTTCATCAATGTCTCTTTAATATAGTAATATAATATTTATTTTCAATTATCATGAATTATACTCCCATTTTATATATAAAAAACATGATAAAGTCATATGTATTAAAAAAGATAAAATTATGAAGTCACCTACCACTATTTCCATAAGAATCAATGATCCTCAGTCATCCCCCTTCCTTTATATATTCTTCTTATTCTTCCTATAATTCATCACGATATTGGGATTCCAGAGATTTTTCTTATGATAAGAGAGAATACATTCATAGTAGAAACGTATATAAAAATTAGAGTTAAATTATATCCCCATCAAGAGTATATTCAAATTGGTCCATTAATTATCCATGACTATCCTTTTATTATCTAATTAAAACCCCTCATTAAAATACTAGTTGATCCTCATGTAATTTCATTGAATATGGAAATATCCTCCACCACTTTCCCCTATTATTCCATATAATCATCCATAATTAAACCTTATATTGTATATTTTTTAAAACAATTTAAATTAATGAATTTATTAAATAAATAAATTACTTAGATTCTATGAATATCTAAAAAAATCCACCTACTATCATATATTACCAAAATCCCACCCATGGGTAAACATATGATCCCAAATTCAATGGTGTACTAAAATTTTACTCCAATAATAGTTAGTTTATGATTAATAATATAATAACCAAAATAACCTAAATAATTTCACAATATTCCTAGTATAAAATTCTAGGTCTATACACATGTCCACCAAATGTATCTCATACATAATGAATAATCATACAATCACTTTGTTTGTGACATAAAATGTCCATAAGACATTGAGTATGTCAATATTGTATTTTTATACTAATATATTCTTTATTCTATGAGTAAATATTAAATAATATTGATGAATATATTTCATGTTATTTATATGTGTAGATAAGCATATCACATGTAACTTACCAAAATAAATAAACAGATCACATGTTATATATCTCAGTATAACTGTAAAATTTCTTGATCTTTCTCAACCAAGGGCTCTAATTTCATTCTTATTATATAAAATAACAAATACCATGTTGATTGATAAATAGCTCCCACATGATTAACAACACTCTAAACCACACCTTATTAGATCAACCTCAAGGCTAGTATAATTAAGATACCAAATTATAAAGGTTCACATGAAAGATTATTTATTTTCCTTAAGTAATAGTGATTTATATGAAATATGAACTCCAAGAATACCAATTAAACATTATATATAACTCTATGTGGTATTCTCAAGTGGTTCATCAAAAACAAAAAATTTCATTTTTGTGCCTCATTAGTGAACTTTTTATCTCTATATGATCCCTTACTCAAGTTGATCGGAACATCTTGTTAGAACCATTACCTTTATATGATCATCATCGACCATGGACAACTAAAAATCATACTTTGAGAGGTTAATTATCATTATAAATTCATGATATTTAAAAGATAATTGAAATAATGGTAAAATGAAAATCTGTTTATAAAACATGATATATTTATATATTCTTAAACTATTTTATGAAAATATTAACAAAATAATATACATAAGTGTTTTTCCATCATATCCAATATTTTAAACCTCAATAACCTTGTATTAATTGAATTATATTGTTAATTTAAAACATATTACATCATATGTACAACGTGAAAAATAACTTATGCAATATTGGTTTATACTTATATGTAGTAAACTAATAAATTCCTTCCCCTAAACTCTTTTAGTGGGACAATATCTTTCAAAATATAATATTTGGATAAGATTCAGATTAAGATTCATAATCCTTATATTTAATACTTAAAAATTTTATCCAAATATTATTTTTCTTTATAGTATCTCATATTATGAAGTATTTAACTTCTTAGTTTCAAAATGGTTAACATTTAAAACCCTTTATTAGGGAAAAAACATTCTTTTAGGTAATTGTATATATGTAATAATGTAAATATTTAATTAATTTCATATTTTATCAATATATTTTAAACTCTTTTAGTCTATACATTGACTTAAAAAGTTATCAATATTTACTTGTTATATTTTTTAACTTCTAAAAGTTCAAATGTACTCTAACTATATTTTTAGATATTCAATTTTCTAAAAATATATTTCTAAGGTACAAACTCAATTATATAAAGAAAAAAACTTTTATTTTCTTTATGATCATTTAAAATAAATATTATATATTTAAGATAAAAATAAAATTCACTTTTAGAACTAAATTGGTTTAATCATTTAGTTAATTTAGTTTTAACTTCTCTATGTTAAAATATACTCCTAAAAACAAATTAGAAATTATATTTATTTAAAATATCTTGTTAAAATACACAAATACTTTGATCAATGAAAACAAAAAACATTTAATTTTGTGGGAATATTTTATAAATATTTTTTAATAACTATATATCAAATGTAATTTTATGTGTTTAGATAAATATCTTAAAAATAAATTCCTTATTTATTAAAATAATTTTGATAACGGGAAATATTTCCCTCAGATATTGAAAAATAATATGGTTGAAATATTTTTTTACTAGATAAAACTCTTTTTATCCTTTATTTTCAAACTATGTAATAGAATAGATTAAATTATAAACCATGTGTATAAAAACAATATCACATTTTATTCAAAAAACCATTATTTAAAAAAAAAAACTTATTAAATGAGAAGAAAATACACATAAAAACTATTATTTTTAAGTCTATAAATATTAAAAAAATCCAATTAATTATTTTCTATGTAAGGGAAACTCTTGACACTATTTATTAAAATTTCAAACTTCTTTGATTATTTTGTTATTTTAATCTCCCCTAAATATTTACCACAACTATTTAATATACAGTTGGTTTCATATACTCTTCAAAATAGAATAATCGGTTTATATAATATTTATACCTAACATGGGCTCTCCATAACTTTTTGGAACTCATTTAGGTATTTTTTTCAATTATGACTCCATGTTTAGGGATTTCCATAGTGGAAACATTTCTCTTCTTTTCTAACAAATCTTATAGTTTTTAATGAGTGAGGATAAATATTATACCAACCAATAGTTTTATTTTTCTTCTAGATTAAACATTTATTCTTTTCTTCTATTATCACAAAACCAAAACATAAACCTCCAATTTATTTCTCAAATATCTTTAACATATTGAGGTGATCGAGTAAAATTTTATCAAACTCATTCATATTGTTGGTCACAATAAATTTTTATATAATTTATAAAAATTATTATAAAATAAATTTTATAGATTAATCCAACCTTAAAGAAGATCTCAAACTCTAAATTAATCAATATACCCAATAATATTGAGTACATGATGGTATAATGAAGTTACTTTAGTCATTTTATATCTAATCTATGCCTTCAAAACATTATATCTCTCATGTATTCCTTGTTCATAATAACACCACTTTAGGTTACCTATCAACTTGAGTGCATCCATTTTCTCGTGTATCTTTTCTAATTTTGGTTCCACATAAACTAATATGAGAGTGGATATATAAAATTCATTATTCTTATGATTTTTTTAAGTATATAGATCTAATTATTGAATAAATTCATCCCTCATTTGTTTAAGAATGGGTTTCTCCAAAACATAAAAAATTATCTTATATAACAAAAATTATTATGTTTTTAAACTAGTCTAGGAAGTTACTTATATTAAGTTTCACCATTTATATGATCAATATCAAAGAAAAATTTAGTGATTATTCCTTTTTTCTACAATATAAGATTTTATCATATGAGTGCTATATTTTACATGAATATATAAATGAATTTTATTAAATATGCTTATACTAAAATGATGAACCCTTTTTCAAATAATATTTATTCATGTGAAAAGATCTATATTTTATAATCTCCTAATTTTTACAATGATAATAAAAACCCTCTTGTAATAAATTATTATCATAATTGGAAGAAAAGGATTTATTAGTGAAATATCTTAATAATGTGTTTAAAGTTGTGCATAAAAGAAAAATATCATTAAACACTTTGAAATATTAAAACGAATATTTTTAGAGTCATACACTGAGATAGTGTAAGATTTCAAGGATTGTAAAGGCTCAACAAAGACATAATAAAAAATAAATATATCACATTAATTGTGTGCAATTTTTTTAAAAAAAATTGATAACTCCAAAACATTACATCGTATGAGAAATTTAAGACAACCAATAGGTCTAGGTACAGTGTTTATCCTAGGTGGGTTATAACATTTATAAGTATCGAACGTTTGGATGCCTCTCTCCTGAAAATAATTTATCTAATATTTTTATTATATTATTTTTTGAAATTAATTTATTATCTCTAAAACGGTGTATCGTATGGGAAATATGAGAACACAAATAGGTCTGAGATGTAGTGTTTACCCTAGGTGGGGTATAAAATTTGTAATCATTGGACGTTTGGATGTCTCACTCACAAAAACAACCTTTTAATATTTAATTATTTATTTATTACATTTTTTAATTAATAAATAATTAATCTCTCTCAAATAGTGCATCGTATGAAAAATACAAGACTACTGTTGGGTCTGGAATGGGGTTTTTATCCTATACAGGGCATTGGTGTTGTTTAAATTTTAAATTAAATAATTAATTTTATTAATTTAAAAAAATATGAATTGAATTATTTATTCATTTTTCTGTACATCTTCTCCCCAAATTGATTCCTTACCTTCATTGAAACACACAAATGGATTCAAAGCTTCTATTTCTCACTCACTTTTAACCCAATAAAAATTGAAGCACCTTAATTAGGTGAAATTAAGCCTTTTACCATAAACCTTTCAGTTGAAACCTCAGATTAAATATGGGTTTCGGTTTCACTAAAAGTTTACATGTTTTAGGGATATTAAAATGGTTGGACCATTTCATCATGGTTCTTGGTTGAGCTAATCAAGTCCAAGGGACTCGAATTTTCCTTTGGCAGGATCTTCTAACCCTGAAAGAATTGATTTGGGTGCACATGACCAAGTCTCTCATCTTCCCTTTCCAAGTGTTGCACCTATGTTTGGAATGTTTTAATTTTTTTGTTTTAATTTTTTTTATTTCATTCTTACTTCTTTCTATCTTCTTTAAAAAATCCAAAAAAGGTGGATTTTGATTGAAATAATAAACCAAGAATTATTTACAATTTTCACATGTGATAATTTTTAATTTTCATAAATTATCATTGCACGGATAATTTAAACGATAAAGTTAAAATTATAATTCATCACCACATGTGATAAATTTTAATTTTATTAAATTATCATCATATAAATAATTTAAATGATAAATTTAAAATTATAATTTATCAACGCATGTGATAAATTTTAATTTTCATAAATTATTATCTCATGGATAATTTAAATGATAAAGTTAAAATTATAATTTATCATCTCATGTGATAATTTTAATTTTCATAAATTATCATCATAAAGATAATTTAAATTATAAATTTAAAATTATAATTTATCAATGCATGTGATGATTTTTAAATTTCTATAATTTATCATCACATGGATCATTTAACCAATAAAGTTATTAAAATTATAATTCATCTGTGCATGTGATAAATTTTAATTTTTATAAATTATCATCGCATGGATAATTTAAATGATAAAGTTAAAATTATAATTTGTAAATGCATGTGATGATTTTTTAAAATTTTAATAAATTATCGTCACATGGATAATTTAAATGATAAAGTTAAAATTATAATTCTTCAACGCGTGTGATAAATTTTAATTGATAATTTAAGAATTATTCAACAAAGAGAAATGTATCATCACATAGAAAATTTTCTTCTTGAAATAAAATAGTTGTTTTGGTTCTAGGAAACCCTTGATATACCGCGATCATCGACCTACCGATAACTCGAGACTTTGACGTATCACTTTTGACGATAAAAACCCACAAGGAGGTTTTCCCAACTTTTGAGGTAGGAATTTACTTATCCTTTTGGGATCTTGTTTACACATGTTTATATATTTAATTTATGTTTTAACTTACTTGAAATAATTCTTGACTGTGATGGCATGTTGGTGTGGGTGTAGCCTATAGTATAGTATGTTTTTTTCATGAGATTGATGTGATGGCTTAATTCCATGATGATGTTTGATTCACATGTCGATGTATATGATGGTGATATGTTTCTCATGATGTGTGCTATAGTCATTATCATGCTATGAATTGTCACGTTTTCCTTGGGAGGATTGGTATGTGTATACTTGACAAGTGGTTGATGTGATATAATTACTCCTTATGGGGTGTGCGCAGGATGTGTGATGAAGATGACGGTGCATCAATTTTTTTTAATTAAGTGAGGGTAGAACCCCTTTTATTGAACAAATAAAGGATCCTTTTGAAGATTGGGAAAAGAAGGAACTCATTCTAATAACCAAATGAGAAAAAAAAATAAAACTAAAGGGCACAAGGCCTTACATGGAAAGAAATGCCAAAAAGAAACAAACATCAAAATAAGAACCATCCAAGAGTCTTTTTCCCCCTGTCAGAACCTACAATAGTATAATCATTCAAGGATGATGCGTTAGCCCCCTTTCTAAGGAATGTATCATGATGGAAACACAAACAAGGTAAGTCACTCCCCCATCCAACATTTAAATGAAGGAAGAGTACTGGACAATAGATACCAGCGCACCTATCTCTCAAAAGAGACACCCACCCAATGATGTAAGTGATGAAATCACTACATTGTCAACCTGATGAAACATAGAACTAGATAGAGAACACCATGTAGAAACCAACAGAGAACCCATTCGTCTAAATGAGGACCGACAGCTAAATGATGTGTTTCCGCACACCCATCCCTCTTTCGAGGTCGCCCACCTGACACCATCTACAATAAATAGACATGCGTGCCAAATGAAAAGATACATTGAACAATTCTCACAACAACATCGGTATCACATCTAGCCTTCAAATCCAAAGAAACTTAAAGAAAAGAGAAACACAGCCCAAAGCAGTGAGATGAAACCAAAGAGGAGCAATAGAAACAAAACAAAAGCGCAGTATTGATAATAAAATTCACAGTTGAAGTTATAAAACCCATTGTAGCAAGAAGAACACAACCCAAAACCTCTCCTTGAGATCACAAAACCGAAATCCACCATCCAATCAAGTGGAACAGCTCAAAAATCCAATAAAAGTGCATCTACGCACGTTGCAAAATGGTCCTCCATCCAAATTCACAACCTCGTCCAAACATTGATCCATGAACAGTATCATTCAGAAGAGGCCCCAAGAAGAGGCATCCTAACAAATGAACCTCTCCGTATGAATAAGGACCAGTCAGTGTCAGGGAGGCATAGTTCTGAATATCATATTGAACCAGAGGGTGACATTGCCTACTACAGGAGATCTGCAACATCGACTAGAGTAGACTCGAGCACAACGATCCTCCATCAAGATCCCACTGAAGACACCACACTGAAGGCAGCATATCCTCACATAAATTAGAATCTATAAAACACCCTGAGTAGGTAGAATGAGAAACATACCATGTATAAAGAAACCGACCAAAATAATCTACATACCTCCACCGATTTGGAGTCGACCACTCGAATGGTTCTGAGACACTCGGAGATATTCTCCTTCACACCATCACTGGGAACTGACCAGTGATGTGCAGATCCAAAAATAGATCTGAAGGAAGGGATGAAACTTTTTCCACTACAAGAAGATGCAACTACCGCCTGCAAAACCCTAGAAGCACTCTTTTATCTCGTTAGACAGGAAAACGAGGAGTGATGATGCGAAGGGAGGATGAAGGAATGGTCACTACATTGGTGGGATCAAGTTGGTGTCAAGGAACAGATGAAGAAGAAGCAAATAATCTGAAAAAAATCACTGGAGAAGAGAATCCAATACCAAAGCAGAGGTGTTGATTCCTGGTTGGGGGAGCTGCGTAGCGTGGAATCCTAGAGGGGGTGCGCTCCTGGGGAGTGCAGCGCCATTTTTTTCACTACGGAGCAGCATGATAACCTTGTAACCTGAGACCTACTTGATGATTTTGGATTCCTATTAGATGATCAACACTTGATGCCTTAAGGATTCCAAGTGTTATCTGATGCCATGTGGATTCCGGGTAGGTTACAGATACTCAATGCCTTGTGGATTCTGAGTATTACCTGATTCCTTGTGGATTCCGAGTAGGTTTTTTTCATTCGATTCCTTGTGTATTCTTAGTGACTCTCCAAAATCCTTGTGGATGGTTTTGGATACTTATCAACATATAATATACTTTCAACATGGATCTGAATGAGGTACATCCGGGGGTTTGTGGCAGATTGGTTAGCGCACGACCACTCCATTTTGGATTGTGTGTTATGATTCTTATAATGAATTTATTTTATTATAGAATACACCTGTATACTTGATCACATCAGGATAATAATACATTGTTGGTGTCCTACGGAGTCTTTTACTCATAACCTAATCGGTAATTTCAATGCGCTTGTAGAACACAAGAGGGATCTGGCGAAGGGTAAGGACCATGTGGTGGATAGATGATCAAAGGAGCATGAAGCTAGTAGAAGATCGAGACATACTTTGGAGGATCCACCATTTATTTATTTACTTTATCTATTTTATTTACTTTTGACATGCTTTCCACTTACGGGAGATGCTGTATTTTTATTACATTTATGTCATATGTACTTTTCCGCATGTTTACTTTGATTATTTATTATAATGTTTATTTTGGATTTTTGATCCTATGACATGATATTGAGGGTAAAGTATCATCACTAATGGGCTCATACCCTTACTACTAGTTGAAAGCCTCTTACGTACGAGGAGATGTGAAAGAGGTCACATGGAATTCTGGCTTGGACCGAGTGATTTGGGTCGGGATGTTACATATTTTACTAAACATTAATTCACTTTGGAATTTATTTAATTTTTTAGACATTTAGGTTTTCAATCATATTATTTATATCATATATAACTCTTGGATTTTTGTGTGGATGTCTCTTTCCCTAAATATATTATATGAATTATCCCAACGTAATTATTTTGGATTCCTAATCCTATTTGGATCACCTAGATAAGAATAACCCAAATAATACATCAGTTATAGAAAAATAATCCTATTAGGGTCACCCATGTTTTTCTTTTTATACACATAATAATCCACAGGTTCCCTAATTTAGCATGGCCTTTCCATTTGGATGATCTATTCCTTGCAAGTTGTTTTATTTGTAAGAATTTAAACACTTAATATTATTAATAGGGTATTAGTTTTTTCATTCTATCTTATCTCTTTTATTTCTTGAATTTATGTATAATTATAAATATTTAATTTTTCTTCTTATACATTTAACCAAATTAATATATAACAAATATATTAATATTTAATATTTTATACAATTAATAATTTGTGTTACTTACATAAAATTAAAGGTAATCATATTTATATAATATAACATAATTATTCATTATTTTCTAAAAAATTTCTCAAAACATTTATTTATTTATTATTTAGTAAATTTTTCATTAATCATGTTTTAGTAATTTTAGTTTGTTTTTATTTTATGGAAATATTTTTTTTTATTTTGGGAATTGATGGGAATTAATTGTCTTTATAAATTTATTTGAAAATTTTGAAACAATTTTATTCAATATTTAAGATATAAGGTAATTATTTGATAAATAAATAAGGATAATATGATTGATAAAAGGGTGTAAGTTATTCATGAGGAATTACTAAGTGAAATCCTTGAAGTTGATATGGAGATATCACCTCTAGAGATAGGAGTAATAGGTGAATTTGTGTAAAGTGTTAAGATATCAGAAATGGTGACATAGATATATCCTTGGATGTATGAAGAGTTTTATAAATCATAAAAGGGTGGTATGAGATGTTATAAGTTGGGACAGAGTACTATCTAGATATCAGAAGTGGTGACATCGTCTATCATAGATAGAGACATAGCATATGTATGAAAACATAGAGATCACGAGGAGTAACATAGATATTTCATAAAGAATAAATAAATCATAAGTTTTGATATAAGAATATTTTAGGTGGTGAATTAATGATTAATCATGTTATAAAAATGATAGAGGCTATAATTGAATCACCAAATATGATATAAGATTGTCACAAAACCAAGGCAATTAGAACTAAAAGATTATTTGATATTGAAAGATAAAAAAGAGGATAACATAGGCTATGAATCAATCACCATTTATATTATTGAGATATAAAAATAAATCTCAAAACTATGTTTTTATGGAATAATTCAAAAACCATATATCATAATATATGATATGGGAGGTCATCAAATATGATATGGGTATAAGAGAAGAATACTGTTATTGTTAAAAGTGATAAAATATATAGTTATTTTTTAGACAATAACCATTTATTATTGATATTAACATATGAGGCTTGGGTATATATTCTGAAAGAAAGTTCCATATTAAAGCCATTAATAGAAGGATATTAGATAATTTGATGGTGTTGTGAACAAAAAAATGGCTATCTTAGTGGAAATGACAAATGAGTACTACATATCATCCCTTATGATATTAGATTTCAGTAGGTGAAACTCATATTGTGTGTCAAATGAATCTATATCACATAAAATGATTTTTCATATTTATCTCATTAATTTAATCACAAAATATGATATAACATATCCTAAAACCTGAATTGATCATAAAATATAACTCATCGTATTGTATGATAGAGTAAAAAAATTGTTATTTCAATATATTCTCAAAACCTATTCTATTAAATCAAGGATCATGTTTATTATAGAAGGATCGAGTCTAATTTATGAATTGATAAATATTATACCATATATGATGATTGGTGGACACGTGTATGACAAGAAATGCAAATTATATTTTGAAAAATTACCTTTTTTACTAAAAAGGGTAACGGTTTAAGTAATGGGATATGTATCTCTCAAGAAAGGAGAGAGGAGTTTTAATGATAAAATTTTGAATTTATTGTTTTTAGTGGATCATAGAGCTAAGATACAATTTTATATGTGTTTTTTCATATATATTCTCTTTTGTTTGATTACTTCTTTGATTACATGTAATTTTTTGTTTAAAAACATTTCTGTGTTTTGATGATTTATTAAACTACATTGTATGTATTTATATGATTATTATGAAGTTGGTAGATAATATATTTATCTAAATTTAATTATTTTATGATTAATTCTAAAAATTTATTTTTATTACTCTAATAATTAAATTAAGTTTATGCTATAGTTTTAGAAACTCTACAGATTTCATTTTTAAAAAAATTATGTATTTATTTTACTGAAACTTCTACAGATATAGTATTTTAATGAAAAATGATTTTATATAAATAAAAAAAATATCTTTATTTATTTGTTTAAATTTAATTCTAAAAATTCATTTTGTATGGTGATTAAATTTTTTGAAGTTCTGCTTTGATTTTTCAAAACTACTATTTTTTCAGAATGTTATTTCTTTTATTTTTTGATGATATTTGGAATAGTAGATGATGGTTTTATTTGATTATTAATTCATTAGAAATATAATAAATTTTTATACAAATAATTATTCCTTACCAAAGTCATAGTTTTCTATTTAGATCCCTTAAAAATTCATTGAAGTTTTTTAAAGTATGGTGTCTAGTTTTTTCCGCAATGTATGGGCAATCCTACTTTCGCAATAGTGTGAAGTATGGTTCAGCAACCATACATTACTGTTCATCATCCCTCTTCTACATTACATTTAATACCATATGCTACATTATTGTTCATGAATATTATAAATTATGGTCCATCAACCCTACGTTATTGTTCATCATTCCTACACTACGTTATTGTTCATCATCCATATGTTATATTATTGTTCATACCATACGATATGTTACTGTTCATGAATAGTGAAAAGTATGGTTCATCAACCCTACATTATTTTTCATCATCCCTATTCTACGTTACTATCCATCATTTCTATGCTATGTAACTTCTCATACCGTACGTTGTGTTACTGTTCATTAATAATGAAAAGTATGGTTCATCAACCCTATGTTATTCTTCATCGTCCCTACGCTATATTACTTTTCATTACAAAAATTACGGTACATCAACCCTATGATACTCTTCATTATCCCTATGATAAGTTACTATTCATACCTTACGTTATGTTACTTTTCATTCTAGAAGTTACTATTCATTCTGTGCATTTTTGCTGAAAATTGATTTTCTACATATATATGGATTATTTTCAAAGGTTTTTCTGCTGAAAAAAGTACACATTAAATCTAAGGATTATAATTGAAGACTTTTTAATTTTTTTTGTGGAATATTTAAAAATATAAATCAGTAAATTATTTCAACATCTTTTTCCAATAAATTTAGTGGTTTCAAGTTTATTTGTTTTCAAATATTTGAATTTACATTTGGCTTGTGTTGCTATTTTTTAGTAACCATATTGACTAAGTTAAAATTAATTTAAATTGGTATTTTAAATCATTAAATGCTATTATTATTATTTTAGATATTTTATTATAAGACTTATTCAAATTATTTTTAATGATTTTATTAGATATTTATTCTACATAAATAAAGAGGCAACGGTGCTTCATTTTTTATAAAGATATTTATGAACACACTTGTCTCAATTTCTTTTGAAAATATGAAGGAAGCGAAGCTTATATAACTAATTAATATATATACTCTATATATATCTTTTTATTTTTTAGGTTAAAACAATATAGTAAGATAAAAATTGCAAGATACACGTTAACATTTTTTATACTCTTTTTTTTAGGGAAAGTGTTATGAACTATGAATTTGTTGTGCATTTTTAACATCCTACGACACTTTGTTTCCTCACCTTCATGATTTATCAAGTGTTGAATCTTTTCTTATTCTAATTAAATTTCCTTGACAAGATGTGTTAATCAAATCCTTAAAAACCAGTATATGTACTTTTATTATTTATCATATATTTTCTAGTTTTGAGTCTGAAACACTTTTTCATATCTCTCACTTGCACTCTATTTTTCTGTTTATGATTTTACTCATAAAAGCATTATTTGTTATTCTTTTTTCACAGGTTGTGAATCTATAATTATAAAGTCTGGGTCTAAGGATTTTGACTCCCTATATCTAAATTCAAGACTGTTTGGGTTGTGACTCCTAGTGTCTAAAGTCATGTTGTAATGGTTGTGACTCCCTATACAAAATTCAATGTCTTGGTTATCCCTCTATTAGAAAAGGATTTAGTAATTGGGTTTTGATTCCCCTATAAAAATCATTTTTAGTGCACATGTATATCTCACTGATTAGAGAGGTATAATAGTAGAGTTGGGCCACTTTCGACCAAATTACTTTATAAAACATCCTTGTGTTATTTAATTTTTATGCTGATAATTAACCTCAATAATTAAATTTGATAATTATTTTAATTAATCAATTTATTGGTTTAAATTTTTAATCTCATCTATTCACCCCTTCCCCCTCTAGACAATCTATCATTACCCTATCTAACCTAAAAATTGGTTTCAAAGGAAAATACTATTTAGAATTGATTAGATTTGTTATTCTCTTTCTGATACCTTTCATTTTGTATCAAAAGATTCTTACTTTTGGAATTATCAAATCCCTCCCTAGATTCTGCTTTGATTTTATTTGTTCTAACATTTTTTGAGACCTCACAATCTAAGGACAAGATCTTATAAGATGGAAGGATTGAACCTAAATGATTCTTGGAATCCTAAAAGCCACCACACTTTTACGATAATTATTTTTTCTATTAGAGATCCTGAATGAGGCTTACGTCAAATAGTTGATCATTGAGCATTGGTCTATCATGTCAAAATAGTACACACTGCCTGAAGCTAACCTAAATAATCTTACTAGAATTGATGCTACTAGATATGTTTTAAATTATATAGTTGTTAATATTTTATATTTTTCTATTAACGGAAGAGTTTTTAGTCATGTTTCTTCTTGTAATACATCTCATGAAATATGGAAGATTCTATAAGTTAGTCACCTTGTTTCTAAAAAAACTAAATCATACCAAACATGGAATTCTTTTTTTTTTTTGAGTGCCAAGACTTCAATATGGGTGAAGATAAAATAGTAAACCAAATGTTCCACATATTCACAAGAATTTTTAATGGAATTAATTCACTTGGAGAAGCTCTGGAAAACCTAATATTAGTTGAATGAGTCCTACAATCCTTACCAAAGAAGTGGTATGCCAAGAAGGTTTCCATTTATGAAAGCAATAATTTCAAATATAACACACATGATGAATTGATTGGATCACTCCTTCAGTATGAATTAGAACTGAACAACATAGTTTTTGAGAATATAATAAAAAGAAAAGGTGTAGCTTTTAAATCTGTGAATGTTGTTTCTACTAACTCTTCTGATTTTGATCTACAAGATTGTGAAAAGAATATATGTCTTAGATTTTTATTGGAGTTTACAGAAGAATGAAAAATAAAGGATTCAAGAATCAGTTTAGAAGAAACCCTCAAAAAGAAAAATATAAGGGAGATAATAAAGGTGATATGAATTATAATGCTTCAGATGTAACTTGTTACGAGTGTAAGAAGAAAGGGCATATCAAACATGATTGTCTTAAACTAAATAATAAATACAAATAAAAAAAGAAGGAAAAAATGCATTGACCACTAATTGGATTGTATAGAAGAATCTGATTCCAATGGATAATATAGAAATGAAAAAGAAAGTGCTAACTTATGATTCATGGAATCACTAGATAAGGTTAGTAATTCTTATTTTTATTAAGAATATTTTTATTTTTAATGTGATTCTAAAAACCCCAATGTTTTTGAATTAAATAAATAAATTGAAAGATTATGAAAAAAAAATTAAAGCTATTTATTTATATAATAAGATTAAAGAAAACAACGAGAAATTTTTTTCTGAAAATAAACTAATTTTGCAGAAGAATGAAAAAATAAGTAACACTGCTTCTACTTCTCATTCAATAGTTTTAGAAAATTTAAAATCTTCTCAAGATTTGAATGAAAATTTCAAAAAGGAAGTTCAATGTCTTAAACAATGTTTATCTTCTTTTATTCAAGGTCATGGAAAATATCATGAGATGATGTCTTTGATAAAAACTGATAAAAATAATGATGTTTTTGGCTATGACAGAATATTACCCCAAATGTATAAAACTCATTTTGTTAAAAGTAAAAATATTTCTACTTCCACTGTTACTTATTTTAAATATGGCATGCAAGGTTATTATGAAAATTAATGTTCTCTTAGATTTAAAAAAATCCTTGGGATTTACAAAAACTAATAATTATAAATCCTTTTTATCTAGAGTACCTTACAATAAATGTTTAAATTTTGTATGGGTGCCTAAAAATTGTATAACTAATCATATTAGACCCAAAGTAGCTTGGGTACCAAAATTTTCAAGTAATTTATTTTTGTAGGAAAAATTACTTGGATGTCTCAAGAACAAAATATGAAATATGGAAAGTGGATACTCTAGGAATATGACTAAAGACCCATAAAATTTTACCACTTACAACACATGTGATGGAGGTACTGTTTCTTTTGGAGATAATTCCAAAGGAAAAGTAAAAGGTTTTTCTAAATTTTCTATTTCAAATTATACTTTTATTTCTAAATTATTATATGTTTAAGGTTTAAAACATAATTTAATCAGTATATCATAATTATCTTATGATGGAATGGAAGTAAAATTTCAAAATGATAAATTTTTTGTTATTAAAGATAATTATTTATTATTTTATTCTAATCAAAAAGATAATATTTATACTATTGATTTTGTTGAACTAATTGTTCAACATGTAAAGTGTTTGAATGTTTTATAGATTGATATAATCCTTTGGAATTGATGCTTAGATAATGTTAATTTCAGATTATTTCATAATCTCTCACAACATGAAAATGTGTTATAGCTTCCTTCCTTAAAGAAATAACATCTCCATGTTTGTGATGCTTGCATTAAAAGGAATGAGCACAAAATTTATTTTAGACCCATCAATCAGATAAGTACTGATAGACCTTTACAGTTAGTATATCTTGATTTATTTGTCTCCACTCAAATTTCTATCCTCGGTGGAAATAAATATACCTTAGTTATAGTTAATGATTATTATAGATTTAATTGGGTATACTTTCTTGCACATAAAAATGATACTTTAAATTGATTTATATATTTTTATAAATTAGTTCAAATTTAAAAAGGTGGTATGATTATTTCTATTCATAGTGATAAAGGGGGTGAATTTTTAAATTGGATTTTTAATTTTGTTTAAAAAATAATAGCTATTTTCATAATTTCTTTCTCTTAAAACATCACAACAAAATGGTGTTGTAAAAAGGAAAAGGAGAACTCATGTTGAAATGGTTCAAAATATGTTAAGTGTGTCACAACCTGTCCTCGGGGCCCGTGCTGTGACTACCCCAAGCCCGCCTTCCATAGGCCAGGGGCTGGTGACTAGCACCAAAGGCGTAAATCTTGATAAAAAGGGAAGGCATTTTCTTTATAAAGTAAACAAACACCACAGAGTACACAAGCTGAAGTAAACACTAAGTAAACTGAGTACAAGAGTAAGTGTTGGAAGGTAAATGGGCCAGAATACAAACCCAACTGAAAGTAAAGTACAACTGAAAGAAAGTACAACAGCAAAAAAGTAAAGCAGCAACACCGAGCTGTCCACTGGAATTCCAACCAGAAGGGTGGGTACAAATAGTCTCCTCAGCTCCTCGGGTCCGGTCGTCCGCTCTGGGTATGTCGTGTCCAGTGATCCTCCTCCAGGTACCGTCCAGCTCCACGAGCCTCCACCTCGATCAGTGTTGTCCGTCGTCTGCATCCAACACAACGTAGTGCGGGCATAGCCCGTGTAGGGGTGAGTATGCGATACTTAGTAGGGACCCCGAGACTCTCGAAGGTCTCCCAGAATCCACGAAGGATAAACCACAAAGGAAAGATACAATCACGAAGTATCAACCAACTCTACTTAGGTATATGCCCATACATATACCTAGGTCATCAATTCCAGTACTGCTCCAACTCACGATACCAAGTTCAACCCATCCCACACAGGAAAGTACAACCCAATCCACACAGGAAAGCACAACCAAATCCACACAGGATAGCAAGATCAATCATATCGAAGATAATGATTGAAATTTAAGACTCATCTCACACAGGTATACTACTCACGAAGAGGGGTAGAGATGATTAGATGTAGCCTCTGAATCATCTCCTTTACCGAACCCACGTAGGATCCAAGTACAGAAGTCGTCACTACCGGACCCACATAGGATCCAAGTATAGTAACCATCGCTGCCGAACCCACATAGGATCCAAGTACAGTCATCCTCACTGCCGAACCCACGTAGGATCCAAGTACAATAGTCCTCGCTGTCGAACCCACGTAGGATCCAAGTACAGTCGTCATTACTGCCGAACCCACGTAGGATCCAAGTACAGTAGTCCTCGCTGCCGAACCCACGTAGGATCCAATTACAGTCGTCATCACTGCCGAACCCACGTAGGACCAAGTACAGTCGCCATCGTCATCGCAGTCGCAACTAGCTCTAGGGTTCCCACACACAGCACGCTCGATTCCGGGAGGGACCACTCCACGAGCCAAGGGTTCGATACATAAATTGTCACAAAGTCCAGAGTTTATGTATCAAAAAGTTCCGTCTGGTCAATAGGAACTCAACGCAACAGACAGTGCGTCAATCAGACACCCAGTCTAAGAGTTATTGACTTTTTCGTCCCAGGAGTCTGGTTGGTTTTTAAGTTAAAACCAACCCGACCATACTCCAGGTGCGTCCAAACTTTGAGCAGAGTAATCCAAAATAACATTCTCACTAAGAGGAAACCAACAAAGTCGATGGCATGTCAATCAAACTTCCGGAGCTCGAGTTATAAGCGTTTCAACTCCGAGGGCCCAGTTGATTTTGTGTTCGAACCAACCTGGCCATACCTAAAGTTCTCTAAAACCTTGAGTGTAATATACCTGAAGGACCATCTCGATCTAAGTATCCCAACGCAACTGATGGTGCATCGATCGGAGGTCCGTAACCCAAGATATGGGCGTTTGAACGAATCTGTCCGAAATTAGGGGGTTTGGGCCCGGACCGACCCGGCCCAATACCCCCTGGGTTGGCCTGAACTGGGTCGACCCAACTCGGGTCCGGGTCCGGCCCAACGCTGGCGGCCTGGCTCGGCGCTGGTGTTCCGGCCCAGCACGTGCGGATCGGCGCTGGCCGAGCGGGGTGGCTCGGTGTTGTCTGAGTGGGGTGCAAAGGGGGTGCCGCCCCCTGTTTGCGGAAATGGTCGGCCGAGATGGCCGGCCTTTTTTGGGACCGCGGGACCCCCGCGGGTCCCGCCTTCAGGTGTCGCCGGCGGACGGCTCTACCGGCCGCCCCTTTGAGAAGCCGTCGCAGCCTTAGGTCGTGGCTCCTGTCCAACCGGCGCCACGCGACGACGTTGCGCCCCTCCGTCGTGGCCCGCTCCTAGCCACGGCCACTTTCGGCCTCACCGGATCCGCGCGACGGTGCCACGCTCCTCCACCATGGCCCGCTCTGGCCGCAGTCCTTCTCGTTCTCGTGCGGTGCAACGACACCGCATCGCCTCCATTTCAAGCCACAATGAAGATCAACAACAACGAAAATGGGAGGAGGATCGGCTGTGTTTGTACGGTCCGACATCCTCCCGTTATATTGATAGCAAGCACCAAACATTTAACAACGAAGTTTGTCAAATAATGCTTGAACGAATAATTAACCCCTACCTCGAAGAAAACTTGTGGTTGTTAAGCACTGCGGAAAACGGTGTTGCGGGGTGAGGTTTCTTAAATGTCGACGGAGAGCGTCCGAGGAGGAAGTGGCATCTTCCTTCCTTTGCCATGGAGAGAAGATTTTATGGCGCGACATTGTTGGCGAGTTTCCACGTTGATGCCTCCTCCTTTATCATGGAGGAAGAAGAGGATGGAAGAAACTGGGTCGCCGAGTCGATGATCCTTAACGAAGTGTTGTCGTTCTTCGTTGAGGATGAGTTCTTCAAAGGAACTTAGAGCTCTTCTCCCAAAATTCTCCACACAAAAATCCCAACCCCAAATAACATAATACTTACTCTTATTTTATTATAACATTCCATGCATTCAAAACTTAAAATTCAAACTCTTAGTTAAATTAATTGAATAGGTTTAATCAATTAATTTAATGTGATTTGGCATGGAATAAAGAGGGAGAGAGGGTGAGTTACCATAAATTTATTATGGGAGTTCAAAGGGGTTAAGGGTTATGGAATGTGAAAATATGGGTGCTCGTGTGGGCCCTACCTCCCTCATAACCACACATGGGAAGTTTGGGTGGTTGTGGGCCCCACCAACAACTTCTTATGAGAGAGTTTAACTTCCAAGGTAAAATAGAATAAAATTGTACACAATTTTATTCACTTCTCACTTAAACCCCAAAATTTAACGTCTTCTCCCGAACAAACGCATCAACGGTAAAAGTCATATTAAGAAAATACCAGCGCTGCGAGTTCATCGGTGCCCTCAGATTTAAATTTCGAGCACCAGTTCAAAAGATATAAAACCACGCTCATTCATTCACTGAACGTACCCGAGAAAAACTTTGGAAATTGATTTCGGGCACACCGGGCCTCGGAATCAGGTGCCGTCAGAAATTTCGTACTCGTAAAATCCCAAATAATTTAAGAAAAGATTTTCCTTGAAATTTATGGGTCTTTACATTACTCCCACCTCAGGTATTTACGTCCCCATAAAGATATATCACAAACTAGGGTAATAAATGAGGGTACTGAGCACGCATCTGAGCCTCCCTCTCCCATGTGCTCTCCTGGAGGTTCTCGTGCTGCCACCTAATGCGCACTAGAGGAATCGACCATCCACATAGGAACTGCTCCTGTCGATCCTCGATCTCCACCGGGACCTCCGCAAAAGTCGCCCCGTCATCGATATCCAGCTCCTTATGATCGATGATATGCGTCGGGTCATGCGTGTATCTCCTCAACTGAGATACGTAGAAGACGTCGTGCACCCGATGCAACTGAGGTGGAAGAGCCAGGCGATAATCCACCTCGCCTATCCTATTGAGAACCTGGAATGATCCAATGAAGCGCAGAGATAACTTTCCACCTCGGCCAAATCTCCATAATCCACGTCAAGGTGAGACCCGTAAGAAAACGTGGTCACCATCCTCGAACTCTAGTGGTCTCCACCACCTATCAGCATAGGACTTCTGTCAGCTCTGAGCAATCCTCATCCACTCCTGTATGATATGTACCTTCTCCGTCGTGGCCTAAACCATCTCTATTTCTACAAGTGCTGACTCCCCAGGGTCAATCCATCACAGAGGTGATCTGCAAGGTCGGTCGTACAATGCCTCGTATGGTGCCATCCCGATGGTGGAGTGGTAGCTGTTGTTGTAGGAAAACTCCACCAAGGGTATGTGATCCTCCCAGTTGTGACCATAGTCGAGGACACATGCACAGAGCATGTCCTTGAGAGTCTGGAGGGCCATCTCCGTCTGACCATTCGTCTATGAGTGAAAGTCGGTGGTCAGGCATAGCTGTGTCCCAAATGCCTCCTGCAACCCCTTCCAAAGCCGGGAAGTAAAGAGAGCATCTTGACCGAAGACGATAGTCGATGGCACATCATGAAGTCGTACGATCTCCTGAACGTAGAGGTGTTCCAAGCTCTCCACTGAGCCCTGCTCTCTGATGGGTAAGAAGTGGGCCGACTTGGTGAGTCGGTCTACTATCACCCAGATAGAGTCGTGTCCTTTGGAAGTACGTGGAAACCCTATCACGAAATCCATAGATATTCTTGTCCCACTTCCACTTCGGGACCTCCAAGGGTTGTACCAAGCCTGCTGGTACCTAGTGCTCCACCTTCACCTACTAACAGGTGAGACATCGAGAAACGAACTCTGCCACAGCCTTCTTCATACCTGGCCACCAGTGCTATCGTCTGAGATCCTGGTACATCTTCGCTACTCATGGATGTACCACTAAAGGGGAAGTGTGAAACTCTCTCAGCACCTCCTCCTGTAATTCAGCTGGTACCATGGTACGCCCCCTAAAAATAATGACATGCTCTCCACCTACAGATAATCCATCGGGTTCCTGTCCTGAGGATATTTGTGCACGCCGCGTCTCACAGTCAACGTCCCCATGTTGTGCCTCTCTGACCCGCTAAAGTAGTATAGGAGTGACTGTGAGTGACTGTATAAAGGATGCTCCATCTCTATCCACGAATGATATCTGCAATGCAGCTAGCTGCTCCGTCGCCTCTCCAAGTTGTTGGATGCTCGTCCTCCTGCTGAGAGCATCAGCTACTACGTTCCCCTTCCCAGGAGTATAGACTATCTCAAAGTCATGGTCTTGGAGGAACTCGAGCCATCACCACTGTCTCAGGTTCAGGTCCTTCTGCGAGAAGATGTACCTGAGACTCTGGTGGTCAGAATAGACTGTAAAGCGCTCTCCCATCAGATAGTGCCACCACATCTTCAAGGCGAAGACCACTGCTACTAACTCCAGGTCATGGGTAGCATAGTTCTGCTCATTCTACCTCAACTATCATGATATATAGAAGATCATTGCCCGCTCCTGCATCAAGACACACCCGAGTATGATCCCTGATGCGTCGCAGTAAAATATTTACCCTACTCCCTCCTCTGGTAGCCTCAAGATGGGTGCACTGGTCAATATCTGCCTCAGCTCCTGGAAGCTCTGCTAACATCTCTCTAACCACATGAAGGGTTTCCCCTTCTTCGTTAACATTCTGCAAAGCTGCAAAGATTTCTCCTTTGCCAAAAAGAGAAATCTGGTCTCATCCCCTAGATGAACCACATTCCTTGACTAATACAGTCAATCCTGACATGAACAGTTGTAATTCATGCCTTAGATGACGTCGTAAGGCCTCGACGCTGCTACCAAGAGATCCAAATGTTACTCTCGCCTCCAAGGGTTGAGTCACACTGTCAGCATCAGTGTGTGGTCATTGGGTCTCCTCTAGTAGGAATCTCGTATGTGAGGGTCAAGTCAATGGTTTTTTTAACCAGAACCTCTTAGTATTATCATACAAAAGACAAGAAATAAAACGTCACTATTGTAAGTGTCTTTTATTACTGCAACTCAAAGTACAAAGTCACAAAGAAACACAAACAATGATGTCAACGAAGCTAGAATCATTATGGACAAAGGCCTCCATGCCTGGAGCTAGTCCCGCTCTTGTCTACCCGCTTCTAGAGCTCCATGATCATAAGCTTTAGCTGCCTGAAGTTTTTCTCTCCCCTGTCCACCTATTCCCTGTGGTTGGGGTGGACCTCCTGGTGGTGGTGGTGGTAGAGCCTCGAAACGTCGTCCACCACCTACTGATCGGCCATCTCCTCTGCCACATCCACATTCTCCCTACAGACCACCACGGTCAAACCTCTGCCTCTGCATGGGTGGTCCCTCAACTGTCTAATGCTCCTATGCATGGTGGTTCAGGCAGTCATGAGCCATGTGGCCCTGCCCGCCGCATGCCTAGCATTGTCTTCCACTCGTATGACTGGCTCTACTGCGTGTTCCCCGCACATCTGAACCAGTGTCCTGAGGTCGTCCACCTGATGGTCTGGTCCACTTGAACCAATGCGACGTATGTCTACTTCCAGCTGCAGAATACTCCGCTACGTGCTGCCCTACGGTAGGACTCGCTACTGGTAAAGGAGTAGCAAGAAAGATCTCCACAAGAAGAGCTCGCTCTAGTACTCTCACCTGCGTTGGAAGAATGAGGGAGATCATCGATTCCCTGATATCATGCCTCAGTCCCGGCTTGAAGGTCCAGGCCCAAAAGAATGGGTCTCGTACCATGTCTGTGGAGTAGCACGAGAGATCATTAAATCTCACCAAGTACCGGGCTACTGTCATGTTGCCCTGCCGTAGTTGTAGTAACTCTTGAATGCGCACCGCACAGAGGGTGGCTGGAACGAACTCCGAGCGGAAGAGGCTCTCGAAGTCCGTCCAAATATGAGATGCCTCATCGTGCACCTGGAGCATCAGGCTCCACCATCTACCTGCTGCTGCGTGCAGGAGACTCACCACAAGGATCACCATGAGGTCAGATGGTGTCCCTACTAATCTGAAGACTCAAACAATAGCCTCCAGCCAATCCCAGGCTGCCTGAGGGTACGTCTCCCAGTGGAACCTGGGCAGCCTCTGAAGCTGAAACTCATGTTGTGCACTCAGGCGATGTGCACTCTCAGTTGTTGGGGCTGGTGGCATCAGTGGCTCGGCGGGTAGAGGTACCGCTGGTGCCTCTGCTGTAATGGGGCCCTGCACTGAGGCCTCATCACTCGGTGGGCTGCCGTCTCGCACAAAGCTCGGAACCCTAGCTGGATACCGTCGTGGGGCCATCCTGAAAAGAAAGAGGTGTGCCATGGTTAATACAGTATACCTGGTGAGCTGACACAAAGTAATCACAAAGAAAACTTTTGAAACACACATGCAATCAATGTTTTCGTGCATTGAGTTGGAAATCAGAAGTCATGGTCCTGGTGTAAGGATACATCGGCCGCCGCACCAACATTAGACTCCCTGGAATGATAACCACACTCAATACCCTAAACACTATTACTTCACATAGAAGAAATTATCAAAGTCCTGAGTTCTGCATTAGAACCGACTCCTCTGATACCAATTTGTCACGACCCGTCCTCGGGGCCTGTGCCATAACTACCCCAAGTCCGTCTTCCATAGGCCAGGGGCTGGATACTAGCACCAAAGGCATAAATCCTGATAAAAAGGGAAGGCATTGCCTTTATAAAGTAAAAAAACACAACAGAGTACGCAAGCTGAAGTAAACACTAAGTAAACTGAGTATAAGAGTAAGTGCTGGAAGGTAAATGGGCCAGAATACAAACCCAACTAAAAGTAAAGTACAACTGAAAGAAAGTACAGCAGCAGAAAAGTAAAGCAGAAACACTGAGCCATCCACTGGAATTCCCACCTGAAGGGTGGGTACAGATAGTCTCCTCAGCTCCTCGGGTCTGGTCGTCCGCTCCGTGTATGTCGCATCCAGTGATCCTCCTCCAGGTACCGTCCAGCTCCACGAGCCTCCACCTCGATCAGCGTTGTCCGTCGTCTGCATCCAACGCAACGTAGTGCGGGCATAGCCCATGCCGGGGTGAGTATACGACACTCAGTAGGGACCCCAAGACTCCCGAAGGTCTCCTAGAATCCACGAAGGATAAACCACAAAGGAAAGATACAATCACAAAGTATCAACCAACTCTACTTAGGTATATGCCCATACATATACCTAAGTCATCAATTCCAATACTGCTCCAACTCACGAGCCCAAGTTCAACCCAGTCCAAACAGGAAAGTACAACCCAATCCACATAGGAAAGAACAACCCAATCCACACAGTATAGGAAGATCAATCATATCAAAGATAATGATTGAAATTCAAGACTCAGCTCACACAGGTATACTACTCACGAAGAGGGGTGGAGATGATTAGATGTAGACTCTGAATCATCTCCTCTGCCAAAACCACGTAGGGTCAAAGTATAGAAGTCATCGTTGCTGGACCCACATAGGATCCAAGTACAGTAATCATCGTTGTCGAACCCACGTAGGATCCAAGTACAGTCGTCCTCACTGCCAAACCCACGTAGGATCCAAGTACAGTCGTCATCGCTGTCGAACCCACGTAGGATCCAAGTACAGTCGTCATCGCTACCGAACCCATGTAGGATCCAAGTACAGTCCTCATCGCTACCGAACCCACGTAGGATCCAAGTACAGTCGTCATAGTTTCCTAACCCTCGTAGGATTCAAGTACAGTCGCCATCGTCGTCGTAGACGCAGCCAGCTCTAGGGTTCCCGCACACAGCACACTCGATTTCGGGAGGGTCCGCTACACGAGCCAAGGGGTCAATACATCAACTATCATGAATTTCAGAGTTTATGTATCACAAAGTTCTGTCTTGTCAATAGGAACTCAATGCGACAGACGGTGCATCAATCGGACGCCCGGTCTGAGAGTTATTGGCTTTTTCGTCCCAGGGGCTCAGTTGGTTTTTAAGTTAAAACCAACCTGACCATACTCCAAGTGCGTCCAAACTTTTATCTAAGTAATCGAAAAGAACCATCTCTCTAAGAGGAAACCAACAAAGTTGACGGCACGTCAATCGGACGTCCGGAGCTCGAGTTATAAGCATTTCCGCTCCGAGGGCCCGGTTGGTTTTGTGTTCGAACCAACCCAATCATACTCAAAGTTCTTCTAAACCTTGAGTTTAATATACCAAAACTACTGCCTCGATCCAAGTATCCCAACGCAACTTACGGTGCGTCGATCGTAGGTTCGTAGACTAAGATATGTGTGTTTGAATGAATATTTCTGAAATTAGGGGGTTTGGGCCCGGACCTACCCGGCCCAATTCCCCCTGGGTCGGCCTGAACCGGGTCAACCTGACCCGGGTCTAGGTCCAGCCCGGCGCTGGCGGCCCGGCCCGGCACTGGTGGTCCAGCCCAGCACGGGCGGCTAGGCGCTGGTCGAGCGGGGCGGCTCGGCGCTGGCCGAGCGGGGCGCAAAGGGGGCGACGCCCCCTGTTTGCGGAAACGGCCGGCCGAGATGGCCAGCATTTGTTGGGACCACGGGACCCCCGCGGGTCCCGCCTTCAGGTGGTTCCGGCGGCCGGCTCGGCCGGCCGCCCCTTTGAGAAGCCGCCGCGGCCTTAGGTCGCGGCTCTTATCCGACCGGCATCGTGCGACGGCGCCGCGCCCCTCTGCCGCAGCTCGCTCCTAGCTGTAGCCTCTTTTGGCCTCACCAGCGCGGCATGATGGTGCCGAGCTCCTCTGTCGCGGCCCGCTCTGGCCGCGGTCCTTCTCGTTCTTGCGCGGTACAATGGCACCGCGTCACCTCCGTTTCAAGCCACAATAAAGATCAACAACAAAAAAGGGGAGGAGGATCGGCCGTGTTTGTGCGTTCAAACCTCCTCCTGTTATATTGATAACAAGCGGCCAAACATTTAACAACGAAGTTCTTCAAATAATGTGTGAACGAAGAATTAACCCCTACCTCAAGGAAAACTCGCGGTTGTCAAGCGCCGTGGAAAACAGTGTTGCGGGGTGAGGTTCCGTAAACGTCGACGGAGAGCGTCCGAGGAGGAAGCGGTGTCTTCCTTCCTTTGTCACGGAGAGAATATTGTATGGCGCAATGTCGTTGGCGAGTTTCCACGTTGATTCCTCCTCCTTTGTCGTGGTGGAAGAAGAGGAAGGAAGAAACCAGGTCGCCGAGTCGATGATCCTTGACAAAGTGTTGTCGTTCTTCGTTGAGGATGAGTTCTTCAAAGGAACTTAGAGCTCTTCTCCCAAAAGTCTCCACACAACAATCCCAACCCCAAATAAGATAAGACTTACTCTTATTTTATTATAACATTCCATGCATTCAAAACTTAAAATTCAAACTCTTAGTTAAATTAATTGAATAGGTTTAATCAACTAATTTAATGTGATTTGGCATGGAATAAAGAGGGAGAGAGGGTGAGTTACCATAAATTTATTATGGGAGTTCAAAGGGGTTAAGGGTTATGGAATGTGAAAAGATGGGTGCTAGTGTGGGCCCCACCTCCCTCATAACCACACATGGAAAGTTTGGGTGTTTGTGGGCCCCACCAACAACTTCCCATGAGAGAGTTTAACTTCCAAGGTAAAATAGAATAACATTGTACACAATTTTATTCAATTCTCACTTAAACCCCAAAATTTAACTTCTTCTCCTGAACAAACGCATCAATGGTAAAAGTCATCTTAAGAAAATACCAGCGCTGCGAGTTCATCGGTGCCCTCGGATTTCAATTTCGAGCACCGGTTCAAAATATAGAAAAACCCGCTCGTTCATTCACTGAACGTACCCGAACAAAACTTCAGAAATTGATTCCAGGCACACCGGGACTCGGAATCAGGTGCCGTCAGAAACTGCGTACTTGTAAAATCCCAAAGAATTTAAGAAAAACTTTTCCATGAAATTTACAGGTCTTTACAAGGTGAATATAATTTTCCTAGATTGTTTTGGGCTGAGTCTATTTATGTTGCATGTTATAATTAAAATATAATTTTTATTAGACCTTTGTTAATGATAACACCTTATGAATTATTCAGAAATAAAAATCCTAAATTTGGTTACTTTAGAGTTTTTGGGTGTAAAGTTTTTATTTTAAATTCAAAGTGTAATTTAGATAAACTTTATGTTAATAGTGATGAAGATATTTTTCTTGGTTATTATAATAATAGTAAAGCTTAAAGAGTTTATAATAAAATAACTATGATAATTGAAGAATCTTTTCATCTTATTTTTGATGAAAATAATGTTAAAATAAATTCTAATTATAATGATATTGATGAAGAGTTTAGATAATTTAATTTTAGTTAAGAAATTACTCAAGATAAGAATGAATCAATTGAGGTGGATCATACTACTTCTCAACTAGATCCAAAATCATAGAAGTTTCAAAAAGATCATCCTGTTGAAAATGTAATTGGAAATGTTAATTCTGATGTTAAAAACAAAAATTATTTTTTGAATTTCTGTGTCAATTCTTCTTTTATTTTTGATTTTGTTCTTTTTAATGTTAATGATGCTTTGAAATATGCAAACTGGATTATTTTTATGTGAGATGAAATAAATTAGTTTATTAGAAATAATGTTTGGACTATATTAGAATTTACTAAGGATAAATAGGTTATTGGAACTAAGTGGATATTTAGAAATAAGCTCGATGAATCTGGATAGATTGTCAAAAATAAAGATAGGATTGTTTCTCAAGGATACTCTCAAGAAGTAGGTATAGAATTTTAATATTCTTTTTCACATGTTTCTAGGTTAGAGGCAATTATAATTTTATTGGTTTTTTCTTTTTTTTAATGTTTTAAATTATATCAAATGGATATAAAAAGTGTTTCCTTAAATAGTTTTATAACTGAAGAAATTTATGTTTCTCAACCCCCTGGTTTTGAAAGTGAAAATTTTCCTAAACATTTTTTTAAATTATTTAAGCTTTATATAGTCTCAAAAAAGTACCTCATACTTGGTATGAAAGGATTTATTTGTTTTTTTTTGAAATAATGATTTCAAGAAAGGAAATTTTGATCTAACACTTTTTATTAAAAGAACTTTTGATGATATTTTAGTTGTTCAAAATTATTTTAGTGATATATTTTTTGGTTCCTCTAGTGAAATACATTGAAATTTTTTTCTTATTTGATGTCTTCTGAATTTGACATGAGTTTAATGGGAGAATTAAAATTCTTTCTTAAACTTTAAATTTTTCAAAGAAAATATGGAATTTTTATTAATAAATATAATTATGCTAAAGAGTTAGTTAAAAATTTTGGTCTTGATTTTTCTAAATCTATAAAAACTCATATGGGTGCTAATTTTAAATTAAATATTGATGCTTCTGGTAAATCTATTGATTTGAAAGTTTATAGAGGCATGATAGGTAGTTTTCTATATTTAACTACATCTTGACCAGACATCATTTTTAGTGTTTCTTTATGTGATAGATTTTAAGCAGATCCTAAAGAAATTCATATTAAATTTTTCAAAAGAATAATTAGATATGTTAAAGGAACTATTGATTATGGTTTATTTTATCCAAAATATAACTATTTTTATTTAACATATTATTCTAATTCTGATTCTAGAGGATTTAGAATTAGGTATGTGTCATTTTCTAGGAAAAGGTTTTATTTCCTAGTCTTATAAGAAACAAATATCAGTTGATTTATCTACTGTAGAAGTTGAGTATATCTATACTGCTAGTAGTTGTGCTCAAAGTTTATGGATTTAACTAACATTATGTGATTTCAGTGTTTATCTTGAAAAACTACCTATTTATTGTTATAATACTTCTGTAATTTTTATTTCTAAAAACCTATTATATCTTTCTAGAAAAAAGCATATTGATCTTTGATTTCATTTTATTAGATTTCATGTGAATAAGGGTGATATTGTTTTAGAATTTATACCTTTTTAAAATCAACTAGAAGATATTTTTACAAATCCTTTAGGATTTTCTGAGTATGAAAAAAATAAATTTGATCTTGGTATGTTATAATTTTAATTTTTTATTACTACATTTGTTTGGGAGGAGTTTGTTTTAACTCTTTATTTATTTAAAAATGGGGAGAGATAATTTGGAAGAAAATGGTGAGTAATAAATGGAGATAAATAAATTATTTTTAAATGTTTTTAAAATTGCTTTTAATTGTTCCAAATTTTTGGTTTTGTAATCAAACAAAAAGGGGGAGATTGTTTGTGCATGTTCATTCTCTTTTGTTTGATTACTTGTTTGATTACATGTGATTTTACATTTAAAAATCTTTCTTTATTTTGATGATTTATCAAATTATGGTGTATGTATTTCTGTGATTCTTATAAAATTGGACAGATAACATATTTATTTACATTTACTTAGTTTATGAGGAAGTATGAAAATTTATTTTTATTACTCTAAAAATTCATCTAAGTTGTTGCAGTAGTTTTAGAAACTGTAAAGTTTTCAGTTTTGAAATATATGTGTATTTATTTTACTAAAACTTATAAATATATAATATTTACATAAAATTTGATTTTATAGAAATAAAACATGTTTATCTTGATTTCATTAGTTTACATAGAAGTATAAAAATGTCCTTTCAATGGTGATTAAATTGTTTTAAATTTTTCTTTGATTTTTCTAAAATGTTGTTTTTTTATAATGTTGTTTCTTCTTTTTTTGATGATATTTGTAATAGTAGATGAAAGTTTTATTTTATTCTTAATTCTTTGGAATGATAATAAATATTTATACAAATAATTCTTCTTTACCAAAGTTTTAATTTTTTGTTTAGAGAACTTAAAAATTCATTGAAGTTTGTTAAAGTATGTTGTCCAGTTTTTTTCACAAAGTACAGGCAACCCTACTTTCACAATAGTGAAAAGTATAGTTCAGAAACCCCACATTACTATTCATCATCCCTATCCTACATTATCGTTCATATCATGTGCTACGTACTATTCATGAATAGTGTAAAGTATGGTTCATAAACCCTATATTACTATTCATCATCCTTATGCTATGTCACTATTCATCATCCCTACGCTATGTTACTTTTCATACTATACACTACATTACTGTTCATGAATAGTGATAAGTATGGTTCATAAACCTTACATTACTATTCATCATCCCTACACTATGTTACTGTTCATTTTGTAAAGTATAGTACATCAACACTGCGTTATTTTTCATCATCCCTATACTACCTTATTGTTCATACACTACATTATGTTACTGTTCATTTCAGAAGTTATTGTTCATTTCGTGTTTTTTTGCTAAAAAATTATTTTTTGAATATATATGGATTATTTTTTAAGGTTTCTTTATAATAAAAATTCATATTAAATCAAATTATTATGATCAAAGGGTTTTTAATTTTTTTTGTTAATTATTTAAAGAGAAAAAATAATAAATTATTTCAATGTATTTTTCCAATAAATTTAGTGGTTTCAAGTTTATTTATTTTCAAATATTTGAATTTACATTTAGCTTGTGCTAATAGTTTTCAGAAACTGTTTTGACTAAGTTATATGAATTTAAAATTGTATTTTAAATCATTCAACAATATTATTATTCTAGAGATTTTATTTGAAGACTTATTCAAATTATTTTGAATGATTTTATTAGATATTTATTCTATAGGAATAAAGAGGAAATATTGCTATTTTTTTATAGAGATGTTTATAAACACTCTTGACTCAATTTGTTTTGAAAATATGAAGGAGGTGGATTTGCTTTAACTGCTGAATATCTTCTATATATATCTTTCTCTTTTTCATTTTAAAACAATATGGAAAGATACAAATTTAAAGACACACATTAACATTTTTGATACTATATTTTTTTTAAATAGAAAGTTTTGTGAACTTTGAATCTGTTTTTCATTTGAAACATCTTATGATACTTTATTTCATCACCTTCTTGATCACTCAAGTGCTGAATATTTTCTACTTCAAATACAATTTCCTTAAAAATGCATTTCAATCAAATACTCAACAACTAGTACATGTTCTTTCATTATTTATCTTCTCTTTTCTGGTTCTGAGACTGAAACACTTTTTCCAATATCTCACATGAACTCTATTTTTCTATTTATTCTTTTAATCACAAAATAATTATTTGTTACTTTATTTTATCGGTTTGTGACTCCTAGATTCTAAATTCGGGATCTAAGGGTTGTGAGTCCCTGTATCTAAAGGCAGGATTTTTTGGTTTGTGACTCTCAATGCCTAATGTCAAGTTGTAGGGGTTGTGACTCCCCATAAAAAAATCAATTTCAAGGTTATCCCTCTACTAGAAATGTATTCTATAATTAGTTTATGATTCCCCATAAAAATATTTTTTAGTGCACACTTATCTCTCACTGAGTAGAGAGATATAAGAGTAGTGTAGGCCCACTATGTACCAAACTACTATAAAAAATATCCTTGTGATCTTTACTTTTTTCCACTACTAATTAACCTCAATAATTAACTTTGATAATTATTTTAATTAATAAATTTATTTATTTAAACTTCTAATCTTGTCTATTCACCCCACCCCCTCTAGACCATTTTTCATTACCCTATCTGACCTAACAAGAGGATCTTTTAGGTTCATAGTCCATGTAAAATAAAACCATTTGTTATGGTATACCTATTAATTTATATCAAATAAAATGAGTGATCCAATATTAATTTTTTTACTTAATAAAAAATATTTTTGAGAAAAATATCAGGAGGGGAGTGTGTGTTGAAAGTGGTAAGGATAATAGAAGAGGGAATATACTAGTTTCTTATGTTTTTATATTATTTATTACTTATAAGTCTATTTTAATAGAGTTTTAAATTATCAAGTGGTTAATCCATAAGGGTAAGAACAAGTAAAATAACACGGTCCTTATTTTAATTTCTAGTTTTTTTCTTTTATTCATATTATGGAATTTGTATTTTTCTAAATGAGTTTAAATCTGTGATGTTTTTTTCTTTTTCTTTTTTTATTGTTTTTATTGCATTGGTTGAATTTTATTTTATACATTTTTATTGGTTTACTCTATATATAGTTGACTTGAATGAATAAATGAATAAGTAATATGTGATTATGATTTCCTATTGAGGAAAATATCACTCATGTCTCAAACAACTTGGTATATTCTTCTCTCATTTTTATATAGTTTTTAGTAGTTGTGTTTTTAGGTTACATAATGTCATTTATCACTTTTATAAATGTTTATAACAGTTCACATGGGATATATGAGGGTTAGTTCACAATGATTATAGTGTATCAATAATAAAAATTTTAATTAGTGTAAAGTGATGAATATATTGTCATAAAACTTATTCAATTATTAAGGATAAAATAACAGTTAATCACAAATTGTATGTGATGAATTGGTTTGGGTTAAATTATAAGGATTGACCATTTTTTTCATTCATTGATTCTAAAATATTTACATCATATGATTACTATTTTCATTACAAAATCAAATTTTAAATCATTACAGTATCACTTTTATTCCAAAAAAATAAAAAAAAAGTTTCATAAAACAATATTGAGTATAAGTAAGCCTCCTTAAATGAAATCCAAGGGTTTCTACTACACTAAATTCCTTAGTTATATATATAGTATTTTCGACCACCTTGTAAAAATTGGAATCATCACAAATATACAAATTAATACCATGAATAAGTTATATGAAACACATTCATGAAAATATTTAAATCATATGAAACCAAAATATACCCAAAAGAAAGTATGGTGAGATAGGTTTCCGACTCCCATATTTCTTTAATAGTTTCTAATATCATAGTCTAGTGGGAAATCTAACCCAAATTCCCAAAATCCATTAATCAATACTCAAGTGATAGCTTAAATCCAATACAATTCTAACAAATTATACACATAAATCATAATTAATCTTTATAATTGAATTTATATCCCAAAAAATCACAGTCTTGGTTGAACAAAAAAATATATAAATTCATTCTTAACATGTAACTTCTTATATACACACAATTACATTTATAATAAGCAATTTAATCAAATTAAACTAATTCATGCATTCATTCATAGTATAAACCCTTTATATCTATTAATAATAAATTAAAATGTAATAAATAATTAAATTAATAGTTCAAATATTTAAATATGGGATATAAATTTCATAAATAAATTAATTAAGAAATATTTATAAATTTATACATGTTAATTCCATACATTATAAAAATTATTAATTATCCAACCAATACAAGTATATAAATGATTAGAATTTAAGAATTTAAAAAAATCCTATAAACCAGTACATGATAGTCAAAAGTGAATGTAAAAATCTTCATACCATATCTCATAATTAATGCACTACCATGAAAACCACAATGTGGTAACTTTAACCATGCCATGTTTTTATATAGTGTTGAATGCATTGTGTTTTTTGATTTAGTGAATAATTCTTTTAGTTTATTTTTCTATTCTAAAATAAAAAAATACAACAACTTTATAAAGTGAATGTTGATAGATCTTTGAAAGTGAACCCCAATATAACACTAATTAAAGACTATTAGAGATTGAAAATAATTAAGTGGGTCTGAATTAGTATTCAAAACTCTTTAGAAATTTTTTACCACATTTAATCAATGTTATCAATGATAGTAAATTATATTTAGTTCTTGTAAACATCTATTGTTTATTAATTATACTTGATAGAAATCAAAACCAAATAATAATAAACATTGGAATTTTTTATAAGGTTCATCAATCAATTTGAGTGGATAGTCCTTGGTGTGTAATAGGTGATATTAAACTACACATAGGTTTTTTTATCAGGATTACCTATAAATAGAAATAAGGGGATGACCTTGAACTTCCTTTTACTAAGTGTCTCTATAACACCTGCTACACCACTAATAAAAATATAAAAAAATTAAAAGAATAAGAATAATAAAAATGAAATGTAAATATTATAACACAATGATATGACATTCTCATTTCAATTTTATGAACACCATAATATATTTATCTAAAGAGAGATCTCTGTAGAAAATTGTTCATTAGGTGCATCACTTTGAGTGCTTTAATTTTCATAATAATATAATTCACTCAATAAAATATAAATATCTACTTATTTTAATGTTATCCTTTTAACTTATACCAACATTAATACAAGACCCAAAATTTAAATTGAATAAAAAAATTCAAAAAAATATCATTATAATATATTTTCAATAACATTTTGATTGTCACACCACATTGATTTCTCAAAAAGCATCAACTTCACTAAACAATTCTATTACACTTTCTTGAAACAAACTTGCAATGTTCTACATGAAAAAAAATCGCAATCCATCCAAAACTATATAGAAATATTATTTAAATTTAAGGATATATACTTCAGTGACCTTCTCTAATTTGTTACTATTTATTTCAAAACATCTAATAAATATCCATTAATTAAGGAAAATGATTTCCCTTAACATTAATACCAAGGATATCAATAATAGATTATGAATTCAAATAATATTTAAATGTGAAACAAATCATGTGAATCCATATAGTATAATAACTAATGAAAATTGATATAAAATATCATATTCTTTTCCACATGTAGAATATTCCCATGAAAATTTCATTGGTGACCATAAAAATTACACAAGGGGTCTAGTAGCTACTAGAATTTTCATAAAAATGCATTAGGCTATAAAAATAGTCACTAAAAAGATTCGTAAAATGGAGATAAAATTTTCTAAAACAGTTAATTGATAATATTAAACTTGTGTTATAAAGATAACATCAATGGATAAATTTTATGACCTTTAATGAAAAGTTGAATCATTTTTTATAGAGTAAAGAATTCTATTAATTATTGAAACTATTTTACCATTTTTACCATTTTGAATCTAATTTAACATAATTGGAACATTTCAGACATATTAAACACTTAAATATGTTTCTTTTTAAGAAATTTATCTCATTATTTGATATTTTTACTATTTTTGATAAATATATCATCTTTTTTATTACATGTTGCATCACTTATAAAAATATAAAGTGAAATTAATTCCATGTTGTTAAGAAACATATAATCACATCCAAATGATATCCAAAGAAATATTATAAAATAATTTATTTATAAATTATAAAATCTTATTCAAAAATATTAGAATTAATGTTAATAAAAAATTTAAAACAAACAACATCCATGAATGAAAAAGTAAATAATGAGGTACATTTATTCTCACTTTCATTACATTTATACATGTTTATTTAGGACTCTATGAGTAGAGTTTATTGACACAACACCATAGTATAGAGTGGTGTAGTTGATAGAACTCCATCCCATTATGAAAATAATTCTCATTCTAATGGATATCTTCACTAACTTAGTTTATGGTCACTTAATATACAATAAATGTCTTATTCCAAGTCATTATATATTAAGGTTATATATTCTACCATTACTCTATCTTAATATTATCATGATATATACATGTTCACAAAGAAAATATATAATTTTTAGCCCCATACATTACATATATCATCTAATGAATTCAATTATGAAATAAAATTAAATACATCATATTGGAATATTGTTCAATATTGAACAAATTTTAAACACTTTGAATAATATTTAATAAGTATTGACTTTAAAAAATTACCATATTGGATCAAGTAATATATGAACATTTTAATAATTTCCCAAATAAATGGAGTATAATGGATATCTTGATGAATGACCATTAATAAAAATAAAAAATTATAAATTATTCATATTTTTTGGTATATGATAAAGGAAACCCTATGAAACAATGTTATTTGAAAAGTATATATCAAAGAGTTATCACTATAATAATCTAATTTATCTCTATGAGAGAATAATTGTATAAAAGTTCTTCTATAGTGAACTTCACTAATAATTATTGATACATACCCTATAAAAACTAGGAGTATGTAACCCATATAATTTATTTTCATTGGGGATACAGAACTATATAATAAGAAACTATTATTTCTAGAAATATTAATATCAATTTTTTACTTATTCCAATATAAGGATTACCCACTTTTTGGTCCTTATAGAAGATAAAACATATATATATATATTATACCAACTTATATAGAGTCTCCCTCATTGAAATTTCATATCCAATATTCCAAAAATATATAACATACATAGGGATTTAAATAATATTACATGAAATGTATTACTTGAATGAACTAAGATTATTCTAGAATATTTATGGACTTATGAATGAATTATAATTAAAATATATAAGATAATAATATGTATGGTATATGAAATAGATTATAGTAAAATGTATATAGAATAATAATTTAATAGAAAATTGAACTCAAAAGGGATATAAAAAATTATAAATAGGAAAGAGTGAGAGAGGGGGGGAATAAACCCTTTCATTACTTCACTTCCTATCATTGAAACCATCCCTTTGAAATTTTAAAATTTCTCTAAAATAGTGATATAACTCTATGTGAGAGTAATAAAGAGATAAATAAATTTAAAACTATAATTAGGTGTATAAAATGTCATGAAGAGGTGGGTATATATATGAGATATTTGTGAGTAATTTTAAAATATTTCGGGTTTGGTAAATGAAATTTTTGAAACCTTAGGGTTGGTGCGAAGGGTAAAATTAAATATTTACCAAGGAGGACCAGTAGAAAATGTTAAAATAGATTACACATGATTTATATATTCCAAAAATAATGTTTATAGAATATTTATTTATTTAAAATTAATACTTTTTTTCATGAAAATATCATATATGAATATAAAATTTCACTGTTGATTGATATATTTTATTATTTATAAAAAAATTACACAAATTTTTCATTATTTAATTTTTACATCTTGAATTAAAATTAGAAATTTATATTATTAAAATTATTTTGTAACCATGAAAATTTTAAATATTAATAAAATTTATAAATTAATTAAAATTGAATTTTTTTAATTTTTACATGACCCATGTTTGAACTTAATAGATGGTCATATCCACCTACAATGTGGAGATAAGACCATACTATAACTAAATAGAATGACCTTATTTAGATCAATACCACATATGATCACACTTATAAATTTTTTATCATCAAAGCTACTTTTCATGTTCCTTTCATTTGGTTATAGGTTATTTTCTCTGTATTATTTGATTTGTATGTGTTTTGTGTGGGTATCACTGTAAATCAACTTGGTACAAAGCTTATGATTCATTCTATTCTCAAAAATTATTCTTTATAAGAAGGGTTTGTTTTTATTCAATAAGGTTCAAGGTTTATCTATTCCATGATAAATCATATACCACAAATAAATATCAGTGGACACATGGAGAACATGAAACATACAAAATCTTATATAAAAATTATTATTTCACTAAAAATAATAACAGTTCAAAAATGGGTAAGTGTATCTCATATAATTAGATAAGAGTTTTGATGATTGTGGTATTAATTGATTGTTATTAATAGATTATGGAGTTGAGTTAGAATTCTATAGTATTTGAAAGTTTTGTAATCCACATAGAAAAAAACATGTGTTATGGTATACTTATTTATTTATCTAAAGGAAAATAAGAGATCTAAGATTGATGTTATTTCTTAATAAAAGGGTTTTTTGAGAAAAAAATATCATGTTTGGAGTGTGTGGAAAAGTGAGAAGAATAACAGGAGAGTGAGTTTGATAAATTTTTATGTTTTTCATTATTTATTTGTCACAAATTCATTATTATGGATTGATAAACCATCAAGTGTTCAATTTAGAATGGTGATAATAAAAAAAATTCTCATGTCCTTATTCTTATTTTTAGTTCAATACTTTTATTTTTTTCTATGATTTATAGTTTTATGAAGGAATGGATGTTGGTGATTATTATTTTCTTTCTTATTTTATCTTTAATATATTATTTCTTTTTAATTTATTTATTTTCATTTCAATATCGTATGTTGGTTTATTCTTAATATCATGGAGTTTAATGAATAAAGGAATGAGTAATTTGAGATTTAAATTATATGTTTTGTCATACATTACTCAAGGTACAAACTTCTTGATCTATTCTTCTCATGATTGCGAGTAGTTTTTAGTAGTTAGGTTTTGAGGTTCCATTTGATCATTTATCACTTATATATTTGGTTTTACTATTTCACATGATAAACATGAGGTCTAGTGAACTATGATTATAGTGCATCGACACTTTTCTTTTAAATTAGTTCAATATGATTAATCAATGATCATAGATTTCATTAATTGAGTAAGAACAAAATAAAAGGTAATCACTAGTTGTACTATAATGAAATTGGTTTGAGAAATTTATTAAGGATCGAACAATGTTTCCCTTCATTTATTATTAAATATTTTATTTATTTTATTGTTATTATATCATATAAAAAATCAAAACTATCATAGTCTCACTTTTAATTCAAGTAAAAATAATAAAAAGTAATATAAAATAATATTGAGTATAAGTAATCCTCATTAAGATACAACCAAAGGTTTCAAGTACACCACATTCCTTAATTTTATAAAAATTATTTTAAAAATATTGTGATGAATCACATCATGATAAATATCTATATGTTTCTCATGACTGACTAAGTATCCCGAAGGCTTAAATTTTTTATTAATTTTGGAGAATCCCCCTTTTAAGGAAAAAAGGGGAAAACCTTACATGACTTCAAGGACATACAAACATCAACATAAAATGAATGTCAAAGCCCAAAACAAAACTACTAAGAAATACCCCTCCCCAACATCATCATCAGTATGGAAAACCTCCACCAGTGCATGACAGTTCAGCAAGCAATCTGTAAAGATGCACGGGCCCGATACTGATGGAAGAGCCATATACTCTCAAACTACCAAATCTAAAAGGTCATGCAAGGTGAAAGCACCTGCTCTAATCCTCTTCTGGAGAAATCCTAGTAAAAAGTATGGGATAAGTATCCAAAATCTAGAAAAAATTGTTACTTAGATCCCCTCGCACTGTAAACATAACTAGAACAACATATCAATGGCAACAACATTATTTCACAGATCAATACAACCTTCATCCAAAATCTTTCCTGAAAAAATTTAAAATCATATGAAAACAAAAATCACCTCAAAATAAAGTATGGTGTAATGGGTATTAAACCTATACCTTTATATAACAAATTCTATGCTCTTGAAGCTATAGAAAACATAGTTTAAATTTTTCCAATCTATAGGAGTTTAAGAGAGGTCTAAATTCCAATACCATCCTAACACTAAATATGTATAAATCATAATTATTATTTATTTTTGAATTTATTACACAAAAAATCATATTATTTTTGAAAAAAAAAACTAAATATAAATTAATATGAAGAATGTAACTCCTTATAATATGGTATGATATTTAAAAGTAGTAATTAGATCAAATTAAACTAAATCATACATTTATTCATAATATAAAAATTGTTATTCATAGATAATAAGAAATATAGAATAAATGAATGAATGAAAAATTCAAATATTTAAACATGACATAAACATTTATGAACATTTCATAAATAATGAAATTATAAAAAATTTATAATTTAAACAAGTTTTTATAGATATTCCAAAACATATAAACAATTCACATTTATATTTCAATATGAACTCTTCATATTTTTTCATTTAAATGGAAAATATATAAACTTATTCATATTAAAATATATAATTCTATAAGAAAATATAAACACTTAAATTTTATTAATATAATAACACTTCATATTAATAATGTAAATATTTTTCATTATTTTAATATTATACACTTTATAATTATTTAAACCTTTGATCAACTTCACAAAATCCATTTTTCCATTTTTCAAAGGAATTTTCAAAATAAGTCATTTAATTTGAACAATTCTTTTCACAATTTAGGATAATTGAATAAAAAATATAAATCCTTTTATATTTATCATTATTTTTTAATTTATAATTAGTTTATAAATTATTTTGTAATTTTAAAATAAACACTTTATATTAAAATCATAAGAATATACCATATAATTAAAGTACTTAAATATATATATTATACAAAAAAACAAAATTTTAATATGTTCTAAATCCCCATTTGGATTTAGAACAGCCCCTATGAGCCTATTCCAATGAAGGTTTTTGTTATTTTTTTAATAAATTATAAAAAAACATTGTGTTTCCAGTTACCATAGTGTGTTTATTTATATGTGGCAATAACCTCCCAAATAAAAAATAATGATATGGTTTTTATGCATAATTCATGTCAGTTGGTAGTTTATTCATGGCTATACCTTACACCATGTCATGTTACATTTTGACCAATATATGGAAATTAAATCTCATGCACAAAATATAAAACCATATCTCTTTAGATAAAAACATTACACGAAAAAATTTGGTTTTATAATGCTTTGCTTTATGATATGAAAATTATGTTTTTTTATATAACCATACAATGATTGTTAAAGTAAACCATAATCCATGATTTGTTTTATATAACATGTCATGGTTCTATTAAAACTCCGTTTTCCAAATATTCAAATATTAAATCCAAAGAAAATAGAAGTGTATTTGATTCCATTGTTAGGTTTTCGTGGGGATAAAACTTATCCAAAATGAAATAATAATAACCACTCAAAAAAATACACAATATACAACCATATTTCCTTTTAACTAAATATAGTAAATTAAGAGAAGCATACCATAGAAACTAAACCATGTAATCTTTGGAAGTGATTAAGGGAGATCCCTTTGAAGAAACCTATAGAAACCTTCCTCGTATGATAGTCTATAGGTTGTATGAATCATCTAACATCTTAAGTATAATTTTTTTTTACTCTTTAACCTAATTGAATCTTTATAAAATTAAGAATAAGATAAATGAAAACTATAACTTTTAGTTTTATAGTAATTAAATCACAATCTTCATCCATGATATTTTCACACTATCACATTGTAATAATTTTTATCTATATGACTTTAATACACTCTTAGATAGGCTATATCATTAACACAAAATTTTCTATAATTTTTTTTTAATACCATAAATTATAAAAAAAATTAACTATTCATCCAATATAAGGATATAAATTTTTACCATTTAAACATTTTATAAACTTCTATAAAACATTAAATGATATCTAAAAGTGTAAGTAAAAATCATAATAAATTATCTCATAATTCATGAACTTTTATGAAAACCATAGGGTGGTGACTTTAAACTTTCCATGTTTTTATATATCACAAAAAACACTATAGTTTTTCTTTAGTGAATAATTATTTTAGTATATTGCTCCATGATTAAAGAATAAAATTAAAGAAGATTCATAAAGTAATTATTATTGGATCTTCAAAAGATAAATCCACTCTCATACTAATTTAAGAGCCCCATGGATCAAATAACACTAATATAGTGTGAACTAATGTTCTTTATACTATGTTTAATTTTAAAAAATTATTCATTTCCTTTAAACCTTGTTAAGTTTTCTCAATCCTTGAAAACTTAGCTTTTTTATTAATTATACACAATATAATTCAAAGATAAATTGTACTAAACACTGATATTTTTTACAAGGTTCACCCCTAATTTTTAATTTATAGTTTTTGATGTGTAATATGTGAAATATCTTTACAAACAAGTTATTTTTTTTTCTCAAAATCACTTTGAAATTAAAACAAGGGGATGGCCTTGAACTTCCTTTTACAATGTGTCTTCTTAAAACCTTGTTTTTCTCCAGCACAATTATAAAAAATAATGTTTTAAAATAATGAGAAGAATAAAAATGATGTAAAAATAATACAACAATAGATATGACATTCTTTTATGAAGTTAATAAATAGAATAGGATCTTTAAGTGATAAGATAACTTCATAGAAAATTGTCCATAAATAATATCACTTTGAATGTTTTGATTTATTTAATAAAAAATATACTTAATAGAATATGAATATTAGTTTCTATTGAACTTATTTCAGCATGAATATAAGTCCCAACCTACATAATAATAAATAGCACTGGTAAAAAATCATATCAAATATATTAACAGCAATATGGTGATTACCTCCCCTTATCGAGTTCACAAAAATCATCAAGTGAACTAACAAACTCACTTACACTTTCTTATAACACCCTTTCAATTTTCTATATTAAAAAAATTCTTTATCCATCCAAAACCATGTAGTATATTAGTTTACTTCATTAGGACAGACTTCACCAACTATCACCAATATTTTCTTATCTTTGATTTTAAAATATTCAATCCATATCCATAAATCAAGGGCTGGTGGTTTTCATTACCATTAATTCTAAGGTTATTAACAATTCAAATTGAATATAGATAATATTAAAATATATTAAAAATATTATGAGGAGACATAGAATAATATATAATAAAAATATATTTAAAATACCATATTCTTAACCACATACAATATATTCCCTCTATAATTACATTGGTAATCATCATAATTCCATTGGGGTTCTAGTAGCTATTGTAATTATCATCAAAAATCTATTCGGTTATAAGAGATATCATTATAAGGATTAGTAGAAGAGATATACATTTTTCTATAAATCACCAATTGATGTGATTAAACAATGGTTATAAAATTAACATCCATTCATATATTTTAAAATTTTTATTAGAATCTTGAATCTTATTTCATTTTGAAAAATATTCCATTATTTCTATTAGAAAGACTTTTTAATACTATTATTTTACCACTTTGGATCTAATTCAAACATAAATTATCCTCTAAAAACACTCAAACTTCATGAGATTATTTTATAAATATTAAACTCACAAATGGGGTTCTTTTTAATAAATTTATCTCAACCTTTTATGATTCTAATTTTTAGAAAAACATATTAGGATTTTGATCACACATTGTATCTTATTTGACAATCTAGGGTGAATTAAATTTAATTGAGTTCATAAACAATTATTCACTTACAAATTAATTTCAAAAAAAGAATATTATAATAAAATAATTTATGTGTACATTTAAAAATATTATTTAGGAATATCAAAAGTGATGTTAACATAAATCTCAAAACAAATAGAGACCATTAATGAAAAGTTATAAAATCAAGTACATTCATTCCAACTTTTATTGAATTGATATGTGTCTATTTCCTAATATACATGGAGATATTATTGAAATAAAACCATATGTTTTAGTGGTGTTATTGAGATAAATCTATAAAAACCAACCCAGTTCAACCAATAATGTCACCCGAATTAGATTTCAATAAGTCCCAAAGTGTATTCCAGATCCCTATGGGATAGAGAAAAGAACTAATGTATCGTATAAATAACATGGGAATGAATTTACCCTCAATAAACTTATAATAAGATAGAAATAATCATAGTATCACAACAGATAACCAAGGATGCATCATATTTCAAAAACAAAAAAAATATAATGGTATATCGAAAAAATTGGATAACATAGTCTAGATAAACAACTAAAGACCAACAAAATGGAACCTGAAGAAACCCATGGGTCAATATCCTTGTGAAAATATTTCACCTCCATCCCAACCCACCAAAAATAAATATGATCTAGGATATTCGTCTTCTATATGACACTCTTACCCTTACATGTATCTTGCAAAACCAAGGCTACAAAATCTCAAAGTTAAAAAGTAGGTAGTGAACACTAAAGATTGGTAGGATACCACCATAGAATCTATATGATGTATTTCCACATGAATCTATTAGTTATTTTATAAAAAATATTTCAATGCATCTCAAAAAAAATCATTTCCCATATAAAATTATCCTTTGGTTTTCTTTTCAAAAACATTCCATATTTAAATACATAAAGTAATATGACATAGCATTTATCCATGGGGAATAAGAAGATGAAATAAATTGGTTTTAAGAATAAATATCTATATCAAGTGGGAAAATTTGTATATCAAATATACAATAAGGTAATTTATCCACAAATCACCAAATGGAAAATACAAAACAAGGGTATACATAACTAAGACAAAAAAAGTGACACTAGCTGATATAAGTGAACTCTATAGTCTAGGAAACCCAGTTACCTATAAATTCTATCATCGGGAACCTCCCTTAGAGATAGCTGATTTTATTAGGGCTCACATATGTATAGTCTTAGGTCAAATAGAGTGATCACAGATGGTCTATATGGGAGTGAATAGACTATATTTAAAAAATATAGGGAATGATTTATCAAAATTAATTATCAAATCTAATTAGAATAGATAAATAGTAGAGTGAATAAAAGAAAGAATATGAGGATGTTTTTATATTATTTTGGTCCAAATTAGAAATATCTACTCTTATACCTCCCAAATTAGGGAGAGATGCATTGTGTACTGGTATGATTTTTTAAGGGGAAACAAAACCTAATTACAAACTAATTTTTTTATTGGGAGAATAATCAAATGACGCCTAAATTTTTTATAGGGAGTCACAACCTAATTACAACCCTAAATTTTTGAATATGGGATTCATAACCTAAATGGTCCTAACTTTAGAATCAAAGAGTCACTACTCAAAGATAGAAAATTATATTATATATAAAATCATAAATAGAAATTTAAATCATGTGAGGGATGGGAAAAAGTGTTATAGGCAAAAGAATCTAGAATAAAATCGATAGAAAAATAATAAAACACAAGTAATAGTTCTTGAGTGTTTTATTATCTTGAATGTATCATCAAGGAAATAGAATAAGCCATAGAAATTTTTTTCATCCCTTTAGAGATCATCTAGTAGTAGTGAGAAATATTTAACAGATACAGAATGTATAACACTTCACAGTATTAACACAACCACACTCTTCATCCTATATCACCTGAAAATATGAAATCCCTCATCGAAGAAGTGTCGCATGATTAGTTTGTTAACCTTTTTAATGAATCAAGGATCTATTACCTCTTAAAAATAATTAAACTCAATACATCTAATAGAGTTTATATAATTCAAAATTAAAAACTGATAAAACTAGAATATCGGAAAGAGAGAGAGGATAGTGAAAATATCATTGTACAAATATCTCTCAAATCATGACTAGAATTCAAAAACAATGAAGTATAATTCAAAAACAAGTAAAATAATTTTAATGAATAGTTTAAAAAAAGAATCCATGATAATAAGTCAAAAATAAATCCCATAAAAATATCAAGTTTAAATTTGAAATATAAAATTCAAAAACATTTCATTCAAATAAGCAGTAAACATGGGGAGAAAGTCAAAACTTTATAACACTAAATTAAAAAATTAAAATAGGTTTCAATGAAATTAATATAAACTAATATTAATTTATAAATAATAAAATCAAATAAAACAACAAAAAATAATAATAACTATTTTTTGAGTTTCAAGCTATAAGTTTCATCCTTGAAACTAAAACACCTTTTTATCTTCACAAAAACATGTTTAAAACAAAGGAAAACACTTTGTATAGATTATCAATAATTAATATATATTTATAAATTTATTATAAAAATTTAAATATGTGAAATAAACATGCAGAAAATTGACATATAAAACAATATGTAAAATGGATCAAATTTATAGATTTTAGAATAACCTATAGAATTTCATTAAACTATATATCCAAATTCGCATAAGTGAACTTCATGTTAGAATTTTTATCTGCATAATTGAATGGAACATATAGTAAAATCAATTTAATCAATTCATGTAAGTTATACATATAGGTGAAATTGATGTAGGTGATTCGATGTAGGCGAATTTCTCAGGTATCCGAATTTCCCAAGTATCTGAATTTCTAAAATATCTAAACAGATTGAATCCTCATATTTAAAGTCTAAAATAGAAATAGATAAATTCATAATAATATTCATTTATATTTGAATTATATTTACATAATTTCATTATATTTTCAAAAAATCAAGAATCACCTTAATTGGATCTCGATGACTCAAATTATGATTAAAAAATAATAGCAAAATTGTTTTGAAAAGATATAGAAAACTGACTAAAAACATTCAGTAACATCTAATATAATTTCAAACATGATATAGATAGATTCATAATTTTATTTCTTCCAATTAAATGCAGATAATCTTATTATATTTATAATAAAAGAATCACACAATTTTTAGTTTTTTAACTCAATATATGGTCAAAATAAAGGGGGTAATCGATTCTAGAAAATCGATTACTTTGATTTTAAAATGGATATGTGAATTTTGATTTGGCTATGTGGTAAACAGTATATTTGTTGTGTTGGAATAGTAAAAAACTTGTGTAAATGATATTTTATGCTCCCAAATGACTTATTTAGACTAAGAACACTTTAGAAGACCTGTATACCATTTTATGACCATTCAAAATGTGAAATATAACTATATTTTAAGAAAATAAATATTATGATGTGGTCTATATTATGTATACTTTAATCAGTACACAATTAAAATTATTAATACATTTAAAAAAATAAAGTAAATAAATATTTATAATTATCAAAATAGAAATTGGTCAACAATACACTCAACATTATCCCCCTTTTTGATAATTACAAAACTAATTATAATTTTAAAAACATCATGCCCTTTTTGAAATTATAAAAAAATAATATTTCAAAAAAATTGTTTTCAAGTTATAATTTAATGATAAAAAAACAAATATAAATTTTGTATAAATTTTTTTAAAACGTATAATTTTTAAAACATGTACCAAGGAGCCACTATAAATTCATCTATTTTTTAAATTATGGGTCAAGAATTCATGATACAGTAAGCCTAATTTTAAAAGTTATTTGAGAAAAATAATGAGAAATATTTTACAGAATAATATTTTATGAAAATTGAAGGTTTAAATGGTAATTTAACATCATCAAGGATATATGAGTGGTTTTAAAAAATTTATATAATAAAAAAAATATGCACATAAATTAAATAATAATAATCTGAGAAAACAGATTCCAAATTTTATAGATTGTATGTAAATCTGAAAATTTTAGCAAATAAATACATTCAAACTCCCCCTAAACATGTCAAAACATAAAATTATTAGGATTCAAACATTACAAGCTCAAATTTAATATTTTAAAACTAAGTAAAGTATAAATTCTTAGTAAAGATATTTCTAAGTTGATTTTTAGTTGGGAGAAACTCAAAAATAATATCTCAATTATTCACATGATCTCTAATAAAATAAAATCTCAAATCAATATGATTTGTTCTAGAATGTGGTAAAGGATTATTAGAAATAGAAATTGCAGATGTATTATAATAATAAATTGGTAATTTATCAAGATAAATACCAAATTTACATAAATTTTTATTAATCCATAAAATTTGATCAAAAAAACCAGTAGCATAAATATAATCAGCTTCTACAGTAGATAGAGAAAAAAAATTACTTATTATAAGACCAAGAAATTAATCTTTTTCAAAGAAAATGACACATACCTGATGTGTTTTTTCTTTCAATTTTATAGCCTCCAAAATTAGATTCATAATACAATATTAAATCAAAATAATTATACATAAAATAAAAAACTAGAGTTAACATTTCCCTTAACATATCTAATTATTATTTTCATGTCTTTAATATAAATCTTTTTAGGATTAAATTTAAATCTTACACATCAAAAAACACTAGATGCAGTTAAGTAAAACCAGTCTACCTATCACTCCTCTATAAAATTTAATATCAACATATTTTCCAGATATAAGAATATCTAATTTAGAACTATTACTCATAGAATTTATCATAGATTTACAAGAATCTATACTTATACTTTTTACCCAATATTTATCAAACTTAGATTGATTAAGAAATATCCCATATTTCATTTGATAAATTTGAGGTCAAATAAATAGTCTTAATTCTCCCACAAATCTCATGTCAAACATAGATGTCATAAAAGTAAAAAAATAAATAAATAAAAATTCACTAAAAGAACAAAAAATTTATCATCAACATAAATTTGAATAATTAAATTATAATTAGAAATTATTTCAATAAAAAGAGTAGGATAAAAATTACCATTTTTGAAACAATTATTCAATAGAAACAAGCAAATACTTTCATACCAAGCAAGAGGTTATTATTTGATACCATAAAAATCTATAGATAATTTAAAAACAAGAATATGAAAATTTTTATTTTCAAAACTAGGGGTTGAGAAAAATAAAATTATTTGGTTATTAAACCATTTGAAATTCACTTTTAACATCCATTTGACACAATTTAAATCCTTGAAAACAAGTAAAATCTAACAAGATTCTAATGTTCACTAACCTATGAATCGGTAAAAATGAATCTTCAAAATCAATACCTTTTTTGAGAGTATCTTTGGACAAAAATTATAGATTTTTTTTTTAAAAAATTTACAGATTCATCCAGATTGTTTCTAAAGATATATTTAGTTATGATTATCTACCTTTCCCTAGGAAATTAAACTAATGAGCAAAAATTATTTGTAAAAGATGATTATTCTTGTATTTCATGGAAATAATCCAATTATATTATTTAAAGCATAAGCAACATTAGTAATAACATGATTAGAAAAAACTAGAGTTGGAAAATAATTTTAAAGTAGAGATTCCGGTTTTTATACTAGAACCAATATTACCAATCACATTATCAATGGGATGATCTTTATTGATCATCCACAATCTTGGATCAAATTGAGAATCGTTTTTCTCCCCCTCAACAGATAAATTTTCTTGAATTTTTTCTTCACCAAAATTTAAATCCTTGAAATCATATTCATTATTTTTCAAAAATAAATTTTTGAGCATCATAAGATTCATTAAAATTTATATGAAAATATTCTTCAAAATTCATCGCGTTCTTATTATATACTCTATAATATTTATTGTTAGAAAATAACCAAAAATTATACCTTCAACACTTTTAGCATCAACTTTATCTAAATTATATTTCATATTCATAATAAAAACATTACAACCAAAAACTTTAAAATAACCAACCTTTGGTTTTATACCTTTAAAAAATTCAAAAGGGGTTTTCTTCAAAAAAGGTATAACATAAGATATATTCAAAACATATCAATTAGTATTAACATATTCAAAAAAAATATTTTGGTAAACTATATTCATTAAGAATATTTCAATCTATCTCTTGAATAGTTTTATTTTTTCATCCTAAAAAACCATTTTTTTGTGTTCTAAGAGAAGAAAAATTGTGACCATGGCCATTTTCTTCACAAAATTTTTTAAAATTAAAATTAATAAATTCACCACCATTATAAATTATAATAGAAATAATTAAATAACTCTTGTATTTTGAACTATCATAAAAAATAAATAAATATTTCTAAGGTTCCATGCTTTTGAGATGTGAAATAAACCCTTGAAAATCTAGTGAAATCATCAAAAATAAAAAACCATATTTATTTCCACTTAAAATAGAATATTTCATTGGAAAAAAAAATAAATCAAGATAAAATAATTCAATAGTTTTGGAATTATAAGAATGATTGATATATTTTAAATATTCCTTGTTCTTCTTACCCTTTAAACATGAATCAAAAACAAAATATTTACTTACCATTAAATTGGGTAAATCAAGAACATGTATGTGCTTAGATAATTTGTGTATCATTAAGAGATAAGAATTTATATGACTTCTATTATAATGAATATAATCTATTTCTGTAGCATTGGGAGACTTAAAAGTTTTATTAAACTGATCAAAAAAATTAATAGAATAAATTTTATATTTTTTAATAACATAAAATAAAATATTTTCATTTTTAAAAACTAAACATTTATTATATTAAAATTTAACATGCATACCATCATCAAATAATTATAAAATACTAATTAAGTTATTTTTAAACCTTCAACGTATAAATCTTTATAAATTAAAACAACATTATAAATTTCTAATTCACCAAATCATTTAACTTTTCCTTTAGAGTTATATTCAAAAGTGACAAAGCATCCATTAAATTTGGTATAAGAGAAAAAATTTCTTATGTCATCATTTATGTTTCGGGAACAAATTTTTCCCATTTATCATGTTTCGTTCTTGATATATCCAAGTAATTTTTCCTACAAAAATCAATTACATAAAATTTTTGGTACCCACACTATTTTTCGTTCAACTAGTTTTCTAATACAATTATTAGGTACCCAAACATATTTAAAACATTTATTGTGTGGTACTCTAGAATATAAAATCTTTTGAAATAAAATTCTTGGTATAACCAAGAGAAAGAGGATATCTAATAGAAAATTTATAAGCATAATGTCCTTGTATAAAACATTTAAAGCATACAACATAAAAAATCTTTAAAGTATAACTTTTTATAAAAGTAGTCTTGTATAAATTAGGAATCTATAGATTATAACCAAAAAAGGTTTTATCATTATTTTTTTCATCATAGCTACCATTTTTTCATATTTAAATTTTCCTTAGACAAAATTGGATAATGAAACTTGTAAGATTAAAACATCCTTTATAATATTATCATTTTCATTTTGAACAAATTAAAAATCATCATAGATTTTATATTTTAAACATGAATTATAATTTCTTAGTTCTTACTTAAAAGAATTATTATCCTTATTTAATTTATTAATTTCCTTGATAATCCTCTTATTTTATTATTTTAATTATTTATATAGTTAGATAACTCTTAATACATATTTTTGAAGTTTTTCATTTTCTTCATACAAATCATCAAATATGTAACCATAGATATTATAATAATAAATATAATTAGAATAATTACTAGCATAATTTTTATTTTTTTCCATCAAACATAGGTTTTCTAATTCTTTCTCACTTCCAAATTCATCACTTGAATCGGATTCTTCGATTCAACTCTATACAACATGATATGAACCTTCCAATTCTTTATTTTATTTTTTATCCCTCCATTATTGATTTAAATTTAGATATTTATGTTTTATAAGATCCTTTTTTCTATATTCATAATAGGTTACATCTATTCCATATTTAGGGTCCTTATTTTCTTTTCGATCATTCATTTGATCCTTACTTTATCGCTACTTGAATTTTTTCTTTCTCTTCATAAAATTATAAATACCTTTTCTTATATTCTTAATTTATTATTTGTTACTTTCCTATGATTTATATTTTTAAGGGTTATAAATAAAATTTTAATGATATTTTAAAACAATATGTTTCTTCTTTGAGGTTTATACTTCTATAATATTATTCAACTCGAGGTTATATTAAAAAAATTATCTAATGTGTTCATCCAAAGTGTATTATTTTAAATTCTTACTTTAGTATATCACAACTATTTTTTCATCTCATTTATTAGGTAGACCACTTAGGAATCTTTAAAATATTAATAGGTCTTACAAATATTCTCCAAGGGAATTTATTCTGTTCACAATGCTTGTGAATTAGTGGAACATTTGGTTCACAGTTTCCTCTTCACCCATCATTAAGTCTCAGTACTCAAATTGAATCATTCGAAGCTTGGTTCAAATTAATTTTTTTTATACAATGAGAGTTACTTGAATAATCTTCCAAATCTCATAAGTTTTGTTACATCAAGACACATGACTAAACACACTTATGTTAATAACACAATATAAAATATTTACATCATTGTAATATAAAACATTTCTAGTAGAATTATTTCATGTAAGAGTATCTAGGTCAGATATTGGTATATGGTAAGGCTTTTTCATGATTGATCAGTGTTATATTCTTAACTGCTTGAAGAAATCCTCAATTCTAAATTTTCGGTAACTATAATCATTTCCATCAAAGTGAGGTGTTATATGAGGAATTTATCCATTGTTTTCATTCATTCCTTCCATATTATATATATTTTCCTTAGACTATGAGGTCTATCAAAACATTAACATAATAAAATATAAACAACATACTCTATAGAAGGATTCGATAAATTTAAAAATTAACTACCATTGATATGAATTGTTAGGTCATATATAGTGATAAAAAATAGTCTGGAGGGGGTGAATAAACTAGATTAAATAAATTAAAGAGATGGATTAATTTATCTAAATTAATTATCAAAGTTACCTATCATAGTTAAATAGTAACATAAATAAAATAAATAACGAAATGATATTTTTATAGTAGTTTAGTGTAAAGTAGAACAAGTCAACTCTTATACCTCCCTACTTGACGAGAGATATAATGAGCACTAATCTGATTTTTGAAGGGGAATTGTAACCCAATTATAACCTACATTTTATAATGGAATTATACCCAAAATATACCAACCTCTTTTTTGGGTATTCATAATCCAATTACAACTCTGACTTTAGATACTATGAGTCACAACCTGAACAGTCCTGACTTTAGAATCCAGGAGTCACAACCGAAATATAGAAAAAAAAATATGTAAAAACATAAATATAAATTGAAATCATATGATAAATTATAATAAGTTTTACATACAAAAAACTAGAATAAAATAGATAGAAAAAAGAATAAAACAAAAGTATTGATTCTCAAGTGTTTTATCAGATTGAATGACTCATCAAGGTAGTAAAATAATTCATAAAATTTTTGTTTATATCTTAAGAGAATTTATAGTAGTATTGAGAAATATTTAACATAAGTATAATATACAACACTTTACATCATTAACACCACCACACTCTTCACATAGTATCACTTGAAAATATGAAATCTCTCATCGAATAAGTGTCACATTAGTAGGTTTTTAAATTTTTACTGTAGAAATGCTTGATGCCCTTTTAAAAAAATAAACTCAACAAAGTCAAGAGAGGTTAGATAATTTAAAATTAAAAATTGTTAAACTAGATTATCATAAAGAGATAAAAAAGGTTTAAATTATCATTGCATGAATATTGTTCAACTCATGATAAGAATTAAAAAAAATGAAAAATGAATCAAAAAAATGAAATCATTCAAAAAAAATAGTTTAAAAATTATTCTATAATAATAGTTCAGAAATAAATCCCATGAAAATATCAAGTTTAAATTTGAAATATGAAATTCAAAAATATTCTATTCAAACAAGAAGTAAACATGTAGAGAAATTAAAAAGATAAAAACTCTACATTAAAAATATTAAAATAATTTTGAATGAGTTTAATATAAAATAATATTAATTTAGCAATAATAAATTTATGAAAACAATATAAAATAATGAGAATTATTTTTTTAGTTTCAAGATGTAATTTTCATGCATGAAACAAAAATACCATTTTATCTTCACAAAAAAACATGTTTAAAACCATGGGAAAAACTTTTAATGTGCTATAAATGATTAATATATTTTTATAAATTAATTATAACAATTTAAATATGTGAAATAAGAATTCATAAAATTAAAATATAAAATAGTATGTAAAATAGAGAAAATTTCAAGATTTTAGAATAACCTGTAGAATTTCATTAAACTGCGTAGCCAAATTAACGTAGGGGAACATCGCATAGGAATTTTTTTCTACATAAGAGAATGGTACATGTAGGTCAATTTATGTAATAAATTCACATAATTGATTCACATAGTCAATATCAACAAAGGAAATTTGATGTTGGTGAATTACTGACGTATCCAAATTTTTGAAATCTGTAAACAGATTGACTCCTCAAATTTAAAAGATAAAATAAACATAGATAAAAGAATAAATAGATTTGTGTTCCTATTTAATTATATTTATATAACTTTATTAACTTTACAAATAATAAATAATCACTTTAATAAAATCTTTATATCTCAAGTTATGATTAAAAGACTATAACAAAATTGTTTTGAAAAACTGCTGAAAACAGGATAAAAACATTCAGTAACTTATAAACTTAATTCATACATTATATATATAGATTTAGAATTTTATTTATTCGAATGAAATTTATATAATATTATTAAATTTACAAAAAAAAAATCAATCAATTTTGGGTTGGGTAGCTCAAATATATTCAAAATACATTGGCTAACCAATTCTAGAAAATTGGTTATGTGGAATTCAAAATGGTTGCATGGTGAATAGTATATTTGTTATGTTGGAATAGTAAAAAACATGTATAAATGATATTTTAAGGTCCCAAATTACTTATTTATCCTAGTAACACTTTATGATACTTTTAGAACATGTTATTAGAATTCAAAATATGAAATCTAAATATATTTTAAGCAAAGAAATATTATGATATGATATATATTAATTATACTTTAATCAATACATAATTCAAAGTATTAATAAATTTAAAGAAAATTAAATAAATAAATATTTTTAATTATAATAACACAAATTGGTTCAAGGAGCCACTCAACATCTTGTTTTCTCCATACCCCAAGGTCTTTCCAATGTGTTATTACATCATTATGTTCAAGGAATCAATTCATATTTCATAAAAAAATCCAAGGAATAATCCATTTCATTTCCAAGTCCATATTTTCATAAAACATTTTCTATATAAATATAGTAATTATTTTATGATAAAATAATAATTTCCATTTCTAAATCCACCTTTGAGGCATTTTAACAAACACAACATGTGTGTCAAAATTGATTCCATCAAAAACCGCTTTTTTAAAAGAAAAAAATCTATAACCCTTAAAGATAATTTAAACTCTCATGGATTTAAAAACATAACTTTCATATATAAAAGACAAAGTATAATTATAATAACAATATAAATTACAATTAATAAACCATATGATATCTATACCTACCTCAATAATGATAGAAACAATGTTTTCTTCAAGACTAGTGATGGGAGAGGAAGAGATTGGATTCTCAACGACTTACATCCAATGTAAAAAATATCAATTGTCTATGTTCATGATAGATATAACAATATATACTTATAATTAATCAAACACATGGATAAGAATATAATAAAATGGGCTAGAAAGGATCCACTTACTACATTAAACCCAACAGAGATCCAAGCTTCTAACTTGCATGAAGAACCATTAAAATAAGGGGAGAGAGAAAAAAATTTCATGAATGAGCCTATAAGCCAAGAGAAATAGAATTATGGTCTAAAGAGAAGGATTAGAGGAGTTAAGAAACATTTTATAATAAAATGTCATTTTATACCATACTAAATCATATGCCCAACGGCATCACTAGCAAGTCGTTGGGACTCACTGAATAGTCAGTGGTCCACTGGATGGCTGGTGGGTACAAGAGGAATTTTTGTACCTCCAGGTACCACATTGGATAGCTAGTGTAAGTCCACCTGCTAGAAAGTTGTGCTTACAGACTTTTATACATTATTCCATCTTACATTGGCTAGTTAGTGGCCTCCTATTTCCAACAACAATCCAAGCCACTTCTCTTGACCTCCAGACAACCTCAAATCCAAAATAAAAAAAGGGGTGATATATACCTAATTACACATACTAAGGTGAGAAAAAATTCATACATGTGTCATAATCATTCAAATATAAATTTATATATTCAAATTCCTAGTTTATGTTCCCTTCACATAGTGTCAAGGTTTTATTCCAAGACATTATACATAATGGGTAAGGGTGCTCCCATTACCCTATATTAGTAATTTCATGAGAACTACTAGTGTAATGAGGGGATATATATAATTTCAATCCCCAAATATAACATAAAATGTTTAATACATCCCATTATGAAAAAAATAACATTCATAATATTTTTAATAAGGTTCAATATTTAACAACTTGAAAATATTTGGAATAATATTAAATAATTATTTCCATACAGTGTTTATCTATATCAAATCAAGTAATATAAAAACATGTAAATAATTTCTCCAATCAATATAGTGTTATGTATATCTATATGAATAATATTCAATAAAAATATTTAAATATAGAGAATCCATATTGTTGGGTATATGATCAAAGTAACTCTATAAATCGAGGTTGCTTCAAAAATTTTTATCAGGGATTTATCAATGTAATAATCGAATATATAACTATGGGGGAATAATAGTGTAAAATTGTGTCTATAGTAAAATTACAACTTAATGGTAGATAAATAAATTATAATAATTAGGAGTATTCAACCCATATAATTTATTTTTATTGGAGATACAAAACCCTTCAAGAAAGAACTTTTGGTACTGTTGACATTGATATCAATTGTTCACTTGTTCTAATGTATGGAGAACTCACTTTTTGGTATTTTTAAAGGATTAAATAGATATATATTAGTTCAAAAATGATTATTTACACCTATTATAGATTTAAAATCTATAATACCGCAATTGTGCATCATATTTAGTGATTTCAATAACATTGTGTGAAAGGTGTTACTAGAATCAGTTGGGATTATTCTAGAATATTTATGGGATTGTGAATTAATTATAATGAAATGATATGAGATAATAATATGTATATTACATGAAATATATATATGGTACTTAAATTTATATAAAAATATAATTTAATAAGAAACAAAATATGAAGGGGATACTAATAAATGAATTATAAATAGTTGGGAGATGGGGGGAATAAACCTTTACCTTACTTCATTTACTATCTTTAAAACCACCCCTTAAAAACTCAAAATTTATCTAAATTGGTGAGATAACTCTATGGGATATTAATAAATAAATAACTCAAGGAGAAACATAAATTAGTGTGAGGAAAATTTTTTGGATAGTTGGGTATATATTATAGATATTTAAGATTTATTTAAAGGTATTTTGGTATTGGTAAAAGATACTTTTGACACCTTAATATTGGTGGTAAGGATAAAATTAAAAATTTGTAAAGGATTATTGATGATAAATATTAAATTATATTTTAATTACTTATATATTCATAAAAATATTATTTCTACAAAAAAACTATTTATTTAAAATTAATTAATTTTTTTCATACAAAATACCATATACGAATGTCATATTTCAATATTTATCATTGTAATTTATTATTTTTAAATAAATATAAAAACACCACATTTATTTAATTTTTACCTATTGAATTAATATTTTAAATACATATTGTTAATATGAAGAATATGTAAAGATGATGTGGTTGTTAGAGTGCAACATGGGGTCACTACTGGTTGGAATCTGTCAACACTTGGAATTGTTGGAGTTAGTTCTCTAGAAAAAACTACTTTGTAATTTATATTTTCCATATATTAATGGTTTTTAATATTAATAAATATTTTATAATATTTTTATTGTTATTATATAATACATTAATTTTATAATATACTAAAGTATATTCTGTATTGAAAGGTCGTAGCAGTTCCTAGCTATAATGAGAATATTGAAATGCTATGATGATATTCTTAAATATAAGTATTATAGTCCTATATCATAATCTAATGGGATATATATGATACATAATATCAGGTTTTGGATTCTCATAATTGGATGATGTTTCATTTTATGAATTTTTTCCTTCATAATTTATAGGACATGAGATTATGAGGACAAGCCTGCCTGTAGGAATTCCACATCTTTACATGCCATTATATTTTTTTCTAAAACCATGTGTAATGAACCTTGGAAATTAATAATATTATTATTAAATATCATGCATTCTATAATTTTATGTATTTCTCAAAACCATGATTTTATATGTTTATAATTAATTATAATACTTTGGGTGTATCATGAATGATATGTTATTAATGTATATGTCAAGGAATGATGTATCCCTTCCATCCTTATAGAAGTTTATATATCATCCCTTTGATTGTAATGGAACTATAAAACTAAAATACATGTCCATGGTGTATTAAATTATTCAATTTAAGAAGTAAAATAAAGATATATTAAACTTTTGGGTTAATAACATGAGTATGTATACCTCTTGATGAGATATTGAGACAAATTTATTATATTACACAATGATTGTTCTTATGTGGTTGTTTCCATTTCAAAATTAACTTCTTTATTTATGGGTGCATTTATGTGTTGCTAGATGTTGATATTGGAATTTATGAAATCTCACCTAATACCACTGAGGAAGTGGCCTATAGGGTCACATACATAGTGTTTTTATTGATCTTAGTTAAATTCTATTTGATTTTAAAAAATAGAATAAATGTTATTATCCAAACTGAGGATAATATTAATTCATGATTTTTTTATCACAAATATTTAATCGCTATTTTATGAGTGATTTGAATATTAAATAAATATTTATTCACAAGACCATGAATAAGATATTTATTTATTTATCAAATGAGTAATATTTATTATTCAAGGATCATGGAATACAAAGTAATGTCGATGAATCAAGTTAGGCACTTGGTGACACTAAAACCTTCTGTAGGGTATGGATAAAGCTATTATTTCCTAATTAAACTGTAGTGGTGGTAACTTTAGGGGTTTCTCTAGAGAGGAGTGAAAAAAGATCAATCATAAATTTAGTTATAAAAAAGTGGTGCTTTAAAAAAATTTGGTTTTGAAAAAGAAAAGTAAAGCAAGGAAATAAAATAGTTTTTAAAACAAGATAATGAGAATGGTGATTGGATCATGGTTGGATTTTTAATTATAAAGTTTTATTAGTGGTAAATTTATTGTCTATTATTCTTATAGGTTAACTAGTAAATTATAGGATCCATTATAATTTACCTCTCACCCTCTATTGAATGGTTTTAGTGAGAATTAACTTAACAAAAATCTTTTATCAGCCAATCCTCCTTCATGTGTGTGAAAGTGATATAATAAATCACTACTAAATTACTCAGGTAATACCCAATAGGGTCTTGTGACTCCTAATAAATCCAATATTAACTACTTAACCTACCACATGTGCCAAAAACTTTCAATAACATCACCAATTGTCTCATACTATTCCAACATATATAGCCTAAAATAGAGTGGAGGTTGATTATGGATCATCAGTCAAGGTGATAAATAATAAACATAATTAAATCAAACAAAAGTGTATTTAAAATTAATGACCTCTACTAGATATCAAAACTAGTTAACAAGAAAGATAAATTTTTATTCATTTAATATTAAATGCCCATGTATTATGAAAGGAAAACTTTCCCTTCCTCGATCACTCAAAATTTACCCCTCCATGTAAAGGGTATCATAAATAAATGGTGTAACATACTGGAATTTTATCAATTTAATTTCCCTTATAATTATATAATTATTTCATATTTAGTAATATAGTATTATATAATTTTTTTTCACCACATGATAAAACCAACAAAGTTTTATTATAAGAATTTTAAAAATACATTTAGAGAATAAACACAACCATAAGAATTGAAAATATTACAATAGGATAAAAAATAAAAAATAAGATAACTAAAATATGAAAATTTGGATATGATCCATCCACTAAAATAAATAAACTCATGAAAAACACAATATAAATGAAAAAATATATTACTAATACAATATTTATCTTGAAAATGAAAATATATATAACCTTGAGTGAAAATAGGAGTTAATGAAGAATAAATGAAATATAAGGTATTTATAGAAAGTAGAGAACTCATATAACCATTATAAATCTAACCATTGGAATGGTAATCTAAACATTGGAATATTAATATAACTATTAGAAATAGTACCTTGATCATTAGAATTGTGTAATGACCCAAACTTTTATTAATGAAAATTCATCTTGATCTAATTAAATGTCTTATTATGTAAAATGGTTATATAACATATGCACTTCCTTGGTTTTGTGTTTTTGAATTTTAAAATACCATTAATAATTTTTACCGTTTCTAAAATATCTTTTGAACAGTGATCACATGATTAGTATAAATATAGGTCTTTAACAAATCCAATTTACTCAGACAAAGGAAGTGATGGCCTCATCCAGTAGAATTGCTCCATACGAAGCCCATTTGTCAGAGCTTGAAAAGGAGTTAGCATCACTGGGATTAGCTCTTGACCAATCCCAAGATGAGCTTCAATATTTTATTCTTGAACAGAATCACCTACGGGAAAAGTAGAAGTTAATAGAGATTACCACCCGAGTGATGTTATCCAACCCAACCTAAGAGTCTGTCACCATCGCACACCTTACCCTTAGGTCTTATACATATGTTATAAGGGGTTATGCAAAAATACCCTAGCACTATTATTATGTGCATTATGTTTGTATATAATAAATAATATACATTCATTTTATTATTGTTACTTTGTAAATGGTTTTTAAAGAACAGATAGTATTTTTAGTTAATATTCAATTAAGAAATCTATTTTGATGAATTAATATATTTTTGAATTAAATAATATTTTAATAAAATATTATTACTAAATTAATTTTTAAATATAAATTATTGTATAATTTTTTATGAATATAATTGATATTTTTATTATGTTTTGAAAACTGTTTTTGTCAAAACCCATGAATTTTCGATAAATGGAAATTTTTATTTTAAAAATAAAAAATCAAATATTTAAAAAATTATTTGTATAAAATTAATATCATTTTTGTATTCATGACATTGAAATTATCTAATGGTTAATTTTTCATAATTTTCTGAGATAGTCAAATTTTCGGGTAAAATATAAATACCGTTTAATATATAATGTGTTTTATGACATCATAATGACCCAATAGTGATATAATAAAATACTATAAAATATATTTTCGGCCAATATATTTTTTACCTTTAAAATAATGTGATTTTATTTTTTTTTATTTTTTTGATTAATTTTATGGTTTTTTAGTGGACCCTCCAAGACTTATAAAAAATTTTAACTTTTTAAAATTATTTCCTTGAGAGTGTGACTCACATCTACATAATCAGGACTAATATTTTAATAAGTTCGGTCATTTTCCTTATAAAATAATCTTTTACAATCCCCTTTGGAAAAAAAACATGGGCAAAAACCATGGGGTGGTTTGTGGTTTTGATTAGTTTAATATGTAGTGTCCAAAACCTAAATAATAAATAATTATCTATCCTTTCCTATATAAACTCACTCAATATCCCATTCCTATTCACTAAAAACCTTTTTAGATAGAAAAAACTCTGACCTACTCTCTATATAATCCTCCCAATGTGCCCTAATATCCCTATAATCCTCTATCAAGCCTCTCCCAAGCCTTTGGGATCACACTTCCAAGGAAGAGATTTCTTCCTTTCTCATTTTTGTCCAAGTTTCTTTATATTTTTCTCCCATTTTATTTTCAATTATAAATATTGGGGTGTGATTTCAAACCTCACCTATACTTACATCCTTATGTTGTAATGATGATATACATCTTTCTCTCTCATTAATTCCTCTCATGTACACCCGTTATCATGCCAAAATTCCGTAAGGAATTTCTCTCTTCTTATTTACATTCAAGAAATTATTTTGTATTATGCATCTAAATTCCATTACATATGTTGGGATATTATGTTCCATGAACCCCTTACTATCCATTTCATGTATAAATTATTAGATAACCCTTTCTCTTTCATCAATCCATTTTATAATTTCTATTTGACTTCGTTATGCTTCCGAAGTTACACTAAACTTTATGTGCCAAAATCAATGTGTAAGTGAATACCATAACCATATCTATATCAAGGGTATTCACCTTTATGAACATGTACTTGTTGATTGGGGACTTAAATTTATTTATTACACATATCTTATTCAAAGAATAAATTATTATTCTTAATGAATCCATGTTGTATGATCTATGTGGCACACTTATACATGGAATGAAATGTTTATAAAGGATGCACTCTGATAGTGCTTCAATGCATTGGGTAAAGAATAGTATCATGATACGCCATGTGAAATGAGGGTTTAATAATGATAATTAAAGTGAATTAGGGTTTAATCATGCTAATTCAAGTGCAATGAGGTTTTACTCATGCTAATTCAAGTGCAATGAGGGTTTACTCATGCTTCATGTGAAATGAGCCTTGGCTCATGCTAATATCATATTAAATGTTGTTGCCACATTTACATGTTATGATAATCATGATATATCATGACTTTATGTTCATGTTTCTCTTATTTTCTATTGATACACCTATTTCCTAACATGTATTGTATTCTTCATGTTATGCCTTGCATACTCCCTTACTGGGATTTATTGCTCACCCTTTCCTTATGCATGTCCTCAGGTTATCCCATGCAATGAAAAGTATGAATGAATGTTGTGGTCATGTAAAATAAGTTTTCAATAAAGATGTGTTTCATGTTTTAAGTTTTTATGTAATGTTACTAAGCCCCAAATACACTATACCTCTTGATCTTCTATGTTGTATCAAGTGAAAATTTTATGTAATAAATTATTTTTAAGTGTGAAATAAAGATCAGGGTTATTATAAATTTTATCCTCACCTATTTAAGAGCTGAATAATATTTAATTATCATATAAAATGAAAATATGACATATTTATATCATTTTATAAATAAATAAATGTTTTAAAAATGATAAAATAAGTGTTTTTATTTTTATAAAATAGAAATGTTTTGTTTTCATTTTTATAAAAAATATATAATGATTTAAAAGAAATTGTATTTTAATAAAATGGGTTTATAAACTAAAATTATGTTTTATTATAATTATAAAATAATTTTATGATACCTTAAGTAATTTTTCTAAGGGTTTTAAAATTGATCATAATATTAAAATTGGAATTTTTCAAATATATAAGGAATTTTTTTGAAAAATAATTTTTTCATATTTATAAAATTATTTTCATAAATTGGATTTAATTTTTTGCAATCTACACATTGAAAATTTGTTAGGGTGAATTTTTGGTATTTTTCTAAAATAGTTGAATTTTTTTTGAATAATAAAATATGACAAAAGGTTATAATTTTTATTAAACTAAATACATGCATAAATGAGTCATAGATGATATAAATGGCCATTATCTCATCCCCACATGCACTAGTTACTTTATATATTCACAATATTTATCATTATAGGTAATTTTGATCCAAAATACTAAACTAATGAATATAATATTCAAAAACAACCCTCTCCTCCCAATATAAATACCACCCCTTCTACTCACACATTATGAGCCTTGTATCTTTCATAATTTGTGTCTAATTATCTTCCAATACCTCTCATTTAATTCCTCATAGTTCTAGTATCACCAAAAACAAAAATTTTCCTTATGGTTCATTTTAAGAGACAATATTCAAGAGGTAATATTCTCAAACTACCTCTTTTAAAATTTTTTCTTCCTTTATTTTCTCCTCAAATCCCTCATAAAACATGGAGTAATGACTCACCGCCTTCGTGGATGATGAGTTTTTGTTTTCCATTAAAACCTTCATAGAATGTTTAAATTCACTTATAATGGTTTTAAATGACATATATATGTATATTATAAATTATTTCATATTTTTTAATGAATATATATCTATAATAGTAAATAAAATGAATCTGGATCATGATTATTGGTAAAACCACCTAAATGAACTAATCGTATAACATTAAAGTTTTTACTAAATGAATTGTCACTGTGTCAGAACACATATGGGTATTTGAGATTATTTAAATATATAAAAGTAAATTAATATCATTTCATTTCACTTTTATATTTTTAGTTACATCTAAAAATAACTTTAAAAATTATTCACAATTGATCCGACCTTGGAACCATGAAACAAACGCCCTCAGAACAAAAAAGTTAAACATTATATCTCATTTAAATGGTTGTAAATGAACATAATGTAATTATATTAAATAAAATATATATGTAAAAGGTTATATATTAAGAAATTAATTAATATAATTGTATTATTTAATATTTTAAGTGCAAGTGTAGAATGAATCTAGATGTAAGGTAAGGGATCTCTCTAAACCACCATGTTTTCTTTAGGATAAGACCTTTCTCTCTATAAATAAATTTATATCTCTATTTTATTATATATAATAATTAAAAAATTTAAATATATTTCTATTACATATATACCTATCATGTTCTCCCTTGAATGGATAGGTTTATACATATCTTAAGTTCCTTCCTCAAATGCATTCTTTAAAAAACAAACCTGGTTAAGGGAAACTTTTCTATCCCTTAATTAATTTTTGTAACACTAATTTAAATTATTTATTCTCATTCATGATTTATGTAACACCCCAATATTCCATGGTACTCTTATCTTTGAATAATACAATAGCTTGCATTGTACGCAACTTTGAGTTCTAGCACACCACGACCAACCAAACTAGCCATTTAAAAATAGTTATAAATAGTAATACCCAATTTTTTAAATTTAATAAATTTTATTTTTTAAAATGAACTTCATTTTTGGATTTTTAATATCAAAATTATCTTAGGGTTAATTTTTGGTATTTTTTTGAAAACTTTCAATTTTTGATGAATAGTGAAAAACACTGTTATTATTTATAACTAACTTTTATTTAAATAATAATTATTTTTTATTTAAATTTATTTTAAAGTAAAAATAGATACATAATACTTATATTACCTCAATTTAATTCATTGGATTCATTTTATAATAAGATTAGATATATAAAATTTCATTGAACTATTTAACGTCATTTACCCACCTTCTAAACACATTTGCAAATTTGCATAAAATGCAATTTTACCGCTTCTTTAAATTGAATTTAAAAAATATGAAAGACATATTTTACATCTTTAAGTAAAATATGGTTCAATAGAATGAAAATAATTTTTGGTGAATAGTAACATTTGAATTTTATTTACCACGATTAAAGGTAAATATGGTAATTAAAGGTAAAAATGATATTATAATTAACCTAACACATGTCCTAATTATATTGGATAAGTGTTTTTAGACCAAAATAAATCTTAGTAATAAAATATTATCCTCTTTGATCCACTTGGATTAGATTAGTATATTTATTATTATTTTATTTAAAGAATAGTTAAAAGTGTTAAATTCAAATTTTAATAACTAAACCATTTTTAATATAGGGTTATAAATAAGATAAATTCGACTATAATTATTCATTATAAAGATATAAATATTTCCTACATCATGGTATTTTATTTATAATTTTTAGACATTAAATAGTTAAATTTATTTATGACACAATGATGATGTAGTAATTACCTTATTAATGAAATATTAAAATAATTGATATTATAAATATCCAAATAAATGTAAATTGAGACTTTTGATGCATTAAACTAATTTTATAGTTTAATATGACATTTTAGTATTTATTTAATGTATTTATTTCAATGTAATTAAGTTTTTTTGACTTTCAAAAAAACCAGATACTAAATAGTGTCAAAATTGACATAAATGGGTTTTTAAAAGAAATATTATATTATTAAATGATATAATATTCATAAAAATATAAGGTTCATCAAAAAGACTTATATAATGTTATATATTTCATTAATTAACCACTTTAGGTTCTCTTAGAATTTTATAGTAAGTTTATTAACCATGTAATATAAAAATACAAGAAGACATTCTAAAAGTTAAACTATTTAACTAAGAGTTAAATCTAAAATATAAGGTTAATATGGTGACCTAAACTTGTATAAAAACTATTTATTAATATTATTTAGACCCATAACCACATTATCCTAGAAATAAATTCATTTTTAGCCATTATAAAACGAAAATTATTTTATAATAAAATAATATTTCAAGATTTTCCTAAAGTGACTCTCACCTCTCTTATAAAATTGTACTTCCCTTTCTCTCAAAATAACACCTCCAAATCCATTTGGCTCGTCCAAACCCTGATCAAATATCTTCCCAACTACCCTAAATTAAACCTAGAGTATTTACTTTGATCATAATGCCAATCTAAGGAGCCCTTTTGATCAAATCAAAAGGAATCACCTGAAGAAGAGGTAATAATTTTATCACCTCTTTCAAAGTTCTTTTCTTCTTCCACTTCCTCTATCTTTGTTGTTTCCATATCAAAATAATAACTCCAGTAATTTCTAAATAATTTGATGTTATGATAAATATGTTACAACTATATTCATTATTCTATCCATCCTATGAATGATAAAGTCACCATTCGTGCGTACATACGGCTTACCGTCTCCATATCGTGGTGTAGTTTGTTATTTAACACTTCATTATTTGGATGGGTATAATACTGAGTATAATTGATGTAAATAATAAATATATAATTTTAATGATTATGTATATTTAATATACCATCCAACTACATATTATTTCACAATCAATATAATGATATTGTCGCTCGTGCGTACGTACGGATTACCGTCTCCACGAATACGGTGAGATTCATTCCCCATCGTAACCATTCAAGAATAATTTTTATTTTATAATTTAAAATAATGTTTAAGAACTTAATATTATTTTAAATATGAATCAAATACATACTATCCATAACGAACATGACTTATGTAACAAAACATATAAAGGAAAATGAATCATTTAACACCCAAAACAATGATACTACTGCAATATTATTAACAAATCAATATTAAAAGATCATATATGATATTATATTAATGTATGTGGTTCTTTTATAATTTAATAACAATGATTTATCTATTATACAGGAGGTTAACGTACCTTCAACTAAGGAAAAGTATAAGGTAAGGGTTATTTTTACAATCTCTTTATTATCTGAGGTTGTTTTTACGAAAGTATCTACCGAGACTTCTTTATCATCCATATTCATGTTTCTTAAAAATGTATTTCAAAAAAATACTATTTCCTAGAATATGGGTTAAAGTCATTTATATCCTTGTTTGTCTTTTTATAAAAAAAATTGAAAGGAATCTTTTCATCATTTTCCAAATAAGGTACTTTATTACCTTTTCGACAAATTAATGTAAGAATGTTTTTTTAACTTATACTATGGGAGCGGCTATTTTCCACCATTATAAAACCTTTGAATATTCACTTAAAATATTATAAGAATACTTTTAAAATAAATGTTTTCTTTTATAATTATGTTACTTTTAAATTATTTCAAAATAGAAAGAGATATTTCTCTCAAATAGTTTTGATTTTATCTATGTCAACATCCTTTAATGGATTTTACACTTGTTTGAAGATGATTTATTATGATACAATATTCCATATTGTATTGAAGGTTTGTTGATATGTTTGAATTTGGATGTGTTATTTTTATACCATTTATGGTTTATTGTTAAAGTATTAACATTTCGTATGCTAGTTTTAATACGAATTTTTATGTTATGTTTCAACCTTTTCATATGAGGTGTGAATTAGACTTAGTAAGTGATGGGTAGAGCCTGTTATAGCTCCTAGATGAATCAGTAGGTCTCATGAGACAAACTAGTGTCTTGGAACAAGGCCTTGACAAAATCTTATTTGTAGTATTGGCACGAGGCCTTTGTTATATGGTTATGATGCCCGACATTATGCATTCCATCATTATGAAATTAGCTATTGATATTATTTGTGATTATTAGACTAGTAGAATATCCATGTGAATAAGTAAATTGCATTATTTGATTTGTCTTTTCCATATTATGTTGAAGTTTAAGTTTAAAATTCTTGTATTTTAGTCTTATACATTGCCTTAAATTTTTACAATTATTTATGATAGTTTCCACTATATTGTTATCCTTACTGAGCATTCTAGCTCACCCCTTTATTATGTTTTATTTTTTACAAGATTTAAAGAAGTATATTATGATTCACCTATAGGTATAGGCCAAAGTATATGAGTGTGTTCAAAGGGGACACAATGTTGTTGTTTTTTTATTTCATGATGTAATGTAAAACTTATTTATGTATCTATTAATTCCAAGTCTATTAAAATAATCGGTCATTAGAGACTTGATATCTTATGATCATGATAATTTTATGTAACAATTCACTGACTCTGGATAACTAAGGTCGAGGTGTTACAGTTGGTGTCATAGAAGTTTAGTACAAACCTTGGAAACTAGATTTAGAAAAACTCTGATTAGAGAACATTACCCTAAGATAGACTTTGAGGATTAGTATAGAAGAACTTCCTAGAATTTGGGTAATATAGAGATTTTGTGAATTTTACAAGAAATATATCCCTTTCTAGATATGAGCAGGTAGAGGCAGCTCTGGCACAGATTTATCTAGGGGTAAAACCCGAAAACACCACTTTGAGCTAGACTCGAATGGGAACTAGTGCATGACAATGGGTCTTATTGCACTCATGGTTACAACAATCTCAGGGGATATGCTTATGATAATTCAAATTTTCTTTACAATCCATTATGAAGTATTTATGAGTAAATACTTACTCAAATAATTTTTGTATGATTATGGATTATATACATAAATTATTTAATTTATGTTAGGTATTTTACTAGTTTGGAATTTTGTATTGTGATTCATAAACAAATCTAGTGTATTCCATTGTTTAGAAATGGTGCCTAGTAGAAGGAATAGAAATTTTATCAACACATGTAATCCATGTAGGGATTTAACTCCTACTCAAGATAATTATAGTGGAGCTGGTAATAAAACTGGTGCTGAATAGCTTATAACCATACTGGTACAACTAACTCAGGTTATGAATAATAACCTTACCCATATGGAGCACCCTGATCTACAACGCAGAGGATCAATGTTAGACTACTTCATGAGGAAACAAACACCAAAATTAAATGGGACTACAAATCCATTTGTAGATAATAAATGGATAAGTTCTTTAGGGAAAATATCTCATGCTTTGGGGAGTAGCGAAAGGGAAAAAGTTGTCATGGTAGTTTATCACCTCACAGGAGATGTAGATCAATGGTGGTCATTAATTAAAAACATAAAGGATGATGAAGAAGTATCAAATATGGAATGGATGGAGTTTAATGATCTTTTATTAGAAAAATACTTTCCTCGTGAACATCGAGAGGATATGGAAATACAATTTCTGAGTCTAAGGAAAACAAAGGATGAGAATGTCACAAAGTATGAGGATAACTTTACAATGTTATAAAGGCATGTTGTAGATTATATACGTAACCCAAGAAGTAATATTGATTGATTCTTTTATGGGTAAAATACATTTCTTTGTCAATAATTAGTTTCACAATCCTTCTCATTGTACGAAGATATTGTCTCGTGTGCTATCAAGACAGAAAATTAATTCTCTAAGTATTACGACTTTAAATCAAATAAAGAGAAGAAGTGATATGTTGAACACTCTAGAAATGGAAATAAGGGGAATAAGGAAAAAAGTTGAATTTCTCTCTTGTAGTAAATGTGGGAAGAAACACCACGGTACTTTCCTGAAGGGAATGGGAGTCTGTTACAAGTTTGGAGAAAAAGGCCACCAAGCCCATGATTTCAAAGGAGATAAAGAGGTTATCAATATTGAATGTTTCAGTTGTAAATAAATGGGAATTATGAAAATTAATGACTTAACCATCAAGGAAACTTACCTCAGAAAATTCCAATATTATGTGATCACAATTGTATAGGTTGATGTTCTGAATGACATGGTGGCAGGTACATTAATCATTTCCTCAAATTTATCCAATGCTTTATTTTATTATAGATTATCGCATTATTTCATATCTTTCCAATTTTCCAAGAAAATTAGATATTTCCAATTTTATTTAATAGGGGAGTTGTTAGTCAAAACTCATAAGGGAAGTATCATTGCAAAGAAGTTTTCTGAATCAGTTACCATTATGGCATATAAACGTTCTTTATCTGCTGATCTCATCATCATACCCATGATTGAATTTGATATAATCCCTAGTATGGATTGGATTTCGGACCATGATATGAAAATTTATTATAAGAAGGAAGAGGTTAAAAAAATTTATGATGATAAGGAATACCTTGTCTTTATAGCAGAAACATCACCATCTGATTCTCATCTAGATCCACCCACAGTAGCTCTACTAAATTCAATTATTCGAGAGGAAGAGAGTGAAATAACTATGGTTGAGGAAGGGAATTTTCAAATAGAGGACGTACCTATTGTGTGATAATATTTTGATGTGTTTCCAGAGGATTTAACGGGACATCCTCCAGAACGAGAAATTGAGTTTTCCATTGATTTAATTCTTAGTTCAAGTTCCATATCGAAGAACCCTTATAGAATGGACACTGTGGGATTAGTGGAACTAAAGAAACAACTATAGTAATTGAGTAATAAATAATTTATTCACCCTAGTGTTTCTCTATGGGGATCCCTTGTTCTTTTTGTTAAAAAGAAAGATGGATCTATTAGGTTGTTCATTGACTACATGGAGATCAATTCTATAACAATAAAGAACAAGTATCCCCTACCTATCATTAATGATTTATTCGATAAAATTCATGGAGATCAATATTTTTCAAAGATTGACCTTCGATCTGGATATCATCAGTTGTGTATGAAGAAGGAAGACATTCCGAAGACAGCATTTCGTAACAGGTATGGGAGTTATGAGTTTACAGTAATGCCTTTTGGACTGACTAATGCACCCTCTATCTTCATAGATCTAATGAATAGAGTTTTAAATGAATATGTTAATGACTTTTTAGTGGTATTTATTAATGGTATCTTGGTATACTCTAAAAGCTATGAAGATCATGAAAATAACTTGCACAATATTATAAAGACTCTTAAAAGAAGTGAATTATATGGGAAGTTTAGAAAGTGTGAATTCTGGCTTCAGGAGATTTCTTTTCTTGGCCATATTATCTCTAAGGATGGAATATCTGTTGAACCTTCTAAGACAAGAGAAATACAAGAATATCCATAACCGATGAGTATAACCAAGGTATGTAGTTTTATTGGTTTATCAGGTTATTATCAGCATTTCATCCATAATTTTGTCTGATTTTATAACCCATTACCCAAGCTCACACGTAAAGGGGTTAAATTTTTTTGGAAAAAAGAGTGTGAAGAATGTTTTGAATAACTAAAGATAATATTATTCAATGCTCCTATCTTGAATCTGTCATCGAGGAATGGTGGGTTTGTTATTTATAGGGATTCTTCAAAGAAAGGAATTGGTTGTGTCCTTATGCAAAATGATAGAGTTATTGCCTATGCATCACAGAAGCTAAAAATTTATTAACAAAACTATCCTACTCATGATCTTGAGTTAGTATCTTTAATATTTGCTCCGAATAAATGGAGACACTATCTATATGGTGAAAAATGTGAGATATATACTGATCACAAGAGTTTGAAGTATATTTTCCCATAGAAAGAACTCAACATGAGGCAAAGATGATGGCTTGAACTACTCAAGGATTATGATTGCACTATACACTACCGTCTGGGGAAGGAAAATAAGGTGGAAGATTATTTGAACAGAAAATACCATGGAGTTTTGAACAAGATGAGAGTTTAAATGGATCTTATGTTCATGGATCTAGTAAAGATGGATATGGGAATAATCATGGAAGGTGAAACATCAATAATTTTTCAAATGGTTTCCAAACTATATTTACTAGAAAGGATAAAAAATTCTCAAACTGATGATGAGGAGTTTCAAAATAAAATTAAAGCTATGAATAATGGGAGATTTATTGACTTTGTATATGAAAATGGAATTTTGAAATTTGGGAAGAGAGTTCGTGTTCATGACATACCTAATCTAAAAATTAATTGTTGGATGATGCTCATAGCTCCAATTTATCTATACACCCTAGTAGCACTAAGATTTATATAGATTTGAAGGAACATTTTTTGTGGTAAAACATGAAGAGATATATTGCTAATTATGTGTCAAGATGTATGGTTTTTCAACAAGTTAAGGATAGAAGACAACATCCTAGAGGAGTCATGCAACCTATTCCAATACCTAAGTGGAAATGGGATGATATTACGATGGACATTGTCATGGGGTTACCAAAAACTCCTAGAAGGAATGATGCAATATGCGTCATTGTTGATTGCCTTACCAAGTTAAAACATTTTCTTGCTATAAGAGAAGATTTACCACCTGAATGTTTAGAAAGACTATATATTAATGAAGTTGTAAGACATCATGGAGTACCCCTATCGATTGTTTCTGATCATGATCCCCATTTCATATCAAGATTCTAGAAAATTATTCATAAATCCCTAAACACTGAACTTTGTTTGAGCACTACTTACCACCCTCAAACTGATGGACAATAAGAATGGACTATTTAAACCTTAGAAGACATGTTGATATCTTGATCTCTTGACTTTCAAGGTATGTGGGATCAATATTTTCCTATGGTATAATTCTTATATAACAATAGATTCCATTCAAGTATTCAGATGACACCATATGAAGTGTTATATGGAAAGAGATGTCGCACACCAACTTGTTGGGATGATGTTGGTGAAAGAAAACTCATAGACCCAAAACTTGTTAAGGAAACAATGGAAAAGGTAAAGATTATCCAAACGCACATCAAAGCAGCTCAAAGTAGGCAAAAGTGCTTTACTGATAATCGAAGTAAGGATTTGAAATTTCAAGTAGGAGATCATGTTTTCTTGAAGGTATCTCTATAGAAGGGTGTCACACAATTTGGTAATAAGAGTAAATTAAGTCCCAGGTACATCAGACCATTCAAAATTCTAGAACAAATTGGAGTTGCAGGTTACCTTTTGGTAATGCCCCCAAGTCTCTCCAAAGTTCATGATGTGTTCCATATATCACTATTGATAAAATACATGCCTGGCCCAATGCATGTACTCACCTATGAAGAAATTGAACTAGAACCCTATCTTTCTTATTATGAAGATCCAGTCAAGATTCTTGATACCAGAGAACAAGTGTTGAGAAACCGGACGACTTGTCTGGTAAAATTTATATGGAGAAACCATAAGATAGAAGAGGCAATGTGAGAACCTAAGGAACATATAATAAAGAACCACCTGAATATTTTTATGCAGTAATATTATAGAAATTTTGAGGATAAAATTATTTTAAGGATGGAATAATGTAACACCCTAGGCTTCCACGGTATGTTTCTCTTTGAATAATACAATAGCTTGTGTTGTACACAGCTTCGAGTTCTAACACACCACGACCAATCAAACTAGCCGTTTAAAAAATAGTTATGAATAGTAATACCCACTTTTTAAAATTTTAAATATTTTATTTTTTAAAATGGAATTTATTTTTTTGATTCGGAATATCAAAATTAACTTAGGGTGAATTTTTGGTATTTTTCTGAAAACTTTCAATTTTTGATGAATAGTGAAAAACACTGTGTTATTGTATAAAACCGAATTTTATTTAAATAATAATTGTTTTATATTTAAATTTATTTTAAAGTCAAAATAGATACATAATACCTATATTAGTTCAATTTAATTCATTGGAGACATTTTATAAGAAGATTAAATATATAGAAATTTATTGAACTATTTAACGCTTTTTACCCACCTTCTAGGCACATTTGAAAATTTGCATAAAAAGTAATTTTACCACTTATTTGAATTACATTTCAAAAATATGAGACACACAGTTGACATCAGTAAGTAAAATGCGGTTCAATAGGATGAAAATAATTTTTTGTGAATAGTAACTTTGGAATTTTATTTACCGTAGTTAAAAGTAAATAGGGTAATTAAAGGTAAAAATGATATTATAATTACCCTAACACATGTCCTTATTCTATTGTATAAGTTTTTTTCAACCAAAATCAACCTTAGGAATAAAATATGATCCTCTTTGATTCACTTGGATTAGTTTAGGACATTTATTATTATTTTATTTAAAGAGGAGTTAAAAGTGTTAAATTCCAATTTTAATAACAAAACCATTTTTAATATAAGGTTATACACAAGATAAATTCGACTATAAATATTAATTAGAAATATAAAAATATTTCCTAGATCATGGTATTTTATTTATAATTTTTATACATTAAATAATTAAATTTATTTATGAAATAATGATGATGTATTAATTATCTTATTAATGAAAGATTAAAATAATTGATATTATAAATATCAAAATAAATGTAAATTGATACTTTTTATGCATTAAATTAATTATATAGGTTAATATGACATCTTAGGATTTATTTAATTTATTTTTTTGAAGTAATCAAGTTTTTTGACTTTCAAAAAAAATGAATACTAAATAGTGTCAAAATTGACATAAATGAGTTTTTAAAACAAATACTATATTATTAAATGATATAAAATTCCTAAAAATATAAGGTTCAGAACAAAAATACTTATATAATGGTATATATTTCATTAATTCTCTTGGCATTTTATAGTAAGTTTATTAACCATGTAATATAAAAATACAAGAATACATTGTAAAAGTTAAACTATTTAACTGAGTTAAATCTAAAAGATAAGGTTAATATGGTGACCTAAACTTATCTAAAACATATTGGTTGAGAGGATTTCGACCCATACCCACCTTATCTTCAAAATAAATCCATTTTGAGGGATTATAAACTGAAAATTATTTTATAATAAAATAATATTTCATGCTTTTCCTAAAGTGAATCCCGCCTCTATTATAAAAGGGTATTTTCCATTCTCTCAAAATCACACCTCCATAGCCATTTGGCTTAGCCAAAACCTACTCAAATATCTTCCCAACTACACTCAATTAAACCTAAAGGTCTTACTTTGATTAGAAATCCAACCTAAGGATCCCTTTTGATCAAACTAAAAGGAAGCACCCAAAGAAGAGGTAATAATTTCATCACCTCTTTCAAAGTTCTTTTCTTCTTACAATTCCTCTTTCTTTGTTGTTTACATACCAAAATAATAACTCCAGCACGTTATACATACTGTGATGTTATTATAAATAAGGTATAACTATATTCATTATATAACAACCCTGCTTTTTATTACACACTTAAATATGATATATTACAAAAAAACCATCACTTGATACAACATAGAAGATCGAGAGGTCTAGTGTATTTGGGGTTTAGGAACATTACATAACAACTTAAAACATAAAATGCAACATCTTATTGAAAACTTCCTTTATATGACCACTACATTCCCTTGTACTTTTCATTGCATGGGATAACCTGAGGACATATATAAGAAAGGGGTGAGCTATAAAGCCCAGTAAGAGAGTAAAAAAGGCATAACATAAAGAATAAAATACATGTTAGGAAATAGTCATATAAATGGATCATAAAATAACATGAACATAAAGGCATGTTATAGAAAGATTATCATAACATGGAAATGTGGCAACAACACTTAACATGGAATTAGCATGATCCAAGGCTCATAGCACATGGAGAATAAGTAAACCCTCATTGCACTTGAATTAGAATGAGTAAAGCCTCATTTCACTTGATTTATCATGATACTAATATTTACCCAATGCATTTGAGCGCTATTAGGGCGCACCCTTCTTAAACATTTCATTTCATGCATAAGTGTGCCACATAGATCATACAACATGGATTCATTAACATCATAATTCATTCCATGAATAATAGATGTGAAATACATAAATTTAAGTACCCAATAAACAAGTACATGTGAATAAAGGTGAATACCCTTGATAGATGAGTGAGTATGGTATTCACTACACAATGATTTTGGTATGGAAATTTTGATGTAATTTCAGCATCATAATGACATCAACTAGAAATTTTTAAAATGGGTTGATGAGAGTGAAAGGTGTCTCTCATCATTTATACATTAAATTTATAGTAATGTAATCATGGGACATAATATACCAACATATGTAATGGAATTTAGATGCATAATATAAAATAATTTCTTGAATGTAAATGAGGAGAGAGAAATTCCTTACAGAATTTTGGCATGGTAATGGGTGTACATGGAATGAATTAATGAGAGAGAAAGGGGTCTCCAATCATTCAAATATAAAGAGGTAAGTATGGGGGAGGTGATAAACCATATCCCAATATTTATAATTTAAAATAAAATTTCATAACAATATTAAAAATGTTGGATAAAATGAGAATGGAAGAAATCTCTTACTTGGAAGTGTGATCCCAAAGGCTTGAGAGGGGCTTGAGAGAGACTTCTTGGGAGCTTGGGGCACCTTGGAAGGATTCTAGAGAGAGGAGGTCAGAAGTTGGACGAACTCAAAAGGATTTTAGTGAATAGTAAGTGAGATCTTGGGTGGGTTTATATAGGAAAGGAGAGGGAATTATTTATTATTTAGTTTTGGGACACCACACATTAAACTAATCAAAACCAAAAACCAGACCATGGTTTTTGCCCATGGTTTTTACTTAAGGGGAGTGGAAAAAAATATTTTATAATCCCAATGTCCAAACTTCTTAAACTAGGAGGGTTTATTATGCGGAGGTGAGTCACACTCTAAAGGAAATAAATTTAAAAAGATAAAATGTTTTATAAGTCTTGAAGGGTCCACTAAAGCTTTTCAAAATAAATAAAACAAATATAAAATCACATTATTTTAATGGTAAAACATATATTGTCTGAACATAATGTTTATATTATTTTATTACATCACTATTGGGTCATTATGATGTCATAAAACACATTATATATTTAAACGGTATTTAATTTTTACCCAAAAATTCAATTATCTCAGAAAATTATAAAAAATTATTTGTTGGATAATTTCGACATCCTGACTCCAAAAATAATATTCATTTTATCCAAATAATTTTCTAAATATGTTAATTTTCACTTTTAAAATAAAAACCAATATTTATCAAAAATTCATGGGTTTTGACAAAAATAGCTTTCAAGCCTTAATAAAAATTACAATTGTATTCATAAAAATTATACGATAATTTATACTTAATAAAAATTAATTTACTAGTAATAATATTTTATTAAAATATTATTTAATTCAAAAATACATTAATTTATCAAAATAGATTCCTTAGTTGAACATTAACTAAAAAATACTATTTGTGTTTTAAAAACTATTTACAAAGTAACAATAATAAAATGAATGTATATTCTTTATTATATAAAAAATAATGCACATAATTATAGTGTTAAGTTCTTGTTACATAACCCCTTATAACACCCGCATAAGACAGAAGGGTAAGTTGTGTGATGGTGACAGACTCTTGGGGTGGCTCGGATAACATCTCTCGGGTGGTAATCTCTATCAACTTCCACTTCTCCCGTAGGCGGTTCCATTAGAGATTAACATGTTGAATCTCAGCTTGGTCTTGGTCAAGATTAAAGCCCAATGATGCCACCTCCTTTCTGAGATCTGACAAATGGGCTTCATACGGGGCAAGTCTACTGGATGAGGCCATTGCTTCCTTTATCTGGGTAAATTGGATTTGTTAAAGCCCTATATTTATACTAATCATGTGATCACTATTAAATGTATGTATTATCAACGATCACAATTCTTAATGGTATTTTAAAAATCCAAAAACATAAAACCAAAGAAGTGCATACGTTTTACATAACCATAAGAAGACATTTAAATAGACCAAGAGGAATTTTCATTAATGAATTTTTGGGTCGTTACAATATTCCCCCCTTAAGAAATTTTTCCATTGAAATTTCATTTTCCCACACTAAAATATATGTGGGTAACTCTACTTCATCACTTCCTATTATTACCATATCACTTCTTCAAACTTGTGGTTTCTCCACAACACCTTGACGAGGGGCATTGTCTTATTTTGTAGAACTTTTTCTTCACGATCTAAGATCTTCACTGGTTTCTCATCGTAAGAAAGATAATATTCTATCTGTAATACCTATGAAGAGAGTACATGTGAAGGGTCCAGTATGTACTTCCTTAATAGGGATATATGAAATACATCATGTACTTTTTTCATGGTAGGTGGAAGTGCTATTCAATAGGCCACATCCCTTACACGGTCAAGAATCTTGAAGGGGTCGATGTACCTAGGACTTAACTTCCCCTTCTTTACAAACCTAATGAACTTCTTACATGGAGATATTTATAGAAACACCATGTATCCCCCTTTGAACTCAAGGTCTCATCGATGGTTATCTACATAACTCTTCTGTCGGCTTTGGGCTATCTTGATATGATATTGAATGGTTTTCACCTTCACTGCCATTTATTTGACCATTGTAGGTCCTAGCAGCTTATTCTCACCAACTTCATCCTAACATGCCAGTGTTCTACACCTTTTCCCATAAAGGGATTCATATGGTGTCATTAGGATGCTCGAGTGGAAACTGTTATTGAAGGAGAATTCAACCAGTGGAATATGTTGGTCCCACCCTCCTTTAAAGTCTATAGAACATGATCTTAACATATCTCCCATTGTCTGAATGGTTTTCTAATATTGGACATCAGTTTGAGGATGATAGGCCATACTGAAGTTTAGTTCAGTGCTTAGATCATGTTGGAGACTTTTCTATAACTTCAAGGTGAATCTCAGATCATGATCAGATACAATAGATAGTGGTACTCCATGCAGCCTTACCACTTCATTGATGTAAATCCATGCAAGTTGATCCAATGAGAAGTCCTCTTGAATCACGATAAAGTGAGTTGTCTTCATAAGTTGATCCACAACGACCCATATATCATTGTTTCCTTTGAATGTCCTTATAATTCTAGTGAAAAATTCTATGGTAATGTTGTCCCACTTCCAGGTTGGTATGGGTAGTGTTTGAATCATTCCCTTAGAATTTTGCCTCTCAACCTTCACTTGATAACATACCAGGTACTTTGATGTATATTCATCAATCTACCTATTCATATTGTCCCACCTAAAGTTTTCTTAGAGATCTCGATACATCTTTGTGCTCCCCTGGTGAATAGAGAAGATTGAGCTATGTGCGTCATTCAGAAGCTTCTTATTTATCTCTAGATCATATGGTACACATAATCATGACCCAAATATCACAATTCCATCATTGTCAACCATAAACTATAAGGATTTACCATTTCTAATAGCTTCCACCTTTTTCAGAATTTCCACATCATTTCTTTGAGCATCATTTATTTTCTCTAAGAGGGGTGGTTGAGCAATAATTTGAGAAAGGATTGATGATGTTCCTCCCTTAAAAATTATCATGTCCATCCTCTACAAATCTAAGAATATTGGATCCTACTCAATTCTCATAAATGACAGAATCACTGGATCATTTCTACTTAGAGCATCTTCCACCATGTTCTCTTTCCTAGGGTGGTAATGGATTGAGCAATCATAATATTTGATCAGCTCTAACCATCTTCATTGGTGCATATTCAACTCTTTATGTGTGAATATATACTTGAGGCTTTTGTGATCCGTGTATATTTCACACTTCTCCCCAAAGAGGTAATGCCGCCAAATTTTTAAAGTGAATATCACCGCAGCCAACTCCATATCATGTGTTGGATAATTCTTCTCATGAACTTTCAATTTCCTTGAATCATAGGCAATGACTTTTTCATTCTGCATCAACACACAACTCAGTCCCTTCTTCAAAACATCACTAAATACCACAAAAAGTTCTCCACTTGTGGGTAATGTGAGCACAGGTGCAGTGATAAGCCTCCTTTTCACTTATTGAATCTTTCTTTACATTCATCACTCCAAGAAAACTTTATTCCCTTCCGCGTTATCTTGGTAAGAGGGTTGGACAATCGTGAAAAATTTCTTACAAATCGTTGATAATATCTAGCTAACCCCAAGAATCTATGGATATCAGTTACTGATGTTGGCCTCGTCCATCCCTCAGTTGCAGCTGTCTTGGAGGGATCCATAGATATCCCATTGCTTGTGATGATGTGACCCAAGAATGAAACCTCCTTCAACTAGAACTCACACCTGCTGTACTTTTTATAGAGCTTCTCCTTTAGTAAGGTATCTAGTATAGTTCTTAGATGCTCCTCATGATCCTCCTTGGTTTTGGAGTATATTATAATATCATCTATAAGTACTACCACAAATTTGTCAAGGTAATCTCTAAAGACTCTATTCATCAAGTCCATGAATATTTCTGGAGCATTAGTGAGTCTGAAAGCCATTACTATGAATTCATAGTGCCCGTATCTTGTATGAAAAGAAATCTTGGGGATATCTTCCTTCTTCACCCTTATTTGATAATATCCTAACCACAATTCCACCTTAGAGAAGTATTGTTCTCCACATAGCTGATAAAACAAGTCATCAATTTGTGTTATAGGATACTTGTTCTTTATCGTGATTTTATTGAGCTCACTATAATCAATGCAAAGGCACATTGACCCATCATTCTTCTTGATGAAGAGGACTGGTGCACCCCATAGTGAAGCACTTGGGTATATAAACCCTTTATCTAGATTCTTCTTTAGTTGTTTCTTCATCTCCTCAAGCTCCACAACAACCATTCTATATGGAGTCTTGGATATTGGCAATGCCCCAGGTATAAGGTTAATTGAGAATTCAACATCTCTTCTAAGAGGAAGACCAGGAAATTCCTCGGAAAACACTTTAGAAAATTCCCTCACAATAGGAAGTTCTTCAAGGATGGTTGTCTCCTTGAACTCAATCATCTGAGCCAGATATGCATGCTTATAGGGCAGTAATATCCACACTTGAGATGATGGTGTTAAATAATATTCATCTTCCTCCTTGCACTTGTATAGAATTGGGGGTCTATTCTCCATATGGAGAGTGATTTCCCTCTCATGGAAATTTATGTTGGATCTATATAAGTAAATTCAATCCATGCCATGAATTGCATCAAATTCTACTAGAGGGAGTATGAAAAGGTTCACTAAGAATTTCAATCCACCGATTATGATAGGGGAGGAGTTATATTCATGGGATGAAATGATTTCCACATTTTCAGTACTCATCGACATCTTCAATTCCATGATTTGTGGTAGTGTTGGGATTTTTCTACTAAACCTTCGAGATGTAAAATAATGTGTAGAACCAAGATCAAAAAGTACGTTCACTATTCTTGAATAAATAACTAACATATATGTAACCACTTTGTTGTCGGGGTTCACTTCAATGGTAGTGATGGAAAAAGCTCTCCCTTTCCACCTTGGAGGTTGTTGGTTGCCTCCAAAACCCCTTGGCTTAGGGCACTAATTTTCAAGATTTCATGGTTCTTTGTAGTTAAAGTAATGAACAATGCATTGAGAGTCAAACAGAGAATTCTCTCCTCTATCGCAGCCATGGTTTTTTCTTGCCGGTAGTTAACAGTGAGGTGTCCTTCTCTTCCACACCTAAAGCATTTCATTGTCCCCTTCAAGTAATTTCGGGGGTGCTTCTTTCCACACCTTTGGAAAGTGGGGTGCTGGATCTTCTTAGAACCATTGGATTTATCCATCAAACCTCTAGTTTTGAATTCTAACTTATGCTTCTCATACCCATGATACACCTGAGATTATCCAATATTCATTTCGACCTTGAGGGCACATTATACAATTTCCTCATAGCTGTCGAAGTCACAGATCTCCAAGGATTTCTGCAGGGTAGGTCTTAGCCCACCAAAGAAGAGGTCAACCTTGTATTTAGGGGCAACAACAAACCTGGAGGTGTATCATGCAAGCCTTGTGAAGTTTTCCTCGTACGCTCTGATGGATTCATCATCTTTTTTCTTTAGGGAAAGTAATTACCTTTCCATATTAAGAAAGAGGTTGTGAGGAAAATATTTATCAAAAAACATTTTCTGGAAATCCTTCCATTTCAACGCCCCAATCTCCTCCTCAAGCTTTGTATTTTTTATCAATGTCCACCATTGATCGGCTTCAACCTTTATACGATAAGCAGCCAGAATAACCTTCTCTTGTTCGGAACATTGAAGGATATAAAAGATATTTTCAATGGAGTTGATCCATTGTTCGGTGATTAAGGGATCAGATGATTCATTAAAAGTAGGAGGAATTTGTCTCATGAAGCTTTCGATACTGACTTGTCATTTCTTAGGGGGGCTTAACGTTCCTCTTTACCCATGTTTCTATTCAAATCTTGAGTTAACTGAGAGAGTATCATGACAATGTTTGTGATTCCTGCTCCCATAGAATTGGGCATCTCATTAGAACAGTCATCGCATTGATCATCACATCGGTTGTTAGCCTGATTTCTCCTATTACCATCCATTGTCTGTAATAAAAGGAAAGTGAGTGGTGACACATAAAGGGTAATACAAGGACAAAACTAATGACTTATAAATAAATTTTATTTCCTTAACTTATGAATCTATAGGCTTCAATCTATTTTATCCATAATTTTATTTCTAGAATATATTCTTAGGGGAAATTTTTTTAATTCCCTTAATAATGTTCATAATAATCTTTTGAATTTACCAAATTATATCCCCTAGGAGTGTCATAACCAAGAGTGCAGCAAGGCTCGTTGTCATGTACCAGGATACCCCGGGTCAAGCCTGAAACTCCTTGTTATATTTTTCACTCCTAGGTACATATGTGTCGGAGCCGCCTCTACCTGCTCATATCCAAACAGGGATGTATTTTCTTAATAAACCACTTACTCAATACTCACAAAAATTTAGGGATGTTCTTATTATAATTAGTCTTATCCCTAAGTCTTTCACTATGGTTTTCTAATCCTAATCCCAAAAATAACTAAACCTATCCTCTGATATTAACTATAACAACCTTACTTTTTATTATACACTTAAACATGATATATTAGATAAAAATATTTACTTGATACAAAATAGAATATCGAGAGGTCTAGTGTCTTTGTCGATTAGGAACATTACATAACATCTTAAAACATAAAATGCAACATATTATTGAAAACTTCCTTTACATGACCACTACATTCTCTCGTAATTAGCATTGCATGGGATAACCTAAGGATATAAATAAGAAAGGGGTGAGCTATAATGCCCGGTAAGGGAGTAAACAAGGAATAACATGAAGAATACAATGCATGCTAGGAAATAGGCATATCAATGGATCATAAAATAACATGAACATATAGGCATGATATAGCATGATTATCATAACATGGAAATGTAGAAACAACACTTAACATGGAATTAGCATGAGACAAGGCTCATTTCACATGGATCATGAGTAAACCCTCCTTGCACTTGAATTATAATGAGTAAAATCTCATTTCACTTGATGTATCATGAAACTAATCTTTACCCAATGTATTGGAGCGCTATTAGGGTGCACCCTTCTTAAACATTTCATTTCATGCATAAGTGTCCCACATAGATCATACAACATGGATTCATTAACATAATAATTCATTCCACTAATAAGATATGTGTAATACATAAATGTAAGTCCTAAATCAACAAGTACATGTGCATAAAGGTGAATACCCTTGATAGAGGAGTGAGTATGGTATTCACTACATAATGATTTTGGTATCGAAATTTTGGTGTAATTTTGGCAGCATAACAATATCAAATAGAAATTCATAAAATGGTTTTATGAGAGTGAAAGGTTTATCTAATCATTTATACATTAAATGGAAAGTAATGGGATCATTGGACATAATATACCATACTAAATAGAACTTAGATTCATAATATAAAATAATTTCTTAAATGTAAATGAGGAGAGAGAAATTCCTTACGGAATTTCGGCATGGTAACAGTTGTACATGGAAGGAATTAATGAGAGATAAAGGGGTATCCTATCATTAAAACATAAATAGGGCAGTATGGAAGATGTTTGAAACCAAACCTGAACATTTATAATTGAAAATAAAATGGCATAACAATATTAAGAAACATGGATAAAATGAGAATGGAAGGAATCCCTTACTTGGAAGTGTGATCCCAAAGGCTTGGGAGTGGATTGAGAGAGACTTATTGGGATATTGAGGCGCCTTGGGAGGATTCTAGATATAGGAGGGTATAATATGGATGAACTAAAAAGTATTTGAGTGAAGGATAAGTGGAAGCTTGGGTGGGTTTATTTCGGAAAGGAGAGGGAATTCTTTATTATTTATGTTTGGGACACCACACATTAAACTAATCAAAACCACAAACCATCCCATGGTTTTTTCCCATGGTTTTTTTTTAAATGGGAGAGGAAAACAATATTTTATAAGTCCAATGTCCTAAGTTCTTAAAATAATAAGGTTTCTTATGTGGAGGTGAGTCACACTGTCAAGAAAATAAATTTTAAAAGCTAAAATGTTTTATAAGTCTTGAAGGGTCCACTAAATCTTTTTAAAATAAATCAAAAAAACCTAAAATCACATTATTTTAATGCTAAAACATATATTGGCCGAACATAATGTTTATAGTATTTTATTACATCACTATTGGTTTATTATTATGTCATAAAACACATTATATATTTAAACGATATTTAATTTTTACCCAAAAATTTGACACTCAGAAAATTATGAAAAATTATCTATTGGATAATTTCGATGTCTTGATTCCAAAAATATTATTCATTTTATCCGAATAATTTTCTAAATATGTGAATTTTCACTTTTAAAATAAAAACCGATATTTATCGAAAATTCATGGGTTTTAACAAAAATAGCTTTCAAACCTTAATAAAAATTACAATTGTATTCATAAAAATTATATGATTATTTATAATTAATAAAAAATAATTTACTAATAAAAATATTTTATTAAAATATTAATTAATTCAAAAATCCATTAATATATCAAAATATATTCCTTAGTTGAACATTAACTAAAAAATACTATTTTTGCTTTAAAAACTATTTACAAAGTAATAATAATAAAATGAATGTATATTCTTTATTATAAACAAAAATAATGTACATAATCATAGTTCTAAGGTCTTGTTATATAACCCCTTATAACACCCACATGAGACCAAAGGATAAGGTGTGCGATGCTGCAGACTCTTGGGGTGGCTCAGATAACATCACTTGGGTGGTAATCTCTATCAACTTCCACTTCTCTCATAGGCGGTTCCATTTGAGCTTAACATGTTGAAGCTCAACTTGGGTTTGGTCAAGAGTGAAGACCAATGACACCACCTCCTTTCCGAGCTCTGAAAAATGGGATTCATATGGGGAAAGTCTATTGGATGTGGTCATCGCTTCCTTTGTCTAAGTAAATTGGATTTGTTAAAGCCCTATATTTATACTAATCATGTGATCACTGTTCAATAGCTATATTATCAACGATAACAATTCTTAATAGTATTTTAAAAATACAAAAACATAAAACCAAAGAATTGAATATGTTTTACATAACCAAAAGAAGAAATTTAAATAGAACAATAGAAAGTTTCATTAATGAATTTTTTGGGCCATTACACATTATTTTATCGATCATATGAATGACAAAGTCGCCATATGTGTGTATGTATAGCTTACCATCTCCACGTCGTGGTGTAGTTTGTTATTCAACACTTCATTATTTGGATGGGTATAATAATGAGCAAAATTTATATAAATAATAAATATTACATGTTAATGATTCTATATGTGTAATATACCATCCAATTACATACTATTTCACCATCAATAGAATGATATTTTCTCTCGTGCGTACGTACGGATTACCGTCTCCACGAACACGATGAGATTCATTCCCCATCGTAACCATTCAAGAATAATTTTCATTTTATGATTTAAAATGATTTTTAAGAACTTAATATCATTCTGGATATGAATCAAATACATCCTATCCATAATAAACATGACTTACGTAACAAAACATATAAAGGAAAACGAATCAGTTAACACCTGAAACAATGATACTACTGAAATATTATTAACAAAGATATATCAAAAGATCATATATGATATCATATTTATGTATGTGGTTATTGTATAATTTAATAACAATGATTTAACTATTATAAATGAGGTTAACGTACCCTCAACTAAGGAAAAGTACAAGGTAAGTATTAATTTTACAATCTCTTTATTATCCAAGGTTGTTTTTATGAAAGTATCTACCGGGACTTCTTTATCATCCACATTAGTTTTTCTTAAAAATTTATTTCAAAACATTTTTACTATTTCCTAGAATATGAGTTAAAGTCATTTATACCCTTGTTTGACTTTTTATAGAATGTTTTGAAATGAATATTTCTGTTGTTTTCTAAACAAGTAACTTTATTACCTTTTCTAAAAATTAAGGTAAGAATGTTTTTTTAACTTATACAGCGGGAGCGGCTATTTTCTGCCATTATAACACCTTCAAAGATTCCCTTACAAGCTTATAAGAATATTTTCAAAATAAATTTTTTCTTTTATAATTATGTGACTTTTAAATGATTTCAAAATAGAAATATATATTTATCTCAAATAGTTTTGATTTCATTAATGTCAACATCCTTTGATGGATTTTACACTTGTTTTAAATTGATTTATTATGATACAATATTCCATACTGTATTGAAGGTTTTGTGATATGTTTTACTGTGTGTGTGCTATTTTTTATACCATTCATGGTTTATGGTTAAAGTATTAACATTTCATATGATAGTTTTAATAGGAATTCTTATGTTATGTTTCAACATTTTCATATAAGGAATGCATTAGACTTAGTAAGTAATGGGTGTAGACCTCTATAGCTCCTTGATGCATCGGTAGGTCTCATAAGACAAACTAGTGTCTTGGAACAAGGCCTTGAAAAAATATTATTTATAGTCTTGGCACAAGGCCTTGACTATGTGGTTATAATGTCCATCATTATGCATTCCATTATTATGAAATTAGTTATTGATGTTACATGTGATTATTCGACTAGTAGAATATATATGTGAATAAGTAAATTGCATTATTTGATTTATCTTTGCAATATTATTCTAAAGTTTAAGTTTAAAAGGATTGTGTTTTAGTCTTATACATTTCCTTAAATGTTTATGATTATTTATGATAGTTTATTCTATATTGTTATCCTTACTGAGAATTTGAATTCACCTCTTTCTTAAGATTTCTTTTTTCTAGGATGTGAAGAAGTATATTATGATTAACCTATAAGGATATGCCAAAGGATATGAGTGTGTTCAAAGGGGGAACAATATTGTTTTTTTATTTCATGATGTAATGTAAAACTTATGTATGTATCTAGTACTTATAAGTCTACTAAACTAATCGGTATTTCAAGACTTGATCTCTTGTGATCATGCCAATATTATGTAAAAATGCACTGACTCTGGGTAACTAGGATTGGGGCATTACAATTTCATTAAATTAAAGAATATTTTAGGTGTAATAATTATGGTTTACCTCTGTTTTTAAAGAAAATTCCATGTTCATTCTTTCTTCAAAATTATTAACCTAATTCTATAAAACGTCGTTTTGAAAGTTCATTTCTATACCAAATTATCTACACTTTTTCATGATTTTTTTTAAATAAACACCAAATTTTAAGAATATTATTATTTATTTAGATATGAAAAAAAATATTTAATTCTTTATTTTTTTTGGAATCTTTATCAAATATCATTTTATTGTGATATGAGGCAGTATTATGTAAACCATTTCCTTCCATGTGAATTTCTTATGTTTATTCCTTACGTTTTATTTCCATTTATTGCCCACATAATCATGTACATGTTTTGATGGGTATACCTGGATATAATTCCATTTCATTAGGTAATTTTTTTGTATCATGAGATGATATGTATGCGATTATGGAGTAAACCTAATCCATGATGGGACTATGTCCACTGTGTGAAGCTGTCATAGCAGTTAGACTTGAATTATTCTTATGCCATATTTCATGTTATTGAAACATTCATATATCTCCATGATATTATGATTCAATGTTATTTATTTTATATTCCCAAATGACTATTCATGAGCCTAGATATTTATAATATCATTTTATAACTTTTGAATCATATGTTATGCCTTGTTATCATGTGTATTCCCTTACTAGGATTTTTATCTCACCCCTTTTATTTATGTATTACACAGGTTATTATATGAATTTTTAGGAGGTAAAAAGGATTTATAAGGTCACTATGGAATTTAAAATAAATAATTTTTATGTTAGTTTTACTTTAATGTATTATGAACATAATCTTCCAAAGGCACCAGGTCACTTGATATTTGGATTGTGTTTATTGTATATTTATGTTAAAAATGATGTAATAATATGTGTAAAAGGATTGGTTCACTATAAATAGAGAATAATAAATCATTATAGAACTAAATAAAACATAAAATAAAATAAAATTAGTAAATAATAGAAACACTAGAAAAAGGTTGCATAAATCATGTGTCGACCTCTCCCTTTTGCACTTTTGGCCTCCTATTCATCTTGTAGTTCCTTGGTATCCATCTTCTTAAGTAATGTTCAAACCTCGGATATCCTTAATCCTTTAATTTCAGAAATTTTTCTTCCTCCTAGGGTTTCTCTCTCAATTATAGTCTAATCTTCCTTTTAAATATGCAGCTTTTGTCTTTGCGCTTAATTGAAATATCATGCAAAAAATAATCCATGTATTCTCCTCTTAGTGGTTGTATGAATGTTGATTTGTCATCACAAAGCCTCATCTTGAACCATAGTTGAGTCCCTAGAAGTCTTCTAATGATCATACTTCAGTAAATATTTATAAATTCCTAACCCATACACTACTTGAAATAACACATATATAGGTGTGAGATGACACGTATGTTGGTTAAAGATTACTCATACATAGGTTCAAGATGATTCACAAGTTGGTGTGATATGAATCATACATTGGTGAAATATGACTCATAATCAGGTGAAAATTACACTTACATAGTGTATATTCAAACACATACATAGTGAAAGACATGTACACAAGTTTTTATCACTCATACATAGGTGAAATTGACACTTATAAAAAGATAAAATAACTCATACACACCATCATAATCACTCATATGAACTCATGATTTGACCATTTCTCCATGATTTCTTGGAGAAAATTAATCCACATAAATCATCCAAGCATCACCACCTTCTTTAATAGTTATCTTATCAATCATGACATCCAATGTCACATCCATTATCTAAGTCCTTCACAATACCAAGGTAAATGGTAATTAGTATAAAACTATTCATATTATTAAAAAAACAAGTAATTTAATTAAATTGCTATTTTTTCATTTTTAAAAATATTCACATAATCAAATTATTTTAAAATTTAATTAAAAACTCATTAAAACTCAATGAATAAATAAATATTAGGTAATAAAATGAATTTAATATCAATAAAATATCATGAATTTATAAACAATATAAATTCCCCCACACTTAATCCTTAAACTCTTAGACATGATAACTTTAAAAAAATTAAAAAATAAATATTTAAAACACAATAAAATGTGAGTTATTTTATTAAACATCGTGGTTCCAAAACTTATCATGCCTACTTAATGTTCTTAATTCCATTTTACTCATTAAATACATTGAATTAATTTCCAATTTTTTTATCTTCTTATGCTCACTTATACCTTCCTTTCTAAACATACTTCACTCATCACTCAATTATTAATTTCAATAAAAGTTGTTTCATTCCATTTTCATTAAAGAGTCATCATGGTATTAATTAATTTCTTTATATCCACCATATGATCGAATTATTTTTGTATATCATGAGTTATTTTTAGGGTTGTTATTAGGATTAAGTTTGGTGGTTTCTTATGATAAAATTATGAGTTTCATTTAGAATATTGGGCTATATGTTGAAACATAATGCATGATTTCCTAGATTCCTTCAAGAATGAATTCCTCCCTTGTCTTCTTCTTTAATTTATATATCTCCCTTCCCATTGATATTTGGTATAAATGATCAAACCTTTTTACATTTCAGTAGTATCAAACCATTCTTCTCTCTGTTTCCTTCAGCAGGTTTCAAAATATATTATTTTTTCCCTAGAATTCTCTTGAATATAGAGAGGGACTTTGTATTTTTCTCAGTAGTTGTGAGATATATCTTGAACAAGATTAGTAAGTGTTTCCCTTATTTATGATGTGTTCCAAGGTATTTTTTTCCAATAGCTTCATAGGTTCTTTCAAAACATCTTCTCAAAATCATCTTAACAGACTTTGTTATTTGTACAACAGATTGAAACTCCCATTAAACTTCAGATATCCTCCAAAATCCTCTTCAATTTATAATATATTATACTTTATATAAATACATCATCAATGATATAGTTATTTTTCCTCTTTCCCCTTGTATCATTGTTTCATCGTGAATTTAGACCAAGAACTTTGTGTAAAATATAATTTTTAAGGGAAAGAGAGGTCCCTTTCACTTAAAAACAATAGTAGACTTCCATGTCCATATTTTTATGATATATAGAACATATTACCATACCTAATAGAATTTTTTTATCATAAATTAGTATCACAAAATTTTTAGAACTTATTCTCATTTGTTCAAACATATTTTACAAAACATGTAGTTTTAGCTCACTTCCACCCTTCCCCTACACTTGAATTCAACCTAGATCAAGCATCATCTTCTATATTAAGGTTGATAGGGATTTTTGGATTGTGATTTTGATTACTAAAAATTTTATTCATGGATACTAATAGATACAATGTTTAAATGTTAAGGTAGTCTAGAAATTAAATTCTATTGAAAAATGGGAACTAAAATCAAAAGGATGCATCAATCATTTATTGCACAAAGTCTTCAAATGCTCCAAGGTTTTAACAAGATTATTCAATAAGATCTAGTAATTAATGTAATTCTTGGTTCTCTCAATATAGAGGTAATTTTATGAAAATATAAATGTATATTTAGAATCCTATTGGGTAAGGGTTTAAAATGTAAGATAGTATTTCATAGTATGAGATTCAAAATTCAGTGGTCCTTACATAAATTTTCCTCACTTGGAATTTTAAAACATGTTCATTTAAATATTTATCTAAGGTGGTTAAATGGGTAAAATCAGTCCCTAAACATTTTAAGATATTAAAAATTTATAAGGTTATTCAAATTAATCTCAATAGGTTTTAAAAACATAATAAAAATTGAAAAAGAAACACAAAATTATGAAAATTACAATAAATTTTGAAAAAAAAAGAAAGATAAAATTTGAAAAATTCTAAACTAAAAAGCTTCCATACCTAAAACTTAAATTATGTAGTATATTAAATAAATTTTAACAAATTCATAATTAAACTATATTTTAATGTAATTATAGAAATCGGTCTAGTGTTTAAGAGAGGTATAACCTAGTGGGCCTTCACTCATAAATGGGTTGGAAAAATGTATCCTCCTCCATTGGTTCTTAGGGAAATTTTTTATAATATTTATTCATCTTATACCCATTAATGGTAAATGGTTTTCTTATTATTCCTTTATAATCTAAAAAAAACCAAAAGGATATACATAAGTGGATATAAATAGACCTTCAAATCCAGAATAAAGTTTACCTAAAATTAGCTTGAGTCGTGATTTGTAAACCAACTCTTGGTCCCTTGGATAGAAGTATTTTTGTTTAATGATCCTATCATGAGCTACTTTATACCTTTATCTATAAATTTTTTAATTCTAAAAATATTCTCTTCTTATTTCTTCAAACTCTAACAGTTTCAATTTTCTCTCTTTACCAACTCTGTCTATGTATAAATTTATCTCTCTGTACCTAGAAGTCTTTGTGTTCTAACTCCATGGGTAGGTGGTAGATATTTCTATAAAATAGCTTATATAGACTCATTACAATAGGGGTTTTATAGGTTTTCATATAATAACATCATATGTATTCCAACCTTTAGCTCTATTATTTTTTGGTTTGGTTTAATATTTTTCTCTAAAATCTATTTGATCTTCCCATTTGACACTTCATCTTGGCCATTTTTTTGTGGGTGGTAGGGTGATGATGTCTTATGATTAAATATATAATTTTTTAGTAAATCATTCATGATCCAATTGTGAAATTGTCTCCCTTGTCACTATTGATATCTCTTAAAACACAAAACCTATAAAATATGTTAGCTATGACAAAAGTAAATACAACATTTGAATCATAAATTTTGGTGGAATTAGCTTCCACATGTTTTGAAATATAATAAACTACAAGCAAAGTGTAAGAATCGCTATAATTCATAAGAAAAAGTTTCAGGAAATCTATTCTCCATGCTTCAAAATTTCACAAAAATTGATTTCATTTTGTTGAATTTCTTATCTTTTAGATATGTTACCTTTGAATTGACATTGATCGCGCCTTTTTAAAAAATCATGAGCATATATATATAAGATAGTCTAATAAATTTAAAATTATAAAACTTTTATTATTATTTTTTAGGGTCCAAAGTGTCCTCCACATGCTATAGTGTGGGAAAATTCAAAAAAAATATTGGATCTCACTCCCAGGTAATAATATTCCTATCACTTGGTCATTGAAAATTTTCTAAAGATATATATATTTAAAATGTAAATTTTGAGTCATATTTAAATATTTTAATTTATTGTGGATTGATGTGAGATGGAACTTGATATATTACTCTAAATTTGACCATATAATCATACCAAGTAACTTCACTTTCAAATAAATAAAAATGATCTCCTAGAATGTTGTCATTTATTTTTTCTTGGTTAGAATCTATACATCCAATGTGTTGGGTAGTCTACTCAGGTAATCAAACACTTGGTTCAAAGCTCCCTTTTAATCTTTAATCTCTAAAATGAACTCTTAAAGTAACAAAATCTATCTGAATATCATGTTACTTTATTCTACCTTATGCATCAAGTACCAAAGATCTACATAATTAGGAAAAACTGTGATTTTAGTTCCAAGTAGGTAAGATCTGAATTTTTATAAAGAAAATAAAAATACTAGAAACACATTTTTAGTGGTTATGTAATTAATCTAGGTATCATCCAATATTCTTTGAATCATAGTCAATGACTTGATTTTTTCCTTCAATTCTTTGAGAAATATCTTCTCCCACACTTTGATTAGAAGTATCAGAAAGTAACTCAAAAGTTTTATCCTAGTTTAGTGGCTGCATCACTGTTGGGGTGATTAATATTCTATTGAACTCATAAAGATATTACATGAACTCATTATCAAAATCAAAACCATATTTCTTTAGAATTAACCTAGAAATATTCTGAGAAATATTATTAAAATAATTTAAAAAAATTCTATAGAAACCCACATGTCCTAAAAAGATATAATAATTTTAACAGAATATTGGTAAGGAAATTAATTTATCACTTAATTTTAGATTTATCCACATCAATTCCATTTTATGAAATTACATTCCCAAGAACTATTCCTATTTCCACCATAAAATTACACTTTTCAAAATTCAAAACCTAGTTATTATTAATGAAATTTTTTGAAACCTTTTTTAAATTTTTCAGGCAATGATTAAAAGAATCCCTAAAAATAGTGAAATCATTTAAAAATACCATCAGTATATCCTCATTGTGATCAAAAAAGATACTTACCATACACCTCTAAAAGGTTCATGGTTAATTATACAATAAAAAAGGGAATATTTTTATAGGAAAATGTTTTAAATGTATATGTGAAAATGGTCTTCTCTTAGTCCTCTAGAGCAATGTGTTCCTAAAAGTATCCTAAAAACCCATCCAAAAAAAAATCATGTTTCCCCTACCAATATTTCCTAAATATTTTCAATATATTGAATAGGGAAATTATCTTTCCTAGTCACCTAATTCAACTTTCTATATTCTATAAAAACTCTCCATCTATTCTAAATTCTCAAAGGGATTGACTCATTTTGGTCATTCCTCAGAATGGTCAATCCTATTTTTTGTAAAAAATGTGAATGGGGTTGGCCTATTGTGATTATGAAATGGTGTAAATAATGTATTCCAATAAAATATTCTTTATATACTTCTTAACAACATCTATCATGGTTGGGTTGATCCTTCTTCAAGGCTACCTAACAAGTTTGGATCATTCAACAAGTATAATTATATGCATGAATATTTTAGGATTTATGCTTGTAATATCACCTAAATTATAACCTATTACTTGTAAATTATCTTTAAAAATATCAATATATTTATGTTCTTTATTTTTATATGGATTAATATAAATTATGACTTGTAGTTTATCTCCTTTCATGAGGTACATATACTTCAAATCAGTGGGAAAAGGTTTTAATTCAAAATTTAGGAGTTGGCCTAAAAATAAAACCTAATTTGGGTTTCTTACCTCTAAATATTGAATATCCTATAAAAAAGATGAAATATCATAATATTATTTATAGAAAAAAATCATATATATAAAAAAACAAAAAAAAATTATCTTCCTCTAATATAAAAATAGATTTTCCATATTTAGGATCAACCTAGTTCTCCAAGGGATTTTAAATCATTAAATGTTTCCCTATAGATTAAAATTATTATGATATACCTGGATATTCATTGGGTTAATCCTATTATATGTGGTAAAAAGTAATAATTGAATGATCCTATGATGGTTTATTTATATATTCAAAGATATTAAAGTGTATAGTGTTTTCTTTTCACTCCATGGTGAGTGTTACTTATTACACATTGATGATGGCCTTGTTTATCTTTAATAATTGTCTACCCAGGATGATGATTGAGTGGGAGAGTAATTTATCTTTCTTTATTTTCAACACAAAAAAAGAATAATTGGAAGATCAAATTCTGAACTCTCACTAGAACATCCTCTAAGACTTCTATTAGAAATGTTGTAGATATTTTTGTTAGTTATACCACCACTCATGTTGGATTTAACTATACCGTATACAAATATGTAAACAAATAGTGGTACATGAAATTAATGGAATCTACTAAGTCACATAAATCATCTAAGAATGTCTTGAAACCAATATTGAATGGGATATAAAATTTCTATAGATCTTGAAAGTTTTCCCAATTTGACCCTATCATTATCTTGAAGACTCCTTTTTTAAAATATCCTTCAGAAACTTAGAATAATTTGGTATTTGTTTAATAACTTCTAAAAGGTTAATATTGATATCAAATTTTTAGAATGTTTCCATAATTTCTTTTTGTATTTGTTCCTCTTAAATCTTTTTGGATTGTATCATTATTAATGGGAATGGGAGTGAAAGGACTTTATTATATATTTTATACCTCTAGAATGGTTTCTTTTTTATCATAGATTTTTATTCCTCATATTTATTTTCTTATTACTTGGACTAATTTTTAGGAATCTATCCATATTTTTCAAATTCATTTTTCTCAAGTTTTGGTCTAGTCTCCTCAATTTTAGGTGCTTCTGGTGATTGAATTTCTATACCACTTGTAATTTTAATCATCCTCTCATTTCACTTGGGATTAGGGACCAAATAATCTGGTAGTGTTTTTAGATTTTAAGTGGTATTTTTACTAAACTACTGAGTTGATTTTTTAGTTTATTTACTTTAAATTTTCCACTTCAGGTTCTTATTGATACTATTTAGGTGGTTGTGCACTGGTGGTGGTTTTTTTAAAGGGTTTATTTTATTGAAAAGTATGGTGTTTTTTGTAAGTAGGTTTGGTATATGGATGATTGTATTATTGTTGTAAATGTGGTAGATATTGGTAATGTTTGTTTTGCTGCTAGAATGGGGGTAGTTGTTGGTACTGATTATTATGGGGGTCTAGTAAGATTATTCTGGTTTATGAACACATATTATACTTGGAAAGGATCTATCTATTCTCCATTGGGATTCTAAAATTTCATTTGTTGGAAGGTTGTTCCATAACTCTATATTTCCTACACCTTAGCACACTGGTCAGTGAAATGGTGATCGAATAAACATAAACCACATACCATAGTGGGTGCTTTTTGTTCACTTTTTTGTTTCAAGGACATTTTCTCACAATAATTTCTTCCATCCACTGGGCCAATTATCATATGTATATCCTAATACCTCATGTTGATATATTTTATTATACAAAAAAAACTAAAATCCATCATGCCTTTGACAAATCATAATATTCTTTTCACTATGAATAATTATATTTCTATAAGATTACTTTGATATAATGTCACCTTACATGTGTAAAATATAATGCTAGTTCATTTTTCTATTAAGTACAATAGACTCCCAATGATATACCTATATTTTTTGACATTTACAATTTTTTCATTATAATCCCTTAACAACTCCATATGGGTTGCAACTGGGGTTTTTATTACCTTGGAATCTTCAATTACAAATATTAAAATAACCTCAATGGAATATTTATATTGAGAGATTTATGTACCATTTATTCCTTATGACACCTATAGACTAATGAAAATTTTTAGTTCTCTAATCATCAATATTTTGAACTTGTACTTCATGAATTCTTCAAACTATGTACATTATGATTAATTTAATCCACCAAAGATTCTTTCATCAAAATATACTAGCACTATAATCCTTTGATCACTCTTATTTTTGACATAGAGATTGTAATTAACTTTATGGTTCTAGAAACCAAGAATCCTTATGTATTGATCTAGTTTTAAATAACATGCTCTTAGTGGCTATTTATCCCATAAAATGTGTTCTTCAACTGGAACACTTTATTCTTGTATCCATGGTTAAGAAAACAATAAGTTTGTAAAATAAATTATTCTTCTTCCCTAAATCCATTTATAAATTTTGACTTGACATCCATCTATTATACCTTGAATTTTCTTTACAATTCTATGTCTAGGAATAGTCAAATTATATATAGTATTTCCACAAGTGAAAATGTTTCATTTATATTGATTCCGTTAATTTGGGAGTATCCCTTGAACACTAGTCATTCTTTGTTTTGAATCATCACATTATCATTATTCAATTTATTATGGAAGGCCCATTTTGTTTTTATGATGTTCTTATTTTTCATCCTCAAAACAATATCTCAAGTATGATTATTCTCGACATATTGAAGCTCTTAATTCATCACCCAAACCCAATTATCATTCTTAGAATCTTCTTTAAAACACTTTAGATATACCTAATATAAGAAATATATTTATTATTGAGAATTCATTCTCCTTTTTCACTAGAAATATCTGATTTTCAATGATATTTTTCCTATAAATTTCATCTTGGTTCTTTGGATTATATACAGATACAGGTCTAACATCATCCATCTCATCATTAACATATTCATTTGAATCATCCTCAATCCATTGATCTCCCCCCTAAGTTACTAAACTTTTCATCAATATCCTTGTGAAATTTCTCACTATTTTTTTAAAGAGTATACTCACTATCTACTATAGTGACATCATTACTTTCATTAACCTTTCCTAGCCTCTTATTAATGATTTTATATTATTCTCTCTTGCCTGACATGCTAATGAAAATTCCTTCATCACCATGAGACTCAAATTTCTTATTTTTCTTCTTATTATGAATGAAACACTTCCTTATGAAGATTCAAAATTACTTCAACATAATATTTTTTCCATAACACAAGTTATATAGAGTCTTTTCTTCCCCCTGGACATAATAAAGTTTGGTTATAAATCTTGATCGATGTTAGTACTACTTCTTTCCAAAACTTCTCTAGTGTTTATTTCTTGATAAGCATTGTTCTATCCATGTTTTTTATAATCTGGTTCATAATCTTAACCACACCGTTTTCTTGAGGAGTTAACTTTGATGATACATTGTGCCTTATCCCATGTTTTTAGAGATAATCCTTTACATGGTTGTTTGTGAAATCTATATAGTTATTGGTCTATAATTTCAAAATATTCTATCCAAACATCTTTTCATCCTTCCTATGATACTAATTAATTAAAATAAACACCTTGGACTTGTGAGTGATGACCACTATCCATGTAATCCTACAATAATTATCAATGAAAAAAATATAGTACCTTTTCCATAAATGGTCCCTTTGTAATATTAGTCTACACACATAAACGTGCACCAATTCAAGAACTCTTATTGACTTTTATTCTTTTGTATTATAATTATTTTGAGTAATATTTACTTTTTGGAAAATATCGTACATGTGCATGTGATCACATGATAGCGTTGGAAGATCTTGAGCTCTATTATTATTCACTATATCTTCTAAGTATTTATGGATTAGATTTCCAATACCCTTATACCGCAATTTATTTTTTCCTTACTTGGATAGAAATAAAATGTATACTTATATGATGATAAGGTATATATTCCTCTTCATGTACTTATCATTCATAATAACTTCACTATATTTTCACTTGACTACGCACACCTTCTTGCTAATGTTTATTGTATTCCCTAAGTCACACAGTTAATTAACACTTAGTAGTTTTTGTATAAGAAACCCAAAAACAAACACATGCATGTATATATATATCATATATTTTCCGAAAAATTTGGATTTCCCAGAGATAAAAATATTTTGGGCTTCATCATTACAAATCTGACAACACCTTACTTGTTTTACTTGATGCCTATGATAAGATCCATATTTCCCATCATGTGGGATGTGTATCCACTATCAAGGGTACAAACACAGTCACAATTTGATTCTTTTAGGGAAATATATATAACTATTTCCTTCTCAACACTTTTATTTTTGATCAATTTATTCAATTTCACATCTAGTATTGATTTATAGGCTTCATCTTCTTCAGAATAAGATGAACGAACCTCATTTTATAAATCTACAAAACAATTTTTTATTTTTAGCCCATTTGATAATTCCTTAAGATACTAAATTTGTTTTCTTTAGGTCTTCATAGGTACATTCATCTTTATTGTTGATAATACCTAGCCATATATCTAAATCTTTCTCACCAAGAATATTGATCATAAAAAGCATTCTAAGAATACTAAAATATGCTTGGATACCTATGTTGTTTTTTCACCCTCTAATACCTATTTTCTATGGAATAATTATTTTGAGAATGTTTCATATTTCCAAAATAGTAACACCTAATATGAGGTTAATTATTTTGTGTCTCCACAATAGCCTTGATTTTCTATTGGGTTCCCTAGTTATTTTGATTTTGATTCATACTCAAATCAACCTTCAACTTTGGAGTGGGTGATTAAGGCTTGGCATTAATCATCACTTCTTTCTGATTGAAATCAAACTTCATACCAGATTTTTCCTTTTTATGTGTCTTTTTATTTTCTTAACACTCCTTTTCATGTTTTTTTGGACCTTTATACTCCACTTCTACATTTTATGCAACCAGTATGATCTATTTTCTTAATTTTATACTGAGAGTCAAGAGTCTTTCTTGATCTTTAAATTTTCCTCATAGGCTAAAAACTTCCTCTTCAAGATCTATAATACAATTGACTTAGTATTTCATTGTGTTAGTAAATTCCTTGATAACCCAAGATTTTTCTTCAACTTTGATCTTTTACATAACAAATTTTTTCAAACTTTATGACTTTTCATATTTAGGATTTTCAATCTCTTCCTTCAACTCATACTCCTCCTCTTCTTACTACTGGATATAAAATTTTTCATCCTAAAACACTCTATTATCTTTCTTTATTTTACCTCTATAAATATATATCTCTTCAAGATCATCCTTTGATTCTACCTAGAGATCAAGTCTCCCTTCAACTTATCTTTTTTTATTTTTCACTCTCTTCTCTTATCTGGGAACTACATATGAATACCACTAGAGAATCTTCCCTATGGTCTTTCTAGTATTCAATTTCATCTGCCTCAGTTTCATCTCAACTTTTTTCCTCTTTTGAAAGTAGGTTATTTGTCTTAAAGAAATTTTTTCTTTCACTTCTCCCACCATTCACGTTGGATGAAGATTTATTCATGGTAACTTTATCATCTTGAAACTTCTTGGGACACTTTTTTTTAGGTTTCCCAACCTTTTAACATTGAAATCACACAAGTAGAAGATTCCCTTTAAACTTTCCTTTTCCCCTTTGTAGATTTTATGAAAGAAATATCATGACATTATCCACCTATTCTTCTTTATGACTATCATACATATTGAAAATCTTCATGGCCTTAAAGGTAACCTCCTTAGACTTACCCTTTTTCACAACCTCATTGTCATAATTTCTCATCTCATATGAAATTAGACTACAGTGTAAACTGTAAGTTCTGAGTGTAGTTGAATCGTGCGATGGGAGATTCCCGACATTACTTTTTGTCATGTTAAATGATTAATTTTAGATCTACATGATGATAAACACTATGTTCAAAAAAATTGAATCAAAGAAGACAAACAAAATAAATCACACTAGAACCAGAGAGAGAGGATCATCACATATTATTTATAATTAATTTAATTAAGTAAGAATCGCCATTATAGAATTATTTATTCATTGATGGACCTAGTAACAGATTTACAATGCACCTTTGTTTCATTATAAGAATCAAGTGAAGATTCCATATAGTGGTGATCCACACATGTTCCACAAATCTCTACATTTCACCGAAATAATATTTGGATCCAATCATGGTAGATCCTTTTGTTTGTGCCATCCAACTTTGATCTCTAATAGAATTTATTCCAAAGTATTCTCCTTGATCTGGTGGAGGAATATTTCTCTCCATTATTGGTAGTGATCTCAGAGAAGATAGATCTCAAGGGCTTGAGAGACTTATCCAATTCTGTTGTGCACAACCTAAACAAATGAATTATCTGATTGAGAAAATAACAAAATTGGGTTTATATATCGCTAGGGTTAAAATAAAATAATTTAAAAAGTTACCACAATTATTTATTTAATCCCAAGGAAAACCCCATGTCAAATAATAATATTATTATTATTATTATTTGACATGCACTTAACTTGATAATTAAAATTAAATATTATTTAATCAAATAATTTTTAATGTTTATTATTTCTCATCAGACAATTAAAATCGGCTTTTCATTCCTCCACAATATTTATTAGGCCTTGAATAATTATTATTTATTTAGTAAATAAATATCACTACATTATTCTCTAATAAATAAATAAATATTTATTAAATATTCCACTCACATTATATTCTATCGAATAACTGGTGATAGAATATATGCGATAAAATATACATGAGAAATTATTAAACCACTTTTCTGATTAATATTTATCCAACTTGTTAAATAATAAATAATAAAATATTATTTAACTTAGATTATAGATACACATAGTGTGTGACCCTTTAGGCCTCTTTCTCTTTGGAATTAGGTGAAGCAACCTAAAGTCCAAGGTTGGCATTTTGAAACATGTCAAGGCATCCATAGAGAAATAAGTTAATGTCATAATGACATGATACCACATAAGAATGATTACTATGTAATATAATCTCTTTATCTTGATATCTCAAATCAAACAGGTTGCATGTTGGTGCCATCCACCTATGTGCTTGATATCTCTTTCATTGACTTCCTAGAAATTGAATATTCCTATTGAGAACCATGTACAGGGATTTATTTAGGCTATATCATTTCCATAAAAGGTCCTGATATATCAACTTCTGTTAAATAACAGAAGGTACAAATCCTTTCTCACGTTATTCATTAATGCAATATTACTAGTGACATGCCCAACGTATCCTACCTCACCGCGAACATCTATCATCATGATTTTCATCAATACATAAAAGTATGAGACTCATAATACTCATTAAAAATAATATTAAAGTTTAAGGACCAATATACACATCCTCATATAGGAACATCCAATGACACATATAAATGTGGATTTCATACTGGCAGGTCTCATTATCATAATATCCTACTGGATATTACCAAGGGAGTACACTATGAGAAGGTGCCTCAAAGTCCTATGAGTCTCCATCCTAGATAGACTGTATCATTTGTGACCCTCAAATGATATCATCCGACTATAGAACATATTTTCAAGAATGGTTTCATAGCACTTCTAGGTTCTCATCATAGCGGGGAACTGCTATAACCTTTTAGTGAGATGGCTATTCTTATGACATTATCACTTACTATGTAACACAGAAGAACAATCATGATATGATAAGAAGTTTATTAATATTAAAAACAATGAATACATGTTATAATAAAGTACAAAAAATTTGGTTCTAGGAAACCAACTCAAAAAGACACCCATTTTCACTAGATCCAACTGCTAACAACCTTCAGTCCACTAGCTCTTACATGATACTCATGCTTCTTTTGAGATAGGTGCTTAGTCAAGGGGTCTACCACATTCTCTTCCATGGGTACTCTACTTACTAGAAACTTCACCCCTATGATGAAAATACCTCAATAAGTGATACTTATAGAGTATATGCTTTGTCTGTTGATGTGACCTTGTCTCTTTTGCAAGATTCATCATTGTAGTATTATCACAATACAGTGTGATGGGATCTTTATTACTATGTAACACATCAATCTCTTAGACAATGTTCTGAATCCAAATGGCTTCCTTGGCTACATAAGAATCTATTATATACTTATACTCCACTGTAGAATCAATGACAACTAGATTATTTGAACTCTTCCAGCTCACATCTCCTCCATTGAGATAGAAAACATATCCTGATTGTGACTTCAGATCATTCTGATCTATCTGAATATCAACATCATTATAATCCCTACTGGCCAGATCCTCATCTCCTCTATATACCAAGAACATATCCTTAGTTATTCTCAGATACTTAAGGGTATCATTAATAGAGGTACAATGTTGTTCTCCTAGATCTTCTTGATATATGCCTACCATGATTAATGCATAGGAAACACCAAGTCTAGTACATAACATGGCATACATGATTGATCCTATCATGGAAGCGTATGTTATATTACTCATTCTTTATTTCTCTTATTTTGTATGGGGATACATTTTCTTAGAAAGATGTAAACCATGTGACACTGGAACCAGTCCCCTCTTGGATTATTCAATACTAAATCTCTTTAGTATCTAGTCAATATATGTACTTTGACTTAGTCCAATAATCCTATTGGATCTATTAGGAATGATCTTGATCCCTGTAATGTAGTCTGCTTCACCTAAGTTTTTCATGGAGAAACATTTGTTTAACCAGTCCTTAATAGGATACAAGACTGGTATGTCATTTCCAATAAGTAATATGTCATCAAAATATACCACTAGGATAATGACAACATTACCACTAAACCTCTTGTAAACACAAGTCTCACATTCATTCTTAATGAAACCAAATTATTTTATGGTTTTATCAAATTGAATGTTCCATGACCTGGATACTTACTTCAATATATAAATGGATATCTGTAAATTTCAAATCTTTTTGGCATCACCTGGAGTCACAAACCCTTCTGGTTGTGTCATATAGACATCTACCTAAAGGTACCCATTAAGGAATGATTTTTTAACATCCATCTTCCAAATATCATAGTCATGGTAAGCTACTATGGAAATTATAATTCTTATGGATTTAAACATGGAAACTGGTGAAAAGGGTTCATTTTAGTAAATTTATTAATTATATTTAAACTCTTTATCCACTAGCCTTATTTTATAGGTATTTAATTTACCTTCCATGTCCAGTTTTCTCTTGAATGCCCATTTTCACCCAATGGTCTTTACATCAACTAGATCATCAACCAGATCCCAAACTTGGTTCTGATATATATAATCCATTTCATAATTCATGGTTTCTTTCCATCTTCCAGATTCTAAGATATCTACTTCCTACTTGTAGGAGAGAGATTCATCATTATCAACTAATAATGAGTCACTATATTCAGTGACTAGAAAGCCATATCTCTCTAGTTTCTTTTTCCTACCTTACACTTCTATACAATACTTATGTTTCAGGAACTACTACTTCTATGGGGACCTATGGAATATTTTCCTACTACAACTCTTGTATATCTTGAGAATCAACTTCATCGAAGTCAATATTTCTCCCACTATCCTTTTTGAGGATGTTATACCTATCAAGAAATACGGCTTGTCTGGTGATAGTCACTTTCATGTCTAAGGGGTTGTATAAGTAGTATCAGTTTATTTCCTTGGGATACACTATAAAGATAAAAACTTTTCCTCGAGGTGCTAGTTTGTTTACTGGGAAGGAATTAACAAATGCCTCACAACCCCATACACATGTATGCAATAAAATAGGTTTCTTTCCACTGTATAAATTGAAGGGAATTATATTTTCTGCTTTAGTTGGAACTTGGTTTAATGTGTATTCCATAGTTTGTAATACATATCCACAAAAAATAATGGAAGATATGCTTGAATCATAATCAACCTTACCATGTATAATAAGGTATGGTTTCTCCTTTCACTAACACTATTCCACTATGGTGTTTAAGGTGGAGTGAATTGAGATAGAATCCTAAACTTCTATCAAAAGTCAATGAAATCTTGGTTAAGATATTCAGCACCTCGATCTGATCTAAGATTATTTATCTTCTTACCAAGTTGATTCTCTACTTCATTATTGAATTCCTTGAATTTCTCAAAGTGCTTATAATTATACCTTATCAAGTAGATATATCCATATCTACTCTCAATTCATCAGTAAAAGTTATGAAGTAAGAATATCCACCTCTAGATTCTATTAGAAATGGTCCATACACATTAGTGTATACCAATCCTAGAGGCTTTTTTGACCTTTCACCCTATCATCCAAATGGTGGTTTATTCATTTTTTCATGTAAAAAAGAATGACATCTTTCAAGTGGTTTCAACTCATAGGAGTCTAAATAAACATCTTGATAGAGCATTGTCAAATGCTTATCTTTTTCACGACCATAATGGGGATTCCAAAGTTGGGTGTTATATGAGTCATGTAAACATGATTCGTTATCAATTTTTTATACTTGGATTTCATAATTTAATACATAAATACCATTATTTAAATGTTATATACCATAAAATATGTTGTCTTTATAAAAGAAACAACTTTTACTTACAAACTTGAAAATAAACCCATCTACATCTAGGCATGATATAGAAATTTTGTTCTTGGTAACCATAGGTACATAATAAAAATATTTTAAACCCAAAATCATTCTCATTGGAAATGAAAGGTGGTAGTCACCAATGGCTAGTGTAGATAGCCTTGCACTATTAGAAGCTCACAGGTCCACCACTCCTCAAACAATATTTTAGAATCTACTTGGTTCCTATATTTGGATACAAATGTGAGCACCATAAGTTGTATCTAACACCCAATGTGTAAATACTGAAATATTATAGTTGATAATGAATGCACCTTTAGCTTATCCTTTCTTATGGGTGTAGTTTCTCTTATAATGGCCTAGATTACCACATGAAAAACATATGGTCTCCTTCTCCATGCCCTATCTCTGGATCATTCTCTTCTTGGAAGGATGGTGTTTGGTAGATTTAGACTTATTATGAGTCTTGGTCTCATTTTCCTTGTTCTTACTTTTCTTATTCACCATAAGGACTGCGGGTTTATCACGCCCCATGTCCTTATCCACTTAGTGAATTAAAGTAAGAAGTTCTGAAATAATCTTCTCATTATTTATCATATTATAATTAATAATAAAACTAGATAAGGTATTGGGCAGTGATGAAAGTATGAGATATGTATGAAGCTCATCCAGGAATTTAATTCCTAAGATATCTAAGTATTCAATGTATCCAATAATCTTGACTACATGAGGCCCAGTTGGCATAGGCTCTCCAAGAATATTTTTAAACAAAGTATTATAGATTTCATACCTCTCTTGTCATGCCTCTCTTGATAGAGATCCCAAAGGTGAGACATCATGTTATATACATCCCAGTTCTCATGTTTATTCAAAATCTCATTGGGCATAAATGATAGCATGAAACATTGAACATCTATAGAATATTTAAAATGTTTCTCATATAGTTTTAAATCTTTATCACAAGCCTCATTTTTAGGCACTTTAGGAAAAGGTTCTTTTAGCACATATATTTTCCTTTCATGGAGAAGGATGACACATGGTCACATTTTCTATTCTTGGAAATTTATGTCAGTGAGAAGGTTATCCTTTTCAAGTATGGATCACCATGATATGTTTTATGAAATTTTTATTTTTGTTTATAAAAATAATATAAGTAAAATTTTAATACTTTATATGATAAAATTTAGACAAATAAATAAATAAATATTATATTTATTAGTATCCCACTATTTTATCAAAACCCAATATCCCTCACCATTGGATTTGGAATATCTCATTTCTTAGACATTATAGTTTCAAGGATCCATATTTCCTTTCTCATTATCCAAAATTTAGTTGGTCAAGAAACTTGAATGGTTTTCGGTTGGCATTATGAATTCCAACTACATTAACTAATAGTTCCTTGATCTGTTGAGTGGACTCCCAAATCCTAAAATCCTTAAATTGGGTTTCCTCAACCCTTATCTCTCAATTACACCAAGTCTTACTTTGGCAGTCAATACTTGATGTAAACTAAGTTAAGTTAACACAAAACTTCATGTTATAATTCCCCAATAATTGAAATAACCCCAACTTTAGTTGGTCGATCACTTTGAACTATGGTTTGATTTTAACTAAAGTAGGGGAAGGATATATCAACTTGATATATATAATTGAGGGATTTTATCCTTTATGTGTAAATTTCAAATTATTATCTTTATCACATTCTTGTTAATATTAAGTGGATTTTCTTAAGTGATTAACCATATCTCAGATAATATTTATGCATAAGACAATTTATTTTAATTATATCTTGTAGGATTTTTAATTTAATTAATTCATGTGATAGTGAAAAAACATCCATAATGAAATAACCATGAAACTTAACATAAATAAAATAATAAATTGGTATGATTGTGAGCTTATACTAATGGTTAGTTTATCTAGTGGTTGATAAACTAAACATTAACTTAGGTGGGAAAACACCATGAACCAATTAAGGTTTGTGTTGTATCTTTCCACCTATCCACCTTTGTATCTCTCTTGGATTGGTTTCACCTCGGCTCCAAACTTGAACCACCTCCACTAGCTTGGGAGATCCATCCATTATATATTCTTATACTCCATGAAGGTGAGGGGAAAAGGGTTTACATAAAAGAAATCATGGGCACGCAATCCCTTACATAATAAGAGGAGACAAGACATGCATGCCAAAAATTTAATTTAAGAATAAATTAAATGAAACCAGTATCATCAAAAGGTATGTTCTATGATCATGATCATCAACATTAATGCAAAAAATTATACATTTAATAAAACTATCATTCAATTCTTAAATGTTCTTATTTAAGATAAATCGCGCTTGAATAAATTAATTATTATCTTTAATTAATTAATTATTTTATCTTAATTATCATATGAATTTCCTTGATATTATCATCCAACAAGATTTTAAGAAAATTAAATAAATTTATTTAAAATTTATTCTGTACATAAATGTACCTTGGAGACAATACGGTGAATACCAGTCCGAATCTACTAAACATGTATTATATTTGTATATTGTTTACTCTTGTAACATATGGAATACATGACTTATCATGTACTTTAATTATGTGTACTATCAACTTAATTTTTACACTAATTACATGATTTTTTGGTCTTGTGTTATGCTTCAATGCACATAGATTAACAATTGTATTATGATTTATACATGATATGCAGATATGAACATTATGAAGATATTAATTAAAAATTTATATATAAGAATATTAAAACCCATCACATGGCATGTCCTATCAACTTAATGAACACACGCAAGAAAATATCTCAGGGTTTACATGATATAATAAATAAATTCTAAATATGTATAATTTGGTACAAGTACACGGTGTGTACAGGCGAACTACAAGGCATGTACATCTATCACCATCTATCCAAGGTACACACCTAGGGACTCTGTGTGTAAATCATACCTCAGAAAAAAAAAATGGATTTTATGACATGTAAAAGGTACTACACAATGTTTAGACTCTGAGTTACACGGTCACCAGTTAGGTAAGCCATCTATAAAACACATAGTCGATCTATGACTCAAAGGGACTACACACCATTACATGGGCTACACAACATGTACTCTGGTTAACCATGTGCTACCCAGCCCAGTCAGCACACATTGTAAGTAATAAATTCATTGTATGTCATCAATTCATAGGGTTTGAATTAATTTCCAAATTAATTCATGATTCATTGAGCACAAGTACACAACATGTAACTTTGGTTGTGTACTCTTGTGTTACCCAACCAGAATCCTTAGAACCTCCAAATGATATTTTTTATTTTATTTTATTCATAATATAAATCGTATTGATTAGATATATGAGAAAAAAAGGATTAAGAATCATATATCATGATTCAGATTAAAATAATGATTAAACTTGAATTGAAAAACTAAATTAAAATTCATAAATCACCAATAATCTTTAAATAATTATCAATAATTATGTGACCGCTCTAATACCACTTGTAGGTTCCGGGCGGAGTAGAAGCTTGCTATGGGAGATACCCAAAATTTCTTTTTGTCATGTTCAGTGATCAATCTGACATCTACAGGAAAATAAATTTCTTGTTCAATAGAATTGAATCAATGAAAGGAGACAACATGAATAATGTCGGAACCAAATAGAGGGGAATATCACATATTATTTATAATTAATTTAATTAAATAAGAATTACCTTGATGGAATTATTTATTCTTTTATGGATCTAGTAATAGATCTGTGAATCACCACCATTGCATTGTAGGAATCAAGTGCAGATTCCTTTTAGTAGTGATCCACATGTGTTCCACAAATCTACATACCTCGCCAAAAGAATCTTTGGGTGCTAACACAGAAGATTCTTGTTCTTGCGTCATCCACCTTTGATCTCTAATAGAATTACTTCCAAAGAATTATCCTTGATCTGGTGGAGGAATATTTCTCTCTATTCTTGGGAGCGATCTTGGAGAAGAGAGATATCAAGGTCTTGAGAGAATTATCCAATTCCTTTGTGCACAACCCAAACAAATGAATTGTCTTATTGAGAAAATAAAATAATTGGGTTTATATATCTCTAGGGTTAAAATAAAATAATTGCACAAGTACCCTTAATTATTTATTTAATCCTAATGAAAACCCCATGGAAAAATATTATTATTATTAATATTATTTCTTGACATGAGATTAACCTTCAAATTAAAATTAAATATTATTTTTTCAAATAATATTCAATATTTATTATTTCTAATTGGACCACTAAACTCGGTCCTCCATTCCTCAACAATATTTATCATGACTTGAATAATGACTATTTATTTATTAAATAAATATCACTATATTAATATCCAATAAATAAATAAATATTATATTCACTAAATAGAAAATAAATATTTATTAAATATTCCACTCACATTATATTCTCTCGAATAATTGTTGACGGAATATATGTGATCAATCCTAAATTAATAATTATTAAATCACTTATAAGATTAATATTTATTCAAATTATTAAATAATAAATAATAATATAGTATTTAATTGAGATTTTGGATACACTTAGTGTGTGACCCTCTAGGACTCTTTCTCGGGGGAATTAGAGGACGCAACCTAAAATCCAAGTTTAGTATCTACAAACATGCCAAGGCATCCATAGAGAAAGAAGTTAATGCCATAATGACATGATATCTCATATAAATGATTACTGTGTAATATAATCCCTTTATCATTATATCTAAAATCAAGTAGGTTTCATGCTAGTGTCGTCAACCTATGTGCTTGATGTCGCTTTCTTTGACTTCCCAGAATTTGAACTTTCCTATTGGACGCCATTTCCATGGATTTATTTAGGCTATATCATTTCCATCAAAGGTCCTGAGATATCAACATCCATTTAAGAATAGAAGGGACAAATACTTCCTTACATTATTCATTAATGCAATATTACTTATGATGTACCTAATATATCCTACCTCACCATGAACATCTTTCATCATGGATTTCCTCCATACATCAAATTATATGAATCATAATACTCATTAATAATAATCTTAAAGACTAAGTACCGATACAAACATCTGCAGATAGGAACATCCAATGACACATATAAATGTGTATTTCCTACAATAGGGTCTCGTTGTCATAATATCCTACTGAATATTACCAAGGACGTACACTATAACAAGGTGCCTTAAAGTACTATGAATCTCCACCCTTGATAACTTGTATCATTTGTGTCCCTAAAATTATATCATTTGTCTATAGAATATATCATTTTTCTATAGATTATATATTCAAGAATAGTGTTTTAGCACGTCTGGTTTCTCATCATAGTAGGGAACTTCTATGACCTTTTAGTGTGACGACTACTCTTAGGACATTATCACATACTATGTCACACAGAAGAACAACCATGATGTGATAAGTAGTTTATTAATATTCAAAACAATGAATACATTTTATCATAAATAACGCATAAGTTGGTTCTATAGCACCAACTCCAACATAAACTATCTAGCATCAACTCCTTTAGGTCTTTATCCCTGAGTACATAACATTTTGGATTAAACTGGTGTCAAAAAATTCTCAGAATGTACTTGATGATTTCTACATCATTGAGGGTTTCTCAAAGACCATGTATTTCATCCATAATAACATTTTTCTGATAAAATAATACATCAATAGGTTTATTTAGGTGCAGCCTCAAGTCCTCTTACTTATTCTAAAAAACCTTTAATTTGGTTTCCCATACTTTTGAATCACCGTCATACATATTTATCAGCTTTTCCCACATGGCATGTGTGGATTTACATGAAATAACTTTTTTATATATTTTATTGGATAAGGATCCCCCTAAAGCATTGATTCATCTATAATCAATATCAAGTTCTTTATGGTCTCTTAATAAATCCTTGTTTTCCATGCCAACTGAAATCTCATGCATAACAGTTGTATATGCATCCATGGTTAAGGATTAGAAACAGTGTTGCATCCAATTATTCCATCATTAAATGTTTTTTCCTTTGAAGATTGGAATCCCTCTGTGATTGTTTGTCATCATTACTTTATTTTGAGAGCTAAGACCATTAATTTTATACTGGATCTGATTCTGATTATTTTCTTCACTAGCTTAAATACCCTAAGAGGGGGAGGACTAAAATAAAATTCCTAATATACAGTACCATCCTTTATCAATGCTAATGAAAACCAATGATAAATACTACCATTATCAGTGCTAAAAAAAGCACTAATAAATGGTACCTTTTATTAGTGCTAAAAAAAGCACTAATAAAGGGTACCTTTTATCAGTGCTAAAAAAAGTGGTGATAAAAGGTACCATTTATCATATCTTTTTTTTACGCTGATAAAGGGTGACGTTATCAACAAATTTTTTAGCACTGATAAAGGTATCGATCACACATGTCAGTCCCACATCAAAATTATATATGTTAGGTTGCTCCTGTATATATCATTCTATCGCATCATAAGCTCGAAATCCTACTATGGGGATGGGCTCCCACATACACATTACACACACTTCCATATGGTGCCCTTCATCGGATCCTATGGGCTGAGGCCCACTCTATGCTCCCCTCGAGCCATGACCAACCCTCATACACATGGTTGGGTCCAACACGACCCGTACCACCTACCTGGTGGCCCTATACATGGGTCGCCCCCCATTTTTAAACTAATAAAAAAATACAAGTCTTAAAATTTTTAAAAATATTGATATAATTAAAAAAATAAAAAAAATAAAAAAATATTGAAAAAATATTAATTAAATAATTATTAATAAATTTAATATATATATATGTGTGTGTGTTATAAATATTAATAAATAGTATATGTTAAATATAGATATATAAAATGAAAAAAATGAAATAAATAAACAAAAAAATTAAAAATGAATGAATTGTATTGAACAAAAAAATTAAAAAAAATAATAAATTACAAAATTATTAAAAAAATTATTAATAAAAATGAATAAATTTAATATATATATATACATTAATTATAAATAATAATAAATGATATATATTAAATATAAATATTGAAAGTTAATAAAATGTAATAACAAAAAAATTATTAAATGATGTGTAGGTTACAACGTCAAACCTCTTTGGAGTTCTTGAAACACACAATGAGGATTTATTTCAGCATCAAAAAGAAATTTTTCAAACTCAATCATCAAAAACATGAGATGTGAAGACACTCACAATGGGTGAAACTTAGGTCACCCTACCTAAAAAGATAGAAGCCTGATCTGATGTTGGTTCTGACTTAGACAGTAGTAACATAGAAATCCTCTTGCAACATGTGAGAACTTAGAGGAGAGGCTATTATCCCATAAGTTGCAAGCATGGGCACAGACGTATCCAAGTTGATTTGAATTCCATACGTGATAAAGAACATAAGATATGTATCAAAATTAGAGAAAAATGGGTCTTTGACTATTCACTAATGAGGGCAGCTCCACCATGTCTAACACCATATTATGTGCTCTTTGTTTTCTTGTTTTCTAATAAAGGGGCTTTGATTCCACCTTTTCAAATATATATATATATAATGCACAGACATAGATATTTACTTAATTAATGAAATCTTATATAGAAACACATACACCTAATATTTATGTAATTTATTCAAATTTTAATATTAATTTTAAAATTTCATTTTGTAACATTATAAATTTAATATATTATGTTTTTAATTAGTAAATTTCATTTATTTATTTTAAAATTATTATAATTATGTATTATTTATTCATTTTTAATATTTTTTAATTTTTAATTTTTTTTAGAATATAATCATTTTCTAATATTTATTTATATATTTATTTATATACTATGTTTTAATATTTTCAATATGTACTCATCTTTGTTTCAATATATATTCATATTTTTTAATAATTTGTATTTAATTAATAAAACTTATCCATTTTTTCAATATTTTTAATGTGTACTCATTTTTAATTATTCAATTTCACTTATTTTTAATATGCATGCATTTGAGATTATATATTAATTAATAATGTTAAAAATATATTAATAAATAAATATATTTTTAAATGCATATTTACTATATTTATAAAATTATATATTTATAATTATAAATAAATAAATATTATTTTTTTAACAAGTATCTATATAATTATAAATAAATAATTATATATATATATAATTATAAAATTATAATAAATATATTTAAATAATTAATATCTTTACTATGTTTATATTTATATTTATATTTATATTTATATTTATATTTATATTTATATTTATATTTATATTTATATTTATATTTATATTTATATTTATATTTATATTTATATTTATATTATATTTATATTTATATTATATTTATATTTATATTTATATTTATATTTATATTTATATTTATATTTATATTTATATTTATATTTATATTTATATTTATATTTATATTTATATTTATATTTATATTTATATTTATATTTATATTTATTTATCAAATATAAGCACCCCATAATTCTATATGAAAAATGGGGGTTTAAAACCCATTGGGTGCAGGATACTGTAATAATATTTGTAGCAATACTGTAGTAGTGGTGGCACTATAGCAACGGCGAACACTTTAGCGGCAGCAGACACTATAGCTGCGGAGGGTACTGCAGCAGGCAAGTATTGTAGTAATACTATTTACAGAATGGGCCTTAGGCTAAAAAAATTGGGCCTACAGGGCATGTAATGGATTACATGCCCACTGGGCCTTCAAGCTATGTAATGGGTCTCCCTCTACCCAGTTAAAAAGAGGTCTTTGCTTTTCTTTAATAATAAAATGAGGCTTCGGCTCCAACCTTTTAAAATATATATATATATATAATTATATAAATATATATAATGATATAAATATATTTATAATTATAAAATTAAAATAACTATATTTAAATAATAAATATATTTATTATATTTAGATTTATATTTATATTTATTATATATATATATATATAATGATGTAAATATATTTATAATTATAAATGAATAATTATAAATATATTTACAAATATATTTATTTCTCTATATATTTATAAATATATATTTACTTTATTTATAAAATTATATATTTATATTTATAAATAAAAAAATATTTTTTAAAAAAATTATTAATATAATTATAAATAATTAATTATATATTTAAATAATTATAAAATTATAATAAATATATTTAAATAATGAATATATTTAATATATCTATAATATATATATAAATATATAAAATGATATGAATATATTTATAATCATATACAAATATGTATAAATATATTTACAAATATATTTATTTATAATTATAAATCCTTTATTAGTGCTAAAGTTTTAGTGCTGATAAATATACCTTTTATCAACACTTCTTTAAGGATGATAAACCTATATCTTTATCGGTGCTAGAAAACTTTGATAAAAGTTACTTTTATTAGGGATAAAACTTTAGCATTGATAAAGATGTATTTTATCAGCGCTTCTTTGGCATTGAAAAAGATATAGCTTTAACTTCCCTAAAAAATCACTGATAAAGATATCTTTTATCAACGCTTATTATTTTAGTGCTGCTAAAACCCTCTCCAATATATTTAAAATAACCCTAACAGAACCGATTTCATTCATGCCTCTCAAACTCTTATAGAACTCCACCGTTGTCATTTATCCCCCTTGACTTTCTGTAAGATGAATTAAGGCTCAAATCTAAGGTATATTTTTTTTTACTCCTCTCTCATTCCTTGGTTGTTCTATTTTCATTAGAGCAGTGTTTTCTTGGCTTGGTGCTATCGTGGGTTATAAGATTAGGGTTCTATACCTTCTCATTTGACACTTATTGATTTTAGAATCCTGGATAATCAAAACCTCACCCTTCGAGTTCAAAGAGCCCCTTGTAATTGGTTTGGGTTCCTTCCATAGGAATTTTATGCTTACAATTTGTTTCTTCCTCTTCTTTTTTCTATCCCTATGCAACGAGTTATGGTATGAGAGCTCCCTTATATATGGATCATGTTTCATGATATATGTAATGAGCATCATTCCACTTATTATAATGTAAACTCTCTTCACACCTAAGGTTTTGTGGGAGTTTCAAAAAAATACAACAGTTCAATGCCAAAAATATTATAATTTAAATTTGGTCATTTTTATTGGAGATGTAAAATGAATATTATAATTATTATGTTAGGGATTTATGAAAGTTTTAAATAGGAATTTTTTTTATTTTATATTGAATTTTGAGAACTCATAGGGGAAACTGATATTTTCCAATTATAGTAGATGATTTATCTGTTGTTTGTTCTTTTGATTTTATATAAATGATAACTTTATTTAAAATTATTGCTACTTTGGTTCTTGATAATTTTTATATTCATTAATGAAAATATTTTTTTGAAGATTCTTTTAGACATCATAATTTTTTTCTTGAAAATTTATTTTTTTAATGTTAAAATTCTATCATAATTTTTGAAAATGTTATTTTGTGAAAATAATTTCATGGTTTATTTTATTTTGATAAATAAATTTCATTATAAAATAATGGTATTGTGATTTATTGTAAAAAATAATTTAAAATTAAAATTATAAAAAAATTAGAATGATTTTATGAACCAAATGAACAATGGATGTGTTGCTCATGAAATTATTTAATATAATGCTTCAAGTTTTTGAAGACTGATTTGAAAAATTGTGTCTTGAGAAATAATCTTAACCTGGGTCTAATATATTTCTTATTTAGAATTAGGGACCAAATCCCCACCCAAAGTTCGGTAGATTCTATGTTTATATAGAGGGTTTAAAACTCTAACTCTTCCTTGAGGTTGGAAGATTCTCTATTTATAATGAGGGATTAGAGTATATTTTCAATTTAGATTATAATCACTTTTATATAGGACTAGGTTTATTTGAAAATTTTATCTTTATTAGAGTTTTACTTATAATTCCAATGGAAATTATTATGAAAGATGGTTATAGAATGAAGGGGTGCTCACAAAGCAGTCAACTCTTCCACATTCCTTTTACAACATAGGACAATTACTCGTTTCCATGTCCAATTATTGTCAACTTCAACTTTATTCTTCTTTAAAACACATTTTCTTTCCTTGACATTAAAAACCAATTTGCAATAAATTTAACTTCAACCCATGGTCACTTCACTATTCAATTTAATTTATTATGTTTAAAATTCCCAATACTTAAGAAAAATAGTTCTTTGAAAAATAACATATTTTTTATATTAAATAATTTTAACCACCTCCTATAAAATTTAATTATTCAACTTTAAACCATTTAATAAAATTTTTAAAAACATTTTATTAGTGATTATTAGATTAATATATGTATGTAAGTGATTTATTTGAGTAAGAAATCCATTTTATTAACATTTTTAATAAGATATTTTATAATTATACATGAAATAATGATTTGAAAGCCCTTGATTTATGATGCAAAGTGTATCAGAACATAGTAAATGAGAATAAATGATAGAGGAAACATTTATGCTTGAAGTGTCTACCTATCATTGGTAATATTTTATAATTAAAAAAAGAAGGATCAAGGGTCAACTGATACTTTTCAATGGTCAAATTTCTCATATGATTTCAATTGATCGCTACTTTTTCTGGATCTTTGAATTAATCATACATTAAATTTTTCCAATGATAGGTTATAGTAACCTAAAATTTACCACTCCTTTAAAGCTCCACTTAGACTGTTAATGAAACTCCACCTGACTAACCACATACCAAGTGATTAAATGAATAAACATCAACTCCTCCCACTTATTGGACTCCAACCTAGTAAGGATACAAAAATAATCCTAGAATTACCACTATTTTTTCATGGGAAGTGAAGTGATTTTAAAACTCAGTCCTCTGACCAAAGTCCTTTTTCTTGTTATGGAGTAATTGGCAGCTTTCTTTGAATTTTGAAACTATGATGTTTGTATTAGAATGAGTGTGTGTAAGACCATCCAGCTGAACCTTCTCATGGTCACACCAATTGAGGAGCCCCTTAAAGGAATCAGACTATTTTTTCTTATTTTTTCACATTTATGAAACAAACTAAGAAATTTTTTCCAGTGCTTCACTAACTCTTAGCCTAGGAACAAATAGATATAAGGAGACAACCATCATCCTTATCAACTTCATCTCCCAAATAGTTATTATTTCATTTTTTGCTCGAGACTCATCCCCTATCTCTTTTGGACATGAACCTATGTTACTTGAACTACTCTGAGTAGTAGTCATCTTATACCAAGTATTGGTGATAATTTTGGATGCATGATAATCATACGAAAAAAGAGTATGAAGATAGAGTTAAATATTTCATCAAGTTTGAAATAGAGCATGCATATAACCCTTATCAAACCATTTGTAGGTGTTTAGATTATTGTAATTCAATAAAAAATATTCCATAAGAGTTGGATAAACATTTGATTTTTCATATAATAGATCAAAGATATAAATTTTTACTAAAAATGGGGAAAAACTGAACATGCACATCGATTAGGATTATACTACGATTTATGGATCATTTGATATGAATACTAGTGTAAATTATGATGGAGATTGCATGGAAGAAATAAAAATAGAAATTTAATATGACCTTTAAGATTTTACAAAGTTGTTTGAGAAGTTAAATAGTTGTTCTAAGAGATAATACTAAATATAAAACATTATTGACTGTATTGAAGTTATAAAATTTGAAATCTGGAAACTGATGGAGTGGAACTAGTTTTATAGAACTACTTGTTCTTCTGAATGATATGATACCAAAAGAAATGAACTTTATTTTCAAACATATGATGTTAAAATAAGGCTACTTTCAATGGTAATGATCACTAAAAAACATTATTGTCCAAATGATTGCATATTGTTTCTCATTGACCATGAATCACTCATAAAATTCCCTAATTTTGGAACAGGTCGATATAAGAAAGATGAATCAAGTCCTTTGAAAGTTTTATGGTACTTTCATATCATTGCATGGTTTAGAAGACTATATTGATGTTAGGAAACCACAATAAAATTGACATGGTATAAAAATACAAGAATTAAATTTAGGAACTAACATCATCCATTAGATTCTCCTTAGTGGAATAAAATTGATTATGAGTATCCTAAATTTGGAAATAAGATGAGAAAATTTTGTCTTACATTATCTACAGATGGAATAAATCATTTTGGTGTATATTGTAGTACTTATAGTACATGACCTTACATGTTGTTAAATTATAACTTTACACCATGGTTATGCATGAATCACAAATAAATTATGTTGTCTCTACTTATATATAGACCAAAGAAACCCGGTAATGATATTGATGTCTATTTGGATCCATTGATCGATGATCTAAAATTGATGGGGGGTATAGGTGTTATAATTTATGGTGCTCATATAAGTGATGAATTTACATTGAGGGTCATATGTACAGAATGATAAATGACTTTTCTACTTATGTAAATTTTTCAGGCTATAGCATTAAAGGAATGTCAGGGTGTCCCATTTGTGAAGAATTCACACACTCAGTTTGGTTGAAACATTCCTCAAAGACTATGTTTTTAGGACATAATAAATTTTTACCTCGATGACATAAATATCGACCTGAGATGATAGCATTCGATGGGAATACCGAACAAGGTATAACACCATATCCACTAAAATATATTATCATTGTTTAAAGTAAACCATTTTTAAAAAACCTTATGAAATCAGGTTGGAAAAAGAGATCAATTTTCTTTGAATTACTGTATTGTAATTTTTTGTATTTCATACATTTTCTTGATTTCATGCATGTTGTTAAAACATGTATTTGATAGTGTTATAAGAAAATTAATAAATGTTATTATAAGAATAAATAATGGAAACAAATCTAGGTTGGACATGATTGAAATTGGGATAAGGGAAGAGTTGGCATCGGTGAAGGATATAGGGTGTACTTTTCTTCCTATAGGAGCTTATACTCTATCCAGACAGAAAAAATTACAATTTTTTATTTTTTTTAATGGTCTAAAAGTTATAGAGAGGTATTTATAAAATATCAAGAATGTCATTTAAATGACTAATTTGAAGTTATGGGGACTAAAATCACATGAATGTCATGTTTTTATTTAAGATTTAATGCATGTTTCTTTACATTACACCCGCCTAAAAATGTAATACATACATTAACCATACTCTGCTTCTTTTTCAAAGTCATGTGTAGTAAAGTTATAGATCCATAAAAGTTTCTAATCATGGATAAAAAGTTTTTTGTCATATTATTTTAATTATAGATGTTCTTATCACCATCATTATTTGATATAATGGTTCTCATGATAGTTCACTTGGTTAGAGAGGTTCAACTATGTGGTCATGTCCATTATAGATGGATGTACCCCATTGAATAGTATTTGAAGATTTTGAAAGGGCGTGTCAAGAATTAAAGTCAGACAGAATTTTATGTTGCATAATGATATATTATTGAAGAATCTATTGAATTCTGTATTGATTACCTATCATATGTTGATATAATTGGTATCCCAAAGTCTTATCACAATATACGCCTTATGGGTGAAGGGATTTACAAAAGAGATGATGTTATAATTACCATCATAGAGAGGTATTAAGCATACATTTACATTTTACATGATAGTGAAGATGTTGATCCATACATTGAATCCCACAAATCATTTCTTAAATATTTGAATCCATCAAGGGATGAAGGATGGATATAAAATATACATAATCAATAGTTTATAGGATGGTTCTTAGATTGTATATATAATGAGTTATATAAAAATTTTAATTTATTTTCTGAACTACTTTGATGGATAGAATGGGGACCAAATAAAAATGTTATATCTCATACTGGTTTTATAATCAGTGGTTATATGTTATATACAAAAGAAAGTGATTACTTAAATTCAATGAAAAATAGTGGAGTTACAGTTGTGGTAGAAATGATGCACATATCTAGTTCTAAGTATAGAAATTCAATTTATGTGAACATGTCATATTTTGGCATTGTTTAATAGATATGTGTGTTGAATTATAAAACATTTCAAGTTCATATTTTCTATTAAAGATGGTTTAACAACTAGAGTGCAGTGAAAGTTGATGAAATGGGCTTTGTGAAGGTGAATTTCAATGTGGAAGGAGAAAAGGATGAGCCATTCATAATTGAATCACAAGTAGTGAAAGTATTTTATATCTCAAATCTAAAAAACAAGAATTAGTTGATTGTATTATTGGAGACTAAAACAACTATAGGGTCAAATGAAATTAAATTTTGGATGAACCTTTCATTGGAAGATCAAAATTATTTCATGGAAGTCCCAATGCAGATAATTTCTTGTACGCTAGAGGGTGCCACAAAGAGGGGATTTGGATTCTCGATAAAGGATCCAAATTCCTTAAACCTTTAAAAATAGAGTTTAATGAGAATGTTAAATTGTTTCTTAATATACTATGATTTTCCTAATAATATTATGTGTTCTCTAATATATTAATAAAATCTAAATTAAATGTTTGACTACTCAAGCATACAATTTCTTATACACATGATGATGGTACCAATCCCGGGGAAGAACATGTTGTTCATGTTGAAACTATATAATTATTAGGGGATCAATATAATGTTGATGAAAGAAAACAATAATGATATAGAATCACAGTGTTGACTAAAATTATCAAGGAAATAAGTAAGGGTATAAAATTTGAGGTTGGATGGAATAAATTTGGCCAACTTGTAGACCCTAATAGGTCAATGTTCACTAGTTATGTTGGGGACACAACAAGTATGAATGTGCTGATCGATATAGATTATTGGAATCATGTCAAAACTATAATGAAGGAAATCCACTAGGAAGATATAAAGATAATTTTATGATAACCTTTCTTTATTTTATAAAAAATATATATATAATTAAACGTTTATTTAATTTTCATTATTCCTTGTAGAGTTCATTTATTTTAGATGATTTTTGTTAGAAATATATCTTAATGGATTCTGGAAAATCCTATAGAGGATTTTAGACTCTTCTTACCAAATTTCATCTAAGGGGTGTTGAGGGGAAAGTAAAGCCTCACCCACTAGTTACTTATGCACACATTATAAAATAGGAAACATATAATACTTTCATCAGTCGTCGTGATGAGAAATAATTTTAGGCGCATTGTAGTTGATAATATATTATTTTACATTATTTATTTTATCCAATTTGACTTAAAATTTTAAATTTATGAAACAAAAAAGTAATGATGAAAATAAATAATGTGCATCAAAACCAATTTACACCTATTTCAAAGAAAGGATGGGGTACACTTCACTAGAGAAGAAATTGGTATGTATTTTAAATCAATAATAAATTTTTTATGTGCTATGAAACAACATATGTTCCTTTATTTATATGTAGATTGATGAATCAAAATCTGAATCCACTTACATCTCACATCATATGCTATGGAAGGAGACTCGTGTAAATAAGGAGGGTACACTAGTTGATGAAAAAAATAAGTATGGGAAACATGTGTAAGTATGAAATAATAGTAATTGATTATTATTTATAATAATATTATATTAAAATATTTATTTATGTTCATGTGTTTTTTATACATTTTAGACATAAGAATTAGCAGTGACTGTACCAGAAGAAAAACTACTTTCAGTAGCTTTGAAGCATCTGAAATAATATGGTTACATTAGAGGAGCAGGTTTTGTAGTGTCTCCTTGAACATATTTTGAGAAGTCAAAACCATAAGAATATACATATGAGATGATAAAATGATTGAAAACACAAATATATTCTTTTTAATATATTATTATCATGTCTGGTTTGGTAGATCGATATATGAGAAAGGATCAAAGAGAACCAGCAGTGGAATAAATATTCACACATGAACAACCAAATGACCCCACTAGATTGGAGTATATTCATTACTCTCAAACATATACCTTACCTGAGGTAATAAATGTTTTCATTACTCCTCTTAAATGTGAATCAAACAACTTCAGATAACTTTATATTACTAAAATTCTAAAGGGTAAAGTTGTATGTGATTTATATCTGTCAACACCCATGAACTACCTTTTTGTGAGGGGTACGATGTATAATATCCCAGGAGACAAGATACATAATAAATAAATCCCAAAATATAACATGATAGTGGGGATTGATGCATCTCAAGAGAAAACTGATGAGTTTCATCTTCCACGTGATGATCTGGATATTACAATGGTCAATGATGTTATTGGAACTTTCATAACATGGCCATATAATAATATAAAGATACATGAGGTCTTTATTTAAAAAATATAAATGAAAAGACTATAATAGTTGATGAAAAATTTATCAAGTGAGGTATGGTATTATAGACAAATAAAGTGGTGGGGAAATGAAAGTTCGGATCAAGACAATCTAGTGAATCGACCAAGAAATCAAAAGGAACTTCTGGGAGTACCTTATCCCCTCCTATTCCATTGTAACATTTATTATCATTACAACATCATGTATAGACCAAATTTAATGATAGAGATATGTAATATATTCCATATGAAGAATAAATATTTGGAAATTTCATTAAAGATGTAGTTGGTCTTGAGAGTTTAAATGAGATTCTCAAATTTTAATGGTTGGGAGTCTCAATTGTAAATACATACATAAGGTATATTTTCATAATATGTCTATCCAAAAAAAGATATAATATGTTCATTAAAGTTAATCACTATTCATATTTTGTAAATGTGTTTATATTACTATTATATAAATGGAAAGCCATTCAAACCATGATTTGGATTCATTAATCCCTATATCATTTTTACATAAGGAACTTATTTGGAGAAGAAATAAATTAATAAGAAAAAATATGCATTAAATTTCATGTTTTAGAAAAAAATAACAGATGACATACCCTTTTTGATTCCTAAAATGTAGGGGTAAAACTATAAAATCTAATCACATAAAATATATTTTTATTTTTTCATTACTTATTTGGTTCTGTTTTCTTAGAAAGCACTAGATGGTGATCTCACTCAATCTAGATACCCCAAAAAAATTTGAATCCAATGGATGGATATCTAGAAAACTGACCACACATGATGTTTATTTTTAATTTATAATGCACTTCAATCAATATTTTATAGATAAAATTTTAATTATATGTTTCATTCTATGTTTTAACAAGAATTTTGTTATGATAGAATGGTTGCTAAATATATGCTATATGATGGAAGTTGATGAATGAATATAAAAAGCCTATGGATTACTTCGAATGGATATAGATCAAGGTATATATAGAAATATTTAACTATCAAAACATATTTTTGAATACTTTACTTATGGGAGAGATCATAAACCATGGAAAAACAACCATCCCCAAATAGGTAATTTCTAAAGATTTTTAAAATTTCATTAAAAATATTTCTGAATCATTTGTTTGTCTATATTTTCTCAGTACTACCAAGATTTATGACAACTTTTATACTCAAAAGTAGAAGTAAATTTTTTTAGAGATGAGTGGAAAATGTATATAGCTTTAGAATATTTACCAACATCAAATTTAGGTGATTACCTGCTATTTTTTTTATCTAGTATAGGATATGACCTTAGAAATATATATGTGGTGTGAATCATTAATATTATAATTCTAATATATTATTTTTGATCTGTTTATCAAGGAGAAATATAATAGAGGAAATCAATTTGTTTAGAAATGAATGGGAAAAGTACATGGTATTAGAATGTATACAGGAATCATGAAGAGGTGACTTCCTACTACTTATTTAGTTAATTTTTACATCATTTTATCCATTTTTTTATGTTAATTTCAATATTATTTTTATTTGATACTTATTTTTAAAAATTTACACATTAGTTCAAAACAAACATCACATGATCAAAACTGAGAAAATGGTTTCATATTATTTTGAAAATTTAGGGAAATGATCCATAAGTCATTTTTGATGTGTAGGAATTGACTTCACCTAAATCCGACACACAATGTGGTCGGTATGACTCAAAGTACGTGTTTTTAATGAAAAAGGGTCATTTTAGTTTAAAACATACACTAAATAGTCAAAATTGAGAAAACAAGCTTAGATTGTTTTCAAACTTTAGAAAAATAATCCATAATTATTTTTCATGGGTATTAATTGACCGCACATAAATTTGACACCAGATGTAGATGGTATGAATTGAAGTATGTTTTTTCAATACAAAAGTTTTATTTTAGTTTAAAACATACATCAAATTGTCAAAATTGAGAAAACAAGCTTGTATTTTTTAAAACTGTAGAAAAATGATCCATAATTCATTTTTCATTTGTATTTATTGATCGCACATCAATTTGAAACACGATGTGGTCGATATGACCCGAAGTACATGTTTTTAATAGAAATGGGTTTTTTTGAAACACATTTCAAAATATCCAAAACTAAGAAAACGAGCTTGGATTATTTTTAAATTTTAGGACAGTGATCCATAATTCATTTTTCATGTGTAGAAATTGAACACACATCAATATGATTCATGGTGTTAATAATATTACTCAAATTGTGTGGTTTGAGTTTAAAATTTACATTTTAGTAAAAAGGACAAGTGACATACTCAAAACTAAGAAAACGCATTCATATTGTTTTGATACTTTAGTAAAATGATCCCTTAATCATTTTTGATGTGTAGTAATCAACCATAACTCAATATGATACACATTGTACCCTGCATGACTCAAATTGTGTGGATTCAAGTTAAAATTGACATTTTATTAATGTATTGTTTCATATTTATGTTTTATTTATTCCTTTATAGTATTACTTGATGGTTTTAGGCACAGTGTAAGTGATTGGAGGTGGGATATATATTAAAATTGTTTTTAATAATCATTTTATGATAACCAAGATCGAGGATCTTGCACATAAAATTTATAATTAATTTATTTAATATTTGAAGAAATGAATATTTGGGCTTAGGAACTTTCTTTGTTGGTGAATATTGATCCTTTAAAAATACCATTTTGGATTAACTTTATTTAACTATGAGGATCCAAGGATAGAATCCATCTAACGATGATCCACACATGCTCCTATGATCTCTAAGAAACATCACTTGATCTTTAGGTGCTAGTGTATCGAGTCAAATGTCTTGTATTGTTTATTCTTGATTGCTCATTATTCAGTCTTGAAGAAATGTCTCTTGCACTTCTCATTCTTGAGAGGGGGGAGAAGGAGGATTTGAGAGAGAATTCTTTATGCACAACAATTCTCTATTCTCAATTTTTTGGATTCTCTACATAATAGACATAGTCATCTATTTATAGAGTTAAAATTTAAGTTAAAATATTATTTAATTGCATACCAGCCATTAAATAACATTTATTACCTTTAATAAACCCCATTCAATATAATAAAAATTATATTATTATTATTTTTTGGTGTGCGCCAACTTGCGCAATAATAAATATTATTTAATGGTCTTGTAAATTAATATTTTTCATCAAACTCGGTCTTGATTTGTTAAAACTCCTCTAGAATTTATTGAATGATCAAATAAATATTTTATTCATAAATAAACATTTTATTCACAATCTAGAAAATAAATATTTATTAAAATATTAAATAAATAAAATAAATATTTTATTCACAAGTCGATGAATAAATATTTGTTTAATTTATGCAATAAATAAAACTTGAATAAAATTATTCCTCAAACCTGAGAATAATATTTATTCCATTAATTAAACTCAAATATAATTTAATCGAGATCAACAGAAACAATTGGTGTGTGACCCTATGGGATTCTTACTCATTAGTATTAGGCGGGTGTGCCTAAAGTCCAAGAATACTATCTAGCAACGGGTTAAGGCACCCAAGAGAAAGAACTTAATATCTCAGTTTCAAAAACCACATATGAATGATCACTATGTAATATAATCCTTTTATCATAATATCTCGTCAAATAGGATGCACATCTATGTCTCCAAACTATATGCATGATATGTATTTTTTTACTATCTAAAATAAACATGTTGTTACACCATGGTCATGGAGTTTAATGTGACAGTTATATTACAATCAAAGGGATGTGATATCAACTTCTATAAAGATGGAAGGGAAAAATCCTTCCTCAATTTATCCATTAATGACGTGTCACTCATGATTCACCCAATGTATCCAAATTCTCTATGAACTATTATCGTCATTATTTATGAAATACATCCAAATATACAGTATATAACATGAATTAATAATAATATTAAAGTATGAGGACCATCACACACACTCATAGATAGGAATATTTGATGACACCAAAACATGTGGAATTCTTACTGTCAGGTTTGTTCTCATAATATCTCATCTTGGAGATTACCAAGCATGGACTTTATAAGAAGAAACCTCATCTACTTATGAGTACTCACACCAAAAAGTCTATGTACTATGTGTCACATCATAGTACATTATCCAACTATAGAAAATTATTTTAGAATATCATCATAGCACATCTAGGTTCTCAACATAGTGGGGAACTGCTATGACCTTATCAATATGACGTATACTCTAGGAAATTATTACATTAGAGTCATGCAGAACAAAAAATATATATAATAGGAAGTTTTATTAATATTCAATACATTTAATATACATGTAATAAAAGTATAAAATGTTGGTCCTAGGACACCAACTCTACCAAACTCCACTTGAACTAGATCCAACTGCCTACAACCTTCACTCTGGTAGACCTCACATGATAGTCATGTTTCTTCTGAGTCAAGGTTTTATTCAATGGGTATTACACGTTTCCATCTATAGAAATACTAATCACTGAAATTTCACTTATCTGAGAAAAATCCCTCAAGATATGATACTTATGAAGTATGTGCTTCATCCGTTGATGAGTCCTTATTTCTTTTTCAAGAGACACCACTATAGTATTATCATAATAGAGTGTGATAGGATCTTTACTACTAGATACCACATCAAGATCTTAGATGAATCTACACATCCATAATACTTATTTAGATACCTTAGAAGTTGCAATATACTTGGACTCTACTATAGAATCTAGAAACACATCCTGCTTTGAGCTCTTCCAACTCACATCACCTCTATTAAAAGTGAATATGTATCCCATTTGTGACTTCATGTCATCTTGATTAGTTTTTAAACTAGAATATTCATATCCTCTGATGAATAGTTCATCATATCCTCCATAAACTAGGAATATATTCTTATTACACCTTATATTCTAAAGCATAGTCTTAATTTCTATCCAATATAGGTCACCTGGATCAGCTTGATATCTTCCTACCACACTTAATTCATATATGACATCTATCCTAGTATATAGAATAACATACATAACTTACCCAATTTTTGATGCATATAAAATCCTTATCATTCTTTTTCTTTCCTCATGTGTCTGAGGACACATTTTCCTAAAAAGATTAATTTCATGTGAAACTAGAAACAATCCACTCTTGGATTATTCTATACTGAATATATTTAGTATCTTTTCAATGTATGTACTTTGACTTAGGTCGAGAAACCACTTGGATCTATCATGATGGATCTTGATCCAAAGAATATGGGCTTCACTCCCAAGTCCTTTATAGAGAAGCATTTATTCAACCACACCTTAACAAACTGTAAGACTAGTATTTCATTTCCAATAAGTAATATGTCATCAACATATAATATTAAGAAAATGACTAAACTCCCACTTAACCATTTATAGACACACATATCATATTTGTTCTTTATGAAACCAAATTCTATTATGGACTCATCAAAATGAATGTTCCATGACCTAAATGCTTGCTTTAATCCATAAATGGATATTTTCAACTTGCATGCCTTATTATCATCCTTTTTAGTCACAAAACCTTTGAGTTGTTTCATATATACATCTTAATAAAGGTTCCAATTATGGAAAGTTTTTTTGACATCCATTTACCAAATCTCATAATCATGGAAATTCACAATTCCAAGTAAATTTTTTATAGATTTCATCATTGCAATTAGTGCATTTTTTTGTAATGTGTATCCCCAAAAAGATAATGGGAGACTCACATGGATCATCATTGACCTTAACATGTCCAACAAGGTTTGTTTTCTCATTTCACTTACACCATTCAACTGAGTCATATAAGGAGGAGTGAGTTGAGATAAAATCTCTAACTCCTATAAATAATCAATGGAGTCTTGATTAAGATATTCTCCACCAGTCTGAGTGAATTTTCTTAATATTATTACCAAGATGGTTCTCAACTTCATTTTTTATTCCTTGAATTTATCAAAAGAATATGACTTATACCTCATTAATTAGACATATCCATATCTAAAAAATCATCCGTAAAAGTTATTAAGTAAAATTACACACCCCTTTCTTCAATAACAAATGGTTCACACACATTGGTGTGAACTAATTCAAGAATCTCTTTAACCTTTCCACCTTTCCCACTAAATTGGGGATTTGGTAATTTTTCATTGTAAAAATGTGTGACATACACCAAGTGGTTTTAGTTAAAAATAATCTAAATATCTATCTTGATGTAATTTAGTCAAGAAATTTTCATTTACATAACCTGGATAGTGATTCTAAAGTTTGGTGTGGTATGATACATGTGAAGTAACTTCATTATTGATTATCATTATTTGGTTCATTTAATCCAACACATAAAGACCATTATTTAAATGTGTCTTACCATAAAAAATGCTATCTTTATAAAAGAAGCAATATTTATTCCCAAATTTGAAAATAAATCCATCTATATCAAGTGTGGATACAAAAATATATATTTTTTGTAACTTAAGGCGTATAATAAAAACCCTTTAAAACCAAGATCATTCTGGTCAAAAATGTGAGGAGGTAGTTCTTAGTAGCTATAGCTATAATTTTAGCTCTATTAGTTTCTCAAAGATATAAAACTCATCAACCAATTCTTTTGAATCTACTTGGTTCCTGTATTTGAATACATATGTGAGCACTATAAGCTGTATCTAATAACCAATTTGTAGAAATAGATAAATTGCACTCGATAAAAAATTCTCCTAAAGCTTCCTCTTAGTTTTTTGGTTGGGTACAATTTTTCTTCTAATGGCCCTTCTTACCACATATGAAACAAATAGCATCATGTTCCCTTAATTTCCCTTTGATATTCCTCTTCTTGGAAGGGCATTAATAAGGTTTGGTCTTAAAGAGATTTTCTTTAACTTTGTGTTTGTTCACCATAAGTAAGGAACGTTTTTTACACTTCATATCCTTATCTACTTGGTGAAAGAGTAAGAAGATTTGGAAAATATGTCTCAATGTTTTCCATATTAAAATTCACAAAAAAGATGGAGAAGATCAGAGGGAGTTATGCTAGAATGAGGTCAGTGCCTGGTTCTTCAGGGAGTTTAAACCCTAGAACCTCTAAGCGCTAAATATAACCAATAATCTTGACTATATGAGGCCCATATGGGTTACCCTATCCAAGATTTCTCTGACAGAGCACCTTGGAAATATCAAACCATTCTTATCTAGCTCTCTTCTGGTGAAGACCTTAGAGGTTCTTAAGAATGTTATACACATCCATGTTTTCCTGAGACATCATTAGTTTACTAGATATCGATGAAAGGATCAAACATTGAACATGAAACGCATCACTCAAATGTTTTTCATAGAAAAGTAACTCTTCATCACTCACCTATTTAGCAGGTGGAACAATAATTGAGGATTCCAACATGTAATATTTATATTCATGGCATACCACAACCCAAAGGCATCTAAACTACTCTTGGAAGTTACTATCAGTTATGAGGTTGTCTTTATCTAATATTGATTGCATGGATAATGTGGATGATAAACTTTTCTTTTTATTCTACAATTAAAAAGATAAGATTATTAGTACTTTTATTGATTACAAAATAAGTGAGACATAATAAATTAAATGTTTTTTATTAAATCTCCTACTATTTTATAAAGTATCAATAGCCCTCACCATTAAACTCAGAATTTCTATTTTCTTTAACATTCTAGTGTCAAAGATCCCCATTACTTTTATTAATGATTTGGAATTTTTCAATAATAAAGTAATTAGGTAGGAGGTCTTTCCAACTATAGACTTATAGCTCCTTGATCCGTTGAGTGGATTTCCCTATCCTAAAATCCTGACTTGGATTTCTTTAACATTTGCCTCTGAATTTTTATTGAATAGACTTTGGTCATTAAACTTGATAAAATTAGGGTTAAGTCAACCCAAAACTCTCATGAGAACTCCCTGATAAAATTAATTCTCTAGACTTTGGTTATGTATTACACTTAGTTTTATAGTTTCATTCCTAATCAAATAATGTAAGGATTAGTATAACTTAATATTTAACTGAGGGATTTTAATTTATTATGCATAAATTTTTTCTTGTTTTATACTTTACACATATTTTTAATATTAAGTGGATGTTACTTAATCAATTAACCATATTGGGTAAAACATTTATGCATAATTCATTTATTTAATTTCCATATTTTCATAATAATTCATTAATTTATGTGATTGCGGCCTTGCATCCATAAAAATAATAATTTCAAGACAGAAATAATTAATTAATTAAATGAATTGTTCATGATCTTTATCTAACGGTTGATTTAATGAGTAGGAATTAAATCAACCTTTGACCTAGTGGAAATAACTCATGTTATTGGTCTTGGCATGAGTTACAGCATTCTGCCTCTCCAAATGTGTATTAACTAGGTTGGAATCATTATGGTTCAATCTTGAATTGCCTCCACGTGTCTTGGGATACTCTATTAATTACAAATATTTATTACTTATGCACAGGTGAGGGGAACCAAAGGATTAGTTAAAGGTTATTACATAAATATCCTTAGACACATAGGTCCTGCATAATAATGGAGGGAGGGATGATTCACAGGCCATCATTTAATTTAATATTAAATAATAGAAAACGCATTCAATAAATTAAATTAAAACATCCAACACATACACAGATCCTTATCAAGCTCATGAACGGTCCTAAATGCAATGAATATGAAAAATTAAATGGATATCATTCATTTATTTATTCGTTCTTTTATTATTTAAGATAAATTTAATTGCATTAATTAATTAATTAATTCACTCTCATCTTAATGATCATCCAATCTTATTTGGAGATACCCATCATTAATGGTATTCATGACTAATAAATAGAAAAATTAATAATGACATATTAATTATAATAAATTAATTGATAATTTAAAATTCTTTAAAACCAATATTAAATTTTCAAACATACAATGGTGTTCTAATCAATAAAATAAGGTTTTGATGCTATAATTTTCAAATTTAATGTAATTTTAATTTTTTCTATTAATGGGAGACTACACGGTGTGTACATCTAGCTACACTATATGTACCTCATTTTCTGTATATTCAAGTCGCATACAAGGGGCTTCGTCATGTTAACTCAGTCAGACTACGTAGTGTGTACATGTCGGCTACACACCCTATATCCACTTGTCTCAGACTAGGTTGGTCTGATCAACACACGGTGTGAAATAAAACCATTGTGTGTAATTAATTTCTTGTCACATCTAGATACAATTCTCATGGGTATATGGTGTGTGCTCTGGTTTCACACCATGTAACCCAGTTTTACTGGACAAAGATTTGGAACTTACTGGTGGCATCTCTGGTCATTCTCCATTTGTTCTTAAACCTTAAAGAAAATGAAACATTGAAAAAACATGATTAATATGTTGATAACATGTTAATTGAAATTGGATTAAATAACAAATAACATGAAATTCATAAATCAACAATAAAATAAATAATTATAAATTTAAATGTGACGGCTCTGATACCACTTGATGGTTTCGGGCACAGTGGAAGCATGCAGAGGTGGGTGATATATTAAAATTTCTTTTAATAATCATTTTCTGAAACCAAGAGCAAGGATATTACATGTAAAATTTATAACTAATTTATTTAATATTTGAAGAAATAAATACTTTGTCTTAGAAACTTTCTTTGCTGGTGAATGTTGATCATCCAAAAAAGACCCTTTTGAATTACCTTTATTGCGCTGCGAGGATCCAAAGATAGAATCTCTCTTGGGGTGAACCACACATGCTCCTATGATCTCTGAGCAATACAACTCATTCTCCAGGTGCTAAAGCAGTGAGTCAAATGTATTGAATTTTTTTTCTCATTCTTCAATATTGACAAAATATATCTTTCACTTATCATTATTGAGAGGGAGAGAGAAGGAGGAGCTGAGAGAGAATTTATTGTGTGCAACAATTCTCTATTCTCAATTTTTTTATGCTCTACACAATAGAAACAATTATCTATTTATAGAGTTAGGATTAAAGTTAAAATATTATTTAATTGCATATCATACATTAAATAACATTTATTACCTTTAATAAACCTCATGACACAAAATAATAATTATATTATTAATATTTTATGGTGTGTGAAAACTTGCGCAATAATAAATATTATGTAATGGTATTATTAATTAATATTTTTCACCGGACTCGATGTTGGTCCATTCAAACAACTCTAGAATTTATTAAATAACCGAATAGATATTTTATTCATAAATAAATAGTTTATTCACAATCTAGCGAATAAATATTCCTTAAAATAGTTAATACATAAAATTAATATTTTATTCAAAAGCTGGTGAATAAATATTTATTTAATATATGCGATCAATATAACTTGAAAAAAATATTCCTCAGACTTGAGAATAATATTTATTAAATTAATTAAACTCAAATATAATTTAATCAAGATCAATAGAAACACTTAGTGTGTGACCCTCTAGGATTCTTTCTCATTTGCATTAGGTGGGTTTGCTTAAAGTCTAAGATTACTATCTAGCAACGGGTCAATGCACCCAAGAGAAAGAACTTAATATCGAAACATTAGTAACCAAATATGAATACTCACTATGTAATATTATCCCTTTGTCACAATATCTCATCAAGCAGGTTGTATATCTGTGTCACCAACCTATATGCTCCATATGCCTTTATTCGACTATCTGAAATAAACATGTTGTTGCATCATGACCATGGAATATAATGTGAAAGTTATATTCCTGTCAAAGGGATGAGATATCAGCTTCTATAAATATGGAAGGGATAAATCATTCCTTGACTTATCCATTAATGATATGTCACTCATGACGTACCTTATATATCTAACTTCGACATGAACTGTTATCATCATGGTTTAAAAAATACATCTAAGTATGTGAGTTGTAACATGAATTAATAATAATCTTAAAGCCTAAGGACCATCACACACACACTCATAGATAAGAATATATGATGACACCAAAACATAATGAATTTATACTGGTGATTCTATTCTCATAATATTCCATCTTAGAGATTAACAAGTACTAACTTAATGAGAAGAAGCTTCATCTACTTATGAGTACTCGCACCTAAAAGTCTATGTATTATGTGTCCCATCATAGTACGTTATTCAACAACATAATATTATTCGAGAATATCATCATAGAACATCTAAGTTCTCATCATAGTGGGGAACTTTTATGACCTTATCAATGCAACATATACTATAGGATAGTATTATATTAGAGTCATGCAAAACAACAACAAATATGTAATAATAAGTTTTATTAATATTCAATACATTAAATATATATGTAATAAAAGTACAAAAAGTTGGTCTTAGGACACCAACTCTAACATTACTAACATAATTTTTTTTTCTTATATAGGTGCCTTATTTTTCTCGAGTTGGGGTGGTTTGTTCGAAGCTGATCATACTTGTGAGAGATTGGACTTCAAGGTTGCAACTGAGATAATGGAAAAAAGGAAATGGGTCAAGAATATATATATATAGACATCATGAAAAGTTAAATTCATACTACTTATTTAGTTAATTTTTTCACCATTTTATCAACTATTTTTGAGTTAATTTCCTTATCATTTTTATCTAATAATTATTTAGTTTTTTTCACAAATCTTTTGGGAAGTTATATTTTTTCAACTATCTACAGAAATCTAGAAAATAGAGAACATGTTCTTTCTCTTCTGTCTTGTTCTAGATAGTTGAAATAATAATATACATTACATACTTAATCAGCCTCACCTCAATCCGATACACAGTGTTCTCAGTATGACTCGAGTTGTACGTTTTTAGTTTATAATTCACATTTTAGTTCAAAACACACATTGCATAATAAAAACATAGAAAAACCATTTATATTATCTTGATACTTTAGTAAAATAATCCATAATTCATTTTAAATGTGTAAAAATCATCCAAACCTAAATCAGATGCATAGTGTGACTAGTATGACTCCAAGTGTGTCTTTTTATTTAAAATTGACATTAATTTTAGTAAAAAAAAACAAGTGACATACTCAAAATTGAGAAACGCATTCATATTACCTTAATACTTTATAATAATGATCCATAAGTCATTTTTGATGTTTATGAATCATCCTTACTACAACCTGATACACGGTGTTCCCAGTATGACTCTAAGTGTGTAATTTTATTTAAAATTGACATTAATTTTAGTAAAAAGGAAAAATAACATACTCAAAACTAAGAAAACGTATTTATATTATTTTTATACTTTATTAAAATAATCCATAATTCATTTGTGACATATATTAATCATCCTCACCTCAATTCGGTGCACAGTGTGCCTGGTATAACTCAATGTACCCATTATTAGTTTAAAATTGATATTTTAGTTCAAAAAGTGTGTCACTCACTAAAATATAAGAAAATTCACTCAAATTGTCTTGATAATTTATTAAAATGATTCAAAATTAATTTTTTATATTTATGAATTATTACACATCAAACCGATACATGATGTGACCAGTATGACTCAAAGTGTGTGTTTCTAGTTTAAAATGACATTTTAGTAAAAAACACAAGTGACATACTCAAAACTGAGAAAATTAATTTAGATTGTTTTTATAATTTATTAAAACAATCCATAAGTCATTTTTATGTATAGGAATCATCCACACCTCAATCTAATGTATAGTGTTATCGATATGACTCCAAGTGTATCTTTTTATTTAAAATTGACATTAATTTTAATAAAAAAGACAAGTGAAATACTCAAAAATGAGAAAACCCATTTGTATTAATTTGATATTTTAATAAAATTATTCATAATTAATTTATTACATGGGGGAATCATTCACACTTCAATCTGATACACAGTGTTCCTAGTATGACTCCAATTGTGTCTTTTTATTTAAAATTAACATTAATTTTAGTAAAAAAAGACATATGATATACTCAAAACTGAGAAAAAAATATTCATATTGTTTTGATACTTTATTAAAATGATCCATAAGTTGTTTTCACGTGTATGAATCAGTCTCACCTCAATCTGATGCATGGTGTGCCTGGTAAAAATCAAAGTGTCCATTATCAGTTTAAAATTGACATTTTAGTTAAAAAAGTGTGTCACTCACTGAAAACCAAGAAAACACACTCATATTGTCTCGATATTTTAGGAAAACTATTCATAATTCATTTGTAACATGTATAAATTAGTCTCATATCAAACTGACACACGATGTGCCTAATCTGACTTGAAGTAAGTGTTTCTAGTTTAAAATGACATTTTAGTAAAAAATATAAGTGACATACTCAAAACCAAGAAAATTAATTCAAATTATTTTTATACTTTAGAAAAAAATCTATAATTCATTTATTAGGGCTATTAATCAACTGCACCTTAATCTGATGTACAGTGTGACCAGTGTGACTCCAAGTGTGTCTTTTTATATAAAATTGATATTAATTTTAGTAAAAAAGACAAGTTTCATACTCAAAACCAATAAAACACATTCATATTATTGTTATACTTCATAAAAACGATCCATAAGTCATTTTTGACATATAAGAATCAGTCATACCTCAATCTAACACACAGTGTTATCAGTATGACTCAAAGTGTATCTTTTTATTTAAAATTGACATTAATTTTAGTAAAAATGAAAAGTAACATAATCAATTAGGAATATTTTTATACTTTATAAGAATGATCCATATTTCATTTTTTATGTGTATGAATTATCCTTACCTCAATCTGATTCACAGTGTGACCGATATGACTCCAAGCGTGTCTTTTTATTTAAAATTGACATTAATTTTAGTAAAAAATACAAGTGACATATTCAAAACCATGAAAACGCATTCATATTGTTTTGATACTTTATTTAAACAATCTATAAGTCATTTTTTACATGTAGGAATCATCTTTACCTCAACCTGATGCACGGTGTTCCCGGTATAGCTCAAAGTGTCTGTTATTAGTTTAAAATTGACATTTTAGTTCAAAAAGTGTGTCACTCATTGAAAACCAAGAAAAAATTCTTGGATTGTCTTTATAATTTAAGAAAACAATTCAGAAGTCATTTTTTATTTTTAGGAATCAGTCTCACATAAAATGGACACATTATGTGAACAATATGACTTAAAGTGTGTGTTTCCAGCTTAAAATTGTTGAGCAAGTGTTGTTTTCAACAATACATAATATTGTTATTTAAAGGGGGAGTTTATATTAATACTATATCTCTTTATGAAAATTTTGATGCTCACAAATACCCTTAATTATTTTCTAATGATTTTATTTGTTAAGTATTTTTCAGGAATTTATCATTTTATTTTACTCTTGAAATAACGGGAATTTATTACTAAAGTATTCGTATCTAGTGTGTTCTGGAAACACTGTTCATGCGCTACTTATTCGGAATCCACTTGAGCATGTTCTAGAAACACTATTCATACTCTGCGTGGATAAACGTAGTGTAAGGATGAAAAGTGTGTATACTTTTTGAGATAAGGAAAAAGTATGGTTAATCAACCATACGTTATTGGCAAAGTATGGAAGAAGAACCCTACGTTAAGAAGGAACCCTACGTTTGGGATATCAGAAAAGTATAGAAGGAGAACCGTACGTAAATATTAAATGTTACATTTATTTCTCAAAATTATGGTTCATCAACCTTACTTTTGTAAAAAACTATACGTTCTTGGAAAAGTATGGATCATTTAAAAGTATGGATCTTTTATTGTACGTTTGAAAGTTGAAGAGAAAAGTATGGATGACCAACCCTACGTTTGAAATGAACCTTACATTTGTTGTCAAGTTTACATTGTCAACTTTACATTGTCAACCTTACATTTTTAACCTTACGTTTGAAGACTACATCATCAACCTTACGTTCATAGGATGCATACAGTTCAACTCAACATTACGTTTGGTGTCGGAGAATTTAAATTCGATATTTTTATGCAACGGTCAGTACGCTGATTATTAGTCGGATTTCAATACATATTTAAATCTGATTTTAAAGTATGATTTTGACTGATTCAAAACTGTTTTATCAATGTTTTGATTGAATTAAAATGATATTTTTATGCCGAGTCTTCAGGGAAGTTACGACTACTCTGTAAATTAAAATGTTTGAATATCACGAGTAAAAAGGCGACTTTTTGTGGATCTAATTTTACAGGAGAAGTTCTTGTCGTTCTTTTACTTATATGGGATTTTTGAAACTGCATCAACAATTATTGATCATGTGTAATCTTTTGATTATTCTGAAAAAAAAAAAGGAAAACAGATACTACTGAAACATACCGATCTGTTTCTTCAAAAGGAGCATCAAAGCTCTATTTGTTAAAGAGGAAGGAACATGATAGAAGATTCATTTGTTCTATATTGAAGATCTACTGTGGATCTGTCTCTGATAAAGTTGTGAATTATTTTTTATATATTTACTGTAATGGGATCGACTCAGAACGTCTCTTATGTGAAGATTATTATTTCTGAAGGCGACGATCTACCTACTGTCAATTGCATGCTATTGCAATTATGAGGAACATCTGGAAAGTATTTTCAGAATACGAAAATATTTTTTTTCTATTCTTGAGTGACCGACTTCTCATACCAAGCTGTGTAGGTTCTGTAAGTGAACCAGAAGGCTTTGTTTTTCCTTGGATTTTAAAGGTATCAACTGCCTATACTCAGTTGTGAACCGGTCTATTGAAACGAGGACCAGATAGTGAAAATCACCAAGCTCATGGAGTAGAGTGTTTGTGGAGTGTACTAGGGGCCTTTTGTTCCCCAAACCACTATACATCTTGTGTTTCTACTATTTAAATTTTCACTGCATCATTTTATCTAATTAAAGTTAAAAGGAAGAACACAATCTTGTAAATATTTTTGAAAATTCACAATTCACCCCCCATCTTGTTTATATTTGGTGTAATCTGATCCAACAATTGGTATCAAAGGTTAAGCTTTTTGACAAATATTTAACAAGCTGAAAGTGATTATACACAGAGCAAGATGACTGATACAAGAGAGGGAATGTCTATGGTCAGATCACCATACTTCAATGGAGAAAACTACGGATACTGGAAGTCACGAATGATTATCTATCTGAAAAACCTTGGATACAGAGTATATTCCAAGATTCTGACTCCATATGAAATACCAGAAAAACATGAAACATGGAGTGCAACTACTGAAGAAGATTATGACATGAACTTGAAGGAAATGACTGTAATTATATGTGTTCTAGGACCTGATGATTTTAACAAAGTATCTCAATTCCCAATAGCATATGAAATGTGGAAAACTATTGATGTTTCTTATAAAGGAACTAACAATATCATGGAAATGAGATGTGCAATTGCTAATCTTAGATTTGATACATTCAGAATGGTTGAAGGTGAGAGTATTACTCAAATGAATGGAAGATTGACCGAGATTGTCAATAACATAATTTCCTTGGGAGATCCCATTAAACAATCTGATCAAGCTTTAAAAGTATTGAGAGTACTGCCTACAAAATGGAATGGAATCTCTACAGCAATCAGACAGTCGACACCTGTCAAAGATTTAACCATGAGAGAACTGATTGGAACATTAATGATGTATGAAGCTGAGATGGAAGATGAAGCTAATGAACATAAAGTATGTGTCAAAAGAGATAAAATTTCCTTGAAAGCATCATTATAGATTAAAAACAGAAAGATGAAGAAAAATGTAAAAGAGAAGACAGAGAGTTCTGATTTATCTAATTCTGATGTGGAATTGGCTCAGCTAGCTTGAAGATTTACAAAATTCTATAAAAAGAAGATGGGATTCAGAAAATCCTTCAAAAAGGATGACAAGGAAGTCAGATGCTATGAATGCAAGAAAATGGGTCATATTAGACCTGACTATCCTCAGCTAAAAGAAGACAAGAGAAAGAAATTTTTCAAAAGAAATGACTATGATAATAAGGAAAAGAAAGCTATGAAAGCTACATGGAGTGTATCTGAAGAATCTAGTAGTACTTGTCAATCAGACTTAGAGAAGGAGGAAGCAAATCTGAAATCCAACATGTGTTTTATGGCAGAAACAGATGTGGTGCAATCTTACTACTCTTCTGATTCTAGTTCTGAATCTAATTACTCTAATGAAAAACTTGCAGCCTACTGCAATATGCTTGAAGAAAAATATGACTCTCTATTTAAGAAGCATAAGTCTTTAAATAATGTTCATAAGGTTGTTTCTAATGAAAGAGATACAATGCTGAAACAATATAAGGAGTTAACTGAAAATTTTGATTCAATTAATTCTAACAATATAGCTTATGAATCAAAGATAAAATCACTGCAAACTGAAGTAGAAACTTATAAAACTGCAGCCCTTGTTTTTACTAAAGGAGAAAATACTTTAAATGAAATCCTTGGGAAAAATTTCATTAAAAAAGAAAGATTTGGAATTGTCAGTAAAGGTGAAAAACCCAAGTTTTACAAAAACTATTTTATTCCAAGGGAAAAAAGACTAAATTGTAATTACTGTGGAATAAGGGGAAATATTTCTAAAAACTATTTCTTAAGACAACCCCAAATAAGTGTCATTAAGAAATATTTTGTATCAAATGATTTATTTGACTCATTTGAAATTAGAAAAGCAAAGCAATTCTGGATTCCCAGATCCTTTCTAGCTAACACCACTGGACCCAATAAAATATGGGTACCAAAGTAATCTGTGTAAATGTCTTTATAGGGAGAAGGTCACAAGAGCAAAAAGGACATATGGTATATGGATAGTGGATTCTCAAGACATATGATTGTAAACTCATTGAATTTCTCTACACTCACTCAAAAATATGGTGGACTTGTCACTTTTGGTGACAATGCCAAAGGAAAAATCATTGGTATTGGAACAGTTGGAGATCCAGAATCTGTCTCAATTAATAAAGTACTTTATGTAAAAGGATTGAAACACAATCTAATAAGTATCTCTCAACTATGTGATGATGGTTATGTTGTTGATTTTTCTAAAAATTGTTGTTCTGTTTTTAAAAATAAATTGCTTAAATATAGAGCACCAAGAACTGATAATGTGTATACCCTGGATTTAAATTCCTTGTGTAAACAACAAGTAAATTGCTTAACTGCTAAAATGAATGAATATTGGATCTGGCATAGGAGACTTGGACATTGTAATTTATATGTTTTAAATAAGTTATCTAAGAAACATTTAGTTTTTGATTTTCCTAGTCTCAAATTTGAAAGTGACAGATTTTGTGATGCTTGTCAACTTGGCAAGCAACACAAATCATCCTTCAAATCTGTTAACAAAATTTCTATATCTAAACCTCTAGAACTTATCCATATGGATTTGTTTTGACCTTAAAGAGTAGCAAGTTTGGATGGTAAATTATATGTATTTTTTTTAGATGATGACTATTCTAGATTTATATGGATTTTCTTTTTGAAATTTAAAAATGGAGCTTTTAATTTATTTGATGGTTTTTTGTAAAGTTGTTCAAAATGAAAAAGTTTTTAAAATAATTTCATTAGGAAATGATCATGGTGGAGAATTTGAGAATCCAGAATTTAATTCCTTCTGCTCAAATATGGGTATTAAACACACCTTATATGCACCTAGAACACCTCAACAAAATGGAATTGTTGAAAGAAGAAATAGGACTATTCAGGAAATGGCTAGGACTATGCTAAATGAATATAGTCTTCCTACCTACTTTTGGGCAGAAGCTGTAAGCACAACCTGCTATATAATGAATAGAGTTTTAATTAGACCTCTTTTAAAAAAGACACCCTATGAACTTTGGAATAACAGAAAACCTAAAGTTAACTACTTTAAAGTTTTTGTATGCAAGGTTTACATCTTGAACGCCAAGGATAATCTTGGTAAGTTCAATCAAAAATCTGATGAAGGAATCTTCTTAGGATATTCAGCTACCTCCAAAGCTTATAGAATCTATAATAAGAAGTCAAGTATTGTTGAAGAATCAGTTCATGTGAAATTTGATGAATCTGATCCCTTTGAGAAAAGGATAGATCAAATGGATGAATCTGACTCTAATGATAACATGGGGCTTGAGAACTTGAAAAATTATTTTGAAAAAGATATAAATGAAATTCAGTCTAGTTCATAAGAACATGATACTGAATAACCTATAAGTGTGTTTCCTAGACAGACTAGAACCCTAAATAATTACCCTTTAGAAACTATAATAGGCGACTTAGATACAGGAATAAAAACTAGAATAAATGTAGGAAATCTTGTAGAATTATCTACCTTTCTATCCCAATTAGAACCCAAGACTATAGAAGAAGCTTTAGATGATGAAAGATGGATGATAGCAATGCAAGAAGAATTAAACTAGTTCAAAAGAAATGAAGTCTGGGAATTAGTTGAAAGACCACAGAACTATCCAGTGATAGGAACCAAATGGGTCTTTAGAAATAATCAATATGATAAGGAATAATAACTAGAAATAAAGCTATACATGTAGCTAAAGGATATAATCAGGAAGAAGGTATAGATTATGATGAGACCTTTACAGCTGTAGATATACTAGAAGCCATTAGAATCCTCTTAGCCTATGCATCTCACATGAACTTTAAATTATTTCAGATGGATGTTAAGTCTGCATTTTTAAATGGTTATTTAATGGAGGAAGTTTATGTTGAGCAACCTCCTGGTTTTGAAAATTCTCAAAAACCATATTCTGTTTTTAAACTTACTAAAGCTCTATATGGCCTTAAACAAGCACCTAGAGCTTGGTATGAAAGATTAAACTCTTTTCTTTTGAAAAATGATTTTACTGTTGGAATGGCAGATCCAATACTATTTAAGAAAACTGTGAATTCTAATATTTTATTAGTTCAAATTTATGTTGATGATGTAATTTTTGGATCAACTAATAAAGCCCTTTGTCATGAGTTTTCAAAGTTAATGTAAAAAGAATTTGAAATGAGTATGATGGGAGAACTAAATTTCTTTTTAGGACTTCAAATTTATCAAAAATATTTTGGAAATGTTTTGAATCAAAGTAAATACATTACTGATTTATTGAATAAATTTGGACTTGAAAACATCAAGACATATACAACTCCTATGTGCACTAATATAAAACTTGATTTGGATGAAACTGGAAAATCAGTTGACAACAAGTTATATAGAGTTATGATTGGTAGTTTATTATATCTTACTACTAGCAGGCCAGATAAAATGTATTCAGTATGTCTTTGTGCAAGATTTCAATCAAATCCTAAAGAATCTCATTTAATTGTTGTAAAAAGAATTTTTAGATATTTAAAAGGAACTGTTTTTCAATATCTTATTTATCCCAAAACTTCTGATTTTAATTTGATTTCATATTTATATGCATACTTTGGGATTTGTAGATTAGATAGGAAAATCACTTCAGGAACTTGTCACTTTTTAGGAAAATCTTTAGTGTCATGGTCAAGTAAGAAACAACATTCAGTTTCCCTATCAACAGCTGAGGCAGAGTATGTTTCTGCTGGCAGTTGTTGTGCACAGGTGTTGTGGATGAAAAACAGTTTTATGGACTTTGGACTAAATTTTAAAAATACACCTATTTTATGTGATAATACTAGTGCTATAAATATTTCAAAAAATCCTATTAATCATTCTAGAACCAAGCATATTAATATCAGACATCATTTTCTAAGAGATCATGTTCTTAAAAAGGATATATCTTTGGAATTTGTAAGTATTGAAATTCAATTAGCTGATATTTTTACTAAACCAATTCCCACTGCAAGGTTTTATTTTATTAAGAGGGAGCTAGGTTTATTTGATTTTAAATAAAATTTTATTTTACTATAGTAGTTCTTTATTTTAATTCTGCTTAAAATAATTTAGCTATTTTGTTTTTCAAACAGAATAAGTTTCTTTTCCCCGCGTAATCTATTTTATTTATTTTTAATTATTATTAAAAACACGGGAATCAAGGTTGTCATAAACCCTTTCGACTTATAAACTTTTTCATTTCTACCAAAACCTTTTCTAACCCGCAAACCGCATCTCTGCTCGTCAACCCTAATCTTCAAACCTCTGAAACCCTAACCTTCAAACCTTCAGAGATTCTCACAAAGATGGAAAAGACTAAAAGAGCCGATGAAGCTGAAACCAGCAGTTCTAAGAAACAACGTTCAGAAGGAAGAAAAATCTTACAGGGTAAGGCGATTGATCTCAAATGGCTATATCAGACAAATCTCTTGTTGAAACAAGCACTGTCATTTCAGAATCTCAAACAGACTTTCAACAGTGAGAATATGGAATTTCTGTATGAGGTAGAGCTTTGATACTTCTTCAAATCTGTACAGTTTAGTCTGGGAGATACTGAGGACATTATGATGACTAAGATAGAGGATAGGGATTTCTCAATCTCGTCAGTAGAAATTGGTCAGATTCTCAACTGCCCACATGAGGGAGTTTTTCATTTCGATTTGAAAAATATTGGAGATTTTGTGCATAAATCAGAGGACATAATGTCATTTATATTTGGTATTAATACTATAAAGAAAATTTTTATCAAGGATTTGAAGCCTGATCAGAAAATTTTGGTCAAATTTGTGCAAACAGGGATTGCACCAAGGATGTCTGAAATGGAAAAGATATTATATCTCGATATGTATATAATGTATCTTTTTCTCAGTGATGTTAAACTCAATTTTCCTAGGTATATGGTTAGATACCTAAGATATTTTTGTCAGAGTGATTCTCGAATGAACTTTTATCCTTTTGGTCGATTCATCTCCAAACTGTTGTTTACGAAGGACATGGTGAGACTGGTGGATGCCAGAGTACACTGTCATCACAGTAATGTGTTTAATGATGGAACTTTAAGAAAGATTGGTTATTTCTGGAGTACTATCAAAGGAAAACATTTTCCAGTAGGATAAAATGATGAATCAGAGAGTGCTCAAGCTCAATATACAAAGTCCAGGGAGGGACAAGATGAATCGAGAGTCAGCACTGCGACAATGAGGATCTGATTTGAAGTGGAAGAAACTGAGGAAGAAAGAAGTCAGGAGGGACTTCAGACTCAGAGGAGAAGACCTGTGATTGAGGAACTTACTTCCCCTGACTTAACTACAAGAGATTTACTCTCTTTTAGCTTTTTTATAGAAAAGGTTGTTGAACAACCTCAAGAACAGAATGTCACTGTTACAGATCCTGATCCTGAAATAATTGTAGTTGAAAGATCAGAAAAATAGGTTGTAGCTGATGTTTCCATTTTAATTCAACAAGAAAAGGAGGTAGAGCCTGGTGAGGAAGTGGCCAGACCTCAGGATACTCCATAGGATATCATTTTAGATATTTCATTGGAAGAACAAATTGCAGATGTTCGTGATGATCATTCTTCTGAAGCTCACATAGAAGTTCTTTAAGAGGATTTTCTATGGAAGAGTTTGAAAAGGACTCTAAGGAAAAATATGTGGACCAACCTAATCAGGACAAGGAGAAAGAAAAATATTATGTTAAATCATTACCTTTAGTACTACTACATCACACAGAGCCTGAGAATACGAATCAAGCACAGGGTTCTTCTGATTCAAGGAATAGGGAAGTTGAAGAGTTGTACAAAAAGTTATCTCAACTGCAATGTGAGAATGATTCTCTGAGAAGCACCTTAGCATCAGAACAGTTTAAATTTCAAAATCTTAAGGAGAGTTCTGTTTCAAGGCAAGAAGTTGAAATTTTAAAGAGGATATGATAAATGATGTTGCCAAATTGAAATATAAAATGGTTATAAAATCAAATTTCTTATATCTTAAGTTGTTTATAGAGACACAATTTGCATCTGTTGGGAATATTGTTGTTAGTGGATCAGGTACTTCACCTAATTTAATCAGAATATTTCAAGATATCACAGCCATAATGAGCAACATGAATGACAGGTTTCTAGATCTTCAGTGCAACGGTGCTCTATTATTTGTTCTATTAGATAATCAGAAATTCTTGGTGGATCAGTTGACATCCAGTGAGCCAGGAATCCGCTCTATCTTAGATAAATTCATAGCGAAGCTGTCTTTGCTTATGGAGAAAGAATAATGGATTCACGAGTTTTTCAGAACCAATCTCATTGAAGATATTCATATGACTCAAGAGGCCAGAGATCTTCTAATTCAGCTCGGTGATGGATTAATGAAAAGGTTGAGAGAACAGTTAGCAGAAATCAAGTCTACAGTTCAGAGAAGATAAACCCTACCTGTTAACTTCCAAAACCTTGATTCATGTATTTATTATTTTTATACTTTTAATGAAAATATATTTCATTATATTTACTTATTTTACTATTCTTATTTCGATATGCCAGTAATCCAGATTGAATTATTACTAAACAGTTAATAATAGCATTTACTTCTATTCAGTGCTACATTAATCTGTGTTCTATTCCATATTCTATCATTCTTTTTGATATCACAAAAGGGGGATAAATTTGGATAAACACAAATAACTTTTTGTTTGGGGGAGTAATTCATTTTATTGGGAAAGAAATTAAAACATGGATAAATTAAAGGGAGATATTTATCTTTTCCAAATTCAAAACTTATCTTTTTAAAATTTCAAAACTATATGTAATTAATTTTAAGTTAAGTTAATTTCATTAATTATTTTATGGTTTTTGTGATCATCAAAAAGAAGGAGATTGTTGAGAAATTTTTGTTTTCAACAATACATAATATTGTTCTTTAAAGGGGGAGTTTATATTAGTACTCTATCTCTTTATGAAAATTTTGATGCTCACAAATACCCTTAATTATTTTCTAATGATTTTATTTATTAAGTATTTTGTAGGAATTTATCATTTTATTTTACTCTTGAAATAATGGGAATTTATTACTAAAGTATTTGTATCTAGCGTGTTTTGGAAACACTGTTCATGCGCTACTTATTCGGAATCTACTTGAGCGTGTTCTAGAAACACTGTTCATACTCTACGTGGATAGACGTAGTGTAAGGATGAAAAGCGTGTATACTTTTTGAGATAAGGAAAAAGTATGGTTAATCAACCATACGTTATCGGTAAAGTATGGAAGAAGAACCCTACGTTAGGAAGGAACCCTACGTTTGGGATATCAGAAAAGTATGGAAGGAGAACCGTATGTAAATATTAAACGTTACGTTTATTTCTCAAAAGTATAGTTCATCAACCTTACTTTTGTAAATAACCATACGTTCTTGGAAAAGTATGGATCAAGTAAAAGTATGGATCTTTTATCGTACACTTGAAAGTTTAAGAGAAAAGTATGGATGACCAACCCTGCGTTTGGAATGAACCTTACGTTTGTTGTCAAGTTTACATTGTCAACTTTATGTTGTCAACCTTATGTTATGAAACTTATGTTTGAAGACTACATCATCAACCTTACATTCAGAGGATACATACAGTTCAACTCAACCTTACGTTTGGCGTCGAAGAATTTAAAGTCGATATTTTTATGCAACGGTCAGTACGTTGATTATTAGGCAGATTTCAAGCCAGATTTAAAGTTGATTTTAAAGTACAATTTTGACTGATTCAAAAACGTTTTATCAATGTTTTGATCGAATTAAAAGGATCTTTTTATGTCGATCCTTCAAGGAAGTTACGACTACTCTTTAAATTCAAATTTTTGAATATCACGAGTAAAAAGGTGACTTTTTTTGATCTAATTTTATAGGAGAAGTTCTTATCGTTCTTTATTTATATGGGATTTTTGAAACTACGTCGACAATTATTTATCATGTGTGATATTTTGATTATTCTGAAAAAAAAAAGGAAAACAGAGACTACTGAAACATACCGATCTGATGTTTTAAAAGGAGATTCAAAGCTTTGTTTGTTAAAGAAGAAGGAACATGATAGAATATTCATTTGTTCTATATAGAAGATCTACTGTGGATCTGTCTCTACTAAAGTTGTGAATTATTTTTTATATATTTACTGCAACGGGATCGAATCAGAACATCTCTTATGTGAAGATTATTATTTCTAAAGGTGAGATCTACCTACTATCAATTGCATGTTGTTTCAATTGTGAATACATCTGGAAAGTATTTTCAGAATACGAAAATCTTTCTTTTCTATTCTTGAGTGATCGGATTCTCGTACTAAGCTGTGTAGGTTCTGTAAGTGAACTAGAAGGCTTTGTTTTTCCTTGTATTGTAAAGGTGTCAAGTTCTTATACTCAGTTGTGAACCGGTCTGTTGAAACGAGGACCAGATAGTGAAAATCACCAAGCTCATGGAGTAGAGTGTTGGTGGAGTGGACTAGGGGCCTTCTGTTCCCTGAACCACTATACATCTTATGTTTCTGCTATTTAAATTTCTACTACATCATTTTATCTGATTAAAGTTAAAAGGCAGAACACAATATCATAATGATTTTTGAAAAGTCACAATTCACCCCCCCCCCTCTTTTGTATATTTGTGTAATCCAATCCAACAAAAATGACATTTTAGTAAAAAAGACAAGTGACATGCTCAAAACCATTAAAACACATTAGGATTATTTTTATACTTTATTAAAATTATCTATAATTTATTTGTGACATGTAGAAATAATCATCGCCTCAATCTGATGCACGGTGTGACTGGTATGACTCCAAGTGCATCTTTTTATTTAAAATTGACATTAATTTTAACAAAAATGACATGTGACATACTCAAAACTGAGAAAATGAATTTGTATTGTTTTTATACTTTCGTAAAATGTCATTTTCATGTTTAGAAATCAATTTCACCTTAATCTGATACATGATGTACCCGATATGACTCAAAGTGTCTATTATCAGTTTAAAATTGACATTTTAGTTTAAAAAGGCTGTCACTCACTGAAAACCAAGAAAACATGATCAGATTGTATTGATAATTTAGGAAATTGATTCATATGTCATTTTTTATGTGTATGAATTGGTATCATGTCAAATCGACACGCGATGTGACTAGTATGACTCAAAGTGCGTGTTTCCATTTAAAAATGACATTTTAGTAAAAAACACAATGACATGCTCAAAACTGAGAAAACACATTTGTATTATTTTGATACTTCATAAAAATGATCCATAAGTCATTTATGGCTTATATAAATTAACCAAACATAAATATGACACATGATGTGGTCAGTATGACTCGAAGTGTGTGTTTTCAATATATAAGTGCCATTTTAGTTTAAAACATTCATCACATCGCCAAAACTAAGAAAACGAGCTCAGATATTTTTCTAATAGTTTTATCTTTTATTAATTAATTAATTTACTTATCATTTTTATCTTATACTTATTTAGTTAATTTTCACAGAGATAATTCTTTAAGTTGAACAAAAAATGATGTGACATGAAAGAATCAACCACAACTCAGTATGATATATGGTGTTCCTAATATGACTCAAAGTTTAGTTTAAAATTATCACTTTATATTTAATTTATTTCTTTATAGTATTATTAAAAAAAATAATTATTTTCTTATATAGGTTCATTATTTTGATCAAACTGGGGTGGTTTGTTCAGAAATAGCATGAGTGAGGGTTGGGTGCCAAAGAAAAAAGAACATTGATGTTTTTGAATGTCTATGATAATTTTTACTTACTTTTGTAATTGTATAAACTAATGTTTTAAATGTGTATAATATGCTGTTTTTTCTTGTATTTGTGTTGTAAATTTTATTTCATTTAAATTCTGTATATGCAACCTATTTTTTCTATTGTTTCTGCTACTATGGTGTTCTGTAAATTTAACAGCACACTACAGTATTCCCCTTTATCAGTGATTTTAAAAGCACTAATGAAGGGTGAATTTATCAGTGCTACTAAAGGCACTGATAAAGCACCCCCTTTATTAGCACTTTTCTATAACTAATAAAATCCTGGTGCTTTTAATCGCACTCCAGTAGTCATCACTTTATTGTGCTGACAATGGCCAATTTTAGTGCTATTGAAGATCTATTTTGTTGTAGTGGAGGTGAATCAGGATATAATATATTAAAATAATTCTCCATTGTGATCTTATTTTATTATTAAAAAAATTATTCCCTATTCTTCTTATATAAATATATAAATTGAAATGAAATCATGCAAGATATATTGCAATTTTACTTGGTCCACCTTAACCAGACTAATCCAAGAAGCATACAAAGGTAATGTTCTAGTGTATTTAAATCACTAAAGTGCATTGTTGTTATAATTTTTAGAGATAACTCACTATCCCCCCTGTTTTACAACCACTCACTTGTCGAAATCTCATTGCTCACTCTACTAAAGTGTACTCAATATTCCCTAGCAGAAACCTCTAATAATTGGATCACTTTTAATTATGACACAATCAGAATATCATAAATCTCTTCATTTATCCAATCGTTAAATTCCAATTTATCAAAAAAATATGGGTAATATCCTTGATTTTTGGGAAACTTTTACTTTCACACAACATTTATGAATCTTTTTCATAACTTCTTACATTATCAAAACTTTCAAACTTTAACAAAACTTCCTTATTTACGAACCAAAATATTATTTCTTCGCATAATGGATGTTTGTGTAAAATTTATTTCTGAAAGATATATGTTCATGTAAGACTTCGCAAAAATATAGCCCTTATATTTTCTCTAAGTTTTGATCTACAAAGGAAATAGATAAGAGTCTATTTATAGGTGTAGATAACCCTTTTTTCAACTCCATGCCCTCAATTAATCATTCAAAAAACATTCAACACTTGTAAAACATGACACCTTAGTTTCTAATTTTCATGCATAACTCACTATCTTCACAAAAATTCCTTTTTTCATGCATCGTGTTTGCATAAATTTATGTTTCGTGAATTTTCTAAACTTTCACAAAACACTTACTTTGCTTCAAACATGTTTTTTCAACATCCTAACAAAGACATTGGAAAAACATATCTATTTACTTTGAAAGAAAATTTGATCTTCCCCTAGAATTTTATAACCAAAAATTTGGAAAACACTGGGAAATGACACCACTTTAAATGAACAATTTACTAGACAACCACTAACCTTTTACAGAGCCTTCACTTTAGGAATTCCTCATGGTCTCCTCTTCTCTAGAGTATTATCAACATGATTTTTCAATAATAATTCACTTTGTCAACAAAAAAACCCTAAAAACTATGAACCAACATCTTGATGGATTTTTTCCAACAATAATGAGCTTGACCAACCAATATATGCATTTAATTTCTATTTAATTTAATATTATTTCACAGGTTTTATATTTTTATAAAGTATTATTAAATTAAATATTATGGAATGAAATTCATCCATTCCCCTTTATTATATAGGGTATAAGTGTCCATGGTATATTTAATATATCTCATACCCATAGTTCCCCTCACCTATGTGTGAGTAAAATATACGACGGATAAAGCTCCAAGGAGAGGATGCAGTTTAGAAGCTGAGCTGAGGTGAAACCAACCAATAAGATACCGAGGTCGATGGTGTAATTTTGGAACTTAATCCAATTATATCTATATGATTTATTTCCCTTGGTTTATTGGTTACTTTATTTTCCATCAATAAATCAACCATTAGAAATCTCATTATCAAGTTATTTTATTTATTTATTTTATGTTAATCACATGGTTAGTTTTATGGTTTGTGTATTGTGATCACATAAATAAATGAATTATTAAGCATTTAAGATGAAATTAAAATAAATGGATTATGCGTAAATATTTTATTAACACATGGTTAATTAACTATTTAAAATCCAAAAAATATTAACAGGACATGTAAAAGGATAAAATAAAAATGCTTACGCATAATAAATAAAATCCTTTAATAAAGAATTATGTTGGAATTAGTCTTTTATTACTAACTTATAAAAGGAACTATAGTTTAAAGTACTTGTCTAGACAAAGTCAGAGTGATTTCAATTATCAAAGAGTTCTAACTAAATTTTTGGGTTGACTTAAATGATTAGTATCAAGATTTTATTGCCAAAACCGGACTTGGTGGCACTCAAAAGTAAGTGTTGTTGAAATCTAATTAAGGATTTTAGGATTAGGGAGTCTTCTCAATGGATAAAGAAGTTTCAATCTCATAGTTGGAAAGGTTGCCTACCTAACTACCTTTGAATAACTTTCTAGGCCAAAATCAAGGATATGGGGAGGGAAATATGTATCTTTACAACTAGAATGTCTATGTGATAAGATATTATGATTCCAATGGTGATCACCTTTGGGACTTTATAAAATAGTGGGAGGATTAATAAGATAATTAAATTATCTTGTCTTACATATTTTGGTTATCAAATAAATTACTAGAAAATGAAAATTTCATTGATATTCTTGAGATTTATACTAGAGAAATATAATATCATTTCCAACAGTAAATTCTAGAAGTTGTATAGGTTCTTTTTCATTGTACTATGCTAAGAAATAAAGGTTTACTTTCTCAATCCCCCAATTCCTAACCTGCCTGCTAAGGAGGCGAGTGATGATAAGCTCTCTATCTATGAGAATCACTTGGATGATATGAAATATTTCCACTGTTTTATATTATTATCTATGACTAGTGAACTTTATAAGTAACATGAAACCATAGATGCATACACTATGTTCACCCATATCTATGATTTTTATTAGGAGAGATCTAGATAAGAGTAGTATGATATTTATAAATCACTCTTTATAATAAATCTTGGAGAGGGTACTCAAGCTGGTCTACACATGGTCAAGATTATTATCTACATTAATCGACTTGGGATTCCTAGGTTTAAGTTTTTCCAAATAATTATGCACAAATTCCATAATTTCATCACTCCCTTAGATATTCTCCAGCTATATTGTAAATTTTAGTATGAAAAACAATGATAAGTATCTTCTAGGTCCCCTTACTCTCATTATCTATTTTGATAAGGACATAAATCATGAAAAATATTTAGTTCTTATGGTGAATAATAGGAAGGGAAAATTGAAATACCCATACTAACACTAAGTCTAAGGCCTCTTTGTAATGTTCGTCCAATAGGAAGAAGATTGAGGGGGGAGAAAGGGAATAAGATTTCATCTATTTTTTATGTGTTAATAATAGCTATTGGAAGAAAAACTATACCATGGAAAATAAGTAAGGGCATGCTTCAAGTACATTTATTATTGATTGAAATATATCTATTTGTATAAATTGGGTATTAGATATAGATTTTAGTTCTCACATTTGTATACAATTATAATAACCAAGCATATTTAGAAGAGTTGCATGGCGTGAGGTGGATATATAGGCTGCCAATAGAGCTAGACTCATGGTGGTGACCATTGGAGGCTACCAACCTTACATTGACAATAAGAATCATCTTCGTTTTAAATAATTGTTATAATGTTTCATTCATTTCCTAAAACATTATTTTTGTATCCTCTCTTGATAGAGATGGTTTAATTTTCAATTTTTGGAATAAAATTTTCTTATTATATAATGATAACATATGTTATTGTAAATCATTTCTTAATAATGGCATTTATTTGTTGGATTACACAATCCAAGTGTTGGAAATCTATAACTAATTAGGTTCACATGAATCATATCACACCCAACTGTGACATCTATAGATAGGTTATGTAAATAAAAAAACTTGAAAATATTATAACAGAAATAATATTTAGATTCTTTTGAACTAAAACTACTTAGGATATGTCATTCTTATTTTCAAGGAAAATTTATCAAAGTCAAATTTAGTGGAAAGGGTGAAAGGGCCATAAAGCTTCATGAGTTATTTTATAATGATGTGTGTAAAATATTTCCCATTGATGAAATGGGTGGATACTCATACTTAATAACTTTTAATAATGACTTTAATAGATATGGATATGTGTAATTAATGAGCTATAAGTCGAATTACTTTTAAAAAATAAAGGAATACAATAATGAGGCTGAGAACCATCTTGGTAAAAAGGTAAAGAAATTATGCTTAGGCCACAATATATAATATCTTAACCAATAGTTCATTGATTATTTATAATAGTTTTGGATTCTATATCAACTCACTTCTCCTTATACACCACAATAGAATGGTGTAAGTAAAAGGAGGAAGTGCACTTTATTGAGAATGGTGAGATCAATGATGAGTCATACAAGTCTTTCATTATATTTTTGGGGATACACATTACATACAATGGTATATACAGGCAAACAATGTACTATTTATTCTTTAGAGTGGAAAGAAATCCACTTTTTTATTTACATGATTACAGATGTGAATCATTTGTTAAGGCCTATTTAGGTAAAAAAAATAACACTCTGAGTCGCTAAGTGTATCTTTATTGGATATCCTAAGGAAACTAAAGGTTATTATCTATAATACCCCTTATATAGGAAGGTAATAGTAGCAAGACAAGAAATATTCCTTGAGAGGAAATATATCTCTAAAAGAGATAGTGGGAGTGAGATAGAATTTGATGAAGCCATGGATCAAGATACACAATATTTGGAATAGAAATAGATTCCACAAATCCCCATGGATGAGGATGTTCTAAAGATATAAGTACTATGTAGGAGTACAAGAGAAGTTAGAGAACCTAGAACATATAGTTTTCTAGTCACCAAGGATTGTAACTCGTTATTAGTATATAATAATGATCCTATATCCTACAAGGAATCGAAAAGTATTAGAAAAGCTACCAAGTAGTAAGAATACATGAATTCTAATATGGATTCCATGTACTAAAAAAATGTATGGATTTAGGTATAGCCTCTAGTGGATGTAAACCTATTGGTTGTAAATGGGTATTCAAAAAGAAATTGTACATAGATGGAAAATTCAATACCTATAAGGCATGAATAGTTGTAAAAGGGTTTAAAAACATTAAGGTTTAGACTATGACAAAACTTTTTCACCAGTTACAATGCTAAAATCCATCAAAATTATACATTTCATAGTAGTTTACCATGACTGTGAGGTTTTATAGATAGATTTCAAAATAGCCTTCCATAATGGGAACCTTTAGGAAGATGGTTATATAACACAACCATAAGGGTTTGTGACTCCAAAGGATGTCAACAAGGTATGAAAGTCACATATATTCATTTATATATTAAATCATGCATCAAGTTCATGGATAGTTTGGTTTGATGAAGCTATAATTGAATTTGGTTTCATAAAAAAGAATGTGATCCTTGTGTATACAACAATTTTAGTGGGAGTACACTCATTTTTCTAATAGTTTATGTCAATTATATACTACTTATTGGAAATTAGGTACCAATATTATAGTCCATTAAGACATGGTTGAACACATGTTTCTCCATGGATGACTTAGGTGAAGTAGTATATATTCTTGGGATCGTGATTTATCATGATTAATCCAAGAGGCTACTTGGACTAATTTAAGGTATGTGCAATGGCAATGTATTTTACCATGGAAAGAAGCAATGGGATGCTTCAAATATTGGAAGAAAAATTATAACATGGAAAAGAAACAAGGGGATGCTTCAGGTATGTCCATTATTGAGTGGAATCTATCAATTTTTATAAATTTTGTATTAGATACAACTTTTGGTGTTAACATTTGTATCAAATTACAAGAACCAAGTATATTTGGAAGATTTGCATAGGGTAGGGTGGATCTATAAGCTTTCAATGGATCTAGACTCATTATGGTGTCCATTAGAGGCTACCACCTCACATTTACAATGAGAATGATCTTGTTTTTAAAGATTTTTTATTATGTTCCAACCATTACCAAAAATATTATTTTTGTATCCACTCGTGATATGGGTGGTTTTATTTTCAAATTTGGGAATAAAAGTTACTTCTTTTAGAAATATAGCACATTTTATGGTAAATAATGTATTAATAATGGTCATTATGTGTTGGATTACACAAACTAAGTGTTAAAAATCAATAATGAATTAGGTTCACGTGACTCATATCACACCCCACTATGGCATCATTAGATAGGTCATGTAAATGAAAATCACTTAAAAATATTATACGAAGATGAATATTTAGATTTTATTGAGCTAAAACAACTTGGAATATGTCATGTTTGTTTATAAGGAAAAGTTACCAAATCCCCATTTATTGGAAAGGGTGAAAGGGACACAAATATCCTTGAGTTGATTCATACTGATGTGTGTGAGCCATTTCCTATTGAATTAACGGGTGGATACTCATACTTCATGACTTTTACTAATGAATTTAATATATATGGATATGTCTACATAATGAGTTATAAGTTGAATTCCTTTGATAATTTAAAGGAATATAATAATGAGGCTGAAAAATAGCTTGGTAAAATGGTAAAGAAATTCCGCTCAGTCCATAGTGTATAATATCTTAACCAAGAGTTCATTGATTATTTATGAGAATTTGGGATTCTATCCTAAATAACTCGTCCTTATACACCTCAATAGAATGGTGTAAGTGAAAGGAGGAACCACACCTTGTTGGACATGGTAAGATCAATGATGAGTCATGAAAGTCTTTCATTATCTTTTTAGGGATACGCATTACAGTCAATAACATATACTCTAAACCAAGTGTAGAATAAAAAGGTATATGGCTTACCATTCATTATTTTAAGTGTAAAGAAACTCACTTTATTGCACTAACATGCTTGCGGATACGAAGCATTTGTTAAGGCCCCTTTAGGTAGAAAACTAGAACCCTGAGGCACTAAGTGTATCTTTATAGGATATCCTATAGAAACTAAAGGGAATTATCTATACACCCCCTTAGGTAAGAAGGTGGTAATGGAAAAAAATTCATATTCCATGAGATAAAGCACATCTCTAGAAGTGATAGTGGGAGCGATATAGATATCGATGAAGTTGTGGCTTAAGATATACAAGAGTTGGAATATGAATAGATTTCACAAATCCCTATGGGTGAGGACATTCTAGAGACACAAGTGCTATATATGTGTACATGAGAGGTTAGAGAACCTAAAACTTATAGTTTTCTAGTATTTTAGGATGTTAACTCATTATTAGTATATAATAATGATCCTATAACCTACAAGGAAGCATTAAGTAATACATAAGTTTCTAAGTAGCAATAATAAATGAATTCTAAGATAGATTAAATATACCAAAACAATGTATGGGTATTGGTAGATCCTCTAGTGGATGTAAATTATGTGGTTTGCAAATGGGTGTTCAAGAAGAAACTAGACATATGGACATGTCAATAACTATATAGAATGACTAGTTGTAAAAGGGTTTAAACAGTGTTAAGTCTTAGACTATAACAAAACCTTTTCACTGGTTTCAATGCTAAAATCCATCATAATTCTACTTGTCATAGCATCTTTCCATGACTATGAGGTTTGGCATATGGATGTCAAAATAACCTTTATTAATGGTAACCTTTAGAAAGATGCCTATATGACACAACCATAAGGGGTTGTGACTCCAAATAATGTCAACAAGCTATAAAAATCACATAGATTCATTTATATATTAAATTAAGCATCAAGAAAATGAAAAAAAAAATCACTTTGATGAAGCTATAATAGAATTTGGTTTCATAAAATGTGAGCCTTGCATTTACAATAGGTTCAGTGGGAGTTCACTCATTTTCCTAATAGTTTATGTTGATGATATAATACTTATTGGAAATGATGTACCAGTTTTACAGTCTATTAAGACATGGTTGAACACATTCTTCTCCATGAATAACTTAGGTGAAGCTGTATATATTCCTAGGATCAAGATTCATCATGATGGATCCAAAAGGCTACTTGAACAAAGCCAAAATAAATACAATGGAAAGATACTTAAGAGATTCAGTATGGGATGAAAAGGATCTCATACAGATAAACAATAAGGTCAGTCATGTATGTCATTTTATGTACTGAGCAAAATGTTTTCTATCCCTTGAGCGCGGAAGGCACATATCATGTCATGAACTGAATCTGATTGCCACTGAAACCAGCACCAAAACCGGACTGTGACAAGGACCGAAGGGAGTTCCCAATCCCCATGGGATGGAACAAGTGTCTGGGTATCATAAAATGAGAATTGGGGACGATTTACCCAAGTTTATAAACATAAAACAACAAATTAATCCAATAAAATGAATCTGGATTTTTCAAACCAAACAATGTTTTACAAAAATTCAGAATAGAATTACATAGTCTAAAACAACTCAACGTGACTATAACAAAGGTACAAAACCAAAAATTAACATCCCAAGAACCTCAACACAGCAAGATGCATTTCCATCAAGCCATCTCCACAACACCGCATCATGAATGACCGGTGAAAACCCGAACTGTTGGCACAAAAGTTGTACCCAAACCTGCGACAACAAAAATAACCAAGTCTACATACACCCAAGGGTGTAAGTAAGGTGTGAAAAAATGCCCATTATGATACCACCACTAATAGATTCCATGTGATAAACATTCAAATACAAAAATCTTGCAAGTTTTCAAAAACATGTAATTTCTAGTTATAATTTCTAAAAGAAGCAACTTAAAAAAAATCAGTTTTCAAGTGGGATAATTTAAAGAATCAACACTTTTAAAATAAATTAAAAAGATACTGAATTTTTCCAGCCAAATATACCATATGTCGACGGTAAGTATAAAGGATCTAATGGGCACAAGTAATAGAAAATAACCCCTAGGAACTAGCTAGTTGTGGGTCCTAGGTACCTCATATCTCGGTGAGAGTAACCACAACAAATATTTGTTCTCATGCACGAGCCACTAGTAGGGAACATACCCATAACCTATTGGTCCCTAATCATCATCATAATAGTTTAGTTAGAGTTGTAAGCATCAATCTTGCTAAGTGAAACTGAGGCCAAACCCCACGAATTCACTAGCATACTAGTACACGTCCACCCACCTAGATACCCTGGTTTTCTCTTTGTGCTCAAACAAGTTAAACAAGCCAAGAAATATAGTTTTCACTTGAAAATATCACTTCCACATCACACATTAACCAAACGGCCCCATTTACATCACACAAGTCGCAAATTCCACTTTTCATTCAAATGCATTTTGAAATCAAACTAACACCAAAATAGCCCACAACACTTTTTGCATAGCTTTCACAATCCAACACATCCTTTAACAATTTTATAAAGTCCCTCCAAATAAGATAAAAATCGCATAACATCCCACTCACATGTTTCATAAAACCCTTTCTTTATAAACAAAATCCATTTTTCACATCGCACTCACACAAACAGCTCACATCACGTTCACACCTCTTTCACATTTCAGTAAATCATTTAAACATTTTTATAAAATATTTCCAAGAGGATACACATCACATGAAAAACCTAATCACTTTTAAAATGGTCCATTTTAAAGTATAAACAATCCAAAATATTTTTCCAATATGGTTTCACCTCTTACATAAATCATTAAACCATTCAAAACTTTCATAAAACAATTCTAAAGAGTGTACCAAAGATTTTCACATAAAACCCATTTCAAAACCGTATTTCAAGGACAAAATCACACCAATACAAATTCAAAATATAATTTTCATCCCCAAAAACATTTATTAAACTACCCCCAAGTGTTATACAAACACCTCAAACAATACCACAAAAGATCCACATGAAAATCACATGTTTTCATAATCACATTCAATAAGTACAATAAGGTTTTACACCTTAAACCCATTAAAAAACTCTTTAAGACCTAATGGAACACCAATACCCTACCCAATCAGAATTTTCATCCCAAAAAAGATTTATTAAACCAATTTCATATGTTATAAAACACACCCAAACAATACCCAAAGGGCTGCACATGAAAAACACCCAATTTTAAGCTAAAATGAAACTATAAAAATAAATGCTTTACCAAATCCAACATAAAAAGTTTCCGCACCACACACAACATATTAGGAACATTCATAATAAGTAATTAAAGAAAACTAAATCATCTAGAAATGATTAAACATGTAATCACCTACCTTTTATGTCGAAACCCTCAAAACATGGTGTGAAACATCAACCGCACCACCGCCGCACCTCAAGGAAGATAAATCCAGCCCTAGACCACAATATTTGAACAAAAAGACACCAAATAAAACCCTAGTTTCGAACCTCAACTTCTGGACATGAGGAACTTCAAGAAAGGGTGAAAGAAACCCTAAGGAAGGGGCAGAAATCAAGGAAAGAAACACTTACTTGAAACATCTTGAATCAAATGAACCAAATACACCAAAATTTGAATCTCCAAGCAACAAAAACTGATATGGAGACTCTAATGGGGTTGATAAGGTCAAGTGGGTATTGAAATGGGGGAAAAAGTGTGAAAATTAAAAGATTTATGAAAGAATCAACTTACCTTCTCAAATCTGGACGATTTGAAAAACCCTAAGAAGTTTTGCCCTACTCCGTGAGGAAAATGAGGTCCAAAGTGTAAAAATAAATAATGGGAGTGAGGCTAGGGATTTTGGATTCAGGTGGGAGATGGAATCATGGGAATACATAAAAAAATGAGTAAGTTATTAAAGATTTAAAAAAACAATTTAAAACTGGAAATGGCTCATGGGTTGGACCAATTCCAAATTAATTCACTCAAACCCAAAATGTTAATGGGTTCAAAAAAGGTCCAAATGGACATGGTGATTTGGATAGGTCATATTAGGAAATGTGGGAATTTGAATGGATGAAAACTTTTAACAAATGAAGGAGTTATAAAAGAAATAAAATTTATTTTTAAATCTGGAATTGGGCTCATGGTTTGGCCCAAATTTTGAAAACCCTCCATTTCCACCAAAATGAATGGAAAACCCCCAAAACAAAAAAATAATGGAAATTAAATGAAAAATACATTTAAAAGAATTCATGGATGTGAAAATTCTCTCCACCATAAAACTTTTCGTCCCCGGAAATCCACAGCAAGGCCAAATACAAAAACCAAACCCAACCGATAAACCAAGAAGTAATTCCTTACCAAGATTCGCCCCCAAAGGCCAAAACACCTCCAGTGATCATTTACGGAAGGATTACTCTCACAACCAAAACTTACACCACTTTCCTGAAATAATCAAGCACATTCAGGCTTTATCCCAAATGAAAACTCTTCAAACACAATCTAAACAAAACTCAATCAATTTACTTAAATAAACAACAACATCGAACAAAGTTACACTTACCCTACTATAAATAAACCATTGGGCACACACCAATCTCAATGTTTACCCAAGGAATATGTAGGTAGTTATATATCTCCAAATGATAATACCTACTTCCAAGACAAGACCAAGGGAAAAAATCTGAGTTACTCGTATGAAGAGACACAAATGGACTCCCCACCATAAGAGACAACTTAAAATTTTTTTCCCAAGACAAAATCAGGACACTAACATGGGGATGCATGAACAGACTCCCTAGTAAAAGGGGTATACATCCATTAGAAATTTTCAAAATAATATGCATGATACCCATGGTGGGTTTCCCCACCACAAGAACCAACCATCTTAACTGACCGGCATGGGTCGACACGAAAAGACCCCAAAAATTTAATGATGTGGGAAGGCTTCACAATTAGTCCACACGATTTAGGAAACTATGCACTAACTGTGCAGATCATTCTTTCCACATGGATTCTTGGAACATGGTCACTACTAATCGTGCACAAACCGCGTGCTCAGCCTGTCTATCCAAATTTCAATCCATTCTCCAAAGACTCATTGGAAACCAAATGGGGGGATATATTGGGTGATGACATGGGTACAAGGCCCTCCACCTATTTCCACTGAATGAGAACAACATAAGAAAGATGATGACACCATTGGTTTAAAATCTTCTTATCTTTCATACTGAGGATAGGACTTTGTACAAGGGTTTAAACGACATTGGGGTTTACCCTGACTACACGCCAGCATCTCTCTGGGACCTATGGCTAGGGCTCAAAATATTGAAGTATATTCGGCCTCGTAGTTAGGCTGTCGAAACCCCTATGTGGAACTTCTTATTTCGGTGCCACAAACAACTACACCGCATACCCCGATGGGTTCACCAAGACATAACACACTCCATAACTCACTTTACTGAAACCTGACATTTCACTAAAAAAAGGGATCAGAAGATGCACACACATCGAACCTTGTTTCTTTTGTTGAGAAACAATAGAAGGGCAGGACACGTATAAACACCTTCCTCTAATATAGAGGATTTGATGTTTTTCCCAAGGGAGACTTACTCCCAACATAATAGAGAACCTCATAGGATTGCGCAACCTTAACCTTTACAGTCAAATGAGCACACAACATCACAAAGCATCACCAAACATAACCTTTGCGATTGATAGAAACAATACATGGAACGGGACCTTATGCCAAGTCCCTAAACAACAGACAAGTCCAAAAAGTGGACACAATAGCCTCTCATGACCAAAGTCCCAAAATTGGTGGTTTAACAAGAACTCTTGATTCAAAGAAACTATGAAGAACCTAGAGGCCCTCTTAGACACCATCGAGACACTCATCCACACTAACAACCCCAGAACACTTCCACCTTCGATGAATCAGGCAACTTAAGAAACTAAGGTCTCTTTCAACCTTCCACAAGCACTATCCCACTACAAGAGGATCCAAAAATCAACGAAATGAATGTGTGTATAATCAATAAACAAGGATTGATAAAATATTCCTTATATTGATCAACTGGTGGATTTTCCAATGGTGACACAATACGGGTTTCACATGAGTTGTGCATTAACCCTTAATGGGGGCATACCTTATCCAATGAGAGAACCCAAGGACCCAACCAAGCTATTACATTGGTCAAAACATGCCAAAAACCAGATCCAAACACATGAAGGGAACCACCATTAAGGTTTCCCGAAACATATCTTAGAAGATACTACTAACTGGTCCTTCTACCCAACTTGTTGTCCAAACACAAACCCAAAACACTGTTCGAACAAGAGGGGTTCATGGACTCAAAACATCCCACAACATCAACATTTTACAAAAACACATAATAAACACCATCCCAAATAATTCAACAAGACATCATGTTTTTCTTTAAAAACATCTCTTTGAAAAAAAAATGGTTCAGTGGTTAGCGTATCCACCAATGGTACCCCATGGGCCTCACACATGCATGTTTTTGTGCCACACCGAGCACCCTCCTCATATCCATCCTGACACTCATCCAGTTATGCCATAAACCATCCATCATCCCATATAACCCCAAGCATGTGGTCTCTCATGAAAATACCAAAGGTTAAAATAAAAAATTCATTCTGTTTTTCAAAACCAAAATGGTCAACCAACACATCCTTTTTCTCAAAACCGCTAACCACAAGATCAAAATACTAATTCACATATTACAAAACTTTTCACAAAGATTCAAACATTTAGAAAAGAACTCACTTTAATTTTATTCACATAAATTTCAAAACATCTCATCCCATTAAAACACCCTTTGATTGTTTAGAAAACTCTATTGGAAACATTTTTTCAAAACCAACTTCAATATAGTTCTTGATTTCAAAAGAGGTATAAGCACACCATTTTTCATTTCAAAATAATTCTGAAAATCTAGTTCCACCATTTCATGAATCAAACCATTCCCTATTTATTTGAAAATAATTTCACAAAAACTTTTCGCTTCTTAAAACCAAGTCACTTTAAAACCAAAGTTCCAAGATTTCAAAACTAAAGAACACAAGACAATGTGAGAGGAAACTAGTTTCAGTGGGTGACTTGGACATATGGTTGGAAGCCATATTCCAATCACTTCACTGTCATAGAGAGTGTTTTAGGGAATATCCCCAACTCTACATGGCTTTCCAGGACCTACGAGCTCACGGAGACCATTAACCCAACTCTCTTTTAATTTCTCCTAATCATCATTAAACTAAGAAAACCAAAGGACTCTAAAAGGTCCTGAATTCCCCTGGAGACTTTAATACCATCATGAGGTGTGGTGATCAGCCACACTACTCATAACCAAAATTCCAAGTCCCAAAAATCCTAACTCTAGACTATCCCGACTATTCCCCAAATAACATGACCCAAAGAGAGCGAACCTCCCTCTGATACCATTTTGTCACGAACCGAATCTGTTCGCCACCGAAACTGGCACCAAACCCGGCCCGTGATAAGGCCCAAAGGGCGTTCCCAATCCCCATGGGCTGGAACAAGTGCCTGTGTATCATAAAATGAGAATTGAGAATGATTTACCCAAGTTCATAAACATAAAACAACAAATTAATCCAATAAAATGAATCTGGATTTTTCAAACCAAACAATGTTTTGCAAAAATTCAGAACTGAATTAAATAGTCTAAAACAACTCAAAAGGACTATAACAAAGGTATAAAACCAAAAATGAACATCCCAATAACCTCAACATGGTAAGAGTCATTTTCCTAAAGCCATCTTCACAACACCACATCATGAATGACCGGTGAAAACCCGAACTGTTGGCACAAAATTTGTACCCAAACCTACGACAACAAAAATAACCAAGTCGACATACACCCAAGGGTTTAAATAGGGTGTGATCCAATTCCTAGTAGTATACCACCACTAATAGATTCCATGTGATAATCATTCAAAGATGAAAAGCTTGCAAGTTTTCAAAAGCATGTAATTTCTAGTTACAATTTCTAAAAGATGCAACTTAAAAAAATCAGTTTTCAAGTGGGCTAATTTAAAGAATCAACACTTTTAAAATAAATTCAAAAGATACTGAATTTTTTCATCCAAATATACCATATGCCGACGGTAAGTATAAAGGATCTAATGAGCACAAGCAATAGGAAATAACCCCTAGGCACTAGCTAGTTGTGGGTCCCAGGTACCTCGTATCTCGGTGAGAGTAACCACAAAAAATATCTGTTCTCGTGCACGAGCCACTAGTAAGAAACATACCCATAACCTATTGGTCCCCAATCATCATCATCATCATAGCTTAGTTAGATTTTTAAGCGTCAATCTTGCTAAGTGAAACTGAGGCCAAACCCCACGGATTCACTAGCATACTAGTGCACGTCCACCCACCTAGATACACGGGTTTTCCCTTTGTGCTCAAACAAGTTCAACAAGCCAAGAAATATAGTTTTCACATGAAAATATTACTTACACATCACACATTAACCAAACAGACCCATGTACATCACACAATTCAAAAATTCCACTTTTCATTCAAACGCATTTTGAAATCAAACTCACACCAAAATAGCCCACAACACTTTTTGCATAACTTTCACAATCCAACACATCCTTTAACAATTTTATAAAGTTCCTCAAAATATGGTAAAAATCACATAATAGCCCACTCACATGTTTCATAAAACCATTTTTTTATAAACAAAATCCATTTTTCACATCGCACTCACACAAACAGCCCACATCACGTTCACACCTCTTTTATATTTCAGTAAATCATTTAAACATTTTTATAAAACATTTTAAAGAGGATACACATCACATGACAGACCTATTCACATTTAAAATGGTCCATTTTAAAGTATAAAAAATCCAAAACAGTTTTCCAATATGGTTTCACCTCTTACATAAATCATTAAACCATTCAAAACTTTCATAAAACAATTCTAAAGAGTGTACCAAAGTTTTTCACATAAAACCCATTTCAAAACTATATTTCAAGGAAAAAATCACACCAATACAGATTCAAAACAGAATTTGAATCTCCAAAAACATTTATTAAACTACCCCCCAAGTGTTATACAAGCACCTCAAACAATACCAAAAAAGATCCACATGAAAAGCACACGTTTTCAAAATCACTTTCAAGAAGTACAATATGGTTTTACACCTTAAACCCATTAAAAAACTCTTTAAGACCTAATATCACACCAATACCCTACCAAATCATAATTTTCATCCCAAAAAAGATTTATTAAACCAATTTCATATGTTATAAAACACACACAAACAATACCCAAAGGGTTGCACATGAAAAACACCCAATTTTAAGCTAAAATGAAACTATAAAAATAAATGCTTTAACAAATCCAACATAAACAGTTTCCGCACCACACACAACATATTAGGAACATTCATAATAAGTAATTAAAGAAAACTAACTCATCTAGAAATGATTAAACATGTAATCACCTACCTTTTATGTTGAAGCCCTCAAAACATGGTGTGAAACATCAACCGCACCACCGCCGCACCTCAAGGAACATAAATCCAGCCCTAGACCACAATATTTGACCAAAAAGACACCAAATAAAACCCTAGTTTCGAACCTCAACTTCTGGACATGAGGAACTTCAAGAAAGGGTGAAAGAAACCCTAAGGAAGGGGCTGAAATCAAGGAAAGAAACACTTACTTGAAACATCTTGAATCAAATGAACCAAATACACCAAAATTTGAATCTCCAAGCAACAAAAACTGATATGGAGACTCTAATGGGGTTGATAAGGTCAAGTGGGTATTGAAATGGGGGAAAAGTGTGAAAATTAAAAGATTTATGAAAGAATCAACTTACCTTCTCAAATCTGGATGATTTGAAAAACCCTAAGAAGTTTTGCCCTACTCCGTGAGGAAAATGAGGTCCAAAGTGTAAAAATAAATAATGGGAGTGAGGCTAGGGATTTTGGATTCAGGTGGGAGATGGAATCATGGAAATACATAAAAAATTAGTAAGTTATTAAAGATTTAAAAAAACAATTTATAACTGGAAATGGCTCACGGGTTGGACCAATTCCAAATTAATTCACTCAAACCCAAAATGTTAATGGGTTCAAAAAAGGTCCAAATGTACATGGTGATTTGGATAGGTCATATTAGGAAATGTGGGAAGTTGAATGGATGAAAAATTTTAACAAATGAAGGAGTTATAAAAGAAATAAAATTTATTTTTAAATCTAGAATTGGGCTCATGGTTTAGCCCAAATTTTGAAAACCCTCCATTTCCACCAAAATGAATGGAAAACCCCCAAAACAAAAAAAATAATGGAAATTAAATGAAAAATACATTTAAAATAATTCATGGATGTGAAAATTCTATCCACCATAAAACTTTTCATCCCCGGAAATCCACAGCAAGGCCAAATACAAAAACCAAACCCAACCGATAAACCAAGAAGTAATTCCTTACCAAGATTCACCCCCAAAGGCCAAAACACCTCTAGTGATCATTTAAGGAAGGATTAATCTCACAACCAAAACTTACACCACTTTCCTGAAATAATCAAGCACATTCAGGCTTTATCCCAAATGAAAACTCTTCAAACACAATCTGAACAAAACTCAATCAATTTACTTAAATAAACAACAACATCGAACAAAGTTACACTTACCCTACTATAAATAAACCATTGGGCACACACCAATCTCAATGTTTACCCAAGGAAGATGTAGGTAGTTAGATATCTCCAAATGATAATACCAACTTCAAAGACAAGACCAAGGGAAAAAATCCGAGTTACTCGTATGAAGAGACATAAATGGACTCCCCACCATAAGAGACAACTTAAATTTTTTTTCCCAAGACAGAATCAGGACACTAACATGGGGAGGCATGAACAGACTCCCTAGTAAAAGGGGTATACATCCATTAGAAATTTCCAAAATAATATGCATGATACCCATGGTGGGTCTCCCCACCACAAGAACCAACCATCTTAACTGACCGGCATGGGTCGACACGAAAAGACCCCAAAAATTTAATGATGTGGGAAGGCTTCACAATTAGTACACACAATTTGAGAAACTATGCACTAACTGTGCAGATCATTCTTTCCACATGGATTCCTGGAACATGGTCACTACTAATCGTGCACAAACCGCGTGCTCAGTCTATCTATCCAAATTTCAATCCATTCTCCAAAGACTCAATGGAAACCAAATGGGGGGATATATTGGGTGATGACATGGGTACAATGCCCTCCACCTATTTCCACTGAATGAGAACAATATAAGAAAGATGATGACACCATTGGTTTAAAATCTTCTTATCTTTCATACTGAGGATAGGACTTTGTACAAGGTTTTAAATGACATTGGGGTTTACTATGACTACACGCTAGCTTCTCTCTAGGACCTATGGCTAGGGCTCAAAATATTGAAGCATATTCGGCCTCGCAGTTAGGCTGTGGAAACCCCTATGTGGAACTTCTTATTTCGATGCCACAAACAACTACACCGCATACCCCGATGGGTTCACCAAGACATAACACACTCCATAACTCACTTTATTGAAACCTGACATTTCACTAAAAAAAGGGATCAGAAGATGCACACACATCGCACCTTGTTTCTTTTGTCGAGAAACAATAGAAGGGCAGGACACGTATAAACACCTTCCTCTAATATAGAGGATTTGATGTTTTTCCCAAGGGAGACTTACTCCCAACATAACAGAGAACCTCATAGGATTGCGCGACCTTAACCTTTACAGTCAAATGAGCACACAACATCACAATGCATCACCAAACATGACCTTTGAGATTGATAGAAACAATACATGGAACGGGACCTTATGCCAAGTCCCTAAACAACAGACAAGTCCAAAAAGTGGACACAATAGCCTCTCATGACCAAAGTCCCAAAATTGGTCGTTTAACAAGAACTCTTGATTCAAAGAAACTATGAAGAACCTAGAGGCCCTCTTAGACACCATCGAGACACTCATCCACACTAACAACCCCAGAACACTTCCACCTTCGATGAATCAGGCAACTTAAGAAACTAAGGTCTCTTTCAACCTTCCACAAGCACTATCCCACTACAAGAGGATCCAAAAATCAACAAAATGAAAGTGTGTAGACTCAATAAACAAATATTGATAAAATATTCCTTATATTGATCAACTGGTGGATTTTCCAATGGTGACACAATACGGGTTTCACATCAGTTGTGCATTAACCCTTAATGGGGGCATACCTTATCCAATGAGAGAACCCAAGGACCCAACCAAGCTAGTCCATTGGTCAAAACATGCCAAAAACCAGATCCAAACACATGAAGGGAACCACCATTAAGGTGTCCCAAAACATATCTCAGAAGATACTACTAACTGGTCCTTCTACCCAACTTGTTGTCCAAACACAAACCCAAAACACTGTTCGAACAAGAGGGGTTCATGGACTCAAAACATCCCACAACATCAACATTTTCCAAAAAAACATAATATACACCATCCCAAATAATTCAACAAGACATCATGTTTTTCTTTAAAAACATCTCTTTGAAAACAAACGGTTCAGTGGTTAGCGTATCCACCAATGGTACCCCATGGGCCTCACACATGCATGTTTTTGTGCCACACCGAGCACCCTCCTCATATCTGTCCTGACACTCATCCAGTCATGCCATAAACCATCCATCATCCCATATAACCCCATGCATGTGGTCTCTCATGAAAATACCAAAGGTTAAAATAAAAAATTCATTCTGCTTTTCAAAACCAAAATGGTCAACCAACACATCCTTTTTCTCAAAACCGCTAACCACAAGATCAAAATACTAATTCACATATTACAAAACTTTTCACAAAGATGCAAACATTTAGAAAAGAACTCACTTTCATTTTATTCACATAAATTTCAAAAAATCTCATCCCATTAAAACACCCTTTGATTGTTTAGAAAAATCTATTGGAAACACTTTTTCAAAACCAACTTAAATATAGTTCTTGATTTCAAAAGAGGTATAAGCACACCATTTTTCATTTCAAAATAATTCTGAAAATCTAGTTCCACCATTTCATAAATCAAACCATTCCCTATTTATTTGAAAATAATTTCACAAAAACTTTTTGCTTCTTAAAACCAAGTCACTTTAAAACCAAAGTTCCAAGATTTCAAAACTAAATAACACAAGACAATGTGAGAGGAAACTAGTTTCAGTGGGTGACTTGGACATATAGTTGGAAGCCATATTCCAATCACTTCACTGTCATAGAGAGTGTTTTAGGGAATATCCCCAGCTCTACATGGCTTTCCAGGCCCTACGAGCTCACGGAGACCATTAACCCAACTCTCTTTTAATTTCCCCTAATCATCATTAAACTAAGAAAACCAAAGGACTCTAAAAGGTCCTAAATTCCCCTGGAGACTTTAATCCCATCATGAGGTGTGGTGATCAGCCACACTACTCATAACCAAAATTTGAAGTCCCAAAAATCCTAACTCTAGACTATCCCGACTATTCCCCAAATAACATGACCCAAAGAGAGCGAACCTCCCTCTGATACCATTTTGTCACGAACCGAATCTGATCGCCACCGAAACTGGCACCAAACCCGGCCCGTGACAAGGCCCAAAGGGCATTCCCGATCCCCATGGGCTGGCACAAGTGCCTGTGTATCATAAAATGAGAATTGAGAATGATTTACCCAAGTTCATAAACATAAAACAACAAATTAATCCAATAAAACGAATCTGGATTTTTCAAACCAAACAATGTTTTACAAAAATTCAGAACTGAATTAAATAGTCTAAAACAACTCAAAAGGACTATAACAAAGGTATAAAACCAAAAATGAACATCCCAAGAACCTCAACATGGTAAGAGTCATTTCCCTCAAGCCATCTTCACAACACCACATCATGAATGACCGGTGAAAACCCGAACTGTTGGCAGAAAATTTGTACCCAAACCTGCGACAACAAAAATAACCAAGTCTACATACACACAATGGTGTAAATAGGGTGTGATCCAATTCCTAGTAGGATACCACCACTAATATATTCCATGTGATAATCATTCAAAGATGAAAAGCTTGCAAGTTTTCAAAAGCATGTAATTTCTAGTTACAATTTCTAAAAGATGCAACTTAAAAAAATCAGTTTTCAAGTGGGATAATTTAAAGAATCAACACTTTTAAAATAAATTCAATAGATACTGAATTTTTTCATCCAAATATACCATATGTTGATGGTAATTATAAAGTATCTAATGAGCACAAGCAATAGGAAATAACCCCTAGGCACTAGCTAGCTGTGGGTCCCAGGTACCTCGTATCTCGGTGAGAGTAAACACAAAAAATATTTGTTCTCATGCACGAGCCACTAGTAAGAAACATACCCATGACCTATTGGTCCCCAATCATCATCATCATCATAGCTTAGTTAGAGTTTTAAGCGTCAATCTTGCTAAGTGAAACTGAGGCCAAACCCCACGGATTCACTAGCATACTAGTACACGTCCACCCACCTAGATACCCGGGTTTTTCCTTTGTGCTCAAACAAGTTCAACAAGCCAAGAAATATAGTTTTCACATGAAAATATTACTTCCACATCACACATTAACCAAACAGACCCATGTACATCACACAATTCAAAAATTCCACTTTTCATTCAAACGCATTTTGAAATCAAACTCACACCAAAATAGCCCACAACACTTTTTGCATAACTTTCACAATCCAACACATCCTTTAACAATTTTATAAAGTTCCTCAAAATATGGTAAAAATCACATAATAGCCCACTCACATGTTTCATAAAACCCTTTTTTTATAAACAAAATCCATTTTTCACATCGCACTCACACAAACAGCCCACATCACGTTCACACCTCTTTCATATTTCAGTAAATCATTTAAACATTTTTATAAAACATTTTCAAGAGGATACACATCACATGACAGACCTATTCACATTTAAAATGGTCCATTTTAAAGTATAAAAAATCCAAAACAGTTTTCCAATATGGTTTCACCTCTTACATAAATCATTAAACCATTCAAAACTTTCAAAAAACAATTCTAAAGAGTGTACCAAAGTTTTTCACATAAAACCCATTTCAAAACCGTATTTCAAGGAAAAAATCACACCAATATAGATTCAAAACAGAATTTAAATCTCCAAAAACATTTATTAAACTACCCCCCAAGTGTTATACAAGCACCTCAAACAATACCAAAAAAGATCCACATGAAAAGTACACGTTTTCAAAATCACTTTCAAGAAGTACAATATGGTTTTACACCTTAAACCCATTAAAAAAACTCTTTAAGACCTAATGTCACACCAATACCCTACCAAATCAGAATTTTCATCCCAAAAAAGATTCATTAAACCAATTTCATATGTTATAAAACACACCCAAACAATACCCAAAGGGTTGCACATGAAAAACACCCAATTTTAAGCTAAAATGAAACTATAAAAATAAATGCTTTACCAAATCCAACATAAACAGTTTCCGCACCACACACAACATATTAGGAACATTCATAATAAGTAATTAAAGCAAACTAACTCATCTATAAATGATTAAACATGTAATCACCTACCTTTTATGTCGAAACCCTCAAAACATGGTGTGAAACATCAACCGCACCACCGCCGCACCTCAAGGAAGATAAATCCAGCCCTAGACCACAATATTTGACCAAAAAGACACCAAATAAAACCCTAGTTTCGAACCTCAACTTCTGGACATGAGGAACTTCAAGAAAGGGTGAAAGAAACCCTAAGGAAGGGGCAGAAATCAAGGAAAGAAACACTTACTTGAAACATCTTGAATCAAATGAACCAAATACACCAAAATTTGAATCTCCAAGCAACAAAAACTGATATGGAGACTCTAATGGGGTTGATAAGGTCAAGTGGGTATTGAAATGGGGGAAAAAGTGTGAAAATTAAAAGATTTATGAAAGAATCAACTTACCTTCTCAAATCTGGACGATTTGAAAAACCCTAAGAAGTTTTGCCCTACTCCGTGAGGCAAATGAGGTCCAAAGTGTAAAAATAAATAATAGGGGTGAGGCTCAGGATTTTGGATTCCGGTGGGAGGTGGAATCATGGGAATATGGAAAAAAATGAGTAAGTTATTAAAGATTTAAAAAACAATTTAAAACTGGAAATGGCTCATGGGTTGGCCCAATTCCAAATTAATTCACTCAAACCCAAAATGTTAATGGGTTAAAAAAGTGTCCAAATGGACATGGTAATTTGGATAGGTCATAGTAGGAAATGTGGGAAGTGGGATGGATGAAAACTTTTAACAAATTAAGGAGTTATAAAAGAAATAAAATTTGTTTTTAAATCTGGAATTGGTCTCACGGTTTGGACCAAATTTTGAAAACCCTCCATTTCCACCAAAATGAATGGAAAACCCCCAAAACAAAAAAATAATGGAAATTAAATGAAAAATACATTTAAAAGATGTCATGGATGTGACATATCAAGTTGATATAGGAGACTGTCATTGGATTGCAGTCAAGACTATTATAAAGTATATGAGGTGTACTGAGAATATATTCCTATATTATAGAGGAGATAAGAAGATAGTCATCATGGGATATACATATGATTGTTTCCAAATAGATCAAGATGATTTTAAATCACAATAGATATATATCCTCACTCTCAATGAAGGTGTTGTGAGTTGGAAAAGCTCAAAGTAGGGAGTGGTCACCAATTATACATCATAGACCAAGTATATTATGGCTTTTTATGTTATCAAGCAAGTTGTTTGGATACACAACATTGTTTCGGATCTTGATATGGTACCTAATAGTAAAGACAATATCCCATTGTACTGTGATAATACTGCAATAATGGCTCTTTCTAAAGAGTTAGAGTCTAATCAATGGATAAAATACATATTTTGGAAGTATTATCTCTTGAGGGATTTTTCTCAAAGAGGTGGGGTCACAGTGAGAAGAGTTTCCATGAAAGACAATGTAACAGACATGTTGACTAAAGCCCTATCTCAGTAGAAGCATGAACATCATATGGGAGATAGAGAACTCAAAGTTATTAGTATTTGGCTCTAGTTTAAGTGGGATTTTATTGGATTTAGTACCCTAGAACCAACTACTTTGTACTTTAGATTTATTGTATAATTATGGTTTTGAATATTAATAAATATATTATCACATATTGATTGTTCTTCATCATAACATTAATGTGATAATGTCCTAGAGTATATGTTGCATTGAAAGGTCATAACAATTCTCTGCTATGATGAGAACCTTGATATGCTATGATTATATTATTAAACATAAGTCTTATGGTCGTATGTTGTCATCTGATGGGATACAGATGATGCAAATTATTAGGTGTTGGATTCTCATAAGGGGATGTGGCTTTATCTCATAAAGTTCACACTTTATAATCTCTAAGACGATAGATTATGAGGACAGACCCTCTAGTAGGAATTCCATATGTTTATGTGTCATTGGATATTCATGTCTACAACATGTGTAATGATCCTTAGACTTTAATATTATTATTAATACATATCTTGACTCATGTACTTTGATGTATTTCCCAAAATAACGATGTCATATATTCAGGGAGAAGTAGGATGCATTGGGTGCATCACTAATAATATGTTATTAATGAATAAATAAAGAAAGGATTTGTCTCTTCCATCTTGGTGGAAGTTTATATCATGACCTTTTGATTGGAATGGAATTTCCAAACAAAAATCCATAGCCAAAATGTATTAACAGGTTCATTTTTGAAGTCAAAGAAAGACATATCAGGCTTATGTCTTGATGACATGAGTATGCAATGTCACGACCCGTCCTCGGGGCCCGTGTCGTGACTACCCCAAGCCCGCCTTCCATAGGCCAGGGGCTGGAGACTAGCACTAAAGGCATAAATCCCAATAAAAGGGAAGAAATTGCCTTTATATAAGTAAGAAACACAACAGAGTACGCAAGATGAAGTAAAAACTAAGTAAACTGAGTACAAAAGCAAGTGATGGAAAGTAAATGGGTCAGAATACAAACCCAACTGAAATTAAAGTACAACTTAAAAGAAAGTACGGTAGTAGTAAAGTAAATTAGCAACCACCAAGTCGTCCTCCAGCTATCCCACCTGAAGGGTGGGTACAGATGGTCTCCTCAGCTCCTCGGGTCTAGTCGTCCGCTTCGTGTACGTCCCGCCAAGTGGTCCACCTCCAGGTACCGTCCCGCTCCACAAGACTCCTCCTCGATCAGTGTTTTCTGTTGTCTGCATTCAACACAACGTAGTGCGGGCATAGCCCATGTAGGGGTGAGTATACGATACTCAGTAGGGACCCCGAGACCCCCGAAGGTCTCCCAGAATCTACAAAGGATAAACCATAAAGGAAAGATACAAACACAAAGTATCAACCAACTCTACTTAGGTATATGCACATACATATACCTAAGTCGTAAATTTCAGTTCGGCTCCAACTCAAGAGCCCAAGAACAACCCAGTCCACACAGGAAAGTACAACCTAGTCCACAGAGGAAAGTAAGTCAATCGTATCGATGATATTGATTGAAAGTCAAGACTCATCTCACACAGGTATACTACTCACGAAGAGGGATGGAGATGATATATGTATCCTCTGAATCATCTTCCCTGTAAAACCCACGTAGGATCCAAGTACAGAAGTCGTCATTGCCGAACCCACATAGGATCCTAGTACAGTAACCATCGCTACCGAACCCACGTAGGATCCAAGTACAGTCGTCATCGCTGGCGAACCCACGGAGGATCCAAGTACAGTCGTTCTCGTTGCCGAACCCACATAGGATCCAAGTACAGCCGTCATCGTCGTCGCAGTCGCAGCCAGCTCTAGGGTTCCCGCACACAGCATGCTCGATTCCAGGAGGGTCCGCTCCACAATCCAAGGGGTTCGATACATCAACTGTCACGAAGTCTAGCGTTGATGTGTCCCAAAGTTCCTTCTCATCAATAGGAACTCAACGCAATAGACGGCGCGTCAATCAGACGTCCGGTCTGAGAGATATTGGTTTTTCCGTCCCAGGGGCCCGGTTATAAATACGCTCATTTCTAACCTGTACGATATCCAAATTCATACAAAACTCACTTAGAGTATCACAAAAGGACCTTCTCGTCGAAAGAGTCTCAGTGCCGCAGACGGCGCGTCGATCGAACGCGCGGTCCTTAAGTTATTCACATTTAAGTGAATAACGGGCCCGGCCTGTTTAGCCCAGTGGGCCGACGAGTCGGGTTGACCCTGTTTGACAGGTCTGACCCAATTGGGGTGTCAGACCGGTCCATAGAAAAATGCAACCCGGCTTGAAGGGGCACGACCTGGCCCGAAGTGGCGTGGCCCGGCCCGGCCCGGCTCGGCTCGGCCCGGCGCGGCTCGGCTGGGCGCGCGGCCAGGCTGGCTCGGCCTGTTGGCCGAGCGGCTCGGCCGAAGCGAAGCGGGCTCTGGGAGGGGGGGGCGGTCTTCTGCACCGGAGGCGCCAGGTGGCGCCACCCTTCCCCGAACCGGCCGGCTAGACCGACCGGTCTTCTGCGCACGCGGCCCGCATGGGCGGGCCGCCGTTCTCCAGCGCGGCGCCCTCCTGGCGTCGCAGTCCAACTCCGGCCGGCCGGTCTTCTGCGCACGCGGCCCGCATGGGCGGGCCGCTATTCTCTATCGTGGCACCTTCCCGGCGTCGCGGTCCAACTCTGGTCGGCCGGCCGATAGGCCGACCGGTTCCTCCACCGAAGCGGCCCGTGTAGCGGGTCGCGGTTCTTTCCGCACAACCGGCGCGACGACGCCGGTTCCCTTCGCCATGTTCCCGGAACGGCACGATGGCGTCGTGCTTCTTCCGCCATCAATAGCCAATTCTGAATTAATAAACAAGAATAAAGGATGGTTGTTGGGCCGTGTTCATTCGGCCCGCACCCTCCGCGTAAAACGATAGCAATCAGCCAAGGTAAACGAGATGCTCAACGACAAACCAAAGCACAATTTTAATCCATTAAAATTGAACTTAACCCCTACCTCAATAAGAGATGTCGAACGATGGGCATCGCGGAAGACGGCGTCGCGAGGTGAGCTTCCGTAGACGTCGACGGAGAGCGTCCGAGGAGAAACGGCCTCTCCCCTTTTTGTTACGGAGAGAAGATTGTAAGGCATGGCGTTGTTGGCGAGTTCCTGCGTCGGTTTCTCCTACCTTATCACAGAGGAAGAAGAGGAAGGAGAAACCGGGGTCGCCGAGTCGATGTTCTTCATCGGAGAGTTGGTGTTCTTCATTGAGGAAGAAGTTCTTCAAAAACACTAGTGTTCTCCCAATTCCTCCTCTCACAACAATTCTAACCAAAATAAAATAAGGCTTCTCCTTATTTTATTTTATTTTGCTAAGTATTCAAAATTACAAAATTCAAATCCTAATTCACTTAATTAATTAAACCATGAGTTGTATAATTAATTAAGTCATAGGTTGGAAAGTATTTAAGAGGGAGAGAGGTAAGAGGAAGAGTTACACATTTAAAGGATACAAAAATTAATGGGGAGTTGCCATGTAATGAACATAGGAGTTCAAAGGGGTTTAAGGGGTTATGGAATGTGAAAAGGGTGGGGCTCGTGTGGGCCTCACCTCCCACATAACCACACATGGGAAGTTGGGTGGTTGTGGGCCCCACCGACAACTTCCCATGGGAGAGTTTAACTTCCAAGGATAATAAAATAAAATTGTACACAATTTTATTTACTTCTTATTTAAACCCCAAAATTTAACTCCTTCTCCCGTGCAAACGCATCTACAGTAAAAGTCATCTTAAGAAAATATCGGCGCTATGAGTTCATCGGTGCCCTCAGATTTCAATTCTGAGCACCGGTTCAAAAGATAGAAAAACTCGCTCGTTCGTTTACTGAACGTACCCGAGCTAAACTTTGAAAATTGATTTCGGGCACACGGGGCCTCGGAATCAGGTGCCGTTAGAAACTGCGTACTCGTAAAATTCCAAAGTATTTAAGAAAAAAATTTCCTTGAAATTTCCGGGTCTTTACATTACTCCCACCTTAGGGATTTATGTCCCCGTAAAGCTACATCATAAACTAGCAAAACAAAAGAGGGTATTGTGCACGCATCTGAGCCTCCCACTCTCATGTGCTCTCCTAGAGGTTCTCGTGCTGCCAACGAATGCGCACTAGAGGAATCGACCATTCACGTAGGACCCTCTCCTGTCAATCCTCGATCTCCACCGGAACCTCCGCAAATGTTGCCCCATCATCGATGTCCAGTTCCCTGTGATCAATGATATGCATTGGGTCATGCACATATCTCCTCAACTGAGATACATGGAAGACGTCATGTACCCATTGCAACTGAGGTGGAAGGGCCAAATGATAAGCCACCTCGCCTACCTTGTGGAGAACCTGGAATGGTCCGATGAAGCACGGAGATAACTTGCCACCCTGGCCAAATCTCCGTAATCCACGTCGAGGTGAGACCTGTAAGAAAACGTGGTCGCCATCCTCGAAGTCTAGTGGTCTCCACCTCCTATCAGCATAGGACTTATGTCTGCTCTGTGCAGTCCTCATCCGCTCCTGGATGATCTGCACCTTCTCTGTCGTAGCCTGAACCATCTCTGGTCTTACAAGTGCTGACTCCCCAGGGTCAGTCCAGCACAGAGGTGATCTGCATGGTCGGTTGTACAATGCCTCATATGGTGTCATCCTGATGGTGGAGTGGTAGCTGTTTTTGTAAGCAAACTCCACCAAGGGTAGGTGATCCTCCCAACTGCGACCAAAGTCAAGGACACATGCACGGAGCATGTCCTCGAGTGTCTGAATGGTCCTCTTTGTCTGGCCATCCGTCTGAGGGTGAAAGGCAGTGCTTAGGTGTAGCTACGTCCCAAAAGCCTCCTGCAACCCCTTCCAAAGCTGGGAACTAAAGCGAGCGTCTTGATCGGAGGCGATATATGATGGAACACCATGAAGTCTTATGATCTCCTGAACGTAGAGGCGTCCCAAGCTCTCCACTGATCCCTACTCTCTGATAGGTAGGAAGTGGGCCGACTTAGTGAGTCGGTCGACAATCACCTAGATGGAGTCATTTCCTCTAGAAGTACGAGGGAGCCCCATCACGAAATCCATAGATATCCCATCCCACTTCCACTCTGGGACCTCTAAGGGATGCACCAAGCTTGCCAGAACCTGGTGCTCCACCTTCACCTGCTGGTAGGTGAGGCATCGTGAAACGAACTTTGCCACAACCTTCTTTATACCCGGCCACCAGTGCTGTCGTCTGAGATCCTGGTACATCTTTGCTACTCCTGGATGTACCACAAAAGGAGAAGTGTGAAACTCCCTCAGCACCTCCTTCTGTAATGAAACTGGTACCATGGTATGTCCCCTGAATAGGATGACGTGCTCTGCCCCCTCAAAAAATCCATCAGGCGCCTGCCCTGTGGAAATCTGAGCACGTCACGTCTCACAGTAAACGTCCCCACGTTGTGCCTCTCTAACCCGTTGAAGTAGTGGAGGAGTGACTATGAGTGACTGTAGAAAGGTTGCTTCATCACTATCCACGAAGGATATCTGCAATGCAGCTAGTTGCTATGTCGCCTCTCCAGGTAGCTGAATGCCCAATCTCCTACTGAGAGCATTAGCTACTACGTTCCACTTCCCAGGAGTATAGACTATCTCAAAGTCATAGTCCTGGAGGAACTCAAGCCATCACCGTTGTCTCGAGTTTAGGTCTTTCTGCGAGAATATGTACCTGAGACTCTGGTGGTCTGAGTAGACTGTAAAGCGTCCGCCCATCAGATAGTGCCGCCACATCTTCAAGGCGAAGACTACTGATGCTAACTCCAGGTCATGGGTAGCGTATTTTTGCTCGTGCTACCTCAACTGTTGTGAACCATAAGAGACCACTACCCACTCCTGTATCAGGACACACCCGAGTCTGTTCCCTGATGCATCGCAGTAAACAATGTACCCTATGCCCTCCTCCAGTAGCCTCAAGATAGGTGCACTGGTCAATCTCTGTCTCAGCTTTTGGAAGCTCTGCTGACATCTATCTGACCACACAAAGGGTTTCCCCTTCTTCGTCAAAACTGAAAGTGGTGTTGCAACTCTAGAGAAGTCTGGCATAAATGTCCGATAGTACCCAGCTAGACCTAGGAAACTCCGCACCTCCGTCACACTCTTGGGTGGCTCCCAAGAAAGTATTGCCTCGATCTTCACAGGATCCACAGTAACTCCTGCCTCAGAGATGACGTGTCCCAAGAAGTGGACCTCTCGAATCCAGAACTGACACTTAGAAAACTTACCATAAAGTTGGTGCTCTCAGAGTGTGTCCAGTACAACCTGCAAGTGGTAGGCGTGCTCCTCCTCAGTAGTCGAGTAAATCAGTATGTCTTTGATGAAGACTATGACAAATCGATCGAGGTAAGGCTGGAAGATCCTGTTCATGAGACTCATGAACACTGCTGGAGCATTGGTTACACCTAAAGGCATAACCAAGAACTCATAGTGGTCATACCGACACCTGAAGGTCATCTTCTGCACATCCTCGTCTCAAACTCTGAGCTGATGATAGCCTGACCTGAGGTCTATCTTCAAGAACCATCGTGCTCCCTTGAGCTGATCAAAGAGGTCGTCAATCCTCGGAAGCGAATACTTGTTCTTTACGGTCACCTGATTCAGGCGAAGGTAGTCAACACATAGTCGTAATCTCCCATCCACCTTCTTGGCGAATAAAATCAGAGAAGCCCAGGGTGAAACACTGGGTCGGATGAATCCCTTACCCTGCAAGTCCTCCAACTGTATTTATAGCTCACGAAGCTCAGTGGGAGCCATCCGATATGCTGGAGTAGATATCGGGGTTGTCCTGGGGTACAGGTCAATGTAGAATTATACCTCTCTGCGAGGAGGTAGTCCTGGAACATCGTCAGGGAAAACATCTGTATACTGATCCACCATAACAGGAAAACTCGGACTCCGCACATCAACCACTCTGAGGATGAGACTAGCCAACTGATGTGTGATCGGCTGCCCTCTCCTCTGCCTAAGTCCATCATGCACTACAAAGGATCCCTTCTCGCCGGTGAAGGTGAACCTACTCCCATCTGTGCGGACACACCGCACTTTGCACCTAATACAGTCAATCTGGGCATGGACTGTAGATAACCATTACATACCCAAGATGACGTCGAAAGTCCTCGACACCGCTATAAGAAGATCTCAGTCAAAGATCTAGCCTCCTAGAGTAAGCTCACACTGCCGGCACCAGTGTGTAATCGTCGAGTCTGCTCTCATAGGAGTCTCTAGCCGTAAGGATCGAGCCAACGGCTCTATCGGAATCTCCAAGATCCGAACAAGGGCAGCGGCAATGAAAGAATGACTCGCTCCTGTGTTTATAAGAACTGCAGCAAGGGTGGAGTAGACACAGATAGTACCTCGAATCATCTCAGGTGCGTCGTGGTCGTAAACCTCCACCGCCTGAAGCTGAGTCTGCCTCTGTCCACCAGCTCCCTGTGGTCGGGGTGGACCTCCTGGTGGTGGTGGTGGTATAGCCTCAAAGCATCACCCACCACCCGTTGCTCGGCCAGCTCCTCTGCCTCGCCTGCCTGCTCCCTGCGGACTGCCACGGTCGAACCTATGTCTCTGCCTGGGTGGTCCCTCAACCGTCTGCTACTCCTCTGCATGTCGGGTCGGGCAGTCATGAGCCATGTGGCCCTGCCCGCCGCATGCATAGCACTGTCTGCCTCTCGTATGACTAGCTCTGCTGCGTGTGCCCCGCACCTCTGAACCAGTATCCTGAGGTCGCCCACCTGATGGCCTGGTCCGCTTGGACCTCTGCGACATCTGTCTACTGCCGACTATAGATGACTCTGCTACGTGTCGCCCTGCGGTAGGCCTCGCTGCTGGCATAGGCTCAGCAAGGAAGCTCTCCATAAGAAAGGCTCGCTCTAGTACTCCTGCCTGCGTCGGAATGCTGAGGGAGATCATCGAAGCCCTGATCTCATGCCTCAGTCCCTGCTCAAAGGTCTGGGCCTGGAAGAATGGGTCTCGTACCATGTCCGTGGAGTAGCACGAGAGGTTGGTAAATCTCACCGAGTACTGCGCTACTGTCATGCTGCCCTGCCGCAGCTGTAGTAACTCCTGGATATGCACCGCACGGAGGGTGACATGAACAAACTCCGAGCGGAAGAGGCTCTTGAAGTCCGTCCATAGTAGAGATGTCTCGTCGTGCACCTGGAGAATCAGGATCCACCATCTACCTGCTGCTGCGTGCAGGAGACTCGCGGCAAGGATCACCATAAGATCTATTGGTGTCCCTACCAATCTGAAGACTTGAACAACAGCCTCCAGCCAATCTTCGGCTGCCTGAGGGTCCTTCTCTCCGCAGAACCTGGGCATCCTTTGTCACTGAAACTCGTGCAGTACACTCAGGCGGCGTGCACTCTCTGCTGTTGGGGCTGGTGGTATCGGTGGCCCAGCGGGTAAAGGTACCACTGGTGCCTCCACTGTAATGGGGCCTTGCACCGAGGCCTCATCGCTCGGTGGGCTGCCTTCTCACACGTAACTGGGAACCCTAGCTGGCTGCCATCGTGGGGTCATCCTGAAAAGAAACAGGTGCGCCACGGTTAAAATTGTATACCTAGTGAGCTGACACAAAGTAATCACTAAGAAAACTTTTGAAACACACATGCAATCAATGTTTTCATATACTGAGTCGGAAATCAGAAGTCAGGGTCCTGGTGTATGGATATGTCGGCCGCCACACCAACACTGAACTCCCTGGACTGATAACCACACTCAACACCATTAACATTATTGCTTCACAGGAAGAAATTATGAGAGTCCTAAGTTCTGCGGTAGAACCGACTCCTCTGATGTCAATTTGTCACGACCCGTCCTCGGGGCCCGTGTCGTGACTACCCCAAGCCCGCCTTCTATAGGCCAGGGGTTGGCGAGTAGCACCAAAGGCGTAAATCCCGATAAAAGGGAAGGCATTGCCTTTATATAAGTAAGAAACACAATAGAGTACGCAAGCTGAAGTAAACACTAAGTAAACTGAGTACAAAAGTAAGTGCTGGAAAGTAAATGGGCCAGAATACAAACCCAAATGAAAGTAAAGTACAACTGAAAAGAAAGTACGACAGCAGTAAAGTAAATCAGCAACCACTGAGTCATCCTCCGATTATCCCACGTGAATAGTGGGTACAAATGGTCTCCTCAGCTCCTCGGGTCCAGTCGTCCGCTCCGTGTACGTCATGCCAAGTGGTCCACCTCCAGGTACCGTCCCGCTCCACAAGACTCCTCCTCGATCAGTTCTGTTTGTCGTCTGCATCCAACACAACATAGTGCGGGCATAGCCCGTGCAGGGGTGAGTATACGATACTCAGTAGAGACCCCGAGACCCCCGAAGGTCTCCCAGAATCTACAAAGGATAAACCAAAAAGGAAAGATACAAACACAAAGTATCAACCAACTCTACTTAGGTATATGCCCATACATATACCTAAGTCATCAATTCCAATTTGGCTTCAACTCAAGAGCCCAAGTACAACCCAGTCCACACAGGAAAACACAACTCAGTCCACACAGGAAAGTAAGTCAATCATATCGATGATATTGATTGAAAGTCAAGACTCAGCTCATACAGGTATACTACTCACAAAGAGGGGTGGAGATGATAGATGTAGTCTCTGAATCATCTTCTCTGTCGAACCCACGTAGGATCCAAGTACAGAAGTTGTCGCTGCCGAACCCACGTAGGATCCTAGTACAGTAATCATCGTTGTCGAACCCACGTAGGATCCAAGTACAATCGTCATTGTTGCCGAACCCACGGAGGATCCAAGTATAGTCGTCCTCACTGCCGAACCCACGTAGGATCCAAGTATAGTCGTCATTGTCGTCGCAGTCGCAGCCAGCTCTAGGGTTCCCGCACATAGCACGCTCGATTCCGGGAGGGTCCGCTCCACGAGCCAAGGGGGTTGATACATCAACTGTCACAAAGTATAGCGTTGATGTATCTCAAAGTTCCGTCTCGTCAATAGGAACTCAACGCAATAGACGACGCATCAATCGGACGCCCGGTCTGAGAGATATTGGCTTTTCCGTCTCAGGGGCCCGGTTAGAAATACGCTCGTTTCTAACCAGGCCGATATCCAAATTCATCCGAAACTCACTTAGAGTGTCACAAAAGGACCGTCTCGTCGAAAGAGTCTCATTGTCGCAGACGACACGTCGATCGGACGCGCGGTCCTTAAGTTATTCACGTTTAAGTGAATAACGGGCCCGACCCGTTTAACCCAGTGGGCCGACGGATCGGGTTGACCCTGTTTGACGGGTCCACCCCAGCTGGGGTGTCTGACCGGTCCGTAGAAAAACGCAACCCGGCCTGGTGGGGTGCGGCCCAGCCTGGCGCAGCCCGGCTCGGCCCGGCTGGCTCGGCCTGCTGGCCGAGCAGGCTCCAGGGGGGGGGCTCGGCCCCCTCGGTCTTCTACACCGGCGGCGTCGCCGCCCTTCCCCAAACCGGCCAGCTCGACCGGCCGCTCTTCTGCGCACGCGGCCCACATGGGCGGGCCACCGTTCTCCAGTGCGGCGCCCTCCCAGCGTCGCGGTCCAACTCGCCCGACCGACCCGCTGAAGCGGCCCGTGTAGCGGGTCGCGGTTCTTTCCGCACAACCGGCGTGACGGCGCCGGTTCCCTTCACCACGTTCCCGGCACAGCGCGACGACGTCGTGCTTCCTCCTCCATCAATAGCCAATTCTAAATTAATAAACGGGAACAACATAGGGTTGTCGGGCCGTGTTCGTTCGGCCCACACCCTCCGCGTAAAACGATAGCAATCGGCCAAGGTAAACGAGATGCTCAACGACAAACCAAAGCACAATTTTAATCCATTAAAATTGAACTTAACCCCAACCTCAACAAAAGATGTCGAACGACGGACGTCGCGGAAGACGGTGTCGCGGGGTGAGGTTCCGTAGACGTCGATGGAGAGCGTCCGAGGAGGAAGCGGCGTCTCCCCTTTTTGTCACGGAGAGAAGATTGTAAGGCATGGCGTCGTTGGCGAGTTCCCGCATCGGTGTCTCCTCCCTTATCACGGAGGAAGAAGAGGACGGAGAAACCGGGGTCGCCGAGTCGATGTTCTTCGTCGGAGAGTTGGCGTTCTTCGTTGAGGAAGAAGTTCTTCAAAAACACTAGTGTTCTCTCAATTCCTCCTCACACAACAATTCTAACCAAAATAAAATAAGGCTTCTCCTTATTTTATTTTATTTTGCCAAGCATTCAAAATTACAAAATTCAAATAATAATTCACTTAATTAATTAAACCATGAGTTGTCTAATTAATTAAGTCATAGGTTGGAAATTTTTTAAGAGGGAGAGAGGGAAGAGGAAGAGTTACACATTTAAAGGATACAAAAATTAATGGGGAGTTGCCATATGATTAACATGGGAGTTCAAAGGGGGTTAAGGGGTTATGGAATGTGAAAAGGGTGGGGCTCGTGTGGGCCCCACCTCCCACATAACCACACATGGGAAGTTGGGTGGTTGTGGGCCCCACCAACAACTTCACATGGGAGAGTTTAACTTCCAAGGATAATAAAATAAAATTGTACACAATTTTATTTACTTCTTATTTAAACCCCAAAATTTAACTCCTTCTCCCATGAAAACGCATCTACGGTAAAAGTTCTCCTAAGCAAATACCGGCGTTGCGAGTTCATCGGTGCCCTCGGATTTCAATTCCGAGCACCGGTTCAAAAGATAGAAAAACTCGCTCGTTCGTTTACTGAACGTACCCTAGCTAAACTTTGAAAATTGATTCCGGGCACACTGGGCCTCGAAATCAGGTGTCGTCAGAAACTGCGTACTCGTAAAATTCCAAAGTATTTAAGAAAAAAATTTCTTTGAAATTTCCAGGTCTTTACATGCAACACGCTTGATGAGATATCAAGACAAAATGATTATATTACACAATAAACATTCGTATGTGGTTATCGTCATTGCGACATTAACCGATTTCCTCTATATGCGTTGTTATGTATTGTTAGACGCTAATATTGAACTTCAGGAAATCCCACCTAATGCCACTAAGGAAGAGGATTGGAGGGTCACACGGTTAGTGATTCCTTTGATCTCAGTTAAATTCTATTTGATTTTAACAATTGGAATAAATGTTATTCTCCATACAAAGAATAATATTTATTCAGGATTTTTTTATCAAATATATAGTCATAATTTTATGTGTGAGTCGGTTCTTAAATAAATATTTATTCGCAAGATTGTGAATAAAATATCTATTTATTTATCGATTAAATAATATTTATTATTAGAGGTATGATAAATGGTGAAGAAGGTGGATAAACGAAGTTAAGCGTTCAGTGACATAAATAATATACTAAATACCATTTAAATAAATATTAATTAATTTATTAATATTTATATTATCTGTGAGATATACTCGCATCAAACATGAAAATCCTCTCTTTTGGTGAGATGATTCTTTCATCAGGATTCTTAGGATATAATCATAGGGCATGTTGTTCTTTAACATGTTCTTATGATTTATTTATTGGATTTTGATGAAAAATCATCACTGGGCACGTGCCTAACCAACTTTCACTACGCCCGAATTCTCCAGGAAGTCTAAAGATTAATATAGACGTTGCTGTTTTTGGAAACCATCGAGTAGTTGTGGTTGTTGTTGGACCTTTCTTTTTGAGCTTTGTTTGAGGTTCTATTCAAAAAAAACTTTTGTTGTAAGTTAGAGTCCCCTGATTGCAGAGTCATTTGCAATGTGTTCCGGTTTGTGTTTTGTGAAGGACCTGGGGGAGCATGAAATTGAGATTGGGTCTAATTGACTTACTCTAGTATCTCTAATTAATTCGAGATCAATGATATATGTTGGATGATCACTTATGATTTTTAAAGCTTTGGCTTATAGATTGGTTATATCTTATGTAGAAGGATTTGGGTGCCCCGCACGCGGCTGAGGTGGTAGTGGGGGTTGGGGTGTGGGGTGTCGGTCGCGGGGTCGAGTCTCCGGACCGTGTTTTCTTGTATTGTGCGTATATAATGGAAGTTTTTTTTTTTAGGTAGAAGGATTTGGATCATTTATTGTTTGTGTTAATTTTAATTATCAAATAAAAATTATGAATTAATTAAAAACGCATCTATTAGTTTTAACGGGGCCCACGTTTGGTCGCCATGGATGGTCGTCTGCAACTGTAGCGTTGAGAGAAGACCGGAACAAAACCACGCAGCACAGCCTTGTTCGGATCAACATTGGCCCCCGTCTCCCTTCTGAACGATTCTATCATCCGGACCGTTTTTCGTGTTCCTTTCATCTGGTTAATGGTTATTGTGCTCTGTGTTATTTGATTCGTCTGCGTTCTGTGCGGGTCTCACCCTAAATCGACCGACTATCTATTGAATCAGATCTGCAGACAGCAAATCGGAGTGAGAGTAGATCACGGTGGGAGGACAGTCAGCGGAAGAGCTGGAGTCCGTACAGGATACCCCGTCCTCGAAGGCTGCCGCTCCCGGCAACGGTCAGATCCGATACCGATCTCCTTCGTCCGCCGAACTACTCGAGGGGCAGTTGAGTTCTCCGCCCCATTCCGACGAATCGGGTCATCTACATCAGATTGAGAAGATGTTGAAGCGGACGAGCCGGCACCACGAATCGATATCCGACAAGATCTACAGGTTTCGAAGCGTAATCTTGGTTGTTTCGATCCCCATTCTGCTCATCTGCTTCGTTCTCTTTTTGATGCCTCGTTCTACATCCGACGCCGTAGACGAATACCTTTCCCACCGCAAAATGTCTCCCGGCCACCGTTATACCTACGCTGTGATCTTCGATGCTGGCAGCTCCGGGAGCCGAGTCCACGTATTTTGCTTTGACGAGCAGTTGAATCTCGTTCCAATTGGTAAAGATCTTGAGCTTTTCCGCCAGATCAAGCCTGGGTTGAGCGCCTATGCTGGAAAACCCCAGAAGGCAGCAAAATCTCTGAAGCCTCTCCTTAAGAATGCAGAGGATGTTGTTCCCAAAGACTTGCGTCCCAAGACAGCGGTCCGGGTGGGGGCGACTGCAGGCCTGAGAGCACTTGGGGATAAAGCAGCTGAAAGTATTTTGCAAGCGGTAAGGGATTTCCTGAAACAGAAAAGCACACTGAACTCCAAGCCGGATTGGGTCACTGTTCTGGACGGAGCTCAAGAGGGTTCTTTTCAGTGGGTCGCTGTAAATTACCTGTTAGGAAATTTCGGGAAGACATACTCCAATACAGTTGGAGTTGTTGACCTTGGTGGAGGATCTGTCCAAATGGCTTATGCTATCTCAGAGGCTGATGCTGCTAACGCTCCAACATTATCAGCTGGAGATACATATGTGAAAAAAATGCACCTCAAGGGAGCTGATTATTACCTTTATGTTCACAGTTACTTGCATTATGGGCTGTTAGCAGCGAGAGCAGAGATTTTAAAGGTTGAAGGTGGTGGCAGCCCATGTATCTTGTCCGGCTACAGTGGATCTTACAAGTACGGAGGAAAAACCTATGATGCATTATCTTCTCCATCTGGATCGAGCATGAATGCATGTAGGAGCGTAGCACAGCGGGCTCTCAGGGTGAACGAATCCGCATGTACTCACATGAAATGCACGTTCGGAGGTGTGTGGAATGGAGGTGGTGGGGATGGGCAGAAGAATCTTTTTGTGGCTTCGTTCTTCTTTGACCGAGCAGTCGAGGCTGGTTTTGTGGAACCCAATGCGCCCTTCGCGAGAGTCCGTCCCATGGATTTTGAGGAGGCGGCCAAACATGCCTGTGAAACCAACCTTGGCAGTGCCAAATCTGCGTTCCCGCTCGCAGAGTCTGATCATCTGCCGTACTTGTGCATGGATCTCGTTTATCAGTTCACGTTGCTGGTCGACGGGTTTGCCCTGGATCCGTGGCAGCAGGTTACGTTGGTGAAAAAGGTCAAATATGAGAAATATGCAGTTGAAGCAGCATGGCCGCTGGGCAGCGCCATTGAGGCCGTGTCATCGTCACCTTAGCTCTTCCAGGTAACATTTTGGGGATCCAGGTATTGGTTGTGACAAGTTTTGGAGCTCACTTTTGTAGCATCATGTCTCAGGAGTCAGATTTTCCCTACTTTTATTGCAGGGGTGTTGTGTTGGGTTCTTCTTTGGGTTTGTGCTCATTATCTGGCCTACAATGACGAGAGAACGAGTTTTGTTTTTCATTTTGCTTCATTCTTGATCATACAATACGATCAAAATAGGTTGTTTCCAACCTTTTGAGATTATTATAGAGCCCATTACCTGATGCTTATTTCTAATGGAATGGTTATATTTTACGTCTTACTTTTCTATAAATTCATTTCATTTCATCCTTTAAAATATTACTTCTCATTATCTTTGTTTTTTTTAATTAACTGTGTATCTTCAAGTCATGATGTTTGTTTGAGAATACAAACCATTGAAGTTTCAGGTTCTAGTGATGGCTTTCATTTGTCTTTTTTTTTTCTTTCTATTTTTATATATTGTGATAAATGTAACTCATTAATTTGTATTATATTTCTATGATTCCAGAAATGCATCTAACTTGTATTTTGGTTAATGTGATGAAAGCATAATATGTATTTATTTTCATAAAGAAAGTCTTGGGCTTTGCAAGAGAGCTGAATAGGGGTATGAAAGTTTAATTGAGGTTAAGCATTGTTATCTCTTTTGATATTATCTATGATTAATTAGGCATGTTTTCTCTTTATTGCAGTTTCACATTCAAGTGAAGTAAAGAACATATAGTAAAATAATCTTCTTCTTTGGGCTTATTAACAATGCCACTCACCACCTTTGGATATCTGACAAAGGACTTAAATAACTTTCAAACCAACCACAAATTCAAAGAAAAAATAACCAAGAATTTTGATTTTTTAACTTCAACCCTATGTGGGTTAAACTCTTTGTAAGAAATGAGAGTAAATAAAGAATTTCAATAGCAACCATTTAATACTTTTGTTTACCTCAATTGTCATGATGCCAATTGCTGTACTTTGTACTATTATAACACCACTTAATGTATGTTGTACAACACCCATCTAGAACAACTCCCCATTATACTGTTTCCCCCCTAAATTAACTATCCGACCTCTTTGTCTTTCAATGAACTATTACCTCCTCAGGCTTATTATCCATTCCTACCCTTTTCAAGTTTTTGTGCTTCATTAATTTATACATTCACATGTCAGAAATATTTATTTCATTTTAAATCCATGTGCAAAGAGATGATTGAACTTCAAGGTTTAACCTATGTCTTTCAAAATATCTCTCGCGAGTGTTTTATATCACACAAGCCACATGATGTGTGGTGTGAGTAGCTTTTCCAACTTCAAACCACTTTTATCCACATTTTATTTGTTGAAATGATATTTAATATCAATATGTTTTGTTCTTCAGTGTTTTACCAAGTTTTTATTAATATTAAGTACAATACTATTCTTAAATAAAATTGAGATAATGAGAAAACCTTAACTCACATCCTTTAGTTGTTGCTTTATACAAATCAAATGGTAACCCTCTAGTCGTAGCCTTATCTACACCCGCACGTTGTTGGGGTGGTAGGGTGAGGGGTTTGGGGCGTCGGTCGCGGGGTTGAATATCCGGGATGTTTGTGGATTTTCCTTGTAGCATGTGTAACTCGTCATTTGATGGTTGTACCCATCCTTTAAATGGTTACATGATTGAGTTGTGGTAATGTACTCAACTTCCATTGTGATGTGGTATGCGATCTCACTTCTTGATAGGACATAAAATACACTTGCTTCCAAAATAGAAAGCTGCTTCCAAAATAGAAAGCTAACTCTTGATATGAATTTTTGATCATCCATCAAACCATTCTAATCGTCATCGGTAAAGTCCATCAACTTCTACTCTTTTAAAAGGTGGGTTCCATTAATACTCAAACTGCAAGAAAAACGACCTGGGTACTTGACCTCACAACCACGCCCCACACCCTATCCCCCCTGCCACCCCAGCCGCTTGCGGGGGCATCAAATTCTACTCTTTTATTTCATCATAATACAATCAATAATTTATTGTGTCATTGAATACCAAAGTATTCATTTAACTACCTGTAATTTACTTTCTTTCGGGCCACATTGGCTCCCTTCTATTTAGTAGGTGGCATACATAATATTCATCCAAGTCATTGTGGGATAGTCCACTTCAAATGTTTTTTTATATATTCTATGATACTCATCAAATTTATACCTTCATCCTTAGTGAGCTTCATTCATGTTTCAATCAGTGTTGATACCAATTTGCAATCATTTATTTGAAATCTCTTCAACACCACGTTGATATATTTGTTTTGAGATACAATTATACGAAAAATCCCTTGTATAACATGATGATTGAGGGAAAATATGAGTTCATTAATCAATCATATTTCAAAATCACTTTTCATTGTCCTAATGAACTCATTGAAACTTTTTTTGATGTATCAAATATGTCATCTTTCACATAGAACAAAACCATTGATCTATCCTTGTAGTTCTTTATATAGATGTTATGATAAGATTCTCCACATTTGAATCCCAAATTCTTAAAGAATAATTCTAACTTAGAATACCATGTTCTTAGTGCTTGATTTATTCTATAAAGAACATTATTTAACTTTTACACCTTGTTACAAAATCCCCTGCTCAATGTAAACTTCTTCTAATAAACCATTCATAAAGATTGGTTTAAAATCCATTAGTAGTTTTTAAATTTCCATTGAACAACGATTGTTATGATAATGCAATCGCTTCTAATCTCATAACGAGAGAAATTATTTCATCAACATATACAACTATATTTTGCAAATACCTATAAAACCTTGATTTTTTTAATTTAAATTTACACGGTTTAGTTTTAAATTAGTTTGAAATTTGAAAAGTAAAATAACAAAATCTTAAAAAATTTCATGGAACTTTGTATCTAGTCTGAACTTTATGGCATTCGTTTGAATTAATTTAATAGAAAAGAATAAGTGTTATTTGATTATTTAGACATTTAAATGGAGATTGTTTAATTTTAAAACAATTATTTACTTTTGTTTTAATTAAAATATTATAGCTATTATTGTTCTCATTATTGTAAGCGGCATTGGATGCGTTGGTGTAACCTGAGGTACGATGTGGAGTAGAGCCTTCGAGTTTGTGTGGTGTGGAGCATGACCTTTGGGCCAACGTGGCATAAAACAAGTCTTTGGGTTTATGGTCCATAACAGGTCTTCTGGTGCTTGTGGTGTGAAGCAAGCCTTTAGTTAGGTCAATACCAAGCCTTTGGGTCAGGTTTGGGATCAATTGGTTGTAGACGAACTCTTTGAGCAATATAAAATTTAATGTAATTTATGACGAGTTATTTGCAATAGATTTCTATCGCAAATAACATATCATTGAAAATGTCATCACAATTAGTAATATGTGTGACATATCATCTCTAATAAGGTGAGGCGGGATATTATTTGTGACAGAAAAGAAAATTTATCACAAATAGTTTCTACTTGTATTAACGGCGATGGAAATTTCCCATTGATCATAAAAAAACTCTCTAACTTTTTTGTGACAGGCTAATCCATCATAAATAACTATAAAATATTTAAAAAAAAGTCAAAATCAAAATAAATTCACCGATTATTAAAAATTATATAAAAAATTCTCATATTTTTTAAACCATTCAATACATAAAAAGGTTTAATAAAAAGGAAATAAATAATCAAGTCAACATGGGGGAGGTGGATCACCTGCACAAGTACCATTAGGCAGAGAGAACTTCATCCCTAAGATGCATGGAAGTTGCTTCATCATGCTGTTGCGGTTGCTACTGAATTTTTTCTTCCAACTTTCTGATCAATCTCTGTAGTCTCATCCTAAGCTCTTAGCCATTCATCATACTTCGCAGTATCAAAGGTTGGTGATCTCGCATGAGCTCCCTTCGAGCTCACCGATGACATTGTTGCAGTACCATAGTAATTGATCAGTGTCAATTGTGAACCAATACTGATCACCTAGCCTTTCTTGGTACCACTCGCAATCGCTCATAACCAAGTCTCCTTGTAAAAACGCAACTCACATGAGACCTCATCATCCCTTCCCTCTGTCACGACTTGACTCTCCCACATGCGAGAAGTCTTCACCTCATACATCTCTTATAAATATGTAATTACAAATTTTGAAAGTAAAAAAATTATGTTAATTTTTAAAAAATACTCACCATGATATGTTGTTGTCTCTCACCAATAATTTTCCCAGTAGAACGATCAATGTATGTCACGAACCAACCCGGGTCGATCTCGAACCGATCACCTGAGCCGATCCGTGATAAGGCCCAAGAGGCATTCCCAATCCTCCCAGACCGACAACTAGTGCCAGACATCAAAGATAATACAATTGGGAATGATTTAGCCCATAAAACAACAAGCATAAATGAAGCAAGACAGAGTGCGCAACATAAAAACGAGTGACCATAAATCACTAAACGAGATAAATACTTAAAACAGATCTAGATACAACTGCAGTGGAAAAAAAGGAAAACAAAAACAAAAGTGAGACCAAACTGGAACCCGACACAATCTCCAAGTGACCTCTTGGTCACCGCCATCCATAAAGCCAACACACTCCACAGGTATACCTAGACAAAAGAAGAATCCACAAAACAGCTCGGGTCTACTGATGTCAAGCGACACAAGTAGGGTGTGAGTATAAAACAACCCAATAGGTAAGCACCACAAAATTCGTACATGTCCTTTCTTGAAATAGTCCATATACGCTAGTTTGAAATACATTTAGGGAAAATAGGGTTTTTAACATTTAAAGGGCCAAACTCATATTTCCTTTTAAAAACCCAATTTGAAAATCAAAAGACAAATATGAAACACAACCCAGGTAAAGCATAACATAAAAGATGGTCAAAACTAAGTATAAACAACATGGTACTTCAAATAAAGCCATAAGTGAAATAAACAGCTCGGGCACAGGCAAACAAACACTAATAGAAAAAATAACCAAAGTGTCACAAAATAAGACAGGAATATACTGATATGCACTCATGAGCATTTCCTAAACATCCCAAGAAGAAATCTCTAGACGTACTTGGTTCAAACCCACATGACGACATATGGCACACCTCCATAGTCAATAACTAACTTGGCTACTCCAAACTAGCATCACAAGTGGCAAAGCCCATCTGGCCTATCCTCTTTCCAGGGGGTTCTAATCCATCTATTCAGGACTAGAAGGAAATCTTCACTCGACCCTCTAGATGGCATCCAAGAATCCTATGATAATAGTATAATGGGAAGTGAGGAGGTCATCACACGCTTGACATTAAACATAGCCCGCAGATGCCACCATGCATGCCTTGCCCACCTCCCAACACTGGTTATGCAATGACCCTCCCATTAGAAGGACGACCATAGGGGTGCTCGTCACATATAAAACCTTTCACAAGTGCCAAACAGGCCTACACGTCATTTGGCTTCAAATCCAATTTCCAAAACATCACAAAGTACCAATCGAGTTTTAACATTTACAAATCCAAAACCATTTCTAATAAAAAAAATCCTCACCTTCCAAAATCATTTTTAAACCTGGGGTGAAAATGCTATCCATGCTCGGAAGTTTCCAAACAGGCCTTTAAATTCATGGGGTTACCGTTCATGTTTTAAGGTACCAAACGATCCATGTTTTAGATAACAATTCTAGAAACCACATTTGAAGTTATTTGAAAACCAAGTATAAATTTAGAAAACATTAGGAGTTTTTAGAAAATCTATTTGGGAGATGGAGTGGAAAAGAGAGAGAAAAATGGAAGAAAATCATTTTGAAAACTAGGGTTCAAAATGGATATTTTTATGGAATACCATGTATATGCGTGTTCTTATCCAAATGTGCACCCCTTGAACATATGGATATTCCCACATCCAATGACATATATATGGAAAACCATAAAAATACCCAAGGTTCTAATTAAAGAATCACAATTAACATCACAACCAATCACAATGACCCACACAAGAGCACTAAACCATAAAGAGGCATCACAATCACACACAAAGCTCAATTCACAAGAAAACCAAATGACCAAAACCCAACCAAGTCCAAACACAATCCCAAAATACTCAAATCCATTTTAGAAAGGTTAATTGACATTTTATCAAACACCTTGTACGGATATATATATATATATATATAGGTACAACTAAGAAAAAGCTTTAAAAAACCCATTTTCATCAAATTGCCAACATAGAAACACCATAATAAATCTAACTAGCACATCACAAACATGAAAAAAATAAAAGTTATTTAAGAAATATCAATCATCAAATGTAATGTTCCGGAAAGGAAATGGAAGGAAACACCTACCTCAACGATGTGAGAATGTAACGAAACTCTGAAAGAAGGAAGAACTAAGCCCAAGAGACAAACTGCACACCCTAACATCAAAAGAATCAACCCACATAATCCAACCCTCACCCTAGGGTTTAGCTAAGGAGGATCCAAGGAAAGAGAAACAAGAAGCATAAGAGATGAAGTGAATAAGTGGAGAAAAATAACCAAAAATCAAGATAAACTTACCTAGATTTGAAGGAGGAGCACCAAGGATCTAAAGAGATCCAAAGGAAGATGGGTTTGGGTGGCCCTTCATGTGCCTAGGCTGAATAGGATATGAGAAACCAAAATTGGGGTTTAATGGAGGGAGGAACAAACTTGGAAACTCGAAATTTTAAGATTATGGGAAAGTTGCACAGTTTGGCTGTATGATTTGACAAACCGTGCGCCAACCATGTGCATCATAGTGGAAGGAAGAGACCCACACGGGCTAGCTGCATGGTTTGAAAAACCATGTGCCAACCATGCAAACCAGCTCTATCAAAATGACAGACTCCTTCACACACTTGCTCCACAGTTTCCTCTAACCATGCACAAGCTGTGCACCAGGTCGTAGACACCACCAACAAGCCGCACGATTACTCCTTTGACTCACATGATTTGGGCCAAACCATGCATAGACTATGCAAGAAAAACTATACAAGAACAAAATGAACTGAAAACACACTCTTCCTCCACCAAACACACAATTTCTCCCCAAACCATGCACACTAACCGTGCATAGGGAAAAGAACAACCTAAAACCTCCAAAACTCAAAAATTTTCACCAAAATCTTAACCTGAACCTCAACCAAAATGATTAAATGCTAATAATAAAAATGAAAATAAATAAAATAAAATAAAAATGGGGTTGGGGTGTGATAATTCTCCCCATCAAAAAAACTTTCTACCCCCATAAAGTCACCCTTCCAAATGAGGAACAAAGCTAAAACCCAAAACTAAATGAGGTCAAACAAAACCACAATCCTTGGTGTGACCCTGGAACTCCAAAATTCACACCCAACTCGCTCTTAGAGAAATCCACGAGAAGGTCCATGGTGGGTATCCCCAACATTTAAAATTTCATTTACACAGATCAACTCCCAACATAAGGGTCCCCAATGGAAAAATCTCAAACCAAACATCGATCCAAACCATGATTCATCATTTCCACAAGACACAAACATCTCTAAAACAAACATAACACAAAATTAAAAGAAATCCACAAAAGGCTAACAACACAAGTTTCATAACCAATGCGCAAACACATAACTACAAGAAAATGAGGCCACCAAGCCTTTCACAACAAAAAAGGACTTTCAAAAAAAAAAAAAATCTACAATGGGGAAATTTAAACTGTCCCCGATCCAATATTGTGGAAAAAAGTTGGTCCAACAACCCCCACCACATCAAGAAATTCCTGACCGCAAGAAGAGATTCACATCAGGGCCTATGGATGGTGCCTTGGTATCTTAAATTATATGCTGCCCTATAGTTAGGAGATAGAAGCCTCCACCCAAAACTTCCTCTTCTTCCGACACAACTTGCAGAAATTATCCAAGTGACCCAAATGATCACATCATCAGGAATCCTTCAGAGGATTATAGACATATGGCTTCAAGTGCCCGAACCGACCACACTAGATATAAGGCCCCAGCCTTAAAACTTACTTAATATTGAATTAAATGAATAATTCACATTGAGGATCTTTTCAGGTTTAGAGTTTTAGAGAATTAGGACATAACTATTACATCTCAAAAGATTACAAAGTAGTCGCTTCTACTAAATTTCCATAAAATAAAAACTCTTAAAAAAAAACATGTATAGTTCCATGTTTTAGGTAGCATTACTTTCCCTTGATCCCATCCTTGACCCTATTCCATGCTAAGTCCTGTGAAAAACATTTCAAAAACTTGGGATGAGCATAAAAAGCTCAGTAAGGGATACACAAAGAATGAAAACTGTTAGTTTTTCAAAACAACAAGTAAACCATGTATACTTTATCAAAGTAATACTTTTCACCTTCATGAAGTAGTAAAAAATCTTCACTGAAAAAAAGTATCATTACTTACCTTTTTGTAACCAAAGGATTACCATAAAACCCATATAAAGAACACATAACATATATAAAGGTAACTTGGGACATAAACATACTTAAGTGGAATAACCATACAGTCGACTTCCACACATATCACATAATGGAATAGCCATACGGCCAATTTCCATACATACTTAATGGAATAGCCATACGGACGACTTCCATACCCAATGCATTGGAGGTTATAACGTAACCACCCGTCCTGGTATTCACAGCACCACCCGTCATATGGTTTATCACGTAACCACCCGTTAAATGTCCAAGTACCATAATAAAATCATAAGACATAAAACAAATATAATGGAAAGAAAACATTTCCACACTTTGATCACAATATATCACTCAAATATATTGACATAACAAATCCATTATAAAAACCATTTCCAATACCAAAATACATAAAAGAGTATGTGGTATTTATTTCATTTTAAAAACATCACGGCTTGTTGAGGAAGCCAAAGACTAAATAATACTCGCGGCGGCGGAAAAGGTCGTTGTCACCGCGTACGTTAAAAAAACATTCCTTTTTTTTCGTTTAGTAAAACACTTCGTAGAAAAAGATTCCTTTTGTATAAAAGTAAAAGTCAAAGGGGTTTATACACCGTATAAAAGATAGTTGTGTATAAAACGAAATATGCCCCAATGAAAGGAGATTGAGACGAAGTCCCTTACAAAGACGGTATCCTTGGTTTAAGGATAAATCAATTACATAATTATGTGTGACAAATGAATACACCAAATATAAGTGGATATTAAGTGTAAAATAATCAAAGGTCATTCACACATATTCAAAGGATGACATATTCAATAACTACATGCTGAACCCAAAGAAATCGAAATTGGGTTAAGAAGTTCCCTTGATAGCCTAACGACGTCACATCAAAATGAGTTGATGAGAGATAAAAAGTGTATCTCATCACTTGGACATAAAAGTTACATCAATAAGGATATATGAGAACATATCCCAACATAACAATATGTAAATTAAAAGACCCAACAAAAGAAGTCTTTTAAAAAGAGGAGGGTGAAAGGTTCCCTTACCGACTTGGGTATCTTTCAAAACATACGCCCCGTGAAGGAAGGACAATACAACATTGATGTAAATACTCATAAATGAAAGAATATTACACAATGAGTAAAATAATGGTCATTACATACACCACTCAAAGGAAATTGTGGCAAATGTAGCATAAATCTCACAGGAATAAAAGTGAGATGAAAAATCCCTTACGAAAACTCGGCAGCCTAACGACGCCACTTAAAACTTCCAAAAATGGATTGATGAGATAAACTAGGGTATCTCATCACATTAATATAAAATTTACAGCAAGAGGAATATAAAAGAACACCCCCATCATAAAAATAGGAGATTAAAAGAAGTGACATAAAGGAGAGTACTTAAAAAGAAAGAGAGAGGTTATATCTCTTACGAAAATTCGACAGCCTAACGGCGCCACTTAAAACTTCCAAAATGGATTGATGAGAGAGAATAGGGTCTCTCATCACATGAACATAAAAATTACAGTAAGATTAATATAAAATAACATCCCAATAACAAGAAAGATTATCTTTAAAAGGAATGACATAAAAGAGTGTATTTAAGAGTGGAGTAGGATCCCTTACCTCGGGTCCGACTTGACTCGATCATTCTTTAACGTCATGAATAATAAACTTGACTTAATTTATATTTGCTTAAGAACCTTTTTCAAGTTCATTATTCCTTTTATATCACTTATTTCCATGTTATAAACATTATGTAATCATTTAAGTTAATAATGTTTGTTTTGTCGATATTTGGTTCTTAAGTCAAAAGTGGACTTCTTACAATTACATATTGTTCGTGTGGTCAAAGGTTCTTTATATCCAGAATGACATTCCTGATTTGGATATCATATATATCATATATATCTAGAATATACATGTATTTATAATATCACATAATCATTTAGAGGTAAGAAATGAAATGCATCGTTCATGGAGACGGTAAGCCATATGTACGCATGGACGCTACTTTCATTTCTTTGTCATATTAATGGAATTAAAACTAAATGAGAGGTATGTATATTTTAATTCCAGAATTATATTCATCATTTAGATGTATCATTCATCATATATATTCATTATATACATGTACTTATAATAGTACATTACATTTGGGGATAAGAAATGAAATGCACCGTTCATGGAGACGGTAAGCCGTACGTACGCATGAACGCTACTTTCATTTCTATCTCATACTTTAATGGAAAGAAATAATAATGATATAGAGGTATATAATAATTCCAGTATAACATCATATATAATAACATTAAATCCATCCTTTATACGTCCCACGTATGGCATTAACAAATCACATCACTTTGAGGGGGCGGTAGTCCGCACTTCCTAAAATGAAGATATCGCGTATACCCAAAATGGAAGCCATAAAGGTAAGACACAAATGAAAAATACAGAAGCTTGAGTAAAACATAAACATATTATATATCATATATAAATATAGTGACATCTTAATGGCCACCTTTGAGGTGTTATATGAGTGTTGAACAATCATCGTTTCGTGAGGCAGAAATTCGCCATCCACGGAAACAGTATGTTCTTCAACCATTAGATGTAGGTGTGTGTAATTTTTGCTCGAATAATTCTTATAAAAACATCCTAGTATATTGAGGATACTGGAGTTGTTACAAAAGAAAAGAATAAAAAGAGTTTAGGGGGTTGGAGAAGCAAAATAAAACAAAAGGACTCAAAAGAAGACATGACCTTAAAATCGGGTAACTCCCCTTGGTTTGAGCTCAAAGGCTTCCTTGGGAAGACTTCTGCCCAAAGTGAGGCTTTAAGGAGTAATAGAGGGATGTGGAGAGCCAAAATGGGTAGGGGTTGGCCAATCCAAAGGATTTGGGAGTGTGGGTAAGGAGGTAGAGGTGGGGGCCTTTTATAAGAGGAGATGAGGGGCACTCTTGTAAAGTTACAAAATGTTACTTTATTTTCAAAATAGTTTCGGATTTTTAAGGTCCCACATTGATGTGTTTCGAGGATAAGGTGATAAGGGTTCGAAATCCACTCATCCAATAGGTTTCGGACATGTGTAGGTCTTAGATATTACATTATCTTTCCATTTTATTTAAATCATTAAATAATGAGGTCATCGCTGCATCATCATGATTTCATTAATAATTTAATTTATTTAACGTCTAAAAATTATAAAAAAATACTACGATTTATGAAATCTTTTTAGCTTTCCAATGAATATTTATAGTCAAAAATATTACTTGTATAACCCCATGTAAAAATTGTTTTAGTAAAACATTTCATGTGTGTGTCATTTTTACTTTAACATTAAATAAAAAAGTTATTTATATCATTTCCCAACCAAAGTGGCTCCATGGGGTCCCCAAGTTGACCCATGGCTTGTCTTGGTCGGCAATGACACATCCAATGAGGTTAGTACATGTGTCAAGTTCATTTCATATTATTAAAACATTATTTTTACCTTAAACTACACTAATTACCTCTAATCGCGATTAAAAACTTAATAAGTTACTATTCACCAAAAAATTATTTTAATCCCATTGAACCACATTTTACTTCTTAATGAAAACCATGTATGTCGGATTTTTGAAATTCAAAACACAAAGGTGGCAAAATTTCATTTAAACGGAAAATCAGTTTTTATAAGTACCACTTAGTGGTTTCACTATTCATCAAAAATTGAAGTTTTTCAGAAAATTACCAAAAATTCACCCTAAGATATATTTGATATTCTGAATTCAAAAATGAAGTCTATTTTACAAAATTCAAAACATATAATTCACATTAATTAATTTAATAATTAATTCCCGTTGTCAGAGCAAATAGCATGTTTTTATGAAACAATAAGTATCAAAAGATTGACACTAGTTTAAGTCCGATTTCAAAGTGAAATTAATTCCAACGACCACTATTGGATTTAATGGTAAAAATATTTTATAATTTCACTTTAAAACCAATTAAAATTATAATCTAATCATATAAATAAATTAGATTAAAAAGAGGTTTTGAATTAAAATACAATATTTTACACTATTCATTAAAAAAATGAACTTTATCGGAAAAATCCCAAAAATTTACACAAAGTAAAATTTGATGTCCCGATTCTAAAGAAGAGTTTTATTTGGTCCAAAAGAATGTATAAGAGTGATCAAAACTATATTTAATGACAGTTCTCCATCAAAAGGCGATAAGTGAACCTTTAGTGAAAATTAGTGTATAAAAGCCTAAAATCGAATTCTTTCCGTATTTTAAGCCTTTGGATAAATGTAAAAACATTTAAAAAACATATATAATCATATTTTAGTTATTTCTATCCATTCCCGCCAATAAAACGGCTACATGTTAACTACCATTTAAAATAATATTATTTTATTATTAGAGTGCAACGTAAGATTCCCAAGAAACTCATTGTTGCGTATTGGGTACGCCATCGAGCATAACATCCCCTTTAAAGTCATATTAATATTTGATTCAAAAATATGGATAAATATAAAGATGTCATATTCTTTATTTACCTGGGGTGTTACATCCTTCCACCCTTTTGGGAATTGCGTCCTCGTAATTTTAAAATTGGGCTTGGAAACATCCTTGAAAGTCCCACATCGGAAGAAGAGACGGTAAAACAATCACTTTAAAATAAAGAATGATAAGTACAAAGGTCACCCGAGTTAACCCATACTAGGATTCCAAGTATTAAAACATGGACATGGAGGAGAAAACATAGGGTCATGTTCTGATGGAGAGCGATAGAAAACATGTTTAGGAGAAAGTTAACCATGAGAAAATCACAAACTTGTGATGGGTTAAACGGTATTCGATTCCCCAGTAGGAAAAGTTAATAGACAACATTTTTGTTTTAAGTTACTTTTTTATTGAGGAATTTATTCATAAGGAAACATAATCACTTATCATGTTGACTTTCAACTTTTATTAGATTCCTTACACAAACTCATATTCTCTCCAAAAGGCGAGTATTTAGGAAGACTTGTTCACATTAAGAGTACTATAATCAACTTCTATAGAATCACCTAATCCACAAAAGAGAACTATATACTTCCCATGTCTTTAGACTTTAACCAAAACCAAAACCAAAAAGGCTAGTACAAGATCAGATAATCCAGAAAAGGATAACCCTTTATAAAAAGAAAATCTATACTTAATCTCCAAAATTTGTCCAACAAAACCCAAAGTTCAATGAGTACCATTAGATAAACAATTTGTCCATAAAATTCTTCAAAGTAAACCAAACTAAGATTGAAACCCAAATATTTGAAGGATTTAGTCACATAGTCTTCCAAGTTAAATCGTAACATTTATCTCCAAACAAAATCAGTTGCTCTTAATGTTTCGTATTGAAAAGTAATTAACCTAATCACATATCCTCGATGACAGGTTAATCATTTCCATAGGAAACCCAAAATAAACTTACTCTTAATTCATAAAATCATATAACTAGAAAGAATCAGTCAAACTAACCAGGGACTTCATGTAGTCCAGTGGTAGGCGATAAATACCAGTCGCACTTTGGTTGTGGGTTCGATTCCTGCGGCTTTGTCCGATGCGACGGGTTGTCACACGGTCTGCGTGTTGTCCTTTTTCCAAAACTATATAATTCTTCAAAAATCCCCCCAAACGAGATAAAATCTTCAAAAAAATGATCATAACATATTTTAACCTCAAGTTTATCTCATTCCTTTCATTTTTCCATCATATCATGGAGTAACCCATAATTACCCCTAAATTAAGGATCATATAAACCCTAATGGTTACCTTAATAATTATTTCCTGAATTTCCACATCGAGTTGGCCATCTCGTACATGATGCATTAGAGAACTCACCAAGGTTGAAGTGGTTGATCATGACTCCTTGATAGTTGGTTTAGAACAACCATGAGATTCCTCATTGAATCCCCCATCTCATCCAGTCTCTTAATCAGAGAACCACCACAGTATCCTTCAAACCCATTGTCACTTTGGTGCCTGCTAGATCCAGCCATTTACTAAAACCAAAAAGGTCAGTGTGAGTATATCAACATAACCATCATGTACTAATGAGGAAGATAAACACTAATATATACTTACTCATTCACTTTATCTAAAACTAGGACTCTTTCTGAAATCCTAACCATTATGGTAATGTCACTTGTGCTTAGAGAATACCCTAACCTCTAAAGTTATCTAAACCGACCTTTGATACCAACTATAAGGCCCCAGCCTTAAAACTTACTTAATATTGAATTAAATGAATAATTCACATTGAGTATCTTTTCAGGTTTAGAGTTTTAGAGAATTAGGACATAACTATTACATCTCAAAAGATTACAAAGTAGTCGCTTCTACTAAATTTACATAAAATAAAAACTCTTAAAAAGAAACATGTATAGTTCCATGTTTTAGGTAGCATGACTTTCCCTTGATCTCATCCTTGACCCTATTCCACGCTAAGTCCTGTGAAAAACATTTCAAAAACTTGGGATGAGCATAAAAAGCTCAGTAAGGGATACACAAAGACTGAAAACTGTTAGTTTTTCAAAACAACAAGTAAACGATGTATACTTTATCAAAGTAATACTTTTCACCTTCATGAAGTAGTAAAAACTCTTCACTGAAAAAAAGTATCATTACTTACCTTTTTGTAACCAAAGGATTACCATAAAACCCATATAAAGAACACATAACATATATAAAGGTAACTTGGGACATAAACATACTTAAGTGGAATAACCATACGGTCGACTTCCACACATATCACATAATGGAATAGCCATACGGCCAATTTCCATACATACTTAATGGAATAGCCATACGACCGACTTCCATACCCAATGCATTGGAGGTTATAACGTAACCACCCGTCCTGGTATTCACGGCACCACCCATCATATGGTTTATCACGTAACCACCCGTTAAATGTCCAAGTACCATAATAAAATCATAAGACATAAAACAAATATAATGGAAAGAAAACATTTCCACACTTTGATCACAATATATCACTCAAATATATTGACATAACAAATCCATTATAAAAACCATTTTCAATACCAAAATACATAAAAGAGTATGTGGTATTTATTTCATTTTAAAAACATCACGACTTGTTGAGGAAGCCAAAGACTAAATAATACTCACGGCGGCGGAAAATGTCGTTGTCACAGCGTACGTTAAAAAAAACATTCCTTTTTTTCGTTGAGTAAAACACTTCATAGAAAAAGATTCCTTTTGTATAAAAGTAAAAGTCAAAGGGGTTTATACACCGTATAAAAGATAGTTGTGTATAAAACGATATATGCCTCAATGAAAGGAGATTGAGATGAAGTCCCTTACAAAGACGGTATCCTTGGTTTAAGGATAAATCAATTACATAATTATGTGTGACAAATGAATACACCAAATATAAGTGGATATTAAGTGTAAAATAATCAAAGTTCATTCACTCATATTCAAAGGATGACATATTCAATAACTACACGCTGAACCCAAAGAAATCGAAATTGGGTTAAGAAGTTCCCTTGACAGCCTAACGACGTCACATCAAAATGAGTTGATGAGAGATAAAAAGTGTATCTCATCACTTGGACATAAAAGTTACATCAATAAGGATATATGAGAACATATCCCAGCATAACAATATGTAAATTAAAAGACCCAACAAAATAAGTCTTTTAAAAAGAGGAGGGTGAAAGGTTCCCTTACCGACTTGAGTATCTTTCAAAACATACGCCCCGTGAAGGAAGGACAATACAACATTGATGTAAATACTCATAAATGAAAGAATATTACACAATGAGTAAAATAATGGTCATTTAATACATCACTCGAATGAAATTGTGGCAAATGTAGCATAAATCTCACAGGAATAAAAGTGAGATGAAAAATCCCTTACGAAAACTTGGCAGCCTAACGACGCCACTTAAAACTTCCAAAAATGGATTGATGAGATCAACTAGGGTATCTCATCACATTACAATAAAATGTACAGCAAGGGTAATATAAAATAACATCCCCCATCATAAAAAGAGGATCTTAAAAGAAGTGACATAAAGGAGAGTACTTGAAAAGAAAGAGAGAGGTTAGATCTCTTACGAAAATTCGGCAGCCTAACGGCGCCACTTAAAACTTCCAAAATGGATTGATGAGAGAGAATAGGGTCTCTCATCACATGAACATAAAAATTACAGTAATATTAATATAAAATAACATCCCAATAACAAGAAAGATTATCTTTAAAAGGAATGACATAAAAGAGTGTACTTAAGAGTGGAGTAGGATCCCTTACCTCGGGTCCGACTTGACTCGATCATTCTTTAAAATCCTGAATAATAAACTTGAGTTAATTTATATTTGCTTAAGAACCTTTTTCAAGTTCATTATTCCTTTTATATCACTTATTTCCATGTTATAAACATTATGTAATCATTTAAGTTAATAATGTTTGTTTTGTCGATATTTGGTTCTTAAGTCAAAAGTGGGCTTCTTACAATTACATGTTGTTCGTGTGGTCAAAGGTTCTTTATATCCAGAATGACATTCCTGATTTGGATATCATATATATCATATATATCTAGAATATAAATATATTTATAATATCACATAATCATTTAGAGGTAAGAAATGAAATGCACCGTTCATGGAGACGGTAAGCCGTACGTACGCATGAACGCTACTTTCATTTCTTTGTCATATTAATGGAATTAAAACTAAATGAGAGGTATGTATATTTTAATTCCAGAATTATATTCATCATTTAGATGTATCATTCATCATATATATCCATTATATACATGTACTTATAATAGTACATTACATTTGGGGATAAGAAATGAAATGCACCTTTCATGGAGACGGTAAGCCGTACGTACGCATGAACGCTACTTTCATTTCTATCTCATACTTTAATGGAAAGAAGTAATAATTATATAGAGGTATATAATAATTCCAGTATAACATCATATATAATAACATTAAATCTATCCTTTATACGTCCCACGTATGGCATTAACGAATCACATCACTTTGAGGGGGCGGTAGTCCGCACTTCCTAAAATGAAGATATCGCGTATACGCATAATGGAAGCCATAAAGGTAAGCCACAAATGAAAAATACAGAAGCTTAAGTAAAACATAAACATATTATATATCATATATAAATATAGTGACATCTTAATGGCCACATTTGAATGTGTTATATGAGTGTTGAACAATCATCGTTTCGTGAGGCAGAAATTCGCCATCCACGGAAACAGTATGTTCTTTAACCATTAGATGTAGGTGTGTGTAATTGTAGCTCTAATACTTCTTATAACAACATCCTAGTATATTTAGAATACTGGAGTTGTTACAAAATAAAAGAATAAAAAGAGTTTAGGGGGTTGGAGAAGCAAAATAAAACAAAAGGACTCAAAAGAAGACATGACCTTAAAATCGGGTAACTCCCCTTGGTTTGAGCTCAAAGGCTTCCTTGGGAAGACTTCTGACCAAAGTGAGGCTTCAAAGAGTACTATAGGGATGTGGAGAGCCAAAATGGTCAGGGTTTGGCCGATCCAAAGGCTTTGGGAGTGTGGGTAAGGAGGTAGAGGAGGGGGCCTTTTATAAGAGGAGATGAGGGGCACTCTTGTAAAGTTACAAAATGTTACTTTATTTTCAAAATAGTTTCAGATTTTTAAGGTCCCACATTGATTTGTTTCTAGGATAAGGTGATAATGGTTCTAAATCCACTCATCCAATAGGTTTTGGACATGTTTAGTTCTTAGATATTACATTATCTTTCCATTTTATTTAAATCGTTAAATAATGAGGTCATCGCTGCATCATCATAATGTCATTAATAATTTAATTTATTTAACGTATAAAAATTATAAAAAAAATACTATGATTTAGGAAATATTTTTATCTTTCCAATGAATATTTATAGTTAAAAATATGACTTGTATAACCCCATGTAAAAATTGTTTTAGTAAAACATCTCATGTGTGTGTCATTTTTACTTTAACATTAAATAAAAAAGTTATTTATGTCATTTCCCAACCAAAGTGGCTCCATGGGGTCCCCAAGTTGACCCATGGCTTGTCTTGGTCGGCCATGACACATCCAATGAGGTTAGGACATGTGTCAAGTTCATTTCATATTATTAAAACATTATTTTTACCTTAAACTACACTAATTACCTCTAATCGCGATTAAAAACTTAATAAGTTACTATTCACCAAAAAATTATTTTAATCCCATTGAACCACATTTTACTTCTTAATGACAACCATGTATGTCGGATTTTTGAAATTCAAAACACAAAGGTGGCAAAATTTCATTTAAACGGAAAATCAGTTTTTATAAGTACCACTTAGTGGTTTCACTATTCATCAAAAATTGAACTTTTTCAGAAAATTACCAAAAATTCACCCTAAGCTATATTTGATATTCCGAATTAAAAAATTAAGTCTATTTTACAAAATTAAAAACATATAAGTCACATTAATTAATTTAATAATTAATTCCCGCTGTCAGAGCAAATAGCGTGTTTTTATGAAACAATAAGTATCAAAATATTGACACTAGTTTAAGTCCGATTTCAAAGTGAAATTAATTCCAACGAACACTATTGGATTTAATGGTAAAAATATTTTATAATTTCACTTTAAAACCAATTAAAATGATAATCTAATCATATAAATAAATTATATTAAAAAGATGTTTTGAATTAAAATACAATATTTTACACTATTCATTAAAAAAAAATGAACTTTATCGGAAAAATACCAAAAATTTACACAAAGTAAAATTTGATGTCCCGATTCTAAAGAAGAGTTTTATTTGGTCCAAAAGAATGTATAAGAGTGATCAAAACTATATTTAATGACTGTTCGCCAAGGCGATAAGTGAACCTTTAGTGAAAATTAGTGTATAAAAGCCTAAAATTGAATTCTTTCCGTATTTTAAGCCTTTGGATAAATGTAAAAACATTTAAAAAACATATATAATCATATTTTAGTTATTTCTATACATTCCCGCCAATAAAACGGCTACATGTTAACTACCATTTAAAATAATATTATTTTATTATTAGAGTGCAACGTAAGATTCCCAAGAAACTCATTGTTGTGTATTGGGTACGCCATCGAGCATAGCATCCCATTTAAAGTCATATTAATATTTGATTCACAAATATGGATAAATATAAAGATGTCATATTCTTTATTTACCTGGGGTGTTACATCCTTCCCCCCTTTTGGGAATTGCGTTCTCGCAATTTTAAAATTGGGCTTGGAAACATCCTTGAAAGTCCCACATCGGAAGAAGAGTCGGTAAAACAATCACTTTAAAATAAAGAATGATAAGTACAAAGGTCACCCGAGTTAACCCATACTAGGATTCCAAGTATGGAAACATGGACATGGAGGAGAAAACATAGGGTCATGTTCTGATGGAGAGTGATAGAAAACATGTTTAGGAGAAAGTTAACCATGAGAAAATCACAAACTTGTGATGGGTTAAACGGTATTCGATTCCCCAGTAGGAAAAGTTAATAGACAACATTTTTGTTTTAAGTTACTTTTTTATTGAGGAATTTATTCATAAGGAAACATAATCACTTATCATGTTGACTTTCAACTTTTATTAGATTCCTTACACAAACTCATATTCTCTCCAAAAGGCGAGTATTTAGGAAGACTTGTTCACATTAAGAGTACTATAATCAACTTCTAGAGAATCACCTAATCCACAAAAGAGAACTATATACTTCCCATGTCTTTATATTTTAACCAAAACCAAAACCAAAAAGGCTAGTACAAGATCAGATAATCCAGAAAAGGATAACCCTTTATAAAAAGAAAATCTATGCTTAATCTCCAAAATTTGTCCAACAAAACCCAAAGTTCAATGAGGACCATTAGATAAACAATTTGTCCATAAAATTCTTCAAAGTAAACCAAACTAAGATTGAAACCCAAATATTTGAAGGATTTAGTCACATAGTCTTCCAAGTTAAATCGTAACATTTATCTCCAAACAAAATCAGTTGCTCTTAAAGTCTCGTATTGAAAAGTAATTAACCTAATCACATATCCTCGATGACAGGTTAATCATTTCCATAGGAAACCCAAAATAAAATTACTCTTAATTCATAAAATCATATAACTAGAAATAATCAGTCAAACTAACCAGGGACTTCACGTAGTCCAGTGGTAGGCGATAAATACCAGTCGCACTTTGGTTGTGGGTTCGATTCCTGCGGCTTTGTCTGACGCGACGGGTTGTCACACGGTCTGCGTGTTATCCTTTTTCCAAAACTATATAATTCTTCAAAAATCCCCCCAAACGAGATAAAATCTTCAAAAAAATGATCATAACATATTTTAACCTCAAGTTTATCTCATTCCTTTCATTTTTCCATCATATCATGGAGTAACCCATAATTACCCCAAAATTAAGGATCATATAAACCCTAATGGTTACCTTAATAATTATTACCTGAATTTCCACATCGAGTTGGCCATCTCGTACATGATGAATTAGAGAACTCACCAAGGTTGAAGTGGTTGATCATGACTCCTTGATAGTTGGTTTAGAACAACCATGAGATTCCTCATTGAATCCCCCATCTCATCCAGTCTCTTAATCAGAGAACCACCACAGTATCCTTCAAACCCATTGTCACTTTGGTGCCTGCTAGATCCAGCCATTTACTAAAACCAAAAAGGTCAGTGTGAGTATATCAACATAACCATCATGTACTAATGAGGAAGATAAACACTAATATATACTTACTCATTCACTTTATCTAAAACTAGGACTCTTTCTGAAATCCTAACCATTATGGTAATGTCACTTGTGCTTAGAGAATACCCTAACCTCTAAAGTTATCTAAACCGACCTTTGATACCAACTATAAGGCCCTAGCCTTAAAACTTACTTAATATTGAATTAAATGAATAATTCACATTGAGTATCTTTTCAGGTTTAGAGTTTTAGAGAATTAGGACATAACTATTACATCTCAAAAGATTACAAAGTAGTCGCTTCTACTAAATTTACATAAAATAAAAACTCTTAAAAAGAAACATGTATAGTTCCATGTTTTAGGTAGCATGACTTTCCCTTGATCTCATCCTTGACCCTATTCCACGCTAAGTCCTGTGAAAAACATTTCAAAAACTTGGGATGAGCATAAAAAGCTCAGTAAGGGATACACAAAGACTGAAAACTGTTAGTTTTTCAAAACAACAAGTAAACTATGTATACTTTATCAAAGTAATACTTTTCACCTTCATGAAGTAGTAAAAACTCTTCACTGAAAAAAAGTATCATTACTTACCTTTTTGTAACCAAAGGATTACCATAAAACCCATATAAAGAACACATAACATATATAAAGGTAACTTGGGACATAAACATACTTAAGTGGAATAACCATACGGTCGACTTCCACACATATCACATAATGGAATAGCCATACGGCCAATTTCCATACATACTTAATGGAATAGCCATACGACCGACTTCCATACCCAATGCATTGGAGGTTATAACGTAACCACCCGTCCTGGTATTCATGGCACCACCCATCATATGGTTTATCACGTAACCACCCGTTAAATGTCCAAGTACCATAATAAAATCATAAGACATAAAACAAATATAATGGAAAGAAAACATTTCCACACTTTGATCACAATATATCACTCAAATATATTGACATAACAAATCCATTATAAAAACCATTTTCAATACCAAAATACATAAAAGAGTATGTGGTATTTATTTCATTTTAAAAACATCACGACTTGTTGAGGAAGCCAAAGACTAAATAATACTCACGGCGGCGGAAAATGTCGTTGTCACAGCGTACGTTAAAAAAAACATTCCTTTTTTTCGTTTAGTAAAACACTTCATAGAAAAAGATTCCTTTTGTATAAAAGTAAAAGTCAAAGGGGTTTATACACCGTATAAAAGATAGTTGTGTATAAAACGATATATGCCTCAATGAAAGGAGATTGAGATGAAGTCCCTTACAAAGACGGTATCCTTGGTTTAAGGATAAATCAATTACATAATTATGTGTGACAAATGAATACACCAAATATAAGTGGATATTAAGTGTAAAATAATCAAAGTTCATTCACTCATATTCAAAGGATGACATATTCAATAACTACACGCTGAACCCAAAGAAATCGAAATTGGGTTAAGAAGTTCCCTTGACAGCCTAACGACGTCACATCAAAATGAGTTGATGAGAGATAAAAAGTGTATCTCATCACTTGGACATAAAAGTTACATCAATAAGGATATATGAGAACATATCCCAGCATAACAATATGTAAATTAAAAGACCCAACAAAATAAGTCTTTTAAAAAGAGGAGGGTGAAAGGTTCCCTTACCGACTTGAGTATCTTTCAAAACATACGCCCCGTGAAGGAAGGACAATACAACATTGATGTAAATACTCATAAATGAAAGAATATTACACAATGAGTAAAATAATGGTCATTTAATACATCACTCGAATGAAATTGTGGCAAATGTAGCATAAATCTCACAGGAATAAAAGTGAGATGAAAAATCCCTTACGAAAACTTGGCAGCCTAACGACGCCACTTAAAACTTCCAAAAATGGATTGATGAGATCAACTAGGGTATCTCATCACATTACAATAAAATGTACAGCAAGGGTAATATAAAATAACATCCCCCATCATAAAAAGAGGATCTTAAAAGAAGTGACATAAAGGAGAGTACTTGAAAAGAAAGAGAGAGGTTAGATCTCTTACGAAAATTCGGCAGCCTAACGGCGCCACTTAAAACTTCCAAAATGGATTGATGAGAGAGAATAGGGTCTCTCATCACATGAACATAAAAATTACAGTAATATTAATATAAAATAACATCCCAATAACAAGAAAGATTATCTTTAAAAGGAATGACATAAAAGAGTGTACTTAAGAGTGGAGTAGGATCCCTTACCTCGGGTCCGACTTGACTCGATCATTCTTTAAAATCCTGAATAATAAACTTGAGTTAATTTATATTTGCTTAAGAACCTTTTTAAAGTTCATTATTCCTTTTATATCACTTATTTTCATGTTATAAACATTATGTAATCATTTAAGTTAATAATGTTTGTTTTGTCGATATTTGGTTCTTAAGTCAAAAGTGGACTTCTTACAATTACATTTTGTTCGTGTGGTCAAAGATTCTTTATATCCAGAATGACATTCCTGATTTGGATATCATATATATCATATATATCTAGAATATACATGTAATTATAATATCACATAATCATTTAGAGGTAAGAAATGAAATGCATCGTTCATGGAGACGGTAAGCCGTACGTACGCATGAACGCTACTTTCATTTCTTTGTCATATTAATGGAATTAAAACTAAATGAGAGGTATGTATATTTTAATTTCAGAATTATATTCATCATTTAGATGTATCATTCATCATATATATCCATTATATACATGTACTTATAATAGTACATTACATTTGGGGATAAGAAATGAAATGAACCATTCATGGAGACGGTAAGCCGTACGTACGCATGAACGCTACTTTCATTTCTATCTCATACTTTAATGGAAAGAAATAATAATGATTTATAGGTATATAATAATTCCAATATAACATCATATATAATAACATTAAATCCATCCTTTATACGTCCCACGTATGGCATTAACGAATCACATCACTTTGAGGGGGCGGTAGTCCGCACTTCCTAAAATGAAGATATCGCGTATACCCATAATGGAAGCCATAAAGGTAAGCCACAAATGAAAAATACATAAGCTTGAGTAAAACATAAAAATATTATATATCAAATATAAATATAGTGACATCTTAATGGCCACCTTTGAAGGTGTTATATGAGTGTTGAACAATCATCGTTTCGTGAGGCATAAATTCGCCATCCACGGAAACAATATGTTCTTTAACCATTAGATGTAGGTGTGTGTAAGTGTAGATCGAATCCTTATTATAAAAAAATCCTAGTATATTTAGGATAATGGAGTTTTTACAAAAGAAAATAATAAAAAGAGTTTAGGGGGTTGGAGAAGCAAAATAAAACAAAAGGACTCAAAAGAAGACATTACCTTAAAACCGGGTAACTCCCCTTGGTTTGAGCTCAAAGGCTTACTTGGGAAGACTTCTGCCCAAAGTGAGGCTTCAAGGAGTAATATAGGGATGTGGAGAGCCAAAATGGGCAGGGGTTGGCCGAGCCAAAGGCTTTGGGAGTGTGGGTAATGAGGTAGAGGTGGGGGCCTTTTATAAGAGGAGATGAGGGGCACTCTTGTAAAGTTACAAAATGTTACTTTATTTTCAAAATAGTTTCGGATTTTTAAGGTCCCACATTGATGTGTTTCTAGGATAAGGTGATAAGGGTTCTAAATCCACTCATACAATAGGTTTTGGACATTTTTAGGTCTTATATATTACATTATCTTTCCATTTTATTTAAATCGTTAAATAATGAGGTCATCACTGCATCATCATGACGTCATTAATAATTTAATTTATTTAACGTCTAAAAATTATAAAAAAATACTATGATTTAGGAAATCTTTTTATATTTCCAATGAATATTTATAGTTAAAAATCTGACTTGTATAACCCCATGTAAAAGTTTTTTTAGTAAAACATCTCATGTGTGTGTCATTTTTACTTTAACATTAAATAAAAAAGTTATTTATGTCATTTCCCAACCAAAGTGGCTCCATGGGGTCCCCAAGTTTACCCATGGCTTGTTTTGGTCGGCCATTACACATCCAATGAGGTTAGGACATGTGTAAAGTTCATTTCATATTATTAAAACATTATTTTTACCTTAAACTACACTAATTACCTCTAATCGCGATTAAAAACTTAATAAGTTACTATTCACCAAAAAATTATTTTAATCCCATTGAACCACATTTTACTTCTTAATGACAACCATGTATGTCGGATTTTTGAAATTCAAAACACAAAGGTGGCAAAATTTCATTTAAACAGAAAATCAGTTTTTATAATTACCACTTAGTGGTTTCACTATTCATAAAAAATTGAAGTTTTTCAGAAAATTACCAAAAATTCACCCTAAGCTATATTTGATATTCCGAATTCAAAAATGAAGTCTATTTTACAAAATTCAAAACATATAAGTCACATTAATTAATTTAATAATTAATTCCCGCTGTCAGAGCAAATAGCGTGTTTTTATGAAACAATAAGTATCAAAAGATTGACACTAGTTTAAGTCCGATTTCAAAGTGAAATTAATTCCAACGACCACTATTGGATTTAATGGTAAAAATATTTTATAATTTCACTTTAAAACCAATTCAAATGATAATCTAATCATATAAATAAATTATATTAAAAATATGTTTTGAATTAAAATACAATATTTTACACTATTCATTAAAAAAATGAACTTTATTGGAAAAATACCAAAAAATTTACACAAAGTAAAATTTGATGTCCCGATTCTAAAGAAGAGTTTTATTTGGTCCAAAAGAATGTATAAGAGTGATCAAAACTATATTTAATGACAGTTCGCCATCAAAAGGCGATAAGTGAACCTTTAGTGAAAATTAGTGTATAAAAGCCTAAAATTGAATTCTTTCCGTATTTTAAGCCTTTGGATAAATGTAAAAACATTTAAAAAACATATATAATCATATTTTAGTTATTTATATCCATTACCGCCAATAAAACGACTACATGTTAACTACCATTTAAAATAATATTATTTTATTATTAGAGTGCAACGTAAGATTCCCAAGAAACTCATTGTTGTGTATTGGGTACGCCATCGAGCATAGCATCCCCTTTAAAGTCATATTAATATTTGATTCACAAATATGTATAAATATAAAGATGTCATATTCTTTATTTACCTGGGGTGTTACACTAGAAGCACATGAGCATGTGGTCCAAGGAATGAGGAGCAGGAAACAAAAATAAAGACTTCACAAAAACAGGTTCCTTTGGTACACACTCCTCACTAGATGGGGAACCATTATGAGCACCAAGAGAAACCAGATTGTTAACTACTACAGACCGCGCTCTAGGAAACAGCTCGGATAAAAACACCTCATCCACTAGATTCTCGAACATCACATCCTTATATGAGAGAACTCAATCATTAATCTTTAAAAAATACCATAGAAGAAGAGAGGAGCTTTCAAAGGATCCTTGGATGCTATCTCCAGAGAAAAAGAAACATGTTTTTTAAAATGATCAACATATGACTTCACTGTCTGTTGATCTTACTAAACAACCAAGAGCTCTTCCACTTTCTTCACCTTCACCTCCTCAGGTATAAACCATTGGATGAAAGTGGTATGAAATAATTCCCAACACATCTCTTCGTATAATGATGATGGGACAATTACTTTCCACTAATCCAAACCCCGTCCCTTGAATGAACCCAGAACAGCTTACACCATCATGACTCCGAGAGTTCCCAAAGACCTTAAAACACCTTCGAATTGCTCAATCCATTCCATAGTCTCTAATAGACCTCAATCACCATTGAAAATGGGAAAACTGGGAATAAATCGACTCTACCACCCCATTGGGAGTCTGGTCATGGCCAACAATCGAAAGAGACTCACTGGAAACATTTGGGACCTTTTTGGGTGGTATAATCTATATAACATAATAAAAAAATCAAATCAACATCACCCTAGAATTCAACCAAAAAGGTACATTCCAAACCAAAAAGCTATGCTCATAAATCAACACATCACAAAGAAATACCAAAATCATCTTTCAAAAATCATTATTCCAATCCAAATTCAAAATCATTTTACCCCAAGGACACTTTCCCAAAATACAAAAACTCATTTTCAAATCCAACTCAAACAACAAATCCCACTTTTAAAATAAAAAAATGTCCCGAAATCATTTTCCTTTTGAGAACCTTTTTCTAAAATTCATTTTTCATTCAAAATCCACTCACACTGACTAAAATCAAACTAAAAAATAACTCACACCAAACCTCCTAAAATAGGGAACTAGTGGCCTTGCATAACCTTGTCACATGGTTTAACAGACCATGTCCCGAGCATGCACAGACCACTGTAAGTATCTTGAACCATGTACTCGAGCTCCATATGGGTCACTAATCCATGAAAACTCATTGGGTAGCATCGATTAACTTCCATTATCATTCCCCAAACCACAAAACCCCACCAAGAACCAATGACATAAACCCAAAAATCCAAAACAAAAGACCCAAGTCCCGGACTACCCCTTGTAACTCGAGGCTTATTAAAGAAATATTTCATGATGATCTTCCCGTACCTACCTCTCAATTCCCAACAATCCTATCTCCAAACTACCTGATGCCCCAAATAACAAAGGGGTCATCTGATACCATTTTATCATGAACCAACCTGGGTAGACCCTGAACTAGTAACCCGATCCAATCTGCGACAAGGCCCAAGAGGTGTTCCTGATCCCCCTGGGCTAGAAACTAGTGCCGGGTATCAAATATAATACAATTGGGAATGATTTAGCCCATAAAAAAGTAAACAAAAATAAAGCATGAAAAAGTACACAACATCTAAAGGAGAGAACATAAATCACTGAATGAAATAAATACATAAATAGATCCATATACAACTACAGTGGAAAGAAAAAAAATAAAAAAAGGAAACAAAAGAAAAACTGGGACCAAACCAGAACCCGAAATGATCTCCAAGTGACCTCTTGGTCACCACCATCCATAAAACCATCCCACTCCACAGGCATACCTGAAAAAAGTAAAACCTGAAAAATAGCTTTGGAATACCAACGTCAAGTGGTATAAGAAAGGTGTGAGAATAAAAGAGCCCAATAGGTAAGTTCCATATAATCCATACATGTCCTTTCCCGAAATAGTCAATATATGCTAGTTTGAAATACATTTAGGGAAAATAGGGTTTTTAACACTTAAAAGGACAAACTCATCTTTCATTTTTTAAAACCCAATTTTAATACCAAAATCCGAATAGGAAACACAACCTAGGTAAATAATAATAGAAAAGAAGTTCAAAACTAAGTACAAACAACATGGTACATCAAAAAAATCCATAAGTTAAAGAAATATCTCAGGCACATGAAAAAAACACTAATATAATAAATAACCAAAGTGATGAAAAATAAAACAAGAACATATAGATATGCACTCATGGGAATTTCATAAAATTCCCTAGAAGAAATCCTTGGATGATATCAGTTCAGAACCACCTTTCGGAATATGGTGAACCTCTATAGTCAATAACCAACACAACTTCTCTAAACTAGCCTCACCAGTGAAAAATCCCACCTAGCCTATCCTCATTTTAGGGGGTTCTAATCTGTCTAATCAGGACTTGAAATTAATCATCACTCAACCCTCTATATGATGTCCATAAATACCATGATAATAGTATAATGGGAAGTGATAAGGTCATCACACACTTAGAATTAAACATAACCTACAGATGCCACCGTGCATGCCTTTCCCTCCTTATGACACCGACTATGCAATGACCCTCTCATCAGAAGGCTGACCATAGGGGTTCTTGTCATACATAAAGCCTTTCGAAAATTCCTAACAAGACTACACATCATTTGGGTTCAAATCCAATTTCCATAACATCACAAAGTACCAACCAGGACTTAACATTTACAAATCCAAAACCATTTCAATAAAAATACCTTACATTCCAAAATCATTTTTAAATTAGGGGTGGAAATTTTATCCATTCTCGGAAGTTTCCAAACGGGCCTTTAAATTCATGGGGTTAACAATCATTTTTAAAGCTAACAAATGTATAGAGTTTTATAACACATATATAAACCACATTTGAATTTATTTGGAAACCAAGTATCCATTTAGAAAACATTATGAGTTTTTAGAAAAACCATTTGGTTGATGGGATGGAAAAGGGAAAGAAAAAGGGAAGAAAAGTGTTTTGAAAACCAAGGTACAAAATGGAATTTTTTATGTAATACCATGTATATTTGTGTGCCTATCCATATAGTTACCCCATGAATATATGGATATTCCCACATACAATGGAATATATATGGAAAACCATAAAAATACCTAAGGTTCAAATTAAATAATTACAATTAGTGTTATAACCAATCAAAATGACCCACACAAGAGCACTAAATCATAAAGAGGCATCACAACCACACACAAAGCTCAATTCACAAGAAAACCAAATTTATAAAACCCAACCAATTCTAAAAAAAATCACAAAATACTCAAATACATTTTAAAAATCCTAATTGATATTTTATCAAACACCCTGTACGCACATACATATATAGGTATAACTAAGGAAAACCTTTGAAAAACCCATTTTCATCAATGTTACAACATAGAAACACCATAATAAATTAAACTAGCACATCACAAACATGAAAAATGCATTAAAAAATTATTTACAAAATCTCAAGAATCAAATGGAATGTTCCAAAAAGGAAATAGATGGAAACACCTACCTCAACGACGCGTGAACGCAATAAAACTATGGGAGAAGGAAGATCTAATACCAAGAGACAAAAAACTCACCCTAACATCAAAATAATCGACCCACATAAACCAAACCTCACCCTAGGGTTCAACCAAGGATTATCCAAGTCAAAAGAAACAAGAAGAACAAAAAGGAAGTGAAGAATATGAGAAAAATGAAAAAAAAATCAAGAGAAACTTACATAGATTTGAAGGAGGATCACCAAGGATCCAAGGCAAGCCAAAGGAAGAAGGGTTTGGAAGACCCTTCATGCACCTAGGACAAATGGGGGAGGAGAAACCTGAATTTGGGTTTAATAAAGGGCGGGAGAAACTTGGAAACTTAAAAATTTAAGATTTTGGGAAATTCGCATGGTTTAACCACATGGTTTGACAAACTGTATGCCAACCGTGTGCACCCTACTAGAAGGAAGAGACACCCACATGGGTTGGAATCACAATTTGAGAAATCATGCACCAAACATGAAAACTAGATTTGTCAAAATGATAGAATCCCTCACAAACTTGTTGCACGATTTCCAATAATCATGCACAAGCTGTGTGCTAGGACTCAGACACCACCAAAAGGTCGCATAGTTACCCCTTTGAATTGAACAATTTTGTCCAAACCATGAACATACTGTGTAAGAACAAAATGAGCTGAAAACACCCTATGACTCCACCAGCCACACAATTTCTCCCCAAATCGTGAACACTAATTTTTAGGTGGGCCAAAAACAACCTAAAACCTCCAAAACTCAAAAACTATCATCAGAAACTGAACCTAAACCACAACCAAAAAGATTAAATGCTAAAAAGGAAAAAGAAAATAAATGAAATAAAATAAAATCATTTTCGGGGTGTGATAGTGTACATTCACTTGTACACACCAAGCTTTGTGATAGTAGGATCATCCATAGACTATATAAATGAAACATATTAATTTAGTATTAATTTTTTTATTTAAATTAATAATCAATGTTACTTTATATATCTTAGTGATGTAATTTAAAATTAAAACTCCCAACTCTATGTATAACATCTAACTTCTCTCGATTCTACTGATTAGAAGATGATCTCCAATTAAAATTACTCCCTATCTTGTATGTTCACAATCCCTCCAAAGACTTAGTGGATACATAGTTAGATTAGTGAAATACACAAGAGTCATCAAAGGCATTCATAGATTCTCTATCCCTATCTTCCATTTTGAAGGTTGTGTGAAAAAATAATAGAAATGATCATGTATGAAAGCCTCCTATACCTCCCAAATAGAGGGTATCATGCTATAATTAACATGAGATCATAAATCCAAAAATATTTAAAATATAATAAATAATAAATTAAATAAATTTAAAATAAAATTCATTATTTATATACAAACCATTCATTGAATGAACATGAAATAGTTCACATCTATGGGAACTTGATCTCATGACACCCATGAAGAAAAAAAGGGATACTTGATCTCATGAAACCCATAGAGCTAAAAAATAATTTCTTAGAATAGCACCTGCCTGATTGTTGGTTGGAGTTGAGTACTCAAGAGTGGGGGTGAATTGAGTATCCAATAAATTTTTTATTTAAAAATAATTTAAAAAAAATCCCCCAAACTTAAAAATCACCTAGTTAACTAATACATCAGATATATCTAATTTAATTTTTTGAAATAACCTCTCAAAAGATTGATCAAAACTCAGTTATAATAACTTGTGGTTATTATAATCTTATGATATTATTCTATATACATTAGATATTAATTATATCAATTTTAAAAGCTAGCTATCAAGGTTATTGGAGTCCCAAATGAATGACAGTGTGTTCTTTACGGGTCATAGCGGTTGGCTGTAGGGGTGTCATGATATGATATATGGGTGTCACATCATAACACCTATTTCTCTTTCCCACATTAGAGACTGGAGTGGTTTTGGGCATGGTATATAATCCCTAACAATTCTCTCCCCATCAAAAGGCCTTTTTAGATGGGGATAGGCACTGAGCTACCCTGGTGGGCAGTGAACCCTGCTGAAGAAAAAAATCATGAGGGAGTGACCCAAAGTGGACAATATTATGATGGAGGGTCCTACAACCCCAATATAGATCCTAAAAATTAGTATCAAATCAAAGGGTTAAATTCAGGGTTTCTCTCTTAGAAAAATCAATGGAAGCTGTCAATCATAAAAGAATTAAATTTTTTGAGGGAAATAATTTTCATCTATGGAAAAATAAAATGAAATAATTCTTTTGATCATTAGGTATGGATGTGTTTAGAGCTTTAATTTATGGTATTTCAACCAGTATGGATAGTGGAGTTTTATAAGAACCTGACTATAGATAATTGGATGCTAATGCTAACGAAATAAATGCCTTAGGGGGAGATTTATCCAACCCAATATACACAAAGTTGATTTCATGTGAGTCATCACATGCTATGTGAGAAAATATTCTAAAAATCTATGATGGTGATTCAAAAGTCTGATAAGCTAAACTTAAAGTTCCATGGAATAAATATAAGGACCTAAGAATGCACACCAATGAGACTGTATATGCATTTTTTGATTGGGTGAATGTTATTATGAAATACATGTATGGTCTTGGAGAAATTCTCGGAGATATAAAGATTGTTAATCACATATTGATAAGAATTTCACCTTGGTTTATTCTGAAGGTCTTTTTACTAGAATATAAATATCTGAAGAAGCTGACATTGGATAACTTACACAGTACTCTTGTCACTTATGAAATGAGAAATGATGATAATGATTCTGTGGAAAAAGGGAAGACTAAAGAGGTAGCTTTCAAGTCCATGAAGAAGCTGTCTATAGAATATGGTCAAGAAGAAGGCATTATGGATGATGTTATATAATTAATTTCCTCAATATCAAAGAGGAAAATGAATGTTTAAAGGGAAACTTCCACTTGAATACTTTCATTGTGGAAGAGTCATAAATCTTGTAGTAAAGTGTTTTAAGAAGTTTCAAGATGATGATGAATCTAATAAGAATAAGTATTCATCTAGTGTAAAAGATAGGAAGAATGTTAAGTGAAATTTCTTTCAAAAGACGAATCTTATTTCATAAAGAAATGAATGTTCAAAAGAATATGAGGCAAAATAAATGGAAAACTATAAGGATCATAGAGAAGATGATATAGTGAAAGTTTCAAGAAAATACAAAACAAGGGAAGAACACAACAATGATGAGGGATAAGTCAAAGGAAGAGTTGACCTCCAGGTTGAATTAAAAGCTTCTATTTTATGTTTGGATATTGAAAACGATGAAATCTAATAGAGTGGATTGAAATGAAAAACTCTATATACAAAATCAAGAAGAGAAGTTTGATTTGAAGATTGAAATTGAAAATATCAGATCATAAAATCTAAAAGACTTATATAAAGTCATTGAGTCCAAGATCAAGGTTTAAGAATAGACTAAAGTTATCAATAGCTTGACTAACACAGTAAAAGATCAAGTCAAACGTATTGAAGAATTTGAGGAGGAAGTTTTTGGCCTATGAAGAAAGGTAAAAGATCATGAGAAACTCTTGACTCCTGATATGATATTGGGAAATAAGATTTCATAGGTGATATAAAAAGTGAAATTAAAATTCGGAGGTCCAACAAAATAGTCAAAGGAATGTTTGGAGAAGAAGGCATCATATTAGAGTGAAACTACTGGTATGAGTGTTGACCTTAAATAGAAAGCGGTAATGATTGATTTCATACCGCAAGCTCCTACTCGAAGGTTGAAGATATATTTGGGTATAAATCAAAATCATAATATTTTTAACATCCCGATCGAGCTTACCATCAAACCGGTAGATGGATCGGTGCATCACATGGCCTCAAGCACGTCTCCCCATATTCCATAGGCTGCTGACTAGCGGAAAGGGTCTCAGGAGGTGATAGTGGGGAGACTATACCCTCATATCAGTGTAACACATTGGTATAACATAATAAATAACAGTAAATAGTGGAAATAGTAGACAAAGAAGTGAAAAAGTAGTGGAAGAAAAATATAACAATTCAATATAAAGGTGACTAACACCAGTTTACACAAGGTATTCATGTAAAAGGATGATATATATACTAAAGTATTAAACATACAACCAGATTTTCAATACAGTACAAAAATAAAGAAAACGACACCAAATACCCAAGGGAAAACTCATTGATAATCTTGAGCTCTAGCTCGGTCCTTTGCTCCAAACTTCTAGTTACAAGAACACAACATAATCAATCAACCATGGACCATAGTCCTACAAACAAGAAAGACTACTTGGGTACCCCAATGCAATGGTGGCCCAAGAAGGGTGTGAGATATAAATATCAGAAGGTTGGCACCCATGGTGTTTAGCTCAATCTAAATAGTGAAACATAAATTAAAGTAGTGTGTAGATATAACAGAATAACAACAAAGTTGAATAAATAAATAACCGCCCATCCAGGTTCTTAAGGGACACCTGATGTATATACCTGCTTCGGCTCATAGCTGGAATAAGTTTGGACATGTCACTATATATATATATTTATATCATATATATAGGCATATATATATATATATATTATGGAGTGGACCGGGATGTAACACACTATCATCCACTACCAGTCTATGAGATGATAAGCTCTACTCATGGGGTGTAAAGGATCACTAAGTCACCATGCTCATCAGAACTCCCTTACCATTATTTTAAATATCGATGTAAAGAAGCATCGAGTCTCCATGCTCATTGGACCTCCCATACCATCATTCTTGACATCGATGTAAAGGAGCGTAGAGTCACCATGATCATCAGACCTCCCTTATCATCATACTAAACATTGATGTAAAGGAGTGTAGAGTCACCATGCTCATTATACCTCCCTTACCATCATACTCAACATCTCTGTAAAGGAGCATAGAGTATCCATGCTCATTGGACCTCCCATACCATTGTACTCAACACCAATGTAAAGGAGCATAGATTCGCCATACTCATCGGACCCCCCTTACCATCATTATTAGATTCTATAAAGGAATATAATATGTTTAAATGGAATGGGGCATTAACTCCCATCAATAATAATTTATATAGTCCATTTAGATTTTATAAGCATGTTCAATTTCATTAAAACCTTTACATTTCAAAGAAAGCATGCCATTTGGTATAAGCCATCCTACTCAAGGTCATCTCACTCAATTTTCCTAAACATGGAAATTTGGTTTACATGATACAAGTTCCAAGGAAGGTGACATGGTCATTTTATTTAAAGGATTCCACTATATCATTTAGTAAATCCGATTCAAGTCATTCACCTTAACCAATTCAAGAACTAAATTAAAACTTGGCATTTCTACTTATAAAGACCAGGGGTCAAAGGTCAAGGAAAATTTATGGAAACAAATCAAATGTACACTTAGGAAATTCCAAGTCCAAAGGGACCATACACCCATGGGGTGTCTTGGGTTCATTGAAACACACATGAGACAAGGTCCACTTAATTTAAAAGACAAGCCATTCAATTTATAAAATTAGGCCAAAGTCCTAAACATACTGTTTATGAATCATAGATTCAAATCATAAGAAACATAAATGAAACAAGCAAAGCATAAAAGTATACTAACTAATTTTTATCTAGAAGACAACTTACATCCATTGGATGAGTTTTATTATAAAATCATGACATTTCTTATCAAACAAATATTTCTCACATTTAATATTTAAATCATGAAATAGAATAAATTCACATTTAAGATGCATTTAATCTAAATACCATAATTCATTAATTAAAAAATAATAATGGAACGATAAGTAGTTAATTAATGCATTACTAAAATTAAAAGGAAAAGGAATGGGACCCTACCTCAAGAAGTAGACCAAGCCAATCCAAACACTCAACACTTGATGACTTTGATGATGACAACGGTCACTATACACTTACACGCACTTACATTCCAATATATATTTATATACCCCTTAATCATATGTACACATTCCACTCCCCATGAGGGAATATGTACAAGGAATATATATATATATACATGTACCTATGTGTCTGTGCGCAATCCTTCCTGGAGTTTTCAAACACAATAAAAACATAACTAGAAACTCAAAAACACCACGGAAAGGACCCACACACTCAAAGTAAATTACCGGGAACCCATAAAATACAAAAGTCCCAAATTATAATTGATAAGAAACTATAAATGAGGAAAAAACATAACCCAAATCGATGGTGGAAATAAAAAATGATCTGAACTACTTCTCCTTCAATGCCGATTGTTGAAATACGACCAAAGGAGTCCCAGGTGAGCCTTTGAATGCCCTATAACAGGAATAAAACTGAAAATACGCATTAACCCTTGAACTAGGGTTTCATCTGAACAAATTCAAGCAATGAGAGAAGATAAAAACACAAAAAAAGGGAGGAGAATAGAAGAGGAAGGCTTACCTCAATGCATCGAACAAGAATCATGAAGAAATCTTGGCAGGTCATCGATTGAAGAGGGAGCCGTGAGGGAGGGGTGCGTCACTCACTAAGGGGGTTCAACTGAGGGGTATCATTCGAGTGGATAGGGAGTGTGGAGAGGTAGTGTTTTAATTTTTTTTATTTTTAATTTAATTAAATTAATCCATTTTTAAAAATAGGGTATTGCGCACTGTTTGGGCCACATGGTTTGGAAAATGATGCACCAACCGTGCACCCTTCACTGGGTACTTGGGGCACCCTGCATGGGCTAGCGGCATAGTTTGGAAACTATACACCAACCTTATGGTGAATAGTGTTGAGGTACCACCTATTTCCACTAACCGTGTGAGTGAGGCGCACAATTTGGTAAATCGTGAGTAGCCTGTGCGACACCATCTGTCCACCTGAATAAGGCTACACAGTTTCAGACAAACTATACAACCTCTATAGCCCATTTAAAACTTAATTTTCTAGGTCTGATGCTCTCAAAACTCTTTGAGACACCTGAGAAACTTATCAGGCCTTTAAAAAATTCCAAAAAAATCACTTTGAAGGGATCTAAATCTTGGAATTTAGTTCTGAAGCTCAGTTTTAAAAATGACTCGTTCAGTAAATACAAAAGTTCAGAAACCTTTACATTTTCATCTCATTCAGAATGCAGATCATTACAACCTTTCCACCTTAGAGATTCTCATCCCTGAGAAGCCTTCATGAACAATGTAAACATCCCATGATCTATAAGGTTTGTGAAGCTTAATTCAAATGGTTTCATTGAATTTCCAAATGCTAAACGCACCTTCAAGCATCCCTTTAAACACACAACAACTTAATCCATCAAAACTCGAACCAGTGCTTCTTCTCCAATTGAAACACCGAGAAGGATCTTACTCGAACCCATTTAGCTAGAGACATGATCAAATCATCATCACATCAAGAATATGAACAAAGGTACTTACAAACTTAGGCTTTAACATTAATAGGCTAATTCCAAACCACCATTCAACCCACCATTGGAATTTCCTTACAAGCATGCATCTAAGCATTATAACAATGATTCTCACGTGAATCCCGAAACGGTTAAAACGATTGATACCCATTGACCTCAAAGCCCAAGTCGATCCAGCTGTTCATAGAAAACATTGACCAACACAAACTGAACTTGACTCTACCTGAAGACGTGCTCGAGACAGTCCTTAACTAACCATACACTTTGAAAGGAGGGGTAATGAGTCGATCCACTCTAACTGACCATTCTCAAGACGCTCAACTTAGACAACTGACACATTTCCAAATGAACTGCGATGCCTTCTCCTAAGCCATTCCACATTCACCATGAACACATCCACCAAATTATATACCAAACTTCCAATGACTTTCTCGACCAAACCATGATGGAAACCACGCACCCAACATGCAACACCAAAGGAGAACCACCCAAAATGATCAACAACTTTTAAAGCTTCAGTACTGTATAAGACTGATGCTCTCTTAGTTTATCTTGGATGACATCAAGATAGGGGATATTCTTGTCGCTTAGTAGAGTACACTAAGAGGAGAACATGAATTACTAGAAGATCAGTTGAACCACTACTGGTCAACTTCCTTTGAAAGAATCTTAGCTTCACCTGCCGATGCACCAACATTTAACCGAACACATTCTTTTTATACCCAAGCCATTCCATGATTTTTCAACTTACCACCTAAGTACAAACAAGACAAAAAATTCTTCAAAAGGTTTGTGCACACCTCCAAACACATTGAAGTCATGCTACCAAGCAAGCACCAACACGATTTAAGACTTGCAAGCCTCAAAGGCTATCAAAAAGAACCAACCATATTTCAATGGTCCTCTTTGGTTAGGTTAACTATACTTGGAAGAACACATAACCACTAGAATCGACGTGATTCTCCCCACCTTAGGAGTGTCCTAGTTACAAAGGGAAAGAAAAACTAGCTACTCACCAACGTGCTAGATCAAAACCACCTTAATCGTATGTGTGTTTCTCCTTTGAGCCACACTCATGTATGTCAAAGCATACAATAAATCCAAACCAATGAGACCGGAATGTCAAAATATTTGAGTCTTTAGAAACCCCATCTCGAGCATTGGGATGAACTTGATTCCTTAATGCTTAGGTCAATCTACTGGGAGATGACCAAAGACCATACTCAACAACACAAGAGGTTTATTTCAGAGTCATATTGCCACATACGACCATTAACCTTGATGAAGACATACCGAGACGTCTATCACTGAGGAAAAGAAAAGGTCAAATGACCAATGAAGTAGCCAACCATGCCCTAAGCATGTCCAACCTGCCAAACTTGAGCATAAATTGATGCCTATACCCATATCAAAGGTTGAATAAACCATGACCACCCATTTGAACAAGGGTTTCATTGAAAATATAAACATCCTAAAAGGGACAACAGTACCCAAACAACGCTAAACCCCAGAAATTCACAAGATTAGAAAGGAAAATAAGCTCTAAGGGTGCCACATACCATGGGTTATCCCCTTACAAAGCACAAGAATCAAACCTATCACTTGGTCACACTAAACAAAAGTCACTAGGCTTAAAATCCAATCATCAATCCATTTCTAAAAAAGAAAAAACTCAAACAAACCTTACATGGGGGTTTTAAATAGGGGACACCACTACATGTTCTATTTCAAATCCCTTTACATTTATTCACATTTAATATTTAATCATTAAAATAATTAATCAAAAATTAAGGTACCCTTTTAAAACCAAAACACAAGGTACTTGATTAATCTAACACCCCAAGGAAAAAACATGCAAGTTTCATAAAACTTACTTCTAAAACATTAAATATGTTTTTTAGAAATCCCATTATAAATAAGAAATTTAGCATATGAATTCCTTTTTAAAAGAAAAAGTGACCTACAAAGGTCCCACTGAGCCAACCTGGGTTCTCTAGAAAGCAACCCAATTACAGTTTCTCAATTATAAAATTTTGTAAGAACCCAAACAAGGTCATATAATAAGTTACATGTCCCAACTAACCTACTTTGATCCAGTTGTACATTTAGAAGTTAACTGATTAATTTAAAATTAGAAATTACACAACCCTTTACATTTATAAGCATTTCAAAATATAACATAGTCACATACAAAAAGTTTGACTACTTGGGTTTCCATTTCCCAACTCATGAAGCACCCATATTCTCCATGGATTAAAAATTGGCTCCCATTAATTGAAACCAAATTAATTTTAGAATTTAACATGCTCCTAAACAATAGTCCAATCATATGGGTGGCCACCTACCAATCTGTAAAGCACCCACACAGTTTATAGTTTGGCATTTGGATCCCTTTTAATCAAAATCAAATTCACTTAATAATTTTAACTTATAATCCTTTACATTTTAATAACAGCCTTAAAATGTATGTATATATTATGCGCAAGATTGTTTGAATATAAGGGTTACCCCTTCCTAGTTGTAAGTCACCCATACACATCATAACCTAAAACTTTTTTCTGTTCATTCATAACCCATATATTTTCATCCTATGAAACCAATTACATATAAAAAAAACATAGAATGTTATCGTAAGTAGTAACAAAAAATCATGCTATAACACAAAATCATGTAATATCAGTAAAGCTGTCTAAAAAGTCAAGTAGAATGGAATATAAACACTAAGAGTGTTATACAGGTAAGCATGCCAAAAATTACATAAACATGGTACTAAACTAATCATGGAATAACACTCAAGGAACACAATCAAACTTAGCAGGAAACCTACTAATGCAACTACATGGCATGGTATATGAATGAAATTTTAATTTTCTATGCGCCTAATATGATACATGCAATGCTTCATCCTCTCCGAACCAGGACAATAGAAAATTTCCATAGAATTTCATAAACCATCAGTAGCGGAAAGTACACCAGTCACTCAAGGTGAAACCATATCAACTATAACAAAAAAAATAGTAACAAAAATTCCCAACCCTAGAAACTTGGTCATTTCCCATATGTGGGGTGATCAATCCTAAGCATGGCTATTAACCAAGTGATGAAACATTCCTAGTCTTCTATCTACCAACCCAAAAAAGAAATACAAAGGATTTTTTTGATTCTGATACCACTTTGTAATGTCCTGACCCGACTTACCATCAAACTGATAGCCGGACCAGTGGGTCACATGGCCTCAAACACGTCATCCTATACACTAGAAGATTCTTACTAGTAGTGAGGGTCTTAAGAGGTGATAATGGGAAGACTATACACTCATATTAGAGTATCACAATGGTATAATAGAATAAATAATAGTAAATAGTGGAAATAGTAGATAGTGACATGAAAAATCAGTAGAACAACAATATAAAAATTGAATATAAAGGTGGAAAATTCCATTTTACACAAGGTATACATGTACATATGATGATACATATGCTAAAGCAGTAAACATACAACATAATTTTCAATACAGTACAAAAAATAAAGAAAATGACACTAAATTCCCAAGGGAAAACTCCTTGAGTATCCTGAGATCTAGCTCGGTCCTTTTCTCCTAACTCCCAAATATAAGCACACAACATAAGCAATAAACCATGGTCTGCAGTTCTATGAACAAGAAAGAATGCTTGGGTACACTAGTGAAATGGTGGCATGAGCATGGTATAAGATATAAATCTCAGTAGGCTGGCAGCCACAGTGTCTAGCCCAGTCCAAGGAATTGAAACATAAATTAAAGGAGTGTGTAGGTATATAAGAATAACAAAAAATTTGAATAAATAAATAACCACCCATATAGGTTCCTAAGGGACAACTTATGGATATACTTGCTTCAGCTCATAGTCAGAATAAGTTTGGACATGTCATAATTATATATATATATATATATATGTATATCATATATTTACACACACACACACACACACACTAATAAATATATTTGCTGGAGTGGATTGGGACATAACACACAAGCATCCACTACCACTCTAAGAGATGATAAGCTCCACTCATGGGGAAGTAATCCTAACATCTTGATGTAAAGGAGCATTGAGTTTCCATGCTCATCAGACCTCCATTACCATTATATTCAACACTGATGTAAAGGATCATTGAGTCTCCATGCTCATCATACCTCCCTTACCATCATTTTGACATCAATGTAAAGGAGTGTAGAGTATCCATGCTCATTAGAACTCCTTTACCATCATACTCAACACCAATGTAAAGGATTGTAGAGTCTCCATACTCATCGGACCTCCCTTACCATCATACTCAATACTGATGTAAAGGAGCATAGAGTTTCTATGATCATAGGACCTCCCTTACCATCATTCTCAACCTCTATAAAGGCTTATCATATGTATAATTGGCATGGGGAATTACCTCCCATCCATAATCATTTATATAGTCCATTTACATTTTAGAAGAATTCTTAATTTCATTGAAACCTTTACATTTCAAAGAAAAGCATGCCATTTGGTATAATCCATCCCACTCAAGGTCATATCACTCAATTTTCATAAACATGGATAATTGGTTTACATGATACAAGTTCCAAGGAAGGTGACGTGGTCATTTTATTTAAAGTATTACACTATCTCATTTAAGCCACCCTATTCAAGTCATTCACCTTAACCAATTAAAGAACTAAATTAAAACTTAGCATTTCTCCTTATAAATCCCAAGGGTCAAAGGTCAAGAAAAAGGCATGGAAAAAACTCAAATACCCACTTAGTAAATTCCAAGTCCAAAGGGACTATACACCCATGGGGTGTCTCGGGTTCATTGAAACACAAATGAGACAAGGACCACTTCATTTAAAAGATAATCCATTAATTTTATAAAAATAAGATGAAGTCTTAAACATTAAATTTATCAATTATATATTAAAAGCATAAAAAACATAAATTTAACAAGACAAGCATAAAATTATAGTCACTAATTTTTATATTAAAGACAGCGCACCTCCGTTGGAGGGGTTTTATTATAAAATCATGACATTTATTATCAAAAAATTATTTATCACATTTAACATTAAAATCATGAAACATACTAAATTCACATTTAAGAGGAATTTAATCTAAATACCACAATTCATTAATTAAAAACTAAGAATAATATGATCAGTAATTAATTAATTCATTACTAAAAATAAATGGCAAAGGAATGAGACCCTACCTCAAGAAGTAGACCAAGCCAAACTGAACACTCAAAACTTGATGACCTTGACGACATAAATGGTCTCTCTACACTTGTACACAAATAAATTCCTATATATATTTTTATACCCCTTAATCCTATGCACACATTATCCTCACCATGAGGGAACATGTACTAGGAGGACACACACACACACACACACCTATGTGTGTGTGTGCAAGCCTTCCCAGAGTCATGAAACGCACTACAAACACAACTAGAAACTCAAAAACACCATGAAAAGGACCCACACACTCAAAATAAATTACCAAGAATCCATAAAATACAAAATAACTAAATTATAATTGATAAAAAAATAATAAAAAAGGAAATAACTTACCCCAAATCGACATCGGTGAGCCAAAATGATCTGAACCACTTCTACTTCAGTGACAATTATTGGAATACGACCAAAGGAGTTCCTGGTGAGCCTTCTCATTCCCTAACACTGTAAGGAAAATAAAAATCCACATTAAAACTTGACCTAGGGTTTCATCTGAATAGATCTGGGTGATGAGATAAGAAAAAAACATACAAAAAGGGAAGATAAGAGAATAGGAAGGATTACCTCGATGCATTAAACAAGAATCATGAAGAAATCTGAGTGGATCGTCAATTAAAGAGGGAGTCATGAGGGAGGGGTGCATCACACACCAAGGGGGTTTGACCAGGGGGTATTTCACAAGTGGAGGGGGAGAGGCAGTGTTTTTATTTTTTTTTTATTTTTAATTTAATTAAATTAATCCAATTTTTAAAATAGGGTTTCATGCACGGTTTGGGCTGCATGGTTTGGAAAACTGTGCACTAACCATGTTCCCTTCACGGGGCACTTTTGGAACCCAGTACGGGCTAGCCACATAGTTTGGAAACCATGAACCAACCATGTAGTGAATAGTGTTGAGGTACTACCTCTTTTCACTAACCATGTGGGAGAGGGGCATGGTTTGGTAAACCATGCACAGATTGTATGACACCCTCTGTCCACCTTCATAAAGTCGCACAATTTTATATAGAGGGACACACTATTTTAGACAAACCATGCATCCTCTACATCCCCTTTAAAACTTTATTTTTTGGGTCTGGTGCTTCCAAAAATCCTCAAGAAACCCGTGAAACTTATCAAACCTTCATCCAAGTCCAAAAACATCACATTGAAGGGTTATAACTCTCAAAATTTAGTTCTAAATCTCAGTTTTAAAAATTACCCATTCAATAAACACAAAAGTTAAAAAAACCTTTACATTTTCATCTGGTTCAAAATGTGGCTCATTACAAGATTCAAATTACTCATGGGGAAATTAGTAGTTTAGAAATGATGCACAATAATAGAACTTGTATTGGGTGTTTTTGTTGCGGAAAGATGGTATATTCTCAAAATGTATGTTATATATCTAAGAGGTACTAACAGGGGAAAGAGAAATAGAGGTATCCAAAAAGAGTTAATTATTTCAAGAATGATTTTAATGGTATCAATTTTTATTTTGGAGGATTCGAGCACATGACTAGATATTTCTTGTCTAAAATGAGAAGGAATGTACTAAAGAAGAACCAAAGAAGTTTCATGCAATAGTTCAAGGGATCATTGAATGAGTTGATAACACAAAATCAATTTGAAGCTCTACAAGATAAGGTTGTACCAACATATTTTGAGGAAGATCAAGAATATCAGTAAACATAAAGTATGAATTCAAAGATATGTATCTGAAAGAAAAGAGATGAGAATATAGTGGTTACAAAGATATCCTTTAAAGCATCAGATCATATAAGAACATGGATAATTAATAGTGGATGTACCTCCCATATGACATGAAATAAGAGTTTGGTGATAAGAATTTTTTACAAAAAGGGAGGTGTTATAAGATTTTGTAATAATGAAGTCCTGAAGATTATTGGATCGGGAATAGCCAAGTTTGGGAACAAAGGCATGATATGTGTAGATGTCTTGATTGTTAAAGGTCTTAGTCACAAATTTCTAAGTTTTAGTTAATTGTATCACTCTGAATATGCTATATGTTTTACCAATAAGTTATGAATCATCAAGGGAAAATATGGTATAACTTTTTTCAAGGAAAAAATAAAGAGTAATCTTTACCTTGTTAGTGGAGAAGAATACAAGTGCTTTCTATACAAAGAAGAATAAAAAATATTATGGCATAAACATCTTGGTTATATGAGCCAAAAATCCTTGTAATATTTGGTTAAATGTGATGCTTCTTGAGATATCCCTAAGTCATCACGTGAATATACTCATACATGCGATGCTTTTCAACAAGGGAATATTACTCGAAAGATATATAAGAAAAAATATAAAAGGCCAACAAGAGTACTTGAACTGGTGCATATTGATGTATGTGGATATATTTCACTAAAATCTATTAATGGTAAAAGATATCATGTCATTTTATTGATGATTTTAGTATAATTATACGGGTTTCAATTATCACCCACAAGTACGAGGTGTTAAGTCACATAACACGTTATCAAAGGGAAGTTGAAAATATGCTAGATCAAAATATCTAGAAGTTCCAAACTGATAATGGAAAAGAGTTAAAAAATAACCAAGTGGAAGATTATCTCAATAAACATGGGATAAAGAACCAAGTTTCATCATTAACAACTCCATAGCTAAATGGAGTGGTTGAGAGAAGAAATCATATTATTAAAAACATGGATAGAACAATGATGATTGAGAAATACCTTCTAGATAATTTTTGGAAAGAAACAGTGATAACATTAGCCTACATTCCAAACATAGCCTTATTATGTCCAAAGAAAGAAAAGACTCCATACGAGCTGTGGTATAGAAAGAATCCAACATTGAAATAATTTTGAGTATTCATAAGTAAGTGTTTTATTCTCAATAAGGATAAATATAGGAAGTTTAAATCACATGGAGATGAAGAGATATTTCTTGAATTCTCAAGAAAAATAAAAGCATATAAATGCTTTAATAAACAACTGGGAAAATTTATAGAGAGAAATGATGTTGTTGTGCTTGAAAATGAGTATAATATTCAAAAAATCCATGAACAATCTCAAGAGGATAGTAATGAAGATGTGATCAGATCAGAGGGAGTGAAAGTACCTAAGGAATATTTATAAGAAGATTCAAATGATAAGACGAATAAACTAGAAAAGAAACCAAAGATCCAATCTGAAATTTATAGGCAGAATATCATTAGGGATTAGACAACTCCAGTGTAGATGAGGAGGATGCATAATCTATATCAAGAATATTTCTTATCACTTGTATAGAAAAAGTGTTTAGAAGAAACTTCAAGAGATGAGATTTGGATTCAATAAATGAATGAATAAATTGAAAAAATAGAAAATAATCAGATATGGGATATTGTTTTGAGGCCAATAGATAAGAATGTCATTGGGACCAAATGGTTTTCCGTAACAATCTTAATAAAGATGAAAAAATAATAAAAAAATCATGAATGGTATGAAATGGATACTCTAAAATAGAGGATATTTATGTTGATGAAACATTTTCACCTATTGCAAGGTTGGAGATAATTCAATTATTCTTGGCCATAACTGTACATAGGAAATTTAAAGTTTTCCAGATGGATGTAAAATCAATATTTCTAAATGAGGTTTGAGAAGAAGAAGTTTATATTGAATAGCCATATGGTTTTCTCATTCATGAAGATGAGAAAATAGTTTTTTTCAGTTATAGAAGGCTCTATATGGGTTTAATCAGGCATCAAGAGAATGGTATTCACAACTTGATTAGTATTTGAAGAAGCTTGATTTTCAGTATGGTGGAGTTGATTATAATATCTATGTTAATAATGAGAGTAATCAAAGGATGATGGTACTATTATATGTTGATGGAATAATATTTGGGGGATAAAATGAAGCACAATGAAAACAGTTTGTAGAATTATTGAAATGTGAGTTTGAAATATTAGTGATTGGTGAGATAACATTTTCCCTTGGTTTATAGGTAACATAAAGAAGACATGGGACATTTATTTCTTAGTCAAAATATTCTAAGGATGTTATAAGAAGATCTTGGATTGAAAATTCCAAAGAAATGATAACTCTAGTCTCTACACAAATAAGATTGTCAAAGTAAGATGAAGGAAAAACAATATATATCACTGAATATAGAAATATCATTGGTATTCTATTATAATAAACAACAACATGAACCAATATTGTTTTTACCACATTATAAGAGGCATGATATCAATGTAATCCCAAGGAAAGTCACTTACTTGTAGTAAAAAAAATATTTTGATACATCAAGGTACGATGGATTTTGGTTTACTATACAACAAAAAATATGAGCAAGGGTTATTGGGATTTATAGATGCATATTGGGCCAGTTCGGAAGATGATTGAAAGTCATTATTAGGTGGAACATTATATCTTGGAGTACTATGCATTTATTGGATAAGAAAGAAATAAGATTTCTTTTCATTGATCACTACATAATATGAATATATTATGGCTACTCAAGCTCACATGAAGTTATTTTGGATAAAGCAGCAACTTGAAGATATGAGATTTGAAGTGAAGTCTCTGATCAGAATTAATTATGATAATTCAAGTGATATAAATCTTATAAAAAATACAGTCCATCACTCAAGGACAAAGAAAATTAAAATAAAATATCACTTTATCAAAAATAATGTGAAGTGTAGCCCTATGAAGATAGAGTATGCACCTACTAAATTATAGGTTGTAGAAATACTGACGAAGGCCTTACCTAGATAAGAATTTGAATGATATAAATTGGATCTTGGAGTTTAGTCGACTCCCCACACTTAAATAGTGTGGATATGGGACCACCTATCCTTGAGGCATGGTGTGTTCCCCCTATGTACTGATATCTTTTATTTACTATGTTTTATACCATAAAAGAGTTCATTTTGGGTTCATTGATAAAGGGGGAGAAATTTTTTCAATCAAGATAGGGGGAGTGGTGAAACAAGGGGAGTTTTAAATTAGACAAATCTAAAACTGGTCTATCAATGAAGATTAATCTTGTAAAGGAGTGTCCTTTGAGTTCATGATACAAGTAAAAGGCATGTTCTATTTAATAAGTTATCTCAAAGGATAATCTTGGTATATATTTTGGTATCAAGAAGGTTTATGGTGGTAGGTTTAAGAATAAAGTGATTCATTGATGAATTTTTCATGATAATATTGATTCTCACACTGATCTTGACTCATGTGGGATTAGAGTAAAATTTATGGAATTCCTGGATCACTATCTAGTGTTGTAGAAGGAAAATGGGTTTTCATGCGCAATAATTTTCAACAAGTTAGTTCTTGAATATTATACGTGTTGTCTACAAAGTCAAAAGGGGATATTGTTGGAAAAAATACCTCCTGGTGGTGCTTTTGGTTTGATTTTGTTTTTCATAAGGTTTGAGGTTGTTGACCAAGAATGGTTTTTTCAAAGAAGGCATGAAGAGTGAGAAGAAATGTCTAATATTTTAAAATCATGAATTTATGATCTCAAAGAGTGTAAAATGTATGATCTTATGGAAGCACAAAATTTTTGATCTTAGGGATCATGAGATGTGTGATCTTATATAGAATGAATGTCTTATCTCACAAAGAACGAATGTCTCAACTGGTATAAAAAAGAACCCCATGATTGTCAAAAGATCTCATGGAGAGTCCATGAGAAGCACAAAATAATGTTAGAATATCTCACATTGAGATCATACGAATCACCTGAAGGCATCACATGATTGTTAGAGGATCTCACGTAGAGTTCATGAAAAGCTTATGAATACAAGGAAGCTAGAAATGATGGAGGTATATCATGGTTGTTCAAAATCATGTGACCATATGATTTTATTTGGATCTATTGATGGGGTCACAAAAATTATGAGAAGACAATGGACCTAGCCACATGATGGTCTTTAGATCTTATGATGGTATCATGTGAATCACATGATTGTTAGTGGATATCGCGATGTGATCTCATGAAGTGATGAAAGACAATGTGACTGAATTCATGATTTTCATTGGATCTCATGATGGGATCATGTGACACACTTAAAGACAATGACAATGATCATGTAAAGCACTTGAGATATGCAGTAGGTGATCATAAAAAGTACTTGTGACACGAGAGATGTGATCAAATGAATAGATCATGAAAAGCATGTGATACAAATTTATAAGGTGGTGGAATTGATGTCTGTCTATGATTTATAGAGTTAAGGCAGTGTATTTATGCCTATAAATACCCCCTAACCCATCCTTAAGAAGTAAAGAAGTTTTCTTAAGTGGTTTGATCCAAATAAAAAGTATTTCACATGAACTGAACAAGGTCTTTCCCTGGATTCTTATGATTTGTGTAATCAGAAGAAGGTCTCATGAAAGGGATCTCGCGAAGAAGCCTCATGAAGTGAATTATGCATAGGGTGTTTGTGAAAATTTTCATACCTATTGATATCTCACAATCTACGTGATCTGAATAAGGCCTTATGATCTATATGATCTGAAGGACTTACGAAATGGGTCTCGCATCAAGATCTCATGAAAGGGGTCTTGCGCCAAGATACTGTGAAAGGGGCCTCGTGCCAGGATCTTGTGAAAGGGGTCTTGCACTAGGATATTGTGAAAGGTTTATCGCTATAGGATATCACACAAGGGGTATTCCATTAGGATCTCACAAAAGGTGTCTCATGCTAGGATATCACAAAAGGGGTATCACACCAGGATCTCATGAAAGGGGTTTTGCACTAGGATCTTGCACAAGGGGTCTCATGCCAGGATCTCTCATAAGGGGTTTCATGCAAGGATCTCACATAAGGGTTACACACCAAGATATCTCAAAATGAGTTACATTCCAGGGTCTTGCAGAGGAGTATTTTGGAGGAGTCTCACGCAATGGTGGTTTTCATCTTATTAATGAAATAAGAGCATAAAGACACACACATGGGTGAATCAACTCAGAACTGGTTTTCAAAAGAATGTACTAGAGGAGAAGTGTGTTCACATTAGAGAGATAACAATGAGATTTTAAATTGTGAAAGGTTGTAGATTAGAAGGGATAGTGAGTCCACTCCAAATATTGTAACAAAAGTGAGATTTATTATATTTTTTACATCATCACATTACATTTGTATTATCCTTGTATGTAACCTTGTGAGGATGAACCAAGTAAAATTGATGTCTCATATGCATGTTTTAATTTTCATTTATACTGTGTAAAGGGAAGGAGATAGAAGATAGTTTTTTCCAATGATGAAATAGGACATGAAGAGACAATTGTATTAATATGTCATACCCTGATTCATCCCCCCTCTCAGGGTATTTTACCTAATTGGGTTAATAAAGGTACAATTTTTCAAAATATATTTTAAAAATAACTCTAAAAATAGAGTAATAAAAACATAAATCACACAAAATAATTAAAATAAAATATGTTTAATATCAATATGAGACTTAATCCTATCCACTTGAAAGTCACCTTCCATCTATCACATTTATTAAATAATAAACTAATCCACAATCTAGATCAGGTATACAACATACAACAACACACAAGGATGTCCAAGATATTACCAATCCTTTTCCAAAGTTTCTGTGGGAGTATAGATTGAATGAAATAAATAAAGAGTATTTGAGTAATCTTCTATAATATATATGATTATTGATTTAGAAGATCTACAGAAAAGATAAATCCCAACTCAAATATAATAAAGAGAGAGAGAGAGAGATGAAAGTTTGATATAGAAAAGATCAAAGTTTAGTTGTTATGCTAATGGGTTTTTTCTTCTCAATATATTCCTTCAGTTCTGAGATGTGATACAAAGAAAATAAAGAATTATCAGTTCTTACGATGAAGTTTAGATGAAAAAATAGTGTCATGTTTTTGAGAATAGAGTATTGGTTCATGTTTTTCCACACTTGAAAAAATCCACTATAATCAATTAACTTTATTATTATTTAAAAATTAATACTTACTTAAAAAATATCTATTAGAAAATCATCATTGTGAATCGTCATACTCATCATGAAATACCGGTGCATTAGATGCCTCTGACCCAACATTTAATTATTCATAGAAGGTGGTTTGAATATATTATTAAAATATAATCTTACTTTTATAAATCATCTCTTTAAGTGTTCCATGTCAAATCCTCCACATTCACTTCATAACTCAGTGAAAATTATGAGGTAAGAACCTTGAGAATGCTATGAAATTGATCCAATGATCATATAGTCACTTAAACTGATCACATGGTCACTTTAAGTACATATGTTCAATTAAACACTTTTCCAAAATCCAAATTTGTGATATAAACTTGACATCATCATTGCGGTTGATTAGAATCCACTTACATTTGATCCAATAAATTGTGGTTTTTCTAACAGAAGGATATACCCTATGTTCTCTTCAATTCAATGTGAGGTATCTTGAATCCATGTGATAACTTCAATAATTGGAAAGTGATTTGATATACCATCACCGAGATACAACATGAAGTCACTCTAATTGGTATTTTGGTCACTTGGTTACCTGTGTGTTCAATTAAAGAGTTTGTGAGAAATCTAGCATGGTCAACTGGATATTCATGTAATCAATCCATCTATCATGCAATTTCTTAAACCTTTTGTGAATATTTGATATATTTTCAAGTGGTTTCATGTGGTTGATTGAATCCTTATTATGGTTGATCGATTACTCTTACTGTTTCTTGAGCAGTTAGAGAATTTTCACTTTCTAATACATAGTATCTAGTATGGATACACAGTTAATTTTCTGGTTCATCTGGCTTCATGATCATTCTGAAACTTAGGAAATTTTCCATAATTCCCATAAAAGTATTTAACTTTCATAAAACACATAATGGATTGGAAACAATATAAACATGATTTTGGATTATTAAAACAAGGAATCATTTGACTAATCCAACAATCTTTCCATTTTGATGATCAAAAATCATGAAAAGATAAATACAAATGATTCAGTAATGAGACATTCAAATAAAGATAAAGAATTAAGTCATGTCATACATTCCATATAGTAGTTACTCCCCCTTTTTATATTTTAAAATATATGGATTAATAGATTTTGATAAAAGAAACTTTAGACATTAAAAAGACATTAATGAATATTATCAAGATAATAAAAAACTAAAGTGCAGAATATAATGAGAAAAGATATGAATAAAAAAGATTTAATTTATTTAAAAAAATAATAATTTATTGAAGTCCCTATCATAATTACTAATTAAAATCTGATCCATAAGAGTTTCAAATGGTATAAGGATCAACACAATATTTTTATTTACTAACATAAGAAATAAAAGAAGGTGTATAGTGAGGAGAATAGGTAGCTCCTAGAATTATAAGGGTTTTGGAAACATGACTGATCTAATTAAGGGATTGAGGAATTAAGATACCAAAAGGTCTTGTAGGAGGTGTGGTAGGATAAATAGTGGCTGGAGTGGCAGTAGCCAAAGTAGAGGTAACAACTGATGTTGTTGCGGGAGAAGGAGATATGATAGGTATAGGAAGAGTTGGTGGTTCTAGAATTGGAGCATTAAAAACATACATATAAGGCTCTAAGAGATTATTAATGTTTGACATAGATCTATACCTATTATCAATATTCTTAAAAAACTCACCCTTCTCTGACACAAAATGAACCAAAATAGGAGTCATTATCATTATATTTTTCACAATATATTTGAAGGTTTCTGATAAGGGATACATTTATAGGTCTCAAACTAAAGATATAAACTAAGTCTTTAGACCTTCCTCATTGAAATTCCTACAAATATAATACTTTATAACTCTATTAATGACATCCTTATCATTTTCTGTATTCACTATCTCTAATTTTACCATATCAAAGAGATTTTCCCCTTTAGAAGAAACATCCATTTTCACTTGATTATTTACATCCTTAACACTATAAAGTAGAATCTAAATTTATTCATACATGAATTTTTTGATAAGATCTTTATAAATGAAAATTGGTGAAGGAGGAGGAGTAGGGGTGTAAGAAAAAATCCTATTAGAAATAATGATAACAAAGATATAACATTAATCAAGCTTAGTTGGAATATTTATCAATTATTCTTGTAAAGATCCTAATTGTCCTCTTAATCCTTCAAGATCATGGAAAAAATGATCTACTTTCAGAAACAACTTAGGCTATATATGAATAAAAAAATTTCAATGGTAAAGGAAATTTCTTCCTGCCTATCATATAAATTATCACCGCTTATGCTAAGAAAGACTTATTTCAATACTTCTAGATGATATTTTTTAAACTATATCAAATCAGCTGATGTAATGAATGAGGTTGAAGAAGATGCAGCTGGTTGAGGTGGAGCATGGTTAGGGTTAGGATTTGAGACAATAAATATCAACTCTAAAGGTCTCAAAATTGATCCTTCATTATCTAAATAATCACATCAAGGCTTCTCTATCTCTTGAATTGAATCATTAGAATCTTAAAGAAGTATAACTTCAATATAAGGATAAGTGTCATAGATGGGTTCACTTTGAAAATGGTTATTTTAATCATGACTAGGTGATGAAGGAACAACTAGTCCTTGAGGAGTAGATCAAAAAATATATTATGAAGGATATATGTGACCCTATTACTAAATTACTAGAGAGGAATAAACCTACTAAACCTCATATAAAGTAGTGGGTATAATATGAATAGCTAGTCCACTAGGTTTGGGTGGAAAATCACCATTATTATCATCCTCATAATCACTATGAGTTGGGGGATCCAAGTTAATCAGAGGAGAGTCAGGAGGTGTGGAATCAAAAATTAGTTCTCCCCCTTTCTCAAAAATGGGAGGACTATCTAAAGATGGAAGCTCACCCTCATCACTACCATATTCAATAAGATTCATTCCAAATAGAAAATATCCTAGATTACTCTCCCCCTCATAAGTTTCCACTCATTCCATGGGCCATTTAGTCCTTATCACCATAAGAGACTGAGCTACAACATCTTCATAATCCATCAAGTATTACAAATTTAGATCCACTTTTACATATTCATCATTATCTTTTAAAGAGTAGTTATCCTCAACTAACTAACCAGGTTCTAAACCTAGATCAATTTCATCCTTATTCCTAGTTGGGTTCTTTTTAGGATTAAATCTTTTATACAATTTTTCATCCTCAACAACCTAAATTTTCTTCCAGGGGATCTATCCTTCTTTCAAAATGTTTTGGTTTAGTCAAACACCAATTGGGATATCAACATTTCCTACTCTCGAGAAACTAAACATTTAATCTCTATAAAGGTATAAATAAATATAGGATAGTGCAAATAATTAAATTGATAAGAACTCTTACTTAGCTTATCTACATATCTCACGAGAAATAAGGGTATACTAATCTTCAACCCTTCACTATTAAATATAGAAAGTGAAGATCATGATTCATAACAACACTAAACTACCATTTTATATAAAAAAATATCATGTTATATGAATTTGAGCAATAAATGTCATTCACCATTAAATTCAACTGCATCCAGCCTTATAGGGTCTCTATTTATGTTTAACTATTATAGGGCTTGTTAAAACTAAAAATGAGGGTTGTTGATGGTATAAAAAATTTGAAATTATTTGAACTCCCCTTTTTCGGGCACCTTAAGAATAAAAGACCATAAATTTGAAGAAAATATTTCCTCCTTACGATTAATAATTTTCTAGATTTGGTCCCAAATTTCTCCAGTTTCTAAGCACGTATTCAGATAAAAATATTCTAACAAATATGGGTAGAAGAGTATATTATTGTCCATAAACCACATCACCCATCCCTGTTTTAGAATATATCTCCACAAAAGAGAATGACTCTATTTAAACCACTTCATACCCACTTCTTTCTATAGAACTACTTTGTAACACCCAGAAACTCTAAAGTGAATACATTGAATTTTATAGTGTGTATCACACGCATCACCAAGCATGTAAGGGAATATAATACCCCGAGAATTTAAAATATATATACTAATTTAAATAAATTAAATTCATGATATATTTTTCAATGCATGCAACACAGAGTTATCTTACATTACATTCAAGAGTGAATTTCTTCTAAAGCATACATTACACGCAAGAACAAGTTTTAAAGAACAAAAATATATTATTAACATATTATTATTTAATATAATAAGACTTAACCTAGCCATTAAATTAGTGTTTATAAATAGTATTAACTAAATTATGGAAATAAATGGTTTACACAAATATAAAATGAATTCATTAGTTATAAATTAATTAGAAATGAATATGAGAACCGATTGAATATAAAAGAAATTATTATTATTTTTATGTTCACAAAGCTGTTTTAACCTAATAAATTAAATTAATTACAATTAGTGAGTGATATTAATGTGAAATATAAATTATATATTAAATAAAATATTTTTAATATTCATCCAATATATTTGATATGCCTAAGATAAAAACAAAAATAATTTTATGAATAAAATACTATATTTTTATTAAGGAATTTTTACAACCTTTTAGTGGTGAACCCAATTTAAATCCAATTTTGACCCTTTTATAAATTTAATATGTCTAAAATAAACTTTATATTTTGAATAGAAACATAAAAATTATCTTAGGGTTAATTTTTGATATTTTTCTATGAAGTTTAATTTTTTAATGAAAAGTGAAAAATATTGAATTTTAACTCAAAACTGCATTTTCATATAATTTATTTATAAGGTTAAATTATATTTTAAATTAGTTTTAATGTTTCATTAGATCATATTATTATAAATTTATCCAATTTTATTCATCGTAATAAATTTCAATTTTAAATTGACTGTAAAAACATCACAAACTTTCAGAAGATTTTACTTAAAAAACCCACATTGTCATCCCGTTTGCGGGATTAAATTTAAATTAATTTCTGCCACTTATGTAATTTGAATTTGAAAAAATGGATTCAATATTTGGAATAAGAATAATTTATAATTTATAATAATGTCAAATTAATTTTTGACAAAAAATATTAGTGAATGTAATTAAAATTAATTACAACGATTAAGGTAAAATTAAGCTTAATAAGGGACAAAACCATAATCTTAAGGACCTAAATGACCCATAAAATTGTCCAAGAGACATTTTATGTCCATATTTAGACCCTATATTATATTTTATATAATTTTTACATTATTTGATCCACTTTAAATGGGAAAAACATGGATGTAATTCCCTTTACTAAAATTTACTAGAGTGCCACTCCTCCACCATTATAAAAGGGCCTCCTCTCCTCCCAGTTACTCACACCTATCAGGACAATTTGGATTAAAAAATATCTTCCCAAATAGCTCCTCAAAATCCCTACCCTCATCCTATAATCCTACCCTTTTTCATAAATCAATCCAAGGAAGCCTTTTGCTACAAACCAAAAGGAGTTACCTGATTAAGAGGTAACAAATTTCCTTAATATTTTTAGGTTAATTTCCATTCTACCCTCACCAAAATCTTCTAATTAAATTATTATATAAAAAAATTATCATAAATATACCAGTATGTTTTTATGTTAAGGTTTATACCTACACTTACACACACCCTCATCTAATGGGTAACAAACATACTGTTTATGTGAATGACGAACTACCACCTCACGAAATGATGACTGTTTGTTATTCCTTTACCACCTCTCATGGTGGTTATTATGATGAAAAATATTTTTATATATTATATTTATAAAGTTTTTACTTTTTTTATTTTTTTTATAACACATACCATTATACTTTCAATTTTTTGTAAATACGATAACATCATTTGTAGAAGTGTGGACTACCGCCTCCTCAAAGCGATGTGACTCCTTCACACTATACATAGAAAGTTTAAAGGATGGTTTTAATAAAACTATTTAAAATATATAAAATATATATGATATTTTAATTATAATATACATATGTATCATTTACTTTTAATTATTTTAATACAACAAAAAAATGAAAGTAGCGTTCATGCGTTCGTACGACCTACCGTCTCTAGGAATGGTGAACTTCATTTCTTATCTCCAAATATTATGGAATATTATAAATACATATGTAATGAATATATAATATAATTACTTCATGGTTTAAATTTTGGATATTATGAAATCATGATCAACGTAACGGGAAAAACAATTAACAAGTCAAAACATACTTGAGAAAACTAGGAAATTAACATTTAAAATAGTTAAAATAATGAAAGAGTGTTAACAAACGGGTAATAAAGTATTATAAGAAGTTAATATATTATATAATAAAAATTATTATGGTTCTAATATAAGTTATTAAAATATTTTAAACCACTATAAAGGAGGATAATTACCATAAAATAGAAGGAAAGTTAAGGTATGGGAATTTCTTCTCAATTTACATTCCATTAAGACTTATTTGTTATTATGAACCAATTCAATTTTATTGGGTGTATATAATAATTTTTGACATGTTATATAATGAATATAATTGATCTCATGATATTTTATGTTTCATTTAATATTATTATTTCATGGGAAATATGATTTAAACATTTTAAATTGGTATGAGACACTTTGGAATGTTTAAAGATTATTCACTTAAAGAATGTTCTTAAGATTATCCTTGTAACATCACTTCCTTTTATGATTGTTAACTTTATATTGAAAAAATTAATTAATTTTAATCATTTTTCATTGTAAATTTAATTGAATTTTTATATTCTCATACAATGGATATTATTATTACCTAAACTTTATATCATTTTTACATACGGTGTTCAGTTTGAAAGTTATTTGATTTTTTAGGAATTATTAATACATATGTATTCTTTATTCAAAATGGATATTTTATAATCCATATTATTTATTTTGAATATTTTATATGAGGAATGATTAGTATTGGTACTTAAGTATGGGGCCTAGACTTTATATAGATCCTCGATGCATCTATAGGTTCTCATGAGACGATTAATTTGACCAAATTAAACGGGTTTATATCCGTAGTTTTAACTGTCCATTGAAAGGTCTTGACGATATAAGATTTCATGTGCCTTAGACATGAAGTCAAATAATTAATCATTTCCTTCATAGATATTTTATTTATTATTAATCCATTATATTTTTTATTGACATATCTATGGATACATTTCATTTTTAGTTCATTGATTAAATGACATGTGTTTTAGTTTCATACCTTTCCATATTGAATTTTCCTTATAAAATTATTTGAATGGTATGTGTTATCAGTTATTTACCTTTCCATGTTGATTTATTATCATTGATTTATTATTTATTCCACTTTAATTTCCATTACTGAGCATTTGATCTCACCCTTATTATGTTTCCTTTCCATAGGTTATAAAAATAAATATTTGAATAAGAATTCAAGGATATAGTTTATATAATTTTATTATGTATCATGTTTGTATTTTATATTTCCCAATGTACTATGGGTATATTTTATATAATATTACTTTATAATACTATTAAATTTATCAATACTCTGAGATTTGATTCCTTGTAATCATGCCAATGTAATTAGATAATGCACCGACTCCAAGCTTCTGGGGTTCGGGTGTTACAGTTGGTATCAAAGGAAGTTTAACATCAAACTTGGAAACTAGATTTAGAAAACAAAGATTAAGGAACATAAACATAAGATAAAATTTGATGATAATTATATAAAAACATCATATAATTTTGGTAAGGTAGAGATTATATGGGTATTCATAGCAATACATATCTGTTTAGATACTTCAAGTGGATGTGGTTCTGGTATAGATATACCTAAGAGTAACAACTTTGACAAGGTGTGCTAGGCCTAACTCAGTGTAACCTGGTAAAAAAAATGGGCCTTAATGTGCACTTGGTTTTACACTCCTAGGGGATACACTTATTATAGTTAATATTCTCTTTACCTACCATTATGATGGATAAAAATTAATGATTTACCCAAAGTAACTAAAATTTATGATTCTAGGATTTACGATGCATAAATTTATGTCATGTGCTATACCATATTTAGAGTTATACAATGTTCATAATTTTAGGAAATAATCTAGTAAATTATATTGTTTAGAAATGACACTTAAAATGATGAATGGTATCAATACTCATGGCTAGTGTAGAGGTTTCCCTACCAAGAAAGTTGATGTAGCTGGTATTGGAACTGAGAAAGTTATGGATATATTAGGGAATCTTAGTTAGGTTATAAAAAATAACCTTGACCAAATGGAGAAACCTATTTCGAAGATATAATCACCTATGTTGGATCCCCTTATGTAATAGAGGCCCCCATAATTTAGTGAGACTACTGATCGAAGTCTCTAGAGAAGATATTTACATCCTTAGAATGCTGTAAAAAGGAAAAGGTTTCACTTAAAGTCTATTGTATCCAACATGATGTTGATCAGTGGAATCTCTGATCAAAAATAAAAGAGAGGAAGAATAAATTGAACTCATGTAATAGAGAACTTTTGAAGGGAAATTGTTAGATAAATACTTCTCTCATGATCAACAAACTGATATAAAGAGGAAGTTCCTTAGTTTAAGAAAAAATTATGAAGAAAGTGTTATGGATTATGAAGCTACCTTTAAAAAGTTATCAAGGTATGATATGGATTTAACATGAATCACTGAGTGTAAGTTTGACCACTTCTTTGAAGGTCTTGATCCATGTCTCCAAAGGGAACTGGTCTCCCAAAATTTTGAATCATACAAAGAGATAATTTTATGTTCTATCAAGATAGAGAAATAATTCTCCAAGTCCTATGGATTCAAATGGAATCAAGTTAAAAAGATAAAGGAATAGAAAATTAAAGATAAAGGGAAGAAGGGAAAGAAGTATTTTCCCACATGTGATAACTATGGAAAGAATCACCCTAGTAAATGATTGAAAGGATTGAGAGTATGTTATAAGTGCAAAGAGAAATGTCACCAAGAAAAATAATGAAATAGAATAAGGAAAACATTGATATTTAGTAATACAACTGTAAGGAGATGAGTCACTATGAAAAAAATTCCCCAAGATTCAAGAGAATATACCTCAGAAGAAGCTAAGGGGTCAAGGTAAAGCATATTTTATTAAACCAACTAAAGTGAAATGACTAATTCACTTATATATTTTGACCTAGTAAATATATTGTATAAGTATTTTATTTATGATGTTCCCATCATATAATTTATGAAATATATAATTATTTTACTACAATAATTTTTCATTAAGGATTTGAGATCATATTATAAATGGTACCAAGAAAAATTATTCAGTAGTAAGTTAAAATTTTCATAAAACACATGATTTAGGGAAATAAAACCCTTAATATGGTCATGATATTGAGATAATGATAAATAACTGATTGATTTGGAAAAGTTATGAAAACTTTGGAACTGAATAATGACTTGTCGACAAGTGTTTTATGCTATCATTGATGAAGTTTACAACACTTTCAGATTTAATTAACATATCCAATAACATGTGTCTAACATAAGTAATAAGGAAGAATTCAAGTTTCTAATAATGTTTTATGGTGATTCGAGTTATTACCATATTTTAAGAGGATACATGATAAATATATTCACATGTTTAGAATGTGAAAATTTAGAACTGATTCATGTTGATTAAAGGCTAATTATAATTTCATTTTGTAAATTTAGTGATCTTACTTCCAAAGTGTCAGATCATAATCTTTTGAAAAAGTTAACCGTTTATAAAATGGTTGATCATTGGATGATATTTTAGAGGTAAATGTATTACTTCACTATATGATGAATCTTGTTCTAAGAGATGAAGTAGAAATATTTCAAGTCATAATAAAAGGAAAATATTATGTTTATAGAAAAGTATATTTAGATATATTCTTATAGAGTGATATAATTCCTTAACTATATAAAAAAGGGGTTTGAAACAAAAAAGTTTTCCTAGTACCTTCGTTTCCAATGAATCAAATGACCCCTTAGAAAATAATTTATTTATAGAAATTATACTATTAACTTTCTCCTAATTATGTTCTATAAAACTTTTTATTAGAACTTGATTGTTATATTTGTCTTTCGTATCCATGTTTCCATTTCCCACCTACATTCTCCTACCAGGGAACCTAGTTATGTGACCATTGTACTTTGTTTTCTCTCTTTTTAAAAAGATCTGTTATTAACCCTATTAACGATGTGGGTTTTTCAAAAATAGCTTATTTACAATCCCTAGATTACTTAGATCAAGTTTAAATTACTAAGATGCAATTTAATTAAGGTGGGGTGAATGTAACACCCCAAAATTTTAAAGTAAGAACATTGAATTTGATAGTGTGTATCAAACACATCACCAAGAACATAAGGGAACATAATACCCATATACTTTAAAATATATGAAATACTTTAAATAAATTAAATCAATGATATATTTTTCAATGCATGAAACATTGAGTTATCCCTCGTTACATGCAAAAGTGAGTTTCTTCGAAATCTTACATTACATGCAAGAATGAGTTTTAATAAAAAAAATATTATTAAAATATTATTATTTAATATAATAAAACTTAACCTATCCATTAGATTAGTAGTTATAAATAGTATTAACTAACTTATATAAATCTATGGTTTACAAAAATATAAAATGAATTCATTAGTTACAAATTAATTATAAATGAATATGAATACCGGCTGAATATAAAGGAAAATATTATTTTTTTATTCTCACAAAGTTGTTTTACCATAATAAATTAAATTAATTACAATTAGTGAGTGATATTAGTGTAAAATATAAGTTATATATTCAATAAAATATTTTTTATATTTATCCAATATAGTTTATAGGTTTAAGATAAAAACAAACCTAATTTTATGCATAAAACACTATATTTTTATTAAGGCATTCTTACCAACTTTTAGTGACGAACCTAATTTAAATCCAATTTTAAACCTTTTATAAATTTAATATGTCAAAATAAACTTCATATTTGTAATATAAAGATAGAAATTATATTAGGGTGTTTTTTTTTATTTTTCTGTGACGTTTTATTTTCTAATAAATAGTGAAAAATATTGAATTTTAACTCAAAAACTGTCTTTTCATATAATTCATTTATAAGGTTAAATTATATTTTAAATTAGTTTCAATATATAAGTAGATAAATTTTTTATCAATTAATCTAATGTAGGTAATTTTAATAAATTTCAATATGAATTTTACTATAAAAACATAGAAAACTTTCGGACATTTTTACTTTAAATACCTGCATCGTCGTCCCATCTGTGGGATTAAATTTAAATTAATTTCTGCCACTTCTATGATTGTAATATATAAAAATGGATTCCATATTTGGAATAATCATAATTTATAATGTCTAATAATGTCAACTTATTTTTTGACTAAAAAGACTAGTGAATGTAACTAAAATTAATTACAACGATTAAAGTAAAATTAAGATTAATATGGGACTAAACATTAATATTAAGAGCCCAAATGACCTAGTGACTTGTAAAAGATAAATTATATATCCATATTTATATCCTATAATATATTGGATATAATGTTTTCCATTATTAGATCCACTTTCAATGGGAAAAATTTGGGTGAGATTCCCTTTCCAAAATTTACAAGAGTGCCACTCCTCCTCCACTATAAAAGGGCCTCCTCTCCTCCCACTTCCTCAAAAATCTCAATTCACTTTGGCTCAAAAAATATCTTCCAAAATATCTCCTAAAAATCCCTACACTCATCCTAAAATTATCCCCTTGGGTATAAATCAATCCAAGGAATCCTTTTGGTATAAACCAAAAGGAGTTACCTGATTAAGAGGTAACATCTTTCCTTATGTTTTTTAGTTTTATTTCCATTATACCCTCCATAAACTCTTATTATTACATGATTATATAAAAAACATTTATAATAAATATAATAGTATGTTTTTATGTTATGTTTTTTACCTAAACTTATACACACCCCCATATAATGGGAAATGAACATACTATTTATGTGAACAGATGACTACTGCCTCATGAAATGATGATTGTTCGTTCTTCCTTTACCACCTATCATGGTGGTAATTATGATGTAAAATATTTTTATATATGATATATATGATATTTATTAACTATTTATTCTATTTTAATTATTTTTTAACACATACCATTATACTTTCCATTTTGTGTAAATATGATAACATTGTTTGTGTAAGTGTGGACTACCGCCCCCTTAAAGCGATGTAACTCATTCATGCTATACATGGAATGTGTAATGGATGGTTTTAATAAACCTATGTAACTAATATAAAATAGATATAATAATGGAATTATAATATACACATTTATCATTTACTTTTAATTCTTTTAATACAACAAAGAAATTAAAGTAGCGTTTATGCGTACATACGACCTACCGTCTCCATAAATGGTGCACTTCGTTTCTTATCTCCAAATATTATGGAATATTATTAATACATATATATTGAATATATAAGATAATTAAGTCATGTTTTACATTATTTATATGATTAAATCATGATCTAATTAATGTGAACAACAAGTAACAAGTCTAAACATACTTGAAAAAACTAGGCAATTAACACCCAAAATAGTTAAAATAATGAAAGCATGTTAACAAACGGGTAATAAAGTAATATAAGAAGTTAATATATGATATTATAAACATTATTATGGTTATATTATAATTTATTAAAATATTTTAAACCACTATGTATGAGGAAAAGTACTACACAATAGAAGGAAGGTTAAGGTAAGGGAATTTCATCTCAATTTACATCCCATTGAGACTTATTTGTTATTATGCACCAATACAATTTTGACATTTTATATCCTGAATCTAATTAATATCATGATATTATAAGTTTAATTTAATATTATTCCTTAATTTTTATTATGATTTAAATGTTTAAAAGAGGTATGGGACACTTTGGAATGTTTAATGAATATTCTCTTAAAGAATGTTCTTAATGATTATCTTTTCAATATCACTTCCTTTTGTGATTGTTAACTTTATATTAAAATAATAACTTTATTTTAATAATTTTTATTGGAAATTTACTTTAATATACATATAATCATACAACTAATATTAGTATTTCCTAAACCATACAACATTTTTACATACAATGTTCACTTTGACAGTTATTTGATTAACTAAGAATTATTGATAAATCCATATTCTTTTTTAAATATAGATATTTGATAAGGAATATTATTGATTATTGATTATTGGATATTATTAATTATTAAGACTAGTAATGATAGGTGGGACACATACTTTATATATCCCCTCGATACATTGATAGGTTCTCATGAGACGATTGAGTTGTCCAAATTAAACAAATTTATATCCGTAGTTTTAATCATCTTGGGAAATGTCTTGATGGTATAGGTTTTAATGTGACTTAAACATGATGTCTAATTATTAATAATTTCATTCATATATATTTTATTTATTATTAATCCATGATATTTTTTGTTGACATATCTATGGATACATTTTATTTTTAGTTCATTGATTAAATAAAATGTGTTTTAGTTTCTTACCTTTCCATATTTAACTTTACTTATATAGTTATTTGAATGAAATGTGTTATATATTATTTACCTTTACATGTTGATTTATTCTCATTGATTTATTATTGTTTCCACTTTACTTTCCTTTACTGAGCATTTGATCCCACCCTTATTATGTTTCCTTTTCCCAGGTTATCAAGAAGAAATCTTTGAATAAGAGTTCAAGGATGAAGTTTATATCATTTTATTATGTATCATGTTTGTATTTTCTATTTAATAATGTATTATGGGTATATTGTATGTAATTTTGAATTACAATACTACTAAACTGACCAATCCTTTGGGATTTGATTCAATGTAATCATGCCAATGTAATAAGATAATGCCCCAGCTTTGGGCTTCTGGGGTCGGGGCATTACATACCTATCATGAAAAAATATACATCTTTAATGGATTTGTGATCCCACCAGTGCTAGATTTCAATATTTTTAAGGCTAAAAAAACTTCTTGTGAAGCCTCTTCAAGTGTAAACTTCATCTTATCCAAGATTTTAGGGTTAAAAGGTTAGGGTTTTGGTAAGGGATGGTTCAAAATAGGTCTATTATTAGGTTTTGAGAAATGTGAGTTGATTTAGATTATGATTTGGTTTATTAGAATCATTTATATCTTGATGTAAAATAAATCCTGGGAAAATAAATAAATCCTATTTACAATGCTTGAAAAAACTTATGATAGTTTTAGGATAAAAGATAAACATTCAACGTTATGTTCAATATAAGCAGAACATATCATTAAAAATCAATTATCAAAATAAATTGAATAAATTTCATAAAAAATAACTTAAATTAATTAAATAAAATTATAATAAATTATACATAGTTAATAAATTTTAATTCATGTATGATAAATTCAGTCTCTCACAATTCATAAGCTTTCTAAAAATCATATCAAACTGATGTTCAATGCCAACAAATTCAAGAGTGATATCCCCTTTTAGAAAATGACATCTCAAAAATTGATTTCTAATATATATGTGCTTTTTTACTTGAACGAGATACCATATTTTTAGAAATATTAATTGCACTTGTGTTATCAAAATTTATAGGTACATGCTTTAATTGATATCCATAGTCTGACAATGTGCATTTCATCAACATAATTTGTGCAAAAAAACTACCTTCAACTATTTATTCAGATTTATTAGTCGATAATGACATATAATTCTTCTTCTTATTACCCCATGATACTATATACTTTCTTAAAAAGTGATAGATTCTATAGGTTAAACTTTTATCTTACTTAAATCCATCAAAATCAACATCTAAATAGATAATTAAATCAAAACAATTACCTATATACTAGAATAATATTAAGTTGGTTGTACTTTTTGAGGCATTTAAAAATTATTTTAATAAAAATAAAATGATATTCCTGAGAATTTAATTAAAAGTGAAAGCACATACACACACTATATACAATGTTATATTGTATAGTTATTAAGTAAATTAAAATCCCAATCATACCTCTATAAATAGTTTGATTAATTGGTTTCTCAGTTTCATCAAGATCCAATTTACAAGTGGTTATCATTGGAGTATCACTTCCATTTGAGATATCCATTCCAAAATGTTTTCAAATATATTTAATGAAATTAATTTTATTTAAAATAATTCATTTATTTTAAAAGATTTTAAATATTAGAAAGAATTTTAGTTCACCCATCAAACTCATTTCAGATTCATTTTGCATTAATTTTGAAAATTTAGCATACAAAGAATATATTGAAGAACCAAATATAATATCATAAACATATATTTTTTTCAAAAAAAACATACTTTGAGGTTATTTTTATAAATAAGGTAGAATAAACAACACATTTTGTAAAACCATTTGAAATAATAAAATTTTTGAGTCCATCATACCAATCTATATGAGCTAGTTTTAAACCATAAAGTGTTTTTTTTCAATTTTAAAACATGATTCATAAAATGAGGATTTTAGAAGCTAGGGTTTTTTTCTAAAAAAACATCCTCAAAAATATAATCATTTAGAAAATAACTATTTACATAAATTTGATATAAATTTAAATTTAAATGTTCTTCATAGGAAAGCAGTATCCAAATGGATTCAAGTCTAGATGCAGGGGAAAATGTTTACTTATAGTTAATACCATCTTCATGACTATGTTCTTATTCCACTAGTCTAGCTTTATTTCTAATAATTATTATAGATTCATTAAACTTGTTTTTAATTAATTCTTTAGTTTTAGTTCCGCTATTTATATCTCTAAGAAACATTTAATAGGAAGTCATTATGAGTTATAAATGTCCTGGGTAGTGTGGTACTAGTTGAAGAGTCCACTTTGTGTATGAGTTGTATTTTTTCCAATGGTTGTTATTGGTTTTCAATGGTATTCAATGAAATAAAAATATTTCATTGATGTCAATATGTTTATGAAGTTTGAAATAAATAATTTATTATAAGTTATGTTGAAGCATCTAAGATATACAATCTTGATAACAATGTGAATGTAGCTTGAATGAATGGATGAATAATAAAGTAATCAAGTATTATTATATTAAGGAAGTTATTTTGAATTCTTTGAGTTACCATCAGTGATGATTTATGAAATTATGTTAAAATGAAAAGAATTGTGCTCATAGTGTTTGGAACAAGCACATTTTATACTATAATATAGAATGAATATGATCTATATAATGGTGGTTTTAGATTGTATGAAGAATTTTAGGGAGAATAGTTAAGATGATTTGATGTTGAAGAGTTATTTGGAATTTATATTCCAAGAAGATAATAAGAATAGGAATTAAAAAATATCATAAAAATGTTTATTTTCATGAAGATACTTTGAAGAATAATCCCATGAAATATATATATTATTGCATGAGGATTTATTTGGTGGCCATGAATTTGAAGGCGATGTTGTGAAATGGCTTGATATTATATTCTATACTTAGAATATAATGTAAGTATTTTTTAGAGAACCTTATGTTAAAAAATAGTCCAATGATTAGCTATCCAATTAGGGACCACCTCAACCACATATATGGGACCCTTTGGTTAACCTTGTGGGAGGAAGCCGACCTAGCTAGCTAGCCATAATGGCAGGAGGAAGTGAGAGGATAGATCCCACATGAAACTCTTAGGTTGGTGCGCATGGAACATGCATAGAATGAACAAAGGTTCCCAGGTGGGATAGAGTAGGTGATGAATGTCCCATACAGGTTGTGAGTAAAGGTGTTATAGGTTTCGACCTTAGTGTCAGATTGAGCAAGAAATGGACACAAAAACACTTATTAAGGAGCACCATCCTGATCGAAACATCAATGTGGGATAGACAAAGTGAAGTTGGTAATATTACTCTTCTTTAATGATATATACATAATTTGGTAATTTGATATGAAGTGATCTAAAGATCATTGAGCCTCCATATATTCATCTCCTTTTTCCTAATATGAGAGATACTCGACTCTGACCTTTCTATGGATGACCACCACTGACAATCGGGCCATGCATCTAGAATCAACTTTGGGGATAGAAACAAAATCTATTTTATGATTCAATATTCATGAATGATTTATGTGATACTCATTCAATCAAAAATATGAAGAATATGCTTTAGTCAAATACAAACTAAGATGAAGAGTCTGTGTTACACATCCATTGTAGATGAATGAGTTAGAGCATGAGGAGGAGCATGCAATCATTATTGAATGAATGTGGAGTGTCTTCTTATAAGAAGAGACACCATAATTTAGGGAATCAAGAATCCCACTCTTGGAGAATAAAAATTATGATATATTATAGTGCTTAAATATATCAGTACCTCCAATCATTGACCCAATATATTTTTTAAGGATTTAAGTTGGTAATTGAATGAGGCAGAGGTGGCGACCCTTTAATATAAATATAAAACCCCCAAGGCTGATCAATGTGTTACCTCTCACGTTTCATACTAGATATATCCTTTTTCATAAAAATAGTACCTCTTTGAGTGTTATTTTACATGATAAAGAAAAAAGATCCAAGAGCCTCCTAATATATGAGAAAAAGGGTGTTCCATGCTTATATATAGCATAAAGGAGATCCACATAATATATTACATGAATAAGAAGATACATGGACCTTCAACTTGTGTTTTCACACTCAAAGTAAAACATGATGAATTATTCTGTAAGCCAGTGTTGTTTAGTTTACTCGCATTATGTTTATGTGAAGAAATTGTTACTATTCTCTCAAAGACAACTTGTCTGTGTAAAGGAAGAAGGCATTGTGATCCTGTGTACTTAGTTACATAAATAAGAACATTTTATGAATTGCACATGCTTGTAAAAAGAATTTTTTATGAAAATTTACACTTGAATAAAGATAATAAAAGTAGGAAATCATAAAATGTAGTAAACATAAAAAGGCATTATTTTCATTTACCTGTGTTAAAAAAATAAATAAAGAATAAAGTGAAACAGTTCATGCATGCTTCCATGAATACATGGAAAGAAGATTATTTGAGACACCCAAAATAGATTCAAATATAGCACACATAATAACAATACAAATTGATGAATGCGTTGGGGTTTTATGTGACATGAATGATAAATTACATGAATGAAGTATATATGATCTATTTAGGTTGATAATTCAAGAAGTGAACCATCTTCATTTTTTGAAAAATCATTCTTGAATGAAATAATATTGAAACTGTAGTGAAATTTAGTGGAATAAATATTTACTGCACCAAGAAGAAAAATTTTGATTTGATATTTTATTAAAGAAAAATAATTGAATTTAGATAATGAAAAGATGATATTTCATTGATTCAATAATCATAATGGAGGTTTTCGATTCTATAAAGTCCAAACATTTAGGGAAATAGAAGGAAGAAGAGAGGTTTGACCAGATACTGAACAAAGTTGTGATTATCACTGGGGTTGAAGAAGAATTATGAGATTATCAGTCCACAACATATTCATATTATTATGAATTAATTCAGATAAATAAAGAAGATAAAATTTCAATTTTATCCTATTAATAATAATAATAGTTTCTTTCTTTCTACTATGAAAGTAACAAAATAAATAAGAAGAAAGTGAAAAATCAAAGCAACACTATGACATCCAAAAAAAGTATCATCTAGTGGAAGAATTTCTTGGTGACCTTAATAGGTAAAAAATTTATTCAAAGGTAGTATAAATAACTATCCAGGATATGTAAAACAAGAATTTTAAATTAAATATAGTGCAATACAAGTGAAATGATATTGTTTACTTTTTATAACCATGCTTAAAGAACTATTTTCTAATGGCTGCATGGTATTTAATTATTTTCAAACCATGCTAAGGACTAGATACTTTTATTGAGTAGTGAACCATGTAAAAATATAATTTTAAATATTTGACTTCTTTCATATAGTTACATGTGATAAATAAAATAGAATAATATAATAAATATCCTAATAGGCCTAAAAGGCAGAAGGGATAAAAGTTAGAATTGGTGAAAAGTTCCCAACACCGATTCACACCCCTCTCAGTGTTGATCATATCCCATAGTGGTCCTATTAATTGGTATAAGAGATCAGGATTTAATCTATTAGATTCTATAATTTAAAATTATTATCTTTTAAATATTTGAGTTTCCTTCCTATATTAAAAATGAAGTGAGGTTTTGTTGAAGATTCAGTTGTCTCTGAGTATAAGTATATATCTACTAAGATTGTGATGAACATGATAAAGAAATAGAAAATTAATATGAAGAAGAAATCCATATTATCAAAATAAGAGAAATTATCATTTTCTCTATGACTTTTCAATAGTGAATACATATTAGGATTTGAAAGTAAAAAGAATATGGATCAATTTTCCACCAAGGTGAAGGGAAACATTATAAGGGCCCAACTATAAACATTACATAATCTTGAGATAAGTAAATAATTAAACTTTAATTCACATAAAGAATATTTTAAGGTTTATAGAATTATATAATTATGTCATAACTCATACATAAAAACTCAAATATTACAAGTATACACTACTACTCACTATCTATTTTTTTTCATAAAACAAAAACTTTTAAAAAGAAACATGGTTTCATTTAATGTTGAAACAAAATAACTTTTCCTTGATGCCATCCTTGACTATATTATTCTTTAAGTCTTGTATTTTTTTTTTCAAAATATGGGATGAGAATAAAAATCTCAATAAGGGACACCTAAATAAGGAAAACTGTTAGTCTTGAAAAAACATGTAAACCATGAATAATTTATCATAAATCAATCCTTTTTACCTTTAAAAATTAGTAATTACACTTAACTGAATATAATCTTACTGGTTACCCTTTTTGTAATCAAAATATTACATTAAAAACCATATAAAGTAACATATAACATATAAATGTAACTTGGGACATAATCATACTTAAATGGAATAACCATACGGTCTACATCCACACATATCACTAAATGGAATAGCCATACGTCCAACTTCCATACCCAATGCATTGGAGGTTATAACATAACCAACCATCCTTGGTTTATCAAAGAACCACCCATATTTGGTTTATCATGCAACCAACCATGTTTGTTTTATCATGCAACCACACATCAATTGTCAAAGTACCATTATATAACCACAACACATAAAAGATTTCAATTGTTAACATTTCACTCATAAAATTTTCAATCACAAGGAATCATTATAAGATACAATCAAAACATTATTAAAACTATTTTCAATACCAAAATACCTGAAAATAAAATATGATATTTATTTTTCTTTCAATTTTTTTGGATTTTAGAGGAAGAAAAATACCAAAATGGTCACAACGACAGAAAAGTCATTGTCACTGCGTACGCTAAAAAATATTTTTTTGTCGTTTAGTAAAACTCTTCATAGAAAAAAGATTCATTTTGAAAACATTTGAATGAAATTAAAATAAAAATGGGTTTATTATAGACCATATAAAATAATGTGGTGTATATTATCAAAATATGCCTCAATGAAAGGAGATTGAGACGAAGTCCCTTACCTTGAGTTCAACTTGTCTAATATGTTCCTTGTTCTTACTGAATAATAAACTTAGGTAAATTTATAATTTATTGAGAATTTTTTTTAAGTTTATTATTTATTTTACATCACTTATTACCATAATATAAAAATTACATAATTATTTAAGTTCATATCAGATGTTTTGTTGATATTTGGTACTTGAGTCAAGAATGAACTTGTTTTGATGTAAATTTTCCATGGGATCAAAATTACACCATATCCAAAATAGAATTAACGATCTCTATATAATATATATCAAGTATATATGTATTTAGAATAATCTATAATATTTAGAGATAATAAATGAAATGCATTGTTTATGGAGATGGTAGGCCGTACGTATGCACGAACGCTACTTTTATTTCTTTGTCATATTAAAAGAATAATAATTAAATAATATAAATGTATATTATAATACCAATATTATATTAATTTAATTTATGTTTCATATTTTTAATAAAACCATCCTTTATATGTTCCATGTATTGTGGGAACAAGTCAGATCGCTTTGAGGGGGCGGTAGTCCGCACTTCCTTAAATGAAATTATCATATTTACACAACATAGAATGCATAAAAGTATGTTATAAATAAAAATTAAAAAATAATATATAAAATATAATTATAAAATATATCATATGTAAAAATAGTGTTCATTATAGTGTCCATCAAGATAGGTGGTAAGGGAAAATTGAACAATCATCGTTTCATGAGGCAATAGTTCACCGTACACAAAAAAAGTACTTTCGTTACCCATTAAATGGAGGTGTGTGTAATTGTATATTGAAAACTTAGAATAAAAATATGCTAGTATATTTAGGATACTGTATTTGTTATGTAATTATATAATAAAAGTAGTTTAGGGAGTAGATAATTGAAATTAATCTAAATAGCATGGGAGAAGGCGTTACCTCTTAATCAGGTAACTTCTTTTGGTTTATACCAAAAGGCTTCCATGAGAGACTTTATTCCATAAGTTATGCTTCTAGGATAAGGGTAGGGATTATAGGAAGACTTTTGGGTATTTATTGGTGGAACCAAAGGGTTCTTGAAGTGTGTGTATTAGAGAAGAGAGAGTACCTTTTTATAGGAGAGGTAAGGGGTAACCTTGGAAACTCTTAAATTATTAAATTAATATAAATTAATTTTTTAATTAAAAAGGATAAAACTTGTGATATTTCATAGATAAGATGATTATAGTTAGAAATAATCTCATCCAATTATTTTTAGACATGTATTGATTTTATTTTAAACCTTATCTTTTCGGTTTACCCTTAACTATTCTCTTTAAATTTTAATTGTGGTAATAAAATTTTTATTATTAAGAGGCTATTAATTTTACTTATATGGAGTAAATTTCCTATAATTAGAAACTTAATAAAATTTTAAATCTTATAAAATTCACTTTGTGATTTTAAAAAATATTTAGTATTTTTAAATAATTTAATAAATTACTATTTTTATAAAACATCAATTATGTCAATTTTTACACTATTCATTTTATTGAATTTAAATAAAATCTAAACAGAGTGATAACTTCAAAAAAATAAATTTAATAGTATTTTAACATGTCATATTCACCTATAAAAATAATTTATGATATAAATTATGTCAAATAATATTTATTTTAATATTTATAATATCATTTATTTGATTCATTCATTAATAAAGCAATCACTGCATCATTATTGTGTCATAATTAAATTTAATTATTTAACATCTGAAAACAATAAATAAAATACCAGGATGTAGGAAATAGTTTTAGCTTTATAATTAATATTTATATTTGAAGCAATAAATTATATAAAACAATATTAAATTTTTTTTATAAAGAAGATATATGTTTATATCATATTTTCCTTTAAAATAAAAGTTATAAGTGTCACAATCACACCTAAGTGGCTTCCAATGACCAAATTTTCATCCGAAGAGTTTTCTTGGTCTACCATATTTTGTAAAATAGGATTATGACAAGTATTAGGGTAGTTTTATATTATTATAATATTATTTTAACCCTTATTTACCGGATTTATCCTTTAACCATGGTAAATAAAAATAATTACTAAAGTTACTATTCATCATCTACAAAAATAAAATGTACATATTTACATAATTTGGAAATTCTAATTCGAAATATAAAATCCATTTTTCCAAATTCAAAATAAATAATTTTCAGTAATTAATTTAAAATTAATTCCTATTGTCAAAATGAGAAAACAAGTTTTTTAAAAGTAAAAATCATCAAAAGATTGACATGTGTTTATATCAAATTTCAATGTGAAATTAGATCCAATGACCAAAATTGGATTAAATGAAAAAAAATAATCCAAAAATTTAAGAATAATTCAAAATATAATCTAACAATACAAATAAATTAGGTGAAAATGCAGTTTTGAATAAAAATGCAGTATTTTTCACTATTCATTAAAATATGAATTTTATCAGAAAAATACCAAAATTTCAACCAAAGTAAAGTTTTATGTTCCACTTCCAAATAAGAAGTTAATTTTGTTAAATATAATATATAAAATTTTCAATAACTATATTTAAAAATGCTTCGCTATCAAAATGTGGTAAAACTACCTTTTAAAAAATGTTAGAGTATTTTATGCTTAAAATTAGATTCATTCTCATTTTAAGTCTCTAAAATGTATTTAAAGAATGTAAAATCATTTAAAAAACATGCGTGAACATAATATATTTTGTTCTGTTTATTTCCACCAATAAAAAGACGAGACATTAACTACCATTTAAAACAATAATATTAATAATGTATTAATTTTCGGTAAAACTCAGTTTTGTGTGCAATGTATGATTTTAGAGAAACCCATTGTTGCATGTTGGGTATTCTATCAAACAAATCATACCATTTAATGTAAAATTAATATCTTATTCATAAATATTAATAGACATAAAAATTTATTATTCTATAAATACCTAGGATGTTATATCCTTCCCCCCTTTTGGGAATTGTGTCCCTGAAATTTTATTTACTTATCAAATAAGTGGGGGGTATTTATCCTTTATAGCATTTTAAGATTCCCATATTGCCTCTTCAACCATATGGTTTTCCACAAAACCTTAAACTAAAAAATTACCTTATTCTACAACACTTTCTCTCTATAATCAATAATCTATATTGACTGTTCCTTATATAAAATATTCGCTTCCAACTAAACTACTTTTGGACTCAAAACATGAGATGGATCTGGAATATACCTTCTTAATAATGAAACATGAAGAAAATTGTGTACTTGGGATAAACTCAGAGGTAAAGCCACTCAGTAGGCAACTAACCCAACTTTATTCAAGATTTCATAGGGTCTAATTAATTGTAGAATCAACTTCCCCTTATTAACAAAATGCATCACACTTTTACATGGAGAAACTTTGAGAAAATATTGATCACATACCTTAAATGAAAGATCCTACCCCATGTTATCCACACAACTCTTATGACTGCTCTATGTTTTCCTCATGTATCTCTGTATCAACTAAAATTTCTACACCATTTCCTATACCAATTCTAGTCCCATATACTTCCTTTCACCTACTTTATCCCATAAATATGGAGTTCGACACTAATTTCTATATTGTTCCTTAAATGGTTCCATATATATACTGAAATGAAAACTGTTATTAAAAGAAAAATCCTCCAAAGAAATATATTGATCCCAACTTCCCTATTAATCCATTGAACAATCACGTATCATATCCTCCAAGCTCTTAATTGTTTGTTATGTCTGCCCATCAGACTGAGGATGAAAATCTGTACTGAAATTTAATTTAATTCCAAATAACTTCTAAAGGCCTTTCCAAAAGTTATAAGTGAACCTGGGATCATGATCAGATAAAATGGAGAAAGAAACTCCATGAAACTTGACTATATCATTAATATACAACTAATAAAGTTGATTTATAGACTAAGAATCTCAAATATGAAGAAAATGAGCAGATTTAGTCAATCGATCAACAATAACCCCGATCGCATTGTTACCTCAAGAATTATTTGGGAATTCCACTATGAAATCCATGGATATATTTTCCCATTTCCACTCTAGTACTGGAAAAGGATGAATAATCCCCTTTGGAAACTGTTGTTCTGCTTTCACCTACTGACAAGTCAAATACTCACAGAAAAATTAGCAATATCTCTGTTCATTCCATACCAACATTAATACTCTCATAGATCTTTGTACATATTAGTACTACCAGGATGAATTGAAAATGGAGAACTATGAGATTCACATAACAACTCTTTCTTAAACTATGAATCACAATGCACAAATAAACTCTTACCAAATATTAAAACATAGTCTTTATCAATGTTAAATTTATTTAACTTACCCTTCTGAACCAATTATACCTTTTTCTGCAAATCACTATCTTCCTTATGCGGTTTCTTAATTCTGTCTGATAGAGATGATTTAAATGACACCTAAAACAAAATAGAGGAATTACCTTCACCAAAAACTTCCAATTCAAAATTCATCAAATTAATAACCAAAGGATCTCATTAAAAACGTAGCATGGTTAATGTAGAATTACTCTTTCTACTCAAAGAATCAGCCACATTATTTTCTTCTCTCAGATGGTAATTAATTATGTAATCATAATCCTTGATTCATTAAAACCATCTCCTATGTCTCATGCTCAATTCTTTATAAGTAAATATATATTTCAAAATTTTGTGATTAGTATATATTTCACACTTTACGCCATACAAATGATACCCCCAAATTTTTAATGCAAAAAAGTAGATAATTATAAATCATGTGTAGGGAAATTTAACTCATGAGGTTTCAAATAACATGAAGCATAAGAAATTACCTAATCATTATTCATTAGGACACAACTAAGTCCTTTCAATGAATAATCACTGTAGATAACAAATTTACCATTCCTGGAAGGCAAGGCCAAAACTAGAGCATTTACCAATTTTTTTCAGTTCCTGAAAACAATCATCACATTATTTTGTATATATGAACTTAAGTCCCTTATGTGTTAACTTAGTTAGTGGTCTAGATAACCAAGAAAATTTTTCAACAAAACTTTGGTAATAACCCACTAATCCAAGAAAACTATGAATCTTTGTGATATTGGTAGGTCTTGGCCACTCTTTAACAAATTTTGTTTTAAAAGGGTCAATAGTTATACCATCTTTAGAAAAAATATGACCAAGCAATGAAATTTTTTTCAACCGAAATTCACTCTTACTAAACATTCCATGTAGTTTATTTTCTTATAAGGTTTGAAAAACAATCCTTAAGTGACTTTCATATTCTTTATGGATTTTAGAATATACCAAAATATCACTTATAAACACAACCACAAACTGATCAAAAAACTAATAAAAGACTCCATTCATGAGATTCATAAATACAAAAGATGAATTAGATAACCCAAAGTGCATAACTATAAACTCATAATTCCCATATATCATGTAAAACACTGTATTTGGAATGTCATCCTCCTGCACCTTTAGTTGATGGTACTCAGACCTCAAATCAATTTTCAAAAAATACTGAGCTCCCTAGAGTTAATCAAACAAATCATCGATATGAGGAAATGGATAATTGTTATTAATATTTATGTTATTCAAGTATCTTTACTCAATAAAATGTCTTATAAAACCATATTTATTTTTCACAAATAAAACAGGAGCACCCCATGGTGAAGTTCTAGGTCGAATGAAACCTTTATCAATCAATTATTGAAAATATATGTTCAATTCCACCAATTAAACTTGATATATTCGATAAGGAGGTTTAGAAATAGACTTATCATCATGTAATAAATAAATAGTTAATTTTACCTCCTGATTAGGAATAATATTAGGAAATTAATCAGGAAAATCATCTGTGAATTCATTCACTACTGAAATGTCACTAATCAAAACTGTTAACTTATTTTCAACAACATGATCTAGATAAATTTAACTACCATATTTAATCAATATCTATGATTCTTGGTATATTATCAAAGGTATGAAATAATTTAATAAAAATTTATTGTCTTTACAATATATTTTAGCATGATAAACTAAAATCCAATCCATACCCACAATGAAATCAAATTCCACTATGGGAAGTTCAAAAAGATCTATAGAAAATACTATCCCACTAATGATAATAAGAAGATTGCTATAAATCTTGGTTGCTTTAATAATTACAATGAGAGTTTTTAACAAAATTTATATATCACATTCACGAGGTTCTATTTCCAATTTACTTACAAAGCACTCAGAAATGAATTAATGTGAAGATCCAGAGTCAAATAGAGTATTGGAATATTTTAAAAAAACCTATATCATACCCATGAAAACTTCATTTTATGGTCCCACATCAACCATAGTAGTAGAAAAATATTTTTCCACACCCTCATGCTTTCAATCTTTCTAGTTTCCACCCTGAGTAATCAACTTTGGACACACTTTGGAATAATGACCTAACTCATTGAAACTGAAGCATCTTATCACTGGTTTTTCATTGCATGCCTGATAATCTTACTTATAGTTATGAGAAATATGACCAGTATTACTACATCATAATAACTTCCTAGACTTTGAAATAAATTCTCTAGGATTATTTTTACCACACTTATCACAAGTTTGAAATTTAATTTTCTTACCTCTAGACTTCTTTGATGAATGCTTTCCCATTTCTTGAAAACTATATTGCTTTATTTTTTTGCTCTCATAGAACACATGATCATCAAAAAAATCCATTTATACCTTCTCAGCTCATCATACAAGTTTTTCATATCTTTTGAACTCACGAGAAGCTAATTACCTTTGATATTTCATCTTCAATTCTAAGTAAAACCAATTTATCTTACTATCAATATCCCAGATAAAATTTGGGGCATAACCTGAAAAATTGGTGAAATTTTCTTCATATATAGCGACAAAATATTCCTCCTTTTGTATCAATTCCAATAATTTATTTTCCATCCTAATTTGAAAAACTTTAGGAAGATATTTCTCAAGGAAGATGTTATTGAATTCATCCAATTCCATGGAATCAATCTCTTCACTTCCTCTGATATTTTTAATCATTGACCACCACTGATCATCTTCAACTTCAAAATGATAAAAAACAAGACTAACCTTTTGATTGTCTGAACACCCCATTACATCAAAAATATTTTCTAGTGCTTTAATCCACCCTTCAATTTGCACAGGGTTAGATGATCCTTTGAATGATGGGGGGTGTTGCCTCATGAAATGCTCCACTACTGACATATTACTCTGCGATTTATCTAGTTAATCTCATGCATGGACACCACCACCATTTATCGCTAAAGTAAACTAATCCATCACTGTAAAAAATTGTTCTGTTCTAATTCTGACTATCTCAAGATGCTAATTTCGAGGTCGTTTTCATTAGTATGTCATCCCAGCACAGCTACCCTATTTCCTCTATGGAAAACCATTTTGAATAGACACATCTTAGATGAATCAAAAAGGAAATATTCAAATTATATATCACTTAAATTATAACACAAATTAAAAACCATTTATGTATATTATATTAACAATATCCTAACCCCTAAAGTTATCTAAACCAACATATGATACCAACTATAATTCCCCAACCTTAAACATTACATAATCTTGAGAGAAGTCAATAATTTAACTTAAATTCACATCAAGGATCTTTTAAGGTTTATATAATTAAAGAATTAGGACATAACTCATACATAACAACTTAAATATTAAAAGTAGACACTTCCACTCACTATCCGTTTTTTTCATAAAACAAAAACTTTTTAAAAGAAACATGGTTTCGTTTCATGTTTAAACAACACAATTTTTCCTTGATCCCATTATTGACTCTATTCTTCCTAAAGTCATGTGAAATTTTTTTCAAAACTTGGGATGAGAATAAAAATCTCAGTAAGGGATATATAAAAAAATAAAACCGTTAGTCTTGGGAAAACATGTAAACCATGAATACTTTATCATAAAGTAATCCTTTTCACCTTTAAGAAATAATAATTAAACTTAACTGAATATAAGATCATTTCTTACCCTTTTTGTAATAAAAAAATTACCTTAAAACCCATATAAAGTAACATATAACATACAAAGGTAACTTGTGACATAATCATACTTAAATGGAATAACCATAAGACCGACTTCCACATATATCACTAAATGGAATAGCCATATGACCGACTTACTTAACCAATGCATTGGAGGTTATAACGTAACCAACTGTCATTGGTTTATCATGGAACCACCCGTATTTGGTTTATCACATAACAAACCATCTTTGGTTTATCACATAACCAACTATAAAATTTTCAAGTACCATTATATAATCATAACACATAAAAGATTTCAATTGTCAACATTTCACCCATAAAATTTGAAATCACAAAAAATAATTATAGGATATAATCAAACCATTATTAAAACCATTTTAAATAACAAAATACCTGAAAAGGGAATAGGGTATTTATTATTATTTTGAAAATATTTTGTCTTGTAGAGGAATCCAAATACAAAAATTGTCACAGTGGTGGAAAAGTCATTGTCGTTGCATCTGTTAAAAAACATTCCTTTTCTCATTTAGTAAAATGCATCATAGAAAAAAGATTCATTTCAAGAAACTTTGAATGAAATTAAAATTGAAAGGATTTTTTTATACACCTTATAAAATAAGGTGGTGTATATTATCAAAATATGCCTCAATGAATGGAGATTGAGACGAAGTCCCTTACCTTAAGTCCGACTTGTCTCATATGTTCCTTATTATTAATAAATAATAAACTTATGTTAATTTATACTTACTTGGTAACATTTTTTAAGTTTATTATTCCTTTTATATCATTTATTAAAATGTTATAAAAATATATAATTATTTAAGTTCATATCAGACGTATTATCAATATTTGGTACTTGAGTAAAAAATGAACTTATTTTGATGTAAATTGTCCATGTGGTAAAAATTACATCATCTACCGAATAGTATTTAAGATTTAAATATAATATATATTCAGTATATATATTTATAATAATCTATAATATTTGGATATAATAAATGGAATGCACCGTTCATGGAGACTGTAGGTCGTATGTACGCATGAATGCTACTTTCATTTCTTTTTCATATTAAAAGAATAATAATTAAATTATATAAATGTATATTATAATACCATTATTATATTTATTTCATTTAAGTATTATAGGTTTAATAAAACTATCCTTTATGCATTCTATGTATAGTGAGAACGAGTCATATCACTTTAAGGGGGCGGTAGTCCACACTTCCTCCAACGAAATTATCGTATTTACACAACATGGAAAGCATAAAGGTATATTCTAAAAAAAATTATAGAAGTATAGAAACAATATAAATATAATATATATCACATGTAAAAATATTTTCCCTTATAATGGCCACCATGAGTGGTGGTAGGGGAAAATTGAACAATCATCGTTTTGTAAGGCAGTAGTTCGCCTTACATAGAAACTGTATCTTCATTATCCATTAAATAGAGGTGTGTGTAAGTGTAGATTGAAACCTTAGAATAAAAAAATCCCAGTATATTTATGATATTTTTGTTGTTATATAATCATATAATAAGAATAGTTCAGGTAGCGGAGAATGAAAATGAAACTAAAAATCACGAGAGAAAGTGTTACCTCTTAATCAGGTAACTTATTTTGGTTTATAACAAAAGGCTTCCTTGGGAGGATTTATGCACTAAGGTAGGCTTCTAGGATGATGGTAGGTATTATAGGAATATTTTTAGGCAGTTCTTATAAGAAAAAGGGTTTTTAAGTGTGTGTATTAGAGAAGAGATGGTACCTTTTTATAGGAGATGAAAGGGTCACCCTTGGAAACTCTTAAATTATTAAATTAATATAAATTAAATTTTAATTAAAAAGGATAAAAAATGGGATATTTTGAAGATAATATGAGTATAGTTATAAATCCTTTCATCAAATAATTTTTATACATGTATTTATTTTATTTTAAACCTTATCTTTTCTGTTTACCCTTAATTATTCTCTTTTAATTTTAATTATGGTAACAAAAGTTTAATTATTAAGAGGCTATTAATTTTACTTATACGGGGAAAATTTCCTATAATTGGATAATTAATGAAATTTTAGACATTATAATTTTCACTTTGTGATTTTAAAATATTTTTAGAATTTTTAAATAATTTAATAAATTACTATTTTTATAAAACATCAATTATGTCAATTTTTACACTATTCAATTTATTAAATTTAAATAAAATTTAAAAAGAGATACAACTTAGAACCAAAACATTTAATATTATTTTAACATGTCATATTTATCTATAAAAATAGTTTTTGACATAAATTATTTCATATGATATTTATTTTAATATTTATAATATCATTTATTTGATTCCTTCATTAATAAAGCGATCACTGCATCATTATTTTGTCATAATTAAATTTAATTATTTAATGTATAAAAATTATAAATAAAATACCATGATGTAGGAAATCTTTTTATCTTTCTAATTAATATTTATAGTTGAAGATATAACTTATATAAATCCATATTAATTTTTTTAATAAGTAGATATATGTTTATAACATATTTTCTTTTACTTTAAATTAAAAGTTATAAGTGTCATAATCACACCCAAGTGGCTTCCAAAGGAAAATATTTTATCCCAAGGGTTTTATTGGTTGGTAATATCTTATCCAATAATATTAGTACAAGTTTTAGGGTAGTTTTATATTATTATAATATTTTTTTTACCCTTATTTACCTGATTTACCTTTTAACCGTGGTAAATAAAAATATTTACTAAAGTTACTATCCCTCATGTCCAAAAATAAAAGGGACATATTCAGATAATTTGGAAATTATGATTGAAAATATAGAATCCATATTTCCAAATTAAAAATAAATAATTTTCAGTAATTAATTTAAAATTAATTCCCATTTTCAAAATAAGAAAATGAGTTTTTTAAAGTAAAAACCATTAAATGATTGTCACACATTTATATAAAATTTCCATGTAAAATTACCTCCAATTACCAAAATTGAATTAAATGATAAATAAATATAAATATAATTTAGAAACAATTAAAAATATAATCTAACAATACATATAAATTAGAAGAAAATATAGTTTTGAATTAAAATACAATATTTTTCACTATTCATTAAAATATGAATTTTATCAGAAAAATACCAAAATTTCATCCAAAGTAAATTTTGATGTCCTACTTCCAAATAAAAAGTTTATTTTTTTAAATATAACACATGAAATTTTCAAAAACTATATTTAAAAAGGGTTCTCCATCAAAAGGCGATAAAACTACCTTTAAAAAAATATTAGAGTATTTTATGCTTAAAATTTGATTTATTCTCATTTTAAGCCTCTAAAATTTATTTTATTAATGTAAAAACATTTAACAAACATGTGTGAATATAATATAGTTAGTTATATTCATTCCTACCAATACAACGACTAACTACCATTTAAAATAATAATATTAATAATCTATTATTTTTGGGTAAAACTCAGTTTTGTGTGCATCGTAAGATTTTGAAGAAACCCATTGTTGTGTTTTGGGTATGCTATCATAAAAAGTGTCCATTTTAACTTAAAATTAATATCTTATTCATAAATATTAATAGATATGGAAATGTCTTATTCTATAAATAGCTGATATATTACAAACATTCCCACTTCAAGAGAATCAAGATTGGTAAGTTGTCACGAGTTTTGTGAAAATTCTTATACAAAATTTCATAAACATGACGATTCTAGGAAAATTGATAATGATGATAATTATAAAACTCAAGATATATCATTTTATAGTTTAAGAAATATTCTGCATCGCATTCCCATAAAAACTGTCTCTCTTATTTTTGGAGTCCTTCAAACTATCTAGGAAGATATCACCTAGTTGTAAGAGGAAGATATTAATATATAGATGAATTTACAAGGAAAAAGTTATAGAATGTTTAAATCTCTCTAGATTGGATAGATCCTTTGAAGTGACAAATAGGGAGATCAAAATAAGTGCCTCAAAATGGATCAATGAAGTTGGTGAGATTGAGGGAGTCAAGATGGTTCTGGAAGAAAATATCCATGAACTTGAAGAGAAATTGAAGAAAAATATTTATGTCAGGGATTTAAAATTGAAAAAAAACTCAAGAAGATCAAATAAATTGACTCTTTGTTAAAATAATTTAAACTACATGAAAAAGAATCTGAAATAATTAATAAGTCTTATCAAGAAAAGATTATTATGATTGAAGATCAAAAAGTAATCCTCAATATGAAATTTCTATAATTTTAAGTTTAGTTGGCCAATATTGAGACTTCATAATAGAAGGAGATATTTTCTTTACTATTTAAGATCACTGGAGGATTTTAATGTTAAAATACCTCCAGCATGTGATAATAAGATCATGAATTTATTCAATTATATATCTCAAGCAACTATGAAGAAAGTGGTACCATCTATTCCATATTATACTAATGTTTCTAAATATGTTTCCAAAAATAGTGAAAGTTGAAAAAAAAATTGAATATATATGTATAAATAAAGTAAATTATAATCCTACCAATATGACTATAGTGGATACGAAATAGAGTGTGAAATATAGTTCTCCATTAAGATCCCAACAAACTATGAAGAAGATCCAAAAACTTCATATAGATGAAATTATAAGATCAATATTTATGGGTCAATGATGGTGTTGTAATAGATTTAGGCATTGCACATATGATTTTTGGTAAAATCCTATAAATTTTAAAGTACAAAGAAGTCTCATGTCAAGAAGGATCGTGGCATAGAATAAGAATAAACATCCATAGGTTAATAAAAATTTGTATACTACAAACAAATTTGGAAATATTGAAAATATATATAATGTATTCAAATATGGTGGTCACAATATTGGTACATGATCATCTCAATATGTATCAAAATATGATAAGAAAATATGACCATATAAGGTGGTTAATATTGAAGAATAAACCTTTAGAATTAAAAAAATGCTATAAAAAATATCCTAAGAAGATATTAAAGAAGAATGGGGAGAAGAACTTGTATTGAAAATTCAAGAAGGCGAATAAAGGTGTTGCATGCAAAAGATCTAATATGATGGATGAAACTTATAAAAATCAATATGCAACATCCAAAATTACTTCCAATATTCCTAATGACATGTTAGTTATATAGCCAAAAGATTTGGAATGAATGCGGAAAATGGAAGATTCACATGCTAAGACTTGTGAAAAAGGAAAATAAAATATTCCACATGATGAAGAAAAAATACATGAGAGGTTGTTAAAAAATGAAAACTCTTGTGTTAAATAAATTATGTGTGACAGATGTAACAAAGTTGGATATATTATAAAAGGTTGTTTAACCATTCTACCAAAATAAGAAGTCCCTAAGAGTGTTAATAATGCATCATCCATGAAGGTTGTTAATAAGAAAAACTTTTTACATAAATAATAAGTTAATGTGAAGAGATCTATGATTCCCTAACATATATCAAAATAGAAGTTTAGATGTGCAAGCATGAAGACTGGAGAAAATGGAATAACATGGTTAAGAAAACTATTTCAACCCTCCGGTTCACATTAATAATCAAGGAAAGATCCACTTTATTCTTTTAATATTATTGTATTGTATTTTGGATTATAATAAAGAAAATTTAAAGTAATGAAATTTGTTAGGGGGAGAACCTAATAAGTAGTGAGTGCTATCAATTATTGATAGTAAAGCTAAAGAATTCACCATCCTTGAATGACTCCTCAATTGGTATTCAAATAATAATATTATGTAGGATTATCTTTGATGAAGATGAATAATTTGCTATCATATCATAGAAAATAAGGATAATGAAGTTATCATCATGATTTGATCTTATATTTTGTATTATAAAGAACATGTATTGAAGAATATCATACTCGGTGAAGTTGTGGAAGTTTCCAAATCTATACCGTTATAAGTTGAAGATTCATATTGGTGTATTATCCAAACTAGAACATCTTAAAATCCATTCTTGAAGAGATTCACCATTATGAAGATGACTAGGAGTGTTTCCATTAAGGGGGATATAAACAAAGAAATACGAAGTTACTTCTAGAATAATTATTTTAATTTTTATTAAATATAAACATTATGGAATTCACCTAAATATCATGTCAATAGAAAATTTATTTTTTTCTTAATCTCTAATCCTTGGTTATCAAAAATAATAAACTTAACACATGTGGGGGGGGGGGTAATTGAATAAATCAATGTCATAAGAAATGTGGAAGTGTATAAGTGCTCCAAGTCTTCTTATCCTGAATATTTTACTTGAATGTTTTTGATTTGTTTGTTGAAGTGAGTATATGAGTTTTAGGTTGATTATTCTTTAAAAAGTTTCATATATTATTTAATTATATTTATATTAGAATAAAATTGGATGATCCTTAAATAAAAGTGTATGATTTCTTATTTAATGAGGTATCAAGATCAGTTTGTATTTTTTATCTGTGTGGTATAAATAAAATCCTCTTATTTTCTACAATGAGCAAGACTCATGTAGAATTAGAGTGAAATGATTAATGGCACATTTCTTAAGTATGAAATGATACCATTTTCTCATGAAATTTGTATTTATTATTAATAAGGGTGAGATAAAGATAAATTAAAGGTTATAAAATTAAATGGTTGATAAAGTAGAGATTCAAATATTGACACATTCATTTATAAAGAACATTGAAGGTGTTACCAACAAATACAAAAGGGGGATATTGAAGAGATCACTTTGTGCATGAGTAATATTTGTTTTAAATAGTTGTTATTGGTTATCAATGGTGGTCAATGAAGTAAAAATATTTCATCGATTCCAATATTTTGAATAATTTTGAAATAAAGGAGTTGCTGGAAGTTATTCAGAACCATCCAAGATATCCAAGACTGATAAAAAATTGAATGTAGCTTGGATGAATGGATGAAGAAGAAAGATATCAAATATTATTATCTTAAGTAATTTATTTTGAAGACTTTGAGTTTTCATAAGTGATTATTGATGAATTTATCTTAATGTGTAAATATTTTTCTCATAGTGTTTGGTGTAAGAAAATTGTGTACCACAATATAAAATTAAGATGATTTAACCAATGGTGGTTTTAGATTTGATGACTAATTTGAGGGATAATAATTAAGATGATTTTATGTTCAAAAGTTCTCTATAATTTATACTCCAAGAAGAGAATAATAAGAGGAATTAAATAATATCATGAAATTTTTTATTTTTATGAATATAATTTTAAGAAGAAGCCCATGAAGTATATATATTATTGCATGAAAATTTATTTTGTGGCCATGCATTTGATAGTAATTTTGTGAAATGGATTGATATTATATTATATACTTAGAATATAATATAAATATTTTTAGAGCGAATTATACTAAAAAATAGGACAACTATTTTCTAGCCAATCAGGGACCACCTCAACCACACATGTGGGACCCTTGGGTCAACCACATGTGAAGTAGTCGACTAGGATAACCAAATATGGAAATATGAGGAAGTGGGAGAATAGATCCCCCATGAAACACATAGGTGGGTGCTGATGGCACGCACATAGCATACACATAGGTTCCTGAGTGGGATAAGAAAGGTGAGATGTATCCCATAAAAAGTGCGTGTGAAGGTGTTTTGAGTAATAACCCTAGTTCCAACTTGAGAAATTAGTGGACACAAAAACACTAATTATGGAGTTCTATCCCAAGAAAAATATCCATGTGAGATAACAAACATAGACTAGTTACTATTCATTTTCTTAAATAATATATAAATAATGTATCCATCCGATTCAATGGGATAAAATGATCCATGAGCCTCCATATAGTCATATCCTTCTTTTTGACATGAGAGTTACTCAAATGTATCCTTTTGATGATCGAGCACCATCGATGATCAGACCATGCATTGAGAATCAACTTCGGTGATCGAAACAAGTTGGAGTTTATGATTCAGTCTTTATAAATGATTTTTTTTGATTCTCATACAACTAGGAGTGTGAAGAACATGATTTGAATGAATTATTTTTTTATAGAGGTCATGTTGTACATCCATTTTATATGCACAAGTTCAATAATAAAGAGGAACAAACGATCGTTATTGTATGCACGTGAGGTGTCTTCACATAATAAGAGATGCTGTGATTTTTTAAATCATGTAACCCACCCTCAGAGAATAAAAATGTATATATATTGAGGTGTTTAAATATATCAGTATCTTTAGTCTTTGAAATGGCGTATATTGTGGCAATTTGACTTGATGATTGAAAGAGGTAAAGGTAGTGACCCTTTCATATAAATATAAAACACCTTAGACTGAGAAATGTGATAATGCTCACATGTCATATTATATATCTAATTTTTTATAAAAATAGAGACTATCCAAGAATTATTTTACATGAGAAGGCAATAAGATCCATGAGCCTCCTAATCTATGTGAAGAGGGGATTTCTGTGCTTATATATAGCGCAAAGGAGATCCACATACTCTGTTACTCAAAGAAGAAGAACCATGGTCCTTCTACTTATGTTTTCACACTCAAAGTGAAATGTGAAAAACTATTCCATGAGCCAGTGATGAATAGTATACTCCCACTATGTTTACGGAAATGAACTGTGTCTATTCTCGCAAGTCCCACTTATTTTCATAAATAAAGAAGGCACTGTGATACTGTGTACTCAGTTACATGAAGAAGAACCTTTTGTGAAGCACAATTTCTTATGAGAAGAAGTTGTTACATGTAGTTAAACTTGTGTGAAGATAACAGGAAGAAATCAGATGAGGTAGTAAACATAAAAATATATTCTTTTGTATTTACCTATGTGAATGAAGAAAAAAAGAAGAAAGTGAAATAGTTTATGCATGCTTCCATGCATATGTGAAAATATGAGTATTTGAGATACCTGAAATAGATTCAAATATAGAACATAGAATAAAAATACCAATTGATTAATGTTCTAGGTTTTCATGTTACATGAACCATGAATTACATTCATGAAGTACATATATTCTAGTCAGGTTGATAATTCAAGAAGAGAATAGTCTGTATTTTTTGGAAGAACATTCATGCATGAAATAATATTGAAATTGTAGTAAAATTTGGTTGAATAAATATTTACTTCACCAAGAAGAAAAATTGTGAATCGATAATAAATTCACCGTTTAAATTATATCAAAGAAAAAGAATTGAATTGTGATGATGTTAAGATAATCTTTTATTTATTAAATAATCACAAAGGTGGCATGTGATTCTAGAAATTCTAGAAATTTAGTGTATTGGAAAGAAGGAGAGAGGTTAGAAAAGATACCAAATAGAGCTGTGATTATCATTTGGGTCGAATAATAATTATGAGATTATCAATACAAAACACATTCATATTATTGTGACTAAATTCATATGAAAAAGAAGATCAACTTTTAGTTTGCTGCTATGAAGAACAATAAGAGTTTTTTCCTATAGCTGTGAAAGTAACTAAGTGAAGAATAATAAAGTGGAATAAAAAAGAAGAACCGTGAGATCCAACAAAAGTATCATCTGGTAAAATACTTTCTTTGTGTTATAAATAACCTTAATAGGTGAATACTATCTTCATAGGTGGCATAAAAACCATCCAAGATCTATAAAATAAGAACTTTAAATTGAATACAGTGAAACACAAGTGAAAGTATATTCCATTCTTGTTTTAACCATGCTTAAAGGATTATTTTAGAATGGTTGTGTGGTATTTGATTATTTCCAAACCATTTTAAGGACTATCTTATCTTATTGAGTAGTTAAACTTGAAAAAATATTGTATGCCATATTTACCTACTTTTATATACTTACATATGATAAATAAATGAGAATAAGAGAATCAATATCCTAATATATCTAATAGGTAAAAGAGATAAAATTTATAATTGGTGAAAAAGTTCCCAACATTGATTCACCCCCTCTCATTGTTGAGTATATCCCAAAGTGGTCCTCTCACTAGTTTCTTATATGTTTTCCTCAGGGTATGGTTACTCTAAAAGGTATTTGTTGGGATATTATTCATGTAAATAAAAATCAAGGTCATTAGTATTTGAGATGTTATTGATATTTTAATTGAGAATATCATCCTCTAGATTTTCTAAGGAAAAATTAGGTTTCATGTGGATCTTTCTCAAAAAATGTGACATGAACAGATTCTTCCACCAAATTTATTATTTTATTAAAGGCTTTATATGATTTAATAGATTCAAAATAATCAAGGAAATTCCCTCATATCTCATGGATTAAAACTCATATAGATTATCCTTTATATTAAGAATATAAACATTACAACCAAAAACTTTGAAATAATTTACCTTAGTCTTTCTACCACTTATTAATTCATATGAATACTTCTTTGAAATAGGTCTTATTAAGAATCTGTTAATTAAATAATAATTTGTATTTACAAGTTCATACCAAAAATATATTAGTAGTTTATATTCACAAAGCATGGTTTGAGCTGTCTCTTAAAGGGTCTTATTTCTTCTTTCAACCACCTTATTCTATTGATCTCTTCAAGGAGAAGAAAAGTTATTATAAAATCCATATTGTGATTATAAGGATTCAAAATCTTGATTTTCAAACTCATGTACATGATCACTTCTCACAATTTTAATGTTAAGTCAACTAAGGTTCTCTATATATTTTCCATTCTTTGAAAAACATCTATAAGCCTCACTTTTGTGACTTAGGAAATATACCCATGTAAATCATGAATAATCATCAATAATTACATAAGAATAGTATTTTATAGATAAACTTAAAACTATAGATATTCCAAAAAGTCCATGTGAACCAATTATAGAGGTTGATAGGTACAAACCTTTTTTTTAATTTGAAGCAAATTTTATGTTGCTTTCCCTTTTGACAGGGATAACACACTTTGTCTTTTGGGAAATCTAGTATTGGTAGATCATTGAATAAACCATTTTTAACTAGATTTATAAGGTATTATATATTATAGTAGCCTATTCTCCTTTTGACCACCAAGATTCATGATTAAATACATTTAAAAAAGAAACATTTTTAGAAAATAAATATTTTAAATCAACTACATAAACATTTTTTTACATTATAACATTAAATATAAAATTAAACTTAGAACCATAAATCCTACATTAATTATTATAAAAATTAATATGAAAACCATCATCACATAATTTAGATATGATTATTAGATTATATTATAATCCATCAATAAATAAAACTTTGTAAATTAAAGAGTTTTTAGAATTACCAACATAACCAAGTCCAATAATTTTTCCTTTTACATTGTCAAAAAAGGTGACATGTCCACTATCCAATTTTGTCAAATTATAGAAGATTGAGAAGTCACTTTTTATATGTCTGGAACACCCACTATCCCGACACCATAAATATTTTATAGGAGTTTTTAAAAAAGGTTTCCTATAATCAATCAGATACACATCGATTTTGGTACCTAGATATGTTTGGCTCTAGAAAGGTTAGCAATTAAAACTTTAAAAATCCAAATATGTTTGATAGATTTATTTCTATATTTATGAATAGACATAAAATAATTTAAAAAATAATCTCTTTTTGGTCCAAATTAGATTTTTCCATATTTATATGTTTTAGTTTTAATATTTAATACATATTTATTTATAATATTTGAACAAGGAATAAAATAGTTTTTATAGAGTTTGTTATGTTTTATAAGATGATAACCAAAAAAGGATCTTGTTTTATATATAACATAAATTCATGTAATTTTATCGAGTGTTTCATCTCTTACTTAAAAACCTTTAATATATATCTTTAGTTACCCATTTAATAGTTTTTAGTTATTATTTTCTTTTAGTATTATTTATTTATTTTCGTTTTCAACATCAATATAATATTTAACTATAATAGATAAATCATATTGGTTATTTAAATTATTATATTTATCTTTTATCCCATTAACAGTTTCTTCTATCATAATACAATATTTAAATAGATCATTATTGAATATATCATTTTCATCAGGATTTTCAATTTTAAAAGTAACAGTGATAGATTCTCTTACCTCAGATGTAATCCCCATAAAGTATATATTTGTTTCTCATTTTTGTCTTATCAGTTAGTATCTAAGTTACTAGAGCTATCCTCAAAAGTACTCCAAGTGGTCTTGCTTACTTTCTTTTATTTCTTTCCCCAGTCATCATATTTCTTCTTGTATTTTAACTTTGGAAAATCATCTTTAATGTGTCATTTCCTATTATACTCATAACAAGTTACTTCTTTAAAATTACCATCCTTCTTCCAATATCCTTGCTTATCATATTTTCCCTTGAAGTTTAACTCCTAGAAGAAATTATATTTTCTATAAAATTTATCAAATATTATTTCCAAATGGTCCATCTACCCATCACTATCACAGTCACCATCACTTCCATTAGTTTCCCCTTCTTTTATTACCACATTAGTTTTTAACTAAGATGATTTGAATATAATACACTTTTATAGTTCAAAATATTCATCATTCACTTTAAGAAATTCCACATACATCATCGATTTTCTTATCATCTAATTTATTGGAAGCATTCTCACATCACATGATTCACAAATAGATACAACAATGCCTCTTCATCTTTAAGGTAAGCATCTAAGGATCCTTAGTACTTGATACTTATCACCAATAGTCTTTCCTAGTGCATGAATTGTATTTTTAATCTCATTAAACATGAGATACATTCTAGAAATAGAATCATAAAGATTAATATTAAATATATCATACTTAATATTATATGTATTTAAACACATTTATTTGACATTATATGTGCCTTTATGAGACACAAATAAGGTATCCCAAATTTCAAAAAGTTGTAGTACATGTAGATATTATATTAAATTCATCTTATCCTAGTGAAAAATATAATTCATTCATTGATTTATAGTTACAGTCATAAGAAGCCTTAGCAGCACCACTCCAATAAACTCTAAAACTTTTTTTTCATATTTAACCTTTATTGTAGTCCATATATCAAAAAACATACTTTCAAGATGAATTTTAATTTTAATTTTACCCTGATTATAATTTTGGTGATTAAAATAAGGAGGCATGTTAGTAAAAGTTCCCTCAAGTCTAGTATTATCCATAAATATAGGAATTTAGATTAAATATAAATTTAAAACTTTTTCCTAATAAATTTATCATAGTTAAAAAAATGATAAAAAATTACTTATATACTAAATATTAGTTAGAGTGAAGTACTAAATATAGGGGTAATTTTAGTATCCAATAATATTTCTTTTAAAAAATAATTAAAAAAATACCCTAAAATTTAAAAACACCTTGCTAAATAATACGACAAGTATATCTAATTTATTATTTTGAAATAAACTCTTTAAAGATTGATCAAAACTCAGTTAGAATAAACTTTGGTTATTCTAATCTTAAATATTACTCTAATTATGTCAAATAATAAATACATCTCTGGGAAAATCAAGATATCAAAGTATAGTTTTGTAAAATAAATTTTAAAAGAAGTTCTAAAAATAGAGTAAGAAGAACTTAAAACACACAATAGAATTAAACTATAAGATGTTCAATCTCAAGTCATGAACTAATCCTCTTCACTTAACAATCACCTACTGTCAAGAAAATTTATTAAATAATAAACTGATCGACAACATGGATTAGGTATACAAAGTACAACATCACACAAGGTTTTCCAGGCTATTACTGAGCCTCTTCCATAGTTATTGTGAGACAACATATTGAAAGAAATAAAGTAAGAGTATCTGAGTAATATTCTATAATATACAGAATTATGTGATTTATAATATTTTTTGAAAAGATTAATAACAACTTAAATGTAATAAAAACAAAGAGAGAGAGAGAGAGAAATGAAAGTTCTATATAGAAAAGACCAATTTTTAGTTGTTCTACTGAGGGATATTATCTTCTTGATGTCTTTTTTAAGTTATGATATGATATGTGAAGACGAGAAGTTATTATTAGATCTTATGATGAAGTTTAGATGAAAATAAAGTGTCAATTTGTTGAGAAAAGAGTACTGGTTTATATTTTTCCACACTCATAAAAATACACTATTATCCTTTAACTTCATTATTCTTTAAAAAGAAAGTATTCATCTAAAATTATCCATTGGAAAATAATAATTTTGAATCCTCATACTCAGTAAAAAATACAAGTAAATTAAATTCCTTTGACCCAAAATTTAATTTTTCATAGAAGGTGTTTAGAATATATAACTAAAATATAATTCTACTTTTAAACATGAATTCTTGGAGTGTTTCATGTAATATCATCCACATTCACCTCAATAATTAGAGAAAATTTTGATCCTAGAACCCTAAGAAGGTCATTAGGTTAATCCATTGATTATACAGTCACTTCACATGATCATGTGGTCACTTGAAGTCCATACATTTGATTCATAACTTTTCCAAAACCCAACTCTATCATACAGTCACTTGACTTTATCATGTAGTTGATTGTAATACACTTACAGTTTCTAAAATTATTTGTGTTTTTTTTCTGAAAGAATAGTATACCCTATGGTCACATCACTTCAACATGTGGTTTCTTAAAGTCATACAATTTATTCAACAATTGGAAAGAAATTTGATAAATTGTCACAGAGATAAAATATACAGTCATTTTGATTTTTCTTACAATTACTTGGTTACCCATGAAATTGGTTGAGGATATTTTGAAAAATCTATCATGGTAAATTGGATAGGCATGTGGTCAATTCTTCTACCATAATTTCACTTCAAACCTTCACAAAAATTCAGTATATTTACAAGAGGATTCATACGGTCGATCAAATACTTCTTTGGTCGATCGATAACTCTTATGATCACTTGAACAGTTGGATAATTTTAATTTTCTAACAAATGGCAGCTAGTACAGATATATGTTTAATTGTATAGATCATCTAGATTTATGTTCTATTAGACAATTAAGAAATTTTATATAATTCCCAAAAAAGTATTTAACTTTCACAAAACATAAAATGGATTAGAAAAATCATAAAAATGATTTTTGATTCTTAAAAAAATTAATTTATAGGATAATCCAATACTGACCAATGAATAGATTTAAAAAATTATGAAAATAAGAATAAATAATTAAATAATTAATAGATGGAATAAATTAATGAAAATTAAATAAAATACATATGTTAACATGCTTTCTTAAACTAGTATAGAAATAAAGATACCTATGTTGCTCATGAATAGTGTTCAGAATGATCAATTTGGAAGGGCCTTGACTCCTCATAGTCACCAGTGTAGTGGTAGCATCCCCACTATGTGACTCAAATGACAGAATAAGAGGCTCTTCACCAAGTAGTTCATCTATAGTCAAAGAAATAATTAGCTCATCATACTCATCCCCAAACATCTAATACATATCAATAATATTAAATGAAAATAATATTAATATAGGAAAAATGTTGAAAAATAATAAACAGTTATTGAATAAAATTAATATATACTCATTTTGATTTTAAGTAAAATATAACAAATCATTCTTTATCTCCATCTTCATATTTATTACCATTATCATCTCCATCTTCTTCTAAAGCATCATTAATTTCTATAAGATCTTCAATTTTATCATATCTCATTGTTTAAAGTTCATTTATAATTACATAATCCACAATATAAATACCATCAATCCTTAGTTGAAAATTATCATCATATATATTCTCATCTCTTTGAGTAATAGATTTATTTGGTAATGCCTATTGAAAATTTTCAATATTTTACAACTCTATAGAACCGTTTTCATTTAAAATAAAATTGATTTTCCTAATATTTCATTTTTATTAGACTCCACCAATTGTTTAAATATGTCATAAACTCTAAAAAATTACTCCTTTTTATGATGGAAATTTTTTAAAAGATCATATATCTATCACAAAAATAATTCGTAAGTCAATTTTTTACTATAAAAAATGAAATCCATCACAAATAATGTTATTTTTGAAAATTATTTTTAATGGAATTAAAGTCTATCATAAAATGATTTGATGAAAATTTGTACACTATATTGGGGAATAATTATTTGTGACAGAATATAAATTTATATCACAAATATTCCCAAATTGGACACTTTTTTATAAAGTAATATAAAATTTCATCCCAAAAAAGTCATGCTAAAATTTTTTTAATGGTGGAATGCATATTTCCATAAAAAAAAGGCTCACCTGAAATTTTTTGTTAATTTTATAGAGATATTTTCATTGCAAAAAGTAAAGTTCCAAAAAGTTTTTGCGATATAATGAATACTTCCATCGCAAAAATTCTAGTGGGAATTTCATTTACAATGAAGTACTTTATTATGTTGCAAAAATTTAAGATCAATGATTAATTATTTATGATAAAATATGTCATATATAACAAAAATTTGGGTGGTATATTATTTTTTTAAAAATCTATCCATCTCAAATGATTTTCAAAAAACCACTAAAAAATATTTATAGAAGCTTCTATTTGGGATGGATCCATCGTCTGCCAGAAATACCCATTATAAATAATTAATTTCATCAAAAATTCCCATCATAAAAAATATAATAGAATATTATTTATCATGACCCCCTATCCACTAGTACCCCTCCTGGGTCAGTATTTAAGAGAAGGTGTAACCCCTGAGTTCTACCTCAAGAAGGCCTCATATTGGTGACTAACACTGAGGGTGTAAAACACTCAAATGGGATAGATTTCCCTCTATATAAATATACAGATTGAGTGATAAGATAAAAAAACCACAAAAAAATCAATCATGTACTATAAAATAAACTAAACCATCCCATAATGTATGTAAATAAATACAATAAATGTATTCAAAGTAAAACCAAATAGGAAAACCTACACCAACACTCCATAACAGCTCCAACGTCCAAGATAATAATGCCTAGCTCAGTCCCTATAACCCTCCCAAAAAATTAATAAACAAGTTATATATATATAGGATGATAATAAATTGTATAATTATAGGTATAATTCCCAAGTTCTCCCGTGAAAATGTGAAAAGGGCATACTAATTCCATCATGAATAAACACATAACCAATAACACCTAAACAGGTCAACTATCCATTCTAGCATCAGCAAGGATCTATCACTAAATAATGCATTATGTTGTAAACTATTATCAAGATAACATTAAAATAGCACCCCACATCTACTTCCCCCATTGAGTTTCCACTCACACACCCCAACACCAAACTCCCTGTGCTCTCATCCCTTCCATATCTTTGTTAGTCATTACATACCACAACATATTATATGTGGGTCAGGTCGCAACCCTAACTACCCTAGTCTCCCATAGGGACTAGCGTCTAGTATTGACATCAATTAGTATCCACATATCATGCATCTTTATTACATTATCACCCTCATTATCATGCATCCAACCAATAACACATATTTAGGAAAATAAGTTATCATGAACATTAATGAGATCAACCTCCTTCCCTCCACCTACCACGTATAACCCCAAATAATCTAATAATCGAGAATCACTACCAACCATGCCATCCTCATTCTCTATTGTAACATCCCAAGTAAGTAATGAATAATAGATATTTTTATCTATGTTTATTAATGATTAATATAGTGTTATAGAGGCTTAAAATGAAAATAAATACAATCTTATGCATGGAATACACTAATATTCTTAAAAGATTGTTTTACTGCCTTTTGATGGCAAACCATTTTTGAATCTATATTTTGACAATTTTATAAACTATTTTTGTCAAAATAAACTTATTATTTATGATTGGGACATCAAAATTTACCTTGTGTGAATTTTTGGTATTTTTCTGACAATGTTCATTTTTTAATGAATAGTGAAAAATACTGCATTTTACATCAAAACTGCTTTTTAATCTAATTTATTTATATGATTAGATTATGTTTTGAATTGGTTTTGAAGTGAAATTAGAATATATTTTTACCATTTTATCCAATGGTGGTCATTGGAATCAATTTCACTTTGAAATTAGACTTAAACTGGTGTCAATCTTTTGATACTTATTGTTTTGTAAAAACACGCTATTTTCTCTGGCAGCGGGAATTAATTATTAAATTAATTAATGTGACTTATATGATTTGAATTTTGTAAAATAGAATTCATTTTTGAATTCGGAATATCAAATATAGCTTAGGGTGAATTTTTGGTAATTTTATGAAAAACTTCAATTTTCAATGAATAGTGAAACCACTAAGTGGTAATCAAGCAAACTGATTTTTCAGTTAAATGAAAGTTTACCACTAATGTGTATTGAATTTTGAAAATCCGACATACATGGTTGTCATTAAGAAGTAAAATGTGGTTCAATGAGATTAAAATATTTTTTGGTGAATAGTAACTTATTAAGTTTAAAATCGCGATTAGTGGTAATTAGTGTAGTTTAAGGTATAAATAATGCTTTAATAATATGAAATGACCTAGAAACATGTCCCAAACTTATTGGTTGTGTAATGGCCGAATAAGAAAAGCCATGGGTCAACTTGGGGACCCCATGGAGACATTTTGGTTGGGAAATGACATAAATAACTTTTTATTTAATGTAAAAGTAAAAATGACACAAACATAATATGTTTTTACGAAAACAATTTTTACATAGGGTTATAAAGATCAGATATTTGATTATAAATAGTCATTGGAAATCTAAAAAGATTTCCTACATCATAGTATTTTTTTTATGATTTTTAGACATTAAATAAATTAAATTATTTATGACATAATAATGATGCAGCGATGACATCATTATTTGACGATTTAAATAAAATGGAAAGATAATGTAAACTCTATGAACTACACATGGCCAAAACCAATTGGATGAGTGGATTTAGAACCCTTATCACCTTATCCACGAATTATATCAATGTGGGACCTTTTGAAACAGAAACACATTTTCAAATAAAGTAATATTTCTTTACTTTCCAAAAGTACCCCTCCTCTCCTCTTATAAAAGGCCCCCACCTCTACCTCATTTCACACACTTCTCAAGCCTTTGGCTCGGCCAACCCCTGCCCATTTACTCTCTCCAAATCCCTCTCCTCATCCTAGAGTATTCCCTTTGGGAAGAATCCTTTCAAAGGAATCCTTTAGGCTCAAATCAAAAGGAGTTACACTTTTAAAGGTAATTCATTCTCTCATGTTCATTTGTTTTATTTTGCTTCTCCAACCCCCTAAAATCTTTTTATTTACTTATTTTGTAACAACACCAGTATATTAAATATACAAGGATGTTTTTATAATATTTATTTGAGATACACTCTCACACAACTACATCAAATGGTTAAATAACATACGGTTTCCGTGGATGGCGAAATTCTGCCTCCCGAAACGATGATTGTTCAACACTCATTTAACACCTTCAAAGGTGGCCATTATGATGTCACTGTTTTTATATATGATATATAATATGTTTATGTTTTCCTTAAGATTCTGTTTTTTTCATTTTGGGCATACCTTTATGGTTTCCATTATGGGTAAACATGATTTCTTCATTTTAGGAAGTGCGGACTACCGCCCCCTCAAAGTGATTTGATTCGTTAAATACCATATGTGGGACAAATAAAGGATGAAATTATGATATTATATATGATATTATAATGTAATTATAATATACCTTTATATCATTATGATTCCGTTCTATAAAATACGAAATAGAAATGAAAGTAGCGTTCATGCGTACGTACGGATTACCGTCTCCATGAACGGTGCATTTCATTTCTTACCTCTAAATGATTATGTAATATTATAAATGCATGTATGTACTGGATATATATGACATATATTATATCTAAATCATGAATACCATTCTGGATATAATGAACCTTTGACCAAATTAACAACATGTAATGTAAGAAGTCTATTTTTGACTTAAGAACCAAATACTGACAAAATGAACATTATTAACTTAACTAATTACATGATGTTCATAACATGGTATAAAAGGAATAATGAACTTGAAAAAGATTCATAAGCAAGTAGAGATTAACTCAAGTTTATTATTCAGGAGATTGAAGAACGGTCGGGTCAAGTCGGATACGAGGTATGGGACTTCGTCTCAATCTCCTTTCATTGAGGCATATCTTATTTTATACACAAATTTCTTTTATACGGTGTATAAACCCCTTTGACTTTTACGTTTATTCAAAAGTAATCTTTTTTATACGAAGCGTTTACTAAACGACAAAAGGGAATGTTTTTGTCGTACGTATGCGGCGACAACGACTTCTCCGCCGTCGTGACCGTTATTTGAGTTTCGGCTTCCTCTACAAGCCATACCTTCTTTTTAAAAGAAAAATAAATACCATGTTTTACTTTTCTTTTATTTTGGTATTGAAAATGGTTTTCATAATGTTTTTATATCAATGTGTTGTATTGATATCTCGTGATTGAAATGTGGAAATTTTATGTTACCTTTATGCATGTTTTATGTGATATGATTATGTTATGGTTCTTGGGCATTATTATGAAGACGGGTGGTTCCGTGATAAACTAAGGGCGGGTGAGCCCGTTATAGCTCTCCAATGCATTGGGTAACGCGAAGGAGTGAAACGTTAAGGTTTCTCCGAAGAGATTTAGGGAATATCCTGTGATGGGTATTCCAAACGTAACCAAGAGGGTTACTCCCTACATAAGAATGTTATGAATGCCTAAAGTTACCTTTATGTCTTATGATTTCTATGATTTATTCATGATTTTATGAGGTATGTTAAAGTGCCTATGTTTTATGGGTAAATTATGATTTCATTCTTATGTATATATGAACTCATGCTTCCTTTCCATGTTTTTTTTATAACCCATACTGAGTTTTATGCTCATCCCAAGTTTTTGAAATGTTTTTCACAGGTCAAGGGAAAGGTACATGATAAGATGATAGAGTCAAGGATGTGTCAAGAAATAATCCATGTTTTATTTTAAATGTGTTTCCATTTATGGGAATGAAGAATACTATATTTATGTAACCACTTTGTTTATATGTGGAATTTAATGCAAGTTTTATGATCTAATTCTCTAAAACTCTAAACCCGAAAAGATCCTCAATGTGTAATCTTGTAATAACTCAAGATTAAGTAAGGTTTAAGGCTGGGGCCTTATAGTTGGTATCATAGGTCGGTTTAGATAACTTTAGGAGTTATAATTCTATTAAATGATTATCCAAAAAATATTTTTTTTAAATGATATAGCATTTAAAGATTACCATGTTGCTTCATCTAAGACATGTTTGTTCAGAATGGTTTTCCGCAGAGGAAACAGGGAAGCAGTGCTAGGAAGGCATACAGAAGGAAATAACCTTCCGAATCATCATCCTGAGATGGTCGGAATTGGAACTGAACAGTTTGTTGCAGTAATGGCGCAGTTGACTCAAGCGATAAATGGCGGTGGTATCCATGCATGAGATCAGCCAGATCAACCGCAGAGGAACATGTCAGTGGTGGAACATTTCATGAGGCAACATCCACCATCATTCAGAGGATCATCTGACCTTGTGCTAGCTGAAGGGTGGATTAAAGCACTGGAGAAGATTTTTGATGTCATCGGGTGTTCAGACAATCAAAAGGTTAGTCTTGCTATTTACCATTTGGAGGGTGAAGCAGATCAGTGGTGGTCTATGGTTAAAAATATCAGGGACGCCGATGAGATTGATGCTCTTGACTGGGATGAATTCAAAGGTATGTTTCTTGAGAAGTATTTTCCTAAGGCTGTTCGACTTAGGATGGAAAAGCAATTCTTGGAATTGAGGCAAGAGGAAGACTCAGTGGCTGCCTATGAAGAAAGGTTCACTCGATTGGCAAGGTATGCTCCAAATTTTATCCGGGACCTTGATAGTAAAATCAATCGTTTTTACTCAGGATTAAAGCCAAAATACCGAAGGGAATTAGCTTCTCGTGAGTTTAAAAGTTATGAAAAGCTTGTTCGATGTGCTGAGTAGGTGGAAATGGAGTTTGCCGATAACCTAGTTTTCTATAACAACCAGCAGAAGAAGAGACCGAGGTGGCAGGAGAAAGGTAAGAATTCTTCAAAAAAAGTCTGATGGTAAGAGAACTAAGTTTCCAGTTTGTGATAAATGTGGCAAAAGGCATGCTGGGGAATGTCTTCTGAATTCTGGGAAGTGCTACCGATGTGGTAAGATGGGACATAAGGCTCGTGATTGCACTGAAAAGGATCAAGGTGAAGGTAAGAACAAATTTGATTTAGAGTTAGTGAAATGTTATAAGTGAAATGAGATGGGTCACTATGCAAACGAGTGTCCGACAAGGAGCTTGAGTGATGGGAAGCAGTTAGACTACAAGCAGAAAGGGGTGGTGAAATCCTTTGCAACTACTTCAGTAGATGTCGGGCCATCAAATGAAGTTGTATCAGGTACTTTGTTTGTTTTCTCAGATTATGCCAGTGTGTTGTTTGATTTGGGGTCTACACATTCTTTCATCTCTGAAACCTTTTCTAGTAAAATGGGAATACCATCTCAAGAAATGACTCCTAAACTTTTGGTAAAAACACCTGGGGGAAATGTTAAGGCAAAAAGAATTTATAATAATCTTCCTATCCTTATCTGTGGAAAGAACCTACTTGCAAACCTTATTGTTCTACCTCTAGTAGAGTTTGATGTTATCCTGGGTATGGATTGGCTCTCTATTTACCATGCTAAGATTGACTGTAGAGCTAAATAAGTTTCTTTTCAGAAAGACTTTCAGTTTTTTTACAAGAATGAACCCTTAATTTTGATAACATATCAAGAGGCCGAGAAACTTGTAAAATATGGAAATGAATGTTACCTTGCACACGTCGTTGAAAATAAAGGAACTGTTCAGATTAATGATGTTCCAGTGGTAAATGAGTATCCTGATGTTTTTCCTGATGAGTTGCCTGGAATAATACCAGATCGGGAAGTTGAGTTTACTGTTGACTTAGTTCCTGATGCTAAGCCAATTTCAAAACCCCCTTATCGAATGGCACAAATTGAACTTTTAGAGTTGAAGGAGCAATTGCAAGATTTATTAGAGAAAGGTTTCATTAGACCTAGCACATCACCATGGGGTGCTCCTGTTTTATTTGTTAAAAAGAAAGATGGTTCTATGAGACTTTGCATTGATTATAGAGCCTTGAATAATATCACTGTTAAGAACAAATATCCTTTGCCTCATATCGATGATTTGTTTGATCAGCTCCAGGGAGCTCAGTTTTTTTCAAAGATTGAATTGAGATCGGGGTACCATCATCTGAAGGTAAAGGAGGCAGATATTCCGAAGACCACGTTCCGTACGAGATATGGCCATTATGAATTTGTAGTAATGCCTTTTGGGATAACCAATGCACCTGTTGTATTCATGGACTTAATGAATAGAATTTTCCATGAGTTCTTGGATAAGTTTGTGGTGGTTTTCATTGATGATATTTTGGTGTTTTCTAAAAGTAAATAGGAGCATGAAAAACATTTAAGGGTTATCTTGCAAACCTTAAAAGAAAAGAAATTGTATGGGAAATTCAGCAAGTGTGAGTTTTGGTTGCAACAAATTTCTTTCCTTGGTCACATTGTTTCTAAAGATGGAATAACTGTTGATCCTGCAAAAACAAAAGTTGTGGAATAATGGCCAAGACCCACAAATGTAACCGAGATTCGTAGCTTCCTTGGTTTGGCGGGCTATTACCGAAGGTTTGTTAGAAATTTTTCACGGTTATCTAGTCCAATGACTAAGCTAACTCGGAAGGGTGTTAAGTTTATCTGGACAAAAGAATGTGATGATTGTTTTTAGGAATTGAAAAGAATATTGGTGAATGCTCCAGTTTTGGCACTACCTTCCAGGAATGGTGAGTTTTTTATATACAGTGATGCTTCATTGAAAGGACTTGGTTGTGTTTTAATGCAGAATGATCAGGTAATTGCTTATGCTTCACGACAGTTGAAAACTCATGAGGTAAATTACCCTACACATGATTTGGAATTAGCTGCTGTTGTTTTTGCTTTAAAAATTTGGAGGCATCATTTGTATGGAGTAAAGTGTGAAATATATACCGATCACAAAAGTTTAAAGTATATATTCACTCAGAAAGAGTTAAACATGAGACAAAGGAGATGGATGGAATTAATCAAGGATTATGATTGTAAAATTCATTACCATCCGGGAAAATCAAATAAAGTGGCTGATGCTTTGAGTCGAAAAAGTAATGCTTCATTAACAATGTTGCGTTTAGAACGTGATCCTTTGGTTAAGGATTTGATGAACTTTGGCATAGAAGTTGTTGGTGCAGGAAGTCCTTCTGTTTTGTTTCAGGTATCAGTGAGATCATCTCTATCAGATAGAATCAAGCAAGCACAGAAGCAAGATAGTGAGTTGCAGAAAAAGGTAGAGCTGGTTCAGAAAGGTAAGTTGCCTGAATTCAACATTGATAATGATTGTGTTTTGAGATTTGGGAAGAGATTGTGTGTTCCTTGTGATTCACAGTTGAAGAGAGAGTTGTTATGTGAAGCTCATTGTTCTCTGTTTTCAGTTCATCCGGGCAGTACTAAGATGTATAGAGATTTTCGGGAGTATTACTGGTGGGATGGAATGAAAAGAGATATTGCTGATTTTACTGTGAAGTGTTTGACTTGTCAGCAGGTTAAAGTAGAGCGGCAGTTACCGAAAGGGATGCTTCAGCCTTTACCAGTTCCAGAGTGGAAATGGGAGAATATATCCATGGACTTTGTTGTTGGATTACCGAAGACATCTCGAGGTAATAATGCAATCTAGGTTATTGTTGATCGCTTGACCAAATCTGCTCATTTCCTTGCTATACGAGATACTTTCTCTCTTGATCAACTTTCCCGTTTGTATCTTAAAGAGATATTCAGGTTACATGGAGTTCCTCTCTCCATTGTATCGGATCGTGATCCCAGGTTTACTTCTAACTTTTGGAAATGCCTTCAGAAGTCGTTGGGTACTGAATTAAATTTTAGTACAGCTTTTCATCCTCAATCAGATGGGCAGTCAGAACGAACAATTCAGACATTGGAGGATATGCTGCGAGCTTGTTCTATGGATTACCAGGGAAGTTGGGACCAACATCTTTCTTTGGTTGAGTTTTCATATAATAACAGTTTTCATTCCAGTATACAGATGGCACCATTTTAGGCATTATATGGGAAGCGGTGTCGAACTCCAGCTTTCTGGGATGAAGTGGGTGAAAGGAAGTTGATGGGACCAGAATTGGTAGAAGAGATGGCAGAAAAAGTTCAGCTGATTCAGAAACACATGAGAACAGCTCAGAGCAGGCAGAAGAGTTATGCGGATAACCAGAGGAAGGATCTATCTTTCGAGGTAGGTGATCATGTTTTTCTCAAGGTTTCTCCTTGGAAAAGTGTGATGAGAATTGGTAAGAAAGGAAAGTTGAGTCCAAGGTTCATTGGACCATACGAAATTCTGGAGAGAGTTGGATCAGTTGCATACCGAGTGGCTTTACCTCCGAGTTTATCTCAGGTACACAATGTTTTTCACATTTCGATGTTGAGAAAGTATATGCCAGATCCATCTCGTGTTTTGAGTCCAGAGGTAGTTCAGCTGGAAGAGAACCTATCTTATGAGGAACAACCGGTCCAGATTCTTGACCACATGGACCAAGTGTTACGGAATAAGGTGATTCACCAGGTAATGGTTTTGTGGAAAAACCACATTATTGAAGAGGCAACATGGGAATCTGAAAATGCAATGAGGGATAAGTACCGCCATTTATTCGATAAGTAAATAAATTGCGGGGACACAATTTTCTAAAGGGGGGAAGGATGTAACATCCCAAGTAAGTAATGAATAATAGATATTTTTATCTATGTTTTATTAATGATTAAGATAGTGTTATAGAGGCTTAAAATGAAAATAAATACAATCTTATGCATGGAATACACTAATATTCTTAAAAGATTGTTTTACTGCCTTTTGATGGAAAACCATTTTTGAATCTATATTTTGACAATTTTATAAACTATGTTTGTCAAAATAAACTTATTCTTTATGATTGGGACATCAAAATTTACCTTGTGTGATTTTTTGGTATTTTTCTGACAATGTTCATTTTTTAATGAATAGTGAAAAATACTGCATTTTACATCAAAACTGCTTTTTAATCTAATTTATTTATATGATTAGATTATGTTTTGAATTGGTTTTGAAGTGAAATTAGAATATATTTTTACCATTTTATCCAATGGTGGTCATTGGAATCAATTTCACTTTGAAATTAGACTTAAACTGGTGTCAATCTTTTGACACTTATTGTTTTGTAAAAACACGCTATTTTCTCTGGCAGCAGGAATTAATTATTAAATTAATTAATGTGACTTATATGGTTCGAATTTTTTAAAATAGAATTCATTTTTGAATTCGGAATATCAAATATAGCTTAGGGTGAATTTTTGGTAATTTTATGAAAAACTTCAATTTTTGATGAATAGTGAAACCACTAAGTGGTAATCAAGCAAACTGATTTTTCAGTTAAATGAAAGTTTACCACTAATGTGTATTGAATTTTGAAAATCCGAAATACATGGTTGTCATTAAGAAGTAAAATTTGGTTCAATGAGATTAAAATATTTTTTTGGTGAATAGTAACTTATTAAGTTTTTAATCGCGATTAGTGGTAATTAGTGTAGTTTAAGGTATAAATAATGTTTTAATAATATGAAATGACCTAGACACATGTCCCAACCTTATTGTTTGTGTAATGGCCGACCAAGACAAGCCATGGATCAACTTGGGGACCCCATGGAGACATTTTGGTTAGGAAATGACATAAATAACTTTTTATTTAATGTAAAAGTAAAAATGACACAAACATAATATGTTTTACGAAAATTTTTTTTACATAGGGTTATAAAGATCAGATATTTGATTATAAATATTCATTGGAAAGATAAAAAGATTTCCTACATCATAGTATTTTTTTTATGCTTTTTAGACATTAAATAAATTAAATTATTTATGACATAATAATGATGCAGCGATGACATCATTATTTGACGATTTAAATAAAATGGAAAGATAATGTAAAATCTATGAACTACACATGGCAAAAACCAATTGGATGAGTTTATTTCTAACCCTTATCACCTTATACACGAATTATATCAATGTGGGACCTTTTGAAACCGAAACACATTTTCAAATAAAGTAATATTTCTTTACTTTCCAAAAGTGCCCCTCCTCTCCTCTTATAAAAGGCCCCCACCTCTACCTCATTTCACACACTTCTCAAGCCTTTGGCTCAGCCAAACCCTACCCATTTACTCTCTCCACATCCCTATCCTAATCCTAGAGTATTCCCTTTGGGAATAATCCTTTCAAAGGAATCCTTTAGGCTCAAATCAAAAGGAGTTACACTTTTAAAGGTAATTCATTCTCTCATGTTCATTTGTTTTATTTTGCTTCTCCAACCCCCTAAACTCTTTTTATTTACTTATTTTGTAACAAAACCAGTATCTTAAATATACAAGGATGTTGTTATAATATTTATTTGAGCTAAACTCTCACACAACTACATCAAATGGTTAAAGAACATACGGTTTCCGTGGATGGCGAAATTCTGCCTCCCGAAACGATGATTGTTCAACACTCATTTAACACCTTCAAAGGTGGCCATTATGATGTCACTGTTTTTATATATGATATATAATATGTTTATGTTTTACTTAAGCTTCAGTTTTTTTCATTTTGGGAATACCTTTATGGTTTCCATTATGGGTAAACACAATATCTTCATTTTAGGAAGTGCGGACTACCACCCCCTCAAAGTGATTTAATTCGTTAAATACCATATGTGGGACATATAAAGGATGGAACTATGATATTATATATGATATTATACTGGAATTATAATATACCTTTATATCATTATGATTCCATTCTATAAAATACGAAATAGAAATGAAAGTAGCGTTCATGCGTACGTACGGATTACCGTCTCCATGAACGGTGCATTTCATTTCTTACCTCTAAATGATTATGTAATATTATAAATGCATGTATGTACTGGATATATATGAAATATATGATATCTACATCATGAATAACATTCTAGATATAATTAACCTTTGACCAAATTAACAACATGTAATGTAAGAAGTCTATTTTTGACTTAAGAACCAAATACCGACAAAATGAACATTATTAACTTAACTGATTACATGATGTTCATAACATGGTATAAAAGGAATAATTAACTTGAAAAAGATTCATAAGCAAGTAGAGATTAACTCAAGTTTATTATTCAGGAGATTAAAGAACGGTCGGGTCAAGTCGGATACGAGGTATGGGACTTCGTCTCAATCTCCTTTCATTGAGGCATATCTTATTTTATACACAAATTTCTTTTATACGGTGTATAAACCCCTTTGACTTTTATGTTTATTCAAAAGGAATCTTTTTTATACGAAGCGTTTACTAAACGACAAAAGGGAATGTTTTTGTCGTACGTATGCGGCGACAACGACTTCTCCACCGTCGTGACCGTTATTTGAGTTTCGGCTTCCTCTACAAGCCATACCTTCTTTTTAAAAGAAAAATAAATACCATGTTTTACTTTTCTTTTATTTTGGTATTGAAAATGGTTTTCATAATGTTTTTATATCAATGTGCTGTATTGATATCTCGTGATTGAAATGTGGAAATTTTATGTTACCTTTATGCATGTTTTATGTGATATGATTATGTTATGGTTCTTGGGCATTATTATGAAGACGGGTGGTTCCGTGATAAACTAAGGGCGGGTGAGCCCGTTATAGCTCTCCAATGCATTGGGTAACGCGAAGGAGTGAAACATTAAGGTTTCTCCGAAGAGATTTAGGGAATATCCTATGATGGGTATTCCAAACGTAACCAAGAGGGTTACTCCCTACATAAGAATGTTATGAATGCCTCAAGTTACCTTTATGTCTTATGATTTCTATGATTTATTCATGATTTTATGAGGTATGTTAAAGTGCCTATGTTTTATGGGTAAAGTATGATTTCATTCTTATGTATATATGAACTCATGTTTCCTTTCCATGTTTTTTTTATAACCCATACTGAGTTTTATGCTCATCCCAAGTTTTTGAAATGTTTTTCACAGGTCAAGGGAAAGGTACATGATAAGATGATAGAGTCAAGGATGTGTCAAGAAATAATCCATGTTTTATTTTAAATGTGTTTCCATTTATGGGAATGAAGAATGCTATCTTTATGTAACCACTTTGTTTATATGTGGAATTTAATGCAAGTTTTATGATCTAATTCTCTAAAACTCTAAACCCGAAAAGATCCTCAATGTGTAATCTTGTAATAACTCAAGATTAAGTAAGGTTTAAGGCTGGGGCCTTATATCTATGATCCACTAACTAGGTATCATTGACATATACTTATACAAAATAAGAGCATGTAATATGGGGTATTCATCCATCTATTCCCTCACCATCCTATATATTTGGAAAAACTCCCCCAAAATATTTGGGTGTTGGCATATAGTACTCAACACGGGTGGGGTTCATATATAAATAAAAAGAAAATACAAGAATATATATATAGACACACACACAGAGAAAACACACAAGCCTAGTTTAATGGATTTAAATAAATAATTCATCATCTTCATCAACCACTAACACCACTCCACTATTACCATGTACTATCACTAACTACTACCGCCACTAAATGAAACCCATGACATAAATCAATCATACACAACCCAAAACTTTCTTTATTTAATTTATAACTTACCCATTTTACAAATGCACACATTTACAAATCATCATTTGTTTATTAATCCATTTAAATCTATATTTAATTAAAACCCACTCTAGACAATATCCACAATTATTACTATTAAAGTATAACCCATTATTTATCATTTAGAATATTAATTCAAGCAATACAAATTAATTTACAACACACAATATTTAAATTCCATCCCATCCCTTTTAAAATTTCATTATTTACTATTTCAATTCACATAACAACCCAACTATATCACTATAGTAACCATGTACCAACCACCACATTTCCACTATCTACAACACACCCCACATCCGAACCGATCACCATCGTTACTTTTTAAACCTCCCAAAATCCCACACAACCACAATTACAAGAGTAAACAAGATAGAAACACAAAATAACAGATTAAAAAACATTTAAAGTGGATTTCATATTAATTCATCACCTCATACACGAGTATTTTTACATAAATTCCAAGTTTTCACACAACTATTTCATTATTTGTATATAGGTACTTACCCTTTTATGGGTAGTGGGTTCCAAAAAAAATCCCAAAAAGGGTTATAAATTTATATTAAGGGTTAAAAATTTTATACCATTCACAAAATGAACTTAACAACTTATAAGATATGATATGAATTATCACTTAATAATAACAAGAAAACTGGCAAAGCATGTGAATACACTCCATCCCCTACAATTTCAATTAAACTCATTTCATTATCTTCATTAATTAATCCTTAAATCCACACAAAGTAAAGAAAAATAATTTTAATTGCATATATGTATAAAATAAAGAGATAAAAAAGGATTCGGTGGCTATAAAGATGCTTCAAATTACGCTACAAAAATATGGGGGAAAAGGAATAGATGGTGCAGTTTGGATGTTTTAAGGGTAAGGGCTTGATAAAGAATATAAAACTTGAAGAAAAAGAAGGAAAGAGAGATATGGACAAAAATACTACCTCAAAAGACACATGATGATATAGAAAATATAGAAAGAAAATGGTTGTTAAACACACATGGAACTGACAAGCAGGAATATCTCATGTCAAGGGAGAGAAATCTAACGGCTTAAGAACAAGGTTCTGATTCATCTAGACTTAAAAGAAAAAAGTAATAATCAAATGGGATGAATCCCATACTTTAATATCCTAGATAGATATCACTAAAGATCTTAGAGAATTTAACATAGTTAATTTTTCTTTTCATGTATCTTTAAATTCAGTTTCATTAAAAACACATTGAATGACCCCTTTAATACCTATTTAAAACCCTAGGTGTCAATTAATTCAAAAACACAATTTAATACCCTCAAAATAGATTAAAAAACATTTATTTAAGATCAAAATCAAAAATTCATTTTTATATCATTCTGAAAAAATATGGGTATTTTGAAAATTTCGGGATTTTTTAAACTGTTAAGGAAACCACATGAATGGATAGATCACACAAAGGGGTCAAGTGACTATTTATAATGACCATGTAAAGGATAAAAAAATAAGGAATAAACTAAATTAAAGAACAAACCAAGTGACCGTATGAACAAACTAACCTACCATAAGAACAAACCTACCAACTTCATGGCTGAACCAACCCCTCACATGATGAAATTAAGTGACTATATAAAGGGATTGATTGAATACATTAACAAAATGATCGGCTACATATTCAGTCAATCGACTATGAGAACAACCTTTAGAATGTTAGTGGGAAAAGACCATGAGAAAACTATTGACACTTCTAAGCCTCAAAAAAACAAAAATGATGGGATTTTGAAAACATGATACATTAAATCAGATACCTCTCAAACAATTATCATCCTTAAGAATAAAAGAATAACTTAGATGGAAGAAAAAGGGGGTTCAAACAACCACCCCATGATATACCTATCAAAAATATTTCTATAATAAGAGTAAAACCACACATAAAAGGATTAAAATAAACAACCAGTAAACACAATAAATAAGAAAGAGATTTAAACTTATATACTAATATAAGTTCAAACACATCATCTCAATAGAAAGAAAAAAAGAAAAGCATAAAAAACTAGGGGTATTGAACACATATTTGCAACTCACGTTCCCAAGTTCTCGCTTATAGAACATAATGTATCCATAGTATGAGAAAAAAGGGGATAAATCTTACAAAAAACACCTTCTACCAATGATATTGGATATAAACTATCCACTCCATAAAATTCGCATCATCTTCGATGTCTAAGTCTCCCCAGTCAATGACATGGGAGTCATCATGGAGATACTGATGAAGTTGGGACACATGATAGATGATATGAACCATTCCTATCTGTTATGGGACTTCCAATTAATAATACACCACACCAAAGTTATCTAACACCTCAAAGGGTCTAAAAAACCTACGAGAAAAATTACCACCATAACTGAACCTATAATTCCCCTAATTAGGTGAAAGCTTCAAGAATACATAGTCTCTGACCTCAAACTCCAGGGTCCTCTTTATAATATCTACATAGTCCTTTTAGATATCGTTCACTACCTTTATTAACTCTTAAACCATCTAGATCGTCTCTTTAATTCTTTACACCAAATCTGGGCCAAAGACTGCTAACCCTCTAACCTCAGTCCAACACAATAGAGAATGGAATAACTTCCCATACAATGCTTCAAAAGAAGCAATGCTGATGAAAATGTGATAACTTTTATTATTGGTGAACTCAACCAATGGAAGGTTTTTCAACCATGATCTTACAAATTCTAAAATTTAAGGTTGGGACATATCCTACAACATATAGATAGTTTTCTTTGTCTTCATTTCTATATGGGGATATAAATCAGGGATAAAATGTAACTGGAAGTAAAAGAATACTATAATACCCTCCAGATTTTTGAGGTAAAATGAACATACTATTATGAAAAAATAATATTTTACAACTCATGGAATCTCACCACCTCATCCATGCACTTATTTTATAGAGCATCCACAACACTCGACACCCTAATCACCAAAAAATGGAATGAATTCTTTAGTTAGTCCGTGATCGCACAAACAACATCACAACCTTTTTATACTCAAGGTAACCTAGTGATGAAATCCATTGTTATTACCTCCCACTTACACTCAGGAAAATCCAAGGCTACAATTAACCTTTAGAAACATGATGGTATACTTTCACTTACTAAAAAACCAAACAATGCACCACAAACTCCGCCATAGACCACTTCATCCCAGGGTACCAAAGCCACATACTCAAGCCATGATACATCTTAGTCACACTTGGATGCACTATTAAGGGTGATCTGTGAACTCATAAAGAACTCTCTCATGCATGTCCAATGGAATAAAAATCCTCCCTTGAAACAACATCTGAATCTGACCATCCTCTGACCACCCCTTTAGAGTATCACCATGAACAAAATTTATATCATCACCTACACCTATGAGTTTCCTAATTGAGACTCATATGCCTTCCACATAAGATATGATTCCACTGTCATCTAGTAGATAAAAACTCTATAACTAATTTTCTTCACATTTAGATACATCACTACAAGGTCTGTCATCACATTCCAAACATCCTCAGACTCTAAAACAATATCACCACATGACTTTAACCTCAGTGCATTAGCAACCAACTTCCAATTTAATAGGGTGTAGGAGATCAAAAAATCATAATACTTGAGAAAATTCATACAAATCCACTGAATTAGGTTTAATTACCATTTAAAGAAAATATACCTTAGGTTTTTATGATATTTGAAGACCATAAAGTGCTTACCAATTAGGTAATATTGCCATAGTTTTAGGGAAAACACCATTTCAGCCAACTCTAATTCATGGGTGGAATAGTTATACCCATGGGGTTGTAAATTACTAGTCCCATAGGGGATCAACACCCTTAATTACATCAATATTCATCCCAAACCCAAATAGGAAGTGTCACAATATACCTCAAACAACGTCCATTATTTTGGAAACCAAATCAATGGGTCCTTAATCAATCTCACTTTTAGATAGTCAAAAGATAGATAAAACATATCAGTCTAGATGAATGCCTAGTATTTTCTAGTCAAAGAAATTAATGTATCTACAGCCTCAGAGAAATCAAACACAAAACATTGATAATACCAACAAGACTAAGGAAGCTACAAACCTATTCCATTTTCATAGGTGCATCCCAAGAAACAACTACCTCAATCTTTGATAGTTCCATGACCACATATTGTTGATACACTACATGTATAAGGAAGTGTATGTACCCCATCTAAAACATACACTTAGATAAATTCACATGGATTTGACTATGTTGAAGAACCTTTAGGACAACTATGAGATGCTCAGTGTGCTCCTCCTTTGACTTATAGTATATAAGGATGTTATTATTGAAGAAAACAATGAATGAGATTCAAAACTCTTATAATACATATTTCATGATCCCAAAGAGTAAATATAGTACATTCATGAAACTGAATGGAATAATAATTTTTTTTGTGTATATACCATCACCATAGTGTAGTCTTTTAGATATAATTATCCTTCACCCTAATCTGGTGATACTTAGACTATAGGTCAATATTTGAAAACCAACAAGATCCATTTATCTGGTAAAATATGTTTTCTATACTTGGAATATGGTATTGGTTATTTAATATAACCTTATTCAAATTATAATAGTATATTCCCAACTTAAGACTATCATCCAACTTCTGGGTGAAAAACAATAGAGCACCCCAAAGAGATACACTGGGATAAATGAAACCCTTATACTATAATTCATTGATATGGATTCTCAACTCACACATCTTAATGGGTGACATTTGATAAGTAACCATAGAAATTAGAGAGGCACCCAGTTGTAACACTATCCCAAAATCGAAAATTATTTGAGGGGGTAGTGTCACAACCTCATCTGGGAAGATATATGGGAACTCCTTCATAACTATGGGAACCTCCACCACCTAAGCCTCTACTAAAAAAATCTTCCAATAGAGATAGAATAAGACATACATGCCTAAAACCAATTAGATATCACTTATCACTAATGAAAACTACCCACTATACTCCCACATTAGATAACATGAATCTTCTCTAAAAATAGTTAATAACATCACACAAAAATTACAGTAAATCCATACTAAAGATGACACTGTATGAATGTATATGTAATAAGAATAAATCCTCCCATAAAATAATGTTTCCACATAATCATTCCATATCCTCAATACATATAAAATAATAAATCATAGCCTCCAACTATCCTAGATAACACTTGGCTCATTGGAATCCTCTCCACCTCTAGATCTAACATGTAGACTAAGGTGGGTGCAAAATAGAAGTGTAAAGCTCCAAAATTAAACTAGAAAAAACTATAGTAGATGATAAAAAAACTATACCTTTAACAACATTTGGACCATATATATATAGAACCTCTATAGTATACACCCATCTACATTCAAATTCTCTCCCTCACTGGTGAATAACTCTACAACTATGATTTGGCTTGGGTCCTAGAGTATAAGGATCATCATGAGGAAACCCCAAACTTCTCAATCTCCCCTTAGATACTGAAAAACCACTAGAAGAATCTGATGTTGTTGTGTTTGGAAAGGGGAATGATTTTCCAAAACAAACTGACATTCCTAAGAAGTCATGCAGTGAGTTTGACAGTGTCTATAACCTCTATAGGCATATCACACAAATAGAAATCCCCTAGTGGATGCTTGGGAACTGCTGACCCTAGAGTGGTGTGAAACATACTACTATGGTCAACTCCCTACCAATAGGAACTTTGAATAACTTAAAATCTGTGATATTCGACCTAAAAATATACTCCATGAGAATCTCTTCTAGATTCTTTATTGCGGTTCTATTATTTGTGAGTGCATCTGCTTGATCACCTCTTCATTTTTTCGGCACTTCCAGATACATAGGGAGTGTAAAATGGGTGACTGAATATCTGACCTCTAGAAACAATAACACCTCAATAAATTAGGTTCTAGACTCCTTATCATGAAATAGACTAGGAGATAAATTCAGTAGGTAACTTGATCCCAAGATCTCACACACTCAGGATCCCTTACTAAAGGGAGAGAAGCTCTTTCCACTTTTCTACCTTTATCATCAATGATAATAACTCCAAATGAAACTCTTTATGGAATTTAGGCCAAGAAATAATGAGCTCCTCCCACTCTCCAGGATACAGCATCCACCACTGACACACTTCACATCACATATAACAGATTTACAATGGAATCTAGTACTCATCTCAGGATTAAGTCAGACTAAAGGTGATCTCAAGATCCTCCAACTAGTGCTTCATATATAGATCAAAGACACTCCCCTCATACTTTTCCAGAATCTGATTCTAGAAAGCACACAGATCGCTCTACCACATATCATCTTCCTTAATTAGGTTGATCCTATGATGATCAACTATATTGGATTTCTAAACCTCCACTAATTGAACTACATGAAGACGAAAACCAAGATCCATCTATTAAATAACCCGATGAAAATATAATCCCAGCAACATGAAAAATATCAAGGTTTATTTAATTAAATTCATTTTAATTTCCCAAACAACCATATTCAAACATAAATGAAAATAATCATAATGTATGTACCTTTCTTAGAACTCTACCATGTGATTGGTATTTTCTCACCTAAGGTGTTTAGTAAGCATAAGGTCCTTACATCAGATCACATAGATCCTTAAACCCCAATATCCTAGCTAGTATCCCTTACAAAATCACACAATAAGTATGAATAACACTATTTCCCTACCATTCCCATGAAAACCTTAGCAATTCATAACTCTAAACTACATCTTATCCCATAAACAACACCTTTGACACCACTATTTCATAACCCCCTCCACTAGACCCTCTTGGGATGATATTGAAGATAAGAAGTTACCAATGAATCTTGTCTCAAGTAGGTCCTAGGTTGTAAAATAGCATCATGGGTGTAAAAAATAAAATGGGAGGCATCACCCACTATATATAGAAAATGACTGAGATATAAGATAAACAACCACTAAACAACTCTATAAGGTACTATAAAAAACTAAACCATCCCACAATGTATGCCAAGCAATACAACATAAATCTCTAAAGTAAAAAATTGGAAAACCTAAAGAAAAAACTTCACAAAAAATCTAATATTGAAGACAGTAATGTTTAGATAGGTCCTTTTAAACCTCCAGGAAACATAAAAAAATTATATATACACATGGTGAGAATAACATATACACTCTTTAGGACCATACTTAAGGTCTCCCATGAAAATTTGAAAAGATAATACTAATGACCCTTGAAAAAAATTGAACCAAAAGAAACTAAATAGGTCAAATATTCATCCTAGCCTCACTGAGGATCACTCAACAAATAACCCATGAGATTAGTAAAATAATATCAAGAGAACATAAATATAGGCACCCCACATCCACTTTCCCCAATGAGTTTCCACTCTCACACCCCAAAGTTAAACGTCCTGTGCTCCCATCCATTCTATTCCTTTTTCATTAATTACATACTAAGATATATTAGATGTGGGTTAGTTCAAAACCCTACATACCCCAACCTCAATCTAGGAACCACATCTAGTAATGGGATCAATCAGTATACACATATCACAGACCATTTTTATATCATAATCCACATTATCACACATCCAACTGAATCCTCATAACTATGGAAGTAGTGTATCATGAACATGAAAAAAATCAACCTATTTACATCATTATACTATTAATGACACCCACTAAATGTCATAAACTCTCATCATTGAGAAACACCACAAATTATTTCATCCTCAGTCGGTACTCACCACCAACTAAGTGTTGTCACCATGTAATACTGCTGAAGGAAGAGTGAGAAAGAGGAGTAATCATCCATATATTCCATCACCATTAGGAATGTTGGGTAAAAAACACCCCAAATAATTTGGGTGTCGATATGTAGTACTTGATGAAGCTGGGTGAGTTTGTAAATAATAAGAAAATATAACCATATATATATATACGCACACACACATAGACAATACACAAGCCCATTCTTAAGATTTCGCTTCAATAATTCATTATCTCCATAAACTACCAATACCATACCACTATTTATATATACCACCACCACCAAATACCACCACTAATAAATGAAACTCACCAAATATAAATACTACAAAAAATCCAAAACATTCATTCATTCATTTATGACTTACCAATTTTCCAGATTAATACATTTAATGACAACTATTCAATTATTAAGATATTTAAGCCCATATTTAATGAAAAAACACTCAAGATAACATCCATAATTATTCCCATAAAATACTATCCCGTAATTTATAATTTAGAATAATAATTAAAACATTTTACAATAATTTCCATCCCGTATTATTTAACTTTCAACCCCTGTCCTTTTCAAATATCATCATTTACTATTTCATATTCCACTACTACCAGGATACTATAATAAGGAATCACACTAAATCCCAACCACATCACCACAAGAACCACGTACCAACCACCACACTTCCACTTACCACAACACACCCAATATCCAAATTGCTTACAACCATCACTGTTTAAAACCAAAAAAATCCCACAAAAGTATGATAAAAAAAACATTAAAGATTTCAATTTTTGTAAGAGTTATATTTGTTGTAAATGGATGTTTTTGGTTTTCAATGGTGATAAATAAAATAAATAGATTTTATTGATTTCAATATATTGAATAAGTTAGCAAGAAATAAGTAGTAGGAAGTTATAATTACTTTGAATCTGTCATCATTGATTGTTCTAAGATTGAGTTTTTGATGAAAACTCAACATAAAAAATGATTTGAATATTCATGTATAGATTCTATGATGTGAATGTGATCATAAGTTTGAATAATATTCTTATACTGGGGATGATAAAAAATTATTTCAAAGAATTCATATAACTAAATTCATAGATGTGTTCAAGCTTCTAAAAATGATGTAGCACATAATCATTATCACATGTATGGGGAGGATTTCATCATGAAGTCATCGTGTTTTTCAGCATAATATTATTTGAGAAAAACTAAAGGAATCAGGTGATATATAATCAGTGACAAGGAATATTTTATCTGGATTTAATAATATCCTTGAAAAACTGTTTTATTGGTTTTATAGTAGTGTGAGTTAGGGATACTTTTTAACACTACGAGATTTTGTGAAATAATTTTTTTCATCAAATTAATATAAACTTTTGATATTTTTCATTTTACACAAAACTGAATATATCTTGTGTTATATGAAAGAGCCAAGCTCTTATTTATTTTTATTCTACACCAATTTTATCTTTCACTACACACAATACTGAGTTAGCTTTCATTACACACAATACCAAGTTTTATCACCTTTTAGTGGCACACCTATTTTAAAACTAAATTTTTACATTTTAATAAATTTTATTTTTTAAAAATAAAATTAATTTTGAATTCATAACTTAAAAATTAGTTTAGGGTTATTTTTTTGGTATTTTTATAAGAAGTTTCATTTTTTTGATGAATAGTGAAAAATACTACATTTTAGTAAAAACTGCATTTTTGGTTAAATAATTATTAATATTAAATTATATTTTAAATTTGTTTTAAAGTCATAATATATAAATTATATATATATTAATCCAATTTAGATCATTAGAATAATTTTTATATTTAATTTATATATAAATACTTAATGAACTTTTGAACATTTCACATTAAAAACCCGCTTTCTTTCCATGTTTATGAGATTTGTGTTAAATTTAATTTAGTCACCTAAGTGAATTGAATTTAGAAAAATGAATATACATGGTTTTAATCAGTATTATAGTTATATTATAATAAGATCAACTTAATTTTTGACCAAAAATAGTAGTTTTAGTGATTAAAAATAATTACAATGATTAAGGTAAAATTAATCTTAACAATGGACTAAACCTTAAACTTAAGGGTCAAAATGACTTAGAAACTTGTCCAAAAACCTCAGACTGCCCAAATTTCGACTATATACCATCATGGTTAAAATATTATGAGTTATTAGGATACTATTTAATAAAATTTCCCTATTTTATAAGTTAAGTAAAAAAAAAGACAAAAAAAGAACTTTCCTTACCTTTTAAATTTATAAAACTTTGAGATATTGAAAAAACAACATATTTTTGATTATAAATATCATTTTGAAATATAAATGAGTAATTTTTATCATTATAATTTAACTATAATTTTTAGATATGAATTAGTTACATGAAATTATTAATAAAATGCTAACACATTTATTATTTAGTTAATAATAAAATAAAATAAATGATACTATAAATGTAAAAAGTAAAGTAAATTGATTGAATTATTATATATAATTATTTTTTAGATGAATATACTATTTTAAAAATATTTTAAATTAATATATCTATATTCCATAATTGTATTTATATTTTAAAATTTTAATTAATTAATTAATGTAAAAATTGACATTAATGTAATTTTATAATAAATGATATTTTATTAAAAAGAATTAAAATTACTAAAAATCATAAATTATTATAATTGATTTATAAATTTTAATAAATATCAGATATGGTCTATTTATGGACCAATTTATCTTTTATAATTAACATATTGACCCATAAATAGTAAAAACATTATTAGCACAATCAGGGTTAAAGCCGTGTTTTTGTGCGTTACATGCGCTTGTTTTAAAATTAATTTCCAACACACATGAGATTTTTATTTTGTAAATTTGATATCATATTTATAATTTAGTAGGAATATATTGTATAATAAATCTCACCTTAGTTTATTCTTAATGATTAAATTACATAGGTTGGAAAACTAGTTACCTATATGAAAAACCAAAATGAAAAATATAAGGAAACTTAAAGACTAAGGAACAAAATTATAAACATTCTCTTTTTTTTGTGTGGTAGAGATTTTTTTAGACCATAATTTCACTTTAATCCATTATTTTTCCATTTTGGAATAATATTAGGTAAGGGAGACCTCCCAATAGTGCTTACCTTTTGGTATTTACAAGAATGCCACTCCTCCACTATAAAAAGTCATTAACTCTTCCCCTTCCTCAAACCTGTAAAGCAAATTTTTATCACAAAAAATATTCTCCAATAATATCCCAAAATACCTAAATTACTCCTTTAATCCTACATTTTGTTAGAAAGGTAACCAAGTAAGATATTTTATGAAAAGTGTTGGGCAAAAATCTCTCAAGGTAACATTGCAGCATTTTTGGGTTGATTGTGTTTGTTGAAAAAGCAAGTTTCCATGATGAATTGTTGAGTTCTAGAGAATTTGTTGAAAATACATGTTGACAAAGAACAATGAAAAAGGAACGAATGATTTGGAAGTGGTAAAAAAGAGCAGTACAAGGTGGCGTCGTTTTCTAGTGTTTGCCAAATTTTTGGGGTCCAAAATTTGGAGGTTGGCGAGCATTGAAAAAAGTGGATTTCCATGAAGATCATAATTAAATATGGAAAAGTCATGAATTTCCTGAAGGGAGGCTTCATGGGTTGGATTTCACAAAGACCAGAAGAATGATGGCGGTGATTCTTCACGATTACGACAAGCTTTGCGAACAACAGAGGTTGAAGCGCATCGCAACGGTGAAGGTATTTGCAAGGGATCTTCGCAGCAGCGACATGAGGTAATTGATGAAACGCTCTACGATTATGATGAGCCCCACAATCGAAATATTTCCATGGTGCTTCGCGATTTTGAGAGAATTCCGGCGGAAATTTCGGAGCTTCGCGATTGGCGATGACATGGCACTTACTTCGCGTGTAAGGGACGAGGGTCGATGGAATTGCCTATAAATAGAGGTCGACCCCCTCGAGAGAAGTAGATAGAATTTTAGAAGAAGATCTTTCACTCTCGTTTTGTGAAGTTAGTTCACGTTTCCCGTGTGCTTCGTGAAATAAGAGCTTTGTGGCGGCTATTGTAGCTCCGCGAAAGTTGCGAGCTCCGCGTTGGCTCAGTGAGCTTCACAAGGGAAGTTACTCTGCAATGACTTGAGCTTCGGGAGAGTGCTTCACGAGAGTGCTTCGTGAAAAGGCAGGAGCTTCTCGAAGGCCTGTTTGAGCTTTGTGAAATTGGGATCCTTGGAAAGTAGGGTGCTTTGCGAAGGTTTTTCCAAAGGAATTGCCCAGTGTTCAGGGGCAAAGAGTTATTCATTAGTGGATGAAATTTGGACTTCAACAGAGCATCTATCAACAGTTGAGGATGAATGATTTCATGAAAATGAAGAGACCTACAGATCTATAAACTGTGAGTGGATCTTCTAAAGAAGCAGTTAGCTCACTTCAGTTGAGAGAGTAGTGAGTTCTCAAATTGTGAGTGGTTGTAAACCAGAAGGGACAATGAGTCCACTTCGAACTTGTAAACAGCAGTGCACTTATAGTGGAATTGGTTCATCGACACACTACCGGTGTATGCTCCTTGGACGTATCCCAGTGAGGGTGAACCAAGTAAAAATCATTATGTCCTGTGCATTCTTTAAAGTTTGCTCATACTCTGCATCGGGAAGGAGAGAGAAGAGGGTTTTGTATAACAGAAAAACAAGATCAAAAGGGGCAGTTGTTTTAATCTGCCATACCCTGATTCACCCCCCTCTCAGGGTATCTATCTTAGTAGACCTAACAATTGGTATCATAGGGGAATGTTAATATCAATGTTTCTCTCTCAAATGGAGGTCAATAATCATAAAGTGATTCCGATATTCAACGGGAAAAATTTCCAGCTATGGAAGAATCGGATGAAACACTACTTCCGATCATTAGGAATGGATGTGTTCACAGCAGAAATTCATGGCATAATAGCGGATATTAATAGTGGTGCATTATCATATGCTGAGCATAGAGAGTTGGATGCTGATGCCAAAGAAATAAATGCCTTATAAGGAGACCTATCCAATCCTATATATACAAAGGTGATGTATTGAAAAACATCACATGCCATGTGGGAAAAGTTATTGAATATATATGAAGGGGATAAAAAGGTTAGAGAGGAAAAACTTCAAGTGTTGTGGAACAAGTACGAGGATCTGAGAATGAACCCGAATGAGTCTGTTGATGCATTCTTTGACATGGTAAATGTTGTAGTGGAAGAAATGAGAGGTCTTGGAGAAGTTATTGAAGACATTAAAATTGTGAAGCGAATATTGAGGAAACTTCCACCTCGATTCAATCTGAAAGTTTTGGTTTTGGAAGATAAAGACCCGAAAGAGCTGACATTGGACAACCTACACATCACCCTTGTTGCATATGAAATGAGAAATGATGATAACGATGCTGTGGAAAAGGGGAAATCCAAATAGGTGGAATTCAAGTCCATGAAGAAGCTCACCTTTGAAGACTCTCAGGAAGAAGAAGAGGCAGATGAAGTGATGTCATTCCTCTCCTCAAACCTTCAAAGAGGAAAAGGAAAGTTTAAAGGGAAACTTCCACTTTCTTGTTTTCGGTGTGGAAAGGTTGGACATATTGCGGCACGGTGCCCCAAAAAGTTCCAAGAGTATGATGATATCGATGAAATAAAAATTCCCAAGAAGAAGTCTTCAGCCTATGAGAAAGGAAAGAAATAGTTCAAGAGAAATTTATTTAAGAAAAATAACATTCTTTCAAAAGAATTTTATAGTTCAGATGAGTCTGAGGTTGAGTAGGTTGAAGAGATAGAGAACTGCAAAGACCGAGGAGAAAATGCTATGGTGGCAGTTGTCGGCAGTTCTCAGAATAAGAATGAAACTGAAGCTGATGAAGAAGAAGAAGAAGTTGAGGGAAGAGTTGATATTCAAGTAGAGTTAGAGGATTATCTTGAAGAGATAGATGTTTGTAGAGCCAAAACAAAGAAATCCAACAAAGTTGTTCGTGACGCCAAACTCTATATGCAGTAGTAGGAAGAAGAGAAGTCTGAGTTGATGGATGAAATCGAGAAAATAAAGTTATCAACACTAAAGGACTCAGAATCAGTTAGTGAGTATAAAATAAAAATTGAAGAAAAAAAAGGGAGATCGATAGCTTGAATAACACAAGGAAAGAACAAATCAAGCGTATTGAAGAACTTGAAGGAGAAGTTTTCGGTCTGCAGAAATAGGTTAAAGATCAAGAAAAGATCTTGACTCCTACTGGGTCATCAGGAAAGAAAATCACTTAGAAAAACGAGAATCTAAAAGTGGAAAATAGCGGTTCAGCAGAAAAGAAGAATCAACTTTGTTCAGATGCTAAGACTGATGGAGGGCTTGATCAAAAATAGAAAGCAGTGAAAGTTGAGGTCAGACCACAAGCACCCACTCTGAGACTGAAGGTGGATTTGGGTACAAGGAAGAATCAGAATATTCTGAGATCCCAAAGGGAAACTAGTAGTGCATAAGTAAAACGAAGGAATGCACATTATATCAGGTGTTATTGTTGTGAAAAAATGGGACATTCACAGTACGTGTGTTCCATAGCCAAGAGATATCGAAGGGAACAAGAACAGAGGTGGTATCCAAACATAGAAAGGTTCTCTAGAACATATTTTAAAGGGCACTATTTTTGGTGTGGAGGATTAGAGCACATGGATAGGTATTTCACTTAGACCATACAAAGGAATAAGCCAAATCAGAACCCAAATGTTCTCAAATAGCAGATCAATGAACCAACAGGTGAGTTGAAAATGCAAAATAGATTTGCACCTCTGCAGGATGAAGCTGGTACATCATACTTTGATAAAGAACAGAATTCTCAATCCATGCCATGTGTGAAGGAAAAAATATGGACCATGAAGAAGAAGGATGAGAAGGCCGTGGTGGCAGAAATTTCCCTCAAAGCATCAGATCGCTCTAGTGTGTGGATTCTTGATAGTGGTTGCACATCTCACATGACAGGTAATAAGGATCTTGTTACAGGAGTGAAATATGACAAAGAATGAGTTGTCAAGTTTGGAAATGATGAAGGCCTAAAGATTATTGGCTTAGGAAAGGCCAAGTTTGGGGAAAAATAGATGAGACGTGCTGATGTATTAGTAGTATAAGGGCTTAGTCACAATTTACTCAGCGTCAGTAAACTATGTGACTCATGACATTCTATAAGGTTTACTAAGAAGATGTGTGTAGTCAAAGGAAGAGATGGGGAAATAGTTATATAGGAAAAAAAACAAAGGGAAATCTTTACCTGGTGAGTGGAGAAGAATATATGTGTTTTCTATCCAGAGAGGAAGAAAACAAGTTGTGGCATAAACGACTTGGTCATCTTTTCCAACCATCCCTGGAAGATCTGGTAAAATGTGATGCAACAAGAGACCTACCCAAGCTATCATGTGATCATACTCACACGTGCAACGCATGCCAACAAGGGAATCTCATCAGAAAGACATATAAGGAAAAAGAAAAGAAGTCAACAAGAGTGCTCTAATTGGTGCATGCAGATGTTTGTGGACCTATCACACCAAGAGAAATTGATAGAAAGAGGTACTACGTTCTTTTCATTGATGACTATAGCATAATGGCATGGGTATTTGTTATTTCCCATAAGTCCTATGTGTTCAGCTGCTTAAAACAATATCTAAGGGAGTGTGAAAGGATGCTTGGACAAAAAAATTTGAAGTTTTGTACTGACAATGGTACAGAATTCACAAACAGTCAGGTGGAAGATTATCTCGAGAAACACAGGATAAGGCATCAAGTTTCTTCAGTAAGAACTCCCCAACAGAATGGAGTGGTTGAAATGAGAAATATAATCATCAACAACATGGCCAAAATGATGCTCATTGAAAAGGACCTACCAGAGAGATTTTAAAAGGAAGCAGTTTTAACATCGGTCTACATTTCTAATAGGGCTCTGTTGTGTCCGAAGGAAGGAAAGACTTCATACGAGATGTGGTATGGAAATAATCCAATGGTGAAATAATTCTGAATATTTGGAAGTAAGTGCTTTATCCTCAATAAGGCAAAACATAGGAAATACGAGTCTCTAGGAGATGAGGGGATATTCCTTGGATACTCAGAAAAAAGAAAGGCATATAAATGCTTTAACAAAAGGCTAGGAAAATTAGTTGAGAGAAATGATGTCACTATAGTGGAGAATGAGGAGATCATTCAACAATTCAGTGAACAATTTCATGATGAGAGTGATGAGAAAGAAAGAAACGCAAGGGAAGAAGAAGTGGATGATATTGATTCAAAAGAAGATACTGATGATGAGCATGAGGAAGTAAAGTCCGTATCTACACAAAAGCCAAGGAGTCGAGCTGAAATTGATAGGCATAATATCATTGGTGATCAGTCTGCTCCGGTTCAGACTAGGAGAATGAAATCACTACAACATACATCTTTCCTATCTAAGGTTGAGATGAAATGCTTTGCTGATGCAGTTGAAGATGAAAACTGGATTCAGGCAATGAATGAAGAGCTAGATCATATTGAGAAGAATCCAACATGGGAGATTGTTTTGAGGCCAGTAGATAAGAATGTCATCAGGACTAAATGGGTCTATCACAATAAGATGAATGAATATGTAACAATGATTTGGAACAAATCATGACTAGTGTGCAAGGGGTACTCCCAGATCGAGGGAATAGATGTTGATGAGACATTTGCACTGGTTGCAAGGCTAGAGACAATTAGATTATTCCTAGCCATCGTAGTGCAAAGGAAGTTTAAAGTGTTCTAGATGGATTTCAAATATGTATTTTTGAATGGGGTTATTAAAGAAGAGGTGTATATTGAGAAGCCAGATGATTTTCTCATTCATGAGGATGAGAACAAGGTTTGCAGATTGAAGAAGGCGCTGTATGGGTTGAAACAAGCACCAAGATCATGGTACTCAAGGCTTGATCAGTACTTGAAGAAGCTTGGTTTCCAACATGGCGGAGTTGATTACAATCTCTATTTCAACAACAACAATAATAAAAGGATGATGGTCTTGGTTTATGTTGACGACATAATATTTAGTGGATCATATGAAGCTCAGTGCAGACAGTTTTCCGAATTCATGAAAAGTGAGTTCAAAATGTCAATGATTGGAGAGATAACATTTTTCCTTGGTCTACAGGTGACAAAAAGAAGGAATAGAACATTCATTTCACAATCCAAATATTCCAAGGAGGTTTTGAAAAGATTTGGAATGGAAAATTCCAAGGAGATGAAGACTCCGGTAGCTACTCGGATAAAATTTTCCAAAGACGAGGATGAAAAGGTAGTTAATATCAAATAATATAGGAAAATCATTGGAAGTTTGTTATACTTGACTGCTACAAGGAATGACATTGTATTCACCACATGAAAAGCAGCGAGATATCAGAGTAATCCCATGGAAATCCACATGCTTACAGTGAAAAGAATACTTAGGTAAATCAAGGGCATAATGGACTTCAGATTGATGTATAATGGAAAATCTCAGTCAGAATTATTGGGATATACTGATAAAGATTGGGTCGGTTCAATGGATGACAGGAAGTCAATGTCAGGAGGTGCTTTATATCTTGGCATACTGTGTGTTTCTTGGCTAAGCAAGAAGCAAGATTTCATTTCATTGAGCACCGTATAAGCTGAGTACATTGCTGCCACTCAAGCCTGCACACAATTATTGTGGATGAAGCAGCATCTTGATGATATGGGTGTTAAAGTGAAGTCTCTGATCGGAATCCAGTGTGATAACTCAAGTTCTATAAATCTTAGAAAAAATCCCATCCATCATTCAAGGACAAAGCACATTGAGATAAAGTATCATTTTATCAAGGAGAAGGTTGAGCAGGGAATCGTGAAGTTGGAGTATGTGCCTATGGAGCTACAAGTTGTAGACATTATGATAAAGGACTTACCCAAGGAAGCTTTTGAGAGGCATCAACTGGCTCTGGGAGTTCAGTCGACTCCCCACACTTAAAAGAGTGCGGATGTGGAACCCCCCCTCTCCCCGAGGTATGATGTGTTTTTACCTAATGTTCTCATATGTGTTTTTAATCTCTTACAGACTGCAGAGGCATGCCCTTTGGGTTCGTTGACAAAGGGAGATAAAATAGTGATTTTTCAAGGGGGAGATAGTGTGTCTATTTGAGAAATCATGAAAGATACGGGGAGAAGATGACAGGTGGAGCAGTGAGATAGGGGGAGTGCAATGAGATAGGGGGAGAGTATTGAATCTGACGATGATAGAAGTGATCGATCAAAGAATAGATATCAAGATAGATGAGGATCGTGATAAAAGCAGAATAGTGAGTTTGGAATGGTGAGAGAAGGTTTCCAGCTATCACCAATTAGTATCAGTATGGTTCAACAATTGGTATCAATTTTTCAACTGGTATCGGCTTGGAATCGACAATTGGTGTTTGGGATGAAGTGATTCATTGATGAAATTCTCATACTACTCTTGTTTCTCATGCTGAGCATTGCTAATATGGGCTTAGAGTACGTGTTAAGTGAATCCTTGAATGCTATCTGAATCGCAAGAGGAGAATGGTGGTAGATGTTGGAAAGAGACTCAGCGAGGTATCAAAGTGTAGAAAATCATTCTGAGAAGAGTTATGAAGAGTTTTCAACAAACCCAAAGGGGGAGATTGTCGGGAAAAAATCCCTCAAGGTAACATTATATCATTTTTGGGTTGATTGTGTTTGTTGACAAAGTAGGTTTCCATGGTGAATTGTCAAGTTCTAGAGAAGTTGTTGAAAATCCATGTTGACAAAGAACAATGACAAAGGAACGAATGATTTGGAGGCGGTACAAAAGAGCAGTACAAGGTGGAGTCGTTTTCCAGTGTTTGCCAAATTTTTGGGGTCCAAAATTTGGAGGTTGGTGAGCATCGCGAAAAGTGTATTTTCATGAATATCATAATTAAATATGGAAAAGTCATGAATTTCACGAAGAGAGGCTTCATGGTTTGGATTTCGCGAAGACCAGAAGTATGATGGTGGTGATTCTTCACGATTACGACAAGCTTCGAAAACGGTAGAGATTGAAGCGCATTGTGGCGGTGAAGGGCTTTGCGAGGGAGCTTCACGGCGGTGGCATGAGGTAATTGACGGAATGATCTGTGATTATGACGAGCTCCGCGATTAGAAAATTTCCGTGGTGCTTCGCAATTTTGAGAGAATTCTGGCGGAAATTTCAGAGCTTTGCGATTGGCGATGACGTGGCACTGACTTCAAGCAGAAGGGACGAGGGTTGGTGGAATTGCCTATAAATAGAGGTCGACCCCCTCGAGAGAAGTAGAGAGAATTTTCGAAGAATATCTTTCGCTCTCGTTTCACGAAGGTAGTTCGCGTAGCCCATGTGCTTCGCGAAAGAAGAGCTTCACGGTTGCTATTGTAGCTCCGTGAAAGTTGCGAGCTCTGCGTTGGATCAGTGATCTTCATGAGGGAAGTTGCTTTGCAATAACTTGAGCTTCGTGAGAGTTCTTTGTGAGAGCGCTTCATTAAAAGGCAGGAGCTTCACGAAGGCCAGTTTGAGCTTTGCGAAATTGGGATCCTTGCAAAGTAGGGTGCTTTGCGAAGGTTTTTCCAAAGGAATTGCCCCGTGTTCAGGGGAAAAGAGTTATTAATCAGTGGATGAAATTTGGACTTCAACAAAGTATCTATCAATAGTTAAGGATGCATGATTTCTTGAAAATGAAGAGACCTACAAGTCTATAAATTGTGAGTGGATATTCTGAAGAAGCAGTGAGCTCACTTCAGTTGAGAGAGCAGTGAGTTCTCAAATTGTGAGTGGTTGTAAACCAGGAGGGACAGTGAGTCCGCTTTGAAATTGAAAATAGCAGTGCACTTATAGTGGAATTGGTACAGCGGCACACTACCGGTGTATGCTCCTTGGACGTAGCCCAGTGAGGGTGAACCAAGTAAAAATCGATGTGTCCTGTGCATGCTTTAAAGTTTTCCCATACTCTGCATTGGGAAGGAGAGAGAAGAGGGTTTTGTCTAACAGCAAAACAAGATCAAAAGGGTCAATTGCTTTAATCTGTCACACCCTGATTCACCCCCCCTCTCAGGGTATCTAGCCTAGTGGACCTAACAAAAAGTAAAAGGAGTTACCGAAAGAAGAGGTAACATCCTTCCTCAAGATCCTTTCTTTTATTTTATTTATACACCACCTCAATTATTCTTATTAAATGATTATATAATAAAATTTTCTCTCCTAAAGATACTTATATGTATTTATTATAAGTAATATACCGATAATTACACACACTTCCATCTAATGGGTAACAAACTTACTGTTCTTGTGTATGATGAACTACCACCTCACAAAACGATGTTGTTCTTTTTTCCTTTACCACTTCTCATGGTTGGTAATTATGATGTAAAATATGTTTTTATATGATATTTATGATATTTATTTTTTTGGAATTATTATATAACATATACCTTCATGTTTTCCATTTTGTGTAACTACGATAACTTTGTTTGTGGAAGTGTGGACTACCTCCTCCTCAAAGCAATGTAATTCATTCACACATTACATGGAATACATTGAGGATGGATTTAGTAAAATTATATGATTTATATGAAATAATAATTATACTTTAATTATATTATATATATATATATACATATATCTCATTTACATTCTTTCTTTCAACATGACAACAAAACGGAAGCAACGTTCATGCGTATGTACGACCTACTGTCTACCTGAACAGTGTATTTTATTTAATATTTATATCATTTATAGATTAATATAAATATTTATATACTGAATAAATATGATATTTAAATAATGTTTTACATTTTTTAAATAAGTAAATCATGATCTAAGTAAGAGGATCAATAATAACAAGTCAAAACACATACAATAAACAAAGCGGTTATTACCTAAAACATTACTTTAACATGGAACTATTAAAAGGTCAATATAAAGTCACAAGTGAATAATATATGGTATTAGATATAATAATATGGTTATGTGGTAGATTTATAATAAACTTATATTTATTATACAAGATGTTTGAATGTGTACAAATAAAGTTAAGACTTAAGGCAAGGGAATTTCATCTCACTTTTTATTTCTATGAGATACATAACTTATTCACCACCAATTTCATTTGCGTGGTGTGTATAATTACCATGGATGTATTCAATTATTCTTATAATTAAATTTATGGGTATTTAAATATCCATTTTATCATCTTTCTTTTATGGGGGTTATGGATCAAAAGTTACCAAATTGGTAAAGTAATTGTGTCTCAATTTTCCTTCTTTGAGACACATACCATGTTATGTACCTATATTTTTCTATGAGGTTTATATAATTGCGTTTGAAATTTTATATAATGAATATAATTATTTTAATGATATTTTTAGTTTCATTTAATTTTATTATTTCTATAGTATTATGATTCAAAGTTACCATAGTGGTAACAATTTATTGCTACAATATCATTGTTTGTCAAGATTATTTATGATAATGCTTCCATTGATGAAATATTATGATCCATAATTCAAGAAAACTCATGAATTTCATTATAATATATTTATTAATGATATATTCATGTATTTTTACAATTTTTTCCACTCTCTGTGACCTATGATAATTAATAATGTGTTTTTAGAAAAATCCGACTTTATCTCTCTCTCTTCATTTAAAAATATATGTTCTTTCAAAACCATGTGTTATGAAATGGTTTTAAAAAAAAAATTTATATTTAAAAATTTCTTTAAATGTTTTTGATATTTATTTATAAGTCTTCAAATTATTTTCAAATAAAAAGGTTTTTGAAATGATATTTAATTTTATTTATAAGTTTTCAAGGAAAAAGGTTTTCAAAATTTTTTCAAGCTTATTCTATAAGTTTTCAAGTTAAAAAGTTTTCAAGATGTTTTCAAGATTAATTTATAAGTTTTAAAGGCTATTTACAAATAAAAATATTTTCAAAATGATTTATTTTTTAAATAAATTTTTCAAATTGGAAAATATATTTTCCTCCAGAAATGTTTTAAATGATTTTTCATAATTCCTTTATATGATTTCAAAGTCGTTTAAAAGAAAATTATTTTAAAAATGTTATATGTTTTAAAAAGTGATGCTCCAAGTGATCATTAAAAATCATTCTCCATATATTATTAAATATTTGGTTATATTTTATGCTTTACTATGGATATTATCCAAGGTCACCATTCATATTATCTCTCTTAAATGTTTTTGTTTTTATGGATTTATGCTTTTGAAACTGAATTCTTTTCATGGGTTATGATTTGGTAAAATGATTATGAAACCTATCTATTTTACATAGTTAATGATATAATGAAATGTTTATGATACCCATTTCATTCTATGGGTTACGATTTGATGATTTTTTATAATCTTGTTGAATATGTATTATGTGATGAGTGGGACCTATATTGCCCTCCAATGCATTGGGTAACTATGGATGAATCGTGAGTATAAATGTTATGTGTGAACCTAATTACATGTTCAAAAAATTGTGTGTGAACTTGATTACATGTTAACAAAGTTATGCATGGACCTGGTTGCAACTACATAAGTTTATGCGTGAACCTGATTACATGTTCACAATGTTTTGACTGAACCTTATTACATTATCAAAAAATTATGTATGAACCTAATTACATGTTCATAATTTTATGCGTGAACTTGATTAAATGTTCACAATGTCATTAGTGGACCTGGTTCCATGTTTATAAGTTTATATGAGAATGTAATTACATGTTAAAAATGTTATGTGTGAACCTAATTGAATGTTCACGACATTATGAGTGGACCTGTTTGCATGTTCATAAGTTTATACAAGGGCCTGATTTCATGTCCTTAACTTAATGAGTGAACATGTTTCTACTTATACATGTTCAGAATGTTATACACTGATGTACATACCATAATCCCATGTCTTATTCTTATTTTATGATTTCATGGCTTATTTCTCAATTATTTTATGATTCATGTATTATGAACTACCAATCTTTAGGCCATGTCTCATGTATATGAACTTTGATATGCGAGGTATGATCTTCAAATGTTATGATCATGTTCTTATACCCTTATGTTTATATTATGCCTATATATTTTTGTTATTTAACCTTACTAAGCATTCAATATCACCCCTTTCTTATATTTCACTTCCTTTGGTTCTAAAAAAAGATTTTAAGTTGGAGTTCTAAAGGGGAAGATATTTAAGGGAGATGTTGAAGATCTTTCACCAAACTAGAATAATTTGTTCCAAGTTTCAAAGACGCTAAACTATTACGGTCCTTTGGAATGTAATTTTGTAATGTGCTAAATATTCATCTAAAATGATATAATATCCATGTATATTAATCCTGGGTCTCTATAGTTGGTATCAAAGGAAAGGTTTATTCAATATTTGGAAACTTGGATGTGAAAAATTTAGTAAGATACCTAGTAATATTTCTAAGGACATGTCTAGGGATATATCTAAGTATATTTTTAAGGATGAGGAAAAGTATAGGAAAATGTCATGGAATTTTGGTAAAGGATAGAGCAAGTGGTTTCCTAGAATTAAATCCTTGTATGGATACTACAAGTGGATGAGGCTATGTCACAAATGTACCTAGGGATACAACTCTGAAAATGTGTGTCGGGCTTGACTCAAGTGTAACCAGGTATACAACAATGTGAATTTCTTCACACTAAGTTTGACACTTTTGGGGGTATATGCTTTGGGAATTCAAAAACTCTATAAAAAACATGAAGGATTTAAGTAGAATATGACTAAAAATTACCTAAGATAAACCTTAGTTATCCTAGATTAAAGAAGTATGATCCATGATTTAGACATCCAATAATTTATTTTTTCATGATTATGTGGTTTTCCATTATGATAAATGTTTCTCGCACTATATTTTTTGTTTTTAGTCAATAGAGAGAACTAGAATAAAATTGGTTAAGATTGAATGTTTTAGATGTGGAAATTATGGGCCTTATAAAAATTTATTTCCTAAGTGGATATATAATTAATATAATTAGGAAGTTGGTATGAGTATTGGTTATAATACTGAAGATAAAGAGACCGTGAATGACATGTTAAAGGTATGGAATGTTCTTCTGGTATTTTTTACATTAAACTTAAGAAACATGATTAGATTGAGGTTGATGAACCTTAATACATAATTAATATTTCATATTATAAGAAATAGTTATTAAGTAATAAGTTGATTAAGTCCGTGTAATGGTTTAAGAATAGATTTTGATGAATGAAGTATTTATTTTTTAAAATTAAAAGATTATATTATATGAATCATGAAATATATAAGTATTTTCAGTATAAGTTTTTCATTGAGGATTGAGAAGGATATTTTGAATGGAGATGAAGACATAGAAAAGTGATTTAATATAAAGGTGATATTTTGATTAAGGGAAGGTAACCCTTAATGTGTTAAAAATATAGAGAAAATTGTGTTTAGCATAGATAGAGATATGATTGATTTGGATAATGTAAATTGGATAGTGTTGATAATCTTATAAATGATTAAGGATTTTTTGAAAAAGTGGTTTATATTATCATGGATGAAGTTTACAACTTCTTGGATTTAGGGAATACATCTAGTAATGTTTGGAATAAGGAAGAATGCATGATTTTAAAAAGGATTTACGGTAATTCGGGTTATTACCATGTTTCAAGAGAATATATGATGTGGGTATTCACATGTTTGGAATGTGACAAATAAGAGATAATTTATAATATATGGGGATCAATTTTAAGATGATTTATTAACCTTATTTACAAAGTTCTACACTTTTATCTTTTTTAAGAGTTATAAATTTAACCATTTATGTAATGGTTTTTGTTAAACTTTGGATGAGGTTTTATATATTCAAGTATTATCTCTCTATAAAAGGATTTATGCATATTGGAGAACTTTTTATAACCATTTTGTTGTGATAAATATAGATGGAATGAAATATAATTCTATATTTAGATCTCATTATATACTAATGCTTCAATAATGAAGAAATAACCTTCATTTCTTAGAATAAGAGATGAAGTGGAAATTGAGAAAGGCACAACAAAGGGTGAGATTTTGATGAATCAAGTAAGTATATCTTCTAATGAAAATTATTTAAATCTACAGAAATAATATTGTAACTAAAAAGGTTAACCTAATACCTTATTTTCTGATGAATCAAAAATTCCCTTGGATCATCACAGATTTATGGATATTTTATTGTTAAATTTATCATGGCCTTATTATCTATCACTCTCCATTAGAACTTTATGGTTATATTTCTATTCCATGTTCATATTTTCACTTTACACCTATGTTATCCTATGAGGAAACTCAATTATGAGTTACTTTGGGTAATTTTTATGGTTCCAAATTTCCCTTTTTAAAGGAAGTTTTAGTATTTATTTTTACAACATGGGTTACTAAGAAATTAAATTCTAAGTATTAAACCTTTAATAACCCAGACAAATTTTGGGGGTGAAATTTATTTTGAGGGGGGTAGAATGTAACCCTCCATAATTTTATTCATAAAACTAATTAGTTATTCACAATGTTATGTATGAACTCGATTTCATGTTTAAAAAGCTATGCATGGACCTGGTTTCATTTCCATGAGATTATGCGGGGGATTAATTTCATATCCTTAGCTTAATGAGTGAGCATGTTTCTACTTATACTTGTTCACAATGTTATAAGATGATGTGTATTCCACAATTACATGTCTTATTCCTATGTTATTATTTCATGGATTATGTTTTGTATTATCTTACGATCTATGAAATAATAATTTCCAATATTTATGCCATGTCTCATGTATATAACCTTTGACATGCAGGGTATGATCTTCCAATGTTAGGATCATGTTCCTGTACCCTTATGTTCATATTAGGCATACATATTTCCTTTATTTAACCTTACTGAGCATTTGATCTCCCCCTTTCTTATTTTTGCATTCACCAGGTTATAGAGAAATGTTTTAAGTAGGAGTACTAAAGGTGAATATCTTTAAGGGAGATGTTGAATATCTTTCACCAAACTAGAATAATATGTTATAAATTTCTAAAGTCGCTAAACTATTATGGTCCTTAGGAATATAGTTTTTAATGTTCTAAATATTCATATAAAATGATTTAATATCCATGTATGTTAATACTGGGTCACTATAGTTGGTATCAAAGGAAAGGTTTAGTCAAAATTTGGAAACTAGGATGGAAAAACTATAGTGATATCCGTAGGAATATTTCTAAGGATATTTCTAGGGATGTATCTAAGGGTAAGTTTAATGATGAGGAAAAGTATAGGAAAATGTCATGTAATTTTGGTAATGGATAGAGTGAGTGGTTTCCTAGAATTACATCCCTATCTGGATAATTCATGTAGATGTGGCTCTGACACAGATGTACCTAGGGGTACAACTCTAAAAAGGTGAATTAGGCCTAACTCGAGATTAACCTGATACACAACAACAGTCCTTGTTGCACACCTAGTTTGACACTTTCAATGCAATATGATTTGAGAATTCAAAAACTATTTATAAACCATCATGAATGCTATAAGTAAAATATGATATGAATAATCTAGGATAAACCTTAGGTGTCATAGATTAATGAATAAGGAGCCATTATTTAACATACTATAAGTGAATTTTTCATGATTATGTGGTTTTAAATTATGATAAATGTTTCTTACACTATAATTTCTGGTTTTTGTAAATAGAGGACACTAGAAGGAACTTGGTTAACATTGAAAGTTTCAGATGTGGAAAGTATGGGAATTATGAAAATAAATTTCCTAAGTGGAAATCTCATGAAGAGAATCAGGAAGGTGGTATGAGTATTGGTTATACCACTTAAGATAAAGATACTGTGAATGACATATAAAAGTTATGAGATGTTATTCTAGTATTTTTTACATTAAACATAAGAAGAATGATTATATTGAGATTGAGGAACCTTAAGACATAATTCATATTTCATTTTCAAGGAAATAGTTATTATGGAATAAGTTGATGAATCCTAAGTAATGGTTTAAGAATAAAGTTGGATGAATGAAGTATTTATGTTTTTTAATTCAAATATTATGTTATACGAATCATTAAATATATATGTATTTTCAGTATAAGTTTTTCAATAATAATTGAAAAGGATATGTTAAATGGTGATGAAGACAGAGAAAAGTGATTTAATTGAAATGTGATATTTTTATTAAGGGAAGGTAACCCTTAATATGTTCAGGATATAAAGAAAATTGTGTTTATCTTGGATAAAGAGATGATTGATTTGGATAAAGTAAATTGGATAGTATTAATGACCTTATAACTGATTAAGGAATTGTTGAAAAAGTGGTTTATATTATCATGGATGAAGTTTACAACTTCTTGGATTTAGGGAATATAACCAGTAATGTTTAGAATAGGGAAGCATGCATGATTATAAAAAGGATTTATAGTAATTCAGGTTATTACCATGTTTCAAGAGACTGTATGATGAGTAGATTCACATTTTTGGAATGTGACAACCAAGAGATACATTATAATATATGGGTTATCAATGTTAAGCTAATTTAGAAACCTTATTTATAAAGTTATTAACTTTAATCTCTAAAAATAATTTTAAATTTAACCATTTATGGAATGTTTTATGTTAAACTTAAGATGAGGTTTTAGATATTCAAGTATCATATCACCATATAAGGATTTATGCGTATTAGATAACTTTTGATAACTTTTGTTGTGATAAAGATAGATGGAAGGAACTATCATTCTATTTATGGATCTCATGATCTACTGATGCTTCAGGAATGAAGAATTAACCTTAATTTCATGGAATAATAGATGAATTGGAAATTGAGAAAGGCATAAGAAAGGGTGAGATTGTGCTGAATCAAGTAAGTATATCTTCTCAAGAAAATTCAACTCCAGGGAAATAATCTTGAAACCAAAAATTTTATCCTAGTAACTTCTGTTCTGATGAATCAAATGGTCTCTTAGATAATCACAGATTTATGTCTTTATGATTGTTAAATTTCTCCTGACCTTGTTCTCTATCACTCTCTATCATAACTTGATTGTCAAATTTCTCTTCCATGTCCATATTTTCACTTTAAACCTATGTTATCCTATGAGGAAACCTATTTATGAGTTAATTTGGGTAACTATTATGGTTCTAAATTTCCTTTTTAAAGGAAATTTTAGTATTTATTTTTATTATGTGGGTTACTAAGAAAGTAACTTTTGAGTATTAAACCCTTAATATCCTAGATGGATTTTGAGGGTGAAATTCATTTTAAGGGGGTAGAATGTAACACCTCTAGATTTTGTGAAATAAATTTTTTCGAATTAATTTAGACTTTTGATGTTTTTTATTTCACACATCACTAAATATATCTTGTGTTGTACGAAATCACTAATTTATTATTTATTTTTTTCTACACCAAGTTAATCTTGTGCTACACACAACACTGAGTTTTCTTGTCTTACATGTAAGACCGAGTTTTATGTCTTTTTAGTGGTACACCCATTTTAAAACTAAATTTTAATAATTTTAACAATTTTATTTTTCAAAATAAAATTCATTTTTGAATTATTAATGTCAAAATTATCTTAGGGTGAATTCTTGGTATTGTTTTGAGAAGTTTCATTTTTTGATGAATAGTGAAAAATACTGTATTTTAGTTAAAAAAATCATTTTCATTTAAATAATTATTAATGTTAAATTATATTTGAAATTTGTTTTAAAGTAAAAATATATTAATTATATAAATATTAATCCAATTTTGATAATTGGAATAATTTTTATGTTTAATTTATATATAAATACTTAATGAACTTTTGAACATTTCACATTAAAAACTTGCTTTCTAGCTAGGTCTACGAGATTATCTTTAAATTTAATTTAGCCACATTTTTGAATTGAATTTGAAAAATAGAAATAAATGGTTTTAATCAGTATGATATTCATATTATAATAAGACCAACTTAATTTTGACCAAAAATATTAGTGAAAGTGATTAAAATTAATTACAGCGACTAAGACAAAATTAAGCTTAATATGGGACTAAACCTTAAACGTAAGGGCCAAAATGACTTAGGCACTTGTTAAAAAATCCTTTTATTTCAATATTTATTCTATATAACTTAATGGTTTGAATTATATGAGTTATTTGGATAATATTTGATAAAATTTCCATATTTTAGAAGGTAAGTAAAGAGAAATACAAAAAAAGAACTTTCCATACCTTTAACATTTAGAAAAAATGAGATATGAAAAAAGAAAAATATTTTTGGTTATACATATCATTTTTAATGTTAAATTAGTTAGTTTATCATGATAATTTAACTATAATTTTTATAGATGAATTAATTACATTAAAGTATTAACAAACCCTAACATAATGATTATTTAGTTTATAATATAATAAAATAAATGATATTGTAAATGTTAAAAGTGAAGTAAATTGATAAAATTATTGTATTTAATTATTTTATAGATTAATATATCATGTTAAACATATATTATATTAATATATTTTTATTCCATCAGAATATTGATATTTTAAAATTTAAATTAAGTAATTAATGTCAAAATTGACATTAATGCAATTTTATAAGAAATGATATTTTATTAAAAAAGAATTAAAATTAATAAATATAATATCTTATAAAAATTAATTTATAAATATTTATAAATATAAAATATATTCTATTCATGGAAAAATTTATCTTTTATAATTAACATATTGTCCTATATATAGTAAAAACATTGTAAGTACGGTCTCAGTTAAAGTAGTGTTTTTTGCACGTTACATGCGTTTGTTTTAAAATTAATTTCCTACACATATAACACATATTTTTTTATATTATATATCATATTTATAATTAATTTTTCTTATATTACCTAATAAATTACACCTTAATTTAATCTTAATGGTTAAATTACATAGGTTGGGAAAATAGTTTCCTAAATAAAAAACCAAAATGAAAAATATAAGGAAACTTAAAGAATAAGGGAAAAAATTATAAAAAATGAACTTATTTTTGTGTGTTTGAGATTTGGTTAGACCATAATTTTACCATAATTTTTCCATTTTGGAAGTGCATGAGGTAAGGGAGACCTTCTAATGGTGCTTATATTTAGGTATTTACAATATTGCTAGTCCTCCTCCACTATAAAAAGGCATCCACTTTTCCCATTTATCAGACATATCAAGCAACTTTGGCTCACCCAAAATCTGATAAAATAATCTCCAAACATTCCTAACTTCTTCTTTGAAGCCTCCACTTGGGAAGAAATCCAACTAAGGAAGACCTTTTGTGTAAAACAAAAGGAGTTACCCAAAGACGAGGTAACATCCTTCCTCAAGATCATTTCTTTTATTTTCTTTCTAAACCACCTCAATTCTTCTTAGTACATGATTATATAATAAAAATAGTATCATCAATATAATGATATTTTTTTAATCTAAGGGTTTGACCTAAAATTACACACACATTCATCTAATGGGTAATGAACTTACCATTCTTATGTACGACGAACTACCACCTCACAAAATGATGTTGTTTGTTTTTCCTTTACCACCTATCATGGTTCAGAACTATGATGGAAACTCTATTTTTATATGATATGTATGATATTTATTATTTTTTATTCTTCTTTAATTATTATATAAAACAAACCTTCATTCTTTACATTTTTTGAAACTATGATAACTTTGTTTGTGGAAGTGTGGACTACTGCCTCCTCAAAGCGATGTGATTCATTCACACATACATGGAATGTATTAAAAATGGGTCTAGTAAATATATATGATATATATAACATAATAATTATACTTTAATGATATAATATATATATGTCATTTACTTTATTTCTTTCAATATGCTAAGAAAATGGAAGCAGTGTTCATGTGTACATACGACCTACCGTCTCCATGAATGATGTATTTCATTTAATATTTCTATCATTTATAGAAAAATATAAATATTTATATAATGAATATATATGATATATACAACATATTTTACATTTTTAAATAAGTAAACCATTTTATAAGTAATATGATCATGAATAAAAAGTCAAAACACTTATGGTAAACAAAGCGATTATTATTCGAAACATTTGTAACACCCAAAGCTTACACGGTACGCTTCTCATTGAATAATTTAGTAGTGTGTGTTGTACGCAACTTCAAGTTCTAACACACACCACAACCAATCAAACTAGCCATTATGAGTAGTAATACTCACTTTTTAAAATTTAATACATTTTATATTTCAAAATGGACTTCATTTTTGGATTTGGAATATCAAAATTTGATTATGGTGAATTTTTGGTACTTTTCTGATAACTTTCATATTTTGATGAATAGTCAAAATTACTAAAATTTAATTAAAATCAACTTTTTTTAATCGAAATAATTAATAGTGATAAATTATGAATTTGAGTGGTTTTAAAGTATATTTAGAATATATTTTTACCATTTAATCCAATTTTGGTCATTAGACATAATTTAAAATTTAAACCGGACATAAAAATGTGTCAATCTTTTGATTGTTATTGTTTCTTAAAAACACACTTTTTATTTTGACAGCGGGAATTAATTTTAAATTAATTTCTACCACTTATGTGTTTTGAATTTGGAAAAATGGATTCCATATTTGGAATCAGGATACCCAAATTGTGTAAATAGGTAACTCTTATTTTTAAACATTTTGAATAATTACTTCGGTAAATATTTTATTTACCCTGGTTAAAGGGTAAATCCGATAAATAAGGGTAAAAAAAATAATATTATAATAATAATAAATTACCCTAAAATGTGTCCTAACCCTATTGGTTGATACATGTCCGACCATGGGAATCTTTGAGTCGATTTTAGGACCCCATGGATCCACTTGTAAGTGATAATGACACTTTATATTAATTAATTTAAAATAAATACAAAAATGACATAAGCATATATCTTATAGAAAAAAAATTTTTACATAGGGTTATATATATTATATTTTCAACTATAAATATTTATTATAAATTTAAATATATTTCCTACATAATGGTATTTTATTTATAATTTTTAGATATTGAATAATTAAATTTATTTATGACACAATAATGATGCAGTATTTTCCTTATTAATGAAAAATCAAATAATTAGTATTATAAATGCTAAAATAAATATAATTTTAAAGTTTTGATGACATAAAAAAATTTTATTGGTTAATATTACATGTTAGTATTGCTTAAATTAATTTGGTTCAAATTAATAAAGTTGTTAAGACTTTTAAAAAAATCAATTATTAAATAGTGTCAAAATTGACATAAAGGAGTTTTAAAAACAAATATTATATTATAAATTGATATAATTTTTCTAAAAATCTAAGGTTCAGAAAAAGGACTTATATAATGATAGGTGTATCATTTATGGACCACTTGGGGGTCTCTTGGAATTATACAGTAAGTTTATTAACTATATAATATAAAAATACAAAGAGACATGGTAAATGTGAAACTATTTAACTAAGAGTTAAATATAAATGATAAGGTTAATATAGTGACCCAAACCAGACTAAAACCTATTGGTTGAGTAGTTTTCGACCCATAACCACATTATACTTTAAATAATCTAGTTTGGAGCCATTATAAACCGAATATTAATTTATTATAAAATAATACTTTAAGTTTTTCCTAAAGAGCCCCTCCTCCCCCTTATAAAAGGACACCAATTCTAACCAATTCTTAATACCTTCAAAGCGTTTTTTAGGACCAAACTTGACCAAATATCCAATATACTTCCCTCAATTCATCCTAAAGGAATTACTTTGGTCAGAAATCCATCCTAAGGATCCCTTTTGATCAAATCAATAGGAAGAACCCGAAGAAGAGGTAATGACTTCACCACCCTCTTTCAAGTTCTCTTATTCTTCCACTTACTCTTTATTTGTTGTTTCCATTATAAAATAATAACTCCATTATCTTATATATACTGTGATGTTATTATAAATATGTAACAACTATATTCATTATCCTATCCATCTTATGAATTATAATGTCACCATGCGTGCGTACATACGGCTTACCGTCTCCACGCCGTGGTGTAATTTGTTATTCAACAATATGATATTTGGATGGATATAATGATGAGTAATATGTATATAAATAATGAAAATAACATGATAATGTCTATGTAGAATTAGTATATCATCCAATTCCACAACTTTAAGGAAATGATATTATCGCTCATGCGTACGTACGAATTACCGTCTCCACGGCACGATGAGATTCATTTCTACGTTCACCATTCATCGACAATTATAAATATATATATGTTACTAATAAGTATATAATATATGAAATAATAATGATACTGTATATATATATATATATATATATATACTTACATATATCTTATTCACTTAGTTCCGTTCAATACGAGATGGAAACGGAAACAGCGTTTATGCGTACGTACGGACTACCGTCTCCATAAACGGTGTTTTTAATTTCATATATATGTCTATTATACATATTTAAATTTTAAATATATATGATATATAAATAATGTTTTATATTCTGGAAGTACTTAAATATTTATCTAAGTGATACAATCAAGATTAACAAGTTAAAACACGTACGATAAAGAAAGTGATTATTACCCGAAATGTTAATTTAACATGGAAATTATTATTAAATGGGTAGTATAAAGTAATAAATGAATCATGTATGATATCATAAATATTAATATGGTTCTGGTATACTTTAATAACATACTAAAATTTTCATACATGAGGTTAAACGTACCCACGACTAAAGGAAAGTGCAAGGTAAGGGGTTTTTCATCTCACTCCTTATTCCTGTGAGATTCATGCCATATTGAAAATATTACCTTTTGTGTGGTGTATGTACTAACCATAATTGTATTATTTGTGTAATAAACTTTAATTTATGTGTATTTACATATTCATTGTATGATACCTCTTTCATGGGGTGTATGTTTCGTAAGTTACCAAATTGGTAAGGGTTAATTCCTCAATCTCATTATTATCCGAGATTGTTTATGTGTAAGTATTTTCTAGTAAATTTTTATCGTCCATGTCCATTTTTCATAAAAATGATTTAAAAATTAATATTTTAAGGATTTGTGAAAGTTACCCTTTATCAAGATCAGAATTTTAAATGTTTTAAAGATTTATCTATCTAAATATTTTTAATTAATGTCCATGTTTTCAAAAGGATTTTAAGGATTTATTTATATTGAAATGAATGTTTTGAAATGATAATTCTTTTAAAAAGTTTCAAAGTGGTATGTGACACTTTTATTCAAAAAAATATTTTAAATTACTTCCTTTATAAATGTGTGACTTTTAAATAATTTTACAAAAAGTTTATTTCTCTCAAAAAGTTTTACTCATCATTTTCAACTATGTCAGCATCCTTTACTGGATATTAGTTTTGATTGAGGTTGATTTATTATGATACAAAACTTCCATAGTATTGGAGGTTTTGTGATATGTTTTTACTATGGATGTTTTATTTTTATACCATTCATAGTTTATGGATAAAGTATTGACATTTCATATGCTAGTTTTAATACAAATGTTTATGTTATGTTTAAACCTTCTCATACGAGGAATGCATTGGACTTAGTAAGTGATGGGTGGAGCCCGCTATAGCTCTTCTATGAATCGGTAGGTCTCATGAGACAAACTAGTGTCTTGGCACAAGGACTTGACAAAATCTTATTTGTAGTCTTGGCACAAGGCCTTGACTATGTGGTTATGATAGTCTGACATTATGTATTCCATCATTATGAAAGTGGTTAGTGATATTGCATGTGATTATTCGACTAGTAGAATATCCACGTGAATAAGTAAATGAAATTACTTCATTTTATTTTTTTCCATATTATGATGAAGTTCAAGTTTAAAAGTATTTTGTTTTAGTTATAAATTGCCTTAAATGTTTATACTTATTTATGAAAGTTTCCGTTGTATTGTTTTTCTTACTGAGCATCTGAGCTCACCCATTTTTATGTTTTATTTTTCCCAAGATTCCAAGAAGTGTATTATGATTGATATGCAGGGTTAGTCCAAGGGAATAATGACATTCATAAAGGATTATTTATGTTGTTATGTATGTTATTATGTGTAATGTAACATTCATGTATGTAATCTATTTTCAAAGACAACCAAACTGATCGGTCCTTCGGGACTTGATTCCTTGTAATCATGCTAATGTATTAAAATAATGTACCGAATATGGGTAACTGGGGTTGGGGCATTACAGTTGGTATCATAGGAAGTTTAGTAAAAACCTTGGAATCTAGATTTAGATAAACTCTGATTAGAGAACATAGCCCTAAGATAGACTTTGAGGATTAGTATAGAAGAACTTCCTAGAATTTTGGTATTGTAGAGATTTTTTGAGTTTTCCGAGCAATACATCCCTGTCTGGATACGAGCAGGTAGAGGTGTCTCTAGCACAGATGTACCTAGGGTTAAAACCCAAAAACACCTCTTTGAGCTAGACTCGAATGATAACTGGTGCACGACAATGGGCACTGCACTCTTGGTTACAATACTCCCAGGGGATATGCTTAGGATAATTCTCATTTTCTTTACAAATCATTATGAAGGGATTATGAGTATATACTTACTCAAAGAAAAAATATTTATGATTATGGATTATATCCATAAACTGTTCAATTTACGTTAGGTATTTTACAAGTTTGGAATTATTCATTGCAATTCATAAACTGACTTAGTGTATGCCATTGTATAAAAATGGTGCCCAGTAGAAGGAATGTGAACTCCAAAAATACATATGATCCAAAGAGTAAGAAGGATCATATCTTCCACGGTATTAATCCAACATTTATAAGGGAAATAGTATCTCATGTTTTCTCAACATATGAAGAAATAATATCATGTGTTAATAAAATAATTAAAGAATTCTCTAAGTCCTATGGCTTTGGAGGGAAGCAAGAGAAGAAAAGGATGGAAGAGGGAAAGATGGATAAAGGGAATAGGGAAAAGAATAATTTTCCCATATGTGATAACTGTGGGAAGAAACACCCTAGAACTTTATTGAAGGGAATGTGAGTTTTTTATAAGTGTGGAGAAAAAGGACACCAAGTATGTGACTGCAAGGGTCAGAAAAAGGTTTCAAATGTATAATGCTTTATTTATAAAGATTTGGGACACTACGCGAACCAATGTACAAATCATCAGAGTATTCCCCAAATGATGCTGTTGGATAATAATCAAGTTATGATACTACCTCAGATGAATAATAATTACTAGTGTTCTTATGTTGTTATTATATGATTATTTCATTTGAGTGTTGTATCAACAATATACTGGTAATATGAATTATGGAGATAAATAAGGATTGTACTGCAATACTATTTTTTGAGGATTTGAGATTATATGGTTCTAAGAAAAGTGACTTAATAATGAGCTACACTTTTGGTAAAATACATGGTTTAAGGAAAGTTAATCCTTAATATGGTACCAATAATGTGGTAGTGATTTTTGAATAAGAGATGGTTAATTTGAATAAATTATATTTGATATTCTTTACTACCTTGATATTGATTAGTGATTTTTCATTGTTGGAGTTTACAACATTTTTGGATAGAAGGAGTATTTCCAGTATTCTATAAAGAATAAGGGAGCATGAATGTAATCAAGAAGGTTTTATGGTAATTCAGGATGTTACCAAAATAAACAGGATGAAGGTGTTCACATGTTATTACATGGGAAAAAGGTTCTTCATTGTGTTTAACTTCCTTATAAATTTTGGACTGTGAGTTTGGATAGAAGTATTTTGGATAAATCTAAAGGTTGCAATGGATTAAGTTTGAAAGGTTATTTTTTGATTTTTATAAAAGGAAAACACGCAGACCGTGTGACAACCCGTCGTGTCGGACAAAGCTGCGGGAATCGAACCCACAACCATAGTGCGATTAGGATTTATCGCCTAACACTAGACTACGTGATGTTCCTGGATGGTATAATGTAGTTTCTTTTTTTAAACGGTCTGATATGTGAATTATAAATTCATTATATTTGGAACCCTATACGATTAGGATAAATAGGGTATTTTTGAGTTGTATTATGTATTAGGGTGAAAGATTAGTTTGTGGTAGAAATTTATTAATGGATAAAACCCTAATTATAAATTAAGTATATCTCCTTATGATCTTATCCAAAATTCCTCAACATTAAGAAAAGGAACTTAGAACAAAAACATTGTCCTAGATGGTACCTTAGATCATCACAAATTTATGGCTTTGTGATTGTTGGCCTTTTCATAGCCATGTTCTCTACCACTCTTCATCAGATATTGATGGTTATATTTCTCTTCCATATCCTTGTTTTCCTACATAGAACCCTAATATGTGTTATTTTCGATAACCTTCATACTTACCACTCTTTATTTTAAATTGAGGCCCCATTAATCCATTTTTCGAGGTGGGATTTCAACTAAGATATTTTCAAATGTCAACCCCAAATTTACAATACCGAGCATAAATTATGAGGATGAAATTTATTGAAGGAGGGGATACTGTAACACCCCAAGCTTCCACAGTACTATTCTCTTTGAATGATACAATAGCGTGTGTTGTACTCAACCTCGAGTTCTAACACACACCACAACCAATCAAACTAGCCATTATGAATAGTAATACCCACTTTTTAAAATTTTATACATTTTATATTTCAAAATAAACTTAATTTATGGATTATGAATATCAAAATTATCTTAGAGTGAATTTTTGGTATTTTTTTGATAACTTTCATATTTTGATGAATAGTGAAAATTACTTAAATTTAATTAAAAACAACTTTTTTAATCGAAATAATTAATAGTGATAAATTATGAATTTGAGTGGTTTTAAAGTATATTTAGAATATATTTTTACTATTTAATAAAATTTTAGTCATTGGACATAATTTCAAATTTAAACCGGACATAAACAAGTTTCAATATTTTGATAGTTATTTTTTCTTAAAAAGACGCTTTTTATTTTGACAGCGGGAATTAATTTTAAATTAATTTCTGCCACTTCTATGTTTTAAAATTCGGAAAAATGGATTCCATATTTGGAATCAGGATTCCCAAATTGTGTAAATAGTTAACTCTTATTTTTAGACATTTTGAATAATTATTTCGGTAAATATTTTATTTACCATTGTTAAAAGGTAAATCTGATAAATAAGGGTAAAAACATAATATAATAATAATAATAAATGACCCTAAAACGTGTCCTAACCCTATTGATTGATACATGTCCGACCATGGGCATCTTTGGGTCGATTTTGGGACCCCATGGATGCACTTTTAAGTGATAATGACACTTTATATTAATTAAGTTAAAGTAAATACAGAAAAATGATATAAGCATATATCTTTTAGGATTTTTTTTACATAGAGTTATATATGTTATATTTTAGACTATAAATATTAATTAGAAATATAAAAATATTTCCTACATAATGGTATTTTATTTATAATTTTTAGACATCGAATAATTAAATTTATTTATGACCCAATAATGATGCAGTATTTTCCTTATTAATGAAAAAAATCAAATAATTAGTATTATAAATGTTAAAATAAATATAATTTAAAAGTTTTGATGACATCAAAAAAATTTATTGGTTAATATGACATGTTGTCATGACCCGACCCTACTCGGGCTCGAGCCGCAACTACCCCAGGCCCGCCTCCATAGGCCAGGGGCTGGCGACCAGCGCCGAAGGCACAATAACTCAGGGAGGCCTTTTCCTAAGCACCTGTACACACACACGCATCACACTCAATGAAAAAGTGCAGAGTAAAGAAAGAACAAGCAGAGTAAAAAGAACAACTGCTATATATAACCACAAGAGTGCATCGATCTCTAAACAGTACCAAGTACAAGCTGAAAAGGAAAGGGGCAAAATACACGCCCAACCAAAAAGTGCCACAACCCGGCAAAAGGTAAACAAAAAGAAACAGCTGATGGGTCTCCCACCTAGATCCCGGCCACGACCACCGCACGCGGTCCAAGCTCCCAAGCTCCCATGCTCCACTGAAGTCACGACCAACCTGTCCGTCGTCTGCAAGGGCACACCAAGTGCGGGCAAAGCCCAAGCAGGGGTGAGTATAAAAAATACTCAGTAGGGTACCCCGAAGGATCGAGAGAGAAACAAAGGAGGTACCGAAGGGTGAGCAGTAGAGCGAATAGGGAGTAGAACAGAAGTACAACAGAGTGTAGTAAAGAGTCCATCTCAACCCAACAAGAGAAAGGAAGAAGACTCGTCCTAACACAAGGAGCTAGGAACGGTGAGAAGGTACACTTCTCGTCGAGTTTTCGCTTCCTATAGCAGGAGAGTGGACTCATCCAACCACGAGAAGCTAGACACGGAAAGCACGTGGCATACCCCGCGCGTCTTCGCCTCTCCTGGAAGGAGAGTAGCCAAAACCCAAGGAGTGGGTACTCGTACAAGGTATATACATATCCATATGCTCAACAAGGAGCCCGAACAACATCGTAAGGGGATATCCATCTCGTAGCTCAGCCCAAGAAGAGTAGACAACAGTCCTAGTGTAACCCCATCACTGATGCCCAGCATCCCGCACATCTGCCCTAAACCGCAAGCCAAGGGGTTCAGTCACCGCACCTTGATACTATCCGCTTTGGGCGGCACTGACTCACCCACACGGTTTTAGACCGTGTCGCAAAAACGCGTCTCGATGGGGAAAGCGCACCTCGTACTTGAGAGATCTAGGTTAAGTAAAACCCCGCCTTGTCACTGCTCCGCAGTCGAGAGGTCTCCTCAAAGTCAAGTCGTTCCATCACTGACCCGTACAACCAAGGGTCCTGCTCCGGTAATCACGGAGGTAAGCCACAGACTAGCCTAGTCGAGAGGACTGAGTCTGGAATTCCAACTGGTGTCCCACTGCCCAGCCCCACTGGAGGGTAATTTATAACCAAATGTCGGGTGACCCACTGCCCATCCCTGATGGAGGGTAAACCTTAAGACATCATCCGGCGACGCACTGCCCAGTCCCGCTGGAGGGTAGACCTTAATACCTCATCAGGCGACCCACTGCCCAGCCCCGCTGGAGGGTAGACCTTAACACATCATCAGGCAACCCACTGCCCAGCCCTGCTGGAGGGTAGACCTGGAATAAGTCGACAGGCGACCCACTGCCCAGCCTTGCTGGAGGGTAGACCTGGAACTAGACGACGGGTGACCCACTGCCCAGTCTCTGCTGGAGGGTAGACCCTAGAAGTCAGTGAGAAACCCACTGCCCAGCCCTGCTGGAGGGTAAGCCCGAGGAAGTCGATGAGTAACCCACTGCCCAGTCTCTGCTGGAGGGTACAACTCAGAACCTCTCTGCCATCTCTACAGGAGGGTACAACACTGGCCGACCGAACACAGAGTGGGTGTCGCGCAACCACCCAACTCCAGAACAGCTCTCCCAAAAGAGGTGCAACGTCTGCCCCAGCACCGGGTGTCACTAGCACTGCTACCGGCCAATCCATCGAGGACGAAACCAAGGGGAGACCACTCAACCCTGCTGGTCAAACCAACGAGCACAGAGCCAGGGGAAGAGCTCCACCCTGCTGGTCAAACAAACACACATAGGGACCCTCTATGCCGTGAGAGGTCCAAGTACACGAAGAAGAACACAGTACGCACTTGGGGCCCACATGACGTGTTGCCCCAAGTGAAACCCCAACCAAGCACCCGAACATCTCAAGTACAAACCACACGTACCTCAAGGCGCTCTTGTATACTCCCAAAGTATACCTCGTTCCAGCCCATAGGCTATCGTGCACACGACACCCAACATCAACGCAAAGGCGTGACGTAACAACTCCAACCTGCCACCTCAAAGGCCCAGGCATGGCCAACCACGTCTCGTGGACCAATTACATCACTGTCCCAAGAGTGCGCGATCACACGCTAAGGGTCCGCCATAAACAAGGTAGGGCGAACCACCACTAGAGCACCTTCCGTGCTTCTACATTTAACAATATTTTGCAAGAGGCTCCGTACAGCCAAACAGATCACACAGTTGTAATCCTTGTGGAAAAACACGCGAGTTAGACTACTCACTCGCCCGAAACGGTCAACAGGTGGAAAAGGTACTATTCACCGTGACCAAACCCGTGTAGGGTCCACCCCAAGATCCCGAAACTGAACCAACGGATCACGCCACTGCGATCCCCTCGGAAAAACTCACGGGATTGAGTACTCAATCGCCCAAAACGGACACCCAGTGAAAAGGGCACTATTCACCGTAGCCGGGTCGGGTGGGACCCACACCACGTCCCCGAAAACGGTCAGGCGGACTGCGCCATCGCAAAGCTCTCAGAAAAGCACGTCAAATTGAATGCTCACTTGCGTGGAACGGGTACCCGGAGAAAAAGATACGTTCCAGCACACCACACACGAGCGACGCCACGTGGGACCTGCATCCCGGTCCTGAAACTCAACGAAAAGATCACACCGTTGTGATCCCCTCGAAAAAGTACACAAGATGGACTATTCACTTGTCCAAAACGGTCGCCCGATGATAAAGTTGGAAATCACCGTCAACTCCCGAAACAACCCTCATGGGGCCCGCACCACCGTGCGGAATTACAGCGGGCAGACTGCGCCAATGCGATGCCCTCGGAAAAACACCCAACATCAACTGCTCGCACACCCCGAACATACGTCCGGTGAAAAAGGCGTGAAACGCTATACGCAGCTCGAAAGACGGGTCGTGGGGCCCGCACCTCAACTTTGGCCTCAACGCCTGAAACCACCCTGGAAACCTCCACCTCGATGCCAGGGTCCCAACGCCACTGACGGCGCTCAAAACCAACGTCGGACGCGTCTGCGCCGTCTAAAACAAGAATCTCGGGGATTACGCTCGTCCACTTAAGGACACGTCGCGCCTCCGTGACCCCTCGTTTCGAGAATTAAAAATTCCCGAAATCATCTCAATAAGACCGTCTCTGCACCAGGTCCGCGCCACCGCAGACGGCGCGCAAAACGGACGCCCGTAGCCTGAAATACGGGCGTCCGAAGATTTAAAAGGTCCGGCCGGTCCGCCCCGCTCGAGCTGGCCCGCTCCGGCCGGCCCACAGGGACTGCGGCCCAGCCGCCTCCCGCTGGTCACATCGCCCGCGCCGCGTGGGCGGTTCTTCCACCGACCGGCCGATAGGCCGGTCGGCCTTTTCACGCGGAGACCTGCGTCGCGCGGGTCTCTGCCCAGCCGCGGGGTCGCACAACGCGACCCCGACCCTCCTCTCGCCGGCTCCCGCAGCCGGCGCCCTCAGCTGCCGCCGAAGGCCGCCGCCACCTCCCGGAAGCGCCGCCGCCGCCTCCGAAGCCCCGACCGACCGCCTCCGCCCTGCTCCGCACCACGCCGCCCTGCGTGCTGCCTCCTCCGCCGAGCCGCGCCGCCACTCGAACTCACCGGAACCCGAAAACCCGCAAAGTTCGGCGGATCATTGCGGATTCCACGGAGCTCAGAATTTGAATATGAAAGATGAGTTGGATAGGGAATTTACACTACTACGCATTCATGGGCTTTGATCGAAGAGAAAACAATAAATCTACGCTAAAATTGGGGTTCAAAGGGAGGTTCGAGAATTAAAGCTCAAAAACATAACCCTACTTCGTGGGGCTTCGCCCGATGCTTCCCGCACGAACCGCCCTACGCCGTTGCCTCGCCGGAGTTGGCTCGCTGAAGCTCGCCTCGCCAGAGCTCGCCGGAATGGAGGAGGGAAGGGGAGAGGGTGTGAGGGAGGAGAAGGGGAAGAGAAGAGGGAGGGGGAGTGTTTAAGTACAAAACACATAAACGCCCCCCCGACGGCCCAGAACCCGAACTCCCGACGGGGTCGGGATTTAGCCTCCCATAGGCTAAGAACCACGCTCTGAGTGCAACGGCGGTCTCAGAATTTTATTCCGACACCCCATTCAAAAGTAACTAAACTCAGCGCCCGAGGCCGCCAATTTACGAAAACGCCCCTGGGGCCATTTTTCACAAACGGCCCGCGCCCGCAAAACTTATACCCCTCATAGTGTAAACGGCACGCTCCGAAATCAACGGTGCCCTCGGTTTTCCAATCCGAGCCACCGTTCAAGAGATACTAGCGTTTCGCTATTAAACGAATTAATTAATTAATTAATTAATCCATTTAACGTTCTAGAAGCGGGCGAGGGGTCCAAACATCCTGCGCCGACAAGTTTTATGTCGTTTCTATGGTAAAAACCCCATTCCGGACCCATCCGTACACTCAGATCTCTGATCTGGAACTTCTTTTAGGAGTTATCTTATTTATTTAGCATTTCCATTGTGAACGCACTGAAAATTTAATTCTGGCCACTCTGGGGCTCGGAATCGCTCGCCGTCTAAAGGCGCTGCTCTGGAATATCATCAAGAATATTCCAAAGTCTTTCATATCAAAACCTGGGTTCTTAAATCATTCTCTCCTTTAATCTTTTCGTTCTCGAAAAGCAAAACTAGGGAGCAACACAGGGTACTAAGCCCACACCTGGCTTTCCCATACCCAGAAGAACCCACGCACAGCTCTGTGCCACCGCACACAAACCAAAGGATTGATCTGTTCATGCGAGGTCGGCCCTTGCCGATGTCGTGCACCCACTCCAGACTTTGGGGTTAGGGCAAGGTGGTAGGGTACCTCGCCACCCTTTTGCACGGTCTCAAACGACCCGAAGGCCCTCGGGGGTAGCTCACCTCCCCGGTCAAACCTCTACATCACATTCCGCGACTGGAATCACCGCCCACACCTGGAACAAGGCCCGGTGATTCCCTCCTTCAGAATATCCATATGGTGAAACACCCAAGGATATCTGGTCACACAAGATCTCACAGTCGATGTCTCTCAACCAAGACTCTCTTACACGCTTGGAAGCGAAGGAGTCAACACCATCAACTAAAGGAAAAGGTCTCACGCCTTTTTCCTTACCAACACAGAGTTACACCGACGCCCTGCGTCACCCTGGTAACACCTCAAACAAGGAGCAGGGAGAAAATCCTTTCACACGCAGAGCCCAATGATTCTACTGCAAAAAGTAGAAGAGTCACAAGGGGTAACTCTCAACATCCCATGCTCTGCAGGATCGTAGAAATCCAAAGCTCGCGGCTATCCCTGGTCCCAACTGTCAGCTCCCGGAGCCTGACGTGGACCGCCCAATGGTGAGGGGGAGATCTTGTAACGTCATCCCCCACCTCCAGCTCCTCCCGCTCCTCTGCTAGCACCACCTCTCTGGGCGCTACTCCGATCACGGCGCTGCCTCTTCCATGGTGGTGCGCCTGCTGACTGCCTGAAGCTCCCAACAACTCGGGTCGGGCAGTCTCGTGACAAGTGACCTCTCCCATCACAAGCACAACACCAACTCTCTCTGGGATGCCCTGGTGCCCTCCGGCACCACTGTGGTGTACGAACACAGCCCGAGATCCACTCACGGAAGGGCATCCTCAGCTGAGGCCCTGCGCCTTTTCACCACGGTGGTATACGACCACGTCTCCGAAACCGGCAGGGGGAAGGCCACCTGCATCGAGGTCCTATCCTCCGGCGCCTGCTAGCTACGACAGACGTCCCGGCTCCATCGCGACCACTGCCACTACCAACCAAAAAACATGACAGGAATCCCTCTGTCACCAGCGCCTACTCTAGCACCCCGGCATATGTGGAAATTCCCAAGGGTACTCTGACAACACGAATCTCTCAGTGGAGACCCTGCCCAAACTTCCGCACTCGGATGTCGTCGTCACAGACCAAGTTCGGGTAAAAGCGTGCATGGTCTGCAAAACTAGCCGCGTACTCGGCCACCGCCATCCCTCCCTGCTAAAACTGCAGGAACTCCTGAATCTGAACGGAGCGCAAGCAGAGGGTAAAAACTCCTCACGAAACAACAACTGAGAGTCGCCCCACGAAAGCGACAACTCATCAAGGAACCGAGTCACCAGACTCTACCAACGCCGAGCTGCTCCACGGAAAAGGGTGGCGGCCAAATCCACTCTCTGATCTGTCGGTGTCTGTACAAGCCTAAAAAGGCAACCCACTGTCTCGAGCCAAGCCTCTTCTGCCTGAGGGTCTGGCTCACCACTGAACCTCAGCGGTCTCTGCCACTGGAACTCACGGAGCGCGCTCAACCTGCGCTCAAGCTCAGCCTGCTCTGCTGAAACTGCCTACTGCTCAACAGGTGGGGGTGCTGCCACCAGCCCACCCGGAGAAAGGGCTGACATGATGGGTCCTGGACTGTGGCCTCATAGCTCACAAGGTCGTCATCATGAACCAGAGCTGGTATCCTGGATGACTGTCTTCGCGGAGACATCCTGATCATTATCAAGGAGTACCGCGGTTAGATGAGCATATATGTATATACCAATATCAACAATGGGGAGCTGACTCAAGAAGGATAGTCAAAGACTCAATCCCACGTGATGCACAAACAAATTTCCCTGCAACAAGTGTCTCAGCATGCCGAGTCGACAAGCAGGTTATCAAGGTCCTGGTGAATGGATATGTCAGCCGCCGCACCATCACTAGACTCCTTGGCCTGAGAGCCGCCCTCGAGATACATTAACACTGTTGTCCTACATCCCAACCAGTTCCTCTTTTAGGGACGTCCGCACAACGTCCCAAGGAACGAACCACCTTTGATACCACTTTGTCATGACCCGACCCTACCCGGGCTCGAGCCGCAACTACCCTAGGCCCGCCTCCATTTGCCAGGGGCTGGCGAACATCGCCGAAGGCACAATAACTCGGGGAGGCCTTTTCCTAAGCACCTGTACACACACACACAACACACTAAATGCAAAAGTGCAGAGTAAAGAAAGAACAAGCAGAGTAAAAAAGAACAACTGATATATATAACCACAAGAGTGCATCGACCTCTAAACAGTACCAAGTACAAGCTGAAAAGGAAAGGGGAAAAACACACGCCCAACCAAAAAGTGCCACAACCCAGCAACAGGTAAACAAAAAGAAACAGCTGATGGGTCTCCCACCTGGATCCCGGCCACGACCACCGCACGCGGTCCAAGCTCCCAAGCTCCCACACTCCACTGAGGTCATGACCAACCTGTCCGTCGTCTGCAAGGTCACACCAAGTGCGGGCAAAGCCCAAGCAGGGGTGAGTATAAAAAATACTCAGTAGGGTACCCCGAAGGCTCGAGGGAGCAACAAAGGAGGTACCGAAGGGTGAGGAGTAGAGCGAACAGGGAGTAGAACAGAAGTACAACAGAGTGCAGTAAAGAGTCCAGCTCAACCCAACAAGAGAAAGGAAGAAGACTCTTCCTAACACAAGGAGCTAGGAACGGTGAGAAGGTACACTTCTTGTCGAGCTTTCGCTGCCTATAGCAGGAGAGTGGACTCATCCAAACACGAGAAGCTAGACACGAAAAAACGTGGCATACCCCGTGCGTCTTCGCCTCTCCTGGAAGGAGAGTAGCCAAAACCCAAGGAGTGGGTACTCGTACGAGGTATATACATATCCATATGCTCAACAAGGAGCCCGAACAACGTCGTAAGGGGATCTCTGTCCCGTAGCTCAGCCCAAGAAGAGTAGCCAATAGTCTTTGTGTAACCCCATCACTGATGCCCAGCATCCCACACGTCTTCCCTGAACCTCAAGCCAAGGGGATCAGTCACCGCACCTTGATACTATCCGCTTTGGGCGGCACTGACCCGGCCACACGGTTTTAGATCGCATCGCAAGAATGCGTCTCGGTGGGGAAAGCGCCCCTCGTACTTGAGAGTTCTAGGTTAAGTAAAACCCCGCCTCGTCACTTCCCCACAGTTGAGAGGTCTCCTCAAAGTCAAGCCGTTCCATCACTGACCCGTACAACCAAGGGTCCCGCTCCGGTAATCATGGAGGTAAGCCACAAACTAGCCTAGTTGAGAGGACTAAGTCTGGAATGCCAACTGGTGTCCCACTGCCCAGCCCCGCTGGAGGGTAATTCATAACCAAATGTCAGGTGACCCACTGCCCAACCCTGCTGGAGGGTAAACCTTAAGACATCATCCGACGACCCACTGCCCAGCCCCGCTGGAGGGTAGACCTTAATACCTCATCAGACGACCCACTGCCCAGCCCCGCTGGAGGGTAGACCTTAATACATCATCAGGCAACCCACTGCCCAGCCCTGCTGGAGGGTAGACCTGGAATAAGTCGACAGGCGACCCACTGCCCAGCCTTACTGGAGGGTAGACCTGGAACTAGACGACGGGTGACCCACTTCCCAGCCCTGCTGGAGGGTAGACCCCAAGAGGTTGTCGAGTGACCCACTTCCCAGTCTCTGCTGGAGGGTAGACCCTAGAAGTCAGTGAGCAACCCACTGCCCAGCCCTGCTGGAGGGTAAGCCCGAGGAAGTCGATGAGTAACCCACTGCCCAGTCTCTACTGGAGGGTACAACTCAGAACCGCTCTGCCATCTCTATAGGAGGGTACAACACTGGCCGACCGAACACAGAGTGGGTGTCGCGCAACCACCCAACTCCAAAACAGCTCTCCCAAAAGAGGTGCAGCGTCTTCCCCAGCACCGGGTGTCACTAGCACCGCTACCGACCAATCCATCGAGGACGAAACCAGGGGGAGACCACTCAAACCTGCTGGTCAAACCAACGAGCACAGAGCCAGGGGAAGAGCTCCACCCTGCTGGTCAAACAAACACACAAACGGACCCTCCACGCCACGAGAGGTCCAAGTACGCGAAGTAGAACACAACACGCACTTGGGGCCCACACGACATGTGGCCCCAAGTCAAACCCCAACCAAGCGCCCGAACATCTCAGGTACAAAACACACGTACCTCCAGGCGCTCTTGTATACTCCCAGAGTATACCTCGTTCCAGCCCATAGGCTATCGTGCACACGACACCCAACGTCAACGCGAAGGCGTGACGTAACAACTCCAACCTGCCACCTCAAAGGCCCAGGCACGGCCAACCACATCTCGTGGACCAATTACATCACTCTCCCAAGAGTGCGCGATCACACGCCAAAGGTCCGCCATAAACAAGGTAGGGCGAACCACCACTGGAGCACCTTCCATGCTTATACATTTAACAAGATTGCGCAAGAGGCTCCGTACAGCCAAACAGATCACACCGTTGTAATCCTTGCGAAAAAACACGCGAGTTAGACTACTCACTCACCCGAAACGGTCAACAGGTGGAAAATGTACTATTCACCGTGAACAAACCCGTGTAGGGCCCACCCCAAGATCCCGAAACTGAACCAAAGGATCACGCCACTGCGATCCCCTCAAAAAAACTCCCAGTATTGAGTACTCAATCGCCCAAAATGGACACCCGGTGAAAAGGGCACTATTCACCATAGCCGGGTCGGGTGGGACCCACACCACGTCCCCGAAAAAGTTCGGGTAGACTGCGCCATCGCAAAGCTCTCGGAAAAGCACGTCAAATTGACTGCTCACTTGCGTGGAACGGGTACCCGGAGAAAAAGATACGTTTCAGCACACCACACACGAGCGGCGCCACGTGGGACCCGCATCCCGGTCCCGAAACTCAACGAACGGATCACACCGTTGCGATCCCCTCAAAAAAGTACACAAGATGGACTATTCACTTGTCCAAAACGGTCGCCCGGTGATAAAGCTGGAAATCACCGTTAACTCCCGAAACAGCCCTCACGGGGCCCGCATCACCATGCGGAATTACAGCGGGCAGACTGCGCCAACGCGATGCCCTCGGAAAAACACCCAACATCGACTGCTCGCACGCCCCGAATGGACGTCCGGTGAAAAAGGCGTGAAACGCTGTACGCAGCTCGAAAGACGGGTCGTGGGGCCCGCACCTCAACTTTGGCCTCAACGCCTGAAACCACCCTGGAAACCTCCGCCTCGATGCCAGGGTCCCAACGCCACTGACGGCGCTCAAAACGGACGTCGGACGCGTCCGCGCCGTCCAAAACAAGAATCTCGGGGATTACGCTTGTCCACTTAAGGACACGTCGCGCCTCTGCGACCCCTCGTTTCAGGAATTAAAAATTCCAGAAACCATCTCAAAAAGACCGTCTCTGCGCCAGGTCCGCGCCGCCGCAGACGGCGCGCAAAACGGACGCCCATAGCCCGAAATACGGGCATCCGAAGATTTAAAAGGAAGAGGGGGACCCTCTTCGGCCGGACCGGCCCGGTCTGGCCGGTCCGCCCCGCTCGAGCCGGCCCGCTCTAGCCGGCCCGCCGGGACTGCGGACCAGCCGCCTCCCGCGGGTCACACTGCCCGCGCCACGTGGGCGGTTCTTCCACTGACCGGCCGACAGGCCGGTCGGCCTGTCCACGCGGAGACCCGCGTCGCGCGGGTCTCTGCCCAGCCGCGGGGTCGCACAGCGCGACCCCGGCCCTCCTCTCGCCGGCTCCCGCAGCCGGCGCCCTCAGTCGCTGCCACCTCCCGGAAGCGCCGCCGCCGCCTCCGAAGCCCCGACCGACTGCCTCCGCCCTGCTCCGCACCGCGCCGCCCTGCGTGCCGCCTCCTCTGCCGAGCCGCGCCGCCGCTCGAACTCGCCGGAACCCGAAAACCCGAAAAGTTCGGCGGATCATTGCGGATGCCACGGAGCTCAGAATTTGAATCCGAAAGATGAGTTGGATAGGGAATTTACTCTACTACGCATTCATGGAATTTTATCGAAGAGAAAACAACAAATCAATGCTAAAATTTGGGTTCAAAGGGAGGTTCAGGAATTAAAGCTCAAAAACATAACCCTATTTCGTGGGGCTTCGCCCGACGCTTCCCGCACGATCCGTCCCGCGCCGTTGCCTCGCCGGAGTTGTCTCGCCGGAGCTCGCCTCGCCAGAGCTCGCCGGAATGGAGGAGGGAAGGGGAGAGGGTGTGAGGGAGGAGAAGGGGAAGAGAAGAGGGAGTGGGGGTGTTTAAGTACAAAACACTTAAACGCCCGCCCGACGGCCCCGAACCCGAACTGCCGACGGGGTCGGGATTTAGCCTCTCTTAGGCTAAGAACCATGCTCTGAGCACAAAGGCGGTCTCGGAATTTTATTCCGAGACCCCGTTCAAAAGTTACTAAACTCAGCGCCCGAGGCCGCCAATTTACGAAAACGCCCCTGGGGCCATTTTTCACAAACGACCCGCGCCCGCAAAACTTATACCCCTCCTAGGGTAAACAGCATGCTCCGAACTCAATGGTTCCCTTGATTTTCCAATCCGAGCCACCGTTCAAGAGATACTATCGTTTATCTATTAAACGAATTAATTAATTAATTAATTAATCCATTTAACGTTCCAGAAGTGGGCGAGGGGTCCAAACATCCTGCGCCGACAAGTTTTATGTCGTTCCTTGGGTAAAAACCCCATTCCGGACCCATCCGTACACTCGGATCTCTGATCTGGAAATCCGCTTAGGATTTATCTCATTTATTTAGCATTTCTAGTGTGAACGCCCTGAAAATTTAATTCCGGCCACTCCGGGGCTCAGAATCGCTCGCCGTCTGAAGGCGCTGCTCTTGAATATCATCAAGAATATTCCAAAGTCTTTTTTAGCAAAACACGGGTTCTTACACATGTTATTATTGCTTAAAGGAATTTTTTTCGAATTAATAAAGTTGTTAAGACTTTAACAAAAATCAATTATTAAATAGTGTCGAAATTGACATAAAGATTTTTTTTAAAAAATATTATATTATAAATTGATATAATATTCCTAAAAATATAAGTTTCAGAACAAGGACTTATATAATGATAGGTGTTTCATTAATGGACCACTTGGGGGTCTCTTGGAAGTATATAGTAAGTTTATTAACTATATAATATAAAAATACCAAGAGACATAGTAAATGTCAAAATATTTAACTAAGAGTTAAATATAAATGATAAGGTTAATATAGTGACCCAAACCTGTATAAAACCCATTGGTTGAGTTTTTTTAGACCCATAAACACCTTAAACTTTAAATAATCCAGTTTGGAGCCATTAGAAACCGAATATGAATTTATTATAAAATAATACTTTAAGTTTTTCCTAAAGATCCCCTCCTCCCCATTATAAAAGGACACCACTTCTGACCAATTATTCATACCTTGAAAGCCTTTTAGTTCAGCCAAACCCTGCCCAAATATCCTCTCAACTTCCCTAACTTCATCCTAAAGGCCTTCCATTGGTCAGAAATCCATCCTAAGGAGCCCTTTTGATCAAATCAAAAGGAAGAACCCGAAGAAGAGGTAATGACTTCACCACCCTCTTTCAAGTTCTCTTATTCTTCCACTTACTCTTTATTTGTTGTTTCCATTATAAAATAATAACTCCATTATATTATATATACTATGATGTTATTATAAATATGGAACAACTATATTCATTATCCTATCCATCTTATGAATGATAATGTCACCATGCTTGTGTACGTACGACTTACCGTCTCCACGCCGTGATGTAATTTGTTATTCAACACTATGATATTTGGATGGATATAATGATAATTAATATGTATATAAATTATGATAAAAACATGTTAATGTCTCTATAAAATTAATATACCATCCAATTCCAAAACTTTATGGAAATTATATTTGTAGCTCGTGCGTACGTACGGATTACCGTCTCCACGACGTGATGAGATTCATTTCCATGTTCACCATTCATCGACGATTATAAAAATATATATTACTAATAAGTATATAATATATGAAATAATAATGATATTGGAGATATATAAATATATATATACATGTACTTACATATATCTTATTCACTTAGTTCCGTTCAATACGAGATGAAAATGGAAACAACGTTTATGCGTACGTACGGACTACCGTCTCCATAAACAGTGTTTTTAATTTCATATATATGTCTATTATACATATTTATATTCTAAATATATATGATATATAAACCATGTTTTATATTCTGGAAGTACTTAAATCTTTATCTAAGTGATACAATCAAGAGTAACAAGTTAAAACACATACGATAAAGAAAGCGATTATTACCCGAAATGTTAATTTAACATGGAAATTATTATTAAATGGGTAGTATAAAGTAATAAATGAATCATGTATGATATCATAAATATTAATATGGTTCTGGTATACTTTAATAACATACTAATATCTTCATACAGGAGGTTAAACGTACCCAAGACTAAAGGAAAGTGCAAGGTAAGGGTTTTTTCATCTCACTCCTTATTCATGTGAGATTCATGCCATATTGCCACTATTACCTTTTGTGTGGTGTATTTACTGCCCATAATTTTATTCTTTGTGTAACACACTTTAATTTATGTGTATTTACATATTCATTGTATGATAACTCTTTCATGGGGATTATGTTTCATAACTTACCAAATTGGTAAGGGTTAATTCCTTAATCTCATTATTATCCAAGATTGTTTATGTGTAAGTATTTACTGGGACATTTTTATCATCCATGTCCATTTTTCATAAAAATGATTTCAAAATGAATATTTAAAGGATTTTTGAAAGGTACCCTTTATCAAGATCATAATTTTAAATGTTTTAAAGAATTATCTTTCTAAATATTTTTAATTAATGTCCATGTTTTCAAAATTATTTTAAGGATTTATTTATATGGACACAAATGATTTGAAATGATAATTCTTTTCAAAAGTTTCAAATTGGTATGGGACACTTTGATTCAAAAATCTCTTTTAAATTACTTCCTTTATAAATGTGTGACTTTTAAATAATTTTAAAAAAGGTTATTTCTCTCAAAAAGTTTTACTCATCATTTTCAACTATGTTAGCATCCTTTACTGGATATTATTTTTGATTGAGGTTGATTTATTATGATAGAAAACTTCCATATAGTATTTAATGTTTTGTGATATGTTTTTACTATATATGTGTTATTTTTATACCATTCATGTTTTATGGATAAAGTATTGACGTTTCATATGCTAGTTTTAATACGAATGTTTATGTTATGTTTAAACCTTTTCATATTAGGAATGGATTGGACTTAGTAAGTGATGGGTGGAGACCTCTATAGCTCCTCGATGCATCGGTAAGTCTCATGAGACAAACTAGTGTCTTGGGACAAGGCCTTGACAAAATCTTATTTGTAGTATTGGCACAAGGCCTTGACTATGTGGTTATGATAGTATGACATTATGAATTCCATCATTATGAAAGTGGTTAGTGATATTTCATGTGATTATTCAACTAGTAGAATGTCCATGTGAATAAATAAATGGCATTACTTAATTTTATTTTTTCCATATTATGATGAAGTTCAAGTTTAAAAGGCTTTTGTTTTAGTTATACATTGCCTTAAATGTTATGCTTATTTATGAAAGTTTCCGCTGTATTGTTATCCTTACTGAGAATCTGAGCTCACCCCTTTCTATGTTTTATTTTCCCCAGGATTACAAGAAGTGTATTGTGATTGATATGCAGGGTTAGGCCAAGGGAATAATGGCGTTTATAAAGGATTATTTATGTTGTTTTGTATGTTATGAAGTGTAATGTAACATTCATGTATGTAATCTATTTTCCAAGACTGCTAAACCGATCGGTACTTTGGGACTTGATTACTTTTAATCAATCCAATGTATTAAAATAATACACCGACTCTGGGTAACTGGGGTCGGGGCGTTACAACATTTCTCCCACATGGAATTGTTAAATGGGTAATATAAATTCATAAGTTATAGAACCCCTAGTTTGAGGTATGTAACATTTTTATTACTTTTTATGTGTTTAAAATTGTTGGGTAATGTTTGGGAGAGTTGTAAAGATTCTTGGGAAGGTTTTGGAGATTTTATAAGGGCGCACAATTAGTGAAAATAGTTCAGAATCTCCAAGAAACCATGAAAGTTGAGGAAAATGGATATGAGATGGTGCACGGTTAAGGAACATGGTTTAAAAACCATTTATCCATCCCATGTAAAAAATTAAACTTGAGACAGTGGGATTTCTTAGGGTTGGCACACATTTTGTCTAACCGTGTGGGGTATTATTTTAGGAAAGTATTAGTTACACTATTAGCACACGTTTTGTCCAATCGTGCGAGCTAACCATGAATGAGTTTAGAAAGGGGGGTTTTTAAAAATGGGTTAACATGGGTTTTACCCTAAAATACCCATTTCATCTCACACTCCAACCCAACTTAGGATTTTATATTTTTAGGGGTTATAGAACCTCTTCCTCTCGCATTGAAAAAGTTTTTAAGGGTTTTCTTAGTGCGATAAAGGTGATTCCCCTATAGTATGTCTCATATCTTGGTGTTTTCTTGGTTTATCTTAGATATATCTCTCTCCCTCACAATTTTCTATATCTAATTCCATCACATGTATATATAAGGTTATTTTTTCCTAAAATGATGAGATTTGATCTTGTTGATGTTAGGAAAAGAGAGAAAGGCTATTTTGTGGAGATTTCACTTGTATATTTGGTGTGCTTGTGCATTGGTTTATTTTTGTGGAACCCTAATGTATGTGGATTCACTCTCATCACCATTTTGATAGAATTATAAGGCTTTAATTTCAAATTAATTAGTTTTTTCTTGAAATTAGTTGTGATTATGATGTTAGAATCTTTTTTGGAACCCATTTTGTGATGTCTTGTGGATTTGAGAAAATGGGTTATTATTGTGAAATGTGTGGGTTGTTTAATTTTAAAATGTTGATTCTAAAATCATGGTTTGGTTGATTTATAGAAAGTGGATTATGGAAAACGATTTTAAATAAAAAGGTTGTTTAGTTGAAGTGCTGTTTGGCATGGATGCTGTTTAAGTTAATTTTCAATAAATGTGGATTTTATTGAAATTATTTGGAATATTGTTGAAATTATAGTTTATATTAAAGTATTGGTTGGTTGGAAATGGTTTTATTGTCATGTTGTTTGGAAAATGTTGTTATGATATTTAGAAATTGTAAATTAGAATGTTGTTGAAACTTGATGAATGTTTTTTAATGGTGGTTAGCTTATGGGGTTAATTATGGTTGGGAAATGATGTATAAAGGGTGTGAAGTACCATCATCAAAAGTAAGTGGGCCTGTAGTACCACAATAAAAAGTGGACGAGTTCAGATGTGAAGTTCTATTGTCAGTGGTAACACTGATCTCAGGTGTGTTTGTGTGAAAGTTGGATATATGGTTGGGATATGGGTGAATATACTCTAGTTGGAATGGGTTATGATAATGTTAAATGGGATTGTGGTTAATGATGTGTCTATTTTCATTAGTGGGTTTCTTTCCTCGAATTATGGTGTTTTGTGTAAAATCAGTTTTGGTAAGGATGTGTTTGGTTTTCTAAAAATTGTGGTATTATTTATTAGTTTATATAATTGTTTCATATAAGATGTTATAATGTATTATATCCGTGTGGTGTGTTTATGGAATTCATTTGGGGTTATCCTACTGAGTATTTGTACTCACCCCTACTTTGGCACCTTCGGTTCTTTGGCTGATGTTGTATTCTGAGACATCAGCAAGGGTAAGACATCACATTTATTTAGTGGTGAATCATGATGCTTGGGTGGACTTGTGGTAATTGGAGCTTGTATATTGATGTGGATATATGGAGTTAAGTCATATAATCCTTGGGTTTTTTGTTTAATCTTCCGCTTAGATCTATAATTATGGTTTTTTTATGGTTTGGTTGTATTGGTCTTTGCTGATGGGTATTGTGTAATAGTTTTGACATGAATCATGTTGTAAGTTTTGGGTAGAAGAAAATTTGGATATTGTTTTTTTTATTTCAAGGAAAAATAATTCCTCACTAGTTCTTGAAGCCCTCGACATTTATTGCCAGCCTTTGACACCTTAGGAACACCACTTAAGGCCAAGTAGCACCTACTCCTCATCTCAAGACAATGAGGATGGGCAGGATGTTACATAATTAAATCATATATGGTATTAGATATAATAATATGGGTTTGTGTTAGATTTATAATAAAATTATATTTATTATATATGAGGTTTGAACATCTACAAAGAAAGTCAAGACTTAAGGTAAGGTAATTCCATCTCACTGTTTATTTCGGTGAGATACATGCCTCATTCACCACTCATTTTATTTTCATGGTGTGTATACTTACCATAGATTTATTCTATGATTCTTATAATTAAATTTATGGGTATTTAAATATCAATTTTATAATCTTTATTTCATAGGGGTTACGGTTTAAAAGTTACCAAATTAGTAAAGTAATTTTGTCTCAATTTTCCTTCTTTGATACACATGCCATGTTATACACCTATATTTTTATATGAGGTATATATACAGACCTTTGACATGTTATATCATGAATATACTTTTTTTCATTATATTTTTTTTCATTATTTAATTTTATTCTTTCCATATTATTATGATTTCAATTTTCTACAGTGGTAACATTTTTTTCCCACACTCTCATCATTTATCGAGATTGTTTATGATTATGCTTCCATCGATAAAATATTATGATACATATCTCAAGAAAACTCAAGAGTTTAATTATACTCTGGTTATTCATGGTATCTTCATGCATTAGTAAAATTTTTTCCACTCTCTTATACCTATCATAATTAAGAATTTGTTTTTTATGAAAATCCTACTTTATATCTCTCTTCAGTCATAAATCTATGTTATTTGAAAACCATGTATTATAAAAAGTTTTAAAAAAATTATTTTTTGTTTAAAAAGTTTTTAAAATATTTTTAAGATTTATTTATAAGTTTTCAAAGTATTTTAAAATAAAAATATTTCCAAGATTCTATTATAAGTTTTCAAGGTAAAATGTTTTCAAAATTATTTTAATGATTATTTTATAATTTTTTAAGGAAAATATTTTTCAAAATGTTTTCAAAAATATTTTATAAAATTTCAAGGGAAAAATTTTTCAAGATGTTTTCAAGCTTCCTTCATAAGTTTTCAAGGCTGTTTATATACAAAAATGTTTTCAAAATAATTTTTTTAAATATTGTTTTTCAAATCATAAAATATTCTTTATTCAAGAAACATGATAATCAATTTTTCATGATTACTTTATACGTTTTCAAAGTGGTTTCAAAGAAAATAATTTTGAAAATTCTATATGTTTTAAAAAGTGATGTTCCAAGTGATCTTTCAAAATCCTTCTCCATCTATTATGACATCCCTGGTTGCTGTTTATGCTTTACTAGAGATATGATCCAAGGAAATCATTCATATTATTCCTTTGAATGGTTTATGTTTTGATGTCTTTATGATTTTGAAACCCTCTTCTTTTCATGGTTTATTCTTTGATGAAATTATTATGAAACCTATTTCTTTTTCATAGGTAATGATATGATGAAATGTTTATGATACCTATTTCATTCCATGGTTTATGATTTGATGATTGTTTATAATCATGTGGAACACATATTATGTGATGGGTGAAACCAATATCTCCCTCTAATTAATTGGGAAATTATGGATGAAACATTAGTATAAATTTTATGTATGAACCTGATTATATGTTCAATAAATTATGAGTGAACATCCAATAATTTTATGTATGAACCTAATTATTATGTGATGAGTGAACCTGATTACATGTTAATATTATTATTCATGGACATAGTTACATGTCCATAAGTTTATATGTGAACCTGATTAGATATTCACAATGTTATAAGTAAACCTTATTATGTGTTCAAAAAGTTATGAGTGAACCTGATTACATGTTCACAATGTTATGCGAGAGCCTGATTACATGTTCACAATGTTATGAATGGAACTGGTTTCATGTCCATAAGTTTATGTTTGAACCTGATTACATGTTCACAATGTTATGTGTGAACCTAATTACATGTTCATGATGTTAAATGTGGACCTGGTTTCATGTCCATAGGTTTATGTGAGGGCCTGATTTCAGGTCCTTAACTTAATGAGTGAACCTATTTCTACTTATACATGTTCTAAATGCTATAATTTGATGTGTTTTCCACAATTTCATGTCTTATTTCTATGTTATTCTTTCATGTCTTATGTTCCCGATTATCTTATTATTCATGTATTATGTACTACCAATATTTACGCCATGTGTAATGTATATGACCTTTGATATGTTGGGTATGGTCTTCACATTTTATGCTAATATTCTCATACTCTTATGTTAATATTATGCCTATGTATTTTCTTTATTTACCCTTACCGATCATTCAAGATCACCCCTTTCTTATGTTTCCCTTCCCTAGGTTATGAAGAAATATTTTAAGTAGTATTAATAAAGGGTAATATCATTAATGGATATGTTGAATATCTTTCATCGAAATAGAAGAATGTGTTCTAATTTTCCAAAGAAACTAAACTATTACGGTCCTCAGGCATGTACTTTTATAATGTGCTGAAAATTCATATAAAATGATGTAATATCCATGTATGTTAAGTTCAGGTCACTATATAATCTTCATATAAATACCAAAGCATTAAGTTTAGGGGAAGTTGTTTCCACTCAATTTTTTTATGAGATATCATTTTTCTAAAAAAAAACATAGAATTCTCATGCTTCTACTTACACAAAAAGCTAAAGATCTATAAGCCACTCAATTATGTGAATAGGAGAGTTCTACACAATAATTTTCATATATAAGAATTTTAGTACAAATATTTCTTAAATAATACACAGAAAATATCATCTATTTATATAATTCTTGCGATTTATGTGAATAAGAAACATATATATTGTTTTAGTGTATATACATAAAGTTAGTATTATATCATGTTTCCACAAAGACAATCTGGTTTGTGTGAAGGAAGAAGATACGAAACCCACATACTTAACCTTACTCAATGAATAATGAATTACTCATATTTCATTTTCACTTATAAGAAGAATACAATGGGTTCTCAAAATTAAACTTACTTGAATAAGATGTTAGTGGCCTTACATATATGAACTTATGTGAATATGTTTACAAAAAAAATCATTATGCAAATGATAACTGAGATATCACGTACATTTTACCATGAAGTTTTTATACAAGTTAATGAGAACATGATAATGAAAGAATGAATCATGAACAAAAATAGATTGATAAAAAAAGAAAGAAATAATGTTCACATGGTGTTTTGGTGATAATTCCATTCATAATTAAAATACCTACATGAGATGATGTGATATGTTTAGTGAAATGTAATTATTTTTTTCAAAATATTCAATTCCACTAATAAGAGACTAATAATAGATTCTATATTGATATTTTTTTGATGAATAAGAAGATGGAAATTGATATACATAATTGATCAATTATATCTGAGAAATTATCATATTAGGGAGAATTTTTCATAAGAATACTAATCATGATTATATTGATATGAACATTCATTGTTTCTATAATCATGAAGGAAATTTGTGATTATAGTGAGGTTTAAGGAATAAGGGATTAGATGTATAAGTACTAGACTAAGAATAAGTTATGAGATGAGGAAATAACACTATATGGAAAGGTAATAGACGATTAATAAGAATAAAAGTTCGACTAGATACTAAATAAAGATTTTATTATCATTTGGTATAATAAGAATGGGGTGACAAAGAAGAATCAGACAAAAAATATCCAAATGAAAAAGAAGTGGAACTTTAAATTTTCTATTATAAAGAATAAGGATATTTTCTTGTATGCTATTCTAAAATTAAGATAAGAAGGAAGATAATAAAAAATAAATACTTTAAAATACTTCAAAATTATCACCAAGTAGAATACTTTCATGGTGTTACAAATAATCTCTTGAAGAAGTTGGAAACTATCTATATAGGATTTACAAGAACCAAGTAGGATCTGAAATTTGGACCAGGTCATCACTAGTTTGGGGAAAAAGGATATTCTTACCCCCTCTTAATGTGCAGGGACTCAAAATTTAGCTATGGATTATTTTCTAGACACACTACTATATTTCATATCAAATAATAAGGAAGAAATCATGTATCAATCATCACTATAAATGACAAGTATTGGATAATCTTATTTATTAGGGAACCTTGTAAAAATTTCATGTGCTATCTTTTACCTACTTTTATATATGTGAACATGATAAGGAAATGAGAATTGTATAATCCAGATCTTAATAGGTCAAATAGGTAAAGAGGATAAATTTTTGTAAGGTTAAAAAGTTCCCAACACTAATACCCCCTCAGTGTTGATTAATTTATGAAGTGGCCCTCTATAGTGGTATCATAGTTAAGGTTCACCTCTATTAGATTCATTACAATTTAATTATTACCTTTTAAAGATTTTAGTTTCTTTCCTATGTTAACAATGAAGTGTATTTTTAGTAAATATTCAGTTATCTCATAGTAGAATTTTATTTCTACCAATACCATGATAAACATGATAATGAGAGAGAAAATAAATCCTAAGAAGTTATCCCTCTCTCCTAAATAAGAGAAAATATCAATTTTTCATTTCCATGTTAACTTAGAAGATAGATCAGACTTAGAAAGTGAAGACTATGTTTCTCAAGTTTCCCCCAAGGATATGGAAAATCTCATCACCTCAATTGGATCAATTGATTAAAGTTATCAATAAGTATGTTATAGTTGCTATAAAAAATTCCATGAAGATGATCTAAAAACTAGTGGGAGAGATAAAATGTCAGTTGATTTTTTAATTGATGCATTAAAGGATATGATAAATGTTTTCTAAAATAATTAGTCTCTATTATATATGGTATATTTGAAATCATATAGTAAGAGATCCCTTAACTTGAGGATAATTCAAGAGTAATGAAGAAGGATTTAGAAGAAAAATTTATTGAATATATAAATCTATCCAAATAGGTTGAAACTTGTAAAGTAAGAATTGTGGAACTTGAAATAAGTTCCTTATAGTTTGAAGAAAAATGGCTCAAGTAATTTGATGAGAAAGATGGATTCAAGATGAATCTAGAATAAAATATCTATTCACTTGAATAAAATTTAAAAATATTATTGATTTCAAGGATCTACAAGTGGAAGTAAAATCCAATTAGATTTAGGAACTTGAATCTTTGTTAAAAAATTAAGTTATATTATATGAATATGAGGTTGAAAGAGTGAATAAGATTTGTAAAGACAAGGTGATTATGATTAAAGAATATAAAACACCCTCTACATGAGATGTCTAGAATTAGAAATTTAGTTAGAGAATTTTAAGAATACACATATTAAGACTTCACAAAATAAGAATAAAGTTGTTACTACCAATTAATGCTCTCTGGAGTATTCTAAGATTAAAAGACTTATAACATGTGATAATAATATCATGATTTTGTTCAATGACATATCTCAAGAAAATATGAAGAAATACGTACCATCCATACCATCTTTTAATAATGTTTCTAAATCTGTTATCATGAATAATATTGGTTGGAAAACAAAATCTATATAAGTATAGATGGATAAAGGTGATAAGAAACTTACCACCCTGACTATGGTGGATAGGAAAGAGAGTGTGGAAGCTGGTTCCCCACAAAGATCCTAACAATTTATGAAGAAAACCCAAATACATCATATATAATAAATAAGTAGATCATGGTTTTTGGGTCAATGTTATTGCTATAATATATTCAGGCATTGTACATTAGATTTTTAGTACAATACTCAAAATAAAAAATAAAAAAGGATGCTCGTGTCATGGGGGGGGGGGGGTTATAGATGAGAAAGAAACATATATAGTGTAATGAAAACATGAAAACTACCAATGTAATTCTAAAGTTTGAAAATACCTATGATATTGGAAAATATGGTGGTTATAAGGTTGATACATGCTTATATTGACATGTATGAAAATTATATAGGAAAATAATGCCACAAAAGTTGGATAATAAAGAAGAAGTAACCTTGGAAAGAAATCATAATAAATTTGTAAACACAAATTCTTCTAATAATATTTCAAGTAATAAATGTGACAATACCTTGAATTCCAAATCAAAGAAGATAAAGAAAATTATAGTATATAAAATAAATAATAAGGATGGTTCACTGAATAATCCATGTGAAAAATCTAAACATAATGCCAATATTTCCAATTATATATTAATAATATATCCAAAATATTTTGATAGAATGAGGAAAATGGAATGATCACTGGAAAAATATTGTGAAATGTAAAAGAAAAAGTTCTATATAAATAAGAAAATTTTTTGTGTGTGAGGTGAAACATGGATAGTCACACTCTGAGAAATTGTTCTTTTATAATTCCATCATAAGAAAAATTATTTAAGAAGATGAAATTTTCACCAGGTGATATAAGATATTTAAAATATATTTAATAAATAATCTTCAACCACAAGAAAATTGAATATGTGATAATATCCATGATTATTCAATTATAATTAAAGTTTATATATACAACTATGAAGAGTGTATTAAATAGAGCAACTTGGTTGAGAAAACTATCTCAAACTTGATGTTCACATTGAGAATAAAGAAAGGATCCACATTATTCACTTAATATTTGTGAATTGTTTTTGTGCATATAATATATGTAATTTAATGTGAAACAAGTTCTTAGGGGTATAACTTTAGAATCATTGAGTAAATTCAATTCTTGGTAGAAAATCTGAATAAGTCATCATTCTTGAATGATTTATCAATTGGAATTCAAATATATATTTTAATAATGGATCATATTTCATGAATTTTAAGAGTGTTCTATCATATACTATATATTAAGGATAAAAAATATTACATCTTTGTTTGATCTTATATTTGGTATCCTGAATAACAAGTATTTAAGAAGATCATCCTTGGTGAAGTTGTTGAAGTTGTCAAATCTAGACAAGAAGAAGTTAAAGATCCATTTTGGTGTATTATCTATGTTGAAACATATTTAAATCTATTATTTAAGAGATTAAAAATTATGAATATGTTGATGAGTGCTTCCCTCAAGGGGGAGACAAATGAGTAAAGATTAAGATGATTACATACAATATTGTTTCATACAAATCTGATTATTCTGAAAATTTATCAATGGAATATCATTGGACAAGGTATGAATTTATTAATATATTATCTTTGGTTACTAAAAATAACAAACATAAAAAAATAGGGATAAATTAAATAAATCAATGACATAATAAAAGTGTAAGTATTATATTTCTCCAAGTCCAGTTATCTTGTTTAGTGTACATGAATGTTTTTAATCATTTTGTTGAAGTGAGTGAAATAGTTTTAGGTTGATATATTTTAAAAATGTTTCATATATAAAATTAGTATCTTTATCGTGAGATAAAAGGGTAAAACCTTTTAATACAAGTATATGAGTTATCATTTCATGTGGTACCAAGATTATTTAATAAAGGAAAATTTTGTTGTCCAAATAAAATCATTTTATTTTCTAAACTGACCAGGGATCATGTTGACATAGAATGAAATTATAGATGACACATTGATAAAGTATAGAATAATACCCTTTCCCATGAAATTTTTATTTCATGTCAATAAGGGGTATAGAAAGTGAAATGAATATTTTAAAGATTAAATGGGAGAAATTCACATATTGACATATTTATTTAGAAAGAAATTTGAAGGTATTTATAATAAATACAAAGGGAGAGATTGAAGATACCAATTTGTGTATAAGTTGTATTTGTTTTCAATGGTTGATTATGTTTATCAATGGTGGTAAATTAAATAACAATATTTTATTGATGTAATTTTTTTGAAGAAGTTTGTAAGAAAGAAGTAGTTGGAAGTTTTGAATGTCGTGAAGTTTTCATCCTCTATTGTGTTGATCTCAAGTTTCTGATGAAAACTTGACATAAAAAAATGATTCAAATATTAATTTATGGATTTCATGATATTAATGTGATTAAAATTTTGAATAATATTATTCTTTCAAGGATGATACAAAATTACGTCAAAGAGTTCCCATATTTTAATTCATGGATGTATTTAAACTTATAAAAATGATAAAGAATGTGATCATTATCATATATTTTGTGGGGATTTGATAACATCCTTAATAAGGATTTTTTATCAATGCTAAGGAAGTTCAAGGAAATGTTACTCTACTTATAAATAATAAATAATTAATCCAAAGATATGTTTCTACCACTCATGATTTCTGAGAGATCTCATTTTACTCAAAGAAAACAAATCATTCTCATGAATCTATTTTCTAAAAATTCATAAGATACACAATCCACTTGTATAGGATTAAAAGAGAGTTATGCACACCCATTTATGCAATGAAGAAGTTTTGTGCATATCTTATGTGAATAAGAACTGAAAACACTCTTATTTTCATAGAATTATTGAGAGTTATGTGAAGAAGAAACATATATACTACTTTAGTGTATATACAAGAAGAAAGTATTATATCGTGTTTCTATGAATCCAATATGATTTTTGTGAATGAAGAACATAGTAAACCCATGCACTTAACCTTATATGAATAAGAAAGAGTTACATGTATAAAATTTTTACTTATTCAAAGAATATATTGGTTTCTTATACTAAAGCATTAATGAAGAAGAAGGTAGTTTCCACATGTATATGAACTTATGCCAAGAGGTCTTCAAAAAAAACATAACCCTTATTAGAAGGAGAACTGAGATATTTCATTCAATGTCTCATGAAGTTTTCTTTCATGTTAATGAGAACATGCTAGTACATTTATGAACTATAAATAAAAATATATTTAAAATAACATAAAGAAATAGTCTTCATATGGGGTTTTAGTGATAATTCCATGAATGATTAAAATACATGCTTGGGATGATGTGAGATGTTTAGTGTAATGTAATTAGTGTTTGAAAAATATTCAATTTCAATAATAACATACTGATACTTCATTCGTTTTTGATATCATATTGAAGAAGAATAATCGGGAAACTGATAATACACATGCGATCTTATATATTTGATAAATTATCGTATTAGTCCAATGGTTTTGTAAGGATTATAATTATGATTATGTTGATATAAAAACTCATCATTTCAATAATTATGAAGGAATATTTTGATTCTAGAGATATTTAAGGAACAAGGGATCATACGTATTGGTATTGGACTGAGTATAAGTTATCTGATATAGAAGTAGATTCAGATGAATAGGTATTCGACAATCAAGAAGAAGAATGGTTCGAATATATACTTGAAAGTTATTTTTATATCATTTGGTATTGAATAAACATGGTGAAGAAGAATAATCATACATACAACATCTTGAAAGAATAAGAAGTAGTGCTTTTAGTTTGCTGTTGTGAAGAAGAAGAAGAGTTACTTTTATGTTGCTGTGGAAGTAAGAGAAGAACAAAACAACACTATGAAATCCATTCGAACTTTCAAAAGGTGGAATAATTTCTTGGTGTTAAAAATTATCTCTTGAATAAGTTGGAAACTATTTATAAAAACAGTATAAAGAACTAGTGAGGAGTTACATGTTGGATCAGGTCATCACCAGTCTAGGGAAGAAGGATTTTTTTAACCCCCCCTCATAAAGTGTAGGGACTCACACTTTGTCCAAGGAATGTTTTATATCTATACCTATATATTTGGAATAAAATTATAGTGAATAATCCTTGTATTGGTCATCACCATATGTGATAAAAACTAGATACTCTTATTGAGTAGAGAACCTTGTAAAAATATTTTGTTCCATGTTTTACATACTTTCATACACCTACACATGATAATAAAAATATTATAGAAGATTCAAGATCTTAATAGGTTTAATAGGTAAAATAGATAGAAGTTTTAAAAGGTTAAAATGTTCCTAATACTGATTCATTTCCCTATCAGTGTTGATTATATCTCGATGTGGTCCTCTCAAAAATTTTATCAGTACACAATAATAGATTAAAAAAACATTTAAAGGGTCTTTCATATTAATTAATCATCTCATGCATGAGTATTTTCAAACAAACTTTAGGTTTACACACAACTCTTTCATTATCTATATATATGTACTTACCATTTTATGAGTGGTGGGTTTACAAAAAAATAAAAAAAGGGTTCTTAATTTTCACCAGGGGTTAAAAATTTCATAACTATTAAAAAATTCACATAAAAATAACTTATAAGATCTGATATAGTCCGTCACTTGGAAATAATAAGAAAAATGGTAAATCATGTTAATATTTCCAATCCCATCCAATTTAATTTAAATATGATTCATTATATTCATTATTTAGTCCTTCTATCTAGCTAAAAGAAATAAAAATTATGTTAATTTCATATATCCACAAAATAAATAAAGAACAATTACCCCTACATATAAAGAAGCATCGAATAATGATACACTAAAACATGGGAAAAAGGAATATATTTCATTATCTGGATGTTGGAAGGGTAATATAACAACCCTACTCTTTATTTAATATTTAAACATGATTTATCACATTAAATTTCACTTAATATAACTCATAATATTGAGAGGTATAATGTATCTGGGGTTTTTGAACATTACATAACAAATTAAAATATGAAATACAACATCTTTATTGAAAACTTCTTTTACATGACCAAAACATTCCTTCATACATAACACCACATGGGATAACCCGAGGACATACATAAGAAAGGGGTGAGATATGAATCCCAATAAGGGAATAAACATGGAATAAAATTAGGATAATAATACATGTTATAAAATGCATATCAATGAGGCATAAATGAATATGAATAATATGTCATGATATATCATGATAATCATAACATGGGAAATGTGGAAACAACTTAAAACACTACATAATAAACATAATTAAAAGATAAACCACCAATAATTCATGGTGGAAAAAATAACCATAAAGGAATCAGGTAAACCCCCATCCCAACATGACATATCATGATACTAAACATTACCCAATTCATTGGAGCGCTATCAGGGCACACCCTTCATAAACATTTCAATCTCATCCTTAAGTGTGACACATAGATTATATAACATGGATTCATTCAACATCATAATTTATTACACGATCAAGGAAATTTTAATAGATAAATGTAATTACATAATATATAAGTATATGTTCACAAAGTTGAATACCCTTTATAAATAAATTGGTATAGTATTCACTACACAATTATTTTGGCATGGAAAATCGTTGTGCAATTTCAACAGCATAATGACGTCATATGGAAATTCATAAAATGGGTTGATGATAGTAAAATGGGTATATCACTATTTATACATGAAATGGATAGTAATAGGGAAATATAAATAAATTCCCTAACATAATGAATTGTGAATAGAAGGTGTAAAAGGATAACGAATCTTGAAGAAAGAGGAGGAATCAAAAGAACCGTTACAAAATTTTGTCATGGTAACGAGTGTACATAAAGGTTCTTAGGAGAGTTAAATTAGAGTAAAAGGGGATATAATAATTTATAAAACAAGTTTAAAATAATTGTTATAGGTAGGAATTTATCCCAATATAAGAAAATAGAAATTAAAAAGGCATATCATAAATGAAGTGCTTGATTAAAAGAGGAGAGAGAGAATCACTTACAAAATTTTAGCATACGAACGAGTGTACATAAAGGATTATATGGGGTATTAATGAGAGTGAATAGAATATATGATTATTTATACATAAAATTTACATTAATGGTATCATGTATATTCATATACCAATATATTAATACGGAATTTAAGAATCATAATATAAATTAAGTGCTTGAATGGAAATGAGAAGTGAGAAATCCTTTACTTGGATGTGTGACTTAAAAGGCTTAGGATAGGCTTATTGAGAGATTTGAGGTGACTTGTTAGGACTCTAGGGAGTACAGGTAATAATTTGGATGATCTTTAATGAGTTTTAGTGAAGATAAATGGGATCTTGGTGGGTTTATATAGGAAATGAGGGGGACTTCTTTATTATTTTGGTTTTGGACACTACATAATAAAATATTCAAAACCAAAAACCATACCAAGGTTTTTGATGATGGTTTCTAGAAAATGGGAGTGGTATAAATTATTTTATTTATACAAGGCCAAAAATAATAAAATATTTCCCTTTCTTATGTGTAGGTGATTCACACTTTCAAAGAAATGATTTTAAAATCTTAAAATATATTATAAGTCTTATAAGATTCACTAAGGCTTTATAAAATAAAAAAATAAACTTAAAATTACATTATTTTAAAGTAAAAAAATATTTTTTTTCTAAGTATACCTTTCATAGTATTTATTATATCACTATTGGGATTTGATGATGTCATAAAACACACTATATATTTATACGTTATTTAATTTTTACCCAAAAATTTGAATATTTCAGAAAATTATGAAAAATTCACTATTGGATAATTTCAATGGAATGATTAAAAAAACAATATTCATTTTATCCAAATAATTTTCTAAATATGTGAATTTTCACTTTTAAAATAGAACTGACATTTATTAAAAATGATGGGTTTTTTACAATAACTATTTTCTAACCTTAATAAAATTACATTTGACTTCATAAAAATTATACGATCATTTATATTTAATTTTTAAAAATTTAATAATAATATTTTATTAAAATATTATTTATTTTAAAAATCCATTAATTTATCAAAATATATTTCTTAATTGAATTTCAATATTAACCAAAAATACTATTTGTGCTTTAAAAATCATTTATAAAGTAACAATAAGAGGAAGAAAATAGATTAATTATTATATAAAAAAATAATTTACATAATATCATTGCTAGGGTATTGACACATATTACTTTATTACACCAGCATATTCCCCAAGAGTAAGGTGCATGATGGTGGGGCTTTCATCGGTCCATTCAGTGAACATGTTTCGTTCGTGATCTCAATGAGCTTGAAATTATCCCGAAAATGGTTTCCCTCATGCTTAAGTTGTTGAATATAAGCTTGGGATTAGTCTTGGGTGAATCCTAGAAATTCTATCTCCCTTGGAAGCTCTGATAAATGGGCTTCATAGGGTATGATCCTACTAGTTGAGGCCATCGCTTCCTTTTTCTATGTCAAAAGGATTTGTTAAAACCCCATATTTATTATAGTCATGTGGTCACTATTAAAATACTATACTATCAACGGTAAAGATACTTAATGGTAATTTAAATCCAATTTGATATAATAAAATAAGTGTACATGTTTTTTATAACCATAGAAAATTTAATTAAATCAAAAGAAAAGGAATTTTATTCATAAAAGTTTAGGTCATTACAACCTTCCCCCCTTAAGAAATTTCACCCTCAAAATTTTCTTTTCCCACACTAAAATAGATAAGGGTAACTCTACTTCATAAAAACCTCTGATTACCGTGTTTCCCCTTCAAACTTGTGGTTTCACCACAACACTTTGACGAGGGGAATTATTTTATTTGGTAAAACCTTTTCTCTATGATCTAAGATCTTCACCACCTGATCCTCATAGGAAATAGAATTATCCAATGGTACCACCTCTGAATTGAGTACATATGCTGGGTATGGTATGTAATTTATTAAGAGGGATACATAGAATACATCATGTGATTGAGATCCGTTTAGTGGGAGTGCTAGTAAATAAGCCATTGCTCCGATATGATCAAGGATATCAAAAGGGAAATGTAACTTGGGATAGTATTTCTCTTCTTATGAAATCTTAGCACTCTTTTCCATAGAGATATGTAGAGGAATACCATGTCCCCGACATCAAAATCTAGGTCACATCGACGATTGTCAGCATATCTATTTTGTCAACTCTGAGTAGCTTTGATGTGTTGTTGGATGGTCTTAACCTTCTCAACCATTTATTAGACCATTTTAAGACATAGAAGTTTCCATTCCCCAAATCCATCTCAACATGCACGTATTTTTCACCTATTACTATAAAGGGCTTCATAAGGAGACATTTGGTTGCTTGAGTGGAAAATATTATTATAAGAGAACTCCACCAAAGTAAGATATTGGTAACATACACCTTTTAAGTCCATTGAGTATGATCTCAACATGTCCTCAAGTGTTTGGATATTCCATTCAGACTAGGAATTATTTTGAGGGTGATAATATGTACTGAAGTTCATCTTAGAGTTTAGAGCATGATGAAGACTTTTACAAAACTTAGAGGTGAATCTTGGATCTTGATCGGAAACAATCAATAGTGGTACTCCATGCAGACTTACCACCTATCTGATGTATATACATACCAGTTGATCCAGTGAGAAATCCTCTCGAATCGTGATGAAGTGTGTAGTATTTGTAAGATGATCCACAAAAACACAGATAACATTGTTTCCCTTGGATTTATTTGGAAGTCCGGTGACAAATTCCATAGTGATGTTTTCCCATTTCCATGTTGGTATGAGTAATGGTTGCATCATACCCTTAGACTTGTTCCTTTAAGCCTTTACTTGATAACATACCAGGCACTTTGATGTATATTCTGTGATCTCCTTCTTCATGTTTTCCTTCCAATAGTGTTCTCCGAGATCTCAATACATCTTTGTGTTTCCTAGGTGAATGGAGAAAGTAAAACTGTTTTCACCATTCAAAAATTATTTATTTAACTCAAGATTTGATAGAACACATAGTCTTGACCCAAATATCAAAATTCATTCTTTATTAACATTGAACTCCTAATATTTACTTTTTATTATAGTTTCCACTTTCTTTTGAATTCCCACATCATATTTTTTATTATCCTTTAACCTTTCCAAAAGAGAGGGTTGAGAAATCAATTGTGAAAGGATTGATGATGTTACTTTCTTTATGATCCCCATATCCATCTTATTCAAGTCTAAGTAGATTATATCCCTATAAATTATCATCAATTATATAATTACTGGGTCCTTTATACTTAGAGAATTCGCCACTTTTTTCTCTTTCCCAGGGTGGTAGCGGATTGAGCAGTTATAATCCTTGATGAGCTCTAACAATCTTCATTGGAACATATTTAGATCTTTTTATGGGAATATATATTTGAGACTTTTGTGATCCATATATATTCTACAATTATCCTCAGAGAGATAATGCCTCTAGATTTTCAATGAAAAGATCACATTGGCAAAATCCATATCATGCGTGGGATAGTTTTACTCATGGATTTTCAATTTCCTTGAGGCATAAGCAATGACCTTTTCATTTTGCATCAACACACATCCCAATACCTTCTTTTAAGAATCACTAAAAATTAAAAAAATCTCCCCACTTGTGGGTACTGTGAGCATAGGTTCAGTGATTAGACTCTTTTTAAACTCCATGAATATTAATTCACTTTGATAATTCCAAGAATATTTGACTCAATTCCAAGTTATTTTGGTAATAGGGTTTGAAAATCATAATAAATTTCTCAAAAATTAGTGATAATATCCATCTAACCTAAGGAAAATATGGATATCCATCCCATATGTTGTCCTCAAACATCCATCAATTGATTTTTTATTTGAAGGATCCATAGATATCCCATTTCTTGTGATGATATTCCACAAGAATGAAACTTCCTTCAACCATAACTCACACTTTATATACTTTTCATAGAGCTTCTCCTTTCACAAGGTCTTTAGAACAGTGATATGATTCTCCTCATGATCATCCTTTTATTTGGAGTATATTATAATATCATCTATAAATACTACCATAAATTTGTCAAGGTAATATCTAAATACTCTATTAATCAAGTATATGAATATTTATAGAGCATCAGTGGTCCAAAAGGTATCACTATGAACTCATAGTGCCCATACCTAGTACAAATAGAAGTCTTGGGGATATCCTCCTTATTCACCCTTCAAGGATAATATCCCAACCACAGATCCACCTTGGAGAAGTATTGTGCTCCAGATATATGATCTAAAAAGTCATAAATTTGTGGAAAATTATACTTGTTCTTAATCATGATTTTTTAGCTCAAGATAATCAATACAAAGGTGAATTTACCTATCCTTATTTTTGATAAAAGGACTGGTGCACCCCATGGTAAAGCACTTGGGCATATACACCCTTTATCCAAATTCTCTTGTAATTGTTTCTTCTATTCCTAAAGTTACAAAACAAACATACTATACAGAGTCTTGGATATTTTCAATTCCCTAGGTATAATATTGATAAAAAAATCAACCTATCATCTAGGAGGAAGGCTAAAGAATTCCCCAGTAAACACATCAGTATATTCCCTCAAAATAGGCATGTCTTCAAGGATGATCATTTTCTTAGACTCAATCATTTGAGATATATACACTTTCTCATAGAGTAGTAATATCAATTATTGAGATGATGGTTCTAAAGAAGATTTATCCTCCTCTTTTCACTTTAATAGAATCAGGGGCAAATTCACCATATAGAGAGTGATTTCTCTCTCACAGAAATTTATGTTGGCTCTATATAGGGAAAGACAATCTATGCCCAAGATTTCATCAAATTCTACCAAGGTAAGTATGAGAAGGTTTTATAGGAAGTTAAATCCAAAAATTATAATAGTAGAGGAGTTATATACATGGGATTCAATAATTTCTCCACTTTTTGTCTTCATTGACATATCTAATTACATGATATTTGGTGGTGTTTGAATAGTTATACTAAACTTTCATGATATAAAGGAATGTGTAGAACTATGGAATATAACCATACCTTTCACTTTTTGATTCTAATTCTACTCATTTACGTCATCCAAAATAGGCATAGGCAAGATATTTTCTTTAATTATTAAAAACATAATGGGGAATCGAATAAAGTTAATGGTATAACTTGTTAATTACATATATCTACTTAACATATGAGTTTCTAGGCTTCAATATATGCTATTCAGGATCTATTTCCTAAAATATATTCTTATAGAAATTTTTTCACTTAATAAGGCTTAGTAATGAGCTTATTAATTTACCAAAGCATATCCCTAGGGAGTGTCAAACCAGGTATGCAGTAAGGCCCATTTTCATGTACCATGTTACCCCGAGTCAGGATTGAAACACTTAATTAGAGTTGTTACTCTTAGGTACATCTATGCTAGAACCACATATACTTATAGTATCCAGGTAGGGATGTATTTTCTTGAAAAACAACTTGATCTATACTCACCAAAATTTAGGTATTTTTTCTTACAATTAGTCTTATCCTTAAAGGTTTTCACAAGGATTTTTAATCCTAATCCTAAAAATAACTAAACCTATACTCTAATACAAACTATAAAAACCCTTATCTTTATTTAATATTTAAACATGATTTATCACATAAACTTTCAATTAATATAACTCCTAATATTGATATCTCTAGTGTATTTGGGGTTTAGGAACACTACATAACAACTTAAAACATAAAATACAACATCTTTATTGAAAACTTCTTTTCCATGACCAAAACATTATTTCATACTTAACACTACATGGGATAACTTGAGGATATACATAAGAAATGGGTGAGGTATAGAGGCCAGTAAGGGAATAAACATGGAATTATATGAGGATAATAATACCTATTATACAAGGAATTACAATGAGTAATAAAGTAACATGAATAATAACTAATGATATATCAAGATAATCATAACATGGGAAATGTGGAAACAACTTAAAACACTACATCATAAACATAAGTCAAAGATAAAACACCAAGACATAATGTTGGACAAAATTCCTATAAAGTAATCAGTTAAACCCCCATCCCAACATTATTTATTATGATACTAAATATTACCCAATTCATTGGAGTGCTATCAGAGTGCACCCTTCATAAACATTTCAATCTCATGCTTAAGTGTTACACATAGATCATATAACATAGATTCATTCAAAAAAATAATTTATTCAAAGATCAAGGAATGTATAATACATGAATTTAAGTCCCTAATTAATAAATATATGTGTATAAAGGTGAATACCATTGATAGATAAATAGGTATGGTATTCACTACAAAATTATTTTGGCATGGAAAATCGTGGTGTAATTTCAATAACATAATGTCATCATATAAAAATTCATAAAATGGGTTAATGAGAGTGAAAGGGGTATCTAATCATTTATACATGAAATGGATAGTAAGAGGTACATGGAAATAAATTCTCTAACATAAGGAATTTTAAATAGAAGGTGTAACATATAACAACCCTAATCTTTATTTCACATTTAAACTTGATTTATTACATAAATTTCACTTAATAAAACTCAAAGGATTAAGAGGTATAGTGTCTTTTGGCTTAGGAACATTACATAACAACTTAAAACATAAAAAATAATATCTTTATTGAAACCATATTTTACATGACCACAATATTGCTTCATACTTAACACTGCATGGGATAACCTGAGGAAATACAGGAGAAAAAGGTGATCTATAAAGCCCAGTAAGGGAATGAACATGAAATAACATGAGGAATACAATAAATTTTAGTTAATAGTTATATAAACGTATAACTAAATAAAAATGAAAATAAAGGCATGACATAGCGTGATAATCATAACATGGAAATGCGGCAACCACATACAACAAGATATTATCATGAGTTAAGGCTCATTTTACATGGATTTGCATGAGTAAACCCTCATTGCACATGAATTATCATGAGTAAACCCTAATTGAACATGAAATAGAATGATTAAACCCTCATTTCACATGATGTATCATGATACTAAACATTATCCAATGCATTGAAGCACTATCACGGTGCACCCTTCATAATCATTTTATTTTCATGCATAAGTGTGCCACATAGATCATATAACATGAGTTAATTAAACAAAATAAGTTATTCCATGATCAATTAATGTGGAATAAATACATTTAAGTCCCTAATAAATAATTATATGATCATAAAGGTAAATACCCTTGATAGATAAATGGGTATGGTATTCACTACACGATGATTTTGACATGGAAAATCATAGTGCAATTTAGGCAATATAACAACGTCTAATAGAACTTCATAAATGTATTGATGAGAGAAAAGGGGGTATCTAATAATTTATACATGAAATGGAAAAATAAGGGTATAATGAAACATTATACCCCAACACATGAAATGGAATTTAAGATTTATAATATAAAAGAAGTTCTTGAATGAGAATGAGGAGAGAGAAATCCCTTAAAAAATTTCAACATGGTAACATGTGTATATAAAGGATCATATATGGATTAATGAGAGTGTAAAGGAAGATATAATTATTTATAAATCAAATGGATATTAAGGGGAGTATTTATGAACATATCCCAACATATTCAAATTGAAATTGAAATACATATCATAAAAGGAGTGCTTGATAAAAGAGGAGAGTGGAAGACCCCTTACTTGGATGCGTGACTCCAAAGTCTTGGGTGAGGATTCTTAGAAGATTTGGGGCACCTTGGGAGGACTTTAGGGAGTAAGGGTAAAAGTTTGGTAGATCTTCAAAGAGTTTTAGTGAATAAAAATGATAGTTTTAGTGGATTTTATATAGGAAAAGAGGAGGATTTAATTATTATTTTTATTTTGGACACTACATAATAAAATATTCAAAACCACAAACCATACTGTTGTTTTTGATCATGGTTTTTGGAAAATGGAAGTGGTATAAATTATTTTATAAGGCCAAGGGCGAAAGATATTAAAATATTTCCCTTGATTTTTTGGAGGTGAGTCATACTTTGAACGAAATGATTTTAAAATCTTAAAATATATTATATGTTTTGGAGGATTCGCTAAAGCTTTATAAAATAAATAAAATAAACTTAAAATTACATTATTTTAAACAATAAATATAAATTTTTCAAAATATACCTTTTATATTATTCATCACATTGTTATTGGTCCATTATGATGTCATAAACACAATGTATATTTCTAAGGTATTTATTTTTTTACCAAAAAATTCGACTTTCTCAGAAAATTATGAAAAATTAACCATTGGAAAATTTTGATGTCCTGATTAAAAAAATAATATTAATTTTATCTAAATAATTTTCTAAATATGTGAAGTTTCAATTTTAAAATAAAAACCAACATTTATTGAAAATTAACAGGTTTTGATAAAAATAGTTTTCAAACCTTAATAAAAATTACATTTGACTTCATAAAAAGTTTATGATAATTTATATTTAATAAAATTAATTTAGTAATAATATTTTATTAAAATATTATTTATTTTAAAATACATTAATTCATCAAAATATATTTCTTTATTTAATTTAAATATTAACAAAAAAATAATATTTATGCTTCAAAAAGCATTTAAAAAGTAACAATAATTAGAAAAATACATTCATTATTATATAAAAAAATAATTTACATATTAATAATGCTAGGTTATTATTATATATCCATTTATTACACCAGTATATTCCCTAAGAGTAAGGTGCGCGCTAGTGGGGCTTTCATGGGGCCGTTTGGTGAACATGGTTTGGGTTATGATCTCGATGAGCTTGAGCTTCTATCGTAAACAATTTTTCTCATGATTAAGTTGTTGGATCTTGGCTTGGTATTAGTATAGCATAAAGTCTAGAATTTTTATCTCCCTCATAAGCTCTGATAAATGGGCTTTATAGGGTACAATCTTATTGGTTGAGGCCATCACTTCTTTTATCTGAATGATTTTTTATTACCCTATATCTATACTAGTGATGTGATAACTATTAAATATCTATATTGTCAATGGTAATGATACTAAATGGTCATTTAAAATCCAATTGATTATAATAAAATAATTACATGTTTTTTCTATAACCATAATAAATTTAATTAAGTAAAAATAAATGGAATTTTATTTATAGATGTTCGGGTCGTTACAACCTTACCCCTTAAGATATTTCACCCTCAAAATTTATTTTTACCACACTAAAATAGATGGCAGTAACTCTACTTCATCACCTCCTCTGGTTCCCATGTTTCTTATTCAATTTTGTGGTTCCACCATAAAACTTTGATAAGGGGCATTATTTTATTTCGTAGAATTTTTTCTCTATGATATAAGATCTTCACCAGCTTCTCCTCATAGGTAAGGTCATTCTACAATGGTACCACCTCTGGATTGAGTACATGTGATGGGTCTAATATGTACCTTCTTAAGAGGGATATATAGAATACATCATGTACTTGAGACATGTTTGATGGGAGTGCTAGTCGATAGGCCACTGCTCCGATGTGATCAAGGATCTCAAAAGGGCCGATGTACCTTAGACTAAGATTTACCTTTTCCCAAATCTCATCACTATTTTCCATGGAGATATGAAGTGTAAAACCATGTCTCCAACATCAAAATATAGGTCTCCTTGATGATTGTCAGCATAGATCTTTTATCTACTCTGAGCAGCTTTGATGTGCTACTGGATGGTCTTAACCTTCCCCACCATTTCTTCGACCATTTCCAAACCTAGAAGTTTTCATTCCATATCATCATCCCAACATGATGGTGTTATTCACCTCTTCCCATAAGGGGCTTTATAAGGATTCATTTGGATGCTTGAGTGGAAACTATTGTTGTAAGAGAACTCTACCAAAGGAATAGGTTGGTCCCATATGACTTTGAAATCCATTGAGAAAGATCTCAACATGTCCTCAAGTGTTTGGATAGTTTTCTCAGATTGACATCAATTTGAGGGTGATAAGCCATACTAAAATTCAGCTCCGTCTTTATAGTATGCTATAAAATTTTCCAAAACTTATAGGTGAATATTAGATCTCAATCGGATAAAATTGATAGTGGTACTCCATAAATCCTTACCACTTATTTGATGTATATATGTGCTAGTTTATCCAGTGAGAGATCCTCTCGAATTGTAATGAAGTGTGCAGTCTTTGTAAGACAATCCAAAATAAACCATATGGAATTATCACCTTTGGATGTCTTTGGAAGTCCGGTGATAAAGTCCATGGTGATATTTTCCCATTTCCATGTTGGTATGGGTAATGGTTTCATCATCCCCTTAGACTTCTACCTATCATCTTTTACTTTCTGACATAACAGAAACTTTGATGTATATTCAGTGATCTAATTCTTCATGTTATCCCACCAATAGTGCTATTAGAGATATTGATACATCTTTATGTTTCCTAGGTGAATGGAGAAAGTCGAACTATGTTCATCATCCAAAATTTATTTCTTTAACTCAGGATTTGATGGAACACATATTCTTGACCCAAATCTCACAATTCCTTATTCATTAACATTGAAATCTAAGGACTTAACTTTTCTGATAGTTTTTACTTTCTTCTGAATTCCCACATCATCTTTTTGAGCATCCTTTAACCTTTCCAAAAGAGACAGTTGAAAAATCAGTTTTGAAAGGATTAATGGTGTTCCTTTATTTATGATCCCCATGTCTATCCTATTTAAATACAATAATATTGGATCTTTTTCAATTATCATCAATGATAGAATCGCTGGATCCTTTCTACTTAGAGCATCTTTCACATTGTTTTCTTTCCCAGGATGGTAGTGGATTGATAAGTCATAATACTTGATGAGATCTAACCATATTTTTTAGTGCATATTTATATATTTCTATGTGAATATGTATTTGATAATTTTTGATCCATATATATTTTACACTTCTCTACAAAGAGATAATTCCAACATATTTTTAATGCAATGATCACAACTACTAACTCCTGATCACATGTGGGATAGTTTTTCTCACAAAATTTCAACTGCCTTGAGGTGTAGGCAATGACTGTCATTTTTCATCAATAAACATCCTAATACCTTCTTTAAAGAATCACTAAAAATTATAAAAAGCACCCCACTTATGGGTAGTATGATCATAGGGGTAGTGATAAGCCTCTTTTTCAACTCCATGAAGAATTATTCACATTAATCATTCCAAGAAAACATGACTCTCTTCTAAGTTATCTTGGTAAGAGGGTTTGACAATCATGAGAAACTTTTCACAAATCAATGATAATATCCAACTATCCCAAGGAAGATACAGATATCCATCACATTTGTTGGCCTTGTCCATCCCTTAATTTCCACTTTCTTGGAAGGATCTATAGATATACCATTGCTTGTGATGATATTTCCCAAGAATGAGACTTTATTCAACTAGAACTCACACTTTATTTACTTTGTAAAGAGTTTCTTCTTTTTTTATGGTCTTTAGAATAATTATTAGATTCTCTTCATGATCCTCCTTGGTTTTAGAGTATATTAGAATATTTTCTATAAATACTACCTCAAATTTTTCGAGATAATATCTAAAGACTATATCTATCAAGTACATGAAGATTTATAGATCATTAGTGAGTATTAATGGAATCAATATGAACTCATAATGGCTGTACCTTATACGAAAATCAGTCTTGGGGATATCCTCCTTCTTCACCCTTACTTGGTAATATCCTGACTACAGATCCACATTTGAGAAGTATTGTGCTCCAGGTAGCTGATCAAGCAATTCATCAATTCATGGAACTGGATACTTGTTCTTTATTGTGATTTTTTGAGCTCACGATAATCAATTCAAAGGCATATTAAACAATCCTTATTCTCGATGAATAGTACTAGTGTACCCCATGGTAAAGCCCTTGGGCGTATAAACCCTTTATCCAGATTCTCCTATAACTGTTTCCTTAGCACCACAAGTTCCACAACAGCCATTATATATGGAGTCTTGGATACTGGAAATGCCTCAAGTATAACATCAATAGAGAATTCAATATCTCTTATAGGAGGATGACCATGTAATTACTTAGGAAACACATCAGTGAATACCCTCACAATAAGCATGTTTTTGAGGATATTTCCTTCCTTAGACTCAATCATATGAGAGAGATACGTGTACTCATAGGGAAGTAATATCCATGTTTTTGATGATGGTGCTGAGGAAGATTCATCCTACTCATTTCACTTGTATAGAATCGGGGGTCGATTCTCCATATGGAGAGTTATTTCCCTCGTGGAGATTTATGTTGTCTCTATATATAGAAACCCAATACATGCCAAAAATTGCATCAAATTCTACCAAGGAAAGTATGAAAATGTTATCTGGGAAGTTCAATCCACAAATTATGAAAGGAGAGGATTTATATTCATGAGATGCAATAATTTCCCCATTTTCTGTCTTCACCGACATCTCTACTTCCATTCTTTGTGGTGTTGTTTGAATAGTTCTACTAAACTTTCAGGATATAAAAGAATGCGTAGAAATATGGATGGTAACCCTACCTTTATCTTTTTTTATTATGGTTTTACATTATCCAATATGGAGTTAGTGATGAGTATATTAAACTGTTAAACACATAATGGGGAATCCAATGACATTAAAGGGATAAATTATAAAGTACATTTATCTCCTTAACTTATGAGTATCTATGCTTCAGTCTATATTATCCTTGATTTACTTCCTAACATATATTCTCATGGGATATTTTTTGTTACCTTAATAATGGTTTGTAATTATCTTATTAATTTACCAAAGCATATCCCTTGAGAGTATCAAACCAGGTTCACAGTAAGGCCTATTGTCATGTACTAGGTTACCCCGAGTCAAGTTCGGAATACCTTGTTAGATTTGTTACTCATAGGTACATCTGTTCCATAACCATGTCCACTTGTAGTATCCAAACATGGATATATTTTATTGATAAAACACTTACTCTATACTTACCAAAATTTATGGATGTTTTCCTACACTTAGTCTTATCCTTAAGAGTTTTCACAAGTGGTTTCTAATTCTAATCCCAAAAATAACTAAAACTATCTTCAAATACCAACTATAAAAACCCTAATATTTATTTCACATTAAACTTTATTTATTACATAAATTTCACTTAATAAAACTCAGAATATCAACAGGTATAATGTATTTGGGCTTAGGAAAATTACATAACAACTTAAAACATAAAAACAACATATTTATTGAAAACTTCTTTGACATGACCACAACATTCCTTCGTACTTAACAGTGCAGGTGATAACCTGAGGACATACATGAGAAAATGGAGAGATATAAAGCCCAGTAAGGGAATACACATATAATAAAATAAGGAAGAAAATACATGTTAGTTAATAGGCATATCAATGGAGCACAAAATAAACATGAATATAAAGGCATGACATAACATGATAATCATAACATGGAAATGTGGAAACAACATACAACATGATATTAGAATGATTCAAGGTTCATTACACATTGATTAACATAAGTAAAACATAATTACACATGAATTAGAATTATTAAACCCTCACTTCACATTAATTATCATTATTAAACCCTCATTTCACATGATGTATCATGATACTAAACATTATCTAATGTATTGGAGTGCTATCATGGCACACCCTTCACAATTATTTTTTTGATGCATAAGTATGCCACATATATCATATAACATGAGTTCATTCAACATCATAGGTTATTAAATGATAAATTAATGTGAAATAAATACATGTAAGTCCCCAATTAATAAGTATTAGAGCATAAATATAAATATACTTGATAAAGACATGGGTATGGTATTCATTACACGATGACTTTGTAATGGAAAATCATAGAGCAATTTTGATAGCATAACAGAATCAAATAGAACTTCATAAAATGGGTTGATGGGGGAAAAGGGTTTTATCATCATTTATACATGAAATGTATAGTAAGGGGATCATGGAAGATTATACCCTAATACATGAAATTGAATTTAAGACACATAATATAAAATAAGTTCTTGAATGGGAATGAGGAGAGAGAAACCCCTTATGGAATTTCGACATGGTAACAAGTGTATATAAAGGATCATGGATGGATTAATGATATTATAAAGAAATATATAATTATTTATAAATAAAATGGGAAGTAAGGTGAGTATGTATGAACATATCCTAACACATGAAAATTGAAATTGAAAGAAATATCATAAAAGGAGTGCTTGATAAATGAGAAGAGTGGAAGATCCCTTCCTTGGATGTGTGACTCCAAAAGATTTGGAGAGTATTTTTGGGAGATTGGGGGAACCTTGAGAGGACTCTAGTAACTAGAGGTAAAATTTTGGACAAGATTCAAGGAGTTTGAGTGAGGATAAATGGGAGGTTGGGTGGGTTTATATAGGAAAGGACAAAGATTTATTTATTATTTCGGTTTGGACACTACATAATAAAATATTCAAAACCAAAAATAATCCCATGGTTTTTGGAAAACGGGTATGATAAAAATTATTTTATAAGGATAAGGTCCAAATATATAAAAATATTTCCCTTACTTATGTGGAGGTGAGTCATACTTTTAAGGAAATTATTTTAAAATCTTAAAATATATTATATGTTTTGGAGGATTCAATAAGGCTTTATAAAATAAATCAAATAAATTTAAAATTAAATAATTTTAAATGAAAAAAATATATTTGTCTAAATATACCTTTTATAGTATGTATTACATCATTATTGTGCCGTTATTATTCCATAAAACACACTGTATATTTCTATGATATTTATTTTTTACTTGAAAATTCGACTGTCTTAGAAAATTATGAAAAATTAACCATTGGATAATTTCAAAAAATTGAATCCAAAAATAATATTCATTTTATATAAATAATTTTCTTATTATTTTAATTTTAAATTTTAAAACTAAAACCAACATATATTGAAAATTGATGGGTTTTGATAAAAACACTTTTTAAACCTTAATAAAAATTACATTTGACTTCATAAAAATTATATGATCATTTATATTTAATAAAATTAATTCAATAATAATATTTTATTAAAATATTATTTATTTTAAAAATACATTAATTAATAAAAATATATTTCTATATTGAATTTTAATATTAAACAAAAATACCATTTGTGCTTTTAAAAGAATTAAAAAATTAACAATAATAGGAAAAAATCATCATTATTATACAAAAAAATAATTTACATATACCTAATTCTAGGGTCTTGTTACATATTATTTTATTACACTAGGATATACCCTAAGAGTAAGGCGTGTTATGGTGTAAATGTCATGGGGCCGTTCGGTGAATATGGTCTGGGACGTGATGTTGATGATCTTGAACTTCTCCTATAAACAATTTCTATCATGCTTAAGTTTTTGGATCTCATCTTGGGCTTGGTGTAGGGAAAATCCTAGAAATTCTATCTCCCTTGGAAGATCTGATAAATGGTCTTCATAGGGTTTAATCCTACTGGTTGAGGCCATAACTTCAATTGTCTCTGTCAAAATTATTTTTTAAAACCCTATATTTATACTAATCACATGATCACTGTTCAACGACTATATGACCAATAATAATGATACTAAAAAACCATTTAAAATAAAATTGGATACAATAATAGAAGTGACTGTGTTTTATATAACCATAATTCATTTAATTAAGTCTAAATAAATGGAATTCTATTCATAGATGTTTGATTCATTACATTGCATGATAAAGAATCTTGAATAATGATGAGGAAACAAAAGAACCCTTACAAAATTTCAACATGGTAATAGGTGTATGTAAAGGTTATTAAGAGAGTTAAATGAGAGTCAAAGGAGATCTCATAATTTATAAAACAAGTTTATAGTAAGTGGGATAGTTAAAAATGTATCCCAATATAAGAAAATAGAAATTAAAAAGGCATATCATAAATGAAATGCTTGATTAAAAGAGGAGAGAGAGAACCCCTTATGAAATTTCGGCATAGTAACAGGTGTACATGAAGGATTATAGGAGGAATTAATGAGGATAAAAAGAATATATCATAATTTATACATAAATTTTACAGTAATTGGATCATGGAACATCATATCCCAATATATTAAGATGGAATTTAAGAAGCATAATATAAAAGAAGTACTTGAAAGGAAATGAGAAGAGAGAAATACCTTACTTGGATGCGTGACTCCAAAGGATTTAGAGAGTCTTATTAAGAGATTGGGGGAACCTTTAGAGGACTATAGGGAGTATAGGTAAGAGTTTGGAAAGGCTTCAAGGAGTTTGAGTGAAGATAAATGGGAGGTTTCTTGGGTTTATATAGTAAAGAAGGGGGATTTATTTATTATTTTGGTTTTGGACACTACATAATAAAATATTCAAAACCAAAAACCATAACATGGTTTTTCCCATGGTTTTTGGAAAAGGGAAGTGGATTAAATTATTTTATGAGTATAAGTATGATGATAATAAAATATTTCCCTTGTTTATGTTGAGGCGAGTTGCACTTTCAATGAAATTATTTTAAAATTTTAAAATATATTATAAGTCTTGGAGGATTCACTAAGGATTTATAAAATAAACCAAATAAACTTAAAATTAAATTATTTTAAAGTAAAAAATATATTTGGAAAAGTATACATTTTATAGTATTTATTACATTACTATTGGGCTATTATGATGTCATAAAACACATCGTATATTTATACGGTATTTATTTTTTACCCAAAAAATTTGAATGTCTCAAATGATTATAAAAAATTCACAATTGGATAATTTTGATGTCATGATTCCAAAAATGATATCCATTTTAACACAATAATTTTCTAAATATATGAATTTTCACTTTTAAAATAAAAATTGACATTTATTGAAAATGATGTGTTTTTTAAAATAATAGTTTTCGAACCCTAATAAAATCACATTTGAATTCATAAAAATTATATAATAATTTATATTTAATAAAAGTTATTTAATAATAATATTTTATTAAAATAATATTTATTTTAAAAATACATTAATTCACCAAAATAGACTTCTTTATTAAATTTAAATATTAACCAAAAATACTAATTGTGCTTTAAAAAAACATTTTCAAAGTAATAATAATAAGAAGAAAACATATTCATTATTCTGTACAAAAATAATGTACATAATATTATTTTTAGGGTCTTGACACATATCCATTTATTACACCATCATATTCTCTAAGAGTAATGTGTGCGATGGTGGGACTTTCATGTGTCCATTTGGTGAACATGGTTTGGGCCATGATCTCGATGAGCTTGAACTTATCTCGTAATTTTTTTGCTTATGCTTAAGTTATTGGATCTCAGCTTGGTCTTGGTATAGGGAAAAGCCCAAAAATTTCATCTCTTTCAGAATCTCCAATAAATGGGCTTCATAGGGTATGATCCTACTAGTTGAGGCCATCAATTCCTTTTTCTGTGCCAAAGGATTTATTAAAACCCTATATTTATACTAGTAATGTGGTCACTGTTCAATGACTATATTATCAATAGTAAAGATACTTAATGGTCACTTAAATCTAATTGGATATAATAAAATAATTTCATGTGTTTTCTATATCCATAATAAATTTAATTAAATTAAAATAAAGCGAATTTTATTCATAAATTTTGGGTCATTACAGGTAAGAGATCAATCAGGCATGCAAAACTTGAAGGGAAAAAATTAAATGGAGAAAGTAAAAAATTATTAACTCAAATGCCTCATGATTCTATAGAAAATAAAATAATAAAGGGGATGTTTAACACACCTATAACTCACAAGAAAGAAGGGATTAAGTTAAGGCAAATGACCCTGAAGGCTCAAGAATAAGTCATAGTTTGTCCAGACTTGAAGGAAACAAGGAAGACTCAAATGGGAGGAAATATCATTATTTAATATATCATATAGAGATTCTTGAATATTTATAAGAATTTAACAAAATCAACATATATATATATATATATATATATATAAATTTGGTTTCATTAAAAATATATAGAACAACCCCTTTAATCCCCATTTAAAACCCCAAGAGTCTGTAAATTCAAAGACACAATTTAAAACCTTAAAAATAGATTAAAAAACAATTAATTATGCCTAAAATATCATATTTTACATAAAAGTAATTTTTACATCATTCTAAAAACAAATGGGTATTTTAAGAATTTTGGTATTTTGTAAACTGTTGAAGCTACCACATGAATGTGTCATGTTACCGTACATACCAACCATGTGAATGATCAAACTCATGAAGGAAGTGATTGAACATAATAACAACCAAGATACAAAAAACAATCTACCACTATAAAAAACCAACCATGCATATAACTAAACCAATCAACCATATGACTAAACTATGTGACTGCACAAATAAAAAAATCGTCTACATGAACAGACTAACCGACTGCACAGTCAGTTATCGGACTATGAGAAAAACCTTAATAATTTCAAAGATAAATGACACTAAGAATCCAATAAACACTTTAAATACTTTTAAAAAAACAAGGCAAGTGATTTTGGAAACTCATGACATTAAATTATTTTTGATGAATTATATTTTTTACAATTAATTTTAGAAAAATATTTAAAAAAATATTCATAATGACTACTATTTGCAACAAATCTATTCTTCATCGTAAATATCTATCATAAATAATACAATCTATCCAAAATTTATATAAAAAATAATACAAAGATGTATTTTTTATGATGGATTAACTCGTCACAAATTTCTGTTGTAAAAAAGTCAAATATAAATATAACACCCCACTCCCTCTATTTTATAATTCTAAATTTATCCACTCCGAAATCTCTTACTTTATCTCAAAAAAATATTCTTAAGATCCAAATCCGTCAATTGTTATCCAAAGTTTTTTAGTTTTTATTTAGTTTAATGTTATTCCTTTAGATTTTTTTTAAAATCCTCAGTTTTTATTTGTTTAAATTATTATATAATTTATGCCTTTATTTATATAACTAATTTTTAGTAATTTAATTTAACAAGTCTTAATTATATTTGGTTATTACATTATTAATTGTTTTTTTATAAATAGTATATGGTTAATTTTTTAGTTTATTAGATTTATTAATATAAAAAATAAAACATTAGTATTATTTAAACTTATAAGTGGTACAAATAATTTTATTAGTTTTTAGTTAATTAATAATAATGTTATTATAAATTATATTTATTTAATTTATATCAATAAAAAATTATATATTTTTATTATATAAAATTTTTATTAAAACATTTATCAGATTTTAATTGATAATTAAACATAATTAATTAATAAAAAAGTTAACTAATAATGAAAAATGTAATTATAATAATGTAATACTAACTAGTGAAGTAAAAAACTAAAAAATATAATCAATAATTATTATTAATGTATTAAATTAGTTAATAAAAATCAATATTATTATTAATTACTTAAAATTAATTTATATTGATTAAAATTATAATAAATAGTTATTTTTTATAAAAATATTTTTAATAATAAAAAATATATGAAATTAAAACATATTATGTGATAAATTTTATAAAGAGTAAATAAATTATTATATAATTTTAATAATTAATAGTGTAAAATAATAAATATTAGTTAAAGTTAGGGAAAATAATTAAAATAAATAAAATTTAATAAAATAATTCTCAATAAAATATATAATTTATTATAAATTAGTATAAATTATTAAAATTTAACACAATTAATAGAGATTAATTGTATATAATTAAAATGATGTATAAAAATGGAAATTTTATTATAAAATTACTAAAAACTTCATAGAATGTATGAAAAATGATATTATTATTATATCATTTTTATGAATTTATTCTATATTATATGTGTTTAAATTTTATTATGTATTTTTTTACATGTTTTTAATTTTTAGAGAATTTTAATTTTTTTATTATTTTTTTACATTTATTTGTCACATAATTTTCAATCCCTTGTAAATAATTTTCTCATTATTTATGATGAAATTATAAATCCATCTCAAATAGTATTTATTATGGATTGACAAGTCCATTGCAAATAATATGAAGGAAATTATTTACAATGGATTAGAAAGACTATATGTTTTCAGTGGCCCCTATGCCCATGTATTTTCTATCAATTTAGACTTTCTTTTCAAAGGTAGACAATCACTGGGGAATACCAGTGACACTTTAGGTTTTTCATTGGTTGAGAGGATGAGAGATTGGATCATCCCTCAAGGGGTTTTGATGTATTGTTTGGGTATCTCTTATTGATTTAATACATGATTATAAATCCTTAATAGTAGTAACATTAGTTACCAATAATAAATTTATTGATTGAAAATATGAATTTAAGATGATACTACACATGGGAATTATATTTTATCCCATTTGATCAAATTATTCAGTCACTTTTGGATCCATGTAGGTTGGTACTCTAAAGTTTATCACCATCTAAAGAGGCATTGGGGCCCTGTAAAAGGAGGTAGGAGGTTTTGTGGAATAAATAACCAACCTTAAATGTTACACAATCTTGATTTATGTAAATAATTTTACTTTCTTTAACATTGAGGATCTTTTTTAGGTTTATAGTTTTATATAATTCGACCACTAATCATACATAATAAAACCATAAAATCCAAAGCGGACACTTCTGATTAGTATACATTTTTTCTATAATATAAAACTTTTAAAATAAATCATGATTTCATTTCATGGAAAAACTACATGAATTCAAACTTGGATTCTTCCTTTCCCTTACCCATCCTTAAACCTGGTGAAAACATTTTAAAAACTTATGATGCACACAAAAGTTGAGTAAGGAATATAAAAAAAGGAAAACAATAGTTTTGATAAAAACCTGAAAACACATACAACGTTTACCTTTATCGTAAAATTACATTGATAATATGAAATAAAACATTTTTACATGAATAACAAAAAAAATTTCTCGAAGAAAATCATTAAAACCCATAGAAACCTATTAAACCTATCTTGGTTACTTAGAGCATAATATACATAAAACCCTTTGAAAACCCTTTTAATTAGAATAAACAAAAGTCCATATTCTAATATTATCATTACCTAATTCATTGGAGATATATAATAGATATCACACTTCATATAAGCTATATTGGGATCACCCATTTTCTAAGAGCTATAATGGGTTCCACCCTTTATATAAGCTATATCAGGATCACTCATGAGCTATAATGGGGATAATACCTTCGTATAAGCTATAACAGGCTCAACCATTTCATATAATTCTCAAGAACCATATTAAGACTAAAAATATCAACATAAAACTAATTAAATGCTCTTTTTAAACCCATATGAAAACACATTTGGATAAAAATACCCTTTTCTTTTAAGAACCTGTTTTCAATACCCAAACACCATTTTCTTTGAAAAACCATTTTTAATACCAAACTAACCAAATAAAATGAAATAGGTTTTTTTTTATTTATGAAAACATTTAATCATAAAAAATAATCTAGAAATAAAACAAATGTCATGAAGACATGAAAGGTCATTATCATTTATTCATTAAAAATAGGACATTTCATTTGTCATTTGTCAAAATGTTCCCTTTAAGGAATTTTAAAAGATCCCTTTTGAAAAAATTTGAATGAAATTCAAAATAGGTTTAAAATTTACTTTATAATCTATTTATATCAATGTAAATAAATTTGTAAAATAATATCAAGAATATTAACACATAGAAAAATATTTTGAAATTAAATCATTAAAAATTTAAAGTGCCCCATACAACTTTGAACATTTAAATCATAAGGAAAATAAAATAATAGTATTTAAAAAAACCTGAAATAAAATATTAATAGATATAATATGGATATAGAATGTCAAAGGAGATTTATTTACACCTTTTAAAAGAATAAAGGTGCATATCATCAAGAAATGCCTCAATAAAAGGAGTTGGAGACAAAACCCCTTACCTTGAGTCTGACTTGTCACACCGATATTTATCTTCCTGAATAATAAAATTATGTTAATTATTTAATTTCTTAATATTTTTTTTAAATTTATCATTACTTTATTTAACTTATTAAAGTGTCTTAAACAATTACTTAAACAATTAAGTTTACGTTGAGTGTTTTAACCATATTAGATTTATGTGTCAAAAACAACTTTGGTAAGTAAACTATGGTCAAATGGGTCATTATATAAACGTCTAAAGAATAATAATCATGAAATAATTATCATATTTATAGATAAATTAAACTTTTAAAACCAAATATAAAATATGGTTATGAAAAATGAACCAATGTTATAATCCTGGAGATGGTAGGCCATACATACACGTGCGTAACATTCCCATTTTTCAATGATCATTATGGAAAGAAGGTAAGTAAAATTTATCTTTACAGAATTAAAATTGTATCATATATAACATATTATTTAATAATATATAGTTATATATATATATAATTATTTTCATGGAAAAGGAATCACATCGTGTCAAGGAGGCGGTAGTCCATACGTCCACAAACGATGTTATCACTTTTTCAGTGCATGAAAATTTATTAAATAAAGTGATATATTATACTTAAAAAAGATAATCATGTCATTAATATTATATATATATATATTCTATTTATGTCACATAATTTTGGTTAAACTCATCCTTTCTACATTTTATGTAGTGTGTGAACTCATCACATCGCTTTGAGTATGCAGTAGTCCACACTTCCCCGAAAGAAATTTTCGTACTTATAAAAAATAGAAAACATGAAGGTGTGTGTTATATAATAATTAAAGAAGCATAAATAAATCATAAATATCATATATAAAATATAAAAATATAGTTTCAATCATAATTCCCAACAATGAGAGGTTGTAATGGAAAAACAAAAAGTATCATTTTTTGAGGTAGTAGTTCTCCATACATAAGAACAGTAAGTTTGTTACCCATTAAATAGAAGTGTGAAAAAGTGTAGGTTGAAACATTAAAATAAAACCATATCAGTATATTTATTATAATTATTTTATTACATAATAATGGGATAATAAAAAATTAATGGGTGGAGAAATAAATAAAACATAAATGGACGTCGAAGAATGTCACCTCTTTTTTCGGGTAACTCCTTTTGGTTTGCACCAAAGGACTACTTGGTTGGAATTTTTACCATGGTGATTCATCTAGGATGAGGGGAGGGTTTTTGGTATATTATTTGGGTAGTTTATATTTGATACAAAGTATCTTGATAGGTGTGAATAAGTTTTAGGGCCGAGTTCTTTTTTATAGTGGAGGGAAAGGGCACACTTGGTATTTTTGAAACAATTATGTGTTCCCTAAGTATTACTTGTGAAAAAAGTGTCCAAATGGATCATCATGAAACATTAGAGATGTATAGGATGAAACATGGGAATAAAATAGTTTTTATACAAGTGTTGTGTCATTTTTACACCTTATTTTCCAAGATCAGTCATTAATTAAGTTTGTTTTCCCTTAATCACTGTAATTAATTTTAATTACAATCACTAATAATTTTTGGTCAAATACTAATTTGAAATTATCAGACCTTATAAATTAATATGATTAAAAAAATGAAATATATTTTTCAAAATTCAAATAATATAATTGGTATAAATTAATTTAAAATTAATCCCCCATATGGGATTTGATAGCAAGTTTTTAAAGTAAAAATGTTCAAAAGTCTTCTATGTTTTTATTTCTAAATTCAAAGTTAAATTTATTATAATGAAATAAATTGATTTAAATGGTATAAAAATGATATAATTATACTTTAAAATAAATTAAAATCATAATTTAACTATATAAATAAATTGGATGAAAAATAATTTTTGAACTAATATTCAATATTATTCATTATTCATAAAAATGTGAAAGTTCTCCAAAAATATCAAAAATTCACCCAAATTAAATTTTTATATTTATATTTCAAAAGATAAGTTTATTTTTTCATATAAAAATTATTTAATTATCAAAAATTATATTTAAAATGGGTTCTCCATTAAAATTCGATAAAATTACCTTTAAAAAATATAGATCTTTTTATGCTTAAAATTGGATTTATTATTATTTTAGACCAATAAATTTTTTTGGATGAATGTAATTTTTTTTATAAAAATATCTATACATAATATGGTTAGTAATATTCATTCTTGAGGATATATCTAATGGCCCAGACCTCTCCGGCCCAATCCTTTGTCAAAAAGAAGGCCACAAAGTGTTCTGGAGGGTAAAATGGACTTTTCCCACACTTTCCAAAAATTTGAAACTACACGCCGTGTAGTTTGAGTACACGCCGTGTACCCCCTTGCTGGGTATACCCCGTGTTGGAGCCGTGTCTTTGCTGTGTGAAATAAGTGGGTACACGCCGTGTGTCCAGTACTACATGCCGTGTAGTCCTTCCCCACGTACGCATTACCAGTCAACGACTGTGTGCCGTGTTGAAGCCGTATCCTTGCTATGTAAAATAAGTGGGTACACGTCGTGTGTCCAAACTACACGCCATGTAGTCCTTCCCCGCGTATGCGTTACCCTCAAACCGTGTGTTTACCAGTCAACGGCCGTAGAGCCATGTTGGAAGCCGCGTGGAGACCATGTAAAATAACCGAGTACATGCCGTGTACCACAAAGTACATGGCGTGTAATTTTTCTTTTCTCACCTATAAAAGGAGGGGTCCCCTCCTCCTTTTCAACTCACCCCTCTCCTCCCCTTTCCTCTAAGCAGAGTTCTCCCAAGAGACTCGAAGGCTCTTCCTTCCATAACTTCTTTGTCTGAGCTCCGATTTATGATCCGTCAGCGGCCACAGGATCATAACGACGAGGCGGAACTTCTGAGCTTGGATCCGTTGTATTTCCTTCAGCCTTTACCTTCTGACTTCCACCTGAGGAGGTTTTTCTGGGACCCGACAGAAGTGAAGGATGCCGATGGACGTCTTCTAAGGTTGATCTGGGGGAGCGTTGCGATCAGAACCTGTTGAGGTAGGGATCTTACCTCCGTCTCTCTAAATTGTTCATCATGCGGGGTGGGTATCCTCTTGTTTTCATGAGAAACAATTAAACATTTAAATAAAGATAATAACTGGTTAAAGAACAGGGATGGGGAAGTTGTGATGTTTATCTTTGTTTATCCTACTGTTATGTTGTGACATGAATGAGCTTTTGCCTGCTAAAAATCACGGTCGTTGGGGGCATTTTCTTACGCAATTAAATGTTGCCCTATCTTTGTAGACCGTTTTGTGGATGTAAAATTTGTGGAATGTGGAAATTGGTTAATCACGTAAAGTTGGCTGTTTAAAATCTGGAACCCTTGTGTGATCACACCGGTTAAACAAAATGGAATAATGAACATGTGGGTTTTGGCTTGGTTACTGGTGTGTGAAAGGGAGGGGTGAATCCTGGGTTGATATGAATAGAACAGGCAGCGGGGCTACGATAAATGGTATTAAAGGGATAATGATGTACGGTGCGGTTGTGGTTATGGTGGTTAGCAGTAGGGCTGCCGGGTTGGGTTTTAATGTGAACGAACTATGGGTTCTGAATGATAAATAAAAGTGGAAGAGTTAATGTTTGGTGGGTCATGGTAATGGAACAATATTAATAATCAATGGGTTGGTTGGTTGTTAAGAAGGACTTGGTTGTGTTGCTTGTGTTTTCCTAACTTGATTTGTGGATGGCAGGGATATGTTTTACGAACGATCGATGTGGTTGGTTGTGGATTATTTCCCAGTAGTTAAGGAACTAAATAAATTGATTCTGCTGAAACGTGAAAACCTAAATGGGGTTGGGGTTGTTTGTTGTATGCATTCTTCATGGTAGTAGTGCCGAGGCACGTGCTTAGTTTCTCTGTTTAGAAGCCATAGGTTGGTCTGAGTGTTTAGTATATATATATATCTGTATCTTTTGTGTTTTATCGCACCCCGCCCATGTAGAGCACTTAGTGACGAACACTCCCATTTCATGGGAGAGGGTGTTTTTCCCTTAGTTACTAGCTCCTTCCTTCTCCTTCTCCCCTAGGCTGTGATGGCTTGAGGTGACCTTACACCTAAGACTCTTCGGGTAGGTTTTGTTTGCAGTGGTTTTAGCCCAAGACTCTTCGGGAAGGTTCTACTATTTCCCAAGAATCTTTGGGATGAGGCCCAGGTGTGTATGGGCGGGATATGTGGTTGTGAGGCCCAGGTGTGTGCGGGTGGGATGCGTGGTTGTGAGGCCCAGGTGTGTGTGGGATGGATGTGTGGTTTGTGAGGCCCAGGTGTGTGCGGGTGGGATGTGTGGTTTGTGAGGCCTAGGTGTGTACGGGCGGGGAGAGTGTGGCAGCGTCAGGACGTTCGTCATTAGGAAGAGCAGCTAACTAAAGGGAAATGGTGAGGGGTACCCAATACTCTTGTTTCTTATATACTACTACCTGTTGTGATTGTGTTTTTGGTGAGTGTGTCTGGTGAGGTTGGGTGGATATAATTCCTTTCTAGGTTTCTTCTGTTGTTCTCATGGGACATTAGGATGTATCCCCACTTGTTCACAAGAGCTTTAGGTTTCCCTAATGAGTATACTTGTATGCTCACCCTACGTTTACATTCAGGTTTTGAGGAAGACTACCAGGGCTGTGCGGGACCCTACTATTTGGATAGTTGGAGTTGTTACAGTTGCTGTACTCTTGTTTTCTTTTGGTATTGTACTTTGAGATTTCTTGTACTTTCACCTTGTTATAAAATTGTTTAAACATGCATGTGAGCTTGGTTTGGGTTTATTTCTATACACTTGTTCTTTTCCTTTTTTTGGTGGTTGACTTGTCCTATTTCCTGATCTTAAAAATAATAAAAGGATAATGCCTCCCATATTTGTGAAAACTCATACCCTTGGTGCTAGTTGCCAACCCGAGGCCTACTGGAGGTGGGACTCGGGGGTCATTATCTCCCTTTCCCTATTTCCAGCTCAGGAGGGGCATCTTTGGTGGGAGAGGATCGTGATAGAATGGTATCCGAGGTGATGGTTGAGAGATAGGATGGAGTCTGGAGTTAGGTACAGTGAGGATTGCATGGTATGGTAGGGCGACAATGTTAGTTAATCTTGGTGTGTGACATAGGCCAGGGAAGACCGGCTAGGACACATGATTTTTGGGCCCCCTGTGATCCGATGAAAGGACTCTGAGCCTACCGAACGACCAAGTGAGGCTACATTGATTACAGGGTAGAGACCCTAGGGAAGGTACATGCATCATCATGATTGTGTTTTACTTGATTTGGGTGTTCTAGGGAAGAAATTGAAATAAATGATAAAATAAAACCTTGAGTTTTTCCTTACTACTTGGGCTTAGGCGATCCTTGTTTACCATATAGCTATGGCACATGGACGTCGTCCCCGGGTGGCTCAGACGGACAAGGCCCAGTAGATTCAGGCGGTTGATCAGTTGAGGATTGACTGAGAGGAGGAAGTGGCAGAAGACTCTCCATTCTTTCCAGCGGTAGACCCTCAAGAAGTACGAGGGTAGTACTTCAGATACGGAGACGGAGGGGTGGCTTGAGGAGATAGGGATCTCTTTTACCTTGATTCTTGCTCCAAGGGAGTACTAGGTTCCCATAGCATTCAGTCAGCTGAGAGGTGCAACACGACAGTGGTGGACGCTCTACCTCAGAGAGAGGATAGAGGCAGAGGTTCCATGGGCTGACTTTGAGAAGGAATTCTGAGAGGAATTCCTTTCTTCCATGATCAAGGTGGAGAAGCGGTAAGAGTTACTCTCCCTTCAGTAGGGGAGTATGTCAGTATGAGAGTTGGGGATCAAGTTCAAGGATCTCTTGCCTTTTTCTCCAGATCTCTTTCCGGATGGGGAGTCTCAGGCGAGACGTTTGGAGGAGGTGCTTCATCCTTAGCTCTAGTATGCTGTCACCCCCTTCACCCTTCCGACGTACTTGGCGGTACAGAATAAGACAGAGTTTATAAAGAGGATGCACTCGCTGGGAGGTGCACCCCGAGAGGGGATCCATTCGGGCTCGTCGAAGGGGAAGGCAGTCAGCAGAAGGTCTCCTGCGACAGGACCTTCCAGGTTCAGGCCAGTGGGGAGAAGGCCCCAACAGTTCCAGTTCAGATCTTCAGGTCCTCGTCCCTTTTTCCCGAGCCCAGGACCAAAGTGTTTTTCTTGTGGAGGTTTCAGGCATGTTCAGAGTCAGTTCCTGACCCAATCTCAGTACGGTGGAGGTGGGAAGGTTCAGCGCCGACCTCAGTAGCACCAGTTGCCGGCATGGCCCTTCCAGCAGTAGCAGGACCATTCTCCTTTGAGGGAAGACTTTGCGGGAGGAGTCCGAACTCAGGGTGCTCCTCAGGGACCTCGACCAGGGCGTGGTCGGGGAGGTGAGTGACATCAGAGAGGCAGAGGAGCTGGACGTGGACAGTTACACGCAGCATAGCTGACAGCTCCAGCAGGACCAGAGGTGGTGCAAGGTACGATTTGTTTGTTCAGTACTCTTGTTTCTACTTTGTTCGATTCGGGAGATTCACACTCCTTTGTTGCACCTGGTCTATCCCATGCTTTGGGACTAGATGTAGAGAGAATTTCCGTACCACAGGTGCTGAGTACACCAGTTGGAGGCCAGACCAGCGTATCTTGTGTTTTCCGGGGATGTGGGATGATGTTGGGACTACATCGATCTAGTGGGGAGCTTTTTCTGTTACAGATGCAGCCATACGATGTCATCCTAGGAATCAACTAGTTGTTTTCTGTTAGTGTCGTTATCGACTGCTTCTGGAGAAGAGTCTTATTCTCTGACGTGGATGGGAAACGCGTATATTTTGTTGGCGAGAGGAGCTATCAGGTGGGAAGCCGACGTATGGAGCCTCTCCTTTCCTTGTTAGGCGGGTTATCAGTGGTTCCAGTTGATACAGAGATGATGGATGTCCCGGAGGTTGTTGGGGAGTTCCTTGATGTTTTTCCTGAGGAGTTTGTAACTCTACCCCCCCGACGTGACGTTGAGTTCAGGATAGACTTACAGCCTGGTTCCCGTCCAATTTCGATGGCCCCTTATCGGATGGCACCTTCAGAGTTTCGGGAGTTGCGGATTCAGATTGATGATCTGATGGAGAAGGGTTTTGTTTGACCCAGCGTATCTCCATGGGGTGCTCCAGTTTTGTTCGTGAAGAAGGCAGATGGTGGTCTCAGGCTATGAATAGACTACCGAAGGTTGAACCAGGAAACAGTCAAGAACCGTTACCCCCTTACAAGGATAGATGATATCTTCGAACAACTGAGGGGAGCAGGTTGGTTTTCATAGATTGATCTATGATCTGGATATCATCAGTTGAGGGTAAAGGACAGTGACATCTCGAAGACAGCTTTCAGGTGCAGGTATGGGCACTTCGAGTTTGTAGTGATGCCATTTAGAGTTACGAATGCACCAGCTGTGTTCATGGGACTTATGAACTTTGTCTTCCGAGAGTTTATGAACCAGTTCTTCATTGTGTTTATCGATGACATCCTAATCTACTCAAGATCATAGGAGGAGCACATTGAGCATCTCAGGGCAGTCTTGGAAGTCCTTCGACACCACCATATTTACGGGAAATTGTCGAAGTGTAAGTTATTGATGCAAGAAGTAAACTTCCTTGGGCACGTGGTGTCTCAGCATGGAGTGTCAGTGGACCCGTCGAAGGTGGAGGCAGTTGTTTCTTGGGTAGCACCCAAGAGCGTGGCAGAAGTTCGTAGTTTCCTGGGGTTAGCAGTTTACTATCAGAGGTTCATTTCGGACTTCTCTCGAGTTGATTCTCCATTGACATCTTTGACTAGGAAGAACCAGGTCTTCCTATGGATCGAGAAATGCCAGAAGGATTTCGACTACCTGAGGGAGAAGTTGTTCAGTGATCTCGTACTTAGGTTTCCAAAGGAAGGGTTGTTGTATGAGGTGTTTTGTGATGATTCTGGCCTTGGTCTGGGGTGCATGCTGATGCAGAAGAAGGGAGTGATCTGTTATGGGTCTAGGCAGTTACGCCCTCATGAGCATAACTATGCCACCCATGACCTATAGCTTGCAGCAGTAGTGTTCACACTGAAGTTGTGGCGACATTACCTCTTTGGGGAGCACTTTATGGTCTTCTTAGATCACAAGAGCCTGCGTTATATCTTCTCCCAGCGTGACCTGAACTTATGCCAGCGAAGATGGGTCGAGTTTCTCCAAGACTATGACTTTGATATCTCTTACACTGAAGGTAAGGGAACGTTGTGGCTGATTCCCTGAGCAGGAAGTCACATAAGGAAGTGGTTCGGGAATCCACTGATGCTTGGAAGGCGATGGAAGAGTTGCCTGCCTTGCACTTGGATTCCAAGGTAGAAGGTGCTAGAGGCTGTTTGTTTCAGATGATGGTGCAGTCATCCTTGTTGCAGTAGGTGGAAGAGTCTCAGTGGGGGGACTCTGAGGCAGAAGTGATGTGGGATCGTTTCAATCAGGGGAATGCTCTAGAAGGATGGTCAGAGGATAGTTGACATTGGATGATTTTCCATGGAAGGTTGTTTGTCCTGGAGGAAATGTGTGAGGGAGTTCTCTGTGAGTTCCATAGCTCAGCCTTGGAGGTACATCCAAGAGTTTAAAAAATGTACCAAGGCCTGAGGGAACAATTTTGGTGGCCCAGGGTGAAACGGGCAGTGGCAGAGTTTGTGGCTAAATGCCTAGTGTGTCAGCAAGTGAAGGCTGAACACTGTGTTCCCAGTGGGTTGTTTCATCCTTTAGATGTCCCCGAGTGGAAGTGGGATGACATCTCAATGGACTTCGTCACAGGACTACCCATAGCTCAGGGTGGTTATGATGCTATCTGGGTAGTGGTGGATCGACTAACGAAATTAGCTCACTTCTTAGCAATTAAGGAGTCAGGCCCGGTGAGTACCTTAGCACAGAGGTACATAGACAAGGTTTTACGGTTGCATGGAGTCCCGAAGACTATCGTATCATATCGGGATACTCAGTTTACCTCACGAGTCTGGAGAAGGTTAAAACATGCTTTTGGCACCCAGCTGCGCCTTAGCACTGCTTTCCACCCCCAGACTGATGGGAAGACAGAGCGGACTATACAGACGTTGGAGGACATGCTGCGAGCATGCGTTCTGGATTTCAGAGGATCATGGGTATGAAACTTGCCTTTAGTAGAGTTTTCCTACAACAACAGCTTCCACTCTACTATTGGCATGGTACCGTTTGAGGATTTTTATGGAAGACCATGTCGTTCACCCATTTTCTGGGTAGAGGTTGGTGAGACAGGTGCTCTTGGGCCAGAGGTAGTGCAGAGCACCACAGAGAAAGTCCAGCTTGTACGTGAGAGGATGAAAGCAGCTCAGGACTGACAAAAGTCTTATGCTGATCGTCGGAGGATTCCCTTGGAGTTAGAGGTGGGGGATCATGTGTTCTTGAAGGTTTCCCCTCAACGGGGGAAGAAGAGGTTTGGGAAAGGGAGCAATCTCTCACCTAGGTTCATCAGACCTTTTGAGGTGCTGAGGCGAGTCGGCGAGGTGGCATATCAGCTGGCCCTACCACCTCAGTTGGAGAAGGTTCATGATGTATTCCACGTCTCCCAGCTTCACCGGTACTTACACGAAGACTCCCATGTTATTGACTGGGGAGAGTTAGATATGAGAGATGACGCGACCTTCAAGGAACGACTAGTCAGAATCAAGGATCGTAAAGAGAAGGTGCTCCGTGGACGAACCATTCCATTAGTTCGTGTGTTGTAGAGGCATGGCGGCCTCGAGGAGAGCACTTGGGAGCGGGAGACCCAGATTTATGCTCAGTACCCGGAGTTGTTTTTACTTGTGTTTTCCCTTGTTCTTCTTAGCTTTGTGTTGATGTTGTACTCTGTACCTTTGATATATGGAATACTTGGCTTGTCAGTTGTGAGACCTTTTTCCTTGTTCTCTGGAAGTGTGTATCATGTCCGGATGTGTGGGTAAAAGGGAAAAACCTTACTCTTAATCGAGACGCATTAATGAGGATGCAATTGAACTCGTGCGGGCGAGTCAGTGCCGCCTAAAGCGGATAATATCTCGACATAGAAGAAGGAATTTTTCCCCAAACCACGTATTCGGGCAATGTGTGGGATGTACGGTGTTAGGGGCAGTGTAAGTTAGAAAATCCTAATGTATTAAAGTGGGAAGACCCAATCCTTAATCGAGATGCATTAATGAGGTTGCGATTAAAACCGTGCGGGCGAGTCAGGGCCGCCTAAAGCGGATAATATCTCGACATAGAAGAAGGAATTCCTAACACATATGATTAGGGTTGTTGGTTGAGTTCCTGTTATAATGAGAACCCTAAGAGGTATCTTGTTGGGTTTTATCTGGGTTAGTTTTTGAATTCTCATGGACGAGAATGTTTTAAGAGGTATCTGATGTAATGGCACAGACCTCTCCAACCCATTCCTTTGTCAAAAAGAAGGCCACGAAGTGTTCTGGAGGGTAAAATGGACCCACACTTTAGAGAAATTTGAAACTACACGCCGTGTAGTTTGAGTACACGCTGTGTACCCCCTTGCCGGGTATACCCCATGTTAGAGCCGTGTCTTTGCCGTGTGAAATAAGTGGGTACATGCCATGTGTCCAGTACTACACGCCGTGTAGTCCTTCCCTGCGTACGCGTTACCAGTAAACCGCCGTGTGCCGTGTTGGATCCGTGTCCCTGTCGTGTAAAATAAGTGGGTACACGCCATGTGTCCAAACTACACACCGTGTAGTCCTTCCCCGCGTATGCGTTACCCTCAAACCGTGTGTTTACCAGTCAACGGCCGCAGAGCCGTGTTGGAAGCCGCGTGGAGACCGTGTAAAATAACCGATTACACACTGTGTACCATAAAGTACATGCCGTGTACTTTTTCTTTTCTCACCTATAAAAGGAGGGGTCCCCTCCTCCTTTTCAACTCACCCCTCTCCTCCCCTTTCCTCTGAGCAGAGTTCTCCCAAGATACTCGAAGGCTCTTCCTTCCATAACTTCTTCGTCCGAGCTCCGATTTACGATCCGTCAGCGGCCACGAGATCGTAACGACAAGGCGGAACATCCAAGCTTGGATCCGTTGTCTTTCCTTCGTCCTTTAACTTACAAATTCCACCCGAGTAGGTTTTTCTGGGACCCAACAGAAGTGACGGACGCCGATGGACGTCTTCTAAGGTTGATATGGGGGAGCGTTGCGATCAGAACCTGTTGAGGTAGGGATATTACCTTCATCTCTCTAAATTGTGCATCATGTGGGGTTGGTATCCTCTTGTTTTCATGAGAAACAATTTAACCTTTAAATAAAGATAATAACTGGTTAAAGAATGGGTATGGGGAAGTTGTGATGTTTATCTTTGTTTATCCTATTTTTATGTTGTGAAATTAATGAGCTTCTACCTACTGAAAATCACGGTCGTTGAGGGACTTTGCTTGCGCAATTAAATGTTTCCCTATATTTCTAGACCATTTTGTGGATGAAAACTTTGTGGAATGTGGAAATTGGTTAATCACAGAAAGTTGGCTATTTAAAATCTGGAACCCTTGTGTGATCACCCCAGTTAAACAAAATGGAATAATAAACATGTGGGTTTTGTCTTGGTTACTGGTGTGTGAAAGGGAGGGGTGAATCTTGGGTTGATACGAATAGAACAGGAAGCAGGGCTGCGATAAATGGTATTAAAGGGATAATGATGTATGGTGTGGTTGTGGTTATGGTGGTTGGCAGTGGGGCTGCAGGGTTGGGTTTTAATGTGAACGAACTATGGGTTGTGAATAATAAATAAAAGTGGAAGAGTTAATGTTTGGTGGGTCATGGTAATGGAACAAGATTAATAATCGATGGGTTGGTTGGTTGTTAAAAAGGACTTGGTTGTGTTGCTTGTGTTTTCCTAACTTGATTTGTGGATGGCAGGGATATGTTTTATGAATGATCGATGTGGTCGGTTTTGGATAGTTTCCCAGTAGTTAAGGAACTAAATAAATTGATTCTGCTGAAACATAAAAACCTAAATGGGGTTGGGGTTGTTTGTTGTATACATTCTTCGTGGTATCAGTGCCGAGGCACGTGCTCAGTTTCTCTGTTTAGAAGCCATAGGTTGGGCTGAGTGTTTGGTATATATATATATATGTATCTTTTGTGTTTTATCTCACCCCACCCATGTTGAGCACTTAGTGCCGAACACTCCCATTTCATGGGAGAGGGTGTTTTTCCATTAGTTGCTAGCTCATTCCTACTCCTTCTCCCCTAGGATGTGATGGCTTCAGGAAACCTTACACCAAATACTCTTTGGGTAGGTTTCCTTTGGGGTGGTTTTATCCTAAGACACTTCGGGCAGGTTCTACTATTTCCCAAGAATCTTAGGGATGAGGCCTAGGTGTGTGCGGGCGGGATACGTGGTTGTGAGGCCCAGGTGTGTGCGGGTGGGATGCGTGGTTGTGAGGCCCAGGTGTGTGTGGGCGGGATGTGTGGTTTGTGAGGCCCAGGTGTGTGCGGGCGGGATGTGTGGTTTGTGAGGCCCAAGTGTGTGCGGGCGGGGATAGTGTGGCAGCGTCAGGATGTTCGTCATTAGGAAGAGCAACTAACTAAAGGGAAATGGTGCGGGGTACCCAATACTCTTGTTTCTTATATACTAATACCTGTTGTGATTGTATTTTTGGTGAGTGTGGCTGGTGAGGTTGGGTGGATATAATTCCTTGCTAGGTTTCTTCTGTTGTTCTCACAGGACATTAGGATGTCTCCCCACTTGTGCACGAGAGCTTTAGGTTTTCCTACTGAGTATACTTGTATTCTCACCCTACGTTTACTTTCAGGTTTCCAGGAGGACTACCAGGGCCATGCAGGACCCTACTAGTCGGACAGTTAGAGTTGTTGCAGTTTCTGTACTCTTGTTTTCTTTTGGTATTGTACTTTGAGCTTTCTTGTACTTTCACCTTGTTATAAAATTGTTTAAACATGCACGTAGGCTTGGTTTGGGTTTATTTCTATACAATCATTCTTTTACTTTTTTGGTGGTTGACTTTTCCTATTTCATGATCTTAAAAATAATAAAAGGGTAATGCCTCCCATATTTCTGAAAACTCATACCCTTGGTGCTAGTCGCCAACCCGGGGCCTACTGGAGGCGGGACTCGGGGGTCATTATCTCTCTTTCCCCATTGCCAGCTCAGGAGGGGCATCTTTGGTGGGAGGGGGTCGTGACAATATAATTTCTAGAATATAACTACCATATTAACATTAATTTTATATTATTGTTTGGTAATACCTGGGGTTACGTGTAATATAAGTCATTAAAGGCAGTCAATGTTGTATGAGACACAAGAAAAACATGGTGTTACATGTGATGAAAACTAAACTATGTATATCATGTACAAAATCCATTAAAAAATTTCTATTAATTTGAAGGAATATATTTCATTAAACCTTAGAGTGTTACATTTAGAGTTAGGATTGGGACAATGAGTAAAGATTCCTATAAATCCCTTTGAAGTGAATCAGAACCCTCATAATTCGGTAACATTTAACGAGGCATTTAATTACTTTTAATATCTTGTGACCAGGACCAATGTGGTACCTTTTAGGGTCATGTATCAATAACTTCTTCCAAGTAGTTTAAAGTCACGTGGAGTGGACTACTAGGTGAAAGGTGAAGGTTTTAGGTGCAGTGTAAGTGCCCATTGAGCAGTTTCCAACTTGAATTTTTTCATAATCAACAAAAAATAAAAGTCATACAAGAAAAATAATTACAAAACCAATGGAATTAAATCAAATATTAATTGACTATTATTTGAAAACCAAGAAAACAAGATAATGACATATAATTTATAATTAATTTGTTTGGATAAAGAAATACCTTTTGTTGAATTTATTTCTTTAGAGATGAATTAAGTGACATATTATTATTATTAAATCATTACATTGAGAGGATTAAAGTGTAGAATATCTATATCAGTGCTCCACACAAGTAAAAAAAACTTCTAAACTTCACCATAAAAATCCCTGGGTCATAGCACTTAAGATTTTTTCTCTTGCATCTTCCATTGATGATCACCATAAGAATCAATTCAGGTGGAAGGAATAGTCTTGATATCTCTAGTCATGATAGGTTGGTTGAGGAGGATCACTCTATATTCATGGGATAATTCTATAAGAAAATATCTACAGGGCTTGAGATAATTCTCTCTAGACTTTTTCTCTATCCAAAATTTTAACAAGGTTTATAAATGAAATAATCAGGTTTATATTGAGCTAGGGTTAGAAAAATAATAATTACAACCAAGCCCTTATTAATTTTTTAAATCCTTAGAAAACCCCATTTCTAATAATAATAATAATGCTATTATTTACGTATAATTAACCAAACTTTAGGATAAAATAAATATTATTTTTTCCCTAAATAAATAAATCAATACTGATTCAAATAATATTAAATATTTATTTTCTCATTAGGGAATTAACTCAGCCTAAATCCTCCTTAATATTTATCAGACCTTGAATAATGACTATTAGTTTAAATAAATAAATGTCATGAAATTATACAATGATAACTAAATAAATATTATATTTACTATATTAGTAGATAAATATTTATTAAATATTCAAATCACATATATATTCTCTTAAATGACTCATGAATGAATATTTATGATCAATCATACATGAATAATTATTAAAACATGTATGATAGTAATATTTATTCAACATGTTAAATTAATACAAAATTTAATTAAGGTTATGAATACACTTAGTGTGTGACCCACTAGGCCCCTTTTTCATTCGAATTAGGTTATTACACCTAAATCCAATTCCAGTATCTAGAAACTTACCAAGAAACCAATAAAGAAAGAGGTTAAATGTTTCAATGATAATAACAACATATGAATGTACACAATGTAATATAATTACTTTATCATGATATCTCTAATAAAGAAAGTTTCATGCCAGTGTCATCAACCTATGTTGTAACAATCTAAGAAACTGTTTAATATTTTTTTTCATTTTGAAATTAAATATTTAAATTCATTATAAATTTATAATTAAATAAGTGGTATTTATAGAAATTAAAGAATCTATACTAATCGAATAGTAACATGACCGTTGGAATAGTAATATGACAAATTAGGAATAGTAATTTATCTATTATAATAATAAAATCACCTAAGAAAGTATGAATAAAATTTCAGTATCTCATAAATGAAAATATGATATATTTGTATCATGGAATAAGTAATTTTTTTAAATTATATGTTAAGTGTTGGTATTTTTTGTGTAATGTAAATGCTTATTTACAATTTTATAATTAATATAATGATAAAAAGAAAATTAATTATCCATAAAATAGATTCCTAAATAAATGTTTTGTTTTATTATAATTATAAGATAATTTTGTGAGGCCTTAATTAATTTTTTAAAGTGTCATAAAATCGATTATAATATTAAAATTAGTATTTTTTGATTAAATAATGATATTAATTTAAAATTAAATTTCTCATATTTAGAAAATTATTTCCAAAAAATGGATCCTATTTTTTAAATTACATTTTGAGAAATGGTTAGGGTGATTTTTTTGGATTTTTCTAAAATAGTTTATTTTTTTTTGTAAATAGTGAAATATGGTAATTTACGTTATTTAACATTATAAGTTAGATACCCAAATTTTTGATCCATTTATGATGTAATAACCCCTTAGATGTAACTGAAATGAACTAGTTACTATACTTATTCATAATAATCAATTCTATTGGTAGTATTGAGCTAAAATAAATAAATAAATGAATAAAATAATAAAAAACACCTCTATCCTCTCCCTATAAATACAACCCCTCACCACCACTTATATTCACACCTTATAAGACTTTAATATTGTATAAATTCTACCCAATTGACTTTCCAGGCCTCTTCCCCATGTCCAAGACCTTCTGGTATCATCAAAAGACCAAAACCAAGTTCCTTACAGAGGTTCTCAAGGAGACGATATTGAAGAGGTAAAATCCTCCATTCTTTCTCTTTTAACTTATTTCTTTATTTCCCTATTTCTATCTTATCCTCACCTCCCCTATACAAAGTTACATGATAAATATAGTATCATTCATATACTATAATTTTATTGTGTTAATGGAATATCCATCATCAAACCTCTTCTCTTCTCCTATTATTCTAAAATACTAAAACATTATCCGTGACGTGTCGATTTACCGCCTTACTAGATGATGAGTTTTCATTTTCTATTACAACCTTCAAGGCTGGTAATAAAAATATTATTAATGTTAAACCATATTATAATTTTTATATTATTACTTTTTTAATGTTTTTTAACTAATTTATATACATAATATTAAATAAAATGAAACTAGTTTGTGATGGTCGACCAAGCCACAAAAAACAAACCAAACATTTACCATTAATGTTTTATCTATGGAAACATCTTCATATTAAATAAAAATGATATATGGGATCATTTAAAATTATATAAATATATTATTACCATTTATTTCCAGTTATGGATTTTTTTTTCATTTAAAAATAACCCCAATAATTATACCCAAGGGAACCGACCATAAATCCATGAAACACACTCATAGAATGATAATTATGATATTTATAACTTATAAAAATGTCCATAAATAAACTGATTAAAATGGTAATAAATAAAATATATGTGGAAAATTTTCTTAATTAAGTAATTAATGAACCTAATTTTATTATAATGGATATTAAGTACAAGTTCAAAATGGTTTTAGATATAAGGTAAAGGAATTGCTTTTTAAAAATAATATTTTCAAGTAAAAACTCTTTTTAAAGAAAAGTTTTTTTACTTATACAACATAAGAGGATTTTCTACCTTTAATGATTTATTATTGATTTGATATTTCCTTTACGTGTTTAAAAGTATATTTTAAAATAATTTTTTTTCATTTATAAGTGCACAATTTCTTAAAAATGAAAAGTGATTTCTAAATGGAAAATTTGTTTTCCTCAAGAATGTTTCTTTTATGCAATATTTATGTGTTGTGATCATGTTATGGTTCTTGAGAATTATTATGATGATGAGTAGTTTCATGATAAACCAAGTGTGGGTGAGACATATATATCTATTTTTTTAAAAGGTTGGGGACGAAGCCTCAATTTATTATTAAAGAAAAGACCTATTTAGACTAGGTAGAGGGTGAACCATTACATAGCCTGAAGGCCCAAGGCTAAGTGGCTTGAATACAAGGCTAGAAAGCCCATTTTTTAACCCAAAGGACCCCTCAGTGAACAGTACTGCTACAGTACCCATGCTGCTGCAGTACCTGCTACAGTACCTTCGCCGCTACAGTTCTTGCTACAGTCCCTCCGCTGCTACAGTGTTGTCACTACTACAGTCCACCACTGCTACAGTACTGCTACAATGAACTTCTACAGTGCTGCTATAGTGCTGCTATAGTACCCCCGTGAATTCTCCCATACCCGGATTTGATCCTGGGTCTTTTGGATACCAAGCAGGAGCCTGAACCACTAGGGTACAGGCTCTTTGGTAGCCAGTTATATCTCTCTAATGCATTGGGTAAAGTGATAGAGTTAACCTGTTAGGTTTCTCCTAAGAGATTATGGGAATATAATGTGATGGTTATTCCAAGAATAAACAAGATGATTACTCCCTATGTAGTCAGGAGATAAACTTTATATGTAATAGTGATTTGAAAATTATTCTAAAAGTTACATTTTATGATTTATGTATTATTTATATGTTTTATAGGAAAATAATGATTTCATAAGGCAAGCTAAAGAGTCTATGTTTTATGTGTAAAAGTTATAACTTTGTGAAAAATGTATTCATTCATGACTGAGGATTTATTTATTCCTTTTTATGTACGTTACCAATATTTTTGTTATCATTCCACGTTTTAAAATGTTTTCTACATGGTTTATGGATGGTTAAAGGAAAATAATAATCCAAGTTTAAATTTATGAAGTTTATTATGGAAATAAATCATGTTTTGTTTTAAAAATATTCATATTGTGAAAAAGGGATGTTTAGTATAAGTGTCTACATTATAATTATATGATTTGATATATAAAAGTTATGACTTAATTTCTAAAAATCTAAACCTAAAAGATCTTTTGGAATTCATGAAAGTGAATTTTCATTGAATTAACTAGATTATGTAATGTTAAGGCAAGGTCCTTATAGTTGGTATTAAAACATAGTTTAGATAACTTTATATGTTCAGATGATGTTAATAGAATGCCCATAAATGATTTTTACTTTATGGTTAAGTTAAAATGATATATAATCTAATTATTTACATGTTTATTCATATAATATATGTCTATTTAGAATGTTTTTTCACAAAAAAAAGGAAACTGAAGTTGGAAGGCACCAAAAAGATGATATACTTTTGAATCCCCAAACTGGAATGATAGGAATTTAAAACGAGAAGTTTTTTGACAATAATAGATCAGTTGAAATAGGATATAAATAGTAGATATATCCATGAAAAATATCATCTAGATAAACCTTATAGGAATATATCAATGGTGGAACATTTCATGAGGAAAAACCCTCCAACATTTAGTGAATCTTTTGACCATGTGGTATATTAAAGGTGGATTAAATCACTATAAAATATTTTCAATGTCATGGGGTGTTTAGAACATCAATGGGTTACTCTTTATACTAATAATTTTGTTGGTTATAAGGAAAATTTTTTGTAAATGGTAAATAATATCAGGGATAGTGAGGATATTTCTTCTTTGGAATGAGATGAATTCAAAAATATTTTCATTTAAGGAATATTTTCCTTAGGCAATTCGACATAGGATAGAAATTAATCTTAGAATTGATACCATAGGAGGATTAAGTGGCCAAATACAAAGAAAAATTCCATCGATTGGAAAGTGACACTCCAAATTTTATCTAATATCTTTATAGTAAAATAATTTTTTTACTCACTATTAAAGAAAAAATATCAAAGGGTGTTGTCTTATCATGAATTAAAAAGTTTTTTTTGATGTATGGAGAAGGTGGAAATTTAATTTTCCAATGATAATATGTACTTTGAAAACAATAATAAAAAGAGGTTGAGGTGGAAAAAAAGGAAATAATGCATCAAATTAGTTTGATGGTAAGAAAATTAAGTTTCCAGTTTGTGAGATTTGTGGTAGAAAACACACTAGGGGATTCCTTTTAAAGTAAGTGTTTCCACTACGGTAAGTTTGGGAATATAAATCATAATTGAAATGAAAATTATCATGGTAGTGGTAAGAAAAATTCTGATATATAGATATTAAAATGTTTTAAAAGTTACGAGATGGGTCATTATGGAAATGAGTGTTCGAAAAGGAACCTAAATGATAGAAAATTGACATACTATAATAAGAAAGCCATGGTTAAATCCTTTGAAACTACTTAATTAGATGTTGGGACATAAATTTAAGTGGTATTAGTTACATTTTTTTTACTTATATTTTTCTAATTTCTTTTTCAATTTAGGGTCTATACATCCATTCATATCTATGAAATTCTATGGAAAATTAGAAATTTCACCTCAAGAAATGAAGCCAGAATTTATGGTAAAAGCACATGGCTAAAATATTAAAGCAAAAATAAATTATAAAAATATTTATGTCAATGTATGTGGAAATAATTTACCTAAAAAACTTATTTTATTGCCCATTGTAGAATTTTATGTTATTTTGGGTATGAATTGGATTTCTATTTACCATGATAAAATTGATTGGAGAGCTAAAGAAGTTTTTAAAAAAAAAGAGTCTCAGTTTTTATATAAGAATGATCCCATAACATTGATAAAATATCAAGAAGTTGAAAAACTATTAAAATATGGAAATTAATGTTATCTTTCACATATTTTTGAAAACAAGGGAACTATTCAGATTAATGATTTACCGGTGGTAAATGAGTATCTGGATGTTTTTCATGTTGAGTTTCCTGACATTATACATGATCATGAAGTTGAGTTTACTATTGATTTAGACTTTTATGATAAACCTATTTTAAAATACCCTTATCTAATCGCTCAAGTATAACTTATATAATTAAAAAATAAGTTTCAGGAGTTTCTAGATAATAGTTTCATTTATTCAAGTACTACACCTTGGGGTGCTCCTTATTTTTTTTCTAAAAATAAATATAATTTTATGTGGCCTTATATTGATTATAGAGAATTGAATAACATAACTGTTAAGAATAAGTATCCTTTGACTCATATTGATGAATTTTTTTATCAGATCTAGGGAGCTTAGTATTTTTCCAAGATTGAATTAAGATCTGGTTACCATCAACTAAAGGTGAAAGAGGATAACATTCTGAAAACAACATTCCGTTAAAGATATGGTCATTATGAGTTTGTTTTTATTCCCTTTGGTTTGAAAAATTATCCTCTTATATTTATAGATCTTATGAATATAATCTTCCATGAATATTTGGATAAGTTTTTTTTGCTTTTGTTGATGATATTTTGGTTTATTAAAAAAATTATGAGGATCATGAAAAACATCTAAGTATTTTTATGAAAACCATAAAATAAAATAAGTTATATGAGAAATTTATAAAATATGATTTTTAGTTATAACATATTTATTTTCTTGGAAATATTGTAAATAAGGATGACATAACAATTGATCTCACAAAAAAGTAGTTGATAAATGGAAAATACATACAAATGTTTCTAAGATTCATAGTTTTTTTGGATTAACAGGAAATTACGAATGGTTTGTTAAAATTTGTTCATGGTTATCTAGCCCGCTAACTAAGTTTACATGAAAATGTGCTAATTTTATTTGGATAGAAGAATGTGATGTTTATATTAAAGAACTAAAAATAAGATTGGTTGATACTCCATTTTATGATCCACCTTCTGTAAATGCAGACTTTTTCTATAGTGATGCTTATTTAAAGGGACTTGGTTATATTCTATTACAAAATGATCAGGTAATTTACTATAAATCATATAAAATGAAACCTCATGTGTTAAATTATACCACACATTATTTAGAATTATCAGTTATTGTTTTCACTTTAAATTTTTTGATACATCATCTATATGGAGTAAAGTGAAAAATATATACTGATCACAAAAGTTTGAAGTATATATTCACTTAGAATGAATTGAACATGAGGCATAGAAGATGGTTATAACTGATAAAGGATTATGATTGCATGATAAATTACCATCCTAAAAAATATAAAAATTGGTTGATGCCTTGAGTGAAAAATATCATGCTGTATTAACCATGTTATGTTTTGAACATGACAACTTGGTTAATGATTTGATGAATTTAGGCTTAGAAGTTGTTACTGTAGAAAATTCCTTTGTTTTTTTCAAGAGTTAGTGAAATTGTCTCTATCAGGGAAAATTAAGCAAGTATAGAAGGAATTCCAAGAGTTACATAAAAAGGTATAATTGGTTAAAAAGGGTAAATTTATAGAATTTAAAATTGATAAAGATTATGTTTTGAGATTGTTGAAGAGATTATGTGGGAATTTTAATTAACAGATGGATAAAGAGTTATTAATTAAAGATCATAGTTCACTGTTTTCTATTCCTCATAGAAGCACTAATATGTATAAATACCTTCAATAGTATTACTGGGAGGATGAAATGAAAAGAGATATTTCTGACCTTACTAAGAGATTTTTTAATTCTCAATAGGTAAAAGCAGAAAAAAATTACTAAAGGGGATAGTTCAGCCTTTTACCGTGCCAAAGTGGAAATGAAAAAATATATCCATGGATATCATAGTGGGATTACAAAAAAATTCTTGAGGTAACAATGTGATTTGGGTTATTTTTGATCGACTGACTAAATATGCACATTTTATTCCTATTTGAGGTACTATGAATTTTGATCATCTTTCTAGAATCTACCTCAAAGAGTTATTTTGGTTACATAGAGTTCCTCTCTCCATTATATCTGATAGTGATCCTAGGTTCCCTTCTAAATTTTGGAAAAGAATTTAGAATTCCTTGATAAATGAATTAAATTTCATTAATTCTTTTTATCCTCAATATGATGGATAGTCAGAGTGAAAAATTCAGACACTGGAGGATATTTTTTGAGATTTTTCAATAAATTACCAGGGAATTTGGAATCCATATATTTCTTTGGTTTAGTTTTCTTATAATAATATTTTTCATTACAGATGCCTTTTGAATCATTATATGGAAAGTGGTGTCAAACTTCATAGTTTTGGGATGAAGTAGGTGAAAGAAAGTTAATGGGACCAGAATTGGTGGAGGAAACATAATAAAATGTTTATATGATTCAGCAAAACCTGATCTTATCACAAAGTAGGAATAAATGTTATGAAAATAATTGGAGGAAGGATATTTTTTTCATGGTTGGTGATCATGTCTTTCTCAAAGTTTCTCCATAGAAATCTGTGATGCATTTTGGTAAGAAGGGGACATCGAGTCCATGGTTCATCAGACCCTATAAAGACCTAGAGAATGTTTGATCAATTTCCTACCAAGTAAATTTTCCTTCTAGTTAGTCCCAATTACACAATTTGTTTCCATGTTTCGATGTTAAGAAAGTATGTGGCAGATTTAACTCATGTTTTGAGACCTAAATTAGTTCTGCTGGAATAGAACACTTTGTATGTCTAGAAACCTATTCATATTCTTAGCCATACAGAGAAATTATTGCGGAATAAGTTAATTCAACAGGTTAAGGTTTTGCGGAGAAACTATATGGTTGAATAATAAATATGGGAATATGAAAATGCACTAAGAGAAAGGTATCCTCACTTGTTTAATAAGTGTATTTTTTTGAGGATGAAATTTCCAAAAGGGGGTGGGGAATGTAGCAACCCAGGTACTTATAGAATAATTTGTTTTCATTTTTGAATTAAATAGTTAAATTCATTATAAGTGTATAATGATATAAGTGGTATTTATAGAAATTTAAGAATCTATACCAATATAATAGTAACATAACTATTGGAATAGTAATGCGACCATTAGGAATCATAATTTGGCCATTAGAATAAAAACTTCACCTAGGAAAGTATAACTAAAATTTATATATCACATAAATGAAAATATGGTATATTTTTATCATATAATAAGTAAATAAATGTTTTAAAAATGATAAATTAAGTCTTGGTATTTTTATGAAATGTAAATTTTTATTTACAATTTTATAATTAATACAATGACTTAAAATAGTATTTATTATGCATAAAATATATTCATAAATTTATATTTTGTTTTATTATAATTATAAGATAATTTTTTTAGACTGTAATTAAATTTCCAAAGTGTCATAAAACCAGTTATAATATTAAAATCAATATTTTTCAAATAAATGACTATTTTAATTAAAAATTAAATTTATCCTATTTGTAAAATTATTTTAAAAAAAAGTAGTCCATTTTTTAAATCTACACATAAAAAAAAGTTATTGTGTATTTTTAGATTTTTATGAAATAGTTGAATTTTCATGTGAATGTTAAAATACAATAATTTATGATATTTAATATTATAAGTGAAATACATGAATTTTTGAGTCATTGATAGTGTAATGACACATTATTTGGAACTAACATTCAATATTTACTTTACTTAGTCATAATAATCAACACAATTGATAGTATTGAGCCAAAATAATAAACAATTGAATAAAATAATCAAAAACACCCCTCTCATCTCCATATAAACACCACCCCTCACCACATATTCTCCTAACACCTTATAAGACTTGAATATTGTCTAAATTATTCCCAATTACCTACAAAATCATATCAACCACGTCCAAGACCTTGTGGTATCACCAAAATACCAAAACCAAGTGCCTTAAGGAGGCTCTCAAGGAGACAATATTCAAGAGGCACAATCCTCCATTATTTCTCTTTTAAATTATTTATTTCTTTCTACCTTATTCTCACCTTACCTATACAAAGTGACATGATAAATACATTATCATAAATATACTGAAATTTTATTTTGTTAATGTAATATCCATCATTAAACCTCTTCTCTTATCCTCTTATTCTATAAAATGAATAACATCGTCCGTGACGTGTCGATTCGCCGCATTCGTTGATGACAAGTTTTCATTTTCTATTAAGACCATCAAGGATGTTCATAAAACCATTATAATGGTTAAAAAATTATTTAATATATATTATTACTTATTTAATGTTCTATAACTAATATATAGACATGATATTAAATAAAACAAAACTAGTTTTGATGGTTGGAAAACCACCAAAAACAAACAAAACATTTATCATTAATGTTTTATCTAATGAATCATCCTAATATTAAATAAAGAAAATTATATATGGCATAATTTAAAATTATTAAAACATATTAACACCATTTATTTCTAATTTGGTATTTTTTCTTCCATTTGAAAAGAACTCCCATAATTATACACCAGGGAACTAAGCATAAATCCATAAAAATAATGCTCCTAGAACGACAATTCTGATATTTATAAGTCACAAAATTACCATAAATGAACTTAATAAAATAATAAAAAATAAAAAATATGTGTAAAAGGTTTATAATTAAGTAATTACTTAATATAATTTTATTATACATGACATTAAGTTCAGGTGAAGAATGATTTCAGACATAAGGTAAGGGACTCTCTTTTTAAAAATCCTCTTTTCAAGTTACAACTCTTTTTAAAGAAATATTTTTTTACTTATAATGAATTATATGATTTTATCTATTTCATGATAAATTATTTATTTTTTATTTTATTTTCAAATTTACAAGTTTATTTCCAAATAAAATATTTGAATTTATAAGTGTGTGGCTTCTTAAAAATGAAAAGTGATTTCAAAATGTATTTTTTCCTTTAAGATTATTTATTTTATGAAATATTTATCTGTTATGATCTTGTTATGGTTCTTGGGAATTGTTATGATGAAGGGTGGATATATGAAAAATCTAGGGGGGTGAGCCTCTTATATCTATCCAATGAATTGGGTAAAGGGATGGAGTTAACCAGTTAAGTTTCTCCTAAGAGATTATGTGAATATATAATGATGGTTATTCCAAGCATAACTAGGATGGTTACTCCTTATGTAGTCAGGAGAGATAATTTATATGTAATAGTGATATGGAAATTATTACACAAGTTAAATTTTATGATTTGGTTATTATTTCAAGGGTTTTATAAGAAACTTATGATTTTATAAGGTAAGCTAAATAGTTTATGTTTTTTGTGTAAAATTTATAACTTTGTGAAAATGTTTTTATTCATGACTAATGGTTTATTTATTCCATTTTATGTCCCTTACTAATATTTTTGTGCTCATAACAAGTTTTAAAATTCTTTTCGTAGGGTTTATGTATGGGTAAAGGAAAATAAGAAACCAAGTTTAAATTCATGAAGTTGGTTATAGAAATAAAGTATGTTTTGTTTATAAAAGTTTGATTTTGTAAAAAATTGATATTGAGTAGACATTTATACATTTAAATTATTTGAGTTTATATATATAATTTATGACCTAATTATCTAAAAATATAAACCTAAAATATATTTTGGAATGAATGAAAGTGAATTCTAGTTTAATTAGCTAGATTATATAATGTTTAAGGTCGACTCCGTACATATGTGCTTAATGTATATTTCTTGAAATTTATAGAAATAAACTTGTCGACAGAATTTTATGGCTAAGGAATTAATTAGGAAGTTCTATTTCCACCAAAGATCCTAATGTAACAACCCAAACTATTATAAATAAATTTCCCATTTTGTTTTAATTAAATGTATTATTATGTAATATATTTATTGAAAACACTTGAACTTATCTGGTTTTATTATATTATATAAGATTTAAATGATAGTTAATCATCATTACTATTGATAATATAGATTCTATAAAATGTTCACATTATTTTTATAAATATAGGATTTTAACAAATCCAATATATATAGAAAAAAGAATTTATGGTCTCAACCAGTAGGATCGTACCCTATAAATCCCATTTATCAGATCTTTTGAGGGAGATAAAATTATTGGGATTTACCCTTGACCAAGAACAATATGATATCCAAAGACTTAAGCATGAGTGAAACTGTTTATGAGATAAGTTCAATCTCATCGATATCACATCCCAAACCATGTTCATCGAACCACCCCATGAAAATCTTACTGTCACATACCTTACTCTTAGGGAATTTTCTAGTGTATTAAAGGGATAGGTATAAAAAACATATCAATATGAGTATTTAAATTATTTTTTATAAAATAATGGATATATTTTCATCCTATTATTATTACTTTATAAATGATTTTTATTTTGAAATAATAAAAAGGAAATAATATTTTTGGGTAATATTCAAATTCAATTAAGGAATTTATTTTGATGAATTAATATATTTTTAAAAAATATTTTAATAAAATATTATTAATAATTAATTTTTATTAAATATAGATTATCACATAATTTATATGAAGTTAATTGTAATTTTTATATGGGTCTAAAAACTGTTATTGCAAAAAACCCAACATTTCTTAATTAATGTTGATTTTATTTTAATAGTGAAAATTCACATATTTATAAAATTATTTAGATAAAATTAATTTTATTTTTGGAATATTAATGATTTTTTTTTCAAAGGTGAATTGTTTATAATTTTTTGAGATAGTCAAATTTCCGAGTAAAAAGAACACACTGCATAAAAATAATTTGTGTATTACAACATCATAACTACCCAAAAGTGATGTAATAAATACTATAAAATGTATCCCTGAAAAAATATTTTTTTTCACATAAAATTATCATATTTTAAGTTTATTTGATTAATTTTACAAAGCCATTATGAATCCTCAAAAACAATTAATATATTTTATGGTTTTAAAATCAATTATTTAAGATTATGACTCAATTACTCATAATAAAGGGTATTATTTTGTTAATTTCGGACCTTATACTTATAAAATAATTATAACCACTCCTATTTTATAGAAACCATGGGTAAAAATCTTGGTAAGGTTTGTGGTTTTGGTTATTTTATTATATAGAGTTGAAAATCTAAGTTTGAGAAATATTAAAGAAATCCACACTATTTTCTTGTATAAATGCACCCAAGATCCAATTTATCTTCAATAAAAATCCTTATAGAATTTTCTTACTCTTCCCCAATCTATCAATAAGCTCATCCCAAGCATTTTGTGTCCCTCACTCAAGTAAGGGATCCTCACATTCTCTTCTTTATTCAAGTTTCTTTATTATATTATGCCTTTTATTTATAATTCCCAATGTTGGTATATGTATTTACATATTCCTTTTACTTCCCATTCCATGTCCAAATTATTATATACCTATTTTGATATTATTAACCCATTTTATGAATTTTTAAGTGATGTAGTTATGTTGTCAAATTTTCCCGCAATTTTCCTTGCCAAAACAATTATGTAGTGAACACCATACCCATTTCTTATCAAGGGTGTTCAAATTTATAAAATTATAAATATTTGAATTGGGGATTACATTTATTTAATACATACTCCTTGATTTTGGAATAAAATATGATTATGATGAATCCATCTTGTATGATCTATGTGGGGCACTTAAGTATGAGAATGAAATGAATGTGATGGGTGCACCCAGAATTATATAGTTATCCAATGAAATGTGTAATGTTTAGTATCATGATACTTCATGTTAGGATAGGGAGTGAACCTAATTAGTTTATGGTAATTTTTCCATCATAATATCTTGGGATTTATCCTTGACATATTTTTATGAAGTAGTGTTTTAAGATGTTTCCACATTTCCCATGTTATGATTCTTATGCTATATTATTCCTTATTATTCATATTACTTTTATTCCCCATTTATATGCCTATTTTATAACATTTGTAACATTATTCCATGTTTATTAACTTACTAGGATTTTTAGCTCACCCCTTTCCTATTTATGTCCCCTGGTTATCCTGTGCAGTATTAAAAGCCATGGAATTTTAGAATCATGTTAAGGAAGTTTTTAGTAATGTCATTGTATCCCATGTTCAAGATGTTATTCTATGTACTTAATTTAAAAATAAAATATAATTATCAATCTTATGGGTTTTATTATGTGTAATTTTATGTAATAAAACATGTATTAAAGGTTAATATAGAGAAGGTTTGTTATAGTTGGCATCAAAGGAAAAGTTTTGTTATTATTGGGTTTAGGATTAGAAAACTCTATAAAAAGACTTAGAGATAAGAATATGTATAAGAAGACATCCCTAAATTTGGTATGTATAGATTAAGTGGTTTATCAAGAAAATAAACCCCTATCTTGATACTACAAGTGGATGTGGTTCTGGAACAAACGTACTTAGGGGTAATAACCTTGACTAGGTGCGTAGGGCCTAACTCAACATAATGTGGTACATGGAAAAAAGTATTACTACACACCTAGTTTGAGACTCTTAGGGGATATGATTTGGTAAAATCATAATATCATTATGAACCATTTTTAAGGGAACAAAAAAATGACCATAAGAATATATGTTAGTAAATTGATCATGGATAACATATACTGAATCATAGAAATTCATAAGTTAAGGAAATAAATGTAATTTCCAAGTTATCTCTTTAATGTCATTGGATTTACCATTTATATGTTTACTAGTTTTAAAATAATCATCCCTAATTTTCCATTTATTCTAGTAAATGGATGTAAATATAATGAATTAGGTAAATAATCAATGCGATGAGTAATGTGATTAATGACCCAATGAGATACCCAACCTGATGGGAGTGGGAATCATAAAATTTATGACAATACTCTCTTAGCTAATATAGTTTCTGAATAGAAACCTAGATCACGAGGAGAATCCAAATACCATTAAGATAGAACAAGATGTGATTTATATCTTTATGTGACAAAGGCCTCTAACTTTAAATGGATCATCTGATCCCTTAATCATGGAACAATGGATAAAATCCATTGACAATATCTTCTCCATCACCCAATGTTACAAACAAGAGAAGGTTCTACTGGTTATTTATCGTATGGAGAGATAATCTAATCAGTGGTGGACATTGATCAAGTATATGAAGCCTGAGGAAGATATTGAAGTGATGGGGTGGGAGGAATTATAGATTTTTTTGATAAATATTTTCCTTTCTCTCTCCAAATTAAAATAGAAAGGGATTTTATTTCCCTCAAGAAAAAATAAGAAGAATCTATTGGGGTGTATGAGATAAAATTAACAATACTTTCATGATATAACTATGATTTTTTTGTTACCACTGAATACAAAGTTTACCACTTCTTTAGTGGGATAAAACCTTGTCTATTAAAATATATGGCAATCCGAGACTTTGATAGCTATGAGAAAATTGTACGATATTCCCTTATAGTCAAAATGGAGGTCAGATAATCTAAAGGGTATCATTGGGATAATAATTGAAAAGTGGAGTTTAATTCTGTAAGTCCTATGGAAAAATATAATAGTGCCAAAAAATTTCAAAATCCCCCTTGTCAAAGGTGCTGAAAGAAGCACCCTGAAAATTGCTTATAGGGGAATAAGAAATGATTTAGGTGCGGGAAGGAAGGGAACCTAGATATCGATTGGTAATAGGAGAAACCCACTAATGCGTTGGAGTAAAGGAATGATACAATAAACCATTAGTGAATTTTTCATTACTTAAACTATAAGGAACTGGGGAAATTTTTAGATGAATGCAGTAAGACAAGGGTTGTTGGAGACAACCATCATCCTCCAAGGCTGCAAGGAAAAGTGTTTTTCCATCACAACCACTAAGGTGGATCCCGACAAAAAATGGTGATAAGTACACTGTTTATTCACTCAATAATAGAGAATATACTTTTTGATTCTTTTTCTATACATTCCTTCATATCCATAAAGTTTATTAGAACTATTAAAACACAAAAAAAATCATGTAAGTTGAGATGTTGGTGAAAACTGAAAATGAGGAAATTATTGTATCCTAAGTATATAATTTCTCCCCTATTACAAGTTTTGGGATGAAATTCCCAGAAAACCTTGGTCATAATTCATTTGGTGTAATTTTATGCAATTATAGGCATGGATTGACTTTCCTTATATAGGTCCAACATAAATTTCCATGAGAATGAAATAACTCTTCATATCGTGAATCTTCCTCCCATTTTGTACACGTCCAAATAAGAGGATGAATATTCTTTAGCACCAAATTCTCAATCATGGATATTATTCCCCTATGAGAAAGTGTATCTAGCCCAAATGATTGAGTCTAAAGAAAAATAAACCTTGAATACATGCCCATTGTGAGGGAATAAACTGATATATTTACCAAGGAATTTCATGGTCTTCCTCCTAGACAAGATATTGGATTTTTAATAAAGATTATACTAGGGGAATTACCATTGTCCAAGACTCCATATAGAATGGATATTGTGGAACTTGAGAAGCCTATGAAACAACTATAGGATAATCTAGGTAAAGGGTTCATACACCCAATTGATTCACCACGGGGTGCACCATTCCTCTTCATTAAAAAGAAGGATGGGTAAATATGCCTTTGTATTGATTATTGCGAGATCAAAAAGATCTCAATAAAAAACAAGTATACTTTTCCATGGATTTATGATGCATTTTATCATCTATATGGAGCACAATACTTCTCGAAGGTGGATCTACAGTCGGGATATTACCAAGTTAGGTTGAAGATGGAGGATATCCCCAAGACTACTTTTCGTACAAGTTATGAGCTCTATGTGTTCATATTAATTCCATTAAGAATCACTAATTCTCGAGAAATATTCAAGGACTTTATGAATAGATTCTTTTGAGATCAACTTGAATTTTTTTTGGTAGCCTTTATATATGGTATTCTAATATTCTCTAAAACCAAGTATGATTATGAGGAGCATCTGATCACCGTGCTAAAGTCTTTATGAAAGGATAAGCTTTAGGAAAAGTACAAAAATGCAAATTTTGGTTGAAGTAAGTCTCTTTATTAGAGAATATCATTACAAGAAATGGGATATCTATGGAAAATTTAAAGAAATAATCAATTAAATGTTGGATGATGGTAACATATATGATAGATATCCATAGTTTCCTTGGGTTATCTGGGTATTGTCACCGATTTTGGATAAATTTATCATGATTTTCAAACACTCTAACCAAGATAACTCAGAAGGGAGTCAAGTTTTCTTAGAATGATGAATGTGAATAGATCTTCAAGGAGTTGAAAATGAGGCTTATCAATGAACCTGTGCTCGCACTACCCACAAGTGGATATATTTTTATGGTATTCAGCGATGCTTTGAAGAATGGGTTGGGCTGCGTGTTAATATAGAATTACAATGTCAAAGGATATTCTTCAAGGTAGTTGATAGTTCATGAATAGAAATATCCAACGCATGATTTGGAGTTGGATGTAGTGATATTAGCTTTGAAAATATGGCAGAATTATCTATTTGGCGAGAAGTTTTAAATATATACGAATCACAAAATATTCAAGTATATATTCTCACAGCAAGTGATAAATACTTGCCAACGAAGATGGTTATAACTGACCAAGGACTATGACTACTTAATCCACTACCATCCTAGGAAATAAAATAAAGTGGATGAAAATATAATAATAAAGGATCCAGAAATTATATCATTGATTAGAATTGGGAGGGATACAATCTTATTATATTTGGAAAGTATGGACATAGAAATTATTAAAGAAAGAACCTCATCAATCCTTTCATAAATGATTGCTCAAACATCTCTTCTAGAGAGGTTAAAGGACACTCAAAGAGATGATGTAAGAATTAAGAATAAAGTAAAGGCTATAGGGAAAGGGAAATCCTCAGAGTATAGTGTTAACAAAGAAGGAGTTATAATATTTGGTTCAAAACTATATGTACCGTCAAATCCTGAGCTAAAAAAGAATCAGTTACATGATGCACATATTTTTACATTCTTCATCTACCTAGGAAGAAAAAAGACATATCAAGATCTCCTAGAGAACTATTGGTGGGAAAATATAAAGAATGATATTGTAGAATCTGGTGTGTCGGAAAGTGAAGGATGAAAGAAAAAAATATAAGGGGATGATGCAACCATTACCCATACCAATATGGAAATGGGAAAATATCACTATGGACTCCATAATCAAAATTCCAAATACATTCATAGGAAACAATTCTATATGGGTTTTTGTGGATCATCTTACAAAAATATCTCACTTTATCATGATTCAAGAGTATTTCTCATTGGATCAACTTGCATAGATATACATAAGAGAAGTTTTAAGGATACATGGTGTACCAATATCAATTATATATGATTGAGATCTTATATTCATATCCATGTTTTGGAAAAGTATCCAACATGATCTAAAAACTAAGATGAAATTTATCATAGATTATCACCCCCAAATGGATGGCCAATAGGAGTGGATTATCCAGACACTCAAGGACATGTTGAGAGCTTTCTCAATTTCTTCAAAGGAGTATGGAATCAACATATACCTCTGTTTGAGATCTATTACATTAACTACTTCCACTCAAGTATCCAAATGTCTCAATATGAATCTCTTTATGGAAATAGGTAAATAAAATATAAAATTTGGAATGAAGTTGGGGTACCAAAACTGCTAGGTCCTGAAATAGTCTAAGAAATGGTGGAAAAGGTTAAGAAAATTCATCAACACATCAAGGCCGATCAGAGTTGAAAAAAGATCTATGCTGATAATCATCTATGAGACCTAGATTTTGATATTGGGGACATAATATTCCTCTACATATCTCCATGGAATAAAATGATGATATTTAGGAATAAGGTAATGCTTAGTCCAAGATACATCATCCCCTTTGAGATCCTTGATCACAATAGAGTGGTGACCTATCAACTAAAACTCCCATAAAACCTATCTCAAGTACATGATGTATTCCATGTACCCCTCTTGAGGAAGTACTTACCAAACCCCTCACATGTACTCAATATAGATGTGGTACTATTGATGAATGTTATTTCTTATGAAGAGGATATGGTGAAGATCTTAGATCATAGAGAAAATGTTCTTGGAAATAAGAAAATTCCCCTTGTCAAAGTGATGTGGAGAAACCAAAATTTTGAAAAGAGACATGGGAACCAGAGGAGGTGATGAAATAGAGTTACCCTTATTTATTTTAGTATGGGAAAAGAAAATTTTGAGGGAAAAATTTATAAAGGTAGGAATATTTTAACGACCTGAACAGTTAAAATAAAATTTCCCCTTTTATTTTAATTAAATTTCTAATTATGTAATATAGTTATAGAAAACACATGCACTAATTTGGTTTTATTATATTCTATTAGATTTAAATGGCCATTAATCATCATTACCATTCATAATATAGCCATTGAATCGTGATCACATGATTAGTGTAAATATAGGATTTTAACAAATTCAATAGACACAGACAAAGGAAGTGATGACCTCAACCAGTAGGATCGTACCCCATGAAGCCCATTTATTAGAGCTTTTGAGGGAGATAAAATCACTAATATTTGTCCTTTTCCAATCCCAAGATGAGATCCAACAACTTAATCATGATTGAAACCGTTTATAAGATAATTTCAAGATCATCAAGATCACAACCCAAACCATGTTTGCTGAACCACCCCATGAAAATCTCAGCATCACACACCTTACTCTTAGGGTGTTTGCTAGTGTATTAGAGGGATATATATAAATACCCTAGAAATATTGGTATGTACATTATCTTGTATAAAATAATGGATATATTTCATCCTATTTTTATTAATTTATAAATGATTTTTATTTTTGAATAATAAAACACAAAAAGTATTTTTGGGTAATATTCAAATTCAGAAAATTTATTTTGATGAAATAATGGATTTTGGAATATATTTTATTAAAATATTATTATTAATTAATTTTTATTGAATATAAATTATCATATATTTTTATGAAGTTAAATGTAATTTTTATAAGGGTTTGAAAAATGTTATTGTAAAAAATACCATCATTTCTTAATAAATGTCAATTTTATTTTAAAAGTGAAAATTAAAATATTTATAAAATTATTGAGATAAAATGAATATTATTTTTGGAATCATAATATCTAAATTATTTAATGGTGAATTTTTCATTATTTTTAGATACAATCAATTTTTTGGGTAAAAATTAAATACTGTATAAATATACTTTGTGTATTAAGACATCATAACAACAAAAAAGTGATGTAATAAATACTATAAAATGTATCCATGAAAAAATATATATTTTATATTTAAAATAAATATATTTTAAGTTTATTTTATTAATTTTATAAATCCATTATGAATCCTTCAAAATCATTAATATATTTAAGGTTTTAAAATCATTTCTGTAAGAGTATGACTCACCTCCACATATGAAAGGGTATTATTTTATTAATTTAAGACCTTGGTATTATAAATTAATTAAAAAAACTCCCATTTTTCAAAAACCATGTTGAAAAAACCCTAGTAAAGTTTTTGGTTTTGGTTATTTTATTATATAGAGTCCAAAACCTATGTTTGAGAAATATTATAGAAATTCCCACTATTTTACTATATGAAACCAACCAATATCCCAATTATATTCACTCAAAATCCTTGGATTATGTCATTTAACTTACATACTCTCTCTAGATTTCTCATAAGGTACCCCAAGCTATCAAGAAGCTCCTCCCAAGCATTTAGAGTCACTCACTCAAGTAAGGGATCCTGACCTTCTCGTCTTTATTCAAGTTTATTTATTATATTTTTCCATATATTTAAAATTGATAATGTTGGGATATATATTTACATGTAACTATTACTGAAAATTTTATTTCCAAATTATGAGATACCCCTTTATCTCTCATAAACCCATTTTATTATTTTTTAAGTGACATTGTTATGATGCTGAAATTTCACCATTATTTTCCATGAAAAAACAATTGTGTAGTGAACACCATTACCATTTAATATTAAGGGTATTAACATTTATACACTTATAAATCTTTTAATTGAGACTTAAATGTATTTATTCCACAATAATTGATCATGGAATTGAATATTATGATGAATTAATCCATGTTTTCTGATCTGTATGGTACACTTAAGAATGAGAATGAGATGAATGTGATAGGTGCGCCCCAAATTATATAGCACTCCAATACATTGGGTAATGTTTAGTCTCATGGTACATCATGTTGGGACATTGAGTGAACCTAATTCATTTATGGAACTTTTTACATCATCATGATTTGGAAGTTATCCTTGACCTATGTTTATGATGCAATGTTTTAAGATGTTTCTACATTTCCCATGTTATGATTATCATGCTATATCATAACTTATTATTCATGTTACTTTTATTCCCTATTGATATGGATATTATCTAACATGTATCACCTTATTCCATTTTTATTATCTTACTAGGATTTATAGATCACCCCTTTCTTATGTATGTCCCCAGGTTATATCATACCATATTAAAATCCATGGAATTTTAGAAGCATGTTGAAGAAGTTTTCAATAATGTCGTCTTATCCCATGTTCAGGATGTTATTATATGAACCTAATTCGAAAAGACAATAGAATTATTGATATTTTAGGTTGTAATATGTGTAATTTTATGTAATAAAGCATGCATTAAAGAGTAATAAAGAGAAGGGTAGTTATACCTAATATATCAACTTCTAATAAATAATATAAAAGAAAAATCCTTTCTCACATTATTCATTTATGCAGTATCACTCGTGATGCACCCAACATATTCTAGCTCACCATGACCATAAATCAACATAGTTATCATAAATACATAAGAATTACATAACTTATGATATTAATTAAAAATAATCTGAAAGTCTAAGGATTATTACACATGTTCAAAAATAGGAATATCCAATGAAATATATAAATATGAATTTCCTATAGGTGGGTCATGTTCTTTTAATCACTTTATTTTAAGATTAAAAAATGTGTAAACCCTGAAAAAGTGTCTCAATGTCCTATAATTATTTACACCTAATAGATTGTATCATTTTTCTCCATAAAATGATATCATCTAGCTATATAAAATATATTTAATCCTTCTAACATGACCCTTCTATGTTATCATTATAGCAAGGAACTACTATAACCTTTTAGCATGAAAATTACCCTTAGTAAATTATCACACGTTATGCATCGCAAAATAACAATCATGATACGATAATAATTTTATTAATATTAGAAAAAATGAATATGAGTATTCATTAATTGTGCATAAGTTAGTTCTAAGGATCCAACTCCAATAAACTCTCATTGGCACTAGAGTCGACTCTTGACAACCTTTAGTCATCTAACTCTAACATGAAATTCATACATCTTCTAAGATAAGAATTTATTTGAGGGTTCTTCAATGTTATTCTCCATGTAAACTATACTCATAGTAACTTCACCCATATAATAAAAATCCCCCAGGAGTTGATAATATCAAAGTATTTTCCTTTTCTATTAGTGTGATCTTAGCTCCTTCATGAGATCCACTACTATAGTATTATCACAATATAATTTAACATGGTATTTAAGTCTAGGAACCACACCAGGATATTGAAAAAATCTTACTATCCAAATAACTTATTTTGTGAAATCACAAGCCTTTATATACACAAAATCTATTATAGAATCGACAACAACTAGATACTTTGAACTCTTGCAACTCACAACTTCTCCATTGATACTGATGAAATATCATGACCATGACTTAAAATAATTCTAATCTTCTTAAAATACAGAATCTATATAACCCCTAATTACTATCCCCTCATTATAGGGACACTCTAGGATATAGTCAACAGTCTTGTAAAGACCAATAATTTCCATGTAATATTTTTAATATATGATAATTTTACGAGTCCGCGAAAATTTATGACGCGTGATTCCGAGGCCCAGTGTGCCCGAAATGAATTTATGAACTTTTTTTCGGGTACGTTTAGTAAACGTAAAAGTGGGGTTTTGTAACTTTTGAACTGATGCTTGGAATTGAAATACGAGGGCACCATTAAACTCACAATGCCGATATTCTCTTAAAGAGACCTTCACCTCGACCGTAGTGGGTCAAGAGTGAAAAATAGTTTTTGCGTTTTTCGTGAAAGAATGAAATAAATAAAAATGTTGAAATTTTTATTTTATTTGTTGAAACCCCTAAGCATGGGTTATAGTGGTGGGGACCACCCAAACCTAAACCTCCCATGCAGATGTTTAGAGGTGGGGACCACCTGAAATAACCCCCATTTTGAATTTAGATGCAGGGACCACCCGACCCCTCTTAATGGGGGATAAATCTCTCAACTCCCCATTAATCCCTTCCTCCCATTAATTGGATCCAATTAATTATGCCAACGTGGTATAATTAATTGTGCCAACAATTAATTGTGCCAACCTTTTAATTTGATAAATTTAAATTAACAAGGGGGATATTTTCACATTTTGGTGGATTTGGGAGAGGAGAACCATTTGAAAGATTACTCTCTCCAACGAATAATGCATTCTCCAATAAAGAATGCGCTCCCCAACGAAGAATGCTCACGCCGATGAGAAACGTTTCAACAACAACGAATTGAAGATCTAGGAAATGCTGACGTCACCGACATCTGTCTATCCCCAACTACTTCATCTCTTTCCTTGCGACCTATATAGACAAATCTATGAGGTAGGGGTTTAGTTGTGTATGATTATATATTCCCACGTTCTTACCTTCTAAAACAAAGAACGAGGATCAAATCTCTAATCAGTAGATCCACAGATGTTTTCTTCTGTGGGTTTGGGAATAATCATTGTGGGAGGTTGTGGGGTTTGACATTATTCATTCAAGATTTTTTTGACACTCTTACTACCGCTATAACGTGGAGGGTGCGGGCCAAACAAACATGGCCCAACCCCTTAGTCGTTCTTCTTGAATTGTGTGTTCTTCACGATGGAAGAAGGCAACTTTGTACCACGACAATGAAAGAAAAAGAGGCCGGCCGAACCGGCCACCGATAAAGGCGCAGTGCACGACCATGCCACACGGAGAGGACAACTGGCCATCCAGATATCCGCGGCGGACTGCCACATAGTGGCTAATCGACTACACCCCAGCCGCCCCGCCAGACTGCGGCCTCCGCGCCGCCTCGCGCCGCCCTGTGCCGCACCGTGGCCTCTGCAGCCCCCGCGGCCTCTACCGCTCCATGGCCTCTGCGAACCCCGTGGCCTCCACAACCTCTGTTGCCCTGTAGCCTCCTCCGACTACGGCCTTTGCGGCCTCTACGGTCTTCATGACACCCACGGCCTCCATGGCCCTCGTGGCCCCTCGCGTCCCTCACAGCCTCCGCGCCACCTCGCGCTGACCCAAAGCCACACCACGCTGCCCAGGCTGGGCTGAACCCAGCAGTTTAGAACGGGTCGACCCAAACTGGGTCGGTCCGATCGGGTCGGACCGGACCCGGACCCACTTCGACCCATTTACGCTCTTTTGGCCATAACTTTGGCACTAGACGTCCGTTTGATGAGAATTTTGTGGAACTAGAAACCTTGGATCAAGATGGTACCTTTGGTATACCCCACTAGAGTTTTGGATAATTTTGGAGAATGGTCAGGTTGGATCGAGCATGAATCCAACCAAGCCCTCGGGACTAAAAGTCTAATAAATCACAGACTGGGCGTCCGATTGATGCATCATCTATTGCGTTGATACCCCTATGGTGTGGTGGTACTTTGTGATACTTATTAGTGTGAATTTGTGGAATTTGGAGTATAGACCAGTTTCTTGAGAAGCGGACCCTCCTGAAGACGAGCAAGTTTAGTGCGGGATCCCAGTAGTTGGCTATCACGAGAAGAACAAATAGCGATCCTATGCGGGTCATCACCGAGAGATCCTATCTGGGTTCGTACCAAGACACCCTGTGTGGGTCAACACCAAGCGATCCTATTTGGGTCAGAACCTAGTGATTCTGTCTGGGTCAACACCAAGCGATCCTGTGTGGTTCATCACCCAGCGATTCTGTGTGGGTCATCACCGAGAGATCCTGTGTGGGTCAGCACCGAGCGATCCTACGTGGGTCAGCACCAAGCGATCCTGTGTGGGTCGACATTGAGCGATCCTATGTGGGTCAGCACCTAGCTATCTAATGTGGGTCAACATCGAGAAAACTTGTGTGGGTCAGCAGTAGTGCCTCTTGACAGAATAAGATGATCTAACTTTTCAACTAATCTTTTGTACTTTTGTACTTAAGTTATACCTGGTGTGAGATGAGTCTGTACTTGAGAGGTACTTTTCTTTGTGGTAATGACTTGGTGGTATTCTTCTATGTGACGTACCAGAGTGGTACTTACCATCGTGGTACTCCTTCCTTTTTGGAACTGTTGAGATTTAGGATTTTGAGTTGGACTCTGTGTTTCCTCATGATTGAGATTGGTACAATTGATAACTTAGGTATATGTATGGTCATATACCAAAGTAGGGTTGTCAGTTGATTTCATGATTTTTGGTTTATCCTTTGTGGATTTTGTGAGACCTTGAGGGTCTCAGGGTCCCTACTGAGCATCGTTATACTCACCCCTGCACGGGCTATGCCTAAACTTCATTATGTTTGGTGTAGACGATGGACAACACTGACTGAGGACGAGATTACCAGGACTAGAGCTAGATTAAAAGAGGACCTCAGACGAGGCGTACCACAGAGACGACCGATCAAGAGCTGTATCTACCCTTCAGGTAGGATCCTTGGAAGGTGTTCACAGGAGCTATTCCAGTTTACTTGTACTTTCAGTTTCTTATACTTTTCAGTTGGGCTTGTATTCTGAACCCTTTTACTTACTGCACTCACTCTATTTACTGTTCTGTTTACTTGAGTTCGTATCTTGCTGCATGATTGGTTGTGTGTGCTTATAGGTTATAAAGGAAATACCTTCCCAGTTTTAGGGGAAACGCCTTTCGTGCTAGTCGCCATCCCCTGGCCTATGGAAGGCAGGCTTGGGGTAGTCACGACATGGGCCCCGGGGGATGGGTCATGACAAATTGGTATCAGAGAAGTCAGTTCTACCATAGAACATAGGACTCTGATATTTCTTTTTAACGGAAATAATGTTAAGTGTAGTGAGTGCGGTTATCAGTTTAAGGAATCCAGTTTTGGTGTGGTGGCCGACGTATCCATACACTGGGACCCTGACTTCTAATTTCTAACTCAGTTCATGAAAACACTGGTATTGTGTGTGTGTTTTGAAGAGTTTTCTTTGTGATCTCTTTGAGTCAACTCACAAGGTATCACTAAATGACCGTGGCACACCTGCTCCTTATCAGGATGCCACTGCATAGACAACTAGCTAGAATTCCCAAGAGAGTTCACTATGATGGCCCACCTAGTGACGAGGCTCCGGTGTAATGCCCTTTTACTATGCTGGCACATTCAGGTAGTATACCAGTAGAACCACCACCCATTGGGTAGTAGTTACCACCGTTCGAAATGGCGGACGATGCATGCTGACAGAGCATGTTGCATGAGTTTCAGTAGCAGAGCCCTCTGAGGTTTCGAGGCGAGATAGATTCCCACACAGTTGAGGGCTAGATGGAGGTGGTTACTAGAGTTTTCCGCATAATTGAGACACCAGTAGAGCAGATATGGATCTTAGCTACTAGTCTTTTCCAGTGAGTGACCATGAGGATGGTCTGCATAGTGATGAGGCTTCGGTATGTGGACCGTTTCCTGGGATGGTACCATCGGGTAATGTTCCCTTAGGTTCTAAGGCAAGCCCGACTCACAAGTGACTAAGTACTGGCTTAAGGAGGTTCCTGAGAGTTCCATAGAGCTTTTATAGCTTCAGTAGGATGACATGTTGGTAGTTGAGTATTCATCAAGGTGTACCGACCATTCCTGGTACTCGATGAATACGATACAATCAGTGTTTAGGGATCAGACTTCCGAGCGAGGTGTGTTTAAGGACATATGATCCAACACTTTCCTCTATGCATTCCTACTTATGTTAGGGTTCTAGATAGAACATTTTTGGTTGAATGTTCTTTGGTTGAGCGGATACAGATAGTGAATGTTAGCATTTGGAAAGCAGGAAACTAGCACCAGTCTCATAGACTTGGGCGTGTAAAATGTTTTGGGAAGAAGAAGTGTTAGGGATAAATGAATCTGCATGGTAGCATACGTGGAAGCAGATCTAAAAGAGTAGAATGAGGTGATGTACATTTCGACATGTTACAACCACCCCCCTTTTTGTGGACCCCACCAGGCTTAGGGAGCTGGAGGATATGGGAAGGGTGTATCTGCATGCGTTCAAGGAGTGTGGCCCAAGGACTCCAGGAATGATTAGAGGTATGGTCTATGTCAACTACTAGCTGCCGTATCTATAGACATAGGTACCAATCATTCCTTCCTTCCATGAATCTTGTGCAAGACCTAAAGCTTCCAGTTAAATCGTTGACTTGACCCTCACGTGTAGAGATACCTTTGGGAGGAGACTCGATAATAACACTTACAACAATGGTGTGATCTGACCCTTGAGGTGAGGGTTTCAGTTGGAACCTCTTTGTGGCAGCATCGAGGCCTTACGATGTCATCTTGGGTATGGACTTGTTATCTATAATCCATGCTTAGATTGACTATATTAGGTGCAAAGTGCGGTGTGTCCGCACAGATGGGACCAAGTTTACCTTAACCGGTGATAAGGGAGCCTTTGCAGCACAGGATGGACTTACCCGGAGGAGGGTGAAACCGATTACACATCAGTTGTCTATCCTTACCCTCAGAGCAGTTGATGTGGAGTGTCCGAGTTATCCTGTATTGGTGGACCAGTACTCTAATTTCTTCCCTGATGATGTTATGGGGGTACCTCCTCACAGAGAGGTGGACTTTTACATTGACTTGTACCCTGAAACGACACTGATATCTACACCAGTATATCAGATGGCTCCCGTGGAGCTTATCGAGCTGCGGGTATAGCTAGAGGACTTACAAGGGAAGAGATTCATTCGGCCCAGTGTTTCTCCTTGGGCAGCCCTGATTTTGTTCGCTAAGAAGGAAGATGAGAGCTTGAGGCTTTATGTTGACTATCGGTGCTTGAACCAGGTGACCATGAAGAAAAAGTAACCACTCCCGAGTATTGACGACCTCTTTGATTAGTTGAAGAGAGAACGTTGGTTCTTGAAGATAGACCTCAGACCAGGTTATCACCAGCTCATGGTGCGAGATGAGGATGCGCAGAAGACGACCTTCAGATGTTGGTACAACCATTATGAGTTCTTGGTTATGCAATTCAGTGTAACCAACACTTCAGCAGTGTCTATGGGACTCATGAATAGGATCTTTTAGCATTTGCGAGGAAGGGTAAACCCTTCGTGTGGTCAGAGAGATGCCAATGGAGTTTTCAAGAGCTGAGGTAGAGGTTGAATAGTGCACCCATCTTAAGGATACCATAGGAGGGCGTATGGTACGTAGTCTACTATGGTGCATTAGGAACCAGGATCATATGTGTCCTAATGTAGGAGCAATCAGTGATCACTTATGGTTCTCTACAGCTGAGAAAACATGAGCAGAACTACGCCACCCATGACCTGGAGTTAGAAGTAGTGGTCTTCACCTTGAAGATACATCGACATTACTTGATGGGAAAACATTTTAAAGTGTACTCTGATCACAAGATTATTAGGTATATCTTCTCTCAGAAGGACATGAACCTATGACAATGATTTTGGCTTGAGTTCCTCTAGAACTATGACTTTGAGATAGTCTATACTCCTGGGAAGGGGAACGTTGTAGCAGATGCAATCAATATGATATCTGGTATACAACTGCTAGGTGAGGTGATAGAGAATATGGCCACTATGCATATATCCTTTGGGGATCTAGATAGAGTAGGCTTTTTTCAGTCTCTTATAGTCACTCCCCCACTTCCTCAGCGATTCAGGGAGGCGTAGTGCGGGGATGCGGACTGTGAGACTCGACGTTCTCAGATATCCACAGGACATCCACCTGATGGATTTTATAAAGGTGGGGATCAATTCATCCTCTTCAGAGGATGTACCATGGTACCAGTGTCTCTTCTAGAGGGAGTGTTGATGGAGTTCCACACATCCCCTCTAGAGGTACATACAAGAGTGTCGAAGATGTACCAAGACCTCCAATGATAGAACTGGTGGCTAGGAATGAAGAAGGTAGTAGCATAGTTTGTCTCTCGATGCCTCACTTATCAGCAAGTGAAGGTGGAGCATCAGGTACTAGCAGGATTAGTTTAGCCTTTAGAGTTCCTAGAGTGGAATTGGGATAATATATCCATGGAATTCATGATAGGACTTCCATGTACATCTAGAGGTTATGACTCTATCTGGGTGATCGTCGACCGACTCACCAAGTTGGCCCACTTCCTACCGATCAGAGAGCAGGGTTCAGTAGAGAGCTTGGAAAGCCTATATGTGCAGGAGATTGTGCAGATACATGGAGTAACCTCGACGGTTGTATCTGATCTTGATACACATTTCACTTCCTGGCTATGGAAGGGGTTGTAGGAAGCTTTCGGGAAACAACTTCGTTTGAGAACTGCCTTCCATCCGCAGATAGATGGAGAGACTGAGCTGAAATTTCAGAACCTCAAGGATATAATGTGTTCTTTCGCCCTTGACTTAGGTCATATCTAGGTGGATCACTTTCCTTTGGTGGAGTTTTCATACAATAACAGCTATCACTCCACCATTGGGATGACACATTTTGAGGCGTTGTACAGGCAACCTTGTAGATCACCTTTGTGCAGTATAGACCGAGGGGAGTCTGCACTAGTGGGACCAGAGATGGTATGAGATACTACAGAGAAGGTGAAGATCATCCATGAGCGGATGAAGACTTTACAAATTAGGCATAAGTCATATGCTGACAGGAGACATAGACCTATGGAGTTTGAGGATGGCGACCATGTCTTTTTACGGATCTCACATCAATGGGATTTGCAGAGATTTGGATGAGGCGAAAAGTTATCTTCTAGGTTCATCAGACCCTTCTAGGTCCTTAGTAGAGTTGGTGAGGTGGATTACCACTTAACCCTTCCACCTCAGTTGCACCAGGTGCACAACGTCTTCTATGTATCCCAGCTGAGGAGATACATACATGACCCTTCCCACGTCATCGACCATAGAGAGTTGGACGTCGACGATGGGGCGACTTTTACGGAGGCTCCAGTTGAGTTTGAGGATCGATAAGAGAGGGTATTTCGTGGGTGGTTGATACCTCTAGTGGACTTTCATTAAAAGAAAAAGAAGCTTCAGGAGATCACATGGGAGAGGGAGGCTCAGATTCGTGCTCAGTACCCCCATTTGTTCTCTTAGTTTGAGTTGTGGATTATGGGGACTTAAAGCTCTGAGGTGGGGAGAATGTAAAGACCTGGAATTTCCATGTAATTTTTTTAATATATGGTAATTTTACAAGTCCGCAGAAATTTACAACGCGTGATTCCGAGTCCCGGTGTGCTCAGAATTAAATTCTAAACTTTTTTCTCGACTACGTTCATAAATGTACAAGCGAGTTTCTGTAACTTTTAAAATGTTACTCATAATTGAAATCTGAGGGCACCATTGAACTCGTAGTGCTGATATTCTCTTAAAGATACCTTCACCTCGACCGTAGTGGGTCAAGAGTGAAAAAATAGTTTTTGTGTTTTTCGTGAAAGAATAAAATAAATAAAAATGTTAACATTTTTATTTTATTTGTTGAAACCCCTCAGCATGGGTTATGGTGGTGGGGACCGCCTGAGCCTAAACCTCCCATGTGGATGTTTAGAGGTGGGGACCACCTGAACTAACCCCCATTTTGAATTTAATAGTGGGGACCACCTGAACCCTCTTAATGGGGGAGAAACCTCTCAACTCTCCATTAATCCTTTCCTCCCATTAATTGGATCCAATTAATTATGCCAACGTGGTACAATTAATTGTGCCAATAATTAATTATGCTAACCTTTTAATTTGATAAACTTAAATTAACAAGGGGTATATTTTCACATTTTGGTGGAATTGGGAGAGGAGAACCTTTTAAAGGATTACTCTCTCCAATGAAGAATGCGTTATCCAATGAAGAATGCGCTCCCCAACGAAGAATGCTCATGACGACGAGGAACATATTCAATGAAAAAGAACTGATGATCAAGGAAACACCAACGTCACCAACGTCCGTCTATCCCCAATGACTTCGTCTTTTTCCTCGTGACCTCCATCGACAAATCTCCGAGGTAGGTTTTTAGTTGATTATGATTATATATTCCCATGTTCTTCCCTTATAAAATAAATAATGCGGATCAACTCTCTAATCAGTTTATCCACAGATGTTTTCTTTTGCGGGTTTGGGAATAATCATTGTGGGAGGTTGTGGGGTTTGATGTTCTTCATTCAAGATTTTGTTGAGCTGCTTGCTACCGCTCTAACATGGTTGGTGCGGGCCAAACAAACATAGCCAGATCCCTCCACTGTTCTTCTTGAATGGTGTGTTATTTGCGATGGAAGAAATTGAATTTGAACCATGATGATGAAATAAAGTGCGGCCGGCCGAACTGGCTACCGACGAAGGCGTGGCGCATGACCGCGCCGCGCGGAGAGAATGGCTGGACATCCACCAGCGACGGCGGATCGCCGCACCGCGGCCACCCCACCACACCATGACCGCCCTGCCGGACTGCGATCTCCACACCGCCTTGAGCCACCCCAGGGCCTCCATAGCCCCCGAAGACTCTGCTGCTCCATGACCCCCACGACCTCCACCTCCCCGCGGCCTCCACATCCATCGCGGCCCCGGTGGACTCCGCAGCCCCTCATGGCCCCTCGCGGCCCTCACGGACTCCACGCCGCCTCACACCACCCCGCGACCACACCACACCGCCTAGTCCGGGATGCCAGGCTGAACCGCCCAGCGTGGGTTGGGTCGGGTCAGTTCGATCGGGTCAGACCGGACCTGGACCCACTTCGCCTCATTTACGCGCTTTTGGCCATAACTTTGGCACTTGAAATCCGTTTGACGAACCGTCTACAGCGCTAAAAACCTTGGAGCAAGATAGTCCCTTTGATATACCCCACTAGAGTTCTAGATAAAGTTGGAGTATGGTTGGGTTGGATCGAGCACGAATCCAACCGGGCCCTCAGGACTAAAAGGCTAATAACTCATAGATCGATCATTCGATTGACGCACCGTCTATTGCGTTGAGACCCCTATGGCATGGAAGTAATTCGTGATACTTCTTCAGGGGACTTTATGGTAGTTGGAGTATCAACCAGTGGCATGAAGAGAAGACCCTCCCAGAGACGAGCAAGCTTAGTGCAAGAACACAGTAGCTAGCTGTGACGTGATGAATGAATAACGATCCTGTGCGGGTCTGCACTGAGCGATCCTGTCTGGGTCAGTACCAAGTGACCCTGTGTGGGTCAACATCGAGTGATCCTATGTGGGTCAACACCTAACGATCCTATCTGGGTCAACACTGAGCGATCATATGTGGTTCATCACCTAACGATCCTGTCTGGGTTAGCACTAAGCGATCCTATGTGGGTCAACACCGAGCGATCCTACGTGGGTCAGCACTGAACGATATTTTATGGGTTAGCACCGAGTGATCCTGTGTGGGTCGACACCTAGAGATCCTATGTGGGTCAGCACTGAGAAAACCTGTGTGGGTCAATAGTAGAGCCTCTTGATAGAATAAGATGATATAACTTTACGACTAATCTTTTATACTTTGGTACTTAAGTCATAACTGGTGTGATCTGAGTCCGTACTTGATAGGTACTTTCCATTGTTGTAATACCTTTGTGGTATTCTTCTATGTGACGTACCTGAGTGGTACTTACCATCATGGTACTCCTTACTTTGTGGAACAGTTGAGCTTTGTGATTTTGAGTTGGACTTTGTGTTTCCTCAAGATTGAGATGGGTATACATGATAACTTAGGTATATGTATGGGAATATACCTAAGTAGGGTTGTCAGTTGATTTCATGATTTTTGGTTTATCTTTTGTGGATTTTCTGAGACCATGAGGGTCTCAGGGTCCCTATTGAGTATCGTTATACTTACCCCTACACGGGCTATGCCCACACTTCATTGTGTTTAGTGTAGACGACAGACAACACTAACTGAGGACGAGAGTACCAGGACTGAAGCTATCTCGGAGGAGGAACTTAGACAAGGCGTACCATAGAGACGACCGATCTAGAGCTGTAACTACCCTTCAGGTAGGATCCTTGGCGTGTGTTCACAAGAGCTTTTCCATTTTACTTGTACTTTCAGTTTCTTGTACTTTCTAGTTGGGATTGTATTCTGGCCTCTTTTACTTACTGCACTCACTCTGTTTACTATTAAGTTTACTTGAGTTTGTATCTTTCTGTGTGCTTTTTTGCGTGTGCTTACAGGTTATAAAGGTAACACCTTCCCAGTTTTAGTGGAAATTTCTTCGGTGCTAGTCGCCAGCCCCTAGCCTATGGAAGGCGGGCTTGGGATAGTCACGAAACGGGTTCCGGGGGACGGGTCGTGACACTTTGATGGGGGGGGGGGGTGAATCAATATTGGAAACTTTTAAACCAATTATAAATTTTTATCCATTTACATATTAGGCTTGTTATGAATTTGATTATCCTATTCTATTTTTCTTATCATATAAAACTATATAAAATAAAGTAAAAGATATAAAATGATATTTTTACACAGTTCACTAATTGATAAGAGTAGCTAGTCCTTTTCATGTATGATGATGAATAATACACATATTCTCCATTATAATGAGATACCTATTATAGTTTTTTTGATAGAAAACAATACTTAGAATAAGTGTAGTTCCCTACACTTTATAATGGGGGGATGGAAATAATCATAAATCTTTAGACTAAGGATGACCTCACCCAATGTACAACTCCTCACCGATTCTTTATACTATATGCATATAAAATCTACAAATTCTTCTAGTAGTTGCTTTGTAACACCAATAAAGTAATCCACCTATCAAGTATTTTATTACATGTCACATTGACACATTGTTATCCACGTATTTCTTATTATAATTTTACTTTCACAAAAAAATAATGTAACTTTTTCTTCTTCACATCGGAAAACTGAAAGCTTCTCTTCCTTTTATTATTCCATAATTTGGAACTTTTCTATCCATTCCTTCTATCTGATCATGTATTTATAATGAAAGATCATCCAGTGATAGTCCATCCAATTCCTTCTTATACACTTTGTTTGACTGATAACAAATGATATGAAACATTTTTATAACATCAATTTATTCATTTGGTACACTATTTATCCATCTAATGACCTATTCACACTCTTTGGATGATACCTTTATCTTCTTCTTAATCATCTAGTAACTATTTATATGGTACTTCTATACTGTCAAATACATTCTGCTCATTCTAGTACTTGTATGTCTGATTACTCTTTCCCTTCTTCGACCGATGCTTAATTTCTTTGGGTGATTCTCTCACTCCATCTAGTACCCCCTGCTTCAACTGATACCTCTTCATATGAAACTTTGAACCAAATGAGAATTGATCTCATGGTTCATAGATGATACTCCTTTAAGGAACTTTACTTCTCAAAAAATAATAAAACCTAAAATAACTCTCATAAAAACCAACTCAAACAACTGCACGTGAGAAATAACAATATCTCATTGAACCACCACCTTTATATAGGCATAGTTTATCCTAAATATTATGGAAATGAATTCACTAAAATTTGAACTTACCACTTCCAAATTTGAATATTATAATAAATTAATTCTTCATTTGAACAATTTAAAACTTCCTAAAATATAAGAGTAAACCAATCTTTGTTGGAAAATTCCTAAGATCTCAACATCAAATTTCATCTTTAACTTTACTAAAATATCAGTTGGAATCCTAAACTTTTTTTTATTATTTTCAAAAAATTTAAATTGAAATTCAAATTCAAGGTAATTATTAACTCAAGAAAGGGAGCTCTCGACTTCAGATGAGAGCTCTCAATGATTAGGGTTTCACTCCCTTGGGGTCCCCGCTTCGGCTTCTTCGGCTTCTTTGGATGGCGATAGGCGGCGTCTGCCTATATGGTGAGTCACATCGGGTGATTTTCTTGGTCAGCGGTGTTTCGAGTGGTGTGGGATCTCATCGGTGGCTTCAGTATCGGATTTGAGCAGCAACAGTCAGTCTTGTGGCTTAAGATCTGATTCATCTGGCGATCTGGTGCGTTGGAAGTCCGGTTTCTTCCAGATCTCCAGCTCACGGCTCTTGCGCGGTCGAGTTCCTTCGGTGGGGGGTCTGGGTTGGAGGCACAAGGAGGTGGGGGAGGATACTCTACTGGCGGTGTGATGGTGGGGTGATGGAGGCATGATGGTGGCTGATGGTGCCGAGATTGGTGATCGAGCAGTGCGGTCAGGCAGACGACGACAGAATTTGTTGCCTCAAATGACTGAATCTCACTGTTGCGGTGAAGGTGCCGATGAGAACTCTTAATATGATGAACGATCCATTCTAGAGAAGCTTCATTTTCAAATATTATGAATCCCGAACCGAGGTATGATGTTTTCCGGTCTTCGTGGCACAGTTCACAAATCTGGATTTGATTCTAGCTGTTTGATTTCAAAAAAATTTGCGACAACGACCTTGTGCGGGTTTGTGGAGGCGACGACAGACCTAGCTGATGGATAATTTAAGGTAGTGTTTTTTAGGGGTTCCTATGTTTTCCTATGTGATCTTTGGATCAACAAAATTGTATTGGGTTTTATCCCTGTTGGGTCTCATATCATTGAATTATCTATGGCCTTTGGGAATTTAATGGGTTATCCCTCTCTACTTTTGGGGGGCTAATCCCTTTGACCCCATGGGCATGTAATGGGTTTTCCCTTACCCAGTTTAAAAGGAGATTCAGTCATATTTTTCTTTTTTTAATAAAGGGTATTGACCCCAATCCTTATGGTAAAAAAAATTAAACTTCAAGATTATCACAATTAACGACTTATGAAAACTTTAGAAATTTTTTTTATCATTATTTCTAGTATAAATTCCTAACTCCACTTAGAACCAGTGATCTTTACAGCACATCTTCCATCCAATTAATGCTGAATGTTTTTCATACCCAACTTTGTTGGAAAATTTCAAAAGTATTTCAAAATACTTCTATTTTTTCTAATAACTTCTTTGTATGATGAATATATTGGATCTTACCTTGAAAGTATTTCCAGAACACTTTCATAAGGATCCTTTTCCATATGATGGGTTCTTAGATGTTTATTAATTTTCCTCTATCTGATGAATCCTCAGAGATATACTCTTCTTCTTCTTCTTTCTAATGAATTTGTATAAATATGTTATATGAATTTGTAATATTCATCTAAATTACTTTATAAAACTATGTATGATGATATGGACCAAATAATTATATCCTATACAACTTTTCAAAAACCTTTAAAACCACTATCCGATGATATTTCATGGAAATTTCAGTCTGATTGAAGGCTACTCAAAAACCTATATATGATAACATCATAAAAAGGATTCTTAAAATAATTAAATTCATGTGTTTCCTCAATGTGATGTATTTTATAGTAAACCTATACTTGATAATTAAAAATATTCTATCTTGTAGAGTTTTTCTTCATAAAATCTTTAGCATGCAAAGTTCAGTTTGATGAAAATAAATTTTGTATAAAATAATTCACAATTACTTTCATCACCTATAACCTTGTTAACAATTTATTTATTTATTTTTCATAACTTATTAAATTTTCTTTTTGATCTTTTAAAATAAAATTTTATATACTTTTTACATATCTTTATTTTACTTTAAATATAAATTTATAATGTTCAAGAACTATAGTTCCACTGAGTTTTGCATTAAATTTAACATTTTCATGACTTAAAAATTTCATAGCTACTTTTAAATTTTTCTTTTGTATTTAAGTTTATTGAAATAACTTTTATAGAATTTTATCTTCATTGAAACATTTTATTTAATCAAAACTAGAGGGAATTATGATGTTTGATCAATAATAAAACATCACTTAGTAATATATAATATAGTTTTTATTATCATTATCTATCCTATGAAACCATAAATGTAATTAGTAAAACATTTATTTCTATTAATAGTATATTAAACTTAGTCTATTCACATCATTCTAATGTCACTATGAACATTATTTCAATGAACTCCCAATATTTTTTCTGTCATATTGCACTTTACATGTTGGTCCATTAGATGGACAATGTTAGATGATTATAGAAAATTTATCTGATTGACTCTGTCACAATGAAATTATAAAATTACATCCATTTAAAACTCTATCAAATAGTGTGACTTGAATACATATGCATGATTACCTTAGACTGATCGACTTTGTTCGATCACCTTGGTATATTGTCCTCTAACTTCTATGCATCTGGCCTCATTTTTCTTATTTTATTCATCACATACTTCTCTGTACATTAGGATTTTACTTCTACATCTGGAAACAATCTCTTTGAAAAATTCTTAGGTAAACTTCTTAAAGAAACTTCATAATGTTCATATTGTTGTTAACATGCATGCTTCTCCAAAAATCAATCATATGTTTGTGAAATTTTGATCAACTCACCAATCATCACAAGTAAACAAAAATTCATAAAATAACTATCTCCGTTCAATTAATGAATAATATCAATCTTTATTAAGTAAATAATACTATTTATATGTTTCTTATAATAATAAGACTTTATTTCTTTCTTTATTTTTCATATAATAATCTAAGATACATAAACTTTATTACCAATATTGGATACTTCAATTTAACCTTCTAATAACTTCTTCATTATAATTTCTTCAAAATATTGACCTTAATGAAATATCTATATTTCATTATAAACTATTGAAAACCAATAAAACTGTTGAAAATATACAACTCATATAAAGAGTGGGATCTTTAATCACCCAATTTATATTTTTTGGAAATACCTTCAAATTAATTTCCAAATGAATATGTTAATATGTGAATCATTCTATCAGTTCATTCTAATGCAATGCGTTATCCATCATTTCAATCTAAGTCTATAAAATCCATGATTGGTGTAGAATAAGTGTATTTTATTTAGATAATATAGTTATCCTTTATTAACTGATCTTGATACCCTATGAAATGGGAACTCATAAAATTGTCTTAAAATGTTGTCCAATTTTATTCTAGGATAAATATAAAAATTGAGATATGAAACAATTGTACGATAAATCATCCTAAAACTCTTGCACTCACTTCAATAAAAAGATTAAATTCATTCAAATGTAAAAAGTATGATAAAAAAACTTGGTGAACTTTCATACTTTTGATTTTCTAATTTTATTTATTAATTCAATTTATCACCCTTTGTATTAATATTTTTATCTTAAGTAACCAAGGAGTAGAGATTAAGAAAAATATACCTTTAGCAATGAAATTTATTTAGGAACATTCCAGAATAATCATATTTATATCAAGTAATGATTTTACAAGAATCTTTTTTATACTTCACTTGTCTCTCCCACAAGGTGACCTTCTTTATGCTCTACATAAATATGAATCTATTCAATAGATATGATTTATGAACTTTATGCTGAGAAATTACCAGAATGGGTATTTATTATATAGTTGTCCTAAATTTTTACAATTTCTACATCTTCACCATGAATGATAATTTTTAATAAATTCCTTTGGAATTTGGAATATAAGATCAAATATAAATTTAATCTTATTTAATTTTTTTTATATTGTATTGAAAACAACCATTTTAATTTTTCCAAGGATGATCCTATTATAAGTTTTCCAATAAACCAACTTAGAAAAAATTCCATTATAAAAACTTTCTTTACAAATATTGTCTAAGGTTGACATACATTTCACTATCTTAGGTTCTCCCCATGAGATTATGCCCCACCTTCAATTCTCAGTTATGAATACAAAAATATAGTAAACAAATATTAAGGGAATAAGGTGGATATTACTAACTTCTTAATGTGAACAACTAGATTGAGATGGTTTTCTCATTCTAGTTTCTAAATCTCCTCTAGTATTCATGCTTGAAAATCTGAACATTAATTATGATTTATCTTGGGAAAGCATGTGACTTTTCAAATTCTCTTGTCATTTGAGTGGATAAATTCTATTATTAACACCCTTTATGTATGATTAATTATTAATCCATTTAAGGACCTAATCTTATTCTAGTAGAATGGTTAAATATATGTTTTTTATATAACCATATTTCTTAAATCTACCACATATAACTTTTTTAAAACAAGAGTTTTGTTTTATTGAAAACCTCTTATATAATTTATCTTAATCACATGGAATCTTTTCTTTCCCTTTTTCAATAACATTTTCTTGTACTAATTCCATTTTCCTCATTCTCTCTAAATCTCCTAGACAGATTACTAACATGTCATTAGGTATGTTGGAAATAGGTTTTTATTTTCCACATGGATTATTCTGAGTGATATTCTACTTATTAATACTTTTATATGTTTTACGTTTATTTAAATTATTTGATTTTGAATCCAAAATCTTCTCACCTAACCTACTTGAAATCTTCTTGGTAGAATTTTTGTTTAAAAAAGTTGTCTACTTACTCCTCAAGGATTCTTATTCTTTTTTAACTAATTTTTACTGTCTCATTTTCTTACTATATTTTGATACATGTTAAGATGAGAATATACCAACCTTGTGATTACTATTATTTCACACTTTATAGATATTTTAAATATTTCTAAATGTATTTGAAGCATACGGATTATTCTGTACCTATAGATGTTTCTTCTTCATCTCTAGCTTGATCCCCCTTAGAATGGGCATCCTTTATTTTATACCATTAAGAGGATTATACCAACAGTCTAATGCACATTGTTTGAATACATTGAAACACTAATATTGAACCACAAACATTTATTATCTTATATATTCTGTATGAAGTTTTTGGGTCCTATTCATAACTTATTGGGATATTCATGGGGAACTAGCTTCTACACTTTTTTTAGTCACCATAGTCATGGTGGTAGGTTATTATCACCTTTATTCATCCATACTTGTTGAGATTTTGTTTTATAAAATTCAATATTCATGATTTTTTTTAAAAAATTATTAAAATATTATATGGATGATACATATTTCTTGAAAACTACTTGAGATAGATCATTGAATAAAGTTATGATATTACTGTCACATGTTGGAGGTATTTTAATATCAGAATCCTCTAATGGGAATTTTTTTATCATCATAAACTTTATATTTCTTATGTTAAGGCTCAATATATGTCTTCTATAGATTAATAAGATTGAATTACAATTTTAGAAATCTCATATTGAGGGTGTTTTGATGATATTCAGTCTTAATCACCTTCTTTTCAAAAACCTCCATTCTTTTAACTTCCTCTAAACATAGTTTAACTTTTTTTTAACAAAGAGTCACGTTTCTTGATAATATTGGATATTAATTTCAATTGAAAATACATGTCATAAATTCCATTTTTAAAATTTTCTTCAAGTTCATGGATATTTTCTTATAGAGTCTTCATAACTTCATATTTCTATTTAGCTGATTTGATCCATTTTTATTCAAACTCTGTGAAATTTATTTCATGATCAATCTTTCTTGATTCAATGGATATAAATTTTTTTGAGATATTTATTCATGATTTAATTTTTTTTGCAAATCCTTCTCCATGTTGTCAACTTCTTATTCCAGTTTGATGATATCTTCTTACTTACTTTGAAAGACTTCAAAAACAAGAGAGACAATTTATTTGGGAATAAAATGTGTAATATATTTCAATATACTAACTAATATATCTTTATGAGTTATATATATATCTTCATCACCAATTATTCTAAGATATGATTCTTGAGTTTAGTTTATGCATGAATTTTTAAATTCCTCAAGATAACTTAACCTTATTGATTCACTAGAGGTAGGAATGTTTTCCTTCTCTTTGGTCGTAATTTGAACCACATGTTATTTACTTTAAAATCCATATATATCTTTTTTGTTACCAAGGCATGTAGAAACTGACAATTACTATTATTCAGGAAAGAGTGGAATCTTATTTATATTTATTTTATCCTTATCTATCATGTTCAAAATAGTATTTGTAAAAATAGAATTTATCTTTGAGATAAAAAAATCATCACCAAAAACACACTTCATTTTTAATATAATAAAGAAAATAAAATATTCAAAAGATAATAACTTAAACATATAGAGCCCAATAGAGTTGAACCAACCTCATGATTCCAATTGAGAGGACTACTTAGGAATTTACTAAACACTAAAACTTGGGGGGGCGGTGTGAATTAGTGTTGGGAACTTTTTGACCAATTATTTATTTTTCCCTTTACCAATTAGAACTATTAGGATCTTGATTCTCCTATTATATTTTCCTTATCATGTGAAAGTATATAAAATAAAGTAAAATATAATTCTAGATATTTTTACAAGGTTTACTAATCAATAAGAGTATCCAATCCTTTCCATGTATAATGATGAAAAATACATAGATTCTCCACTATAATGAGTTACCTGTTATAATGGTTTATATAGGAAACAATACTTATCCTAAGTTTGTTTCCATACACATTAGTAAAAGGATAAAAATAATACAAAATCCTTGGACTTGTGATGACCTCATTCAACTGGTAACTCCTCACTAGTTCTTTATACTGCCTGTATAGATAGTCTTCAAATTATTTTATTAGTTTCTTTGAAACACCATGAAAGTAATCCATATCTTCAGACTTAGGTTGGATATCATAGTGCTACCTTTTTCTTCACTTTATTCTTCTAATTTTACTTTCATAGTAGTAAGAAAGAAACTATTTTTTTTCTTTATATTAACAAACCTAAAGGTTATCTTCCTTTTGTTTTTCCTTTATTTGTAACTTGTCAATCTGATCCTTCCATACGATCCTATCTATCTGATGAATTTTCTTCTGGTGACAGTTCATTCGATCCCTTCTTATGAAACCAGTTTTTCTAATACCAAATGATATGAAACATTTTTCTAGCATCCCTTTGTTTGTTTATTATACTTTTGATCCTTCTAGTGGACTCTTCACACAATTTAAATGATCCATTTTTCTTTATATTGATCATTTAGTACCTATTTGTCTATTTATTCTACTCTATTTGATACCATTTTCTCAATTTTGTACCTATATGTATAATAACTTATGATCCTATTATTCTGGTTCTTGATTAGTTTGAGTGGAGACTTCTCTCTATATGGTACTCCTTACTTCATCCAGTATCTCTTTTTCTAAAACTTAGACCCAAATGAGAATTGATATCACACTACGTGGCCAATACCCCTTATAACACTTTACACGTTAAAAAATAATTAAATCTATAATAATCTCATATCCAAAACCTAAAAAAACCATGTTTAGGGAAGAATAATGTCTCATTTCACAAACTCACCTTTTTATATCCATGGTTTCTCTACAATCTTGAGGAAAGTCACACTCAAATTTGAATTTCCTGCTTCCAAATTTGAATCTCCCACATAATTCTTTCTTCATTTTACCACCATAAAACTTCAAAAAATATAAGAGTAAACCAATATTTATAGTATAATTCATTTGATATCGATGTAACATTTACTCTTCAAACTTCCTAAACTCATATCTAGAATAACAATATTCCTTCATGATTGTTGAAATGTCAAACGTCCAACTCAATATCACTAAAATTTACGGCTTTATAAAAATTTCATAAAGTTATTCGATCATTTTTCCAGTGTGAATACCTAACTCCACTTACAACTAGTGATATTTACAGTACACATTCTATGTAGTTAACTCTGACTGTTGTTCTTAGAAAACTTTATTGGAACATCTCATAAGTCTTTCATTGGAATTTTCATTCATCCGATAACTTCTTTTTCTGATTAATATATTAAATATTCCCTTGAAATTATTTCTAGCATAATCTTAACAAAGATATTACTTCATTGGATAAATTCTATGATGTTTGTTAGTTTTCATCCATCTGATGAACACTTATACATCTTATCTACTCCTTCTATTTCATGACTTCATAGAAGTCATTTAGATGAATTTTTTAATACTCAAGATGTTGTATTTGTAACACTTTGTGTGAAGATACCGCCTAGAGAATTTTGTATGATGCTACTATTCGAAAACCTCAATAAACTATATATGATGATACTGTAGGTAAACATTACCCTAATTAAATGTTTCTCATACAACTTTTTCTAATAAAATTATAAAAATAATTCTTCATTTGATGATCTTCACACGTTTCATCAGTGTGATGAATTTTCTAGGAAAACTATACTCGATCATTTGAAATATTCTATCGGATTGAGTCTTTCTTCATAAATGATTTAGTATGGAAACATTAGTTTGATGAAAAATCAAGTTTGTGTGAAAAATCTCATAATTCCTTTTGTTATATAAAACCTTGTTAACACTTTCTTTGTTTGTTATCCATAACTTCTTAACATAAATTTTTAAATTTTGTACAATTTCATCCGATGGATGTTGTATTAATTTTCATTTCACTTAAATCAGAACTTCATAATATTTAAGAACCATAATTACACTGAGTTATACTATAACTTTAATATATTCATAAACTTAACATTATAAAATTAGTCCTCAACCTCCCCTTTGGACTTAACCTAATTAAACTCTATTTAAGATAATTTTATCTTCATATAAAATTTAGCTTGAATAACATCCACATGATATTTTTATGTTTGATAACTTAGAAAAAATCACTTAGAAATTTATGATATAGTTTATATGATAATTATTTTTCTAATTTAACCATGAATGTAATCAGACAAACGTTTATCTTTACCAGTCATACGATTATCTTAGTCCATTCACATCAGTATGATGTCACCGTGCATGATCTTTTTATGACCTCTAAATATTTCCTCTGTTTGATTGAACTTTTTATCTTGATGCATTTGATGGAATATGTTATATTATTTTGGAAAGATTCATCCAATGGAATATATGATGATGAATTTATAAAATCCCATCCATTGAACAATCCATTCGAAAGTGATACTCAAAAACCATTATCTGATTACCACGGTCCAATAAACTTCGTCCGATCACTATGGTACACGATCCTCTAACTTTAGTTCATATGGTCTTGATTTTATTTTTTATTAATAACATAATTCTTCATACATTCAACTCCAACTTATTTTTTCAGTAATAATATATTCAAAAAATAATTTAGAAAAATTATTAACGAAGCTTCATAAAATTTGTAATATTTTTAGCATACATGATTCTACAAACACCAAGAATAAGTTTGAGACATTAAGATCATCCCACCAATCATTATAAGTAAAATCAAAGTTTTCAAAGAACATTCTCATTTTATGTAATGAATAATCTAAATCTCAAATAATACAATAACACAATTTAGATGTTTCTTAATATAATAAGACTTGAGCACTTCCTTTCTTCTTTATCCATTAATCCAAGCTACACCAGCTTCATTACCAAGATTAGATACTTCAATCAATCCTTCCACAAACTTCTTATTTGAAACTTCTTCAACATGTTGGAATCAATTAAATATCTCAATTTCATTTAAAACCACTAAAAACCAATAAAAACCATGGATTGAAAAAAAATAAAACCAAATTGGGATATTTACCTCATCTCCTCCATATACCGAGAATATATCCTTAGTTCACCTTAGATACTTAAGGATATACTTAAGTATAGAAAAATATTTATCAATTAAATTATCTTTATATATACATATCATGATTATGGAATAAGAAACATCAATCCTAGTATATAACATGATTTAAATGATTGATTCTATCGCAAAATCACATGAGATATTACCCATTATCTCTATTTCTTATTGTGTATGAGGACATATTTTCTTTAAAGATATATACCATATGATACTAGAACCAATCACTTCTTGGATTATTCCATATTAAATATATTTAGTATATAATCAATTTATATTACTTAACTCAACCCAATCATACTCTTAGATCTAGAATGAATGGTCTTGATACCAAGGTTATAGGATGACTCGCCTAAGTACTTCATAGAGAAACACTTGTTCAACTAATATAACTTATTTTAATATTATTATATCATTTCCAATAAGTAATATGTTATTTACATATAATACTAGGATAATAATCACACTCCCACTAAACTGATTTTAAACACATTGATGACATTTATTTTTAATGAAACCAAATTCTCTTATGGATTCATCGAACTAAATGTGTAATATCCCAAGGAAATAAAGAATATGACATTTTCATATTTATTAATATTTAACATCCCAGGTTAATAAAGAATATGACATTTTTATATTTATTAATGTTTGTGAATTAAATATTAATTTTAATTCCAAGGGGATTCTATGTCAAATAGTGTACTCAACATGAAACAATGGGTTTCTTTTAAATTTTAAGTTGCACACAACTTTGAGTTATACCAAAAAATAATATAATAATATTATTATTTTAAATAGTAGTTAACACATAGCCATTGTATTGGAGAGAATGAATAGAACTAACTAAAATATGATTATACATGTTTTTTAAATGTATTTACATTTATCTAATAAATTTTAGTGGATTAAAATAAGAATAAATCCAAATTTAGGCATGAAATACTCTAATATTCTTTAAAAGGCTGATTTACTGCCTTTTGACGGAGAAGCCTTTTTAAAAATAGTTTTTGTCAATTTTATATGTTCCATTTTAAAAAATAAACTTCTTATTCATAATTTATAAATCAAAATTTACTTTGGGTAAAATTTTGGTATTTTTCTGATAAAGTTCATTTTTTGATGAATAGTGAAAAATAATGCATTTTAATTCAAAAATGCCTTATAATCTAATTTATTTATATAGTTAAAATATTTATTGGTTTTAAATTGTAATTAGATTATATTTTTACTATTAATCCAATGTTTTTCATTGGAAGCAATTTCACCTTGAAATTGTACATAAACAAGTGTCAATTTTTTGATAGTTATTATTTCTTAAAAACATGTTTTTTGGTTTTGAAAACAGAAATTAATTTTAAATTAATTTATGAAAATTATGTGTTTTGAATTTGGTAAAATGGATTCCATATTTGGAATCATTAGGTCCAAATTGTGTAAATAGATAACTTTTATTTTTAGACATTATGAATAGTAACTTGAGTAAATATTTTATTTACAATAGTTAAAGGGTAAATATGGTAAATAAGGGTAAAAAATAATATTATAATTATATTAAATTACCTTAACATGTATCCTAAATATATTTTATGATACATTTCCAACCATGGGAATCCTTGGGTCGATTTTGGGACCCCATGGAGCCACTTGTAAGTGAAAATAACATTTTATAAAAATTAATTTAAAGTTAAGGAAAATTTAACATAAACATATATCTTTTAGTAAAACGATTTTTATATGTGGTTATATAAGTTATATTTTCAAATATAAATATTAATTAGAATGATACAAATTTTTTTTACATCATGGTATTTTATTTATAATTTTTAGATATCATATAAATAAATTTATGTATCACACAATGATAATGGAACGATTACCTCATTAATCAATGTTTTAAATAAATAAGATTATAAATATTTAAATAAATGTATTTTGAAACTCTTTATGCCATACATTAATTTTATGGATTATTATGAGTTTTTTATATTTTAATTAATTAAGTTTATTTAATTTATCAAGTTGTATGGAGTTTTAAAAAGTCATGATTTGAATAGTATAAAAAATGTCATAAATGAGTTTTTAAATAAATTAATATTTTATTAAATGATAAAATATTCCTAAATATATATGATTCATAAAAATGAAATATATAATGTTAATTTTTTTATTAATGATTCGTTTTGGATCTCTTTACATTTTATAGTAAATATATTAACCATATAGTAAGAATATACAAGAAGAAATGGTAAATGATAAAAAAGTTAACAAAGGGTTAAATAAAAAAGATAAGGATTAAAAAAGATCCAAAACATGTCTAATTATTATTGGATGATTTTATTTATACATATATTAATCTTAAATTATAATTTAATGAGTTTTAGACCTTTTTAAACACAAAATAATTTTATAATAAAATAATACTTTCAAACTTTCCTAATGAGCCCCTCCTCCCTCTTATAAAAAGACAGCACCTCTAACCCATTACTCACACCTCTCAATCACCTTGGATCATCCAAAATATACTCCAATAATCTCCCAAAATCCCTCTATTATACATATAAGACTTAATTTGGGAATAAGGCATTTCAATAAATCTTTTTGGTTCAAACCAAAGGGAGTTACCAGATTTAAAGGTAACATCTTCTCTCAAGTTCTTTTATTTTATTTTCCTTCTCCAACCCCCTAAACTCTCTTTATTCTTTTATTTTATAACAAAACCAGTATCTTAAATATACTAGTATATTGTTATGATAATTATTATAACAACACTTCCACACACCTCCATCTAATGGATATGAACATAATGTTTCTTTGGATGATGAACTACTACCTCCTGAAACGATGACTGTTCAATTATCTCCTACTGCTTATCACGGTGGTTATTATATTGGAACTGAATTTATATGATATATATATATATATATTTATATTTTCTATATTATTTTTTATTTTTCATTTATATCATACCTTTATTGTTTCCACAATGGGTAAATACGATAATTTCATTTGAGGAAGTGCGGACTACCGCCCCCTCAAAGTGATATGACTCACTCATGCCATAAGTGGAATGTAAAAAGTATGGAGTTAATGAAATTATATATTATATTATAATAGAATTATAATATAAAAATTTATCATTAATTTTTTATTCCTTTAAATATGAAATAGAAATTAAAGTAGAGTTCATGTGTACATACAACTTACCGTCTCCATGAATGGTGCATTTCATTTCTTATCTCCAAATGTTATGTAATATTATAAATACACACACACACACACAAACACATATATATATATATATAAATTTAATATATATGATATATATGATATCTAAATCATGAGTATAATTCTAGAGATAATGGAATTTTGACAACATGGATAACTTGTAATTATATGAAGTTCATTTTTGCTTCAAGTACCAAATATCAAAAAAACAACCGTTATTAACTTAAATGATTATGTAACGTTTATAAAATGGTAATAAGTGATATAAAAGGAATAATTAACTTGAAAAAGGTTCTAAATAAAGTACAAATTAACTTTATTTTATTATTAAGGATATTAAAGAACGAACGAGTCATTTCGGATACGGGGTAATAATTATCCTTAACCCAATTTCCATTCATTGGGTTAAAATTTTACTTCTTGATTATGTCGTTCTATGATTATGTGAGAAATAAATTTGGTTATTATATATTGTATTTATAATTTATTTAGGTGTACTTGTACTGAATACACATAATCAATCTATTTTATTCACAAAATGATCTTTGTAAGGGACTACGTCTCAATCTCCTTTCATTGAGGAATGTATTGATATTGTGCACCTTTATAATCATATTAGGTGTATATACTACCCTTTGACATATTATATAATGAATATCATTATTATCATGATATTATAATATTTTTTTATGTTATTCTGTAATTATTTTTATTCAAGTGCTTCTCAATTGTTACGAGACTCTTTCACTAAAACATCATTTTAAAAGTTTTGGAGAATTATTTTACTAGATATTTCTTATTAATGTCCATGTTTTCCAAATGGTTTTAAGGATTTATTTATATGTACATTAAAGTTTTAAAATTATAATTCCTTTAAAGGTTTCAAAGTGGTATGGGACAATTTTATTTAAAATATCTTTATTAAATGTTTTAAATTGTTTTGGAAATGGATTGACTCTTTTTGTATCCTGAAATGTTATATTGTGATTAGAATGTGGAAATGTTATCTTTAATTTATACTTGTTTTATGTGTTATGAATATTTTATGGTTCTTGGGAATTTTTTATTTAAATGGGTTGTTCTGTGATAAACCTAGGGCAAGTGAGCCTGAGATAACTCTCCAATGCATTAGGTAATGTGACTAAGGTAAACGTTAATGTTTATCCTAAGAGATTTTGGGAATATACTTTGATGGGTATTATAATGTAACTCTCTACATAGTTGTGAAAGCTACAACATAAGTATGTTATGGATTACACAACTTAACTTTTATGATTTATGATTTCCATTTGTTATTCATAAATCTTATGATTTTCTGTGGTATGTTAATGATTGAAAAGTATAATTTCATTGATTTGTATGTATTGATGAACTAATATTTTCTTTCCTTATTTTATAACCCTTATTGAGATTTTTATTCTCACCCCAGGTTTTGGAAATGTTTTTCATAGGGTATAAGGATGGTTAAATGAAATGAAATATTGAAGAATATGTATATCAAGAAAAGAATTCTTGTTTTTTTAAGAGTTTTTATTTTATGAAAAAATGGATACTAAGTAGAAGTGTCTACTCTGTAATATTTGAGATGTAATATAATAGTTATGGAATAATTCTATAAAACTATAAACCTGAAAAGATCCTCATTGTGGATTATTTAATTAATTGAAGATTATTTAATGTTTAAGGATGCGACCTTATAGTTAGTATCATAGGTTGATTTAGACAACTTTAGGGATTAGAAGTTTTTTTAGACACATGGTTAGTCTCTATGTATACTCCTTAAGTTAAATCCTTATTTTGTAATTTTTTCAGATCAAGTAATGTCTGTTACAAATGGAAAGAGGAGGATCTCAAATGAAATTCTTATCTCTTCCTGATGACTTGCTTGAAATAATTATTACAAATTCATGTCCAGACAATTCTGAAACATTTTCTAACATACAACTCAATTTCAAGCAATTATTTTAGATATCAAACACCTCCTCTATACCTCAATACCATCATAGATCATGGTTTGTATTTAATCAAATCCCATTTTCTCAATATTCTCAAATTTTCAGGAAAGGTAAAAATTATCAAATAATTATCAAATATTTTACCATATCACAAGATTTTGAAGCATATTATGATTTTACAAAAGGTTCTGAAGAAGGATTACCTTGTGCAACCTATTTATATTTTATTTTAAATTATAGTCTTCAGCACATACTTATGGTATTTTAAAAGGACCATTAATTTAATGTTTCAACTCTAAATTGGTCCGAATGTTTTATAAAAAGAAATTTTTATGAGATGTTTTGAAATTATATGTCATACATGATTATTTTCCGAAACTATTTTTCCGTGAGTACCCATATGACCCAAGTTGTACAAGGTGTATTTGGAAAAACGTAGTAGATTATTTTTAAGGATCTATAAATAATTTTTTGCAATGCATGGACCATTTATCTACATGAACATGATTAAAATGAAACTAGGTGGACACCATGATTAAGGTAAGATGTTATTTCTTTAAGAATAGTGTTATTTTATGGAGTAAGAAAATGTAAATATATATAAGTATTCATGAATGAAGATATTGAGGTCATTATAAGTTTGGATGAAAATGATAGGTATAAGACAACCATTGAGGTTAAATCATGTTAGGGTTATTTTTGAGTTTTATAAAATGGAACAACATGTAAGATGAGTGACAAACCGTCACGTCCGGCAAGGCCGCATGAATATAACTTACAATCGAAGGGCGTTAAGAGCGCATCACCTACCACTGGCCTACGTGAAGCCTCTAGTTAATATGATTTATTATTTTTAGTTAAATGATTTTATGGATCAAGAATAATTTGATTTTGGGAACTTAGGTTTTATCAAATGTATATCCTTAGTATAGGAAAATTATTTGGTGATTAAGTGATAAAGGTTATTTTGAAAGATGTTCTCTCTTTTGGGAAAACTATATGCCTAGGGAAAATAGAATACTATGGGATTTCATTTTTGGAGTAATGGTTGAAAATTTATTTTGGAAGAATCTATGATTTTATTGTGGAAATATGATGATTTGGGTTATTTATGGAAATTATTAACATATCATAGAGAATATACGATTAGGTTAATTATTTTTCATTATGGGACTTTAAGAGTAATCAATGTTATTTGGAGATAAATGTTAAGATTTTTGTGGAAGACTATTTGATCAAATCCTTATGAGTTTTTGGTTTCAATCTTATTTGGATTATTTTGAAGATTTTTTAAGGACAATCTGGTATTGAATGGTATTTATTAAACTTTGGGCATTGTTTGTTCAATTTTAGAGATGAAGAGTAGTATTTATTTTTATAAAAGATTATAATTTTTGGGAATTATATGATGTTGTACTAACCATTTTGGTTTTGGTTAATGTATAAAGATAGGGTAAATATATAGTTCATCTTTTGTGGATTATGTGATTTTATAGAAGTTGATTCTAGCGCTTCAGGTGTGACCAAGTCATCTAAAATACTCATCATTTGGAGAAAATATGAGTTTTTTGTAGAAAATTTTTAATGGATGAAACTATACTTGAAAATTAAGTATATTTCCTTATGTTCTTAGTAAATCTCATAAATAAATTCTCCAACATTACTAAAGGAAACTTAAAACAGAAAAATGCAGTCTGTTTACTTTTCTTATTCGAGAATCAATGACCATTTCACCTATCACAAGTTTGTGGTTTTCCTGTTGTTAACTTTTTCCTAGTAATGTTTTTTATCACTCTCCATCAGAACATGACAATTAGTTTCTCCTATAAATCCATGTTTTCATACATGGAATCCTAGTATGTGTTATCTCAGGTGACCTTTGGACTTCTCTTTCTTTCTTTTAAAGTGATAGTTTTATTGACTCTTTTAATGATGTGGGACTTTTAATGAAGTTTCCGAGCCAAATTTTAAAATTGTGAGGATTCAATTCTCAAAATTGGGGAAAGATGTAACATCCCTGGTAAATAAAGAATATAACATTTTAATTTTTATTAATATTTAACATCCCTGGTAAATAAGAAATATGAAATTTTCATATTTATTAATATTTAACATCCCATGTAAATAAAGAATATGAAATTTTCATATTTATTAATATTTTTGAATTAAATATTAAATTTACTTTCAAGGGGATGCTATGTACGATAGCATACTCAATACCCAACAACAGGTTTCTTTAAAATCTTACATTTCACAAAACATTGTGTTATACCGAAAAAATATAATAATAATAATAATATAAATGGCAGTTAACGCCTAGCCGTTGTATTAGAGAGAATGAGCAGAACTAACTAAAATATTATTATAAATGTTTGTTAAATGCCTTTACATTTATCTAATAAATTTCATAGGCTTAAAATAAGAATGGATCTAATTTTAAGCATGAAATACTCTAATATTATTTAAAAGGTTGATTTAACGCCTTTTGATGGAGAACCCTTTTTAAATATAGTTTTTGAAAATTTTATATGTTTTATTTTACAAAAGTAAAATTATTCTTTATAATAGGGTAATAAAAATTTACTCTGGGTAATATTTTGATATTTTTATGACAAAGTTCATTTTTTGATGAATAGTGAAAAATACAACATTTTAATTCAAAATTTCCTTTTAATATAATTTATTTATATAGTTAGATTGTTTTTTTATTGTATTTAAAATGTAATTGGATTATTTTTTACCATTTAATATAATTTTGTTCATTGGAATAAATTTCACCTTGAAATTGGACATAAACATGTGTCAATATTTTGATAGTTATTATTTCTTAAAAACATGCGTTTTGGTTTTGACAATGAGAATTAATTTTAAATTAATTTCTGAAACTTCTGTGTTTTGAATTTGGAAAAATGGATTCCATATTTGGAATGAGGATGTCAAAATTGTGTAAATATCTAACTTTTATTTTTAAAAATTATGAATAGTAACTTTAGTAAATATTTTATTTACCCCAGTTAAAGGGTAATTTTGTTAAATAAGGGTAAAAAATAATATTATAATAATATTAAATTACCCTAACACATGTCATAAACCTATTGGATGATACATGTTTGACCATGGGAATATTTGGGTAGATTTTGGAACCCCATGGAGCCACTTGTAAGTGAAAATGACATTTTATAACAATTCATTTAAATTTAAGGAAAATGTAACATAAACATATATCTTTTAGTAAAAAAATTTTTATATGAGGTTATATAAGTTATATTTTAAACTATAAATAGTCATTATAAATATAAAAATATTTCTTACATCATGTTATTTCATTTATAATTTTTAGACATCAGATAAATAAATTTATGTATGACACAATGATGATGTAACGATTACATCATTAATGAATGTTTTAAATAAATGAGATTATAAATATTAAAATAAATTTATTTTGATACTTTTTATGCCATAAAATAATTTTATGGATGATTATTACTTGTTATATTTGAATTAATAAAGTTTTTTCTAATTGATAATATTTTTATGGAGTTTTAAAAAGGCATGATATGAATAGTATAAAAATTGACATAAATTATTTTTTAAATAAATTAATATTTTATTAAATGATAAATAGTCCTAAAAATATAAGATTCTTTAAAATGACATATATAATTTTAGAATGTAATTAATTATTCATTTTGGGTAACTTGGTATTTTATAGTTAATATATTAACCATATAATATGAATATACAAGAAGACATGTTAAAAGATAAATAAGTTAATAAAGGGTTAAATAAATAAGATAAGGATTAAAAAATATCCAAAACCTGTCCAATTATTATTGGATGATTTTATTTAAACTTATATTCATCATATATTTTAATTTAATTATTTTTGGACCTTTTGAAACCAAAAATAATTTTATAATAAAATAATACTTTCAAACGTTCCTAAAGATCCCCACCTCCCTCTTATAAAAGGACACCACCTCTAACCCATTATTAAAAATTCTAAAGCCCCTTGGATCATCAAAAATATTCTCCAATAATCTCCCAACATCCCTATATTCCACATATAATTATTAATTTGTGAATAAGGAATTTCAATAAAGCTTTTTGGTTCAAACGAAAGGGAGTTACCCGATTTAAAGGTAACGTATTCTCTCAAGTTCTTTTCTTTTATTTCCCCTATCCAACCCCCTAAACTCTCTTTATTCTTTTATTTTATAAAAAAATAGTATCTTAAATATAATTGGATTCTTTTATGAGATTTATTCTAACTACACTTCCACACACCTCCATCTAATGGATACAAACATATTGTTTCTATGAACGACGAACTACTGCCTCACGAAACGATGATTATTCAATTATCTCCTACTGCCTCTCATGATGTCCATTATGATGGAACTGTATTTATATGATATATATATATTTTTTATATTTTCAATATTCTTATGTATTTTTCATTTAGATCACATCTTTATGGTTTCCATAATGGGTAAATACGATAATTTCATTTGAGGAAGCGCGGCCTGCCGCCCCCTCAAAGTGATATGACTCCTTCATGAAATAAGTTGAATGTATAAAGGATCGAGTTAATGAAATTATATATGATATTATATTTTAATTATAATGTAAATATTTATAATTAATTTTTCATTCCATTAAATATGAAATATAAATGAAAGTAGTGTTCATGCGTACGTAAAACTTATCATCTCCATGAATGGTGCATTTCATTTATTATCTCAAAATGTTACGTAATATTATAAATAAAAATATATATAAATGATATAAATGGTATATATTGTATCTAAATATTTATTATAATTATATATATAATGGATTTTTTACCTCATGGACAACTTGTAATTATAAGAAGTTCATTTTTGAATCAAGTACCAAATATCGACAAAACATCCCTTATTAACATAAATTATTATGTAATTTTTATAACATGGTAATAAGTGATATAAAAAGAATAATAAACTTGAAAAAGGTTCTTAATCAAGTATAAATTAAATTTATTTTGTTATCCACGAGATTAAAGAATGAACAAGTCAAGTCGGACATGAGGTAAGGGAACTCCTTAACCAAATTTTCATTCTTTGGGTTAAAATTGTACTTCTTGATTATGTCGTGCTATGATTATGTGATAAATAACTTTTTTTTAATATCTTGTATTTATAATTGATTTATGTGTACTTATAGTGAATACACATAATAAATCTATTTTATTTATAAAATGATCTTTGTAAGGGACTACATCCTAATCTCCTTTCATTTAGGCATGCCTTGATATTGTACACCTTGATTATCCTATACATTGTATATACTACCCTTTTACATATTATATCATTAATATCCTTATTATCATTATATTATAATCTTTTTTTATGTTATTATGTAATTATTTTTATTCAAGTGTTTCTCAAGTGTTACGAGACTCTTTCACTGAAACATCATTTTAAAAGTTTTGGAGATTTATTTTACTAGATCTTTCTCACTAATCACCATTTTTTCAAAATAGTTTTAAGGATTTTTTTATATAGACATTAACATTTTAAAATGTTAATTCATTTAAAGTTTTCAAAATATTACGAGACACTTTGATTAAAAAATATCTTTATTAAATGTTTTAATTGGTTTTAGAAATGGATTGGATATTTTAGTATCTTGAAATATTATATTGTGATTGGAATGTGGAAATGTTATCTTTCCTTTATGATTGTTTTTTGTGTTATTAATATGTTATGGTTATTGTAAATTATTTATGTATATGGGTGGTTCCGTGATAAATCTAGGATGGGTGAGCCCGAGATAGCTCTCCAATGCATTGGGTAACATGACAAAGGTAAACATTAATGTTTCTCCTAAGAGATTTAGGGAATATACTATAATGGGTATTCCAATGTAACTCCCTATGTAATTGTGAAAGATACAATGTAATTATATGCATGACATAAGTTACCTTTATGATTTATGATTTCCATGTGTTATTCATAAATCTTATGATTTTTTGTGGTATGTTAAACATTCAAAAGTATGATTTCATTGATTTGTATGTATTGATGAACTATTGTTTTATTTCCTTGTTTTATAACCCTTATTGAGATTTTTAGGCACAACCTATGTTTTTGAGATGTTTTTCATTGGGTATACAGAAGGTTAAGAGAATGTAATTATTCAAGAATATGTATATCAATAAGATAATTCTTGTTTTCTTTTAAGAGTTTTTATTTTATGAAAAAATGGATATTGAGTAAAAGTGTCTACTTTGTAATATTTTAGATGTAATGTAATAGTTATGACCTAATTATTTAAAACTATAAACTGAAAAATATCCTCATTGTTAATTCTTGACTTAACTCAAGATTATGAAATGTTTAAGGATGGGCCCTTACAAAATTTTTCATAAAATAGATTATTAACTCAATCTATAAATGGATCTTTAAAACTTGAATAAATTTTTGGCATTACATGGAGTCATAAACCCTTCTATTTTTTTCATATATACATCTACATGAAGGGTACTATTCAGGAAGGATATTTTAATACCCATTTTAAAAATATCATAGTCATGGAAATATTATATAGCAAGTAAAATTATATTGTATTTAAACATGACCACTGGAGAAAAGGTCACATCATAGTCAATTCCTTGATGATGTTTAAATCATTTATCCAATAGATGTGATTTATAGGTACTCACTTTTCCTTACACATCCAATTTTCCTTAAAATGCTCATTTTCACATAATGGGTTTTACATCAATGGGAAGTTCGACCAAAACACAAACATGATTTTGATACATGGAATCTATCTTAGAATTCATGGATTCTTACCATATTTTTTCTTTTAAGAAATTTACTACTTCCTTGTAGTAAAGATAATAATTATTTTTAACCAATAATGAGTCACCATCCTTAGTGACTAGTAAATAATATATTTTTGGTTCTATAACTTCTTTGGTGATATTATAAAATACCAATATTCCAAGAAAAAAATATTAAAAATAGACCTATGGAGTGTGTTCTTATACCCAATATTGTGTTTCTTGAGAATTAACTTTAGCGAAGTCAATATTTATCCCACAATCCTTCTTGATGATGTTCTTACTTCTAATAAAATATCTTTTTTTGCCAAAATTACATTATTTTCTGATGGATCATATAGATAATATCACTTGGTTTACTTGGGATATTATATAAAGGTAATTTTTTCCTTAGGGTCCTAATTTGTTTCTTGAATTGGCTTTAACAAACACCTCACAAACCCATACATGAGTATGTTGAAAGTGGGTCTCTTTCCACTTTTTAACACAAAGGTAACACCATTTAACACTATAGTTGGTAAATGGTTTAGCGTGTATGTTACTACATGTAATACATATCCCTAAAAGGAAAATATAAGATCTTCATGACTCATTATCAACCTTAACTTGTTTAGTAAGGTATAGTTTCTCCTCTCCTTGAGACTATTCCACTATGGTGTATAATGTAGAGTGAGTTGAGATAAAATCCCATACTCCCATATAAAATAGATAAATTCTTGGTTAAGATACTCACCACCTCAATCATACTGAAAATTATTTATTTAATTTCTAAGTTGATTCTATACTTTATTCATGAACTATTTGAATTTCAAAAAATATTCCAACTATACCTCATTAGGTATAAATAACCATATCTACTAAAATCATCAATAAAAGTTATAAAGTAAGGATACCCACCTATAGCTTCTACTTAAAAAGATATGTACACATCAGTGCATGCCAATTATAGAAGCTCTATAACCCTTTCACCCTACCCACCAAAAGCTAACTTGGTCATTATTCCTTATAAACTATCAAGTGGATTTATTTAGAAAGAATCTAAATAGCCTTCTTGATGTATCTTTGTGAAATGATTCTCATTTTCAAGACCAAGGTGGAAATTCCACAACTGATTGTGAAATGATTCTTGTGAGTTTTTTTTATCAATTACTGATACTTAATTTTCATAGTTAAATAAATAAAAACCATTATTTAAATGTTTCATACCATAATATTTTTTGTATTTGTAAATGAAAAAAACCCTTATTACAAAACCTGAAAAATAAAACTATCAATATATAGGAAGGATATAGAATTTTTTTTGCTAACAATTGATACATAGAAATGATGTATGACCCTATAACACTTTGAGAGGGGAGAGGTGAATTAGGGTGTCAAATTTTTCTTTAAATGATACATATCTTTCCCCCACATTGGTAGGAACATCTTAAACCAGTCTGATGGAATCATTAAATTATCAATCACCTAGATAAATAAATAGAAATAAAACAGAATAACTTTACTTGGTTCACCACTAAGGGCTAGTAAAAGGAGAATAAACCAAAAATGCATCAGTCATACATGAATCCACTAATATTCACTAGTTATTATGGATTATAATTGTTTGAACATGGTCACTCTATTCCAATCACAACACCTTTACATGATTTTTTGGTATAACAACCTACCTCTCTTAGATCTCTTCCATCGACCCCCTTACTCATTGCCTTGGGTGAAGTCTTACTTAGTTTATTGACTTGAAGGTCACATCAATAGATTGACCATATAAGTCTTTTTCCCTGATTTTCACAAGACTCTACTTGCACAAAATTTGAGAAATGATTCATTTGAAATAATTTTTAACTAAATGAGATGTTCAAATATACTATTTGTGAAGCCCATAGACTTCATGAAACTCCCTTTTTTCTTAGAATATGTGTCATCCTTCACTAACCCACTTAATTTTATGAATCTCATAGCTTTCACGAAGTTACTATCCTACATGAAACTACTAACCATCATGAATCTCCCAGTCTTCAAAAAACTTTATTTTGTGAAATTCCATAGTGTCAATTAGTTATTAACCATGATTTTCATAAAGATTAATTTCACTAATATTTTCATATTTTCAAATTAATTACCTTCATGAAGCACCTTTGCGATATTAGATAATTTCACCTTTTTTTGGAAATTCTATTTGTTTTTTCTGAAGATGAGAGGCTGCCTATTTATAGAAATCACCTATTGTAAATATTTTAAGCTCACAATATCCTTTTCATGAAGCACTATATTCAAGTTTAAAAAGCTCATTTTTGTCATGACACTCTAGTGAAAATTTACCATTCATAAAGATTCTCGTAATTTCATATCTTTTAATATTTTCTTCACACTCATCTATTCACCATGAAACCTTTATTTCAAACCTTTAATCCTTAAAAAAATATTTTGGGTTTCTTCACGAATCTCCAAATATTTGTGATAATCAATGAGAAATCCATGCCTTTCCCATATTTTTAAAGATCCAGTATTGGAAATCCACACTTCACAATGCTCTCCCCTTTCTACATATTTTGAGATCCAAAAATATAGAATACACTAAGAAATGAAACCACCTTCATCATTAAAGCCACCTACACCATAAGATCACTTGAAATAAAAAATCATTGATCAACCCTGTGTGGATTGAAAACAAACACAAAAGAACCTATTTCCAACTTTGAAAATCCTTAGTCCCAAAAATATCATCATTTGGGTTCATTGGTAATTTTTAGATAAATTCAATAAAGCACCAAACTCTAGAAAAAACTTGATAAGCATTAAAAACTCTTCCATCACTCAATTATATGTGAGAAAATATCGGTTTACAAAAAAGAGTGTAAAAATAGAATTTCATCCCTCGATAGACCACTGAACAATCCTAAAACCTACAATTAATTGAATTTTACTTATCTTACCATTTGGAAATAAGACCAATGAAAATTTATTTGTAATTTTAGTGATTAAAAAACTATCCCTAAATATTATCTCTCCCATAGACCCACATCACATCCAAAATTATATTAAAATAGTTAACAAAAATGGGGATATGGGAAAAATCGTAATCTCCTCATGCATTGTGAGGTGGATGAACACCAAGATTCAACTGATGTTTCTCAAGTATTGGAACTATGAAAGGAATAGTTAGGATGCCATCCACATTACCATTAGTTCAAATATGCTCCATTTCAATAATTACTTGTTAATTTTTTTTGATAAAGTGTTATCTGATCTCAATATGTTTGGAATGAGAGTGTTGAACTAGATTTCTCATAAGATCGATCATGCTTTTTTTTTTCACTGTGAATTACCATCAGTTATTTCACCTCATTACCAATATCATTCATTTTTTGTTTCATCTACAATATATGAGTGAACTCATTTTCCATAGAGATATATTATACTTCTTCCATACTAATATAATTTAATTTTGGTTTCTTTCTCAACCATCCCACACATTTGTTTCCAATGAAGAATTCACCCACACCATAGAACTTTTGATCCAACACATCTTCATCCCAATAAACTTTAGAAATGATGATAATTCATTATCTCTTCCTACATAAAAGAATAAACCAAAGTTTATAATACCTTTAATATTAATCATTATTCTTTAAACTATTGTAAAATTATTTTCCCTCACATTACTTTGTAATCAAGATACTAAACATGTTGAAAATTTGATATATGGAAATGTTGTAGTCATATATAATAATCTTCTTATGATCCTCCTATATATGGTGGGATCCAAAAATTTACCATCCTTTTCATTTCCAAGTTTTTTCCCAACCAAAGTTGGAGTTGATATTAGTTTGGAGTCATGTATATTTAATTTATTCAAAATCTCCATATATAAATTTTCTGATAAATGATGGTATAATCATTCTTTTTAATCACCTATAGCCCTAAAAAGAATACGAGTTCACCAATTACAAACATTTAAAATTTTGATTACATGTGATTAGAAAATTCTTCCACTGATAAATTCTTTCTTCCACCAAATATAACATCATCCACATACACAAGCACCATAAATTGATCTCTTTGAGAATTCATTTCATAGAGAGTATAGTCAAAATCTACTTTTTAAATTGTATTTTTTCAGATAAGTATCTAGTCAAGAATACCATTATTGTGCTAACTATTTTGCACTATAAAGATATTTCTTTAATTTATAAACCTTTTTTTCATCATTAACAATTATAAATCCCACTGGTTTTTTAATGTAGTCTTCTTTTTCAAGAACACCATTTGAGAAAGGAATTTTGACATCTATCTAATAAAATTTTTACCCTATTTTAATTTCCATGCCTATGGATATCCTAATTGAATCTAGTCATGCAACAGGAGAGAATGCTTCTTCAAAATAAATTCCTTAAATATATGCATAACCTTCACATACCATGTGATCTTTGTTTCTGATCATATTTCCTAACTCATCAATTTTTTTTTGAATATCCACTTTGTTCTAATCACATTGTGATTTTATGGTTTCTTAGCAAGATCCCAAATCTATGTTTTTTTAATCAGATCTAGTTATTTAACCATTGATTCATCCTTTACTTCTTCTTCAAAAGAGGTTGTTTTCACAGTTGATATAATGGTAGAATGCGATTCTTTACTTATTCTTCATATCTGTGTAGGTGCGGTCCAATACCAAATAATGTCTGATTGATCAAATTTTCCTCTTCTATTTATCCTATGAGTTTCTAGTAGAGATTATTCATAAATGGTTTCATCTTATGAATTTAATTATGAATCATCGTTATTTTGAGATCCCTATATATTGGGAAATACTTCCATAATTTTTGCATTTGAGTATGTCCCTCTTCCACTTTCTTCTTCATATCCAATCATATCATTATATGAGCTCCCTGATATATTCATAGTTTTATTCCTAATGATTTTGAAATAATTTATCTCTAAAAATATTTCTAAGATTATTATTGTATCATTTTTAGGATTCAATCTTCATTTAGTATCCATGGAACATTCTCTCATCTCCAGTATCCCCATAATTTTCTTGATTTCCTTCATTGTTTCGGATGAAACATTTACTTCCAAAAACATGAAAATAATTTAGTGATGGATTAATTCCATTACATATCACATATTTTGTCCTTTCCTCTCCTATAAATATTCCTATTCTATTTTTCAACTTGAAAAACCTCTTTATAATAATTAAGATAAATACAACTCTCAATTTTCATAGTTTTGTACATATTATTCACCTATCAATTTCTGCATTCAACGAACCCATTTTATTAAGGTGTTATTGAAGAAAAATCATGCTTGATCTAATTTTTTTGAAGAAATTTTAAAATTCAATGGATGTATACTCTATTCCATTATCAGATCATAAAATCTTGATTGTGCAGCTAATTTTATTCTCAACTTTACAGAGATATCTCTTCGTGCAATCATGCACTTTCCATTTTCACTTCATAAACATCACACATGACATTATACTATAATAATCAATAAAAAGAATGTAGTACCTATATTCACATGTTCTATCCACATTTATTGGTCCACAAACATCTGTGTGGAAGATATCAAACAGATTATACACCCTTTAGTTATATAGACAATAAGTATTTTGAACCATATTTTCTTGTATGCAAGCATCACATGTATTTTCTTGATCACATTTCAAAATAGAAATGTTGAAAATATCCTTTATCTTTGATATTTTATCTATCATTTTTTATTAATGTGACCTAACCACCGATTCCACAATTCATTTTCCTCTTCAATTATTAAGATACAAGTGTTTTATTTATTTTCAACCTGTTATAATTTACCATCTATCTTATAGCCTTTAATGAGATAATTACCAATCATCCCTTTGTTAGTGCACCCCTTATGATTAAATGTCACTATTAGTCCCGATTCATAGAGTTGAATCACACTCAAAATATTGTGACATTAATTTTCCACATAGAGAAATTATATCTTCATTAGATCATCATTTTATAATTCTGTATTTCCACTAACTTTGATCTTTAAGTCACAATAATTGATGAATCTCACTATTCCATTAACACTTTTATTAATATTTGTCAAAAAATATTCTTTTTCTGTCACGTGGGATGAAAATTTTCTATTAAGAATCCAGGTGATAATATTCTTTGAATCTTTGAGAGTTATTTTTTTCAGGTTGTCTTTTCAATATTCTTCTTTTCCTTCCATGAGAATCCCAATTGAGTATAGGAAAAAGACGGACTCCCTAATCTCTTTTCAATATGTATGGTTGAATAATACTCATATTATTATTCTAGTTAATAATACCTATTTTCAAGGGTAATTATGATTGGTTGACCGATATAAACTTGTCACAAATTTATGGAGTTTTTGTTTCCTAATTTCCTAAACATTTAATGAATAAATTTATGGGAAAAGTTAGAACAATGAAAAAAATATCCATAGAAATTATATACTCTATATGATGAAGGATATGGTCTCATTATCCATTGTTGACTACCAGGTGATTCCCAATCTAGATATCTCCTTGTCTCTTCATAGTATGACACGGTATGACCCAGAAAGACATAGAATTGACATTTTATAAGAGAAAATATTTTCTCATTCACATTCCTCCACATGTCCGCTTCTTTTGAATATGAATTTTATTACTGATCACTCTAGAAAATTTATGATTATTTTCAGCTCTCTTATCTATTTGGTTCAAAGCTATTTCTATTAGGACATCAAGCACCTATGTGGTGTTTTCTAACTTTATTATTCCATTGGCATTGGATCATCCTATTTCCATCCTATAAAGTTTCTATATATCACATTCAATTCAACATTTTCCAAATAATATATATCATTGATAATTCAAGGATCTATCTACAGATTATAAACCATATTTTACTCTTTCTAGATTCTCTAAATTTGAAAACATTTCAAACTATAATTTCTTCTTCAATCCCCTTGATTTCACTTCATTTTCAAATTTACACCTTAAATAAATGACTTCTTTTTCAAGATCTTCAACTATCTTACACTTTCCTCTAGTCTTGATGTAAGGTCATTGATTAATTTTTCCTAATCTTCAATATTGATTTTAAACTCCACAACATCTTCCAAGATTTTAAGAGCTATTAAATATTATTCTTCCTATCCTTATATTTGATTAATCTATAATTTAAGTTGACCCACATACTCTGATGACTCCTTCAACAAAGCTACCATATTTCTATTTTTCTTGCTTTTATTTCCATACTCATCAAGAGCACCCTCAATATCCACCTTGTCATCCTCAACACGATTTGACAGATTATATTTATCTTTTACAGGTTCTATTTTTTCAACTATAGAAATAATGGATTCTTCAACATCAGATTTAAAATTTGGTTCATCATCCTCCAAAAAGACATTATTATATTGTTACTCTCAGTAGAAAAAGCTATTTATTTTTAATTTATTACCTCATTTAAAGTATCTCTTTTGTGGGAACCTCTTATGAGACCTCTAAATTAATTCTATTTAACTTTATACATCATTAAATATACTTGATCACCAAGAGGAAATGTTCCATAATTTATCACACTAAGAACTGGAAAAAGAAATATTACCTTCAAATAAACCTTTTCTTCTCTTGATTTTTTGGAAAAAAGATAGATAATTTCATCATCCACATCATCTCTATCATCACTAAATTTATAAATGTAATTTTTTTACTTGGGTTTGAATTCCATTTACTTACATAATTTAATTTTTGTATCTTATTATTTGGCTCTCATTTCATAGTCCATGAGACTGCTTATCATATCATCAAGAAAAATATTTTATAGATTTCTTTACTCAAGGGATAATAATTTTGGATTTTATAGAGGTGGGAGACTTCTCATAATTTTCTTCATAATGTAAATATCCTTAATTTAATTCTCAATCTCTTGAATAGATACAAAAAGTTCAATAATGTGATTAATGAAACTATCTACATTTTCATCAGGATGCATTTTCAGATCATCAAACCAATTGTGAAAAACTTGAAGTTTTTCCTCCTTAACTTTATTATCACCTTAGTATATATTTTCAATTTTCTCCCACATGGACTTGGATATATTTAAACTCATTAAATTCAAATAAATTCTCTCATATAATGATACTATAAGATCATTTTGAGATTTTCCATCTAAATCAAGAATTTTATTGTTTGTTTTAGACATATAAAGACTTGTCAAATCAATGAAATAAATCCCTTAAGATGTTTCATATACAAATTACATTCCAAGATATCGCAGATGAGATCTAATTCAATTCTTCTAAATCTGAAAGTTTCATCCATAAGAATGTAACTCCCCTAACATTCACTGAACTATCAATAACAACAAAGGACATATTTAACACCAATAAATTTTTCACTTTAATACCACTTGTAGGACCCTAGAACACCCTGAGAGGGTAGAGGTGAATCAAGGTGTCAAATTTTTCTTTAAATGAGATGGTTCTTTTCCAAATGTTAGTAGGAACCTGTTAAAACTATTTGATGGAATCGTGGAATTATCAAACTCTCATATGAATAAATAGAAATATAACACAACTGTTCTACTTGGTTTACCACTAAGGGATAGTCTAAGGATAATATGCTGAAAATTCATCAGTTGTACCTGAATCCACTAAGATTCACCAGGTATTGTAAATTAATGCAAGGTGTTTCAAAAAATTTCTCCTTGCTATTTCTCATATTATAATTAAGATGAAATTAGAGAAGCTCGTAGGTGGTGAGGAAAATATGAGATCATTGTGAAGTTAATTAGGGATATTAGGGCCCAATTTTCCCAAGCATTCAATTAATCTAATAATCTTGACTACACAAGGCCTAGATATCACCACCTCTCAAAGATTGTATGTGAATAGTGCATCAATGATCTCATATCTCTCTTTTCTTACCTTATCTTGATAAATATCATGAAGTCAAGACATCATTTTATATGAATCAATTTATTCATTTTTCTTTATAAGATCACTATATAAGGAAAATATCTAGAGACACTAGAAATCAAAGGCATCTTCTATGTCTTTAAAGTAGAGAGATACTTCTTTTTCACTAGCCTCTTTAGTAAGAGACTCAGGAACATAGGTTTTCATCATATATATTTTCCATTAATGGAATAATATAATTCACATGTTCTTATACCATTCCTAGAAATTTAATCCTATAATAAGGTTATCATTTTATAGTATGGATAGTTATACAGTTGAAGTCACCTCGCATTCCATTTCTTTAATAAATAAGACTCAAATCTTAGTACTTTTTCTATATTAAAAATTAGATAATAAATTTTCAATTTATTAATCTTCTAATATTTTTTGAAACACAATATACCTCACCATTAGTTTAAAAATATTCTATCCCATGGATATTCCAAAGTAAAGGATCCAAATTTCCCTTCTCATAACTAATAATTGGTCTTAAAAAGTTATTTGAAGGGTTTAGATAGGCGTAAACTTCTAACTACATTAACTTGTAGTTTCTTTATTGGTTTAGTAGTCTCCCTGGTCATAAAATATTGCATAATATATTCCTCAATCCTTTCTTCTTAGTTACACCATGTCTTTATTAGGTAGTCAAAACTTGATGTGAACTAAGTTAATCAGCCTAAAATTCAAGATAAAATTCCTTGATAATTAAATGGTCTCTGACTTGGTTCAGCCAAGCACTTTGAAATATGGTTTAATTTTAAATTATTTTGTGGAAGGATATAACAATTTATTATTTTAATTTAGGTATTTATTAACTTATGTGCAAATAGACTATTTTTATCTTATTTCATTCTAATTAAGATTAAGTGAATTTTACTTAAGTGATTAACCATGTCTAGATAAAATTTACACATAGTCTATTTTATTTTAATTCTATCCCGAATGCTTGTTAATTTATTTTTTAGTGATAGAGATTAAGAATCCATAAAAATTAACCATGAAACTATAATAAAGAAAATATGAAAATGGTTTTATCATAATCTTTTCTAATGGTTAGTTTATCTATAATATGATAAACTAACTCTCGATCCTAAGGGAATAAAAACATGAATTCTAACTTGGTTCATGTTTTAGCATTACACTTGTCCTCTTATGTATCTCCTAGATTGTTTTCATCTCCACTCTAAACATGAACCAACTCCACTTTCCTATGATATACATTCATTACATAAGAATCACTCACACATAGGTGAGGAGAGCCAAATTATTGACTTATTAGGTTTTTATAAAAGAATCTACCAGCACACATGCCATTACATAATAAGAGGAGGGGATGACACATTGGATTTATTTTAATTTTATTATAATAAATTAAATAAATGATTCACATAAATAGGTATTGTATAATATCATGATCATACACATACTTGCAACAAATATACAGTTTCACACTAGCTAGTATTCAATTAAATTTAGTCATTATTACTAAGATAAATTTGTTTTAATTAATTTAATTAATTAATTACTCTATCATAATATCTATCTAAAATGTTTTTGAGATTCCAATAATTTGATACATATTGGAAAATAAATAGATTAACCTATATTTAGATATATTTAGGTGGATTTAGTTAAGCATTTAAGTAGTCTAAAACCTTATTACATAGTCAACACACTAGATACTAACCACATAATTAAGTTTCTAATGCTATAATTAATTATTATTTATGTAATTTATTTATGTCAAATCTTGAGTGACAACATGAAGTGTAATAAAGAGTAACACACCATGTATATCGCTTATCACATATCTAGGATAAACGCCTAGTGACTCATTAAGTATTTAAGATTGTATACATCACATCTTCTAATGAGCCACATGACATGTATTCCACTTCCCATGTGTTTATGAACCCCACAGATTGAATCAATGAATTTTACAGTGACATAGATTAAGAGTTTCTCAAAATTTATTCTAACTTCACACCACATGACTTAGTTGTTGAAATGTTTTTCTAGTCCCCGTGTCATGTAATTAATGCATGAAATTACTTTGACCCCACATTTTTATTGGGAAAATGTTATGATTATTTGACCTGTAAGCTTGTTACATGGCATATAGTCCAAACAATGTGTGCCAACTTGGACTGATCAACATAAGGTGAGAATTTAGTTCATTTTTTCTATACGTATTACATGATGTCCCATATTTCTCATGGTCTGTATAAATGAAATAATCATGGGTACATATCATATAACAATGGTTTACATGACATGAAATCTTGAGTTATCTGGACAGAACCCTTAGCACCTCCTGATGGAGTCTTTAAATTTTCTTCATGTAAATTTAACATCTTCGTGGTTATATGATTGAGAATGAAAAAAGTGAAGAGAATATTTCAACATTCATATTTGAATAATGAATAATAAAAAATGAAAACTAACAGAAAATGCATATCATAAATCAATGATTAATAAATAATTATAAATTAATTATGTGGATGATTTGATACCACTTCAAGGTTTTTGGGGTAGTAGAATTGCATATTAGGTATTTTACAACTTGGATTTTTTCATAATAAATGAAAAATATGAGATATATATGATGAATAATATTCTGACCAATAGAATTAAATCAAATATTAATTGACTATTATGATGGAACCAAGAAGAAACGATAATCACATATAATCACTATTATAAATATGATATATACCAAAAGACCTATAACAAATGTTTGACCAAACCATTGGTATAAATATGTTTTTTCCACTAATACCAATGGTTTAACTAAATCATTGGTATAGATTTTTCTTTTATCCCCCTATACTAACAGTTTAGTAAAAATGTTGGTATAGGTGCAACCATTATTTAGCTTTAATATTATCAATAATAATAAATAAATCAAAATTAATAATTATTATTATACATACATACATACATATATTTATTTATTTAATAATGCAAATGTGTTTTTTTCATAATGGTAAAGTATTTGAAAAATAATTTCATAGTCTTAGGATTTAATCATGGAATGGTAATTTTTTTTCAATAGTATACCTGTACCAATAGTTTTAAAAAACTTTTGGTTTAGGTATTTCCTTTAAAACTAATTATAACAATGGTTCTAAAACTATTACTATAGAACTATTATACCAATGGTTTGGTTAAACCATTGGTATAGGTATATAATGATGCAAAATCACCCAACAACTCATCAAGCTATTGGTATTGGACATACCAATGGTTTTAGGGCCTATACCAATAGTTGGTATAATTGTTTTCTAGTAGATAATTTATAATTAATTTGTTTGGATAAATAAATATATTTCATTGAATTTTCTTATTCATTTATGAATCAGAGTACCAATTCTCATCATTCCATTATTGTGGTGATAATATTAAAGTGTATAATCCATCTAGTAGTGATCCATACATGCACCACAATCCTCCGAAAATCACTATAGAAATCTCCAGGTTCTAGCATGAAATATTTTTACACTTGATTCCTTAATTGATGATCACCACTAGAATATCTTCAAGTAAAAAGTCTAATTTTTATCTCTTAATTCGTGAGAGGTTAGTGGAGGAGTATCACTCTCTATTCATGATATCATTATAGGAGAAAATATCTTTAGGTCCCAGGATAATTCCCTCTTGGATTTGTTTTTATGAAAAATGACCACCAGATACAATGTAAGCTTTATCTTTAAAGACCAATACTATAGGATATACTATTATCACTTATAAAGAGATAAAAAATGTATAAAAATTATTATTTAATAGAAACCAATAAACTCTAATCAACTTACTCAAACTATATAAATCACAAGAGCTACCTCTATTTCAATATTTAATGAAATTTTAATCTTATAGTTCTCTTAACCAAATAATAATTAGAAAATATTATATCAGCAATAATTTATTTTCCTACTTTTGGTCTTTAGCAAAAAACACAAGATATTAAATTAAAATGTCATATTCTAAATCAAATTCACATATAATAATAGAATATTTCTTATATTTTCTCAATCTAATAAAATTACATGTAATAGTAATATCACATATGTATCATGTGATGTTTTTCAATATCTTATTTTATTATTTTTATGTTTACACTCAAGACTAATGTCAAACTCAATTATATCTCAATATTATGTTTTTTAAAGTCTTGGTGAATATCTTTATATGTTATTCAAGAAATAATATACAAATGTTTTCCAGTTAATTTTAACCATATTGAATAAACGAGAACATGCGACTTCTTCTTTCATGTGAAATCACTATGATTTCTTTTGATAAAAATCTACACATGCTTCATAGTTTCTTTTTCACATAATGATAGTCTGTGACACTAGTAGCACTTTTCCTTTACCCAACCTATTTCAAAAAATATTAGTTTCTTTTTGTAAGTGACTAGTTAATGAATGATCCTTTATTCACCCAAGATATAAGGGATTTGTGTAGAACTATGATATAATAATACATTGGGAAAATATTATTTTTTTCTTCACATAAATCTTGATTTTTCTTTGAATAGGAAATAATATGTCATTATTCTTCATGAAATAGTTAAGTGTGGAGCCTCTTATTCGTGTATTTAAGTTTCTAGCAGAACCCATTTCCCTCTTTTCATGTCCTAGAAGTCTCATGGATCTTCCCACTTCATCACAAAAATTGAAGTTTTTAGATGATCTGTTTTCTATGAATGAGATATATAAAAAAATTCAAATAGACATGCCTCTTCTAATATTTTCCCTAAACTTTATAGATGGGGTATACCATCTTTACTCTATATTCCACCAAATCAAAATTCATTTTTTATGTCATGTTTTATTATAGTGGTGAGTCAAGGATGTTTTTTAATATTACCAAAGATTTATCTATTTAAAAGACTTCACATAACTTATGTGATGCGAGAAATGGTGGAATCCATTCTTATATGATCCCAAATAATTATTTCATAATAAAATAGTCACATGCATATAGGATGATATAATACAACTACTTGGCTCCAACTCAATACATATCCATATTCATTAATGTCCTACAGAAAAATTGTTTTCATTCAATAGTATCATAATCTTCAAATTATTGTATATATGTTTAAAATGTAATGGATAAGTGTTTAATGTGATATAGTTATAAGAGAAACTTCAATTGGGGTTCTAATAACATTGGTGGTCATGTTGATCAATTGAAGTTTCATTCCACTTAATTAAATCATGGGTAGTAATCATTGTTTACCTAAGGAAGAAAATGATTTTCTAGAAGTTGGAGGATCATCAAATCAACGCTAATTGAACAACTAATCTTATTTCCATATATTTTTAATTCAAATAAATATAATCACATATATCCTTTATCCCACATTGTACTTACACTTTGATGGGTTACACTTTATATTTAAATTTTCTTCTTCTACCTCTCAATTTTAAGTAATGGGGTCCACTCTTTCCCACCATGCCTCACCATTGTGCTAACCCACATAGTGGACCCTTCTCTGCATAACTGTGCAATTACTATATGTGATATGCTATTCTTATTACTTTCTAAGCATGAAGGTGATCTATTTTTTCATTATGGCTTCCTATGCATGGGTTGTATCCCATGTGGTATTGCTTAGCTTCCATATGTGTTTGAGCTGCCCCTCCCTGGGTGGATTTGGTTGCCCATTTTTTTAATAATTGCCTATATCAACACTTAGAAAAAAACCAATTAAAAATAAATATCCTGATTCCAATACCCTTAAAATTTTTTTCATGTAACATGAAATCAATATATATATATATATATATATATATTTCATGGTCTTACACTTTCTTAAATTTTTATCATAAACAATATTCATATGAAACCATCAATAAATAATTTTTCTTAACTTATTATGTTTTTTTAAACAATTTGCAACAAATTAGAACATGTTATTGAATTAATTATTACTAGTTTATCAATCGTCACATCTATATTTAGTTCATCTAAAATATAATATATGACTCTTGATCTTCAATGGATGTAAATCATCTTTAAAAACATGCTTGGGAATTTTAGTAGACTTCTAATATATTCTTATTTTCCAATAAATATTGATATCAAATGATTCATCACTTAATAACTCATTGAAAAAAATACAACATAAACAAAAAGTACGATCATCAATCTCACCCTTTGTTTTTTAATACCCATATAGAAAATGGGTTATCAATATGTTCCCAGCATCTCGTTTTTTATTTTCTACTCTCCCCATTATTGATGAAAAATAAAAATTAACTAAGATAGGTTGGTATCATTTATTTTTAATGAAATATAACAAAAATTGTTAAACTCAAAATATACTTGGAATAACCTAGTGTAAAAAATAAGTGGGTATAATTTAGACATCAATTTTTTTCATTCTCAATTCAGAATATGATACCAAATGATGTAGCACACCATGTCTCTTTCCTCTGAGACTATTCAAATGTTTTTAGTTTGATGATAATTTGTTGATACCAATTGATACAATTAAAGTTGTTTTTTATACCACTTGTAAAGAAAAATATCAAGATACATTCAACTTAAAATTTCTACACTCATCTCAACACATAGATTAAAAACATTAAATTATAATAGGCAGGTAATTTTCATGATATCAGTCCCAGAATTTCTTCAAAACTATTTTATTCATGTCATTGATTTATTTAAGTCCCCCCTTAAGTTCATATCATATTTATATTTTTTAATAGGGATGAGAGTAATATCACATTAATCATTAATGAATTTTTGAATAATTACATACCAGAGATGGTATATTTGGATGAAATATATGGTTCTAGGAATTTATTTGAATATTAACCTTCAAGGGATGATCTCCATCCTCTGTTCATCAAGGTTTATATATTCTGTAGTTGATATTTTGAACACCAATTAATGTGAATAAAAATTATTATTATGGTGAATTCAAGTTTTTTAATCTGATATAACATCTATATCATCTTCATCAGGGTTGATCTCTGATATTTTATAATAAATAATATTTTTGATGTTAATAGTTAGATAAAACCATGATGGTGTTTTCAATAAATCTTGGAATAGATATTACAACTTGAATATGTATAAATATTATTTCTTCAACTTAGTTCTCCCTACGAATATGTGCATCAACTTTAATTCCCTATAAGTAATGAACAAACACAATGTAGATGGGAATAATGTGAATATTATTTTCTTTTAAATGAGTGAAACATGGATTAGAGTTACTTATCAACCATGATACACATTTATTTTCTACTCCATGTTAGGTTGAACTCTTCATGTTGACTTTTCTAGCATTCTTAGATGTTTGGTAAGTGTTGTGCATTAACTTTATTTTCTGAGAACTTTATTTGGAATTTTAATTTTCTCATTTTCAATCATAGAACATTCATCACATAGTGCTCTATAATTATTATTTATAATTTCTTCTTGATATAGTGTTATAAAGAAACAATCATCAGATGTATTTCTAAGCCTTTTTCAAAATACACACAGTAATTTTTGAGATTATTTGGTTATCATCTATTAACAAACTCTCATGAAATTCTATTTATTCTAGTAGAATATTATTTATTCCTTTAAAATATTCCTTAATCATTGTTTCTTCCATTTTATTTTATCTTTCCAAATTATCTAGTGAACTTATATGTATATCATTTGTAATATGAAATAAACTCTGGTTAAATCCATATGAATTCTTAGGAACACTTTTTATCATGTGAGTCATTTTATTTTTAGTTTGGACTGGAGTCTCCCTTGGTTTCTTGAGATTACCACTATTCATTATGATTTCTACGGACTTCTTATAGTGATCCATGATGTGACATCTTCTTCTAAAAAATAAGTAGCTTATTCTCATGGTGTAGCATCTTTTTCTTCTTCTTGGGTTGTGTTAAGAATTGGTATTGTTCTTATTTTCACCCATGATTGAATTATCTATAGTCTTCAACTTCTACGGTATTTTATTCTGAATTTTTTTTATTGTAATTCTTGAATGATTTATACTTTCATACCTCTCCACTATGACCAATGACATTGAAAATCACATAATGACTCTTCAAAATTTTAAATCTATTTCTAATAGTCAGTTTATTTCCTTCCTTTTGTGGAATTTTCTTCATTTATGCTTTTATCCCTCTAAATATAGGCATCCTTTTATTTTCAACTATTTTAATTTTATACCAACAATTATATGCTCAATGATAAAATCATTCAAAAAACCAACAATGGAAAAAATGTTGATAAATTCTTTTGAATAACAATATAGATAGATTAATATGATTTCTATTTTTGTTTCATTTTTTTTCAAATGGGATTATTTTAGGGAATAATAATTTCTACTCATATATTTCTTCACTACACATGTGATGGTAAGCATTACATCAATTTTATTTGTCCACTTGTGCATAAGTTTTTATTTTTGACCTCCACTATGAATATAACCAAAATCATAACAAAATTTATTATTAGGGATATATAGTACATTTTTCTTAGATACTAATTGAGAATGATAATTTGATGTTTTAGATATTTTCTTGAATCCATATAAAAGTATTTTATGACAATAATTCTCATTATAAGTTTGTGTGGTTAGAGATATTGTGGTAAAAAACTCATATTTTAGATTATTGTGAATACCCTTCTCTAGTATTCATAGAATCTACCAATTTTACTTCAAGATCAGACATTTCATGTTTAGGATATTTTCCACATTATCTAATGACTTAAATATATCTTCACATTCTTTCATGATCTTTATAAATTCATCATCATGCATTTTCTTATTCTCCTATATCAAAGTTTCAAGATTATTTATCTTATTTTCTTTTATTTCATATTGTGAATTCTTGACATCAATGATATTATTATGATTATCCTATAATGAATGGAACATGTCTTAAAGCTTCAGAATGAATTTACCTTTCTTTAATATTTATTCAAACCAATAATTCCACACTTTGGAACATGTTTATTTAAGATTATTGAATCTTTCAGTTTTTTTAATTACCTTTCATGGTGAGATCAACACATTTCATCACCCTTTGTTCCATTAAAAACTCTCTCTTCTTACCTTCATCTTCTAGATAAATAAACTTATCTTGAACGGTCTTCATCAAATATGTAGAATCATTATTTTTTAGGAATTATATTCACCACTTGTGATTAGTTATTTTGTTGTAAAATGTTATAAAAACATATTTGACTCATCTTTATCATCATCTGAGGTAGAACTATTAATTATCTACTTAGTATTAAAATAATATATTAGGTCATTAACTCATATTCATGACATATATTACATAGAAATAATGAATTAGGAAACTAATTCATCACACTCCTTGCAAAAGAGGTATGTCTTCTTCATATGTACCAATTATTTCTTCATTCCATTATTCAAAGTATTTTTTATTATATAATTTTGGTATATATTAGATACAAATCCTCTAAGTTTTCACTCCATTTTGAATTGATAAAAGAAATAAAATCTTTAAAAAGATTCAAATCCAAGAATCCAATTAGAGGTGTGACCTGTCCCTTTGATACCAATTGTTAGGATACCGTTGGGATGGCCACACTAACAGGGGTAAATCAGTGTGGGATAAATCTTTACTAATTTATAACTTTTATCCTCTTTTAAAACCTATGTCACTAATTCAATGAATTATTATCTTATATTCTTCACTCGTGGTTAGAAAGAATGAACATAAAATAATAAATCCTAAAAAACAACAAATTTATTAAGGAGATTTCCCCCCAATATAGATGAATATGTCCCCAGTGTATGGTGGTTGTTATCCCATATTCACACATCTTACATTTTATTATCAAATAAATAATGGATAATGGAATTTCCTTGGAACCATTTTCCGAGCACCAACTTGGTATAATGAGATATTTATCTTTGAGTCATAAGAATATTGGATATCAGGCTATCCATTTTTAATTCAACTATAATGTATGAAAATAATTTTTATAAAATACTCTAATAAACTTTTATTAGCATCCTTAAAATATAGAAATCACAAGGGCTATATCTAATTCATAGAAATTAAAGTGTTGTATCAAATATGCAGTATCATTTTTTTAAAGGCAAAGCATATGACCATTTATTAAGAGAAAGAAAAAGGACAACAGAGCGGCGGATGGGGTCAAACAACGGACTAGACCTCATCCACCAAGAGAAAGTCTAGAGATCATAAAAAGACATGTCATTTCCATAATCAGAATCACCAGTAGTCTCCCACTCAGATTGAGACTTGTCCCTATTGAGGATTTTCAAGATATCCAAATCCACTTTCCTTGACACCTTAGACGACGCTCTGGTAGACACAGTTCTAGGTACATTAGAATAATCCTTACGTGGTCTCCTCTTAAAGGAAGGACCCTCACTTTTAGTATCTGATTAGGCTTCCTCTCAATCTTAATTAGTCAGAATAATTTCAATATAAAATGGATTTTTAATCTCAGAGTTATATAACCCAAATAGTAATAATCAAATATTATCTCAGTAATAATTTATTATTCTATTTTTTGTCTTCAAAAAACAATATGAGATATTAAATTTAAAAGTTGGATTCTTAATCTACTTTACATAAAATAAAAAAATATTCATGGATTTTATCAATCTGCTCAAATCACATTTAAGAGTAACATAACATGCTTATCATGTGATATAATTCACTATATTCCTTTATTATTTTTAATTTTACTATCAAGCCTTATGTTAAACTCAATTCTTTCTGAATATTTTGTTTTGTTAAAGACTTGGTTAATCTTTGTATATGTTATACATAGAATCATATATGTATGGTTTCTAGTTAATTCACACCACAATGTATAAACTAGACCACATGGGTTCCTCTTTCATGTGAACTCACTACCATTTATTATACAGACATGATAATATGTTTCATAGATTCTTCATCACACAATGAAAAATTGTAACACTAATGTAACTTGTTCTTTGTGAAACCAAGGTAACATAACCTAAGTTTCTTCATGTAAGTGAATAGAATGTGACTGTTACTTTCTCTATTCATGATAGATGAGATTCACATGGAACTATGATATAATAATTCATTAGGAAAATATTATTTTCTTCTCTGCATAACTCTTGAGCTTTCTTTGAATAGGAAAGAGTAAACAGTTCTTCTTGTAATAGTTGTGTGTGAAACCCCTTCTTCTTCTATCTGAGTGGATAAAAAAACCCCTTCCCTATTTTCATAGCCTAAGAGGCCCATGGATGTTATTGTTTCTTTTTGTAAATGGAATATCATAGATGATCTATTTTATAAAAATGATATCTCTCAAATAAAAATGCATTTAAAATCACCTCTTATCATTTCAGTTATTTAATATTTATAGATGGGGTTCACCATGTTTACTATTTATTCCACAGACTAAAATTCTGAGTTTCATGCTATATTTCATAATAGTAATGAGCTAAGGATGTTTTTAATATCATGGAATATTTTTATATTTAAATAACTTTACATGACTTACATGACACTGAAAATGGTGGCACCCCTTATTATGAAAGCTCATATTCTTCTTTCTCGATGAAACACTCATGTGAATGTATGAAGATCACATGAAAATACTTGCATCGAAGTTAGTATGTATCCATATGTGTTAATGTCCTTATTCAACCACACTTACATTAAACAATATCATAATATTTGAATTATCAAAAGAATGTTTAAAGTCTCATGAAAAAGGGTTTATTGAGATATCATAAAAAACACATTTGATTGGGATTTTCATGAATATAGTGGTTTCATAGATTGACCAGTAATCATTTAAACATAAATAAATCATGAGAATAAACCCTAATTAACACTGGAATATGATGGTGTGGAGACTAGATTATCATAAAATAAACACCAATCAAACAACCAAGATTATTCCATATGTTATTAATACGAATCAAGAGTTTGATGTTTAGATTTCTTCCCACATAAAAATCCATAAAAATTGGTTTTTTCTTTATAAGAAAACCTACTTCTCATGCCTATCAATTGTGAGTATCAATGAACTCTCCCGACCACCATGCCTCACCATCGCGTTGACCCACATGGAGGCCCCTACTTTGCATTACTATGTACTTCTTATGGGAACTATGCTAGCCTGCTTCTTGTGTAATGACCCCAAACCCCAATAGTCTGGAACTAATGCCATACTTTATTACATTAGCATAGATAAAATATTTAAATCACAAAGGAAAAATCATTTTAGCAATTTTTGAAACTAAATTACATACATGAATCCAATTTTACATTAGAAAAATAAAAAAAACATAATACATAACAAAAGATAATAAACTAAATCCTTGAAAACTCATTCAAAGACCTCTTCTTCATAACTTGGGGAAAGGAAACAAAACAAGGGTGAGATCAAATGCTCAGTAAGGGTCACGTACAATAGAAGTTATCAGGAATCAATAAGAACAACCAATATTGAAAGTTCAATAACTGATCAAACATTCCATTAATCAATAAATTTATCATAATATGGTAGTAATAAAATATGATCAAATAATTCCATATAAATAATGACATGATCTTAGAACTTGACCATGTATATTCAACCAAATAGATTAATCAAATGGAAGAAAAATAATGATATAATTCATAATATCAAAAATTTTAACTATCAAGATCTATCATCAAGATAGTTACTATCAAGATCTATCATTAAGATAGTATAAGCCTATGGGTTTAATCCTTTAAACTATTAAGATATATCCTCAAGATAGTTTAAATATGTGGGTAGTAACACATCTGGTTTGGAAAACCAATTTTTCCCATGAATTAATAACATTTATCAAATATTTACACATCATGAGAATTAATTAACTCATTATAAAACATTTAAAAGGGTAATTATATACACATCATAAAATAATATTGGTGTATAGAATCAAAATATGACTTAATGAATGAAAATTGTGATGAAGTCCCTTACAAAGATCATATAATTGAAGTGAGAATATATCAAATGAATAGATTATGTATATCATATTTAAGTAAAAATATAACAAGTTGAAATATATAATAAGGTAATCAAAAGTAATTTCAAACATAATCATATAATTACATAATCAATTAAGTTTATGTTTAACCTAATGTATGGAAATTGAGTTAAGAAATCCCTAACAACTTTGTAATCAATCGAATCATATAGCCTATAAAATTAATAATCATCAAATGAAACATTTACTAAAATTAATATAAATAGATTCATGATATGATATATTAAATGGTAAGTACACCACAAAAAATAAATAATTTGTGAATAAGGAATATCTCTCATAGAAATAAACATGAGACAAGAAACCCTTACCTTGTACTTTACTTTAGTTGAAATTGATGTAAACTCTTGTAAAATGGTTTAAAAAAAGTTACTAATTTATAAAATAACCATATCCATATTTATGATATCATATATTATCCTATTGTATCATCTTATCACCTATTTGTAAATAATATTTCATTATTACTCTGGTTCCGGGTGTTAATTGCTTTATTTTCCTATGCATGTTTTGTCATCTAAGTCCTAATTATTATAAATAGGATATAGTTACGTCATATAAAAAATGATATCAGGGTCATAGATATCATATTTATTCATGATATTCATTTTCCTAATAATTCTTTAATGATGAACATGGAAAATTAATCACATCACATCCTGGTGACGGTAGGCCGTATGTACACATGAGAGACGATATCATTAAATTAATAATGAAAGGGTAAGAAAGTGGATGGTATATTAATTTTTTTTTCAGATTAAATATCATTTCATAATTATCATATATATACATTATTTCCATCATTATACCCATCTAATTAAAGTGGTGATGAAAAATAAATTACACCACATCGTGAACATAGTAAGTCCTATGTATACACGCGCGGTGCTTTTATTTTTTATAGGATGGAAATATGTGTAATATTGTTTTTAAATAATCATAATATCATCTTCAAATATATATGATATTTTAGTTATTATTTTAGGATAGAAACAACACATGAAAATGATGTATAAGAAGAAATGAACTTGAATGTTTTGGTAAAAATGATTACCTCTTCTTCGGAAGACTTCCTTTAGATATCATCTTAAAGGATATAGGTTGGTATTTTTAAAAGAAAAGGACCTCAAGAACTTGGATAAAGGTTTTAGAAGAGAAATAGGTAGGTTTTTTTGATCTAGATTAATCAAAGTGGTGTAAAGAAGAAAATAAAAGTCTACCCTTTTATAATTGAGGTGAGTGACACTTTTGAAAACTCTCAAAATATTAAATTAATATAAATTAATTTTCTATTAAAAATGGTTAAAAATGAATTATTATGAAGATAATATGAGGATGGGTCAAAATAATCTGATCAATTAATTTTTATACAAGTTTAGGTCACATTATTAACATTATATTTTGGTTTTAACCCTTATTTATTCCCTTTAACTCTTATTGTGACAACATGGATTTTTACTATTTGAGGGTTAATAATGTTACTATAAAATGACAAACGACCCATAAATAGACCATTGATGAAAATTTTAACTTTATTGTAATTATTTTTTAAATTTTAATTTTTTTATAAATTTTATAGCATTTTATAAAAAATTATTTATTCTAAAATATCATTAATGTTGATTTTAAAACTATTAGTTACTTTGTCTTTTAAAAATATCAATAAAACAATATTTATTAAAAAAACTATTTTAGTACATCCCTAACATGTTAATATCATATATAATATTTGTGGATGACATTAATTAGCTCAAATTTTATTTATTTTAATATGTTTAATATAATTTATTTGATATTTCCATTAATAAAATAATTACTGTGTCACTATTGTGAAAACAATTATGGTAATTATTTCTTCAATAAAAATTAAATCTTAATTAATATTATGAATATAATTCCTTTATATTTTTAAATACTATTTATAGTAAAAGATACCTTCTGGATAAAACCATATTAAAAATGATGTACTTATTAAAAACATTAGTATGACAAGTTTTACTTTTCTTAAGATAAAATACTATAAGGGGATTAAAGTCATCCAAGTGGCTCCAAGAGTTTTTAAATTTATCCCAAGGATTATTTTGGTAGAAAATAACTCATCCAATAAAATCAGGACGAGTTTTAGGGTAATTTTATAATCCTTACCATAATTATTTTCACCCTTAATTACTCATTTTACCCTCTACTACGGTAGTAAAAATTATTAAGTTTACTATTCATATTGGAAAAAAATAAAATGAATTGATTTATTAAAATTTTAATTTATGTTTAAAAATAATTAATCTATTTTTTATAAATTCACAATATAGAATTGGATAAAATTAATTTAAAATTAATCCCATAGACTGGGTGAGAAAGAATATTTTTAAAGTGAAAATGTTCAAATGTTTGAAATGATTTTATATAAACATTCAAAATTAAAAATATTCTAATGAACTTAATTGTATTAGTAAGTGTATACTTTAAATATTTTTAATTTAAAACAAATTTAAAATATAATTTTACGTTATTAATTATTTAGATGAAAAGTCAGTTTTTAATTAAAATGCTGTATTTTTAACTATTCATCAAAAAATGAAACTTATCAGAAGAATATAAAAAATTAAACCAAAGTAAATTTTGATATTCCTATTTAAAAAATAAAGTTTATTTTTTTGAATAAATTTTATAAATGTTGTTATTTTTTAAAAATAATTACTCTATTAAAAGGCGAAAAAGTTGTCTTTTAGAAAAATACAACTTTTATGTTTAAAATTGGATTTGTTCATATCTTATTCCTATTAGATATATTGTATGAATTTTAAAAAAATTCATTTAATATATAATATATAAATTTAATAATGTGGTTAAAAATATTCATTCCTACCAATTTAACTACTAGGTTATAATAGTATTCAATTGTTCATTTAAGTTGGGTGTTGTGTGCAATGTAAGCTATCAAAGAAGCTAAATTTAAAAAGAGTCATAATTTAAAATCTTGGAGTGTTACATTATCCCCTACTTCAATAAATTGCATCATCATAATTTTAAATTTCACTTTTTAAATCAATGTTTTATATTTAAAAATTACTTTTTGGGAAACCCACATCGTAAATAGGGTTAATAAAATATCCTCTTAATAAGAGGGAAATGGAAATGTGAAGGTCACAAAATAAACAAGATTTAGAATAGGAGAACTTTGGTGGTAAATGAAGATGCATGAAAATAATTATAAATAATAATAAAGGCCATTTATCATAACAAAGTAAATGATAAATGGAATGTTAAGGGCCTCAAAGTCATAAATCTGTGATGATTTAGAAGACCATCTGATTCATCTGGTATAATGGTAATATTATAAAACTTTTATTTCAATATCATTTTATTAAAGTGAAGGAATTACTTAACTATTTAGATATATTACTTAATAAAATAATTTAAGTCTATTTTCTTTCATTTTATATGCATAATATAATCCTTTGGATATGTTTCGATCTATCTATATTTTATTTCTTGCACTAGGATACTGATATTCAAGATGAATTATATTTCTAAAGAACCTTTAATGAATCATAAGATCCACAAGTCATTACTTCAACTTTTAGATATTTATAAAAACAAAAATACTTAGCATAAGTTATCTAATATGATAAATAATACTTTATCCTTGAATAATAATATCCTTAATCTATTCCATAAGTACATAACCTTAAGACTCATCCAAAATACATCCATCTAAATTCAAAGTTAAAAAATTTAAAAGAAAGGTCACTAAATTTACAAATTCAACTTAACATTAGATTCCAAAAACATTATAATGCATCTCTTATTATCAAATATATGAATACCTTGATCACCATAAAACCTTATTGAAAATGTTCATGCTTCCAAAAATAAAATATCAAGTTATTGAATATTTTTATTAAATCCAAACATTTAGTAAACCTTGCAAAGAAAACCGAACCATCAATTCACTATAAAACTTCATGGTCACCAATAATATCCTATAAACATAAATTTATTTTTATTATCTCAACATTAGGTATATAATTAGGTTTATCTTCCCCAAACCATGTGTTTTACAAAATCTTAACTTTCCACAACATCACTTCTATTGGTTACTAGTATTATTCATCACCTGCTTCCAAATTATTAAAGAATAAGTACTATAGTAAAATCCTTACGTATATCATAATTCTTATAAACAACCAATAAGTGGTCCATATTGATCCAAGGTGGCATTTGATATGATTCACATATAGTTGGTGCTCTCTTAGTGTATTCATCAAGATCACAAGATGGTTTTCATGGTCATGTATGGTGTGATAATTCACTAAGATGTTGTTTATGAAGAGTACCAGAAATTAATCGATGTATGGGTGGATAAAATCATTCATAAAGGACATGAAAATGGATGGTTCATTCATAAGGGAAATCTGAATAACCATATACTCATACAAGATGTTCCTATTTAAAAACCTTTTACATGGTATGTATGATGGTATCATACAAATTTGATGGTAGATCAACCTAAAATCTATGTTTGAGAAAATTTTCACTCTTCAGAGCTGGTCAAAGTGGTCAAATATACATGGTAATGGATATATGTTATTTACTATAAGCTAGATCAGCCATTGGTAATCCATGAAAAACCCGAGGGCACTGTCCGCCTTCATAGTGAAAAGGACAGGTGAACCACACGACGAGGTACTGGGTCATATACAAACATTTACCTTTAATTTTTATAGCTAATTCTTGAGTTCCTAGAGCATAGTATATGCCATCCTATAGGGATAAATGAACACTGGTGTCACACTTTGAAGTATCCCGATAGTAAAATCCACCTCTCTCACAAGAGTTAAACCAGAGATGTTTTTAGGGAAGACATCCCTAAATCAATCCACCATAGGAGGTAATTTTCTGTACAACATTCCCTGATCCTCATAAATAGAATATCCATTTGGGCTATCACCTTACCTTTCCAATGATGCTAATATCCATCTAGAATAACTTGGATATCCCATTCTCCCTTATGAATATAAGAACTGCCTTCAGATGATGTAAAATACACTATCCAGTGATAGAAATAAATATAGGAACAATAAAGAACTACCTATTCTATTATGAGAATGATTTTAAAACCAGTCATATCAAGGATAAAGAAATTACACAAGAAATGGTACTCTTCTATCTCAAGGGGTAACTTCTTACCCTATCGTTCATTCTATGATTAAACTCCAAATGATGTGTTGAGAGTCATCACACCGCTAAAGTACACTATTTCTAGGCCCAGACATTCCATAATTGAAAAATATATAATGGAGTGTGAGACACATATATCAAATAGTGAGGGTATAATGACCCATAATTTGCATACATTGTTAATACTTCAAAATTGAAGTACACTTATTACAACATATAACAAAACCATCAAAGGACCGTATAGGTATAGTTTCTTTAGAAACTGAGAAACATAAACAACTGGTTCATAAAGCATATACATTGTCTCCCATTTATTTCATCATATCTAGAGTCCCTTTTGGCATATACTACTTAATAACCTTCTTCCTGACCTGGGGAAATAAAAAATACAAATGGGTGAGGTCAAATTCTCAGTAAGGGTAAACAAAAGTAATATCAATCACATCATATTCATAAGAACATAACATTTTGGAAATCTTACCCTGCAAAAGAGATCAAAATTTCATAACATGGGATAAATCATGGAAGTTAAATGTAATCACAATAATCATAACTTAAAACATGAATCTTTGTGGCATACACACATAATCATAGAGAATCATTTCTTATTAGTCCAGACTCATTGCCAAGACTATCTTAGTGGATAAAGTCCATTTCTGAACCGAGTTTATTCCTCGTTTCAGTCCTGTTTCACTGAACCGGTTTAACCTGCCATTCCAGCAATGTATATATTATGAGATATAAAATCTTTACCCAATTCATTGGAGGGAGATATAGGTCCCACCCATCTCATAATGAAACCATTCTTACGTGTGCCACAAAAATTAGAAATCATACATCATTGCATAACCCATGTAATAAAAATGGGATTCTTAAACATCGTGACATCATAAAACAATTCATATAAGATAAAGGAAATCATAAAAATAATTCCATCACAACATAATTAATTAAATTTAATAATAGGGATAGAAATATAACCCTATATTATCTTATATGGAAAATAATTTTGATAAAACACTTGAATTCCATTCTTGAGGAAAATATCCTTTCTACTTCAAAAACATTTTCCTTTCTTAACATGTCATAAAATTTTAAACTAAAAGAAGTTGATTAAAAATAAACATGAAAAATTGTAAAGTAAGATTCTTGGAAATAATGTTTTAAAAATCCATTCATGCTATATAAGTTAAAAAAACATTCTTCTCGTACTTTTGTCGTAAAAGTCAAAAAGTACCTCGTACGAAAAACGAAAAAAGATTCCTTTCATATCTTTTACTAAAAACTCACCGAAGGGTAAAATTGGATTTAAAAAACTTTAGGTGGATGGAAATAATATTACATATTGAGGAAACAAGGATGTGGATGATAAAATACACCCCAGTAAATACCAAAGTATAAACAACCTCAGATAAAAATGAGATTGTGATATTTTCCCTTACCTTAGGTCCGATTTGCTTCGTAAGTGTCCGAACCTCCTGTATAATGATTTAAATAATGTCATTTAATTATTCCAGAATCATACTTATTTTTATGATATCATATATGGTCATATTCTTAGCTTCTTATTTGTAATATTTCATTGTTACTTGTTATTTGGGTGTTTATTGATTTTTGTTCTTATGCGTGTTTTTTCGAATAAATTCTTATTCTTATTTTTAGGTTATATATACCTAATTTACATAATGGTATTACTGTAATATATATCATATTAATTCATTCAATTCATTTATATAATCATTATTCAATGAAGATCATGTCGAACGAGTCGCATCACATCGTCGAGATGATATTCTGTACGTACGCACGAGCGATGATATCGTTCCCATGATCGTGAAATTTTAATGGAGTGTACGTATACTATTTCATAATCTATATCAATTTATAATAATCATATATAGTTATTATTTACACCATTATACCCATCCAAGTAAGGTGGTGGTGGAAAATAGATTACACCACGGCGTGGAGACGGTATTCCGTACGTACGCACGTGCGATGATTTCGTTTTCCGTAGGATGGATAGATGGTGAAATAGGGTTGTTTCATACTTATAATAACATATCAGTATATTAGTGATACTGATTTTATTACTTCATAATGAAACAACTAAATAAGAAGAAGTGGAAGAAGAAATAAAGTTGAAAGAATCGGTAACGGACATTACCTTTTTTTGAAGCGCCTCTTTGAGACCTCCTCTTAGGGCAATAAAATTGGTCTTTAAAGAAGACCAGGACCTCTAGGATATTTCTAGGGAAGTGGAGAAGAGGATTTGTCAGGGGTTTGACGAGCTTGAAGGCTCAAAGTGGTGTGATGAAGAGAGGGAGGATGTGCCCTTTTATTAGGGAGGAGAGGGTCACCTTTGGAAAAACTAAAAATATTATTTTATTATAAAGTCAAATTCGGTTTTAAATAGCTCCAAATTGATTTATTTCTAAGATAAAGTGGGTATGGGTAGAAATAATCTCATAAAATAGAATTTGTACAAGTTTAGGTTAATATTTTAACCTTATCATTTAGATTTAACTTTAAGTTAGATAATTTTACTTTTACCGTGTCTTTTTGTTTTCTTACACTATAAGGTTAATAAAATTACTATAACAAGACAAAAGAACCCCAAGTTGTTTATTGTTAATATATATAACCTTATCTAAGTCATTTGGCTTAAAATTAGATTTTTAGGAATAAAATAACAATTAATAATATAATATTTGTTTTAAAAACTATTTTATGTCAATTTTGACACTATTTGGTAATTGATTTTTGTGAAAATCATAACAGAATGATTAGTTTGAAAAATGTTAATTAAATAAACACTAGCATGTCATAGTAACATATAAAATTATTGGAATTCATAAAAAGTCTCAAATTACATTTATTTGGGTATTTATAACATCAATTATGTCAATATTTCATTAATAAGATAATTACTGCATCATCATTGTGTCATAAATAAATTAAATTATTTTAAGTATAAAAATTACAAATAAAATACCATTATGTAGAAAATATTTTTATCTTTCTAATGAATATTTATAGTCGAATTTATCTAATGTATAACCCTATATTAAAAATTCTTTACTTATTAAACTTTGATTTTAACTATTTTAACCCTTCTTTAAATAAATTAATAATAAATGTCTTAATCTAATCCATGTAGGCCTAAATGGTCATATTTAATTCCTAAGGTTGTTTTTGGTCGAATTAAACTTATCCAATAGAATTAGGACATGTGTTAGGGTAATAATAATATCATTTTTACCCTTAATTACCCTATTTACTTTTAACCGTGGTAAAAAAAGTAAAAAGTTACTATTCAAGAAAAATTATTTTCATCTCATTGAACCACATTTTAGTCCTTGATATTAAATGTGTCTCTCGGATTTTCGAAATTCCACTCACAGAAGCGGTAAAATTAAGTTTTATGAAAAATTCAATTTTTTAACTACCACTTAGTGGTTTCACTATTCATCAAAAAATGAAAGTTTCCAGAAAAATACCAAAAATTAGGCCTCAGATATATTTGATATTATGAATTAAAAAATGATGTCTATTTTATCAAATTTAAAACATATCAGTTACATTAACTAATTTAAAAATTAATTCCCGTCGTCAAAACAAATAGTGTGTTTTTAAGAGATAATAACTATCAAAAGATTGACACTTGTTTATATCTGGTTTAAATGTGAAATTACATCCAATGACCAACATTGTATTAAATTGTTAAAATATATTCTAAATATACTTTAAAACCACTCAAATTAATAATTTATACTATTAATTATTTCGATTAAAAAAGTTTTTTTTAATTTAGTAATTTTCACTATTCATTAGAATATGAAAGTTATCCGAAAAGTACCAATATTCACCCTAAGCTAATTTCGATATTCTGAATCCAAAAATGAAGTCCATTTAGAAAGATAAAATTTATAAAATTTCAAAAAGTGGTTATTACTATTCATAACGGCTAGTTTTAATAATATTTTAATAGCATATCGTTGTTTAGTGAAACTCGGTATTGCGTACGACGCAAGCTATCGAGGAAGGTCGCGATTGCATGTAAAGCAAGCCAAGCTAGTGTTGTGTGTAGTGAAAGATTCCTTTTATGATTTATATAACATAAAAACAAAATATTTATCATAAAAGTCTCGGGTGTTACATTCTACCCCCCTTAAAATGAATTTCGCCCTCAAAATTCGTCACTTTATAACAAAAAGATGAGGATACCTCTCCCTAATCATATCCTCAAGATCCCATGTAGCTTATTCTAATTAGTGGTTCCTCCATAAAACTTTCACCAAGCAAGTGGTCTTGTTCCCTAGGACTTTTTCGCTATGATCCAGAATCTCTATCGGCTGTTCTTCATAAGAAAGATCTTGCTCCAGCAGTACAACTTCTGAGCTGAGTACATGTGAAGGATCAGGTATGTACTTTCTCAGGAGAGATACATGGAACACATCATGAACTTGAGACAGATTCGGTGGAAGCACCAATCGGTAAGCTAACTTTCCAAAATGATCTAGTATTTCCAAAGGACGGATATATCTAGGGATCAACTTCCCCTTCTTTCCAAATCTCATGACCCTCTTCCAGGTAGATATTCGTAAGAACACTTTATCACCCACTTCAAACTCTATGTCTTTTCTTCGGTTGTCGGCATAACTTTTCTGTCGACTCTGAGCTGCTCTTATGTGTTGTTGAATAGATCTGACCTTTTCTTCCATCTCACCAACAAGATCAGGTCCTAATAGCTTTCTTTCCCCAACATCATACCAGCAAGTTGGAGTCCTGCATTTCTTTCCATAGAGAGATTCATAAGGAGTCATCTGAATATTGGAATGAAAGCTATTATTATAAGAAAATTCCACCAAAGGTAGTCGTTGATCCCAACCACCTTTTAAATCCATAGAGCAAGCTCTCAACATATCTTCTAGAGTTTGAATTGTCTTCTCAGACTGACCATCTGTCTGAGGATGATAAGCAGTGCTGAAACTCAACTCTGTATCCAGAGTATACTGAAGACTTCTCCATAACTTCAAGGTAAATCTCGGATCCCGATCAGATATAATAGAAAGTGGTACTCCATGCAATTTTACCACTTCCTTCACATATATCCTGGCAAGCTGATCCAGAGAGAAATCCTCTCTAATAGCGATAAAGTGTGCCGACTTTTTAAGATGATCAACTATGACCCAGATAACATTATTTCCTTTGGATGTTTTAGGAAGTCTGGTGACAAAGTCCATAGTGATGTTTTCCCATTTCCATTCGGGTATGGGTAATGGATGTAACATCCCCTTATACTTCTGTCTCTCAGCTTTAACCTGCTGACAAACCAAGCATCGAGAGACATATTCAGCAACATCTATTTTCATGCCATCCCACCAGAAGTACTCTTTCAGGTCCCTATACATCTTCGTGCTTCTAGTATGAATAGAGAATGAAGAACTATGAGCCTCATCCATCAGATCCTTCTTTAATTCTGGGATGGGAGGAACACAAACCCGATTCCTGAACTTTATTATCCCATCACAATCAAGGTTGAATTCAGGAACATTTATCACCTTCTTTTGTAACTCTACATCTTCTTTCTATGCCACTTTAATCTTCACATGTATAGATGGTTGAACATTCATTTTAGAAAGATACGATTTCCCCCCTTCCATTATAATTCCAAGATCCATCCTTTGTAAATCCATAAATATTGGATCTTTTGTGATCCTCATCATGTATAAGCTAGCATGGTCTTGTCGACTTAGTGCATCTGAAACCTTGTTTTCTTTCCCAGGGTGGTAATGAATTGAGCAGTCATAATCCTTAATTAGCTCCAACCATCTTCTTTGGCACATATTCAGCTCCTTTTGTATGAAAATATACTTTAAAATTTTATGATCAGTATAAATATCAAACTTTTCTCCATAAAGATAATGCCTCCAAATATTCAATGCAAATATTACCACATCTAACTCCAAATCATGAGTTGGGTAATTTTGCTCATGGATTTTCAACTATCGTGAGGCATAAGCTATCACCATATCATTTTTCATAAGAAAACACCCCAATCCCTTCTTGGATGCATCACTGTAGATCAAAAACCTTTCTCCACTACAAGTAAGTGTGAGCACAGGTGCACTGGATAACCTTCCTTTCAACTCCTTGAAATTCTCTTCACATTCCTCCGTCCATACGAACTTAACTCCTTTTCGAGTCAACCTGGTGAGTGGATTAGATAATCGTGAAATATCTTTCACAAAACGTCGATAATATCCAGCCAAACCAAGAAAACTTCGGATCTCGGTTACTGTTGTTGGTCTCGACCATCTTTCGATAACCTCTATTTTTGCTGGATCCATAGATATCCCCTCTTTTGAGATTATGTGACCCAAAAATGCAACTTTTTAAATCCAAAATTCACACTTGGTAAATTTGGCATAAATATTCTCCTTTCTTAGGGTCTTCAATACAATTCTCAAGTGATCTTCATGTTCTTCCTTGCTCTTTGAATAGACAAGAATATCGTCTATAAAGACTACCACAAACTAATCAAGATAGTCTCTAAAGACTCTATTCATCAGATCCATGAAGATAGTAGGGGCATTAGTAAGACCAAATGGCATCACTATAAATTCATAGTGTCCATACCTTATACGGAAAGCTGTATTTGGTATATCCTCCCTTTTGACCCTTAATTTATGATACCCTGAACGAAGATCAATATTGGAAAAGTATTGAGCTCCACGTAGTTGGTAAAATAAGTCATCAATGCGTGGGAGAGGATATTTGTTCTTGATAGTGATCTTGTTATGTTCTCGATAATCAATGCAGAGTCTCATTGATCCATCTTTCTTCTTAACAAACAGAACAGGTTCCCCCAAGGTGATGCACTAGGGCATATGAATCCTTTATCAAGATTCTCTTGGAGTTTCTTCTTCAATTCCTACAACTCAATTGGGTCCATTCTATAAGGTGTATTTGAAATAGGGAAAGCACCCGGTATGAGTTCTATTGAAAAATCAACTTCACGATTTGGTGGAAGACCCGGAAATTCCTCCGGAAAGACATAATAAAACTCCCATACAATGGGCATATTCTTAATCATGAGTTTCTCACCAAACATTTGAGATAAATAACCTTCATTTAGTGGAATCAAAACCCATAAGATGGAAGAAATTTCCATCGGAAGGTTATGTTCATCGTTGCATCGATAGACGATAATAGATTGATCTGGAATATGAAATGTGACTTCCCTTCTCTGGCAATTGATATGAGCTCCATATAAAGAAAACCAATCCATGCCAAGAATCACATCAAATTCCACTATATGAAGGATCAAAAGATTTTCAGGAAGAACTTTCCCACAAACATTAATCGGAGAAGAATTATAAACTTTTGATGCGACTATTGTGCCATTAGGAGTTGTCACAGCTAACTCAACATCTAATTGTTGAGGTAATACAATGATACCCTTAGAAAATTCTTCAGAAATAAAAGAGTGGGTGGATCCAGAATCAAATAAAACATTTTCTAATTTAGAGTGGATGGTAAGTGTACCTTTCACCACTTTGTTATCATACTCCACATCACTGATAGAAATTGAATGTAAATTTCCTTTGTCCTTATCCTTAAGAGTTTGTTGAAGGCGACCATCATAATAAACCCTTTTATTTGGGCATTGATTGGCATAATTCCCCATCTCCTTGTACTTGAAACATTGAAGTGTAGTAGGTTCATTCTGTGTATCCCTTACTTTGTTTGCATCATTAGACATCTTCTTCCCATCATTGCAGCATTCAAATGCCTGATGACCTTCCTTTCCACATTTGAAACATTTACTTGTCCCTTTAAGACAACTCCCTGCATGTTTCTTTCCACACTTTGAGCATAAGAGAAATATCATATTCTTTTCAGTGTGCTATTTAGATTTTCCATTGAATTCCATTTTCCTCTTCTTATCAAACCCATATGACTGATGAGTTACTCCAATCTCCGTCTCAACTTTGAGAGCACATCGAACAATTTCCTCGTAGCTATTGAAGTCCCTTATGGCTAAGGCCCTTCTAAGACTTGGTTTTAAGCCACTAAAGAATCGATCGATCTTACTCTCAGGTTGGATAATAATAACTGAAGCGTACCTTGCAAGTCTTGTAAAATTTTCTTCATAGGTACCAACATATTCATCATCCTTTTGCTTTAGTTCAAGACACTCCTTCTCCATCTTTTTTCGGAGAATACAAGGGAAGTTCTTATTGAAAAACATGTTCTTAAACTCGTCCCATTCCATGGACTCAATTTTATCCCTTTTCCCCGTATTCTTAATAAGATTCCACCATTGATCAACATCTCCTTCCAAACGATACACTGCTAACATGACTTTATCATGTTCAGAACATTGAAGAACTGGAAATATCTTTTCAGTAGTACTAATCCATTGTTCAGAAACTAATGGATCAGTAGACCCGCTGAATGAAGGTGGACGCTGCCTCATGAAGGATTCAACAGAATGTTGCTCCTTCCTTTGCTTGTTTGGAAGTCCTGCATGATTCATAGCTTGAGAAAGATGTGTGAGAATGGCTACAAGATTTTCTATTCTAGCTCCCATAACGTTTGGTTGCTCAGGGGGACAATCATTGCATTGCCCGTCGCATTCCGCATTAACACGGTTCTTTCGGGTTCCAGCCATTGACTAAAACCAAGAAGAATAGTGTAAGAAACACTAATTATAATAAAAAAAACACATAATCAAGAATACAATTTTACACTTATGGTCTTATTATAGGTTGTTCATGTCCATTTCTAAAACACTAAGATTGTTTTCTATGCTTAGACTTATCCTTAGGGTTCTTACTAAGGCTTTCACATCCTAGTTTCCAAAGGTTGACTATACCTTTCCTATGATACCAACTATAACAACCCATACTTTTCATACATTGTTAATACTTCAAAATTGAAGTACACTTATTACAACATATAACAAAACCATGAAAGTACCGTATAGGTATAGTGTCTTTAGAAACTGGGAAACATAAACAACTGGTTCATAAAGCATCTACATTGTTTCTCATTTATTTCATCATATCTAGAGTCCTTTTTGGCATATCCTACTTAATAACTTTCTTCCTGACTTGGGGAAGGAAAACATACAAAGGGGTGAGCTCAAATGCTCAGTAAGGGTAAACAAAAGAAATATCAATCACATCATATTCATAAGAACATAACATTTTGGAAATCTTACCCTACAAAAGAGATCAAAATTTCATAACATGAGATAAATCATGGTAGTGAAATGTAATCACAAAAATCATAACTTAAAACATGAAGCATTGTGGCATACACACATAATAATAGATAATCATTTCTTATTAGTCAAGGCTCATTGCCAAGACTATCTTAGTGGACAAAGTCCATTTATGAACTGAGTTTATTCCTCGTTTCAATCCTGTTTCACTGAACCGGTTTAACCTGCCGTTCCAGCCATATCTATCTCATGAGATATAAAATCTTTACCCAATGAATTGGAGGGAGATATAGGTCTCACCCATCTCATAATGAAACCATTCTTATGTGTGCCACAAAAATCAGAAATCATACATCATTGCATAACCCATGTAATAAAAATGGGATTCTTAAACATCGTGACATCATAAAACAATTCATATAAGTTAAAGGAATTCATAAAAATAATTCCATCACAACATAATCAAATAAATGTAATAATAGGGATAGAAAAATAACCCTATATTATCTTAGATGGAAAATAATTTTGATAAAACACTTGAATTTCATTCTTGAGGAAAATATCCTTTATACTTCAAAAACATTTTCCTTTCTTAACATGTCATACAATTTTAAACTAAAAGAAGTTGATTAAAAATAAAGTTGAAAACTTGTAAAGAAAGATTTTTGGAAATAATGTTTTAAAAATCCATTCATGCCGTATAAGTTAAAAAAACATTCTTCTCGTACTTTTGTCAGAAAACTCAAAAAGTACCTCATATGAAAAATGACAAAAGATTCCTTCCATATCTTTTACTAAAAACTCACCGAAGGGTAAAATTGGATTTAAAAATTTTTAGGTGGATGGAAATAATATTACATATTGAGGAAACATGGATGTGGATGATAAAATACACCCCAGTAAATACCAAAGTATAAACAATCTCGGATAAAAATTAGATTGTGATATTTTTCCTTACCTTAGGTCTGATTTGCTTCATAAGTGTCCAAAACTACTGTATAATGATTTAAATAATGTCATTGACTTATTCCAGAATCATACTTATTTTTATGATATCATATATGGTCATATTCTTAGCTTCTTATTAGTAATATTTCATTGTTACTTGTTATTCGGGTGTTTATTGCTTTTTGTTCTTATGCGTGTTTTGTCGAATAAATTCTTATTATTCTTTTTAGGTTATAGATACCTCATTTCCAGAATGGTATTAGTGTAATATATATCATATTCATTCATTCAATTCATTTATATAATCATTATGAAATGAAGATCATGTAGAATGAGTCACATCACATTGTGGAGTCGGTATTCCGTACGTACGCACGAGCGATGATATCGTTCCCATGATCGTGAAATTGTAATGGAGTGTATGTATACTATTTCAGAATCAAGATCAATTTACAATAATCATATATAGTTATTATTTACACCATTATACCCATCCAAGTAAGGTGGTGGTGGAAAATAGATTACACCACGGCGTGGAGACGGTATTCCGTACGTACGCACGCGCGGTGATTTCGTTTTCTGTAGGATAGATAGATAGTGAAATAGGGTTGTTTAATACTTATAATAACATATAAGTATATTAGTGATACTAATGTTATTACTTCATAATGAAACAACTAATGAAGAATAAATGGAAGAAGAAATAAAGTTGAAAGAATCGGTAACAGACATTACCTCTTCTTTGAAGCGCCTCTTTGAGACCTCCTCTTAGGGATATAAAATTGGTCTTTGAAGAAGAAAAGAACCTCTAGGATGTTTATAGGGAAGTGGAGAAGAGAATTGGGCAGGGTTTGGCCGATATTTAAGGCTCAAAGTGGTGTGAGGAAGAGAGGGAGGAGGTGCCCTTTTATAAGGGAGGAGAGGGGCACCTTTGGAAAAACTAAAAATATTATTTTATTATAAAGTCACATTCAGTTTTAAATAGCTCCAAATTGATTTATTTCGAAGATAAGGTGTGGATGGGTAGAAATAATCTCATAGAATATAATTTGGACAAGTTTAGGTTACTATTTTAACCTTATAATTTAGATTTAACTTTAAGTTAGATAATTTTACTTTTACCGTGTCTTTTTGTTTTCTTACACTATAAGGTTAATAAACTTACTATAACAAGACAAACGAACCCCAAGTTGTTTATTATTAATATATATAACCTTATATAAGTCATTTGGCCGAACATTATATTTTTAGGAATAAAATAACAATTAATAATATAATATTTGTTTTAAAAACTATTTTATGTCAATTTTCACACTATTTGGTAATTGATTTTTTGTGAAAATCATAACAGAATGATTAGTTCTACAAACGTTAATTAAATAAACACTAACATGTCATAGTAATATATAAAATTATTTTAATTCATAAAAAGTCTCAAATTACATTTATTTTGGTATTTATAACATCAATTATGTCAATATTTCATTAATAAGATAATTACTGCATCATCATTGTGTCATAAATAAATTAATTTATTTTAAGTCTAAAAATTAAAAATAAAATACAATTATGTAGGAAATATTTTTATGTTTCTAATGAATATTTATAGTCGAATTTATATTATTTATAACCCTATATTAAAAATGCTTTAGTTATTAAACTTTGATTTTAACTATTTTAACCCTTCTTTAAATAAATTAATAATAAATGTCCTAATCTAATCCATGTGGGCCTAAATGGTCATATATTATTCCTAAGGTTGTTTTTGGTCGAATTAAACTTATTCAATAGAATTAGGACATGTGTTAGGGTAATAATAATATCATTTTTACCCTTAATTACCGTATTTACTTTTAACCGTGGTAAAAAAAAGTAAAAAGTTACTATTCACCAAAAATTATTTTCATCTCATTGAACCATATTTTAGTCTTTGATATTAACCGTGTCTCTCGGATTTTCAAAATTATCCTCATAGAAGCGGTAAAATTACGTTCTATGAAAAATTCAGTTTTTTAACTACCACTTAGTGGTTTCACTTTTCATCAAAAAATGAAAGTTTCCAGAAAAATACCAAAAATTATGCCTAATATATATTTGATATTATGAATTCAAAAATGATGTCTATTTTATCAAATTCAAAACATATCAGTTACATTAACTAATTTTAAAATTAATTCCCGTCGTCAAAACAAATAGCTTGTTTTTAATAGATAATAACTATCAAAAGATTGACACTTGTTTATATCTGGTTTAAATGTGAAATTACATCCAATGACCAACATTGTATTAAATTGTAAAAATATATTCTAAATATATTTTAAAACCACTCAAATTAATAATTTATCACTATTAATTATTTCGATTAAAAAAGTTGTTTTTAATTTAGTAATTTTCACTATTCATCAGAATATGAAAGTTATCCGAAAAGTACCAAAATTTCACCCTAAGCTAATTTCGATATTTCGAATCAAAAAATGATGTCCATTTAGAAAGATAAAATTTATAAAATTTCAAAAAGTGGTTATTACTATTCATAATGGCTAGTTTTAATAATATTTTAATAGCATATCGTTGTTTAGTGAAACTCGGTATTGCGTACGACGCAAGCTATCGAGGAAGGTCGCGATTGCGTGTAAAGCAAGCCAAGATAGTGTTGTGTGTAGTGAAATATTCCTTTGATGATTTATATAACATAAAAACAAAATATTTCTCATAAAAGTCTCGGGTGTTATAGAGGGAACTAATGTTGAGTCTACCAATATAGTAACTATAACCAGATAAGGATCTAGACTCTTATTCTGAGGTATAAGATGCACTACGTTAACATGGATTGTACCATGACCTTGAGATGTAACCTAACTAACCTGGGAAGGACTGATCTATTGGTGTTGAACCATAGATGTAAAACTAACTCATCCATGAAAACCTCATCATCCTAACAAACCAATAATAGACTATCTCCCAGCCAGATGTAGATCTACTGATCCTGTAACTAAATATGGTTTTAGTAAAACTTCCTTATCACTGGGTACATGATATAAATTTCGAAAAATACAATTTAGGAGACCCATCTTGCTGCATGCTCGATACTTGATCAGGTTCCTCATACATTAGGTATTCTTATACCCGACCCTACCACACTGGTGGCATACCACATATCTATAGGTGCATATCATAAGGATGGAACTATCCCCACATGAACTATAGAAATGACATATCTTACCACTGGACAAACCATCCCCCTTCCTCAAAGATGAATAGATCTAGATCACATTGGCACCTTCCCTTAGGTACCAGTATGCGATGAGGGCCTAATTCACTATTTCTAATATGGTGGTCAATCGGAAGGTGTTCACCTATGATCAGATGGTGTATGCAAATCCATTATAAAAAATTCTCATAGTTGTCATCTCATCACCGATTAGGGTAGTGAAAAATAATGAAGCTTGGTTAAATGAGCAGAATACTCCATCGCTGACATAGAACCCTGATTTAGGTGCATAAAATCCCATCCATGGTCTGAACACAACATATGGGAAAATAGGTAACCATAAAAGGGAATTTTTAAGATCACCCAGACCATACCCTAATGATGTCCAACATGGGTAATGATATCCTACAAACTTATAGTAGAATAAAAAATCATATAGGTAGCAATCTTGACCCTCCACTCTAGAGGTATCTATAGATTCTTGAATAATGACAACGTGACATCTATCTAGGATTCTATAGATTGTGGACCACCATCCCCTGAAATGGTGGGAGTATTATACAACTTGAATTCCCATGTTAGCTCTACCATACTAGGAGAAGGTCACATAGTTACCTAGATTTATTTTATGAACTAGAAGAAAATATCACAAAAAGGGTAGTTTCACCCAGTGGAAGATCTATACGATGTTCCTAAAGTTTCACTATAAGGGGTATTATGGGCGGCTCAAGGCCCACCACCTCTAGAACATCATTATCACCACCCTCCTGGAATATAACTTGATGAGATCAATGTGACATAAGTCTAAAATTTCCATGATTACCCATCATATAAGATTTAACAGTAGATAGAAAACGATGATAAAAGGAAAAGATGAGTACACATACTTCTTATAAATGAGTCTCCATCCTTAGCCTACTCCAAAATCCGAGTCTAAGTGATGATAATGATCATATGAGTATCAGAAGACACTACCAATTTCCCACTTACATAGTTTTTTAGGGTCAAGGTCTCATTAAACATAATAGAGGTTCTAGTATATAAATTTTCAATTACAAGGTATATAGTAAAACACCCTTTACATTGGAATTGGGATCCCCGTTTAGTGGTAACCATTTCATTTTAAAACATTAATTTACTGATTTTTTTATTTCTATGTATATATCTCAATCCAATTAACCGATCATGTGTAGTGATTTTATTTAATTCACTACTATTATTAATTTATATATGTACTAGATTCATAATTTAAAGTATAATTCCTCAATCAAGACAAATAATATTTTATCCTATATAATTATGGGTTCATGGATAAATAGTTTCATAATGTATTAACTATGTTGTCATCATGAATCTATGAAGGAAAACACAATTTTGATTAATATATAAATTTTAATTAATCCAATTATGTTACTCCTATAAGAAATGTTAGCACATTCCAATATACAACCATCAAGGTACTCTCAACAAGCACATGAAATACATGAAATGCACACAAAAAATATAAATATGGAATGGAATAATACATGACATTTAATTCCTATGCTGACTAGTATGATGAATGAATTAATACACCCTCATATAATCAAGATAAGGTAAATAAGATTCATTATAATAATATCAAAAATGATTAAATCACAAAGCGTGTTCATCCCCCAATGACGAAATCAGAACAACTGTAACATGGAAAACTAATAACAATAGGAACCCATCCATGGAAATTTGGGTTTCCCCTATATGCGTGTAAGATACTCCTAGAAACATACTCATGACCAAATTAAAATATAACCTAGTCTCCTATCTATTACCAAAATATTAATACAAAATGAAAATATGCTTGAATACGATTTTGTAGCATGTCACCCCGGAACCCACATAGTGGTACCCTGAGACAGTGTTCCACCTAAACTCAGGCATGCCTCCCCAAATTCCAGAGGAATTTTACATAAAATGAGGACCTAGGGTGTGTTCATGGGGACACTACGCTCTCATGTGTAAGAGTGAAGAAAATAGTTATTAATATATTGAAATAGTATAAGTAATAATAAACAAGAAGCAACAAAATAAAAATAATAAACTATCCATTAAAAATAATGAAGTGAAATATGAGTCATAAATAGATAAAAAATTATTATGATGATAATTTTAGTTATATATACACAAATAAGGTACATGATATACAAGGAAACATGAATATAAAACATACTACACCAAAATAAAAAAAAACCAAAACCAAAACTACTAAGATCATGAGAATAGGATTGGTCCTTTTCCTCGGTACTCCATTATAGAATTGGAAATCAATCATAGAAAGACAAAAAATTCCCTTTATTAACACATGCAACCATGAATCCTTCTTGGGTTCTACGGGTGGCCCAATAAGGATGTGAGATATACTTTGTAGTCCACCACCAACAGTGTCTAGATCAATCTAGTGTGTGCATATAAAATGAGCAGTGTGTTAATAATAGTAAATTAAACAATGTAAATAAATAAAACATGTTGTTATGGGTTCCTCCAAGATACCAGATTGACACTACCTTCTTCAAACCAAGATAGATGTCACTGATACAAGGAGACTTTCAAATGTTCGATATAATGTAATAATGAGTCATTATAAACAAGGCATAAAGATTTAGACCGATCCTGAGAAAGTGATTTGGCTAGGTGGGAACGCTATTTAATTGATTAAATTAGCATTTGGATTTATGTAAGAATAAATCTCTTGAATTTAGATAAGAATCATCTTGGGATCATCCAAGGTGAACCATGTCATGGAACCTAAATATCACACTAGGAGTGCTATAAATACTCAATAATTTAAGAGTTCATCCAAGGTGATCCATAAATGGAGTCTCAAGTTTCAGTCCTGACATGATGTGGAAACAAAATTCCTCTGAGCCTATCCCTAGTATTTAACAAAGGGGACTGCATATCACTCATGTCTTGGTATAACCATCTAGACACTGATCCTGTCCATGTTGTCTCCCATAGGGAATCAATTTCACTCTTATAGAGGCAAGGAAAATTCCCAGTGCTCTCATCCAAGGCATACCAAGTATCAATCCTAGCATATTTCAAATTAATTAATTAATCCAATAATAAAGAACGATGAGCCCATCCAAGGTGATCTATATATATAATCCCTTATATCACCCTTGACATTATATAAAAGATGGGATTAGATATCAACAATTCATATTAGTCTAATAAGGAATTTAAATCAACTTGGTCAATTAATTTAATTCATGTAATTCAAGGTATGGAATATATCACATGACCTAAATCATGGACTATAATTTTCCTTAATTCAAATTTCATTTCAAAATGATTATCTACTAAAAGTCAATAAAAACCTCAAAATGGTGGCTAAAAAATTCAAGCAAAAGAGAATTTAGTCCACTATGGTACGACACAAGCATATGGGAGTCTCATGTTAAGGTAGATACCCAATGACAGTGAATCACAGGTAGAAAGTGTCCTATTACACATGATAAAAATCATTAATTTAATTAATTTAACTTTATAGAGGTGATTTTAGAAGGTCTGATGCATGACACTATGACACATTATATAAATGAAACTAAACATTAGGGAAAGAAAATAGACCACCTAAATTAGACCTTTAGCTCTCTCATTATCCAATTTCGGCCCTTAAATCAAGTTAAAATAGAAGAAATCATAATAATAGATCAATTCACTAAAAATAAGGAAAATGATCATGCACCAAAATAGTGTAATATCTAGGAAGATAAAATAGGAATAGAAGGAAGAGGAATATAGAGATTATTAGTAGGAATCCAACACACTCAATAGTGATTAAAATAAAATATGGAAATATGATTTATCAATGAATACGGAATTTATTGAGGGAGAGATTGTAACATGCCACCCCAACTTATTAGATTAGAAAGGTGGAAGGATATTACTTGGCCTTAAGTGACATTTATAAGGCACCAAAGGTTGGAAATAAATTCTAATTGATTCAATACAATTGGGGGATGATTTCACCTTTAAGAAATAAAACCACTTATCCAAACATTCCATAAAGAAATAAAGCACTGCATGATGCATGTTAAAGATGAAAAAAGACTCAAAGGAATACAATTGATATCAAAACCAAACTACAATAGAGTACCACAACAAAATTCAACTAACATCAAACTACACCATGGAAGAAAAAATCAAAAAATATCATTTCCAACCTATATAACTATGAATATCTAACATGATCCATGATCTAACTACACAAAAAACCCATGTATCATGATGCACCACTAAAGAAGTGTGATACTTTACCTTTTATTTTTCCCTAATAAATAATATCTACAAAAGCACCAAAGTACCAAAGCAGGGGTGATTAATGAAACTCAATAGGATTTACCCAAATGACTATTATACTCATACCAATAGGATATAACATGTTAATACATTTATATAAAACAATTTATAGAAAACAATTTATATACAACAATTGAAAATAGTTTATATCAAAGAAGAGCAATTTAATACCAAAAATATTTTTCATAACAAAAAATTTTCCAAGGAAAAGAAACCAAACAATACTTTTAAACCATTTCACATTCTTTTTTAGAATACCCATTAAATTATTCACCACACACACACACACACATTAATTCTTTTTTAACAGTTCCATACTCATGAGTAGTTTCTCATCCATCTACTAAGTCTTCACAAAGTGTCCAATCTCCTTGTTCCCTAATGACACACACCCTTTATCAAGGGTCATTTACTTTTGCACCCCAATGGTACACACCCTTTATTTAGGGTCATGTCTAAATCATGAAGTTACACAACCCATGTATTCCAAAACCAATTCAAACCAACCAATTCAAACCATTTCAATAAAGCATTTCTTTTATTGTAAACCTTTCAAACAAACCATTTAAATACATTTCAATAAAACCATCCTCTTATTTAAAAAATACCAATTAAACCATTTACCAAAAACCCATAAAAGTCATATTTTAAAATGAATATTTAAAAATTTATAAAACAATGCACATTGCACAACCACTTTCCACAATTCCACAAATTCACAAAAAATCCATAAAATACTCAAACCATGATTATGATGGTTTATAACATGATTTGAACATAAATTTCACAATCAATTTCAAGAAATTTAACCAATTTGAATATAAGACTTCAATTTATAAGAAGAGGAGTCGAGAGTGAAGCCACCTACCTTGGGAATTATGGTGAAAATGAAGAATGACATGAAAATACAAACAAAACCAGATTGAATCTCAAAAAATACACCTTAGATATATTCCACTAGAATCAAAAAGGTAAAAAATAACCATGATTGGCATCAAAAACCTTATATCCATCTACAAAAGACTAGATCTAAGAAACTAAGAGAGGGATAATAGTAGATCTAATAAAAACTATAAAAAACTACCACGAATGATGACTTCCCATAGGAATTGGGCTTAAACACACCATGAAATACCTCCATATCACTTATGATTTGATGGGGAAAGCTTCCATAGCCTTTGGGATGATAAAATATTAAGTTAGGGTTGAATTACGGGAAAAATGGTGGGTTAAAATTTAATCCTAACAAAGGTACACTTTTTTAAGATCTTGTTTTTAAACAGTGCATGGTTAGTCGCATGATGTGGAAAAACCATGCACTAACTATGTACTAGGAACTTACTCAAGGAGAACCTCATATGGATGGATCACATGGTTAGACAAACCATTAACCAACCATGTAAAATCCCACTATCCTACGTTTCACGGGTCCTCCTAGGTGGCCGTACATTCTGAAAAAACCATGCAGTTTCCCATGTGCCTTCCCCTTAGCCTATGTCTCAGAGTGCATAGTTTCTTGTAAGATTTACATGGTTTACAAAAACTGTGACCAAACCATGAATCTATATAAAATGTATAAAAACAACCCAAAATGTTTCCAAACCATCATAAATATCACCTAAATAGTTTATATACGTAAAATACATCCATGAAGGGTTGATGACATGAAATGGGGGTGCTACATTCTCCCCACTATTGAAATTTATTTAATAAAAAAGTATAAAACCACTGGTATCCTGAAAAAGTTTGGTCCATTGGTCAACTATTTCCTTTTCCCATTCCCATGTCTCTTCCTAAATCTAACCATGTTGCACAAAACCCGCACTAAACTGATTATTTTTCCATGTAAGACTTTCTCTTGCCTATCCATAATCAAAACTCTCATGTGAACCAACAAATAATCCTACTCTAGGTCAATGTGATCCCATAGAATCACATAGTCTGGATTAGGTTGATAAATTTTCAACTAAGATACATGAAACACACTATGCACAACACTAAATCATGGTGGAAATGACAACTAATATTCCACCTCCCCAACCCATTAAATTATCTCAAAAGGGACTATGTATATGGGAGATAACATTCCCTAATTTCCAAAATGATGATGTCCATGCCTTGGATTGATCCATAAGAATACATGATCACTCACCTCGAACAACAATGACCATCAATGATGATCCTTATACAAATTCTGACTACTCTGAGCTATCTCAATCAATTTCCTTATAAACCAAATCTTTTATGTTGTTTATTGGACAAGGATCTACTTAACTAGTGAAGTCTCACTTTTTTCCACCCATTAAAGTAGTCAATGACAAGGAAACCCAATTTTTTTTTCAAAAGGAGCCATTTGTATTAAGTTCTGATAGCTGTTGTTATATGATAACTCCACCAATAGTATGTTCTCTTCCTATGATCCACAAAAATCTATTACACAATCAAAAAACATATCTTAAATCATTTTTTATCATCCTTTAGGATGATATTCCATACACATAGTCAAGTGAGTCCTAAGGGATTTCTATAAGGATTTATAGAAATTATATGAAAACCTCAAATCTCTATCTGACGCTATCAAAAATGGTATGCCATTCCTCTTTACCACTTCTTAGATATATATTTTTGACAAGTATTCTACCATATTAGATTTATGAATAGGAATGAAATGGTTAGTCTTTGTGTGCCGATCCACTGGCACCCATATAGAATCTTGTTTTTGAACCATTCTTGGGAGACCTACTAAAAAATCCATTACTCTCTGTTCCCATTTACAAACAGGAATAGGTGAAGGCTGCAACATACATGTTGGTCACCGATCTTATTTAACCTAATAACAAGTTAAGCATATCAAAACAAACTTTTCCACCTTCATTTTCATGCTAAAACACAAAAAATGCACTTTCAAAACCTTATAAATCTTTTGTATCCCAGGATGAAGAACCCAATTTGAATGGTGAAAAGAATGAAGAAGTTGTTCTTGATAATCCATAGGTACAACCATGTAGTTTAGAAACCACAAAACTGAACACCCATTCAGCTTCTAGCCCTCAATGGTCTCCTGCCATTGATGTTGGACCTCATCACAACACATTATGAATCAGAAGTTTGTGCCTCTTTAACCATCTCCACCAAGTCACGAATGAATGAAAATAGAAATAAAACCTAAACATCACCTCTATATTTACATTCCAAGTGCATGTTGGCTATAGCTGACATCAACTGCCACTGGTCTGAAGCTTGTTTTTCCAATTGATCATAAGAATTTCTTCTTAGTGCATCCACCACCAAATTTCTTTTACCCAAGATATACATCAGGTCAAAGTTGAAAATTTTGAGATACTATATTCATCTTCTATATCTCAGGTTTAAATCCCTTTGTGATAATTTTTTTTCAATATCTTATGATCCATAAACACAATTAATTTATTGCCAAAGAGGTAATGACGCCATGTCTTTAAAGCATGGACTACGATAACTGACTAAAAATTATGCATTGGGTAGTTCTTCACATGAAACCATAACTATCCTGAAACATACAAAACAACATGATCTCCCTATATGAGAAAACATACCAAGCATGATCCCAAAGCATCACAATCACCACATACCCTTTTCCTTATTATGGAAAAATCAATAATGGTGTTGTTTTAAGGAGAATATTAAGCTCTTGAAAAGAATTATAAAATTCCTTGTCCCATTGTAATGAAAAATTACTCCTTATCAAAGCTATCATTGGTGAATAGAGTCATTAAAAATCACAAAAAAAGTGTAGGTAATAACCATCTAGACTAAGGAAACTATGTATCTCAATGACATTCTTTGGATATTTTCAAGAGATAATAACCTATATCTTTTATGGATCCATAGAAATAACTTTTTAAGAGATTATATTTCCATGTAAATTTTCATCTTGTATCAAATAATCACAATTTGATAATTTAGAATACAAATGATGATCCTGTAGAATTCCCAACACTGTCACCAATTGTTGCTCATGCTCTTCCCTTGTCCTTGAATACACCAATATGTCATCCAAAAACACCACCATAAAAGAATATAGATATCTCTAAAATATCTGATTCATCAATGTTATAAATACTACTGGTTCATTCATAAGAACTAAAGGAATTACCACATATTCATAATGGCCATATCTACTTCTAAAAACTTGCTTTAGAATATCCTCCTCCTGAACTCGTAATTGGTGATATCCTGATCGAATTTCAATCTTGGAGAACCACTAATATCCCAAAATTGATTTAATATATCATAAATGTGTGTAATTTGATTCCAATTCTTTATTATAACTTGATTATCTTATAATAATTCACATATAGTTGAAGATTTCCATCTATATTTTTAACAAACAAGACCAATGCTTCCTATGGAGACATGATTAGAATAATGAACCCTTTTCTTTATATCTCTTCAAACTAATATTTTAGTTACCTTAATTATGTTGGTATAATTTTCTAATATTGATGGAAAATAGAACTATTCTTTTGGAGGAGATCAATTGTAAACTCTACTTCTCTCATAGGTGGAAACCCTAAATTTTTTTCCAGAAAAACATCTAGAAACTAATCAACCACTGATAGAAAATTTCTATTCTCAATATCTCCCATTGATGCCAAAGTAAAAGCCACAAAATAGTACATGATAGTTCCAACTGTTGGTTACAATAATTCCATTTCACTCCCCATTACATTTATATCTCCTTTAAAAAGATTCTTGATTCCATCATCTGTCATAAAACTGACCCTTTAGTTATAATAGTCGATATGAGCATTGAATTTTTTCAGCCAATCCATACTGAGGATTATGCCATATACATGAATTTTTAGCATAGATAAATCCCATATTATATTGGATCAATAAGAAATTATATAAAATTCTCTACACATAGAGTCTCAACATTCTCTTTGACCAAGAGGACTTTGCAGTTTCTATACCAAAGGCATCATCTCAACATTTAAACTTAGAAAATCAACACCATGAGAAGACATAATTGAATGAGATAAACCCTTATCAAACAAATATTTAGAAGGGTAAAATTAAAAAGAATCATACCTCTCATCATTGATGGTCCAAATTGATTATTCATAATAACCTCCTCAGCTCCATATAATTTCTTTCTTATGACAATTTGTTCTTTATTTCTTTGTTGAGATTGCCTCTGCAATGGATTCATGGTATTCATAGAATCACCATGGATAGATATGTTATAATGATGAGTATTTTTAACTTCACTCATCCCATAAAATCATACGATGTCTGTGACACACGAGAGGTGTCCCGAACACACGAACTCAGAGCACTATAATAATAAAGATGAAGATTACCCATCTATTTACAATTGTGGAATTCTCTAGGTGATGGCGTATATTCTCACTTCATGTGGTTGAAAAACCCACATTAGAAACATCCAAAATTATTGTTGGGTCTTGGAGGAATATTCACCAATACAATCATTTGATTATGAGTCATCCCCATACTTTGGAAATAAGTGTCCCTATTCCACTTTCTCTTAGAGTTAGAGTTCCAACCATTTCTTATAGGCATACACATTCTCATTCCACCCGTATATCTTATAATGTACCTTTCTTACACAATATATATATTAAAAATCTATATATAATATATAATATAGATCACAACAATCATGGAGCGAATCTCCTACCTCATGCCCAATTCAAAGATGTGTGCCTTCAATAAAACACTTGAAACAACTTCAGGTGAAAAGTGGAGTAAATTAATGAATTCATCGGTATAATATATACCTATGGGGATCTCCTATTTTAAGGTATATAAGTCTATCATTATTTACATCCTAAATGTATGAGTATAAAATTATTTGTTGAACAATTATTCAAAATCCTCCCATACAAGACCTTGGCAAAATTTACCCTGAATAGTTAAATCCCACCATTAGTGTGAAAGATCCTCCAGTATATACGTAACCATCTTGAATTTCAACTCTGTTAGTGTACCAAGGAAATTAAAGATTCAATTCATCCTGTTCATCCATACCTCTTCCTTCCATGGTTTTGAATCACCCTGTAATATTGGTGGATTCTACATCCGGAACAAGATAGAGTGATCCACTTTACTTTGTTCATCCCATCGGTTCCCTCTATCCAAAACTTGAAAATTTTGGACAATACTATGAAGTAGATATTGGTTCACCTCAGGATTAGGTGAAACCATGTTCTTAACAGCTTCCTTTGATTTGTTTCTATGACACCTACCTGGTGCAATTTTCTATAATCACAAAAAACTTCATACATACAACTCTATAGAAACTGAAGACTTAAAAATTTCAAATTCTACCACATCACAACTATCATAACATTACTTTTTAAAATTAAAAATTTTCCACATTCAACCATTCTTGAAAATTTCACCACGATTTTGAAAATCATACCATTTTTAAAATAATCATTTCATGCCTTTTCAAACTCTCACATTTTAAAATAAGTTTAAATTTTTTTAAAAACAACGCCATTGCACAAAATCATAAATCGTCACTCAAATTAAAATATTACCTCCTAGTGGGAAGTCATTTTTATAATGCATGTCATGCTTATCTCATTGGATAACCCCATGAAAATGAGATTCCAAATCTGATAAGCGTTTCAAAAAAAATTATATACCCAACTCCCTATTAACATGAATTTTAGCATAAAAATGCTAGCTATGTATTTTTATCCACTAAATTTCAAGTCCCTATAATCCTACTCCTTTCTACCACCCCTACTCGAGGAATAAACCTGAAGGAATTTCATTTCCAAGACTGAAAGAAATGATGAAGAGTTGTTAGTCAAGGACTGAACAAGATGATACCACTTGTAACATACCACCCCTCCTCATTTGCTTGTGAAGCCTAAAGGACATTACTTGGCCTTAAGAAACATCCCCAAGGAACAAAAGGATAACAATAAATTCCAAGGGATTTAATAAAATCGGGGAATGATTTTCCTTTTAAGAAATAAAACCACTCAACCAAACATTCCATAACAAAATAAACTGATACATGATGTTTGAAAACAAAGTAAAACAACTCAAAATAATACCATTTATATTAAAAAACTACAATAGAGTACTACAACAGAAGACAACTTACATAAAAAGTTCATAGCAGAAGAAAAAACTGATAAAACTCAATGAAAACCCACATAACTCCAAAGATTAAACATGCTCCATGATCTAACTCTACAAAACAACTCATGTATCATGATGCACCACTAAATATGTTTGATACTCTACCTTTTACTGTGTCCCAATAAACGATATCTACAGAAGAACCAAATTTACAAAGAATGGGTGAGTAATGAAACTCAATAGGATTTCCCCAAATTACTTCCCTACTCATTCCACTAGGATAGAACATGTTATCACATTTATAGAAAACAATTTATATAAAAAATTGAAAAATGTTTATATCAAAGACAATAAGTTTAATACCAAAATAATTTTCCATACCAAAACTATTTCCCAGGGAAAAAAACCAAACAATACTTTTAAGCCATTTCACATTCCTTTTTTCATACCAACTCCATGATTTATGACACACACACACAGATGCATGAAACTATGATAGTTACATACTCATGAGTAGTTTCTCATCCATATATTAAGTCATAACAAAGTGTCTAATGTCTTTATTCTCCAATGACACATTCCCCTTATGTAGGGTCAAATCTTTTTGAACTATAATGGTACACACCCCTTATTCTGGGTCATATCAAAATCAAGAACTCACACAACCCATATATTCCAAAACCATTTTAAACCAAAAAATTCAAACCATTTCAATAAAACCATTCTTTTATTGAAAACTATTCAAACAAACCATTTCAATACATTTCAATAAAATGATCCATTTATCGAAAACATCTCAATTAAAATATTTACTAAAAATCTATCAAACCCATATTTTAAAATCAAAATTTTAAAATAAAAAAAATAAATCAAATTTCACAACCACTTTCCGTAATTATAAAATTTCACTAAAAATCCATAAAATAATCAAACCATCAGTAAAGAGGGTTTCTACCATACTTTGCACAGAAAAATTCACAATAAATTTCAATTCATTTAACTAATTTGAAACCAATCCTTATTGTTATAAGAAGATGAGTTGAGAGTGAATCCACCTACCTTTGAAATTATGGAGAGAAATAAGAAAGACATGAAAACACCCACAAAACTAGGTTGAATCTTCAAAAACCTGCGTTATATCTCTTCCCCTGGCATCAAAATGGCCAAAACTAACAAGGAATGGAATAAAAAAGAATATTTATATCCAGAATGGATTAGATCTCTGAAAATGATAGAGGGAGGAAAGAATATCTAATAAAAATAATGAAAAAATTCCAAAAATGATGACTTACTGTGGGAATCAGGCTTCAACGCACCAAGAAATGACTCTGAATCACTTCTAATTTGATGGGGAAAGATTTCACAACCTTTGGGAGGAGACAATCTCGAGTTAGGGTTGATTTGTAATAAAAAAGGGGATAAAACTTAATCCCAACCCAGATACACTTTTTTAGGATCTTGTTTTTAAACCGTGCATGGTTAGTCGCACAGTTATGAATAAGCCATGCACTAACTATGTGGTAGACACTTCTTGAAGGAGGACCTCACATGGTTGTCTTGCATGGATAGAAAAACTGTGCACAAAAATTGAAAAATTCCTCTGTCTCACAATGCATGGTTCCTTATTGGTGGCCACACAGTTTGGTCAAACCATGCACCTACCCATGCACCTTCACCTTATCCTCTATCTCACTATGCAAAATTTATTTTAGGAGTTTCATGGTTTCCTCAAAACATTATCAAATCATGCACCTATAAAAAATCAGAAAAAACATTCCAAAGGGTTTCCAAACCCTCCAAAAAATCACCCAAACACTTTATATACTTAAAATACATCAATACAAGGTTACTTACTTGAAATCGATGGTGCTATAAAGATCATGGAAGTGGAATTGAGATAATTTCCACTGAAGATGGAGAAAAATAGTATAAAAATGTTTAGAAACATTTTAGGGGTGAAAAAAAATTTCTTGATTAATAAGGGGTCAAATAGTTTGGACATACGATTGAAAAAACTATGTACTAACCATGCAATAGCCACTACCTAAGTACCACACTTGCTTGGGCTAGGAGCACAATATGTATAACTATGCACAACCCATGAAAAAATACACTATTAAGAATGTATGAAACTCCACATAGGTGTGTGTCCGAACTCACACGATTGTAGAAAAACCATGCAGCATCCCCAATGAACCGGTTGCTTTAAACGCTTGAGTCCCACGATTAGAACTAATCGTTTACTAACCAAGCGACTCACTATACCTTCAAACATTCTGATGCTCTAGGCTCCGAATGAGCCCCTGATGTTCTCGAAAAACTTTTTATTCTTCAGAGTACATTATTAGGATAAAAAATACGTTTTTTAATAGTAACATAAAAGTTTTTTCCTCTCCAAAAGATTGGGATGTTACATGTCATAATCATAATCATAAAAATCGTATGTCAAGGATACCCACCAAGACATTCATCACATGTTAGGCCAAGGATAACAACCCATATACCTGATTTGGGTTTGGGATAACCTCCTATGTATCCTTTTTAAGAATGGGATAATCTACCATATACCCTTTAATATCAGAAAACATTAATCTTTACCTAATGAAATGGTGATCTATAATAGACCAACCATTCTCAAAAGTATAATCTCTTCATATATATGTTACAATGTCATGAGAACATTTATCATTTCATCATAGATTGGCCCATGGAAAGGAAAATGGGATTAATAATTATTTTATCATCATAATTATTGTCAATCCATAGGAGGAATAAGGATGGTCTCATAGGATAATATACCCAATTAAGCATAAGTAACACTATAGGATGTTATCATATATGAAATATGCCTTTAAAATATCATTGGGTTATTTCTTGAAAAAAATAATCTTTTATTTTGAAATAACTTATTTATCAAGGAAAAAATTTCATTTTAAAAGAACCTTGGAAAATTTTAAAGGAATATTCTGTGTAAAAATAATCCATAATGGTTGGATAAGTCCTTCTTATGACATATGTTAAAAACAGATTCATTTCACACCTTTAGTAAAAATTAAAAAGTAATTCTTTTTAAAATTGAAAATAAGACTCATTCAAAAATTTTATATAGAAATTTAACTATGGGTAAAAATTAAATTAAAAAACCTTTTGGAATATTAATAATTTTTTTTATAAAACATTGACATGGGAGATAAAATATTCATGACCAAATAGAAAAATAAAGTCTTATTTCCTTAATTTTCCCCCAAATAATTGAACACATACATAGAGGAAAATGAAAAATAAAATTGTGAATATAAAAATAACCAGTAGAGATTAAAATATATGATATTATATATATATATAAAATAATTTCATCACTAGAAAATTTAAGCATAAATAATCCTATTAAAAGTGATATTTTTACATAAAACCCTTAATGGTTTTGTAAATTTTGAGTCATAAGTGCCATGAAAGAAATATAATCAGGTGAATTTTTAAATAACATGAACATAAGGATATTAATGATACAACATATCACGTGTGTAGTAGATACAACTCATAAAATAAGATATGTTTATAACATAACATATGTCTTAAATATGACAATTTGAGGCAATAAAACCTTACAACATTGGTAACTTTCAATCAAAATTTCTAGGAAGAAATATTTTTAATTGTAACTTTAAATACCATGAATTAAGTATGATCCATGATATAAAATTTTAAATTGACAATATATAATACTCATAAACATAAATAGTTCCACAACATTAAATATGTCTCATTGAAACAATATTTGGATGAAGAACTCTTACCTCATATCCAGATTGATTTATAATCACTCTAAACTCATGAAAAATAAATTTATATTTATTATAATTCTAAACCATAATCATTTACATACTTAAAATATCATATATGATAAACTTATAATATTTCAATGCTCGTTTATAATTAATTATTTATTAAAATCCTTATTTCCAGGTGTAAACAATTTCATTTTTCAGTTATGTTTCTATTTGGATGTATTAATACTTTCATATTGATCATGGTTATTTCAACTAAAAATGTTAATAATTATATTACTCTCATATATATTCATTATATACATCTTTAGAACAATCCATAAAGTATAGAGATAGAGAAATGAACTACATCGTTCTTGGAAATGGTAGTCCATACATATGCATGAACACTGCTATCATTTTCTGGAAAATAGAAGGAATAAAAGATAAATAATTTTTTAAAAATATTTAATGATTATTATATAATATAAATTTATTAAATAATTCATTATATCCATAAATGTTATTAGGTGATGTAAAATGAATCATATCTCTACGTGGATGCGATAATTCTCATATACACACAAGTGATAATTTTATTTTCCTTTTAACGGAATGGAGGGTGGAAATGGTTTTGAAATCATCATAAATAAATATTATTATATTTATGATACTATATTAATCATTATATGATTGATACAATAGGTTTATATAAGGTTTAAGAGTAAATAAAATTGGAAAAGCTTAGTTTAGATTTATACCACTCCTTTGAGAGACCACATTTGGCTTACACATTAATAATTCAATATAAGTATTTGGTGAAGAAAAGGGGATCTAGGAATAAGGTAAGTATTATAGTAATATTTTTAATAAGTATTTGATGATATATAATTCTTGAATTTTTTGAATAATGGAGCATAATAGGTCCTCTTTTATAAGTGTGGTGAGGGAAACACAAGAAATTACATTAAGGATTTCAATAATACAATGTCACTTTAATGTGAAAGTTGAAAAAATTTCCATGTTCTAGAAGATAAAATAAAATAATCAAATATCTAAATATATTCAACAAATAAAATTCATAATATTTTAACTATGCTTTTTATCTTTATCTCTTAATTTAATCGACCGGTAAACCCATTTAAACCCTAACCATTATAACAAATTTTCATTGTTTTTACTTTTAATTATGATAAAGAATGAAAGTGGAATATTTAATTTATTTTAAATTATGATTCCCAATATGGAATACATTTTATAACAATCAATTTATAAAATTGGGAGACATTAATTTTAAAATATGAGAGAAAAATGCATTGAAAACCCATTTAAAAAAAATGCACTTTTCACATAAAACTGAATTTACATTCATTCCTTGACTAGTAAAATATATCAAATTAATATTATTTTTTATTGAATATTTAATCTATAAATTTCATTTAAAACAAAAATAAATAATATATTTTAATTTATTATGATAAAAACTCATTACACACATAAAAACCGCTTTTTGAAAAAAGTGTTTTTAAGCCAAAAAATGAACTTATAGAAAAATAAAGTATAAGAATGATTCCTATATAATTAATTGGATTATTTATATTTAAATTATACTTATATTACTTTAAAATTAAATTCAAAACATAATTGGTACTTTAAAATTTCTTTATTTAATGAAAATAAATTATAGTTTTATAAAAAATCATCATTTTCACTACTCACTTAAAAATTAATGTTTTAAGAAAAATCCTATAAATTGACCCTAACCTAAAATTGGCATAATAATTTCAAAAATTAAATTCATTTCATAAAATAAAATTTCTAAAATCATATAAATTGATAATAATTTCCTCATGAAATATAATAAAAAACGTTTTTTTGAAGGAAACATATTTTTGAAGCATAAAATTACTTACTGAAACTTGAGTAATTTTTTTATTATGGATATATCAGTAAATTTAAATTATATAAAATTTTACAATTTTTATTATATGTAAATTTCAATTTATACCACCAATTTAATGACCATGTTATAATGGTCACATAAAAATTATGATATTTTTAATGTATATCGTATTCCGCTTAAAGCTTAGTGTTGCGTGTTAAGCATGATATCAAGCATAATATTATTTTAAACTAAATTTTTAGGGTGTTACAAACATAACCAAACCTACATCATGAATGATATTATACTTTCTATCTTTTCTATGTAACCTCCTCTATGAAATAATGTAAACATTTCTTATATACATTCAATCCATTGTATTATATGGTGTGGTCACCTGAATTGTGATGTAACCTATTTTATTTCTATCCTAAATGAAGATTCATTAATGATTCCTATCATTTAACAAACTTTATTCTCCATAAATAGTTCATAAATTCCTATGGTTCCACTGCACACTATGACCACTTTTCTATGGTTCCACCCTACATTGTGGTCCTACCCAAGTGTCAACCCGCACTTCCTATGAACCACTCATCCTATCATTGACCCATGTTAGGTTTTATACTAATATATGAAATATATGGAGTTTTAGTTAAAATTAGGGTTTCTTAATTTGGTTTAGATTCTCATACTATTCTATAAGTATTAACCATATTATTTTAAAACTCCAAACACCTTTATTGTGTGGCCAGTGGCATTGAAGTGTGAATATAAACACTCTAAATCCTCTAGATACATAAATTGAAAGATATGAAAATAAAATTATGATGTGGTCACTGGTTCTATGAAATGATCTATGAACTCAATAATTCTCAAAATATATTTTTAGTAATATTTATTGTCAATTACAACTCATTCAAGTTCACCATAGCATAACCAGTCTTCACCATGGCATGATGATGATAAAAAAAACTCTGAAATATCTCACCCACACTGGGGAAAATTAAATTATCCAAATTTATAGAATAATATAAACTTCCCAATGATACACTTATATGAAAATTAATATTTCTTCACTAGATTTATAATATTCATAAAACCATTACAATGATCATTAGATTATCATACTTCCTCTTGGTAATAGTAATCATACAACCATTTTCTTGGTTATTTTCATCATACAAACTCTTAATGGTTATTAGAAAAAAATAAATCATACAAACTATTTATTATAATATATATAATAATAATCTTATCAAATGTAGGATTTAGGGTCTAATGATGCATCTAAAATTTATAATTTTTCATAGATTCTGAATCCATGAAGACATGTCCTGCCAGGATAATTTATAATCCAATGATGTTAAATTTCTCTTAATGGGACACTTGTAAGGTAAAAACATATAAATAATCCTTCTAATACTTCATGATAAATCTATATACAACCATGATAGAGCATATAAATTAATATGTTAGTGAAATTTATGTTACCTTCAATATGGTTTGGAGGGATAAAAATTGGGGATGAAAAACATTAAGGGAAAGTGAAGGATTTGAAAAATAAAGAGGATACAAATCAAATACAGAAGCACATAAGATAATTCTAATAGTAGGAAAAAAGGAGAATCCATCAGTACTACAAAATTTATAGGGGTGAAAAAAGGAAAGAAGAGGATTTAATTAATCTTCTTCCATATAATGAGAATGTAGGAATTTAAGCCTTCTAAGAAAGGGATATGGTGTAATTTTAATATGATAGAAATGATGAACTCAAATACATAATGGTGAAAAAATTGTCCTTCAATTGATATAGAATCATTTTCTAATAAAATTATTATTTATAATCTAGAGTTGAAACTAAGGGGAACATCTTGGAAGACATCCTTTTCTGTACAAACTATAAGGGTATAAAGATTCTAAAGGACCAATGTATGGCCATAAACTTTTTATATATATTTAATCAAGTATTGTATCCTATTAAGTAATATATTTTTTTTAAAGGAATCAAGATATTCTGGGGGTAGACTATGTTGGGGACCATTAGTAATCACATCCATGGAGAAAATTGAATGTTCAATGAAATAGGTGACACCTACACATGTCACATAAACAATATTTATATTAATAAACATAAAAAATCATCATTTTATTAAAGGGTGACATAGAAATTATACAAATTTATATTGAAAATCATTTCTATAGAAACAATACCCCATGAAATTTGGATAATGTGGGAAAAAGAAGAAAGTGAATTTTGGTCCAAACATAATTTTTCAACATGATTAATGGAATAAAATAACGAAACCTCTTGAAATTAGGAATGATATAATAATAACACTTGTGATATGATTATAAAACCATTTTTTCCTAAAAAATATGGATTAAGGGGTTAAAAGATATCGAAAATTAGAAACAACCGATATATATAAGGCCAAATCAAAATAGCTGTGTAAAATAGAAGTGGGGGTGAAGGTATATCCAATTATGAGATAGGGGAAAATAGTTCCTCTACACTCACATATTGAGAGGAAAATGTAATAATCATGGTATATATTATTCAAAAAATCCATAAAATTGGAATTTAAAAGGGATTTTTTATTCTTGAACATTTTTTTACCCTGAACCAATGATCCTAATTACCAATATATCCATAAAATAGTCATTATTTTTTATATGATCACCCATAAATATACCAAAAAATCTCTCAAGTAATATTATAATACTTGGTTCACTAAGGAATAATTCAAAAAAAAATCATAAATACATGCTCTCTCAGAAATCACCTTATAGTCAGGGCGAATAGAATACAATGAATCCTTCTAATTCCATTCCATAATCATCTCATGAGAAATATTATCATAATAAATAAAACTCAAAGAATTATACACCACATTACCCTTCCCGAGGTTATATCTAATTTATAATTTATGATATTGATGAAATGATCCCCATATCCTATGTGAAAATTCGAATGATTTTTGGAAAAGATATATCTCATTATATTATGACTAGTACAAACTATAATGAATTCTCCAATAAAATCAAATCCACTTAATCTTAGTCACACTCACTAGTATTTCAAGATCTATATATTATATATGATAGTTACATTCATGGGGAGATTACTAACTAAACCCATGATATACGAATGCCTTCTATTATATTAAAACAAATCAAGATATCTAATTGGATGCATACAAATATATTTCATAATGTATAGATTATTTATGTATTTGATGAACATGGGAAATTATAAATTAATTTTTTAAACCATAAAAAGAAACTTGACACTCATTCATCTAGGAAAAGATATTCAATTTCTTAGTCAAAGTTGATAACAATGACAGAATCATAGAAAAAACATATGATTCTTATAGGGTAACCATCCAAGCCTAATAAAACTTATCAACACATTATCAAATTTAAGTGGATTAAATATAATAATTTATGAAATATTCAAAAGTTCTATTGCTACTCCATGCTATAAAATAACACCACTTAGAAAATGTACATCATAAATATTAAATCGAAACATATAAATCATCGCACACAAGAGATTTTATCTGAGAAATTTTGAAGAAATCATATGATTCTCTACACGATCTTCCTATATCATAGAATAAACCATGAAATTTTTAATGAATATCATAAAAAATGAAAAGGAGTGTCTTAATGTATGCTATTTATAAATCCCATAAAAATACCTAATGAATTCATAACTTTAAACAATGTAAAAAAACGTAAGATGTTTATACCAACATTGAATTTTTATTTATATGAATTAATTCATCATTATCCTTATTATATCATAAATTTATTTAAGGAACACAAATTTATCCTTTAAAATCATTAATAAAATCATCTATTCAAGGAAGCATATAACAATTCTTATTCATCACCCATCAATAGTCTACAAAAAACCTCAATATCTGATACTAATTGTTAGTGAACAACATTAGAGGATCCCATGATGACACACTATGTAAAATAAATCCTCACCATATTAAGTCATTAATTTTAATCCTCTAATTTAAAATCATTCCATGTGATATATGATAAGTTTCCACCTAAATAAGAGAAACACATGGGTATATATCAATTCCAATATCAATCTCTTTCCCCAATTGTAAAATCAAAACCTATTATGGGAAAACATCAACATAATACCTCAAAAATTGAGGAAACTTATCTATATATATATATATCAAATGAATAAAATATCACGATTTACAATAGAGAAGTAATACTATGGGACTCAAAACATCATTTACCATGAGTATTTATCTTTCCTTAAAAAAACTACATGATCCCCATTCTTTTTTTAGAAAACAACCCTATATATAAGTAAATATAAAAATGTTTATATATAAAAAAATAAATCTACACCAAGGATAGAAAATTAGTTACATACATAATAAGACTATTTTCCATAGAAAATATCACATCCAACATTAAGATGACCACTAGACACCTCAATCAACCTCCTCTGACCTTCTATTGATTCTATCAACTCTAAGGGACATTAGAACTTATATACATTAATTTTATCCTACAAATCAGGGAAGGGGTTATATATGGGCGTGAAACACCAATATTAATCAAAATATAGAAAATATATAAGTAAAATTCATACATTAAACCATATATATTATATATATTTCTTCATCCTTTATATATTTTTTTCCTCTATAAAATCATCCTCTCATTATTTCCCTACTACCAAAATTTACCTCATATTTGGCCAAATGTATATCCCTAAGGAAGATAATATTATTTATATTTCCATATTCTAGTAAAATTTATATTGGAAGTCATTATGGTTTTTTTCTAGTTGTTATTGCGAAGACTAAAAATTATGAGGAAAGTGAAATTGATAGTCTATTAATAATCCCACTTTTCATACTCCATATTTTGACAACTTAAAAATATTTTAATGCAACTCATCGATGGACTATAACACCATAATAGAAACACTTAAATCATTAAGTACGGTAATATGGTTGAACACAACCCATGCTAGTGATATTAGATTTCATTGGTATTCAGCTACCATGGCCTCACCTGAACCTCCATTACTTCAAAAATAAATAACCTTAACCAGTAGAACCACCTTGATAAATTACCTAATAAGTTATCTCCATGAAATATCATATCCACATAAATAAATTCACCTTCATCTAAACCGTTTATAATTTTTTTACATAGGAACTTAGAGAAATGATTCCTAACTACCTCTATATGGAGACCTAGGAATTTCATAGATAAATGTAACATATTGTTAGATGAATATTTATTATATAACACTATGATCCATGCTAGATCCATATAGGTTTAGTGTATTTGGATATTTGATACATAATCATATAATTGAGGTATATTATTTATTATATCACATATTTTTTACCTCACTTTGTACTCTCTATAACATCCCCTACTTAAATCATTTCTTAATAACCTGGGGGATAGAAACTTAAGAAATGGCGAGCACATATGTTCAGTAATGGTAAACAAGGGAGATATAAATCAGTGATCATATTAAAACATAATATAAAAAAATAGAATTAGATCATCAAAATAACTTAATAATTTTATACCCAATATACCATATATCGTAAACATAAGTCATGGAAATAAGATTTATCATTTCTAAAGAAAAAAGTCATAATAGTTGGGATTCATCAATAATTTATCACGAAACATAAGTTCATATCATAATCATAAGAAAATTTCATAAAAATAGCGGTACCTTCATAGAGATAGAAACCATTTCACATGTCAAGATTAACCAATGATACCATAAAATAATAGTGGGCATAGAATCAATAACTATTTCTCATATTATAATGGATCAAGAATCACCACCTATTTTCAATAGTGTATCATCCACCCTTATATATTTCCCATGATGGATAGAGAACATCAATTAATTTTCATATTTATACCATGAGATATAAGTTTTACCCAATTTATTAGAAGAATATATAATTCCATGGACACCCATCACATAATTAAAACCATACATATGTGTGCCAGAATATCACAAAACATTCAACATTTTATCATAACATAATCCATGGAAAGGATATGAGTTTTATAAAATTTTATCATTTCTTCATAAAAAATCTATATAAAATAAATGGGTTTCCAAGAAATATAATCAACACAATAATAAAACTTAAAAAGAAATAATTAGGATGGTATCACTGGATAATATCCCCAGTAAATTAGACTTAACATCAATGGATGTTTTCATTGGTGAAAATTACTTTAAAAGATCACTGGAATATTTATTAAGGAAAATACAATTTTCTTTTTGAAATGAATTATTTAAAGTAAAAATATATCTAAAATATAATGTGAAATATTTTATTTTTAATGAAATAATAATATTATTAAATAAAGATTCAAATAATTAGGCATTTATGAGGATATGAAATTTTATTCTTTTCAAGTATGTTAAAACAATGATTCCAGTTACATTTTTAGGAAAAAAACAAAAGTACCTCATTATGAAAATGGAAAGAATATTCCACAATTTTTTTTATAAATATTAAATCGTGGGTAAAAAATAAATTAAAAAATAAAAGGATAATAGTAAAAAAGTTTTGAAATCATTTTAGATAAAATGGGGTTATTAAAGAAAAAGATTCCCGACTAAATAGAAACAAAATATGTTATTCTTAAAAATATATTCCTAATAATTTTACGTACCAGAGAAAAATATTTCGGATTACATGAAAATAAAATTAATAATTTGAGTAGAATAAAATTAAATCTATTCATTAAATAATAATCATATAATTTCTTCAATATAAATTCAATCATAAACAATCTCGATTACGATGACATTGAAACTGGAATGCCTTAACTCAAGTCTGGTATTTATTTATATGCATTATAGACTCATTTATAATAAATATTGATATACTATAAATGAATTAAAAAATATAATTATATATATATATATATCATTCCATATATTAATTTCTTATAATATCTTATCACCCTTTTATTAATAATTCTTTATAAAAATCATTATTCTAGGTGATAACTGCTTTGTTTCTTTTTCATGTTTTGGTTCAACTGTTCTGGTATTTGTACTTTGATCATAATTAAACCATCTCCATAATATTAATAATGATATAAATATCATATATATTCATTATATATATATATTTTTCAATAAAATTTAGAGACATAAAAATGAATTAAACCACTCATGGAGATGGTAGGTTGTACGTATGCATGAACACTACATTAATTTTTCAATGGATAGAATGAAAAAAGGAAAATAATAATTAATATTTAAAAAATAATTATAATATTCTATATATATATATTATTTATATTCATTAAACAATCCTTATTACCATCAATGTAAATTCAAAATGAAAAACGAATCACATCGCTTTGCGGAGGTGGAAGTTCGCATGTACGCATGAGCGATGTTATCATTTTCAAACAGATAGAAAGGAAAAAATAAAGATACGATTTTATAATTATATAAGAATAATTATTTCATAAATATAATATATAAACATTAAAACCATAATAACGAAAAATTATGAATGTTCATTATGGAAAATTAATTATATCTATACATAGAGGTAGTAGTCCACACGTACACATAAGCTATACTTTCACTTCCCATAAGGTGGAATAGAGGGTGGATATGGGTGATTACATATTAATAAAATCTAATTATATTTAGGAAAATTATTTTATTATTTTATTATGAATACTAAATATTTATAGGAAGTTTAAGAAGAAATAATTTGAAATATGTTGGGTAAGATGATTACAACATATTTAGTAGGCCTATATTAGATCCATTATTATTGATACTTTGAATGAATTTTAAGATAAAAAAACTATAATTCATAGATAAGAGAGTTTAGAACAGAAATGTTTGTGGTTTGATCAATATATGTGGCTAAAGGAGGTTTAAATAAAATAAATAAGGTGTGTCATTTTAGAAGGGAGGGGAATTACACACTTGTAATTACTTAAAAGATTTAAATATAATTGATTCCTTTATCATGTATAATGTTTCTAAATAGCCATAAAATCAAATAAAAAAATTAAACGGCGTAATTTAATTATAAAATTAAATTTAGATAGTTTTTGTGTCATTTTATTCCTTATATCTTGGTTTAACCTCTTTCTTAACCAATTTTAGCTTTAACCAGGACAATGAATTTTTTAATATTAAAGGGTTATAGTCTTACATATAAGGTAACAATTGGATCATAAATTAAAACATGATGAAATTTTAGAATATTTATCATCATAATTTCCCTCTTTAAATATTTTTATAATTTTTAATAATTTAGTAAAATATTATGTTTTATAAAATATCATTAAAGTCAATTTTTTACACTGTTCACTTAATCTGACTTCTAAGAAATCAATATAGTTATATAATTTGAATATAATACTTTAAAAAAATCCCTAATATGTTTTATTCATCTATAAAATTCATGTATAATAATAAATCACGCAAAAATATTAATTTAATATTTTTTAAAATCATTTACATGATTTTTCTATGGTATGCACAAACACTATGCTAACGTTGTGTAATCATTTAAGTTAAATATTGAATCACTAAAAATTAAAAATAAAGTAACATGATAGAAATTTATTTCACATTTTAAATAAATATTTAAATCCAAAAATATATTCTTTTTATTATCATGTAAAATATATAGAGATATTAAAGTCAAGAAAGTGACATTTTGGAATTTTATTTACTTAAAATATTATTAATGTCATTATCAAGGAAAAATGTCCCCAAAATGACAAATATTCAAATGTTTGATTGATACGGTCAATTTTATCCCCTAAAATGAAATAAAGTCAATTATAGGGTTTCTTTTGAGACATTATCTTAGGTTTTATCCCTTTTTAACAATTTTACACTTACTAAAGTGACAAATATTTACAACGTTTACTATTTATAAAGGAAAAAATAAAAGTTCCCTATTTAAAACATTTGAAAATACAAATTAAAAATATGGAATCTTCTATTTAAGATCCAATTAATATAACTTTCATAATTTAATTTAAAATTAAACCCACAAAATGTGATGAAAAAAAGTTTTTTCTGAAAAATGTTTTCTGATTTATAAAATGTTTTTATACAAAGAATCAAACATAAAATTAATTCAAATGACCTTTATTGTATTATTGAATAACAATTTTTTATTTTAAAACCATTTAAAAAAATTAAATTTGTAAATGCCTTAAATGAAAATAGTGTTTTCAATAAAAATTAGATTTTCACTATTCATTAAAAAAATAAATATTTCTTGAAAATTATCAAAAATTAACTCTAAGATAATTGGAAAGATGATTTGAAAAATTAAATTTATTTTTTCTAATAATTTTTCAAAAAAATGAGTGAAATTAATTATATTATTTTCTGAAAAAAAGTAAAAAAAAATTGATGAAAAAAGTATATTTAAAGAATATAATGAATTTACAAAAAATACATTTTACTCATTTAATAAAATTGTATAATTTTTTATACGTGGTTATTCACATTAATTTTATAAATTTTATGGATAGGTTATAATAGTATATTATATTTCAGTTCATTTAGGATCAGGGTTTCATTTATCGCATTCTATTGAAGAAATGATTTTTTTGAAGAGAAATATATCATAAAATCTTGGGTTGTTACATTATACAACCCTTATAAGAATTTTACCCTCAAAATTTCATTAATTTGATAAAAATTATTGGGGATATATCTATTATTCAAATCCTTAGGCTCCCATGTAGCTTCCTCTAATTTATGGTTTTACTAAAAAACATTCACCAGGTTAGTGGTCTTGTTTTATAGTACATTCTCTCAATGATAAAACATATCCACCGATTTTTTCTCATAAGAGAGATCTTTATCCCGAAGTATGAACTTGAAGTTCTATTCATATGAAGGACTAGATATTTAATTCCTTTAGAAATATATGCGAAACTCATCCTAAACTTGAGAGAGATTTTATGTAAGTTCAAAATGATAATCTACCATCCTGATGTGATAAAGAATCTCAAAATGACTAGTATATCTAGGGATTATCTTTCCCATATTTTCAAATCTCACAACCTTATTTTCAAATCACACCACCATTGAACTGTGGATCTCACCAAAAATTGTTAGTATAAATTTTTTATCGACTCAGAGATACTCCTATATGTTGTTGAATGGCTTTAACATTCTCTATAATTTCTTTAGATAGATCAATTAATAATAGATTTATTACTGTAACTTAATTCCAACATGTCAAAGTTATTTAATTTTTAACATAGATGGCTTAATAGTGAGCCATATTAATGATTGAGTGAAATCAATTATTGTAAGAAAATTCCACTAAAGGAAGGTGTTGATCTGAAGTACCTTTAAAATATACAGTGAAATATCTCAATATGTCTTCTAGAGTTTTAATGGTAATATCATACTAATTTTTTTTATATGGATGATATAAAGTATTGAAACTCTACTCTGATCCAAATCATATAGAATATAATTTGGTAGTCCATGAAATCATACCACTTCCTTAATGTATATCCAAGAAAGATGTTCAAGAGAAAAATATTCTCTAATTAAAATGGAATCTACCATCATTGTAAGAAAATTGAATACAATCCAAATAGAATTGTTCCCTTTATTTTTTTGGGGATATTTATAATAAAATACATAGAAATGTTTTGATATTTCCACTTAGGTTTGATTAATGGTTATAAAATTTTCTTAAACTATTATATATTATCCTTAACTTGATGACATACAAAGAATCAATATTCACACTCATAAATGACCCCTTTCTTGTAGTCTTAATAGAAATAATCATTCACATCACTATACATCTCTATAATTCTAGGATAAATAGAGAATTATGAACAACGATCTTCATCCAACTGATCCTTTTTCAAGTATGGTTTTGATGAGAAACATACATGATTCCAAAACCTTATAATTCCATTAAAATCATGGTTGAGTTCAAGAAAAATTATAACTTTCTTTTTAAGTTCTATATATTCCCCATATGCCCCTTTAATACTCACATGGATGGATGGATGATCCTTCACATGAATGAGATAAGATATTTCACCTTTCATCAAGATTTCATGTTCTATATTATAAAAATATTTAAGCATTGAATATATTTATATCCTCATCACATATAGACTAGAATATTCCTTTGGAATCAGAGCATCAACCACCATATTCTTTTTCCAAGGTTGTTAATGTATTGGGAAATCATAATCTTTAATAAAATCCAAAAATATTTCACAGTGCATATTAATCTATTTTAGAGGAATAATTTAAAAATTTATGATTTGCATAAATTTCATAACTTTACCCACAAAGATATTTACAACATATTATTAATGTAAAAATTACCGCTGATAACTCCAAATCATGAGTTGGGGAATTTTTCTGACGAACCTTCAATTTTCATGAGGCATAAGTTATAACTATATCATTCTACATGAGTACACATACCCTTACCTTATTTGACATATAATTATAGATCACAATTCCTTATCCTCTGTATGGTATTGTGAGTATAGTTTCACAGACCAACATTCTCGTTCATTCCTTGAAAGGATCTTTAAATTATCTTATTCATAATTACATACCCCCTTGCAAACCAACATGGTGAGTGGATTAGATAGTCATGGGAAATATCTCAATTTTTTTTATAGTATCCAGATAACCCATGAGATATATAGATTTTGATTACCATAATTTTCCTAGGACATTGTTCAATAACTTCTGTCTTTAAAGGATTGAATGACATATCCTCACTTGATATTAGGCCCGAATGGCCCTAAGGCCTTCATTTTTATTGATTTTTTGATAACCCCCTATAAAGGGATGGGGGGAACCCTTATAATGCCCGTAGGCTCAGAGATTACATGGACCGTAGGCTTAAGAGATTACATGACCTGAAGGTCATATGGAAATTCAACCAGACTATCTACAAGGAACTGCCCCACCCTGACATCTGCATCATTATAGTAGCTCTCCACCTTCGCATGGCCGTCTGGCTAGGCTTCCCATGTAGGCACAGGCTGGTCCTGATGGCATAGTCATACCCGCTTATTCTGAAAAATCCATTTGACTATGATCTGGTGCGTGCACCTGCTCTGAATCCTCTTCTGGGGATGCTCCTTTTTATAGTGTGTCTGGGGAAACACTACTGGAAATATGACTTTTATCAACAGTTTTGGCCAAACCATTGGTATAGTTCATTAATTTGGACCTATACCAACGGTTTGCCCAAAACCGTTGGTATAAGTCACTTATATGGACCTATACCAACAGTTTTGGACAAACCGTTGGTATAGGGGGGACCTATACCAACGGTTTTGGCCAAACCGTTGGTATAGGTCCCTTATAGACACCCTATACCAACAGTTTGGCCAAAACCATTGGTATAGGTCCCAAAATCCAAGGACCTATACCAACGGTTATCAAAAACATTGGTATAGGTCTATACCAACGGTTTTGAGAACCGTTGGTATAGGTCCTTCGATTTTTTTAACGAATCTTCTTACCGAGAACATTATATAAATCGAAATTTAAAATAATTTTAACAATACATATATATATTTATGAAATTATGTTCACAAAAGTCATGTTAGGTTAGTGGTTAAGTCATTCAATTATAAACTAGAGGTTCTGGGATCAAATCCCACCGAATGTTTTTTTTGAAATACATATACCAACGGTTTTGAGAATTGTTGGTATATATTTTCATATTACTTATACCAACGGTTTTCCCAAAACCGTTGGTATAGACCTATTGTCACGACTTACTTGGAAACGGTCCTCCAAACCGTTGGTATAGCCTATACCAACGGTTTGGGGGCCTATACCAACGGTTCCAAACTGTTGGTATAAGGTATTTTTCCAGTAGTGAAACTATATGTGGCCTGAAGGCCTTGAGGTGGCCTGAAGGCCTTAAAGGTGGCCCGAAATCCCTCCTAACCTGAAGGCCTGGGTGGCCTGAAAGCCTTAAGGACTCCAAGCCCAAACCGGTGGCCCAAGGTGAATAGTTTCAGCTGCTACAGTACCGAACAGTACCTGCTACATCAACTGCTAAAGTGCCTGCTATAGTACCCACACAGTGTACAGTTCTACTACAGTACCTGTACAGTGTACAGTTCTGCTACAGTACCACACATTGTACAGTTCTGCTACAGTACCCGCACAGTGTACAGTTTGTTACAGTGCTGCTACAGTGCCTGCTATAGTACTGCTACAGTGCCTGAAAATATGCCTCTACCTGGTTTTGAACCTGGGTCTTGTGGATTCACTTAAGGATACCTCACCAACTGGGCTAAGGTAAATTTTCTATAGAACTTATCCTTCCTCAAGATCATTAGAAAAATTATCAAATAATCACCATGATCTTCCATTATATTTGAATATATTAGAGTATCATCTATAAATATTATAAAAAACAAATCATATTAATCTCTAAAGGATCTATTAATTAATTCTACAAAGATAGTATGGGAATTGAAAAGTCTAAATTCCTTCACTATAAATTTATAATGCCCAAAAATCGTATAAAAGGATGTATTTGGTATATCATCCTTAATTATAAATTGGCGATATCCTAAATGAAGGTAAATCTTAGAAAAGTATTTATTTCTTCATAATTTTTATGAAAATAATTGATATTTGGTAGTGGATAATTATTATGGATAGTGATATTCTTAAGTTCTTGATAATCAATGGAATGACACATTGCACAATCTTTATTCTTAACAAAAAGAATAGTTTCATACCATGGTGACACAATGGGGAATATAAATCAAATATCAAGAATATATTTATGTTACTTATTCAATTCTGAAAACTCAATTAGAGCTATTCAATAAAGATTATTTTAAATATATGTAGCTCCACGTATGAGTTCAATTGATAAATTAACTTCATGATGTGAAGGAAGACTAGGCCACTGTTTTGTTAAGATGTCAAAAAACTAAATTACAGTAGGAATATACTCAATTTTGAGCTTTTAAATAACCATATAAGATATATACCCTTCATTTATAGGAATTAAAACCCCAAAGATAGATTTAATTTCTTTTATAATTTTGTATTCATCCCCAAATGATAAACGATCAAAGGTTTATTAGATATCTAAAATGTGACTTACCTTCCTCAAAAATTGATATGGTATCTATATAGAGAAATATAATCCATTACTAGAATCATATAATATTTATCTATATGGTTTATTACAATATTTACATGAATCATATTCCCACAAACTTTAATCAGTGAGGGACTATAGACTTGATATGAGACCATTAAACCATTAAGAGTTTTCACCTCTAACTAAACATATAATCATTAACACAGTAATATGATACCATTTTCAAATTATATAGATATAAAATAGTGAGTTTATACTGAATTAAATAATAAATTATCTATTCTAGAGTGAATTTTAATTTTACCTTTCACCACGTCACTCTCATAACCCACTTCGACATTCATGATCAGGAGAGATATTTCTTTTTCTTTTGGATTAAGTGGTTGTTGAGCCCAATAATCATAAAAAACATTAAGATACATGCACTAGTTTTCATAATACCCTTAATAATTTCATTTAATGTATTGGAGTGTGGTTGGTGAATTATTTGGAATATTCCTTTCCTCTATTGTATCAATGAGACTCGTTATCACCTTTTGATATTCACAGGCTTTATGACCAGCCATTACCCATTTAAAGCTCCTCCCATTTCTATTCAATAAATACCTTTAATGTTTGTTCCCACATTTCAAGTGTGTAGATGACCAGTATTTATTTCTACCATGTGGTTTATTTTATTTTTCATTAGGCACCATCTTCCATTTCTCATCAAAACCATTGTAATGTTAGAAGCCTCTAATTTACATCTCTATATTGATATCACATCGAATAATTTAGTCAGAGGTACTAAAGTATCTTATATCTAAAACCATTTAGATACTTGGTTTTAATCCAACAAAGAATCAATATCTTTATTTTAGGGATAATGATTAAACTAGAATCATTCCTTGAAAGAACTATAATTTTTTTCTCATTGCTATAATGGATTCATCATCCTTATTATTAAATTCAAGGAATTCCTTCTCCTTTTTTTCACATAGAGTATAAGGGAAGTACCTTCTAAAAAATATCCTCTTAAACTTATCCCATTTCATGGAGTCAATTTCTTCCCCTTTACCTATATTAATAAAATGATTCCATCACTAATTGTATTTTCCTTATAAATCATAAAAGGCTAGGAAAAATTGTTCATGTTTCAAGAACTGGGAACATAAAATATTTTCTCAATTTTATTGATCCATCACTCAATCACTAATGTATTATAAGACCCACAAAAATAATATTGATGAATCCTCATTAAAGACTCAACAATAAATTTTTTCCTCCTTTGATCATTTGTATGATTAGTGAGATTCATGGCCTAAGATAGTTGCATGAGTATAATAATACGATTATACATTACATATCCTATAGAACTTAGTTTCTTAAGTGGATAAGAATTGTATGTTGCATAATATTTTTTTAGCATGTTGTATTATAGTTCAATCCATTGACTAGAACCAAAAATAAAATTTTAATCATTAAGCTATAATAGTCAAAGTGAGATATCATATAATCATGAAATATAATTCATATATTGTCGAAATCATGAAACCTCTATATTAATCTATGTAACCTTAGGTTTAACCTTGGTTTTCTATTGTTATTAAAAAAATTTAGAATTATATCATATACTTAGAATTATCCCATTGGTTTTACCCAAGTTTTATAATCCTAATTTACACATATTAACTAAAACCAGATCATATACAAACTATGGAGACCCAAAATTCTCATACATAAACATTATATCTTTTTATATGAATATTCGTTTCATAACATTACAATATATGCTAGAAACATAAATATTTAGTGTCTTTTGAGACTAGATATATAAATAACTTATCTGAGTACATTATTCTTCATATATCATAATGTTATTTTCACTTAATATCCTTCTTGACATTCCCTAACTAAAACCAATCATCATATAACGGGGAAAGGAAACCTAAGAAAGGGTGAAATCAGATGATCTATAAGGGTAAATATGAGTGACATTAATTATAAATCATAATAAATCATAAGATAATATTAATGGTATGAAATCATATACATAACTTAAAAAGTTTATATATAATCATTCATAGATCATAAACACGATTCATGGAATAACATATTATATTTTTGCAAGACATGGGCTATAAGAGTGAGTAATCATCATAAAACAATCTTGAACCATAATATCATATAATAATTATAATAACATGTAATAAAAAGTAGAATCCATTCCAAATGTTAAGGTCAATAACCATTACCATAAAATCATATTGTATTAGGCATTAACTTTTTTTTTTCTATATGATAATAGATCTGGAATCACCACTAGTTTCCCATAGCATATCAGGAATCCTAACCTATTACCCATAGTAGATCAAGTGCCTCTACTCTTTTCCCATAATTACCTAATGATATATAAGGCATTACCCAATTAATTTGAGGGCTATATTATTTTGGGCCCACCCATCACATAATGAAAACTATACCTATTTGTGAAATTATATAATAAAACATTCACTATATCATAATAACATAAACCTTGGATATGAAATGAGTTTTATAAATATTCCCACATTTAATAATATCATAAACAATGGAAAATAAAAGAGTTTATTAAAATTCCCATAGATATAATAAAAAACCATCCAGATAAGGAATAAGGATGGTATCATTAGATTAAATCCCTATTAAATCATTATTAACATAAATTGATTTTATCAAAGAAGAAAATTGATTTAAAATTTCACTGGAATGTTTCCTGAGGAAAATAACCTTTAATTTTGTAATCACTTATTTAAAATAAAAATACTTCTAAAATATCATGGAAAATATTTTATTTTAAAATAACCAACAAAACTAATAATTGAATCTACAAATCATGTAGAGTTTATGAAATTGGGATATTTTATTTATGCAATGTACATTAAAATAATGATTCCTTTCACATTCTTTGTAAAAAGTCAGAAGTACCTTATATGGAAAATGATAAGAATATTATTTTGAAGATTTTTTTTATAAAAATTCAAACATGGGTAAAAATGACTTTAAAAAAAATATGATAATCCTAAAACATTCTTGAAAATAGTTTAGAGAAAATATGGACAAGGAATAAAAATATTCTCTACCAAATAGGAAACAAAATATATTCTTCCAAAAAACATATTCCTAATCATTTTAAGTATCAAAGAGATAAAAATTGTAATATTAAAATAAAATTTCATTAATAAATAGAGGATAACTAAATTTAATGGATTTATAAGATAATAATCATATAATTTCATTAATATAATTTCAAGCATAAACAATTTCTATTATAATGCGGTTGAAACATAAATTCATTACCTCGATCCTAAATTTGCTCGTATGCGTTTAAACATCCATTATAATAAATATTATTTTGTTATATATGTATTAAATAAATATAATTATATATATCACATGATATATTATTTTATTATAACATATTATCACTCTTTTATTATTTTTCTATTAAAATCACTATTCTAAGTGATAACTGCTTCATTTCTTATGCATGTTTCAGTTTGACTATTCTGATTCTTTTACATCAATCATGGTTATATCATCTACATAATTTAAAAAAATATATATTTACTTTATTTATTCATTATATATGTATATTTATATTCATATATAAATGGTATATATAAAAAAATGAATTACGTCATTCCTGGAGATGGTAGGTCCTACGCATGCATTAACACAATTTAAACTTTTTAACGGATAAAATGAAAGAAAGGTAAATAAGAATTATGCATTATAAAATCAATATAATATATTATTTATCATATATTTTCATTAAATATATCTTTATTACTATCTATGTAATGTGGAAATGAAAAAGGAACAATATTTCTTCACAGAGGTGTTGATCCACTTGTACGCACGAGTGACATTGTTGTTTTCCAACAGATGATAAGGTAAGAAGAAAGATTTGAGATTATATTTATAGAAGAATTTTTATATCACAAGTATCATATATAAACATTAAAGCCATCATAATAACTATCCATGAATTATGGTTATGGAAAATTAATTGTATCGCTACATGGAGGCGATGATCCACAAGTATGCACAGGAGATACTTTCACTTCACATTTGATGAAATTGAGACTTTATAATGATGATTAAATAATAATTACAGTTAAGTATATTTAGGATACTTAATTTATAATTTTATGATTAATATTAAAGATTTATGGGAGGTAGAAGAATAATTTTTTTGAAAGAGGCCGCATAAGATACCTACCTCTTCTTATGTAGGTATCATTTAGTTCATTATTAATGACACTTGGAATGGTATTTTAAGAAGATTAAAAACTCTATTTATTTTATATTAGAGTTTATAATAGAAATTTCAAGGGTCTGGTAAATCTATATGGCTTAAATAGGTGTAAATAAAGGAAATAATTGGTGTCCTTTTATAATGTAGGGAAATGCCACACTAGGAATTAATTAAAAGATTTAAATATAATGAATGAATTTCTCAAGTATAATGATTCCAAATAGACATGAATTTAAATAAAAATAGTATATTATCAAAATATCATTAGAAAATATAAATTAAACAAGTTTTGGTGACATTTTAAACTATATATTTTTATTTAACCCCTTCGTTAAATAATTTTAACTTTAACCATAGTAAGGACCTTTTCAATCATAAAGTATTATAATTTTACATATAAGGTAACAATTGGATCATAAATTTCAAGGGGATGAAATTTTATACCATTTATCATCATAATTTTCCTCTTAAAATATTTTTATTATTTAAAATAATTGAATAAAATTATATTTTTTATAAAGTATCACTATTGTCATTTTGACACTATTTTCTCATTTTGACTTTGAAAATAGTATTAAAATAGTGGAATTTGAATCTAAAATTTTTTAAAAAAGAAATATTTTATTTATCTTAGAAATTCATGGGACATTTTAACAAACCTAAAAAATATTAGTTTTATAGTCTTTAAAATCACTTTCTTGATTTTTTAATTTCTCGCACAATCACTGTGTCTTGTATTGTGTAAGAATTTCAGATAATTATTCCATCACTAAAAATTAAAAAAAAATTACCACGATATAAAAAGTATTTCTGATTTTAAATAAATATTTATTATTTAAATTATCCTTTTTTATCCTTATGTGAAAATTTTAAAGAAATTAAATTCAAGAGAGTGACATTTTGGAATGTTCTTTATATAAAATAATATAAATGAAATTATCAGGGAAAAAATGATCAAAATTACATATATTATAATTTTTTATTGATATAGTAAAAATTTTCACATTATATGATATAAAGGAATTTTTTACTTCATTTTGAGACCATATCTGAAGGTTTTGACCTTGTTTTATGCTTTTTACCCTCACCACAATGACAAATATTTATAACAGTTACTATTCATATAGATGAAAAGTAAAATTGAATTATTTAAAAAAATTTAACCTCCTAATTCAAAACATGGAATCCTTTTTTCAAGATTTAACTCATATAAGTGGATAATATATCTTAAAATTAAACCTACAAAACCAAATGGAAATTTTTCTTCTATAAAAAACGTATTATAAAGTATAAATTTTTTATACTATAAATATAACATAAATTTAATTCATATACATTTCATTGGATTAATCATGAACTAAATTTACTAATTTTTTTTTATAACATAATGAAACATTTTAAATCCTTGAACCAAAAAGATATTTTTCAATAAAAATCAGTAATTTTCACTATTCAGTAAAAAATAATTATTTTTAGAAAATTATCAAAAATTCACTATAAGATAATTTATACATGATGGTTTCAAAAATAAACTTTATTTTTTCAAATAAATTTTCTAAAAGTGGTAGAAAATCTATATATTATTTTCTCAAAAAATAACAGAAATCATTTTTTCAGAAAAATAATACTTTTAAAGTATATAATGACTTTAATAAATTTTTATTTTCTTCATTAGAAAATATTATATATATATATATATATTAAAGGTTGGGTATTCATGTTTATTGTTCTAATTTAATGGATAGTTTGAAACTATATACTATATTATAGTTCATTTAAGTTCATGGTTTCACATAACACAAGTTATCTAAGAAATCAATTTTATTTAAAGGGAAATATATCCTAAAATCTAATGGAGTTACATTCTAGATATTAGTACGAAATGATCAAAAAAAATTATAATCTCTTGAATTTCCATCAGTCTTAAAATTAAGAGAATATTTTATCAACTCAGTAAACCTAACACCAAACATGTAAATAGAAGAGACTGCAAATTGTATGTCCAAAATCATATGCTACCATTCAAGTCTAATTTTTTTTAAATTAGAAATAAATAATAAATAATTCATGTAAATATGTTCATGCAGTAATAAACACATAATTATATCCCTAGAATAATATCCACTATTTACACACTGATTCTCACATGAAACTCACCTTTATGGGAACAAAGTTCTTATCACCCTTTGAGATCAATTGAAATGTTATTTAAAATTATTCCAAAAAATTATCAATCTGAAGACTGCTGATAGATCCCTTAAAATTCAGAATCTTAAATATCTAGAAGTCACTTGAAATAATATTCTATGTCTTTCTATCCTTTTGGTCTACCATTTTTTAGACAACCTCAAGAGTTTATTGTACCTCCTCATACAAAACTACATGATGATTTCATGCAGCCAATATAACTATAATTGCTAAAAGAATTTAATATTTGAGATACATATGATTAATTTATAATAATACCACCATAAAATTATTCCCCCACATGGATGGACACCCTAATCATTGAACAGGTAATCATAATAACAATAGAATTCAAGATGTATGAATCCATACATTTGAAAAAATTTCTATCACTATATTTTTCTTTATGTATCCATCTCTAGGTTATTAAGTAACCATTATATCACTGTGACCTACTATATCTTGCTATATTCTATACTATACCTTATAAAATAGGTTTAATTAATATTATTCTGTTACTATAGATTCAAATTTCACTAGTGCATAATCTAAACTTTAATAAAAAAAATACTCCCCTTGATACAATTTTATCAGGACATTTCGCTACATGGGGAAAACTTGTGGTGAGAATTACATTGAGTGTGACCCCAAATGAAAATCATTATTGGGACATGATTTGTACGTTATAAGCAAGGGAAAATCATCACTAGTAATGGAACCCATTATTCATTTCAAAAGAAAACCCCACATCACCAAGAATAATATAAATTAATTTTCCAACCATGAAAAATGAAAAATGTATATAATGTGTGATTATATAAATCACATGTAATATAATTATATTATCATAGAATATTAATTTCTCATTTAATTAGACAACAAGTTTTCCTCATTTACCAACTTTATTCAACAAAATTTTATATTATATTTTATAATCATTCTAAATATTTATAAGATATTCAATTCATAAATTTCAAAAATAATCATTCTTAGCCTCAATACATCGCCATAAACATTATATAATATAAATAAGTATTAGCTACATATCATAGGTGAAAAAAATAATAGTTTATTTATAGAGATGAAATTAAATTATGGGAATATAAAATCAAATTCCTCCATTATATAATGGTCATCAATCATATATCCACTAATAATAATTTATCTCATCCAATTATTCATCCTCCTCTTTTACTAATCTTGCATGGCTCGTAGATTCCATATAAACACTAGATAGAAAAAAAGAGGAAATTAAAATAAAATATCACGACTACAATAGATCAAATTATTCAATAAATTAATTTAATACCCTGAAAATTTAGTATAAAATAATAATTTACTCGATATATATCTTAACTTACAACATCAAATTTTAAGGGAACTTTGTTATACTATACAAAAATTATTATTTAAATGTGACCATTATTTCATAGTAGTTAAATTACAAGCATAGATAGGAATAATCACATTATATATGTACATATTAATTAATTCATTAATAAATATGCAATAATTAATTCCTAGTAAATAACAAAAAAATGTTTTGTAAATTTATTTTATGCTTCAAAAAAAAATCTTCAAAAATGGTTTTTATTTTATTTTATACTCAAATATTATAATATATTTATTCTAAATAAAAATTTGAATTCAAAAAAATTTATATCACTTTTTAAATCACAATTTAATTTTTTGGGAAATTTCTAAAATGATTCATTATTAAGTGAATAGTGAAAATAAATATTTTTATAAAATTGGTATTTATTTTCATTAAATCAAGTAATTTAAAGGTCCATTTAAGTATTTAATTTGATACTGAATTTAAATAATCCACAATAAATTATAAATAATTTATTTAATTATATATGAATCATTATTATAATTCATTTTGGCATAAGAAAATTTTTATGTTTGAAGAATCATTTTTCTAAAAAATGGTATTCGTTACTTTTTTTCACATTTATATTAAAATTTATTTCTCATACATATTGATATTTAATATTAAAAACTATATTCCATATAATGAACCATGGGGATCAAATTTTTCAAATGGGTCATTTTTTTGGTCATTATGAATCGTAACCATCTTAAAAGTATACCACCAAAAAAATAATTAAAATAGTTCAATTAAGGTTAAAACTATGTGATATGGTCACAAAATCATCCCAAAACATTACTTTTTTTTCATTTTATGAGATTAATTTGACCAAGACCTTCTTATATTCAAAATAATTGAAAATTATTTCCACTTTGATTATAATATTTATATTTTTTAAGGAAATGATAAATACAAAATGTCACATTCCTGATTTTGATTTATCTTATACAATTTCATAGGAATAAAAAGAAGATATGAATATAAAATATTTTTTTTAACATAAATAGTATATTTTTACGATAGTAATTTATTTTTAAATTTTGGTGATGTTATAATTACTTTAAAACCATACACAATGCTGATACATTGTGCATGCAAGTAGTATAAAAATCAATGTATGAAATTTTTTTAAAATAAAATTTATATATTTTGAATGAATTGTGGTATTATAAATATTTATTAGGTAATTATAATTTATAATGTTTTTTCAATTTTTTATATTATAATTTTATTTTTTTCATGATGTCTTTGAAGTCAAATTAAATAAATTGTAATGACCCAAATCGGAGCCACTCAACTGGTGCCCCATACCTGGTTCGCCACATGACCTCAAGTGCATTTCCCCAACTGCCCGAGGCTGCCGACTAGTAGCGAGGGCTATGGTGAGTCATTGGGGAAACTATGACCTCATTTGGTAAAGCATACAAGGGAAAGGAAATAAAAGTCAATAGAGGAAGCAGTAAACAACATACAATAACTAAAACTAAATACCGGAAGCAATGGATATATAGTAATGATGATAGTGATGCAGTAGGTACAAGTATCTAAGGGAAGCACAAACACAACAATGTGATGAAATACAACTGAGAAAAAAAGTACGAAAAGTAAACAGTAACTCCAGCATCCTCGCAAGCCTAAGATCGGTTCTATGCTTTCCATCTCCAACCAGAAATCATGTACCTGAAGTAGAGGGGCCATAGTCCCTATCCACAACTGCAACCATATAACCTGTTTGAAAAGTAGGACCCAAACAGGGTGTGAGGCTAATCCTAGTAGGCAATCACCACAATATATGTGCCCTATTGTCAGTGAGTAATATAGCAGAAGAGATGAAAGTAAATGTAGTAATGAACGAGGTTTACACACGTAAACAATCCTACCAATTACCATTCCCATTGATTTAACAATTAATTAATTCATTTAATCAAACAACCAAGAGGAATCTAGAAAGGCTCTCTATTCCAAGGTAAACAGGTAACACAACAGGCATCAAAAGACTACCTAAACAACAAGCAGGCCAATAGATCCAAGCTTGGGATTGGGCTTGGTAGACTCATCTAAACCAAACAAACAATCCACAATCACACTGACTCTATGGGTGGATCAAACTAGCAGACCCCTACAGTCAAGTAAACATACAAAGGCATAGAAGCTCTGGAAAGCACGCACGTCAATTGCCCTATGGTCTTGAAACAATAGCTACAGACTCTCTGAGGAAGATCTTACGTCTAATTCCTCCTATGGTCTCGATACGTTCTTAAACTAAGGACACTCTTAAGAAGAACTAAGTCCCATTCCCGTAGATCCTGTGTACGAAACTAATTCCAACAGACCCCCTAGGGAAGCACTAAACTGTCTATTCCCTCTTTGGTCTCCCGCACCGGGTTCTGATAGCCCTGAGCAGTACAGTCATGCGTAATCGACTGTCAACATCCATAAGTAAGTTTAATAACTACTTATCTAAAAGCTACAAAGCATCAAAAGAATTAAAATAGAATGAAACACATGCAATTAGTTATAATGAGCAAACTAGAAATTGTAATAGGGTTTATCTTACAGGAAAACTGTGCCAAACAGTGATAAATAGCCCAACAGGGATAACACCCATGGGGTGATCCCCAAACATTAATAAAATCATATATTATTATCAATTAAACTTAAGCTAACAGGAAATATAAGTAAATTAAACAATAGGACCAAAATCCCTAACCCGAGATACCCGAAACACGGGAATCCATCACTTTTTCAAAAAAACTCAAGGACATTCAACGTAAGGCAACAAACCACCTACCTCAATCATAGGAGATCAATATACTTGAAACTCGGCCTGTGAATCAGCCTAGAATGGAGTAGATCTATAAAAACATCTAAAACGTTCAACCTACAATAACTCTTATAATAGGAAGAATCAGGAAATGTGGACAAAGAAGAACCAAGAACTCACCGCTGTGATTCTATTGCAACTAACGATGTTCAATTTGGATAACCAGTGAGGGATCGGTGGATAGGAGAAGATTCGGCCTCCTCGGATTTTCTGGACGGAAATAGGTGAAGAAGAAGGTGAAAATAGGGTTTAGACGTGACCCCGGTCCGTTTAACGAAAAAAAGAAAGTACACAGCGTGTACTTTTGGAGTACATGCCGTGTACATTCCTTTTCTGTACTCCACTTTAGGCGGCCTCCAAGTCACCCTTACATGGGAGTGTGTGTGTCCATGACACGTCTAGCACATGGATTCTAGTGGTATCAAAGTACACGGTGTGTACTCTGAAAATTTTCATATTTTCCTCTTTTTCCCAAAAACTACCAGAAAAGGAAAAACATACCTGAAAAGAAGATCCGGATTCTTACAAAATTCCCCCATTAAAGAAATTCATCCTCGAATTTCCCTAACAATGTGGCGAAGAAGAAACCTCAAACAACTCCGGCCACTGTGATCGCATATTGGCCTCCCTCTCCCAAGTTTCATCCTGTACACGGCCGTGCTGCTATAGCACCCGTACGAGAGGAACAAATCGGCCCCGAATTACCTTTTCACTATGATCAACAATACTGATAGGATTCTACTCGAATGATGCATCATGATCCATCTCAACCTCCTCGGGTTGAAAAATGTGAGACGGGTTTGAGAAATAGTGTCGAAGCAGAGAAACATGGAAGACGTCATGCATCGACTGGTACCTCTGAGGTAACTACAACCTATAAGAAACTAGCCCAACTCTCTCTAGGACCTCAAATGGCCCGACATATCTTAGTGAAAACTTACCCTGTCTCCTGATCCTCTTGTGTCCCAACCTCGGGGTAACACGTAGAAAAACCTGATCTCCAACCTTGAACTCCAAAGGTCGTCTCCATTGATCATCATAAGATTTATGCCGAGACTATGTAGTAGCCATCTTTTTCTGAATCAACTCCACCTATTCTGTGGTCTCCTGAACAAGACGAGGTCCCATCATAGCTGCCTCTCCTGCCTCCAGCCAACATAAGGGAGATTGGCATGACCTACCGTACTATAACGACACATACTTTACATACATTGTTATTACTTCAAAATTGATGCACACTTATTACAACATATAACAAAACCAGGAAAGGACTGTATAGGTATAGTGTCTTTAGAAACTGGGAAACATAAACAACTGGTTCATAAATCGTCTACACTGTCTCCCATTTATTTCATCATATCTATAGTCCATTTTGGCATATCTTACTTAATAACCTTCTTCCTGACCCGGGGAAAGAAAACATACAAAAGGGTGAGCTCAAATGCTCAGTAAGGGTAAAAAAAAGAAATATCAATCACATCATATTCATAAGAACATAACTTTTAGAAATCTTAACCAGCAAAGGAGATCAAAATTTCATAACATGGGATAAATCATAGTAGTGAAATGTAATCCCAATAATCATAATTTAAAAAATGAAACTTTGTGGCATACACACATAATCATAGAGAATCATTTCTTATTAGTCAAGACTCATTTCCAAGACTATCTTAGTGGAAAAAGTCCATTTCTGAACCGAGTTCACTCCTCGTTTCAGTCCTGTTTCACTGAACCGGTTTGACCTGCCGTTCCAGCCATGTCTATATCATGAGATATAAAATCTTTACCCAATGCATTGGAGGGAGATATAGGTCCCACCCATCTCATAATGATACCATTCATGTGTGTGCCACAAAATCATAAATCATACATCATTGCATAACCCATGTAATAAAAATGGGATTCTTAAACAAAATGACATCATAAAACAATTCATATAAGATAAAGGAATTCATAAAAATAATTCCATCACAACATGATCAAATCAATGTAATAACATGGATAGAAACAAAACCCTATATTATCTTAGATGGAAAATAATCTTGATAAAACACTTCAACCCCATTCTTGAGGAAAATATCCTTTCTACTTCAAAATCATTTTCCTTTCTTAACATGTCATACAATTTTAAACTAAAAGAATTTGATTAAAAATAAACTTGAAAACTTGTAAAGTAAGCTTCTTGGAGATAATGTTTTAAAAATCCATTCATGCCGTATAAGTTAAAAAAACATTCTTCTCGTACTTTTGTTGGAAAAGTCAAAAAGTACCTCGTACGAAAAACGACAAAATATTCCTTTAATATCTTTTACTATAAACTCACCAAAGGGTAAAAATGGATTTAAACAATTTTAGGTGGATGGAAATAATATTATATATTGAGGAAACATGGAAGTGGATGATAAAATACACCCCAGTAAATACTAAAGTATAAACAATCTCGGATAAAAATGAGATTGTGATATTTCCCTTACCTTAGGTCCGATTTTCTTTGTAAATGTCTGAACCTCCTGTATAATGATTTAAATAATGTTATTGGCTTATTCCAGAATCATAATTATTGTTATGATATCATATATGGTCATATTCTTTGCTTCTTAGTAGTAATATTTCATTGCTACTTGTTATTCGGGTGTTTATAACTTTTTGTTCTTATGCGTGTTTTGTCGAATAAATTATTATTCTTCTCTTTAGGTTATAGATACATAATTTCCAGAATGGTATTAATGTACTATATATCATATTTATTCATTCAATTCATTTATATAATCATTTGGCAATGAAGATCATGTAGAACGAATCACATCACATCATGGAGATGGTATTCCGTACGTACGCACGAGCGATGATATCGTTCCCATGATCGTGGAATTGTATTGGAGTGTATGTATACTATTTCAGAATCAATATAACTTTATAATAATCATATATAGTAATTATTTACACCATTATACCCATCCAAGTAAGGTGGTGGTGGAAAATAGATTACACCGCGGCGTGGAGACGGTATTCCGTACGTACGCACGCGCGATGATTTCGTTTTCTGTAGGATGCATAGATGGTGAAATAGGGTTGTTTCATACTTATAATAACATATCAGTATATGAGTGATACTGATGTTATTACTTCATAATGAAACAACTAAAGAAGAATAAATTGAAGAAGAAAGAATTTGGAAGGGATCAATATGGATATTACCTCTTTTTGACGCGCCTCTTCTTAACATCCTCTTAGGGCACTAGGGTTGGTCTTTGAAGAAGACCAGGACCTCTAGGATGATTCTAGGGAAGTGGGGAAGTGAAATGGTAAGGGTTTGGCCGAGATTTAAGGCTCAAATTTGTGTGAGGAGGTGAGGGAGGAGGTGCCCTTTTATAAGGGAGGAGAGGGGCACCTTTGAAATAACTAAAAATATTATTTTATTATAAAGCCAAATTCGGTTTTAAATAGCTCAAAATTGATTTATTTAAAAGATAAGGTGGGGATGGGTCGAAATCCTCTCATACAATAGAATTTAGACAAGTTTAGGTATCAATTTTGACATTATTATTTAGATTTCACTTTAAGTTAGATAATTTAACTTTTACCGTGTCTTCTTGTTTTCTTACACTATAAGGTTAATAAACTTACTATATCAAGCCAAACGAACCCCAAGTTGTTTATTATTAACATATATAACCTTCTCTAAGTTATTGGGCCGAACCTTTTATTTTTAGGAATAAAATAACAATTAATAATATAATATTTGTTTTAAAACCTATTTTATGTCAATTTTGACACTATTTGGTAATTGATTTTTTTGAAAATCATAACAGAATTATTATTTCAAAAAAAAGTTAATTAAATCAATACTAACATGTCATATTAACCTATAAAATTAGTGTAATTCATTAAAAGTCTCAAATTACAATTATTTGGGTATTTATAACATCAATTATGTCAATATTTCATTAATAAGATAATTAATGCATCATCGTTGTGTCATAAATAAATTAAATTATATAATGTCTAAAAATTACAAATAAAATACCATTATGTAGGAAATATTGTTATCTTTCTAATGAATATTTATAGTCAAATTTATCTTATGTATAAACCCATATTAGAAATGATTTACTTATTAAACTTTGAATTTAACTATTTTATCCCTTCTATAAATAAATTAATAATAAATGTCCTAATCTAATCCAAGTGGGCCTAAATGGTCATATTTTATTCCTAAGGTTTTTTTTGGTCGAATTACACTTATAAAATAGAATTAGGACATGTGTTAGGGTAATAATAATAACACTTTTACCCTTAATTACCCTATTTACTTTTAACCGTGGTAAAAAAAAGTAAAAAGTTACTATTCACCAAAAATTATTTTCATCTCATTGAACCACATTTTAGTCCTTGATATTAACCGTGTCTCTCGGATTTTTGAAATTTAACTCACAGAAGCGGTAAAATTAAGTTTTATGAAAAATTCAGTTTTTTAACTACCACTTAGTTGTTTCACTATTCATCAAAAATTGAAAGTTTTTAGAAAAATACCAAAATTTCACCCTAGGATAATTTCGATATTCCGAATCCAAAAATGAAGTCCATTTTGAAAAATAAAATTTATAAAATTTCAAAAAGTTGTTATTACTATTCATAACTGCTAGTTTTAATAATATTTTAATAGCATATCATTGTTTAGTGAAACTCGTTATTGTGTACGACGCAAGCTATCGAGGAAGGCCGCGATTGCGTGTAAAGCAATCCAATCTAGTGTTGTGTGTAGTGAAAGATTCCTGTGATGATTTAAAAAAAAATATTTCTCATAAAAGTATCAGGTGTTACATTCTACCCCCCTTAAAATGAATTTCACCCTCGAAATTTGTCACTTTGTAACAAACAGATGAGGATACCTCTCCCTCATCATATCCTCAAGCTCCCATGTATCTTCTTCTAATTGGTGGTTCCTCCATAAAACTTTCACCAATCGAGTGATCTTGTTTCGTAGAACTTTTTCACTACGATCCAGAATATCTATCGGCTGTTCTTCATAAGAAAGATCTTGCTCCAGTTGTACAACTTCTGAGCTGAGTACATGTGAAAGACTAGGTATGTACTATCTCAGGAGAGATACATGGAACACATCGTAAACTTGAGAGAGATTCGGTGGAAGCACCAATCGGTAAGCTACCTTTCCAACACGATCCAGTATTTCGAAAGGACCGATATATCTAGGGCTCAACTTCCCCTTCTTTCCAAATCTCGTGACCCTCTTCCAGGGAGATATTCAGAAGAACACTTTATCACCCACTTCAATCTCTAGGTCTTTTCTTCGGTAGTCGGCATAACTTTTCTATCGACTCTGAGCTGCTCTTATGTGTTTTTGAATAGATCGGACCTTTTCTGCCATCTCATCAACAAGATTAGGTCCTAATAGCTTTCTTTCCCCAACTTCATCCCAGCAAGTTGGAGTCCTGCATTTCTTTCCATAGAGAGCTTCATAAGGAGCGATCTGAATACTGGAGTGAAAGCTATTATTATAAGAAAATTCCACCATAGGTAGGTGTTGATCCCAACCACCTTTGAAATCCATAGAGCAAGCTCTCAACATATCTTCTAGAGTTTGAATTATTCTCTCAGACTGACCGTCTGTCTAAGGATGATAAGCAGTGCTGAAACTCAACTCTGTATCCAGAGTATGCTGAAGACTTCTCCAGAACTTCGAGGTAAATCTTGGATCCCGATCAGATATAATAGAAAGTGGCACTCCATGCAATCTTACCACTTTCTTTACATATATCCTGACAAGCTGATCTAGAGAGAAATCCTCTCTAATAGCAATGAAGTGTGCAGAATTTGTAAGACGATCAACTATGACCCAGATAGCATTATTGCCTTTGGATGTTTTAGGATGTCCGGTGACAAAGTCCACAGTGATGTTTTCCCATTTCCATTCTATTATGGGTAATGGTTGTAACATCCCCTTAGACTTCTGTCTCTCATCTTTAACTTGCTGACAAACCAAGCATCGAGAGACATATTCAGCAACATCTCTTTTCATGCCATCCCACCAGAAGTACTCTTTCAGGTCCCTATACATCTTCATGCTTCCAGGATGAATAGAGAATGAAGAACTATGAGCCTCATCCAGCAGCTCCTTCCTTAATTCGGGGATGGGAGGAACACAAACCCAATTCCTGAATTTTATTATCCCATCACAATCAAGGTTGAGTTCAGGAACATTTCTCACCTTCTTTTGTAACTCTACATCTTCTTTCTGTGCCTCTTTGATCTTCACATACAGAGATGGTTGAACATTCATTTGAGAAAGATAAAATTTTTACACTTTCATTATAATTGCAAGATCCATCCTTTGTAAATCCATAAATATTGGATCTTTCGTGATCCTCATTTTGGATAAGCAAGCATGGTCTTATCGACTCAATGCATCTTCCACCTTGTTTGCTTTCCCAAGGTGGTAATGAATTGAGCAGTCGTAATCCTTAATCAGCTCCAACCATCTTCTTTGGCGCATATTCAACTCCTTTTTGTGAAAATATACTTCAAACTTTTATGATCAGTATAAATATCACACCTTTCACCATAAAGATAATGCCTCCAAATCTTTAATGCAAAGATTACCGCAGCTAACTCCAAATAATGTGTTGGGTAATTTTGCTCATGGATTTTCAACTATCGTGAGGCATAAGCTATCACCATATCATTTTTCAAAAGAACACACCCCAATCACTTCTTGGATGCATCACTGTAGATCACAAACCTTTCTCCACTACAAGGCAGTGTGAGCAAAGGTGCACTGGATAACCTTCTTTTCAACTCCTTGAAATTCTCTTCACATTCCTTCGTCCAAACAAACTTAACTCCTTTCCGAGTCAACCTGGTGAGTGGATTAGATAATCGTGAAAAATCTTTCACAAAACGTCGATAATATCCAGCCAAACCAAGAAAACTTCGGATCTCAGTTACTTTTGTTGGTCTCGACCATCTTTCGATAACCTCTATTTTTGCTGGATCCACAGATATCCCCTCTTTTGAGATTATGTGACCCAAAAATGAAACTTTTTGAAGCCAAAAATCACACTTGGTAAATTTGGCATAAATCTTCTCCTTTCTCAGGGTCTTCAATATAATTCTCAAGTGATCTTCATGTTCTTCCTTGCTCTTTGAATAGAAAATAATATCATCTATAAAGACTACCACAAACTGATCAAGATAGTCTCTAAAGACACTATTCATCCGATCCATGAAGATAGCAGGGGCATTAGTAAGACCAAATGGCATCACTATAAATTCATAGTGTCCATACCTTGTACGGAAAGCCGTCTTTGGTATATCCTCCCTTTTGAACCTTAATTGATGATACCCTGAACGAAGATCAATCTTGAAAAAGTATTGAGCTCCGCGTAGTTGGTCAAATAAGTCAGCAATGCGTGGGAGAGGATATTTGTTATTGATAGTGATCTTGTTAAGTTCTTGATAATCAATGCAGAGTCTCATTGATCCATCTTTCTTCTTAACAAACAGAACATATGCTCCCCAAGGTGACGCACTAGGGCGTATGAATCCTTTATCAAGATTCTCTTGGAGTTGCTTCTTCAATTCCTGCAACTCAATTGGGGCCATTCTATAAGGTGTCTTTGAAATAGGAAAAGCACCCGGCACGAGTTCTATTGAAAACTCAACTTCATGATTTGGTGGAAGACCTGGCAATTCCTCCAGAAAGACATCATCAAACTCCTGTACAATGGGAATATTCTTAATTGTGAGTTTCTCACCAACCATTTGAGATAAATAACCTTCATTTAGTGGAATCAAGACCCATAATATGGAAGAAATTTCCACTGGAAGGTTATGTTCATCCTTGAATCGATAGACGATCATATATTGATCTAGAATATGAAATGTGACTTCCATTCCTTGGAAATTGATATGAGCTCCATATAAAGAAATCCAATCCATGCCAAGAATCAGATCAAATTCCACTATAGGAAGGATCACAATATTTGCAGGAAGCACTTTCCCACAAACTTCAATCGGAGAAGAATTATAAACTTTTGATGCGACTGTTGTACCATTAGGGGTTGTCACAGCTAACTCAACATCTAATTGTTGAGTTAATATGGTTATACCCTTAGAAAATTATTTAGAAATAAAAGATTGGGTGGATCCAGAATCAAATAAAACATTTGATGCTTTAGAGTGGATGGTAAGTGTACCTTTCACAACATCGTTATCATACTCCACATCGCTGATAGAAATTGCATGTGACTTTCCTTTGTCTTTAGCCTTAAGAGTTTGTTGACGTCGACCATCATCATCAACCCTTGGATTTGGGCATTGATTGGCATAATGCCCCGTCTCCTTGCACTTGAAACATTGAAGTGTAGTAGGTTCATTCTGTGTATCCCTTCCTTTGTTTGCATCATTAGACATCTTCTTCCCATCATTGTGGCATTCAAATGCCCGATGACCTTCCTTTCCACATTTGAAACATTTACTTGTCCCTTTAAGACAACTCCCTCCAAGTTTCTTTCCACACTTTCAACATAAGGGAATGCTTATCTTCTTTTCAGTGTGCTCTTTAGATTTTCCTTTGAATTCCATTTTCATCTTCTTATCAAACCCATATGACTGATGGGTTACTCCAATATCCATCTCAACTTTGAGAGTACATCGAACGATTTCCTCGTAGCTATTGAAGTCCCTTATGGATAATGCCCTTCGAAGAATTTGTTTTAACCCACTAAAGAATCGATCGATCTTACTCTGAGGTTGGATAATAATACCAGAAGCGTACCTTGCAAGTCTTGTAAAATTTTCTTCATAGGTACCAACAGATACATAATCCTTTTGCTTTAGTTAAAGAAACTATTTCTCCATCTTTGTTCAGAGAATACGAGGGAAGTACTTATTGAAAAATAAGTTCTTGAACTCGTCCCATTCCATGGACTCAATTTCATCTATTTGCCTTGTATTCTTGATAAGATTCCACCATTGATCAGCATCACCTTCCAAACGATACACTGCTAAGATGACTTTATCATGTTCAGAACATTGAAGAACTGAAAATATCTTTTCAGTAGTACTAATCCATTGTTCAGCAATTAATGGATCAGTAGACCCACTGAATGAAGGTGGACGCTGCCTCATGAAGGATTCAACATAATGTTGCTCCGTCCTTTGCTCGTTTGGAAGTCCTGCATGATTCATAGGTGGAGAAAGTTGTGTGATCATGGCTACAAGATTTTGCATTCCAGCTCCCATAACGTTTGGTTTCTCAGGGGGACAATCATTGCATTGCCCGTCGCATTCCGCATTAACACGGTTCTTTCGGGTTCCAGCCATTGACTAAAACCAAGAAGAATAGTGTGAGAAACACTAATTATAATATGAAAACCACATAATCAAGAATAAAATTTCATAACTAAGGTATTATCCTAGGTTATTCATGGCCATTTCTAAAACACTAAGATTGTGTTCTATTCTTAGACTTATCCTCAGGGTTCTTACTAAGGCTTTCACATCCTAGTTTCCAAAGGTTGACTATAAATTTCCTCTGATACCAACTATAGCGGTCTGGAATTACTTCCAATGGACTATAATTGATACCAATCAGGGCACTCCATGGGCAGATACACCCCATGGGCGGGACACACCAGCATCCCCAGTGGCAGCCATTTCCTCATGAAGCCCTTGGGTGGATATCCATGCTTCGTCCAACGCTCACATGTGAGGGTTCCCAAGGATCAGATACATTCCTACCCCTTTTCCTCTGATACCAACTATAACGACCCATACTTTACATACATTGTTATTACTTCAAAATTGAAGCACACTTATTACAACATATAACAAAACCAGGAAAGGGCCGTATAGGTATAGTGTCTTTAGAAACTTGGAAACATAAACAACTGGTTGATAAATTGTCTACATTGTCTCCCATTTATTTCATCATATCTGTAGTACCTTTTGGCATATCTTACCTAATAACCTTTTTCCTGACCTGGGGAAAGAAAACATACAAAAGGGTGAGCTCAAATGCTCAGTAAGGGTAAACAAAAGAAATATCAATCACATCATATTCATAAGAACATAACTTTTAGAAATCATAACCTGCAAAGGAGATCATAATTTCATAACATGGGATAAATCATAATAGTGAAATGTAATCCCAATAATCATAATTTAAAACATGAAACTTTGTGGCATACACACATAATCATAGAGAATCATTTCTTATTAGTCAAGACTCATTTCCAAGACTATCTTAGTGGACAAAGTCCATTTCTTAACCGAGTTCACTCCTCGTTTCAGTCCTGTTTCACTAAATCGGTTTAACCTGCCATTCCAGACATGTCTATCTCATGAGATATAAAATATTTACCCAATGAATTGGAGGGAGATATAGTTCCCACCCATCTCATAATGATACCATTCATATGTGTGTCACAAAATCATAAATCATACATCATTGCATAACCCATGTAATAAAAATGGCATTCTTAAACAACATGACATCATAAAACAATTCATATAAGATAAAGTAATTCATAAAAATAATTCAATCACAACATGATCAAATCAGTGTAATAATAGGGATAGAAACAGAACCCTATATTATCTTAGATGGAAAATAATTTTGATAAAACACGTCAACTCCATTCTTGAGGAAAATATCCTTTCTACTTCAAAATCATTTTCCTTTCTTAACATGTCATACAGTTTTAACCTAAAAGTAGTTGATTAAAAATAAACTTGAAAACTTGTAAAGTAAGCTTCTTGGAGATAATGTTTTAAAAATCCATTCATGCCATATAAGTTAAAAAAATATTTTTCTCGTACTTTTGTCGGAAAAGTCAAAAAGTAGCTCGTACGAAAAACGACAAAAGATTCATTTAATATATTTTAATATAAACTCATAAAAGGGTAAAAATGGACTTAAACAATTGTAGGTGGATGGAAATAATATTACATATTGAGGAAATATGGATGTGGATGATAAAATACACCCCAGTAAATACCAAAGTATAAACAATCTCGGATAAAAATGAGATTGTGATATTTCCTTTACCTTAGGTCCAATTTGCTTTGTAAGTGTCCGAAACTCCTGTATAATGATTTAAATAATGTTATTTACTTATTCCAGAATCATAATTATTGTTATGATATCATATATGGTCATATTCTTAGCTTCTTAGTAGTAATATTTCATTGCTACTTGTTATTCGGGTGTTTATAACTTTTTGTTCTTATGCGTGTTTTGTCGAATAAATTATTATTCTTCTCTTTAGGTTATAGATACATCATTTACAGAATGGTATTAATGTACTATATATCATATTTATTCATTCAATTCATTTATATAATCATTATGCAATGAAGATCATGTAGAACGAATCACATCACATCGTGGAGACGGTATTCCGTACGTACGCACGAGCGATGATATCCTTCCCATGATCGCAGAATTGTATTGGAGTGTATGTATACTATTTCAGAATCAATATCACTTTATAATAATCATATATAGTAATTATTTACACCATTATACCCATCCAAGTAAGGTGGTGGTGGAAAATAGATTACACCACAGCGTGGAGACAGTATTCCGTACGTATGCAAGCGCGGTGATTTCGTTTTCCGTAGGATGGATAAATGGTGAAATATGGTTGGTTCATACTTATAATAACAGATAAGTATATGATTGATACTGATGTTATTACTTCATAATGAAACAACTAAAGAAGAAGAAATTGAAGAAGAAAGAATTTTGAAGGGATCGGTAATGGATATTACCTCTTTTTGACGCGCCTCTTCTTAACCTCCTCTTAGGGCACTGGGGTTGGTCTTTGAAGAAGACCAGAACCTCTAGGATGATTATAGGGTAGTGGGGAAGTGAAATGGGAAGGGTTTGTCCGATCTTGAAGGCTCAAATTTGTGTGAGGAGGTGAGGGAGGAGGTTCCCTTTTATAAGGGAGGAGAGGGGCACCTTTGGAATAACTAAAAATATAATTTTATTATAAAGCCAAATTCGGTTTTAAATAGCTACAAATTGATTTATTTCTAAGCTAAGGTGGGGATGGGTCGAAATCCTCTCATAAAATAGAATTTAGACAAGTTTAGGTATCAATTTTAACATTATTATTTAGATTTAACTTTAAGTTAGATAATTTAACTTTTACCGTGTCTTCTTGTTTTCTTACACTATAAGGTTAATAAACTTACTATATCAAGCCAAAAGAACCCCAAGTTGTTTATTATTAACATATATAACCTTATATAAGTCATTTGGCCGAAGCATAGATTTTTAGGAATAAGATAATAATTAATAATATAATATTTGTTTTAAAATCTATTTTATGTCAATTTTGACACTATTTGGTAATTGATTTTTTTTGAAAATCATAACCGAATTATTATTTAGAAAAAATTTAATTTAATCTATACTAACATGTCATAGTAACCTAGAAAATTAGTGGAATTCATAAAAAGTCTCAAATTACATTTATTTGGGTATTTATAACATCAATTATGTCAATATTTCATTAATAAGATAATTACTGCATCATCGTTGTGTCATAAATAAATTAAATTATTTAATGTCTAAAAATTACAAATAAAATACCATTATGTAGGAAATATTTTTAGATTTCTAATTAATATTTATAGTATAATTTATCTTATGTATAACCCCATATTAGAAATGATTTACTTATTAAACTTTGATTTTAACTATTTTAACCCTTCTTTAAATAAATTAATAATAAATGTCCTAATCTAATCCAAGTGGGCCTAAATGGTCATATTTTATTCCTAAGGTTGGTTTTGGTGGAATTAAACTTATACAATAGAATTAGAACATGTGTTAGGGTAATAATAATAACACTTTTACCCTTAATTACCCTATTTACTTTTTACCATGGTAAAAAAAAGTAAAAAGTTACTATTCACCAAAAATTATTTTCATCTCATTGAACCACATTTTAGTCCTTGATATTAACCGTGTCTCTCGGATTTTCGAAATTTCACTCACAGAAGTGGTAAAATTAAGTTTTATGAAAAATTCAGTTTTTTTAACTACCACTTAGTGGTTTCACTATTCATCAAAAATTGAAAGTTTTCAGAAAAATACCAAAATTTCACCCTAGGCTAATTTCAATATTTCGAATCCAAAAATGAAGTCCATTTTGAAAAATAAAATTTATAAAATTTCAAAAAGTGCTTATTACTATTCATAACGGCTAGTTTTAATAATATTTTAATAGTATATCATTGTTTAGTGAAACTTGGTATTGCGTACGACGCAAGCTATCGAGGAAGGACGCGATTGCGTGTAAAGAAAGCCAATCTAGTGTTGTGTGTAGTGAAAGATTCCTTTTATGATTTAAAAACAAAATATTTCTCATAAAAGTCTCGGGTGTTACATTCTACCCCCCTTAAAATGAATTTCGCCCACGAAATTGGTCACTTTGTAAGAAACAGATGAGGATACCTCTCCCTCATCATATCCTCAAGCTCCCATGTAGCTTCTTATAATTGGTGGTTCCTCCATAAAACTTTCACCAAGCGAGTGATCTTGTTTCGTAGAACTTTTTCGCAACGATCCAGAATCTCTATCGGATGTTCTTCATAAGAAAGATCTTGCTCCAGTGGTACAACTTCTGAGCTAAGTACATGTGAAGGATCAGGTATGTACTTTCTCAGGAGAGATACATGGAAAACATCGTGAACTTGAGAGAGATTCGGTGGAAGAACCAATCGGTAAGCTACCTTTACAACACGATCCAGTATTTCGAAAGGACCGATATATCTAGGGTTCAACTTCCCCTTCTTTCCAAATCTCATGACCCTCTTCCAGGGAGATATTCGTAAGAACACTTTATCACCCACTTCAAACTCTAGGTATTTTCTTCGGTTGTCGGCATAACTTTTCTATCGACTCTGAGCTGCTCTTATGTGTTGTTGAATAGATCATACCTTTTCTGCCATCTCATCAAGAAGATCAGGTCCTAATAGCTTTCTTTCCCCAACTTCATCCCAGTAAGTTGGATTCCTTCATTTCTTTCCATAGAGAGCTTCATAAGGAGCCATCTGAATACTGGAGTGAAAGCTATTATTATAAGAAAATTCCACCAAAGGTAGGTGTTGATCCCAACCACCTTTAAAATCCATATAGAAAGCTCTCAACATATCTTCTAGAGTTTGAATTGTTCTCTCAGACTGACCGTCTGTCTGAGGATGATAAGCAGTGCTCAAACTCAAGTCTCTATCCAGAGTATGCTGAAGACTTCTCTAGAACTTCGAGGTAAATCTCGGATCCTGATCCGATATAATAGAAAGTGGCACTCCATGCAACTTTACCACTTCCTTTACATATATCCTGACAAGCTGATCCAGAGAGAAATCCTATCTAATAGCAATGAAGTGTGCAGAGTTTGTAAGACGATTAACTATGACCCAGATAGCATTATTGCCTTTGGATGTTTTAGGAAGTCCGGTGACAAAGTCCATAGTGATGTTTTCCCATTTCCATTCTATTATGGGTAATGGTTGTAACATCCCCTTAGACTTCTATCTCTCAGCTTTAACTTGCTGACAAACCAAGCATCGAGAGACATATTCAGCAACATCTCTTTTCATGCCTTCCCACCAGAAGTACTCTTTCAGGTCCCTATACATCTTCGTGCTTCCAATATGAATAGAGAATGAAGAACCATGAGACTCATCCAGCAGCTCCTTCTTTAATTCGTGGATGGGAGGAACACAAACCCGATTCCTGAATTTTATTATCCCATCACAATCAAGGTTGAATTCAGGAACATTTCTCACCATCTTTTGTAACTCTACATCTTCTTTCTGTGCCTCTTTAATCTTCACATATAGAGATGGTTGAACATTTATTTGAGAAAGATACGATTTTCCCCTTTCATTATAATTCCAAGATCCATCCTTTGTAAATCCATAAATATTGGATCTTTTGTGATCCTCATTATGGATAAGCTAGCATGGTCTTATTGACTCAATGCATCTGCCACCTTGTTTGCTTTCCCAGGGTGGTAATGAATTGAGCAGTCGTAATCCTTAATCAGCTCCAACCATCTTCTTTGGCACATATTCAGCTCCTTTTGTGTGAAAATATACTTCAAACTTTTATGATCAGTATAAATATCACACCTTTCACCATAATGATAATTCCTCCAAATCTTTAATGCAAAGATTACCGCAGCTTACTCCAAATCATGTGTTGGGTAATTTTTCTCATGGATTTTCAACTGTCGTGAGGCATAAGCTATCACCATATCATTTTGCATAAGAACACACCCCAATCCCTTCTTGGATGCATCACTGTAGATCACAAACCTTTCTCCTCTACAAGGAAGTGTGAGCACAGGTGCACTGGATAGCCTTCTTTTCAACTCCTTGAAATTCTCTTCACATTCCTCCGTCCAAACAAACTTAACTCCTTTCCGAGTCAACCTAGTGAGTGGATTAGATAATCGTGAAATATCTTTCACAAAACGTCGATAATATCCATCCAAACCAAGAAAACTTCGGATCTCAGTTACTGTTGTTGGTCTCGACCATCTTTCGATAACCTCTATTTTTGCTGGATCCACAAATATCCCCTCTTTTGAGATTATGTGACCAAAAAATGAAACTTTTTGAAGCCAAAATTCACACTTGGTAAATTTGGCATAAAGCTTCTCCTTTCTCAGGGTCTTCAATATAATTCTCAAGTGATCATCATGTTCTTCCTTGCTCTTTGAATATACAAGAATATCGTCTATAAAGACTACCACAAACTGATCAAGATAGTCTCTAAGGACTCTATTCATCAGATCCATGAAGACAGTAGGGTCATTAGTAAGACCAAATGACATCACTCTAAATTCATAGTGTCCATACCTTGTACGGAAAGCCATCTTTGGTATATCCTCCCTTTTGACCCTTAATTGATGACACCCTGAATGAAGATCAATCTTGGAAAAGTATTGAGCTCCGTGTAGTTGGTCAAATAAGTCATCAATGCGTGGGAGAGGATATTTGTTCTTTTTAGTGATCTTGTTAAGTTCTTGATAATCAATGCAGAGTCTCATTGATCCATCTTTCTTCTTAACAAACAGAACATATGCTCCCCAAGGTGACGCACTGGGGCATATAAATCCTTTATCAAGATTCTCTTGTAGTTGCTTCTTCAATTCTTGCAACTCAATTGGGGCCATTCTATAAGGTGTCTTTGAAATAGTCAAAGCACCCGGTACAAGTTCTATTGAAAACTCAACTTCAAGATTTGGTGCAAGACCCGACAATTCCTCCGGAAAGACATCATCAAACTCCCATACAATGGGAATATTCTTAATCGTGAGTTTCTCACCAACCATTTGAGATAAATAACGTTAATTTAGTGGAATCAAGACCCATAATATGGAAGAAATTTCCACTGGAAGGTTATGTTCATCCCTGCATCGATAGACGATCATAGATTGATTTGGAATATGAAATGTGACTTCCCTTCCTTGGCAATTGATATGAGATCCATATAAAGAAAGCCAATCCATGCCAAGAATCACATCAAATTCCACTATAGGAAGGATCACAAGATTTGCAGGAAGCACTTTCCCACAAAATTCAATCGGAGAAGAATAATAAACTTTTGATGCGACTGTTGTACCATTAGGGGTTGTCACAGCTAACTCAACATCTAATTGTTGAGGTAATATGGTGATACCCTTAGAAAATTATTTAGAAATAAAAGATTGAGTGGATACAGAATCAAATAAAACTTTTTCTACTTTAGAGTGGATGGTAAGTGTACCTTTCACAACATCGTTATCGTACTCCACATCGCTGATAGAAATTGCATGTGACTTTCCTTTGTCTTTAGACTTAAGAGTTTGTTGAAGTCGACCATCATCATCAACCCTTGGATTTGGGCATTGATTGGCATAATGCCCCATCTCCTTGCACTTGAAACATTGAAGTGTAGTAGGTTCATTCTGTGTATCCCTTCCTTTGATTGCATCATTAGACATCTTCTTCCCATCATTGCGGAATTCAAATGCCTGATGACCTTCCTTTCCACATTTGAAACATTTACTTGTCCCTTTAAGACAACTCCCTCCATGTTTCTTTCCACACTTTGAGCATAAGGGAATGCTCATCTTCTTTTCAGTGTGCTCTTTAGATTTTCCTTTGAATTCCATTTTCCTCTTCTTATCAAACCCATATGAATGATGGGTTACTCCAATATCCATCTCAAATTTGAGAGTACATCGAACGATTTCCTCGTAGCTATTGAAGTACCTTATGGATAATGCCCTTTGAAGACTTGGTTTTAAGCCACTAATGAATCGATCGATCTTACTCTCAGGTTGGATAATAATACCAGAAGCGTACCTTGCAAGTCTTGTAAAATTTTCTTCATAGGTACCCACAGATTCATCATCCTTTTACTTTAGTTCAAGAAACTCTTTCTCCATCTTTGTTCGGAGAATACGAGGGAAGTACTTATTGAAAAATAAGTTCTTGAACTCATCCCATTCCATGGACTCAATTTCATCTATTTTCCTGGTATTCTTGATAAGATTCCACCATTGATCAACATCACCTTCCAAACAATACACTACTAAGATGACTTTATCATGTTCAGAACATTGAAGAACTGAACATATCTTTTCAGTATTACTAGTCCATTGTTCTGTAATTAATGGATTAGTAGACCCGCTGAATGAAGGTGGACGCTGCCTCATGAAGGATTCAATAGAATGTTGCTCTTTCCTTTGCTCATTTGGAAGTCCTGCATGATTCATAGCTTAAGAAAGTTATGTGATCATGGCTACAAGATTTTGCATTCCATCTCCCATAACGTTTGGTTGCTCAGGGGGGCAATCATTGCATTGCCCATCGCATTCTGCATTAACACGGTTCCTTCGGGTTCCAGCCATTGACTAAAACCAAGAAGAATAGTGTGAGCAGCACTAATTATAATAGGAAAACCACATAATCAAGAATAAAATTTCATAATTAAGGTCTTATCCTAGGTTATTCATGGCCATTTCTAAAACACTAAGATTGTGTTCTATGCTTAGACTTATCCTTAGGGTTCTTACTAAGGCTTTCACATCCTAGTTTCCAAAGGTTGACTATACCTTTCCTCTGATACCAACTACAGCGGTCTGGAATTACTTCCAGTGGGTTATAATTGATACCTATCAGGGCACTCCATGGGAGGCTACACCCCCTGGGCAGGACACACCACCATCCCCAGTGGCAGCCATTTCCTCATGAAGCCCTTGGGCGGAGAGCCATTCTTCGTCCAACGCTCACATGTTAGGGTTCCCAAGGATCAGATACATTCCTACCTCCTTTTCCTCTGATACCAACTATAACGACCCATACTTTACATACATTGTTATTAATTAAAAATTGAAGCACACTTATTATAACATATAACAAAACTAGGAAAGGACCGTATAGGTATAGTGTCTTTAGAAATTGGGAAACAGAAATAACTGGTTCATAAATCGTCTACACTGTCTCCCATTTATTTCATCATATCTATAGTCCCTTTTGGCATATCTTACTTAATAAACTTCTTCCTGACCTGGGGAAAGAAAACATACAAAAGGGTGAGCTTAAATGCTCAGTAAGGGTAAACAAAAGAAATATCAATCACATCATATTCATAAGAACATAACTTTTAGAAATCTTAACCTGCAAAGGAGATCATAACTTCATAACATGGGATAAATCATAGTAGTGAAATTTAATCCCAATAATCATAATTTAAAACATGAAACTTTGTGTCATACACACATAATCATAGAGAATCATTTCTTATTAGTCAAGACTCATTGCCAAGACTATCTTAGTGGACAAAGTCCATTTCTTAACCGAGTTCACTCCTCGTTTCAGTCGTGTTTCACTGAACCGGTTTAACCTGCCGTTCCAAACATGTCTATCTCATGAGATATAAAATCTTTACCCAATGCATTGGAGGGAGATATAGGTCCCACCCATCTCATAATGATACCATTCATGTGTGTGCCACAAAATCATAAATCATACATCATTGCATAACCCATGTAATAAAAATGGGATTCTTAAACAACATGACATCATAAAAAAATTCATATAAGATAAAGTAATTCATAAAAATAATTCCATCCCAACATGATCAAATCAATTTAATAATAGGTATAGAAACAGAACCCTATATTATCTTATATGGAAAATAATTTTGATAAAACACTTCAACTCCATTCTTGAGGAAAATATCCTTTCTACTTCAAAAATCATTTCCCTTTCTTAACATGTCATACAATTTTAATCTAAAAGAAGTTGATTAAAAATAAACTTGAAAACTTGTAAAGTAATCTTCTTGGAGATAATGTTTTAAAAATCCATTCATGCCATATAAGTTAAAAAAACATTCTTCTCGTACTTTTGTCAGAAAAGTCAAAAAGTACCTCGTACGAAAAACGACAAAAGATTCCTTTAATATCTTTTATTATAAACTCACCAAAGGGTAAAAATGGATTTAAACAATTGTAGGTGGATGGAAAAAATATTAAATATTGAGGAAACATGGATGTGGATGATAAAATACACCCCAGTAAATACCAATGTATAAACAATCTCAGATAAAAATGAGATTGTGATATTTCCCTTACCTTAGGTCCGATTTTCTTGGTAAGTGTCCGAAACTCCTGTATAATGATTTAAATAATGTTATTGACTTATTCCAGAATCATAATTATTGTTATGATATCATATATGGTCATATTCTTAGCTTCTTAGTAGTAATATTTCATTGCTACTTGTTATTCGGGTGTTTATAACTTTTTGTTCTTATGCGTGTTTTGTCCAATAAATTATTATTCTTCTCTTTAGGTTATAGATACATCATTTCCAGAATGGTATTAATGTACTATATGTCATATTTATTCATTAAATTCATTTATATAATCATTATTCAATGAAGATCATGTAGAACGAATCACATCACATCGTGGAGACGGTATTCCGTACGTACGCACGAGCGATGATATCGTTCCCATGATCGTGGAATTGTATTGGAGTGTATGTATACTATTTCAGAATCAATATCACTTTATAATAATCATATATAGTAATTATTTACACCATTATACCCATCCAAGTAAGGTGGTGGTGGAAAATAGATTACACCACGGCGTGGAGACGGTATTCCATACGTACGCACGCACGGTGATTTCGTTTTCCGTAGGATGGATAGAGGGTGAAATAGGGTTGTTTCATACTTATAATAACATATCAGTATATGAGTGATACTGATGTTATTACTTCATAATGAAACAACTAAAGAAGAAGAAATTGAAGAAGAAAGAATTTGGAAAGGATCGGTAATGGATATTACCTCTTTTTGACGCGCCTCTTCTTAACCTCCTCTTAGGGCACTTGGGTTGGTCTTTGAAGAAGACCATAACCTCTAGGATGATTCTAGGGAAGTGGGGAAGAGAAATGGGAAGGATTTTTCCGAGATTGAAGGCTCAAATTTGTGTGAGGAGGAGAGGGAGGAGGTGCCCTTTTACAAGGGAGGAGAGAGGCACCTTTGGAATAACTAAATATATTATTTTATTATAAAGCCAAATTCGGTTTTAAATAGCTCCAAATTGATTAATTTCGAAGCTAAGGTGGAGATGAGTCGAAATCCTCTCATCAAATAGAATTTAAACAAGTTTAGTTATCAATTTTAACCTTATCATTTAGATTTAACTTTAAGTTAGATACTTTAACTTTTATCGTGTCTTCTTGTTTTCTTACACTATAAGGTTAATAAACTTACTATATCAAGCCAAAAGAACCCCAAGTTGTTTATTATTAATATATATAAACTTATATAAGTCATTTGGCCGAAACTTAGATTTTTAGGAATAAAATATCAATTAATTATATAATATTTGTTTTAAAAACTATTTTACGTCAATTTTGACACTATTTGGTAATTGTTTTTTGTGAAAATCATAACAGAATTATTATTTCGAAAAAAAGTTAATTAAATCAATACTAACATGTCATATTAACCTAGAAAATTAGTTTAATTCATAAAAAGTCTCAAATTACATTTATTTGGGTATTTATAACATCAATTATGTCAATATTTCATTAATAAGATAATTACTGCATCATCATTGTGTCATAAATAAATTAAATTATTTAGTGTCTAAAAATTAAAAATAAAATACAATTATGTAGGAAATAGTTTTATCTTTATAATGAATATTTATAGTCGAAATTATCTTATGTATAACCCCATATTAGAAATGCTTTACTTATTAAACTTTGATTTTAACTATTTTAACCCTTCTTTAAATAAATTAATAATATAATGTCCTAATCTATTCCATTTGGGCCTAAATGGTCATATTTTATTCCTAAGGTTCTTTTTGGTCGAATTAAACTTATCCAATATAATTAGGACATGTGTTAGGATAATAATAATAACACTTTTACCCTTAATTACCCTATTTACTTTTAACTGTGGTAAAAAAAGTAAAAAGTTACTATTCACCAAAATTTATTTTCATCTCATTGAACCACATTTTAGTCCTTGATATTAACCATGTCTCTCGGATTTTTGAACTTTCACTCACAGAAGCGGTAAAATTATGTTTTATGAAAAAATCAGTTTTTTAACTACCACTTAGTGGTTTCACTATTCATCAAAAATTGAAAGTTTTCAGAAAAATACCAAAATTTCACCCTAGGCTAATTTCGATATTCCGAATCCAAAAATGAAGTCCATTTTGAAAAATAAAATTTATAAAATTTCAAAAAGTGGTTATTATTATTCATAACGGCTAGTTTTAATAATATTTTAATAGCATATCATTGTTTAGTGAAACTCGTTGTTGCGTACGACGCAAACTATCGAGGAAGGCCGCGATTGCGTGTAAAGCAAGACAATATAGTATTGTGTGTAGTGAAATATTCCTTTGATGATTTGAAAACAAAATATTTCTCATAAAAGTCTCGGGTGTTACACGTACAAAGCCTTGTAAGGTGCCATCTGAATAGTTGTTTGAAAACAATTATTGTAAGAAAACTACACTAGATGTATATGTCTCTCCCAAGAACCTCCAAAATCAAGGACGTATTCGTAGAATGTACTCTAGTACCTGAATTGTGAGCTCTGACTAGCCATCTGTCTGAGGATGGTAAGCTGTACTCAAAAGTACCTGTGTACCCAAATCCCTCTAAAGCCCTTTCCAGAAAAGCAACGTAAAGTGGGATTCCCTATCTAAAATGATAGTAATCAGAACCCCATGCAAGCGTACAATCTCACGGATATACAACCATCCAAGCTCATCAACACTGAAGGTCTCCTTAATCGGCAAGAAGTGAGAAACCCTCGTGATCCTATCAATGACAACCCATACTGCATCATTCCCTTGAGGCAATCTCGGTAACCCTTTTACGAAGTCCATCGTGACATCATTACACTTCTACTCGGGAATGGGTAGCTACTGTAAAAGCCTTTCAGGTCGCTGGTGCTCCGCCTTCACCTACTGACAGGTGGAACACCTCATGACAAAACCAGCAACATCTTCCTTCATACCTGGCCACCAATACAGGCGGTGTACATCAAGATACATCTTGGTGATGCCAGGATAAATTTCCCAAACTGAGGAATGAAAGTCACGCATTAGCTCCTCGCGTATATTTGCTGGCACCCATACGCATCCCTAGAAACGCAAGATCTCACCCTCACCTAAGGTCTATCCGGGAAGAGGGTCCTCTCCTGACACACTTTCTTGTAGGATTAGGCCTTCAGAATCTGATAGCTTCCTCATTCAAACTCGGTCAAGAAGGGTAGAGGTAACAGCTATAGAAGAAACAAAAGTCTGACCCTGTCTGTCATGCACCTCCAAATGCATTTTGGAGAATATAGACATAAGCTTCCACTCGCTGATGGCCTCCTTAACTGCCTGTATCTGCGTCCTCCTGCTCAGTGCGTCTGCCATAGCATTGACTTTCCCAGGCATATAAGCAAGCTTGAAATCAAAAGACTTTAGGTAATCAACCCACCTCCACTATCTCAGATTCAAGTCACGATGCGTGAAGATATACTTGAGGATCTTGTGGTCACTATATACCAAAAAATGCTCTCCCAGATGATTATGTCTCCAACAACACAAAGCATGTACAACTACAACCAACTCCAGGTCATGCGTGGGATAGTTCCTCTCATGTGGCCTCAACTGCCGAGAACCATATGAAATGACACGATCCTCTTGCATAAGCACTACTCTAATCCCGATGCCAGATGAATCATAGAAAACTGTATAACTCTTGCCCGGCTCTAGAAAAACTAGAATCGGTGCTGAAGTCAATCTCCCCTTCAGCTTTTGAAAGGCTGAATCATAGGCTTCTGAGCAAACATACTTCACCTCCTTCTTTTTCAAGCCTTTCAATGGTGATTCTAAGCATGATAAGTCTTGTATAAACCACCTGTAGTAACCATCCAGCCATAAGAAACTTCATACTTCGAAGACATTCTTCGGCTGCTCCCAGGTAACTAATGCTCTCACCTTCTCTGGGTCTACTGATACTCCTGTCTCCGAGATGACATGACCCAAGAAGTGAATCTCATCCATCCAAAAGTGGAACTTTGAGAGCTTAGAATATAACTGATTCTCCCTCAGTGTACTCAAAACGATCTTAAGATGGTTAGCATGTTCGTGTCGAGTGTGAGAGTACACCAAGATATTGTCCACGGAAACCACCACAAAAGAATCCAAGTAAGGATGGAAAACTCTGTTCATCAGCACCATGAAAACTACTGGTGCGTTCGTGAGACCGAACGACATAACCAAATACTCATACAGACCAAACCTACTTCGGAAGGCTGTAAGAGGTATATCAGATGGTCTGACACGCAATTGATGATAAAAGGATATCAAGTCGATCTTTGAGAACACTCTAGATCCTCGAAGATGATCAAAGAGATCATCTATCAGTGGCAATGGATATCGGTTCTTGACCGTCAACTGGTTTAGATTCTGATAATCCACACAAATCCATAAAGTATCATCCACCCTCTTTGCAAATAGAACGAGCAAACCCCAATGAGAAGTATTGGGTCAGATAAAACCCTTGGCCTGTAACTCCTCCAACTGCCTCTTGAGCTATTGTAACTCAGGTGTAGCCATCCTATAAGTATGTATGGATACCAGTGCTACTCCTGGAAAAAGCTCAATAGAGAAGTCTACCTTTCTCTCTGGAGGAAAACCTAAAAAGTCTTCTGGAAAGACATTTGGAAACCGATCAACCACTGGAAGAAAATTTATCTGAGAAGTCCCCTGGTAATCCATATATAAGCTAGAAATATGGGCTATAACAGTGCCCAACCCATGATGCTCTGGTCCAGCTCTGCTCACCTGGATATCCCATTCGACCTTGTGAAGAAAATATCTGCGCTCTGGTGATGTGAAACTCACCCTACGATGATAGAAATCAACAAAGGCCTGGAATGGAACTAACCAGTCCATCCTGAGAATGAAATTTTATCCTTTAATCTCCAAAACATTGAGATTACATGAAAAACGACACCCACTAACCTCAAGGGGGCAGTCTAAGTACTGATGCACGTTATCATTTCTAATTCTCAAGGGTGTTTCTAGTGACATCATATCATCAGAAGTATAAATAGTAAGTCTAAGGCATTCCACAGTATGCACAAAATTAAAGCTATGATAAGATCCTATATCGAAAAGTGTAGAGGATAAAACTATGGCTAATAAAATCATACCTCAAACTGTAGAAGTTCCAAGATCCTACTCTTGATGAATATGTTCTACTGCAAAAGTCTGGCCTCCACCGTGGCGCTGTGTAGCAGCCTGAGATCCCTGATCTGACCCTCCCTAATCCTAAACATTTCATCCACAGCCTCTACCTGGCCTGAATGACCTGAAGAACTCCACCCCCCAGTATTCTTTAGAACTGGTAATCCTGCTCCTGTATGCAGAGTCGAAACTGATCCTCCCTCACTAGCTGCAGGAAGGAAAACCCTGCAGAAATGCTGTAGATGACCCATCTTTCCGCAAGATCAGAACTCCACTTGGTCTCTCGGGCATTGAGGATTCTTATGCAAACTTTTTTACACACTTATAGCACACGATTTGTTTGTCGGAAGGAAGATACCGTCTACAATAAGAAATACCTCGCTTCCTCGAGTCACCTCATGTAGACTCTCAGTGGTGCTTCCTGCCGTCCATCTGAAATGAATCAACCCTGGATGTTGAACCACCCTGGTCCACAACTCCAGTATCCCTCAGATTTCTCTCCATGGTAAGCGCTTGGTTGACTATCAAATTAATGGAAGTCAACTGAAAGACATTCACCTGTGATCTTATGTCCGATCTAAGGACTTCCTCAAATTTTCTCGCTAAAAACATCTCATTATTTCCCAAAATGGGAGTGAAAATTTGTAACTCTGTGAATTGAGAGGAATACTCCATAAATGTGAGAGTACCCTGCTACAGGTTCATGAACTTTTTTTCTCTGTCATCCCTCAACATCGCCGGGTAGAAGTAGTCGTAGAACTTATGCTGAAACTCATCCCAAGCAACAACCTGTTGGTGCCCTACCCGCAAAACTACATACCACCATATTTTGGTGGAATCTCGCAACATATAAGTAATTAGCTTCAATCTCCTCTTCAGAGGCATCTCTAGGTGCTCCAAGATAGATAGCATGGCTTCTAGTCATGACTCCATATCCTGTGGTCCTCCATCCCCTGTTAATGTGGGAGGATGCTGCTGCTGAAAAACCCGCGTCAGCTCTGCCATCGATGAGGTAGGATGCTGGGCTCCCTAGAAGGTCTGTATGAATCTCAGGAAATAATCTCTGAACTGAGCGTCATCACCAGTGTCTGGAATCATTGTAGGTTCCATGTTCAGAATGATAGGCAGAACTACTGGTAGTCCCTGATCTACCATATCAGGCGTACGATCACTGCCTGGCTCCTGACGTGCAATGAGAGGACGTCTCGGCGCCATGACTCTACAAGGTCAAAAGAACACTTTAGATCACATTACCAGGAACTGAAAACTAGGATATTAATAAGGGAACATGGGAAACAAGCATTCATAATTTACAAAGCATGACTACACGGTGTGTATAAGGACTACACGACGTGTTCCCTTAAGTCATTTACATGGGCGTGTACTCCTACCTAAACTGGCTGTGTAACACCCCAAATACACAGCGTGTGCTTGAATTATTTTCCCTGCCCGAGTCCTTCTACACGGTTAAGCCACACGGCTCACCTAAGACAAAACTACATGGTATGTTCAAGGTACACACGGTGTGTTCTCAACAATCTTCACCTGGCCCATGTTGTTAGTGAAATGACCTGTGTACCCAGGTCACACTAAACGATGTGTTCGAGAAGGAAACGACGTGTACTAAGAATTCCTAACAGACCATGTGGTAAGCTACACGGTCGGCTACACGATTGACACTACACGGTGTGTTTCAGGAGGACACGATGTGTATGTGAAAAGATAACATGACTCGTGTTGTTCGTGACACGGTCGTGGTACCTATTTCATAATAAACGACGTGCTAAACTAGTACACAATGTGTTCCTACAAGATTTTTTAGAACCCCGTGTTTCTTCTCACATAGTAAGTGAAACTGTTTAAAAACTACACGGAATGAATTAATAAAATACACGTCGTGTATTATGGGTTTTTCCGAGCTGTAGCTCAGAAACTTTTCTGAAGCCCAAAAAACATAGGAAAACAAGAGTTAAGGTGCCATGTTCCGATCTGTGAGTGCCCAGACTCCCCTTGAATCAATGTTTGGCATCTTAAAAATGAATATAACAAGTAAACATTATAACAACTCACAATCCACCAAATACCGATCCTCGAGGGCCCGTAACACCTCTGAGACCAAAGTTTTGAGTCCATGATAAAAAATCTCTAAAAAAATGATACCCTATAAACATAGCAGGTATTCTATCACAGCAGCTATCACAACAGCAAGCATTGTCTATCACAAATTCTATCACAACAACATGGAACTTCTAATGTAATTTAGATGGCATGGAAAAATGCATGACATGTGATTTTCTAACAAGTGCCTATATGATTCATGATATGGAATACCCTCATCTCATCGGTTTGCAACAAAATATAACCACAATCATATAAATAGTAATAATACAACACAAGTGCACCACCCAATGGTGAAATAAATTAAACTATAACATTTGAAAAACTCAAAAATTTCAATATTCGAGGTAACCTAGATTTTTCCTTGTACATGGGTTCTAGAACTCCCAGGCACAACTATTTACCATTTACCTATTTCATCATATCCCAGTCTAATGTCACTAAATAATAAGTCAATATTAAGAAAAAAAACCCCCTCTGATACCACTTTGTAACGACCCAAATTTGGAGCCACTCAACTGGTTCCCCGTACTCGGTTCACCACATGACCTCAAGCACATTTCCCCAAATTTCAGAGGCTAACGACTAGCAGCGAGGGCATTGGTGAGTCATTGGGGAAACTATGACCTCATTTGGTAAATTATACAAAGGAAATGAAATAACAGTCAATAGCAGAAGCAGTAAACAATATACAATAACTGAAACTAAATAGAAGAAGCAATGGATATATAGTAATGATGATAATGATGCAGCAGGTATAAGTATCTAAGGAAAGTAGAAAAGACAACAATGTGCTAAAATACAACTGAGAAATGAAGTACGAAAAGTAAATAGTAACTCCAGTAGCATCACATGCCTAATATCGGTCCTATGCTCTCCAGATCCAACCAGCAACCAAGTACCTGAAGTAGAGGGGCCACAATCCCTATCCAAACCTGCAACCATAGAACCTATTTGGGCCGAAAAGTAGGAACCAAACAGGGTGTGAGACTAATCCTAGTAGGCAACCACCACAAGATTTGTGCACTACTGTCAATGAGTAATATAGAAGAATTAATGAAAGTAAACTTAGTAATGAACTAGGAGTACACAAGTAAACAATCCTATTAATTACCATTCACATTGATTTAATAATTAATTAATTCATTTAATCAAACATCCAAGGAATCTAGCAAGGTTCTCTATTCCAAGGTAAACAGGTTACACAACAGGCATCAAAAGACTACCTAAAAAACAAGCAGGACAATAGATCCAAGCTTATGATTGGGCTTGGTAGACTCATCTAAACCAACCAAAAAATCCAAAATCACACTAACTCTCTGGGTGGATCAAACTAGTAGACCCCTATAGTCAAGTAAACTTACAAAGGCACATACACTCTAGGAAGCACTCACGTCAATTACCCTATGGTCTTGAAATGATAGCTATATACTCTCTGAGGAAGATATTACGTCTAATTCTTCTTGTAGTCTCGATACGTGCGTAAACTAAGGACACTCTTAGGAAGCACAAAGTACAATTATCATAGGTCCTGCATATGAAACTAATTCCAACATACCCCCTAGGGAAGAACTAAACCGTCTATTCCCTCTTTGGTCTCCCGTACCAGGTTCTCACAGCCCTGAGAAGTCCAGTCGTGCGTAATCGACTGTCAGCAGCCCTAAGTAAGTTTAGAAACTACTTTGATAAAATCTAAAAATCATCAAAAGCATTAAAACAGCAAGAAACACATGCAATAAGTTATAACAAGAAAACTAACAATTGCAATGGGGGTTTCTTTGCAGGAAAACTATGCCAAATAGTGATAAATATCCCAATAGGGATAACACCCATGGGGTTATCCCCAAACATGAAAACAAGCATTTATTATTATCTATTAACCTTAAGTTAACAAGAAATCTAAGTCAATTAAAAAATATAACCAAAATCCCTAACCTGAGATACCCGAAACACGGGAATCCATCACTTTTGCACAAAAACTCAAGGACATTCAACGTAAGGCAACAAACCACCTACCTCGATCCTAGGAGATCAATATACTTGAAACTCGGCCTGTGAATCGGCCTAGAAAAAGAGTAGATCTGAAAAAACATCTAACATGTTTAACCTACGATAAATCTCATAAGATGAAGAATCAGGAAACGTGGCCAAAGAAGAACCAAGAAATCACCATTGCGATTCTATTACAACCGACGGTGTTCAATTCGGATAACCGGTGACAGATCAGTGGCTCGGAGAAGATTCGGAATCCTTGGATGGTCTAGACAGAAATAGGTGAATAAGAAGGTGAAAATAGGGTTTAGATGCAACCCCGGTCAATTTAATGAAAAAAAGAAAGTACACGGCGTGTACTTCTTAAGTACACGATGTGTACTTGCCTTTTCCATACTTTTCTTTAGGCGGCCTCCAAGTCACCCTTACTTGGCCATGTGTGTATCCATGACACGACCAACACACGACTTCCAATGGTATCGAAGTACATGGTGTGTACTCATAAATTACATGGCGTGTACTCTGAAAATTTCTAGATTTTCCTTTTTTTCCCAGAAACTACCAGAAAAGGAAAAACATACCTAAAAGGAAGATCCTTTTTCTTACATGAATAGTCCCAAAAATCACATTAATGATATTTTTTGATAAAATATATTTTATTTAGTAATTTAAAAATAATAAATTTATTATAAGTAAACAATTGTAATCTTAAATTAAATAATATTTCATCAATGGTCTACCTGTGAGACACTTTTCAACATCAAACTAAATTTAGGACCATTAATGTATAAAATAATGTCTCACCACAATTCAGGTTAAAATATTAAACACGGGATTAAGCCAAAAGATAATGTTTAAAATATAACTTAAAAATGTGTTAATTTTATTATTTAAATATAATTACAAATTATCATGTAAAAAATTAAAATTTATGGACATGTTTTTCCAATTTAAAGGATTATGATATATGTTATTTTTAAATCTTCAATGTAATTCCAAGTGTATCCCTTCCCTCATGTATAAACGTAAAACTCCTTTTCTCCGTTATAAAAATAGTTTGGGTAAACTAACTTATAAAATACCTACTAAAAAATTTTCCTTGATTATTTAAATTAATTCAAGATCTAATTTACTTATCATAAGACCAATATTTCAATGTTTAATGTGTAATCCAAAGAAGGTATCTCAAAGAGAAGGTATAAATCATAACCAGCATCTTTGAATTTTATTTATTATTCCATATTCTATAAATCTATTTTATCTTCCCTACCATGATGACTCTATTATTATAAACATACTAAGATGTTACTAGTGTTAGTCAGAGTAGATGAATCAAGAGGGAGGGGGGTGAATTGAGTATCTATAAAAATTTCTGTTAAAAAGAGTTTTTTACAAAATAATATCCCCATATGAAAATAAACACAAAGTTAGTTTGTAGTGAATATATAAAAGTCTTTAAGGTTCAATTTGGTTCTCTGAAAATTGATTATTTCTTAGCTTTCCCAATCTAAACATTAGTAATTTTTTGAAACAAACCTACTGATTCAATACAAATATAAACACTTGCTAAACTAACTATCAATGTTCAGTTTATCTTAATGCCAAAAATAAATAACAGATAAAAATATAAGATAAATAGGACAATAGATAAAACAAGAGGTTCAGTCTCAAGCAGATACTTAGTCCTCTCCACTTGGTGATCACCCACAACCAAGTAGTTTATATTAATAAACTTTTGATCCACACCCTGGATCGGGGTTCACAACAGCACACAGGTCTTTCCAAGTCACACTTGACCTCTACCACAATTATTCGTGGAAAAAAGAAATAAACAGATCTCATAGGATCTCTTCCACAGTTCTACATGGGATATAAATGTAGCAAGAGATTGAGAGTGAGGACATTTCTTTATCCTCCATTTTAGATCAAGAGACAGTGTGTGACATTTAAACAAATATATACACTTCTCAAAATAGTAATGATATGAACACAACAAATTTATGAAATAGAATAGGGTTTAGAATTCTCTGTGTGTTGTGTAGTAATGCTCAGGATTCAACAAATGCTGAGGAAATGATCTGCGAGTCCTCCTATAAAAGCTGGCTTCAGAATAGAGTGTCGCAGTATGTTGTGAAAGTGTTCAGATATTATTTTTGAGGTTGTTCAGCAAGCTCCAGTAGGTAGTTTCTATGTGATCCCAAGCTTTGAGTTTTTCTCTTTTTCAATATTCCGAGTTCACACAGTCTACACTTCAGCGTGTTCTTCAAGCTCTATGTGTATCTATATATCTTTGTGTCTCTGTCTTTTTAAGCGCTAATTAAAGTCCTTTTATACATCAAGGTCTATTAGGTATAAATATCTTAGCATGTGCATGTACCCCATACTGTCTATAGATAGTCCTACAGACAACATTAAATAATTTCAGAAACATTAATTTGCCTAAATATGACCATTATAAATAAATTTAAATTAATAAAATCGAAACAGTTATTTATGACTATCGGTGAGTCAACTTTGGTTTGTTGTCTTCAGTTTGGTAACATCGGGTTGTCAACTTAGGTGTGTCGACTTTGTTCTGTCATCTTCGGTGTGTCAACTTCGGTGTGTCGACTTCGGTGTGTCGACTTCGGTTTGTCATCTTCAGTGTGTCATCTTCTGTGTGTCGAACATCGGTCTTTCAACTTCAGTGTGTTGAACATCAGTCTGTCAACTTCGGTGTGTCATCTTTGGTGTACCGAACATTGGTCTGTCAACTTCAGTATGTCATCTTCATTGTGTCGACTTCGGTCTGTCATCTTCGGTGTGTCAACTTTGGTGTGTCGACATCAGTGTGTCGACTTCGGTGTTTTGACTTCAGTGTGTCGACTTCGGTGTGTCATCTTCGGTGTGTTGAACATCGGTCTATCAACTTCGGTGTGTCGACTTCTATGTTAGGGTATCTAAAAAGGTTACGAATTGCCTATATTACACAAATAATTACAAGACTAAGTGTTATCCAAAAGTATGTTTATAGATACACTTGTAAACATATTTATTCATGAATATAGGTCATTGAATTATTTAGGTATATTTTTCTACTTGAAATAATTGATTTACTAAGAGACATTAAAATGAAATGAAAGAGTAGAATCTTTATATTGACATTATTTGGGATTCTTAAAAATACATTATAATAGAGGTTCTAATAATCTCCCCCTTTTTCATAATCACAAATTATGGCATACATGCAAAAATATATAGAATAAAGATAGCTTGAAATAACATACTACGCTGAATGTAATTTTCCAATATGACTAAAGTCTTTCCTTGTTTGAATTTTCAAAACAAAGCTCCCCCTTAGTAAATGGATTAAGCTGAGTACATGCCATGTGTCCTAAACCAAAAAATCTCCCCCTTAGATAAATAATGTATTCCTTATTTTCTCCCCCTTTTGATATTAGAAAAAAAAGAAAGAGAAAAAAAATACAAGCGGAAATAACATAAAATAATTACACCATAACGATTTCCATTAAGAGGCCTAAAAGTACAATACAAACAAAAAGACCAAATCCCTATAAAAAAGAAACAATCCATCACTAAGGGTTTGTATGATGTGGGGATTTTACTTTGTCTGAATGATCTGAGGGAGAAGGAGAAGGTTTGGGAGTGGCAGAGGGAAGAGATGGTCTGAAGATAACACCAGGTAAGGCAACACCTATAGGAATAATAGCTGTAAGGGTAAGACACCTTTCTGATAACACTTGACTTGGAGTTTGCTGTGTGATGATCGGTCTAATCTAGGAAAGGGCTTGAGAGATAGACATTGGAGCAGGAGGCTGAGAGGACATACCAATGGAAGCATCTGGAGGTAGCACAATAGGCTAAACCTGAACATGTTGATAAAGCTTAAAAATATTGATGAAATCATTAATGATTTTACCACCATATTGAATTTCCTTTTCGAATTCATCCTTATTTAACATAAATTTACTTAGAAAAGGTGTAAAATCCTTCAATTTAAGTACTTACTTCTTGAAAACTTATGTGACTGGAGAAATTATAAGATTTTCTATGAGAAATTTGAAGCTATTGATGATATCATGCTTGGTATAAATCTTAGTGAAATACTTATCCACCTTTTCCCGAATCTCTTTATGAGATGCAGAGGCTTTATTTTTTCACTGCCGGACCATATAGTACACAAGTTCTATATTTCGATGCACCATTTCAAGATTTTCTTTGTCTGAAATAATTTGATGATTTTCGAGTTCCTATCTCACCACAACCTTGAGAGACTCCAAATCAGCAACAACACTTTTCCCACTCCTAGAACTAGATGGTCCAGTCAATATTTTCCTAATATCTTATTTCAACTTTTTTAGATCCACACTGAGTAGATGAGTCACCAAGTTCCTAAGAAATTTCAGAACACCACTAAAGGAGGATTTGAAGTCAGAGGTTAATTAATTTAACCCATTTCTCGTTTTTCTTACTTCTTCTCTCAGCAAGTTATTGTGTCTAATAATGGTTTCTGCTGTAGTAATGAGATTTGGTTGAATGTCCTAGATAAATACTCTTGCAATCTTTGCTGCAAAAGCATATGAAATACCTTATGAAGTGGAGGCTTCACATATGAATCCCACTGACTCTATCACAAACTCACATACATCATTTTTGAATTTCTCCAAATCATACTTAGATACATAATCACTGGGCACTAACTGAGATACAGGTTCTACTCGTGGAGGTGTAGCCGGTGGAACAGGTGCAATATGTTCTGGTTCATCCTGGACTTGTTGAGAATAAGGAGGAGGTACCCTCTCCTCAATTGAGTCATACTATAAACCAAAAATAATGTATCATGGATCATTATTCCATTCTCTAGTACAAGTCCAGTCTCTTGTGTAAAGACCCGTAAAATTCAAGGAATTTTTTTTCTTAATTTTCTTTGGGATTTTACAAGAACGCGGTTTCTAAAGGCACTTGATTCTGAGGCCCGGTGTGCCCGAAATATTTTTCTGAAGTTTAGCTCGGGTACGTTCAGTGAACGAACGAGCGGGAATTCCTAACTTTTGAACCGGTTCTCAGAATCGAATTCTGAGGGCACTGATGGAACAGCAGCGCCGACAATTGCTTAGGAACACCTTTTTCGGAGTTTTATTTTCACGTGTGAAGTTGTTAAATTTTGTGGAAGTTAAAATAAAATTTAAACGACAAATTTTATTTATCTTTCTTAGTGTTTAATCTTTGGGTGGAAGTTGGGTAACCACCCAACTTACCATGAGAGGTTATGAAGCCGGTGGGGCCCATACGAACCCCACCCCTTCATATTCCCTACCCCCTCAACTCAACATTAATTTTTGACAACTTATGTTAATTAATTAAGTGAGTTAAATGTGAATGTTTGAAATTCAAATGCATAGGTTATGTTAATAAAATAAGTGTGGAACTTATTTTATTTTGTTGGAATTCTGGTTGTGGAAGTATTTGGGGAGAAAAAGAGAGGTCTTGAGGATTCTTCATTCTTTGAAGAAGAACGCGAAGAACGCACCACCGCCGACGAAGAACGCCGACCTCCGACGGCGGACGACGGAGAGGGACACCTTCTTCGGAGATCACCTAATGCCAACGACGTTCCTTCTGCGACGTCTCCTTCCGCGATGTATCCTTCTGCGATGGTTAATTCCGTGACGAAGTCTCGTTCGACAATGACGTTGAGGTAGGGGTTTATGTGTTTTTATTTGGGAATTCTTCCTTCATCTATCCTTGTTCATTTGGACCGCTTGATATCGTTTAACGAGAGGGGGACAGACCGCACAAACACGGCCGAACCTCCTACCTTTTTATTTTTGTTGTTGAGGTTCGAAGGAAAGTGACGTGGTGCCGTCGCACCATGTGGGAACGAGCGGCAAGGATGCGCGGCGCCATCGCGCTGTCCATTTGAAAATTGAACCAAGTCGCGGCACCATCGCGCCGCGCCGGAAAAACCCAAAGACACCGTGGTCAAAGCAGGTCCGCGATGGAGGGGCACGACGCCATCACGCCGCACTGGACGGACCAAGGTTGCGGCTTAAGACGCGGCGGAGCAGGGGAACCGGCGGCCGGAATCAGGCCGCCGGCGACGGAGCAGGGGGGACCGGCCTTGCCGGTCCAGTGGCGGCAAAAGCCGGCCGGCCAGAGCGGGCCGGAAGGACAGGGAAGAACCGGGGGTTCAAAACCCCCGGCTGGACGAACGTGAGCAGCCCCATTAAGGGGCCGCTGTTACTACAAGAAGGGGGCAACGCCCCCCCCCCCCCCCCGCATCCGACCGCTGAGCCAGGCCGCGCCCAGGCCGGGCCGGGCCGTGCCAGCTGGGCTAGGCTGCGCCCAAACGGTCCGGACCCGGACCCGGTTCGTGTCGACCCGGTTCGGGCCGACCCTGGGGGTATCGGGCCGGGTCGGACTGGGCCCCGAACCCCCAAATACCGAACCTCTTTCGGTATGTTGCCCATAACTTGAGTTGCGGACATCCGATTGACGCACCATTAGCTGCGATGAGATCCTTGGATCGAGACGGTCGTTTTAGTATATTACACTCAAGGTTTCAGAGAACTTTGGGTTAGGCCAGGTTGGTTCGTACACGAAACCAAGCGGGCCCTCGGAGCAAAAACACTTATAACCTGAGTTCCGGATGTCCGATTGATGTGCCGCCGACTTTGTTGGATTCCTCTAAGTGATACGGTCCTTTTGGCTTACTCCTCTCGAGGTTTGGATGCAGGTGGAGTACGGTCGGGTTGGTTTTGACTTAAAAACCAACCAGGCCCCTGAGACGAAAAAGCCAATAACTCTCAGACCGGGCGTCCGATTGACGCGCCGTCTGTGATGTTGAGTTCCTATTAACGATACGTAACTTTTGGATAAATCAACTCCAGACTATGTGTCAGTTGATGTATCAGCCCCTCGGGTCGTGGAGCGGACCCTCCCGAACGATCTTGCTGTGTGCGGGAACCCTAGAACTGGCTGCGACTACGACGATGACGACGACTGTACAGAAATCCTCTGTGGATTTGACATTGAAGACTACATCACTCAGCGATCCTACGTGGATCAGTGCTACCGATCATGTGTGGGTCTGATCCTGTGTGGGTCAGCGCTCAGCGATCCTGTGTGGGCTAGCGCCTACAGATCCTGTGTGGGTCCGATCCTGTGTGGGTCATTGCGGGGGTTAGTTACCTATCGATCCATTGTGGGTCATTGCGGGGGTTAGTACCTATCGATCCTATGTGGGTCCAACGGCTTAGATGAATCAGTGGAAATATCTGATCATCTCTATCAGCTTATGAAAAAGTATACCTGTGTGAGATGAATCTTGACTTTCAATCCTTATCTTCGATAAGATTGACTTGATATCCTATGTGGATTACGTTCTGCTTTTTTATGTGGATTGGATTGTGATTTCCTGTGTGGACTGGGTTGTACTTGAGCTCGGATGTTGGAGCCGAACGAGAATTGATGACTTAGGTATATGTATGGGCATATACCTAAGTAGTGTCAGATGTTACTTCGTGATTGTATAATTCCCATGTGGATTATCCTTTGTGGATTATGGGAGACCTTCGGGGGTCTCAGAGTCCCTACTGAGTAGTTTATACTCACCCCTGCACGGGCCATGCCCGCACTACATTGTGTTGGTTGCAGACGACGGACAACGCTTATCGTAGTTGAGGCTTGCGGAGTAGGACGATACCTGGAGGTGGACCACTGGGCGGGGCATACTCAGAGCGGACGACTGGACCCGAGGAGCTGTGGAGGCTATCTGTACCCACCCTTCAGGTGGGAGTACCAGAGGATGGCACGCCGTAGCGGTTTTACCTTTCAGTTGCTATTTTCCCCTTTCCAGCTGTACTTTCCTTTCAGTTTGGGTTTGTATACTGGCCCACTTAATTTTCCGCACTTACTTTTTTATCAGTTTTTACTTAGTGTTTACTTCTACTGCTTGCTTGCTCTGTGGTGTTTTTTTACCTTACAAAGGCAATGCCTTCCCTTTTATCGGGAATTACGCCTTGGTGCTATTCGCCAGCCCCTGGCCTATGGAAGGCGGGCTTGGGGTAGTCACGGCACGGACCCCGAGGACGGGTCGTGACAAATTGGTATCAGAGGAGTTCGGTTCTACCACAGAACATTGGACTCTGATCTTTTTCTATGTGAAACAATAGTGTTAAGAGTATTGGGTGTGGTTATCAGTCCAGGGAGTCCAGTGTTGGTGTGGCGGCCGACGTATCCGTACACCAGGACCCTGACTTCTGATTTCCGACTTAATGCACGAAAACATTGATTTCATGTGTGTTTCAAGTTTTCTTTGTGATTACTTTGTGTCAGCTCACCAGGTATACTATTCTGACCGTGGCGCACCTGTCTCTTTTCAGGATGGCCCCACAACGGAATCCATCTAGGGTTCCGAGAGTTGTGCATGACGACAGCCCACTGAGCGACGAGGCCTCGGTACAGGGCCCTTTGACAGCTGAGGCACTGACGATACCTCTACCCGCCGAGCCACCGATGCTTCCAGCCCCAGCCACTGACGATGCACATTGCCTTAGTGCACTGCACGAGTTTCAGCGCCAGTGACCGCCCAGGTTCAGTTGGGAGATAGACCCTCAGGCAGCCGAGGATTGGCTGGAGGCAGTTGTATGGGTTTTTAGGTTAGTGAGGACACCAGCGGGCCTTATGGTGATCCTCATAGCGAGCCTACTGCACGCGGCAGTAGGCAGATGGTGGAGCTTGATGCTACAGTGCATGATGAGGAATCTCTTCTCTGGACGGACATTGAGAGCCTATTTCGCTCGGAGTTCGTCCCAGCCACCCTCCGTGCGGTGCGCATCCAGGAGCTTCATCAGCTGCGGCAGGGCAGCTTGACGCTCGCCCAGTGCTCGGTGAGATTTACCGATCTCTCGCGCTACTCGACAGACATGGTACGAGACCCATTCTTCCGGGACCAGACCTTTGAGTAGGGTTTGAAGAAGAAGATCAGGGCATCACTGATCTCCCTCATCATTCCGACACAGGGAGGAGTACTAGAGCGAGCCCTTCTGATCGAGAGATTCCTTGCTGAGCCTGCATCAGCAGCGAGACCTACCGTAGGGCGACACGTAGCAGAGTATTCTGCAGCAGGCAATCGACGGATGACTCATGGGTCCAGGAAGACCAGACCCTCAGGCAGAAGACCTCCGGACACTGGCTCAGCAGTGCGGGGCACACAATGCGGAGCCAGTCTTTCGAGAGGCAGACAGTGCTATGCATGCGGCGGGCAGGGTCACATGGCTCGTGACTGCCTGACCCGCCGTGCAGAGGAGCAGCAGACGGTTGGGGGACCACCCAAGAAGAGGCAGAGGGTCGACCGTGTCAGTCTGCAGGGAGTAAGCGGAAGAGGCAGAGGAGCTGGCCGAGCAGTAGGTGGTGGGCGACGCTTTGAGGCTCTACCACCACCACCACCAGGAGGTCAACCCCAACCATAGGGAGTTGGCGGGCAGAGACAAACACAACTTCAGGCATCGGAGGCCTACAACCACGATGCACCCGAGATGACTCGAGTTACTATCTGTGTCTATTCTACCCTTACTGCAGTTCTTATAGACACAGGATCGAGTCATTCTTTCATAGCCACTGCCCTTGTTCGGAGCTCTGAGATTCCGACAGAGCCGTTGGCTCGATCCTTACTGCTAGAGACTCCTACGGGAGAAGACTCAATGATTACACACTGGTGCCGGCAGTGTGAGCTTACTCTAGGAGGTGAGAGCTTCGTCTGGGATCTTCTCGAGCGGCGTCGAGGCCTTACGACGTCATCTTGGGCATGGATTGGTTATCTACAGTCCATGCTCAGATCGACTGTATTAGGCACAAGGTGCGATGTGTACGCACCGACGGGAGCAGGTTCACCATCACTGGTGAGAAGGGAACCTTCGCAGCACAAGATGGAATTCCGCAGAGGAGAGGACAACCCATCACTCATCAGTTGGCTAGCATCATCCTAGGAGTAGTTGATATGCAGAGTCCTGGTTTTCCTACAGTGGTGGATCAGTATGCAGACATTTTCCCCGATGACGTTCCAGGACTACCTCCTCGCAGAGAGGTATACTTTTATATTGACCTGTACCCCGGGACATCCCCGATATCCACCCCAGCATATCGGATGGCTCCCACTGAGCTTCGAGAGCTATGGGTAAAGTTAGAGGACTTGCAGGGAAAGGGATTCATCTGACCCAATGTCTCACCCTGGGCTTCCCCGATATTGTTCGCCAAGAAGGAAGACGGGAGCTTGCGACTTTGTGTCGACTATCGTCACCTGAACTAGGTGACCGTGAGGAACAAGTATCCTCTACCGAGGATTGATGACCTCTTCGATAATCTCAAGGGAGCACGGTGGTTCTCGAAGATAGACCTCAGGTCAGGCTATCACCAGCTAAGAGTTTGGGACGAGGACGTGAAAAAGGAGGCCTTCAGGTGTCGGTACGACCACTATGAGTTCTTGGTTATGCCATTCGGCGTAACCAATTCTCTAGCACTGTTCATGGAACTCATGAAAAAGATCTTTCATCCATACCTCGATAGATTTTTTGTGGTCTTCATCGATGACATTTTGATTTACTCGACCACTGAGGAGGAGTACGCCTACCACTTACGGGTTCTACTAGACACACTCCGAGAGCACCAGATTTATGGAAAGCTCTCGAAGTGTCAGTTCTATATACGCGAGGTCCACTTCATGGAACACGTCATCTATGAGGTGGGAGTTGCGGTGGATCCTACGAAGATAGAGGCAGTACTAGCTTGGGAGCCACCCAGGAGCGTGACAGAGGTGCGGAGATTGTTGGGACTAGCTGGGTACTACCGGAGGGTTGTTCCAGACTTCTCCATAGTTGCGGCACCACTCTCAAGTTTGACAAAGAAGGGGAAACCCTTTGTGTGGTTAGACAGATGTCAGAAGAGCTTCCAAGAGCTGAGACAGAGATTGACCAGCGTGCCTATCTTGAGGTTGCCGGAGGAGGGAGTAGGGTATGTATATTACTGCGATGCATCAGGGACCAGACTCTGATGTGTCCTGATGCAGGAGCGGGCCGTGATCGCCTATAGATCACGTCAGTTGAGGCATCATGAGTAGAACTACGCCACCCATGACCTGGAGTTAGAAGCAGTGGCCTTTGCCCTGAATATGTGGCGAACCTATCTAATGGGTGAGCGCTTTACAGTCTATTATGACCATCAGAGTCTTAGGTACATCTTCTCGCAGAAGGACCTGAACTTGAGATAGCGGTGATGGCTCGAGTTCCTCCTGGACTATGAATTTGAGATAGTCTATACTCCTGGGAAGGGAAATGTAGTAGCCGATGCTCTCAGCAGGAGGACGGGCATCCGACTACTTGGGGAGGCGACAGAGCAGCTAGCCGGTTTGCAGATATCCTTCATGGATAGAGATGAAGCAGCCTTTCTTCAGTCACTCACAGTCACTCCTCCACTACTGCAGCGGGCCAGAGAGGCACAACGTGGGGATGCCGACTGTGAGACGTGGCGAGCACAGATATCCTCAGGACAGGAACCTGAAGGATTCTCCGTGGGAGGAGAGCACGATGTCCTTTTCAGAGGACGTACCTTGGTACCAGTTGCTTTACAGGAGGAGGTGCTGAGAGAGTTTCACACTTCCCCTTTGGCGGTACATCCTAGAGTGGCGAAGATGTACTAGGATCTCAGACGACAGCACTGGTGGCCAGGAATAAAGAAGGCTGCGGCAGGGTTCGTTTCTCGATGCCTCACCTGCTAGCAGGTGAAGGCAGAGCACCAGGTACCGGTAGGCTTGGTACAAACCTTATAAATCCTGGAGTGGTAGTGGGATGAGATATCTATGGACTTAGTAACTGGACTTCCACACACTTCCATAGGTCATGACTCCATTTGGGTGATTATCGACCGACTCACCAAGTCGGCTCACTTCTTACCCATCAAAGAGTAGGGCTCAGTGGAGAGATTGGGACGTCTCCACATTCAGAAGATTGTACGACTACATGGTGTGCCATAATCTATCGTCTCCGATTGAGATGCTCGCTTTACTTCTCAGATTTGGAAGGGGTTGCAGGAGGCATTCGGGACGCAGCTACGTCTGAGAACCACCTTTCACCCTCAGATGGATGGTCAGACGGAGAGGTCCATTCAGACTCTCGAGGACATGCTCCACGCATGTGTCCTCGACTTTGGTCACAGCTGGGAGGACCACCAACCCGTGGTGGAGTTCACGTACAACAATTGTTACCACTCCACCATCGGGATGGAACCATACGAGGCGTTGTACGCCCGACCTTGCAGGTCACCTCTATGCTGGACAGACCCTGGGGAGTCAGCACTTGTAGGACCAGAGATAGTTCAGGCCACGAAAAAGAAGGTCCAGGTCATCCAGGAAAGGATGAGGACAGCTCAGAGCCTACAGAAGTCTTATGATGACAGGAGGCGGAGGCCACTGGAGTTCGAGGATGGCGACGAAGTCTTCTTGCGGGTATCACCTCGACATGGTATACGAAGATTTGGCCGAGGTGGCAAGTTGTCTCCACGCTTCATTGGACCATTCCAGGCCCTCAACAGGATTGGAGAGCTGGCTTATCACTTGGCTCTACCACCTCAGTTGCACCAAATGCACGATGTCTTCCACGTATCTCAGCTGAGGAGATACGTGCACGACCCGACGCATATCATTGACCATGGGGAGCTGGACTTTGATGATGGGGCAAATTTTGCGGAGGTCCCGATGGAGATCGAGGATTGACAAGAGAGGGTCCTACGTGGACGCTCAATTCCTCTAGTGTGCATCAGATGGTAGCACGAGAACCTCCAGGAGAGCACTTGGGAGCGGGAGGCTCAGATGCGTGCTCAGTACCCACATTTGTTCCCCTAGTTTTGATGTATCTTTACGGGGACGTAAATCCCTGAGGTGGGAGTAATGTAAAGACCCATAAAATTCAAGGAATTTTTTTTCTTAATTTTCTTTGGGATTTTACAGGAACGCGGTTTCTGACGGCACTTGATTCCGAGGCCCGGTGTGCCCGGAATCTTTTTTCGAAGTTTAGCTCGGGTACTTTTAGTGAACGAACGAGTGGGAATTCCTAACTTTTGAACCGGTGCTCAGAATCGAATTCCGAGGGAACCGATGGAACCGCAATGCCATTAATTTTTTAGGAACTCCTTTTTCGGAGTTGCGTTTTCACGGGTGAAGTTGTTAAATTTTGTGGAAGTTAAAATAAAATTTAAACGAAAAATTTTATTTATCTTTCTAAGTGTTTAATCTTTGGGTGGAAGTTGGGTAACCACCCAACTTCCCATGAGAGGTTATCAAGCCGGTGGGGCCCACACGAACCCACCCCTTCATATTCTCTAACCCCCCTCAACTCACCATTAATTTTTGACAACTTATGTTAATTAATTAAGTCAGTTAAATGTGAATGTTTGAAATTCAAATGCATAGGTTATGTTAATAAAATAAGTGTGGAACTTATTTTATTTTGTTGGAATTCTGGTTGTGGAAGTCTTTGGGGAGAAAAAGAGAGGTCTTGAGGATTCTTCATTCTTCGACGAAAAACGTGAAGAATGCACCGCCGCCGACGAAGAATTCCGACCTCCGACGGTGGACGACGGCGAGGGGTGCCTTCCTCAGAGATCACCTAACGCCAACGATGTTCCTTCCACGACGTCTCATTCCGCGACGTCTCCTTCTGCGATGGTTAATTCCACGACGAAGTCTCGTTCGGTGACGACGTTGAGGTAGGGGTTTAAGTGTTTTTATTTGGGAATTCGTTCGTCATCTATCCTCATTCATTTGGACTGATTGATATCATTTAACGAGAGGGGGCTGGACCGCACAAACACGGTTGACCCTCCTACCTTTTTATTTTTTTTGTTGCGATTCGAAGGAAAGTGACGCATTTCCATCGCACCGTGCAGGAACGAGCAGTAAGGATGCGCGGCGTCGTCACGCCGTGCATTTTAAAATTGAACCAAGTCGCAGCGCTGTCGCGCCGCACTGGACGGACAAAGGCCGCAGCTTAAGCCGCGGCGGGGCAGGGGAATCGGTGGCCGGAATCGGGCCACAGCAACGGAGCAGGGGGGACCAAAGCGGGGGTTCAAAACCCCTGGCTAGCCGGATGTGAGCGGCCCCATTAAGGGGCCTCTGTTACTACCAGCGGGGGGCAGCACCCCCCCCCCCCCCCCCCCCCCCGCATCCGAACGGCTCGGTCGTTCGGCCGAGCCACCTAGCCAGCGCGACAGGCCGCTGAGCCGAGCCGCGCCGGGCCGCGCCAGCTGGGCCGGGCCATGCCCAAACGAGCCGGACCCGGACCCGATTTGGGCCGACCCTGGGGGTATCGGGCTGGGTCGGACCGGGCCCGAACCCCATAATACCGAACCTTTTTCGGTCTGTTGCCCATAACATGAGATGCAGACCTCCGATTCACGCACCGTCAGCTGCTATATGATCCTTGGATCGAGAAGGTCGTTTCGGTATATTACACTCAAGGTTTCAAAGAACTTTGGGTTTGGCCAGGTTGGTTCGTACACGAAACCAACCGGGCCCTCGGAGCGGAAACACTTATAACTTGAGTTCCAGACGTCCGATTGACGTGCCGTCGACTTTGTTGGATTCCTCTAAGTGAGACGGACCTTTTGGCTTACTCTTCTCGAGGTTTGGACGCAGGTGGATTACAGTCAGGTTGGTTTTGTCTTAAAAACCAACTAGGCCCCTGGGATGAAAAAACCAATAACTCTCAGACCGGGCGTCCGATTGACGCGCCATCTGTGACGTTTAGTTCCTGTTGACGATACAGAACTTTTGGTTACATAAACTCTGGACTATGGGTCAGTTGATGTATCAGCCCATTGAATCGTGGAGCCGACCCTCCCAAACGAGCTTGCTATGTGCGGGAACCCTAGAACTGGCTGCAACTACGACGACGATGACGACTGTACAAAAATCCTCCGTGGATTCGACGATGACGACTACAACACTCAGCGATCCTACGTGGATCAGTGCTACCAATCCTATGTGAGTCAGCACTCAGCAGTCCTATGTGGGCCAACGCCTACAGATCCTGTGTGGGTCCGATCCTATGTGGGTTATTACGGGGGTTAGTTACCTATCGATCCTTTGTGGGTCATTGCGGGGGTTAGTACCTATCGATCCTGTGTGGTTCCGACGACTTAGATGAATTAATAGCAATATCTGATCATCTCTATCGTCTTACGAAGAAGTATACATGTGTGAGATGAATCTTGACTTTCAATCCTTATCTTTGTTAAGATTTACTTGATATCCTGTGTGGATTACGTTTTTCTTTCCTATGTGGATTGGATTGTGATTTCCTGTGTGGACTGGGTTGTAATTGATCTCGGATGTTGGATCCGAACGAGAATTGTTGACTTAGGTATATGTATGGGCATATACCTAAGTCGTGTCAGATGTTTCTTCGTGATTTTATCTTTCCTACGTGGATTATCCTTTGTGGATTCTGGGAGACCTTCGGGGGTCTCGGGGTCCCTACTGAGTAGTTTATACTCACCCCTGCATAGGACATGCCCACACTATGTTGTGTTGGTTGCAGACGACGGACAGCGCAGATCGTAGTTGAGGCTTGCGGAGTAGGACGATACCTGGAGGTGGACCACTGGGCGGGGCATACTTAGAGCAGACGGATGGACCCAAGGAGCTGTGGAGGCTATCTGTACCCACCCTTCAGGTGGGAGTACCAGAGGATGACACGCCATAGCGGCTTTACCTTTCAGTTGCTGTTTTCCCCTTTCCAGTTGTACTTTACATTCAGTTTGGGTTTGTATACTGGCCCACTTACTTTTCCGCACTTACTTTTGTATCAGTTTTTACTTAGTGTTTACTTCTACTGCTTACTTACTTTTTGGTGTTTGTTTACCTTACAAAGGAAATGCCTTCCCTTTTATCTGGAATTACGCCTTGGTGCTAGTCGCCAGCCCATGGCCCCTGGAAGGCAGGCTTGGGGTAGTCACAGCACGGGCCCCGAGGACGGGTCGTGACATCTTGGCTCAACTGTATCAATTCTGATCCTTCTTCTCTGAGGCTCAAAAGTAACATTATCATCATCAACTTCTTTATCCTAGTTTCGAGCCATAAAAACTTGTCTGGGAACAGGAACCAACAGAACTTCAGGTTCTGCTTCTCCTCCAGCGACTTCAGCTTCACCAGGAACTTCCTCAATTTGTGGCACTGGAACCACATCTTCTTCCTCTTGGCCAACAGCCATAAGATCATTCTATTCCTAAATGATCTCTTGATTTTCATCAGGAGGAAGGGGTGATCTGTCCTCATGTTCAGCATCTCAATGACCAATATTCTGTTGTTCAACATGTTCAACACCCTCACCTGCTCCATGTACAGATTCCTCACTGGATCTGTCAACCACTTGTTGTCCCATTTTTAGAGAGTCACTCACATGCTCATCATTTCCAACATTTTCACCATCACCATCATCATCATCATCATCTGATTCCTCGTCTAATTTACTAACATAGTCTTAAAATCCAGTAACCTCGGTTTCTTCCTCATCCTCTTCACTTAATAAAGATTCTCTTGAGGTAAAGTCCAAAGGTGAACTAGCAGCTCCATAAGACATATCTTTGGGACTTTCAGCAATATCAGGATCACTCCTATCATCAAAAGGAGATCCTTCTTCCCTTGTAACTTTAGGCTCAACTTCCTCATCAGAATAAACTGGAACCTCTCCTTGTTTGATACCTAGATCAACTTAGTCCTTTGGTCTAGATGGGTGGTCAAATGGATTGAAATCCTCATATAGCCTCTCCTCATCTCCTACCCAACATCTCTTCCATGGGTTCTAGAATATTTTCAACCTCTTAAAAATGTATTTTTGAAGAGAAAAACCACTACATGCACTTATCACTTAATCTCCATCTTCCACACAACCTACCCTTCCCAACATGAAAGAAATCATCCTCAGATAGTAAAAGAAGGTTTCCTTCTTGGATGGATTAATCAAATCAGATATATGCACCATTTTATACCTACAAATGTTCAATTTTATCCCATGTTTCAACAAAAATATCAAGAAAACATCCTAATACTTCACAGCCGAGAAATCTTCCTTGGGCAGATTTGACGTTGTATGAACTTATAAAAGCAGTCTTACTTATCCTTCAAATTCATTTTCAATATTCCTCCTGGATTATCCATTTCCATTTTGCTCCTTCAGATCATATTTATAAGTGAAAAATTAGATTAATGTATAATATTACCTGGATAGTTATCATAGACACCTTCATGAGGCATTTATAAGCATTCAACCCATTCCTTAGACGAGAAAGCAATCTCTTTTCCCTTTACCACAGAATTTATCTTTTCTGCCTCATCTTCATACAGGGATATCCTCAAATGTTGATAGAACTCATGAAATAGATGGGGATAATAGGGTATTTCATTGTTGGAGAACCAACTGATCCATTCTTGAGATTCCAGTACTTTCAACAAAAAATATTTGCTTGAAAGAAGCCACTCAGCATACACCTCTTTTTCAGCCGTAACCACTCGGCTTTCAAAGCTTGATTTTGCAGTTCCACTGGACTCACCTTTTTGATGCTTAGAATAAGGATATTTTCATGGATCCCTTATTGCACGCTTGGTCCTTTCCATGACAAGGCTTTAGATTCCAATAATGTTGAGAGGTAGAGAGTTTAGATGGAGTGTGACAAAAGGTATAAAGCTTTTCGACAGAGGGGGAGGTGAAAGGTTATGATGAATTGAACTAAATATATCATTTAGGGATTTTAAATCATAAATCATAAAAATTTAAATTATGAAAAAAGAAGAATACAAAACAACATCATTTTATTTAAAAACAGTCCGAATTACATAACAATACTTAAATACATCGGTGTCAATGAATCGGTTTCAGGGATTGGATTCATTAGATCAGTTTCAAGAAAATCGGTTTCAAGAGATTAGTTTCAAGAGATCAGTTTCATGAAAATCAGTTTCAAGAAGATCAATTTCAAGGATCGAGTTGAAAAGATCAGTTTCATGAGATCAGTTTCAAGGATTGGTTTGACAAGATCGGTTTCATGAAATCAGTTTCAAGGATCAGTTTGACAAGATCAGTTTCCAGAGATCAATTTCAAGGATAGGTTTGACATGATCTGTTTCATGATATCAATTTCAAGGATTGGTTTGACAAGATTAGTTTCATGAGATCAGTTTCAAGGATTGGTTTGACAAGATCGGTTTCATGAGATCAGTTTCAAGGATCGTTTTGATAAGATCAGTTTCATGAGATCAGTTTCAAGGATCAGTTTGACAAGAAAAGTTTCATGAGATCGGTTTCAAGGATCAGTATGAAGGATCATATACTGATTTATCATTCCTAATTCATGTATGATGTAATTTATTCTCTCATAATTTAAGGGTTTAGTGAATATATCAGCAAGATAATGTTCAGTCCCAATAAACTCAAGAGTTATATCACATTTTTGATAATGATCTCTCAAAAAGTGATGTCTTACATCAACATGCTTTGTTATAGAATGAGAAATTGGATTCTTAGAAAGGTTAATAGAACTTGTGTTTTCACAATTTATGGGGATATGTCTGAAATAAAATCCGTAGTCTAATAAGGTGTGTTTCATCCACAAAATTTGTGCACAACAACTATCTGCAGAAATGTACTCTGCTTCTATAGTTGATAATGCAAATGAATTTTTCTTTTTACTACACCATGATATCAATGACTTTCCCAAAAAGTTACATATTCCAGAGGTACCCTTTCTATCTAACTTAAATCCACCAAAATCATCATTTGAATAACTAACTAAATCAAAAGGTTGTCCTTTAGGATAGAACAATCCAAAATTAGTTGTATATTTGAGGTATTTGAAAACTCTTTTAACAACATTTAAATGTGATACTTTTGGGTTTGCTTGAAATCTCACACACATAGACACACTGAACATAATATCTGGCCTACTAGAATTTAAGTACAGCAAAATCCCTATCATTCCTCTGTAAGAAGTTTGATCAACTGATTTTCCATTTTCATCAAGATCTAACTTGCATGTGGAACTCATAGGAGTTTCACTACTCTTAATGCTATCAAATCCATATATTTTCAAAAGATATTTGTGTTCTTACTCTGATTTAATATTATGCCTTCTTTATTTTGAAATATTTGAAATCTAAGAAAATATTTAAGTTCACCCATTAAACTCATTTCAAACTCATTTTGCATTATGTTTAAAAAATCATTACATAAAGTGTTTTTAGAAGATCCAAAAATAATATCATTTACATATATTTGAGCTATTAAAACATCTTTCAAAACACTTTTTATAAATAAATTAGGATCTACAAGTCCTTTTTTAAAACCTTTAGAAATAAGAAAATTACCTATCCTTTCCTACCAATATCTTAGATATTGTTTCAAACCATATAAAGCTTTTGATAATATGAACACATGATTTGAAAAATGTGGATTTGTAAAACCTGGGGGTTGTTCAATAAAAACATCCTCCATTATATAACCGTTTATAAGAATGCAATTTGTACATCCATTTAATAATGTTTAAAATTCAAGTGTGCTGTATAGGAAAGTAAGATCCTAATTACCTCAATTCTAGATACTCGTGAAAAATTCTCTTCATAATCAATTCCCTCTTCTTGATTATATCATTGTGCTACTAATCTAGATTTAATTTTAACTATATTTACAACATCATCTACCTTATTTCTAAACACCCATTTGGTTCTAATGGTTAAAGTATCCTTAGGTATATCTGTAAGTTTTCAAAATTTATTTCTTTCAAACTGATTAAGTTCTTATTGCATGGAAATAACCCAAAATTTATCATTTATCACATCATTGATATTTTTCGGTTCATGTTATGACAAGAAGGCTTGATGTTCAACATAGTTTCTCAAGGAAGCTCTGGTTTGTGTTCCTCTATCTAAATCACTAACAACATCATCTAGGAGATGATTCTTAAGAATCCTTGTTGGTCTAGAGAAAGTATGACTTGATATTTCATGATGTACAGGTTGATCTGGTTCACTACGGTTAGGATCTGGAAAATTTCCAAAACTGTATGTTTTTATAGATTCCTTCACATGATTATTTTTGGTTGTATCATTTATGTCATGATTGGACATATCCTTTTAAATATTTTCTAGTGAGGTCTTGGGATCATGTGGATTTGATTCGTCAAACATGATGTGTACAGATTCCTCCACACATTTGGATTATTTATTAAAGACTATATAGGCTTAGCTTGATGTAGAATATCCAAGAAAGATTCGTTCATCAATTTTGGAATTAAATTTATCTAAATTATCTTTATTATTTAGGATATAAACTTTACATCCAAACAATTTAAAATAACCTACTTTGGGTTTCATATTATTTCACAACTCGTAAAGAGTTTTCATAAGAATGGGTCTAATTAAGACTTTTTTTATGTAGCAGGCTGTATTGACAGCTTCAACACAAAAATAAATTGGTAAATAATATTCATTAAGCATAGTACGAGCAATTTCTTACATGGTTCTATTTATTCTTTTTACCACACCATTCTGTTGAGGTGTCCTATGTGCAGATAAGTTATGATTATAGCCATTTTGAGAGAAAAAAGCTTCAAAATCTTGATTATCAAACTCAAGACCATGATCTATTCCTAAAGATTTTATCTTAAGTCCAATAAGATTTTCTACGGTCCTTGCATACTTGGTAAAGTGTGAACATTCTTCACTTTTATGAGCCAGGGAAAAGGTCCAGGTATACCTAGATAAATAATCTACAGGAACATAAACATAGTGATTTCCATTGATACTTGAAACTCTAGATGGTCCAAACAAGTCCATGTGAACCAACTCGAGAGGTTTATAAGTAGTTACTTCATTATTTGGTTTTAAAGAGATTTTATATTGCTTTCCTTTTTGACAAGGATTACATACTTTGTTGTTTGGAAACTCTAACCTGGGTAAGTATATAACTAATCCTTTTATAGTTCACTTCCAAAGAGAGTGTATATTTCAATGTCTTAGTATTATCTGCCAGAGACAAGAATCTTTGTGAAATGAATTTAGACAAGAGAAATTCTGTGAGGTTAGTGTGTCCAGATTTATAGCACATACATTATCATTTCTAAAAGAAGCAAATACTAAATTATTCTTGGAATTGAAAACATGGCATGAATCTCTTTTTAATTTAACATTAAATCCATCATCACACAATTGATATATGATGATCAGGTTATACTTCAGTCCATAAACATATAGTACTTTAGAAATTGAAATAGAGTTAGGGTTACCAATCTGGCCTAGGCTGATGATTTTTCCTTTACCATTGTCACCAAATGTGGCATGTCCTCCATCAATATTGATAAGACTTTTAAAGCTTGATAAATACCCTGTCATATGTATTGAACACCCACTGTCCAAGTACCATAGATTTTTACAGGATCTCTTTAGGTAGTTTACCTACAAAATAGTTTCACCAAGAAACGAATTTGGTACCCATATTTGTCTAGGTCCACATACATTAGTGATATAAGACTTAGGAACCCAAAACTGTCTTATGGGTTTCCTATATGTGTAATATAGAGTGTTTGAAAAATAAACTCTATTCAGTCCTTAATAATTAGATATAGTAAATGAATTTGTGGAATTGGAACTTGTAGTACAACTCTGGTTTTTGAAATAGGTATCAGATTTTCCAAATTTAGGAACAAAATGTGATTTGGATAAATTCCTTTGACCTAGTTGATATCCTATCCCAGAAGTATACTTAGGAGATATTTGTTTACCAAGAATTTGAGTAAGAGTATTTATCCCATTAGTAAACTTTTCTAAGTCATTTTTAAATTGTTCATTAGAGATTTTTACCTCATTGTTTATTTTGAGTAGTTAGTCTTTTTTCTCCTTTTCAGTTGTAAGTTCTGATTTAGCAATTACAGTAAGAGCATGTTGTTTCTTCAAAGATTTATATTTATCCTTAAACTCATTACATGTTTACTCTAAAATTTTTCAATATTCAAATAGTTCACCATTTTTCATATTCTTAGACTCACTTTTAGAATAATAAGAATTATGTGCAGGAGAGTATAAGGTTACCTTAATTGTGTTTATCATGAAACACATATTAGCCACATCATCTTTCTCATTATGAGAAGATCCAGATTTAGTTGATATGTCCTCGGAGGAACTCTACGTGGTGTTCATTAATTTCTTATACCTTATATCCTTATTTTCATACTTTTTCTTGTATTTCATATTTGGGCAGTCAGCCATGACATGTACTTTCATTTTACATTCATAATAGATTATCTCTTCTGATTTATCATTTTTCTTCTAATCTTTTTTCCAATTTCCCTTATTATCATACTTTCCTTTGTAACTGGGATTTTTGAAGAACTTCTTTTTCCTATAGAATTTCTTGAATTGTCTAGAAAACTGGTCCATTTTGTCATCACTATCTAAAGCATCTTAATCAATTCTTGTGATTTTGATGGCATCTTGAATTGTCTCTTTATATTTACTTTTGCATGCAGTTGTCTTGAAAGCTATAGAGATTCGTTTTGGTTCATCATCTAATTGATTTACCTTAAATTATTTTTCATACATCATTAATTTTCCAATAAATTACTTTACTGGAATTTTATCAATATCACACGATTATCTGATAGACACAGATGTTCCGAACCATCTTTCTAGTAGACATCATAGATTCTGCATGATCTTCTCTTTGGCATTTATTTCTCTTCCTAAAGAAATCATGGTTTTCACAATTTCATTAAACCTGAGATACATATCAAAAATTGACTCATCAGGCTTCATTCTAAAGATATCGTATTTGATAGTATAAGTATTCAACCACATTTCTTTAACATTAGATGTTCCTTCATGAGAAATAGAGAGAGTATCCCAAATTTCATGAGTAGTTTTAAAAGCAGAAATACAGTTAAACTCTTCATCTCCTAGTGCACAGTACAGAGCATTCATTGCTTTATAATTATTGTTATAGGTAGTCTTGGTAGGTTCATCCCAAGTGTTTCTAGCAGTTTTAGGTATTGTATATTTACTTTCAATAGCAGTCTAGATTTCGAATCTCATACTTTCTAGATGTGTTTTCATTTTAAGCTTCCACTAAGCATAGTTAGTTCCATTAAAAAAAGTTGGTCAATTATGAGAAGCCCCTTTTTATATATTTTCCATGATAAAGGTTGTAAAATAATTTCAAAGAGATAAAAATTTAGAAATAACATAAATTTGAAGATCTTTGAAACTCAACTATAATCATAGTTGACACTATTTGAAAAACTAACATTAACATTCAAAACTCCTCTGATACCAAATGTTGGTCAGAGTAGATGACTCAAGAGGGGGGTGAATTGAGTATCTATAAAAAAATTTTTTATTAAAAAGGGTTCATTACAAAATAATATCCCCCCATTAAAATAAACACAAAGTCAGTTTGTAGTGAATTTATAAAAGTCTTGATGGTTCAATTTGGTCCTCTAAAGATTGATTAGTTCTCAGCTTTCCGAATCTAAAGATTAGTAAAACTTTTGAAATAAACCTAATAATTAAAAATAGATATAAAAACTTGCTAAAATAACTATCAATTTTCAATTTATCTTAATGCCAAAAATACATACAGATAATAATATAAGATAAACAACACAGCATATAAAACAATAGGTTCAGTCTCAAGAAGAGATATAGTCCTCTCTACTTGGTGATCACCCACCACCAAGCAGTTTGTATTAATAAAAAATTGATCCACACCCTGGATAGGGGTTCGCAATAGCACACAGGGATGTCCAGGTCACACTTGACCTCTACCACAGTTATTCTTGGGAAAACTAAATAAACAGATCTCACAAGATCTCTTCCATAGTTCTACGTGGGATTCAAGTGTAACAAGAGATTGAGAGTGAGGTTATTTTGTTATCCTCCAGTTTAGCTTAAGAGACAGTGTGTGAGATTTAAAAAAATATACTCACTGCTCAAAATAGTAATGATAGGAACACAAAAATGTTATGAAAGAGAATAGGGTTCATAATTCTTTGTGCATTGTGCAGTAATTCTCAAGATTCAATGGATGTTGAGGAAATGGTCTATGATTCCTCTTCTGAAATTTTGCTTCAGAACAGAGTGTCGTAGTATATTATGAAAGCGTTAATCTCTTCTTTTTGAGGTTGTTCAGAAAGATCCAGTAGGTAGTTTCTAGGGGAGCCCAAGCTTTGAGTTTTTCTCTTTTTCAATATTCTGAGTTCCCACAATCTATACTTCAATGTGTTCTTCAAGCTCTATATGTATCTGTATATATTTGTGTCTCTGTCTTTTTGAGATCTAATTGAAGTACTTTTATACTTCAAGGTCTACTAGGAATAAATATATCCGCACATTCATGTACCACTTACTATATACGGATAGTCTTACAGACAATATTAAATAATGTCAGAAACATTAGTTTGTCTAAATATGACCATTAGAAATAAATTTGAATTAATAAAATCGAAACAGTTATTTATGACTATCTTCGTTATGTTTTCTTTGGTTTGGTAACATCAGTCTGTCAACTTCAGTGTGTCGACTTCAGTTTTTCATCTTTGGTGTGTCAACTTCAATGTGTCAACTTCGGTGTGTCGACTTCGGTGTGTTGACTTTGGTCTGTCATCTACGGTGTTTCATCTTCGGTGTGTCGAACATCAGTCTGTCAACTTTGGTGTGTCATCTTCAGTGTGTCGAACATCGGTCTGTCAACTTCGGAGTGTCATATTTTGTGTGTTAAACATTGGTATGTCAACTTTGGTTTGTCATCTTCAGTGTGTCAACTTTGGTCTATCATCTTCGGTGTGTCGACTTCGGTGTGTCGACTTCAGTATGTCATCTTTGGTGTATCGAACATCGATTTTTCAACTTCAGTGTGTCGACTTCGGTGCGTCAACTTCGGTGTTAGGGAATCTAAAAAGGTTACGAATTTTCTATCTTACACAAATCATTACAAGACTAAGTGTTATCCAAAATTACATGTATAATTACACTTGTAAACATATTTATTCATGAATATAGGTTATTGACTTAATTAAGTATATTTTTCTGTATGACATAATTGATTTACTTAGAGATATTAAAATGACATGAAAGAGTAGAATCTGTATATTAACATTATTTGTGATTATTAAAAACAAATTATCATAGAGGTTCCAACAATTAGGATTTTGGTATAACCATTTTCTTCTTTATTTCCATCATATGAGAAATGAACGAATCACTCATACGTATCTATAGACTACAACCTCCACATATCAAGGTGACTCATCTTCCTATACCATTTCAAAATTATGATTATAATGAAGTATTTAATGAATAAATACAATATTTATGTCATAATTAATGTTATTTAATTATAATATCTTATCTAACTTCTTACATTCCCATTTGTCAAAAAATTATAATGTCAATCGTGCAAACGTGTGGACTACCACCTCCACTTACTATTATGATTCATTTTTCATTTATTCTTTTTATGGATAGAAATAAATATATATTTAATGGATATATATGATATTTGTTTTATATAATAATGATTTAATAAATGTGATATATTATTTAACTTTCTTCTATTTCATCCATAAAAATGTGAAAAAATCACTCATGTGTATATACAGATTATTGTTCCATAAAGTAATGTAATTCATTTTTCATCGCCACTTTATATAAAGAGTTAAAATTTTATAAAATTATTTCATATGATAATTTGGGTATGATTATAATTATATAAATTATGGAACTATAATAAAATAATAAGTTTTAAAACTGAAAAACTGATGCAATCTTGAAAAATGAAATAGTTATCACCCAAAAGAGTGTTGTAGAAAAGAATTGGTAATAAACAGTTGATAAGATTTCATAAGTAAATAATATATGATATGATATATATAAATATGGTTTCATTATAGATTTATAATAAATATATATGTATTATAATAGAGTTTTGAACCCATACTAAGGATGAAAAAAACACGAGGTAATGATTTTGTTGAAATATCATTTTTATCAAGATTGTTTTTGTTTCAGTTTGTATGTGTAAGAATTTTATGATATTAATTTAACAAAACCTATAGATTTTATTTTAATATATTTTTTTCTTTTAACCATTATTAACATTTTCTCATCTTTAATACTCAATAATACCAAAATAACTTTTTTTTTCTAAAAAACTTAACCCATTTCTTATTTTGGATGAAAATATTTTTATTCCATGTAAATATTTTATTCTAGAAATCAAATGGAATGTTTATATAATTTTCCCTTAATTTCTGAAATTAATTTTTACCCATATTTTATTTTTTTATAAAATGAATAAATTAGTCTTCTTTTCATTCTCCAAATGTTGTACTTTTTATTGAAGGTGTGAGCATAATCTCTGTTTTAACATTAGAGCATGGAAAAAATTCCCCACCATCATGACCAATCAATTACTTTAATATTAAATTATTATTTTCCATATTTATTTTAAAATAAAAATAATATCTATAAATTTTGATAAATTTCAGATAAAATGTTACAACAGTAAGATGATATTTTCTCATATTTTTGAAAAATGATTGAATGATATTTTAAGGGTAGTTTTTATTTATTTCATCATTATTTATGGATTTATATTCTTCACTAGGTTTATGATCTTATGATAACGTCCAATTTCTTTATATTGATTATGATGATGATGATGATTCTATGAAACCCATTTCTTTACCATGGGTTAACTAAAATTTGATGATATCTTTATGAAAACCATTTTATTTCCATGGGTTATGATATGTTGAAATGATTAATATTTTATAGTCATGTTGAATATATATGTTTGGTTTAAATATTGTGATGAGTGGGTCTTTATAACCATATAATATATTATTTAAAGATTTATATCTCATGAGATAATTTTGGAAAACATGTTGATGTGCTTGACCCATAGCGAGAAACATATAGGGATGCATGGTCTACCATGATATTGGAAAAAAGTAAAGATACTTGATCTAGTATGATATATGAAATTGGTGGGGATGCCTGATCTGTTATGATATATTAGTCTCAGTTGTTACCCTTGATATATGATTTGGTTTTTATGCCTATGATGGTGACAAACTCTCATTATATGTTGATATGATTTTGGATGAACTGGTGACTCAGGATTAACTTATGAGGATTTCTTAATCTTAGGATATGCTAATGATTTATTCTGTGAATGGTAATGATGATATATAATCTTAATTTTATGATTTTATATTGATAATATCATGTTCTCATAAACTTATTATATGTCTACTTATGATCATTGATTGTTATCTCCCATGTTTACCTTTCCTAAGAATTTCATATGAACACTTATTATGATTGCTTATTCTCACAGTTATAAAGAAGGGTATTAAGTATGATGAACCTAGAATGGAACATCATGTAACGAATTATGTTAAATATGATTATCAGTATACTAAATAAGATGTTTATGTTTCTATTCTCCAAGTATACTAACCTGTTACAACTATGGGGAATGTAATTTTGTTTGTTGTATTGAATATTCATATAAAAATATGTAATATTATTCTATCAAATGCATGGGCCACATCAAATAATTTCCCACCAATAAAAACACATAATAACGGAATCAAAAAATTAAACCATTAACATACACTAAAATCCTTAGTATTAATCCATTTTAAGTAAATGTTAAATATTAATAAAATATCAATGTTTCAATTATTGAATATATCCAACTCAAAAGCATCAAAAAATATCCCACAAATTCAGAGTATTTTTTAACAAAAAAACCATTAAGATGAATTAATTAATAAATTTAATTCCCCAAAACCAATTATTTATATACAATGCTAACTAAATTAGATAAGTATAAAAAACAACACACAATGGTAAATATCATATACTCTTGAAAATTTTAAAAACTGACAGTCTTTAAATTTTTAAGTATCATCATTATAATTTAAAAGATATGGAATACAATAACATTGAGTATTTATTGAGTAAATAATGTTTTTATAAAAAAATAATGACTCATATGTTATGGATTAAGTCCCAAATAAATGATCTTTTGGAAATGGTGGTGTTTACATTACATATTAATTATAATAAACAAAAGAAAATAAATTATTCAATGAATACAATCAACATTGTTAATAATAAATTAATTAATATAAAAAATATTTCAAAAAACTATAATGTTAATAATGATTTATTAATATTAATATTCTTCTTGGAAATAGGGAATATATATTATGTGTTGAGGAAAGATCTTTCAAATGATGTTTTTTAAAGTTTTGGTTGATGATGGGTGTAAATATTTGAGGACAAGTTATGTATTATATCATACCCCAAACTCTATTTCCTTATATTATTTTTGAAAATATGGGACAATGAGACAAATAAAAATATATATTTATGTTTTTTCTTTGATATAAAATTTATATAAATAAAATGAAAAGTCATGATTTTATATTTTTTAAATTTTTTGAATTATTTTTACTTAAAAATTGATGTCTTTATAAAGTATATCTATTGGGCAATTTTATTGGTGATTTTTTTCATAATTTAAATATAATTTTTTAGTATGGAAGAGAAGTGAACGATTAAGAATAATTTATTAGGAAAAGAGTAGAAATCATCCAAGGCCATTCATGTTCCCATTTTTTTGTTTGATGAAACAGACTTATAATTGAGTAATTATTATATCTTCCATAATAAATATTATTAATTATTATTTTTTCTCTTACAAAATTGATTCAAAATTTGTGATAAACATATATAATAATGGATTATATTTATTTGGTTCAATATGAAAAGTGTTTTTAATTTTTTATATGGATTTTTTAAAGTGTATTTTTAAAAAAAGGCTACAAGGAGAAATTTGTGAGACTATGGAGAATCTATTGTGGAAGTGGCATTAAGAGTAGAAATAAGTAGATAATAGTGTTTAATAATGAATGAAAATTTCAATTATGTTGAATATGTTTTAATCAGGTAAAACTTTTAATGATATTGAAGTCATGATGTTTTATTTTTTTATTCAAAAATGTAGAATTGTTGTAGAGTTAGTTAAATTTTCAAGAACCAATCAATGTATTGGTGTTTTGGTTTCCTAGAATCCATGTTATAGTGTCCCATAATGGGATTTATAATATAAAATACAATGGTTCTATATCAAAATATATGCCAATAATGTTTTGGCTTTAAACAATAGTGATGTATATAGTAATATTTTTATCCTGTAGTAATTACACTAGAATTATGGATTCATATAGAATCTTTTTAGTTAATTTATAGAAACACAATTAGATATTTTATAATAAATGACTTTCCTAATTTAATTATTTGTATTATTATCACTTAATGTCAAAAATTATTTCCACTACCCTCATCTAATATATGTATATGTAATTCATTTAGATTAGTGGTTGTTACTGGTTGATTATTTTATATTATTTATGACACTATGAATCTTCAATTTTAAAATTCAAAAATATATTTTCCAGAGGATTTTTACAATTTTATTGATATATGAAATGATTTTTAATAGTAATATAGAAAAAAGGATGTTAATTACTCATAATAAGAGGGTAAAATCATGAAAATTCATATGCTACTTCATTATTAATAATTAAAAAATAATTTTAAAGATTAAATACATTATATTATATGAATAATGGTTATTTTGGTTGTAACAAAAATATAAATATAATTTTCTTAAAAAATATTCATACAAGGATGTTTTTCATATAGATATCTCATTTTATATTAAAATATGAATTTTTCATTTTCTAATTGTGTTTAAATGTATTTAACTCATAAATTTAGTACTTAATTTAGGGAGTTTTTATTTCATGAATAATATATGTCTTCATTTTATTTTATAGATTTTCATCTATGTTGAGGTATTTATTCAAGATTAAAAAAGTTATTATATAGATTTTTCATATGAGGGAATCATTTTTACCATTATATAATTGTATTATTATAATAAATGACACCATTTCATATCAGTGGATTAATATATTAACCAAACACCAGGGTAACTTGAGTGAGGGTAAATATGATTATTTAGAAATTTATTAAGAGGGATGCCATTTTGATTCATTTTTGGAGTTAGAATAGTTATTTTGGACATGAATTAAATCACATAATAGTATAAAAAAAGTAATTAAAAAATAATGAAGAGTAAATAAGACTTGGTGGGCCACTATAGGTTCCAATTAAAGCTTAATTGTAGAACAAAATGAATTTAGTGGGCTAAGTAGTGGTTCAGTTCCACTTTCATTGGAATTGAAAACCTGATGTCTCATTAAAGTACATGGATGTCTAATTTGGATCATGATGGGGTTTTGTATTTTTTTTAATCAGGGAAATAAAATAATATTATAGAAATTTTCTCCAAATTTTATACATGGAAGATTCTTAGGAGGGGTAATTTTTTCAAGACATTCCCCTTTATCTTCTACTTGTGATGCCCTCATTCCCTCTTATTGGCTGAAGGTAGAATCAAAGACATTTCTCACCACAAATATTAGAAAAATAATATTCTTCATATTCCTTTATTCCTCCTTTATATTATAATATGTTTTAGAATGGATTGAATAAGGATCTTATTTATGATTACATAAGGGAAATGTAGAATCATATCATAATAATATGGATTTGGATGATAGTGTTTGGAGGAGGCATGGGGTAGGTGATTTCCCATTATCATATGTTATTGTACGTGAGGTATTGTGGATAGTGATTCATTCATGAATTTTTTGTATAATTGGTGAAAATTAATATTAATTTGGGTTCAATAATGGAATATTTTGTTTCTAGTAGGCTAATTTACTTGGTGGGACTAGTCTTTATGTTATTGATCATGTCTTTAACTTCATGGAAAAACAAGTTGAGAATTTCATTGGTTATGTCATTTAATCAAATTATATATATATATATACATATGGATTGGTGATTGATAAATTGTAATTTTATGTTGTTATACATATTAATTTACATTGGTGTGGCCAATATAATCTTAGATGAGTAATTGAATAACATAAATGAGATTTTTGGCATCTATATAATGAAAATTTAGATCAAATAGAATGCATAGGATACCAAATAGTTTTTATATACTAATGTTTTATTAATATTACTATGATAATGATTTTATGAAAATATTACCTTATGTTAAATGGGATAGACTCAAATGGGACTAGTAGTCACCAAAGGACAACATAGATTGTTAAATGTTATTTTCATGGCACCATTAATAGAAAAGTGTATTCAAGTAATTTTATGTAATGCATGGTGGGGTGAATCAGTATATAAAATTATTTTAATAAATATAATCAAATATTTTTAAATTTATATAAATGAAAATATAATATTTTAATTGAAATTATAAATTAAAGAATTATTTGAATTTTTGTTTTGAAATGGGGTTTCCAAAGATAAAATGAGGGATCTTACAAATTGATTTTCAATTGGATTTTGATTAAGGTCCATGGGTGTTAAAATATATAATTTAATATAATTTTTGGGATTCATAAAAGTGTTTTAACCTATATTTTCATGTAAAATAAAAGGAGTATTCTTTTAAAAAATTATTGTCTAGTTTTACATTCGAAGGGAAATGCCTAGTTTTAAAGATAGTGTGTGATTATAGGACAATTATTTTTGAATTATTTCCTTGTCTTCCACAACATTATATATATATATATATATTTAAAGAAAAAATAGGAAATATGTATAATCATTCCAAAGTGTAAGGAATTGTTTAAAATTTGTGAGGACATCAAATGAGGTCTACTAAACATTTTATAATGGGAAATTGTGTGGATCCATTTGGTTTTGATGGATTCTAGGGTTGTTAATAACCATGAATCCATTAATATATGTCAAGGAATCTTATTGATACATATTTAGTGATTACATCTAGATTCTAATTTGAACATGGTATGACCTTGGGCTAGTGTGAGACATCTTGTATTGAATGAGTGGTTTTGAGGGAGTTTATGTCATGACCCGACCCATTGAGGCCCTCATGGCCTATGATAAACCGAGTGTGACTATCACAAACACACCTCCAATAGGTCGGGGTCTGGAGACTAGTGCAGAGTAGGAATATCTCATACATGATAGACATTTGACTATGTACCTATAAACATTAACACATATACAAGACCATAAAATACTAAGAAAATAAAAATAACTGATAACATAAATGCATGAACAAAACTATCCAACATCAGAGTACCAAAAATAAGTAATGAAAGAGATAAAGGGGAAAAGTAAAATTCCAGTAAAAAAATTAAAAGGAGTAAAACCTTATCATAAGGAGGGGAATACTGTAAAATGAAACATAGGTATGCACCTCAGCCTTTCTAGGCCAAAATATGCTCCACATGGTCCTAGTCTTATTTGGACTTCGTAAAATGATCTATCATTTTCATAAGACATGACATGTGTGAGAAGAAACCATACACTAGTGAGTATAACAATATACAATGGGACACCCTAAAATCACAAATCATAAATCATAAAGAGTAGTTATCTCATTAATACATAGGTATGTTGATAAATATATTAGACATAACAATATACAAGAATTACACAAATATAATAAAAAAAGACTCCCAGTCAAAGAGATCTCAACCACTTCCATCCATAGGATACTACTTAAGGATTTAATGTAACACTGATTTTTGGATAACCTACTCCATGATCCATGTTTTCATTGATTTAACTCTACTAAGAGGTTATCTTTTTTAGGACCCACCCAAAAGTATAAAGGAGACTAAGAGTAATCATTCTAGATACACACTCAATCAGACTACACCTCATAAAAAAGATCATATATCAATACATAGATATGGGTCACACCCATGAATCATTAGGGAAATCACAAACCTAATCTATAATAGCCCACCATGTAGGGTATCGACAGCTATGTAAGTTGGTCACACCGATTCCAATTACCGACCTATGAAAGAAGATGGATCATTACACCATAAACCCAAATTAGGGATTAAAAAACTATACATGCGACTAACCCCTTTCAGGTTTCATAATACTATTTTTAAGACATGATTCCACATGTTATGCTCATAGAAATAGACCAACGGAACACACATAATGAATATTTGTTCATACTAAAACAATCTAAGGGAAAACCCAAGCTTATACCAAAGTTGAAATGAGAAGTAATAAGTCTCTCACTCACCTTAAATGGAGTACATGAAATTTATATGATGGTACCCAACATGCATCACTTATCCTAAAATTGTCCTACTCTCATATTCACATGAAATGAATCTTTCCAAAATACATGGTGTGTCTCATGGGGTATATGATGTGTCGATTCTCATTTAAAACTCAGTGTTCCACCAACATATGAAAGTGTACATCTAGATATGTTTTTTTACTTAGGGTTGTGCCCGTGTACCTAACCATGGTCATTTACTTGGATATGTTCATGTACCAGTCCATGACCATGGACTCTAGCCATGCCTGTGTGTTAAGACGTCTCCATGAACATATTTCCTTCAGGGTACATGATGAATCAGCAACACCGGGTCATATTACGTGTGACACATTTCACCCAGTGTGTGATATTTATCTTTCCAAAAAAACCATAGATCCACATCTATGGCCCCACAAAACGCATATCTTTTTATTACATATAGTATAATGTGATTTTTGAAGGAACCTTCCGTCTAGTCACTACATATTTTCGTGCTGCTTTCACCTTTGGATCCACTACCAATATCAATTGGGGATTAAATATCTCATATATTTGACCCTTTCAGTCACTGTTTTTTTATTTTCATCTATATAATTTGATTCAAAAAACACCACTGTCTACTATGATACCATTGCATGCCAAACCAAGGAATGAAGAACCTATAGATTGATCTAATATACATCAATTCATCCTCCACTTTCGTTAATCCTTGATAAAATCATCTATATCAAGTCGTACCTCTGGTATTGATCCACTGTGCTGAATAATTGTCTCATAGCAATTGAATACTGGGTATTAATTGAACTACATGACAATGAAATTTTCCATAATGAAAGTGAGAATAAACAAGGGAATAAATCCATAAAAAATCAAAGAGGAATGAACCTCATCCATGTTTGGGTTAGGATTAATCCATGTATATTATAATTAAGAAGGAATTATCCAACTAATTATCATATGAACTATAAAATAAATTAATATTAAATATATGATTCAATTATTGTTAGTTTAATCGATCTGAATTCAACTTAGATTAATAAAATAAGATGAATCCAAAAAAGAAAAAACACCCTACCTTGAGTTTTGATTAATCGTTAATGAAGAATGATCTTGTGTCACATTCATTTTTGAGATCCATGAACTATATTGGTGTATATGAACCCAGTGGTATCGATTTTATCCTATGATCTGTTATCTTCAACCAAATGTCCTTCTATAGTCTCTATCTAATCTCCTGGTTTATATGGATAACATTGAGATTTTTCCATAACCATTAATTTAAAGGGGTGGATAGGTCATGGATATTATTAAAAAAATTAATTAAATAATTTATTTTTTTAACAATTTATTTTCCCACAATGGAGATCAATGTGAAAAACTAACACACATATGGATTATGCCACATCCATGGTAGAAACCACATTATAGACTCAATATTTGTCTCATATTTCTCATCCAAGACTCTATTTTATAGTTATTTCCCAATTTCAATAATAATGTGTGTAAATGATATTATAATATTTAATATTTCTAAAAGATAAATTTCAAGCACACTGAGCCTCAAAATCATGTGTTGTCTCAGTATATGGATTTGAAAATATTCCTTGAAATATTCCAAATTTTTATATGGAAAAAATAGGAATGCTATATTTTACCCAACTTAGTTATTTTAATCTATAAAATAAAAACCTTACTAAAATGAGAGGATGTATTGATATTATATAGGTTACTAATATGACAATATCTCTTGAAGATTTCTTGTATTGTAAACAAGAACACAACCAATAGAATATGTTTCCCATGAAGGGTATTCTTATATCAGTTCTAAAATGTGAATGATTCTCAAATGACATATGAAACCATGAGAAGGTAACTCAATCACTGATGTATAACTCACCCTGGTTAACATCATGGAACACGTCATGATCATATATCTTGTAAAGAGACATGTGGAATATATTTCACTCCTGGTCCAACTATATTTATAAGGCTAATTGAGACACCACCTCACTAACCCAATGTAGTAATTGAAAAAATGGCCTTCAAACCACATAGATAATAGGACGTCCAAGAAAAATCTCCATAATCCATGGGGAGAGAAGATATCTTGGAATATATTATCTCCTCATAGAACTCCAAATTAAATCATAATTAGTCCACATAGGGACCTTATGAATTTTGATTGCCCACATCCACACCTGGATGAACAACACTATTGAAAAACATTTCTATCACCAACTCTAGACCCACACACACTATCCACACCCGATCCTACTATTACAATGTTATCCTAAAATGTTTACCATATATGAACTCAAATAGTGCTACACCAGTGGTAGAGTTTTAACTTGTGTGATATGAAAGCTCCACCAATGGTAAATAATCCTCTTAGATATGGCCCAAAAATAAAATAAAATCCCAAATAATTTTCCTTATAACTTGAGTGTTCCACTTTACGCATGAAAGTTTCTACTATAGAAAAACTGTAATCAACCAAAATTGAGTCCCAAAGCATCATGAATGGTCAATTTTCCAAAAATATTCATAGATATCAAATGATCTCCACCTAAATATATGTGAGACAAAAAGATTTTTTTATGGAAAACTCACTATGAATCCCTTGGATTACCAACCAATACCAAGGGATATTAGTACATACTAACCTCTATGGTATATAATACTAAGGGGAAACATCCTCCTCATCAATTCCTATCACTACATGACTAGTTTAATTATTCTTCCTTATAAGGATTATGTAATCCCCACCTTTAGAAAATAAACCGTGAACATATATAATAGATACCAGTTCATGAAATACCATGCATTTAATATTCCAATGTTTTACATTCCATGATCACTGAAGAAGTATTGGTTAAACAACCATTTAATAGAGATAAATTACACCATCCTCACCCTCAATATATAACTATTAGTGGTCAAATGCTTCACCACCTCACTCAAACAATAGTGGATGAAAACCTCACTACACGTATCTACTCGCACCACCACACTCTCAGTTGGATCCCAAGACAAAATTGCCTCAACCTTTTCTATGTCCACTATCACTCCCAAGTCTAACGTGATGTATCCCAATATGTGGAAATACCAAATATATATTTTATACTTTTAGATCTTTCAATAAATCTAGTACCCTTGAAGGATGTACAAAACCATCCTAATGTGTCTCGGGTGGCTCCCAAGCTAGTGCTGCCTTAGCCTTTTCTGTATACACTATCACTCCCATGTATGATTTGACATATACCATGAAGTGGAACTTTCAAATATATATATGAAACATATAAAAATTCACATAAATCTAGAACTCTTAGAGCATGTACAAAACCATTGTAATGTGTCTCGTGTGATCCTTATCAGATTCCAAATACACTAGGATGTCATTGGAGGAGACTATGAGAAAATGACTGAAAAGAGGGATTCAATTTATGAATCTTACAACCACCACTAATGAATACATCATGCTAAAAGGCACCTCCATTTCCATATAGAAATCATAGCGGATTTAGAAATGAGCCTTCGATACATCCTTCACTTGAACCTAGAGCTCGTGATAAGCTATCCTGAGGTCAAAATCCAAGAACCACTTTTCTAATACCCACTAGTAGAAGAAGTTATCAATTCTCAAGGGTTTATGCTCTTCATTGATAGTCACTTAGTTAAATTGATTTCTATCCATACCTAACCTCAATCCCTCATCCAACTCATAGGATAACAACACTAGGCTACCCTAGAAAACACACAAGGTATTACAAATCCCTATCTATGTAGATCCACCAACTACACCTTTACCTCTTGTAGCTCTATGAGGACATCCAATATACTGGATAAAATATTGAGAGATCCCTAGTGAAAGACAATATAGAAAAAACTTTCAAGGGGGTATAAATCTTGAAACATCCTCATATATGGTGTCCAAATACTCCTCCAAAACCATAAGAAACTGAAATCTCATAGCATATGATACTCCAAGGGTCATAGTTGTCAAATAATAAAGTGAATGTATCCATATAAACATGATATCATCCTACGATGTCTAGGAATATATCTCACTAAAGAAGGTAAACACCATCACACTAACTCGGGTGGAATGGAACACCTAATAGTAAAATTAAATACAGTATGGATTGTATAAAACCAGTCCATAATGAGGAAATCATCATAGGGTATCACTACCTCTATGGAAGTATTCCACCTAAGGCTCTCTATCCTCATGAAGCCCGATTAAGCCATCAGTATATGTTTGTGATCACTAATATTCTTTGTAGAATCCTTCAACAAAAGGGTTGACCCTAAAGGTTCCACTGGTATCACTAGGTCTCAAACAAAGAATGTGTCTAAGGATAATGTGGTTATGACTCAGTTTTTAAACTATAGTTGAACCAGTGAAGACAAATGTCACACATTGAACCACATTCTATGATTCTGTTCACAAGCTCTTATCGCATAAAGCTATCCTTTACCTTACTAAATAGTTCACCACAACCATGGATCACTTAAACACATTAGAAAAACAAAATATCATTAAAGAAACAAGTCGAATGAAACCTTCCACCACACCTCAACACTATCTTCTTGGGAAAACAATGACCCAACCACATGGTTTTGGATTTCATCACAAGAACAAGTCCTGGTTAGGGAAGTTCCCATGTTCATTGCATTTCTGATGTCACTTCTTCTATCACCAACTCCGAGCTACACCAAGAGAACCTACTATTTAGAAAAATATGTTTCAAAGAATGAGTGGCTCATACTAATTCTTTTCAAAACAGTATCTAAGGTAGATAATCCACATATCATACCATGAATCACACCAGGAGTTTAATGACCCAATCATTAATCAATGGAAATTCCATTTTTATAATTATGTGATATAGTATAATAACATAAAATCACAATAAAATTCTACATAATTCTTAAATGAAATAATAAATACTATATGACCTTTAAACATAATTTTTTCACTTATGTGATTTGAATTTTGAAAATATGACATATAAAGTTGCGACCAGTAAGATGTTTGGAGTCTGATAGGACAAACTTAATTTTTAGGGATTAGAAACTTACCGTTATGAATAGTAATGTTACCCTTATGAATAGTAATATGACCCTTATGAATAGTAAATCATTCAAGTGAATAGTAACCTTACCAATGAAAGTATAAATAAAATTTATCCATCTTATAAGTGATAAAATGATAGCATTGGTATTTTTGGTAAGCCATAAATATTTAATTACAATTTTATGATTAATTTAATAATTTAAAAGAAAATATATTCTCATAAAAAGTATTCATAAAATAATATTATTATCTATTATGATTATAAACTAATTTTATGAGACCTTAGTTAATTTTTCAAAGTGTTATAAAATTAGTTACACTTTTAAAATTGGTATATTTGAAGTCAATTATGATTTTAAATAAAAATAAGTTTTATCATATTTAGAAAATTAATTTCATAAAATTGATTTTAGTTTTGGATTATACATGTCAGAAAAAAGTTAGGGTGAATTTTTGTTATTTTTTTGAAATACATGAATTTTTAGTGAATAGTGAAATTTGAAAATTTATGAAATATTCTAAATAAATGAATCTATGCCTCATTCTTGAGTCAGGGATGATGTAAATGGCCATTGGTTCAAACCCAAATGCACTTATTACTGTTTTTGGTAATAAGAATCAACATCGTTTCTTGTCTTCTGAAATACGATTAACAAATGAATTAAATATTGGGAAATATTTCCTCTCCTCCACTATAAAAACCACCCCTCACCACCTCTTCTACACACACCTCTCCAGACTTGTGCCTTGTCCAAATTTAGCTCAAATATCTCCCTCATCCCTTCTCCCAATTCTAAGTGCTCTTGGTATCATAAAAAGACCAAAACCTCTCCCCTAAGAGGTTATCAAGAGGATGTAATCAAGCGAAAATGAAGATCAAGTGAAGAATTCCTTCAGAATTAAGGTAATGGATTCTACCTGAACATCCATTATTCCTTCAGGTTGATATATATTTCCTTTTAAAAAAATGAAGTTATCTTTTATTTTTATGTACATATTCAAAATTATGTTTCTATATTTCAGAATCATGTTTCAAGATCCATTCATCATTCCCTTTCAGGGATATACATTTTTTATGTGGTTCCCTTCTAAATTCTTCTCGATAAGAAAGCCTGTTTTATGGGAGGTTCAAGAATTATTACCAAATTTCAAGTGCACTATATCATCTATTTTAATCCACCAATATTTTTTTTATAAAATCATTCTTTCGATAATGAAAACTTTCTTGGTTCACTTATGGTTTTATATAAACTATTTTTATCTTTTATATGTTAAATAATCTTTAGTATTTTCCTTAAAACTGCACTAAAATGTTTTAATGCTAAAATTTCATAAATACTCCTATAAATGTTATTAATTCTATTTGACATCACTTACCATGATATATTACTATTTTACCTTATAAATTTCCATGTATTTTCTAATTCCTTTCTTTCGTGGACACTTGTATGGTACACCCATTTATTATGATCTAGGAAATGATTATGATACCCATTTATATCTGTGGGTACCCTAATATTTTTGCACAATTTATTGTGTATGATTATTTATATGGAAAAAATATTAATGAACATGTTATGATGGGTGAGCCTAGATATCTCTCTAATGCACTGGGTAAATAGAATTCTCATGATATGTTATGTGCAATGGTATTGGCGGTGGGCCTAGATATCTCTACAACGGGGCTCGAGCCGTGACTACCCAAGCCCGCCTCCAATAGGTCAGGGGATGGTGTCTAGCGCCAAGTAGGCTATCACACACATGGGAGGCATTAACCTAAGGTACCTGTACACACACACCCACACACACCTCCATGCAATAGTGCAGAGATATATACAAAATTTGAAAAGAAATTCATGCATACATCTATCCCACTACTAGAGTACACCAAAAGTACAAAAGGGTATAACATGGCCTACCAAAAGAAAACTACAAAAGCATCCAAACTACTCGAAAAAGGGGTACGCTTTCAAAAGAACCACTAGAAAGCTCCTCAGTATAGCTCCAGTAAGACTCCACGGTCAGATCTTCTCACTCAGCTCCGCCTGCTCCAGGTCCTCCTGGGACTCCGTCGAAAGGCTTGTGGTCTCCACAAGACACAAACATGTGCGGGCAAAGCCCCTGTAGGGATGAGTATAACAATACTCAGTAGGCACCCCAAAAACCCAAAACAAAAGAGAGAAACTGAAAAGAAACAGTCCGCTCGTCACAACCATAGGGAACCCAGACAAGAGAGAAACTCCATCTCATGACCATCCTCGACTAAACACAACTAGTCAGCACAACTCAGGTGTATGCCCATATAGACACCATGATCAATCCAGATATACTCAGCTCATGCACCAAGCCACAGGAGGTACCGACCTCATCACCAGAAACAGTTCACAACCAGGAGAGCACACTCCACGATCACTGTCATCCCAGATGACAGTCGTCCGAGAGGTACACTCTATCGGGTCCCAAACAAACATCTCAGACCCTCACCCTAGAGATCACTCTCGTCGGATATCGTCACTGAGGAAACCTCACTGAAACAACATAAACAAAAAAATACTCGGATAGGGTAGCACTTCAAGGGTCTGCTAGGGGATACCAGAACCCAAACCGGTATACAAAGATCTCAGAGATAGGGGATCACTCCTAGGGTATGCTGGGAGATACCATAACCCGATTTGGCATTTGTCGATATCTCAGATAAAGGATCAATCCCAGGATTTTCTGGGGGATACCATAACCCAATCTGGCATTCGACAGAAACACGTTACTCAGATAGAGGATCATCACCCATGTCACCACGGTCACGATGATACCAAAACACTATCTAGTACAGCACACGCTGTAGGGGATCGAACTGACGATGCTGCAACCCTACAGAAACCACACACTGAGTAGGGGCTCATATAACCAATAATACCGCAACCCTACTATAATCTTCATCATGAGTAAGGGATCATATACACGACGATGCCACAACCCTACAGAGCGCGGACCACTGCGTAAGGGATCATATTCCCAATCATTCCACAAACCCTACGGGGTTAACCTGCTAGATAGGGGATCTCCACCCATGGATAAGTGGTCACAGTGATACCACGAACCCGATATAGGGAAACATGGCTAGAGGATCCCTCTCCGGGCCCACTGGAGGGATGCCACAACTCTAACAGATTAAATATCCCATCGAGAGGATCACAAACCTATACTAGGGTTTTGATGCCGCATGAACCCTTTTAGGAATGAACTAAGGGAGTACCCTCAACCACTACTGTTCCAAAAGTTTCTATCCCAAGTGACCCGCCACAACACCACACCACGCACCGCCAAGGCTGATACCGAGGCCACCATCACGATCCACACAGAAACACACGCAGGACAAGCTGTTTACTCACCCAAAATAGACAACCAGTGAAAAACGAACTATTCACCATAGCTATCCCGTGTGGGTCCCACACTAAAAACCCGAAATTCATCAAGAGGATCATACCACTGTGATCCCCTCAAAAAACACACGAGATCGACTACTCGTTCATCCAAAACAGACACCCGGTGAAAAAGGTACTATTAACTGAAGCCAGCCTAGGTGGGGCCCACACCTTGATCCAAGAACACATTGAATGGATCACACCATTGCGATTCTCTCGGGAAAACACACTGGATCGGCTAATCATCCGCCAAAATCAGACTCCCGGTGAGAAAGTTGCGTTTCTCCGTAAACACCCAAACCCGACCTCATGGGGTCCACACCCCAAACTTGGTCCCCACACCATAAAACCAACAAGAAAAGCCTTCCACACCATTAGGGCCTCAAATCCACTGACATCACGTCAATCAGACGCTCCGTTTAGAAGATATAATGGCCAAAAGTTGAATATTTATAAAAATATTATTATTTTATTCGACGTTTCAAGCACCCAACCCATGATACCAAAACTTAAAACTCCCGAACCCACGCTGAAGGGTTATAATCATTTCCATGGTCACGTCGTTGTACATGGTGCGTGATTCATATTTCCAGGGAGCAATATACGGGGGTTTTAAAACCCTCGTGTGCAAGAGAGGGCCGGACTGGCCGCTCTGCCGCGGCGCGGTGCAGCCCACGCGCGTGCCTGGATGACCCCCACCATGGGGGGGGGGGGGGGTCACCGGTAATTGGAGTCGGACCGCTGCAGTGCAGCGGTCTTGGCTAAGTCCCACGGCCCACTGCCGGCGGCGCTGCTGCACCGTTGCCACGCCGACAGACCTTCCGAGGGCCGCCGGAGGCACTCCTTGTTTCCAAACGCGCATCCGAAGGCATCTGCGCATCCCCCGTGACTAGATCTATGAATCTACAATCTAAAAATAGAGAAAAACCAAACAAATTGGGATCTGGGATTTCGAAACTCAAGACGCCTACCTTTTGGTGGATCGTCGAAGCTTCGGGTGCAGATCGACGCCTCCGACGCGCTGGAGCTCAATATGCTGACGATCGGCGCTAAAAACGATCGTTCACGGCTCGATTAGGCAAAGAAACGGAGGGGGGGGGGGGGTGTTGTCGCTGCCTGCGTGTACAAGGGGTTGGGGGGGGATATTGATTTTTATTTATTTTTAATAAAAACCTCATTTGAGCTCCCTGGCAACATGCCTCCGACCGGCACCCGGTGCCGACTAAACTTATGTCTCACCTTGGGTAAACACGGAGTTCTGAACGCAACAGAGGGCTCAGATTTTTATTCTGAGACTCCGTTCAGAAGTTATTCAAGCTGAATCTCATAAATAAATTTTCCATTTATTTATGAAAATTCCCCTGGTGGCTTTTCTCACAGCAGGCCCATGCCTACAAAGTTTACACCCCGCCTAGGGTAAACAAAATGCTTCAGATGAAACCGTACCCTCAGATTTCTATTCTGAGATACCATATAGGAGATAACACACCCCCACCATGTGCATAGTATAAATATACTTAATATTTTTATAAAATTTATTTCGAACACACCGGGTCTCGGAATTTCACGTTGTCATCACACCTAGCTCTGGAATTATTCATAGGAATATTCCAAAGTCTAACAGAGCCAAAACCTGAGTCTCTACATCCTCCCCACCTAAAAACTTTTATTCCCCGAAAATACACAAGCACAATGAAAGCAACTGGACTCTCAACTGGGTGTCCCACGCTAGTGAGTTCACCAAAAAAGACCCCTACGCGAACACATAAGTCAGAGGGACTCATCCACCACACCTCAACACTATCCGCTTTGGGCGGCACTGACTCGCCCGCATGGTTTTGATCGCGTTACAAAAATGAGTCTCGGTGGGGGAAGGATCCCTCTTCCTCATGCATTCGAAGCACACTGAACAACACCCACACTAGGTCTTACCAACACTCTGAAAAAACTGAAGCAAGCAACAGAAAATGAATATTACCACTAAACAATGTCTATCAAACTATTGTAGAGATTATAAAGGACACAAGGTGTACCTCTATCCATCCACGGAGCCTCTGGGTCAACAACCTCTAGGACATGTAGCTATCCTCGCCCTCACAATCCAGCTCCCTGAGCTCGACGTGGACCTCCTGGGGGTGGTGGTGGTGGAATCTGATACCGCCTACCACCTCCTGCTGCTTCACCAGCTCCGTCATCACGTCTGCTGCCCTGTGGACCTCCAAACTCGAGACGTTGCCTTTGAAACGGTAGTCTGTCGACCGGCTACCTCTCAGCAGCACGATAGGTCAGACAGTCTCTATCAATATGTCCTCGACCGTCAAAAGCGCAACACCACCTCTCCTGCGGCTGACCAAAACTGGCCTGTGAGCCCTGTGAGCCCTGAGCCTTAGATACTCCATCCTGGGGTCGCCTCCTGAAACGCCGGCCACGTCTGGACACTTGAGTCTGATGTCGTCTACCCGATGCCGATTCGACTAACGAGGTCTCAGCTCTCGCGTTCCCATCACTAACAGGCAGGGTCTGCTCGTCCAGAAATATCTCCACCACTAGGGCCCGCACCAACACTCCAGTATAGGTGGGCATACACAAGGAAACGACACCTGCCCGGATGTCCCTGAGTAGGCCCTTCTCGAAGGTCCGAGCCCTAAAGAACGGGTCTCAAACCATATCCAGGGAGTAGCACGATAGGTCTGTAAACCTCGCTCAGTACACCGACACAGTCATGCCCTCCAACCAAAGCTGCAGAAGCTCCTGAATCTGTATGGACCTCAGCATCACCAGATAGAACTTTTCCGTAAAGATCTTCTCAAACTCTACCCATGTGAGTGTCTCCTCATCATGGGACTGCATCACCAAACTCCACCATCGCCTGGCCGAACCATACAGAAGGCTCGCTGCTAGGACCACCATCTGATCTGGGGGTGTCCTCACCAGGCGGAAAACTCGGGTGACTGCTTCGAGCCAGTCATCAACTACCTGAGGGTCTGGATCACCCTGGAACCTTAGAGGTCGCTACCTCTAGAACTTTTACAGAACAATCATCCTGTGCGCAACCTCATCCTTTAATCCCAGCACAACCAGCTGCTCGACAGGTGGTGGTGCAACTGGCACACCACCTGGAGGTGCAGCCTCAGAACCTGTGCCCTGGTCTATAGCCTCTACATGTGGAGGATCATCACCACAATCCTGCTGTGGAACCCTCGTTGGCTATCATCGTGGAGGCATCCGAAAATACAATCAAGACGCCCCATATTCAAAGACTATATCTGGAGATCTGACTCAAAAATAACAAGGGAAACCCAATAAAACCTAGTCCTATAATATGCATGCACCATTATGTCCCTGCGACTAGTGTCCAAACGTCATGAGTTGAAAGGCAGGTTATCAAAATCCTGGTGTATGGATATGTCGGCTGCCACACCAACACTAGAGTCCCTAGCTTGAAATCCGAACTCGACACATTCTAACAGTGCCGATATGCAACCCAAGCCAAACTCATAGTTAGACCAGCTACGCTATGAGATCCCAAAGGTGGAACCTCCTTTGATACCACTCTATCACGACCCAACCAAACAGGACTTGATCCATGACTCCCCAAGACCACCTCAAATAGGCCAGGGGCTGGAGTCTAATGCCAAGTAGGCTATCACACAAACGAGAGACATTAGCCTAACATAGCAATACACACACACACACCCACACACACCTCCATGAAACAGTGCAGAGATATATGCAAAAACCGAAAAGAAATGCATGCATACATCTATCCCACAACCAGAGTACAACAAAAGTACAAAAGGAAAAAACATGGCCCACCAAAATAAAACTACAAAAGTGTCCAACTTTCTCGGAAAAAGGGGCACACTGTCAAAAGCACCACCAGAAAGCTCCTCAGTATAGCTCCGAAAAGTCTCCACTGTGAGACCCACTCACTCAGCTCCGCCTGCTATGGGTCCTCTTGAGACTCCTTCGAAAGGCCTATGGTCTGCACAAGACACAAACATGTGCGGGAAAAGCCTGTGCAGGGGTGAGTATAACAATACTCAGTAGGCACCTCAAAAACCCAAAACAAAAGAGAGAAAATGAAAAGTAACAGTCCGCTCATTCCAGCCATATGGAACCCATACAAGAGAGAAACTCCATCTTGTGACCATCCTTGGCTAAACACAACTAGTCAGCACAGCTCAGGTGTATGCCCATACATACACCATGAGAAATCCAGATATACTCATCTCACACACCAAGCCACATGAGGTAAGGAACTCATCACCAGCAATAGTTCACAACTAGGAAAGCACACTCCATGATCACTATTATCCCATATGACAGTCATCCAAGAGATATGCTCCATCAGGTCCGACACAAACATCTCAGATGCCCACCCGAGAGATCACGCTCGTCAGATATCGTTATTGAAGAAACCTTGCCGAAACAACATAAACAAAAAACTCCTTGGATAGGGGATCACTTATAGGGTCTGCTAGGGGATACCAGAACCCACACTGGTATAAAAAGATCTCACAGATAGGGGATCAATCCCAGGGTCCGCTGGGAGATACCATAACCCGATATGGCATTCGTAGATCTCACAGATAGGGGATCACTCCCAGGATCTGCTGTGGGTTACCACAACCCGATCTAACATTCAATAGAAACACATCACTCAGATAGAGGATCGTCACCAGTGTCACGACGGTCACGACGATACCAAAACCCTATCCGGTACATCTTGCACTTTAGGGGATTGAACTGACGATGACACAACCCTACCGAAGCCACGCGCTGAGTAGGGGATCATATAACCAACGATATTGCAACCCTACTATAATCTTATTGCTGAGTAGGGGATCATATACCCGACAATGCCACAACCCTACTGAGCACGACCCACTGCATAGGGGATCATATTCTCGATGATTCCACAAACCCTACGGGGTTAACCTGCTAGATAGAGGATCACTGCCCATGGATAAGCGGTTACTATGATACCAAGAGCCCGATCTAGGTAAACGATGATAGAGGATCCCACTCCGGGCCCACTGGAGGGATGCCACAACTCTAATAGATTAAACATCCCATCGAGAGGATCACAAACCTATACTAGGATTGTGATGCCACACAAACCCTCATAGGAACAAACCAAGGGAGTAACCTCAACCACTGTTGGTCCAAACGTCGCTAACCCAAGTGACCCGCCACAACGCCACACCGTGCACCTCCAAGGCTGATACCGAGGCCACCATCACAATCCACGTGGAAAAACACACAGGACATTCTATTTACTTGCCTAAAACAGACAACTGGTGAGAAAGTAATTATTCAACGTAGCTAGTCCATGTGGGGCCCACACTATAAACCTAAAACTCATCAAGCGGATCATACCACTGTGATCTCCTCAGAAAAACACACAAGATTGACTACTCGTTCTTCCAAAACAGACACCAGGTAAAAAAATGTACTATTCACAAAAGCCAGCCCGGGTGGGGCCCATGCCTCGATCACAGAACACATTGAATGAATCGAACCATTATGATCCTCTCGAAAAAACACACAGGATCGACTATTCATCTACCAAAATCAGATTCTGGGTGAGAAAGTTGCGTTTGTCCGTAAACGCCCAAAACTAGCCTCGTGGGGCATGCACCCCAAACTTAGTCCTTAAACATGAAAAACAACAAGAAAAGTCTTCCGCAGCATGAGGGACTCAACTCCACTGACGAAACATCAATTAGATGCTTCAGGTAAAAGATACAATTGCCTCGAAGTCAAATAATAATAAAATATTATTATTTTATTCTACGTTTCAAGCTCCCGGGCCATGATCTCGAAACTTACAACTCCCAAACCAACACCGAAGGGTTTTCCTTGTCACCAGGGTCACGTTTCCGTAGATGGCGCATGATTCAGATTTTCAGGGAGCAAGAGATGGAGGTTTTGAAACTCCCATGTCCAAGAGAGGGCCGACCCGCGCCGGCCGACCCGGCCGCCGCCGCTGCCGGCCGACAGTCTGCTCCGCCACGGTGCGGTGCAGCCCGCCCACGTGCCTGGACGACCCCCACCGTGGGGGGGTGGGGGGGGGGGGGGGGTCTTTGGTAATTGGTGCCAGACCGCCATGGTGTGGCGGTCCCTGCTGAGTCCGGTGAACCTTCCGAGGGCCGCCGGAGGCACCCCGAGGGTCCAAACGCGCATCCGAAGGCAGATGCATGCCCCCCCCAGACCAGATCAACACAGCTACATGATCAAAATAGAGAAAAACCAACCAAATCGGGATCCAGGATTTCAAAACTCAAAACTCCTACCTGTTGGTGGATCGCCAAAGCTTCAGGTGCAGAACGACGCCTACGACGCGCTGGAGCTCGATCCGTTGATGATCGGCAGTGAAAACGGTCATCCGCAGCTCGATTCAACAAATAAATGAATGAGGGAGGGGTCGTTGCTGCCTTAGAATACAAGGGGTTGGGGGGAGATTTATTTTTATTTTATTTTTTTAATAAAAACCTCATTTGAGCTCCCCGCCAACACGTCTTCGACCCAACACCCGGTGCCGACTAAAATTATGTCGTGCCTAGGGTAAAAACGACATTATGAACACAACGACAGACTCAGGTTTTCGATCCAAGACTCCATTCAGAATTTATTCAGGCCGACACTCATAAATAAACTTTTCCATTTATTTACGAAAACACCCCTGGTGGCTTTTCTAACAGCAGTTCCACGCCTGAAAATTTTACACCGAATCTAGGGTAAACGACATGCTCTGGACGCAACCATACCCTAATATTCCCATTATGAGCTACCGTTTAGGAGATAACACACCCCCTCCATGTGAATAGTATAAAAATACATAATATTTTTATAAAATTTATTCCGGGAACACCGGGTCTCAGAATCGCACATTGTCTTCATGCCTAGCTCTGGAATTATTCATAAGAATATTCCAAAGTATGACAGGGCCAAAACCCAAGTCGCTACATTAGATAAGTATTAAAGACCCCTAATTGAACATTATTTTTTAAGTTAATGGTGGTAAATATAAGAACATGTTCCAATAGTCAATGTGATAAGGAATGTGAAGATTTCTCAAATGATATAAAAAATATGTTGGGAACAAGTTCTCAAGACTTCATGACAGTACTTTTTCAGCAGGCTCAAGTTATGAATAATAACTTGAATAATGTGGAACGCCATCCTCTTCCAAGGAAAGAGAAATCTGTCATCAATGCAGCAAAGGCCTACCATGTTTAGTAGATCTTCTGATACCCCCCTCATGAAAAGTGGATTAACTACATTGAAAATATATTCTCTATCCTCCAGTTCTCATAAAAAGGTAAATTAGTGTTAGAGGACTATTGTTTTGATGGAGAAGCTGATCAGTGGTGGAAACTGATTAAGAATACTAAGTCCCAAGAGGTAATTGATTCCATGGATTGGGAAGAATTCAAGAAAACATTTTTCAATAAATATTTTCCCCAAACCATCCCTCTCAAGATAGAAAGTGAGTTCCTCAGACTTATGTATAAGGAAGATGAGTCTATCGAGCTATATGAACCAAACATTACCAGGCTTGAAAGATACAACTCTATATTTTTCATGAACATCGAAATCAAGGTGGACCGTTTCATTAGATAACTAAAGCTGAACCTACAAGAATCATTGGTGATTCGTGGCTTTAATATTTATGAGGAGATTGTCCATTGTGCCCTCAAGGTTGAAATAGATATCATAGAATCTAATTAGTCTCATATGACCAGTGAAAAAAATAAAAAAATTGAGTCTAATATGTGTGGTTTGGAAAATAAATCTCATGATTTAAAGAAGACCAAACATCCCATGTTTAAAAATTGTGGGAAGAAGATTCCTGGGAATTATCTATAGGGAATCGAATATTTATTCAAATATAGACGAACGGGACACCCAGATAAGAACTAACAGAGGGATATTAAGAATTCCTCTAACATGGATGAATAAATAAAGGTTTAGATCTACACTTATCCTACAGTGTAGTGTTACAAATGCAAGGAACATGGACATTATGAGGACAATTTACCTATGCCAAGGGTTGTCAGAGGCAATAAATGACAACATAAAGGGAAATGAGGAAGGGCTTATGCTATCACCACTACTGAGGTGGAGTCGGACAATGATGCGATGATATGTATTATAGTTATTCATTCAAGAATATAAAACATACTATTTGATTTTGGTTTTATTCAGTCTTTTATATCTTTCATGTTTAGTAAAAATTTTCAAAAACCACCTAAAAATTTGTAGGTTGAGTTATTTGCGAGAACAACAAATGGAGATATTATTTTTTCCAAGGTTTATAACTCCTCCATTAAATATTTGTGGACTGAACCTCCCAGAAACTCTTTTCAAACTTCCTATGGTGGAGTTAGATGCTATTTTTGGCATGGATTTTCTATCTTTATATAGATACAACATTAGCTTTCAGGAAAGGTAGATCACTCTTCACATCCCAGAGTATCCCCCAATGTTGTGTAAGTGTAAGGAGGAAGATGAATCTCTTTCATAATAAAAGTATCAAGTGTGGATAATTTTTCCTTTTTAGAAACCATATCTTGATCAAATGATTGAGACAAATGAGATTATACTTCTCGAAGATATGCCCTTCCTGAGGGATTACACTGATATTTTCCCAACATAATTTCCCATTCTTCTTCCTAATGAATAGGTTGAGTTCTAATTTGAACTTAATACTCGAACCCTACCTATATTAAAGAAAACATATAGAATGTACACTATAGATATGGAAGATATGAATAATTAGTTATAGAAGAATCTATAGAAGGGGTTTATACCCCCGAGTTATTCACCATGGGGTGAACCCATCCTCTTTAATAAGAAGAAGGATAGATCAATGTGCCTCTACATTGATTATTGTGAGCTCAATAAATTCACGATAAATAACAAGTATCCTTTATCGTCGAGAGATTAATTTCTTGATTTACTACGTGGAGATATTTATTTCTCTAAGGTGGAATTTTTGTTGGGATATCACCAATTAAAGGAGAGGAAGGAATATATTCTAAAGAATTTATTTTGAATGGGGTATAGACACTATGAGTTCATATTGATGCCCCTAAAACTCAAAAATTATACATCAATATTCATGAAATTAATGAATAGAGTCTTTATAGAATCCATGAAATTTTTTTGGTAGTCTTTATCGATGATATTATGATATAATCCAAGAATAAGGAGAAATAGGACGAGCATTTGAATACTGTGCTGATGAATTTGAGAAGGGAGAAACTTTATGAAAATTATAGTAAATGTGATTTTTGGATAGTTGAAGTATCATTATTGGGTCATGTTATCAATAACAATGGAATATATGTGTACCCTTCCAAGATAAAGATAATCAAAGAGTGGCCCAAGATAACATCTATAATTGATATCTACAAATTTATGGGTTTATCCGAGTATTATTGACGATTTGTGAAGAACATCTCATGATTGTCAAACCTAATGACCAAGCTGACAAAAAAGGGAGTGAAGTTCATCTAGACTCAATAATATGAATAAAGCTTTAAGGAGCTCAATAACAGGTTTATCACTACATCTATACTCAAACTCTTGATAAGTGGAGAAATCATTGTGGTGTACAATGATGATTCAAAGAAGGCCTTAGGCTATGTGATAATGAAAAATTATAAAGTGATATACTATGCCTTAATGAAGCTGAAAATCCATGATAAAAACCATCCCACACATGATATAGAGTTCGTGGCTGTGATCTTTGTTTTGAAAATCTGGTGGAATTATCTTTATGGGGATATGTGTGAGATATATACTGATCACAAGAGTCTAAAATATATATTCACACTAAAATATCTTAACATGATCCTATGAATATGGTTAGAGATCATCAGGGATTATGAATTCTCAATCCACTACCATCATGTTAAATCAAATAAGGTAGTAGATGCTCTAAGTAGAAAATATCCTGCATCTTTTTCAATGATTAAAATTGACAAGGATATAATATTCTTAGAATTACAGAGGATGGAAATGGGAATCATTAAGGGAGGAACATCATCAATCTTTTCTCAAATGATTTCTCAAACATACCTCATGGAGAAAATAAAGGATTCTCAAAGAACTGATGTGGAAATTCAGAAAAGGGTTAAATCTATCAGAAATGGGAAATCCTACGAGTTCAAGATTGATAAGGATAGAGTCATAAGATTCAGGTCATGATTATGTGTACCATCCAATCCCGAGATAAATAAGAATCTTTTGAATGATGCACATAGATAAACCTTCTCTATTAACCTAAGGAGCATAAATATGTATCAAGATCTCTAGGAGAACTATTGGTGGGACAACATAAAGAAAGAGATTGATTGGTATATATCAAAGTCCCTGGTATGTCAGCAAGTGAAGGATAAAAGAAAAATGTCTAAGGGGATGATGAAACCACTACCCATACTAATAAATAAGTGAGAGAATGTCACCATGGAATTTGTCACTAAGATTCTAAGGAAATCTAGAGAAAACAATGATACATGGTTCATTGTTAATCGTAGTTCAAAGATAGATCACTTTATAATTATTTGAGAGGAATTATCATTAGATAAAATTGCACAGATATATATAAAATAGGTGCAAAGGATGTATGAAGTTCTACTATAGATTATATCCAATTGAGATACGAGATTCATGTTGAAGTTCTGGAAAAGTATCCAACATGATGTAAGCATTGAACTAAGCTTCAGTATGGCCTATCATCCCCAAAATGATGGCCAATATGAGATAACTATTCAGAAACTAGAAGACATGTTAAGAGTGTGTTCTATAGACTTCAAAGGAGGATAGAACCAATATCTTCCATAGGTCAAATTCTACTACAACAACAGTTTCCACTCCAGGATCCAAATGGATCCATATGAAACCCTTTATGTGAAAAGCTGTAGAACACCAGAATTCTCTGATGAAGTTGATGAGCGCAAGCTACTAGGACCTGAAATGGTTGAAGAAATGGGGGAGAAGGTGAAAACCATTCGGAATCATATCAAGGTAGCCCAAAGTAGACATAAGAGTTATGCAGACAACCATCAATGAGACCTTGGGTTCAAAGTTAGAGACATGGTATTCCTCCACATATCTTTATAGAAGAAGGTCATGAGATTAGGGAGTAAAGGAAATCTAAGTCCCACGTACATCATCCCCTTTAAGATTATTGATCATGTCAGACCTATGGCTCATCGACTGACACTTAGACCCACTATGTGTAAAGTACATGATGTATTACATGTATCTCTCTTAATGAATTACATACCAGATATTTCGCATGCACTATCTATAGAGGTGGTATAGTTGAAGAATGATCTTTATTATAAGAAGTACCTAGTGAAGATCTTGAATCATAGAGATAAAGTTCAACGTAACAAGACTACTCACCTATTAAAAGTTCTATGGAGGAATTATACGTATAAAGAGAAAACATGGGAACTGGAGAAAGTGATGAAGGAAAAGTAACCACACCTTTTTCATCTTAGAATGTAAAATAATATTTCAAGGGAGAAATTTCATAAGGGGGAAAGAATATAACAAACCTAAGTTTAATCAATGAAAATTCCATTATTATAATTATTTCATATTGTATAATCACATAAAATCACAATACAATTCCATATCATGCTTAAATAAACTACTAAATACTATGTGACTTTTAAACATAATTTCACCCCTTATGTGATTTTAATTTTGAAAATCTGACATACGGAATTGTGAATATTAAGATGTTTGGAGTCCGATAGGACACACATAAAATTTGGTGAATACTAACTTACCCTTATGAATTATAATTTTTCCCTTATTAATAATAATATGACACTTATGAATAGTAAATCGGTCATGTTAATAGTAACCTTACCAATGAAATTATTAATAAAATTTATCCATCTTTTAAGTGAAAATATGACAGTGTTGTTATTTTTGGTAAGTCATAAGTATTTAATTATAATTTTATAATTAATTTAATAATTTAAATGAAAATTTATTTTCTTAAAATGAATTCAGAAAATTATATTTTTATGTCTTACAATTATACAATAATTTTATGAGACCTTAGTTAAATTTTCAAAGTGTTATAAAATCAGTTACAATTTTAAAATTTGTATTTTTGAAGTAAATTATGATTTTAATTAAAAATTAAATTTATCATAATTAGAAAACTATTTTCATAAAATAAAGTTAAATTTTGGATTCTACACATAGAGAAATAGTTAGAGTGATTTTTTGGATTTTTTCTGAAATACATGAATTTTTGTTGAATAGTGGAATTCGATAATTTACGAAATATGCTAAATAAATGGATTTATGCATCATTCATGGGTCATGGATGATTTAAATGGCCATTATTTTGAAATCAGATGAACTTATTACTATTTTTGGTCACAAGAATCATCACTATTTCTTGTCTTGTAAAAATGATAAACTAATGAATTAAATATTGAGAAAACTCCCCTCTCCCCCATTATAAAAACCACCCCTCACAACCTCTTCTCCACACACCTCTAAAGCCTTGTGACTTGTACAAATTATGCTAAAATCTATCCCTAGGAAGCTGTCCCACTTCTAGCAGCTTTTTGTCTCATCAAAATATCAAAACCTCTCCCCTAAGGAGGTTCTCAAGGGGAAGGAATCTATAGGACAATAAGATAAAGTGAAGAATACCTTCAGAATTTAGGTAAGGGGTTCTACTCAAACCTCTATTATTCCTTTGGGTTACTCTATATTTATTTTTACCCAAATTAATTTATCTTTTATTTTTTTGTAAATCTTCTAAATTCTTTGTATATGTTCCAAACTCATGTTTCTAGATCCATAAATCATTCTCTTTTTGGGATATACATATTTTTAAGTGGCTCCCTTCTCAATTCTTCCTGATAAGTAATCTTGTTTTAAAATAAATTCCTAAATTTTTACCCAATTTCAAGTGCACTCTACCATCTGTTATAAGCTATATTTGTTTTTTATAAAATCAGTCTTTTTATCATGATAAAATTCTTGGTTAAATTCTGGTTTTATATAAAATATTATTACATTTTATATTTTAAATTCTCTTTAGTATTTTCCTTAAAACCACACTAAACTGTTTTGATGCTAAAATTTCTTAAACACCATTTTTATATGTTATCACTTTTATTTGATATCACTTACCATTATATATGCCTATTTACTTTTTTTAATGTCCATTTGTTTTCTAATTCCTTTTTTTCATGGACACTTGTATGATACACCCATTTATTATGCTCTATGACATGATTATGATACCCATTTATTTCCATGGGTACCCTTATGTTTATGTATGATTGATTCTATATGATTATTTAGGTGGAAAACATATTCATGAACATGTTATGATGGGTGTTCCGAGATAGTTCTCTAATGCATTGGGTAAAGTTTAGTCTCATGAGACGTTATGTGCAACCGTCTTGATGGTTGGCCTTGACTCATGCATCATGTGAAATGGTCTTGGTGGTTATCCTTGACTCGTGCTTCTCTATGTGAAAAAAACCTTGAATCATGATAAAGTTATGTTTTATATTACTTCCACATCACTATGATTCATTTTTATATGATCCCATGTATTATATGTTATTATTCCATATGATCAATATTGTTCCATGCCTTTTAATATCATTATGTCATGCCTTCTAACCCATATGCTAATGCTTTATTCTTACTCTTATTACCTTACTAGTATTTTCTCTCACACCTTTGTTCCTGTTATCCCCAGGTTATCCTATGAAGATTCTTGAGCACAATGGTAGATATGATCTCTTTGTGGAGATTAAATAAAAGTTGTTTTTTATGATGTTTAATTATGTGCCTAATCTTCCAAGACACTATACTTTTTAATACTTGGATTTTATTATGATGATTAAATATGATTAAAATTATGTAATGATATGTGTATAAGACTGAGGTTTCTATATGGAGCCTCTAGTTCAGAAGTCTCTAACACCCATAGATTCCCATATCCCTAACCACCAGCTCCCTGATCCTGGAATTGACAACTTGGGGGTGGTTGTAGTCAAATGAATTAAATAACCAGTCACACCATGATGCTCTCCTAGATCCTCTTCTACAACCTCCACCATGAAGAACTCCCTACGCTAACTATTTTCTCTACATCTGCAGTCCATCAACCATTATTATAAATATAAAATTATGGGTATGGAAATCACATGTGAGATTTATGTGTCTATCACAATAATAAAAAAACTACTACCTCAATGGATTTAGCTATCCCTAAGTTCCTCTTGGATGAAAAACCTTTTATTTTGTGACCAATATCATATGTAAATCATCGGTGGGTACTTCTAACCTTGGATCCCATCAGATAACTGAAATGGATTCTCACGATATTCATTTCATCCCTAGACATTCTCACCCATCACAAAACAGTCCATACATGGATTAGGATGATATTATTCTTCCACATGAACCACCATAGGTGGGTCTTTGTATTGATCATTGAGTGGGAGCACAACCCACTATCCACTAGTAAGGAAAACCACCTCATGAATAGGACCTTACATGGTGGAATCATCACCCATCATGTCATAAAATCAACTCCATAGTAGAATCATCACAAGATGTCATCATGGAAAGAACCTAAAGAATGAAAATATATACCACAATCAATGAGTATATCTGGTGAGAGAACACAATAATGAAATGAAGATCAAAACCCACTCCTATATGATGAAAGTATCAATTATTTCCGTGAAACCAGTGCCTACATATACTGATTCAAAAGTAGGTTACTAGAGTAATAGTGAATGGATACATTGTCCACCACACCAAAAATGGAGTCCCTAGATAGAAATCCAAACTCTAAATAATTTAATACTATTGTAATAAATCCCAAACCTAACCTCACATGATGGAAATATTTAAAATATAGTCTTAGTATGAAGTAATCAGATAATACTCTATCATGACCTGAACCCCTAGTTCCCACCTAGCCACTAATAAGATGTGTGTGACTGACCCAATCCCACCTTCAATATTCTAGGGGCTAGAGACTAGTGTTGATTAGGAATATCTTACACATGTGAGGCCTAACATTATGTGCTTATACGCACTCACCCATATTCCAGCACATTCTATGATGATAATGTAAAGGTAACCATTTCCATAAATGCATGCACAAAATCTATCCCACAATAGAGTATGGAAAAAATACCGAAGGAGATATATTCTCCAATTAAATCATAATAAAAAAATGAAAAGGAATCCAAACTACTTATAAGGAGTGGGCTAATGTAAAATTATACACTAGTATACACCTCAGTATGTCCAGTCCAAATTATTCCCCAACTTATTTTGACCCACTGAGGATTCTATAAAATGATATATTATCTATATTAGAGATTATATTTTTGGATAGATCCCATAAAGGGGAGATAATAACAATACCCAATAGGAAACCTTGAAATAACCAAACATATAACATCAAGAGAAGTCATCTCATCAATACACAGGTTTTTAGAACATGATATGATATATAAAAATATACAAGAATAACCTAGATATGCTCAATAACAGACTCAAATTCAAAGAGGCCTCAACCACTTCTACGTATAGGTTACTACTTGAGGTTTCAAGGTAATCATCATCCTAGGATAACCTAATCTCCAAGAAATGTTATCATAAATGAAAATCTACTGAGTGGTCATGATCATCGATCCCCATATAGAATTAAAATAGAGACTGAAAGGACACATTTGAGGTACATAATCAATCAGACTACACATCATTAGAAAGGATAGCACATCAATACACAAATAGGCAGTCACACCTAGGGCTCATGGGGGACTCCAAAAACGTAATATGAAAAAAACCACTAAATAGGGGATCAATGCCTGTGTAAGTTGGTCACACCAATTCCATGAACCCTACCTAATAAAAAAGATAAATTATTCCATCATAATCCCCATGGAGGTATTCAGAAACCCTACTCAAGTCTAAGACCATAGATGGGTTATAATCCTATGCTGAGGATGTTATCCTACACAATAATCTCAGAGAAATAGACCTATGGAGAACTCTCAATAAACACTGGTCCATAATGAAAATGTATAAGGGGAAAAAACCAAGCTCATACTAGAGCTAAACTAAGAAGGTCTAGGGCTCCAACCATCCCTAAAAAGAGTACACTACATGTAGATGATGGTTCATGGCGTGTCTCACTAATCTTGGCACTATCATTGTCTCATGTTCACATGGAATACATATTTCCAAAATACATGGTGTGCCCTATAGGGAACATAGTACATAGATATACATTTTTCACTCAGTGTGCATATTTCCCATGATCATGTACTTATGGTCGTGCTCGTGTACTTCAGACTATACCAAGTTACCTAACCATGTCTATGTACATGGCCATGTCCAAGTACCAGGGCATGCCTGTGTACTCTAGTTGTGCCTGTGTGCCTAGTTGTGTCTCTGAACATATATACTATGAGGCACACACCAATATTTCAGAATCATTCCACATGATTTGTGACACATATCACATAGTGTGTGATATTTATATTTCCATAGAAACCCTAACACCATATCTAGGTCCCCATATGTCTTGTATCTTTGGATTACGCATTGTGTAATTCTGGTTTCTCAAAAATCCATCATTATTTATCTATATATTATCATGCCTCAATTTCCAATAGATCCACCGCTGATCTCACATTATGATTTCAAATCCCATCTAGGTGATCCTTGAAATCGCTAGAGATTCACTTTTAGGTTTCCTATTTGATTGGGAAAACACCAACGTCGCCTGTACCATCACCGTGTGCCAAATTGGGGAATGAGAAATCTCTAATTTTTTTTATCTAACTATGTTAATCCAATTCTATCATTCATCCTAAATCATAGGCTTGACCCAATGGTTTATTTTTTATATCTATCCATTTTTCCAAAGAATGGTTTCCCAATTATCAAATACCGGGAATTCATCAAACCGAGGGATAAAGAAATTTCCCATGATGAATGTGTGATGAAATGGGGGTAAATACCTAAAACACCAATAGGTATAAACCATGGTGATGTTCATGTTGGAATTGATCTATTTATATTATAATGATGAAAAAATATCCAATAAATAATCATATAAACTATAAAATAAATCAATTGTCGATGCATGATGCCATTCCAATTAGTGGAATTGATCTGCATTGGACTTTGGATAATAAAACCTGATGGTTCTAGAAAAAATGTCCTATATTGTGTTTGGATCAATAACTAATGAAGAAAAATCATATGTTTTAATTTTTGGAAAGATCCACAAAATCTATTAGTGTAGAGTATCTATATGGCATCAATATGATCCTTTGATCTTTTTTTTCCACCAAATGTCTCTCCAAGGACTCAATCAAATCTCAAGGGTTATGAAACTAAACCTAGGATTTACCAATAACTATGTATTCAAAGGGATGAGATAATACATGTTTATTGTTAAAAAAATTAATTAAATATTTTATTTATTTAATCATTTATCCTTCCACGATGGTGATCATTCTGAACACTAGATGCACATAAGGATTACACCGCACCTAGGGTAAAACCCACATTCTAGACTCAACAGTGGTCTCATATTTGTGATCCGAGAATCTATTTAGGAGTTATTCTATGATTTTAAGAATAATTCTAATGTGTGATATTAATATATTTTATATTTTAAAATATCAATTTTAAGATCACTAGGGTTCAAAATCTCACACTCTCTCAACGCTTGGTTCCAAAAATACTCATAGAAAAATTCTAAATTATTATAAGGTAAAACTAGGGACACTATAGTTCACCATAATAATCAAGGAAAAGAACTTACTCTTTATTTAATTTGACTAATATTGTTTTTATTAATGGATGAATCTATATTTGGGGAGATATCCATTGGGGTATAATAATTCCATATAGAGATTAGTATTATAGAATTAGTGTTGATAAAGATTCTTCTTAGTATTGTTTGTATTTTTCTAGTAGTGGAATGAGTGAATGATGTTTTTACAAGGGGAGGTTTTTTTATAGGATAGACCTCATCTATGGAGGTGATTGTAGTATTAATTTATTAATCATAATATAACTAATATGTGATGGTGAAATATAATTCAACCACAAGAATTTTTATAGCGTTATCATGGAGTGAGACATTTATTATGAGGTCTCTCATAAGGATGATTATATACCCAATTGATAATACTCACTTTCTGAGTAATTATTTTCCTTATTGGTGTCTAGATATAGTGTGGTAATAGATTAGGATATAGGTCAAAAGTGGTGGGGGATGAGATAATTCTAAACATAGATTTGAATTATCTTTTATCTAGATTCACCAAGGTAATACCATGTCCATGGAACATTATGTAATGACCTAAATATTTTTGTGTTGTTGTATAGGGTGAAATATTTACTATCTATCAATTTTGAAGAAAAATTTATTGATTTTTTTTAAATGAAGGTAATCATTAAAAAATATAGTAAATTACACCATTGAAGGAGACGATTTCACCATGATTGTGAGGGAATACATCAAGATATCCTTGTGTAAAATTTATTTGTGGATCAAGTGGAGACACCATTTAATAGAAAGGTATGTTTCACTATTAGACCTATATGTAGGTTTTAATTTTATATTTTGGGGTAGCTTCATTCCATAATAGTATGTGTTGATCCTCAAAGACCTGAGTTTAATGGAATGTTTAGTTTTTATGTTTGGGACGGGTTTACATAATGATGAGGTGGGTTGCATTGAAAAGGAATTGATCATGATTTATTGGTTGAAAATTATGTATTAGTGTAACTATATAAAATGTTTCCAAGTATGGAAGCATCGATCATTCCATGACATGATCCTAGGTCTAGGATCATTTCACTTTGACATGAAGGGTCATATATAAATTCACCTTGTATGCTAAGGGGAATGAATTTAACATTACATTCGAGACTATTAACTATAATATTCAAATAAGGATCTAGAGAGGAATGTTTGGGATAGCCTCTCCCCCTATTATCCTTATATTTAGTCCTTTTTTAATTCCCACCATTGGGTGATGATATGTATTTGTTTTCGTACTAAATCGATGTAAGTTGGTTGCTTTATCTCCCAATACAACTTTATCAACCTCTTCAATATCATTGGCTGGATGATTCCAGTAGTTTGATTTATGATTTCCTGAAATAATAGTTAAATTGGTAAGTGTATTTCATATTTTATTCATAAATTTGGCATTAAAATGATGGTTTATCATGTTTCACATTGTATTTCTAAAGGAAAGTTCCTTAGTGAATTTATTTAAAATTTTTAGTGAATTAATATAAGAATGGTAATCAATTTTGGATTTATATTTGGGGATTAATCAAGTATTATTTTTGGGTATATGTCAGTAGTGAAATTAACCCTTTGGATCAATATTTTTAGGTGCTTATCTTGATGGGTGAGTTTGGTGTCGATTATACCAAGTTAGTAATTTTGATTTTAATTATTTCAAAATTGATGTGTGATGGTTTATACTTAATATAGCTACATTAAGTCTAGTTGGTGGATGGAACAATATTTGGGTCAATTATGGGTCATTGGTAATTTTATTTGGCCTTTGTAATAATAAATCTCTTTATTAATTAAATTCTATTTTGTTTATGAGATTATTATTATTATTATTGATTTCATGGTGGATGAGATTTGTGATCAAATTCTATAAATTTTTTTCTAGATCATGTCATAATAGTAATAAATAATACCATATATTAAATTAAATGTTTTAATGTTTTTTTCATGGTCAAACAAGAATAGTTTTTACATTTTGTGGTTTTTATGGTGGAATGAGATGGATTTTCAAATATAAATTGTGTTTCATTAAAATTTTTGATTTAAAAAATTCCGTTATATATAATTGAAACATAAAAATAAAAGTTCCCTTTTAATCAAATTGTGTTTAAGTGGAAATATAAAATAAATAAGGGGGTTTTTTAGAATTTTTTCAGTTGTATTTTTGGAAATAATACAAGCTTTATTAAAAACTACATGGTATTCCTTTTCTTCTTATTCTAAAAACAGATTCTAGTTTGGATGTTAAAGGAAATCTGAAATCGATCTTTTTGAGAATTTTTTTTGTATACTTAACCATGTGTAGAAAACAAATAATTTTACTCCCCATGTATACATATGATTTCAATTAAATATTACACTTTTATATTATGTTTTTTACTATTTTATGTGGATTAATGATGATAAAAAAAATCATAAGTGAAACATCTCCTTGGGTGATGTGTTGGTCAGACTGGGTAGGTATATAGAAAGGTTTTGATACCTTTGGTGTGGGGGGTGATCCCTTGTGTTATTGATTAATGGGTGAGTCATTAGTCATTTTACTTTTTTCATTTCATGTTACTCTTGATGATTTTTGTGGATTCCTTAGTTTATTTATCGATACGTTATTTTGAGTTACCTAGATGTGGCCATAGTGGCATAATGATCCTTTGTAAAGATTTATAGTTTGAAATAAGAGCTGATAGATGAATATTTTCCATTATTGAGAGGATAATGATGAGAATACATCATAACTGACATTTAATTATACCATTTATGATAGAGTTTTTTGGTACATAGCCAATGTGATATTGAGCCTTGTTCAACTATCCATTTAGTTGTTTGACAATTTTTATAGTAGGTTTTATCTTGGATGACCTCATGAATTAATCATTAGCCTAAGGATAATATTTTTTTTTCGGTTGTGTGGTTGTGTATATATTTTCCCCAATTATGATATGGATTTCTCTATATATTAATCATAATTTTTCATGTTAAGATATAGAGAGATAATTGGTGAGGGGATAGGTAGTATGATGGATGAACCATGGGATGTGATAGTGGGCTCTATAAAATATAGTTGGCATGGACCTTATCATGGAACCACATTAGGCCATATACATGGTAAATATTTTTTTTCATATTGATGATATATCTGATGTATAATCTAAGTGATTAGAGTGTTTTCATAAGATATATAATCTTATAGAGGGATCTTACCCCTAAAATGGAATAAAATATTTGAAATTGATCTAATGGTGCTATATGGGTTGAATAAAAGATATATTTGATGGAGGATTTTGAGATGATATGGGATATCGTCTGAACATTGGGATAATTATTTCATGTTATTGGTCCATATTAATTATTTTCCAATTTTTTTTATCATAAGATTTTTATTTAGTGTTATTTGATACATTTATCCCTCTCTGACCAACCATTTTTTCTTGTTTAATTGTTGAAATGTGATTTATGTTCAGGACCTCTTTGATTTTTAGATTTTTAGTTCTTATTTGATCATTATCTTCCATGATATTTGAGGGTTTTTATTTATTTATTGGTATTGAGATGAATGATGGATTAATATGAACTATGATGAGTGAGTTTTATGATCATTGGAATATAGTTGATGATTCCCTATATTGATAGGTTAGTGGTTGGGTAGAATACCGCAATAATATTTTAGGGTATGTGATCTATCAATCATTGGAAGGTTGGTTATATCCTAAGTTTGGTAGTATAATGTGAGTTATCAGGGTGAGTGTATATTTTATACATAAAATAACAAGTTTCTTTTGAATGTGCAAGTCATGTTATGTTCCATGGTAGTTGAGTTTCATTGTTCACTGACTTGAAAATCCTCCCAAAACATTCATTCATCTCAACTAGATCATAGTCACCCTTAGTGTGTTAAGGGGAGTGGGGGGAATCACACTAGTTCATTAGAAACAACCTCTATGTATGTACATGGAATTGGGTTTGATGTAAATAGATAAACCATCATGTTTTATTTTTGGAATATGTATCTATTGGGGATGGATATGTGGTTTGGGTATTGAAGAATATGGATTTTGAAAATTATATTTATTTACCATGTGATTTGGGTTGAAGGACATTGTTTATTAACTTTTTAATTAGTTTTATTCATTTTTAAGAACTAGTGTTACTTTTTTATTAATTTTTATGACTAATTATATATATATATACATATTCTCATATAATTGGGAATTTTTTATCTTGTAGGTTTATGCTACACTATTAATCTGAATTGTGTGCTTCCTCATTACTCACTATGTTTTCTTTATATTTGTTTGGGTTGTTGATTTCATTTTTAGGACAAGATAATTTTTAAGTATATTTTTATATAATCTTTATGAATTTATTTTGGGGTATTTTTTCCGATGGACTATTTTAGGCACTCATTTATTTTCAGTAACCCATGGTTTACACGGTGGTGATCTTGTGTACTTACACCACCACTTTCATAGGTTCCATTCGGGAGATATAGTTTGGGGAATTATAATGTGGTATAAAACCATGTGTTTAGTTTTTATAGATTATGGAATAAGTGGATATAATATAATAAGGCATGAGAGGTAAACAAAGAGCATGTTTCGATAACAAGTATTTTGTTAAATGTCATGTTACCAGTGGATTTATAGTGTCACGATTTTCCACTTTTGGTATGAGTGAGGATTTTCATCAATAACCTCAGCCAGAAATGGGTGGTATTTGAGATGAGTTACAGTACCTTGTCCAGATCCAATTATTTTTTCAAGAATCATGATAAAAACATGTTGAAGGATTGATAAAGGTTTCGATGAGAGATGTTTTATACTCAAATAAATTATAGGGGGTTATTATATTCCTAAGAATCTATGGGATTTTTATTGATTATTTATATTTTTTTGTTCATCCACCATATAGACATAGTATTGGGGATTTTAAAATTTTAAATTAAAACCTAGTTTTGAAATATAAATAATGAGGATGAATAACGTGTTATTAATATAGATTGATAGTTTTGGGTTTCATGAAATTTATGAGATATGGTTTTTGGTTTCAAATTTAAAAATATATTTTAAAAACATATCATTTTTTTAGGAATATAGAAAAAAATTTATGTCATAGATTTTTGTTTTTGTGATTTTTATGGAAAAATAATTAGATGTAATGGGGTGTTTTGAAAATATATCAGGAATTTTTCTTTATTTAATGTGATTTGATATAGTTTTTAAATAATAAATAGGTATATATATAAAAATTATTTCTTGGTTTTTAAAAGTTTTACCAGGAGTAAACCATGTGTTTTGAATTGTGTTGTGATTGTTTAGAGAAAACTATATCTGGTTAACTTGATGGTTCAATATTTTATATAAGGATTAGATAAATAAATGTGAGTTTTGATGAATTTTCAGATTGACCTTTTTAAATGTATTTTAGCATTAAATTCATGTGAGAAAAGAACCACTCGATGGAATCAAATGTTGAAGTGGATTATTATGGTGGGGATAACTAAAATACTAGAGAAAACTGGTTGTTTGGATTTTGGTCTCATGGGACTAGTAGTTATGATTATACACCATCTTAATTCTATAGTGGTAAATATAAAAATGATACTTGTTTTATTAGATTGGAATTCGAAGAGCATTTAAGAATATCTCAACATGGAACAAAATTTTTAAGGTGATTTTTATCATGGGAAGAGTAGTGTAGGTCTCATTAATAAGGTAATGAGGCTTTTTGTTATAAGTGTGGTTGATTATTTCATTTGAACATATAGTACACGACTATAATTCTGACATGAAATACAATGTTTTATGGATAAATCAATGACTAAATTTAGTTGGAATTTTTTCTGAAGTACCACCATGGATGCTTATGAATGATAAGTGTTATAATAGGGTTCTTGTAATAACCCATGGATTTTAACACCAATCAACTAGTGGAAGGATCAAATCAACATCACTATTATAAATAAATGAATATAATTTTTTTATATTTGGAGAGATATACTTCCAAAAAATTTCAAATTACACCATGAAGTGAGAGGGATGTACTATGATAGTAGGAAATCAGATTATGATCTACCTTTAACAGATTAACCTTTTTATCTAGGAGATTTTTTATTCTATAGTAATGGATTATATGTTTTGATCCCTCTATGTAAGATTATTATTTTTTATTTGGAGTATATTAACTTTGTATTAGGGTGTGATGTAACATAAAACCCTTATTATAATAAAAAAATTAGTCCTTGATTTTGGGAAGTGCTAGTATTGTGATGAGGTGGGTTGTTTGGTGAAGTCTATGATCACACCATAATTGGTGGCCATGTTTTTTAGTTGTGTATATAGAATATGTTATGTGGAGTGTTGGTTATTCCATAACATGAACCAGGGTCTCGTAGAAATTCATTATGATTCCAATCTTCACACTTTAATTCACTTTGTCTGTTTTTTATTTTCAGAGAGAAAATATTTCATTTTTAAGGCCGATGCCCCTCCCTCTTGAATGTGAATGGGGAGATTCCAATTTAACGAAACTCTCTCCCACTTATTCAAACATTTGTTACCTTTTATTATCCATTTATTGGTGATAATATGAAGTTATTTTAAAGGGTAATTGAGGTGAGTTGGTGTACAATTATCCCCCTCATAATCAATCCCCGATTTTTCTATTTCCAGTTGCATGATTTTAGGGTTTTATGTATTTATTCCACTAGATCACGGGGGAATCACTTTAATAAAAGTTTATTTATTTTGTAGTGTATAGAGGATTCATAGGAATGATTTATTATCATCATTTCACGCAATATTTACTATAAAATATTTATCAACAAATTTATTTATGTATTTTATAGAATTCATAGGACATTGGTCATCCATTTACATTCCATAATTGGAGTTATTCCATGTTTTAGGTTCCAGGTGTATGTCAGGTGTAGAACACACCGTTTATCTCATTATTTCAGAATCATTTTTCAATCAAATGAGTTTGTAATTTATTATTTCATATTTTGAATATGGTTTTATTTAATTTTATAATTTATGTAACATTATTTAATGTCTAAATAGGTAATTGTTAATCCATTGGTAGATGCCACATTGTTGGGGTCGACTATGGATCCTTTGTTGAGGCATGTATCTTATACATTTTTATATATCTTAATTATTTAGATTTTATCATGTTTGTGTGATTATTACTAATGCAATTTTATTATTTCTTGGATTTTGTGATATTATTTTCTAAAAATTGTATGTTCTTGAGTTATCCTCATAATAAATAAGGTCATATAGCCTACTAAATGAATTATTTGTGGAGCCTTTGACAAAAAAGTGTCTATGGACCATTTTATTGGTTTTTGTTGTGATATGGTTATGAAAACATAAATGAGTATTCTTATTAATTTTTTTTAAAAAGGTCTCAAACTTTGAGTATATTTTCAAAATAAAAAGTCAGGATTTAAGGAAAAGGATGTAGACTATAAATTCATAAAAAATTAGATGTATTAAAATGAAATTTTAATTTTGGATTTTGGTCAAGGTCCTAGAATGTGTAAGGATAACATGTTTTATCATTTCTAATAGTTTAAATATGGGGTTTTCATATATATTAAGATTAATTATGAAGGGATTATTTCACGATATGTATTGGTATATATGACGTTGTGTGGGAGGCATGATATTTATAATGATTTTATTCTTATTACTATGCTCCTAGATTATGGTTTCTTGGTATTTCATCAACTATTTATTATTGGGGAATAAATGTATGGGAACTATAAGGAAAACCATACCTTAGGTGATTGGTTGTATAGAATTGGCATTAATTCTTTTCAGGTTTCCTTTTGCAATATGTACATAAGATCCTTAGGGAACCTTTAATTTTTTGGTCATCCCTTGATGTTTATTGACTTGTGGGAAAGTTATTCACTGTTATTATTTGGGTAGATATTATTGTTCATGATGATTTTCATAAACACCTTAGATCATTTTGGGAGTGAATCATGATTTTACATTAGTCATTGAAATAAAATTTTGTCACCATGTTATCCTATTGATGACTTATTTTGGGTTGTTAAGATATAACCATAGTTCCCTAGGATCCTTGGAATGGATCCAATTTTTTTTACAAGAGTTGGTAGATTCCATTGTTACATTATTGAAGGGAGTACGACAAGATTTCCTCCTGAATAGAATTGTAAAATACCATCTGTTATAGAGTGACTTGGTATATAACATGAAAGGTAGTCAGAAATGTGTGACCAAACTTCTTGTTGTGTGTCCATAAATATGGAAAGATACATAAATAATGACCGTAGGTATTGATTATTAACTTAATTTTCAATAAGTATTTTAATTGTAAGGGTTTTTATATTTTTACACACAATTGGAATATGGATTTCATGAGTTTTTTTTCTTCCCCAGTGTCATCCATACATTGATTAACAGATGATTAGGATATAGGATGAATGATGGAAAAACCATAGGTGGGGATGGTTGGGTGCATCAATTAGATATGACCTGGATCTTCCCAATGACCAACTATAAGAATAACCATGTCAATGGAACTGATGTTTTGTTTATTCTTAATGATGATTTTGTTGTTCGATCTGAGTGATCATGGTGAAATCATGCGATATAACATCATGAAATGGGATCCAATTCCTATAATGGAATGAAATATATAGTAACTATTCTGAGTTTCTCTATAGGTAGTCTAGAAAATAGATCTGTTGAGTAATAATGAGATAATATGGGGAAGGGAATGATCTCCATGAATATTATTTAATAATATTATTGCTCATTAATTATGTTTTACAATTGTTTTATCATGGGATAGATGTTAGATGTTAATTTATAATTTTAAAATCTTTAAATAGACTTTACTAGTTTTTTTTCTGATTGAAATTTGATTGAGGGTTGGACATTATTTAATTACTTTCTTGTTTTTATTCTTGGTTAGTCATTATTTTTCAAAACATTTCACTTTTTTGATTTCTTATGGGTAGTGGGATGATTGATGTGTCATGTGGGTGTCTAGTAAAAGTGTTTTTGGGATATATATAGATCCATTGAGGATTCATTCTAATGATATTATATTTTATAAGTGGAATACGTCATTGGTTCATGATGGTTTGTGGGTTACCAATCATAAGAGGGTGGATTTTTTCATTAAAAAGGTTGTGATATGATGAGTTATTGCGGATCCTATATTTTCTAGCCTTAGGGGAATAAGTTTTATTCTAATATCCATGTGGTGTAAAATTTCCTATTGGTTGATTTGAATTTATAACTGACCTACACACTCACCCAATAATTTCATGTGCATCCACATGATCATAACATTTATCAATGTGTTTAGGTGAGGGGGGGGGATCCCACCGGTTAATTGGAATCACCCCATACTCACATATAGGATATTGGTTTAAATTCATGTGAGTATACCTTCATGTTTTCCTTCAGTGGAGAATGTCCCTTTGATTTAGACTTCTGATTTTTTGTCTATAAGGTTGTGGAGGATAATTATTTAACATGGATTATCCTTTGAGTTAGGCTAGAGGCTATTATTTACATAGATGTTCATTATTGTCCTATATTTATATTAGTTAATTTTTTTTATAGATATTAATTTCAATGTTTATTATGGTATATATCTTTTGTTTCAACTTTGATTATGATTTATTCATAATATGGACTTTTCCTTATTTAATATTTTAGACTATGAGTGACATCATAGATCATTGTTTATTATCATTATATTCATAGGTTTCCATTACAATGATGTGTTATTCTAAATTTTTTATTGATTTATCCATGAAATTCTGGATTTCATATTGGGGGAATAGTCTATCAATGACTATTTAGTCCCTTCCAAAATTTCTGAATCCTATTGAATATGATGAGGTGCGAATAATGTCTTATGGATCTCCTTGGTTGAGATTAATTTTAGTGATCAAGGCCAAGGAATTACAGACAAAGTGTTCTAATGTTAATGATTTTTTATTCAATTAGAGGGACCAATATATAGTCATATTTCATAATGAATATGCTATTGAAATCAACTCTTTTAATGACTTTATATATAAGAAATAGAGTAGGCTCCATTATAAGGGTATTTTAGAATATATTTATGGAAAAGATTTGTTTATAGAGATAGGGAAATGACATGATAAATTAGATTATTATTTCATATGTTTGGGACTTATTTTGTTACATATTTGTATTTTCTTGGAATTTTTTTATATTACTATTTATTACTTTGGCCCCTCTTTGTATACCCATTTTGGTTTTCATTTTCATTTTATGGGGTTATAGATGTTTATAAAATATTTTATTTTCCATTATTATATTTCATATTACCATTATTATTCCCATAATATTTAATTATTGGTTTTTAATAGCAATTTAGATAAAAAGGGGGTTAGGTGAGACTCTATTGAGTGATTTATTTTTCAAATTAGGTTAGGCATCTTAAGTATTTTTTCAATCTATATGAGTGTAACTATTTATTAAAACTTATTGAGTCATGAGGGTATATGCATCAATAGTTTCATGAATATTGGACTTAAAATGAGTTGGTTATTACTCATGTGATTCACATGGTGCATTTTCCTTATTTTTTATAGTGGCACACAAGTACTTCTTTACATAAACATGCATGAGTTATCTTTCTAGGTTGGTTGAGTAACACTCACCGAAGACTCACATGCATCAAAATTTTCATTAAAAATTAGTAGATCATGTTTATTGGTGGAATCCTGCTAGGACATTTGACGCACCCTTACCTTTTACATCGAAAGGGTTTGGATGTACATGGGAAAGACTTATGTTTCACTAAAGGTGTATGTTTTATCATATATATATAACTATTACATGAGATGATTAGTTTAACATAGGTTGGTGTTTCGATTTGTGATTTTATGAAGTTGGTTTGGAGGTCAATGAAATTTATTTATATACTTACTTTAATTGTATTTGTGTTGTTAGTTGAGCAGTAAATTTATTTATTCATAGAATAATTATTATGTATATTTTTATTATTTTGATAGACTATATACATCATAAAAATTTATTCATATTCATATATATAATTGTGGGATACCAATTATGGATCATATTTTTATGTCTACATGTTTTGGGTATATAGATTATATGTATCGGTAATGATGGATATTTCATAAACTCAAACATGGACCTTGTGAATTATTTTTGACATAAATAAATTTCCTAAATTTTTTATATCCCTTACCACTATTCAACAACCTTTAGTATATGTGCAGGTGAATATGATATCCTATGATAACATTTCTTTCACCAATTTTATAAACAAGGTTAAGATATTATGAAATAATATTATAGAATGTGTTTGTTTAGGAAAAATAAAATCTGAGGTAGATATTGGATGTCCTGAATTTGGAGGTAGACTTAGAAAAGTCTTGAAAAATATATAATTAGTTGAAACACTGGTTTCTATGAGTGGTCAACAATTTGGATAATAAACTTTTGATAAGGGTGATGAATAGTTTAAAAATTTAGTGTATGGAATGGATAAGAACATAATTTTATAGTTATATCCCCAATATTTATATAATTAGAATGGTCTTCGGGAAGGAATTTTTTTTCCTTTCATCTCTTTCAATCTTCTTCACTTTATTCCCACGTTGTATCGTTTTGATAAAGATTTTAGAGGTCTATCTAAAAATAGTTTAAGGTAAAATTACATCTCTATTATTACTCATCTATTTTATTATATATTTATAAATTTATTGTGTCATATCAAGGGATTATATTTTTTGTTCCACCATAGTAGGCTCGGGAAGGTGATAGATCACCATCAAACATTGTCTTGTTTGAGGTATTCTGCTTAGTGGGTATTTTATTTAATTGGAGGAATTAGGTGAAATTAATGATTAATGTGGGTTTAATGACTAGTGAATTTGTAGAAAGATTGGGTTTCTAGTGGGAGTGGTCTACAACTAGTTACTTAAGGTTTTAGAATCATGTCCCTATTCAATGAGTGGTCCACTGGTTAGTTAAATATTTAATTAATATATATATATACCTATTTGTGTGTTTATTATGGGGATAAATAAATTAGGATTACTTAATGATACAGGTTATTTTTTTTCAAGGATATTTCTAGTATGAGCTTGGATGTAATTGAATATTATAATTTTCCTATATGGCCATTACTTATTTATGATATTGTTTATGAATAATTATTAGGAAAAATACTTGTTATTATACTCTCAAGTGATGTTATGATTAATATGAGTATTATTTTTTGAACTAATTTACATCTATAAAATGATATGGAATCTCACTGTCATAAAAACCACTAATAATATATATATATATATATTTAAATGGTAGAAAAATAGTTGAATGAGTTTTGGTTCGCCATATTATATATTCTAGAGTGGTTTCATTTGATTTTATTCACTAATATTCAAAATATGGTCAAAATAAATAAATAAATTAGTGTTTCAATGGAAATATAGTACTTGAATTTGAATTTCAATTGAAAAAATGATTTATTTTTTTTAAATTAAATTTCCAAATAAAAATGGGCGATTTTTCAAAGTTGGAAAGTGATGTCTTATTAGTGGTTTATAAAATTATTGTCTCCCTTGAGAAAGATATAACTAATTTTAACTACACTATATTTTTGTGTGAAATATATTAATGAATGGATTTATTGTATTTCATCTTCTATTACATAGTAATTTATGAAAATATAGTGATGTTATGTTAAAATTTACTTTCTTTGATGGGTTAAATTAACTAGGGAGAGTATTCTTAGGAGTTATATTGGTCATTCACATGTAGGAACTTGTGAGATACCCTTCATGTTTTATAGAATATTAGAATCCTCATATCCTTACATTATTTAAGCTAATTTTGTATATTTATGTGATACTTCAAGGGAAATAAAACTCTAGTCATGATAAGGTCATATGATAACCATGGGTTTGTGTGAGGTACCTACTCTTGTTTGAGTTATCTTAAGAGGGATCACTATAAAACTTGTGGATGCTGATTACCATGTTGTGGATAAGGTGTGTTATGTTTTTGAAGAAAAGTTAAATCTGAAATTTCAGAGATAGTCCATGATTCTGCAATGATTCATGTAAGTGACTTGGATCATGGGATAATAGTGCAGCGACTTTACTCTTATTTCTTCATGTTTTTTGGTATGTGATAAAGAAACCTGAAATTTATCATGTGTGGTGTTGATTATTTTACAAAAAAACTCTTCTATAGAGAAAATGTCTAGGATAACCATAATTATCATGTTACAGCCTAGATAAGGAATTATTTTTAGAGATGACCACCAGGACTAGGATCAATCAAGAGTGGATAAATATTTTTAATGTAATATTCAAGGATGATGATATGAAAATTGATGATAGTTCATCCCGTAATGGTTCTCTTCCACACTAGTGACTAGAAATGATAAAAATATATCCGAGGATATATGTGATAAATGTGATTCAATTGAATAAAGTTATAGTACCTCTATTAGATCTAGAATTCCTTCAACTTTCCATCAGCATAATAAGTTCAGGTTTATGAAATATAAATGTTTTGTGGATTCTATTTTTCTTTTTTAATCTAACAGGTCATTTTATATCCATAGTTATATAGATTTTTTATGGGGGTAATCTTATGTGAGGACTTAATAAATATAGGATAGTGAAGTATCCACATTATGAGATGTTTTAAAAAAAGTTTTAGTAATTAATGATGATGTGGGATGAGACATAAAATGAGAGACTACATTATTATTCAATACTCTTTGAATTATTCATATTTTTCCCATTTTTTTAGCATGGAATACTATTTATACTTTTATTTTTCCCACTTTTCCAATTATTTATTTATTTTATTTTTTATTTTATATATTTTTTATTATTTACAATTATTTGATTTCCCATTATTTGATTTCTTTTTAGCCATATTTTTCCCATGATATTTTAATCATTTTTATTTGATAGGTAATGAGATACCATATGTTCAATGTGGGACTCAGTTAAGATAGTAATTATCGACAATATGTTGGATCTCTTAATGATTTTTCCGAATGAGTGGAGAGTTACTTAGTGTAACAACTCATTGGATTTTGAGGGTATATGATTCATCATTTATATACTAGTGGTATGTAACTTAAGTTGGGTATTATCAGTTGTAGTCTCATTTTTCATGTGTTTTATTTTACATAATGTCATGAAGGTATTTTTTCTTAGGATCATGAATGATTTTCTTTTGGGTAGGTTAAATGACACCACAAAATTGAATATATATCCTCATGATCACTAGGACATAGTCAATCGATGAAAGTGGTGGAATACTAAGAATGTTTATACTCACCCCTCAAAAACATACACTACATTAGTTTCCATATTCATGGGATGAACACAACTTTTATTGTACACATAGGCATTAACATGGAATTGGACTAATAATCCATAATATGAAGTGTTAGAGAGGCCAGTGCTTTTAAAAGGTGATTGTTTTGTGTTAGTCTAGAGGCTATTATATTTTATTATCTCCTTGCTTGTACTATATATATGTCACCTAAGAATAAAACATATTTATTATATCAAAAATTCACTTAAATACATATTTTAATTATTGTGATGGACTAATATCAAATATTTTAATTTTATATACTAGGTTACGAGGTACCCCTTATGGAATATTTCTTTAGTTACACATAATTATGGAATTGAAAATATATTTATGGGTTATGATAATTTTTTAGTTAACACATAAACAACTTCTATGAATTACATTTTTGGGAATAGTTTTTCCCAAAATAGATTTTGAAACTTGTTATTAATTAATTGACTCTAGAAGCTAGAGAGGCACACCTGAGGTCATATAATGATCTACATCAGCACCTTTTTTGTAAATAGGTTTCATACATTACAATGATAAATCAATTTTAATTCAAAAAACATTCTTTCTATTACAATCACAAGGATAATTTTTTATTGTATTCAATATATTAATTATAAAGGATTATTTGGACATAGATATCATTGATTTTATAATAGATGAAATCATTCAATTTAAATTGAGAATATTTTAAATTATTTTATATTTACTTATCTTACTTTTTCCCTATAAAAAATGATATATAAATTAAAATATAAATTGTCATTTTTAATAGATTTATGAAGGATAATCTAGTTCATTCGAAAAATTTTATTATAAGGAAAATATAAAAACTTATTCACCCCATATTATAATTTTATTGATATCTCACTCAGAAAATACATATCATATCATAATTTTCTTATTTCATTCACTCTTCATATTTTTCAATTTCATGATTTCTCCCCTTATCCACTCCTTTTAACCTCATTTTTTTATTTTAATGATTTTTTAATATATATAATTATATAGTATTCACGATTTTAAATAATATATTACTTTTTTTCTACTAAATTAACATTGTAAAATTAGAATTCTCAATATGAATTTTTTCTATAAAATCTAAAAAGTATTGAGCTTCTGTTATGTGATACAACTAATAAGATATATTATGTCTATATCAACATCCTAGATCATTGTAATTTTTTTAAGTGTACTATTTTTGTTTTTTAATAATTTCTTTCACTAATTCACTATTTTTTAGTAACTATCTTAATTATGGTCTCACAATTTTTTATTTTATTTCTATTTCATAATTAATCATAATTTATTTTTTATATTATTTTGATAAACATTTAAACCACGATGTGTGTACATATGTAAAATTTCTTAAAATATTTCTTATGATTCTTTCGCAAATTCTTCATTATATTGAATAAATTATGGAAAATTATTCTATAGATAAAATATTTTATAATGTGGAAAATATTTTTTCAAATACCTATTTCATAAAGTATTATAATATTCATTTATTTTCCAATAAACACTTTAGTCACAATGTGTCTCTATCTCCCATGAAATGGAAATAAATTCAATAAAACAGATTTACTAGAGGTAAAATTTTCTAATATCTCATAAAAAATAATAATGTTTTATATATTTTAATGTTTAGGTAGCAAGGGAATTATTTTTTTTCGAGCCCTTCCATTATTTATTTAGGTAGTTAGAGGTTCATGGGAAATTATGGATGAGAACAAGTAAAGGTTGGGATAAAATTTTTAATGGAGGCATAGGATGGTCGCATGGTTTTCCAGGTAGAGGTGGAATGTGGTTTAGGATATGGGCACTTATAAAATAGATGCAGTCATTATTTAATGGATTCTAGATATTTGGGGTTTTAGTGCCGCTTCTATTTTATTCATACGTATTTTGCGGATCCTTATATATTTAGATCTTTGGGGAAAATTTCTCGAACCCTAATTTCCAAAGCGTTACTATAACTTGTTGGGTAGGATACATCATAGAATCACCCAATATTTAATTCCTTGGATCTTCCAATTTGGTTACCCCTATGGAATGGCTTCTTAGATATACTATGGTGCTTCCCTGAGTTTTTAGGATCGTCTTTGACCATGTTTTGTAAAGTTATAGACATACAAGGGATTTTTGGTGTCAAAATATATTTAATATATTAATTAAACCATTAAAAAATTTCATCCCTTCCAATATTATGGTTCATTTAAAATACACAACCATTATGTTGGGATTAAGGGGGGTACACTGTGGTATTATGTTTTATTTATCTAGAACAAATTTGTATGTCCACTCAATATATTATTATTTACAACCAAATCATTTGAACCTTATGTAAATTGAGGAAATATTTTAGGGACATTTAATCGTCATTTCTTGTTTTAACTCCTTACTCTTGAATATTGATTCATGGTGAGCCTTTGTGATTTTTAGTTCTTTTGTTGGTTTCATTCTATCTGATTATTTCTCTATCCATTTATAGAAGAATTATTCCTTTGATTGTCATGGGGATTTATTAATGATTTATATAGTATTAATGGTGGTAATATATTTATAAGGAAAATAAAATTCCAAGAGGGGGGGGGGGGTGATTGAAGGTCTATGGTTGTATTTACATTCTTACTAATAAGACCTAGAATGATTCATGATGATGTAGGAGATTCATGACTTCTCTATATTTTATATGCATGTTTGATATTAACAAGATTTGTAATATTTATGCAATGGTGTAATCAACATAATGATGAAAATATAGAAATATAAGGATGAATGAAATATAGAATGGGATATAATGATCATACGAGGTTAATATTCTGATTGGATGCATCTTGATATCTACTAGATAGTATGTAATTGATTTCTTGATTAATTTTGTTCCAAGGAAAGGATACTATTATTTAAATTTTTTAAAATGTAATTTTTTTAATAAAATTTAAATAATTAATTTAGAATCTGAATTTAATTATCAATATTCTTGAAAATATAGCAATATGGAATCGACTTTCAAAGAATTTCTATAATTGATTTAAAATAGTTATTAACTACTATTATTTGGTTTCCTATGGATAAAACCTATTCATAATGAATCAGTTAAATTAAATATGGTAATGAAAATTTTTATTGGATGGATGCCAATATTTTGGGGTTGTTGGGTTCTATATTTTTTGTTATAGGCTTGAATGCCTTGGTACCATAACCTTATTATACCCAAAAGTTTTCTATTCTAAAGAGATGATTATTTCAATGTGTGTGATTTATCTTGTTTTAACCACCATTATGAATTTTTTTTGAACCCTATTATAGTAGGTATATTTGGTGATGGATGGATTGGTTGCATTTTTTGTTAGTTATTTGATATGAATTATGTTGGGGTAGATAACATAGGCTGAGAGTAGGTCATTAATGATTTCAAATGGTTGTATTGGTGCTACTAGTTTTTTGATTTCAATGAGTAGAGATATGGAATTTACCATTTTTCTTATTTTATTTTTGGTGGATAATTTTCCTTTCAATTGATTATTGTGATTTTTATTCTTCCTAATATTGTTGGACTATACACTATGACTATATCTCCCTCATGTCAATTCAAGTTTCGTTGTAGAATAACTGGATTATATAATGGTATGAAGTAGTAATAAACTATATAGAGTAGTTTTATATAATGAAATTAGTGATATAAATATTAAATAGAAACCTAGGGATGGTTGGAAAAATTATTTAAGAGGATGGGATAGAAATATTGAACTTAAAGGATGAATAATGAAGGTATATTGTCTTGTGATGAAATGAATGATTAAAAAAAATAATTTTTAATGGGGTTAATAAATGATTGGTTTTTTATTAATTATAATGATTAATCTTGATTATTATGTGCCTATATAAGATATTTTTTCATAGACCACATCTGTGGTACTCGGGTGTAGTGTGGGATGATAACTTCCATTGAGTCTTAGGCTAGGAAGTTTCTCCTAGTTTAGTTTTCTAATATATTATTCATTATATTTTCTGATTTCATGTACTCTACCACTTAATTTGGGTGGGAAATTAACACCCAGATATTTTGGGTTTATGATTTTTTTAAAAATCCATGCCATTGAGGGAAAGGATGGATGACTACTCCTTCTCCACTCCCCCATCAAAATATAGAGAAATGTGTAGGCATATTTGGGATATGATAGTTTAAGTTATAAGGAATAACTCTATATGGGCTGTGATGGTTTTCAGTTACACCATACATGTGTGTAGAAGATGTATCATCTTGATGTTATAGAACATACCTGTATTATATCTTTAGTTATAGTAGTCTCATACCAATATACTTATAGGTTATATAGTGGATAAATGTACAAATCATGATATAAATGCTATATTGGATTTTATATTTCTATTTGGTTATGAATGAGACGAGACATACCTTATATATATGGACTTAGTGAAGGATGAGATGATCTTATGGTTGTAGCATGGTTTCATGGATGGGTTGGATGACCTATGGAAGTAATTTTAGCTCACAAAATTTGACATTGGTGCATGAAAGTAAAAAACCCATTGGGGAATTAGATACAAATAATATTTATTACACACACACATAAAATCTATTGTTATATAATGACTTAATTATATGTAGTGCCTGGTGATTGAGACATGATAAGTATGAGATATAGTTTTTCTTATTTAGGTAATAAATTTTAATCATTATTTATTCACTAGGATTTAGTATGATTCTATTATATTTTCATGATTGGTTTTAAGGAAGATACTACCAAGTATGTGTGTTTGTTTACCCCTTGTATATATGTAATTTTTTTTAGTTCTCTATGATTTGGTTAGTTATTGGGTTGGGTGCTATGAGGTCATAGAGTTATTTAGGAGCTAATGGAGTTTAGGGTTTCTTCCTTGGCTTAGTTCTTATTTTTCACATTATTTTCTATTGTATGATATTAAATTCTTGTTTCGTAAATTTTAATTACCATCTATGTGGCTACGTTATTTGGTGGATGTTATCTCTTATCCTTAAAATTTATATATCGAGGATAATTCCTCCCATTTATATTCATTTTATACCCTCAATGATGGTGACCAAATTATATCTTACTGAATGTGGTATTTAGGGGTCATCCACATCTTTACTATAGGTGTAAGAGGGGTAATAATGCATGTTTTTTTCCCGACATAGTGTTATTATTTCTGATGGTTTAAAGATATAATAATGTTTAGTGATAGGAACATGCGAGGATTAAAAGAGTTGTTTGGGAATTAATATCAGCTGGGATTATTACATATTATAAAAAGGGATACCAATTAGGACCCAAAATTTTAGGTTCCCATGTGGTAATACAAAAGAACCATATGTTATCCAAACATGAAATGTTAAGTGATTCTTATTGCATGGTAGATATATACTTAAGGAACATGTATCATGATTATTTTTCACATGTGTTTGATTTGGGTAGAATTAGAAATTAGGATCAACTATAATTAATTAACTTTAAATATTTCTTATTTTGTGTATAATTATTTTCAACATTAATTATTTTGTAGGCATGGTTACAGTTTGATGTCCCTGTAAGGTCCTTACTGAAAAAATTTAATAACTTTCTCTATAATATTTCTAGAGACCCAACATGAGATATGATTTCACTTGCAGAGAGGAATATTATGAGTTTCTGAGCTAGATTTTGTAGTATTATGAGGGTTCTATTATAGATCAAGAGAGATAGGATTAGTTTAAATAGGTATAAAATTCCTCAAATTTCATTCATGATTAGAGGAAGTACTTGATTATGTTGGTTGTCATCATGTTGTATAAGGACAATTAAAAGTTGAGGTTTTTAATTCCCAGTGGTCATGATGAGTCATTTATTTTATGGGAGATGTTTGGAGATCATTTTTAGGCCATGTCTATTTCATTGACTATGATGGTTGATTATTTTTTTGAGATTCTAAACCCGAACCAAGGTATTTCAAGCATGAATGAATTTATTATTTTTTATAAGGAACTCTTGTGTTTTGATTTAAACATTCTATCAAATGAGTATGATGGGAAGACATATTTTAAAGTGTATTTACATCTTTATATCTATCTATAGATCACATTATTTAAATTTTTTATGTATCCTAAGATGTAGGAAAATTAATAGGTTATTAAATCAATGTTTTTATAGGCCAAAAAATAATGGGAAGTGTGTTTTTAAGACTCTAAAAGAGTATAGTTATGAATAAAGATTATTAATTTCTTGTATTTTTTTAGTTATTAGGGAGTTGATTATAGCCTATTCTATCACATTTCAATTGAGGTAGATGTTCATAGATATTTACCATTATATAGAGGATCATTTATTATTCATATAGATATCATGTCTATTGGAATATTGGGTGCCCGACCTCACTCAACAATCAGTAAGGAGCAAGTGTTCCTATATAGTCTCATCCACTGCAATAATATCATATGAGGTAGTAGGAGTAGTACGGTGCTTGAATATTTTATTATAAGTGAGGAGATGATGTTATAATACAATAAAACCACTATCCCCCTCATCCTGAAGGATAGTTGGAAGAGAATGACCATGCATGGAGTATTCATTAGGGCCAATGAGGTCTTGGATATGGACATGGTCATATATATGCATCCATGTTTCCAATAATATAAGTGATATATATCATGAGATTTGTTATATATTTGTATTCTACCTAAGAGTAATATTTTTTATGAATTATTCAATCCATTATCTCACACGCCATAGTACATACATTGTGACACAAGGTGTAGATGCTTCTAGTTACCTTGGTATTAACAATTCCAATTAGATGTACTTATAGATTATATGATGTGTGTAGGAATTTTCAGTTGATGAAAATGAATCATTTATCCTAGAATATTTCTTATTTTTATTAAGGTATCCATAACACATCAACCTAAGAATATAATTATTGTATTCAATGTAAGATATTTTTTATTACTTTAGGATAAGATTTATATATTATGATGTTGATAGAGAGTGTGTCATGTTTTTTAGCAAGCGAGTCCCATAAATGGGTTAGAGGCATATTGAGTCTCTATCTTAGATGATGTTTAGGCTGATGTTGTATTTAGTAAAGGATCTATTTGTGATGTTTTTTGGGCTATAAAATAGTGTCGCGATTTGTTTCTAGAAGGGGTTGTGATGATAACCACACAATTTGAGATCTTGTTTGGGATATAGTTCCAGATGACTATCTCTCTAATATTTATTTCCTTACATAAGATGGTGTCATATAAGTGGGGGAATATAGGTATTTATATTAATTATCTTATATATCAAGGTTTTATTTACCCTAATGTATTTCCTTGATTTGATCTAGTCTTGTTTATAATGAATTCATATGAAAATATGTGTTTTTGCATCGATTATCATATCCTAAACTAGGTGAAATTAATGAATTTCTAATATCTTTTATAGATTGAGGATTTTTAAACCATCTGAAGGTAGGTAGTTGGTTATTGAAGATTGATTTTTGATTAACATATCATCAAATATTGTTTAAGGATGGGAATTTTTGAATTAATTCTTTTAGATATCATTAATAGAATTATGTTTTCATCATAATGATGTTCTATGTTATAAATTCTCCATACATGTCCATAGGACTGAGAAATTCTATGTATATTGAATTTCTAGATCAATTCATGATGGTGTTAATTAATGGAATATTGATTTATTTTGATTGAAAATAAAAGAATACATATTATCTATATTACATAATGAGATTTTAAAAGAAAACTATGTTCGATAAATTATAAAACACACAACACTGAGCTTAAACAAACCATGAAATTTTTATAATTTAATTATCATTATAACATAGCCATTTAATTAGAGGGTATAAAAAAGTAACCAAATGACAAAATATATATAAAGGTTATAATAAATAAAAATTTATTTATAAATTACTTGGAAATAAGTACTCTATTTTTAGTAAAGTCATTTTATTCATCAAAATATGATTTCCTCATTAATTGTTTTTATTGTTTTTTGTGAGAAAATATTATAATTTTTTTTAGAAATTTTTGAAATAAGATTTTATAAAAATAATATAATTATTTAAATAATCATATTTAAGTAATATTATATTGAAATATTTTGATTTTTCCTCAAAGAAATTTTTTTCAGTAAATAGTGAAAATGATGAATTTTATTAAAGATTATGTTTTTAAGAATTTATGAAGTAAAATATTATTTTAAAATAGTTTTAAATGTAAAATTACTTTATTTTTATTATTAATAATCCAATTTATTTCATTTTAATTAATTTTATATTTGGATTTTCTCCCAAAAACTATTTATACATTAGCTTTTTTTTTCTAGAAAACATCCTTTTGTCTTATTTTATGAGATTAATTTTAAATTAAATACAAAATATTTTATTAATTTAATCATAAAAAAATTATTAGATATATTTAATCCCAAGATTTATATTTTGTAAATAGTTCTTTTTTTATTTTTTTAATTATGAATAGTAACTAAGGTATATATTTGTCACCTAGATATGAGAAAAATGGGTAAAATAATGTTAAATCCATGAGATAAGGTCTCAAAATTAACCCAAAACATGCATTAACTTCATTTTACGGGTTAATTTATACTATAAACATCTAAAATATTAATATGTGACATTTTGGTTTCTTTTTACTGTGATATTGATATTGATATTTTTTTGAAGTAATGAAAATTCCAAAATTCCACTCTCTTAAAATTAATACCTATAAATTTTTTACATAAAGATAAAATAAGGATAAATTTAGTTCGAAATATTTATTTCAATTATGAAATATATTTTTTATCATGATACGTTTTTTAATTTTTAATGATGGAATAGTTATCTTAAATTCTTATATAACATCGACATAATTCTTGTGCAAGCAGTACAAAAATCAAGTAAATGATTTTAAAAACTCTAAATGCAGTACTATATAAGTTATTTAAAGAGGCCAACTAATTTTTAAGATAAATATAAAATGTTATATATGTGTAAAAGTCTCATATTCTAATTAATTTACTTTTATTTAATTTTAAAAAAAATTATTTGAATAGTTCATAAAATGACCATAATAATATTTTATGTTTAATATATATTGTGAATTTTTTTTAAATTAAAAAAAAACAATTAAATAAGAATTGTTTTATGAGGAATGATATATAATTTTACACATTTTCCATTTATGATCCAATTTTCATATTATAAGTAAAATTATTACCCTTTTATACTGAAAAAGTTATTACACCAGTTAAGGATAAATTTATTTACCAAGGGGTTAAAACAAAAGATAAGATTTAAATTGGAATCTAAACCAATATTAATTTTATTGTGTGATTATATTAAGACCATATCATCCTTTTATTATAATAAAACTCATTTTGGAACCATTTTAAATTAGTTAGACACATATTATATTATAATATTTCATGTATTTCTAAAAATGACATTAATGATATTTTATAATAAACAATATTTTATTAAATTATTTTAAAATCATTAATATACTATTTTTCGACATTATAATGTGATAGGTTTTAAAATATCATGAATTTTACATTCATATTTCATTTTTATTTTTATGAAATGTTTTTCCCTAGTGATATAGGGAACTTTACTTATCCCCTTATGCATGATAACTGACGATATTAGGCCATTGGGTGATGATGTGAATACATAACCCATGGAATATGTGATTAAAATGAGTATAGTAATGAATTTGGTTTATGTTAGGGAAATAGAAATGATCATGGAATGGTTAAAGTGAATGTTGTTAACTAATGGCACATGAGTTTTCATTTTTTACCATTTAATTTATTTCATACTTTCCTACACTATATTTTTAGATTGGATATTTTGTGGACATCGTTGGTGGTGGCCTACTTAGTTGTACTCACACACTGCTTGGGCTGCTGTTGGGTACTCAATCAAATTTCATGGTTGCAGGTGAGGACAAGGGAGAAGGCCCTATACTAGGGAATTGAGTTGGGATTGGGATGTCCATGGATAAGGATCCAAATTTGGAGTTAGGACCCATTTTTAGGATTCAACTATTTCTATTTATTTTGTGTTTTCTTCAACTTTTTAATTGTTAGCATGACATGACATATTTATTGTTTGGTTGTGGTTATACCATGTATGGTAATTTATTGGTAATTCAGGTTTCTGGATTATTTTTTATTATTCATTTTTTTATATTTTTCTTCTATGTCTTACTCTAGTAAAGAGGGTACAGTTTCCCCATATTAATCTTTAGAACCTCACTGCTTTCCAACAACCTATGGAATATAGGGAGGCCTACTTAAGGTCATGTAGAAACTCGAAGCACTAGTTTAGGGGATTTTAGGTCAGAGACATTACAATAAACTTTTATAAGTATTTTTGTATGATATTATTTAGACTTATTGACATTATTTATTTGAAAAATATCAATTTGGGTATCCATTATCATAAAAATTAATTTATATTAATTTAATACTATAAGTAATTTCAAGGGCTCCCTCCACTCAATTGTAAAAGAGAACATATTATTCTTCATTATTCACAATTTTTTAGCCTTATACCATAGAAAATAACAATATTAATATCATATTATCTTCCTTCACCACATCATAGTGATTCTATTCTCACAAAAAGTATATACATTCAAGTATTATGGTGTAATCCAAATACGGGTTCTCAACAGAAGGTGTACCTATCAACTGTGTAATTTCAATTCTATTTCTTCTTCAAAATCCTAGGAATATTTAGTATTAATAATTACATATTAAATTAATCATACTCAATATAGTAAAATTTAATTATTAGTTTTAATCACCATTATCCACCATCTTCTTAATCAAATGACAAGTGAAAGTAATGCTTGAGAATACATGTGTACTACCACCTTTTCTTAACAGTACAATTCATTTTCAATCACCATCATTAATGTATGGTTATTATGATAGGTTTAATATTTATATTTGATATTTATTATATATTTATTTTTATATAACTATAATATAATATCTACCTTTTTACCTTCCCAACCACTGGAGAAGGGTTACATCACTCGTGCATACGTGTGGACTACAATCTCCATAGAGTGATGTGATGTTTTTATTTATGATTTACATGGATGGTAATAAATATATTATTAATGAATATATATGATATATATAATATAATAAATACTTTTTAAATTTAAATTCTCACTCACCTTTTTTTCTTTCCATATGTCAAAAAGTTAAAATTATATTCATGCGTATGTACAACCTATCGTCCCCATAAATGTTGCAATTCATTTTTCTATATCTAAATTGTTTGGATAACTATATATATATATATAAGGAATATATATGATATTTATATAATAATTATCATTATTTATATGAATAAAAAATGATCAATACACTTGGAATGGGACTGTCAAAATGAAACATACATGAGAACTAAAGCAGTTATCACCTAGAACAATGATTTTAATAAAAAATTGATAATGAATGGGTGATAAGATATTATAAGTAAATAATATATGGAATGATATATATATATGTATATATATATATGAGCATGCTTGCATAATTAATTTATAAAAAATCTATTTTTTTATACACGAGGGTTGAATGCGTATGAACAATGACAAGACTTGAGGTTAGGGTTTTATATTTCAATCCCATTTTAATCAGGATTATTTATTCTTGAATTTTATTTGAGGATATTTTATGATCCTTATGTGATAAATACCTTTCATTTTATTTTCCTCTTGTTATTCATGGAAGTTTAAAATAATATTTCCATTTTCCTTTTTGTTCCACTTAAAATGATGTGGGAATTGTTTTAAGAAAAAGTTCATTATTCCATCTTTGATCTTTCTCTTCCATGTCCAAGTATTTTTTTGAATATTTTACAAGAATATTTTAATATAATCATATGATTTTTTGAATTCATATTTACTAATTCTTTAATTTTTATAAAAATATTTCAATGGAATATTTATATTATTTTATAAATAATGTACATTTTACTTTTTACTGAAAATGTTAATGGGAGAATTATTTTAACATAGTCATCATGAAAATAATTTCCCACTGTCATGACCAATAAATACTTTGAATATTACCTCACAATATTCCATGGTTATTTAAAAGATAATATTTTCCATAACATGTTAGAATTTTTATGATTTTAAGTAAATTATTTCAAAATGAAAAAGGTATTTTCCCCGAGAAATATTTTACAGGTCCTTTAAAGACATTTCATCTATGATAACATCATTTGATGTTAATTATGATATACCAGGCATAAGATCCAATGATACCATCCTAAACATTTCTATGGATGGTTTATGATTAAGATATTTATTCAAACTATTTATTTTCATTAGATTGTTCAATTATGAAACAGTAAAATGATTATGGAACATGTTTTTTTACACATGTTATGTTATAATTTTATGATGAATGTTTTATGATCTTATGGCACAATTATTTATGGTTTTCATTATTTAGTGGTTAGATTCATAATTTTATAGCCCTAAAATTCTTTGTACAAAGATATATATCTCATGGGATAATTATGGGAAACAAGTTGATGTTCTCCATCCACTAAAGGAAACATGTAAGGATAAATGACTAACTATAGGAAAAATGTGGTGATGTTTGATCCAATAAGGTATAGAAACCAAGTGTAGATGATTGATCCACTATGATTTGATGGTATCAGTATAAAACCTGATATGAAAAATGGTTTTTATTCTTGTGATGGTTCCATAATGTTCTAATGATTATGATATGAACTTATGGTTGATGAAAAATTTATAATGATTCCTCACACTTCTGCTTCATGTAATTTGAAATGGCAATGTTTAATTCAATAATCATGTTTATGATCTGTTCTAGATTGGGTATGATTTTTTTAAGTTATGGTCATGATCTTATACACTTGTGATTATTTTAAGATTTCATATGAGAATTTATTAGTATCTCGCATGTTTATTCTTTCTGAGCATACACACTCACCATTTCTTATGTTTCTATTCCATAGGTTATGGAGAGAGGTTTAATACAGGGTATGTTAATAGGTGTACAATGCGAGAAGAACATTATGAGAGATGATAAAGAATGTATTAAAATAATATATTTATATATATATTTTTCAATGTCACAAACCATTATGATTATATAATGGATCATAATGTAATGTATTGAATATCATTTAAAAAATATATAATATTTATGTATAAAATGTTTGAGAAATTATAGTTGACATCAGATTGAGTTTTAATGGATCTTTAGTTATTATGACAAGAGATATCTGGTGAAAACCTTGGGGATAAGCCTATATGAAGGATAATATCCTAATGTTTTGTTGAGATATAGATTATGTGGTTTATCTAGAAATATATACCCATATGGAAACTATATATGGGTGTTCTTTTGGGAAAAAATAATTTAGGGGTAATAATCTCAAAAAGGTTTGATCAAAGTATATCATGGTAATCATTATGGTTTATTGTGAGTGTTCCCTTACTATACACATGATTTGACACTCCTGAGGGATATTCTTGGGTTACATTATCATTATAGACAACTATGAAAGATTTTAATAGATGATGATCATGGATGAACTGGGTAAAACCTAAGGTGTAATAAATCAAAAAAAGGTTTCATTATTCAGATATAATATAAATGGGTTTTATTGATTATTTAGTTTTCTTACATGATTATTGTTTCTCACACTATGAATTTTGGTTTTATTCAATGACTATATCTATGAGAAATTGTGATACTGTAGAGTGTGGAAAATAATGGAATAATTGTCCATATGAGAAATAAAAAGAAATGTGTTCTGGGAGATGAATCCTTTTGATTATGCCTAATAAACAATCTCATTATATTATTAACAATTCTAATATGGGTGAGTGTCCTAAAAATTTAATAAGTGAAAATGGAGTTTCATGAATACCATTGAGTAAATAAGATTCAATTTTATTTATATCGAGAACTTGGGATGAATAATTAAAGGGAATGTCATGAATAAATGTTAAGTTGTTTTATTCATAGAAAAGAATAAAATAGTGAAAGTAATTAACAAGGAGAAATAAAGAGTATTATTTATGGATAATAGTATCATCATATGTTAAAATTTATAGTTTAATGTATTATGTGTGGGGAATATAAAAATTATGCAAGTCAATTCCATTTTCAAAGAGATTACACCTTGACTAATGAAAGAACTTTGTAATGAAAATCATTAAAGTAAAGTGACTAAATAGATAATGTAATGGTATCCATGAATTATGTTATAGATGTGTTATTTCAAATGATAATCTGGTTATATTAATCCTGAATCATCTATGGATTGTTCAACAATAATTTTTATTTAAGGATTTGAAAATATATTTTGAATGGTATATATAACCAATAGATGTGATTTAATTATAGGGTGATATTTTTGGAGAAAAAATGACTATGGGAAAGATAATTATTAATATTTTCTTAATGTTGAGTTCATAATTTTTATTTGGGATAATGAGTGATTATTAGTTGGGAACATATAATTAATCATATATATAAGCATGGGATTGAAACGTGATTTGGTGACAAAGTGATTAAAGTTATTTTTGGAAAATTTCACTATTCTGAAAACATTTTTTAGATGGAATCGATTCCTTTTTATAGAGGGGTAGTGAAAATTTGATAATTTAAGGATACATTTATTTAATTAAATATGGTTGAGGAATAATTTTTTTTGATTAATATGTGTCTGATGTTAAGAAAATAAAAGGACATTAAGATAATTTTATTTTTTGGAAATATATTAGTTGTATAGATAACCATAGTAGTTAAAAATTGATTTATTTATTAATAATATTTTTAATGATTTTCGTCATTATATTGGGAATTCTATTGAAATTAAAATAATATAGTTTTAGAAAAAGGAAAACTCATAGAATAGGAGACAACCCAACACATCCATCAATGCCGGATATCCTGAACCCACAACTAAAGGGAAAAAAGGCTGATGTACCTACCTCTCTCCAACATGATTTCTTGGATAACATACAATTGTTTTTATTTAATTGAACTATTTGATAGATAATTATTAAGTTAATTTTGGGAAGCATATAAAATTTTGTGGTAGACATGTTAGTTTACATAAAATATTTCCATATTTTTAGATAATACATGACTAAGGTATATTAATTTTTGGAATTTAAATAATATTTTGAGATCTAATATTTTTGAAATATTTGGTATTTTGAATTGTATAAATCATTCAATAAGAATATTTGGATTTTATCTCTTTATGGATATTTTAGAATAAAATGTCTTATTTATTCATATTATGGTATATGTATTTTAAATATTAACTTACCCTATACCAACCATTTTAGTTTCCATTAATATCTAAAGAAAGGAGGAATATGTATTTTCTTTTTTAGATTATTCAATATTTTATAAGTTTATATTAGCACTTAAATAGGGAAAATTTTCATCTGTAATACTCATCGTCTTGAGAAATAGATTATATTGTGGTGTATATTGATTAAAGGATGAAATTATATGTGACAAGTAAGTATATTTACCTATTTTATTAGTTTGTATGGTAAAGTGATTACTAAAATCTCAAAAAAGGATCATGGAACTAAAATTTTGTCCGATAATATTCATTTTTTATGAATCTATGGTCCTTTTCAAACTTCAATTATTTATGGTATTGTGGTTATTATCATTATAATGATCTTTAATTTTTTTTGTGATAAAGGTTCTCTATCACTCTCCATAAACATTTTAACAATATTTTTTTCCAAATTGTCCATATTTCCACTTTCTACTAAAGTTATCCTATTTTAAAATGGATTTATGTATTATTCCAGATGACCTTCATATTTCCATTTCTCAATTTTAAAAAGGAAGTTTTATTAAACATTTTCAAAATGTTGGTTTTCAATAAAGGAATTTTAAAATATCAAAACCTTGATTACTGACTGTAGACCATAGTGTTGCATTTTTTTCAATATCACTTGAACACACATCAAATGGGTCAATATGTGTACCAATATTTTCTCCCCATTATTGGAAACCAAATGAAAAATTTTAGTTGGGCATATTCAAAATCATGTTCTACTCCCAAAAAAATATCTTCTTGAATATTTCAGAGAGATGGATGACGTCACATGGTTCACTTAGAAAAAAGCCTTTAGTTAATCAACTATAAGTCTAATTAGGCTAACCTGGTGTAGAAAAAAAAGATAGATATGACCAAGGTTATCAATACTGTCCTTAAAAATCCATTCATGTGAAATCATGCTCAGAATGTATCAAATCATAACCAAGGGGTTGAAGATAATCAGATTTATCAATGAAATTCTAAATCCTTCACATACTTCGCCAAACATATTGAAGATCTCAAGTGAAAAGATGAATCTACTCTTTTCATCCCATCTTGTCATCAATCAAGAGCCCCCTTAATTGACATGATAAATACAATTAAGAATAATGGATGAAAGTGTGATTATAATACCTCAAGTTTCAACTTCTTGAGATAAAATGAATTTCAATATTTTCCCAGACATAATCCATGATATCATCTCCTATATATTTTCTCCCCATCAAGGGGTGCAATATCTTTGATTCATCATGGTGGAAAATATCATCACATATTCTTCACGATGTTCATGTTGATAATCTTATACTGTGGAATACATCAAGTTATTATCATATCATGGATAATGGGTCCAAATTTTTGTTCTCCACCTTGATCTTCTAACTATAATCTTGATAATGACCTTAACCTTCAATTACCTTCAATGTAAGAACAAATATACAAAATAATATAAGGGAATAAGATGTGACGAATGGGATATTATTAATGGGATCAACATGGATCATAATTTCTTCTCAACCCAAGAAATATTTTCCTTGTAGATCTAATGTGTTTGGTACTCTTCATGATGGTGTCTCGTCTCCATTTAATATTTGGAACAGACCCCACTAAACCTTTTCATTTGGTTTCCAATAAGTGGGAGAAAATATTGGCACACATATTGACCCATACAAAGTGCAGTGAAGTGATATTGACAACAAAATACAATGGGGGATATTATTTAGCATAGTGTTTCATTTATTTTCAATAAGGTGTAAATATGTGTATGGAAAGGTAGTTATGGAAGCTATGATGATGATTGATGTGGTGATGCTTAAAGTAATGTTGTTGAATCAAGGAAATTCCCACTTTGATTATGAATTGTATTGGTTGACAAATACTATCAATAATTGTTGGTTGAAAATGATGATCAATGATATGGGAATATATCATTGGTATCAATCTGATGATGTTGTAACAAAGATAATGATTCCTGGTGAATTGTTATGGATTCATAACATTAGATTCCACGCTTGGGAAATTCTTCGTATTGTAAAAATTCAGAAAATTCTAGAACTGATCTTTATTTCTATATCATGTGTCAAAGAATGACACATTGTTACAAAATTTGAAGAACCCAATGAAATAATCTATTTCATGACGAAAGTGGAAGATTCATCCAATGAATTCTAATTGGATTAAGGTTGTGAATTAAATGAGACAATTTTTTGTGCTGATCCTCAAAGAAGAAGAAATGTGTTTAAAAGAGAACAAATAACTCACAATAATTATTTCATGCATTATGCTTTAATGTATGAGATGAATAAGTGTTCAATGCATCATCTATTGTTTAATCAAAGGAGGAATATTGAAGATCTAGGATTTTTTATTCCAAAAAGAAAATTAGGATGATATATGAAGATGGAGAATGAGAAAGGAAGCATTATTGGGATTAGTATGGAATCTATTAAGTGAATTGCCCATGCATGGGATTTGTCGGAAGAAGGTGTCCATGCACTCATTATACACTTGGTTTTTAACCAAGTAGGACATAAATTAAAAAATATAGGCCAACCAAGAAGGCCAGCTGAGGAGCTCAGCCTCGGGCACATGCAAGACCTGAGGCTCAACCACGCCAAAGGGAAACCTCAATGCTAGCCCTGGAAGAGGCACAAGGAATTTGGGCCATGTATAATCCTGTAGGTACATTCATGGTGGTGAACCCATGTGGTGAGAGAATATATTTGGTGAAGAGTGTGCCCATAGGGTGAACACGGTATGAGGCAGTACCATGAGGGGGAGGGAGAATTATGAGTATATACTTCTGTGATTTGATTGATAAATCAAAATAGATCCACAATGTGTTTCTATATGGGATGGAATTTAAAAATGCGGAATCTATTCAAGCCATCCATCTGATCTTTCATGTAATCACGACCACACATCTCAATCTAGATATGAACATCTAATCACCACTGCTCGTATGATACCGCATCTTGCCTAATTGAATTGGAGCCATCCAATCTTCAACTGAGGGTCGTCTTCAACCATCATCCACCTGAAGAACTCCAGTGTGCTGTTTCAACTGATGGTGCACCACGATCAAGAATATGGCCACAGTTAATGATGAAAACTAGTGAAAATGGATCATTGGAAGAACACAATATCATGATTACATTAAAATTTTCTTGCATGCATCAAAATAATGAGATTGTACATGGCCAAAGAAACTGAAGGTGTGAGGCCACGTCATGAATCTTGAGTTCTCAAAGATAATCCTTGCATGAGTTCTTAAATGCATTCATGTGATGTTTTCATGTGAAATAAGGAGTCTGGGTTGAATAGAAACAAAACAAGATTTTGTCATATCTTTCAGCTGAATTTGAATATTTCAAATTCCAAATATCTTGTCTAATAAAATAATTAAATCCCATGGAATAATATGACTTATTTTAATGCATTATAATATGAAACCTTTACCTATAAAAGGATGAGTCCCTTGACTCATTCATATGGTTGAAAAAATAGAGAAAATCTCTTGTTTTCCAAAAAACAGAGCACTGATTGTTTATTAGAATCTCTATTATGCGAAGGAGAAGATATCTGAAAACATTCAAAAAGTTTAAAGCACTCTTGAATTGTCCTCGAAAAGAATAACCACACCTCTGTGCAAATAAGTAACCACAAACACACGACTATTTTTACTCAAAATTTCATTGTGCTTTGTGCGTTAAGAAGAATATATGGGTACATAACGAGTGCATTCAACCCTATTGTGCTTTGTGAAGACAGAACCAAGATCGACCTCGTGTTTTGTTAATGAGATCCATGCACACCTTTTGTGTGAAGGAACAAGTACTCATGAGACCTTTTGTTTCACTATTAGAAGAAGAATACCCTTGGGTTTTCACCTTTAATACAATGTTTATAGGGGTTCATTTTTTTAAGAATAAGGATATTTCATGAAGGTAGGAGCTAGTGTGTGCAAAACCTAAAGAAGAAAAAAACTGAGGTTTTTTTTTGTGAAAAATAAAGAAGGATACAAACCCATTAGAGTTTGAAAAATATAACATATAAAGAGGAATGTGCGTTTAAAGGTATGAACTCTTGCATGTACATGCATTCATGAATGATTTTTAAGAAGAGGAGAATGGTTGTACACATATACATACATAGGAATGACTTTAAGAAGCCCTAATAGTGAGAGAACATGTGAATAAGGAGAATGAATGAAGAAGAAAGAACACACACCAATGAATGAACCCATTCGGGTTTGAAGAAACACAAACTTATATTGAACCTAAACTCGATAATAAGTGTGTGTGTGAAAATAACCAAATAAAAGAAAGTGAGTGTGATATTAAGTGAGGAAAATAAGAGGAGTGTGTGTGAAAGAAGAAAGGGAAGAGATAATTCATTCCTGCATGTCCATGAACACATAATATATAATGAGTTGAATTAACAGAACATGTGCAAAATCATGAACCACACACATTGAATCTAAAATATTGATTTAAGTGAATTGTGTGTGTTTGGTTTTACAAGAAAGATAATAAGAATGCATGAAATCATAAATAATCACATGCATGTGTGAATAGTCAATGAGATATACAAAATAAGAAGTTTGGATGCCATGAAATTCATGCATGAAGTGAATGTGTATTGATACTGAAGCCAAATAGAATTAAAGAAGATCTTATATCTGAGTTGATAGTGTTTGAGAATCCAAGAAGGCGGACAACAATGATACCTTGAAGAATTATTCATTCATTCTTGAATAGGTTGTGTGAACTATCTGTACACACGTAAGTGAGGTCATGTATTCATCAGAGGAAGAAATAATTTCCTGAGCATTGTTGTACTATGGACTGATCAGAAAAGTGATCAGTGTTACTGAGCAAGGACAACAGACCTTCCCAGTGGCTGTTAAATTTTCTTGTAGAGATACAAAAGAAAGTGTGATTCATAAAGCCTTTTTGGGAAGAGTAGAAGATAATCTACATTGATTAAAAAAAGGACAAAGAAGGAATACGCTTGTGTGACTCGAGAGTTAAAAGAACTTTGTGTAATTCAAGGAGGAGAATAAGACTTCAATGAGACTCTGGAGAAGGCCAGTGGGACTCTAGTAAAACTATGGGAAACATTATAATGAACCTTCTGTGGGACTTAGGAGAGATATAGTGGGACTCTATATCGACTATTGTAATTGATAATAAGATTATAGTGGAGAATATATGTTTGGGAGAATAACCAAAAAAGTAAAGAGTAGGTCTTTGAAACGAACCTTGTAAATCCTAGTGTTTAGTGGCTTTACATTTACAGAATCATTCAAGGTAAGTTTTAGAGACACAAGAAGAGTGGATCAAGGCTTTAACCAACCATAGATATTTAATTGAAAATAATCAATTTGTAAAAATATTTAAAGGGATCACTAATTCACCCCTCCCCCTCTCAGTGATTCACACTGATCTGGGCACTTCACTAAGTATCAGATAAAGTTTTCAAAGAAAAAATTTATTAAATTAGGAAGAATATAACAGCTTGAGATTTTAAAATAACACCATGTTTGATATCATATACAAAAAACAATACTAAACTTAAAAAACCACGAAATATTGTTAATTTATGATTGTTATAAAATACCCATTGAATTATAATTTATTAATAGAAGTAATTGAATTATAATATATATATATATAAATTTCTTAATTAATAAACATTTATTGATAAATTCTTAAGAAATAAGAAATAAATTATTAGTAAAGTGATTTTATTCCTCAAAATATGTTTTCTTCAAAAATTGTTTTTATTGGTTTTTGAGAGTGAATATTGTAATTATTTTTTGGAAATTTTATAAATTTTATTTGGTAAGAAAGTATCATTTCTGAAATTATAATATCAAAATTATATTAGGGTGAAACTTTTAGATTTTTCTAAAAATTATTTCTTAGTGAATATTAATAAATATAGTTTTTTTATTGAAAATAGTTTTTCATTTATAGTATTTAGAAGTTTTTATTTTGTTTTAAAATGGTTGTAAAAGTTAAATTAGTTAACTAATATTATTAATAATAAAATTATATTAACTATAATTAATTTTAAATTGGATTTTGGCATAAAAGACTTCTCATACTTAAAGAATTTCTTTTTCTAGAAAATTGCTTTTCTTAGGGTTCTGTGGGTATACTATTAAATTAAATTATTCCACTTTTTTATATTGAATTATAAAAAATGGATTCCATATTTTGAATTAGAAATTTAAAATTTTCTAAATATGACCCTTTTATTTCTTATCATTATGAATAGTAAATATGGAAAATATTTGACGCCTTAGTAAGGGTAAAATGGATAAAACATGGTTAAAACATTGAGATATGGCCCCAAAATCAACCTAATAATTTCTAATATTACATTTTATTAGAGAAATTTTTTAATAGACACACCAAATATAATATATGTCATTTTGGCACATGTTTCCCTTGATAAATACATTTATATTATTATAAGTAATGAAAATTCCAATATGTCACTCTTGAATTTAATAAATCTAAAAATTATAAATAAGGATAAAAAGAGTATAATTTGAATTAGAAATGTTTATATTAAATATGAATTAATTTTTTTTATCATTTTAAAATATTTTTAATTTTTTATGATGTAATAATTACCTTTAATGCTTACCTAATGCCAAAATAGTGCTTATGAAAGCAGTAGAAAAATCAAGTAAATGATTTTAAAAACTCTAAAATTAATATTTTCTGTGTGAGATAAAGTGACCCATATATTTTTAAGATACATATAACATATTAGGGATGTGATAATGGTTTATATTAGAATTATATTTCTTCAATTTTTTCTCAAAGTTAAATTATGTGAATTGTTCTTAAAATGATAATAGCAATATTTTTTTAAATATATTCTACTAAATTGTTATTTGTTTTTAAATATTTAAATATGATATATATAGGTTTAAAAATGGTCTAAAATTTCATCCCATTTACATTTAGTATCCAATTTTCATCTTATAAATAAAATTATATACCATTAATATAGAAAATTTTATTACCACGGTTAAGGTTAAAAGTAGGTAACTAAGGGGTTAAACCAAAATATATGGTATAAAATGGTATATAAAATAGTCCAATTTTACTAATTATATTTAAAAAATATCCATGTTATATTTGATGAAATTTAATTTGGTAAAAATTTTACATTAGTTACACACATAGTATATTTTAATATTTATAATATTTTCATAAATGATATTAATGATATTTAATAATAAAAATTATTTTATTAAATGATTTAAAATTAGCCTAAATCATTTATTTTTCTAAAAATAATTTCATATGGTTTAAAATATATTACAAGGTCCATTTATGGGTCTGTAAAGACCCGAAAATTTCTAGGAAAATTTTTTCTTAAATACTTTGGAATTTTACGAGTCCGTGGTTTTTGACGGCACGTCATTTCAAGGCCCAGTGTGCCCAGAATAAATTTATGAAGTTTTTTTCAGGTACGTTCAGTAAACGTACGTGTGAGTTTTTCCATCTTTTGAACCGGAGCTCGGAATTAAAAACCAAGGACACTGATGAACTCGCTGTGCCGGTATTCGCTTAAGGAGACCTTCAGCTTGATCACAGTCGAGTCGGGGTGAAAATTGGTTTTCCGGGGTTTCGTGGGATAAAAATAAAATAAAATAAATATATTATATTTAAATTTTGGTTTTTGAAACTACTTTGGTGTGGGGACCACCCGACACTTGAAACTCCTCATTTAGTGAGGAACATTAAATGGGTGGTTACACAAGAGGTGTAACCACCCATTTAATGATATTTAATTATGTTAATCACTTAGCTCAACTTAATGTGGTTTTTGGGAGTGGAGTTGTGTTGGGGGGAAAGAGCATTTTTTGGAAAGGGGAGAGTTCTGTGAAAGGCTTATTGACGAAGAACAGTTATCCAACAACGAGCCTTCCAAGATCTTCTATGAATAATAATCTTTCAACAGAGATCGGATTCTGACAAGTCTCTGATGCTCAAGATCGGATACGAAGTGCGAGGCAGACGCAATGATCGACGTCAAATCCATCCTCTTTCCGTGACTTCGTCAACAAACAATGATTTGAGGTAGGGGGTTTATTTTAAAGTATGATAAATATCTATTTGTTAATTCCACTGGTTCTTGATTCTCAATAATGATGGTCAAACAAACATGGTCATCGATCTGCACATAGACCATGATCCTTTCTATTTTGTTCTCTGCACATTCTTTGTCTCCAAATAATTCAGTGCGTTAAAAACTCAATGTTTCATTGAATGCAGAATATGGATGTGGAGATCTCGACCCAAGGATCTAAAATATGCAATCGTCACAATTTTCCGTCTTAGAACGAAGATGCAGCGGCCCGAGGAAGGGGTGAGGTGGCGATGCGATTCCGGCATGTCTTCAAGACACGACTCCCAATGAGCTAGGCGGTGTGGCTAGCTTGAGGCACTGTAGCGTGGAAGGCTGGAGGCGCGGCGACCCGACTTGCTGAAGGTGGTGCCGACGGTTCTAGATGTGTGGAGGAACCCCCACCATTTGGGATGCAGGAGAAAAATCATGAAGGAATAAAATCGTGAATGAATGGGATTGGAGAGAGAAGGAATAAATTAAGTAAATTAAAAGAAAAATTAATGAAAATGAATTAATGAGGGAGAAGTCATTGAGGGGGAGCGAGGGTTTGAGGTGCGTTGTACACAACATAAAAAGGGGGAGAAAGCCACCCATAATTTCTTTTTGGTTTAAATATATTAATAATAAAATAAAATCAATTAAAATGGAAATTTTAATTGAGAGGTACCTCATGTGCGTGGAGAGTCTTGTTTTGGGTAGATTTTGTGTGTTAATGATATAATAAAATAATGTTTTTTTGTGTCTTGAAACCTTATTCTCGACATAAGTCCTTCAAACGATGTCAGAATGAAGATCCATCAACGGCGATGTAAATCTATCTTTAAGACATTCGATTCAAGTCCTATATTGGATATTAAATTCTGATCTGTAGCTCGGGTCCACAAAACACCCAATATTAATATTAATATTATTATTGTGGGATCTTGTATTCGACTTATCTTCCTCATATGATGTTGAAATGACGAACCATATGCTGCACTGAAATTCTTGATATGAGGAAGTCATTTTGAGATACTCCAGGTGAATTTTAGAGAATGTTGGAGTTTGGCTGGGTTGGATCGTACTCGAATCCAACCGCGCCCTCGGCACTAAAACACTTATAACTCTCAGACCGGGCGTCTGATTGACACACTGTCAGTCGCGTTGGGTTCCTTTTGATGAGACATAACTTTAGGGTACATCAACTCTGTGCTTTGTGATAGTTTATGTAACTACCCCTTTGCTCGAGGAGCGGACCCTCTAGGAATCGAGCGTGATGTGTGCGGGAACCCTAGAGCTGGCTACGACTGCGATGAATACCGTACGAGAATCCTCTGTGGGTTCGACGATGAAGAAAACTGTACTGGAATCCTCCATGGGTTCGACAACGATGAATACTGTTCTTGTATCCTAATTGGGTTCGACAGTATTGACTTGTGTTCTTGTATCCTGAGTGGGTCCAATAGAGTAGCTGGTCTTGTATCCTAAGTGGGTCTGACAGCTTAGCTGGTCTGGTATCCTACGTGGTTCTGACAACTTATATGAACCAGTGAATATATATGATCATATCTATCGCAATACGAAAGATGTATACCTGTGTGAGCTGATTTTTGACAGTCAATGATTATCATATATGTGATTGACTTCTTTCCTGTGTGGACTGGGGTTGTGCTCGGGCTCAAGAGTTCGAGCCGAACTGTGTTGATATCTTAGGTATATGTATGGGAATATACCTATGTGGAGTTGATTGATACTTCGTGAATGTATTGTTCTTCTGTAGTTTATCATTCGTGGATTCATGGAGACCTTCAGGGGTCTTGGGGTCCCTACTGAGTATCGTATACTCACCCCAGCACGGGCTATGCCCACACCTCATTGTGTTGGATGTAGACGTCGGACATCGTTGACTGAGGAAGAGAGCAAGCCAGGACCGGACGGTACCTAGAGGTGGACACCACGACGAGACGGTATACGGATAGTACCGATAGACGTGGAGTGCTGAGGTGAACACATGTACCTACCCTTCAAGTAGGATACTCGGCGGACATTCCAGGAGCTGCCCTTTTTAGCTACTGTCCCTTTTTCAGTTGTACTTGCTTTCCGTTGTACCTATACTTTACTATTGGGATTGTATTTTCAGCCCCCTTTACTTTCAGCACAACTTTTTGTGTACAATACTGCTTAGTGCTTACTTCAGTTGCTTACTCTGTTGTGTTTGTTTACTTTTATAAATGCAATGCCTTCCCAGTATAGGGATTTATGCCTTTGGTGATAGTCGCCAGCCCCTGGCCTATGGAAGACGGTCTTGGGGTAGTCACGACATGGGCCCCGAGGATGGGTCGTGAGAAATTGGTATCAAAGGAGTGGGTTCTATCGCAGAACTTAGGACTCTGATCTTTCTTAATGTGAAGAAATAGTGTTAATAGTATTGAGTGTGGTTTTCAGTCCAGGGAGTCCAGTGTTGGTGCGATGACCGACATATCCATATACCAAGACCCTGACGTCTGATTTCCAACTTAGTGCACGAAAACACTGATTACGTGTGTTTTTCAAGAGTTTCCTTTGTGGTATCTTTGATTCAGCTCACCAGGTATAAATTATTGACCGTGGCACACCTGTTCCTTATCAGGATTCTGCTGCGCAGCCAGCCAGCTAGGGTTCCCAAAAGAGTACATGATGATGAACCGCTAAGTGACGAGGCTACGGTGGAGGACCCTCTTACTATGTTGGCACCTTCGTGTGGTGTACCAGCACCACCACCACCTGTTGGGCAGAAGATCCCACCAGTTGCATTGGAGGACTATGCACGCCGATTGAGCGCGTTGCATGGGTTCCAGCGGCAAAGGCCTCCGAGGTTTTGAGGCGAGACAGATTCCCAGGCAGTAGAGGACTGGGTGGAGGTGATTACTAGAGTTTTTTTCCTATTTGAGAGACTATTAGAGTAGATGTTGATCTTAGATACTAATATTTTTCATTAAGTGACCATGAGGATGGCCCACATAGTGACGAGGTTTCGGTACTTGGACCGTTTTCTGAGATAGAACCTTCGGGCAGTGTGCCTACTATATCACTGCCCATTGGTCAGCATACACTTCTGGTGGTACTGGTAGATGACACTTGTAGGGTTAGTTCCTTACATGTGTTTCATCACCAGATATCCCTCAAGCTCCAAGGCGAGCCCGACCCATAGGCAGTTGAGGACTGGCTTGAGGAGGTGGTTGAGAGTTTTCTAGAGCTTATACAGCTTTGGAAGGATGATGTGTCGGTAGCTGAGTATTCATCAAGGCATAAAGATATTTACTGGTACTCGATGAATATGATATGTGCTTTAGTTCTCGTACCTCTGAGAGAGGTATGTTTAAGGATATCTGAGCCAACATTTTTTTCCTCTATGCATTCCTACTTATTTTAGGGTGCTAGAGAGAACCTTTGTGGTTTATTGTTCATTAGCTAAGCGGAAAAAACAAGTGAATGTTAGCAGTTAGAAAGCATGAAACTGGTGCTAGTCTCAGATACTTGAGCATGTAGAATGTTTTGATAAGAGGAAGTGTTAAAGACAAATAAATCTGCACCAGGGTAGCAGACATGGAAGCAGAGCTGGAGGGCAGGGGAAGAGAATAACTGCATGCAGTCAAAGAGGGTGACCCAAGGGATCTAGGAATGATTTGAGATACGGTCTATGTCTACTACTATATTTCTTATCAATAGACATAAATACGAATCAATCCTTCCTTCCATGAATCTTTTCTCTGTCCTAGAGTTTCTGGTTAAGCCGTTGACTTGACCCTCATGTCTGGAGATAACTTTGGGAGGAGACTCGATAATCACACATACAACGATGGTGTAATCTGACCCTTGAGGCAAGAGTTTCGGTTAGAACCTCTTGGTGGTAGCATCGAGGCATTCCGACATTTGGGTATGGACTAGGAAACCACAGTTCATACACAGATTGAATATATTAGGAAAAAAGGTTGTGGTTTATCTACAATGTTGAGATGGGGTTTTCCTTGGTCGGCGAAAAAGAAAACCTAGGCAACACAGGATGGAATTATTCATAAGAGGGTGCAGTGGATTCACTCATGAGTCAGTCAAACATCTCCAGAGATGAAAATATTCTTTGTGGATCGTGATAGAGAAGACTTTCTATAGTCTCTCACAGTCACTTCCCACTTCTTCAGCAAGATAGGGAAGTGTAGCATGGGGACGCGGACTGTGAGACATGATGTGCTTAGATATCCTCAGGGCAGGAACCCGAAGGATTTTCTAAAGGTGGGGAGCACATCATTCCTTATAGAGGATGTACCATGGTACCAGTTCCATTATAGGAGGAGGTGTTGAAGAAGTTTCAACTTCCCCTCTAGCAATACATCTAGGAGTGGCGAAGATGTGTCAGGACCTCAGACGACAGCACTGGTGGCCGGGTATGAAGAAGGTTGTAGCAGAGTCTGTTTCGCGATGCCTCACTTTTCAGAAAGTTAAGGTAGAGAACAAGGTACCAGCTGGCTTGGTAAAACCCTTATAGGTCCCAGAGTGGAAGTGGGAAGGGATATCCATGGATTTTGTGAAGGGGCTTCCATATACATCCAGAGGACATGACTCTATCTGGGTGATCGTAGAACGACTCACCAAGTCAGTCCACTTCCTACCGATTAGAGAGAAGGGCTCAGTAGAGAGGTTGGGACGTCACTACATTCAGGATATCATACGGATTCATGGTGTTACATTGACTATCATCTCTGATCGAGATGCTAGTTTCACTTCCCGAATATGGAAGGGGTTATAGGAGGCTTTTGGGACATAGCTACGTCTGAGCACCACCTTCCATCCTCAGACAGATTGTCAGACTAAGAGGACCATTCAGACTCTCAAAGACATGATCTGTGCATGTTTACTCAAATTTGGTCGCAGTTGGGAGGATCATTTACCCTTGGTGGAGTTTGCGTACAACAACAGCTACCACTCCACCATCAGGATGGCACCATACGAGGAACTATACGATCGACCTTGCAGATCACCTCTATGCTGGACTGACCCGAGGGAGTCAACACATGTAGGACCAGAGATGGTTCAGGATACGATGGAGAAGGTGCAGATCCTCCAGGAATGGATGAAGACTGAACAGAGCAGACATAAGTCCTATGATGATAGAAGATGGAGACCAATGGAGTTCGAGGATGGTGACCACGTCTTCCTATGGGTCTCACCTTGACGAGGTCTATGGAGATATGGACAGGGTAGAAAGTTATATCCGTGCTTCATTAGGCCGTTCCAGGTCCTCAGCAGGGTAGGTGAGGTGGATTACCTCCTGGCCCTTCCACCTTAGTTGCACTGGGTGCACGACCCGTCCCACATCATCGACCATGGGGAGTTGGACATCGATGAAGGGGTGACATTCACAGAGGTCCTACTAGAGATTGAGGATCAACGGGAGCGGGTCCTAAGTGGATGGTCGATTCCTCTGGTGTGCATTCGCTGGAAGCACGAGAACCTCTAAGAGAGAACTTGGGAGTGGGAGGCTCTGATGCATGCTCAGTACCCTCATTTATTTCCCTAATGTGTGTAGTAGCTTTATGAGGACGTAAAGCCCTGAGGTGAGAGTAATGTAAAGTCCTAGAAATTTCAAGGAAATTTTTTCTTAAATACATTGGAATTTTTTGAGTCTTTGGTTTTTGACGGCACCTGATTCCGAGGCCCGGTGTGCCCGGAATCAATTTCTGAAGTTTTGTTCGGGTACCTTCAGTAAACGTACGTGCAAGTTTTTATATCTTTTGAACCGGATCTCGGAATTGAAATCCAAGGAAACCGATGAACTCGCAACGCCAGTATTCGCTTCAGGATACCTTCGACTAAATCACAGTTGAGTTAGGGTAAAAATTGTTTTTCCTGGGTTTCATGGGATAAAAAATAAAATTGACTTATTATTTAATTTTTATTTAAATTTTGGTTTTTGAAACTCCATTGGTGTGGGGACCACCCGACACTTGAAACTACTTATTTAGTGAGGAAAATTAAATGTGTGGTTACAGAAGAGGTGTAACCACCCATTGAATGATGTTTAATTATGTTAATCACTTAACTTAAATTAATGTGGTTTTTGGGAGTGGAGTTGTGTTGGGGGAAAGAGTATTCGTTGGAAAGGGGATCGTTCTGTGAAAGGCTTGTTGAAGAAGAATAGTTCTCCAATGACGGGCCTTCTAAGATCTTCGACAAAGAACACTCCTTCAATGGAGATCATATTCTGACGAGACTCTGATGCTCAATCTCAGATAAGAAGTGCGAGGCGAACACAATTATCAACGTCAACTCCATCATCTTTCCGAAATGTCATCAACAAACAATAAATTGAGGTAGGGGTTTATTTTAAAGTATGGTAAATATCTATTTGTTAATTTTTCTTGTTCCTAATTCTCAATGATGATGGTCAAACAAACATGGTCATCGATATACACATAGACCATGATCCTTTCCATTTCATTCTTCACGTGTTCTTTGTCGCAAAATAATTTATCATGTTAAAAAATCAATGTTTTGTTGAACGTGAAATATGGATGAGGAGATCTCAACCCAAGGATCTCAAATATAAAATCTTCACAATTTTCTGGCTTAGAACGAAGATGCAGCAGCCCGCGGAAGGGGTGACATGGCAATGCAATTCCGGCGTGTCTTAAGGACACGACTTCTGACGAGCTAGGCAGTGCGGCTGGCTTGAGGCACAACAGTGTGTCAGGATGGAGGTGCGGCACCCGGCTTTCCAAAGGTGGTGCCGACAGTTCTGGCTGTACAGAGTAACCCCCACCGTTTGGGATGCAGGAGAAAATTTTTGAAGGAATAAAACCGTGAATCAATGGGATTGGAGAGAGAAGGAATAAAGTAAGTAAATTAAAAGAAAAAAAATGAAAATGAATTAATGAGGGAGAGGTGATTGAGGGGGCACGGGGGTTTGAGGTGCACTATACACAAAAGAAAGAAATCCACCCATAACTTCTTTTTGGTTTAGATATATTAATAATAAAATAAAATCAATTAAAATGGAAATTTTAATTGAGCGGTACCTCATGTGCATGGAGAGTCTTGTTTTTGGGTGGATTTTGTGTATTAATGATAGAATAAAAAAATGTTATAATTTTTTTTGAGTCTTGAAACCTTATTCTCGACATAAGTCCTTCATACGATGTTAGAATGAAGATCCTTCAGCGGCGATGTTACTCTATCTTTAAGATGCTCGATTCAAGTCCAATATTGGATATTAAATTCTGATCTGTAGCTCAGGTCCACAAAACACCCAATATTATTATTATTAATATTATTGCGGGATCTTGTATTCGACTTATCTTCCTCATACAATGTCGAAATGAAGAACCATCAACGACACTGAAATTCATGAGATGATGTTGTCCTTTTGAGATACTTCACATGAATTTCAGAGAAAGTTGAAGTTTGGATGGGATGGATTGTACTCGAATCTAACCGGGACCTCGGCACTAAAACACTTATAACTCTCAGACCGGATTTCTGATTGACGCGCCGTCAGTCACGTTGGATTCCTTTTGATGAGACAGAACTCCAGGGTACATCAACTCTGGAATTTTTGATATTTGATGTAATGAACCCTTTGCTCAAGGAGCAGACCCACCTGGAATCAAGCGTGCTATGTGTGGGAACCCTAGAGCTGGTTGCGACTACGATGACTACCGTACTGAAATCCTACGTGGGTTCGACGTCGACGACAACTGTACTGGAATCCTCCATGGGTTCGACAGCGATGACTACTGTTCTTGTATCCTAAGTGGGTCTGATAGTATTGACTTCTGTTCTTGTATCCTAAGTGGGTTAGACAGAGTAGCTGGTCTTGTATCCTAAGTGGGTCTGACGGCTTAGCTGGTCTAGTATCCTATATGGGTACGATATTTTATATGAATCAGTGACTACATCTGATCATATCTATCGAAATACAAAAGATGTATACCTGTGTGAGCTGAGTCTTGACTATCAATCATTATCATCGATGTTATTTACTTCTTTCCTGTGTGGACCAGGGTTGTGCTTGGGCTCAAGAGTTGGAGCCGAACTGTGTTGATAACTTAGGTATATGTATGGTAATATACCTAAGTAGAGTTGATTGTTACTTATTGAATGTATTTATCTTCTGTGGTTTATCCTTTGTGGATTTGGGAGACCTTCGGGGGTCTCGGGGTCCCTACTGAGTATCGTATACTCACCCCTACATAGGCTATGCCTGCACCTTGTTGTGTTGGATGCAGACGCCAGACAACATTGACAGAGGAAAAGAGCGAGCCAGGACTGGACGATACTCGGAGGTGGACCACACAGTGAGACAGTACACGGAGAGGACCGATAGACGTGGAGTGCTGAGATGGACACCTATACCTACCCTTCAGGTAGGATACTCGGTGGATGTTCCAAGAGCCGACCTTTTTAGATGTTGTCCCTTTTTCAGTTGTACTTGCTTTTCATTTTACCTATACTTTACTGTTGGACTTGTATTTTCGGACCCCTTTATTTTCAGAACTACTTTTTTGTGTATAATATTGCTCATTTCTTACTTCAGTTGCATACTCTGTTGTGTTTGTTTACTTTTATAAAGGCAATGCCTTCTTAGTATATGGATTTATGCCTTTGGTGCTAGTCACCAGCCCCTGGCCTATGGAAGGCGGGCTTGGGGTAGTCACGACATGGGCCCTGAGGACGGGTCGTGACATGGTCAAATTTACTTTTATGATAATTTTTATAACCCATAAGGACTAGAAAATGTCGATATTGTGGTAATTTGTAAAAGGGTTAAGAGGGGATTAAAACAAACTAATAAGGGTTAGAAAATCACATAAAATTGTCTAAATGTTATTGGATTAGAGTATTTATACATACAATCCACATTTCTTCTAAATATATCACTTTTAATCCACATTATTTTTAAAAATAATTTATCTTAATTTATACTATATATAATCATTAAGGTGCCCCTCCCCTCACTTATAAAAGAGAAACTCTTCTCATTCATTATTCATAATGTTTGATCCTTATATCATGAAAAATAACATACATAATATAATACTATATTATTAAAACACACTGTAGATCATATTTTATTACTGAAAGTCTGTCCTTTTAAGGCTTAAGGAGTACACCAAAAAGGGTTTTCAAAAAAATGTTTTAACTCTTAATTGAGTACTTTCAATTTTATTTATTTTTATACCTCATATAAATATTTAGTATTAATCATAAAATAATAACTTTAGAACACCCAACATACTATAATTTTTTTTTATTTAATCACCCTTATCATCCAATATTCCATCATATTGGAAGTGAAAGTATATCTCGTGCGTATGTGTGGGATAACGCCTCGGCGTAGCGATACAATTTATTTTCTATAACAATCATTCATGGATGCTTATTATGATGGGTTTAAAATTTACATATTATATTTTTGATATAATTACTAATATATAATTATAATATCATATCTACTTTCTTAACTTCCCATCCATTGGAAAATGACAACATCACCTATGCATACGTGTGGACTATAACCTCCATAAATTGATGCGATTTATTTTTTATTTATGCATTATAATGAAGGTAATAAGGATGAAAATAATATATATATATATATATATATGATATATATGATACTATAATTATTTTTTAAAGGTGATTTATTATTTTCCTTTATTTACAGTGGTCAAAAAGTGATAACAACGTTCATGCGTACGCACAACCTACCATCTCTATTAACTGTGTAATTTATTTTTCTATCTATAACATTTATGGATGAATATAAATATATATAATTAATATATATTATATTTATATCATGATTAAAATTCTAGATATGATGTAATCATGATCAAATTATATGGACTATGAATTTTAAACAAAAATATGTATGAGAAACGAAGTTTATATCATTTGGAATAGTGATTTTAGCAACAAATTATTAATAAACAGGAGATAATATATTATAATTAAATCATATATGTTATGATATTTATATTAGTATGATTTTTAATAAATTTATAATATACCTATATTTATTCTAAGGGAGGTTTTTATGCACACAATGAAAGAAAATACTTGAAGTATGTGATTTATGTTTCAGTCCCATTTTAATCAAGAGTATTTATTCATGAATTTAAATTGAGGATATATTATGATTGTTATATGATAAATATGTTTCATTTTATTCTCCTATAGTTATTTATTTATTTTTCAATAAATATTACAATATTCATTTTTGTGGTACTTAAAATGACTGGGAAAATGTTTTTAAGAAAAACTGACTTTATTTCCTCATTGGTCGAGAATATTTTTCTTCTATTTATATATATTCTATAAAACGATTAAAATAATGTTTTAAAATTATTTAATGACTTTTAAAAGTAATTTTATATAATTTTTAAATTTTTATAGAAATATATAAAAGCAATCTTCTTGTTTTTTTCCAAATAAGGATCTTTAGAATTTTTACAAAAAAATGTTAAAGGAATCTTAATTTTAACATACTCAGTATGAACAAAATTTTACATAATAAAAACTACTCATTTTATTAATGATTCCTTTAAAATTTCCCATAGTTATTTTCAAATAATTTTTTTCCATTTTATTTTTTAATATTTTATATTTTAAATAAGTTATTTGAAAATTAAAATGGTATTTTCTTCATGAAATATTTTAGTGATATGTTAAATAAATTTTCATATAGGATAATATATTTTTATGTTAATTATGTTATTCCAAAGATATTATATAATGATACCATCCTTATCCTTCCACTATATGGTTTATGATAAATTTTTTTATGAAAACAATTCTTTCCATAGGTTATTATTTGATGAATCAATTTAATGTTTATGAAACTTGTTTCCTTTACATAGGTTATGTTATGATTCAATAATTAATATTTTATGATCTTGTAAAATGAACATGTATGGTTTTATTAATTTTTTTGGTGGTCCTAAAATTATGCATCCCTCTAATTCATTTGTAAAATCCATATATATCATGAAATAATTATAGGAAATGAGTTAATTTTCTTGATCCACTATGGGAAATAGTTAAGGATATATTCTATTTATAATAAAAAAGTTGCAATGTATAATCCATTATGATATAAAAATTGGTGTTGATTCTTAATCCACATTGATTTCATGGTCTTGGTAGTAACCATGACATATGGAATGGATTATATTCATATTATTTTTCTATAATTTTTATGACATGTCATAATGAGTATGATTTTAACCTATGGTTCATGATTGAATTATGATGATTCCTCACTATTATGATTCATTTCTTTTAAAATGATAATTTTTTATTCTAGGATTCATGTTTATGATCTATGAAAAATTATTTATGAACTATTAATATTATTTTCATGATCACATACCATTATTATTATCTAATTCTTTCACATTATCATTGATTTATATCTCCCATGTTTTACATTAACGAGTAGCTGAGCTCACCATTTATTATGTTTCCTCTCCCTAGGTTATGAATAATGGTTTTATGTGGGTTATGAATAGAAGTTTTAAAAGTGAGAAGAACATTAGGAAAGATTAAACTTAATGTACTAATTTTTTTTATATATATAGTCTTTGAGGACACAATTTATAAAGTTCTATCATGGATCGTAATGTTATGTATGAAATATTCATCTAAAATGTTATAATATTTATATATATAATGTTTGGGTCATTATAATCTATGATATTTTTTTGGGATTTTTTCAAAATCACCAACTATTTGTGAAGTTTTCCAAGTGTAAGTTATAGGTTTGTGAGGTATATTTATTCAGACATCTCATTTCTCAGTTTAATATAATCATGGATCCTCATAGTATTGAGGCTAATTTTTCTTTTTTATCCCTTGATAATATAATGGAGGTGTAGATTTTACTTAGTATTGATAACTAATATTGGTGTTTTATTATCAAATTCTATCATTTTTCATCTCCTATAATATATTTTATTAAAAAGATTATAATTTTTTGTAGAATAACAAGTGTGAGGATGCATTTGAGTATTTGAAGAATAAGTTGGTCAAATATATAATTATTTAGTTTCTAGAAGAGGGAATTGTTTTTGAGTTTTGTTGTGAAACATTTCATATCATATTGAGTTATGTTATGATGTAATAGATAGTGGTTTCCTTTCATAAGTATCCACTATTATATCATCCTAAAAAAGACTATACTACCCATGATACTATGCTTGATGTAGTTTTGTTTTGTCTAAAGTTATGTTCTGATTACCTCATTAGTGGGCGCACTGTGTTATTCATAGATTATAAGATATTGAAGTTTATCTTCTCCCAATGTTATTAAAACTTGATAATACAAAGGTGGATGGAATTATTATAGAGTTTTGACTTAAATACTTCTTATAAACTTTGTAAGGGGAATGTTTTGGATGATTTTCTAAGTAGTAAGTCACTTAGAGATGTCATGTGTGATTCTTGAGATGATTAAATGATTATTAAGGATATATTAGTGATGAAGATTATTATTAAAGTAGTTGATGATAAAAAATTCCCTTATCAGATGATATTGGAGTCATATTTGGTGAAGTAGGTTGAGGATTCCTAGTTGGGGGATCATGAAGTGGAGGTTTTGAGAGATTGAGTTTTTTGTGTGGAAAATCTCCTAAGGGATCGTTATAGTATAATTGGTATCAAAATTTATTTCAAGAGGATATTTTTATTCCTTTATATATGAATGATTTAGTTCTTATCATGTTAAAACCTTCTATTTGGTGGTACATCCAAGTGTGTTGAAGATGTATCATGCCTTACGAGATTAGTTTTGGTGTTTTGGAATGAAGTTATTGGTTTTCAAGTTCATGTATAAATAATAAGTTTTCCTTTGGGTGAAGGATGGGAAAATTTTTCCTAGTGTATTAATTCATCCCAAAACTATTCCCTAATGGAATTGGTAATATATTTTCATTAAATCAATGACTAGTTTTCTTGAGCTCATGGTGGATGTGATGATATATTTTTTATTGTAGATCACATGATGAAGTCATCTCACTTATTTGGAATTAAGGAGTCAATCTCAGTGGATATTTGTTCAAGATAGTATATGGAGGTTGTGGTGAGGCTCTATGGGGTTCTGATAATGATCATCTTTGATTGTGATCCCACTTAATCTCCTATGTGTGGAGAGGTTGCAATAATGATTTTTTTTCTCATAGTTATGACATAACACATCAATTTATCAGTAGGATTACAGTCTGACAGATTCAATTGTATATAAATTAGAGGACCCATTTCATGCATAAATTATGGATTTTAGAGATTTGTGGGTAAGGTAAATACCCTTAGTGGAGTTTCAATTTAATTAAATTTATTCCTCTACCATTATGATGGATCTTCTAAAAGTGATGTTCGAATGATCCTTCTGATCACTATTTTATTAGACCAAGGTTGGACTGTTTACAATTCTCAAAATATTATTTTAGTGTAAGATATATAATTTTATTGTTATTTTTGAGTAAATAAAGGTGACATGTGATATTTATAAGTCATATGAGGATCATAGAAGGTGGAATATAGAATTCAATGTTGGAGATCATGTTTAACAAACTGAACCAAAATACCATCCAAATCACATTTGAGAAAATACAGTACAAAATTGAAAAGAATTATTAATCCCCTTGGGCTAGTGACAAGAACCTAAGCATCTAGAAACCAAATTTTGGAATTATTTCAACCACAGGAGATAAAATTAATCAATGTACACTATTTAAATATCACTATATAAATAAATCAATAAAATAAAATCATGGTATAAAGATACATTATAAAAATTGGAAATAGAATGAAACTACTAAAAAACCGTCTCTTGGATATCCATGAACATCCTCTATGACACATTATCCTTTCATTGAACAAAAATCATGAGATCATAAGGGAAGAAAATGAGGACACAAACACTTGAAATAATATCATAATAACTGAAGACACAAAACAAAACAAGTAAAACATAGGATAGAGGGTCCAACTGGGTTTTAAAAAATATTCTATGAAGTTACGTAATAAGGTAATACAAAAATGATAAAAAAGTATAAAATATTGAGAGTAAAAAGATTTAAATTTCATGAATGGAAATGAATATAATATAATTAAGCTAAAATAATATTGGATTTTAAACATGGAAAACTAAACATTTAAAAATCTTTTATGAAACCAAAACATGAAACATTATATTTCCTCATTTAAAAACTAAACCTCTTCTTGAAAATATTTGGAAACCATTACATAATCTAAAGTCGGAAAAATAAAGAAAGGTAATAAAATTGATCAATTATCAATAAGTTGTATAGGACTCAATGCAACCGAGTGAAAGTGAGACATATCAATTAACATATCCATCAAGAATGTAAACAAATAATTTAATTCAACTACAGTTCATGGTAGTGGCAATGAACACTTTCGGGTATTGGATATCAAGTATAATGATGTCATTGGTATGGCATAGATATGATTGTTAGTCTTCCATAATCAAGATAATCAATAAACCATCATTAATGATCATTGGGATTATTTTAAGTCTCACAAGTCTCAAGCATACCATATCTACAAACACCCTCTTTCATAGCCACACACCCATAGCCTGAACCTATCATGCTCTCTGTAGATCAACTATATGTGGTGTGATTCCTCTAGAAAATCATATATCTTGTTCAAATAATTTAACTTTCAAGGTTCCCATGACCATTTAAATAATTCTAGGGATACAATCTGGTTTCTAGGATCACATGGGGATTCTTATAAATGTCAATATGGGCCTAAACCCTTAACATTTCAATAATTCTCAGTTTATATCTCTTACCCACCCCCAAACTCCCTCAATGTGAATAATACCATTATCAACCCCCATAAATGGAAAGAACAAGAATCATGTAAGTCATAATAAGTGATTAACAGATGATATGATCATCATAAAGTGTCAAATGAGAAATCAAATATCATTAATTTCAAACAAAGCCTTTATTTCAATTCAACATTTGAAAGGGTAATCACACTCACTTACTTTCATGAGTTATTATCAAAATTCCAAATGATCCATTATTCCAAAAAATTTCATTCAAAACATTCCTAAGTAATTCAAAGATGTTTTAAAATTTAAATGGATTGAATTAATTTTAAGACATGAGCCAACATCTTTTTCCACTTGAAAAAATAAATCCTTATAGATCACGCAGGGATACACATTTTATAAAAAAAGAAGAATAATGAAATTAGGATCCTTATCATTTAAAAAATTAAACCATTAAAAAACACGTGGAAAAAATTTCATAAATTATCCCCTTTCATTTAAGTTCATGTATTTCTCTTTAGAAATTTATATTTGGCATAAGACCTCACTTTAACAATAACAGCCTTTAAAATCTCATTAAAAAAGAATCAATATCCATTATAGAATTCATATATGTATAATAGTGGGAGGAAATCCAGATCATAACAAAGAAAATCTAGATCATAACAATTTTTTCCATGATATGTTCAATTTATAGAGAAAGGATAAAATAATCTTTCATGATGAATTTAAAGATAAACATTCATAGAACTTGTATTGGAAAATAAGAAACATATATACATGATTTTTTCTATCAAAAAGGAATTAAAAAATAAAGGAACTACATAGAAAACATACCTAATAATTTCATAGAATCTCAATATACCGAATGAAAAAATGAAATGGAACCATATTTTTTTCTATCATCACTAAACAAAAATAATTCTTCTAAATGGTATATCACAAATTTTAGGGCACTGATGGTTTGTATATTTTTTAAAATAAAAACACCATGCATTTATAGTAATTGAACCCCAAAATTTTAAAAAATAATTTAATATTCAGTTTAAATAAAATACTGAATGTGATGGTTTTAGAAACATTTTAAATAGGATTTAAAACATTCAAAATGGGTTAAATAATCATTTTACACAATTTCTAGCATTTTAAATTGGTATAATGGTGTTGTAGGTTGATCTGGGTGATTTACTAATGGAAAAATATATTTTAATAATATAATACTCGAAAAGGAAACTTATTAATGGTTATATAGTTTACCCTTACTCAGCTAATATGTGTCACATAAGTCTAAGAAGTTTAACCTTATGTAGCAGATAAACCCCAGACTACCCTTACGTAGCTCTGGTGTTACCATAATGCATCCTCTGAAAACACATCATTAACCTTATGTAAATCTAAGATATCTTTGTGTATACTTTAGAAAAACCAATGCTTCACTGACATAAGATACAAAACACAATTACGTGGTACCCTTACATGATTCGACACCCTTACACAGTACCCTTATATTAGGTGGCACCCATACACAATACACTTAAATAACCCATATAAAAGCTTGGTTACCCATACACAATATTTTGGATTACCCTAAAAAAATACACGATTGTCCATATACAGTGCATAAAAGTACAACATTACCCATATGTAGTGATATGATATAGTTACATAGCGCATATTCAACAGATTTTACACTAAATAAATTACAATATAAACTACCCATTTACTTTAAAATAAATCTTAAACATATCCTTGACCTTAGAAAACACAAAGAAATAAGGATTCACCCTTAAATAGCTTATAAAAACCACCCTACATAATTATAAGAGGAAATTTACCCTTATACACAACTTATTCCTTTCATAGTGGTAAAAATATACATATAATGTATTAATATTCTCTAGAAAAATTCATTCAAAATAAAACAAAAAAGTTTATAAATTACTATAAAAATGTGGATGTTACAATTATCTCCACTATAAGGATTTCAACCCCCAAAAATATTCAATTCCGAAAGATAGAAAAGGCATGACTAATAGAACTCCCACACTCAACTTGTGAGGAGGATGGTCTATGAAACAATATAAGACTTTCCAAGATATTTTCACATGACAGAATCCAAAATAAACACATGTTTAAAAACAAATACTCAATATCACTAAGAGAAATATAAAAAAAACTGGAAAGAACTAAAGACCTAGCATAAGAAACCCCACTATAAAGAATACCCAAATTGGTGGAATATTTTGAAAAACATTAACCGAGATACACCTCATTTTCTCAAACAAGATACATAAATCATCCATTAAAAAAATAATATAAGATCCTAAAATGAATCCTTGAGGAATGGGATATCCAAAACACCTCAACGATTCCCAAAGGAATCAAATCTCTTGATATCCAAAGTGATCCAACCACAAAAAGTAACGTATATAAATTAAATGTATTCATACCCTATGAAATTACTCAATGGTAACCTTGGATTTTTAACACCTAGCCTCACCCATCGATGACCTCATCAAATCAAACACCAATACCCTTAGATGCTTGGTTTATCAAGAATCCACAATCTCTTTATTAACCATGTAAATTCTCAAATCATTTTCAAGTAAAACTAGAAACAGCTTGAAAAAATATGTTAATTGAACATACTAGGAACCACACTCTCATGTGGGAGATCATCCATTACGTTAGGGTTAATTTCCAACCATCAATTCAAAAAAACAGGATACCAATAAAAACAAACAACTGAATGGTATCCAATAATGAAATTATGTAGACACCCATAGAAGGGAAAAATGTGTGGGATATCAAACAAATAAAATCCTTAATATATATGTGTTCTCAATACAAGATTACAGTCCATCTCTAGGAGAACAAAAACCTCAAGGGAATAAAACCACTCATGATGATGTCTATTTATTTAATGGTTTAGATCTATATGGAAAGATAATAACTATTTAAAAAGAATGAAACCATAATCATGATGACTATTATGTTCTATAAGATAACCATAGAAAAGGAACCAAAGAATATAAAATAGATCCTCAGAACAAGAAAGACTCTAATGGACAATGAGCTATAACACAGAAAACAGAAACATTATTTATTTTGTGTTGGTAACAACAAGATGGATCAATATAAAATAGAATCAATAGCTTTTTAAATATATGAAAATATTAACTATGAGGACTATATATGGATCCCTATGATCTTGAATCATCTACTTCCCTATAGTTCAAAGTTGATTATCACCGAATAAACCTTTTCCTCATAGTATCCCAACTTACAAAAGCTGTTAAGGTGACCTAGGTAGACACAGAATTTAAAAAATCTCAGTGCATTCAAATATGAATCATTATAATTACCAAGTGTTACACACTAGAAACATACCATATTCCTTCTCTTTTATAGAGATTACTGTACCTTATCAACCAAAATTTTCAATCCATCAGACAAGAAATCTCCACCTAAGACAACCAAAAATGAGGAATTCTTCTCTTAAATGATTAATCACCATCAAGATCATGAAAGAAACGTACTAAACATGATAAATATTTATTATACACTTGAACCAAAATATAACCCTAAATGGGACCCATGAAATAAAAATCATTCTCCACATTAACTTCTATTGGATAATACCACTAAATAATGATTGAAATGAAGAATTTACAAGATATTACTTCAAGGATAAGGATGGAATCATGACTTCCATCCATTTTCAACCAATTCCCTCAAACAAAGAGTTAACATAATTAACATTCAAAGCATCAAGAGTCTTAGGGTATAAAAATATCTATTTAAATTATTTAGGAAACTTCATTTATTCCATGTAAACTTACACACATCCATAAGAAGGTGGATAAAAATTCAAGAAGAACTAGGTGGGGTACAAAGACTAGAAATATCTGATGCCACCACATGATTCATAGTTTGGGTAGAGTCATGTCCTAAAGATGATACTTTGGAAAAATATAAAGGAATACACTAATTACTGAATTGTTGAATTTTTTTAACATTATTGATGTAACTTTTAGTAAACAACTCTATAAAACATGAAACATAAACTCTTCTACTTAGTCATAAAAAACTTGATATAAAATACAAACAAGGAAAAATCTTTCGAACAATCAACAAAGTAGTTTTATCAAAGAATCACTATTTTACAAGACATAATATTTACCCATTTTAAAAAATAGTACACTTTTCTTAAAAATGTGTATTCCTAATATAATACATCATATTTTAAAAAATATGCTAAATTCTTATGAAACTTATTTCCTGATTCTAAAACATTAATACCATTTAAAAATTCAAAAACTATTTCCATTTTAACCCCATTAAGAACCAATTTTTTTCTTGAATTAGTCCTTAATCAACTCAAATGAAAGTATTTGAAAATTATTTTTCCAAATGATTATATACACAGAATTTGTTTTGGAAAATTAAAATACATTTAAAAGAAATAAAATATTTTTCTTATTAAAAAATTTTGTTTTTTTGAACTGATTTAAAAACCTAATCAAATAGATTAAATTTGAAACAAAAAAAGATCATGTAACATACTACCCCCAAAATTTCCATTAAAAAACAAGAACACTCTAAACTAACCTAACATTAGTAAATTCATCTTAGAAAAAATGTATCGATAACCAATTTTATGTTATATTAGAAATTGTCATGGTTTGGTCTCATGGGATGCTATACCATTCACCAAAATCAGAATAGTTCGTTGATTGACATCTTGATCAATGACACCAACTCCTCCAAATTTATTAGACCATGAAGTCATATTGATATTATAGTCAAGGTTCCATTTTGACTGAAAAATCATAAATGATTCCTCGAATAAAAGATAATTAAACAGGGAATATAAGTCTAATTTATCATTAGAAAAAAATAACTCAATGGAAATACTCAAATTTCATCTTTCCCTGATAACTAATCTCTCATCGTGAAGAGATGGTGATCAAGAACCTACTGAAGAACTATCTCTTGAGTTCTGAAACATTATAAACATCCTCTCATCCAGAACTCAACCTAAATAATATATGGTATTTTAAGGGAAAATTCATTCTTTTAAAGAATAAACTCCTCTAATACAATTTGAAATGAACTTAACCAAAATTCCATCCAAACCGACATCAAATATTATCTTGTAGTAGCCCAAAGAGTGTTCCTATTTCCCAAAGGCTACTGATAAGAACCTTGGAATCTAGAAACAAAATTTGGGAATGGTTTCAACCATAAGAATTAACCTTAATCAAATAACACTACAGAAAAATCATCAGATAAATAATTTCATACAACCATATCACGGTATAAGTATACATTATAAAAACTAGAAACAAAATAAAACTACTAAAAACCCATCTCATGGTGATCGAAAACCACCCCATGACCCAAGTAACCCACCCTTCGATAAATAATCCTAAAATCATAGGGTAATATGAGGATAACACAAGAAACTGCTATATGTTCAAAAAGAATACAAACACCAATTGTTACAAGAAGGGTGTGAGATGAAAATCCCAATAGTATTTCACTAATGATTCTCTACAATTAATTCATAAGGTAATCAAAATAATCTAAAGTAATGTACAAATAAAGAGATTAAAAAGCCTTAACTTTTAGAAAAAGAAATGAATCCACCAAGATCAAGCTACATAAGATTATATCTTAAAAATAGATCATTAAACATTCCAAATCATTTATAAAACCAAAAACTAGAAACATTCTATTTTATCATTTAGAAACCAATAATTTTTTGAAAGATATGAATAAAATTTCATAGTCTAAATTTAGATAAATAAATAAAGTAAACAATATTAACTAGATATCAAAAAGTTTTATAAGATTCAATACAATCGATTTAATGTGAAAAACCTCAATAAAAAGATCAATCATGAACAATAATTAGTTAAGAAAGGTAACTCCACTGCTATATAGTGATAATAATTATTGTCATGTATTGAGTATCAAGTATAATAAAATCATCTATATGAACTGGATATGATAGTGAGTGCACCATAGTAAACATAATCAATAATTAATCATGACTAATCACTATTATTTTATAAAGTCTCAAATATCTCAAGAAACCCAAGTCTACACACCCCCATTTTCCTAGCCGCACGTCTATATTCTCAACCTATCAAGTTATACAAAGATCCAATAGATGGTGTGTGAGCACACTAGGAATTAATTTGTCACAAAATCCTCACTCTAATGATAATTCAATAAAGGAAGAGAGATAATGACCCCCAGAGTCCTGCCTCCTATAGGCCCAGAGTTGGTGAATAGCACCAAGGGTATAAAAATATCATAAATGTGAGGAATTACCATATATAATAAATAAGATTGGGATTTATGATATCATATATCATCAAACTACCATAAATAAAATAAAATAAATAAAAAAAACCATCCCACAATGCATGTATAAATAAACAAGGATACATATAAATTCACCAATGTAATATACCTAAAAGTACAGCTAAAGTAGCGACACAAAAACTATCCAAAGATCTGAGCTAATATTGTCCAGTACAGTCCACACAGTCCTCATGGAAACATGAAAATTAGTTTATATATGTATGGTGAGAATACATTCACACTCAATAAAAAACTAAACTCTCTCATGCACATGTAAAAAGTTTATACTAATACATTTGTTAGCAAACAATAGAACCAAACAACACCAATATAGGTATACAAACCAAACCCATCCCTACCATGGATCAATCACCAAATAATTCATCAAATTATAATAAAATAATAAGAATAATATCGATAAAGGGTAACCCACACCACTTTTTGAATGATTATCCACTCTTACACCCCAAAAAATGTCCTAGCCCTCCCAACCCTTTTGTATAACCTCACAACACATCACATCGCTACCTAGAAGTAGACACCTAGTCCATCACATCACATCACATCACATAAAATATCATCCAAAGACACCAAGGATATAATATCGCATCACATCACATGACATATAATCCAAATACACCTAGGTAATCACATCACATCACAATAATAACCAGTATAGTAGGGTTTCATGGATATGAAGGACATCAACATCATTCCTTCCTACTATGCATGAACCCTACCATATTCCATCTCATCAAATATCTCCCAAATCCTCTTAGTCCACCACATATCATCACATGACATCTAAATAGTTGAACTTTTGAATTATCAAATTCATATCCCATTCATTCCATCATCACATGGAAGAGAGAATGTGGAAGAGGATGTGGATAGCCTTCCATACTCATCACCAAAATTTAGAGAGGACACCCCAAAACATTTGGTTATTTGAAATATGTTCCGAAAATGGGTGGTGTGTATATTTAAAATCACAAGAATATAAACTTCATATATGTGGAGTCACAACACAAAATCCCCAACCTAATGATTCACAACCAAGGCATAATCTATCTCATAGGATCCTCCACTTCCACTACTAAAACAAAATTCACAACACACATGATTAAAATAAAATCCCCAAATAAATTTCTACATTTAAATACACATTTAGCTAATTTACATATTTAAAATCATAAATAAAATCCACTTTATATATCCATTAATTTATGTATTCAATATTCATTAGAATACTATTTTATTTATAAAAGTACCTTGTTTCATATTTCCATCCCATTTGTTCATATATAAATATTAATCATTTAAACCACAAATACCTTCATCAATTAAAGAGTTAAAAATAACTATTTGAAATAATTATCTTGTATTTAATTATGTTACTAATTTATAAACTAGCATAGTGAATCATATCAAACAAATAGATATCCCAAATTCCATATACCAACAAGATGACCTCCACTTTCGTAGCTCCACTGCAGAACCACACCACAACCACCATCACATCCCCACTCAAAACACATCACAACATTGAAATTATCAAATAATCACATCATAAAAATAGTAATCAACAAAAATAAACTTCCATAAACATATCCCACACCACCAAAATATCATTTTATGGATTAGTCATAGGAGATTTAATTCAATTCAACCTCTGTATTTAATGGCATTATCACACAATCCATTAGAGCCTCGTGCATCAAATTCATTAACCAAGTATAAATGATTAAAAAATTTAATTTTATGTTTTTAAAAAAACCAAACAATATGAATTCTACAATTAAAATCATAATAGTGTAAGATAATACCCCCAACAACAACAATTTTCAGTAGATATTTAGCCCATACCATTTCAATAACAAAAACCATATCAAAATGGTAAAAACATGCTTTCAATTCCCCTTAAAATTATTAAATTAATTTATACAATTCATTTATCTTTGATAATTTTGATGAAACCATTTATACATAAATCAATAAAGTAATCCTCACAATATGATACACATGAATGAGAAATGAAGGAATTCATACCTTGAAGAAAGGTTATTTGCACTAGTTTTATACAGTAGAAACATGGGTGCATCCATAGGAGGAAACCAAATATAAGGAGCTCAAAAACCCTAAAACAAAAAGGTTCTAAAAATTCATGGGAATAAGGTTTGGTAACCTTCTATCTCAAGAGAAAGTAATCCAAAAGGATTAGATGAAAGGTCTTTTCTTTAAAACAAACATATTCGAAACCAACAGGATTTGATATAATTTTAATTGATATTTCAAGGTGGATCTCATCAAATCCATGTAGTATAACCATTAAAAGGGATATATTATTTTTATAAATAGAGTATATAAATATTTTCCTTTACGAATAATTGAAAATCCATTAATTAAGGAATTAAATTGTTTTTTCTCAAAAAACTCCAATAGAGAAAAACTATAATTTTTTGGAAACCTAGATTCACTATAGATCTACAGCCAAGATAATCTACCATTAGGATATACCTCTATGATGATATATCATTAGGATCAACCACTAGGATGATCTACCATTTGGATCTACCTCCAAGATGATCTTATGTTGAGATCTACTACTAGAGATTAACCGCGAGAGATTTACCTCCATTTTTTAAACTCAAGAGATCTACCGCCAGATATCTACCACCAAGGATCTACCACTAGAGATCTATCATCATAGATATACCTTTATAGATCTACTCCCATAGATCTAATAATGGATATCTACCAAAAAATATCTACCTTTGAGATCTACTAATAGATATTTACGTCCAAAGATCTACTTAAATAGATCTACCACTAGATATTTACCGCCAGGTTCTACCATTAGGTTCTACATACTTCCTTTAAAACACAACATTTTCTTCTAAAACAACAGAAAACTCCTCCATTACTCCAATAAAAACCTATACACTTTTCCCAATCACCTCAATTTCAAGATTTACTATAGATTAATGGTCTAGAAGTTTCAATACATTACATTAGATTCTTCTTAAACTATTCTCTCCCTCAATAAATGAATACCATCCCTGAAGGAATGAGAGAAAAGGTCTAAAAAACCATTCCTTTAGATAAATTTCAAGGATATTGTTATATCCAATACACCGACACCAACCAAATATTCTAATCCAAGTGACCCCAAACTCCCAACAAATTGTACTTCCCCAAACATATGAATATGAAAATTGAATCCTGAATATCAATATACTATCTAATTTGGGAGGTGTTAACTCACTCGAACAAATTTAATGACATAGTAGTAAAATAAATCATGATTAGGAATCAGTTACTCCCTTTTTCATACACTAAAATCCATGTCCCACCTCCCACATTAATAATTAAGTACATATCATATAAAATAGTGAGGTATAAATGTCACATTGAAGAATAAAAAAAAAGATAAGAAAAAAATGACCCAAAATAACTCTGGGTACTGGTAACACATATTCATATCATGCTACTTAGTAATATTTTCTAGGCCACCATGCCTCAACAACACACAAACCAATGTAATAGTCCATCCTCAGAACACCTTCTCACAATGATCTTGGATCTCTATAAGATTCTAAAAAAAATCATGTATTACTTGATATCTAAATCTCTCCAATCGGTAACATGGGAGTCATCATGAAGATACCAAAGGAACTGAGAGATGTAGAATAATTCATGGATCTATTCCAGTTATGGAGGAAGTTCCAATCCTTTTTCACCTCACCAACATTTCCCAACACCTCAAAGGAACCAAAATAATGAGGAGAGAGTTTACTATCATTTTTAAACCTCTATGGATCACATAGAGGAAAAATTCAAGAACACATGGTCTCCAAACTAAAATTGTAAATTCATAATACTAAGATAAACTTAAGACTTATTACTATCCTAAGTTGATTTCATTATATAACAAATCAACTAAAAATTCTCTTTCATGATATGCACCACATCGAGTCCAAGAAATGTTTACTCCCCAACCTCTTCCAAGTGTAATGTATTATGACACATTCACCCATATAAAGCCTCTAATTGGGATATAAAAATGGATGAGTGATAGATACTATTAGAATAAAACTTAAAAAGGTAAGATGTTATGCCCATGATCTTCTGAAGCCCAAGACACACACTGAAAACATGATCTCCAACATTTCAATAGTATGCTCTGTCTGCCCATCAATATAAGGGTGAAAATTAGTGTTGAGGTGTAACTAAGTTAAAAAATAATGCTTCAATACCGTTCAAACTCCTGAGGTAAAATGTGTGTCCCAATCCAATATAATGGACCTTGGGAATACATGTAACCAAAAAACCTCATCCAAAAACCCTTTTTTTCAAAATAATCCTTTGTACTTGACTACCTGATTTCTAGGAAGTGATCATATTTTATCAACTAGACCACTATTACACAGATATCATCACAACCTGACTAATATTGGGGAAATCCTATGATAAAATTCCATCAATATTTATTCCCAATTAAACTTTGGAACATCCAACAGTTTCAAAAAAACATCTGGAACATGTTTCTCAACATGTACTTGCTAGAAAACTAGACACTAAGCCAGAAACTCCACGACTATTCATTTCATCCCATGTAGAAAAATTGCACCCTCGGGCCATAGTACATCTTGGAAAATACCAGGTGTACCGTTAAATGTTATCTATGAAACTAGTGAAGGATACCCCCATGCATTTCTACTGAAAAAAACAACATACGATGAAACATAATCTAGTTTCGACCATCCTCTGACCATCCCTATAGAGAATCACTATGGAAAACATGATCACACACCACCTATTCCTCTGAGTCTCCCCACTGATAACTCCAGCTACCACATTAGACAAGACTTCACCATCATCTAAAACAAGAATCCTTCTCCATCAAACCCCCTTGAATCTAAGAGTGGGGATTAAAACTCATATATCTCCCATCAAGTATCCTTGGACTCATGAACAATATCCTTAGATGAATTCATGCTCAAAAAATAAACCAAAACATTCCCTTCACTTAAAGTGAAGGATATTTCAAAATTGTAATGCTAATGAAAATACATGCACCTTCACTATCCCAGATTCATATCACGCTTAGAAAAGATATACCTCAAGATATTGTGATGTGTGAAGGCCACAAATTGATCCACAAATAGGTAATTCCAAAAAAAAATTAAATGAAAAAAACCACTTCAATATTCAAATCATGGGTACCATAGTTACACTCATGGGGACATAACTACCTACACCCTTAAGAGTTCATAGCCTTCTTCTGCATCAACATGCATCATAATACCACATGGGAAGTAACTGAAAACACTACAAACATCACAATCTTTTTAGGAAAATGAATAAAAAGAGTACTAAAAAATCACCCTTTAGATAACCAAATACTACATCGAATTGATCTTTCCACAAATATTCTTGGTCCTTCATAGTCAATATTTTGACCATTTATAAAATTTGATAGAAATATGTTTAAAACATTGATTATACCCCAGAAGACTAGGGAAAATACACACCTCTACCACATTCTTGGGTTCTTCCTAAGAAACAATGACCATGACCATTGATGTATCTACTCCCACACCCTTGTGAGACAACACATGCCCATGTAAATGAACCTATTGTGTCCAAAACTTACTATTGGTTACCTTTCTGTAAAGATGGTGGTATCGAAGGACATGTAAAATAGCTCTAAGATTGTCTGCATGATTCTTCTCTAACTTTGAGTTGATCAATATGACATCATTGAACATGACTATAATTTGGTCTATGAATTCAGGGATCATTGATTTAATTATCTCCACAAACACAACTGATGAATTTATTATGCTGAATGTTCTGATGATGAACTTAAAGGGCCCATACTTTAATCATAAGATTGCATTCAAAATATATCCCTCATTCAACCTCAACTAGTGATACCCAGACTATAGATAGATCTTATAAAACCAATTAATCCCTCTTAACCAGTTGAAATGATTGCATATCCTCAAAATAAATAAATAGTTCTTGACTGTCACCTGACTCAACCTCCGATTGTAAGATCCCGACCATTTTCCAAAGATGTATCTAGATCATTTTTAGGTACCCTTTTAAAAATTTTAGTATATATTATTTGGGTTTTACCTTGGAGAGTTTTTGGGTGAAATTGCAGAATTTTGGTAAGAATGGGGACTGTGCATAGCTGGTGCATGGTTTGAACAAACCGTTCACTCAGGCCAACAAACTATGTAAACTCAAACAAAGTGGATTCACATGGTTGGTGCATAGTTTTTTTCAAACAATTACCCCTCATAGTAGTAACCATCCAACACAGTGGGAGGAGAAACATGGTTAGATTCATACTTATGCAAAATCATGCACCCCATATAGAAAACTATTCATGTAGAAATTTAAACTGATGAAAATAATTTAAAAATTTCCGAAACCCTGGTATTATATCCCTACAACCCCTAGATTTAACCTAAACAACCTAATTATTATTTTAGATGCTCTTAAACAAATTCTAAGGCATTTAAAAATCTGTTCTTGAAGAATCAATGATCTATTGATAGATCTTCACCTCTCCCAATAATAGGATCTCATCCTGTATGGTTTCCTCCTTATCTTCCATATTTCTCTCATCCTATAAAGGGATGTTTTCATATATTGGTAATGGAAATTGATATAGGTTTTTAAGGATCTAATATGATTGATCATGGATCTAGGTTTCATATATATATATATATATATATCTCATTCTTTATTTTGAAAATGGTTGTTCAGCTTCAATTGGGGATTTACATTGGTGAGTATTCATCAATGATCTTGAGGTATGTGGTCTAAATTCCAAATCCCATAGTTTTGATTTAGTTATGTTTATGTAATTGTGAATTTTAAATTTCCTTGTTGGGTAAATTACATCTTATATTTAACTGATTGAATTTAATTTCCATGTGATAATGAATTTGGTTATGTTTAGGTCAATTGTAATTGATGGAATTAGATTAATTATTTGGTTGGTTAATTATTGGGATATTGTGATTGTGGAATATATGAGATATTGGTTTTCATAATTGTTCAATTAATGTGGTTATGAATTAATTTACAATTAGAATTATGGGATGGTTCGATTAAACTTAATAGGTCAATGAGTTATATGATTTAAATATTGAAAAATGGTTTAATAGTGAATTGATCAAATTATTCCATGTGATTAAAGTATTGAACCATGATTTTATTTTGATAGTTGAAATGGTATAACATGAAGTGAAATGTGATAAAAGGGTTAATATTTATTAAACATGTTGAATGTCATATATGTGATATATGTATGATTGATTGATATACAAGTGTGGGACACAGACTATTGCTTTAAATAACCATATGTGATTGAATGATATACAAGTGTGGGAAAAAGACCGATGCTCCCAATAACCATAGTTGATTTACGGATAAATGAAGTGTGAGATAGGGAAAAATTATATAAATAATCATGAGGTTCTAGACACATAATTATAAGCCCAAAAGTTTTTCATTGGAAAATGGATCCAAGTGGCTGTGATATTGAATTGAAATGAAATGGATATTGAAAGACCATGTGTTATATTGATTTTTGAATTGAATATGTGTTACAGTTTAGAATCCTTTATGGGATGAAGTAGGTATTGAAGGTTTGGGTGTCCTCAAGAGCCTGGGGGATTATGTGGTCAAATAAATAATATATGAATATTTGTAAACTATTTATTTAATTTCATATATTTTATTATTTATACAACTGTATACACTATTATTGACCGGATGCTATTTTAGATGACATTGGTGGTAACCTACTAAATTGTACTCACAACCTAATCAAGATACTTGATCAGTACATGAATAGACTTCATGTTTGTGGTATAGGATAAGGGAACAAGCCTTTTATTATATAGATGTGTTTGGACAGAGCATGGATGAAGAAACTAGATATGGTGTCCGGAACCACCAGTAATTGACAATGTCTTCATTTTTGGTTTTTAATTAGACACTTGAAACTTATTTTGGAATGTCATATATATTACATTAGTTTTGGATATTGATTTACTATGTCGGTCAGTATTTTATTCAGCTATTATTTTGTTTATGCTTATATCATTTAAATATCATTTATTTACTTATTCTATTGTGATAATTTTATAAAGAGGTAATAGTCTCCCCATGATTGACATTAGACTGTTAATAATAGTCGTAGTACTATGGAATATGGGGATGCACACCTGAGGTCTTGTGACCAATAGGATTAGAGAACTAGTTTGTGGAACCCAGGTCCGGATGTTACAAATTGGTACAATATGGGATTTATTTTGTATTCTTTTATCTTACTATTTCGTAAAAGTAGACAGTAGAATAAGATGATTATGACCTTTGATATGAGCTCTTTCACGGGAGTAGCTAACCCATTTCTATGGGAAAATCCAAGTACATGAGGATGGATTGTTGTTTTTGTTGTTTTCTATTAAATTTGGTTGTTATTTCACCTTGGGTGATGTACTTGGTGTGTGATGTTATTGCTTTATGAGATTTTTTTTATATTTTACTAGTGGCCTGGTATTGGTATGATAGTTGAGTATGAATTCATAATTCTAGGAACTCTATATTTATTGTGAAATGTATAATTTTAGGAACACATGGGAAAGATATGTTTTTGGGTATATTGTTTAAATTGAAATGTTTTCATTTCCTATGAAATTCAACTGAAAATGGTTCCTAATATAGATTTGGAAGCTTTAAAATGATGAAAAATATGAATTATTGGGTGTCTAATGAGAAACTAGAGAATGATAATGTGTTTAACCATTTTTTTTAACCATGAACTAGGTGTTGGATGGTTAAGGGTAGTGACTGTGCCTCATTTTTTCATTGAGTGGCAGGAAAACAAGGGATGACTTGATGGATTTATGTGACTCCCTCTTATTATCTTTGTTGATGTTGTGAAATGCATCCTAAGGTGTGTGTTTTAATTCCATGATGATGGTTTCCAATAGAAATATCTGAGGATATTTCTTGAAATGATCCTTCAACAGTGGAACCTAAGGCATTGATAGTGCCGAGTGATAAAGACAGGGAGAATTTTCATGAGAACATTGATTTCATTATTCAGTTTTTAGAGAGTGGCCCAGGGGGATTATTAAATATAATGTCTGACATGACATGAGTTTTTCAGTTACAGAACCCTCCAACATTCAATAAATAGGTTATAACAAAGGTAGCATAGTTATGGATTGAGTCCATACAGACTATAATTGACCATTTAGAAAATATGACTAAGAAAGTGGTTAAGTTGGTTTCTTATATATTTTGAGGATCAACAAAGAAATGTTGGGATGTTTAGGATCAAATGGGGAAAGCAAATGGTATGGTATTGAAGGAATTTTAAAATAAGTTATTGGAGCACTTTTACCCTATGATTCTCTGGTGGAAGAGGTAAGTAAATTTTTAAGGATAACTTAGGGGATCATATCCATGATAGACTATACTTGACACTTCATGGATTTGTAGTTCTTTTATACAATGTTGTAAGTAGATGAGGTGACCACAGAAAAACTATTTCATGATGGGATTAAATGTGAGATTAAGTCCCAGGTTAATATATTTTAGATGGAATAGTTTTTTTGTAGTGGTGAATGAGTCTCTTATTTCTGAGGGGAACCTGAAGGAGGATTCTAGTAGAGGACTAGTGGTTTTTGATGGATGATTAAGAGTTACATATTTTGACTGTAGGAAGTGTCTTTATGAGAATATTGAATAGAGAGTTGGAAATAAGTGTGTCCATGGGGAAGGATTAGTTACTCATGATATTTCTCGAGTGCTTTTCCCCCACTAATGTTGGCCAGCCCACTCTCATATAAATGTTCCCTGACCACTAGTTGAGTGAAGAGATTTAGAAAAAATGGGAAATATATAAAGGTTCTTCATGAAACCACAATATATGGGTAATAATGGGAAAACTAGAGAGAATCAGAGTGCTGGAATGAGTTCTTCTACACAATATTAGTCTGGTAGTTGGAGTTATATTTCCCATGGTGGTAGATTCAATGTATGTGGGTATTTTGGGAAAGAGTGTCTATATTAGAAGAGTGGTGAATCTATAGGGGATTATAATACATCATATATATGATCGTAAAGACAGTTTCATATAGATCAACCTATACTTATTGATAGAAGTTATAGGCTATCGACAATGAGAGGTAATATTCTTGTAGCTTATATGATTTATAGTGCCTTATTTGATACTAGTACCTCTCTTTTCTTTATATCTATACAACTTCTGAATGGGTTGAATCTGATAGTGGATTTTGTGTGTAAGGTTATGAAGATCGATACACCATTGGGAGTATGGTCAAGAGACATGTTTATGGAAAGGGTGTTCTCTCATGGTTGGTGTGTATCATTTCCTTTAGTATCATTACAATCACTATTTTTTAGGATTTAACCTAATTGTGGGTATAGAATGGTTAGTGGCATACCGATCCCACATAGATTTCCACCATAGGAGAGTGAATTTTAAATCTTCATAGGGTAACAATTGTATTCACTATGGAGAGTGGGATATCAAGATGGCACATGCAAGTCCAGTTCATCAACGACTAGAGGAGCGCATTGCCAAGGTTTCTAGTCTGTTTCAAGATGGTGGGGGTGTAAATAATGATGTCATTCCACCCATAGTGGATAGGTTCTAGGATGTGTTTCATGAGGAATTATCAGTGATTCTAACTTATATAGACATAATTTTTACAATTAAGATCAGGACCGGGGATAATCTAGTTCCTATTACACCATATAAAATAGTAGCAACATAGTTTCAAGAGATTATGAATAAACTATTAGAGTTAATAGATAAGGGTTTTATCTAACCAAGTACATCTCCTTGGGGATCCCGAGTGTTGTTTGTAACTATGGAATATGATACCTTACTCTTATGTGTGGATTACTAATAGTTTAACCAAATAACTGTGAAGAAATATTATTTTATTCCACCTATCAACACAATTTTTGACCAGTTGATAGGAGATTGTGTTTTCTCCAAGATCAACTTAAGATCTTGGTTTCATTAAATCAATGTTCGACCTTACGATATACCTCATACTACATTCATAAGAAGGTAAGGGATATATGAGTTCATCGTGATGTCATTCAAATTGAAAAATGAACCATAAGTATTTATAGACCAGTTGAATAGAATCCTCCATATATACCTAGATTTATTTTTAGTTGTGTTTGTGGATGACATCTTGGTGTAGACCAAGAATTAGGATGTTCATTCCCAATATTTCAACATCATCCCGAGTACACTGAGAGATAATCTACTATACACTAATCTATCTAAGTGTAAATTCTAGATTAGTCAAGTATATTTATTGGGTCACATCAACTCTGGTGGAGGTGTGTTAGTAATCCCAGATAAGGTGCAAGCAGTTGTTTCTTGGGAGAGAGCTAAGAATGTATTTGATATTCTTTGTTTTCTTGAATTAATGGGTTATTATTGGAGGTTTATCCGGGATTTTCTCTTTTTGGAAGCACCACTTTTAGGATTGAAGAAGAAGGGAGTTATGTTTGAATGGTCGGGAGAATGTGATAATTCTTTCCAGGAGTTGAATAATAATTTGACTACTGCCATGATTATGATCCTACCTGAGTCAGGGGAGGAGAGTACAATGTTCCATCATGCATCTGGGATAGTGCTTAAAAACTTTTTTATGGTTTTATATTGAGTTATGACATATGGGTCTTGGAAATTGAGGCCACATAAATAGAATTACCCTATGAATGACCTATAGTTAGCTATAATGGTTTATGATTTGAAGTGTTTGAAACATTATCTATTGGGAGAAATGTTTACTATGTATACTAATAATAAGATCTTAAAGAATATATTTTCTTAGAGATATTAGAATATCTAGAATCAGATATGGGTTGAGTATATGAATTCATTCATCTTTTATGTAGAATATACATTTGAGAAAGGAAATAGTGTTCATGAAACTTTAATCAGGAAAACTTAGACATAGAAAATTTAGGAGTCTAGTGTAGAGTGTAAGATGATGGCCTTATTGGATGAGAAGCAATTTGTGTTTCTAAAAGGCCGAGAGAGTATGCATCTCACATTATTTTTAGTGGAGTATACAATTTTGAGTTATATCAAGGAAAGGTAGTATGAGGATATGAAATTTTTAGCTTGGAGGAATAGCCTTGAAGGTGGGTATTTACCTTCATATTGGACCATAGATGAGGATGAGATAATTTATGGTAGGAATCGGGTTGTTGTGCCTATGATCATATAGGATGAGATGATTCTTGAATTTTATACCTCTAAGTGGGTGGTGCATCCATGTGTTACCAAAATGTACTTTGTTCTATGGAAATAGTTATGGTGGCAAGGAATGAAAAAGGAGATAATAGGGTTTGGGACGTGATGTTACACCAGTCAATAGGTAAGGGCTGAGCATCAATGATTTTGTGGTTTACTACACTCTTTTCCCATTTTGGAATAAAAGTGGAAAAAAGTTACAATGGACTTTGAGGTGGGTCTCCAGAGGAAACCATGGAAGAATGACTCCAGTTGGGTGATAATAGATAGGCTGAGGAAATTAACACATTTTTTACCTATACAAAAGACTTTCTTAGTGGATCAGTTGGGAGTCTTATAAATTTAGGATGTAGTATGATTGTTTGGGGTGACAAAGAGTATTGTTTTAGTGTATGAATTTCATTTTACTTCATTCTTCTTTTATGGTTTTTAGAAGGTTCTTGATATATAGGTTTTACTATGTACAAAATTCCACCCATAGACAGATGGATAGTTAGAATGTACTGTATAGGTTCTTGGGGGTATTCTTTGAGTGTGCGTTCTTGATTTTGGTGGGTCTTGAGGTAAGTACCTTAATCTCATTGATTTCACCTATAAAAATAGTTATCAAGAAACTATATATATTTCACCATACAAGGATCTTTATGGTAGGCCATGTAGATCATCTCTATATTGGATAGAGGTAGGTGAGTCGGAGTTATTAGGACTAAGTCTCATACATGAGACATCAGAGTAGGTTTAGATAATTTTGAAATGTATAGATATGGATCATAGTAGACATAATTAACACTATGATCAATTTTGATGACCCCTAGAATTTATAGTATGTGATATTGTATTCCTTTAGGTGTCACTTTTATTAGGTCACCATAGGATTCAGGGGTAGGGAAGGTTGGCTCCTAGGTTTATTGGACCATTTGAGGTAATTGAGAAAATTGGTTCAATGACATTTCGAAAGGATATTATATATGGGTATAATTTTATACATTATTTTTTGTCATGTGTCACGGCTTTAGTGGTATCTCCCCAACCCTTATCATGTAATGTATGTGGATTATTTTGAGCTTTAAAACAATTCATCATTTGAGGATCATCTGAAATGTGTTGTGGATCATAGTGAAATAGTGTTGATGGGAGAGACTGTAATGATAGTTTGTATATTGTAAAAACATGTCCATGTTCCAGAAGAAACTTGGGAGATAGAAGAAGATATGTGGACTCAGTGGCCCAATATTTTTGACTTGAAAAATTGAGATACTTGGCAGTATAACTCTACAAAAATATATTATAAGGTGGGGAGACTGTAAGATACCAATCTTTTTTAGGATATGTCTCGATATTGTTTTATGGTACTCATTTTCCTTTTTTGAGTATTTATTTTTTGGGTTTTTACTTAAGTATTTTTTTGTTGATAGTAGAGAATTTTTGAAGATGATTGGAAATGAACGATTAAAGCATGTTTTAACCAAATCATTCTCCCAGGCCAGAAAACTGTGTGAATCCAAACAAAGGTGATTTACACAGTTAGACCGTGGTTTTTTAAACCCTCTATAAAGGAACTAGACATTTAATCATATTATTACATTATTTTATGCATAAATAGCCATAAAATACAAACCAAGGATCATAAAGTCTAGTGTCTTTGAAAAAATAGGTAAATAATTAGAAAGCATGGAACCAAAATAAAAACTTATTTTATTTAATATTAATAATGAGATTCTAACTTCCTTTGAACCCTTACCTCTATATAGGATAACCTGAGGAATACATTAACAAAGGGATGATCTAAAAATCCAAGTAATGGAATAAAAATATGAATATTGTATAACACATGGGTTAGAAGGAATAAAAAATGTTATAAAATGGAATAGAATGTGAATAAACTTATGGAAGCATAACATGAGGAACATGGGTTCGTGTAACAATATCATCATAAGAATGTGTAAAATACCTAAAAAAATTAAATAATCATGATTTAAGGCTAACTAGTAAGACCATTTCATATAGCAGAGCATGAGGTAGGGATAACTGCTATGCCCACTACACATGGCAGACCTAATCCCCTAAAGGAATCAAATTTACTCCATGTCCAAACTAGACATCTCATGAGACTAAACATTACCCAATACATTAGAGTGATAACTGGGTTAACCCATCATGCCATGTTCATGAATAATCATGACACATGAAGAATCAAATATAGAGATAAGGATTACTCATGAAATGTAACGAGTATCGTAATCATATCACAAGGCATAACCAAAGTGTGTATTATGATGAGTTCCATGGAAGAATGTTTTTAAAACATAAATGGAAATTAATAATGGAAATAGGAATATATAATGATAAATGAGGTCTAAATGAAGTGAAAAAAAGTTAAACAATTGTTTAAGAAACTTTATAAATGAGTCACATCAGTGCGGTTTGCGGGAAAATATTAAAGAATTGTTAAAAATGAAAAAGGAAAAAAAGTATGTATAAATTAAGAAAATAACTAATATAGTTTATTATGATAAAATGAGTGATTCTATAAAAATAATTGTGGATTAAAATATATTATGGAGTTTACTTAGAAGTGTTTAAGAAATTGGAATGTTTTCTTTAATTGGGCTTGTTTTTTTGGAGGAATTTAGAAGGGAACCTTATAAAACATGTATTTCACATTAAAGAAAAAATTTATTGGGATAGGTACATATGTTGGGATAATAAAAATATAAATTATGTGTATTAAATAGGAATAATTAATAATTGAATTGGGCTCAATAGATATAAAGAATAACCCAATGGTAATTCTGTGGGTTTGAGATAATCTCGTACATTATGTATAAAAGTGTTTTTTACTTCCACCTAATGTCATCAATAATGATATTAGATTAAATAAAAATTTAATAAAGAAAATATTATATATTTATTTTATTTATTGTAATTTCATTATGTTCATTTATGGTCTTTTTATGATTTGTAAGATTCAATTTCGCAGTTCGATAGTGTTCGTTCCCTTGGTTTTCATGATTGGTTCTCTTGAACACATGTATGAAAGATTATTTAAAATGAGAATAATTATCAAATTATAAAATTAGATATTTTTAATGATCATAAATGAGGTTAAATGGTATTATATATCATTTTGTATCCAAATATGAGGATAAATGATTAGATAAAACGTTAATAAAAACTGTTTAGATTATTATGGCGTTTTTCAATCATTAAAAACTGGTTTTGTTTTTTATTTAGTATTATATATATATATAAATGTTAGTTCTAGAATATAAAAAAATTATAATATAAATTTTATAATACGTTTCAACCATTATATTGGATTTATGACCAGACTTGAAGGTAGTAAAGGGAAATGAAAACATTTCACCCTTGAAGGTGAAAAATAAACACCTTAGAGATAATGTTTTCATTTTTAGAATAAAAGGGAGAGGAGAAGAGGTTTGATGATGGATTATTAAATTATGATAATAAAATTATAGTATATATAAGATAACTGAGTTATAAATCCACTTTTATTAGGTTAGGTCTAGATATAATAAGAAAATTAAAGAACTTGAAAACGAATTAAAATAAAACAAAATTGCATTTTACCTCTTGAACTTATTCTCATTGAGAACCTACTTAGGGAAATTTGATTTGGTCTTTTGTTTAGAACAAATGATCCTAGGAATGGGGAAGAGGATTATGAATATTATTGGCTAGAATTTGGACAAGCTTAAATTCTTGGAAGGTTTGAGGATAAGAGGTGGTGAGGGGTGGTATTTATAAGGGAGGAGAGGGGTGGTTTTTCATTATTATTTTTCATTATTTTATTATTTTTTCTCAAAACTATCAATAGATGGAACCTTATCAATAAATATATTAAATAATGATGTATAGTTTGATATTATTAGATTATATTATCCATACACCATCTATTACTCAATAATTCATGAATTTATCTTACATCATAAATTATTGTATTTCACTATTCCATAAATATTCAACTATTTTAGAAAAATCACAAAAAGTCGCCCCAACAATTTTTTGACATGTATAATTATAAAATTAAATAAATTTTATGAAAATAATTTTCTAAATATGTTAAATTTAAATTTTAATTAAAATCCCGATTTATTTAAAAAATATTAGTTTTGAAATTAAAAATAATTTATTGAAACCATAAAAAATTACTAAAGTAAAATAATATTATATTATAATCATAAGAAAAGAAAATATTAATTTATAAAGATATTATATGAAAATAAATTTTCTTTTAAATAATTATATTAATTAAAAAAGTTTAAATAAACACTTATGTTTTACAAAAATGCTAACACTTAATTTTTCATTTTTTAAAAATTCATTTACTCGTACTATGATATAATTATATCATGTTATCATTTATAAGATACCTAAAATTTATTTATAATTTCACAGGTGAGGTTAATTTTCTAATGGTTGGATTACTATTTCTAATGGTCAATTTACCACTCCATGGGTCAAGTAACTATTCTATCAGTATAGGTTCCTTAATTTCTATGAATATCACTTATTTCATTCTTCATTTATGAGAATAAAGTTTTTATTGGGAAATATATGCTATAAATGTGTTTTATAACATATAATATAATTAAAATAAGTGAAAAATTATATTGAAAAAATTTTAGGATGTTACAATTCCCCCCGTTTAAAAATTTTACCTTGGAATTTCATTTTACATAATAAGGTGGGAACATTTGAGGGTAATCCACCTTTATTTCTTCATTTGGTTCCCATGTTTCATCTTCAAACTTATGGTTCCACCATAGTACTTTGACCAAGTGATTAGACTTTTTGTGTTGAAATTTATCTCTATGGTCAAAGATCTCCACTTATTACTCCTTGTAAGAGAGATCATTTTCCAAATATACCATCTCTAAATTTAGTACATGCAAGGGATCTGGTATATACTTCCTCAAGAGGGATACATGGAATACATATAGTACTTAAGACATGGTTGGTGGATGTGCCTGTCGATAGTTCTCATCTTAGACACAATCTAGAATCTTGAAGGGGCCGATGTACCTATGACTAAACATTCATTTATTCCAAAATATCATGATCCTCTTCCATGGAGATATGATTAAAAATACCATGTCTCTAACCATAATCTCTAGGTCTCATCGACGATTGTCTACATATCAGTTTTGTTGACTTTGGGATGTGTTGATGTGACACTGAATGGTTTTCACCTTTTCTATTGTTTCTTTGATCATTTTAGGTCCTAGTAGCTTACATTCACTGACTTCATCCCATAATTATAGTGTTCTTTATATTTTCCCATAAAGGAATTCATATAGAGACATTTTGATGCTTTAATGGGAACTATTGTTGTAAGATAACTTGACCGGGGGTAGTTTCTTATCCCATCCTCCTTTGAATTCTATAAAACATGCTATACAAATGTCTTCTCATTTTTGAATAGTCCACTCAGATTGAACATTAGTTTGCGGAAGATAATATGTACTAAATTTCAGCTTAGTGTTTAGATCATATTGGATACTTCTCAAGAACATGGAGGTAAATCTTGGATGCCGATCGGATACAATCGATAGTATTACACAATGTAGAATTTCCACTTCTCAAATGTATATCCATGAAAGTTGATTCTTTGAGAAGTCCTCTCAAATTATGATAGAGTTAGTTTTCTTTGTAAGATGAACCACAATAGCCAATATATCATTATTTAATTAAGATGTATTCAGAAATATGTTGAAAAAGGCCATGGTGATGTTTTACCATTTCTATATTTCAATGGGTAATGGTTACATCATCCCTTCATACATTTTTCATTGAACCGTCACTTGCTGACATACCAGGCACTTTAATGTATATTTTATGATCTCTATTTTTATATTATCCCACCAATAGTTTTCTCAGATATCTCAATACATATTTGTGCTCCCATGGGGAATAGAGAAAGAATGATCAATGTGAATCATTTATAATCTCTTTCATTATTTCTGGAATAGATGGTACCCATATTCATGACCCAAATCTTACATTTCTGTAATCATAAATTTTGAACTATGAGGATTTCTCTTTTTTGATAGCTTCTACCTTCTTATAAATTTCCACATCATTTATTTGATAATCATTTATTTACTCCATAAGGGATGGTTGGGTAGTTATTTGAGTAAGGATTTGTGATTTTTGTTAAGGATTCCCATGTCTATTCTTTTCAAATCTAATAATATTGGATCATTCTCAATTCTCATCGTTGATAATGTTGCAGGACCATTTTACTTAGATCATCTGCCACTTTATTTTCCATACCAAGATGCTATTGGATTTAGTATTTGTAATACTTGATAACCTCTAACCATTTTATCTAGTGTATATTAATCAACATCCATGTGAATATAAATTTTAGTCTATTATAAGAAGTATATATTTCACACTTCTTCCCATAGATATAATTCTTCTTGATTTTCAACACGAAGATCATAGCCGTCAAATCTAGATAATTCGTGGGATAGTTTTTCTCATGAATTTTCCACTTTATTGAGGCATATGATATCAATTTATCATTTTTCATATGAACATATCCAAATTTATTCTTTGAATCATCACTGTATACCACAAGGATTTCCCTACTTGTCGAAAGTGTGAGTACTTATGGATTTATAAGCCTCATTTTCAACTATATGAAACAATATTCACATTCACTAGTTTAGAAAAAATTTACTCCCTTATGATTCCACTTGGTTAGTGGGTTTGATAATCATGATAAATAATTCAAAGATCTTTTTTAATACCCATTTAGACCAAGAAAACTACAAATATCCATTATAGATGTTATCTTGTTTCACTCTTTGATTTCCTTTGTCTTGGAAAGGTCCACATATATTCCTTTACTAGTGATAACATGCCCCAAGAATGATACTTCTTTCATCCAGAACTCACATTTACTTTAATTTACATATATCTCATCTCTTCTCAAGGTCGTTATCATAATATTAAAATTCTCCTCATATTCTACCTTTCTCTTGGAGTATATCAAAATATCATCAAAAAAATATTTCCACAAATTTGTTGAGGTAATCTCTAAGGAAATTATTCAATAATTACATGAATATTTTTGTAGATTTAGTGAGTTATAAAGGCATAAATATGAAATCATAGTTTTCATACCTCATTAGAAAGGCATACTTAGTAAAATCTTCCCTCAAAACCTTTAATTGGTGATATCCCGATCAAAAATATACCATAGAGAAATATTTTTCCCCATGTAGCTGATTGAACAAGTCATCTATCTTTGGAAGGGGATAATTTTCCTTTATCATGATTTTATTGTGGACACAATAATCAATACAAATGCACATTGATCCATGCTTATTCTGGATTAAGAGAACTGATATTTCCCATGGTGAAGCATTTGAGCATATAAAACCCTTATATAGATTCTCTTGTAACTGCTTCTATAGTTCCCCTAACAAAATTATGGACATTCAATAAGGTGTATTTTATATAGGTAGAGATCAAAGAATAAGTTCAATTGATAACTCATCCTCTCGTTATGAATTAAGACCATGCAATTATTTTGGGAATAGATCAATGTGGTTCCTCATAATGGGCATGTCTTAGATCATGATTTTCTCCTTTTTATCAATCATTTATTCTATATTTTCTTACTCATAAAGAATGAATATCCATAATTGAGATGAATATTTTAATGGATATTCATTCTCCTCCTTGAAATTATACATAATTTAAGGATTCCTCGGAATGTAAAGAGTGATACCGCTTTCCTGAAAGATGATTTTGGATTTTTATAAAGATACCAAATCCATAAAAAATATAGCATAAAACTTTCCCAAAGTAAGTAAGAGCATATTTATTGAGAGGTTCAAGCCACTAACATTAACCATGGATGGGTTATATAATTTGGATGAAATAATTTCCCCATTCTTTTTTCTCAAATATAACACAACCTATATATTCTGAGGTGGTGTTTGAATAGTTATACTAAAATTGAAAGATATGAAAGAATGCATAGAACTAGAATCAAATAGTAAATTCACTATTTTTGAATTAATAATAAGAATACCTATAATAATATCACTATCATGATACACCTCAATAGTATTGATGGAAAATTTTCCCTTTCTCCTTTTGATTTAGAGGCTACGGATACTAATTACCCTTAAGGAGTATAGATTTAGTGCACTGGATTGCATAGTGCCCTTCCTCCCTATAGTTGAAGCACTGAACCATAGGTGGTGCTCTCGTTTCCTCAACAACATTTTCTAGCTTCCTCATGTATCTTCAAAATTCATGATCTATATGGCCATCTCTCCCATATTTAAAGCATTTCTCTATCCCTTTGAGAAAATTTCCATGATATGAGTTCACACATTTTTAACATGCGAGTGGTCGAGTTTCCATTCCACCTTTTCCATTATAACCCCTAGATTGAAATTTTATATTTAATTTATTACCATCATAGACACGTTACCACTCTCTAAACTTCATCTCCACTTTGATTTCAAAGAAAAAAACGTTTTTTATAATTCCCAAAGCATGGAATTTATTGAGCCTTTCAAAGGTGTGGTAAAAAAACGAATATATATATATATATATATATTATCATTTTTTAAAAAAAAACCCAAGGTTTACCTTGAAATACTTGTGAAATTGGATTCTTAATCCATGATAGATCCACCTTATAAACCAAGGATTGTAAATTCTAGTGTCTTTGTAATATTAGTTACATAATTAGAATGCATGGAACCAAAATCAAAACATATTATATTTAATCATCATAATGTGACACTGACATACTTTTAGTCCTTACATATGCATAGGATAAACTAAAGAATAAATTAGAAAAGGAATGATATAAAGATCCAATTAAGTGAATAAAAAAAGGAATAAATTATATCACATAGGTTTGAAGGCATACCATGGTGTCACAAAAAAGCATATAACATGAATAAACATACAAAATCATAACATATAGAACATGGGATCATGTAATCATAGAATTATAGAAATGTGGAAACAAAATAAAACATGACATAATAATGAGTAAAGGATAACTTCCAAGACCATTTCATATGGAGAATCATGAGTCAAGGATAACTACCAAGACTATTGCACAAGGAGGAGAAAGTCTCATAATGGAATCAGGTTTACTCCTTATACCAACAAGATGTCTCATGATACTAAAAATTAATCAATGCATTGGAAAGATATCTAGGTGAACCCATCATAACATGTTCATGAATACACATTCCACATGAAGAATCAAACAATAATATAAGGGTTTACCATGGAATGAAATGGGTATCATAATCATATCATAAGGCTTAACCAAATCGTGTATCATGGTGGTGTCGATAAAGAATGGATTTAAAACATAAATTGAAATTAATAAATGAAAATTGGAATAGATCATGATAAATTTGGTCTAAATGAATAGAAAACATGTAAAAAATGTGTTTAAGAAACATTATAAATGAACCAGTGTGGTTTGAGGGAGTATATAAAAGAATATTTAAAATATACAAATGAAAAATTGTTTGTATAAAAGAAAAAAACAAATAATATGGTTTTTTATGATAAAACTAGTGATTTAGAAAAATAACGGTGGATTAAAAAATATAATGGAGTTTACTAGGAAGTGGGTAAGAAATTGGAAAGTTCCCTTTAATCTGGATTGCTTTTCAGTAGGAATTGAGATGAGAACCTTATAAAACATGTATTTACCATAAAAGAAACAAGTATTGTTCTAGGTATATATTATTGGATCATACAGAATTAATGTAGGATAAGTAAACAATAATAATTAATAATTTCACTGGGGTAAAGAGAGAGAAATCATAACCGAAAGGTAATTTGGAGGTTCGGGGTGAATCCCTCACCATATATCCGAATGTATTCTTCACCTGCACATAATATCATATATAATGAAATTAGATTCATTAGTAATTTAATTTATAACATATTAAATATTTATTTCATTTTTTATAATTTTATTATGTTCATTAATCACATTTTTTATGTGTTAAAAGATTCAATTTAGTTGTTTGGGAGTGTTTATTTCCTTGATTTTCATGATTGATTAACCTGTATACATGTATGAAATATCATGTAAAATTAGAATATTTATCCAGAATTGAAATTATTTGTTATTAATGAAATTAAAAAATATTAAATAGTCCTATATATCATTTTTCTAGATATAAGGATGATTCATTAGATAAAATGTTAATGATAATCGTTTAGATTATTTTGGGGTTTTTCGATCATCATGAAATGGTTCGGTTTTATTATTTAGTATTATTTCTATATATAATTTCTATAACTTAAAAAAATAATAACCTAAATTTTCATATATTTTTCAACCATTATAATGGTTTTATGACCATCATTTATGGTAGTAAATGAAAATGAAAACTTCTTTTCCTCGAAGGTGATAAATCAACACCTGAAAGAAAATATTTTCATTATTAAAATAAAAGGAATTAGAGAAGATGTTTGAAGATTTATTATTCAATTAACATAATAAAACTAAATTATATATAATATATAATAGATTTATCATTCCACTTGTAAAATGTTAGTTTGGGAGATAATAATAAAAGAAAAGAACTTGAAAAGAAATTAAAACAAAACAAAAGATGATTTTATATCTTGAAATTATTCTCCTTGAAATCCTCCTTAAGGAAATTGGGTTTGGTCTTTTTTTTGAGAAATAAAGGATTCTGGAAATGATGAACTGTCTCTATAGGATTATTGATCATAATTTGGACAAACAACAATGCTTAGATGGTGTGAGGAGAAGATGTGGTTTTTATAAGGGATTTGAGAGGTGTTTTTTCATTATTATTTTTTATTTTGGATCATGACTATAAATAGTTTGAAAATTATAACTAAATATGTTAAATAACTAAGGATAGTTTGATATTATAGGCTTACATCATCCATACATCATCTACTAATCAATAAATCATATATTTATATTATATTGTAAATTATGTATTTCAATATTCACCAAAAAAATTAAATATTATATAAAAATCTTAAAAATTCACACAAAAAATATTTCAGCTTTTAGAATTCAAAAATGAACTCTATTTTAGGATATTTTAAATATGAATAATTTAATTTTTAATTAAAATAATAATTTATTCAAAAATACCAGTTTTTAAATTATAATTTTTTTTGACACTTTAAAAAATTACATAAGGTTTAATAAATTTATCTTATAATCATAAAAAAACAAAATATTATTCTATGAGTCAATTTTATAGAAATACATTTTATTTCCAATTATTATATTAATTGTAAAATTTTAAATAAATACTTATGTTTTATAAAAATATTAACACTTAATTTATCATTTTTAAAACATTTACTTACTTATACTATGATATTTTTATATCATATTATCATTTTTAAGATGCCTAAATTTTATTTAAAATTTCCTAGGATATGTTACTATTATATTGGTTGGATTAATATTCCCAATGGTTATGTTACTATTCCATGGGTCAAGTTAATATCCCATCAGTATAGTTTCTTTAATTTATATGAATTTCACTTATTTCATTATTTATCTATGAGAATAAAGTTTTTATTGGGATCTTTATTCTATTTATGTATTTTATACCGTATAACATAATTATAAGAAGGGAAAAATTATATTGATAAAATTTGGGGTCGTTACACCTTATACCCTCCCATAATTAACCATATGATCCCTTAGAAGTAGGTGCTCAGGTAAGCACATAGTTAGGGAAAATCGTGTGCCCTATATAGGAAACTGTGCATGCAGAAACTTAAACTCCAAATAATTCATTAAAAATTTCTTCCACCCCCATATTATATCCCTAAACATATTATATTGACCCTAAATGAACTCCTTTTAATTTTTGAGGCTCTTAGAAAAAATAAAATGAATTAAAACCTCAATTCTTGATGAATTGAGGATTCATTGATGGAAATGCACCTCTCCCGGTAATAGATTCTCATCACATAAGGTTTCCTCACTCTTATTCATCTTTATATCATCTTTATAAGGGAATTTTCAATATGTTGTTAATTGTTATAGATCTAGAATTTCATGGATCTAATATATCTGATCTTGGATCTATATATCATTCTCCATCGCGATCTTGGTTGTTCCACTTCAATTGGAGATTTGCGTTATCAAATGTTTGTCAATGATCTTGAGGTAGGTGGCCTAAATTTTGAGTCCCATATTCTTGATTTAATTAAGTGTATATAATTATGAATTTTCATTGGAATGATGGGGAAATTTCATTGGTGATTCATTATATTAAATTTAATTTCTACATGATAATTAAATTGGTTCAATTTGTCACAATTGGAATTAGTGGAATTGGATTAATTAATTGGAAAATTAATTAATGGGATATTGTGATTTTTGAATTTATGGGATATTTTTTTTGAATATTTGGTCAATTAATGTGATTATGAATTAATTTTCAATTATAATTATGGGATGGTTGGCTTAAAATTAATGGGTTATTGAGTTATATGATTTTAATATTGAAAAATTGTTTAATAGTGAATTTCCCATATAATTCCATGTGATTAAAGTATTAAAACCTAATTTTTTTTTCTGACAGTTGAAATGGTAATCCATGATGTGAAATGTGATATGAGGGTTAATGTTTATTAAACATATTGAGTATGGTATATTTGATATACATGTGAATGATTGACATACGAGTGTGGGACAAACTGATGCTCCAAATACCCATATGTTATTGATTGATATACGAGTGTGGTACACAAAGTGATGCTCCAAATACCCATAGTTTATTGACTGATCAATGAAATATGAGATAGGTATTTATGATATAAATACTCATAGAGTTATAGTAATGGTGTTCTAGGACCAAAATGATATCATTGGACCATGGTTCAATGTTATCATGATATCGAGTTGAAATGAAATGGATAATGAAAGCACATGTGTTATAATGTTTTTTGAATTGAATATTTGTTATGGTTCAGACTCTGGAATGTTCCGAAGTAGTTATTGAAGGTTCGGTTGTTCTGTGGAACCTGAGGGTTTATGTATTTAAATAATGAATATTTGAACATATATAAAATGTTTACTTTATTGCACATATTTTATTCTTTATACAACTTCATACATTGTTATTGATTGTATATTGTTTTAGATTACATTGGTTTTGTCCTACTGATTTGTACTCACACCGTACTTAGGCTTCCTAATTGGTACCTAAATAGACATCAAGTTTTAGGATAGGATTAAAAAAATAACCCCATGTTAGATGTATGAGTTGTGATGGATCATGGATGAGGGAACCAAACATGATGTTAGTATCTCCTTGGAGTTTTCAGTGTCTTTATTTTTGAATTTTCATTAGACACCTGACACTTATTTTGGTATATCATATCTACTAATTTAGTTTTGGACATTGTATTCTGGTGTTGGTCACTATGTGATACTAGTTTTATTCTAGTTATGGTTATATTTTTTAGCTATTGTTTATTTATGTCTGGTTTTGTGTTACATAGATAAAGAGGGTACAGTTTCCCCATGAACGATAATAGACCCTTACTACTAGTCGACAACCTCTATCATATGGGGAGGTGTTCCTAAGGTCATGTGAGCAACCAGCATGGGGCCCCAGTTTGTGAAACCTGATTCAATACATTTCATTGATAGTCAATATAAAACCTCAGAATACGATCCTATTTCTTATAGAACAATTATGGAGCATCCCATGGTGATAAACTAAGCTAGATAAAACCCTTCTATATTAGATAATCTATTTGAATCTTAAACTCCCACAACAAAAAATATGACATCCGATAAGGATCCATAAAAATCATAGTAGCACTAGGCTTCAAGTCTTTCCCAAACTCAACATTACATCATGAGGGTAGTGTCACAACCTCATTGAGGAAAATATCTTGAAAATCCTGAATGACATTAAGGACCTCCACTATACCAATATTCACTAATTTATCTAAAAAAATAATCCATCAAATAAATAATGGATTCCACACGATGACTACACACCTAAAAAACGCTCTCTTGAATAAAAAAACACGATGACTATCCACATATGAGAAAATGAATCTCTTCCAAAGGAAATTGATAATAGAATAACCCAAATAAAAATAGTCAATATAGAGGAAAACCCCATAAAACTACATATAAAGTAGGAAAAGGTCTCCATGAGACTAATGTGGCCCCATCATAAGTATAAACCCCTGGCATACATCAAACAAGCTAGTCTATCCTATGAATAGCAAGACAAAACCATGGTAACATGATGCCTCTTTACATAAACATCTAGAGAATGAACTAGATTAGGTGAAACAAATAACTTTGAAGCATAAAAATTAAAATAGTAACCAATAAGGGTATATAATAAACTGAGTGTACATAGAATGATCTCTGACACCTCTGGTGATGCTGCCTCTGCTTCCTGTAACTAACCATGCCAAGCTCCTCTGAATCTCTACTAATGACTACCGCCATGACCATTCTTCATTATATCCACCTGAGGGTGTGGGATATCCTGAGGTCTCCCTCTACCTAGCACATCTTATCTAGATGTGGAATAGTAGTGTTTCCCATGATGTTGTAATTATCTCACTAGTAATTACTATTGAGGTTGACGTTGAACCCTACCACCCCTACCAAACTACGATCGAGCATCCACTTTTCACTAATACAGATGACAGAAAAAAATTCCATTGACCTAAAGCATTTGTATGAATTAACATGGAAGATAATGGGAACCAATTTCCCTAGAAGGCAGAAAGGGAAGCTATTGAGGTCAACTCACTATTGGTTGAAACCTCAAAAGCCCTAGAACCTAAGTCCTAACACTAACAACTATACTCCTTGAGAAACCCTTTTTGCTCCCCTATCCCGGTAAACATCCTATTGAGTTCATCCACTCGATCACCTCCACCATCTTATGAAACTTCATATACAATTACAATATAGAAGGATTAACTATATACATAATAAAGGATAAAGTGCCTCCTCAAGACGTATCACACAAGACTCATCATTAGGAAAAAAAATTTGGGGGAAAACTCAACAGTTCCATGAACTTGATGCCAATATCCCACATAGACATATTCCCATGATGAAGTGAGAGTATCTACTACTTCTTCACATACTTCATGCTCGATGAGAGGAACTCTTTTATATAATCCTTCTAGAATTCGACCCATGGAACATCTACCTCCTTCCTCTCACCTAGGTACAATGTCCACCACTGACGCACTACTCATTGTATCTAAATAATTACTAAGGGGAGCCAATACTCTGTCAGGTCTTGGATAAAATAAAAGCTGATATCCAGATCCTTTATCCATATATTTATATCAGCATTAGAAACACTACCATCATACTTACCAAATCTTGACTCTAAAAATATCACAACATCCTCTAACACTTATCATCATCCTCAAACAGATCAACCCTCCAATGATCAATTGGGTAAGATTGATGAACCTCTACTGGCTGAGACACATAAATAAAATGAATAGGTTCCATAGATAAAATAGAAACAAATATTTTCTAAGCTAGGAATTATGGAATTTTATTAAGTTTTATTAAATTAATTTTAATTTATTTCAACTTTCCTCGAACCAAAACCATGCAATTAAAATAATAAAAAAAGTCATCAAGATGAATCTACCTATCCGTAGTCTCTACCTTGAAAGTAAATCCAAGTCACAAGTTCATTCAATATTCTTAGTGTCTATTCATAGGATTAAAAGAGTCGTAAAATTCTATTTCCACGATGGTCTCCGTTGCTTATGTAACATATGATGTTCAACTAGAAATATTGTGAAACCAACCCACATGATCCAAAATTTTACTAACTCTACACTCTATCATATCTCTCAGCCATATTCCTTTAATACCAGTCTATAATGAAACCCTCAATAAAAAGATACCATAATGATGGAAGAGGGATAATGACCCCCTGATTTTTACCACAAGTAGGCCCTAGGATGGAGAAATGAACCATTGATTTAAAAATCACATAAATGAGAGGCATTAGCCCATATAATAAATAGAATCAAGATAAATGATATTATAAATCTCTCAAATCCATGACGTAAAATAACTGAAATACAAAAACCATACCACAAAGAATGTATAAATAAATAAGGATACAAATAAAATCCCCCAAATTAAAATATCCATAAGTAAAGATAATTCTACAACACAACAACTATCCAAAGATCTAGGATATTAATGTATAAAAATTTCCATATATTCTTCCCAGAAACCTAAGAAAACAATTAAAACAAACGTCATCTATTAAGTTATACTTATCAAAAATATACTCACTATGGATTAATCAACAAATAACTCATCCAAGTGTAGTAAAAAAATGAGAATCATATCGATAAAGGATACCCCATAACAATTTCCCACTGATGAGATTCCCTCACACCCCAACAAAAAATTCCCTAGTACTCCCACCCCTTCCATTTAAAATCACATCACATCATATAAATTCCCTCCCAAAAACACCTATTCCATAACATCACATCAAATCACACTCTAAGACACCTAGGAAATCAAATAACATCACATCTCATAACCAATATAGTAGGGTATCATGAACATGAAGGACAGAAATAACATGCCCTCATCCTACCATGCATGAACCCCACCACAATCCATCTCATCATATCTATCCAAAAGACTACTAGGACATCACATCTCAATAGTGTCACTTTTGACTTCTGTACATCACATCCCATGAATTTAATCATCAATTGGAATAGATAATGGGGAAGAGTGAGTGGATAGCCTTCAATCCACATAATAAGGATGTTGGAAAAAACACCCCCAAAAAATTTGGTTATCAGAACTATGTGCTTGAAATGTGTGGGGTACATATATGAAATCACAAGAATATAAAATCTATATAGATAAAGAGTCACAATACACAATCTCCATCCAAAGGGTTCATACCCAAGGCATAATCAACCTCGTAGGATCCTCATCTTTTACTTCCAATACTAAATTCATGACCCCACATGAGCAACATAGTATCCACGAATCGCATTCCACTATTAAATCCAAAATTATCCAATTTCTAGATTTCAAATTATCCATGAATTCCACATTAATAGACCCTTAATTTATGTATTCCAGATTCATTATCATGCCATTTCATTTTATATAAACCCTATTTCATATTTCTATCACCTTTGTTCATATATAAACATTAATCTTGGAAACAACACATAACTTCAATAATTAAACAATTAAACATGCGTATTTGAAACAATTATCATATATTTAATTCCATTTATACTGAGGAGACTAGCATAACTTGTCATATCAAAAAACTAGATAACCCAAATTCGACACACCAACAAGACAAACTCCACTTTCGAGGCCCCACTTCATAACCTCACCACAACCACCATATCATCCCCACTGTACAAACATCACAATATAGCCACTGTCCAAGAATCACATCAACACAACCAAAAAACAACATAAATTCTATTCCATAAACACATTCCACAGCACTCATATATCATTTTACATACTAGTCTTAGGATCTTTCATTCAATTTTACCTATTTTTAATGGAATAATCTCACAATACATGAGATCCTATGGATCCAATTCATTAACTAGGTATACATGATTAGCCAATTACAATTTAAGTGTTTTAAAAATCTAAAAAAATTGATTCTAAAATTCACATCGTAATAATGAAATAAAGGACCCCACAGTGTCCATAATTTTCAAAATATATTCATCCCACATAATTTCAATAATAAAAACCATATCAAAATGGTAAAAATATGATTTCCTTCCCATGTACCTTATTAAATTCACTTTAGCAATTAATTTTTCATTTTTAATTTTGAGAAACCATTTAATCATAGATAAAAATATGAACACCTTCCCTCATGATATACATAAAATATAAATGAAGTAATTCCTTTCTAGAAGAAAGGTGATTTAAACCAATTTGTTGAACCAGAAATAGGGGTGAATGCATATGGGGAAATCACATATAGGGAACTCGAACTAACCCCAACAAGAAGGTCCCATGAATCGAAGGGAAGAATTATTTAAAACATCCCATATAAATAAAATGTAATCTTGAAAGAATGGAAAAATGAATTATCTTTAGAGAAAACATATTAGAAACCAAGGAGATTTGATATAGTTTGAATTGACTATTTAAGGTGAATCTCATAAAATCCACATGGTTTGACCATTTCAAGGGATCCATTTTTTTAAATAGAGGATATAATTATCCTCATTCAAAATAGATTGATAATCCACTATTTAAGTAATTAAGAATATTTTCATCAAGAAAATTCAAAGAAGGTAAAATTGGAAATTTTTGGAAAACTATATTCACTTTAGTTCTACGACTAGGATGATCTACCATTGGGATATACTTCTAAGATGATCTACAATTAGGATATAACTCTAAGATTATCTACCAGTGATATATATCACTAGATATCTACCCCCAGTGATATATCTCTAGATATCTACTGGATGATTTCTACCACTAAAGATCTACTTCCATAGATCTACCGATAGAGATCTATGACCAATGATCTACCACAAGAGATCTACCATCCGAGATCTACTGCTAGAGATCTACCACTATAGATCTATCTATATAGATCTACTGCTAATATCTACCATTGGGATCTACAACCATCCTTTAAAGAACCCCTTATCCCTCCAAAACACTTCAAAACTCCTCCCTTCCTCCACCAAACTCTTCTGGTATTTACCTATAAACCTATATCACCATATTTCTCCCAATGTAATGTGATGAATAGTCCAAGACAATCATTTATCTTGGTAATATCATCTAACTACCCAGGTTCATGTGACCTATCAATGAAGGTGATGAAGAATACTAGGTTACAAGGATCACAAATGGTATCTCTATCAATAACAACATGGGCCTAAGAACATACCATTTCAATAATTCTCAGTTCATATCTCCTGCAAACCCCCAAATTCCCTCAAATTAAATAACCCATTTATCAACACCCATAAATGGGATGCACAATAATCATGTAGGCCATAATATAGGATTATCAAAATATAGGATCATCCTAAAGTGGCAATAAGGAAGTCAAACATCATCATTTTCAAATGAATCCTTTATTTCCAATTCAACACTAAAAGGGTAATCAAATTAACTTCGTTTTACAATTAATTGTCAATATATCAAAAAGGACTTTAATAAAAGAATTACTTCAAAAAATTCCCAAGTAATTCAAAGGAATTTTTAAAATCTAAAATAATTGAGTCATTTAAAAACATGGGTCAACAACCTTTTCAACATCAACAAGTCCTTAATAAAAAATCCCCCATGGATGATCATTTTATAACAAGTAGAATAATAAAAAAAGGTTCTTATTAATTTTAAAAAATTAGAACATTTAAAACCATAAGGACTATATTTCATAAATCAACAACATTCATAAAAATATTGGAATTCTACTTTAGAAATAAAAATCCAACCTAAGAACATACTTTTTCCAAAATAGTATTTAAAAGATATTTGAAAAGGAATAAAAAACAACATGGAAATCAAATATATATAATAATTAGAGTAAATATAGATCATAATAGAGGAAATACATATCATAAAATTATATCAATTTCATATTCAAATCATATATATTTGTTTCAATAAAAATTTCATGAGTCATTTAAAGATAAAAATTATTATAACTTGTGTTAAAAATAAGAAAATAATATCTAGGAAATTTTATAGTAACATGGACTTGTAAAATTAAAAAACTTAGTAGAAACACCTAACAAAAAATTTGCTGGAAACCTAAAAAACTGAATGGAAAAAAGTATAGTTAATTTGAACTTTTAGAAAATTATCTAAACACCAACAATTCTTCTCAAGAGGATACTATAAAATCAATGAAACTCAATTTTTGGGTATTTTTTTAAATAATAACACCATCATTTCATATAAATAAACCACCATAATTAATAAAATTATTTATTTTCCCATTTTACTCAAATATTGAATATAAAGGGCTAATAAATTTAAAATAGTAGTCGAAGCCTATATATAAGTAAAAAATTATTTTCCACAATTTCCATCTTTTAAAATTTCTAAATTAACATTATAAGTTGAGATGGAGGATGAAGAAATGAAAAAGGATATTTTAAAAATATTTTACTCAAAAAGGGAATTTTTTAAAGGTTGCATGGTTTACCCATAATATCTCATATGTTTCACTATTGATGCTCACCAAATGAGCATAAAAAATCTACAAGAAAAGAAATAACAGATGAATGTGTATTATTTTATATACAACCAAAGGAAAAGATAATAACCAAATCAAGAAGATTATATGAACTCCCAAAGGACACATGAACACATGACCTTGGAAAGGTAATGATAATGGGACATGTGCTGCACATGACCTACTTCATATCATGAAAATTCCATTTTACAAACATTTTTGTTCTTGATAATAAATCCAAGACATTTACTAATCATGCATAGACTAAAAAAATAGTTCCTCCATGCCATATGACTTGTCAAATCTGTGGACTCATGAAAATCATCCAAGGCCCTTTTAAAATAAAGAGGAAAATTATTTAGAAGAAGAAGACATTATAATGTAATTTATAATCATATGATGGATTCATTTGGTTTGAAAGAACTTTTGGAGCCATTGCAAAATGTCCACCTTGTCACACAAGAGTCTGCTAACATGTCTTCTTCATGTTGCGAAGGGTGTTAGACATGTCCATTCAATTCTGTGCTGACCCTTTGGCTCTACAAATAAGTATAATGGTTTTGTTGGACAATGATCTTGCATCACTATAAGACCCATTATTTGTCACATGATGTATCATAGAAAAAGAGGGTAATTTTCTTCTATAACACTTCTATAACTTCACAAAAATACTCATCCCTTGTTAAACAAAGAAGGAAATAAAAAGGGAAAAGAAGGAAATTTATTGCAGAGCGATGATACGCTGATCATCACACAAAACTGGTTATTGTAGCCTAGTCGATCACCATTGATCCTATAGAGGCCCCCTCAACATGTTAGTTTGAAACTGTAGAATCCCACTTTATATGATTCCTTGGTCTCATGAATGACCCCAAACAAGTCTCCTTTTTCTGAGAGAGAACCCCAGATGATTCATCTTCGAACATGTGAACAACTTTCCATCATTATACTAAAATCACGATTACTCTTAAAAATTTCATCCTAAACTTGTAAAATATATTTGACATTCCTACATGGTAAGGAATAATTTCTTTGATTAGACACAAACTAATAAATGGGTCATTGACGAGACATTCTCGAGGCTATTAAAAATCATATGATGCCCCATAGATTACCTATAGAAGGATCTCATGAGGGGCATGACACCAAAACCATCCACCAACTATTTTCAAAATCAGTGAGATATGTGCTATTCAAGGCAACAAACACATATGGTGGAGAGGCCTATAAATACCCCCTGTAACAAAAAAAAATACATGATTGATCAAATATGGGAGAGAAGGATTAAACTTCTTGGAGTGACCGGTAATGGGATCACAAAGGTCTTCTACCATGTTAAATCAGGGGAATGACCTAAAGTATCACGTAACATGAATATAAGCTTCATGTGATCGCTTTATAGATCACAAGAAGGAATTTTGGCATGTCAGTTGGATTATATGATGGAGGTCCTTTATGTTGGCTGGGTCACACAAAACCTAAAATAATATAACACTAGAAAAAACCGATCAACATATACAATATATACTAGGATAAAACACTATAATAATATGGGAGTCTTACGTGAAGGCAGATTCACAAATCCTCTTGTGGTTCACATGACTAACCAAGATTATGAGAGAGAACTAGTACATGTCACCCAAATCATTCGACACTACCTTGACATGCTATATAGATCATGCGATGTCCCTTAGACATGTTAATAAATTCGCGTGGCACTATCTGGGCATGCCACCCAAGTCTCAAAAAGTCTTTTGGGCTTGGAAGCCAAAACCATGTGATGGACTTTAGATATGGCTCCTCAAAACATGTGGCAACATCAGGACATGTCACCTAGGTATTTGGATGGTACTAGGACATATCAACCATATCTCACAATGGTACTAGGACCTGTCAACCATATCTAGTATTGACACCAGGACATGTCGCCCTTGACATGCTGATTTTCACTAGACAAGTCAGTAAAATCATGAATCATGCTCCTGTCATGTCAACCTTGATATCACGATTTCATATATACAAGTCATATAGGTCATGTGATGCTCTATAGATACGTTATTTAGTTTATGAGATTTCCTCTAAATAGGTCAAATGGACCCATTAATTAAATTCAGTATTGTCCACTATGAAACTAGGGCATGTCTATACATCCTCAGACATGTTATGAAAACAATCAAACATTCCAGGAAGATAATCAATCCATTTCACTCATATTTATAGAGACATGATAACACTTTCTGGTGAATATAAAAGGGATACCTCAATATGTGAGCCTCAATTAATTAAACTACAAGAACTCTGATTCCTACTATATCCAAGGTACATAGGATTCCTTCCTAATCCCCAAGCTCAAATTAGAGTCCATGTTAGTGTACATCCCCCCATGTCTTCTTTATTCCATCCATCGGGACCCAATCACCCCCATTGGCCAGTCATTATTCCTCATCCCCCAGCATATTGAGAGGGAAACCTCAGTGTTTAATCCCTGATCAATTGAATTATGAGAGATCTGATTATTATTATAACTTGTACTTATAGGATTAATTCTTGAAGATCAGGATCAAATGCACATTATCTCAATGTAAGTCCATCATGTCTCCAACATTCCAACCATTGAAACCCAATCACTCCCATGGGTTAATCATTCTACCTCATCCACCAAAATACCAAGAAGAAAATTAAAAGATGAGAACTCTGATTGGTAAAATATACAGAGAACATAGAATTCCTTTCTAGGGCTCAATCTCAAATGGGTATCCACCTCAGTTTCAGTATCATTATGTCTCTAAAATTCCAACTATTGAGACCCAATCACATCCATAGGCTAGTCATTATTCTTTATCCAATAGTGGATTGAGAGGGAAACCCCAATATATAAGCCTTCATCAATTAAACTATGAGGACTATGATTCTTGTTATAGCTATGATATATAGGAGGCCTTCTTAAGGCCTCAGTTAAAGTGTTCATCCACATGAGTTTAAGTCCTTCCATGTCTCCGAAATTCCAACCATAATGAGCTAATAAATCTCATGGGATGGTCATTATACCTCATCCACCAGCGAATCGAAAGGAAACTAAACTATGAGAAATCATATTCCTACTATAACCATAATATATAGGACTTCTTGTTAATGCATGAGGTATATATTACACATACAAAGGGTTGTACTATCACATAAGAACAACATCCATATATAGTGAGACTAATTAATTTCTATCTCTTGTTTCTCACACTGATCATGGTTTACGTGGGCTTAGGGAGTATCAATTATCATATAATTTTCATCATGAACCTCCAATTTCTAGGGAATCTGAACATTTAGTCCCCTTGTGGTGGAATGATATGACTACTTCCATACAGGGGGATCTATACCAAGTATTGTCCCAAGGGAATGATCGAACTATGATGACTCTGATTCCTACAATAACCAGGATATATAGGATTCCTTCATGAGGCTCAAGATCAACTGACCAATGACTATATTCCAAAAAATATTTCCTTTAGACATGAAATTAAATTACATGGATTAAACAAACTATGAGAGTTTTGATTCATGTTATAAACATGATACATAGGAAACCTAAAAATGGTTAAATCCCATCCTCAAAATATTATTCACCTTCATAGATGACAACAATGTCCGGAGTTCCTAGTTATGTGGCACCAACATACAAGAAATAACCCATTATGGTGAAATGGTTGAATAAACTTAGATACATACATATGGATTTATTAATAGACATTCATTTTCACATGGAGGGATTAAAAATTAGATCATCATGTTAGGGTAACTAGTCTCATATCAGGATTATTAAGAGATTATTGAATATATAATAAATCTATATGATAGTTTTAGATTAGTCAATAACATCCCCCCAAAAGGGTGTGATGTTCTAGACCTCCCATTGTCTAGACCTATGATAGTTCCTATGTTTCTTTGGTTTTGAAACCCTAATTGACCACCTGCCTTTGGAAATAAGTTCTATACTCAGTTATGTATATGGGGACCATTGGGAGTTTATCTAGAATATAAACAGGAATGGTAGAAAAAATATAAATGATTGTCTAGACATTAAAACCCTACAAACAAACCATCAAACCATTTTTTTCCATGCTACATGGGTGATACACATATAAATATTTCCCAACGAAACAAAAATGGTGAATCCGACATGAATCTATGAAATATAAAAAATGATCAGTTTACTATGAATCATTCCATTTTTACATATATTACAAAAAAGGTGAGGAATATGATATGAATATTTCAAATAATAAAAATGAATGTATTATCCTTTAAAGCTGGGCTTCTCAAGAAATAATTCCATCCTTGTTGTGATAAGTCTAAACAAGAAGAACAGTTGGAGCGAGAATAATAAAAGGAAATTATTTTACCCATGAATATCTAATTGAGAATGTATCATTATTATAATGATGAACTAATTGGTGAAATAGTTCCTTACTATCTTCATGAATCAATATACTACTCTCACAAACAACACCATACCTGCGACCATGTATTAATCTAATGAATGTTCTAGAAAATCAGTAATAGATGCAACCCCTATGAGTCTCAGAATAAACTCACCCACCTTAAATATTTATTTTAAGGTGGAGAATGTAATGGTATAATAATACCATAGATATGGTATAATTCTGACCCTTGAGACTACCCGCTATAGTCTCCAAATGCTAAAACCAATGAGTCTGAATCGCATAAATAAAGCTGTAGTAATTATAGGGGAACTCATTTACACTGCCAAACACTTTAAAATCTTATCCCCAGATCATGAAAATATCCACCTTCAATATATGATAAAGGTGGACCAAGGATTTGGCTAGGTATCCCTTTTTGTTTTGGAGTTGTAGAGTGGAGATATTTTCAACTACCGTTACCAGCACCATTCTATTGGTGTCCCTTAGTCACCTACTGAGGGAACTACTTGAAATATTTCCCCCTCTAACACCCATGCACAAGAAACAAGGAAGACACATTGGGTATATAAATCTCTAGAAAACTAGTAGTGGGTTCATATTTCCAATCCTATTAATGAAGCCCGCTGATAGACACTTCTGGTAACCAGTGAGTAGGATCATATCCCTACTCACTCGAAAGAATTCTGTGGGAATATTCCTACTATATGAATGGGGGAGGAAAATATCTTTACCTCATTAATTAATTCCATCAACACATTTTGGTGGAATAAAAAGGACATAAGTGGTATCAAATCCCTATTTCAATTGAAAACATTATCTAGTATATAGTGGATATATAAAATGTGCATAATAACATTCCATGCACAATTTACTAAATTTTCATTACATATTAATAACAGTTGAAGAAATACACTAACATATTATGAAAATGGTATAGATATAAGGACAATAATATATTTCTATCCATACATCCTTGGAATCACAACACCCTAATCTACCTAAACAAGTGGTTGCTTTGAAAAAACAGCACATTATTTATAAAGTACATGGGGATTATTGACATATTATGATAAAGGAAGAGGCACTGAACTAGGCTCATATTATAATTCCAACTAGGGATCACTAAGTGAGTATAGAACATGCCTCATTATAGGGGAACATTAATTTCATAAAATATTGGTGGCATACTCTGAAGTCTCATGTTTGGGATAATATTCCTATTCTAATCGAGGCTCAACAAGTGAGAGTGACACGTGCCTCTGAAAATGGAAATATTTATATATAAAAAGACCAGAAACATACTAAAAAGGCTCAGGATCTGTAACATTTTTTAGTTATGACTCAGGATCACCATGTGAGAGTCGAACCTTCCATTGGACATGATAATATTCCTATCAATATAGCTACTTGGAATATTATAATAGCTCAAAGAATCCAGAATCATATCCCTACTTCCATTGATGAACTACTACACTAACATCCTTTATATTCCATATGAGAGGAGGATTATTTATTTTATCCCATTCTAGAGGTCTTTTAGTATACTCAGACGAGAAAAGAATATTTGGAATGGGCTCATATTCCAGTTCCAACTAGTTCTCACCAAGTGATAGCAAAAAATGTCTCAAGAAAGGCTCATATTCCTATTGAAAAGGACTTGTGAAATACAAAAATGTCTCATGATTGGATTCATATTATAATTATAACTAAGTCTCACCTTGTAAGAGTAGAATTTTCCTTGTCCAAGGAACATATTATTATCAATAAATCCACATGGAATGTTCCAACCACTTTTTAGTAGTAGGATCATAATCTTGTTACAATAAATAGTTGAAAAATTATTCTGGTGCCTATCATACAACATGATCATACCCCTACACAATACCAAAAGGAAAGTTAGAGTATTCCATCTGGGATACAGAATGAGGTTCATATTCATAATCTACTCAATTACAAATTCTTGGAGGTCATTCGAGAAACATTATCAACATCCCAAGGGTCTGTCAACTCTTCAACCAAATCAAAAGGTGATCATTACCATGATAGTAATCCTCATGGTAGTGAGGAGATGGATCACAAGGAATCTACTCTTAAAATCCCTATTGGTCAACTTCCCCATGGTGATATCTTCCCTAGATAAAAAATCCTTAATTTTCCAAGACTCCATTGTGTAAATAGGTTCTTAATACCAAAATGCCTTTATATAGAGAGACACTCAAGAAATAAAGCTCAACTGTATATAGTTACCCATAAAATTCTACAAAAAAACCACTCAAATCAGAATAAAACCTCAATATTCACCTTATGTGGTCTGACCATATGAAGGCATGTAAGCATGATGAAGAGGAATCCATAATTGAAATATTGAGGGAGTTAATTGAAAACATCCTCCCACCATGTTCCAGCCCCTTTACACTTCTATATATGATACCATCAATATTATTTATTAAAGGAGAGATATTTTCCTTATCCCAGATAAGAGTATCACATTCAAACCATATATACACTCTTTTGTTAGTTGTATATGGTTACCTTTCCTATTCTGCAAAACTGAAGAATTTAAGAGCATGACAAAAGCCTATGTAGTGTTTGTATCTATATCATGAAAACTATCAATAAACTAATTTACATCGGTTCTTTAGATGTATGTATTTGAGGATGGGATAAATATTTGGGATTTAAGTTAACCATTCCCCTAGAATAGAATAACTCCCCAGATACAGTGTCCTGTAATGTCACAGCCTTTGGTGAAATTGGGGGATCGAGTAAAACACGATCTAGTCTGTCACTACAATAGAATACCCCCAATTCAACATTTCCATGACATCATGAATAGAGAGAAATGATAGCCAATAAGTAGTAGAACTGGTCCCATAATAACAAAGAGAGTGCTTCCAAACATCAAATATGATGTTGTGATCAACCCAACAAATTCCCAAAGAAAATCACTCTCATAATGGGTTCCCATTACACCCAACACATACACAATAACAATTTAACCATATCAAATAGGTCACAATATTTGATTCTATAATACCCATACAAGAGAAAACCAATCCCATTGGGCTAGGGTAATATGTACCACTATATATACCCCTTAATTCATCAATTACTAATAGGGTTCAAGACATATCCGTAAAAACTACAAATCAAACCCATCCCAATAGGTAAGGGGCATGTTTATCTCAATCATAATCACAAGGTTCATCCTATCTTGAGAGTTTCCTAGGGAAATCAATGGAAATTATAGATGAAACCTATCCCACTAGGATGATGACATTTATATCTCAATCTACATCTACGAAATCATCAAATCCTTAACTAGAATCATTGAATCCTCAAAAATAGGATAATAAAATGATAATTGTGGCCCTTGATAGTCCTGATCCCATACGGATAAGGAAATTTTCTTCTTCATCATAACCATAGATGAAATTAGTCTTCTCCAAGATGAGAGGTAAATATCTACTGTCAAAATTCCATCCATTCCACACACTACAAGAAAAATCTCTTCTATTTAGGGCGTGTTCAGCAAACATGACCAGAAACTCCATCAATGTCACTAATCACATCCCGAGATGGGAGGAGTGTATGGTGAATGAAATCAATCCCCACTGGGGTTTCAAGGCCAAATGAACCAATATGGACAAGGGTTTGATAAATGAACATAAATAAGGAAGTGAAGATTCATACTATTGTGTTAGGAGTAATGAGATAAAAACCATTTACTGATATGCCCCAATAAATTTCGTCACTGTCAATAAAACAAACTATGTGGATCCAGAAACATATAAAAAGGGATTCAATATAAAAAATATACCTTGAGAAGAGGATCTAGATGCAACAACTTCAATTTCATGTACTATGAACTAAAGGAAAATCAAAAACCTAGAACCTCTGAATATTTTGATGCCACCTCTATGGCAGAACACTGTCAAGGATAAAGGGAATGATGTGGGTACATCCCAATCACTGAATAGAGGAGTCAAAATCACTCCCATGGATGAATGGATGGAAAAATATGAGAATGAGAGATAGAATCTTAGATAACTCTACAAGGAGATAATCAGGGGAAACATTCCCACAAGGTATCATCTTCAAGTTGAGATGAATATTCCTCCTCAAAAATATCAATAAAGATAAGATCCTTCTGTAAGAGTTGCATCTGAATGTTAGACTAGCTCTAGATCTAGAAAGCTAGTGTATATGAATGATGAAGCTATAAATAATTAAAACATTCCTCCATTATGATGATATCCTTTCGTATTACAGGGTGATTATTTAGTCTTATCATAGTCTAAAATTAGTGCAAAATAAAAATGGGTCTACCTTATCAAACCCCACCCATTCCCTATATATGGGAGGTGGCTCAGACAGTGGTACCTATAGAACTACTCAACTCCATTGAGTACATAGATACTAGAATAGAAGCCATGAAATGGTGACATGAACATATTCGTCTTAATAAAAATCCATATCTCGAATGGGTGGATGACACTTTACCCCATCTAATTTTGATAATCTTGTCTTCTCCACCTTTTATGGTGAAAGAGACCCCAAACAACATATGAAAAATTGCATGTCCTGATTCAGTCTGATGATGGGCCCTTAAGATCAATTGAAGGCAACCATGATGAGGTGTTTTTTACAGACATTAATATGCCTGGCCTCTCTATGGTATAACCGTCTTCCCATGAGATCAGCTACAGGATAAGAATACCTTCGTTTTCAATTCCTTAACCATTTTAGCTCCATGGTGAATAAAATGACAATTTTATACCATAAAAACTTCATGAAATGTGAAAATTAGAGGGTTTTTGACTTTATATCCATATCAAAAGGTTTAACCTACACACTTTGCATCACTCTCTTGAAAGAGAAACTGCTAGAACTCTGTGCTAGAAATATTTTGGTTGAGTTTTAGAAACCTCTATTCCAAATTAATTATCCAGCTGGATTACATGAGTTTATAGAAATGGAACAAAATTTGTAAGAATTCATTCAGTGGGACCATGTTATGTCTCAATTCATTCCCTCAACACAGGGGAAAAGGATCGACAAGGTACATTTTACCACCATTACCCTCAGGTCCGTAGAAGCACCACTTCAAGAACCACAGAAGATCCCGAACAACCCAATTCCTACCATCGAGTGGTAGAAACAAAAAAATCCACCTCAAATATAAGAAAAAATATACCAGGGTATATTGGGATATGAGGAACATATGAATAAATCATAATTATTCTGAAACCAATATGTCCACAATTATTTCTTTATAGTCATGGGAAATAAACCACTCAAGCTTCCATAGCCCAAGAATACCAATAAGTTCAACCTCACCCATCATTATAACTACTTTCATCATTATATAATTCTAGTTCACAACATCTTGGATATCATCGTATTTAATGATTTTATCTAAAGCATGGTTGATTCCAAACTGGTGGTGTTGGATAACTCCTCAGTGTAGGTGACCTACATAATCATTTCTTAGTCAGAAGAAGAAGATGATTGAAAAAATGTTCTACCTAGGCCTAGACATAATTTCAGCAAATGGATGAATTGAAATATACTTGAATGACATCACACCACCCTAAGAGAACAACTTCATATACCTATAACGATTATGTAACCTAAGTAGGAGACATAAAATGTGAATCTTTTATGTAAATTTGACTGTCATACACATGAATAGAGAAAAGAGGAAGATCCATATCAAGCTCCAACATATGTTATGACTCATTGAAATTTCATCCCTACAATAGCCGAAGTATGGGAACCACCTCAGTAAATATAAATCTCATTAGATGAAGGAATCTTCATTGGTTCTATTAATATGATACACTTGGAAGAACCCTTATCCAATGATGAATATTCCTCTTAGTATGAGTTCCCTATACCTAAACAGGGAACCATAGGTTGAAGGTATATGATCCAATGGTAAAACATACAATGCAAGTGTTGTTGGACCCAATATTTCAGTCACATCCTCATAGAATATATATATATATAGGTGAGAACCATGGTAAATAACTCTAACAAGCCCAAAAGAGACATATAGGTATCTCATAATCCTCCAGTAGTCATATGTTCCCAATTGTATTACCCGAATACCCAGAGAGGGTGCAATTATCTAATAATCCAAAACAATAGGGAAAGTTGATGCATTCTACACCACTGGAAGAAGTTTCTCTCTCTACCTCTTTACAAGAACCAGGCCCATCTACCTTAGATTCCGTAGATCCTAAACTGAACAATATGTAGCAACCCAACCTTGGGAATCACTATACTATGGCACAAAAGTATGACATTCTGAATTAGATGGAGGTTATCCCAACAAAGATGTCAATCTTGGATGCAATACATCTTTCAAAAGAGCATTGGGATGAACTCATTGAATCCCTCCAGAGCCCAAAAGAGTTCAAGATAGAAGTCTCTACAACAAAGGTCTATCTAGGGAGAAAATTCCATCAAAATGACTTGTCACCATCTCATTCACAAAGAAATATTAAGAAGAGGTCATCCAGGGACACATTAGATGCCTATATGTTTCAGCTAGACTCAATAATATTGACATATGATGGGTCTCTGATTGAAAATGATTCTGGGATCTATCTCATCCCAATTCATACCCTTCCATGTTTTGGATATCATGAAGGGGTTATATATCCCACAAATATATTTATGAAATGGTATGAAAAGAGTGATAAAAGATATCTCTTGAATATAAAGATCAAATATCAGTTTGGTGATCTCACATCTAATACCGAGTTTATATTTATCCAACAAGACACCACAAAAAATTTCCTACTCATAAGGCCCTGGATCCATATCGAGGTGGAGGTTCCTTTACTGTTCCATCATTGTTTGAAATACCCCATTGTTGGAAAGGTCAACATACTATACGGTGACAGTTCCCCCTTTGATACCTTCTAAGCCACATATACATAGACACGTTTCTATAAGGGGGGGACAACTAATAGTGTATGAAAATATATAGTTTTTATCTCCCAATAGATTAGGGACTACCCCTGTAAATCCCTATATCATGGTTGATAGTGAATATGTGCTACCCATAAATTTTCATGAGGAAATAGAACTGATCCTAGATGTCCAAGATCCTTATATCCCTAGTGACAGTGTAAAAGAAAATAAGTTCCAAAATATCTCTGAAACAACTTTAGTATTAGTTGATGATAATGTATCTCCACATGGACTCTCTAATACCTAAAGTGATAGAGATTCCCTCATATTACCTACCTCATCTGAAAATGACTCCACATATTCAAATGTGGAAGGAGAAGAGGATGAACTTAGGAACACCACTCCCACATTTGAGTCAAGTGTCTCTACCAACATTGATGAGCCCAAGAAGGTATATCTAGGAATAGAATAGACCCACGTCCAACACCAATTAGTTCCACCATGCCTCTTGGGAATGAAGATATATATTTTGAATTTATAAATAAACATCGATATATTTTCACCTATAATTATACAAAAATATCAGAATTGAATCTATATATGGAATTGAACCATCTCATCTTACTCGATGACCATTGAGGTTTCAAGAAAGAATCCAAGATAATTCACCCCTTTCATTATACTAATATAGATGTGGAAGATGAAAGATTGATCAAATATAATTTTTCATAGAATTGTAATACCCACGATGGATTTCTAACATCATACTTATCAAGAAAAAGAATGGTATGATTATAGTATTCATTGATTTTAGAGACCTTAATCGATACTGGACAAAGGATGAATTCCCATTTTTATCACATAACTTTTTAATAATGAAAATATTAGCTTCCATGACCTTTCCTTATAGATTGGTAATAAAGGTACAATTAGATAAATACGACCCCAAAAGATGAAGAATATTCTTCCTTTAGCGCACTCCATGGGATCTTTTTCTATCATGACATTCCCATTGGATTAAATAATGGTGTCTCTACTTATCAATAGACCATGAATAATATATTTAAAACCTCATAGGGACCAATAGATGAATGTTATGTTGATGACCTGGTGGTAAAAACTTGAAAGCATTGTGATCACTTCATAGATCTTCAAATAGTCTCTGAAAAGTTACCGAAACATAGTTTGATGATGAATCCACTGAAATTCTCTTTTGGGGGTAACATGATGGATGTTCCTTGTATTTTTTGAACGTCAAAACCTTGAAAAAAAATATTTCCCCTTAACCATGCTAATAAAGAGGGTAATTTCTTATTGATGGGATGTGAACTACCAAGAATCCTTCAAGAGTCTTATGTATTACCTTATGCACACACCACTACTAAAAAAATTTCCTTTAACAGTACTAGAAATGTATTTTATCAGTACTATAAAATCACTGACTACATGAGTGAGGTTTAAAGCCCTGGTCCTTTATCAGTGCTAATAAAGGTTCTTTTATCAGTGGTTAAAAATCTCAAATAAAGTATACCTTTATCCATTCTTATAAAACCACTCATAAATGAACTTTTATCATCACTCATAAAAGAACTGATAATGTAACCTTTATCAGCACTTTTAAAATAATTGATAGAGTAACCTTTATTAGAACTTTTAAAAGCACTAATAAAGGTTCGTACTAAAATGTGATGTAACAGCACACTTTAGGACCAATACAATGTGCTATAACAACGCACCAAAATAATAGAAAAACACCATACATAAAAAAAGTTACAATATAGGGTTTTAATGAAAATAAATTTACAAAAAAACACAAGAAAAAACACAAGAAAAAACACAATATTGTAGACATTTAAAATATTAGATTATACAAAGTCTCCAAAAAATATTAACTATAAATACAACCACAATTTCTATGGATTTTTTTGTCGAATTACCAACACTGCATGAACAGGTTCGAACAAAACACATTACCTTGAAAAAAAGAAGCTATAAATATAATTATACAATTATTATGAGTAATATTAAAAATAAATAAATTAAACATAAATACAAAAATAATGCAATAATTATATGGAAAATTATTTTACTGTGAAAAAATAAATATTGCCTCTATAATTGAGAAGACGTAGTGTCGTTTCTCTTCCTACAAAGGAGGTTGAGGTAACTTGAAATAATGAGATACGTACACCACTATTGAGGTGAAAGTGATTTGAGGGAGAAGAAGTATGTGTATGTTTTGGTTCAGAAAGGAATAAAAGATGGATAGACCAACCCAACTCAAACAAAAAAATCCACCTATATAAGAAAAAAATTATTATGTGATTAATAATTGAAAGAAATAAATTAAACATAAATATGAAATAATAAATTACTTCTATGGACAATGATTTTATTGTGGAAACATCAAGATTAACTTTGTGATTGAGAAGAGACTGTTTTGTCAGTCTTCTTGAAACGACACAACACATGAACATAAATCTTCGAAAATAAATGATCTTGGTAAGGAATAATGAAAATTAAATAAACATTCCATTATATAAATTTTTGGTAAAATAGACAAAGCATATCGTAACATTACCTTTACATCTTCCTAAAGGGTTTCCTTTATTATAGTTTATTATTCCAAGTGATTGGTAATGTAATCATGTGTTGAATACATTGTTTGCATGAGTAGTCAAACATTTAATTTAGATTATGTTAATGTAGTAGATAAAAAATAATATTATGAGGGAAAACATATTATATTTAATGCGATCTCCATCATCATTTACAAAGGTTTTCATATCAAATGATTTATAAAACACAGTATAATCCCAATTGGTATCCACATTATGTTTTCCCATATTTAGACTAAATTTTATATCATTTATCTATTCAGTGAAAAATAAAATGTTCATTCAAATCTTACGGACCAATTTTTCTTGAATAACATCAACGTAGACACGAAAAGAGGATTTTAGAAGGGTCGTATACATGCTCTCTTACAAACTTGTTGAACTCTTTAACTCCTTTTTCATACTCATTTTTCAAATGATTATAATGCATCGATTTTTGATTCATATCTATCTTATTTGGTTCATAAAAAAATGCACATTTAAACATTATTTTTAATAAAAATAAATAAAATCTCTTCTTAATTTAGAAATCTAGAACCATAATTTGTGAATAAATAATTATAAAATCTCCATTACATTATATGTTTTGAAAATTCATATAAATATATAAAATGATATATATATTTACACACACATAGATATATATTCCCCCAGGGTCTATCTCAGTAGGTAGTGGCTCAACAGGTTCTCAGTGAGGTGTTGGGTTATAGTCTCACCGAGTTATTACTTGTTGGTGTAGAGTAGGATTTTCATTGTGTATATCCCCCTACCCAAACTATTATAATTATATAGATATATATATGTTTATATATATATGTATATATATATGTATATATATATATGTGTATATATATATATATTTTATGTAGAGTAGGATTTTTGTTTTATTTCTCCCCCTCCCCGAACTGTTGTAATTATATATATGCAGTGTAGGATTTTTTTTATTTCTCCCCCTCCTATTAATTTTGTAATAATATATATATGTATATATATATATATACATATGTATGTATTAATACCATCCCAAAGTCACTGAGGAGGAGGGTTGAATTTTTGAATCTTTTTCTTTTATGTTCCCCAACTAAAATACCTCCATTACCTATTAATGTGATTGAACTTTATATTATTATTATGTTCTTACAAATTTATGAAATAAAACCTCAATGGGACCTAAAAATTTATAGAGTTCATTATTCAAAATTAATGGCTAGATCTTTTGCATGACTCATAAACCCCCTTCCTCTATTACACAGTTCCAATTTCAGGAAACCATTGTTCATTAATTGTTTTAATATATTATATATAAACATGTAGCTAGACTTAATATAAGTAGGAATATAATTTTAATTTCAAATTAAAATTCCAAATATTAACTCCTCTCTGAATTATTCCACTTCAAATTGATCTATTGGATTAATCCAAACTTCTTTATCACCCTTCATATGATTTAGAGACGTTAAAGTTTAATTTTTTGTATCCTCTGAGTAATCTATGAAGCCACATCATTAATTTTACTTGAAAATTGATTTTGGAATAAATAAAAGAATTAAAATACTTTTTATAATGTGGTCATGCTAATTATAGTGTACTAAGATATTTTAGAATGGGACTATGTAGTTACAAAAGTGGTTTATTCCAACTATTCTATAAACTAACTTTCCCTTTAGGTATATTGTAACATGAATCATATTCTTGTGGTTTAACCCAAAAAAGTATTCCAAGATATAAAAGAAAAAAATATATTATTGTATTCAATGTTATTTTATAGTATAAGGATTAAAAACAAAACAATCTCTCCCATGATGAAATTCTCTTACCCACAAAAAACTATAAGAAAAAATCGTTCTGCTCATAATCAAAACAAATCATTCTATTCATAAACTAAAAGAAAAATAGTATACAAGGGAGGAACAAAAAATAACGCATGACATCATTGAACATGAAATCAATAATTAAACAAGAATTACCCAAAGAAAATCGCAAGGCCTACCTAACTAGGTTGAAGGAAATCCACTTCAAAAACACTAACTGCAACTGAACACCAGATCTGTAATGATATTCGAGAAACTAGAGGTAGTTTTTTGGTGTGATTAAAGCATCGATTAACCATCCAAGGGCACTATAACTGGGTAGATTTCATTGAAATATACTGATATCATGATGGGTTTTCAAATGATTAGGTTATTTAAAATAGATTAGGACATTTTTACTAGTTCTTACAAATAAGCACTGATAAATCCCATTTATTAGTGCCTAAGTAATAAGAATTAATAAAAGTAATATTTATTAGCAATTTTTTAGTGCTGATAAACGTAAGTCTTTATCAGTGCTAAAAAAGTGCTAATAAAATCCATTTTTATCAGCACTAAAGTTTTTTCATTGATAAAAATTACTTTTATCAGTGCTTTTTAGAGCTGATAAAGCCTCATCTTTATCAGAGGAAAATAAACACTGATAAAGGCCTACCTTTATCAGCACATATTACTTAAATGTTGATATAAGATTTAAAATTATAATTATAAATAATGTTTTTAAATATATATATACTTAATAAATAAATATAAATAGAAATATAGTACATAAATTTCCTTTTAAATATATTAACTATAATTTTATAATTTTTTATTTATAATTATTGAAATATTTTTGAAAATTAATATTTATATCTGATTTTAACTACATGCATGAATTTGTGTTAAAAATGAGTGAAATTGAATAAATTAAAAGTAAGTACACTTTTACAATATTGAAAAAATTAATATGTTTGGGGTGTGTGCATAGTATATAAAAATGCATTAATTACGTATATGTAAAATCAACATAACCCACATTTGATCTATGCTAAATTGAAAAATAAAATGACACATTAAATTATATGTCCATTACACAATGAAATTATTTAGTTTTTTTAATTAATATTAATTTTTAATTATAAATCATTAATGACTTATTATATGACTATTTAATTTAAAGTATATAAATATTTTGTAATATATAAATCATATTTATATACATTAATATATATCTATATATTTAATATATAAAATTTATAAACATTAATTATCATAATTATCTAGTTAATACAATGTTTAATATTTAATAATGTATTATAAATTTATTCATTTTTTTCAGAAATTATTTAATTAATAAAATTTGTAATTTTTTTTAATAGAATAATTTTTTATTTTTATTTATTTTATTATTTCATTTCACTTATTCATAACTTTATCAATGCTAAAATATAAATGATAAAATGGTTATTTATCAGTGCTAAAAAATCACTGATAATGGTTACATTTATCATTGCTAAAAAAATCCTTGATAAAATGTTAAATTTATCAGTCCATTCCTTAGCACTGATAAAGATTCCATTTATCTGCAGTTTTTTGTAGTGATGATACATACCAGTGTTATTAAATGCCAGTTTTGTAGTAGTGCACCGATCCTGATGCAACCAGTGAATAAAAAGACACTAATCTTACATGTGGATACAATGGATCAATCACCTATCTCTCCCCTCTCATAGAAAAATGTTTTAGAGAATGAGAACTGCTTTTACTACCTCATCCAAATGATATTAGGAACCAAGAACCAATATTATAATGTCCAGAAAAACTTCTTCACACTCATATTTGTAGTGAAAAAGATGAGGTGTTAAATGAAGAAATACTAAGTCCACCTACTCTCTTGAATTGATCATCCCATGTAAATCACTTTCTATCCCATTTTTAATGAGAGTACAACCCAAAGGGTGGTCATTGTGCAATAATAAGACATTAAGTTCCTATCATATAAGTCTATGAAAGGGAAATCCATAACTGATTTCCTTCCAGCACATCCTACCCCAGAAATGACATTAGTAGACACTTAGCTTCTGGATGAGGATGTTTTATATGGCCATGAAACTCCTTGAACATGGGAGATGTATTTTTATGGTGACTTATAAATCCATGTCATCAAAAGATTGGAAAACCCAAAACTCAATTGGGTAGGATCAGGGATTGCATTTTTTCTATGTAAAAAATATTTTTACCCTACTCTTTCTCATTAAACAAAGGATGAAAAAATTATGGGGATGAATACCAAGCACTCATAGATAGAATGTTAATATCCCTATAGCTGTAAATATCCTACATGAACATCAAATGGGATTTAGATCTAGTGATAAAGTAGATCCATGGTGAATATTCCACCAAAAAAAGAAGAATTGTCCCCTCTCTTTGGATATGTCAGAAAAATAATGGTTGAGTTCCCTTTTGAACCCACATAGAATCATGTTCCCTGGTCATAGAATGTTTTTGACCACACATATGCTAATATAACCAAAATATTGGATGACCCTGATCAATAAGATTTGATCATTCATTTCACAAACTGAAGAATCATCTCATCCATCATCGTCTATGAAAAAGAAGAAATCAATCAAGTCAATACTTATATAGATAGTGATAAACTAATGTCCAAACCTAGATGGACTGATCCCATAATTGGTTATCTCTAAAATGGGATCCTACTCATAGACTGAGCTAGACAAGAACACATCTGTTTCCACACAACGAACATTACCCTATATGATGGGCCAAATGAGAAAAAAAACACTCTACAAGTGCATATTTGATGAAATCCTCCTTAGATGAATAATATAAAGAGATATTAATTACATCATGAAACAAGTACAAGTAGGATCCTATAACACATAATACTTAGACTAGGGTCTTCCACAATATCAGGAGTATAGGTTACAAATGGAAATCTATGATAGAAGACTGGTTGGAATTCACAAGGTAATATCATATATTCTAGATTCTTGTAAACTTCATCCATAAAATCCCCATGTTTCAACATATAGTTAAATATTCAAGGACATTTGTTGTATGAGGAATGGATGTTGTGGGGATATATCCCCCATCAACACCTAATAAGTTTAATTTCACCCACACTTCTACAGATTTTTTTTCCAAAATAGGATGAGAAAAAACCCCTTAAGGAAGTCGAGATAAATAATATCATCAAATTTAATATTTCCCACATCATCACTAGGTTTGGAGTCCCTCACATGATATTAATGGGAAATTGAACTGACATTTGTTCTATATATTTAAAGAAATTATATGAGGAGTACAACATTGTGTCCAATCACCCATTTTTCTATCATGCAACAACAAATGGAAAAATAGATTCCTTTAAAAAGATTATATCAAATACACTCCATAAGATGGTGAATAAGGAAAATAAGTCTTGCATGGACAAGCTCATCCACGCCTTATGATACTACTATACCAAAACACATACTATTACAAAAGTAACCCATATTCATTGATATATAGAACCAAGGAAGAGTTACCCATTTATTTCTATTTTCCCTTATTTCAAACAACCATCTATGTGAAACAATTATATGATGAAAATTGAAAAATTGGTTGGATTATTTAGAGTAGCTCGATGAGAATAGGTTGGATATAATGAACAGCCTTGAAGCCCATTATAATTGGATCACACAAGACTTCAATAAAAAGGTTTACACATTCTTATTACTTTAAAGAGAAAAGATATTGACTCTTAGAACCCCAATGATACTAGGTAAGTAACCTATAATGATGGAACCCATATGTGAAGGGATTTATAACATACATAAGGCATATCATGACAGATCTTACTCACTAGACATAATTGATGGGGAACGAGTCACGCCCTACACCATTGCAAGGTTTCACAATAAATACATTGACTAGATTCCATAAAGAATTATTCACTTCCTAAACCACATGAAATTAAATTATATGGAATAATTCCATGTAGAAAGACATTAAACTACCCAACGAATCTTGTCCAGGTCACATGATGTTAAAATATGAAGATGCATCCAGACCACATGACATTAAACTCTACAGGACACATACTAAACACTTAATGCTAAATTATTTAAAATATTTTATGACCTCATAATATCAAACTGCATATGTGGAGTCCTTAAATCATGATATTAAACTTCATAAGAATCATTATTTCACTGGTGATTCATTGCATAAGAGCTAGATCAGTGAAAAAGTAAAATAAAGAGCCCCTATCCCTCTATGTGAGTTAGATCCACATAGGAAATTATTAATCTAAGAACTAAAAATCGATGAATTCCTTACATCAAAGGGTATGTAGTGACACTCATATTCTCAATAATGGGCCCATCCATGATATATTCATCCAATTAATAAGACATCAGACTATGAGACAATGGTCAGGCCTTCATTCCCACATCATGTGACCCTTTTCCATACCACAAGATGTTAAACTTCATGGATGATATCCTCACATCCTGAAAATAAACCACATGTTTCCCCAGAACTATTTATTACTTGATTCCAATCATTAAAGGATATATAGTGATTCCAAAAACATCGTTCTCATTCCCATCCACAATATTACTCTTCTTTCACATTGAGTTACCAATTTATTCACATCATAAAATTAAACTAAGTGGTCTCTCAATAACTATGAGTGTCATGATTCCTGTAATCATGTGATATATAGTTCAACCTGGATCTGCAATCCTGGGCCCAACTACAAAAGTCAACGGGAACAATTCCCCACTCTGCATATGTGTAATACCTATGTAGAGAGTTTCTAGTCAATGAACTACGTGCGTCATGATTTCTATCAGCATGGTATATATAGCGATGCCGAAATCCCCAATCCTAGGCCTAGTTATAGAAATAAAGGGGAAAATGACTCTACAAATATAGTTCAAACCTGCATAAAGAGTTCGGTATTCAGGAACTACATATGCATTGATTCTTATCATCATAGGATACATAGAGACACCCAAATATCCAATCTTGGTCCCATCTATAATAATCAATGGGAACAAAGACCCAAATACATATGGGTCATACTTGAATAGATAATTTATCATTCAAGAAATACATGTATCTTGATTCCTCTCATTATAAGATATGCAGTGACACCCAAAAATCTATTCCTTGGCCTAGTCACAATATTCCATTTTAATGTCAGGGGAGCCAACATCCTTTCTTCATGACATTAAATTTTACGGTCTCTCAAGAACTATACATGGATTTATTTCTATCATCATGGTATAAATAGTGATTCTTGGATATCTTGTTCTTAGGTCAAGTCATGATAAAATAGAAATATCCCCATCCTTGCATATGGGTCATACTTATACAAGGAACTTCCATACAAGAACTATATGTGAATTGATTCTTGAAATTACATGATAAATAATGAGACCCAGATCTCAAACTATGGTTTCATCAAAAACATATAAATTATAAAAATGAACCCACAAATTCATATGGGTAAGATATATGCAACTAAAGTCTTTACTGCGTGATGTTAAACTGTAAGGAAAGGAAAAAATCTGTACCACATGACCTCAAACTATATGAAAAATGTACTGGTTAGGTGAAATTAAAACCTCACAACAAACACATACCCACTACATAATGTTAACCTGTGAATAACATCTCCCATCATTATTCCTTATCAATAGACCACAAAATCCTAACTCTTGTCCAACAGAGTATGGTGGTTTTCTACTATCGTTTAATCCCCTTAGCCCATAAACCATACTTCACATCTAAGCACCTTGGGTTGTAACAATCCATTCATTACCCTTGGAAAGAAAATAATATATCTCTATTTTTTCATGATATTGATGCATATAGGATTAGACCTACCAACTAGAGACATCTTGTCCCTATAGGAAGGGATTTATGATCCTTGTGAGCCTAAAATCACCATTGTGGAACTTAGTACCTTTGGGTGTTCTGGTCCATCCCCAACATGATTTTATCATTTGATTACACATGAATTAAGAACCTCAATCTATGATTTACAAAATTTTCATCTCCCACTCAGAATGATATTGGAGTACTCTTAACCCAGGGTATCTTAATTATGATCTTGTGTAATATTCCCCTCATATTTGGTCCATTATTATCACAAATATAAACTACCATCACTTTGGTCAAAGATGTATGACCTTAAATTATATCATTTGATGGTCCAAATTAAAATACCTTAAACTAGTAGAGAAATAGGCATAAAACAATTTAGTTTGAAAACCCACAAAGGGAATCCTGAGTAAGAGTCATATCTTTTATTGATAAACTCTTCATTTCCAGAGGTTAGAAAAAATTAGGGCATAAATAAATAAGGAGTAAAGCTTATGGGACCCACTTTATGGACCTAGTAAAATCCAATCCATTATCACTGGACCCCCTAGTCTAGAAAAAATTTAGGGTAATGGTTTTTCACATCTCCTCACCCTGATAACATGTTCTGTAGGTGGTGACCAAAATTTTAGGGAGCTCAAGCCCTTCTTGATTATTATGTTTTCCCTAAATCATACTTCATAATTTGTGTGAATCAGATTTCCATAACTTTCCATGGACCTTTAAAAAGGATACTTGGCTTTAAGAGACCCTTTGTTTTACTATGCATGTATTCCTATGAATCTTGCATATATGCCTATGGTATTTAACCAAATTTATCATAACATAAAAGAAGAAATTATGATCCCTGTGAGCCCTGACATCACTATGGTGAAATTAATCACTATAGAGTGTTTTGGGTCATCCCCGATTTGACTGTCGCATGTCACTAATATTGATTCGAGAACATTGTACCATGATTTATAGTAATCATAAAAAAATATTCAATTGGACTATACATCCCCAATGTTATGTCACTGTGTTTTGTACCCTTTCTTAAAGTTGGAATGTAACACTCCATTCCTAAAACATTTAATGGACCATAAATCATGATTCAAAACCACATGGTATATGGATCGAGCTTCAAAATGATGATTTAAACTGCCCTAGGGTCCCATAACTCCTTGAGGATAGCTTTCAATCCATATCCAACTTTACCGCTCAGACATTCGAGTCTTCACAAATCACTCATTACCCTAATAAAATAGTGGGTAAATCTATTTTTAACCTTGATATCGGTGAATATATTATTTTACCTACTAACGAGAGGTGTTTCATCCTTTTAGGAAAGTAAATCCAATCATAATGAGGTGTGGTAACACAGTGGTAGAACCTGACACCACAAAGTGTTAGGGGTCATCCTTGGCATGACTTCTAGATTCCATGCTCCTCGACTCAAAATTTTCAGGAATAACTTACTCAAACCATGATCTACCTATCTAGGTGGATTGTAATTCTCCATTATTTCTCCCTCAACCAATATTACCCCAATAAGTCTTCCATATCACTTGTACAAGAGTGGGGAAACCTCTATTTCACCACATTGTAGATGCATACGGGCTTTGAACTACCAACTAGAGGTGTTTCCTCATTTTAGGAAATGAAATACGATCATTGCGATCCCTGGTAACATAGTGGAAGAACCTGAAACCAAAAAGTTTTATTGGTCACCCCAGCATGTCTTCCCCATTCCATGCTCCTTGACTCAAACTTTTTGGGTTATGACATACTCAACCCATGATCCAACTATCCTGGTGGAATTGGATTCCTTATTATTTCTCCCTCAACAAACATTACCCCCATAAATCATCCCTATCCCTTGAAAAATATTAAGGAAAACTTGGTCTGACCAAGTTATTGATGCACAAGTGATTTAACTTAACAAATAAAGGCATCTCCTCCTTGAAGGAAATGAACTATAATCCTTGTGATCCATAGTAACACCGTGATAGAACTCATCACCTGTGAGTTTGGTGAATCATCCATGGAATTTTTGACCCATATTCTATATTCACCAATCATATATTGATAGCAATACTTTAAAATTCATAGCATATCAATGTATTTTCCACATGACGTTAAAATTCATTCCATAAAACCTTGTAACATGTTGTTAAACTACATGTAGAATGATACTTCACAAATGGTATATTGTCAAAGATAGAAGGATTAAAAAAACCCTAAAACTATAGAAATAGAAGGGTTGAGCTTAAAGATCCAAATTTTTTTGAAATAGAAGGTCTGCGATAAAGACCCTAAAAATAAAATAATAGAATATCCTAGCTAAAAGATCTTAAACTATAGTAATAGATGGTCCAAGATAAAAAATCCTAAATTACTAGAAATTAATGCTATGAGCTAAAATACTCTAAACTACCAGCAACTGAAGGTTCATGCTAAAACACCCTAAAATACTGAAATATAAGGTCTAAACTAAAAGACCATAAACTAAAAAAATATGGTCTGAGATAGATGACCATAAAATACAATAGAACACTAATTTAGTCAGCACAAATTAAGAAGGTACAAAACATTTTAGGTTGAAAACCCATAAGGCGGAGAACTGAGAAAAATCCAAGTCTATGCATTCTAAGGCATCCCCTATATGAAACATAGGAAACAATCATGAAAATATAAATAAAATGACATAAATATTTCAGTGATAATCATATAACCTTAGAAAAAACGAATCTATTCTCTATATGTTCACTAAAATCAGTAGAAGATAGAGAATCCTCCCTTCAGGACACTTATCCTCCCCAAATTTTCCTTCTGTGAGTCAGGTAATCAAAAGATAACTAAAACGGATACATTAACATGGAATCTCAGGTTTACAAAAATTCTTGAACATTTCTCGAGAGAAATATATTTTGATCTAAAAATTAAAATTTTGGTGCTCAGGTTTACTCTATATTATAAAAGGATGGGTATCATTGATGATCATTACAACATCAGATTAATGAACTTTCATGAATATCATGAATTAAATAATGATGGAAAAATACATGAAGGTTCATAATATATGTTCACTAATATTATAAAAAATGGGGGATCTCCACATTTCATATACTCTATGAAGATTTGATAAATACAAAAAAATACATCGACGATCAAAATACAATAACATTTGATTGGATGAGCTGGACAAATCAGTAAGGGTTTGACGAGAAGCATCGATAGAGCACTGAAGTGAAACCTACACCACTTCTTCTACTATATCCCAAGGGTGATGTGTCTCAATAAGAGTATACATATCCTGAACTGTTTTTAAGTATTTTCGAATGAGGATAGTTATGATGAAAAAATTGAGTTTGAGTGAGCTATGTTCCACTTATGTCTTGCTATCGATGCAGTCATGACATACATTTGGGTGTACAACTCAGATATGATCTGATTAATCTATTATAAAGCCTATAAATGTTTATTCATTAGTTTAGAATGGAGAGTTACATTGAAATAATGAAAGACCCTATATATAGTATCCAACCCTTACAATGTTACAATGACTTGTTTCATGATTTCCTATAATGGATGGTGGTCAAATACGCCTGTCCCCAAATCATGAAAGAGCTATTTAAGAAATTTTTATTGATCATGAAATATTTACAAAGGTGTCTCAGTGATCAGAGAGTGAATATTCTTCCAGATTTTCTTAAGTCGTCCTAATTCTCTAGAATTGATGTACTAAAAACCCTAGAATGGGAAACGATTGGCCGAGCTAATGAAGAATTAAGAGTGGAATCCCAATATAACCTATGTTCAAAAGATGTTTCACTCATTAATCATGTTTAAGGAATATGTTCCTTGAATAATTCTATCCAACTAATGGGATGGTCAAAATATTATTGGGACACTTCCTCAAATACTCCCCAAATAGGAAATTAGCACCATTGTTGTAATTAACAAAGGATTCATTAAGGCACATGCTTTATCCATTTTATAGACTAGTATGTTTATCACAACACATGGATAAGATTATACCCATGTTTGGGAGTAATAATAAGAAAAAAAGATTGGGGTCTAAATAGGTGTAATAATAATTTTATAATTTTTATCCTCAAGCTCTAATAACAGCCAAAATAGGTAGAGAATTCAGGACTGTCACTGTCCCCACACCCCAGCCATGGGGAGGGGAGATAACCATTAGATGTAGCTCAACTAGAAAGAAAAATGTTAAGGGTTATATGGATTTCCAATGATCATATCATTGATCTGGGTAGCAAGAACCCCATACCGAAGGGAGATTTTGTTTGACCATTCATCAAGAGATCCACCACCATTATCAATAATTTGCCCATTTGGTGTAGGGTAAGGCATAAAATTTTAGTGATCAGACTGACTCAACATATTAGAGATCTCATCTAGGCCTAATGTAATTAACTAAACTCCATATATTTCCAGTATCCTAAGGTGAAATAAGTCACCTGAGATACCAGTAGTGTTCTGGTATATATTGTAGTGAAAATACTCTCATATCCACCTAAATAGAAACTGGAAAGAGAAAAAAATTATATAAGGGATGTTTACCTATTGCATATTTCCTAGAATCTATTAATGGGGTAAAAGAGTTGGTACAACTATATTGAGAGGTCATCCCTCTTCTAACTAAGTCACAATCAACGACGTATTATCTCATATTCCCAAGCATGCATCCGTAGCTTGTAAAATCCACTCATTTAATAACATGTCCATGAAACCTATCAGTATAAGGCCTAGGGACATATTCATCCTCACTTAGTATCCCCATATGACATATTACATAGCTTCCATGATGACCCAATATGAGCCAACTCTATCATGATACTTTTGAGAATGGCTCTAGTGGGGGAATATAGAAGTTGGAAAAACTCTGCTACAATAGAGAAAAATGATTATCTTATATTTAAAGGGAAAGAGTGAGTGAATATTCATCTTCATAATTTTTTTTTTAAAAATATCCCTTTCCAGAAATATATTTTTTTCAGGGTCATCCCAGATATTTGTAGCTCAAAGGATCTCTCCGTATATTTCTCCAAAGGAGTGTATCTCACCTAGTCGGTAAATATCCCAATGGGTGATTATTTCTTTACTATTGGACAAATTTAATGAATTTAATCCATAGAACAAATGATAAAGAAATTATTTGAGAAAGTCTAACTAATGGTAGATGATGAACTGAGAAACCTATACGACCTCGTAAATCAGGATATCGTGAATCTGGTTGAAAAATTATGAATAGATCCATCTAAACTAGAATATCCATGACCATTCATCAGAAGGATTTCAACCGTGGTGAATGTACAATTTTTTAGATCCATCCACCAATTGATTTTTTTCAAATAAGATACAAATATACTCAAATAGTTTTGAGAAATGGTGTAGTGGGTGAAATCCCAACTGTTTGGACATAGAGGGGAGTTCTCCAACATATAAGAAAACCCAAGGGACTCTTCTACAACTAGTTGACCATCCTCATAATCCATTATCTGAATATAATTGATGGAAGTTGGCACAAAATAATATGAAATATTTTATTCAGGATAAGTAATTGGAATTTCATCATGTAGGACGAATCTATACAAGGGAAGACAATGTGATAAAGGATTTATTTGAAGTTTAAACAAGGGAATCCTCTTAAATTTCTAATTATAAGAACATAAATGATATCAAGGTTCATCATTATAGTTCTCATCAATCATGGCCATTTGGAAAGCTATAGTAGAAGATGCAGGGGAGCATGAATCCATCTAAACAAAATTAAGTGGTATATATCAGACAAATGAAAACAAAACCCCATTAAAAGAGATTCATAAATTTGGGAGCATCATGAGAATCTAATGAACAATAAGTTGATTCATGATCACATAAAATAATATAGGTCTTGTAAACTGCATAACTCATGAAGGTCTCACAGAACCCTCAAGACATTTCACGACCGTACTAACCATCATAAGACTCATGATTACATAACCTTAACATTGTCATGTGAACCACATAATATCCATGTGATCATGTGACTAATCCAAAATATCATGAAATCCTATAAGATAGCCACATGGATATGGTTCAAAAGATTACTATAGATAGAATCGTGTTTTAGTTTAACAAGTGATAAGGCAAATTAGGTCTCACATATAGATCTTTATAAGTAGTTATCACAAAATAGTCTTGTAGACATGTCTCACGGTCTGTTCTCGTGGAAAATATTTTGAAGGTTTTACACAACGGGAGTAGATTGCAATAACTATGGATAGTTAGAGTAGTCAGTTAATGGTCCACCATCGATTCCTCATTTTTTAGGGAACTTCTCAGTATTCCAATGCTCACCCGAAAGACTAAACATCTCCCAAGACACTAATTAGAGACAACCCCAAAGACTAAGGAGGAAATTTATATTTCTCAAAACTGAGCCCTTATCCCTACATATGTTTTTCATAAGGAGGAAATTGTTTTCACCCTCAAAATGAGCATCATAAAATCTACAAAAAATAAATACCCAAAGCATGGGTATTATTTTATCCTCAAAGAAAAGGAAAAGAAAACGACCAAATCATGTGGATCACATGAACTCCCCAAGGGAATTAAATAACATGACCTTTAGAAGTTCAAGGAAACATGTCATATGTAGTGCATAATCTTATTGAGATCACATAAATACCATCTGAAAACCATTATGTTCTTGAAGAGTTTTCCAAGAAACTCACTGAACACTAGAGACTTCCAGACGAGTTCCTCGTGCTTGGTGACTTTTAAAACCCATGGGTTCCTAGAAATCATCCAAAACCCTTTTAAAACAAATTGGATAAATATGAAGAAGGAATAGACCTTATATGGTCAGTGATATTCATGTGATGTGTTAATTCAGTTCTCTAGAAAATGTAGATCCCAAATGACTTTCCCACCTTTTCACACAAGAGCCAGTTAGTATGTCACCTTCATCCTCTAAAGGTTCTCTGACAAGACCATTCAATTATGTGCCGACCCATTAGCTCCTTTAAAATGACAATGATCGCACATCACCACGATACCCATTATTGGCCATGCAATGCATCATAGACAATGAGGGTGAATGTCTTCGACAACACTCATGCAACTTCATGAGATATCAATCCCTTGTAAAATAAATATGGAAATAAAATAGAAAAAATGATGCTTCTTGAAGGTAAAATATGTGATGATCATCATGTGAAATGGGTTATTCAATCCGTGAGATCACCATTGATCATGTAGAGGACCCATCGACATTTCAGTACGTCACGTGGAGGAACTATTGACAAGATGCCTTGGTCTCACAAATAACCCTAGAAAAGTCATCTTTTCCTCATAGAGTACCCAAAAATAGTCATATTAAGTCACATTAAATACTTTATATGGGAATACCAATCTATTGAATACTATTAAACATATATTCCTGAACATGTAAAATTTTCTGGACATTTTCACATGGTTTATAAAAAACTATTAAATCGGTCAAGGACCAATAAATGATTTAATGGTGAGATATTCCTATGGTCACTAAAAATAATATGACACCCCCTAGATAACCTACGATAGGATATCTTGACATGCATAGGAAGAAAAGACCCACTGAATCTAGCCCAAATCAATGAGATATGTTCTTCATAAGGTGGCATATAGATAGGGTGTAAATATTTGTAAATCCATCCACCTTCGAACAAAAAATTGATACACAATTTTTCACATATGGGATCATAGGAGCGTGCTTCTTGGAGAAACCATTCAGGTGATCACAAAGGTATTCCAACAGTTAAAATTCAGATAATGAACTAAAGGATCGTGAAACATGCATTGGTTCTTTGTGTGATCACTTTTTATATCACACAATGGATTTATGGTGTGTCAGCCTAATTATGTGAAGGAGGTCCTACATGTTAGATAGGTTACACAAAACCTAAAATAACATGACACTAGAAAATCATTAGGCACATATGCAATAAATATATGATAAAATACTATAAATATAAGGGAGAATTATCTGAACAAATACTCACTGATCCTCATGAACTTTTCATGGCCGACCCAGATCATGAGATAATAATGGGACATGTCAATGAAATCATATGACACTCCCTTGGTATGCTACATGAACTGTGTGATGCCCCATGGACATGTTAAGAAAGTAATCCGACACACTCTTAAAATAACTCCCAAGTTTCATCAATTCCTCTAGGATTTTAATCCAAAACATTAGGATGAACTTTATACATGTCGCTCTAAATCATTCAGTGACATCTGGACATGTCAACTAGGTCTTGCGATGGAACTATGACATGTCAAAAGGCTCTCTCAATGGAACTGGGATAAAAAATAGGCTCCCATGATGACATAAGGACATATCAACCAAGTTAGGAGATACCCTCCAAACATGATATACTTGATCTCATTATGTCCTCCTAAAAATCCATCCATATCATACATAAAAGTTCCGATATTTCATCCATGATCTTGTGATGTACTCCAGGAAAGTCATCCAGATCTTACAATGCTCTCTAAAAATTCCATTCAGGTTATGGGACGTCCTCCAAACAAATCAACTAAAGCCTATGATGTTTTTCATAAATTTCCTCTAAGAAACCAAGGCATGTCCAAACATCCTCAAACATGTTTGGAAGAATGTAAAAAATCTCAATAAGTTTATTTGGACTTGTCAAGAATATTTACCAATAAATTATATCCTTTTTGTGAATATATAATGGAAACCTTAGTGTATAAGACCTGATAAATTGAATAATGAGAACCCCGATTCTTACAATAACCAGGGTATGTAAGATGTATTAATAAAGCATAAGTTGAAATGGGCATCCAACTCAGTTTATGTCCCACCATTTCTTCAAAATTCAAAAAATATAGACCCTATTACTACCATGGGATGGAAATTATTCCTCATACACTATTAAATTGAGAGGGAAAACTCAGTGTGTAAGGCTTGATAAATTAATCTTCTAGAACTCTGATTCCTACTATATCACATATATACAGGACACCTTACTAATTCTCGAGCTCAAATTAGCATCCACCTTAGTGAAATATCCATCACGTCTCTAACATTCCAACCATCAGACCCAATCACTCACATGGGTTGATCATTTTACATCATCCAGTAGTGTATTGAGAAGGAAATTGAACTATAAGAACTCTTATTCCTGTAAAAACCTAGATATATAAGATTACTTCATAAGGACCAATATCAAATGGGCATCCACCATAGTGTAAGTCCAATCGTATCTCCAACATTCCAACCATCGGGACTCAATATCTCTTATAGGATGAACGTTATCCCTCATCCACCAACATGTTGAGAGGGAAACCCTAGTTTTTAAGACCCAATAAATTTAACTATCAGAACTCTGATTAATTATAAAACTAGGATATATATAATTTATTCATATGGACATGGATTATGTTAGAATCTACCACATGTAAGTCCCTCCATCTCTCTATCATTGCAGCCATTGAACCCAGCAATTCCATGGGATCATCATTATGCCTCATCCAATAGTGTATTGAGAAAAAAACTAAACTATGACAACTATAATTTCTTCTATAACCAGGATATGTAGGATGCCTTCCTAAGGCTTTAGATCTATATTAAACATCCATAGGGATGTACTAACACCTAATTCATACATATATATGATGTGATATTGATTACTTGTTATCCCTTGTTTCTCACACTGATCATAGATCAAATGGGATTAGGGAGTTTCAATGATCATATCATTTTTATAATGAATATACACCATTTTGGGAAACCATAGCTTGTAATCACCATCTAGTGGATTGATTTGACTACTCCCATAAAAGGAAATCTACCTTGTAAATAATAACAAAGGCATGATCAAAATATGTTGAATCTGATTCCTTCTATAACTAGGATACATAGAACAACTCCCTAAGGCTCGAGATAAAATACCTGGTGCCAAAGTGTCCCTATATATTTCCTTTCAGCATGACATAGAATTAAATGATGTTAATGAACTATGTGTAATTTAATTTCAATTTCAAATAAGATAAGTACGATGACCCATGATGGTTCAATCCCATAATTTAAATATTAATTACCTCCCAATATGTAAACAAAATCTAGAGTTATGTGTTACATTGATTCAACATACAAGAAGCTACCCATTACGGGGAAATGGATGAAGAACCTTGGATACATACATATGGAGTCATTAATATACATATTTTTTCATATTGATGGATTCAAAACATGATCATTTTATTAGGGTAATCGGTACTATATCAAGATTAGTAAGAGATTATCAAACATATCTTTAATATATAATAGTCTCAGAGTAGGAAATAATTCCCCTCAAAAGGTTTTGATGATCCCAAACTCTCATCCTCTATACAATTATGAGTTCCTAAGTGTCATTTCATCAAAAACCCCAATTGACCACCTTCCTTTAGAAGTAAGTTTTTTACCTAGTTATGGATATGGGAACCATTGAGAGTTTTTATGAAAGCTAAATAGTAGCAGTAAACATAACTTAAAAAATTGTAATGAAATAAAACCCCACACAGTCAAACCACCAGACCATTTTTCCCTTTCATATTGGTGATAATCATATCTATCTTTCCCAATTAAATATTCTTGTAAGGGTAACAATTTTACCACTACACAACCACTGAACCCTAAAATACCCTTATATACATCTAGTTTTACCCTTAAATAGCCTTCATAAGAAAAAAAAATACCCTTTCACAACTCTAAGATACCCTTAAAAATCACTTGTAAAAAAATTGTTACACTTACGCTAGATACACAATACCCTTATGTGGTACCCTTATGAAATTTGGTACCCTTATGAGTTAATCATTTGTAATTCGATACACATACATGGAACCCTTATAAAATCATGGTTATCCTTATAAATGTGTAGAGTTTACCCTTACACAATGCATGACTACCCTTACATAGTGAATATAAGAAGGACCATAACTTTACATATCCTTAGAGTAACTTTACACATGTATATTTAAAGGTGTTTACCCTTATAGAATTAAGGTAATCACCCCCAATTACATTTACACATCCTCCATTAACACACCCTTTCCCTTACGCAACTCATGGAAACAAGATTCTATCCTTATATAACTCCCAAAACCACCATATCTAAGGTTATGTGGCACTTTACCCTAATAAATACCAAAAACCATGAATAAGGGTAAAAAAATATATTTTTTATTTATTTTATCGATAATAATTTTTTCGAAATAAAAGATAAAAGGTCCCCTAATTTATATTAAAAGATGATGTTTCATCATATGTTCTTGAATATATCTCATTATCATGGTTAGTGAAGTATCATAGATGGAGTACAATTTTTCTAGGATTTGAAGGAAAATTCATTGTGGTGGAACATGTTGAAGATATTGAATATCATGTAGAATTTTCCCCATTGATGATCAGGATTTATAAAGTCTTTCAGACATAATATATTCATCAGTATCATTATAATGATTCCCATGGAGATTAATGGGGTAAACTAAAAGGTGAAGATAATGGGATCCTCGATGAATGTCCTATTACGATTCATAACTGTATGGAAAAGGTTTTTTGTAAGAGTGATATTCCTTTTATTAATGTCCTATGGTGGAATGATGTTATGGAGGAGAGTACTTAGGATCACAAGTTATGTAAGTGCACTAAATATCCTGAATTTATTTATGTTTAATTTTAATTAATGCGTTATGTTTTACCTTTGATGATTTATGAGATAATATGTTGTGCTTTGTTTTTATGATCCCTGTTACTTTGGTGTCTTTCTCATGCCATTTTTATTGTGAGATCCTTAATATTATCAAAAAATGTGGTTATTATATTATAAATTATTTTTCTTCCTAGGTTTTGTTTAAATTTTCTATTAAACAAATTATATGATGGGTATCTTATACAAGGAACTCATTTTTTCCAACCCCTTCCATTGTTTTTATGGGATTTTAGAGGTGTATGGGAATAGAATGAGGGGTGGAAGTGCTGGTCAAGATAAAATATAATCCATCATGGAGTTTTAAACATGGTATTTTTTTCTATAAGATTATATGGTTTGGAGATGGCCTATTATAGTATAACCATGGTCCTTCAGACTAGAGTGTAGAGATGTGAGTTTTTTGTGGTTATTACATTTTAGAAACCCATACATTATGAATCCTTAGCCATGTTGTGTATCTTGGGATTCATGTTCAATGCACCAATTTTATTAAGGGTTGTTGTTTCATGATGGGTAGGTTCCATCTAGAAAGCCGCAAGTATAAAATTCTTTGGGTCTACTTCTATAGTCACCACTATAATGTGGCAAATCTTTTACATTGTAGTGCCTCCCCGATTTTATAGGATTAGATTTTATCATCTATTTTAATGGTGAAGACACATGGGGAATTCTTGATATTAAATCCCAAGGGTGGATTTGACTAGGACCATTATGCTGTGGCCACCATTTTTGTGTTGTGGTTCTGGTGAAAGACATAATCATTACAATGTGGTTAAGAGGGTTACATCATATTACTATTTTTTATCTAGATGGTATAAATTCACATGTGCATTCCATTTTATCATATTTCCTCCCCTATCCTTTGAAATCTATGTGACACAAGGACCACTTTTAAAGACTTTTTATCCTAATTTATTTACTTAAAAATTTGTTCTTATAGATATCAATTCATGGTCATCTAAGGTGAGTTATATTATTTTCTGTTGGTTTGTTATATCAAGTTTTATCTCCTTCATATTATAAAAATGTTTTTCCTTTTATTTTTTTCGATTTATATTGGAAATTTATAGGAAAATCATGGTGAAATGGTATCTATAGGGATCATGCGATTCCCTCCAGAATAGGTGATTTAGGATCTATGTTTTTTTCTTTAGTTCTTTCTTGAATAATAGAGAAAGATTCATATAAAGGATATGGACCCATGGATTTCCCATATTTTATATAAAACCATGGGATTAATATTCACCAACTTCATTAGGTAATAGTGAAATTAGCATAACGAAGATAATTTTATGTAAATATAAGAATTATATTTGGTATAGGAAGTAATGATCACATTTTTTTTATGTTATGATTTGAATCCACTAGATAATTACTAGGTAGTGATCAATTTATTGATGTGATTGTTGTTGTTCTTTGAAATTGAAGATATGATTTATATGGTTAAATGACATATAAATGGTGAAAAATTAATTAATGAATGATTACTATGAATTTAATTATTATTAATCCATGAAAATATTTGAATATGAATGTGATGTTTAAAAAATGTCTACAATTGATTTATATAAATTTTTATATAATGGTATTTGGATTCAGTTTTATAAAAACTATGAATAATGCATCAATTAAATTAAATATGAAAATGAAAAATGTTTTTTCTTATAAATTAAATTTTTCTTATTTTTGGGTTCCCTTCCTTATTGTAATAGCCTTGTATGCCTTGCTGTTGTGGCATTGGTAACACACTTAGTTTTATATGCTAAAAAACTAATATCTTCTTTGTGTTTCCAATATCTTGTTTTAACCTTTTATGTAAATTCTTTTGAATCATAAAATGGTTCCAATAGTAGGAATTTTACTCGTTGTTTTCTTTATTTTGGGATGTTTTTTTGGTAGGAATTATGATGGCGTCGATGGGAAACGTTGGGGGGGGGGGTCATATTTTTATATGTTTTTATTGGGTCTATTTATTAGTTTATTGGTATGGGTTGTAATTAGGATTGATTGTTTTTCTTATTTTTTTATTATTTCTATTATGACCTTTTAATAATTATTATGATTTTTCTACCACCCACCACAGTTAGCCTAAGAATTGTGATTGCATCTCCATTATAGTATTTCAGGTCATGTCCTATAATACCAGGATAGTATAATGGTAAAGGAATTAAGAAATAAATAATGGTATTTGGTGTTTTTGACTGTAGTAATGATATTTATATTACATAAGAACCATTAGATGGTTTATAAAATTAATTTAGAGCATGGGATGTAAATAATGAATTTAAAGGATGTCTTATTGATTCATTTTGAACAATGATGAAATGAATGATTCAAAAATAATTTTTAATTTAGTTAATAAATAATTGGTATTAATGGTCATTAAAGTAAATTATTAATCTATATTCTTATATTATTATATGAGATCTTATTTTCGAGACCTTAGTAGTGGAATCCATGTTTCATTTAAGATGATATTTTGAGATGTGTTTACGGATAGGTAGTTTCCATTAATTTGTATATTTGATGTATTATTCATTATATATTATGATTTTATATAATTTACCACCCAATTTAGGTAGGTAGATACCACCAAAATGTTTTGGTTTATAGGATTTTCCTTGATATTTTTGTTATTTAGGGTATAGATGTCCCATCACACCCTTTTACTTACTCTCACTTTGGACATAATAAAATGTATGGGAATATCATTTATTTTATGTCTTAAATAATAGGTTATGTGTATAAATATGCTATGATGACTCTAAATTATACTATAAATGCATGTGTGGGATATATTTGTATAAGGTAATATCACATAAATGTATTCTTGCTACAACTGAAATAGTCTCTTATAGGTTTTCGTGAACAAAATGTAGTGAATTATGATATAGTTTCCAACACATGGGTTATAGTGGATTTAATGATTCTAATTGGTTATGGATGATATGACATGTTTCTAGGATATTTCATGTGGTGAAATATTAGATGATGTTATGGATGGGGTATGATTTTAGGAGTTGTTATGATGACTTAAAGAACATATTATATCATAAGTCATATGGAATTAAGGTGTGGGTGCGACAAACAAATTGGGAAGTGGATATGAGGTACCTTTATTATATATATATACTTCTAATATAGAATGAATTACTTATATGAATTACGTGGTGAGTGACCCTTCATAAGAATGGGATATAGTTTTATAGTTTAGGTGATGGGTTGGATTCATTGATTATAAATTGTGATTTAGCATGTTTCATTCACATTCAAATATGATATTTTAAGGAAAATACTTCAAATATACATTTATTCTCACCCCATATATGTATAAGCTATTTTCAGGTCCCTAGGAGTGGGTTGGTAATCAATCTGGTAGTTAATTTATCCTGGTTTTTATCAGGAGTTCTTAGAGATCATGGTCTCTATAAAGGCCTTGTCCATGGTTTATTTTTTTTCAACTTATAAGACATTTCATTCTTGTTTGGGATAGTTTATATACTTTTGAAGTTATTTTTCTAATTTTTGGATCATATCTATTTTGATTACACTTATATATTGTGGGAAACACATCATAGTTTTACAAAATTCAAACCCTCGGTGTTGGTTACTTACCGACGACCAATTTAAGGTAGTCTTTGGGGTTCATTCCTATCTTTACTGCTAGGTTAGGAGGGGTATTTGTATATGTGGGTTGGGATTATAAAAAATAGAATTTTAAATCAAATATATACACTTTTGATTTACTTAAAATTTATTTCCCTGAATTTCTAGTCCTAAAATATTTTTTGATACCCTCCTCAAAAATTTTAAGTCATAATAAATTACTATAGATACTCAAAACATCATTTTAGAAAATTATTATCATGAAATATTTTGGTACTTCACCCAAAAATTCATGTTTTCTATCCTCTTGGTTATATTTTTTATCCAATTAAATTCATTTCTTGTTTGATATATAAATCTTGATCTTTAATTTTAAAACAATAATGTTTCATGTTAAAAATAGTATGATCAATTAATATGGGATGTACTAATATTTTTGAGAACCTACATTGATACAAATAAAATATAACATGGATATATAGAAAAAAATAAATACACTAATAAATAAAGATTTTTTTAATCAACTATTGTATATTTGGTTTTTATTTTGTTCCAAATTTAACGTTCCCTAGTAAACTACAAAAAAATTTTGTTAGCTTTCTTGATTTATTAATCCTTATAATGATAAAAATTATAATTCATATTTATTAGGTATATTTGGGTAACATGAGTCACCCTATGAGGTCTATATCCATGTAAAAACCATATAGGTCAATTTAAAATTATTTTATAACTATATTAAGTCATATTATAAAATTACATTAAACAAATATTTTTATAAAAAAGTTTTGTGATCATAACAGTGGTAAAGAAATTCATATAGTCTCTCATGTATACAATAATAGTAACTCACACATATAAATAGCTAGTAAATGGAATAAATTATTTACTATGTCAAATCTATATTTATTCCATTATAAATAAATACATGTTTTGTGTTGAGTGGGTACCCTGTTGCTAAGAGAAAAAATAAGGCACACCATCATAACTAAATATAAAAAAGGAATGTAATCATTATTTGGTTCACTAAAAAATAAAATACCCATAGAGAAACAAAATATTGAATCCATGATAGTCAAACATGTATTTCTAAGTCATGTCCTAGATGTTAAGGTTAGGTTTATGTAACATATTTTATCCTACATAACATCTTTAAGGTTGTATACTCCCATGTAGTCATCAATACAAAAATTGATGAGGTTGAAATATTGAGAAATAAAATCAAGTTGAATAAGTAACCATTTGAGATATTCTCCATTAAGGCCCTCTAGATATTTTGAATTCTTCAATTTATCTAGGTTATTTAGAGATATATCTATTAAAATACATCATTCCATGACACATTATTCCATAGTGTCCTTAAAAAATATATCCTATGATGTTTTTGTCATTTTATCAAATTATAGGATAACATTTAATGATACCATAACGATCTACATCACACTTTTACATAATATATATATTCTTTTTATAACCCAACTTATTTTTGGACACCTCCAAAAATAATAATACCATATATTATACTTTGATACCTTGTTTCACCTATTATTCAGAAAAATCGCTTTTATGAACTTTTCCCCCTCATTTAGTAAAGAAGAGTAATTACATGATGATCTTTTTAAATATTATCTATGTGGAAATTAATAATCCTTATACAACCAGAATTTTTTGGCCAACATGGTGGTGGATCCTTTTATGTTCACTTTTAACTTATATCCCTTTTGTAATTTGATCACTAATAGTCCTAGGTTATTAATTCCTCCTTTTTTCACAGAATCAGAAGCCTATGTGTCACTATTCTCTGAATATTTTTTCTAAAAATTCTTTCCAATACATTAAATAGTTATAAATATATATAGTTGCATAGAACCATTTATCAATAGCATGGAAATTTCCTAGTAATTGTTTCACAACACTTTCACTATAAATCATATGTACCTTAGAATACTACATATCGACTCACATGGGTATTTAATTCTAATCATTGTCCACAAATATATTCTTCCAAGATAATTTCAGAAAACCAATAGATATGGAATCAATTTTAATACTTAGTACTTATGTATAAACCCTTTGAGACTTCACATCTTTATGTCTTTCCAACTTAGAACATTAAATATTTTCTTCTAAAAATTATGTTCAGATTGATTCTGGCATACCCCTACTACTGTCATAGCCATGCCTTACATTCAAATTTTAGTGGTTATCAAGCACCAAATTCCATTATTCTTAGAAACCAAACCATCCCCCAATAACACACATAAACATAGAGAACCTATTCCTTGGGAGGGGGTGGGGGTGGGGGGTATCCCTCAGAATATAATGACGATGAAATAATGAAATAGTAGTATTCAAACATACCATATTTACATAACAACCAAAATAATCATATAAAAATTATATAAAACTATATAGATGACATTATATATATTTAGATCATGAATAGATACTAATTTCAAGTAGACTAATTGATTTCAGGAGGACTAAAAATCTACCAATATTTTAATGAACATTGAATATTTACAATAAAACCTTTCACCTATCTTGTTCCAATAAAATTTAATAATAAATTAATAATCACCAACATCAAAACAGTTGAAATTGGATATAGGGTTGATGGTATAATTTATTATAATAGCATAGTACCTATAGGGATCTCCCATGTTCCTTGACACGCTAATACACAATATATTTTTAAATGGATAATTAAAGTTAGGGAAAAACTCTTATAAAGTCATGGAAAAGGGGTCACACTTCATATGTAATTTATAAGACTATAGGAAAATAGAGAGACAAAATACGTTGAAGGATCATAAAGATCTCGAATATAATAATGTCAAATATTCCGTAGTTTTGAAATGAGTCATCATATGGTAGGGATCCATTAGACTAGAAATCAAATGTTTCTATAGTTCCCAAGAAGAAAAATTAAGTATGTTGAAAGAGTTGATGACCACCATAATGATCCACCGTAGATAGATTCAACATGTCCAAGTATTTTATAAACTCAAATAGAAAGGGAAAAATCTTAAGGAAGTCATTTTGATGCGAAGTGACTATGGTGAAAATAGCGATTCTAGGAAAGTGAGAAAGAAAATCAGTGTTTGATAATGTCAAAAGGGAAATAAAGAATTACTGAGGATAACATGGAGCATCCCTTCTCCTCTATAAAAAATAGGGGCCTATGTCGTGGTCATCACCACCTAGGTCAAAAATGACATAGCCAACTAGAATTAAGGCAATCACATCACTACATTTTTTATACCTATTCGTTTAGGATTTACATAGTTTAAATAATTTGGGTTTTGTTCAAGGAGTAATGGAGTTCACTACTCTTATCACTAATCAGGAAAACATTAAAATTACTTATAATATTTTTTGGGATACCTCATATGGCTGAAGTCATGATGAATGTATGTAGTACTTATATTTTGGGCCACTTACACTCTCACTCGCACAACTCACTACAATTTATTATCTTAATTAAATATATGTACAAGATACAATTAAAACTTATAATATATAACTCATCTACATATTCTCAAGAAGCTTGTTTCATTGGGTAAATTTGATATCATTTATTAACATTCATTTGGGTACTCAATTTACCACCTAAAAGTGACTATATATTTTTTCCATTTTATATTATTCATAGTGATTTTAAATATTCAGTAAAATTCATCTCTTATTTTATTCTCTTATATCTAGAAAATTTTATAAGGCATTTTCCACTACCTTCATTTTTTATTACATATATAGGTCTAGATAGCTTAGTTAAATAAATATTTCATATCATTATGTTATAATACTACATTAAATTTTATTACCATATCATCATCTCTCGTTAAAGGTTTCAAAATGTTGATGGATTTTAGGAATCATTATGAACTAGCTAAACTCATAAAACTTTTCCATGTTGCAGTAACTATTTTAATGATACCTAAAAAAATATTAATTTTTATGTATTCTAAACTCCCATGAACATAATGATTCATTTATGAGATCCATATATAAAACATTTTAATGATTATCCATCAATGGATTAGAATAAAATCAAGTCAACCTAATCATATAATTAGTCAACTATAAAAAATATCACATTCAATATTCATAAAAATAATCATCACCAATATTAATTATGATGGAAGAAAATATAAAAGTGTGGAAAATGGGAAATATTATTCTAATTAATATATATTCGTGTTCTCTACATAATAAAAAGAAATAAACTTTAATCACTATCTATGATTCATTAATGGGCTACAAAATATCTCCACCATCATCTTAAAAAATACCTTATTCATTACTTTTATAAAATTCTGGTTTATAGATTCTCTATATCAAGTCCAATAATTGAGATCATGAGATTTACACTAAATATAATAGCCCCTTTTACCTACTAATGACTCAGAAATTTCATACAATAAGAATGATCCATATGGTGTAGTTAATTTACTCAAACAAATACATCTTATCGATGCCAGTAAAGTAAGTTGATTATAAGTCACCTCCTACATTATCTATATTTCTTTATCTATGAATAAATATCCACTTCATTTTATTTCTATCAGCACAGGTGATATAAATAATCTACTCAGTCTCTTCTAGTGATAACATATATCAAAAATTACAATATAAAAATCATTTCTGAGTTAAAATTGTGTTCTGTAATATGTACTTTGATATTATTCAATCTCAATATATGATGGAACCTTAAATGCACTGATTATTCTTAGTTCTATATATCATTTGATGATAAATATATATAATCCTATATTAATATATATAATAAATTTTATGGATTCTAATATCATTAATTTCATTTGTGACTAGGCCATTCATCCATATATTGGCAATGAAATATCCCACGAATTGCTAATGTAGAATGTTACTTATAGTTTTATCCTACAAACACGTTATCATTAGCTACATTGTATTTCAATGTTATTCACAACTCACATATTCCCTATAACTTTTCCTGAATTTTTCTATATATTTTTCACATTAGTTAATCACCATTAGTTAGATATGATAATATAAATAGGTTGTAGCATGTTCTACTGTTTCATCATAATGAAATTCATAATAAAACCCATCAAAGGCTTCGAATTTTCATGAATTATATCAAATACATTATTCAATTATTTAGAAACTATGTAAAAAATTATAATTGATTTACTAATTCTCTTTCAAGAATATTTTATAAACCTCAAACACATGATTCATCACATATAATCACATATAAAAAATAAGGCAATTCAAGCTAAAAACTACATCTGTAATTCCTATAAAGTAGAATTTAAATATAATTTATATTCCAATTAACACATCATCATATATTAAATTATATCCATTCCTGAAATAAACTATATATAATAAATATATCATGGACTTACAAATATATATTTAGATTAAAATACAATACTTATCTAGAACATACACACTTCAATTTTATAGATAATACTATGATTACCAACATGTTCATATCATTGTTATTTTTTAGCATAGAACTTAATTTTTTTAATTTTTAATATATATGTATATATTTGTATTCATATAATGTATCTCCAACTTCTAAAAAGTTTATATATCCAAACACATATGAAATAGTCTTCTCATCCCCATGATAAATGCTTTCGTTTAATTATTAAATAGATTAAACTAATTCATATTCAATAGTTACTCTCTTAATCATAATTATTAAATAAAACATTCCATCCAAAAAGTCAATTATTTATAATAATATCATTTCATTACAATATATAGCAGTGAAATAGTGGTTTAAGGTTTTCTATGGTCAATCCCATTTGGAGAACATGCATAATTCTAAAATTCTTTCCATATAAAATAAAAAATATATTTTATCAATATATTAAATGTAAAACAACTCAGAAAACATAAATAAATTGAACTAAAACTCAATAAAATTGTAGAGATATAGGTAAAATTGTAGAGACATAGATAAAATTGTTTTGGAGTATTATATATCTTCAAAAATCATAAATCCAATTCACATAAAATTATATTGAAACAAATAGGTGAAATATTATAAAATTAGTAAAAAATCATTTTTTTTTAATTTTAATAAATATATTCTAAAACACTTAAACCTACATGTTTAGTGGAAAGGAAATTATTTAATTTTTTATCAGAGAAATTTTTAATAAAATATGGAATAATTATCAATATCATTATTCCAACCATGTAATTATGGTTTATATTCTTTGATAAAAAAGTTATTTTAAAAGATTATTATTCCTTAAGATTTATTAGATGTATTGGGGAATATTATTATCTATATAAAAATAAGTGTATCTTATTAGAGATATATGTGTTTCATTTTATTTTTAATACATATATCATATTCAAACTCAAAAAGTTAAATATTTAGATGATTTAATAATTTAAGGATTATCAAGTGATGGTTAAAGTTATTGAAATATATTTATTTAAATAACGATATTGAAATCTCTATTGGGTTAAATTAAACGAAAAATTATGTGAGTTTTTGTTAACCTTATTGTGTATCATGCTTTTCCAAAATGGAATTTATTGAGTTGGAGAAAATGGATTCAGTTGGAATCATGGTTCATAGAGATGTTTTAGAAAAACCATTAATTTCATGGTGACTTAAATAAAATAATTGTTTTTTAATTTGTATCTTTTTTAATAATCGATATTATCTAGGTTGAAAATTTAAAAATTAATAGTAATGTTCAAAATTGAAGTTAAATAGGGAGCAGTCATATACTATAGCTGAAGAAGAGACATGGATAGTTGACCCAGTCATGGATTATGTAATTAATTTCTTAGTTTTTAGATGAGGAGTATTGTTTTAAAATCCATTAAACAGATGTGTTTTACCTATATAATTAAAATTACTTCATAAAAATATTAATTCCTATCTTATTTCATCTTAAATTTTAATTTACTAGAATCAATTTAATATTATTTTTTTATTTTGAGTCCAAATATTCTATTTTTATCCTCTTCACATCATGGTTTATTAATGAATTCAAATTTTATTAGTTTCAAATATGTGTCTATGTGTGCACAGAAAGACTAGAAAAAATCAAAGATAAAAAAAAAGTTGTTTTGAGATTAATGTATAAAATGTAGTCCCAAACTGAATCTAGAGTTTAGTTATATGTTGTAATGGATGTTACCTTTTAAATTTGAATATAAATAATAATATTAGTTGATGATGTGTTTTTTATAGAAGAGTTCAATATGTAAAAATTAAATAAATATTTTAAGAAGAGAGATTATAGGGATAAGAAAAAAAACAAATAAGTAGAGGGGGATTATAAGAATTCATTAAAAAAACTCTAAAATAAGGATTCCCTAAAAAGTTTTTTAGAGTTTACATTGATAAAGATGGATTTATTTGGTTTTTTAGAGTTCAAAAAATGTGATTTGGTGTAAGATACATAATACTTATGAAGGTAATTTTATTGTGAAGGAAGAAAGACATAAAATATTGAATTTAAAATTTTATTAAATCGATATAATCTAATGAGAAATAGAAATGACTTATTTACAAGAGTGATCCAGAGAGTGACTTGAATTAGTTGTTTTAGAGGAACTATAAGAGGCTCTATTTTTTAATTAGTTGCTTCATATCTTTCTAGATATGTTTGATGATAAAGTTTCATCACATAAAGGCCATTTTTTAAATTAATTTCTATTGGATGAATTCCATAGTGTGTTGATTAGAAATGAGTTATATAAAGGTGATTCATATAATGAATCAAATAAATGTGAGATGAATATATATTTCAATGGTCCAATGAATCAGAAGATTAAAAAAGATGTTAAGGTAGAAAAAGAAAATTTTAATCATATAAAGATGATTATTTGAAGTTATAAAATATATTGTCTCTCATATAGAGGAATGTTTGAAAGAAGAAATTTAAATTTCATGTAAAATGAAATTTGATGTGTTTCAGTTGTGGAGGTATTTTTTTTAAATTATCAAATTTTTAATGAATAGGAGAGTAAAGATAAGGATGAGTAATTAATGAAGTTTAACATGAATAAGAAATTTAAGCCCAATAAGAAGAAAGAACTTATTAATATATAGGTATATAACTTATTAAAATTTAAAAATAAAATTAATTAGTCATATATGGATGAAGAATAGTGTTATTTTAGTGATGTCTGTGTTTATTCCAACGAAAAAACTATTTATTTAATTTAGATTAAATTTTCATGCATTTTTTCTACATTCATTATCACATGTTGGATTTTACTTCTCCATACATATTTTTGATATTTAAAATAGAGTATTTATCACATTAAAAGGTTATAATTATTCCCCTTTTATAATTATAACCTTAAGATTTTATGCTGATATTATTAAATATTTATCATATGGTATAGATTTATCATTCCGATGTGACACAATTAATGTTAGACAATAAAATGTTGGGGAATCCTAAGAATTAAGATCAAACTCCTGAAGCTTGTACATAATGTTATTAAAAAAGGTAGGTTATCAGTATATGGATAATAGTAATAAAACAAAGTATCTTATGTGTCATGGGTTTTTCTTATATGAAATAGTGTGTCTTATTCCATGGAAATGAGATAATTATTAATTTTCTTCATGACTCACATACTTTTATGGATGATTTAAGTAATTGTTTCATTACCCATGGTTATTTGGAATCCATTAGTTACATCACCAATGATATGAAATTAATCAAATGTTAAGGAAATGATTTTTCCATTTCATGTTTAAGAGGATGATATCTATAGACCTTTCGTTGAGACAAAAGTGTATGGTATAAATCCATGTTCATGGTAGTTTGCATAAATTTTTATTATATGTAAATGAAAGATATGTTGAACAATATTGATGATGACATATGTATGTATCCTAATTAACAATACATCATGTTAAAAAATAATTATACTACATTTTGATCATCAATGGAAAGGTTATTAATATTATCATCTCAACTTCTTCTTTTCTCTGTACTGTCCTTGATATGTTTCTAGACACCACTTTTGGCCAATGGTTTGAACCTATTACAACTAAGAAAAGAAATATAGATGATTTCATACTAAGTGTATCTAGAATATCATAAATGAATATATTAATTGTTCCTAAATTTCATTTGCTAACTATTTTATTCATAATCTTAATAGATAAATATTATTCATAAGACCTTTTCATATATTATTTATTTTATCAAATAAAAAATAATTATGCCTGGTTGTGTTTTTTATTGGAGGAAAGCAACTGAGTTTACTAATACAGTTGAAAAAATAATATAATTAAATAATAAATATTTATTTAATTAATAATATTATAGATAAAATTAAATGAAAATTTAAAAATACTTTTTATTATTTAATAAATGGTGTGTTATGTGGAGTGTTTATTATAGTTAAATAAAATAAAATTTCCTTTTTAAAATTCCTTTTTTAAACCTTTATATAAATGAAACATTACTCTATATACATTGTTTGTTGGTCATTTTTCTTAGACACATCATTGATGGAATTTTACCTTTTTTATTCTCTCAAGATGTATAGTGATATTAAACATTGATAATGAAGAATCTAAAGGGATTTGAATCTCTATATTATCAAAACTTTTTTGAAGATTGAAAATCCATGTTCTTTGAGGTAAACATGTGTATATGTATAGAGGAGTTATCATTTATATGCTATCATAAATACAATGACACTGAAGGGAAATGTTCATTTATATGACCCTAAATAAAAGAAGATCAGTTAGCGGTTATGACAATAACCAGAGGTTCTTTTTAATTTACAGTTGTTTATTCCTAAATATATTGAATGAATTCCATGAGATGAACTAGGGTTATTTATGTCAAAATGGTCTTTTCTTGACAAATATGACATAAAAATGAACACTTGTTCTATAACCCAGTTACTTCAAGTCTAATTATAATTTTCATGTAAATTTGGAAATCTATTTTGAAACTAATTTTTTTCTAGAATTCAAGTGGAGGGTGCTGATACAGTATCAGTGAAACTAATATTGCAATGAATAGATGTTGGATCTCCATGATATAAAATCCAATGATCAATATTGTATTGAGTGTTTACTATTATTATTATTATCAATTTAGATTACTTTATATTAAATAAAAATAGAAATAAATAATTTATAATATTAATAATATTATAAACTTTAATCATTATGCTAATATTATTGAATTAATGAGTGGGGGTAGTATAATGCGGTTCAAACCACATTACATTGGTTTTCCTTAAAAATATAATAAACATATTAAAAAAAGATTAAGGCAATGTTCCATGAGATGCATCGCCTTGTCAAATGAAACAGTTATGAACATCACATCACCCAATAATTTCCTTCTCCATGCAATTAAAATTTTATAAAAAACAATTTAATCGGTTATGACACTTTACCCAAACTCATCCCTCATAAAAAATTTATGATGCACCACTCTAACCTGACCTTATATCTGGTCTCTCGACCCAAACTAATCTTTTAGAATCAGTTTAGGAATCCCATGGGTGATTTTATAATTACCTAGAAAAAAAAATTTATAATAATTTAATACTAATGGATTCAGTATATAGATGTCAGATATATAATTTTGGGTTTAGTGGTACATATCATTAATTAATTTTAACAGTTTTCATGAAATAATAATTAATTAAATATACCATGGAGTATAATTTTATCTTTTTAAATTTTTATTATATAACATGTTCACATTAAGACTGATCATGTGTAAATACTAGCCTATGTATGTTTGGATTATGGTTTAATTAATTTAATAATAACAATGTTATATTTAAAAAAATTATTTATAAACTATTTGAATATACAGACTTGGGTTCTCTCTCCTCTGTTAATTTTAAATAACTTAATTCATATCAGTATATAATTATAATTAAATATAATACCCACACTTCAGTTCCCCTAGAAAGCATGTGAGTATAGTTATGTTATGATAGATTAATGTGATTATGTGATTCGATTCAAGATTTGGTGTGTATTTAAAAAAGAGAAATGCATGATGTGAAAAAGGGTTTATGTAAATTGAGTTCATATATGACCTAATGAATTATCCTAAGGTCATTGTTAATCCTCCAATTACTATATGGATAACTATTTGATAACATCAAATTATAAGTTATTAAATTATTACTTTTTTATGAATTGTTAATTATTATGTATGTGTATATTCATACTTGACAAAAAAAATATATTGAAATTTTTTTATAGATCTAATAAATAATCATGTGATGAATTATTTTATTTTTAATAATTAAATTGTGAAATAGATCACATAGTAAGAAGATAAAAAATAGAATTAGACTTGAGTTTGAATATAAATGAATATAAAAATTCATAAAATATTTAATTAGACAAGGTTAATAATTTATTTAACACATAAATTTTAGTAAGAATTTATAGAATATAATAATAATATTTTCTAATAAATTCAAAACAATTTTTAATTTAAAAATATTTTGTAATTAAATGAAAAATATTAGAGATGGAGATTCAATTTCATGAATGTGGTTAAATCCAATATGAACTCAACAAAAAATCGATTTACCAAAAAAAAAACATTGACCCATTTAATTAAATTGGTTGACCCCTCCAACTCAAACATATTTAATCCAAAACCAAACTCAACCCACCTATCTCAGTTAAACTAACCCAACCAATTTAACCTATGTAACATCAATAACATGACCCATATAACCCATGTAACATATTTTACTAAACCCATTAATCCTATTTAAAAACTGTAAAAAATAAAATAAAGGGAACCATTGATATGAGAGGATTGTAGACTCTACCTCTTGATTTCATGGTTGTTCCAAGACCAATTAGTCCATGCATTTCCCCTATCATTTTTATATAATATCTATAATTTAAATCATTATTTGAAAAAAATGGTTTCATGTGTTATGAAGGTAAACTAAAACCACAAACAAATATTATTTACATCAAATAGGTTGACCCAATTACAACCCAAACATGTGTAATATAAATCCAAAACCTTGTAAAACAAGGGTTCATGGGTTATGTTTATTAATAATGATAAAAATTGGTACATATACATACCAACAAATGAGTTATAATAAAACTGTTGTTTAATGTACTTTTCTATCCCTCATGGGGTATTCTAAATAATTGCATTGTTCTAAAGAATGTCTTGAGTATATTTAACCCGGATAGCATCAAAAAATTTACCCCTATAATGATTCATGTTATATTGAGGAAAGTGTTGATAAAATTTTAATATTGGAATCCATGATCGAGAATTACACTAAATAAATTAAAAAAAATTAAAATTAATGTATTTGAAATGAAAATCATAACTAAATACTATCTCATAATTTGAGAAGTCCTATATATCATTTATTATAAATATAATATATATCACTTCCAATAAAATATCTTAGAAACTGAATATTCTATATTACCATTTTGGGATATTTTTATTTTATAATATAGTTCGAGTGAAAATGATTCGATAATTATCTTTTAAATGGTAGTAAATATACATTACTAAATGTGAATTTATTATTTTAAAAAATGGAAATTAAAACCATGAAATCGTTGTGATTATTTTTATACAATGGTAATTTCTTTTAAATTAAAATTTTCCAAGATTGGTATAGTAATTTGTGCATTTTAATACTATATGAATATAATTTTTATGTGTTTTTATCCATTTTAGATGATTGACTACCCCAGTGAGAAAGTGAGGGTGAGAAGGATACTAATAAAATTCACATAGAGGATGCATCAGCTGTTTGATACATTATGTTATAAACTATGTATAGTGAGAATATATGTCAACATAAAGATATGGATTGAAACTATATGTTGAATATACTGTAGAAACACAATAAGGGTAAATAGAGGAAAATGATAAATTATGTTATCACTAAATTGTAAATGTGTAAGATGGAATATGGATACTAGGGTATTAATTATGCCTTCAAGATGATGAGATAAATTAACCAATTCACAATTTTATTGTTCTAAGAAGATAAAAAGTTTTTTATAAGTCTACTTTTATCATCCTTACCACCCAAGTTATCTAGTTTCATTAATAAGAAAAAATAGATAGTATAAAGAGTTTGAAGAAGAATAATTTTATAATGGTTTTCTAATTTTATAGGGATATGTGGGAATTTGGTTCTTCAATCTTTATTATGATTATAGTGATGGAAATATTTAAAAATCATTTAAAATGTTTTAATTAAATTATGATTTTTTATTGTATATTAATGAATAAAAAGAATTACAGGGGGTGAAATGATCATGATGATATTTTCTTATCATATGGAAATAAAAATCAATTAAAGATAGATTATAATTAATTAAATAGGAAGAAAGTATATTCCCAAATAATTGGTATATTCATTATTACAGCTAATATTTTTTCCCTTTTTGGGTATTAAATAAAATATATTAATTATATATTTATATCTAAATAAAATAACAATATAAATCAGAAATATTATGCAAGTGAAGTGAATATTTATGTCACTATATGGCCTTGAATCCATATTTAGCTATGAAAAAGTCAAAACACCACATTTTCTTGTGGAAATGTTATCATAAAACAATTATTTTTTATTGGGTGTCATAAAAATTTATATAAGAGTCGATTTAGAGACAAAATGAGACTTCATTTTATATTTGAAATGAATATTATTCAAAAATACTATACTTAATTAATTATTTGTTTATAGTTGAATCATAGATGTCCAATATAAGTAATTAGTTATGAATGTAAAATATAATATTCAAAAAATTCCTAGTTATATAAATATAGTTATGTATTGAGTAAATAATTGAAGCACATGTGAAGGATATGCCCGAAAGGGTGTGAAGAATCTTTAGATCCAACACTCATATATTTTTGGAAAACATAGTTATTAGGTTTCAAAAAAGGGATTCCATTAGACATTAAAATGTAAAAATAATGAAATCATTTTGAAATAGACCAAAGATATATGTGTCTAATATTTTATGTAGAATCAATAGGTAAATCCATATACTTATTGATATTCGTTTAATATATTTATGGATAATTAAGAAATATAAAAAATATTCTTAGTAAAAGATAAGAGATGCTTCGAAGGGGGAGGGTTTTTTGGTGTGACCTTCCGGTGGTTCTTGGTTTCTTGTAGGTGTGTTGGTTATGGTTTTGGTGCGTTCCTATAGTAGTTCTCGTGATTCTGTTTATGCTTCGTTTGTGGTGTTTCTGGTGGCATGTGGCGTTGATCTTCATCGTGCAAAGGTTGTATGAAGGCTGTTCTCCATGGTCTGTGCGACATGGTCTTGATTGATTTTGGGAAGGTATTTAGACCTCTTGATTTGCAATTAAAGTTGGACTCAATAACAAAGACCATGCCCTAAATGTGGTTTTAGAGCTGGTGGTTCATCTGTGTATTGATATTTGGATTTGGTTGTTTGAGAGGGAATGGCGAAAGCCATCAGATCGGGCCTGTGCTTTGAGACATGACACTGCTTGCCGAACAGTAATGCATTGGTGGAGAGCTTCTTCATGATTTTATGCTGGGTTGGGGAAACGCCTTATGGTCAGTCTGGTTTTTATTCTCTTCGACCTTCGAGTCGTGTAATATCTTAAGTCCATAAAGTCTGTTAGGGATCTTTATTCTTCCCTTAAAATAGGGTCTTTTATTATAATAAAAAATATCTAAGGCCCTTAGGCCGTTGGAGGAGGAAGAGGTATATTTTAACCAGTAATTATTTTTTCCATAAATATAGAGTGTTTTTTATAAAAAATCTCACATTAAGTCTTACATAACATTATTATGATATAATTAAATAGAGGATTAATTATTATCCACATAACTCTTTATAATATTGATTTTTTTCTTTGATGAATTATTTTGTAAATATGGCATTAACACTTAACCATATGAAAAATATAATGTAAAATTAAAAATATATATGTTATACCATGAAATAAATCTATTATATAACTAAATTTTGATATTCTTATGAATTTTTTTTGTTATGTATTATTTTAGAAATAAACATTCATCTTAAAAAACACAATGGGGATCTCAGTTAATTATATTAATTGAATAAAGATATAAAAAACCCTACGATAAAAATTTGATAGTTAAGTCTAGTATTGAAACACTATAAGAGGGTATACATTTCTATTTGATATAGTGGTAAGATGTTTACCATAAAGGTTGGGGGAAATTTCTTTGTTCCAAAAAAGTAATAGGAAATCATGAACCCCTTTTGAACTGGGTATGAGAAAACCAATTACAAGCCAGTAGGCCCAAATGGATAAAACTCATTATAAAACCCATCACAAAACCCAATACAGAGGCCTGAAATCCAAGAGGGAAAACCCAATTACAAACTCAAAGATAAAGAAAAGATAGTGGAAACCCGAGTCAATTGAAATGACCCAGTCAGGCATCCCATCTCCATCCCATTGCACCACCTGTCCATACCCGTCAACAAAAGACCTCCTCCATCAACCACCGATGCACCAAGTCATCTCTGAGGATGTCTCTCCATTCATGATAGATCTTAATTGGGGTTCTACCCTTATTCTGGTGAATGGAAGGACGTCACCCTAAGAAAACCCAAATCAAAACCCTCATCATCTGTGACTCGCCCCGATTGAAAATCTGAAGCATCATCATTTTCAGAGAGGGTGGCCCATCATCATTTTAATCTTCCACTGATCCCACCATTGTCAATAATGTAAGAATAATTCCACCACAAGGACTATCTACAACCATGCATCACCGCTCCCAAACAACAGTCGCACTGTAGGAAAACTGTCGCATCTCCAGAGCTCCTTAGAGTTGTGGACTTTGCATGAAGGCCATGAAAAACCTTCCAGATATTTTTTGAAACTAGATATAAACAAGATTTGAAACATTTTTGAGGCCAATCGTCATTGTGCATGTCACAACAAAGATCTAAGCCACCAAGGAGAATAAAAGACTGAACGAAGCCGCCCTCCATGCCACTAAGACACCAAATTCTCCACTCCACTAGATTCAAATGAATCCAAAGGCCATGGAAACCCTAGTGTTAAGATGTTAAACATAAATGAAGTAAAAGTCCCATACTGACGTGGGTTAGACTAGGAATATAAATTCTAAGAGAATAAATTGGAGGAGTTATTCTAGTTAAACATATTATGTTGGAAAGATAAAATAAAATAGAGATATTTTATAATATTTATTTTATTAGGTATATTATATAACAATAATAATGAATTAATATTCTATAAATAAGTAGTAAATTTCAATAATATATTGTTCTAATGTTGATATGAACAAAGAAATCATTTCCATGTAGCAAAATCATGCCTACATTTTGGTAGTATATTCAACTAATATAAATCCCACTAATTTAAATTGGGTATTCCAGTGAGGGATGGATATAAATGGTAAATGATATTTCATGTAAATTAAATCTTGTTGTTTATGTTATAAGACTAGTTAATAAAATGAAATTGTGGAAACCCCTGATAAAATAAAAAGTCTAAAATACATTTTGATTTCAAATTTCCATAGTAACATATAAGAATGTTAAATGAATGAGTAAATGATCCATTATAAGTCTAAGTGGAATGTTAATCATGGAATTGTTATTTATATATATGAGTTTAATAGGATATTGGATTGACCGTGGTTTTCCCTATGAATTGTGTGAAAATCTTATAAAATATAAATATTTGTCAAACTATAAGTTATCTCTAAGATGAAAAATTATTTCCTCAAAAATGATTTAATGTACTAACACAAGTACTTGGGAATAATATGTACTAAAATTGGTCTGTATATTTTCTTAAACTAATTCATCAGAGGTATATTAACAATGTAATGAAAAACAAATTTAAAAGTAATTCAAAATAATATTGTTACCTATTTTACATGGAAGGAAAATATATAAGATGGTTTTCTAAGATATAAGTGGTTATTATGATCAAAATTAGAGCTCTATATACTTAATAGATTATACCTATAAGATATTAAATTATATTTATATAGATTTGATATTTCATATGAAAAATTCATAGTGGTAAAATATCAAAATAAAACTAAGAGTACTACATAAAACAACACCCATAACTATATATTAGTATTAGAGAAAGTAAATGGGACAAGACAACCGTATTTAGAGAATATGGAATACTAGTCATCAATGGGATACAAATCATTTTTTCCTGAATATAAATTATCACATCAAGGATAATTAAATGATAAAGTGAATATTACTGAAGCTAGTGGAAGAAATATCAATATATAAGGAGTATTTTTCACTTTTAATCTAGTTAAATAAGTAGTATAAATATATAGAATTTGTTCTAGTTTTTTTTGGAAATGTACTGAATAACAAAAACATTGTAATGTATATTTTAATAATATTAAAACTACAATATTATCAAATAAATCAGGTTTATGATTTATTGAATAATAAATATATGTGAGAATACCATATATTGATATTTTTTTAATCCTAGAGGAGATTGTTTAGTGAGTAAATATTCCATAGATGAAAATGTGGGAAAAATATTGACTAAATAAACACCTCGATGTAAGAATGAAAAACAATACATGAGTTACCAAGATTAGGGTTTTATGTAGTTAGATTTATTACAATTGAGAATCAATTGTGTCTTTTTATCTAATAGAAACTGTTTTTTTTACAATATATTATCAGATGATGTTTTATTTTAAACATGTATTATCAGATGTTATAATTTAGTTATTAAAAATAATATGTGATAATTACCATAGAGCATTAATTATATGATTAGGTTATAATAGTTCCTTGCTATAATAATAATATAGGGAATAAATGATAATATTTTTAAATATATAATCCCATGGTATATAAATATCATTTTAATGGGACAAAATTGATGTTTTACTATCATGAATTGAGGGATTATAATCATTGATACCTTTTCTTAAGAAGTTCAAACTTTATGATCTCTATGAAAGTATATAATGAGGAATAACCCACTAATAAGAACACTATGTATCTTATATTCCATTAGTTGTTCATATCTATAAGTTTGTGTATTTTCCATAAGACTTGGGATCATTATTAACCTGTTCCATGTCTTTTATACCTTGATGCATGAAAAAAACCAAGATGTATTTATTGATGAAGATGTATATTGTATCATTTATATCATCATTGGAAGGGAATCTTGTAATGACCCAACCCTAGAATCCCAGAGCCATTAAATTATTTCAAAACATTAGCATGATTACAAGGAATCTAATCCTAAAGGATTGATCAGTTTATCTATCCTTGAAAATATATTACATAAATGATCTTTATATTATAACCCGAAGCATAATATGAAACACATATAATTATTTGGAAACACTATTATTCTCATATCTTAACCCTACATATCAATCATAAAACACTTCTTGGAATCATAGGAAAATAAAACATAAAAAAGGGGTGAGCTCAGATGTTCATGAAGGATAAAAAATATAGTGGAAGCAATCATAATGAAGAATAAAATTTTAAGGAATAGAATAAAACTTAAACACAAATCTTTTAGAAAAATATTGAGAAACACATAGAAAGAATAAATCAAATAATTTTATATGGACATTAACATGGATATTATACATGTCAAATAATGTCATTTAATATTAATAAATAATATCATAATGTGGTAATTCTTAATGCGGGACATCATAACAAAATTGTTAAGGCCTCAGGAAAAGTCCATACATAAGGGTAACACATTAGTCAAAACCTAAACTAATTTGTCGAATGAGAAATACTGATGCATCACGGGGATTTTTTTAACCGGTCCCCAACCCATAAGGCATTCATTAAGTGGTCCCAAAACCATCACTTACTAATTAAAATTCATCAATCAAAGGAAAAGGTTAAACATAACCCACACAAATAGTCATTTTAGAACTAGAAAATGAACTGTTAATACTTTAACCATAAAACATGAATGGTATCAAAATAAAAAATCCACAGTCAAACAGATCATAAAACCTACAATAGAATATGGAAGATTGTATCATAATAAATCATCATTAATTAAGCATAAAATCCAACAAATTATGTTGGAATTGTTGAAAATAATCAAATAAAATCATTAATACTCTTTGAGAGAAAAATACATTTTCATTACTTTCAAATAATTTAAAATTCACAATATAATAAAAGGGAAAATTTATTTTGAAAATAAACTTGAAATATTGTAATGGAAGACTCAAATCACTAAGGCATTATAATGCTGTAAATAGTTTCTCACATCGTATAATTTAAAAAAAAATCTTTAATTTTTCAAAAAGTTCATAAAGTACCTCATTTGGAAAATGAAAGATATATTCTTTTAAATATGTTTTATAAAAATTTATACATGGGTAAAAATGAAGTTAATCAATGTTCAATAATGTTTTGAAATATTTTTAAAGAAACAAGGACATGGATGATCATGATGTCCCAGTATATACTTATGTATAAACCACCAAGAATAATAATGAGATTGTAAAATTAACCCATATATAAAACCCTAAAAGTTTACCCTTTAAAAAATTTCAATGAAATTCAACATTGACATAAAATTTTCTTTATAATAATTTTAAATCAATATAAATAGTTATGTAGAGTAACATTAAGAATATTTAAATGGAGAAATGATTAATTCTTCAAACATTAAAAGCATCCCATACAACTTTAAACATTTAAATAATAAGCACAAATTTTTTTAGTGAATCCTTAAATAACATGAATATAAATGTATTAATGATACTAAATATTATAGGTTATTACATACACCATAGAAAATAAATAGGTGGGGAACATGGCTTAAGTCTCAAGAAAATTAAAATTGTGATGCAATTCCCTTACAAAGATCAAATCATTAAAGTGAGGATAAATCAATGAAATAATTATGTATTAAAAATGTAAATCCAAACAATATAATCTAATATTTAGTAAAACATAATCAAGGTTCATTCACACATATTTGTGGAATAATATAACTAATGACAAAGATGTTTAACTCAATGAATGTAAATTGAGTTAAGATTTCCCTTACCTTAGGTCCGATATGCTTCGTACGTATCCAAAAATCCTATATAATGGTTCTAAAAATATTATTAACTTCTAAATGAATAATAATAATATTTGTGATATCATATATGACTCATTTATGACTTTATATTACCCTTTTATTAATAACTTCCAATTTAAAGAAATATTTCAGGTAATAACCCCTTTGTTTATCGTATGCGTTTTGAATTATTATTTTTGAAATTATTATATATATCATGATTTAATTACTTACAAAATGTAAAAAATGATTTATATATCATATATATTCAGTATATAAATATATATAATAGATAGATAAATGAAATGGAACACACTGTTCATGGACACAGTAGGTCGTACGCACGCATGAACACTATTTCTGTTTTCTTATCATATTGAATGGAATAAAGTAAATGAAATATATATATATATATTATTCCATTAGAATTATTATTTAATATATTTAATATTTTTTTGGTATATAAATTTTTATAACCATTCCAAAATGGATGTAATGGTGGGTGAATCTTATCGCGTCACGGAGATAGTAAGCTGTACGTACACACGAGCGTCGATATCATTGCTTTATTTGTTAAATGGTATAAAATTGGATTTCATATTAATTATAAGGAATAATTATTATTTTATATTCATTATTTATACCCATTATATTCTTCATTATACCCATTGAAATAAATTAAAGATGAATATAGTTTACGCCATAATGTGGAGATGGTAAGCCATACACACGCACGCATGGTGATATTGTTTTTCATCAGATTGATAAAATGAGGAATATGATTGTCCCATAATCATAAAAAAATATAAAATTATATTATATTATAGATTTTTTACTTTATTTTTAAAACGACTTAGTAAAAGGAAGTAGAAGAAGAAAAATAACTTTGACAGAGTTGGAAAAACAATTACCTCTTCTTCGAGTGTAACACTTTGATTTGCACAAAAGGAATCCATATGATGGATTTAAATCGAATGTATGGACTCTAAGATTAAGTTGGGGAAATTTTGGAAGATAATTTGGTAGGGTTTAGTCAAGTGAAATGGATTTATAGGTGTGAATAAAAGATAAGGTGAGATTTCCTTTTATAAGAGCAGGGATGGGCACTTTAGGAAACTCAATAAACTGTTAAATTATTGTAAATTTATTTTCGTCTTAAAATAGATAAAAAGTGAGTTATTTATAGGATAATATGATTATGGGTCTAAATATTCTCATAAAATGTTTTTAGACAAGTTTAGGTCAAAAAATGTACCTTATCTTTTGGATTTCACCCTAGGTAAATAGGTTAACTCTTACTCTGTTTACTTGTCTATTTTATAATTTAGGGTTAGTATAGTTACTATAAAATTCCAAAACAACCCAATTGAATAATTAATGATATATTTAAAATTATCCTAGTTAGTTGGATGAACCTTATATTTTTAGAAATTTAATAAAATTTAATAAAATATTATTTATTTTAAGGTATCATTTATTTCAATCTTCATTCTATTCAATATTTTCATATTTAATAATATCATTCCATCATGATAACCTCAAACCAATACATTAAATATTTCAATAATATTATAATGTTGCCTATAAAATTCGTGGATTTCATTAATGAAGTAAAATTTTATTTATTGTAATATTTTTAATATCAATTAATTGATTCTTCATTTAATAATTCAATTACAACATCATTATTTTGTCACCATTTAACTTAATTATTTATTTTCTAAAATTATAATTAAATTAACATTATGTAGAAATTTATTATAAATTTTTAATAAAATTTATAGTCTACCATATCACTTATATAACAACATATTAAAAATTATATAATTATTAAAATATGAATATGAAATTTTTGACGCTTCATTAAAAAAATATAATAAATGTTATAATCTAAAAAATGGCTTAAAAAGGATAATATTTTTATCGTAAGGTTTATGTTGGTCCAAAAATACTTATCCAACGAAATTATGAAAAGCTTTAGGGTAATTTTATATTATTATAGTATTTTTTTAACTTTAATTACCTTATTTACCTTTAACCATGGTAAATAAAATTCAAAAGTTACTATTAAATGTAAATTATTTTGATCATATTAGACAATATTTTTCATACTAATTACAATCATGTATGTTAGTTTTTTAAAATTCAATTCATATAAGTGATAAGATTATGTTTGATACTAATTTCGTAGATGTTGCTAGAAGGTGAGTAAAAGAGACACTCAAAAGTTTAATAAATTTTTATATCAAATTATATTATTAAAAAGATTATAATGACCAACATTGGGTAAATATGTTTATTATTTATCCATTTCGAGTTTTAAATTAATTTAAATTGAAATAATTATTTAAATGAAAAAGTCTGTTTTTAAAAGTAATGCAGTATTTCTCAGTATTCATCAAAAATTGAAACTTTATAGAAAAATACCCAAAATTCACCCCAAGATAATTTTAATATTCAAAATTCCAAAATAAAGTCAATTTTTAAAAAATAAATTTTAAAAATTTCATAATCTGGTTAATACTATCTATAACCACTTTTTGAATGGTTAGTTTCATAGATCATGGTGCGGTCGAACTCAGTGTTGCATGAAAAACAAGCTAATAAAGATAATGTACCATGAAATCTCAGGGTGTTATATTCTACCCTCCTTTAATAAATCGTGTCCTCACATTTTGAACTTTGGATCGGAGATAACTGGTTGGACTTTTCAAAATATCCTTATTGAAATCCCTAATCGAAGAAAGGATTAATGAGACTTCCATTTTAAAATATACAAAGGGTATTAAAATGGTCACCAGATATAACACATAATAGGGTTTCATGTAGGAAAAAATGGATGTGGAAGATAAATATATCTGTTACGTTCTAAGGGAGAGTGATAAATAACATGGTGACAAAAATGTTAATAATCAGGAAGTTAGATGTCAGTGATGATCTAAGGGATCATTTGATTTATTAGAAAAGAAAGTACTAGGATTTTTTTTGGTTTTATTATCTTTCCCCAGGAGTTAAATAATTTATTTACTTCATAGATTAGGAACATAATGACACATAATTACTTAATTAATGAGTAGAGTTACCTCCTTTAATCAATTCTGACAGCAAACTCATCTTTTTCTATAAACGATGATTGTTCAAGATGAAATTTTTTCTCACTTGAAGCACTAGATTCAACTTTTAGATAATATCATATTCTAAAAAATATTAAATATATTTTTCTAATATATTTACTGATTGACCAAAATGTTTGTAAAATATAAGATAAATCCCAAAAATAATCTAAAAAATTCTATCGTAAAACCCCTAAGTTCATCTTAGATCATTCTACAAAACTAACCTTCCTAAAAAATATTCCACACTAAGATTTAAATCCAATATTTAGATGTATTTGGTAATATATTCTTCCAATAAATAACTTTTAATGTCTCATAAAAAAATTATTTTTCTAAATCTCATAATCTCCAAGGTTTTCTTACCATTTTATAAATAACCTCAATCACAATTCGTTCAAAATAAAATCATTTTTGACTGTAATTTATAATTCAAAAATTATTAATTAAAATATATATTTTACCTTATTCATAGATGATTCCAGAAAAAGTGAATGTATTCTGGGGTAACATTAATTAATTAATCCCAAAATAATTTTACAATACCAAAGTAATATATTTCATAAAAAAGTTCTTCTTAATTAAAAATAACATTTATCCATATAAAAAATGTTAATGCTAACTAGGACATCATGTAGGATAGTGATAGGTGCTGTACCCATTTCACCCTTCATTTGTGGGTTCAAGACCCACAACATTTCCGAACACGATATGGTTTTCACCCTTCTTGTGGGTTTTCATTTTTTAAAACTATATAATTCTCATAACATTACCAAAATGAGATAAAATCTTCAAAAAAATAACCATAACTTATTTTAATCTCAATGTTTATCTCATGCCTTTCATTTTGCATCCCAAAATGTAATATCCCATAATTAACTCAAAATCATATAAATCATAAAGGTTATTTATACCTTTCTAATTTTTTTCAGATGAGAAAGTGCAATTCTTCCTCGAATAAAATTTTCACACAACAAACTTCATAGTTACACATACTAAATAAGGTCTTAAAAAGTAATCCCATCATCAAAAGAGAATTAATACTTTTAAACATTTAATCATCCATTTATTTCTACACAGTCCCTTCCTTTGACTATAGGTTATCCTATATTATAGGGCATTGACTCGGGTAATACCTAGGTCCCCTATATTTATAGAAAATGACTACAAATGGATTCTTAGGATTAGTTTTATTTTTTTTCCATTTTACTATTCATTTTTCCTTGGTAATTATTTTTTGTTTGTACTTCTTTCCCACACATAAATAATTTATTTGTTCCATAGATACACATTACCGGGTGTCTCCTTCCACATTTCTAGCATGATGGAAATTGGGATTTTTTTCTCTATGGTCTCCACCACGGGAGCTCTTAGCATGCAACTCCTTTCTCTTTCATGTGTTTTGGAGTTTTTTAATGTATATGTTGTTAATAATATTTTTGGAAAATTGATCAGGCATGAACAAAATATAATTTCACGTAAAAAATTTCTATTTTTTTTTCTCATTTCCACCAACTTTTCAAGAATGTCCATCATGTTCTATGTTAATATGACTTCTTTCAGATCCATCCATTGACTAAAACTAAAAATCCTAGTGTGAGTAACAATAGTCATAACATCATTTAAATAAACCCATATTTTCATTATAAAACACCTTAGGTAGAAAAGGTTATTCATTCAAATATTATATTAAAATAAAATACAACAAAACACACTTTTAATGGTGCTATAATCAGCTTTTGTCAGTGCTAGAAAAGAACTGACAACCTTAGCATGGTTAAAAGTCCATGGATTTTATCAGTGCTAAAGAAGCATAGATAAAGGGTAGATTTATTAGTCAAAATAAAAGTAGTGATAAATTTTTCATTTATAATCTATTTTCCAAGAACTGATAAAAGACCCCATTTATCAATGATTTTATTTAGAACTGGTAAATAGTGATTTTATCAGTGCTTAAAAATGTGTGAATAAATGGTGTCTTTTATTATCGCTTTTCATATGGAGATGAAAGTATAATTTATCAGTGATTTTATTTGTGCTAATTAAAGTGTGATATATCAATGTTTTCTATACTAATAAAAGTTTGATATATCAACGCTTTTATTTGCACTGAAAATGTATAATTTGTTTGTGTTTTTTTATTACATTGATAAAGATAGTCTTGATCAACGACTCTATAAGAGCCGATAAAGGATTCCTTTATGAGTGCTTCTAAATGAGATGATAAAGGAAAAATTTATCAGTGCATTTAGTAGCACTGATAAAGGTGAAAAATGTGGTGTGATGCGGCAACACACTACATCACCAGAAACAGGTGTAGTGTGCTGCAACAACACACTGTATTAACAAAAACATCAACAAAAATTTCCAAAATAAGATAAAAATATTTAATTTAAAGGAAATAAAATTTCAAAAAATATACTAGAAATAAAATACTATTATAGAGTATATCAATTGGTTTTTAGTAAAATTAATGTAAATTTTGACTAAAAAATGTATACATAGAGTCATACTGGTCACATCATGAGTCTAATTTAGGTGTGACTGGTTTTTATATGTCAAATATGACTTATGAATAATTTTCCTAAAGTACCAAAATAATAAGAATGCGTTTTCTCTGTTTTGAGTATGTCAGTTGTGTTTTTGATTAAAATTAATGTCAATTTTGAATAAAAAGATGCACTTGGAGTCATAATGGTCACACCGTATGTCATATTGAGGTGTTTCTAATCTCTAAAAATTACAAATGATGTATAGATCATTTTACTAAGGTACCAAAATAATAAGAACGTGTTTGATAGGTTTTGAGTATGATTGTTGTTTTTTTACTAAAATTATTGTCAATTTCGAATAAAAAATATGCGCTTTGAGTCATACCGATCACACCATGCATCTCATTGAGGTGAGGCTGAATGATACATGTCCAAAATGACTCATGTATCATTTTCCTAATGTATAACTCATCAGAATATGTTTCCTCAGTTTTGAGTATGCCACGTGTGTTTTTTTACGAAAATTTAATTTTAAACTAAAAACACGTATTTTGAGACGTAATGGTGGAATCATGTTTAGGTTTTGCATGAGACTTATTTATAAACAAAAAAAAATTAATTATAAATCATTTTTCCAAATTATAAAGGCAATCCGAGTGTGTTTTCTTGGTTATTAGTGGGTGGTACTTTTTTGCATTAAAATGTAAATTTTAAACTCGTAACAGACACTTAGAGTCATACCGGTCACACCATGTGTCAGATTGAGGTTCAGATGATGCATATATTTTTCAAATGATGTATTTATTAGTGTCTTAAAGTACCAAAACAATCCTATGTAGTTTCTTGGTTTTGAGTACACATGTTGTTTTTTCTAAAATTAATGAACATTTGGAATAAAAAATAACCACTTTGGGTTATACCAATAAATCCATGATTAAAATTCATGTGTGAATGATTATTACATGTCAAAAATGAGTTATGGATCATTTTACCAAATTATAAAAACAATCATAATTCATTTGATATGTTTTTAGTTTGTTTGTTGTTTTTTTGATTAAAATTAATGTCTACTTTGATTAAAAAGATGCACTTGGAGTCATATTGGTCACGCCATGAATCAGATTGAGGTGAAGCTAATCCATAAACATAAAAAATGACTTATGGATCATTTTCATCAATGACCAAAACAATATTAATTCATTTTCTTGGTTTTGAATATATCATTTTTTTTACTAAAATTAATGTCATTTTTGAATAGAAAATTCACACCTTGTGTCATACCAATCACACCGTGTCTCAGATTAAGGCTCGACTAAATTATAAATGTCCCAAATGAATCATGGATCATTTTACTAATATATCAAAACAATTGGAATGTGTTTCATTAGTTTGGAGTTTGCCATATGTTTTTTTTACTAAAATGTCCTTTTGAACTCAAAACTAGCACCTTGAGACATAAAAGTGGTAGTGTGTGTTGTTTTGACATGATACTGATTCATACATGAAATAAATAAATTATGAATAATTGTAACAAATTATTAAGAAAATCCAAAAACATTTTCTTAGTTTTTAGTGAGTGTCACTTTTTTGTATTAAAATGACAATTTGAAATTGATAACGGATAGTTAGAGTTATTCTGATCACACCGTGCATCAGATTGAGGTGTAGCTAATTAATACACATCCCAAATTATGTACAAATAATTATTCTAAAGTACCAAAACCATGTGAATGTGTTTTCTCAGTTTTGACTACACCTATTTTTTTTATAAAATTAATGTAAATTCTGAATAAAAAGGACACACTTGGTCTCATACTGGTCACACTGTGAGTTGAACGAAGGTCTTAATGAATCCTACATGTCAAAAATGACTTATGGATCATTTTACTAAAGTTCCAAAATAAAAAAAATGTGTTTTTTGGGTTTTGAGTATGTCATTTGTTTTTTTAGGAAAATTAATGTTAGTTTTGAATAAAAAGATGCACTTGGATTCATACCGGTCACAACATGTTTCATAATGAGGTGAGGTGGATCCCTACATGTCACAAATAAAGTATGTATAACTTTTTTAATGTACCATAACAAATATGAATGAATTTACTCATTTTTTAGTATTCTATGGGGTTTTTAAACTAGAATTTCATTTTAAACTGGAAAGACACAGTGGCTCATATCTTAAGTGAAAAGAGTTGTGTCCAATTTTAAACATTTTTTCCCAAACACAATCATGGTATGATCTTTATTCTACTTAATTTCCCAAAAATTTTATTGTTTGAAAGTCATTGATTCTTATTATACTTCTCCTCAGTCTTTGCCTATGCCTCATCCTCTATGTCGGTCTCCTACTCCGACTCTAGCTTCACCTTCTCCTCTACCTCTTACATTTCCATAACCTCTGCCTCCCCCTCTGCCTTTACCCCCATGAATTCCCAACAATTTTATTAGCTGCAGGTCAATGATTCTAAAAAAATTTATTCACTCCAATATTATTCTCCTAGAGAAAGAGATAAAAAATAATATATAATAATTCTGACACTAATGCATCACACCCCAATTATATTTTCAAGGCCATAACTCATACTAGATCACAAAAATTTTAGGTAATTACCTAAATTTGATGTCGGCATACATTTTGAAATTTTTTTTTCCAGACACTCATATCTAAATAAATTGATTTCTTCTTCTAGGTAAATCTATTGTTAGAAATCTTTATAGTACTACGAAAACACTGAAAAACAAAATATTATGAAATATATTTCTTAAACTTTTAATTAACTTAGAAATTTATCTATTGCGGTATGTTGGTATTTTAATGCATCATAATTTTTATCATAAATTTTAAAACATAATATCCACAATAGATTTAATTATCTTGTTTAAGACACTGGAGAAATATTGGCCAAAATAAGTAAATTGTTTTGAAATGTTTTGATAGTTAAATATTCTATATATACCATAATTATTTTCCTATTTTTAGTAATCTAGAGGCTTTATCTTTTCAGAGACCAACTTTATGCCATTATTTAGCCTGTATTTAGAGACCGCCCTATCATAATAAAATCCATGATAAAACATAGAATAAACATTTAATTCAATGTTCATATATAAAATGTTGATTGTAGTGTATTACATATTTAAAATACACCTCATGTGTGGTTGGTTGGTTGGAAATCTAGTAATTGAATCCAAAAAATAAATATTCTGAGTGTCTATGTTGACTGATATTGGCATATAGTGATTAAAAAAACAATTAAGTAATGAAAAAAATAAAAATATATTTTATCTGATTAGATCATATAATTTTACCCTTTCAATGTAGGCATCAAAAAACTTTTTCATCTGGTGATTCTTTATTAAATGCTTTGAGTAACTAATATTTTTTATTATTTATTTCTACCTCATCGAAAGTAATTTCTATCATAGAAATGATATAGGGATTAATGAATCCAAATCACGATTCACACAATACTCCCTTTATATAGTTGTAATATAAAATACTATACAAAATATGAATAGTTATTAACTTTAATAATAATATTTAGATAACTATTTAGAAAAATGTATTATGAAAAAGTACTTCATTTATATATTCAAAGCTAAGACACCCAACTTTTCATGCTTGAGAATATTAGTTAGAGTCTCGAGATAAATTACTTATGTGAAGGAAACTACATATATTTATTCTTCATATTTAATGTAATACATAGTTTTATCTTTATATATCATCTATTCATTATGTTGTAATTTCAATAAATGTTGATCCGGAAGTGGTGGAGAGAAGGTAATCACGAATGTTCATTTTGTTTTCTTGGTTGATTCACTAGATTTTCTTGATTTGACCATTTGTTTCTCCACCTCTTTATCCATCTGTAATATTATAACTCATTTTAAACCTTTTATCATTAACAATTAAATGTATTTCATATGAAAAAAATTGTTAATTACATACCTCATGTATCATTATAATATTTTATGGCCATATATTGAATGATCAAATAGCAGATTCAAAAAATTTTATATCCAGACCATTAAGTGGAAAAAGCAACTCAGTAGTTTTCTCATAAGGTATCTAAATCTAAACTTTCATGTGATTTATTGTATGTGGTTCTTTGTGTAGTTGGTATCCTGGTATATTATATATTGTACCCATCATAACATGGTGGTACATGGGTTTTGATAGATAAAAATAATATACAACTATACCCAACATAATTTTAGTAATATAAAGTTATCAGAAGTTGTTTAATTAACAGTTAGTAGAAAGAGTAATGAAAAAATTGATTACCCTAGGTAAGGTTTGGGGGGAATGACTATCCTTAATTCTAATGAGATCAATTGGTTCATGTGGGGATCATTTCTCCACCCCTGTTCGTTTTGATCTTTTCTTATACATTAGTATGCCAGACCAAACCATAAATTAATATCTTGGAGTGAGTCTATTTTGGGATGAATTCATATCATTATATTATATGTATATTTATGTGGTTTTGTATTTTAAAAAATATATTCGAGGAGAGACTCCAAAAACTAATCCTCTAATATGACCATATAGTTCAGGCCACTTCAAAGCTACTAAAAGTCACTTTTCTTCTAGTATAACCACTGCCGATTCTTATGTCTAAACCATGTAAAAAATAAAACCATATTTATTTTTAAGTACTATTATTATAATTCACAATTAATTTCAATTATTTCATACTTACACATGTTTCCCATACTTATTTTGTGTTTTTATCAACTAATACATCATCTTTATTTACACAATCCACCTTCTATAGTTTATGAAATGGGATGGAAGTGGCTTAAAATTTTGATTCATAAATATGAATATAAAAAAATAACATATTCTATCTCATATCACATAATTAAAATTTTATTGTTGATTAAAAAAGACATATCAATTTATTCTCCAATGAATCATACCCCATCCTTCCTTTGAAATATAGGTATGATGGTTTTGATTCATGTTCTTTATTTTTGTCACTTGTTTACTGTTTCATAAATTACATTTTTTGAATCAAGTTAGGTAAAATAAATAATGTAAAATAATATATTAGTGACCAAAATGATCCTGAAATTATTTCTCATTACGATGACTCGTGAAAGCAGTCTATGTTTCCTACTTAATAATGTGTTCATAACAAAGTGGTGGGGGGGATTTATTTTACCCTCACCATCCGTAAGATTTAATATTGTAATTTTTTTTGGAATCCTCTATAGGCTTTTCCAGTGGCCATTTAGAAAACTTTCATATGAAAATATTCTAAAATTAACGAATTATGAAAGGAATAATAAAAACTAAATCAATGTTTTATTATATATATTTTTTCAGTAAAATAGAGAAAGTATATTGTAACATTACCATTATATATTTCCAAAGGATATTCTTCATTAAAGTTTGTATGTAGCACCATGATCCTATATCAATTGACACATTAATCCTCATTGTGACCCCAAGATAACTAATAAACATTGACTTGTTGGCGTCAACTGGTCGGCCATGTTTATTCCAACCAACATCAAATTTTATACAATGACTTCATGCCCTGATAATTTTTATCAAAACTGTGATATTGAATCATTATTATCTTTCTTATTTTTTTAAAAAAATGTTTTTGATACACTAATAATTATATATTTTCATGATCAACAGTCTGTTCTAGCTCAAGATTGGCAACATCATCATGTTCACAAGAAATTGTCTGCATGACAAGTAAAAGATTTAATTTGTCTTGAATAAAAACAATGCAATACACTCCATGCATAAAAGTCCAAAATTTCATACATCTTGAATAAAATTATTATTGTCTTGAATAGAGACATAATACATCAATAGAATAGTAAAAATAACATTCACTACCATTATTTAACCTATCCTCATATGATTTATTTCCTTCCATCTCTTGATGACAGATTTGAGGATACTCATTCCCTCTTTCAAACTAGTCATCCTCCCATCACTATTTGGGGGTATGTAATCAATGAAATTTGGTACCACAATAATGTGAAGAAAGATAGTTTGAAAGTGGAATTCCAATCTATCATCAATAGGTGGAATACAATCAGGCATCTAAGGAATAAAGTATCCTAGGAATCTAATCTAATGGAATAACTCAAAAAGACTCGTCAATTGAAGAGGAATTGGAATACCTCCACTCTAATAGTCTTGACGAAATGAATCTCACCCCAACTATGTTGGAAATAATTTTTTTCTACTCAAGGAATTATCACCTTCTAATATTGGATATTTTTTAATCCACCATAAGATCCCTCCGATAACATACATCCCTTTAAATGGTGAATTGTTTAACTTCTCCTCAGTATTGATCTATAAATTTTTTACTCTTATAAATGAAATGAATCAATTCAATGAAATCATAAATTTATTATTATGATATATTACCATAAAATCTTAGAGGAAATATAGATACTTTTTCTCTATGAAAATTGTACTACATATCTTTAAGTGGATCTACAATTACCTGAAGGAATTTCTTAATTTACTACTGATAATTATATTATTGGTTGTAAAATATAAAATTGGAGAGAGTTATCCTCAAAGCTCAATCATAATCTATGATAAAACATTAATCCTGCACCATGTATTGTCTCACCAAATATTACTTATAGGACATAAATATCCAAACCATAAAAAGTATATTTTAATAAAAAAAAATTCTATATGTGGGTATTCAACATGTTAGATGGATTTTAAAATTATTTTTTTATCCTATGAATTAATTATCTCTCTATTTTTATTAGTAAATCTTTTAATAAATCACATATCATAGTTTTCTTGATCAACTATCCAACCATGGAAAACTCTATTAATTTTAGGAAATACACTATTTATATATTGTTGTGTATTTCTATGTCCATTTACCCAATGATTTTTCAACTCTATCAAATGAAGGAAATTTCTTAAAAAATATTTGAGCAAAATTTTTGGACCAAATAAATTCTTCATCACTCTTGGTAAACCATGGTTAAAGATTAATAATAATATTGAGTTAATTAAAAAAACAAAACTCTCACAACATGCATCACTAAAATAATTTTTGAAATTTGACTTATTAATTCAATATATTTTTTGAATTTAATAAAAAAATATTCATCAATATCATAAATCTAAATAAACCATTTCATGTTTTAATAATTTAAATGAATAAAAAATCCACAAAACATGTTTTAATGATATTTACACTTACCTTGGTCCTTATATGTTTATCACCCACAAATGAGGGCCAAAATGTGGTATCCCCTAATCCTTAAAAACCCTCATAATTAAACCTCTAGAATTTATAATATACTATATAAGGCCAATTAAATTTGAGAAAATACCTATATTTTTGAACCATATATTATTCAAATGTAGAGATAACTATGGGGGGATGAGAGGTATCCTTATTAATGCTGAGAGGAGAGTAAACCGTCTTTGTGTGGCTCTAGGGAAAAATTTGATAGACACTCAAATACATATGTAAGGTGAAAAATGATGAAATAAAGACACACACATTATATTTCATTTGTTATGAGAATAGATATAGGGTTCTTCATGTTTATGAACATCAAAAAAAGAGAAACCCAAAACATCAAACAACAATTGAGTAAGAGTAGAAAATAATGTACATTAAATTCTATCCATGATTAATCTAAGGGAATGAAGGGAAGTCACGTTTTCTGTAGAGGAGTTCTATAAGAGCTTGAGAATTACAAGTGACTGAGTGATGGTCAGGGTTTTTCTAAATATATTGGTAAAACTTTTAATAGTGCATTATGATTAGTACTGGAAAATATCCCTATTATCAGCACTAAATTTATATGTGCTGATAAAATGAATATTTTGTACTGCTTTGTGATCACTGATAAATCTAGAGATTTTTAATCATTTAAAAAGTACCAATCAAAGGCATATTTATCCTCACTAATGTTTCAGAACTGATAAATATATCTTTTAACATTGCATTTTTAGAATTGAAAAATAATGATCTTTATCATCACTAAAAAATTGATGCTTTTTTTTATAATTATAATTATTTAAATAAAATAATTATAATTTAATAATTATTTAAATATATATAATTATTTATTCATAATTATATAAATACTTATTTAAAAAATAATTATTATTTATTTATAATTACTATAAATATAGTAAATATAAATTTATAAATAAATTTATTTTTAAATATTTAGTTAAAAATATATTTTTAACATTATTAATGGATATATAATCTTTAATGCATGGATTATAAAAAGGAGTGAAATTGAATAATTCAAAAAGAGTACACTTTAAGAATATTGAAAAAATGGTTAAGTTTTATTAATTAAGCATACATTTTTAAAAACACACACACACAAACACATATATATATTGAAGTGTGTGAATACATATTGAAAATACCAAAATATATTAAATAAATAAATATAAATAATTAATAAAAAATGATAAAATACAAAAATAAAAAACATTCAAAATAAATAACTTAACAATAGTATTAAAAAAATAAATAAAATTGATCTATTAAAAACATATATATATTAAATGTAGCTTGTTATAATGAAACTCTAAAATATACTAAAATTTGAATAAATTTTATAAATATTAGGTGTATATGCTTCTATTTATAGTGTAAATATATTTGTGTGTGTGCTTGTGTATAGAAATTCATTAACACACACACAAACACACACACACACACACAGACACACACACACAGACACATAGATATGTACCTGAAATAAATGGAATACACGATGTATGATATAGGTTAAATTGAAAAATAAAACAACATTAAAAATGAATTTATACATTAATATGTTTTTAGTTAACATTATATATATATTATACATATTCATTTTATATATCTATGTTTAATATATATAATATTTATTAATATTTAAAAAATATATGTGTGTGTGTGTGTGTACTAAATTTATTATTATTTATCAATAATTATTTAATTAATAAAATGTTATATATTTTTATTAATTCACTCATTTTATTTTTATTTGTTTATTTTTTCATTTTATTATGGAAATTTACCTGCACTAAAAAGGCCATGATAAATGGAAAATTTTATCCGCGCTAAAAACACCCTGATAAAGGGAACCGTAATCATCACTATAAATAAATTAGTGATAAAGTTTTTCTTTATAAATGCTAAAATAAATTACTGATAAAGGTTACCTTTTATCAGTGCTAAAAAAATCACCGATAAACGGTGCCTTTATCAACACTTTTTTAGCACTAATAAAGATAAACTTATCAGTGATTTTTTCAAGTGCTGATTAATGTTAGTGATGTTAGAGGTGTGTTTTTTCTGATCCTTCAGATTTTTTTTAAATAAAATGAGAATTATCCTAATCATATCCCCCGAGAGTATGAATCCAGGTGCATAGAGAGAAAAATAAATTTTTATAAAAGGAAGTAGTCAGGTACAAAGAAGAGAAGATGAAAACACACACTTTCTTCTCCATGGGCCTATTTTCCATCCCGTGGAACCCATATTCTAAGAAGTCATGGATGTATTGGCTGCTATTAGTGCATGGGTGGGGAGAGAAGAGAGACCAAAGCTAAGAATCCCACCTACTCTGAAAAAATAAGTTGGTGATGGTTTCCACCCATGAGGTATCACAATAATGGCCACAAGACGCCATAGAAATAATACTACATTGAACCATCTCATTCATTAGGAGAGACCTATTCAACATTCACCAAGAGAAGAAATTACTCATCATCAGAATCTCACTACACCACTCATTAGGAGACAATATATCATTTTATTTTACTGTACACAATAATTTTTGATAATTCTGACAAGTATAATTACCCGAAGTGGAGCACTTGAAGAAGAAACTATCCATCTCCTCATTCCTAACAATACCTTCAAACACTTTCACCTGGACAGGGATGAGGTCTAATCAGATGAATTTGTGTCTCTCACACACTACTTTGAAAGAAATATATGGCTGAGGTAATCCTAGAAAAAATAGAGTTTCTCCCATCTAGTTTCTCTTCTAGAAGCTAACACCCCCTTCCCAATGATCCACTGAGTAGAATAAAAGAGAACCTATTTTTGAGAAGACATGCATCGAGAAAATCCTGTGAACTGATTGCCTTGGGTTTTCGTAGCCTCCTTGACATCGCCATAACACACTCTGAATAATGAATCCCATAATGAGTCACCTGACAGAATGTCCCAAGCTATCATGCCTTGCATGCCCTGCATGGATTCATTGAGGTTGCACATCCCAACTCTCCCTTCAGCAATCAGCTTCTCCATCCGGGGCCAAGAATCCTAGTGATAATGACCTATCTATTTGGAATCCCAGAAAAAAGAAGATAAAATTCTTTCCATCTGCTGAATAGAACCATTTTGGGCTTTGATAATAAAGATCACATGCATATGGATTTAAGATCGGACACAATTGACCAAGGCCACCCTCCATCCAAATGACAAAAAATTGGTTTTAAAATTATGGTTTCTCCCAAGAATACTATTGATAATTCCTTAAAAAAGTTTCACCTTGATTCATCCATAAGAGATAGGGAAACCATGGTAGATCAGAGGCACATGCTTCTGTTGGCTTCCAAGGATGTCATGGATGCACTTGCCTCTTCCTCCAGCATACTTGTTCAAAATGAAAACCTGAATTTTCTTAGCATTAATACTCTTTCCACATAGATAACCATATATTTTCAATATATCCATGATATTTAGGAGTGATATTTGCTTACCATTAGTGAAAATTAAGATGCTTTTAGTAAACATAAGATGAGAGATACACTCAACTAATCCCTACTCCGATAAGGGGCCATCCTGCCTTATTCCTAACCCCTACATTGGTTGTTAGACAAGGTGTCTTGGGCCAATATGAATAGGCTAAGAGAAAGAGGATCTCCCTAAAGAACCCCACTGACTTTCTTAGAGAAGCCAAAGAATTTTCTCATAATAGATATGGAGAGCTAGGGAGAAGAGAAGAACCTGAAGCAAATATCACAAAACCACTCCTGAAATCCATACTATCGCATAAAACATAGGATAAATACCCATTCAAGTTTTGTATTGGCCATATCCATGTGAAACTAAAATATCACATTTGAACTCACTAACCTTTTATTGTTGTCATTCACCAGTTCGCTGGCTATCACCACTGCCTCTTGAATGCTCCTGCCCTTAACAAAGCCATGTTGTTCCTTCGATAGTAGCCTTGAAATGACTCCACTTAGTTTGAATGAGATTTTACAGGAAATAATCTTATATGATACATTAAAAAGGATTATTGGCTGATAATAACTGATGATGTATGTGTCTTTTATATTAGGAATAAGCACCACCCTTGAAGTAAAAATGCCCTTGGGAAACAGACCACCCCAAAATAATTCTTGGAAAACCTTCACCATCTAAAGATCAACTACATTCTAGAAAGCCACATTGAAATCTTAGACAGCTTCCCAGGAAGCCTACACCACCTAATGTTTGATGGGTCTTTAATATTAGGAATAACCACCACCTAAGTGCATCGTAAGGTTATTTTTTAGGAATTAGGTTACCCCATGTAAGGCACAAAACGCCTTGTTAGGGTTTTCACTCCTAGGTATAAATGTTCCCAAACCAAGTCCACTTGTAGTATCCATATTGGGATGTATTTGTTTGGAATACCCACAAAATCGTTATATTACCCAAAGTTATACGATATTCTTCTATTCTTATCCTCAATGTGTATCTTAGGTTTATTTTTCTTAATATATGTTTTCTAAATATAGTTTCCAAGGCCGTTTCTAAACTTCTGTGATACCAACTATAATGCCCTGATCCTAGAATCAAAGAGCCGGTGCATTATTTTAAAACATTAGCATGATTACATGGAATCAAATCCTTACAGATCAAACAGTTTAGCTATCATGGAAATAAGATTAAATACATGAACTTTACAACACAATCCAAAACATAATATGAAACACAGATAATTCTTTGAGAATGACATTATTATCCAAGATTAACCCACTATATAAATCATAAAACACTTCTTGGAATCCTAGGAAAATAAAACAAATGAAAGGGGGGGATCAGATGCTCAGTTAGGATAAACAGTATAGCGGAAGCAATCATAAACATGCCTAAACTTTTAAGGTAAGGTATAAAACTAAAGCACAAGAATTTTAAACAAATATTGATAAAAATATGAAAGAATAAATAAATAATTCCATACAAACATTCACATGAATATTCTACTAATTGAATAATCTCATGTAATATCAATAGATAATCTCATAATGAGGTAATTCATAAAGTCAGACATCATAACCACACTATTAAGGTCTCATGCCAAAACCATACATACTGGTAAAACATTACTCAAAAACCAAAATAACATGTCTCGTGAGATCTACCGATGCCTCATGGGGCTTTTACTGACCGGTCTCTAATCCGCGTAGATTTCATTAAGTAGTTCCCAACCCATAAATTAAAAAGTCCAATGCATTTTTCATATTAAAAGAGCGAAATATAACAAACATAAACATTCTTATTAAAACTAGCTTATGAAATGTTAATAATTTAACCATAAATCATGAATTATATCAAAATAGATCATCCATAGTCAAACATATCAAAAAACCTTTAATAAAATATAGAATATTGTATCATGATATATAAACTTCAATTAATTGTAAAATCCATTCAAGGATATGGTCATAGATGAAAATAATAGAATAAAATAATTAAAACTCCTCGAGGGAAATATCCATTTTTTACATTGAAATAATTTAAAAGTTGTGAAATTATAAAATAAAACATTTATTTTGAAAATATGCTTGAAATATTCTAATTTAAGATTCAAAATGATAATGTATCATGACGAATGAAATTGTTACTCATGCCATATAAGTAAAAAACACATTCTTTCTTTAATTTGTAAAAAAGGTCATATAGTACCTTTTTGGAAAATGAAGAAGATATTTCTTTAAAAACATTTTATAAAAAGTTAAACATGGGTAAAATTGATGTTAACAGATTTTTGATATTATTTTGAAATACATTTTTAGAAATATTGACATTGATGATAATGATGTCTCAGTACATACTTATGTATAAACAACATTGGAAAATAATGAGATTACAAAATTAATAGTTACATAAAACCATAAAATATTATTTTTTAAAAAATTTAATGAACTTAAAAATAGACAAAAAATGTCTTCTATAATATTTTTAAATCCATATAAAAAGTTATGTAGAATATAATCAAGAATATTGAAATGGAGAAAGGATTAATTATTTAAACATTCAAAGAGTCACATACCACATTGATCATTTAAATAATAATCCCCATATCTTCAAATAAATCCTTAAATACCATGAATATACATTTATTAATGATATTTAATATTATAAATCAGTACATACACCACACATAAGAAATTAGTGGTGAACATGGCTTATATCTCACAAAAATTAAAAGGGAGACAAAATTCCATTACAATGACCGTATCATCAGAGTGAGGATAAATCAATGACATAATTATGTGAGAAAATTATAAATACACCCAATATAAGTGGATATTAAATTTAAAATAATCTGGGGTCGTTCACACATATTTGTGGAAGAATATAACCAATGACATAGATGTTTAACTCAATGAACATAAATTGACTTTCGATTTCCCGTACCATTAGTATGATATTCTTCGTATGTGTCTAAAACTACTGTATAATGGTTTTAAACATATTTTTAACTGATAATGGAATCATAATAATATTTATTATATCATATATTATTCATTTATGGATTTATATTACCTGTTTATTAATAACTTCCAAGTTAGGGAAATATTTCGGGTAATAACCACTTTGTTTTTCATGCATGTTTTGACTTTTTTATTCTTGATCTTATTATGTAGATCCTGATTTACTTTCTTAAATACTGTAAAAAAATAATTTATATATAATATATATTTAGTATATAAATATATATATAGTTTATAGATAAATGAAATAGAGCACACCGTTCATGGAGACTGTATGCCGTACATACGCATGAACGTTGTTGTTATTTTGTTATCGTATTGAATAAAAGAAAATAAATGAAATATATATATATAATTAAATATTATTATAGTAGATTTATTATGTAATATATTTCAAATTTATTGGGCATATAAATTTTCATAATCATTCTGATTTTTTTTGTAATAGAGGGTGAATCTTATCATGTCATGGGGATGGAAAGTCATACATACGCACGTGAAACAATATCATTACGTTAATTGTTAAATGGTATAGAATTGGATAATATAGTAATTATAAATAATAATTAATAGTTATTATTAATTTTTTATACCCATTATTTTCATCATTATACCCTTTTAAATAAAGTATAGATGAAAAATAGTTTACACCACGTTATAGAGACGGTAAGCCATACACACACATGCATGGTGATATTGTTTTTCATATGATGGATAAAAGGAGAAATATGGGTGTCCCATATTCATAAAAAATATCAGAATATATTATATTCTATATTTATTACTTTATCATGGAAAAAACTTAGGAAAATGAAGCATAAGAAGAAAATAACTTAGAAAGAGTTGGTAAAATAATTACCTCTTCTTCGAGTGTCTCCTTTTTATTTCACAAAAGAACTCCATTGGAAGGATTTATTCCCAAAGTATGGACTCTATGATAAATTGATGGATGTTGGTAGGAAACATGGGTAGGTTTTAGATGGTTCAAAGGGCTTTATAGGTGTAAATAAATGATCAGAAGAGGGTCCCTTTTATAAGAGAGGGGAGGGGCACTTTAGGAAACTCCAAAACTATTAAGTTATTATAAATTGTTTTTCATTTTCATATAGATCAAAAATGACTTATTTCATGGATATTATTATGATGGCTCGAAATAATCTCAACCAATTATTTTTAGACAAGTTTAGTTAACAAAAGTAACATTATCTTTTGTATTTAACCCTTAGTTAAACAGTTTAACTCTAACCGTGTTTACTTTACTTTTTATAATATAGGGACAATATAGTCACTATAAAATTCCAAAAGAAATAAAATTGGACTATTTATGATATCTTTTACATTATCCTAGTTATTTGGTCGAAAATGAGTCTTTTTAAGAATTTTATAACTTTTAATAAAATATTAATTATTTTAAAGTATCATTTATGTCAATTTTGATATTATTCATCATTTCCATTTTAAAAATATAAAACCTAATGATGACATCAAAACAATACTTAAAATGTCACTAACAAGTCTATATTATCTATAAAATTCTTGTATATAATTAATTAAGTGAAATTATATTTATTTTAATATTTTTAGTATCAGTTAATTGATTCTTCCTTTAATAATTCAATTAATGCATCTTTATTATGTCACAATTTAATTTAATAATTTATTTTAAAAAATTATAAATACATTACCATTATGTATATAATGATTTTATGTTTCAAAATAATATTTATAGTTGACCATATCACTTATATAACTTCAAATATAAATTATTATAGTTATTAAAATCTGAATATGAAATTTTAACAATTCTTTGATTAAAATATATTAAATACCATAATGTAACACAAGTGGCGTAAAAAGGATAATATTTTATACATAAGGTAGATTTTGGTTGAAACATACTTATCCAATGAAATTAGTACAAGTGTTAGGGTAATTTTATATTATTATAAAATTATTTTTACATTTAATTACCTTGTTTACCTTTAACCATGGTAAATACAATTCAAAATATATTACTCAAAAAAATTATTTTGATCCTATTAGACTAATTTTTTTATACTAATTAAAACCTTTGATATCCGATTTTTAAAGTCAATTCATAAAAGTGGTAAAATTACATTTAATGCTAATTTCATAGATGTGGCTAGAAGAGGGTAAAAGAGACGTTCAAAAGTTTAATAAATTTTTATGTCTAATTATATTATAAAAATTATTACAATGAACTAAATTTTGTTAATAAGTTTATTATTTATCTATTTTGATAATAAAATTAATTTAACTTGAAATAATTATTTAAATTAAAAAGTCATCTTTTAAAAATAATGCAGTATTTTTCACTATTCATAAAAAATTGAATCTTTTCAAAAAAATACCGTAAATTAACCCTAAAATAATTTTGATATTCCATATTCAAAAATAAATTATAATTTTAAATATAAATTTTATAAATTTCATAATGTGTTTAATAATATTCATAACCACTTTTTAAATGGATAGATTTATAGATCATGGTGCGCATGAACATGGTGTTGTGTGCAACACAAACTATTGAAGATAACATAACATGAAATCAGAGGGTGTTAAAAATTAATTTGATATTCAAGATATTTGTATCCCATTATATATTTAAAAATAATTTGTATCATTCATTATTATTGAAAAAAAATTATGGTATAATTTCATGGAAATACTATTTTACATATAAATTCATTTAATAAGGTCAAAAAAATACATATAATAAAATAAATATGATGAATCATGCATGCATCATTATTGACAAGATATCATGTGACAAAAATGATTATATTAAAAAGTTAAATTTCAGGGAAGAGTTTTCAATATTGTTTCATCAACTTATTCTATTATCTTATGGTAATTTATGCGTTTCTAGATACAATTCTCAATTTGTGGTTTATAACCACTACTATTATGAAAATATCGTAGAGGTTCGTGCACTAAATGTATACAGAATACCATTAATTAATATATTTATGGTGTAAATTTTTATTTATTTATTATTACTTATAATAATAAATAAATAATTTTCACAGAACTCATGTATATAATATTAATGTTATCAAATGATTACTTACTATTCAAGGTTTGGTTATTATTTACTAGAGGATAAAATCAATGTTTTATGATTAAATTAAATTAAATATTATAATGTAAATAAATAAAAAATTATTTATTTAATTATTCATATTACACATAACATTCATTGTATTTAAAAACATATATTTCATTATTAAAAAATTTCATGTGATGTTGGGTGTTTATCATGGTTAAATAAAATCTAATGGCCTTTGTGAAATTTGTTTTAACCAAGATGTAAATACAATGTTAGGATACCTTTTGTGATGGTTGTTTTTCCTTAATTCACCTTTGAGATAATTTCACATGTTCATTTCATTCAAGATACAAAGAGAGAGATTATATATATGAAAATGTGTGTCTAAAGAGAATCAATTATCCAAGATAAGACACGATAATTTAAGATTTATATTACAAGGGATTAGGGTTGTGACATCCCAAACCCGGTAACCCAATGCTAGTGTATAATTCATTACATTATTATATGATACCGGGAATCTCATAAAGTAGAATCAGTCAAATTTGATGTCTTGGAAAACTAAATAAATACATGATTCTCATATTACAGGGGAAATAAAAAAACATTGCATAAGAAACATTATTTCATCATTGATATCATTCATCATATCCTTATTCATATTCCGGTGAAATGGAATAGAATAAAGGGTGACCACATATTTTTATTAAGGGTTACTTACTAAAAAAAGTCATGACTAAATAAGGGTAAATCAATATGATATAATTGATAATAAAAATGAATTACATTTAATCAATAACATGATTTTAGTGAAAATTCATAGATAATATCAATATAGAAATCATATGGATAATGGAAACAAAATTTTTAATAAAATAAATGAATAATTTTGGATATTACTGATCAATACATACCAACAAATATAACATGAATATTACTATTAAGGCCTCAAAACCAATACATCATTCTTAATAAATGTGCATGTTTAAACCAAATAGCCATAAAATTATTAATTCAAGTTGTTTTGTCTCATGAGTCACATCGACACATCAATGGGATATATATAACAAGGCCCCAATCATCACTGGAACATCATATACATTACTCATACTTTTAATAATCAAAATAATTAATTATATAAATTTATTATAAATGAAAACTATATATATTCAATCAAGAATACAAAACATCATTATTTCCCCTTTAAATGTAATGAATAACATAATATTATTTCTTAAACTAAAAAAATATATATAAATATTATTTGGTTGAAAAATAATCAATACAATATAAATTATTATAAATTCATCAATGATATTAAAAATATGGACATGATGGATAAAAATAATGTCCAAGGAAGAATGGGGTGTGATAGAGAACATGGTCACAAGAAAGATAATGTTCTCAAAATAATGTATAATATATTATCAGAAGCGTAAGACCTTAAATTCCTCAAAATTAAGGATTTATTAAAAAACTAATACTTTAGAAAATAATATAAATGTAATTAACTTAAAACAACATCCATGTAACTTTCTACAAGAATATATTCATAAATAACTTTTCAAAATTATATCCTTCCTTTAAAAAATTAATCATATTTTCTTTTGATATAATTTTAAATAAAAATTCCCAAAACATAGAGAAAAATGTTTTCATTGAAAATATCCATATAAATTTGTAAAATAATCTTCAATGAAAACAGTAGTAATGATGGAGGGAACGTCTATTTTTGAGGTTTATGTTAAAATAATGATTTCATTCACACCTATCATAAAAAGTACATCATTTGGAAAACAAAAAGAAGATTCCATTGAATAATTTTTAAAGAATGTAATAAATTGGTAAAAAATGATCCATTTTTATAATGTTTAACACACTATTAAGAATATTTTCAAATAAAATATAAACATGGAATAAAAATAGTCAGAAGGAAAACATCAAAAAAGGATTTTTAAATGAAGATCTCTTACATGTAACTTACTAATTATTGATCCAAAATTTATGAAATAGAAAATAAAAATGTAGAACCCAGAATATCTATAGTATAAGAAATATATGTGTTCTAAAATATTATTATAATATTATTTTCCCTAAGTAAATCTAAACATAAAAAATCCTGAAATAAAATGACATTGTAATAAAAATCCCTTACCTCATTTTTGTCTTTCCCTGAAAGTAGTTTTAACATATAGTGTAAAAAAATAATTAAATTTTAATTCTATAATAGAACCATATATATATATAATAATATATATGGTACAATTATAACTTTATAATGACTCATTATTAATAAATATTTATTAAAATCTATGTTTCTAAGTGTCAATTATTTCATTTTTCTTGTATGTTTTGGTTTTATAGTTTTGGTCCCTACATCATGATCATTGTTACATCATATTCATAATTTTAATATATATATATATACATAAAAAAATCATTCTTGAAAGGAAGACATGAAAAATGAATCAAATCTATTTATGGAGGTTGTAGTCAACAAATACGCCCAAGAGACATTATTAATTTTGAACTAGTAGAAAGAAAATAAGAAAAATGATATATTTTATTTAAAAAATAGTAATTATTTCATAAATATAATATATAAAGACTATATCATTCATAATAAACATCCCTCAAATAAGGTGATTAAAAATAAAATGCATTGATTCACGATGTGGTAGTATGTACATACGCATTAATGATTTCTTAATTAACCTTTTGATGGAGAATAGGATGATTAAAGGAGAAGAAATAGAATTATTAACATCTAAATATATGGGATATACTAATGTTATAATATCATCATTTGTATCATATAATGAAAGGATGTATAATTATAAATAAATTGAAAGCACTTGATTAAGAGTAGTACATCTTCTTTGGAAAACATCATTGGGATCAAACTATCAACATTATAAGGCATGTATTTTAACCAATACATGACCTCATAATCATGGTGTGAGATTTTGGGTAATTATTTTTGTCGGAATTAGATGATCTAGGGGGATTTTTAGGTGAGAAGAAAAGGGGAGAGGTGATGTCCTTAGATAAGTGGGGGAAAGAACACAATTGAAATTTTTCAAAGTTTTAATATATATTAACATCTTACCACTGTAAAGTAGAACAAAAATGACTCATACTTGAAGAGGATATGAGATAAGGTCAAAATATGACCATAAAATTGCATATAAGAATGTTTTTACATTATTTAAAAAATTATAATTTTAGTTTCCTCCTATTTAACCCATTTTAAATCTTACCATGGTCACTACTAGATTATACCATTTTTATGATGACATATGTGATGGGAACCCTTCATGAATGACCCATTACTGAAACATGCATTGAAAAAGGCTTTTTTTGATGGTGGGTTCCCCTTTGTAACATGATTTGATTATTTTATATATATAATTTTTTATGGGACAATAATCCCATCAATAATAATTTAAAAAAATATTAGTGAAAATATTAGTTTCCCATTGAAAATAAGTAAAAAAAATAATAAAAAAATAAAAAATAAAAATAAAAATGAAAATGTGAAAGAAAATTAATAACTAAAAAGAATCACAAAAATAATAAATAACAAAAAAACAATATAATAATATAAAAAACACAATATATAAAACTACAATTTTTTTTATTAATAATAATATTTATAACACCCAAAAAAATTTATGCTATGTTTCTCGTAAACACTTTCTATTAATTAGATAGCCTATATTCCATGAGGTACTAAGTCTCTATGAAACAACACTTGGTTATTTATAGGGTAAATTGATAACCATTTTATTAAACTTAAATTTTACACTTCTGTGTTTTGAATTTCAAAAAGCGGACATACCCAGTTGCGATCGGGGTGATCTTTGGTGTCTGATAGAATCGAATTATTTTTTGAAGAATAGTAACTTACCCTTATGAATAGTAACCTACCCTTATGAATAGTAATACGACCTATATGAATGGCAACCTTACCCATGAAATTGTAAATAAAATTTTAAGCACCTTAAAAAGGAATATGAATAATTTAACTGTTGGTATTTTTCAATTAAATGACGATTTTAATTAAAAATTAAATTTCTCATATTTATAAAATTATTTTTGAAAAATGGAGTTAATTTTTATATTCTACACATTGAAAATTGGTTAGGTTTAATTTTTATATTTTCCTGAAATACTTGAATTTTTTGTTAATAGTAAAATACATTAATTTAACCTATAAATACATTATAACTTAAATCCTCTATTCCAAAAATAATGAGTGATGTAATAACCCAAATATCAAACTCACATGCACTTATTACTATTTTAGGGAATGTAATCCCCACTATTTCTTTCCTTAGGGTAAAATAATAAACTAATGATTACAATATTAATAAAATGCTCCTCCCCTCCACTATATAAACCACCCCTCACCCCCTCTTCCTCCCATACCACTCATGCTTTTAGAATTTTATAATTTATTCCAAATATACTTCCCATTCCATCCCCCCATGTCCAAGACCAATGTGTCTCACCAAAAGGACAAAAAAAGGACTTAAAGAGATTCTCAGGGAAGAGTACTCAAGAGGTGAACCTCTCTTCCTTTTTCTTTCAACTTCTTTTACAAGTTCCATTATTTCATTTCACTCTCCTAATATCTCCTCATCCAAAGTCTAGGATAATTATAGTAACCTAAATGAACTATAAATGTATTATGCTAATGTAATATTTCATCATTGTCTATCTTATCCCCCTCCTCTTATACTAAAAATGAAAATCTCATTTGAGATGTGTTAATTTATCACATTCAAGGAAAAAGAGTTTTAAATTTCTATTAATATGTTTAGGAATGGTCATGAAACCTTTTTAATGGTTTAAAAGGATCATAATATATTTATTTTAAATTATGCAATGTTCTGTAATCCTTACCCACTCATAATATAAAATAATAATACAAAACAAGTTCATTATTCACAATACAACAAAGTTAATCCAAGCGTTTATCATTAACTTTTAACTAATGTGTCATCCTCATAGTATATACCCAAAATAAATATAAGATAATTTTTATTTTTTAATTCCACTAATAATATATATTAAAAATTCTATATGTTTATCCACATTTCAAACTAACATCCATTCATGAATACAGGTAAACCGATCATAAAAACCCAAGAAGAAAATACTTCCAAAACAAGGAAATTAAACCTATTAAACCCATAAAAAGCCATTAATGAACCTAATAAGGTTATAATAAATAAATTAAATGAAGAGAAGGTTTTTTAATTATTTATTAATGAATCTAAATTTGATTATTAAGGTTATTAAGATCAGTAAAAGAACACATTCATGCATATGGTTAGGGGTTTCTCATCTCACATTTACTTTCATGATATTTCCATTGATCACAACATATTTCTTGAATGTTGTGTATGTTTAATTCCATTTGGTATATAATATCATGATTATATTTATATTCCTGATATTCATGGATTCACTTGATGATTTTTAACTTGATTGATTACAATTTTGTAAGGTACTTTGTTTCAGTTTCCATTTCATTGTGTTTAACTTGGTATTGTTCACCTAATATTCTTTATGTGGTGTACCTACTTCCCACTTTGAGATTATTTTCATTTTAATTTGTAAATATATTTAATATCCATATTCTGGTTTCATGGATATGTATATTGTCTTAATTCGTATACACTTTTACATATAGTGTTTATTTCAAATGTGGTTTAAACTATAGAAATATTGATGAATCAATATCCTCTACTTTATACGTATATTGAGTAGGCCTATTTTGATAGTATTAAGTATATTTATAAATAATGATTTGGACTTTTAGTGATGGGAATGACCCTCTATATCCCCTTGATGCATTGAAAGGTCTCATGAGGCAAATCAGTTGGTGACAAACCCTTCCAGTTTGTTTCTAAAACAGAATCAGATGGTCATCTACCCACATAATTAAAATATATTGATGGTATAATGGTATCATGTGAAAATAAATTAAATCAAATTAATAGGAATTATATTTATTCATTTTTAGTTATTACTATCCACGAGGTTTTCACTATGACAAAATCTATGGATGCAGTTTCATTTTCATTTTATTAATGGCAAGTGTTTTTCATTTATTCACCATGATATATTTATTATTCCAATTTTATTATGATTAATTTATGGTTTATTCATGATTATACTATTTTTAACCCTTAATTAGAATTTGATATCACCCCTTTAATTTATTTATCATCAACATGTTATGAATATGAGACAATTTATTGAGTTCTTGGGGACGCAATTTATTAGTTTTTCTTATGTATTTTGTTTTGTTACCTTTACCAATGTAATATGAGTTACATGTACATATATAGTTTCTTCAAAACTACTAAACTGATTGTTCCTTTGAGATTTAATTCCATTAATCATTCCAATGTAATAAGTAATGCATTGTCTCTGGGTTTCTGGGGTCAGGGCGTTATAATTGGTATCAGAGGAAGTTTATAAGCATCCATGGAAACTAGATTTAGGAAAAATATTCTAGAGGACATAACCCTAAGTTAGACATTGAAGATACTCATATATGAACATCCTTTAAATTTGGGAAATTGGAAATTATGTAGGTCTTATTTGAAAATATATCCCTGTTTTGATACTACAAGTGGACGTGGTTTTGGAAAAGATGAAACTAAGAGTAACAACTCTAACAAGGAGTTTCAGGCTTGACCTAGGGTATTCTGGTACACGACAATAGGCCTTAATGGAACCTGTTTTGATACTCTCAGGGGATATTCTTAAGATAATTCACATTTTATTTAAAAATAATTATAAAGTATTTAAAAATAAATAGAAACAATGTTTATTATTATGAGATTAGTTATACATAAAATATCAGATTATGAAAAGACTTTACTGGTTATAAATTTTATACTATGACCTAATTTAGTGTATTCCATTGTGTAGTGATTGAACCTAATTGAAGAAGGGGAATCGATACTCATGGACAATGTAGGGATTGACTCACTGAGCAAGTAAACACATTTAATGTTGGAGCAGATCAGATCACGACCGTATTAGGGAAAAATTATATAGGCTATGATAAATTACCATGATACACCTATATTTAATATTTTCTTGTGACATAATCTCCCATATTTTAGTGGGACTACCAATCTGGTAGTAGCTGAGTAGTGTATCAAGTCCCTTGAAAAGATATTTCTAGAATTAAGATACAATGAACATGAAAAGGTAGTACTGGTAGTATATTTCCTCAAGGGTGATGCTGATAAATGGTGGTCCTTGATCAATAATACCACAGAGTATGAAGAAATAGAATATATGTAATGGATAACTTTTGGGAAATATTCTTTGACAAATATTTCCCTCATGAACAAAAAACTAAAATGGATTGGATATTCTCTACCCTAAAGCAATGTGAATAAGAGAGTATTGTGAAGTATGATGCTAACTTCACAAGATTATCTGGGTATAGTATAGATAACATGAATGATTTGGAATACAATATTGATCATTTAATTGAAGGTATTGAGCCATGTCATTGAAGGTATTTGGATTCTAAAACATTTTCATCACAAGTGAAAATTGTATTAAGTGGCATCAAAATGGAGAAGTAATTTTCTAGATCAAATTTGTTCAATGGAAATCAAGATAAGAATTTTAATTCTAATAAATATTGAAAAGATGAAGTGCGAATGATGATGAAAGGAGTGAATCAATTTCTAATATGTGAGAAATATGGAAAGAATATTCCTGGTAAATGCTAGAAAGGCATGAAAATTTTCTATAAGTGTGGAGAAAAGGTTCATTGATATATTGAATTTAAGGGGACATGACAAGTTAATTATGTTCAATTATACAATTATAGAGATATGGGACACTATGCCAATGAGTGTCCTAATATCCAAGGAAACATTCCTCAGAAAAGTCCAAGAGAGTAAGGGAAAGATTATGTGATTACAACCGTGGAGGTTCTAATGATGTGGTGGTAGGTACTTTTATTGTTTCCTCAATATTATCCAATGAATTATTTGATTCTAGATAATTACATTCATTTACATCTTCCTAGTTTCGATAAAAATTAGACATGTCAAATTTTATTAAATAAAGGAGTTTTCAGTCAAAACTCTTAGGGGATGTATCATTGCAAAAAAGATGTGTTGATCATTCCCCCACATGAAACATAAACTTTACTTAGTTTATAACCCTATCATCATACCAATTATTTAATTTGATATAAATATTTTTATGAATTGGTGGTCAAATTATGAGGTGAATATCTATTGAAAGAAGAAAGTCATAATTTTTGAGAATGGTGTAGAATCCCATATCATTAGAGCAGAAACCATGCCATCTAATTCTTATTTATATCCACCCATTGTAGCTCTATTAAATTCAATTTATAGATAGGAATATAACATAATATATATGGGTGAGGAAAGAAATATTCAAATTGAAGACGTACATATTTTACAAGAATATAATGATGCATTTCTAGAGGATTTAACAAGACATCCTCTAGAGTAAGAAGTTGAGTTCTTTATTAATTTAATTACTGGTTATAGACCTATATCAAATACTCCCTATATAATAGACAATGTGGACATAGTGGGGCTAAAGAAACAACTAGAGTAATTGATAGAAAAATGATTTATTTGACCTAGTGTTTATCCATGGGGGGACAATGGCCTCTTTAACAAAAATAAGAAGGATCCATGAGGCTATGCATTGATTATAAGGAAATTAATTATATTATAATAAATAACACGTATCATCTTCCATGAATTAATTAATTATTTGATCAAATTCATAGAGCCCAATATTTTCCAAATATTGACCTTCGATCTGGATATCATCACTTATGTGTGAGGAAGGAAGATATTCCAAAGACAACATTTCAAATATGGTATGGGAATTATGAGTTTACAATAATTCTTTTTGGACTGACTAAGTCACTATCTATTTTTATGGATCTAATGAATAGTTATTTCAAGGAATATCATGATAATTTTTTTGTTGTATTTATCGAAGACATCCTTGATGATCATGAGAATTAATTGAGGATTATTATGAACTCTTAGATGAAATGAATTATATGGGAAGTTTAGCAAGTGTGAATTTTCACTTCAATCAGTTTCTTTTCTTGGTTATATTGTCTCTAAGGATTGAATCACATTTGATCCTACAAAGACAAAGTAAATCCAAGAATGACCCCTTCCAATGAACATAACTAAGGTACATAGTATTTTTGTCTTAGCTAGTTACTATCGATGTTTCCTTCATAATTTCACCCGATTGGATAACCAGCTAACCAAGCTCACACGTAAAGGGGTAAAGTTTGTCTAGACAAATGAATGTACATAATGCTTTGAATAGTTGAAAATAATATTTCTCAATGCTCTAATTTTGACTCTTCAATATGGAAATTATGGATTTGTGATATAAAGTGATGTATAAAAGAATGGATTAGGTTGCATCCATATGAAGACTGATATATTTTTTTGCTTATCTATCAAGGATGTTGAAAACTCATGAGAGAAATTATCCAACTCATGAGATTGAGTTAAAAGTTATAATCTTATCTATGAAAATATAGAGACATTACCTATACAGTGAAAGATGAGAGATTTATACAGATCAAAAGAGTTTGAAATACTTTTTACATATAAATAACTCAACACAAGGAAAATATGACGGACTTAGTTACTCAAAGATATTCTTGTTCAATACACTACCACCTACAAAAGGAATATATGATGGCATATTAATGAAGAAGGAATGATCATGGACTTCTATCCCAAATGAGGATTGAGAGAGATCCAATATTCATGGATCAAATAAATATAGATATGGGAAATTTTAAGGAAGGGGAAACATCATTCCTCTTCCAAATTATATCTAAACAACATTTACTAGAGAAAAAATATCTCAATCTAGTTATGAAAATCTAAAAAAGAATGTTAACAGTGTTAATGATTGAGTACTGGCAGACTTCATGTATGAGGATAGAGTACTTAAATTTGGGAAGAGGTTATGCGCTCCATTACTACCTAAGATAAAAAGGGAACTATTAGATGATTCTAATAGCTCAAATTTCACTATAAACCATGGTAGTACTATGATGTATAGAGATCTGAAGGAACATTTTTTGTGGGATAACATGAAGTGAGAAATTTCTGACTATGTTTCAAGGTGTCCTGTTTTCCAACAAGTGAACGTCAGGAGACAACATTTTTTAGGGGTCATGCAACCTCTACCTATTCTTATGTGGAATTTGGATGACATTATAATGGATTTTTTCATAGGAGTACTAAGGACACCTAGAAGGAATGATGTACTAAGGGTAATTGTTGATCATCTCATGAAATCAACACATTTCCTAGCTATAAGAGAGGATTTAACACTTGATCACATGGAAGAACTTTATATTAATGAAGTTGTAAGACTTCATGGTGTACCTCTAGAAATTTTTTATGATTGAGATCCCATATTTACATCAAAATTATAGAAAAGTAACCAAATGTATTTGGATAATGATCTTCATATTATTACTGATAATCACCCCCAAACTGATGGACAGTCTGAAAGGACTATTCAAACACTGGAAGACATGTTGAGATCATGATCTCTTGACCTTCAAGGTATCTAATATCAATACTTTCCTTTTGTGGAATTTTCTTACAATAATATATTCCATTATCAAAGTCAAATGGCACCATATAAAGCATTTTATGGTATGAGGTGTCGAACTCCAACTTGTTGGGATGAGGTTGGCAAGAGGAAACTTATAGGCCCAGAACTTATCGAAGAGACAATTACACTGGTAAATAAAATCCAGGACAATATTAATGAATCCCAATGTAGGAAAAAGAGTTATTCTTACAACTAGATAAAGTATTTGGAATTTCAATTCACAGATCATGTCTTTCTAAAAGTATCTCTATTGAAGGTTGTCTTAAGGTTTGATAATAAATGGAAACTGAGCCCTAGGTACATTAGACCATTCAAAATTCTGGAACGAATTGGTTTTGTAGCATACCATTTAGAAATTTCACCAAGTCTTTCCAATGTTAATAATTTTTTCCATATGTCATTGAAAAATAAATACCTTCCAGACCCAACACATGTACTTACCTATGAATAAATAGAGCTAGAACATGATTTGTTTTACTAAGAAGATCCTATAGAGATCTTTGACACAAGGGAGCAGGTATTGAGAAATCAGACAACTCAACTAGTAAAGGTTCTTTAGAGAAACCATAAAATAGAGGAACAAACATAGGAACCTAAGAATTTTATAAATAATAAACACCCAAATCATTTTAGGGACTAATATACATGAAAAATTCCAAGGATGAAATTTCCGAATGAGGGAAGAATATAACACCCCAAACATTTTATGGTATATTACTATTAAATACTTTCTACTCATTAAATATCCTATATTTCATGAGGCATTGAGTCTCTATTAAACATCACTTGGTTATCTATAGGAGAAAGTAATAACCAAGCTGTTAAACTTAAATTTTCCACTTATGATTTTTGAATTTCAAAAAATAGACATAACATAGTTGCGGCCAAGTTGATATTTGGAGTATTATAGAATTAAGTTAATTTTCAGTGAGTAGTAACTTACCCTTATCAATAGTAAAATACCATTATGAATAGTTACCTCAGCCTATGAATAGTAATATAACCCTTATTAATGGTAAACTTACCCATGAAAGTGTAAATAAAATTTAGTCACTATAAAAATGAAGATGAATATTTTAAGTGCTGGTATTTTTCGATTAAATGATGTTTTTAATTAAAAAATAAATTTTTCATATTTTGAAAAATATTTTTGAAAACTGTTGTTCATTTTTTGATTCTACACATTGAAAAATGGTTATGGTTATTTTTTTATATTTTTCAAAAATACTTTAATTTTTGGTGAATAGTAAAATACATTAATTTACCATATAAATACATTATAATTTAAATAAAATATTCCAAACATTAAGGGTGATGTAAGAACCCAAATCATGAACTCATATGAACTTATTAATATTATAAGTAATGGAATCATCCCTATTTCTTGTCTTAAAGTAAAATAATAAACTAATGATTAAAATATTAAGAAAACCCTCCCCTCCACTATATAAACCACCCTCACCCACTCTTCCTCCCACACTACTAAAGCTTTGATCCTAGCCTATATTATTCCATAAACACTTACCAAGACCACCTATAATTTCCAAGACCTTCTGGCCTCAACAAAAGGCTGAAAAAAGGCCACAATGAGATTCTCAATGTGGAGTACTCAAGAGGTGAACCTCTATTCCTTTTTCTTTCAACCTATTTTACAAGTTCCATTCTTTTATTTCCCTCTACTCACCTCCCCTCATGAAAATTCTATGATAATTCCATTACCTTAAATAAACTATAATTTTATTATGCAAATATAATATTTCATAATCATCGCCCTTTTCCCCCTCAACTTATACGAAAAAAGAAAATATCGTCCGAGATGTGTCATTTTATCACATTCAATGATAATGGGTTTTAAATTTCTATTAATATCTTAAATATTGGGAATGAAACCATTTTAATGGTTGATACAGATCATAATATATGTATTTTACATTATTCAATGTTCTGGATTCCTTACACACTCATAATATAAAATAATAATACAAAACAAGTTCATTATCCACAAAGCTTCTATGTTAATCAAAGTGTTTATCATTAACTTTTAACTAATGAGTCATTCTCATGGTATATACCCAAAATAATTATAAGATCGTTTATATCTCTAAAATTTCACTAAGAATTTTTATTAACAATTCTTGATTTTTAACCACATTTCAAATGAACTCCCATTGATGAATACAAGTTAACCGATCATTAAAACCAAGGAAGAAAATTCTTCCAAAACAATATAAAATTGAACCTCTTAAACCCATAAAAGGCCATGAATTAACCAAATAAGGTTATAATAAATCAATTAAATGAATAGGAGGTTCTGAAAATTTTAATTAATGAATCTAAATTTGAATATTCATGTTATTAAGATCAATCAAAGAACACCTTCAGGCATAAGGTAAGGGGTTTCTCATATCACTTTTATTTTCATTTGATTTCCATTATTTGACAATTATTTATTGTATGTAGTGTATTTTTACTTACATTTGATATATAATATCATTATTTTCTTTATATTCATAGTATTTAGTGATTTAATTGATTATTTTTAACCCAATAGATTATAATGTTTTAAGGGACTTTGTTTGAGTTTCCATTTCATTGTGATTTACTTGGCGGTGTGCACCTAATATTTTTTATGTGGTGTACCTAATGACCCCTTTGAGATAATTTTTCATTTTAATTTGTTAATATATTATATATCTATATTCTGGATTCATGGATATTTTTATTTTCTTTTGCTTTATACACTTTTATATACGATGTTTATTTGGAATGTTGTTTAACTATGGAAATATTGATGAATCTGTATCCTATACTCTATATGGATATTGAGAAGGAATAATAGACTTGTATTAAATATATATATATAAAGAATGATTTGGAATTAAATTGATGGGAGAGGCCCACTATTTCATCTATATGAATCGACATGTCTCATGAGACCAATAAGTTGGGGGAAAACCCTACGAGTTTGTTTCCAAAACACAATCAGATGCGTATCTACACACAGACTTAAATAGTTTCGATGGTAAAGTGGTTTCATGTTCCTAATACATAACATGCAATTAATAATCATTATATTTATTAATTTTTATTTATTACTATCCATGTGGTTTTCACTATGAAAAAATATATGGATGCAATTTCATTATCAATTTATTAATGCCCTGTGCTTTTCATTTAATCACCATGCTATATTGACTATGCCAATTTTATTATAATTAATTTATTATTGAATCACAATTCCACTATTTTTAAACCTTACTAAGGATTTGATCTCACCCCTTTCATTTTTTTTACCTTCAACAAGTTATGAATAGGAGAACGTTTATTGAGTTCTCATGGATGCATTTTATTAGCTTTTGGTATGTATTGTATTTTTTTACCATTCCAAATTTAATATGAGTTACATGTATTTATATTTTTTTTCAAGATTATTAAATTGATCATTCCTTTATGATTTCATTCCTTTTAATCATGCCAATGTAATATGTAATGCATCATCTCCGGGTTTCTAGGGTCGAGGTGTTACAATATTTACAAAAAAAGTGTTCATTAAAATGTTTAACATAATAAATTTATCTAGAAAATAAATAAATAACTAGGGAGGTGGAGTATGATCTAGAGGAGGTGTTGGAAGGAACTCCATCTATATACACCATTCCAAAATTCACATATAATCCATCATTAGTTGTTTCTCCTACATATGCACTAGACGTAGATCCTCCAACAACTACTCCTACTATCGATGAAAATCTTCTTTATCTCTACAAAGGGTCTCTATAAACTCATCATAATCTCATAGATTCTACTCTTACTAGGAATCCAATGATGATGAACCTCCATGATCTACCCTCAAGATGGATGATGAAATCACAAAAGTAACATAAAAACTGTCAGGAGTCAAGTGAGAGTTGATGAAAAAAACTTGGCCTTTCTTGAAGGCATACTAAGTTGCCTGCCACCATAATGCATAAGTAAATCCCACTAGAATGGTTTCCAGAACCTCCGCCTCGGCCTGAATATCAACATGTTCGTGGGAATTATTATCCACACATGAATCCTTAAAATGGAATTTGAAATTAAAATAGATAAAATTTTATTTTTATTTATTTTTAAAACTAAAAATATACTGACCAAAATCTGGTACTATCCACTTCTATTAATTACTCTATTGATAGGGTTCATGTTCATACTCTTTTACACATAAAACTATATAATATTAGGATTCTCAATTTTCTATATGAAAAAAATAAATAGTTTACATTTAAATTTATATAAATTTTTAAATAAATGTAGTTACCAGATGTCATCGATGAATAATGAATGTATAACAATATGATCTACGGTTGACCTTCTATCTCCCATGATTCGGTCGACCTAATGATGATGTCCTATGAAAATTGTATTCCAACAAATATGAGCACAATCCATTCCAAAACTGACAGGATATGTAATCAGGTCATTGGCTTCAACTTGACTGATCAAAAACTGTAACTCCAATATTCTTCACGAATCATTTTTGAAGATTGTGAAAAAACTAAACACATAAGTCATGCATGAAGGCCTCCTAAGCCTCCTAGATAGAGGTCCTCATGCTATCATCGATGGGATACCATAAACCCTATGGCGACGGACTGGGTCCTCCTTGGGTGGTTTCGTTTCTTCTTGATGATTTGTGGATCTGTTTTCTTTTTTATGTGGTGGTGATGATGATTTGCTTGTGGTTGGGTTTCTGCGGGATTGTCTTGTGGGGGGTTCCACTATGTGGAACCGCGGAGACAATTCCCATCTCTGTCAGCACTCTGGTTTTGGTGTTTGATTCTACGAAGTCGAGGTTGATTATTGACTCTCACCGGCGATGCTAGTTTTGTGACGGTGATGATTTTTGGTGTGTTCTGTGATGGTTTTTCCGGCGATGATGCTTGATGGTGTCGTCAGCGACCTGCAGTGGTGGATGCACGTGGTGGAGATGTGCGTGGTTCCAGATTTCTCGCTGGCTGTGTAATGGTTGTCACGTGAAACGCTTCTCGAGGTTTCGCGCGGCTCGAGGAAGGATCAGGGTTCGTGGTTTTTGATTTTTGAATTTCGGATGTCGTTTGTGCTTGGGGGATCAGTTGTTTGGTTGTAAGGTTTCCGGTTCTCCTAAACCTGATTTTATTGTACTTTTTCCTTTTCTTTAATAAATGGTCAGGGACTTTTTCCCTGGCTGAGCTTTCCTGGTATAATCCGACATCACCCATGATCCAGAAAAATAATTCCACAGAATATGAATCCCCTACCCAAAAGCTATATGTGAAAAAATTTAAGAAAATATATTTAATAATAATGAAATTAGTATATAAATTAATAAATTTAAATAAATGATACTGAAAAATATCTAAATTACCCAACTAAAAATATCTCTACATTCATGGATCAAAATCTAGATATGGATGTTACTTTGGTGTAGGTTCATGAATCATCAATATCACAAGACCATGACCCCTCCAAGTTGATTCACATCCTGAAACCTGAGGGTCGGATGACATATCATCAGGCCCATAAATTTTTAGTACAACCTTATATAGGTCACATAAGATGTCATCATAAGTCTCATCATCCATATGAAACACAAAAATAAATTTCCCAAAAAATAATTGAAAATGAGTATTATATATTTATATATTGACTATAACCAACAATAAATTGTGTCATTTTTCATCTTCATACTCATCTTCATATACAACGGTGTAAAAATCGTCATCTTCCACTCTAGTATCATATGTTTCCATATTAGTTTTAGTTCCATTATCACTTGTTAATTCAAATTCATTTGTTACATCATTAACATCATCATCACTATCGACCCATTGTTCTAGAGCATCATAATCAATATTCATGCATCTTTATTGGGAATATTTTTTTGGCATCTCTTAAAACAATTCAATTCCTTTCATATCAATAGATTCACATTCACTTTTTAAAAACTGAATTTCATGAGATTTGATTTTTTAATGCTCCACTAATCAATTAATTCTCTTGGATTTGTACAATAATTTTCATAATATATTTGGTGTTCATGATAATATAATGTAACAACCCATTGTTTTTCAATGGAATTTTATGTAAGAACCTGAATCTTCCCTCAGGTATGATTTTCCTTTTTTTCTGGAGTTTTTATGAAAAATGATTTTTCTAGAAATTTTTAAAGTACATGTCGTGTACTTTTGGAGTACACGCCGTGTACTCTGATCCGGCTCGAAGCTATGTACTGGCCATACCCGATCCACACACGGTATGTAGGGGTGACGTGGAGGCCAATTTTGGCAAAGTATGGAAAGGACTCAGTACACGCTGTGTACTCTAAATGTACACGTCGTGTACTTTCTTTTTTTTCACTAAACAGACCGGGGTCGCACCTAACCCCCAAATCATCTTCTTATTCAGTTTTCATCCACCCGAGAGTGACCGTATGAACAGATCTTTGACGATCTCCCGCCTCGGCGTCCGTTCTCTAACTCGAGCATGGTTGATTGTGTTGGAATCACAGCGGTGAGTTCTTCCTTCTTCTTTAGCCTTGTTTCTTGATTCCTTATCATTTTCAAGTTATCGTGGGATGAACGTTTTGTTCATTTTCTCAGATCTACGTCGTTCCAAGGGGAATCTGTCATCGTGGTTCACTTATATCGATCACCTAGGATCGAGGTAGGTGGTGTGTTCCTTTCTGTAGAAAGTTGATGAATAATTTTGTGCAAATTCCACCAATACCCTTGAACGGGGTATTGCATGTTCCTGTTTTGACTTTTTGTATTGCCTTCTTTGCTTGATTGCTAGAGTAGATGTTTTTCCTGTGATTATGGTAGCTTTATTGTACCTTGAATGGTTGTGATGCTTGTTCTTCCTGTTTGGCGTTTTTTCAGTTGCCATGCCTAGTTGTGGGATTGTGGACTGCTACCTTGTTTTGCTGTTGAACCTTAGTTGATATCCAAGTAGTTTTTAAGGTTACTTGGACGATGTACATGCACGCAGAGCATGTTTAGTTTCACTCAGGACTGTGAGAACCTAGAATAGTAGAACAAAGGGAGAATTGACGGAAGGGCTTCTCCAGAGTGTCTTTTTATTACGATGCGAGACCACATGGGGAATTGACATTGAGTGATTCCTCAGAGAGTCTGTAGTTCCTCAATGCAGGCCATAGGGGGAATAGACATTGAGTGCTTCCCCAGAGATCCTTTATCACAATACAAGACTATAGGGGGAATTGACGATGATTTCTTCCCCAGAGAGACTATTATTTTCAGAGCTGAACCAGAGGGGTGAGACTGCGTGTTCCTCCTGGAGGGTTGCTGGTACTTATAGGTTGAACCATAGGGTTAGGCTGTGAGATATACCCATAGGGTTACCTATTTTCTTCTTATTGCTAGCTGCTTACTTGTGTAATTTATTTTTTAGAACTATGGATTTTAGCTGCTTGTGCTTTCCTGTTTACTGCTTCTTGGTTTATTACTTGCCTTGTATTCATTGACTATTAGGCACAAATCTTTGGGTGATTTCCTAATAGGATTTTATCTCACCCCCTATTTGGGCCATGATTTTGGGCCCAAGAAGACTATGTTTCTGCAGGTATAGATATGGTCAATCACCCTTCTACTTCAGGTTCTTGATTGCACCGGAGTTGGAGAGCATGGGATCGAGCCGGGGCTCGCGATGCTGAGGAGTTTATTTTGTTTTTCTTTTTCACTTGTTTTTAGTTGTATTCCAGCACGTTGTTATGTTTTCTTTTTTCCATAGATATTTTTACCTACTGCATCATGGTCATCATTGATATATATTCATTGCTTCCGCAGTTTGGTTTCTACTGTTATGCATGTTGTTACTGCTTCCACTGTTGAATGTTGTTTTTCGTTGTATACCTTAACGAATGAGGGCATAGTTTCCCCACTGACTCACCAAAGCCATCGCTGCTAGTCGGCAGCCTCTGGCGTTTGGGGAAACGCGCTTAAGGTCATGTGGAAAACCAGGTACGGGGCACCAGTGGAGGGGCTCCAGATTCAGGTCGTTACAAAGTGGTATCAGAGGGGTTCTTTTCTCTTGCCTTACTATTTGGAGACTTTATCCAGGGATAGGATGTATTCGGTAATTGGTATTAAGCTATGCTTGGGAGTAGCTAACCCGTGTACAGGGAAAGGCCATACTACCTCATTAATTGAAGTTTGCTGGTTTTGTGTTTTTATGGTTAATATGTTTTCACCTAGAGTGATTCGTATGACTTTTGTGGTTATTATTTTGATATTTAGGTTCTATTTCTATCGCAAACTGATGAGATGAGGGTATGACATCTCATGAATGATATAGAAACTTTTTAGAAATCACATTCCACGAATTCTGGTCATGTCATCTTGGGTGCATTAGCGATTGCATGCTGTTGTGATAGGCTTTGTGTAGATTATGCATGCTGTTGTGATAGATGCTTGATATAATCCCTGTTGTCATGTTAGAGACCTGTTGTTTTTCCTTTTATGTGACTATAGGAGATTCCAAGCTTTGATTCGCGAAGATTATGGGCCCTCACGAATCAGAATTTGGCACCTCTTTGCCTTGTTTTTAGTGTTTCTAAGGTTCTGTGCAGTTTCTGAGCTACTGCCCAGAAAAACCCAGAATACACAGTGTATACTTTTTAGATACACGCCGTGTAGTTTTCTGGCTATGTTACTAACCATGTGAGAAGAACACAGTGTCGAGAAAGTAACTTTAGGAACACACCGTGTATGGTAGGTACACGCCATGTAGTAGTGAGCTGTGTACCCAGTCGTTTCACTAACAACACGGGTCGGGGAAGCTCGGGTAGCACACGCCGTGTTGTAACAGAACACGCCGTGTAGTCCCTTCTAGGCACCTGGCTATGTCACGAACAACACGGGTCAACATGACCTTCTCTTAGACATGCCGTTTGTTTTTTCTCACACGTCGTGTAGTCTTGCTCAGGTACCCGGCTGTGTCGCGAACAACACGAGACGGTGTCACCTTCACCTATACACGCCGTGTTTGTTCGGAACATGCCGTGAAAGGTTCAGCCATGTAGACGGCCGTGTGTTTCAAAAACACGGGCCACTGAAGCCTTGTCTAGTACACGCCGTGTGTGTTAGGTACACGTCATGTAGTCTCGGGTTAAGTCGGACCGTGTGGGTTAGCCGTGTAAAGAGACTCGGGCAGAGGAATAGTTTCAAGTACACGCTATGTGTTGGGTGTAACACGCCGTGTAGTTGAAGTGTACACGAATTATAGGGCAGGAGTACATGCCCATGACAGTTGATTATGAGGACATGCCATGTAGTTTTATACATGCTGTGTAGTTGTGTTTTGTAAACTTGTGTGTTTTCTTCCCCTGTTCCCGTTTTGTACTCTTGCGTTTTCTGTCTTTGATTTTCTAATCTAAGGCGTGATTTTGATCTTTCAGAGATATGACTCTGAGATGTCCTCCGGTCATATGACTATCATGGGGCAGTGATCAGATGCCAGATAGGGCTGATTAGGGGCTTCCTACTAATCCTCTAGTCGGGCAAGCCTTGGCACGAGCTGTTATACCGGTTGCAGGTGCTGATGCGCAGTTCAGGGAAGGTTTCATGAGGATGATGAAGGCCTTCCAGGGAGTGCCGCCTCCTTCCACGTCTATGGTAGATTTGACGCGGGTTTTTCAGCAGCAGCATCCTCCCACGTTCTCGGGGTAAGGAGTAACTCAGGCTGCAGATTCAGGGATGGAAGCCATGCTGAATATATTCGATCATCTGGAGATGCCTCCAGAGAGGCGGGTTAATCTTGCCACCTACATGCTCCGAGACTCCGCCAAGAGGTGGTGGGACGTGATCTCACAGGCAGGTCAGTAGCAGGCTATGGGTTGGGAGGAGTTCCAGCGCATGTTCTATGACTACTTCTACCCAGAGACCCTGAGGGCCGACCGAGCCTGGGAGTTCATGAGCTTAGTGCAGGGTAATATTTCTTCCATGGAGTATTCCGCTCGTTTCACCGATCTGCAGTGCTTCACGCCCCTCCGGGATGGGAGTGGGGTGTTCCTATGAAGGAAGTTTGAGGATGGTCTCAGGTGGGAGATCTGCTCACAGGTGAACATCTTCCAGCTGACTTCCATTACATCCATCGTCAACTAGGCGCTGATTGCAGAGCGCAATCTGAGAGACTCTGGAGCTGCGAGCCAGGGGAGTTCTGCTTCCGGAGCTAGTCTTCCTCTAGATGAGAGCAATAAGCACCATAGAGAGCCTATATGCAGTGATCTGAGGAAGAGAGATGTGTCGTCAGTCAGCCAGGTGACATGCTACCAGTGTGGCCGGTTAGGTCAAACGAGGCCGCAGTGCCAGAGGGACCCCGTGGAGTGCCAATCCTGTGGCAAGATGGGTCACCTTTAGCGGTTCTGTTAGGTTTTCTCACCATCAGATGGTGACTAGGGTTCTTCCATGACTCCTCTTTCAGGAGCAGCATCACCAGTTTCTCACCAGTCGGGGAACTGGAGTTCTTCCGACCGTTCAGGCCGAGGTGGAGGTCGAGGTCGTGGCGGTCAGCCACCAGTTCCTCAGAACCAGCAAGGAGGTTCTTCCTAGGGTGGTCAGCCAGGGGCGCAGGGCCGTGGTACAGGCCAATCTTTTTCCGTAGAGAAGAATTATCAGGAGCAGGATCCCGACCCTTCTACTATTCGAGGTATTATTTTAATAGCCTCAGTTTTATCTTCAGCCCTTTTTGATACTGGTGCTACGCATAGCTTTATCTCTGTTGCAATTGTGGAGAGCCTTGGACTATGCGTCTTATCTTCTGTCGACTCGTTGACACTAGACACACCTTTGGGGACGAGTACATCTAGTGTACACCAATGTAGAGAGTTCCCTCTCGAGGTTGCAGGGTATCACTTCTTATGGGATCTCTATGTCCTAGAGATGACAGGCTATGATGTCATCCTTGGCATGGACTGGTTGATTCCATTACAGGCAGTCTTCGGCTACTATCACCGCAGGGTGAGTTTCGTCTCACCGGAGGGTGAATCCTTTCTATATAGAGGCGAATTGGAAGTTCGGGTGAGTCGGGCGGGGCTTGAGCATCTTGGTCTAGGAGGGGTGACCGGCCAAATCACTATTCTTTATCTGGATGACCAGGGGACTCCACAGTTGTACTTTCCTCCAGTGGTGGATCGCTTCAGGGACGTCTTTCCAGAGGACATTTCAGGTTTTCCTCCAGAGCATGAGGTAGACTTCTCTATTTAGCTCGTTCTAGGAGCGACATCGGTGTCCATTCCTCCCTATAGGATGGACACACCTGAGTTGCAGGAGCTCAAGAAGCAGTTGGAGGAGCTATAGGCTAAGGGTTTATCCGACCCAGTACTTCTCCTTGGGGTTTTCCTGTCCTGTTTTCAAAGAAGTTAGATGGTAACCTTCTACTTTGTGTGGATTATCGGAAGCTAAACCAGTTGACAGTCAAGAACCGATATCCATTTCTGAGAATTGACGACCTTTTCGATCATCTTTGAGGAGCTTGGGTGTTCTCGAAGATCGAATTGAGGTCCAGTTATCATCAGTTGCGCGTTAGACCATCAGATATACCTCTGACAGCCTTCAGGAGCATGTATGGTCTATATGAGTATACACTCATGCCGTTAGGACTTATGAACGCGCCTGCAGTTTTCATGGCACTGATGAACCGAGTGTTCCATCCTTACTTGGACTCCTTTGTTGTGGTCTTCATGGACGATATCTTGGTGTACTCTCACACTCAACATGACCATGCCACACATCTTGAGATCATTCTGAGTACACTGAGAGAGAATCATCTTTATGCTAAACTCTCGAAGTGCCATTTTTAGATGGATCAGATTCACTTCTGTGGTCACGTCATCTCAGAGGCAGGAGTATCAGTGGACCCAGAGAAAGTGAGAGCGGTAGTTTCCTGGGAGCAGACGAAGAACATCTTTGACGTACGGAGTTTCCTAGGGCTGGATGGATACTACAGATGCTTCATTCAGGACTTTTCTCATCTAGCAACACCTTTGATAGGTCTGACCAAGAAGGGGGAGAAGTTCTTATGGTCAGATTCTTGTGATTTAGCCTTCCAAGAGCTGAAAGTGAGGTTGACGTCAGCACCGATACTAGTCTTGCCGGATCCAGGAAAGAACTACACTGTTTACTGTGATGCTTTAGGTATTAGGTTAGGAGCTGTGCTTATGCATGGGGATGGAGTCGTTGCGTACGGGTCTCAGCAGTTGAGGCCACATGAGAGGAACTAACCTACGCATGATCTGGATATAGCAGCTGTTGTTCATGACTTACACTGTTGTAGAAACTATCTGTTGGGAGAGCACTTTGTGGTCTTCACTGACCACAAGAGTCTCAAGTATATCATTACTCAGCGTGATCTGAATCTGAGGCAGCGCAGGTTGGTCAAGTATCTTCAGTCTTTTGATTTCGAGCTTTCTTATATGTTGGGGAAAGGCAACACAGTGGCAGATGCGTTGAGCAGGAGAACTCAGATTCAGGTAGTTCAGGAAGCCAGCAGTGAGTGGAAGCTAATGGCTATGTTCTCTGAGATGCACCTAGAGGTGCACGACATATAGGGACAGACCTTCCTATCTACTATAGCTATTACCTTTACACATTTTGGTCGAGTACGGATGAGGCAGCTATCAGACTCAGAAGGCTTAGTCCTGCAGGAGAGTGTGTCAGGAGAGGACCCTCTTCCTGGATGGATAGTGGGCGAGGATGAGATCTTGAATTTCGAGAGACGCATATGGGTGCCAGCAGACATGCGTGAGGAGGTAATGTAGGATTTTCATTCCTCAGTTTGAGAAGTTCATCCTGGCTTCACCAAGATGTATCGGGATCTTCATCACCAATACTGGTGGACAGGTATGAAGAAGGATGTCGCTGGTTTCGTCATGAGATGTTCTACTTGTAACCAGGTGAAGGCAGAGCATCAACAACCAGCAGACCTTTTACAACATTTACCCATTCCATAGTGTAAGTGGAATGATGTCGCGATGGACTTCGGGACTGGGTTGCCGAGGTCGCCTCGAGGGAATGATGCTGTTTGGGTTGTCGTCGACAGGCTTACGAAGGTTGCACAATTATTACTGATTAAGGAGACCATCAATGTTGATGATCAGTGATGACTCTATATCTGATAAATTTTTCGTCTACATGGAGTTCCACACTCCATTGTTTTAGATAGGGATGTGCGATTTACCTCTCAGTTCTGGAAGGGACTTCAGAAGGCCTTGGGTACACAGGTACTTTTGAGTATAGCATACCATCCCCAGACTGATGGGCAGTCCGAGCGCACGATTCAGGTGCTTGAGGATATGATCTGAGCTTGTATCCTAGACATTGGCGGTTCTTGGGAGAACCATATCGCTCTGGTGGAGTTCACCTACAACAACATTTTCCAAGCGACCATTCAGATGGCACCATACGAGGCTTTGTACGGTAGGCCATGTCGATCACCCTTATGTTGGTTGGAGGTAGGAGAGGCAGCTTTTCTGGGACCTCATCTCGTTCAGGAGACCTTAGAATAGATAGAGATGATTTGGAAGAGGATTGATACGACACCGTATCGACAGATGTCTTATGCTGATCAGTGGAGACGACCTATGGAGTTCGAGGTTGGGGATCATGTTTTCCTGTGCGTCGCACCGAGGTTGGGACACAAGAGGATTCATAGACATGGTAAGCTTTCACTGGGGTACGTCGGACCATTTTAGGTCATGGAGAGTGTGGGACTGATCGCCTATCGGTTGCAGCTACCTCAGAGGTATCGGGCCATGCACGACATTTTCCATGTCTCTTAGCTCCGACGTTACTTTTCAGACCTATCTCACGCCTTTCAGCCCGAGGAAGTCGAGCTTGAAGTGGATGCATCATTCAAGGAGCATCATATCCAGATTATCGATCGCAGTACGAAGGTTCTCCATGGGCGGTCTGTTCCTTTGGTATGAGTTCTATGGCAGCACGGGAAAGTACATGACGAGACCTAGGAGAGGGAGGCTGATGTATGATCGCAATGGCCGGAACTGTTCGGGTATTCTTCTTCTACACCCCATTAGGGAAATTCGAGGACGAATTTCTTTATGGGGGGAAGTTTGTAAGAACCCGGATCTTCATTCAGGTATGTTTTTCCTTTTTTTCGGAAGTTTTTACGAAAAATGATTTTCATGGAAATTTTCAAAGTACATGCCGTGTACTTTCTGAGTACACGCCGTGTACTCTGATCCGGCTCGAAGCCGTGTGCTGGCCGTACCTGGGCCACACACACGGTGTGTAGGGGTGACGTGGAGGCTGATTTTGGCGGAGTACGGAAAAGACTCAATACACGCCATGTACTCTAAAAGTACATGCAGTGTACTTTATTTTTTTTAACTAAACGGACCGGGGTCATGCCTAACCCCCAAAATCACATTCTTCTCCATTTTTCATCTACCCGAGAGCGACCATATAGACAAATCTTCGACGAGCTCCTGCCTCACCATCCGTTCTCCGAATCGAGCACGGTCAATTACGTTGGAATCACAACAGTGAGTTCTTCCTTCTTCTTTATCCTTGTTTCTTGATTCCTTCTTATTTCCAAGTTATCGTGGGATGAACTTTTTGTGTGTTTTCTCAGATCTACGTCGTTACAAGGGGAATCTGTCATCATGGTTCACTTATATCGATCACCTAGGATCGAGGTATGTGGTTTGTGCCTTTCCGTAGAAAGTTGATGAATAATTTTGTGCAAATTCCACCAATTCCCTTGAACGCGGTATTGCGTGTTCCTGTTTTTCCTTGTTGTATTTCCTGCTTTTCTGGATTACTAGAGTTGATGTTTTGCCTATGATTATGGTAGATTTACTATACCTTGAATGGTTGCGATGCTTGTTCTGCCTATTTGCCGTTTTTCCAGTTGTCATGCCTAGTTGTAGGATTGTGGACTGCCGCCTTGTTTTACTGCTGAACCTTAATTGATAGTCAAATAGTTTTGGAGGTTACTTGGATGATGTACATGTGCACTGAGCATTTTTAGTTTCACTCAGGACTGTGAGAACCTATAGTAGTATACCAAAGGGAGAATTGACAGCAGGGCTTCTCAAGAGTGTCTTTTAATTATGATGCGAGACCACAAGGGGAATTGACGTTGAGTGCTTCCTCAGAGAGTCTGTAGTTCCTAGACGCGGGCCACATGGGGAATAGACGTTGAGTGCTTCCCCAGAGAGCCTTTAGCACGATACGAGACTATAGGGGGAATCGACGACGAGTGCTTCCCCAGAGAGTCTATTATTTTCAGAGCTAAACCAGAGGGGTGAGACTGCGTGTGCCTCCTAGAGGGTTGCTGGTACTTATAGGTTGAACCATAGGGGTTAGGCTATGAGATCTACCCAGAGGGTTACCTATTTTCTTCTTGTTGCTGGTTGCTTACTTTTTTACTTTATTTGTTAGAACAATGGATTTTAGCTACTTGTGCTTTCCTGTTTACTGCTTCTTGTTTTATTACTTGCCTTGTATTGATTGACTATTAGGCACAAATCTTTGGGTGATTGCCTACTGGGATTTTATCTAACACCCTGTTTGGGCCATGCTTTTTGGGCCAAGCAGACTATATTGCTGAAGGTATAGATAAGGGAAAGCACCCTTCTACTTCTGGTTCTTGATTACACTGGAGATGGAGAGCATGAGACTGAGCCGGGGCTCGCGATGCTGAGGAGTTTAATTTTTTTTCTTTTGCACTTGTTTTGAGTTGTATTCCAGCATGTTGTTGTGTTTTCTACTTTCCATAGATATTTATACCTGCTGCATCATTGTCATCATTGCTATATATTCATTGCTTCTGCTGTTTGGTTTTTTCTGTTATGCATGTTGTTACTGCTTCCACTGTTGACTGTTGTTTTTTACTATATAGCTTACCGAATGAGGGAATAGTTTCCCCATCGACTCACCAAGGCCCTCGCTGCTAGTCGGCAGCCTCTGGCATTCGGGGAAATGCACTTGAGGTCTTGTGGCGAATCGAGTATGGGGCACCAGTGGAGGGGCTCTAGATTTGGGTCGTTACAATTTACTTCTTATGATTATGTAATATAATCACATAAAATCACAACACAATGAACTACTAAGTACTATGTAACCTTTAAACATATGTTTGTGACTTCTATGATTTTAGTTTCCATAATCTAACATACGCGGTTGTGATCAATAATGTATTTGGAGTCTAGTATGACCAACATAATTTTTTATGAATAGTAACGTACCTATATGAATAGTAATGTTACCCTTATGAATAGTGACATACCCTAATTAATAGTAACCTTACCTATGATAGTATAAAAATAATATTCTTGTAGAAGTACGATATACCTATATCTTGGAATAAGAAAATAAATGTTTTAAAATGGTTGTTTTTTGAGTAAATTGTGAATTTAAATTAAATATTAGATTATTCATATTTAGAAAATTATTTTTCAAAAATGGAGGTCATTTTTGGATTCTACACATCGAAAAGTGGTTATGGTTATTTTTTGGGATTTTTCTAAAATACATGAATTTATGATGAATAGAAAAATGCGATAATTTACGATAAATTCTAAATACATGAATTATGATGTTATCACCTAGTGTATGGATGATATAAGGCCATTATATCAAACTCACATGAAAAAATTACTTTTTTTGGGTCATGGAATGACCACTATTTTTGGTCTTGAGGGAAAATAATAAACTAAGGAGTTAAATATTCGGAAAATTCTCCTCCCCTCCACTATAAATACAACCTATCCTTACCTATTTTAATCACTCATATCAAGCCTTGTGCCTTGCCTAAGTTCTGCCCAAATCACTCCCCAAGCCTATCCTCCATGTTTATTAGCCTTTGGTCTCTTCTAAAGTCCAAATCCTCTCCCCAATAATAGGATCTCAAGGAAGATTGAATCCAGAGGTAAATTCCTCTTTTCTTTTTATTCATTTTCTTAACATGTTCCTCTGTTTTCTTTTGTTTTCTTGCCTCTCCTAATCCAAATGTTAATACAACTCCTATGAAATACATGTAATAGAATTTTTTATGATAATGTAATAGGTTATTATCATCCATTATTTAATATTATTTTATTTTAGTAGTAAATAAACCATCTGAGTTGTGTTAAATTACTATAATCAAGGACGATGAGTTTTCAATTTCAGTTACCATCATCAGTTCTTCTCATGAAACCATTTTTATTGTTGAACCAAACCATAATATATGTATTATATATCATCTATGGTTATAGAATATTTTTATACACATGTTTTTTATTAATAAATCAAAACATTTTCATTGTGGCCAAAAAAAGCACCAATTAACCCAAAAGGTTATCACAAAAGTTTTATATAAAGATTTGATATAACTTCAAGAAACCAAATTAAATTTAAAACCATTTAATATCCTATATTTACACTAATTTTATCTAAATTCAATTCTATAAAACCACTTTCAACTTACATGTTTATCTATTTATGAAAATAATTAAACCCATCATAAAAACAAAGAAAACGAAAGAACCCAAACAATGAAATTGAACCTCGTAACCAATCAAAAAGGGGATGCATAAACCAAAAAAATATTTTACTAAATATTTCACATATAGAAGTGATTGTGGATTTATTAATTAATGAACCTAATTTATTTATTCAGGTCATTAATAAAAGGGGAAGAACACCTTGAGACATAAGGTAAGGGATCCTCTCTATTTCACATTTATTCAAGATTGTCCTCTATGTTATTCCCTTTTATGTGTAATTCCTAGTGATGGGGTATGATTAAAAACCTCCCCCATACTATCCCAATGATGTTTAAAAGATGATAAACCCATTTATCTCTTATTGATCCTCTCAAGTACGCACAATACCATGTCGATATTCTATAAGGGATTCAACCCAAACCTCCTTTATTCCTTTAGGCTTCTTTATATTTCTTTTTACCTAAATGAGGTTATTTAATCTTCTTATGTTCATCTTTTAAATTCAATTTTAATGTTACAAAATCATGTAATATTTTCAATTCATCATTATATTTGGGGAATATACATGTTTTTAAGTGATTCCCTTCTGAATACTTCTCAATAAGAAAACTTGTTTTAAGAGAGATTATCAATTTCTTACCCAATATCAGGTGCACTCTATCCTCTATTTTAAGACACCATCATCATTATAAAATCAGGCTTTTTTATTATTGCGACCTTCTTGTTTCACTTCTGGTTTTATATAAAATATTTTTCCCTTTTTTATTTTAAAAGCTCTATAATATTTTTTATTAAACCACGAAAAAAATTTATAATGGTAAAATTTCTCAAATACATTACTTACATGCTGTCACTTTTTTTGACATCACTTACCATGATATATGCCTATTTTAACTTATGAAAATCTATTTATTTTCAAATTACTTTCTTACATGGAAACTTTTACGATACACCCATTTGTTATGCTTTATGACATGATTGGGGTACCCAATTATTTTCATGGTAACCCTTTTGTTTATGTAATATTGATTATATATGATTTTTTATGTGGAAAACAAATTCAGGAAAAGTTAAGATGGGTGCACCCAAATAGAGATCCAATGAATTCTGTAAATTTATGTCTCATGAGATGTTATGTGCGACGGCCTTGGTAGTTAGCATTGTCTTGTGCTACTATGTGAAACGATCTTGGTGGTTAGCCTTGACTCATACTAAAGTCATGTTTTCTATCGTTGCCACATTTCTAGGATTCCATGATTATTTGATCCCATGTTTATAAGTTATTATTCCATATGTTAAATTATTTTTTATATCATAATGTCATTCCTTCTTTCCCCTATGATAATGCTTTGTTCTTATGGTTATTCCCTTATTGGGATTTTAGATCATCCCTTTATTCATGTTATCCCCAGGTTATCTTATGAAGATGTATGGACACAATGGAATGTAGGAGATCATTATGCAGTTTAAATAAAAAGTTTTTTTTATAATGTTTAATTATGTACCTAGTTTTCCATGATAATAAACATTACGATATGTGGCTTGTACACTGATGTATAATTATGATTAAAATCATGTAATGTTAAATGTAAAATGTTATGTTTTCTATAGTTGGTATCATAGGATGGTGTAGTTATTTTTTCAGATTTGGAATATAGTACTTTAGTAAGAAAATTAAATATGAGACAATGTATAAGAAAAAATTCCTGAATTTGGGTAAGTATAGAATAAGTGGTTTATCAATAAAATATATCCCTATCTGTATACAAATAGGTAGAGGTGGATTGGTCATAGATGAACCTAGGAGTGAAAACTCCAACAATGTGTTTTGGGCCTGACCTGTGGTATCTTGGTAAATGATAATGGGCCTTGCTGCACTTTTGGTTTTACACTCCAAGGGGATATGATTTGGTAAATTCATGTGCTTAGTACAGACCATTATTAATGTAATAAAAAAATCCATTGGAATATAAGTTAATAAATAGATCAAGGATAACCTAGATTGAAACATAGGGAATCACAAGTTAGGATGCACTTATCCTCTAAAAGTTTATCCTATTATGTTCAAAGTTTCATTTTTATGCACAATCGCTAAGTATTCGAGCCCTCTAATTGTAAATTCCTTTTCTAAGTTAATGGAAGTAAATAGAAGAACATTTTAGAACAAGAAATGAGATAGGTAATTTGAATATTTCACTAAATATATGACTAATATGATGGGAACAAGTTCTCAAAACTTCATGATAATGCTTTCTCATCTGTCTCATGTTACGAATAATAACTTGAATCATGTGGAATGCTCTCCTCCTCTAAGGAAAGAGATAGTGATATGACTAATATGATGGGAAAATGTTCTCAAAACTTCATGATAGTAATTTCTCAGTTGTCTCATGTTATGAATAATAAATTGAATCATGTGGAATGCCATCCTCCTCCAAGTAAATAGAAAGTTTCCATAGAATCTTTCATGTGAAAAATACCTTCCCTGTTTAGCAGATCTTCTAATATCCTCCTCACAGAACATTGGATTAACACCATTGAAAAGATATTCCCCATCCTTCAGTGCTCAAAAAAAGATAAAGTTCTATTGGTGGTCTATTATTTTGATGGGGAAGCTGGTCAGTGGTGGACACTAATCTAGATTACAAATTCCCAAGAGGAAATTGATTCACTGGATTGGGAAGAATTCACGAGGATGTTTTTCAATAATTATTTTCCTCGATCTCTCAATCTCAAGATGTAAAGGGAGTTCCTTAATATCAACCAGAAGGAAGATGAGTCCATGGGGGCATATGAAGAAAAATTTACAAGGCTTGAATGGTAAACCTCTAGCTTTGTCATGAACACTGAAATTAAGGTGGATCACTTCTTTAGTAGACTAAAGCTGATTCTACAAAAAGAGTTGGTGATTCGAGACTTAAAAAGTTATGAGGAGATTTTCTGTTGTGCCCTCAATGTTGAAATTAAGATTGAAGACACATAGTGGTATCGTGGGCCTTGTGAAAAGAATTAGAAAATGGATAACAACATGGGTGGTTCAACAAACCAATCCCTTGATTGAAATAAACCCGAATATCCCACTTGTAAAAGTAGTGGGAAGAATCATCCTGGGAACTATCTAAAGGAAACTAGGAATTTCTTCAAATATAGAATGCTGGGGAATCTGGACAAGAAATGATGAAAGGATATAAAGAATCCCGCTAATGTGGAAGAAGAAAAAATGATTAAATATCAACCCTCAGCTAGTGGTGCAGTGATACAACTATAAAGATCATGGTAATTATGAAACAATTTTCCCAAATCCTAGGGTATTCAGAGGAAATAAACAAGAACCTCCAAGGAAATAAGGAAGGTCTTATGTTATCACTACTGTTGAGGTGGAGCCGGTCATCGATGTGGTGACAGGTATAGGATTTATTCATTTAATAATGGCAAACATACTACTTGATTCTGGTTCTATGCATTCTTTCATATCATGCATGTTTAGTAGAACTATTCAAACACAGCCTCAAAATTTGGGGGATAAGTTATCTGTGGGAGTAGAAAATGAGGAAATTATTACATCCAAGGTCTATAACTCCTCCTTGGTTAATTTTTGTGGATTGAACCACCCAAAAAATATTTTAATACTTCCTTTAGTGGATATCGACACTATATTAGGAAGGGATTGACTATATTTATACAAATCCAGTATCAACTATCCGGAAAGAGAGATCACTCTTAAAATCCCAAATCATCCTAAAATTCTATACAAGTGTAAGTAATAAGTTGAATCTACATTAGAATTAGTGTCTCAAGTTTGGATATTAATTCTTCATGATCAATAATTTCTAGCTCAAATGATCGAGAAAAAGGATAGAATCATGCTTGAAGACAAGACCATCCCGAGGGATTACACTGATGTATTTCCCATAGAGTTTCCTAGTATTCGTACTGATCGATAGGATGAGTTCTCAGTTGAAATTATTCCCGAATATTTTCCTATATCAAATAAACCTTATATAATGGCCACTATTGAGCTTAAAGAGCTAGAGAAGAAGTTATAGGAGAATCTGGAGGAGGGTTTTATACACTCAAGTGCTTCACTGTGGGGTGTGCCAATCCTCTTAATCAAGAATAAGGATGGATAAATGTTCCTCTGCATCGATTATCATGAGCTCCATAAAATCAAGATAAAGAACAAGTATCCCCTACCTCAGGTTGATGATTTTTTCGATCGGCTTCGTGGGCCTAGTTATATCTCTAATGTGGAACTTTGGTCGGGATATCAACAATTAAAGGTGAGGAATAAATATATTCTCATGACTACCTTTCAAATGAGATATGGACAATATGAGTTCAAAGTGATGCCCTTCAGACTAACTGATGCTCCAAAACCTTTTAGGGATTTAATGAATAGAGTCTTTAGAGATTACCTCGAAAAATTTATGGTAGTATTTATTGATGACATTCTGATATACTCCATGAGAAAGGAGGAACATGAGGACTATTTGAATATCGTGTTAAAGTAATTGTGATGGGATAAGTTGTATGCAAAGTATAATAAATGTGTGTTCTGGATGGAGGAAGTATCGCTCATGGGGAATGTTATCACTAGCAAAGGGATATCTATGGACCTTCTAAGACAAAGGCAATTGAAGAGTGGCCCATGACAACATATGTAACAGAGATCCGTAGATTTTTTAGTCTAGCTGGGTATTATCAATGATTTATGAAGAACTTTTCACGATTGTAAAACCCAATGACTAGGATGACACAGAAGGGAGTAATGTTAGTTGGGACTCAGGAATGTAAAGTCTGTTTTAAGGAGTTGAAAAAGAGGCTTATCACTATGCCAATACCCACACTCCCAAAAATTGGAAAATATGTGTAGTGTACACTGATACTACAATGAAATTCTTAGGATGTGTGCTAATAAAAAATGAAAAGGTGATATACAACACCTCAAGGAATCTGAAAATCCGTGACCAAAACTATCCCACACATGATCTGAAGTTGGCAGCTGTGATCTTTACTTTAAAAATAGGGTGGCATTATCTATATGGGGATAAGTGAGAGATATGTACTGACCATAAAAGAATCAAATATATATTCACACAAAAATAGATTAATATGCACTAGGGAAGATGGATATATCTCATCATGGATTATGAATTCTCAATCCACTACCATCCTGGAAAGGAAAATAAGGCGGCAGATGCTCTATGTAGAAAGGATCCTGCATATTTACCAATGATGAGAATTAAAAAGTATCCAATATTATTAGATTTGCAAAATATGGACATGGGAATCATTAAGTGATTAATATCATCAATTATTTCTCAAATTATTTCTCAACCATCCCTCATGGAGAAAATAAAGGATTCTCAAAGAAAAGATGTGGAAATTATGAAAAGGGTGGAGGATATAAGAAATGTGAAATCCTATGATTTTAAATTTGACAATGAAAAAGTTGTAAGATTTGGGTTGCGATTATGTGTACCATCAAATCCATAGATAAATAAAGATATTTTGAATGATTCACATAACTCAAACTTCTCTATCCACCTAGGGAGCACAAAGATGTATTGAGATCTCTGTGATAACTTTTGGTGGGATAATATGAAAAGGGATATTGCTGAATATACATAAAAGTGCATTGTATGTCAACAAGTGAAGGCTGAGAGAAAAAATTATAAGGGGATGATGCAACCACTACCCATATCAACATGGAAGTGGGAGAACATAACCATGGACTTTGTCAATAGACTTCCAAGGACATATAGAAAAAAAATGCTATATACGTCATTGTGGATCATCTTACACAGACAACTCACTTTGTTGTGTTTCGAGAGGAACTCTTACTGGATAAACTTTCATGGATATAAATCAAAGAAGTGGTAAGGATTCATAGAGTACCAATATCTATAGTATCCAATCGAGATCCGAGATTCCCATTAAAGTTATGGAAAATTCTCCAATATTCTCTATGAACTGAACTGAACATTAGTATAGACTATCATCCTCAAACTGATGGCCAATAAGAGTATACTATTCAGGCATTAGAAGATATGTTGAGAGAATGTTCTATGGAATTCAAAGGAGGAAGAGACCAATATCTTCCACTAGTGTAATTATCCTATAAAAATAGTTTCCACTCGAGCATGCAAGTGGCACCATACAATGACCTTTATGGGAAAAGGTGCAAAACACCGATGTGTTGGGATGATGTTGGTGAGAGTAAGTTGCTAGGATCTGAAATGGTTGAAGAAATGGTGGAGAAGGTGAAAAACATTTAGCAACACATCAAGGAAAAGTCGAAAAAAGAGTTATGAAGACCATCATCGATGAGAACTTGAGTTCAAATTTGGAGACATGGTATTTCTACACATATCTCTATGGAATAAGGTCATGAGGTTTGGAAAGAAAAGGAAGTTAAGTCCTAGGTACATCGGCCCCTTCAAAATTCTTGATCATATTAAGGATATGGCATATTGACCAGAACTTCCACCTACCATGTCTAAAGTAAATGATATCAGTCTTCTATGTATCCCTCCTAAGGAAGTACATATAATATCCTTCACATGCACTCTCTTTAGAGGTGGTATAGTTGGAGGATGATCTTTCTTATGAGGAGCAGCCAGTAAAGATCTTGGATCATAGAGATAATGGTACACATAATAATACTACTCACCTGGTCAAAGTAATATGGAGGAACCATAAGTAGAAAGATGGAACATGGGAACTGGAAGAGGAAATGAAGGAAAATTACCCACAATTGTTTATTTCTTATAATTCCAAACGAAATTTCGAGGGATAAATTTCATATGGGGTAAAGAATTTAAGGACCCAATATTTTTCAATGGAAATTTCTTTCTTATGATTATGTCATATAATCACATGAAATCAAAATATAATGAAATACTAAGTACTATGTATCCTTTAAACATAATTTTGTCACTTTTTTATTAGATTTTTTAAAATCTAACGTACACTATTCTGATCAATAAGTTATTTGGAGTCAAATATGACCAATCTAATTTTTGGTGAATAGTAACATACCCTTTTGTAAAGTAATTTTACCCTTATGAATAGTGTCATACCCTAATGAAGAGTAACCTTACCTATGATAATATATAAATAATATTAAAGTGGAAGTACGATGCACCTCTATTTGAGAATAATAAAATAAATGTTTTAAAATTTTTGTTTTTCGAGTAAATTGTGAATTTAATTAAATATTAAATTAATCATATTTAAAAAAATATTTTTTCAAAAATGGTGTTCATTTTTTATTCTACACATTGAAAAACAATTAGGGTGACTTTTTTTGATTTTTTAAAAATACTTTAATTTTTTACGAATAGTAAAATACGATAATTTACGATAAATGCTAAATACATGAATTATGATGTCATCAACCGATGTATAGATGATGTAAGGAAATTATCTCAAACTAGTATTCAAACATTATGGTTTTTGGTCATGTAATCATCACTATTTCTAGTAATTATAAAAAATAATAAATTAATGAACTAAATATTATGAAAACACTCCTCCCCTCCACTATAAATACCACCTCTCACTACCACTTCTCTTCACTCCTATCAAGCCTTGTTTTTTTGCTTATGTTCTACCCAAATGACTCCCCAAGCCCCCCCCCCCACTTCCATCTAGATTTGGTCTCCTAAAAATTACAAATCCCCTCCCCTTTAAGAGGATGTCAATGAGGATTGAATCAAGTAGTAAATTCACCTTTTATTTTATTTCATTTTCTTTATATGTTCTTTTGTTTTATTTTCTATCCTTATATATCCTAATACAAATGTTATGAAAAATAAAGTACCTTAAATATACTATAGTTTTGTTATGATAATGGAATAAGTTATTTTCATTTCTCCTTTAATCCTATTTTATTTTAGTAGTAAAGAAACCATCTGAGATGTGTTAACTTACAACATTCCAGGACGATGGGTTTTCAATTTCAGTTACTATCTTCAGTTCTAGTTGTGAAACCATTTTAAGAGTTTAATGAGACCATAATATATATATATATTATTTCTCTTATGTGGTTCTTTAATCCTTTTGTACACGTGTTTTGGATTTATGAAACAAAAAATGTTCATCGTGGCCAAAAAACTGCCAATTAACCCAAAAGGTTATAACCGATGTTTTATATAATTACTTGACTTAACTTAAAATATGAAAATTAAATTTATAAACATTTAAACTCTTTGATGTTCACTAATTTCATAAAACATTAATTAGGGAAAACCACTATCAACTTACATTTTTATCTATTCATGAAAATAATTAAACTGATCGTCAAAACCAAGAAAACAAACGGACCCGAATAATGAAATTGAACCTCATAACCAATCAAAAAGGGCATGAATGAACCTAAAAATGTTATAATAACTATTTTACATATAGAATAGATTATTTAATTATTAATTAATGAATCTAATTTTGTTATTCTGGCCACTAATAACAAGGGAAGAACACCTTCAGATATAAGGTAAGGGATCCACATTATTTCACTTTTATTCAAGATTGTACTATATGGTATGCCCTTTTATGTGTAATTCCTAGTAATAGGGTATGATTTTGAATCTCCCGCATATAATATTCATGATTTTTAAATTATGAGAAACCCCTTTCTATCTCATTAAGTCTCTCAAGTATGCATTATAGCATGCCGATATTCCGTAAGGGCTTGAACTATAACCTCCTTTATTCCTTCGGGTTTCTTTATATATTTTTTACATAAATGAGGTTATCTATTCTTCTTATTTTCATCTTCCAAATACTTTTTGAATTTTTCAAACTCATTTAATAAGTTCCATTCATCATTATCTTTCAGGGATATACATGTTTTTAAGTGATTCCCTCGTCAATACTTCTCGATAAGAAAACATTTTTAAGGGAACTTCTCGAATCTTTAGATAATTTTTGGTACACTATATCCTCTGTTTTAATCACCATTATCTTTAAAAAATTATTTTTTAATTATGATAACATTATTTTTTCACTTAGGGTTTTATAAAAAAAGATTTTTCCCTTTTCTATTTTAAAATCTCTATAGTATTTTCCTTAAAACCGTACAAAAATGTTTTAATGATAAAATTTAAAAACTACATTTCATACATGTTTTAACTTATTTTTTTGATTACTTACCATTATATATGACTATTTTAACTTATGAAATCCCATGTATGTTATAATTCCATTCTTTTATGGACACTTTTATGATACACCTGCTGGTTATGCCTTATGACATAATTGGGGTACCCAATTATTTCCATGGGTAACCCTTCTGTTTATATAAGATTGATTATGTATGATTATTTATGTGGAAAACATATTCATGAAATTTTAAGATGGGTGTGCCTAGATATCTCTCCAATTCATTGGTTAAAGTTATGTCTCATGAGATTTTATGTGTGATAGTCTTGGCGGTTAGCCATGGCTTGTGCTACTATGTGAAACGATCTTGGAGGTTAGCCTTGAATCATACTAAAGTCATGTTTCATGTTTTGGACACATTTATATGATTCCATGATTATATGATTCCATGTTTATATGTTATGACTTCTTATATTAAATGCCTTTTTTATAGAATAATGTCAGCTCTTCTATCCCATGTGCCAATGCATAATTCTTATGGTTATTCATTTACTAAGATTTTAGCTCATCACTTTTTTCATGTTATCCACATGTTATCCTATGTAGTTGTATGATAAAAAAGGAAGACATGATCTCATTATGTATTTTAAATAAAAAATTTATTTTTATAATGTTATATTATGTACCTAGTTGTCCAAGACACTAGTCTTTATGATCCATGGCTTGTACTCTGATGTATAATTATGCTTAAAATCATGTAATGTTATATATAAAAGTCTAGTGTCTATATATCTAATAAAAACATTTCATTTATTTCATGAAGGATTTTATATTTAATATCAACTATTACATGGTGCAGATGAACACACAATCTGCTATCAGTATCAAATAAATAGAATTTAAATATTATTAGATGATTCTATCTCAGAAAACGTAATTCAATTATTTCATCAAACATTCCATAAAAGGAAACATCACTTTCTCTTTGATGAGATCCTCTCAATCAAACACCACTATTCCTTATTTTTTTAATCACCATATGAACGTGTATGAAACCACAAAAAATTCACCACTTATTCAATATAAGATTTAACTATTTTGGAAGGAAGGTTAGTCAACTAACATAATCTATTATCACTATTATCAAAATATTAAAATTCCTAAAGAATTTTAAAACAATTATCAATATAAAAAATAATAAATTAACTGAATAGGTCCAAAAATAAATAATTTACTTTACAAGTCTTTAAAACATGTAGAAAAAATTATGTTGCTGATGTTCCTCAAGAGTTGATGGAGTAATTTGTGGAAACTATTTCTTGACATGATCATAAAATATTCTATAAATTACATAATATTAATTTATTTTTTGACAACATAATTAAATAATATGTTGTAGTTTCTCTGAATGTAAAAATAGTGTAATTTCTTATAGTTGAGATAAAAATATGTATGAAAACTATAATTTTCATCTTCTAAATTCCATCATTTTTGAACTCCATTTAAGGAAAATTTAGGCTGATAGAAAATAGATAATTTAATGTTCCATGTATCATCAACATTTCTTTCATTATAACCCATTCAATTAATTTTTGAAGGATATTTCAGTTGAAAATGATGGGAGGAGAAAAAAATCATCATGTAATTAAAGTTATGTAATTGAACCTTAAAGTGATGCATTGTTGTATACCTTTTTATTAAGTTTATTTATGAATGTACCATCCCTATATATTTTTCTTCATGCAGTAAATGTAATAACAAATGTTCAATTGAATAAAAGAAAGCTGGTAGAATTTTATTCCATATCATATAAAATCAAAATTGTATCTTCTTTCATTATTCAATGTTCATCATAGTCTGTTGTATCTATATAGATTTGTCAAAAAATATTGTATTTCTCTTAGTTCATAAAAAATTTAATTTTTCATCAAAACCTCTAAATCGAATTGGTAGAATAATTTCAAGTATAACGAGGAAATCCTTACTTTTTAATCAAATAATAATAATGTTTCTAAAAAAGCATTCCAAATCAGAATCATAACCATATGATAGTTTAAAATATGAAATCCACTGACAAAATAATAAAAATATATATTTAGAAACTATATAATCCATTTTTGGATTCATTTACTACTATGATCTATCATTTTCAAACAACTCAAGTTCTAACCGCTTGCACATTTTGGAATAATTTAATTGTTCCATTAAATTACTTTGGTCTTACTAGGTGTGTCCAAATCTATATAGAATATATGATAAAAATATTTCTTCTAAATATGAGTGATATCCAACATGTGATGGACCAATAAAATTAAGCCAATATAGAATATCACAAAAAATACTTTATTCAATCCAATTATGATCTTCCCAAAGATATCTATTTTCTATTGGTTTATATTCAGTCCAAAGGTAGTGGGAGGTAATTAAGAGAAAATTGAAATTAAATCAATACCTGAGATCATTTCTAGAGGTCCATCTCCTTTAATTTTACCTTTTTTGAAATTATTTATGTTCTTTTAGAAAGGATTATTAATAGAAAGAAATCTATCATGATATTCAAAAAAACAAGGTTTCCACACATTAATGAGCATAAACACTTTTCTGTCAATCATAAAATATAGAAATGATTTTGTACCATGTGTACTCTAGCCAGATAACATTCCATATATTGGGAAGTCACTAACAGTCCACATTGATGTAACTTTTATTAAGATTTTTTTTGAAAAAACCTCATATTTACTGACACCATTACTTCACAATAATTTTAATTAATTAATCAATGGATTCAAATAATCATCGATATTATTTTTTGGATTTATTTGAATTAATAAGTTCAAAATGATTTTTGGATAATTCATCAACATCTAATAAGAAATGTTGTACAGAGATATAAAAATAGGCCAAAAAGAATATTAACTACTGTAAGTTCCAAATGGCCTAAAATGATCATTAGAATAACCCAATATCATGTAAAGGGCTTCTAAATTAAAATAAGAATGTATTTGGTCAAAATGTTTGCACGAATGACCATCAAAATAATGATTTACACTTTTACCGATTAAAATATTGGATTTGTGACATGACATCAATGACGTTGTGTTATGAGACATTAATAAGTGTTCAAATCTGGGTGTAAGTGGGTAATACCTTACCTGTTTAGGCAGAATCAATCCATATTTCCCTATTTGAGCCTATTCGAACCTCAATGGTCTATAGGTAGGGAATCTTAATAATGAATAATTTCCACTATAATATAAGATGAAATCATTTAAACATGCATTAATCTTATGATAACCAAGACCCAAATTATGAACCAATATCTTCATATCATATAAATTTATTTTCAACACATTTCATTCAGATAATAGTGTTTTAACTATAGATAATAACTGATAAAAATATTTATATGGAATTCCATTATCAGATTTATATCTTTGAATTTTTCAGTTGCATGAAATTTTATTATCTTACAACCAGTATACAAGGAAAACTCATGAGACTTCAGAAACTCATAAAATTGAGATGGTTCTAACTCAAGAGTGAAATCAATATCATCCTATATTTTAGTTTGTTGAAAAGACAGACCAACAACATCATTTACTAATTTTTTAATTAGAAATGGATCTAGAACCAAATTATTATTTTTTCTATGGAACATTTTTCGCCATGTTGATACCAAAAAATATAATCTTTTCCAAAACAAAAATGAAATAGATGACACCAATGTTTTCAAATGTGTCAAACCTCTATAGATCATATTTCTTACATAGACAATTAATGGCCCCCTTTCAAACAAATTATGGTTTTGATGATATAAATTAATAAAAAGTTTCATCACCCTCAATATATGTTGAATTTAGACTAAAATAATTCATATTTATATGATGATTTATCCAATTGTGATCTTGTAAAAAAAACTTTTTTTGACTTCCACGTTTCATATTTCCTTAAAAATAGAAAATAAAAAAAAATTATGAATAATTTGATATAAGAAAAATGAGAAGAAAATTATTATAAAATTTAAAAATTATAATTTTTTTTTTCAAATATTATCAAATTTATCTCTTTAAAGATTATTTTTACTAATTACAGTTTTTTAGTAGTTACCTATAATTTTTATTATGTAAAACTATTTTCTAGTAATTACCACAAATTTTTAGAAATTACCACTAATTTTTAGAAATTACCTCAAATTACCACTAATTGATACAAATTACTAGTAATTAATGCTAATTACCACTAATCATTACCAATAACTCCTACTTATTACTAATTACCACCAATTGTTTTGTAATTACCACTAATTATTACAATTTACCATTATGTTTTTTATAATTACCACTAATTTTTACTGTGTGTCGCTTATTTTTTACTAAGTAACACTAATTAATGTTAATTTTAATAAGTTCTTATAATTTTTACTAAGGGCCAATAATTTTTACTAAGTAACAAAAATTACCGATTTTTTTACTAAGTACCGCTAGTTACCACTATTTTTTAGTAATTACCCCTAATTACTAATTACTAGTAATTATCACTAATTAATGCTAATTATTACTAATTACCACTAATTTTACTAATTACCTATACTTTTTACTAATTTCCACTAATTTTTACTTAGTAACGCTAATTTTTACTATGTACCACTTATTACAGAAATGTTTTACTAAGTGCCTCTAAATTTTAATAAGTATAGATAATTATCACTAATTTTTACCAAGTACCATTAATTATAACTAATTTCTTGTAATTGTTACTTATTTTTACTAGTTATCACTATTTGTACTAACTAATGACAATTATTACTAATTTCCACTAAATTTTAGTAATTACCACTAATTTTGACTATGTGCTTCTTATTTTTATAAAGTACCACTAATTACCACTAATTACCACTAATTTTAACTAATTTAAACTTATTTTAACTATGTGCCGATTATTTTTATGAAGTACAATTAATTATCGCTAATTAATTATCGCTATTAATTATCGCTATTTTTTTACTAAGTTCTACCAATTTTTATTAATTATCACTAATTCATGACTATTTTTACTAAGTGCTTATTTTTTACTAAGTACCATAAATTATATATTTTTTACTAAGTACTTCTAATTTTCTCTAAGCACATGTTATTTTTACAAGTTACGGCCAAATTTACTATGTATCACTTATTTTTACTAAGTACCAATAATTACAGTTGATTTTTACTAAGTGCCCCTAATTACTACTAATTTTTACTAAATACCTCTAATTTTTAGTAATTACCTGTAACACCCCAAAATTTTAAAAGACTGCACTATACTCAATATCATACAAGGTACATCACATTAAGCTTACCCAAAAGACTAAATATAATTATTTAAATGTGACTATTATAACCTAGCCACTAGAATGAGTGGAATGTATGAGATTTAATAAAATATGAAAATATAGATTATACATGTTTATAAAATGAATTAATTGGTTACTAATTAATTAGAAGTAAAAATAAAAACTAATTAAATATAATAATGCGTTTTCAATAAAAAAAGTATATCCAAACTAAGATTTTATATTTAAAAATTAAATTAATCACTATTATTGAAATATCATATTTAAATTTTATATTTAATATATAAAATAAGATCGGTTAATAAGTTTTATAGGATTAAGATAATAATAAATTGAATTTTAAGCATAAAATCTATATTTTTCTAAAATAAAATTTTTCAACCATTTGATAAAGCACTATTTTTAAATATATATTTTGACACTTTTATAAATTTATTTTGAAAAAAAAAATAATTTTTGAAATCAAAATATCCAAATTATTTTAGGGTGAAATATTTATATTTTTCTAACAAGTTTTATTTTTTGACGAATAGGGAAAAATATAACATTTTATCTGAAATATGCTTTTTGATCTAATTTATTTTTATAATTAAAATATATTTCATTTATTTAAAAGTATTATTTGTCCAATTTACAATCAATAAAACTGATTTAGGTCATTGTAATCAAATTGACATTGAAATTGGATATAGAAACATTTTGGCCTTTTAAAATTTTCACTTCAGAAACCCACGTTTTCATTTTGTATACGAGAATAATTTTATGTAAATATTTTCCTATTCATTATATTGAATTATATAAAATGGATTGAATATTTGGAATAATAAGGTCCAAATTAGTTTATAAGGTTAATTTCATTTTTATGCACAAACCAATTACATGGTAAAAAATGAAACGAGTTTAAGTTAAAAAGGTAAAGGATTCAAATACCTAAAAAATACAAAATTTAATGGTTGTTTGAGGTGCTTTTCGACCATATCCATCATATAAAATATTAAATTTCAGCAAAATTCAGGGAATTTAATTCCAAATAAATGTGGTTGAGTTTAATTATAAATTATTCATTATTTTAATCACTTAAACCCACCTCTCCAAAATTATAAATACCAACCATCACCATAAAATTTAGTCTCACAAGCCTTGTTGCTCCTCAAACATGTACCCAACACTATCCTACTCATTATTAGCACATATTAGTTCTAATTGTATCACCAAAAGACTAAATCCATGCTAATTAAGGGTATCTCAAGAAGGAGATATTCAAGGGTTAATTTTCTCAAAGCACATCACTTTATTTCATTTTATTTTTAAATTTCCCATCACCACCATCATAAATAAATGAATTATAACTCAAGAATATTGTGTATAATTTATTTTTATGTTTCTAATAGAATATATCATATCTATTTTATTTATCATTTTATATTATCAAGAGAAAAAAAACTATTATCCAAGTTACGTCAGTTAATCACCTCCATGAATAATGATTTTGTTTGTTTTACATCACCACCTTCAAGTATGGTAATAAAAATATAAATATGGTTAAATCACATTTTAACAGGTATATAATATCCTATTTAATGTTCTATAACAAATATATGCACATAGTATTAAAAAAATTAAACTTCTTCCTGATGTTCATAAAAAGAAAAAAAATAAACTAAACATTGCTCATTAATGTATTATATAATAAATCATCCTCATGTAAGAAGTATTAATGATATATGGGACCCTTAATAAATTTTTATGTTCAATAATAGTATTATATGACACTTCATGTCACAAACCAAATTTGGTCCCCATCAAAACGGATGCCCAACCCGGCCCGTGGCAAGGCTCAAAGGGTTCTCCCTATCCCCATAGACAGGCATAAGTTCCTGTGTATCATAAAAAAAGGTTTGGGAATGATTTAAATGAGTTAGGATATATAAAAGAAAAAATAATGTAGAAAAAAACAAATCTGAAAATTCATGCCAAATAAGTCTTAATTAAATTTCAGAACTGAACACATGGTTTTAAAATAGAATAAAGGAGTCCAAAAATAAAAAAATAGCATAAAAACAGCCCAAGGACCACCACACGACAAGGTGTCATCACCCATGAGCCGTCTCCACAACACATCACCACAGATGAAACTAAAAACCTGAACCTCCATCTTCAAAGGCCTTTACCTTACCTGTGTCAAAAATAATCAAGTCTACTTACAAACAAAGGTGTAATTAGGGTGACAACCTAAGACCAATAAGATACTGTAACGACCCGAAATTTTGAATAAATCTTGTTTCCTAATTTTGTGTGTTATTTTATTTTATTTTTTTTATATATACCCAACAAAACCATTTCATTAGATAACATAAGTATAATTAAAATGAACCTGTTGGGTTTTGACTGTTATATGACCATTGGTCAATATGACCGCTGGAAACTAAACATTTCGATATTTGTCTCTAAATACAAGTGACCTTGGTTAATTAATATAGAAAGAAGATTCGATGGCCTCACCCAGTAGTCTTGGACTGATCGAATCTCATCTAACAGAACTTGGGAAGGAGGTAGCATCACTGGGCTTTGCTCTGGACCAAACCCAAGCCGAACTTCATCGTGTGAAGCTAGAACGGGATCGCCTTCGTGAGAAGTTCAAACTGATGGAAATTACTACTTTTGCGATGTTGGCCGAGCCTCCCTAGGATTCTCTCACCTTAGCACACCTTAAACTTAGGTCTTATGCTGGTGTGATAAGGGGCTATGTAAGGAGACCATAACTCCCTTGTGTAATCCTTTGTTTTAAATAAAAATTGGGATTTCTTCTTATGAAGTTTATGAATTTTCTAATGTCCGGATAAATATAGTATGCATATTTTTGGTGAATTTTAGAGAAAGGATATTTAAAAAAAATGTTTATGTAAACCTTAAATAATTAAAAATGTGTAATTATTTTCAAAAAATGGTCTTCTACAATTATGTTCAGTATGAAATTTAGAGTCTAATATTATCAACTTGATTTTTGATGAATAGTAAATTATGAATAGTGATTTTATGATTAGGATTAGTAATCTCACTTAAATAAAGTTTTAAAATAATCTAGGCACCTTGATTAAGTAATGTGATTCAATAAAATGGTTAAATAACGATTTCATAAATTATTATTCAAGTATTAGTTTTTTCAGGTGAATAGTGTTTTTTTAATTAAAAATTAAATTAAAAATATTTAGAAAATTATTTTTATAAAATGGAGTTAATTTTTTAAATCAGAGCATTGATATTTGGTTAATGTGAAATTTTGGGATTTTTCTGAGAAAGTTGAATTTTCAGTGAATAGTAAAAATACAGTTTTAGGGTTTCGATATGTTTAATGACATCATAACTGTGTCATGGTGATTTCATGAGATCGTTTAAGGGTTGGACGACCTAAGGTGATGGATATTTGTATTGGGGTACCCATGTGGCCTAACTTAATGGGAAATATCATGGGAGAGCACATGGTTTTGAGAAAAGCACATGTGAGGTGTCCCTTGGCCATTAATGCCTTGTCCCCTCACTTTCCCTATAAATACCAAGCCCTCCTCTCATCCATTCGACTCAAAAACCATCCTCAACGGTGTTATGGTCTCTTTACCTCCCAAGGAGTCCTACCAAGGTTCCCCCAAGCTCTCAAGGTCCAAACCTTTGAGTTTTAAGAGTTACATTTTAAGGTAAGGGATCTGATCTCTCTCTTTCTTTTCAAGAAATATATTTTAGGTAATTTATATTATGCTCCACGTTCTTATGTTAAAGGGTGTTATTATATACTCCTCTTAATTCCCTTTTTATGTTCACATAATTAGATATCCCCTCTTCCTCTCATTATTTCGTTTTATGAAGTTTTAAGTTGCGCCGTTAGGCTGCCGAAATTTTTGTAGTGGATTCTTTCTCCCTTCTCATTTTTCAAGATCTATTTTCATGTAAAGTATTTCAAGTTCCTTTTTATTATTTTGTGGAATGATATCTAAATTTATCATACCTATCTTTTATGATCATATGATTAGAGACCCCATTTGATCTCTTCAATTCAGTATTTTGAAGTTTTAAGTAACGCCGTTAGGCTGCCGAATTTTTAAGTGGTTCTTCACCCTTCTCGTTTTGAAGTTCTACTTTCATGTCAATTATTTCAAGTTACTTTTTGTTATGTTGTGGTATGATCTCTATATCTTTCATACTCATATTTTATGACCATATGATGAGAGACCCCATTTGATCTCTTCAATTCAGTAATTTGAAGTTTAAGTGGCGTCGTTAGGCTGCTGAATTTTTAAGTGGTCCTTGCACCTTTCTCCCTTTTCAAAGTTCTAATTCCATGTCAAGTCTTGCATGTTCCTTTTTATTATGTTGGGGTATGATATTTATATCTATCATAATAATATTTTATGTTCATATTATGATAGACCCTATTTGATCTCATCAATTCATTTTTGGTTGAAGTTTAGGTGACGCTGTTAGGCTGCCAAATTTTCATAAGGGAAATCTTATTTTTGACTTCCTTTCATGTTCTTCATTTCATATGGTATATTTTCAAATTTCATTAACATGTTCTTAAATCCCTTAAATTATGTCCCCCTACTTATTTATGGATCATATATGAGTGGGTGACCCATGTCCCCTCTCTTTTCAATGTTTTCTAAAACCTTGTAACATAGCCGTTATGCTGCAGAATTTTTGTCTCAAAATGCCTCTCTCTTTTCTCAAAATTATTTTATGTTATAAAGTTAATACTCAAAGCTCTTATTTCTACAAGGGTATTCACATATATATCAAAATTTTCTATTTTAAATTCTGGGATTTACATACATGAGACCCGCTTTCCCTTTCCGTGGGTTTAAAGTGACGTAAAGATCATGTCTTTAAAGCAGTTTTTAAAATGTTATGATTATGAAATGAAACCCATCTATTTTATGATATATGGGTTATTTATGAAATGTTTGATGATTATATATGTGGATCACATGATAATAAAGTAAAATTTAAGGGTTATCCCTAATAGCACTCCAATGCATTGGGTAATGATGTAACCACTAGAGATTACAATTTTCACGAAATCTTGGTGAATAACCTTGGTAATTTTTAAATGACACCTTGGGGATGGACCTTGGTGATATGTTCATGATTGTATATGTTAAATGTTGTAGCCACATCTTCAAGTTATAAAAAATGTTATTTTTATTATGATATGCCTCATGATTTCATTCTCATTCCTTAAAGTTCTTTTCATGACTTTATTGATGTATCTCAAGTTCATATGTAAAATGTTTCGCTTGTTTCCCTTACTAGGCCTTCTACTCACCCTTTCTTTTGATGTATGTCCCCAGGTTATGAGATGCAGTAATGAACCTAAGATTAACTTAAGGATAATCCTTTAAAGTGTTTAAGAAGAATGTTTTTTGTTGTTTTCATGTATTATGTTCTTGGTTTCCAAGACACTAAACCTTTAAGATCCTCAGTTTTGTGTAATGTAATGAAAGTTTATGTTATAAAAAGGCGGGATTCTGTAGATACCATCAAAACCAACTACATGTGATAAACATCATAAGATAAAAAGCTTTCTTATTTTTATAATAATAAATGCTAGAAAGGATTTATAAAGAATGTAAATTTTAAATGAAAACAATTTTCAAGGGGGTAACATTAAATAACTAACACTTTCAAATACAACATTCAAGCTAGTGAATTTTTTTATCAAAACACACCATAGTCCAAAGTGAAATACCATGTAGTCAATGAGCACTAAACACAGAAACACCCCTTGGAAGTAGTTCGTTGTGATCCCCAGGTTCCTCGTATCTCGGTGTGAAAGTAACCATATCAATATCTATTCTCATGCAGGAGACACTAGTAGGGAACATACCTATAACATAGTGTTCCCAAATAATAACCATTATAATTTTTAGTGTTTCTAATTTCAAACTTGCTAAGTGAAATAAGGACAAAACACTATGGATCACTAGTGCACTACTACACATCCACCCACCTATATACGCATGTTTTTCACTTTTTGATCAAAAAAGTTACACATGATATAAAACCTCATTTTCACATAAAATATAAATAAGATCTAAAAACCCACTTTTGAAACATAATGCATACCAACATCCCACCAAACCATAATTAAAATCCCTAAACCCATTTAACAAAATCATATAATGAATCATAAAACAAACCCAATTGATACAACATAGAACACACAAGAAAAACATTCATTTTTGCACAAAAATGGCACATTAAAATCTACCACTTAACCAATGCTACAAAAAATGGGTTTCAAACCAAGAAAATGGTTATGGAATATTTGTAAAATATAAATCAAGAAAATATAAGTCATCAAGGGATGCTTAAAAATGGTATAATCTACCATATAAGCAAAAAACCTAAAATCCTTGGGTGAAACATTAACAGCACCACCGCCGCACCTCAAGAGAGTGAAAACAAACCTAAAACCACAAGATTTGACCAAGAAAATAAAAAATCAAACCCTAGGTACGAATCCCTAGTTGCTGGGCATTTGGAACATTATGAAGTAGGGGATAAACCCTAAGGAAATGGAAAGAACAAGAGAGGAATTCACTTACTTGACAAAACATGAATAAATTCACCCTAATTCATGATGAAGATAACGTCCAAATAGAGAAATAGAAAATGGGGGTATGTATAGGGTTTTTGGGCTCGAGTGAGAGGTGGAATGATAAAAAATGTTAAAACATGAATTATATATAGAAGAAATAAATTATTTCCTTAAATATGGAAATGGGCTCATAGGTTGGAACCATGCCTGAATAAATCACCCAAATCCACCATGATTATGAGTTCCTAAGGGGTCCAAATTGATATGGTGGTTTTAATAGGTTAGGGGAGGCCAAGTGAAAAGTGGAATGGGTGAAAAATGTTTAAAAAAGGAGTTATAAATTAAAACACGTTTGTTTTTAAATCTAGAGATTGGATCATGGTTTGAACCAAATCTTGAAGAAACCACCCTTTTCTCTAAAACTTCCTAGGAAACCTTTAAGAAAGGAATATAAATAACATGAAAAATACCATTTAAATAAGTCATTTATGTGACAATTCTCCCCACCATAAGAACTTTCTGCCATCAGAAACTTATCTTGAATCCTGATCAGATAAGAGAAAAGGAAACTTATCTTCAACCCGAGACATCCAGGACTAATTATTGAGATCAAGGACACCCGAGACACAAAATTTAAACCCATAACACCCAGAAAAAAATAGAAAACTAAGAACCAAAAGATGATTCTAAACAAAGCATGGAATTCAAAATATAAGTGTTACAATTCCCCCCACCATAAAGATTCCCACCCCAGAAAGCCACAACAATGCCAAATGAAAAAACAAAACCTAATTGACAGACAAAGGATTCCCTTTCCAAGCCTCACCCACCCACAAAAGGTCAAAAACATCCAGTTTATGAAAAAAATCACCAACCAAAATTTACCCCGCATACCTAAAATAATCAAACATATTCAAAAAACATTCCAAAACAAAACACCTCTAACAATACCAGATAAAGCTCAATAAATCCACCTGAAATGAAAAACAAACTAAAAAAAATTACTAAAGCCTTACCTAAAAAAAATTGGGCATGCTCCAATCCCACATTTACTCAAGGAAGAAAATGGTGGTTAGAATTCTCCAAATGCGACTACCAACCACTAAGTCAACACCAAGGATGAAACCGAGGCACTGATATGGGGAGACTTGAGCAGGATAAAACCATATAATTAAACTAATACATGATATTGATCCAGAACACCAACATAGGGATGTCCTAAGGGACTCCCCACCATAACAGAAAACATGATTTCCCGAGACAGAACCGAGACACCAATAAGGGGAGACCCAAATGGAATCCCCACTAAAAGGGATAGACTAACATTGGATTTATTCCAAAAGAACCTACATGAGACCCATGGTGGTTCTCTACATCATAAGATCCACCTTTATTAACTTACTAACATGGGATGACATAAAAAATACCTCATAAGACCCAATCCCTACTGTAGGGGGGGGGTCGATCAACAAAACTACAGACCAATAGAGACACTAATCAGTACATCACTCACATGAACATTACCATCCTTAGATGAGTCCAACTAAAAAAAAGATAAAAAATATACTATAAGGGTATTCATATATGAACCCCCATACTGATAGTTTTATGCACAAGTTTTTATGACTTGAGTTTGAGGTAAGACCCCCATCCCCCCCCCCCCCATTTCCCTTTCCACCACACCAGACCACGTGGAATGATACCACCACATCAAAACTCAAACTGTCTTCACATCCCACAGACGATACAGAGGTTGAACCGAGATCTGTTACACCTATAGTTCACCTGACCATGATCCAGCATAACTCTGGTAACTATGACCGGTGCTTATATGATTGAAGTATATCCTACCTCGCAGTCAGGTGCTAAAAACCCCTAAAGAAAACTTCTTCCTTCGATGCCATAAGTAACAAAACCAGGATCCAACATCATCAATAGAACACAAAACATCACACAAACACTTACAATTTTCATGGATCCTTAACCAAGAGAGGGGCCTCAAAGTTTAATATGCATTTCCTCAATTACCTTGAACCAAAAATTCCATTAGAATAAAATGGGAGAAACCTTTTCTCAAAACAAGGAATTCAGATATTCTAAAAAGAGAGAAAGACTTTCATTTGAGAAGATGTCCCCTAAAAGTTCTTCAACAAACTCCTTTACCCTTAAAATAAAACCCAACACAACCCAACACCATAAAACACTACCCTTCCAACTCACATAGACATTACCAGGAGTGGGAACTTGAACAAAGTCCCAAACAGTATGAGATTACCACAAGCAACCAGAACTACTTAAAATGAAAATATATTATACACTGGTGGCCTAACATTAATCCTTTTCTTATGTGAAACCAAAGAAAGGACCAAAGTCCTATAAATATTACATCCATGAATGTCAAATACAGATTGCTTTACCTTTCCTCACTAGAATTCCCCGTCACCGCTTCTAGATAGAACCTACACACACAACGGTGTCAGACTTCACCTTTGATGACTCATGAACTTCTAAGAGGCTATGTTCTATTTCAACCTTCAAAAACCATGACCTGCTACAAGAGGATCAACATAAATGAAAAAGAAGAGGGGGTAGAATCAATCTCCAAAGATTAAGTAGAACGTCTTTATGTTGATCAACTTGAGGATCATCCAATGGTGAATCATCCATGGCCGCACTTCCACTGTGCATTAACATCTTTCAGGGAATACTCTAGCCAAAAAGAAAATCCAAGGGCCCAACAAAGCTGGTAAATTGGTCAAAATACACCAAAAACTAGAAAAAACACAGAAGAGGGTAACCACCACAAAGGTTTTCCAAATAATTTCTCGTAAAAGACCACTAACCAACACTTCAACCCAACTTAACGATGAAACACAAACCAAAAATATCATTCAAACAATATGGGTCTTAGAACTCATGAAATCCTAAAACAATATTCACAAAAACATATAAGACACCAACCCCAAACAATAGTTAAAAAAACATCAAATTTTCCTAAAAAATCATTTATTTTAATGTAAACAGGGACGATGGTTAGCATATTCACCGATGGTGTCTCATGGGCCTCAGATATGCATGTTTTCGTACAACCATGAGAACCCACCTCATTATAAACTAAGAACTCATAAACTTTTCCATACACATAACCCATTAATGCTCTCACTTATGAGAACACCAAGGATCAAAACAATGTTCTTTACACTTTAAAAACCAAAACATTTCATTCCACTCAAAATTGAATTTCAAAACCCACTTTAAAGTCATACCTGTTTTCCAAACCATCAAGTTTATAAATCCAAAATTTTTAATTATAAAATTATAATATCATTTTACACAATTAAAATTTCATGAAATTACACCTTTTCAAAACCTTATTCAAAATTTTTCCAAAAACCGATTTTCAATTCCTTTGAAAATCACACCATTCCCACTTTAAAATGATATTTAAAATAGATTTCTAAAATCTTATTTAACATAACTTACACTTTATAAACAATTAATTTCAGTAGACATCTTTTTTAAATTATGTAAATACACTTCCAATAAACTCAACACCATTTACTCAAAATCATTTCCATTTTAAAATTTATTTTTCACAATTTTTAATCAAGAGTTTTCCAGAATGGTTTTCCAAAACCCATAAGGATGTCGAATGAATCTAGGGGAAACTAGTGCTGATGGGTGACTTAGATGTATGGTAGAAGTCCATATTCTAGTTATAATAGTATCATAGAGAGTTTTCTAGGACAATATCCTTGAATCCATGTGGCTTTCCACACCCTATGAGCTCACTGAGACCATTGGCCTAACTCCCATTTCATTTCTCAAATAATGAAAAACCATTAGAAGAAAAAGACTCATATGAAACCCAAATTCCCCTAGTAACTCATGTCCCAACACGAGTTATTCTTTCTAGGAACCTTACTCTTAACCAGAACATCGTGTTCTGACAGTCCTAGCTTTGGTCTACCAATAATTTTTCCCAAAAGAACGTGACATAAACGAGATGACCTCCTCTAATACCATTTTGTCACGAACCAGATCTGGTTTACATAAAAATCTATTCCCAAAACAGCCCAGGGCGAGGACCTAATAGAATCACCAATCCCCATAGGCTATCAAAATTTCTTGGGTATCATAAAAAATGGGGTTGGAAAGATTTACCTGAGTGACAATACATAAAACTACCAATATTGAAGAATAAACCCATTCTGAAAATTCCTCCCAAATAAGCCTTAATTAAAATTCAGAACTGAACAAAAAGTTTTAAACAAGAAACAAGAGGTAAAAAACTAAAAAAAATAGATTAAAAAACATCTAAAGGACCTCCACATGACAAGGGGTCATCACCCACTAGCCATTTCCACAACACCGCACCATAGAAGAAACTAACGACCCAAATGGTCGTCTCCAAAGGCCTTTCCCTTACCTGTGTCAAATATAATCAAGTATACTTACACCAAAATGTGTATATATGGGTTGATTATAATCCCAATATAATACCATCAAAATACATTTCATGTGATAAACATCATAAGATAAAAATATTTTCAGTTTTCATAAAAACAAATAGTAGAAATGATTTCTAAAGAATGTAACTTTTAAATTAAAAACGTTTTCAATAGGGTAACATTAAATAATTAAAAATTTTAAATAAAACATTAAATCTAATGAATTTTATATGAAACACACCATATTCCAAAGGGAAATACCATGTGCTGAATGAAAACTAAACACGAGAACACCCTTAGCACTAGTTAGTTGACATCCCCAGGTACCTCTTTTCTCAGTGTGAAAGTAACCATATCAATATTTGTTCTCATGAAAGGAAAACATGTAAGGAACATACTCATAACCTAGTGGTCCCAAATTATCAACATTATAGTGTTGTTAGTGTTGTAAATGTCAAATATGTTATGTGAAATAGGGACAAAACCATTCCGGATCACTACCATAATGATACACATTTACCCTCTTAGATACCTGGGTTTCCCTCTTTATGCTCAAACAGGTTCCACATGTTTTCAAATGAAATTTTAACATAAAACACTAGTTATGGTCATACATACTCAAAAAATTAGCAAAACATGATTTACTCACTTTTTTAATTCAATAAACCAATTAGAATTTTTATAATACAATTTCAAGATGTACAACTATGCTTTGCACATAAAAGCCATCTAAACATTATATTTTGAAACCAAATGTATACCCAAATCACACCAACCATGAATTGGAATCTCTATAAAAATTTAATAAAATCATTTCATGAACCATAAAACAAACCCAATTGATAAAACATGAAACACACAAGAAAAACACTCATTTTTTCACAAAAATGCCACATTAAAATCAACAACTTAAAAAATGATACAAAAAAATATTTTTTCACCAAGAAAAATGGAATTAGAATATGTTGAAAAAATAAATCAAGTTAATTTATCTCATAAAGGGATTCTTACACATGAAATAACCTACCATATATTTCAAAAACCTCAAATCCTTGTGCGAATCATTAACCACACCACCACCGCACTACAAGGGTGTGAAAACAAAACTAAAACCCCAATATTGGACCAAGAAACACAAAATCAAGACCATGTTAAGAAAACCTAGTTTCTAGACATTTTTAAATTTAATAAGGAGGGGAAAAACACTATAGAAATTTAAGGAACAAAAGATGAATTCATTTACCTGAGAAACATTGAATAAATTCCCCCTAATCTAGGATAAATATGAACTTAAAAGGGAGAACATGGAACAAGGGGGTGAGGCTTGGTTTTGTGGTCTTGATTGAGAGGTGTAATTATAAATAAATTTTAAAAATGAATGAGATATAAAAGAAATAAATTTTTTCCTTAAATATGGAAATGGGCTCACATGTTAGCCAAATGACTGAAGAAATCACCAAAATCATCCATGATTATGAGTTCTTAAGGGGTATAAACAGATATAGTGGTTTAAATAGGTCTTGGGAGGCCAAGCGAGATGTGGAATGGGTGAAAGATGTTCAAAAAATGAAGGATTTATAAAGGAAAGATTTTTTGTCTTTAAATATGGAAATGGGCTCATCGTTTGGACCAAATCTTGAAAAACCCAACATTTCTCCCAAAATGCATTGGAAAACCCCAAAACCAAATAAATAATAAAATATACATGAAAAATACCTTCAATATAATTAAGGGATGAGAAAATTTTCCCCGACATAAATTTTTTTCTCCCTTATAATGTCATCTTGAAGCCTGATCATATAAGAGGAGAAAAAATAGCTCTTCGACCCAAGATATACATGACTAATGGTTTAGATCAAGGACACCCGATACACAAAATTTAATCCTAGAACAATCAGAAACCAAGAGAAAACTAAGGACAAAAAAAGATTCAAAATAATTCATGAAATTGAAAATCCAAGGGTGACACTTCTGGAGTAGTAATTTTATTTTACCAGAAGATCCATAATTATACCCAAATAAACAGATAATGAAACCATGAAACAAACGTAGAGAAAATTTATAAAAACAATGAAATATTATTAAATAATGATTCATAATATGTTAAAATTTAATCAAATAATGTATTAAACATATAAATACAGTTCTTGGATGAGTTAATAACATGGTTTAAACCATTATATAGTAGGTTAAAGTATTCACCACTAATGGGAAGAGTGAGGTATGGGATTTTTTAATCCAATTTCTATTCTTTGAGTTAAAATTTTAATTCTTATTTATGTGGTTCTAATCTTATGTGTGAGATTAATATTGAATATATTATGTTTTATTTCCAATTTTTTATGTGGATTTACATTAGATACAAATATTCAATTCATTTGATTAATTTCCACTTCCATGATATGATATGGGACTTCATGTGAATCTCTTTTCTTTAAGGCATATTTTGATGCTATATACCCACATTTTTTTATGAGGCGTATATACAACCCCATTAAAATATAATATCATAAATTTATTTATTGTCATATGAAAATTATGATGTTATATCATGTAAATGAACGAATTTTTATTTTATAATGTTTAGTTTGGCAAGGAAAATGGATAACGAGTAAAAGTGTCCACTTGTAATATATGGTTTTACTTTAAACGATTTTTCCATAATTCTCTAAAACCAAAATCTTAAAATATATTTGAAAAAATTAAGTGATTTATATATTTAGAAAAACTATAATATGTAAATTTTAAGGTCGAGTCCTTACAGTTGGTATCTGAGCACTCTTTAGACAACATTTGATGTTAGTATAGTGTTAATAACATTCCCTTAAAATATTTTACATTATGTTTAAATTGAAATGATTTCACATTTTTAGATTACCTTATCGATTAATCTAAGATAAATCTATTTAGAATGGTTTTCTATAGTTAAAACATGGCTACTATGGTGGTAAGGAATAAAGAGGAAAACATCCATCCAAAATAATTTCCTTGGATGGTTGGAATCAGAATAGAATATTTTTTCACAATGATGGATTATTTGGAACAAGCTATTAATAGTGGTGGTATTCATTCTAGGGAGTAACTTAATGTTCGATGAAGAAACATGTCTATAGTGGATAATTTCATGAGAAAACATCCCCCATCATTCAATGGATCATCTAACCTTGTTGTAGCTAAAGTATGGATTAATTCCAAGGAAAAGATATCTTATGTCATGTGATTTTTAGAACATGAAATGGAAAATCTATCCATTTATCATTTTAAAGGTGAAGCAGATCGATGGTGGTATTTGGTTAATAATAATATAGAGAAAGGTGATCTTGATGATTTGTAATGGAACACATTTAAGAATATTTTTCATGATTAATATTTCCTTAAGGTTGTTCGGCTTAATATGGGGAAATAATTAAATGAAATACGATAAAAAAGATGAAAATTTTATGTCTTCATATGAAGAAAACTTCAATAGATTGGTCAGGTATGTGCCAGAAATTATTCAAGATGTTGATTGTAAAATCAACAGATTTTACTCAGGATTAAAACAAATCTTATGAAGATCATTATAATCAGGAGAATTAAAAATTTATGAGAATATAGTTTATTGTGCTATGAAATTTGAGATTAAGCTTCTTGATACAAATGTGGCATAAGATGATAAGAGTATGAAATGGTGAAGGGGGGAGGAAATGGATAAGCAACCAACTTGGGATTCAGGAGGTAAACCTAAAAATTACTCAATTTGTGGTAAAATACCTTTTGGGGAATGTATTTTAGGATTGGGAAAGATTTACCAGTGTGGTAAATTTCATCATAAGGTTTTTGACTCCAAAGAGAAGAGTCCCAAACAATCTAAGAATGAGATGAAAGATATCTGGTCATTAGTGAGTTATTTTATTTGCAATGAGTTGGGAGAAGTATGCTAACATGTGTCAGAAGATACTGAATCAGGGTGGAAATCATCATTATCAGAAACAAAAAGGTGTGGGAAATTATTTTTCATCTACTATAGTTTATGTTGAGATATTTAGTGAAGTGATGAAAGCTCCAAGGATCTATGTATTTTTTAAAAGGATAACCATAACCTCAAGGTTTTATACATTCATTATGTGATTTTAAGTGATGATATCATAAAGTGATTAAAAGAAATTTTTAGGAGATGTGTTATTGGGTTTATGTTTATGTAAGGATTTTGTTTAATGAGAAGTATTCCTTCACTTTTGGACATGATTTTTAAGGTAATGATTATATTTTTTATTTATATGATCTTTTATGATTAAGGTCATTTTACGAATGTTCTGAGGTTGAAATTGTGATCATAAAATAAGAAAATATCATGAAAGTATATTCCATTATATAATTATATAGTAATACAATTCCTCAACCATAGGAAAATTATTTTTAAATGAAACAAGTAATCTGTTTATTTTAATTTTTGATAAATCAATGAACACTTAACCCATCATAGATTTTTGATTTTGTGATTTTTAACATTCTCAAAAAAATGATCACTTTCACTCCCTATCATTCCATGAGATTTGTATTTTCTTATCCATGTCTATGTTTTCCTAAATAGAAATATAGTATGTGTTTTCTCATGTGGGCTTCACAATTTCCTTTCTATGATTTCAAATGGATGATTTATTGATCGTTTTTCCAATGTGGGATTTAAGAAAAAGGTATTTTAAAAATTAAAACCCCTAATTTTTCGTTATTGAGTTAAAATTTAGAGGAAACATTTTATTAAATTTCGGTATAATGTAACTCCTAAAAATTTTAAATGGAATCACTATGCTCAATATCATACAAGATCTGCCATATCAAGATTACACAAACAAATAAATATTATTATTCAATTGTTACTATCAAAACTTAGTAGTTGGAATGTTATGAATAAATTAGATTAACTGAATTGTGAAAATATAGTTTAAAACTGGCTATAGAATTAATTCATTGGGTAAAAATTAATTATAAATAAAAATGATAAGTAATTGAATATAACGTGTGCATTTTTATAAAAAAACTATTTTCCCATAATAGAATTTTATCTTATAAATTAAATTAATAAATAATTCTAAAATATATAATTGAAATTTCTTTGTAATATATAAAATAAAATGTTTTTAATTTAATAAAATAAGTTCTATGGCCTTAATATATGAATAAATTGAGTTTTAAGCATAAAAGATATATTTTTCTAAAATATAGTTTTGCCGTCTTTTGATAGAGTACCTGTTTTAAAAAAATATTCCAAAACTTTAATAAATTTATTTTGAAAAAATTACCTTATTTTTTAATATTAATGTCAAAATTATCTTAACATTATTTTTTTTTTGTTTTTTTCAAACAAGTTTCATATTTTGATATATAGTGAAAATACATCATTTTATCTGAAATCTTATTTCTCATTTAATTTATTTATATAGTTAAATTATATTTAAAATTGGTTTTAAACTATAACTAGTTCAATTATAATTCAATAAGACAAATTTATTTCATTTGAATCAATTTGACATTGAAATTTTATATAAAAACATTTCAATCTTATGAACATTTTAGTATAGAAACCCTCTTTTTCCTTCTTTAATTGAGATTAATTTTAAATATAATTTTTCCAATTTTTGAATTTAATTAGGTAAAATGGAATAAATATTTTTAATCACAAGGACTAAATTAATTTCTATGGTCAATTTCATTTTTAGTCATAAAAAAATTTTCATGGTAAAATATTTATTTACTGAGGTATAGGTAAAAAATGAAACCTGTTAAAGATAAAATGGTAACGGATTAAAATATCAAAAAAGAAAACATTTAAAGGTTGGTTGAGGTGTTTCTTGACCCTAACTGGCCTATAAAATATTAAATTTCATCCAAATTATTGGAATTTAATGCCACCTCAATGTGGTTGGGTTTAATTTTATAATATTCATTATTTTAGTCACTTAAACCATCCTCTCCTCAAGTATAAATACGAACCATCACCACCCCATTTCAACTCAAAATCCTTGTAGATCCTAAAATCTATTACCAAAAATATCTTTATCAACATCCCTTCATAAAATTTTTGTCAGTCTCTCCAAAAGACTAAATAAAAGATCTTCAAGGGTATCTCAAGGAGGTGATATTCAAGTGGTATTTTTATCAATGAAACTTTCTTACACAATCCATTTTTTTAAAATTTTATAATTAAACTTTTAAGGGATAAGTGTGAAACCTAATAGAAATACACCATATAAGATACAATTCCCCACAAAATTCAACCCACACAACCTGCACTTCAAAATTCCTAAACCACATGAGAGGAAAAATGTTTCAAAATTTAAAATTACAAAATATCATCATTTTTGATATCAGACAACATGTTTACCCATGAAACACAAAACCAAAGCCTGTCACATCACACAAAATTCCATCAAAAGATTGAACATCAATTCCATCTTGATCTCTAGAGAATAAACTTCAACATATCTAATTAGATAAAAAAAGGGATACACGATAACTAGAATAAATAACCTAAACAAATAAAAGATCAAAATCATCCTCCTTGAGAAGCCATGTTGATACGACCTTCATCATCATCCACAAGTAACATAAACACTGGTGAACACCAAACTTACAATCCACTAAAAATTTAATTTGAAAGACCCTAAAAAATAACCACTGAGAAGGGATTAAACCCAAGAAAGAGACCGGGGGATGTTACCCTAAATAACGATGATAAGAGTTCCCAAGAGGACCCTCAACCACAAAAACACTATCCCAAAGCCTCGGTGTTCCCATCACTCCAAATCCTACCTAGAGTAGAGTGGTGGAACTCAAGGCTAGATCATAGTATGGTGGTTAGAGAAAGGCCTTCACAGAGTTGAGGGATGCGAAACAGGGTGAGAAGACAAAGAACCAGAGAGAGAGAGTGAGAGAGAAGAGAGAGAGAGAGAGAAGAGAGGATATGGAAAGAAAAAATCCTAGAAAAAAGATCATTGAGAAGAGAGAACTAGGGAAAGTAGATCAGAATATCCAATTCATCTAAGGAGAGAGTAAACCCTAGGAGGAGGAAGATTCCGAGGTGAGATCCCAAGAGCTTCCCTGGAGAGTGAGGCATCAATTGTTCAAATTACCCCTCGAAGTTTTATTTCTTTTTCCAATTTGTAATCATATCCTAATCCATTAATGAATGATAAATAAATAATCATGTATATAATTGAGTTTCATATTTCTAATGAAATATATCATATCCATTTCATTTCTCAACCCCCTTATTAAAATAAATGAAACTATTGTCCAAGCTATGTTAGTTAATCTTCTCTATGAATAACGATTTTTTTAGTTTTACATCACCACCTTAATGTATGGTCAAAAGTATATTAGTAAGGTTAAATAATATTTTAAGAGGTTTATTATTACCTATTTCATGTTTTGGAACTAATATACACACATAATATTAAATAAAATGAAACTTTTTTTCGATGTTGGAAAAAATCACCAAAATTAACTAAACATTTATCATTAACATTTTATCTAATGAATCATCTTCATATAAGTAATAATTATTATATATGGAACCATTCATACTTCTTGAATTTCATTAATAATATTCCATGCCACTTCGGTAGTTGTAATTCAATTTTACATGAACATTGATAATTAAACCCAAATGAACCCATCATTAAACCATGAAACAAATGCACCAAAAATAATGAAATATTACTAATGAATGGGTCATTATATTTTATAAAATCGTATAATAATTTATTAAAAAAATTAATATTATTATGGAATGAGTTAATAATATTCTTTAGACCATTATACATGGGGTTAAAGTACGCACCACTAAAGCGAAGTGTGATATTAGGGATTTCATAAGCCAATTTTAATTCTTTGGGTTAATATTATAATTATTGTTCATTTCATGGTAATATTATATGTGAAATAAATAAATTTTTTATTATGTTTTATTTCTATCTATTTTATGGCTATTTCAAATAGATTCACATATTCGATTCATTTTATTAATTTCCACTTCCATGATAGGATAAGGGACTTAATCTCAATATCTTTTCATTAAGGAATATTTTGATGTTATACACCCACCTTATTTTGTGAGGTTTATATAAAACCACATTGAAATAAAATGTCAGGAATTTTTTTATTATCATGTTATTTAATCTATTGTTAAATGTTATACCTTCATAGGTTTTATTATTTAAATAATTAAAAGTGGTATGGGACACTATGATTTAAAAATATAATTTTAAATGTTTAATGATTTAATTTCACAATATTTTACTCCATGTAAATATTCATGATATTATTCATATAAAACGATTATGGAGGTAATTTTATATCAAATTAATTCAATGGGTTTAAAAATGTATATATTTATGTGTTTTATACAGAACATTATGACAAATGAAAAAGGAAAGTTCTCTTCTTAACATGCAAGGTGAAAAATTCTTTCACCACCACCATGAATATTATTTAATCTATAGATTCCTCTAAAAGATTAAAATTTTTCTTAAATGAATATTTTTTTTTTGGAATTTTGGAATTGAAGATTATTTTTCAAAGAAAAGTGTGTTTTGGTGTTGACAAGGGGTTTCTAAAATAAAATGGTATTTTTATATGATTTTTTTTTTCATATGTTATTAAAAGTGTTCTTAAATGGTTTTTAAAATGAATGTGATTTATTCATGAAATTGTATGTGAATTATATGAGAAAAATGTGAGCTCGATACAACTTATATGAATGGTTAATCCTCCTTATATATCATAGGTTAGCCCAATACTAATTATACGAAGGGTTAATCCCCATTATAGCTTATGGATGACAATCATATAGCTTATAAAAAGGGTTAATAGCCATTATGGCCCATAAGTTATCTTGATATAACTTATACAGACGGATGATCCCCATTATAGCTCATGAGAAATGACTAATCCTAACATATCTTATACATCGGGTCAGTCCCCATTGTAGCTCATGAGTGAGCTCGATAAATCTTATAAAAATGGTGATCCACATTAAAGATCTCTATATCATTGGTTACTAATAATATTTGATATTTTATGAATGGTTTTTTTAATTTGAAATGGTTTTGAAAGGGTTTTATGTAGATGATTTATAGACACCAAAATAAGATTTAAATTTGTCGGTTTTGTTTTAAAAAAATTATTTTAGAAAACTTTTTGTGTTTAATTAATTCCAAAATTTTATATTTCATTTCCTCAAATAAAATTAAATTCATTTTCATGATTTTCAATGGAATAATGAATTTATTTCTTTGTATGCCCCTTACTCAGTTTTGTGTGTTCATGCGAAGTTATAAAATGTTTTCTCACAGGGTTAAAGGAAGAGTAGGAAAAAATATGAATAGAAGATTAAAATTGTAATGCTATATCATAGAAAGAAACCATGTTTTATTTTAGAATGTTTAATTTTTTTGTAAAAATTGATAATGAGTGAAAGTGTCCACTTGTAATGTATGGGTTTAATTTATACGAATTTTTTCTATTTCTCTAACATGCTAATCGTAAAAATATTATTGAAAAGAAATTTATTTCTAGTTTTAAAACTACTAGAATTTTTAATTTTTAAGACTGAGACCTTACATTACTACTAATAATTATTAATTTCTTCTAATTTCTACTAAGTGCCATTAATTTTTACTAATTACCGATAATTTGGAGTTATTACATCTAATATTTTCTGATTACTACTAATTTTTAATAATTACTTCTAATTTTAACTAATTTCCCCTAATTTTTACTAATTACCATTAATTTTTACTAATTACTACTATTTTTTACAAAGTAGCATTAATTACCGCTAATTTTTACTATGTACCAATGAGTACTGAGAATTTTTAATAAGTATCCATAATTAACTATAATTTTTACTAAGTAATATTAATATTTTATAACTTCCTATAATTTTTAGTAATTACCACAACATTTTGTTAATTTATTCTAATTTTTAGTTACTACTACTAATTTTTTTCAGTTACCTCTTTTTTAGTGATTGAGGATAATTTTTACTGGGAACAACTAATTTTTACTAAGTACCACTAATTTTTTCTAAGTAAAACTAATTAGATCAATTTTTTAATAAGTACCTCTAATTAATACTTAATTTTTACTAAATACCACTATTATCGCTAATTTTTATAAATTATCGAAATTTTTTACTAATTACTGATAACTTATAGTAATTACCTCTAATTATTAGCAATTTTTAATAATTCTTACTAATTATTATTAATTACATCTAATTAGTACTATTTACCACGAATTTTTACTATTTATCACTAATTTCTAGTAATTTTTTCTAATTTGTAATAATTACCATAAATTTATAATAATTTCTAATAATCACTGTTGATTTTTAATAATTACAACTCATTTATAATAATTACCACTCATTTCTAATAAGTATCTCTCATTTTTAATAATTATCAGCTATTTTTTTCTTCGTACTAAAAATTTCAGTTCATTACTGCTAATTTTTACTAATTGTTTTAAAGTTGTTAATATTTACCATTTATTATTAAAAAATTGTATTTATTACTAAAATTATTAATTACTAATTTTTTAATTAACACAAACAACTTTAAAATATTATTATTTATCACCAAGATCTATAAATGTTTTCTATCTTCTGTTAATTCTTGGTCATTTCCATTATTTTTTACTAATTCTTACTTGTTACCACAATTTTTTACTATTTACTAGGTTTTAATACTTATTATCTCTAATTTCTAATAATTAGTGTTAATTACTGAAAATTAAAACTATATAATAATAATTAAAAAAAATTAATAATAATAGAAACTAAAAACATCAAATTAAAAATGATTAATAATAATAAAAATTGAATACTTATAACTAAATATAATTAATACTATAAAAAATTAATTAATGAAAAAATAATACTACAAAAATATAATTAAATCTAATTACTCTTAATTAAATTTAATTACTTATAATTCACGATGATAATTTAGTAGGGTGTATATATAAGATATATAATTTTTAAGGGACTATTTGTGATAATAAACCTATCAAAAATAGTATTAGTTGTGATAAGTCCCTTCGTAATTAGCACCCAAAATTAATAATTATGTCGGCAGTAAAAAATGTATTTGAGACATATACCATCGTAAATAGTCATTAACCGATAATTTATTTGTGATGTGAATTAATTATGGTTTCAAATAACAATAATTATGGAAGGTATTTGTGATGATATACTTAATTTCCACTGCAAATACCTTTCTTGGGGTTTGTCCTGCATTGCACATAAAAGGTATTTGCGACAGTAAAACGTTCCCATCAAAAATAATTTTTTAATGACTATTCATGATAGGAAATGAATCCCGTCACAAATATACCTTTCGGAGTGATAATTTGTAATAGGAAATGGGATTGTCACAAATAGCACATCGCAAAAGTAGTTTTTCCCATAGTGAGTAAGTTATTTTTTCTAACAATTATACTATTCATAATGATAAAAAAATAAAGTTGTTCTTATTTACTAAAATTAATTATTCTAATTCCAAATATGTAATCCGTTTTACATGACTCAACTCCAAAAATTGGAAGAAATTATCTTAATATAATTGAGAAAAAATCAATGATAACAGTTTTATGAAAATTTACATTTTAAAAATTAAAATGATTTTATGGAAAAATAAATTATAATTGTTTTATCCAAAGATTTAAAAAAAGGAAATTGTGTTTGATAATGTGTATGACATGAAAAATTGAGTGTAAATAAACTATAAAATACTATTATTTAAATATGACTGGTATAATCTAGCCATTAAATTGGTGGGTATGAAAATTATTAAATATTTTTTGAAATATATATAACGGATCTAATTAATACAAATGTATTGATTAATTATTATGAAATAAGCTTTCACGTTTTACTAGTAAATCTGTTTTATTATTCAAAGAAATATTTTCTTAAAAACTAATTTTTTATTTCTTTTTATGAGTCAATAATATAATTAAATTATGGAACTTTTAGAAACATTATTTGATACAAGAATTATTATTCTTTAAATCAAAATTTAAAATAATTTATGGTGGAACATTTATTTTTTAAAAGTTTATTTATTAATGAATAAAGAAAATAATGATTTTTATTGAAAATTGTATTTTCTTTTAATGAATTTACAAAGTAATATAATATTATGTATTAGTCTTAAAATTTTACTATTTACATATGATTTAAAAAAAATAAAATTATTTCTTTTTAATGTAGATTTATACTTGAGTTCAGTGTAAAGACATTTTATATTTATAAATAGAATTTTTGGAAAAACTATTTTTTATAGTGTTTTCTCAGGTTAAATTTAAATTAAATTATGTCCCTTATTTTTTTTGAATTTTAAAAATTGGATTCTATATTTTGAATACGATTGTCCATATTTGGTAAGTCTGTATGTTTTAATTATGGTGAATATGATTAGTAATAACAAATTTTTTTAGTATGGTAAAGGGTAAATCCAAAAATTAAAGTTAGAAATACAATGATAATGGATATAAAATGATTAAACCACCTACTTTAATTCAATTTGATGTGTAAATTTGGTCTCTACATAACTAATATTTGGTTATATAAACATTCTTATCAATTTTTATGTGATTATTACCTTTGTATTATTTTAGGAAATTAATAGTAAAAAATGTCAAACTCTTAATTTTCATAACTATAATATTTTTAACATTGGTATAAAAAGAGGATATATTCGGTTATAAATTTTCATTTTGAAATATCAATGATTTATCTCTATAGTTATATTTTATTTTTATTTTTTAGTTAGGAAATAATTACCTTAAATTCTAACACAACGTTAATGTCGTAACTATTTAGTTTGTGGGAAAATCTAATAAATTATATTAAAAAAAATAAATGCAATTTAAGTTTAGATAATTAATGTTATCAATTAATTTTATAGAATAATGTGATTGGATAGGTTTGTAATAAATTATTTTTTTTGAAATTAATTTATTTTTTTTCATTTTATTAAAATTTAAGCAATGAATTGTTCTAAAAAATGACATTAATGATATTTTATAAAAAATAATATTGTATTAAATTAATAAACTTCATAAAAAAATTAAATTCATCCAATTGATTATGATATTGTTTATAACATCAAACATGTTAAATTTATGGGGAATTTTACTATTTATAGTAAGTATCTTAACCCTCAAAGAGTAAAAATCCTTATTGTATTGATAAAGGTGAAAAGGATAATGAGGGGTTAATGACAAATGATATTGTTAAATACATAGTCAAAACAATTATATTTTTGTAATTTATGAGTTTCTTTAGACCCATAATCACACAAAAATTAAAATAAATCAAATTTCATCCATTTTTAATTAAAAATTTATTTATATTAATTTAATATTTCTTGAAATTCCGCATGTGACCCTCTCCTTCCATGTAAAATGACATATCTTCTTCTATTTACATCATACATAAATAACCATTTTTTCTGAAATTACCTATATGAATAACTATGTTATATCATTAATCACATCATAGAGACCTATTTTTGATAAAAACCCAACATAGGGATGCTTTTGCTGTAAACCTTAAGAGGTTGTTCGCAGAAGAGGCATCGTTCTTAACCAATTGCTTTTAGTTTATTTATTATTCCACTAACATAATAAATTTTCTAACCAATATAATAAAATAAAATCAGAATATACTATATACTTAAATGTTATTATGTTAATTTTTTATCCTAGATAAACCTCCAACCTCTATCAAATGGGAAAGGAAATCCATTATTCATGTGTATGGAATACTACCACATCATAGATTAATATAATTTTTTTCCATCTTCATATCTCATGGGAGGTTATAATGTTGGATTTAATGTGTATATATATATATGATATTAATGAAATATTTATCATTCTGTAATGATAATATAACACCTAATTTTTTACTCTTCTATTCAATAAAAAATGAAAACATCATTCATGTGTACCTCAAGACTACCACATCCATGAAGTGATGTGATTTAATTTTCATCACCACATCACACACATGATATATATATATATATATGTGTGTGTGTGTGTATTTAAAGAAATAATATGATATTTATGTTATTATTATTATTATTATTATATAAATATTTTATAATTCTGACATTTTTTACTTAACTACCTCTGAAAAATAGAAACATTGCTCAAGTGTACATACAACCTAACATGTCCATGATTATTACATAGTTAATTTTTCATAACCATATTTAAGGGTTTTATTAAAAAGTATAATTGATGTATAAAAATGATAATAATTTCATGATTATTATTCTGGTGATGATGTAACAATGAACCCTTTGACCATAGTCAATATAGTAATGTTGTTTTAAAATTATAGACTACACGCCCTCCAAACACCCGATGAGGAAATAACTGATTAAGTTATTAAATATAATTGTTCTAAATGAAAAAATAATTCAGATATAAGTTATTATTCTATGAAAATTTTCATATGAAATCAAATAAATTATATGAGTCTATTATACATGTGTTGAAGGAAATATATAAGAAGTTTGGACTCTAGTAAGGGATTTCATCTCAATTTACTATCCTAGAGGCATATTTTATTATTATATAGGTAATTTCTTTTATATGGTTTATATACATATATTTTAAATTTGATATAAATAATACTAAACAATTCATAGTATCTTACATTGAAATTTGAATTATTTTATTACAGGTTATTTGATGGGAAATTTACCAAGTAGCATAGGGTTTCTTAACTTAATTTCCTTTCATTGGGTATTAACTTGTAACATCCCAACCATGGTTCTAAAATCTAGTACCCTGAGCTGGTCATTTATTTAACATTAGGCACACCTCCCCATATTCTAGAGGCTATTGACTAACGTCGATAGTTTAATATCGATCATCAAGAGAGTATAACATCTTTATCAAAGTAGCATAACACCAAAAATAAATAAACAATATCCAATAGATAATAAACATAACCATAATAATAGTAGTATAAAATGATTATCAATAGGATACAATAACCAAAACAATATCTATAGATATGTCATTATAAATAAGTGTTAATTTTCAAATTCAAAGAAAGAAAATAAAGACAAAGACAACTCTAAGTGGGTCCCAAAACCATGTCCAAATCCCCCATATATGCTTCATCCCAACTCATCCATCTTACATAGTGATGTTTCCATTATACTATCTTGAACACCTGAATTATACTCGGGTACTAATTAGGAATCCTGAGTTGAGTGTGAGTACAACAAAGTAGTCCACCACCAATAAAATCTAAACTATATCTACTAAACAATAGAGTTTTTAGTTTTATAAAGAATAAATTAGAAGAAATAATGTAAATATTTTACATATATTCAATTCGTTATTTAACTACATAAACCCTTAGGTTCATGATGAAACCCATAATATCAATACATTCTTCAGCATGTTTTAGATCTTAAAACTACCTCCAAGGGATAACACATACCACAACACCATGTTTATCAGTCATAATTTCATTTCAATTCATATTATGGCCACATGAAACCATAGTCCAATTCTAACTTTTTTGGAGTATAATGCAATTTCTAGCACCCTGTGAGTATTTGGAGCATCATTCTTGGTCTCATACCTCATTTATCAATCATTAAAATATAGGTATTTTGAGTATCACTATGTTTCCCATGCTCATATATTAGTTAATAACATGTGGGTATTAGGAGTATCAATCTATGTCCCACACTTGAATATCAATCAATTACACGTATATCACATACATCACATATATCACATCAATCAAGATCAATCAACATTAACATACTTATCACATTTCACATCATGATACACCATTTCTACAATAAAAAAATTATGGATCAATACTTTAATAATAAGGAATAATATGAGAAATTAATCATTAAATCTTTTTCTAATAATTATATCATATAACCCATTTAACATTTAAGATTAATTCAACCATATAAAAATTCCTATTATCAATTAATTCATAAACATTAATTGAGTTATTACACAATCCCAATTTACATCAATTCTTCAATCACTACATTCAATTAATTAATTAACCAATTAATTAATCCAATTCCACCAATTACATAATCACATTTACCCAAATTGAATCTTCCCTTAATCAATATAATTATTAATCACATGGAATCTCAATTAATCAATTCCATGATTCCATAAATTATTTTATTTAATTTTTGATTCAATTTTCAAATGTTCCAATTGAAATTCCACAACATATATATGCAAATGGAACTTAATAATGTTGGAGTTGTATTTAGACCACCTACATCAAAATTGATGAAAAATATTTCCAACAAAAAATCCATATTGAAGCATAGAATCCATGATCATGACAAATAAAGAGATCTAGATCAAAACCTAGATATATTTTATAAATAATTAAGATTCATAAATCATAGATCTAATCCTATATCATTGGAGGAAAACCATCCCCTTCTTTATCTGAAATGAGATATGGAGAGAGAGAAATGTAATCCTGAAAAACCACATACTCATAAATGTGCAGATCTATCAATCCAGGATTTAATTCATTAATAAAAGTGTTTGAGGGACCTATGAATTCATCCATAAGCCTCCAAAAAATATAGTAAAGAGTTAGGGTCAAGATGTATAAACTTTGGGTGATGTATGGGGGGTTAGCGAATTTTGAAACCAAATTACTGAATAATTAAACCCGTATGCATGAATTCCAGTATGGGGTGCATGGTTTAACCGAACTGTGCACCATAATTGTGTCCCTCACCCAGGGGTGTCTCATAGTTACTATTAAGAGGGTTCATAGTTTAAATAATCATTCAATGACTATTCAATCCTTCTCCTTTTGGGGTTTTATAGTTGTTTGGGGAATGGTGTATAGTTTTTAAAAACCATGCGCTAAACGTACACTACCCAAAACCTATACAACCCTCCATTTTTAGGAAAATTCACTAATGAAAAAAACCAAAAAAATATACTCGAATTAAGGTAAAATAGATCCTATAAATTCACTTGATACATCTCTTGGAAAGTTCATGATCTTACTATATCCCCAACATATAACATCTAATACTCAAGATATACTCCCGAGCCTTTCTAAGATTCTGAGTTAAAAATATTTGGCCACTAATACTGCAAAGCCACTTCTCTAACCCAATTTTCCTCTTGAACACACCCATGTTTCTGCAATATAAAAACTGTTGGCATGGTCATTCCCCACAATACATTATAACTATAATCCAAAAAATGTATTATATGCTCCTCGAAGGGATAATCAATCTCAAGATCAACCTCATTTACATCAATCTCAAGAGACGGGTTGGGGTGATACCTGTGAAGCTATAAAATATGAAAAACGTTATGCATAACATGATAACTCTGTGAAAGATCCAATCGGTATGCAACTAACCTGATTTTCTCCACAACCATTAACGGTCCAAAATACCTGGGCACCATCTTGCCCTGCCTCTGAGTCATATGATGACCCAGTCTATGTGATGCTCGAAGCAAACATGATCATCATATTTAAACTCTAGGGTTTATTGAATTCTATAATCATAAAAAATATATCGACCATAATCCATATCCATACACTTTAAAATTTATCAAAACATCTCTAATGTCTTTTGCATGAGAATAGGTCCCAAAAACTCTAACTCACTTGCCTCTATCTAGGATAGAGGTGAAATGAATTTCCAAACATAAAGACCCTTATATGGTTCCATCTATATTGTTTTCTGATTACTATTATTATAGGTGAAGTATACCAAAACTAGGTGCCTCTCCCATTACACCCCAAATTCTAGGACACATGCTTATATAGTACATTCCAACTGCCCATCTATTTGAGAGCAGAAAGTAATACCCATTAAAACCTATTTTCCATGTTCTTTCTACACAACCTTCCATAAGTGCAAAGTATACCATGATTCTTGGATTGAAACAATACTATGTGGAACCCTTATAGAAAAACTATATCCTGAATGTACAAATCTCCCAATTGGTCTGCTGAGTAATTCTCTCGTATTGGTAAGAAATTATCTACTTGTTTTATTTAGTCTAAAACCACCAAAATATCATCATTCTTTGTAGGAATCCTTAGGAGACCCAATATTAAGTCCATGGTACCACCATCCCACTTCTATTTTGGAAACGTAAATAACTATGGTAAACCACCATGTCGTTGATGCTCAACCTTCACCTGTTGATAGGTGTTGTATCATGTAACATACCCTACAATATCCCTTTTCATGTCTGGAAACCAATACTATCAACGTAGGTCATGGTACATTTTGGTCACATCTGGTTACACTCTCACATTGCAGATTGGAATTCATGCATCACCTCCTCCCACATACTTGTTCGAACAACAACCTAATTTCTAAGATATATTATATCATCCTCATAAATGGTCCAGTATAGATGTGTCTCCCCACATTCAATGATTTATCTCAAGGAAAAACATGGCTAATCCTCATTCTTATTTTTTTCTAATCTTTCTCAAAAGTATACACTATACTAAAACTGATATGGGAGTCATTTTACCTGAACCCTCCTAAATCACAACATTCATCTCATCCAGTAAATTCATCATTTCCTACTCAGTAATAGAATCTTGGACTTCCTAAGTGTGAGTTTTCCTACTAAAAGTGTTAGAAACACGATTTCACTTCCCAAGCATATTTTCTAGCTCAAAATCAAAATAATACATATAATCAACCCACCGACGATGTTAGAGATTCAAATATCATTGAGAAATGATATAATTTATTTTCTTATGATCAATATAAACAATAAAACTTTATCCCATTAGATAATTCCTCTAACAATTCAAGGGATAAAACACTATAGCTAATTTTTAGTCATGTATAACATAGATTCATTCATGTTGCCTCAAATTCCAAGACCCATATTCCATAATTTTTTCTACCTTCATCAATACTACTCTAAGTCTGATTCCATTACTATCAAGAAACAATATATAATCCTAACTTGGATCAGGTATGATCAAAATTCATAACATAGTGAAATGATTATTCATCTCATAGAAAAAATTATCACATGCTTCCATCAATTAAAACCTTATCCCTTTCTTGGTCAATTCAAAAAGAGGTTATTCTAAATGGGTATAGTCTTGGATGAACCTAGGAAACTAACCCGCTAACCCTAGAAAGATAAAAATATTGAATAAATTTATATCATTTTCTTAAGAAACCATTATATGTACATTCTCTATATTCATAGAAACACCTTCTTCTAAGATGATGTGACCCAAAAAGTGTACCTGATCAATCCAAAACTGACACATTGATAGCTTGGTGTATAACCTAGTATCTCTCAGTATATTCAGAATGATTTCATGATGTTGGGAATAATCGTCCTGAGTCATGGAGTACACCATGATGTCATCCACAAACTAAACTAAAAACTGATCTAGGTATAGAAGGAAGATTCTATTCATAAAGTACATAAACACTAATAGTACATTCCCATCCTGAATGACATCACAAAGAACACATAATTTCTACACATGATTATAAAATAGTCCTCATTATATAAAATGGTCAAACTATCAACTGAGGATATCTTCATCTCAATTCAACCTTAGAGAAGAAACAAGATCCACTCAATTGGTCAAAAAGATCATTGATACACGGAAGGGGATACTAGTTCTTCACTATCATTTGGTTTAACTTCTAATAGTAAATATATAATCATGATGTCCTATCATCCTTCATTACAAAAAACTATTAAACCCTAAGGTGATTTACTCAAATGAATAAATCCCTTATCTATAAACTATTACAGACTAGTATTATACTCTTAAAACTCTATTAGTGACATTATTTACGTTAGAATAGATACTAGATCATCCCCCAACATGATATCAATTGTAAATTCAACATCTCTATCAGGTGGAAGGACTAATAATTCTTTAGGAAACAAGTCCTGTAAAATATCTACTATCGGTGGAAATACATCTTTCCTTACACCTCTATAATCTAGAGATAGACTAGAAACCTGGGTGGTGAGCTCCCCCAGTTGCTGATGAACTCGACCTATATAGACTTACTTAATATCCCACTCACCATAGTGAATATAATAATTACCCTAAAGAGGAATTAAATTCATTCTCATTTGGTAGAAATCCATGTCGGATCGATATGACACTAACTAGTCTATACCCATAATTATGTTGAATCATGACATATAAATGATTTAAAGATCTCATAGAAACCGATACAACCCTACCTCAGGAGAACACCCCTTGAAAAAAAAATCCTTTGACCATATTCCCAATAGTGTATCAATCATCATCACCCCACTCAAAAACACCTCCATTTGTTTCAACCCATTAAAAGTTTGTGTAGATATAAAATAATCAGAGGCACCAATATCAAATAAGGCACTTTCTAGTGTAGAAGCTACATGAATAGTATCTATAACTATTGATGGTCCAACCTCACTATCCACAAGTGTCAGTTAAACTACATGAAATATTCTTTCCCCTCTTCTATTTGATGGAATTTGAGTCTCTTGAGTGACACCACTCTACTGATACATTATCACATTCCTAGAATAACCTTATCCAATTCCTCAACCATTACAACCAATAGAGCTATAATTGTACCCTAGTATGGTATAATTACCCCTTCATGAAATTTGTTTTTTCCTAGCCACCCGATCACTATGCATCACTCAGGGGTTCCTAATGAACTGCTATATACATCCCATCCTTCTATAGGAATGACACTCAATTGATGGTTGGGTGCACTATCTACAAAAGTGACCATACCTACCACACTTGTAACATATAACTCGATTAAGATCCTATGTAACTGATCATTACACATAGACACTCTTCTTTCCATAGTTTTGGTCAACATACTTGTAAGAATTATTGTTTCTTTTATAATTCATACCTCCTGAACATCCTCTATAATCAACTTATCCCCCACCGAAAGCCTCCTTCAGGTTCACCTCAGAAGTACGAGCCTGATTCACCCCTAAGAAAACTTTTTCAATAGAAAGATATTCATATGGGATATAATTTAACATTGAATCCCATCCTGAAATCATTTTTCTTCTATATATAAATCCTTAGATAATTCAATAAAAAATAGTTATAGTTTTATAAAGTGACCAGAATAGTCGACAACAAATATACTCCCTTTAGTCAACTTCATATACTCAACCACTCTCTCCTTCTTGAGTGTCTCAAGGTAAACATGCTCCAGGAACATCTCACGAAAGTCCTATAAATCCATACTATCTAGCTATCCATCATGAGTCTTGATGTTCCACCAATGCTTTCATTGACCACATAACACGTTGGCATCCGGTTTCTCTATCTTCTTAATCGGAGTCTCCAAGTGGTCTAGTATCATCTATATATAAAAAATCTAGAATGCAAGGGCCTCATGTCTACCCCCTCTAGTAAATGTCAGAGGATGATGTAACAAAAAATCCCATGTCAATTCAAGAATACTCTTCATAACCCCTCATGGGTCTTTTTAAATAAATTTCATAAATAGAGCAAGGTTTAATGGAAATTATCTCCTAATTCCTCTATTAGAACTATCAGTGCCCTAGGTTGCTCTACCAGTGGATCATCTCCTACCATAACTTCTTATCATTCTCTATACTAGCATCGTTATGGTGTAGTATCTCTAAAATCACAGTGAAACACTTTAGAACACATCACACCACATTATTATGACAATTTCATAATAGGGATTCATAATAATCCAGAATAAGTTATCCCCCTTTTTCCACCACAAGTTCAAAACTGAGGCACTATCACTACTCTTAACCATCCCTTATGTAGGTTATGATTAAAAAATGAGAAACATAGTCTAATTATTCTAATCCCATTATACACCCATTTATTCAAATCATTAATAATTTTGAAACTTTCAATTTTATATTAGACCCAATTTTTAGTTCAATTACACAAGTAAAGAAAAAAATTTCAATTTCCACAACTTAACTAAAATTCATTTTCCCATGTGTGGTGAAAAAAAGATATGTGTCACAATAATTCTAGAGGTCCTAGAATGATGCATGCATAGTCAACTCTCATGACATACTAATCCACAATTAAAATCTCAAAAAATATAAAATATTATATTCTCATCACACAAAAAGTGGATCACTTGAGGTGAATTAATATCAATTTTACCAACATACATTAATAAAAACAATCCCACCCTAGGTATATGGTATTTACCCTCGTACATGGGTTATCTACTCCCACGAATGATCTCTTAACCAAGGTTTTTCTCACCTTATTCTTTTGTCTACCGCTACCCAAATATCAAGAGAAAATAAAAATGAAAAGAAAAAAAATACTCTAATACCACTTTGTAGCATCCTGACTAGGGTTCGACAAGCCGATGCCGATATCTGGTTGGTTATGTGAGCTCAAGTGCACCTCCTTATATGCCAGAGTATTTTAAATAGCAGTGATAGTCTAATATAAATCATGGGAGACTATAACATCTTTATCAAAGTAGAACAATATCAGAAATAAATAAACAGTACTCAAAAGATAATAACTATAACCAGAATAATACTAGTATCAGATGGTGAAAAACAAGATGCAATAAAAAAGATAAAGAAGTAGATATGTATTTCTATATAAGTGTGAAGGTTAATAATGAATGACACAAACTAAAGTATTTTAAAACTCCAAGAGGTTCCCAAAAACACGTCTTATTACCTCATCCATGATTGAACCCAACAAATCCATCTGACATAGGGCTCTTTCCCTCATACTATCATGAAAACATGAAGTCTATTCAAGTACAGATAAGGAAAGCTAAGTAGGGTGTGGGTATAACTCAGTAAGACACAACCAATGACATGTAAGAAATGTCTAGTCAACAATAGTGTATGCAGTTGAATAAAGAATAAAATACAAGCAACAAATTAACCAGTTTAAATATATTAAATTGTTTGTTATTTAACCCTATAAACCCCCGGGTTCACAATTTAACCCATACTATGAATACATGATTTGTCCAATTCATGATTCATAACTATTATTAAGGTATATCACAAATCATAACACAATGGTAATCAACCATCATTTCAATTCAATTCATATTATTGCCACATAGATTCATAGCCCAATTCCAACATTTCGGGCCTAGAACGTTATGTCTATCACCCTGTGAGTATTTGGAGCATCAGTCCCTATCTCATACCTCGTTTATCTATCAATCACATATGGGTATTTTCATAATTATTCTATTTCCCACAATCATATATTAATAAATCCCATATGGGTAAGTGGAGCAATAGTCAGTGTCTCAAACTCATATATTAATCTGTCACATATATATCACACATATCACATCAATAAATATTAATCAACATTGACCTTATTACCACATTTTACATCATGATACACCATTTGAAAAATCAAAACAAATCATGGTTCAATACATTAATCACATGAAATAATACGATCAATTCACCGCTGAAACATTTTTATTTATTTAAATTATATAACCCTTTAACTATTTATGTTCAAGTCAACCATCTCATAATTACCATTTTAAATTAATTCATAAACATAATAATTGACCCATTAAAAAATCCCAATTTTCCCAAATTCCAAAATCATAACATTTGATTAATTAATTATACAATTAATTAATTCAATTTCTCCAATTTCATAATCACATTTACTAAAATTCAATTTTCCATAATCAACTAAATTTATAATCACTTGAAATATCAATTAGTAAATTCCATGAAACCATAAACTTATTTATTCAATTCATGATTCAATTATCAAAAATTCCTATTGAAATTTTACAACACATAGACACAATTGGAATTCCAGACCATGGGAATTGAATTTATACCGCCTACCTCACCAACAAAAAACACCAATTGAAGTGAAACAACCACGATCACAACAAGTAATGATATCTAGATACAGACCTAGATCTGAGACCAAAATAACCATGATCCATCAAACCTAGATCTAAATTGATCACCAATAGAAGAAAACTATACCATTTTGTATCCAGAATAAGAGGCAGGTGAGATAGAAATATAATCAAGAAGAAACCACATACCCAGAAATCTCAAGATCCTTCAACATGGAATTTTATTCCTCAAAATAGTTGTTAAAGGGCCATAAAAATTAATTGTTAAGCCTATAAATATAAGATAAAAGTTTTAGGGTTGAGTTGGTTCAACTTTGGGTGAGGTCTGGGGGGGGGGTTCGGGAATTTAAAACAAAATTTTAGAATAATTAAACCCACACACATGGTTTCTTACATAGAACACTTGATTTACCCTAAAAGTGTGAATCATCGAGGGGTTTCACATGGTTAATACTAAGAGTGAAAAATGTTTGAAAAACCATGCACCAACTATTAAATCCATCTATTCTTGGGGTTTCATAGTTAACTAGTGAAGGGCACACTGTTTGGGCTAACCATGCACAGCCCAAAAACCCTACGAAAACATAAAATTTTCACCCAATGTCACCAAAGATAAAACCCAAAATATATATTTATATAAACAATAAAAAAGTGTACCTATAAATGTGATTAAGATATCTACATAAATGGTTAGGATCTTATATAACTATTCTTCTATGAATTTTTCATACCATGATTATGTGTAAATTGATCTCTAAATTTATTTATTCTATATTAAGACTTTATTTTTGTGAATTTTTAATTGTCACACATAATATTTCAATTAATTAATTCTTAATTCAATGATATGATCATTTTAAGGGTTATTCATATCAATTTCACTTTTATTGGGACATATGTTTATTTTATACACATAACTTCTTTTATAAGGTGCATATAATACCACTTTGACATGATATATCTGAATCTCAAATTTATCATGATATTTAAATATTAATTTTATGTTATTATTTATGGTTTTATGATTGAATCATTACCAAATTGAAAAAGTATTTATGTTATAATTTCTTTTCTTTTCAAGATTGTTTATGTTTTGGGTTCCTTGAGAGGAAATAAAAATCTATAATTTTCATTAAACACCCATCAATTATTATCATCTAGTTATGAATGTGGTTTAAACTTATAGTCCCTATTTAATACCTTATTGATTAACGAAACATCAAAAATTTCATTTTTAAGTGATTCTGATTTTTAATATTCTATTATACCATGAATCTTTCTCTTTTATATACATTTTTTAAAAAAAAATTTAAGAAAAATTATTTTTTAAAAATAAATTATTTCTTAAAGATATTATACATGGTCATCATAATACTTTTAAATAGTTTTAAAGAGAAATTTCTTAACATTTTTTTCAAATAGGTCACTTTTGACTCCTTTAAAAAAAATTTGAGTAAATAATTTATTTTTAACATCTATAACATGAGAGTATTTTTCTTCTATCATGCCATTTTTTATATAATGATTCATTTATATGTTTCTATGGTTATTTTAAAATAAAATGGTTTGTGCAATATTTTTTAAATATTTATTTTTTAAAAGTTATTTTCAATGTGATAAGGTTATTTTACTTAAGATGTTTTTAATAGTATTTTAATTGTATTTCCATACATCAATACAAAAAAACCATGATGTTACGTGTGCTTCATTAGGGATATATTTTAATTATACTAGACCCATTCATTCTCTATATGTATTATTATGGTTCAAAATAGATTTTAATGAAACATATTTATTTTTCATGGGTTAATATATTTATAAAAAGAATGGTATTTTTTAATATATAGCGAGATAATTACTTATCTCACCCCCAAATAATTTATTTTATATTTATATTGACATATATGATTTCATGTTATATTTAATTAAAAACCCTCCTTCCACTATTTTTGGAAATTTATGTTTTAAAATTTGGTTTTTAAAGGACAATGTATTTTGATATCCATAAGTGTTTTATAGAACATGAGCCTTATCCAAGTTGGTGAGGTCTCTCTAAAGTGCATCCACAAGACCAAGGATCAAAACTAGGTAGAGGCATAATATTAGGCTGCTATAGTAGTACTATAGTAAGTATTGTTTGGTACTGTGGTAGCCGAAACTATTCACCTTAGTCCACTAGTTTGGGCTTGGAGTCCTTAAGGCCTTTGGGTCACCCAGTCCTTCGAATGAGTAAGGCTTTCAGGACACCTTCAAGGCCTTCATGCAACCTCAATTCCTTCGAACCACCTGATGTGCATATTCCCAAATATATTATATATAGAACCCGCTCCAACAGAGGATTCAATAGTAGGGAAAAATCACTTGAGAATGGCTAAAAGATTTGGAAGAATGATAGGGTAAGTCATTTCCATCGTTACCTGGCCTATTAATCTCTGCACAAGATATCTATCTGAACTACCATGCAAATTTGGAGAGTTGATCACGATGCAGATGTTGGGGAGGGGTAGTTTCAAATAGTCATAGTCTGTATTATTTCCTTAAGACCTATGGGTCCTGTAATGTATCCATTCCTACATGAAATATAATATTAAGGATCCACTTCAACCTCTAAATGGTGGATTATCAATAATTAATAAAAAGTGAAGGCCTTCAGTATATTCATGAATATGTGTTTTATAGTTTTGTTGAAAATAGTTTTTAAATGTTTTTATTCATGATATAGTCCTTGGAAATTTTTATGAAGGCTCGAAACCCATTTTAGCTCATGGGTGAGCCCAATTTATATTATATGATAGGTTTTCCAAGATAGGACTCTAATGCAATGGGTAATGATTCTTTTTCTCTGGAAAATTATATGGGAAGTATACCATATGGTCAGTATAATTATAATGATTTTGTAAGGGATACATGATGATGATGGCCTAGGTAGTAACACGTTTTATTTATGGTTTCTATGTGTTTTAAAATTTTCCTTCAATCAAGGTTGGTATCACATTTCTCATGATAATTGATTCAATGAATCTTTCCTTTTTTAAATATATATTACATGATTGATGATATAGGTAATGATGGTTATAAATTCCATTATATTATTCCCATTCAGTGTGATTATATCAGCATACCCTTAATCGCATCCTACTCTAACTCATGAAATTCAATCATTAATGAATTTTTTTACCCTTATTAAGAATTTGATCTCACCCTTAAAATGTTTCCTTTTTTCCTAGAATATTAATAATGATGAAGAATGTTTTGATATAATAAAGGTTTAATATGTCAAATTTTTTTTGGGAGATGTTAAATATTAAATATAAAATATTAAAAGCTAGTTTTAGTGGAAAAAATACTCACATAAGGTCATTAGGGTTTTTTATGTAATAGTTTGTCCAAATTCTCAAAAATTGTAAGTCTTAAAGGTCTGTGGGTATGTAAGTGATCCAATATTTCCTTCTGATTGTATAAGTTTGGATGGAAGGTATTGTTTCAAATTTATTTTTATCTATGTCAGAAATGGAAAGTTTTTTTTGGTTTTAGCATAGGTTCATGAGTTCAGGTTCAAGGATGTTACTATTGGTATCATAGAAAGGTTTAAATAACATCATAGATTATTATGTCTCCATGTGAGGTCATATTAAGAGTTATTGATACCATTATGGGTTATAAATATTAAGTATGATCATAAGTTCAATGTCTTATACATGCATTTTAATATTTTATGTGAAGGAATTTTTAGGTTACTAATTGTTTTTGTAGATTTTTTGTTGGGTTGAAGTATATGTAATCTTAATGAGTGATATGAAGTATTATTTGAGATAATACGAATTGGCATTTTATTAACATAAATTTTAATTTTATTTATAACCAATATGTATTATTTAATAATTTATAATTATGCCTATATTTTGAGTCATGTAATAATGATTATGTAGTTTTAGAAAAAGGATAATGCACAATCTGGGTGAAAATATTTCACATTCGGAAAGGTCATGAGGTTAACCACACAACCAAAGGAAAAAAGGGCATTATTACTACCTTTGACCTCTGATAAATATAGTCAGTATGATTTTTCTGAACATAAATTATTTTGAAAACGAATACTATGTTGATTTTGTGAACATATGATTTATCATAGAGATGACCATGGGATTGAGAATTTACTTCATGATTAAGTGATTAATGTTATTTTGGAATATGTTCCCTATTTTTTGAATCTTATGTTGTTATGTTAAACATAATATTATGGAATTTTATTTGAGTAATAAATTTTTATTTTCTATTTTAATGAATATATGATCTTAATTTGTCATTATAGTTATTCAAGTTACTTATGGAAATTATTTGCATGTCTTAAATTTTATGTGATCAAGGAATACACATTTTTTGGTATGAAACATTAGGTGAGATTGACATTATTTGGATATTAGTTTATTTTGGAAGAATACGAGATTAAATAATTTTGATTATTGGGTTTAAATATTGGTCAATAATATTTTAATGAATTTTAAGGATAGTTATTTAGTGAATGATTTAGTTTGAACATTGGGTATTATTGTTGAATTTTTGAATTTAATATATTGTTTCTTTTTATAAAGTTTTATAATGTTCGGGGTTATTTTACCTTGTGCAAATAAATTTGGTGGTAATTAATGTATAAAGATATGATTAATAACTTTTGAATTTCGTATCAATTATGTTATTTGTTAAAAGTTTATTTTAGTGATTTAGGAATCAAAAATTCATCTTGAATAATCATCGTTATTATTAAAAAAATATGATTTTGGTGGAAATGGTAAAAGGATGAAATTATGCTTGAAAATAAACAATACATGCTTCTGTAATTAGGATATATGGTACGTAATTCCTCAACCTTGGAGAAAATGTCTTAAAAAATATTATGATATTACTTTCTTTTATGATGAATTGATGTTCTTTTTCACACCTCTTTAGTTTACAATTTTGTGGTCATTGAATTTATCATGAACATTCAATTTCTTATGATCAATTATCCATATAACTCTCTATAATTATTTGGACATTATTCTTTTCATTTATATTCATATGTTTACATCCCAATATTGTTTTCCTATTTGTAATCCTCATATGTTTTATCTAATACGACCTTTTTTCTTCCATTTATCCATTTTTAAGAGGAATTTTCTTTAGCCCCTTTTTTATAATGTGGGATTTCAACCGTGGTATACTAAAATATCAACCTTTGATTACTAATACTAAGTTCAAAATTTTGAGTCTGTCATTTTTTAAAGGTGGTAGAATATAATATTTTTGAATTATAAAAAAGGATACTATGATTGATAATGTGCATGACACACAACATCAAGTGTAAATGAAAAAATGAAATATTATTATTTAAATATGACATTAATAAACTAGACATTAAATTAGAAATTTTGAATACTATTAATTAAAATTTTAAATATATATGTAGGTTATATTCAATACAGAATTATTTATTAACACTAAGTAAATAAGCAGTCAAATTGTTTTTAGTAATTCCATTTTATTCATAAGAGATACAATTTCTTCAAAAATGATTTTTATTTTTTACAAGTGAATAATTTAACTATTTTTTGTAAATTTTAAAAATATTATTTTATAAAATAAATATACATGTTGTAATAATAATATAAAATTTATTCTATGGAGAAATGTTTAAATTTTTATAAAAATACTGATTGTTCAATCAATTTTTAAAATATTAATTTTGTTGTAAAAAAATATATTTTATTTTAATGTATTCAAAATTAAAATTATTTTATTTATTATATTTAAAAATTAATTATTTTTTTATGTTATTAAATCTAATTAAGTTTTTTAAATGCATTTTACACTTTAATTTAGTATAAAAACATTTTATATTTAAAAATGGAATTTTTCTAAAAAATTGTTTTTTCTAGTGTTTTTTTGGTTTAAATTTAAAATAATTTTTGATAATTATGTGTCTTGAATATTAAAAAATGGATTAAATATTTTTAATAAGGTTTTCCAAATCTTGAAAATTGGTCATGTTTATTTTTTGTCAACATGAATAGCAACATAAGTAAATTTTATTACCACAGTAAAGTGTAACTTGGTTAATTAATATTAAAAAATATAATTATAAAGACTAGAAAATGAATCTAAAGATTATGTTAGTTATTTTTTATAATTAAATCTCACCCTAATCATCCAATATTCATTTATATTGACTTTGTTCTTTTTATATGTGATTATAAAAATTATTATATATTATGTAATGAAAATTAAAAAAATGAAAAACAATATTATTTTTAATAACAATAATATTTTTATAATGACGATAAACAATTTAATTTTTTGTTACTAATGTTAAATTTAAATATAAATGATTTACCCCCTCGATAATTTATTTTAAATTTTTAATAAATAAATAATTACCTAAAATTATTACACAACACTGAGAGATTAGTTATCCACTTTATGGAAAAGAAAATAAATTCTATTAAAAATATAAAAGAAATAGATTTTTAGATAATTAATGGGATAAATTAAATTTATATGTTAATATAATATAATATTTATTTAATAAAATATTTGGTTCAAATTCTATTTATTTTCCTGATGTTATTAATGTCAATGTAATGAATAGTTTTAGAAAATGATATTAATGATATTTTATAATAAAATATATATAATTAAGTTATATAAAATTACTACAAATATTATATTCTTAAAATTGATTTTTATATTATTTATAATTAAATTTTTTTTCCATTTCTAACCTTTTTTTCCATTTAATATAACTATCATGCCACTGAGTGAGTAAAAATTCTTACTGAAGTGATATGTGTGAAAGGGGTCAATGTGGGGTTAAAACTAAAAGATATGCTTAAAAACATAGTAAAAATGATCTAATTTTTATTATCTAAGATTTTATTGAATAAAAATCCTCCTATATTAAAAATAAATTAGTTTTGAGTCATTTTGGAATGAAATTTTATTTATATTAATTTAATATTTTGAGAAATGCCATGAGTGCCCCTCCCCTCTCTTACCAAAGGGAATATCTTATTCTCTTTACATAACACTTAAAGAACCATTTGGTTCATAAAATACCTTCCAAATTACCTTGCATAAATCTATAATTACATCAAAGAGGCATTTTAGTTATCCGAAAACCATCCTCTTAAATCTTTTGGGGTAATCCATGAGAGGTTGTCCAAAAAGATATATCATTCTTAACTGATTGATTTTAATTTATTTATTCTTCCAATTAATTAAAATATTACTTAACCAAGAAAATATAATAAAATTAGTGTCCAAAACTATTTGATATGTGATTATATTAATTATATGACCTATATTAATCTCTAACCACCATCAAATGAGAAATGAATCCATCATTTTATGTGTACAACACACTACTACGTCATGGAATGATATAATCCATTTTCCATCACCATATCTCATGGATTTAATTAATGTATATATATTATTGTCATTAAATATGTATCATTTTTTAGAGATAATATAACACTTATTTTCTCACCCTTCCATTTACTGAAAAATGATAACGTCGATCAGGAATATGTGTATACTACCACCTCTCAAAAGTAATGTGATTCATTTTTCATCATAGCATCACATGGATGAAAAATATAATTGTATTTAAAGAAATATTATTATATTAATGACAATTATCACTATATTAATCTATAATTATTCATACCTTATTTTCAAAATGATCGTTGAAAATGGAAATGTTACTCATGCATATGTAGGGCCTATCGTCTTTATAAATGCAACATAGATCATTTTTCATAAACTTAAATAATGTTCATATTTATAATTATAATTTATGTATAAAAATTATAATTATTTAATTATTATTATCTTGGAGATTTTGTAATGAGGAACCTTTGACAACAGTCAACATACCAAATATGTTTTGAAATTATCGACCGAACATCCTCAAAACACCCGATGTGGACTTAAGTGATTTCATAATTAAATATGTCATTGTAATAAATGAAAATAATAGATTATTTATAGGATATTAATATATTAAAATGATTTTAAGAAATCAAATAATTTAAATGAGTCTATTATATAGGTGTTTAAGGATATATATATAATTTCTAAACTCAAGGTAAGAAATTTCATCCAAATTTCCATTCATTGAGAAATATTTATTATCATAAAAATAATAAATTTTACATGGTTCATATAATTCACATTTACTTATATAATTAATACATCATGATATTTTACATTGAAATTAGAATTATTTTATCCAAGGGTTTTTGAATTGAAAGTTACCATATAGTAAAGGGTTTCTTAACTCAATATCTTTTTATTGGGTTATAAATCTACTTCATTGAATATGTTATACGTTGATTATGTGTGAATTGATCCATAAATTTATTTATTTTATATATAAAATTTATTTTTGGTAGATATACAATTGTTATTAAAATAAATCAATTTGTTAATTATCGATTCAATGGTATTATCTTTGTAATGGATATTGGTCTCAGTTTCTATTTCGTTGGAAAAAATGTTGATTGTATGCACTGAACATCTTTTAAGAGGTTCATATTATAAGGCCCCAGCCTTAAACATTACTTAATATTGAATTAAATGAATAATTCACATTGAGGATCTTTTTAGGTTTATAGTTTTAGAGAATTAGAACATAACTATTACATCTCAAAAGATTACAAAGTAGACACTTTTACTATGTTTCCATAGAATAAAAAAACTCTTAAAAAGAAACATGTCTAGTTCCATGTTTTATATAGCATGACATTCACTTGATTCCATCCTTGACCCTATTCCACATTAAGTCCTGTGAAAAACATTTCAAAAAAACTTGGGGTGAGCATAAAATGCTCAGTAAGGGATACACAAATAATAAAAACAGTTAGTTTATCAAAACAACAAGTAAACCATGTATACTTTAACAAAGTAATACTTTTTACCTTTATGAAGTAGTAAAAACTCTCCACTGAATAAAAGATCATTACTTACCCTTTTGTACCCAAAAGATTACCATAAAACCCATAAAAAGATCACATAACATATAAAGGTAACATGGTACATAAACATACTTAAGTGGAATAACCATACGGTCGACTTCCACACATATCTCTTAATAGAATAGCCATACGGCCAACTTCCATACATACTTAATGAAATAGCCATAAGGCCGACTTCCATACCCAATGCATTGGAAGTTATAACGTAACCACCCGTCCTGGTATTCACGACACCACCCGTCATATGGTTTATCACGTAACCACCCATCAAATGTCCAAGTACCACTATAAAATCATAAGACATAAAACAAACATAATGGAAAGAAAACATTTCCACACTTTGATCACAATATATCAATCAAATATATTGACATAAAAAATCCATTATAAAAACCATTTTCAATACCAAAATACATAAAAGAGTATATGTTATTTATTTCATTTTAGAAACATCACGGCTTGTTGAAGAAGCCAAAGACCAAATAATACTCGCGGCGGCGGAAAAGGTCGTTGTCACCGCGTACGTTAAAGAAAAATTCCTTTTTGTCATTATGTAAAACACATTGTAGAAAAATATTCCGTTTGTATAAAAGTAAAAGTCAAAGGGGTTTATACACCGTATGAAATAAAGTTGTGTATAAAACTAAATATGCCTCAATGAAAGGAGATTGAGACGAAGTCCATTACCTCGGGTCTGACTTGACTCGATCGTTCTTTAACGTCCTGAATAGTAAACTTGAGTTAATTTTTATTTACTTAAGAACCTTTTTCAAGTTCATTATTCCTTTTATATCAATTATTTCCATGTTATAAACATTATGTAACCATTTAAGTTAATAATGTTTGTTTTGTCAATATTTGGTTCTTAAGTCGAAAGTGGACTTCTTACAATTACATGTTGTTCATGTGGTCAAAGGTTCATTATATCCAGAATGATATTCATGATTTGGATATCATATATATCATATATATACAGCATATACATGTATTTATAATATTACATAATCATTTAGAGGTAAGAAATGAAATGCACCGTTCATGGAGATGGTAAGCCGTACGTACGCATGAACGCTACTTTCATTTCTTTGTCATATTAATGGAATTAAAACTAAATGAGAGGTATGTATATTTTAATTCCAGAATTATATTCATCATTTAGATGTATCATTCATCATATATATCCATTATATACATGTACGTTTAACAGTACATTATATTTGGGGATAAGAAATGAAATGCACCGTTCATGGAGACGGTAAGCCGTACGTACGCATGAACGCTACATTCATTTATATCTCATACTTTAATGGAAAAAAATAATAATTATATAGAGGTATATTATAATTCAAGTATAACATCATATATAATAACTTTAAATCCATCATTTATTCATCCCACATATGGCATTAATGAATCAAATCACTTTGAGGGGGCGGTAGTCCGCACTTCCTTAAATGAAGATATCACGTTACCCATAATGGAAACCATAAAGGTATACCCAAAATGAAAAATATATAAGATTAAGGAAAACATAAACATATTATATATCATATATAAATATATTGTCATCTTAATGGCCACCTTTGAAGGTGTTAAAAGAATGTTGAACAATCATCGTTTCGGGAGGCATAAATTCGCCATCCACGGAAACAGTATGTTCTTTAACCATTAGATGTAGGTGTTTGTAAGTGTAGCTCGAATCCTTCTTAAAACAACATCCTAGTATATTGAGTATACTGGAGTTGTTACAAAAGAAAATAATAAAAAGATTTTAGGGGGTTGGAGAATCAAAATAAAACAAAAGGACTCAAAAGAAGACATTACCTTAAAATCGGGTAACTCCCTTTGGTTTGAGCTCAAAGGAATCCTTGGGAAGACTTCTGCCCAAAGTGAGGCTTCAATGAGTAAGATAGGGAAGTGGGGAAACAAAATGGGCAGGGTTTGTCTTATACAAAGGCTTTTGGAGTGTGGGTAAGGTGGTAGAGGTGGGGGCCTTTTATAAGAGGAGAGGAGGGGCACTCTTGTAAAGTAAAGAAAAGTCACTTTATTTTAAAATGGTATTCGGATTTAAGAGGTCCCACATTGATATAATTCGAGGGTAAGGTGATAAGAGTTCTAAATCCACCCATAAAATAGGTTTTGGACATGTGTAGGTCTTATATTTTACATTATCTTTCCATTTTATTTAAATCCACTATTAATTTGGTAATCGCTGCATCATCATGATGTCTTAAATAATTTAATTTATTTAATGTCTAAAAATTATATAAAAAATACTATAATGTAGGAAATATTTTTATATTTCCAATGACTATTTATAGTCAAAAATATGACTTGTATATCCCCATATAAAAAATGTTTTAGTAAAACATTTCATGTTTGTGTCATTTTTTACTTTAACATTAAATAAAAGGTATTTATGTCATTTTCCAACCAAAGTGGATCCATGGGGTCCCCAAGTTGACCCATGGATTTTCATGGGCGGCCATGACACATCCAATGAGGTTAGGACATGTGTCTAGTTCATTTAATTTTATTAAAACATTATTCTTACCTTAAACTTCACTAATTACCTCTAATTGCGATTAAGAACTTAAGAGTTACTATTCACCAAAAAAAGTTATTTTAATCTCATTGAACCAGATCTTAATTATCAATGATTACCATGTATGCCGGATTTTTGAAATTCAAAACAAAGAGGTGGTGAAATTTCATTTAAACGGAAAATCAGTTTTTTAAGTACCACTTAGTGGTTTCACTATTCATTAAAAATTGAAGTTTTTCAGAAAAATACCAAAACTTCACCCTAAGCTATATTTGATATTCAGAATTCAAAAATGAAGTCCATTTTAAAAAATTCAAAACATTTAAGTCACATAAATTAATTTAATCATTAATTCCTGCTGTCATGACAAATAGCGTGTTTTTATGAAACAATAAGTATCAAAAGATTGACACTAGTTTAAGTCCGATTTCAAAGTGAAATTATTTCCAACGACCACAATTGGATTTAATGGTAAAAATATATTATAAGTTAACTTTAAAACCAATTCAAAAGATAATATAATCATATAAATAAATTAGATTAAAAAGAGGTTTTGAATTAAAATACAACATTTTTCACTGTTCATTAAAAAAATGAACTTTATCAGAGAAATACCCAAAAATTTACACAAAGTAAATTTTGATGTCCCGATTCTAAAGAAGAGTTATATTTGGTCCAATAGAATTTATAAGATTGATCAAAACTATATTTAATGACGGTTCGCTGTCAAAAGGTGATAAGTGAACCCTTAGTGAAAATTAGGGTATAAATGCCTAAAATCGAGTTCTTTCTATATTTTAGGCCTTCATCTTTTATTGGATAAATGTAAAAACATTTAAAAAACATATATAATCATATATTAGTTAATTCTATCCATTCCCTCCAATACAACGGCTACATGTTAACTACCATTTAAAATAATATTATTATATTACTAGTGTGCAACGTAAGTTTTCAAAGGAACTCATCGTTGCATATCAGGTATGCTATCGAACATAGAAACCCCTTGAAAGTAAAATTAATATTTAATTCGTAAATATTAATAAATATGAAAATGTTTTATTCATTATTTACCTGGGTTGTTACACATATACTTCTACTTTGATATTTAATATCGTTAATATCCTTATTTTCAAGATATCTAATGTTTCATGTTATATTATTTATTCACGGTCTTATGATTGAGGAGTTACCAAAGTGAAAATGACTTACGTTTCGATCTCATTAATTTTTGTTATTGTTTATGTTCATTTCTCATTGAGGATAAATAGTAAGATATTAGTTTTTGGAACCACACATATTTTATTATCCTCTTTTTATGAATTTTGTTTACATTATTAATTCGAGTTTCCTCACATATTTATTAAAGAAACATCAAGAAAATCATTTGTAAGTGATTCACATATTGTTTCATTTTTTAGGTCAGAATATTTCTATTATATATCCTTGTCTTCTAAAAAATTTCCAAAATTTTATTTTCTAAAAATAAATGATTTAATAAATATATTTCACAAGATCATTTTAATTCATTTAAAATATTTTAAAAATATAATTTATTAAAAAAATTTCAAATTATTTAGTTTTGAATCCTTTTATAAAACAATTGAAAAGAATATTTATTTTTAAAAAAGACAACATGAACAGATGTTTCCAAAGTCATTACCATTACATTATTTTAATATTAAATTATAAGTTTTTTGAATTAGTTTTAAAGAATTTTTTTTCAAAATATTCCGTAATTTCTAATTTTTTAAAATTTATTTCCAATGTGAAAACTATATTTAAGTAAATAAGGGTTAACATAAGATTTTAATTGTAATTTAATTCATTAATTCCAATAATCCTTGATGTTACTTATACTCTAATGTGGATATTTTTTTAATGATACCATACTTATTATTTCTATTAATGTATTTTTATTCATTAAAAGTGATTTTTATGAAACCCATTTACTTTACATAACTTAATCATGTTTTGAAAGGAATAATCTATTTTAACATATATATGGATAAAAATATTCCCTCTACTATAACAATTATTTATGTTTGTGTTACCTTATATGATTTCATTTTTTCTTTAAATAAAATCCCTATTTATCCTATTATGTAAGATTTATAAATTAAAAATGGGGTTTAAAAAATAAAATGATATTTCAATATTTCGAACCATTTTTCGCATGGGTTTAACATATATTTTCAAGGGTTTTATTCATGATATGGTCACTGGATATTGTTAATTAATGGTTGAGACCCATTATAGCTCATGGATGATCTCTATATAGCCCATATGATGGGTCTACCAATAAATAACACTAAAGAATTTGGTAACTATTATGTTATATATATAATTTTATTGGAAGATAGTCATATTTTTATTCCAATATTTAGGGTTCGATAAGAGTTATATGATGATTATGTACCAAATAACCAACATGTTTTATTTATACTTTATATAGGTTTTAAACATATCCTTTAATCAAGGTTGATATCACATTACCCATGACTATTGATTATATTGACTCAATACTTTGTTAAATCCTTATGCCATGATTGATAATCTAGGTATTGATGGGTATGAATTCCATTATTTTAAGCTCTTGAACTATGAAAATTTCATGTCACCCTTGTCCCCATCTTACTCTCTCTGATGGAATTCAATTTTTAATTTCTATGATTACCCTTACTATGAATTTGAGATCAACCTTATAATTTTTCCATTTTCTCATATTATAAATAATGATGATAAATTATTTTATTTTATAAAGGACTCATATGTGATGAAATTTATTAAACATTTTGAAGACATAATATGGAATATGAAAGGATGAGTATAATGGAAAAAATAATCACATAAAGTCATCAGTTTTTTATTTAATAGTTTGTCCTAATTATCTAAAACTCTAAACATAAAAGGCTATTCATTATGTAAGGAATCTAATATTTTCTTTTGATATTGAATGTTTTGAATGAAAAAATTTGGTTTGAATCTTTGGATGTCAAAGAAAGAAATGTAAATTTTATGTTTTTACAATAGGATCTGGATGTATGAGTTTATGGGTGTTGTAATAATGTTTATTATAGTGGAAATAATTTTATTATGTCAACTAAAATGATGCTTATTTTTATTTCAAACCAAAATAAAACTGAAAGGATCCTTTTAAATACATTATGGAAAGAGATGAACTAATTTTTTAAAACAAAAAAATTAATTAGATTTTGAAAATGTTAAGATTTTATTTTAAAGTTAAAAATTATATTTTTATATGAATTATAATGCTTATATAATATATATTGGGTCTATAAAAATGTTTTATAAACTTTCATGTTATTTTTATATCACAATTACTTTATATAATTGATAGTTTGGTAAAATCAGGATTTTTTATTATTCACCAAAAAATGAAATGTCTCAAAAATGTGTCAAATTATTCAACCTAATAAAATTTTTAAAGGTTAAATTTAAAAATATAATTAATTTCATCAAAATAAATTTATAAAATTCTATATTTTTGGTTTCAATAAAATTATTTTACTAAATGTATTTCCAATATGATATCATTATTCAAGAAATAAAATATTACATACTATAGTTGAATCTTGGGAATTATAGTGGTGTACAAGTAGATACATATAAATGGGTTCTTGTTTCTACTCTACCACGATGAAAAATATAGTAAAGGGTCATATTAGTTCCATTTCACTAAATTTGAGTAGAATAAACAATGGTATATTTAATAAATGAAGATACCATTTTATATAAATTTAATTATTATTGGATAAATTATATGAATTACATAGGATGAATTGTGATTTCATATTTTAGAATAATAATTTCTAAATTTATAAAATTAAAAAAATATCATTCTTCTTATATGGATCTATTTATCCATGTGAAAATTAAAATGATTCGTCATCTATAGATCATGTTTAGAAATTATTCATTATTAAGTTGAAAGAGTAGGTTTTCGTTAGTGAAGGATAGAATTAAGAGAAAATAATGGAATATATATATAATAAAGAAATAATAAAATAAATTTCAATTTTAAATAAACTAGATAAGGGGAATATAACATTATTTATGGTACCAAAAATTTCAAATGAGTTTTAAATATTCTTAGTTCGAAGTGTGTCTTAATTACTGAATGAAATTTATAGTTGTAATTTCTCAAATGTTATAATGAAAAATATGAATTAATTAAAAAAATGAATAAAAATTAAAAAAAAAGAACATATTTATTTTTAGTAAAATGTGTAGTAGTATAATGATTAGTTGAACAATATCAACATCAATTTTGAAAAACCCATATAAGTTGTTTCTAAAACCTTGGAGAGTGGTGAGGATGATACAAAAAATCAAAGATTTTTTATACAAATTATGATCATAAAAAATATAATTATATATATTGATATTGTTTTGAAAACTAGATGATTAAGAGTGAGGATTACTCATATAGAATGAAGAATAATAGTGTTGTATAAAAAACAGAAGCCCATATTTCATAATGATTTTGAAATTGGGATTTAAAGAAGAAATATACAAAAATGACTACGTGAAATTTTGATTAATATTTTTCATATAGAGAGGAATATATTCAAAATACCATATAATTTTAGTTCAAAAATTAGTTTTGAGATCAATGGAAAAAATGATAAATTAATGTTGATTCCATAATCAACACATTTAGATGTTTTCTCTCATAGATTTTAATCTTTCATCTATTAGGGGGTTATGATTCTTATATACCAATATAATTAATGTTTTGGTTAAATGTGATATAGTCCAAAAATTATAAAATATTTTAATAGAATAATTTAATGGTGGAAAACCAACTCAAAGAAGATAAGTTAGAAAATATTTATAAAATTTAGGTGATGTAAGAATAATGACTCTCATATTTTGAATGATGTTTGTAATATATGTGTTTTTTTATATTACTTTTTTAATAATTTCCTTATCAATTTTTCATTATAGTAGAGTGTGAATAATAATCAATGTTTTAGGAATAATTGGAAACCTATTAGTGGAGAAAGGTCTAATGGTGGATGTATAATTTATAGAATATTAAGACTACCATTCATATATTCATCATAGTGTGCATTAAAATAATTTTATGGTTTATATAATTATTATTTAAGGAACTGATATGTGAAACTAAGGATCAACTACATTGTGTAATGGCTGAGAATCAAAAATAAAAAGGTCGGACTAAATGTATAATCATAGTAATATGTTTAAGTTGAAGTGTACTATATTTTTTAATGGTTTGAAGTATATCCCTATTTTTTCATAACTATGTGACAAAGGTATAAAATTAATTATTAATAATGGAAAATATTTGATGAATTGGTAGAATCATAAATGTTTTAGAAATTTCAGATAGTATACAAGCGAAAACTAATTTTAAGTGACACAATATAATAATTTATATCACTAGACCATGATTAAAATAATGATGGGTAGAATATATGTATTAGACAGTTTGGAAAAATCTTTATGATTTTGTGGAATGAAGGATAAAATTCTTTTGATATGCCACTATTCAGTAGGGAGAAACAATAGAAGTGTTATATATAATTAAATGTTGTTTTTATGAATTTTATATATAAATTGGTATATACATGAACAACTTATCCGATATATATTTTATATTGAAATATTGGTAAATTAAAAAATAATAAATCGATAATTTTTCATTACTTACTAATTTAACTTGGATCACGTGAATCTTATTCATGTGTATCCAATCTAATGAATTTATAAGGATTAATTGTATTAAGATTTTTTCTAAAATATAATTTGATTATCACCTGAAAAGGAATTATTTAAATAATTAGGTTTAATATAAAATGGAAATGTTTCAAGAGTAGTTAGTGATGTATAAAATTAACTACGAGTATATTTCACTGTATTCCCCTCAACTAAATGGTGTGGATAAGAGGAAGAAAAAAACCCCATTGAGATTAATCATACTATATGGGAGGAACATGGTGATTCTAATTTAATTTTTAGTAATGAAATTGGGATAATAGTCCACATTCAAAAACATTATATATATCATTCATAATATTATATGTATATTTATCAAATATTTTACAATATAAAATAAATTTAACATTATTTTAGAGAGTTTGGTATTCCAATTATAATCAACGTGAAGGGTACCAATATGATAAGTTTTTATTGATGAGTAATTAGTGGATTTTTATAATGATACTAAAAAAGAGGAATGAGATACCAATTCTAAAATATGTATCCAGTCATGTATTTTGATAGTGTTGATGTGAGTGTGTAAGAATACTAATTTAATTTGTGTAAAAAGAAAAAATACTTTCTAAATGTGTTATATATGGTGATTTTTTTATTTTATAGAGTATTAGAATTTTAATAAATGATAAATATTCAAGTGAGGGGAATGAAAAAATTATTGATGAAACATTTTCCAGTGAATAAGAATATATAAATTATATTTAAACAATGTTGATAATGTACAAGGTGGTACATAAAATCATTAGTGACTATGGACAAATATTTCAAATGAGGAGGTATTTGGGGATAGAATCCAAAACATTTTTTATTTCACAAGTTTAACCAACATGTATAAATGAATCATTTGAGGTCAAAGAGTTAATGTTTTCCATAATAATTAATTGGGTCATATTTTGATGAAAAATAAGAGGTATTTAGTTCCTAATCCAAAAAACAATATTTTTTTTGGAATAAAGTTAATGGTGTATAAAAAATTGAATAATAATTGGGTGGATATGAGAAACATAAAGTGATTTTTTGAAATTATTATTCTCTAGTAAAATTCATTATATTCAACGACACATTTAATCTAGTTTAATTTTTAATATTCATAAGGATATAAATTTATCATTCTACTCCAAGAAGATACATTATTTTTCAATTGGATATCATATAGACCTTCCTAAATGGTAGATAAGAATAAGGCATGAAAATTTATATTTTCAAAGGATTAATTCTTTGATGTTATGGTATGTATGTTTCCAAATTAAATATATAACTATTTGTGTTAAAAACACATGTTAGAGCATTGTATTTGAATTTTAATCATGTTAAAAGGTAATAGATTTTAAGAAATAGAGAGTTAATTGAAACATATAAATAAGTTTTAAATGATAAATATCTCATTATTATTATCTATATTGATGATACAATACACTTTGGAAATGAAGAAAGTAATTGTATGTAATTTCATATCCAAATAAAGGTTATGATTGAAATATTGATGTTTTGGGAGATGATTCACTTGTTCAAACATCTAATTTATTAAGTTGAGGATCAAATTTTCCATTATAAGTTTTATTATACCAATGAGAATAATAAGTGTTTTGTAATAGTGGATTTGAAGGCAATTCCTAAACAATGTTTTTATGGGAACTAAATATTCAATGGTTGAATGTGTAAACAATTGATCAATATAAGTTTATAAAACATATTCGGTGTTTTATCTACTTGATATATTCATGATTATATATTTTCGATGTTATTACATCATGTTAATTCTCTCAAATTTTACCTAAGGTGTCTCATTTCGTACTTATGAAAAGGATCCTAAGGTATATTATTGGTACTATATATTTTCTATGATTTATAAAAAAATAATATATATTGATAAGATGACGTGAATAAGGATAGAAGTTATTATAATAAGAATTTAGTATCTATCAGATGTTCTTATTAAGGTATTGGTGTATTATATGGAACAAATAGAATAATAACTTGATAAAATTGAGAACTATATAAGTTGTAAATTTTTTTCCTCAAAAGAAATAACTTAGTAATGGGGATAGAGAAACAATCTAAGGATCTCAAGTTGTATATGGAGTTAACATTGATGATGGACTGTGATACTAAAAGATACATAAATATTTCAATAAATATAATTATTAATTATTTTTTAATGAACATTTATATTGTGTACCATTTCATCCAGGAATTGGTGAAAGCAGGATTTATTAATATAAATTAAGTTCCTTTAAAGTATCCTGTAGTTGAGTTATTTATAAAAACATTTCTCATGGATTCATTTCATGTGCGGAGGATGATGATATGAGTTGATCCTAATAATTCCCTAGGAAAATATATTGTTTTGATTTCTCATATCTAACATTTTATTTTTATTTTTGTTAACAAGTTTTGAATGTATAAATATAATTCCAATGACATATATTTTTCCTAATAATTGGATAAGATATATTATTGAGGCAGAGATTTAAAAAGGGTAATGGTGTGAGATCAATTTATATATGTGGTTTTTTGTTTGTGAAACTAGAAGATCAAAAAAATTATATGTTCTATTCATTAATTTTTAAAATTTATTTTTTGTGTATGTCTTTATGAAATGAGTTTGGGAAATATAATGGATCTCTTTTTATTGATAAGAGATGTATGTGAGAATATTGGATGTGAATGTGAGTAACAATTATAAAAATCATTAGGTTCATTGATTATTAACCTTTTTTCATACACTAAGTACACTAAAATATTCTTATAATAATTGATTAATGGTTGATGTCTTGGATTATAGGTTATTTAGGTTTATTAGTTAACAAAAAAGCTAAAGAGTAATTTTTTTCATGAAGAAGATTTTTGAGTTGATATCTATATCTTAGGGGATGTTTGAAATAAAAGGGTACTTTTTTCTAATGTAGATAAAATGGGTATGTTTAGAGATACTATTTATCTACTTTTTATATTATATATATCATATTAAAGCTCAAATGATTCATGTGTTTCAAAGGAGGTCAACATTTCTTAAAGGATCATAATATGATTATTGAGTTTATAGAAGTAAAATCATGTAGAATTTAATGTTGGAATTGACTTGAGAAGTTTATTAGGAATAAAATTCCTTGTATTTTAGAAAACTTTGTCATGTTTTATAAATTATAAAAATAACCATTTCCATTTTCGATAAACTTGATGGAGTGGAAATTATAGTTCCTAGAGATTTTTTTAAAAAATATTTTAATTCCATAGGGAATCAAACAATACCATGGTTTGATGATTTTGGATATATTAGTAAAATAAATGCTCAATATTAAAGTTTAATAGTTCATGGTGATATTCTAAATTAATATAAAATAGGTAATGATAGTGGTTTGTAGATAAATAAGATAAAAAGTTATTTAAAGATATAATTATTTATTTACCAATCTCAAGGTTTTTTATGAAGAAAGTGGTTCTTCAAACCATTTTAAATTTTATATTATAGTTTTATTGGGAATAAAAACATTTGAACAAATATTTTATGGTTTCTCTATTTTGTAAATAGTTTTTAAACATAATAAATTTAATTTGAATATTTCATGTGGTAGAATAAAAACACTTTATGCTTCACCTCACCACAATGTGGTTCGACATGGAATTAATATTTGAGTTGGTTTGATTATGCAACCTAGAGTGTTCCATATATACAACTATATATTATTCAATAATATCTTTAAATCAAATAAATTGTGATTTGGGGAACAAGTGTAATTTTATAGTTCAAATTCAAGTAGTATTTGAAGTAGAAGTTGTGATTAATGTGATGTTTTGAATTTGAATTTCAAAAATCAAATAGGTTGATGAAGGGTGTTGCAATGGGAGACTATAGTATGAATCAAATAAAAAATGAGGTTAATAATAGTGAGTTTATCAATAAAAATACATCCAAATAATATGATAATAAGTCTATATTTTCACCATCAATATTTTTATAAGAGGAATCCTCAGAAAGTTGACATTAACAACATACATTAAAAAATATGGGTTCCTTTAACATAGTAGTGTTATAAAAAGTTTTTTCTAATTGATGGATGATAATAGATTTATTTTCATATCAATAATTATTACAATAAGAATAAGGATTATGTTTGTTAATATAATTGAGGCATTAATTGATTAAACTTTTTGTATTTTTGAATATTAAAAAGAAGGGAATAGGTTGTACTCTATTGATTTTTTTTAAATATTCTTATTATGGGATGATGAGACACTTTTTTGTAGCTCCAAAAATATATTATATATAATTTATTATTATTTTTTCATATTATTCAATAGAATTTTATTAACTTCAAGATAATTTTCACTATTAGGGGAATTAGAATAATCTCTTCCCATTTTAACAACTAGATGGTACTAGTTGAATTTATCAGAATGAATAATACAATTTTTTTACCAAATACATAACCATTCACTTTTAGCAGTGAAACAAATATATAATTTTATTCACTATGGTAATGTTAATATGTAAAATAGGTTACAGAATTAAATTTATGAATCTTAAAAAAATATTTTTCAAATGGAAATTTTTAGATTATAGCTCGATTGAATTTATCTTAAAAAGTTACTATTATTGATTTTTGAGATATCATAAAATGTGTCTAAACACTAATTCACCCCCAAGTCTCAGATTTATTTTGATGAATATATAACACCACATATATAAATAATTTATATGTTAATTAATTCTCTATATACAATATTTATGATCACTCTAATTATTATTAAAAATATATATTCATTTAATTTTAACATTTTGTAATTAATTTTTCATAAAAGTCATTGAGTGTTGTTCATTATGAATATATCAAATTTTCTTTGGTATGGTGATATAAATAAATATATATATATATATTTTTTAATTTCAAAAAATTTATAAATTCTATCATAATATGCTGATAAATTTCTAAAAGTAAAAAAACTTCATGATAATTTCATAAATATATTTTTTACCAAGATAAGGGTTATAGTGTATCATTATTTTTATAAATTTTCAATCCATAAATAATTATTTTAATATATATATTTATTTATTAATTTCCCCACTATAGATTCTAAATTATGAAATGAATTCATAAATAATACTATATTAAACCTTTTATAATATTATAATGTTTTAAATTTTGATGTTAATATGGATTAGACTCCCCTAAAAATTATACCTATGTTTTGATTGTATAAGATTATTTTTATACTATATATATCAAATGCTTAACAATGTTGGTAAACTATGTTTTATGATTTTTTTTAAAAAAATATAATGGTTTTAATTTTTAATGTGCAATTGACCACTGTGGGAAAATGTAAATATCTAGAAAAATTAAATTCATATTGAAAATACATTAAAATAGTTTTTTTGTGGAACATTGTTTCTTTTAGTGATTATGATTGTGATAAAAGGTCCTTGTTCCAATAATTTGATATTATTTGTATAATAGTCCTATTACTACATAATAAACCTCTTTTTTGACACATATTATGAGGATATGAGTTTCATAAGAATTTTTGTGGATATATAAGACTCTCTCCATGTATGATTGATAAGAAATAGAATTGAATAGATTTATTTATTCCTTAATGATTGACTTTAACTGAGTAACCATGTTCTCGGTTCCACCAACATGACTTAGTGGAATGTATATGTTTTAAAAATAATGAAAGAGGAAGGAATCAGTTTTTAAGGAGTTATAATAGATCGTGATTTTTTGTTGTGAAATGAGGTGGATTTCATTTCCTCTATAAATAAAAGTGTGACAAAAAGAGTGAGATATTACAACAACAGTGATGTTAGGGTGGTGGTTTTGGCATCATGGAAATTATGGGTGAAGTAGTTATCAAAGAAATCTTGGAATGAGCTAGTTATTATGTTGATTTATAATAGATGGAATCTCGATCTAGAGTGATGAAAATAATTTCCCCAAAAAATAATAAACCTTATAATATTTTATGGACGTATAAGACACTATGTGTAAAATAGTTTTCTATATGGACTAAGGGTATTTAATTACACAATCAATTTGAAAAACCATTAGAATATTTCTACATAATATAAGATACATAGAAAAAGAGAATAGGTTAGATGTAATGAAATTTGTTATGAAATAAGGGATTTACCTGTTAATATAAGTGGTGCCATTTTTGTGTTTCCTAAAAAATATAAATCACACGCACCAATGTTACTATGTGGAAATAGAGGTCCAACTCAATTTGGGGTGTTCCATATAGTTTACCACATGATTTTCCCCAAGATCCACCACATGGTGTACCTGAAGGGATAAAACCTTGCAATAATTGTCTATACATTGGGAATAGTTAAAAATGTTCACCTTATTGCCATTTTTTGTAAAATAATTGTCTATTTTATTAATTTTTCTACATATATCGTTTTTCTGAGTTGTTATTTTTTTGTTATTAATAAAATAAAATCTGAATATTAAATATTTAAACATTGAATTTTGGGATGATTTAGTCTTATAAAATTCTAAGAATACCATCATGTTCACATAATATATTATGACACAATAATGAATTTAGTTAGTCCATTTAGATCAATTATTTAAAATAATTTCTTAAATTATTATTTTTTATTAGGATAATGAATCATTTATCTTATTATAATTTATGGAAATTAAAAAAAATATGCTTTAAGAGGGCATAATATTTTTTTAATAATAAGAATCTATATTTTTCATTAATTATGTACATTATTAGGTTTTGATGAAATTCAAAATAACTATGGAAAATATGAAAATACACTAGATTTAACGAGCTATTAACCCTTAATGATTTAAATGAGATACAAAATTTTGATAAAAAACATTTGATATCAGTTTTTTTATATGAAAAAACTATGGTTTGATTCTCATGATTACCCATATTCTAAAATTAGTTATTATACTTGGTGCGAGTTTCCCAACGGTCATGTCACGAACCTTCCCGGGTCGACCCTGAACCGGTCACTCGAGTCGGTCCGCGGCAAGTCCCGAGGAGCGTTCCCGATCGCCCCAGGATAACAACAAGTGCCGGGCATTAAAAATTTCAATCGTTGGGAACGATTTCAGCCCAAACTAAAAACAGGATCACAAGAACAAATATAAACTAAACAAACAGACGATCACTAAAGACATAAACAAAACTACACCACGACATACCTCCACGTGACCTCGCGGGTCACCACCCAACTACTACCAACGTCGCTCCCTCACTGAGCGACTCAAGCCAGGAAAACCTGAACACAAGAAACCTGCAACTGAAATGGTAAAAGATAGGCATGAGCACAAAAGTACTCAGTAGGTGAGCCCCACAACAAATCCCAAAGCACTTCCAATAAATAAAGAATCCACCTAATCCAGGTTTGAACTACAATGTATAAAAGTATGATTTCATAATGCTTTACTTGAAAATCAAACACGAGACATTTCTCTTATTCTTTTTCAAAAGTTGGTTCCCTTTCATTAGTTTTAAACTCATTATAAAAAAAACAAAGTGTTACATTTTCAAATCTTACACAAAGAGAATAATGTATTTTCATTTGAAAACCATTTTCCCAAAGTCTAACAGTATAGGCTATGAAGGATGACTGAAAGTAAACAAGTAGGGAAAACAAGTGCAAGTAAAGGTAAACAAGCAAGGAAAACAAAGTGCAAGTAAAAATAAACCAGAAGTTATTAGCAATAACCATGGGTGATCCTAAACATCCCTTGAAAACCCCTGGACGTACTCGAGTTCAGACTACCTACTGACATGGTACTCCATTGTCAATAACCAACTGGCCACCCTAACCGCCAACCAGTGGCACGCCCCACAAGGCCTTACCTACCAAGGGGGGACTAAACCGTCTAATCGAGGTTATCCAGCAACCGTCACTCGATTCTCTAAAGGATTCCCAGGAACCCATGGTGGTTTTAATAACACTGTGTAAGTGGGAGGCCCTCGCACGCGTGACTTATCGCACCGCACTTTCCAACCCCTTACACGAACACCGCTACACGACATCCCTCGAAGGGAAGTTCCTCTGTAGAGATTCCCCATAAGTACGTACATTATATACATATGTATAATCACTTCACATTTAATAAAGTGCCAACCGGGCCATCATATCATTTACATTTTGACCATTTAATACTAAAGCATTTCTAAAGGGACATGACACACGCCATTACATTGAAAACCAAAAACACACTTAGAACATTATTTAAGAAACTCAAATAAGCATATTAAACCTAGAACACATTTGTTTCACAAGTAGAGTCACTTCCCAACAACCAAACGCACCCCACTTTTATCAAGAGCCAAACGGTCCTTTAATCACTTTTTTAAGGAATAATATTTCTCAAATTAAATCCAAACTTTTAATAACGTGTCAAAAGAAAACATTTTTCAACAACCAAGAACCACACATAAAGTTTCCAAAAAAACAAGTTTAAAGGTCATACGACATTTCCTCTAATCAAAGTTCTAAGCAAACCACCATTTTCCCTAAACAATACACCTACTAATTTATACACACCAAAAACATTTCAAAACACAATTTCACATTTCATAAAGAACCATTTAGCAATATTACCATGGAAGCACACAATTGAAACCAAGAAAGCACTTTCAATGAACGCTAGAATTTAAATAGCTTTTATCAACAGATCACCACACTATAAATAACTACTTAATATTACTTTTAAATTTACTGAAACTCAGTGAAAAGACAAGGAATAAATAAATTCTAAATTTAAAGGAGAGTGTGATGGGAGACCTACCTCAAGACGCAGCTCGGAACGAAAAATGACATGGCGCAAAACTCCCGTTGCGTAATGGTCGCACCGTATTGCTTCGTCAAACAGGTCCTAAAACAATAGACCGTTAGACAAGTTCCACAATAGTAATAACAATAATAATAATAATGTAAAAATAATAATAATAGTGATAACCATAACAAAATAATAATAACATAATATAATAATAATAATAATAATGTAGTAATAATAATAAGAACATAATAATAATAATAATAATAATAATAATAATAATATTAATAATATAATAATAATAATAATATAATAATAATAATAACGTAATAATAATATAATAATAATAATAAAAATAATAATTTAGCATAATTATAATATAATAATATATTAATAATAACCATAATAATATAATAATAATAATGATAATAATAGTATACCCATAATAAAAAAATAATAACAATAATAGCATAATAATAATAATAATAGAAAAATATTGACTTAATAATAATAATAATATTATTATTATAAAAATAGTAATAATATAATCATAATATTATTGATATTAACATATTAATAATAAAAATGATAACATAATAATAAATCAAGTTTAATAATAATATAATAACAAAATAAAATAAAAAAACACTGAAACTTACAGGGTGTGAATGGCTGGTCAGGACGCGGCTGAGCGGAGGGGAGGCCGGAGGAACTAAGAGGCCGGAATAGGGGGCCGCGCGAGGGAGCGGATGAGGCCGGGGAGAAGGCGGAATGGGAGCCGGATGGGGGGAAGGGCTGCTGGAGGGAGCAGGAGGCGCCAGACGCTGCACGGAGGCCGGGAGGAGTTCGCGCGGGGCTGTTCGCCGAAGGAGGCCGGGATAGTGGAGGGGGGGGGGGGGGCGAGCCGGCGTGGCGGGGCTGTGCGCTGGAACGAAGGTCGAACGGGAGGTGGTGCGCCGGAGGGGAAGGAGGCAGGCGGTCGGGCAGGCGAAGGAGGGTGCGAGGCCGGTGGGGGTCGCCGGAGATGCGGCAGCCAGAACAGGGGTCGCGTGCAGGGGAGGGGTCGCCGGATGGAGGTAGGCCGCACCAGATGGAGGTGGGGAGTAGTGGGGCGGAGCCGGGCCGAGAGGAGGCCGGTGCGGGCAGCGCCGGAGCAGGCGGATGGGGACGCAGCGGTGGCGCGCCTGGGCAGAGGCCGGGGGCGGGGTCAGCGCTGAAGGAGGGGGGCCGCCGGGGTGTGCGGTGAGAAGCTGGGAGAGTAGAGGGGGAGCCGCGCGGGGGAGAGAGAGAGAGAAGAGGGGGGCGGCGGCTGGGTAGATTAGGGTTAGGTTAGTTTTAGGTTTATAATATATATATATATATATGATAATAATAATAATAATAATAATAAGAAAAAAAATGAAAATGGAAATAATATTAATAATAGTAATATGATAAATTAATTAAATAAATAAAACCAAATCTTAATGGTAATAATAAAACTTTATAAAAATAGTAAAAACTTTATAATAATAATAATTAAATAAAAATTAGATAATTATAATAATAATTATTATAACCAAAATATTTAAAATAATAAAACAATTTAAAAATAACACACACAAGTATATACATATATACATATATATCTATATATAAATATATAGATATATATATATATACCTATATATAAACACATAACATAGATACGATAAACATATATATATATACTTATATAGACATAACACATATAAGTATATATATATATATATATATATATATCTATATAGACATATGTATATATATACATACATATACACATATATAAACATATATACAATAAAAGAGAACTACAATAATGATAACACAACATAATTAGTGATAATAATAAAATGTCAACATAAAAAATTTTAGTATTTAAAAAATGCCGTGTGAACACATAGTCACCCGGGCCGAACGCACGGTCACCGCTAGCGATGCGATGACGGCGCACCGGCGCGAAACTACCAAGACAATTAAACCTCAAAAATTTTAAATCGAGACCAAGAAAGAAGAAAAATAATGACATCTGCAGTCGGGGTGTGACAATTCTCCCCACCACAGACACTTTCTGCCCCCAGAAAGTCACCAAGCCAAAAGTCAGCCAAAACTCAAGTCTATGCCCAAACAGAACTAAAGGAACTGAAGAGAACCCAGATTCTCATGATGACCTTACTCCACACAGGTCACACCCGACCGATTCAAGAGAAAACTGAGATCCAAGGTTGATGGGAGAACACAAAGGGGTTCTCCCCACCACAAGATCTCAACTTGTGCAGAAAAGTTGACCATCTAAATAGAAAACCCTATGAAAGGGGGGGGGGGGTCAATTTGGGAACTCCCAACTGGTTTAAACCAACTCTTGTAGCACGAGTGAAAAACAACACCTTCGTCGAAAAATTGAATCCTTGACTAGAGTCAACAAACTTCAACACCTAGGATAACCCACAGAAAATATTTACCCAGACATCCAACTGGAAGCATGATCCATTGAAGTCCACGAATCATAACCACATCCGACAAGCATAACTCAACCGAGGTAAACCCACATAAGGTCTAACACACTTTACAAAAGACACGATTTACATGATCACATTCACACAGAAAAAATTGATTGGAGTATAATTGAACAAGTCCATCATTTATTCATAGCAAAACAACGCATTTACAACGCTGTTGAAACTTTAATAGAAGGAAAAAAATATGAAAAGGTTTTTAATTTCTCCACCGTCAATACGAAAAACAGAACCTGGACCAAGGCTTCACAACCCTGGGAACTCCTGACTGTACGCGAGCTTCACCCCAAGACCTGTGGTTGGGGCTCTGATGGCTGAAGCATCTCCTGCCTCACAGTCAGGTACTGACATTCTCCCATCACAGCGGCCTCTTCAAGCGAAGCATCCTAAAAAACATCTCCAGATGACCTAGACAACCTTATCGATGACACATCTTCGGAGGGTTGCGACAAGATGACTTTAATTGCCCGAAACGACCACACTGAAAACATACCATCGAACGATTTGATGAACTGGAAGCTGGGACCAAAGGGGATAACTCCTTAGGAACAGGTATCTCTGGCGCCTTTTCCTCGCCAGAGGGGGAACTCTTACGAACAACAGGGGACGCTGAAGTATTAACCACCCGCACACCGGAAACCAACTCAGCCAAGAGTTCTTCCTCTATCAGCTTCTCGAAGCAAAGGTCTTTATAAGGGAGGACTCGCTCCTTGATCTCTAGATGAAGACCCCCGGTGAAAAGAGAGACCTTCATGAGCTCATGCGACACTACCTCTGGAGAAAAGGAAAGCAGTTCCTTGAAATGGTCAACATATGCCTTCACCGTCCGTTGGCCTTGTTGAATATGTACAAGCTCTCTCTTTTTCTCCAGTTTCACTTCCTCAGGTACAAACCATTGAATGAAAATGATTTTAAAGACATCCCACATCATTTAACCTTGCGTTAACGGTGGGGTAACCATCTTCCACTGGTCCAGAGCTAGACCCTCAAACAACCCCATAATTGCACAAACCTTAACATTATCGGGAGTTCCCAACGTTCTAAAGATACACACCAGTTCCTCGAGCCATTTCACTGCTTCTAACGGACCCTGATCACCATAGAGAATAGGCAAAGTCTGAGGAGGATCAAAAACTGGGCATGACTTATCTGAATCCTTAGAGACCTTTCTGGGCGGCATTTTCTGAGCGACATATATAACACAAAGCCAAAACCAACATCAAACCGAAGCAACATCAATAAAAGCGCCTTCATCAAAAACAGTCAGCAGACGGACCAAACAAACACGAACACAACCCAAAATAAAAATCTTCTTTTTTTAAAATTCCCTTTTTATTTTAGATTATAAAACCACCATTTTTCAAGACTACTTTCCAAAACCAATCCACTTTCAAACCAAAAACATTCCAAAACAATTTCCCCTTTAAAACCAATTTAGAAAAAAAGGTCAAGCCTTTAATTTCAAATACACACCCAGGTAATCTCATGAGCCGTTTCACATGTCTTCATCCACTGTCCAACATTACTCGCACCTACACGCATTTTTTTTCATGCATTCTCACACATGTGCAAATGTTCATAAAGAGGACCTGGGGTTTCATCCCAAATCATTCTTAACCAATTCCAAGCAAACAACAGATTTTTCAAATCAAGAGATTTCAGTTTTAAAACCCATTTCATATATTTAATGTCCTTTAAAAGAAACCAGTCCAAATTTCTTTTTTCAAAAAAAAACCTTTTTCATTTCCAACAACGTACTTACACAGACAAAAAAAAAAGCAGCATCCAAATTTTCATCAACCACTGGAGTGAGGGACTAGTAGTCACGCTCAACCTAGAGACATGGTAGTGGGCCATGTCCCAAGTCAGCGTCGGCCACCCGGAGGAATTCAAACCGTGTACTCAGACTCCACATGGGTCACTACTCCATGTGACATCACGATGTAACGTTGGCTTGCCTCCGTTGTCATCTCTTAATCCAAGACAAACTAGAAAGAGACAAAGACACAATTCCCGGACTACCCCTAGTGACTCGAGGTACGGGACAGGTGAGGGTTCATGAGGTCTATCCCGTACCTACCTCTCGAGTCCCAACGGTCCTAATCTCCACCTACCAAACAACCCAAAAAACAATAACCACCCTCTGATACCATTTTGTCATGAACCAGCCTAGGTCGAACATGAACCGGTCACCTGAGTCGGTCCGCAGCAAGTCTCAAGGAGCGTTCCCGATCCCCCTGGGATGGCAACAAGTGCTGGGCATTAAAAATTTCAATCGTTGGGAACAATTTCAGCCCAAACTAAAAACAGGATCAAAAGAACAAATATAAACTAAACAAACAAATTATCACTAAAGAAATAAACAAAACTACACCACGACATACCTCCACGTGACCTCGCGGGTCACCACCCAACTACAACCAACGTCGCTCCCTCACTGAGCGACTCAATCCAGGAAAACCTGAACACAATAAACCTGCAACTGAAATGGTAAAAGATAGGCATGAGCACAAAAGTACTCAGTAGGTGAGCCCCACAACAAATCCCAAAGCACTGCCAGTAAATAAATAATCCACCTAATCTAGGTTTGAACTACAATGTATAAAAGTACGATTTCATAATGCTTTACTTGAAAATCAAACACGAGACATTTCTCTTATTCTTTTTTGAAAGTTGGTTCCCTTTAATTAGTTTTAAACTCATTCTAAAAAAAATAAAGTGTTACATTTTAAAATCTTACACAAAGAGAATAAAGTATTTTCATTTGAAAACCATTTTCCCAAAGTCTAACAGTATAGGCTGTGAAGGATGACTAAAAGTAAACAAGCAGGGAAAACAAGTGCAAGTAAAGGTAAACAAGCAGGGAAAACCAATTGCAAGTAAAAAATAAACCAGAAGTTATTAGCAATAACCATGGATGATCCTAAACATCCCTAGAAAACCCCTGGACATACTCGGGTTCAGACTACCTGCCGACATGGTACTCTATAGTCAATAACCAACTGGTCGTCCTAACCGCCAACCAGTGGCACGCCCCACAAGGCCTTACCTACAAAGGGGGGACTAACCCGTCTAATTGGGGTTAGCCAGCAACCATCACTCGATTCTCTATAGGACGCCCAGGAACCCACGGTGTTTTTAATAACACTATGTAAGTTGGAGGCCCCCGCACGCGTGACTCATCGCACCGCACTTGCCAACCCCTTACACGGACACCTCTACACGACAACCCTCAAAGGGAATTCCCTCTATAGAGATTCCCCATAAGTACATACATTATATACATATGTATAATCACTTCACATTTAATAAAGTTCCAACCGGGCCGTCATATCATTTACATTTTGACCATTTAATACTAAAGAATCTCTAAAGGGATATGACACACGCCATTACATTGAAAACCAAAAACACACTTAGAAAATTATTTAAGAAACTCAAATCAGCATTTTAAACTTGGAACACATTTGTTTCACAAGTAGAGTCACTTCCCAACAACCAAATGCACCCCACTTTTATCAAGAGCCAAACGGGCCTTTAATCACTTTTTGAAGGAATAATATTTCTCAAATGAAATCCAAATTTTTAATCACGCGTCAAAAGAAAACATTTTTCAACAACCAAGAACCACACATAAAGTTTCAAAAAAAAATTTAAAGGTCATTCAACATTTCCTCTAATCAAGGTTCTAAGAAAACCACCATTTTACCTAAACAATACACCTACTAATTTATACACACCAAAAACATTTCAAAAAACAATTTCACATTTCATAAAGAACCATTTACCAATATTACCATGGAAGCACACAATTGAAACCAAGAAAGCACTTTCAATGAACACTAGAATTTAAACAGCTTTTATCAGCAGATCACCACACTATAAATAACTACTTAATATTACTTTTAAATTTACTGAAACTCAGTGAAAATACAAGGAATAAATAAATTCTAAATTGAAAGGCGAGTGCGATGGGAGACCTACCTCAAGACGCAGCTCGATACGAAAAAGGACACGGCGCAAAACTCCCATTACGTAATGGTCGCACCGTATTGCGCCGTCAAACAGGTCCTAAAATAATAGACCGTTAGACAAGTTCATCAATAGTAATAACAATAATAATAATAATGTAAAAATAATAATAATAGTGATAACCATAACAAAATAATAATAAAATAATATAGTAATAATAATAATAACGTAGTAATAATAATAAGAACATAATAATAATAATAATAATAATAATAATAATAATATATTAATAATAATAATAATAACATAATAATAATAATAACGTAATAATAATAATAATATAATAATAATAATAATAATAATTTAGCATAATTATAATATAATAATATATTAATAATAACCATAATAATATAATAATAATAATGATAATAATAGCATACCCATAATAAAAAAATAATAACAATAATAGCATAATAATAATAATAATAGAAAAATATTGACTTAATAATAATAATATTATTATTATTATAAAAATAGTAATAATATAATCATAATATTATTGATATTAACATATTAATAATAAAAATGATAACATAATAATAAATCATGTTTAATAATAATATAATAACAAAATAAAATTAAAAAAACACTAAAACTTACAGGGTGTGGATGGCTGGTCGGGACGCGGCTGAGCGGAGGGGAGGCCGGAGGAACTGCGAGGCCAGAACAGGGGGCCGCCCGGGGGAGCGGCCGAGGCCGGGGAGAAGGCGGAATGGGAGCCGGACGGGGGGAAGGGCCGCTGGAGGGAGCAGGAGGCGCCGGACGCTGCACGGAGGCCGGGAGGAGTTCGCGCGGGGCTGTTCGTCGGAGGAGGCTGGGACAGCGGGGGGGGGGGGGGGCTGTGCGCCGGAACGGAGGACGAACGGGAGGTGGTGCGCCGGAGGGGAAGGAGGCCGGTGGTCGGGCTGGAGAAGGAGGGTGTGAGGCCGCTGGGGGTCGCCGGAGATGCGGCAACCGGAACGGGGGTCGCACGCAGGGGAGGGGTCGCCGGATGGAGGTAGGCCGCACCGGATGGATGTGGGGAGCAGTGGGGCGGAGCTGGGCCGAGAGGAGGCCGGTGCGGGCAGCGCCGGAGCAGGTGGACGGGGACGCAGCGGTGGCGCGCCTGGGGTAGAGGCCGGGGGCGGGGTCGGCGCTGAAGGAGGGGGGCCGCTGTGGTGTGCGGTGAGAAGCTGGGAGAGCAGAGGGGGAGCCGCGCGGGGGAGAGAGAGAGAGAAGAGGGGGGCGGCGACTGGGTAGATTAGGGTTAGGTTAGTTTTAGGTTTATAATATATATATATATATATATGATAATAATAATAATAATAATAATAATAATAATAAGAAAAAAAATGAAAATGGAAATAATATTAATAATAGTAATATGATAAATTAAATAAATAAATAAAACCAAATCTTAATGGTAATAATAAAACTTTATAAAAATAGTAAAAACTTTATAATGATAATAATAAAATAAAAATTAGATAATTATAATAATAATAATTATAACCAAAATATTTAAAATAATAAAACCATTTAAAAATAACACACACAAGTATATACATATATACATATATATCTATATATAAATATATAGATATATATATATATATATACCTATATATAAACACATAACATAGATACGATAAACATATATATATATATATACTTATATAGACATAACACATAACACATATATATATATACCTATATAGACATTTGTATATATATACATACATATACACATATATAAACATATATACAATAAATGATAACTACAATACTGATAACACAACTTAATTAGTGATAATAATAAAATGTCAACATAAAAAATTTTAATATTTAAAAAATGCCGGGTGAACACATAGTCACCGGGCCGAACGCACGGTCACTGCTAGCGATGCGATGACCGCGCACCGGCGTGAAACCTCCAACACAATTAAACCTCGAAAATTTTAAATCGGGACCAAGAAAGAAGTAAAATAATGACATCTGCGGTCGGGGTGTGACATGTTATATCTACCTAGAGATATGATAAATTACTATTAATAACAATATGTCTATTACATCATTAATTTGTCTATTAATTGACTATTTTGAATCTAGAAGTCATTTTTAACATTCTATACATTGGAATTTTTGTTTATTTCATTGAATAAACAACGGGAAAACCAATATCAGGATTCTAAGGGATTTACATTTTTGAGTTGATGATATTGATGAATGATATTTTGTGATCTCATTTAGAGGTTGTTGGTGATGGTGATGTGTATTTATTTAATTATAAATGATTTTTGTAAATGGTTTATGATGTGATATATAAGGATTTATTTTAATTGAGTGATTATGCTACATTGGACCAACACTAAGAGTTTTTCTCTATAAGACTCCGACACTATAAATTTATATCATATCCCCATAAATTGATATTTTATTGTTATAGAGTTTATATTTCTCTTTGTAAAAAATTATTTATTTCAAATCATGATTCTTCATAGACTATTTAGAGGATTTAAGGAATTATTTTATTTGAATGGAGGATTAGTGATGTATGAATCTCTAATGAGAAACACATTTCTATGAAGTCCCATTACTTGATTATCATATCTACAATGAAAAAACCCAAGATATTTTATTAGTAGTCCTTTATTAATTATAGACGGTTGATATAGAATAAAACTCTAGTTGACTAGTGATTCTCTCCAATGTCTAAGGGTGTTATGGATCTGAGGCTATATTTAGTTTGTGTTTTTTTCATGGGAAATATCATTTTTAAATGATATATTTTGTTGTTATATTTTTCATGGTTTATATCTTATGATATATATTTAGATGATTAATTTTACACATTGATAATGTATTATTTTATCATATGATTAATTTAAATACATTGAATATGAGATACTCTTTTAATTGATATTTTGATTTGTAAAATCACGCAGTAATATAACTGTGTTGTCATGGAAAAAATCACATGTATTCAAGTGACATATATAATAATAAAAGACGAAATACCACTATCTAGGGTCAAAATATATCATTTAGGGATCTATTTACCCTCTATTAGTCCATCACATAAAAGTACTATTACAATCATACAATTATAATGAGTACTTGTGAAAAACATAATCACGATCAATATGTAATAATAATATCTCACAAGTACACATATAATTCACACATATAACAAGGATATCTAGTAAAAAATATGTACAAATTTATAAATAATTCAATTAAAATTAAAAAAATAATGACTGTACAACCCCTTATAAAACCCTAAAATTAAAATTTACTCAACCCCATGACATATCATCACATCACCTTTGATACTTCTAATGATACTTTTTATACTTTTAATATCATTACTATAGTTATTATACACATAAGAATTATTTGTCCATAGAGTAAGAATAAATCCTCATTAGATTCCATCAGATATCAAGGAAACCATTATGATTTAAATATTATAATTAAAACATATCTTAAAGTATTAAATAATTTAAATTTATCATTTTCTTTATAAAAATTACTTTTTGGGAGTTAACTATGACACATAAATAATCCTACACAAGATTTAGTCGTTAGCGGTATACCTTTAATTTCAAGTGTGGAAGAAAGTATCCAGACACATGGCTCATGTCCTCTTATATACCAAAAACATATAATATTATATATTTAGAAGTATACCATAAGGATTTACAAATAACATGGTTCAAATCATAAATATTTTCATTTTATACCATATCTGACAGTTCCAAATATCTTTCTAACGTGATCAGTAATTTTAAAATATAAAATTTAGAGAATAAAATTTCAAACAAAAATTAATTTTTAGAAAAACATAGAACAACATAATCCCCTAATTATAAATAAAAATCACCATACTTATTGGAAAAAATATATCTAATCACCCATTATTTCAACCAAATTTTCATAATTTAGAATATTAATTCCAGCAATCATATTAAAAAAATGATCCCCATTTATATCCTTTAAACACATATTTTAATTAAATTACTCATTCACATCATTTTATTCTTTTAATCAACACATTGTATCATTATGAAGGTAATTCTAGGAAGGTTACCCTTATATTAACCACATTATTTTCACACAAAAAAATCAAATAAAAAATAGTAATTACTTCTTGTTTATTATGTGAGATTAATCCCCTTTTTAAAAGTATTTACACTTCAAATACAATAATTTTATAAAATAGAATATAAACACTCTAAATAAAAATTTAATAAAGCATTATAGTTCATTATAATTCATCAACTTATGATATAAATTTCAATAGTAGTGAATAATATTTAAGTACATCAAAATAATTTCAAAACATTATTTTTATCTCTTACATTACTAAAATTTTGTCTAACATTTATATATATATAATTTATAAATTATAATATAATATTAATCATTTATTGAAAACATTTCACATGAAAGTCTATAATTTAAGAAATAAAATACTCTCATAAAATATGCACAGTAGATTATAATTAATAAACTATTATTTTACATAAATAGAAGTAATTTTTAATTTCAACTAACTCACAATAATTATTTAGTCAAATAAATAAATGAACAAATCGTATAAAATCATATTATTAAACACAAATTGTGGAATTATTCTACCTACCTCACAATTAAAATACAAAACATATTAAGATAAAGACATTAGTCCATTATTGAACATAATAAATATAAATATAACCAAACTAGATTAATAAATTGATAATTACAATATGGACATGAATAAACCATATAACCATCTTAAATTTTATAGTTCTATTTATGATATTATTAAATTGAATATTATTATATTTATGGATCAAGATTCCAGATCGTAATGGAGGAAAAATGGATCATCGATGGTAGAGGGAAAAATGAGATTCTATGTTATGGAAAATTCACCCAAATGGTCCAAAGAAAATGAAATCCTAGATTAAAGATGAAATTATATGAAAATAAAAAAAATTAATTTAATCTAACTAAAAAAATAATCTGTATTAGTATTGGGACCCCAATATATATTTATTAGGGTTATAATAGCTATCCTAGATCCTCTATTTATACCTCCCTAGTTTGATTGTCCACCAAATTGGGTAACTATTGATTCTTACTGGATATTTTGAGTTTAAACCACTTAAAAATATATATCACCTCTCATAAAATCATATTTAACCTAGGAAATGAATTTAATATAAAACAAAAAACTAATAAAAAATGAAAAATAATCCTTAAAACCTAATTTTTTAAAAACCTATTCACTATAGGGAATCTAATCCTAGTGAACAACCACCGAGCATTTACAGTGAATAAATTTATCCATTGATACCTCACTTAATATTATCATTATGAATACTAATTGTTTAAATATTTATTTTAATATAAACCATTTATGTAAGGGTACTAGGGCACAAAAAAGAAGCTGGTGGGTTGGGGATTTTAAAATTTTCATAACCACAGGGATGTAACTTTATCATTTTTAATGATTTGAGCCCTGGTATAAGTCTGAGGATAACTTGTGAACATAATGAACAAAAGAACAAAAAAAAAGCATGTACCTTGTTCGATTTCTAGCTCATTTGACAATATCTTTTCATTGGTGATCATTTTTTGATGGATCTGAAGCCAAACCCCTATAGATCATCCACACACACATTAAGAAAATTTGTGAACACTGGTAATCTAATTTTGAGTGCTATAGTGGTGCTCCAACAATTCATTCAATGTCTTAATAATCACCTAGACTTTATTCTGATGATCTTCGAAGATGTCCTTGGATCATTTTATTTAACAATGTATTTGTCTCTCAAGGATACATGAGGAGGAGATAGGAACTCCCAATCAATTGGAAAATGAATTCTTTTTGCCACCAGAAATGGTATCCTCATGTGCTTATATAGTTGATGTGAAAAATACCCAGTTAGGTTTCCCAAACCCCATATATCTATCATCCACTTAAATGATTAATAAATAAATAATCATGATGAAATGACTACAAAATTTATATTATTTAAATATTATTCAATACTAGTTTTATATATTAAATATATTATTAGATAAAACCATTTCATTAACTCAAATCCTAATTCCAGATAATTTTAAAAGGATGTTGAATATTTGAAACTAATATTCACTGAAATAATATTTTCCATGTATTTACTTGAAAATGCGTAAATTCATATATTAAATAAATTCAATGCAAATTATTCTTATGTTGAATAATATGAATTTTTTTACTCCTTTGGTGATCATATATCCTTGAAAAAATCCTAGACCACAGTGGTGGGCCCAACCATGTATTAAATACATATTCAACTGAATAGAGAAGTTTATTGAATGCACTATGGTGTGTGACCCTCAAAGGCCCTTTCTCGATCAATGTGAATACAACTCACGTATCAAGTATAGGATCTAGCAACCCATCATGGACCCAAAAGAGACAAGGATAGTCATAATAACACCAACCAACCTACAAACACACACTATGTAATATAATATCATTGCCTTTAATATATCATATAGGAGGATACAAACCTGTGTCATCATCCTTTTATTGTTTAATTTTTTTTTATATAACTAGAGAGATTTACACTTGACTTCCATGGAAATTGTCATATGAAGGTGCTATCATCCTTATCGACTAGGACCGAGATATAACTTCCTCAACCGAAAAGCGAAAAATTGTTTCTTTACCATTCAACCAATGTAATACCACTTATGAAACACCCAACAAAATCTACCTCACCATGATTTCATTACCATGGGTTTTCAATGAATTAAATTAAGTGATCAAATGGATGAAATTGGTAACGATCTAAAGTTAGGAGACCAATGAAAATGTTCATAGATAAGAACATCCAATGAAACCTCAAGCATTTGGTGTTCTAATTAGCAATGAAATCCTCATGATATCACTACTAGATATCACAAAATGTGAACTTCAGGAGAAGATGTCTTAATGCTTATGATCCCCCAACACCTGATAGCCAAAAATCTAATATGTCCAATTAGTAATATGTATCAAGACCATATGAAATTTTTTTAAGATTAATTTAATAGTATCTTGAGGTTTCATTATAGCCTAGAATCTTCTATAACATTTTGATAAGAAAATTAATCTATGTACATTAACATTAAATAGTGGTCACACAAATATCTACATTATAATGGTAAGAATACATCATGTATGTCTAACTGTACACATTATATGATAATTAAATGTACTATATAGTTGTGTCTCGAGAACCCACTATTTAAACACTCCCAATTTCACTAGGGAAAAAAATTCTAACTATACTTGTTATCTCAAAAATGATAAAGATCACGTTTTTTATTAGTCAAGAAATTAGTTATTGGGTCTTCCATGTTTCCAACATGTGGAAATTCTGGTATATGAGACCTCATCACCTTGAGTAAAACTTCTCCAAATATAGTATCCATGAGTATATAACATTTTTTTCAAATTTAAAACTTGAAATCATGGATAATTCCAGATAAATAATCAAAATAATGATAAAAAATTACTAGGTAGGTGTGATTCCAATAATTGAAACTAAGTTTTGGATTAAATAAATTCTTATTAGCTTCCTTTGAAGCTACAACGTACTTTGTTTTTATAGGTATGGATACCAATAGGTTATATGAGATTTTATCACTCATAACATTATCCTAATTGTGATATTAGATCATATTGATGCAAGGAAGACTAGTTTTTGTCCCATAAAAACCTGTATCCCTTATACTATACTTACTAGGTACATATCTCTTTTACTTTAATGAGTACAATCATATAGTTCTGAACACTTCACTCATAATTATCATGGATATACCTAATATTTTCCTACTTAACAATATATGTTGGCACTATCAATTCTTGTACATATCATGGCATACATGATTGACCCACTACTGAAGAATATGAAATCTAACTCCCCACTTTAATCTTTTCCTATCCCAATTCATGTATACTCGGAGAGAGTAATGGCATGAGACATTGGTAAAAATTCTCTCCTAAATTGTTCAAACTTTTTTTCAATACCATGTCACTATATGTATGATTGACTTGGTCAATGAAACCAGAAGATCAACCTCAGTAAATCATTTTCCATAGAATATAGGCTGTTACTTTAAGTCAATAATTGGTGTATTTCTTTGATTCTGTTATTAGATAACTATAAGGACAATATCTATTTTCTATATGTTTTTGTACATATTTTTCTTGGAAACAAATTATGTTCCCACTAAACTCTAGTGGAAAAATGGAAAATATTTCTTCCTGATGAATATTATATGATCTAGTTTCTTACATCAATCAAAAACTAGGGTTTAGATACTTGAAAACTTTTATTATCATTCCTTGAGATTACCATACCTTTTCAGTTGCATCGTGTAGACACCATTCATGATTGGTGGTCAGGATAAACGATGATCAATAAAATTATAATATAATGTATCTAGGAAAAGTAAAATTCCAATGGATTTTGGAATACCGACCTGGTATTACCAATCAAGTCATATCATTACATAACTTATACCATCCATATATCATGTCACTCGAATAACCACCACTATATTCATAAATAATAATCCCATTTTTACTTAGATATATGGGATCCATTGTTGAATATTAATTGACCATGTAAATATTAATGAATTTCTATATACTAATTACATGCAGGATTTATTATTCATGATAAATAATGTATCACCAAACATGGTGAATATAAATCCATCACTTTGGTTTTAAAATTCCTAAATAGTACTTTTCTTTTGAACATACATGTTCCACATGCACTTTTGAAACTAGTTCCTAATCCAACTACATATGCATCTATGTCATTGACTAAACCCAATTAAATCTTTATATCACTATGTCAAGTAGATATGTGCACCCATATATAGAAATGTTGTCTATTAATTGAATAACACTTTTCTATCTTAGGGATTTATGTAATATCCTAAGAAACAATTAGAATAATTACTTATATGAATAACTTGTTTATGTTGACACGATCTTGTTTATATCCTAATAAACTCTTGGCATATAGACACATATCTTATGACATAATGGATTTCTATCATGATACAAATATTATTATACCCATTTGTCATTATAGCTGGCATGTGGTATTAGGACATCACATTTATTTATATAGAACATTGTAAAAATATAATGGAATTTTCTTCAAGTTGTAACATTGATACTACTTACGACATGACTATAATGTATGAAATGAACATTTAGGAATTTAACCATGCCACATTTTATATAAATGTTATCATGTAAGACTTGCCATCAATTCTTTTTATTAGCATAAATTTGATGATGTATATATGTTAATGTGAATTTAAGAATTTCTCCACACTATATTATATTGATTAATGAATTATCAGTCAAGATATGCTTCAACATGCGAACATAAATCATCTTATACATTCTATAATTCAATTTCACATTCCTTAAAACAATTAAATGAACTATATTAAGTATATTTACCACTAGATTACCCTTGAAATAGTTCATGATCTCTTATTGAACTAATTTCAAAAGTTTTGTGGCATGCCTTTATTTCTAAATGTTTCTTTGTCCAAACTCAATACATAGATAGTAGCAAAGGTGTTTAGATCTATTGAGTCAAAATAATAAATTGGGAATATCATTGACATCCATTTTTTGTGTTACTTGAAAAATAATTAATTTCCATAACATGGTAAATATATCTTAAATTTTAGTTCCATCATGTATTTCCTATGATTCATGTATCACTAAACTATTTATTGGGTATCAGATACCAAAAAAATATTCATTCCTAAACCTATAATAATGTATTCTAGTTTCTAATGGAAACAATAGATAAATTTTATAGTTATACTACATAATAGTTTGACATAAATCATTAACATGGCAATTAGAAGTTATGTGTCTCTCACCACAGACTTAAGAATCACCCTTTCACTTATTCTTGTAGAATACAATTGACTTCTCGTAAAATTTATATACTTGGTTACATTAATCAAATACAGATACATGATTGAAAAATTGTATTTTATACCCCAGAAGCATGTTAAAAACATTAATTGATGAATATAAACTGAATTAGATGTGAGTAATTTCTTCTTCAAATTAGTTTGATTCATTTAAACTTCTATAAAATAATTTAATTTTATGCGAGTAAAATATCCTCATGTTTAATAACCAACTTCATTTCATTGGATGATGTCATGAATGTGTATTTGGCATTACACTTACCATTGTCCTTTTCACTTTTCCATTCCATTTTTCCACAATAAGAATTATAGATTCATCTATATTTTATATTATTATTTACATGGTGATCCTTACCTAAATAGAAAACGAAGCATTTACACCATCCTGTTCATTTTATATCCTTAAAATGAAACATGATTATTCAGGTATAAGACTAGGATTACATGAATAATCATGATCTTCCTTTCATATTTACACAAAGACCATGAAATAATTACCAATTCATATTTTTCTTAACTTTCTCCTTCAAAAATTATTGAAGATGAGAGAGAAAGTGTAATCCACCATGTCTTAATGTTGCAACAATAAAAAACATTATACATTGGTGATAGATTTATGACCTAACCATCATATTATTTACGCAAATGTCTCCTGTAATAAATTTATCACCCTCTATTCCTATGGTGGATTAATAGGTATATGGACACATGCACCATGGATTTATGATATAATAGTATTGTGGGCATGTGCATGCACTTCATTTAGAAACTCATTCTATGTTAATCATCAACATTTATCAATATTATTGTAGTGTTTCTTATGGTATTAATTTACATTTACTACAAAGATTTAATTTTAGCATATTATTAATATTGATTACTGACTTAGACATTATTTATTAATTATTTAAATCATTTTAATGTATCATACTATTTTATTGAATTTTCATAACCCTCTATACTAGAATTAGAATACTCTATTGGTTGAGTTTTCTAGTGGCACGGATCATTTATCCTCACCTCACAGTCTACTAGCTATGGCTATACAACTACTTAGAGAGTATAAGGGAGGATTTTGGTTGGCCAGCCACACTAACTCGTAGCTCCTCAACATGATGAGTGAAGTCCCATATTCCTAGAATCATAACCTATATTACCTCAATGCTTTCATATTAAGTGATTGAATGTTATCTATGGATAAACCTTACTAAAATTTTAGTTAATTCAACTCATCACTATCATAATAACTCCCCATTAGTAAGAAGAACCCTCATCTACGGTTGACCGAGAACCCCAGACATCTCATATTGTTCAAATTCAAATGATGGAAGGTGTCTGTGACATAAAATTTCATTGAGGGTTTTTGTTTTTTTTCTTTTAATATGGTAATCCATATCTATTAATCTTGTTCATAAATGTTTTGGAACTCACAACTGAACATTAATAGAAAAAACATTCATCGCTTATTTATGCATTTTATTATTTGTTACTTTATGTATTTTCCCACTGTTATAAAATGGATAAAATAATAAATAAATTCATAAAGGAAATATACTACCAAAATGGTCTTGATAATATAATATTGTTTGATCCATTTAAATTCAATGGAAAAAACATGAACTAGGGGAATCGTACCAGAGTTGTCGCATGACTCATGATGCAACTTGCCCCTATTCATTATGCCCACGTCTCATCTAAGGTAGCATCTCTTCTTGGCATGGTCCATCCAATATCTGGAGGTCTCCTTGACATGGTGGGGTCAAATTCATACAACATCATCATGAAATGTACAAGAATACTCACATGCAGACAAGGGGGTCTTTGGATCACAATATAAAATTGATCAATGGGACACATAGAACATTATATATATTGAATAAAAAATTGATGATGTGAAGACCATTTTAAATTAACTACTTATTATTAACATCATACATAGTAATAAATAAGTAAACTAAGTTACCAAATAGTCATGGGTTCAGTCAATTGCTCAAGAAAAACCATTATTTAATATAATTTCATGATAAAATTAAATTTTTATAAAATTAAAGTAGAGAATTTAAATATAAATTAAATTAATTAAGCATTCAAATAATTTCGTTTTATTGGCCTACACATTAATTTAATTTATGTTCTATATTTGAAGTAATATATTAATTTAATTTAACAATAAAAAATTAAATTAATCATTTTGAATAATAAAATTATTATTAATTTGAACCAAAAAAAATTATATTTGAGAAAAAAATTAATAATAAAATTAGATTTACTATATAAATTAATTTTATGTAAATTTAATATTTTCCCCAGCACAAATTTTTGGGCTGCACCCTTAGTTGGTCAGGACGAACTCGTAAAATTCCATTTTGTGCAGGGAGGAACCCTCCTAGGGGCTTCGTAGACTATCCAGGGCAGTTTCAGGTTTGGAAGATCCATTTGGATCGATTTCTTGTTGGCCTAGACACATTTGGATCCAATATGGGTACTCGATTAGGAGAGTAAAGGGTTACCTCGATCCTGCAAGGGACAAGTCACAATGGTGGTGGTATGTATAGGTAAAACATAAGCCACACAGTCCAGGTGGGAGCTCGGTAAATCTGGTTGGATTGTCTATGTTTGCTGGGAAGCCCTCAAGTAGTAGGGATAGTGGTTGAATTTAGTTTGGGAGGCGCACAGTGGCGCTATGATCGTCCGAGGAGCTATATGAGGAGTCACCGTGATACTGTAACTGACAACAGTTTCCTGTGTGGAGGTGACATCAACTAGACCCATTGTGGTGGACTCTGTCAGAAGTGGATCAATGGTATCCTCATGTGGAAAGGCCGAGAATGGTGACCACAAGGTCTCAGAAAATAGTGGGTGCACAAATGGGAGGTAGAGACGACTGAAGAACAAGGATACGACTTGGGATTTGACCTCTATTGGGAGAGAGGGTAAGTCACGTAGATCACCATTGTCCATAGAAGCCGCATAGTCTAATGGTTCCATTCAGATGTGGAGAGTGGTGGATGGGGCTGGCATGTGAGTTATCATACCTATGATCTCAATTAATAGGAGGGGAAAAGGGGTCCAACCTCAAGTGAGGTATGAGGTTGAACATGTGAATGGTCCATAGGGTGGAAAAGATTCCTAAGGAAGCTCCACCACTTTCTTATTGTATTAATGTTTTATTATATAAAATAATTGGCTTTTTGTGGAAGCCTAAAAAATATTACCCATCCAAAAGTCAAAAAAAATATTGTAGGCATTATTTTTTAATTAAACTATCTTCGTTATTTTTTTAAGTGTTATTCTTCCATAAGAAGCATAAATTACTATCCACTCCCTTTATTCCAATTTTTTTGTTTGTCTTCAAAGGTAAGAAATCCCTCATTAGAGAAAATTTGATTTGGTCAGTATGGTACCAGCCATCAAATTCTGTTCAAAACTTGAATGGAAATAAAAAGTTCATCGATATTGTACTAAAAATATAACATGAAAAAATATAAATATATTGGTATTTAATTTTTAACTACAACATTAAATTTTTTATTCGTACCAAAAACATTGAATGACCATAACATGGTCATCCAAAATCGGATCGACACGTGGTCTATTCCATTGGAAAAAATTTGAAACTCTATACTTAATTTAATGGAAATTAATTTATATTTGTCTCATAAAATTCACATGATTTCCCTAATACAAATTGAATGTGTCAAGGCACACAACAGATGTTGGTGGGTTGGGAATTTTTAAATTTTCATTATTATGGTGATGTAAATTCATCATCTATGATGATATGAGCTCTATTCTAGGTTCTAGGTCCTTTTTTAAATTTAATAAGCATAAAGAATAATCAGATAAATGTGTACCTTATTTTATTCACAGCATGTTCCACTACATGTTGTCTTCGTCAATCATTTATTAAAGGATCTGAAGTTGAACCCCTCTAGATCATCCACACACACTTCAAGAAACTATGTGAATACCGATCATTTAATTCTATGTGCTATCATGGAGATATGATGATTCCTTCAACATCTCAAATATCACCTTGACTCAGTTTCTATGATCTGAAAAGACACCATTGTATCATTTTATTTAATGATGAATTTCTATCACAAGGATGTGGGAAGAGGATAGAGGTGTAATTTCCCGACCCGGCGCACCTCTAAGACGGTGGTCAGACCGGTGCGTCACATGACCTCAAGCACATCTCCCTGAATTCCATAGGCTACCGACTAGCAGCGAGGGTCTTTTTCATGTCTGTGGGGGAGACTATGCCCTCATAGGTGATAAGTATTATCATAGCGGAAGTAAATATAAAATAAATAATAAATAGAGGAACCATATAAATAAATAAACTATAGTAGAAGTAATATAAATAATCACAACTAAATACATAATAAATGTGAATGCTGATAAATGAAAACGGGTACAAAAATGATGTTATGCATGATGTCTATCTAAACTAAAGTACGGAAATCAGAAACTCAAGCATACTGCAAACTAAAATAAATGACACAGAGCAATAACCACATCATGAGCAAGGCTCGGTCCTCTACCCTGGTCTCCATCCAAAGTAGCAAGAAACAATCAAGCATCAGAAGCAGCACACTTCCCTTTGTTAATACCTATAAATATATAATCTACTCGGGTGTCAACGACACCCGAGCATGGTGTGAGATAAAATACGAGTAGGCTAGCACCCATGGTGTCTAAACCTTCCCTTTCTGTGAAATAATAAAATGCAGTGTGCCATTATATAACAATTGCAGATAATTTATTAAGTGAAATGAAATAAATAACTTGGTTTAGGTTTCCAAGGGCACCTATCCCTAATCATCTTCTTCGGCCTAATCTAGATGTTTGAAAGGAGTACTAGTAAGAAAAATACACATATGCATATATATAAATCATGTAAGATTAAGGTAAAACAAGGAAGGGGAATACCCCCAATATTGTTCTATAACTTGGGGTCTAAGTCATGTGTCAACTAGGTGTGCTTCAACACCCTAGGAAATATATCAAATATCAAGGGACTAATTGTGACATTAATTTAAACCTTATGTTCATCACTACTAAGGTTATAGTTAAGAGTTGGAGTCTGAGCCCGTCCCAAAGGTATCGCTATAGAACATCCTTAAATTATCCAATACCACCGAGCCCATCTAAGGAAATATTTCGAAAGACTAAGTATAGATCGAGGCATGGATTTACCCTGAGTCCATCTCGATCACGTAAAAAGGGGTCGAGTATCATCCAAGGCTGGCTTAGCCACATTTCCAACAGATCTGTCTCAATGAGCCCTTTTTGAACCAGTGTCACTCATAAGTATTATAAATCCCGTGGAAGTCTCGGTCTGGCAAAGACAATGACATCATCCCCCTGGCACGCATTGGCAGCCATTAGGAATGTAGTGTTATAAGTGTGAACCTTAATATGGGACCCACCTTCTTTCCTCACCATGAATTTAATTAAAGTTTTCATAGCATCAGATATGACATAAACATATGTAATTGAAACTTGAAACTAAACAGACTCACCCGTGCATCACATAGTGCAAATTTACAATTTCATCATAGAAATCTTAATGAGGAAAAGTACCACATCAACCTAAGCAGATAAAATGCACTTTTAACTGAATAAATAAATTAGTACAACAAACTACCTATGATCCAATAATTTCAATGTTCATAATTAATCAAAATTAATTATTTAAATTAAACATCCTATAGTGAAAATTAACTATTTCGTCATAGCAATCTTAACAAGAAAGTACCACATAAACATAAGTGGATAAATTTACTTTTAAATAAATAATTAAATTAGCACAACTAACTACCAAAGATCCAACAATTCTAAAGTTCTTAATTAATCTAAATTAATTATTTAAATTAAACATCACAGAAATAGGCTACGCAACAAATGAAGTTAATTAAATTAAAATCTCAGGCGTGCACATTTAAATAAATAAATAATTCTTCCCAAACAACAATCAAATATCGAACAATTCATGGTTCATAATTATTCTAAAATAATAATTTAAATTAAACATAACAAAAATAGGTTGGGAAACACATGTAGTTAATTGAATTAAATATTCAGGATAACAAAATTTATACCAACCACGTTGGGACACCCAAAGGGGTTTTCAACCACATTGCAACAATTTACACAATTTAATTCATGATCAATGGGGCTGCAACAACAAGGAGAAACAATTGAATTCAAGAAACTCAGTTAATTTTCACAAAGTCAGTAGACACTGACTAACGACCCGATGATGCATTGTTATAAATCACAAAGAAATGGAGGAAAAGTGAGTATATACCATACCTTATGGTCGTAGATGAATTTATGATCCACGACAGACATTGATTTGACCTAAAACGGAAGTGAACATATGATTTTAGAAAAACCCAAAAATATGGTTAATTTTTTCCACATAAAACCGCACAAAGGAGAGAGAATGAGATTGCATGATTTTTTGTATGTGGGATAAGCCTTACCGAGAGGTTATAGCACAACTAATAGCAATAAAAACAGATGACGAAGGGAGGCACGACAATCTTCCAAAGTGGGGAAAAAGTGGTGTGCCACCTTGGGAGAGTGGGAGGTGTGATGTGGGAGGTAGGATAGGAAGAGAGAATATGAAAATGAATAAATAAAAAGAAAGGGAAAAATAAATTAATTAATAAATTAATAAAAAATGTAGGAAGAAATGAAGCAATTAATTAAAATGGGTTTACCTCATTTTAATTATTTTTAATTCCCCTCCAACAGTTTTTATTTTATGATTTATTTTATTTATTTTAACCCTCATTAAATTCCATTAATTTCCTTTAATAATTTTTAATTATTTTTAACCCAAATGCTTTTCTATGGCTTGACATAATTTTTTTCATAAAACTCACTAGTTATTTAATTAATTTAAATAAAGCTTCTTGGGACCCACACCGGGGTGTGCAGGCATGCACCCTAGTCACTTTAAAGAAAATGACAACATAAACTTAAAAGTTCCACACATTAGTTTAAGATGATATGTTAAATGAATTTATGTTGATAATTAATAATATTTTATCTAACCCCACAATAAATAAATATCCACACACACACACACACATATATTTATTATATATATATATACACATCATTATATTTATATATATACACCCACACATGTATATACAAGTATGTATATATTTAATACCATTATATATAGATATACCTCGTATATTTATAAATCAAAGTTTTTGTCCCAATCTAATAATAATACTATTATTAAAATTATTATTATTTAATACAACTCATCAATGAAACCATTCATATTTTAACATTAAAAATCATTAGGAAAAAGATAATGGATATTAAATTAATATTTATAGCCCATTTTAATTTAATTGGAAGAATTAATAATATCACATTTATTACATTACCCACATATTATTCACACTGCAACACGATTTATTAATTGTGGATTTGTATTTTAATTTATTGTCTTCAAAAAACATAAAAATATTAATAATAAGATTATTAATATTTGTAATTTCCAATAAAATATTTATAATGAAAATAAATTATCTTTGAGTGTGATATAACCAAATGTCCAACGCTCTCAAAGGTTACACCCTGCCTAGGGTAAACCCCACATCCTGGAACTATTTGTGGTCTCAGATTTTTAATTCAATGCATCATTTGTGAGAAAATAATTATTTATTTCTTAAAAATCATAATAAATAATTAATTAAAAAATAAATATGGAATTATAATGTGTGAGGGTGACAATCACACGATGCGAATCAAGGATATACCCATCCTAGGGTAAACCCGACATTCCAGACCTAATGGTGGTCTCATATTTCTCTTATAGCAAACCGTTTGAGAGTTATTTCAATTTTTTTGAAAGGAAACAAACATGCTTATGAATAAAATAAATTTAATATTTTTATTCAATCAACGCCAAGAGTCTACAAGTCTCGTAACCTAGTGTTGACTCATTGTTTCACTGTGAAAATATTTTATAGAATATTTCAAGGTTCTAAGCCTTTTACCCTTCATTTAATTTATTTCCATTTTGATTTTAATCTAGTTAATTTAATAAAAATTATTTAAGACACATCACAATGTCAAATATTGGAAATAAAAAGTTCCGACACTCAATTTTAAAACTGTCCTACCCTGTTAACAAAAACATTTAATTTCCTTCACTTTTTCATTCGGTTTGAAACACAGAACATTACAAGAGGTTCTCTCAATCCATTAGAAAATGAATTATCCTTACCACTTGAAATGTGCTCCTTGTGTACTATTATAGTGGAGGTGAAAAATATCTAGTTAGGGTTGCTTGTCCCCATATATATATCATCTACTTAAATAAGTAATAAATAAATAATCATGACAAAATAACTACGTCATTAATATTATTTGTAACACCCCGGTTTTGGAAGCCACCTAGAGGCGCCCCATACCCGATTGGTCACAAGGCCTCAAGAGCATTTCCCCAAATTCCAGAGGCTTCCGACTAGTAGTGAGGGCCTTTGGTGTGATAGTGGAGAAATTGTGCCCTCATTGGCAGAGTACACAGTGGAAGAAAAACTAATAGATAGCAGCAGAAAACATAACCATCATACAAGAGTGAATGATAAACAACATAAGACTAACAGTAAAAAACTGGAGCACAAACACATGAATATAAAACGATGCATGATACATATGTATAAGAAATCATCCCAACAATCCACAATGCTGAATACAATACTAAACCAAAGTGCAAAAGAAAACAGGTAAAACTCCTCAGCATCGCAAGCCACATCTTGGGATTGTGCTCTCCTGCCCCACAGCAAGTCAAGAACCTAAAGTAGAAGGGGGATTTCCCTTATATATACCAGCAACAACATAATCTCTTTGGGCCCAAAAGATTGACCCAAAAAGGCTGTGAGAAAAAGTACCAATAGGAAACCACCCAAAGATCTGTGCCTAACATCCAGTGAATATATGGAAGGTAAAATACAGTATGCAGTAAATAGTAGGCAGTAAACTGGATAAAACACAGAAGTAACAAACCACAATCTCTAGCATATAATCTACAAATAAGAAACATCCACTCAAGTAAGTAGAACAAAAAAGGAAACCTCCGGGTAGTTCTCATAGTCTAACCCCTAAGGTTCAACCTACAAGTACTAGAAACACTCTGGGAAGCACACAAAGTCTCTCCCATCTAGTTCAGATAAATAATAGACTCTCTGAGGATGCACTCACCATAAATTCCCCCTATAATCTCATGTCACACTAAAGGCTCTCTGGGGAAGCACTCAATTTCAATTCCCCATGTGGACTGCGTCGAGGATCTACAGACTCCTTAAGGAAGCACTCAACATCAATTCCCTCTGTGGTCTCACGTCGTAAATTAAAGACACTCTGGAGAATCCCTTACGTCCATTCTCTCTATGGTCCACTACACTAGGTTCTCATAGCCCTGTGTAAAATAAATATGCATAGCACAAGTACCTACTCATGTAAACCTCAGGAACAACTTGAATATCATTCTAAGGCACAAGAGCTATACAGTGCAATAGTTCCACTATCCTATAACTAGGCATGGAAACTAGAAAAACACCAAACAAGAAAAAAAGCATGGAAAAACATCCAGAGTACATCACAATTTACCCTATTCATAAGCAATGACCTCTACACAAGAATACCAGCAAAGCAAGCAAACAACAAGGGAAAAACAAGAACACACAATACCCTGTTCAAGGGTATTGGTGGAAATTTCAAAAAATATTCACAGACATCCTACTGAAAGGAACAAAACACCTACCTTGATGCTAGGAGAATGATATACATGAAACATGATGAATGATTGTCCTTAGAACGTCAAGGATCTGAGAAAAATGTCAAAATGATCAACCAACCATATCTTGAGAAATAGGAGAAAAATGATAACAAGGCTCTAGGAGAAGAGAGATATCACCGCTGCGGTCCCAACGCAATCGACGATAGCTGAAATGGGGATCGGATGGAGGCATGAAATCTCATAGAAGATCTGTGGCTATACGACTTCTCTCGAACAAATGAAACCTGGACAAAAGGTGTTCCGTCTGTCAGGCGTGACCCCGGTGCGTTTAATGAAAAAAAAATACATGGCCTGTACTTCTGGTGTACATGTCATGTACTCTCTTTTTCCGTACTCCACTTTAAGCGGCCTCCACATCACCCATACACACCGTGAGTGTGTCCCCGACACGGCTACACACGACTTGGCGTGATAAGGGAGTACATGGCGTGTACTCAAAAAGTACATGGTGTGTACTTCAAAAAATTTCTAGAAAACCCATTTTTCTCAAAAACTCCAGGAAAAAGGAAGACATACCTGAAATGAAGATCTTAGTTCTTACAAACTTCCACCTTTAAATAAATTCATCCCTGAATTTCCCTAATGAGGCGGAGAATAAAAAACCCCAAATAGTTCCGAACACTACGATCGTATATCGGCCTCCCTTTCCCTGGTCTCATCCTGTACTCGCCCGTGCTGCCATAACACCCATACTAGAGGAATATACCGCCCATGGATAACATTTGTACTGCAATCAACAATCCGGATAGGATGCTCCTAAAATGATGTATCCGCTTCGAGCTCAACCTCCTCGGGCTGAAAGACATGAGACGTGTTTGAAAATTAACAACCGAGTTGAGAGACGTAGAAGACATCGTGCATGGCCTGGTACCTCTGAGGTAATTGAAATTGATAGGCAATCAACCCAACTCTCTCCAACACCTCAAAAGGCCCAACGTACTATGGTGAAAGCATACACTGTCTCTGAATCCTCTTATGTCCCAATATTGGTGCGACACGCAGGAAAACCTTATCCCTAGACTTGAACTCCATAGGTCAACTCTGCTGATCAGCATAAGACTTCTATCGAGACTGTGCTGTATACATCCACTTCTGAATCAACTCTATCTACTCTGAGGTCTCCTAAACCAGGTGAGGTACCAATAAATATGCCTCTCCTACCTCCAACCAGAATAAAGGTGATCGGAATGGCCTACCGTACAAAGCCTCGTAAGGTTCCATCTAAATAGTTTCCTGAAAACTATTGTTGTAGGAGAACTCCACCAGAGGAATATGCTTCTCCCAAGAACCGCCAAAGTCTAGAACGCATGCTTGGAGCATATCCTAAAGCACCTAGATCATACGCTCAGACTGGAAATCTATATGGGGATGATATACTGTACTCAGAAGTACCTGTGTACCCAGATCCTTCTAAAGTCCCTGCCAAAACCGAGAAGTAAAGATCACATCCATGTCTGAAATAATGGAGTGGGGGACTCCATGCAGATGCACAATTTCTCGGATGTATAGCAATCCTGGATCATCAACACTGAAGGTCTCCGTGATCGGTAATAAGTGAGCAACCTTCGTAAGCCTTTCGACGAAAACCCAAACATCATCGTTCCCTCGAGGCGATGTCGGCAATCCGGTGACAAAGTCCATCGCGACATCGTTCCACTTCCACTCCGGAATGGGTAACTACTATAAAAGGCATGCGGGTCGCTGATGCTCCGACTTCACCTGCTGACAAGTATAACACCTCGAGACGAAACCAGCAACATCCCTCTTCATACCTGGCCACCAGTACTAGCGATGAAGATCCCAATACATCTCGGTGACACCAGGATGAATTGCCCAGGATGAGGAAGGAAAATCCTACATCAGTTCCTCACGTATTTCTTCTGGCACCCATATATATCCCTAGAAACACAAGATCTCATCCTCACCCAGTGTCTATCCAGGAAGAGGGTCCTCTCCTGACACACTCTCTCGTAGGACTAAGATTTCTGAATCAAATATCTATCTCATTCATACCCGATCTAGAAGTGTAGAGGTAACAGCTATAGAAGATAATTAAATCATTCCCTGTCTATCGTGCACCTCCAGATGCATCTCAGAGAATAGATCCATAAGCTTCCACTCACTGCTGGCCTCATGAACTGCATGAATTTGAGTTCTCCTGCTCAACGCATCTGCCACTATGTTTCCCTTTCCTGTCATATAGGAAATCTCGAAATCAAAAGACTGAAGATAATCGACCCACCTGTGCTATCTCAGATTCAGATCACGCTGAGTGAAGATGTAATTGAGACACTTATGGTCAGTGAAAACCAAAAAGTGCTCTCCCATAAGGTAATGTCTCTAACAGCATAAAGCATCAATAACAACTATCAACTCCAGATCATGAATCAGGTAGTTCCTCTCAGGTGGCCTCAACTACCGAGACCCATACACAATGACTCCATCTCCCTGCATAAGCATAGCACCCAACCCAATACCTAAAGAATAGCAGTAAACCGTATAGCTTTTTCCTGGATTTGGAAAAACTATTATCCATGCTGATGTCAACCGTCCCTTCAGCTTCCGAAAGGATGACTCAAAAGAATCTAACCATAATAACTTCACCCCGTTCTTGGTCAGACCCGTCAAAAGTGCTGCAAGGCATGAAAGGTATTTAATGAAGCGTCTGTAGTATCCATCCAGCCCAAGGAAACTCGGTACCACAAAAACATTCTTCGGCTGCTCTTAGGAAACTATAGCTCTCACTTTCTCTGGGTAAACGGATACTCCTGCCCTTCCACACTGGTAGCATACTACCTGGCTACCTGAAGATGTATCTCTCCTCCTCGGATCACCATGCATAGACTCCCTACGGTGCTTCCTGCTGTCAACTGGAGGAACACTAGCTCTGGAAGTAGAACTGCCTGGCTCGCAGCTTCAGAGTCTCTTAGATTGCGCTCCGCAATTAGCGCCTAGTTGAAGATGGAAGTGATGGATGTCAAATAGAAGATATTCATCTACGAGCGGATCTCTCGCCTGAGACCATCCTTGAAATTCATTGATAATAACACCCCACTTCCATCCCTGAGGGGTGTGAAAAGCTGCATCTCGGTGAAACGAGAGGAATACTCCATGACAGAAAGAGTACCCAACTCCAGGCTCATGAACTCCCGGGCTCGATCGACCCTCAAGGTCTCCAGATATTAGTAGTCATAAAACATGTGTTGGAACTCCTCCCAAGCCATAACCTGCTGATGACCCTCATGTGAGATCACGTCCCACCACCTCTTGGAAGAGTCTCATAGCATATAGGTGGAGAGCTTGACCTGCCTCTCTAGAGGTGTTTACATATGCTCAAAGATAGTCAGCATGGCTTCCAGCCATGGATCTACAGCCTGTGGTCCTCCTCCCCCAAGAAAGTAGGAGGATGATGCTGCTGGAAAACCCGCATAAAGTCTTCCATATATGTAGTAGTAGGCGGTGCTCCCTAGAAGGTCTGAATCATCCTAATAAGGCCTTTGTTGAAATGCGCATTAGCACCTGCAACTGGTATGACAGTCAGTGCCAAGGCTGGCCCGACTGGAGGATCGACAGGAAGTCCCTGATCAGCCATATCTGGCGTCTGATCACTGCCCGAAAACTGACGTACAACCAGAGGATGTCTCAGAGGCATAGCTCTGAAAGATCAAAAGCATACCATAGATCAGAAAAACAAGGACAGAGAATAATGGAGTACAAAACTGAAACAGGACAAGGAACACTCAAGATTGATAAAACAGGACTACACGACGTGTATAAACTCTATATGGTGCGTACTTAACTCTGTTCCCCTACCCGAGTCTCCTTGCATGGCTAACCCACATGGTCTTCTTAAATAGAGACTAGACGGTGTGTTCTAGGTGGACACGACGTGCAGTAGACGAGGTTTCACAACCCGTGTTTTTGGTTACACGGTTGTCTACACAGCTGAGACAACAAGGCGTGTTCTGAACAAACAGGGTGTGTACTTGAAGATTTTTCCCGACCCGTGTTGTTGGCGACACGGCCAAGTACACGGCTGACCCTTACACGGCGTGTTCGAAAAAAACACGGCGTATATAAGAGGAGAGATCACCGACCCGTGTTGTTCGTGACACAGCTGGGTACCTGAAACAAGACTACTTGACGTGTTCTTTACCAACATGGTGTGTTATACTCGAGCCTCCCCGACCTTTGTTGTTAGTGACACGACCGGGTACATAGCTTACTACTACACGGCGTGTACCTACCATACATGGAGTGTTCCTGGAGATTTTTCACAACCTGTGTTTTCTCTCACATAGTCAGTGACACGGTTTAAACATACACGGCATGTACATATAAGGTACACGCCGTGTATTCTTGGTTTTTCCTGGAGTAGCTCTCAAACTACACAGAATCCTAGAAAACACAAAAAAGAGCATGAAGGTTCCAAATTCCAACTCTTGAGGGCCCATACTCCCCACGAATCAAATATTGGCATCGAATACAGTCATTTACAAGGAAAAAAGGTCAATGATTCACCAATTTCCGATTCAAGAGGGCCCATAACACTGCAAGAACCAAAATTTGGCGTTTATTTAAACAAGTTACAATACCAAAATCCTCTTCCAAATAGGAGATATTCTATGAAATCATCTATCACAATAGCATGAATATTCTACACAAATTATATCACAATGACATGCAATTGCTAATGCACCCTAGATGACATGGCAAGAATGCATGGCATGTGATTTTAAATAAGTGACTATATGATGCATGAGATGGAATAACCTCATCTCATCGGGTTGCGACAGAAATAGAACCATAATAGCAAAAACAATAACAACACAGGGCATGTGGATTACTCTAGTTGAAATCATATCAATCGTAAAATCTTAAAACCAGAAAACTGCAATAAACGAGGTAGTATGGATTTTCCCTGTACACGAGTTAGATACTCTAGAGCAAAGCTTAATACCAAGTACCAAATCCATCAAATCCCTAGCTAAAGGCTCCAAATAGATAATCAATAGAAAAGAAACCTGCCTCTAATACCACTTTGTAACGTCTAGGTTCTGGAAGCTACCCAGAGGCGCCCCGTACCCAGTTGGTCACAAGGCCTCAGGTACATTTCCCCAAATGCCAGAGGCTTCAAACTAGTAGTGAGGGACTTGGGTGTGATAGTGGGGAAACTATGCCCTCATTGGCAGAGTACATAGTAGAATAAAAACAAATAGATTGCAGCAGAAACCATAACCATCATACAAGAGTGAATGATAAACAGCGGAAGACTGACAGTAAACAACTGGAGCACACACTCATGTATATGAAATGATGCATGATACATATGTCTTGGAAAAAATCCCAACAATTCACAATGCTGAATACAATACTAAACCAAAGTTCAAAAGAAAACATGTAAAACTCTTAAGCATCTCAAGCCACAGCTTGGTCCCGTGCTCTCCAGCCCCACAATAAGTCTGGTACCTAAAGTAGAAGGGTGGTTGCCCTTATCTATACCTACAACAACATAATCTATTTGGGCCCAAAATCATGACCCAAACAGGGTATGAGACAATTTCCCAATAGACAACCACCCATAGATCTGTGCCTAATAGTCAATGAATATATGGCAGGTAAAGTACAATAAGCAGAAAACAGTATGTAGTAAACAGGATAAAACACATCAGTAACAAACCAAAGTCTCTAGAATATAATATACAATCAAGAAACAACCACTCAATCAAGTAGAACAAAAAGGAAACCTCTGGGTAGTTCTCATAGTCTAACCCCTAAGGTTCAACCTACAAATACTAGTAACCCTCTGGGAAGCACAAACAGTCTCACCCCTCTGGTTCAGCTAAAGAATAGACTCTCTGAGGAAGCACTCACCATTAATCCCCCCTATAGTCTCATGTCATACTAAAGGCTCTCTAGGGAAGCACTCAACATCAATTCTCCCTGTGGCCCAGATCTAGGATCTACAGACTCTCTGAGGAAGCACTCAACGTCAATTCCCCATGTGGTCTCGCATCGTAAATTAAAGACACTCTGGAGAAGCCCTTATGTCCATTATCCCTATGGTCCACTATACTAGGTTATCACATCCCTGTGTAAAATAAATATGCATAGCGCGTGTACTGGCTCAAGTAAACCTCAAGAACTAATTGGTTATCATTCTAAGGCACAACAACAATATAGTGCAACAGTTCCACTATCCTACAACTAGGCATGGAAACTGGAAAAATTTCAAATAAGCAAACCAGAATGAAAAAACATCTAGAGTACAACACAATTTACCCTATTCCCATGAAATGACCTCTACACAAGCATACTAGCAAAGCAAGCAAACAATAAGGGAAAATAGGAACATGTAATACCCCGTTCAAGGGTATTTGTGGAAATTGCACAAAATATTCACATAATTCCTACAAAAAGTCACAAACCACCTACCTCTATACTTGGAGAATGATATACATGAACCACGATGATTGATTCTCCTTAGAACGTCAAGGATCTGAGAAAAATGTCAAAATTATCGACCAACGATATCTTCTGTAAGAGGAGAAAAGGGATAACAAGTCTCTAGGAGAAGAAAGAGCTCACCCCTGCGGTCCCAACGCAGTCGATGACAGCTGAAATGGGGATCAAACGGAGGCACGAAATCTTGGAGAAGATTTTCGGCCGTACGGCTTCACTCGGATGAATGAAACCTGGATGAAAGGTGATCTGTTCGTCAGGCGCAACCACTGTGCGCTTAAAAAAAAATGCACGGCGTGTACTTCCTAGGTACACGACGTGTACTCTGTTTTTCTGTACTCTGCTTTAAGAGGTCTTCGCATCACCCTTACACATTGTGTTTGTGGCCCAAATACAGCCACACACGGCTTGGTACGGCAAGGGTGTACACGACATGTACTCAAAAAGTACATGGCGTGTACTTCAAAAATTTTCCAGAAACCCCCTTTTTCTCAAAAACTCCAGGAAAAAGGAAGTCATACCTGAAACAAAGATCCAGGTTCTTACATTATTTATATTTTATCACATACTTTTAACATATATTAAACATATTACATGAGTAACCAAGAGATTAAATCGACTCATAATTCCCTCAAATTTTAATTGAACCTTTAATATTTTAAAATAATATTTATTTAAATAATATTATATATATATTTACTTTAAAAATTTTAAATACATATAATAAATAAATTCAATAAAAAATATTATAAACATTAATAATTAGAATTTATTAATTTATTTAGTGATCGTATATCCTTGGAAAAAACCCAGACCCTAGTGGTGGGGCCCACAATTTCTTATATACCTATTCAACTGAATAGGGAAATTTTTTGAATATGCTATTGTGAGTGACCCTCTATGCCCTTATCTTGATAGTACTGAATACTATTCATAGACCAAGAGTGGGATCTAGAAGCCCATCATGGCCCCTAAAGAGACAAGTATAGTAATATAAATGAAAACCAAATTATGAACACATAGTATCTAATATAATCTATTTTTCTTTAATATATCATAAAAGGCTGACACCTGTGTCATTATCCTTTTATTTAAATATTGGTCTAACTATATGGATTTTCCATCGAGTTCCATGGAAATGGTTTTATAAAGGAATTACCATCTTGATCAACCGATCGTTACATATAACATCATTAACCTAGAATTGTGGAATACTTTCTAACCATTCAACCAATTTCATAATAGTAATGATGCACCCAAAACAAGATACCTCATCACGATTTCATTATCCTAGTTTTTTCATTACTCTAAAATACACAATCAAATGGAACACATTGATAATGATCACAGTTCTAGAGACCAACACACATTTCCAAATATAGGAACATCAAATGAAATCCAAAAAATGTGATGTTTTTATTGGAAAGTCAATCCACATGATATCACTATTATAGATCACCAAGTACGAACTTAATGAGATAAAGTCTCAATGATTATGATCACCAACACCTGATAGTAAAAAATATATTATGTCCAATAAATAAGATGTATCTACACCATAATACATTTTTAAAAGATTAATGTCATAGTATCTCTAGGTTCTCATTATATCCTAGGCTCTATAATAACCTTTTGATATGATAATTAATCTATTGAAATTACCATTGAATTGTATAAATATAAATATCTATACTATAATTGTATAAATACGTCATCTATATCAAACTGTACACATGATATGGTAATCAAAAGTACTATATAGTTGCGTTTAGAGCACCCAATATTATAAAATTATAAGTGGCATGACATTTCACAACAAATTCATCTCATTATTATCTATAATACCAACCGAACAATAAAAAATATGCATCTATAACTAACTCTAGATAATTGCACTGAACCATGTGAGACTAATATAGTTTGTATTTATTTAACTAAAACATTTTAAAAACAAAATATATATTACTATAATATGGATTAAATTCCATGTGATATTAATAGTACCCATACTTTAAAAGAATATCAGAGGACTCAAAAAAATATGGGTGAAACTTCCCACTAGTACTAATTATCTAATCTTCCAAATGAGGTGTTACATGTACAAATACATGTTAGCCACCCTCAAAATCAAGATTATGATTTCTATAGATATAATGCGACTTATCACTACTATTGATATGTATAAAAATCATCCTTATAAATATAAAAAAAATCATGTGCCTCTTGAATTATTCTTGGAAAATTAAGGACATCAAAAAATTTTTTATCCAAAATAATATTGAAAAATAAAACATTCTTTATAATTCCTCTAATAAAACCATCTACATATATTTTTTCTAGAAACTATTATAATCAAACTACACCATGGAAACATGATCTTCCTAAACCCCTTATGAATAAAAAATAAAAATATGATGCATGTCCTTAAGAATCCATATAGTATTCTCAGACTATCCATATTTATATAAATGTTAATTTATTCTCAACTTCACAAGATAACAAAAATATTTTTTAAATCCATTATAGAATCTAGATTTTAATCTCATATCGTAATAAAAAACCAATGATATTGGCTAAATCATGATGTCTTAGAATTACTTTAACATAAATCTTAACATTCTATAAATATTTATGATACTTTTTGATTAGAAAAAATCACCATATTTTCTCAATTGTTCATTAAAAAACCAAATTACATCCTTCACACTATGTGATATCAATAAATTTCATCACAAAATAAACCATAACATCATTTCATTTAAATACTATAATTCTTAATGAGGGAAGAAAACTTGGTAACCAAAAATGTTTATCTTTCACCCACTGGTAAGAAAAGCATCACAAAACAAAATTCATCATGTCTTATTAAATAAATTCCAATAAAAAATCCATTTAGTATTATAAATTTTTTTTTAAAGACTAAGATGAAATAACTATAAAAAATATAAAAATATATCATTAATTCCATTTATTGAGAATTATAACATAATGTTGACTGTCGAAATTGAAAATTCGGAATTCAATATTTACTTAGTGACCACTTATCCACATATCTCCTACCATAATATGTTTAACAAAATTTCCTATACTTATAATCTAAAAAATTCTATTCTTTTATTCAATCCATGAAAACGAGGTGATGGTAATGGTACTATAACATCATGGACTTCATCCTTATACCTATCATGACGTTGCTTCCTGAAATGAGACATAGATTTACACACTACATTCAACTTGTGAACTACATCAACATAATACTTCATTCTTAAAAAAAAAAATAATTTACCTTCCCATGAGTATATATTGTCTCAAAATAAATTGAAAAAAGATATTAAACCTATATCCTCTCTCATAAATTAAAATTAATAATAATAATATATATATATTATGTGTATTGAAAACCCTTACCTTCCCAACATACAAATAATCCCCCAAATTTTGTATGTTCCTTCAAATAAATAGCTAACTCAAGAGCATGAAGTATTTAATTATCATACCATGTAAAATCCAGTCCTTTCCTAGTAAATTTTTTCATCGGTGATACTGGGAAATAAAAATCCAAAATGAATCATAGATAATAACCAACAAGGCTAAAAAAAACTCTGAATCTCAAATAAATTTTTAGTAATCCCATTTGAAATCAATACCACTACCTTCTAAAGATATATTTATATATAATACATATAATAACATATCCATGAAATTACACCTATGAAGTAAAAAATAATATTTTAACAATATTTCTTACAAACAATATGATCCAAATGTGTAATGAAAATAATTAAATATTCCCCATGGTCATCATAGGGCAAGGAATTTAACATTATGTCATCGATAAAATCAATTCAAAAGGAATAAAAAAAATTATAATAATTTGGATCATGAATTTCATAAACATCAGTCATAAATTTAGTACTTAAATTGATATAAAAATTAATTTGAGATGGTCCTATCAAATTCAAAGGCTTTTTAGGCTCATCTTCATCTCACAACATAAACAGATCAAAACATGACCCATAGACCTTCATCTAAAACCATTGATCTCATCATAGTAAATAAAATAATTTATTAATTAATAGAATGTTATAAAAATTATTTATGGAATATTAATTCAATCTATGATATTTATCAGATAATCAAGAAGATCTCATCTTCCTTATTGGTGAAAGGAATTGTCGAACCCTATAGAGACACAGTTTTTCTATCAAATCCATAAGAATCAAGATATTTGAACTGAGTCTTAAAGTCTATGAGATCAACTGAGGACATATTTTAAGGAGGCATAGAGATAAATTTTGTTTTATGTACAAATTAAATCACTTAATACACTTTTCTATTTGGTTAAATTACTAAAAAATTGTTCAATAAAATACATCCTAATTTCATTCAATGATAAGAGGAAATTAAACTCTATAAACACAATCAATTAATTCAAATACCATCCTAGTGACTTACGATTAAATCCCCTAGTACTACCCAAAGTGATATCCAACTAAAATATTCTTATACACACATTATAACTAAAAAAATAAACAATTCATCTTATGATTGAATGAATTCCTCTTTTGAACCATAAAAATCAATGTGAACTTGAAAATGTGGTAAAAACTAGTTATAATAATAACATCAGAACCTTATAAATATAGAAAACATAAATCCAAATTTATTTTACATATATATATATATATATATCAATTGTCCAAGATGAAAATTTCATGATTAACCACTATATTATTCCCATTTAGGTATTCATATAAAAACACCTCATAATAACTCTACACACAAATCAAATATAATGAAAAAAAGAAAGAAATATTAATGGAATGAGAAGAACAAGAATTAAAAAAACACCAACCAAGGTATATGTTACTTGTATCATATCTATAATAGTGAAATATCCCTACATATGATATAATCAAAACTAAATATTTGGAAAAACTATGTTTGGACTCCTTGGATACAGTGATAATACTCTAATAGAACCTTCCATTAAATGAACTAGAATAAAAATTAATCCATTAACTACTCAACTGAACATTATACTTGGGATAATCATCTCCCATCATCTTTATAATATTACCAGATCTACATGCTCTCTTTGAATCCATCTTATATTCTTCATGATCATTGACTACCACAAACTATATATTCTCCTCTTTCAATAAATCTTATAAACCTAAATGGTGTAACTCTGATTGTATCTATGACATTAACATATACTCTTAACATTGTTTCATATAAGTCTTGTTAACTCTCAAGGTTAGAGAAGAATGTAGAATATTCATAAACATGAAAACATTATAAATAAAAAATATTTACATTATTCCACTATATGAACTGTTGAACATATTATATCCTTATAGTCTACATGTATATCTTCTCAAAGAATAGTCCCTAAAATGACTTCCATTACAATATCTTTAACCCCCTTTTGGGAAAAATACATCTTTCTAGTATTGAATTGACCCTTCAATCATAAACCATATTTAATGTATTTCATTCCTGAGTATTAATCAACTAAAAAACATTTCATCCATTCTAACCAATATTTATCTCTTCGTGTCTCGGTTTATGCCCAATATAAAAGAGGATTTTGTTCTAGAAAATTATCAAACCACATTAGATATCACTGTAAACTCTTATAGTGGTCTCCCTTTTAAATTCTGAAACACATTAAAAATCCTTTTAGTGATTTTATTATCTACTAAAGACTAATTATCCCCTAGTTAGGGAACATAAAAATATTTCTCTCACATATATCCCTCATCATAATTATCCTTTTCAACCTCATTCTCATAAGGCCCATCATCTTTATTTTTAGGTTCAATGGTTCCATAAAAATCAAAACACTAGTTACAAACCCACATCAAATTTTAATCTAATAAAAAAAACATGCATAACATCATATTATTAATTGTAATGAAATTGGTCATACATAATTATCAAATAACATCCTAAAATTCATTCAAAAACATTCACCTATTTAGTTAATTATTAAAATACTATTCATGAAAATGAATATTATTTTAATAAAAATTAAACTATTTAACTGATATTTAAGTCACCAATCAATACCTAACACATGTGCACACACACATGTCAGGACCCTGCAGGATAAATTGAGGAATTAATATCCCAAAAATTATCCTTAATTTTTTAACAAAGATATCCTCAAATATTATATGTAAACAAAATAAAGGCAATCTCACACCTCCATGGTAACATGGACATCAACTGTGGTTGATGTGGCACTTATTAAAGAAACTACTATGATACCATTTTGTAACAACCTACCCAAAAAACCATGTTACTAAATAAATATATCACATGACCACAATTTAACTTCTTAATCATGTGTAAATATTTCTTTGTAGTAATTAATTTCAAAAATATTAGTAATGTTTTTGAAGAAATTAGAAAATTTTATTTGGTTATTTCCAACATTATAGAATTGTGAAAATAAATAATACATTAAAGATATAATTTTTATTGTTGCACATATTAAAATGTAATAACTCTAAAACATAGCCTCTATAATATAATTTTTTTTCTTAAAATGGTAAAATTTTTATTGTGAATATTTTAATCTTGGGACTGAGAATTTAAAAAATTTAGACCGAAATAAAAAAAAATATTTTTATTTCTATTGTATAGTGATGTGATAATTTTATGGAATGGCATTGTAGTAGCCAGATTCTGTAGTTTTTATGACCTGGAACTGTGAATTCAAAAATATTATATTTTTGGTATGTAAAATCCATTAAAGAAGGGTCTAAATTTGGGTTTTAATAAGGGCAACAGTTATTTATTTATCTAATTAAATGAATGGAAGGTAAATAATTGTATTTATTCTATTATCAACTCTCTCTATTTTTGTTTCATCTATGGAAAATTTGGTAGGAATATATCTCTCTATCTTCAGCTCTATCCTCACAAATCTGTATAAATTTTATTTGTGTTCATTATGATCCTCATGTTCTTTGCATAAAATAAGACAATGGAAACCAAGTTATTAGGCATGACCATCAAGAATTTTGAAATGACTAATGAGGTACAACCTTTTTTTTATGTGTTAAACGTTTCCTATGATATGTGAAACTCTCTACCTCTAAAAATAGATTATCCAATGATAAACAAGTTTATGTGTGATAAATGAAATAATTTGAAATTATAGAATAAATAATATTTACAAAAATTATACTTCTTAAAAAAATTTATGTTCAACGAAAACATTTTTTTTCCAAAAAAATCATTATGTATCTTTGATTATTTAAAATTATTTATAACATAGAAATAATGAGTTTTCAAATGGTAATTGAAATAAATAATTGAATTTCATTAATTTCTTAATGAATTAAGAAAATAATATTATCCCTGGATTTTCTTCATTAAAGGTATTGAATAGTTATATAATTCTTTAGTTCACAACATGGAATGAAAATTGTGATATATCATCCACATTATTCAAAATTTTTATATTAGTTTCTTTTTTTGTTACCACCCTAAAAATAATTATTCATGGGGGAGAATTCAGATAATAACATTTTTTATCAGTTAAAACAATTTTTTTTATAAATTATTACTTTGTGAAATAATTATTTAATTTAATATTAATTATAAATTGAGTGGATTTAAACCATTAATAGTCATGAAAATCATATTATTTGATGAAATTGAATTGGATCCCTTCCTAGGCTAATCAACTATTTTTCAAGCCATCACCATCTAAAAATAATCTCTTTCATTTTTCAGGCCCGAGTTCAATTATTGTTATATGATGTTATAATGGAGGAAAACTGAGGGATACACTTGTTCAACCACTTTTTAGACATGATGAGATGAGTTTCGGGGAATTTCAATGAACAGTTAGAGAAACATTTTCTGAATAAAGAGAGATGGATAGAAATCATCCCTGAAGGGTGAATTGGTGGTTCTAAGGGTGGTATCCTCAGTTTTTATTTTTAGTTTAGATAGTGACGTTGGTGAAAATAGAATTCATAGTATGATGTTAATATATTTGGTATTATTGAATTTATAGGACTACAAGGCATGTAGTCTTTGTTATATGTCATGTATATCACCGTATTCATTTCCAAATTATGTTTAATTTCTCATGGTATGATCCTTTCAATCATACACTGTGAGACTCATCATGTGAAATAGAATCATTGTACATGATGTGTTAAATATTCTATAACATGTGACCTCAATCCACAAATTTCATATCTTCATACCTCATACTTCAAAATGAAACTTTTTACATGATGAGAAAGTGAGATATACCCATACGAGATGTTCTTACGTTTCACACACCTTTTATGTCATCATAATACACTACTACAAAAACGGGCAAGGGAAGTGTGCCCTTATAACAGCGCTAAGAAAAACCGCTGATAAAGGATACGCTATATCAGCGCTAAAATTACAGCGCTGAAAAAGCTAATGTTTATCAGCGCTTTCTTAGCGCTGATAATAGTAATATTTATCAGCGCTAGAAAAGCGCTGATAAATATGATCTGTATCAGTGCTCAAAAAGCGCTGATAAAGGTTCGCCTATATAAGCGCTAAAAAAGCGCTGATACAGAACACCTCTATCAGCGCTCAAATTTCAGCGCTGATATAGGGTATCCTTTCTCAGCGCTCAAAAATTGCTGATAAAAATTATCTTTAGTATCGCTAAAAAAGCGCTGATAAAGGTAGCCTTTATCAGCGCTTTTTTAGCGCTGATAAAACCTTAGTCGACTTTTTTATAAAGTCGGTCGCACAGTGCCCTCGTTTTATCGCAGCTAAAGCCCTCGCGGAACCGTAACCCTGCTACTCTTCTCCCTAATACCGCTGCTGTGTTCACTTCGCCGGAGCTTGCCGCCCTCGGTACACTCGCCGTCCTCCGCCGCCCGCAACACCCTCGGCCGACCTCCACCGCCTGCCGCCCTCGGCTGCCCGCAACGCCCTCAGCCGCCGTTCTCTGCCGCCCTCGGCCGACCTCGGCCACCCTCCGCCGCCCTCGGCCGCTCTCCGCCGCCTCCGCCGCCCTCCACCTCACTCGGCCGCCCTCGGTCACCCTCCGCGGCCGCCTTCCGCAACCCGCAACGCCCTCGGCCGCCGCCTTAAGGTCACAATCTATGAAGAAGATGTATATGTTTTCATATAGATAGATTGTGTATAGCTGATTCTCTCTAAGTGTACTCATGATGATGTCCAGATGTTGGGAATGATCATCATTATTTTGGTATTACACCAATATGTCATCCATAAAACAACTACAATCTGGTCTAGGTACAAGTGAAATATTCAACTCATCAAGAGAATAAATGCCATGGGGAATTCGTCAACACAAATTTTATTATGAAGAATTCATAAAAACTATACATGATTTCAAAATTAGTTTATAGTATATCAGAATTTCTCAACCTCAAATGATGATAAACAAACCTTAGATCAATCTTAGAGAACAATATGGAACCCCTCAGCTGGTCAAATAGATCAAAAATACAAAGAAGTGGATATCTGTTCTTAATTTTCATCTGATTCATATTCTATTAATAGAAACACATATGTAATGTTCTGTCATCCTTCTTGGAAAATAAAACATGAGATCCCCAAGGTGACATACTCGAGCAGATGCACCCTTCATAATCTAACTCCTCTCATTGAGTTTTATGTTCCTGAATCTATTCTTGTTTCATTCTGAATGGCGTTATATAAAATGGCTCAACTCCACGCATCAGCTCAATCATGAACTCAAAGTCTCTTTTAGGTGGTAGCCCTGATCAATTCTCATGAAACACATCCTAGAACCAGTCTACTACTGGGGGAAATATTTCTTGTTTCAATCCATTATCATCAAGAAAAATATTCGTAAAGTGGTCTATGTTCTCACCTAGTTGTGGAAGAACTGGTCCTACATGGTCTACCAAGATATCCCATTCTCCATAAAAGACATGGGCTCTACCCTTATGAGGCATGACGGTCACTCATCTACGGTAACAATCAATGTGATATTTATTAAATACCAAAAATTACATCATCACTATCTATTCAATACATATCATATCAAGCATGTATAAATCCAAAATGAAACAATACTCACAAACCATGAGGGAACATCCTTTACGAAGACAGATGCCTTCTAATCACACCCCCAATGGTGTGTTGACCAACATGATCCCACAAAAGTACTCTAACACAAAACAGAAACCATTTACCAAGAGATAAGATATAAAATAATGAGAGGATCCCCTATTACAAGTCTCCTTTAGGTTCCCCTATTCGGTGCTCTGTACCAATATAGATCATCCATCACTACCCATATTACAAGTGTTCATGTAGAACCTATATATATGAACCATCATGATACATGATTGACACTTCACTAGTGGTCAAAGTCATAGGCCTAACATGTGACCAGACCTACCTCATTGATTGAAGATGACTAAAAACCTCTCTAAGAGAAAAATCCTCTCACATAGATACTCTATCCACCACCACCCTAGTGGAAGATATCATAATGGTGAATCCTACTATCATAATATGTACCACTAGATCATTCAATTGAAACCGCCCTACCACCACTACAAGTCTCCTTTAGGTTCCCCTTGTAAATGATAACTTGATCCACCACCTCAACAAACCTCATAAAAAATATATTTACCTGGGACTTAATCTCACATCTAAGTCCTTCCTAATTTTTTTTTCATAGATACCTTATCTCGTGTCAACATTAGATAAAAACATTACTGGTATGTGAAGAATCTAACATAATCTATCATTATCAAACATAATTATGTCAAACATATTAAATATTCATATTTTCATTTCCTCAATGTCGTAGTTTAAAAGTGCTCCATGAACATATCCTAGATTTTCTTCCAAGTCATTCCCTCCATATGCTCATCCTAAGACTAAATATCATAGTAGATCATTGTTGGCCCCCATAACATATACGCTACCAACTCTACCCTATTCTACTAAGGAGTAGAAAAGTTATCTAGAATATTCTAGATGAACTAAATTTAGAACTTATCTACCTTGGGTCCACCCTCTCCAGAAAACATCAGAGGGTGTTGCAACTGAACCTCTATTTTCAAGTGAAACACACTCGGCACTTCCAACCCTTGTCATTTCTTCATAAATTGTATAAAACAAGAAAGGTAATCCAAAAACTACTATTCCCTCTATCACTCATGATTAATGGGGGAACCTGTACCACTACTAGATTGAATCCCGAGTGCCTATACAAATCATAATAGAGATGATAATGAATTTTAAATTGTATAATGGATTATTTATTTTAATTATTCGTTTTTTATCTCACATGCATTCTAAATATAGTTTTTGTATCTTGAGTGCCTATACAAATCAGATAGAATCTCTAGTGGATGCGTTTGGTTTCTCTCTGATAAAGGTATCTCTCATCGATTGGAAATCCTCTATCTCCTGTAATATCCTCCTTATAGAGTGATAGATAATCATATTTTTAGTGAATCTAATATTCTTTTTTATGAATCTTGATTATAGGTTAGACTACTTGATCTCCTTCCAAGGAAGTGGTTCCCTTCTACTGTATTTGGAAGTCTTCTTTTGTGTACTTGAACCATAAATACTAATATTTGAGATTCAAATAGAATGAAGACGAATAATGATTGGATGGATTCTAATCGTTTAACAATAGAGTATGAGAACAGAGTGAAAGAGTTCATCAAGTTTGCAAAGGATCACACAAAGGATCCTTCTCAAATCCTTTGTCCGTGTTTATGTTGTTTTTATTCTAGACTACTTACTCCAGAGGAGTTGGAAGAACATTTGATATGTCACGGAATAGATCGGAGTTATAAATGTTGGAATAAACACGGAGAAAAAGCGAATGTAGCTACTGGCTGGGATAAAACTGCGTTTTATGGATCGTCAGATATGAATACAAATATAGAAAATGAAGAAGACCGTATGGAGGATGTGATTACAGATGTCAATGATGATGAAGATCATATTGAAAAAATGACAAAGACAATTCAAGATGAACCCCGTGATTGCCCAAAATTGATTGAGAAGTTAAAGAGTTGTGCAAAGACGCCATTGTATGCTGCTTGCACTAAGTATACAACATTGTCAGCTATACTGAAGTTGTATAAATTGAAAGCAGGCAATGGATGGAGTGATGTCAGTTTTACGGAACTACTTTCTCTCTTGAATGACATGCTCCCGGAATATAATGAGCTCCCAAGCCGGACATATGAAGCTAGACGAATGCTACGCTCGATGGGAATGATTTCTGAAAGAATACATGCCTGTCCGAAAGACTGTATATTGTTTCGAAAGGAGAAAAAATCACTTACAGAATGCCCAAAGTGTGGTGCTTCTCGATACAAGAAAGATAAATCCAATCCTACGAAATTTGTATGGTACTTTCCAATCATTCCAAGGTTTAGGCGTTTATATGGAAGTCAAGAAACTGCAAGACAATTGTCATGGCATGCAGATAAAAGAAATAAATATGGGTTATTACGTCATCCGGCCGACTCTCCTCAATGGAAGAAAATTGATCATGAGTATCCTGAATTTGGAAAAGAGCCGAGAAACCTTCGTCTTGCGTTATCTACAGATGGAGTGAATCCTTTTGGGTTTCAAACCAGCACTCATAGTACATGGCCTGTTATGTTGCTAAATTATAACTTTCCACCCTGGTTATGCATGAAGCGAAAATTCATCATGTTATCTATGCTTATATCAGTACCAAAACAACCAGGTAACGATATTGATGTTTATCTGACTCCTTTGATCGAGGATTTGAAGTTATTGTGGGACACAGGTGTAATGTTGTATGATGCTTATAAAAGTGAATACTTCACGTTGAGAGCGATGTTGTATGGGACAATAAATGATTTCCCTGCTTATGGAAATTTGTCAGGCTATAGCATTAAAGGAACTCAAGGGTGTCCCGTGTGCGAAGAAGATACAGAATCAATTAAGTTGAAACATTCATCGAAATCTGTGTTTCTAGGACATCGTAGATTTCGACCTCGTCGGCATAAGTACCGATCTTGGACGACATCATTCAATGGATGTTCAGAAAAACACACAACACCGTCTCCACTAACAGGTGATCAGCTGTTTGAGAAAGTAAAAGATATGAACACTGTTTTTGGTAAATCATTTTCGAAAAACCTTACGAAAATCGGTTGAAAAAAGAGATCAGTTTTTTTTGAATTACCATACTGGAATTGTTTGTACGTCAGACATTTTCTTGATGTGATGCATGTGGAAAAAAATGTATGTGATAGTGTTATTGGAACATTTCTAAATTCCCCTGGCAAAACAAAATATGGAATTAAGGCAAGGTTGTACATGGTTGACATGGGAATACGAGAAGAGTTGGCTCCCGTGAAAGGTGAAAATCGAATGTTTCTTCCTCCTACTGCTTATACTCTTTCTAGGGCAGAGAGATATCAGTTTGCAACTTCTTTAATGATGTAAAGGTTCCAGAGGGGTACTCATCAAATATCAAGAACATTGTGTCAATGAATGATTTGAAGTTAAAAGGTTTGAAATCACATGATTGCCATGTTTTGATGCAAGATCTAATTCCTATAGCTTTACGTTGCATTTTACCCAAGAATGTTCGTCATACGTTAACCAAACTTTGTTTCTTTTTCAAAGCTATATGTAGCAAAGTTTTAGACCCGGGGAAATTGCCAGCTATGGAAAAAGAAATTGTCATCATATTATGTGAATTAGAAATGTTCTTCCCGCCAACATTCTTTGATATGATGGTTCATTTGATGATTCACTTGGTGAGAGAGATTCGACTTTGTGGTCCTGTGCACTATAGATGGATGTATCCTGTTGAACGGTATATGAAGATTTTGATAGGATATGTCAAAAATCGAAGTCGTCCAGAGGGTTGTATAGTGGAGTGATATATTGTTGAGGAAGCCATTGAATTTTGTATTGAATACCTATCTGATGTGGAAAGCATTGGTCTCCCGAAATCTCGTCACACTGGACGCATTGAGGGTGGGGGAATTTCTGGAAGAGAAGTTGTAACAATCAGTATTACAGACGGGAGCAGGCTCATCTTTATGTTTTGCATAACAGTTGGGAGGTTGCTCCATATATTGAAACTCACAAAGAAATTTTTAGGCAGTTGAATCCATCGAGGGCTGAAAAATTGTTAGCAGATACACATAATCACCAGTTTATTAGATGGTTTCAGGACCATATTTTTAAGCAGTTGGATGAAAATCCGAATTCAATTTCAGAACGACTTCGATGGCTAGCCGCTGGACCAAGTGTGTATGTATTATCTTACAGTGGGTATGTAATTAATGGTTATACATTCTATACGGATGAACATGATGAAGAGAGTACCATGCAAAATAGTGGAGTTACACTAGTGGCTGAAGCGATGCATGTTTCTGGTAGTAAGGATAGAAATCCAATTTATACGAATATGTCATACTTTGGCATTATCAAACTAATATGGGAGTTGTATTATACGACATTTCAATTGCCTATTTTTCAATGCAAATGGATTGATAACAATAGTGGTGTTAAAATAGATGACTGGGGATTTGTGAAAGTTGATTTTAGTAAAGAAGGGTACAAAGACGAACAGTTTATAATGGAATCACAAGCGGTACAAGTTTTTTATGTTCCAGATCCCGCAAACCGAAAGTGGTCGATTGTTCTGTTATCGTCCAAAACTATTGAGGGTTCCGATGAAAATTCAGTTGAAGACGATCCTTTTAGTGGTACGTCACAATCAATTCGGAGCGGTCCCAATGCAGATGATGTTTTGTATGTTAGAGGAGACCACAATGAAGGGATTTGGATTGTCGATAGAGGTGTCAAATCTCTTCAACCATTGAAAAAAAGAAAGAGAGTTCAATAAACAGGTTATATTTTGTTTGTAATATAGATCTTGTTATCTCATGTTATTATCTTATCATTACAGAATTTATGTAATTTGAATGAACTGTTCAACCACTTTTGCAGATAATGACTTCTGCACATTCTGGTGCTCCTAACCTTGAGACTGAACAAGTCTCTCAAGCAGCGGCTGCTGCGGCTGCTGCTGCTCCTGCTGCTCCTCAAGCTCATGATGCTGCTACTGTTTCTCCTGATGCGGCTCCTGCTGCTCCTACTATTGTGGATCCTACTCCTCCTCCTGCTGTGGCTCCTGGTGCTCCAACTGCTCCTGCTGCTGCTCTTACTGTTGCGGCTCCTGGTGCTCCTACTGCTCCTGCTGCTGCTCTTGCTGTTGCGGCTCCTTTTCTTAGTGTTGAGGTCCAACAACCATCAGCACATGCCGTTGATATCATAGTAGATGAACATATAGATGATGTTGATATCGATGAAATGGTTGGGAATGAAGGACCGACGTCGCAGAAATCACTGGTGCGTCGTAGTTTGACAGTGTTAGCCAAAATTCTTAAGGAGAAAAGCAAAGGCATCAAATTTGAAGTCGGATGGAATGCACGAGGCCAACATGTGAATCCCAACAAGGCTATGTTTAGCAGTTACATTAGAGTTGTCACTCGGCAACGCGTGCCGATTGACATAGATTCATGGCACCATGTTGTGTCCGGGTTGAAGGCTGTGATCTGGGAAGAAATTACGGTAACATTATGAATTTATTTCTTTAATTAACTAGCAAATAAAATGATGAAACAGTGTCTTACTCTTCTCAATCTCTTGCAGAGTACATTTATAGTAGACGACTCACACAAGGATTATGTACTAAGGCTTGCAGGAATGATTCATCGAGTTTTCGTACTATTTTAACAAGATATCACCTGAAAGATTCTAAAGGTAAAATAAACCCGCACCCACCCATTGTCTATGCGCACCTGATATCCCAAGAAGCATGGGATGAATTTATTGGCCGTCGTGGGGATGAGAAGTTTCAGGTACATTGTGAGTGATAATACATTGTTTGAGGATACCTGTATTCATCACTTTGATTGTCAATATTTCATTTATGAAACAGAAACTCTGTACTGAAAATAAGGAACGTGCATCAAATCCAACATACCCCTATCGTAAAGCAAGGATGGGGTACGCTTTATTAGAAAAGAAAATGGTACGTATTGTAAATTTACAGTAATATTGTTAGGTGCCAATAAACAACATCATAATTATCTTTCTATGTTTATATGTAGATTGATGAATCTAAAACCAAATGCACTTCTATCCCACGTCATGTGCTATGGAAGGAGGCACGTGTGAACAAAGAAGGGAAGTTAATAGATGAGAACACACAAAAAGTGTGGGAAATATGTGTAAGTATGACACGATGATAAAAAGATTTGTTTAAAATTGCTATTACATAAAAATAATTAGTTTTTTTCCTATATCTGACAGTCATAGGAATCAGCTACTCCTGTAGCTGATACAGACCTATTATCGACGGCTTTGAAGCAGCCAGAAAAATACGGTCGTGTCAGAGGTGCAGGGTTTGGGGTGACACCCCGAGTATATTTTGAGAAGAAGAAAAAAATGGACGATACAGAGAAAAAATTGGAACAAATGAGCAAAAAAAATAGGAACCCTTGAAGAACAATTGCAATGGCAGGGAGAGTTGCTAGCAACTTTTATGGGTGGGAAGCAAAGGGAGGACACAACTCAGGAACAACCACTGCATGAACATCCTGCCCCACCCCCCACCAGCTTTGAGGCGAGCCATTCACCTAAAAAAAATGTCTTAGCCGTGGTAATAAATATTCAAATAACGGTTCCCATGAAATATGAATCAGACAAACACTGATAATTTATCTGTACTGATCTTCTACAGGGTGATAATTATTGTGATTTATATCTGTCAACACCCACCTATCACCTTGTAGCGAGGGCTACAGTGTTCAATATCCCAGATGCCACACTGCATAATAGACCACTTTCAAAAGATCATCTGAAAGTGACGATTATTGTAGCTCATGAGCCAAATGCAATGCTACCTATTCAACTTGATGACGATGATATTCATACGGTCGAAAAGGCAATTGGGACATTCATTGCATGGCCGACACAACTTTTAAGAGTACATGCAGACAAAGAGGTATTTATTTCCTTTTATTTTCAAGCTAAACCCTTAACAATTAATGAAAAGAGTGTCTGAATCAATGATTGAGGCGGGGTTGAATCTTACATGTCACATTTGACCCATGGATATTTGTCCTTAAGTTTCAATAGAATCCCATTGTGTTTGGTCAGTTTGCCCTATGTCAGTTGTTGATTTCACTTAAAATTAAGTCCATTTTTAACAAAACAGTGACACTGTGAGTGGTGTCGGCCACACCGGGCCTCGGATTGATGCGGTGTTGAATCGTACACGTCACACATGAGTCATTTATCATTGTGAAAAAGTATCAGTGCAATCAGAAGCCGTTAGATCAGTTTGGCGTATGTACGTAAAATATTGTCCATTTTAAACTAAATACATACACTCGGAGTGATACCGGTCACACCGCGTCTTGGATTGAGGCGGGGTTGAGTTGTACACGTCACATATAACCCATGAATCGTTGTCATAAAGTGTCAACACAATTTGAAGGCGTTTGGTCGGTTTCCCGTATGTCAGTTGTTGATTTCTCACTTAAAAATAAGTCCATTTTGAACAAAACAGAGGCACTTGGAGTTGTGTCAGCCACAACAGGCCTCAGATTGAGGCGGGGTTGACTCGTACACGTCACATTTGAAGGTGAGTATGCATACACGATAGTTTACTATCTTAGAGAAGAGTTTCTAGAAGATTATAAAAGACATGAAGCAATGAAGATCATTAGAGTGTTGGAGCAAATGTGGTTGCTACAAACAATGTGGAAATTGGCTTGTGCAAAGCGACCTAAGTTTCAACTTGCAGGTATTGTACTCTATTTTTTTCTGGAAGGTATCAGTTTAAATGCATTTTGGAATGATCATTGCTAGCCATTGTCTTTTATATTTTTTTGACAGCTGAGGGGAAAGGGTGGGGTCTGAAGACATTGGAGGATATGTCGAAGGGTGATTTTGTGTGTGAATATGTTGGAGAAATGTTAACTCCCGCAGTTCTGAAAAGAGTCACTTTTTAAAAGAAAGTCACGAGTTTAGATACATCTCAAGATGGTCAGTTTAAAGAAATTTTGAGGGACACTACTAAAGACATGCTCAAATATGCACACATCCCCCACTTTTAGATCGTTGTCTACTACAATGATCTTTCAACCAAGATATCCATTAGAATGCTCATGATACATAGAGCAATTCACTGCCCAACTTTGAGAATGATCTGAAGCCCAAACAATGACAGCATTATGTTTTTCCTTGAAAATTCTCTTGGAGAACTGGAATGGCAGTAGCTGCACACATGAAGTGACAAGTAGAGACGCAAAATCACAAGAGTGAGTTGCCATTCCAGTTCGCCAAGAGAATTTTCAAGGAAAAACATAATGCTGTCATGGTTTGTGCTTCAGATCATTCTCGAAGGTGGCCAGTGAATTTCTCTTTGTATCATGAGCGTTCTAATGCATATCTTGTTTGGAAGATCATTGTAGTAGACAACGATCTAAAAGTGGGGGATGTGTGCATATCTGAGCATGTATTTAGTAGTGTCCCTCAAAATGTCTTTAAACTGACCATCTTGAGATGTATCTAAACTTGTGACTTTCTTTTAAATAGTGACTCTTTTCAGAACTGCGGGAGTTATCATTTCTCCAACATATTCACACACAAAATCACCCTTCGACATATCCTACAATGTCTTCAGACCCCACCCTTTCCCCTCGGCTGTCAAAAAAACCTAAAAGACAATGGCTAGCAATGATCATTCCAAAATGCATTTAAACTGAAACCTTCCAGAAAAAAATAGAGTACAATACCTGCAAGTTGTAACTTAGGTCGCTTTGCACAAGCCGATTTCCACATTGTTTGTAGCAACCACATTTTCTCCAACACTCTAATGATCTTCATTGCTTCATGTCTTTTATACTCTTCCAGAAACCCTTCTCTAAGAAGGTCAACTATTGTGTATGCATAGTCACCTTCAAATGTGACGTGTACGAGTCAACCCCGCCTTAATCTGAGGCCTGTTGTGGCTGACACAACTCCAAGTGCCTCTGTTTTGTTCAAAATGGACTTATTTTTAAGTGAGAAATCAACAACTGACATACGGGAAACCGACCAAACACCTTCGGATTGTGTTCACACTTTAGGACAACGATTCATGGGTTATATGTGATGTGTACGACTCAACCCCGCCTCAATCCGAGACGCGGTGTGACCGGTATCACTCCAAGTGTATGTATTTAGTTTAAAATGGACAATATTTTACGTACATACGCCAAACTGATCTAATGGCTTCTGATTGCATTGATACTCTTTCACAATGATCAATGACTCATGTGTGACGTGTATGATTCAACACCGCATCAATCTGAGGCCCGGTGTGGCCGACACCACTCACAGTGTCACTGTTTTGTTAAAAATGGACTTAATTTTAAGTGAAATCAACAACTGACATACGACAAACCGACCAAACACATTGGGATTCTATTGAAACTTAAGGACAACGATCCATGGGTCAAATGTGACGTGTAAGATTCAACCCCGCCTCAATCAGAGGCGCGGTGTGACCGGTATCAGTCCAAGTGTATGTATTTAGTTTAAAATGGACAATATTTTACGTACATACGCCAAACCGATCTAACGGTTTCTGATTGCGTTGATACTTTTTCACAACAATCAATGACTCATGTGTGACGTGTACGATTCAACACCGTATCAATCTGAGGCCCGGTGTGGCCGACACCACTCACAGTGTCACTGTTTTGTTAAAAATGGACTTAATTTTAAGTGAAATCAACAACTGACATACGACAAACCGACCAAACGCAATGGGATTCTATTGAAACATAAGGACAATGATACATGGGTCAAATGTGACGTGTACAAGTCAACCCCGCCTCAATCAGAGGCGCGGTGTGACCGGTATCACTCCAAGTGTATGTATTTAGTTTAAAATGGACAATATTTTACGTACATACGCCAAACCGATCTAACGGCTTCTGATTGCGTTGATACTTTTTCACAAAGATCAATGACTCATGTGTGACGTGTATGATTCAACACCGCATCAATCCGAGGCCCGGTGTGGCCGACACCACTCACAGTGCCTCTCTTTTGTTCAAAATGGACTTATTTTTAAGTGAAATCAACAACTGACATGCGGCAAACCGACCAAACGCATTTGGATTCTGTTGAAACTTAAGGGCAATGATCCATGGGTCAAATTTGACGTGTAAGAGTCAACCCCGACTCAATCCGAGGCCCGGTGTGGCCGACACCACTCAAAGTGCCTCTATTTTGTTCAAAATGGATTTATTTTTAAGTGAAATCAACAACTGACATACGGGAAACTGACCAAACGCCTTAGGATTGTGTTAAAACTTTAGTACAATGATCCATGGGTCATATTTGACGTGTACGAGTCAAACCTTCTTCAATCCGAGATGCGGTGTGGCTGGTATCACTCCAAGTGTATGTATTTTGTTTAAAATGGACAATATTTTACATACATACTCCAAACCGACCAAACACATTCGGTTTCTATTGAAACTTAAGGACAACGATCCATGAGTCAAATGTGACGTGTACGAGTCAACCCCGCCTCAATCCGAGGCCCGGTGTGGCCGAAACCACTCAAAGTGCCTCTGTTTTTGTTAAAAATGGAATTAATTTTAAGTGAAATCAACAACTAACATACGACAAACCAACCAAACGCATTCGGATTCTGTTGAAACATTAGAACAATGATACATGGATCAAATTTGACATTTACAAGTCAACCCCGCCTCAATCCGAGGCCCGGTGTGGCCGACACCACTGAAAGTGCCTCTGTTTTTGTTAAAAATGGACTTAATTTTAAGTGAGAAATCAACAACTGACATACGGGAAACTGACCAAACGCATTCAGATTATATTGAAACTTAAGGACAATGATCCATGGGTCAAATTTGATGTGTATGAGTCAACCCCGACTCAATCCGAGGCCCGGTGTGGTCGACACCACTCAAAGTGCCTCTGTTTTGTTCAAAATGGACTTATTTTTAAGTGAAATCAACAACTGAGATATCCACCTCACATGTAGTGTAGACCCTCCCCCAAGACTTGGCATGAATTTTTGAGATACACAAACATGGGGTGGATTACATGGCTTTCCTACATGGAATATATCCCACTACACGTCTTTAATGAGCCAGCTACACAGTTTATCCCTTGTACAGATACACAGGAAGAATCACACGAGATCGACGTCATGTACTAACATAGGGCAAGGGTGCATAAGAGGACACAAGATCAAAGGGTAACATGTATATGTTTTTTAACATGCCATGTAATTTCCTATTGATATGACATGTATATTCACACAGGCAGCTGAACATTGGAGTTACCCAGGGTAAAGCGACAAGGCATGTGACCCTTTAAATGACACATAATTTTATGTACCATGATTGATCTCTTTGAACACTATATCAAGGACATATTTCATTAGGGTTGGCTCCCATGATCCTTCCTAGGATGGTTTTGGTATCTTTTCCGACTTACGGTAGTACGATCGCTTCAGCAGGACGTCCTAGACATAGTTGAAGTCTCTCTGAAAGTCCTGGAGTGAGATCATATATCTATTTTTGAGGTCCAGGTAGAGTCATGTATCAACGCAACCAATCCCACCAGACATCGATCCTATATATAGAATGTTAATCTTGATGTCTCATTACAGTCCCCCAATTTATGATATGTTACCTTTTTTGTATTAATATACATAATTACTAAGGGTGATGGTTGGGAGAGTTAGGATATCCTTTTTATGTATTGCAGAATGATTCAAGGAGCACGGGCTCTGCATGATTTGTCAAAACCAAGTGGCAATCCAAGGAGAAACAATGCATAGTGGAATGTTCTAGTATTTATCTTCTGAGTTGTGTAGGAATATTTTGTGATACTATGTAATGAGGTAGTTTTGGTTTCTGGGTAGATGGTATCTAACTCATGGTAAGAAAACTGTTTGGTTGGGTTGTGATCGGTTGATGACATGCTTGTGGTTGATATACTGGTTTTTGTGCAGGTCTGTGGTTGATATACTGGTTTTTGTGCAGGTCTGCTCGGCTGGCTGTACTAGTGCAGGTTTTTTATTAGCAGCAGGCAGGGATTTAACAGCGCTTTTTTAGCGCTGTTAAAGGCGACATTTAACAGCGCTAAAAAAGCGATGTTAAAGGCAACATATAACAGCACTTTTTAGCGCTGTTAAAGGTTTCCTTTAACAGCGCTTTTTTAGCACCATTAAAGGTGACATTTAAGAGCTCTTTTTTAGCACTGTTAAAGGTGACATTTAACAGTGCTAAAAAGCGCTGTTAAAGAACCCCCCCCCCCCCTTTATCAGCGCTGAGCTTTATAGCGCTTTTCTACCGCTGTTAAAGCCCGATTTTAGCGCTGTTATTGCCCGTTTTTGTAGTAGTGATAATCTCATCTTGTATTAGTTGTACATGACCAATGTTGTATAGAAATTCATATTGAGTATTCCATAAAGTAACTATTAATAGTTATTTGAGTATACTAACTGTCATGGAATAAATTATACATGTTGTTTACTTCATCTGCACAGAGAATATGATGCTGTAGTAAACGACCAACCTTTATTGAGAGCCCTACACCCCATTTACACTATAAGACATGTCATTTACTACGAAATATATTGTATTATTAATGATTTCACAACTAGGTGTTAGTTTGGGACATGAAATTTTTCTATTATATATTATTTACATATATATAATAATAGTGAGGTATAATAATCCATTATAGGATACTCAGGTTATGGTTTTGGTAGTTTTAGGACCATATCTCAATAGAGGAAATGATAGGTGGTCAGTGATACCTTTGGAGTGGAAATGAATTTAGGTACTCCCTCATGTTTCTAAGCGTAGTCCACCATGTCTGAGGTTCTTTACTCCATAGGTTATAAAAAAATTATTCGGCGGGGTTTTCCACATTACATATAGAGTTCAGGTACTCCCATATACATCAGAGGAAGATTACTTTACAATGGAGTCAATAATCAACTCTATGTTAGGCCATGATCCTCCTCCAGTATAGTTTATACTACTCGAAATGAAATTTTTTGGTGCACCAAACATTTAATTATTACTCCCTCATAAGGTATGTCATGGTCCTCCATATATTTCAAGTACACAATCAATTGATATACACATTTCATAGAAAAGTATGGTTCCCCAGTATTTATTTTGAGAGATGAATTTAATGTTTCAGAAGTTATTTCACATTATTTGTTGTGACCTTTATGATTCAAATACTTTATTAGATTAATCCTATAGAGTTGAGCTACATGAAATGTAGAAAATTACGATATTGGCTACATGTTCACTTTGAGAACATATTAACACAGAGTTTTTAGATAAAATTCTTTATAAATTCTTCATATAGGTTTGAGGAATCCTAAAAGATATTTTTACCCATCCTATATTGGGTTTGTGAGATTAAATGTTTTGTCTATGAATATTATGCATATTTATTTGTTGAACTCAATTTTCAAGGAGTTGTAGGAGTTGGGTAGAGTTTGTCCATAGAATTTTTTGGAGGTTCTTATAGTAAGTGGTAAACAATATAACATTTGGATGATGTGAAGTCTGTATTTACAATTATTTGAGGGTCTTTGTTTCCTAAGTATGATGTGATTTTTTTATTATCCTGCTTATGGATTTTGGTTTTTATTGAATTATTTGGATATTTTCATGCATTATGTACTATAGTTGGTTTCTTTCTAAATGTGATTATGTTTTTTATATATTCTATTATAAATATATGTATATTCTTATAGGTTTATAGGATAAAAAATACCTTCTATATGATATTATTTCATATAACGTATCATCTACCCAATACGTGTTAAATATAGGCCTGTGATAGAACACATGGCCAAATGTAGGAACTAGTTAAGTCCATGTGTGTTTTTTTATGTCACAATAATATCAGAGTATTTTAAGTCTTAAGGACTTTGTTTTAATATATTAGTATTATGAGTTTTTGTTTCATATAATTAGGTAAGAATCATTAAGGGGTCTTGATTTATGTTAGTAAAACAGGGAACCCGGTGAATGATTTATGTGGCCTATATAAGATTTCAATAGGGATCTAGTAAATTTTTAATCAAATCAGAACTATAAGTCATTAGTTATGGTATTTTATGGGAATGTATAAGCATCATGTTTCTTATTAGTTTTATACTCACTCATTTATTTCATAAATAATATCTTAAAGATATTCAATAATAATTGTGGGTTCATCTTTTTACACATAGAATTCTATACTAGAGAGTGAATCATAGAAAAAAATGTGAGGACTTGTTAATCCCTTGTTAGAAATTTACCAAATATATTTTGATCAACTAAGTAAATACTATTCTATTCATATACCTAATAGGAATGGGGTTCCACCAACAGTGGAGAAAACATTTATCCTCACCAATAGAGTAAATATCAACCAACATGATGTATAATGGGTAGTAACTATGTTATAGTATGGGAATAGTCATAGGTTGAGTGTGATTCATAAGTTTTAATATTGGGAACCAATTGAGTTCGGTAGTGTGATAAAACTATAAGGAAAATAATATTAGCTAGAATCTGTTACACTAATAATTTATCTTGTTCACAAAGCCTAGATCGTATACTAGTTCATTCTATGAGACTACTCTATAGTACAATGTGTTGGTGGGGGTCATTGATTTTGTAGACTCTATATGAGGATACCCAATCATGGATGAACTTTTGGTGTTTATTTTTAGATGATTACCTTATGGTGACATTGATGATCTTTTGTGTGAAGGAGTTTCTCAACGTTGAAACATGTATTATGGTAGTATCTTATTATACTATGATATAATGAATATCATGAGTTATTTATAAGATATGATTCTAAATGGACACCTCTGAGTGAAACATATTTTACTGAGACCATTCATATGATATTCAAGATGGGACTGTAATTTTTTTCATTACTATAAATTCTATAATTTTATATCAATCCTTGTTGATCAACCATGTTCCCCATGATACGTGAATAAAGACTGGGGTGTGTTCTACTCATCTTACGGAAAAGTCATCCACAATATCAAGCTGCCTCCTTGGTCTATGGTCCCATAGAATACGAAATAAATATTAATTATTCTATTATATGGTATTGGTATGAAAGTAATATCATACGGGATTCAACCAGTATGTATATAGGTTCAGATTTTCCTGCGGTACAGAAGGTAATATTTCTATATATTTTATTACTGGGTGAGCATCACATAGTATTTAGGATGGCACAAGGGATAGAAATTCTCAATAGTGGAAGCACGAAAAAATTATCTCCATGAGATGGTTGGGGTGGACCTGCTTTGTAATAACCATGAAGAGTAGTAGCCAAGGATGAATAAAATAATAATTTACCACAACAACTTCTAGGTGGACATAAATAGAATATTGGTGGAGTTCAAGGTATATAACTAATACAAGGAATAGAGCGATTGGATTTTGAATAAATAGAAATAGTTCAAGGTATAATTTATGACCACCCCATCCTATAACTTGTAAAAATTTATATTTTTATGAGTCATTAATTTATTATTACATCATTGAATTCATGTTCTAGAGATACATATAATGATATTAGACAAAACCCTTTGGCTAAAGACTCAAACTAGTAGTGTTCATTATCTTTAATATTTTATTCATAGTTATATAATACTATTTATAAAGAGAAATTATAATAAGACATCATCATATAATAGATAAAACATAATAAAATAATATTTTTCATGTAATTTTTATCTATAGTCTTAGACTAGATAAGCAATTATCAATGTAGTGTTATATTTCACTGTGTATATGGTTATAGGTTCACCTTACTTGGTAATGGGACCCTTAGGTAGGACGAGCAAGGCCAAACCTTGAGAGAATAATGTCGATTACCACATAGTTACTGAGACCAACACTAAATGAAATTGTTGCTTCATTGGAGATAATGTTCTCATTAGTTGGGTAATATATAGATGTTTTCCCATAAGGTATTTTGAGATTTCATCCACTTAAAAAGGTGAAATTTGTAGTTTATTTTAAACCTATAAATGATATAATATCTTTATAAAAATATGTTGGGGGCCAGAATGATATAAAATTGATTAATGTGTGGTTGCAGAATTTTAAGTAAAAAGGCTTAAGGAGACCCAGTTTGTCCATGGGGTATCTTTTAGTGTGTTTTCTGAAAAGTCATATAGGATCTCGAAAATATTTACTAACAATAACCACTAGAATCATGTAAAAGTTATGAAAAATACCCTCTTTTTATAATTGATGACTTATTTCACTAGATAAAAGCATTAAGATGATTCTGGAAGAGATATCTAATTTCCTGTTATAACCTATTTCATATTCAAGAGCAGGAACTCCAGAAGATAGTGTTATGGTGTTTCTATGGAAAGTATTAGTTCATAGTGATATTTTTCATCTTAAAAAATACCCCATTAGAATTCATTCGACTCATAAAACTGATTTTCAAGCCATACTAATATTTTTTTGTTATAGTTTTCAAAAATTATGTCATCAATTTTCCAAGTTATAGGAGGTGTAGATCAAGCATATAATGATTATCCTAGACTTACATCTTGATAACCAACTCTATAGTAACTTATTAAGTGAAATATTTTGAATTCAGTAGTTTATTTTCTTGGTCACATAATTCTTGAGGGCCATATTATATTTTGTCTCATAAAGATTAAGGTAGTGATGCTTTATGATCCATTCAAGATAGTGTTTGAGGTGATATATTTTCTTTTGTTAGGGGGTACTGAAGAAGATATTTAGAGGAAATTTACCATGTTAGATCTCATATTAATAACCTTACCAAAAAGGGGAAACCATCTATATGGTTAAATAATTTCTGGGTCACTTTCAAGAAGATAAAGAGGATATTGATAAGTGATTTGATGTTATGGTTTCCTAAATAAGTAGTAAAGTATGAGGTTTTCTATGATTCATAAAGGTATGGGTTATGCTGAATCATGGTGAGATAGTGAATTGTGATTGTTTATGGGTTAACAAACTAAGACCGCATAAGAAGAACTATATAAATATCCTAATTCAATTGTGATAGAGAGATACAAATTTCGTATACATGTTATAAATATTATAGAGTAATGTCTACATATATTTATGTTGGGTAATATAAGAAGAGTTAAATGAATGGAGAAAATGATTCTCTTGGTAATGGGAAAGGATTTTAGCGACATTATGTTCTTAAAGTAAAATGATTCAAGGTAGAATTTTTACCATACAGGGATTATTGTTTTGGTATCATAAAGATTCTATGACATATGATATTGGAGGTTGCGATAATGGTCAACCATATTTTTTTAATATGTATTAATATTTCATAATTGAATATATTGAAGTTAAATGTGATGAAGTTATGAATCAAGTAATATGTTTTGATAATCCATACTTAGTCACACTAGAGTAATTATGGTAACATAATTTCAAAAATTTAACATAGATAAAGATGTTTTTCAATGTTTATAATCATGAATTAAATAGATGTGAAATACATTATTAGCTAATATGAATCTATATAATGATTAAATATACATGACGTATCACTGATAGAAGTTCCGTGATGGTAAATTGAATAATTCTAAAAGTATATAGGGTAAGGAGTGTATAATCTATAATAACTAAAGAGTTGTTAATGTCTATGGGATGTGTAAATGTAAGTTTCATGATACATAAGTGTAATCTAGGACTTATAAAAGGAATATTTTACCAGTCCGAAATATAACAGTGAAGATGTATAAGTCACCTAAATAACACATATGGTTTTGCAAAATAAATTGAAGCTAAATTGGAAAATATTTATAGACACTCTATAAAAATAATGGTTAATATCATATAATTTAATTTCATTCTAAAAAATAAAATGAAAAATTGGAAAAGGTAAGAACCCCACTATAAAACATTAGTGTAGTTTCTCAAAAAAATATTTCACAATGGTTGTGTTAAAGTAAGAAGATAGGGATGTGGAAAAGTAACCATTATTCATTGAGATTTATTAGAGTTATTGAACATATACATAAGAGTATGTCAAAGTTACATTGGGAATATTTAGTGATGTGTTGGGATACATGCTAAGATATGTGCGAGTGATTAAAATCATACATAAGAGATTATCAAAAATATTTTTTAATGGAAAAGCATCACATTGATATATATGAGTAAATTATTATTACATAATGTTTAAAACATGATACATAATAGAATACTAGTCATAATAATTTTTGTATATTTATAAATTAATGAAGATATATCTTGAATTTAAAATATAAAATTCTAAAGTTGTTCTTCAATGGGAAGACATCACAATTATTCAAATAAAATTTTGATTCAGGATTTATGATAAAGAATATATATTTATTCTATGGAGAAGAATACAATTCTATGAAAATAATATGATGATGAAGAATATAAGAACAAATTATTTTTTTAAATTGAGATTCCCTTATACTGTGAAGAGATATCCACACCATTGTGAGATATGGAATGATAATCACATATTACATTCACACTGTGATATGAAATTACATATAAGAACCATAATATAATAAGAAATATTACAAATTAATCAATCTATTCTGTAAACATTTCATAATAAACTTTGATTAATGATAACATTCACAACAACCAAGATTATATGATTTAGGATTTCATTGATGTTTTGGTAAATAATAATCTAGACTCTCTTGGAATAATTAACTGGAATTGAATGAGAATAAAAAGCATAGGTAATTATTTGAATGTTTTAATTAGATGATATTACTACTACAATACAAGGAGTATTTTCATATTCAAATATGAAAAATATACTCACTTTATTTTTCACAAACCATCCCACGAGGCCCGTGTCGTGACTACCCCAAGCCTACCTTCCATACGCCTGGGGATGGTGATTAGCACCGAAAGGTGTATTCCCTAGAACTGGGAAGGAATTGCATTTATTATCTATAAACTCACGTAACCAAGCACATAGAAAGATACGAACACAAGAAAACTGTATAACAAAAAGAGTGATAAAAGTAAAAGGGTCCAGAATACAAGCCCAACTATAAAGATACAAATACAACTAAAATACAATACAACTAAAGAAAGAGAAAAGACAGCTAATGGATCGTCCTCTAAGGTTCCTACCTGAAGGGTAGGTAAAAATAACATCCTTAGAACTCCATTTCCACCCGTCTCCTTTGCATACAGACACTTCGTATGGTCCACCTCTGGGTACCATCCAGTCTTGATATTCTCATCCTCAGTCAGCGCTGTCTGTCGTCTGCATCCAACACAACAAGGTGAGGGAATAGGCCGTGCAGGGGTGAGTATAACAATACTTAGTAGGGACCTCGAGACCCTCAAGTTCTCACAAAATCCACCAAGTATAAACCAAAATGTATGAAAATAACAGATATCCCTACTTAGGTATATGACCATACACACACCTAAGTTATCAAGTAATCCATCTCAAACATGAAAAACACAGAGGTTCTGACTCAGCTCACACCAGGTATAGCTTTAGGTACAATAGTATATATGATTAGATGTAACTACTAAATCATCTTACTCCGTTAAAAGGCTCTTCTACTTACCTTCACTGAATCTCTAGGAGCTGACCCACATAGGATCGTTGGAGTTGACCCACACAGGATCGCTGGATCTGACCCACAAAGGATTTTTGGAGCTGAACCACATAGGATTGCTTGGAGATGACCCACAAGGAATCACTAGGAGCTGACCCACACATGATTTCTAGAATCTAACACACACAGGATCGCTAGTAGCTAACCCACATAGGATCGCTGGAGCTGACCCACAAAGGATCACAAGTAGCTAACCCACACAGGATTGCTAGGAGGAGACCCACACAGGATCGTTGGAGCTGACACACATAGGATCGCTGGAGCTGACCCACACAGGGTCGCTGGGAGATGACCCACATAGGATCACTCAGAGATGACCCAAATAGGATCTCTCTATGCTGACCAACATAGAATAACTAGGATCTTACCCGCATAGGATAACTAGGAGCTAACCCACACAGGATAGCTAGGAGCACTTTTCTCGTCACAGCCAGCTACTGGGTTTCCACACTATGATTTCTCATCTTCGAGAGAGTCCATTCCCCAAGACACTGGTCAATTCTCTAACTACCATGATGTTCCATGAATATGTATCTCAAAGGTTCTCCACGTCATAGGGGTATTAATGCAATAGACAGTGTTTCAATCATATGCCCGGTCTATGAGTTATTAGACTTTTAGTACTAGGGGCCCGGTTGGATTTGTGCTCGATCCAACCCGACCATTTTCCAAATTTATACAAAACTCTAGTGGGGTATACCAAAAAGACTGTATTTCCCCAATGTTTCTAGCACCACTGACGGTTTTTCAAACAGACTTCTGGTGCCAAAGTTGTGGCCCAAGTAAAGTATAAGGTCGTATTTGGTCTAGGTCTGGTCCGACCCGGACCAGCCCGCGTTGGATAGACCACGAGGGGCCGTGGGGGTCGCAGAGGCTGCGAGGGTGCTGAGGCCACTGTGGGGCCATAGAGGGCCACTAGAGGCCGCAGCGGTGCGACTGGTTGTGAGGCCGGTCGGTCGGGGCAGTGTGGTAATGTCGTGATGGCGGTTAGGCTGGGGCGGCACGGCGAGGCCACGACAGCAGTTCGGCTGGGGTGGTGTGGCGAGACCGTGATAACGGTGGTTGGGGAGCATCGCTATCACCTTTGTCGCAGCCGATGATGGTGCCGACTGCTGTTCTCGTTCCCCTTCATGGATGGTCTCCATCCTCATCCAATGTGAAGAACACCACAATTCATCACAAGAATTACAGAGAGGATGTTACATGTTAGTATTACCCACACTCTCCTCGTTAGAGCGGTTTCAAGTGGCTCAATAAGAACAAGAGTATCAAGAACATGTAAAGAATAAAATAATCAAACACCCTTCCTACAATCCTCGTCAATCACTATTCCCAATCCTAAAAAATAATTAGAAGGGGAGAACATGGAAAGTGATAATCATATTTTAGTAAACCCCTACCTCATTAATTTATTGTCATCGATGAGGAGGTAATGATGGTCATTAAAGACGTCCTCCATTGGAGGATGTCCCAAGGAAGAAGTTGAAGTCGACGTTCTTCATTGGAGGACTGTTCTATGTTGGATAAGTGCAATCCTCCAAATATTTTTCCAAGATTCTCCCTTCTTTCCAAGATTTTCCCCCAATTCTACCCAAAATGAGGATTTTCCAACTTAATAGATTAAGTTGGCACAATTTCAAATTTCATTAATTAATTGATTGATGGGTGGAAAAATAAATTAAGGGAAGGGTTGGCATAATTAAGTGGGGAGCTCAAGATAATTCTCCCCACTTAATAGTGAGATCAAGGGTTTTCAATCCTCAGGTGGTCCCCACCACCATAATATCCACAAGTGGGTGGTTTGAACAAATATAATAAATTGAGTTGTTATTTAATTTTATTATTTCCATGAAAAACCCAAAAAATTATCTTTCACTCTCGACCAAATGCCATCGAGGTGAATGTCTTCTTAAGAGAATACCAGTGCTGTGAGTTCAACGGTGCCCTCAGATTTAAATTCTGAGCACCAGTTTAAAAGTTATAATAACCCGCTCGTACATTTACTGAGTGTACCCAAAATAAAGTTCAGAAATTCATTCCAAGAACTTCGGGCCATGGAATCACGCGCCGTAAATTTTCATGGACTCGTAAGATTCCCATTTAATTAAAAAAATTACATGAAAATTCCATGTTTTTAAATTCTCCCCACCTATGGGATTTACGTCTCTATAAGCCACATCATAAAACTAGAAAAACAAATGGGGGTACTGAGCACGCATCTGAGCCTCCCGCCCCCTTGTTCTCTCCTGGAGGTTCTCGTGCTGCCATCAAACGCACACCAGAGGTATCGACCATCCACGAAAGACCCACCCCTGTCGATCCTCAATGTCAACTAGAACCTCTGTAAAAGTTACCCCATCCCCGACATCCGACTCTCCATGGTCGATGACGTGGTAATGGTCTGGAAAATATCTCCTCAACTAGGATACGTGGAAGACATCGTTCACCCGGTGCAACTGAGGTGGAAGATCTAAGAAATATGCCAACTTGACAACTCTACTAAGGACTTGAGAAGGTCTGATGAATCTCAAAGATAACTTTCCACCTTGCCAAATCTCTACAAACCTCATCGAGGTGAGACCCGTAGAAAGACGTGGTCACCATCCTTGAACTCCAGAGGTCTCTATCTCCTGTCGGCATACGACTTATTCCTACTCTATGTAGTCTTCATCCACTCTGGGTTGATTTTCACCTTCTCTGTTGTAGCCCGTATGATCTCTAGTCCAATGATTACTGACTCCCCTGGGTCAGTCCAGCACAAAGGTGATCTGCAAGGTCTCCCGTACAACACCTCAAAAGCTGCCATCCCTATGGTGGAGTGTTAACTATTGTTGTACGAAAAATCCACAAAAGGAAAGTGACATTCATAGTTGTGACTGAAGTTGAGGACACAAGCACAGAGTATGTCCTCAGGGGTCTGAATGGTCCACTCAGTCTGTCCATTCATCTACGGATCGAAGGAGGTGCTCAAACGAAGCTGTGTCCTGAAAGACTCCTACAACCCCTTCCATAGCCGGCAAGTAAAACTTGTATCATGATCGGAGATTATCATCGAGGGTACTCCATGTAACTGAAAAATCTATTGTACATAGAGGCATCCCAAGCACTCTATTGAACCCTGCTCACTGATCTATAGGAATTGGGCCGACATGGTGATTCGGTTGACGATCACCAAAATCGAGTCATGGAATTTATATGTAAGTGAAATTCCTATCATGAATTCCATGGATATCCCATACCACTTCCACTACGAGGCCTCTAAAGGATAAACCAAGCCTTCTGGTACCTGATGCTCCGCCTTCACTTGCTGACAAGTGAGACACCAAATAACAAACTCTGTTACTGCTTTCTTCATTCCTAGAAACCAGTGCTATCTTTGGAGATCCTAGTACATCTTCTCCACTCCTGGATATACCACTAGAGAAGATGTGTGGAACTCCCTCATCACTTCCTCCCAAAGTGACACCGGTACCATGGTACGTCCTCTAAAGAGGTTGACGTGCTCCCCACCTTCATAAAATCTGTGAGTTTCATATCCTCTGGATATCTGAGCACGTCACATCTTGCAGTTAGAATCCCCACATTGTGCCTCCCTGAATCACTAAAGAAGTGGTGGAGTGACTATAAGATACTGAAGAAAAAACTACTCTATCACGTTCCACGAAGTATTTTTGCAAAGCGGACAACTGCTCCATCGCCTCACCTAGAAGCTGTATACCAGATCTCCTTCTAAGTGAATCTGCTTAAAAGTTCTCCTTACCATGAGTATAGACTATCTTGATGTCATAGTCCTAGAGAAACTCAAGACAATGTCATTGTCCCAGGTTCAGGTCCTTCTGGTAGAAGATAAACCTGATACTCTTGTGATTAGAGTACACTGTAAAATGTTCGCCCATCAGATAGTGTTGCCACATCTTCAAGGTGAAGACCATTACTGCTAACTCTAGGTCATGGGTATCTTAGTTTTGATCATGTTGTCTTATATGTCGAGAACCATATGTGATCACTGCTCACTCCTACATCAGGACACATCCAAGCCCGGTCCATGATGCGTTGCAGTATACTATGTACCATACGCCATCCTCTAGTAGCCTCAAGATGGGGGCACTAGTCAGCCTCTGCCTCAGCTCTTAAAAACTCTACTGGAATTTCTCCGACCGAACAAAGGCTTTCCCTTTCTTCTTCAAGGCTGATAGTGGTGCTGCAACTCTCAAGAATTCTGGCACAAATATCTAGTAGTAACCAGCCAAACCCAAGAAACTTCATACCTCCATCACACACTTGGGTGGCTCCTAAGCAAGTACCACCTCAATCTTCAATAGATCCACTGCAACTCCAGCCTCTGAGATTACATGTCCCAAAATTTGAACCTCTCAGATCCAGAACTGGCACATCGAGAGCTTACCATAAAGATGGTGCTCTCGGAGTGTGTACAATACTACCTGTAAAAGACAAGCATGCTCCTCCTCAATAGCTGAGTAAATTAGAATGTCATCGATGAATACTACTACAAAGAGATAAAGGTATGGCTGAAAGATCTTGTTCATGAGTCCCATGAACACTACTAGAGTGTTGGTTACACCGAATGGCATAACCAAGACCTCATAAGTTCTATACCAATATCTGAAAGTTATCTTCTGCACATCCTCATATCTCACTCTGAGCTGGTGATAGCCTAATCTGAGTTCTATCTTATAGAACCATTGTGCTCCCTCCAGATGATCAAAGAGGTCTTCAATCCTTAGAAGTGGGTACTTGTTCTTCACAGTCACCTTGTTCAGGCGCCTATAGTGAACACAAATCCTCAAGCTCCCATCTGCCTTCTTGGGGAACATAATCGGTGCTTCCCAAGGAGAAACACTTGGCCAAATGAATCCCTTCCCCTGCAAGTCCTCCAACTGTACCTGCAGCTCACAAAGCTCTACGAGAGGCATCTGATACGCTAGTGTAGATATCAATGTCATCCTGGGGTACAAGTCAATGTAAAATTCCACCTCCCTGTGAGGAGGTAGACCTAGAACATCATTAGGGAAGACATCCGCATATTGGTCCACCACTACAAGATATCTCGAACTCTCCACATCAACCTCTATGAGGCTAAGGCTAGACACCTGATGAGTAATCGGCTGCACCCTCCCCCGGGGAAGTCCATCCTGTGCTGCATAGGCTCCCTTCTTTCCGGTGAAGGTAAACCTAGTCCCATCTTTGTAGACACACCACACTTTGTGCCAAATACAGTCAATCTGAGCATGGAATGTAGATGACCAATCCATATCTAAGATGACATCGTAAGGCCTCGACGTCGCTACTAGGAGATCCTAATCGAAGCTCTCACATCCTAGAGTAAGCTCATACTACCAGCACCAGTGTGTAATCGTCAAATCCTCTCTCGTAGGAGTCTTTAGCCGTAAGGATCGAGCCAACGACTCCGTCAAAATCTCCAAGATCCAAACGAGGGTAGTGGAAATAAAAAAATGGATGGAACCTGTGTCTATAAGTACTAAAACTATGGTGGAGTAGACACAGATCGTACCTTGTATCATCTCAGGAGTTCCATGATCATAAGTCTCAGCATCCTGTAATTGAGATCTATCTTGTCCACCTGCTCCCTCCAGTCGGGGTGGACCTCCTGGTGGTGGCGGCAGTAACATATCGAATCGTTTCCCACCGCCAGCTGCATGACCAGCTCCTCTTCCATGTTTACCTGCTCCCAGTGGACCTCCTCAGTAGAATATCTACCTCTTCATGGGTGGTCCTTCGACTGTATACTGATCATATGTATGGCGGTTCGGATAGTCATGAGCCATGTGACCCTGCCTGCCACATTCGTAACACTACCTGCTCCTGGCATGACCGTCTCTACCTCAGGTTCCTCGTACAACCAACCCTGAATCCTATGGTCGTCCACCTGTAGGTCTTATCCACTTAGACCTTTAAGTCATATGTCTACTTCTAGCTTCAGAAGACTCAACTACGTGATGATTGGTAGTGGGTATCGCTGCTGGTGACTGCTCCGCAAGGAAACTCTCCACTATGAGGTCTTTCTCTAACATCCTCACCTGTGTCCGGATGCTAAGTGAGATCATCGAAGCCCTGATCTCCAACCTAAGTCCCTACTAAAAGGTCTAGGACCTGAAGAAAGGGCCCCGATATATATCTGGGGAGTAGCGTGAGAGTTCATCGAACCTCACTGAGTACTGAGCCACATTCATTCTAGCCTACTACAGATGAAGGAGCTCCTATATGCACACTGCGTGAAGAGTTGCTAGGAAAAACTCTGCTTCAAACAGGCTCTCAAAGTCTTCCCAAATAAGTGTTACCTCATCGTGAATTTGGAGCATCAAACTCCACCATCTTCTTATTGCTTCCTGTAGAAGGCTGGTGGCAAGGATCACCATGAGATCAGCTAGTGTCCCTACAAGTTGGAAGACTCTCACTACAGCCTCCAACCGATCCTCAGCCTCTTGTGGGCCCATCTCTCCCCTGAACCTAGGTGGCCTCTGGCGTTGGAACTCGTGCAATGCGCTCAAGTGGCGTGCAATATATGTTGTTGGGGCTGGTGGCATCAGTGGTCCAATGGGTAATAGTATCTCTAGTACCCCCACTGGTGCCTTCACTAGAAGAGGGCCATGCACCAAGGCCTCATCGCTCGGTAGACTATCAGTGCCTAAAACTCTCGGAACCCTAGCTGGATGTCTGTGTGGAGGCATCCTGAAAAGGAACAGGTGTTCCACAGTCAATAAGTTATACCTGGTAAGCTGACTCAAAGAGTTCACAAATAAGGCTCTTGAAAAAACACAGGCAATCATATTTTTCATGCACCAAGTCAGAAATCAGAAGTCAGGGTCCTTGTGTATGGATATGTCTGCCGCCTCACCAACACTGAATTCCCTAAACCGATTACCACACCAATTACACATAACACTATTTCCATTAAAAATAAATATCATAGTCCAATGTTCTATGGTATAACCGAATTCTCTAATACCAATTTGTCATGACCCGTCCCCCGGGTCTTGTGCCGTGACTACACCAAGCCCGCCTTCCATAGGCCAGGGGCTAACAACTAGCACCGAAACGAGTATTACCTAGAACTTGGAAGGCATTGCCTTTATAACCAATAAAAACATGTAACCATGCACACAGTAGGATAATAACACAAGAAAACTATATAACAAAAAGAGTACTGAAAGTAAAATGGGTTGGAATACAAGCCCAACTATAAAGTTACAAGTACAACTGAAATATAATAAAACTGAAGAAAGAGAAAAGACAACTACTCAATCATCATTTGAGGTTCCTAACAGAAGGATAGGTAAAAATCGCCTCTTCAGCACTCCATGTACCCCTATCTCCTCTGCGTACCGACACACCATATTGTCCACCTCCGGGTACCGTCCAGTCCTGATACTCTCAGCCATAGTCTGCGCTGTCCGTCTTCTGCATCCAACACAACAAGGTGGGGGCATATCCTATGTAGGGGTAAGTATAAAGATACTCAGTAGGGAACCTGAGACCCTAATGGTATCACAACATCTACCATGTATAAACCACAAAGTATGAAAAAAAAGATATCCCTACATAGGTATATTCCCACACATACACATAAGATATCATGTAAACCATCTCAAAAATGAAGAAACAGAGAGGTTCTGACTCAACTCACACTAGGTATATCTTTAGGTATAGTAGTATAGATGATTAGATGTAACTAATAAATCATATTACAATGTTAAGAGGCTCTACTTCTAACCTGCACAGAATCACTAGGAGCTGACCCACACAGGATCACTTGAGCTGACCCACAGAGGATCGCTAGGAGCTGACCCACACAGGATCACCAGGAACTGATCCACACACGATTTCTAGGATCTGACCCAAAAATGATCGCTAGGATATGACCCACACAGGATTTCTATAGATAACCCACACAAAATCGCTAGGAGATGACCCACACAGGATCTCTGGGAGCTGACCCACACAAGATCGTTGTAGATGACCCACACAGGATCGCTGGAGTTGACCCACACAGGATCACTAGGAGATGACCCACACAGGATCTATGCGAGCTGAACCACAAAGTACTGATTGGTTCTGACCTGCACAGGATCGCTGGGAGCTGACCCACATAGGATAGCGCGGAGATGACCCGCACAGGATAGCTACGTGTAGTCTTCTCGTCACAGCCAGCTACTGGGTTTCCGCATTAGGCTTGCTCGTCTCTAGGAGAGTCTGTTCCCCAATCCACTGGTCTATTATCCATCTAACATGATGTACCATGAATAAGTATATCTACAGTTCACCGCATCATAGGGGTCTCAACGCAATAGACGGTGCATCAATCAGACACCCAGTCTGTGAGTTATTAGTCTTTTAGTCCTGGGGGCCCAGTTGGATTCATGATCGATCCAAACAGAACATTTACCAACATTATCCAAATATCTAGTGGGGGTAAACCAAAAGGATCGCCTCTCTCCTTGTTTTCTGATTTTTTTGACAGTTCGTCAAATGGATATTTGGTGCCAAAGTTATAGCCCATGTAAAGTATAGGGTGATATCTGGTCCGGGTCCCGCCTGACCCGGCCTGGGTCAACCCGGTTCTGGTCAACCCACACCGGGAGGCCCAGCCCATTGGGTAGCGGTCCTCTAAGGGTCATGGGGGTCACGGAGGCCACGAGGGCACGAAGGCTGTGGGGGGCTGCGAGGGGCCGCTGGAGGCCGAGACGGCGCAACTGGCCACGGGGCAGCTCGGCGAGGTCACAGGGCGGCTCGGCCTGGGAAGCACGGTGAAGCCGAAACAACGGTTCAGATGGGGCGGCGCGGTGAGGCCACAATTGTGGTTTAGCTGGTGTGGCACGACGAGACTGTAGCGACGGTGGTCACGGAGCGGCACCGTTAGGCCGCCGCCTTCATCGTGGATGGCAGTGGTGTCGTCTGCTGTTCTCGTTCCCCTTCTTGGTTGGTCACCGTCCTCCTCCAACATTAAAAACACCAAAATTCATCACATGAATAATGGAGAGGAGGATCCATGTTATTTTGGTCTGCACTCTTCGCATTAGAGCAGTATCAAGTGGTTTAACAAGAACTCGAGTATAAATAATGGGAAAAGAAGAAAATAACCAGACAACCTCCCTAAAATCCTCATCAATTACTATTCCCAATCCCATAAAATAATTATAAGGGGTGAACATGGAATGCGATAATAATATTACAGTAAAACCCTACCTCGTTCTTTTATTCTCGTCGATGAGGAGGGAACAATTGTTGTCGAAGACTTCCAACGTTGGAGGATGTCCCTAGGAAAAGTCGAAGTCAGCATTCTTCATTGGAGGAGCATTCATTATTGGAGAAGTGCAGTCCTCCCAATATTTCTCCAAGATTCTCCGTTTTTGCCAAGATTTTCTCCCAATTCCACCAAAAATGAGGATTTTCTAACTTAATAGATTAAGTTGGCACAATTTCAAATTTGATTAATTAATTAATAGATGGGTGGCATAATAAATTAAGGGGAGGGTTGGCATAATTAAGTGGGGAGCTCAAGAGGTTTCTCCCCACTTAATAGGGAGTTCAAGGGGTTTTAATCCTTAGGTGGTCCCCAACACCATAATATCCACAAGTGGGTGGTTACAACAAATAACATAAAATGAGTGATTGTTTTATTTTATTATTTATACAAAAAACCCAAATACTTATCTTTCACTATCGACCGACTGTCATCGAGGTCAATGTCTCCTTAAGTGAATACTGGTGCTGCGAGTTCAATGGTTCCCTCAGATTTCAATTCCGAGCATCGGTTTAAAATTTAGAAAAATACACTCACATGTTTACTTAACGTACCCTAAATATAGTTCAAAAATTCATTCTGGGTACTCTGGGGGTCGGAATCACGCACCATAAATTTTTACAGACTTATAAGATTTCCCATTTAATTAAAAAAATTACATGTAAATTTCAGGTCTTTACATTATTCTTAGTATAAAGGAAACAAGAAGAGAAAGAATAAAGTGTTCATATGATACCATTTTTTCTCAGGAATACTTTATGTATCAAAGTTATAAAAGATAGTGATACATTGTAGTTAATAAAATGATCAATTTAGATAAGAAGAATTAGATGGAGTAGATAAAGAAGAAAATAAGAATATAAGAATGTGACTAACAAGTTTCGTTACTTTTGTTCTTGTATTAGGACTCTAAATTATTTATGTTATACTATAATTAAATATCACAGTGAGCTTGAGTAAATAAGTATGATAATCTATATTCCAATTAATTTCTAAATATTTAGTAATTTGGGATGAATAAATTTGATGGTGAATATAATATAATAGAGGAAATATTTCTTCAAGAATATATTTCAATGATATAGTATATATTATTGCTAAATTTGGAGAAGAGAAGAATATATTATTTAAATATTTACCAAAAGGAAAATTTCTACCCAAGTAGATGCAGTATAATACATAGGTGAAGAAACTGTCAACTCAATCGATCTAGTAAAAAGAACCTTTAATGAGATAGTAAATGATTTTCATGAGATAGAATACTATATTAAACTGTGTTATATAGTGAATATTTTAATACAAACCTTGACCTATAAATAAAAAAAGAGTATTACAACACATTGGGGTAAAACCTTTTAATAATTCCATTGTTTCTTGCTATTATTTTATTAATTTGTATACTAGTAAGGGTGAAAATTTAATGAAATAGTGTATCGAGAGTTTAACTAGTCACATAAGTTAATTCTTAGGAAAAATAAATTATAAAAGGTTTATCATTGATTAATCCCCCATCTCAATGATTCATCATCCCATAACTGGACACATTAATCTGTATCGATGAAAATAATGTGTCCTATAAAAGATTTAATCCCAAATGAATTTGAATATAGCTAATTTGGATTATTCAAAAATCATTGGTATTACAATATTCAATGGAAAGAAATATAATTCTTGGAATAATAGGATGATAAATTTCATTATCTGAAATGAAATAAACATTATAGATACTTTTATTGTAAGAATTACCCAATTTGAGAAAGATTCTCTTATTAAATTTGTAGTAAAAATAAATTTAGAGGCTTATAGAAAACTTATGAATACAATTTTGTTGTCCTTGTCTAGTAGGATTTATAACTACATAATGAGATAAAAATCAATATAATGTTTCGATAAGCATGATATTACTTTTTAATGGAATTAATTGTAAAAGGATCCAAATTATTAATTTAAGGGAAAAGATTAAATATATCAGAATTTTTTATGATTAAACAATTTATGAATAATCCACATGGGTAAATAAAAGTTATATTAGTATTAAAAAATTTAGAATCCATATAGGGCTCAACCATTGTATGATATTTATGAGAATATTTGCTAACAAATTTAATATAATGGTTTCTTTCTTATAATATAGAGATGATTTATCTCTTAAAAAATTCAATAATTTAATTATTTAATATGAATTTAGATAGAAAATAATTTTCATGATTAAGATTAAATTGGATATAGAGATTGTATTTAATCACCTATGATTTCCCAAATTTAATAGAAATAATGATAAATCACTTTTATAATCTAAATTTGATAAAGTAAGTGAAGAAGATAAAAATATAATCAAGTATTTTATTAAAAAATATGACAAAAAATTGTTTGAAAAATATTTATTCTTCCTTTATGGTTTTTTAATTGTGGTTAAATTTGGGATTTTTTAGATGGTTATCAAAAAAAATACAAAAACATTGTATGATGGGAAAGAATAAAATTTCCAAAAAACAAAATGTGGGGAAAAACTATAATTTTGACATTAGAAAGAATAATATCTCAAGAAGGATCAATAGGATTATAATGGGAATATAAAATAGAAGAAAAAAACACATAACATTATAGTGGGTTTAAAGATAGAGGAAAAATTGGATGACATATAACATTCATGGATCATGTTTAAAAAATGAAGTAACTTATTGGAGTGATGAAGATTTTATTGGAATTGATTATGATGATAATTTGAGTAATAATGAAAATATATTTAAATATGAGAATAAACCATAAATTGAGAAATAAACTAGGATAAGAAAGGAAAAAATACTTTAAAATAAGAAAAAATATATATGAGGTTGAACTAATAACAGTGATGAATGAATACATTGAAGAAATTAGTAATGTCTATGAGATAATTTTTGAACAAGATAACATACTAAATGATAACCATGCACATCTTTTTAAAATGTAATAGGAATTGAGTAAGAAAAATTTTGGGGTCTTATTGATGAATATTAATTGATGATGATGAAAATAATCATAGAAAATATATGGATATTCATGTAGAATGATATCAATATACTATGAAAACATGTCTAAATAAGAGGGAACAAGTTGTTTCTACTTATTATAGTCTTACCAAATCTTATTCACATAATAGTAAATGGAATAAAACAAAATTATACTTGTATGGGATGAGTGATGTTATAAAAATCCTAGTCTTATATCAATATTGTATTGGATTATTCATATTATACCCTTTCCTTTGTGAATTATTGGGTCGTTGTGGTGTCGAGGGAGTGTTTGGATATATCTAGGAGGGGAGGTCTTTTTGTTGACACTAGAGTTTTCGTGGTAGGATATTTATTATAGGTTCACTATAGAGTCTAAAATTCCATTAGTGGTCACCATTTTGAATATCATATTTAGTTAAAGACTCGCTATATCTTATGTTTTTTAAATCATAATACAATTTATTGAGATTTTGATTTAACATAAGTTTTTTATTTTATCTTTTTTGTATATATAATATAAAAACAATAAATGAAATTACAATAACCTACGGTTTTATGAAATATTGAGGGGTTGAGGATTTAGGAAAACAAAATAATGTGGTGATTTATAAAATACCTATGGTACGAGGTTTTATAAATAAAAAGTTATTTAACCAGTGTGGTGGTTTTTATTAACTTTTTTAGATGATGTGGAATGACGTTGAGTCAATCATAAGATTACCAATTAAACTGATATTGATGTGCCATCAACTAATCCTAAAGAACACATAATCCAATTGATTACATCTAATGATAACATACAGAAATATTACATCATTTGATATGAATATTCAATATTTCATTATAGTTATATTCACCTAGGGACTGTAAAGGTTTAGTTTATTGTGAGTCTAGATACATAATCAACTTATTTCTAAAAAATATCTTCAATATCTCCTATAATGTTATTTATATTATTCCCCTTCAATAAATACCATACATAAAACGTTTCATCAAAATCAGGGGAAGAAAAACATAATAAAGGGTGATCTCAACTACTTATTATGGGTAAACAAGAGAGATATCAATCATAAGAGAGAATAAGATGATCATAAGTGTATTATAACATATTCAAGCACATTTTCTCATTATAAATGATTCATACCCAAAAAAAGTAAATAATAAAACCAAAATCAATTCATATCCTGATGCATCATTGATAAGGTTTCCAACATAGTAATCGTCATTTAAGATTCATAGAAAATAACACGTGTCATCATAAGTATAAAAAATCACAATCTTGTGAATATGGAAATTCAAAATCATTTACATGAATAATCTTTAGATAATATCTTGAATAAATTATAATAATGCATCAAAATGTGAACATATCTATTAGCAGTCATGTCCACATAGAATATTGTGAGCAATACTAGATGCAATCATACGCAATCATCAAAATGTGAACCTAGTAATTAAAAATCATGTATAATATTATAATATTTACCTCATGATATATCTACATCACATCACTGAATGCATTAAAGGGAACTATTTAATCCACCTACCACATAATGAAACCCATAAATTATGTGCCATAAAATCATAAAACATTCATCATTTGAACATAATATAACCTATGAAAAGGAAAAGTGTTTCATAAATTTTTTTGTTCACATAATCATAAGATATTTGTCGAAATAATATGGGTGGTATCATTATGTCATATCCATAGTTAATCAAAATAAATTTCATAAGATACTGATACCATTAAAAAATACCATTAAATGTATTGGTGAACATTTCATTGAAAATAGGGGAAATACCACTTTTCTCTAGGGCCATTAAAACTAAAAATTCAAAAAATATTGAGAAAAAATCTATTAGATGATAATAATGGAAACATTGAAATGAATCTTCAAAAAAATATTGGTTATGAAGGAAGGAAATTTCATTCATATGATAAATTTTACAATAATGATTCCTATTAAACTTTTGGTATAAATTCTAGAAGCACCATATCCAAAAAAAAGATTCCTTTTAAAAATTTAATTAAAATTAAAATATCGGTAAATATGTCTTTAATCAATAATTGGAAAATATTAAAAATAATCTTGAAAACATTTTAATGATTATATATACATGGGAATAAATATTACCAACCAAAGAGGAAATAAAGTTTACTTTTCATAAAAAAATTTATCAATCATTATATAGACTAGAAAGAATATAATGGAATGAAAAATATTATAAAATAAAATATATATTTTAAAGTATAATATCTATATAATTCACCTCAATAGAAATTTAGAAAATATTCTTTCGAAAAGAAATTATATTGTAACATAAACACTTGTCTAAATCTCCCTCTTGATTAATTCATGTTAAAAAACACTATAAAATAAATATATAAAAATTTTATAAATATGTTATTAGAACCATATTAATTTATATATTAGTGTATATCATTCCATTATAATTTAAATTTATCACATTCTTACTAATTCTTCTTTAAACTCATCATTTGAGTAAAAATTGATTCATTTTTGAATGTTCTAGTGAATGTCTAAGAAATAATTCTCAAATTGAGTGAATAAGTAATGAGAATAGGTTCCCTTTTATAAGTGAGATTAGGGACACACATGGAATTATTTAAAATATCCAAATAATATAAGATCATTTTGAGGTTGATGTGGTATAAAATGGAACATAATAAAATATAGGAAATGATAAGGTCGAAATATCTTCATCCAATAATATTTTAAAAAGTTCATGTGGAAAATTTTCCCTTATCACTTTTTGAACACCTTATTAAACCCATTATAACTCTTACTATTGTAACACTTTTTTACTATTTTTACTATTTAATATGAAAAAATGAAAGTTCCATCATTTATAAATTATAAAATTATGTTTAAAAATATGTAATAAATTTATTAAATTAATTATAATAATTATATGAAATTCATTTTAAAAATACATGTGAAAAATGGAACAAAAACGACTTTCAAATAAATGCATTTTTAAGCATAAAACTGTATTTTTTCTTATTCCATTCATTTTTAAAAAAATTAAATGAATGATAAATACTTTTATATAATATAAAATTTATCCAAATTATGAATATTATCCATAAATAGTTATTTATTTATATTTAAAACACATTCCACACATAAAAACGATTTTTATACAAACCTCCCCTTTAAATTTTAATACATTTATTTTCTTTTATAAATAATTAATAACCAATGAAATAATTATATACATATGTAGAAAATATTTTTAATAAGTTTAATATTCTAAATTAATTTTTAAATAAATTAAAACATCCCTTCAATAAAACTTACATGAAAAAACAAAATATATCAAAATTGTTATTTTAGATCGATAGTATTTACTAAGTGAATTAGTAATCACTTTCAGTAATTATATTTACTTTAAAGAAAAGTAAATTTGATTCATATTATAATGTAAAAAAATAATTCACAGAAAATCACTATTTCATGTATATTAATCTATCAGACACTTAAATGTTTTTAATGATAAATAAACAATAATATTATAGGGTGTTACATTCAACCCCTTATTAGAAATTCACAAAAAAAAAGTACACCACTCTCGTAGAAATATAAATGATAATTTTGTATCATCACATCCTTGGATTCCCATAGACCTTCTACAAATTTATGGTTTCAACAAAAAAATTTCAACGTGTGGGAGGCTGTGTTTTGGAACCATATATCTCTTTGATCCAAAATCTCTACCAATTGTTCCTCATAAAACAGATCATGCTTAGTAGTATGACCCATGAGTTCAATATATATTAAAGATCAAGTATGCACTTAATCTGGATAGATACATGGAAGACATCAAGAACATGCGATATATTTTTTGGAAGTTAAATATGATAATAAACCATCTGTGTACAATCAATAATTTCAAAGGGACTGATATATCTAGAGATAAACTTCCCATTATTTCCAAATCATGTAATCTTCAACTATGGAGGTATATGTAAGAACACATTATCACCAAACTCTCACTATAGATCATGATATGAACTATCAACATAATTTTTTGTCATCTTTGAGTTTACTTGATGTGATTCTGAATATATCTAAACTTGTTTTCCATTAACCTAGCTAGAACGAATCCCAATATCTCTCTTACTCTAACATTATACAAGAATATTGGATTTCTTCACTTCCTGCCATTTAGGGATTTATAAAGAGGCATATGGATACTTGAGTGAAAGTTATTTGTCACGACCCGAACCTACCTGGGCTCAATCCAAAACTACCCTAGGCCCACCTCCATAGGCCAGGGGCTGGCGACCAGTGCTGAAGGCACAACAAATCGGGGAGGCCTTTTCCTAAGTACCTGTACACACATACGCTGCCCACTAGATGCCAAAGGTGTAGAGAAAAAGGGAAATAAAAGTAATTTGAAACATCTATATATAAACAACAAAAGTGAATCAACCTCTAACAGTACAAACCATGTGCTGGGGGTAAACTGAAAAAGAAAAAGAGCAAACACACGCCCAACCAGAAAAGGTGCCACAACCCGGCAACAGGTAAACAAAAGAAAACACCTGGGAGAGTCCCACACATGGAACTAGACTACAACCACCACATGAGGTCCAAGATCCCAAACTCCTAAGCTCCTCTGAAGTCACGACCAACCTTTCTGTTGTCTGCAAGGGCACACCAAGTGTGGGCAAAGCCCAATAACGGGTGAGTATAAAAATACTCAATAGGATGTCCCGAAGGCTCGAGTGAGAAAAAAAGGTGGTACTGAAGAGGTGAGGAGTATATCGAATAGTTAAAAGTAAAGGAGTATAACATAGAGTGCAGTAAAGAGTACAGTTCAACCCAACAAGAGGAAAGAAGTAGACTCTTCCAAACACAAGGAGCAAGAAACGGTGAGAAAATGAACTTCTCATCGAGACTTCACTACCTATAGAAAGAGAGTAGACTCATCCAAACATGAGAAGCTAGACACAGAAAGCACGTGGCATACCTCGTGTGTCTTCGCCTCTCCTTGAAGGAGAGTAGCCAAACCCAAGAAGTGGGTACTGGAACAAGGTATATACATATATACATGCTCTTTCAAGAATCCTGAACAAGATCAAAAGGGGATCTCCACCCCTAGCTCTGCCCAAGAAAGTGAGTCACCATTAGTCTCAGAGGTAACCACCATCGATGCCCAGCATCCCGCACATCTGACCTGAACTGCAATTCAAGGGGCTCAAATCACCGCACCATCAAACTATCCGCTTTAGGTGGCACTGACTCGCCTGCACGGTTTAAGGTCACGTCACAAGGATGTGTCTCTGTGGGGAAAGTGCACGTCGTACTTGAGAGTTCTGAGTAAAGTCAAACCACACCTCTTCACAATCACACAGTCGAGAGGTCTGCTCAAAGTCAAATCTATCACATCACTGGCCCATACAAACCAATGGTCCTGCTCCAGTAATCACAGAGAAAGGCCACGAAATAGCCTAGTAGAAATGATTGAGTCTGAGAGAAGTCATCTAGCGACCCACTGCCCAGTCTTTACTAGAGGGTAGACCGTAAGAGGTCGTTGGGTGACCCACTGCCCAGTCACTACTGGAGGGTAGACCCTAAGAGGTCGTCAGGTGACCCACTGCCCAGTCTCTGCTGGAGTGTAGACCCTAAGAGGTCCTCGGGTGACCCACTGCTCAGTATCTATAGGTGGGTAGACCTTAAGAGGTCATCGGGTGACCAAATGCCCAGTCTCTACTGGAGGGTAGACCCTAAGAGGTCGACAGGCGACCCACTGCCCAACCTTGCTGAAGGGTAGTCCTGGAATACGTTGACAGACGACCCACTGCCCAGTCTCTATTGGAGGGTAGACTTAGAAGAAGTCGAAAGGAGACCCAATTCCATGTCTCTACTGGAGGGTAGACCTGGAAGAAGTCGACATGCGACCCACTGTCCAGTCTCTGCTGGAGGGTAGACCTGGAAGAAGTCGACAGGTGACCCACTACTCAGTCTCTGCTGGAGGGTAAACCTAGATGAAGACAATGAGCAACCCACTGCCCTGTCTCTGTGGAGGGTAAACTCGAAACGGCTCTAGCCATCCCTACTGGAAACAACCTTATGAGTAGAGGATTGGAGCCTTCATAAAGTATTGGTCACACCAGAATCCACAATAACCCTTCTGGTCTAAACCATCATTAATAGAAGGACCATATGTGCCACGAGAGGCCAGCGGTACATAAAGCAGAACACGACACGTACAAGGGGCCCACACAACATGTGTGCCTATGTTATCTCTGAACCAAGCACACAAACGTCCTTGGGTACAAACCACAATATGTACCTCCAGACATTCTCGTATACTCCAAGAGTATACCACATTTCCATCCCAAGGCTATCGTGCACACGACACCCAACATCAACGCGAAGGGTGAAAATTTAATTTCTATAACCTGCTTCCTCTATGGGCCTATCACGGACAACCACATATCTTTAGACATCAACTTCACCCATACATGAGTGAACGTGGTCTCACGCCAAGGGTTTCCAAAAAACACAATAGAAGAGCCGCCACCAGAGCACCCTTCATATTTCCACATTTAATAAGATCACGTAAGAGGCTCTGCTAGCTTGAACAGATTACACCACTGCAATACTCATGTAAAAACATGCGAGATAAACTACTTACTCGCCTCAAATGGATATCCAATGGAAAAGTCGTCCAACACCCCCTTACACCCGAACGGCGTCCCGTGATCCCGAGCCTCAGCCCCCAAAACAGTCGGATGCATCACACTATTGCGATCCCCTAGGGAAAACATGTCAAAAGGGCTACTCACTTGAGTGGAATGGGTATCTGGAGAAAAAGATGCATTCTGGTGAACCGCACATGAGAGGTGCTACGTTGGAACCGTATCTCGGTCCCGAAGCACAACGAACAGATCGCACTGTTCTGATCCTCTCGAAAAAGTACACAAGATGGACTTTTCACTTGTCCCAGAACGAACACCGAGTTATTAAGCTAGAAATCACCGCTAACTCCCAAAACGGCCCTCATGGGGCCCGCACCAGCGTGCAGAATTAAAGCTGGTGGATTGCACCATTTAAATTCCCTAGGAAAAACACCTAGAAATGACTACTCGCACACCCCGAACAGATGCCCGATGAAAAAGTTGTAAAGCGATGCACGTAGTTCGAAATATGGGTTGTGGGGCCCACGCCTCAACTCCAGTTTCAATGCCCAAAACCACACTGGAAAACTCTGTCTTAACACCGTGGTCACAATGCCGCTGACGGCGCTCAAAACAGACATCAGATGTGTTCGCGCCGTCCAAAACAAGAACCCCCGGGAAAAGTCCTAAACCACTTAAAGGCATGTCACGCCATCGAGGCCCCCCATTTCGGGAGTTAAAAACCCATGAAACCATCTCAAAAAATTAATCTTGACATCTGGAGTACACTTCCATAGACAGAATGAAAAACACACGCCCGTAGCGGATATTACAGACATCCGAGTTGAGGGGGCAAAGCCCCTTGGGCTGGACCGCCCGACCTGGGCCGGCCAGTGGCCCGGCCACGCAGGCCACCCACGGACCTGTGGTCCCCGTGCAGACCGGCCACGAGGGCCGGTCATCCCTACCGCGTGAAGACCCACGAGACTCAGGGCTTTTTCCCTGTGGGATGCGGGTCTATTCCCCACGGGGGGGGGGGGGGGTCGCGCACCGCGACCCCGATGCCGTTGTGCCCCCGGCGGCTCGCCCGACCACCGTCGCCCCTAGCTCGCAGGCCACCCGCTCGCCTGGCCGACGCCACCTCCCGCAGTAGCTCGCCTAGCGCCCTCAATCGCACCTCTGCCGCTCCACCATCCGGCTCACCTGCGCCACCGCCTGTGAGGGCCGCACCACCTTCATCACCTGCCGAACCACCCTGAAACCGCCAGAAGAAGGGGGTTTTGGCCGGAATACTTCCCAGGGTCACCCTGGAAACCCAGGGACTCCAACTTTCAAACTGAAAAATGTTTCGGGAAGTTTATAACAAATCATACGCATCTAGGGGATTTCTCGAAGATCAAAATCAGTTCAAAACTAGAAATTAAGCTCCACATAGATGCGGAAATTGAAAACAAAAACACACGACCCGACCTTGTTAGGCTTCGCCCGACGCTTCGCGACGATCCGTCAGACTGCTGCGCCTCGTCGGAGAGGGGGTGGAGAGGGGAGGAGCTCCAACTTCTTTGGTGGGAGGGTTTACGCTAGGGTAAACAAAACAAAGAGGTGGGAGAAGTGTTTAAATAGAAAATAATTAAACTCCCCGTCCGTAGGCCCCATACCCGAACCCTCAGCACGTTCAATGTTAAGCCTCCCCTAGGGTAAACACCACGTCCCAAGAACAACGGCAGTCTCTTAATTTTAATCCGAGGCCCCATTCAAAAGTTATTAAAACTGAACGCCTGAGGCCTCCAAATTACGAAAATGCACCTGGGGCCATTTTTCACTGACGGCCTGCGCCCGCGAAAATTACACACCTTATAGGGTAAATGGCACACTACGGACTCAATGGTGCCCTCATGTTTCCAATCCAAGCCACCGTTTAAGAGATTCTTTAGTTTAACCATTAAATGAAAAAATTAATTATTTTAATTATCCATTTTACATTCTGTTAATGGGAGAGAGGTCCCAACGTCCCGCGCTGACATGTTTTATGTCATTCCTAGGGTAACAACCCCATTTAGAACCCATCCGTACACTTGTATTTCTGATCCGAAACACCGTTTAGGAGTTATCCCATTTATTTGGAATTCCTAGTGTGAACGCACTGAAAATTTAATTCTAGCCACACCGGCGCTCGGAATCGCACGCCGTTTGAAGGCGCTGCTATGAAATAACATCAAGAATATTCCAAAAATCTGTTATAGAAAAAAAGGTTCTTACAGCATTACCTCCTTCAATATTTTCTTCCCCAAAAAGAAAAACCAGGGCACAACTCGGGGTACTAAGCCCGCACCTGGCTCTCCCATACCCAGGAGAACTCTTGCACAGTCCCACGTCACTGCACACAGACCAATGGTTTTGATCTGTTCACGCGAGGTCTGCTCTTTCTAATGACGTGCATAGGAGTATGCACACATCTCTTTAGGTAATCTATGTGGGAGACGTCGTGAACCCACTCTAGACTTTGGGGTTAGTTCATGGTAGTAGGGAACCTCGCCATCCCATTGCGTGGTCTCAAACGACACGAAGGCTCTCAGGGGTAGCTGAACTACCCAACCGCACCCCTATGTCGCACACCGCGACTAGAATCATCATTTGGACCTGGGACACAACCCGATGATTCGCTCCTTTAGAATATCAATATGGTGAAACACCAAAGGATATCTGGTCATGCAAGATTTCAAAGTCGATGTCCCATGAACAAGACTCTCTTACATGCTCGAAGAGTGAAGGAGTCAACACCATCGACTAAAGAAAAAGGTCCCACGCCTCTTTACCTTACCAACATAGGGCTACACCGATACCCCAATTCACCCTAGTAACAACTCAAGCAAGGAGAAGGGAGAAAAGAATTTCAAACATAGAGTCTAACAATTCTACTGCACAAAGTAGAAGAGCTGTAGAGCGTACCTCTTATCACCTCATTCTCTGCAGGATCGTAGACATCCAAAGATCGTGGTTGTTTGTGGTCCCAACTGTCAGTTCCCGGAGCCTGACATGGACTGCCTAGTGGTGATGGGAAGACCTCGTGAAGTTTTCCCCCACTACCAGCTCCTCCTATTCCTCTTCTAGAACCACCTCTCTAGGTGCTACTCTGATCACTGCATTGCCTCTGTCGTGGTGGTGCACCTGCTGCCTGCCCGATGTTCTCAGTGTGCCTGGTTGGGCAGTCTCGTGCCAGGTGACCTTGCCCATCACAGGCAAAGCACCAGCGCTCTCTGAGATGCACTGGTGCCATCCGGCGCCACTGTGGTGTATGACCACGCCCTTGAGTCTGGTTATCGGAAATCCACCTGCATCAAGGTTCTGTCAGCCGACACCCGCTAGCTGTGGCAAGCGTCTCGGCTCTGTCAAGCCTGCTGCCACCACCAACTGTAGAACATGACAGGAAGCTCTCTATCACCAGTGCCTTCTCTTGCACCCAATTATATGTGTAAATTCAAAAGGGTACTATGACATCTCAAATATCTCTACGGAGACCCTGCTCGAACTTCCACACTCGGATGTTGTCATCGTGGACTAAGTCCGGGTAAATGCATGCACAGCTCGCGAAACTAGCTATGTACTTGGCCACCGTCATCCCTCCCTGCTAAAACTATAAGAGCACCTGAATCTAAATAGAGCGTAAACAAGAGAGGAAAAACTCCTCAAGGAAAAAAAACTGAAAGTCGCCCCATGAAAGCAACGACTCGTCAAGAAACTGAGTCACCAGACTCCACCAACGCCAACCTGCTCCATGGAAAAGGTTGGCGGCCAAATCCACCATAAGATCTATCAGCATCTGCAAAAGCCCGGAATGGAAAACCATTGTCTCCTGCCAAACCTAGGCTACCTGAGGGTCTGTATCACCACTGAACCTCAGCAGTCTCTACCACTAGAACTCGCAGAGTGTGCTCAACCTGCACTCAAGCTCAGTATGCTCTGCTGGAGCTCTCTGCTACTCAACAGGTGGGGGGGTGCTACTACCGGCCCTCCCGGAGAAAGGGGCTCGCATGATGGGTCCTAGAATGAGGCCTCAAAGCTCACATGGTCATCGTCATGCACCAATGTTGTTATCCTGGATGGCTATCTTCATGGAAACATCCTGAATATTATCATGGAGTGTCGCGGTCAGATGAGCATATATGTATGTAACAGTCACAAAAATGGGGAGCTGACTCAAGAAGGAAAATCATAGACTCATTCCTATGTGATGCACAAACCAATTTTCCTTGAAACGAGTGTCTCAACATGATGAGTTGACAAGCGGGTTATCAGGGTCCTGGTGAATGGATACATCGGCCGCCGCACCATCACTGGACTCCCTAGCCCGATAGCTACTCCCGAGACACATTAAAACTGTTGCCCTAAATCCCATCCAATTACTTTTTAGGGACGTCCGAACAACGTCCCAAGGAAAGAACCACCTTTGATACCAATTTGTCACAACCCGACCCAACCCGGGCTCGAGCCGCAACTACCCCAGTCCAGCCTCCATAGGCCAGGGGCTGGTCACCAGTGCTGAAGGAACAACAACTCGGGGAGGCCTTTTCCTAAATAAATATACACACATACACGCTTCCCACTCGATGAAAAAGGTGAAGAGAAAAAGGGAAAGACATGTAAAGTGAAACTGCTATATATAAACCACAAAAGTGCATTGACCTCTAACAGTACAAAGCAGGTGCTGAGGGTAAAATAAAAAAGAAAAGGGAAAAACATGCGCCTAACCAGAAAATGTTCCAAAACTCAGCAACACGTAAACAAAATCAAACACCTAGGAGAGTCCCACACCTGGAACTCAACTACGACCACAACACATGGTCCATGCTCCAAAACTCTTAAGCTCCACTGAAGTCATGACCAACCTTTCCATCATCTACAAGGGCACACCAAGTGTGGGCAAATCCCAATCAGGGGTGAGTATAAAAATACTCATAAGGATGCCCCGAAGGCTCGAGGGAGAAAAAAGGTGGTACTGAAGAGGTGAGAAGTAGATCGAACATGGAAAAGTAAAGGAGTACAACAGAGAGTGCAGTAATGAGTACAGCTCAACCCAACAAGAAGAAAGAAGTAGACTCGTCCAAACACAAAGAGCTAGAAACAGTGAGAAGATGAACTTCTCATCGATACTTTGCTACCTATAGCAAGAGAGTAGACTCGTCCAACCAATATAAGCTAGACACGGAAATCACGTGGCATACCCCGCGCGTCTTTGCCTCTCCTGGAAGGAGAGTAACCAAACCCAAGAAGTGGGTACTGGAACAAGGTATATACATATATATATATGCTCTGTCAAGAATCCCGAACAAGATCGTAATGGGATCTCCATCCCATAGCTCAACCGAAGAAGGTGAGTCACCATCAGTCTCAGAAGTAACCACCATAAATGCCCTGCATCCCGCACATCTTCCCTGAACTGCAAGTCAAGGGGCTCAAATCACCGCACCTTGACACTATCTGATTTAGGCTGCACTGACTCACCAACATGGTTTTAGGTTGCGTCACAAGGACGCGTATCGGTGGGGAAAGTGCCCCTCATACTTGAGAGTTATAAGGAATGTCAAACCACACCTCTTCACTATCACACAGTAGAGAGGTCTGCTCAAAGTCAAAGCTGTCACATCACTAACCCATACAAACCAAGGGTCCCGCTCCGGTAATCACAGAGAATGCCACGAACTAGCCTAGTAGAAAGGACTGAGTCTGAGAGAAGTCATCGGGAGACCCACTTCCCAGTCTCTATGGGAGGGTAGACCCTAAGAGGTTGTCAGGTGACCCACTGCCCAATCACTGCTGGAGGGTAGACCCGAAGAGGTCGTCGGTTGACCCACTTCCTAGTCTCTGCTAGAGGGTAGACCCTAAGAGGTCATCGGGTGACCCACTGCCCAGACTCTGCTGGAGCGTAGACCCTAAGAGGTCGTCGGGGGACCCACTGCCCAATATCTGCTGGAGGGTAGACCCTAAGAGGTCGAGAGGTGACCCACTGCCCAGCCCTGCTGGAGGGTAGACCTTGAATACATTGACAGGTGACCCACTGCCCAGTATCTGCTAGATGGTAGACCTAGAAGAAGTCGATAGGTGACCCACTGCCCAGTCTATGCAGGTGGGTAGTCCTAGAAGAAGTCGACAGGGGACCCACTACCCAGTCTCTGCTGGAGGGTAGACTTGGAAGAAGTCGACATGCGACCCACTGCCCAGTCTCTGCTGGAGGGTAAACTCAGAACTGCTATGGCCATCCCTATAGGAAACAACCTCCTGAGTAGTGGATCGGAAGCCGCGTAAAGTATTGGTCACACCAGAATCCACAATAACCCTGCTGGTCTAAACCATCGTTAACAGAAGGACCATCTGTGCCACGAGAGGCCAAAGGTTCGTAAAGTAGAACACGACACATACAAGGGGACCACAGGACGTGTGTCCCTATGTTATCTCTAAACCAACTAAAAAATGTTCTTGGGTACAAACCACAACATGTATCTTCAGACATTCTTGTATACTCCCAGAGTATACCACATTTGCAGCCCAAAGGCTATCGTGCTCATGACACCAAAAATCAACACGAAGGGAGAAAACATAATTTTGCCAACCTGCTTCCTCCATATCCATAGCACAGCCAACCACATCTCTACAGACATCAAATTCACCCATACAGGAGTGAACGCGATCTCATTCCAAGGGTTCGCTACAAATATAGTAGAAGAGCCACCACCAGAGCACCCTTCATATTTCAACATTTAATAAGATCGTGTAAGAAGCTCTGCTCACCTAAATAGATTACACCATTGCAATCCTCATGGAAAAACATGCGAGATAGAAAACTTACTCACCTCAAACGGATATCCGATGAAAAATTCATCCAACACCACCTTACGCCCGAACGGCGTCCCGTGATCCGGAGCCTCAGGCCCAAAAATAGTCGGGCGCATCGCACCATTGCGATCTCCCCAGGAAAACACTTTAAAAGGGCTGCTCACTTGAGTTTAATGGGTATCCGGAGAAAAATATGCATTTCGGTGCACCGCACACGAGCGGTGTTATGTGGGACCCGCATACCGGCCCCGAATCACAACAAATGGATCACACCATTGCGATCCTCTCGAAAAAGTACACAAGATGAACTATTCACTTGTCCCAAAACAGAAACCTGGTGATTAAGCTGGAAATCACTGCCAACTCCCAAAATGGACCTCACGGTGCTCGCACTGGCTTGCGGAATTAAAGCGGGTGGATTGCACCATTGTAATGCCCTTGGAAAAACACCCAGAAATGACTACTCGCACGTCCCGAACGGACACCCGATGAAAAAGTTGTAAAGCACCACACGCAGTTCGAAAGACGGGTCATAGGGCCCATGCCTGAACTCTGGTTTCAACGCCCAAGACCACATTGGAAAACTCCGGCTTAATGCCAAGGTCACAACGCCGCTGACGGCGCTCAAAACAGACATCAGATGTGTCCGCGCCGTCCAAAACAAGAACCCCCAGGAAAAGTGCTAAACCACTTAAAGGTGTGTCGTGCCACCGAGTCCCCCGTTTCGGGAGTTAAATACCATCGAAACCATCTCAAAATCTTCATCTTGACATCTGGAGTACACCGCCGCAGACGAAATGAAAAATGAACACCCGTAGCAGAAGTTACGGACGTCCGAGTCGAGGGGGCAAAGCCCCTTGGGTTGGACCGGCCTGGGCCGGCCCGTGGTTCAGCCGCGCGGGCCGGCCGCAGACGGGTTAACGCGCAGACCGGCCACAAGGCCCGGTCGTCCCTTCCGCATGAAGATTCACGGGATGTGGGTCTTTGTTCCCCGCAGGGGGGGGGGGGGTCAGTGTCGCGCCCCCAGCAGCTCTCCCGGTCGCTGTCGCACCCAGCTCGCAGGCTGCCAGCTCGCCCGACCGACGCCGCTTCCTGCAGCTTTTCGCCCGACGCCCTCGACCGCGCCTCCACTGCTCAGCCATCCAGCGCGCCCGTGTCGCCGCCTGGGAGGGCCGTACCACCTTCAGCACCTGCCGGACCACCCTGAAACTGCCGGAAGAAGGGGGTTTTGGTCGGAAAACTTCCCGAGGTCACCCCCAACACTCGGGGACTCCAAATTTCAAACCAAAAAATGCATCAGGAAGGTCTGAACAAATCATATTCATCTAGGGTATTTTCTCGAAGATCAAAAGGGGTTCAAAACTAGAAATTAATATCGACATATATGCGGAAATTGAAAATGAAAACACACGATTCTACTTTGTTGGGCTTCGCCCAACGCTTTGCGACGATTCGCCAGACTACTGCGCCTCGACGAAGAGGTGGAGGAGATCATGCTTCTTCATTGGGAGGGTTTGCGCTAGGGGGAAACAAAACAAAGGGGGGGGGGTGAGATGTGTTTAAATAGAAAACACTTAAACTCCCCGCCCATGGGCCCCATACCCGAACCCTCAGCGGGGTCGATGTTAAGCCTCCCCTAATGTAAACACCACCTTCCGAGCACAACGGCTGTCTCAGAATTTTAATATGAGGCCCCATTCAAAAGTTATTAAAACTGAACGCCCGAGGCTGCCAAATTACAAAAATGCCCCCGGGGCCATTTTTCACTGACGGCCCGCGCCAGCGAAAATTACCCCCCTTATAGGGTAAACGGCACACTTCAGACTCAACGGTGCCCTCAATTTTCCAATCCAAGCCACCGTTTAAGAGATACTTTAGTTTAACCATTAAACGAATAAATTAATTATTTTAATTATCCGTTTAACATTCTATTAACGGGCGAGAGGTCCCAACGCCCCGCGCTGACATGTTTTATGTCGTTCCTAGGGTAACCACCCCATTTCAGACCCATCCATACACTCAGATTTTAGATCTGAAACACTGTTTAAGAGTTATCCCATTTATTTGGTATTCTCAGTGTGAACGCACTGAAAATTTAATTCTGGCCACACAGGGGCTTGGAATTACACGCTGTCTGAAGACGCTGCTCTGAAATAACATCAAAAATATTCCAATGTCTTTTATAGAAAAAACCAGGTTCTTTCATTATTATTTTGTGGACATTTTACCAAAGGAATGTATTGATCCCAACCACCATTTAATTCCATAGAATTTGATCCCAACATATCATCTAGGGTTTCAATGGTCCTCTTGGACTACGAATCTATTTGAGGATGATTTTTAGTGCTAAAGACTAATATTCTATTCAATTCATTACGAATATGTATCAAAAACGTCATGGTAAAACTAAAATATTGATATGATAAAATTGAATACAGGGATATATTCAAAATTACCTTTTACATAATCTTTATCTTTCTTATATGATCATGATTGAATTATTATCTAATGGAAATAAATGGTTTGATTTTATATAGTGATTGAATATAACCCAAATAACTCTGTTCCCTTTAGATGTTATGTGGATTTTGATGTTGATATACATTTTAATGTTTTTACATTTAAATTATTGTATGAGTAATGTTTGTAACATCACCTTAGACTACTCTCTATGTATTTAATTAATAGAGCACAATTCATCTAGATACAAACTCTATACCATCCCTTTTCTTCTTATCTAACCAAAAATACACATTTAAATCTCTATAAATCTTAGAAAATCCAATAGGTATAGATAATTATGAGCTTTTAGATTTATATAAAAGTTCATTCTGAAATTATTACATTTTTGGGAAACATAATCTATTCTTAAATCTTATCATTCCATCACAGTCATGGTAGAACTCGATAATAGTTATCACCTTCTTTAATAGTTACACATCTTCCTTCTATGATTATTTTATACTCACACTGATGAAATGTTGTAAATTTATCTGAGAAATTTATAATATTTTATCATTCATCTTGATTTAAATATTTACCATATTCAAATAAATATATATTGGATGTCATTATGTCCTCATAATGGAAAAACTTTCATGGTTATTTTGATTTAAAACATCATCCACCTAGTTTACCATTCCAAAGTTTTAGTGTAATGATCTATCATAATATTTAATAAATTACAACAATATCATTTGGTTCATATTCAAATAATTATGTATAAATATATAATTCAAGATTTAGTGATCTATATATATGTCACACCTCTCACCATAAAAATAATACATCCATAATTTCTATTAAAAAATTAATGAAAATAGAAACAAATAATGGCTTAGGTTATTTTTCATGAATTTTCTGTTAAAATAAGGAATAATTTATTATCATATAATTAAGGAAGAATATTACTCCCAATACCTTCATCGATAAACCACTATAATTTACAAACCCTTCTACACACATGGTACTGTGTGCATTGGTGTACTGAACAATCCTCTCTTCATTTCCATCAAAATTTCCTCATAATCATCTATCCAATGGAACTTGGAACTTTTTAGTAAACTTGGTTATCAGATTATATAGAAATGAAAAATATTTAAAAAAAATGGTTAGAAGTATCCAACCAACATAATAAAAATATTGATCTTAGTCATTGGGGTTTTCTTAGGCTATTGTTCAATAACACCTACCATTGAAGGATACACTAATATACCCCACCTAAGATTAAATAAACAATGAATTATAATTTCTATAGTAATTATTCACACTTGGTAAATTTGTAATAAATTTAATACTTCAAAAAATTCTTTGACACAATCCACAAATATTCTTCATGCTCTTCCATTCTCTTGTAATATGTATGAATTATGTTTATAAAGGCTAAATAAAATAATCATGTAAATAACTAAAGACTATATTAATTAAATCCATGAAGATAGATATGTAATTAGTAAGTTAATATGGTATCACTATAAATTAATAATGATGTTACCCTTTATGAAAGGATATCATGGCTATATGCTCTGTTTTGACACTGAAATGATGATATCTAGAATAATGTTCAATCTTGGAAATGTATTTAGCTCTCTACGGTTGATCAAAAAAATCCATAAATAAGGGGTTGATGGTAATTGTTCTTGGTAGTGACATTTTTATTTTAGATATAGTCAAATAAAAGACACATTAAACTATCTTTATTCTAAACAAATAGAACATGTGAACCCCACGGTGATGCACCAGGGCCTTGGATCCCCTATCAATATTCTTTTTGAGTTTCTTGTTTATTTCCTGCACCATAATAGGGTATATTATATATGGAGTATATGAAATATGAGTATAATCTATATCAGATTTTTTAAAAACCCATCTTCATGATTTATGGGAATACTAATATATTTTTTAGGGAATACATCAGCATATTCCCAAAAAGAAAAGAGAGTGTAAGATTAACCCTGAACATAAGCCTTATCTTGCATCATGTGATTTTAAACAATCTATATAATAAATATACATTTATTATAAATAAATTAAAGAAAAATACTAATATTTATATATATTACTATATATAATTCCCAAATAAATTCCAATTATCCCTTTATTAATAAATTTTCATTAAAATTGTTATTCGGCTAAAAATTGGCCAATTTTCCATGCATATTTCTATTTAATGTTTATATTCCTTCAATATAGTTCATGTATTCACAATATATAGGATTTTAATAATTATATATGTATCATATTTATTCATTATATAAACGTTTATAATCATTCATATAAATATATCATGAAAAAAAACTTTGTGTTGATGGAAGTCCATATGTACGCATGAGTGATATTTCCACTTTTTAATTATTACAACGAAGATAGGTAAAAAATAATTAAAATTTATATAATAAAAAAATATCATAAATATAATATATATTCATTTAGTAAACCCTCATTACTATCCATTTGAATGGGAAATTAAAATCAAATTACCTCACTTCATGGAGGTGGTAGTCTAAATTAACAAACGGTCGACAATATCATTTCCCGACCGATGGGAATGTAAGAAGATAGATAAGATATTATAATTAAAGAATAATAATTAAGTCTATCATAATAAAAATCTATAAAATTTGGTGAAGGAAAATGAACCATATCACTCTGTATATGTGGTAGTCACATGTACCCATGAGCAATACATTCATTTTTCATATGATGGAATGGATTTGGAAATGGTATTAAAAAATTCATAATAAAATATAAATATATTTTTTATACTATATTTATTATTTTATTATAGATAAAATATATTTACATGAAGTAGAATCATTAATATACTTTGAAATAGTCGAGTAAGTTTATTACATGTTCTTTGAGAGAGGTCCATTGTCTTACAACTCAAGACATCTTAGGGTGGTATTATGATATGAAAAGAATCCCATGAATAAATTTATGTAACATGAGAAGGTTTTTGTGCCTTTAATGTTTTATATATAAGGGTAAAATTTTGTGATTAAGGGTGAATATGAGTTTCCGTTTTATAAGTGAGAGAAGTGATGCACATGGTGTTACTTAAAATATTTGAATAATTTAATGTCACATTCACATAAAAGTGGTATAAAATAAAAAATAAATCATTTTTATGATAATATATGGTTTAAATATCTTCATAAAAGTAAATTTAGAATATTTTAAGTGGTATTTTTACTATTATCTTTTAGTTTAACACTATAGTGAACTCATTTTTATCCTAATCGTGTTAATAAATTTTTACTATTCCAACTATTTATTATGGCCAAAAATTAAAGTGACCTTATTAATAAATTGGAATATTATAATTTGAAAAATTAAATACATTTTATAAAATTCAATTGCTAAATGTGGAAAAAGTTCATCTTAAAAATAAGCATCAAAATGCAACAAAAACAATTTTTAGAAAAATTGTTTTTAAGCATAAATTATAATTTCTACTATTATGTGCCATAGAAAAACTATTATAGTAATGTTAAGGAATATTATATTGTATACAATCAATACAACTAATTGAAATAATTATCCAATAGTTGTTAATATTACTTAAAAAAACACTACATGCAAAAAACCCATTTTTCTAAAAAAAACATTCCATTGTACCTTGTAGTGACATTATTTTGTTATATATCCAATTAATAACCAAAAACTAATTTATAAATGAATAAAAAAAATTCATTATGTTTAATATTTTGATATAATTATTAAATAAAATAAAATATTTTAAAAAAAATATACTTGGTAAAACAAAATAGTTAAAACCAGTTTTTTAGGAACAATAGTATTTCCAAAGAGAATTAGAAATAATTTTTTAAAATAATATTTAATTTCAATATAGTATATTGTCATTAATATCATAATATATAAGATTTATTCACTTAATTAAAATTTTTCATGAAAATCAAGCTACTAAACATTTTAAATTTATTAAATATATATAAATCATAAAATCTCAGGGACTTAACCAACTGTAGGATTTTGTAAAAAATTAGACCATAAATAATGCCACACATCAAGCATAGGAGGATATGATAAAATAAAAACAATAATATAAATCTAAGATTTCCTGAAGAATTCAACTAATATTTTCTTAGTGTTATTTTTATTGTTTCACTTTTTTTGGGTGTACTAAGGGATAAATATTGTGACGTATCATTATAAAAGATCTTATTTTCTCTTGTTGCAATCAATTAATTTCTGATTGTATTGATTGAGGTAATGTTATTATCGATGAAAAATAAAAGGTTATATTCTATATAAGTATGAATTTCTAATTGGGTTAATCGAGGGGTTGCATCGAAAATATAGACTATATCAGCTTGTTTATATAGATTGTCACATTCCGAAAAGATTATAATGGATGGATTCTACATATTTGGGGACACGTACCATTAAATAGGATTATAATCGATGACTCTTTGAAATAGGTTTATGTTTCCTCATTCACTTTGTGTAAATATGTGGTTTAAATAATATACTTTATGTGGTATGTTATTTTTAAATCATTACCCCATATGTTTTTCAATAGTGCTAGTGATTTTATCATTAATTGATAAAATTGCTATTTCTTTTTTGGATCGTTTTTATTACTTTTATCAATAGTCATTAAATACAGACTATTATATTTCCTTTATATTTTCATTTAAATAATTGTGATTCTATTAGTTTATAGGATTCTTATATTTTTTATAGTTTAATAATTTAAGATGTTGAAAAGTTTCAATTGTATTAAAAATAAAATACACCCCATTTTTAATATGATCACCATATATATTTTGGGAAAATATTTGGTTATAGATTAAGTATATAAATTTGAGACTAAGATAATTTTTTTATTTCCAATAAATTTTTAGTTTTTTAGATATTTAGTTTTTTATTTCACTAACGTTTTATAGTGGAAAGTCCTACTTGTTTTTATGATGACATGATTCCACGTCAAACCCATTGACAGTATTAATACCAACAAGGAAACTATAATTGGTTGAAATTTTTATGAGTACCTGTGGAATTATATAGAAACAATATTGATTAATATTATAGTGAATAATTTCTTTATCCTTTTCAAAAATTAAAAAAAATCCATTAAAATAAGTTTCAAAATTTATTGGAGAATAGATGTTTGAACATTAAAAAACATTATGTTAAATATATTATATTATGTTCTATTTAGGGTTATATATGTATTCATCTTTTTATATTCAAAATAGTGAGAAGAAATTTGAAAAATCCTGATGTTATTAATTTATGTAATGTCAAAAGATCATGATATGGAACAAGCAATGCTATGATATTAGTGTCAAGATTTTGATTTTTTAGTTGGTGAAAACATATATAAAATGACTCAATGGTTGTTGAATATTTTTAATTGTCAAAAATTTATTATTCAAAATTTTTTATTAGATAAACATTTACTCAATAAGGTTATAGACATCTTACTAAAGAAGTTGGGATAAAAAATAACACGAACTTATGACAATAAGAATATCATTAAGCTATATATTGAGGATTTAGTTGGAACTCTTATGAAATAATATTTTAATCTGATAATATATGATAAAAATAAAAATGGAATAAAAGAGTTATTTTATTAATTCTATTATTTATATTATCATAAATTCTAATCTAATTAAATCTAAGAGAAGATAAAGGAATGTTCTTTATGAAAGTGATTGAAATCTAATGGATGGTGGGCATGTTTACATGGAAAGAAGTATTTTTTCATAAATTAATTTTAGGATAAATTAGAAAAATATATATAAAAAGGTAAATGATTCTATATAGCCTACATTTTCATAATGTAGAAATAAAATTCACATTCTACTCGATTTCCAAATATTAAATAGGAATATATAAAGACCAGTAGAAATAATTTTAATAAGAAAAATAGAAAAAGTATTAAATCTATTGAAAGATGGAGTGAATGTGAAGGAGTCACTTCTAGTCATAGTCCAAAAATTATGTTTATAATAATACACTTCTCAATAAATTTCATAATACATAACATTGAGTTTTAAGTTAATTATGATATAGTACAAAAAAAAATTATAATTTAAATATGGAAGTTATAACCTATCTAAGGAATTGGAGGATATGAATTAGAGTAATTTCCTTATGAATTTTTTTATAATTTTCATACTAAAAAAATGTATTCATTAATTCAATGTAACTATGCACTCAATTTTTAGTGAAGTCATTTTATGCTTTAAAAATAGGTTTTTTGAATTTGATGCACAAAAATTAAAATTAATTTCTAATATTTTTAGATATTTTAATTATAGAAATGGATATATTTTTAAATATCATTATATAAATATAATTTTAGGGTGTTTTTTTGGATTTTTCTAAAAATGTTGATTTTTTCAGTGAATAGTGAAAAATATATATTTTTGTAAAACTATAATTTATTTTTCATTAAATCCTTTAATTTATAAGTACCTTTATGTTTTTTAATTGATATTAGAGTAAATTTTTTCTCCATTAATTTCAAATATTCTCATTAATTATATATTAATGACCATTATAATTGTTTTTTTAATATGTTCATTTCTTAGATGAAAAGGGCATTGTTTACAAAAAAACTATTTTTATGGGAGAAATTTGTTTCTATATCAATAAATTATATGAATTTATATTAAAAAAAATTAATTAAATTTAATTATTATATATTAAATTTAATATTTTAATATTCATTTGATGGTCTTTACTAGGAAATGAATGAAGTTTAATTTTATTTTATACTTGAAAATTCATTTTTCTAAAATTGTGTTGTCATTGTGTTTTTTATATTTTTTAAAATTAATTTATTTCATTTATTGAAAATTAATTTAATAAATTTTATTCTATATTTTTATGTATAATTTATCATTTTATTAATAACGTAAATTACATGTTTGCTCAATATGAACAATAATTTTTGAAAAACTATTTTTCCCTATGGTAAAAGGGTAAATAAGGTTATCCTTAGTTGAAACTAAGTGGTAAGACCACAAAATTTCTTTTTTATTTGTTATCATATAAATGTTTACAGAAAATTATCATCCTAATTTTAAAATTTATTTTTTTATGAGACACTTTTCCCTGAAAATGACTTAATATTATTCATATATTATGAAAAAATCTTATTATGTCCACACCCTCACATATAAAATGACAAAAATATCCCCATTTTTCTATGAATTATGTTCCTATTAGAATTGAAAATCATCACCCTAATACCTTCGAAATAAAAATCCCACTTCATATATTCCTTCTTTTGATCATAATACCATTTATTGAAGTCCAAATGTGTACTATTGACGAGGTTGTACAAGAAAAAGGTAAAACACTTACCAAAGTGTTTTCATTTTATTTATTATTTTATCTCATTAAAACAATATTAACCATTAAATGGTAATAAAAATAATAATCTTAAATATAATTAGATTTTATTATGTTGATGGAATATATTTTATGTGTCTCATTATTCATCACATGGGAAATCAAACCATCATCCGTGTTTGTAGCGGACGATCATCTCACAATCTGACGTAATTTAATTTCCATCACCACCTATCAAAAAAGGTAATAATAATGGATTTAATGTAAATATAATATATTCATGAAATAATTATATATTTGGAAGAATAATATATCATTTATTATCTTACATTTAAATCCATTAAAAAATGATAATGTTATTCGTGCGTAGTGTGGATTTACATATCCATGAAGAAATGAAATTTGTTTTCCGACATAGCCACACATAGATGGTATATATAAGTGTATTTAAAGATATAATATGATATTGATGATATAAAAATAATTATATGAAATTGAAATAATACTTACCTTCTTTCTTTTTTTTTTGAAAAAAGGAAATGTTACACATGCAGACGTATAGACTACATTCTCCATGATGTAACATAATTCATTTTTCATAACCACATTATGTAGTTATTAATAAAATTATTATTAATTTATTAAAATGATAAGTATTATATTATTATTATGGTTATGATGGAATATAATCCTCTCTAATTCCCATCATGGATTCTACTAAACCGATGCTCCATGCCGGTTCACCACAGGACCTAAATCACGTCTCCTCGTACAATAGAGGATGTCAATTAACATAAGATGTATAAGGTGGAACTATGAGGAAACTATAACCCCATGTCATATTCCATAAAATATATATATAAAAAAGCATAATACAATGCATAGAACATATAAATAATAAATAAACTGAAATAGAGGAATTATGTAATAAAATGAAATGTTGTGAAGGCCTGAACATCCATTCCATACAAACAACATGAATATGCCATTAGTTTGGTTACATATACTAGATAAAAAATTTAAAATAATTACATCATGATTTATAACTAACTTAGTGCCTTGTAAAATATCATATATCTTGTTCGATATCAAGTTTCTCCAACCCGATCATGAGACAACACATAAGCGACATCGCTAAAACATGCAATCCTGGGGGTTTGCTCTATTTATCATGAATTTTTTTCAACCTCAAAGAGTACATGAAGCCTTCATGCACACTAAGGATAATGTTCAAGTGTAAGAAATAAGTCTCAGTAGTACACCCCCAACAGTGAACCGATAATATGTTTTCATAAGTGTGTGCTCATTAAATATGCTCAGCCTAGCCTGATCACAAATAAATTAATGACAAATAAAATCATTGTCGATCATTAAGTCCAGGAATTTGATTAACCATAGTTTTTTTATCTAAAATTCAGTTATTTCTAAGAATTTTTCAATGGTCATTAATTCCAATTAACATATGGATCTACTTCCACTATTTCCCCAACCAATCCACTTAATCATGGGGACCTTTCCCATAGTCTTCTGTCCATCTAGGTACATAATAAAAGGAATACACTACTGTGTGCTCATTAATCAATTATTTATATCATTCCTAGAAGGTATATTCATCTTAATCCTTTAATCATACGATACTATACTATAAATAGTACCCATAACACCATTTGAACATCTAACCCATTTATTAAAAAAATAGTTAATGTTTCAATCTGTCATCTAACTATACATTAGTACTGGTGGGGCATAGAACGTTAGTCTAGAATTAGCCGAAAGATATAGATCTTCAATCATAAATCATATTACTTTTTTAATTCAATTTATTTTAAGATTTTTACATTTTAAAATAAAACATAGTGTATAATATCATTTTCTAGTGCCTCAATTGGACACTTGATCTATTTAGTATACTAATCATTCCTATAACCTCAGTCTAGCATATCAACCACATATAGGGATTATCATGTCCACCATCTCAGCTATGTACAAAATAAACTTTTCTAGATCCTTATTCATTAACCCAAACCATAAAAAAACTATCAATATAGAAATGAAGAATCATGGATAAACCCATATCCCACGGTCATGGAGCATCACATCCAACCAACAAAACTTTGGATTCAAGGCATAAAATCAAGCATTTCGATCCATATCTATGGATTATCATGTAAATATATCTGAACCTCAAATGTGGATAAGTATATAATACATCTAAAACCAGATATATAGATCTTCATGTCAAACTATCTCAATGATGGTGACAATTAACATTAAATCAAGTTAGGAAACTCAGCATCCGAACCAGATCAAAATAGTTCTATGACGTAAAAAATGTCTCAACTTCAGCAAAAAGATAAACATAACAAGAGAAAGATGAATTCTTATACTGAATATTAGCATATGAACCACATTGGATCATACATTAGTTTGGGTTTCAAGGTTTCACTCATAATTATCACAACCCAAATAGAAATACTAGATAAGGGTTGGTATGTCAATCAAAAACCCTCTTATACCTCTTTGTTTGCACATCAGTAGAGTCATCCATTTCTTAAACCTTTGTAATAACCAATATCTTAGGAAAACACCCATATTTTAGGGTTTATACATACCACAATTCATTATATAGCATCGCATAGCCTCACATGACTCAAAGATAGTAACTCTTAATAAGGGAGATGACCTAAAGCCCAACCCCATTCTAAGTCACCCAAGGTTAGACTGTACACCCCACCTATCCACATCCTTGAGTCGTAGCTCAGCCTCTTTAACCAGAGAAAATATCATTACAAAATTAATTGAGGTATCTAAAGAACTCCTGATATATCCTTTATTATTTCTCATGACCATTTCCCTAATCACATCCCATTTATCACTCTAAGAAGATATATGATCTCATAATCTAGAGGAAACATCTTTTCCATAAAATTATTACCCCAAATGACCACTTAGAAGTCCTAAATACTCTCCTAGATATTTTCGAGCATGTTTTATGTGAAAAAAAACTGACAATGGACTCATCATATTTTCCATTTTTAATCTGGGCTCCATAATCACCAAAAACCCTATGGAGGGTAATAATGGAGGTAGTACATAGTGTGTACTTTGAAATCTTCCACTTGGCCATGAACTTATACATGGTCCAGGTACACCTGTGGTCTAAACCTATAACAATACAAGAACACAACATTAATAGGTTCTAGACGTGTACTAATATAGGCCCATGTTATAATAGGGATCTAGCCATGTATTTCCACATGACCATGTCCTACTTAAATAGGGTTTCTTCACATGTACTTGAACAAATATCCATGTCCCACTATAATTTTTTTACTTGAACTACATATTATATAGCCCCAAATTCCATCTTCCCAAGTACATAGCCTCATGTACATGCATCACTACATGTTTTATACTCAGTGTATAGAATTGTTTAGTTCTTATAAGTCTATCTTACCCAACTAAGAAGAACACATGGAATGTGTTATTGAACTACAAATCATTAAATAAGGATTTTATAATGGAAAAACTATTCAAAACATCTATAAACGACCATTATTATTGGATTAGGAACATATAACCCCCCATGGGGTCATTACTTGTAAAAAAATACATTAAAAATTAATGATAACACATATATGGGTATCAGGGCATAAAACTACAAAAACAGGAAACCTCATTGTGAAACACTAATTATTTAGGTTCAAATCTTCTCTCAAAGGTTGTTTCACCTAGATTCAGTCTCAACAACCCCCAAAGAAGAAATTTGGTTGAACCTCTTTACCCCTTCCCTTTAATTTAGGATATTATGTGCTTGGGAAAAACCATATCTTCGTCATTCCATGTGTGTGAAGACAAATGGGGGTGTGAGGGTCAAATTAATTTAATTAATTAAATAATTAAATAAAATTAACACTTAAAACACACATCCCAAGTCTAAAAATGTGAAAAATATTTAAACGTTTCCAAAGAAAAAACCTCCATTCTAGACTAAACAATGATACTGGATTCTCAGTCCTCCAACCCATTTAAAAGATATCGCCACCCAAACCCAAATTAATAATAAAATATTTAGTTTATTTAAAATTAAATGTTCTACTAAAATATGAACGACTCAAAATTTTACTAAACTTGTATACTATAGAAAAACTCCTATTTTAGGTATAGTATAGAGGTAAGAATAATTTTCCATGATCATTTACTATGTTAAATTTACTATTTCACCCCTCATGAGAACGTAAAAGAAAAATTCAAATCGTTTCACAAATTCCAATATCCCTAAAAATGGGTCTTTACAAAATAACCAACATAAAATTTCTCATTATCAAGAAACCACTATATTAATTTAAAAACAAAAATCATCCCACCTTAGTTATTAATTCATTCTCAACTGATTACATTCTACTCTAGGGTAAAAACTGAGTTCCCTTTCATAACAAAAAGATAAGGTGTACAACCCATCAATGTTCAAGATATTGCTTACCACCATTAGAAAACTACTAAGTTATTTCCTAGCCTCACCCATCCATAATTAGACATGAAAACATCATCTGAAATTCAATATCATGCACATGGCCTTTTCCACCAGAGAAGTTAATATACAATAGTCGATTATGATTCAAAAAACTTCCCACCATCAAATTCACCTATCACTACACATCTTTAATGTTCTGCCAACATTCCATATGTGGTTCCCACTATATCTTTTACCCTACCCACATAGGGTCACACCATCACGAATGATTTGACACCAACCACCAATGATGTATCCTTATTTTTTCCTATCAAATAAACACATACTCCATAACCCATGCCCCTAACACCTCTAAAACTCAAGAATGTCCATGAACATGTCTCATTCACCTGTGAAAAAAAATTCAATGTTAAATATCAACCATTCCCCAAAATCCAAGAACAAACCCCACAATAATTTTTAACATATAATCCATCACAAGGAACTCACTCACAGATGGATGATGGTACAAATCCAACCATATGGATTCACTGACACTTCTCAACGAGTATAACCTAAAAGGTGTCTCTTCATGAAAACAAATAAACATTTAGATAACATGGTGAATAACTAATCCTCACATAGGAATATAAGAATGATGCTAATATATAGGGAATGAAAATATTTAAACTGGGAGTACAGTATGACGTCATCAAAGAATACCATCACAGAACCATCAATACCTAAAACATCCTAATTTTATCCTGATATCTTCATACCACCTTGCCCAAAATCCTTTAATCACACCCACTTATATTCTCAGCCTACTCAAAAAGGCCTAATAAATTCAATAATCAGGGTAGTATGAATATGCAACAAACAATCCACAAAATGAATGATGTATATCATCAATATGAATTCATACCTCATTGATATTTTTTACATACAATAATCACATGATCTTGCATAACCCAAACACAAAATTTATTCCAATCCTAGTGAGTCATTACCAATGAAAACATGGCTCAGAATACATAACTACATAACCCCAACAACATCTTATTCTATCGATCTAGATCATAACCACTAGGAACAACCCTTTTTCAAAACTATATCTTGGTCTAGGAATCTGAACCTTCGTATCAATTAAATCAAGTCACAATACTCATGAATCCTTGGTGATTACCTATAAACCAAATTTACCAAACCGAAAACCTTGGTCAATTAATATGTATCAGTTTTAAAACCCATAGAACCAACCTATGATTTAGTCTTAAAGAAAACACAAACCTGGAATGACCCCACTCGCGGGTCAACATTGAATGTCCTATGGAACCAACTCACTAAACTGGATCAATATCAATGAAGGTCACAAGGATATTACACCTAGACCTACCAATAAAGCCGCATGACTATTAAATAGGTTAAAGCATTGAGGTCTATGAAAAATAATATAAATCCACTACTCACAAGAATTCAAGAATGATCCTATGCCAATGTCACACAATATCAACATGCCAAAAAACCATTCTAGGATCTCACATATTAATGAAATCACCTAAATAACCACCCAACCATATCACGTGCACTTGACCTATCTATGAATCTTCATATCAAAACACTCCCTCATGAACCAGGCCACACAACCATCATTCAACAAAAACCACCCACAAGGGGTCCAACAATCATTCACCAATACGATTTTGACCCACCAGGGACCCTACACCTATTGTGTACGAGGACCACATAAATTTAATCATCAGCAAGTGTCTCACATTATATCCACATCTCCTACCATTATAAATAGATTCATATACATGTCGGACAAGATGAGTATAATTCCACCATGTACTTATATGGGGAAAATATGTATGATAAATTGTTGACACATTAAATAACAGTGTCCCTATCCTAGCAAAATCAAACACTAGAAGGCCCATAACATATGGATCTTACTTTCGTATCATGAAGCATGATATGTACCTTTATTCTATAGTCCACACTTCAAAACCAAATTATAGGCCTTTTTAAAATGGTTCAAGTGATATAAATCAATCATGACTCCAAACACGCTATTTCATGACCTGTCTTAGTGGGGCCATTGCCACGACTCCCCAAGACTACCACTAATAGGATAGTGTAAAGACCCGAAAATTTCCACGTAATTTTTTTAATTAATTATATGGGAATTTTATGAGTCCGCAAAAATTGAAGGCATGTGATTTTGAGGCTCGGATTTGACCCGGGTCAGGCCAGGTCGACCCAAACTTGGTCAGGTCAGCCCAGGATGGGTCGAGCTGGGAGGTCTGACCTAGTCAGACCGAACCCGGTCAAACTTCGACCCTTTTCACTCTTTCTATCATATCTTGAGCTACATGCGTTCGTTTGACAAACTATAAATAGTGCCAAAAAACAACGAGAAAGACGGACCTTTTGGAATACCCCAACTAGGTTTTTTATTAAGTTGGGGAATGGATGGGTTGGATCAAACATGAATCCAACTGGGCCCTTGGGACTAAAAGGTCAATACCTTATGGACAGAGCGTCTGATTGACGCACCGTCTATTACATTGAGACCCCTTTTACATGGTGGTACATTGGGATAATTCTTCACGGGACTTCATGGTAGTTGGAGTATAGACCTGTGGCTTGAGGAGCGGACCATCATGGAATCAAGCGAGTTTTGTGTGGGAAACCTATAGCTAGTTGTAACATGAGAAAAAGGATCATATGTGGTTATGTGCATTAGGATCCTATGTGGGTCTATACTTTGGGATCTTATGTGGGTTTGTGCTTTCATATCCTCTGTGGGTCTATGTTCGAGAGTCTCACTTGTATCCTCTCTAGTAATTCACGTGGGACTACTCTAGGATCCTACGTGGGTCTGCAATACTAGGATCCTATGTGGTTCTGATGAGGTATTAGGATCATATGTGGGTCTGATGATGTACTAGGATCCTTTGTGGGTCTGATAATTTAGGACCCTTCGTGGGTATTCCTCTTAACAAATAAATATGATTCAATAATTATATCAAATAATCTTTGCTATAGAACCTATGTTATACATTATGTGAGATAAATGTTTACCTTTATGGTAAACTTCTGTGTGGCGTACCTTTGTGGTACATACTTTCGTGGTGATACCTTTGTAGAATTCTTCTGTGTGGTGTACCTTTGTGGTACTTACCTTCGTTGTGATACATTTTTGGTATTCTTATATGTGGAATTACCTTAGTGGTACCTACCATTGTGGTGTTACCTTCGTGGTATTCCTTCCTTTGGGAACAGTTGAGATTTGGGCTTTTGAGTTGGGCCTTGTATTTCCTCGTGAATGAGATGGATATACATGATCACTTTGATATATGTATGGTCATATACCTAAGTAGGGTTGTCATTTCTTTTAATTCTTTTTGGATTATCCTTTGTGGATTTTTGTGAGGCCTTTGAGGGTCTTGGGTTCCCTACTGAGTATCGTTATACTCACCCATGCACGGGTTGTGCCCACACCATATTGTGTTTGGTGCATACGAAAGACAATGCTTACTAAGGACGAGAGTACCAGGACTGGAGGTAGCTCAGAGGTGGACATTAGACGAAGTATACCATAGAGACGACCATTTGAGAGCTGTGCCTACCCTTCATGTAGAATCTTTGTCGGGTGTTCACAGAAGTTGTTTCAGTTTACTTGTACTTTTCAGTTTTCTTGTACTTTCCAATTGGGCTTGTATTCTGGACACTTTTTTCTTACTGTACACACTCTTTTTACTATACAGTTTACTTGTCTTCATATCATTATATGTGCTCGGTTTCATGTTTACAAGTTATAAAGGAAAGGCCTTCCCAATTTAGGTAATACACCTTTTTATGCTAATTGCGAGCCCATGTCCAATGGAAGGTGGGCTTAGGGTAATCACGACATGGGCCCCGAGGGACGGGTCATTACAAATTGGTATCAGAGGAGTTGGTTCTACCATAGAACATTGGACTCTGATCTCTCTTTTTAATGGAAATAGTGTTAAGTGTAGTGATTATCGTTATCAGTTTAGGAAATCCAGTGTTGGTGCGGTCGCCAACGTATCCATACACCAAGACCCTGACTTCCGATTTCGGAATTAGTGCATGAAAACACTGATTGCGTGTTTGTTTCAAAAAGTTTTCTTTGTGATATTTTTGAGTCAGCTCACCAGGTATAACGTATTGACTTTGGCACACTTGTTTCTTTCCAGGATGCCTCCATGCATACAGCTAGCTAGGGTTTCAGGTATATTATGTGATGTTAGCCCACTGAGCGATGAGGACTTAGTGAAGGGCCCTCATTCGGTAGGAGGACCAGTGGTGGCACCAGTGTCACCATTACCCATTGGGACACTAGTGCCACCTACCCCAGCAGCAAAGGGTGCACTCTGCTTGAGCGCATTGCATGAGTTCTAGCACCAAATGCCACTGAGGTTCAGGGGAGAGATGAACCCACAAGAAACTGAGGATTGGATGGTGGTCGTGGTGAGAGTATTTTTACTAGTTGGGAAAGTAGCCGATCTCATGGAGATACTTGCCTCTATTCTTCTACATGAAGCAGCAGGCAGATGGTGGAGCATGATTCTCAAGGTTCACGATAAGGTGACACTTCTTTGGGAAGACTTTGAGAGCCTGTTTCAGGCAGAGTTTGTCTGAGTGACCCTTCACGCAGTGCACATTTAGAAGCCTCTTCATCTGCAGCAGGGAATCATGAATATGGACCAGTACTCAGCGAGGTTCACAAACCTCTCATGCTACTCCACTAATATGGTGTGGGACTTATTCTTCAGGGCCCGGACCTTTGAGTAGGGACTCAGGCGGGAGACTAGGGATTCTATGATTTCTCTCAGCAGCCCGATAGAGGTGGGGTGTTAGAGAGAGCCCTCTTAGTGGAGATTTTTCTTGCTGAACAGTCACCAGCAGCGAGACCCACCACTGGGAGTCACGTAACAGAGTCTTATGCAGCTGGAAGCAGATAGATGTCACAGAGTTTCAAGAAGACCAGACCTACAGGTGGACGACCGCATGATTCAGGGTCAGTTGTGCGGGACACCAGAGATAAAGCTTGTCATGCGAGGAGCAAGAAATTTTACACGTGTGGCGGGTAGGGTCACATGGCTCATGACTATCCAACCCCCCGTAAGGATGATCAGTAGACGGTCAAAGGACCACCCACGCAGAGACATAGTTTTGATCGAGGAGGTCCGTAGGGATCAGGTGAACGAGGAAGAGGATCCGGCAGTGTAGCTGGTAGTGGGAGAAGATTTGAGATGTTTCTGCCACCACCATAAAGTGGTCCACCTTTGACCATAGAGAGATGGTGGATAGGGGCAATCTCAGCTCTAGGAAGCTGAGGCTTATGACCACGGAACTCCGGAGAAGATACGAGGTATGATCTGTGTCGATTCCCCCTTAGCTACATTACTTATAGACATAGGTTCCGGACATTCTTTTATTTACACTACCCTCGTTCAGAGCTCAGAGATTCTGATGGAGCGGTTGGCTCAATCCTTATTGCTAGAGACTCCTATAAGAGCAGATTTAATGATTACACACTGCTGTCAGTAGTGTGAGCTTACTCTAGGAGGTGAGAGCTTTGGATGGGATATCCTAGTAGCAGCGTCGAGGCCTTACAATGTCATCTTGGATATAGACTGGTTATTTTCTGTCTATACTCAGATTGACTGTATTAGGAGAAAAGTGCGGTGTGTCTGTACAGATGGGACTAGGTTTACCTTCACCGGTGAGAAGTGAGTCTTTGCAGCACAAGATGGACTTACCCGGAGAAGAGTGCATCCGATCACTCATCATTTGGCTATCCTTACACTCGGAGCAGTTTATGTGGGGAGTCCAACCTATCCTGTAATGCTGGAACAATACAAAGATGTCTTCTTTGATGATGTACTAGGTCTACCTCCTCACAGGGAGGTGTAATTTTACAATGACCTATACCCCGGGACAACACCGATATCTACACCAGTGTATCAGATGGTTCCTGCGGAGCTTTGTGAGTTGTGAGTATAGCTGGAGGACTTCAAGGGGAAGGAGATCATCCAGACCAGTGTTTCTCCTTGGGAAGCCCCGATATTGTTCGCCAAGAAGGTGTATGGGAGCTTGACACTTTGTGTTGACAATCGACGCCTAAATTAGGTGACCGTGAAGAACAAGTACCCACTTCTATGTATTGATGACCTATTTGATCAGCTGAATGGATCATGATGGTTCTCAAAGATATACCTCAGATCAGGCTATCTCCAGCTCAGATTAAAAGATGAGGATGTACAGAATATGGGTTTCCAATGCCGGTATGCCCACTACGAGTTCTTGGTTATGCTGTTCGGCTTGACCAATGCTCCAAAAGTGTCCATCAGACTCATGAACATGATCTTTCAGCCATACTGTGATCACTTTGTAGTAGTCTTCATCGAATACATTCTGATCTACTCAGCTACCAAGGAGGAGCATGCCTATCATTTGCAAAAAGTTATAGACACACTATGAGAGAACCATCTTTATGGTGAGCTCTCAAAGTGCCAGTTCAAGATCTGAGAGGTTCACTTTTTGGGACATGTCATCTCAGAGGCTGGAGTTTCGGTGGATCCAGTGAAGATTGAGGCGGTACTTGCTTGGGAGCCACTCTAGAGTGTGACAGATGTACAAAGCTTCCTAGTTTTGATCGGATACTAAAAAAGATTTTATCTATATTTATCCAAAGTTGAATCACCTTTATCACCATTGAAAAAGAAGTGGAAACCCTTTGCGTGGTCGGAGAGATGCCAGAGGAGTTTTCAGAAGTTGAGGCAGAGGCTGAATAGTGCCCCCATCTTGAGGCCACCGGAAGAAGGTGTTGGGTATGTAGTCTACTACGACGCATTAGGGACTGGGATTGGATGTGTCCTAATGCAGGAGTGAGAATTTATCACATATGGATCTCTATAGTTGAGACAACATGAGAAGAATTATGCTACCCATGATGTGGAGTTATCAATAGTGGTCTTCTCCTTGAAGATGTGATGACATTATTTGATGGGAGAACGTTTTACAGTCTACTCTGATCTCAAGAGTCTCAGGTATATCCTCTCTCAGAAGGACCTAAACCTGAGGCAGTGACATTGGTTTGAGTTCCTCTTGGACAAGGACTTCGAGATATTCTATACTCCTAGGAAGGGGAATGTTGTGGACGATGCACTCAGTAAGATATCTGGTATAAAAATTCTAGGTGTCGTGATTGAGCTAATGGGCACTTTGCAGATATAATTTGTAGATCGAGATGGAGCAGCTTTTCTTCAGTGTCTTGCAGTCACTCCCCCACTTCTTCAGTGAGTCAAGGAGGCACAGTGCGGGGACACTGAATACGAGGCTCGACATGCTTAGATATCCACTAGACAGGCACTTGATGTATTTTATGATGGTGTGGAGCATGTAATCCTCTTTAGGAGAGGTACCATGGTACCATTTTCGCTTCGGGAGGATGTATTGAGGGAGTTCCACACATCCCCTCTAGCGGTATATCTAGGAGTGGCGACGATGTACCAGGACCTCCAAAGATAGCACTGGTGGCTAGGAATGAAGAAAGAAGTAGCAGAGTTTCTCTCTCGGTGCCTCGCTTGTCAGCAATTGAAGACGGAGCATCATGTACTAGCAGGCTTAGTTCGGCCTTTAGAGGTCCCAGAGTGGAAGTGGGATAAGATATCCAAGGACTTTGTGATAGGAGTTTCACGTACATCCAAGGGTCATGATTCTATCTGGGTGATCGTCAAATGACTCACCAAGTCGGTCCACTTTCTACTGATTAGAGAGCAGGGTTCTGTAGAGAGCTTGGAACGCCTCTATGTAAAAGAGATTGTGTGGTTACACGGAGTAACCTCAATTATTTTCTATGATAGTGATGCACGTTTCACTTCCCAACTATTGAAGGGGTTGTAGGAGGCTTTTGGGATGTGGCATCATTTGAGAACCGCCTTCCATCCTCAGACGGATGGCCAAACTGATCGGACCATTAAGACAGTCGACGACATGTTGCGTGCTTGTGTCCTTGATTTCTGTTGTAGTTGGGAGGATAACTTTCCCATGGTGGAGTTTTCATACAACAACAGTCGTCACTCCACCATTGGGATGGAACCTTTCGAGGCATTGTATGACCGACCTTGCAGATTTCCTTTGTGATGGACATACCTAGGGGAGTCAGCACTCATGGGACCAGAGATGCTATGGGATTCCATGGAGAAGGTGCATATCATCCTATATTGGATGAATACTGCACCGAGAAGGCATACATCTTATTCCGATAGGAGATGGAGATCTCTAGAGATCGAGGTTGGTGGCCATGTCTTTCTACGGGTCTCACCTAGAAAAAGTTTGCGGAGATTTGGTCGGGGCGGCAAGTTATCTCTGAGGTTCATCGATCCTTTTCAGGTCCTCAATAGAGTTCAAAATGTGTTATACCGCCTATCACTTCCACTTAGTTTCACCAGGTTCATGACGTCTTCCACGTATCCCAGCTGAGGAGACACGTGCATGACCCTTCTTACGTCATCATCTACGGTGAGCTGAACATCGATGATGGGGTGACATTTATAGAGGTTCAAGTGGAGATTGAGGATTGAAAGGAGTGGGTCCTTCATGGGAGGTTGATAACTTAAGGCAGGTACATTGGAAGCATGGGAACCTCCAAGAGAGCACATTGGAGAGGGAGGCTAAGATTCGTGCTCAGTACCCCCACTTGTTCCCTTAGTTTGAGTTGTGGCTTACAGGGATGCAAATCCTTGAAGTGGGGAGAATGTAAAGACCCAAAAATATCAATTAATTTTTTTAATTAATTATATGGGAATTTTACGAGTCCAAAAAAGTTGACGGCTCATGATTCTGTGGCCTGGTGTGCCTGGAATGAATTTCTGAACTTTTTTTAAGTATGTTCAGAAAATGTGTGAGCAGGTTTTTGAAACTTTTGAACCAGTGCTCGTAATTGAAATCTGAGGACATCGTTGAACTCATAGTGCCAGTACTCACTTAAGGAGACTTTCACCTCAACGGCAGTAGGACAAATGTGAAAGATTGTTTTCGTGTTTTTTGTGGAAATAAAAACAAAATAATGGACATCCTTTATATTATTTTCCTAACCTCTCAATTTTGATTGTGCAGTGGTGGGGACCACCTGAGCCTAAACCCCCCCCCCCCCCCATTTTTATATTAATGGTGGGGACCAACCAAACCCTCTTTAATGTCCAAAAACCATTCAACTCCCCATTTAATTTTGTATCCAACTAAAAATTAATTAAATGTGTCAACATTAAATTATGCCAACATAAATTAATATGTTAAACTTATTTTAATTTATATTAGAACCCAATTTAACTTTGGGGGAAAGTGTTGGAAAAGGGAGGAGCTTGGGATAATTGTGGATAAAACTCTTCCTCTCCAACAAAGAACACCTCTCTAACGAAGAACGGGGAACCAACCCCGAGCCCGGATCATAATCACCTTGCGAAGGCAACTAACACTGATGTTCTCCCATGACTTCGTCTTCTTCCTCATGATATCCTCTAACGAACGAAAAGATAGGACATGTTGTTTTTAATACCCCCTTATTCATTCTTGACATTCTTCGTGATTCAAGAATTATGAGTCTCTTGATACCATTCTAACACGGAGTGTGTGGACCAAATGAATATGGCCTGACTTCTCCGCAACTTTTGATGTTTTTGATGTGTTCTTCGCGATGGAGGAGGAAGGAGACCAATGCCGGTGATTGTAATAGGTGGGATTCAAGAGTATCGACCGGCACCAAGGCCATCCGTGAAGATGGTGGTGGTACAACCGTGCCGCCGGAGAAGGGTTGCGGTCCGTCGGCCGCGGTAGAGAAAGGGCGGTAGGCGGAACTCTGGCGGGCCGCGCAAAGGGTATGGCGGCGGGCATCTGTGCCACTCGGCATGCGTCCATTCCACTCAGCACAAAATATCTGTGACCTTGTGCCATGATGGTTAAGGGAGATAGGCGACCGAGCCAGCCGCCGATGGAGGCGCGGCGCGCGACCACACCAAGACACCGTGGGCCACCACCGGGGGCCGCCACCCCGGTCCACCATCATGGGCTATACTTCGGGTCATCTCCATGGGCTGGTCCATACCAAAGATCTGTCCCAGGTCGGGCCAGCCCAGGCGGGTCAGATCGGACCTAGGCCAACTTTGACCCTCTTTTCTCTTTCGGCCCAATCATGAGCTACAAGCATTTGTTTGATGAACCGTTTGAAACACCAGAAAACATGGAGAAAGATGGACCTTTTGGTATATCCCAATTGGGTTTTGGATTATGTTGGGGTATGACCGAGTTGGATCAAACACGAATACAACCAGGACCTTGGGATTCAAAGGCCAATAGCTTACAAACCGGGCGTCTGATTGACACACCGTCTGTTGCGTTGAGACCCCTTTTACATGGCTATAATTTGGGATACTTCTTTGTGGGACTTCGAGGATGTTGGAGTATCAACCTATGGCTTGAGGAGCAGACCCCCCCCCCCCCCGGAATCAAGTGAGCTTAGTGCGGGAACCCTATAGCTTGCTGTAACATGAGAAAAAGGATCCTATGTGGATCTATGCTTTAGGATCATATGTGGGTCTATACTTTGGGATCTTATGTGGGTCTGTGCTTTGGGATCCTACGTGGGTCTGTGTTTTAGAGTCTCTCTTGGATCCGCTCTACGAATCAACGTGGGACTACTCTAGAATCATACGTGGGTCTATTATACTAGGATCCTATGTAGGTCTAATGATGTACTAGGATCCTATGTGGGACTGATTATTTATTATGATACTATGTGGTTATGATGATTTAGGATCCTTTTTGGGTCTTCCACATAACAAAGAAAGACGATTCAGTAATTATATCTGATCATCTTTTCTACCGTACCTAAGTTATACCTTATGTGAGCTAAATATTTACCTTTGTGGTAATCTTCTGTGTGTTGTACCTTTGTGGTACATACCATCATTGTGATGAATTTGTGGCATTCATCTGTGTGGCTTACCTTTGTGGTACTTAACTTTGTGGTGATACCATTGTGGTATTCTTCTATGTGGCGTTACCTTTGTGGTACTTACCTTTTTGGTGTTACCTTCATGGTATTCCTTCCTTTGTGGAATAGTTGATCTTTGTTATTTTGAGTTGGGCCTTGTGTTTCCTCATGAATGAGATGGATATACTTGACCACTTATATATATGTATGGGCATATACCTAAGTTGGGTTTTCAGTTGTTTTCATTGTTTTTTGGTTTATCCTTTGTGGATTTTTGTGAGACCTTTGAGGGTATCTACGTCCTTACTGAGTATCATTATACTCACCCCTGCACAGGCTACACCCACACCTTGTTGTGTTTATTGTAGAAGATGGACAACGCTGACTGAGGATGAGAGTACCGAGACTGTAGGCAGCTTGGAGGTGGACATTAGATGAGGCATACCATAGAGATGATCGATCAAGAGTTGTAACTACCCTTTAGGCAGGATCCTTGGCAGGTGTTCACAGGAGCTATTTCAATTTACTCATACTTTTTAGTTTTCTTTTACTTTCTAGTTGGGCTTGTATTTAGGCCCCTTTTCCCTTACTGTACACAATCTTTTTACTATACAGTTTACTTGTGTTCGTATCTAGTTGTGTGCTTGTTTGTGTGTTTATAAGTTATAAAGGAAATTCCTTCCTTGTTTAGGTAATACACCTTTTGGTGCTAGTCACCAGCCCCTGGCCTATGGAAGGTGGGCTTGGGTATTCATGGCATGGGCCCTGGGGGATGGGTCGTGACAGACAGGGGCGAGTGAATAGCACCAAGTAGTCATATAACTAACATTAGAGGCATTTAAAATGTTATTGTATGCACACACACATCTACAATCCCACAAAATGATGAAATTTAAAAACTACTAAGTAAACAATTCATGCATACCAATATATCCCACAACTAGAGTACGATTGAAAGTAAGTAAAGTAAATATGGCTATAATAAAAGCCCCCCCCCCCCAAAAGAGTCTATAACCACAGGTTCAACCTATAAGAAAAAGTTACTGGGACTGGTGTCTAAATGATTCAAGAACACACCTTAGTCTGTCCAGTCTCACAAAGCACATTCTCATCCTAGTCCATGTAGGAATCCTTCAAAGTGTTGATCATCTACACCAGAAATGACACGTGCGGGAAAGGCCTGTGGAAGGGTGAGTTTAACAATACTTAGTTGGAAACCTCAAAAACATAAGTGCTATAATAGAGGAAAGAATAGTCCGCTCTCTATGGGTATATGTGTAAAACAAAAATAAAAAAAATATCTTGATATACTCAACCATGACACACAATCTAGAGGTAGGTCACAACCACTGCATACCAAACCTAGAACGTTAGGTCAAAGATTCCTTAAAACACTCATTTGTTAGAACACACTCTTGATTCAGATAGCACTGATTATTTATATCCAAGAGGTATTGCTCATCGGGTATTTCCATGAGAGAGATACATTGATAAATCTGAAGAGAGATATGATTCACATATGATGATCATAGCTAGGGCCATAGGGTGATACCAAAATATCAATCTAGATTAACCTTCTATGTATAAGATCATCTCCTATGTAGTTTTTGTCATGTGGATACCAATAACTCCATATAGGGCATATATAATGAATAGAGGATCCTACTTTGAACCTCTCAAGGGATTTTAGAAACTCTATCTAGGTAGTCCCAATAAAGGGATCATAGTCCTACGAGTATGAAATGAGTTTTACTATACTTTAGGAAAACAAATAAGGGAACAAACCCTAATGATTTTTTTCCATTATATTGAGGTAAAGAAGCTCAATCCATGTAGAAAGGGGTACATGGCGTGTAGTATGGTCACTTTTCATGTCCATTGACCTTGGTTACTACCTCTGTACAATGACCTGTGTGTTTATAACATGTCATGTAGAAGAGCGGTACACAATGGGTAGAATGGGCCACACACCGTGTCCTTGCATCCGGGGTCCGACTGTGTACTATGGTCATGTTATAGTCCACAATGACAACTAGTGTATGTGTTCTCATGTACTAGTACATGGGGTAGTCCATGTAACTAGTCTAGGCCAATATGTGTGGTGGAGTACACAATATGCAAGAAACCCATATACTCCACACTATTTCAGTGTACCACCCTTGTACATGTCGAGTCCATCCCTGGGGGAAACATCCAATGTAAACAAGGACTACACGTCGTGTGTATCGAGCTTTTCTAGAAACCCTTATTTTCCTCTGCACACCTCATCCAATCTTCTGGATCTCATTCTTGTGGTCCGTTAAACATGAAACTCCATATCCAAGGACATTTCACCACCCTAAAACCAAAATGATAAGTTTTAGGCCTTCAATTGGCTCAGATATATGATTGCATCCATCCCCATGTGATTCTCATGAAGAATGGGTTCTCTTGAATTACTTTGATATGTCCACCTCCATCTCTATCGCACCTTTTTTTGGGTCATTTCAATGCAATATCTACAGTTTTCAATCACTGTTCCAAGAATTGATGGTGAAAAGTTCAATTTTTCAAAGTTGAGAGAAGAACAAATAATGCGCACAAAGAACACCAGAAATCATGGTAAAAATCACAATAATAAAGAGGGAAAACCCTCAATTGATGTCCATGTCAATCTTGATTCATCACCCTTAGAATGGTAAATGAATAAAAACGATAGTTCTAAATCAAAAAGAATAAATCACCTCCATAAACCCAAAAAATCACCCCATCACGCAGGTACGATCAATCCTTGGGATAATCTATTCATTGATTATACTATTTTATTCATAATAATCAAAAAATGGGGAAAGAGAATACAAACAATGCATCCTACCAAGATTCATATCCCTAACTGATGAGGAACATTCATTGTGTCGTCGTTGATGGTGAGGTCCGTCAAGATCGACGTTCATTAATCACCAATTCAATGTTCCGTTGTCGCATGATCTAGAGTATTCTCTATAGTTTTCTTCCTAGAATATCCATATGATTACAAGGTTATGATATTAAACCTAGATCTCTAAAAATGGTTTATTTAAAGATACACATCTTACTACATCACTGCATTGATGAAATAAAATAAAATAATTTTTTTCTCAATTTATTTAATTTATTTTGAATATCCATGTTAACATTCCACAATAAACCTATAATGGACAATATAAGGCTAGGCCCATGATAAAGAGTTTATTCTGAATTTTATGATTCCCTCATATTTATAATCTAGACACTCATTTATAATTTATTCCACTTCATCAAAAAAAAACTAAATGCACGTACTATTTAATGTTTTAATATATTTCAAAAATATATTCTAGGAACACTCATCCTCATAATCGCATGTCATATTATCACCTAGTCTCAAAATTAATCTATATAATATTTAAAAATAATATTGAGAAAATATGAGTAATTAAATTCTCCCCACCATGGGGATTTATGTCCCTAAAAAACCAAAACAAAGGATACTCAATAAGTTAAGGGTACTAAGAATGAATTTGAGCCTCCTATTCACATGTTCTATATGAGTGATTCCCATGCTACCACCATATACGAACCAAAGGAATCGATCACCCATGAAGGATCCTCTCCTACCGATCCTCGATCTCCACTAGGTACTTGGTTAAAGTTTCTCCATCCTCGATGTCCATCTCTCCATAGTCGATGACATGAGATGGGTCATGAACGTACCTATTTAGCTGTGATTTGTGGAAGATGTTATGTACGTGGTATAACTTTCGGGGTAGAGCCAAGTGTTATACCATCTTGACAACTCTATATAGTTTCTTAAAAGGTTTGATAAATGTCGAAGATATTTTTTCTCCTCGACCAAATCTCTACAATCCACGTCGAGGTGAAACCCGTAGGAACATATGGTCTCTTTCCTCAAACTAAAAAGGGGTCGACCACCAATTAGAATAATACTTTTGACGGCTCTATGTTGTCCTAAACTGCTACTGGATGATCTTCATCTTTTATGTAGTAGCTCAAACCAACTTTAGGCCAATGAGTACTGACTCTCCTGGGTCCATCTCACAAAGTGGTGACCTATTGGGTCACCTGTACAAAGCCTAGAATGGTGCCATACCAATGGTGGAATGGTTTCTTTAATTGTACACAAACTCCAATGGTGGAAGGTGATCCTCCCAAATACAATCAAAGTCTATCATTAATGCCCACATAATTTCCTCTAGAACCTAAATGGTCTGCTCCATCCGGCCATCCATTTGTGGGTGAAATGATGTGCTCAAGTTTAACTGGGTCCCAAACTTCTTCTCTAACCCCTTCTTCAATTGGGATGTAAAATGAGCATCACAATATGAAATAATAATCAATGTAAATATATGGATTCAAACTATCTCTTACACATAGAGGTATCCCAATATCTCAACTGGACTCTCCTCATGGATAACATGGAAGTGGGCTGACTTGGTGAGTCTGTCAATGACCACCTAGATGGAATCATGTCACCTAGAACTATATGGTAAACCCATCTTGAAGTCCATTGATATACCATCCCACATCCATTACTATAATGACCTAACAATTTATTAATGAAAATTCCTCTTGATATAATTAAATGTATTATTATGTAAAATGCTTATATAACATATACAATTTCTTGGTTTTATGTTTTTGGATTTTAAAATACTGTTAAAAATTGTGACCTTTTATAATATAGTCGTCAAATAGTGATCACATGATTAGTATAAATATAGGGCTTTAATAAATCCAATATACTCAAACGAAGGAAGAGATGGCCTCATCCAGTAGAATTGTTCCATATGAGGCCCATTAGTTGGGTCTCAGAAATGATGTGGCATCACTGAGCTGTAGTCTTGACCAATCCCAAGATGATCTTTAACACATTAATCTTTAACGGAACGACCTATGGGAGAAGTGGAATTTGATAGAGATTACCACTCGAGATATGTTATCTGAGCCACCCCAAGAGTCTGTCACCATCGCACACCTTACCTTTAGGTCTTATGCGGGTGTTATAAATTTTTAAGAAACAATAAACTAGCACTATTACTATGTGAATTATATTTTTATATCATAAATAATATACATTCATTTTATTATTCTTACTTTGTAAATGTTGTTTGAAGAACACATAGTATTTTTAGTTAATATTCAATTAAGAAATATATTATGATGAATTAATTTATTTTTTAATTAAATAATATTTTAATAAAATATTATTACTAAATTATTTTTTATTAAATATAAATTATCTTAAAATTTTTATGAATACAATTGTGATTTTTATTACTATTTGAAAGCTGTTTTTGTCAAAACCCATGAATTTTCGATAAGTGTCTATTTTTATTTTAAAAATAAAAATTCATATATTTAAAAAATTATTTATATAAAATGAATATTTTCTATGGAATCAGGACATCCAAATTATCTAATGGTGAATTTTTCCTAATTTTCTAAGCCACTTGACTTTTTGTGTAAAAATTAAAAACTATTTAATTATATAATATGTTTTATGACATCATAATGAACCAATATTGATGTAATAAAATACTATAAATGATATTTTTGGCCAATATATTTTTTACCATCAAAACAGTTTGATTTTATGATTTTTTATTTATTTTATAAAGCTTTTGTGGACCCTCCAAGACTTAATATAGATTTTAACTTTTTAAAATGATTTCCTTGAAAGTGTGACTCACCTCAATATAATCATGCATAATATTTTAATATGTTCATCCATTGGCCTTAAAAAATAATTTTTTCCACTTCCCTTTGGAAAAAAACCATGGGAAAAAACCATGTGTTTTTTTGTGGTTTTGATTTGTTTAATGTGTGGTGTCCAAAACCTAAATAATTAAGAATTACCTCTTTCTTCCTATATAAACCCACACAAGTTAACACATCCTCTTCACTAAATACATTTTGAGATTGACCAAACTCTACCCCCATATCTCTAAAATTATCCCAAGAATCCCTAATATCCCTTGAAGCCACTCTCAAGCCTCTCCCAAGGAATTGGATCACACTTCCAAGTAAGGGATTTCTTCCTCTCTCGTTTTTTGTCCATGTTTATTTATGTTTATATACCCTTGCCATTTCAATTAAAAATATTGGGGTATGATTTCTCACCTCCCCCATACTTCCATAATTATGTTTGGATGATGATATACCCCTTTCACTCTCTTTAATTCCATCCATGTACACACTTCACAATGCCAAAATTCTGTAAAGGATTTCTCTCAACTAATTTACATTCAAGAAATTATTTTGTATTATGAAACTAAATTCCATTAAATATGTTGGGAAATGTATCTATATGACCCCCTTACTATCCATTTCATGTAAATATGATGAGACACCCCTTTCTCCCTCATCAATCATTTTTATGGCTTCTTATTAGACATCGTTATGCTTCCAAAATTGCACCATGATTTTCCACGACAAAGTCATTGTGTGGTGAATACCATGCCCATTTCTCTATCAAGGGTATTCAACATTATGAACATTTACTTATTGATTATAGAGTTTCATGTATAAATTCCACATTCCTTTATCATTTAATAAATGGTGATGTTTAATGAATCTTTGTGGCACACTTACGCATGAAATGAAATGAATAAGAAGGGTGCGCCCTAATAGCGCTCCAATGCATTGGGTAAAGATTAGTATCATGATACGTCAAGTGCAGTGAGGGTTTACTCATGATAATTCAATTCCAACAATGGTTTATTCATGATACATGTTTAATAATCCTTGGCTCAAGATAATATCATGTTAAATGTTGTTTCCACATTTCCATGTTTTGATAATCAGGATATATCATGACTTTATGTTCATGTTTCTCTTATAATCCATTGATATTACTACTACCTAACATGTACTTTATTCTTCATGTTATTCCTTTTTTTTCCTACCTAAATGGGATTTATAGTTCACTCTTTTCTTATACATGTACTCAGGTTATCCCATGCAATTTTAAGTATGAAGGAATATGTGTTGTCATGTAAAAGAAGTTTTCAATGAAGATATGTATTTCATGTTTGATGTTGTTGTGTAATGTTCCTAAGCCCCAAATACACTATAATTATTTATCATATAAATTGAATCATGTTAAGGTTTTTTTGTAATAAATTTTTCTTAAGTGTGAAATAATGAAAAGGATTGTTATAGTTGGTATTAGAGGATAGATTTAGTTATTTTTGGGATTATTATTAGAAAACCCTACTGAAATCATTAGAGATAAGACTAAGTATAATAAAAAATACCTAAATTTTGGTGAGTATTGAGTAAGTGTTTTATCAAGAAAATATATCCATGTCTAGATACGAGTAGGTAGAGGCAACTCTGGCATAGATGTATCTAGGGTAAAACCTAAAAACACCTCTTTAAGTTAGACTCGAATGAGAACTATTGAATGAAAATGGGCCTTGATTCACTCTTCGATTTGACACTCTCGGGGGATATTCCTTGTTAAATTCATAAGATTAGTATGAATCATTATTAAGGGAATAAAAAAATTCCCTAATAATATATTTCAGGAAGTAGATCATAAATATCATAGATTGAAGCTTATTAATTCATAAGATAAGAAAATAATAGTAATTTATAATCCATTTGTTTTTTGTATTTGGATTACCCTTTATGTGCTACCCATATCATTCCTTTTATTCCAGGAAATGGCCAGTAATTGGAGGACTCGGGCTAACAACTGATGCAGAGATCAATGTGATGGTTGTTCTAATGAGATGCCCAATCCGATGGGAGAGAGAATCACGAAATTTTTCATGATACTCTCATAGTTAACTCTTGTTTTGAATAGAAACATGGGTCAAGAGGAACGTCCAACCCCCCCCCCCCCCAAGAAAGAAAAATTTACAGTCAAGAGCTTCATGAGATAAAGGATTCATATTTTTAATGGATCATATAATCCCTCAATTGATTAATAATGGATCAACTCCATTGAAAATATATTGTCCCTCCTTTAGTGTCCTGAAAAAGAGATGGTTCCTATGGATTCTTATCATATGGAGTGTAAAGATGATCAATGGTGGACATTGAACAAAAATACAAAGCCTAAGAAATAGATCAAGGTGTTGGAATGCAAGGATTTCTAGAAAATGTTTTTTGATAAATATTTTCTCCGTACCCTCCGACTTAAGATAGAAATGGACTTCCTTTTACACAAGAAAAAATACTACGAACCCATCAGAGTGTACAAGGAAAACATCACAAGGCTTTCACAACATGCCTCTGACTTTATTATCTCCCCTGAATACAAGGTTAACCACTTATTTTTTGGGATAAAACCTAGCCTTTGGAAAGCCCTTGTGATCTGTGACTTCAATAACTATGTGGAAATTGTATAATGTGCCATAAAAGTTGAAATGGAGATCATATAATATCAGGGGTATCATGGGGATTAAAATTATAAGGTGGAATTTAATTCTATCTGTTTGATGAAAAAAATCCAATGGTGCTAAGAAAATACAGCACCCCACATGCCAAAGGTGCAGAATGAAGAACCTCGTAAATTGCCTGAAGTGGATGATGAAATGATTTAGGTGTGAAATAAAAGGGAACCTAGACATTAACTGTTGGAATGAAAAATTTACGGATGTGACAGAGGAGAGGAATTCTCCATTCAACCCTCAACGTATTGCTCATTACTTCAACTACAAAGAACTAGGGCACTTTTCAAACCAGTGCCCTAAGTCGAGGGTTTTCAGAGGCAACCAACATCAAACAAGGAAGAAAGGGCGATATTTTTCCATCACTACTGCCGAAGTGAATCCCAACAATGAACTGGTCACAAGTACACCAGTTATTCATTCTATAATAGTGAACATAATTTTTGATTCTGGTTATACACATTATTTTATATCCCTAATGGTTTTTAGAACAATCCCAACACCACTAAATATCATGGATGTAAAGTTTTTGGTGGGAATGAAAAATGGTAAAATCATTTCAACCCATGAATATAACTCCTCCCCTATTATAATTTGTTGATTTAACTTCCCAAAGAAACTTTTCATACTCACTTTGGTGGAATTTGATGAAATTTTTGGCATGGATTATATTTCCTTATATAGATCCAACATAAATTTTCCTAAGAGGGAAATCAATATCTATATGGGGAATCGACGCCTGATTCAGTACAAGTGCTAGGAGGAGGACGAATCATCTTTATCACTATCATCCCAATAGTGGATATTACTACCCTATGATCATGTTTATCTGGCTTAGATGATTGAGCCTAATTAAGAAACCATCCTTGAAGACATTCATATTTTGAGGGAATTCACTGAAGTGTTTCCCAAGGAATTTTATGGTCTTCCTCCTCGAAGAGATGTTTAATTATCAGTTGATCTTATATTTGGGCATTTCCAATATCCAAGACTCCATATAAAATGGATTTCATGGAGTTTGAGGAGCTTAATAAACAACTACAAGATAATCTACATAAAGGGTTTATATGCCCAAGTGCTTCACCATGGGGTGTACCAGTCCTCTTCACCAAGAAGAAGGACGGGTCAATTTTCCTTTGCATTGATTATTGTGAGATCAACAAAATCACGACAAATAAAAAATATCTTCTTCCATGAATTTTTTACTTTTTTGATCAGCTACGTGGAGAAAAATACTTCGCCAAGGTGGATTTTTTATTAGGATATTATCAAGTAAGGGTGAAGACGAAGGATATCCCCAGACTTCTTTTCAAGCAATATATAGGCACTATGAATTCATAGTAATTCCTTTGAGACTCACTAATGATCCAAAAATCTTTATGGAATTGATATATAGAGTCTTTGGAGATTATCTCGACAAATTTTTGGTTGTCTTTTTAGATGATATTCTAATATACTCCAAAACCAAAGAGGATTATGAGGAGCATCTAAGCATTGTACTAGTGACCTTGTGAAAGGATAATCTCTATGAAAAGTACATGAAGTGTGAGTTATAGTTAAAGGAGGTCTCATTCATGGGTCATATCATCACAGGAAAAAATAATATATATGGATCCCTGTGAGAGAGCTGTAATTAAGGGATGGTGAAGGCCAACATCTGTGAAAGATATCCATATCTTCCTGGGGTTAGCTGGATATTATCGCCAATTTGTGATAAATTTTTCATGATTATCAAACCTCATTACCAAGATAACTCAGAAGGGAGTCATGTTTTCTTGAAGTGATGAATGTGAAGAGATCTTCACGGAGTTTAAAAGGAGGATTATCAGTACACTCGTACTTACATTACCCACATGTGGAGATTTTTTTTTGGTATTTAGGAATTATTCAAAGAAGGGCATGAGTTGTGTGTTGATGAAAAATGACCAAGTCATTACCTATTCTTCAAGTAAATTTAAAGTTCATGAGAAAAACATTCCAACACATCATCTGGAGTTGGCTGTAGTAAATTTCACTTTGAAAATTTTGAGGAATTACTTCTTTTAGGAAAAGTGTGAAATATATACAGATCACAAAATCCTCAAGTATATATTCACATATAAAGAGTTGATCATGATCCAATAAATATGGTTAGAGATGATCAAAGACTATGAGTAATCAATCCATTACCACCCTGGGAAAGAGAAAAAGGTGTAATATGCTCTAAGTAGAATGGTGATTATATCATTGATGTGTGTTGAAAAGGATATAATCCTCTTATATTTGATGAGGATGGAAATGGGATTAAAAAAGAATGAAAATCATCAATTATTTCACAAATTATTCCTCAAACATATCTTTTGGAAAGGTTAAATGATGCCTAAAATAATTATGTAAAAATTCATAATAAAATGGAAACTATCAGAAAAGGGAAATCCTTATAGTTAAATTTTAATGAAGAAGGAATTGTGAGATTTGGGACATGGCTATGTGTTCCATCAAATTCGGAGTTAAAGAAAGAACTTTTGGATGATGCACATAGATCAAATTTCATTATTCACCTAGGAAACACAAAGATGTATCCAGATCTCCAATAGCATTATTGTTGGGATAACATGAAGAAGGACATCACTGAGTATACATCAAAGTGACTGGTACGTCAGCAAGTGAAGTCTGAGAGGAATAATTACAAGGGGATGATGAAACCATTACCCATACCAACGTGGAAATTGGAGAACATCATCATAGACTTCATCACCAGACTTCCGGAGAAATCAAAAGGAAACAATTACATCTTGGTTATTGTGGATTGTCTTACAAAGACTACTCTCTTCATTTAAATTTGAGAGGATTTCTCATTGGATCAACTGGAACATATATACATTAGAAAAGTGGTAAGGATTCATGGAGTGCCACTATCGATTGTATTCAATCAAGATCCAATATTCACTTACATATTTTGGAAGAGTCTTCAACATTCTATGAATACTAAGATGAATTTTAGTATGGATTATCATCCTAAAAATGATGGCCAATCAGAGTGGATTGTCTAGAAACTTGAGGAAATGTTGAGAGCATGCCCAATGGACTTCAAAAGAGTATAGGATCAAAATCCTCCTCTGGTAGAGTTTTCTCATAATAACAGTTTCTACTCAAGCATCCAAATGACTGTTTATGAAGTCCTTTATGGGAAGAGTTGAAGAACGCCGACATGTTGGGATGAAGTTGGGGAGAAAAAACTTCTAGGTCTAGAAATGGTAAAATAAATGGTGTAGAAGGTTACGACCATCCATCATCACATTAAAGCTGTTCAGAGTTGAAAAAAGTGTTATGTCGATAATAGTTGACTTGACCTAGAGTTTGATGTCGGAGACATGGTATTCTTCTACATATCACCATGGAAGAGATTTATGAGATTTGGGGAAAAGGGAAAGCTTAATACAAGGTACATCGTCCCTTTTGAGATCCTTCATCACATTAGAGAAGTGTCCTATTGACTAGCACTCACACCAAACCTATCTCAAGTACATGATTTATTCTATGAATAACACTTGAGAAGGTACATACCTAACACATCACATGTACTCAATCTAAAGGTGGTACCATTGGATAGTGACTTCTCGTATGAAGATAATTTTTTGAAGATCTTAGATTGTAGGGAAAAAGTTATACGAAATAAAACAATGCCCCTCATAAAAGTTTTGGGGAGAAACCAAATGTTTTAAGAGGAAATTTGAGAATTAGACGATGTGATGAAGGATATTTACCCATATCTATTTTAGTGTGGGAAAAGGAATTTTCGAGGGAGAAATTTCTTTAGGGGGTAAGATTGTAACAACCCAAACTTTTATTAATGGATATTCATCTTGATCTAATTAACTGTCTTATTATGTAGAATGGTTATATAACATATACACTTCTATGGTTTTATGTTTTTGGATTTTAAAATACCATTAAGAATTGTGACCATTGTTAATATAGTCGTTTAACAGTGATCACATGATTATTATAAATATAGGGATTTCAAAAATCCCATTTACTCAAACAAATGAAGATATGGCCTCATCCAATAGAATTTCTCTATATGAAGGCCATTTATCGGACCTCGAAAAGGAGTTCAAGTCACTAGGATTTACTTCTGACCAATCCCAAGCTGAGCTTCAACATGTTATTCTTGAACGGAATCGCCTATGAGAGAAGTGGAAGTTGATAGAGATACCACCCAAGCAATGTTATCTGAGCCACCCAAAGAGTCTATCACCATCACACACCTTACCCTTAGATCTTATGCGGGTTTTATAAGGGGTTATTTAACAATTTCTTATCACTATGATTATGTGCATTGTTTTTTATATCATAAATAATATACATTCATTTTGTTATTGTTACTTTGTAAATGGTGTTTAAAGAAAAAATAATTTTTTTAGTTAAAATTAGATTATAAAATCTACTTTGTTGAATTAATGTATTTTTGAATTAAATAATATTTTAATAAAATGTGACTATTAAATTAATTTTTATTAAATATAAATGATCGCATAATTTTTATGAATACAATTGTGATTTTTATTAAGGTTTGAAAGCCATTTTTGTCAAAACCCATGAATTTTTTTTAAATGTCAGTTTTTATTTTAAAAGTATAATTCACATATTTATAAATTTTTTTATATAAAATGAATATTATTTTAACAATTAGGATGTCGAAATTATCTAAAAATGAATTTTTCATAATTTCCTGAGACAATCAATTATTTGGGTAAAAATTAAATACCATTTAATTATATAATGTGTTTCATGACAACATAATGACCCAATAACGATGTAATAAAATATTTTAAAACGTTTTTAGGACAATATATAGTTTACAATTAAAATAATGTAATTTTCGGTTTGTTTGATTCATTTTTCAAAGCTTTTTTAGACCCTACAAGACTTATAAAACATTTTGTATTTTTAAAATGATTTCCTTGAGAGTGTGACTCACCTACACATAATAAAGCCTATTATTTTAAGAAGTTTGGCCATTGTCCTTATAAAATAATGTCTTCCACTCCCATTTGAAAAAAACCATGGGAAAAACCATAGATTATGTAACTCCCCCACCCTAGTTACCCAGAGTCGGAGCATTATTACCTAACATTGGCATGATCACAAGGGATCAAATCCCAAAAGACTGATCAGTTTAGTAGCCTTTTAAGTACTAGATACATTCATAATTTTTACATTACATCATGAAATAAAAACATCAAAAACATTTTTGTCCCCTTTTGAACAAAATTATATCCTTATCCTATCCCTTTAGGTCTACAAAAAAATACTTATTCAAATCATGGGAAAAATAAAACATAGAAAGGGGTGAGCTTAGATGCTCAATAAGGATAACAATATAGCAGAAACATTCATAAATAAGCATAAACATTTAAGGAAATGTATAAGACTAAAACAAAAACCTTTTAAACTTAAACTTTATCATAATATGGAAAAGATAAAATAAAATAATTCCATTTACTTATTAACATGGATATTATACTATTTGAATGATCACATGAATTATCAATAGCCACTTTCATATTGATGGAATGCATAATGACAGACTTCATAACCACATAGTCAAGGCATTTTGCCAAGAATACAAATAATATTTTTTCAAGGCCCTATTCCAAGACACTAGTTTGTCTCAGGAGGCCTACCGATGCCTCAGGAAGTTATATAGGTCTCCACCCATCACTTACTAAGTTCAATTCATTCCTCATATGAAAAGGTTTAATCATAACATAAGCATTCATATTAAAACTAGCATAGGAAATGTCAATACTTTATCCATAAACCATGAATGGTGTAAAAATAACATATACACAATCAAACATATCACAAAACCTTCAATACAATATATAATTTTTATATCATAATAAATCAACTTCAAACAAGCGTAAAATCCATCAAAGGATGTTGACATAGATGAAATCAATTTTTTAGAGAAATATATCTTTCTATTTTGAAATCATTTATAATTAATATAACTATAGAATAAAAAATTTATTTTGAAAATGTTCTTATAATATTTTATGGGATGCTTTGATGATGTTATTATGACGGAAAATAGAAACACCCACTGTATAAGTTAAAAAAAGACATTTTTACCTTAATTTTGTCAAAAAGGTCATAAAGTACCTTGTTTGAAAAATGAAGGAAAGATTCCTTTAAAAAAATATATCATAAAATAAGGGTATAAATTACATTAACCCATAGTCTAGAAAATAGTAAAAAAAAATGTGAATTACATTTTTAAGAAAAACACAGATGTGGATGATAAAGAGGTCCCAGTAGATACTTATGTAAAAACAACCTTGGATAATAAAGAGATTGTGAAATTAAACCTTAACTTATACTTTTACATGGTTGAGAGTATTTTAAACACATATATAATAGTTAAATAATTATTATTAGATTATACAATAACTATATACATAAAAATGATATCATATACGACCCACAAATATTGCTTTATTAATAATATTTTAGTAGTATCATCATTTTGGGTGTTAACAGATTCATTTTCCTTTATATGCTTTGTTATGTAAGTCATGTTTGTTATGGATAGGATGTATTTGATTCATATACAGAATTATATTATGTTAATAAAAATTATTTTTAATCATAAAATGAAAATTATTCTTGAATGATTATGATGGAGAATGAATCTAATCGCATTTGTGGAGACAGTAATCCATACGTACGCACAAGCGACAATATTATTCAATTAAAGGTGAAATATTATATAATTGAATTATATATCATAAATAAATAATAATTAACATGATATATATATTATTTAAATCAATTATACATCATTATTATATCCATACAAATAATGAAGTGTTTGAATAACAAATTACACCACGATGTGGAGATGGTAAGCCATATGTACGCATGTATGGTGACTTTGACATTCATATGATGGATAGAATAATGAATATGGTTGTACCATTTTTATAATAACCTCAATGTATATATAATATAATGTATTTATTATTTTATAATGGAAACAACAATGAAAAGGGAAGTGTAATAAGAAAAGAACTTGAAAGAGGTGATGAAATATTTACCTCTTTTTCGGGTTCTTCCTTTTGATTTGATCAAAATGTCTCCATATGTTGGCTTTCTGACCAAAGTAAGGCCTCTAGAATGAATATAAAAAGGTTGGGAGGATATTTGGGAAGGTGTTGGCTGATCCAAATGTATTTGAAGGTGTGGATTTGAGAGAAGGGGAAGTTCCATTTTATAAGAGGGGTGAGGGGAACCTTAGGAAGAGATAGAAATACTATTTTATAATAAATTTATTTTCAATTTATAATGGATCCAAAATGATTTATTTCAAGGATAATATGGGGATGGGTTTAAAACCACTCAAATAATTGGTTTTATATAGGTTTGGGTCACTATATTAACATTATATTTTAGATTTTACACTTAGTTAAATAGTTTGACATTTACCATGTCTCTTTGTATTTTCATATTATATGGTTACTAAAATTACTATAAACTTCCAAGCGAACCTCAAGTGGTTCATTAAAGAAATATATAATATTATTTAAGCCATTTGGCTAAAACTTATATTTTTAGGAATAGAATATCAGTTAATAATATAATATTTGTTTTAAAATTTCTTTTATGTCAATTTTGACACTATTTGGTATTTTTTTTGTTAAGTTCACAACAACATTATTATTTCGAAAAAAAATTCATTTAATCAACTGTAAAATGTCATATTAACCTATAAAATTAGTTTAATTCATTGAAAGTCTCAAATTAAATTTATTTGGATATTTATAATATCGATTATTTTAATCTTTTTTTAATAAGGTAATTACTGCATCATCACTGTGTCATAAATGAATTAAGTTATTTAATGTCTAAAAATTATAAATAAAATACCATTATGTAAAAATAATTTTATCTTTCTAATGAATAATTATAGTCAAATTTATATTGTTTTTACCCCTATATTAAAAATGAATTAGTTATTAATATTTGAATTTAACTCTTTTAACTTTTCGTAAAATAAAATAATAATAAATGTCCTAACACTACGGGAAAAAACGATTATTGCGACGGGGTATTTGCGACGGGCCTTATTCCCGTCGCAAAAACTCTGATGAAAAGAGTTTTTGCGACAAGAATATATTCCCATCGCAGATGGTCAGTTATTTGCGACGAAAATACAGGTCCCGTCGCAATTGCAATGGCGCGGTTTGCGCGCCAAAACGCGGGAAGGCTATTAGCGACGGGTAGAAGGCTACCCGTCGCAAGTACCCGTCGGTGGTAAATAGTATTTGCGACGAGGAAATTTCCCCTTCACAGGAAAATATTCACCTGGTATTATTTGTGATGGCCCCCGTCACCAATACCGGCCGCTGTAAAGACTATTTCCGACGGTCACCTTCAACCCGTCGCAAATACCCGGCGGTGGTAAATATGTTTGTGCGACGGGTCCTGTTGCAAATACCAACGGCGGTAAATAGGAATTTGCGATGGGGATATCCTCCAATCGCTAATGGTGTGGAATTTGCGACCGGCCCATCGCAACAACCCTTTTCCCCACCGCTTGTAATTAATGTTGGCGAAGGCATTTGCGACGGGCCCCGTCACCAATACCGGCGGTTGTAAATAGAAATTTGCGATGGGGATATCTGCGAGTCGCTAATGGTGGCTATTTGCGACGGGCCCATTGCAAAAGTTCTTTTACCCGCCGCCTGTATTTAATACGGGCGAAGGAATTTGCGACGGTATCCCATCGCAATACCTAGTATTTGCGACGGTCTCCCGTCGCAAATACAACCGTCGCAAATAATCTAACCTATATATACACCCATCCGTTTTTTTCCATAATATTCAGATCTCCATTATTCTCTCTCTCTCATTTTCAGTTCTGAGCAGAAATTTGTTTTTTCTTATTTTTTTCTTTCGAGAAGAGTAAGGAAGAAGTTGGTGCAGATTATTAAAGGTATTTATATTTTTTAAATTGTTAAATTATTTTTAATTGTTAATTTTATTTTTAATTGTTAATTTTTTTAATAGAATGTTTAGCTATATAGTATAATTAGTTTATGTGACTGTACCAAATAATCCTTATCTGGATACAAACAAGTAGAGGCGGCTCTGGCACAGATGTACCTAGGAGTGAAAACTTTGACAAGGTGTTTCGAGCTTAACTCAGGGTAACCTGGTACACGACAACAGGCCTTGCTGCACTCTTAGTTCGACACTCCCGGGGGATGTTTTGGTAATAATTAAAAATAAATATATAATTATCAAATAATTAATAAATAATTATATTTAATTAAAATAATTAGCAAATAATTAGGAAATAATTTTATTTAATTGATTAGAAATAATTAGGAAATAATAAAAATAATTAGGAAACAATTAAAATAATTAGGAAAAAATTAAAAAAATTAAAAAAAACATATAAAATAATTAGGAAGCAATTAGATTTAATTAGGAAACAATTAGATTTAATTAGGAAACAATTAGATTTAATTAGGAAACAATTAGATTTAATTAGGAAATAATTATATTTAATTAGGAAACAATTAGATTTAATTAGGAAACATTTAGATTTAATTAGGAAACATGATTGACCTCTCATTTACCACAATTTTATTTTCATTTGTGTGTTGAGGCTTGACAGGAAACTTCTTCCTCCACATGTAATATCTGTTTTTACTGTCAAAATTATCAACCTCCTCACTAATATAGAGGTGAGGAGGTTTATAATTTTGACAGTAAAAGAACATATTATATGTGGTGGGAGAAGTTTGCTCTCAACCTCAACACACAAATGAAATAAAAATTGAGGTAGATGAGCGGTCAATTACGTTTGTTTATCTATTCATTGATTGATTAACCACCCGACCTATATGCATATCTTCACATTTCTAATTAGTAACATAATTAGTAACATAATTATTAATTTAATTAGTAACATAAATAGTAACATAAATAGTAACATAATATAAAATATTATATTACTCTAATATTAATAGTTAAATAATACCTACAATATAATTATTTTATTATTATATGTTTAATCTTTATAAAAAAAATATTTATATTATTAAAATTATAAAAAATTTATAAAATATTACAATTATCAATATTTTCAACAGGTTTTGCTTTATTCTTAACAGTTCAAATCTTATAGGGTCGCCAATTTTCAGGTCATGCCCAATAAAAAGTTTGCGTCAACCGTTTCCAATGTAAACTCTATAATTGTTCTTGCTTGATTGATCACCTCGCAAGTAGCGTTGCAATAGGACAACCCAAGTCATGTCTTTCTCATTACATGTGTTGTCTTATTGCAACACTACTTGCGAGATGATCAACCATGTAAGGAAAATTATAGAGTTTAAATTGGACAAGGTTGACGCAAACTTTTTATTGGGAATGACCTGAAAATTGACGACTCTTTAAGATTTGAACATGTTAATAATAGATCAAAATCTGTTGGAAATATTGAGATTTGTAATAATTAGTAATAATTACTAATAAAATTAATCAAAAATCCAATAAATTCAAGTACATGGTTATAAATTGGCACAATTTCTTGCGGATTGACCGCTACCTTTTGTTCAACGTCTCATATCTTTGCTACTTTCTCCCACTGAAATCAGTATGAAAAATGTGCTCTAACTTATGTCAGAGCAATTTTTTCATACTGATTTCAGTCGGGAGAAATTTAAAAAGAGATGATCCGTCGGACAAATCAAAATAATAAGTAATATAATCTTCACAACGATGATTACAAAATTTTATTTCATTATTCAAGCATATTTCATTTTTCCAAGTACTGATAAGTATTGCTAAATTAATAATAATTATTTGGGATGATTACAAACTAATTGTGTCGCCTATAATTATTGGTAATTACTAATAAATAACTATAATTGTGTATCTTCTTTTTTAGGATATTGTTTCTTATTTCAAATTATTTAACAATAGTAATGGTTTTAAATTTTTTAGAAACATATATATGAATATGGACCAAGGAAATCGACATCAATCATTATTAGATGATCGTTCTTGGTTAAATCAACGTAGAAATCCAAACGGTTCAAGTTTAAATCCTGTATATGTTGATGGTGTTGAAGCTTTCTTATCATTTGCATCAACAAACCCTGAATTTGTTTCAGAAGATACAATTAAGTGTCCTTGTAAAAAATGTGCTCTGAGAACGTTTCAGACATTTGAAATCATTGGGAAACATCTCTTGTGTTATGGTTTTCAATCAGATTATATTTTTTGTTATCAACACGGTGAACACAGTTCCATAGAAGATACTAATAATTTGATTTTGGATCCATCAGAGTTTCAGAATTTAGTACGTGATGTTGCAGGGTCATCCGTTCAACAAATAGAAATTGAGGATGATGTTGATTTACCTCCCGAGTTGGCACCATCTGAATTTTCTAAGTTGTTCAGGTCTTCTGAGGATGCATTATATCTGGGTTGCAAGATAAGAAAATTAGAAGCAGTTTCAAAATTTATGGCTATTAAATCAGATAATGGAATGTCAAATAACTGTTTTGATCAGATATTTTATTTGGTTAAAACACTATTACCTGAAGGAAATGTGATTCCTGCTAATTATTATGAGAGAAAAAGACTCGTTCGTAATCTAGGCCTTAGTTATCAGAAGATCCATGCATGTTCAAATGATTTCTTCTTATATTCTGGTGAAAATGTGTCGTTGGATAGTTGTCCCACATGTGGACAATCGAGGTATAAAGAAGCTCAATCAGGGAATTCTGGATTGATTCCTGTAAAATAGTTGAGATATTTCCCACTTACACCCAGGTTGCAGCGTTTATTTATGTCTTAGAACACTGCGACAATGATGTCATGGCACAAAAACAAAATTTCAAATGGTAAAATATTGATTCATCCATCCGATGGTGATTCATGGAAACATTTTGATCAAGTGAATCCGTCTTTTGCTTTAGAATCCCGGAACGTGCGATTGGGTCGTTCTACTGACGGTTTTTGTCCATTTGGATCTTTTGGTAGTCAGTATTTCTATTGGCCTGTCTTTATAACTCCGTACAATTTGCCTCCATGGAAGTTGATGAAAGAGCCTTATATCTTTTTGACATTATTAATCCTAGGACATCCGAAAAAGAATATTGATGTTTATTTGAAACCACTGATTGATGAGTTAAATTTATTGTGGAGTCATGGTGTTGGTACATATGATGCTGCTGAGAAACAGAATTTTGTAATGAAAGCTGCTTTGATGTGGAAAATTAGTGACTTCCCGGCATATGGTATGTTATCTGGCTGGATTACACATGGTCCAAAATCATGTCCTTACTGTATGGGAGATAATAAAGCATTTATGCTCATGAATGAAAAAAAAACCTTGCTATTTTGAATGTCATCGCAGATTTCTTCCAATCGATCATCCTCTTTAGAGGAATAAATCTCATTTCAGAAAAGGAAGAATTTAAAGAGATGAACCTCCAAAAATGATCTTAGGTAAAAAGTTACAATCAGTTGTATTTTCATTACCTTCCATCACTTTTGGACCGACAATAAACCAACAGAAAATTCATGGTTTTGGGAAAGAACACAATTGGAAAAAACGGAGCATTTTTTGGAATCTGCCATATTGGTCTGATTTGTTGGTCCGACACATGTTGGATTTATTTCATATTGAGAAGAACTATTTTGATAATTTATTTCATAGAGTTTTGGATACACCGGGTAAAACCAAAGATAATGTAAAGGCATGATTAAGTCTTGACCAAATTTGTAGGCGACCAGAACTTGAATTTTTTGAAAATGTCAGATCACAGAAATTAATGAAGCCAAAAGCAGCTTATACACTAACCAAAGAGAGTTGCTTATTATTTTGTCACTGGATTGCAGATTTGAGACTTCCAGATGGTTATGCTTCCAACTTGGGCAGATGTGTTAAAAATGGTCATATTACCGGATTAAAAAGTCATGACTGTCCTGTTATAATGGAAAGACTTATGCCTATTGGATTAAGAGGTTTGTTGAATTCTAAGATTTGGGATTTGATAATAGATATATCATATTTTTTCCGAGACATGTGTGCTATGACAACAGACTACGATACACTAAGAAAACTGGAAGAAGTTGTTGTTGTAATTATATGCAAATTGGAAAAAATCTTTCCGCTGACGTCTTTTGACTTGATGGAACATTTGATATTACATTTTCCACATGAAGAAAAATGTGGAGGTCCGGTTCAGTTTCGATGGATGTACCCATTTGAGAGATGCATGCAGAAATTGAAGAAAAAAATTCCGTAACAAAGCATCAGTTGAAGGCTCAAATGCTGAAGCTTATTTGCAAGAAGAAATTTCTTTATTCTGCTCTCATTATTTTGAATCTGAATATCCCTCAAAATTTAACCGCATGGGCCAGAACGAGGGGAATTTTGATGATGATATGAACAATAAATTATCAGTTTTCAATCAGCCCGAACATGGCTTTGGTGGAGTTCAAGATAGATGGATTTGGGATAATGAACATTATAGAGCTCATACATATGTTCTACTCAACTATGAAGAAATGTCGCCAATTGTACAGTGAGTGCTCTTTTCTCTTATTCTATAGATTCTGTTACAGTAAATTAATCATATTGTATTTGTAGGTTATATGATGATCATATCAAGAAAAAATTTCCACAAAGTACAGTAGCTGGCTTAGAAGAACGTCTGCAAAAAAAATTTTCCTACTGGTATCAAAAACTGGTAACATACATTCTTTTTTGGTTTTACATATAACATCAATTTATTACTTTTAAAAGTGATAAATTTTTTACATATTTTTAGGTATCTGTACATGCTGATAATATTGATAGTCGATTGCGTATATTGAGTATCCCACCATCCAAAATGGTTAAATCTTATAATGCACATGTAGTGAATGGTTATCGCTTTCATACACGTGCATATGGGGAATCAAAGAAAACAATTAATAGTGGTGTTTTTTTGAAGGGATCACATCATAGAGATATTGAAGTTTACTTTTACGGCATGCTTGAAGAAATTATTGAACTGTGTTATTTGGGACAGAATTATGTAACAATGTTTAAATGTTGATGGCTGGATACTGAGAGAAGCTTGCGTATTCATCTGACTCGTGGAATTGTTGATATTAAACATAAAAGCCTTCTTGCCATAAATGAACCATTTTTATTGGCTCATCGGGCACATCAAATTTATTATGCAAAATACTGCGCTACTGCAAAAGAGTTGGATGATTGGTGAAGTATAATAAAAGTTAAATCTTGAGAAAATTAGTTTACTCAAACTGAATGTAGTTCCACTGAAGTGCAAGGAAATGAAATTTTTCAGGAAACTCCTCAAAACACATCTTTTTCACAAAGAGACATGAATATCAAGGATGACACCCCACAATTAAGGGTCGATGGTGACAATGTTGTCAATGATGTTACAACAGAATTTTAAATGACAAGAGATGATGAAAGTGAAACTAATATGGAAATTGATGATGTTGATGAGGAAGATGAAGACATTTACATTGAAAAATATGAAGATGATGATGAAGATGAACATTGACATAGTAAAATGACGGTTAGAATCATAAAAAATAAATATCTATAAATAACAGTTATTTTCAACTGTTTTCTAATAACAATCATTTCATGTTTCAGATGGACTCGGAAACATATCGTCAGTTTCTAGAGGCTGATCTACCTATGGATGATGAGGTTTTTGATTCATCTGACCCTCAGGCTGTTGGCATTACAGGGAGCACTCGGAGGGGGCGTGGTCTTTCGAGACTGATGATTCCAGATCCTATCCGGGAGCGACGTCCACCTCTTGGATTCGATACGCACACGCGGTGGTATGGTAACCTGTGTATTTTAGTTATATTTCATTATAATTTACTAATTTTCTAATTTTTTGATTATTTGTTTTTTTTCCATAGTTTTACTCATATAGCTATTGGACATGGGAGACCTATCTTGCACATTTATTTTTCTCAGCCCTGGCTTACATGGGATCAGATTCCCACTAATGTGCAGGCCGCCATGTTCGATCATTGGCTGGTACATAATTATATATTATTTATTTTGAAATTTAATTCATTACTAACTTTATATTATTGTTTATGGTATCCCATTGATGAGAGCATGCATTCCACTATCCACGTGGCATGGGTGGTGTCTATGTGTGACCGTTTCCATCAGTTTTTGCATAATTTGAGAAAGGCAGTGGTGAAGAAAGCCAGAGTGACAGAATTTGATGAGTCCTGTAGAACCCACTGAACATAGTACATTTCATCTCACGTTTGGGATGGATTATGTACACACTGGTTGGGTGGTGGGTTTTAGAGGAGATCTGCATTGGGTCGACAGAATCGGGGGAGCCAAGAGGTGACGCATCGAGCGGGTAGTTGTACATTCAGTGCGCATAGAGAGCGTCTGGTAAGTACTTTTTTTTAATATTTTATAAAACTTTAAAAATAAAAAGTTTATTTTATATTCATATAGGAAGCCGAGCAGCCCTGTATTTCAGCGTATGGAATTTATCAGAGGATGTACACTGACCCGGCTACTGGAGAGATTAGAGGTGACTGCCAGCGTCAAACTGTGGTCATTATTATTTTCTTTTCAGTTTTCAAATTAAATGCATATAATCTTTTAATTATTTTAATTTCTAATTGAAACTTAAGGAGTCATATGAGGCCGCAACCTCTCAGACACAGGTTGAGAATCAAGATGAGATGGGTGATCAGACTAGTGCCCGCTATTTTGATGAGATGGCATGGATGCAGGCGACACAATATGGATTCGAAAAGGGCCGATTATTTGGTATTGGCTCTCATTTGACTCCTGCAGCTTATTATGGTACTGCTGCGATGTTGGCGTCCAACTCGAGAGGAGGTCGTGGAGAGACATCATCTTCTACCTCACAGTATCAGGAACAACTGCATGCTCAGAGTCAGCATATAGAGGATTTGCGTCAGGGGCAGGAGCAGATGCGTCAGCAGCACGATGAGGAGATGCGTCGATGGCAGGAGCAGATGCGTCAGCAGTAGGATGAGGAGAGATATCGATATGAGGAGAAACATCAGGAGTATATGGAGTATATGTTTCGTCTGACTCATAGTTTAGGGATGGAGTTTCCTCCACCACCTCCTCCAGGTCCTCCAGGTCCTCCAGATTATCCACCCCCAATGATTTTTTTAGATGTAATAAACATTTGAGTTCGTAGTTTATTGTCATATTAACTATTTACAATTCCTCTTTCATATTGGTATGAATATTACGTGATTTAATTTGTTTTTTATTTTTTTTAATATATTATTACATATTAGTATTATTTTTAATGTCTGCTTATTTTAGTAATATTACTTTTAATATTTTATATTTATTGTTAATATTGAAAAGTTTATAAGTTTATAATTTTATTAATATTAATATTATTAATATTATTTTTTCATAAATATGTATTTTTATTTTAATAATAATATTAATATATTAATTTTTTATATTAATAATATTAGTACTATTATTATTATTTTTTGATATTAATATTTCATAATATATAATATTATATTATTTATATTCATATTATTATTATTTTTTGATATTAATATATCATAATTATATTATATATATTTTTTATTATTAATATTATAATAATATAATTTATTAATATTATTAATATTAATAGTATTATTATATAGATAATTTAATAATAATATTATTATATTAATTTTTTATATTATTAATATTAGTATTATTTTATTATATTATATTATTTATATTTATATTATTATTATTTTATATTAATATTTCATAATTATATTTAATATATTTTTTATTTGTATTATAATTATATAATTTTTTTTATATTATTATTATTATTATTATTTTTGTATAATATTATACAATTTGTAATAATTATTATTTTTTAAAATATTTGCGATGGGAACATTTATGACAGGAATTCCCGTCGTAAATGTTTTTTTTATTGTACCATTTGTGACGGGACGAATACTCATTGGGAAAACCTTTCTGCGACGGTCCGTCACAAATACCTTCATCGCAAGTATTTTTTTTTTAAATTTCGCATTTGCGACGGGATTCTGAACCTTTGCAACTAATATATCTGCGACGGCCCGTCGCAAATACATTTTTTATATATAAACGAAAACTCATTTGTGATGGGGGAATAATACCGTTGCAAATAAACTTTTTGCGATGGGACCGCCGCAAAAACACCTATTTGCGACGCCGTTTTCGGCAACAGTCGATTTGCGACGGGGCTCCGTCGCAAAAGACCTTTTGTGATGGGATCCCGTCGTAAATATTCAGTTTTCCTGTAGTGTAATCTAATACAAGTGGACCAAAGGGGGTCATCTTTTATTCCTAAGGTTGTTTTTAGTCAAATCAAACTTATCCAATAGAATTTAGACATTTGTTAGGGAAATTATGATATCATTTTTACCCTTAATTACCCTATTTACTTTTAACTGTGGTAAATAAAAGTCAAAATTTATTATTCACCAAAAATTATTTTCACTTTATTGAACCTCATTTTACCTACTGATATCAACAATGTCTCTCAGATTTTTTTTATTCAACTCACATAAGCAGTAAAATTATGTTTTATGCAAATTTGCAAATGCCCCTAGGAGGTGGGTAAAAGACAGTAAAAAGTTCAATAAAATTTATATATATAAAAACTTATTATAAAATTACTCCAATGAATTAAAATGAACATATATAGGTATTATGTATCAATTTTGACCAAAAATAAATTTAAATAAACTAAATAATTATTTAAATAAAAAATTCATTTTTAACAAATAACGCAGAGTTTTTCACTATTCATAAAAAAATTGAATGTTTTCAGAAAAATACCAATAATTAACCCTTAGATAATTTGGATATTCCAAATCCCAAAATGAAGTCTATTTTGAAAAATAAAATTTATAAAATTTAAAAATGTGGGTATTACTATTTATAACGGCTAGTCTGATTGGTCATAGTGTTTTAGAATATCAATTTTGCGTACAATGCACGCTATTGGATTATTCAAAGAGAAATGTAACGTGGAATCTTGGGGTGATATAGATTATTGTTTGTTTTTTACTAGTTTAATGTGTGGTTTCCAAAACCAAAATAATAAACAATTCCCCCTCTTTTCCAATATAAACCCACCCAAGCTCCCACACCCTCTTCACTCAAAATTGATGGAGCTAGACCAACATCTGACCTCCTCTCTCTAGAATCCTACAAAGTTTCCCCAAGCTCCCAAGATTCCCTTCTCAATCATCTCCCATGCCTTCAGATCACACTTCCTTGTAAGGGATTTCTTCCTCCCTCATTTCTTTCCAAGTATCTCTTTGTCGTTATACCCTTGTCTTTTCAATTAAAAATGTTGGTGCATGATTTCTCACCTCCCCAAAACAACCCTACTTATGTTTGAATGATGAGATACCCATTACCCTCTGATCAATTCCTTCCATGTACACCTGTTACCATGCTGAAATTATGTAAGGTATTTCTCTCTCCTCAATTACATTCATTCAACTCCTTTGTATTATGAATCTAAATTCCATTACGTATGTTGGGAAATTTATATATATATAACCCTTAATTTCCATTTCCTATACATATGATGAGACACCCATTTCTCCCAAATCATCCATTTTTATGGATTCTTATGACACACCCCTATGTTGCCGAAATTGCACCCTAATTTTCCAAGCCAATGTAATCGAGTACTTAATACCATGCCCATTTCTGTATTAAGGGTATTCACCTTTATGCATATTTACATATTGATTATTGTGTTTGATGTATGAATTAGGCATTCCTTTATCATGGAATAAATGATTATGTTTAATTAATCCATGTTATATGATCCATGTGGCACACTTACGCATGAAATGAAAATATTAAGAAGGGTGTGCCTTGATAGCACTATAATTAATTAGGTAAGGATTAGTATCATGATATGTCATGTGAAATGAGGGCTTAGTCTTTCTAATTCATGTGTAATTAGGGTTTTCTCATCCTCCATATGAAATGATCATTTTCTCATGCTAATATCATGTTTAATGTTATTTACACATTTCCATGTTATGATAATCATGCTATATCATTCCATTATGTTCATGTTTCTATTATGATCCATTAATATACCTACTACCTAACATGTACTATATTCATTATTTTATGCCTTGTTTACTCGCTTATTATGCTTTATAGATCACCCTTTTCTTATACACGTCCTCAGGTTATCCCATGCAATGATAAGTACGAAGGAATGTGTGTGGTTGTGAAATAATTTTTTTTAATAAAGATGTGTACTTTATGTTTTAAGTTGTTATGTAATGTTCTTACGCCCCAAAGATAATAGACCTATCGATATTATAAATTTTATCATGTGAAGTTTTTCTATAATAAATTATGTTTAAGTGTGAAATAAATAGCCGGGTTGTTATAATTACCGCACCTTAAGGGGTTGAGTTAAACTCGATGGAACCTAGTGTTAATCCTTCACATGCAGATAGGTAAGTCATCGGAAAACAAAATATGACACTCTCTTCTAAATCCCTGGCCACCAAAACTGATGTTGGATATCATAGTAAATTTTCACTACACTAGGATCTACCACCAAAGGGGACATATGAAACTATTTTAGAACCTCCTCCTACAACACCATTGGTACTACTTTACATCCTATAAAAATAACAATTTCCTCACTACATTTTGAATATCCATTAGAAGAATGCCATGTAGATATCTAAGCATGTAAATCCTCACAGTCAGTAACACCAATATATAAATCCTTGATTTTATGTAAGATTGGAGGGGTTACAACCATTTACTAGAGGTAAGCTGGTCCATCTCCATCCAAAAATAATAACTAAAATGAGGCCAACTACTGTGACACCTCCTTCACCAAATCTAAACTACATATCCTATTGAGAGTATCTGCCCCCATGTTCCGCTTCCCAGGAGTATAAAAAATATTAAACTCATTGTCCTAAAGGAACAATATTCATATCCTCTTTCTCAAGTACATATCCTTCAGAGAGAATATGAACTGGATACTCTTGTGACCGAGGTAGATGATAAATCAATCACCCATTATGTTGTGTCACTACATCTTCAACGTAGATACTACTATTGCTAACTCAAGATCATGGGTCAAGTAGTTTTGCTAATGTGGTCATAACTGGCATGAACCATTGAAAATAATCGCTTTCTTATACATCAAGACACATCCAAACATGGTTTCTAATGAATCAAAGAACCATATATACTCGAAACCCTCCTCTAGAAATCTCAAGATTGAGGCCCTCGTGAAACTCTTCCTTAGATGCTAAAAATCCTAATGGCACTTCTCTGTCTACACAATAGTCTCCCTCTATCAATTCAAAGCTACCATAGGTTCTGATATCTTTAAAAAATAAGGTATGAATCATTGATAATATCTTTCCTTCCTATGTATTCTCTTCACCTTTGTTGAGTTCTTTAGTTGATCACATGCTAACACTAGATCAAACATGTCCAGGTCCACTACCACTCCATCTAATGAGAAAATGTTTCGTAGAAAGTGGATCGCCTGAATCCGGAACTAGTTCTTAGAGAGTTTCCAAAAAATATGGTCCTCTAGGAGTACACCCAGAACCATCTTTAGGTGTTTCACATGATCCTCCTCAGACTCCATGTACAAAAGGATATCATTGATGTGGAAAACCATGAACTAGTCTAAGTAAAAGTGAATGATTTAGTTTATGAGTCCCATGAAAACTGTTGGGGTGTTCATCTAGACAAAGGGAATCACCAAGTACTCATAGTGACTATAAAGTCATTTGAAGGTATTATTTGGTATATCCTTATCCCATAATCGCAATTAGTGATATCCTGATCTAAGTTTAACCTTCAAGAACCATCATGCCCCTTTAAAATGATCAATTAGGTCATCGATCTTTTGTAGTGGATAATTGTTCTTCACGGTCACCCAGATCAAGTTTCGGTACTACAAAAAAACTCATGATCCAATCTTCCTTTTTAGGAAATAAAAATGGGGCTACCTAGGTTGAAAAACCAGTTCTCACGATGTTATTCCTCTGCAGGTCTTCCAACTGCACCCTCAACTCAAGATTCTTTACAAGAGCTATATGGAATTCTAGTGAAGAAATCAGTTCCATCATAGGGTGTAAAATAATGAAAAATTATATCTCCCAATTGGGAGGTGATCCTAGAAAATCATAAGGAAATACATCCTCATACTTAGCCACTACATTTGGGAATCTAAAACTCATAAAATCCACTACATTGAGGGTTAGGATAACTAACTGATGAGTAATAGGTTGTACCGTCCAATGAAAGAGTATATCCTATGCTTCATGGGTTTTTTTCACCAAATAAGTTAAAACCCATTCCCTCAATGTGGACACACCACACCCCTAACCTATAATAGTCAATATGTGCATGAGTTGTAGATAACCAATCCATACCAAGAATGATGTCATAAGGACTCGACACCACCACCAAGAGGTTCCAACTAAAACAATTTCTTCCAACGGTTAGGTCACACTTCCATCATAGGTGTTTGATTATTGAGTCTCCTCCAGTAGGATTTTCCAAGCATAATGGCTGAGTAAACATTTCAACCAAAATCTATAGGTCTCATAGATGATATGCGGAGAGAAAAGAATGACTAGAACCTATGTCTATCAATACTGTAGCTAAAGTAGAAAAGAAATAAATCATAACTCATATTATTCTAGGAGCCCCAAGGTCACATTACTCGACCACATGCACCCATACCCTCTACTATTCTACTTCTCATTAATCCTAGCCTGGCCCACCTGGGGGTGGTGGTGGTATAATGTTGAAATATTGATCACCTCTTGATTCACTCCCAACTCTTCTGCCACATCCACCACCCTATGGATCTACACTCTCTAATTTTTGTGTATGCCTTGGCGGTCCATCCACTATCTCATTATAAACAGCATGGTGGGGTGGACAATATTGATAGTGAATTCCCCTACCATCACATGAATACCACTACCTCTCCCTTGAATTATTAAACCCAACCTGTGATCCCTAAACTGCAAACCCTATATCATGGGAACTCCTCCTGAAATGAATCCCATGACCAGGTCCCTAAGACTAACATCAGATCCTTAATGTTGAGGTCTTTACTCCTGCTCTCCCTCTGCTAACTGTCACTGACTGTATATGATCATTCAAGATTCATTCAACCATCACATCTTGTTCAAGAAAACATGTATATGTCATAATGGATAGTGGGACAATACTGGCCTGGATGTCTCTACCCAGACCTTAGTTAAAGGTCTGATCCTTGAAGTACTAAACTCTGACCATATCCATCTAGTACCTATAATGTTTGGTGAACCTTGATGAATAATCACCCCCTAACATGCTACCCTACTAGAGATGTAAAAGCTCATGAATACACACAACTCTCATTGTAACTAGTGAGAACTCATCTCTGAAGAGGTTCTCAAACTCTTCCCATGAAAGTGTCACATCTTCATGAGTCTGGATGGCCAAACACCACCATCTCCCCACATATCAATGTAAAAAGATCATTGTGAGGACCACTATTTGATCTGTTTTTGTCCTAAATAGATGAAAAAATTGGGACGCCACCTCAAACCAATCCTCATCCACCTATGTGTTGGGATCACCTTGGAACCTGAGGGGTATTTGTCACTGAAACTCATGAAGTTCCCTCAGAAAGTTCTCCTCATCTTCTGGTACTATGAGTACTACATCATTCTGTATATGTGGCAGTATGGCTAGTGCACCACCTAGAGGCAACATCTTGGAAACTTGTACCTATATCGAAGACTCTTCAGTGAGGTGGTCATCCTCATGATCAAGCTACATAATCTTAACTAGTATACTTCATGGAGTTATCCTATAAGAAAATACGAGGTACTATAGTTAATGAGTATATCTAGAGAGTTGACTCAAGAAGGAAATGGAAATCACAACCCATTCCTATAAGATTCATGTACCATTACTTTCACTACAACCAATGTTTTCATTTACCAAGTCCAAAGTAGGTTATTAGAGTCTCCGTGTATGGATACATTGGTCTTCATACCAACAATAGAGTCTCTATCATGAAATATAAACTTGAAACACATAACAGTATTTCTCTAATCCAATATCACAAAATCCCATTTCTAAAGTATAACTGAACTATATGATACAAATCATTGACAACCTGACCTAGTAGGTCTCATGCACTGACTCCCCAATCCCACCTCCAATAGGACATGGGCTAGTGACTAGCACCAAGTAGGAATATCACTTCTATGGTAGGCATTACCTTTTTACCTACATAAACACACATCTCCAAGCCCCCAAAATGTTGAAATATAAAAACCAATTAGTAACCAATGCATGAATACCACTATATACCAAACCAGAGTATGACAGAAAGTTAGTAAATTAAACATGGCCAGAATACAAGCCCACTGAAAATAGTATGTAACCACAAGTCCAACTTGTAAGAAAATGGTATTATGACTACTATTTAAATGATAAAAAAACACATCATAGTCTTCCCAATATCATAAAGCACCATATGGTTCTGGTATTTCTATAACTCCATCAAAAGGTCAATCATTTTCACAAGACACTACACATGCAGGAAAAACCTATGTAGGGGTGAGTATAACAATACACAGTAGGAAACCCTGAAACCAAAAACATATAAAAAAAGAATAAATAGTCATCTCTATATAGGTATATGTCATAACACATATAACAAGAATATCCAAATATAATCAACCAAGAAAAAAATTCTAGAGGTAAGTCACAAACACTACACACCAACCCTCAGAATTATGCTCAATGATTCCATGAATCACCCATCCAAGAGAACATAGTCTTAAGTCTAATAGCACTGATGAAGTCCTTTTGAGTGGTACTTATTATTGGGTCATTCCATGAGAGAGATATGATTATATATATGAAGAGATATATGATACACATATGAGGATCAAAAATACAGAAATGGGATGATACCGACAACTAAATCTAGATTATCCTGCTAAGTAGAGGATAGACACCTACATTGTTTTGGTCATATCGATACTATGAATTACACCTAGGTAATGAATAATGGATATAAGATCCTCTAACATTCCCCTCAAGGGATTACATCAAATCTATACAAGTAGTACTTTTAAAGGGATCGTAGTCTTATGAGTAGGAACTGATTCATACCAACCTTAAAGGAAATAAAGAAGGGAACACACCCTATTGAATCTTATCCAAGATACAGAGGACAAGAAGTTGAAGCCACGTAAGAAAGGGTACACAACATGTTGTAAGGTCACATGTCATGTCCCTTGATCCTGAGTACTTCTCGTGTACAACAACACATGACTTTAGAATGTTTAATGTAGAAGAGTGGTACATGGTGTGTGGAATGGGTTACAGGTCGTGTCCTTTCATCTGTGGATAGCTCATGTACTCCGACCATGTGATAGTACATAGAATCAACCTGTGTATATATTCATGTGTACTAGTACACATTATAGTGTGTGTAACCAGTCTAGGACAAGCTATGTGGGGGAGTACACGTTGTGTAGTCAACCTTTGTACTCCACCTCGTGTCCATGTACTACCCATGTAAAGGATGAGTCTATCCCAATGGGACACAAGCCTTGTAGTCAAGGACTACACACTGTTTGTATCAAGTTTCTTTAAAAACTCTTCCACATCATCTGCATGCATTTACCGATCTTCCAGACCTCATTTTGGTGGTTTCTTCACCTAGAAACTTTATATCTATGGTCCTTTCACCACCCTAAAACTAAAATGATTAGATTCAGGACTCCAATCGTCTTGGAAATCAAATTTTATCCATCCCCACACAACTTTAAGAAAGAATGGATTCTCCGAAATCACTTGGATCTATCTTCCACCATTTATATCATACCTTATTCAAGTGTTTATGATTATAGATCTCCAATTTTAGATCATTTTTCTAAGAATCAAAGGCACACCAATCGATTGTTCAAAGATGTGGTAAAAAGAAAGAACGCACACGAATAATGAAAGAAATTTGTGGAGAAAAGAACAAAAATCCCCAGGAAAAAACATGGACTGATGTTCATGTTGATCTTGGTTAGCCACCATTAGAATAGTGAATGAATCCAAAAAACATATGTAAATCATAATGAATTAAAAATCTCTATTACCCTGCAAAATCCCGCCATCCCGCAAGTATGATCGGTCTGTGGGTTAATATGTTCATGGATTAGTCTGTTATCTTCATAAGAATCAAAAATAGGGAAACAGAATAAAAATAACGTATCCTAACTGGAATGTGATTTCTCACTAATAAAGAACAGTTTTTGTCTCATCCTCGTTGGTGAGGTCTGTCCTAATCAATGTTTGTTAATAGATGATTCATAGTTCCGTCATCACCTGCTGGAGAGGATTATCCATATGTTTCTTCCAAATGTCTCTAGGGAATTTCAAGATTATGATATTAACACAATATATCTGACATATTGTTTATTTAATGATAAACATGTCACTATATTTTTGCGTTGATGAAATAAAATAAAATAAATTCTTTCTCAATTCATTTTATTCATTTAAGACACTAGTGATGACTTTCCACAATCGATCCATTCCATCTAATGTTATGTCATGCCTAGGGTAAATCAACTATTTTAAACTCAATGACGCACTAGTATTTATGATCTGTGAACTAGTTTAGAAGTTATTCCACCTTTTATAGAAAACTTCATGCACTTACTATTAAATATTTTAATATATTTTAAACATTTATTCCAGGAACCAAAGGCCTCATAATTGAATATCGTCTCATACCATGGTGTCAAAATTCATCTATATAATATATAAAAATTGTATATTTAAAACAATATTCATTACACCCTAACCTCATGTGCATTATCAAAAGAGAAAATCATACAGAACTATGTTGTAAAAAATCATAACTGTCATCCCATTCCTGGAAACCTAGAATTCCTACAGGAACAAGTGTTCACAATGAACCTGTCCAATATCCATCACAATTTCCAACACAATACTATATCCCCAATCTAAAAAATCCAAAAAATTCAATTAGGTAAGTATCTATTATGATACCACATTGTAATTTTCCATCCTAGATTCCACAAAAAATGTTCCTCGATCTAGTTGGCTACACGATTTGAAGCATTCATCCTTATACTCGAGAGGATTCAAACAACTAATGAGGGTTTAAGGTGGAAATATAAGGAAAATATACCACTATATCAATTACATAACTATAACTAAATAATGAAACACTATATAAATTATCGTATGTGGAAATAATAAATTAACAACAATAGATGCAAGTTGTAATAAAATGAAATGTAGAAAAGGTCAGAACAAGCATTCCATATATAAAATATTTATTGCCTACTAGTTTGATCACATATAAAAATAAATAACTAAAAAATAAATACATTAGCTTGTACTACCAATTATGATCCATGTCACATACCCAATATCTAGTTCCCTTTTGAGCTACAATATCCTAATCATCAAACTCCACATGATCAAATCTGCTCAAACATGTAATCTTAGGGCTTCTCTCTATCTATCATGCATCTATTCTCAATCAGAGAGTATACAAGAGGTATGCATGCACAACTAGGTTCACATACAATGGGTGGGGAATAAATCTTTATAGGATTCCCCCAATAATGAATGTATAATGTTTTTTCATAAGTTCCTTCTCATTGCATATTCTCAACCTAACCAGAATACAACTAAAGTAAAGACAAAAACACACTATTGGTCTTTATTTATAAGACATCGATCAACAATAACTACTTCAACCATAATTAGAGTATCTTTTAGTAAGTTTTGATGACCGTGTGTAATATATTATGTTTTAATAATTCTACTTTCTAAATAAAATTAATTTCATTGATAAGTTGTGTTATATAAATCATTGATTTTTAACAAACCGTGATATATTATTGATATTATTATTTAAAATTGATTGTTATAACCTAGCAATTAAATTAGTCGGTATAAATATGAGTAACTAAATTATAAAAATTGTATGGTTTAGATATTAATAAAATAAATTCATTTGTTATTAATTGATTATAAATGAAAATAAGAATCATTTGAAAGTAAAAGATTTTTTTTTTCGAGAAAATATTTTTATGTGCATGAACTACTTTTATTAGTCATTATTGGTGCATTTTTTTAATTAAATTTAATCATTAAAAAATTAATCAAATTATTTATCATTCATATAATTTTTTTTTCAAATAACGTGATAAGAATAAATCTTGTTTTATTTTTAAATAATGTATTTTTCAAAAAACTGATTTCATCACATTCTAGGAACATATTTTAAAACTAATTTTTACACAACATTATAAAATATAATTGAAAATATAAATTTAATTTTTCAAATGAACATTTAAAATTTATCTTAGAGTGTAATTGTTTCAATTTTCTAAAATGATGATTTTTTGATGAATTGTGAATAATAATAATTTTTTTTTGAAAACTCCATTTCATTTTATGTATTTAAAAGGTAAAAATATTTTCCAAAATGGTTTTAAAATAAAAATGAGTTAAATAATATCATTAATAATCCAATTTATATCATTGGAATCAATTTTTTTAAATAAATACTTTATACCTACATAAACATCTTCTTTGGAAAATCACTTTTTCATCAACTCTTTTGATTTATTTTTAAAATAAATTAATCAAATTATATGAATTTATTTTAGTAAAAAGGATCAAAAATTTTTAATTATAATAATTTTTAATTTTTAATTATTTTAAATTAAATTTTTTTAATAATGAAATTTGAAAAAAAAAAGAAAAAATAATTACTATGGTTAATGTTAAAATGGGTTTACAGAGGGGGGGTTAAAACAAAATATAAGGGTAGGATTTAAAAAAAACATTCATAAATACTATTATATAGATATATTTAAAGATTAAAATATCCCAAATTATAATCTATGTTCATTTTCATGCATTTGAATTGGGAATTACTTTAACCATTTGGATTCTTTTTGGAAATTTCGAAGTAGTTTCTATGAGGGTACCTTTCCCCACTTATAAAAGAAAATCCCTTCACCTCTTGTCTTCACACCAGAAAATACTTTTCAAATTTATAATACATAAAAAAATTAGTTATTTACTTCCCTCCCCATGTCATATAAGCCTTATTTTTATTAGGAAACCCACCTAAGAAGGATTTTGCTGCTAATATAAGGAGGTCATCCGAAGAGGTGTTATCTCTATTAATATTATATTTTTATATAATTTATCAAACCAAATACATGAAATATTACCTAACTATGATGATATAAAAATATAATTATCTCACTTATACTTATATTTATAATGTTAATTGCATAAACCATATTCAACTCCTTTTCTATTAAATGTGAAATGAAACTGTCGATCGTGTGTACGACAGACTACCACCTCACGAATCGATGTAATTAATTTTCTATCACCACCTCTCATGAATGTAATTAATGATGGATTTTACATATGTATATAATATTTATGAATTAATTATTCTTAATGAATTATAATAACACATCTACCTTTCTACATTAAAATTTGTTGGAAAACGATTACATCACACATGCACATATGTGGACTGTAGTGTCAATAAAGCGATGTAATACTTTTTATCATTTTATTTTTGATATTTATGGTAATAAGGATATATTTAATGAATAAATATGATATTTATGAGATAAATAATAATCTATAATTTTGAACTAATATTTATCTTTATTTCATTAAATTCTATGATAAAATGAAAACAATGTTCATGTGTACGTACGGTCTATCATCTTAATGAATGATGTAAATCATTATATCTATCTAAATTTTATTTAATAAATTAAATAAATATATAACGATTATATTTTATATTTATATCATGGTTAAAATTTGGGATAATATTTAATTATTTTCAATTTAAATGAACTAAAAATACCAAACCAAAACATATATAAAAAATGAACCAGTTATTACACAAAACTTGTGTTTAACATGGAATTATTAATAAATTCTTAATAAAAGGTCATAATTAAATAATATATGGTAATATATATATATAAATATTATTCTATAATACATATATAATAATACTTTTTTTTATTACACAGGAGGTCTGAACATGTATGAATAAATTCTATACTTGAGGTAAGGGATTTATGGTCTCTCTCTTATTTCCAACAGACATAAGAACTTTTCACCACATGTTTCTTTTGTGTGGTTTATATACCACCCATTTTACATGTCATATAATTAATCTAATTATTTTCTAGATATTTAATTTTTCAATTGAATTTATTATTTAATGGGGCTTATGATTAAAATTTTTCCATTGTGGTGAGATATTTTCATCTCACATTTTTTTGTGGGAATTATACCATATTCACCACATATTTATTTTATACAGTATATATACTACACATGAATATATCTTATGATTATTATCATGAAAATTATGGGATATTCATATACATGAAATCATCTTTATTTAACATGCGTAATGATTCAAACATTACCAAAGTGGTAATGGTTTTATGATACAATCTCACTTTTTATCGAGACTATTTATGATTAAGTTTTTGAAGACAAAATATTTTGATATAACTCTCAAGAAACTGATAAATTTTCATCCCCCTTTTTAATTATGTGTAATCTATATTTTCAATTCATTTTCATCTCTTTACGAATTATGGAGAGCATAATAACTTTTTATTAAAAATTCTTCATTTCTCTCTTTTGTTAAAAATTATTTTACATCCATGTCTAGGTTTACTAAATATTTAGATTTTACTATGTTTATTTTAATAGATTCTTAAAAATGTTTTATTCATTTATAAATTATCTTAAAATTGTTATTCTTATCATTTTATGAAAAAGGTAGTTTTTATATTTTACCAGAAATGTAAAAGGAATCTTTTTTGACCTTTATGACATGAATCAATTTATTTTACCATTATGACCATCCATTTATTTGAAGCCATATTTACATGTTTTCATGTTACATTTCAAATAAAATTTTATCCTTAATGCTGGGGAATTTTTTAGATTTTAAATAAGTGTTTTCAATATGAAAAGATTGTTTTCCTCAAGAATGTTTTAATGTTATTTTTATTTAATTTCTATTTATCATCGATAATAACTTACGGTGTTCCTTATGTTTTACTGGGGATGTGATCCAATGGTTCCATACATACTATTTCTATGGATGGTTTATTTTTATGATGACAAGATGTTTATGAAATATGTTCTTTTCCATGGGTTGTTATATGATTTAATAATGAAATGTTTATGAACATTGTTTATTTTCCCTAGGTTATACTATGATAAAAATATTAAATGTTTATGAAACCGATTTCATTGCTATGGGTTTTCCCAGGATGAAATTTTTATAAACAAAATTTCATTTCATGGTTTTAGATATGATGAATGTTTTATGATATTATGTCACATATATTTTTCATTTCCATCATTTTATAGGTGTGATCTATATCTACCTCTAATACATTGGGTAAATATTTAAATTTATGAAATAATTATGTCAAAAATGATAATGTGTTTGATCCTATATGAGAAATAATCCAATTTTCTTGATCCACTATTGGAATCAAGTCAATGTCATTGATCCATTATGGGAAAGAGGTGATGATTCCGGATCCATTGTGTTGTGGGAATTGAGAGGGATGCATGATCCAATATGGTTTAATGGTATTGGTAGTAAACCTTGACATATGAAAAGGTTTTATAACTATGATGGTGCCACATGTATATGACCTGAACATACATTTTGTTATTTATTTATGATAATTTATCATTCTTAGGATACATTTATTTGAAATTATAATTTTTTATTTTATGGATCATGTTTATAATCATGGAAAGATTTGGTATGAACCTTATAAGTTAATGTTCATGATCTCATTCACTTATAATTTTCTTATTTCTTCTTATGACCATAGATTGATATCTCCTATGTTTAGCATTGTTGTGTATTTCATCTCATACATTCTTATGTTTTCTTTCTAAAGGTTAGGAAGATAGGTTTATGTAGGGTTTATATATGAAGTTTAAATAATTCGTAGATCATTATGAAAGATGTTGGAGATATTCCCTGAAATAATAATATTGTTTATCTAGTCCATAAATACACTTAAACATGATGATACTATGATTTTTATTTATGAATTGTATTGAATATTCTTCTAAAAATATGTAATAGTTTTTAATGGAAATTCAGGGTCACCATACCATGAATTCCAGGTAACCAATGGGATCTACATCCATGGTAGCCCCAAATAATCCTCTCAACCCATGGTAACATTACAATGACATTCCTACTATATCAGCTCCTAATTATTGGAATCTCCTTTCATTTCATAATGAATCCATTCATTATCTCATTCTAGGAACCTGGAATCATTAGTCCCCTATACTCATACCATACTAGAGTACAACCAGTAACCATAACATATTATAACATCAAATCCATTTACTAAAAAAAAGTTCCAGAGCATCTATCTATAATATAATTATACATCAAAACCATTGGTGATCAGAGCATCAATTTAGGACTAGTACAAAAAAGTGGAGCATCATTCTTAAATCAAATTCAATATGGTATGGCATCACTTCTCATAGAATCACTATGAGGAATAAATAATCATGTCTACTATTAGTATCCAAAGCGTCTATCCAACACATGATTCATATAGTATTGTAGTAATTACTAGAAACTCAGTCTGGCATCTCATTATCAAATGGGGATAGTAATGTCCACCATCTCAACTATATAAAAAATCAATCTTCCTGAATCCTCATCCCAGTACTCAATACAAGAAAAAAACTATTGATTATGTTATAGAGATTCATTTCTAACCTCATATAATTGGTTATATATCATCATGTCAATCCATCCTCACCTCATATGTGTAGCATGTTGCTATACATCTAGAACTATATATTTGGATCATTATATCTTGCACTCTAAGACTTGTATTTAGAGTAGCATATGAGATATATGGAACCATATTTGTGGATCATCATGTCTGACTCTTTTAGTGATAACAACACATTACATCAAACCATGATCCAAATGTGGAAGCATAACAACATAATATGAAAACTATGACATATACCAAGTCTTAAACTTAAAAAATTAAAAACATGAAAAGGGATAGCCAAACGACCACACCTATCATCAATATCATGGTTCCATTGGTTCATATATAATTTTGGGTCCCAATCGTAGTCTATAATCATCACTACCTAAAAACAACATGCCCACTATAAGTCACTATATCAATTAGTCACCCACCTATCCCACTATGGGACAAAATATATCATAGTATAAAACCCACCTTTTGGGGTTACACATACAAAAAATCAATCTATAGTATCCACCATTCTCAGTGGCCTTAATGGAAGTAAATACTCATTCGAGAGATGGCCTCAATCCCACCCCATTTGCAAGTCTCACTAGGTTTTCCCATACACCCAACATATACACAACACTGAGTTTCAAGTCTTTTTTCTATCCCTGGGTATTTACATTCCAACACATATCATGGTGTTTTATCGACTCATGTTATGTCCTCCAATCATTATCATTTCCCTCACTTAGGTCAAATCCCACATATCCCTCTCTAGAAATAGTTTAAATCATGTTATATTGTAAAATATATTATTAATAACTTTATAAACCCAAAAAACTACTTAGAAGTCCGAAAAATCCCCAAACGGTTCCACCATAATGTTTTATATGAAAAAAAATCAAAACAGACTCCTCTTATGCCCCATTCAGACTCCGAGGTTCATAATCACCCAAAATCAAACAAACCCATCTACTCCATGTACACAAAGTGTACTTCAAAATATTCTACCTAGAGATGAACTTCCACTGGGCCTAGGTACTACTATGGTCTACCCATCTTCTACTTCACAACAAAATTGTAGAAGGGGTCTGGTTATGTACTATGACATGACCAATTCTTACTTGAAGTCTCACTACGTACATCCACATGACTATGTCCCCCATACAATGGGTTTCTTCTCATGTACTTGGTCGCACAACCATGTTGCACTGCATACCGTGTAGTTAGACTGCATGGCATGTAGTTCCAAAATTTTATCATTCCAAGTACTTAGCCACAATGTCATATTCCACTACACGACATGTACTATAAGTACACAAAGTGTATTTCTAAAATTCCATATTACCCAAACATGAATAACATATAGTGTGTATTCTTGAACTAGACATTGTGTGATCAGAATGTTTAAAAGGAAAACACCTAAGAACCACCTGAAAAAATTCATTTTACTATATTAAGAATATATTAACACCCATTGGGTACTGAGTAGTCAAGAAATGTGTGATAAAATATAAAAATATAAAATCTATGAGAACTATAGAATAAAACCCAAAACCCGACCAACCTCATGGAGAAACACCAAATCATTAGGTATGAATCCACTATTGGAAGCTATTTCACCGTGATTTAGTCCCAAAAACCACCAAGGATAAAGTTCGGCATCACCTCCTCACATCATCCATCTCATTCTAACCAATTAATGTGATGGAGAAACACTCTCCCCATAATTACAAGTGTATGTATCCATATAACGATGGGGGAGTTTTCTAATTAATTAATTAATTTTCATAATTAAATTAAATTCTCACTTAAAAAACACATTAGATTCATAGAACTCCTAGCTAGTTTACACCTCACACAAGAAGAAAAGTTCATTTAGGTCTCAACAGAGGATTAATAATCTGAATTTTATTCTCCAAACAAATTATACCACATACTAAAAATGAATGAATAATTTAATATTTGATTTATTAAATATTCTTCCAAAATATGAAAAACATATAATTTCACCAATCTATAATCATATGGTAAACTCTATCTTATAAGACTATTGGAGTGAACAAAAAATAGTATGAGATCATATTTAAGGTGAAAACGACCAATTTAACCATTATGAGAACCTAAAAGTAAAAACATAAAATTTCTGAACAAATTCCAAAATTTGGAAGACACGGGTCTTTATAACTTTTACACGATGAAATTTATCATCCTAGGGAGACATATGTGGACTTAGAAACACACATCCCAACCCACATTGGTCACAAATTAATGATCATCACATTAAATTCAACTATAGGATGATAATTAAGTTCCACTACATAACTCCAAATATAAGGTGTAAAAGCCATCAATGCTCATGCCATTAATTTCCTCCACTATAAAACAAAAAATAAATTTCCTAACTATTAACATACATAATGTGACAAAAAAATCATCAAAAAATCATTATCATTATCACAGAACTACCCACTATAGAAACCAACATAGAATTCATGATTTTTATCCATGCTACTTCCCACCACTGTTGTCTCCTTGCACAACATGTCTTTAACGGTCCACCAACTATCTTAGGGTTGTTCCCACTAAATACTCAACATTAATCACACAATGGTAAAACCATGGTGACAAATATGATACTCCCAAAAATAAAGGTATCCTTATTTTTTCTCACATCCAAGCACCATCTCCATATCCAATTCTCCAATCACCACCGAACCTTAGAACTTGATGTGTTCATCTCTCTCTCTATATCCTTAGTAATATTAAAAAAATGTCAAATATCTCCCATTTCCTTCTTCTTAGAATGGATCACATGGAATTATTCAACATTCCTTCAATCATAAGGAACTCACTTGTAGAAGGTTGATGGTGTACTTCCCACCATTCGACTTCACTTACACATCTCCACGTGCCTAACCAATATAGAGGAACTTTATCAAAAGAAAAATGATATTCAAATAGATTGGTGTGTAAAATATGTTATTCAACTATACATAGTAAGATATCAATATAATAGGAATCATCATCTTTAAAATTGGTGTATATTAATATTTCATTGATGAATAACATAAAAAACCCATCGATTTTCAAAACATCATGATTCTATCCCGAGTTACATAGGACACATTTCCTACAAGCCTCTAATCACACTATCCTTAGTTATCAACCTACTCATGGTTTCTAGATTAATTCAACTTCCATAGTTGTACGCATCTGTAACACACAATCCAAAAATAGAATGATGTAGCATATCACCATGAATTCATACCTCTATGATATAATTATCATCCAATAATCACACACTCTCATCTATACTAAACCCAAAACTTGTTCCCACTCCAATCAGTCATGACCTAATAGAAAATCTTCTCACAAGACATAAATAGAAACTCTTGAGTTCCTCCTATACTCATGACCTAGTTCATAACCACCATGAAGAACTTGCGTACACAACTATTGCCCAGAATAGGCACCTGAATCATATTACACATCAAAGAGAGTCTCAATAACCAATGACCCTAGGTTATTCTTTATAATCCAACGACATCACCATTCCCATACCACAAACCCTGATCACCTACTATTCATTGGTGTTAAACCCTGAAGTTCTAACATGTGCTTCCATCTATAATAAAATAAAAACTCAGGCTGAACCCACTCTCATTTAACCCATGAATGTCACATGAAAAAACTCCCCAAACTAGTGCCATAAAAATGTAGGTCACTAGGAACTTCCAGCAATCCCCAAAAATCATGTCCCATTACAATTCACTAGGTCTAACCACCTATGTATAAGAAAACTCGTAGAATAACATTGATTATAGGGTTTCAAGCGTGGTTATGTCTTAGAAAACCTAATATTATCATACCAAACACCCATTATGTGTCTCATATATAAAATACATCACATGCCCAACCAACCTTTCACAACCAAGGTACCCATTCTCTCTGAGTATGTACACATCATACCACTTCTTAGAGGACCTAGACACAATACTAACGTAAAAAAACCACCCAAAAGGGGTCCAATAGTCGGAAAACTATACCATGTTGGCCCACTGGGGTCACTAAACCTATTGTACATAAGGACCACGTGAGAATCCTCATTATCAAGTGTCTCAAAATAGAACCATATATGTTTCCATGAAATTGTAATTCGTATACAATTTGAACTAGGTGAGTATAATTAAACCATTTACATATATAGGGAAACGCTATATGATAAATTTTCTATACATTAAACAATATAGTCCTTATCATAAAAAAAAAAATCACACACTAGCATGCCTATAAAAGGTGGATCATACATGCCCAACAAGATGCAAGACTTGCCTCTTGCCTCGAAAATACATTATTCAAAACAAAATTATAGGCCTCCTTCCATTGGGAAAAGTTCTAGGAATACATCTTGAACTAAACCATCCAAACCATAAGTACATAACCTATGGTTAAAATCATATACAACCACAAAATCACAAATTTGAATAGAAGTTCTAGACATGGTAACCTTGTATTCCTACAGGAATTTTTTTTCGCAAAAATCCAATATAATATTTATCACTCACCACATTACTATATCTTTTTTGTACAAAATCCTAAAGAGAATAAAAATAATGTAAATCCTATGATAAAAAATTGAAATGTTATGGCATAGATTCAACTAAATTATTTTTTCAATCAAGTCCTCCAAAAGACCTCTAGCGCACCTCCCGTTATTCTAGAGGCTACCGACTAGTAGTGGGGTCCAAGTAGAAACTATGAGGTGACTAAACCCCCATATTAGGGTGAAAAATAAGAATTAAATATCCAAAATAATACAAATCAAAGTATATGGGAGAAACTAATAAACTAAAATAGTTTCATTCTATAATAAAATGAAATGATGTAAAAGATCGAATAACCATGCCATTCATACAACATTTATCACCCACTGTTCTGATAACATATACAAAATAAAAAATTTAAAATTAAATATACCAGGATCTACTTTTATCTCTAATCCATGTCACATATTCGGTCTCTAGTGCCCTGTCGAGATGCTCATTCCCAATCATCAAACTCCATATGAGAAACTTCCATGAAACATGTAATATTCAGCCTTCATATTCTCTATCATACATCCATTCTCAATATGAATATATATATGAGTTCTATATGCACACTGAGGTTCACATACCAAGGGTGATAAATAAATTTTAGTATAATACCCCCAATGGTGAACCTATACTATGTAGTCAGATGTTCAAGATTAAGACATATTCTCATCCAAACTGAAACATAACTGAAGTAAAGACATATAAAATAACTATCAATCCTTAGGAATATGACTTAAATTAACCATACCTATATCGAATAACATTGGGGTATCTCTGAGAATGTCTTGATGACCATTAATCCTAAGAAAAATATGGGATCCACATTTATAGTTTCCTCAATTAATTCTATTTATCCTATAGACTATTCCCATGATAGTCTTACCATCTAGGTTCTTAATCAAAGGAATCACATACCAAGTAGTCATGACTCCATTAATTATCCCATTCATGTAACCTAGATGCATCAGTCCTAGGTACTCATACCATACTGTAGTACAACCAGTTCCTAGTGCATCAGTTAGAGATTTAACCCATTTTAAAATAAAAGTGTAAGAGTATCAATCCAATATCTAATTATATATCAATATTGTTAGTTCCTTTAACATTTTTGTGGAACCAGCCTAAATATTAAGAGAATTAGTCCAACATCATATTCAATATGGTATGACATCACTACATTGATAACTACAGTAGAATATGAACCATAGAGTATACAATAAGTGTCTATAGCATCATTTAAACACCTAATTCATATATTGTACTACTCATTCCTAGAACCAAAATCTAGAATATGAACCACATGCATGCATATTCATGTCCACCATCTCAAATATAACAAAAATCTGTTATAATGGATCCTAATTCCAACACCTAAACCATGAAAAATCAATCAATATAGATATAGATTATAATGTATAACTGATACTTCAAAGAGAAGATATTAAATCCTATTGAAGAATCAAATTATAAATTTGTAATGTGATCAAAAAAACTAACTATAATGGTGTAGTATATTAGTAGTGTTAGGTTGATCCCATAGAAATAGAGTAATGTAGTAAAAATTCTCGACTAATGCTTGGTTCAACAAAATTTCAATTGATTTGGTAAAATTAATTAAAGGACACAAATTAAATAAATGAATTCAAATGGAAATGAATAAGAGAGAAATTGATTTTCAGTTATGTTTTTTAGAAGATGTGAATTCCATATACACTCAAAAAATAATTGAATCAATTTTATGTGGAACCAATCAATTTTAAAGACAAGGGAAATGATCAATCCATATAAACTTTATATAATTACTAATTCATTAGGGTATGATGAATTAAACTAAATAGAATTCAAATGGATCATATTTCAATAGTATAAGTATACTATAATTAAATGTGTATAAATTAAATACCTTTATCATGTTGAGTTTTATATAATACCAAAGACATTGATTACATGATTTAATAAAAGATATGATAAAAAATAATCACAAAAAATAAAAAAGAAATCAAATAATTACACAAGTGAAGAAAAAAATAAATTAATTTGGTACAAAACCATTTTGATTGATTCCCTTCTCCCCAAATGATTTATCCAATCATAATTGATTTATTTACAATGATTAATTAGCCATGTTCCATATAGAAGATTTTAGATGATAGAGAATATAGAAAAATGCTTAATTATACTATAAATCATTCAACATACAATAGAATTGAAGAATATGACAATGGAATGAGAAACCTAACTATTGAAAATAATCTCTAGATCAGAAACCTATAGGATTCTTCCTAGTGAATGAATCCCTATATCTAGAACTATCCTCTAATTTATCCAGAATCCCCATTTAAAATCTTCCAATTCATGGTTTGGGTTTATAGGTCAAAACCACAATAAAAACCGCAAAAATACATAAAACATACATCCATCACATATACTAAGAGATTCCATTCATGTGGTGAATGTGTGGTTGATGTTTGGAATTAATTAGTTGTTAAAAAGAAATTATTTTCACACACTCCATGAAAATACAGGGTGTAAATAAAATATTTAGGTCATTAATTCTTATTTTCTTCACATTTACAGCCCTACTATTCTTTCTTCCTCTAGTGTAAGCTACAGACTATTGTCTTTAGACCTTCAAAATTTTAATATGATATTCATGATATGAATAGTGTTATCATAGTTACTTTTAGTGATACCCCATGTATCTTGGGTCTTCATCAGATTCAATCCTCAATTTGAGACTCATCATCATTTTTTTAGTGTCTCACCCTACCACATCATGACAGAGTGTGAACTACCTTTATATCCCTCAGTTTATATGATTCACATCAATTTTTGCTATAATTCACTATACTGAAGCTATGTAATAAAAATATTGAAAAAATGATAGAATAAAAACTTTTCATATTAACTAAATTAATATTTATTTAAAAATTATATAAAAACCAATGAAAATATAAATGAAATTTAGAGATAACTCTAACCTAATATCCCAAAGGGCATGGCATATCATGTCTAACCTAGAAAAACTAAAATATGGGGTGTGATGTCAAATATATATAACCATATCTATAGATAATCCTGACCATATCTCTAATACTAAGATGTGGAATATTATGCATAAATCTATTACTATATATATGGACCATCAAATTCAACTCCCTGAATATTGGAAACCCATAAAAATATGTTAGGCTCCAAAACAGGGCATCAAAACTAGATGAGAACAAATCTATGATGTAAACCATGTATAAACTTCAAAAAATATAGAAACATAACAAGGGATGTCCAAACACCAAAAACCATCATCAACATCTCATCCACATCATCTCGTACATCGGTTCGGTTACCAATGGGTCACCCACAATTATCACATTTCCTAACACACATACTAGATCAGGCTCTGTCTATTAATCGACCACCCACATGGCCTTATAAGTTACCACATAAGATGATGCGTACCTATCCGAAAACTTGGTAGTAACAAATCTCTCAGTCCAATGCTTAAATTTTAGGGGAAAAATTGACCAGAACATAGTCTCTATCATCTCGTGGTCTCACTTTCCTCAAAGTTAGTAAATCCTCAAAAGGGTGATGGAAGCAGGTCTTAACCCTATCTAATTCTACCATTTTTTTACCATAAACCAACCTATCTAGAAAATTGAGTCATAAAATAATCCTATTAACCATGGAATATCCCATTACAACCCTAATTGAGGTCTCTGGTGAAATCATGAAACATGCTCCAAAAATTCTCACGACCCTTGCCTAGGTATAATCCCATGTCTCACATTCAAGAGATATCTGAACTCATTTTCTGGAGGAAAACATATATATTATAATCTTTTCATACCAAAATTCTTCTTAGAAGTCATAAAAATTCCCCAAGGGCTTCCATATCACGTTATTCATGAAAAACACATATAATGGAAAAATCATCTTTCTTATTCTGACTTTGGGGTAACAAAATCACCCAAAAACCACTAGATGGTTACAAAGGGGTAGTACTCTATGTTTACCTCAAGTAAAAGACATTTACTATAAAATATTCCACATAGAAAAGAACTTTCACACTACCTAGATACATACAGGGCATGGTCATGTACCTATACACAACCACAACATATATGGGTTCTGGATGTGAACTACTACATAGATATTTCCAACCCAAGGTCTGGGTATGAAATTATACATGAATATGTCCCCCTTGTATGGGGTTTCTACCCATGTTATTGTCCACATATCCATGTCCCACTATATTCAGTGTACTTAGACTACATGGTTGGTAGTCCCAAAATTCTATTTGGCCAAGTACTTAGCGCCATTTTCAGGAACCACCACACTAAGTGCACTCCTATTACATGATGTGTAGTTATAAAGTTTCATATTACCAATATTGGAAGAATACATGGAGTTCTTTCCTAAAATACGCGTTGTTTGATCAGTATTTCTATAATAGAATCCCCTAAGAACCTCATAATGAACCCTATTTTTTGTGGATTTAATACAGATCAACTCCATGGGGACTTTAGTTGTTCAAAATGGATTTAAAGCATAAAAAAATTCATCAATGGGTATCATGGAACAAAACTCCAAAACCAACCTACTTCACAGAGAAACACTAATGCATTGGGTAAAAATTTTCTCTTGGAAGCTGCTACACCTCGATTAATTCTCAACCGCCATTATGGATGATGTCCAGTGGATCCTCATTACCCCTTCTCTCTCTATATGGATATAACATGTAAGGAAGAGACCCTCTCTCACCTCCTATATTACATATAAATCCAAATTAGGGTGGGGGAGGTTTCTAATTTATTTATTTAATTAATTAATTAATTTAAATTCCCACACAGGACACACATCGAGATTCGCAGATCCTGAAGTAGGTTTACACCTTACATAAGTAAAACCCTCCATTTTGATCTCAAGAATGGGTCATAATTTTAATATGATGATCCTTTCAAAATATATCCCCACCCAAAACTGCGTGAATAATTTAACATGTAATTTATTAAATATTAATTATTCCACAAAAATATGAACAGGTCAAAAATTAACCCAACACTTATAATAGGGGAAAAATCATATTTCTAGACAAGGGTATTGGTTAGAAAATCTATATGTGATCATATACCAGGTAAAATAGTAATTTTACCCCACATGAGTTCCCAAAAGAAAAAAAATTAAATTTATACTCAAATTCCAATATCTAAAAAACACGGGCCATTATAACCTCATTGATCAAAATCAACATTTCAAATTCATTTTGAAATTATGAATTGAAAATCATCAAAACAATCAATGAGGACTTAACTGATTAACTAATTAAATATTTCCTTGAAATAAATGAATCAAACTGTTTAATGATAAAGTAAAAAAATGTATAAAATAATAATATACAAGTAAACAATTAATATAATTTTATTATTCATGAGTATGAGAAAATACATAGAATGTTTAAACTCAAGGTATTGGGTTTTTTTACTCAATTTTAATTCTATGGGTTTGTCATTAACATTATTTACAATGTTCCACCAATATTATTATTGAAATTACTTTTGATAAAATTATGATTTATTTCCAATTTTTTGGGTAGTTTTAAAATTATTACACATTATCACATCATTTATTAAATATAACTTGAATGATACAATTTTTTAAGGATTATTCGCCTCAATATTGTTACTTTGAGACATATATTGTAATATGAACATACTTCCTTCTATATGGTGTATATTATTCTTATTTTGATTTTATATCATGAATGAATCTTATATCATGATATTTAACTTTTATTTTATTTTCTACATTTCATTAGATATCAATTCAAATTTTATCAAAGATTCATGGGTTTTCATGGTATCAATTTAAATTATTTGAGGCATAATTTATGTTATGTACCATGATTAATTTTATATAGTGTACTTAATTACCCATAAATCTATTATCACAATTTCTATTTTAGAAAATATGGGTTTTATAAATACCTATTCTATTCCTTAATTCAATGGATTTTTTATTCCAGTATTACCCATGTTCCAAGGGTTTCTCATCTCAAACAACCTTCATTGATACATATTTTGATTGTGAACCTATATTCATTTATATTGTGTATAAACCATCTATTTACTTATTTTATAATGGATACTTTATACACATATTATTTTATGGTCACTATTATTTTATTTATTTAAAATTATTTTTGGTTTTAAAATGATGAAATATTTAATTTCTTTTATTTTTTTAAAAAAAAATTACAAACTGTTTACGAAACACTTCCTCTATATTCATAATATTAATGTAAGAATGTTATTTTCTAACAATTAGTAATTTACTTAAGTTATTTTCCAAGAATTTTGACCATCTTTTAAATGATTTTAAAAAGGAAATTCTTAACATTTTCAAAATGGGTCACTTTTGAAAATCATTAAAAAAAGTTTGAAAATATCTTTTATTTTTATCACATTCGACATGAATGGATTTTCCCAACGTAATAACCATTCATGGATTATAAGATTACTTTATATTTTTTCACTATCATTTTCAATGAAAATAATTTTCCCTATATTCTAGATAATCTTATTAATTCATAAAAAAATAAAATTTTACTTTTCATTATTTTTAGACAATTTGTTTTAATTTTATTTAAATGGCATTCTAATCTATTTTAATATACTTTTAAGATTACTCTATATAACTTGGAATATGATAATATGATACCATCCATATTCTTCCACTATATGTATTATGAATATTTATTTAAATATATTATCATGAAACTTGTTTCTTTTAATTGTTAGGTAAATTTATAAAATAATATAAGTAGTTAAAAAATTGATGATGAAAATGAAAGCTTCCATGTGTTATATTCATGTACGATACATATAGAGTACATATGATTATGGGTGAGCATGATACAACTTAAATATCATGTGAGCCCAATAATTCTCTCCAATTCATTTTGTATTGTTCTATGTTTATAATGACAAGATAGACTAAGTTACATATATAGGTTTCTACTATGTAATTTACTATGATCCTGATAATTTTTACCTAACTGAAAATAGGTGATGAATATAATGCTTCAAGATATCATGAAATATTCCCAATTTTTACTATGAGTTTTTATTTTTTTCTTTAATTAATTTTAACATCACATGACTCATGAATATTGTTTTATATTAATATGGTCTTATGATAAATATTTTTCCCTTGTCCCAGGATCTATTAACCATATTTTTATGTGTATGTATTCTCTTATGTAATTCTCATACAATTTTATTACACCATCAAACCTATATTATTAACTTATTATCACATATAAAATTCAATTATTAATGCATATTTTTAAAATTATTGATAATTTGATCTCACCCTTTATATTTTTTACATTTCACCATGCTATAAAGAATTATATTAAATTAATTATGCCTAGAAAGGTTCCATTTTCGAAGCATTTTGTGGGATATGTTTAAAAATTTACATGGAAAAAGAAAATATGGGTATATAGGGAATAATTCTCACTAGAATTCATGGGTATTTTTATGAATTTTTTCATACTAATTCACTAAATCTCAAAACCAAAATGTGTCATGGGTGTATAAGTGATCCAATATATCTATTTGAAGTTTTTTAGGGTTAAACATATTTCACCTTTATCTGTATCGATGTCTAAAAATAAAATATTTTTTCTTTCATTAGATACTGTGTATGGGGTTAAAGTTTGTTATAGTTAGTATCAAAGAATTGTTTAGATAAAATTGAATATTATTATGTTTTAATGTGAGGTAAACATATGAGTTATCAATACCATCATGGGTTTATAAGTTTATAGTTTATTATAGGTTTCATATCATATATACGAATTTTAGGGATTTATGTTATTATATTATAAGGTGATTAATGATATTTTGGAAGAACATTTACTATGTTGAGGTATATATAACACTTAGTATTAATGTAAAAAATTATTTGGGGATAATGTTGTTACATTTTTTGGTAAGTAATCTGAAGAGTAAAAGATAACCATTGAGGTTAAAACATTTGTTAATGTTGAGGTTATCAAGGTTCTTTGGGATTTAGGGTCATTTATATATGGAATTATATATGTTGAACCAATGATGATATTGTGGTAATTTTGGAGTTAAATATAATATTTTCTTATATAAATGATTATAATTTTTTTATATTATCTCACATAGTGAAAAACTTTTCTTTATTAGTTAATATATAAATATTGGATGAATAACTTATTATCATTTTTTGAATAATTTGGTTGATTAGAAGTTGATTTTAATTCTTCAATAATTGAATATTAAACATGAATATACATTTCTTATATTTAAAGATTAGATAAAAGTGGAAATCTATCAAAGAATAACCAAATGATTAAATTATTCTTATGAAATATGCAGAAATAAATTAGGTATATTTTCTCATATTCTTTATTGTGATGGTAAAATAATACCTCATCTCTAAGAAAACAATATTCATGTAAAAAATTATATCATATTATCTTTATTTTTATAAATTGATGGTATTATTTAACAACATCATATTTATAGATTTTTTATCATAAACTTTCTCATGACTATGATTTCCATCACTCTCTATTATTAATTGGGAATTGTTACTCCTAAATGTCAAAATATTTACTTCATGCCATAGTTTTCATTATATGGAATCTCTATAATGTTTCATTCCAAGTGACATTAATGTTTCCCACTTACTCTATTCCAAAGGGTGTATTATTATCAGTTTTTATGAGGTGTGTGTTAAACAAAGGTATTTTTTAATATTAAAATGTTTTTCCTTTCAGGATCATTTTTTTATCTTACACTCCCAGGAATTGGTTTTTTAAATTTTTTAAATACTATTTTATATAGAATGAGAAACAATTTGGAAAAATTTGTAGGATGTAATTTCTTTAATCAGTGTAGAATCTAACACTACAAAAATTTTGCTTTAGAGTATAATATTATCAATAGATTGGTTAAAATGGAACACTATATTTTAATAGATTTGAGATATAATTTAAAAATATTAATATTTAAATATGAAAAATATAACATGAACATTGAATTATATGGTATTAATTAGAGTAACAACCTTATGACAAATATTTACAATGGTCTGAATTAATACAATTTTTTGATTGATTCTTAGTAAATAAGTAATCTATTTTTAGTGAAGTAATTTCATGCTTTAAAAACATTTCTTCAAAAATGGTTTTCATATCATTTTCTACATATAAATTAATACTAATTTATGAAATTTTAGATATTTTGTTTTATTAAATGAATATAATATTTTAAATTAATGTTAAAATATTATTTTATAGTAAATTTTTCGAATTTTAGGAAAACCAATTCTCTATGAATAATGAAAAACATTGATTATTAAATTTATTATTTATTTTAATTAAATGAAACAAAATTAAATTTAAATGAAATAAAGTTATTATCAATAGAGTACAATACATGAGGCGTTGATCTTAAATGAATAATTAAATAATATTATTATGAATATGCATGTTATAACCTAGCAATTAAATTGGATTGTATGAATATGACTAAATAAATTATGAAAATTATATGTTTCACACATGTATAAAATAAAATAAATAGTTATCTATTTATTATAAAATAAAATAATAATAAATTCATATAAAAAGGAATTTTTTTAAAAAAATCACTACTTTTTTAAAAGTTGGTTTCGTCGTGCTTTAAAAACACATAAGAAAATCAATTTTTTCCTACTTTAGATAATTTTATTTAAAAAGTTGATTTAATTATTTAATTCATAATATAAAAATTATCATAGGTTGAAATATTTGTACTTTTTTGGAAAATAATGATTTTTTAGCGAATGGTGGTAAATACTTATTTTTGTAAAAATGTTGATTTTTTCAATAAATTAAGAAATATTAAATTACCATTGTGTTTTAAATTTTATTTTAGGTATCATCAGTATAATTTATTTATATTTAATCCACTGAATTACATTTAAATCAAATTAATATTATATTTTAGTATAGGTTTATTTTTGGGTTAAAAATGATATTTTTCAGAAAATTATTTTAAAGTGCTTATTGTTTCTCCTTTTTAATTAATTACAAAAGCCTTAATGAATAATTATTTAATTTAGGTTTATATATTATATATAAATAAATATTAATTTAAATTAATATTATGATTATTACTAATCGTACAGTTAATATAAAATCATCATATTCTTTACAAAATACACTTCATGAAAAAACACTTTTTTATCGTGTGTGTGGGTTAAATTTTAAATTAAAATTTTACAATAATATTAATTAAATCAGATCATTATGTTCAATATCTTCAATTATAATTATATATATTTTCTAATAATTTTAGCTATTTTTTCATAATGAATAGTAAAATAGTAAAAAACTTTTAGCATAATTAAGGTAAAATCATACTTACTAGGGGTTAAACTAAACATTTAAGAGTTATAATGACCTAAAAATGTCTTAAATACATTGTAATTCTATATCTATACCTTATAATGTCTTATTATTAATAATGGTTCATTTATGGAGCCTTGTGACATGTTGAAAAATGTGGGAATCACTTTTTTCCTTTCAAATATTTCAAGTGTGTTACTCACCTCCCTTATAAAAGGATAACCATTATCATATTATATCCACACCATGAAAAACATTATCCCATACCTATCCAAATAAAATACATAAGTCCCTCTCCACAGCCTATAAACCTTGGTATCTTCAGAAAGCCATCACAAGAAGGATTTTGGGGCTAACCTAATGAGGTTATCTGAAGAAGATGCATCATGTTTGACCGAGAATTTTTATTTTAGTTCTTCTTAAAACTGCTTCAAAAAATCATAAATTATAATGATATAATAATAAAATTATTTTACACATATTTAGATGTTATTATTTTAATGTAACAAACTTTATCCATCTCTTATTCCATCAAATGAGAATCAAAACCATCATTCGTGTGTATAGTGGACTATCGCCTCATGAACCGATGCCATTTGTTTTTCATCATGGCCTATAAAGGCTTTTTTAATGATGAATTTGAAGTATATATATGATATTTTAAACCAAATTTTACTCTTTTCATTATGATATCTCATATACCTTGTTACATTCCATTCTATGTGGGATACGGCAGCATTGCTCATGTGTGCAATGAACAACCGCCTCGTGAAGTGATGTGAATCATTTTTCACTAACTCTTTTCATGGAAGTTAATAAGGATAATTTTAATTAATATATTTGGTATATATTAAATATATACTATATTAATGGAATGTTAATTATTCTAAAAATAAAATATTTTATTTTATTTCTTACCTTTCAACTCATTAAAAAATGATAATGTCGTTCGTTCCCATGTGGGGACTACCGCCTCCATGAAGTAGTGTGATTATGTTTTAATAAAAAAAATACATTGAATATATATATGTATATTTAAAGTAATATTATTATATTTATTATATTTTTATCATTTATAATAATAAAATAATTCTTACATTCTTTCCATAATGATCACTGAAAATGTAATCGTTACTCATGCCTATAAAGGGATTACCATCACCATGTTTGTAATATAGTTATTTTTTCATAAAAAAATATTTATGGATTATTTAAAAATTGTAATTGATTTATAGATTGAAAATTATTTAATTATTATAATTATGGATATGATGGAACAATGACATATTTGACCTCAGTCAATAGGCCAAACCTGTTTTGAAACAATAAACTGAATGGCCTGAAAACACACAATATTAAATTGAAGAATTTTTGTATTTCAATATGTAAATAAAAAAATAAAATACGATAATTAATTATAATTGATAAACACTATAAAATTTTACTAAGAAATAAAATAATTGACATATTCTTATTATATAGGTGTTAAAGGACATACATGAAAATTCTGTACTGGAGGTAAGTGATTTAGTATAAATTTTCCTTCATTGTTTGAAATTTTAATATTATTTAACATTTTTTTATGTGGTATATATATAATTACTAGTTTACACCAATTAGGAATCAAAAAATCACAATGGAATAAACATATGAATGTGGATGTTATTTTACCCACAAAAGAAAGGAAGAAAAGGACGGATAAAGACATGTGATTGAGTAACCACATAAAGGTCACGTGAAGTATCCATGTAAAGTACCTAACCCACAGTAAGTCTTTAAGATCCCTCCTCAATGAAAAAGTTTGTTCACCAATGAAAAAATGATGAAATCTGGATGAGAATCCCCCAATCCATGTAGTTTTTAATTGGAAAGTACCAGAAAAACTGTCTGAAATCCTTCCAAAATCAAAGGAAGCAACATCTTAAAGAAGAGACCCCTAGTGGTCACATTGATCATGAAAAAAATAATAATTTGGTGGAATAAAATATCTAGATGATATCCAAGACATATTTAGATACTTCTGAGCCATCATCACAATGAACGCAGAAGATAACTAGAAGGAGACGAGAGCAGATCGTGGTTGCTGAAGGAAATGTGACGCATGCCTCGAGCAATCTGCATGAAACTGTGAGACCTTGACATCATGAATTCCATGCCTAAAAAATTCACATTGTCTGGTCAACCTCACAACTTGGATTCCCACACAATAATCAAGAAAAATCCACGATGATCTAAGGACAAATAGATATATTTGTCCATGCAATGCTCACTCACCACCACACGACCCATATTAGTCAAGCGAAACATCTACAAAAAATAGAGTAAATACCCTCAAAGCCATACATGGAATATTTCATGACTCCAAAACATCTTAATATAAAGACAATGAGATAGGAAATGAGGAGGCGAGCAGGGTTCACACTAGATGTAGTGCATACTATGCACCAATCTCCCCCTCAGCGCAGTCTCGTGAGACCATGAGACAAGCCATACAAGGACTCATGAATGCCTTCTAACAGTCATTTATATTTCTTGAAGACCCTTGGAAATGTAAATATGATGACATGGAAGTACATAAAAGTGAAATTCCTCGATAGTTAGTAATAATCTGATAAAGGATGGATGGACTTGCAGCATCTAAAAATCAGGTAGCACCCTTGACATAGTCCACCACAGTGACTTGGAAACCATGTCATGTCAGACACCGTATCGACTCTAGCCTGGACTCACACCATATTTCGAAAACAAATTAGAGAGTATGTGGATGGGTATACCTATAAATTACCTACTCCAACGCTAAAAAAAGGATTGGTTGATTTGTTAATTTTTTGGATGGTCGAACACTATATGTTTGGACGTAGACCGCTGCTATGCACATCGGTGCTCAAATTCTAGGCTTCTTCAGACAACCAATCATGCGACCAGTCATCTTTCCAATAGGTAATACACTGGTGGACCATCAGATCAGTTATTTTATAGGCCTAAATCCCTCCACATGATCAATAAAAGATCATGTGAAGGAATTCTGGAGAGACATGCGGAAACCATAAAACTGTTCCTCCATATCACGCGATACCCCCAACAATTTACACTAAACCATACTAAGATACTCGCAACATAATGGTAAAAAACTAGGATTCAAAGTTTAAAACCCAAGTGGAAGACATAATAATGGACCCCTTCTTGATTCTCATGTGTCAACCTAGAATACACGAGAGTACCAAGTCATACCACTCATACCTCAAAAAATCCCTTCGACATGTTATCTGGGATATGAAGAATGCATCAAACATGTCGGGAAAAGTATTGAGGACCCATAATAGACACCACTTGAATACCATGAACCCTATGGGTTTATCACCCCAGACTAGAGACGTCCTCAATATGGAGCTCCTGACTCATATTACAACACCAAATCATGTTAGCCGAGCATCATTGATAAATCTGGACATAATATTTCAAATCTCACAGTGTATCATCTAGACATGTTGGCACAGTCCCACAATATCCCCGCGTGGTGTTCATCCCAACTAGAGGCACCCTTTGGACATGTTGTCTTAGTCCCATGATGTCTTCCTAAGGTGTCATCCAAGAAACGTGACAGCCATGAGATCACTCTACCATGACTCTCATAACACCCATCACATGTGTTGAGAGAGGTTATATGATAACCTATAGGGTATTCTAATAGGATCATGTGACAACTTCCAGATGAGAATTCATATTCACTAGAGTATCCTTAGTGTGTAATCCCCAACATCTTCAAGAGGACTATGAGGACTCGGATTCTCCCACAACTAGGATACATAGGTTGACTCCTTAAAGGAATGATTTCCATACCAAACACTCCAATGAATTCCCTAATATGTAGATCCCATATCCATACACCATGAGGCTGATCATGCACTACCCCTTTTTTCACAATGATAATGGCTCATGTGGGATTAGGGGGTGAAATGAACACCTCAATAGGCATCAAATACCCATTCACCAGGGCAGCCTCAGTGTGTAATCCCCAACATCGACCAAACAATAATGAATCTGATTTTTTCTATAACTTGGATACATAGGGAAATTTTTTTAGACTCGAACTCAAATATTTGTTGTTTCAACACCTCCATATTATTTCTTACTGCATGACATTAAACTGTATCAATCAACCTAAATACGTTGGTTTTTATTAATAAAATAACAAGGATATGTAGGATTCATCATAATGGATCAATCCCATCCTTGGGACATCAAAAGCCTCCATAAAAGTGATCATGCCCCAAAGAACATGGATATATTGTTTCAGTATACAAGAAACTGCTCATTACTAGAAAATGATGAATAACCTATGATACATATAGATGTATTCACAAAATGGATCCTTTTATGTCACACATAAAAGAGAGTTAACACATAGCCATTCTATTAGGGTAATTGGTCCCAAATCAAGATTAGGAACAGATTCACGAACATGTCTTAAATTTATAATAGTGTCTTGGAGTAGGAAAAAATTCCCCAAAAAGGGAGTGATGAGCCCAACCTCCCATCCTCTCGAGAAATTCCATTCCCCAAGAGTCACTTGGCCTAAAACCCAGACAACCTTCAGCCATTGGAAAGAAATTCCATACCCTACTATAGATAGAGGAACCATTGGGATTTTCGGGGAAAGTGGAAATGTTAACGCAATGAGTGGAATCCATTCAATGAAATAAATACTGATGAAACAAAAAAATTAGTAACCTAAAGTGAATCTCTATAATAATAGACAGTTGGGTTATAATCTATTGATCCATATTGCTTACCCCTTATATAAAAACAACCCTGATAATCTCGACATGAGCCTCTTAAGACAATTTACTTTTTAAAACATATAAAAAAATAAAATAATACCATTATAAACTTGGATTCCAATAATTCCATCCTTTATATAACAATTCCACATGTGTAGAATCACTAGAAAGGGAATACAAGACAATTGTGTTGAACTTGAATATTTAATTGAAAATTGTTATGCCTATGATATTGCACTGATTGGTGGCCTTCTTCCATGTTGTCTGTGTGATTTCAGACTCCCAATCGGAGAGAATTTCTTCATCTTCCAGCACTCATTTCAGTATTCCACCCACTATTGCAGCCCCCAAAGGTTGTAAAATGATCTCTCTTACCAAATGGATCCAACTATAGATAGAAAACATGATGATTTTGGAGTAATAATGATATGGTACAATCTCTACTATGGATTTTACTCCGGATATTCTGCAACAATGGTAGCTGATGAGTCCACTTCTCTTGATGAAGGTTGTTTTTAAACTAGTGGACCCATCACCGTAACCAATAACTTTGGGAGCCTATCCTCAGAGAATTACAACCAAATCATTATGTACCCAATGAATATGGATGATGGGTTTAGATATGGATTCCCCATGGTTCAGGCACCAACAAGGAAGGAACCTACTAATCACCTTCACCAACATCACCATACTTATACCTATCATCTGCCTGCTAAGGGTACATACTGACAGATAGACAACTCCGAAACCCACGCATGGGCTTCAAAAATGAAAACTGAATAGATAAAGATGATGTTGGATACACAAGAAAGGTCTAATACCCTTATTCTTGCTGACAGTTCCCACCAACATACTCTGGTAGGGACCAGCTAGTAGGCTCATATCCTTTCTCACTCAGAACATGTATGTGGCCATATTCCCACATCAAACATGGGGTAGGCTCATAATCCTACCATCGTACAGGAATTCCATCATCATTTCCTGATGGATCGTGGAGTATAGAAGTGGGATCACATCCCCACTTCAATAAAATATATCTCTCAATAGGTCATGGAGATGGAAAATGTGTAGGATTTTATCCCCACACAAAATTTTCTTAAATTCCAATAAATTTTATAAAAAGTTGATGAACTCTGACAACACATTATGGAATTTTTGAAAATCAAGGAATATTTTCATGCTCCAATCTTTACATCTAGGACAACTCAACACTCTGATCATCATGATCAAGTGGTTTCACCAGATCAAGCACACATTCTGGCTCATGCCCTGGAAGATTATTAGATTACCTTAATGAAAGGAGAGGAATTGGACCAAGCTGTTAATCCCATTAAAACTATGGACAACTAGTGAGAGTGGCACATGCCTCAAGATAGGGTCACATGCATGTCAAATAAGTCTTGCGCCATAATCTAGAGCCCCAGGATCGGGCCCATATGCCTATTCTGGAAGAGGCTAGCTAGGTGAGAGTGGAAAAATCCTCAAGACAAGATTATATTCCTATCAATGAATCTTATAATTAAACACTAGTATATCTTATAAGTAAGGATAATATTCATAATTACTCATAAAATGATTGTTCCATCATCATTTCAAGGAAATTTTGGATGATCATATTTCTTCTCCCTTTCTGGTGGTTTGTCAGCATATTACAGAATGGAATATATTTTCAATCTAAGTGTATACTCCTGATCCAAAAGGGGCTAAAAAGGGGAGAGTGGCACATGCCTTGGGTAGGGCTCATACACATTCCCAAAAATACCTACTACATATCCCAAAGGTTCAAGATCGGTACCATACCCTAGTCTTGACTAAAGCACACCAAGTGAGAGTGGGACACACCCCAGGACATGCTCATATCACTATTGACAGTGAGGTAGATTATCGACATATTTTGATATCTCTTCATTAGTGGGCTCATATACCCACAACACCAAGAATTTATATAAAAATTATGGAAACTTCTATACAGTTGGCCCATATCACTGCACAACCATGAGAGGCAGGTCAACATACTCTGACCATGACATAGAACATGACTCATATTTCTAGTATTCTGAATTCCAGATTCCTTGAGGTTGTTTGAGACTCACTCTCAAAACCACAAGGTTCCATCAACTCTTCTATAAAATAAGAAGCAAGATATGTTCATTACTGTGATAGTCCTCATCATTGTTATGTGTAGACGATTTCTTGTACTCTACTCCTAAAATCCACCATGGACATCCTCCCCATGACGATATCTCCCATGGGAAAGGTAGTCCTATCTTTCTCCAGACACCTCTTTATAGATAGGTAAACCAAACATAGACACCTTTGTATAGATATATGATAGAAATACTAGGGTCAATTTTATACAATTACCCATCAGCATTAAACATCACTCCACTCCCATCAGTAAGAGACCATCAGAGTCATCTTCTATGGTATGACTGAATAGAGGCATGTAATTCGGACAAAGAAGAGGCCAATATTGACATATAGATAATGTTAGGCTGAACCAACCTCCCTATAACGTTCTTTCCCCTCACTAGTTCCATATATGAGATCCCTGATGTGCTTTAAAATGAGTGAATTCCATATCTACGCCATAATATGTGGGCTACTCATTAGTGATTGAAGGATTGACATCTCCCTTATCTAGGATATGCGTGTCACCTTTAGACCATCAGGATAATATGTTTCCATATTAACCAAGATACTATCTCCATATCCCATGATCCAAAATCATAAAATAATAGTGCAAATTTGAAACACCCTTTCTGCCATTGCATCATGACACTTCAAAAGCTGATCTATGACACCACGTTAGGCATTCAATTTAAAGTATGGTGAAATTATAGAGTGATACACTTCACCACCCCCCTAAAATAGTATATTCTCTCATAAAAAATATCCTACAATGTTATAGTCTTCAGTGAGGTTAGGGGCCAGAAAATACGCGGATAAGATTGTCGTTGCAACAGAATACCCCTGCTCCAACAGTGCCTAGACATCATAAATGAGGAGAGATGATAGCCAACATGACATCAAAATGGGACTCTTAATATGAAATAAAAATGTTCCAAACATGTATATTAATGTTATGATCTCCTAGAAAACTACCCTCAAGGAATAACCCACATCATGGGCTGCCATTGCACCCAAATCTTAAACAAAAACAACTACGCTGCATCACAAAAATCATAATAGCAACTTCCATAGAGGTCGTCCAGCAACAGAATTAGACCCCTGGACTAGGAGAATATATTCAATACCTCCACCCCTAAATTCATAAATTCCCTATAAATTTATGGCATTCTTTCATCAACCCTAGATAATCCTCATCCCACAAGGCTGGGGAAATTTATATGTCAATTGTCTTCATCAAATTCATTATCCTGTGAAAATGGTTGGAAAAAATCAGCGGTGATTCTAGATAACCTCAAACCCAATGGGTTGGGGACATATAAATGTTCAATTATAATGAAAACCCCAAATAAACCAAGTCCCACAGTGATAGGGTCATATTTATCACTATCAGCACCACAAAGGGAATCAATATTCAAAAGGTTAGAAAGAAGATATTGATGGTCAACATCCCACAAGTTCCTCCTACTGCAAGCAAGACCTTTGTTGGTTGGCACTCATTCCGAAACCCTGACTAGAAATTCTCTCAAGGTCACCAATCATAAACTCAAATTCGAGGAGCATATGGTGAAATAAATTAGGCCCAGTCAGGGTCTCAATCCAAAACAGCTTAATAAGGACAAGGGTTCAAATAATAACCCTAATGAAAGCCTTATAGAATCGTATTTCCATATGGAAATAAATGAAACAACTATAATCGATCGATATACCTATGTTAACATCATATTTGTTAACATGGAGGAAATGGATCAAGATTTGGATGCATAGGGCCGCAACATGGAAGACATACCCTAGGAGGAGGGTGATTATGATGCCCTAAACAAGGTTGCACGTACCCAGAATTAAACAAGGTTCCAAAATTTGGAACCACCAAATAATGATTTTCCATATCTTTGGTGGAATATGTATAAAGATAAAGGGAAAAAAGAAACTTCTCAAAGGTTTCCATCTTTGGAAGAGAGATTATCGTAATGTGAGATTGAAATACATGCTCTTTGGAAGCCCAACGAAGAACTACTCTGAGGAAATATTCCCATTGGGTATCATCTCCAACTAGAGGTGAACATTCTCACTCCTATAGTTGGTTCACTAACTAGAGAAGTTTCTGAATATTTGATTGGATCTGGGTCTACAAATTCCAATCATATAAATGAGAAATCTAGGAATGATCAAGACTCCCCCGCTACGATTACATGCTCTAACTCCCCAAGGACACTCTTTAGTCATAGGAAAAAATAAAGAATTAGTGGGAGATAAATGTGAGGACACCTTATCAGCCACCACCCTCTCCCTACAGATGGGAGGTGGCTCAAATAGTAGTTTTTCCAAAATTTATCACTTCTATTGAATCCATGAAAACTCTAATGAAAACCATGGAAGGGATAAGCATTCATGTGCATCATGATAAGAATCCATATCCCGAATGGGAAGATGATACCCTCCCTCCACCCAACTTTGTTAATTCTACCTTTTCTACCTTCAATGGTGTAGGTGATCTAGAGAAGCATATCACACACTTTGTGTCCTAATGTGGATTATTGATGGGCCCTCGGGACTAGTAGGAGGTTACCAAACTGAGGTGTTTCATATATAAATTGAAAGGGACTACCTTCATTTGGTATTGCAGTATGCCTTTAGGATCAATCATAGGATAAAAAGACCTTCTTCATCGTTTCCTTTAACAATTTTGTTCAACACTGAGGAAGACAATGATCAATGACCTGAAGAATTAAAAGAACTGTGAGAATGAAAGGGTGTATGAATTCATAGTAAGGTGTAAGAGTATGACCTATTCACTAAGCATTTCATCTCTCATAGGAACAAATACCAGAACTATGTGCTGAAAATATCAAGGATGAGCTATAGACACCCTTAATCATCATAAAATATCTAGGTGGATTCAAAGTTCTCGATTAAACAACACATAGTCTTGAAGAGGCTATTAAAAAAACCCGATATAAATCTTGGTCCATTCCCGTAGCACATGGAAAAAATCTTGGAAGAGAAGAAGTTGAAGCTATCACCCTCAAGCCCACAATAGTCCAAGAACATAGGAAATCTCCAAACCACCCATCACCTTTTGCTGACCGATAATAGAAACATAATCTCCCTCGACTGAAATCACATAGAAACTAGGACCACATAGGATTTTAGGAATGGGTTAAAAAGGTGTACCCCTTTTGAAATGAGAAAGTTTTAAGCTACTTCTTGGGATCCATGGAGAAAAACATGCTCACAGTTCTATAGCCTAGGAATCCTGATGAAATCAACCTCACTGATCATCCTTATTACTTCCCTTTCCGTAAAATTCTAGGCCATAATATCCAATTCTGTTTTGTCTTTAAGGATTATCTTTAAGGCATGGTCAACACTGGAAATTTGACATTATACGGTCATCCAGAAGATATGTATTTCATAACAATTTCTCAGAAAGAGGAAGTGGAAAGATGATAGAAATTTCATACTAGGAAATAACAGAAGTTTGATAGTTAGATGACTCATAAAATAGTTGATCGTGCTCATGGATCCCTAAGAAACCCAGTTGCAAAAACACACAACAGCTCCACCACCCAAAATTTAGAAGTCATATGTACCTCCCAAGGGTGGGCATGACCACCAGAATTAGGAGTAAATAATAGAGGAAGAGTAACATTCTACTCCAAATCAGACTCTAACTCTTGAATATTTCTTCCCTACAACATTTATGTCACGGATACTACCCCACCAAAAGGAATACTGATCAGGTGAAGAGATCTTATTTGGTTCCATAAATATGATATAATTGATGAACCCTATATCCGATGATGTGTACACCCCAAAATATAGTTTTGACTCATATAATATGGGAATGGGAGGTCTCATGCACTGAAGCTGAGGATATATGTGAAAGATCACATATGGAAAGAGTCATTATCCTAGTCGTATCCCCACAGAAGAAACACATGTAGTTGAGACCCAAGGGAAAGAATTTCAGTGTGTTCAAAGGAAGAAGGGAGGTTCCTCATAGCCCTCTAGTAGTCACCCGCACCCTATTTCCTTGCATGACCACTTAATAGTGGTTAAACTTGATCAACAAAGAAAATGGGGAATGCCAACAAAGCATATTCCACTGGCAGAAGATACTCCCTCAACCCCCATGAAATCCCTGGGTCCATTGACCTCAGCTACACCACCTTCTAAACTCCATGCCCAAGAGTGGCATCATATCAGGAAGAGATGAACTTTGAAACAAAATTATGATGTTCTAAAATAGATATCTATAATCCGAACCAAGATATTAATCCTTGATTCATTTTTTATTTCAAGAGAACTTAGGGAGGATCTTATTGATGCTCTCAGAAGCCTATAAGAATATGGGACAAAAGTCACAGCGGTCAAGGCCTATCAAGTGGAGGCCATGTCTTTAGGATGTCATGTCACCATATTAGTCACTAATCAAGATCATAATGAGTACATATAGGGACACATCAGACCCTTGTACATCTTAGGAAAACTCAATAACGTCAACATCTAAAGGGTGTTGATTGATAATGGATCTTGGATCAATCTCATCCCATCCAGAGCCATCTGACATTTTGGGTATAGAGAAAAGACTTATCCCCTACAAATCTATCCATCTTGGGATAAAATAAGTGTTAGAAAAGTCCCCTTGAGAAGATTAAGTTGGATACCCAATTTTGGGAGCTCACATTTGATGTTGGGTTCATGGTCATCCAGAAAGACACCACATATAATGAATCTCTTGGAAGGGCCTGGCTCTACAGCCACTTGATTATACCATTAACATGCTATCAATGTTTTAAGTACCCCATCAATGTCCATGCTAGCATACTTCTTAGAGAAAATTCCCCCATAGATACTTGTGGATCCATATATACTGATGCAGACTTTGACAAGATGGGAGTCAAAAAACTCAAGGGAGATGATGTTATACAGGTTCTCACCCAAAATGGTTTACAGACCACCCATGTAAATCCCTAGAGTAAGATGGATGCGAATTATGTGCTCCCCATAAACAAGGTTGAAATAGCAGACCTAGTCCCAGAGGTCCAGGCCTCTCTTATCCTTATAGATAATAATCCTTAGTATATCTATTATACAACACAGAGGAAATGGGATGACTCAGAGTTAGAAGAATATAAGGATTATATTAGAAACACCCCTCCAGTATTTGAGGAAATTTTTTCCACCCCCATAGATGAATGATGATAGATAAACATAGGGATAGAGGAAGACCCATGACCGACCTTGACTAGCACTTCTATGACTCTCGAAGAGCAGGAGATATATATCTCATTCCTAGAGAAACTATTATATGTGTTTTTATAGAACAATAATGAAATTCCTTCATTGAATCTATATGTGGATATGAACCATCTTAGACTACCCAAATAGAATCAGGTCTTCAAGAAGACAGCCAAGAGAATGCACCCCTATCATGTTAAAAAATGGAGGCAAAAGTCGACAAGTTGATCAAATCTAGATTTTTATAAAAAATGAAATACATGAAATGGATTTCTAAAAACATCCCCATCAATAAAAAAGAATGGGAAGATTGGTGTATGAATTGATTATAATGACCTTAATCAGAATTTCAGAAAATATTATTTCCCATTTCTGATCACATAACTCTTGATCGACACCATTGCTGGCTTCCAAGATCCTTCCATCATGGACTAGTACTCATGGTACAATTAGATCAAAATAGAACCCAAGGATGAAGAATCCACCACCTTCCAGGCAGCCCAGAGTTTATTCTGTTACCAGTTCATGCCCATCGAATTGAAAATTTTTGGATCCACACATAAATGTTATAGGTATCACATCTTTAATCTGTTCTTGGGATGTATAATTGGGTGTTATGTTGACAACCAGATCATAAAATCCCAATAGCGATGTGAACACATCATAGATATCTGAGAAATATTTTACATGTTGTGACAACATATTCTAAATATGAATCTTCTAAAGTGTTATTTTGGGGTAACATTAGGTACAGTCCTAGGTTTTGTGATACATCACCACCATATAGAGGTTGATTCAGATAAGACCAATGTTGACCTAGAAATTTTTCCCCCAAGAATCTAAATGAACTGCGGGGGGGGGGGGGGTCCAATGGAACCACACCTATATTTGGCGATTCATATCCAACCTATCTAGTAAAGATCTCCACATCACAAGTCTAATGAAGAAGGGGGTCTCCAACCAATGGGATGATGAATGTAAAAAATGTTTCAAAAATATCAAATAGTATCTACTACACCAACCAGTTGTGATGACTCTAGTGGAAGAGAGACCACTCATCCTATTTGTGGCCTACATGGATTGCAAACTAGGAACCCTCCTTGCACATAATAATGACATGGGGAGAAAGAATAGTCTTTACTACCTCAGTCAGAATATGATGGGTGCCAAGATCAAATATTATAATGTCGAGAAGAACTTCATTGCACACATATTCATGGTGAAAAAGATGAGGCATTACCCGAAGCACTGCGAGTTCCACCAGGTCTCATGTTTTGAACTGCTCAAGTATATCCTTGGTTTCCTTATGTTGATCAGGAACTTGGCTCTATGAGATACCATTTTTTAGAATCATGACATTCAATTCATATCCCAAAAGTCAATAAAAGGGAAAACACTTACTGACTTCCTGGCGGCACACCCTGCAATAGAAAATATACCAGAGGACTCCAAACTCCCAGATGAAGATGTCTTTTTTTCCAAAACACTCCCCAGACATGCGATATGTAGTTTCATGGCAGCACCTAGAGTCCTATTGGTCCAATAATAGAAAACCCAAAGCTCTATCAGGCTGGACTTGGGGTAATATTTGCCTCTATATACAATAAAATTCATCCCTTCTCTTTCATACTGTCTAAAGGCTGCATGAACTATGATGATGAATACCAAGACCTCATCACTTGGTTGGATCTAGATTTACAGCACACATAGCCAACCTAAACATTAATAATGATTTCAAACTGGTGATAAAGAAGATCAATAATGAATATTCCATCAAAAATGAAGAACTATCCCCCCTTAATGGCTATGATAGGGGACTAATGGCATAATTACCCATTGAGCCCACATTGCATTATATTCTCTGATCATAGAATGCTCGTGCCGACACATTCTCTAATGCAGGGAACATGTTGGCAGAATTTGATAAAGAGTACGCAAACTTCCACACAACACATTGATGAATGATCTCATCAATCATCATATGTGATATGAAAGAGATCAATCCGGTCAGTACTGCCCCCGATCATGATGAACCAATGACCTCCTCATGGTGGATGGATCCTATAATCAGTTATCTTTGGGATCAAATTATACTTACAAATCGTGCTGGAAATGAATAGATTTAGCACAGGGTAGCAAACCTCACATTTTAGGATGGCCCAAATGATCCTAAAATCTTATACAAGCATGGTGTATATAGAATTCCATTCAGGTGCATAGTAGAATAAAAAATCTTCACCATCATGTAAGAGGTCTACATAGGCTCCTACGGTGCCCGCCAATCTAGAACTAGGCTCTCACACCATATCATAAGGTTGGGATATTTCTGGAAGACCCTAATACAAGATTGCGTGGAATTAACCAGAAAATTTCTCGCATGCCAAATTCATGAAAACTTCATCCATCACCCCCTAGAATTATTTTATACATCTAAATATTATTTTCCATTTACTGTTTGTGGGAAGGATGTTATGGGACCATATCCCCCAGCCACTGAAAAGCAGTGCAAGCACACCCTTACTGCTACTGACTTCTTCTCTAAATGGGATAAGGTGATACCCCATAAGGAATTCGGAATGAAGAATACCATAAACTTTATAAAGTCCCATATAATCACGAGGTTGGAGTCCCTCACATGATATTGACATAAACCAGAACCAACTTCTATTCTATGGAGTTGAAGAAGCTATACCAGGAGAACATCATTGAATCCAATCACTCGTCTCACTATCAAGAGGTGGTAAATGAACATATAATGGCATTCACTAAGACCATATCAAACACACTCAAGAAGATGGTGAACAAGGATAAGAGTTATTTTATAGAAATACTCTATATACTATATAGGCCTACCGTACAACCACACATACTGATATAAAAGCAACACCATACTCATTAGTGTACGAGACTGAGGAAGTGATACACATAAAGGTCCAGCTTACCTCACTCCCAATAGCCATTTAAGAGAAACTCTAAAATGATGAATAGTAATAAAAACAACTAGATGATTTAGGGTGACTATATGAGAAGATATTGCTCACACTACACAACATTGAGATCCACTAGAACCGAATAGCATGAGCCTTCAACAAAAAGTTCAGCTCCTTTCGTTCCTCCAGGGAGAACTAGTTCAAGATCTCAGAACCCCAATGATATTGGGAAATAATACCCCAAAGTTGGAACCCAAGAGTGAGGAACCATACATCATATATAAAGTCTATCATAACATATCCTATTCACTAGTCACCATAGATGGGGAGCATGTCACACCACCCACCAATGAGAGATTTCTCAAGAATTACTTTGCATAATTTCTAGTAATAGGGAATCCGCAATGGTGTATATCCCATAATTTACCTTTCTTCATGACATTAATCTACATAAAACGCCTTTCACACAAAAATAAATTGTGCATGTGCGTCATCATTGCATGACATTAAACTGCATGGCTTCCCTGAACTACATACGACATTATTCTCATTTCCAATGGGATATGTAGGGCAGTCATGATCCTATATCTTGGCCCAACTACAACACAACATTAAATACCCATATCCTATCCTCTATGCCTATGAATAGTGTGAGGGACCCTTGTCAATCCTTTTTTCTCTCACTGATCATAGCTCACACGAGCTTTGGAATTCTGGTAAGGGATTCTGCATACACATAACAGGGTATGAAGGCTAGGGGTGAAAATGTTTCCTCACCACATGATGTTAACCTGAATGGTCAATGTCCTTTAGATGACATGAAACTATACGCACCTATAGACCTCACCCAAGAGGGAACCCATAACTAATGTCGGTATCCTATGACACTAGTACTTCCAGAACTACATACGTCTTGATTCCCTTCCATATGGGATACATAGTGTTGACCAGACACTTCGTCTCTGGGCCTAGCTACAATCCTTCCCTGGGAACATATAGAAAACCATGGGCCTTCATGTCCCTCATTCACACCAGGTTATAAAATTTTGTGTCATACATACTCATCTGGAGGGTATTCCCCCTCACATATTTACCACAGGATGATAAACTGCATAGTTCTCCAAGAACTATGTATGGATTTGTTCCTATCATCACCAAATACATAGTGATTCCCAAAACCCTATTTTTGTGCCTATCCATAGTATTATCTTCTTTTCACACAATGGGATCCAATTTCGTTACCACTATACAATAAACATTATGCTCAATGTCCTTACCACAAGACATTAAATTGGATGGCCAATGTCCTTACCGAATGACATAAAACTACATAGACCCGTAAAATCCATCTCCACTCATGTTGGGTGAACCAGGTCCTTACCACGTGACATTAAACTACCCAAAAATTCATATCTTCTGCATGACAGTAAATTTCATGGTTCTTGTAAAAATACTTGTGGCTAGATTTTCACCCTTTTGGGATATGTAGGAATGCCCCTACATTTAATCCTAGAGTCCAACCCTAGGTCCAATAAAACCATCCTTCTTTTTTTCATCTTGGCCTGAGCTCCTTTCAAGGATGTATGGTGTGGTGTAGATCTCTTTGGTCTTCATTCATGTTATGTTTGCTCTATCACACCATTCACATCCCCTTTGAGACCTAATCCCCCAACTTTGTCCTTAATGTATGACGTTAAACAGAACAGAATTATAAGAACTAAATGTAGCCTGATTCTCACTCCCTTGAGATATGTATTGATGCCTGGATATTGAATCCTAGTACTAGATACAATAGTTAACCATATATAATTATGTCCTTGAAGTTTGGTCCAGACATGCGTAGAGTACCACTAATTCCAAGAACTATGTAGACTTTGATTCCCAACTAGCTAGGATACATAGGTAACATCCCTGTGGTTCAAGTATGATGTTTCATGGTCCTCATCTATTCTAAAATCATCCCATCAGTTCAACTTCATCCTCAATACATGACATAAAACAACATGGAATACCTTCGGCCTTACTGCATGATTATAAACTGAATGGAATTCTGAAAACTATGAATGGCTTGATTTCTATCATCACAGGATATGTAGTGATGATCTTACCCCTAATTTTGGTCCCATCCATATAATTTTATTCCATTCACAATAGGTAATCCTTCATCCTTACTGCACGACTTAAAACTGTATGGGAATACATCTTGACTGCATGAAATTAAACTAAATGTGGCTCTTAGAACTGTGTATGGATTGATTCTCATCTTCATGAGATAAATAGTAATTCCCATACATTTTTACATCAGTCCCAACCACTGGTATAACCACCATTGGCCCCATTGGCTTGAGTTTTCTTGGAATGATGCATGGTTTGGCTGAGAGCTCTTCGGTCTTCATTCATGATGGGTTGCTTCATGACACCACATTGCACATCTCCATTAGGGACTATATCTTACAGTCAATATAACATGAATTTAAACTTTCCACATATGTCCCTAATTCATGACATTAAACTGTTCCACATCTCCCTTACTACATGATATTAAGCAGCATTTAAGTAAGTCCTTTATGCATGATGTTAAAATGCACGGTCCTTCAAGAACTGCGTGTGGATTGATTCTCACTCTCATGAGATACGTAGTGACACCAACGTTTTCATCCTTGGACCTAGCATTATCATTACCTCCTTTTATTTGTTCTGAAATCCTTACCACCAAACGTTAATCTTAATGGAGATTAATGTCCACATCAATTCTGGAGGGGTCACCTTCGTCCTTACCATATGATGTTAAACTACATGGAATCTTCCAATAACTATGTATGGTTTGATTCTCATTCTCATGGTATATGCAGTTATTACCAAGTCCTCGTACTGAAGCCTAGAAGTGACATCTCCACCTTTCACATCAGATACCAAATCCTTATTGTATGACATTAAACTACATGGAAGAGTCCTCACCGCAAGAGTTTAAACTGCATAGTGGTTTATCCTTACTGCATGAATTTAAAATGCACGGAATAACATCCCAAATATATAAAGAAAAATTGTGTAGGTCATCATCTATCACCCCTTTTTATCAAAGTACCACAAGATCCTTACCCTGGCCAACCAGAGAATAGAGTGGTTCCACTATATTCTGAATAACCCTAAACCCATAATCCACACATCATGATTGGTGTCTCTCAGATCACCATAGTCATTAATTTCCCTTGTAAAATATATCTAAATTCAAGGACCCTTTTCCAGACTATGCAGACATGCCTACGACTCCTGTATATGCACATTTTTCTATAAACCACATGCATCACTCTGAAAAAAGAATTTCCAATCCCCATAAGCCTAGACATCCTTGATGTAGCAGAACTCAACATCTCATTATGTCTGAACCACTCCTAGTATGATTTTCCCTTATCAATTTTCATGATCTGAGGAACTGAAGACATGATTTACAAACATCTCCATCGCCCACTCAAAGGGATTTTGGAGTACTATTGACCCTTGGTAATCTAATGAGCCTCTTGTGTAACATCCGCATAATAAGTCCAAATGGAATGAACCTAAACTTCTCAAACATTGGTAAAAAATATTCTACCATAACCTCTAGAACATAATTGTCCAAATTAAAAGTCTTTAAACTAAAAATGAATGAGACAAATGACTTGTCAGGTCAAAACCCCACAAAGGGCAGCCTGAGAAAAAGTCAAGTCTTCTCCCTCTAAACTCGTCACCTTTAGAGTTAGAGGAAAAATAAGGGAACAAGTAAATAAGGCATAAATATCATAGGTTCTATTATGTATCAATAGTAAAATCCAAGCTATGCTCTCTAGATCCCCTAGTCTAGGAAGAAATAAGATTGTTGATTCATCAAATATCCTCTCCACAATAATATTTTAGACAGTTTGTGGCACAACTTTTAATGTGCTTGAACCTTTATAAGATCTTACATTTTCCATATATCCCACCTCATGTTTTCAAGTATCTCAGGTTATCAGTAATATTTCATTTCCCATGAAGAGGAAAAGTGATATCTTTTCTTGGTCGTGCTATTTATGTGAGGGATCAGACACACCAACAAGTGAAATCTTGGCCCGGTGTAATGGTATTTCTAATTATTATGAGCCTGACGTTATACCAATAGAATCTAGCACCCCATCGTGTTATAGGTTCCCTCTGGGGTGAGTATCCCATACATTCCCCATGACCTAAGCACTTTGGACTGTGATTTACAGTCTCTATATTAGACTATCCATGTGAAACTGATATCATCGATGTAGTGTCACCATGTTTTTTTACCCATTCACAAATCCGGAATGCGACCCTTCATTCATGAACCTTTTAATGGGTCACACATTAGGATTTGAAACCACAAGGCATAATGGTTCGAGTTGTTCAACTAAGAGCTAATTTTTCTTAGGGTGCTAGAACCCTTCCTGGATACCCTTCCATCCATACCCAACTTCATCATCTTGATGTTTGAGCCTTCATAAATGTTTCATAGCCCAAGAATGGAAAAAATATCTCTCTGGTTGCTTATGTTATTGATGCAAGGGATCATACCCATCAACTGGAAACATCTTGGCCTAGAGTAAAGGGCCTCCTAATCTTTTTCAGTCCAAATGGCACAATGGAATAACCTGACACACCCATAGTGACAAAGGACATACTCGATATGTCTACCACATTCCATATTACATGGATTAAACTTTTGGATTCTAACTTACATCACCCACATTCCAAAAATATAGGCGGACCTAGATACCCAAGTATTTTTTCCATCAACCATATTCACCACGTAAAATCAATCATATCTCTTGGAAAAGAGTGGATATTATCTTTTCTTGTCCATGATTTTAATGAATAAGGGATTTAACCCTCCATCTTAAAGTATATATCCCTTTATATAAAAGGAACACATATCCTCATGATCCCTATTAGTTCTATGATAGATCACATCACCCCATAGTGTTTTAAGTAATTTTTAGCATGGCATACCCATATTCCGTGAATTTTCAAGCTAAAATCCCCTAAACTAAAGAAATAGTTGGTCCGAGCAAAAATACCTTAAACTAAAGTGATAAAAGGTCCATGCTAAAAGACGATAAACTAAAGCAACAGAAGGTCTGAGATAAAAGAACCTAAAATAAATCATGTGATAGTTGTCATGGTGCCCTCTATAAAGACCTATCATTCTTGACATTCTCTCTACATATATGAAATGTACTCATCCTTCCGGACATATCTCATGATCTAATGATTCCCCCACACATCAAACATTCACGCTCATATATTGAAATGTAAGAGATGGAACCACACAACAATTTCTAATGCAATATAATTTAAAATAACAATATGAAGAAAGGTATTGGATCGTAAACTAAACTCATCCATTCATAGTATTGAAGGGAGGGATGAATCATTTTTTTTGAAGTGTCTGAAAAAACCATAACAAAAATGGGTTGTACTAAAAAAGTATGGTTTTTGGAGCAAGAAAAATACTAAAGAAAAATATGATCAACAAAACTAGAAATATCAAAAAGGGTTTGGTGAGACAAGTTAATCTATCATTGATGTACCTCCCTCACTTCTTCCTCTACCTCTTTCTATGGATTATTAACATTGAATTGAGTAGTCATCTCTTCAACCCTCCTATGAGCAGTTGACAAAGAATGTGATGATGTTGAAATATTAAAATTAAAATGATCAATCATCTCTTCATGCCACCATATATGAACCATCCAAGCATCTAGTTGGTCTTACAATCAAGACAATAGCAGAAAAACCATCTCCAATACCTTCGTCACCTATTTCAATTGTTGGGTGAGGGATGACACATTTTTATAATCATGCAAGATCTACTCATGTGGAGCCAAGTCTCTCCATGTTAAAATGATCTGTTTGATAATTTAAAATAGAGGCTACCGATCAAAAATATCTTCCCCCAGATCATGGTATATTTAGTGAAGCCACTCCCCTTGATGATAGAATGTATCTATAGGGGTCTTAATAATCAATGACTGCATACTCTCCCAGACCAGCCTACGACATGACTAATCCTCAATAGCTGATGATGTAGGTATGGAAGAAGTATCACCAACAAGTCAAATTAATGATGAAATAGGATAAGAGTCCTCATACATCCCCATTCAATAGGTTAATCATCTGTATTTTTCATGGGAGAATATATTTCCTCAAACAAATTTGGTCTACTGTCTAAACAACATTCATTTGAGCAAAGTTTTTTCCTGGATGCCTCACCCAAATCCACAATCAGATTCATCAATTACAATGATATAAGAGTCAGCAATGAAAGAGGAATGTCCACATGATATATTGGTTGTCCAAATAAACCAGTAGGATAAGTCATTATCCAACCTCTAGAATATTCATAGGTGAGGAAAGAAGGACCATTAGCCGGAAGAAATATTATTATAGCCTATATGTCTTCACTAGATAACATCTTCAAAATTTGGTGGATGATGCCAAGATTTTGTTTCCCACGAAAACTGGACAAGGGAATGGGGGATAATCTTTTTATATATCCTAATTGTTGAGAAAATCGATGTGGTGATTATGGTTTATAGATAAAAAGATTTTCTACCCTAGCTGTATGGACTCTATCCTGAAGGGAAACCTTATAATATCTCTCATTAAGAGATCCACTACAATCATAAATGATTGAACTAGAATGTATATGTATGGTAGAGAAGTAAAAATTGTTATATCAACAAAATTAGCCTCTAACCTCTCCATGGGTTAGGGGAATAGGCCTAACTCCATAGGCATAAAGTAGTACATGGTAGGATATGGGGTCCAAAATCTAGGAAGTATTATAGTACTCATAGAAATTAAAGTGATCCCCAGTCCAACCAAATAGGAATTAAATGGGACCACCAATTCTATAGGGGTTTTTGCCTTGATGGATATGTCCAAACATCTAGTAAAGGGGTGGAAGGAATGGCACTTACATGTTGAGACTTCTTCCCTCTATTTGTGCCACCATCACCAGGGTGTTAATGAGGATGTAGAAGCATGTATATTTAGTTGGGAAGAGCTATCCATTTAGAAACATGGCTGGAAAACCTGCTATCCTAAAGTTTGGAGAAACATCCATGTTCACTCGATAGCCCCAGGATGTATGATCCCCATCTTCTAGAATGACCAAATATGATCCAACATTATCTCGAACATGTTGGTATGGAAACCAACGAGGGTGAATGATTCTTAGTTTGACCCCACTACTACATTGAAAAATCATGATCCAGTCAGTGAAGAAAATAAGCAAGAATACTATGATCTCTCTCCCTAGTCTCTTACTCGTGAGGAAAATCATATCTTTCTCTAAATATAGAGTCTATAGATGATCATCCGAAATGATTTCATTAGAGAGGAACTCATAATACATCTCTCCAAGAGGTGGAATGCTTCCCAACTAATGAATATCGCACAGAATGATACCCAACTCACCATGGGGAAGGTGTAATGTGTTGGTCCTAGGGCACCAGTGGCTGATGATTTCACAAAGGAGGTCAGTCTTGTGAATACTCGTAAATTCCATGTAATTATTTTTTTATTAAATGGGAATTTTACGAGTCTGTGAAAATTGACGGTGCATGATTCCAAGACCCTATTTTCCTAGAATGAATTTCTAATCTTTTTTCAGGTACATTCATTAAACGTTCTAGTAGGTTTTAGTAACTTTTGAAATAGTGCTCAGAATTGAAATATGAGGGCATCGTTGAACTCATAGTTCCGATATTCCCTTAAGGATACCTTCATCTCGATCACAGTGGGTCAAGAGTGAAAGATAATTTCTTGTGATTTTTGTGAAGAAATAAAATAAAAGAAAAATTTCTAACATTTTTATTTCTAAAACCCCTCAGCATGGGTTATGGTGGTGGGGACCACCCAAGCCTAAACCTCCCACGTGGGTGTTAAGAGGTGGGGACAAATTGAACTAACCCCCTTTTCAATTGAAAGGAGGGGACCACCCGAACCCCTTTAATGAGAGAAAAACTCACAACTCCTCCAACTTTTATTATGCCAACACAAATCAATTTAATTGTCCCAATTAAATGAGCTAATTAATGGTGCAAACGTAGTACATTAATTGTTCCAACTTTGTTGTTACAACTGAATTTATTTTGATAAACTTAAATTAACAAGTTGGCTATTTCATATTTTGGTGGAATTGGGAGAGGGGAAATATTGGAGGATTATTCTCTCCAATGAAGAATGCATTCTCCAACAAAAAACACGCTCCCCAATGAAGAATTATCTCTCCAATGGGGAATTTATTCAACGACAATGGACTAATGATCAAGGAAACACTGACGTCACCAACATTCACCTATCCCCAACGACATTGTCTCCTTTATCACGACCTCCATCAACAAATCTATGAGGTAGGGTTTTTATTATGTGTGATTATGGATTCCCATGATCTTCCCTTCTAAATAAAAAAGGCAGATCAATTCTCTAACTAGTTGATCTATGTATTATTTATTTTTCTATGGTTTTGGGAATAATCCTTGTCGGGGGATGTAGAGTTTAACGTTCTTAATTCTAGGTTTTTTAGACACTTTCTACCGCTCTAACGTGGAGGTTGCGGCCCAAACAACATGGCCCGACCCCTCAGTCGTTCTTCATTTTTGGTGTGTTCTTCGTGATGGAAGAAGGCAGATTTTGCTCCATGATAACGAATTAAGAGTGGTCGGCCGAACCGGCCGCCGATGAAGGCGCGGCGCATGACCACACTATGCGGAGAGGATGAAAGGCCATCCAGACAGCCATGGAGGATCACCGCACCGTGGACACCCCTCTCCACCACAGCCGCCCCACCGGACAGCGGTCTCTGCTGCCCCGTGGCCTCCCCTGCTCCATGGCCCCACGCCGCCCCCGACCTCTACAGCCCCTCATGCCTTCGCGACCTCTGTCGCTCCATGGACCAGCGACCTCCGCGGCCTTCACCACCCCATGACCTCCACTGCCCCGTGGCCCCCGTAGCCTCCGCGACCTCCGCGGCCCATGCAGCCTCTGCCGCCCCGCGACCCCCATCGACCCCGCTGCCTTCACGGCCTCTCGTAGCCCTCTAGGGCTCCATGCCTCCCCACGCCACTCTGCGACTATACCATGCCGCCCAGGCCGGGCCGACCAGCATGAGCTGGACCACCCAACATGGGTCGGGCTTCCCAGTGCGGGCCAGGCCACACAGCGAACTGGGTCGGGCCCATCAGGTCCAGCCAGGTCTCCCTAGGCTGGGTTTGAGCCAGGTCGGTTTGACGAAGTCGGACCGGACCCAGACCCACTTCGACCCATTTACGCTCTTTTAGCAATAACATTGGAACTCTGTGTTTGTTTGATAAACCGTCTATGGTGTTAGAAACCTTGGAGTGAGACGACCCCTTTGGTATATCCCACATTAGTTTAGGATAATGTTGGGGTACGTTTGGGTTGGATCGAGCATGAATACAACTGGGCCCTCAGGACTAAAAGGCTAATAACATACAAACCGGGCATCCGATTGACGCACCTTGTATCGTGTTGAGACCCCTATGATGTGGTGGACCTTTGGAATACTTTTTTGTGGGACTATGTGGCAGTTGGTGTATTGACCTATGGATTGGGGAGCGATTCTCCCAAACATGATACAGACGGAACCCTGTGACTAGTAGAGACTTGACGACTGCTAACCTTTTTGACTCGGAGTGACTTGACAGGACCAATGGGGAGAGCCTTTGTGTGACGCAGCAGAGCCATGCTGGGGAGCTCCTCTATGTGACACGGTAGACCCATGGTACTCGACAGGAGGAGTACCTCAGTAGGCCATGAGGTGGAGCACCTCTTTGTGACACGACAGGCCCATGGTACACGAAATGAGATGTACCTCAACATGTCACGAGGGGGAGAACATATGTGTGATGCGGTAGACCCACGGTGGGGAGTGCCTCTATGTGATGTGGCAGACCCACGATACTCGACAGGAGGAGTACCTCAGTACTCCAAGGTTAGTGTTAAACACATCTATGTGACGCAGAAGACCCACTATACTCGATAGAGGAGGGGTTCTCTAGCAGCCGAGGTGTTAGATGATGTGACTAGGGATGTTACTTGTTACTACTACTAGAATAAATCTTGGTGTGACATGAGCCTTATATTTGTGGTATTATTTGTTTTGTGGAATAGTTGGGCATTGGGCTATGAGTTGGGCCTCAGGTTTCCTCATGGTTGAGATGGGATTACTTGATAACTTAGGTATATGTATGGGAATATACCTAAGTTGGGTTGACAGTTTTATTCATTCTTTGTGGTTTATCCTTTGTGGATTCTGTGAGACCTTGGGGGTCATGGGGTCCCTACTGAGTATCGTTATACTCACCCCTACATGGAATATGCCTACACCCTGTTGTGCTTGGTGCAGACAACAAACAACACTGACTAAGGAGAGAGTACCAAGACTGAAGGTAGCTCAGAGGTGGAATTAGATGAGTTGTACTGCAGAGATGACCATTCAAGAGTTTTATAAACCCTTCAGGTATAATCCTTCATGGGTGATCACATGAGCTATTCCAGTTTACTTTTACTTTCAGTTTCTTATACTTTCTAGTTAGGCTTGTATTCTGGCCCATTTTATTTACTGTACTAACTATGATTACAATTCATTTTACTTGAGTTCGTATCTTGGTGTGTGATTTTTTGCATGTGTTTATAGGTTATAATGACAATTCCTTCCTAGTTTTAGGGAATATGCCTTCGGTGCTAGTCGCCAGCCCCTAGCCTATGGAAGGCGGGCTTGGGGTAGTCACAGACCGAGCCCCGGGGGACAGGTCACGACAAATTGATATATGAGGAGTCGGTTCTACCGTAGAACATATGACTCTGATATTTATTTTTAATGACAATAGTTTTATCTGTAGTGGGTGTGGTTATGAGTTTAGGGAAACCAGTGTTAGTGTGGCAGCCGACGTATCCATACACCAGGACCCTGACTTTTGATTTCCAACTCAGTACACAAGAACACTGATTGCGTGTGTGTTTTTTAAGAGTTATCTTTGTGATCTCTTTGAAGTCAGATCACCAAGTATAAATTATTGATCATGGTGCACCTGTTTCTTTTCAAGATTCCTCCACGCAGACAGCCAACTAGTGTTCCATGTATAGTATGCCCTGATAGCCCACCGAGCGACGTTGCCTCGGTATAGGGCCCTCTTCCGGTAGAGGCACCAGTGGAGGCATCAGTGGTACCATTACCCATTGGGACACTGACGGCACCGACCCCAATAATAGACAATGCATGCTGCTTGAGCGTGTTGCACAAGTTCCAGTGCTAGAGGCCACCTAGGTTCAAGGGAGATACAAACCCACAGATGGCAGAGAATTTGTTGGAGGCCGTAGTGAGAGTTTTCCAATTGGTAGGGACACCAGCCAATCTCATGGTGATTCTTACCACTTATCTTCTAGAGGTAGCAGCAAGCAGATGGTGGAGCATGATGCTTTAACTTCACGAAGAGGTGATGCTTCCCTAGGTAGACTTCAAGAGCATGTTTTAGGTAGAATTTGTTCTAGCGACTCTTTGCGTCATAATCATACAGAAGCTTCGTCATCTGCATCAGGGTATCATGATTGTGGCTAAGTACTTAGCGAGGCTCACCGACCTCTCATGCTAATCCACTGATAGGGTGCGGGGCCCATTCTTCCAGTCCTGGGCCTTTGAGCAGTGACTCAGGCGGGAGATCAGGGCTTCTATGATATCTCTTAGCATCCTGACATAGGTGGTGGTGTTAGACTGAGCCCTCTTAGTGGAGAGTTTCCCTAATGAGAAATCACCACCAGTGAGACCCACCACAAGACGTCACTTAGTGGAGTCTTCTGTAGCTGATAGTAGATAGATGTCATGGAGGTCTAAGAGGACCAGACCTACAGGTGGATGACCGCATGACTCAGGGTTGGTGGTGTAAGGCTCTCAAGGAAAAGCAGGACAGGCAAGGATCATGCAGTGTTACTCATGCGGTGGGCAAGGTCACATGGCTTGTGACTGTCTGACCCATTGTACGGATGACCAGCAGATGGTCAAGTAACCACCCAAGCAGAGACAGAGGTTCGACCGAGGAGGTCTGCAGGGAGCAGGCAGATGTGGAAAAGGAGTTGGTCGTGCAGCTAGCAGTGAGAGAAGATTTAAGATGTTACCGCCACCACCACCAGGTGGTCCACCCCGACCACAGAGAGAAGGAGGACAGGGGTGATCTTAGCTCCCAACAGCTGAGGCCTATGATCACGGTGCTTTGGAGATGATACGAGGTATGATCTATTTCTACTCCAAATTAGATGCAGTACTTATAGACATAGATTCTTGTCATTATTTTATTGCCACTACCCTCATTTGGAGCACAGAGATTCTGATGGAGCCGCTGGATCGATATTTATGACTAGAGACTCTTACGAGAGCAGATTAGATGATTACACAGTAGTGCCGGTAGTGTGAACTTACTCTAAGAGGCGAGAGCTTCAGATGGGATATCTTAGTAGCGGCGTTGAGGATTTACAACACCATCTTGGGTATGGACTGGTTATCTATAGTCCATGCTCAGATTGACTATATTAGGCACAAAGTGTGGTGTGTCAGCAAGGATGGGACCAAGTTTCCCTTCATTGGCGAGAGGGGAGCCTTTTTAGCACAAGATGGACTTACTCGGAGGACAGTGCAACTGATTAAACATAGGTTGTCTAGCCTTACCCTTGGAGCGGTTGATGTGGAGAGTCCAAGCTATCCTGTAGTGGTGGACCAGTATGCAGATGTCTTCCCTGATGATGTCCCTGGTCTACCTCCTCATAGATAGGTGGACTATTACATTGAATTCTCCCCCAGGATGGCACCGATATCTACACCAACATATTGGATGGCTCCTTCGGAGCTGCGGGTACAGCTGCAGGACTTATAGGGGAAAGGGTTCATCCAGCCCAGTGTTTCCCCTTGCGCAACCCTAATTTTTTTCACCAAGAAGGAGGATTGGAGCTTGAGACTTTGTGTCGACTATGGGGGCCTAAATGAGGTGACTATGAAGAATAAGTACCCACTCTCGAGGATTGACGACCTCTTTGATCATTTGAAGGGATAATAGTGGGTCTCAAAGATAGACATCAGATCAGGCTATCATCAGCTCAGAGTACGACATGAGGATGTATAGAATATGGCTTTCAGATGTCGGTATGGAAATTATGAGTTCTTAGTTATTCCATTAGGTGTGACCAACACTCCAGCAGTGTTCATGGGACTCGTGAACTAGATAGTTCAGCCATACCTTGATCACTTTGTAGTAGTCTTCATCGACAACATTCTGATCTACTCGGCTACTGAGGAGGAGCATGTCTATCATTTGTAGATATTTCTGGACACACTCTGAGAGCCCCAACTTTATGGTAATCTCTCTATGTTCCAGTTATGGATCTTAGAGGTTCACTTTCTGGGACGCATCATCTCAGAGGCTGGAGTTTCAGTAGATCCATTGAAGATTGAGTCAATACTTGCTTGGGAGCCACCTTGGAGTGTGACGAAGGTACAGAGTTTCCTGGGTTTGGATGGATACTACTGGAGGTTTATGCTAGATTTATATAGATTTTTTACACCTTTATCATTATTGACGGAGAAGGGGAAACCTTTTGTGTGGTCGGAGAGATGCCAGCAAAGTTTTTAGGAGTTTAGGAAGAGGCTGACTAGTGCACCCATATCGAGGATACCAGTGGAGGGAATAGGGTACGTAGTCTACTATGACGCATCAAGAACCGGGCTCAGATGTGTCCTGATGTAGGATCGAGCAGTGGTCGATAATGGTTCATGTCAGCTAAGACAACATGTGCAGAACTATGCCACCCATGACCTGGAGTTAGTATCACTGGTCTTGTCCTTGAAGATGTGGCAACATTACTTGATGGGTGAACATTTTACATTTTACTCTGATCACAAGAGTCTCAGGTATATCTTCTCTCAGAAGGACCTAAAACAGAGACAATAATGTTGTCTTGAGTTCCTCCCAGACTATGACTTTGAGATAGTCTATACTCCTAGGAAGGGGAACGTTGTAGTAGATGCACTCAATAGGATATCTGGTATACAACTACTAGGTGAGGCGATGGAGTAGCTGGATGCTTTGTAGATATCATTTGTGTATAAAGATGGAGTATCTTTTCTTCAGTCTCTTACAATCACTCACTCACTTCTTCAATGATTCAGGGAGTTATAGCATAGGGACGCTGACTGTGAGGCTTGACGTTCTCAGTTATCCACAAGATAGACAGCTGATGGATTTTCTGAAGGTGGGGATCACGTCATTCTTTTCATAGGACATACCATGGTACTAGTGTCGCTTTGAGAGGAAGTGTTGAGGGAGTTCCACACATCTTCTCTAGAGGTACATAAAAGAGTTGCAAAGATGTACCAAGACCTCCGACGATAGCAATGGTGGATGGGAATGAAGAAAGCAGTAGTAGAGTTTGTCTCTTGATGCCTCTCTTGTCATCAAGTGAAGGTGAATCATCTGGTACCATCAGGCTTGGTTCAGCCATTAGAGGTCCCAAAGTGGAAGTGGGATGGGATATCCATGTACTTCATGATAGGACTTCCACGTACATCCAGAGGTCATGATTATATCTGGGTAATCGTCGACCGACTCACCACGCCATCCCACTTCATACCGATCAGAGAGAAGGTTTTAGTAGAGAGCTTGGGATGCCTCGATGTGTTGGAGATTGTGTGGCTACATGTTGTAACCTTGTCGATTGTATCCGATCGTGATTCAAGTTTTACTTCCTGGCTATGGAATGGGTTGAAGGAGGCTTTTGGGACACAACTTCTTATTAGCACCACCTTCCATCCTCAGAAAGATGATCAGACTAAACGGACCATTCAGACCCTTGAGGAAAAGTTGCGTGCTTTCATCCTAGACTTCGGTCACAGATGGAAGGATCAATTTACCTTGGTGTAGTTTTCATACAACTATAGCTATCACCCCACCATTAGGATGGCACATTTTTTCACGACCTGTCCTCGGGGCCCGTGTTGTGACTACCCCAAGCCCGCCTTCCATAGGCCAGGGGCTGACGACTAGTACAAAAGGCGTAAATCCCAAAACAAGGGAAGGAATTGCCTTTATAAAAGAAAACAAACACCATAGAGCAAGCAATCAAAAGTAAACACTATGTAAAACTGGGTACAATAGTAAGTGCGGAAAAGTAAGTGGGCCATAATACAAACCCAAACTGAAAGTATTGTACAACTGGAAATAAAGTACATCAACTGAAAAGCAAAGTAGAAACATCGAGACGTACACTGGAAATCCAACCTGAAGGGTGGGTACAGATAGTCTCCTTAGGTCCTCATGTCCAACCGTCTGCTCCGTGTACGTCCCGCCCTGTGGTCTACCTCCAGGTACCGACTTGCTCCACAAGCCTCAACCACGATCAGTGCTGTCTGTCATCTGCATCTAACACAACATAGTGCGGGCATAGCACGTGCAGGGGTGAGTATACGCTACTCAGTAGGGACCCCGAGACCCCTGAAGATCTCCCAGAATCCACGAAGGATAAACCACAAAGGAAAGTTACAATCACAAAATAACAAATAACACTACTTAGGTATATACCCATACATATACCAAAGTCATAAATTATAGTTTGGCTCCAACATCCGAGCCCAAGTTCGATCACATCCACACAAGATAGGACAACCCAATCCACATAGGAAAGCACAACCCAATCCACACAAGAAAGCACAACCCAATCCACATAGGAAAGCATGTCAATCATATCGAAAATATTGATTGAAAGTCATGACTTAGCTCACACAGGTATACTTCTTCGTAAGGTTATAGAGATGATCAGATGTAGCCACCGATTCATCTAAGCTGGGACACATGTAGGATATAAGACCAGTTAAGTTGTCGGCCCACAAAGGATACAAGACCAGCCACTATGTCGGACCCACGTAGGATACAAGTACAGAGTCAAATACTGCCGGACCCACGTAGGATACAAGAACAGTAGTCAGGAACTTCCGGACCCACGTAAGATACAAGAACAATAGTTATCTCTGTCGAAACCATAGAGGATTTTAGTATGGTCATCGTCACTGCCTAACCCACAGAGGATCCCTATACAGTCGTCATCGTCGTCGCAGTCGCAGCAAGCTCTAGGGTTCCCGCACACAACATTCTCATTTCCGGGAGGGTCTGCTCCACGAGCCAAGGGGGTCGATACATCAACTGACACGTATTCCGGATTTGATGTATCCCAATGTCCCGTCTCGACAAAAGGAACTCAACGCGACAGATGGCACATCAATCAAACGCTTGGTCTGAGAGTTATTGGAGGGCCTCGGTTGGTTTTTAAGTCAAAACCAACCCGACCATACTCCAACTATGTCCAAACCTCGAGCGGAGTAAGATAAAAGGTCTGTCTCACTAAGATGAATCCAACATAGTCGATGGAACGTCAATCAGATGACCAGAGCTCAAGCTATAGGCATTTCTGCTCTAAGGGCCCAGTTGGTTTCATGTTCAAACCAACCGGGACATACACAAATTTCTTCAAAACCTTGAGTTTAATATACCGAAATGACCGTCTTGATCCAAAGATCACATCACAACTGACGGTGAGTCGATCAAAATTTCGTAGCCCACGTTATGGGCATTTGAACGAACCAGTCTGATTTTAGGGGGGTTCGGGCCTCGACCGACCCGACCTAGAACCCCCTGGGTCGGCCCGAACCGGGTTGACCCGACCCAGTTCTGGGTCCAGCCCACTAAGTCGCGGCCAAGCCCGGCTGCCGCGGCACGGCCCTGCCGGCGCAGCCCAGCCCGGCCCGGCCGGTCGGCCCGGCACGGGTGCCGCGTGCCACGTGAGCACGGAGGTGCGGGGGGGGGGGGGGGGGGGGGGGGGGACCGCCACCCCCTTCGAAGCAGACGGCGGACCCGCGGGGGGGGGGGGGGGGGGGTCCGCACTGCTAAACTGACCGGGGGTTCAACCCCTGGTTTTTCCAGACCTAGCCGGACGTAACGGCCGTCCAGTGTGTCACGCGTGACGAGTTAGTCCCGCCTCCTGAGTGCGGGCGGCCAGCGACTCCGGCTGCCCGCCCCTGCTCCGCCGCGGCCAAAGGCCGCGGCCTTGGTTTGACTAGTGTGGCGCGACGGCACCGCAGTCCCGCTCTGGTCGTGGCCTCTTTGTGGTTCTCTGGCATGGTGCGACGACGCCGCGCCCCTCCACCGCGGCCTGACTCCGGTCGCGACTTCTTTCAGCCTCAACGGCGCAGTGTGACGGCGCCATGCTTCTTCACGACGTTCCTCCTTGTTTCTGTGTGGTGCCATTGCACCGTGCCGCCTTCGTTCGAACCGCAACTAATACAACAACAAAGTGGGAGGATGATTGACCGTGTTCGGGAAGTCCTACCTCCTCCCGTTAAATTGATAACAGGCGGCCCAAATATTTAACGAAGAATGCAAAGAAAAATCACTTCGTAAAAACACATCCCTACCTCGAAGAAGTTGTCCAAAAAGATTTATCACAGAAAACGGTGTCGAGAGGGTGGTTCATTGACGGAATTGGTGAGAGTCCAAGAAGAGGATGTTGTCTCACACCAGCTGCGGAGAAGGGAAAGATCAGCACGTCGTCTCTCCTTGGTGTTCCAGCATTCTTTGCATTCTTCAACGAGGAAAAAGACATTCTTCGGGACTAGAGATCTCTTCTCCAAAATCTCCACACAACGATTCAACAATAATAAAATAAGGTTTTGCCTTATTTTTTTACTCATGCCAACCCTTTTCAAAATTCAAACATAATTCTTTGAATTAATTAACGTGCATTTTCCAATTAATGAGGCGTTTTATTGGCATGTTTTTTAAGTGGAGGAGACACAAATTAATGGGGGTGCGGGTGTGTTACACAAATAAAAGCATGAGGTAGGTTTAAAGGGATTTGACGGGTGGGGATCGTGTGGTCCCCACCTCACTATTATCCTACCAAGTACAGTTAGGACGTAGTGGGTTCCACCTCAACTTCCATGCATAGGTTATAACAGCTTAGAATAGAAATAAAAATTGTAGCACAAATTTTTATTTCACTCTTCAGTTAACCAATTTATATAACAACCTCACCGGAGCAAACAAAACTCCAGAAAAGGTCTTATTAAGAAATTACCAGAACATTGGTTTCATCGGTGCCCTCATCTTTCAGTTCCGAGCACCGGTTCTAAAGTTAAGAAAACTCACTCGTTCGTTCACTGAATGTAACTGAGCTAAACTTCAGAAATTGATTCCGGGCACACCGGGCCACAGAATTAGGTGTCGTTAGAAACTGTGCATTCATAAAATCCCAAATAAAATTAAGAAAGAAATTCCCTTCAAATTTATGGGTCTTTACATTACACCCACCTCAGAGCTTTACATCATCGTAAAGATACATCACAATCTAGGGGAACAAATGAGGGCACTGAGCATGCATCTGAGCCTCCCGCTCCCAAGTGCTCTCCTAGAGGTTCCCATGCTGCCATATGATGTGCACTAGAGGAATCGACAACCATGTAGGACCTGCTCCTGTCAATTCTCGATCTCCACTGGGACATCCGCAAAAGTTGCCCCATCATCAATGTCTAGCTCCCCATGGTCGATGATTTGCGTCGGGTCGTGCATGTACCTCCTCAACTGAGATATGTGGAATACGTCATGCACCCGATGCAAATGAGGTGGTAGAGCCAGGCGATAAGACACCTCGCCTATCCTGCTGAGAACCTGGAATGGTTCGATGAAGTGTGGAGATAACTTTCCACCCCAGACAAATCTCCGTAATCTACGTCGAGGTGAGACCCGCAAGAAGACGTGATCACCATCCTCGAACTCTAGTGGTCTCCACCTCCTGTCAGTATAAGATTTATGTCGGCTCTGAGATGTCTTCATCCGCTCTTGGATGACCTGGACCTTCTCCATCATGGCCTGGACCATCTCTGGTCCCACAAGTGCTGACTCTCCAGGGTCTGTCCAGCACATAGGTAATCTACAAGGTCAGTCGTACAATGCTCCGTATGCTTCCATCCCGATGGTGGAGTGTTAGCTGTTGTTGTACGCAAACTCCACCAAGGGTAGGTGATCCTCCTAGCTATGAACAAAGTCGAGGACATATGCACGGAGCATGTCCTCGAGAGTCTGAATAGTCCTCTCTGTCTGACCATCTGTCTGAGGGTGAAAGGCGGTGCTCAAACGTAGCTGCTTCCCGAATGCCTCATGCAACCCCTTCCAAAGCCGAGAAGTAACGCGAGCATCCCGACCATAGATGGTAGATGATGGCACACCATGAAGCCATAAAATTTCCTGAACGTAGAGGCATCCCAAGCTGTCCACTGAGCCCTGCTCTCTGATGGGTAATAAGTGGGCCGACTTGGTGAGTCGGTCGACAACCACCCAGATGGAGTCGTGACCTCTGGAAGAATGTGGTAGTCCAGTCATGAAATCCATAGATATCCCGTCCCACTTCCACTCCGGGACCTCCAAGGGCTGTACCAAGCCTGATGGTACCTAGTGCTCCACCTTCACCTACTGGAAGGTGAGGCATTGAGAAATGAACTATGCTACAACCTTCTTCATACCCGGCCACCAGTGTTTTCATATAAGATCCTGGTACATCTTCACCACTATTGGATGTACCACTAAAGGGGAAGTGTGAAACTCCCTCAGAACCTCCTCTTTTAAAGCACCTGGTACCATGGTACGTCCCCTCAAAAGGACGACGTGCTCTCCTCCCACATAGAATCCATCAGGTGCCTGTCCTAAGGATATTTGTGCATGTCGTGTCTCACAGTCAACGTCCCCACGCTGGGCCTCTCTGAACCACTGAAGAAGTGGAGGAGTGACTGTGAGTGATTGAAGAAAGCCTGCGCCATCTCTATCCATGAAGGATATCTTCAGAGCGGCTAGCTGCTCTGTCGCCTCGCCATGTAGCTGAATGACTATCCTCCTGCTGAGAGTATCAGCTACTACGTTCCCCTTTCCAAGAGTATAGACTATCTCGAAGTCATAGTCCTGGAGGAACTCGATCCATCGCCGCTGTCTCAGGTTCATGTCCTTCTGCGAGAATATGTACTTGAGACTCTAGTGGTCATAGTAGACTGTGAAGCGCTCGCCCATCAGATAGTGCCGCCACATCTTCAGAGCGAAGACTACTGCTGCTAAATCTAGGGCATGGGTAGCATTGTTCTGCTCATGCTGCCTCAACTATCATGATCCATAAGTGATCACTACCCGCTCTTGCATCAGGACACACCTGAGTCCAGTCCCTGATGCATCGTAGTAGACTATGTACCCTACTCCCTCCTTTGGTAGCCTCAAGATAGGCGCGCTGGTCAATCTCTATCTTAGCTCTTGGAATCTCTGCTGACATCTATCTAACCACACGAAGGGTTTCCCCTTCTTTTTTAGAGTTGAAAGTGGTGTTGCAACTCTGGAGAAGTCTTCCACAAATCTCCGATAGTACCCAGCTAGTCCTAGGAAACTCCGCACCTCTGTCATGCTCCTGGGTGGCTCCCAAGCTAGCACTACCTCGATCTTCGTAGGATCCACCGCAACTCCCGCCTCATAGATAATTTGTCCCAAGAAGTGGACCTCACGTATCCATAACTGACACTTCGAGAGCTTACCATAAAGCTGGTGCTCTCGGACTGTGTCTAGTACAACCCGCAAGTGATAGGCGTGCTCCACCTCAGAAGTCGAGTATATCAATATGTCATCGATGAAGACCATGACAAATCGATCGAGGTAAGGCTGAAAGATCCTGTTCATGAGGCTCATGAACACTAATGGTTCATTGGTTACGGCAAAAGGCATAACCAAGAACTCATAGAGGCCATACCGACATCTTAAGGTCGTCTTCTGTACATCCTCGTCCCGAACTCTAAGCTGATGATTGCCAGACCTAAGGTATATCTTCGAGAACCACCGTGCTCCCTTGAGCTGATCGAAGAGGTTTTCAATCCTCGGTAGCAGATACCTGTTCCCCACGGTTACCTGGTTCAGGTAATGATAATCAACACACAGTCGCAAGCTCTTGTCCGCCTTCTTGGCGAACAAAAACGGGGAAGCCCAGGGTGAAACACTGGGTCGGATGAATCCTTTGCCCTGCAAGTCCTTTAGCTGTACCTGTAGCTCTCTAAGCTCAGCGGGAGCCATACAAAATGCTGGAGTGGATATCAGGGCTGTACTGAGGTAGAGGTCAATATAGAAGTCTACCTGTCTGTGAGGAGGTAGTCCTGGAAAGTCGTCAAGAAAAACATCCGCATACTGATCCACCACTACAGGAAAACTCGAACTCCACACGTCAACTAATCCTAGGATGATGCTAGCCAACTGATGAGTGATCGGTTGTCCTCTCCTCTGCGTGAGTCCATCCTTCACTGCTAAGGCTCCCTTCTCGCTGGTGAAGGTGAACCTGCTCCCATCGGTGTGAACACACCGCACCTTGCGCCTAATACAATCGATCTGAGCATGGACTTTATATAACCAATCCACGCCCAAGATGACGTCGTAAGTACTCGATGCTGCTACAAGAAGATCCCAGCTGAAGATATCGCCTCTTAGAGTAAGCTCACACTGCCGGAACCAGTGCCTAATCATCGAGTCTGCTCCCATAGGAGTCTCTAGCCGTAAATATCAAGCCAACGGCTCCATCAGAATCAACAATATTCGAACAAGGGCCGAGGCAATGTAATAATGACTCTCTCTTATGTATATAAGAACTATAGAAAGGGTGGAGTAGACACAGATCGTATCTCGAATCATCTCTGTTGCACCGTGGTCGTAGACCTCCGCCGCCTGAAGCTGAGCCTACCTATGCCCGCTAGTTCCCTGTGGTCAGGGTGGACCTTCTAGTGGTGGTGGTGGTAAAGCCTCAAAGCATCACCCACCACCTACTACTCGTCCAGCTCCTCTGCCTCGTCCGCCTACTCTCTACGGACTGCCACGGTCGACCCTCTACCTCTACTTGGGTGGCCCCTCAACCGTCTGCTGCTCCTCTGCACGACGGGTTGGGCAGTCACGAGCCATGTGGCCCTGCCCGTAACATGCGTAGCACTGTCTGCTCCTCGTAAGATTGGATCTGTGCCGTGTTCCCCGCACCTCTGAACCAGTGTCTTGATGTCGTCTTCCTACTGGTCTGGTCCACCTAGACCCCTGTGACATCCGTCGACTGCCAGCTGTAGGAGACTCTGCTACGTTCCGCCCTGAAGTACGTCTCACTGTTTTTGTAGGCTCAGCAAGAAATCTCTCTTTGAGAAGGGCTCGCTCCAGTACTCTTGCTTGCATCGGAATGCTGAGGGAGATCATCGATGCTCTGATCTCATGCCTCAGTCCCTGCTCAATGGTCCGGACCCGGACGAATGGGTCCCGTACCATGTCTGTGGAATAGCGTGAGAGATTGGTAAATCTTGCCGATTACTGGGCTACCGTCATGCTGCCCTACCATAGCTATAGTAGCTCTTGAATGCGCACCGCACGTAGGGTGGCTGGGACGAACGCTGAGCGGAAGAGGCTCTCAAAGTCTGTCCAGAGGAGAGATTCCTCATCATGCACCTAGAGCATCAGGCTCCACCATATTCCTGCTACCACGTGCAGGAGGCTCGCTGCAAGGATCACCATGAGGTCAGCTGGTGTCCCCAATAACCTAAAAACTCAAACTACAGCCTCCAGACAATCCTCGGCTGCCTGAGGGTCCATCTCACCACGGAACCTGGGTGGTCTCTGATGCTGGAACTTGTGCAGTGTACTAAGGAGACGTGCACTCTCAGCGGCTGGGGCTGGTGGCATCGGTGGCTCGGCGGGTAGAGGTACCATCGGTGCCTCCGCAGTAAATGGTCCCTACACCGAGGCCTCATCGCTCGGTGGGATGTTGTCTCGCACAATGCTCGGAACCCTAGCTGGTTTCCGTCATGGGTCAATCCTGAAAAGAAATAGGTGTGCCAGGGTCAATACAGTATACCCGGTGAGCTGACACAATGTAATCACAATGAAAACTTTTGAAACACACATGCAATCAATGTTTTCGTGCATTGAGTCAGAAATCAAAAGCCAGGGTCCTGGTGTATGGGTATGTCGGCCGCCGCACCAACACTGGACTCCCTGGACTAATAATCACACTCAATACCCTTAACACTATTGCTTCACACAGAAGAAAGATCAGAGTACTGAGTTATGCGATAGAAACGAAATCCTCTGATACCAATTTGTCACGACCCCTCCTCGGGGCCCGTGCCGTGACTACCCCAAGCCCGCCTTCCATTGGCCAGGGGCTGGCAACTAGCACAAAAGGCGTAAATCCTGAAAGGAGGGAAGTAATTGCCTTTAAAAAAGAAAACAAACACCACAGAGCTATAAGCAGAAGTAAACACTAAGTAAAACTGGGTACAATAGTAAGTGCGGAAAAGTAAGTGGTCCAGAATACAAACCCAAACTGAATGTAAAGTACAACTGGAAAGAAAGTACAGCAACTGAAAAGCAAAGCAGCAATGTTGAGTCGTCCACTGGAAATCCCACCTGAAGGGTGGGTACAAATAGTCTCCTAATCTCCTCGGGTCCAACCGTCCGCTCCATGTACGTCCCACCCAATGGTCCACCTCCAAGTACCGACTTGCTCCACAAGCCTCAAACACGATCAGTATTGTTCGTCGTCTGCATCCAACACAACGTAGTGCGGGCATATCCTGTGTAGGGGTGAGTATATGCTACTCAGTAGGGACCCCGATACCTCCGAAGGTCTCCCAGAATCCACGAAAGATAAACCAAAAAGGAAAGTTACAATCACGAAATAACAACCAACGCTACTTGGGTATATGACCATACATATAACTAAGTCATCAATTCCAGTTAGGATCCAAAATCCGAGCCCAAGTTCGATCATGTCCACACAGGATAGTACAACCCAATCCACACAATAAAGAACAACCAAATCCACATAGGAAAGAACAACCAAATCCACATAGGAAAGCAAGTCAATCATATCGAATATATTGATTGAAAGTCATGACTAAGCTCACATAGGTATACTTCTCTGTAAGGTGATAGAGATGGTCAGATGTAGCTACTGATTCATCAATGTTGGGACCCACGTAGGATACAAGACCAGCTAAGCTGTCAGACCCACAAAGGATACAAGACCAGCCACTCTGTCGGACCCACGTAGGTTACAAGTACAGAGTCAAATACTGCCAGACCCACGTAGGATACAAGAACAGTAGTCACGAACTGCCAGACCCACATAGGATACCAGAACATTAGTCATCACCATCGAACCCATGGAGGATTTTAGTACGGTCCTCGTCGCTGCTGAATCCATGGAAGATCCTTGTACAGTCGTCATCGTCGTCGCAGTCACAACCATCTCTAGGGTTCCCGCAAACAGCATGCTCGTTTTCGGGAGGGTCCGCTCCACGAGCCAAGGGGGTCGATAAATAAACTGACACGTAGTCCAGAGTTGATGTATCCCAAAGTTATGTCTTGAAAAAATGAACTCAACACGACAGATGACACGTCAATCAGACGCCCTGTCTGAGAGTTATTGGCTTTTTCATTCTAGGGGCCCAGTTGGTTTTTAAGTAAAAACCATCCCGAACATACTCCAAATACATCCAAACCTTGAGATAAGTAAGAAAAAAGGTCCATCTCACTAAGAGTAATCCAACATAGTCGATAGCACATCAATCGGACGCCCGGAGCTCAAGTTATAGGCGTTTCTCATCCGAGGGCCCGGTTGGTTTCGTGTTCGAACCAACCTGGCCATACCCAAAGTTCTCCAAAACCTTGAGTGTAATTTACCGAAACGACTTTCTCGATCCAAGGATCACATCGCAACTAACGGTGCGTCGATCGAAGGTTCTTAGCCCATGTTATGGGCATTTGAATGAACCAGTCTGATTTTAGGGGGGTTCGGGCCCAGACCGACCCAGACCAGAACCCCATGGGTCGGTCCAAACCGGGTCGACTCGACCCAGGTCTGGGACCGACCCGCTAGGGTGTGGCCCGACCCGGCTGGAGCAGCCCGGCCCAGCCGGCGCAGGGACCCGGTCCAGCACAGGCGGCCCGACACGGCGGGGGCGGCCCTGCCCGACAGGGCCGGTCGGCGCAGCGCGGGCGCCGCGCGCCACGTGAGCGCCGAAGGGGGGGAAACCGCCAGCCCCCTCAAACTGGACGGTGGACCCAGGGGGGTCCGCCCTGCTACGCTGGCCGGGGGTTCAACCCCCTGTTTTTCTGGATCTGGCCGTCCGTAACGGCCGACCATTGTGTCGGGCGGGACCAGCCGGTCCTGCCTCTTGAGCGTCGGCGGCCGGAGGCTCCGACCACCCTCCCCTACTCCACCGCGGCCAAAGGTTGCGGCCTTGGTCCGACCGGCGCGGCGTGATGGTGTTGCGCCCCTCCGCCATGGCCGTGACCTCTTCGTGGTTCTTTAGCACGGCGCGACGGCACCACACCCCTCCATCGTGGCCTGACTCCGGCCGCAGATTCTTTCGGCCTCAATGACGTGGCGCGCCGGCGCCGCGCTTCTTCTCCATGTTCCTCCTTGTTTCCGCGCGGTGTCGTTGCATCACGCTGCCTTCGTTCGAACCACAACGAATACAACAACAAAGGGGGAGGAGGATCGGCCTTGTTTGGGTGGTCTGACCTCCTTCCATTAAATTGATAACAGGCGGCCCAAATATTTAACGAAGAACACAAAGAATAATCACTTCATAAAAACACACCCGTACCTTGAAGAAGTTGTCAAAAGAAGATTTTTTGCTGAAAATGGTGTCGTGAGGGTGGTTAGTTGACGGTGTTGGCGAGCGTCCAAGAGGAAGATTTCATCTCACACTGGCTGCAGAGAAGGGAAAGATCGGCACGTCGTCTTTCCTTATTGTTCCGACGTTCTTCGTGTTCTTCAACGAGGAAGTAGAAGTTCTTCAGGACTAGAGATCTCCTCTCCAAAAATCTCCACACAATGATTAAACAATAATAAAATAAGGCTTTTCCTTATTTTATTACCAATTCCAACCCTTTTCAAAATTTAAAAATAATTCACCGAATTAATTAACGTGCGTTGTCCAATTAATTAGGCGTTTTATTGGCATGTTTTTAAAGTGGAGGAGATATAAATTAATGGGGGTGCGGGTGTGTTACACAATTAAAAGCATGAGGGATGTTTTAAGGGATTTTAAGGGGTGGGGTTTGTGTGGGCCCCACCTCACAATTATCCTACCATGTGGAGTTAGGATGTAGTGGGTCACACCTCAACTTCCATGCATTGGTTATAACTACTTAGAATAGAAATAAAAATTGTAGCACAAATTTTTATTTCACTATTCAATTAACCCATTGATATAACAACCTCACTCGAGCAAACACAAATCCAGAAAAGGTCTTCCTAAGCAATTACCGGCACTGCGGTTTTATCGGTGCCCTAGGATTTTGGTTCCGAGCACCAATTCAAAAGTTAGGAAAACCCGCTCGTTCGTTCACTTAACGTACCCGAGCTAAACATCGAAAATTGATTTCGGGCACACCGGGACTCGGAATCCGGTTCCGTCAGAAACTACACATTTTTAAAATACCAAAAAAAATTAAGAAAAAAATTCCCCTAAAATTTACGGGTCTTTACATGTTTTGAGGCATTATACGGGTGACCTTACAGATCACCTTTGTGCTGGACTGACCCTGGGGAGTCAACACTCGTGGGACCAGAGATGGTTTGGGATACCATAGAGAAGGTGTAGATTGTCCAAGAGTGGATGAAGACTACACAGAGCTGACATAAGTTGTATTATGATAGGAAACAAAGACCTCTGGAGTTCTTGGATGGCAACCATGTCCTTCTATCGGTCTCACCTCAATGAGGTTTGCAGAGATTTGGATGAGGTGGAAAGTTATCTTTGAGGTTCATCAGACCCTTCCAAGACCTTAGTAGAGTTAGAGAGGTGGTTTACTACTTAGATCTTCCACCTTAGTTGCACCAGGTGCACGACGTCTTTCACATATCCTAGCTGAGGTGATACGTTCACGACCCTTCCCACGTCATAAACCACAGAGAGCTGGACGTTGACGATGGGGAAACTTTTACAGAGGTTCTAGTTGAGATTGAGGATCAATAGGAGCGGGTCCTTTGTGGTTTGTCGATACCTCTGGCGCGCTTTCGTTGGAAGAATGGGAACCTCCAGGAGAGCACATGGGAGAGGGAGGCATAGATTTGTGCTCAGTATCGTCACTTGTTTTCATAGTTTTGAGTTGTGGCTTACGGGGGCGTAAAGCCCTAAGGTTGGGAGAATGTAAATACCTGGAAATTCCATGTAATTTTTTTTATTAAATGGGATTTTTACGAGTTCGTAAAAACTGACGGTGCGTGATTCCAAGGCCCGGTGTGCCTATAATGAATTTATGAATTTTTTTTCAGGTACGTTTAGCAAACGTGCGAGTGGGTTATTGTAACAATTGAACTACTTCTTAGAATTGAAATGTGAGGGCACCATTGAACTTGTAGCATCATTATTCACTTAAGGATACCTTCACCTCGATCACAGTGGGTCGAGAGTGAAAGATTATTTTTTATGCTTTTCATGAAAGAATAAAATAAAATAAAATTGTCTAACATTTTTATTTCCGAAACCCCTTAGTGTGGGTTATGGTGGTGGGGACCACCCAAGCCTAAACCTCCCATTTGGATGTTAAGAGGTGGGGACCACCTAAACTAACCCCCATTTTTAATTTAGAGGTGGGGACCACCAGAACCCCTTTAATGAGAGAAAACCTCTCAACTCCCCCAACTTTTATTATTCCAACACAAATCCATTTAATTGGGACAATTATATTAGGTAATAAATGGTGCCAATGCAGTAAATTAATTGTGGAAACTTAATTTATTTTGATAAACATAAATTAAAAAGTTGTCTATTTCACATTTTGGTGGAATTGGGAGAGGATAAATATTGGAGGATTATTCTATACAATGAAGAACACGTTATACAATGAAGAATGTACCCCCCAACCAATAATGCTCTTGCCAACAGGGAATGTATTCAAGGAAAACGAACTGACAATCTGGGAAATGCCAACGTCACCGACATTCGCCTATCACCAAGGACATCATCTCCTTCCTTGAAACCTCCGTCAACAAATCTCTAAGGCTGGGTTTTTATTCTGTGTGATTATGGATTCCCATGTTCTTCCCTTCTAAACAAAGAACGCGGAACAATTATCTAACTAGTTGATCCATGGATGATTTCTTTTTCTGTGGGTTTGGGAATAATCATTACCAGGGGATGTAGAGTTCAACATTCTTCATTAAAGGTTTTTGTTGAGCCGCTTGTAATAACTCTAACACGGAGGGTGTGGACTAAACAACATGGCCCGACCCCTTCACTGTTCTTCATTTTTGGTGTGTTCTACATGATGGAAGATGGTGGCTTTTATGCCACAGTGATGAACGAAGAGTAATCGGCTGAACCGTTCATGGAGGATTTCTGCTCCACAGCCATCCCGCCGCACCACGGCCGCTCCGCCGGACCGCGGCCTCCACGGCCTCTACGGTCCTCTGACCTCCCCCGGTCTACTGACCCGCGCCACATGTGGCCTTCCTGGCCCCCGCACCCTCTGCAGCTTTGCGGCCTCCGCGGCCCCGCGGCCTCCGAGGCCCCCGTGGCCTCTGCAGCCCCAATGCCTCTGCCGCCCTAAGGCCTCCACGGCCCCCACAGCCTCCACCACTCTGCAGCTCCGCACCGCCCGTTCCCTCTGTGGCTCTCACGACCTCCGCCTCCCCGCGGCCTCTATGGCCCTCATGGCTTCCGCGGCCTCCGCTGCACTGCCTCCATGCGGCCCTCGTGGCCCTCGCCGTCGCCACCGCCCCGCAGACCCCGAGGTCTTTGCTACCCCTCATGGACATCTTATACTCTGTGCCACCCCACACAACTCCACGGCCACACCGCGTCGCCCAGGCCAAGCTGCCAGGCCGGACCTCCTAGTGCGAGCTGGACCGCCCAACGAAGCCCGGGCCACCCAGTGTGGGTTGGGCCACCCATCATGGGCCAGGATTCCTAGTGAGGACTGGGATGCCTAGTTTGGGCTGGGCCAGACCTATCGGGTCGGGTATGGTTGACCCAAACTGGGTCGGACATGACCCGGACCCACTTCGACCCATTTACACTCTTTTAGCCATAACTTTGGCACCAGACGTCTGTTTGACGAACCGTCTTTGGAGATGGAAACCTTGGAGTGAGAAGGTACCTTTGGTATACCCCACTAGAGTTTTGGATAATGTTGGGGTACATTCGGCTTGGATCGGGAACGAATCCTACCGAGCCCTCAGGACTGAAATGCTAATAAATTATAGATCAGGCATCCGATTGACACATTGTCTGTTGTGTTGAGACCCAAATTATGTGGAAGACCATTGGAATAATTATTCGTGGGAATATGTGGTAGTTATAGAATTGGCCTATGGATTTGTGATAGGTTCTTCCAAACACAATACATATGGAACCCTACCACTGACTGAGACTTGACGATTACTGACCGTTTCGACTCGGAGTGACTTGACTGGCCTAGTGGGGAGCACCTCTATCTGACCCGACAGACCCACGGTGGGGAGTGCCTCTATGTGACTGGGTAGACCCATGGTACTTGAATGGGGGAGTACCTCAACATGCCACGATGGGGAGATCCTCTGTGTGACACGGTTGACCCACGGTACTCGACATGAGAGGGACCTCAGCAAGTCACGAAGGGGAGTGCCTTTGTGTGATGCCGCAGACCCACAGTGGGGAGAACAACTGAGTGATGCGAAAGATCCACAATAGTCGACAGGAGGAGTGCCTCAGTAGTCTTAGGTTATTGGGAAGCACCTCTGTGTGACGTGGTAGTCCCACTATACTCGAGAGAGGAAGGGTTTTCCAGCAGCTGCGGTGTTCGACGATAAAACTAGGGATATTACTTGTTACTACCCATGGAATAAATACTAATGTGAGATGAGTCTTATAATTGTGGTATTATTTCCATCATTGAATAATTGGGCTTTGGGCTATGAGTTGGACCTCAGGTTTCTTCATGGTTGAGATGGCTTTACTTGATAACTTAGGGATACGCATGGGCATATACCTAAGTTGGGTTGACTGTTGTTTTCATGATTTTTAGTTTATAATTTGTGGATTTTGTGTTATATTTAGGGTCTTTGGGTCCCTACTAAGTATTTTTATACTCACCCCTATATGAGGCATGCTCGCACCATGTTGTGTCAGGTGCAGACAATGGACAGTACTGACTGAGGTTGAGAGTACCAGGACTGGATGTAGCTCGGATGTAGACTTAGACGAGGTGTACCACAGAGATGACTGTTCGAGATATGTACCTACCCTTCATGTAGGATACTTGGTGGGTGATCACAAGAGCTGTTCCAGTTTACTTGTACTTTAAATTTCTTGTACTTTCTAGTTGGTCTTGTATTCTGACCCCTTTTACTTACTGTACTCACTCTGTTTACTATTTAGTTTACTTGTGTTCATACCTTGTTGTGTGTTTGGTTGTGTGTTTTTATAGGTTATAAAGGCAATGCCTTCCTAGTTTTAGGTAATACACCTTCGGTGCTAGTTTCCAACTCCTACCTATGGAAGGCGGGCTTGGGGTAGTCACGACACGGGCCCCGGGGGATGGGTCTTGACATGGCTGTTGGTAGATGATGAAATAATATATCCACATGGATTCATAAATATGAACTCTATATTGATCATTAGAAATTTCAAGACATATTCTTTTTACCCAGGATGTCCATGCTCATTCATCGGAGATGTTTACACCAGGGATAAGGTCCCAAATTAAGTACCACCCTCACCAAGATCATTCAAGGAAGTGGAAAATATGCTTGAATAACCCTGCGCAATAGTTTTTTTGGGAAATATCACAACCATCCAGGCTCAGGGTTAGTTGACCAACATGTAGCATAATCCCTGAGGTTGGGTAGTTTCTATCGGACCATCCTCAATAATCATTATTTGAATGCATTCAGAGAAACTAAACACCCAACAAAATGACATATTTAAGTCTCGGGAGGGAATAACTACATCATCCACCTGACCAAACTCCTACAAGTTAATTCGTTCAGATAGGAACTTCCACAAAATCTAGATATCAGTACACACATTATAGTGGGGATTGGGATTCTGATTCCTAGAATGCATGACCCTTTGATTAAACACGACCGAAGAACCTTGATGTTATCCAGAAGCCATATGACAAATAAGTAAGTGGCGCATATTAGATGAAAAAAATAATTATTCTTGACAAAAGAAAAAGGCATGAGAATGCCCCGATGAAATTATATGCAGCATATAACTATTCCAAGGGCCTGCAAGATATATCAGGAGTTTGTGAACCACCTAGTATCCATAAGAATCAAGGGGTGTATAACCCATGTGAGGCCCCAAGTGCATCGCCTGGCCTCCATGGAGGAATGTGATCTTGTGACCAGGACATGGTCATGTGAAATAAATCGAGATGTCGCAATAGAAGAGATCATAAAACCCTCATGAAATCCTCCTATGTTTAAATAATTGCTTAATATTAGTCTCTAATCGAGAAAGATGAGTGTCTGAGCAAAAAATTTGTCTTATACAAGAGTAGGGCTTTTGATCGGGACACATGGAATAGAATCATAGGTAGGATTCACGATCAGTGTTTGTAGAGAGGTCTTGTGAAAAGGCAGAAAAAGAAGTACTCTAGAGAAGGTGGAAGCAAGTGAAATAAAATTCCCCCCACACCCCCTCATATATATAGTGGTTGCAGAATACCAAAGGATGCTTCGTAGAAATAATGATGCCCAAGAGAATAGGTTTGTGACACCACCAAGGACTCTGGCAGGTATTTAGTTTTCCTAAGGAAAAAGTCCTTGTCCCTTAGGATGCCTCTCTCGAGGGGGGGAATTTTTTAATGCCCACCAAATAGGGATCATCAAAATCACTAAGGAAGAAATATTCTACTGTGGATGTTATTTTCTCTATGAGCGTAGGGAAGAAGAGGAAAGTTAAAGACTATTGACTATGTAACCACTGCAAGGTCACACGAAGTGTCCACACAAGGTGCATAAACCATGACAAGTCTCACAGATCCCTCCTCAATGATCAACCTTGTTCACCAATTGCCAAACAATGATAGTTGGATGAGAATCTCCCAGTATATGTGGTTTGTTATTGGAAACTACATAAAAATTGACTGGAATCCATAAAAAATATAAGGATGCGACATTTAAAAGAAGATACCCTCGGTGGTCACACAAATCACACACCAAATCATAATTAGAATTATTAAAATCCCTAGATGATATCCAATCAATATCACAAGACCCTTAAGCCTTCTTCAAAAATAACAAAGTATATAACTATGAGGAGGCGATAGGGGATCACGGTCGCTTATGGACATACGATGTGCACCTCGATAAATCTGCGAGACACCACGTGACCTCGACATCATGATGACCTCACCTCATAAAGCACCTTTGGCTTGTCAACCTCAGTGATCAGAATCCTACACATGCATCCAGAAAAATCAAAAATGATCTAAGGACAAATAGATAGATTTTTCTGTGGAATGCTCATGCACCACCATGCAACCCATTTTGGGTATGTGAACCATCTCCAAAAAACATAGGTAACACCAAAAACACCATACGTGAAATCTCACATGACTCCTAACCTTAATCATATAAAGAGAATGAGATAAGAAAGGAGGAGGATAACAGGGTTCAAAGTTGTTGAATGGCATGTGATGCACCCAATGCACCCTCAGGTCGGTCCCACGAGACCTCGAGACAATCCATCTAAGGACTCACGATTGCCTTAGAATAGTTATTTGGATTTTGTGAAGAACTATGGACATGTAAACATGAACACATGAATATTATTAGAAGTAAAAGTCCTAAATAGTCAGTAATAAACATATAAAATATGGACATACTTGCAGCCATTGAAAATCTAACAGCACCCTTGATGTGGTCCACCACAGAGACACGTGAAACCACCTAATGCCAGAACCTGCATCAACTCCCGCCTAGATTGGTGCCAGATACCCCAGAAAAAAATTTGAGTATTAATATGGATACACCTATAAATTACCTACTCTTACTCAGAGAAAGGGTTTGGTTGATTGGATCATTGTTTAGATGATCGAATGCTATAATTTTTTGACCCGGACCTCCGCTATACACAACGCCACAAAAAGTTCAGGATTCTGTACACATATGATCAGGTGACTAGTAGACTTTATACCATGTAATGAACTAGTGGATGACCATAAAAGTCATGCTATAGGAATAATTCCCTTGGTCTGATCAATAAAATATCACACAAAGGACTTCTGTCAATGCATGTGAAAACCATATTTCATGTCCTCCAGATCAAGTGAGACCCAAACAAACTGATACTAAACTGAACCAAGGCACTTGCATCAAAAGGATAAAAAACTAGGATTCAAAGTGGAAAACCCAAGGAGAATATATGATCATAATCCCCAAATGATTTTCATTTATCAACCAAGAATAAGTTATTGTACCAAGTCACACAACTGGGTCCTCATGACCCCCCATTGACATGTCATCTGGGATATGAAGAAGCCCCCTAAAATTTCATGAAAAGTCATGAAGACCCTTCCTAGACACCACTTGGATCCTGTGAACCCTTTGGATTTATCTCCCTAGACTAGAGACATCATTAAGATGCACCACCCGACTCATATAAGGGTTTTCAGAATTTTCATCTGAGTCTCGTCGACAAATATGGGCATAATAATCTAGCTCTCTCGGCGTACACTCTAGACATGTAGGCCCAGTCCCATGATGTTCCCTCGAGGTGTCATCCAAGACATGTGACACCCTCTAGACATGCCTTCATGGTCTTGTGATGTCCTCCTGAGGTGTTATCCCTAACACACAACACCCCTCAGATTAGGTTACCTTGAATCTCGTGACACCACCACATGTGACGATCCAGGTCATGCAATGAACTCTAGGATATGCCAATAGTATCATGCAACACCTTCCAGATAAGAAGGCCTATTCACTAGGGTAGCCTCAGTGTGTAAGCTCCAATATCTCCCAGAGAACTACCAGGACTCTAATTCCCTCCATAACTAGGATATGTAGGATGCCTCCCTAAAGGCTTGAGATCCATATCAAACTTTCTAAGTACTTCCCTAATACAATGATTTCATATACATACACCATGAGTATAATAATGCATTCCCCCTTATTTCTCAAAATGAGCTCGACTCATGTGGGCTTAGGGGGATGCAAGGAACACCACATTAGGCATCAAATACCAATTTTCCTAGGAAATTGTAGAGTGTAATCCCTAAATTCGACCGAACTATGATGACTCAGATTCCTTCCGAAACCAAGATATGTAGGACATATCATCCAGACTCGATGACAAATATTTGGTGTTTTGATACCCCCATATTATTCCATACCACATGACGTTAAATAGCATGGATTAACTGAACTATGTGGTTTATGATTCCTTCAATAACCAATTTATGTAGGACACCTCATAATGGCTCAATCACATCCTTGAGATATCAATTTCTTCTATAAAAGGGACCATGTACCAAAACCCTTGGTCATATGGTTTTGACATATTAGAAATCACTCATTAGTAGAAAATGATAATGAACCTCATATAAAAACAGATGGATTCACAAAATATTTCTCAGTCTGTCACACATAAAAGAGAGAAAACACATCGGCGTTTTGTTAGGGAAATCAGTCTCATGTCGGGATTAGGAAGAGATTCATGAACATGCCTTAAATCTATAATAGAGTCATAGAGTAGGAAACAATTCCCACCAAAAGGATACAATGATCCAAACCTCCCATCCTCTAGACCAATGAGAGTCACAAAGAGTCCCAGGGCATGAAACCCAGATGACTGTCAGCCTTTGAAATTCATGTCTATACCCAGCAATGAATGGGGGAACCGTTGGGATTTATAGGGAAAATTGAAAATTTTAACAAAAAAGTGGAATCTATTCCATGTTACAAAATCTCAAAGAAAAAATACTACCACATTTTTATATTATATAGTGAATACCTAATAATTCATAATATTTTACGTTTCAACATTAAATATTCCATCCAAGGGTATTTGACGTGAATGTTACTAAGTGGCAAATGGTTTCTTAACTACAATTCCATTAATGAGCTTATAACTCTTATTCATTGACATTATTATGATTTAATTATGTTTTTATTTATCTTAAAAAAATTTAGTTATGTATTTCCACTTTTTTCTTGATATACATTTATTACACGTAATATCTCCATTAATTATCTCTCAATTAAGATATATGATCTTTTAAGGGTTAATCGTCCCAATTTATTTCATTAGGAAATATTTTTATGATATGAACCTATATTCTTTTATGAGGTGTTTATAATTCATTTATACATGTTATTTCACGAATATATTTATTTATTTGATATTTATAGTATCATTTTAATTTATTATTTCATGGGGATTACAGTTGAATAGTTACAAAAGTGTCAAATTATTTATGTTAAAATATCATTTCTTTCAAGTTTTTTTATGTGAATGGTTCATTTAGAGAGCATAATATGCTATTATTTTCACGATCTGCAAAAATTACATCTCTAATTTTTTTAATGGGATTTGAATTATTAAATTAATTTCCTCCATTTTTTATTAATGAATCATAAATTAAAATTGTTTGTATGTGATGCCAATATTGTATTTTCATTTAGATTGGATATAATTCTCTTCCATATCCATGTTTTCTAAAAATATTTAAAAAATATTCTTTTCAAAAAATAAATGATTTCTAAAATATATTTTAAATGATATTTTATTTTTTAAAAAAAGTTTATAAAATGAAACTTCATAACATTTTTCAAATGTGATAGTTTTGGGTATCTTTACATAATGTTTGTCAAGAATGTTTATTGTTTACATTTAAATCATGAATAAATTTTACCAATGTTAGGATGATTATTTTCTTTTAATATTACCTTTTCATTATCATAATTTATTTTCAAATATAATTATTGATTTAATATTGGAGAACATTTCATATTTTAAATAATTGTTTTTAAAATTAATATTATAATTTCCATAAGAAATGTTCAAAGTGATATTTCAAAATCATTTTCCATATAAGATAAAATTCATTGATGTTACAATGTTTTAGAAGGTTATTGTAATCATTAATTAATTTAATGATATATTAATGTTAATTACATTCATCAACATCAACAACCCTTGATGTTTCATATTATCAACTTTGATATACAAAAATGATACCTTAATTTTTATTTTTCAAGATGAATTATGATTATTATTAATAGGTTATCCTAGATTCTATTTCTATTCCAAAGGTTAATCATGTTATTAAATGAATAATGTTGATTTATGATATTTATAATGAAATGTGTTCTTACATGTTATTTGACTATGTTATAGTTATTTGGAATTGTTCATGATAATGAGTGGTTATTTTATTAACCATTTATTGGTAGTCCCGTGATAATTTAAGGAAGGGTGGTTCGGTGATAAAAAATGGATGAGAGGTTTAGTGATAGAACTACAATTAATTGTGTATGGAACTAAAACTAATGGTTATTCAATTAGTAAAAGTGATATTAAGAGTGATATAAAAATTATTCCCCAAAGATACAAATAATTTTTCTTAATGCATGATATGGTATTGATATTTAATTTGATCATGATTAGTATCACCCAGATCATGATTATTAAATACTATAACTCTTATCATTATTAATATCCTAATAAATGTTTCATGTTTTATGATCTATGTATTTATGGTATGATTTATCTTATGTTTTTCTCATGCACTTTGAATATTTAATCATACTCGTATGATCAACTTATTCATACCGATGAAAATAATTTGATAATTTTTATGTTTACCCCTATAGGGGATCTAAGATGACCCTTCTTAGGTTTCTTTTCACCCAGAGTTTAACGAATTATGTTAAATATTTTTTCCCCAGAATTTAATATAACATGAAGAAATTTTTGAGATATGTTGAAAACATACTATGGAATATAAAAATCTATGTATTTTTGAAAAAAATACTCCCCTGAATTCAAGATAATTTTTTATATATGAGTTTTCTCTAATTATATTAAATTGTAAACCTAAAAGATATTGGGGTTTGTAAGTGATCCAATTTTTTCTTTTTAGGATTTGTTGATTTGATGAAAAATGTTTCTCACATTTATCAATATAAAAACCAGAAATGTAACATTGATGCTTTCAACACTCGATCAGATAGTACGGGTTATGGGCTATTATAGTTAGTTTAATAGTGGTGTTTAGATAAATTTGAATATTATGATGATTTTATGCGAGTTAATCTTAAAAGTTATGGATACCATAATAATTATTTAATATTAATTAGAATCATAATTTCAATGTCTTCGAAACCACTTTGTGATTTTGGGAAATTAGATAATAAATTGATTAAAAAAATTGTATGAGAAGTTTTATAAGGTGGAAGTATTTGTAAATAATTGGATAAACATGAATTATGAAATTACATTCTTGGACAAAAATAATGAATTTCTAAACATTAGTGATTATATCGTCTCTGATATTTATGTAATTATTGAAACACATGTTTTATAATTTAAATAACCATGAAATTGAAAAGTGATTTGGTAACAAAGTGATTAATGTTATTTAAAAATAAGATTTACATGTTTTGGGATATAGTGATAATTGGTATGAAATATAATTTGAAGTTAAAAAATTGTTTAATTTTGATGTCATTTAGGACTGATTTATTTTGATCTTTTGGTATTACTATTGGATTTTGGAGATAAATGTATTATTTCATCATATGATGGTTTACTTGTTTCTGGAATTATCGTACCATGTAAAAACCACTTTGGTTTTGGTTACTGTGAAAATTTAGATGAAATATATTTTTATCCCTTATATGGTTGTATATTCCTATAAAACTTTATTTTTAGTGATTTAGTCATAAAAAACATCTTGAATACTCATAATTTTGATCCAAAGAAGAGATTATGATAGAAATTAATTAATGGATGAAATTCAACTTATGAAGTAAGTTTATTTCATTATGTTCTTATTATAGATGTTAATAAATTCCTAAAATCTGGGAAAATGATCTTGAAAATTAAAATATTATCTTATTATGTTCATTTGTCATCAAACAACAATATTTTTCACACCTCTTTGGATTATGGTTTTGGGGATGTTGATATTCTCATGACCATCGACTTTATTATGATGAATGATCTTTGTCAATCTGCATAATTATTTTTGAATTATACTTTTCTTACATGCCCAAATCATCACATCACACAAATATTCTCATATTTGAAAACCTATTATATTTTATTCCAAATAACCTTAATTCATTATTTTTGATCATATTAAGAAGAAGTTTTATTATCAATTTAATGACGTGGGAATTCTAGAAAAGTATTTTTAGATATCAAAAACATTTATTACAAATATAAATATATAATTTTTAGGAATAATTTTTTAAACTAAGGGAGAATTTAACCCCGTAATATTTTAGAAAAGTAATTTGTACTCGATATTATACAAGACATGTGACATCGAGCTTAAAGAAACCATAAAATAATATTATTTTAAATATGACTTTTATAACATAGCTGTTAAATTAGTGGTTATGAATAAGGCTAAAAAATTATGAAAATGATATTGTTTAAACATTTATAAAATTAATTAAAATATTATTTATTAAGTAGAAAAGAAAATATTAATCATTTGAAAGAAAAATTATTATTTTCAAAAAAAATTATAAAATGAGGTTTTGTTGATCTTTGTGAACATACATTAAAATAGATTTTTACCAATTTTAGAAAAGTTATTTTAATCTAATGATATCATTTTTGAATAAGGGTAACAAGATTATATTAATTTGTAATTTTGGGATTTTTCCGAAAACGATTCCTTTTCTGTGAATAGTGGAAAATAATGATTTTTTGAAAATGTCATTAATTTTAAATAAATTAAGTAATTTAAAAGAATAATTATGTTTTCAATATGATATAATGTAGAATAATTATTCTTTAGTTATATTTTTATAAAATTAATTACTTTTGAATCAAATTTATATTTTATTTTAATATTAGTTTTTTTGGAGTTTAAAAACAGGATTTGTCTGAAAACTATTTTATGTGCATAATGGTTCTACTATTTATTTTATTTAAAATAACCATGATGGTAAATTATTTAAATAAAATAGAAATATTATATATTAATAAATATTAATTTAAAATTATATAATGATTATTACTAGACAAAAAGATAATATAAAACCATAATTTTCCTTAAAAATTGACGTTTTTGAGAGACTGCTTTTTTAGCATATGTAGGTTTAATTTTAAATTTAATTATTCCAATTTTGTGACTTGAATTTGGTAAAATGGATTCAATATTTTAAATTATAATAATTTATATTATCTAAAAAAGGTAAAAATAAATTTTTTCATATTGAATATTGTAAATAGTAAAAATCTTTTATCATGGTCTAGGTAAAGACAGATTTATCTAGGGTTAAACTAAAAATATAAGAGTTAAAATGAGATAATAACTTCTCTAAAATCAAATTTATGGATATATTTAGAACATACCATGTCTAATGTTTAATAATGTTCCACCTTGGATCCTTTTTTCATTTGAAAAACTTGGAGATCACTTTTTCTCTTAAAAAATTACAAGTATGACACCCACCTCACTTATAAAAGGCCACGACCTCTCCTCTTCTCTCATAGTAAAAATTTAGAAAACATTTGGTTTGTGAAAATAACTACCCAAATATCATCCTTACATACATTAACAAAAACTAGAATCCTTTTTTTGATAATAAATCCATCATATGGTTGATTTTTGTTTTATCCTAAAGAAGTTATCTGAAGAAGAGATGTCATGCTTAACGGGGGATTTTTTCTCCTACCATTTACTTAAAACCATATATAATTTTGATGATATAATAAAAATTGTATCTAACATATAATAAGATGTAATTATGTTAATTTAATACCATAAATTCATCCCATGTTCCATCAAATGGTAAATTAAACCATTATTCGTATGTATGATGGACGACCCCCTCACGAACTGATGTCATACATTTTTCATCATGGCCTCGCACAAGATGTTATAATAATTAATTTAAAGTATATATATATATATTTAAGATATTTCTAACATATTTTTTAACTCATCTAATTATTATAACACATATATATTCTTAATTTTCATTCTACAGAGGATATGATAACATCCCTTGTATGTACGGCGTACTACCTCTTCACGAAGCGATGTAAAACTTTTTCACTAAGGATTTTCATTGAAGGTAATAAGTATAAATGTAAAGGATTTATATAATATATATGTCATAATAATGATATTATAAAAATATTTACCTTTTTAAATAGTAAATATATAATTTAATATCTTACCTTTCCACTCAATAAAAAATTATAACATCATTGGTGCATATGTGTGGACTACCACCACTATGAAGCTATGTGAATATTGTTTCCATCACATAATCACATGGATGATATATATATCTATATTTTAATAAATAATATTATAATTATGATATTTTTATAATTATTTATATATAAAATAATATTTACTTACTCTCGATAATGAACATTGAATAATGGAAATGTTACTCATGTGTACATATGACATACTGTCTCAATGAATGTAACATAGTTCTTCTTACATACCCAATATTCATGGATGACTTTAAAAATATAATTTATTTATAAAAATTATAATTATTTAATAATTATTAATATATATATGATGGAATAATGACCTATTTATCCTCGGTCAACAAGCTGAATCTTTTTTGAAACTATGAACCAAACGTCCTCAAAACACATAATGTGGACTTAACTGATTATCTATTTAAATATGTCCTTAAAATAAATAAAATTATTATATGATATTAATCCTGTAAAAATTTCTTATGATATAATATAATTTATATAATCTAATTATACATGGTTTAAAGAACATACATGAATATTTGGACTCATGGTAAGAGACATCATATCAATTTTCATTCATTGGAGAAAAATTTATTTTAATTTATGTAATTTATTTTATGTGGTATATATATACTACCCATTTTTTATGTAATATCATGAATAATTAATACTTCGCGGAACTCTATGTTTTATCTAGAAATATTTCATCCAAGGGAATTTGACATGAATGTTACATTGTGGTAGAGGGTTTCTTAACTCAATTTACTTTCATTAGGTTATAACCATTATTAAGTGACTCTATTCTGAAGTGATTACATCTAAATTAGTATAATTATTTTCATTATATATTTACACCTTTTTTCGGATTTAATTTTTTTGAAACATAATATATCCATTAACTAACTCTCAACTCAGTTATATAACATTTTTAGGGGTTAATCATTCTAAATTTTTTTCCTTAGAAAATTTGTTTATGATATGCACCTATATAATTTGAGAAGCTACATAAAATTTTATTTTTACAAGTTATATCATTAATATAATTATTTTAAGCATATTTTTTATATCATTTGATTCTATTCTATCATGGGCATTATGATTGAAGATTTACCATAGTGGAAAAGGCTTTATATTACAATATCAATACTTTTAGGACTGTTTATGTTTTGGTTTATTTTGGAGAAAATAATATTCTCTTATTTCTATAAAACACACTACTTTTTTCTATAATATTTATGAAGGTTGGTAACATACTTTATTTCCATTCTATCCATTTTTGATTAAAGAAACATCAAGAATGTTATTTTTATGTGATACTGATCTTCTATTTTTTAGATCTGCTATCTTTCTCTTCCATATCTATGTTTTATAAAAAAAAGTAAAAAAAATTATTTTTGAAAAATAAATGATTTCATAAAGCTATATTACATGATCTTAGAATATTTTTAAAAGGTTGTAAAATTTAATTTCCAAATGTATTTAAAATTAATATATTTTTACATTATTTTGAAAGTTTATGAAATGAATGTTTATTTTTAATTTTGACATCATGAATATATTTTCCCACCATCTAGAAATTTTTTGGACTTGAAGATTCCTTTTTTAGATTTACTTATTATTTTATAAGAAAATGATACCATTAATTTTTAATAATTTTCAATATTATAAATAATTATTTTCAAAAGTGAAATGACATTTTCTTCAAGAAATATTCCAAGTAATATTTAAAAATAATTTTCCATCTAAGATTACATCCTTTTATGTTACTCAAGATTTAAAGCTTATTTTCATCAATAACATTTATAATGATATTTCAATGGTATTTACATTCGTCTACATCAAAAAACCATGATGTTACTTGTAATCCAATGGGATATGTTGAGATGATACCATCATAAATATTTATCTGGATGGACTACGATTATTTCAAGGTGATTTTCATAGAACAAAATTCTATTCTACAATTTAATCAATTTATTAAATGGAGAAAATTTTATATATTAGGTTTATGAATAAATGTGAGATTCCATTTTTTATCATTATGTTATGATTCATTGTAATTGTTTATAATAATGAGTGGTTCCATAATTAACCAATGATGGGCAGTTTCATGATAATCCAATGATGAGTGGTTTTATGATAAATCAAGGACTCGTGAGCCCATTATATCCCTATAATTCATTCGGGGTGGAATTTGACTACATGGATATTCCAATTTTAATAGTGATCATAATATTGATATGGAAATGATGTCCCAAATTTACTAATATTTTTTCTTTATTCTTACTACGAGATTTTATGTTTCATTTGATTAATATTACATCACAAGGATCATGATAATTGAATCCAATAAATATAGTATTTTTTGAATCCTTAATCCATGTTTCATGTTTGGTGATCCATGTATTTATTAGTGCGTGTTATCTTATGTTTTTTTTTCATGCTCATAGATTATGTTATCACACCCGTATAATAAACTTATTCTCATTGATAATAATCATTTGTTAATTCTTATGTTTATACTTACTGAGAATATAATATCACAACTATTTTGTTTCATTTTCCCCATGTTATTGATGAATTATGTTAAATTATTGGTTTTTGGAAATTTTTCTAACATGATGATGTTTTTAAGAGATGTTTAAGACTTAATATGTAATATGAAAACAAGGGAATAGTTGGGAACATACAACATTGAATTCATGTGAATTATTTATATAAGAGTTTATCCTAATTATCTAACACACTAAAACTAATTTTTATTCGGTTAAGTAGGTGATATAATTTTTCATTCTTATGTTTTATGGTTTGAATGGAAAAAATTTGGTCACATTTATCATTATAAAATATAGAAAGGTAATGTTAATGATTTTATTATTGGATCTGAGAGTGCAAGATCGAAGATTTTATCTTAAATGAAGTTATTTAAAAGTCCCATTATGATATTAATTTTATCTTAATTTAATTTATGTCTAATTTAATTATAAATAATTAAATTATTTACATAGGAATCAATATTACAGTATATTTTGGTGGTAGTTTATTTTTGAACTTAAAAACACAATTTTTATAAAAACTAGTTTTGTGCGATCAATATGTTTCAATCCAAACAAATTAAATTAATATTTATTCAGTATGGTTTTTAATTATATATATATATAATATACATACAAAAAATTATACATTCATTTTTTACGAGGTATTTAACGAAATTAAATTCAGTTTTATGATTAAAATGAAATTTTTTAAAGATGAGTTTTTGTTTCATTTTGTGAACTTATTTAACAAAAAAAACATTCACATTAAGGAAATTTTATTTTATAAAAAGTATTTATGTTTTGAAATAAAAATTTATAAATTTCGTAATGGTGGAATATTAATTTTCGGTCCTTATAAATAGTAACATTGGTAAAACAAAATAACCATAGTAAAAGGGTAAATTAGGTTGACCTTGTTTAAAGATAAGTGACATAGACAATAAAATTTAATCTTAATTCATACTGGGTGAATGTATCTATACCGTTATCACCTTATCTATGATTTTTTATTGGATAATTTTCAATGAAAATGACTTAATTATATTTAAATATTTTGAAAGCATCCAACTATGTCCTCTCCCTCACATATATATGGAAAAGAACCTTTATTATTTTGTACACAAATAAATATCCTAATATATTTGTAAATAAATACAACAATAAATTTCTATGATTCTTCACCATGCATTAGAGGCCCTATTTTTATCATAATACCCACCTTAGAATGCCAAAAGTTAATAAATAATATTTTTTTATATAGGATTAAATGGGCATACATAGAAAGTTTGGAATTATGGTAAGTTGTATCATAACTTAAATTACATTAATTAGGTCATACTTCTATTTTATTAACTATATTATTCCAATATTATGTGTTAAATGAACAATCATTATATTATAGTTTTTTAAACCTTATTTTTATTATTTTTAAATTTTTATATATATTCACTTTATTGAATAATTCTATGTTCATTGATATAATCTTTATAAGTATTATTAATCTCAATATACTTTTCATTGAGAAATGTTTTGTTATATTCACATACTTCATTTTATAAGGTGTATATGGTTCCAAAAATTATATTTAATGTTCTATTGGATTTCAATATTTCATGACGTATTGATTGAAATTTAAAAAATGTTGTAAGGTTTTTCATGTTCTCAGTTTCAATTATTTGAGATGATAATTTATGTTATGAACTATGTTTTATTTTGTATGGTTTAATTACTACCAAATTAAAGTGTTTTTACATATTATTTCATAGAAAATATTTTTATTCTATAATACTGTTATATTCCTTCATTCAATGTATTCTTTATTCGAGTATTCCCATGTCCCCTATGTTTCTCATATCAAATTTCTTTACTTGAGACATGATCTAATTGATTCACCTATATTAATTTATATAGTGTATACACAAACTCTTGAAATAACATATCATGGATCTTTTCAATGACATGATATTTTATCTTCCTTTTTATTTTTTATATATGAGTTTCGGTTTGAAAAGGATGAAAATGGTTTTTCTATAGATAATATGTTCCATTGTTTTTAAATAATTTTAACCAAAAAATTCTTCCAAATTATTATTATTATTTATTAAAATTATTTTAATAAGAATAAGTGATTTCATAAAGTCATTATCCATGAACAATGAACTTATTTTAAAATAATCTTAAATAATATTTCTTATTTGTTTTTTCTTTTCTCCCTTTTGAAACTCTTTGTAAATGTTGAAAAAATGTATATTTTTATTATTTATGACATGAAAATATATATACAACATTAAAAATATCATTGTATTTGAAAAATTATTTATAATATTTTTAGTTTACATACCAATAAAACATTTTTCCTAAAATTATATAATTCTTTATAAAATGTTACGAAAAGAAAAGTGTATTTTACATTATTTTTTAAGAAGGTTTTAAATGTTATTTAAAATGTATTTTCATCTATGTTAAAACTATTTATTGATTCCCCTACATCACTATGAATATGATCGTATTATTCCATTTATATTCCTTCTCTAGATGTGTTAATATTTTTTTAAAGATATTATCTGAAACATGTTTCTTTTTATAAATAAATCATGTTATATTGGAATTTAAATTGTTTTTAAAATTTTTATAAAGATATTCAATATTTTGTGTGTTGTATTAATTTAAGGCACTTGGAAATTATTGATTATTATGAGAGACCATGATATACATTATATATCAAGTGATCTCAATATATATCTTCAATGTATTGGGTAATATTCCATTCCTTTAATGAAAATAACATAGAGTTAACTAGAGAGGTTTCTCTTATGCAATTAAGGAGGATCTACTTATTTTTTATATGAGTTAACATGAGTGATGAATATAATGTTTCAAGGTAGAAAATTTTTTATCAATGATTTATATGATAATTTAATGGTCTATTTGACAAATATTTACATCAATTTACTTGTGATTATGACTTATATGATTCAGGTTTTATGTTAATGCTTTATCCCATGTATCATGATTGATAATCCATGTTTTTTAGCTATGAATTATCTTATTACATTTCCATGATCATTGGTTTTTTCATCAAACCTTTGTTCTTATCTTATTCTCACTAATGACATTCAAATTATATGAATTATATTTGGCCTCAAAAAGTATTTGATCTCAGAATTATTATGCTTTCGCATTATATTGGGTTTTTAAGAGTGATGTAAAATTAATTATCTCAAAATATTTTCCATGTGTGAAAAAATTTATGGGATATCATTAAGAATTAATGAGGAATCATAAAAGATGGGTATATGGAACGAATTTTCACATGATGAATTTCGTATTTTAATATTATTTCCTAATTCTTTAAAACTATAGACATATACTATTTATAGAGTGTAAGTGATCTAATATTTTTATGATGTTGTATGTTTTTATAGCTGAAATTGGGTCACGTCTATCATCCTTGAAACATAAAATGAATGGATTATGTTTTTTTCACCATATCCTTGTGTGATGTTTTGAGTTTGTTAAAATTATTATGATAGTTCATTTGATTATATTAAAATAATTATATAATTATATAAATTTTAAGAAAATACTAAAAAACGATTTACAGGAAGATCAATAACTAAAGATCTTATTAATCTAACTACTTATAAAAAAATGAAATTATACCATGTATAATGAAACCTATAGAGATTTATCTTATTTAGATGAAGGGGAAAAATCATAAAAGATATTAAGATATTATTGATAATATTTCTAAATTTAAAACCATAAATATGAAGTTATATAATATGTATATGGTTCATAAAGATTAAACTACCGAAAGGAAATAAATATCTCATGAACTGACCCCAAAAACTCACAGTTGTTGTTGACTACTATTACATTAGAATGATTAAAATAAATCAAATCCAGATGTACTGAAGAGTTTAGTAGTCTCGGTAAACCAAGTACACACATGAGTCTTGTATTATAAATTAATACACTAATTACAACATATTTTGTTTCTTTAGAGAATGAATTTATTCCATATAGTATATCCCTACATATAATTCATAGTATGTTTCATGGATTCATGGGGACAGGAAGCATAATTAGGGTGAGATAAAAATCTATGTAATTGTGATGTATAACAGAATCAAGAATCAATAAATTAAAATAATGATTATGGAATGATAAATAACTAAACATGCACACTATGTAATCAACAAACAAAGAAACAAGTGTATCAGAAATATAGAAAGGTAATAACATGAAATAAATTCCATTCAAATAACTAGATAAGTAAAAAACAATTTCAAATGGTAAGAAACTGAAACACATTTCTTTTAATCAATGAAAAAAGAATAAAATGATTCCACATGTGTGTCAATGAAACATCTCATGGATTAATTATTACATAATAAAAATGATGGAAATGATTAATTATTGGATGTCATGTCTTAGGTATATGAAAACCTATACCATCAAGAAAGTTCACTGGGAAATTTAAAACTATAATTATAAACCTATATAATTTTTTAAACTAATTTATATCTTAATAACCAGTTTATGCATCGAGGGGCTATATAAAGTTGGAGCCCCACGTTTCATTTCTTGTCTAAAGAATTCCACATATCAAATAAATGAAATAAATAACATGCCTTATCAAATATCCATATTTAATAAATAATAAACACATATTGATATATCCTCAATGGATAATAACTAAAAACAAGGCATTTTTATGTTGATGAATGGAGTTACCATTAAATGATCATTAAATAATTGTTGATAAAGAAATCATTAAACATTCCAAAGTGTCTCATCCCACCTTGAATCATTTGAATTATAATTCAACATGAGATAAATGAAACATAAAATATCATGATAATAAAGAGATTCATGATATAACATGTTAACGTAAACACCAAATGTAAAAATGGTATACATTTTAGGTATTAATAATATCCATGATAGATGATATGGATAATTAGGGTAAATTCAATGTATAATGATCATAATAAATTTCATATTTCAATGGGACTAAAAAAAGGATTCCTGGAATTGAAAATCAATACCCACCTTATCAAAATAAATCCCAAACCATCTAGAGGAATAACAATGATGGTATCCATACAATATATCCCAATTTGAGTGAAAAAAAGGGTTTTCCTCATTGATGAATAGAAATATTATAAAAATATCTGTTGAAAAAAATTCTTTAGGAAAATAAAATTTTGATTTGAAAAACATTTTTGTAATACCTTTTATTTTAAAATCACTTTTGAAAAAAATTTCTTTAAAAAGATACCTTTTAAACATGAAAATTATTCATCAAATAAATTATAGTGAGTAAAACTATATATATAGTATGAGGTAAAAAGTATATTCTTTTTTCACAGTTAAAAGAATAGAAAAATGACTTGTTAGGAAAGTGAGAAGAAGATTCCTTTGAAAAAATAGGTAAATAAAAAAATGCGTAAAAAAATCATATTAATTCATTTTGTAAATGTAATAATTTTTTTTAATATTTTTTTAGAAAATAGGGTTTTTTAAAGAAAATAGGTTCTCTAACTAAAGAGTGAAATCAATCTAGTTTTCTTGTAATCTTTATTTAAAGAAATTTTAGTACCAAAAAGAGGTAAAATGGTACTAATAATTGAAAAAGGTCATTAATAACTATAGGATAAGAAATTGACAGTGGTTATTACACAATTACCTATTAATTTTCTTTACTGAAAATTCAAGTGTAAATAATCTCGGACAAAATTAAAATGTGAAGTAAACCCTTTAAAAGACCATGATGTTGAAGTGAGATTGAACCAATTAATTGATTATTTGTATCAAATGTGAATCCAAATAATATAATTTAATATTATTCAATATATATTCAAAGTAATTATACATATAATCATATAATATTAGCAACAATGAGGAAGTAAAATAACCTAATGAAAAAGGAATTTGGTTATGAAATTATATACCACTTGGTGACTTTTAAATCAATTAACCATATAATAAATAATTCAAATTGAAACATAGAATACCATTAAGATAAAATAATTCATTATATAATATATCAAAATTTGTAGTAGACACACAACATGAAATAAGTAACTGGTGAACATGACAGTTATCTCAAGGATATAAAAAGTGTGTTGAAAATTAATTACATTGCATTTACATTTGGGTGAATGTACATTAAAATCATAAATAAGTTTTTCAAAAATTTAAATAAATTATAAAATAACCATAAAAATATTTATAATTTCCTATATTATCTTCTTATAATATGATATTACCCATTTGTTAGCAATCTTTCATTATTTGCACTATTTTGGGTGATAATTCCCTAGTTTTTCGAGTATGATTTGACACTTTAATTATTTTCCTTATTAATTAGATCATGTTTAATCACATAAATAATTTAAAAAATGACTCAAATATTATATATATTTAGTATAATTTTATTTAGAATATTCGATAGTTTTTGGAGATAGAAAATGAAATGCACCGTTCATGGAGATGATAAGTCGTACATATGCATGAACACTATTTTCATTTTTTATCATATTAAAAGAATGAAAGTTAAATGATATATATATATATATGATATAATTATATTATCATATTTATGATATTTATTCCATGTAGGTTTATTAAAAATATCCTTTATACATTCCATGTATAGTTTGAATGAATCACATCGCTTTTGAGGATGCAGTATTCCACTCTTCCAAAAATGATGTTATCGTATTTACAAAATTGGAAAGTATAAAGGTCTAATTCATAAAATAAATACGTAACAATAAATAAATAATATATATAAATATATATTATATATAAACATATTTTCCATGATTATTCTCTACCATGAATGGTGGTAATGGAAAAAAGGAACACTCATCGTTTTGTGATGTGGTAGTTCACCGTACACAAAAAATGGAAACTTTGTCACCCATTAGATGGAAATTTTTATAAGTGTAGGTAAATAACATTATATAAATAATCTAATTATATTGAGGATACTATTTTTATTATATAATCATTGAAAAAGGATAATTTAAATACTGTATAAAAAATAAAATCGAAGAGCTTGAGGAAGGATGGTACCTCTATTTGGGTAACTCCTTTTTGTTTTCACCAATGGGATTCCATATATGAATTCATTCCCAATATGAGAATTATACGATTATATGATGGTTTTTTGGAGATATTTTTCTGTATATTTTTTGAGACAAATTTAATTTATCAGTTTGATGAATTTGGATGAGTGTGTGCCTTTTTATAGTAGAGGAGGAGTGGCACTCCTATAAATTTTATGAAAGAGAATTCTACCTACATTTTTTCAGCTCAATTGGCATCATTAATGAAAAAAAACAATATACATGAAAATATATTTTTGAAATATTAATGGAATAATTATTTTAGAAATGTTTCTAGGTAATTTTTTATGTTTATTATTTAGTCCTTTGATAAGATAATTTATTTATTAATCATTGTAATTAATTTTAATTAAATTCATTAATATTTTTGGCCAAAAACTAAGTTGAAATTTTTAAAAACTATAAATTATTCTTAATCAAAATATAGAATAAATTTTTTTAAAATTCATATCACATAATTAGAGGAAATTAATTTAAAACAAATCCCACATATGGGATAACAAAGTGGGTATTCAAAGTAAAAATGGTCAAATGTTTTCTATGTTTTTATATTCAATTTAAAAAAAATTTATTACAGTGAGATAAATTTATTAACTAATATAAATTTCATCTAATTAATATTTAATATTGATAAAAAATAAAATTTATCCTTATGAATATATTAGACAAAAAATAGTTTTGAGTTAAAATTAAGTATTTTTTACTATTCATCAAAAAAATGAAACTTCACAAAAAAATACCAAAAAATATCCCTAATTTTATTATGTAACCATTTAAAAAAAAAATTATTATTTTTACATAATATTCCATAAAATTTACAAAAAATGGATATAAAATAGGTCCTCTATTAAAAGGTGGTAAAAGTGCCTTCATAAAAATATAGGTTTTTTGTGTAATACTGGGATTGTTCTTATCTTATGCCCATAAAATTTTATGGATAGATATATAAAATATTTGATTGAATATATAATATATATTAAATTAATATAACTCTCTAATTTTAATTAATTTAATTTATTAATACAAAACTTCTTTGTGTGTATACAAATAGTTTTCTATAAAAACATTCCTTTATATTCAATTGTTTTTTGTATTCATTTATAATTAATTTGTAACTAATGAATTCATATTATATTTTTACAGAAGATATATTTTCATAAGTTGTTTAATAATATTCATATCCACTAATTTAATAGACAGTTTATAACTAATTATATCAAATAATAATATTTTGGTAAAATATTTTTGTTTAGTAAAACTAGGACTTGTGTGCAAAGTAAGATCTCAAAGAAAGTAATTGTTGCATGAGATGTAATATAACATAGTATCATGTGAATTACATGATATATCATATATTTATTTTATATATAATAGTAAATATATTTTAATGTATTTGGATATTATATTCCCTTATGAATGTGGTGTTTCATGCCATACACGCTATTTTATACAATGTCCATAATTTAGAATTTTGTGGAATTAATTTCTCCCCATATAAATTAAATTTTATCCTAAAAAATCTAACTCGGTCATGGAAATATATTGTTTCATATTTGAAAATTACTTTATAGATATATGACAGCGTGAGAAGGGTTGGAAGAAATCATCTTGAAAAGAGAAATGGGAAGTAAAAAGGTCACATGGAATAAATTATAACTTATTTTTATACATATGAGAACATTAGTTTCATGTTATGATATGTACATAGATGAAATGTTTAAATATGAATATGGAGTGATTGATTCCATCGATCAAAATAGGGAAATTTATTTACTTAAGACATTTCAATTTCAATAGAATAATTTCATCTTTCAATTGTTCTTCAATAAAATTATAATGCATCCATTTAATCCAAGAAATGATTATCCAAAAATGTATTTCTGTTCAGTAAGAAAAAAAATAATCTCTTAATAGATCATAAGGCCCATAAAAGAGTGACAAGTCACACCGTTTGTCTCTAACTATTCTGAAAATCCAATATGTTCAATACATTCAACTGAGAACCTAAAAATAAACAGTATTGGTTCATCATTAATATTTAAAAATCACCTCGTTTGACAAAAACAATGACATATTAACAAAGAAACAGTTTCATTTAGTGGTTGGCAATAAACCCTTATAATCCTTCAATCATGTGTTAAAGTCCTAAAACTATGCTAGATTTTATGGTTTTCCACCTGATATATGTCTGATTCATTTATAAAACCATCTTAATATAACGTAAAAACAAATATAATGTATATCATTAAAATAATTTTTATAATTAAGTATCATTTTTTCTAAGGTTTCCATTACATCCCCAAAACATAAATACATCATCTATTTTATTTCAACATTGGTCCTTCCTTAGTTTTTATTTTATCCTAAGTCATTCATTTTCATTCTCTATTAAAATCCCTCATATTGTTTTATAAATAAGTTGTGAATTATACTAAGTGTATCCCATGAGAGTGTCAAAATAGGTTCTTAGTCAGGCATGTTGTCATGTACCAGGTTAGACCGTTTTAGGATCGACACACCTTGTTATAAATGTTATTCTTATTTATATCTCTTCCAGAACCACATCCACTTGTAGTGTCCATAAATTTATGTATTTATAGTAAAACTACATAATATCTATCTAACAAAAAATTATTATGTTATTCAATACATACCTTCAAATTCTACCAAAGTGTTATGTTATCTAATACAAGTTTTCCTAAATATAGTTCCCATGGTTGACACTAAATATCCTTTGATACCAATTATAGCATCACGACCCCAGAAATCCTAGAGCTGGGGTCTACTACAATTATATTGTCAGGATTACAAGGAATCAGATCCTAAAGGACCAAAGAGTTTATTAGTCATGTTAAACTAGATAAATACCTGAGTCTTGAATTATCAATGAATATATTAATTACAAAGTATTTTTTTTTCTTTTGAGGATAACCTTATTCCACCTAGTATATATCTATATTTCATTCATAGTATGCTTATTGGATTCATGCGGTAAAGGAAACATAATAAGTTTGAGCTCAAATTATTCGTAAGGGTAAAGTATAGAAGATTCAATAATTAATCAATGAGAATTATTATTATGTCATGTTAAATAACTAAATACCCATATGATGTAATAAAAAAACTAAAAATTATATTCATAGTAAAATATAGGAAGGTAATAACAGGAAACACAATCCATTCAAATAAATAAATAAGGAAAAATAAAAAAGGAAAGGTAAGAAAATAAAACAAATTCCATTTAATCAATGAATTGATAATGAAATGCATCCAAACATTTTTCGATGAAAAATCTAACAGATAAATAATAATTGAATTAAAATGAAATCAATGTGTAATTAATTGATGTCATGTCTGAGGTTCATGAAAAAATATACCATCACCACCATGCACTATATAGTTTATAACTAAAGGTATTAACCTATATAATTTTCACAAAAAATTTGTCTCTTGACAACTTATCGATACATCATAGGGATATATGATGTGTGGGCCCTACCCATCATTTCAAATAAAAAACATTCCATATATTAAATAGTTGAAATAAAAAATATTCATTATCAAATATCTATATTGAATAAATAATAATTATTTATCAACATATCCCTAGTGGAAGAGAACTAACGATGATGGTTGTTGATACTGATTAATGGAGATACCATTATATGATTATTAAATCATTTTTGAGGAAAATAATCTCTAAACATTCAAAAGTTCTGCATACCAATTTGAAATCTTTTAGTCATAATTCCCTATGAGATAAATGAAACATAGAATATCATGATAAAAATAAGATTAATGATATAAATATTCAAAGTAATCATCGTAAGAAAAATGGTAAATGGTTTAGGAAATAATAACATACATGATAAATGATATGGGTAATTAGTTAAAATTGAATGTCTAATGATCATATGAAATTGAATATTTAAAAGGGAGTAAAAACTAATCAAATTTCTATACTAAAATTACCTAAATAAATCATAATACTTATAGAGTAATAATAAATGTCATAGTAATACAACATATCCAATGTGGAAAAAATAAATGGTTGTTGTGGTTAAAGAAAAAAAATACTATAAAATTTTCTTTTAAAAAAATCTTGATGAAAATATACTTTTCTTTTGATATCCTTTTATGAAAATATATTCTTTGAAAATATATTTTGAAAATTTTTTACTAAAAAATTTACCTTTTAAACATGAAAATAAATTTTCCTGGAAATTACAGTGCGTAAATTTGTACATACTGTCAGAGGTAGAAAGATCACTCTTTTTTCATGGTAAGAAGGTTAGAAAAAAGCATTGTCTAGAAAGAGAAAAGAAGGTTCCTTAGAAATAATTTATAAAAGAAAAAATGTTATAAATTTAGTTAATAAATTATTTTTAAAATGTTAAAAAATTTAAGTGAAAAAAATCCTATAAAAAAGGTTTTTAGATGAAAGAAGGTTCTCCGATTAAAGAAAGAAATGAAGTCATGTTTTTATAAAAATATTTTTATAAAATATTTTGAGTACCGAAGAGCAAAAAAATGGTTATAATACTTGAAAAATATCATGAATTAATAGATGATTGTAAAATAAAATTTTTTGTTATAAAATGATCAAATAATTTCCGCTGATGTAAATTCATGTGTAAATAATCCCGAAAAAAATGTGAGTGTGAAGTAAACCCTTGAAAAGACCATAATGTTGAAGTGAAAATCAAACTATTAATTGATTTTGTGTATCAAATGTAAATATACATAAATTAATTATAAAAGAATCAATATATATTAAAATTCATTTTACACATAATCATATAATGTTAATGACAACAAGAAAGTAATATAACTCAATGAGAAAGGAATTTGGTTATGAAATTCTATACCACACGGTAACTTTTAATTCAAATACCCATAGAAGAAAAAATTTAAATTAAAACATAAAATACCAAAAAGATAAAATAATTTTCGATATAATATATAAAAAAGGGTAGAATAATCACAACATAGAAAAAGTAAGTTGTGAACATGACATTTATCTCACGGATGTAAAATGTGTGATGAAAATCTTTGACCTTGCATTTCCTTTTATGTAAATTTACATTATATTTTGGTATAAGGGGTATAAAAATGTTAATAAAAAATAAAATAACCCAATTAATATTTATAATATCACATGTTAACATTTAATAATATATTATTACCATTATTTAGTAATCATTCATTATTTTAACTATTTCTGGTGTTAGTTTCCTAGTTTTTTTAGCACATTTTGACTTGTTACTGGTTGTTCCAATTAATTATGTGATCGATTTATCAAATAAATAACATAAACCATGATTTAAATTTTTTACATATTTAGTAAAAAAATATTTATAATAATCCATAATATTCGGTGATAGAAAATGAAATTCACTATTCATGGAGATGGTATGTCATGCATACACATGAACACAACATTCATTTCTTTGTCGCAATAAAAGAATGAAAATTAAATGTTATATGTGTGTGTGCGTGTGTGTGTGTGTGTGTGTGTATTATAATTCAAGTATCATATTTATGAAATTAATAGAACAATGTTTTTTTTAAATCATTCTTTATAAATTACATGTATAGCAGGAACAAATCACATCGCTTTGAGGAGAAGGTAGTCCACTCTTCCAAAAAATATGTTTTGGTATTTACAAAAAATAAAATACATAAATGTATGTGTTGTAAAATAATTAAATAATAATAGATAAATAATATAAATTTTATATATTATATATAAATATAGTTTCCATCCAAATTACCAAACACAAAAGGTGGTAAATGAAAAATGAACAATCATTGTTTTCTGAGGTGTTCACCGTACACAAAAACTGTAAGTTCGTTACCCATTATATTGATGTACATGTAAGTGTAGGTATAACCATTAATATGAAAATGTATATGTATATTTAGCGTACTTTTTTTATTATATAATCATTAAATATAGATAATTGAAATAGTATAGAAATAAATAATACCGAAGAGAATGAGGAAGGATATTACATCTTATTCAGGTAAACCCTTTTAGTTTTCACCAAAGGGATTCCATGGATGAATTTATGAAAAGGTAACTCTTATAGGTTTAGGGAAGTTATTTTTATGATCTATTTGAACAGATCCTAGTAGATTCAAAGTTCTTTTATAGGTGTGAGAGAGTGGGATGGATGAGTGCCTTTTTATAGTGGGGGAGGAGTGACACTCTTGTTATATTTTGAAAAAAAAAATTCCACCCATGTTTTCTATTTTAAAGTGGCTCCAATAATGGACCATATTATATAAAAGCTATTATTGTGTAGAAATATGGCTATAAAATATCTATTGTTCAATTTTCTAGGTCATTTTGGCCCATAAGTTTAATGTTTAGTCCTTTGTTAAGCCATTTTTTCTCAAAGTCGTTGTAAATAATTTTAATTACCTTAACTATTATTTTTGGTGAAAAAATAATTTGATGCTATTAGAAATTAGAAATTATATTTATTCCAAATATAGAATCTCTTTTTCCAAATTAAAATCACAAAACTAGAAGAAAATAATTTCAAATTAATCCTGTTGATGGGACGAAAAATCATGCTTTAAAAGTAAAAATGTTCAAAAGTTCGTTATGTTATTTTAACCAATTTCAAAGTAAAATTAATTAAAAGGACCTAAATTATGTTAAATGATATAAAATTTATCTAATTAATCATTAAAATGAAATAAAAATATAATGTAATCTTATAAATAAATTATATGAAAAAATAAGTTTTGAGTTAAAATTCAGTATTTTTCACTATTCATCAAAATCTGAAACTTCACAGAAAAATATAAAAAAATCACCCAAAGATAATTTTTATGTTCCTATTTCATATATTAAGTTTATTTTTACATATAATATTTATAAAAGTTCCAAATAATATATTTAAAATAGGTTCTCCCATAAAAGGTCGTAAAAGCACCTTTACAAAAATATAGGTTTTTATGTATACTGCTGGGTTTGTTCTTATATTATTACTATAAAATATATTTGAATAATATAAAAAAATATTTTATTGAATATATTATATTTTTATAAATTTATTTCATTTATATCAGTCACTAATTTTAATTTATTTTATTTATTATGATAAAATAGCTTTGTGGGAATAAAAATAGTTTTCTCTAAAAACATTACCTATATATTCAATTGGGTTTTATATTAATTTATAATTAATTGGTAACTAATGAACTCATATTATAGTTTTATAAACCATATATTTTAATAATTTAGATATAACTATTCATAACCACTAATTTAACAATTATTTTATGTCTTATTATATTAACTAAAAATGATTTAGTAATATATTTTGGTTAAGGTATCAAAGAAACTATTCATTGCATGGGATTCAGGATAACTCATTATCACCTACATTTCAAGATATATCGTAAATTTATTTTACAAAAAAAACATTGTATCATCTTGGTGTATTATATTCTCTTACGTGCTTGATGTTCCATGTTAGACATGCAATTACATAAATTGTTCTTACATTAGAATTTTGGGGAGTTATAATAGTTTTGGGGAAGTTGAGGATAAAAATTATCATTATATAAATGAAAATATAAATGTAGTTTCTATGATTGAAAAGTCAATGGAAAATATTAAAAAATATAACTATTATTTGAAAATAAAAAATAAAAGTGAAACATTAGAAATATAATTTTTATCTAGATGGTTGAAGGAAGAATTTTTCTTAATATAAGTCAAACAGTTTGAATTTTGATCTAAAAAAAATGAGATTATTAATTTGAAATGAGGAATTTATAACCTATGATATTTTATAATCTTTATTAATAATGGATGAAATGAGTTTTAAAAAATGAATGCACATTTAAAACTAAATAGGAAGACATTTGATTTGGATAGAAAACCCACTGGATAGTCAACATAAAAAAGATATAAAAATATTTAATTTAATGAATAACATTATTCTATGTGTCAATTAGAAGAAAAATTAATGAATAAATACTCACTCAACAATTTCAATTCTTTGTAGAGATCTCAAGCCTTTATCTCAAATGAGATAGATACTTATGATCATTATAATTTCATCCACATATGGGAACCAAATGTCTTATTTTCAAATACTGATGGGACTAAGAAATTTTATCATTTGAAAAATTAATTATAATGATTCTAATGTGTTTTTAATTTGAATATGAACATCTATTTATGGTTCTTAGTATAAATTTTAATGTTCAATAAAACCATATTTTTAATATGTATCACTTTTTAATAATTACTTATATTTTCATGTTTTTGTATATATATAGTATTAATTATATATATTTAGGGGGAGTTTTAGTAAATACCCCAATCCTAGTAGACCAAATCCGGTTGATACTTTAATACATTTTACTTTGATACAAGCAATAACATCTCAGAGGAATTAATATTTTATCAGTCTTGGTAAACTAGATATATATTTGAAATTAAAATTAAATTTTAAAAACATAAAATACATAAACTATTTTATTTAATAAATATATTATTCCCCTTTTTATATCCTTTCATATCAATCACAAAACACTTCCTAGTATCCTGGTAAAAGTAAAACATAATAAATTGGTGAGCTTAGATTCTTAGTAAGGGTATACATATAGTATAACATATCATGAATAAAATTGAATAATCAGTATGAAAGGTAAATAAATGAAACACAATCCATTTAAAAAATAACATGAGCATTATATAGTAGGAATTTTAACATCCTATTATCTTCTTTTAGTTATTCCTTATATGTTGTTTATGGTTGGACTTTTTGTTTTGGTGCATTCCAGGAGTATAGTGAATGGAGACCCTTTGATGGGAAGAATTACCTAAATTTTTGTGATTAATATTTGTTTGAATTAATGGAGATAGCATAAAATCATTTAAAATGATTTTCATGGTTCTCCCATTTTTATAGAACACTGAAGGTCGTTTTGGGTTTTTGTATAAAATCTGGGATCTTTTTTGTATGCTATAATTTTTCCTATCATTAATGTTTTACATGAAGGGAAATATTTTTCAGAAGGATTTCATGAATCGGTTTAATGAATGAATGGTTCGCACATTTTCAACGGGTTTCATGATGTGAAATGATAAAAAAATAAGTTTTTTATCCAAGGTAGTGTATTTTCAGCATATTTTCTAAATTTATAAATTCACATCATGAAATCTTTTCGTGAAGTTAATGTTTTATGATTAGTTTTTTAGAGCGATTTACATGAGATAATTCATTAAACTGAAATATTTTACTCTATTACCTAGTATATATTATAATATAATTTAAAGATATCCATTCATTTTGGATTTCATTGGTCTATATTTGATTTCAATTATGGTTTCACCACATATTCGATGTAATCAGTCTTTCTTCTTCATTATTTACCTTGGTCATAATAGTGGTGTGGTATGTGTGTTTGGTTTATATTCATGATCAATTGTGATTTTCTATTGATCCATTTTAATATATTTCTGTGTGTTTTCTTTCTAATGTTGATATGTGGTTTCTAAATCTCTATTATTGAATGAAGATATGTTTTCATCCGTCATGATGTAGGTGTATCGATGCAAGTGTTTCTAATTCCCATACCATAATAGGTTTTTCTGGATTCTTTTAGGTTTTTCATTGAATTTATTTTATTTGGTGAAAAGGGTTTTAATTAAATGTGATCATGTTTTTGGAAATTTATTATAAAATACTTGGCACATTGGGAACCTTGGGTGCATCAGGAAATATACATTGGTTACTCTGGTGTGTGTGGCACTGCTAGGGGTTTCTATTATGATATTGAGACACTTCTTAAGGACTCAATATTAGTTAGAATAAACTTGGTCCTAGTTTAGGATTCTTTTATGGCCTGTACATATTCCTATAGTATATATCCCAAATGGAATTTCTTTCCTTTTATACCTAGTTTATCAAATTATGGCTTATTTAGTATATTTTTTTTCATTTGTTAAATTTACCATTTATTCTCTTATACCTTATCTATTCATCAATATGGTGTATATGGTATGAATTTGAAGAAAATTGAGGAAATTTTTTAAAATGGGTTTGTTTATGAAAATTGTTAAAAAACATTATTGTGTTTGAAAGATAGAACTTATATATTATTAATATTATAACATGTATAGATTATTTGGTGGCATCTTATTGGGATTTGTGTTTAAAAAATACTTTTGAATTAGGGTTTTTGTAGATTTTTTTTTCAGGAATAGAGGATAGTGATGGGAATCATTTAACATGCTAGGTTCTATTTTCATTTGTATCCTTCGTAACATGATGGTATGTAGGTGAAGGTTGGTCACATGGGGACTTTTTAGTCTTAATGATTCGTATTTTTTTAACCAATCTTATTTTTCTTGGTTTTTATGGATCATATTTTACCAATTTATACTGATTTTTACTATGGTTGTATGTATTTTTTTATATAAGCAATAATTTTTTATCTTTGTTATACCTCATCATGTAGTAGACATCCTTGGGTGCTTTTTTATTCGAACTGGGATGGTTCATTTTAAAATGGTATTAGATGTATTATCTTCTTTATGTTTATTAACAATGCATGAGTTTTTTATGGGTCTTTGGTAGAAAGAATTTCAAACCATCAGAATACATGTATAAATTTCCAGAAGTTTCCCAGATAGCTCACATTTGTGTCTAAATTAGAGTCACCATGGGTGGTCAAATTTTTTTTACAAGGTTGATACTTGGTATTTGAGTTAATTTGAATGAACTATATTGGATGTTTTTTTAAATGGAGCTGTTATTTTTTAGGTGTCATCCTTATTTGAATAACGTATAATGTATTTAAATTTTTATCATTTTAAAGAATTGATATCAACAACTAAAGTTGTTATTAGGATTTTGGGATATACCTATGATTTATTATATTTTTTGCTTTGATTCATAGATAATTACTCCTTGAAGATCACTTCCAAATCTGAGTGAGGATGATATGATATATTTTTTATAGGAAAAACCATAGGTGGAACCTTATTCTGTAGAAGCTATAATATTCACTATTTAGGATCTTTATCATGTGGGTGTTGGGAATCTAGGACATGTCATGGATCAAGGCTATGAATCTACTAAGTATCATCCATTGGTCTTACATGGTGAAAGGGGACCTAAGGAATCTGAGGAGTGGATTGAGTAGATTGAGAGGATATTATTGTTCATAATGAACCATGGGGACTCTAAGGTTGTATACACATTCACCAAGGGCTCACAGGTTCTTATTTATTTTTCCAAGGGTGGTGGTTATATCATTAGGGTAAAGTTTATGGGCATGTGATAAAAACATTATGGAGGACCTGAGACCAAACGTCTTTATACAGTTGATTATACACCATATGACTATGAAATCAAGTCGGTTATAGTTATGGCTATGGTGTTTATTTAATCTTATATGGTTCTAGATTTTTTTGATATAGGTACTACTTATTATTTTATATTATTAAAGATTGTTTATATGTTTTTATTGTATTCTTATATTATTCCATACTTGTTGGATCTTTTGATGCCATTGAGAAATATGTCCAAACATGGTTTCCTGTTTCCAATGTGTCAAGTGATGATAACCAAAAATGAGGTGGACAAGGATTTCATAGTGCTCAATCTTAAAATATTGGATTTATTTTCAGAATGGATTGGTTTATTAATGTTATGTCCCATATATACTATTATCACTATTAGGTTCAGTTTTTATCTTTTGATGGAGTCACTCATGTTTTTCAAGGTGAGTGGGACTCTAGATCAGGAAGGGCGGGTCTTGTTAAACTTATGCTTGGGTAATCTTATTACTATTCAAATAGATGTTTCTTGATCTTGTGTGACCCTTTTTTGGGTAGTAAACTACCAAAATTAGTGTGTACATACTCTAATGTCTTTATAGAATATTTTTCTAGTCTACCACTATAGAGAGGTTTCAAGTTTACTATTGACCTAGTCTATATAATGATGGCTATTTCTATTTTATATTGCCGTATGGAATCTGCTGAGTTGTTTGAACATAAATTCTATCTTGAGGACCATGATTATAAGGTATTTATTATTGCTATTATGTCATCATTGGCCTCACCTATCCTCTTTACTAAGAACATAGATGGGAGCCTCACACATTTTATTGATAATTGGAAGTTAAATCAGGAGACCATCAACAAAAAATATATCTTTCCCATAATTGATGATCTCTTTTATTAGCTTATAAGGCCTTATTGGTGTTCAAATATTGACATGTGGTCTGGGTACCACTAGTTTGGAGTCCGAGAATAGAATATAATTAAGATAGCTTTTTGGAGATGGTATAGGAATTCCAGGTTTTTGGTTATGTAATTTAGACTATGTAATGATCTTATTTTATTTACGGCTCTCATGAAACATACCTTTCATCAATTTATATATTTTTTTTTCGGTTGTTCATTGATGATAATTTTTTTACTCTATATAAAAGTAGGATCTCATAAATAATTTGGATATAATTTATAGAACATTAAGAATACATCATCTATATGTTATGATTTTCCAAAGTGAGTATCAGATCCATAAATCAATGTTTTGAGGAAATTTTATTTCTAAGAGGGACACATCAGTTTATCCTGAAAAGGTACATGTGGTTATGTCCCAGGGAACATCAGAAATCTGTTTGTGATATGAAGCCTCTTAGAGATGGATGGTTATTATAAGTGGTTTTTTAAGGACTTCTATAAGAGTACATCTCTTATTTTAGATTTAACGCATAAGGGTGTAATGTTTATGAGGAATGACATGTGTAAAAGATATTTTGAGGAAGAGATGGTGGGATTAAATTAAGACACAATTTTGATTCTTTGGGAACCATTTTTTGGGTTGTGATGTTTTCTATGATTCTTTTTGCATATTTTATGGGTGTTTCTTGATACAAGTGAGTCAAGTGGTAGCCTTTATCACTCAATAGTTACGCCCTCGTGAAAATAAATACACTACCCATGGTCTTGAGTTTTCATTAATTATGATTGCACTGAAAACATGGGACCATAACCACTTTGGTGAATATTTTAAAGCATAATCTTATCACAAAATCATGAGCAATATTTTCACTATGTGATATCTGAATTTACGATAGAGACACTCAGTGGAGTATCTCTATAAATTTGATTTTGATATTTTTATACTCATGGAAAATGGAAAGTGGCCACTAATGTGTGGATGATTAAATTACCAACACAAGAAGTGAATAAAACATTTGAATATATTAATTTGATGGTTTTTAGATGATTTTGGTAATATAAGAAGCTAGTGGGTTGTTATTTATTTCTTCAATGATGGATGACTCATCATTTGATGAGTGTGTTTGGCTCATGTAGATGTGTGAACCTAAGTGATAGATATTTAGTAAAATACCTTATGCTTGGGATAATTTAAGTGAGTGGTATCCGTGTCCTAGTGGATCTTTTTTCCTTAGTGTCAGATTAGGGATTCCAATTTCTATTAGGTACGATTTTATTGATAGTGCACAACATTCTTGTCGGTTCATACATGTAGGTAATACCACAATGTATCTTGATTTGATGCATCAGTATTGGTGACCGATGATGAGATGGTTGATTGTAATTTTTCTATCATGGTGTCTTAATTCTTTGAAAATTTAAGGGGAAAAAAGAGGTATACTAGTTTGTTACATAAAATTCGGATTCCCTTTTGTAAATTGGATGACATTTCCATGGATATTTTCATAGTTTTTCCATATAATCCTATAGTGAAGGATTCTATTTGAGTGATAATTGATCTAATCAATAAATTGGTGCATTTCCTCTCAATCAAGGAGACAATGAATGTAGAAAAACATGGGGACTTTTATGTCCAAGATATTGAGAGACTTCATGGGGTTACCTGTTAATTTGTTTCCGATATGGACTTGAAGATAAAATTAAGATTTTTGAAAGGTAAGTAAGAGGGGATGCGTTACCTATTGAAATTTATCATAGAAATCATCCACAAATTTATGTACAGAGAAATATGGATCTCCAAATTTTTGAGAATATTATCAATTATTGTGATATCAATTTTAGTGGTTCTTGGGAAAATAATTTTGATTTATTCTAGCTTTCTTATAACAATTTTCATTAGTCGTTAATCAGAATTGAACCCTATGAGGCTTTGTATGGGTGGACCTATATATATCCCTTGTGTTTGGAATATTTTTGGTGTGTATTACCTGTTTTGGATATGTATTGTTTGGGATATAGTAGAGAGGGTGTAGTTCATCTAAAAGAGATTGATAACAACACAAAGTCAGTAAAAATCTTATGAGTACCATCATTGTTAGCCACTGGTTTTTGTTGTTGGTGATTGAGAAATTAATAGTGTTTCACCTCACTAGATACATCATATGTTAGGATGGTATGTGACTGAGTATGATATACTCTATAATACCAAACATATGATCAAAATAAGAATGAGATTCTCATATACAAGCGGGGGGGGGGGGGGGGGGGTGGATAATACCTTTTAAAAATTCCGTAAGGAAATTATGCATAACCAAAATTCACAACACCTCTAAGTTCTAAAGACTTTCTTGATTCTAGAAAAGTGATTCCAGAAATGAAACATAACAAAAGTTACAAGGATTAAGATTCTACCTTAAAGCGTATAGAATCTAACTATATTAGAGTTCAAGTAAGGAAGTATAAGAAAGTTATAATTTCTTTAACAATACAAAACTTAGCGGAAAAATAATCTGTAACAAAACAAGTAACAAAAAATAACTCTTTTAACCCAGATAGAAGGGTATCTAAAAACCGTGGATAAAGGTTCCTTGATTTATTCTTTCAAGAATTCTATCTTACCCACACCAGGGTAAGCCATCGATACGACGATTAGAGTCTATCTTGATGTCCCCGCAATCCCCCAACTATCAGGTAGTCGGAACCTATGTCTTCCCTAGCAAGGAATCCCTCAACTTCAAGGTGTTGGAACCTCTGTCTTCCTATCCCTGGAAGCCCTTGATTATACACAACAACAATCGGAGTCTCATGAAAAAAATCCTCACAAGGGAAAGTTTGAACAAGTTTTTCAAATTTTTTGCATGAATCTTGAGTGTTTATAAGAGCTTCTCTCTCTAGAAATCAATTCAACAACATGTAAGCAATGTTTTAAAAGTTGTGTCAAAGTTGTAGATTCTTTTCAAATGAGCTCCTATTTATAGGCGAAGCTCTAATGGTCGGCTCCCTCCTCCAATGGTCATATTTCTACTTGAATTTTGGAGGGACCTGTACATATGTCACTTAACCAATAGTTAGTCAATAACTGAAAGAATGACATCGTTTTATAATAAACAAGTGTAAACATAACTAAACTGATATTCAGAATGAAGTAGAAAATGAAAGTTTAGAATGTAATCAAAGTATGAAAGTTCTTAGTCGAACTAAAAATAGAATTCAGAGTCTAATGAAGAGATATTCGGATTATGTTTGGTAGGAATTCGGAACCTGAATTATATAGAATTACAGAGTCTGAATTTCAAGGAAATTCGGAGTCTGGATTCTCATGAATTCAGAACCTAAACTTAAAGTGATCAGAGTCGAACTCCTAGATGTTCGGAGTCGAATTCATAGATGTTCGGAGTCCAACTCAAAGAAGTTCGGAGTCAAACTCATAGAAGTTTTGAGTTGAACTCATAGAAGTTCAGAGTTGAACTCATTGATGTTCAGAGTCAATCTCATAGAAGTTCAGAGTCTGAATTCAGAGAACTCGGAGTCAGATCTTAGAGAAGTTTGTAATCAGAATTCGGAGTGGAACTTTATGAGAGTTCGTATCCACAATTCGGAGTGGAACATCAAGAGAGTTCATATCCAGAATTCGGAGTGTAATTTCATGAGAGTTCGTATCCAGAATTCAGAGTTGAACTTCATTAGAGTTCATATCCAGAATTCGGAGTTGAACTTCATAAGAGTTCGTATCCAGAATTCGGAGTTGAACTTCATTAGAGTTCATATCCAGAATTTGGATCCTAAAATAGAATGCTTCATGTCTAATTATTATACGATTCCGAGGTTTTAGATATGAATCTTATTTTTATACTTAAGAAAAATATTTATATGATTAATGAAAACAAGGTAGGGGTAAATTTCCTTTGGGAAGGAAATTTTCCTTATGGAAGTAAAACAGGGGTAAAATGAAATTTTCCTTATGAAAAGGTGTTTGTGATTTTCAAAACAAGAGGAATGGTAAAGTCATAACCTTGATGACTTATCATTCTCCCCCATTAATGAAGGAATGGAAAAAGTTATAAGGAAAACCATATTGACTCAAAAATATCCCCCTTTTTGGAAAGCACAAACATCCTTACAAAAAATAATGTAATCACTTAGAATAAATTTCTATACTTGTAATTAAAGCTTATCTCCCTTTTTTTAAGATCAATGGTGAATATGACTAAATCCCCCTTAGGATTTTAAACTCTAAATATCGTATTCTAGATTTCCGAAATGAGATATTTCATTTGAATTAAGAATTCGTATTGACAACACCCCTTACATAAGGATAGTTCTTCTTATACTTAGAAATTTTTCATCTCCCTTTTAGATTTTTCATTCTCCCTTTTGAGTTCTTTTTCCTTCTCACCCTTTATGATTTTCAAAAATAATTTGAGGGAATGGAAAAACAATAAAGTACCTGAAACCTTAAAGATATAAAACCAAGACAAGCATCAACAATTTCATTATGATTGGAAATATTAGTTCAAGGAAAAATACAACAAAAGATCAGATTAGTCTATTTGTCTTCTTTTTCCTTAGGTATTAGCTTCTTCAAAATGGTTTTCAGCTTCTTTATGTATTTTTGGTCCTCCTAATCTTGCTTATCCAAGACTGTGATCCTTTCTTCTTGAGATTTCAAGACCTATTCCTGAGCCTTGATGGCCTCTTCCTAAATCTTCAACAATTCATCCTGATTTTACAAGCTTCTATGTGATCTTAATCTAGAGATCTCTTTCCCACTTTCAGTTTTGAGCAACAGAGTTAAGGTTTCCATTCAGATATTTCACTTTTTTATTCCAAGTATTTTGCTCAAGGTCGGATTTTCCTGAAGATTATTCATCTTGGCTTCCTTAGTATCAAAATCTTCTTTTACATCATTCTGAAAGGTATCAAGCTCTATCAAATCCTCATCGATTTTCATTGAAAATAAAGTCATTTTTCTGCATGATTTTCTGTGGACCTCATAATTGATAAGAAAATTTTTGTGATCAGCCTAAATCTTCACACATTTATCTATCATCTTGGATACAGATTCTGACTTCTGATTTAAGCTGTGCTAAAGCATCTGGAACTTGGATTCTATTATAGGAAAGATCGGAATTGTATCCACAAGCTTCTTCATAGACTCAACAACAAAATCGGGTCCCATTGCAGATGACTCTGAATCCGATATCTTTCTAGGTGAATGTTCTACTTAAATTTCCACAAGCATTCTTTTTTAAGTGAAACCAACATCCTTCTTCCTTATGATATCTTACGTTGGGGTGTCCAAAAGCACTTACTTACCCTTATCAACCTTTAGAATGGATTTCTCATCAAGAGATTCTTCCTCACTTTCTGATTCTTGAACTATCTTATCTTCATCATCTTTTTTCTTCTCTTCTCCTTCCTCAAGAAAGTGATTTTCATAGCATTCTTCCTCAGATAATTCATTCTCTTTCTCTTCTTCCTTGTCTTCATCTTTCTTACCTTTTTTCTCGTCTCCCTTTCCCGTAGTGACAAGCCTTGAAGACTCGACCTCAGATGTTCGGAGTGGTAATTTTTTTTGATGTATTTGCCTTTTCTTGATAATATTTAACTTGTTTAATCCGATCATCAAAGTAACCACTATCTTCTTCTTCTTATTATTTTTCTTCCTCTTCTTATTGTACTTCTTCAACAACTTCTTCTTCTACATATTCAACAACTTCTTTACCTTTATATTTTTCCAGAGTGACAAAATTCTTCCCCTGAGTTTCAGGTAAAGACTAGACTAGGAATGTTTCTGGTACATGAATATTCTCGGAAGCTACTTCTAGGGCTCTCAAAAGAGATTGTACAACTTTAGCCTCAGAAAATTTCGTATTCATCTTCTTCTCCTTTTCATCCTTATCAAGGTTTTCAGCAGTCTTATCTCTTTAAGACTTGGCTTTAGCAGGGTCCAATCCGAACTGTGGTTCCCCTTCTTTCCTCATTTCCTTATCTTCCCACTATTTTGCAACTACTTCATCTGTATACTCTTTTGGTTTCTTCAGTTTGGGAGGTGCGGATTGAGCTTCCTTAGCTTTAGGGGTTTTGTCTATCTCTTCCACTTCCTTCAGCTTTCTCTTCTTCCCGACCTTCTTCGATGGCTCAGCTTTTTCAATATTTTTCAAATTAATTCTGCCTATTCCTCTGTCAGATCATAAAACTCTTTTGTCTCCTTTGAATAATCCATATTCCTTCTTTTCAGAGTGTCATCACTAAAAATCATAAGTTTGGAATTCCGAGACATAGATTTGCATGCAATCTTGAAGGACTCAAGGCAATGAACTATCCTCATTGAAAGTAAGGTAGGAAACATGATAATTTAGGCTCTAATATTCCCCTCTTTGATGTTATTGATTGTATCAAGTACATTCCTCATCAAATTTATTTTCTATAGATTTAATTGGAAGTTTAAGAAATATATATCACTTTTCTTGAGAGTATCTTTGTCACCCTTTCTCAGTACTAAGAAACCTTTTACCCATAGCTGAAGGATCTGGTTGTTAGAAGATAGGTGAGACATTTTGGCTGTCTTGACATCATCAAGTCCAAGATATTGTAAGGCCTTTACCTTATCAAAACTACCTATAATATCTGGGAGTTTGTGTGAGAAAAACTCAGCTTCCTCTTCATACACCATCCCCACCAAACTTGCAGCCTTGGTGTAAGTAAGTTTGTAGGTCTTCCCATAACTCTTAAAAGAAATTTTTTCTCTCCCTTCTTCCTCAAAGAAACAAACTGATTCATAGAACTCTATAAGAAATCTCGGATACACCACATCTTGATAACCTACATTAGATATGCATACATCTTCCCAACTATTTAACTTGCTATTCTTAGAGATGACAGAATCATACTTGAAAAAGTTCGGATAGACCATCCTTTCCCTGTATTCTTGCCATTTTGAGATTGGCATCAAGGAAGAAATTTCTTGAGAAGTGGCTTCAACAGACATTCAGATTCGAGGAAATATGAGATATTTAGAACGTGCTTTAAGAACTGAGGAAGATCTTCGAGATGTGAGAGCATGGAAATCGATGTGGGACAACCTTAGGGGTCCCCTTTATATAAGAAATGGTGGTGACCTTTCAACTTCCAAAACCAATCTAATGGTTGAAAAACTCACTGAACTGATCTGATGGTTTAAAACATACCCGTAAGGAAATATTGAATCCGATATTTTGAGGTTTTAAAAACATTCTAATTTAAGAGAAATGAATCCAAAAAACATAAAAATAAAGGAAACTACCGGAAAGTAAAAGTTACTACGAAAACTTATGTAAGGAAATCATACCTTTTGGATTGTCTAGGAAGATTATTCGTAATAGGTGATATTCTTCTTGAAGAATATTTTACTATAAAAAATCACTACGAAAAAGTTTTATTGCAAAGGATTTAAGTACCAAAACTCAATTACAAATATTATAAGTACATAAATTCCCATTACGAAAATTATTATTTCGAAAATTTCTATTATGAAAATTTCTAGTATGAAAATTTCTATTACGAAAATTTCCATTATGAAAATTTCCAGTATGAAAATTTTCATTATGAAAAATTTCAATTCTGAAAATTTTCATTACGAAAAATTTCGAAAAACATTATTACAAGAAACATGAAAAACACCATTACGAAAGACATAAAAAAACTTCATTATGAAAAATTTGAAAAACATCATAATAGATGTACTCCCCCTATGAAAAAGAGTTTATTAATGTAAGAAGATTAGGTAAACAAGAAGTTAATTAAGGAAGATTACCTTACGGTTATCATTCCTAACTTATGTTTAATGTATTCAAATCTATCAGAGGGTAAAGATTTTGTAAAAATGCCATCAAGTTGATCTTGTGTTCTGATAAACTGAAGAATGATATATTATTTTAGTGTGTGATCCCGAAGAAAGTAATGCCTAATATCTATGTGCTTTGCATGAGAGTGATGTGCATGGCTTTCACTTAGGGAAATGGAACTTGTGTTATCACACAAACTTTGAGTCTTAGTGAAACTCACGCCATAATCTGTGAGTGTGTGTTGCATCCACAACACTTGAGCACAACAACATCCAGCTGCTACATATTCAACTTCAGTAGTGGATAGTGCTACTGAGTGTTTCTTCTTACAGAACCAAGAAACTAATCAATCTCCTAAGAAATGACAAGTTCCTGATGTACTCTTTCTATCCATTCTACATCCACCAAAGTCAACATCTGAAAAAATCTTTAAAATAAAATCATTTCTAGAAGTATTAAATAGTCTTAGATCCATGTTTCCCTTTAAGTAGCAAACAATTCTTTTCAATGCCTTTAAATGATATTACTTAGGATTGGATTGATATCTTGTACATAAGCATACTAAAAACATCAAGTCTTGATGACTGGCTGTCAAGTATAGTAAGCTTCCTATCATACCTCTAAAAGATGTTTGATCTACTGGTTTCTCAGCTTCATCAATGTCAAGTGTGTTTAAAGTACCAATAAGAGTACATATACTCTTAGTATTGTCATATCCATACTTTTTAAGAATATATTTAATATACTTATGTTGGGATATGTAGATTCCTTCTGGTTTTTAAAAGATTTGAAAAACGAGGAAAAATGTTAACTCACCCATCATAACCATTTCAAACTCAGATTTCATTAGATCCACAAAGGAATCAGTTAAAGATTGCTGAGTTGAACCAAATATAATGTCATCAACCAAAATTTGAACAATCAAAACATTTTTTTTATCTTTATTTATAAAAAGGGTTGGATCTTCATTTCCCTTAACATAGTTATTTTGACGAAAACATCCTGTAAGTATATCATACCAAGCTCAAGGGGCTTGTTTAAGGCCATACAAAGCTTTGGTAAGTTTAAAAACATGATCATGATGTTTTGTGTCTTCAAATCCAGGAGGTCGTTCAACAAAAACTTCCTCTTGAACATAACCATTAAGAAAAGCACATTTTACTTCCATTTGAAAAATCTTGAAATTGAAGAATGCTGCAAAGGCAAGTAAAATATGAATAGATTCAAGTATAACTACTGGGGAATAGGTTTCTTCATAGTATATTTATTCTTGTTGATTATAGCCTTTAGCAACCAATCTAGCTTTATTTCTTACGATGATTCCATTTTCATCACACTTATTTCTCAAGACCTATTTTACTCAAATAACAGAAGTTTCCTTAGGTATTTCAACCAAGGTCCCGACTTTATTCCTTTCGAATTCATTTACTTCATCTTTCATGGATTTAATCCAATCATCATCACCTAAAGATTAATCAGTGATTTTTGGTTCTAATTGGTAAAGGAATGCTAGATTCTCTACTTCATTTTATAAATAACTTCTAGTCCTTATAGGTTGATTCACATCACCAATGATAATATCAGTGGGATGATTCTTATGAAATGACTGGTTTTGGTTTTGTAAAACTTGTTCATCAACATAGGGTAGGAAATCTTCTAGGGTAAATGTTTCAGAAGTATATTCTTTAAATATTTTCCTTATCAGAAGGATCTTCTATCATAGGTTGATAATCAGTTTTTCTAAACACATCTGAGGATGTAGGTTGGGGTTGTTTGAAAAAAAAGGATCAGTTTCATAAAATTTGACATGTACTATCTCTTCAACAGTACAAGTGTTTTTGTTAAAAACTATATAAGCCTTAGACGCTTTGGAGTAGCCTAAGAAAATACATTCATCATATTTTGGTGCTAATTTGTGTAAGTTATCTTTAGTATTCAGAATGAATACCTTGCATCCAAAAACCTTAAAGTAGGAAAGTATAGGTTTTTTACCATTCCATAACTCATAAAGAGTTTTATTAAGAAAATGTCTAATTAAAACTCGATTTATAGTGTAAAAAGTAGTACTTACAGCTTCATCCCAAAAATGTTTAGCTATAGAATACTCACTCAACATGGTTCTTGTTATATCTTGAAGAATTCTATTTCTTCATTCAACAAAACCATTTTGTTGAGGTGTTCTGGGTGCTGAGAAGTTGTGAGTAATAACTTTTCTTTTACAAAAAGTTTCAAGATCAGAATTTTGAAATTCTCTTCCGTGATCAATATGAATAGTTTTCAATGGAAGGTTTTTCTCATTTTTGACTTGGGCTCTAAAACTTTTGAAATTAGAAAAATCTTCAGACTTCTTTTCTTGAAAATAGACCCACTTAAATATAGTGTTATCATCAACCATAACAAATACATAATATTTACCCCCAATGCTTCTAGTTTGTGTTGGACCAAAAATATCCATATGTAGTAGCTGTAACGCATCAGTGGTTGAGACTTCACTGACTAATTTAAAACTTGATGTGTGTTTCTTACCATATTGACAAGGGTCACATACATTTAAAGAATCAAATATATGCTCCGAAAGATCCTTAACTAAACCTTTCTAATAGAGTTTGCATAAGTTCCTATGCTTACAATGTCCTAACCTTCTATGACACAACCAACAATGATCTTCCATTGAACTAATACAAGGTAAGTCTTGGTTCCTATGGTCTTATATGTTTAGTGTGTAAACATTCTCTTGCATATTGCAAGAAATAATAAATTCTTCCTTGAAATTCTTTACTATGCCTTCATCATTCCTAAAGTTCACAAGGTATCCTTCATCACATAATTGACTTATGCTGATGAGGTTGTGCTTAAGATCTTTTACAAATATAACATTTGAAATTAAAGTTTTTACAAGAAGAATAATGTTACCTATACCAATAATTTATCCCTGAGCATTATCTCTGAATGTTAGTTTTCCTCCTTTCATCATGATAATATTTTCATAATAGTTTTTGTTACCAGTCATATTCTAGGAACATACACTATCAATGTCGCATGTATTGTTTTTGGTACTCTCCCTATTTTCTTGAAAATAAGAAAAAGTTATGTTTTTGGAATCCAGACTTGCTTGCATCCAGAAATCTCAGAAAGCAAAATTTTGGGTACCCACATCTTCTTAGAAAAAATAAGCCTTACGAAATCCTAAAGATTGGGTTTTTTTAAGAAAAAATTATTTTCCCAGTGACCACCACATTGACATTTAGTACAGAATGGGGCACTTTGAAGAACAATGTAGTTGTTACTAAAAATTGGTTTAGAAATTGTGTAACCAAAACCGGAAGTATTCCTTCGAGGTAGAATTTGTGAATACATTTTATCAAAATTTTCCTTACCTCGGGTAAAGTTTGACAAAAAATTTCTCAAAGAAAATATTTCGGATTTGAGTTTAATAACTAAGTTCTTATCTTCAAAAACATTTGAAATAGAGCTAGGCTCAAAAACATCATTCTTAGAAATTACATTTTCTAGATATTTTGAAAGTTTATTCTTCTCATAACATAATTCCTCAATATTTTTTGAAATAATTTCATAATAGACATTTTTCTTATCAAGATATTTTGAAATATCTGATATTTCTTTATTAAGAATAATAATCCTACAATTTTCTATATCGAGTTTTTTCATGAGTTTTCAGTTCTCATTTTCAAGAAGTTTGTCAAACTTAGAAACTTCTTTAAAGGTAGGTAAAGTATTATCTTCATCAGAAGATTATTCTTCATCCAATGAGTTATAATATTTAATATCATTATCATTTAATGCAACATTGGTCACTGATTCAGCATAGTGTACCTTAACCATCAAGAAATGATTATCAATAGGTAGCCTGGCTAAAAGACAAATATTCTTCTGTCTGGAAGATTCATAATCCAAAGATTCATCTAAAGAGTCTCCACCACTGGAACTCCATGTGTCATTGCCTTTCAACACTTTCTTAGCTTTGGACTTGTAATATTTCTTTCTATTCCTTTTAGAATGTCTCTATTTTCTTTCTTTTCTCTTGAGAATAGGGTAATCAGGTCTTATGTGTCCAGCTCTCTTACATTCATAGCATGTAACTTCAAAAACATTCTTGTATTTCCTTTCCTTCTTCTGGTATTTAGATTGAAAGTTCCTATGTCCAGCTATATTTTTCATCCTTCGAGCAAGTTTTTCTAATTCATTATCTAAGGACTCACTTCCACTAGATTTGGAATGGATAACAACTTTCTTAGATCTGGATCTAGTAACTCTCTCAGGAGTCTTGGATTTCATATGATTTTAAGTAGTAGTAAAAGCTACACTGCCATTTCCATTCTTCTTCTTCACAATATTAACATCTCTCTTCATTCTAGTCTCATGTTGAAGAAGAGTTCCAAACAACTCATCAAGGGTAATCTGAGTAACCTTTCTATTCTCATCAATTGCAGTCCTTTTAGATTCCCACTAATTTGGCATGATTTTGATGATCTTGTCAATAAGGTATTCATCATCTAGACCTTTCTTTCCCATTTATTGTAGGCTATTCATGATAGTCATGAATATCTGTTGTACTTTGCATATGGGTTTACCAGAAGGAAAACTAAAACCATGATATTCAGCTTTAAGCATTGCTCTTCTAGTCTCAATTACTTTGGAAGTTCTAAAGTGAGTAACTTCTAGTTTCTTCCTTATAGAATTTTCTACTTCACAAGAAGAAATTTGGCTATATATATTTATATTCATTGAACAAAGTAAAGTATTTCATACCTTATAGTTCAGTTGGTAATCATTATTTTCTTGATTTATAAAGGAGCTTACTTCTTTATCAGGGATCTTGTATCCACCAGTAAGCATAAAAAAATTTCAACCCCAGTGTTGATAATGAAAGTCTTCAGGCGATCTATCCAATATTTATAATAATTTCCATCAAAGATTGGTGGTCTAGTTGGATTTAGGTTGTCTATTAAACCAACATTTAAGCCTTCCATCTTTAATAAAAGTCCTTCAACAAAAACTTGTTAGTAGAAAATGTTTGTAAACAAAGAAAATATTCTAAGTAAGAAAATATAGAATAAGTGTATCTATACGAAAAAGTGAATCCAAAATAGGAGTACGAAAAGTAGATTCTGAAAAATATGAATCCAGAAGTGTGAATCTGAAAATTCAAATTTGATAATTTTCTTCTGAATCTAATCATGAGATTAATTCGGATTTAACAAAATGATTTGATCAATTGTTAAATTGATACAGGGTATGAGTTCACCTCCTCTCATACCAATTGCTAGGATGGTATGTGTCTAAGTACGATATACTATATAATACCAAACATAGGATCGAAATAAGAATGATATTCTAAGATACAAGAGGGGGGGGGGGTGAATTTTACCTTTTAAAAATTCCGTAAGGAAATTTTGCATAACCAAAATTCACAACACCTCTAAGTTCTAAAGACTTTCTTGATTCCGAAAAAGTGATTCTGGAAATGAAACTTAACAAAAGTTACAAATATTAAGATTCTACCTTAAAGTGTATAGAATCTAACTATATTAGAGTAAAAGTAAGGATGTATAATAGAGTTATACTTTCCTTAAAAATACATAATGCAGTGGAAAAAAACTTGTAACAAAACAAGTAACAAACAATAACTCTTTTAACCCAAAGAGAAGGGTATCCAAAAACCTTAGATAAAGGTCCCTTGATTTATTCTTACAAGAAAGTCTATCTTACCCACACCAGGGTAAGCCCTAAATAAGAAGATTGGATTCTATCTTGATATCCCCTCAAGCCCTCAACTATCAAGTAGTCGGCACCTCTGTCTTCCTCAACAAGGACACCCCCAACTTCATGGTGTTGGAACCTCTATCTTCCTATCCTCGGAAGCCCTCTATTATACACAACAACAATTGGAGTCGGACGAATCAAATCTTCACAAGGAAAAGTTTTAACAAGTTGTTCAAACTTTCTGTATGAATCTTGAGAGTTGATAAGATCCTCTTTATCTATAAATCACTTCAACATCATGTAATCATAGTTATCAAAGTTGTGTCAAAGTTGTAGCTTCTTTTAAATGAGCTCCTATTTATAGGCGAAGCTCCAATGGTTGGCTCCCTCCTCCAACGGCCATATTTCTCTTTGAATTTAGGAGGGACCTGTACACGTTTCACTTAACCAATGGTTAGTCAATAAATGAAAGCATGACATCATTTTATAATAAACAAGTGTAAGCATAACTAAAATGATATTCAGAATAGAGTAGAAAATAAATGTTCGGAATGTAAGAGAAGTATGATAGTTCGTAGTATAACTAAAAATAGAATTCGGAGTCGATAATAAAGAGATATTCAGATTCTGTTTTGTAAGAATTCCAAACCTGAATTCTATAGAATTCTTGAGTCTGAATTTCATGGAAATTTGGAGTCTGGATTCTCAAGAAATCAGAAACTGCACTTAAAGAGTTCAGAGTCGAACTCATTGAAGTTCGGAGTCAAACTCATAGAAGTTCGGAGTCCAACTCATAGAAGTTCGGAGTCGAACTCATAGAAGTTCAGAGTCGAACTCATAGAAGTTCTTAGTCGAAAAAATAGAAGTTTGGAGTCTAAATTTAAAGAACTCAGAGTCAGAACGTAGAGATGTTCTTAATCAGAATTCAGAGTGGAACTTTATGAGAGTTCGTATCTAGAATTTGGAGTGAAACTTCATGAGAGTTCATATCCAGAATTCAGAGTGGAACTTTATGTGAGTTCATATCTAGAATTAGAATTTGAATTTCATTAGAGTTCGTATCCATAATTCATAGTTGAACTTAATTAGAGTTCGTATCCTGAATTCAGAGTTGAACTTCATTAGAGTTCGTATCTGGAATTCAAGTCCTAAAACAGAATGCTTCATGTCTAAGTATTATATCATTCCAAGGTTTTAGATATGAATACAATTTTTATACTTAAGAAAAATATTGATATTATTATTTAAAACAAGGTAGGGGTAAATTTCCATTGGGAAGGAAATTTCAATTATCGAAGTAAAACAGGGGTAAAATGAAATTTTCTTTAAGAAAAGGTGTTTGTGATTTTCAAAACAAGAGGAATGTTAAATTCATAAGGAAACCTTGATGACTTATCAATCTCCCCCATGAATGAAAAAATGGGAAAAGTCAACAGGAAAACCTTATTGACTCAACATCATCAGTTTGGTAATCATTGTATGTTGGACTCAAGGTTTTTGGGCCCTTTTGATATCATAAGAAGACTGGGAATGGTGGCCCATCGACTAGACTTACTGTATCATTTTACTTTCATCCATGACCTGTTTCATTCTTCCTAGATAAAGAGGTATCAACTAAATCCTTCAATTTTGGTTGAATGATAGGATACTGATCTTGATCCAAATATCACATTGGTTGAGAAAACAATATATAAAATGGATCACTAAGAGAATGTGTTGTGCGCTAAAATTATTCCCATGGTCTATATACTATGGCAGATTAGCCGAGATAACCATGAGACATTGGAGCAGGAATTATTGATGATGTAGCAGTGCCCTTAATTTTTTATGAGTCCAATATAATGATAATATTTTAGGGAAAAATCATTTATGATGAGTAGATTATAGCACCATGTTATCTTCCTTCGGGTATTCATTGTCTTTTGTTTATGTTTTACATTTTTGTTTGGGTGTATTGGGGGATTCTTTGGAATATAGATATTTTTCTAGGGAAATTTTAATAATGTTTTGAGATACATTAATTTAATTAATGATGTTTGGGTATAAGTGATTTAAAGACCTTGTGGGGTTATCCTTGAGTTTGGATAACACCAAAGGTGGTTTGGATTTTTGTACAGAATATAGGCTCCTTGGTGTTAGCTAGATTTGTTTACATCATGATTGATTTACAAGATCTAAAACATTTTTTTGAAGATGTAATGAATTGGTTCAATAAATGAAAGGTTTACACATGGTTCATGACGTGAAATGATAAAAATCAGTATTTTTAATATGAGGCGATGCATCTTTTGGAATCATTTTTAAATTGAGATACTAAAATCATAAAATTTTTTTCACACCATGAATGTTTTAAAACATGTTATATTAGGGAACTATGTGTGTGATTATTCTTTCATTTAACCATAGTTTTTTCCTATCAAAACTAAGAGCTCTCATATTATATCATGGGGATATCCAATCCTTCCAGATTTCATCATTCAGTGTTTGGTTCTTGTGGTGGTTACTGTAGAGAACCAAGCTTGACGTACATAGAAATTACATTAATTTTTCAAAATACATAATACATAACAAAAACAGACACCTAAGGAATGTAATAGTTTAGTCTCTTTGAAAACTTGGAACGTAATCTTTTAATAATGGGGAAAGATCTTCAACATCTCCCATAAAAATATTCCCCTTTTGTTTTCTTACCTAAAACCATTCTTTATATCCTGGGGAAAAGAAAATATAAAAAGGGTGATCTCAAATGCTCATTATGGGTAAACATGGAGAAAATAAATCAAACCATATACATTTGAACTTAAAAACATAAACATAAAGTTTAACATCAAAAGCTTAAGTTGTGAAATGAATCTTAGAAGTACGTAAGGCATAGATCCTAAAGGAATATAAATCATGATAAAATAGAATGGGAATAAAACATGTAATTGTGGAAAACCATTAGGCACATGATATGATTTCCATAGTAGCCAAGGCATTGCTTCCCAGATCATCATAGTGGACAAATTCCATTACTAATCTGGGTTTACTTGTCGTTCCAACCCTATATTACTGAACCAAATTTACTTTCCATTCCATCCATGTTTATATCATGAGATATAAATCATTACCCAATGCATTAGAGGGAGATAGAAGTCCCACCCATCTCATAATGAAATCATTCTTTCATGTGCCACAAAATAAATATAAATCATTCATCATAACTCAATGAATAAAATGGTTCTCATAAACATCATCCCATCATAACATAATCCATATGAAAAAAGTGGATATCATCTCATCATAAACAATATCAAAACATGTAAATAATAGTGAAATTATACTTTAAACATACCCATATGAAGGAATGTCATCTTATATGGAAAATAGTTTTGATAAAACACTTGAAATGAATTCTTGAGGAAAATATCTTTTCTTCTTCAAAATCATATTCTTTTCTCAAAAAATAATGCAATTTTAAAATAAAATAATTTCAGTGAAAATAAACATGAAATATTATAGAGGAATATTTATGGAAATAAGGTGTTATGAATGTGTAAAAACATGTTCACACTGTATAAGATTAAAAAAACTTTCCTCTCGTACTTTTGTAGGAAAAGTCAAAAAGTACATCTTATGGTAAACAAAAGAAATATTCCTTCCATACCATCTGGTAAAAGTAAAGAAAAGGAAATAAGTATTTAAACATATATGGAATAATATTAAACATTTTATGAAAATATTTTGAGAAAACATGGATATGGATGACAAAAATAACCCCATTAAATACATAAAAATAAACAATCTCGGATAAGCATGAGATTGGAATAATTATCCCTTAACTTATGCCCAATTTCTTCTATATGTGTTTGAGACTCCTGTATAGTGTGTTTAAACATATTATTAACTTATAAAAGAACCATAATAATATTTATGATATCATATATGACTCACTTACGACTTTATATTACCCTTTCATTTGTCAATTCCATGTTAAAACAGCGTTTTGGGTAAAATTGTTTCATTTATCATACGTGTTTTGATTTGTAATCATTCATATGATTACTTAGATCATGGTTTCTTATTTAAATAATGTAAAACATGATTTATATATAATATATATTCAGAATATATATATAATAGATCGATAAATGGAATGAAATACATTGTTCATGGAGAAGGTAGGTTGTACGTATGCAAGAACGCTATTTTCGTTTCCTTATTAAGTTGAATTAAAGTAAGTAAATAACATATACATAAATAAAGTATCAATATTATGTCATATATATAATGATTATTTATTATATATAATTTATAATCATTTTGGAATGGTTAACATGGAGATTGAATTTCATCGCATTGTGGAGACGGTAATCCGTACGTACGCATGAGCAACGATATCATTCCCATAATTTTTTAATGGAATTGGAGTGGATAATATAACATATAAGAATTATTATTATGTTATAATAATCATATATTGTAATTATTTCCACCATTATAACCATCCATGTAATTTGGTGGTGGAAAGATAGATTACACCACAACATAGAGACAGTAAGTAGAACGTACGCACGCGCGGTGATTTCATTTTTCGTCAGATGGATAGAAGGTGAAATATGGTTGTTTCATATTTATAATAACATATCAGTATATTATTTATACTGATGGTATTAATTTATAATGAAAAAACTAAATGAGAGGATTTATAAGAATAAAGAAACTTGAAAGAATCAGTATAAGAGATTACCTCTTCTTCGATGCACATCCTTTGAACATCCTCTTAAGGCACTAAAGTTGGACTTTGAAGAAGACCAGGACATCTAGTATCTTTATAGGGAAGTGAAGAAGATAAATGGAAAGGTTTTTTCCTATCTTGAAGGCTCAAAATTGAGTGAATATGAGAGAGATGAGGTTCCCTTTTATAAGAGAAGACAGGGGCACTTTTGGTAACCTAAAAAATATCAATTTATAATAAAATCAAGCCCCACTTAAAAACCTCCAAAAAATAACTCAATTTGAATATGAGATGAGATAATATAGGGTTTTAATCTCATCAGACAATAAAATTTAGACATGTTTTAAGTTTATATTAAACCTTATCATTTTAATTTATCCTTATTTAATATATTTAATTTTACTTGTGGTAATTATATTAGAATTTTTAAATTGTTGTAAATAATTACTTATGTTATGTGAATTTTATATAATTTGATAAATTATTATATTTTCAACCATATAATTTTGAATTTGTAAATTTTAAAATATTTGGTGATTTTTAAACAATTATTAATATGTTAGTTTTATAAAATATCAATACTGTCAATTTTGACACTATTCAATTATTTCAATTTAAATTAAATACACACAGAAGATATATTAAAACCCAAATAATTAATAGATTCCTAACTGGTCATATGCATCTAAAAAGTTCTTGTAGAACATTAATTTTCTCATATAACTTCTATTTTACAATTTTTAAAACCATTGATATTTCTCTTAATAAAATAATTACTACAATATTTTTGTATAATTATTTAATATACTTATTTTTTCAAAAAAATTAAAAATAAAATACTATGACGAAGATAAATCTTTTATATTCCATATGAATACTTTTTAATTTAATTTATCATCATTAAATAATAACATTTAAATTGTTATATTTAATAAATTATGAAGGTGACATCTTTGACATCTTTTTAAATAAAATAATATAAGTGTAATAATCGATTTTATAAGGCTCAAAATGGTACAAAATTAGACCATTGGATGATTATATTTTATATTTACACTAACAATAAGTTTTGGTCATGTTTTTGGGCCTTTTATTGGTATTATTATTTGAATAAAAACTATATTATATATTTTTTACTAAATAAATAATTTCTGCATCATTAATGTATAAAAAATTTAGGTAATTATATATTTCCTAAATTTAAAAAAGAATTACCATAAAAAATAAAATTATTTTATCTTTAAAATGAGTATTTATAATCTAATTCATATTCTGTATATCCTTATATTAAAAATACATTAATTATTAAAAATTGAGTGAGACATATTTTACATTCCTTTAAATAAAATAAATTAATGGTCTTAATCACATCCAAGTGGGTTCCAATAGATACCATTTCGACCCAAGTATACTTTAGGACGAAATATAATCATCCAATTATATTAATACAAGTGATAGGGTAATTTTATAATATTATTTTTACCCTTAATTACCTGGTTTACCTTTAACTATTGTAAATAAAATTTACCATAGTTACTATTCATAATGCCGAAAAATAAAAAGTATCATATTTACATAATTTGGACCTACTTATTCCAAATATGGAATCCATTTTCTCAAATTAAATACACAGAAGTGGCAGTATTTAATTTAAAATTAATGTCGTTGTTGAGAAAACAGATTCTAAAAGTTAAAACATTGCAAAAGATTGAAATGTTTTTACCTATTAATTCAGTGTAAAATTTAAGCTAATGACTTATATTATATTAATTGGTAAAAATATATTCTATTTATAATTTAAAATCATTAAATATTATAATTTAACCATATTAATTATCTTGATGAAAAAAGTTGTTTTTAATTAACATTTAGCGTATTTTCACTATTAATCAAAATATGAAATCAACAGAAATATATTAAAAAATTATCAAAAGTAAATGTTTATATACTTATTTCAATGAATAACTTTATTTTGTCAAATTTAACTCATAAACGTGTAAAAAACTAGATTTAAGGTGGGTGTGCCATCAAAAGGTGACAAAACTGTATTTTTTGAAAAATACTTATTTTACCAGAAAAGTTTATTTTTTTCACATACCATGTTCTAGAATATGTGTAAGATGAATTATATTGTTATAAAATTAAAAATTTGGTTAATAATATTCATAACAGCTAATACATAATATATCATTGTTTAGTGAAACTTGGTATTGCGTACAACACACGATATTGAGAAAGGTCACTCTTGTGTGCAACACAATCCAAGAATAGTGTTTGTGTATAATACAAGATAATATGGTATTGTGAAACCTAATCTTGGTGTAGCATACAACACAATACATCAAAGAAATTAAAAATAATATTTCTCAAAAAATCTCAGGGTGATACATTCTACCCCCCTTAAAATGAATATCTCCCTTGAAATTCATCTGGGTTATAAATGGTTTACTACTTAAAAGTTTTTTTCATAGAAACCCACATCGTAAAATGGAATACAAAAACATAATGTTAAAAACTAAAGTATGAAACATAACGATTACCCAAATTAACTCATCACTGGGTTTCCACATAGGACAACATAGGTAAAAATATAGATATGGAAGAGAAATCTAACCATAAAGTTCTGATGGAGAGAGGTTGAAAACATGGTTATGAAAAGGCCAAAAATCACAAAGTCTTAAATGTTTTATGATCTAAGGTACCATTTGATTCATCAGATATGAGGGTACTAGGACAAACTTTTTCGTTTTCAAGATCATTTCCCTAAAGTTGATAAATGTTTTCACAAGGATAAATATTTACTTGATTTCAGTGTAATATCGTTGTTGGTAATTCCATGAATAATTTCCAATTCATATATTATTTAAAGAAATGAATTTTAATTTTTACTTCTTGAAATGTTAGAACATCATGCGATAGAATGATTGGTTATTCTATTAGTATCAAATAAAAAGTTAGCAAAAGTTATTAAATATACCTATGTCCATCTATGGTGAGATTAACCGCATATGATTCCAAAAATGGACTTATAATTCAAATATCATACCGCTTAATAAAATAAAACTAATTTCTAATAACCAAGGATTTCTTGTATGCCAGTGGTAGGTGATAAAGGCATGCCACACATCGGTTGTGGGTTAGATTCTTGCATCCTTGTCCGACACGACAGGTTGTCACCCATTCCACGGGTTGTCCTTTTTCTAAAACTATACTATTATAAAATTTCAAAAATAATATCAAAAAGTTATAGAATTAAACAATACTGTCTGATTTCTAACTTAATACATTCCAAAATTTATGCTTATCCAAAATACTTTTTCCCAATGTCATAGTATAATGAAAAATATTACTAGAGAGGTCATCTACCAAGCATGTGAATACCATCATTTATCCCCTATTTATCATAAGATATATCTTGTTGGACACATTAAAAACATGTGAGTACCTTAATAATGTATTCTCTTGAAACATGAATTACCATAGAACCTTAGTGAAAACATGAATGCTGTTAAGAGTAAATTGTTTCCACATACCAAAATCCCAAATATTTCTATATATTCAAACCATTATGTCACTTTTTCCTTATATTAGTCATGAGCTCATTAATACTATCAAATATATTATTTTCTCCTTATCCCTTCATTATATGCATACCATCTTCTTTACAAAAATATTTCAATTACTTTTCATGGTCACCGGTACCATATTCTTATAGAAAACCATAGTGGACCAATACACAGATATTTCAATATACCATAAAAGTACCTCAACAACATTATTATTGAATTCCAATACATAAGCACTTCAATCCATAATATTCAATTATTGTCATGGAATAGGTCCATCCTTGATTTAGAAGTAAGATCTTAGGTCAGTTCATCGAGTTAGGTAATGCCTATGTTCTCCATAAAAAAGACATTGAACCCCATAACAGTCTGTCACTCTATTACCCTTTTCCCCCCATAGATAAGATCTCCCCCTCCATTTGAGGTATTCCTCAAGGTTCTTCTTCCATTCTTGTTGATATGAAAAAAGCTTCATCTTCCTTCCTCTATGTTCCTCTCCATTAGAACATGCATAATTGTCCATCATCCTCTTATTTGACGACTTAGGAATACCACTAAAGTTCACCTTGTTAATCATATATCGTGATGAATGATTCTACATAATCAAAATATCTTTCCCTCTAGGAATTACACAATTTCGCTGCTCACAGTCACCAATTTCTCTATCAGATTCATTGTTAACCCAATTCTTTATGGTTCCCTCCATTAACTAAAACCAGAAACCATTGTGTAAGAAACATTTAATATAATGAGGAACCACATGATTATAAAAATTCACTTATAGGATGTATAACTTATGAAACCTTCTTTAATCTATGACAGCTTAGGATCACCCTAGTTTATTCATGATCATTAACATAATTCTAGGACTGTAGCCTATACTTATACTTAACTTTAGGGACATCCCTAGACATACCTTATAAATACCTCTATGGATCTGACTAATGTTTTCATATCCTAGTTTCTAATGGTAGACTAAACCATTCCCCTGATACCAACTTTAGAGATCTGGATTTATTTCTAGTGGACTATAATTGATACCTATTGGATCATTCCATGGGTGGCTAGACCCCCTGGGTGGGACACACCACTATCCCCAGTGGCATCCATTTCCTCATGAAGCCCTTGGGTGGAGATCCATGCTTCGTCCAAAGCTCACATGTGAGAGTTCCCAAGGATCAGATTCATTCCTACCTTCTTTGCCTCTGATATCAACTATAGAGTCCCAATATTGACATACATGGACATTTCATTAATTTTTTGAAATAATTAATATATAACAATAATAGACAACTAAGGACCGTAATAGATTAGTGTCTTCGGAAACTTGGAAAATAATCTTCTAATCATGGTGAAAGATCTTCAACATCTCCCCTAAAATTGATACACTTTGGTTTTCTTACCTAAAACTTTTCTTTATATCCTGGGTAAAAGAAAACATAAAAAGTTTGAGATCATATTCTCAGTAAGGGTATACATGGTAAAAATAAAACAAACAATATATATTTGAAGTTAAAAACTTGAACAAATAGTTTAAACATCAAAATCTTGAGTTGTCAAATGAATATTGGTAGTAAGTAAGGCCCAGATCATAAAGGAACATCAATCATGATAAAATAGCATGGGAATAAAACATGTAATTGTGGAAAACCATTAATCACATGATACGATTTCCATAGTAGCCAAGGCATTGCTGCCAAGACCATCATAGTGGAAAAATTTCATTACTGAATCGGGTTTACTTGTCGTTCTAACCCTATATTACTGAACCATATTTACTTTTCGTTCCCGCCATGTTTATCTCATGAGATATAAATCTTTACCCAATGCATTAGAGGGAGATATAGGTCCCACCCATCTCATAATTAAATCATTCTTTCGTGTGCCACAAAATAATCATAAATCATTCATCATAACCCAACGAATAAAATGGATTTTATAAACATAATCCCATCATAACATAATCCATATAAAATAAATTTATATTGTTTCATCGTAAAAAACATCAAAACACGTAAATAATAGTGAAATTATACTTGAAACATACCCATATAAAGTAATGTCATCTTAGATGAAAAATAGTTTTGATAAATCACTTGAAATGAATTCTTGAGGAAAATATCTTTTCTTCTTCAAAATCATCTTCTTTTCTCAAAATATCATGAAATTTTAAAATAAAATAATTTCTTTGAAAATAATCATGAAATATTATAGAGGAATTTTCATGTAAATAAGGCATTATGAAACTATAAAAATTTGGTCACGCCATATTAGTTAAAAAACATTCTTCTCATACTTTTTTCGGAAAAGTAAAAAAGTACCTCGTATGGTAAGGAAAAAAAGATTCCTTCTATACCATGTGGTAAAAGTCAAAAAAGGGTAAAAATGACTTCAAATATACATGGATAAATTTTAAACATTTTATGAATTTCTTTGAGAAATCATGGATATGGATGATAAACATAATCCCAGAAAATACTTACGAATAAACAATCTCGGATAAGATAGAGAATGGAATAATTATCCCTTACCTTATGCCCAATTTCATCCGTATGTGTCCGAGACTCCTTTTTAGTGGGTTTAAACATATTACTAACTTATAAAATAACCATAATAATATTTATGAAATCATATATGATTCACTTATGACTTTATATTACACTTTAATTTTTCAATTCAATGTTAAAGCAGCATTTTGGGTAAAATCGTTTTATTTATCATATGTGTTTTGACTTGTAATTGTTCATATGATTGCATAGATCATAATTAATTATTTAAATAATTTAAAACATTACTTATATATAATATATATTTAGAATATATATATATATATATAAGAGATCGATAAATGGAATGAAATACACCATTCATGGAGACGGTAGGTCGTATGTACGCATGAATGCTATTTTCGTTTCCTTATTAAATTGAATGGAAGTAATTAAATAACATATACATAAATAAAATATCATTATTATGTCATATATTTCATTATCATTTATTATATATACTTTATAATCATTTTTGAATGGTTAACATGGAGAATGAATCTCCTCCCATCGTGGAGACGGTAATTCGTACGTACGCACGAGCGACGATATCGTTCCCATAATTATTGAATAGAAATGGAGTGGATGATATAATATCTCAGAATTATTATTTTGTTATAATAATCATATATAGTTATTATTTCCACCATTATACCCATCCATATAAGGTGGTGGTGGAAAAAAAATACTACACCACGGTGTGGAGACAGTAAGTTGTACATTCGCACACACGGTGATTTTATTTTTCGTAATATGGATAGAAGGTGAAATAAGGTTGTTTCATATTTTTAATAAAATATAAGTATATTAGTTATACTAATGTTATTAATTTATAATGAAACATCTAAATAATAGGAAGTATAAGAATAAATAAAATTGAAAGAATCAGTAGAAGAGATTACCTCTTCTTCGACACACCTCCTTTCAACTTCCTCTTAAGGCTCTAAAGTTGGTCTTTTAAGAAGACCAGGACCTCTAGTATGTTTCAAGGGAAGTGTAGAAGATAAATGGATAGGGTTTTTCCGAGCATGAAGGCTCAAAATTGAGTGAATAGGAGAGGGATGAGGTAATGTTTTATAAGATAAGGGAGGGTCACTTTTGGAAACCTCAAAAATATCAATTAATAATTAAAAGAACCACTTAAAAACCACCAAAAAATCACTCAATTAAAATATGAGATAATATAGGGTTGTAATATCATCAACTAATAAAATTTAGACATGTTTTATGTTTATTTTAAACCTTATCATTTTTATTTATCCTTATTTAATCTAATTAATTTTATTTGCGGTAATAATGTTATAATTTTTAAATTGTTATAAATGCTGACTTATGTAATGTTAATTTTATATAATTAGATAAATTATTACATTTTATATTTTATATTTTATAATTTTTAATTTTTAAATATTTTTGGGATTTTTCAACAATTTAATAATATGTTATTTTTATAAAATATCAATAGTGTCAATTTTGACACTATTCCATTATTTAAATTTAAATTAAATCCACATAAAAGCTATATTCGAACCATAATATTTAATTGATTCCAAAATTGTTATATGCATCTAAAAAATTAATGTAGAAAATTAAGTTTCTCATATAGCATTTATTTTAATATTTTTAAAACCATTTATTTAATATTTCTCTTAATAAAATAATTACTACAAAATTTTTGTATAATTATTTAATAATTTTTTTCATAAAAATTAAAAATAAAATACTATGATGAAGTTAAATCTAATATATTCCATAATAATACTTTTACACTAATTTATCTTCTTAAAATCACAACATTTAAATCGTTATATTTATTAAATTATGAAGGTGAAAACTTTGACATCTTTTAAAATAAAAAAATATAAATGTCATAATCACTTTTATAAGGCTCAAAATGGTCAAACATTCAAACATTGGATGATTATGGTTTAGATATACACGACCAATAGGTTTTGGTCAGGTATTTGTTCCTTTTATGGGTATTATTATTTGAATAAAAACTATATTATTGATTATTCACTAAATAAATAATTTCTGCAACATTAATGTATAAGAAATTTAGTTTATTTAATATCTCATAAATTAAAAAATAAATTACCATAACAAATAAAATCATTTTAGCTTTCAAATGAGTATTTATAATCGATTTTATATTTAGTATAACCTTATATTAAAAATACATTTATTATTAATGTTTAAGTGAGACATATTTCACATTCCTTTAATAAAATAAATTAAAGGTCTTAATCACATCCATTTAGGTTCCATTAGATACCATTTCGGCCCAATTATATTTTAAGATTATATATAATCATCCAATCATATTAATACAAGTGTTAGGGTTATTTTATAATATTATTTGTACCCTTAATTACCTGATTTACCGTTAACTATGGTAAATAAAATTTATCGTAGTTACTATTCATAATGGCTAAAAAAAGTAGCCTATTAACATAATTTTTACCTACTAATTCCAAACATGGAATCCATTTTTACAAATTCAATACAAATAATTTGCCGTATTTAATTTAAATTTAATCCCACTGTTTAGAAAACATGTTTTAAAAGTTAAAACATTGCAAAAGATTGAAATGTTTTTACCTATGAATTCAATGTAAAATTAATTCTAATGACATAAATTATATTAAATGGTAAAAATATATTCTATTTATACATTAAAACCATTAAATATTATAATTTATCCATATAAATTATCTTGATGAAAAAAGTTGATTTTAATTAAAAGTTTGCGTATTTTTACTATTCATCAAAATATTAAAGTTAACAGAAAAATTTTAAAAAATTATTCAAAGTAAATTTTTATATACTTATTGCAATGGATAACTTTATTTTGTCAAATTGAACTCATAAACATGTCAAAAACTATATTTAATGTGGGTGCACAATCAAAAGGTGACAAAACTGTATTTTTTGAAAAATACTTATTTTACCTGAAAATTTTATTTTGATCTCATACTATGTTCTAGAATACGTGTAAGATGAATGATATAGTTATAAAATTTAAAATGTTGTTAATACTATTCATAACTGCTAGTTCATAATATATCATTATTTAGTGAAACTCACTATTGCGTACAACACACGCTATTGAGGAATGTCGCTCTTGCATGCTACACAAGTCAAGAATAGTTTTTGAGTATACTACAAGATAATACAGTATAGAAAACACTAATCTTGTTGTAGTGTACAACACAAGACATCAAAGAAATTAAAAATAATATTTATCATAAAATCTTGGGGTGTTACAGTTACACCATATATCCCTGGTTAGAGGTCCTTATGCTTCATTATTTCATTTAGTGGTGAGTGTGTCATTGGAAACATTTTTGTTTCAGATTCAGGATCTATTGGTGTTTACAGTTGACCCATTGAAAATTATTATTATGCCTTGTATTTTGAAGGATGATATATGGTTTCTCATTATCCATTTTTGAAGGAATATCAGTTTCTGTCATTCTTAGTGTATGTGGATCTATGCAAGTGATATTAATTATTGAATTTCCATATTTAACTGTGATTATTTGATTAGTTATTCTCCTTTTGGCTTGGGTTGTACGGATCTTTGTTATCTCATTCATCCACTTCGTAGTCTGGTTGTATATCTTTTTTAAATTATATTAAAATTCATTTACATTATGTTTTTTATACTTCACCATATGGTAGACCACCTTGGGTGACCTGTTTAGTCAACCCATGTTGTTTATTTATAGAAATAATGGATGATAAAATAAATCCATATAAATAATAAAATTATATTGAAACAAGTCTATGGATATTATAAAAAATAAAATATTCACATGGACATAAATAAATGTTCTCATAATGATATAATTCATAATTATAGATGTATGAAACATATCATTGAGGCCTTATTCTAACACATATGAAATAACTCTTAGGCCATGTTCCAAGACATCAATATAAATGGGTAAGTCATCATCCAAAAAAATATAGTTTATCTCATGAGACTTATCGATACATCGAGGTTCTATAGTGATCCCCACACACCACTTAAAATGTCCAATGAGTTACTCATATAAAAGGAATAGGACATAATAAATATAAAAAATTTTATTAAAAACTATCATACTAAATATTAATTCCTTCCCAAATCTATAAACATAATCATAAACCATTATGAGTAATATAGAAAATGGTATTAAAATAGTACATACCTAGTCAAAAATATCATAAAACATCCAAATAAAAAATATTTATGAAACCATTAGAACATATTCCCAATAGGGAATAATTAAAATAATTTTTTTTCCACTAAAGAATAGAAATATTGTAAAAATTAAAATAAAATAATTATTGAGGAAAATATACTTTACAATTTGAAAATAAAATTCAAAAACAAAATAATCAAAATATTAATAAAAAACATTCATTAAAAATATCCTTGTAAACATATAAAGTAATCTTCAATATAAATAATGCAATGAAGGTGTTCAATTCTGTATATTTCGTTATATGATAAAATACACCCCCTTAACCTTGTTGTAGATTGGGTAAAAAGTAACACATTTATAAAATGAAAATAATATTCCATTAAAAACGTTTTTTGAAATATAAGATATTGTAAAACATTATTTAATAAATAATTGTAATAATTCTAAAAAAACATTTTTATAACTTGTTGTTGAAAACATGGTTTTGAAACTAAAAGTAATTTCAACCGAAGAGGGAAATGAAGTCTACATTTATTAAAAATATTTTCCTAATCATATTAAGTACAAAAGAGAGGAAAAATGTACTATTACATGAAATAATCATGAAAAAAAAGATTAGAATAAAACATATTGGCTTTAATATATATATATATAACATTTCATCAAAGGGAGGTTTAAATGTGAACAATCACGAATAATGATGAGATTGTTAAATAAACCCTTACAACGTTGGTAAATAATGAATCAAATTCTATAAAAAATTAATTCAGATGAAACTTTTAAATAAAATTATGATAATTTGATTCATTATATGAATTATCAAATGATTTTTACATACACCTCCCAAAACAAATAATTATTGAATATGACCTATGTCTCCTAAAAGTAAAAGTGAGACAAGAAACCATTACCCCATGTTTAACTTCATTTGTTTGTGTCTAGACCTCCTATATAATAAACATATGTTTATTAATAATATATTATAGAACCAGAATCATATATATCATAACATATATGATTTAATTAGAGCATTTTATCACCCATTTATTGAGAACTTTGTTTTGTTAAAGTCAAAGATTCATGTGATAATTGCTTTGTTTTTCAAACATATTTTAGTTTAATATTTTAATTTATTTTAATTTTATCATGGTTAAATAATATGTATAATATTAATCATGATATAAATATCCCATATATTCATTATATATTTATTTATATAAATCAATAAAATTTAGAGTCAGAAAATGGATTACGTAGTTCTTGAAGATAGAAGGTCGTACGTACGCGAGAACACAATTTCCATTTTATAAATGGATGGAAAGAAAGGAAAATAAAATATTAATTAACCTTTAATGAATTATTATATTTAAATATATATAATTTATATTAATAAAATATATAAAATCAACATCCATGTAAAGAAAAAATGAAAAACATTTGACATTGTTATGTGGAGGCAGCAGTCCACACGTACTAACGTAAGACATTATTTTTTGCAAAAAATTGGAATGTAATAAGTTATTGGTGATGGTATATTTAAATAATTATTTTTTGATCATAAATATAAAAACTATTCATTAAATATATCCTTAATACCTTCCTTTTATAGCGTAAGTGAAAAACGAATCACATCATTTCACGAGGAAGTAGTCCACCGTACACAGAAGTGGTGTTATCTTATCCCCTAATGGAATCAAAAGTAAGAAGGTATATAAGGTATAATAATTCAAGATGTATGATAATATCATAAATATAATATAATTATTCTAAATTCAGTATTATATCCATCCTTAAAAGGTGGTGATGGAAAAATAATTACATTGGTTTGTGAGGTAGTAAACTGCCGTACACACAATCCACATATCGTTTTCCATTTTATGGACGTGGACATTGATATAGGATTTTCCATTAAAACAATAAAATATATATATATATATTAGATAATGATGTTTTTATAATGACATATTTAATTAATATTTTACGGTAGTGGAATAATAAATAAAAAATACACAAGTTTAAGAATTTTACCTCTTCATTGGAGATCCACTAAAGTTTTATACCTAAAAAAGTATTAGGATGGTTTCATAATAAAAATAACACCTATTGTATGTGTATATAGATTTATGTATTATATTTTTTCATGTATTTTCTTAAAAACTCTTCTTTTAGTGTTAATATGGGAATAACATGTTTGTCTATTTATATGTTGGGAGAGGACACCATTGGAATTTCTGAAAAGAAAATGTTACACCCCTAATTTTATCAGGAAAAATCAAATAAAACAAGTCATTATTGGACCATGGGATATATAAGGTCTAAATATCACCATAAAATTTGAATTAGATATGATTTGTGACATTTTTAAGACTTGTATTTTTAGTTTATCCACCTAGAAAACCAATTTTCTACTTTAACCACAATAAATAATATATATGGTTTTTAGTATTAATTAGGAAAAATATATTAATTTAACTGTATTAAATAATATAAATAAATATTATTCAAAATTTGGAATAATTTTTTTAAAAAATAAATTAACATAAGTGGCATAATTTGGATTAAAATTAAACCTATAAAGGTGTTGAAAAAAACATTTTTTTAAGAAAAACATCCAAACGTTTTGCATGTTTTTATATCAAAATTCAATATGAAATTGATTCCAATGACATAAAATATATATATTTTAATATAATTTAAGTAATTATATTTTAAAACCAATTTAAAATATAATCTAACCTTGAAAAAATTTATAAAAAAATCAGAATTGTTCAATAAAAATTAGTATGTATCACTATTCATCCAAAAATTTATTCTTTTAATAAATTTCATAAAAATTCATCGAAAAATAATTTTAACATGTATATTTTAAAAAATACATTTATTTTTTCAAAAAAAATTCTAAAAGTTGTAAAAATTAATTTTAAACTATTCACACAAATCGTGATCAATATGCCTTTTATAAAAATATAGTGTTTCAGAAAAAAATTATTTTTATTTCAAATAGTTATTTTATTATTTATAATAAATAAAGAACTATTGATTTTATGTTATACATGTTTATACAATAAAATTTACATATTTTAGTTATTCCTATTCATATTCATCAACATAAAAGCTATGTTAAATTGTTGATGATTAAATATTAATAATATATCATTGTTGACCTAGTGTTGCATGTATCATAGGCTATCAAATAGTTTATATTTAATTACAAATTAATATATTGTAATGTCTCAAGGTGTTAAATTCTATTAAAGTATTTTTATTTTGTGTCATAAATTCTATAGAATATGATTATACTTTTCTAAAATATCAAGGTGTTACATTCTACCCCCGTAAATAAATTATGTCATAGAAATTTAATCTTATTATCATTAATTAAGGGATTCACAATTTAAAGTACCATTGTTGGAATACCACATCATGAAAAGGTTCAAAAAAACATGCCCATTCTAATAGATAATGGTAAGTATGAAGGTAATATATAATAACACATAATTGGGTTTCAATGTAGGAAAACATTGTTGGGAAGTAAATATATTCACATGGAATACATGCATAAATAATTATAGATATTGATAGAGACTATTGATAAAAAAGGTAAAGATCTATGAAATTTTAAAAACCGAAAATTTGTTAAATTATAATGATTTAAAGTACCATTTTATTCTAAAAAAATGAGGTACTAAGATAACATTTATGATTCAATATCCTTTTCATAATGTTGACGAATTCCTTTACCTTCAAAATTAGAACTTAAGAAAATATGTATTCTTGATATCTTTTTATTTCATAGTCACAATTAGATTCATTGGTTTGTCTTCAATAAATTCCCACTATATTTTTTAATTCCTGAAATGAATGTCCAAAATGAATTTTTTTATGCCTAAATCACACAAATTATCTTTTAATTGATCATAAAAAAACTGAAAAGTTATTCCTCCCATCTATAGATATCTTCCAAGAAAAAATGGTTATCATGAGTTAACCAATGATACAATAATATCAAAAACCTCAAGAATAAACCCAGTATTCAACATAATCAATAAATAGTTATCCTTAGTACTTCTCAAAAACATTTCTATCCAAATTCAATGTATAAATATTTTTAAGGAAGGTCACTATGTTTTCAAAATGAACCTAACATTAGATTACCCATAATATATCTCTTAATGTAACAAACCAAATATGATAATACCTTGATCACCATAAAACCATTATGAAAACATTTATATATTCAAAAATAATTTTTATCTTTATTCCACAAATAAAATATGAAATTCTATAATTTATACTATATTTTTAATAAATAGTACACTCCTACAAAGATAACACAAACCAGTAAATTAATCAATAATTTCAAGGTCACCAATACTATCCCATATGCATTTTTTATAATTATTATATAAAAAATTATAATATAATAAGTCTTAACCTCTCTTAATAACGTGCTCTCAAAAAATGATCAACATGCCTTTGTGTCACTTTTCATGGTCATCAGTACCATTCAATACATATCTTCAAATATTTAGAGAAAAACTACTATAGTACAATCTATATAATTTTTTGATTCTTATAATTGAAATATATTTGATATAATAATTCTAAAACATAATTATTGAATCCAAATACCAAATAACATTAATCATTCCTCTTCATCCATTTTAATAGAAAAAACATGACCTTGACATCTTAGCTTATTCTGGTTTATATTCCCTTGTAAATTAGGAAATTCATTTTCGTAATTCCCTATCTCTTTAAAATTAAATAATTTAACATTGGAAAATTATTTTTTACCCTTTAAATTATGATCATGGTGGACTTACAATCAATATTTATAGTAAAATACCATTCCCTTCCAGAATGTATCAGTTTGTTTTTGTGCATATTTATCACATTGTGGATATCCTTTATTAGATTTTTCCGTTTATCAATTTTTTATCTATCATACACTTTTCTCCTGATTCCTTTTGAAGCCATAGGACATGGATAATAATTTTATATATCATTACAATATGATACTATGATCTCATTTTATGAGAAATTTTTTGAGACTTGTTCCCTTTGAAAAATTTTATTAATCCCATCAACGAAACATCCAATATTTCTCTTTAGATAATGAATATAGACTATTGCATTCCTTTTTGTCCTTTTATACATGGATTGATATTTAGCAACATTTTCACCTTACTTTTTTCTTAGACTGAGGTATTGTCTCCCCATATCTTCCCATCAATCAAAAGGAAAATAATTTTCCAAGAAGAGTGCCTTAAAATAAATCAACTAAATTATTTTTTTTTTATTGTTAATCATTATTTTTTTGATATTAATGACGATCATTGATATGCACCTCTTGAGAGTTAATAAAAATCTATGATAACCTTTTTCCCTACATTACATCCCAAAGAGAGAGATATCTTCTATATTGAACTTATCCATTACCTCAATACAAATGTACATGTAGTCCCATTAAATTATGGAGGTTTATAGTGCATAAAAAATTATAAAATTGATACACCATGTGGTGGATCTGTAGGATGTTCTGTACACAAAATTTTATTTATCATAATCTAAGTCATTTCCCCTAATATGGTTATAATTTGATCAATTATAGTTGTAGATCCATCTCCAGCAACATTGTCTTACCAAGAAGTGAAATCTCCATATAGGGTATGTTGATTGATGTAATTTATATTTCTTACACTAGGCTTCATTTCTAAACAAGTACATACACTATATTAGTTCATAACATTTTGAAACATAATGTATAATCCTATAACTATTAAAATAATAAACTGAAATAGAAAACATTACGCATGGATAATATAATAATCATAAACATGATTTATTTATGAAATTTCTAAAATTATAAAAAAAAATTAAATCCTTCACAATGGTTCACAAATAAATTTGAATTAACCATATAATATTCTATGTGGATTTTGAAACCTGGGGTTTGGTAAGTATCGTTTTCATGTACCATGTAACACTTGAGTAAGGAATGGAATTACATTTTAGAGTTATTACCCTAAGGTATATCTGTTGGAGAACCATGTCCACTTGTAGTATCTAGACAGTGATGTATATATAGGAAAAAACATGTACTATATTCCTTAAAAAAGTACTAGTATGTTCTTCTGAGATTATCCTCAAAGTAAGTATTTGGCTTATCTTCTATAATATATGTTTTCTCAAAATATAGTTCTCATGGTTTCTAGTGAACATTTTCTGACAGAAACAATAAATACCTTAACCACGGTAGCCTAAAATAGTGGTTACTTTATTAAACTTGCACAATATATAAGAAATCACATCTTAATAGATGTAGTAGTTTAGTAGTCATGGTAAAATAGATACATACTATAAATTCACATTATATTTTAAAAAAATAAAATAAACATAGTTTTTTTTCTTTGAGAACACTAGTATTATTGTTATAATATCCCTATATATTAACCAAAAGACACTTCCTCATATCTTGGGGATAATAAAACATAAGAAAGAGGTGAGCCCGGATGATTAGTAAGAGTATTTTTAAAATATATGCAATCATGAATAAATAATAATAATTAATATAGAATGGTAAATAACTAAAGCACACTTAATTTATATAATAACTTGATCATTATATGGTGGGAATAATGGATAATCAGATAAATCCATATAAGTAATCACATTATCTTGAATCTTATCCATCGATATTATAACTAATCGAATAATAACATGGAAATCTACAATTGATCTCAGAATTATAAAATTTATAATGTTAGATATCTAAAACATACAATCAAGGACTTCTTCCAAGACATCTAAAATTTCATCGAGGCATTTTTCCAAGACAACTATATATATAGTTAAATCATGAGCCAGGAACCAATATATTCTTTCGCATGAGACCTATCAATCCATCGACAGGCTATAACTCCCCATCACATACTAAACACAATTATTTACTCATATAAAAGTCTTTAAACCTAATAAATATAATCATTATTATTAAAAACTAGCATATGAAATATTATTACTTTCCCAAACTGTTAAACATAATCATAAACAATTCAGAGTAATATGAAGAATTGTATCAAAATAGTACATCCCAAATCAATGTAATCATAAACCTCATAGTGAATTAATAAGGATGGTAACAATAAAATAAATTCTAGATGGGGAATAAGTTAAATAATGGGTTTTTACATCAATTAAAATAAATAGCAAAAACAATCCACTAGAATCATTTTTTTGTGAAAATAACAATCTCACCTTAAAAATAACTTTCAAAAACTGAAAATTTATAGAACATTAAAGAAAATATTTCATTAAAAATTTACTTGATAAATTGTAATGGAATATATTAATTAATTATTTCTCATGATTGTGGTTAATTCCATACATTTATTTTAATTTGAAAAAACATTCCTTTCACAATAGTATAAATGGGTAAAAATTACCACATTCATAAAATAACTATAGATTCATTTAACACCGTTTTGAAAAAAGTAAAATATGGGTAAAAATGAAATGATCAAAAATTATGGAGAATGGGAAAAACATTTTTGAAAATTCTTTTATTAAAAAAATTGGATGAAAAAGGATTTTAGATCAAATAGAGAAATGAAATCAGATTTTATTAAAACATTTTCTCGATCATTTTTAGTACCAAAGAGTGGAAAATATTACTATCACTTGAAAAATTAGTGAATATCGAAGTTATAATAAAATAATTTTTTAATATATAAATATAAAAAAATCGTTCCGATTTATTATTAAACATAAACAATTTCTAATAATAATGAGTTTTTAAAATAAACCCATACCACTTCAGTCACATTTAAGTCATAAACACTGTGTAAAAAATAAATACTAATTAAAATTTTAAATATAGTTACTATATATATATTATTGAGATTAATTATATAGTTTTTTTATATACAACTAATAAGATTAATAATTTGTGAATATGTCATATGTCTCTCAGAAGTAAAAGTGCAATGAAAACTCATAACCATAGGTTTGAATTCCTTCATATGTGTGTGGGAAACTTGTATAATAAATATATCTTTGATAATAATATATTATATATTCATAATCATATATTTTATTCCATATATTATTTTCTTATAGTCTTCTATCACCCATTTATTAACACTTTCTTGTTAAAATCCCATGTTTTGTAGTAATTGGTACATTTTTTACGTATATTTTTTTGGTAATTTTGTTCATTTTAATTAGATCATGGTTAAATTATATACAAAATTTTGAAAATTATATAAATATACTATATATTAATTATATATGTATTTAGAGTAATCTTTAATATTTAAATATGGAAAATGGGTTACACATCTCGTGGAGATGGTAAGTTATACATACACAAGAATGTTATTTCCATTTTCTTGATGGATGGAATGAAATGAATATTATATATTAATAAACCATTACATATTAATTATTATATTATATAAATTTTTTTATTAATATAATCCATCCTTATTACCATCCATGTAAATATAAAATGGAAACCATTTCGCATCACTATGTGGAGGTGGTAGTCTAAGTGTATGCACGTGCAACTTTATTGTTTTCCAACGAATGTGAATGTAAGAAGGTACATGAGATATTTGTTTAAATAATAATTATTAGTTCATAGTTATCACATATATTCATTAAATTTTTCTTTAATACATTCTATGTAATGATTTTGTGAACAACAGATCTCATAACTTCGTAATGTGAAGGTCTACTGTACAAAAGAGCGACGTTATTGTATCCTCCAACATAATGGAATGTAAGATGGTATATCTGATATCATAACTAAATAAATATAATAATTTAATTAATATTATATATATATATTCAATCCATCATTATATCCATCCTTGAAAGGTAGTGATGGAAAACAAATTATATCGGTTCGTGAGGTGGTAATTTGTCGTACACACGATCAAAAGTTTTGTTTTCCATTTGATGGAAGTGGAGATAGATATAGATTATTATATTAACATAATATAAAATATTTAAATATTAGATATTGTTTTTTTAAAATTATCATATTTTTTTAGTATTTTAAGGAGTTGAAAGAATAAATAAAAACAAATATAACTATTAAAGAATTTTACCTCTTCTTTAGAGAGACACATAAAGTTTTTACCAAAATTATTCATAGGAAGGTTTAATAATAAAAAAATTCTCTGTTTATTAGTTAGGTATATAAGGATGTTATTTTTTCTGGTATTTTTTATACGAAAGGGATTTTGAAGTCTTAGGACGAGTAGGGATGGAGTGGCCTTTTATAAATGGGGGGGACAAACTTGGAATTTTCAAAAAGAGAACTTATACCCAATTTTTTCCCATAATAAATGGGTCATTATATAACTATGTATGATATATGTATAAATATTAAAATAAAATAGGATATAGAAAATTTATTTGGTATATTTAAAAATTATCCTTTTAGTTCAACCCTTGAAAAACATGTTCATTACCTTAAATATAGTAAATAGTTTCTACTATTTTTACAATTCATTATGAAAAAAATAATTTTAAATTATTATATAATATAAATTAATATTATTCCTAGTATGGAATATACTTTTCTAAATTCCATTCATATAATTGGATGTATGAAATTTTAAATTATAACCACTGGCTTGTCAAAAAAAATCTAATGAAAACATTCAAAAGTTTTTAAAGTAATTTATATAAAAATTCAATATTAAATTCATTATAATGATAAAAATTATTTAAATAATAATATAATAGAACTAATTTTACTTTAAATCCAATTTATAATGAATTTAACTTTGAAAATAATTTTTTAAAAATAATTTTTCCCTAAAAATCATTTTTTTACTATTCATCAAAAATGTTTTTTAGAAAATTTTAATCAATTCACACAAATATAATTTCAGTATATTGACTTTAAAAGTGAATATTATATTTTTAAATATAGTTTCTAAAACTGGTAAAAATAAATTTTAAATTATGTGCACAAAGTATAACTATATCATTTTTAGAAAAACACGGGTTTTTAGAAAATATTTCTTCTTCTATCAAATGGTTCTTATTTTTTAATAATATATAAATAACCATTGATTTCATTTTATACATGTGTAAAAATAATAATTTTCATAATTTATTAAGTTATATTAATTCCTTCTAACTTAATGGTTATGTTATAATTGTCGTGTTTAATTAATAATAAATTATCATGTTTAATTTAAACCCTGTGTTGCATGCATAAAAAGTTATCAAGGATATTTAATTTATTGAGAGATAAATATCTTGAAATTTCTTAGGGTGTTAAATTAACTTCTATGATAGGTGTTTCATGATATATAAACTATCAAATATCATATTATTCTTTTAAAATTTCTTGGTTTTATATTTTTATCTATCTTCTAAATAATTTTTTTTAATTTTATTCGATAAATTATAAATACAAATTTAGAATTTATTAGGAACCCTTTTAAAAAAAAGAATATTGTTCAGGATTATTATTAGATATATTCATGACAGTTTTAACTTTAATTTTAATTTCACCATATATTTTAGAGACTTATATTCAACATACAATGTTAATAAACATTGTTAATTTATCAGAAAATTGAAATGTATTATAGTTAATAAAAATAAACTTCAAAAATCATATTTTTAGAAATATTTTTAAATCATTTTATTTAGAAGGATTTAATCCTATCTGATAGATCTTGAAAAATCTCAAATTAACTATTACACATTTATTAATTCCTAGACCCCAATTTATTTGGACGCATTCACTATAGTGTTTTTGTAAATCTCTTTCTAATTTGGAGTAATCAATGTTAATTTATAATATTTTATATGTTTCTATAAAAGATAATCCTATGAAAGATATCATTAAGGAAAAAAGGACTAACCTAGATTATTTTAAGAAATATGATTTTGTGAGGATGGTTTAATTGTTTTTAATGGATATAAATAATTAGTTTAAAAAGAAAGATAAATATAAAGATCATGAGTAATTTTATCTACTAATGATAAGATAATTATATGGATATAATATTTTTTCAAAATTATAAATGGTTAGATCTCGTAACTTCTCTTGAACCAACCCAAGACGGGGTTTGATTCATAAATACACTAATCCAACTTCTATATGCTAGGGGTGGAAAAAAGTGTTGAAGGAAGAAATTACTTGATGAGGCCATTGACTAAGTACCTAATACATACACATAGACTACTCAATGTAAATGTGCAGAGGTAAAGAAAAAAAATATACAACACTTGTATAGATTAAACCAAGCAATCATGAACATTTAGATATTAAAAAATATGATAGTGTAAATTGAAAAGTAAAAGTAAATAATATAATCCCAACCAGAAACATTTCTTAACCTAACAGAACCAAAAAAAGTAGATAACTAAATGAGATACCAGCTCCTAAATCTCGTGTTCTAACCATCGTATACAGTGAAAGAACGCGAAATTCCTAAGCTTATATGTAGTCATGATCAACATGTTAGTCATCTGTATAAGACACGACACATGTGGGAAAATCTCATGAAAGTGTGAGTTTATACATACTATGTAGAATGCTTTGAAAGTTGAAGGGGGGAAATAAGAGATAAGGGAGGAAGAGAAAGAAAGTATATAGAAAAAGGTATAGTGATCGAGTACAACTAAACCCAAAAAAGAGTGAAGGTATTCTTTTGCAAGCACAAAAGGCTAAACATGGTGAGTAGATGAACTACCCCTCGATTCTTCACCGCCTATTATGGGATAGTAAACTCATCCATAAAATATAAGCTAAACATTGAAAGAACATGGCATACTCTACTAATTTTCACCTCTTTTAGAAGGAGAGTAACCAAATACTTGGTAAATATATATAAGGATGATATATATATGTTCAGTCAAAGAATCCCAAATGAGAGATTTAGTGGATCTCTATATTATAGCTCAGACCAAGAAGAAGAGTCTCTAACATTTTTAAAATTCCATCATTGATGCTTAGTGTCTCTAGTGTTTTACCAAATGTAACCTTTCCATTCAAAAAAAACCTCATAATAGTGCAACACAGTCTAAGGGAACAAACTCTATAGAGGAACCATAACTTGTTACAACCGAAGGGTTACAATCTAGTGGTTGAGGACCTATGACCAGTTCGGTTGGAGGGTTCCACTAAAAGTCATCGTGGAGCCAGGCCCTGATACCATAGGAGTGTTCCACTCATAAGTTTGTGGAAACATTCCCATTCTAGCTGGAGGGTTCCACTCTAAATTTATCAAGGACCCATGACTTGATACCTTAGGAGGTTTCCACTCAGAAGATCGAGGACCCAAGCATATCCGGGCTGGTGGGTGCCACTCTAATGTCATCGGGGACCTAATCCTTTTCTGATAGGAGGGTGCCACTCATAGGAAATATATAGTTATCCTTCCTAACCACTTCCATCATTGAGTATTGTATCATTAAGCACCTTGACATTAAAATTTCACATTATATCTCTAAATCTGAAACTGAGGTAATAATCACATTATGTATGGAACAATACTCATGATAGAATACTGACATTTCAAAATATGAGTTCAAACTAAAGAGATATGGATTTTTGAAGTTCCTGAAATGAAACCAAGAGACACACAGTGTGTGAGGAGACTCACACAATGTGTGGTCCCTCTCTACAACCCTGTTGTGTCCCTAGCTAGTACATGAATCCCTATTCCTGTTGCAGTACATGATGTGCAAGTGGAATACAAGACATGGTCGTGCATCATGGGAAGGGTTCATGTCTCTTTGGCTGTGTTAGTGTACTTAGACCCCATGTCCATGTACTATGTAAATGGTGTTCCACCTTAAAGGGTTTGTCTCCCATGTGCTCTGGTCATGTGATCCATCATATGTAAATCTCACACGGAGAAGTTAGTGCACGACATGTTGGAAATGTACATGTTATTCCATCGTTATGTGTTTTTAAAACCCTAAACAATGCAGCTTTGGGGGACACACACTATGTATTCATCACACTACATGGTGTGTAGTAGGGTTTTTCATCATGATTCTAGATATGTATTCCGCACCATGAATAATGATCTACCATTTATGATCTAACACCCATCTCATCTAGAAAGGGTGGATATATCTAAATAATGGGGTCTCCTCCATCGTTCATTGGGAAATACCTCTAGTCATCTTCAAGGGTTTCATTTCTCATTATGTGTGACACAGATCCTCCATTCATTGAGTTATTTATCTTGAATCACCAAAATCAGTCATCATCATCTTGCAAGTATCCTAGATGTATGCTTGATTCATCAAAAAATTCTTTTTTCATAGATTCGATGAGAATCTGGTGGACCAATCCAGATCTTTACCTCCCGACAATGTCAAATCGGGACAATAGAGATCCCACCAGTGACGAATAAGAATAAAATTGGTGGAAAAGGAACAAAACCAAAGGTTTAAGCATCGATGGGAAGAATTATTTTCCAATTTATCAAGAATGGGTAAACTGGAATTATATGAACATTAAAGTTAATTTAGATTTCCAGACTTAGGAAGATGAATAGTATAAAATAGGATTAAGATCGAAGAATAAAGAATTACCTTCCTAATCAATTTAATCCACGGCATAAAAATAGAAACTGATGAGACCTACATTTATTATGGATCAATCACCATTTAAGAACATGCTTCCCAATGATTTGGGAGGATCAGTTGAATTCCCCACATCCTGAACTATTCTGACCTAGAGTTTCATCATTGTCCAACGTGATCCGCTAACCAAAATCATGTGATATCTCTTAGAAAATTTCAAGTATAATGAGGATAACCCATGGAAGTTTTCAATGTAAATATATTTATATCATTTAGTTTTGGTTAAGAAACTAATTAATTCATTTAATCCACTGACAAGTGAGAGAACCAAATGCCCAGAACCAACTCATTTTATGTCGTATGGAGGGTAAGAACCGTGTTTATAACTCAACTGCGGTATTTTATTTTTGATCCAATCAATTATTTAAGAGATCTAAAATTTTATTTATGGATCTTTCTATACTCAATATACAATATATTTATAATTTTTAAAAATTTAATCTTGGGCACACCGGGCCTTAGAATCACACTCTGTCTCAACGGCTAACTCTGGAAATATATATTGAAATATTTAAATGTCTTAAATTAAAAAAAATCTATACATAACTCTCTTATTCAATATTTTCATCATATAAAAGTAAAAAAAAGTAAAAAACAAGGGATATTGAGCCCGCATCTAACTATCTCACTCCCATGAACACTCCTTCATGTTTCTGTTTTGCCATTCCATGAGAACCAATGGGGATAGTTTCTCCACTAAGGCTCTATTCCTATTGATACTCGATCTCCAATAGTTGATCCACATAGTTGGTTCCATCCTTTATATCTTTCTCACAATAGTTTTAAACATCTTTAGGTTCATGCATGTATCTCCTCTGACATGTGTAAGATACATTGCACCCACTATAGTTGTGGGGGTAGGGTGAGGCAGTAGGCAATCTCTCCAACCCTTTTCATGATATCTAACAACTTGATAAACCTTAGAAAAATATTTCTTCCTCATTTGAACTTAGTTAATCCTCTACGTGGGGAGACTCTCAGTAAAATGGGGTCTCCATTCTTGAACTCCAAGGGATAATGACGGCGATTTGCATAAGATTTTTATCTACTCTAGGCCATCATCATCCACTCACGGATGACCCAGACATTCTCTGTCATCACCTACCCCAAAATTGGGAACACTAAATACATCTCCCCAATAACTTTTTATCATAAGGGTGACCTTCAATGTCTTCTATAAAAGGCCTCAAATGGTTCCATGCCGATGATAGAGTGGTAGCTGTTTTTGTTGGAAAAATCTACCAATGGTAGGTGATCCTCCCATATACATCCAAATTACAACATAAAATCTATCAATATATCCTCTAATGATTAGATAGTGTGCTTGGTCTGCCCATTGGTCTAGGGGGGAAGTATTTAATCATCATCATGTGGTTCCCAAAAGAATCATGTAGGCCTGTCCAAAATCATGAAGTAAGATACCCATCATGACTGAAGATAATCATTGAGGGCACCCTGTGAAGGTGAACTATCTCCCGTACATACAGCTACCCCAAAATATCCACCGAAAATTTCTCCACGATAGAAAATAAGTGCACCGACATCATGAGTCACTCAACTATCACATAGATGGTGTCATGGACATTTACTATGAATTGAATCCCTACGATAAAATTTCATGCATTTTCATCCCACTTATACTCTGGGTTCTCAAGGGGTTGTCACAAAATCATATAAACTTCATCAAATTCCAAACCCCCAAAACTACCATTGATGGTATCCGTATATATTCCTGACATCAGGATGTACAGTTAGGGGAGAAGTGTGGAACACTCACATCTCCTACTCTCACATCATGATTGGAACCAATGTTCACCCTTGGAACATAATGAAATTGTTCCACCATTTAGAATATCCATATGATGAATAACTTATGGATATATGGTCATGAAAAATCTGACAACAGATTTCTACCAGATAGGACTTCCTAACATGCTCAAAAAGGGAATAATTCAACACCATCGACTGAAAAAAAAAAGTTCTACCATCCTACTCCACCAAGGTCACTAGTAGGTAAGATAACTTCTCTGAATCTTCATACACTAAGAGATTTTTGGACTTCATGCTAAGGGAATCTACTAAAAAGTTCCCCATCCCTAGAGTATAGACTATCTCAAATTCATAGCCTTGCAGGAAGTCCAACCACTGTCAATGTCTCTAGTATAGGTCGCTCTATGTGAAGACATACTCGAGACTTTGGTGGTCTGAGTAAACCAAAAAATGCTCTCCCAAAAGGATGTGCCTCTACATACATAGAATGAAGACTAATAAGTCTAAATCTAGGTCATGATTCATGTATTTATTTTCCTGGGGTCTCAACTGCCTCAACCCATATGTGATAACTACATGATGTTGCATCAACCCACAACCAATCCTAGCTACATAGACATATCAATACACTATGATCTCAAAACCATTCTTTGGTTGTCTCAACATAAGGGATATCGTCATACATTGCTAAAACTCCTCAATTACCATCTGTAACATCTTATATCTCGTAAACTGCTACATGTTCCTTGGTAGGGTTGTCTAAGGGGATACAATTTGGGAGAAGTCTTCCACAAACCTCTTATAGTACCCTTCTAAGAGAAGAAAGCTCCAAAACTTTTACATGTTATTCGGTGTCTCCAAATAAAGAACTAATTTGATCTTCATAGGATCCATAGCTAAATCATTCTCAGAAATGACATGGTCCATAAATTTGACCACATGAATCCAAACCTTGAATACATAGATCTTTACATAATTTCGGTGATCTCGAATCAGTTTTAGGACCATCCTCATGTGATCTACATGATCATCCTTTATTGGAGAGTAGAGGATTATGTCCTTCATGAAGACAACAACGAACTATTCTACGTATGTCTAGAAAACTTGGTTTGCCAAGTCTATTAACATGGTAAGGGAATTCATCACACCAAATGGCATCAGTGGTAACTTGTAGTGTCTAAATAAACATTGAGAATAAAACATTGTAATAAAAACCTCATGAACCCTTCAGTAGGGGTATCCGGACCTAAGATAAATATTCATGAACCATATCACAGCTCACAACTAGTCAAAGGGGTTCCCAATTCTTTGAAATTGGTACTTTTTTTTCATAACCTGGTTAAAGAGATGATAATCTACACAAAGAATCAAGATACTACTTATTTTATCCAAAAAATAGTTGTGTTGCCTAGGGGGACACACTGGGTATGAGAAGACCTTTCTCTTAAAGGACCTCTAACTACAACTATATCTCTAAGATCATGGCAGGGTCCATATAAAATTCCATAGAAGATATCAAAGAAGTTATGGGATGTATGTCATGGAAAAAATCTATCTCCAACCATGGAGGTAGTCCCAGAACATCCTTACAGAAGATGTCAATATAATCCCACAAAATTTAAGGAATCTATATTCTAGTTGAACATTTTTATCCAAGTACTTTACTCACTAACTAATGGGTAATGAGATGTAACCTTTTTCTCCAGATCCTACTTACCCTAGAGTGTGATCACTCTCTCTAGAAAAGGATAATCTCATCACATCAGTGTTTAAGCATCTGACTTTTTTGTTGCGAAATTTGATATAGGCTTGGAACATGTACAGCTAACCAATTCCCAATATGACATCATTGAAATTCATCATGATAACTAAGAGGTCTAACATGAACATCTCTCCTCAAACTGAAATATTTCACTGCCGGTAGATGAAATATGATGACGATGCCTTCCCTAAAGGAACAACAAGATGATGTTGATGGGATAATTCATCTATAAGGAGCTCCATATCTAGAACTATCAGTATAGAGATAAGGGAATTAATAAAACCCATGTATACTAACACTAAAGAAATATTATAAAACAATTAGATCATACACCTGTTCATATCATGTTCAACGATATCATAGACATAAAAATCATGCAGCTGTCTGCATCCCCATCCTCTGGATCCCTGAGCCTGACATGGGCCACCAGCTGGTGGTGGTGGAAGGGTCTCATGATGAAGTCCAAAACCTATAGCTCATGTCGATCCTATACTATCATTAACTTCCTAGGGACCACCATGTCTGTTCCTAGAAGATACCTGATCATGATGTTACCTCAAATATGGTAGTCCATCAGCTATCTGATCAGGATGCTCTACAAGTCTAGATAAGAAGTCTCATACCATGTGACATCGCCCATCATAAGTAAAGTACCACACCACTCCAGGATTCCCTAAAACTCTATATTTTATATTAATACAAGCGTGTACCTGATCATGTGAGGTTCTATGTGTCAAGATCCTGGGGGCTAGCATCTGCTAGCTTCTACAAATGACTTAGCTCTATGTCACCCACAACTAGCTCCAACATTGTAGATTCCCTCTGAAAGAAAACTCCAGGTCACAAGTTCCTACTCCATCACTGTAGTATATATGGGGAAACAAAAGGGTACAATTCTAACTTAGATCTCTCTGTAGAGTCCCTACTCAAACCTCCATCCTTAAATGTATTTATCCTAAATCATGTCAAGATAGTACCATGTAACGTTTATGAAACTCTACGCCTACTCATCAACAATTATCCCATCCTTCTGAAGCTATAGAATCTCCTAAATCTGAACTGAATGAAAATACGAGGGTTTTTACTCCTCAAAAAATAGCTACTAGAAGTCAGTACATGAGATTGTTGATTCATCATGGATCTTCATAACAAGGTTACACCAACACCCAGCTGCTTTATGGAAATGGATAGCTTCTAAAATGACCATCTTATACATCAAGGTTTGAACAAGCATGATGATATGGACCACTGAATCTATCCCATCCTCTACTACAAGAGGATATGTATCTTTCCAAAACTCCATTAGTATTTGATGCTAGAACTTAGGGAGCACACTAAATCCTATGCACATCCTTAGCCTGCTATGTTGAAATGATCGACTACTCAATAGGGGGAGGTGCTTCTACCTTCCCACCTTGAAGAATGAGATCACAGGATAGAACCTAAAATGAGGCCTCGCCACTCATAGGATCATCATCATGAACCAAATTGGGTATTTGAGCTTACTTTCATCACAGAGGCATCCTGGAAATTATCAAGGAGTACCGTGATTAGATGAGAATACATATATATCAACAATAATTGTGATATGACTCATGTATAACATTCAATGACTCAATACAAGTTGATGCATGTTTCATTAAACCTACAAAAAATTTCTTGTAATGGCGAGTCAGCAAGCAGGTAGTTAAGTTCTGGGTGAATGGATATGTTGATCGCTGCACCATCACTAGATTCCTTTGCCTGAGGGCCAGACTCGAGACACTTAAAAAATATTTCAACAAAATAAAACAATATTCTTTAATGGGATACGTCCAAATAACATCAAAATGAATCAAATTTCTATAATACCAATCATTCATGACCTAACCCAAGCCATGGATTGGGATGTAACTACCCCAAGCCCACCTACAAATGCCAATGGGTGGTGAAAGGCACCGAAGACCTAACTAACCCAGGGACGCATTTTCCTATGTACCTATACACACACACACACACACACACACACACAACCCACTCAATGAAAAAGGGAAGAGGAAATTATGAAAAAGATGCAACACTGCTATAAAGTAAATCAAGTATGAATGCACATCTATATAGTACAAAAGTATAGTAGTGTAAACTGAATGTAATGGGGGAAAATAAACTCCCAACCCGGAATATGTACCAACAAAAAATTCAGAAAAACTAAACAACTAAAAGAGAGTATAGCTCTTGAATCCCAAGATATGACCATTATATGCGGTCCAAGCACCGAATATTCTTAAGATTCTCTATAGTCACGATTGACATGTTTTTCATCTGTATAAGTCACAACACATGCAGGAAAATCCCATGAAGCGGTGAGTATATAATTATCTAGTAGAACACCCTGAAATCTGAGGGGGGAGGAATAAGTGATATAAAATGAAGAGAAAGACAATAGATAACACAAGTTACAGTTAAATAGGACATCACAAACCAACAAATTTTGAAAGTAAAGCCCTCCAAGCATAAGGGGATAAACAGATTGTTTAGAAATTCTAACTATCTATTCTTCTACATATATAGAATAAGAGTAGACTCATACAACCATGAGAACCCAAGCATGAAAAGCACGTGGAATACCTCGCACGTCTTCCCCTCTCCTTGAAGGAGAGTAGAAAAATCCAATGTATGGATAGAAAAGGAGGATATATATATATACGCTATGTCAAAGAATAAAAATGAGAGAGTGAGGGTATATCCATATTACAACTCATTTGAAGAAAATGATTTTCCAAAAATTTTAAATGTCCACCACCGATTCCCAACATCTCTAGAGTTTTCCCATAAGTAATCATCCAATTCAAAAAAAACATCATCAATGTTCCACATAGCCAAGTGAAAAAATCTCTAGGTAGAGGAAACCTTACTTGGTACAATAGTATTGTTCCACTCTGATGGTCAAGGACCCAGACCCAGCCTGACTGGAAGGTTCCACTCTAGGTCATCGAGGACCTACACCCTTATACCATAGTAGGGTACCACTTGTATGGTCAAGGAGTAATTTCCATCCCGACTAGAGGGTTCTTCTCTAATGTAATCGAGGAGATATGACTTGATTCCATAAAATGGTGCCACATGGAAGGTCGAGGATGCATGCCTAGCCTAGACGGAGGGTGCCACATTAAGGTCATTAATGACCCATGACCTGCCCAACATAAGGGTGATACTCGGAAAAAGCATCTGTTGATCCTCCATGATCATTGTTGTCAATAAGCCTTTTTTTAGTAAGTATTATTCTCTGAAAATTTAAAGTTGTATTAATAAATCCAAAACCAGTTGAATCATCATGTTTTACAAGAACAACCCTCAGGATAATCAACCTTAGGGGAAGAATATGAGTTCAAGTAAAAAATATTATAATGTTAGATGGTCTTTAAAAGGAACTAAGAGATACATGGAATTTGAGGGGACACATACGACATTCTGTCCTGATCCAAATCCTAGTCATGTCCCTATCTACTATATAGCTACATGTCAATGTTTTAATAAATTTAATACAGGTGGACTACAAAATGTGTCCATGAAACAGGTGATTAGGTCATTTCTCTATGGTCATGTCTGTGTAATTTGACCCCATATCCATGTACTCTATACATGACATGCCTCCTTACATGGGTTGATGCTTGTGTGATATAACAGTGTGGTCCATCACCTGACTATCCTACATAGAGAAGGTGGTATACAGTTTGTAGTAAAATTACATGATGTGCCATTTTATATTTTTCCAAAACCCTAGTTGTTGCTACCAAGGGTGATACACACTGTGTGTTAATCACACTACATAGCATGTGGTTGGAGTTTTCATCAGAATTATAGTTCTTTCTTCCATGTCATAAATAAAGTTCTTAGGCTTCATATTTAGCCCCAATATCATCCTAAAAATATTTATCTAGTTGAATAATGCATATCTCTGCTTTTGTTCACTAGGAAACAACTCCAGTCATCATTTAGGGTTTCACTACTCGTTCTGAATATTGATTCTCTTATTTTCATTGAGTTAATTATCTTTACTAACAAAACCAATCATCCTCACCTAGAAAATATCCAATATCTATGTTCATTTCATCAAAATATTTTTTTTTGTTGATCTTCCATGAATCTGGTGGTCTGATCATGCACGGTACCTCCCAAAAAAGTCGAACCAAGACTGTGGGGACCCAACCACTAAAGAACTAGAAACAGATTAGGGATACAAGAAAAGAGTAAAGTCTTAATGATTTATTTCATGTGTTCATCGCTAATCTATAAATATTGGGGATTTTATAGTTAGATGAACATTGAAATTAATATATATTTCGAGACTTGGACACATGAAAATTGTTCAACAAGTAGCAGATTGAATAAGGAATAATGAAATAATCAATAAATTTTATAAAAGGTGTAAAAAAAGTTATTGACGTGTATTAACTATATTTTTGGATTGATCACTAATGAAGAACGCATTTTCAAATAATTCTAGAGGGACCACTACATTCTAAGCATCCTGATCTATTCTCATCTATAGTTTCATCAATGTTTAATGTGATATGCCAACAGAATATAGGATAGTGGTCTTGGAAAATTCCTTGGACAATAATTCAAACCCTACGATCTTTTAATAGGTGATATATTTGAAACATTTCGATTTATGTTAAAGAAAATAATTAATTAAATCACATAATTCATTTAATCCATTCAGCATACCACCAAAGAGAAAGGTATGTGAATGCCCTGCACCGACTCATTTTATGTTGTACCTAGGGTAAAAACTACTTTTTAGACTCAAATATGGTATCACATTTCTAATATCACTATCCATTTAGGAGATATATTTTTTTATTTAATATGTTTCATTCATGAAATAAATAATATATTCAATATTTTTATAATATTATGTATGGGAACACCGGGCCTCAGAAAAGCATGTCTTCTCAGCTCCTATCTATAGAAGTGTATATAGAAATATTTTAAATTTATACAAGGAAAAAACCAGGTCTCTATATAACATTTAATAATTTTTAGCATAATTTTACTATTTTTATTGAGTAATTTATAGGTTTTCTTGAAATACCATAATAAATAGAATCCTTGTTTTCCACACAAAATTTACCCAAATATCATGGAACATTTAAAAAATCCTTTATTGATGTTAAAAAAATTTATACTAATGATAAGATTCATAAAATAGGTCATTTTCCACCAGAAGTGCACAATTGTTTCTGGGTCAACATTCATTATTTCAATGGAATGGTGGGATAGATAACATTATGATTAAAAATTTCATCCTTTAAATTTTGTGAAATTTATTTAGAAATATATAAATGATATTTATAAAGGGATAGAAAAGATAAAAATTCTAATACATATCTGGATACTAAATATAATTATTGTTATATTTTGATAGTATAAAATTTTTATAATTAAGATCACTTAGAAATAATCTCATAAAATATTATAAAATCTATGACATTCTCAAGGATATGACTGAATTATGATTCTAGAAAAATATTATTATTTAAAATTTACCAATTCACCAATATCCCTTTTCACTAATGTCTAAAAATCTATAAATTTGATAAGATAAGAATAGAGAAATAATAAGATGCTTGTTCTTCAACTAAGCCACTATAAATTAATAAGTTTAACAATAGTTTATGTGAGGTTAAAAAAATGTTTCCCTATAGAAGTGAAATCATTTAATATGGATTCTAAATTCTAGAAATGAAGGGTTTCATACATTTCTTAAATCTGTCAGTGGTTTTCTGATGAAGAAAGAAAAATATTAAAAGAGTGAGAATGAAGACAGAGTAGCTGGGAAAATTTGTTTATCTTATTTAAATTTGAATCGAAAGCCTTATGAGAGGATGATGAATTATTTTATTAGGATATGATGATGGAAAAGTATTATTTAAATCTGAATTCATACAAAATTTCAAGAACAACTTTACCTCTATTAAAAGTTATAGTCATGTTTTTGTTGAGTAACAACCATTGAAAATGATGTGAGAGTTTAGAGTAAAATTGAATGTAATGGCACCAGATGATCATGAGAACTGAAAATCAATAAATTCACCCAAGTGAGAGGTTAGTAAAATGATTGGGAATATTGTAGATCAAATTTTATCAAAATTAAAATCCTCATAAATTCCAAAAAATCTGATATATGTAATTTTACATGCTTTTATAGTAGGTGTAATGGTTTACATAGAAGATAAAAAATTTTAAAAGAGAATTTCTCATGTTTGAGATGTTTTAGTATCAAAACATAAGTTTAGTGATGATGCTGTGGAATTACATTATATTCTTGAATTTTTTTCATAAGTTAGTAGTAAAAAATAAATATCATGCAAAATAATCTTCTAAGGATTCATGTTTATCAAATAAAACTTTTAATTCATCTTTTTTTTATCTAAATTCATAATTAGTAGAGAATGTACTTTACTAAATAATAATTTAAAAAAAACCAAAATGAAATCAACATTGAAAAACATGAGTAACTAATTTATTTAGAGATATCAAATCCTAATAATGATAGAGAATAGAAAAATTAGTTTCAGGATCAACTAGTATATCAATATAATTATAAAAATGAAAAAAATACAATAGCTCTTCTAAATATTAGAGTAGTATATCTATATATAAAATTTGATAGAAAATGGTAAATATTTATGGTATAATTAGAATAATAGTCAATGTAGCTGATTTAATGCTGGAATTATGTGTGAAAGTAGACTTAACTCTAGGATAATTTCATAGATATTAGGAATCCAAGTACCAAAATCATAAAATTATTTCAATAGTATATTTTAAATAAAATTCAAGAGTTATTAAATAATTTTGTAAATTTCCTGATGAAAAATGTAAAAAAATCAACATATAAAAAATATAAAGATAATTACATTAATTATATTGATGGAAAGACTTCCAATATGTCTCATAAGAATTATATAATGTACAAAATATAATATTAACTTAAAGTGTTTTATAAATATCATATAGATATAATAAATGGGAAATATATTATTATTGAATAGTTAATGAAACTGAAGGTTTCTCTGAATCTTAAATTAGTTGAAAATCTTTTAAATATTAAAGCCTTTAATAAAATATATGAAAAAAATTCAAGTAGTTCAAATCATAGTAACAAAAATATACTAAGAAGTTTGAATAAATAGACAAAAATCTAAAAACATTGGAAATAAAATTCACAAAGAAGAATAAATTGAAATAACAAAATTTCAAGAATTAAGTTGATATGATTTAATTGTATCAAAAGTTAATTAAAATGTTAAAACAAATTATTGAAAAAACCTTTGAAAAAAGGTTTAATTTTTCAATTTCTGATTCTTTTAAAACTCTAAATCCTAAATTTTTTTCAAAGACTCAAAATTTTGAATGGCTTGAATGGATTCCTTAATAGTTTATTTAATATAATATTACTCTATCATTAAGTAATATCATATTTTAAAATAATTATTTATTAAATATTTTTATTTGATAATTTTTTTAATTTTTTTTGGAATAATGAAAAAAACGTCTTTCCCAATCTAATTTGATGAATATATCAAAATAGATATTCCATATTTTTTCCCTAGTGTATTTTAAAAAATATAATGGAGAAGTAGATTAATAAGTTTTTATTTGTTCACAAAAAAGGGATAAAAAATTTAATGTGGGTGGGGGGGTAAACCTTCATTCCACTAAAATTCATTAAACATATTAAGGGGAAAATTTATATTTATATTCTTTTCAAAAATAAAAAAAATAAATATTTTGTTTTCAAAATTCTTGTTTTATTATTGTTTCATAAATGAAGATAGTTTTTTCAATTTATTTTCTAAATATAGAGATTTTAATAGTTAATCTATGTTCATCAGAATAAATGTAAATTATACGGTGTTTTTCTTTTTAAAATTTTTAATGCATTAATATTCACATGCATGTTTGTGAGTTTCAAACCAGTAAAGTTTTGTTTTTCAATGACTCACCTTATCCTCTCTTCTGAAAATAACAAAAAACATTATTAATATTTTGATTAAACATTTTTTTTGTTTTATATTTCATGAATGTATAATATAAAAATTTATAATGAAATATTGATAATATCATGTTTTATTAAATATTAATGTTTTAAGATTAGTAAAAATATGATAAACTGATGAATTATAAAATATTGGTGGATAATGGTTTTTTTAAGAACATTGTATTTAATAACTAAAGTGGTCATTGATAACTTCTTCAGTTGATATAGAATGATTTTATTTCTATTAATATAAAAATAAATAAAATAATATTATTGTCATACCAATTAATTCCAAATTTTAAAAAATCAAACAGATGGATTACATTACAATAAAATATATAAAAAGAGGCACACATCAAGTGTCATAAGAAATTATAAAATTGAATAATTCTCTAAATTTGTAATCACCAGAGGCCTAGAACTGATTAATGTTTACTATACTTCAAATTATTTTACTTTTAGAGTGTTTAATGAGCGATTATGATTATGAGGGATCATTTTAAAAGAATTCAGTTTTTCATGGTATAATCTTTGTTTTTTCATTAAAGTTAACTGAGGGTTTGGAATGTAGAAAATAGAGAAGAGGTTTATGTTTTCTGAGGTCAGAACTTATGAATGGGATAATAGAGGGATTTCATCTTGAGGATTGATATGAAATTTCATTTTATATAAGTGAACTCATTAAAAAATGTTAATAATCATGTTCATACAATATTTTGGGGAAACATACCTCTAAATATATTTTTATTCATATATGACATAAAAAAGGATTGTGATTCAACTTGTAATGCGTGTAAAATTATGGTTTTAATAATATCACATAAGGGGTACGTTCATGGTAAATCAATACTCTATGATTTGTTATTTTTATAGAGCTAAATATTTTATTATTAATTTTCAAAATTCCCATAGCTTTTTTTTGCTACATTTATTACTTTTACCAATAGTTGTTAAATACTAATATTCGTATTACTATTATGCTTACTTTTATTTAAAACTCATTATATCATGGTTATATTATATATTTATTATTTTTGTATTTTTAATACTTATGGGTAAAAATTGTTTGTTTTTTTAAAAATATATTTCACCACACTATAGTAGTAATATTAGAATTTATATTTCTATACAATAACATTACCATGAGGGAACTAGTTATTTTGGATATTCATTTTTCGGAGACTCATTATTTTAGTCCATGTAAAGCCTTCCATTTGAAATTCCATGGGGCTTTTGGTTTTGGGTGGTCATGGTGTCCCTCACTATTCCTAAAGAGTGAAATATTTATATTTGAAGCTACATTCTTGGGTGTGGTGGATGGGTAATATACTAATACACCAAGAGGAGGCTGAAATGACCATGTTTTAAAAGTTTCACTTTGAGGATGTTGTTGTAGGAAATGATGAGTCCAACATTACATGTTAGTGGGTGTTGTGTGGCTGGGTTGGGATAGGTCCGTGCAGAGAAGTGGTAGTTAGAAATAGTCGACACATGACCACCATGACATAGAGGATACTATGATGGATTAAAAAATAGTGAGGAGTTATTCACTAATTTTTGTAGGAACCTTGTTTTATCTGAGATTAATGTTCCCCCATAGAATTTTGGGTTCCAACATATCTTTTTACGACGGTATTCATCCAACATAAGTAATTGTGGTTCAGTTTTTTTATTCCTCCACTAAATGAAAATTTAGTTCCACGCCTATTGAAGTTTTGGGTGATATGTAGATCACAAAATCATATCCTCCCTCTTTTATATCTATGATATATTATGAGATTTTATAGTTGTATCTCTATAACCTAATACAGGTCTTCTCCTTTATTTTATCATGTTGTTTCCTCTATGTTCACTCTTCTTTTCTCCCTTAACCTCTCTCAACCAAGTTGACCCAAGGTGGACCTATTAAGGTTGATATAGATCCTCAAATCACATTTCCTCCATATATCTTATGATATTGATGATTTTATTCATCATGGAGTCATTAAATAGTTCTAAATTGAGAAACTTCTATTCTACTCCTTTTAACTTATGATAATTTTTATTGATTATTATTTTTGTGGATATGAATTTATAGCTTCTCATTTTTATGTCTTTCTGTGGGGGATCATTAATTATCTTTATGGGGAAATAATTTAGATTGGATCAGATTAAAATAATTATTAAGTTCAATTAAATTGAAGGAATATGATTGGAATAATTTGATTTTAGGCATCTGAACATTATTGCATTATGGTTGTTCTTTAATATTTACATGCTATTGTGAATGAAAAATTCCTAGTTTATTTATGCTTTCCTTAATATAAAGGAATGATGAAATTTAAAATCTATTAAATTATAGTAAAAAAGTAAGATAATGAATGATAAACAACATAAACTTTATAATTTATCATTTCTTTGATAATTGTTTCTATGAGAATATTCTAGACGAATAAAGATGATATTAAATATGGATGAATGGGTATATTTACTACTTTAATATGATTAAAATGAAATTATAAAATATATTGGTAAATTAATGAAGATATAAATTGAAATAATTAATGCAGTTGATTTATATTTCCTCACATTTTTTATCAAGATGATGTGTTTCATGGGTTTGTTAATTGATTTTTTTTTGTAGTTGTAATCCACTGGTTAATTTAGTTTCTTGTTTTCTATAACTATACCTAATGAGTTGATTATCGAAAATATTAAGTAATAAAACAAACATATATCAATATGTATTTTTAATGTATGTTTGATGCCTATCTTGGATTGTGTAATGCCTCTCTGCAAGTTTGTTATGGGGTTAGTTTTCCATTGAAATTTTGTGATGAAATTATTCTAGCTACAATGTATTTATATGATAGAGACTTTTTTGTGAATTTTTGTGAAACATAGTATGGAATATTTATTTAAAAATTTTATTTTTATATATACAGGGTGAAGAATATTATTGGTCTTTCATGTATGACCCTTATATTCATAGAGTAAGTCTAGATTGGTGATTTCCTTATGTATTGATATTATGAGGTGAATGTGAGGGTTGATTGGTTGTTTTGAGTATTATAATAATTCAGATATGTATTGGTAATCAACTAAGTATTAATATAATGGGAAGGGGTTTTGATGATGAAATTATAATTTCAATGTAAATCATGAGATGGTTTGGAATTCTAGATATTATGTTAAGAAATATGGAATTTAAATGATAATGAATTTAAATACTTTTTTCCTTTTAATAATGCTGAGACAGAATTTTAATATTGTTTTATAATGGAAATAGAAATTGTTAAATTTCTCAATATTATGAGGAATCTTTGATGATTTTTTATTTACAGATTTTTTATTTTATCCCTAGTGATGGTAGTTATGATTTTATGAGGGGTGACAGTTATAGATCAGGTATAGGGTTGGTAGCTTCTCCTACCGCACATATGATATATTATATCCTTATGCCATGTGATTTATTTTGTTATCACATGATTCTGTTGGTGTTTTTATTGTATGTTTTGGGATTGGTTTATGATTTCTTCCTAACATATATGATATTGATGGATCTGTTGGATGACTATTTACCCGAAAAACTCTCTCCTCTTGGAATAAAATGTATGTACACTTTCCATAGCATTTATGGGATACTATAATAGGGTATATTCTCATATTGGCTATGATGGCTCTCGGTTACACCTCACTTGTATATATTGGATGTGGAAGCTTGATGTTATGATATATATTTTAGTTTTTTGCTAAAATGATTATGATAATTACATTCATTCTCATGCATTGGTTTTAAGGGCATGAGGTGTAGTGCAGGGTATTTAAGTTATGGTGGATTTCAAAATTACCACATGATTATGATATGTGATGACGATGTATATGCATTGATATACACAAGGTAAAGGATGTGATAATGAAAAATATTCATTATTGGATTCCAACATGAGTAATTGATCCATATACAGGACTGTGATAGGAAGAGTTCGGTCTTGACTCAAATTACATGATGACTTAGGAAGAGGTGGGAGCAATAAAACATGTGATGTTGGAGTCTAGGGAGACTAATTGAGTTGGATTTTTGTATAGTGTTACCCATATATATATATATAATCTTTTAGAAATATGTTACAATATGTTTTGTGTAATATTGAATGATGGGATGGGTGAGGATCAAAATATGGTATACCTAATTAGGTGACGAGATGGTTTCTCTATTTATTCACATGGGATTTAGTTTTCTTATTCCAGATTTGTATGAGTGGTTTAGGGGGTATCCTACTATTTATACATGGTTTCTCCACCATTATATATATTAAGTATTTTTTGTTAGAAGGTGATATTTGGTGATCAAGCTACTGATACTAGCTTGTGAGTTCATTCATGAGCTTATAGAGTTCATGGTCACTACTGAAAGAGTGATGCATCATTTTATTTTCTTTTAATCTTTCCACATTGTTTGACATTAATTTATTGAGGTTATATCGATATACCATTTATTTATATGATTCTGGTTTTTTGATATATCTTTTCTTCTTAGGGATATTCAAGGTAATGAATCCCATTTGTGTGAATGATAATATTATTTATAGTCTCCAACACATAACATAATGGAGGGACTAAATGAAGGACTACTACCCTTACAATGCTGTCCTAGGAGGGGTACTAATGGGGTGGTTCTTGATAATGTTGTATCAATGATTTTAGTTGATAGATAGGATAAAGATTAGGGATAGGCACACGTGGGGATTTCAATGGTTGGTATCATAACAGTATCATCCAAACACAACACAAAAGGTAGGAAATAGAGACTGAATACGAATGATATTTTAGGTCCACCTATGATCTTACCATGGGACTATAATTTTACTAATTTTAATTTTTTTCTGATACTAATTTTTGTAAATCTATCTAGGTAAGGATCATGCATCATGATTGGTCATGACTTTGATGAAATTAGGAGGTTAATGGTGGAAAGTTAAATGTTGATTAAATAAAATTTAGTATTAGATATTATATGTCTAATTAGTCCATTATATAATTCACTTTTTCTTTTATAGATCATTTTTTATATCCTCATCTGTTTTGTTTCAATGATATTCATGAAGATACAGTAGTAGATTTCTATAAATTCAGACTGGTGATTATGTTTCTTTGAGCAGGATGTTCTAATTTATTTAGTACAAGTCTATGTATACGTATTATGGATATATATTATATCACGAGATTAGAGATTGGTAATATAATGAGAAAAATATAATCATTTCTATATATTCATAAAGTGAGCACTAGGATTGGTTGTTCATTACTATACTATGTTGGGTATCTCAGTATTGGTGGTTTCTATTTTTTCAGAACCTCAATGAGTTAGTTGTCTCAATGGAGATGTTCCATGATCTGTTTGAGTATGATTTTATTTCTATAACCATAATGTTTTCTTATCAATATTATATTCTTATGTTGTGATGGGGGATTTACATTATTCATGAGTTCACTTTAGTTATAAAATCCTTATTTGTTATGCATCAGTCCTTTTTATATCTGACTCATTTATGGATTGGAATTTTTAAGAGGCTTTACATCCAGAGATCCAATTCTCGGTTTCCTAAATTATGTTTCTGATATATCTCATGTTTCCAGAAAAGGGAGAGGACATTTAGAGGACATTTTTTATCACTAGATCATCTCAATAAGGTATTTATTAAGACCCTCTTTGGAGTATAATTGATACTAGGGATTTATATTTTCCATGAAAATCAATGCTTTGGAAATAAGGGTGTCATTTCCAAAATTAGTCATCCCATTTAACTAGGGGTAGATGTTCTCAGACTCCTTTTATAGGATCATACATCATTTTTTACTCATGTAGAGGTCATTTCCATTAGAAGAAATTTTTTCAGAAATTATAGGACACTTATCATTGGGATTAGGGTGTGTTTGATAATCAACCACTATTAGTATCTTATAAGGTTGATATAAAAGTAGAGTGATTCTAAAATGGGTATTCATAGATTAAATTATGTAGGAATATCATAGAACCATGTTGATCCCCAACCATAGGGACATAGAGTTGAGAATTTCCATATAAGAGTTCACCTTTAGGGATAAATAGGACATGGAATTTGGAATGATCAAATTAAATCATTATAGTTTCTATATTTAAGTGAGATAGATGTTTTGAGAGGTATTATATGTTTATATTTGACCATGGATTAGAATTTTTAATGATTTAGGACTTACACATTCCTTCATTAGAGCAACCATAGTTTATGATTCTGGAAATGAGGTGGAGAGGCCTCCAATTCCATTAGTGTTGACAATGCAATTTGAATGTCAAAATTGATTGTATGATGTAAATAAAAATCTAAACCGATTATAGGGAATCATAGATCTTCTAGAAATTTCCAATGTTCGTAGAAAAATATATATGACATTATTATTTTCCTAGAATGAAAGTATTAAGTGTATGATATCATGGAATTATCCAAGAGAAAAATTGTAATTTATGATTTTATAGTGGTTTATATATGTTCTTGGATGAGAGAAACCATCAGATAAGTCACATGAATGATTTTTCCTTATCATCCATGATGACAAATATGATGTTTTATCTAATATAGGTTTATTCTATATTGTTTCCTGGGTAAGTAGATGAGTTACATGGTGTCTTTATAAAGTTTTTGTTACATTACCTAATCAATAAGAGATCTATTTTGAGATTTATCTACAATAAATTGTCTCTATTGTCTGGATTTATCCAAATAGAGTGAAACCTTATAGGTTACAAGAACTATAGATCTAGAATAGTGATTTATTATACATATGTTTTATTCATTCCATTACATCAACTTGTAGTACTTTGATATTTTTAATTAAGTAGGAAAACAGAATTTTTTCCATTGTGTATAAATTATGGTGTATCATCCTGTGTTTTGGACCAATTTGAAAATTCATATTGAATTTAAAATTTTCAGTGGTGGGTGGGAAAAATCATAAACTCAGACTCAGAAAGTGAATAGGAGAGTTGGATTAAATAAAATGTTTTGTTTTTGAATGAGGATTATAGAATGGGAGGCTTCTAGATTGTTTTGATGTGTTTAGGGAGTTAAAGTGTCCAAAATATTTATTTCTATGTAAATGTTACATGGCACTCAATTTTGATAAACTAAACAGCACCTTAGGAGAAGTTGTGTGGTCCTGTAAGTGATGTCACACAATTTTTTAAATTGTACATGGTAGCGTCTATGGAAATGAAGATGTTCTATAGAATGTTTAGGAGGTGGGAAAGTATGCTACATATATTTTTTTCAAACAATATTCCTAGCCCACTTGGTTGGGGTCACTTGTCCAGATGCACCAAATATATGGTGCATGGTTAGATTAAACAATGTGCCCAAACCGTGTGGGGTGTGGCTCTTGGGTAGTGAGAGCTACACAATTGCTTCAGGGTTAGCCAAACCATGTGGCCTAATTGTGAATATCATTTAAAGGGGAAAATTATGAATTTTTGTATCCTCTCTTAAATTGGATTTACCCCATTTCTCCCCCATTCACGCATAGCATGTTCCCTATGTGATCTAATCTTCATCTCTATTTCATGGGTGGATCTCCTCAATTTCATAACCAAATCTAATTTCATTAGATGAATTTGAAACCCCTAATAAAGTTTATTACTCTTAATTCCTATTTTCATTAATTGCCTCACCATATAGAATGTTGAATCTATGTGATTATTTTGGTCCTATTTTTGTGGTGTTTGGATATTATTTTGATTTATCTCATACTAGATTGAATCGAAGCTTGTTATTGGATGGATGGAGTATCCTTTGTTTAAGGTAGTTTTTCCATATGAATTTCTATTAAAGTTTCATCATTTATATAATATTATGTTTGTCCCGCATGTTGAACATACCATTAATTTCATATAAATAATGAAATTCTTAAAACTAAATTTCGGGACAATATTTAGCTGAGTTATGTCACCATTATGCACATAGTTGGAGGTTGTCAACCTAAAACTGAACCACCCCATGGCCAGGTCTGATCATATCATATTGGAAAAGTTATTACACATCCTGATAAATTAAATGGTTTCAATAAACCTCATTGTTCACGGTAGCTTACTTTATAATTTTTCCGACTCGGTCAATTATAAAAATTTAATTAGATTGAATGAATTATTTTGATAACCAAATTTCTATTTGATAATATATCCATATTCAAGGGGACCTGTCATTCCAATTAAAATAATTTATATACTTGAAATGGGTTATCTTATATTATGCCGAGGGTGATCCCTTGGCTATCTAAATTTATTTATGGATGAAATAACTCAAAATGTGTAATTTAAATGGGATGAGAAACTATTATGGGAAATAAATCCTCATTTAATTTATTATAAATGAAAAAATGAGTTATGTATACTGAGACTGATACTTGGGTTCCTTTTTATCAAATTCTTTATTTGGGAGCATAAGATGTTTGATATTATTTATGATGTAAGAAATACATACATTTCCCTTTTTATGGAACACCATGGAAGGATTATAGGTCACCTAGTTTATATTATGCCTTGAGTGATACTTCACTTTATTCATTACGGAACTCTATGGATGGGATCATAGGCTAGATATTTCCCACACATTGATTGACACTTGGGTTTCTTATTATAAAACTCCATGGACATACTCATTGGAAAATGGCATGTAATAGGTGATACCTGGGATTCCTCTTTATGGAATTGTAATGATGGGATCATAGAATAAACAAAATTATGTTTCTCCTTGGGTAATACTTGGTTTACACTTTATATAATTCCTTGGACCGGCTCATAGGAAAAGATAATTATACTATTCTTATTATTTTTTTCCTGGAAGACTAATGATACCTCACTTTATGATGTTTAGTAATCATTTATAGATTCTTGGGGTTTTAGTCTTGGGTCTTCAAAAAAACAAAATTACTATCATACTTAATACTATTTGGATTCATTGGATCCTCGTTGGTGCATGAATATTTATACATATGTGGTGGCCTGTTGAGTATATCTCAAACCTTGTTTGGGATTCCATTTCACAGGGGTACCCGAACAGACCTCGGGGTTTCAGGATCAGGTGCAAGGATTGTGATTACTTTCTATTATCCTTATGGTCTAGGATAGAGTATGGGAAAAGTAGAGCAAGATTTTATCATCATGATATTGTATATTGTCTTAGTTTCTTTCATTTATGGTTTCTATTATTATTCTATTTATGTAACATGTATACCTTCAAATAATTATGTAAGATAATGTTAATGCATGAATATTCATTCTTCCATTATTTTATATCAATTGATTTTATTTCCCAATTCCTTTATGTATTATTTCTTCTATTATATTCTTTTTATAATATATATGGTATATTATCCCCAACATTCCTCAATTACAACCTCAATCCTATCTGGAAGCCTCTGGTATATGAGGATGCATGCTTGAGTACCAGTGTCCAAGTAACCCAGGGAACTATTTAGTGTCTCTCGGGTTATGATTCTACATAATGTCTCTTTAATAATGTGACAGTGGAAAAAATAATCTTCAAAGGATTAATGATTTATTTAATCAACTAAAGGATTATAATCGGTTCTCTAATATAAATATATAATGAGGATATTATCATACGTTATTGAATGATGAGGATATTTTGAATATTGTATTAGGATGATGATATGGACATTGTGACTTTTTAGTAATTCTTTATGTTGTTACCACTAACCAAGACTTGTTCATATGATGCATGAATTCTATTATTAATGAGTTTCTTGTGCTTATATTCATATATTAAATCCATATTCAACATTTGTGGTAGTAAATTCAGATTATTTTTAAGTTTTATGTGTATTATTTGATATAAAAATTTGTTTGGGATGTTATTGTAGTCTATGTTCTTAGCCAATGAGTTCTATTTCCATTTTAATTTTCTCTCTCTTTTGGGAATATCTATGGATATATAGAATATTTATGTTTCTTTTTTAGTTTTTATACTTCAGAAACACTATATTGTTTTCTTAATTTCCAATATACAATATGATATTATAGGATATTTATGCCTGAAATTTCTCAAATTGGTACTTATGTAATAAACATGAACAAAAAGGATCGTGAATTTTTTTGCACCTACTACTGATATTCTACATTAGTGTATTTGGAATAGAAGATGGTCAATGCTCTTTTTTTTCTATGAACCTAGTATTTATTTCAGTTTTAGGTGTATTGTAAAAATTAACTTCTCATCATAGGATACATATTGATATAATAGAGACTAGTTATCTCATACGGGTTGAAGCAGTTATAACCTCATGGAAATAAATATGTCCAACACGATCTTCTTAATTTCGTTTTTTATTCTCCATAGATGTTTTGTTAGTATTATCTCATACATTAACATATTTTAGTCTTCATAGAGACATACAACTTAGGCTATACCATATCCAAGTGAAACCAAAACATAAGACAATAATATGAGATGGAATTATTACTGGATTATGAAATTGATTTTTCATATACTTTGTGTATTTGAAATTTTGAGATAAATGGTATGCGTAAACTTTCATGGTGAAGTGGTTTTCATTAGTCATGAGATGATTGGGAAGTAATGAAGAAGTTATAGTGACACACCTGGAAATTTAAAAATATTTTGGAAGAGGTTTCTCTTCCAGAATACCATGTGGTCATTTTAGGTACAATAAGTGGAGGATTTATATTTGGGGGATATTTAAGTGACTTTTTGATCAAAACATGTTTTTTTGTTACCCCCCTAAGGGGTGATCTAATGATATTCAATATAAATTGTTGAATCAATATAGGTTATTCATTCCATTGGTGATGCATGTGGTGGTTTATGGATAATTTCACCATTAAACTTTAATTATACCTCAATGTCATAATAATTTGTTTCCTTCATCAAGGTAATATTTTGGGTGACTTGGGAGTAAGATGTTGGGTGCATAGTTTTTATCTCAGTGTTTGATTTACTAGAAGGTGAAATCTGAGAATCTTGTTCCTAGGGGTTGCTTTAGGAGCATAATGATCCCAATTCGAAGTGGGAGGATTTCTCAGTGGATATCATCTCTAGTATAACTTGAGAAATATTTTGTGTTGATTCTATTTGTGTGGTTTTGGCCTCCTTTAATAATTTAACCCACTTCATGGTGATATGGGATTCAATATTTGTGGATGTTTTATTGAGGCATTATTTGGAAGTGGTGGTGGGTATTCATGGTGTTAAAAACATGATCACCTCTGATCATGATCATAATTTGAATTCCTAGGATTGGATTTTTCACCAACATTATTTTTTTACCATTTGTGTCTTAAAACTAATTTTAATTCACAAATATATTTTTAAACAGATTATACTATCTATACATTCAAAGTCTAGCTTTGCGCGTGTGTTCCAGATTTGGTAGGCTCATGGGTCAAACACCTATAAATAGTTTAGTTTCTTTATAATTTTAGTTATCACTCACCCATTAGTATAGTCCTATTAAATTTAAAAGTTCTTCGACCATATTTAAAACATATTATGATAATGAATTTTAAGGTCAATCGGGGGAAAAAAGATTTGTTCATGATAGTTAGAATTCCTATGATGATTATAGGAGGATGCTTATGATGTCTGATAATGGTGATCATGTATTCCTAATGTTATCCACTTTCATTGGGAAATAAATTTATGGTCATGGGTGTAAGATTTGTTATTGTTTTTTTCCATTTTTATGTGCTATAGAATTTTAGTGCTACTATGTATTAGTTAGAACTGAACATGAAGATGATCCAAATTTATTATGTTTTCCAAGTATCATATGTCTGATGGTATCTCTATAATTATTATCATTTCACTATCTGGGGTTTGTTTTATTTTATAGATTATAAGATCTTTTAGGAATTATTTATTGAATTCCAAGACTGAGAGGATAAGGTGTTGTAAGGGTATGTTATCCCCTTAGATCATATCATGTGGTGTCACGATGAGTTAGAAGAATATACTTGGGACTGAGGGTAGCAATTTTGAACTCATTATCCTATGTTTTTATTTATTTTGTGGTTATATGTATGATCCCTATTTATGTATGAGATTATTGTTATATTTGTAATCCCTTATGATGAAGGGTATTACTTTTTTATAATTGTATACATATTTGAGAGGTTTCTAATGATATGATTACATATGTTTCCTATATTATTCCATATTTATTTTTTTAAATTAATGTGTATTTGAATCATTTTATAGGCATATAATGTAATATATTTTTCCTTTAAGACTTATACCTTTAGGATTTCATGAGATTTTGGGTTGTTTAGGGAATGTATGGAGTGATCCCTTGGAGAAGGAGTTTTTTCCTTGGATATTTTTGAATTATTTTTTTGATTATGGGCGCACCATAGTGCCTAAAATCCCCAAGGTTGTCACTGTTTTGATAGATGGACATGGGGGAGTTAGTTATTTTGGATTATAATTTCAAGGAGGCTCTAATATTTGGTTTTTAGAGATCAAACCATCTAAAATAACCTGAGAATCCCTATTTTGGGTGGTAGTGGTTATCCTCACTATTCTTTGGGATAGAAACAACTATATATGTGTGATATTTTCATTTTGTGGTTCCTTGGTGAAGTACAAGTGCACCATGATATAGCTAAAATTCCTTTATGTTTGGAGTTTTGATTGGTGTGTCTCTATGTGGGAAATTATGTTCCCACCAAGACATGTTGTGGGGTGTGGAAGAGCTAGGTTGAGGTGGGGTTACATTGAGTAGTCATGGTTCAAAATGGTTGGTTTAGGACCTATATGCTATTAAATATCTTATGGTGGTGTGATTCCCCATCCCTTATCACACAATGAAATTAACCATACTAGTTCATAGTAAGACCATAGGCATGCCTACATGTATGATAAATGCTCTTAACCAATGATGTGGGACTATGAAAGCACTATAGTGAGACTAATTCACCATAATAGAGTACAATAAGAGTTGGAGTATGATGAAATTGATTTCTTCTAGGTAAAAAAATTAGTCTAGGAATGTGATGTTAAATGAACCTAACTAACAACTAAAAAAATAAATGAACATGTCCTACATACTAAACCCTCATGGGTTGGTCATAAAAAATTAGAATAAAATAAATAAAAGAAAAATAGGGGATAACAAACCATCCCTGACATGTCCCAACACTTGCTTGTTCCCATCATACACCTCTTACCCAGGAATCCAATGACATGAATCAATAACAGTTCTTTCATTGAAAGTTAGAAATATGAAAAAATAGTGTCTTCTATGGTACCCAAGTTTCATGGTGGCCTAAGAAGGTTGTGATTAAAACTCAGTAGTCCCCAACCAATGAAATCCAAAAAATAACTAGTCTAATAATCAGTGCATGAAAGAGTTCAATAAATGAAAATAATTACATATATACAAAATAAAGAAATAAACAACTCTTTATGTTTCTAGCTTTGTAATGGTTCCTGAAGTAATTAAAATATTCTTTTTCCAATGATGGGGTGTCTTTGAGCATGTCATGATGATTGTTCCTCTATACAAAATAACATATAATCTAGGAAACCATCATATAATTACCAAAAACCAAAAAGTATCACATTGAACATGGAGGATCATCCCAACATTCCCCTTGAATCTGAATCTCGTACTATCATTCTTCAGATATTGTGTGTTCTAAAAAAATCCATCACTCATCCTAACTATCCTAGGCCTCAGATAACATGTGCGATCAATAGAGACCATCCTATAATTACTAATCTTGTACCACATGGATTCCAATGTGCTTATCCAAATAATACCTCTCGTTAACCATTACCTGGAATGCGGTTTCCCAACCTAAAATTCCCTATCATTAAGTATCACATAGAATCTAGGTGATCATGTTAACATTAAAAAAATATTTAGAAACATTTTAATTATTTTTAAATTAACCCCCCAATATATTTATTTTTATTTGTACCAAGGCCAACTATTTTCTATAAAAACAATTTCATGTGTTAATTCCCTGCCATAAGTCTCATGGGACTTAATAAGTCATAATGTGAAAATTTACATCAATATGGTGTTTTATCAAAACCAATTCCAACCCATAATTAAGTAAATAATTTCACTAAATAATTTAATCAATATTAAAACATTATTTCATAATTCATTCAACAAACTCACTTATATTTTATAAGAATTATGACATCTAACCCATCACCATAATACCAAACCCTCTCCTTAATTCCATTCCAAAGTCCATAAGAATTTACAATTATATATGGTTGTGATATTTTTTTCACTATAATTTATTCAAAACAATATTTCCACTTAAACCCTTGAAAATGTAATTTAGGCATCTTAGGAAATTGAGAAATACTAAGGATATTTTCCATTGAAATTACTATTTCCTAAGGTCTAAGTCTTATTAAACATGATTTATAGACTATGAAATATCAAAATATAACATTTAATTTAAAATGGATTAAATCACAATAAATTCTACTTGACCACACCATCCACCAACTCATAAAATAATAATGATTGTGAGTTAAATAATGGGAACACCTACCTTATCCTCATTGAAGCATACTATTCCCATATGATCCACTGGTTTGAGAATAAATATAAGTAGATAAATAACTACTTAAATTCTTTGAAATTGGTAATCACTTACATAAAAAAGATGAAATAAAAATTTAGTGAATAAAAGTACGAAAGGGAACTGGAGGAGTGATAGGATCACCCATATCATTCAATTTTAATTGATAGAATGTAGAATTCTAAGGAATTGAAGGAGAAACAAAAAGGGGGAGAGGGATGTGATGGTGAATGTGTAGGTTGTGCTTTCTAACAAAATGAAAAATTGGGTAAGTATGATTATGGGTATTAAGGGAAAAACTGAAAATTCTAAACATTTTCTAGGGGTTTCACTGTTTGGTCCCATGTATTGAAAAACTATGTACCAGTTGTGCTTCCCCTATTTTATATGTCCAATGAACTCACCCAGTCATGGATCATGGTTTCATAGACTATGAACCAACCATGCGATATTTAATTAATTTACTATAGACATTCAAATGGTCTCATAAGACCGAAAATATAGTTTTACAATCCGTGAACCTATATATTTTAGATTTTACAATTGGGGTACAAGTTTAGAACTAGTTTTCTACCGTATGATGAAACTCTAGAAGCTCATACTCTGAATCCTGAATGATTGAGACAATTTCAAAACCTATAAACCCCATAGTAAACATTATTACAAGTGCAAATTGGATCTCTTGAGGGGTTCCAACCCTCAGATTTATCTTCTGATACTAGTATGAAAAACTAAACCATCAACTAGTTTGAAAATTTAATCTTCCCTTGAAATTATGAGTACCCATATGGAACCGGGTCCTTAAAAACTCCCCAACATAACACTTATTTTACTTGATATGTCTTAGTGGTCACCTAACTATAACTCCTAACATATAACTTTCACTGATTCAATGTTTTACGATGGAATTTCATTCCAAAATTCCCAAGCCACATTCAAGGAAAAACCTCCAACTCGAGGAGATCAAATTACAAGAACCCAAGTCAATCAAAAATTCCAAATATATATCTTTGAGGTCGATCATACCTAATCCATTCTATCAAAAAACACTAATGGTGTTTTCATTTAGTCACATAGCATACCTATGGTTCACCCCATGATAAGATTCATCCTACAAACCCAAAAATCTAATGATTTGATACCCACCATTGGAAATTCTCATTAAAACCCTGATTATTCATTCTAACATTTCACAAGGTGTAGTTTCCTTATCACTATACCAAACATGAATTAGAAATCCAATTTAACATTTCTAGTTGTCCTCATTTATGGAAACAATTTAGAATGGACTCATAAACACTTCTCACACATGAGTTAAGGACACAAAATATGTTCTGAAAAAATCCATGTTAAATTATAAAAATGAACCCCTCATATCCTTTTTGAAATTATATAGGGGTTTTATAATCTAATATATCCATTTTCATGTGAAAAACACATGTGGTACCTCCTCTGGATAGCCAATTAAGAAAAATCTCATATCCACTATCCATAGAATCACTAACTTAACTGATCATAACCAAAGGTATTATGAAATCACCTAAAAAATCACAACATTCCATACTTGACTCATGGTGAGATTAATCTATTCATCCCATAACAATCCAATACTTTCTTCATTACCTACCTCATATCCCAAGACAACATCGATCCAAGAACCCTTATATAATATAAACACTTCTCGATCCCCAAGTCCATGCTCATCTTTATCAACTTCTGCATCTGATATCTTTATTCCATTTCCTGAGGAATATAGGTATTCAAAAAATTAATTTTTAACCAGTATCTTGATTCCAACATAAACATCGCACTGTCCTCTCCACATGCCTATGATGCATTGATCACATTGGTTGTAATTCCTCATTCAACACATAATTCCCTTTCCATAAGATTGTCAAGGTACTTACATCACTCAATAAAAATTCTATTACCATGACCCATTCTATATTAATTTAGAAAATATGAATTGTAAATTTTATCCTTACTCTTACACATGTGACAAAAGAAATTTCAACTAATTCCCCTTCTAGAATTTTGATAATGTAACCTATGAAATTCACTGAAACCCAATCTGTAACAAGGAACAAACTCTTTAATAGTTAGTAGAGAACTACACATGATAATAATATACTTACATTATGCATGGAGAATAAATTAAAATTTTATAGCTTAAAACAAATTTATGGTGCTCCCTTGAGTAATTTTCAACACATTCATCAAACTATAATGCCATTATCTGGGGAAATTCCATGCGGTTATGGAACTACACTATGATTCATATATAAAGTGACCTACCCCATTAGAAACCACTAAACTCAACCGAAATCTTAAGAATCTATTATTTTAATAATACAACTATTTTTTGGTCACCTCCCATTAGAGGGACTCATAATCCTAAACCGACATTAGCAATGTGAATCTCTGGACAATAATCATTAGGTAATGGTCATGGAGGAACTACCACCACCACACCACTTAGGTTCCTCCACTAAGACTCCAATAATTTTCCTCATAACATATTTGATCCATTAACCAAACCAAAACCTAAATGTTATCATTCATATCCTATTTACATTCCCTTATCTCACCAAAAATTAATGGGTACTGGCTCCGAGAAACATGATTACGTAACCCAAATGTCATCACACTCCTCTTGCACATGCCATAAACAAATAACTCATTAAATCCAATAGGTCCCTTTCTCCATTATGAAAATTTATTAATCCTAAATCATGATCATGTGATTCATTCATTACCATTTCAAGGATCAAGCACCCACTCAAGCATCTAACTATGTCTCCTAGCTCATTGGTCACATTAAGCTAGAGGAATCTATAAATCTTACATACAATGAGCAATAACGTTTCCACATGACAGGTATAACCACATGTAACAACCAAGTTAATTATATAATAAATCATTTTCAAATTTATTAATATTAATTATATAGTTACATTCATTATAAAAATATTAAATATTTTTTAAAATCATAAAAGAAATAATTTTAATTAAATATTTTGTATTATAAGGTTTTATTTAAATTATTTATTTCTAAATTTTATATTTTTAATTTGATAAAATTAATATAATTTTTTAAATCATTATATTAAAATTAACATAGGGTGAAATTTCAGGATTTTTCAGAAAAAATAGAATTTTTAGTGAATAGTGAAAATACTAATTTTTTCTCAAAATGTTTTTTCAATAAATTAATTAATTTAGAATTACCATTATGTTTTAAATATTATTTAAAGTAAAATATTTATTATTTACTTATATTTAATACAAAAAATTAATCTTTAATAGAATTTATGTTGGATTTTAGTGTAAATTTTTTTGTTCTTAGAAAGTGGTTTCTCTTAAAACAGTTTAAAAATGCATAATGTTTTTTTATTTTCATTAATTAAAATAATAAATAATGAGAAAAATATAAAATTAAATTATTATATTAAATACCATAAATCATGAATTATAATTCATAAAATCGTTATTATTAGTCACAGTGTAAATTTATATTCATCTTTTTTCAAGAAAAATATATTTCTCAAAAATATGTTTTCTCACCTCATCTATGATATTAATTTTAAATTAAAATTTTACACTTATTTGAATGGAATTTGAAAAAATAGGTTCCAAATTTTAAATAAATATAATTTATATTATATTATATGGTCAAATTACATTTTTACATCAATTAATAGTAAAAATAGTAAAAATTAACTACTATGGTTAAGGTAAAAAAGTGTACCACATGGGGTTAAACTAAAACAAGAAGAGTAAAATTGACATAACTACATGTAAAAACAAATAATATGACCATATTTATCAATTAAATATTCTTTTGATTATTATTTCAAATTTTTTATCTTTTGGAATGATAATTTTTTTTATGATTGAATCTTTTCAAAATATTATAAGTGTGCCACTCACCTCACTTATAAAAGGCCACCCTCTATACTCTGTTCTTCAAACTATAGAAACTCATTTTTTTGACCAAAATCTACCAAAATACCTACCAAAATTCCTTAGTCTCATCATATAATCCTTATTTTGGGTAGAAACAAAAAATAAGAAGTGTTTTGGTGCAAACCTATAGAGGATACCCAAAAAAGAGGCAACATTCATCAAAAATAATTTTTATTTATTTCTTCCTCCACCCCCTTAAATTAAATTTTTACCATTATGAAATAATAAAAGATATATATTTAATATAATATGGAATTGTTTATATTCATTACCTATAACCATCTATAATTCTATCAAAATGGTTATGAAATCCTCATTCGTGCGTACAGCAGACTACTGCCTCGTGAACCGATGTCATTTTTTTGTCCATTACAACCTATCACAGTTCAATATCATAATGGATATAAAGTATATATTTTATATTTAAAACATAATTATACTTATAGATTTATTATATCATATTTTCCATTTTTCTTTACTTTCAATTTCATAGTAAATACAATAACATCGCTCATGTGTATGACAAACTACAGCCTTGGGAAGTGATGTGATTCATTTTTCACTAACACTTTACATGGATGGTAATGAGGGTAAAGATAATGAATTTATCTCATATAAATTATAAAATTATTATAATATTAACATATTTATAAATAATAAAATATATTATATCATTTAATATCTTCCATTAAAAGAAGATAACGTTATTCGTGGGTGTATAGGCTACATCCTCTATAATGTGATGTGATTCATTTTTTCACCACCACATCATAATAATTATATATATAATTATAAAATTTTAAATTATATGTTATTAATTATATAATTATCATTATGTAATGAAAAAAATATTACTGACCTGTTTTCCATATTGATTGTTGAAAAATTAGAATGTTACTCGCGTGTATGTACGACCTACCATGTTCAGGATCATAACATTAGTTCATTTGTCATTACCATATTTAATTATTGGTTTTAAATGTATAATTGATGTAAAAATATTATAATTATTTCATAATTATTATTTTTATAATGTTTATATAAAGAACACTTTGACCATATTCAACCTGCCAAAAACATTTTTGACACATAAGCCGAATATAGTCAAACCACATAACACAAACTTAATTAAATATGTAATTGGACATAACCTGATAAAATGTTAAATACAAGTAATATTAAATTTGAAAAAGGTTCTCAAGTAAATAAATAATTTACATAATTCTTCGATTTATAAATATATAGACACATGTTACAAGTTGGATTTAAGGTAAGGGACTTCCAGTCAATTTCCTTCAGTTGAGGAATCTTTTGATGTTATTCACCTATATTGTTTTTTTGAGGCATGTATACATCCTCATTGAAAATTTATATCATTAATGATTTAATTCTAATTATATCTAGTGTTTTTATTAATGTTATTATTTCATGGGTATTATTATTTAAATACTTCCAATGAGATAATATACTTTTCTTTAAAATAAATCATCTTTAATGTTTTTTCTTTCAAATTTTATTTATCTTCATTTTTCATGTTTTAAAATGATTTTTGGATTTTTTTTATGGTGATAAAAAATTATAATGGTCATTTTACATTATTTCAATGGTTTTTAAAAGGAATATTTTTGTGTGTTTTAAACAAAACATTTTGAAAAATGATAAATGTATTGTTCTATTTTTAATGTATTTAATGAAAATAAAATTTCCTATCACTGTGATTGTTATTTTATTTATAGATTCCCTTGTAAATTATGTATTTTCTTAAATTAAAAACCGTCTTGTCATTTTTTTAGTATTTTTTATTGAAGTTATTTATTAAAATATTATGATTTTTTATATTTGAATCATATTTATATACAAGCATAAAAAAGTTTACAGATGTTTTTTTTATGAAAAGTTAAAGATTAAAATATTCTTCTTCATTTTTTATTTCATGGAAATTTTATAAAATGTGTTCACTCAAATATTAGTGGGTGGTCCACTTATTTCTTATAGATTGATGTGCCTAGATAGTTCTATAATGCATTGGGTAATGATTATGTTATTTAGATAATTATATTGGAAGTTAGACATATTATTTTTCTAATTTTGAATGGTTATTTAAGGGTTATATATGTGTTTATGAGAAAATATATGATGTTTGCATCATGAATTTTCTATTCTATCTAATTATTTTTCTTGTGAATAATTTTATTCAAAAGGTAAAATAAATGAACTTTTAAAATGAATGATAATTAAACTTATGTGTCCAAATGTTTGTTTTTTTAAGAAAATATTTCTCATGGGTTTTATGTTCTCACTTGAATAATAGTTTATTTTATATAATTTACTGATATTTTTGGGCTAATCCAATATTTTTAAAATTTTGTGCATAAAATTTAAGTATGGTTAACAGAAAGGATGAAGTCAAGTTGAATGATGTGGAGAGTATTCATGAAAATAAATAATTTATTGTCATAGTGTTTTATATGGTGGTAAGAATGGAAACTAGTTAGAAGTGTCCACTTTATATTATATAGTTTTTATATATGAGTTATGGACAAATAAGATAAAAATATAGCATTAAATGATCATCAAAGTAAAATAATGTAAATTATAAACTTAAACTCTTGATTATGTAATGTTTAAGTCCAAGTTTCAATAATTAGTATCAAAGGTCAGTTTTGATAGATTTGAAGGTCATGGTAATTTTAATAGAATTCCCTTGAAATATTTTACCTTATATTAATGTTAAAATGATATAGAATTTAGTGACTACCATGTTTCATTCATTAATCTCTTTATGTTCGGAATGATTTTCCATTTTGGAAATTGAGAAGATATAGTGGAAAGGCACATAGGGGAAAATTTCCTTCCAAATCAACCTCCTAATATGGTTAAAATTAGAGTACAACAGTTTCTTTATGTGATGGCTCAATTGACCAATTCTATAAATGATAGTGGTATCCATGCCAAATTGGAACCTGATATACCTAAAAGAAATATATCTATAGTGGATCATTTTAGGAATAAACATCCCCCATAATTCATTGGACTATCTAAACCTATGGTAGATGAATGATGGATCAATACACTGAAGAATATATTTTATTTCAGGGGATGTTTAGAATTTCAAAAGATAACCCATTTGATCTTGAAGCTGATCGAAAGTGGTCTTTTTTCATGAAAAATAGAGAAAATATAGATCTAAATTCCATTTAATGGGAAACATTTAAAGATATTTTCCTTGAAAAATATTTCCCTCAGGTTTTTTTACATTAAATTGAAAGGAAATTCCAATAAATGAGGCAAAAAGATGAATATTATATGGCTTTATATGAATAAAAATTCATAATATTGGCTAGCTATGTTCCAGACATTACCCACGACAATGATAGAAAATTTAATATATTTTTATGAACATTAAAAGTAATTCTAATATAATATTTGGACACCTATGAATTTCAAATCTTTGAGAAAGTAGTTTCATGTGATGAAAAAGCTGAGATAGAGTTTAATGAATCCTATGTGCCTCATGATGATGAAAGTAAGAAGTGGACATGATGGGAGGCTATTGGTAAACATACAATAAATAAATACATGTGTTAGAAAACAAAGTTCCCATATTGTGGAAACTATGGTAAAAAATCCCTTTATGAATGTATTATAATGTTATGGAAGTGTTATAGATGGGAAAAATTTGTCCATATGGCCTGAAATTGCAAGGAAAGGAATATTAATGAATCAAATAATGTGGTAACCGATAACCAAGAAGTGGTAAGATGTCTTAGTTGCAATAAGTTGGTTTATTATGATAATTTGTTCCCTAAGATATTAATTCAGTCTGGAAATCATCAAGATCAGATGAAAACAACTGTCTAAAAATATTTTGATACTACTATGGTTGTTGTCAAGTAGTCAAATGAAGTGGTGACCGCTCCAAGGAGCACTAAATTTTCAATGGTTGATCTGGTATTCGGTTACCATCAGCTAAGGGTGAATAAGGATTATATTTTAATGACTAAATTATAGAGTAGATATTAGCACTATGATTTTTCAGTTATGTCTTTTTGGTTTTCCAGTGCACTATGTGTATTTATGATGTATATGAATAAGGGTTTTTCTGATTTCTTATATACATTTTTTTGTGTGTTTTTAGGAAGTTTTAGTATATTATAAATGTTAGAAGGATCATGAAAAAAAACTATCAATTATTTTTGAAACATTAAATGAAAATAAATTATATGGGAAAGTTATTAGGTGTAGTCTTTTGTTGCAACGATTTTCATTCCATGGATATATTATTTTTAATTTTTCCATAAATATTTACCATGCTAATTTTTTTTAAGAACGAGAAATACCCAAAAATATAAAATATATTTATAGTTTTCCTAGATTATTGAGTCACTATATATAGTTTTTTGAATAATTTTATTGATTTTCAATCCCACTAACAAAGTTAAAATTAAGAGGAGTAAAAAAACTTGGTAAAATAATGTGGTGATTGTTTCAAAGAAGTAAAATAAATATTTTTCAATGATTCCATTTTAGACATTCCTTCCATAAAAGGAAAAAAATTTGACATTAAATATTATTTGAAGGGAATTTTTTTGTCTAAATGAAGAATGATTGTGTAATTGATTATGCTTCATACCATTTGAAACCTCCAGAGTTAAATTATTATAAACATGATTTAAAATTAAATTCTATGGTTTTTTCTTTAAAAATTTTAATACATTATTTGTATAGAGTAATGTGTTGAATATATACTAAATAGAAAAGATAAAATTATATATTCACTCAAAAATAATTGAACATGAGATATGGAGGATGGATGGAACTGATAAAGGATTATGATTGCATGATTCATCACTATCCTCGAAAAGAAAAAATTGATTGATTCATTTATTTGAATAAATAATTCTATATTAACCTAATTATGTATATAATGTGAAACATTGGTTAATTATTTAATGTGTTTTTTCTAATATGTTTTGTATTCGGGGACATCCTATGTTTTGTTTCATGTTTCAGTATAGTTGACTTTGTTATAAAAGATTAAGATTGCACAGAAGGAGGTTCAATATTTGATGGAAAAGGTATAATATGTTTATAAGGATAACATTGATGAAGAAGGTGTTTTATGATTTTGAAAAAATATTATGTCTACTTTATGATTCCATGGGGAGGAAATAGTTATTGATTTAATATCATGGTAATACATTTTATCTTCATCTAGGATAATATAAAATTTACAGATAACTTTTAGAGTATTACTAGTGGGATAGAATGTAAATTGATATTACTAAGTTTACCGTGTTGTGTTTTAATTATAAATAGGTTAAAGAACAATGGAAGTCATTAAATGGGATTATTCCACCTTTTTGCAGATCTGGAGTGGAAACGTGAAAATATATCCTTTGATTTCATAGTGGGATTTCCAAAGACATCAGGAGGTAAGAATTTGTGTTGGGTTACTCATAAAAAATTAACTATATATGAAAATTTCCTTCCCATTTTAGATACAATGCCTTTATATAATTATTATATAATGTATATAAAAGAGATACTTAGGTTTCAGGGAGTTCCTATCTCTATTGTATCATAATGTGATCTGAGAATCCCATCTAATTTTTGGAATAAAATTTAGATGTTGTTGGGAACTAAATTAAATATAAGTACATATTTACATCCTCAATATGATGGATATTCTGAGATAATAATTTATACCATTTAATATATTCTTCTTTATTGTTCGATGGGTTAAAATTGAATTTGGTATCAACATCTTTCATTGGTTTGTATTTCTTATAACAATATTTTTCATTTAGGTATATATATTGAACCATTTGGGGTATTATTTATAATGAAGTGTTAGACATCATAATTTTTGTGAATGTTTTATAAGAAAGGAAGATTATGGGAAAAAGTTATAATATGAAATGGTGTAGAAGGTTCAATTGATACAACAACATATGAGGACATCCTAGAGTAGGAAGAAAAGTTATGTAGATATTTAGGGGAAAGTTATTTATTTTGAGGAAGGTAATCATGTATTTCTCAAAGTATAACCATGTAAAATTGTTATGTATTTTGGTAAAAAGGGAAAGATATGTTTTCATTTCATTAGAGCAGATCCTATAGATAGTTTGATAATTTTATTATTGTATGTCTCTACTCTTCAGTTTTTTAGGTCTATAGTCTATAACACATTGCACGTTTCAATGTTATGGAAATATTTTCTGGATTCATCTAATGTTTTGATGAATGATGTAGTTCAGTTGAAAGAAAATTTTTTCATGATGAATAGCTAGTTATAATTCTTGATCATATATGTAAAGACCCGTAAATTTCAAGGAATTTATTTTCATAATTTCTATGGGATTTTACAAGTACGCAGTTTCTGACGGCACCTGATTCTGAGGCCCGGTGTGCCTAGAATCAATTTTCAGAGTTTAGCTCGGGTACGTTCAGTGAACAAATGAGCGGGTTTTTCTAACTTTTGAACCAGTGCTTGGAATCAAAATCTGAGGGCACCAATGAAACCGCAGCGCCTGTAATTGCTTAAGATGACTTTTACTGGGGTTGTGTTTTCTCAGGAAAATTTATTTAAAATTGTGGTTTTAGTGTAAGTGAAATAAAATTGTGCAAAATTTTATTTCTCCTTTCTAAGTATTATCTCCCTTGTGTGGGAGTTGGGGTGGGACACACTCCACTCTTGTTAGGATATTAATGAGGTGGGGCCCACATAATCCCCACCCCTTCAAATTCCCTAACCCCTCTAAACCTCCCTTGTATTAAATGTTGTGGCTACCCCTCTCCCTCATGAATGCATGCCAACCTATCTCACCATTAATTTTGTCAATTCAAGACTAATTAATTATGTGAGTTAAGGATTTTGAATTTTGAAAAGTGTTGGCATGAGTAATAAAATAAGGCAAAATCCTTATTTTATTTTTGGTTGTTTCGTTGTGTGAAGACTTGGGAGAGAATACTCAAATCCTTGAAGATCTTCATCTTCTACGTTGAAGAACACCGAGGCTTCAATGAAGAACATCGTTCCATATTCTCTTCGCATCAAAGAAGGGAGACACCGCTTTCTCCTCGGACGTTCTCCATCGACGCATACGAAGCCTCACCCTGCGACACCGTCTTCTGCGACGCAAGCTTCCGCGAACTTTTTCGGGGTAGGGGTTGTATCGAAATTCTAGTTTTATTTTGACGTTCTTCATTAATAAATTGGCCGCCTATTATAAATTTAATGGGAGGAGGTTGGACCAGACAAACATGGCCGATCCTCCTCCCCTTTGTTGTTGATCATCATCCTGGTTTGGAACGGAGGTGGCCCAGTGCAACGGCACTACGCGAAAACAAGGGAAACAACGGCGAAGGAGCATGGCGCCGTCGCGCCGCGCCGTTGAGGCTGAAAGAGGCCACGGTCGAAGCCGGGCCGCGACGGAGGGGCGGGGCGCCGTCGCGCCGCGCCGGAGCACCAGGAGCCCGCGGCCGGGGCAGGACGCGGCGGAGGGGCCCGTCGCTGTCGCGCTGCGGCGGTTCAACAGAGGCGTCCAGGCTCGACCGGCAGCCGACACCAGCAGGAGGCGGGACCGGCGGGTCCTGCGGTAGCCACACTGGCCGGCCAATGTGGTCAGCCGTTTCAGGATGTCCGGAGGTTTAAACCCCCGATGGCAGGCAAGGGTTGGCTCCTCCACGTGGGGGGACGCCGTTCAAAAATGAGGGGGGAAGTGCCCCCCCCCCCTTCGCATCTGCTCAGCAGGCGAGTGCCCGCACCGGGTTTGACCAGCTGTGTCGGGCCAGACCATCCGCACCGGGCCGGGCCACCCGCTCTGGGCCGAGCGTCCCACGCCGGGCTCGGCCACCCCTGCATGGCCAAACCCCACGCCGGGTCGGGCCGCACCGGTCGGGGCGGGCCTCGCCAGCCAGGCCTGGCCGCGCCCTAACAGGCCGGACCCAGACCCTGGTCGTGTCGACATGATTTCGGCCGACCCATTGGGTATTGGGCCGGGTCGGACCGGGCCCAAACCCCATGTTTTCGGACAGATCCGTTCAAACGCCCATAACTTGGGATGCAGACCTCCGATCGACGCACCGTCTATTCCATTGGGAACCTTGGATCGAGATAGTCATTTAGGTATATTAAACTTAGGGTTTTGGAGAACTTTGGGTATGGCCGGGTAGGTTCGAACACGAAACAAACCGGGCTCTCGGATCAGAAACGCTTATAATTTGAGTTTCGGACGTCCGATTGATGTGTCGTCGACTTTGTTAGATTCCTCTTAGTGTGACAGTTATTTTGGATTACTCCTCCCAATGCCTGGATGCAGCTGGAGTACAGTTGGGTTGGTTTTGACTTAAAAACCAACCGGGCCCCTGGGACGAAAAATCCAATAACTCTCAGACCGGGCGTCCGATTGACGCATCGTCTGTCGCGTTGAGTTACTTTTGAAGAGACCGAACTTTGGGATACATCAAATCTGGACTTTGTGATAGTTGATGTATCGACCCCTTAGCTCGTGGAGCGGACCCTCCCTGAATCGAGCGTGCTGTGTGCGGGAACCGTAGAGCTGGCTGTGACTGTGACGACGATGACTGTACTGAAATCCTCTGTTGGTTCAACAGCGACGACGACCGTACTGGAATCCTCCGCGGGTTCGACAGCGATGACTACTGTTCTTGTATCCTATGTGGGTCCGGTAGTACTTGACTAATGTTCTTGTATCCTATGTGGATCCGATAGTATTTGACTATGTACTTGTATCCTATGTGGGTCCGGCAGAGTAGCTGGTCTTGTATCCTTTGTGGGTCTGATAGCTTAGCTGGTCTTGTATCCTATGTGCGTCCGACAACATAGATGAATCAGTGGCTACATATGATCATCTCTATATCTTTATGAAGAAGTATACCTGTATGAGGTGAGTCTTGACTTTTAATCTTTATCTTCGATATGATTGAATTGATATCATGTGTGGATTGAGTTATGCTTTCTTATGTGGATTGAGTTTTAATTTTTTATGTGGACTATGTTTTACTTGGGCTTGTGTGCTAGAGACGAACTGGAATTGATGACTTAGGTATATGTATGGGTATATACCTAAGTAGAGTTGGTTGTTACCTCATGATTGTACCTTTCCTTTGTTGTTTATCCTTCGTGGATTCTGGGAACCTTTGGGGGTCTTGGGGTCCCTACAGAGTAGCGTATACTCACTAATGCACGGGCTATGCCCGCACTATGTTGTGTTGGATGCAGATGATGGAAAATGCTGAACGAGGTGGGAGCTCATGGAGCTGGACGAAACCTGGAGGTGGATCACTGGATGGGACATAAACGGAGCAGACTACTAGAGCCTAGGAGTAGAGGAGACTATCTGTACCCACCCTTCAGGTGGGATTTCTAGAGGACGGCTCGGTGTTGCTGCTTTACCTTTCTGCTATTGTACTCTCTTTAAGTTGTACTTTACTTTCAGTTGGGTTTGTATTCTGGCCCATTTACTTTCCCGCACTTGTATTTGTACTCTGTTTTCTTAGTGTTTACTTCAGCTTGCGTACTCTATGGTGTTTGTTTACTTTCTAAAGGAAACACCTTCCCTTTTATTGGGATTTACGCCTTTGGTGCTAGTCGCCATCCCCTAGACTATGGAAGGCGGGATTGGGGTAGTCACGGCACGGGCCTCAAGGACGGGTCGTGAAAAATTGGTATCAGAGGAGTTCGGTTCTACCGCAGAACTCAGGACTCTAATCATTCTTCTATGTGAAGCAATAGTGTTAAGGGTATTGAGTGTGGTTATCAGTCTAGGGAGTCCAGTGTCGGTGTGGCGGCCGACGTATCCCTACACCAGGACCCTAACTTCTGATTTCGGACACAATGTACAAAAACATTGATTGCATGTGTGTTTTAAAAGTTTTCTTTGTGATTACTTTGTGTTAGCTCACCAGGTATACTGTATTGACCGTGGCGCACCTGTTTCTTTTCAGGATGGCCCCACAACGGCATCCAGCTAGGGTTCCGAGCTTTGTGCAAAATGGCAGCCCACCGAGTGACGAGGCCTCGGTGTAGGGCCCCATTACAGCGGAGGCACCGACAGTACCTCTACCCACCGAGCCACCGATTCCACCAGCCCCAACCTATGAGAGTTCACATCACCTTAGTGCACTTCATGAGTTTTAGCGTCAGATACCACCTAGGTTCCGTGGGAAGACAGACCCTGAGGCAGTTGAGGATTGGATGGAGGCTGTTGTATGAGTTTTTAGGTTAGTAGGGACACTAGTAGACCTCATGGTGATCCTTGCAGTGAGTCTCCTTCACGCGGTAGCAGGTAGATGGTGGAGCCTGTGCTCCACGTGCACGACGAGGCATCTCTCCTTTGGTCAGACTTCAAGATCCTCTTTTTCTCAGAGTTCGTTCTAGCCACCCTCTGTGCGGTGCGCATTCAAAAGTTACTGCAGCTGCGGTAGGGCAGCATGACGGTAGCCCAGTACTCGGTGAGATTTAACGATCTCTCGTGCTACACCACAGACATGGTACGTGCCCCATTCTTCTGGGCCCAGACCTTCGAGCAGGCACTGAGGCATGAGATCTAGGCATCTATGATCTTCCTCAGCATTCTGATGTAGGCATGAGTACTGGAGCGAGCCCTTCTTGTAGAGAGATTTTTTCATAAGCCTACACCAGCAGCGAGACCTACCGCAGGGCGGCACGTAGCGGAGTCTTCTGCAGCTGGCAGTCGATGGATGTCATAGGGCTCCAAGCGGACCTGACCATCAAGCGGATGACCTCAGGATACTAGCTCAATGGTGCAGGGAACACGGCGCAGAGCCATCCTTTCGAGGAGCAGACAGTGCTATGCATGCGGCGGGCAGGGCCACATGGCTCGTGACTACCCGACTCGCCATGCAGAGGAGTAGCAGACGGATGAAAGACCACCCAGACAGAGGCAGAGGTTCGACTATGGCGGTCTGCAGGGAGTATGCGGACGAGGCAGAGGAACTGGCCGAGCGGCATGTGGTGGACGACGTTTTGAGACTCTACCACCACCACCACCAAGTGGTCCGCCCCGACCATAGGGAGCTGGCAGACAGAGACAGGCTCAGCATCAGGTAGCGGAGTCCTACGACCACGCCGCACCTGAGATGATTCGAGGTACTATCTGTGTCTACTCCACCCTTTCTGCAGTTCTTATAGACACAGTAGAGAGTCATTCTTTCATTGCCGCTACCCTTGTTCGGAGCTCGGTGATTCTGATGGAGCCGTTGGCTCGATCCTTACGGCTAGAGACTGCTATGGCAGCAGACTCGACGATTATACACTGGTGCCGGCAGTGTGAGATTACAATAGGAGGCGAGAACTTCAGCTTAGATCTTCTTGTAGTGGAGTCGAGGCCTTATGATGTCATATTGGGAATGGATTGGTTATTTACGGTCCATGCTCAGAACGACTGTATTAGGCTCAAGGTGTGATGTGTTTGCACCGATGGGAGCAGTTTTACCTTCACCAGCGAGAAGGGAGAATTTACAGTGCAGGATGGACTCACGCAGAGGAGATGACAACCGATCACTCATCAGATGGCTAGCCTCATCCTAGGAGCAGTTGACATGCATATTCTAAGTTTTCCTGTATTGGTGGATCAGTATGCGGATGTTTTTCATTAAGACATTCCAGGACTACCTCCTCATAGAGAGGTAGACTTCTATATTGACGTATACCCCGGGAAAACCCCAATATCTACCCCATCATATAGGATGGAACCCGCTAAGCTTTGAGAGTTACGGGTACAACTGGAGGACTTGCAGGGAAAGGGATTCATTCGACCCAGTGTTTCACCCTAGGCTTCCCTAGTATTGTTCTCCAAGAAGGCAGATTGGAGCTTGCGACTATGTGTCGATTACAATCACCTGAACATGGTGACCATAAAGAACAAGTATCCACCTCTGAGGATTGACGACCTCTTTGATCATCTCAAGGAATCATGGTGGTTCTCGAAGATAGATCTCAGGTCAGATTATCATCAGCTCAGAGTTCGAGATGATGATGTGCAGAAGATGACCTTCAGGTGTCGGTATGACCACTATGAGTTATTGGTTATGTCTTTCGGCATAACAAACACTCCAACAGTGTTCATGAGACTCATGAACAGGATCTTCCAGCCTTACCTCGATCGATTTTTCATGGTCTTCATTGACGACATGTTGATTTACTAGACCACTGAGGAGGAGCACGCCTACCACTTGCGGGTTGTACTAGACACACTCTGAGAGAACCAGCTTTATGGTAAGATCTTGAAGTGTCAGTTTTTGATACGTGAGGTCCACTTCCTGGGACACGTCATCTCTGAGGTGGGAGTTGTGGTGGATCCTGTGAAGATCGAGGCAGTGCTAGCTTGGGATCCACCCAGAAGCGTGACAGAGGTGCAGAGTTTCTTAGGTCTAGCTAGGTAATATCAGAGATTTGTGCCAGACTTCTCCTGAGTTGCATCACCTCTTACAGCTTTGGCAAAGATGGGGAGACCCTTCGTGTGGTCAGATAGATGTCAGCAGAGCTTCCAGGAGCTGAAACAGAGATTGACCAGTGCACCTATCTTGAGGCTACCAGAGGAGGGGGTAGGGTACGTAGTCTACTACGATGCATCGGGGACCGGACTCAGGTGTGTCCTGATGCAGGAGCGGGCAGTGATTGCCTATGGATCATGACAGTTGAGGCAACATGAGCAGAACTACGCTACTCATGACCTGGAGTTAGAAGCAGTATTCTTCACTCTGAAGATGTGGCAGCACTATCTGATGGGCGAGCACTTTACAGTCTATTCTGACCACTAGAGTCTCAGGTACATCTTCTCGCAGAAGGACCTGAACCTGAGGCAGTGACGATGGCTCTAGTTCCTCCAGGACTATGACTTTGAGATAGTCTATACTCCTGGAAAGGGGAACATAGTAGCCGATGCTCTTAGCAGAAGTACGAGCATTCAACTACTTGGAGAGGTGACAGAGGAGTTATTTTCTTTACAGATATCATTTGTGGATAAAGATGGGGCAGCCTTCCTTCTGTCACTCATAGTCACACCCCCACTTCTTCAGTGGTTCATAGAGGCACAGCGTGGGGACATTTACTGTGAGACGCGACGTGCACAGATATCCTCAGAACAGGAACCTGATGGATTTTCTGTAGGAGGGGAGCACATTGTCCTTTTCAGAGGACGTACCATGGTAACAGCTGCGTTACAGGAGGAGGTGCTGAGAGAGTTTCACACTTCCCCATTAGTGGTACATCCAGGAGTGGCGAAGATGTACCAGGATCTCAGACGACAACACTGGTGTCCGGGTATTAAGAAGGTTGTGGCAGAGTTCATTTCTAGATGCCTCACCTACCAGTAGGTGAAGGCAGAGCACCAGGTACCAGCAGGCTTGGTACATCCCTTGGAGGTCCGAGAGTGGAAGTGGGATGGGATATCTATGGATTTCATGAATGGACTTCCACGTACTTCTAGAGGACACGACTCCATTTGGGTGATCGTCGACCGACTCATCAAGTTGGCCCAATTCTTACCCATCAGAGAGCAGGGCTCATTGGAGAAGTTGGGAAGCCTCTATGTTCAGGAGATCGTATGACTTCTTGGTGTGAAATCATCTATCATCTCTAATCAAGATGCTCGCTTTACTTCCCAGCTTTGGAAGGGGTTACAGGAGGCTTTTGGGACGCAGCTACGCCTGAGCACCACCTTTCACTCTCAGACGAATGGTCAGACAGAGAGGACCATTCAGACTCTCGAGGACATGCTCCGTGCATGTGTCATCGATTTTGGTCGCATCTGGGAGGATCACCTACCCTTGGTGGAGTTTGTGTACAACAACAGCTACCACTCCACTATTGAGATGGCACCATACGAGGCATTGTATGGACGACCTTTCAGATCAACTCTGTGCTAGACAGACCATGGGGAGTCAGCACTTGTGGGACCAGAGATGGTCTAGGCCATGACAGAGAAGGTCCAAGTCATCCAGAAGCAGATGAGGACAACTCAAAGCCGACAGAAGTCTTATGCTGACAGGAGGCGGAGACCACTATAGTTAGAGGATGGCGACCACGTTTTCTTACGGGTCTCACCTCGACGTGGATTACGAAGATTTGGTCAAGGCAGAAAGTTGTCTCTGCACTTCATCAGACCATTTCAGGTTCTTAGCAGGATAGTTGAGGTGGCTTATCGCCTGGCTCTTCCACCTCAGTTGCACCGGGTGCACGATGCCTTCCATGTATCTCAGCTGAGGAGATACGTGCATGACCCGACACATATCATCGACCATGGGGAGCTGGACATTGATGACAGGGCGACTTTTGCCGAGGTCCCAGTGGAGATCAAGGATCAACAGGAGTGAGTCCTACATAGACGGTCGATTCCTCTTGGGCGCATCAGGTGGAAGCACAGGAACCTCCAGGAGAGCACATGCGAGCGAGTGGCTCAGATGCGTGCTCAGTACCCTAATTTGTTTCCCTACTTTGTGATGTATCTTTACGGGGATGTAAAGCCCTGAGGTGGGAGTAATGTAATGACCCTTAAATTTCAAATAAATATTTTTCTTAATTTTTTTGAGATTTTACGAGTACACAGTTTCTGACGGCACCTGATTCTGTGGCCCGGTGTGCCCGGAATCAATTTCTAAAGTTTAGCTCGGGTATGTTCAGTGAACGAAAGAGGAAGTTTTTCTAAATTTTGAACTGGTGCTCGGAATCAAAATCGGAGGGCACCAATGAAACTGCAGCGCCAATAATTGCTTAATATGACTTTTATTGGGGTTGCGTTTGCTCGGGAAGAGTAGTTTAAAATTGTGGTTTAAGTGTAAGTGAAATAAAAGTGTGCTAAATTTTATTTCTCATTTCTAAGTATTATCTCCCATGTGTGGGAGTTGGGGTGGGACCCACTCGACTCTTTTTCGGATATTAGTGAGGTGGGGCCCACACGAGCCCCACCCCTTCAAATTCCCTAACTCCTCTAAACCTCCCTTGTATTAAATGTTGTGGCTACCCCTCTTCTACAGGAATGCATGCCAACCTATCTCACCATTAATTTTGTCAATTCAAGACTAATTAATTAAGTGAGTTAAGGATTTTGAATTTTGAAAAGTGTTGGCATGGGTAATAAAATAACGCAAAAGCCTTATTTTATTTTTAGTTATTTTGTTGTGTGAAAACATGGGAGAGAATGCTCAAAGTATTGAAGATCTTCATCTTCTACATTGAAGAACACCAAGGCTTCAACGAAGAACGTCGTTCCATCTTCTCTCCACGTCAAAGAAGGGAGACGCTGCTTTCTCCTCAGATGTTCTCCATCGATGCATACGGAGCCTTACCCAGCAACACTATCTTCCATGATGCAAGCATCCGTGAACTTCTCCAAGGTAGGGGTTGTATCGACGTTCTAGTTCTATTTTGAAGTTCGTTGTTAATAAATTGGCTGCCTTTTATCAATTTAATGGGAGGAGGTCGGGCCGCACAAACACGACCGATCCTAATCCACATTTTTGTTGATCCCTGTTGTGGTTTGGAACGGAGGCGGCACAGTGCAACGGCACCACACGGGAACGAGGGAAACCACGGCGAAGGAGCGTGGCGTTGTCGCGCCGAGCTGGTGAGGCCAAAAGAGGCCGCGACCGAAGCCAAGCCGCGGCAGAGGAGCATGGCACTGTCGCGCCACGCCGGAGCACCAAGAGGCCGTGGTCGGGGTGGGCCACAGCAGAGGGGTGCGGCGCCATTGCGTCGCACCAGCCGAAGAAGATCCGTGAATATGGCCGCGGCGGTTCGACAGTGGTGGGAACGGCGGGTCCCGCGGTAGCCACACCATCCGGCCAACGTGGCCGACCGTTTCTGGAAGGCCGGGGGTTGTAACCCCCAGCGGAAGGCAAGGGCAGGCCCCTCCACATGGGGTTACTCCATTCAAAAATGAGGTGGGCAGCGCCCCCTCCCCCCTTCCGCATCTGATCAGCGCGCGGGTGCCCGCACCGGGCCCAAATCCCCCATTTTCAGACAGATCAGTTCAAACACCCATAACTTGGGCTGAGGACCTCCGATCGACACACCTTCAGTTGCGTTGGGATCCTTGGATCGAGATAGTCATTTCGATATGTTACACTCATGGTTTTGGAAAACTTTAGGTATGTCCGGGTTGGTTCGAACACGAAACTAAACGGTCCCTGAGAGCAGAAATGCTTATAACATGAGATACGGACGTCCAATTGACATGCCGTCGACTTTGGTGGAGTAATCTTAGTGATAAGGTTATTTAGGCTTACCCCACTCGAGGTTTGGAGGTAGATGGAGTACAGTCGGGTTGGTTTTGACTTAAAAACCAACCTAGCCCCTGGGACGAAAAAACCAATAACTCTTAGACCGGGCGTCTGATTGACGCGCCGTCTGTCGCGTTGAGTTCCTTTTGACGGGAATGAAGCATTGGGATACAACAACTATGGACTTCATGACAGTTGATGTATCGAACCCTTAGCTCATGGAGCGGACCCTCCTGGAATCGAGCATGCTTTGTGCGGGAACCCTAGAGTTGGCTGCGACTGTGACGACGACGATGACTGTACTGAAATCCTCCGTGGGTTCGACAGTGACGACGACCGTACTGGAATCTTATGTGGGTTCGACGCCGATGACTACTATTCTTGTATCTTATGTGGGTTCGACAGCGATGACTACTGTTCTTGTATCCTATGTGGGTCCGGCAGTACTTGACTACTATTCTTGTATCCTATATGGGTCCGGCAGTATTTGACTCTGTACTTATATCCTATGTGGGTCTGGCAGAGTAGCTGGTCTTGTATCCTTTGTGGGTCCGACAGCTTAGCTGGTCTTGTATCTTATGTGGGTCCAACAACATAGATGAATCATTTGCTACATCTGATCATCTCTATCGCCTTACGAATAAATATACCTATGTGAGTTGAGTCTTGACTTTCAATCTTTATCTTCGATATGATTGACTTTCTATCCTATGTGGATTGAGTTATGCTTTCTTGTGTGGATTAAGGTTTACTTCCCTGTGTGGACTGGGTTGTACTTGAGCTCGTGTGCTGGAGCCGAGCTAGAATTTATGACTTAGGTATATGTATGGGCATATACCTAAGTAGAGATGGTTGTTACTTCATGATTGTATCTTTGCTTTGTGGTTTATCATTCGTGGATTCTGGGAGACCTTCGGGGGTCTCTGTGTCCCTACAGAGTAGCATATACTCACCCCTGCATGGGATACGCCCGCACTACATTGTGTTGGATGCAAATGACAGACAACGTTGAACGAGGTGGGAGCTCGTGGAGCTGGACGGAACCTGGAGGTGGATCACTGGACGAGACGTACACGGATCGGAAGGCTAGAGCCGAGGAGCATAGGAGACTATCTACACTCACCCTTCATGTGGTATTTCTAGAGGACATCTCGGTGTTGCTGCTTTACCTTTATACTGTCGTACTCTCTTTCAGTTGTACTTTACTTTTAGTTAGGATTGTATTCTGGCCCATTTACTTTCCAGCACTTGTATTTGTACTCTATTTGCTTAGTTTTTACTTCATCCTTGCATACTCTGTGGTGTTTGTTTACTTTCTAAAGGAAATGTATTCCCTTTTATTGGGATTTACGCCTTTAGTGCTAGTCGCCAGCCCCTTTCCTATAGAATTCGGGATTGGGGTAGTCATGGCATGGGCCCCAAGGACGGGTCGTGATAATAGATAACATGTTTTTTAGAATAAGTTGGTTCAGCAGGTTAATCTTTTATGGAAAACCCATATTTGTAAAGTGGCGACATTGGAATCTAAAAAGTATTTGAGGGAAAGATATCCCCACTTGTTTAACAAGTGATTTAAACTAAAAGGATAAAATTTATAAAAGAGGGGATGAATATAAAAACCTTTTTTTATAGAGAAAAATAATTTTTATAATTATTAGTATGAATTAGAAAGTTTTATTCCTTATAAAAATATTCTGTATTTTTTTTAATTAAAGAAGGAAATTGTTTTAATCAAACTCTTTCATTATAAAGTTTTATTTAAAAAACAATTTTTAAATTTTTGAATTTTAATTTTTTAAAATGAATATTTTTTTCAAACTATAATATCCAAAAATATCTTAGGAAGAAATTTTTGGATTTTTTTGAAATTATTTATTTTTCAATGACTAGTAAAAAATTCCCTTTTTTTAAAAAATGTCATCTCGATAAATTAATTAAATTTAAAGCCCCAAAATATTTTGAATAATATTTTAGGTAATATAAGTATTATTTATTTATATTTAGTCCCATTAATTAATTTTTAATAATCAATATATTTCATTTTAGTATAAGTTTTTTTTGCCATAAAAATTATTTTTTCTTAAAACCTTTTAAAAATGAATAAAGATTCTCCTTTTTAATTAATTAATATAATCACTAATAAGGATTGTTTTAAATGAAATATATAGAATATATATCAATAAATATTAAATTTAATTTATCAAATGATAATTATTAGTCTTATAATTAATATACAATCATTTTTTTCTTGAAAATATACTTCTTAAAAACTTGATTTAACATCATGCCTGATGGAAAAATATTAATAAAAATTTTCCAATTATAATAATTTAATTTGGAAAAATATATTCCATATTTTATTTATAAAAAATTAATATTATATAATATTTTCACCTTAATTTTTTACCACCATGAATAGTTAAAATATTAAAATTTATTATCACAATTAAGGAAAAAAGGATTAACCAGGGGTTAAAATAAAAAAATGGGTTTAAAGGACCAAACCGTTTTTCCAAAACCAATTAAATGGACATATATTGACTTTAAATTTTATATTTTCTATAATATTATTTTTTTCTAGACATCTAAAAAGATACAAACGTGTTTATGATTGAATATTTGCCAAAAAAATATATAATTGTGTATTTCACTTCATATATAAAAGTCACCCCTTATCTACTCTTCAACACATCATAAATATTATGTTGTTCAGCCAAAAACATACCAAATAATTTCCAAAATTCTCTATTATTATCATTGAATACTTATTTTGGTCATAAATCCAATGTATGAAGTCTTTTGGTGTTACCTATCAAGGATACATGGAGAAGAGGTAATATGCATCAATATTTTTTTTATTTTTTCTCCACCTCTTTAAATTATCATTATAATATGACGATATAATGACCAAAATATTTTAAATATAATTATATGTTTTTATTTTAAGGTAATTACCTAAAAATATCTCCACTTCCATCAAATTGGTTACGAAATCATCATCCATGTGTATTGATGACTTCCGCCTCATGAACTGATTTCATTTGTTTTCCATTACCCACACTAAATGTTGGGTATGAAGATTTATAAAAATTATATATTATAATTATCATAAAAATATAAATTTTGATTCATTATATGATATAGAAAATTTTTAATTTCTATTTTTTAAAGGATATGATAACATCGTTGGTTTGTATGACCGACTACCACCTAATGAAGCGATGTGATTCCTTTTCAAAAATGATTTACATTGATGGAAATAGGATTAATTATAAAGAATATATGTGATACGAATGAAATAATTAAGATATTAATTTCATATTTATCTTTGTTAAAATATATTATATTGTTCTATTTTCATCATTGAAAATTATAATATCATTCATGGATGTGTGTACTAGAGCCTCCACGAAGCGATGTGATTCTTTTTTTCACCATCATATCACAATATATATAATTATGTATAATTAATTTATATGATATTTATGATATTATTATAATTATATGAATATAAAATATTAATTTTATTCTTTCTATAATGATCATTGAAAAAATGGAAAACTTACTCAAGTGTACGTACGACATACCATCTCTATTATTGTAACATTAGTTATTTTTTCAAAAACATAATTCATGATAGGTTTTAAAAGTATTATTTAATCATAAATATGATAATTATTCCATAATTATTATCTGGAGGTGTTTAAATAATGACCTCTTGGACCATATTCAACCTACCAATGTCATTTTTGATACATAAGCTGAATATGGTAAAAAAAACATCTTATGTAAACATAAATGATTATGTAACTGTATATAACATTGTAATAATTGAATCTAAATTAATGATAAATGAAAAAAAAATTGTATCATGAATTTAAATATTAAACCTATGTTTATTATTCTGGAAGATAAAGACACATGTGACAATTAAAACTCAAAGTCAGAGACTTCGTCACAATTTCCTTTCTTTGAGGAATATTTTGATGTTATGGACCAATGGTGTTTTATGAGGTGTATATAGATAACTATTTATATGGTATAACATGAATTTATCAACTATTTTGGTATTTAAGGTATTTTTAAATTTTATTATTTCACAGGGCTTATGATATAAATATTTCCAAAGTGATAAGTAGTTATTCTTCTAAATAAACCATATTTTAAATTTATCCTTCAAATTATCTTTCTCTTCCAGGTTCATGTTTTTAGTTAATGAATAACGAAATGATTTTATATAAAAATAAAATATTTAAAAAGATCATTTTACATTATTTCAATGTTTTTTTAAAATTAATCTTCTTATGTATTTTAAACTAAAATTTTTGAAAAATGAAAAATGGAATGTTCTATTTTTGAAGTATTTGGTGACGATGCATTTTACTGCCATAATGAATGTCATTTAATATCTATTATCCTATGAAAGATTATATGTTTTATTAAATGAAAAACTTTCCATACCATTTTTGGTTATTTTGGTATTGAGAATTCTTTTTAAAATAAAATGGTATTTTTATATCTGAAAGTGATTAGTATAAACTTTTAAGAGTTTTTATTATATTTTATGATGAAAAGTAAAAGCATAAAATGTTTTATTCATGTTTTTTTCTTGAACGTTATATACAATGCATGTACCAAAATAGTTCTATGTGATCCAGTTATATGTTATAGGATGGTTGGGTCCAGATAGTGGTCCAATGAATTGGGTAATGATTATGTTCTCAGGAGAATTATATAAGAAGTTCTTCGTATTGTTATTTCAATTTTAAGTGTTCTATAAAGTTTCTATAAGATGATTTACCAAGGTAACTAAATTTATTTTCTATTCTTGATATGTAATTATCATAAAAATCATTTATTTTAAAAAGGAGAAATAAATAAACTTTTTAATAGAATGAAAATTCCCCTTCTAGATAAATTTTTTTGTTTTTTTAAGAAACTTATTTTCACGTAATTTCTTGGTTTTACTAGAATAAATTATTTCTTACTTTTATATCCCACCCTAATCTTTTTATGCTTATAAAAAATTTAAAATGTTTTTCAAAGGAATTATGAATGGGTAAGAGAATAGAAGAGATCAAGTTTAATTTCTTTAATATCTTTTAGGTACATAAATCAAGATTGTTTTAAACATTTTATATGATAGTAAAAATGAATTATGATCCGATGTTTCCACTTTTTGTTATATGTTTTTTTATGTATGAGTTATGATCTAATTATAAAAAACATTACACATAAAAAGATCATAAAAGTTAATGTAAATTCATTACATAAACTCAAGATTACTTTATGTTTAAGGTTAGATCCTTATTGTTGGTATCATAGGTTTATTTAGATAACATTATTGGTTATGATAATGGTTGTAGCATGAAATTGAAGTATTTTAACTTCTTGTTATGTTAAAATAATGTATCATTTGAATACCACCATGTTTATTCATATAAACTATGTCTTTTAGAATGGTTTCCCATATATTGAATAGAGTATACATATGGGAAAGAAGAAAGAGGAAAATTTCCATCCAAATCAGCATCCTGTTATAGATAGAATTCACTACTAGAAATTTAGGCTATAGCCTTGGTTTGAAACCGTGGCTATAAGCCCAAAAACAGTGGCTATAGGTTATAGCCACGGTTCAATGAACCGTGGTTGGTATTGGCATGGCTATAGGCCAATTCCTATAGCCAAGGTTTAAAACTGTGGCTAATGTCTTATAGCAATGGTTTGAAACCATGGCATAAGATTAACCCATACAGGACTTATTTCCATGGTTAGAAAATGTGGCTATAGATTAATGTTCCATAAAAAAACACAGCAGGCCTGCCTTCCATCCCCTACCCCTGCTAGTCCCTCTACCTTCCACCCACATGCTAGTCCCCCTGCCACCCCCTGCATGTCTCCCCCCTATTTTCTATCTAGATCTGCTCCCTGCCAGTCCCCCTACATGTTTTCCCCTGGTTCCCCACCCCTGCCTGTCCCCCCTGGACACACTCCCCCCTCCCCTGCACAGACACCCCCCACCCTGGACAGACACCCCCCATAGATAGATAGACAACCCTGGACACCCCCGCCCCTGGACAGACCCCCCCCCCCCACCGGATAGACACCACCCACCCTGAACAAACACCCCCTGGACACACAACCCTGAACACCCCTTCCCCTAGATAGACCCCCCCCCCCCCCTCGGAAAGACACCCCTAGACACCCCCCTCCCCCCCCCGGACAAACACCCCCTCCCCTAGAAAGAACACACCCCTCCCTAGACAGATACCCTTGGACACCCCCCCCCCCTCCTGGACAGATACCCCTGGACACCCCCACCCCCGGACAGACACCCCCTCCCCCAGATAGACACCCCCTCCCCTGGACAGACCCCTAGGACAGAATACTCCCTCTCCCTTGACAGAGACCCCCATGGACACCCCCCTCCCCTAGACAGACACCCCATGGATACTTCCCCTCCCTCCTGGACATCCCCCACTCCCCTGGACAGACACCCCCTTGACCCCCCCGGACACTCCCCTCCCACCTCCCTCATGGACACCCTCTCCCCTGGATAGACACCCCCTGGGATTCTAACACAATTGGCCATGCAATTTGAAATCAAAGACAAAAACTAAAACATGAGACATTACAAATCCCCCCTTCACGACACTAACCCCCCTCTATACACCCCTCCCTCCCCCCTGCCCCCCTTCCCTGGAAAAACACTCCCAGGTGACTCCACCTCCCCTGGAAATACATCCAACGTGGACCCCCCCTGGACACTCCCCCTCCCTCCTGGATACCCCCACCCCTGGATAGACACCCCCCTAGAATTCTAATACAGTTGGCCATGAAATTTGAAATCAAAGACAAAAAATAAAACAGAATACATTACAAATCCCACCAACCTTCTAGACACCCCTCCCTCTACAAAGCCCTGGACCCCCCCCCCCCCCACCCCTAGACAGACACCCCCTGGAATGCTAATATAGTAGGCCATGAAATTTTAAATCGAATACAAAAACACAAAAACTAAAACAGAACACATTGAAACCCCCCCCCCCCTAGATAGACACCCCCTAGAATGCTAATATTGTTGTCCATGCAATTTGAAATCAAAGACAAAAACTAAAACAGAACACATTGCAACCCCATATCCCATATGTTACTCATTATATCATTTTTAAGGATACGAAATTTTAAATGGGTTCACCAATCCCTGAATTTGATTCCCAATGATACTCATCCTCTATATATTGAAAGAGAAATGAATTTATCTCAGTTTCATCAATTTTTTTCTAAGGGTTTACTTCAATACCATTGTGTTAGACTATACTAGTATGGTCATGATCCTTATCTCACATGCCTAATTTTTTAAGGCAATCAGTATGTCACCACAAGAGTGATGATGATGGAACCTATCATTGAAATGGGAGGATGGGAGTCTAAATCACATCTTTATGGTTTTCATTTCCTAGTCCATATTTGTCTTATATAATTCACACATTCCCATGAATCTTGTTCTTGATTCCATCTCCATTTGTAATCATTTAATAATGTCACTTTATTCCTTATCAAAATGACAACCTAATGATAAAAGTTTAATAGAATTTCAATTACATTGTATATTTAGAAAATCCCATAAATATCTTTCTCATATGTGGAATTGATGAAATATTATGCTTTCCACATATAAGTAAACGATGGGTCTTCAGTTATGATCTAGGAAGGAAGGCTGTTATAACTTCTTTTGTCAAGCCATATAGACATCTTAGGAAAATGTAGTCAGTGGACTACTTTGGAAGCTGTTTGTGAGTACCCAATCAAGGAGAGAGACAACTGTGAGTCCTTTGATTGCTGTTGGACAACACCAGCACAGTTGCGACGTGATCGCAGATGGAAAAAGTGAGCACTGGAGGACAGTGCATGCATTATTTATGGATATCCCAATTACATTTTTTTCTTTTCCAATACCCATGAACATAAAAAAATTCCTCTTCCCATTTCATAAAAAAACAGCCACCCCCATCCTTTTCACCCCTTTCACACCCCTTTCCCCCCTGTTGGACCCCTTTGGACAGCAGCCCCCCACCCACCCCCCTGCTGGACAACCCTAGACAACAACCCCACCTACTAGACCCCCTTGGACCACAGCCCCCCCACCCCACTGCTGGACCCCCTGGATAGCACCCCCCATACTGGACTCCCCTGGACAGTAGCCCCCCTGTTGGACCCCCCTTCACCACCCCTGCTAGTAGAAATTGCGATGACTCAGTCTCAACATTGATTATAAGACTCCTAGAATACTATCACTGTGAACCGCCGCAGAGTGTCATCTTGAAGCAGGTCAAAATCACGGATTTACCGTGGCGTGACCGCGGTGTGACCATGGCATGACCCTGGAGTGACCACGGTGTGACCGTGACATGACGAAGGTGTGTTGTCCCAGTCCAGTGATATTCGTGGGGAAGCATCTTTCGGCCAGGAGAAAAGGGAGCGGGATGAGGTGGGGCAACATTATGGTCATCGTCCCACCGGTAGAAATTGTGATTAGTCAGTCTCAACATTGATCACAAGACTCATAGAATACTATCATTGCGAACTACCATGGGTGTCGTTATAGACCAGAGCCAAATCATAGCATGACTACAGCGTGACCGTGGCCTGACCACGATGTGACCACGGTGTGACAGCGGCGTGACCACGACGTGACCGTGGCATGTTGGCCTGGTCCAGCGACATCTGCGGGGCAGCATCTTCTGGCCAAGAGCGAAGGGAGCGGGAGAAGAAGGGGAAACATTCCAGTCATCACCCTGCCAACAAAAATTGTGATTAGTCAGTCTCAACATTGATCACAAGACTCAAGGAATACAATCACTGCAAACCGCTACAGGGTGTTGTCCTGGAGCAGAGACAAATCACACATTTACCGCGGAATGACCGCGGCGTGACGACGGCATGACCACGACGTGACAGCGACGTGACCGCAGCATGGCCACTGTGTGACCATGGCGTGTTGGCCTGGTCCAGCAATATCCATGGGGCAGTATATTATGGCCAGGAGTGAAGGGAGCTAGAGGAGGTGGGGAAACATTCCGACTGTCGCCCCGCCGGCAGATGATAGAACAGATCCACTATTTAATATGCTATAATAGGGGATCTCTAGAGAATGTTTTAGTGAGTGGCACGATGACACAATGTCTAAAGGGAAACAAAATGAAGGAAAATAATCAAACACCCTACACAACCCATTTACAAATTCATTCACATTTCCTAAACATGGAAATTTTATTTATAATATTCAAAGAGTTAAAAGGAAAGTGTCATGGTCAACGAATAAGCCTACTCGAGAAATTTCATTTGAGTTAAACGAGTATGATAAGCCAATTTATATTATTCAAAGAAAACAAAAACTTACTAGACACAAAACAATCACAAAAAAGAGTCATATGAAATACTCAAACCAAATCTAAACATGATACAAATAACATTCACTACTCTTTAGTTTAGAAGACAGCGCACCTCCATTGGAGGGGTTTTATTATAAAATCATGGAATTTATTTATCACACAATTCATTTAATTATATTTAACATTTATTCTAAAACACATTCAGCACAAATCAAATGCAATAATTTAAGCAACTAGATCAACATAACTATCACAGTGAGTTTTCACAGACAGCGCACCTCCATTGGAGAGGTTTTATTATAAAAACATGACTTTATTTATCAAATGATACAATTATATCAAAGAACACATATTAAAGATATGAAATTCAATATAATTAAGCATAATTAAGAAAGATGCTAAATTCAATTTAAAACATTCTTGAATTAAAGAGGGAAGAAGAGGGATCATACCTCAAGGGGGAACCAAACCATATACTTCGGATCATAGAGCTTCCTAACTAAAAGTTTCTACTCCCCACCTGGGTATACGTACCTACACACATATGCAAGGACACCTATCCCCTATGCACACACTCGCATGGCCATGAGAATGTGCAAGGGGATCCTTGAACATATGCTTGTATGCATATACCAGTCTCCACTCACCTACATATGAATTTATATATATATATATATACATGGGCATATATATCCCCATACATGTATAATCACTGCCATGGTTGAATATACACGTAATGAGGGAACCCACATACATATACTTTCTTACCTATGCGCACACAGGTGAGGCTCCCTTAACATGGCTACTCAAAAACAACGAGCAGGGATCAACACACTACACAAAGGATATTAGGAACATTAAACCACATAAAGGATGCTACATAACTAGTGAGAAACCAACCAATGATATTAAATCCTTACCTCAATTGGGAGAACCAAATCCACCCGAACAAACATGAAATGATCCACCTCCCTACTGAAAACAAAATATGGATTCAAAAATACTAAAATACGCAAATACATGAGGTGTGAGACAAGTAGTAACCATATAATCATACCTCAGATCAAAGTTAGCAGACAGAATCAATCTGAACCCCATTTTCCCCCTTTCTCAGAATATAATTACCCTTTGTCCACAGAAAGAAGTAAAAGACCTAAGTGGCCAATGCGATAAAGAAAATAAAATAAAAACTGAACAAAAACATACTTGCAAGAAAGGGGGAAATAGATCCTATGATTACACACATCACCACCCAACATATAAGAACTACAATGCCCCATGGGTTAAATCATGTTCTTAAAAGAAAAGGGGAAATAGATCCATGTTTCAAAATGATACTATCAAATAGTAAATTCCTATTAATTAACAATTATTCTTCCTATTAATTGTATATAATTATTTTGGATCAAATTTCAGCTTAATTTGGTTTTGTTTGATACAAGTTTTTATCCCACCCGATATTAAATGTTTACTAGAGGACACAATTTCCAATCAAATAGAATAAATCATAACAAAAAATGGATCCACACCTATGAAGAAGGTTGAACATGATATGATAGAATGTTTGATCTTATAGTCTGATGAGTTATAAAATGATAGACCAAAAAAACGAAAAACATTGAGAGTTATCTAATTGCTCAAGTGAGTAAGAAATTTTCAAACAATAATAAAAATGTGAAAGAAGATAAAACCATGTTTTTTCAACATAAATGTTTAGAATGTGAGAAATAGGAAAGTTCAAAGAAAATCAACAACTTTTGAGCTACAAATAAAAGTTCTCCAGTGTTGAGAAAAAAGCCTAATAACATATAAGTTGATAAACCCACCTTATTACCATACTTGTTGATATAAAACAACACTCGAATGGAAATTTCACATACAGATCCCCAAGATAGTTAGTTACATGGCTAGAAGAGTTCCACCGCATATGTCAGAGGCATCCGACCAATAGTGAGTGTATAATTATGGTACAATAGAGAGTCTATACCCTTATAAAAATAGAATCATATCACTATACAATAACTACATCAAAAATAATAAGAAGTATATATGAATGAAATAGAATCAAATTATAACAATAACTGATAAAGAGAAAAATATCATCAGCACAAAACAAATTTGATGGTGCAAAGAAATACCTCCCAAACCCCCAACCGCTGATAAAGCCCAATATTAACAAGATCAATAAGATACAAACTAAGATAATCCTCAGCAATAAGAAATAAAATCCGAAATAAAGGATATCCTTTCTAACTAATCTTTAACACTAGAAGAAACCCCTTGGGGACACGTTAACCAGAATAGAGATCTTGGCACAACGCATGTTAGAACAAATAAAATCAATGAACCACTATGAAAATACTTTCATTTTCAGAATAGAAAAAATGAAACTCCATTTTATTATATAAAAAATATTTTGATCTATCAATCTTCAAGGACATATTACCATCCTTTACGTTTCTAATCATGATATTCAGACATTTAGAAGCATTGTAGAGGAAATTCTGAATGTTCCTCTTAGGGAAAAACCAAACCTGATTTTTCAAAATAAAACCCTTAGAAATATCACCCATCTTGTGAATCATGATTTTTCTAATGACCTTTGGTATAAAAAACCCAATAGAAATAGTTCTAAATACTTTATCCATGTAGCCTCTTCTAGGAATGACCCTTCTCTTAACCCCTGCACTAGCCCCCCTACCCCCCTGCACCGCCCCTCCCCCATAACCATCCTCTAACCCCCCCCCCCCCACGTCCCCCTGTATTGCACCATCCCCCCTAAAATTCTCAAAACAACAGTTCAACATGGGTATTATTCTATAAATAGAAGATAGAATTATGAATATTTGAATAATACCAATCCTGAAATGTATTAAAATAAAATGACATCTATACATATTGATTCAAAAATATAAACTCACTAGAACAGGACATTACATGAAATAGATTCATGTAAAAATTATAACATCTTAACATGCTGAATAGAAACTAAAAAAACCATTTTGATTAACACCAAATAAAAAATCATTATTAGTATGAGAAAAAACTATCAAATTTTCTAGATTTTAATACATTGATGGCGTATCTATACAAGGATTAGTAACCACCCACAGTTTTAACTTCAACCATGATATATTTATCAAAATAGGATGAAAATTCAGAATATCTCATCATATTGATATGTGGACCAGTTTTTTCCTCATGCCTTAGAATAGTGTTAAAACCCCTCAGAATCACCCAACTATATGAACACTAAGAAATTACCCCTTCATGATTATCCAAAATATCTATTGTTTTCGTGTAAGTGTTAGAGTAATAAACAAAATACAGGGAGATAACAATTTCTTGTATACAAATATCAACTAAGAAGTCTTGCTGATTTTCTGTACATGAATACAGATTGATATTGTCATACTTTAAAATACAGAGATTCTCAGAGTAATTCTCATTTACATTTTTTGATACATAGAAATATCCAATGGAGGACCATTTAAAGTCACTCCATCAGTCAAAATTCATATTAGGTTTAGCAAAACTAATAATCATGGGTTTTTTGGACTTAATAAAGTATCTCATGGATGTGATTGTGGGAGAGTTCCCAAGACCTTGAAAATTAAAAAATAGAATCTTTATTTATGAAGGGATTTCATAGATCTTGTTTTAAGAAAAGAAAGGAAACAAGAGAAATCATATAAATTTCAAAAATTGTTATCAATGCCCAGAACCAATTGAGCAAGATGAGTCGGCTCGGCTTGGGCACTCCTGTTCAAAATTCCCCCTAAACATTTATGCTCAGCATTGAAATCCATCTCCTTCCTAGACAGACCCCCACACATCCCTGATAGACCCCCACCCCTCAGAATCACCCAACTATATGAACACTAAGAAATTACCCATTCAATATTGTCCAAAATATCTATTGTTTTTGTGTAAGAGTTAGAGGAAATAACAAAATACATGGAGATTACAGTTCCTTGGATAACAATATCAACTAAGATGTCTTGAAAATTTTTTGTGCATGAATTCATACTGATACTATCATAATTCAAAATACAGAGATTCTCAAATTCATTCTCACTTTCTTTTTGCGATACATAGAAATATCCAGGGGAGGACTATTTAAAGTCACTCCATTTTTCAAAATTCATATTAGGCTTAGCTAAAATAATCATCATGGGATTTTTGGCCTTAATAAAGTATCTCAGGGATGTGATTTTGGGAGAGTTCCCAAGACCATGGAAATTACAAAAGAGAATCTTCATTTATGAAGGGATTTCATAGCTCTTGTTTTGAAAAACAGAAGGAAACAAGAGAAATTGAATAAATTTCAAAACCAGTTATCAATGGCCAGAACCAATTGAGAAAGATGATTCAGCTATTCCTGGGAACTCCTATTCAAAATTTCCCCTAAAATTTGAAGCTTGGAATTTAAATACCTCTACTTCCTAGACAGACCCCACCCCTCCCTGATAGACCCCGTGGACAGACCCCCTTCCCCACCTGGAAATCCCCCCCCCTCCTGGACAACACCCCCCCCCTCCAGACTCCCCATGGATAGCACCCCACCCCCTGGACAACCCCCCCCCCTCCCCCAATGACACCCCCTTGGACCACAACCTCCCTCCTGGACAACCCCCCTGCAGACCCCCATAGATAGCCCCCCTCCAGGACAGCCCCCACCCCCCCCCCCCCCCGCACCTCCTGGACATCACCCCCCCCCCCCAACAGTTATCATGTTTTACCATAAGCAAGAATATTTTCAATAACCATCATAAAAAGATTCATTTCAATAACAACAATAGGAAAAGTATTCAACAGTTTAAGCAAAAATATTCAACAAGCATAACATCCTAAAATCAACAATTTCAAGAGTTCCAATAAGTGCCAGCATGAATGAATTATTTTAAACAAGTAAAAACCAAATTAAGTACTCCCCTATAATGATATGATGCATTTTTTTCCTTTTTAATGAGCTAACCACCCTATTATATTTTTCAATCAAGCTGGATATTTTCATTAAAGTACCTAAAATGAAATAAAATCAACATCAGATTCACATATCTCTATTCCTCATTATATAACATTAAATAATCAGAAATGACATTGTAAATTACCAAGTTTCAAAGGACATATTGAAGAAGACACCCCCTCCTTCCTAGAAAGACCCCCACCCACCCACCCCCTCTCTAGATAGACCCACCCTGCACACACCCCCAGACATACACCACCCCCTAGATAGACCCCCCCCCCTTCCTGAAAGTCCCCCCCTACCCCTACCCCTCTGTACAGCCCCCCATCCCTCCTGGAAACCCCCCTGGACATCCCCCATCCCCCTTGTACAACCCACATCCTCCTTGTATAGTCCCCCCCTCTCCTTTATGGAGAGACCCCCCCACCTAGACACCCCCCTCTCCTTCCTGGATGGACCGCCCTCTCTGGAAGACCCCCCTGGACAGCCCCCATCCCTCCTGGACACCCCCCTAGACAAACAAAGGCATCATTCAAATTGATCGTATACCAAGTGTCTTTTACAATTTTATTACAATCCTCCACAATGTTCTAGACATTATTGAATCTAAAAGGAAGAATAGGTTTGTTGTCTCTAGTCTTGAGCATCACTAAAATTGGATGATGATTAGAATTAATCCTAGGTAAAGTAATACTAGATATGGTATTCCAGTTATCGAGATATTTGATGTTTTTGAAAGATCTATCAAGTTTACTTGCTGAAATTATATTGTGTTGCCTCTTATAACATGTATACATATCCCCAAGAAGATTAATCTCAACCAGGTTATTATCATCAATAAAGTGATTAAAATATTTAATGGAAGTGTTTGAGTGAAAGGGCCCTATCTTTTCACTAGTTCCAAGGATAACATTGAAATCACAGATAATGACCCAACGCACTTGAATAGTGTTGTTAAGGTAGGATATATTGTGCCACAAGGTTATTCTATTCGGATATTTATTATAGGAATACACAAAAGTACAACAGAAAGTATTATCATGAAAGTTTATTTCACATGTAAAATATTGAGAATCATAATTAAAAATATGAATTTTATCTATAGAGATATGTGTAATGCCCCACAAAGAATCACAATGGTTATTATTGGAAGGTGCTTCTATAAAATTATAACTATATTTTTCGGGACTGTTAAATCCAGAAGTAAAAGTGACCTTAGGTTCAAAGATAGAAAAAATCATCATTTTATGAGTAAAATGAGCATTTTTTACAATTGTGGTTGTGTCAGGGTTAGCAATACCCTGATAGTTCCAACATAAAGAATTCATTTATACTTACGTTTGGGGATATGCCTCTTGTTTTTATTACCTCCGGAATTCTTTCCATGCTTGGATTTTCTTAATTTCTTGGTAGAATGCTCTCTAGGAGTCGCTGCATTTTTTTTACAAAGTCCTTGAAGGGTTATGAGAGTTATGATTGTTTTTAATACTTTTTGAGACCTCTTCTTGGTTCATTTGTTTTTTATCAGTTTCCTTCTATACCACTAACCATTCTATTTCTTGTTTTATGTGATCAGATTCCCTAGATTGGTCACCCCATTTCTGAGTGGTGAATTTAGCCATAGTAGGGGTTGCTAGTTTTATGTGTCTGTTTTAGTTCTAGACCATATTCATCATCTTTAATGTGTTTTGTTTTGCTAATATCAGCCATCTTCATATTGAAAACTAGATTCCGAACTACTTCTTTGTCCAGCATCTCATCACTTTGTGGAGGTGAAGAGATTTGATGTTGTTTTGGACTGTAGGTAGTCACAGCATAGGTGTCCTGGATTGTAGTGTCCAGGTTCCTGGAAACCTCCATTCCACACTCATCTTTAAAATCTAGAATTATGTTGAAAGTTCCATGGACAGTGTTAATTTTTCTCTTACTAACATTCTGATTATCCAAGTGGTTACTATCCTCTTACACATGATCAGCCCTGGTTGTATCAGGTCGTTGAGTGTTGGATTTCAGTGTTGAAGTCCCCTCCTCAATACATACATTAAATATAGACATAGAAACATCAGTAGAAGGTTGGGTGTCCATTGTAGAGGCTTATATGGATTCAGAGGCAGTAGAAGATTGGAATCCATTGAGAGTACCAGTTGTAGCAGAAATCTGAGAATGTTGCCTATATATATCAGTTTGTGCAGCCTCACCCTCTTTCTGTTCTTTTTGTTGGACAGTATGCAAGACCATATTAGCAATTTATCCATCAATGGTTTTTTCTTCAGTGCCTAGTTCCTCATTTTCAATAATTTCAGCCCATGATTTCTTATAAGGGTGATTTTATGAGGATTCATCACTAGTTTTACTCCTCCAAAGCTCTTGTTTTTTTCATGCTTGTGTCAGATTTCTCCAAGATAGTTTTATTATCCTTCATGTTTCATCTAACCTCAATCCAATCCTTTTTAGTACGAGGTTGGATATTGTGAGAGTCCTATATTAAATAAAATATTTAAGAACATTATGTTCACCTCTTGCATGCATTTTATTGAGGTCATTACTTTATATAGAAGGAATTGTAGCCCGATAATTATTTCACTAAGGAAACTGGTCATTACATGTTATGAAAATTAATTGATCAAGGTATATAGACATCTTAAATTATTTTCTAAGATAATTTATGAATACATGATCAAATATGAGCCTATAAGATCATGTAGGAAGATTAAATATCATCCTATGGTAGATAAAGCCTTCATTAGGTGTGTAATCTTAACAAAAAACAGATAGGCAATGAAAGAAAAATACAGCAAGCTGATATGAAGCATCACTCGCAAGGAATTCATCAAACATCAACTCCTCATAAAATCTGTCTCTATACAGTTGCATCGTAAAGGAAACCACCAATTCTCCACATTGAAAAATTGCCCAAAAACCATCTATGAAAAGGAAAGTCGCTTCTCTAGAAATAACAGCTCCTAAAACACATCACAAATAGCCTGAAAAGACTTCCAAAAAACCAAAATGTTCAACAGAGGAAGAAGAACCAACAAGTATAGGGAAACACATGGTCAATAGAAAATCACAACAATCTTTTAAAAAAGCCAATAGAACACAACATTCAGATTATGGGAAAAACCTTAGAGAGTGAAACCACCAACTTCCACCCTAGGAATAGTGCACACACTAACAATAAAATCAACAAAAAAAACTTAAAATCCAAACATCCTTCGCATTTGAAGAACAAAGAGAATAACTATAATAATTAGACCAAAGAACTACAAAGACAATAAGTACTAACCCAAAGAGAAACAGAGCTACAGCCTCATGCATCAAACCAATGAGTCCATAATACATCTTAAAGAGAAAATAAGTCCTTCCCATGGAATGTCCTTGAAACTAAAATCTTGATGTCGGTAGGATTATTCCACCATCCTCATTAAAATACACTTGATTTTTTGGAAAGTATATGAAGAGATTTCACCAACTATGTATCTTCAAAAAACTATTTCATCTTTATCTTCCTTCCAATCTTCAAATTCATTGCTCACATAATTGTTATATTGATATGCATCCTACACTATGGGGTCTTCCTCTTAAATATTTGTGGTATCGTCTATGTTTCTTTCATCAGGGGATATTGTTGGATGCTCAGAAACTATTTTCGGTGGTGGAATCACAATTTTTCTTTTCTGAGAGGCCCCTAAATATCTAGTGACAATTGTTCTATGAAAGTTAGGGCAATATTTATGTCTCTGAGTCTTTTTGTAGCTCAGAGTTATGTATCCATCTGAATCAATCATTGTGTTTTTTCATTTCATTTCACTCGATTTTAAATATTCTTCCTCAATCATAAAGTTTTTCTCATAATCATCATGTGTGGGTTCACTAGAATCAGATTGGGTGTTCCTATCCTCATGCAAGGATTCCGAGACATATGTGACAGCGGGTTTCTCAAGCTTTTTGGGGAATTCCTTATCCTTTTCAAGAGGATGAGCACTCTGAGGATTGTCCCCCAGTTTATGATAATTCATTGGTAGGGGTGATAGTTAAAACGTCCATTCATGACCTGATAAATATCCTTTTGAAAAACCCTAATCTTAATATGTATCTATTACTCTAGTACAAATCATGAGTAGAATTATGGTATCATCTTTATACACATATATTTTTATTCAACAACAATATTAACAACTACATCAACTTCAATATTTTAAATTGAATGAATCCATAATAATACTACAAGAATCAATAATAAATCCAATTTTTACATTGCAAAAAATCCAATTATCACATATTGTCAACCATTCCACTCCAAACTCTCAGGGGTTCATCTATCTCCCCATTGAATTCAGAAGAAAATAACCCCTAGAATCCAACTACATTTTTCCTCTCCCCTTATTTCTGAATTAAATTCATTGTGTTATTCCATGCACTTCTACTCCACCTTGACTTCTAAATTCCATGTGAAAATATCTATTTTTACTAGAAATCCCCCCACCCATTTCAACAGATTTTTTTTCCTCATTTCATTATTTCAATTATACCAATTATACCAATTATAAATATTTTCATGTTGATTTATCAAATACAAAATTATATACTAATAAAACTATTAAAATAAATTTTTAAAAAATATTTTAATCAATATATTAAGAAATATACTAGGAAGAATAAACAATTAAAAGATGAGTTGTCAACAAATTCATTATTCCTACTAAAGAAGAGCTTAGTGTAGGAAACAAGAGTCTTAGCTAACACATAAATGGCTTTCTATATAACACACTATTTCCAATGAATTCATATCATCCTTTACATTTTAATTTATAGACTCATATTATTATCAAAATTCACATCACGTTTATTGAAACACAAAAAATTAAATCAAAAAATGAGAATGATATATCATTTTAGACATTAGTTATGCCACTTGTTAAATTCAACATGATAATTTTTTTATATTCCATGTAATTTGGGATCTCATAGACTCCTTTAATTATATATAATACTTAAAAAACCTTTGTAACTTCAACTCTAATTCCCTCTTGATTACAACATTGTTTATTTTAAATGTTTTTTATTTTTGGGGACACTATTTATTGAGCATCTCCTTTTTTTAATATCATTTAATAACCAAAAATCGGAAATTACTAATCCAATATATTAGAATATGGATATGTATAATCATGATCTATCCCTAATATATCCCAATTAGATTCACTTTACATAGTGGATTCATTCCACATTCTACATATTATAAAACAACTTTTTATATGTATAAATCATCATGGTAAAACATATTAAATCATATTTGTCATCTATCATCAGATTGAAACCAAACTAGTAAGTTCATTATCAATTATATTAAGAAAAAATATTCCATTCAAACAGCTTCAATACTAATACTAAAATATACCTAAAATACCTTAAATATCAATTTCTAAGGAAATTTTAGCTTAATGTTTAATCTGATTCCATATTTATTTATATATTATTTTGATCATAATTACCCCAAGGATTATGTATAATCCTGAGTCCTAAACCTCTTTAGACTTGTTTGTGTCATTTAATGTCTAAGGGGTGGGGGTACCTTCTATATGTTTAATTTTTATGAGGATGGTGAGTCATCAAGGAACACTAATTTTCCTTTACCATTCACATTTGAGTTTACCTTTAAGTATTAAATAGTTTAAATGGAATCTAATTCCATTTCAACTATTTTAGGATTATTCTATGATACTCAACATAATTCACAACCTTATCTACCATTGGATCTTTTAGTAAAAATGTACTTCTCCTTTTAAAATAAGAAGGAGTTTCTCCCTCCATACATTCTACCAAAATTATTTTTCCTTATAAATATTATTATATTCCATGACACTAACCATTACATCACAAGACTCTTCTACATGGGAATTCTCTATTTTTTTAATATATGAATTATTCTCATTCTTCCAATAACTTTTTTTTCTCTCTCTAAGAGGTCAAGCATTTAGAGCCAGTTTTGGAGCTTTTCTTCATTCCAATTTCAGTATATAAGTGTTCCATGTGATGGGTCTGAAATATTTTATATAATGGGAATGATTTATCATTATGTTCATACTGATATACTATTTCAATTACAGTAGAAATATCACAAAATTTCAACTTGAGGAATGAATGGTATGCAATGAAAAATGGTATGATGGTCATACCTTGTATGTTGTGGTAAACATCCTTATTTTAATTCATCCCAAGAGGAATCCAGACCTTGATTTGGTAGATCTAAATCCTTCATAGATCGATTTTACAAACCCCAAATTACATATATTCAAGAGTAAGGGAGATCTAAATAACAATCACATGAAATTCAAATCACATTACAACATTAAAATTAGATCATTGATGAAACAATATGGTATAAAATACAGTGGAGGGATGTTCTGCGTTGAATGGAAGCATCAGGGAGGAGGACGCCATGGTGACAGAGGTCTTCGGGAAGGAGGGAACCGCAGTGAGAGAGGTCTCTAGGGATGAGGGTTCCATTGTGAGAGAGTTCATCACGGAGGAGGGTGATGCGGTGAGAAAGATCATCGGGGAGTAGGGCGCCGAGGTGAGAGAGTTTGTCGGGGAGGAGGGCGCAGTGGTGAGGAGAGGTCGGGGAGGAGAATTTGTCAGCGAGGAGGGCGCTGCAGTGAGGAGATATCGGGGAGGGAGATGTCATTAGGGAGGAGAATTCATCGAGGAGGAGTAGTGTGAGGTGAGTTGTGACCGGGGGAGGACGAGACCAATATAGAATAGGGTAAAAATTGATGGAAGTGGTATAGCCACGATGGATTAATTAAACTGTGGCAATTAAAAAGTTATAGCCACTGACCAATAAAACTGTGGATATAGATCCGTGGCTATAGCTTTAGTTTCTCATAGTGATTGGAACATAAATGTTTTTAAAAGTGATTGCTCAGTTGACTAAAGATATATTTAGTGGTGTTATCCATGATATATAGGATCCCAATATATCATGAAGGAACATCTCCATAGTAGATCATTTAATGATGCAACATCCCTTATCATGCAGTGGACCATCTGAGCCTTTGGTATATAAAGGATGGATGATTTCTATGAAGAATATTTTTGATGTCATGGGTTGTTTGGAACATTAAAAGGTAACTCTTGGTTATTAAAATCTTGAAGGTGAAGTTGATCAATTAGAGTCTTTTTTATGAATACCCAAGAGAATACTGATCTTGATGCCATGAAATGGGAAATATTTAAGGGTAATTTTCTAGAGAAATATTTCCATAAGTTTGTTCAATGCTGGATGGAAAACCAATTACTGGAATTGAGAAAAATATGAATATTTTATGGCTACATATGAATAAAGATTCACATTATTGTCCATGTTTATACCAAACATTAATCAAGATAGTGATATCAAAATTTATATATATTACTCTATATTGAAATCATATCTAAAAAATTCATTGTTCACATAAGAATTTAAAAGATATTTGAATGTTGTTTGTTGTGATGAAAAGTTGAGATGAATTTTTCTATCTCTTATGGCCATCATGATGATTATGAATGAAGTGGTTTGGATAGAACTCGATGGGGAAACATACGAAAAAGAAATATGGTTGTATGAAAATAAAGATCCCATGTTATGGAATGTGTGGTAAAAATCCCCATGTATAATGTCATATGAAGTCATGGTTGTGTTACAGATCTGAAAAGTTTTTCCAAATGGCCCACGATTTCATGGAAAAGTATCTTGAATAATCAATCACTACTAGAAATCTTCCTTATAACCATGGTTTGAAATTGTGGGTATATACCAGAAAATTGTGTGTACGTGCCATACCCACAGTTTCAAGGAACATGGGGAAATTGAAATATTGGTATATCCATGAGCTATAACCACATTTTCCAAACCATAGGTATATGTGTATTCCACCATGACACTAAACCAACACACATGGTTTTAAAACCATGGATATAGATTTTTGAAAATAAGTGGTAGTGGGATTCCATATATTGATAGTATGTTTATGGTTATGGTACCTAACCACTACCCCGTTATTTATTATTAGTATATAAATATATATTTAACTATATATATTAATCCAAACTGTGGGTATAGGTCAGAAACTATGGGTATATGTGTTCCTACCAAATATTTGTTTTGTCCTACAATTTTTTTTTCTTTCCATAATGCGATAAATAAATACCCATAGTTTTGGAAAAACAAGGGTATAGGTCTTCAAAAAAACTCTATACCGATGGTTTTTCCAAAAATGTGGGTATAAGTCTTGAATAAAACTTATACATTAGGTTTTCTAAGACCGTGAGTATAGGTCTTTAAAAAATCTATACCCCCAGTTTTCTAAAACTGTTGGTATAGGATCCCATACTATCCCTATACCCATGGTTTTGGAAAAACATGGGTATAAGTCCATTTTCCAGTAATTAATGAATGGGGTCACTACTAGAATTTTACCCTTTACCAACAGTTCAGAACCATTCGTAAAGGCCTAGAAACCATTGGTATATTATATACCAGCAGTTTCCCAAACAGCGCCCAAGTAAGCTGTGGGTAAAGGCGTATACCAACAGTTCTGTGTAAACCATTAGGATATGTGTTAAAGTAAGACATATAACAACAGTTTCACAAACCATTGGTATATTTTACCCTTATACCAATGGTTTATAACCATTGGTATATAGTGTAGAATATATACCCAAAGGATATACCAATAATTTTGAAAACCGTTGGTAGAAGTGTATACCAACGATTATAAAAAACTGTTGGTATAATATACCATCAGAAGGTTATACCAACTGTTTTGAAAACTGTTGGTATACATATGTTGTAGCTCCATAGAAGCTAGTAGGCACCTCCAACTTTAAACTCTCCACCTCCAAACTGAAACTCTCTCTACAAGAACACATAAATCCAAAATCCAAAATCCTACATGGGATGTTCAAAATTCATCCAGAATTAAGAAATTTTGAAATTTAAAATTCATTCTCCACTCAAACCACAACACAAGAGAAAAATTCAGAATCCAATACATCCACAATCCAATAAATCCACAATTGAAATGAAATAACACCCATAAAACCAACACAGAATTAAAATCCATTACATCCAGAATCCAATACACATACAAGTATTCAAAATTTAGAATTCATTACCAATACAGCCAGAATCCAATACATCCAGAATTCAGAAATTTAGAATTGAAAAGGAATAAAACCCATAACAGTATTTAGAAATTAGAAGTCACTCCTAACTCAAACCACAACACTAATACACACAAGTGAGAAAGACTACATGTTATAGGATGCACATGGGATGTTCACTCATGGTCTTGGGTTGACTATATTAAACCCAACAGAAAAACAGGGGTAGAGTGGACAAGGATCATGATACCCATAAGATAGACAATGGAAGTGGTCATGTTCTTAGACCTAATATGAGTTATAGGAAGCACATGGGATGTTTATATTTCTCTAATGACTATTTATCCATGTATAAATGGTTACAGATGTGTTAGTGGGAAACATTGGCCAATCTCGACATATGAGATGGGTTACAAGAATAGCCTACATGTTTTTCATAGACTTTTAAATTGGAATAAGGGGTTATGTGGATGATTTTAATTTGGTATCCCAGGTGTGATGTGAGATGAATCCCCATTTTTGGTAGTGGGTATGAATATTCAATTATGTCTTTCATATTGGGTTCCCAAAGGGACATTGGTTTTGTCCTAGAACCCACTATTTGAGGATGGGATTGGCATATTAAATGTCATGTGTTTTAGAATATGGGTAGGAGTTCCTAACATGAGAAGTGGATTGTGTGAGGCTGGACCATGGATCCTTGTGCTAAATTATCAACACAATCTGAATACATATGGTCAATTTTCCGTCTGCGGGTTGTTGATTTCACTTAAAATCCTGTCTATTTCAAATAAAATTGAGACAGTTTGAGTGGTACCAGTCACACCATGCCTCAGATTGAGGCAAGGTTGACTCATACACATCACAAATGACTCATGTATTGTTGTCCTAAAGTATCAACAAAATCAGAATGCATTTGGTTGGTTTTCTGTATTCTAGTAGTTGTTTTCACAAAAAATGTTGTCCATTTCAAATAAAAGTGAGACACTTTGAGTGGATTCGGCCACACCATACCTCAGATTGATTTAGGTTTGACACTTAAATGTCATAAATGACCCATGGATCATTTTCCCAAAGCATCAACATAATATGAAAGTGTTTGGTCAGTTTTCCGCATGCAAGTTGTTGTTTTCACTTAAAATGTTGTCCAATTCAAATAAAAGTGAGACAGTTTGAGTGATACCAACCACACCATGCCTCATATTGAGGTAGGTTTGACTCTTACACATTAAAAATGTCCCATGGATCGTTTTACTAAAGTATCAATAGAATCATAAAGTGTTTGGTCGGTTATCCGTATGCAACTTTTTGATTTAACTTAAAATCCTATCCATTTCAAATAAAAGTGAGACAGTTTGAGTGGTACCATCCACACTGTGCCTCATATTGAGGCGACGTTGACTCATAAAATCCACAAATGACCCATGAATCATTATCATAAAGTATCAATAGAATCCGAATTCGTTTGGTCAGTTTTTCGTATGCAAGTTCTTGTTTTCACATAAAATGTTGTCCATTTCAAATAAAAGTGAGACAATTTGAGTAGTAACGGCCACAACGTCCCTCATATTGAGATAGGGTTGACACATACATGTCAAAAATGACTCATGGATCCTTTTTCTAAAGTATCAACACAATCATAATATGTTTGGTCAGTTTTCCCAATGTCTGTTGTTTTTACTTAAAATAATGTCCATTTTAAACAAAAGAGAGACACATTGAGTGATACCGACCACACCATGCATCAGATTGAGTCAAGTATGACTCATACACATCAAAAAGGACCCATGAATCATTTTCCAAAAGTATCCATACAATATGAAAGCATTTGGTCAGTTTTCCGTATGCAAGTTGTTGTTTTAACTTAAAATCCAGTCCATTTGAAATAATTGTGAGATAGTTGGAGTGTTACCAGCCACACCATGCCTTTTATTGAGGCAGGGCTAACTCATAAAATTCAAAAATGATCCATGGATCTTTTTCCTAAAGTATCAATAGAATCCGAATGTGTTTGGTTAGTTTTCCGTATGCAAGTTGTTGCTTTCACATAAAATCTTGTCCATTTCTAATAAATGTGAGAAAATTTGAGTGGTACCGGGCACATCGTACCTCATATTGAGGTAGGGTTGAATCGTACATATCATAAATGAACCATGGGTCATTTTCCTAAAGTATAAATAGAATCTAAATGCGTTTGGTTGGCTTTCCGTATGCCAGTTGTTGTTTTCACTTAAAATGTTGTCCAATTCAAATAAAAGTGAGACACTTTGAGTGATAACGTCCACACCGTGCCTCTGATTGAAGATAGGTTGACTCATACATGTCAAAAATGATACATGGATCTTTTTACTGAAGTATCAATACAATCAGAAAGTGTTTGGTTCGTTTTCCATATGCAAGTTGTTGTTATCACTTAAAATCCTATCAATTTCAAATAAAAGTGAGACAATTTGAGTGGTACCAGCCACACCATGCCTTGGATTGAGGTGGCCTTTCCTCACACACGTCCCAAATGACCAATGGATCATTTTAATAAAGTATCAATATAATAAGAATGTGTTTGGTCAATTTTCTGTATGAAAGTTGTTGTTTTCACATAAAATGTTGTCCATTTCAAATAAAAGTGAGACATTTTGAGTGGTAATGGTCAGACCATCCTTCAAACTGAGACGAGGGTGACTCATACACGTCAAAAATGACTCATTAATCATTTTACTAAAGTATCAATAGAATATGAATGTGTTTGGTTGGTTTCCCATATGCCAGTTTTTTTTCACTTAAAATGTTGTCCAATTCAAATAAAAGTGACACACTTTGAGTGGTACCAGCCACATCATTCCTCAGATTGAGATGAGGTTTACTCGTACACGTCAAAAATGACCCATGGGTCCTTGTTTTAATGTATCAATACAATCAGAAAGTGTTTGGTCTGTTTTCCGTATGCAAGTTTTTGTTTTCACTTAAACTCCAGTCCATTTCTAATAAAAGTGAGACAGTTTTAGTGGTATCGGCCACACCATGCCTCAGATTGAGGTAGGGTTGACTCATACACATCAAAAATGAAACATGTATCATTTTACTAAAGTATCAATAGAATAATAATGTGTTCGGTCGGTTTTCCATATGCAAGTTGTTGTTTTCACTTAAAATCTTGTCCATTTCAAATAAATGTGAGGCAGTTTGGGTGGTACCGTCCAAACAGCGCCTTATATTGAGTTGGAGTTGACTCGTACATGTCACAAATGACCCATGGATCCTTTTCATAAAGAATTAACAAAATATTAATGTGTTTGGTCAGTTTTCTATATTCTAGTTGTTGTTTTCACTTAAAATGTTGTCCAGTTAAAATAAAAGTGAGACACCTTGAGTGATATCGGCCACACCATGCCTCAGATTGAGATGGGGTTGCCTCGTACGCATCAAAAATGACCCATGGATTATTTTACTAAAGTATAAATATAATCAGAAAGTTTTTGGTTAGTTTTCCATATGCAGGTTTTTGTTTTCACTTAAAATCCTATCCATTTCAAATAAAAGTGAGTTTTTTTGTATTGTCCACAACATGCCTCAGATTTAGGTGATATTGACTCGTACACGTCACAAATGACACATGGATTGTTTTCATAGTGTATCAATAGAATCTGAATGTGTTTGGTCAGTTTTCCATATGCAAGTTGTTGTTTTCACTTAAAATGTTGTCCATTTCAAATAAAAGTGAGACACTTTGAGTGGTAACAGCCACACCATACCTCGTATTGAGACATGGTTGACTCGTAAACGTCACAAATAACACATGGATTCCTTTCCTAAAGTATTAGAAGAATATGAATGCATTTGGTCAGTTTTTCATATGCCAGTTGTTGTTTTCACTTAAAATGTTGTCCAGTTCAAATAAAAGTGAGACATTTTGAGTGGTATCGGCCACACTGTGCCTAGAATTGAGATGGGTTTGACTCTTACACATAAAAAATGACCCATGGATCCTTGTGCTAAAGTATCATTACAATCAGAAAGTGTTTGGTTGGTTTTCTGTATGCAAGTTGTTGTTTTCACTTAAAATCCAGTCCATTTCAAATAAAAGAGAGATAGTTTGAGTGGTACCAGCCACACCATGGCTCGGATTGAGGTGGGGTTGACTCATAAACATCCTAAATGACCCATAGATCATTTTTATAAATTATCAATATAATATGAATTAGTTTGGTAGGCTTTCCGTATGCAAGTTGTTGCTTTCACTTGAAATCTTGTCCATTTCAAATAAATGTGAGATAGTTTGAGTGGTATCGGCCACACCATGCCTCAGATTGAGGCGGGGTTTACTCATACACATCAAAAATAACCCATGGATTGTTTTCCTAAATTATCAATATAATATGAATGCATTTGGTAAGTTTTCCGTATGCCAATTTTTGTTTTCACTTAAAATGTTGTCCAATTGAAATAAAAGTGAGACAGTTTGAGTGATATCGGCCACACGGTGCCACGGATTGAGGCGGGGTTGAATTTTACATGTCATAAATGACACATGTATTGTTTTCTTGAAGTATCAATACAATCGGAAATCGTTTTTTTGGTTTTCCATATGCAAGATGTTGTTTTCACTTAAAATCCTGTCCATTTCAATTAAAAGTGAGACAGTTTGAGTGGTACCCACCACACTGTGCCTCAGATTGAGGTGGAATTCACTCGTACATGTCACAAATGACCCATGGATCATTGTCATTATGTATCAAAAAAATATGAATGAGTTTGGTCAGCTTTCAGAATGAAATTTGTTGTTTTCACTTAAAATGTTCACCATTTCAAATAAAAGAGAGACACTTTGAGTGGTAACGGCCACACCATCCCTCGGATTGAGATCAGGTTGACTTGTACACATCAAAAATGACCCATGGATCATTGTCCTAATGTATAAATAGAATGTGAATGCGTTTGGTCATTTTTTCATAGGCCATTTGTTGTTTTATCTTAAAATGTTGTCCAATTCAAATAAAACTGAGACACTTTGAGTGGTACCAGCCACACTATGCCTCTGATTGAGATGGGGTTAACTTGTACACATCAGAAATGACCCATGGATCCTTCTGCTAAAGTATCAATACAATTAGAAAGTTTTTCTTCAGTTTTCTGAATGTCTTTTGTTTTTACTTAAAATCCTATCATTGCTTCCTCTTTTCAATTAGGGTTTTCACTATTCTCTCATCTTCTTCCGAAGCTCTGAAACCCTCTTTTCCACTCTGATTTAGGATGTATCTTAAAGAGAGATTAGTTTGGGATCTGGGAAGTAGAATTAAGAGTGTGATTGTCTCTAGAATCAAGGTAGGTGGTCGGTGCTTGGTACTGAGGTAATAGTAATGGAATGTTGATTAGATTTTGATTTAAGGTGATTCTTGAAGAGAGCATAGATGGGGATCAGTGACCTTATGATGTAGTGATTGGTGTGATGATGTCGGTGATACACAGTTGTGTGAGGTACCTAGTAGAGGATGAGGATATATGTGGCGGCGATTATGCTTGGTATGAGGAGGGTGGGGGATGTCCATGGTCTAGGAAGTAGGGGGTTGTCATGTGTCCATGAAGTAGGGTGGGGGCTGTCCGGGGAGGCTGTCTGGGGGCTTTCTGGGGTGCTGTCCATGGGGCTGTCTGGGGGGCTGTCCGAGGTCCAGGGAGGAGGGTGGGGGGCTATCTGGGGGGATGTCTGGGGGACTACCCAGGGTCGAGGGAAAAGGGTGGGGGGAGGGCTATTCGGGGTCTAGTATGGAGGGTGGGGGGATGTCCTGGGGGCTGTCTGAGGGGTTGTATGGGGTCCAGGAAGGAGGGTGGGGAGGTTGTTCCAGGGCTGTATGGGGTCCAGGGAGGATGGTGGGGGAAATTCGTGGTCCAGGGAAGAGGGTGGGGGGTTGTCTGTGGTCTAGGAAGGAGGTTGGGGGCTGTCCAGGGGGCTATCCGGGGTCTAGGGTGGAGAGTGGGGGGGGGGGGGGGGGGGCTGTCCAGGGGCTGTCTGGGGGGCTGTCTGGGGTCTAGTAATGAGGATGTGGGGGCTATCCTGGGGTTGTCCAAGGTCCAGGGAGGAGGGTGGGGGGAGGGCTGTTCGGGGGGATGTCTGGGGTTTAGGGAGGAGGGTGAAGAGGTTGTGTGGGGGCTGTTCATGGGGCTGTCTGGGGTCCAGGGAGGAGGGTGGGGGGAGGGGTTGTCCAGGGTCCAGTGAAAAGGGTGGGTGATGTCTAGGGAGCAGAAAGGAGGGGGGGGGGGGTCCGGGGTCTAGGGAGGATAGCGGGGGGCTATCCAGGGGGGTTGTCCGCGGGCAGTTCTCGGTCCAGGGAGGAGGGTGGGGGGGGGGGGGGGGGTTGTCTGGGGGGCTGTCCGGGGTTCAGGGAGAATGGTGGGGGGGGGCTATCCGGGGGGCTATCCAGGGTTCATGGGATGGTATTTACATATTTTCAAAGAAAATTCATTCAATGTTAAAAAAATTATTTAATTATATCAACTTCTAATCAGACCACCAATTTTCTAAATTCCACTAAAAAATTAAAATTTCATTAAAATAGTGGGATTTCACAGCAAATCATCAAATCAAGTTTTTTTATTTATAGATAAAAAAATGAAGATAATGTGACCAATCTAATCACACATATATTAAGGCACAAAAAATCAATAAACATCAAAGGTGAGTAATATCAGTCAAAAATGTAACGAATCAATATGTCCCTCATCACCATCACTATCATCACCATACTATTCACCATCACCCTCATTCTAATCTTCTTCTCCATCATCATCTCCACCCTCATCCTCCCCCCCCCCTTGTACTCACACTCGGCCCCCTCATCACCCTCCTCCTCCACCTCAGCCTCCTCCTTGCCCTCCTCCTCCGCCTCGGAATCCTCCTCCTCTGCCTCAGCCTCCACCATGCCATCATCTTGACCACCCCTATAACTGCCTCCTAGTGCAACATATATTGAATTAATCGATGGCATATATTCCTCACAAGCAGTGCTGGCCTCTGGTGGAAGTGTTGGACGTAAAGATTCCATCAGTTTCATAAATGCAGTGTTTGCTATAGCAGACTATGTTGCCATCTCTGTGGCCCTTTTTTTAGCCTGTTTTTCTTATGCCTTAACCTGCTGCAAATCGGTGGCACTAAAACTCATACCTTAATAGGGACAATACCTTGTTAGAACTATACTATTCCTTGGACAGCAGTGTACTCTACCTGGGTGCTCATCTCCCAACACCTGATGTTAGTGATCGTTTGGCCCAAAATTTTTAGGTTCCTGGGCATCAAGGGGCTCTATAGTAACCTCTTACGAATATAAATAGATTATTAAGTTAAAAAATATAGATTAAAATTTTAATTCTAAAAAGTAAAACTTACAATATGCTACAGAATCGGTTCATTAACCGCACTTCCATCTTTCTTCTTTCTACTGAAGCAAAATGGTTTTTCTTGAGGCACACTTCCTTCTATATTCAATTTATGCATCTACAATGACATTTAATTTAGGATACAATAATTAAAAATAGGATACCAAAAAAACAATAATTTCATAACTAAAATTATATAACAATATTAGCAATCGAATAAATTTTGGAGGAAGCAATAAAAATTTAAAGTTGTAAAGAAATATTATAAACTATTATAGCAACTATCTCTCATGATCTAGCATCATAGTATGTTCCAATGTGTGGATATATTTATTAGAATCAATGTTTTTTTAATTCTTTCAGATGCATCCTAAATAAAATTCAATAATTAGTATTAATGAAAAACATGAAAATTTTCATTTAAATACTTCTAATTTGATTAATACTGTAAATTGGCTAGTCGCCCAATGAGTAATCATCTGGCGGTACTATTATAATGGATAATCATCCACAAAAGGGACCACCTCTAACTCTATTCCTACTCTATCAAGCTATCCAATTTACATATTATGCTTATAATCTATCCAAAGCTCGCCTAAATCCTTTAGACGTGCATGTTGAGCACCCTCGCCACAGGGGAAATTAAACCACAGTTGAAACAAAAATATTAATTCATATACACAAAAATATTAATATATTTCATTAAATATAACATATTTATTTACCCATATCTCTTCCCAGGATTTATCCTTGATTTCATTTGGCAGTAGTCTCCATGAGAGCGGGCTGACAGGAATGATGTCAGAGTATTTGGCAAGCGTCACCAAAAAACTCTGATATTGTTGCCCTGATTTTTCAATTATCTGACTATCTTCATTATAATCCACTATCAACTGCGTGTGGTAGTTCCACACCATAGGCATTCCTGTATTCCCTCTACCCCACCTCATATCAGTAGATGTATATATTATGAAAGAAACAAATATTTAATCAATACATGTTATAATGAAAATAAATAATGGTGTAACAATTTCTCATGTTTGTATAAGTATACCTGTGGTTTTATGATCAATGGGCACTGCTGGATCTACAGAAACTGAAGGAAAACCCTGTATAGATGGAGTGAGTACCAATGTATGCTTCGTAGGGACAGACTCTGGTAGAGTAGGAGTCGAAGAAGATGCAATATAAAGGCCCGAGAGATCGAAGTAGTAGTAAAAGAAGATGACAAGGATGGCTGGCCAAATGCTGGATGGGGAGTGGGAATCATCATCGGATATGATACAGATAGGTTAGGAGGGTTAGATGTAAAGGGTGGTGAAAACATGGGTGGCCTAAATATGCCATGTGTCCCTAATGGCACACCAAGATCAGAATGTGGGATGGATGGTATGTCAGTGGGAGGGGTGGGGTCTAATTAGTTATGCCGACCAGATCATCTAGCTCCCGTACCCCCCCCCCCCCCCCTCGTATGAACACCTCGAGTACTAGGACCACTACTTGGATGCTCATCAAATAATTATTGCCTAATAGATGGATCATGAAATAAAATTTTAAAAAAATTAATCACATTACATTATATATAATTTAAATAAATATATTTGAAAAAAATACTCACTGCAGGCACTAGTGGTTGAATGCCCAGCTCGGTCATGCGATGATTTTTGTCCATAACATGCTTCTGTCGCCTCTCTTCAATTGGTTTTATTTCATGAATTTGAAAACAAATGTGGAATTAAATATAAAAGGATAACTAATGTGTAACCCAAAAAAACAAATAAATGAGTGGGAATAGGGGGATTCATGAATAATTTAACTATCCATTTTTTAGGAGACCTTGAACAAATATATAATGATGTTAATAAATCATACAAGATGTAATAAAGAAATTTAAATTTTATCGGATGATTATTTACTAAGTGTCATCAGTCTATTAAATTTATGGAACATTGATTCTACCCGATTCATATGTGGAAAAGAAATTGTCAAAATTAAGGAAAAATTTAATTTCATTAGCTCAAGTAGATGATGCAGGTTTCAATATTAAATCAATTTGAATAGAACCAACCTCAACAACCCAACTTTAGGTAATCCAAAATAATTGAGAATATGAATGGATGATTTTATATATATCCCACCACAACTCCAGGTTCACAGTCAACTCTAAAAATTGAGCTATTAGAGTCATCAAAAGAAATAAATGGATTGATTCCAATGGCAGCAGTAATGGTGTCAATTCCATCATCACCATCATCAAAAATATGTCCTGGAATTACTTCAACTATGACCCAAAATTCATGTCAAAGTTGGTCTTTGACATAAATTTTTTTTATCCATAGATGCCAATACATATGGTTCTTCGGTAGGAATATTTAAAGTCATATTAGTTACTTGAAATCCACAATCATCAATAAATGTTCTATGTCTCATCATCGAATCAAACCAATGTAATTTCTTCATTGTGACTCGTCCATGAAAGTAATAATCCAACATTATTATTTTTTCAACAACTCTATAATAACCCACGTTTTCAAATCACAGTCTACTATCTGATGCACTAGAATAACAATCTGTTGTGGCAGTAAACATAACACCATTATGTTGTGTTCTCATGTTCTTTGCTCGTTTAGTGACAATAAATTTTTACCCATTGATAACAATTGATTAACTGTCACGAACCACAGTATTATGACCTAAAGCCAAAGCTATTATTCCCTTAGAGGCAGAGTCAACTGGAAATCACAAAAGCTGAAATATAAATAAATATTAAACTTAATTAAATATTAATTTAATTATTTTAAACAATAATATTTTTACCTTCAATTTTAACCATGAATAAAACTCTTTTCTATGAAAAGTCTCCCTCATTCTCAAAGATAAATAACGATGCTTTCAGTTTATCATTTTTTTATCTTTCTTATAAATAAAAAAATATGATTAGTTTAATAGATATATATATATATATAAGATATACATATTAAATTTAGTTACCTGATTTAGTCATCGAACAAATCACGGTTGAACAAAACTGTGCGATGTTCCATCTCCCTCTCTTTAAGGCTTAATGCCTTCAATGTATATGATCCAAGAAATCATCCTATTTGAGGATGTGCAGGAAAAATTAGTTCAATTTGATCCTAAATTTTTTTCATTTCTCATTGGTCTGTTCATTCTTGTAGTAAGATATGACAAATACATTGAGCAGAAATCCATACATTCTTGTGACAAGTAACCATTCACGATAGAACCTTTGGGATGATTACTGTTTCAAACATATGAATTTAATGTGTACAAATTTCTTTCAGTTGGATACATCCAACTCAAAGAAAAAGGTCATCCGATAAGTATTTCAGTGGGAATATGGACAGTCAAATACAGTATGCATGTGAAAAATTATGGAGGAAATATTTTCTCCAACTCACACAAAATTAATGGGGTATCTATCAACAGTTTTTGCAAGAAAGACTTAGACAACTTCTTAGAAATAAGATATCTAAACAAATGGAACACCTGAATAACATCACCCTTACATAATTGGACAAAAGATGATGGATTTGTATTGGAATCAACTCATGCAGAAGAATTTGATAATCATGTGTCTTCAAAGATTTTAACCTCAACTCTGTTCTATTAACCCGTTTAGATAAATTTCTTGTATAGTCATCAGGAACTCTAATCGTCAATAATACATCCATAAATTGTTTTTTCCCATAGGTTTCATCACATAAGAAGCACATAAAACTTTCCATTTATTTTCACTTATATGCACAAGATGCAATTCTGGTCTGATGCCCCAATCCACCTAGTCACGCCGAGACTGTAAATCATTTTTTTTCTTTACCTTAACATTTAGAAGTATTGAAAGAAACATTTCGCATATATTCTTTTTAATGTGAATTATGTCTACGAAATGACATAAAAAATCGGTTTACCAATAAAGAAAATCAAAAAAGATACTCCTCTTCCCTGAAATGTAACAGGTTTTAGTGGAAACTTTCTTTATATTTATAGATTTCATTTGACCCTTCCTGAATGAAAAATAGAAATCTTTCAATTCATTAAGCACATTGGTTCAAGACATACATTGAGGTGAATTATCAGTCTCTATGGTATTATCAAATCTTCTACGATTATTCCTATATGGATGGTTAATTGGTAAGAATCGTCGATGTCTCATAAAATTAAAACTATAGTGATGTTTTAGTCTTCTAGATCATGTATTCTTCATACAAATAGGACATGACAGTTTTTCCTTCATGATCCATTCCAACATCATTGCATAAGCCTGAAAATCATTTATCGTCCACATAAGCGTTGAAAACATATGAAATATATCTTTAGAATATGCATTGTATGTGCGCACACCCACATTCCAAGGAATTTTAAACTCTTTTATTAATTGTTGCATGTATACGTCAATATCAATGTCGGGATAAAAAGGTACAGATATGAGTATACTCATGAAAGTGAATGGTTTTTTCACACACAACCATGGGGGATGATTATAAATGTGTGTCAAAATTGGCCATGTGTTGTGTGAAGTAGGCATATTCCCAAACAAATTAAATCCATCACATGAAAGACCCAACCTCGCATTACGCACATCAGCTGGAAAACAGGATATCGGGCATCAAATATGTGCCATGCAAATCCATCTGCAGGGTGAACCAACTCATCAGTAGTATTGTTTATCTCAGTATCATGCCATCTCATTTTTTTGATATTTCATCAGTCATAAAAATATTCTAGAGTCTCAGGATCAATGGAAAGTTCCACATTACATTCTATGGCACGCAGGATGGTGTTCCATAAGATTTTTACTTCTAGTGGGTTGTGCCACATTTTATACAATCATTTTATTCAACAGTTTCCTCCCATAATAAATTGGAATCTTTCGAGCTAGCATGAATTTTGTTTCTTTAAAATCCAAGTTGCTCAACTAACTTTCATGCCATATAGTGGTTTTAGGGAATATCTACATCATTTAGAAGTAAATACATCAAGAAGTTAATAATGTAATCGATTGCTGTATTTGAAATATCATACATTGTTTTCCCATTAAACAATCGAATTAAAAATTCTTACTTTTTCATTTTACCGCACTGTCAATATACTGGATTCATGGTAGCATCAGTCAATTTTTTCACCCAGAAAATATCATCATTTTCATTAGATGCATAATCTGTCCTCATATCGAAGTCTTCTTGAGTCAAAATCCTTTCTTTTTCATGATGAAGCATAAATGGAGACTGGTCATCTAAAAAATTCTATATTCTAGTCCTTTCATTTCGATCATCAGCAATTTGAGCTTTCATTTTCCTCACATTATGATAGTAAAAAATAGTAGTTTTATTGAAATCCATATTTGGTTATGTGTTAACTGACTTCTTCACTGCTCGACCAAGGTCTACCAACACAATTATATCATTGGCAGTGTATACAACCACTATCTGAAGCATTGTAAAATGAAAAATCTAAAAATCTATTCAATTTTTTTTGAAAATAGATTGAGATCCAATAATTCTCATACCTAAAAATTCTATCCATTGTGTAAAAATAATTTTTATAAGTCATTTCGTCATAAGTAATTCAATAAGATTGAAGTTTAATCAGAAATATATTTAAGTAAATGATAATGCAAGGAGTTTCTAGTTTATGTAGATAACTATTAAAACAATGTAAAGGTATACTAATTAATTCAGTTATGTGTGCCTAAATATGAGGTGAGATGTTTTTTGTAATTTTTTCATTTATCACATACCAAGAAGACATCATAGACATGATAAAACATTGTTCAAGATATAACAAATTGAAGTATTTTCATGAAAGATGTAGAATGTGTAAAGAGATTTTTTTAGATATGTTATTGATGCTAAAAAAGGAAATATTGTGAAAAGTTAGTACATTTCATAACACCCAAACTAAATTCCACAAAAAATACCATATCACCCCTTTAAAACAAATTAAAACCAGCTAAATAGAGTGGCTCTGAAGAATTCAAATCAAGTTGATTCATATAATTATGAAACATGAATTGTAAAATGAAAATAGAAAACAAATCAAACTACACTTATTGGTTATGTCATGCTACACATGTCACCACCTGGTTTAGGTGAAATAAAAATATAAACAAAGCATCATAGATGAAAAACATTAAAACTAAGTTAAGCCTTACATATTTGGAGTGTGGAACTAAAAAAATTATTGACTTCAGAAGGCTTTACAGGCAGGAAGGAGTTCCCATCCTATGTAAAGAGAGAGGCCTCTAGTTTCGAATTCAAGGGAGACTTACCCAAGGCTATCTAAATAATAATCACTATGAATACAAGGTATATTTTCCCAAGGTATTAAAAACCAAATCATCAGGAATCCAAGGGGGTGTCGAAATAGAATTAAAATATATGTTTTTAACATGGATCCTTGGTTTGTTTCATTAAGGAATTCCAAATCATTAATCAAGGAACAAGTACTCAAAAATTATATGAAAATTTATTTATATTCATTTTCAATAGGTATCATATAAGAGGCACATGCCTCAGGTCCCATTATGTGTTATAGGTATCCCAAATCATTCACTCATGTTCAATAACTCATTCTTGGCACCCCTATGGTCATACCTTTCATTACCAAATTAGTTCCCCAAGTGAAGCGCACCCCATGGGTGGATAAAGTTTAGGGTTATATACTATTAGGTTGATCATGGATTGTAATGAGGTTTAATTTCATAAAGTATAGACAAAACCATTTATTTTTAAATTTTATATTAATAATAAAGTATGTCAATGATACTTAACATTATAAATAACACAAAACTATGATACTTTGAAGGGATAGTTTATAAACCATATTCTATATACTCACAGACATCTACCAATCAAGTATTAGTCATTGATTTAATATCAAATAGTGTGAATCATAAAATTTTACAAAATCCCTAGAAATAGGGAATAATGATAGTTATCTTTCTAGATAGTGAAATAAATGGACAAATCATGAGTATACAAGGATATCCTTAAAACTAGATCTAGGGGAGGGCGTTGTCCAAGAGGGTGGGGTGGTGTCTAGGGGGTTTTCCAAGGGAGTGGGGGTTTCCATGGGGGGGTGGGTGGTGTCTATGGGAGTTGACCAAGGGGGTGGGGTTGTCCGGGGGGGTGCCTTGGGGGTGGGGGTGTCTAGGGGGGATGTCCAAGGGTGGGAAGACTGTCCAGGGGGTGGGGTGGTGTGGTGTCCAGGGTGGATATCTAGGGGGTGGGGGCTGTCCAAAGGGGTGGGGTGGTGTCTAGGGGGGATATCCAAGTGGGCGGGGGTGTCCAAGGTGGTGGGGGTGTCCAAGGGGTGGGGTGGTGTCCAAGGGGGTTGTCCAAGGTGGGGTGGGGGTGGACAACTCCCTTCCCTCCCTAGACAGCCCACACCCCCCTCCTAAGTGAAATATGCATAAGCAAATCAACATCAATTTTCTTATCCCATACGTCCATATACCATACCACCCAAGGAATACCGTATAACTCAGAAATATCATAATGTTATACACAATCCCATAAGAAAAAATTGATATATGGCCAATATCATCAGCCACCCTTATCCAAATACCAATATAACACCCCTCTAGGTTATAACTATACCCCATAGGCCACAAGGAACTCCCATAACAATTTCCCACTTACCCAACTCACTCAATAATATAACCCCAAAGAGTCACTTAGACCATTATCCCTTTCAAACACATTCCATGTACTACATGAATAAAAAAACTAAGGATGTCACCATATATCTTCTTATGAAGAGGTGTCACTACAAAAATTCTACCAAAATAAAACCACACTAAGACAACATCATAAATTTATCAATAAAGACAACAAGATAAATAATTCAAATCAATGAAACAGGTTATCACATTATACATGAAATCGATGAATCATATTTCTACTACACTATACATGAAATCCCCCATAAAAATAGATTAATTATACAACCAATACCTCTCATAATTGAGATAACATAACCCACAAAAAATAGAACCATAATTATTCAACACCTCAAATGGGTCTTCAATATCCCCATGGCACACTAGAATGCCTTACTATAAAAATAGAAAGGATTCCACTAGAAGGAACCTATACCCAAGACCCCCATCACATTAAATAATATAAAACCTCACTCTCATGATCAGCTCTTATAGAAGCATCTTGTGGTAATGGAACATGATTGGAGAAATAGAAATACAGGAAGAAGCAGACCATGCGGATCTCGTTTAGGCAAAATAAAAATAGATAACAAACAAAAATAAATGCAAGAAATTCCACTTACAGATTAGAATTGTAGAAGTAATGAATTACCTGATTGAAGAGAGAGCTTAGATAGATACCTTTGGGTGAAGAGAGAGTGTCAGTAGCGAGCATTGATTAGGTTTAAGGATTTAATCAGTTGGATGGATTCTGGAGGCCTGCTATTTAGGGGAAACTTTCCCAACAGTTAGGTAAACCTTTTGGGAAATATTGTATTTACCAACAGTTTTAAAAAATCATTGGTATATATATATTTTCCAAGCCTTTCCCAACATTTTGAGTAAAAAATTAGAAAAAGATAATTCTCATCACATTATCCCAACGGTTTGAAGAAATCGTTGGGAAAAATTAATTATACCAATGGTTTATTCAAACCGTTGGTATAAACATGTTTGAGAAAAAACAATTTTCTAGTAGTGGGTAACCAATATCCATCCAATGGTAAGATGTTTTATTTATAAATAGTTTCATAATTATACTAAAATTCACCCAATGTTTTCAAATCCAGATGGAAACCATAAATATTAGAACAAAATGTGTTCGGAAATATATTTCTCTTCTAATATGGTTGATGTTGGGCCCTCAAATGAATTGGTGATAGATCCATGGAACTACTATTTTTTGAAGGTCGAATTGAGATCCAGGTACCATCAACAGAAGGTGATGGAGGATGAAATTCTAAAGACATCATTTCAAACTAGATGTGGGTACTATGAAATTGTAGTTATGTATTATGGATTTTCTAATGCACCTATTGTATTTATGGACCTTATGAATAGGATTTTTCTTAATTTCATGGACATGTATTTTGTTATGTTTATTAATGAAATTTCAGAATATTCTTAAAGTTAAGAGGAACATTAAAGACACCTATCGATTGTTTTAGAAACATAAAAATAAAAAAAATAGTATGATAAATTTAGAAAGTGTTAATTTTGGTTTCAATAAATTTCATTCCTTGTACATATTATTTCTAGACATGGAATAATTTTTTACCCACCTAAACTAAAAGTTTTTGAAGAATAGAAAACAACCTAAAATATCAAAAATATTTAAATGTTTCTTGTATGAATAGGTTTCTAATGATAATTTATTGAAAAAATTTCTTTATTTTCTAGCCCACAAACTATGTAAACTAAAAAAATAGCTAAATTCATCTAGAAAAAGGAATTTTTTTTTCAGGAAATGAAATGAAGATTAGTAAATGTTCTAGTTTTGGCCTTTCCTTCTAGAAATAGAGAATATTTCATCTACGTTAATACTTTTCAAAAGGAATTGGGTGTGTCCAAGTGTAGAATAATCATATAATTTCATTTTCTTTATGCCAGTTCAAACCACATGAGTTAACGTACCCTACACATGATTTAGAACTAGCACTTGTGGTTTTTTTCATTCGAAACATGCAGGAATAATTATATGGAGTAAATAATGAAATTTATATTAATAAAAAATATTTAATGTTTATATTATCTTCAATATAATGGAACTTGAGATAGAGAAGATGGACATAACTAATCAACTATTATGATTGCAAAACATATTAGTATCCTGGAAAAGAAAACAATGTGGTTAAAACATTTTGTTGAAAAAATATGGCCATATTGACAATGATTTATTTGTAATATGACCCTTTGATTATAGATTTGATGATTTTTCCGGAAAAGTTGTGGATGAAGGTACATAACCTTTTTTTATTTTTTAGTATAGTAAACATTGTCCGAACGAATTAAGAAATATTAAAAAACAGGATCCATCTTTGCTAGAAAATAAAGAACCTGTTTACAAGAGTAAGTTTCATGATTTTAATATTGATAAAGAATGTTTTTTATGATTTTGGAAAAAGATTTTGCATGCATTGTGATTTTAATTGGTGGAATTATTTATTGTGATAAGCTCATAATTTTCAATTTTCTAATATTCTAGGTGGCACAAATATATATAGAGACATTCAAGAGTAATATTTGTTGGGTGGAATAAAAAGAGATATTCCTTTCTTTACTATGAATTACTTAACTTGTCGGCATGTTAACGTAGAGGGGAAATTATGGAAGGGATTGCTTCCAACTTTTCTAGTACTAGAGTGGTAATATGAAAATATATCCATAGATTTCATGGTGGTATTTCCAAGAACATTATGAGGTGAGAATATGATTTGGGTTGTTATTTATAAAATAACAAAAAATATGAATTTCCTTATAATTTATGATAAAATGTCATTAGGTCATATTTATTGAATATATATAAAGTATATATTTAAGCTATATGTATTGAATCTCTCCATTGTATCATACTGTGATCAAAACATCACATCAAATTTTTTAAATGACTTCAAAAGTCATTGGGAATTGAACTAAATATCAGAACTATTTTTTATACTCAATCTAATGGAAAGTATGATCAAACTATTCAGACCATGTAAGTTATTGTTTTTTCTTTTCCAATGGATTACTAGGGTATTTGGGATCAATATATTTATTTGGTTTAGTTTTCTTATAAAAACAATTTTCATTCTAGAATATATATAGAACCACTTGACTCATTATATGTAAAGTGATATCAAACACCAATATTTTGTGATGATTTATGAGAATGGAAGTTGATGGGACCAGATTTTGTAGTTGAAATGGTGTAGAAGGATAAATTGATTCAAAAACATATATTTACAACCCAGATTAGGGAAAATTATATGGATAAATAGATTAATGATATTTTTTTTGAGGTAGGTGATCAAGTCTTTCTCAATCTGTGCCCATAGAAAAGTGTTATGTGTTTTGGTAAAAAAGGAAAGATATTTCTATAGTTTATTAGACTATATAAAATCCTAAATAAATTAATATCACTTTCCTACTGATTGTATACCCCCTGATTTTATCTCAGGTACACAACATTTTCCATGTTTCATTGTTAAGGAAATATGTGCATGATTCATCTCAAATTTATTCCCCTGAAGTAGTTCAGTTAGAACCTAATATTTCTAATAAGGTAAAACCATTTCAGATTCTTGACTATAGAGAATAAGTATTTTAATATCATTTTATTCCCTAGGTTATGGTTTTATGGAAAAACATATTGTTAAAGTGGTAACATGGGGATCTGAATATTCTATGATAGAAAGATATCCCCACTTGTTTAATAAGATAATAAAAAATAACCAACATAATTATAGAATATGTCATTTAAAAATTTATTAATATTAATTACATAGTTACATTCAATATGAAAATTTTAAATATATCTTTTAAATAAAAAAGGAAATAGTTCTAATTAAATGTTTTTATTATAAGGTACTATGTAAAATATTAATTTCTATATTTTAGAATTTAAATTTTTAAAATTAATATAATTTTTTAAATTATCATATCAAAATTAACTTAGGGTTAAACTATTTTATTTCCTAGAAAATATTTATTTTTCAATGAATAATGAGAAATACTTATTTTTTCCTAAAAATGACTTTTCAACTAATTAATTAATTTAACAGTCCCATTATTTTTTTTAATTTAATTTAAATTAAACTAAGTATTATTAATATATATTTAATAAACTTAATTTAATTTTAATCAAAATTATATTGTATTTTAGTACATGTTTTTTTTGGGCTTAAAAACATATTTTTCTTAAAACTATTTTAAAATGCATATTGTTTATCCTTTTTAATTAATAAAAATAATTATTACTGGGTAATATTTTAAATGAAATTTTTATATTATATATCCTTAAATATTAATTTAAATTAATAAATTTATTTTTATTTTTATTATCCATAGAGTTAATATATAGACATCTTTTTAAGGAAAAATACACTTCTTAAAAACCAGCTTTCCTGCCATGCCTGCGGGATTGATTTTAAACTAAAATTTTCTACATATGTGAATATAATTTCTAAAAATGGATTCCATATTTGGAATAATCATAATTTATATAATCAAATAATTTCAAATTAATATTTTACTAAAATGGATAGTGTAAACGATAAATACTAATTACAACAGTGAAGGTATAAAATGGACTTATAGTGTGTTCAACAAAAAAGGATAATAGTTAAAATGACCTAAACACCTGTAAATAACCCATTTGATAGGAATATACATTTATTAATTCTTATAGATTCTATAATCGCATGTTTTAGTGGATTCTGGCATGATATAAACATGGGTATGACTGAATCTTTTCAAAAAAATCACAGGTGCTCCACTCACCTCACTTATAAAAGTTCACCCTTATCCTCTATTATTCACACCTTAAAACCTATTCCGTTCATCAAATACCTACCCAAAATCCTTCAATAAATCCTTAATACCATCCAAGAAGCATTATTTGGTATTAAGGAAAACTGACAAAATATTTGGGCACAAACCTAAGAAGTATACCCGAATAAGTGGTAACGTTCATCAAAGATCATTTTATTTTATTTCCTCCTCCATGTAATTAAATTATTATTATACCAATATGGTATAATAACATCTATATAATAAATATAATATGTTTTTTATTATATTCATGACCTACTACCACCTACACTTCCATAAAATGGGTTATGAATTCATTATTCATGTCTACTGCAGACTACCACCTCATGAGCTGATATCAACCATTTTTTCATTACCACCTCTCACAATTGGGTATAATGGTGTATCTAAAGTATATAAATGATATTTATTAAATAAATATACCTATTAAATAATTATATCATATATAATTATTTTACATCCCATTTCATAGGGGATACGATGACATCGCTCATGTGTAAGGTGGACAACCACCTCACGAAGCGCTGTGAATCCTTTTTTAATAATGTTATAAATGAAAAGTAAAAAGGGTAAATAAAATAAATATATGTAAAATAAATAAAATAATTATTATATTGATGAAACATTAATCAGTATTCAATGATATTATATCATTTTCATTCTTTCACTGTAAAATGGTATTTTTGTCCATTGACGTGCGTAATACCGCCTCCATGAAGCGATGTGATTCCTTTTTTCATAACCATGTCACAATAATTATATATATATGGTATTTTATTTATGGTATTATTATTATTATTATTTAAATATAAAATATTTCTTAACTTCTTTCAATAATTTTCATTGATAAATGGAAACAATACTCATGCGTATGTACAACCTATCGTTTGAATTTTCACAACTTTAGTTCATTTTTCATAACGATCATTCTTGATTTTTTAAAAATTATAATTTATTTATAAATATTATAATTATAAAATTATTATTATTTTATATATGTTCAAATAATATCCTTTTGACTATATTCTACCTACCATTGTCATTTTTGACACATAAACTGAATGTGGTCAAAACATCTAACGTAAACATAATTGATTAAGTAATTATAGATAACAAGATAATAAGTAAAATTAAAGTAATAATAATCTTGAATATTTTTCTTAGGAAATGAAATAATTATCATATGATTATTATCCAATAATTCAAAGTCACACATGACTTCTCAGACTCAGTGTAAGGGACATTGTCTCACTTTCCTTTTGTTGAGGCATATTTTTGATGTTTTTCACCTATATTATTTTATGAGTTGTATATACCAACCCTTAGACATGTTATATCATGATTTTTTTTATTATTATGGTATTTAATGACTTTTTAATGTAATTACTTCAGGGGCCTTATGATTTTAATATTTAAATTGTGATAAGGTGCTTTTCTTTAAAATAAATCCACTTTTAATGTTTTCCTTCAAACTATATTTTTCTTATGTGTTCATAATCATAAAATGAATTGGGAAATTATTTTAGATGGACAAAAAATATTTATATAGTCTATTTTAATTTATTAAAATTTTATTCAAAAGGTATATTTTTACATGTTTGAAAGTTAACATTTTGAAAAATGAAAAATCAAATGTTATATTTTTAATGTATTCAGAGACAAAAAATTCCTATTACCTTGAATGTTATTTTATTCTAGATTTTTTTTGACGATTTTATTTTTTATTAAATTTAAAAACTAATTTTCATTTTTAGGTATTTTTTATTGAAAATGTTTTTCAAATTAAATAGGTAATTTGATATCCTAGATTGATTTGTATACAAGTTTAAAAGATTTTTTCATAAATTTAATGATGAAAAATGAAACAATAAAATTGTTTAAATGGGTTGTGGTTATTAGAAATTATATACCCAATCTCCCACCTTCAACTACACTATTTGAAGATGATAATATATATAAGACTTCTTCCTAGACTTAACAATATCCATATGATTTATAATCAGTTGTACTTACTCTAAAGTCTCTTCAATGAGACGAGGTCCCAATAGAGCTTCCTCACATACCTCTTACCAACACAGAGATAAAAAACATGACCTACTATAAATGGACTCATTTTAATCCATCTGAATCAGTTCATGGAAAATATTATTTTATTAAAAATCAAATTGAGGTATATACTTCTCCCATGAACCTCCAAAATCAAGGATACATACCTGAAGAAGGTCTTCAAACACATGTATCATCATCTTAGAGTACCAACATGTTTGAGGGAGTTATGATATAATCAAGAGAACATGTAATCCAAGTGCCTCAAAAAAACCCCTTCCATAAACATGATGTAAAGAAGGTGTCTCGGTCAGAAATGATAGAATGGGGATCACTATGAAGACACACAATCTACAAGATATATACCTTTCCATTTTCATCAAAAGAGAATGTCTCCTAGATAGTTTGAAAATGTGTGACCTCGGATAAGATATCACTGATCACGCATACTACATTGCTACCTCAAGGGGATATTGGTTATCCCTTTATTAAATCTATGGTTATGTTGTTCCATTTCTAATGAGTAATTTATAGAGGTTTTAGAGGTCCCATAAGATGTTGGTGTTCCACTTTCTCCTATATAAAGGTGGAACACATCATGATGAAACCTACTATCTAATTCTTCATACATGGCCACCAATATAGATGATGCATTTTTCGGTACATCATGGTAATCTCGGGGTGAACGTCCCAAAAAAATCATGATATTCCCACATCAACTATTCCCATATATCAGAAGGAACCCAAACATGCTCATGGAAGAGATTGATCTCATTTTCACTAAAAATACAACAATGTATTGTGTTTTTTACTAAATAAACTCTCCCTTAAGATGAGTCCCTCGGGAGATGATATTTTCCTAATCTGAACCCACTCTAAAAGAGGTTATTTCACTTCTATAGCTACTAAAAAAAGCAATGTGTGTTGTTCATAAACCTCCAAGTGCATCTCACAAAATAGACCCATCAACTAAAACTCACTGCTGGACTCCTGGATGGTCTGTGGATGAGTGTTCCAGTTCATGGCATCAACCACTATATTACCCTTACTAACTATATAGAAAGATCAAATTCAAATAACCTCAAGTATTTAAACTAGTTGTGCTACCTTAGATTCAAGCCTCACTATGTGGATATATATTTAAAACTTTTGTGATCTATATGAAAATAGAACATCTCACCAAATAAGTGGTCCCTACAATAATGTAATTCATGAACCATAGTTGGTTTTCGATTTCACTCATAGGGTAGTTTCTCTCATAAGGACTCCGCTAGTGGGAGTTGTACGCTATAACCAAAACATCCTACAATAGAAATATTACTAGACCAATTCTTGAAGCATCACAATAAACACTATAGATCATTCTCATTTATGGAAGAATTAGTATTGATGCTAAATCTAGTCCCCCATTCAACTAATGAAAGGAAGTCTCAAAAAATTCATAGCAACAGAATTTTATACCCCTCTAATTTTGGGGAATAAGAGTCACTTCTATGAATGATAAATCCTGAATGAATCGCCTATAATAGCAAGCTAACCCCAAGAGGTTTTGTATATCAAAAAAATTATTGGATACTCTTAAGAAACCATAGTTCTCACCATCTATGGGTTAGCATATATTCCCACCTCTCAAATGATATTACCCAATAAGTGATAATTATTGATCCAAAAGTGTCATTTTCTAAGATTCACATAAATTTGGTTCTCTCTCAGTGTATTCATCATAACATCAATATGGTTAGCATCGTCATGTTAAGAGTGGGAATAAACTAAGGTAACTTCTATGAAGTCTACCATAAATGGATCCAAGTACAGATGGAAAACCCATTTCATCAAGGCCATAAAGACAGATGGTGTGTTTATAAGGCTGGATGGATTTACCAGATACTCATAAAATCCATAACTCCTTCAAAAAATTTGTAAGTGGTATTTTTTATGGTGTCACATGAACATGATGGTAGCCTAGACTTAAATAGATATTAGATAAAACTATCACTCTTTAAATATGGTCGAAGAGGTCATCTATAAAAGTTCTTAGAAATTAGTTCTTTACCATATGTTAGTTCAACCATCTGTAATCCACAAAAAAATGAGGGTATCATTTGAATTATTCAAAAAAAGTATAGGTGAACTCCAAAAAGAAGTATTGGGTTATATAAAGACCTTTTCCTATAGATCATTCAGTTTCATCTTGAGTTTTTGGAGTTTTGTAGGTTTCATCTAGTAGGGTGGAATGGAAAATAGTTCCACCATTACACTAGCTCAATAGTTAACTCTACCTCTATCACAGATGGTAAACCATTGAAATCATTCTGGAAAATATCCTTGAAACAATTCATAATAGGAGATAATTTAACAAGGTGTAATCTCTAATATCACAAAAATACACTCACCATATTGGGTATTACCATATCCATCGTAGTATTCTAAGGTCCATCTCGACTCTCCTAGATATGCCATTCACCCTTATGAACATAAGTACTACCATCAGGTGATGTAAATGATAACTTATAGTGATAGAAGTAATCATGGAAATGATAAAGAACAAGAAAATCCATTCCAAGAATTACATTGAAGCTAATAAACCCATGTATAAGGAAACAACATAAGAAATTTTACCCACTTATCTCAAGGGGGAACTTAGAGCACTAGCATATGCACTTTCATTGAACTTATAGTGGTGTATCATGAGTCATCACTCCAAAAAATTTCTCTATTACAAGGTCCATAATTTCCAAAACCATAAAAGATATACAAGAGTGTGATAAACCTATATTATAAAATTAAATAAATAAAGTGGAGGCTAAAAAATAGTACCTCGTATAGTAGAAGGGCATAAAATATAATCTTGAATAGTAGGTTACACTTCATAGATATGGATCGAACTGCGACCGTGAGATGCTGTCTAAAAACATGATAATGCATTCTCTACTGTAGTATAGACTTTGAGGAATGACTACATTATTTATGACCACCTCCTTGTCCTGATAAGATTGTTGAATATAAACTCTTTTCCTGATGTTTATTTTCATACCCCATACATGAAATTAGTGTCAGTACGGATCCCCTCTCACTAGTCTCTAGAGGAAAAGATCAACCTAAGTGATGAAGGTGACCCATACAACCATAAGATAAACACTAGATTGGGTTCCTTTTTCACTAAGGGTTTTTATGTTATAACTATACACACTGGTGACACACCACATCTCTTCTTGTTCATATAATATAGTTAGAATTACCCTCACATGCTCCCATGAATTGACATTTTATACTACAAGAATAACCATAAACCTAGTTCAAAACTGAACTCCCATGGAACACATTTTCATCTTCAATCATGTTATATATTGTAATATGGGTTTTTTCACAATCTTTGATATGGTGTTAAACTGGAAATAGTTCAAATTTGATCAGATGATGTACACAAGCCTATCCTCAAATCATCTCATAGTCTTCAACTACTCACCAATCAAAGATAAAGAAAAAAATTGAAGCATGGTGAAGATAGAATAATGGTCTAACATATTCATATTACATTGTTGATGATTCATTAACTCACTTGTGTGGTATGATATTAGGATATGTGGAAAGAAGTGATAATAGAAGGTCATTTGGTTGTATGCCCAAACCATACCCCAATGATGATCTGCCTGAGAAATGACACCCCACAAACTCTTGTTGGAGTCATGTACTGTGTAGGTATCAATAAGGACCCTATGATCTAGAAGCATCTAAAGATGTTCAAAGATAGATAGAATGGACAATATCCATCACTCAACAGCCTGAGGTATTCTATCTTAAAAAATGGTGTGCGGATGCTTCTACTAAAACTCTTGAGTCAACTCTGCCATAGTAGGGGAGGATTGAGGAGAACCTTCTAATGACTACATAATGCGTAAGAAGATATGAAATAATTAAGCATTGGCACCAAGTGGAGGATCAACGGGTGGTTCCTTAGGTGGCACTGCATGAGGTATTATTAGTGGATTAGGGCCCACCACCTCCAGAGCATTCTCATCATCTTTTTCAGGGTGTATGACACAAGTACTTCACAGTGACATAAATCTATAATTTAAAATTTTCCATCTCATCAAATATTCAAATAAAGATAAATAAAGTGATAAATTAAGTATCATGCCCAATATCATCATATAAACATCTCACAACTCTCCGCCTACTTGTAAATCTAGGTCATGGTGATAAAGAAGAACAAAGAGGATCATGGGAGACACAACCTTGTACCAACTACTATGGTCAGGTTAGGGTCCTGGCCTCACATGAAACAAAAATTTTCTTGATATATGGAGTGTCAAATGCACGGTTTATAGGGTAACACCATTTACTTTTCAATTAGAATACCCATTTAGTGTTAAAATTTTCATTTAAAACATTAGTTTATTGAAGTTTATTATTATTGATTTTTTATAGATATATCAATCTTGTTAATTGTATCACCAATTCAAATTTTATGAAAAACTATAGGCATTATAAATTGAAATTTTCACATCAAGTAATTATGATATGACCTTTACATCTAGTATCAAGATCTAATAGGTTATGTATAGAGATTTGATTAAATTTTTTCCATTTTCAATTTATATAATTACTTTCCACATAAAGTTCAATTTCTATTCATCAATAAAACTATAGAACATTTGATCTTATTGAACCGATGTTTCATTGCTCGAACATGGAATAATTAGTTGATTAGTGTGTAATAATTAATATATGTGGTAAAAAACAATCTAGATTGATGTTTTCACATTAATTAGGCAAATTGTGTGATCCCCACATAACACGATAGCACTTCATTACAAAAAAAACAAGGACCAACAATATGAAGAGTAAATACAGAAAATGCCCCCAGAAATTTTGATACGGTATGTCATAATGCCTAATATTTAAGTTATATGGTCCCTAGTATTATGCATGAATAGATATAACCTCAACTCATCTATTCAGGAAAAAAAATGAAATCTCATCATAATCATATTAACAATAATAACAACATAAAAAATCTGTATCAGTCAATAGTGAAATACTTAAAACTATAATAGTGCAAAAAATAACAACATTAACCCATCTAAGGTAGTTTAGGTTTCCCCTATACTTGGGTAAGAAACTCCTATGAATAGGCTCATTACCAAATCCCAGTAGTAATAGTCTCTTATCTAATACCACTTTGTATCATCCCACACTAGGATACACTTAGCCATGCCCCATGATGGTGGTCCACAAGACCTAAAGCTTGCCTCACCATATGCGATAGGTTACTGATTGGCAGTGAGATCCTATGGTGTTTCTATGGTAGACTATTACCTCATAGATCAGAGTGGGTCATAGTTGTTTATAACAAATAAGAAATAACCTAACAAATAATAACTGATATAAAATAGTAGAAAAGAAATAATAAATCTTTCAATTTAAATGACATGAAGAATTTGAATAATAAACCAAACAAACAAAATATTATGATGACCATGTCATGTATAAATAAAAAAAATAGTTTATATGGGATATAAGGGTAACATGAAAATACCACATGTTGTAAAAAATAAAAAAAGTCAAAAATCTTATACTACTAGCATTATGAGAATCGGCTCAATCCCTTGATCCCATGCTCCATCCTTGGACTCAGAATCATGTATCAGAAGCTGGATTCTTACCCTTATTTATTCCTACAATCGTCAATTCCTCTGGGGTATCGAAGGTCTCCCTAGAATTATGTGATTTATACTTAGTAGGACACCACTAATGGTGTCTAGATCAATGTAATCTTTGAAATATAAAATGAGAATCATATTGATAATAGTTAATGTAGTAAAATTAATAAATAAAACTCAACGTCATGAGTTTCAACTAGAAACCCAACCATACCTACCTACATCGGCCTAATATGAATGAATCTAAACCAAGGATCCCATACATAAGTGATTTGGTGTTTTCATGGGTAATCATGAATAAAGTACCATGTTTATACTGACCCCAATAGTTTGATTTTTCTTTGAGGACACATCCCTAGTACATCTGTTAATCATTCACTAAATTAATAATAGAGAATCATGTGAAATCTAAGAAAGGAGACAATTAGAACTAGAGTGGAATCAGGCACCTGTCCAAGGTTCCCCATAAATGATTATCAGGGGTCATTATTGGATATTCTCAAATACCCTATATCACAGAGTCTGTCTAAGGTAATTTAAAAAAGGAATCTATTGTCTCTTCTAGTATATCCAACAGTTATAAAAATAATTCATTACGAGCTCATCCACACCATACTTGGTCAAAAACTGTGTTTTCTTCTCGCACTCAAGTAGGCGAGGCTTAAAAATCAAGGTCACATATCACTAACAAGGCATGAGAATAACAGCATGATAAAAAAGCTATAAAATTTAATTTTATTCATTCCTAACAACTATGGCATAAGGTAATAAAAATAAGGAATATGGAGACATGAAATCATAATTTATAAATCAAATACATAAAGAATGAATCCTAATGAATAAGGGACTAACTAATGGTCATTAAATTTCCTTAAGTATTCTATATTCTATTATATTTATTAAAATGGATACCAAACACCACTATGATGGTTTATCAAATATATGTCAAAGCATTTATGGTTTTTGAATGAGGGGACACCCATTTTGGTGGATCAAGACCTGGCGATCAACCATATGGTTGATTCTACTCTAGTTAAGATCATAATAATCATAGGGAATAATTTAATTTAATCAATTTATTAGTTTAGATGCATCTTTTAAAATGTTCAATATGTTTCACAATGGTCCATAATATAGATAGATATGAAATTCAGGGATAGAAGATAGACCACCTACCATAGGCTCGTAGAATTCCACTCATCAATTATTGACCCATGAATTGAGATATAAAATAATATATCAAAAGAATCACAAAATACCCTAAAAATGGAAAAAATTAGGTCTCTCAAAAATAAATCAAGACAGGAAAAGTGAAACTATAGGAATAAGGATGTGGATATTTGAGCATACCGAGGGGAGTCCAATGCATCTGACAGTGAAGGATTTAGAGACTGTATTAAGATTAGATCAAAATGCCTAGATTAAGAAGAGGAGAGGAGATTATTTGTGTGTTATATCCCTTAGAGGGAGAGAAAATATTTTGAGAATATAAAAACATTTGATTGGAGAAAAACTAATTTTCTATTCATTTACTGGGTTACATGGTTTTTTAACATGTTTGGTCACACCGTACAAAAAAATAGTCCCCACAATGTACAAGGGGAACCCTTCACATGGCCTAGTCACATTTTTTGACTAACCAAGTGCTATCTATTATGAGGATTCTATCAAGGATACCTTCAACTCCCACATGAGCATGTATCCGTCCTTGTATAGTTTCTGACAAACTATGTGGATTCTTTTTTTATTGGTTAACCTACATCATTGAGTCCCACGGTTAGCACTGACACTTTGTTAACCATATCATTTAGTCTTTCTTCTAATTTTCAGGACCTTTTGGCTCAAAATGATCCCATTAATCACCTGAACTGATCTTTACTCACTATATCACCATACTAGTAAAAGCTGTAGGTTTTTAATCGTAACACAATAATATGTACCTCTCTAAAAATCTAGGATGTTACAATTGTTTACATTAGTTTGGAATTTCATATACTACAAGATATCTAACACATTGAATTTATTTAAAGTAATATTCACTCTAAAATCCTGGGGTATTTCAAAAATTATTTTTTAATAATGATTCCATCTCATGTGGAGATTAAAATGGAGACAAAGAACTCAACGTGATATGAAAATTAATTCATGGCTCATGTTAATGGATCTAAAACATAGAAACAATTGAGAATAGTAAGTTTATCATGATACCTATGGATATTTATGACAACAAATTTAAGAAATAAATAAATATGGTTTATGACAAGAATAAGTTATAATAAAATGAGTGTATTTGTTTAGAATCAATTCTCAACCTTTTTTCTCTCACTAATAATCATAGAATTTCATAATTATTAAAAAAAGTAGTGTTTCAAAGTAGGGAATTAATCTTATTGCTTGTAGGGGAGAGATGAATACTATAATTACTATATACCAATAATTTAATACATAATTTTTATTATCTATAATGGATAGGTTTATTATTTATTGTTGTAATTTATATAATATGAGATAAATTTTGAAGTGTATTCTAAATAGGATCATCCCTGATGAAAAACAATATAGTGCATCCCTTGAAGGGGTGATGAGATTAAAAAGATACTAGAGTATAATTTATTATTTTCAATCTATAGTTCTTTTATAGTTCTTAATATGGGGTTTTTAATTTTAAAATTACGTAATTATCCCCAAGGATGATACTATAAAGTTAGTATCACATTCTTGACCCTTCAACACAAAGATTTGATTTCATTATTAATTAAAATCGTTATCTATGATGATCATTAACAACATATAATATTATTTTATTAAGTTATGTATAATTTATCAGTAAAATATGATTTCATCCTTCCCCCAAGTGAATCAAAACGTGTCTCTCAATAAGAGGTATAATAAATGGGAGAAGTTGAAATTTTCAATCTCATGGAGAAGGCATGAAATGAGGAATAGTTTCAAAAACAATGCCATGTTTTTATTTATTTTTTATGGGGGTAGAATTATATTGAATTTAGAAATGAAATAAGTATTCAAAAAAATAAATTGGGTTAGATTAAAGACCCCAATCGAATTGTGATGATTATAGATATAATAATTTTTTCTTTTAATATTCCAATAATGAATATTGTCACTATATGGTAATGTATGGTGATAAATTAAGATACCAATGCATAATGAGGATATTTAATTTTAATATTGGAAAGTAATAGTACTACTTGAATATTGTAATGAAAATGGATTTACGGAATCATCTCTAATATGTTATGATTGGAGATCTGTTCATGTAACGAATCCATGAAAAGATCAATTGGGGAGTAATAAATATTTATATCATGTTTTCAGTAAAATTTGACAATGTGATATTTTTATTTTATAAATTTTATTTTGAAGAAGTTAAAAAGTAGTCTATGGGTTTATGAGAATACATCCTAGGAAAAATGGAGTTTTTATAGACACAGTATTTTTTGATTCAAATTTAGAGAAGATGTTTTGAGTTGTTATTATCTAGAATTTACTAGAATGCGAGTGTGTTTTGAGTTTATGTGGATCGGAATGACTATTTCAGTTGAATAAATTAATTAAATAAAATGTTTCAATAAGTTAAACTTCATATATCCTAATTATTGAATGTTAATGAGTCTATGTGTTTGAAAAAATAAATATTTCTTAAAGCCTATGGGATGCGTAAAATTTAATATCCCGATAAGCAATGGTTTTCCAAGACATTCATATTGAATATTGGGAAACACCTTATCATATATATGAATATATAAGAGTCGTTTGAATATTATGTAAGTGTTTTCACACTAAGTTAAATAATAAATTATAGAATTATTTGATACACACTAAATACATAATGTAAATTCCCAAATATATATGTCTTTTCCCAAGCAAGAAGTCCCAAAATTAGAAAAGGGAATAGTCCTGCAGTGATACATAAAGGTAGTTTCTTAATACATGAGTGTGGTCATTGAAAATGTATATAGATAGTCAGATAGAGGTTTGTAAATTTGATATTGACACACTAAGATATATAATATTCATTGAAATCATATGTAAGAGTATGTTTGAGTTATAGTTCAAATACATGGTAATGTTCCTAAAAACACACTGAGATATGTAAGAGTCATTAAACACATTCATAATATTTTTTAATTGAGATTTGAAATAAATAATGGTCTCAAAGTGATACGTAAGAGTTAATTACTCTCAGTTAATGTTTAAAACATGATATGTAGGGGTCTACTAGGTAGAAAAATTTAATGTGATGGAAAAATTTTATAATACATATCTAGAACATAAGACTTATGTTTCTTATGTTGTTATCGGTTTAAATTAACATAACATTTATTCAAAAGAAACTGTTATTCAAGTTGATTGATCAAAATTTTATCATAAAGTTGTGAAGAATAATATCACACTATGATAATAGTATAGTGATGAATAATTAGGTTTAAGATGATTATATGAGTTGGGATACTCTTAGATAACGATGATATAGTTACACCACCATAAATAGTGGATTGAAAATATTTGATTATAGTTACTATATGATATGAGATTCAATGAAAATACTTTTCAATCATGATAATTATTATTTTTCACTCATGTAATGAAGTTTTTCCTATACTAAAAAAATCGATGAAAACAAACATCAATCCCACAATGTATTGGGTTCTTGTAAATTATATGGAATCTTCAAAAAAAATAATCTGGAGTCACTTGTAGTGTTCTTTTTTGAATTAATTACAATGAAAAGGTGTAAGATATCTTTGAAAATTTTATACAATAATATCACATTGACTTAAATCATAAGGGATTTACACATTAAAATATGGAAAATATACTCATATGATGCTCACTATAATTGAATGAAGATGATTGAGTATAATGTTCTCAACTGAAAATTAATTTTCTTAATAAGGAACCTAGTGTATCATAGATGGAAAAACGGGCTATATTTAAAGGAAGTATATTTGTGTCAAAGAATAAAAATGATCAGGCATTTAATAATATGGTATAACAAGGATATGAGGAATTTGGAAACATATACTACTACATTTTTTCTACTTTAAATACTCTTAATGTTTTCAGATAAACCATGGATTAATATTATAGTGTTTTTGGGTGATTAAGGATAGAGATCATGATTCCAAATATGGTTTAGATGTTAGGAAAATTGGGAATAATGAGGTCAAATTTCTTACTACTATTCCAGAATATAAAGTATTTGAATATGTTTTCTTACGGAATAAGATCTATAATAATTGGTATAGAAACATATAGATCATAAAATAAGATATTATTAAGATATTAATGGAAAATATCATGTGTTCATGAGAGGGAGAAAATATAAGGAATCATTTTGAATACTATAAAATGGTAGGTCTAATCTGAAAAAGTTGTAGTGAGATTGTAATGAATATTTAAGAGATAGATTATTGTATTGACTTGTGTAATATAGTGAATATCTATTTCTTAGACATGAACTTCACATAGCCTAGAGTAATTACCCATACTAGGGATAAATATTTTAAAAAATAATTTGTGACTAGTAGTTATTTTATTCAGTTACAGGATGAATATTTGAAGAAATAATAAATTGAGAATTTAATAAATGATAGAGGTTCATTTATATGAAAATTAAATTATAAAAGTGGTAATGTTGATTCTTCGATATCCTCTTTATTGATACATCATCAGATATATGGGAACCTAACTATGATGCTCATGACTTTCATATAGAAATGGGTTTCAAATACTGATGAGGGGTAATTATCTTCATGATTAGTGACTTATGGTCTCTAAATATCAAAATATCCTTATGAACATAATTTTTAAATAGGGAACTAAATTTAAGGAAAATGAAATAGTTGAAGTTGAAAAATGATTTTGAGTTTGAGATAGTATATGCTACATGGAAGTGAAATGTTATATATGATTCATTTGTTTGGAAATATATGGATTGGATCTTGGTGGACATGTTTCAGAATCTAAAATCTTCTTTATTAGATTATATGGAAGAAGTATATTATACATACCTTTAGTCATTGGTGTATACCCTTATACTTCATCACTGAGTAAAAGTGGATGAATATGTAGATAATTATTATGGGGTTCTTCATGATTAAATTATCTCCTAATATTCTCTAAAGTATTTCTTAAAATATAAAGGTATATTTTGGATTCGTGTATATGTACCAAGATTATAGAAATTAGTTATTTTCATCACAAATAAAATCATAGTGAAGCCATGTTCTTCTGATGCTTCCTCACCTGTCAAAAGGTGAAGACATATCACTAGGATTCTATAGGTATGATCCAACCCCGTGAAGTACCATATTGGATTTATGAAATTACTTTAATAGATTTCTTGTCTATTATGCCAAATTAGTCTAAGTTTCATGAAACATTCAAGGTGACTATTTATAATATAACTAATTCAACTCTCTTCCTTTATATTTAGAAATAAAATTTGTTAGAGATATTGGGACATCCATACACAAAAAAAATTATGTTTCGATATGGTACCCATGATGATTTTCCATGCCCAAATTTCTCATCTAACGTCCCAGATTTGGGGGAGTTTTAGGAGGATTTTGGGAACTCTATGTTTTTTATTTTATAATTTTAAACATAGAAAAACTATCAAAATAACTAGAAAATCCATTTTATTGATGATATTTGGATGTCTTGAATTCTAGATTTTTATGAAATTGGGATAGGAACAGTCCCTTAGAATAGCATTCTTATAAAAAAAATCTATCACTATAATAATATTATGTATCAATTATTATCCTTATATAAGATACCTTGCAGGTCACCCATTTGTTGGATGGGGATTTGTGAATCATAACTTATAGTACCTAAGCCAGTGTGACTGATTGTGAGGAGGGTGAATGTTTTCCAAGAGGGTATGAGGATATCCACCAGCAAAAAAAGTATTAAATAATTAACATATTGAGAAATGAAGTTATTAAGTAAGGAGACCATATATTCATTGAGGTCTAACATAGATGGGGATTTAGGATCTTAGGACAGGGTAGAAAACTATACCCATGATACTATTGGAATATTATAGATTCTAAGTAGAGTTATCAAGGATTCTTATCCCATAGAGTTTCCACTAGAATATAGACATGGTGTTAAACATTTTTTATTAGTCAAAAATGAGATAATATGGTCATGGTTCATAAAAAATTATCAATTTGGGTGAGATGGATATTTTGTAACACATGAACGGAGTTCCTGGGGGTTATATATGATACTCTCTACCACTATTATAGAGTATTTTATATGATTTTCTATTATTGAGAGGTATTTTCAGTTTTAGATGTTTTTTATCTTGGATTTAAGAAATATTGGAGGTTTTGGATGATGTGTGGTAATACCTCATTTATAGGTGAAACCATAAGGTTCCCATGCAATAATGATACAAATAATGAGAGTTCTATTTTTCATGGTTACTACACTGTTATTAAAATCAGTCATTGTATATAAGAAAAATATTATGCATGTGTTATCCTAGTTTGTAAATCTTGTGGGATTTGATAATGGTTTGAAAACTATCTAGTTAAACCATAATGTCTCCCCAAGCATTTAAATATTAAAAAATTGTCCATTTTCCCTTCCTGATTTTAAGGCTTTGGAGCCCTTCCTCCTTTACTCACTCTCAACCAACCTTCTTTTTTGTACAGAGATCTTTTTCCCATTTTTCTTCTTTATTTTGATGGTTCTACAATTCCATTAGTTTTTGTTTGCCAAGGTAATCAAATTTTATTCCCCATATTAATTCTCTATTATATTTCACCTTTTTATTTTTAGATTCTCTTGTAAACCCTTGATGTCATGGGGCTCAAAATTAGGTTTGATGTGTCATTAATAATGTGTATTTTTATTGTATGTTCTTGAAACACACATCAAGTGTCTTTCGTGGGTGTTCCCCCCAAAAAATAGATTACTTATGACTCATTTTTAATAAAATTTAGAAAATAATTTCTATATTTTCTCTTTATATTTAATTTAGAGTGTTATTGGGTGTTCCAAAATGATTTTATTTAATATTACACATCTATGTTTTTTCCATGATGGACAAGATTTTTTCCAAATGTTTTAAATCATTAGCATGGAATGAGAATAAAATCCATGTGTTTGTGAAAAAATTGTTACTAGATATTCAAAGTCATATATGGTTTCAAAGTATGTGGTTGAAATCAGATTGAGATTTATTATGGTGCTTCTCACTAAACAGTTTTCTAAATTAATGTTCTTATTGTTTTTAAAATGGTTTTCTTTATTAAGAATGAAAAGTTTAGACTATGTTATTTTTTAGAACAAACATATGGATTTGAAAATTTCAAATTTTCTTAATTAATGTTTTTATTTATATTTGTATTTCATAGAATGAATTTATAATTTATGTTTTTAAATTTTTTTTAATTGAGACAAGAAATGGTGTGTTCTAGTTTATAATTCCAAGATAGTTTGTAAGGGAATGTTTAAAAACTTATGATAGTGTTATTTTATAAAAGTTATGAGGCCCTCATTTTTCCTTGTTCATGTACTTATATTTATTTATGGGTTTATCCATGTTTTTAGAGACCATGTCATGGATATAAGGGGTTATTTAATATGAATGAATTTCCAGTGAGTTGGGGTTTAGTTAAAATTTTATGAATTTAAATTTTTTTCAATCATATGGTTTATTTCTTTCTCACATACTTTGTTTAATGCCATGATAATCCTATGTTGATAGTAAGTTAACTATATGATTTCAAACCATAGTTCATATCATGATTCGACAAAGTTAATGTTCCTAGTTAGATTGAGTGAGCTAACGAGTTGGTTTCTATGGTCTTCGAGATTTTTTAGGGTCCAAGCTTGCTGATGATATCTCTAACCATCATAGATTATAATTAGTTATTAATTAATACTATGTCACCACCATGTTATTTTATATTTAATTTATATCATATTGTCAAGTGTAAGTATTTATTTTTGGAATAACAAGGAGTTGACTATAAAGCTATTATCAACTTAAAGATCATTTAGGGGGTTCATTCTTTTACATTTTTTGTCTCCTATGTCTATTGTGTGATTAATTTTCTATTTTTCATTGATTTTTTATTTATTATTATCACATTACACTTATATCATGATCTTTTATTATCTATACTCCTCCCTTATGTTGTCTATTTTTTAAATGTTTTGAAAAGATATTTTTTGAATGTTTTTTAAGAATGAAATAGGCTGGGTTTTTATTAAACTATAAACTATTTTTATTTTGTTATTTTGAATGGTTTACCCTCAAAATGTGATTTTTTTTATCAAAATGGTTTTTTATTTTTTTTAGTTAATAATTTTGAAATAATGATTATGTTTTGAAAATACAAATACTTTTTTCATGTTATTTTTTTAAAGTAAACGTTTTATTGACATGTTGGTGGATTAAAAAGTATGTATTTAGTCTTAACATAAATCATTTACTCTCAGAAGTGTTTCTTATATTTAAAAAGTGAATAGGAACTAATTGATATTTATTTATCATATGGACTTATATGTGTACAACCACTACATCTAAATATATTCAATCTAGAATTTTTGAAACCTAATATGAAAATTATTACATTGAATTAGTGTTTAGTGTCCTACTAGGCTGTATAGGTCATACCAATGTTTTGTATGTTTTAATATTATTCTGGATTTTTATATTTTCTATTGGAACAAAGATGGGTGAGTTGGGATGTGCTAAGAAGTTGATGGATTCAGGAAGTAGGATTCAGGTCAATTTTGTTAATTTTAATGGGGTTTTGATGATGTTTTGGACAAGATGACATCCCTAATTATATTATTTAGTTTCTTATTTTTACATGTTATTACTTGTTGTGTTATGTTGGTTATGGTTGATGTTATAGATATATATGAAAATGGGATGAATCAGAAATCCTGTCTCGAAATCATTTGGATTGTCTAATTATTTTTTATTCAAATTATTAATGTTATATGGATATACAATGTATAGATGGGTCATACTATTGGAAATTTATTCTCTTTTATTATCACTGATTTGAGAGTAAAATAATTATGAATCCACATCTATTGATTCCTAGTAACTAGTCATTAGTACATGGGGATAAAAACAACACTGAGTTCAGTGAAAACTTGGTCAAATACCAATTATGATACCATGCACAGGTGACTATCTCATTTACATGGATTAATGAAAATATTTATTTTCAATAGATTCATATGAACATTAAGGCTTTTTGTTTTAGAGAGTCAAGAAAAAATATTATCTTTCAAAACAAATGTATTTTAAAAAAAATTGTTGTTTTCTCCACTATATATGCTACTAATTAATCTATGAAATGTATTCAAAAACTCTCAAAAATTCTCCACACACGATACTCTTATAGACACATCATCTATATTACTACTATTTATGACCTAAGTAAATGTTAACATAATAAATATGTGAGCTTAGATGCTCAGTAAGGGGTAAATAATGAAATCATATCATAATATCGATGAGACATTAATCATAACATAATAATTTGAACATAATAATAATAAAACAATTTCATGAGATTTAACACGGGAAAAACTAAATGATTTATATCTTGGAATTGTGGATATAACTAAAACACGACATTTTCATTATCATATCACAAAATTTCATCGCAAATGTGTCTTAATAAAAATACTAATATTTTTTTTGACCAATGTATCTTAAATTATTACAATGGTATACTTCTATTGTATCATGAATATGTGATCTCTAAATATTGATTATTTACCAAATGAATTGGAGTACTATCAGGGGAGACTAATTATATAAAAAATTTATTTACTAAGGTTTCATAAAAAATTTCCAAGTCATACATCCAAGTTATCATGAAAAATTAATCTCGAGAGATAAATTCAATACTCAATTTAATGAAGCACTATTTTCCTCTATATATGTAAAATTTTGAGTTCCACATAAGTAAATCCTACATAGTTCCATAAATGTATAACTGAACCAATAAATTAATTTTATACCTGATATTACACAATATGATCATAATACATCCACAAAAATAAGGTATAACGAATTATAAGAGGATATCGAAGGAATGAATATTGTATGTTAACATATATTAAAAGTAACATTTAAAGATAATTAGGTAAATATATTGGAAAAATCATAGAAAATTTCTCTCTTATTTTAAAATAATTATAAAGTATGATTACTTGAAAAATATTTTAAAACGCTTAATGGAAATTTTATTTAATGAAATGGTTGCAATATAAAAATAATTTTATATAATGGAATATTAATATAAAAAGTTTTTTTATAAAAAAAATTAACATTATAATAAAAAAGATAAATTTCTAGAACTCATTAATGAACTTTTTTTAAAAAGGTAAATTGAAAAAATTAATAACACATTTCTTAAAAAAACATTCAATAATGGATACGTGAAAAATACATAGAGTATTTTCTAAATAAATGTGGAGTGGAAAATAAAAAAAATTTATCATGGGAAAAACCATATTATTATTTTAAAATATATTTTTTGAAATCCATTATTATTAAAAGAGAAATATAAAATCCTTATGAATAAGAAAAAATGAAATAGTATATTCATATGACATAATATATAATTGGGTTTCCAAATATATAAGATATCATTTCTTGAATGGAGAATGTACACATTTAGGGTAAATTGTACATAAAGTGGATGGGAATTATTATCTACAATGATATACTTTTGGAAAATCATTTTATCAAATTAAATGATTTGAATTAAAATTTCATTATACCTATATAAGAAGATAATTTAATATGAAATAAAATATTTTTTTAGAGGAAACCAATTATGGAAGAAAAAAGATCAAGAAGAATCGTTATGACATAATGATGGGAGTGGTGTTAACATTAACCCTTTAGTATTTTTATTTCAAATAAATTTGAAAAAAATTACATGGATATTAAATCACCAAAAATTACATTACTTTTTTAAAATACATTTATTATGAAGTAATAACACTATATTAGGTATAACATGGTACTAAATATGTAGACTATATCCAAAAATTATATTTTAGATAAAGAACAACCTACCATAATTACTAACATGTACTAAAGAACGTGAGAATCCAATATAAGAAAATTACTATCTTAATCACATATTGCATACCCTTTTGTAATATTCATTTGTAATTATATGTTAATTTATATTATTTATTTATTATTTATTTTCAATATTGAATGTGAGTAATCTTGATTATTTTAACAGGTTTCAAAATAAAAGTTTACCCCTTCATTATTCTATAAAATTTCATCATTTATATGTCATATAAGGTATTAAAATATAGTTTTTATTATTATTTATAATTATATAATTTCATTTCATTAGTGTTATTTATTATTCACGATGACGAAGTCAGTGATGAGCCTATATTAATAATTTTTAATGAACAAATGATGTTCTATGAATTAATGAGTTTAATGATTATATTTCCATTAAAAAACAAATAAAAATAATTCCCTAATTATTAATATATAATAATATGTTTTCAAATCCAAAATTAATATAAATATAAATTATTTTTATTGTTTATGGTTAAAAAAACCAATAAGAACATGATACAATTTGGGTGAGTATGGATATAGAAGAGATTATTTTATTATAATACTATTCTCATTTACATATGAAGAAATTATTTAGATAGTATTAGAGTGATTTACTATGACTTTAAAGATTTATAATGCAAAGGTGACTAAAAAATTTGTCTCCACTTATAAATAAATAATGTTTCCTCATGATATGTTCATTTAAGGAGGATAGTTTGATAATGATCTATTATAGCTAACATTACATTTAAAATTTCTAATTATATTTATACAATATAAATAATGATAAAAATAACATGTATGTTTTCTAACCCAATTTCCAAAACCATCCTTGAATGGTGGTGACAAAAAAACATGTCTTCATGGATGTGGTTATCTGGAGACACAAATAGGCAATGTATAATTTTTTAAATTGAAGTTTATGGGAATAGATAATAGTTATTGCATCAATATAAATAAATATCATTATATTATTTATTATTATTTAATTATATAAATATGGCTAGAATAGTTTTAGAGGTGGTTGGATGAGAAGAATAAATAAATGAATTTAAAGGGTTAGTAATACTTATAATGAGAATTTGGATCTTAAATTGAAATATCATGTGGAAATTAAATACATAAGGATATTTTTTGAGGTTATATTATTCCAAAAATATATAGTGAATCCATATGAGTAATATTGGGGAGTGTTTCTTAGTAATTTCAAATTATAGGTGCATCTTTGAATATGTGGAAGTGAGCTCTTTGTTGAGGTTAATATAAGGGACAAACAATGGGAAAAGAATGCTAAATAAGAGGTAAAAATGAATTGCATGAGAGTTGTGATAGTTATATGGGGACATCATTGAGATATATATATATATATATATGATAAATTATAACCTAAAAAGTTGTAATAGAATTTAAATGTGTGAAATTGATTAAGTAAAAAATTTCTATATTAAATATCCAATTTCAATTTTTTTATTCTTATTTAAAATTAAATAATGTTATCAATTTTATTATTTAATATATTATATGAACCATGATTATATATTTTTATGTGATAAATATAAATTTTGAAGTAATTTAATATATTTCTATTTTTAAATATGATAATATTGGCATTAAAATTAAATCATATAATATATAAGAAAACTATTCTTTCAGAAAAATATTTTTTTAATGTTTAATTATCTTTAATATTATTTAACATTGATTAATAATTAAAGGTGTGTTAATTAAATTATAAATATTTTTAGACATCATATTGGAGTCACTATTTTAAAATATATTAATTTAATTTAAAACCCCAATATATAGAAAAATATTATTCTATGAAAAATAATTGTTTTACCATGGTGGATGATATTTGACTTGGAAACAAAATTTTAGGCCTAAAATTGAAATTAATACCAATAATTACTTGTATAATGATGACTAAAAATATTAATATAATTATATTATATTCAATTTATAAAAGTGAATAATTCAATTTTAATATAACCATTCATAACACATAAAACATTTATGAAACATTTATCTTCTAATCATAAAATAAATTTATTATATTCTTAGTAAAAACTATTTTAAGTATGTAAACAAATTAAATTATATATATCATCAATATTTTCCTTTTAAACCATTTTTATTCATAATATAATAATATTCATAGTGAATGAAAATTAAAATTTTAATAAAATATTTTTGTTGTTAATAAAATGATATTATTTGTTATTTACCTATACTAATTGAATTTAACAAATACGCTACTTTTAAAGAAACAAAATAAAATCTTCTATATATATTTTATTATTAGGATACTTATATTTTTAGCCACTATTTCAATTGAAACATTTTAATGTTTATATAATGTTTTCAAGTACATTTTTTCATGTATTGTGTGATGTAATTTATTAAATACATTATATTTTAAATGAAAATATATAATATAAAATATCTACGGGTTTCACTCTCCCCCTTAAATAAATTTCTTCCCATCAATTTTAATTTTCACTCCCTAATAAAATTATTTATGGGTATTTAAAAGAATGGTATGGCACTGGATATATTTATAAATTATTGGTATACCTAAATGACTTAGGTGTGTATTGGATAAACAACATTTCTCTTCATTGTGCTAACTAGGTACTTCATTTTACTTCAACAACTTATTTCTATATGCCCTATATTTCCAAACATGATGTATATTCCAATTATTATATGACATTCCCCTAGGTGATTCTTAAATTTTATTTGATACTAATGAAATTGAATATTCTTTCCTTCATAATCTTGATCAACAGAAAATAAATGAGACTCAATTTTCCTCTAATTTTAGTTTTTTTGGGAATTTTATTTTTCTCAAATAATTTGTCATAATTATTAATAGGTAGTTTGGAATAATCATAATATTTCTCACTTTAGTATATACCTTATTAGGTTCCTCATTGAGAAAATATCTAATTTGTTTTTTATTTATATAATTAACATGGTTCCTTATAGGATTTTACACAACATAATCTTAAAGGAGTTAAGTATAGTGATGAACAAAATATGAGCGTTTTTTAAGACAATTACATAAAAAATACACCTTAAAATGTCCTATTACTTGAAATTATTACATTATCTTTTAGTTCAACCAATATAACTCTCGTTTTAATATATTTTTTATGTTATATTCTCTCATATTCCTTGACCAAATTCCCTTATATAATTAATCCTTAATAATGTATTGAAAAGAGAATGTGGTTATCCAAATAAAATACCTAGGTACTATCTTGATATGATTTTAGACTTATAACTAATCACCATACACTAATGTAAGGATTGAGTTAGTACTCAACCATACTTTTTTAAAGAGATTACACCTATGTGAATCTATTATATAGATTTATCCACTTTATAGTATCTAAAAATTGATGTAATTTCTATGATAACCAGAAAATATGTACTTTACTAAAAATCATTGACATTATCATATTCTTATATGTATCCCTTATAATTATAACTTATAATTATCCCTTAAACTTATGATAAGAAATTTCAATAATGTTTTCTTATCCAAATCCCTAAAAAATTCAATATTGCCTCAAATTAAATATATTTATATCTATAACACTTTAATTTTTATCAAACATAACTTATCAACCATTAAATTATCCTCAATAAACATCGCAACCACTAAATTAATCTATGGCGAGCTCAGATACCAACTATGATAAGAGACTACATGATCCATAACATGTCTTCATATCTCCTAAAGATTCATAACATGTTATTATATTCTATAAAAGTTGTAAATATTATATTTCATCATAACCTATGAAAATAGAAACATAACAAAGGGGTGATCATGGAATCTTTGTAAGGGGTAAACAATGAAATTGCAACAAAACATTGGTATGAATTAGTGAATAAAAATACAAACATAACAACATGTATATAAGTATATAAGAAATAACATAATAAAAAGTATATAAAGTGTAACGCCCTGACCCTAGTTACCCAGATTCGGTGCATTATTACATAACATTGGCATGATCACAAGAAAGATCAAATCTCGAAAGACCGATTGGTTTAGTAGCCTTGGAACCACTAGATATATTCATAAGTTTTACATTACATCATAAAATGAAAAACTACTACAACAACATAATGTCTCCATAATCCACACTCATATCCCCACATAATATCCCTACAGGTCATTCATAATTTACTTCTTCACTTCCTGGGAAAAATAAAACATAGAAAAGGGGTGAGCTCAAATGCCCAGTAAGGATAACAATATAGCGGAAACATTCATAAATAAGAATAAACATTTAAGGCAATGTATAACTAAAACAAAATCCTTTCAAACATGAACTTTCAACATGGTAAGGCATAAATAAAATGAAATAATGCCATTTACTTATTCACATGGATATTCTACTAATCGAATAATCACATGCAAAAATCAATAACCACTTTCATAATGTTGGAATGCATAATGCCAGACTATCATAACCACATAGTCAAGGCCTCGTGCCAAGACTACAAATAAGATTTTGTCAAGGCCTTGTTCCAAGACACTAGTTTGTCTCATGAGACCTACCGATGCATCGAGGAGCTATAACGGGCTCCACCCGTCACATATTAAGTCCAATTCATTCCCATATGAAAAGGTTTAAACATAACATAAACATTCGTATTAAAACTAGCATACGAAATGTCAATACTTTCACCATAAACTATGAATGGTATAAAAATATCACATCCACAGTCAAACATATCACAAAACCTTCAATACAATATATAAGTTTTGTATCATAATAATTCAACTTCAAATAATCTAAAAATCCATCAAAGGATGTTGACATAGATGAAATCAAAATTCTTTTAAAAGAAATATCTCCTTTTATTTTGAAATCATTTAAGATCCATATAAAATAAAACATTTTATTTGAAAATATTCTTATAAGCTTGTAAGGGAAGCTTTGAAGATTTTATAACGGTAGAAAATAGCCGCACCCGCCGTATAAGTTAAAAAAAACATTCTTACCATAATTCTGTCGAAAAGGTTAAAAGGGACCTTGTTTTGAAAACGACGGAAAGATTCCTTTATAAACCTCTTATAAAAATTCAAACAAGGGTATAAATGACTTTAACCCATATTCTTGTAAATAGTAAATATGTTTTGAAATACATTTCGAAGAAACATGGATGTGGATGATAACGAAATCCCAGTAGATTATTACGTATAAACAACCTCGGATAATGAAGAGATTGTGAAATAACCCTTACCAATTTGGTAACTTATGAAACATACAACCCATGAAAGAGGTATCATACGATGAATATGTAAATACACATAAATTAGAGTGTATTACACAAAGAATATAATTATGGGCAGTACATACACCACACAAAAGGTAATGGTGGCAATATGGTATGAATCTCACGGGAATAAGGAGTGAGATGAAAACCCCTTACCTTGTACTTTTCCTTGGTGGGGATAGGTTAACCTCCTGTATAATGGTGAAATAATTTTTATTAAATTATACAATAATCATATACATTAATATGATATCATATATGATGTTTTAATATTGATTTGATAATAATATCTTAGTATTATCGTTGTTTCAGGTGTTAACTTACTTGTTTTCTTTTATATGTTTTGTTACGTAAGACATGTTTGTAAAGGATAGGTTTTATATTATTCATATCCATAATGATATCAAGTCCTTAAACATCATTTTTTTGAATCATCAAATGATAATTATACTTGAATGGATACGATGGAGAATGAATCTCATCGCGTTTGTGGAGACGGTAGTCCGTACGTACGCACGAGCGACAATATCATTCTTTTGATATTAAAATAATATATAAATGGATGGTATATCATATATAAAGAATCCTTAACATGTTATATTTATTATTTACATGAGTTACACATCATTATTATACCCATCCAAATAATATTATATTGAATAACAATTACACCACGACGTGGAGACGGTAAGCCGTACGTACGCACGTATGGTGACAAGTTCTTCAAAGGGTGGATAGAATACTGAATATGGTTGTACCATATTTATAATAACATCACAGTATATATATGATACTGGATTTATTATTTTAGAATGGTAATAACAAAGGAAGAAGAAGTGGAAGAAGAAATGAACTTAGAAAAGGGTGGTGAAATCATTACCTCTTCTTCGGGTTCTTCCTTTTGATTTGATCAAAAGGGCTCCATAGGTTGGCTTTCTGATCAAACTAAGGCCCCTAGGTTGTAGTGAGGGAAGTTGGGAGAGTATTTGGGCAGATTTTTGCCGAACCAAAAGGCTTTGATGGTGTGAATAAATGAGAAGGAGGAGTGCCCTTTTATAAGAGGGGTGAGGGGCACCTTTGGAAAAGCTAGAAATATTAATTTATAATAAATTCATATTCGGTTTCTAATGGATCCAAAGTTGATTATTCAAATTTTAAGGTGGGTATGGGTCGAAAACAACTCAACCAATAGAATTTAGACAGGTTTGGGTACTTATATTAACCTTATCATTAAGTATTAACTCTAAGTTAATTAGTTTCACTTTTACAATGTCTCTTTGTATTTTTATATAATATGGTTAATAAACTTACTACATACATCCAAGCGACCCCCAAGTGGTCCATTAATGATGAACCTATCATGATATAAGTCTCTTGGCAGAACCTTAGATTTTTAGGAATTTAATATCAATTAATAATATAATATTTGTTGTAAGAACTCTTTTATGTCAATTTTGACACTATTCAATAGTTGATTTTTGTGAAACACATAACAGATTGATTACTTCAAAAAAAGTCAATTAAATCAATCCTAATATATCATATTATCCTATAAAATTATTTTATTTCATTAAAAGTTTCATATTATATTTATTTTGGTATTTATAATATCAATTATTTTAATTTTTCACTATTATAGTAATTACTGCATCATCATTGTGTCATAAATAAAATAAATTATTTAATGTCTAAAAATTATTAATAAAATATCATTATGTATTAAATATTTTTATCTTTCTAATGTATATTTATAATCTAAAATCCAACATATATAACCATCTGTAACAATTGTTTTTCTAAAAGATATATGTTTGTGTCATTTTTGTATTCATTTTAACTTAATTAAAATAAAGTGTCATTATCACTTACAAGTGGATACATGGGGTCCCAAAATCGACCCAAAGATGACCATGGTCGACCATGTATCATCCAATAGGGTTAAGACACGTTTTAGGGTAATTTAGTATTATTATAATATTATTTTTTAACCCTTATTTACCAGATTTACCCTTAACCATGGTAAATAAAATATTTACCGCAGTAATTATTCAAAATGTCTAAAAATAAAAGTTACCTATTTACACAATTTGAACATCCTGATTCCAAATATGGAATCCATATTTCTAAATTCAAAACACATAAGTGGCAGAAAATAATTTAAAATTAATTCCCGCTGTCAAAACAAAAAGCGTGTTTTTAAGAGATAATAACTATCAAAAGATTGACACTTGTTTATGTTCAGTTTAATTGTAAAATTATGTCCAATGACCAAAATTATATTAAATGGTAAAACTATATTCTAAATATACTTTAAAACCACTCAAATTCATAATTTATCACTATTAATTATTTTGATTAAAAAAGTTGTTTTTAATTAAAATTTAGTAATTTTCACTATTCATCAAAATATGAAAGTTATCCGAAAAGTACCAAAATATCACCTTAGGCTAAATTAGATATTCCGAATCCAAAAATGAAGTCTATTTTGAAATATAAAATATATATAATTTTAAAAAGTAGGTATTACTATTCATAACCGCTAGTTTGATTGGTTGTTAGAACCCGGTGTTGCGTACAACACACGCTATCGCATTATTCAAAGAGAAGCGTATCGTAGAAGCTTGGGGTGTTACATTCTCCCCTCCTTAAAATACTTTCGTCCTAGAAATTTCTAGAATACTATCGCATGAAAATACTTGGGTGGTTCTTCATCATAAGTTCCTCGGGTTCCCACGTTGCCTCTTCCATCTTATGGTTTCTCCACAAAACTTTTACCAGACGCGTCGTCCGGTTTCTCAGTACTTGTTCTCTCGTATCAAGAATCCTGACGGGCTCTTCGCAATAATACAGATCAGGTTCCAGTTATAATTCTTCATAGGTGAGTACATGCGTTGGGTCAGGCATGTATTTCCTCAACAGAGATACGTGGAACACATCGTGAACTTTAGAGAGACTTGGCGGCATTGCCAATCGGTAAGCTACAACCCCAATTCGTTCTAGAATTTCAAAGGGTCCGATGTACCTGGGACTCAATTTACCTTTCTTACCAAAACGTATGACTCCCTTCCATGGAGATACCTTTAGGAAAACATGATCACCGACTTGAAATTCCAAATCATTCCTTCGATTATCGGCATAGCTCTTCTGCCTACTTTGAGCTGCTTTGATGTGATTTTGGATTAATTTCACCTTTTCCACTGTTTCCTCCACCAGTTCTGGGCCTACAAGTTTTCTTTCACCAATGTCCTCCCAACAGGTTGGTGTACGACATCTCTTTCCGTATAACGCTTCATATGGTGCCATCTGTATACTCGAATGGAAGCTATTGTTATAGGAAAATTCTACCAGTGGTAAATATTGATCCCACATACCCTGAAAGTCAAGTGAGCAAGATCTCAACATGTCTTCTAAGGTCTGAATAGTCTGTTCTGATTATCCATCTGTCTGAGGGTGGTAAGAAGTGCTCAAATGAAGTTCAGTATCCAGGGATTTCTGAAGACTTTTCCAAAATCTTGAAGTAAAACGGGTATCACGATCAGAAACAATTGATAAGGGTACTCCATGAAGTCTCACAACTTCATTAATATATAGTCTTGCTAGACGTTCCAGGGGTAGATCTTCTCTTATAGCAAGAAAATGTGCTGACTTGGTAAGGCGATCAACAATAACCCATATTGCATCATTCTTTCTAGGAGTCTTTGGTATCCCCATGACAATGTCCATCGTAATATTATCCCATTTCCACTCCGGTATGGGAAGAGGTTGCATGACTCCTCCAGGTTGTTGCCTTCCAGCTTTCACTTGTTGACAAACCATACATCTTGACACAAAATCAGAAATCTCCCTCTTCATGTTGTCCCACCAAAAATGTTCCTTCAAATCTCTATACATTTTTGTGCTCCCAGGGTGTATAGAGAAATTGGAACTATGAGCATCATCCAGCAATTCCCTTTTTAGATCAGGTAAATCGGGAACACAAATTCTCTTCCCAAATTTCAAAATTCCATCTTCATACACAAAGTCTCCCAATATCCCATCATTCACAGCTTTAATATTCTTTTGGAATTCTTCATCATCGGTCGGAGAACTCTTAATCCTTTCTAGTAAAGATGGTTTGGAAACCATTTGAAAATGCATTGATGTTTCACCTTCCCTGGTTATTCCCATGTCCATCTTCACTAGATCCATGAAAATTGGATCCCTTTCAATTCTCATATTGTTCAAAACTCCATGGTCTTTTCTACTCAAAGCATCTGCCACCTTTTTTTCCTTCCCCGGGTGGTAGTGTATCGTACAATCATAATCCTTGAGTAATTCAAGCCATCTCCTTTGCCTCATGTTGAGTTTTTTTTTTGTGAGAAAATATACTTCAAACTCTTGTGATCAGTATAAATCTCACATTTTCACCATATAGGTAGTGCCTCCATATCTTCAAAGAAAAGATCATAGCTGCTAACTCGAGATCATGAGTAGGATAGTTTTGTTCATAAATTTTCAACTGTCGTGATGCATAGGCAATAACTCTATCATTCTGCATAAGGACACAGCCAAGTCCTTTCTGTGATGCATCTCTATAAATAACGAACCCATCATTCCCCGATGGTAGAGTCAATATAGGAACATTGACTAATCTTTTCTTCAGTTCTTCAAAACATTCTTCACACTCTTTTGTCCAAACATATTTAACCCCTTTACGTGTGAGCTTCGTTAATGGGTTAGCCAATCGGGCAAAATTCTGGACGAAACGTCGATAATAACCTGCCAAACCAATAAAACTACGTACCTCAGTTATACTCGTAGGTGCTGGCCATTCTTGGATTGCCTTGGTCTTAGAAGGATCAACAGAGATTCCATATTTAGAGACAATATGGACAAGAAAAGAAATCTCTTGAAGCCAGAATTCACAGTTGCTAAACTTCCCATAAAATTCATGCCTTTTCAGAGTCTTCAAGATAATGCGCAAGTGATTTTCATGATCTTCGTAGGTTTTGGAGTATACAAAGATATCATCAATAAATACCACCACAAATTCATCGAGATACTCCTTGAAAACTCTATTCATCAGATCCATGAATACAGAGGGTGCATTAGTCAATCCAAACGGCATTACAGTAAACTCGTAATGCCCGTACCTAGTTCGAAATGCTGTCTTCAGAATGTATTCCTTCTTCACACACAACTGATGATATCCAGATCGAAGGTCAATCTTTGAAAAGTATTTAGCTCCATGCAGTTGGTCAAATAAATCATCAATGCGAGGTAGGGGATACTTGTTCTTTATCGTTATAGCATTGATCTCCCTGTAGTCGATACATAACCTCATAGATCCATATTTCTTTTTAACAAAAAGAACAGGGGCTCCCCATGGAGAAACACTAGGGTGAATAAATCCTTTATTACTCAATTCCTCTAGTTGTTTCTTTAGTTCGACTAACTCTATAGTAGCCATTCTGTAAGGGGTCTTCGATATAGGCCTTGATCCAGGAATTAAATCAATGGAAAACTCAACTTCTCGTTCTGGAGGATGTCCAGGTAAATCTTCCGGAAATACATCTACAAATTCTTTCACAACAGGTACATCCTCTATTTGAACATTCCTTTCCTCACCGACAGTTATTTCATTCTCTTCCTCCCCAATAATTTAATTAAGTTGAGCTACTGGGGGTGGATCTAAATAAGAATTAGGTGGTGACGATTCTGCTCTAAAGATAAGGTGTTCCTTATCATTATCATCAAGAATCGTAACCTCTTTCTTCTTTCAATAAATCTTCGCATCATAGTCCGAAAACCAGTCCATACCGAGGATTATATCAAACTCAATCATAGGTATGACGATGAGATCAGCAGATAAAGAAAATTTATGTGCTCTAATGGGGACTGATTCACAAAACTTTGTTGCAATGATACTTCCCTTAAGAGTTTTAACTGACAACTCCCTTATTAAATCAAATTGGAAATATCTAATTTTCTTAGCAAACTGGGAAGATATGAAACAATGCGACGCTCCAGAGTCAAATAATGCATTTGCTAAACATGAGGAAACCAATAAATTACCTGCCACCACGTCTTTTGGAGCTTATACCTCTGCAGTAGTGATAGCATAAGCTTGGCCTTGATCCCTTGGCCTTTTCTGAGGTATGTTCTCTTGACGCTTAGGACATTCATTCGCATAATGTCCCATCTCCCTACAATTGTAGCACTGAACGTTGGTGGCTTCCTTCTTCCCTTTGCAATCACGAGCTTGGTGGCCTTTTTCACCACACTTGTAACAGACTCCCATTCACTTCAAGCAAGCACCGGGGTGTTTCTTCCCACATTTACCACATGATGGATATTCAACCTTTCCTTTCATCCCCTTATTTCCATTCCCAGATTGATCAGCAGACCTCTTCTTCTCTTGCTTTGCTTTAAAGACATAAGACTTAGAGAATTCTTTTTCGGTCTTGATAGCACATGAGACAATGTCTTCGTACGATGAAAAGGATTGTGAGACTAATGGTCGACAGAGAAATGGTTTTAACCCATCAAAGAAACGATCAATCTTACTTCTTTGGTTACGTATATAATCACCAGCGTACCTTGCTAACCTTGTAAAGTTAGCCTCATACTTTGTGACATTCTCATCCTCCTTCTGTCTCAGACTTAGAAATTGCCTTTCCATATCTGCTCGATGGTCGCGAGGAAAGTATTTTTCTAAAAACAGATCTTTGAACTCCCTCCATTCCATATTTGATACTTCATCATCTTCCTTCATATTTTGAATCAATGACCACCATTGATCAGCATCTCCAGTGAGGCGGTAAACTTCCATGATAACTTTTTCCCTTTCACTGCTCCCCAAAGCCTGAAATATTTTCTCTAGGGAATTTATCCACTGCTCGGCTACTAAGGGATTTGTACTCCCATTGAAAGTTGGTGGTTGTTGCCTCATGAATCGATCTAACATTGATCCTCCACGCTGCGGATCAGGGTGCTCCATACGGGTAAGGTTATTATTCATAACCTGAGTAAGTTGTCCCAGTATGGTGATTAGCTGATCAGCACCAGTTGCATCACCAGCCCCACTATAATTATCTTGAGCAGGAGGGCAATCCCTACATGGAGTGAGTGCATTGATACGGTTTCCATTTCTTCCACTAGGCTCCATTTCTAAACAATGGCATAAACTAGATCAGTTTATGAATCAAAATACATAATCTCATACTTATAAAACACTTAACATAAATTGAACTCTTTATGGATATAATCCATAATCATAAAAATGTTTTCATTGAGGAAGTATATACTCATAAACCCTTCATAATGATTTTTAATGAAAATGAGAGTTATCCTAAGCATATCCCCCGGGAGTGTCGTAACCAAGAGTGCAGCAAGGCCCGTTGTCATGCACCAGTTCCCGTTCGAGTTTAGCTCAAAGCGGTGTTTTCGGGTTTTACCCCTAGGTACATCTGTGCCAGAGCCTCCTCTACCTGCTCGTATCCAGACAGAGATGTATTGCTCGGAAAACTCACAAAATCTCAACAATACCAAAATTCTAGGAAGTTCTTCTACACTAATCCTCAAAGTTCATCTTAGGTCTACGTGCTCTAATCAGAGTTTATCTAAATCTAGCTTCCAAGGTTTGTACTAAACTTCCTCTGATACCAACTGTAACGCCTCGAACCTAGTTACCCAGAGTTGGTGCATTATTACATAACATTGGCATGATCACAAGAAAGATCAAATCTCAAAAGACCGATTGGTTTAGTAGCCTTGGAAACACTAGATATATTCATATGTTTTACATTACATCATAAAATGAAAAACTACTACAACAACATAATGTCTCCATAATCCACACTCATATCCCCACATAATATCCCTGCAGGTCATTCATAATTTACTTCTTCACTTCCTGGGAAAAATAAAACATAGAAAAGGGGTGAGCTCAAATGCCCAGTAAGGATAACAATATAGCGGAAACTTTCATAAATAAGAATAAACATTTAAGGCAATGTATAACTAAAACAAAAGCCTTTCAAACATGAACTTTCAACATGGTACGTCATAAATAAAATGAAATAATGTCATTTACTTATTCACATGGATATTCTACTAATCGAATAATCACATGAAAAAATCAATAACCACTTTCATAATGTTGGAATGCATAATGCCAGACTATCATAACCACATAGTCAAGGCCTCGTGCCAAGACTACAAATAAGATTTTGTCAAGGCCTTGTGCCAAGAAACTAGTTTGTCTCATGAGACCTACCGATGCATCGAGGAGCTATAGCGGGCTCCACCCGTCACATATTAAGTCCAATGCATTCCCATATGAAAAGGTTTAAACATAACATAAACATTCGTATTAAAACTAGCATACGAAATGTCAATACTTTCACCATAAACTATGAATGGTATAAAAATAGCACATCCACAGTCAAACATATCACAAAACCTTCAATACAATATAGAAGTTTTGTATCATAATAAATCAACTTCAAATAATCTTAAAATCCATCAAAGGATGTTGACATAGATGAAATCAAAATTCTTTTAAAAGAAATATCTCCTTTTATTTTGAAATCATTTAAGATCCATATAAAATAAAACATTTTCTTTGAAAATATTCTTATAATCTTGTAAGGGAATCTTTGAAGATTTTATAACGGCGGAAAATAGCCGCACCCGCCGTATAAGTTAAAAAAACATTCTTACCATAATTCTGTTGAAAAGGTTAAAAAGGACCTTGTTTTGAAAACGTCGGAAAGATTCCTTTATAAACCTCTTATAAAAAGTCAAACAAGGGTATAAATGAATTTAACCCATATTCTTGTAAATAATAAATAAGTTTTGAAATACATTTCAAAGAAACATGGATGTGGATGATAAAGAAATCCCAGTAGATTATTACGTATAAACAACCTCGGATAATGAAGAGATTGTGAAATAACCCTTACCAATTTGATAAATTATGAAACATACAACCCATGAAAGAGGTATCATACAATTAATATGTAAATACACATAAATTAGAGTGTATTACACAAAGAATATACTTATGGGCAGTACATACACCACACAAAATGTAATGGTGGCAATATGGCATGAATCTCACGGGAATAAGGAGTGAGATGAAAACCCCTTACCTTGTACTTTTCCTTGGTTGGGGTAGGTTAACCTCCTGTATAATGGTTAAATAATTGTTATTAAATTATACAATAATCATATACATTAATATGATATCATATATGATCTTTTAATATTGATTTGATAATAATATCTTAGTATTATCGTTGTTTCAGGTGTTAACTTACTTGTTTTGTTTTATATGTTTTGTTACGTAAGACATGTTTGTAAAGGATAGGTTTTATATTATTCATATCCAGAATGATATCAAGTCCTTAAGAATCATTTTTTTAAATCATCAAATGATAATTATACTTGAATGGATACGATGGAGAATGAATCTCATCGCGTTCGTGGAGACGGTAGTCCGTACGTACGCACGAGCGACAATATCATTCTTTTGATATTAAAATAATATATAAATGGATGGTATATCATATATACAGAATACTTAACATGTTATATTTATTATTTACATGAGTTACACATCATTATTATACCCATCCAAATAATATTATATTGAATAACAATTACACCACGACGTGGAGACGGTAAGTCGTACGTACGCACGTATGGTGACATGTTATTCAAAGGGTGGATAGAATACTGAATATGGTTGTACCATATTTATAATAACATCACAGTATATATATGATACTGGATTTATTATTTTATAATGGTAACAACAAAGGAAGAAGAAGTGGAAGAAGAAATGAACTTAGAAAAGGGTGGTGAAATCATTACCTCTTCTTCGGGTTCTTCCTTTTGATTTGATCAAAAGGGCTCCTTAGGTTGGTTTTCTGATCAAAATAAGGCCCCTAGGTTGTATTGAGGGAAGTTGGGAGAGTATTTTTGCAGAGTTTGGCCAAACCAAAAGGCTTTGAAGGTGTGAAGAAATGAGAAGGAGGAGTTCCCTTTTATAAGAGGGGTGAGGGGCACCTTTGGAAAAGCTAGAAATATTAATTTATAATAAATTCATATTCGGTTTCTAATGGATCAAAAGTTTATTATTCAAAGTTTAAGGTGGGTATGGGTCTAAAACAACTCAACCAATAGAATTTAGACAGGTTTGGGTACTTATATTAACCTTATCTTTAAGTATTAACTCCAAGTTAATTAGTTTCACTTTTACAATGTCTCTTTGTATTTTTATATAATATGGTTAATAAACTTACTACATACATCCAAGAGACCCCCAATTGGTCTATTAATGATGAAACTATCATGATATAAGTCTCTTGGCCGAACCTTAGATTTTTAGGAATTTAATATCAATTAATAATATAATATTTGTTTTAAGAACTCTTTTATGTCAATTTTGACACTATTCAATAGTTGATTTTTTTGAAACTCATAACAGATTGATTACTTCGAAAAAAGTCAATTAAATCAATACTAATATATCATATTATCCTATAAAATTAGTTTAATTCATTAAAAGTTTCATATTATATTTATTTGGGTATTTATAATATCAATTATTTTAATTTTTCACTATTATAGTAATTACTGCATCATCATTGTGTCATAAATAAAATAAATTATTTAATGTCTAAAAATTATAAATAAAATATCATTATGTAGGAAATATTTTTATCTTTCTAATGAATATTTATAATCTAAAATCCAACATATATAACCCTATGTAACAATTGTTTTTATAAAAGATATATGTTTGTGTCATTTTTGTATTCATTTTAACTTAATTAAAATAAAGTGTCATTATCACTTACAAGTGGATCCATGGGGTCCAAAAATCGACCCAAAGATGCCCATGGTCGACCATGTATCAACCAATAGGGTTAAGACACGTTTTAGGGTAATTTATTATTATTATAATATTATTTTTTAACCCGTATTTACCGGATTTACCCTTAACCATGGTAAATAAAATATTTACCGCAGTAATTATTCAAAATGTCTAAAAATAAAAGTTACCTATTTACACAATTTGAACATCCTGATTCCAAATATGGAATCCATTTTCCTAAATTCAAAACACAGAAGTGGCAGAAATTAATTTAAAATTAATTCCCGCTGTCAAAACAAAAAGCGTGTTTTTAAGAAATAATAACTATCAAAAGATTGACACTTGTTTATGTTCGGTTTAATTGTAAAATTATGTCCAATGACCAAAATTATATTAAATGGTAAAAATATATTCTAAATATACTTTAAAACCACTCAAATTCATAATTTATCACTATTAATTATTTTGATTAAAAAAGTTGTTTTTAATTAAAATTTAGTAATTTTCACTATTCATCAAAATATGAAAGTTATCTGAAAAGTACCAAAATTTCACCTTAGGCTAAATTAGATATTCCGAATCCAAAAATGAAGTCTATTTTGAAATATAAAATATATATAATTTTAAAAAGTAGGTATTACTATTCATAACGGCTAGTTTGATTGGTTGTTAGAACTCGGTGTTGCGTACAACACACGCTATCGCATTATTCAAAGAGAAGCGTACCGTAGAAGCTTGGGGTGTTACATAAAGAATATTGTGGATATGTTACAAAATAATAAACTATAATAATTTATACACATATTTAAAAAAATTATAAATGAGTTGTAATAAAAAATATTACCAAGGTAGTTCACTAAGGTATCTTAAAACATTACTATGGTGTGATGTTTAGTTATCTTGAAACTCTCATATCTAGAGATTAATTCCTTAACCAATGAATTAGATCATGTTTGATAAACCATGTTAAATACCCCATGTGTGGGGGGTGATTCTTGGTATTATATATTAGAACAACTATATCTTTTTTGATCATATTTCTTTGTTAAGTGAAATTATCATCTTAATCCTTCTCATATCTATAAATGAGTGGAAATTAAATCATTCATATAGAACATTTAATTTACATGGTTAATACTCACTAGGATACATATAAGGGTAATAAAAAAATGATATTTGTCAAGGTAAAAAATGCCTTATATCCGCCATGTGTTCGAAAGATTCAATCAGACTCATGGTAACTCATAATCTATTACTAATCACATTGAAATTCCACTTCTCTCTCAACTGATGTGTGCTCACTAGTACCCCAAATTTTTTACCTTGATTAAATTGTTTTTCTTAAATCATAATATGGTTTTCATGAAGCACTCTACTCATACACATTATGAATATCAACTTACCATATAATTTTTTGTAAATTACTTCTAGTTCACAAAACCATTCCCTTTAATGAAACATTTTCACAACTCTCACATATGTTTTTAAATATTATAACATTTTTTTTGTTTATATATAATTAAAAAAATTCACAAAACTTTTTATTTTTTACATAATTTCCAAAATTCTCAAAACTTTTGGGTTGTAATATAACACACTTGGTGATATATACACTTGTACCTTTTTTTCATGCACCTAAAGTTTGATTCATTTCTTCATGTAAGAATTTTTTTTCAACTCTTACTTGATTTTAGAGCCCTTATATTATCAAAAGGTTTAATGGTCTATATGAGGTGGGTAGAAGCCTAATAATAGATGCAACTAACCATTCAAATAATATCTCTTTATTCAACTAACCTTTCACACAACATTTCATATTCACTATACATCTATGATTTCATGCGACCATTATTACATAACTCACTAACACTTGGAAAATCCCTTATGAATTTTATGGATTAATTAATATCTATTTGTGTTTATCTAATAAAACATTCATAAAACATCATAATATTTGTGAAATGATTTAATTTTCCATATTTTCAGTGAATCATCATAGAATCATAACTTTCACACAATATTGAAAACCCTCTTCACCCTTTCATCCAAAATTTTAATTTCCATTAAAACCAATCCATTTCCAAAAATACATTTTCACTTTTTCATGATTTTGGACCTAAAAAATTTGGTATACACTTTTAAACATCGCCACCTAATAAATGAAACCTTTTATACTACTTAATGTTTTTCAATTTCTCTATATCAAATCTTTTCCAACATAATTTTATAACAATCATACAATAAATTTACAACGGAACTTGTCAACTATATGTTTTAGGAAACATAACCAACCTAAAAATAATTCAATGTCACCCTAAGGGATTCAATCCCATTAATGTTCTATAAAGGTGAAAAAAAATTCATTACTTTGTTTTTTAAAAATATATAATAAAACATTACCATGTGACGAATCCAAGGTATAATTGAAATTTAATCTTTATAGATTAATTCCTTACTAAATTCATTGGAGATATTTTAGGGTGTACCTAATATATGTCTAACATTATGTGTGAGAAGAAAGGAAATCATATATAATTACATCAAAGTAAAATTGAATCAAGAATCAAATGGTTTACATGATAATATAAAACATTATAATAAGCCATCCTAAGAATGAATCTAGATAATATAATCGGAGAGTATAATTGGAATGAATATAGGATAATAAAATATATATAAAATAACTTTTCAATAACTTTGAGTAAATTAACCTGAAAAATAATAGAAAATACAAATTTTAATTCTAAAATAATTATGAATTAATATTATTTGGAAACCCAATTAAAATATTATAATTTTAGATTCATTGAATGAAATTTTCATAAAATAAAAATGATATATTTACATAGAAGACAAACATAAAAATTGATTCAAGAAATAAACTCAACATTATTCTTTGAAGATAATGTGATGGGTAAATTTCAAATGTTTTTTTTATAATATTTTAGGGAAAACTTTTGGAAAAATTTACATAAAACATAATCCTCAATAATGGTACCCTTATATAGATATAAATTGTATCCAAATTAAATATGAAGTTTAATATCAAATAAATTATCATGGGAGGAAAAATATTTAAATATTTTAAAATATCATTATAGTAATACCACATCGTAAAAAGAGTAAGAAATTTTACTTTTGAATATTTGAAAAAGGGAAATATGAAGATCAAATGAGATAATATATAATTGGGTTTACAAATATAAATAATAATATTTACTTGAATGAAAATATGTTTGTATGGGAAACCAATGTTAATGGGGGTGTCAATTATTCTCCATAGTAAAATAATTTTGGAAATGATTTTTGATCAATATAAAATATTTGAATTAAAATATAATTGTCTTCCAATAAGATGAAACATTAAAATTAAATAAAATAATAGTCTAGAACAAACTAATCATGGAATAAATAAGTTCATGAATAAAAATTATAAATAAATTTTGGGAGTTGAGTTAAAAAAAACAATTTCAACTTTTGAATTGAAATTAATTTCAAAAAAGAACATGATATGGCTCTAAAATTCCCATTAGTTATACGAATAAATTAAAATTTTTTAACTAGAGAGTAATGAAAAAATATTAAAGATAACATGGTTTATAATATGAGTAATGTATCAAGAAATTATTTTTTGGAAAAATTACCCCTTGCATTAATTCTTAAATTCCCATAAATAAATTTAATCTCCAATTTCAAAAAATAACCATCTTAATAAAATATTTGAAAAACATTTTTAATATTAATTTTTATATATTATATTTGTATTATATTAGTTATTTATTATCTAATTTCAATACCATGTGTGACTAATCCCAATAATTTTGTACTATTTTAATAATAAATTTGATGTTCTTCATTATCCTTAAAATTTTCATTATTCCAAAATCATAAAATGATAAAATAATTTATTTTTTATATTTATTTATATTTTTATAATTTCATTTCATAGGTATTTTAGTTATTATTCATGATGATGAAGTTAATGATGTGCTTGTGTTTTTAATTTATAATGAAAAAATGGTGTTATATTAATTAATAAGTTAAATATTTATATAACCACTCCAAAACAAAAATAAAATCATTATTTACATGTTAATATCCAATATTGTGTTTTCAAATCCTTTATTGATATAAATTTATATCATTTACCATATAGGTTTCTAAACTTCCCAAACAAGTATGTGTTGCAATATATATGTGAGTATGGCCATATAAGTGATTATTTTGTTGTAGTATCATTATAAGAAAATAAATTGAAACTATTTAATTTTATATTGAGGTTATGAATAAATATTTTTATGTGTTATAGGAGGAAGTCAATTTAATGTAATTTCTCAGTTGTGAATAAAGATCCTAACCTTTAAATATGTTCATTTTATGTGGTCAGTTTGACAATGATCTCTTACTGATAATATTACGTATAGAATGAATAATTTGTATTTCCAAAATGTAAATAATAGAATAAATAACAATCCTATTTTTTTAACCAATTTCTTAAAATATTATTGAATGGTGGTGATAAAAAATGAAACCTATAATATTTGAATGTGGTAGTCTCCAAATGAGATTGGTAAACACTTTCATTTTCTTGATTGGATGTTAGGGGAAAAGATAATGGTTATACCGCCAATATAATTAAATATCATTGTATAAGTTATAATAATGTAGTTATAAACATATGGTTATAATGTTTTTGGAGGAGGTTTGATGATAAGGATAAATAAAGGATGATAAATTTTAATTAATACTTATGTTGATAATTTTGATCTTCTCTTGATGTATCTATTGGATATAAAGGACTTGATGAAAATTATAGATCTTAGGGTTGTAAAAACGTGTAGAGGGGATCTAGAGGATTTAAATTGAGTATATATGAATGGTAATTTCAAACAAGATGGGTGTCTTTAAAAGAGTGTAAGTGTGCTTGTTTTATAGGTGAAAAAGAGGGAAAAATCATTGGAATAGAATTTCAGGTAAGGGGTAAGAATGGAATTTCTTGATAGTTAGGTGATTTAAGTAAAGTTTTGTGAGAAATGTAGGTATTAATTTAAAATAAAAAATTATTCCAAATTTTCAATTTTTCATATTTATTTAGAAAATTTTATGCCACATTACATTTCCAATTTTAACCAATGTTGTTCTTGATAAAAATTCAACAATTTTAACAATTATAATAATAAAACTATAAGATTACCCTCTTTAACAAAATTATAATGTGATGAATCCATATTTGGACTTAATTTTACAAAATTTAGTTTCGAAATATGGGGAAAGTAAAATGATAAATTAAAACATATAATGTGATGGAAAACTATTTTCATAGAAAATTTCATTTTTATCCTTAAGTGATATTAATATTGTTTAACATTTGTTTTAAATTATATTATTATTATTTTATCTCTATATATATTTACATATCATATTAGAGTATTTATTTTAAAATATATCAATTTAATTTAAATTAAGAATATTTAGAAATGTATCATTCCTTGAAAATTAATTATTTTATTGTAGTAAATAATATCCAACGTGGTTATAAGAAAAAAAAATAAAATAACCACATTACATAATTTGAAAAATATAATGAAAAATATTTAAATAATTTTATCTAAATAATTTTCTAAAATTAACAAAAACAATTTTAATGTAATCACACATAATGTGTAAAAACTATTTTATGAAACACTTATCTTCTAAGAATAAAATAAATTTATTACATCTTAGTAATTAATATTTGATGAATATTAACTTTTTTTATTATATATATTATCAATACATTCCATTTACACCATTATTTATCCATTATATAATAAACATTATACTTCATGAAGAGGTTGTTTTTATAAGAATACAATTTTGTAGATTAAATGGATTTGTTTTTCATTTAGTTATTACAATTGAATTTTATTAATTAATTAGAAGTATTAAAAGCCTTTTTTTATACAAATATTTCATATTTTTTTACCTTTATATTTACCAATAAATTCAAAATATACATTTTAATAGTTACATAATGTCCCATGATTATTTTTGTTTTTTTTACTATGTGTGTTGTAAGATTTTAAATACATTATGTTTTAAAAGAAGATTTATAATTTAAATTTTTGTGGTGTTACACCAGTCTAGGTGATAGACCAATCTATTACATTATAAATGGTATCATATCATAGGATCCCAGTGGGTCCTAGGTTCTACATGTATTCAATTTTTATCAAAGTAGTAGGTAGTTAGGAGATAAGGATGTTAAGAATTGGGGTGGGGGAGCAATAATAAAAATGTCACAAACACTTTTTTATTCAGATCCACGAGTATACATGGGTAGTTCATATTTTGATTTCATTTTTTTCAATTTTTTTTCATTGTTTTGTTTTTATTTTATATTTAATGTGGTGGTTCTTTCATTCTAAATGGAATAAATTTAGCTTCCTTGGGGTTATATCTAGTGTTATGGGATGAATAAAAAACGGGAATCAAGGAGTGAGGTTGGATTATAGGGATTAAAAAAACATGAATCAACCGATAAATTTATTCTAGATACATTTTTTGGACTATTGAGTGATTAGATACTCGATGCCATCCATGTGGCTAAGATGATCTTTATTTCACATCACGTATGGTTTTTCTATTTTCACAACTTAATACTTGAATTTATGAGTGTGATTTGAGTAATGGAAAAATGGTTATGTTAGGCCTTGTGATTTTTTGATGTGAGTGTATTTTATTTCATTTGGTTATTATTAGATGATTTTATTGTTTCATTTTTTTGAAAAATTAATTTTTTGTGTGTGAAAAGTCGATTACTTGGAGAAAGTGTTTTTGATTTTGAAGGCCATAGGTCTTGATTATAAAATGGGATTTGGAATCATAAAACGTTTTTAGGGTTTTTAATTTCATTATGACTTTCTAAATTATTTTTTATCATGAAATAAGAGAAGTATTTTGTTTTTGAAAATATTTAGTGATTTTATAAGAAAATTTAATCATTCAATTTTTTTCCAGAGTGGTTGGTTTGAATGTGTAAATTTTTTAATGTGTTATAGTTTTAAACTATCTGAAGATGTTTTGAAATAGGAATTTATTTTATACGATATGTCTTAGTGGTGATTGATATTGTAATAAAAGGACCATATTTTTTTAACTTTTTTAAAAAGGGAAGGGGTTTTTTTAAATAAAAGTTCGAAAAATATAGATTTTATTTTTAAGTAATGTGGAAATATCTAAAATTGGTTTTTTGGGTTTGTTTTGGTTTTTACCCTTTGTGAGTTCTTGAAATTTTTATGATTTATACTACATAAAAATATGATTATTTTTAAATTTAATACGTTAATTGTTTTCGGAATGAGTCTTTAAAAAATGTATCCATTTGGGTGATGCTATGGTTAGTAGATTCGGCTAGTTTTATTTTGGGACTGTTTGGGAAGGGATTTCTTTATTAAAGGAGGGGTGTTTGGAAAATATTTTTGTTTCTTACATGAATGATTTAATTTAAGAGGCACAATTATATTGAGTTCATGCCTCATGTTTTTTATCGTAATCCTATGATAAAGTCCTTAATTGATAGTAGATTTCTTATCTTTAGGGGGATTTCATCATTCTGGTCTAATTTGAATAGAATGTGTTTCCTTTTCTTGTTAATATTATATATTGGAATTATTTAAGGATATTTTTTTAGTGGATTTAGTTTTTAATTTAATAAGTCTTGTTGTTTTCACCTATTAGACTTGGTTGGATAATTGGATTGGTGGGGTTAAGTTTTTTTAGAAACTCATATATGGTATCTAATTTGGGTGATAATTTACTTTGGGATATGTGTTTAATTGAGTTTAAATATATTTAAATGTGAAAATGTGGCCAAAATATGATGCATAAATAATATTTTTTGTTTTTTATATTTTAAAATTTTGGATTATCAAGGTGGAAATTGGGTTAAAAATTATTTTTTGTATTCTTGGTGCAGTTATGGAATTAGAAATACCTTAATAAGTGTATTCTTTATGATATTTTTTTTGTTTTTCATTATTATTGATGGTTATTTTTAGGAATTTACATTATTCATTTATTTAATTTTTTCATTGTATTCTATGAATTTTTAGGTCATCATTTGTGCTTTAGTGTGATAGTTACATTATTGGGAAACCAAGGTTATGTGCATGGGTAACTAAGATCTTGTTTTTTATTAGACCATGGGATCCTTTTTGATATATTTTTTTATCTAGATAACTTTGGGAGGGTGTTATATAATATTTTACTATAGTTACTCTCATTTTAATTAATGAACCTATATTAGGTACCATGTTGTTTTTTGACATGGAATATTTTGAATGGTTGTTCTCTATGATCTTTTGGGTCATCGTGAGTTTCAGGATATGATTTTATAGTTTTTGGTATGATTCTTGGAATAGTTAATTACTTATGTATTTTAGAAAGTTACATGCGGATTTCTATCAATAGAGTGATATTGTAATTCCCTTTTATAGATTCCAAGGATTCATTTATTTGGTGTCATTATCTTTTATAAAAAAGAGGTTGTTATTTTACCAACATTCTAGATTAATTCAAAATAGCAGGGATACCTATTATAGGTCTCCTTACTTCAGAAAAATTTAATTTATTCATTTTATATTGGATCAATATTAGGTAACATGATGTTTTTGTGGAATTCATCTTGTTTTTTTATAGATTTATATTTATATTTATGGGTTAATTATGGATTTTTTGACATTCTTCCCTCAAAGTCATCCTCAGGAGGTCACCACAAATTTTCATAGAATTAATATATCTTTATTCTCAATAGTGATCTAAGAATTTATAGATGTCATAAGTGTAATAGTGGGGATAATTTTGATATCCATGTTTCATTTTTATAGATTATTTTATATTACATTATGTTATTGAGGGGTTTATTGAGTTATGGATGATTTTGAGATTGATGTTTGTAAATTTTTTGATATTTTGGGTGTCCCATAGTTCCCCATCATGGTTAATGGAGACATTATAGTTCTAATGTAACAATTCTATATAATTTTTTATTTTTATATGTCATATATACCACACTATTCTTCATACTATATGGTGTCTCTAGAAAAACTGTGTTAAATGTGTATTCCTATGAAAAGACTCACATAGGGTCAGTGCGTGGTTTGAAATGTCATGGTGAAAATCTGTGTGATCAACCTAGACAATTAAAATTTCAGAATTTATCATGTTTACAATCTCTATATTATGTATTTGGATCATCCATATCCTCTCCTCACTTTATGTTGAACCTCCTTAGTGTGTGGGGACCTCTTTCCCAATAACCTTTTTTATTTGATGGTTCTCCTCTTCCAATCAATTCAACCCATCAAATTAACAATTTTTTTATTCACTTCCTCTACTCTTCTTGAATGGACTTAAGGCCATCATTATTTATTTATTTTTGATAATCCCCCTTTTCTGGTTTTAAGGGGAACCATTACATGTCTTGTAGGCTTAGTGACACATTATATAACCTGAAGGCCTTAGAAAAATTCATCCCAAACTAACAACAGGGAACTTCCCATCCCTAGTATTTATCATGATGTTAACCCTCCACCTTTGCAAGGCTATTTGGATAGTTGTCACGTGCAGAGATGCACATGCCTGGTACCGATGGCAATGCCATACCATCTCAATATTTTAATTTTAGTTAGCTCTACACTGATGAATGTGTTTGCCCCTAATCATCATATGGAGTCTTGTTTCTTTGAAATCTGTCTAGTTTAATCAACATTCTATGTGGTCAAAAGTCCTTGAGGTGGCCTGAATTCTAAAGTAGCCTAAATTCCTTTGTTCGGCCTAAAATACTTAAATGACATGAGGATCGAACTAGTGAAACAATTGAATAGTCTCTGCTTCTACAGTACCTATTACAGTACCTTATACAATAACCCAAAGAATATGGCTCCACCTGGATTTGATATTTAGTCTCTTTGATCCACTTGAAGAGTACTCACCAACCAAGCATAGGCTCATGTGCTTCACATCCTCTATTCTCATTTATCTTTTATCTCTTTATTTGTATTTCAACCATTAACTGTAGAGACTATGTGTCTCATAATTTGGGTTTTGGGGACATTAATCTTGAAGATTATCTCTATTAAGGATATTGAAGTACTTATTTTGGTTTGATTTTAAGTACTCGATTGAATCCAACAACTTCTAATTCATTTCTACTTGATTGAAGGTAGTTGTTTATATATAATCACAATATATTTCATTCCATGTGGATCTATATTGATAAAAAAATATTTTATTTCATATTAGACATATATTTGTGTCCCAATGTGGATCAAATCTATTTTTATAATGGTTTTAACCCTTTTAATGGAATGATATTCCATGCTATGTGTTTTTGAAAATTCTTAAGTGTCTCTAAAATAGTGTTTATAGTTTCAAATAATGTGGTTGAAAGTAGTTTGAGACATCTAATTCGATTTTCCAATAAATAGTGTTCCAAATTAATTTCAATCATATTTTCAAAATATGGTTTTTTATTAAGAGTTGGTATTTTCATCCATATTTTATTTATTTTATTAAATATTTATGGATTTGAAAATTTAAAGTTTGATTTAAAGAAGTATTCATTTCCAAATGTGTTTCATATAATGTATTTATAATTTTTTTTCAAAATTTATTTCAAAATAGAATCTAAATGGAGTTATTTGTCTTAGAATCCAAATATTTTTTAGTAAGGATCATTTGGCCCCTTGATAATGAGATTTTCGGAATGTTTTGTGGTCCTCCTATTGCACCCTAGATAAATAGATTTTACCAAAGTTGTGATGTTCTAATATTGTCTTGTTTTTCTGGTATTTCCCTTTCTTTATGAGTGATTCTTTATGTATGTATATATTAAATTGTAGGTCTAAGAGGTTTTTCCATTTGAGGTTATGTGGTGAGGATTATTTAAAATTTCGTTAATTGAAACATTTGTTGATCATGTGGTTTATATCTTGATCACCTCCATGGTTTGATTTCAGGAGAATCTTATAAAGGTAGTATGAGACCTGTATGAGTAAAATACCAAGTTAATATTAAAATATAACTTTGTTAAGGTTCCATGTTTGGTCGAGCGAGCTAATGAGATTGTTTTTTTGGTCCAACATTTTTTTAGAAGAGCTTGGGGTTGTTATTGTGCTCTCTGATTTAGATGAAGTCAGATTAGTTCCGTAGGACTATCATAACCTATATAAGTTTTTTAGTGTCAGTTGAGGATCCTCATCACTATTTCATATATTTATTAATGGAGTCCTAATGTTTCTTCTAGAATATTATGATCCTATTCAAGATCATTTAAGGGGTTTTCTCTTTTCTTTTATTGTATTATTTATCAATTGAGTTATTTCTTTTCACCTTCACACTAATTATTTATTTATTCTAATCATATGGAATTTATATTGTGCTTCATGTTTATATATAATTCTCAATCACATTTTGGATTGATTTTAAAACTTATTGAATAGATGTTTTGATGTTTATTTTGAATAAATTAAATGGTATGGTTTGGATTTACCTATAAACTATATTTTTAATGGTTTTAAAATTTTTTATTTTCATTAATTATGATACGGTATATTTGGAAAGGGTTTTCGAATGTTATGTTATGAAATTGGAAAGAATGATTTTCTTGAAACTCTAAAAAATTTATTTTATCATAAAATAAATTGAATATATGAACTTTAAAGTTGTTTGTTTGGATTTAAATGTTTAATTATAGTCCAAGTGTTACTAGTTTATTCTTAGAAAGGTTTATTTAGTTATTTAAAGGAAATGAATCCATTTGATATTTATTTTTCGTATTTCTGTCTATATTGAAATCCCATTTTTTTAATGTCTTCCAACTAGAATTTATATACTATATTGTGAAATTTATTTCTTAGACTCGGTTGGTAGTGACCTACTAGTTTTTATATTTCATTCCTATGTTTATCAAGATCCAGGTATTTTTGTATTGTATTATTGTTCTTTAAGCTGAGTAACAGTGAGTTTGGATGTTTGAGTAACTTGTGGTTGCATGGAGTTTTATTTGGGTGGGATTAATTCATGTTATATGTGGTAAGGGAGTGTTTTTTCCAAGATACACTTCTTCTATTGTATTCAGTTTCATTCATTTTTCTCTGTTATTTCATGAAACAATTTATTATTTATGTATAATGTTTTATATTTATGAAAAAGGGTAGAATTGGTATTTATGGTTATGAATCATTTATATTTTCATCTTTTTTTTTATTTAACTTATTAATTTCAAGGGTATTTCTATAGTATAGATGATCTATACAATATTGTTAGAAATTATCCCCTATGTTTATTTCTAATTTAATGTTGAAATCATTTCCAAGTTACTTCATATGGTTCTTCAAAAATATTTTCCGGTATTTGGGTATTGAGAATTACCTTTGGGCCAGTAGTTGACTCAGTAAAATTATAATCTGTGTGGCATCTTGACCCTATTCATTAGACAATCATTGATCTGGTGAAGTAGATAATTTATGAGTGATTGATTCCATTGGTTTTCCAGTTTTTTTATCATGTGAATATTCAAGAGATGTTATATAATCTTGGGACTCATATGTGAGCTCAACACCCTCACCTATTTTCATGAGTTTTATCTTTTATGGTGAAATATCATAAGGTTGGAAGGATATATCATCCCATATTTTAAAAAAAATCAATTATTTTAATAATATGTTTAGAGTCATTTATGAAGTGGATTCATTTTTGTAACTACCCCAGTCTAGTTCACCTATATCATAACTGAACCAAAGTGTTATAAACCTAAATAATGCCTCTTAGTATACTAAATAATGTCCACTACTAGATAGGGTTTCTTTTTATGTCATATTTGGATACAATAAACTTAGGTATAGACAAACATGAACATAGTGAGTGGAATAACATAACTAATCCTAAAAACATATAATAAATAATAAATATACGTATATATCAAAACAAAAATCCCTCCAATAAAAGACATCAACATAGTCAACATTAATAAAAACTATTGTATATTTCATATAAGTATAAGAAAGAACCCATATGGGTAGACCATTTAATAATAAATATAAAATAAATTAAATTAAAATGGTTGTTCCACATCTTGTATCAAGTATCGAACCAAACCTACCTCAAAAAACTAACTAGAATCCACTAACTCATCCATTTGATATTGTAGGGCCCTTTAATTTACCTAGGTTATATAACATGAAGTCTTCTTTATTGATAGGAAGTTCAATAATGGCATGAGTAAATATTTATAAGATATAACTAATGGTGTCACAATAAAATATATTTAATATTTTTTTGTTATAAATATAAAAATATTGTAAGGTTAACAAATATTAATAAATAACATGTCATACCACAAAACGAACATTCAAAACCACAGGTAACAAAACATCATTCAGATAATTTCATAATGATATGATATTTCTATGGTCTAAGAACACACCATTAGGATGAATGATATATATCTCCATATATTATAGTTAAGTTACATGAAATATCACCATAAAATATAACTAGGTCAATGAGTCATTACCATAACAATCAATCTTGTTAAACAATCCACAACTCTTCCAAAGTGGAAAAATTCATCTATTATGAATGAGGAATCAATAATCATAGGTGTACAACACATTGAAATCCCATGCTCATCTATCCAATATATGGTCTTCTTATTACTCGAGAGGTTGAGAATAAATAAACTCTTCCATATAAGTGATATAGCACTTCTATCACTCCCAAATAAGATGATATACCATAGTGTTATGTTCCAAAGTGGACAACACACCACTCAAATGACATCCATTGGTGGATGACACACCACTAGTGAAACCCTATATGCTGATGATTCACCACCCATAAAATATCTCAAGAGGTTAATAAAACACTTATGTAATTTCTTAGTTGGATGATATACCACGAAAATAGGTCCTCAAGTATATTATGTACCACCAAGACTACTCGTATGGGTGGAAAGTTCTCTAATTGTATGAAATCCGAAATGTTTGATATTCCACTATAGACAATATTAAATGGTGAATAATTAATCACTTCCTAATGTTATTCTGGTGGGTGATATAACTATGGCTTAAAATTGGTGAATAATGTCCAACCTTTTAAAATATGGTCATGATAAATATATCTCCAACAAATAGCTCATGGGAAGGAAGAATTCGTAACCAACTAATTTTTTTGAATGCTGAGTCACACTTTTAATAGGTCAAGTCATTGGTATATCACAATTCAATTATTAAATTTAATGATACAACACATGTTTATATAATTAAGATAATTTAATGGTAGATCATAATTAAAATGAATAAAATGAGAAAATTATATTTCTCAATTTAAATTGTCTCAATGAACGAAGGATCACTTAATTTTAATTCAAATCATTTATACACTCTTATCCTATGAAAGTTTATAATAATATTTCATTAATAAATTTCAAAGGCTCAATACATGGCTATTCCAACACTATCCTTTCACATTCCCATGTTTTCTCCCGCTAAAGAGTACATCAGGGCCCTATACTTCACTCTTAGTGTTTGTTCTAAAACATAGGCACCTATTACGGGTCCAAGTTCTTGGTTTAATAATAATTCACATAATAGAACTCGTAATCAATTACCCATGGTGTCAACACTAACCTCATAAAGGACACTCATATCCAAATGAGTTACAATAATGTCACCGTAAAATAAGGGAAAATTTTCAGTTAATTTTTATAATATAAATTAAGTGTCATTTCACACATTTTCATTCAAAATAAGAAAATATCATTTATAAAAAAGTAAGAACATTCCTTGTACAATCATATTCTTACTCATTGAATACCATATATTGACACTTAAGGTGATCTTATAATTCCACACATAAATACTACATTTATTTAGATGAATTAATAATACATCACACAATAATAAACGCCGCAAAACCATAAAGGTTTAATGTATTTAAATACAAAATAAATAATCATAATTTTCGTGGATTATCATAAAAATATCCACAAAAATGCTTTGTACAAAGTAACCTTATTAGAAAAATCCTACATAATAAATTCCTTCATAACCTCTGCAAACTGAAACATTATAAATGATGATATAAAATACATAGTTAGGGTAATCATGGGAGAAATCAATCGAATACCATAAGTGAGAATAAGATAATAATTAGGGTATGAGTTTTTTATCATAATTAATGAAATTCATAACCAATCAGTCATAGATCATATATATTGAGTCATTGTATAAAAAATTCCAAATAAAAACTTGCATCATTTGAGGGTTGAATCAATGTTAATCAATATTGGTATATGAGAGAATATCTTAAGCATAAGAGAATTTCATAGGAATTTGTGGCATATTCACAAGAATATAAAATCATTTAATTAGTAAATTATCAAATCAAATACCGTCATAAAATATTGGAAATATTCTAATAGTTAATTTGATTCACTCCTTATTGTATATTTATTCATATTGGTCATATTCTTATATTAGATTGGGTTTGATCCCCTTTACCTTTCCATTTAAGGTAGAAAGAGTACCAAATTGTATTGGGTTCACTCTAAATTCCATTTCATATTATATCATGGGATATCAATATTTACCCAATTCATTGGAGGTCTATATAATTTCATTCCCACCCATAACATGATGGAAACCATGCATATGTGTGCTATGACGTCTCAATAACATTCTTCATTTCATCATACCATAACGTTTTTAAAAGGAAAAAGTTTTATAGTGATTAATTCAACACATAATCATAATCCATCCATAAATATGAACTAGATATTTTCACAAATGTATACCCCTAGTAAATCATAACGTTCCATAAATTATATTGACATAGATTAAATATAATTTTATAAAAGGATTAGTAATATTCTTTGAAAAACTAGAGAAAACAAAATTTCATATATTATACTTTATAAAATATATAAAAGATTGTAGAAAAATATGAATATTATTTCCTTTTAAAACCATATATAATTTTAAAGTATTTCTGATAAAAAATAACTGTCATGTTTTTGGAAAATTTAATTAATTGTGTAAAATTTAAAATAAAATATTCTCTTCACACTTTTGTAAAAAATAAAAATATTACTTTTCCAAAAATCATTATAATGATTTATTTTAAAACATAAGAAAATAAATTCAAATATGGTTGAAAATTACATTAAAAACAATTGGTTAATAGAAAATATCATTCTGATAATATTTTATATATTAATGATATAGATGGAAATGATTCCAAACTCGAAATAAGAAATAAAATTTATTTTTCATAAAATTATTATTTTTGTTTTTCTAAGTAAAAAATATGGCTAAAATTGAAATAACACATTATGAACTAAAAATTTAATATAAAAAAAGAAAATGAAATTGTTTTTTTGAAATAGTTCATATGATTTCCATAGATAAAATCTGTTAATGAAAAATCCCTATAAAAAATAGTATTTTAATATAAACCCATACCCCTTGTATGGACATTCAATATAGATTCCCTAAATTATGGTTTAATACATTTAGATTTATTCTAAATCATTTTCATAACCAAAGTCATACTTATCATACTAGATATTATTCATTCCAATTTCTAATCATTAATTTTTTAGTGATTATTCTATAAAACCAATAATCAAGGTGTTAACTATAGTATTTTTTTCATTCATGTTTATGTTAATAGATTTCAATACTTACACCTTGTTCAATATTTAAACATATATAGAATATTATTCATGTAAAAATTATAATTTTTTTATTATCAATACTTTTATATTGATCCATGCAAGGTAGTGATGAATAATACATTATATCCATTCATGGTGTAACACCCCAAGCTTCCACGGTACGCTTCTCATTGAATAATACAATAGTGTGTGTTGTACATAACACTGAGTTCAAGCACACCACGAATTACCAAACTTTCCGTTTAAAAGCGGTTATGAATATTATTAACTGAATTTTAAATTTTATATTATCCTTATAATTTGGGAATCTATATTATGAGTTTCTAAGAGATAATTTAAGAACAATTTCATTTTTTTAGATAAAGAAGTATTTTTTAAAAAAAATGCAATTTTACAGCCTTTTAATGACGAAGCCTTTTTAAATCCAATATTTGAAACTTTTATATATTAAATTTGAAAAAATGAACTTCTTCTTTAGAATCGGGACATAAGAATTTAGTTTCAATATGTTTTCGGTGTTTTTCGGATAACTTTCATATTTGGGTGAATAATGAAAAATACTATATTTTAACTAAAAAAAACTTTTTTAATCAAAATAATTTATATTGTTAAATTATACATTTTAATGTTTTGGAAGAATAAATAGATTATATTTGTACCATTTAATCAAATGATGGTCATTGTAGGTTATTTCACTTTGACATTGGAAATAAACAAGTGTCAAACTTTTGATAGTTATTATTTCTTAAAAATACGCCTTTTGGTTTCAACAGCGGAAATTAATTTTAAAATAATAAATTCAACTTTTATGTTTTGAATTTTGTAAAATAGACTTCATTTTGGGATTAACAATATCGAAATTATCTTAGGGTGAAATTTTGGCACTTTTCTAAAAACTTTCAATTTTTGATGAATAGTGAAAAACACTAAGTTATTGATTAAAACCGAATTTTTATTTAAATCATTATTTATTTTATTTAAATTTATTTTAGGTCAAAATTGATACGTACAATGTAATTCATTGGAGTCAGTTTATAATAATTTTAGGCATATAAAATTTTTATTGAACTTTTCACCATCTTTTACCCATCTCTTAGGTGAATTTGAAAATTCAAATAAAACATAATTTTACCACTTTTGTGAGTGGAATTTCAAAAATCAGAGAGACATGGTTAATATCAAGTATTAAAATGTGGTTCAATGAGATGAAAATAATTTTTGATGAATAGTAACTTTTTACTTTTATTTACCACGATTAAAAGTAAATAGGGTAATTAAGGGTAAAAATGATATTAATATTACCATAACACATGTAATAATTATGTTTTACAAGTTTATATCGACCAAAAACAACCTTAGGAATAAAATATTATCATTTAGGTCCACTTGGATTAGATTAGGACATTAATTATTATTTAATTCAAAGAAGAGTTAAAAGAGTTAAAATCAATGTTTAATTACTAAAACATTTTTAATATAGGGTTATACATAAGATAAATTCGATTATAAATATTAATTAAAAAGATAAAAATAATTCCTACATAATATTGTTTTATTTATAATTTTTAGACATTAAATAGGTTATTTTATTTATGACACAATGGTGATGCAGTAATTACCCAATTAATGAAATATTAAAATAATTGATATTATAAATATCAAAATAACTGTAATTTGATACTTTTAATGATTTAAAAAAAAATTATAGATTAATATGAAATGTTAGTATTAATGTAATTATGTTTTTTTGAAGTAATAATTCTGTTATGATTTTTACAAAAATCAAATACCAAATAGTGACAAAATTGACATAAAAGATTTTTTTAAACAAATATTATATTATTAATTTATATTCTATTCCTAAAAATATAAGTTTCGGCCAAGAGACTTATATAATGATAGGTGTATCATTAATAGACCACTTGGGGGGTCTCTTGTATGTATATAGTATTATTATTAACTATATAATATAAAAATACAAAGTGAGATGGTAAATGTCAAACCTATTAACTAAGAGTTAAAACTAAAAGATAAGGTTAATATAATGACCCAAACCTATCTAAAATATATTGGATGAAAGGATTTCGACCCATACCAATTTTAACATTTAAATAATCCACTTTTGAGCTATTACAAACTGAATATGAATTTATTATAAAATAATATTTCTAGCTTTTCCAAAGGTGCCCCTCGCCCCTCTTATAAAAGGGCACTCCCCCTTCTCACTAATTCACACATTCAAAGCCTTTTGGCTCGGCCAACGTCTGCCCAAATACCCTCTAAAATATCATCCCTTCATCCTAGGGGCCTTAATTTAGTCATAAAGCAAACCTAAGGATCCCTTTTGATCAAATGAAAAGGAAGAACCCGAAGAAGAGGTAATGTTTTCACCACCCTCTTTCAAGTTCCTTTCTTCTTCAACTTCTTTTTTCTTTGTTATTTCCATTCTAAAATAATAACTCAAGTATATTCTATATAGTGTGATGTTATTATAAATATGTTACAATCATATATAGTATTCTATCCATCCTTTTAATGACATGTCACCATACGTGCATACGTATGGATTACAGTCTCCACATTGTGGTGTAATTGTTATTCAAAACAATATTATTTGGATAGGTATAATAATGATGTGTAATTCATGTAAATAATAAATATAACATTATAATGATTCTTTATATATGATAGAACATCCAATTATATATTATTTTAATCTCAAAATAATGATATTGTCACTCGTGTGTACGTACGAACTACCGTCTCCAAGAACGCGATGAGATTCATTCCCCATCGTATCCATTCGAGAAAAATTATCATTTTATGCTTAAAAGTAATGTATAAAAACATTATATCATTCTTGATATTAATAATATACAACCTATCCATAACAAACAGGGCTAATGTAACAAAAAATATAAAATAAAACGAGTAATTTAACACCCAAAATGACGATAATACTAAGATATTATTAACAAAGCAATGATAAAATATCATATATGATATCATATTAATGTATATGATTCTTGAATAATTTAATAAAATTATTTCACCATTATACAGGAGGTTATCCAACCATCGACCAAGGAAAAGTACAAGTTAAGGGTTTATTTCACAATCTCTTCATTATCCGAGGTTGTTTATACGTAATTATCTACTGGGACCTCTTTATCATCAACATACATGTTTCTTAAAAATGTATTTCAAAACATTATTAATATTTTATAGAATATGGTTTAAATACATTTATACCCTTTTTTGAATTTTTATAAGATGTTTATAAAGGAATCTTTCCGTCATTTTATAAACAAGGTCCTTTTTAACCTTTTCGACAAAATTAGGGTATGATTTTCTTTTTTAACTTATACGGTGGGTGCAGCTATTTTCTGCCATTATAAAATCTTTGAAGCTTCCCTTACAAGATTATAAGGATATTTTCAAATTAAATGTTTTATTTTATAATTGTGTGACTTTTAAATGATTTCAAAAAAAAGAGATATTTCTCTCAAATAGTTTTGATTTCATCTATGTCAACATCCTTTGAGGGATTTTAAGATTATTTAAAGTTGATTTATTATGATAGAAAACTTCCATATTATATTGAATGTTTTGTGATATGTTTGATTGTGGATGTGTTATTTTTATACCATTCATGGTTTATGGAGAAATTATTGACATTTCATATGCTAGTTTTAATACAAATATTTATGTTATGTTTAAACCTGTTCATATGAGGAATGTATTGGACTTAATAAGTGACGGGTGGAGCCCACTATAGCTCCTCGATGCATCAGTAGGTCGTATGAGACAAACTAGTGTCTTGTCAAAAGGCCTTTACATAATCTTATTTGTAGTCTTGGCATGAGGGCTTGGCTATGTGGTTATGATAGCCTAGCGTTATTCATTCCATCATTATGAAAGTGGTTATTAATTTTTCATGTGATTATTCGACTAGTAGAATGTCCATGTGAATAAGTTAATGGATTTATTTCATTTTATCTTTGCCATATTATGCTGATGTTAAAGTTTAAAAGGCTTTTGTTTTAGTTATACATTGCCTTAAATGTTTATGATAATTTATGAAAGTTTTCTATATATTGTTATCCTTACTGAGCATCTGAGCTCACCCCTTTCAATGATTTATTTTTCCCAGGATGTGAAGAAGTATCTTATGAATGACCCATAGGGATAGTATGAGCGGATATGAAGACAATATTTTGTTGTAGTAGTTTTCACTTTATGATGTAATGTAAACTTCATGAATGTATCTAGTGTTTCCAAGGCTACTCAACTAATCGGTCTTTTGAGATTTGATCTTTTGTGATCATGCCAATGTTATGTAATAATGCACCAACTCTGGGTAACTAGGGTCGGGGAATTACAGTTGGTATGAGAGGAAGTTTAGTACAAACATTGGAAGCTAGATTTAGATAAAGTCTGATAAGAGCACATAGACTTATGAGAGACTTTTTGGATTAGTATAGAAGAACTTCTTATAATTTTGGTATTGTAGAGGTTTTGTGAGTTTTCTGAGCAATACATCCATGTCTGGATACGAGCAGGAAGAGGCGGCTCTGGCATAGATGTACCTAGGGGTAAAACCCGAAAACACCGCTTTGAGGTAGACTCGAATGGGAACTGGTGCACGACAACGGGCCTTGCTGCACTCTTGGTTACGACACTCCCGGGGGATATGATTAGGATAATTCTCAATTTCATTACATACCATTATGATGGGTTTATGAGTATATAAATGCTCAAAGAAAAATTTTTTATGATTATGGATTATATCCATAAATAAATCAATTTATGTTAAGTGTTTTACAAGTATGGAATTATGTATTTTGATTCATAAACTGATCTATTTTATGCCATTGTTTAGAAATGGTGCCTAGTGGAAGAAATGGAAACCGTATCAATGCACGCACTCCATGTAGGGATTGTCCTCTTGCTCAAGATAATTATAGTGGAGCTGGTGATGCAACTGGTGCTGATCAGCTAATCACCATACTGGGACAACTCACTCAGGTTATGAATAATAACCTTACCCGTATAGAGCACCCAGATCCACAGTGTGGAGGATCCATGTTAGATCGCTTCGTGAGGCAAGAAACACCAACGTTCAATGGGATTACAAATCCATTGGTATCTGAGCAATGGATAAGTTCCCTAGAAAAAATATTTCAGGCTTTAGGGAGTAGTGAAAGGGAGAAAGCTATTAAGGCAGTTTATCGCCTCACTGGAGATGCTGATCAATTGTGGTCATTGATACAAAACACAAAGGAAGATGATGAAGTATCAAATATGGATTGCAGAGAGTTCAAAGATCTTTTCTTATAAAAATACTTTCCTCGTGACCATCAATAAGATATGGAAAGGAAATTTCTGAGTCTAAGACAAAAGGAGGATGAGAATGTCATAAAGTATGAGTCTAACATTACAAGGTTATCAAGGTATGCTGGAGATTATATACGTAACCCAAGAAATAATATTGATAATTTTTTTGATGGGTTAAAACCATTTCTTCTTCGTGCATTAATCTCACAGTCCTTCTCGACATACGAAGACATTGTCTCATGTTCTATAAAGACAGAAAATGAATTCTCTAAATCTTATGACAATAAAGTAAAGCAAGAGAAGAAGAGAATGATGGAACAAGAGACAAATAGAGGGAAAAATGGAAATAAGTATTTTCCATTATGTGATAATTGTGGAAAAAACACCCCGGTACTTGCCTAAAAGGAATGGGAGTTTGTTACAAATGTGGAGAAAAAGGTCACCAGGCTCGTGATTTCAAGGGAAAGAAAGATGTTTTCAATGTTGAATGGTACAATTGTAGAGAAATGGGGCATTATGTGAATTAATTCCCTAAGCTCCAAGGAAACATACCTCAGAAAAGGCCAAGGGATCAAGGCCAATATTATGTTGTTACTACAGTTGAAGTGGAATAATTAATGTATTTGTGTTTTTGGACTCATGTATTATATTCTTGTTATAAGAATAATGTGATATATATAAAGATTGTACTAAAGTACTTTTTTTTTCATTAAGGTTTTAATATGACTACGGTAATAAAAATTTTAGTATGTGACAATAAGATAAGATTTACTTTGTCTGGGTAATCTGATGTGACCATTGATTTTGGAATTTAGATACCTTTTACAGAGAGTCTGGACCGAGGTACTTTGGATAACTATAATGTTTGGCGTGGATTAAGTTGAAATTTGAATAGTATTATTTAAGTTTAAAACAATTATTATGATCAATTTTTGGAATATTATGAAACTATAGTTTTAGGAAAAGGACAACCTGTAGGTCAGGTGATAACCCATCGCGTCGGACAAAGCTGCAAGAATCGAACCTACAACCATAGTGCGACATGCCTTTATTACCTACTACTAGCCTATAGGAAGTCACTGGTCATTACAAATCATTTTTCTTAATTTTAATGGTATATGTTATTGTTTGGATCCTTATAAAATTAGGATAAATATAATATTTTTGAGTTCTATTACCTTTTGGAGTGAAAGATTGGTTTGTGGTAAAAAATTAGTAAAGAAATAATGTCTACATGACAAGTATGTATATTTCCTTACATTCTTAGTAAATCTCATAAATAAATTCTTCAAAATTATGAAAGGAAACATAAAACAAAAACGTTGTCGGTTAACTTTTCCTACTGGGGAATCAAATACCGTTTAACCAATCACAAGTTTGTGATTCTCTTGTAGTTAACTTTCTCATAATCTAATTTTCTTTAACTCTCCATCAGAACTTGATGGTTTGTTTCTCCTCCATATCCATGTTTTCATATAATCCTAGTATGGGCTATCTCGGGTGACCTTTGTACTTCTCTTTCTTTTTTTTAAAGTTATATTTTTATTAACCATATTTTAGATGTGGGTTTTCCAAAAAGGTATTTTCTATTTTCAAAGAAAATTTTCAAATTGAGAGGATGCAATTTATTGAAGGAGGGGAGAATGTAACACCCCAAGCTTCCACGATACGCTTCTCTTTGAATAATACAATAGCATGTGTTGTACGCAACACTAAGTTCAAGCACCCCACGACTTACCAAACTAGTCGTTCAAAAGCGGTTATGAATAGTATTAACTGAATTTTAAATTTTATATTATCCTTATAATTTTAGAATCCATATTATGAGTTTCTAAGAAATAATTTAAGAACAAATTCATTTTTTAGTTAATGTCGTATTTTTCAAAAAAAATGCAATTTTACTGCCTTTTAATGAATAAGCCTTTTTAAATCCAATATTTGAAACTTTTATATATTAAATTTGACAAAATGAACTTCTTCTTTAGTATTGGGATAGAAGAATTTAGTTTCAATATGGTTTTGGTGTTTTTCTGATAACTTTCATATTTGGGTGAATAGTGAAAAATACTATATTTTAATTGAAAACAAATTTTTTAATAAAAATAATTTATATTATTAAATTATAAATTTTAATGGGTTGGAAGTATAAATATATTATATTATTACCATTTAATCCAATTATGGTCATTGTAAGTAATTTCACTTTGAATTTGGACATAAAAAAGTGTCAAACTTTTGATATTTATTATTTCTTAAAAATACGCCTTTTGGTTTTAACAGTGGAAATTAATTTTAAATTAATAAATGCAACTTTTATGTTTTGAACTTGGTAAAATAGAATTACTTTTGGGATTAGGAATATCAAAATTATCTTAGGGTGAAATTTTTGTACTATTCTGAAAACTTTCAATTTTTGTTGAATAGTGAAAAACACTGAGTTATTGGTTAAAAACGACTTTTTATTTAAATAATTATTTATTTTCTTTAAATTTATTTTAGGTCAAAATAGATATGTTCAATGTAATTTATTGGAGTTAGTTTATAATAATTTTAGGCATATAAAAATTTTATTGAACTTTTCATCGTCATTTACCCATCTCCTAGGAGAATTTGCAAATTCATTTAAAACATAATTTTACCGCTTTTGTGAGTGGAATTTCGAAAATCTGAGATACATGGTTAATATCAAGGAGTAAAATTTGGTTCAATGAGATGAAAATATTTTGTGGTGAATAGTAGCTTTTTACTTTTATTTACCACGGTTAAAAGTAAATAGGGTAATTAAGGGTAAAAATGATATTAATATTACCGTAACACTTGTCCTAATTCTATTTGACAAGTGTATCTCGACCAAAAACAACCTTAGGAATAAAATATTATCATTTAGGTCCACTTGGATTAGATTAGGACATTAATTATTATTTAATTCAAAGAAGAGTTAAAAGAGTTAAAATCAAATTTTAATTACTAAAACATTTTTAATATAGGGTTATACATAAGATAAATTCGATTATGAATATTCATTAGAAATATAAAAACATTTCCTAAATAATTGTATTTTATTTATAATTTTTAGATATTAAATAATTTAATTTATTTATGACACAATGGAGATGCAGTAATTACCTAATTAATAAAATATTAAAATAATTGATATTATAAATATCAAAATAAATGTAATTTGAGACTTTTTATGAATTAAACTAAATTTCTAGGTTAATATGACAAGTTATTATTAATTTAATTATGTTTTATCGAAGTAATCATGCTGTTATGATTTTCACAAAAATAAAATACCAAATAGTGTCAAAATTGACATAAAAGAGTTTTCAAAACAAATATTATATTATTAATTAATATTCTATTCTTAAAAGTCTAAGGTTCAGACAAGAGACTTATATAATGATATTTGTATCATTAATGGACCACTTGGGGGTCTATTGGATGTATATATTATGTTTAGTAACTATATAATATAAAAATACAAAGTGACATGGTAAATGTCAATCCTATTAACTAAGAGTTAAAACTAAAATATAAGGTTAATATAATGTTCCAAACCTATCTAAAATATATTGGTTGAAAGGATTTCGACCCATCCCCACCTTAAAATTTAAATAAAACACATTGGAGCCATTAAAAACTGAATATGAATTTATTATAAAATAATATTTCTAGCTTTTCCAAAGGTGCCCCTCACCACTCTTATAAAAGGGCACTCCCCCTTATCACAAATTCACACATTCAAATCCTTTTTTATCGGCCATACTCTGCCCAAATACCCTCTCAAATATCCTCCATTCATCATAGAGGCCTTCCTTTAGTCAGAAATCCAACCCAATGGAAGAACCCGAAGAAGCTGTAATGTTTTCACCACCCTCTTTCAAGTTCCTTTCTTCATCAACTTCTTATTTCTTTATTATTTCCATTATAAAATAATAAATTTAGTATATTCTATATATTGTGATGTTATTATAAATATGGTACAACCATATTCAGTATTCTATCCATCCTTTGAATGACATGTCACCATACGTGCGTACGTACGGCTTACCGTCTCCACGTCGTGGTGTAATTGTTATTCAAAACATTATTATTTGGATGGGTATAAAAATGATGTTTAATTCATGTAAATATCAAATATAACATGATAATTATTCTGTATATATGATATACCATCCAATTATATATTATTTTAATATCAAAAAAAATGATATTTTCGCTCGTGCATACGTACGGACTATCGTCTCCACGAACGTGATGAGATTCAATCCCCATCGTATCCATTCGAAAATAATTCTCATTTTACGATTAAAAGTAATGTTTAAGAACTTTATATCATTCTGGATATGAATAAGATACAACCTATCCATAATAAACATGGCTTGTGTAACAAAACATATAAAAGAAAAGGAGTAAGTTAACAACCGAAACAACGATAATACTAAGATATTATTAACAAAGCAATGTCAAAAGATCGTATATGCTATAATATTAATGTATATGATTCTTGAATAATTTAATAAAAATTATTTAACCATTATATAGGAGGGTAACCAACTGTCGACCAAAGAAAAGTACAAGGTAAAGGTTTATTTCACGATCTCTTCCTTATCCGAGGTTGTTTATACGAAATTATCTACTGGGACCTCTTTATCATCCACATCCATGTTTCTTAAAAATGTATTTCAAAACATTATTACTATTTTACAAAATATGGGTAAAATACATTTATTCCCTTGTTTGACATTTTATAAGTAGTTTATAAAAGAATCTTTCTGTCGTTTTCCAAACAAGGTCCTTTTTAACCTTTTTGACAGAATTAAGGTATGAATGTCTTTTTTAACTTATACGGTGGGTGCGGCTCTTTTTCGCTGTTATGAAATATTTTAAGCATACATACCAAGATTATAAGGATATTTTCAAAGTAAATGTTTTATTTTATAATTATGTGACTTTTATATGATTTCAAAAAAAGAGATATTTCTTTCAAACAATTTTGATTTCATCTATGTCAACATCCTTTGATGGATTTTAAGATTATTTGAAGTTGATTTGTTATGATACAAATATTCCATATTGAATTTATGTTTTTGTGATATTTTTGACTGTGGATGTGTTATTTTTATACTATTCCTCGTTTATGGAGAAAGTATTGACATTTCATATGCAAGTTTTAATATGAATGTTTATGTTATGTTTAAACCTATTCATATGAAGAATTCATTGGACTTAATAAGTGATGGGTGGAGCCCACTATAGCTCCTTGATGCATCAGTAGGTCTCATGAGACAAACTAGTGTCTTGGCACAAGGCCTTGACAAAATCTTATTTGTAGTCTTGGAACGAGGCCTTGGCTATGTGGTTATGATAGTCTGGCATTATGAATTCAATCATTATGAAAGTGGTTATTGATATTTAATGTGATTATTTGACTAGTAGAATATCCATGTGAATATGTAAATGGAATTATTTCATTTTATATTTTCCATATTATTCTTAAGTTCAAGCCTAAAAGGCTTTCGTTTTCGTTATACATTGCCTTATATTTTTATGCTTATTTATGAAAGTTTCGTTATATTGTTATCCTTACTGAGCATCTGAGCTCACCCCTTTCAATGTTTTATTTTTTCCAGGATGTGAAGAAGTATTTTATGAATGACCTGCATGGATAGTATGAGGGGATATGAAGACAATATTTTGTTGTAGTAGTTTTCACTTTATAATGTAATGTAAACTTTATGAATGTATCTAATGTTTCCCAGGCTACTAAACTAATCGGTCTTTCGAGATTTGATCTTTTGTGATCATGCCAATGTTATGTAATAATGCACCGAATCTGGGTAACTGGGGTTGGGGTATTACACATGGTTTATGTAGTTCACTCATATTCACTAGTAATGCTTTAAATTTTTAAATAATTGAAAAAAATGAAGGTAAATAATAATTTAACTTTTGAAAAATATATTTAAATAATAAATATTATATATTTTTAGTAAATTATTTAATTTAACCAGCTAAGGGACGTGATGATGAAAAATGAAATATGTCGCATCATCAAGACAGTAGTCTGTATATATACTTTAGCTGAACTATCATTTTATATTTGATGGAAAATATATACAAAATTCATATACCATTAAAATAAAACCATTTTAGTAATCTAAATATTTTTATTTAATATGGTAAATATTTTTTTTGAAATTTTTGTTAGGGTATGAAGAAAGAAACATTAAATAGATTGGTATAGATAATTACCTCTTCTTTGACTATCTTTCCTTTAAATATACATTAACGCTATATGGGAATGTCTATTGTTCAGGGAAATAAATTTAGGATATGTGGATGAAAGTTAGAAATATATTTGGGTACGTATTTTATTTACAGGAATGTTCAATGTTTGTGACTATTTTTGTAGTGGAGCTTCCATTTTATTAGCTAGGGGAGTCAAACCCTAGTAAATATTATAAATATAAAAATATAAGTCACACTAATGGTAATGTATATAAATTACAACCAATTTTCAATGATATATTTAGTTTTGTTCAAATCCCAAAAAATAAGTAAATTTAGACAAGTTTTAGTGATAATGGAATAAATATCTCTTAGTTTAACACTCAATTTACACTTTTAATCCATACTGTGGTAAAATTATCTTACAAAAGTAAAAATTGATTATGGATAAAAAAATTGACCATATTACAATATATTTTCTATAATTACTAATAATATAAATTTTAATTTCAATGATCAATTCCTAGTTATGGAATAAATGTATTCTAATATTATCATACAAAACAAGTAAAACCATTTTTCAAAAAAATATATTACTATGAATAAAAATTATTTTATTTTCATTAAACTCCTATAAAGAAATATTATATTAATATTAGTTTATTTTATTGAATTTGTTAACTATTTTTTTTAAATTAATTCATAAATAGTGATCAATTTAATTAAATTACATAAAAATGCATTATGGGAATAAAAACATTTTTCTAAAAATACCTCCTTTTAAATACAAATCTTTTATAATTATGTCTTACAATTTGAAAATTAATGAGTGTAAAATTATGAAATTTTAAACATGTGTAAAAAACACCTTTCTATAATTATAATCCTTAAAATAAAATAAATTAACTTTTATTAAAGCAACCAATAAAACTAATGTTTTTAAAACCCATTTTTGTTTAGCTACAATTTAATGAAAAAACATTACATGTCATTTGTAAAGTATTTCATGAATTTCATTACATGATTTTATAATATTAATATTCATAATTTAATTTAACTATAAATTAATATATTTCATTTTCCATTTTTAAAAACATAATATTTACTTAACTTCAATGTACTGTGTATCACAAGCTATCGTCACATAAAATTAATTATAGATAAATATATTGAAAAATATCAATTTTTAACATTATACCTGATTATAAAAATTTCTCACATGAAACATATTATTATATAGGAAAATAATGTGGATACTTCTTCCTCATTACAATATCAAGTACCCATGCATCTTCCTTCAATTTAAGATTCCTCCAAATAACCTTGGCCAATTGAGTGTCCTTGTTCCCTAGCACATTATCTATATGATCAAATATTTTTACTAGTTATTCCTCATAAAAAATATCATGATCCATTAATACAAGAAATTAGTTAAATAAATATAATGTATTAGGTATTTACATCCTTATAAATACATATTTAAAACATCATGATCTTTAAATAGGTATGGTGGATGTTCAAAGCTATAAGATGGGATCATGACACAATAAATAATCTAATAGGTTTATATATATATAGGGCTTATCTTCCCTTTAATTCCAAAGTATAACAACCTTTTTCTATAGAAATATCCATAAAAATAAATTCTATCAAATTTCAAACTCTATACTCAGTTGATGATTATAGTCACAATTATTCTATAGATTCTGAGAAACCCTGTTGTTTTGTTGACTAGATCTTACTTTTTCTACAATTTAATCTACTAAAAAATGTCCCAATAGCTTCAATTACTCACATCCATAAAAACTTATTAGAGTTATGTAATTATATTTTTATAGATATTTATAGGGATTCATCAGAATTCTTTACTGAGAAATATTTTTAAAAAAAAAATCAACTAGAGGAAGGTTTTAATCCCAAACTAGTTTTGAATCAATAAATAATGATTTCAGTATATCTTATAGGGTTTTATTTTTTATCTTATAGTAATCATATATATGATAATGATATAAAATACTAAATTTGAACCCTATAATCAAATCTTATTGGATAATTCTCCAGAACATCAATGTAATCCTCATATCCTGGTCAAATATGATTGAGAGTTGTATTCCATGCAACCTTACCACTTCCATAATTTATACCCCATAAAGTATATTAAGTGATACATCTTATCAAATAATACTAAAATGGACTATATTTATAAGGTGATAAACATCAAATAAAATATAATTATTTCATATAGATAAATTTAGGAGTCCTATTAATAAATAAATGGTGTTGCTTTCCTATTTTTATATAGGTATGGGTAATGGGTTCATCATCCACATATAATTTTGTTGTTCGGCCTTAATGTGCTAATATTATAGGAATCAAGATACATAATCCAAAATGTCTCTCTTAATGTTGTCCAAAAAATTACTCATTTAGATCTCTATACAACTTTATACATCCCAAATTGATAGGGAATGGTTATCTATATGCTTTGTCAAGTATCTCATTATTTAACTTTACTATTAAATGGACATAAAATAGCTTCCTAAACTCAATCATTACTTCACTATGGTTTTTGAATTTATCAGCATTCCATAAATTATTATGAGTCTCGACATTTTATCACTGTATATATTTAATGTTTATAGAAATTTGTCATTGAAAATTTATCTGAGAAAGATTGGATTTATCCCCTCAAACTATGATTTCAAGATTTAGCCTCTATAAATCCATAAATATTGGATCTATTTAAATAATTATCATATATAATCTATCATGTTCCTTAAAACTAAAATCACTAACCACCTTACTTACATTCTCCTAGTGTTAATGTATTGAGAAGTCATATTCATTAATCCAATCAAACCATATCCTTGAGCACATATTCAACTCTTTTTATTTAAATAATTGTTTCAATATTTTAAAATCAGAATATATGTCACTCATTTCACCATAATGATAATCCATGCATAACATTAAAGAAAATAATTAATGAATCCAGCTAGAAATCATGATTTGGGTAATGTTATATAATATCTTTCAATTGGAATTATGAATACACTACCTCAATGTAATTTTGTCTCTTATTTGATGCATCACTATAGATCATAAACCCTTTTCCATTACAAGGTAGTGTGAGAATTGATGCAGTGAACAAACCTCTCTTTAGTTCCCTAAAATTCCCTTCACATTACTTGGTCTAAATAAACTGGACTCCCTTATGTGTCAACTATGTTAGTGTATTTCACAGTTATAAGAAATTTCTTATAAATCATTGATATTATCCATAAAATCCAAGTAAAGTATGTATATTAGTTACCATTGATGGTCTGGGACAATGTTTAATAAAAAAATATCTTGAAATAAACCATTGATATTCCATATCATGTAATTATATAACCCATGAATAATACATTCTATTTCTAAAAAACACACTGGTTAATTTTGGACTATAGTTTCTCCATTTTCAATGTTTTCCACAGAATCAGTAAAAACTCAATAAGCACTTTCTTGATATTTTAATATATAATAATACCATCTATAATAACTACAATAAATTATCCAAGGTAATATCTAAGTACTATATTCATTAAATACTCTAAGATAATAGGGTGAATTGACACATAAAAATGGAATCACTATAAATTCACTAAGTATATACCTTATACAGAAGTTCATCATGGGTATCACTTCTCATTTAAAACTTAACTGATGATATCCATATTAAATATCTATATTGGAAAATTATTGATCTCCATATATTTGATTAAAAAATAAATATAGAGTAAGGGAAATATTTTCCTGATAATGATATTTTTAAAATTTATAAAATCAATGAAAATACACATTGACCCATATTTCTTCATAAAAAATAGTTGATCTCCATGGTAAAGGACATGGAGGAATTAATCCCCTTATCAAACTATCCCCATGTTACTTCTTCTATTTCAGCAACTCAATCAGCTTTATTTAATAAGACACCTTTAATATGGGAATAACTAAAATAATGAGTTATATTGAAAATGGAACTTCAAGATTCTATGGAAGACTAGAAAATTTATTTTTAAATACACAGAATATTTCCAAACAAATGGAATATCACAAATTTTGAGTTTCTCACCAACCATTTGAGGTAAATATACCACATTAATAGGTTATAAAAAAATATAATGGAATTAATTTCAATTGGTTGTCCATGTTCATCATTGCATCGATAGATAGTTAAAGTTCAATAAAGAATATCAATTTTAAATTACCTTACTAGGAAATTACTATGAGATATATATAGATATATCTAGTCTATGCCCAAAATCACATAAAATTGAACTAGAGGAAGAATAGAAATATTTTCTATATGAAATCTCTTACAAAAAACTATCATACATGTGCTATAGACTTCAGATATATTATTAAACCATTATGAGATTTCTCTAATAATAAAATATCTAATTGTTGATGTGGTGATGTGATAATCATATAAATCTATTAATATAAAATAGAGTGGGTATATTCAATATCAAATAAGAAATTTGATGTTCATGAGGTAATGTTTAATATAGATTTCTACAATTCATTATTGTGACCCACTTTAGTAGTTCTTAAAACATGATATTTTCCTTTATATCAGGGATTAAAAGGTTGTTGAAGATGATTTTAATCATTAACCCTTATATTTACATGCTAGTTTTCATAATTCATAAACTCTTTTCAATTTATGTATTAGAGTTTGGGTGGTGCATTCAGTTGAGCTTTCTCAACATTCATTTAAATGAAATACCTCTTAAATCCCTTTAAAACATAGTTGCTCAATGGACATCTTTTCCAAACCTAATACATTTACCAGCCCCCTAACTACATTTCACAACTTCTTCCTTCCACATATTTGACATGAATGATGATTAAATTTCCTTCCTCCTTAAGTTTTTATATTTGAATTTCCTCAAAATTCCATTTTCTCTGATTCTCCCCAAATCCATGATAATAATTTGAGTCTCTATTATCTAATTATACCATGAAAACACATAACATTATTTACTAATAGAAATTAAATAATATTATGGATAACTAATATTAATTACTTGGTTTTAAGCAACTAAAGAAAAGGTCAATTTTTCTTTTAGGATCGATGATAAATCTAGAAGTGTATCTTGAAAATATTTTAAAAATTTTCCTATAGTTAATGATGGATTCATTATCCTTCTTCATTAGATCATGTAATTCCATTCCAATTTCTATGTGAAGAATTCATGATAAGTAATTTTTGAAAAATAATCTATTAAAATGTTCTATTTCATTAGAGTTATTTCTTTATTTTCCCTCACATTATTATAAAGGGTCGACCATTGATCGTCTCGCCCATCCAAATGATAAATTATCAAGAATTGTTTTTCATGTTGTAAGCACTCGATAATAGAAAATTTCATTTCCTTGGTATTGGTAAATTGATTGGAAATTGGTCAATTTGATGACTAACTAAAGGATAGTGGATGTTTCCTGATGAATGTCTCAATGGTATATTTCTCATTCATATAATTGTTAGGAATCTCAAATTGATTCATATCTTAAGATAGTTTTATAATCATAGAGATAATATTTTTCATTAAAGACCCATATTTTCCATTTTCTAATGACATAAATAAACATATTTTACAACACATATATGGTTATAAAGATACATCCTGGTTTCATTAGTTGACTATAAAAGAAATTCATAGTGGAAGAATCATATATCCTTAATCAAAGTGAGAAATCATAAATTCATTTAAATTATTCCAAATATTTCTTATATTATGAAAAAATCTTATTAACCAATCACACGTGAGGATTACCCATAACACTTCTAGTTCATCATAGTCTATCTTGAGTTATTCAATCATTTTTTACATAACCTAATGTCTAAAAATAATTACAACCTACTCTGATACTAATTGAATTGACTTGAGTATTTCATATATATATATATGTATATATAACATCATTTCATATGAATATTAAATAAATATCAGAATAATAAAAAATCCAAATATCATTGTGATTTAATGCATTTGAATACAAGATAAATAATCAACCCATTTAATAAAAAATATAAATTATCCACCATAATGTAATTATATAATAGTAGCCTTTTTAGACCTATCATTGTTAATACATTTATACAGAACCTTGGTAAATAAAAACATAATAAATAATGATGTAAAGACATAAAAAAAACAAGGAAATTTTTTTCTTAATTTTCTTGGGAATTTTACAAAGACACAATTTCTGATGGCACCTAATTACGAGGCCCGGTGCGCCTGGAATCTTTTTCTGAAGTTTAGCTCGGGTACGTTCAGTGAACGAACGAGCGGGTTTTCCAACTTTTGAACTGGTTCTTGGAATCAGATTCCAAGGGCACCGTTGGAATCGCAGCACTAAAAATTGCTTAGAAACACCTTTTCTGGAGTTGCGTATGCTCGGGTGTGGTTTTTAAATTTTCGGGTTAAGTAAATGAATAAAATAAATTGGTCACACCATTTATTTTATTTAAGTTGTTTAACCTAAGTTAAGGGGTTAAAGTGGGACCCACAATATTCTACACCACTAGGTAAGATATTTGTGGGGTGGGGCCCACACGAGCCCCCACTTTTTTTTCAACCCCCCACCTTTAATTGAGAAATGCACCCGCACCCCCTTTTTAATGAAGTCAACACATGTGTTTCATCTGATAATAAACGCCTCGTTAATTTGGGCGGTTAAATCGTTGGAATTAATTCATTGAATTGATTGTTTCTTTTTGAAATTCAAATGTTGGATTGTGTGTTAATAAAATAAGACAACTCTTATTTTATGAGGGGTTGGTTCTGCAAGAGGGTTTGGGGAGAATTCTATCAAGTCGTGAAGTTCTTCCTCCTCGAAGAAGAACGCGAAGAATGCCAGATCCTCGGAGATTGACGACGCGACACTTCTTCCGTGACATTCCTTCTCAGCGATGCGACGATCCTTCTTCCGCAACGCTTCTTCCACGACGCTTCTTCTGTGACGTTCCTTCTTCCGCGACGTGCAATTCTGCGACGAACCCTCGCTCGACGACGCTTGAGGTAGGGGTTTTGGTTCAATTAAATCTATGTGATTTATATACTCAGAGTGTGTTTAAAAATTGTCGGAATCCATTTTAAACCGCTAACGTAGTGGGTGCGGACCAATGAACAAGTCTGAACCCACCGTCACTTTGTTCTTGGTGTGCGGATCGACGGGCGACGATGAAGCAGGCCACACGGGCGTTTTGAGGTCTTCATAGTAAAGAACCAGTCTCGGGAGGGCCGTTGGAAAAGACGGCAGGAAAACCCGACCACCGAAGCTCGTCCGGTGGTCCGCAAAACACACCGCTGGCGTGCCTCACCGGCACGGCGGCGCCAGAGGCGGAGGCTCCCGGCGTGCCGCCGGGAAGAGCCGCCACGGCTTCAGTCCCGCTACCGCGCGGGACCGATAGAGGCAGGACGTGGCACTATGTGGTGTCTGTTGACAAGGATTGGCCCCCCATGGGGCCGCAGTTACAAACAAGCGGGGGGTAGCCCCCCCCCCCCCCCCCCCCCCCCCCGCGACTCAACGCTTGACCGTTTTCGCCAAGCCTCCTGGCCAGCGCGTCGGGCCGAGCTGCGCCAGCCGGGCCAGGATGTGCCCAAGCGGGCCAGACCCGGACCTGGGTTGGGTCAACCCAGGGGGGTACCGGGCTGGGTCGGACCGGGCCCGAAACCCCCTAATACCGAATGTTTTCGGTCTGTTGCTCATAACATGGGCTACGGACCTCTGATCGACGCACCATCAATTTTGTAGTGATCCTTGGATCGAGATGGTCGTTTCGGTATATTACAATCAAGGTTTCGGAGTACATTGTGTTTGGATGGGTTGGTTCGTACACGAAACCAACCGGGCCCTCGGAGCGGAAACACTTTTAACTTGAGCTCCAGACGTCCGATTGACGTGCCGTCAACTTTTTTGGATTCCTCTTAGTGAGAAAGACCTTTTTTCTTACTCTACTCGAGGTTTGGATACAGTTGGAGTATGGTCGTGTTGGTTTTGACTTAAAAACCAACCGGGCCCCTGGGACGAAAAGGCCAACAACTCTCAGACCGGGCGTTCGATTGACGCGTCGTCTGTGACGTTGAGTTCCTGTTGACGATACAGATCTTTTGGATACACCAACTCTAGAATATGTGTCAGTTGATGTATCAGCCCTCGGCTCGTGGAGCGGACCCTCCCGAACGAGCTTGCTATGTGCGGGAACCCTAGAGCTTGCTGCGACTACGATGACGATGACGAGTGTGCAGAAATCCTCCGTGGATTCGACGGCGATGACTACACCACTCAGCGATCCTATGTGGATCAGTGTTACCGATCCTGTGTGGGTCAGATCCTGTGTGGGTCAGTGCTCAGCGGTCCTATGTGGGCCAGCGCCTACAGATCTTTTGTGGGTCCGATCCTGTGTGGGTTTGATCCTGTGTGGGTCATTGCGGGGGTTAGTTACCTATCGATCCTTTGTGGCTCAGATCCTTTGTGGGTCATTGCGGGGGTTAGTACCTATCGATCCTTTGTTGGTACGACTAATTAGATGAATCATTGGCTATATCTGATCATCTCTATCGTCATACGAAGAAGTATACATGTGTGAGCTGTATCTTGACTTTCAATCCTTATCTTCAATATGATTGACTTGATATCCTGTGTGGATTACGTTATGCTTTCCTGTGTGGATTGGGTTGTGGTTTCCTGTGTGGACGGGGTTTTACTTGAGCTTGGATATTGGAGCTGAACGAGAATTGATGACTTAGGTTTATGTATGAGCATATACCTAAGTAGTGCCGGATGTTACTTCGTGTTTGTATCTTTCCATTGTGGATTATCCTTTGTGGATTCTGGGAGACCCTTCGGGGGTCTCGGTGTCCCTAATGAGTAGCTTATACTCACCCCTGCACGGGCTATGCCCACACTACGTTGTGTTGTTTGCAGATGAAGGATAGCGCTAAGCGTGGTTGAGGCACGAGGAGGAGGTCGGTACCCGGAGGTGGATCACTGGGCGGGGCGTACTTGGAGCGGACGGCTGTACCCGAGGAGCTGTGGAGGCTATCTATACCCACCCTTCAGGTGGGACTTCCAGTGGATGGCTCGAGGCTGCGACTTTACTTTCAGTTTCTATTTTCCCTTTTCAGTTGAACTTTACTTTCAGTTTGGGTTTGTATTCTGGCCCACTTACTTTTTCCGCACTTACTGTTGTACACAGTTTTTACTTAGTATTTACTTCTGCTTGCTTTATCTGTGGTGTTTGTTTACTTTACAAAGTCAATGCCTTCCCATTTTACCGGGAATTACGCCTTGGTGCTAGTCGCCAGCCCCTGGCCTATGGAAGGCGGTCTTGGGGTAGTCAAGACACGGGCCCCGAGGACGGGTCGTGACAAATTGGTATCAAAGGAGTTTAGTTCTACCTCATAACTCAGGACTCTGATATTTTTCTATGTGACGAAATAGTATTAAGAGTATTGTGTGTGGTTATCAGTCCAGGGAGTCCAATGTTGGGGCGTCGGCCGACGTATCCGTACACCAGGACCCTAACTTCTGATTTCTGACTTAATGCACGAAAACATTGATTGCATGTGTGTTACATGTTTTCTATGTGATTACTTTGTGTCAGCTCACCAGGTATACTGTTTGACCATGGCGCACCTGTTTCCTTTTCAGGATAGCCCCCCGACGGTAGCAATCTGGGGTTCTGAGCGTTGTACGTGACGACAGCCCACCGACCGACAAGGCCTCGGTATAGGGCCCTTTGACAACAGAGGCACCGGCGGTACCTCTACCCGCCGAGCCACTGATGCTACCAGCCCCAGCCACTAACGATGCACGTCGCGTTAGTGCACTACAAAAGTTTCAGTGCCAGCAACCGCCCAGGTTCCGCGGGGAGACGGACCCCCAGGCAGCCGAGGATTGACTGGAGGCAGTTGTATGGGTTTTCAGGTTAGTGAGGACACCAGCAGACCTCATGGTGATCCTCACAGCGAGCCTCCTGCACGCGGCAGCAGGCAGATGGTAGAGCTTGATGCACCTGGTTCACGATGAGGCATCTGTCCTCTAGATGGACTTTGAGAGCCTCTTCCGCTCGGAGTTCGTCCTAGCCACCCTTTGTGCGGTGCGCATCCAGGAGCTTCTACAGCTGCTGCAGAGCAGCTTGACGGTCGCCCAGTACTCGACGAGATTTACCGATCTCTTGTGCTACTCAACAGACATGGTACGAGACCCATTATTTCAGGACCAGACCTTTGAGAAGGGATTGAGGCATGAGATCAGGGCATCACTGATCTCCCTCAGCATTCTGACATAGGAAGAAGTACTAGAGTGAGCCCTTCTCATCGAGAGCTTCCTTGCTGAGCCTACTTCAGTAGCGATACTTACCGCAGGGTGGCACGTAGTAGAGTCTTCTGCAGTAGGCAGTCGATGGATGACTCATGGGTCCAGGCAGACCAGACCCTCATGGAGATGACCTCAGGACACTGGCTCAGCAATGCGGGTCACACAGCGCGAAGCCAGTCTTTCGAGAGGTAGACAGTGCTACGCATGCGGCGGGCAGGGCCACATGGCTCGTGACTGCCCGACCCGCCATGCCGAGGAGTAGAGGACGGTTAAGGGGCCACCCAGGCAGAGGCAGAGGGTCAACCGTGGCGGTCCGCAGGGGGCAGGCGGACGAGGCAGTGGAGCTGGCCGAGCAGCAGGTGGTGGGCGACGCTTTGAGGCTCTACCACCACCACCACCAGGAGGTCCACCCCGACCACAGGGAGCTGGCGGGCAGAGACAGGCACAACTTCAGGTAGTGGATTCCTACGACCACGGCGCACCCGAGATGATTTTAGTTACTATCTATGTATATTCCACCCTTTCTATAGTTCTTATAGACACAGAAGCGAGTCATTATTTCATAGCCGCTGCCCTTTTTTGGAGCTCGGAGATTTAGACGGAGCCGTTGGCTCGATCCTTACGGCTAGAGACTCCTACGGGAGCAGACTCGTTGATTACGCACTAGTGCCGGCAGTGTGAGCTTACTCTAGGAGGTGAGAGATTCGACTGGGATCTTCTTGTAGTGGCGTCGAGGCCTTACGACGTCATCTTGGGCATGGATTGGTTATCTACAGTCCATGCTCAGATTGACTGTATTAGGCGCAAGGTACGGTGTGTACGCACTAACGGGAGCAGGTTCACCTTCACCAGCGAGAAGGGAGCCTTCACAGCCCAGGATGGACTCTCGCAGAGGAGAGGACATCCCATCACTCATCATTTGTCTAACCTCATCCTAGGAGCAGTTGACGTGCGGAGTCCTAGTTTTCGTACAGTGGTGGATCAGTATGTAGATGTTTTCCCTGACAATGTTCCAGGACTACCTCCTCGCAGAGAGGTAGACTTTTATATTGATATGTACCCTGGGACAACCCCGATATCCACCCCAGAATATAGGATGGCTCCCACCGAGCTTCGAGAGATACGGGTATAGTTGGAGGACTTGCAGGGCAAAGGATTCATCCGACCCAGTGTTTCACCCTGGGCTTCCCCGATATTGTTAACCAAGAAGGAAGACGGGAGCTTGCGACTTTGTGTCGACTATCGTCGCCTGAACTAGGTGACAGTGAGGAACAAGTATCTGCTACCGAGGATTGATTACCTCTTCGATCAGCTCAAGGGAGCATGGTGGTTCTTGAAGATAGACCTCAGGTCAGGCTATCATCAGCTCAGAGTTCGGGACGAGGACGTGCAGAAGACAGCCTTCAGATGTCGGTATGGCCACTATTATTTCTTGGTTATTCCATTCGGCGTAACCAATTCTCCCACAGTGTTCGTGGTCCTCATGAACAGGATCATTCATCCATACCTTGATCGATTTTTCGTGGTCTTCATCGACGACATTTTGATATACTCGACGACTGAGAAGGAGCACGCCTACCACTTACGGGTTGTACTGGAGACACTCTGAGAGAACCCGCTTTATGGTAAGCTCTCGAAGTGTCAGTTCTGGATACATGAGTTCCACTTCTTGGGACACGTCATCTCTGAGGCGGTAGTTGCAGTGGATCCTGCGAAGATCGAGGCAATGCTAGCTTGGGAGCCACCCAGGATCATGATTGAGGTGCGGAGTTTCTTGGGAATAGCTGGTTACTACCGGAGATTTTTGCCAGACTTCTCCAGAGTTGCGGCACCACTCTCAACATTGATGAAGAAGGGGAAATCCTTTGTGTGGTCATACAAATGTCAGCAGAGCTTCGAGGAGCTGAGACAGAGATTGATCAGTGCACCTATCTTGAGGCTACTAGAGGAGGGGGTAGGTTACGTAGTCTACTGCGATGCATCAGGGATCGGACTCAGATGTGTCTTGTTGCAGGATCGGGCAGTGATCGCCTATGGATCATGTCAGTCGAGTCCGCATGAGCAGAACTACGCTACCCATGACCTGGAGTTATCAGTAGTGGTCTTCGCTCTAAAGATGTGGTGACACTATCTGATAGGCATGCGATTTAAAGTCTATTCTGACCATCAGAGTCTCAGGTACATATTCTCTCAGAAGGACTTGAACCTGAGACAGCTGCGATGGCTCGAGTTCCTCCAGGACTATGACTTTGAGATAATCTATACTCCTGTAAATGGGAACGTGGTAGTAAATTCTCTTAGCAGGAGGACGGGCATTCAGCTACTTGGGGAGGCGACAGAGTAGCTAGTCGCTTTGCAGATATCCTTCGTGGATAGAGATGGAGTATCCTTTCTTCAGTCACTCACAGTCACTCCTTCACTACTGCAGCGGGTCAGAGAGGCACAGTGTGGGGACGCCGACTGTGAGATGCGGCATGCGCAGATATCCTTAGGACAGGCACCTGAGGGTTTCTCTTTAGGAGGAGAGCATGACGTCCTTTTCAGAGGACGTACCTTGGTACCAGTTGCTTTACAAGAGGAGGTTCTGAGAGAGTTTCACACTTCCCATTTGGCGGTACATCCTGTAGTGGCGAAGATGTACCAGGATCTCAGACGACAGCACTGGTGGCCGAGCATGAAGAAGGTTGTGGTAGAGTTCATTTCTCGATGCCTCACCTGCCAGCAGGAGAAGGCAGAGCACCAGGTACTAGCAGGATTGGTACAGCCCTTGGAGGTCCCGGAGTGGAAGTGGGATGGGATATATATGGACTTCGTGACTAGACTTCCACGCACTTCCAGAGGTCACGACTCCATTTGGGTGATTGTCAACCGACTCACCAAGTCGGCTCACTTCTTACCCATCAGAGACCAGGGCTCAGTGGAGAGCTTGGGATGTCTCTATGTTCAAGAGATTGTACGACTTCATGGTGTGCCATCATCTATCGTCTCCAATTGAGATTCTCTCTTTACTTCCCGGTTTTGGAAGGGGTTGTAGGAGGCATTCGGGACACAACTATGTCTGAGTACCGCCTTTCACCCTTAGACAGATGGTCAGATGGAGAGGACCATTTAGAATCTCAAGGACATGCTTCGTGCATGTGTCCTCGACTTTGGTCATATCTGGGAGGACCACCTACCCTTGGTGGAGTTCGTGTACAACAACAGCTACCACTCCACCATCGGGATGGCACCATAGGAGGCATTGTATGGACGACCTTGCAGATATACTCTATGCTGGACAGATCCTGGGGAGTCATCACTTGTGGGACCGAAGATAGTACAGGCCACGACAGAGAAGGTCCAGGTCATCCAGGAGCGGATGAGGACAGCTCAGAGCTAGAAGAAGTATTATGCTGACAGGAGGCGGAGGCCACTTGAGTTCGAGGATGGCGACCACGTATTCTTGCGGGTCTCACCTCGATGTGGATTACCGAGATTTGGCCAAGGCGGCAATTTGTATCCACGCTTCACCGGACCATTCCAGGTCCTCAGCAGAATGGGTGAGGTGGCTTATCGCCTGGCTCTACCACCTCAGTTGCACCGGGTGCACGACGTCTTCCACGTATCTCAGCTGAGGAGATACGTGCACGACCCGACGCATATCATTGACCATAGGGAGCTGGACGTTGATGATGGGGCGACTTTTACTGAGGTCCCGGTGAAGATTGAGGATCGACAGGAGTGGGTCCTACATGGAAAGTCAATTCCTCTAGTGCGCATCAGATGGCAGCATGGGAACCTCCAGGAGAGCACCTGGGAGCGGGAGGCTTAGATGCGTGCTCAGTACCCACTTTTGTTTGCCTAGTTTTTGATGTATCTTTACGGGGACATAAATCCCTAAAGTGGGAGTGATGAAAAGACCCAAAAAATTCAAGGAAATGTTTTTCTTAATTTTCTTGTTAATTTTAAAAGAACATAGTTTCTGACGGCACCTAATTCTGAGGCCCGGTGTGCTCGAAATCTTTTTCCGAAGTTTAGCTCGGGTACGTTCAGTGAAAGAACGAGCATGTTTTTCTAACTTTTGAACCGGTTCACAGAATCAGATTCCGAGGGCACCGTTGGCATCGCAGCGCTGGTAATTGCTTAGAAACACCTTTCTTGGAGTTGCGTTTGCTCGGGTGTTGTTTTTAAATTTTTGGGTTAAGTAAATGAATAAAATAAATTGGTCGCACCATTTATTTTATTTAAGTTGTTTAACCTAAGTTAAGGGGTTAAAGTGGGACGCACAATATCCTACACCACTAGGTAGGATATTTGTGGGGTGGGGCCCACACGAGCCCCCACTTTTTTTTGAACCCCCCTCCTTTAATTGAGAAATGCACCTGCACCCCCTTTTTAATGAAGTCAACCCATGCGTTTCATCTGGTTAATAAACGCCTCATTAATTTGGGCGGTTAAATCGTTGCAATTAATTCATTGAATTGATTGTTTCTTTTTGAAATTCAAACGTTGGCTTGTGCGTTAATAAAATTAGACAACTCTTATTTTATGAGGGGTTGGTTGTGCAAGAGGGTTTGGGGAGAATTCTCTCAAGTCGTGAAGTTCTTCCTCCTCGACGAAGAACGCGAAGAACGCCGGATCCTTGAAGATCGACGACGCGACGCTTCTTCCATGACATTCCTTCTCCACGATGCGACGATCCTTCTTCCACGACGCTTCTTCTGTGCCGTTCCTTCTTCCGTGACGTGCAATTCTGCGACGAACCCTTGCTCGATGAAGCTTGAGGTTGGGGTTTTGTTTTAATTAAATCTATGTGATATATATCCTCGGTGTGTGTTTAAAAATTGTCAGAAGCCTTTTTAAACCGCTAACGCGGTGGGTGCGGACCAACGAACAAGTCCGAACCCACCGTCTCTTCATTATTGGTGTGCGGATCGATGGGCGATGATGAAGCAGGCCACACGGGCGTTTTGATGTCTTCACAGTAAAGAACCGGTCCAGGGAGGTCCGTTGGTGAAGATGGAAAGCAGAACTTACCAACGGAGCTCGTCCGGTGGTCCGCGGAACACACCACCGGCGCCCCTCGCCGTCACGGTGGCGTCGGCGGCCGGAGGTGGCGGCTTGCACCGACCGGCCACGGCTTCAGCCGTGGCGGAAGGCCGCAGGTCCCGCAACTGCACGGGACTGAGGGAGGCGGGACGCGGTGCTATACTGCATCCGATGACAAGGAGCGGCCCCCCATGGGGCCGCGGTTACAAACAAGCAGGGGGCATCCCCCCCTAGCGACTCAATGCTCGCCGTTTCGGCCAAGCCTCCTGGCCAGCGTGCCGGGCCGCGCCCAAGCAGGCCGGACCCGGACCCGGGTCGGGTCGACCCGGTTCGGGCCGACCCAGGGGGGTACCGGGCCGGGTTGGACCGGGCCTGAAACCCCCCTAATACTGGACTTTTTCAGTCTGTTGCCCATAACATGGGCTAAGGACCTCTGATCGATGCACCGTCTGTTGCATAGTGATCCATGGTTCGAGACGGTCGTTTTGTTATATTACAGTCAAGGTTTCAGAGTACTTTGGGTTTCGCAGGGTTGGTTCGTACACGAAACCAACCGGGCCCTCGGAGCGGAAACGCTTATAACTTGAGATCCGGACGTCTGATTGACGTGTCGTCGACTTTGTTCGATTCCTCTTAGTGAGACAAACCTTTTGGCTTACTCCTCTTGATATTTGGACGTAGTTGGAGTACTGTCGGGTTGGTTTTGACTTAAAAACCAACTGGGCCCATGGGACGAGAAATCTAGTAACTCTCAGATCGGGCGTCCGATTGACGCGCCGTCTGTGACGTTGAGTTCATGTTGACGATGCAGAACTTTTGGATACATCAACTCTGGAATATGTGTCTGTTGATGTATCAGCCCTCGACTCGTGGAGCAGACCCTCCCGAACGAGCTAGTTGTGTGTGGGAACCCTAGAGCTGGCTGCGACGGCGACGACGATGACGACTGTACAGAAATCCTCCGTGGATTCGACGGTGAAGACTATAGCACTCAGCGATCCTACGTGGTTCAGTGCTACCAATCCTATGTGGGTCAGATCCTATGTGGGTCAGTGCTCAACGGTCCTGTGTGGGCCAGTGCCTATAGATCCTATGTGGGTCTGATCCTGTGTGTGTCATTGCGATGGTTAGTTACCTATCGATCCTTTGTGGGTCAGATCCTTTGTGGGTCATTGTGGGGGTTAGTACCTATCGATCCTTTGCGGGTCCGACGGCTTAGATGAATCAGTTGCTATATCTGATCATCTCTATCGTCATACGATGAAGTATACCTGTGTGAGCTCTATCTTGACTTTCAATCCTTATCTTCAATATGATTGACTTGATATATTGTGTGGATTACGTTAGGCTTTCCTGTGTGGATTGGGTTGTGGTTTCCTGTGTGGACTGGGTTGTACTTCATCTCGGATGTTGGAGCTGAATGAGAATTGATGACTTAGGTATATGTATGGGAATATACCTAAGTAGTGCCAGATGTTACTTCGTTTTTGTATCTTTCCTTTGTGAATTATCCTTTTGTGGATTCCGGGAGACCTTCGGGGGTCTCGGGGTCCCTACTGAGTAGCTTATACTCACCCCTTCACGGGCCATGCCTGCACTACGTTGTGTTGGTTGCAGACGACAGACAGTGCTAATCATGGTTGAGGCACGACGAGCAGGTCGGTACCCGGAGGTGGATCACTGGGCGGGGCGTACTAGGAGCGGACGACTGGACCCAAGGAGCTGTGGAGGCTATTTGTACCCACCCTTCAGGTGGGACTTCTAGTGGACGGCTCGAGGCTGCAGCTTTACTTTCAGTTGTTGTTTTCCCTTTACAGTTGTACTTTACTTTCAGTTTGGGTTTGTATTCTGGCCCACTTACTTTTTCCGCACTTACTATTGTACCCAGTTTTTACTTAGTATTTACTTCTTCTTGCTTTCTCTATGGTGTTTGTTTACTTTACAAAGGCAATGTCTTCCCTTTTTACTGGGAATTACGCCTTGGTGCTAGTCGCCAGCCCCTGGCCTATGGAAGGCGGGCTTGGGGTAGTCACGGCACGGGCCCCGAGGACAGTTCGTGATAGGTGAACTCTGATTCTTACTAAGGGTTAACATTGGTGAAATTAATAGAATGTCGTAAGTAAAAATAAGATAAAAAAAGTGTATGAGATCTTGATTATAACCTATAAAATTAACACCCAAACGTTCATAGATCATAAATCATGATTCATGGAATAAATAATTTTCATAAAAAATACATGAGTCATAAGAGTATGGAATCATCAATAATAAATAATGATTTATGAGGGCATATCATAATCATTAAAACATTTCCTAGGAATGTGGGTCACAGTCATAAGCATATAAAATCATTTTACTTATCATGTATCTCTACCAATAACATTAAAATATTTTTTAAAGACTTTTATTATATTGGGATCACTCCCTAATAAATTTTCATTCATAGTGGATAGTGTCCTATATTGGATTAGGATCACTCCCTATTCCATATTCATTAATGGTTGATAGAGTCCCATATCATATTGTGTTAACTCCTCATTTCATTTCATATTATATCATGAGATATCCCTATTGAATTAATTTATTATAGGGATATATAATTTTACGCTAAAACATCACAAAATTAAAACCTCGCATTTTCGTACCACAACACCTCAATAACATACATATTTCAATAATTGATTAACCTATGGAATTAATATGGGTTACATAAATTGTTTTTAATCCCACATTAATAATTCCTCCAATTAAAGAAGATATATAATTTCATTATATAATAACTCCAGTGAAGTATAATATTTTTAATTGATGTTGATATAGATGAAACAAATTAAAAATTCATTATAAATATTCATTGAAAATTTAAAAAACAGATTTTTATTTTTCTAATATTTTAAATAATAAAAAATACTATAAAATAAGAATAATTTTTTGTTATTAAAAACATATAATCTTGTAATGAAATCATGATAATAATAATGGTTATGATGGTAGGATAGTATGTCAATTTAGTAAATGTTGAAAATATATTCTTTTAATACCTTTTTGAATATTTAAATATAACCCATTTGGAAAAAATGTAATGATTCCTCTTTAATACTTTCAAAAGAGAATAAAATGAGGTTCAATATTATTCTACACAATAATTAGATAATAAAAGAGAAAATTTTTGAAACATTTTAAATAATATGTACATGGAAGGAAAATATTTTGATCCTAGTAGAGTAAATAAATTCATATTTGTTTAAAAATATTCATTTGAATTCTTGAGGAATAAATGGAGATAAATGTAATGAGAACATTACATACATATATAATATTAATATAGGAAAAAATGTATAACTTTGTTCATTTAAATAAATCATAGTATCTTACCAAAGTAATCTTAGTCATATACAATCCTAAAAAAAATTATTGAAACATATCCCAAAATTCAAGTCACAACCTACATAGTATAGACTTTAAACTCCAAAATTATTAACATAGATTTATTACAATCTATATTATATCCATATACCATTTTATATTACTAGATTAATTCTTTCATATTTTACAATCATACTTTCATTAATAATTATTCACTAAAATAAATATTAATGGTGTCCAATGTTTTGTTTTAATTCTTGTTTTAGATTATAAATTCAGTCTCTTAACCTATGAAATGGTTTCATAATCCCTATAGTATTAATCATATTTTAAATATTATATTTATCCAATATATATATAGTATTATAAAAATACAATTATGGTGGTGATGAAAAATGAATTACATAACATTATGGAGGTGGTAGTATGCATGTATGCATAGATGGTGCTTTAATTTTTCAATTAACGTAAAGAAATAAAGTTAAATAATAATTTATATTTTTAGAAACAAAATAAAATCATAAATATTATATATATTAATTAAATCACTCAATATAACTCTCGAAGTTTTATAGTGATGAAAATGAAACATGGCACTTCACGGAGATGGTAATCTATATGTATTCATGAGCAATGCTTTCATTTTCCATTTAATGGAAAAAATAGAATTTTTTAATACCATTTAAATAAATAAAATTATTGTAATTTTAATGATTTCATTATATCAATATGTATATTGAATATTTTTTTGTTTTGGAGGAAGAGACAAACATGATATAGATTAGTAAAGTCAATTACCTTTAACTTGAGAATCTTTCTTTGTCTTACACAATAAGACTTCTTATGATGATATTTTGTTGATATTGTTACCTATAATAAATGGTAAGGAAATTTGTGAAGATATTTTGGTATGTATTGGATGAACTAGTGTTCTCAAAGTTTGTGAGGATGTGAGAAGAGGAAGTTCCCTATTATAAGTGAGGGGAGTGGCACCCTAGTATATATTAAGAACATTATGATATAATATACTCACTCTATTTATAGAGTGGATAAAACATATAATATTAAAATATATGGAGATAGAGGGATAAATATTATCAACCAATTAAATTCAAACACATTTTATAGATAATTTACTCCTCATCACTTAGTTTAATTTCATCATTAACCATTTTAACCATTACTGTGGTAATATGTTTTTTACTATTGTAAATATTCATTGTGGATAAATATTATGTTTAACTAATTTCGTAATAAATATTTTTTTGATTCAATATATTGACTCTATTTTCTTGATTCAATTCCAATTTGTGGAAGAAATTAATTCTAATATCCACACAAAAAAACATGTAAAAACTATATCTAGAAAAAAAATCACTTTTAAGAATATAAATAATTTTATCCTCATTTTATTACTAAAAAAAACTATTATGTGAATATTAATGTATTTTATTAAATATATTATATAAAAAATTATTTTATTTCCTTCATAAATAATGATAAATTAAATTTATTAACATAAAAAACATTACACCCATAAAAATTGTTTTTTGAAAAATATCTCTTTTTACCTTCAAATGATTTTATATTAATTTATAATCATATGATAATAAATTTATGAATCAATATTATTATTAATGTTATTTTAAATTATAAATAGTATATATTGATATGTTTCATATTCAAAAAAATAAATTTCAAATAAAATATATAATATAATCAATTTCCGTAAACAAAACATTTCCATTTAGCTAAGAATTACTAGAATAAAATTCGTTGTTGTTTTTAAAATATTTCATCTATTTCATAAAATGATTTTATTACTTCAATTATTTCAATTTCATTTAACTATCTATTTTTTTGAAATATTAACCATTTTAAATAATTTATTACTTACTTATGTTTAGTATTGCATGTATCCTAGGCTATTACACAAATAAAATTTAGGAAATAGATCTATATATTTAAAATAATAGGGTGTTATAATTTTTCCTCAGATTTAAGGAGTAAAAAAATCTGTCAAAATACACTAAATTAGTCAAAACCTTTTATATTCTTCAAAAAACTGAAAAAACATAGAATAAAGGGAAAATTGGTCGTAACTTTACCTGTACTGATCTTCTTAGATAGAAGTACCATGAAACTGATGACTAATGGATAAGATTCACTAATAGAAGATGAAAAATAAATATTAAAGTATAAGGTGTGAGTTTTTATAATCTAAAATATGAATAAAATATCATTTTATATTAATTACCATTTATGTAATAAAAACTTTATTTTTAGATTATATAAATAAAGATGTTGGTACCTGGCTGGGAACTGTTGGGCTGACACTGGGTATACCTTATGCACTAGGTACCTACCCTAGGGAAACTGTCCTCCTAGGGTTCCTTATAAAATTATCCCCTAACCAGGGGCCCTACTTTGTACGGGGTATCAAACTATCGAATAACTACTATTGTATTTTTTCAAAACAAAAATTCATGGACAATATATGACTTCTTAAAAACTACCCATAAGCCCTATATGATACATACATCACTGAAAATAAACTATATATTCCAAGAATTAAAATAGAAACATATATCATATAGATGAGAGGGGTCACAACAAAACCAATATATAATGTCTCATCCCAAATATTCATCAGTTTACATCACTAAACCTCATCAGTAAAAATATTTTTCCACTAAGACTATATATCCAAATCACAATCCCACATATACTCCATGATATGACAATGGTTCTCTTGTAACTATATAAGATGAACCATCTTCCCATGTATATTCTTTTTATTTTGGTATAATATAATAACTTTTTATTCCTCAAATGATGCATTCTTCTCAAACTCATCATCAGCAAGGGAATCAGATGAGAATGGTCTATATGATATCTCTAAAAAAGATAAATGGATTTAATCATTAATATGAATATATATTTGATATATTGAGTAAAAATATAAAACTATATATAATAACCTAACATTATAAAATATTCCTACAAACCAATGTGCCAATTTTCCATGCCTTTGAATACACATGTGTCCAAACTAAGATTGAAATCATAAAAAGACCCAGTCTCCCACAAAAAACTATATAAGAAAACATTATTATTCCTTATATGATATTTTCATAGTTATTTCATTCTATAATTAATTTTGGTTAGTTTAATATTCTCCAACTAATCTTACAAAAGGCTCATGAAAATAACCATTGGTTATCCACCCTCAATCTAACACACAATACTAAAAAATAGGCTATAACCACACACATATAGCCCCAATTTTCCAATATCATGAATATAAGAATTTATATCAAGTATATTTCCATGTTCTGAATAGAACTGTTTCTATTTCCCGCACATATAGCCATGATTTTCCAAATATATGGCTATATATATTTTTTTCAAAGGTTATAGCCATGGTCCTTCGAAACTGTGGATATTGAAGCTACCCATTGACTCGGTATTCATGGAACCATAGATATAAGCAGTTTTTTCACAATATATAGCCCCATTTTTCATGGAACTATGGCTATAGGTCTTTTTCCCAAATCTATAGACACATTTTTCATGGAACAGTTCTTATAAGTTTTTTTTCAGAGGATATAGCCACAACTTTTATGGTACTATGGATATAACCTTCGCCTATAGAAATGGTTTACCTAAAACATGGATGTAGGTTATTTTTAAAAAGGATATTTACATGGTTTCCATAGAACCAGGGATATATCCTTTACTTATAGCCATGGTTTAGAAAAATCGTGACAATAGGTTTTTGGTGTAAGTCTAGGAAAAAAATTCTCACAGTAATTTGGGGGGAATACCTTTTCCCATGTGTATTATTCATATTGGCATGTTTTTTAAATATATAAATATATATATATATATATATACCATAAGTTGATGTGGGGTAGTGTTAAGGTTCATAGTTATGCATAACAAAGGTATGAATATCTAACTCCACTAAGAGTAATTTGTTTTTCACATAAATCCACATATTAAATGTCTATAATCATAGTTTTCCACTATGGCGATAGACCGTGTAGCCATGCTTTAAACTATGGATATATACCTATTTACATAGTGGAAAAAATGTTAGTTATTTACAAGGTTTCCCAAACTATGGCAATAGGTGTTGTTGGCACGATAACATCTATGGCTATAGCTCATTAGAATTGTGGCTAAAATTTTTGGATATAGCCGCACTAATACATTACACAGATTATTGGAACTATGTTTATAGCTTATCGACATTATTTTGGAAAGTGGATATAGACAAATATTCTACTAGCGATAGTGGTTAATAACATAACCTCTTATATAAATCCTCAAAAGGAACTATCGAAATAGATTTTTTATATATATTATGGTTTGGAAACAAAAATAGTGTTAATAGTTTTTCCAAGAACCAAAAAATTATGTATGAATTTCCCATTAAATCTTATCCAAATACTTCATGGTTCACTCAAGATGTTCGTCAGTGTGATTATAACAACTAGTGATTAAATTCACCAATATACCAAGCCCCTTTTAGAGCCCCTTCTATAAGAACATTTTGAAATAGTTTCCTATATTATAAATGATGCCCATTTTCACGCCATGGGAATTCACTATCTCTCATAAATATATTCATCCTATCTGATCGATGTAAATGGACTCCCAGATTGACAAGAAATTTTTAACATTTATCATGATTCCATAACAACCCAAACACATCATTTCTATTTAGAAGACCCTAGAAAATATATTATGAAATCCATAACTACCTCATCCATCTTACACTAAAGAATGAAAAATGAATTATGAAGACATGGGGGTCACTAATGCATGAAATTTACTAACTGGTAGGAAAATCATCATGAAATAGATGTCATTATATCACTCATCCTCATAAGATAACAATATTGTATCTAAATTTCAAGATTCATCTTGGTATTCCATGAGTGGGAACCCCATCTGAAGGCATGTGAATCAGGTATCATCTCCTCACACATGATTGTTTGAACAAACATAATAACCCATAGATAATGGACCATATAAGAAACCTAGGATTAATAGCTTTTCAAATTCCCACTAGTGACGATGAAATTACTAAGGATGTCAAATCCACACTTCCCTTACATCTTTGAAAAATCATAGTTCATCTAAATAGTGAATTTATTCATCCTCCAATAATTGTGATAAACTTGAACTACCCACACCTAACTCTAACTACGTAGATAATTTTCCAAGACATTCAACTTCTTATGTATTGAAAAGATCTTAAAGATAAATAAATGTAGTTATTCGACCCACCTCCCTTTTAAATGTTCTATATCCATTTTAGAAAAAATATTTTTAATACTTTTATGGTATATATATACTATTAACCTCTCACCCAAAATATAGTGACACCAAAATCTCAAAACCTACACTACTTGTAATAGCTCTATATCATGTCTCAGGTTATTACCCCTCATAATAACTTTTTTTCATGAAACCATAACTAACAACTCACTCATATTATTTCAAAACATTTGAATACCTAAATTATTAAGAATCATGGTATAATGTATTATTCTTTCCTGGATCATGTATGGTCAATAATGGATATGGTTTCAACTTCCCATTTATATTTTGAAAGGATATCTCACAAGAATATAATTAGGATAACTGCACACACTTATGGTTAAGAGCTATCATCAGTGCATTCTATTGGAAGAATTCATTGATAAACAATCGATAAAAACCTAAGATACCTTTGAAACTGTGAACATGTATGATATTGTTTTTATTATCCCCAAAAATTATAGCTCAAACATTATCTAGGTCCATAGTTATGTTAAAATTAGATAACAAATTCCCTAAAAAGAATGGCACACTAGTCTAAAGCTTACACTTTGAGAGATTGACATATAAAAAATCCTCTATTAGTGTACTCCAGAAAGTATCAGTGTTATGAGATTGATCATACCTTGATAATGAGTATAGATTAATATCATTAATGAATATAATTATGAATAAATCAATGTAAGGAAGGATAACTATATTTATTTAGGCTATAAATACTGATTGAGTATCAATCAACCTAAAAACATCTAGAGATTCATGTATAGGTGATACCTACTCATAAAAGAAGTATAAAAAAACAAAAAATCTAAACTTTAACTATCATACTTTAGATTGATCTTAGAGAGATAGATTGATCCACTCAACTCATTGAATTATTTTTTGATGTATGGAATGAGATACCAGTTCTTGAATTTCAACTGGTTCATCCACCTATTATACACTCATAATCCTAGAAATTATTCATCTATATTATTGAATAATATAGTATAGTCCCAAGGGGATATTCATGGGATGTAAAAACCTTTTTCCTCTATATTTTCAAGCTGATACTTAATCTCTTGAAGGTATTTTGGTGACATCAAGTGGTGACAAATATATTTGGGATCAATACCAAAAATATTATTGATCATCAAGACAATATATTTCTTAGGAATAATCTTTATGAAATACTTAGTAAAAAATCCATGAAAAAATTGATGATAACAAAAATTACCACCCCACATGTCACTTAATCATATGAAGAATCACTATCCAACTAGCCCATAATATCCCATATCTACTTATGGCCAGGTCCTGAATTTCAAATCCCTATATCCCACTCACTTATATATGAATAACTGTCACCCTTTAAGGATGTTAATGAAACCTTTTAGTGATGGGAGTTGATTTGTTCTCTAAATTGAGATAGCCAATCTATCACAGGGATCATATCAAACGTGGATTAACTAACATTTTTAAATAATATAGGAACTTATTTCAATAAAGAATGGGTTTATTCTCATGAAACCTCCTCAAATCATTTAATCATATCCTAAAGAGTATATTAAAATAAATAAGACCATAAATATATTACACAAGTAACCCAAGATTAATTTTCAATTTCATAAAAAAATGGAGTGTGATGTACCTATAAACAATAAAAGAAATATGGGGTCAATTGTAGAATAATTATACCTCATATTAAAAATTGTAACACCCCGGGATTTTATAATATGTTTTCTCATTAATGTAATTCAATACCTTGCGTTATATGCAACACCGGGTTCGAGCGCACCACAACTTACTAAACTAACCTTTCAAAAAGCGGTTATGAATAGTATTAATTTTATTTTGAATATTATATACTATATATAATTTTAACATCAATATTATGTATTTCCTATACATAATATAAGAACAAGTTCATTTTTTCAGATAAAAGAAGTATTTTTCAAAAAATGCAATTTTAGCAGATTTTAATGGTGAACCCTTTTTAAAAGAAATATTTGACACATTTATATATTCAATTTAAAGAAATTAAATTCTTCTTTATTGGATGGACATAAAAATTTAGTTTGGATAAATTTTTTGTGCTTTTCTGATAAATTTCATATTTTGAAAAATAGTGAAAAATGTTATGTTTTAATTGAAAACAACTTTTTAATCGATATAATTTATAGTGATAAATTGTGGATTTTAATAGTTTTGAAGTATAATTGGATTATAATTTTATCTTTTAACAAAATATAGGTCATTATAATTAATTTAACATTTAAATTTGACATAAACACATGTTTGTGATGACCCAGACCCCCCTTGGTCCCTTCCTTTGCCAAAAAAAAAATCTAGATCCTTGAGGGGTACCGATCGGTGGGACCGATCGGTGCGACCGATCGGTGACACCGATCGGTGAGACCGGCCAACGTCGCCCGGCCTTACCAAGTTGTTCCAGTAACGTTCCTTTTTTCGCAAATAGGGTTTTAAACCCTATTCTGCCTTGTTAAAAATATCTTGGAAATCCGAAACGCGCACAAAGGTTTTAATTGAATGCTTCATTAATTCATGGGTTGGTTTAAACCACTCAGCACCATTAATGATGAGTCAAGCAGCGTGGTCAACCCACGACTTCCACATCTTACGCGGTTCAGCATTTTTATCTCAACCGTTCCCGGCTCTTATAAATTAAGGGTTAAGCCGTGGTTTTCCCCCTTCTTCGATCGTGGCTCTTCTGGTGCATCGGGACCGCCGCATCGTTATCCGTAAAGTTCCGCGCCCTCGGCCTAAGCGTCGATCATCCATCAACAAGTAGGGGATTTCTCTCGTCTCTCACTTTTGTGTATCATGCGGGGTGGGCGTTATTCATTTGTTCCTATGGAATTGGTTGAACCAAACCTTGATAAAGATAATAAACGGAGTTCTAAAGAAAGAAGGGGAAGGGGTTGTGATCGTTGTTTATGCTTTATCTTGTGATCATCCCTTTTGTTGTACTGGTCAATGTTTTCTGAAAATTGAGGCCGTTGGTGGTCGTGTGTGTGCACTTGAATCCCCTCGTGATGTTTTAAATGGGTTGCTGAAATTGTGAACTCCTGCTGTGAAATTGGTTAACCACGTATATCCGACTGAATAATTGAAAGCACCAGGATCGGCCCTTCTGTGATAACTCCCGGTTAGAACACACGGAATTTGAAATCATGGAGTGTGTTAAATCTTTTAAATCTGAAAATCCCTGACTTGTGTTGGTAGTGGTTGTTGGTTGTTTTCCCTTCGGGCCGTTTGCTGGAAATGTGGGAGGGGATGGGATCCCCCGTTCTTTTTATACTCTCGGTGGCTGTGTGAATTTGGGGGATGGGATCTCCTGTTGGTATGGTTTCAGTGGTTGAGAGTTTTTATCACAAATTGGGGAGAGATCCTCTGTTAACAGAACCGGGTGTGAGTGTTTTGGTTGATCTATGCTTTGACGCTTTCCTTGGTTATGCTTAGGGTAGTTGCCCAGTAGTGCTTAAAATTAATTGAACATTTTGACTGAACGTGAAACAAGAATGGGACAAATGGTTTTGTGGGAAAGGGTCGTAAACATGACTCGGACGCTGTGGTGCTGTGTTCTGTAGGTTGGCTAGGAAAACCTAAGTTTTGGGTGAGTGTTTGTTACCTATATCTATACTTATGGCTTTGTGTTTCTTATTCGCGCCCCACCCAAGTTGAGAACTTAGTGCCGAACACCCCCATTTATGGGGGAAGGGTGTTTTTCCCAACACTATCCTTAGTGGCTGGTTATTAGCTCCTTTTCTGCTCCCTTTCCCGGATAGCCCAAGTATCTTCGGGCAGGCTGTGATGGCCTGAAGTCCATTATTAGCACAAGAACCTCCGGGCGGGGTGTTGTGGTGGTTGGCCAGGTGTGTGCGGCAGGTGGTTTCCCAAGTGTCTTCGGGATGAGGCCCAGGTGTCTTCGGGCGTGGCAGTGGATCCTTTAGACCATGTGTCTTCGGGCGTAGTGGTGGTTGTTCTGGCCTAGGTGTTTGCAGGCATGGTTACATGTGACAGTTGAGGCCCAGGTGTGTGCGGGCGGGATTCGGCAGTGGGACTGTGTGTGGTTGAGGCCCAGGTGTGTGCGGGCGGGATTCGGCAGTGGGACTGCGTGTGGTTGTGGCCCAGGTGTGTGCGGGCGGGTGTGGCAGTGGGACTGCGGTGAGAATGGCGGGATTGGTCCGATGCGTAGGATGTCTCAATAACCAGTGGGAAAGTGGCGCGGGGTACCCAAACATCGATGTGCTCTTATATATATATTACTTGATCTGCGTTATTTGGGGAGTGAGCCTTGGTGAGGCCTGGTATGGATAGTTTGCCTTGTTAGTTGTTTGGTTCACTCTTTTCTCACGGGACTTTAGTACGTTCCCCCCACTTGTGCACGAGAGTCTTGGTTTTCCCTACTGAGTGTACTTGTATGCTCACCCTACGTTTACTTTCAGGTTTCCAGGAGGACTACCAGGGCTGCGCGGGACCCTATTAGTCGGACAGTTGGAGTTGTCGCTGTTGTCGTACCTTTGTTTTCTTTTGGTATTGTACTTGAGAGCTTTATTTTTCTTTTGTACTTGTACCTTGTTGTAAATTGTTTAAACATGCATGTGGGAATGGTTTATTTTTGGCTTTACTTTTCCTTCTACCTTGGTGTTGTTGGGTTTTCTCCTCCTTATATTTCGATCCTATAAAATAATAAGGGTAATGCCTTCCATTTGCGAGAATTTCCTATACCCTTGGTGCTAGTCGCCACTCCGGGACCTTTTGAAGGCGGGTTTCGGGGGTCATTATCTCTCCTTCAACTTAAAGAAGGAAGGGCCTGGCAACCTGCTGACCCTTCCCTCCTTTTGGTGAAGGCGGGTCATGACAGAATGGTATCAGAGGTATGGTTGAGAGATAGGACGGAGTCTGGAGTTAGGCACAGTGAGGATTGCATGGGGTGGTAAGGCAACTGTGTTGGGTGACCTTGGAGCGTGAATTAGGCCAGGGAAGACCGGCTAGGACACGGGATTTTAGGGCCCCCCGTGATCCGATGCAAGGACTCTGGACCTACCGAACGACCAAGTGAGGCCACACTGATTGCAGGGTAGAGACCCTAGGAAAGGTACATGCATCATAAAAGACTTGTGTTCTTATGTTTCTGGGATGTCTTGGGAAATTAAGAATAAATTAAATCTTAATAAATTTTAAGAACGATTTTCTTTGCACTACTGGGCTTAGGCATTCCTTGTTTACCTTGCAGCTATGGCACCTGGAAGGCAGCCACGTGTGGTACAGGCGATCGAGACTCCTGAGACTAATTTGGCCAATCGGCAGAGAGCTGATCGGGAGGAAGAGGACGACCAGTGGCAGAAGACTCTTCGAGCCTTCCAACGACAGGCCCTTGAGAAGTATGAGGGCAGCACCTCCGATATGAAGACGGAAGGCTGGCTGGAGGAGCTAGTCATAGCCTTCGGCCTAATTCGGGCCCCGACTGAGTACTGGGTTCCTCTGGCTGTTAGCCAGATGCGAGGAGCGGCACGTCAGTGGTGGATACTTCACCTGGGTGGTAGGAAAGAGTCTGAGGTTGCCTAGGCGGATTTCGAGAAGGAGTTCCGGGCAGAGTTTCTCTCCTCGACAATGAAGGCAGAGAAGAGGCAGGAGCTACTCTCCCTCCAGCAGGGGAGCATGTCCGTGAGGGAACTTGGAATCAAGTTCAAGGACCTCCTGTGTTTTGCTCCGGACCTCTTTCCCAATGAGGAGTCTCGGGCAAGACGTTTGGAGGAGGCGCTCCGACCCTCCCTCCAGTATGCTGTTACCCCCTTTACCCTTCCTACATACTTAGAGGTTCAGAAGAAGGCCGAAGTGGTGGAAAGTATGCACGCTCTAGGCGGACTGTCACGAGAAGGGATCCAGCTGGGACCATCGAAGGGGAAGGCCATCAGCACCAGGCCTCCAGCATCGGGACCCTCCAGGTTCCGACCCGCAGGGAGCAGACCGCAGCAGTTTCGGTTTCAATCCCCTGGCCCACGTTCTTTCCCTTCAGGCTCGGGACCACGATGCTTCATCTGCGGGAGCCCTGGACATCTCTGGAGTCAGTGCCCCGATCGAGTGCAGTACAGTAGTGGCAGTCATCCCCAGCATCCGCCGCAGCAGCAGTTTCCAGCCAGATCCTTCCAGCAGCAGCAGCAGGGACAGCAAGCTCCCGCTCCTCCGCAGGCAGGCGTTGGAGGAGGAGGCCGACCTCAGGGCGCTCCCCAGGGACCTCGACCAGGGCGTGGTCGGGGAGGTGGCCGACAGCCGAGGGGCAGGGGAGCTGGGTGTGGACAGTTACACGCCGCAGAAGCAACAATTCCAGCAGGGCCAGAGGTTGTGCGAGGTACGATCAGTGTGTTCAGCACTCTTGCTTATGCTTTGTTCGATACCAGAGCTTCGCACTCCTTTGTTGCACCCAGTCTAGCCCGCGCCTTGGGTCTAGATGTCGAGAGACTTCCAGTGCCCCTGGTGTTGAGCACACCAGTTGGAGGTCAGACCGACTTGTTGTTCGTTTGTCGGGGATGTAGACTGATGTTGGGGCCACATCAGTCGGTTAGGGATCTCCTTCTGCTACAGATTCAGCCGTACGATGTCATCCTAGGGATCGACTGGCTATATTCTGTGTGCGCCGTCATCGACTGTTTCCAAGGGAGGGTGGTGTTCTCCGGTTTGGACGGCCAGCGTGTTACTTTCACCGGCGAGCGGAGCTGTCCGAAGGGAAACAGGAGGGAGGAACCTCTCCTCTCCTTGTTGACCGAACTGACGATAGAATCAACAGATGCGGAAATGGTGGAAGTACCAGAGATCGTTCGTGAATTTATGGACGTCTTTCCTGAGGAGGTGACGACTCTACCCCCTCGACATGATATCGAGTTCGGGATAGACCTGCAGCCCGGCTCTCGACCAATCTTGATGGCTCCTTACCGGATGGCACCTTCGGAGCTACGGGAGTTGCGGGTACAGATTGACGATCTGATGAAGAGGGGTTATGTTCGTCCAAGTGCGTCACCGTGGGGTGCCCCAGTCTTGTTCGCAAAGAAGGCAGATGGTGGCCTCAGGTTGTGCATCGATTACAGGAGGCTGAATCAGGTAACGATCAAGAATCGCTACCCTCTTCCGAGGATAGATGATCTTTTCGACCAGCTGAAGGGGGCAGGATGGTTCTCGAAGATCGACCTGCGGTCCGGGTACCACCAGCTGAGGGTGAAGGATAGCGACATCCCGAAGACGACATTCAGGTGCAGGTATGGGCACTTCGAGTTCGTGGTCATTCCCATTGGTGTTACGAATGCCCCGGCCGTGTTCATGGGGCTTATGAACTCCATCTTTCGGGAGTACCTGGATCGGTTTGTGGTGGTGTTCATCGATGATATCCTGATCTATTCAAGGTCAGAAGAGGACCATGCAGAGAACCTGAGGACAGTTTTGGAAGTCCTCCGACAGCACCAGCTCTACGGGAAGTTGTCCAAGTGCAAGTTCTGGACCCGAGAAGTGCACTTCCTCGGGCATGTAGTGTCTGGGCATGGGGTAGCAGTCGACCCATCAAAGGTTGAGGAAGTTGTTTCTTGGGCAGCACCCAAGAATGTGGCGGAAGTTTGGAGTTTCCTCGGACTGGCAGGCTACTACCGGAGATTCGTACCCAACTTCTCCCGAGTAGCAGCCCCTTTGACGGCTTTGACCAAGAAGGACCAGGTTTTCATGTGGAGCGAGAAATGTGAGTCGTCCTTCAGCTACCTAAAAGAAAAACTGGTTAGTGCTCCAGTGTTGAGATTACCAGAAGAAGGGATGGCCTATGAGGTATTCTGTGATGCTTCAGGACAGGGCCTGGGGTGCGTATTGATGTAGCAACAAGGGGTGATCTCTTACGGGTCCAGGCAGCTACGCCCCCATGAGCGGAACTATGCCACCCATGATTTGGAGCTTGCAGCGGTAGTGTTCGCATTGAAGCTGTGGTGACATTACCTCTTTGGGGAGCGCTTTGTGGTCTTCACCGACCACAAAATCTTGCGCTATATCTTCTCCCAGCGTGACTTGAACTTGCAACAGCAGAGGTGGGTCGAGTTTCTCCAGGACTACGACTTTGAGATCTCATACACTGAAGGTAAGGGAAACGTTGTGGCTGATGCCCTGAGCAGGAAGCCGCATCAGGAGGTGGTTCGGGAATCTGCTGATGCTTGGAAGGCGATGGGGGAGTTGGCTGCCTTGCACTGGGATGCAAGGGTGGAAGGTACTAGAGGCTGTTTGTTTCAGATGACGGTACAGTCCTCTTTGTTGCAGCAAGTGGAAGAGTCTCAGTGGGGAGATCCTGAGGTGGAAGTGTTGCGGGATCGTGTCGATCAGGGGAACGCTCCGGAAGGATGGTCGGAGGACAGCCGACGTCGGATGCTCCTTCATGGGAGGTTGTTTGTTCCAGAGGTCATGCGTGATGAAGTCCTTCGTGAGTTCCATAGCTCAGCCTTGGGAGTACATCCGGGTGTTTCGAAAATGTACCAAGGCCTGAGGGGACAGTTTTGGTGGCCCGGGGTGAAACGGGCAGTGGCAGAGTTTGTGGCTAAATGCCTGGTGTGTCAGCAGGTGAAGGCTGAACACCGTGTTCCGGGTGGTCTGTTGCATCCTCTAGATGTTCCCGAGTGGAAGTGGGACAACGTCTCGAAGGACTTCGTCACGGGACTACCCAGAGCTCAGGGCGGGCATGATGCTATCTGGGTAGTGGTGGATCGATTGACAAAATCTGCTCACTTCTTGGCTATCAAGGAGTCAGGACCCGTGAGTACCTTAGCACAGAGGTACGTGGATGAGGTGGTGCGTTTGCATGGAGTTCTGAAAACCATTGTCTCAGATCGGGACACTCGGTTCACCTCACGAGTCTGGAAGGGGTTACAACATGCTTTTGGCACCCAGCTACGCCTTAGCACTGCTTTTCACCCTCAGACTGATGGACAGACAGAGCGGACTATCCAGACATTGGAGGACATGCTGCGAGCATGTGTTCTGGATTTCGGAGGATCATGGGTACGACACTTGCCTTTAGTAGAGTTTGCCTACAACAACAGTTTTCAATCTACTATCGGCATGGCCCCTTTTGAGGCTTTGTATGGAAGACCATGTCGTTCACCCTTATGCTGGGCAGAGGTTGGTGAGACAGGTACTCTTGGACCAGAAGTAGTGCAGAGCACCACGGAGAAAGTCCAGCTAGTGCGGGAGAGGATGAAAGCAGCTCAGGATCGGCAGAAATCTTATGCTGATCGTCGGAGGAGGCCCCTGAAGTTCGAGGTGGGAGATCATGTGTTTTTGAAGGTTTCCCCTCGACGGGGGCAGCGGAGGTTAGGAAAGGGGAGTAAGCTCTCCCCTAGGTTCATCGGACCTTTCGAGGTGCTGGGGCGAGTTGGCGAGGTAGCATATCAGCTGGCCCTACCACCTCAGTTGGAGAGGGTCCATGACGTCTTCCATGTCTCCCAGCTTCGTCAGTACTTACATGATGACTCTCATGTCATCAACTGGGGAGAGCTAGATGTGAGAGGAGACTTGACCATCGAGGAACGGCCAGTCAGAATCGAGGATCGCAAGGAGAAAGTGCTCCGTGGACGAACCGTCGGCCTGGTTCGTGTGTTGTGGAGACATGGCGGCCTCGAAGAGAGTACGTGGGAGAGGGAAGCACAGATGCGTGCCCAATACCCCGAGTTGTTCTGAGCTTTGAACCTTTGGTGCCTGTTGTGACAGAACGTTTGATCTTTTTGGATATGAAGTGTACTAGTTCCTTTCCTCTGTTATGTGTGGAAAGCCCCGGCTAAAGGAAAGGGGGAACCCGACCCCTAATCAAGACGCATTAAGGTGGATGCGATTAAACCCGTGCGGGCGAGTCAGTGCCGCCCAAAGCGGATAATATCTTGACATGGGGGAGGGGAACTCCCCAAACCCACATGAACGGGTGGTTTGGCGTGGTATGTTGCTTGGTTCTTGGCAGGGGAGTGTTTTCAGTTAGCGGGGGTCCACTCCTAAGAGGTATCTTCGAAGATGGTTGTTCGGATCCTCTCTTTCCTTCTGGTTTGTTTTGATTCTCGGGGACGAGAATCGTTTAAGGAGTATCTGATGTGATGACCCAGACCCCCCTTGGTCCCTTCCTTTGCCAAAAAAAAAATCCGGATCCTTGAGGGGTACCGATCGGTGAGACCGATCGGTGGGACCGATCGGTGACACCGATCAACGTCGCCCGGCCTTGCCAAGTTGTTCCAGTAAGGTTCCTTTTTCGCAAATAGGGTTTTAAACCCTATTCTGCCTTGTTAAAAATATCTTGGAAATCCGAAACGCGCACAAAGGTTTTAATTAAATGCTTCATTAATTCATGGGTCGGTTTAAACCACTCAGTACCATTAATGATGAGTCAAGCAGCGTGGTCAACCCACGACTTCCACATCTTACGCGGTTCGGCATTTTTATCTCAACCGTTCCCGGCTCTTATAAATTAAGGGTTAAGCCGTGGTTTCCCCCTTCTTCTATCGTGGCTCTTCTGGTGCATCGGGACCGCCGCATAGTTATCCGTAAAGTTCCGCGCCCCCGGCCTAAGCGTCGATCATCCATCAACAAGTAGGGGATTTCTCTCATCTCTCACTTTTTTGTATCATGCGGGGTGGGTGTTATTCTTTTGTTCCTATGGAATTGGTTGAACCAAACCATGATAAAGATAATAAACGGAGTTCTAAAGAAAGAAGGAGAAGGGGTTGTGATCGTTGTTTATGCTTTATCTTGTGATCATCCCTTTTGTTGTACCGGTCTATGTTTTCTGAAAATTGAGGCCGTTGGTGGTCGTGTGTATGCACTTGAATCCCCTCGTGATGTTTTAAATGGGTTGCTGAAATTGTGAACTCCTGCTGTGAAATTGGTTAACCACGTATATCCGACTGAATAATTGAAAGCACCAGGATCGGCCCTTCTGTGATAACTCCCGGTTAGAACACACGGAATTTGAAATCATGGAGTGTGTTAAATCTTTTAAATCTGAAAATCTCTAACTTGTGTTGGTAGTGGTTGTTGGTTGTTTTCCCTTCGGGCCGTTTTCTGGAAATGTGGGAGGGGATGGGATCCCCCGTTCTTTTTATACTCTCGGTGGATGTGTGAATTTGGGGGATGGGATCTCCTGTTGGTATGGTTTCAGTGGTTGAGAGTTTTTATCACAAATTGGGGAGAGATCCTCTGTTAACAGAACCGGGTGTGAGTGTTTTGGTTGATCTATTCTTTGACGCTTTCCTTGGTTATTCTTATGGTAGTTGCCCAGTAGTGCTTAAAATTAATTGAACATTTTGACTGAACGTGAAACAAGAATGGGACAAATGGTTTTGTGGGCAAGGGTCGTGAACATGACTCGGACGCTGTGGTGCTGTGTTCTGTAGGTTGGCTAGGAAAACCTAAGTTTTGGGTGAGTGTTTGTTACCTATATCTATACTTATGGCTTTGTGTTTCTTATTCGCGCCCCACCCAAGTTGAGCACTTAGTGCCGAACACCCCCATTTATGGGGGAAGGGTGTTTTTCCCAACACTATCCTTAGTGGCTGGTTATTAGCTCCTTTTCTGCTCCCTTTCCCGGATAGCCCAAGTATCTTCGGGCAGGCTGTGATGGCCTGAAGTCCATTATTAGCCCAAGAACCTTCGGGCGGGGTGTTGTGGTGGTTGGCCAGGTGTGTGCGGCAGGTGGTTTCCCAAGTGTCTTCGGGATGAGGCCCAGGTGTCTTCGGGTGTGGCAGTGGATCCTTTAGCCCAGGTGTCTTCGGGCGTAGCGGTGGTTGTTCTGGCCTAGGTGTTTGCAGGCATGGTTACATGTGACAGTTGAGGCCCAGGTGTGTGCGGGTGGGATTCGGCAGTGGGACTGCGTGTGGTTGAGGCCCAGGTGTGTGCGGGCGGGATTCGGCAGTGGGACTGCGTGTGGTTGTGGCCCAGGTGTGTGCGGGCGGGTGTGGCAGTGGGACTGTGGTGAGAATGGCGGGATTGGTCCGATGCGTAGGATGTCTCAATAACCAGTGGGAAAGTGGCGCGGGGTACCCAAACATCGATGTGCTCTTATATATATATTACTTGATCTGCGTTATTTGGGGAGTGAGCCTTGGTGAGGCCTGGGATGGATAGTTTGCCTTGTTAGTTGTTTGGTTCACTCTTTTCTCACGGGACTTTAGTACATTCCCCCACTTGTGCACGAGAGTCTTGGTTTTCCCTACTGAGTGTACTTGTATGATCACCCTACGTTTACTTTCAGGTTTCCAGGAGGACTACCAAGGCTGCGCGGGACCCTATTAGTCGGACAGTTGGAGTTGTCGCTGTTGTCGTACCTTTGTTTTCTTTTGGTATTGTACTTGAGAGCTTTATTTTTATTTTGTACTTGTACCTTGTTGTAAATTGTTTAAACATGCATGTGGGAATGGTTTATTTTTGGCTTTACTTTTCCTTCTACCTTGGTGTTGTTGGGTTTTCTCCTCCTTATCTTTCGATCCTATAAAATAAATAGGGTAATGCCTTCCATTTGTGAGAATTTCCTATACCCTTGGTGCTAGTCGCCACTCCGGGACCTATTGAAGGTGGGTTTCGGGGGTCATTATCTCTCCTTCAACTTAAAGAAGGAAGGGCCTGGCAACCTGCTGACCCTTCCCTCCTTTTGGTGAAGGCGGGTCGTGACAATGTTAATCTTTTGATAGTTTTTACTTTTTTAAAAACCCGCCTTTTGGTTTTAATAATGGGAATTAATTTTAAATTAATAAATGAAACTTATAGGTTTTAAATTTGTTAAAATAGACATAATTTTTGAATTTGGAATATCAAAATTATCTTATGGTAAATTTTTGATATTTTTCTGAAAACATACAATTTTTGATGAATAGTGAAAAACGCTACATTATTATTTTAAACTGACTTTTTATTTAAATAATTAGTTATTTTATTTTAATTTATTTTAGGTAAAAATAGATACATAATTCCTATATATGTTCAACTTAATTCATTTTATTCATTTTATAATATGTTTATATATATATAATTTTATCGAACATTTTACCTACTTTTACCCACCTTCTATGAGCATTTACAAATTGCCATAAAACGTAATTTTATCACTTCTGTGAATTTAATTTAAAAAAAACGAGAGACATGGTTGATATCAGTAAGTAAAATTTTGTTTAATTAGATGAAAATAATTTTTTTGAATAGTAACTTTTGACTTTTATTTACCAAGGTTAAAAGTAAATAGGGTAATTAAGGGTAAAAATGATATTATAATTACCCTAAATCATGTCCTAATTCTATTGGATAAGTATAACTCGACCAAAAAAACCTTAGGAATAAAATATTACCCCCTTTGGTCCAATTTGATAAGATTAGGACATTTATTATTATTTTATTTAAATAATAATTAAATGAGTTAAATTCAATGTTTAATAACAAAACCATTTTTAATATAGGGTTATACATAAGATATATTCGACTATAAATATTCATTATAAAGATAAAAAAAATTTATAAATACTGGTATTTTATTTATAATTTTTATACGTTAACTAATTTAATTTATTTATGACACAATGATGATGCAATAATTACCTTATTAATGAAATATTAAATAATTGATATTTTAAATATCTAAATAAATATAATTTGAGACTTTTAATAAAGTAATCTGATTTTATAGGTTAATATGACATTTTAGGGTTGATTTAATGTATTTGTTTTGATGTAATCAAGTTGTGATGACTTTCAGAAAAACCAAATACTAAATAGTGTCAAATTGACAAAATGAGTTTTTAAAACAAATATTATATTATTAAATTATATAATAGTCCAAAAAATATAAGGTTCTAACAAAGAACTTATATAATGATATTTATATCATTAATGAACCACTTGAGGTTCTCTTGTCTTTTTATAGTAATATTATTAACCATATAATATAAAAATACAAAGAGACATAGTAAATGTCAAACTATTTTACTAAGAGTTAAATATAGAAGATAAGGTTAATATGATGACCTAAACCTGTATAAATCCTATTGGTTAATATTTTTTCGACCCAAACCCACTTTATCACTTAAATAATTCATTTGGAGCAATTATAAACTGAAAATTATTTTATTATAAAATAATATTTCAGGCTTTTCCTAAAGTGACCCTCACCTCTCTTGTATAAGGGAACTTCCCATTATCTTTATTTAACTCCTACAAAGCCTTTTGGATCATCCAAACCCTGCCCAAATATCCTCCAAACTTTTATCCCTTTATACTAGATGCCTTCCATTGGTCATAAAGACATCCTAATGATCCCTTTTGATCAAATCAAAAGGAACAACCCGAAGAAGAGGTAAATATTTCATCACCTCTTTCAAGTTCTTTTCTTCTTCCACTTCGTCTTTATTTTTTGTTTTCATTCTAAAATAATAAATCCAGTATCTTCTATATACTGTGATGTTATTATAAAAATTTTACAACTATATTCATTATTCTATCCATCCTATAAATGACAAAGTCTCCATATGTGCGTATGTATGAATTATTGTCTCCACAAAGCGATGAGATTCATTCCCATGTTCACCATTCAACTATGATTATAAAAATATATATTATTAATAAGTATGTAATATATGAAATATTAATGCTAATGGGGATATATATTTTTATTTACAACATATATCTTATTCACATACTTCTATTCAATACAATATGAAAATGGAAACAACGTTTATGCGTATGTACGGCCTACCGTCTCCATAAACTTTGTTTTCCATTTCATATATCTATCTATTTTACATATTTATATTCTAAATATATATGATATATAAATCATGTGTCATATTATGGAATTATTTACATCATTATCTAAATGATATGAACATGAATAACATATTAAAACACATACGATAAAGAAAGCGATTATTACCCGAAATGTTAATTTAACATGGAAAACATTATTAAATGGGTAGTATAAAGTCAAAAATGAATCATGTATGATATAATAAATATGAATATGGTTCTATTATAATTTAATAACATACTATTTCCCTTATACAGGAGGATAAATGTACCCTCAACCATAGTAAAGTGCAAGGTAAGAGTTAATTTCACAATCTCATTATTATCCGAGGTTGTTTTTATGTAATTATCTACTGGGACATATTTATTATCCATGTCCATGTTTCATAAAAGAGTTTTAAATGGGATTATTTTTAAGGTACTTTTTTATTAAAACATCATTTTAAATGTTTTAAATATTTATTCTTCTAAACCTTTCTCATTAATTTCCATGTTTTCAAAATGGTTTTAAGGATTTATTTATATGTACATGAATGTTTTAAAATATTAATTCCTTTCAAGAGTTTCAAAGTTCTATGATAAACTTTGATTCAAATTTTTTTTAAATTTCGTCCTTTCTAAATTGTGTGACTTTTAAATGTTTCAGGAAAAATGGATATTTCTCTCAAAGAGTTTTACAAATCATTTGCATCTATTTCAACATCCATTGATGGATTTTAAACTTGTTTGAAGTTCATTTATTATGATAGAAATCTTCCATATTATATTAATGGTTTTTTGATATGATTAACTGTAGATGTGTTATTTTTATACCATTCATGGTTTGTGGAGAAGGTATTGAAATTTTTTATAGTAGTTTTAATAAAAATGTTTATGTTATGTTTAATCCTTTTCGTACGAGGAATGCATTGGAATTAGTAAGTGACAGGTGGAGCCTGCTATAGCTCCTCGATGCATCGGTAGGTCTCATGAGAAAAAATAGTTTCTTGGCACAAGGCCTTAACAAAATCTAATTTTTAGTCTTGGCATAAGGCCTTGACTATGTGGTTATGAATTCTGGAATTATGCATTTCATCATTATGAAAGTGTCTATTGATATTGCATGTGATTATTTGACTAGTAGAATATCCATGTCAATAAGTAAATAAAATTATTTGATTTTATCATTTCCATATCATGCTGAAGTTTATGTTTAAAAGAATTTTTTTTAGTCTTATACATTGAATTAAATTTTTATGCTTATTTTTGAAAGTTTCATTTATATTGTTATCCTTACTGAATATATGAGCTCACCCATTTCTATGTTTTATTTTTCCTAGGATTCCAAGAAGTGTATTGTGATTGATATGTTGGGTTAAGCTAAGGTAATAATATAATTCATAAAGGATTATTTATGTTGTGTTATATGTAATAAAGTGAAATGTAACATTAATGTATGTAATATATTTTCCATGACTTCTAAACTGATCAGTCCTTCGGGACATTATTCCTTGAAATCTTTCCAATGTATTAAAATAATGAACTAACTCCCATAACTAGGGTCGGGGCATTACAGTTGGTATCAGAGGAAGTTTAGAAACAATCTTGAAAATAGATTTAGATAAACTCTGTTTAGATAACATTACCCTAAGATAAACATTGAGGATTAGTATAGAATAACTTCCTTGAATTTTGGTACTGTAGAGATTTTGTGAGTCTTCCATGCAATACATCCCTGTCTGAATATGAGTAGTTAGAGGCGGATCTGGCACAAATGTACCTAGGGATAAAACCCTAAAACACCACTTGGAGATAGACTCAAACATGAACTAGTTCACGACAATGGGCCTTACTGCACTCTTGGTTGTGACACTCCTAGGGGATATGCTTAGGATAATTCACATTTTCATTACAATCCATTATGAAGAATTTAAAAGTAAATACGTTCTCAAACAAAAAAATTTATGATTATAAATTATATTCATAATCTTTTCAATTTTCATTAGGTATTTTACAAGTTTGGAATTATGTATTGTGATTTATAAACTAACCTAGTGTATGCCATTGTTTATAAATGGTGCTTGGTAGATTGAATATGAAATACAACAATACACATGATCTAAAGTGTAATAAGGATCATATCTTTCAAGATATTAGGCCATAATTTAGAAAGGAAATGGTATCCCATGTATTATCATCATATGAATAAATAGTATCATGTGTTAATAATATATGTTAATAATTCTCTGAGTCCTATGTCTTGTAAGGGAAGCTATAAAAGAAAAGGAAGGTAGAAATGAAGATGGATAAAGGGAATAAGGGAGAAATAATTCCCATATGTGATAACTATGACAATAATAACCTTGGTAAATTCTTGGAGGTAATGGGAGTTTGTTATAAGTGTGGAGAAAAAGGACACCAAGTACGTGATTTCAAGGGTAAGAAAAAAATTTCAAATGTACAATGCTTTATCTGCAAGGAGTTGGGAAACTACATGAATCAATGTCCAAATCATCAAAGTATACCCCAAATGCTTCTATTGGATAATAATCATGTTATGATACTACCGAATATGAAGAGTAATGATTAAGAGTTCTTATGTTATTATTAATATATTGTCTCATTTGAGTATTGTATTAATTATGTACATGTTATAAGAATTATGGAGTATATAAGGATTGTACTGTAGTACTACTTCATTAAGGACTTGAGATTGTGTGGAACTAAGAAAAGTGACTCAATAGAAAGTTAAACTTTTTTTAAAATACAAGGTTGAAGGAAAGACAAAACATTAATATGGTTCTGATACTGAGGTATTGATTTTTCAAAAAGAGATGATTGATTTATTATATTGGATATTATTTACATCCTTGGAACTGGTTAATGGTTTGTTTATTCTATCATTTTTGGAGTTTAAAAAAAATTAGATATAAGGATTATATCTAGTATTCTATAAGGAATAAGGCAAAATGAATGTAATCCATATGGTTATATGATAATTTAGGGTGTTACCATGTTTTAAAAGAATACATGATAAAGGTATTCACATGTTATTACATGGCAAAAAGCATCTTCCTTATGTTTACCTTCCTTATAAATTTTGGGTTGTGAGTTTGGATAGAAGTATTTTGGATAAGTCTAAAGGTTGGAATTGATTAAGTATGACATTGGATAATATTGTTAAGGTAAAATCATTTCTTGATATTATTTTTGGATTGTCATAAAAATGACACCCCGAAGGTCGGGTGACAATATGCCGCGTCCATAAAAGTCGTGAGAGTTGAACCGGCAACCAAAGGGTGAAAAAGGTGCATCACTTACCATTGGCCTACGTGATGTACCAGTTTGTATAATGTATTTTTTTAAAATATTCTGACAAATGAATATAAATTCAAATTTTTAACCCGATACGATTAGGATAAATAGAATATTTTTTGAATTATATTATCTTTTGGAATGAAAGAAGAGTTTTTGGTAGGAATTAGTTGAAGGACAAAACTCTACTTGTCAGGAATATTTTTTTCCTCTTATTCTATGAATAAATTAATTCTTACACTTTAGGAAATGAATCATAAAACCAAAAAAAAATTATACTAAAACCATATGTTTTGTTGAACCGATGATATTTTACATCATCTTAGATTGATGTCTTTGACACTGTCAATTTTACACTTGTTTGTGATTTATGACCTCAATATCTCCCTATAAATATTTACGTTTTCTCTCCAATTATGTGTCTCTAATTTCCACCAATGTTCTCCTAATCAAGATCATAATTTGGTGGTGACTTTTCCATTTCTCTTTCCCTCTTATTAAGAGTAAATTTTATTAAACCAATTTCCGATGTGGGTTTTCCACAAAGGTATTTTTCAATTTTTAACCTTTTTGAAGAACAATTTCAAATTGCCACGATGAAATTTATTGAAAGAGTTTAGAATATAACCCCCCAAGATTTTATATTATGTTATCTGATTAAAGTAATTCAATACCTTACGCTACACGCAACACCAAGTTCGAGCGCACCACAACTTACTAAACTGACCGTTCAAAAAGCCGTTATGAATTGTATTAACTGCATTCTGAATCTTATAATTGTTAGAACCATGGTCATATATGCATGAATTAGAGTATGGTTTTTAGTTTTTTGTCAATCCTCAGAGGTAGTTCAGAATGTGTGTCAGAAAAGTACTCATACAGGTCAAGTAGATAATAGTATTGAAGTTGGAACCGTTTTCTAGTGTTTGTCAAATTTCTGGTCCTCAAAATTGAAAAAAGGGGAAAACATTTTTCTTTAGTAAAGGGACTTGCGCACTGGATATGTGTCACACAAGTAACTTGCGTGCCGAGAAAGGACTTGCGCGCAGGTGCCTAGGAGGATTGGAAATTTGTGTGCCATATTTTTTTCAAGATCAGAACTTCAAAATATGGAAAAGGAAATATGGTAGTGCAAGTATTGGTTTGGTCACACAAGTGAGTAGCGCGACAGAGGCTAGGGTGGTTGGAGTTGCGCGTCAGAACATGAGCACCAAGAGGAGGCTTGCACGCCACCACGTAGGGTGTTTAGTTTGCCTATAAATAGAGTACCACACCTCCTTATTTGGTATAAATTTCAGACTTAGAGAAATTCAGAGCTCCCATTGCGTAGGTGTAGTGGTCACGCAAGTGGTTGTGGGCCGCGCAAGTATAGTTTGTGTGACAGTTGTTTTCTGCGCGTCCAAGGTGGTTTGGGTGAGAAAGGGGTTGAGTCGCGCAAGTTTAATGTTGAAGAAGTGAGTGTCGTGCAAGTGCTTAAGGTGAACTTGTTTGCTAGTTTGGACTTGCGGGCCGTGACGTGTGAGCCGTCTTGAAACTTTCGCGTCGGTCTTAGAAAAGTGCGCCAGGTGTTGTTGAAATACACTGATCTTTTTGGAGCTTCACGAAAGATGGAAGATTTCCTAATACCTTTGATGCAAAGTGATATTTGTCTACTAGTGAGAGTTAGACTTCAAAAAATCATCTATATACAACAGAGGATGCATTATTTTTCAATGATGAAGAGACCATCACGTCTATAAACTGAGCGGGACTTCACCAAAGGCAGTGAGCCAGGGGGAGTCAATAGGGAGTGTCCCGAGGGATGCAGTGATCTATCCCTAAAATTTTGTAAATGCAGTGAGCCTGGGACAGAGTGACACTGCCTGAACCTTTGTAATCCTCAGCTAGTAAAGCTTAGTGAAATTTGGTACGACCGACAACCTATTGGCGTATGCTCCTTGGACGTATCCCTTAGTGGTAAACCATTTAAAAAAAGTTATGTGTCATCTATCTGCATGTGAATGTTTTATTTTTGATCATTTTCATCATACAAGTTTAACAAGTTCCTACCAACGTGTGAACAAGATCCATCACATTAAAAGAAAAAGTTGTCACCCAGATTCACCCCTCCCCTCTCAGGGTGTCTCGGGGTCCTAAAATAAAATATATATAATTTTAACATCTATATAATGTGTTTCTTAGACATAATATAAGAACAAATTAATTTTTTCAGATAAAAGAAGTATTTTTCAAAAAATGTAATTTTTCTGCCTTTTAAGGAGAACCCTTTTTAAAACCAATAATTGATACTTTTATATATTCAATTTAATGAAATTAAATTCTTCTTTATAAAAGGGACTTAAAATATTTGTTTGGATAAATTTTTGGTTCATTTCTAATTGCTTTCATATTTTGACAAATATTGAAAAATACTATGTTTTAATTGAAAACAACTTTTTTATCGAAATAATTTATATTTATAAATTAATAATTTGAATGGTTTGGAAGTATAATTAGGTTATTTTTCTATCATTTAATACATTTTATTTCATTATAAGTAATTTCACATTTAAATTTGACATAAACACATGTCAATCTTTTGATAGTTATTACTTTTTAAAAAACCTGCTTTTTGGTTTTGACAACAGAATTTAATTTTAAAATAATAACTAAAACTTATATGTTTTTAATTTGGTAAAATATGATTTATTTTTAAATTTGGAATATAAAAATTAGGTTAGGATAAATTTTTGCTATTTTTCTGAAAATATTCAAATTTTTATGAATAGTGAAAAACACTTCGTTATTATTAAAAACTGATTTTTTATTTAAATAATTAGTTGTTTTATTTTAGTTTATTTTACTTAAAAATAGGTACATAGTACCTATATATGTTCAACTTAATTAATTTGAGTCATTTTATAATAAGTTTATATGTATATAATTTTATCGAACTTTTTACCAAATTTACCAACCTTCTAAGAGCTTTTACAAATTGGCATAAAACATAATTTTACCACTTTTGTGAGTTGAATTTCTAAAATCTGAGAGAAAAGGTTTATATCAGTAAGTAAAATTTGGTTCAATAATATGAAAATAATTTTTATTGAATAGTAGATTTGGACTTTTATTTACCACGGTTAAAAGTAAATAGTGTAATTAAGGGTAAAAATGATATTATAATTACCCTAACACATGTCTTAGTTATATTTTATAAGTATAATGCTACCAAAAAAACCTTAGGAATAAAAAATTACCCCTTTTGGTTTACTTGGATAAGATTATGGCATTTATTATTATTTTATTTAAAGACGATTTAAAACAGTTAAATTCAATGATTGATAACTAAACCATTTTTCATATAGGGTTATACATAAGATAAATTAAACAATAAATATTCATTAAAAAGATAAAAAAAATCCTACATAAATGTATTTTATTTATAAGTTTTAGAAATTAAATAATTTAATTTATTTATGACACAATGATAATGCAGTAATTATCTTATTAATGAAAGATTAAAATAAATGATATTATAAATACCCGAATAAATATAATGTGAGACTTTTGATGAATTAAAATTATTTTACAGGTTAATATGACATTTTAGGGTTGATTAAATGTATTTTTTTAGAAGTAATAAAGTTTTTATGACTTTCAAAAAAACCAAATACTAAATAATGTCAAAATTGACATAAATGAGTTTTTTAAAACAAATATTATATTATTAAATTATATAATAGTCTTAAAAATCTAAGGTTCTTCCAAAGAACTTATATAATTATATTTATATAATTAATGAACCACTTTAGGTTCTCTTGGATTGTTATAGTATGATTATTAACCATATAATATAAAAATACAAAGAGATAAGGTAATTGTCAAACTATTTAACTAAGAGTTAAATCTAAAAGATATGGTTAATATGATGTCCTAAACCTTTATAAAACCTATGTTTTGAGGTTTTTTCGACTCATCACCACATTATCATATAAATAATTTATTTTTTAGCTATTATAATCAAAAAAATATTTTATTATAAACTAATATTTCATGCTTTTCCTAAAGTGACCCTCACCTCTCTTATAAAAGGGAACTTACCCTTCTCTTAATTTCACACCTCCAAAGCCTTTTGGCTCGGCCAAAACCTGACCAAATATCCTCCCAAACATTATTAACTTCATCCTAGAGTCCTTAATTTTTTCATAAATCCAACCTGAAGAGCTGTTTTGATCAAATCAAAAGGAAGAACCTAAAGAAGAGGTAAATATTTCATCACCTCTTTCAAGTTCTTTTCTTCTTCCACTTCCTCTTTCTTTGTTGTTTCCATTATAAAATAATAACTCCAGTACCTTATATATAATATTATGTTAATATAAAAATGTTAAAACCATATTAAATATTCTATCCATCATATAAATGATAAAGTCACCATGTGTGCGTACGTACGGATTACCGTCTCCACGAAGCGATGAGATCCATTCCCACGTTCACCATTCAATGATGATTATAAAAATATATAGTATTAATTAGTATGTAATATATGAAATAATAATTCTAATGGGGATATATATATATATGTACTACATATATATTATTCACTTACTTCCATTCAATAAGATATGAAAATGGAAACAGCGTTTATGCGTACGTACGGCCTTCCGTCTCCATAAACGGTGTTTTCCATTTCATATATATATATATTCTACATATTTATATTATAAATATATATTATATATAAATAATGTGTTATATTCTTTAATTATTTAAATATTTATCTAAATTATATGATTAAGAATAACAAGTTAAAATGCGTACGATAAAGAAAGCGATTGTTACCCGAAATGTTAATTTAACATGGAAATCACTATTAAATGGGTAGTATAAAGTCATAAATTAATTATGTATGATATAATAAATATAAATATGGTTCTGGTATAATTTAATAACATATTATGGTCATTATATAGGATGTTAAATGTACCCTTGACCGAAATAATGTGCAAGGTAAGGGTTAATTTCACAATCTCTTTACTATCTGAGGTTGTTTTTACGTAAGCATCTACTGGGACATATTTATTATCCATGTCCATGTTTCATAAAAGTGTTTTCAAATGTATTATTTTTAAGGTAATTTTTTACTAAAACATCATTTTAAATGTTTTAAATATTTATTATTATAAACCTTTCTCATTAATGTCCATGTTTTCAAAATGGTTTTAAGGATTTATATATATGAACATGAATGTTTTAAAATGATAATTCCTTTCAAAAGCATAAAAGTGGTATGGGAAACTTTGATTAAAAATATTTTTAAATTTATTCCTTTCTAAATTTTGTTACTTTTAAATGTTTTCATGAGAAAAGGATATTTCTCTCAATGATTTTTAAAATCATTTTTATCTATGTTAACATCCATTGATGGATTTTAAGCTTTTTTGAAGTTGATTTATTATGATACAAATATTCCATATTTTATTGAAGGTTTTATGATATTATTGACTGTGTATGTGTTATTTTTATACCATTCATGGTTTATGGATAAAGTATTGACATTTAAGAATTCTATTTTTAATACGAATGATTATGTTATGTTTAAACATTTTCATGTGAGGAATGCATTGGACTTAGTAAGTTATGGGTAGAGCCCGATATAGCTTCTCAATGAATCGGTAGGTATAATGAGAAAAACTAGTGTCTTTTCATAAGGCCTTAACAAAATATTATTTTTAGTATTGGCACAAATCCTTGAAAATGTGGTTATGAAGTCTGGTATTATGCATTCCATCATTATGACAGTGGAAATTGATATTTCATGTGATTATTCAACTAGTAGAATATTCATGTGAATATGTAAATGGAATTATTTGATTTTATATTTTCCATATAGTGTTGAAGTATAAGTTTACAAGAATTTTGTTTTAGACTTATACATTGCCTTAAATGTTTATGCTTATTTATGAAAGTTTCTTCTATACTGTTATAATTACTGAGCATCTGAGCTCACACCTTTCTATGTTTTATTTTTCCCAATATTCCAAGAAGTGTATTGTGATTTATATATAGGGTTAAGATAAGGGAATAATGGAATTAATAAAGGATTATTTATGTTGTGTTTTATGTTATAAAGTTTAATGTAACATTTATGAATGTAATATATTTTCAAAGACTGTTAAACTGATTGGTCCTTTGGGACATGATTCTTTGTAATCATTCCAATTTATTAAAATAATGCACTGACTCCCATAAATGGGGTCAGGGCATTAAAAAAATGGATATCTACCCTTCATGGAAGGAATATACTTTATGGTGTCAATCTGGATAGTTTCCCATTCATGGTCTCTCATCACCTGATTCAACTGATCGATATCACCTAGAAGGAACTGCAATAATGGACTACTATAATTACCCCTTATAACCTCGATGGTAAAAGGATATCCAAGTAATTTTATAATTCATCTCACCTTTACCTACCCCTAAAATTAAATTCTCACCATATATATTCCTTAAATATAGTAGAGGCGTGATTCTATAAAACCTCTTATAATTCACCAAATCCCCATATGAATGGAATCATTTAGTAGGATATCATAAATTATAAAACAAATTCCTCTCTAAAAACATTAAATGTAATCAAATGAGGCTATCCCACTCAAAGGAAAGGATAAACTAATTCCCCAATTTCCCTTCCTATTATTTCCCTTACATTTCATCTCAAACATTCCCTTCTTACAGTCTGATAAACTTATCCTTATATTGTTAGAAGAAGCTAGATTCCTTTATGATATAATCTCTATCTAGTTCCATTCAGTAATTGATACCTCCTGAATGACCTCCAAAAAATTATATAGGTGGAATATTTTCAATAGAAATAGAAAATAATGCATTAAACCATCTACAAAAATCATAAATAGTAAAACCTCTTCACCTATAAACATAGGTGAAAATAAAAAATGATCATAAAATTGAGTATCATAGTCTATAATAGACTTGCTATTTGATACAAAATGCATAAATTCCTTGGATATGTAATCCCTAAATGGATTAAAGACACATTATTGAAGGAATGAGAAAGAAAATATTTCTAGGTTAGACCCATATACCATCTTTCTAGATGATAACATCCCACTTTCACTTCTTAGGACCCTAAAGAATGTATGTATAATACCCCCCCCCCCTCGAAGGGGGTGTATTGAGGATATAAAATATCATCTTCTTGGACTCTATCTATAAATATTTAAACTACCGTATACCCTAAATTTCATATAGTGATGGATTATATAGCTAAAATTCATGGACATTGTCACTACATGACCCTTGAATATTAATTATATATACTTTTTAATTTATATGATTCCCTATTTTTGAGTTTTAGCCCAGATAATTTTTTAAATATTAATTCCAATATTTTTCATCTAAGGCACATAGTTGATTCATATTTAGTAGAAACCATGAACAAACTGTGTGAGAGTGTATGCATCTTTTAAAAGATATGTCCACATGGTAGACACAATTTTTCCCAAAATTTTTGGCTCACCCATGAGGGAGGGGGGTCTATGGCCTCTAGTAGATGTTCACATTTGGTAGCCCTTATACAATATATCTCTACCTAAATTCATTTTTTACCATCATACATTCAATCCCTCCCTCGATTCATATATTTTTATTTGTTTTCCCTCCTAAATTGGTGTGAAATCAACATTAGTTTTTTTCTCCTCCTCTCATCCTCCTTGTTTTTACAATATTTCTTGTTTTTTTCTCCCTTGTGATGTCTGCGACTTAGACCTAACTCTAACTTGATCTTGGTTATTTAATTTGTAGAATATTGGTTATTAGGGTTCATGGGTCATAGTTAAGATATTTTTTAGTCATTATCATTAAAGGGAGTGGGTTTATATTGGTTTCAGTTAAGGTTTATTCCAATTTTCAACATAAGACAATTTTTTTAGGGTTTCTGTGAATTTTTAGTTTCTAGTATTTTTCAAGAATACCTTGTACTTCCATAGGGTAGATTTAGGCCACAGTTCTTTAATGATACATGAACATGTATGGATGGTTAAGGAGGATATATATATATACTTTATTTGTACATATTACCTCTAGTTAAGGAGAATATCTACATTTCATCTAGTTATATATATATATATATGAATTGGTGTATATGTGTGTAAGTGTAAAAGAGGGGTTTTCTCTTATCTAGAGTCTTTCTTGGTCTCTCTTGATCTTATGGACCACTTTGATGTTGAATTGGATTTTGATCGTCTGGGGTAGCAGGTTTTGAGGTAGGTTCCTTATATCTAAGCCTTTAATTTGAATTCCTTAATTTCAAGAGTGTTTTATAAGGGCTTTCTTAATATTAAGTTGTATGTATATGCTATTTAAATTGGTGAAGGATCATAGAAATGGTTTCTCATTTCTATAAAATAATTTACCTAATATTCAAACTTAGGTTGTTTATGTTAAAATATTTTTTAAATGTTGTTCTAAAACTGAAAATAAATTATTAAATGTTTAAATTTTCTCTTAATCATATATTATGGGGTCAAGTTGGAACATTTATTTGTATAATGAAAATGTAAACCCCACTTTATGTCATTCCCCTTGAATATTAAATATAATTAATCATCTAAATAAACATTTTTTTTATATGAGGAGGATTGGGATTGGTTTATGTGACCTTGGAAGGGGTTTCACTTAAGGATGGAGGTCAAAGTTTATAAAGTGAAGAAATAATTCTTTAAAATTTTGTACTATGTATTAATATTATAGCATGATAAAAAACTCACCTCCATTTGAATAAAGCTCTTAGGAACCTTGTGTACTTGGTGGATGGACTAAGGTCCAATATGTCAATTGAGTTGGTGAGGAATTATAATGGGCTCCACAGAATAATTATGCTATAATAATGACAAGATAAAATGATGATGTTTTAGGTACCGATAAAACATTGGCTTCAAGCACCCTGGTAGCTTGTTCATGATAATATATTATATGGTTTAATCACTGAGAGTATGAGGATCATAGGGACCCCACTAACCGAGCTACATATGGATTTTCCAACATGCTTGATATATTTTAATATATTTTCATGGTAATTTTTTGAAATTATCTTCTACCTATTTTCCTCTTTTTTATTAGTTTATTTATTAGTTGAAATATTTATTTTGTTTTCCATACATAGGAACCTATTTATCATAGGCTATCTTCTGTAATGAATTCATGTAAAGGATTTTCATAATTTATAAATAGTATCAAATATATAATAGAATTTATATTTATATGAAATGGAAGATGATTGATTTATTTCTTAAAATAGTATAAAAACATATTATTATATGTGTTATTTTCAAACTATCATGGGTTTTTTTATTTTTAATGTTAATTCATCGATTGTAGTTTATTTCAGCACACATGAAAAGTTTTAATAATCACAAAAATACCTCTCTATTAATTTCTCACTTTTTAGTGCCACTTCCATCTCACTCTCCATCACCATGGAGTGACGTTGGTTCAATAGAGGATGGTGAATCATGGGGCCACATGGAGGATTTCATGGTGTTTACATTTATTTGTTCAATTACACGTTCCATTTCCACTATTGGTAATAGTTTCTCTTATTTCGTTTATTTAATATGATTTTTTATGTTCTAAATCATTCATAATTAATATGTCATTGACGAACGATACTAGATTCTATCCCATGAGGATCAATAATGCCTCTCTGAACTTGTTATAGGTTGAAATGAGTGATTGTTTTGCGGTCAACCAAAGTTAGTTTCTGACAAAATGGTATTGAATCAATTAAACCTTGTTATTTAGGCATGTATGGTATTTCGGAGCTAACCATGTCAAAATTCATTATGGAATTAATGGGTAGGTTATTCATTACCACAGTTTTAGAAGGATTCATGAATTTTCAGGGTGGTTTTGGCTCAAAATTCAAGCTTGGATCTTCAGTGTTTTTTAGCTCCTTGGTCTTTGTTTGACAATTTTTATTAGGTATTGAATATTTGGTCATTATTTTTTGGGGATTTATAGGGTGAATTATTTCCATGAATGTTCTAGAAAAAATTATACAGACCTTGAAGTATCCTATGAATAACATTGATATGATAAACCAGTTGGAACACAGTCTGCCAAACCATCTAGCCAAGATGTGTGTAGTGGTTATTCCTTTTAGATTTTGGGATTCCAATAAAATGAGTAATTGGGTTGTTTTTTTTATATTATTATTAGATTTAGTCCATTTTTGGATGATTTGTTGTGAATTTAAAATATTTTTTTATTAAAATTGGAAATAAACAATGAAATACTTGGGTTCTATGAAAATGAAATGGGTTTTTAAAAAAATTTAATGCCTTTTAAAAACCATTTTGGAATTTTGAATGTTTTTTTAAAAAGTTAATGTGAAATGGGTTTGGAATATTTTTTTGGGGTTTATTGAAATATTTTTTAATGTACGAAGTTGTTTTTTGTTGGGAATTTAGAAATTTGTTTCTTTAATGCTAAGAGGATTCTTTGAAATTTGGTTGCAAACATTCAATCTGAGGTTGTTCTTTTTTTGGGAATGAATTTTTTTAATTGGCCCTTGGTATTGTAAATGATGAAATATATAAATATAACCATTTTTAATGCATATAGTTTGTGGTATGTGTGGTGGATTTCTTTATCTAGCATGGCTGTATAAATATGTGAGGGTTCATGGAATTTTAATTGTAAGCGTGCAATATTATAGAGTGTGATGTTTTCTGAAAATTGTTTTCAAAATGGGAGATTAAAATTTTTCTAGAGTGATTAATATTTTTTAGTGTTTTATTTTTGGGTTTAGAGGATTTATTCAGAGGATTATAGTTTTTAAATGTTTAAATTTTGTAGGAATTGTATTTTGAGTATTTTTTAAATTTTTTATTTAAGTGTGGAGTTTTCGTTTATGATGTGTATTAGTTCAGCTTCTTCCTTATGGTTTTCTAGTATTGGTAATAAAATAAAATCTAAAGAAGATATATTCAGACTCTAGGATGTCTTTCTTTGTGTCTAGTTGATGATTGTTTTTTTGAATAAGTTTTGTTTATTATTTTTAGGTTTGGTCCTACAGAGTTTGTGGTAATTAGAGTCTTGGGTGAAATTATGAATAAGTGTTTCTTTGGGTATGCTAATTGATGACAGTTCCAGGACTCTAAATCGAGTGGTGGAGCTATATTATTTCAAGATATTGAACCACACTAGGGTATTCTTATGTTTTCATCTACCATTTTCAGTAGAAAATGAAGATATTACCTTGTTCATAGTTGTCTTATGAGAAGATATTCCATTCCGTTTGGCCACATGTTTCATTTTAAGGGGTTTATGTAAGTTTCACTACCAAAATAAAATGTTTATATAGGGGATTAACATATACTAACCACATTTTATGAGTTTCTTCACGGTTTTAGAGTTGTATCCATATATCTCTAAGTCATTCTTCTCTTGAAGTATAAGGGTTTCTATGTGTGAAATATGTACATCCAACAAGTTTTCTCTAACATCAGAATAAAAATGGCTTATGTTTCCTATTGAACTGGATTTTTATTTTTGAAACTTATTATTGTGAGATATTGGTGCCTTTGCTTCCTTGGGATAGCTATAATCTTGTTTCATGGATGTGTAATCTATAATGGTTAGCCTTCTTTTTGGAATGGTTTTAACATCATAAGGCATCCTATTTGGGGTACTCAAAATATCTAGGAGTGTGTTTGGGAATGGTGAGGTGTTAGTGGTTTCATCTAGAAACCTTATGTTCTTTTTCTTTTTCCTATAGATTTTTTTTTGTTGAAATATTTTTGGAAGGAATTATAGATCTTGTGGTTGTGGATAGAGGTCTTCTATATTCCATTATTCTTATCTTGGGAGATTTTTCTAGCTTAAGGTAACTGATAATTTAATTAGTATTCCTATATTATGGGTAGAAAACCATGAGAAAATCATATAGTTAACCTAGTCATATATTCAATGCGTTTAAATTTTGGGAATTTTGAATTCTAGTTTCCTGTTTGAATCCATTTTTTTATTCTCCAAACACTGATCATAGATGACAGATGGATTGGATAGTGGGGAATGTCATGGATACTTGTTGAGATTCTAAAAAAACATGATAAATTTATTTGGTGAATTATATGTTACTGGTCAAGGTGTTCTTTATTTTGAGTGCATGTTTAAATATGTGATTCCTCTTCTCTTATTCTTTCTTTTGGTAGTTTGAGACCTATGGTCTCATTAGTTTCTTCAAAAAATGTTGGTATGGTTACATCATGACAGTATTACTAGATTATTTGGATTTATGACTATTAATTTTAGTTATAAAATCTATTTTTTCGTTTCTGGTCTTTGAGTGGTGGAGGTTTTGTTTCAGAAGCTATTTTGTTTTGTCTTCATGTCTTGGTCAAATGAATATTTTGGACTTTATGGGGGGTATAAAGTGTCATTGTGGGGAGAATTTTCACATCATAAACCCAAATTATTAACTATATTTAATTGTTTAATTATATTAAACCTCATTTTGAGTTTTTTTATGGACTAGGTTTTAAATATTTTGTTTTGGATTTTTTAACCTAGGTTCACATTTGATGAATGGTTAGTAAAAACGGTGTGCAGGCAAAGTGATGGTATTTATTGTTTTTATTAGATCTGACTACATGGTCAGTGCATAGTTTCCCTAAATTATGTCCTTCCCATATGTGGTGTCAGGGAAGTCTAGTAGAGTGAAATGGTTAGAGCATGATTTCTACAACCATGTGGCCAAATAATGTTTGGTTTCAAAACATTAAAAAGAATTAAAAAATAAATTAATAATAATATTATTATTATTATTATTATTATGTTTTTATTTATCTTACCTCTTAACTCCCCTCACATTTGTTTCATGATCCCTACCCCTTTTTTCTCTACCTCGTGAAACACCCCTCCCTAGAAATCCTTCATGTGCATCCCCCTCCCTGAAACTAACTCCCATTATTTTTTCCTTCAAAAATGACATGAAATCATATCCAATAAGTTTATCCTCCTCCCTAATCCTTCATTTTCCCTATTTTTTTTAATTTCTCCCTCCTCTGGCATACAACATTGACCAAACTCTTACCATGTTTTAGGTATATGATTTTTTATTCATAGTTTATAGGGTTAATGAGTCTCATTTAAGGTAATTTTAATCTATTATAATTGAATGAAATGGTTTCACCAATGGTTTTGGGTATATTTTCCTCATATTTTCATCTTTAGTTGATTTTTATTTAGGGTTTTTTTGATTTTTTAGTTTTTGGTATTTTTAACCTATACCATGGAACTCCTTGGGGAATCATTTGAACATCAGTTGTGAAGGTTATATACACAAATATTATTGATGATGGTGTATATATATACCCTGTCTTTCCATATTATCAGATAAAGAGGGGAATATCTACATTATATATAAGGGTATATAGACAAAAGGTTTAAGAGGAAGGAAACCTAGCTCATAATAAATTTTATTAAAAAATTAAAGTACCAAAGACATTACAAAGAAGTGTTACAAAGGTGTCAATGTAAATCACCATGAAAATTTGATTCAACCAGACCTAAATAGTAATCTGGTAAAATAAAGAACTAGATAGAACTGACCTCAAAAATTAACCTCTTGGATAGAGCATCATAAACCTAGTTTTCCTCTCTGTAAATGTGTGTCACCTCAAGAGAAATTGAGTCAACAAGACAAAGAAAAGAAATCCATGATGTCAACATGCTCCAAAGAACATTCTTGCACTGTCCGTTTCAAATTTTCACAGTAACTAAGGAATATGACTCCAACCATAAAGCATGCCAATCATAATTTATTGTATACCCGATCACCTTTATAATAGCCTAAAACTTATCTTCCATTTCATATCCATTCCCAATGAAATGAATGAAGCAACCCTTAACAAAAATCTGAGGAGTGCAAAAGTTGACACCACAACCAAAGGGCCTTGGTGCACCTAAAGTCGCCCCATCAATGTTAAATTTAAAACATACCATGATTAGAAGTATCCATCTAATTTATTTGACTACTCGAGGATTCCTAACCCTTCTTGTGACCCCAGGTGTCCTCAAAATAACAAGATCATAAAAATCATTGTGCATTTACCCAATTTTTATTTTGGAAGCAAGAAATATACCATGATGAATATTAAAAAACCAACATTGAAAGAGAGTACTTGGTTATTAAAAACCATAAAATTCCTTTCTCTCTATATAAATGATAATAAACTAACAGTAGCATCCATTACAAGAGCATGAACCTATTCACTACAATGAAATTGACATAAGGAGATGAGTAGTGCTTCAATTTCTTCCAAGTCCAAACAATAACAAAAAACCACCAACACATATTCCCAAAACCTATTCATGAAGGTGAAATTAAAAAATAAATGATACAATGATTCATCATAATTAAGTCCTAAAAAAATACTACTGCAAGATTAAATCTTGTACACTATATATGAGACTTAATGAATAAAAACATCTTACAAATTTTATAGATAAGAAGCATGTCTGCAGGGGAGATTAAAGGATTCATGAAAGCTGAAACCCAAGATGGATAAGTAATTGAGACACTACAATGATGCCTATAAGATTCCCAGGTGTTGAATCGTCCATCCATATTAGGAATCCCTAACAAAGTATCACATTCAGAATAATCATACACGAAAAACACCATAGCAATATGATTGGGCATCTTATTACAACTGTTTGGATTACTATGTAACTCGAAAATGGTATGACTCTTCATCAAAGAAGGAATACTAATATCATTGATGATAGGCCTTCAAATTAATTTACCACTCTAGCGGTTCAAATTTGAGTGTCTACAAGGCACCCATTTTGAGCAGTCCATAATTTTACAGTATTCCTTCTTAATAGCTGGCCAAAAAGATGATGGAACATGTATTGAATAGCTATTATGTAATTTGTAGACAAACGAGTGTCAAGAAATTACAATGAGGAAGTAGAAGTGGAGAGGATCCTTCATGTAAATTTTTTGACCAAAGTTTTATTGAAATTCCTAAAATACTTAATTCCCAATCCTCCCAGATTCACAGGTTTAACACATTCTTTCTAGGAAAACATGAAAATATTCTTTTTAGGACTTGATCTAGTCCAGATAAAATTTAGAATCATGCTTTTTAACTTCTTAATTAGGATTATGGTCCATATGTACAAGGATAATGATTAAAAACATTGAGGTAATAATAGAGTTGACAAACAAGATCCTACCTACATGATATATCTTCTTACCCTTTTAGGTTTCCAATTGGTTAACAATTTTTAGGGAGATATTTTCCATATGGAATTTTTTATCCCTACCCCAGAATAGGGTATCTCCAATATAATGAAAGGGTAAGGATCATCTCTTCACACAAATACTACAAGCCACCCTATTCTTCTTGGAAATAATCACTTCTTCTCCAAATATAATTGAGTTCTTGTTCCAGCTAATGACCTGACTTGCAACATCTTCATAATTCAAGAAAGTTCCCTTAATATGGGAGATGGTAACATTATCTGAATTCCAAAAATGTAAAATGTCATCATCATATAAAAAAATTGAGGGTGAAAAGAAGTCCCTCCCAATATTCATTAATTTATAAAGACCTATATTGACAAGATCAGTAATCCACTAACTCAGATAGTCTATATCTATAGGAAATAACATCCTACATAAAGGATATCCCTTATTGACCCCTCTTGAGCACTGAAAGAAAACCCTTGGGGACCCATTAAAAAGAATGGAAAGCCTGACAGTTTTCAAAATAGATCTAATAAAACAAATAAATAACTTTGAAAATCCATGCCTCCTTAGAATAGAAAAAATGAAACACCATTTTATTGTATCAAAATATTTCTATATATCAATCTTCAAACCCATATCACCATCCTTAACCTTTCTCCTCATAACACCCACAAATTCAAATTCATTGTAAAGATAGATCGTAATATTAATCCTAGGAACAAACCTAAACGGATTTGGAGAAATAAATCCCTTAGAAATCTAACCAAACCTATGAGCCATAGTCTTTTTAAATACATTTGGTAAGGAATTACCAATAGAAATAGGCCTAAAATCCTTTATATTGAGAGAATTATCTTTTTTTGGGATTATTGAATTAAAGTTGGGGTTCACACAAAAAAGAATCGAATAATGCGTAATGAGTTATCTCACAACATTACCTGAATATGAATAATGTCCTAGTAAAACATAAAGAATTTATTAGTGAATTCATCAGGGCCCACAATACTATCCATATTTTATGAGAAGAGGGTATCATGAAACTCGTTTACACTGGGAGTCTCAAAAATCCTTTAATTGTGAGTGTTATCGATACTATGTTTAATGCAACTGAGTGTTGTTCCAGTTTTATCATCCCCATTGCCTGAGTAAATACCCTTAAAATATCATGTCACAATATTCACAATTTCATTATCTAAACTAAATACCTTCCCCTTAATTGTAATGTAATTTAGACTTCTTATTTTATTCTTCTCTCTATACATGAAATGAAACAATTGATATTTTCAATTCCATTATTTTAACCATCTAATGTTGAATTGATTATGATTAAGATTCTCTCCTAGGGTCAACAGCCTATCATATTAGGAAATGGATTGTATCTCCTATTTTTATGGAAAATCATGAGACATATTATTTTTATAAAAAGGGGAAAATGATTTTCATCCTCCTTTATATCACATTCAATATTATAAAAGGATTCCTTACTCCATTATTTACATATAGCTTTAACACTCTTCAACTTTCTCACAAGGATTTGTAAGGGTCTACCTAAAAATATAGTCTTCTAATAATCCATAACAATTTATCTATAGATCGGCACAATAAGCCAAGAATTACTAAATTTTAATTTTAAGGGTGATGACCTTGATTTTCTTTAAGAAAGATCAATAAATAGATGATTATGATCAGAATGAAATTTTTTAAGAGTGAGGCTACATATGTCCACTACATCATTCGTCTCACAAACTTGCACAAATCACCAATCCAGTTTTCTTTCCTACCTCCCATTTAGAGTATACCTGTTCCAAGTATAATCATCTCCAGAAATGGGAACTTCAACTAAATCACATCTACTGATACAGGAATAGAATTAAATGGCTGGAGTTCAACAAAAGTTACTGCTAGTTTTTCATCTAGTCTCATAATAACATTAAAATCACTCAGAAGAATCCAGCTATTTCACATGCTCTGATAAATAAATGCATGATTCCTCCAGATATCCCTTTATTTTTGTGTAAATATTGAAGGCATACACAAATATCACAGAAAGTTTACTATTGTTGATATAAGAGGAAATGGTCATAGTCTGGTATTCATTAATGAAAGAATTAATGACAACACAATCCTTCTTGAGAACCTAAATGATTCAGTGGAACCATCAAATTGATTTTAAGAAACAAAAGAGTAACCTAAAGAACTCCAACTGAATTCCGTATTATTGTCAAACTTCATTCTTAGATCACCAATGCCAATTAATAAAGATTTGTTGGTCATAATGAAATGCCCCAGAAATTTGAATGTGGGATAATTCTCCAACCCTTGGTAGTTCCATAATAACATCTTAATTACTTAGTGGATTTTACCCTAGTACTAGGATCATAAGGAAGTTGTGTCCTTTCCTTTTCAATAATAAACCTGTCATTATTCCCTTCTTCTGCATCAGATGAGGGATCACATATGTATTTTTCATTTGAGTAAATATCATTATCACATTTTCAGGATATTTTAGTTCTCAAAGAGTTTATCCTGTTGAAAAATTCCAATGGGATGTTAAATCTCACAGGTAATTTCGTCCATGTTTCTTTTGATGATGGCACTTGTGAAAACATTTCAGTGTGATCAATTGTTGATGTAGTTTTCACAATAGTATTTGATGAAGAGACCAAATAATTGATGGGATTGGGGTTCATATCATCATGTAATATCTTAGAAGGATTATAACTATTTTCCATATTATATATGAGGTTATTAGCCTTCACTGATATTTAATCAGCAGCCTGCTCAGGCTGCAGAGGATGGGTGGGGCTAGAGAACCGCTCTGATAAAGAAGTGGCGGTTTGGTCAGTGGAGGCCAGGCCATGAGAAACAACTTCCATATGAAAATAAATAGTCACCTCAGCATAATGAGTAGTAGCAAATTCTGAATCAGATACCAAGGCTAATGCAGAAACTAGATCAGATTCTATATTAGAAACAAGTTTTTAATCCAGTTCTGAGGGTAAAGAAATGACCATCTCATATTCCAAAGTAGGGTAAGGGCTAGAGGTTTCTATAGATAATGGATAAGAGACATGATCGGAAGGTATCATTCCTTGTGAAACATATTTTGTTTTCCTAGAATTGATAGGATCCTCAGAATGTTGAACACCAACAATATCAGAATCTGGAATTGAAAAATTATCAAGGGAATTCCCTACATCAACCACCTTAGAAATAATCAAATTAGTCGAATTATCATTAACATTTAGAAAATCCTTGACGCCATCATCATGAGATATTTTATGCTTATTTTTATGTACTCAAGATTCAATTATCTTGGTAAAATAGTATGGGACCATTGCTTTCTTCTTCTTTCTCCTACAGGCAAAGTCATCATGTCCCTGAATTTTGAAAAAAATTCACAACTTATTTCTATTAAATTCATAAATCTTGTTCTCAAAGAAATGGTTGTTCAAAAAAAATTGGTTTCATCTCATAAATGATTTCAAGATTGATACAATCATCTCTGGTGGTCAAAACAACATCTTCAACAAGATTTTTAGACATATTGACCTTGATAAGAATCCTTGCATAATGACTGAAAATTGGATTTTCCATCTATCTATCCAATCTAATTAGGATACCGATAGAAGATGTGATGTCCCAAAGAATTTGAGGGTTCCAATATAGCCAATTTAGTTTACAAAACCGGATCCAAACCTGAGCATGCATATTCTTGATGTTTTTGGGATCAAAATTATGATCATATTCATATATCTAGGGAAATCTAGTTTTCTAAGAGATTTATCCAAGACTCTAAGAAAGCCATTTTCATTCATTCTAAGGGAAGGAAATATGTCAAAATCTAAATCCCATTACCATTATCTTCTAATAGTCAAACCCCCATATCTCAGTGATCCTATAGGTGATCTCATGAAACTTCCATGATTTCTCCCCTTTAGGAATCAGCACACGTGCAATTACTGAAAATTTTCATAGGTTGACATGTTACAACACCACATTTTGATTTTCCAAAACATGGTAAATCTTACCCTTATTAATGATACTTCTAGGGCAGGCACAAAACAATCCATGAAGGAAATATTTCCCACATATTTGATGACATCCGTGAATTTATTCATGGAACCAGAAACTTCACCATCACCAAGATCTGTCTGAGTCACATTATTTTTCTTGCAAAGACTAAATAAATATTTGTGAATGATACAGTATAGATGATCATCAACCAAATAATCTTTAGTTTTCTTACCATGATTATCAATTTTTTATAGATTCTATCGTAGCCTCTCTTTCTCCCATGTACCAATTTAAAGTTCACTCAAGTTACCATGATTATTTGAATGATTTTTTGAGGTATTTTACCAATGAATGAGACTTTAATTTTAATTCCATAATTACTTTTTTGTTTTAAATGTGTGTTTTTTTAAATAATTAGTATGAATATTATATTTCAATTAGTGGTGTATATTAGAAATGTTTTTTCATTTGCTTTAAATAATTTACCTAAGATTATAAAAATGGATCTTCATGTTAAAATATTCCTTCAACCTTGATCTCAAATGAAAATTGTTTATTCAATGTTCAAATGGTTTTCTTATCAAAAATTAATGAGCCTTAGATAGAAAAGTTACTTTTTATATTTAAATGGAAAACCACTCTTATAGAAATTTCCTTGAATTGGATATTTTATGTATGCTCCAAATAAATTTTTTCATGATATGTGAAGAGGCCTCAGATTGTTTTGTGTGACTTGGTAAGGGGATGTTCTTAAGTAGAGAGGTATGAAATAAGAAATTAAATAGTGTATTTTTGTGCAATTTTTTTATGTATATATATTCTAGATTGATAAAAATCCCCAATATTTAAATTAAGCATTGTAGATAATTGTATAATTTAGAAGGTGGACTAAAGACTAGTATGATGGTTGATCCACTATGGCACTGGCACATGCTCCCAAGAAAGATAATGATACAATACTAACTTTTTTTTATGCTCTGGGGGACTGATTGAACATTTCATTTGACCACTCTAGCATCTCATACAAGATAATAGATTATATGGTTAGATCATTTAGAGTAAAAGTATACATAGGGCCCAGAAAACTATATATCTAGGTCATTCTCACTGTGCTTTGTTTCTTCATGTTAAGAATCATATATTTAGTTTCCTCTACTTTTATAGTTTCTTTCTAAATTGACATATTTTTTTCATTTTCTATACTGAGACGCCTATTTATAATAGGTTATCTTTTTTAAGGAATTCATTGAAACAATTTTCATTATTTGAGAATCATTTTAAAAATATAAGGTAACGTAGTTTTACATAAAATGAAATAATGTTTCTTATTTTTCTTAAAATAGTTGAAAACATGATTTTTATATGTCTCTTTTTCAAACTAGCATGACCTGGTTTTCTTTTCCAAGTTAATTCATATTGAGTAGTTTATTTTGGAACTCCTTTTGAATTTTAATAATCATGCCTAATTTTTCTATAATTTTTTTTAGCTTCAGTTGTAGCTTCTATATTAGTCTCATTCTTCATGGAGTGATGTTGGTTCAATGGATGATGGTGACCTATGAATTGACATTATGGTATGTCTGTTGTTTACTTTTATCAATTATGTTTCCCATTTCATTTCCATTAGCAGTATTAGTTTTCTTATTTTATTTTTTGAACATCTATTTCATGGGTTAAATCCTTCCAAATTGAGTTATTATAGATTCCCAACACTATTTATAGACAAAGAGGTTCATTAATACCTCTCTATAATTATTTCGGGCTAAAATGGGTGACCTGTTCTAGGTGGACCTAGGTAGTTTCATGATAGGCCAAGTTAAACAATGTTCATCTGAACCTCAACGCCTAATGATACAGAAACTACCCCATCCAATGTAGTTTCCCTATTATTTTTTGATATATATAATAAATAGGTGTAAAATATGTCTCATTATCTAATTCCAAATGGGAATTTTTGTACATAGACTCCTAACACTCCATAAGTTGCCAATGTAATCCGAATATATTGATTTCATTGGTATAATATCACAATTTTTTGTAAAATATAATTGTCACATGTTTCCAAATCCTATGATACACCAAATGAGACAAGGATATCAAAAATAAAGGTCCAGGTATAGCCTAACCTATACAAACTTAGGTAGAGTATAAAATCATAAAAATCGATCACATAATAATCTTTGTTTTTCATCAATAATAAGAGTTAATCATGGTTTTTTTTATAGTTCCACCACAATGTTATAAAGTAAAATATTATATAAGTTTTTTATAACACTTTATGTGCCAAATATTATATTATATACATAAATTGATTCATAGGAAATAATAAAAATATTAAGTGATCCCTATATACTAATAATAATTCTTGAACACAAGCCACTTTCCACCCCCTCTCCAAGAGTGAAAAACCTAAAAAATCATCAATTGAGAAAATAATGCATAATATATTTTAAACTAACCCAACCAAAATAATTAAAACCAAAAAGAATATTCTCATCACTACTAACATGGACATTACTCAAATTAAGTTTAGATAATCCTTAGTAAAGGATCCCTAGAATACATTAGAAACAACTTATATGTTATCAACTATGTCCCAAATAGTAATAAAAAGAAAAAACAAGACTTTGAGGTTCCAAAAACCTTAGGCTTACATCATCTTAAGAAAGAGTCTACAAACCAATGGTATGGGTCGATATGTATATCACATGAGTATAATATACACTCAGAGAAAATACCCAAAAACATAGAATAATAAATAGAATAATAATTCATAAAATTACATAATAAGTAATAGGAAAAAACATATTAAATTTATTTAAAATAGTGTATATAAAAACCTGTTATATCAATATGAACTTCTATACATGTCATGTCATCCTATGAAGGATTACCCATGGGAATTTTATAAACAACACAACCGGAAATAATGAAACTTAAAAGGATACACACACATTTGGTTCTAATTACCAATATAGAAAAACATTTAACTCACTGTAGGCTTCCACAACTTAGCTATTATATGATGACGATCCCTTTCCCATATCAGTATCAAGAATCATTAATGATGATCACATACTAGCTAGTTGTAATATAGTTTGAGTATAACTAAAAAGGCAACCACAAATAGTGTCCCTATAAAATCTAGTAAATATAGTTTCATTCATGATATTAAAATAATGTAAGGTGAATAATAGTTCATAAATAACTCTTTACGCGATATAATTCTACCAATATTGTAGGTGTTAAAAAACATTATTTTTTCATTTCCATATTGGAATAAAAACGATACAATGACCATTCACCTTGATGATGAATGATTTATCACTCCTCATATGAAAGTTAATATAAAAAATATATTATCATCAAACAACACTAGGGAAAATAATACATTATAATTACACTCTATTTAGGTTAACTATCACTCAGTTATTACATAACATATGTGAATGATTAATTACCTATTAATAATGAATCAATAATCACAAGAAGACAATACAATATCAATCATAATACTAGGTTCCAGATATACAGAAACCTTACAACTAAGGTGGATGAGGAACCACAAACCCATCCCATAAATTTAGATGATGTACAACAAGTGTCATTCCTAATGTAAATATAAAACTACAACCTAAATTTACCGAGTTGAAAAATCACCACTCAACTAACATCTATAGTTAGATGATGCATGACACAAACTATCCTCTTGGAGAACAGTTCACTTCTTGTATCACATATCATGTGGATGATACACCAATGGTCTCATATATCATATTGATGATATATACCATGAAATTTTCCTCAAGGTTATATTATAACATTGGTACTACTCATATTAGAGGATGATTCTATACCACTAAGAAATAAAAATAGTTTTGTAAGTCCTAATAGGTATCGTGCAGACAGACCTAAGACGGAGTGAATCGTGTTTCTTCAATTTTTTAATAGATTATAATATTTTCATTTAATTATTCAACTGATTTTGTTATTTTAACTTATGAAGTTGGTTAATATATTAGTATCTTTTTTACTTTAAAATATAATTCCCATATATATAGTGTAGTTCGGAATGTAAAGTCTAGAATATGTCTTTTTACAAGGTTTGTCCCCTACCTCGAAACATATTACTTGATGTTCATTAGATTTTCATGTAATATATTCCAAAATAAAAATATTTTTATAAATTAAAATTACTAGTGTGAGATATTTAATATATTTTTCTACTCTCTCTATATTACACAGTTGAGGGTTTAATATTTTATGCGTGTGAACATAAGGTATATCCCTTAAGTTGTCTTCAAATTGGAATCCCTATAACTACATTTCTTAGTTTTATTACACCTTTGATATAGCTCCCAAATATTACATATGGATGTCTCAACACCCTCAAACTAATTTTATTCTTCTCAATACAGAGAATCTTATCAAAATATTTTTATAAGATACACTCAGTAAATAATATTACCTCAAAATTAACATTATAAGATCATGAAAACATATTTATAATGGCTCACACAAACGTGTATTAAAAAAATTATCCTTATTCTCTCATCATCCTTGACTATAAATGACCATTAGTATATTTTGTAACACATAAATCCTTATATTTTATCTTTAAAACCGAATAAGTACTCACTCTTCATCACTGGTTGGTTACTCTTTATCTTTTTCCTACCTATAGTATAAAGAAAATTTTAATTCTTATTATTCTTTTTAGTGGTATAGTTCTCTCTAGTTATTTTTACATTGATTATTCAGAATGATATTCTTATCTCCATGTTTCATAATAACACCTCATGTATAGTAGAGACTCCTCTAAATTTATTCCTCTCATCCTCCTTGACATTCTCATATTCCAACATGCATGTCCATATAAATTAAACTCATCCTCTCTATTACAAAAACTATTAATTTTATATTCATAATAATTTTTTATTTTTCATATATAAAAATATAAATAAAATATCCAATATTTCTTCTCATAATACTTTTAGGAAAATTTCTAAAATCAAATGATATTACATGAATAACATTAATTAATTCAACTCACATAGTTGAATAAATATTTATTTTATCAATAGTAATATTTTGTTTTTATTATTTAACAAATACTTTAAAATAAGAAAATAAATATATTCATGGTTGTATAAAATATATAGATTTGTGGTATGGAATTGTAGATATCTCTAATTTTTTACAAATAAATAATTCGAGAAACATATAATGATTCTATTTGAATATATATAAAAAAGTAGCATGTACACCCATCCACATTACACTTAAATAACTCATATTTAATAATAAATCTTTTTTGATATTTAAGAACTATAAATAATAACACTTTCAAATTATGACTTAATTTTTTGATATCAAAATTTAATGAAATATTGAAATCCATATTTTGTCTTGGGTAAATTTTTAGCCTTCCATCTCATTAATCTATGATATCCATTTATAATGTATGGGATATCATCTTTTAAATTACACAATTATATTTTTTTTTTTTGAAATTTAAGACCTTGAAAAACATCTAATTAATTAATTCATATTCTTCTATATAATTCATTAAATCCCATGATTTTTTATCTTATTTACCAATTTATTCATCCACTATATCTTTTAATCTTGTTATCACTTTTATCATAGTCTTAGATTATTGATAACAATAAATTCATTATTTTTAAACATTAATCATAGCTTATAAATTTTTAGAAGTATTTTTCATCAGTACTAAAAATTTGAGAAACTTTATTTTGTAGAAATTAAAAATCTCTTAAAATAATTCCTACTTATCTATTATCTTCATCACCATGCTTGAACAATAGCTCTAATTATTTTAAGTCTTGATTAAAAAATCATTCATGGTCATCATGATGTTTATAAAAATTAATATATTATTATTCATCATAAATTTTAAATTGAATCCTCAATATTAAATCAGAAAACATTTTTTTTCTATCTGAATAATTCCATATTTTTCACTATGATATGATTTTTATGTAGAAAGAAAAAATTATCTATAATAGTCATTACTACAAACATTATTCATAAAAATTCTAGTTCAATGATGTTTATATAATATATATCATGTTTACATAAACTATTTTATAGTTAATAAATCCATGAAGATGCTTATGCTGCCCTGTCCGATGGTTACATAGGAAATAATTCATTCATATAATGATCTGGATAATGGTCATTTAGAAATGAGTTAATAGTTTCACAATATTAGACTGAATCTCATTTTTAAATGTAATCTAATCTACATAATTCTTGCACAAAATAGGGAGATTTTTCTAACGTAGTATTTACATTTAAGACTCAAAATTATAATTGTTTTCAAAAAAATACAAGACATAGAAAATTAGTTCAGGATATCTCTAAAATTCTCAATACATCATCCACATGTTATTATAATTTTTGTTTAGAAGCTATTATTTTTTGAACATATTTGATGATTTTTTATGAATACTAAAAGCATAATCTAAATTAGGGCCTTATCACTAGTTTTATTCTTCCAAATACCATTCTAACTATAATCTATTTTAATAGAAAAAAAGTTCTCATTGACCATAGAACTATATCAATAATTTTAAATTTTTTAGGGGTCTCTCATAAAGAAACCAATTCCATTATTCTTCACCTAAAACATATTAGACTTCTCACATTATTTCCCAATTTGAGATACATTATCATTTTTAGGTTCAATGGTGTCAAACACTTCATCATTTAGTACAAATTAACTTAATTTATATTGAAAACAATTATAACTCAACATTATCCAAATATAAAGGCACTTTTATCTCCCCCTTTGTAATTTTCTCAATTATAATTTTTTTTTCCAATTTCAATTTTCATTTTCTCCCTAAAATTGGAAATATATATAATGGGGGAATAATTTTTTCCCCTTAATGACATATCATGGTAGACTTGAAACATTATTCTCCTCATTATTAATTCCATAACTCAAATTGAATGTTTTATCTGCTTATAATCACACCTAGAAATTTATAAAACTCATATTATATTCAACTTATCTTCATCAAAATTTAAGGATATTGAATAATTCCATGAGATAAAGTTGATACCATATTATTCATTACAATGTGAAGTTAACCAGACTACTCTAAGTATACTTGGGCTAACATTGTGTATAAAACAAAAGTGATTAATTTAGACAATTATTTTTTCCATTATCCATCCTTGTTGAGATAAAAATCATATTTCATTTCTCAAGGTGTTATCCAAATAAATTTTAAGATGTTTCATAAACATTTACTTTAATTATATCATATATCAAAATATTTTAAGTGTGAGTTTTATATTCATACTTTGGTTACAAAATCACTCCCCCTAAACAAGAATAATGTATATAATTTAAAACAGTGATAGGAGAATGAAAATAAAACCTCATTCATCAAATTTTAAAGGGATAACCACATTTATATATTCTAGTATATTTATTAAAACACTTGTGGCTTCACCTCATTTTAATATCCCCACTAAAGGTATATTATCTAGATATGTTAACCTTTAATGCCCATCCAATAAGAATATATAATGTAATATAAAATTAATATGGGTCTATTCCATTTCTCATTTGGAGATGTGTGATTGATACTTAATATACAACCCATGAAGATTATCCTTCTAAACTATAAAATTTTGACAACCCTTATTGTTATTTTATCCCTATATATTTAAAGTGTGTTAATTATTGGGAAGCATTGTTCTATTCAATTTATATTTTTCTTCTCGTATGAATTTCCCTCCATCATTATAACCACTAAAAAAATTACTTCTTTTCTTTTTCTTCATCTCTTTGGCCTTTTCCAACTGATTTGTAAATATTTCTATACAAACATTTCATTAAATTGTCATATTTACTTTTTCTTATTGGATCCTATTTTTTAACATCTTCCATTAAACTTGGAGTCTTTATTTTTTCAGATTTTATTTATTTTTCTTACAATAACATTTATACATTTCACTACCACATTTCATTACATGTTTCACATTCAACACTCCTCCATATGGAGTGTCAAGAACTATTAAATCATGTTAGCCTCTTCACAAGGAGTATCAAGCACTATTAAAGTCATGTTATCTCTATCTTAGATTGAATCATTGTTTTTAGATATTAGAATGATCTCAATAATCATAAGATTAATGTCCTTACTAGAATAACCTAATATGTGGACTCTCTTTCCATAAGGGAAGCTTTTTTTTAATTCGTTTTAACTCCATTATGAAATTTATTTAATGTATTATTGGGTAATGTATACTTCACTGATCCAAAATCTAAGAAAAATCACTTATTTTATTTTTTTGATTGAATATTGTTGAATTATTTTCTCATCCTCATAAGAGTTGGAATGAGAAATAAAATTCCCAAACTCCTAATTAAAATGGAGGGTATTATTTTAGTACATATATAAGTTGTTCAATCATTGTAATCTGTTATTACGGTATGTATTTTATATTTTTCACTAAACATATTTTATTTCATAAGGTATTATTTTTCTTTTATCTATTCTACCACTATATCCATGGATTATATAATATATGAAGGATGGTGTATTTTTTAAACATTTAATTAACATACTCAAAAATCTCTAATAGCCATGACATCTTCTAATTTACCTCATCCTTTTCACATTAAGAATAGTATCTCATGAATGAAATTCTTTCTTTCCTTGATAAATATCCCCTCAATTATGGGAATTATCTATGGGGACACATTTCATCGGTATAGTCACTTACAATTAAGACTTATCAGTTGGTTTTCTATATTTTTTACTCATCCACATTTGCACTATTTTTCATTTTTAATTTTCACATCTATAATAAAATATAACACAAGTAGATTTTTCAGGTTTGTGGGATACATTTTTATATGATCATGATGTTGAATATTATATATAAAATCTAATCATTTTTAGAATCCATTAATAGTATTAAGGTAATCATTACTCCCAAATCGCTTGGGTAGTAAATCTTCACTTCTCAAGAAGTTAGGATGTTCCACATTTTATTTCATCTATATGTTTGATTTTCACTTCTTTCTCTAAACACATAATATTATGAGAATATTTCCCAATATAAATTTTCCTCAAAAAATATTTCAAATCCATTTTCATCAGCTGAATTCAAAATTAATGAATTTTTATTTTTCTTTTATATATAAGTATCAATCTCTTTCACCCTTTTTTAATTAACCCCTTACTAGAAATATGTTTGTCCATGGTGACTCTATGAAGTTTTTCGAAATCAGGGAACACTTCTATGAAAACCATTTCTAACACTTAGTTCTATTATAAATATATTTAAAATTATTCATCAAACATATAGAATCTATAATTTAAAATTAGTAAAGAATATTTTATGAATTTAATAATATTTATGTGAGTGTTGTAACCACTCATCTTCTTTGAACATGTTTCCTCTACTTAACTGACCTCTTTTTCTAGCTATTAATTATCATCATCATGTCCCTTGACATCAAAAAATATTTATGTGAAAACGTTTATGGGTAATTTATTTATGTAACCCTTCACATCATAAAAATATATCTTATTTTTTTATTAACTTATAATTCATCCCACCTTGAGCTTCTTTCACTTGAGAAATAAAATTCAACATATTTTTCACAACAATTACCACTCTGAAAAACCTTAAAATATAGTGATTTATCTCCTTTTATTGATATATTTATTTTCTTTCTAGATTAATTTTTATTCATATTTCTCATGGTATTATCTGATAGCACTACATATTTCTTTGTAGTTATGGATAAAGATTCATTGATATGATTCACTTTAAAAATATAATCAAATATGAAATTCCTTGATATCATGTAAAAATAATCATGAATAAAAAAATAACAACCAATTATAGTGAAAATTTTGATTTAATTTAATAATATTGTAGTATAATATAAAACCATTTAGTTGGAAATATACATTGATACCAATTACATGTCTCACTACTGGTCCTACAAAAACACTTGATAGGAGGTGAATTAAAGGTTTTGTGATTTTTACTAAATTTTAATACCCTCTTTAAATATTTCAATATAATTTTAATTTAATCCATTTATGTGAGTTAATACAATTATATACTTTATTCTTTAACATATGATACTATATATTGTAATTATCTTAATATAAACATTGGAACAATGGTTTTCAAAAAAAAATTCCCTCTAAGGAGTCATACTCTTTTCTAAGGTTGAAACGTCTAAGTGAAATTTTATCAATGAAATTATTTTATCTGTTTACATGTTGAGTGTGTGTTTCATTAATCCTAACCAATCTCACCATATTACAAAATTAAAGGTTCAAAATCTTTCACAATTGAACATGATCTACATCCCATAGGTTCCCTTTAAATAAAATTTCACCAGTTGAGATTCATCCTCCTTTAATGTTGATCATAAATAATTCCTGTGTTATCTTTATACTAAAAATTGATATAATTAATCTCAAAATACTATGTCTTAGTCTACCTTAATATATTCATGTTCAAAAACTGCTACTCGGCCTTCACATCACTAAAATTTTCCAAATATCTTCTATGAGTTTATTTTTAGAAAACACTAAAATCATATATTTTATAATAAAAAACAACATTGTAAGGATGATAAAAAAATATTTGTCACATATCACTCAACTTCAGATTTATGAACATATCATTTTCTCGATCATAACATTTTACAAGCCAATGGTATAAGACTGCAGACTCAAATTCTTATTTTTCTTTTAATTCTTTAAACCCTATTTGGTAAACTAACATTAAAACATGTTTAATTTATCTTTATCTTCTTATTTACTACATAATGTTGTGAATTATTATTATTTTTCACTAGGAGGGTTATTTCTCTTGAATTATTAATGTGCATATTCTTTTCATGGATATTCTTATCACATGGTATCTTAGTACCACCTATTAAACAGAAGTAGTTCCTAATTATTTATTTATTTATTTATTCATACATGATATTCACATATTCTAACATAAATGAGTGGATTCATTAAATTTGTCCTCACATTTTTAAAATTATTTTATGTAATTTTTCAGAAAAATGTTAATTTTCCAACATAAATGTAGTATTATAAAATATCAACTTTTATATGATAACTCATACACTACTTATCTACTCATTAGATAATAAAAAGACACCATTATGTACTAAAACTCATATGGATAAATAGATCACAATTCAATTATACTATATCCCCAGATTATTTTAATTTAAAAAAGATATCCCACAATAAAAAACATTAATATTTTATAGCTATACCAAATATATAGCATCATATAATGAAATTATTGATCTCTAATTTTCGGAATGATATATTCTTTAAGAAACCTATATAGAATTAAGTTAAATCTATACACCACTGTATAATCCCATCCCTTTATATTCTTCTTCAAATAACTCATCTATAATCAATAAGATCTTGGTATATTTAATCACTGTAAATCATATAACATTGATACTGTGATTTATTTTTTGCAGTATAGATTTAATGAAATATATACATACAAAATTATAAAACTGAGTGAATTATCAACCATCAATCCCATTTATCATTGATATCCCTTTAAATAGTCAATTGTATCATCTCTAAATCACTCAACCATCTTTGTTTATAATTATTTATATTTCAAATAACATGAAAATATTAGATGTATCTTTATCTGCATTATTCATTAAAACTCATAATGTCTTATCTAATTTATCAAGTGTTTTATCCACATGAACATCTAAACTTAGTCTCACTATTCTCTGAATCTTGTGTTATAGATAAAAATAGTATCATTGTATTTGGAACATAAATAAAATATTCAACATCATAAATTTTATTTTCATCAAAATAAAAAATTCTTGAATCATAGAGTTTTAGAGTTTAAAAAGTCACTCAATAAATAATATTCTTAATTTTGATATATTTATAAAATATATAATATTATGTCTCATCATTTTCCAGAATTAATAATAACACCTCTTTCATCATTGTGATGTTTATAACACCCAAGATCAATTTATGCCTCATCACCTTCAAATTTATTCTTTAAATGTTAAATCAAGAAAATCTTTTTTAGTGTACAAAATTTCAAATTTATCAGTTACTCATTATCGTTATATAGATTGAAAAATGATCTATATATAGGCCATTTCGATATAGATGATTCTTATTGAAACTAAGTCAATAATTTTTACAAAATAAAATTCACATGTAAGCAGATTATTTGATGTTTGTACGGGGTTAGATTATTATAAATCAACATTATCTTATGGTAATTAAGTATAAAGATCATCCATATATAGTCTATGATGTCAGTTAAGAAGTGGTGGATTGATGGTTAAAAAATACCATAATGATTTTTATCTATCCTGTACATTTCTATTTTTCAATAAAATCTGTAATGAATTATTATTACACAACAATAGAAGTTTTTTCTTATACGCCCTTGGCTTTTGAAATTAAAATTTCATATTTATTCAAATAAATTTATAGAATTTTCAAATTATATCTGGTCAGATCCACTATTAATAATAATTCATCAATGTTTTAATCAACTTATTATTTATCCACCTTTATATATTGAACTTATTGCACGGTTTGCTATGAATAATCACTGCTTCAGCTATCTTAGGGTCTACTTACCAGCCTATTTCTTCCCAATATCATACTAAGTGTTGTATAAATCACTAGTAGAAACATTACTTATCTTTTAATTTAGTAAAAGTTCAATATTTTTCACTTGTGATGGTTTTATCACTAATAATTGAACTTTATTCTTCTTTATATGAATACTTAAGAAACATTATTACTTTATTTCCCAACCAAAGATATGTTATCATTTTCATTTTCAATGGATATTAACACTTCATTATTTATCCTAGATGGACTTGATATATATTTATAATAAAAACTAATCAATATTATCCAAATAAAAGAGAAATTCATTTTGGATATACCACTCTAGAAATAATTAGTTATTGAATGACGCAACACCTCCACATGTGACCTAGGTTTAAGATATAACTTCAGTAAAATGTTTGTGGATGATTTTATTTTATATTTAATTTTGGATTTGATAGATATACCCCCAACCAATAATACATTTAAAAGAAACATCCATGGATAAATTTTTTTCATGAACTATGTATCAAACTTTGATTTATGTAAGCTATCGATATATCTCATTTTAATTAAGTAGGTGAAAATTAAATAACATGTTAAAAAAATTAATACAAGTGAAAGATATATCAAAATTCAATTGAATCTCATAATTGAATGATCTTTCATATATTTACAATCCATTTGAATGATATATCATTTAGTTACACTTCAATAATTTTTTAAACATTCAACATATTAATGAATACTTTGTTAAGCTAAGAACCCATGTCAAAGTAACACACCTAATCCATTATACCTCTATAATTTAACTTTTACAATATGTATTTCGTTTATGAGTAAATTGTGTATCTATAATTGCATTATAGGTTTGATTAGAAAACATAGGATATCATTTTAGGTCAAAAGTCATGGATTCATAATTAGTCATTAGAGGGAATTAGTAATTGGTTACACATGTAGTTAAAAAAACTTCATAAGTTCCACTCAAAGACTAATGTGTTTCAATGAATCTAATGAAAATAATGGAAAGTAAACTTAGTTATATTTAAATTATATTTTAATTATATAAAAAATCAATTTTTCTCCAATTTCGAATGCCATATTCATGAAATGAAAATACCATTGGTAGTGTAAGGGACCACTTAATTGGGATTATTAGTATCATACATAATGAAAAACTCTAATTTAATCATCCATAAATGAATGCAGTGAATAGAAATTGAAGAAAACATGAATTTGGAATTATCATCAATTTAAAAAAAATGAAAAGTAAGAATAAAGGGAGTTGGATTCATAAACATACTAGTACTTGTCTCATATGACGAACTAATCAAGACACCAATAAGGAATCAATGTAATCCACCAATGGAAGAATAAAAATAATGGAGGTAGTAAGGGATGTGTTTTATTATACTAGAGAAAATGAGAGGAAAATCATATTCTATATGATTTAACTTTTAATTGATAAAAATGTAAATTAATATATTTTAAAAAAATATACAGGGATCCAAAATTTATCCTCGGTCTATAAAATAGATAATATGGGGAAATTGGGTACCTTCCCTAGTGTTTTAGACCATTCAGTGTCCCATTGAAAATAATATCAGCACTTGGGGGGATCCATTTTGTACCCATTATCGAACCACTAATACTCAGTGGTGGATATTTCAAAAGAGACAACTAGAAGATTGAATGAAAAATTCTAAAAACAACTGTCAACACAAATTTAACACTTTTATCACTGAAAATCAATGCAAATACATGAGTAATTCTGAAATTTAAAATTAAATGATACCTTATATAGATTCAGGGTGTTTGATTTTAGTTCTTCAATTAAATACCCTCAGAAATAAATAATATATTTTATATATTATATTTAGACATGATCCTAATTATAACATCTCTGACCTGAATTCCACTCAACAGTAATCTGAACCTAGTTAATTGTATGGCTTTAAGCACATGTCCCCAAATGCAAGAGGCTACCGACTATCAATGAGTTCCTAGGTGCATCAATGGGGAGACTATTCCCACATCACCATTGTATACACAATGTAATATCAATATCAACATGTAGCATAAGTTGTAAATAATCATTGTTGCAATACTGGAAAGAAAGGAATATAAAAAAATCCATAAGTGGCTTATATACTATGATGTAGATGGTACTTGTATCTAGAAAAAATTAAAAACATATATATGTTAATAAAGTACAATGCAAGTATCCAAAAATAAAAATTTACAAAAACGTATCCTAGTGGCATCGTAAGCTTCAGATTAGTCCAATGCTCCAATTCTCCCAAGAATAAAATAAAAAAATTTGATAGGGCGCTTTCCCTTATCAATAACTACAAGTGTATAATCTGTTTAGGGACATTGAGGTGGCCCAAATGGGGAGTGAGATAAACATCCAAGTAGGAAACCACCCGTAGATCTATAAAGTTATAACAATCAAAATGCATTAATCTAAAAAAGTGTAAGCAAGAAATAATGAAAGTGTGAATTCCCTAGGCATATAACCACTATAATAAGTAATACCAAATTACCCCTCGAGGCCACCTACATCAAGTTTCACCTCCTAGTAAGGTAGAAAAAAGAAAAATGAATAAAAAAAACGACCTCACCATACTCTCATATGTATCTTATCCGCATATATTTTCAAATAACGAAACCATATAAATATTCCATGACCTTGATGTACAACCAAGCATGCCATAAATTCCATGGAAACACTGTATAATGAAGTGAATCAAATTCCCACATCCATTCCATAATAACCAAAGTATCATACCACAATGGTCCAGATCCATGGTGTCAAATACCAAGGCATACTTAATGATTTCTTAGAGAATCTCATTGGGAACTTGGTATAGGCACTTGTAGGAGTCCTAGGAACATGTATACCAACACATCTGATAAATTCCAGGAATTTTAGATCCAAGGGTTAGAAAATCCCAAGGCATCACATATAATCAATACCCAAGAAGCATCACTACTCAAAAAATCCACTGCCACTTTTCAAATCCATGGATAGACACCCATGTAATCTAAAAAATCATTAATACCTTTCATACTAATTAACAATTCAATTCTATATGATCAAACCCTCTAATATAATAAATTTCAAACTAGTTACATCTCATGTGTATACCCACTCATGTTTTCTATTTGCTTCTAATCAAGTCACAGGGTTATACCGACCCATTTGTCACCATTTCGTGTTAAACACATCACATGTGTATGCCCACCCATTAAGTACAATTCACAAGCATGGAATTTAATGATTATACCCACTCATATAATTCATTTCACATTTAACATGGCCATATTTGATCAATTCAATAATTAACCAATTCATGTTCATCATTTTATAACAAGGTAAAGGAGGAAAATCCATCTTCTAGTCAACCCATTCAAATATTTCCATTTATAATTGGATTCCTAGGACAAGGAAAGCTCAAAACACACCCCTTGGATGGTTTGACATGGCGTAACCAAGGTAAATTTATATGGAGAACTACATATGTGACCTCAGGTTGTGAAACAAACACCAACACATATCAAGGAACTTATGGGCTTCTTTAATAGTTTATATTTCATTTATTTCAATTTAGCATTCCAATTTTAGGGACGAACTGGAAAGTTTGGTAGATGTCAAAAATAAAAATAGCTCTATAAGAGAAAAAAATCTGAAAGAATGTATAGACCACCTACCTTAGCACGGTAGTGGAGTGCCCGTCCAATATAAATTCCTAATTTGAATTGGTTTAGCAGAAATATGAATAATGGATAAAGAATGAGAAAATAGTTAATATGATCCTGAATCCAAATAGCATAATCGATAATGGATAAAATTGAAAGTAGATCTTACTGATGAAGATCTAAGGATACACACCGTGCTCGAATCATTTATTGGAGAGAGAGTAGATCTGGAATCAAATTTTAGTAAATGAGGGAGAGTTTCAAGGGGGTTACCTTTATTGTACATTGAAAGAGAAACCCAAATTAGGTTTTAATATATTTTTAATTCAATTAAAAATTATTAATATTTCTAACACATCCTAGGTCACGTGGTTTATTTGCATTGTCTGAAAAAATGTGTGATGATCTTGCATTCCTTCCTATAGGCAAGGGGCATAGTGCATGGTTTATCCTTACAGTTTACTAATCGTGTGAAAACCATGTGAAAAGCCACTATCAAATCTACTAAAATTATAAATATGGTTTCATGGGAGTGCACCTCTTCTCGAATAGTTTCCTCAAACTGTGTGTCGTGTACACCCCCACTATCCAACCTCACACTATTTAGTCAAACCCTTTGGAATGCCTTGTATGATTTGTGCTAACCATGTTCCAGTCTTAAAACACCCCCAAAAAACATAGTTCTAGGCTCTAAAAAATCCTCAAACACCTATGACCTCAACGTTCACTCACATAAGGCCATATTTAAGCATTCAAAACGAAAAAGAAGGGATCCATACCTCATATGAAAACCCATTTTCTTATAATATTCTCCCTAATAGAAATTATACCTCTAATTTTTGTCTAAAGGGTGGTTAAAATTCATTAGAGAACAACTATGGCCATTGAGCATGTACGCCAACCACTCACTCCCAAATCTCATCCTGTAAATGGTCACGCTATCAAAGAACCTATACTAGAGGAACTAACTGGCCTTGGATAACCTTCATGCTCCAGTCAATTATATATATCAAATTCTCCCTGAAGGGTGCATATATTTATAACCCAACCCCCTCTAGCTGAAAATTATGAGACATATTTCAATGATAAAGTCATATCTAAGATATGTGGAATACATCATGCAAGGCTTACTGCTTCTAAATTAACTACAACTAATAGGATACCAGCCCAAATCTCTCTAGAATTGCATATGGTCCGATGTATCATGATAAAATATTACCCTATCTCTTGATCTGCTTGTGTCCCCACATTAGTGAAATATGAAAATAGACTAGACCCCCAACCTCAAAATCTATATACCATTAATGGTGATTTTCATAAGAATTACAATGATATTGCGCAGTATCAATCCACTTCTGAATCAACTGGGCCTTCTCAAAAGTCTCTTGCAAGAGACATGGTCCCAAAAATTCTTTCTCACCTGCCTCTAACCAACATGGGGGGTAAAAAAATCACATTTCATTAAAATCCTCATATTTTTCTATTTGTATCATCTCTATATAACAGTTATTATAGGTGAACTAGACAAGGGGTATATGCCTCTCCCAATAGCCCACATAATCTAGGACGCATTCTCACAACATATCCTCTAGAACCTGTATCATATGCTTTGACTAGCCATCAGTCTAAGGGTGGAATTATGTGATCAAAAGAACCTATGTACATAGTTCCATATACAAAATCATCCATAAATGAGATGTAAAACAAACATCTCTATCCCCAATGATAGTGTGAGGGACCCCATGAAATCAAACTTTCTCACATATATACAACCTCCCAATATCATTAACACTGAAGGTCTCCTTGATCAAAAATAAATGATAAAACTTCATGAACCTATGAAAAAAAACTAACACAACATCATTACCATGAGGAGACCTCAATAAACTGGTCATAAAATCCATCGTGACATCAACCCATTCCCAATCAGGAATAGGTAATTCCTATAAAATCCTGACCAGTCACTGATATTCTACCTTCACCTTCTGATATGTGTAACACCTGGTTACAAAACTAGAAATATATTGCTTCATACCTGGCCAACAGTACTAGAAACACAAGACACGGTACAACTTGGTGACTCTGGGATGCACTGCCCATGCTGAATCATGAAACTCCCACATTAGCTTCTCGGGTATCTCCACATGAACCCAAACACATCTATGGATGTGCAAGATCTCATCCTCACATATGGTTCAACAAGGAAGAATGTCCCCGCCCAAAAAACAAATCATATAGGACTATGCCCACTAAATCTGATAGCTACCTCATCATCACTCTATCTAGTAGGGTAGAGGACATAACTAAGGATGATATATTCATTTCTCCCTAACTATCCTTCACCTCAAAGTGCATCTCATAGAACAACTCCATAAGATTCCACTCACTACTGGCCTACTTCATGAACTCTATCTGAGTCCTCATGCTCAGTACATCAGCCACTAAATTTCCTTTACAATGTGCATAGGCAAGCTCAAAATAAAATGACTATAATTTATCCACCAACCTCCTATCCCTCATATTCAGATAATTCTATATAAATATTTACTTAAGAGTGTAGGGGTTTTTGAACTCCACAAAACTCTCTCTCCCTGAAATTAGAATCTCCCACATCGTAATGCATGTACAAATGTATCAAAATTTAGTTAATGTGTTGGGTAATTCCCCTCATATATCCTCAGATTCTGAGACTCATATTTCACAACTCTATCCCCATACATCAGAATTGATCCAAGTTTGATACCTAATGTGTTGCAATACACAGTATTTCTACTACCTAGCTCTGGTAGTCTCCGGACTATTGCTGATGTCAAACTTCCTTCCTACTCTTGAAAGGATATATCACAATAATATGACTATACAAGCTTCACACCCTTCTTAGTTAGTCCCATTAGTAGAGAATATAATCATAATAAGTCTTGTATGAAATTACTATAGTAGCCATCTAGTATAAACAAACATCGTATTTCAAAAAAAATCATGGGATATTCCCAGGAAACCATAGTTATCACATTCTCTAGGTCTATTGATACTCTTGTCTCTGAGATGATGTAACCCATGAAGTAAAAATGATCCATCCAAAGTGGTATTCTATGAGATTAACATATAACTGATTCTCTCTCAGTGTATTTAGAACAATCTCAAGATGTTTTAAATGGTCATGTCGGTTGTGATAATACACCGAGATATCATACAAGGAAACCACCAAAATAGATTCTAGGTAAGAATAGAACACATGGTTCATCAATTCCATGAAAACTACTGGTGTGTTTGTGCGACCGAATGACATAACTAGATACTCATATAGAACATACCTATTATGAATGGCAATCTGAGTTCTGTTTATAGGTTTAACACGTACCTGGTGATATCCAAACCTCAAATTAATTTTCGAGAATGGTCGAACTCCTGAAAGATGATCAAATAGATCATATATATGTGGTAATGACTACCAATTCTTAACTGTCATCTTGTTCAACATCAAATAATCCATGCATAGCCTAATGGTAACATCTTTTTTCTGCATAAAAGGACCTACAAACTCCATGGAGAAGTACTAGGTCGAATAAAACCCTTCGCCTCCAAATCTTGTAGCTACCTATTGAGCTTTTACAACTCTATCATAGTCATTGTGTAAAGAGGAATGGATTCTGGTGTCACATTTGGATATAAATAAATGGAGGACTCTACCTCTCTCATAGGAGGTAAACCATAAAATTCATCAGGTATCACATCCCTAAAGAGATCAAGCACTGGAGAAAATTCAATATAACTCACTCCCTTATTGTTGAGATAAAAATAGCAATCCAGGTTGTCATACCACTTAGTCCAAAATGATGTGGTCTAGATTGGATCACCAGAACATCCAATTCACCCTTTTTAGTATACAATAAACCCTATGCTGATGTAAAAGTTACCCTTCGGTGATAGCATTCAACAAACACTCATTAAGCCATGAGCCAGTCCGTCTAGAGTAAGACATCCAACCCTGTCATCTCATGTAACTAAAGATCCTAGATGAAGTGAAACCCACCAACCTCATGGGGGAACTCCCTTAACTATAGTACACCCTCCATTATAATCCCAAATGTGGTTTCTAGCATCATAATGCTCATAAAAGACAAAACAATGAGTCTATGGATTTTCAGCATAGGCTCATATATAAAACAATCATATACACCTGTATTATAATGAGAAGATGCATTAGTCTATGATACTAAGGTCATACCTCTCACCATAAATAGTTCGACACCCAACTCCCTAGGGGAAGGCTTTAAAGAATAGATCTGGCCTATACCATGATCTGATGACACAACCTCAGTACCTGGATTAGGCCCACTCTGATGTATCACTGTAATTGGTGTCTGACTACCCCTATAACGAACACCACTGCCTCAACCTAATCATCCAACATTACTTCATCCACTTTTATTAATTATATATGAGAAACCATCTCTTATACCTGGTTTCGGAGCTGACCTCTTACCACTCACAGTTGAATGGATAGTCCTACATGTATCAACTCAGTCATTTGTTTGAAATAATTTGGAATATTTTAACATGTATTTTCAGAGCTAAGAACTAAGAAGGAATGCTATTTAATGTCCCAGTGTACGTAGAAGATATTTTATAAAAATATTAACAATTTTTATACTATTTACATGGAGGGAATGGGTTATCAATTAAATAGTAGCTCAAATCAGAAAAATGAGGCCACAGTTGAGTCTAAAGTATGTCGTTTATGCTAAAAGGGGTATAACTTTTGTGGGTGAAGACCTTATGTGGAAAAGATATTGAGGACATAATCATAAATAAAATCATTAAATAAAATCATTTTATTTTCAATTCATATCGAATAACTCTTGAATGGAGCCTCGAATCGAATTTATTATACCATGGTTGAGATCAAAATGTTGTGGTTACCCTAGGTGAAAAATAAACTTCCATAGTGATAAGTGTCAAGTCGGAGGCGATTTAGTGCTAGGATATTATGTGGATGTGATTTAATTAAAAATTAATCCCATATCTCCTCTTATCTCCCTTGTGTTCACTCAGGAGGTGCAACAACCCCCCTACCATATTCTTCTTCACCAAGGAATGACCTGAAGACAAAAATGATGAAACAATGTGTCATCAAACTCATATCTTGAGGGAGATAACTCTCAGATCATGAAATAGTATATCAATGTGTGGATATGACCCCAAAGTATTGGTGTTTCAACCTGGGTTAGGTGATTTAAATTGTTAATCATGATCCCCTTGTTTATGCATCATTTTTATTTGAATCATCAACAAATCATCTATCGAAGCTCGTTTTTGTCTATATTGGGTCCCAAGGATCCCGAATTTTGTCTTGGTTCTCATTTTCAATCACCGGAGTGATCCCGATGGTCTGTGGAAATGACCATCGGTTCGGGTGGTCCGGAAGCAGTTCGGTGGTGGAAGGAGGTGGTCTTGTCGTGGAAGGTGGTGTTCCTACTATGGATGTCAGCGGTATGGTAATGGTAGGTGACGATGGCCATGAAGAGGTGGTGTTAGAGCACTAGGGTGGTGCAGGCACATGGGGCATATTATAGAGAGCCAAGGGCCAATGGGCTACAACGTTGGTCCGGTGGGTTGGTCCATGGAGAGATGGGCTAGGCTGGCCAGATCAGGCCTCCCTAGGTAGAGTAAGCCGACATGAGCAGGCCGATATAGCCATAATGGGACTAGGGGACCTTAAACCCTCATATCTATCAAACCAGGTGTTGGTTTTATGTTCCGTCTATGGAAACATGGCCCTCACTTCGAGGAGAACCTTTTGAGGCCTGTTTGAGATCATTGTTTTTTAGTCTAAAGTTTTAGTGGCCCAAAACATCCAATTATGATAATAATAATAGTAATAATAATAGTAATATAATTATTATTATTTGGTGATTATTTTATGGGATGTATCTCTTGCATCTGAGGTCTGATCGTCAAGTCATCCACTACATTACGACATGGAATTTAATGTGGTTATTTCAAGACCTATTTCAGGTTTTTAAAGTGAAATCAAGGTGAGGTCCCCACAATGTCTAGTTTGGGTATTTTCTATGAAATGTGACTTTTTCATCGGTTATACATTTTTGTATATAAAAAGTATATCCTAAATTTTTTGTTTAGAATGCAATGGTGGAAATGGTTTGGACCTAAGTGGTGTAGTGTGTAGTAGATGTTGTGTGGGTCACTTGGTTTAGTGATGCATTGACCGACAAGGTTGAGTGAGCCACCCTGGTCTTTTCTCTATGAGTGTCTTCATTTTTAAATCCTTGGTACTGGATTGAGATCCCCTATATAGGATGATCTCAGATATAGTTGTAGAATCCCTTCAGTGAGGCTAGGTTGGGATGCTCTATCTTATCGTTTCACTATATCAGTTTCCTAGTATTGTTGTAACCAACTCAATACAAATGATGATCCCTTATCTAGAAGGATATCTCTATAGGGTTTTGTAGAATATTTGGTTATATGATCCCCTATGCAGTGGGCGATGAGAGTAGGGTTACAGATTAATCATTTATATGATCCCCTACTCAGTGTGTGGTTTTGGTTGGGTTTGTGGTATCCTCGATATGATCCCATACTTCCCAAGTTATACCAGATTGGGTTTTTGGCGTCTCCATGACCACCTATAAATGAGTGATGATCCTCTATTAGAGTGATGTGAATTTTTGAATGTCATATCAGTTTTTAGTATCCCCCAGAAGATCCTGGGAATGACCCTATATCTGAGAGATCTTCGACTTACTGGATTGGGTTCCAGTATCCCCAATCGGTCCCTAAGAATGATCATATATCCGAGGTGTTTGTTGATTCTCTGATTTTTAGTGTGACGTTATTAGCTATGATATAAAACGAGTGTGTTATCTCAGATGTTACATCTGGGATGGAAGTGTGAGACCTAATGGATTGTACCTCTCAGATGATTCTCATCTGGGATTATAAATATTTTGGAGTGTTTACTCTTAGTTATGTGTTTCTTTAGATCCCTGAGTAGGAACATATCGATGTTGATGAGGTAAGAACCTCCTGAGTCTTGGTGACTGAGATGAGTATATCTTGGTTATTTCTAGGTTTCCCTTAAATTTTTTTACTTCTTCAATGTCACACTCAATGGTATGGGTAGACCAGTCATGTTTAGCCAAGGATGGTCATGAGATTGAGTTTTTCTCTCGTTTGGGTTCCCTCTGGCTGGGTTGAGCTGATTGTTGCCTTTCAGTTTCTCCCTTTTCTTTTTAATTTTTTGGTCTGCCTACTGAATATCTTTATAATCACCCCTGCATGAGATTTTCCTACACCTATCTTGTGTCTTATGTAGATCATAGTCCTTTCAATGGAGTCCCAGGAGGACCCAGCATAGGCAGAGATTAGTGATCTAGACTGACTATGGTGTTTATCGGAGCTTGGTCGAGGTGCTTTCCGATGGTGCTTTTAACAATAATCCCCTCCATCTGAGTAGGTTGGATTATTTTTCTGTTTTACTTTGGTGGACCCTATATTTTTCCTTTTATCACTTCTATTGTACACTAAATTGGTATATATTTATGCATTAATTTCTTCTCTAATTTTATAAATCTATGCACTATTTCCGAGAGGTTTGTGTGGGTGTGTTTGTACTTGTACGATAGGTTAAGGCCTCTCATGTGTGTGATATCCCACTCAGTAATAGTCACCAGTCCATGGCCTATTAGAGGTGAGCTTATAGAGTCCCGGATCAAGCCTCATTGGGTCAGTTCATAAAATACTGGTATCATAGGTAGTCAATACCACTTTGGGACCATATTCATGAGATTAGTTTTGGTCACATAGCGATGGTGTTAGAGTGTTTTGAGTCAACATTCAGGCCATGGACTCCAGTGTTAGTACTAAGGACAACGTATCAATTCACCAAGACTTTGATTAAATTTATTTCGAATCAGGATGTTATGACACTAGTAATAAGGAAATAATGGTACCGACATCATATAGGACTAGATTTTGGATTTTCTTTTTCCTTCTTGATTCATATCCCTAGATATAATCTTTAACAATGGTGACTCGTGATGTTATTTTAGGATCCATCCATGATGACAACTGTACATGGTTCCATGACAATATTTTGGTAATGATCCACCTTGTAGTGAGGCCTCAGTGCAGGGTATAGGTTCTGAGGCTGGACCTCCCTGTGGTCCTCCAATTGAGCCACCACTTGTCGAGTACCATGTTGTGATGGTAGTGCAAGAAGAGTATGCACACAAGCTAATTGAATTTTTTTAGTTACAGAGGTAGAGGCCTATAAGTTTTTGGGGTGATCCAAACCCCTAAGTAGCTGATTACTGGCTTGTGTATGTCATGTTTGTTTTCCTCCTTGTGAGGACACTTTCCAATAAGATGGTGGTCCTAACAGAAATCCTTTTTCTGGGTTCATCCAAGTACTGGTGGAGTCTTGTGATTGATACCCAAGAGGAGAAGACACTCTCATGGGTATAGTTTGATCAGCTCTTTAGGGAGGTGTTTTATCAGGACATGATGAGGTCAACGTGTATCCAAGAGTTTCTGCAACATTGGCAGGAGCGCAGGGCCGTGGAGGAGTACTTGGTGAGTTTTACAAAACGATTGTGTTAATCCTTGGATATGTTTTGAGATTAATTCTTCCAAGAATAGACCTTCGATTAGGGCTTTCTCTAGGAGATCTGGGCATTAGTGGTGTATTTGTGCATTCCCACCTATGTTGAAGTGTTGGAATGGGCCTTAGTGGTTGAGAGTTTTCTTGAAGAGCTGACTTCGACTGTCAGTGTTAGGCAAGCGGGAGCTGAGACATTAGTATATGGTTTTTTAGAAGTTATCCAATGGAAGGATTAGGGGTTTGATCATGAACAAAATTTTAGGAGGTGACCCTAGGTTGGATGATCTGAGGCATAAGGCCCTCAGGCCAGTTTTGGTTAGCCCTAGGATAGGTAGTGTTATGCCTATGCTGGTCAGGGACATCTTTCTAAGATTTTTTAACCCTTCGTGCTACAAAGAGGGTGAAAATAGTTTAACTTCCTTGGTAGAGGTATTATTTCTAGCAAGGAGGTCCATAGGGTGGTGGACGTGGCAGATGAGCAGGTGTCGTAGGGGGAGGTGGCAGACAGTATGAGTTGTCACCACCACTCTCGGGTGGCCCACACTAGGTTCGAAGAGCTGGAGAAAGGGGACATTGAAAACTATAGACCATGTAGTCCATTGAACCAGGTGATCTATAGATATATAGAGATACACTTTTTTTTCTTTTTAATTTCCACAGTAGTTTGGAGATACTCTTTAATTTCTTCTATTTTAACGAGGTTTGTTCAGAGTGACACGGGTCGTCGGTAAGACCCTATGTTAGTGTTGTTCGTCGTAGATTTGAATTCATGAGGAAGAGAGATCATTCCCCCACTGAGATTTATTTTTGTGATGCAGATAAAACTATGTGGGTGAGTTATTGCTACTCAAATAGGACAGTTTCGAGGTGTGGTGCACAAGTCCTTATGACATGTGTGCCCGAGGTGGGGTTTTTTGTTGGGATGTTTGTGTGAAGGGCTAGGTAAGACCCAGGGTGTGTGCTTGGGTATGACTTTTTTTATCATTTATACACTTTTATGTTCAGTTCCATCTTGGTATAAGAGTCACTTGAGGAGGTTGTGGTGTATTTTGTTCTGGATTCAGACTCCTAAGAATGAAGAACACTTTCCCCAAAAATGCATTCTTGAGGTGTGATGAAAAATTGTGCGGATGAGTCAGTGCCTCCCAAAGAGGATAGTATCATGGTGCATTGGATGAGTCCCTTTGAATTGTGTGTTTGGAGTAGGTTTTTTTGTCTTTGTTTTTGGTTAGCGAGGTGGCATACCTCTAGACCCTATTAATGCAGGATACTAGGATCTTGATGATTCCCACCTATCGCAACTAAGGAGACATGTACCCTATTGCACAATGTCAACCAAGGATGAGTTGGACTTGAGTGTGGTTATAACGACCCATACTTTACATACATTGTTAGTACTTCAAAAATTAAAGCACACTTATTACAACATATAAAAAAACTAGGAAAGGAACATATAGGTATAGAGTCTTTAGAAACTGGGAAACATAAACAATTGTTTCATAAAGCATCTACTTTGCCTCCCACTTATTTCATCATATCTAGAGTCCCTTTTTGGAATATCCTACTTAATAACCTTATTCCTGACCTGGGGAAATAAAACATACAAAAGGGTGAGTTCAAATGCTCAGTAAGGGTAAACAAAAGAAAAAAAATCAATTACATCATGAACATAACCTTTTGGAAATCTTAACCTGCAAATGAAATCATAATTTCATACCTTGGGATAAATCATAGAAGTGAAATGTAATCCCAATAATCATAACATAAAACATGGAACTTTTTGGCATACACACATAATCATAGAGAATCAATTCTTATTAGTCAATACTCATTGCCAAGACTATCTTAGTGGACAAAGTCCATTTCTGAACCGAGTTCACTCCTCGTTTCAGTCCAGTTTCACTGAACCGGTTTAACCTGCCGTTCCAACCATGTCTATCTCATGAGATATAAAATCTTTAACCAATGCATTGGAGGGATATATAGGTCCCACCCATCCCATAATGATACCATTCTTATGTGTTCCACCAAATCATAAACCATACATCATAGCATAACCATGTAAAAAAATTGGATTCTTAAACAACATGACATCATAAAACAATTCATAGAAGATAAAGGAATTCATAAAAATAATTCCATCACAACATAATCAAATCAATGTAATAATAGGGATAGAAACAGGACCCTATATTATCTTAGATGGAAAATAATTTTGATAAAACAGTTGAATTCCATTCTTGAGGAAAATATCCTTTCTACTTCAAAAACATTTTTCTTTCTTAACATGTCATATAATATTCAACTAAAAGAAGTTGATTAAAAATAAACTTGAAAACTTGTAAAGGAAGATTCATATAAATAATTTTCTAAAAATCCATTTATTCCGTATAAGTTAAAAAAACATTATTCTCATACTTTTGTCGGAAAAGTCAAAAAGTACCTCGTACGAAAAACGACAAAAGATTCCTTTCATATCTTTTACTAAAAACTCACCAAAGGGTAAAATTGGATTTAAAAAATTATAGGTGAATGTAAATAATATTACATATTGAGGAAACATGGATGTGGATGATAAAATACACCCCAGTAAATACCAAAGTATAAACAATCTCGGATAAAAATGAAATTGTGAGATTTCCCTTACCTTAGGTCTGATTTTCCTCGTATGTGTCTGAACCTCCGGTATAATGATTTAAATAATGTTATTGAATTATTATAGAATAATAATTATTGTTATGATATCATATATGGTCATATTATTAGCTTCTTAGTAGTAATATTTCATTGTTACTTGTTATTCGGGTGTTTATAACTTTTTGTTCTTATGCGTGTTTTGTCAAATAAATTCTTATTCTTCTCTTTAGGTTATAGATACATCATTTCCAGAATGGAATTAATGTACTATATATCATATTTATTCATTCAATTGATTTATATAATCATTATTCAATTAAGATCATGTAGAACGAATCGCATCACATCGTGGAGACGGTATTCCGTACATACGCACGAGCGATGATATCATTCCCATGATCGTGGAATTGTATTGGAGTGTATGTATACTATTTCAGAATCAATATCACTTTACAATAATCATATATAGTAATTATTTAAACCATTATACCCATCCATTTAAGGTGGTGGGGGAAAATAGATTACACCACAGCGTGGAGACGGTATTCCGTACGTACGCACGCGCGATGATATTGTTCCCATGATCGTGGAATTGTATTGGAGTGTATTTATACTATTTCAGAATCAATATAAATTTAAAATAATCATATATATTAATTATTTACACCATTATACCCATCCAACTAAGGTGGTGGGGGAAAATAGATTACACCACGGCGTGGAGACGGCATTCCGTACGTACGCACGCGCGGTGATTTCGTTTTCCGTAGGATGGATAGATGTTGAAATAGGGTTGTTTCATACTTATAATAACATTTCAGTATATGAGTGATACTGATGTTATTACTTCATAATGAAACAACTAAATAAGAAGAAATTGAAGAAGAAAGAATTTGGAAAGGATCGGTAATGGATATTACCTCTTTTTGACGCGCCTCTTCTTAACCTCCTCTTAGGGCACTAGGGTTGGTCATTGAATAAGACCAGAACCTCTACAATGATTCTTGGAAAGTGGGGAAGTAAAATGGAAAGGTTTTGTCTGAGCTTGAAGGCTCAAATTGGTGTGAGGGTGAGAGGGAGGAGGTGCCTTTTTATAAGGGAGGAGAGGGGCTCCTTTGGAAAAACTAAACATATTATTTTATTATAAAGTCTAGTTCGGTTTTAAATAGCTCCAAATTGATTTATTTAGAAGCTAAGGTTGGGATGGGTAGAAATACTCTCATAAAATAGAATTTAGACAAGTTTAGATTCCTATTTTGACCTTATAATTTAGATTTATCATTAAGTTAAATAATTTTACTTTTACCATGTCTTCTTGTGTTCTTATACTATAAGGTTAATAAACTCACTATAACAAGCCAAACGAACCCCAAGTTGTTTATTATTAATATATATAACATTATCTAAGTCATTTTGCCGAACCTTAGATTTTTAGGAATAAAATAACAATTAATAATATAATATTTGTTTTAAAAACTATTTTATGTCAATTTTGACACTATTTAGTAATTGATTTTTTTTGAAAATAATAATAGAATGATTAGTTCTAAAAAGTTAATTAAATCAATAATAACATGTTATATTAACCTAGAAAATTATTTTAATTCATAAAAAGTCTCAAATTACATTTATTTTGGTATTTATAACATCAATTATGTCAATATTTCATTAATAAGATAATTATTGCATCATCTTTGTGTCATAATTAAATTAAATTATTTAAAGTCTAAAAATTACAAATAAAATATCATTATGTAGGAAATATTTTTATCTTTCTAATTTATATTTATAGTCGAATTTATCTTATGTATCACCCTATATTAAAAATTATATACTTATTAAACTTTGATTTTATCTATTTTAACCCTTCTTTAAATAAATTAATAATAAATGTCCTAATCTAATCCAAGTGGGCCTAAATGGTCCTATTTTATTCCTAAGGTTGCTTTTTTCGAATTAAACTTGTCCAATAGAATGAGGACATGTGTTAGGGTAATAATAATATCATTTTGACCCTTAATTACCCTATTTACTTTTAACCGTGGTAAATAAAAGTAAAAAGTTACTATTCACCAAAAATTATTTTCATCTCATTGAACCACATTTTACTTACTAAAATCAACCGTGTCTCTCATATTTTTGAAATTCCACTCACAGAATCGGTAAAATTAAGTTTTATGAAAAATTCAGTTTTTTAACTACCACTTAGTGGTTTCACTATTCATCAAAAATTAAAAGTTTTCAGAAAAATACCAAAATTTCACCCTAGGCTAATTTCGATATTCTAAATCCAAAAATGATGTCCATTTTGAAAAATAAAATTTATAAATTTCGAAAAGTGGTTATTACTATTCATAATAGCTAGTTTTAATAATATTTTAATAGTATATCGTTGTTTAGTGAAACTCGGTATTGCGTACGACGCAAGCTATCGAGGAAGGTCGCGATTTCGTATAAAGAAAGCCAAGAAAGTGTTGTGTGTAGAAAAAGATTCCTTTGATGATTTATATAACATAAAAGTCTCAGGTGTTATAGTGGTAGTCCTTGTAGTTACCCTAAGTGTGTTCTTTTAAAAATCATTGGAATCCTTGGTGGATTTGTTGTAATTTTCTGTGAACTCGCTGGTGAGGGAGACCCAGTTGAGAGTCCAGTTTCTTTCCCTTGGGCCTACCCTTTTTATTTTAAGGGAAAAATTATTGAAGGTGGAGAGGGTGTAGAAACTTAAGATATGAATTGAAATAATTTGGAATGTTTTTTATATATTTCCAAAGTTAGGTGCTGAGATGGCATGCGATTTTGTGGTCCGGTGTTCCAGGAAAAAAATTTATAAAAATATTAAGTATTTTAATACTATGCATGCAGAGGGAATGTGTTATCTCTTAAACGGTATCTTTGGTCACAAAAATGTAGTCTTGATTGAGTCTGGAGCATGACATTTACCCTAGGCTGGGTATAACTTTGGTGGTAATATGATTTATGTGGAAAAAGATATCCATTATGTAACCATAAATAAAATTATTAAATAAAATTATTTTTTTAACATCGGATCGAATAACACTTTAACTGAGCCTTAGATCGAATTTTTTAGAATGATTTTGAGTTTATATTTTTTTGGTTACCCTCGGTGTGGTATAAATTTCATTGGCACTGGATGTTGGGTCGGAGGTGAGTTGGGAATGAGATATTAAGTGGATGGGGTTTAACTGAAAAGCAAACACCTCTCCCATCTCCTCTCTCTTATGCACACACAAGAGGTGCAGCGGCCTCACTCTCCTCTTCCGCTTCACCAGTGAATGACCTGAATTCTAGATCAACGAAACGAGGTGTCTTCAGAGTCAGATCTTAATGGGGATTACTCTTGTATCATGCAATAGCTGGTTCAATAAACTGATTGGACCCCGAAGCTTCATTATTTCACCCCAAGGTAGATGGTTTCACCTTTTAATCATGATAACCTTGTTTATACATCATTTTTGTTTGAATTGTCAATGGATATTTGATTGAATCTCATTTTTGTGTAGATCAGATCCCAAGGATCCCGGATCTGGTCTCAGTTCTCATTTTCTTTCACTAGAGTGACCTTGGTGTTCCATAGGTGGAAGGCGGCGGTGCAGCAGTCTGGCTGCCACAGGTAGCGATGACCGCAAGGAGGAGGCGATGGAGCGTTGGGCTAGCGTGCATGCTCAGGGTGTGTAGTGGAGGGTTGGGGCCAGCGGCGCTGGTGGACTCCAACTGCAGACTGGCAAAGTGGGCCGATAGGGTAGGCCATAGAGAGATGCGTCAGGCCGAGGGGACTTCAAACCCCCCATATCATTCAAAAAGTACATCCATTTTATATGATATATGTGGAAATATGACCCTTGCTTCGAGGCATACCTTTTGAGGGTAGTTTGAGACATTTTGTTTTATTCTTGAGGCTTAGTGGCACGAAAAAACCAATTATTATTATAATAATAATATTATTATTTTTTTAGAGATTCTTATATCAGATGTATCTCATGTATCTGATCTCAAATTTACTTTTTGTCAGTGGCGTTGTGATCTTGAATTTAATATAGACATTTCCTAACCATATTTGGGTGGTTAAAAAATTGAGGTGAAAGATCCATGAGGCCCGGTTTTGGTGTTTGTGGTGAAATGTGTCTTTTTCATCTGTTATCCATTTTGGATAAATAGATAGCCTATCTTGTGTTTTTTTCGCATAGAACACAATGGAAGACATAATTTAGGCATTGGATGTGTGGTGTAAAGGTGATATTGTGTGTGTAACTTTGGATAATGATGTCTTGACTGATAGGGTTGAGTGAGTCCCCTTGGTCCTTACACTATGATGGTTTTCAGTATTATGTCCTCAGTATAGGATTGTGATCCCCTTGATAGGATGAGCTCAGATAGAGTTATTGTATCCTTCTATTGAGGCCAGGGTGGGATCCTCTAGCTTATCATTTCCCTATGTTTGGTTATTTTTATAACTGTGACCAACTCTAAATGGGTGGTGATCCGCTATCTAGAAGGACTTTTCTATTGGGTTTTGTGTCATATTTTGGTATATGATCCCTTTAGTAGAGGGCAATGATAGAAGGGTTGATGTATCATTAGGTATATGTTCCCCTATTCACCATGTGTTTTTGATAGGGCTTGTGGTATAATTTCCATGATCCCCTACTTCACGAGTTATACCATATCGAGTTTTTTTAATTTTCATGACCACATCTATATGGGAGATAGTCCTTTATCTGAGTGATGTGATCTGTAGAATGCCAGATCAAGTTGTAATATCCCCCAGAGGATCCTGAGAGTGATCCCCTATCTGAGAGATCTTCAAATTTTCGGATTGGGTTCTAGTATCCCCGAACAGTCCCTAGCAGTGATACCCTATCTGACGAGTTTTGTGATTCCATTGAGTTTCAGTGGGGTCACTACCACAAAACTGGGCATGGCCAGCGCCACCCCTTTATCAGTGCTAAAGAAAAAGCGCTGATAAAGGGGGGGGCTTTATCAGCGCTAAAAAAAGCACTGACAAAAGTACACCTTTATTAGTGCTTTTTTGTAGCACTGATAAAGACCCCACTTTATCAGCGCTTTTTTTTTAGCGCTGATAAAGGGCCCCCCTTTATCTGCGCTTGTTTAGTAGCGCTGATAAAGGGTCGACTTAAAACAAAAAATTTAAAAAATATATATAAATATATAAATATAGTTATATAGTTATATTGATATAAATATAATATATAATTTTTAAATATATTTTATATAAGTATAAATGTACATTTACACTTAATATAATTAATATATAAGATATTTAGTGATAATGGATTCTTAAAAAATTAAAAAAATATTTTTCATTAATAATTTGATAATTATTATGGAGTAATAGTCATTTAATAACAATTTGAAAAATAAAAAAATTAAAAAAAATTAAAAAAAGATCCAAAATATGTTGAAAACACAACTCAAACTTCGAACAGCCATAACTTTTGATTCGGGTGTCCGTTTGAGCTCTACCACATATAAAATCGAAGCTTGCGATGAGATCTACATCATTGTGATCCGGGGGGGCCCCAGTCCAGCGTTTTACGTGGCCAGAAGAGGCCCAGAAGGCCTCCAAAACTGAGTTTTTTGTCGGGGTACCCAGATTTTTTAACATTTTGTGGATTTTCAGCCTCGTTTAAGGGGGTATTATTGGCTTTTTCTAGTGGGGACTGAATTTATTCCAAGTTATTACATTCATATTGATATTATGTATTTGAAATTTTATCCTTTTTATAATGAACTGCTATTTATAACCAAATATATAACTATATGTACAATTTTTTTATATATTCATACCTAAAAATTAATTTTTTAAATAAATAATTACACATATTTACATATAAAATATATTAGATTTATCTAAATAATAACTAATATCCATTTTATTTAAAATACCAATATATTAATATTTATATAACTACTATATATTAATATAACTATACATATATTAATATTACTATACATATATTAAAATAACTATATGTATATATTAATATAACTATATATATATATTAATATAACTATATCTATATATTAATATAACTATATATATTAATATAAATATATATTACTATACGAATAAATATAACTAAATATATATATAAATAAATAGATATATCATGAATAAGATAACAAATCAATAATGGGTAGTGGCAAAGGCTTTAGGTGCACAGGGGGGAGGTCTCGAGATCAAATCCGGGTGGAGGCACAGGTGCGCGCGCAAGGTGGATTTAAAGGGATAGCGCTGATAAAGGGTGTAGGCGGTGAGGAAGGGCGTTGGAGGTGCAGGAAAGCGCTGATAAAGGGGGGCTCAAGCACTGTAAAAAGCCCCCCCCCCCCAAGATTGGCAGTATTTTTTTTAATTTTTTTAATTTTTTTAATTTTTTTTAATTTTATTTATTTTTATCAGTGCTAAAAAAAAGTGTTGATAAAAGGGGTATTTATCAGTGTTTTTTGGAGTGCTGATAAAGGGGGCCCCCTTTATCTTCGCCGGCTTTATCAGCTCTTTTCTAGCGCTGATAAAATCCATTTTTAGCACTGATAAAAGCCGTATTTGTAGTAGTGGGTGTTCTTAGCAGCGATATCTGATGAGTGTTCCCTCTTAGACATGCCATCCAGGATGGGGGTGTGAGACCCAATAGAGTGTACATATCAGATGAGTTTTATCTGGGATAATAGATCACGTAGAGTGTGTTCTCCTAGTAATCAGTAGCTTTAGAGCCCCGAGTAAGAACATGTCGCTGGCAATGAGGTCAAAATATCCTGAGGCTTGGTGCATGGGATGAGTATATATGGGTAAATTATGGGTTTCCCCTGTGGTATTTCCACTTATTTGTTGTCACACCGAATGATATTAGCTAACCAGTCATGTTTAGATGAGGATGGTCTTGACATGGAGTTATCTCTCATTTGGGTTCCCTCTAGCTGGGTTGACCTGACTATTACCTTTCAGTTGATCCCTTTTCTTTGGGGTTTTTTGGGGAATCTACTAAGTATCTTTATACTCACCTCTAAATGGGATTCTCCCACACATGTATTGTATCTTCTTCAGACCACATTCCTTTCTATAGATTCCCAGGAGGACCTGGAGTAGGTAGATCTTAGTGAGGAAGACCAATTGGGGTGTTTACCAAAGCTTTGGTGAGGAGTATTCTAGCCATACATTTGACATTGATCCCATCCATCTGATAAGGTTGGATGTTTTTTCATTTTTATTTTGGTGGGCCCTAGATTTTATCTTTTGGTACATATGTTGTACTCTTGTTTTGGATAGATGTATGTAGGGATTTATTTTCAGTTTTTATATATCTTTCCACTGTTGCATGGAGGTGTATGTGGGTGTTAGTGTTCTGGATTGATAAGATAAGGCCTCCCATGTGTGTGATATCCTACTCGGAACTAGTCACCATCCCCTGGCCTATTAGAGGTGGCCATTGGGAGTTGTGGCTCGATCTCCATTGGTTCAGTTCGTGACACTATAATACCACTGTATGTTCCCCATCCTGACGCAATAATGACACTCAATTGGGTTACAGTCATACAGATTCTTCATTTGGCATCACCTTCTACACTGGTGAAAATACACTGACCTACTAGTACTCACAGCCTGACTGGTACTCATCTAGTGGGAATCTTTAAAATGATGCTTCCAACCTAATGGTGTTGATCCACTAAGTCGAGAGACAACACTTCCTTTAACTATACCCCAATATTCCCTCTGATTCCTCTCTGTAATTAGTGAATTATTCACAATATCAGGGGTAGAAGTAAATATAAACATGTTGACCTGAGATTTTATAGCATGTTTGAGACCATCCTTGAAGTGTCTCTCTCTCGACATCTCATCTGAAAGGTACGTCGGCAAAAACACTACAGCTCTATAAAGTGTGTCGAGTAATCCATAGCCATCATGGCACCCTACTCCAGACACACTAACTCACTAGCCTACTATAAACACAGAGTATCTGGGTAAATGTATTCATAGAATTGGGACTAGAAATCATTACAACCATTATCTCATAGATTTTTAGTAAGGTTCAATGCATCTGACAAACTCTCTACTGCTCCATGAATAATATTTGTTATGAGCTTTATCCTCCTCTTGTAAACATCTCAAGATTCTCAAATATATACAACATCATCTATAGCCACATCTCAACAACTTTTGGACCACCATCCCTTGAAAATGTGGGAGTATGATGCTATTGTTACACACCCTACATATCAACCATAAATAATGTAGGTTGTGGTGTTCCTCGATATGTCTACATAAAGTGATAGAAACCCTCACATAACTGTGCCTCAGCACCTGTGTCTAGAACAACAGTGGTTTCACAAATGAAACTAAAGCAGGATCCACCAGTACCCCATGTCCCACTAACTCTAGATCATGGTCATCTCCACCCTCCTAGTGTACAACTAGATGTCATGATGGTGTCATGTCTTTACAATTACAAACACATTCCTTAGAAAACAAGGACATCAAATTTCTCAACTAAAAAGCATAGGATAGGTCAAAAACCTCCTAAAGCCTAGTAATAACCCCCAAATTTCTCCTAAATCTAGGAATGTATAAAGAATATCCCCCAAAACCAATTTAAACTATCCCACTTACCTACTCAAAATTTGCGCTAGTTCAAGTATCTATTTTCCATTCTATTATATTTTCATTTAACATTCATTTTTTCAAATTATTTAATTGATGGTTCAATAAGTTCCAATCCATGAGGGCCCATAAAACCTCTTAAACCCAAAAAATGATTCCCATATAATTTATACCATATATCATTTAGTTTATTTTAAACAAAATAGGTAAAGGGTGTGTTATTTTCCGGTCCATAATTTCCCATAAACTATATGAATTGAAAGATGACATAACTTCTCTATCCACTCCACAAATTCTATCATAATAGAAAGACCAACTATCACAACACATATCAAAACAACATTCTTCAAGTAATTCATCGTAAATAGCCTGACATAATGAATGGCATGTTATTTCTATTAAGGTGTCTATATGATTCATGAGATGGCATACCCTCATCTCATTAGGTTGCAATAGAAATAAAACCACCATCATATCAATAGTAAAAGTTCAACCCAATTTCATCAACCAACGATGTAATCAAATCAATTATAATTATAAAAATATATAAAATAAATATTTCATTCATGGGAATTTGGATTTTCTTGTACACAGGGTAACTACTCCTGGGCACAACTCATTACCAAACTCCCTTTCCATCTTATCCCTATATATTGTCACCAAATAGTAAGGATAACTAGAAAAGACGCTATGATACAACTTTTTATCATTATGTACATGGATTCTACTCAAAAGTTCCCTTAACTTAGTTGTCCAAAATGCATCAAGCACATCTCCCCAAATGCTTGAGGTTTCCAACTAGAAGCGAGGGCCTAGGTGTGTTAGTGGGGAGATTATACCCTCATCATCAGAGTATTTACAATGGAATATCAATATCAACAATTAGTGGAAGCAATAAATATTCATATTTTCAATACAAGTAATATATGAATATATAACATGCTGTAAGTGTCTCGTATAAAATGATATATATGGTACACAAATCTAGAAAATATCCAAAAATAGGTACATGTCAATACTATACAATCCAAGTAACCAAAAAAGATAAAAGTAGAGAATGGTATCCCAGTATCATTGAGAGCCTCAACATGGTCCACTGCTCCAATGATCCACAGTTTAAAATTGGAAACCTATGTTAGGGTTTTTTCCCTTATCAATACCTAAAACTGTATAATCTTCTTGGGTCCCTGAGATGGACCAAATATAGTGTGAGATAAACATCCTTGTAGGAAACCACCAATAGATCTATGCAATTATAAGTGGCCTAATGTAATAAGATAAACAAGTGTAAGTAAGCAGTAATGTATGTTTGAATTCCCAAGGAATATAACCAATGAAACAAGTAATACCAAACAGTCTCTTAAGGATCCCTATAACAAGTGTTAACTCCTAACAATGAATCTAAAATCTAAATAAACAAACAAAAAATCCATGTTGTACTCCCATATGTGTCTTATACATACAACATTTCCGTATACTGAAACCATATAAATATCTCATGGATTGGTCATACAACAGATCATGACATAAATACCACAACTGTTCCATATAACAAAGTGAATCACAATCCCATGGCCACATCGTAATAATCAACGTTCCATACCATGATGTTTTGGATCCATAGTGTCTAAGACCAGGGAATCCTCAATGAGTACCAATAACATCTTGATGGAACCTCAGTATAGGAACTGGTTAGATTTCTATGAATGTGTATACCAAATTTTCCTACATGAGTCCATGATAGTCGGATAAAAAGGTCGGAAAAGCCCAAGGTGTCCCATGGAATCAATACCTAAGAAGCATCACTACTCAAAAAATCCATTACAACATTCCAAATATATGGAGAGTTGTCCATGTAATATAATCAAAAATTCATCCATCTCATAGCATTTAATATTTCAATAACATATGAGTCTACCCACTCATATAGTACATTTCAATCCAATTACATCTCATGAGTATACCCACTCATGTGTTCCATTCCCTTTTAATCATGTCACATGGGTATACCCAACCATTTGTAACCATTTTCCATTAAACACATCTCATGGGTTTGCCCACCCATTAATCACAATTCACAAGATTGTAATTTAATGAGTATACCAACTCATATAATACATTTCACATTTAAAATAACCCTATTTGATCAGTTAAACAAAAAAACAATTCAAGTTTAACATTTTATAATAAAGTAAAAGATGAAAATCCATATCCTAATCAACCAATTCAACTCGTTCCCTTTATAATTGGCTACCTAGGACATGGAATGCTCAAAACACACACCTTGGATGGTTTTATATGGAATGAAAAAGGTAAATTTATATGGTTCACCCCATGGGTGACCTTGTGTTGGGAAACAACCACCAATGCATCTCAAGAACCTAGGGGCTTCCCTAATAGGTCTTATTTTATTTATTTCAATTTAACATTCCAATTTTGTGGTCGTTCTGGAAAGTCTGTCAAGCGGACTAATGGTTTATTGCTCTATAAGACAACAAAATCCAAAATAAATATATATACCACCTACCTTATCTTGGTAGGGGATCGATCGTCCAGTATCAAGTTCTAATTTAACCTAGTTTATGGGAAATATGGAGAACAAATGATGAATGATAAATTAGGGAATATGAGCATAAATACCAATAGAGAAATCAATAGATAGAAGTATCGAGAATGGATATAAAAATTTATATCTTACTGATGTGGATACAATGATATGAATTGAGCTCAAATAAGATATTATATAGAGAGTAGATATGAATTGAAGTTTAGTCAATAAGGGAGGGCTTAAATAGGGTTCCATCTATTGTATATTGAAATACAAAACCAACTTCATTTTTAATAGATATTTAATTTAATTAATTTTATTAAAAAAATAAACACAAACATGTTCACATGGTTTAGTTTCATGGTTTAGAAAATTTTACACCGATCATACATGAATTTATGTAGGATTGGTGTTTAGTGCACGGTTTACCCGCATGGTTTACTAACCATGAAAAATTATACTATCAAATATACTAAAATTGGAGACACGGTCACAATAACATGCACCACATCCCATACATTTTCCTCAAACTATTTGGCATGTACACCCCCTCTGTCTAGCCTTGCATGATTTAGTCAAACTGTGCAGCCTGCCTTTCCTGGTTTTCACTAGGCTAAAAATCCCTCCAAAAACCTAGTTTTGTGCTCTGAACAATCCCCAGACACCTCTAAAACACTTGTAACCTAAAACAGAACTCACATAAGGCCATATATAAACATTAAAAAGTAAAATAAGGTGATTATACATCATAATAAAACTTGAGTTCGTACACTAATAATTTTTTTTAATATTATATTGGGTCCAGAATCAAAATTCTACGATAGTGATTGTTTCTACAAAGGGGGTATTTTTTAAAGAAATATTTAATTTTCAAAAAAAATCTATGAACCCTAAAACCATGATTTTCATTGATTTAAATTGTATAATAATATTTTTTTACACAACAAATGGTTTTGACATGGCATAGTGATATGAAAGTTACATGCCATGGTTCTTGTGACATGCCATATAGAATTGTATAATTCAACATTATTATTATATCAATTAATTCAAGAGAGAATATAAATTCATGTTTTAATAAAGGTGGATTATTTTGACTTTATAGAGAGAATTTTTTTGATTTAAAATAAATTTTTCCACTAATATAAATTATGCATATTTTATTTTCCATTGGTGGAATAATTTATAGGAATATATCTCTCTTCCTCCCCCTCTCTCCTTATAAAATGGTGAACACGTTCTTCACATTAGAAATGTTCTTGATGATCTTTATAGAGGATGAAGAAAAAACAAATAAGGTCCATGACATGGTACTTATTATATGGTAAATCACCAACATGATTGGACCTAAAGTCCTAGATTTGTTTCATGGCCTTATGAATCTTTCGATCTTGACCTCGAAGTTCAACGAGGCTTAGGGTCTTTTGAATCTCTCCTTGGTTGCGTGTTTCAAGAAGAGGCTTCCATCGGTGGATTCATTTCATAGGTACATCATTAGTTCATGGGACATACAGGAAAGAGAAATGGTGGGTTTACTTGATTCCAGGCATATTTGGATTCAGTTCGATTCAAAGGATGATGTAGTTAAAGCTTGGTCTAGTGCTCTGTGCATCTGCAATGGTCTACATTTCTACCTCTTCCATTGGTCGTATGATTTCCACATGCAACGTGACTCCCCTACAGTTGGATTTTGGGTTAGTCTCCCGAAACTTCCATTACCATTTCAGAATCTCGTGATTTTGAAAATGTTGGGATGAGGCTTTCAATAGAAAGGAGCCTTAGATGTACCTAATTAAGAAATACAGGCTAGACTTTCATATGCCGAGAATGTCAAATATGGGGTATCAAAATTGAACTCCCAAAACCAGTTTGCAGTGTTAGGTGTAGAGGATAGCCATGATACTAGGGAGATAAATGGGATGGAGGTTACCCATAGATAGGACCCCATGGTATATGTGGAATTATATCAAGAGGATATGGATGATACTTTGGAATCCCCTATTATGTCCAAGGAAGTGGGCATTGAGGAGGACTATCTCATATCCTCTTTGCAGAAAGGTAAACACGTTACTATGGATTCTAAAAGTTTTATTATGAACAACCGGAGGCCATGACGTAGAAAGTAGTACTCTAACCTACCCATTCCTTTTATTACTAGGAATTCAAGTAAGAAGAAGTTTCCCTCATAGGCTCCTATTATTTCAAGAATCACCCCCATGAGCACGTACAATGGTTTTGTCGATCATATAGCGGCCGACACCTCCATTGTCCTGGAATTTATAGGATGTGTGTATGTTGTCCCAATCACTTCACCGAGTAGTATATTGATAAAACCATAGATGTATCATAATAAAAGTCCCACTGAAGACCCTCAGTGAAAAATAAACTCGGTGCTTGAGCACATAGGGCTTCTTATGCACTCATATGAGGAAATGGAAAAGGAAGCTCTGGAGTTAAAAACATCGAAGAAGATGGGAAGATCACTTTGTGTGAACATCACTAAGGAGAAAGGGTAGTGGTTTGATAAGCAGAACCACATTTTTCTTAGGGGATTAAATATGGATGAGATTAACAAGGAGGAATATAGGTGAGTTTGGGACAACTTGGCACATCAATATGATGGAATATTAAAGAACCACCATGACTCTCAGGTAAAATATATCTCATGGATATTGTTTAGGGAGATTAATTCAAATCAGATCAACCGGTTTTCAACAAATCTATTATTTCTTTTGATGTTTAATATGACAGCTATGAGGTTTCTCACTTTCCCCTTAAAAGTGTATGGAAAATAAAAAAGATACGTTGGGCCATGAAGTAAATAATAATATAACTCATTTATGTCTTCTTCACTTTTCAAGATAGATATATTATTTAACTACTTATTTTTTATCATGGAATGAACATATAGATAACGAATTTGTGTTACTAAATGATTTTATATTGTATGTTATTGTTTTTTTATTACCGAAGAACTGATTGTTCATGGTGTTCAGTTTAATTAATTATATCTATAATAAATTAATTAATTATTTACCAAATTTTTTCATATTGAAATATGTAATTTAATAAATTATTATCTTCCATTGACGGGAATTTTTACTATGGATAGTCAATTTATTCTTGAATCATACTCATGATCTTAAATAAATGTAAAAGAGAGCCTTCCCTTGGGTGTTTAAGTATTTCCTATTCCACACCCATGTCAAAAATGGTTATCTCATTGTCCATGATTGAATTTCATTCTAGTTTCATGATAATAAAATAGAGTAAAATTTTGGGATTCATTGGTTTATGATCTCGGTGTTGATAAATAAATGATTTTTAATAATAGTTCAATGAATAGTGGGAAAAAAATAGATTAAAAGATGATAGATGTTATTAATTCATCTAGAAATGGTGTATCATATGTTTTAAGGGAGTTTTCCTCAGTTGGAAGTCAGAGAACAACATGGGTTGGTGGTAATAGTGGTGTTCAAAATGAGATATCAATTGTCTATAATTATATTATTTCTGAAACTACATGGTGTGTTGTAATAGTTACATTTTGTGTACTTCCACAAATTTATTTTTCATATATTTTATAATTTCATGTGACTTGTATATCAGAAACTCTCTCTATGAGCCTCATATTTTGACTCGGATTCATTTTATATGAAATTTTAAATATTATTTACCCCTAGTGCCTGGGTCACATGTCTTGTATCTTAATAGATCATTCTTCAGTGTGTAACTAGATAAATGAAGAGACAACGAGGTGGAGCCACATAACATGTACTTCCATTTCACACATAGATTATATCAACTAAAGAGGCTTTGTGTATATAAGTTGTATGTTCCTATAAACATTTATACTTATATTTTGTGTATCTATAGATCCCTTGTATGTAGTTTCCGATGAAATTATTACACTATGTACTATACTATGCATGAAACATACATTTCCTTTACATGGAATGGTTTATTTTAGTAGAAGACCAACCTTTCCCAAGACACATATAGGTCATGTACCCTATTGAATATACCATTTAATAGTATATTTTTAACTTTTTCAAGATTTCTCTCCCATGTAATTGTTTTTCATATATTAGTTTTCTATCATGAGTATAATTACAGATAGGTTAAAACATTATGATCCTATTTGGTATTGGTGGTTATTCATATTGTGGTTTGGGTTGTTATGTTATCTTTTCTTTGAATAGAAAATAATTTATAGTGGGTCAGATGTTAGGTGAAAACATAGAGTTAGGTACTTCCCTATAAGTCAAGGTGTGGTCCTCCATATATGGATTTCAGGTACTACCTTGGTGACATACGCATGATAATTTTTAGTCCCCCATATGATCGATGGACATTATTACTCTCCCATACATGAGTGAATAATCATCCATCAATTAATCCAGTAATTTTCCATATGATAGAGAACGAAACTCCATCTATGCATTCAGTGATTCACTATATGTTAAGGCATAATTTTCTATGAATATAATCATTTCTCACTCATATTTCAAGGCAAGATCCTTTATATGGGTCACATTCTCTCTCGATCATTATCTATACTCTTCAATAAGAAATGACACCACAAAATTGATGTAGAAAGGTGTCTTTAAATATTTTGATGTTTTTTTGGTTGGGTTGTGTTACCAATATTTAGTATGGTTCACTAGTAGATGAATCCAAGGGATAAAAGCTATATATAATCCCAACCAAAAAGATTTCGGTTACATGATCTATCAAATCACATATTTATATTAAGTATTGAGGATTCTACCTTTAATCATTTTATGAATATTTTTAGGACTTCTAACACGGTATATTTATTCTCACCCCTATATGGGATTCAATCCAACACATGATTTTTCCACGATTTTTTTTTTCAATTTAGTGTTTGGATCATTGGTCAAGGATTTGGTCAATATTGTGGTTCTGATGCTTATAACATCATGGTAGTTCTTGTTATTAGTGATGCTCATGAATGTATTGAAATTATGTAGAGTTATTTTTACCATTTCTTGAGAGTGTTTATTGTATTAAAATATAGGTATTATTATATTTATTTGTTTATGGATTTTTTTAAATATATGGATATTTATATTCTTATTGTATTCGATTTGGTCCATTTTTATAAGTTAGTATAATATTATATATTCTAACAAATATATTTTTAGATATTTATTAGTTTATAGTCGAAGGCCTCGCATATATGATATATTACTTCTCCAAGATTTTTGTTAGGCCTTTTATTATTTGAGGAAATGTTGGGGTGGAATACTTTTCCTACTATTGACCCAGGTAGGGCCCTAGTGGTTCATGTCATGTAAGATTACTAGAGGCTAGAGACTAGTGCCAAGGGGTTAATGACATCACTGGGGGATATTTATATTCTAATGGCCTATTACCAATATTAATGATAAATATACAATAATAATATCCAATAGAGAATAACATAAACATGGTCAATATGTGAAAATAATATCCCATAAATTAACATATAAATCATATATCCAAAGAAGTATGTTAGTTAAAACAAAGGTAAAAAAGTTTTAATAATACAAGTAAAATGAAAAAAATAAACAAATACATATTTCCAAAAGTCTATCAAATAAAAATTTACTCATATCCAATATTTCTCGTGGAATCATCTTCTATAATACCAATGCCTCTATACACTATGTTCAAAATCATTCATATAGCCTATATGCACACCTGATGTGCATATAAAGGGACTCAGAATAAAACCTTTGTAAAACCCACTGAAAACCCTATAAAACTTATTATTTAAATATAATAATATATAATTAGTTCAATGATTTTAATTCTTTAGGAACCTTGTTTCAAACATGAAAATAATTTATCTAGTGTTAACTAAGTCACCAACATAATCACATACATGATTCAACCATTGTTGATATACATTTAATTTCATTTGAATAAGGATTCATATGAACAAATTATTCAATTCATCTTATATTTCATAAATAGATCATTTCATATATTTCTTTTCAAAACTCATGACATAGCCAAAAAATGTCCCATGTCAAATATTTTCTCATTTCTAAACCAAGGCCAATTCTCTTGTTAGGTGTTTAAATCCATGGAACCTTTCTAAATAGATAATTTATATAGAAAAACCCAAACACATCATTATTTTTAGCAAGAAATTTCACGATTTCATCTCAAAGTTTTCCAAAAATATCATCTAACTTATTATGAATTAATAAGAACCCACTATTTCAAACACTATCACATGATTTTAGATTTTAATTCATGAAATATTATCTATATAAAAATAACCATTTTAATTCCCTTAAATTCAGTTTTCAATCAAATCAAAATTCACTATAACGTTTATATTTTTATCCATAATTTGGTTTATTTTTAAAAATATATATAAAATTATTTCTTTTTCTTAATAATAATATTTTTGCAATGAGATTCATAAAAACATTTACTTTTTTCACCTATTTTATTTAGTTTGTGTAAACCCTTTTCTTCATATATTATAACTATATATATATTATTTATAGTATGAAAAACTATCCCATACACTCACAATAAAAATCAAAAAATAATTATTATTATTAAAATTCATTTACCATGGGAATGAAATTACATATTAGTGAAAACATTTCAATGAAAATAATAATAATAAAAAACATAACTTTTTTCCTGCATTAATAACATCATATAAACTCTTAATGTTGAAATTATAATACATTTTTCTTCAATTCACCACAGAGCACTAGTAGTATCATAATTTTTTTGTCAAAACACTTGCATAAAATATTAAAAACAAAAAATATCATAAAAAGTTATTTATATAATATTAAAACTAATGTTTCATGTCAATTGACTTAATGGGTTTAATAAATTAAAAAAAATATTTCACAAATCATATAAAATGACATGACTAAAGATAAATAGAAACATTTGGTCACCTAAATCACTCTTAATGATTTATTTATAAAAAGTGATTGAACATAGGTACAAATATAAAATAAGAAATTAGTAAAAATATATAACTATAAAAAATAGAGGAAATAGAACATGATAGTGAAAAAAATATTGTTAGAATCTAATAAAATTAGGTGTTCTTGTAGATCTTATCTACATGAATCCCATTACCCCCCTAGATTTTTATGTTTAATGGAATTAGAATACAATAAAAATATGGTAGTTAAGGTGAAAAGAAAGAATTTTGGGTGAGTAGATTTTATAAAATTAACAAATAAAATAAATATCCATTTGGTTAAAGTGAAAATTTAATGACTAATAATAATCATAACATCTCATTTTCAAAAAAAAATTCATAGTGTACTACCGGGTGCTCGATCTATAGCCACATGGTATTCAGTAGGCAGCCTAGGTAGTCCACAATGATTTTACCTCCCCAAAATCCCTAATAACTTAGATCGAGTACCTAGTGGGTCATGTTGGTTTAATTATTGTTTAAAAAACATTATAAACTCCCTCTCATCACCTACCATAATTTTTAAACCAAAAATTTAATTTAAATTAAATATATAAACATAATAAAATTCAAAATTCACTTCATATCCTTAGGTTGTTATAGTCCTAGATTACCAAGGGTGTTATTGGTCAACATGGTCATGAATTTATATTATGTTTTAATATAATTTGATAATTATTCATGTCAAAAATCATCTTTCACATTGGTTGACACTAGGTATTGCCTATTGGGTCATTGTATACAACTGTTTATATAAATATGTACAATAACATACTCCATACATAAAATCATCTAATATTTTATAAGATTACATGACAGAAATAGATATGATGGTATTAGTTCATATATTTGGTTTAATTATAATCATTGGGGATGTATTGGTAGAAATGTATAACTTTTTATCAATATATAACCTCATTTTTTTATTTAATATATATTTATTCGAAATATAAATAATATTTATTTATATGGTGTTGAAAATAGTTATTTAATTTATATTTAATATTAGGTAATATGGAATTAAAATATATTAATAAATTCATTCATAATTATATTTAATTTTTTTCCTTATATAATATATATATTGGGGATTTTATATTTTATGATAGTAGGAAAATGCATCTAATTTTGTGGGGGACCCATATTTGAGATGGACACCAATCCCAGACATACTGAAGATGGTCTTAGGGTTTTAAAAATATTCTCATCACTAAAGTGGATTGGGTTCTCAGTGGGTTTGAGTCAAGAAAATGTGGAATTAGGGTAGTAAATCATGAAATAATGGCTCAATTTAAAAAAAATGTGGTGTTTTATATTGGGAAATAAATGAAATCGTTTAATAGGGGACTCATTTTAGTCTTTATGTATAAGAAACCCAAAAATAGGGTGGGCTAGTTGATGAATCCCTATTAAAAGACTATTATAATTTTTTTCTTGATCTACCCCCTTGAAAATATAACCCTCACCTGTATGAATTTAAAATGAATGGAATATATTCCACCCAGAAATATTTGAATGGTTTACTCCAAATGTGGATAAAACCTCCTTGTTGTGTTTGGATTTAGTATGAGATATAGGTTTAATCAATAACAAATTTCACTGACTAAAAAAGGTCGGAATGTATCATCTTTGATACCCCTATAAAAGATGTGTAAAATCATCATCCTTAACCCCTAGTAATATATTTACCTTCACCCATTTTTATTTAACAATATTAATATTTTTGATAATATTATACTTGATGCCTCTAGTCTTCATCGGTCTTCCTTCTACTCTTATATGTGAACAATATAGTTTGTGTGATCTTTCATTTATTTTCATCATAATGTTAGATCATCCACCTCAATACCAACACTTTGATTGCTATAATATAACCATGATCACTACATAAACATCACCTTTATTATCATGATTTAATAATGAGAAATATATTTATGATATCATTCAATTATTTTTCATATCCCACCTTGTCAATAGTAATAATTTAGATGGAATACATCATCTCTTTATTTCCTTGACATAGATAATGAACTGGATCAGTAGATTCACATCAATACCATATTTTTTTTTTGTTTTCAATACACAATATCTATAATAGAAAGTAGTGTTGACTTCTTTTCATATATACATTATTATATTATACATTTTTCCTTTATTTATAAAATGATGATTTTTTATATTATTAATATTGAAATACCATGATATCTAGAGACATGATCTTCCCAAAAACATCTTGTATCAACTAGTATTCTAAAATATTTCACTTCATTATTCAAACTATTTGACAATAACCATTAAAAAACCTCTATATTTCATGTCTATTAATGATTACAAAATCTTCACATTTTAAAATCCTATAATAATTGGGTAGTGATCTTATAAATATCTTCTAATTTATTTCTCTTTTAATATCAACATGAATCATATATTAGTCACTATCCTAGGATATTTTTTAATTTATGATGATCATAGGATCATATAACATTAAATGATCTTTTATTTTAGTATGATATAGAGACATTTTATCCTTTCATTTTCATTTTCCTCACTTGTTACTCCTCAAGAACCTCCTATTAATCAATAAACGTCATACATAGGCTTTATATGTTACTAATTTCAACTGTAAAATCCTTTTATGTATAAAATTATTACAATTGCATATCAACTTAAAAATATTAAACATGATCGAAATGTCTTATATACCATATTATATTGTTTCCTTTTCAGTATTTATAGAATAACTATATCAGTGAGCATACTTATTCTTCTACTAACCCATATATAGAATAATATGGTGATTATGTATTAATTTATTTTGTTATATTTTCTATATTTTAACATTCACAATATCATGTTTCTTTCATATTCACTGATAGAAACTATATATCAATAAATATTATTATGTAAAATAAAAAATATATAAAATATCATATTGTAAACACCCATTGATGTTTCCAATTATTCAGCTCTAACTTAGGTCTATTTTTACGGATAATCCTATGAAAACCATGTGCATTACAAAATTATATAATACATTACAAATTATTCTATTCTGGGTAAAGAAAAAATATATTACTTATATAATCTAAACTTCATCGAATATTAGATGAACATCTCAAAACCATCTTTCATAATCTTTAATCAGCTTCAAAAAATTATCAAAACCTCAAAAAAATTCTTAACTACTTCCAATAGACATCCATATTTTTTGAAAAAATATACAGTTTTCCTTCAACAATTCCATGGGTTCCTTAAGCCCTATATCTATATATTTTTCAAACTCCAAAACCTACACTAAATTTTATCAAACCCTAACCTCTATCAAAGTGGAATTTCATTACACCACGCCACTAGATAATGATTTTTTGAGATATTCACATCCCTTTGTTATGATAAAATTATTGATAGGGGATTTAGATGCTACCCCTAAATCCATAAAATACGTTCTTCCACATTTCATGAAAAACATAAATTTTGATGCAAAATTGTTATGAAATTGAATTTTATTCCTTTCTACCCCATTGAAAATAGAATCAAAGTTAATGTAGGTAATTACAAAGATCAATGAGTTAGAGGGAAAGGATAAACATGCATATATATGCTCAAACATTAATATATATCATTGAGAATAGTTTAGCGAATTAAATCAGCATGATTTTGAAGAAAATCAAAGGTTTTTTATGACTCTATGTTTATTATCAAAATCTGAATTTGGATATGATAATTAATAGATATTCACATCCTTGAATTGATAACATTTTTCTAAATTCAATGGATCTCAATGTTTTTCTAAAATTTATCGACACATTGGGTATCAATAACTCTCTTTTTGGAAACATGATAAACTAAAAATAGTTTTTATAAGTCACTATTCTAATTATGTGTATTTTTTATGCCCTTTTGTTTTACAAATGATACAATGATGTTCTTATGACTTATTAATCATATAATTCAATGATAAAGAGACTCTTTCTATTTTGTATTTTTGGATGATATTATAGTGTATTTCTGAACACAAAAAGAGCATCAAAAAAACTTAGATATTGTATTGATATTTTTAAGTGAACATAGGTTATATAAACAATTATGTAAATGATATTTTAAGATACAAGAAGTTTTATTCCATGGTTATGTCATTTATTAGAAAGTTGTATCAGTATAACGAACCAAGATAGATGTTTTTCTTTTGTGAACCACAAAAAAATGTATTTGAGATATATTATATTTTGGGATTATCATGTTAATTTTTTCACTTTTTTGGGGACATTACAATACTCATATTTCCTATAACAATTCTCATAAAAATAGAACTTCATTCCACTGGAGTGATGATTTTAGAAAATCCATTTGGTTATTAAATCATGTCTAAATTATTCACCAGTTCTTGTCCTAATGAATATTTGGAAAGGTTATGTTGGTTTGATATGATGCATCTAGATCATGAAAATGTTTTTCTCTCATTAAATTAGATCATGTGATATCTTATTGATCATGATATTTTTTAATTCATGAAAATAATTTCAAGAACTATGATTTAGAATTATATATGGTAGTGAATTATTTAAAAACACTATTTTTTATCTCATAGGATAGAAATTCACTATGTTCTCCATTCATAAAAATTTGAAAAACATATTTTAATAATGATATTTGAACCTTAAAAAAATTTCTGGTTTGAATATCTCTAGATGTTGACCTTTTACTTTGTTAATACTCCCATCATATTGAATTTTTTGGAAGATTATTTTTTTATAAAGTTATACAATATATTATATAAAGAATCTTGTGATCAGGGGTAGTTTATTGGAATGAATGTGGATATACATTTGGATTAGACTAAGAAAAATGATTTTTTAGCTTCCTATCTTGTAACAATTATACCTAAATTCATTGTACATGTTAAGGATGATTGATGATTAGATTGTGATTTCCTTACCATTACATAAAAACATTATTTTGGGGAGACAATTGAATGATGGAAACAAGATGGGAACTCTTTGTTTCCGTTTCATGATAAAATTTTCATTTTTATCTATATCCATGAGATAATACTCCATATTTTTCACCACTCCAAATTGGTTTTTTATCATAAATACAAAATATATATCAGACATTGGGAACTCATTTATGGTGGGAGAAAAATTAATGTGGAGGAGTATATCTCAAAGATTACTCAATTTTATGAAGGTCATCGATGTGCACCAACAACCACCTAGTATGTTACAAACTTTACATATATCTATCTTTAAATAAGAGCACATAAATATTTTTTTTCACAATTTTACCAGGAATAGTTTGGAAAAAATATTCCATATAGGCAATTATGGATTGAACATATATTCATCTCACTTAATCTCAATTAATGAATCTAATAAAGTATAATACATATAAAAAATCTATATTCAAGAGGGTATAAAGTTGTATGGAATACCAGTTTTGAGTATCTTTGATCAATATACTCATTTTACCTATCATATTTTATTCTATTTATAGAAATTTTTAGGTACCCAATTAACAATAATCATATATTATCATCCTAAAATGAATATATTTTTAAGGCTCATTGGAGGACCACATACCCATATTATATTTCTCATGTAATCAAAACTATTAGTTCTTAATACACATGGATAAATTTAAAGCATTTTAATGTCTTCTTTTTTTGTATCTACTATGTTGGGTAGAGACCAAGGAACCTTCTATATTGGTAACAAACCTTGTTCAGGAGCTGACTGATAAAATTAAAATTATAATGAAACGAATGGTAATGTCTTATAGATTTCAGAATTCTTATAATAATTTTTGTATCTAGTTGTTATCATTTGATGTGGTAGATCATTTGTTTTTAAACATAACTCTAAGGAAAAATCATCAATGTTTGGGTAAGCAATGTAATGTTTTTTTCATGATATGGAAACTATTTTAAAATATTTGAATGGATCGAATATATTGATTATAGGTTGTCTTTAAGACCATGATTTAGTTCCATAAATAATGTATTTCATATATCTCAATTAAATAATTACTTTCCTTTTCTGGACCATGTGATTTTGGTGAGATCATGTAAAACATGAATCAGAAGCTAAATTTTTTTAATAAACATTGTGTACCTCAGTTTGAGTTTTATGAACAAAAAGAGAAAATCTAGAGAAACATGTAAAAACTATAATTAAATATGTGTAAAATTTTCCAAAAATCTCAAAATAACTAGAAATTTATAGCATTACATAATTAGGAATACAAATGGTGGGAATAATGTAACACCCCTAGTCTAAAGTAACTTCCATTTTCTCCTACTATTAAATCCTTTTATGGGGTTTAATTGGGTTCAGGGAGACTTAGTGATATTTATTGGAGAGTTTTAAAAAAATAGATTCACTATAGGAAAGAAAAAACCATGGTGGAAGGCATGTTCTGATTGAAGTGTTCTTTTGCAACATGGAGAGACCAAAATGGTTAGTTGTTGGTCATGGTCAGGTTTATGAAACCTGGAGAGAAACATAGTGAAATAAGGATTTAAGGGACTCACCACATCATGGTCAAGGTCATGGTGGAAAAATAGAAGGGGTTATTTTGTGTAATAATCCATAGTGGTTGGTTAAGATTCCCAGCTTTGGTCTTAATCTATTAAAAAACCATAGTCATTATGACTTCACAGGGCTATGGTGATGGTCAAACCCAATTTGGGAACTGTTATATCACACACTGATCATGGGGGAGGTGTGATTTTTTTATTTATATTCATCTTAGTAGGGGTCTAAATGAGGTTTCTAGCTATAAATATCATCTTATAACCCTTTTATTTTCATCAGTATAGGGATTTTAGATCTTGTGGTTCAGGATGAGACTTTAGAAGAATTCATACTATCCTTTTTTGGATTTATTCTAAAATAATATTATCGGTGTTTTAGTATTTTTATCTCTCCCATTTTTTGGTCTCCCTCAATAAAGGTGGGTGGATTCTCTAGCACTCCATTTTTTTGGAATTGGAAGGATCTTATTTCTAAACTATTTTGCGATGATTTTCAATAAAAAAACCCTTGTTGTACATCAGTCTAAAAATCATATGTCCCTAGGATTTTTATGTTATGTAATGCATGATTCAAAAATATATTTATTTATAGAATGAAATTTGTTTCTCAATGATTTTATAAAAATCAAGGAATGTTTTGGTTTTAAAAAATAATTATAAATACAGTCTTGGAATAGATGGTGGTGTGGGTTCATATTTCGTTGTATGGGGCCATTTTGGTATGAACATAGTGCACTGTGCTCGACATGAGGAACATTGGTATATAACCAGGTGATGGTTTAGTGATGTATAGATTATAGATCACATGTATTGGGTTTTAAATTCAACATGAATGTGGGTTTTTGTGAGAATGAAGGTTGAGTATTACAGGTGGAAATAAAGAATGAAAATTGTTATTTATTTAAATTTTCTCTAAAACTGGTTACTTATGGAAAACTATTTTGATATTCATGAACTCTATTTTATATAAACTACAAGGTCACCTGTTTTTTATCCTAGTGTAATGGGTTGTAATGTATCTTAGGGAAATATAATTGTGTATTAATACTCACCCATTATATATTCACTTTAGTTTATATGAATACGTTGTCTTTCATGCCACATGTAAAGGAAAGGTCTAATTTTTTACTAGTAGTTCTTGATGATGTTTCTTCCTCGTTTTAGTTCTCAAAGCTCATTGTTTACCTCATGGAGCCATTGGAGTGATTCCACATCGATGTTTCTTTATAAAATATCCTTAGGTTCTTTGGAGTTTTTTGTTACACATTTTAATGGTTACTCTGGTATTTTTTTTATCTGTAATTTGAGCTTTATTGTTTATAATCATGCATTATATAGTTGGTTTGACTGTTTAAATTTTTTATGGATAGGTCATATGATTTCTAATTATAAAATAACCCCCCAATGTTAGGTAATACTTTTAAATTTATTTTCATCCATTACTGTCTTGGGGATTCCACCAATGGTTAGTGAAACCTACGACCTACCCCAAGAAAAAGGTTTTGCAAGGATATTAAATAAATCATTTAAGGGAGTAATTAAACCTAGTAAAACTCACTAAGATCTCATTCTCAACTAAATAATAAACCATGAATACCATAATTTATTGTCCTACAAAATGTTCACATGGTTATTCATTTAGTTTGTTTTGATTAAAATTTTAGAAAATACAAACATATAATTATTAATTCAATAAATGACATATATATATATATATTAATTATTATAGGTATTTTGAATTTTTTGGAATTTATTTTTAATTTACTTTTAAAGATTTTACTTCATTAAATGGGATCATTTTTTTAAATATTTATTGATAAAATTCAAAAAAATAGTAAATCAATATTCAATTTAAATGAATTGGGAATAAAATCATCCAGTATTACATTTAATATTTTTAAAATAATTTTTTGTATAATTTTTACCTAATAGAGAATTATTTATTTAATTATACTAATAGCATATATGAATATATAAAAATATTTTTAATGATTATTACTTGAAATGTGTAATTAAAACATCATTTTTTCTTATCATACATTTTTTTAGAAATTATTTTCTAGGTGTCATCCATACTTATATTAACATTAATTTTCCAATAAAATGGAAAAAATATATTGAATGTTAACTTCCAGAATATAGAATAAATTTAATTTAATTTCTAGACATAAAAATAAATTTCAAAGTTAAAAATTTTGTTACCACAATAAAAAAATGATGTGAAATCAGATAAACTAAGGGGTATCGTCCAAAATTATCACAAAACATTATCATTGAAGCTTTTTATGAGGGAATTATTTTCCTCACATTATCCAATATCTGTTATTTGTCCACTTTTTATCATCTTTCACTAAGATATTTTATTCCTTATCCATTAAGAAAATATTGTTTTAAAAAATTCCACTCAAGACCATATATAAAAGGAACCCTTCTCTAGCCACTTGAATAAACAAATTTCAATTGATTTTGTCCTGAATACAGGCCCAAATTATCACCATAAAATGATTACCTCGCAATTTTTATTCTATTATCCCATTAAGAAGTCCAAATCCTTCAATTCATTGATTTTCTCTATGAGAACATTCAAGTATTCTATATAAGTGTTTTCCCTTTTATAATGATTTTTCTTAATATTCTTTATCCATGTCCTCTTAAATATAATTTATAAATTTAATAACATGATTTTTAAAGAGTTATTATCCTATAAAGGTGATATTATATCTATAAAATAACATATTCTTATTCATTCATTCATTATAACGCATTCTTATTTAGGTCAGTTATACCACCTTTATGAACGATGCTATATTGGTTATATCAGGAATGAATGGAAAACATAAATAATATAATAATTATCTAATAATTATGATCTATTTTTTAATAATTATATAATGTAAATATATATTCTAATATTGAATAATAAAATAAAATCATTTTATTGAATCAAAATTCATAAAAACATGAGATTTTAACTACTCCTTACGAATTGTAACCCTAACTCCAAAAAAATTTCATTGGAATTCATCACTATTTCAAATCCAAAAAATTAAAATATTTATCAATTTTTCATTAGATTAAAAAATTATCAACGATCAAATATTGGAACTGTGAAATTGATTCTACCAAAGAATAAATGGAACAATTGACACCCGAATATTAACTTCAATAAAGTGTAATTAATAAATTGTCAATAAGAAGTTATAAATTATTGGTGTAATGTAAAATAAATAAATAAATGGTTTTAATATATATTAAAAATAAATATAAATGTATTATATAGATGGTTTTATCATGTTCAACCAAGAAAGAATCAAAGGTAAGCATATTTTAACACAAACTTTTATCTTTGAGTCATAATTATTTGTCATTGACTATATTATTATATGTTTGAGGTTATCTAACCATTGCCTTTAGAATAATAGTTTTTTATCAATTATTAGGGAATTAAGATTTTCTTTCAAGATTATCTTCTTTGATAGATATATTTCTTCATAAAAATATGACAATGTTAGAATAATTTTCATTCTCTCTATTTGATCTATCTCTTCTATATCCATAATGATTTTCTTCAACAAAAAAATTTCCTATGTTAAAATATAAATATTTATTATCTCTTCAACCATTAATATTTATATTTATCTCTTTTAAAAAATAAATTTTATAACACTTTCATCAATGTGGGTTTCTTTAAATCTGAAAACAATTCATAAAAAAGTTTTTTATCAACATTCATATATATATATATATATTCTATATTAGAAAAAAAATTATTTTTATTTACCTTTTTATCATTTATTGTTTCTATTATTTTCATATATTTTATTTTTTTCTTAGTTTTCTTGATAAAACTGTTGGGGATAACAATTTTCAAAGTGACTTAAAAATTTATTTTTACAACATTGTAACACATACTTCAATAAAATTATTCTTATGACTATGATTAAATTTTCATATCTATTTCTAAAATATATATTTGTGATGTGTTTATTTTCATATAAAATCCATTAAATTCTCTTATGTTATATATTTATTTATTTGATTTAATTTTGTGTTTCTTTTCATCAAGTTCCTTATTGATTTATATTTGACACTTAATGAAAATGTTTATTTATCCACATTCTCTTTATGGGGACATAAATAATCTACATAAGATTAATTTAATGTGTCACGAATAAGTATTATTTATCATTGGGTGATTAGTGGATATAATATATTCCACCAATGGATTATTTAATGTTTTATATCATATGAGATAGTGATGTTATGTATAGACGTGACAACAGTTAGAGATGTTCACAACATTATGCATGTTCATGATTGTTGTTAGCTATGTTAACAACATTATGAGTGGATGTGGTTGTTGATATATATGTTCAAAAAATTATTCATGGGAATGATAATAGTTATCTATGAAAAAAGCATCACACGTGGACATTATTATTGTCATTTATTCTCATAATTTTTTGATTTTTTATGTTTATATTTGTGTCACATGCCTATATCATTCCCCGTGGTTAATTATTTTTGTACCATGTTCTTATCTTGTAATAGAATGGTATTTATTATGCTTTAATCATGATAATTTTTAGGTTATATTATTTTTAACCAAGACTTGTAAAAAAAATCATACTACCTTGTTTTTCTTTCATGTTTTTCAATATATTTCATGTTTTATCACATATTTATCATATAATCATATAAAATGAATCATATATTTTCCCTTAATTTTCACTAGATATCACTCCTAATGTTTTCTCATTTACCAAGGTAAATATATTTTGGGATATGATTATGTGGAAGTTTGCTTTTGATATGTTATGGGATATGTTGAACCAATAATCTTTAATAACACATTTAAATAAATAGTCTCCAAAGACACTAAAAATTTTAATTATTGGTATATATATTTATTTATGGGCTTCAATTTTAAAATTATAAAAATTATTTAATGAATTTTCATATTAAACAGAAGTCATTTCGTTGTGTAACTCATTAATTGATATGTACACCTTTTTTATATAGTATAAAAAATGAATCAAATCATTTCAAAAATTCATCATTAGTTTCATAATAATGGTTGAGTCTTCTAGAGTTTCTCTAAGACCCCTTATATAACTAAAAATCTCTTTCACCATTATAAAATAGTCATCAATAATCCCATTATCAACCATTATAATAACATCAAAATATTATTTACATATTTTTTAGTTCATTTTCTTTAACATTGATATTCCATTCAAATCATTTCATAATAATATTCAAGATCTCTTTCATATTCTTTAGTCCTATCAACATTGTGTATAACTTGTTAGATAAGGACTTCAAAATTTCATTCCATGATTTTTTATCAACATAAATTTTTATTTTATTGGTAAATATTAAGGTAGAATCACTCTCTAGTTGTTTAAGACCCAATAAAATAGCACTAAAATATTCTAGTTCTTTTTAATACAGATAAGTAAACATATTATTACTCTATACTTTAAAATTAACTCCATAAAATATAGTAAAACATCTAATGATAAAAGAATTCATATTTTCCATCCATTCATATAATAATTATTTAATATTTTATAGGTGCTGGTTAGCTCTGATACCATATGATGTGCCCATGAAAATAGTGATATATCTCTGAGAAGGTGGGATGAATAATTGATAATCACTTTATAAAATATTCCTTGAAGTTAAACTCTATGGTGGGTTAATTTTTAAATTTATTCCACTTAAATATCATTATCACCCTTATACAACTTAGATAACACAACCTTAACATTCATACATATAACATAATTTTACATGGATATGAATTATATATCATAATAAATGACACCTCATCACATAAAAAAATTAATTAATTTGATATTAGATAAAAAAACTAACTAATTTTTTTAAAAACATTATTATACATCCTTAATAAATAATCTTCTCAAGTCATACTATTCTAGGAACATCATACATATTGATATTTTTCATTACCTATGTAGTGGTATTATGATAAGGGTTGAGAACAAATTTTTATTTAGGGTGAAAAATTAATATATAAATGAAATACCATTATTGATAATTGAATGAACAATTTTTTTTGGTAAAATAATCAATATCCTTGAAAAAACATAATTGATGATCATACCCAATAAAGTAGTTATCCTAAATCCCGATTCATGGCATATGTATTTTTATAAAACATGACATGAGTTATCAGACTATGGAAACATGATTCAATAATCAATATCTATGGAGAATAAAATTTTATTATGGAACAAACACAATCATAGGAGAACCATAATATTTTAAACATAATTAACCAAAAATCATGATCAGATATAGATTAATAAACATACCTAACCACAGTCATTCCAATGGATTGATTTTTAAATATATTTAACTATAATATTTTTTGTTCAAAGTGTTGAGAATATAGAATTTTGAAATCATTTATAAAAACTGAATAATAAACAAAGATATCTATAATCAGGTCCATATACAACATTTTTAACATAGGTAACAACATTTATTTCCATATAAAACATTTGTAATATAGCTAAGAACAATTATTTCATATATAATATTATGAAAATAACTAACCACAATCATTTACAAGAACAACATCATTACCTCATGGGATATAAAGCTTTACCAAATGTATTGGAGGGATATATTAGTAACACTCTTTTCATAATTATATATTATACATAAGTTTTATATGAACATTCATGCATTCAAAATTTCAGCAAAGTATAATAAAAACATAAGAAAATTTTTATTATCAACAATATTTATAAAATACATGACCATATTCCATAAAAAAAATAAGGTTGATTTTATTACTATATAATATATATTTAAATTCATAGTAATCATTAAATAATGTTCACACACATGAAAAAAATTAGTCGTATTTGAAAAATTCATTGAAAAATAAAAAATAAATACATTTTACTTTTTAATAAAAGTTATTTTAAATTTATGTAATTTTTATAAAATTAGTTTTATAAAAATAATTATATGCTGAATATTATTTACTTTTTAAATCCTTGAAAAAATATAATGGAATCTTTAAAAAGAAAAATAAAGAAAATAGTTTGAAGAAGAAACTATATATAAAACGCTAAAATATTTCATTCACACTTTTAGGAACGATAGTTAATTTCAATTGAAAATATCTTTAAGTAATCATATAATTAATGATAATTTAATCCATTGGATCATACAAAAAACATTGACATGGAGGAGATAATTTGTTGATCAGATATATAATATAATGTTGGCTCTACTTATAAGCATACTTTGGGTTGAATTATGTTCCGAATAGTGGTGAAATGGTTAGGAAACATCGGAACCCAAGAAATAAATAGAGGAGAATAGTATAGAATATTTTTTATAGATATATAATATATAATTTCCCCCAATTTAATTTTAAGAATAGAAAATCACAATTTAAAAGGGATATTCAAAACAAAACCTTATGAAATTCATAACATTTGAATTTAAATACCTCCAACTTGATAAAATTAAATGGAAGGTTAAATACTATGAATAAAAATAAAATTTTGAAAATTTTTGTTAAATCTACATCATGTACACTATATAATTAAAAATAGGATCATAATATTGAATTTTTCTTAATATAGTGAAATTGAAAAAAGTGATCCTTACATGGATTCACACTTGGTTAGACATGATCTATATTCTTGTATTGTCAATTTAGAGTTATTATACTCTTATATCAGAACAATATTTATATATATTTTACTTTATACTATTAACTTTTAATTTTTTATTACCTATTTATCAATCATTGTTTATAAAAATTAATATCCAACAGTTTTTTGTTTCTTTTTATCTATGATAATTTTGTTACGAAGGTTCTAGTCCTTGATCCTTGACCATGGGTTCATTACCACCATAAATTTCATAATTAATTACTATATTTTTTATATAGTTTTGGATTAAATTATTCCTTTTATGTATCTATTGGTGATGGGTTGCATTGAATACTGAAAATTTTCAATTTCCGTAATGATTAAATTAACAATGGAACTGAATTTAAAGGTAAATAAACATTATAATTTTACCATTATAGAATAATGAAATCATATTAAATCGATAAATATTATTTAATATTTCTATTATCTATGTTTTTTTCTCATTCATCATGTAAATTTTATTGCATAGTTCATGTAGGTTGTAAAATCATCCCAAACAAGAACGCGTTATAATGAATGAATGAGTATGTACATGTTATTATATAGTAAAAATATCAATTTTGTATAATCTTAATGATTTCAAAAATATTTCATTAATCCATTGATTCATATTTAAGAATTGGTGGATTAAGAATATAAATAATAATAACTATGTATAGGATAACACTTACCTGGAAGACTTGAATATTCTCTAAGAGATCCTATAGGAAATGATGGATTTGGGAATTATTATTACCAAAGGATACCAAATTTTATAGATTATTTTTATTGAGATAATTTTGGAATGGATTGGAGAGAAAACTAAAGGAATGTTGTGGTCTTATTTGGGTATTGGATGGGTCCTTTTATAGGCTATCCTAAGTGGAATTTTCATAAATAATTATTCCTTATTAAATAAAGAATGAAATTTTTTATGGAAGGTGGATCCAAAGTGGAGAAATAATTAAAATGGTATTTGGGGTGGTTTATCATTCTCTCATTAACCCATTTTGGTAAGAAATTTTGATATATTATAGGTGTTTTCCTATTAGTGAATTATTTTTTAATCATTTTTCTTTTACTGTGGTAACTTAATTTTTACCTTAGTGGAGAATTTTTATACCTAATAATGATATTTACCCAATTATTATTTTGTACATACTAATTAAAAATATATAATAAATTTTTTTTAATTAAATTTAATGAAGTGATAAAAAATATTTTTAATATAATAATTAATAATGTAAATAATGTTTTTAAGAAAATGTTAATTTTAAGCATAAAAATCATCTATATTAATTTCAATAATGACTCGATATTTTACTGCAAATCCCTTTAAATATTTTAAATAAAATATTTATGTTTAGTCATAGAGTTTGTAAGCATTTTTTATTGTTAAAGATCCCTACTATTAAAATATTGAATTTAATATTTTTTTGATCCCTCGGGTATCAATTATCGAGAATAGGTTTTTTCCTTTTGAATAGAGTCTTATATAGTGAAATTGAGACTCAATTTTCATCCAAATTGTAGATTCATCTATAGGGGAAATGTTCATTCTTCACTTGGTTCCATGGGTGTTTATAGTCACAAGTCTATTAAAAGTTATTAATTGATTAAAAAACTAATTAATTAATAGAATTATTTATTTGATCTATTTAATCCTCTATATAAAAAAATCCATCTCTAACATTCTGTTTTACTCCACCAACCTAGGACTTATGAGGTAGTATCATGAGGTGAGGAAATGGTGTGTGTGATCAAGGAGGATTTGAGGGGTTGATGAGTGAACACTATCAGGAATCACAATGATACCTATTCTAATCCATTATTCATTAAATATTGAACAACTTTTTTATGTAAGGTTTTGTTACTAATTATTTTCATTGTTATAATTTATTTTAAATTAATGAAAAATTATTTTTTATTTTATTTTAAATTATTATAGACATAATGGTTTAGAATCTTTGAATTATCCATAAATAACTCAGCTTTTGTATAGTTTTTTCTACTATATTAATAATTCAATAGTGATCGATGTTTCAAACATGTATTAGAAACCACTTAATCCCACTTGTGATGTTTAGTCACTTCCTCAAACATTTTTTCATGATATATTTATCATCCTTCAATTTTCATATTAGTTTATTTAATTTTTTACTGAATTTGTGAGTGGTTATATTCTAGCATCCAAATATACATTTTTTTAAACCAATGATATAATAAAGAGAATTAATAATGATAGGGTAATGATGATTGATGACGGGGATTGATAAGTGGGTGTGACTCCTTGGTACCTGAGTGTGGTAGAGGATTGGTGAAACATTGAGTATGAGGTTTTGATTATCGAATCTAATAGATTTTGTATGAAAATAAATCATCAGAGAGACATAATTCATAGAATTAAATATTGGTTTTGTTAAAGTCATGATTAATGGAATGAATGGAGGTGAAATTGCAAGGTACAAAGGAAAGTTATAATCTAATTCAAGTAATGACTACATGGAATGTAGTTCACAGGAAGACATGTTTTTTATTTTTCATGTGTGGGGATATTTTTTCAAATGGAGTTAAATATCACACACTATGTGACTTAAATAATGTGTTTTGTGACATCATATAAATAGAATAAAGTGTATAGGGGTTGGATACCCATTTGTGTTTTTAATCATACATTCCATGTGGGTTAATACCACACCACATGTTCTGATGGAACACAACATAGTTCTCCCTAGTTGTATGCATCGATTAACTAATTGGAGAAATACATCATTATTAATATATCACACATCATGTAATTATTCCAAACATAGTGACTTGTTGTATCTCCTTTCTTAGAACTCATATTAGGGTGTGAGAATAGTCCATTCATATTTTTTCTCTTTATAGAATGTCATGGTGGAGTTTACTTCGATATCAGAGTTGAGAATTGAGGGGATGTAAAAAGATTATTCTCTTTAGAATATGATATCCAATTAAATGACTTAGTCATGATATTTATAGAGATATTAGGGTTTTTAAACCAATTAAAATGTGATAATGTAAGGTCATGGGGCTCCCATATCATTTATATATTTAGGAATTTTACTCCCTACCCCTCCCCCCAACACACACACACACACCTTGGAAGTGGGTCTTCTCACTTTGAAGTCATTACTACCCCATGTAAGTGAATAGTATGGGTGTGGTTCCTTCACCTAGGTCCATACTACCTGAATAATTATATATCCTTTGGTGAGGAATGACTCTCCAACTATAGTTTTGAAGATGATTCATGGATTTCTAACATGGCTAGTCCAAATTCATAGAGTTTCATGTTTTTTTACCAATATAAATATATAAATAAATATGTCTCATCCAATGCATTGAAATATTAATTTCAAGAAAATATTGTTTCATCAATTCCTTCAATCTTGATTTTTTTATGATCTGATTAATATTTAGATATTCCTTTATGGGTTTTGATGTTTCCAACCTGGTATGTATATAATCACCCCTTCATTGGTAAATTTTTTCTCACACCTCATATCTTATATAGATGACATGATATTTGGTGGAATGGGTTTTAGTAGAGATTTGTGATATTTAGTATTGGTGACAGAAGATAATGATTAGATTTGGAGTGTAAGAAGGGACCTTCATCTTTTTATTCATTAGGTTTGGATTCCCTTTTACTATAAGAAGTTTATTTTTATCCTTTCATCATAAAATATTTATTTTGACACTTTGGGATAATTATATATTTTTATATGAATTTATTTTCATTATAGTGGGTTCTATTACTATCCTAGATTATTATGGAAAGTATGTGTTGAGCCCAGGATATGTTTAGTTTTGATTATTAACATTAGAGAAGAAATTAAGTTGATGTGATTATTGGTTTGAATTTTATTTCAATAATTTCATTAATATATAATTGTATATTAAATATAGGTTATTTTTTCATTTAAGGGTTTATAGAGTGTTTCAAGGTATTTTTAATAGGTGTTGAAGAGTTTGGAACAAATCTATAATTTTTTGAGTGTTTTTCTAGTATTTATTTTGAGGAACTAGAAAAGTAGATAAGTATATTATGTTTGACTTTATTTTAATATTCATATGATGTTTCTAAGTCATATAGACATTTATATATATATTTATACCTTTTATAAATTGGTATATAACTTTTCTATATTATATGAATTTTCTTGTAATCCATTTAGATTCAACCGTAAAATAGTTAGTATTATAAAATATTTTTTTTGATAATGTATGATGTTTTTTTAACATCCCGGTTCTGGAAGCCACCCAGAGGGGCCCTGTACCCGGTTGGTCACATGACCTCAATCGTATTTCCCCGAATGCCAGAGGCTGCCGACTAGCAGCGAGGTCCTTGGGTGTGAAAATGGGGAAACTATTCCCTCATTGACAGAGTACATAGCAAAAAAGAGAAATAATAAACAATAGCGGAAGCAGTAAACAATCCACACACAAGTGAACAGCGGAAGACTAAAACAATAAACAACTGGAGTAAATATATAAATGAAATAACGTGTGATACATATGTCTAGGAAATCATCCAAAAAAGTAACAATGATGAATATAGTACTAGACCAAAGTACAAAAGAAAAATAGATAAGAAAATCCTCAGCATCGCAAGCCTCATCTTGGTCACATGCTCTCCTGCTCTAATGTAAGTCAAGTACCTGAAGTAGAAGGGTACTTTCCCTTGTCTATTCCTACAAAAATATAATCTGTTTCGGCCCAAAAGCATGAACCAAACAGTGTGTGAGACTAAATCCCAATAGGGAACCACCCGAAGATTTGTGCCTAACAGTCAGTGAGTATATGGCAGGTAAAGTACAGTAAACAGCAAATAATAAATAGTAAGCAGTAACCAGAAAAACACAGCAGTAAGCAATCCACAAAATCAAAAACCAGCACTGAAGCAAACAGATAAACACAAACAGGAAACCCCCTGGGAAATACTCACAACCATCCCCTCTGGTCCTATCCAAAAAGTACCAACAACCCTCTGGAAAATACACACAGCCTAACCCCTCTGGTTTTGTCATATGAAATTATGAGACTCTCTAAGGAAGCTCACTCAGTCAATTCCCCTTATAGTCTAAGGTAGTCGGGGACTCTCTGAGGAAGATGACGCGGTCTAATCACCTTATATCCCCAAGATCTAGAGACTCTCTGAAGAAGAACACTCATTCAATTCCTCTTATAACCTCAGGTCTATCATAGACTCTCTGAGGAAGCTCACTCGGTCAACTTCTCCTATAGCCTAGAATGGTTTAAGGAATTAAACAAAATAAACAAAGACCCTCTGAGGAAGCTCACTCGGTCTATCCTCTCATGGTCTATAATATCCAAGACTCTCTGGGAAGCTCACTCGGTCTATCACATGTAGTCTATAAGCTCATGAATTTATGAGGAATCCTACTCGTTCCACCCTCCTATAGTCTATAACATCCAAGACTCTCTGGGAAGCTCACTCGGTTTATCCCTTATAGTCTATAATATCTAAGACTCTCTGGAAATCTCCCTCGGTCTATCCTGTATATCCTAAAGCACCAGGTTCCCACGACTCCATGCTAATCAATGCATAGTAATGCTATATGGCCAAAGTAAACCTACAGAGCTACATGGCTAACCAGTCTATAGCTTAATAATCATGTCAGGAAAACAAGGCTCCATCCTACAGTCACTAGGCATAGAAATTAGGTACAACAACCAAAGTCAGAACAAGACCAAAGGTCATAAACAGAACATTCATGGGAAAACATCCAAGAATAGCAATTATCCTCATATATAATCAAAAATTTCCTCTACATAGTCATACAAGAAAGGAAGGAAAACAACAGGGGTAAAAAAGTAATCACACAATACCCCATTCACGAGTATTGGTGGAAATTGCACATAAAACTCAAATACACTGAATGGAAAGGCACAAACCACCTACCTGGATGCTAGGAGATCGAAATACTTGAACCATGAGGCTTGAATCTCCTTATAACGTCGAATATCTGAGAAAACACCCAAAATTCTCAACCCATGATATCTTGAGGAAGAGGCAAAATCATGGAATGAAACTCAATAATAAGGAAGAACTTACCATTTTAGTTCGAACGTAATCGACGACTGTCGAATCGGAGAACTGATGGAGGTTCGGGGGCTCAGAGAAGTCTCGGCACCTTATGGCTTCTATCGGTAAAACGAGACCTAGAAGAAGATGTTTATGTTGATCAGATGCGACCCCAGTGCATTTAAAGAAAAAAAGAAAAATACAAAGCATGTAATTTTGAAGTACACTGCATGTACTTGGTTTTTCCATACTCCGCTTTAAGCGGCCTCCACATCGCCTCTACACACCATGTGTGTGGCCGGGACATGGCCAGCACACAGCCTTATGTGGCATCAATGTACACAGCGTGTACTTATAAAGTACATGGCATGTATTTTGAAAATTTCTAGATTCTCATTTTTTTCTCTAAAACTCCATAAAAGGGAAAACATACCTGATAAGAAGTTCCTGGTTCTTACAAACTTCCCCCCTTAAAGAAATTCGACCCTGAATTTCCCTAGTGAGGCATAGAAGAAGAAACCCTGAATAACTTCGGCCACTATGATCATACATCGGCCTCCCTCTCCCAAGTCTCGTCCTATACTCGCTCGTGCTACCAGATCACCCATTCTAGAGGAACAAACTGGCCACGAAGAACCTTCGCATTGTGATCGACAATTCGGATAGGATGCTCTTCAAAAGATCCATCCACCTCGAGCTCAACCTCCTCATGTTGAAAGATATGAGACGGGTCTAAAAAGTAATGATAGAGCTGAGAAACGTGGAAGACGTCATCTATATCCCAGTACCTCTGAGATAACTACAACCAATAGGCAACTGGTCCAACTCTCTCCAACACCTCAAATGGACCGACATACCATGGTTAAAGCTTACCTTGTCTCCTAATCCTCTTGTGTCCCGGCCTCGGTGTGACATGCAGGAAAACCTGATCCCCGGCCTCGAACTCCAGAGGTCGTCTCTGCTTATCAACACAAGACTTCTATAGAGACTTTGTTGTATCCATCCTCTTCTAAATCAACTCTATCTACTCTAAGGTCTCCTGAACAATATGAGTTCATAGCAAAGTAGCCTCTCCTGCCTCCAGCCAGCATAAAGGTGATTGGCATGGCCTACCGTACAAGGCTTCGTAAGGTTCCATCTAAATAGTCACCTGAAACCTGTTGTTGTAGGCGAACTCTACAAGAGGTATATGCTTCTCCCAATAACCTAAAAAGTTAATAATGCAAGCTCATAGCATATCCTTTAGCACCTGAATCATACGCTCAGATTGGCCATCTGTTTGGGGATGGTTTGCTGTACCCAAAAGTACATGTTTACCAAAATCCTTCTGAAGCCCCTACCAGAACCGAGAAGTAACACACACATCCCTTTCTGAAACAATGGAGTGTGGAACTCCATGTTTATGTATAATATCACATATTTAAAACCGTCCTATATCATCAACACTGAAGGACTCGTTGATCGGAAAGAAGTGAGAAACCTTTGTAAGTCTGCCGATGACTACCCAAACAACATAATTCCCTCGAGGTGACCTCGGCAACCCGGTCATGAATTCCATCGCAACATCGTTCCATTTCCACTCAAGGATGGGTAAATGATGTAAAAGATCTACCGGTCGCTGATACTCCACATTCACCTGCTAACAAGTACAACACCTCATGACGAAACCAACAACATCCCTCTTCATACCTAGCCACCAATACTGATGGTGTAGATCGTGATACATCTTGGTGACGCCAGGATGAACATCCCAAATTAAGGAATGAAAATCCCGCATCAGCTCCTCACGTATATCTACTAAAACCCATAAAAGTCCCTAGAAATGCAAGATCTCATCCTCACCCACTATCCATCCACGAGGAGGGTCCTCTCCTAACACACTCTCTCGCAGGACTAGGACTTATGAGTCTGATAGTTGTCTCATATATACCTGATCAAGAAGTGTAGAGGTAACAACTACAGAAGTTATAAAGGTTTGACCATGTCTTTCATGCAAAACCTAATGCATCTTAGAGAATATAGCCATAAGTTTCCACTCACTACTGGCCTCCTGAACTACCTGTATCTGATTTCTCATTATTAGTGCATCAATAACTGCATTTCCCTTCCCAGGTGTATAGGCAAGCTCAAAGTTGAAGGACTGAAGATACTCGACCCACCTGTGTTGTCTCAGAATCAAGTCCCGCTGAGTGAAGATGTATTTGAGACTCTTTTGGTTGGTGAAAACCAAAAAGCACTCTCTCGGAAGATATTGTCTCCAATAACATAAGTCATGAACAATAGCTGTTAAATTCAGATCATGCGTCTGGTAGTTCCTCTCATGTGGTCTCAACTACTGAGACCTGTATTAAACAACTCGGTCTCCCTATATAAGCACAACTCTTAGTTCGTTACCCGAAGCATCATAGTAAATAGTATAGCTCTTTCCCGGCTCTGGCAAGACTAGTATCGGTGCTGACGTCAATCTCCCTTTCAGCTCCTGAAAGGCTGACTCACAAGAATCTGACCATAATAACTTCGTCCCTTTCTTTGTCAGACCTGTCAACGGTGCTGCTAAACATTAAAAGTCATGTATGAAGCATCTATAGTATTCAGTAAGCCCTAGAAAACTCTTCACCTCAAAGATATTCTTCAGATTCTCCCAAGATACTACAGCTCTCACTTTCTCTGGGTCTACTGATAATCCTGCCTCTGAGATGAAATGACCCAAGAAGTGAATTTGATCCATCCAAAAGTAGCATTTCGAGAGCTTATCATATAACCGATGCTCTCTCAGTGTACTCAAAATGATCTCAAGATGTGTGGCATGGTCTTGTCTAGTGTAAGATTACACCAAGATTTCTTCCATGAAAACCACCATGAAAGAATCCAAATATGGATGGAACACTCAGTTTATCAGTGCCATAAAAATTGGTGGCGCGTTTGTGAGACCAAACAGTATAACTGTATACTCGTAGAGACCATACCTGCTCTTGAATGTTGTAAGAGGTATATCAGATGGTCTAACACTCAACTGATGATATCCATATCTCAATTCAATCTTTGAGAACACTCGGGCTCCTTGAAGCTGATTAAAGAGGTCATCGATCCTCGAAAATGGATATCGGTTCTTGACCGTCAATTGGTTCAACTTTCAATAATCTACACAGAGTCGAAGGGTACCATCTTCCTTCTATTAAAAAAGGTCATGCAAACCCCAAGGAGAAGTATTGGGTTGGATGAAACCCTTTTCCTACAACTCCTCCAACTTCTTCTTGAGCTCCTCTAACTTAGGTGTAGCCATCCTATAAGAAGGAATGGACATCGTTGCCGCTCCTGGCACGAGCTTAGTCGAGAAGTCTACTCACACTCTAGAGGTAGACCTGAAAATTCCTTTGGAAATACATCTCTGAAACAATCCACCACTGGAGGAAAGTCTAACTGTGAAGTCACCTAGTCATCCAGATAAATACTAGAAATCTCAATTGTGACTCCTCCTAGCCCATGATTCTCAGGTCCTGCTCAACTTTCCTGGACATCCCACTCACCTCTATGAAGGAAGGATTCACCCTCTATTGATATGAAACTCACTCTGCAGTGATAGTAGTCGACGAATGCCTGAAAGGGAACTATCCAGTCCATCCCGAGAATGACATCATAGCTCTTCATCTCTAGGACATAGAGGTCCCATAAGAAATGACACTCTACAGCCTCAAGAGGACACTCTTTGCATTGAATTACGCCAATCTCTCCGGTCCCCAACGGTGTGTCTAGAGTCAGAGTACCAGCAGAGGAAAAGACACAAAGCCCAAGGCTCTCCACAATAGCAACAGATAGAAAGCTATGCGTAGCACTAAAATCAAAAAGAGATGAAGATAAAATAGAGGCTACTATGATCATACCTCGAACTACAGAAGGTCTGGGATCCTGCTCCGGATGGGTCTGCGCAACAGCGAAATTCGGGCCTGTACCGCGGCCCTGCGACCCTGGCTGACTACCCTGAGCTGATCCACTATGTTGTCGCTGGTAACCCGGTGACTGACCACCATGGTCGCGACCTCTACCTCGGCCCGAACGGCCGTAAGAACTCCAGTTCCCTGACTGGTGAGAAACTGGCTATGAATCATTTGAACGTGGGGTCATAGATGAGCCCCTAACACTAGCCGTAGGTGAGAAGATCTGACAAAAACATTGTAGATGGCCCATCTTGCTGAAAGATCAACACTCCATTGGGTCTCTCTATCCCTGAGGCCCAGTATGCCCACTCCTCCCGCACTGGTAGCATACTACCTGGATACCAGAAGATGCACTCTATCGACTCTGATCTCCTCGAGACAGCTCCCAACGGTGCTTCCTGCTATCAGAAGGAGGAACACTAACTCCGGAGGTCGAACCGCCCTGGCTCACTGCCCCAGAATCCAAAAAATTGTGCTCTGTGATCATCCCCTGGTTGACGATAGATGATATCAAATTCAACCTAAAGATTTTCAACTGCGAGCAGATGTCATGCCTCAGACCATCCTCAAATTTCCACGCAAGGAACAACTCATCGCCTCCTAGAATAGGTATGAATCACTGCAGCTCAGTAAAGTGAGACGAGTACTCCATAACAGAAAAATGACCCTGCTCCAGACTCCTAAAATCTCAGGCTCGATAAGCCCTCAAGGTCTCCAGGTATAAGTAATCATAGAAGATTCGTCGAAACTCATCCCAAGTCATACCCTACTGGTGTCTTGGCTATGAGGTCACCTCCCACCACCTCTTGGCGGAGTCTCAGACCATATCAGTCACGAGATTCACCACCTTCAATAGAGGTATCTCCAGATGATCGAAGATCATCAGTGTGGCTACGAGGCATGAATCTACAGCCTAAGTTCCTCCATCCCCTGAGAACGTAGGAGGATGATACTGCTAGAAAACCCACTTCAACTCAGCAATCGACGGGGCAGGAGACGGTGCTCCCTGGAAGGTCTGCATCATCCTAAGGAAACCCTCTCGGAACTGTGCATCAGCACCTATAACAGGTATAACTATTGGTGCCAAGGATGGCACACCAGGAGGATCTGCAAGACATCCCTAATCGGCAATATCTGGTGTCTGATCATCGTCTGGAAGCTGACGGATAACTGGAGGATGTCTCGGTAGCATATCTCTGAAAGGTCAAAAGCATACCTTAGATCAGGATTATCAAAGACTAAAAATGCAGGAGTATAGGAGTGGAAAACAGGAGAAAAATATTCAAGTTTTACAAAACATGACAACACGGAGTGTATAAAAACTGCACGGTGTGTTCTCTTAAGCCATTCACATGGGCGTGTACTTATGCCACAACGGGTCGTGTAACGTGCAACCCACACAGTGTGTCATCCCCACACATGGCGTGTACTTGAACTTTATTCCTCTACCCAAGTCTCCCTACACTGCTAACCCATGTGGTCCTCTTAATCCTAGACTACACGGCGTGTTCCCTATGTATAGAGTGTGTACTAGATGAGTTTTCAACATCCCGTGTTGTTTGTTACACGGATGGCTACATGGCTAGCTCGACACACCATGTTCCAAACAAACACGGCATGGATAGGAGAAGACAACACCGACCCATGTTGTTCTTGACACAGCCAGGTACCTAGAAAAAGACTACACTGTGTGTTCATACCAAACACAGCGTGTACTACACTAGATTCCCTGACCCGTGTTGTTAGTGACACGACCGGGTACATGGCTCACCACTACATGGCGTGGACTTACCGTACATGATGTGTTCTGGAAGATTTTTCACAACCTCGTGTTGCTGCCCACATAGTCAGGAACACGGTTTAAAAACTACACGGTGTGTATTAATAAAGTACACACTGTATATTCTGGGGTTTTCTTTGAAGTAGCTTAGAAACTAGTCCGAAGCCTAGAAAACACAGAAAACAAGCATGAAGGTGCCAAATTCTGATTTGTGAGGGCACATACTCCCCATGAATCAAAGCTTGGCATCTTTTACATATCGTATACAAGGGAAACAGGTCAATTATCCACCATGTTCTGATTCATGAGGGCCCATAACATCTCAAGAATCAAAATTTAGCGTTCATTCCAATAAATATCTATATAAAAAATTTTCTATCAAACAACATAGATTCAACCAAAAAATCTATCACAACAGCATGCATAATCTACACAAAGTCTATCACAACAACATGAAATCACTAATGCATCCTCGATGACATGACAATAATGCATGGCATGGGATTTCTAACAAGTGCCTATATGATGCATTTAATGGCATATCCTCATCTCATCGGGTTGTGACAGAAATAGAACCACAATAACAACAACGGTAACATCAAAAAGCATGTGAATCACTCTAGGTGAAATCAAATCCACTATAACATAGAAAAACTAGAAAATTGCAATAAGCAAGGTAGATTGGAATTTCCCTGTACATAGGTTAGCTACTCCAGGGCACAACTTATTACCAAGTACCCAATCCGTCCTATTCCTGGCTAAAGGCTCCAAAAAGTATGTCAAGAGAAAAGAACTCCTTTGACACCACTTTGTAACCTCTCGGTTCTGGAAGCCACCGAGAGGTGCCCCGTACCTGGTTAGTCACATGACCTCAAGCACATTTCCCCGAATGCCAAAGGCTGCCGACTAGCAACGAGGGCCTTGGGTGTGAAAATAGGGAAACTATGCCCTCATTGGCAGAGTACGCATTGAAAAGGAGAAATAATAAACAATAGCGGCAGTAGTAAACTATCCATACACAAGTGAACAGCGGAAGACTAAAACAATAAACAACTGGAGGACATATATAAATGAAATAATGCGTGATACATATTTCTAGGAAATCATCCAAACAAGTCACAATGCTGCATACAATACTAGACCAAAGTACTAAAGAAAAATAGATAAGCAAATCCTCAGCGTCGCAAGCCTTGGCTTGGTCCCATGATCTCCAACTCCAATGTAAGTCAAATACGTGAAGTAGAACGGCACTTTCCCTTGTCTATTGTTGTAACAATATAATCTATTTGGGCCCAAAAGCATGACCCAAACAGTGTGTGAGACTGAATCCTAGTAGGAAACCACCCAAAGATCTGTGCCTAACATTTGGTGAGTATATGGTAGGTAAAATAAAGTAAACAACAAATAGTAAACAGTATCCTGTAACCAGAAATACACAGTAGTAAGCAATCCACAAAATCAACAAGCAGTAGTGAAGCTAACAGATAACCAAAAATAGGAAACCTCCTGGGAAGTAGTCATAGACATACCCTCTAGTCCTATCCAAAAAGTACAAACAACCCTCTGGGGAGTACACTCAGCCTAACCCCTCTGGTTTGGTCATATGAAATTATAAGACTCCCTGAGGAAGCTCACTCGGTCAATTACCTTTATAGTCTAATGTAGTCAGGGACTCTCTACGGAAGATCACGCGGTCTAATACCCTTATATCCCAAAGTTCTAGAGACTCTCTGAGGAATCACACTCGGTCAATTCCTCCTATAGCCTTAGGTCTATTATAGAATCTCTGAGGAATCTCACTCGGTCAATTCCTCATTTTCCTGGAATGGTTTAAGTAATTCAACACAACAAACAAAGACCCTCTGAGGAAGCTCACTCTGTCCATCCTCTTGTGGTCTATAATATCCAAGACTCACTGGGTAGCTCACTCGGTCAATCCCCTGTAGTCTATAAGCTCAAGACTATCTGATGAAGCTCACTTGGTCCACCCTCCTGTAGTCTATAATATCCAAGACTCTCTAGAAATCTCACTTGGCCTATCCCTTATAGTCTATAATATCTAAGACTCTCTGGGAAGCTCTCTCGGTCTATCCCGTATAGCCTAAACCACCGGGTTCACACGGCCCCATGCCAATCAGTTCATAGTAATGCTATATGGTCAAAGTAAACCTAAAGAGATACTTGGATAACCATTATATAGATTAATATACATTTTTGGAAAACAAGGCTCCATCCTACGGTCACCATGAATGGAAAGTAGGTACAACAACCAAAGGTAGAACAAGACCAAAGGTTGTAAATAGAACAAGCATGGTCAAAACATACAAGAACAACAATTATCCTCATATATAATCAAAAATTTCCTATACACAGGCATACAAGCAAGGCAGGAACACAACAGGGGTAAAACAGTAATCACCCAATACCCCGTTCACGGGTATTGGTGGAAATTGCACATAAAACTCAAATACATCGAACATAAAGGCGCAAACCACCTACCTGGATGCTAAGAGATCGATATACTTGAACCACAAGGCTTGAATCTTCTTAGAACGTCAAAGATCTGAGAAAATTTCCAAAACGCTCAACCCATGATATCTTGAAGAAGAGAGAAAATCATGGAATGAAAATTAAGAAGAAGAAAGAACATACCCCTACGGTTCCAATGCAATTGACGACGGTCGATTCGGCGAACGAACGGAGGTTTGAGGGCTTGGAGAAGTATCAGCATCGTATGACTTCTCTCGGTCGAACGAGACCTAGAAGAAGACTTTTATGTTGATCGGAAGTGACCCCAGTGCATTTAAAGAAAAAAAAAGAAAAATACACGGCGTGTACTTGGTTTTTCCGTACTCTACTTTAAGCGGCCTCCACATCGCCCCTACACACCGTGTGTGTGGCCCGTAGACAGCCATCACACAGCCTTGCATTGTATCAATGTAAACACCCGTAAAATTCAAGGAAATTATTTTCTTAATTTTATTTGGAATTTTAGAAGAACACAGATTATGACGGCACGTGATTCTGAGGCCCAGTGTGCCTGGAATCATTTTCCGAAGTTTGGCTCGGGTACGTTCAGTGAACGAACGAGCGGGTTTCTCTAACTTTTGAACCGGTGCTCAGAATCGAATTCTGAGGGCACCGATGGAATCACAGCGCCAGTACTTGCTTAGAATCGCCTCTTTCGGAGTTGTGTTTTCTCAGGTGTGGTTTTTAATTTTTGGGGTTAAGTGAAGAAAATAAAATAAAGTGGTGCGACAACTTTATTTTATTTCACTCAATGCCACTTTAAGCTGCTTAAGCTGAGTTGAAGCGGATAGGGTGGAACCCAAAATATCCTACCCTCTTGGTAGGATATTTTTGAGGCGGGTCCCACATGATCCCCACTGTTTCTTTTCCTCTAAGAAACGCACCCACGAAAACACCTCTTTATGAAATTCAACTGACACGTTTTCTAAATTCTTAACGCCCCTATTAATTGGGCGGTTAGTTCGTTGCAATTAATTCTATGAATTAATTTGTTCGTTACTTATCTTTGAAATCAATTGTTGGCACGAGATTAAAGATAAGACCAACACTTGTCTTTTGAGGGGTGTCTTGTTTATAGGATTTGGAGAAATCTCTGAAGCTAGAAGATCTTCATCCTTCTTCGCGAAGAACGCGAAGAACGTGAAGAACACGAAGAACGCGAAGAACGCGACGAACACGAAGAATGCGAAGAACACGAAGAATGTTAGCCTTCGATGAAAGGAGATGATCAATGCCGAAGATTCTCCTTCCGTGACGCTTCTTCCGCGATGATTCTTTCCCCGCGTCAAATCTTCGATCAACTGCTCGAGGTAGGAGATTTCAAATATTTTAAATTCCTTTGTGGATTTTATCCTTGACATAGATTTAATTCGTGAAATTAAATCTATGTGTTTTCTTTACCCATTGGAGAACGTCGATGTGACGCCGTATACCGCGACGATGCGATGCCCTTCCATGATGCGACGATCCTCTTCTTCCGCGACGGTCAGTCCCGCGAAGAGCGCACGTTCGACGACTACGATGAGGTAGGGGTTGTTCCTTTTAAATCTTTGTGATTTATATCCCTGGTTGTTAAATATGATTGTTGTGAGACTTTAAAAACTGCTAACGTGGTGGGTGCGGACCAACGAACAAGTCCGAACCCACCGCCCTTCTTGTTGTTATGAGCGTATTAGCGGGCAATGACAAATGGGGCCGCAAGTTAATTTTGAAGGCTTTGCAGTGAAGAACGAGTCCCGGGACGAGCACTGGCGAAGACCACGCGCAAATCGGACCACCGAAGCGCATCCGGTGGTCCGCGGAACCCTCCGCCGGTGGGCCATGCCGGCACGGCTGTGCCAGGGGCCGGAGGCGGCGGCCGGCAACAGCCATCCGCCAGGATGCGGCGGCGCCCGGCGCGCCGCCGGGAAGACCCGACGCGGCTGAAGTCGCGGCGGTGCTGGCCGGTCCTGTGGCCGCGCGGGACCACGGAGGAGGGACGCGGCTTAAGCCGCATCCGGGTGTCAGGGAGTGGCCCCCACGTGGGGGGCCGCAGCTACCTTGCGCAGTGCCAGCGCGCTGGCCGAGCCGCCCGGCAGGGCCGCGCCGGCCGGGTCGGTCCGGGCCCAGACCCCCCCCCCCCCCCCCCCCCCCCCCCGTTTTCAGACCTTTTCGGACTTTTGCCCGTATCTTGGGATACGGGCATCCGATCGATGCGCCGTCAATGGCGATGCGATCCTTGGATCGAGATGGTTGTTTCGGTATATTACACTCAAGGTTTCGGAATACTTTGTTTTCGGCCGGGTTGGTTCGTACACGAAACCAACCGGGCCCTCGGAGCGGAAACGCTCATAACTTGAGCTCCGGACGTCCATTTGATGTGCCGTCGACTTGGTTAGATTACTCTAAGTGAGACAGATATTTTGGCTTACTCTTCCCAAGGTTTGGATGCAGGTGGAGTATGGTCGGGTTGGTTTTGCCTTAAAAACCAACCTGGCCCCTCGGACAAAAAAGGCAATAACTCTCAGACCGGGCGTCTAATTGACGCACCGTCTGCGACGTTGAGTTCCTGTTGACGATACAGAACTTTTGGATACATCAACTCTGGACTATGTGTCAGTTGATGTATCAGCCTCTCGAATTGTGGAGTGGACCCTCCCGAACGAGCTTGCTGTGTGCGGGAACCCTAGAGGTGGTTGCGACTGCTACTGTGACGGCAACGACTGTACAGAGATCCTCAGTGGATTTGACGGCGAAGACTACAGCACTCAGCGATCCTTTGTGGATCAGTTCTACCAATCCTGTGTGGGTTCGATCCTGTGTGGGTCAGCGCTCAGCAGTCCTATGTGGGCCATCGCCTACAGATCCTTTGTGAGTCTGATTCTGTGTGGGTCTTTGCGGGGGTTAGTTACCTATCGATCATGTGTGGGTCAGATCCTCTGTGGGTCATTGTGGGGGTTAGTTTCCTATCGATTGTGTGTGGGTCAGATCCTTTGTGGGTCATTGCGGGGGTGAGTACCTATCGATCCTTTGTGGGTCTAACGGCTTAGATGACTCAGTGGCAATAATCTGATCATCTCTATCGTCATTCACGAAGTATACCTGTGTGAGCTGAAATCCTATTTTGCTTTCCTTTGTGGATTGTGTTGTGCTATCCTGTGTGGATTTACGTTTTTCTTTCCTGTGTGGACTGAGTTTTAGTTGGGCTCGGATGTTGGAGCCGAACGTGAATTGATGACTTAGGTATATGTATGGTCATATACCTAAGCAGTGTCAGATGTTACTTCGTGATTGTATCTTTCCTTTGTGGATTATCCTTTGTGGATTCTGGGAGACCTTCGGGGGTCTCGGGGTCCCTACTGAGTAGCTTATACTCACCCCTGCACGGCCTATGCCAGCACTACGTTGTGTTGGTTGCAGATGACGGACAGCGTTGATCGTGGTTGAGGCTTGCGGAGCAGGACGGTACTTGGAGGTGGACCACTGGGCGGGACGTACTCGGAGCGGTCGGCAGGACCCGAGGAGCAGTGGAGTCATTCTGTACCCACCCTTCAGGTGGCATTTCCAGTGGGTAGCTCGACGTTGCGGCTTTACTTTTCAATTGTTGTTTTCCCTTTCCAGTTGTACTTTACTTTCAGTTTGGGTTTGTATACTGGCCCACTTACGTTTCTGCACTTACTGTTGTACCAGTTTTTACTTAGTGTTTACTTCTATCTGCTTGCTCTGTGGTGTTTGTGGTTTACTTAACAAAGTCAATGCCTTCCCTTTTTCCGGGATTTACACCTTGGTGCTATTCACCAGCCCCTGGACTATGGAAGGCTGTCTTGGGGTAGTCACGGCATGGTCCTCGTGGACGAGTCGTGACAAATTGGTATCAGAGGAGTTCGGTCCTACCGCGGACTCTGATCTTTTCTATGTGAAGCAATAGTGTTAAGAGTATTGAGTGTGGTTATCAATCTAGGGAGCCCAATGTTGGTGCGGCGGACGACGTATACGTACACCAGGACCTTGAATTCTGATTTCCGACTTAATGCATGAAAACATTGATTGCATGTGTGTTACAAGTTTTCTTTGTGATTACTTTTTGTCAGCTCACCAGGTATATTGTTCTGACCATGGCGCACCTGTTTCTTTTCAGGACTTCCCCACGATGGCAGCAAGCTAGGGTTCCGAGAGTTGAGTGTGACGACAACCCGCCGAGCAACGAGGCCTCGGTACAGGGCCCTTTGACAGCAGAGGCACCGGCGGTACCTCTACCCGCCGAGCCACCGATGCTTCCAGCCCCAGCCGCTGACGATGCACGTCGCCTTAGTGCACTGCATGAGTTCCAGCGCCAGCGACCACCCAGGTTCCATAGGGAGACGAAACCCCAGGCAGCCGAGGACTGGCTGGAGGTAGTGGTGCGAGTTTTCTGGTTAGTGAGGACACCAACAGACCTCATGGTGATCCTCGCAGCGATCCTACTGCATGCGGTAGCTGGCCGATGGTGGAACTTGATGCTCTAGGTGCACGATGAGGCATCTCTTCTCTAGACGGACTTTGAGAGCCTCTTTCGCTCATAGTTCATCCCAGCCACCCTCTGTGCGGTGCGCATCCAGGAGATTCTTCAGCTACGGCAGGGAAGCTTGACGGTCACCCAACTCAGCGAGATTTACCAATCTCTCGCGTTACTCGACATACATGGTACAAGACCCATTCTTCCGGGCCTGGACCATTGACTAGGGATTGATACATGAGATCAGGGCATCTTTGATCTCCCTCAGCATTCTGACTTAGGCAGGAGTACTAGAGCGAGCCCTTTTGATCAAGAGCTTCCTTGCGGAGCCTTCATCAGCAGCGAGACCTACCGCGGGGCGGCACGTAGCAGAGTCTTCTGCGGCAGGTAGTCGACGTATGACTTAGGGGTCCAGGAAGACCAGACCCTCATGTAGACAACCTCAGGACACTGGCTCAGCAGTGCGGGGCACACAGCGTGGATCCAGTCTTTCCAGAGGAAAGTAGTGCTACACATGTGGTGGACAGGGCCACATGGCTCGTGACTGCCCGGCCCACCGTGCCGAGGAGTAGCAGACAGTTGAGGGGCCACCCAGGCAGAGGCAGAGGGTCGACCGTGGCAGTCCGCAGGGAGGAGGCGTATGAGGAAGAGGAGCTGGCCGAGCAGCAGGTGGTGGGCGACGCTTTGATGCTCTAACACCACCACCACCAGGAGGTCCACCCCGACAACAGCGAGCTGGTGGGCAGAGACAGAAACAACTCCAGGTAGCGAATGCCTATGACCACAGCATGCCCGAGATGATTCGAGGTACTATCTGTGTCTATTCCACCCTTGATGCAGTTCTTATAGACACATGACCGAGTCACTCTTTCATAGCCGCTGCCCTTGTTTGGAGCTCGGAGATTCCAATAGAGCCGTTGGCTTGATCCTTACGGCTAGAGACTCCTACGGGAGCATACTCGACAATTACGCACTGGTGCCGGCAGTGTGAGCTTACTCTAGGAGGTGATATCTTTGGCTAGGATCTTCTTTTAGCAGCGTCGTGGCCTTACGACGTCATCTTTGGCATGGATTGGTTATCTACAGTCCATGTGCAGATTAATTGTTTTAGGCGCAAGGTGCGATGTGTACGCACCAACGGGAGCAGGTTCACCTTCACCGGTGAGAAGGGAGCCTTCACAGCACATGATGGACTTCCGCAGAGGAGAGGACATCCCATCACTCATCAGTTGGCTAGCCTCGTCCTAGGAGCATTTGACGTGCGGAGTCCTAGTTTTCCTGCAGTGGTGGATCAGTATGCGGGCTTCATTCCCGACGATGTTCCAGGGCTACCTCCTCGCATAGAGGTAGACTTTTATATCGACCTGTACCCCAGGACAGCCCCGATATTGACTCCAGCATATCGGATGGCCCCCACTGAGCTTCGAGAGCTACAGGTACAGTTGGAGGACTTGCAGGGCAAGGGATTCATCCGACCCAGTGTTTCACCCTGGGCTTCCCCGATATTGTTCGCCAAGAAGGCGGACGAGAGCTTGCGACTTTGTGTCGACTATCGTCGCCTGAACCAGGTGACTGTGAGGAACAAGTATCCGCTACTGAGGATTGATGACCTCTTCGATCAGCTCAAGGGAGCACAGTGGTTCTCGAAGATAGACCTCAGGTCAGGCTATCATCAGCTCAGAGTTCGGGATGAGGACGTGCAGAAGATGGCCTTTAGATGTCGGTATGGCCACTATGAGTTCTTGGTTATTCCTTTCAGCGTGACCAATGCTCTGGCAGTGTTCATGGGCCTCATGAATAGGATCTTTCAGCCTTACCTCGATCGATTTGTCGTGGTCTTCATCGACGATATCTTCATATACTCGATGACTAAGGAGGAGCACGCATGCCACTTGCGGGTTGTGTTGGACACACTCCGAGAGAACCATCTTTATAGTAAGCTCTCGAAGTGTCATTTCTGGATGCGTGAGGTCCACTTCTTGGGACACGTCATCTCTAAGGTAGGAGTTGTAGTGGATCCTACGAAGATCGAGGCAGTGCTATCTTGGGAGCCACCCAGAAGTGTGATGGAGGTGTGGAGTTTCTTGGGACTAGCCGGATACTATCGGAGATTTGTTCCTGACTTCTCCAGAGTTGCGGCACCACTCTCAAATCTTACGAAGAAGGGTAAACCCTTTGTGTAGTCAGACAGATGTCAGCAGAGCTTCCAAGAGTTGAGACAGAGGTTGACCAGCACACCTATCTTGAGGTTGCCGGAGGAGGGGATAGGGTACGTAGTCTACTACGATGCATTAGGGACCGGACTCAGATGTGTCCTGATGCAGGAGCGGGCAGTGATCGCCTATGGATCACGTCAGTTGAGGTCGCATGAGTAGAACTATGCTACTCATGACTTGGAGTTAGCAGCAGTGGTCTTCACTCTGAAGACATGGTGACACTATCTTAAGGGAGAGCGTTTTACAGCCTTTTCTGACCATCAGAGTCTTAGGTACATCTTTTCTCAAAAGGACCTGAACCTGAGACAGTGGCGATGGCTCTAGTTCCTCCAGGACTATGACTTTGAGATAGTCTATACTTTTGGGAAGGGGAACGTGGTAGCTGATGCTCTCAGTAGGAGGACGGGCATTCAGCTAGTTGAGGAGGTGACAGAGCAGCTAGCCGCCTTGCAGATATCCTTCGTGGATAGAGATAGCGCAACCTTCCTTCAGTCTCTCACAGTCTCTCCTCCACTACTACAGTAGGTTAGAGAGGCACAGCGTGGGGACGCTGACTGTGAGACGCAGCGTGCACAGATATCCTCAGGTCAGGAACTTGATGGTTTCTCCTTTGGAGCAGAGAACGACATTCTTTTCAGAGGACATACCTTGGTACCAGTTTCCTTACGGGAGGAGGTGTTGAGAGAGTTTCACACTTCTCCTTTGGCGGTACATCCTGGAGTGGAGAAGATGTACCAGGACCGCAAACGACAGCACTGGTGGCCGGGCATGAAGAAGGTTGTGGCAAAGTTCGTTTCTCGATGCATCACCTACCAGCAGGTGAAGGCGGAGCATCAGGTACCAGCTAGATTGGTACAGCCCTTGGAGGTCCCAGAGTAGAAGTGGGATAGGATATCTATGGACTTCGTGACTAGACTTCCACGCACTTCCAGAGGTCATGACTCCATTTGGGTGATTGTCGACCAACACACCAAGTCGGATCACTTCTTACCCATCAGAGAGCAGGGCTCAGTGGAGAGCTTGGGACGTCTCTACGTTCAGGAGATTGTACGTCTCCACGGTGTGCCATCATCTATCATCTCCGATCGAGATCCTTGCTTTAATTCCCGGCTTTGGAAGGGGTTGCAGGAGGCGTTCGGGACACAGCTACATCTGAGCACTACCTTTCACCCTCAGACGGATGGTCAGATGGAGAGGACCATTCAGACTCTCAAGGACATGCTCCGCGCATGTGTCCTTGACTTTGGTCATAGCTGGGAGGACCACCTACCCTTGGTGGAGTTCGCGTACAAGAACAGCTACCACTCCACCATCAGGATGGCACCATACGAGGCGTTGTATGGCAGACCTTGCAGATCTCCTTTGTGCTGGACAGACCCTGGGGAGTCAGCACTTGTGGGACTAGAGATGGTCCGGGCCATGATAGAAAAGGTCCAGGTCATCCAGGAGTGGATGAGGACAGCTCAGAGCCGGCAGAAGTCTTACACTGACAGGAGGCGGAGGCCACTAGAGTTCGAGGATGGCGGCCACGTTTTCTTGTGTGTCTCACCTCGACGTGGTTTGTGGAGATTTGGCCGAGGCAGAAAGTTGTCTCCATGCTTCATCGGACCATTCCAGGTCCTCAACAGGATTGGCGAGGTGGCCTATCGCCTGGCTCTACCACCTCAGTTGCACAGGGTGCACGACGTCTTCCACGTATCTCAGCTGAGGAGATACGTGCACAACCCGATGCATATCATTGACCATGGGGAGATAGACGTTGATGATGGGGTGACTTTTGTGGAGGTTCGGTGGAAATCGAGGATCGACAGAAGCGGGTCCTACGTGGATGATTGATTCCTCTTGTGCGCATCAGATGGCAGCACGGGAACCTCCAGGAGTGCAATTGGGAGCGGGAGGCTCAGATGCGTGCTCAGTACCCACTTTTGTTTCCCTAGTTTATGATGTATCTTTACGAGGACGTAAAGCCCTGAGGTGGGAGTGATGTAAAGACCTGTAAAATGCAAGGAAATTTTTTTCTTAATTTTATTTCGAATTTTACAAGAACGCAGTTTCTGATGGCACGTTATTCCGAGGCCCAGTGTGCCCGGAATCATTTTCCGAAGTTTGGTTCGGGTACGTTCAGTGAACGAACGAGCGGGTTTTTCTATCTTTTGAACTGGTGCTCGGAATCGAATTTTGAGGGCACCGACGGAATCGCAGTGCCAGTACTCGCTTAGAAACACCTCTTTCGGAGTTGCTTTTTCTCGGGTGTGGTTTTTAATTTTTGGGGTTAAGTGAAGAAAATAAAATAAAGCGGTGCGACAACTTTATTTAATTTCACTCAAATCCACTTAAAGCTTCTTAAGATGAGTTGAAGCGGATAGGGTGGAACCCAAAATATCCTACCCTCTTGGTAGGATATTTGTGAGGTGGGGCCCGCACGAGCCCCACCGTTTCTTTTCCTCTAAGAAACGCACCTGTGAAAACTCCTCTTTATGAATGTCAACTAACGTGTTTTCTAAATTCTTAATGCCCCTATTAATTGGGCGGTTAGTTCATTGCAATTAATTCTATGAATTAATTTGTTTGTTACTTATCTTTGAAATCAATTGTTGGCATGAGATTAAAGATAAGACCAACACTTGTCTTTTGAGGGGTGTCTTGTTTAGAGGATTTGGAGAAATCTCTAAAGCTATAAGAACTTCATCTTTCTTCGCGAAGAATGCGAAGAATGCGAAGAACGCGAAGAACGCGAAGAATGCAAAGAACGTGAAGAACGTCAGCCTTCGACGAAAGGCGATGAAGAACGCCAACGATTCTCCTTCCATGACGCTTCTTTCACGACGATTCTTTCCCAGCGTCAAATCTTCGATCAACTGCTCGAGGTAGGAGACTTCAAATCTTTTAAATTCCTTTGTGGATTTTATCCTTGATAGGGATTTAATTTGTGAAATTAAATCTGTGTGTTTCCTTTCCCCCTCGGAGATCATCGACGTGACGCTATATACTGCAACGACGCGACGCCCTTCCATGACGATCAATCCCGCGAAGAACGCGCGTTCGACAAATACGACGAGGTAGGGGTTGTTCCTTTTAAATCTTTGGGATTTATATCCCCAGTTGTTGAATATGATTGTTGTGAGACTTTAAAAACCGCTAACGCGGTGGGTGCAGACCAACGAGCAAGTCCGAACCCACCGCCCTTCTTGTTGTTATGCGCGGATTGGTGGGAGATGAAAAATGGGGCCACAAGTTAATTTTGAAGGATTTGCAGTGAAGAACGAGTCCCAGGACGAGCACTGGCGAAGACCGCGCGCAAATCGGACTACTGGAGTGCGTCCGGTGGTCCGCGGAACCCCCCTCCAGCACGCCGCGGGGAAGACCCGCCGCTGCTGAAGCCGCGGCGGCGCTGGCCGGTCCCACAGCTGCGTGGGACCGCGGAGGAGGGACGCGGCTTAATCCGCGTCTGGGTGTCACGGAGCAGCCCCCGCACGGGGGGCGCGGCTGCCTTGCGCAGCGCCTGGCCAGCGCCAGCGCAGCGGCCGAGCCGCCCAGCCGGACTGCCGGGCCGCGCCGCGCCGGGCCGGGCTGCACCGGCCGGGTCGGACCCGGTCACGGGTCGGGTCGACCCGGTTCGGGCCGACCCAGGGGGGTTGGGCCGGGTCGGTCCGGGCCCAACCCCCTCCCCCCCATTTTCGGACCTTTTCGGACTTTTGCCCGTATCTTGTGCTACGAGCCTCCGATCGACGCGCCGTTAGCGGCGATGCGATCCTTGGTCAAGAAGGTAATTTCAGTATATTACACTCAAGGTTTCGGAATACTTTGGGTTCGTCCGGGTTGGTTCGTACACGAAACCAATCGGGCCCTTGGAGCGGAAACGCTCATAACTTGAGCTCCGGACGTTCGTTTGACGTACCGTTGACTTGGTTGGATTCCTCTAAGTGAGACGGATCTTTTCACTTACTCTGACCAAGGTTTGGACGTAGGTGGAGTACGGTGGGGTTGGTATTTCCTTAAAAACCAACCGGGCCCCTAGGACGAAAAAGCCAATAACTCTCGGACCGGGCGTCCGATTGACGTGCCGTCTGCGACGTTGAGTTCCTATTGACGATACAGAACTTTTGGATACATCAACTCTAGACTACGTGTCAGTTGATGTATCAGCCTCTCGGCTCGTGGAACGGACCCTCCCGAACGAGCTTATTGTCTGCGGGAACCCTAGAGCTAGCTGCGACTGCTACTGTGACGGCAACGACTGTACAGAGATCCTCAGTGAATCCGACGACGACGACTACAGCACTCAACGATCCTTTATGGGTCAGTGCTACCGATCCTGTGTGGGTCTGATCCTGTGTGGGTCAGCGCTCAGCGGTCCTATGTGGGCCAGCACCTACAGATCCTCTGTGGGTCCGATCCTGTGTGGGTCTTTGTGAAGGTTAGTTACCTATCGATCCTGTGTGGGTCAGATCCTTTTTGGGTCATTGTGGGGGTTAGTTACCTATCTATCCTATGTGGGTCAGATCCTTTGTGGGTCATTGCGGGGGTTAGTACCTATCAATCCTTTGTGGGTCCGACTGCTTAGATGATTTAGTGGCAATAATCTGATCATCCCTATCGTCATTCAAGAAGTATACATGTGTCAGCTGAAATCCTATTTTTCTTTCCTTTGTTGATTGTGTTGTGCTATCCGGTGTGGATTTACGTTTTTCTTTCCTGTGTGGACTGGGTTGTACTTGGGCTCAGATATTGGAGCTGATCAGGAATTGATGACTTAGGTATATGTATGGGCATATACCTAAGCAGTGTCTGATGTTACTTCGTGATTGTATCTTTCCTTTGTGGATTATCCTTTGTGGATGCTGGGAGACCTTCAGGGGTCTTGTGGTCCCTACTAAGTAGCTTATACTCACCCCTGCATGGGCTATGCCCACACTACATTGTGTTGGTTGCAGACGACGGACAGTGCTGATCATGGTTGAGGCTTGCGGAGTAGGACGGTACCAGGAGGTGACCACTGGGCGGGACGTACTCGGAGTGGTCGGCTGGACCCGAGGAGCAATGGAGGCTTTCTGTACCCACCCTTCAGGTGGGATTTCCAATGGGCAGCTCGACGTTGTGGCTTTACTTTTCAGTTGTTGTTTTCCCTTTCCAGTTGTACTTTACTTTCAGTTTGGGTTTGTATACTGGCCCGCTTACTTTTCCGCACTTACTGTTGTACAAGTTTTTACTTAGTTTTTACTTCTACCTTCTTGCTCTGTAGTGTTTGTGGTTTACTTTACAAAGACAATGCCTTCCCTTTTTCTGGGATTTATGCCTTGGTGCTAGTTGCCAGCCCCTGGCCTATGGAAGGCGGGCTTGGGGTAGTCATGGCACGGGCCCTGTGGACGAGTCGTGACAATCAAAGTACACGACATGTATTTTGTAAATTTACAGATTCTCCTCTTTTTCTCAAAAACTCCAGAAAAGGGAAAACATACCTGATAAGAAGGTCTGATTTCTTATAGTTATATACCATGTAAAATGTTTGGAGATCAGTTCAGATATTTAATAATTATATTAATTTATGATATCAACATATGATATTTTTTATGTGTACAAATTTTAATTTTTTTTCGAAATTCTACTAGTGATACATTCATGCTTATAAAAGTATCTTTTTGTAAGAAAAACATTAAATAATTCATTATAATGTGATTTTTTAGTGTTCAAAAAAATATATCACAATAATGTATTCTGATTCATGTTTCTTAATTATCAATATTCATCATACGAAGAGTTTTTATGTTATTAAAATTAATGTATTCCTATTAATGTGGATTGTTTATTCAAATGGAGTAACTACATTAATTTTTCAAGAGATTTTCATGAACCAGAGACGTTTTTGGAGATTTTTAATATTTAAAATTTAGAATATTATGGAACATTAATGGAATAAATTTTAAATTTAATATTTTAAAACCAAATATATGAGAAATTTGGAAAATAATTCATGAATTATTGAATCAGGAGAAAAACAAGGATGTGGTTTGTGGGAATTTAAGTAATTTGTTTTGGGAATAAAATTAACTAATATTATTTAAATATAAAATATGGAAATAAATATATAAAATGTGTTGATAATTTTTTAAAAGAATAGATACATTTCAACTCTGAATATATATTCACCAATGAGATAGGTAATATCTAGTAAGATGAAGAATATTTTTCTTTACACTACAGGAAAAAATATTGAATAAAAAGAAGAGAAAAATTTTGATATTGCATGTTTTTATGAAGGATGGAGCATAGTGAAAACACAATTAATGTTGGAAATAGTCAAATAATTTACTAATCTGTTCAAAAATCTCTATATTATTATTATTATAAGTGATGTACGCACATCATCATGAGATTATAGGGTATCACAAGTTCAATTTTATCCCTAGCCTATTTTAATCCATAGAATTTTTTCTAGTATAATGTGTGATCTTGGGTGTCTTTAGATCATTCCAAGTATCATCTACTATTTTTTAGTAGTTAACCTTGTAAATTATTTTGTATGTTATTTATGTTTTCATGTTAGTGTATTTCAATAGACAATTCATATTAATCAAACTAGAAATTATGGTTGTTTAAAAGGAATATGTTAATAAATTATTAATCATTGATTCACCCCCATCCCCCCATTATTACACTTATTCTATGTGTGTATTTTCAATTTCTATCTTTTCAAGGTTTCCGTAGACTGACTCACTACTATTTGGAGGCTAATGTAAGTGAATTTTTTTCTATTTCAATATCTTGTCACTGATTTTTTTCATTGAATTATGGAAAACTATAATTGGGTAAAAATCATGGGTGTTTCCATGTTTTATGGGAATAATTATCACATTTGGATACATAATATATTTACCTCTATCTTATCATTAATTCTAGAAGATTTTGAGGCTTTATATAATAGAATATCTCCACACGCTAAAGGTTTCATCATGGCATAAAATTAAAGAAATAATCTTAATAATGATGTGAATCATCAATATTCTATATTTTCTTTATCATTTGAGAAGTTACAAAATTTAAATTGTTTAATGATAGATAAAGTATTATAGTATAATACTAAAATGTTATAAGGAATACACAGATTTAATGAAAAAAATATATGGATTTGAAGATTTAAATATAAACATTTTAAGATGAACGATTTTAAATTTATGGATGAATTTTTCACAAGAGCTGACAAAATAGTGACCACTATCTGAAACCCTAGTGAGGTCTTCAAAGGTAAAACTATAGTTGAAAAGATTCTAAATATCATTGTAGATATATTTGATGCTAAATAACCATCCTATGAATATAATTTCTATGTTAAACATCTTCTTGGTGAACTATATAACATTCTCATATCCTATGTGATGAAGAAAAATGATGATATCAAGAAAAAGAGTAAGCCTAAGAAAAAAAATCTATTTTAAAGCATCAAAGAAAGAGAAAAAAAAATACAGATAAGAAAAATGATATTCGTGGTTAAAACATATAAAAATAATTTAATGTGGTGTTTGATGAACCATTCTCACTTTTCATTAGAAAGGTCAGAAGAGGAATAAAAATTTACAAGGGGAAGCTTCCAATAAAATTATTAAAGTTTTGATTTATGGGATATATTGTATTAAACTATCCAACACTAAATTAATATCAATATAGTTACAATTATGATGAAAGGCATATAAGACCCTTGAAGAAGAAGGATAAGAAGATAATGTCTACAAACAAAGTGAAAATTTTAAATTTCTTTTGATATAAAAAGAAAAACGTAATATCTTATTTTTAAATTAGGGATGATAGTAAAGGAGAATATGAAGTTGAGACTTCTACTGAAGATAGAAAAATATACTTATTGATGAGGTGAATGATGAAAAACTCATTATTTATGAATATAGTAATTCTTGATATGAAGAAGAATAAAATATGATGTATTTTTTATTGAAACAAATTAATAAATGTCTATTAAAAATGGAAAATCATCAAAATTAGATCAATAAGATGGAAACATAATATTAAAATACTAATAGAAAAAAATCTAAACAAGTTAATTAAATATAAAGATTTTTAGAATAAATTGATGATCTAAAGATATTTCTTTATGACTAATGGACATTGGACATCATATAAGAAGTTAAAATGAAAGATATAGACAAGGATCTTGACATTATACAGTAAAACTAGTCAATGTTTAGGAATATCTATTCTAATCTATATCTAATTATAGTGATTTTATACCAAAAATTAAGAATTTTCATGGAAGAAATAGGTTTTCCAAGATAATAAAATAAATCACCCGTAAAAGGGAGAAAATATTGTAGAAAATTTTATAGATATGGTTGAAAAGGAAAAACAATTTCATAACACTATATATGTGAATAAATTTGGTGAATTGTAGAAATATAGAAATTTTGGGAACCTAAAATAATCTAAAAAACTCTCTGAACTGAGGGAGTTTAAGTAGATAAGAAAAATAATAATTTTATAAATAATATTTCAAAAAGTGATTTTATAAATAATAATTTGGTTTTATAAAAAGAACTAAAAATTTATGATGAAAATATAGAAGAAACATAATTGAAAATTTCTTGACAAAAAACTTTTTATATAATAATGAATGAATTTTATATCTACTATTAAAATTACATGGGATTTAAATATATAAAAAGAATTTTCTGGATCATCCAAAAATATTATAATAAATCAAGAAGTGTTGAGATTCAAAACTTGATGAGGGGTAATCCTAATAAAAAAGATACATTCAAAGAAAAGATGAAAATTGGAGAAAAATTTAGTAAATATGTTTCATGTTCTTGAAAAATTATGTTGAAGGAGTTACCATACCTGTCACTATATAAATGAATGTCTCATCCTTATACCATTATAGTATTGTATAAATTACAATTCCCAAAATATTTAGAATATAAAATCTAATAACATATAAAATATACTTATTATATTTGTTTTACTTAAGGAATTAAAAGGGTAATGCTAAAGAAATTGGATAGTTGGTGCTCCTAACATATGATAGGATACATGAATCTATTAAATAATATTTAAGATATCAAAAAATTTGTAGTGACCTTTTAGAATGATGGGTCACTAATAACAAAAGGAGTTGGTTCATCAATAATTGATAAATAAAAGGAGTATAAATTCTCTATTTATTAATGGGGTAACACACAACTAGTTACTTGTTTCTCAACTATATAATGAAGGGAATATGGTTTTTTATAGAAAAATAGATATTTGGTGAAATTATTGAATATTATTGTATAGTAATAATAGTGTATAAAACTAATGGAAACTTACTTTAACTGCGAGACAAAAAAAAATTTGATACGTGAGTATAAAAGAAGAAAATGAGTTATATAATATAATGCATTGATATATATTCTAATAGAAAATGATAAATATATCCCAATGTTGAAATTTTTGTGTTGTACCTATCATGAAGATAATAAGGGATTGGATAATATAGACATGAAAAAAGTAGAAGATTCAAAATTACTTAAATAATAATATTGAGATACATACATCTCATCACATGGATATTATTCATTCTGATAAATATTGTCCTGTGATAAAGAAATCAATGAATGGAGATAAGTATCTCATTTTTTTATTGTTATTGACTTCAATAATACTATTTAAATTATATTGATGAAACATAAATAAAAGGATCTTAATACGTTCAATATTTTTATGAGATGTTTTGAAATGGAGTGTGGTTACTCCTTAAACATGTTTTAGATATATATTCATACCAATTAAACTAATGGAATATTGGAACATTACCTTGAGAAGAATAGTGTTTTAGATAAACTCAATGCACCATATACACAAAAAACATTGTGTGGAAAAATAGAATAATATAATATTAATGTATATGGATAAAACTATTTTAATAACACTTGATAATTTTTGGTACATTTAAGGACATGATATTAGAGAAATAGTTCTAATAAAAAAATAATTGTTTCAATTGACCAATTTTTGACATTTCACCATAAAATATTTATTTCATAAATAAACCAAATTTTAAAAATGTAATTTTATTTGGAATACCATTATTTATTAAAGGTAAGTGATAAATTATTTTGATGTTTTATATATGAGATTTCAATGTTATATTTCTAGGTTATCTTCTAAATAGATGACGATGCAGATGGTACAATAAAGATATATGAAGTTAATTGATACTACTGATGGAAAAGTTATAGAATGTTAAAAGATGGTAAAAACACATAAAATATAAAGTTTTAAACATAATGAATAAAAAAATTATTTAAACTACATGGTAAATTTTTAGAAAATACTGGAAGTTTAGAATATGTTCATGGTAAATATGATAATCCATCAAACTCATGTGATGAGAAACAACACTAATATATCTAACCAAGGTTGATAAGATATATTTAGGTCTAAAACATCATTGGATATTATAGATATCAAAATCAAACAAGGATAAATTTGAGGAAAATATCACATACATCCCTATTTTTATTGGTTAAAAATGGTTGTCCAAAGCAATTGAGAATGAATAGTGGTTTTATTCGATGAATTAGGAATCAAACTAAATAGCGAACCATGATAAATTATAATTGATATTAAATCATGAGGAAAGAGATATCATTGGAAAAAAATTGGTATTCAAAAACAAATTCAATAATAATATTGAGGTGATTAAAAATAATTAAAGACCTTTTTGTATGAGTTATTCTTTGGCCGAAGCAATGTATTCTGAGGAGTCATTTTTACAGTTTTTATGATTTAAACAAAGATAATATTTCTTTTTATTTTTTCCCATGATCAATTCTTGACTTATAAAATGGATGTCAGGTAATCCATCCTCGATGGTGATCTGTATGGGGAGTTTTATATTGAGAAATCACGTGGTTTATTTCGTAGAGGAAATAATAATCTCCTTTATAGGTTAAATATGGATTTATATGAGATGAATAAATTAACAATAGAATGGTATTATATGTTAGACACCTACTTAAAAAATATGAAATTTATAAAAGAGTGTACGACATCCTTTTCATCAAATATGACCACAAGTTATCTATTATTTTCTTTTAATCTATATAATATCATTTTTATTAAGAATAAGGAAAACTATGATAAATGTTTTCTAAAAAGATGATGAACATTTTTGAAATGACCAAACATTATGACATGATCTATATTCTTAGAATAATTTTTTTAAGAGAGATGCTTTATCATTTTTTTCAAGATAAGTAAGTTGGGTAAATTTTTAAAATAATTTTTAGGGATTATTAATCACTATTCTAAATGAATATCTAGGTAGGAGCAATGATATCTCAAGATTTATAAGTAAATGAAGTGAAATAATAAGAATTTGAAAATTTTATTATAAAATTGTTATGAAATAGAGATTCAATAGTGGGTATGATTTATTTTATCACCCATTAGTGTAAATTTTAATGGGGACCAAAATTATAAAATATTTATTTTTGGAAAAAATACTATTAGATACATAAAAATTAACAATGGATTATAGTATAGAATATGTCAACAAGGCAGCCTTAAACATACTTTTTTATATAGATGAAGATTGGTATAGAAGTGTTCATGATACAAAATCTATATCTCGTGACGTTTTAATTCTTATTGATAGGTTTTTTTATTGAAAAAAAGTTAAATTATATGAAATTGATAAATACTAGGGTATATTATTTGGTTTCATCTCAACCTGAAACTCTATTGATGTAGATAAAAAAAAGTTGAAAACCACATGGTAGAAGTGATTTTGTCACAAAATTTTGGATATGAAAATTAAATTATTATTTTTTTCAAATAATATTATTTCACAATCATGTTTCTAGAACATTGATTTAAAATATAACATCATTAGTGATCTCATGTGTAGGAAAGAACTAAATCTAGAATTTGTTCCTACTTTGGGGAAAATAGATATTTTTTTCACCAAAACATTTCAAAATGAAACTTTTGAAAGACTAATCTTGTACATGGGAGTTCAATATCACTTCTCATAGGGTAATGTAATTGTGTTCAGTCACCTCTCTCATTCATGCCTTTTAAAATTTTTTTCATATGATGTAATATTGGAAACCTAAATCTATTTATTTATAATCCCTTTAGTTTTTTGAAAAATAGGATGACTATTATATGAACCATTACCAATGGTATGTTTTTATCTTTTTCATGAAGGGGGTGTTATATGTATGGGTTTTCAAAGGACTAACCTTTTAAAACAGTATATGGTATTTTTTTTATAATAAATTGAATGTTATTTGAGAACTATTTGAATAGTTTTTGTGAGAAAATATGTAGAAATATATTCATATAGGTATAAGGAAAATATTTGTTGACATACTTAATGTGAAGAAAATTATATTCTCTTTTGTTTTACTAGTATCATAGTATATATCAATTGGAATCAAGATCCTTGGAGAGTATTTTTGACAAGGTGAATATAAATTTCAATTTTTTATATAGAACATGAGTTCATTATTTGATGTTCTTTTTTATTAAACTATGTTTACCCAATGAGGATTATAATTATTGAATATTGATTTATTTATAATATAATTGATCTTTAAAGGAATTTTTATTTCCTATTTTCCATAAAAATTCAAAGGGGGAAAATGTAGTGCCTAAGATATGTTTTAATATTTTTATTGAAACTAATCAATATATGAAGTGGATATGACTATTGAGTTGTATTTTTTAATACTATAAATAAGATTAAACAATGGTGAATGTGGGTTTTTAAGGTTGATATTGTTGTTAAATATATTTGGAATATATTTTTGGACTATTTTTTTAAACTCGATGATTTCAAATGTATTTACATTTTTAATAAACTTAGAGTATCTCATAGAATTTTGTATAAAAACCCTCATTCTATATAAATAATGATATTATAAACCATTATAAACTAGATGTTAAATGAGAATTTGTTAATAGTAATTATAAAATTATCAAAAATATGAATATATTTTTTGAAATAATTTAAATTTTATTATTAATGGTTTATTAATAATTACTCAATTTTAAATAAAGTCATTTTATTCATCTTAAATGTGTTTTTTTTAATAGATTTTATTTCATTATTCACATGAATATTATAATTAATTTCATATAAAATTATAATAATATTTGATGTAATTGATATAATTTTTTAAGTTAACAAGTAAATATTATCTATTGGTGAATATTTAATATTTTTCTAGAAAGAGTTATTTTTCAATGAATTGTGAAAATAAATATTTTTATAAACAGATATTTATTTATAAGTAAAAGTACCATTTTTATTTATATTTTAACATAAAGTAATATAATTATCATTTAATTATAAATTATCTAATTAACTACATTTTATTCACTATTATATTAGATTTTGGTATAAGTTCATTTTTGGGTTTAAAATAGATTTTTCATAAAACTATTTTTATGTGTGCAATGTGTTTTTATCATAATAAATTAAATAAAAACTACTGATTTATTTTTTTAATAAATTTATATATTATATATTAAATAAAATATATTAAAATTCATTTCATGGTTTATACAAGGAATGGAATGGATTAAAATACTATTTTATTCATAAAAATCATTTTTTTAAAATGGGTTCTCATTGAATTTTGTTCATTTAGTTAAAATTACGTTCTTACATTTATAGAAATTGAATATAATAAAAAAATTACATATTTTTAATGAAAAACATTAATATAATTTTGAATTTTAAACTTAATTTTTTCATTGTGATTAGTAAAAATATTAATATTTTGTTACCACATTTAATGTTAAAAAATACTTATGATGGGTTAAACCAGTCAATAATGATATGAATTAGACTTCAGGAAATATAATTCTTATGGGTCGAATATATTTAAGCATTAAATTATCTTAAATTGTATTCCATGTCCATTTTATCCACTTTCACAAGAATGTGATATTATATCTTTGAAATCTTTTATGAAATTACATGTGTGTCCCTCCCCTCGCTTATAAAAGGTAAAAAATTATCCTTCCTTATTGACACACTTTTATCCTTCTATATAAGAAAAATCCAACCCAAATACCATAAAATATTCCTTTGCATCATTCTATATCATTTTTTCTTCTCTTATAAAAAATCAAAAAAAAATATTAAGGTGCAAGAAAAAGATGTTCTATCAAAGAAGATGTATAAGTATTAACTTAGATCTTTCAATTTTATTTATTTATCCACATCCTATAAACTTTATGTATCCATAATAACATGAATAATCCAGTATCATATATATATAATTAGATTTTATTATGATTATTTCAAAATAATTTCCATCCTTGACTCTATCAAATGGGAGATCAAATTAAAGTTAATGTATACATGTAGACTACCACATCCACATAATGAGATGATTCATTTTCTGTTACTGAATTTAAAGTTTGGTTATTAAGATATATTTTATGTATATACATATGATATTTATGATATAATGAAGATTATTTATGGTTGAATTATTGTTTTCCTTTATGTAGTTCCAACCAATGAAAAATAGAAACATCACTCATCTGTACAAAAAGTCTACGATCTTCATATAGTTAGGTAAATAACATTTCTTCACTATTTTATATGAATGGTAATAAATATTTATATAATGAATATATATGATATATATTTCTGGATTAAAATTATATATATTATGTAATCATGATCAAATTACATGGAATATAACATCGAAACCAAAATATACATTAAAAACAAAATAGTTAAAACCTGAAATTATGATGATAAAGAATTATTATTAATGAATGGATGAAAAGATGTTATAAGAAAAAAATGTATGGTATAATAGGTATAAATTTAATTCTATTATAGAATTATAATAAATTAATATTTATTATACATTATGTTAGATCTCTTATGAAGCAAGACATACTTGGGGAAAGTGTTTTATTAAACAACCTCCTTTTTACTGTCATGGTTTATATTAAAATTTAGGATGATTAAATTATATGATATATATCTCACAAATAAAATTTAATTTATTTTACTCTATTTATTTATATAGATTACACATTTTTGTTTTATTTTTTAATCTATAAGTAGTTAAGTGATTTAATGAATATTTTTAATGAAATATAACTATATTTATCTATTCTGTTGGGAATCTTTTTTCTTATGTACATAATTTATTTAAAATTATTTCAAAAATATTTAATCTATAATCCAAATATATATTAAAAAAATTATTATTTTTTATTTACTATAATTTTGTTAAAATAAACTTCATTTCTATTAATTTGATGAGTTAATATTGGATTTTTCAGAAAAATGTGAACAAAAACCTTATTTTTACATATAATTGATGAATGTATTTCCTCACCAACATAACCAAAATTTTATTTGATGTTTCATATAAATTTTTCCATGGATCCTTTTGATGAAAAAACATTTCTTATATTTTTGAATTTTTTATATTTTAAATAATTGATTTCAAAATGAAAAATAAATTTTCTTCAAAAAAAATTTCATGTGAAAATTAAAAAGTAATTTTTATATATAAAAACATCCTTTAATTTTTCTTATTATTTTATGGGGATATGATCTAATGTTACCTTAATAATTATTTCTTTGTATGATTTATTATTTTTATGCAGAAATTTTTATGAAAATAATTATTTTTCCATTGGTTATTCTATGATAAAATTATGAATTATTTATATGGAACTCATATGTATGCACTATAATTATGTAAAGGATGTTCCCTATATATCTTATGATTATTGGTGAGTCTTTATATACCCAAAATTTATTAGATAATTATAATGAATTTTATAATATCATAAGATACAATGAATTTAGTAAAGTATTATGATCTCATATAGTTTACGAGATTAAATTTAATCTTAAAAAAATGTTGAAAATGACTGGGTAGGAATTTCCATTATAGGGATTTATCCAAAGTGATAGTCTTGAGAGGGAACCTTGACCAAGAAAGTGATTTTATATACTTATGGTCATACCAAGAAAATATAAAGTATAGCTATGATACATTCTCATATATCGTGGTTAATTATTGATGATTCTCAACACGTATGAATTATATCTATAGATTTTAAAAATCTGTATTCCATAATTAATTATTAATGATCTTTGACTAATTAGGTGGGATTGTTTTAACTTTTTATCAAGTTATCATACCCATATTTTTATCTTATGTGCACATATGAACATTGATTGATATATGTTGTGTTTACCATTATTTAACATTCTATATCACCCTTTTTCATGTTTCCTTTCCTAGGTTATGAAGAAAGGTTTAAAGTATTATATGTCCAAGAATTACTCTAATTTTAATGAACTTAATGTGAAATTATGTAGATATTTTATGTACTAGTTTTTTTATGTATCCATGATTAAATAAATATGAAAACAATAAGGTTCTTGAATTTATCATATTGATATGTAAGTAATATTCATCTAAAATAATGTAACATTAATATAAAAAATGTTTATTTTTTATAGTTGGTATCAGAAAAAGGTTTAGTTAATTTTCAAAACTAGGATGAGAAAACTATAGTTATAACCCTTAAGAGAAACCAATGTATATGAGTGATTCCTATGTAATGGTTAATAAAGGAATTTTTTTCCTAGAAAAAAATACTTATATGGATAGTAGAATGTGGATTTGTTCATAATATTGATATACATAGATGTAATAACTCTAAATGGAGAGGATTGGGTATTAACTTGATCAGCATTAGTGAATGATGAGTGTGCCTAAGACTCTACAGCTGGATAAAAACTCATGCATGATATGGTTTATTTAATTCACATCTTATTTATGAGACATTATAAATTATTTCAACATATATTAACCATAGATGACCTAGGTTAAATTTAAGGTGTCATAGATTAAAAATAAGGTGTCTATATTTAGACTTAAAAAAATATCATCATAATTAAATTTTTCCCAGTCTAGTTATTGTTTCACATACTATGATTTTTGGTTTCTTCCAATGGTTTGAACTAGAAGGTAATGTGTTAATAATGGATTATATAAGAAATATATTGATTTTACCACAAAGAAACGAAATGTAATGGTAGTTATAATAAAAAAACTAGTTTTTTATTCTTAATAAATTTTTTAAATTCATGAACAATGTCGAACATTAAAGTGAGATAAGGAGAGAATATCATAATATTGTTTCCTTTTTGAGAAAATATCTATCTAATTTTAATTTGTCTAATGAACCACTAATTACTGATAAAAAATCAGAACCACTGAAAAGTTATTTTTTTCTCTAGTGATCATAAAACATTAATACTCTTTAGCTACTTATTATTTGGAAGAAAAATAGGACCAGTGGTGAGATCTAATCAAGAAGAAAATATAATGAGATGAAATTGACTCCATTTATTGGGATGAGTTTAGGAGAATATTTTTTAATGTGTACATTCCAAGCTCTATTTGTATGAAAATGGAGATGGAATTCGTTAAATTAAATTAGAAGGATGATGATTCCACTAATATATACGAGGAATATTTTACTAAAATTTTGAGGTACGCCTCCAGTTTTATCATTTAACCAGAATGTAAGATTTATAAATCCCATAGTGACATAAAACCATGTCTCTAAATGGAGTATCCATAAGATAATTTTATGTCTATAAATAAATCATTAGTTTTGTGATCAAGGTGTAAATCGGGATTCAGTTCACCCATAAATATCTTGGTTTTTGATATGAAAATAATAGTGGAATGAATAAAAATTATCATAACCAATCCCATTGTTGAAGGAATATAATTCTTAATTTATGTCAGAAGTTTGGGGAGAAACATAGTGGAAATTTTCATATTGTGATTATAAAATGTTTTTTGTATAAAATAATTCCATCAAGAAAAATAATATCATTGTGTTATAATGAGGTAAGTCAATGAAATGAGTGATAAAAAAGAATACGTGAATGATCCTCTGACACTCAATTGTTTCAAATTCATGGAGTATAGAAATTATAATAAACTATACTTGATAATTTGGTTTATTAAAGTTAATATATGTTAGTAAATTCTTAATCATATAGAAAAAGTGAAATCTCATAAGTTAATTATTTCTATTGTGGGGTATGACAATGAAGTTGTTAAAGGTAAAAATATCATCAACTATCAAACAATTATTTCCTTATTACATTCTATTTCTACCAACTCTTTTACATTTTGAATAATTTGTTAGGGGTATCAAAATACCAACTAAATGATTAGATATTGAATTAATACAACAAAATCATAATGGTATAATAATCTCACCTGAAGCCTTTGATTATTTTATGAATCATGTTTGTGGGAATGTCACTAGTAAAAATAGGGGATTCTTCATCATGGATTTAATATAGGTTCGTTAGAGGATAATGATAAAACTGTTTTGAGAATATTTAAATGGTCATTTTTATAAAATTGATGTTAAAATTTCTTCTAATTTACTTTAAATGTTGGTTTTATACAGAACCAACGTTAAAAGTAATTTATAAGACCTTTTAACATTGGTTTCTTTTAATTTCATTAAAATCCAAACAAATATCTTTCATATTTTTTTTATAGAAAATTCATGTTAAAAGATTTTTTAAAATACAAATGGCCGAAAAAAATCATTTTTATTTTTCTAAAAACCCTATTCTCTCATCCTATGATGACATCCAACTACACTCGATGTCCATCGGTGTTCCCATGCATTTGATTATCATCTTTAATTCATATTTTTTCTCCTTAATCATTTTTTCTTCATCCTTATTTAATCATAATTGAGCTATTCTAGTAAACTTGCAACCATATTTCATGATATTTATTGGTTCTGTTTTCTTAACTTCACTTTTTGAACTCATTATTCTTCAATTATATAGCTTTGTCCCTATTTCCATCGAATTAGATTGAATTCATCAGAATTAAGGATCTATTTTATATTATCTACCTCAAAATTTTCTAAGTTATATTTTTTATTTTTTATTATAAATTAATTGTCTATTATTTATAAATTTGACTCATCCATCAATATTTTTAGGAATATTAATGCCAATTATAATTTTTATAGTTAAAATTTGATTAATGTTCTAATTTTTTAGGATTATAATTTTTTCCCAATGTAATTTTTTTGTAAATATACTTGTTTATATTTTTTTGTATTTACAATTATTTTATTATTATAATTTGATAATGGTTGAAATTTTTTTCTTCATTTTGTTTCCATTAGAATTTTTTTTCCGAATACTGGCATTTGATTAATCTTTTTTTTAATTTTTTTTTTAATTTTTAAATATTCATTAAGACATAAAAAATTTATTGAAAATTTATGTATGTTTAAATTATCTAATTTAAAAATCCTTAATCACTTTTATTTAATTTTTTCTAGGATATGTTTTGATCAATTTGTATAATTTATTATTATTATCAAATAATTATCAATAATTGTCTTTTTTTATTATATTTTGTTTGTTTAAACTCTATCTATTTATATATGTTTTAAATGTTTATATGTTTTCATATAATCACCTTTTATATTATAATGTTAGGTAATTAATGGATCATAATTGGATATTTTTATGAAGAACCACTGATAAATATGAAAAATGAGTTTATGATTTCCTGGAATTTTCTAAACGAAATCTTAAAAATAAAGATTTAATTTTCAACCCATGCGTGAAGTGCTAAATATGTTAAATTTAATTTCTAAAGAAATAAAAGATCATAAAATTGGAAATGGATTTAGATATAATTATACATGTTGGGTCTGGAATGGGGAAATAATAGAAAACTCAACATCAAATATTGATGAGAATATTCCAAATGACAAATAATATCATAATAAATAATTAATTCATGATTTTTTAATTGAAACTATCAAAAAATAGTAACTTTTAATGGTTTTTTAGAGATTATAATATACGAAATTATTAGGCTTCATTAAATTTATATTGTTACCAATAATTCTAAGATTAGTAAACATGAATTAAATAAATAGATGGAATGACAAAAGTTTCTCTCAATTGGTTGAACTTTTTTTGATCTATTTCCTAATTGAAATGAGCCTCTAGATTCCAATTATGATATAATGAAAAAATTATTCCCAATGGGTTTTGGGTATAAAAACATAAATTATTTCCCCAATTATTGTGTCTTTTATATGAAGGTATATAAATATTCGTTGTAATTTCTTAAATGTGGGACATTATGATACATGATTGGTGAAAATTTTAATTGTGATTAATTATCAGGTATAGAAATAAAACCTCCTACTAAAGTAATTTGGTGCCTTCCAATAATTCCTCTTTTTAAGTGACTATTTAAATATCAAATTGTGTAAAAAAGTTAATATGACATAAAAATGAGTACATTTTTTAGGGAAACATACTTCACCCAGGTGATTCACCATAGTGGAAGGGATTTGAAAAAATTATATTTTGATTTTGGAAGTGAATTTAGATATCTTATAATGTTAATCTAAACATATATAATTAATGAATATTAGAGCCTAATTATCCAAAATAGTTTATGGATTATTTTTAATGTTTTACAAAATATACCCACAATATGTTTTAAGAAAAATTATGTTGTAATGATTATAATTTTTTATGGACCAAAACATCATAGATAAGATAATGATGTGTATATTTCACCATTGATTGGAAATTTAAAAAATTTATCAGATACATGTGCAAAATATTTTGATATATTCAATAAAGAGTATATTCTTTTTCATTACTTAACATTTTTCAATATAAATTAAGTTCATTTATATGGAATATTATCTGTATACAGTGTTACGTGACATAAATCAGATACTTCATATTATCAATTATAGAATGAAAAAAATATGATGTACAAGTGAAATATAATTTCTTTTCAACTGATCATCCTTAATATAGATTGAAAATGAAATTTAATGATTTTTAAGAAAATAATATCCCACCTTACCATTTTCCATCAAATAATATTACAAGAAGGTGAAAAATATTGATTTAAAATTTTGAAAGAAAATTAGTATTGTTCATCAAAATAAATATATGGGAGAAATATTTTATCTTATTTGAAATAATTTTTTAGATATTTTTAGAGACAAAACATAATGTGGATGTTATTCATATTGAGAAACAATATGTGATAGTTTGAATGGAATATTTTTAGACATAAAAGGATATAAAAAAGATGGATTTTATGATAGATTAGGCTTGATATCCATGGGAATATGTCTAGATTTAACTCCTGCAATGAAAGGAAATAGAATATATTTATATTTATCATACCACAAATTAAAAAATGGTGAGAAGATGAATTTTTTAGTGTTTTCAAGGTATTAATGTTCTATTGGATATTCTTAAAATCTTAAGAATTTAGAATCATTAAAAAATTTAAATTAATTTGTATGAAATCTCATATCATTTAAGTATTGATGATTCATATGTTTACAGTCACTATACATAGTATATTTATGTACATTTTCAGAGTGACTATCATTAAGTTTTATTTATTTCTTTAAATCCATTTGTATAAAAATAATTGATCTAAATTTTTCAGATCTATTGGAGAATTAAGATGTGTTCATACTTTTTCTACTAAAATGTATTTTTCACCAGTTTTTTAATATAAATTTTCATCTGGTTATTCATTTGGTTCATGAGATAAGAATATGTGTGCTTTTTTATTTATGTTTGATATATTTTTTTAAAATATATATGAATATTTTAAATGGATAAGTTAAAAATATCCATCGACTAAAGGCTTATATTGTTCAAAATTATTCATTAGAAAAGCATATGGAGTTATGTACTGATCAATTATACATTGTGAATCATATTGGTATCTCTATATCTCAAAATTTGACATGTGATAGTGATGGTAGGGGGAGTTTTGGATTCAATGTAATGGTTAATCCACAAGATGATGTGATATAGACACATTTATACATTTAAAAAAACGGATGAGATTTATCTATATATATCAACCCTTATTATTAGATTAAAGGAATGGTATACAAAAAGAAATGAAAATTTGTTACATATTGAGCATAGGAATCCATTTTTTCATGTTTAAAATAAAAATTCAACATAGATATATCAACATTAGAAACATTTATTTTTTTTCAAGGGGACCGACTCTTGATATGATAACATGGTATGGTTGTAATATGAATAGTCACATATTTTAAACAAAAAAATCATAATGAAAAGGGTATTATTAAAAATATTGGTGTAAAATTCAATGTATTGGTGTGAAACATGATGATTATGGATTTATACCCATTGATTTGACAATATTTATGTTCAATGGGGTGCAATTTTTTATGGGGACACATGCAAAGAAAATATATAATATTATTGATCTATTGAATGATTTGTGGACTATAATTTTGAAAGGGAAAATAACTCATCTTGCGGATGAGGATGATGATGATTTTTTGTATTTATGAGAGGTTTCTTCATGTATAACATGATTTCTAGATTATTACAATGACTACAATGCAGACATAGTTCACTTTCTATGTAATGATCATGATAAAGTGATATGGAAAAATATTAAATTAATCTCTTAATTATTCATTTAAATATCTATATTTTATTTCTTTTTTAAAATTTACATGTGTAAAAACAATATTTTTTAATCTGTATGATTAATTATAAATATATGAAAAAATTATATGATTTTTTTATAAACGGTAATGTTCAAAAGTTATGGATAAATATCTTTTTAATTAAAAAAATGATTTAAATAATTATGTTTAGTTTAAATTTTTTCATATAGATATTGTTTATTGAAACTATGATGTACAGATTTATAAATTCTTATCATTTATATGATATCATAATTAATTTTTATATTTAATATTTTTGGTTTCATATTTTATGGTTATGAATCATGACATCATTATTATTTTTCTGAAACATACACATGTCTGACACTATATTTTTACACACATATTTTAGAATTAATTATTTATAGATATTTAATTTTCTAATAATATACATGTATTAAAAATATCGTCACATTCATCTTAGGCATAGGAACATTTATCAAGGTATATTTATTTTTATTATTTTATTAAATATTCAAAAATGAAATTATTTTATGAATGTAAAAAATTTAATTTTAAAAAACATCAAGGCCATGAGTGCGGCCCATATGGTGAATTTTTCTCTTCTTATATAGAGAAAACAATTCCATGAGTTTATAGACATGGGATTAAAATTTTATTTCATGATTGGAATTCTACAAAAAGGTCAGAGAAATATTATTTGTGGTAATATATCACTATACTATTTATCAATTGATTTATTTTTTTAATATTCATTAAATATTTTATATTTTATATGATTATTATTAATGTATTCAAGGAAAAATGAAATTCAAATTTCATTAAATGAAATCAAATAAAAAAAATATTTCTATATTTAGTGATAGTTTATAGAGACGTTTTAAAACAAAATTGACCCAAAAATATATCTTGGAAATTTATTAAATGAATACCCATTCCCCATGTATGGTTTTTTATATGTAGAGGAATGGAATAAATTTTTTTATATTCAATATAATGAAATATTTATGGCATGATAATTATTTTATATTATAAAATATCTTATATATTATTTTATTAATTATTAGTTTATTTTTATAGAATATTACTCATGGAGATCTCACCAAGATCAATTAGTTTAGAATCTACACCCTCAAACATTATCACGTGGATGTTATCATTTACTAGAGGACAAAATTAATGTACAAAATTTTGATTCGTTAAGATAAATATCTAGTAGATGTTTTAAAAAGGCTCAGTTTGTTCCACCATAACCCCCCCCCCCCCCCACTGATAATGAAAAATGGAAAATGTTAATAAGATAAAAAACTATCTTACAAATAAATCTAGTGAATTAACTAACATTATTGTAAGAAATTAAATTTTACTTTCCTAGAATGGTTTTATTTTTAAAATTATTTGAACTAATATAAAATGTTAATATATCATTTTAGGATCACCTTCAGAAGTATGTGATGTAGTGTACTTTTATCCTAAATGGTAGGATGGAAATTCAGGCTACTTATTTTGAAATTCGGGAACTCCCCAGCCACAAAAGAGGATATGAAGTGAGTATCATCACTAGGAAACGTTTTTGTTATTATAGAAATAAATTAGAAGGTATATAAATATTCCTTAAAAGATGAGATGAATGAACTAAAATAGTCCATCGGAGATCAAATTAAATTAGATGTGTAGTATATGATTGAACAAATGATGTGACAATCACTTATTGTATAGCCTTCCTACTCATATCCTCCAAAAAATCATTTAGACCCGAACATATATTGTGAATTTTATGATGGAGATCCCCATTTATGTATTGTAGTATAATAATCCATGCATATTTTTTGAGATTATTTGCATAAAGATCCTATGAATTTGTGTTATCTAAAAGTATCAATACATTTTATTATTAATACAAATTCTCTACTCCAATTTCTTAAAGATGAGGCTACTAGAGTTGAAAATTGTGTGGATCATTTTTTTAATTTGCCCAGCTATCCTTCTTCTCCATCTAAGATACAAGATATGGATTTTTTTAAATATTATTTTATATTTTATTGAAAATTACTTACAATGGTTTCTTATATTTAATTTTTACAAAAGTATCTAAAATATAAATAATTGGTATAAAATAAATAAATGTTCCAAAATGAGTAACTTTGGATACTTTTGAGATTTATGATGGGCCAAAAATATTATCCTAGGTTTATTCTTACATAGATAATATTTATTAATTTAGGATAATGTATGATAGATTTAGAAGAGAAAATTCATTGAGAATATTCAAAAAATATATCATGGATCGTGTTAATTTTTTTATAATATCAATATACTTAGGTTGTAGTTTTTCAATATAATTAAATTTATTATTTAGTGTTTCTTTCTATAAATAAAGATAAATTCAAGTGGATTAAAATATTACTTAATTAATTAGGTAATTACACATGATTTTCATTCAAAATTATAGCACTATTTTTTCTATTCCTGTATATCTAGAATAAAAATCAAAACTAATGAATTATTTTATTAATGAATATAGAGTTTCATATATATGTGTAAGATTATAAAATTAAAAGATTGGTTGATGGATTCTTCCATTAAATAATGAGTAAAAAGACTAATATAATTATGAATTAATATCCATTATAATTTTATTAATTGTGAAATTTTTATAATATAGTGGTCATTGGATATTAGTTGTATTCTACTAACAAGAATTCACAATATATTGGTTTTTATATTTATTAGTTGTATTTCAAACAAAATTTCTCAAATTGTTAAAAAAAATATTCTATTTTATAATTTCATCATTTTTAATTATTTTTTATACAAGTCTTGATAGTTTAAATATTAAAATACAATTCATAGAGAAAGTCTGAAAATGGTCACCTTTTGATAATGGAGACAAATAAAATCAAATACGTGAAATTAATGGTAAATATATTTTATAGTATAAAATATTTTTTCTTGTATATGTGTGTGTGTGTGTTTGTTTTTTATTTTCAAGATAATGCTTCATAACTATAGTTTTTCATCAAAAAGGAATGGTGAAATGTTGATATTATATTTTAATATTAGTGTTTGAGAAAATCACAACTGGGATAATAATTTAATTTAATATGGTAATTTATAATAATTTTTTATTTTTTATATGAAAATATTTAATTTTTAATATTACAACATTTATTTTTGTTATAGATTTTAAATGGAATGAAAAAATATAAAAAATAAACATCTTACATATCATTATTGTTTTTTTGGGAAATATTATTTTATTTAGGAATAAATATTATGTTATTAGTTGTGTCTCTTTTAATTAATATTTAAAAAATGAGTATGTAGATAATAATTTTTTGCTTCAATTTAGTTTTTTTGGTTTTTTTGTTTAGGGTTTCACATGGTTTTCCTCATATAATATATTTTTATTTTTAAAAATATTTTATCTTTCCACGTAATTTTGTAACTGATGTGGAAATATTTTAATAAGGCTTTTGGAATATATTTTTTGTAAAAGACAACAACAAAAGATAATTTTTTGGAAAATATTAAAAAAAACTAATGTGGAATCTTATATGTGAATTTTTACATGATGGATTTATTTTAAAGACAACATGGATGAGAATATTTATTTATTTATTTTTCAAAACATTAAATATAAAAAAATGACATGAAAATTTATTTTCGATGGCCATTTTCTAAAAAACAAACCTTAAAACATTGCTAAAATTCAATTTTATTTGATGTTTTGAAGACCGTTTTTAAAAAACCAATGTGAACAATCATATTTTTTGTGTCAACTATATAAAAATTTATTAAATAAGAACATTAAAAATTAAAAAAACATGATGTTGAAATATTATTTTCTACTAGTGTGCTTTCCTTGTAAAAAAATTTATTCTTCCACTAATTTAATTTTATGCTATTTTGGGTATGGATTTTTCTTATTTATATAAATAATATATCAATTATGAAGGAAAGGAAGCCACATTTGATATTAAAAAAACATTTATTTTCTATTGGTGTGAGGATAAATATGAACTTTTGGTGGAAATTACATTTTTTGAATTAGTCTAAATTCTTATTCCAAGGGGGTGTTTGTCTTAGATGGTTTTGGATAAACTCATCATTGAGGTTAAAAATGTTGTATTATACTTTATTGATGTCCTTCAAGAAGATTTTCCTATTATTACACTAAATTGGGAAATAAATTATTAAAATAGAATCATAAATTTTGTTATACATATTTCAATGACTCCATATAGAATTTCCCTAATTGATTTGTAGGAATTGGAGAAGAAACTCTATGATAATATTTTTAAGTGATTTATTTTTAAAATTGAATACCCATGGGGTAAACATGTTCTTTTTTAGTAATAAAAATAAATCAATTTTTCTTTATATTTATTATTAGGAACATAACATAATAACAATCAATAATACATATTATCTTCCCATTACTTTTGATATGTTTGATTGATTACTATTAGGTAAATATTTTTATATAATTGATCATTATAATGGATATTACCAATTGAGGGTCAAAAGTAGAGACATAACAAAGATACCCTTATATTTAAGGTATGGAAACTATGCATTTATAGTAATTATATTTGGTTTTATTAATTCCCTTATATATTAATATATTTAATGGTTAGGGGATTTGTATATTATCCTTATGAGATTATGGTAATTTTATAGATGTTGTTATTATATATTATAAAAGAAATTAAGAGTAAAAAGAGAATGTGAGGATTTTAATGAATTCCCAAATAAGAGGTGTGTTTTATGAAACATTTTTAACTCAGAATTTTAGACATAGAAACATTCATTTATGAGTTATATAATCACATATGAGGGTATATCAGTGAATCCATTAAAAGAAAAAGTTATTAAACATGTTCCTAGAGAAATAATTAAGACTGAAATCTATAATTTTATTATATTGGGTGAATATTATTAAAAAAATTAATGATTTATCATGGATATATAATACACTGAACAGGTAAACTCATAAGAGAGATGAATTCCATTGGATATATGAATGTGAAAATAATTTAAGGAACTGAAGAGAATATTGGTTATTTCACATTTACTCACACTACACTATAGTGAAAAATGGATAGTGATTTTCAGGGATTCATTGGAGAATATTATCATATTTTTTCTTATGTTGAATGGTATGGCGATATATTATTTCTCACAAAAATTGATAGTTCGTGATAAAAACTACCTAAAAGATGTCTTTTTCTAGTAGTGGTAATCATTACATTATTAATATGGATTAATTATCATTATAGATAAATTTGTGACATATATAATGATCATAGAAGTTTAAGGTATATATTTTCCCAAAAATAGTTAGACGTGAGCTAGAGAAGACGGTTGGATTTAATTGAAGATTATGAATGCTCAATATATTAAAACCATATGAAATAAAATAAGGTGGTTGATTCTTTGAGTTGAACGAGTCACTCTAGATTTTATATCATGAGGATCTAAAAGGATGAAATATTTATGTATTTTAAAATGATGGATATTGAAATAATAACGCATGGGAGAAATTTTATCTTTCATAAATGAGTGTTTAATGATCTATCCACATGAATATTAAGGATGAAAAAAGGAGGATCTAGATAAACAAAAAAAATCTGAGAAATATTAATATATTCAATCTTGATTATGATGGAATGATAAGGATTAGGAACTCATCTTGTTTCTTATAAATACCAGACTTGAGAAAAGATCTATTATATGAATAACATAACTCATCATTCGTTATTCATATGGGATTATATATAGAGATCAAAAAGATTATATATAAGGGGATAACATTAATAGAGGTATAATAGATTATATATCTTATTTTATTATATATATTTAAGTTAAATATGAGATAATGATGTCTAAGAATATTTTACATCCATTACCCATACCATAATTGAAATGGAATAACTTCACAAAGGATTTCATCATCAGACTCCCCTAAACATCTAATGGACCTATTGATATTTGGGTTATAGTCGATCAGATTATAAATTTGACACACATCATTTCTATTAGATAATATTTTTCTCTTCGGTATCTTATAAACATATACAATAAAGGAGAGGTAAAGTTACCTGGAGCACCATATTTTATTATATCTGACCAAGATATGTGGTTTACCTTAATGTTATAGAGAATTATTTAGTGAGATATGGGTACACAGTTTTTTTAATAATTCTTATCATCATAAAATAAATCTCTAGTCTGAGATGAGAATTAAAACCATAGTTGATATGTTTAGATCATGTTTTAAATATTTCAATGGTGGTTGGTATCTACACCCTTCTCCGGTTGAGTTTTCATAAAACAATATATTTCACTAAATAATTAAAATAGAACCTTATGAATCCCTCCATTGAAAGAAGTTAAAAATTCAACAAGTTGGGAAAATTTGGGAGAACGAATGTTATTGGTATCTGAGCTAGATAAGGAAACAGAATATAATTTTAAATCCATAAAGAAGTACATCAAGGAAGCTCATAGTCGAAAAAAAATTATACTAACAATCATTGGGAGATCTAGAATTTTATTTTTGTGATAAAGTATTCATTTAAATTACATATTGTAATAAAATTATGATATTACTATAAAATTTACATTTTTTCCCTTAGAATATTGGTCATTTCGGTATTCATGATCAAATTGCGATGGTTTCTTATCATTGTGCGTTCCGACTGAACTTCTCTCGAGTTTACAATGTGTTCCATGTATCTCTCCTATGAAATTAATACCCAATCCTTAAAATTTACTAAAATAATAGGCCCTGATAATAAATAAAATAATATTTAATTTTAAGATAAACCTATATAAATTTTGGATTCTGGTGATAATGTTATATGGAACATGACAACTCACCTGGTTAATTTTATCTAGAGAAATCAGAAATACAGGGAAGCTACATGGGAAACCAAGTATATAATGAAGTGGAGATATACCCATTTTTTTATATTAGGCTTATGTAATTTTGAGGGATAAATTAATTTTTTCTTGGGATATAATATAACACCTTATTTTTTTTAAGTATTTCCATTGAAATAAACTTACATTATTTGATAATTTTTTGTACATGTAACCTCGAGTCTATATAAACCATGATATAAAACACTAATATAACTTTACCATTAATTTTGTAGGTATTCATATTACTAAACGCATTTGTGGAATATTTATAAATTTTTTGAACAATTCAACTATATTATTTAATTCATAATAAATATATACTCGATTTTTAGTAAAGACATTTAATTCTTCAAAAATACATTTTCACCGAAAAGAATTTATAATTAATTTTTCATGGAAAAATTATAATGAACTTTTACCATTTTATAAACATATATTTTAAAATTAATATCAATTTTAAAATCACCATTTCAAAATTATCTTATTTTAAATTTTTAGTAATTTTCTACAAAGATTTATTTTCTATATCCTAGTATAAATAAACGTTTTTTATAAAAATGTCATTTATTATCTTCTAAAAGTATGATTAATTTTGTAATTTTATATTATATTAAAACAAATAAAATTTAATTAGATATATTTTATGTAATTATTTAGTACTAATTATTATACTTTATTTTGGAATAAGTTAATTTTTGGGGTTAAAAACTCATTTTTCAAAAAAAATGTTTTTATGGGTGTAATGGTTTTTTTATATGAAAAAAAATATTTATTATATTTTTTAATTAAATTATTAGGTTTTATATTCACTAAAATATTTTAAAATCCATTAGATGGTTTATACGAGGTATTTAATGGAATTGAATTTTTTTTATGTTTAAAACGCGTTTTTGTAAAACTGGTTGTCATTGTGTTTTGTGTGCTTATTGAAAATTAAATTATTAAAAATAGTGAAATTTAATATGGTAAAATGTATTTAATATTTTAAAAAAATTAATTAATATAATGTAATATGGTTTGCAAAATTTGTTTTCATAGTGAAAAGTAAAACATATAAAATTCTATTAGGAGGGATAATGTTAAAAATAATGTGTCGTGGTTTAAACCAATAGGTAAGAGATATTATTCAACTCATACCATTATAATTCATATTTTTATAATTTATTTCAGCCTTTTTCCTCTCCTAAATTTAAATCCTTGACCATTTATATCCACTTGAAACTGAATGTGACCTTGTATCGTTCAATATTTTATGAAATTCCATGCGGTTCCCTCCAGTCACTAATAAAATGGAACCTCTTCTCATACCTTATTCACACAATTGGTTCCCTATAGATCATTAATGAAATTTAAAAACCTTATAATATTTCATCAATTTATCCTAGTGCTTTCAAGGATTGAGTTGTATGCTAAAGTATGTCTCTCAAAGTATAGGTATAAACATTAACCGTGGTCATCAAATTTTATTTCTTATTTTAAATACTCTGAACCTATTATATCTTTCATAACATGATGATTATAGAATAATAAATATAAATAAATTTTATTTTATTGATTTCACTCCTAATTCAATGCTCTTGTCCATCAAATAGTAGCTTGATGTATTGCTTGTGCATACGTGTGGACTACAGCCTCCACCTAGTGATATGATTCATTTTATATAACCATCTATCATGGTTGGTTATTAATATAGATTTCATGAAAATATATAAAATTAGTGATATAATATTTATTCTATATATTTTAATTATTATTCATCCTTATTTTTTTCCATCAATTGAAGAGTTGAAACTTTGCTCAAGTATACGTACAGACTATTGTCTCCACATAGTGTTGTAATTAATTTTTCAAAACCGATTTATATTAATGTTAATAAATATTTATATAATTAGTCTATATTATATTTATATCATGAATAAATTTATGAATATTAAGTAACCATGATCAAAGTACAAGAATCATAATTGGTAAACAAAATAAAACATTTAAAATAAACCAGTTAATGCAGGAAATGATGATGGTAATGAATGATTATTAATGAACGGGTGATAAGAAGTTATAAGTAAAACAATTATGGTATAATAGGTATGAATATGGTTAAGTTATTGAGTTATAATAAATTTAAATTTATAATATTTTATATTAGATCACTTTTTAATAAATATGGACTAGAGGTAAGGGTTTTTTTCATGATTTCATTTTTATTGGGATTGTTTATTATAAATTTTAAAATGATGAAATTATATGATATATCTCTCAAAAATCATAGATATTTTTATTTCCTATAGTTATTTCCATATAAAAAAAATGTTCCTTTCATTTTCATCTCTTTAATAACTCAATATATCAAAAGAGTAGTTTTATGGATAATATAATTTATTTCTATCTTCAGTTAAGAATGTTTTTTTCCATGTCCAAATTTTATTTAAAGGTTTTCATTAATGTTTTAAATATTCTATAATTATTTATTAAAATTATTTTTTCCCATTTTTTAAATTATATTTTTTAATCAATAGTTTTTTCATTTTTTCAATCATGATAATTTAAATTTTGATCAAAAAATGTGAAATTAATCTTTGTTTTTTTACACCAGGTGAATGTGTTTTCCCGCCATCCTAAACACTCATCACATTTAAGTATCCTTAAAATCTATCTATTTTTTTCAAATAAACTGTTTTCCTTAATATTTTTAGATATTTTTATATTTTAAATAATTTATTTCAAAATAAAAAGGGTATTTTCCCCATAAACTTTTCCAATGATATTGTAAAGGTATTTTCGTCTATAATAGCATCCTTTAATGTTTCGTACACATTACTAGGGATATGAACCAATGTTACCATAATTATTCATTCTTTGGATGTGTCATCATTATGATGATTAAATCTTTATAAATTCCACTTTATTTACCTGTTTTATGCTATGATGAAAGAATGAATGTTTTGCATGCAATTATATTTATGGATTATTTTTATGTGATAGGCAAGATCAATATAACTCATCATGACATATGGGTCCTTTATAACCCTCCAATTAATTGGTTAATAATGATAAACATTATAAAATCCTATGATATTACATAGTTAATAAACTCTTTAGAGGTGATGGAGTTAACTAGATTAAAGTTACACTGAATGGAATGTTTTAAATAACTGAGAAGGAATATCTATTATTGGTATTTTCTATATTTATAGTCTAGAGAGTGAATTTTGAGTAAAGAAGTTATTTCCTATGCCTATGTTATTCAATAAAATTATAACTTGTTATTATGATACGTTCTAATGGATCATGATTTATTATTTATGATTATAAACACTTTTAACTTATTTATATCATTTAAAAATTCCATTAATCCTGATTTATTATCAATGGTCTTTAACTGACTGGGTAGGATTTTGTAGGATATTATTTGGATATCATACCCTTCTATTTATTTTCTTCTCACTTATGATCATTTTTTGATATCTATAATGTTCTTCCTTAGTGAGAATCTGATATCCCCATTTATTATTTTTCCTTTACACATGTTACAAAGAAAGGTTTTAATTATGATTTTACTAAGAAGGTTTCTAGTCATAAATTATGTAATAGGGGAATGATTTTTTTTAATTATGAACTAGTTTTTTTATGTATCCATGTTTAGAAATTCACTAGACCCTTATATTTATAGCATGTATTATATTGATATATAATGAATTTCAATATAATATGATGTAACATTTCCATATGAAAAGATCATCCTCCTTTAGTTTAGAAAGAAACAAGAATTATTTAGAGCTTATCTAGAATATATATATATAGAAACATGAAAAGTGGAAATGTATTTTATGTAATACTATTTTTTAATCATCATATTATGTTATAAATATGTATAAATTTTCCTATATATGCATGAATTTTATGAATTTTTCTATGAATTTTTCATGGATAAAGATTTTTCATCTAATTTTTTTTCAGTTGGTCATAAGATGGTTAATTTTGTATAATATTTTTTCAATATCTATATGATAGAATAGACCTCCGAAAATGTTGGGGTATTATTTATGATATTTATTCCACAATTTAATTTTTTTGATATCTTTATATGATGTGTTATCTAAGAATGAATTTTAATTTAGTGGATTATTGTAAATTCTTCAGGATAAATATTAATGTCTTCATAATTTGATCTTGGTAGGAAAAACATTAAATCATTCCATGAAATATGATATGTTCTTCATTAAAATAAATATTATAATAAACTATTGTGAATTTTTTATTATTCAAGTAATCCACTTCACAATAGTAGAAATTGTGTCATGCATATTCATATCTTTATACGGAAGAGGAATGAATATTTTAATGGAGTAATTTCTGTGTTTTTCATCAGGTTTTTATAAATATAATAGGACACTAAGAGCTATGGTAGAATTTATTGAGAAAATATTGTATAATATTAAATGTGGAAATTTTAAATTCAACGGTATGAGAAATTTATAGAATGATTCAAGAATATCTCAACTAGGAGAGGAATAATGTTGGGGTTCAGTAAAATTTACATAAATTATTTCTTGGAATAATATTCACTAATATTATATGAATATAGAAGAAAAAAATAAAGAGAAAAAATTTTCCAAGAATTTGTGATAATAATAGATATTATATGACCCAGAAACTTTTTTGTTGCAAATATAGAATGAATAATGTATAAAAATAAGATGATATTACTCACTACAAAAAATAGAATTGGGAATGAGAAGATAATACTTGTGACTGTTCATGTTGTGAAAATTGTAGTAGCACAGTGAAATCACATCTAAAGTCAAATTAGTTGAAGAATTTAATTTTTTGTTATCCCAAAATGGTTATATACCCTTAAATGTGGGTGAATCAAGGTATGATAGATTAAAACACATCCCCTTTTTATATATTATTTCATCATTTAAAAAAAATTATTCTCTCCCATTCATATTGAAATGAATGAACCAAATGAAAAAAATAATGAGACACAAACTATTACTTGGTTAACTCGTAACTTGGAAAGTACAAATATCATAAAAAGTAAATGTTACAATATACCAAATACATTATAGATAAATTCTTATGAAACCTCATAACTTAGATAACCCATAATTACATGATTTCTAATAGGGTTTTCACTTTCCTGCATTCCAATTTTTTTATATTTTTAGTGAATTTAGAAAAACTATTACATATAAAACTATTAAAAACAAATTTTAAACATCTTCACAAAACCCACTTTTTCACAAAAAAAATAGGTTCTTATTTTTATACTCTCATTTTAGTCTTGAAACATTAGATTCATTCAAGATATCTCAATATTGACATTTCTATAGTCACTCCACATACTTAATCCCTCTATTTTTTTAAATTTAGGATGAGAAAAAATATCTCACTAAGGGATATAAAAAGAAACTAAATACATTAATCCATTATAATTTTTTTTAAATCCATAAGGAAGTTTTTATTTTTACATAATAATATTTTTTTACAGAAAATTAAAATTTACTTTCTTGTGAAATCAACTTCAATTCACATATTTTTAATAAACAATTTAGTAATAATGTATAAAGTGGAACTCATATTCATGAAATTTAGATAATAAAACATGTTAATTAGTGAAAAAAAACCTTCTTTTTTATGAATATAAACCTTCCTTAAATCATGACTTCATTTTTTTTACATTGTGAAATAAACATATTTTCATTTAACCCCATATAAAGAACTAAAAAAACAAAAAAAAAGATAAAATGGGATATTATCTTTATAGTATATCTTCTAATTGAAATACTTAATTACAAAATTCCAACATTTTTTATTAGTAACTAATCATTGGTAAAATTCATCACTTTACCCATTGTATTGGAGAGGTATATCAAGTTCACCCATAAACAGAACTGTATCTTTCTAACCCATAATAAATATAAAACATCAAACAACCATAGGATGAATAAAAGACATATATCATAAATTTTATTCAAAAACACATTTTAATTTTCATTCAATCCTATAAAAAATAAAATTTTTATTTATCTCATAAAGATGAGAAAAAAAATTATTTCCATAAAAAAACTAATAGTAGAAATTCCTAAAATATAGAAGGAAAGTTTCATTTAAAAAAATCTTTAAACATATATAATATTCTTCATAATGAATAATTTATATGATGGCGCAAAATGGTGTTCAAGTTGTATACATTAAAAATAATTCTAAATGATTTTTTAAAAAAAATAAAAAAAACCCCACATTGAAAATGTTGAAAATAATAATTTTTTATAATTTTTAAATAAATTACAAAAAATACAATTTAACATTATAAACCTCTGAAGAATAATTAATTACATTATAAAAACATGTAAAAGAACATTTACATTTTATAAAAATTGTTATAAGGAAAACATTAAAACAAAATTTTAAGATAAAGTCTCTTACATTAAGTCTTGACACGTATTTTATTGTGTGTCTACCTTCATACATAATAAAAATTTATTTCTTTTATTATTAATTAAGAACCTAGTTCATGTTCTTTATATTATCACTATTCATTTTGTTTAATTTATTACTATATTTTATTTAGTTACTAAATTAATTATATTGATATCAGATGTTTTATAGATGTTTGGTTCATATTACGAAAATAAAATTAGTAGGTTAACCATGGTCTAAGGGTTCATTTTTATTTCATCAATAGAATATTAATCATAACATAATTATATTTTTTATACATTATACATATTTTCATAACCATAAATGTATGTTCAATAAGAAATATGTAAATTTTCATATCATGGAGGTTGAAGTCTGTATGTACACATGAGCGATGCTTCAATTTTTCTTCTGTTTTTAAAATAAATAAGTTATATAATATTTTACTTTTATAGAAGAATATTTTTTTTATAAATTTAATAATTATTAATTAGTTCCATACTTCTTACAAACCATGTGATTTGGTAATGAAGAATGAATCAAATCACAATGTTGAAGTGGTATTCCACACATACACCCAAGTGACGTTGTTGTTTTCTAAAGGAAATGAATGGTTGAAAAAAAGTAAAATCTTATTACTCAAAAATAATAATAATGTAATGAAAATATTATATATTTTTTAATTTTATCTTTATAACTATCTGTGTGAGGTGGTGATGGAAAACGAAACACGTCTCCTCACAGTGGTGGTATTCCACACGTACACATGAACAATGTTTTTTTCATAGGATAAAAAAATATAATGAGTTGTAGTATATTAATAATAAAGGTTAACTATATTTATGATACTAATATTATTATTCAATCTAGTTTAAAAAATATTTAATGGTGGTATAAAATGAAATAAACATGAAACTATTAGTAAAGAATTATACCTGTTCTTTAGAAAACCTACCTTAGCATAATCATTAAGAATTAATAAGTTAGATTATTTGAGATATTAATACCACTTATACAAGTAGAATAATTTTGGGAAGGTATTTTTGAATGTATTTTTCAAGTGAAATGGATCAAGTGATGTGAGGAAGATAGGAGAGGTGTTGCTATTTTATAAGTGAGGGGAGTTGCAAAATGATAACTTTTCTAAATTTCTAAATATTATTAATGTATTAATCATAGTGAGGGGTCACAAAAACAATATAAATTAATATTTAAGGAGATAATGGATGAAATAAATCATAAAATTATATTTAAGATAAATAATTTTTTCTTTATCATAAAATATTTTCATTAATTAACAGGATTTACCCATTACCATGGTGACCCATTTTTACCATGATTAATATTTATAATACCCCAAAATGGAATTGAAATCATTACTAAATTTTAACCTCCTATTTTAAAAAAATAATAGTGTTTTAAATATTAAGTTTTTGTAATATATAAAAATTTATTTTAATATAAGTATACAAAACATAATGGAACCCAATTTATCGAGAATTTAATTTTTTTAGCATAAAAAAGAACATATTCAAAAATTAAATATAATTTCAAATCATATGTATTTATTTATATTATTTATATTATAATTTATCTTATTTTATTTTTAAACCTAAAAATTATAATTATTATTTTAAATTATATGACTTAACAAAAAGAAGTGGGAGTTTTGCAAATATCGGTATTTTTCACTATTATCTCAAAATCAATATTTTAAGAAAATACCTTGAAATTATACCTACGTATATTATTAAATTATTATTTTAAAAATTATTTTTATTTTTTTAATAAAATTTCTATTTCAAAATAATTTTTTAATAATATCTGATCAGAAAACTGAATAAAACCCATTTTGATGAAAAATGTATATTTGTGGAGTAAAATGACACTATTCTGATTATATTCCAAATAAAAATAATTAAATGAATTTTAATTTGATAAATTTTATATATAATATAATTATTTCATTATAATTATTTGTCAATAGTGATTAGTTTTTTCAATTTATATTATAATAAATTTCACACATAAGAATATTTTTATGAAAAATATTTATTTTACCTTCAGAATATTTTGGATTTATTTATAACCAATTTTTAGTCAATTAATGGTTGATTATTCATATTATTAAAGAAAAAATACTAAATATTTTTATCAATATTATTACACCCATTTATAGCCATTGAACTAGCAACATGGTCATAATGGTTATAATTATATGATAATATTTTTGTAGTATATTGGAATTAATTTAGGCTTAATTGTGTGTGTACCAAAAGATATCAAATATATTATTTAAAGAAATTAAATTCTAAAAAATTGGGGTGTTACACAATTTTTAGAATGTTTAAATTGGACATATTATCCCTACTGGTTCACTATGACTCACACCTTGAAACCTCACTTCTTTGTAAACTGAATTGGGTGCACTGATCCTCTTGAATATTTTTCCATTCATTTATTGAAACAAAGATATTTACGAATAAATTTTTATGTCATGGGCACAAAATTTTATCCACATTATAAATATGAATTAACCATTAAAATTAGGGTAAATATTTTTTGGTTTATAGAACTTTTTCATTCATTAAACCTTTGAACAACATTCTCACAACTTCCAAACATTTTCATAAATTATATATCTATTAAAAACCCCCAATGTTTTTTAATCATGAAATACATTAAAAATATAGCATGGTAATGTAAAAACAAGACCATTTAATTTGGAAAATTAATTTCCATGAAACTAATTTGCAAAAGATGTTCCTTTAAAAATATCTTATGTGAATTCAGATCCTTGATAATATCTATTGGTATGACACAACAAAGAATAGGTGTAAGGGCCATTTTTAAGAATTAAAATATTCATGAAATATTATTTGTTCACCAAATATCAAACTTTTTATTTATCCATTATTGAAAAATTATCCCCCTCCCTAAATTTTCATTTGTATTAATCGGATTAGTGAAACTCTAACTTTCCCCAAACAGGTGAAGTTTTGTGAAACACGTGACTTTTTTATATTTTGAAGATGTGATCTTCAATAATAATATTTTTGAAAACATCATGAATCTTTGGAACCTATCCATGAATTACTTTCACTTTTGTTAAAAACATTCATTTTCTCATTTTTTTTTCTTCTGCAACATCAACACTCCTCTTTCATAGATAGCTTTAATATGTTTCTTTTTATAGATAAGAAAATCTCATATAGTTTCCCACTATATGAGAGCTCCACCAATATAATTTTTCAAAAACCACACTAGTTCTCTATAATGTAATTTGTCAAATCACTTTTTCAATCAACACAACTAACCAAAAAAATAAAATTTCACCTTGATAGGTTATATCCAAACAATATCTCTATTTAGGTTTGTTGAAAATTGTTCAAAATTTGGTACCACTTTTTCTATTTAGTTTCTATATTACTGAACAAAATTTTTTACACTTCCTTCTTCATCCATAATTTACATCTTATGACTCAAGATATTTTCCCATAATTTACCCCTCATATACTTTTTTTATATAAGATTCATGATTAGTATCATGTAATGATCATCAATGAATCACATCATTCTCGACACCATCTATTTATCTTATCTCAATAACTTTGATGATAGATACCAATTGATCATGCATGATGATTTGAAATTCGATTGAAAATTGAAAATTTCTACAATACCAATTGTCTAATACATTTATTTTCTCCACCAATAATTTATATAATACCAGTGGTATGAAAAAAAAATTATAAAGGGTAATTCTTAATAAAATCAATTATTCCCCTTATTCTACGTCTTCAACATCTCTATTTTCAAAACATCATCAACATCGCTATATTTTATAACTCCCCCTAAATCCTTTCCCCCTTATTCTACCTCTTATCTTTCCCCCCCAGTCACTTATTTTCTCTACCATTTTCAATAAACCCAAACGGATCTTTTTTTTGTCTGCAATAGAAAAATATCATTTATCATCACATAGGGAAATCCTCAACATATCATGGGGATAGGGTTGTTCCTTATAGACACTACATAGGTGAGGGGGTTGTCTAGACTCTAAGAGCTAGTTTATGCCTTTCAAAAAGTAAGTGTATTTTTAGAATTTATATTATATAATGTTTCATAAGATTATATGCCAACTTCACCAACCCATGATTCACATTCTACTTGATAAAATGATACTACATTTCAACATTAATTATACTCGTGTAATGGACTAAATTTTCTATAAGATTTATAAAATTGAAGTATAAGAAATAATTTTGATCGAATAATTCTCTTCAATGACCATTTCATCAAGATGATACTTAATTCGAAATAATTATATGTTAGATTGAGTGCTACTAATATATTCAACCCATGTTGTTCTCAGAGAAATATATTCTTCTATATTAATAATACAACATACTTCCAATATTCTATGATCTAATAAACCACTTGATTTTAACATTCCATCATCCTTTGAACCATCCCAATTTGTGTTTTTATACAACATTAAATATTTATGATATGATTTATTATACACAAAATAGAATCCAATGGGATTTTGATATACTAAAGTAATCTTTTATATGTAATAATATGTTTATCCTTGGGATAAATTGATAATATACTGATTTGTATGTATAAAATACAATGTTGAGTTATGTCACTATTATGAATAATAAGTTTCCGATTATATTCTTATATTCTATGAAATTCACCAATTTTCTTCATCATCCCTAGAAATTTTACTCAAAGTATCAACCTAAGTTACTATCTTCTACGAAATATATTTCCCAAATCATCTCAAAACATTTTTAGAATATTTATATTGAAAAATAGTTGTTTTTTTTTTCCTGTTTAACCAAATTTTCAATGAGAAGCATCAGTTTTATAATTATTAAAATTTAAAAAATGTAGTTCAATAATTTTTAAAGCTAATTTTATTATGCTTCATGCACACACACAAAAAATATTTTATCCTTATACACTAGTAACATAATCCTCTCAATACTCTCATTATTTCTATAAACCTTGTAATATTCTCAAATATTTTTGAAATTGGACTTCTTCAAGTACCAATCAAGTCATAAATACTAAGCCTTTTTATTCCTAATTCAACCTATATAAGTAATTTTTCTGCCAAACCACTTTGTTATTATTTTCAAGGACAATAAAAAATAGTTATTTTATGTACAAATCTTCTTATATAAATATATTTATAAATTAAATGCTTATATGAATTTGGAAATCATTGAATTTTCTTCTCACTATTATAGATTAGAATATTCAAATTTTCTCTAAGATTACCAAATAAGAACATTAGTCATCAATATAGATTCCCTTGGTATGGGAGTACCCATTGAACATAAACCATGATTTTTTATGTAACTTATTTTTTTATACATCCTAATATGGAGGACTGATTTGGTCACTGTAATACTCTGTTTTTTTAAGGTCATGAAAGTGAGTGAAAATTTAAATTTTTGGTTTCAAATGCACATGATCAGTAAAATGGTGATTTTATAAAAGAATATGATCTCATATAATTTTTCTAACCACTTAATTAGTCCTAGAATATAGTGGTTACATAATTAAATGAGTTTGGTGGAATCTTTATCCATTAAAATTTTTATAGAATAATTGGTATTTAATAAATAATTTATTAAATATTAATTTATATTTGAATGTTTATTCGAAGATATATTTTATAAATAGAATCATATATAGATTCCTTATTTGTGGTTGATTCTATAATTTGTGTTTTTACTTAATGATTCATAACTTTGAGTTGTGAATTTGGGCCAGGCCCATGCACATTTTATTTTTCTTTTCCTTTTTATTATTCTAGTTTTTCTATTTTACTTTTATTTTATCATTCCTCACATTTTATTATCAAATAAATCACACCATGATGCTTCCCTTAATCATTACCATGATAGGGAGAGGAATATATAGGTAATGGCATAGATATCTTCATAGATCTCATGTAATCCCAGATCTTCATATGGTAGTTGTGGGTTGCATATTGGACCAAAGCATTGCATATTACGCATGAGGTAGGAAAACTCTAAGTTCAAGTCATAAATACCAATAAATCCATAGTTTCTATTTTTTAAAATATTTATTTTTATTTTTCATACCCCATGGTGTCGATTTGTAATTATTTAGTGAAACAAATGGGTTTCAGGATGATTATAGGGGTTTTTTTCAAGAAATCCAAATCACACATCATGTTCTTTAAGAAAAAATGTTGTGTTTTCATCTAATTTAGGTAATATAGAGTTTTTTTTTGACTGAAAACCATGTACTATGAGTATATTAACTTTAGTTGGACATGTATATGTGGATGGGTTCCTAGGAAGACATCCCATGTTGGCAGGATATGTCATTGTCTTGGTACATAGACAAACACCCAGTGTAACCTAGAAATATTATAATGTAAAAAGATACCACTAGTGTGTCATAGTTTTGGAGTAGCACATTGCCAGACCCTGGGTATATATAGGATTTAAAAAAGTACATGAAAAGGGTGGATATTTTTTAGTACATTTTTCATACTCAAAGTACATGTTCTGTACTTTTCCCTTATTACACATTTAAGTGTTTTGGATTTTATTCACCCTAGAATTATAATTGGACATGAGATGAGACCATTATGAGTGTTTTTATATGAATAATTCATAAGTGTGTCCCTTTTGGTGATTTGAGGACTTTTAATAGGTGATTTAGGGTGAGAATTTTAGGAAAGGAATATTCTTCACCTATACTAAATACTGATGTCTTCTCATTGGGGTGTGGGATTAAACCAAGAGTAGGGTTGTGAGAATGGTTGGGTGATGTGTTATGAGATCACCAAGGTCTTAGATTAGTGTTTTCAAGGGTTTATCCCTTGTTAGTAGGTATGGTTTTTTACCAGATGAGGCATATAATTTTTGTTTTTGGAAGAACCAAAAGTATCATGGAAAGAGGAAATGATTGAGTCCATATACTTTGTATGATTTACCCTTTAAGGCATGTGAAGATATGAGATGTTAGAGTTCAGGTTTTGGGATGTGTTACATTGAGAGGAAGACATTAAATATGGTGTGTGTTTTTGACCTACGATCCAAAGTGGGATACATCAGCTAATATTCTAAACAAGAGGATCACAATAGGGATTCCCCAATTTTTATACTTATTCCATGGATCCCAAGAGTGATTACTATGAATATATATATACCTAGAAGACCCATGTGGGTTTCCATTAATAAAGAAACCCTGATTGGGTGTGTATGGATATGGGTAAATATGGTTTTTGGTGTCACCATATAACTTGTACTAAATATTTGATCACATGGGGATGTCTAATGTGGTAATGGGATTAAGTTTTTTTCCATCCCCTATATTTTCTATTCTTTTAGTAATTATTTTTAATAATGTTATGGATACCCATAAGTAGATCCTAGGACCTATCTTATAGGTCTAATGATGGGTCATGGTGATCTTGGAGGATTCCAATAGTTTCATCTTTGTATCTAACTTATGAGCCTTATATGATATGGTGATGATGTAGTGGGATCGTGAAGGTGGTTTCTAAGACCTGTTTTTTATCTATTGAGATAAAATTATGACACATTTTAGAAAAAATTATTTCACCATGGATTCCCATATTCTCCTTATAACTAACTGGTTATATATTTGAAGAATTACCAGAACACTCAGATCCGACCTGGGGTCTATATAAGATGCCCTGGACACCACGGGTCATTGAGATTCCCAGTATTATATCACATATCCATTCAGTATTAGGGGTTTGGTATTCTTGTTTTTATAAACATGATATGATTATGTAATCTCTAGAATCTGACTAGTTGAGCATGATGATATTTCATGGAGCTGTTTCATATGTCTATAATTCTTGGGTTCTAATTATTTTTTAAATGACTTGGGGGATGAATTTAATTCATTGATCTCCAAGGAAACCTAGAAATTATCTTCAATCCATTCATTATACTAGTAGTTTATATAGATTATCATACCTCCCATTATTTGGTCTTGGATTCATTCATGATGAATTGTTTCTTGTTTGATTTGGGGCATTAAGCATTCATAAGTAACACATGAAGATATGGTGATTATATGGTTGGTATGATATCATGATGTTCTTAGAGACACATGAGCACTACAAAAAGATATGGTCAATCAATGGAACATAACTAAGTATCAATAATTATTTTATTTTTTTGTTTTACTCTAGTTATTTCTTGGATTAGATGGATATATTTCTTTTGTATGCATCTATAGTTTTAGGTTATTGGTTCACCATTGGGTGTGGCCTATTTAGAATCATTTAAATTCCCATTTATGAGCACCTTGGTGTGTAATAATGTGTTTATTCATGCCTTTAGGTTTATTATAGATGAAAGAAAGATAAATCATGGGCCCAAGATTCCATCATTGAGTGAAGCTACTCATATAGAGTCTCTTTATTAGGCTAGAATAACTGGATAATTTTTATATATTTTCTAAGTGGTATGGATTGATGTTGGAAGAGGAGCCTTGTATATTTACTTTCATTTTATCTACCTTTTTTATAAAACCAGCCTAGTGGTAGATCATGTTTTTTCTTGTAATAACTATTTGAGTTTTATGTTGTATTTCAACTTATTATAGAATGTTTTTTTATTCTTTAGATGTACTATGATATGTATGATGCTATGTTATTTTACTACTATTTTTCACTCTAATATGGGGGTATAGTCTCCTCACTATAACACCTTAATCCATAGAATTTTTTTGGTAACCTATAGTGTAAGAGGATACTTTCTTGAGTTGTTATCGTGAACTTGACTATGGAACAAGTCAATTTGGCTCTATATTGGGATGTTAAAAGTGGTATTAGATAATTTTTGTTATTTTTTATAATTATTTGGTATATGGTAGAGATGATTTATAAAGATGGATTGATACCTTTTGTGGATACTAGTCCGGTGTATCATGAACACCTTCACTGAAAGTAAGTCTAGGTTTCTAGGTGTTTTGGATTACTCTTTAATGTTTTTAATGTTATGTTGGATGAGACTTACCCCTCATGTGATGCACATTTTCTTTGGAGTTGGTGTTTATTCTTGTTGGATTTTTTCTCTTTTACCGTGGGAAATAATCCAATTATCGGATTTCTCTATTAACCTGCAGAGGCAAGAGACATCTCTTGAATTTTTCTTAGGCCTGTACGATCCACATGACATGTATTTCTACCTATGTGATTTTGTCTATAACAATATTTTAATGTATTTAATGTTTTAAAAATTGATCATTTGGTATATTTTTTTATATGAAATTGGTGGAATTATACTTAGTAGGTCGATATGTATATGATTTTTTCTAATGTAGGTGCATATGGATCTATGGTGAGATAATTTTCATTGATGATGATTTATTTTGTTACTTTTTATGATTTAAATTCACCCTAGTAGGTCTATGAGGCACATCTTTCCATAGTGGGAACCTCTATTGGGTTATAATTTCTTTGGATTGGTCATTTAAAGAACTAGTAACAACGTGTGTAGTGATTTACCATATAAGTTGGAGTGAAATTATACTAAACGAAGCCAAATAACATGTTTTCCCTAGATAGGGATCATTTATAATGTTGTCATTATATAAAAATATGTTATATTTTAGAAGTTGTGATTCTTAAGGAAGTAATATCCTATGTAGATGCTTACTTTGAATCAGTTTTTTAGTGGGTACTAAGTAGGAAGGAGATATTTTGCGATTTTCTAAGATAGGTGAAAAAATTTCCACCCTATGGGTAACTACCCTTTATGAGACATCATTTTACTTTTTAGGTCTAGGTGGGAGACAAATATTCCCTAGATATTCCTTTTAATTTTATTGGAAATCACTTTGAGTTCTAGACATATAGTTTCATACTATCTTTAAAAGGAAGGATTGTTTGGGTTCCAGACCCTATAGACCTTGGATGGGTTTTACTATATGGTAAGAGTGTGTGTAGAACCTTATTTTTTGGAATATAAATGGATGGTGGAGAAACATGTGGTTGGATTAATGACTAACAAACCATGGATCAAAGTTAGTGGTTATGGAACATTAATCTAGATCTAATGTTAAAAGAGTCAAAAGAGCATGATATAGGTTTCCACATTTGGGTGGTACATGAGCATACACTCATCAGTTTTCAAATGAGACCAAAGAGACGTATGTTATTTACATTTGTAACATGTTGAATTTTTAAATGATTATTTTCATATATGTGCCAAGGGCTGATCAAGATCAGTGAAATGAGGAGTGTCTCTCTATGGTAGAGGACACATCAAGGGTGGATCAACTAATGTGTCATGGACAATATATCTTTATCCTGGTAAGGTATCATCCTGATGGGGACTATGGTTTGGGAGAAGAAACACATAAATAATGGTGGAACCTAAGGATTTTTCACTCTATAAAAATTGTATAGTAATAAATATGATGGGGAGTAAACCATTAGACATTTAACAATATGACCCTAATAATAATGGTAATTATATAAATTTTCTAGGATGAAACTTTTGTGAGCTGGGAATAGGTGATAATAGATGTTTCATGTATGTTATTGGGTATGCGAAGTCTTAGCCACATAATTTCATTCTTTTTTGTGATGGATTGATTGTGGGTCATGAGGGTTCTTTATTATGATGTAATGTGAAGATAAAGACACTCTTATGGTGGGGAGATATAAATAAGATATGGTGGGATATCTCTCTTGTTGGGAAATAGTTAGGGATGTTGTGGGACTATTTACTAGATAGTTATGATAACATCAGTTGTTCTAATTCTTGGGGAGAAATCATGGATACTACATGGATACCAAGGCTTCTCAAGGGATAGAAGTGGTATATTACTGAGACTATAAAACCCCTTGTTTTTTGGGATGTAAAAGTAATTAGAAATTTTAATTTTTTGTTTTGATCTACCATGAAGGGTGAAATTGTCACTCTCCTCCAATAAGATAATCATAGATATTTTTAGTAACCACTATGTATGTGATAATATGATTTTTACCCTAGGCTTAGAGTTTTGTGGAATTTTAATAAATTGATGTTTTTATAAAAAAAATTGTATTTATGAATTTATTTATTAATTATTAATTTATTTGTGCATGTTTATTTGGTAATATATATTTAATGAATCATTATATTGACATTATTTCTCCACAGTTGATATTGGAATTAGGGTTTTTTCTAGGTAGGGAATAACATTTAGTATTGATTTGGAGTCAATCATGATCCCCTTATTCTTTTCCTTTTCTTCTATTTAATTTTCTTCATTTTAATTTTCTTTTCTCCTACACTCCCCTTTGCTTCTCATATACACCTTATACCCATTGATATTCCCTCCATCATGGATGATAGAGATGGAGAGAAGGGGAGAGGGATATAGAGTGGGGGAATGAGGGAGATACAATAGTATAGATGCGGTCAAGCCGTATCATCATGTGATAGGTGTGGAATGCAGATCAGGCTAAAGCATCAATGTATTCTATCATATATTGGATCAGTTTATACATATCCATTTACAATTGTATATAATGTTTTATGTTTTAAATCCATTTTATGATTTCTAATGTCACTATAAGGGTCAATTTGTAGATATTTTTTGAAAAACTAGGGTTTTAGACCAATTCCTTGTGTTTCGATTTGAGAAATAATGATCTCATGACATGTGGTTTTAATAAAACCCTCCATATTTTCTCCCTATTTAGGTAATATGGAGTTTTCTGGATTAATTATGTGTACTCCTAGTATATTTTTTGTATTGGGACATGGAAATGTGGCTAGGTATATGGGAAAACACACTATATAATGGTGATATGGTCATGTAATAGTACTGATCCCAACCCCGGATGTGCCCTATCTATGTAGTAGTACATATTAATGACATAGGTGTTCCTAGGCCATGTATTATTACATTTCTAGATCCATGGTCCCCCAAAACAATTTATAATCACATAGATAGGGTGAATCTTTTATAATAAGTTTCATTCACCTAGGGTAAATGCCTTTTATGGATCCCTTATAACCCATTTGAGGTTTTTGGGTGTTTTTTACCCCATATAAAAAATTGGATATAATAGGTGTCCATTCTGAGTTTTGTTCATATATATAAGGAAATAATGGATCCCTTGAGGTGATTTGATGAAGTTTAAAAATGTTATTTTTAGTGACAAAGTTACGATTAAGAGATTCAAACCCTAATAATTGAATCCATAGGTATCCTATGTGGTATGTGTGATGATACCTAGAGTGGGTTCAAGAGAATAGTTATTGGAAATGGAATGGGATTACCAAAGTCTTTGGTTGGTGTTAGTATGGGACTGCCCATGTTTAGTGGGACTAGGTTGGGATTCAAAAACATGGAAAGATTGGGTGTTCAGGATAACCTAGATTAATGTGGAAATGGTATAGGATTAAGTTAATATCCCTTATGAGATTCAACCTTTTAGGAATGTGAATCTATGATATGTTAGAGGGTGGATTGTGGGATAGGTTACCTAAAAGGCTGTCATTTTCTTGAGAGGTTGGTTGAGACTGAGTATCCACTATTGGATTCCCTGTACTATATTCTAACTAAGATGATCCCAATATGGATTCCTACACATATTTGTTGACCCTGAAGAATAAATTGGTTTTCCATTGATAGAATTTTCCTATGTTGGTGTGAATTTTTATGGGTAAATATGGTTGTAGTTGTCACCTAAGAACTCATAAAAAACGTATGAGATTGTGAGGATATCCATTTTGGTAATTGGACTAGGCGTTCATCCATCCACATTATTTTATTTATGATTTTAATTATTTATTTTTAACAATGCTATGTATACCCATACATACTTCATAGGACCCAACCTATGGGCCTGATGAGTGGTGATAGTGATCTTGGTGGATTTTTATAGGTACATCCTTAGTTTTGGATTGTGATCATTATATTGTATGATGATGATGTGGTGGGTTCTCAGAGGTGCTTCATGGGACTTTTAGTTCATGATATTCTAGTGTGATATGAATTGAAAATGATGAATTCATATTGGATTCCAAATATCTATATAGATATAGTTGTTGATCCATGTGAAAAATACTTAGATGCAAATATCCATCCTTCAGTCTATATAGGATGCCATGGGTCACTAGGATCATAATTTTTCTAGGAACCATCCATTCTATATTGGGGTTTTTGATCACTATTTTTATGAAAATGGTATTCCTAGGTTAACCTTGGGATCTAGATAGTTGGTCATGATGATATTTCACATGTCGTATTTGGAATTCTAGTAATTCATGGGATCTGGTAATTTGGCTGGGGGAATAGGGAAATGAAATTGACTCATTTATTTCTTGAGAAAATCATAAATTGACTTTGATCCATTTATTATAAATAAATTTTATAGGGATTCCTAGGATTCCTCATACATTTTCATGGAGTTTTTCATGATAATTTATTGGTCATTTTATCCAAAAAATTATGGATTCATGTGTTTTACCATAGAAATTGGTGATTATGTGGTTGAAATGATATTATGGCATTCTTAGAGACACCATGGAACAAGACAATGTAGGTATAGTCAATCAAGGTTATGGTCCTCATGATCAAAAATGATTCTATTTAATTTTTTACTCTAGTTAGTTCTTATCTAGGACATGCATATTGAATAAGAACACACTTATAATAGAAGGTTATAGGTTCACCAATGGGGTGTAATAATTTGATCCATTACTTACCCTTGTACCTAAACCTTTGTGTGTGTGAATACCTTTATGTATTATTTTAGATTGAGTATAGATGCATGATAGATTAGCTAGAAGCCCTGGATTTTATGATCGCGTGAAGCTGCTCATGTGGAGTCTTATAATCGACCTAGAGAACCTCAACAAGGTTTTGGAGACTAGGTATTTGGTATAGGTAAATGTTTTTAGAGGATAAATATACATTTATTTTCAATTTAATTCTTTTATATATTCATATTTCCCAGTGTTCGATCAGTTGTTTCTTGAATATCATGACCATTCTAGTTGTATTCTACATTACACCCTATTATTGATGTTTTATTTATTCTTCCTCCATACTCTGATATGCATGACTGTTGGTTAGTTTAATATTATTGGAAACTATAATATGGGGTTATAGTATCCTAATTTTACCAAAATAGACCCCAGATACTAGTTAGTATCCTTTGGAAAATCATGTGGCAATCCTGATGTCTTATGGATAATTTCTTTGGGGAACTAGTCGAGTGGCCTCTCATCTGTGATGGTACTGTCTAGATGAAGTTCTTTTTTAATCCAAAAAAAATAAATATCCCAAATTTGATTCTTTTTTATTTAATTAGGATATTAATTAATAGTATTATCCCAATTATCATATCCTATAGATTATTCAAAGTATTTTTGATATACTAATGACCGAAAGGATATTTTCTATAAAGACTTCATTATTTGCATCTGTATTAGAGATTTCTTATCATTAATGTCATTATAACTAAAAATTGAAACTCATCTCATTACCTTCTATATAAAAACATATCAAACTTCACTCTACTCATAAATAGTGTATTTTTATCAATGTACTTCAAGAAGTTTCACTCGTCCTAATTTAGTCACAAGTTCTTGAGGTCTTATGGAAAATTTCTTCGGGGATCTAGTTGAGTGGCCTCTCATATGCGATGGTACTATCTAGATGAAGTTCTTTTTAAATCCGAAAAATAAATATCCCAAATTTGATTATTTTTTATTTAATTAAGCTATTAATTAATAATATTATCCCCATTTTCATCTTCTATAGCTTCTTCAAAGTATTTTTGATCTACTAGTGATTGGAAGGATAATTTCTATAAAGACTTCATTATTTTCAATTGTATTGGATATTTCTTATCACTAATTTTGTTATTACTAATAAGTGAAAATCATCTCATTAGTTCCTATATAAAAATATATCAAACTTAACTTTACTCATAAATAATGTATTTTTATCAATGTCCTTCAAGAAGTTTCACTCATCCTAATTTAGTCACAATTTCATCACTATCCTACTAAAATTTTTCATTGAATTTCTAAAGATTCTTCTCATCCTCCACAACAACCCAATCATTTTTCTTAACAAAATAAATTATCAACTTCTAATATTGTGATTAATTTTTTCTTGTGCAGTAATTAAATATCCCTTCATCTCCATGATATTGAAGAATTATATGTTTATTTTTATTGATAATGAAATAATTAATTCTAAAGATCCAAATGTAATTCAAAGTTGGAATTGTTCCATGAAAAAACTCATATTTATTTTAATACCATGTAAAAAATATCTATTAAAAATTTACACTAATTTTAATACTAATTATTTACAAAACTTATCATTAACTTATTTTTCAATAAAAATTGTTATTTCCATGTTGTTTATAATTCAATTTATCCACTCAACTACCCCGTTTTCTCAAGAAGTTATTATTTTTTGAATTTGTGACTTATCAAATAAATCATGAAATAATCCTCTACAATGATATTTTTGAAATTCATTCAATTTTTGGTTTAGAACATTAATTTTTTTACATGAATTATTGCATCCTCCCTGTAGTATTCTGTTATGAAATTAAACACCCCATAATTATAGGTAATGATGAATATCAATTCCATTTTGTTGTAATCATCAGTGAACCTAATATAATATAAGTTCCCGTCAATTTTACATTAAATAATAAAATCAAATTCATCAATATACACATATTCCAATACTATTGTCAACTTTTATTCTTTTCCTTATAATAATTTTGGGTGATCCTACCTTATTATCAAGCATTTTATGTTTGGCTATATTCATATGATAACAAAGAAAGTTCTAAAATCCATCTTGTTCCATTATACCTTCAATGTATTATTGTCTCAAATGACAATTACATTTGTTAAAATACTTATTTTATTATTTCATGTATAAAAAACACATTTATTCTTCTCCACTCAAAATTTAGTTACCCCTTCATGTTTTCCCCCTAAAACATCACACCACCATATTTTCCCTCAATGATACAAAACTAATTTTTAAATCCTATTATATGACCTAAGTCACAAACTTGACTATGAATAAGGATGTTTTGACTAATTCATTCAACAGCCAATAAATCCACAAATCTTATATATTTACCTATAAATTTTCCTTTCCTAAAGATAATAATAATCAAGCCTTTATCATTTATAAATTTAACAACACCTTATTTTTAATTATATTTTATTATGATAAGAAACTTATTTCTAATTATATGATGGGTGGATTAACATTCAATGATCCCTAAACCAGTATGATATGATGGTTTTAGGTAAATATATATATCCAAAACCTATTAAACTCTTTCATTCATGATTTTTTTTCTTTTCATTCACATTGGGTGTTTTTTTGCATGGTTGATCTTCTTTAGAGTAATATTGAGTAAAATCACAATTCAAAGCTACAATTTGAATTTTTATTTTCATATATGTTGATTATTTATTTATATTCTACATATAACCACATCAGACTTAATCTTGAACATTCCTCTACATTGATAACATGTGATATCTGGTCATATTTTCAAATCCCCCAAATGTGATATAGTGACCACCAAAATCATCCTTGGAATAATGAACACTATTTTGGTGACTTTGTTCCTCTTATTTCATTAAGTTCATATTGGATATAGAAAAATAATTTTGAAAATGTGTCATCTTTCCCAAATATTAACACCTAATGTGGGGTGCATTCCTATGTGTCATTACTAAAAGTTTATTCTTCAGGTGCACTGATTTCGAACCATACCTAAATAAATATTCAAATTCGGAGTGGGTTTTCTGGTCTAGTAAGAACCATCACCACTTTCTATTTTTGATCAATCCCCATACTAGCCTTATCATTTATAAATGACTTTTTCTTATCTTAACGATCATTTTCAGGCTTTGTTGGTCCTTTTTTCTCTATTTTCATTTTTTTCTCCATTTTGATTTTATTTTCTAATCTCATATTGGGATTCAAATTTTTTTCTTAATAATAAAATTTACATTGTAGGATGATAAATTTTTTCTCAAATTTATCAATATTATTTTTAAGAAATAAATATTTCAGAATATTTACTCTATTAAATAAATATTATATCAATAGATTATTTTACATGTAACAACGAACTAAAATAATCCATGAAATATTAGATGAATTTTATTTAAAAAATTAATAATAATAAAACCGTTATTAAATAAAAAACTATAATCAATTGGATACACATACAAAATAGGGTAATAACACTTAAATTTTTAAAACAATATTCTTTAATAAATACATTTTTTTCATTATATAATATATATTAATTTAAATGATAAATTTATAATTTTTATACTTTTTTTATAAAATTTTTTATTTCTTATTTCATTATATAAAAATTTTCTTTGGGTGATTTTTTATATTTTCCTAGAATAATTGACTTGTATATTTATAGTTAAAAGATATTTACTTTTCTAATTCCATCACTTTTATGAATTTGTCATAGAATTAGACTAACGTAAAATGTTCTAAAAACATTTTATATAAAAAAATAATTTTTTTATTAAGTGAAATTTATCATTTAAAAATATAATGAAATTATAAAACTCATGTTTACTGTGTTTACTGTGTTTAAAACCTAATTAATATTATACTATAAATTTATTATTATCCTCTAATATTAAAAAACTAGTTTTCATCACATATTGAAATTAAAAGAAAAAAAGGATTTCTTATTTTAGTTCCTAATTTTAAAATTAACTAATAATTTCAATTCTATTTTTAGGCATAAAATTATATTTATGATAATTAATATTAATTACCAAGATATCGGTGAAAGGTTTATTTCCAAGAATTGATTCATTACGGTTGAGTTATTTTAATATAATAAATTAAATTAATATATTTTTTATACTAATATTGATATGATGTTTAAAAGTTTATAAAAATTTATTATCACTCATTTAATTGAAAATAATTTTATACAATATTAAGTACACTATTTGGTGAAAAAACATTTTCCAAAAAAATAGTTTTCCATTATATTAAATGTTTTAATTTTAAAGTTTATTTAATATTATTATACATTGAATTAAATAATGTGGGGATAAAATTTTGTTTCCCTAAATATAATTTTTTTAATGGTACTTAACTTTAATTTTTTATAGAATATATATTACTTGAGTAAAAATCTGTTACCAAGGTAAGAACAAAAATGGAAAAATTTAGAATCTTAATGGTAAAATACTTGAAAAATGTTTAAAAAATATGTTAATATGAATTTTAGTGTCTTGATTAACCTTATCACCCCCCATAATTCATTATTTATCACTTTGGGAGGAATTAAACCTTGAGTTGTATAATTTCATCATTGAAAATAAAATGAATATTTATATAAATGTTATTTTTATCACTTATAAAAGGTGATCATTTAGAACACATTTATCCATCCATTAAAAAGCCTTATATCGACTAAATCTATAAACTATTATCTTTTAATATATATCTCCATGTCCATAATAATTATTATCTTTAAAAGAGGAAGCAATGGATCATTAGGTTGTTAACCAATGATATCATCCAATGGGAAAGGTGATGTTCTCAAACAAGATCTCTTCATTATTTTCATATTCTATAAAATTAAAATATATTATATCTTGTAAAGTATGATAAAATTAGTATTAATAAAAATTTTAATAATTATTATAATAATAGAATCAATATTTTCTATATTACACTAAAACCATTCAAAAAAAATAAGATTTCATTATCTGAATGTGAAAACTACCACCTCCATGAACAAGGTTATTAATTTTTCATCATCATATTAGATGGATTGTTCTAAAAGAATATTAAAAGGATTAAAATTATATTTATAAAATTATTAAGATTCTAAAATTTTAATCCATTTCTTATATTCATCTCAAACTAAGGTAAATGAATGTGTTTCCTATGCATATGGGTGGATTACCGGCTCCAATAAAGTGATATATTTCATTTTTTTCACTCTATTATTTTATTATGAATAAAACAATATTATTAACTAATTAAACACATTACTAAAATATAAATAATATTATTATACTTCTTTGATAATTTTATTATTCTAAAAGAATCTCTTTCTCAACCATACTCACCCTAACATTATAGCTTGTTCTGGTTTATGTTGGTTTAACCACCTACTTAAGCAATGCTATAAGTTTATTTAATGGATGAATATGGAAAATTAATTAATTTTGTTTTTAGGAAATATTGGTAAAAAAATTATTTATTGTTATTGAAATTTTATAATAACATTTTACTTATTAATATTGTACCAACCATTTGTTTTTAAAAAATTAAAAAAAACATGTCATTGGTTTTAGTTTTTTTGGATTGTAACGAAAACTATTATTTAATTAAATTATAATATTAAAAATAATAATAAAACAATTATTAAATTAGATATAATTGCTTCCAAATGATTAAAATTCATTTTATAAACATGATTTGAAATCAACATCATCAAAATAGTACAAAACAAACATTTGAAACTAATAACATTTTCTTCTGAAAATAAAATATAACTAACTAATATATTTTTAATAAATTGTTATAAATTATGATTATAAAATGTTATATTTATAACTAAGTTTATAAATTATTTTATTAAAATTAATTTTTCATTGTACAAGAGATAGTTCTGATCTAGCCTCATGTGGACTCGACATCCAAATCTGGGCGGTAGCATCAGATCTTGATCCCACTAGCTCATCCACTATCCCAAATGATGTCCCCTAGCCTGAAGATTCCACAGATAGCCGATGTGGAATTCAGTTCTCCTTGCATCATCCTGGAATCATTGCTTCTGGTGTCGTAGTGTTCATTATTGCATTTTTGTAGTGAGTAGACTAGTTTGGTTTCATTGGATTTATATTGTGATAGGGTCATCATCGACAACCTAGGCCTATATGATGATGTGGATGGTCATCACAGGAATGATCGGTGCTGGTGGTTTTATTCTCCTCACTAAATCGATTCACAATTCCCTGCTAGTTTTTTCTCCAGTGCTTTTATTTTTTCTTTGTGCCCTGATGTCTCTACTTCTCTGTGTTTCCTATTTTATTTCTTTATGATCCTTCATGTACGACTCCATCATGGTTAGGTGTGATGGATTCCATGACGTTTTGGATTGTTTTGGTGGCTTTGGTGAAGGTGGATATATTGGGGTGCTCTTTTGGCATGGTTTCTTCATATTGCCATCGACGAACCTCTCCATTGGTCATCCTCTGCCTTTGGTGTTTTGGGTTTGTTCTGTCGCATGTCTTCAATGGTGGATCCCTTTAGACACACTGATTTGCTTATAGTTATTATTGTTTTTGTTATCACTTAGCATCAAAGTAAATTTTTTTAGGTTCTCACTCATCCATAAATTGATTTATTTGAAAATACAGAAAAAAAAATTGGAGCTATAAAAGTGATAGAGAATGTTTCTCTAAGAGTGATTAAGGTAAGGGGTTTTGAATTCAATTTTTTTTCATTGAGATATTATTTGTATTCACAACTTTTTTCCTTTTTATTGTATATATTTTTCATCAAATTATATTTTTTATAGATTTAATTCAATTTAATGGATATAGAAATTTTTTTCACATTATATATTTCATGGTATTTTGACTTAAAATATTCAAAAGTGTTAAGGGTATTTTTTAACTCAACTCCCTTTGATGTGGTATAATTATTCTTCTTGAACCTCTTTCATCCAATATTGGTTTTTTCCATAGTAATATTCTATTATATCATAATTTATCTTCCCCTATTTGAAAAATTAATATTTGTTTCCAATATTTTACCTTGATTAATTTCTTCCTCAAAATCTATATCATTATGTGGAATAATTATAATCCTCTATAAGGGGGGTTTCCCATCTGCCTATTTTTTTATTCCCATCAAATTTTTCTTTATATTTAGAATATAGAATATTTTTTATATCATGTAACATTTATATTTCCCTTTTCATTATTTCAAAATGATATTTTATTATTCCATTTTAGGGTGTGCGTGTTCAATATTAATATTTTAATGTATTAAAAATGGTTTTTCTCTCACGATATAATGTTTTTAATCTAATCAAAATTTAAACTAAATAAATTAAAAAAATTCTCAAAGTTCCATTATTGAAAAATATTTTTAAAAGTAATTTTTTTTAAAGAATTTCGTATCCACTTTCTAAAAATGAGTTTTTAATGTCACCTAAAACTTCTTCCTTTTACATGTATGGTAAAAACATTACAATAAACTCATTTATAATTTCTCTCATTTATAAGAATTATTCCTTATAAACTTTCCTTTATATGTTTTGAAATAATTTTCTAAATTACATTATGTCTTTATTCTTTTTATAATTAAAATAATTAAACTTATATTATTTTGAAATAAAAGGTTTAATTTTTAAAATAAATTCTTGATTTTAATAGGAATTATAAATGCCTCTGTTTTAATGAAATATTTCTTCAGTTTTTTGTGCCTTATAAAACATTTCAAAAAGGTATATTTCCACTTTTTTCAAAGTGATTTATAAAATAATATTAAAGTGGCCTAATAAATATTTTACAAGATACGTTGATATTTTTTATGATACATTGGGGATATTTTTAAGACACAATCCAACTTCTTCCTCTAAATTTATTATGAAATGTTTTATCAATGTATTATTAAATACTATTTCTATTTCTTAGGTTAATTAAGTGGTGTGAATGTTTTTACTCTGTAATGGAACATCTATGTAGATATTATTGATGTGTGGGATACTATATCACACTCTAGTGCATTAGTTAAGTATTTATATTCCATGAGAAAAGGTTTTCAAGTATCTCTATTTTATTTGTTCACAATATGAGATATGAACATATAATTGTTTCACACAATGAAGCATGGACAATTTTTAGTCAAAAAATATGATAAACATACATTATTTTTCTCAAACCATGAATCATGGCCATTTTTCCTTCAAAAAAGTAGCATGTTCATTTTTTTATTCACAAAATGAATGGTGGAAATTTTTCTTCGTCACAATATTAATTATGTCCATTTTGGTTTTCCACCATATAAATCATGGAAATTTCTATAATTCAGATTTTTATAATATGAAAATAAAAAAAATTATACCATAATTCCTTTTTATGATATGTTTCAATGACATGAAAAAGTTCTCTATCATATGTCTATAATTATACTCTATGGATCATGTTTATTATATTTTTCTATTTTTCTGTGGTAAATGTTTGTTCATTTGAGATTTCATGTCCTTATATTATTACTTATGGAAAAATATTATTATTATGTAATATTTTTAATAAGATACTTATCTTGTTATCATGTCCTCTTACATTATTATTATCTAACCCTTGATGATATATTTATGAGTTTTTTCATAACTAATCATTTTATCCCACCTAATTATTATTTTTCCATTCACTACGATATGAATATGTGTATAACATATTATGAGTCTTTTAGGGGCTCTAGTGTGGTTACATTATGTTGAAATGTTGACAAGTATCATTAAAAAAGTTTCATATGTAGCTGGTCCTCAAAGACATTAAACCATCAATTCATGGGATTTTTTAAATACTTTGATATTTAATGTTTAAATTATTCAATTATATGTAAATTTAGTTTGGTAAAACACACCTGGAATTGAATTTAGTGTATAAAGAATGTATTTTTAGAACCAGATCTTTCAGTGCTAGTTTGGAGTGCAATAAATAGTATTAGAGCGGTGTTTAGATATTTTTCATTATTAATTTTTCATTTTGGGGGTTTTAGATTAGTTATTTTAGAAATTAATATGATAAAAAATATTAATAAATCTTGTGATATGTCTAATTATAGAATAAAATCCTTTAATTTTGGTAAAGTTTTTAATTTTTTTTATTTTATAGAAATTATAACCCTATGTAGATACTATAATGTTGATGGGGTTGTGGAATAGATTAAAATATTAGTAATCACCATAAAAAATTATGTTTGAGTATCAACTAAATTTTTAATAGGCATGTTATGAGTGGTCCAATGACTATATTCCTAGATAGAAACTCTAAGTGGTATTCTTTTGTTAATTCAAAATATCTTTATCGACCATTATGACAAATTTAAATAAAATTTGAGGATTTAATATATACCTAGTGAGATTAATGTACCTAACTATAAAATGACCTCGGAAAACCAACATTAAACTGAAGGAGTTATAGTTTGATCAACTTATATCATTTCTTAACCAAAGCATCCTTGGTTGAAATGAAGTTATCATAATAGAATATGTATTCAGTTTGAGTTTTCATATTCATACGATCATCTACATTGATTTTATTACATATTGACATAATTTTTTTTGTTTTAGTAGTTGTTATGAAGGAGGATCATGAAAATTAAGTTATAAATTTTTTGATACTAAAAATATTATATCTTACTACGTAAGAATGTGTGGAAAAAATAGCTTAGATGGTGTAAAAATTACAATACCTGCACATAATGTAAAAAATGATTAGCCTTATAATATCTAATATTGTGATGCTGATAACCTAGTAAATAATTATATCTTTAATTTCTTATGAATCCATTAGCTTCTACAATTAAAAAGTGATAATTAAAATTATGATGAGAAAAATTATTTCATGTGGGGGAATGCAAGATCCTAAGATTTCAGAATATGTTTTCATTTAAATAAATATTTTATCGATAAATTGTATCACAACAAACACCAGAATAAAATGATATATGAAATATTAAATGAATATTATTATAAAATTTTATAATAATAAATGATTTAGTAAATAACATGATTTTAATAAAAAATAAATTCATACAAAATATGATTAAGAGCAAATAATGTTTTAAAGGGGAATTTTTCATAAAAAAAATATAATTTTTTACTTGTATTATTTTCTTTTAAAATATGAGTTTTAAAATTTTAGAATTTAGTTTCTTTAAAATTAATCTATTTTTGAATTAATCAAATAAAAATTATCTTAAGGCATCTTTCTGATATTTTTTCACAAATAATTGTTTTACTTGTGAATAGTAAAAAAATACCAATATTTCTAATTGCATCACATTTATAATATTATCATAATACAATAATGGATATATTTTTTTCAAAACCATTTTCATTAATATATATATATATATATATATATATTAATAAATAATTTAAAAATACAATTTCAAATTTATAAAAAACATGTTTTTAATTTTGTAAACCTAAGTAGTATTTTAGACTAAAGACTATTTTTTTCACTTATATTAAAAATAGTTTTTATAAATTGTATAACATAAATATCAAAAAAAATTATTTTATATTTTATATTAACATTTTTATATTTTCTAATAGTTTCAATTTTTTGTGTTTAAAATCATATTTTCAAGGATTAAAGTTAATTGTCATGATAATAATAAAAGGGTTATTTTTGAAGAATTTTTTTATTACTATTATGTAGTTTTAATTTAATGTATAATATTTATATATTTTATATATTTAATTTGATATTATTTTTAAAATTATAAAAAAAACACATCATCATTAATTTTATTTTTATTCAATGTTGTATAAGATTAAGAACACTTAAAGGTGAAACCCTCATTTTTTAACAAAACAGTTCTTCAATATGTTAAATTTTATAATTTAAATATATTTTTTATATTTTTTATTAATTGAAAAAGATTACATGGATATCAAATTTAGGATCAATTAATCAATACTTGTTAAGATTTGGTACCTTGTATTATTTATTAAATATAAATTACTTGTGTAAAAATTTGTTACTCAGGTAAAAACAAAAAATTAAAAATCTAAAAATATAATACTAAAAGATATAAAAATTATTTAAAAAATATGTGAAAATTAATTTTAGATGATTTATAAACCATATATCAACCCAAACATCGTTATTTACCACATTGGGAGCCATTTCCCCTTGAATAGTGTCGTGCAATCACTGAAAAAGAAATATGTGTTAATAAAAATCTTATTTTCTTCGCTTATAAATAGAGATTACTTCCATAACATTTATACACCCATTAAAAAGCCTTATCTTGACTAAAACTCAACCCAAGTCTCTCATAAACTCACTCCCCACATCCTATAATAATTCGTTTTTTCAAAACACAATGATATGGATCCTCAAGATGTTACCTAAGGGAGAATATCCAAAGTGATGGGTAACGTTCTCAATCAATCACTCTAATTTTTTTTCTTAATGTACTCACTCAATACTACTCTAACTATGATATAATTATTACATTATTACTTATAATACTCTTATATGTTTCTAAAAAAATTTAATATCCATTTTTTACCTTCCCCCAAAACCATTTGAAAAATGAAGATGTTATCATGCATATGTGCATAATACCACCTCTATTAAGAGAGAGATTGATTATTTATTTCCACCTTAAATGGGTGGTTATAAATGACTATTTAAAATATTAACATGATATTTATTTCATCATTATGATTCTTATATTATTTATCATTCTATATCTCCCTATAGATCTATGGAAAAAATGCATTTCCTATGCCTATTTTTGTACTACCTCCTCCACAAAAGTGACATATTTTATTTTTCACTTTATTAGTTTATTATATGTACAAATCACCTATAAAATTATTCTATATATTCATAAAATATATAAAATATCATTATAATTCATTAATAATTATAATATTCCAAAAGAATTCCTTTCATAACTACACTCACCAAAGGATTATCGATTGTTTTTTATAAGGTCGGTTTGAGAACCTACTAGAAATATGATATAAATTTCTATTATGTATGACTATAGAAACATAAAAACTATTATTAATTTTAATTAATAATAAAATAATTTTTTATTTTTGGTTTAGCTTATTATTATTGTACCGTCCTTTTGTTCATCAAACGTTACTGAAAACAAGCTTATCGCTGATTGTATTTTCATGGATTGTAACAAAACAAATTATGGGATTAAATTAGAAGATTATATGTCATTATAAAAAAATATCATGGTACTTATAATTTTCATAAATTGATAAAATTTAAATATGTAAACTATAATCAACATAGAAATTTTGAAACTAATACTAAATAAATTGAAACTAATAACATCTGATTATAAAAAAATATGAATTAAATAATATATTTATAATAAATAATTATTTATTATTTTTATAAATGTTTATTGGTATGATAATATTTTTAAATTAGGTTATTAATATTTTTTTATACATGATGTAATAGAATGTTTAGTTAGACGTATTTATGGTAAGTGTTTTTTGCATCTCATATTTTCTTTATTGAGATATGATTGATATTCACCACTTGTTTCCTTTTTGAGTGAATAAATTGTAAATATACTTATTTGTTTCATATATTTCATTAAATTTTAGGTATTTCTTAATTTATAACTAATACTATCCATCATGGTTTTTTATTCAAAATATAACTGTTTTTAATAGTTTTTGTTAACTCAACTCTTTTTCATTGAGTTATGAATCATATTCCCAAAGTTATTACTTCCAATATTGGTTCCATAAAACATAATATTTTTCTATATGGTAATTTACCTTAATGTCTATGAAATTTTTTTTTATTTCTTTTATTTTTACTTGATGAATTTATTCCTCAAAGACTATATAAATTTTTATAATAATTACCATCTCTTTAATGAATGTTTTCCCTCTTTATACATATTTTCATTTCTTTCTAATGTTATAATTTATACGTTAAAATAGAATTATTTTTTATCTAATGTGAAAAATAGATTTACCACTTAATCTGTTCAAAATTATGTTTTATTACACCTTTCTATGATGTGTTTCTTCAACAAAAGTATTTTAATTTATATAAAATGGGTTTCCATTTATGGGATAATTTTTTATTATCCCCTCCAAAATTATTATTAAAAAATTATATATATTTCAAGGTTCCATTATTTAAGATAATTTTTAAATGTAAATGTTTTCAAAAGTTTTCAATTCACCTTTTTGAAATGTATTTTGAATGTGACTTGTATCTTCAACATTTATGAATATAAGAAAAAAAAATTCCAAAAAAGCTTACAGTTTCTCTCACCATATGAGAATTATTCTCTAAAAATATTCATTTCCATGTTTTAAAATATTTTCTACAAATATTTTAACAATTAAATATTTTGAAAATAAATTTAAATATATATATATATATATATATTAAAATTTGAGGTTCTATTTTTAAAATGGATTTTTTGGTTTTTAATGGGATTTTAAAGGAGTTTATTTTTAGGAAAGAATTATTCTATATTTTTATAAATTATAAAATAAAATTTATAAAAGTATATTTCTTCTATAAATTATTTTTTTTAAACCCTTTTTAGTTTTATAGGTTAATTTTTAAAAAAGTTATCAACCATAATGTGTTCTATTTTAATATATTTTCAAAAATTTCATAAAGCGATATTTATTCTTGTTTTATAATGTAATTTATCTAATAATATTACAGGGTTTCATTAATAATAATTATACATCCTTTTATGTTCCTTTTTTACCCATGAGATATTTTTAACTCACCATTTAGCTTCTTTATCTGAATTTATTATGAAATGTTTTATGAATTCTTCATGAAACTCGTATATTTTTAACTTCTTAATTTAGTGATATGATTCTTTTATATTCCCATTAAACACATATGTGTGGACAATTAATGGTCATTGTCTTATATCACACTCTAATAAAATGGTTAAGAATTTGTATCTTATGATATAAGGATATTATTCATGGTCGTTTTATTTGTTCACAATATGAATCATGGAATTTTTTTTAAAAAAAATATGAATCATATACATTTTTTTTTCAAAACATGAAACATAAATAAAATTATCCTAACAAGATGCATGGAAATTTTCTCATAATATGAATAATGGGATATTTTCACAATGTGATGTCAAAATAGTAGTTTACTAGTAAGTAACTAAACCCAATTGGCCACATGGCCTCAAGAGAACCACCCTGTACAGTAAAGTCTTCCAACTAGAAGCAAGGTTCTATAATGGTATGGTGTACTGACTATGACCTCTTTATCAGAGTGTAGCACAATGTTGAATTACCATGAAATATGAAAATTAATATAAGGTTTTGGAATAATAAAAAATAAAAATTCAAATCTGATAATTATACTTATAATTAGTAATCAAAATCATATAAAAATGATGATACCATGATGTTGCAAAAAAATGGTGAAGTTAGCGGAATAGGGAAGAAGGCATACAGTAATACTTACTATAAAAATACACAAAATAAAAAAAATGTAATTTATAATAGAAACAGAGGAATTATATTTATCCTCTTCCCCCATACTCTATCCTGTTAAAGAAAATAAATCTTCCATGGTTGGGTGTTTCCCCTTGTCACTACCTAAATCCATGTAGTCTGTTTGGGTACCAATAAGTTTCCCAAATGGGGTGTGTGTAAAACTGTGTATACTACAACCAATGTTGTCTAATACTATCCATTAATTAGATATGTAAGGAAGAAACATGAGGGTAATAAAAAAATTTGTAAATGAAATAAATAACACCCCAGTCAGCTTGGGTTCCTCATGGGATAGTGGGCCAATACTACCAACATCAACCAAAGTCGGAATGTAATGAATTTTTTTATTATTTAAAAATATAGTCTTTCGAATCGAGGTACATAACCAAGGATTCCTTAAATAATTTTAATTAAATAATAGATCAACAATTTCCATGGAATTTAATACTTTTCAACTATGCATAAACCAAGATATTTATATATTTAAGACCATGGAATGAATTCAAGTGTGTTCTATGACTTCAAAGACACATCATTTAATCCATTAACATCCTTAGATCATCTAAGTAATTACATATAAGTAATTTTGTTATCACTAAAGTATAAATATAATTATATTTTCCCTATGATCCCATCCAAGGAATCTCATGTAAGAATCCAAGCATTTCCCATGGCATATCATGTTATCATCTACCTAGTGAGCTTATTCAATGTATTATTAATAGAAATACATGTATCTCATGTGGAATAATATTATCCCATCACCATATAATCCTTTATAGGTTATCCCATATCTGATCCCAAGTATCACCCAATTCATGGTATAATTCCATTTATAATTTAATCAGTTCATTATGACCGATAATCCTATCCAAGGAATTCCAATTTATAACCTAGGTATTACTCAAGGATTAACCTTCTAGATGGACCTGAGAAAGATAATTATCCATAAAATTTTACCATTCACTTAATTCAGTTTATCCATTTCATTTAAAAGGGAAAACTAAGGTATAAATTGAGGATAAACAGATGATGTTTTTTGCAACGTGACAAGTAATGTTTTTGAGACTGCAACACAACTAGATCAAGATTTTTACATATCATTGGATCCTTTTCTTGATTCTGTGGAGACAAATATTAGAGAAAACTTCACAGAGGAAAATGTGTTTCATGATTTAGTTGACGATGGAAATCAAGAGTTTTGTAGTGAATGTTTGAAATATTCAAATCTTTCTTTTCTGATGAAGTTGTACCATATCAAATGTCTATGTGGAATTACAAATAAGGAAATGTCCATGATATTGGAATTTTTGTGTGATGCATTCCCTCATGAAAAAAATCCCTGAGCCTTTTTATGATATGAAAAAAGTTGTTAACAGGCTTAGTCTAAATTATACAAAAATACATGTGTGTCCTAATGATTTTATGCTTTATTGGAAAGAGGATTTAAGTATAAAAATTGAAAAAAAATGTTCTTCTTTGAGATGGCAGTAAATGGGTGATGTTAGAAGTATGAATCAATATTCTTTCATGAAGAAGAATAAAGGGAACACACCTGAAAAGGTTTTGTGTTACTTTCCTTTAAAGCCTCAATTGCAAAGATTATTCCTGTCAACAAAAACTACTGAACACATGATGTGGCATTTTGTAGATAATAAAAATGATGTTAAATGATAAATCCATGAGATTCAAAATCATTTAAGACATTTAATTCATTACGTCTAGATTTCTCATCTAATCCTAGGAATGTTCGATTGGGATTAGCTACCGATGGATTCAACCCATTTGGGACTTTGAGTACTCGTTATATCATTTGGCCAATTGTTTTGATCCCTTACAATCTGCCTCCGTGGATGTGTATTTGACAAAATTATTTTATCATTTCGATGATTATTCCTATAAAAAAATTCTTAGAAATGATATCGATGTATACATATAGACTTTTATTGAATAATTATAGGAGTTACAGAGAAACGGTGATGAGACATTTGATTATTCTTCTAAAAAATGTTCAAAATGCATGCTTCTTTAATGTGGACCATTAGTGACTTCCTTGGGCTTGGGAATTTAACTGGTTAGAACATTTACATGGGTTTGTATTTTTTTTGTAACTTTGATTTCAAGCCCAAACGGATACCTCACAATATAAGATGGTGCTTCTTGTTCCATCGAAGATTTATCGATGCATCTCATATATTTCATCTGAACATATCGAAATTTAATAGTTTCAATGATCATAGACCACCTCCAAAGTTGTTAACTAGTTCTAAAATATTGACACAACTTGAAAATGTTGAATCAGAAATCGGGAAGGTTCATAATTTGAATGATAGCGGGAAATGGGTTTAAAGTGCATCATCAACTGAAATCAGAATGCAATAATGGAAGAAAAAAAAGTATATTCTTCAAACCTCTATATTGAGAATTTAATTTGTTGTGTCATAATCTTGATGTGATGTATATTGAGAATAATTTCATTGAAAATTTTATTTTCGCAATTTTAATGAGCATGGATAGTCGAAGGATCATCTCAATTCTCGCAAAGACTTAAAAGTAATGAACATAAAACGTGATCTCTGTCCAGATGAGAATGAAAAGTATGCTTCGGTAATTTTTTCATTGAAAAATAGGGAAAAAGATACATTCCTTCGATTTTTAAAGAATGTGAAGGTATCTGATGGGTATTCAAGTAACATCTGGAGGTTTGTTGACTTGGAGAATCGTCAGTTACATGGATTGAAAAGTCACAATTCACATGTTTTGTTAAAACAGTTACTACCATTGGCATTGCGTACATTATTACCTAAAAAATTTACCGTTGTTGTACTCCAATTCTGTACATTTTTTAGACAAATATGTCAGAAATCTATACATCCATTTCAGCTTGACAACCTATATGAGAGGTTTTTATTGACCATTTGTGCGATGTAGATGATCTTTCCTCCATCGTGATTTACTGTCACGATGCATTTAACTGTGCATTTGGTTGAGAAAGATAAATTAGGAGGCTTCGTTCATTATTGATAGATCTATACAATTGAGAGGTACATTATTTACATGTTTTTTAGTTAAGTAAAAAAAATTGGCACTTAATTAAATGCGTAATTATGTTTATTTTATTTCATATATATCTGGGGAATTTGAAATCATACGTGAGAAATAAAGATTAACCAGAAGGCTCTATTATGGAAGGCTATTTGGATAACGACTGTCTTACCTTTGGTTCTAGATACTTGGATGATATTGAGACAAGATTTAATTGAGTTAGAAGTGTTGATGACACATCGACTCAATCTCAAATACATCAGAATTCAAAAATATTTCATGTTATTGGACGATCAGCTGGGAGGACCTTAAATGTGACACAAACAGAATTGGAATTATTACAGGCACATAGATATGTGCTGATGAATAGTGAACTTTCCGATCCATTTACTGAAGAGTTTAGGATACAAAAAAAGATATGAATGAGAGGTCTAACATGAAATGATAAAGATATAATGAAATATGTTAATAAAGATCTTGTATAATGGTTTGCACGACATGTAAATTCATAAATATTACAATAAATACAAATATTAGTTTGACACATATATTTTGTAAACATAATAAAGTATATATCTTTTTTTAGATCATGAATACTGATACTCGAGCATATTTTTCAGAATATTTAATGTTTCTTTCTTGAGGTCCTCTAAAAAATGTTAGAAAGTTTGACACTTACAACGTGAATGGATTTAGATTTCGTACAGTCAATCGAGAAAGGGGTTTGAAAACACAAAATAGTGGTATATTTACATTTTATGAAGTGGTATACTATGAAAATTTGGCTTATATTATTGAATTAAACTACCATGGCAATTTTTCAGTTTTTTATTCAAATGCAATTGGGTCGATATTATCAGAGGTGTTAAAAGGGATTCCTTAAAATTTACTTCTGTAAACTTCTCTCTCTTGATGGATTTTGGAGATCATGAACTACATGATCCATATATCTTATCATCATCATAAAAAATGTTATATTATGTGAATTATGTTGTGGATGAAGGGTGGAGTGTATTTTCTCATGTAATACAAAGAGATTTGTATGATATGGGTGATAAAGTTGAAGATTTGACCTCTGAAATTGAATCTCATCAACAAAAAGTAGTAGATTTGTTTTTCCATCATGATATTGAAAATATTAGTCTAGTAAGGATGAATGAAGTGGATGAAGTAATAGAGTAGGAAACTGTCACAACCTTTCCATGGGGCCCATGCCATGACTACCCCAAGCCCACCTTCCATAGGCCAGGGGCTGGTGAATAACACCAAAAGAGAATCCCTGATAAAAAGGGAATGCATTGTCTTTAAACCTGTAACTTACGCAGTCTGAACACAAGCAGTAGAAGAAATGAGTACTAAAATAGAAAATAAAAGTGTGTTGATAGTAAGTGGGCCAGAATGCAAACCCAACTGAACCACAAGTACAAGTACAAGAAAAAGGTAGGCAGCTCCTGGATCGTCCACTGGAAAATCCTACCTAAAGGGTAGTTATAAAACTTGAACAACTCGTCCATGTGGTAAGTCTCATCTAGTCTAGCTCCGAGCAGCTTTTCGTCTGTCACCCTCAGCCTCGATCACTATTGTCTGTCGTCTACACAGAACACAACAAGGTGCGGGCAAAGCTCATGCAGGGGTGAGTATAACAATACTTAGTAGGGGACCTCGAGACCCCTGACGGTCTCCCAGAATCCATAAAGGATAAACCCCAGAATAAAGACACAATCACGAAGTATCAACCAACCCTACTTAGGTATATGCCCATATATATACCTAAGTTATCAATCACAGTCCGGCTCAAACTCTCGAGCCCAAGAACAACCTATTCCACAAAGGAAGTAAAGTCAATCATCTCGATAATATGACTGAAAGTCAAGACTAAGCTCACACAGGTATACATCTTTTGTAGAGTGATAGAGATGATTAGATGTAGTCATCGATTCATCTAATCTATCAGACCCACATAGGATATAGGACCAGCTAAGATGTCTGAACCACATAGGATACAAGACCAGTTATTCTGTCAGACCCACACAGGATCTAGGAACCAAAGTCAGAATTGTCAGACCCACGGAGGATCTCGGTACAGTAGTCATCACTATCAAACCCAAGGAGGATTATAGTACAGTAGTCATCATTGTCTAACCCACAGAGGATTCTGGTACAGAAGTCTTCACTGTCGAACCCATGGAGGATTCTGGTATAGTAGTCTTCACTTTCGAACCCACGGAGGATTCCGGTATAGAAATCTTCATTTTCGAACCCAGAGAGGATTTTAGTACAGAAGTCATCACAGTCACAGCCACCTCTAGGGTTCCCGCACATAGCACGCTCAATTCCGAGAGGGTCTGCTACTCGAGCAAAGTTTCGATACATAAACTATCTCGAAGTCCTGAGCTAATGTATCACATAGTTCTGGATCATCATAAGGAACCCAACGCGATAGACGGTGTGTCAATCGGATGCCCGGTCTGTGAGTTATTGACATTTCCGTTCAAGGGGCCTGGTTGGTTTTTAGGTTCAAACCAACCCGAACATACCGCAACTATGTCCAAACCTAAAGCTAGGTATTCCAAAATAATCTTCTCTCTCCAAGAATTTAATTTCTGCAGACGGTTCGTCGTTCAGACACCCGTAACCCATGATGCAAGCTAAAAGGTTTAAATGGTCGTAGCGGGTCTGAGTCCGGCCAGACCCAGTCCGAAGCAAGGTCTGGCCCTGTTCATGGATGCAGCCTGACCCGTGCGGTTTCCTCAGACCGAAGGGGTGGCCCAGCCCCAAGGTGCAGCTCGGCCCGAAGGCATAGCATGGCCCAAAGGTGCGGCCCAGCCAGAGGGTGGCCCGGCCCGAAGGTGAAGCCCAGCCCGAAGGCACGACCCGGCTTGAGGGCGGCCCAACCCATGGCCTTGTGGTGCTCGGCCCGGCTGGCCGTGCAGCACCCGGTTGGGCATGTGGCTCGGCCCAGCTACCCGTGTGGCGCTCGGCCCGGCTGGCCATACGGTGCCCAGCAGGCCGTGTGGCTCGGCCTAGTTGGTTGTATAGCGCCTGGCTCCGCTAGCCGTGGGATGCCCGGATGACAATCTAACCACTTAAAGGGTGGGTTTCACAACCCTCGGCTCCCAAAACAGCTGGCACAAGGAACCGTCCCATGTAACCGAGGGACCCGTAGGGTTCCGCCTGGCGCGCACCGGCGGCCGGCTCAGCCGGCCACTCTCCACTCTCTATCGCAGCCTAAGGTCGTGGTCTTGCTCCACCAGCGTGGCGTAACAGCGTCGCGCCCCTCCGCCACGGTCGGCCCTGGGTGCGGCCTCCTATAGCACTGGCGCGGTGTGACGGAGCCGCACCCCTCCACCTTGGCTAGGCTTTCCTCCGTGCAGCATGAAATTTTCACGCCTTTTCGGTGACCCGGCGGTCTTGCACTGCTAGTCTCCTCGCGGCTGGCCCAACACCGGCTGCCGTTTTCTGCTCCCATCGTCAACCACAAAAAATACTAAAAATGGAAAGAGTCGGCCATGTTGGTGCAGTCCAAATTTCTCCATGTTACGGTGATATCATTTGGTTTTCAAACCATAATTTCAACAACGTAGAATGGCTACAAGAATTCAAAACCCCTACCTTGTAATTGGTGTTCGCTCGGCGGAGTTGCGAGAAGGTGGCGTCGTTCCGTTGATGTCGGGAGGAGATGACATCATCGTTGGCCATGTTCTTGTGGGAGGCGTCTTCTATTTCTTTCCCCGGTTGGAGAGGGAGAAGACGGCGTCTTCGTTCCTCAGTGGAGACGGGCGTTCTTCATTTAGAGAAGATGCCGTTCTTCATTGGGAGGATATTTTATCAGTCCTTCCAAGACTCCACCACAAGATTAAGCCATCCCCAAAATAATAAAATAACACATCTTAATATAATGTTAACTTAATGAATTCAAAATGATTCAAATTCATTAGGTTACATAGCATAATTAAAAGGTGGTGTTGGCTCAATAAATTTGTAGAGGGAAGGTGAAGAGGCTCCAAATATTTATTGGGGAAGTGAAGAGTTTCCCCCATTAATGGTGAACTCAAGGGGTTAAAGGGGGTTTGAGCTCGTGCGCGCCCCACCACATAATATCCTCCCAAGGTAGGTTATGTGTGGGTGGACCCCACATCCAACCTCCCCTTGTAGGATTAAACCACCAATCAAATAAAAATATTCTAGATATATTTTTATTTAATTTATTTACAAACCTCTAAAAAAATAACTTCCAACCTCGATAAAACGCAATTACGGTGAAGGTCTCCTTAAGCGAATATCTGCACTGTGAGTACAACGGTGCCCTCAGATTTTAATTCTGATCACCGGTTCAAAATATATAAAATCCCGCACGTACGTTTACTAAACATGCTCGAACAAAACTTAAGAAATTGATTCCGGGCACACCGGGCCTCGGAATTAGGCCCTATCAGAAACTGTTTACTCTTAAAATTACCATGTATTTAAAAAAAACCACTGGAATTCCAGGTATTTACAATCTCCCCACCTCAAGGATTTACGTCCCCATAAGCTAAAACTCACACTAAGGGAAAAATGGGGGTACTGAGCACGCATCTGAGCCTCCCGCTCCCATGTTCTCTCTTGGAGGTTCTCATGCTGCCAGTAAACACGCACCAGAGGAATTGACCATCCACGTAGGACCCACTCCTGTTGATCCTCAATATCCACTAAAACCTCTTTGAATTTCATCATATCATCGATGTCCAGCTCCCCGTGGTCGATGATGTGGGATGGGTTGTGCACGTATCTCATCAACTGAGATACGTATAAGATGTCGTACATCCTGTGCAACTGAGTTAGAAGATCCAAGCAGTAAGGCACCTCGCCTACTCTGTTGAGGACCTGGAAAGGTATGATGAATTGAGTAGATAACTTCCGCCTTGGCCAAATATCTGTAGAACTCATTGAGGTGAGACCCGTAGAAAGACGTGGTCGCCATCCTTGAACTCCAGTGGTCTCTGTCTTCTATCATCATAGGACTTATGCCTTCTTTGTGCAGTCTTCATCCGCTCCTGGATGATCTGCACCTTCTCTATCATAGACTGCACCATCTCTAGTCCTATAAGTGCTGACTCTCTTCGGTCAGTCCAGCACAGATGCGATCTTCAAGGTCGGTTGTACAGTTCCTTGTAAGGTTCCATCCCGATGGTGGAGTGGTAGTTGTTGTTATACGCAAACTCTACCAAGGGTAATTGATCATACCATCTATGACCGAAGTCGAGGATGCATGCACGGAGCATGTCCTTGAGAGTCTGAATGGTCTTCTTAGTCTGACCATCGTCTGAGGATGGAAGGTGGTGCTCAAGCGAAGCTGCGTCCTGAAAGCCGTTTGTAACCCCTTTCATAGCCTGGAAGTGAAACTAGCATCTCAATCATAGACTATCGCAAATGGCACACCATGAATTTGTACGATCTCATGAAGTTAGAGATTTCTGAAGCTCTCTACTGAACCCTCCTCTCTAATTGGTAGGAAGTGGGCTGACTTGGTGAGTCGGTCGACAATCACCCAGATAGAGTCATTTCTTCTGGATGTACGTGGAAGTACCATCATGAAATCCATGGATATCCCGTCCCACTTCCACTCTGGGACCTCTAAGGGCTGAACCCAGCCTGCTGAAATCTGGTGCTATGCCTTCACTTGCTAACTATTAAGGCATCGAGAGACAAACTCTGCTACTACCTTCTTCATAACTGACCACCAAATCTGTCGTCGGAGGTCCTGATACATCTTTTCTACTCCTGGATGTACCGCTAATGGAGATGTGTGGATCTCCCTCAACACTTCCTCATGAAGTTCAACTGGTACCATGGTCCGTCCTTTGAAAAGAATGATGTGCTCCCCACCTTAAAAAAACCATCAGGTGTCGGCCCTGTGGATATCTGAGCACGTCACGTCTCATAGTCAATGTCCCCACATTGTGACTCTCTGACTCGCTGAAGAAGTGGAGGTGTGACTATGAGAGACTGCAGAAAGGTTTCTCCATCTCTATCCACAAAGGATATATGCAATGCAGCTAGTTGCTCTATCGCCTCTCCTAACAGTTGAATTTCCGATCTCCTGGTGAGGGAATCTACTACAACGTTCCCCTTCCCAAGAGTATAGACTATCTCAAATTCATAGTCCTAGAGGAACTCGATCCATCGTCATTGTATCAGGTTTAGGTCCTTATGTGAGAAGATGTACCTGAGACTCTGGTGATTAGAGTAGACTATAAAACGCTCTCCCATAAGATAGTGCCACCACATCTTCAAGGAGAATACCACTGCTGCTAACTTTAGGTCATGGGTAGTGTAGTTATGCTCGTTCTATCTCAACTGCCAAGATCCATACTTGATCACTGCTCACTCCTGCATCAGGACACACCCAAGTCTGGTCCCTGATGCATTGCAGTATACTATGTACCCTATGCCCTCCTCTGGTAGCCTCAATATAGGAACACTATTCAACCTATGCCTCAGCTTATGAAAGCTATGTTGGCATCTCTCTGACCACACGAAGGGTTTCCCCTTCTTTGTCAAAGCTGAAAGTGGTTCTACAACTCTAGAGAAATCTGGAACAAATCTCCGATAGTACCCATCAAGTCCCAGAAAACTCCAAACCTCCGTCACACTCCTGTGTGGCTCCCAAGAAAGCACTGCCTCGATCTTTTCTGGATCCACTACAACTCCAGCCTTCGAGATGATGTGTCCCAGAAAGTGTACCTCTCGGATCCAGAACTAGTACTTCAAGAGCTTACCATAAAGCTGGTGCTCTCGGAGTGTGTCCAGTACTACCCGTAAATGGTAGGCAACCTCCTCCTCAGTAGTTGATTAGATCAGTATGTTGTTGATGAAGACTACGACAAAGCGATCAAGGTAAGAATGGAAGATCCTGTTCATGAGACTCATAAACACTGATGGAGCATTGGTTACACTGAAGTGCATAACCAAGAATTCATAGTGGCCATACCGACACCTAAAGGCCATCTTTTTCACATCCTCATCTAAAACTCTGAGCTGGAGATAGCCAGACCTAAGGTATATCTTCGAGAACCATCATTATCCTTTGAGCTGATCAATGAGGTCATCAATCCTTGGAAGTGGGTACTTGTTCTTCACTATCACAAGATTTAGGCGATGGTAGTCAACACATAATCTCAAGCTCCCATCTGCCTTCTTGGTGCTAAAAATCAAAGATGCCCAGCGTGAAACACTGGTTCGAATAAATCCCTTCCACTGCAAGTCCTCCAGTTATACCCGCATCTCACAAATCTCGGTGGGAGCCATCCGATATGCTGGAGTTTATATTGGTGTCATCCCGGGGTATAAGTCAATGTATAATTATACCTCTCTACGAGGAGTTAGTCTTGGAACATCGTCAGGGAAAACATCCAAGTATTGATCCACCACAACAGGAAAACTCAGAATCCTCACATCAACCTCTCCGAGGATGAGACTAGCCAACTGATGTGTGATCGGCAACCCCCTCCTCTGTGTAATTCCATCCTGCACTGCAAAGGCTCCCTTTTCACTGGTGAAGGTGAACCTGGTCCCATATGTGAAGATACACCACACTTTGCGCCTAATACAGTCAATCTGAGCATGAATTGTGGACAACCAGTCCATACCCAAGATGACGTCATAAGTCCTTGATGCCGCTACGAGAAGATCCCAGCGAAAGCTCTCGCCTCCTAGAGTAAGCTCAAACTGCCAGCACCAGTGCGTAATCATAGATTCTACTCCCGTAGGAGTCTCTAGTCATAAGGATCGAGCCAATGGCTCCATCGGAATCTACGAGCTCTGAAAGAGGGTAGTGGAAATAAAATAATGACATGCACCTGTGTCTATAGGTACTACAGTAAGGGTGGAGTAGACATTGATAGTACATCGAATAATATCAGGTGCGTCGTGGTCATAGGCCTCGACTTCCTGGAGCTGAGCCGGCCTTTGTCTGCCAGCTCCCTGTGGTCGGGGTAGACCTCCTGGTGGTGGTGGTGGTATGGCCTCAAAACGTCGTCCACCACTCGCTCCTCGGCCAGATCCTCTACCACGTCCGCCTACTCCCGGTGGACCACCATGGTCGAACCTCTAACTCTTCCTGGGAGGTCCCACTACTATCTGTTACTCATCTGCATGGCAGGTCGGGAAGTCATGAGCCATGTGACCCTGCCCACCACATGAATAGCACTACTTGCTCCTCATATAACTGGCTCTGTCTCGTGTGCCCCACACAACCGAACATGTATCTTGGGGTCTCCCACCTGATGGCCTTGTCCCCTTGGACTTATGCAACATATGTCTACTACCAGATACAGAAGACTCCTCTATGTGTCACTCTGTGGTGGGTCTCACTGCTGGTGACTGCTCAGCGAGAAAACTATCCACTAGAAGGGCTCGCTCTAGCACCCCCGCCTGTGTCAGGATGCTGAGGGGGATCATCAAAGCCCCGATCTCATACCTGAGTCCCTGTTCAAAGGTCCAGGCCCTGAAGAATGGGTCTCATACCATGTCCATGGAGTAGAGCGAGATGTCAGTGAACCTCACTGAGTACTGAGCTACAATCATGCTGCCCTGCTACAGATGAAGTAAATCATGAATCTGCACCGCATGAAAGGTGGCTAGAACAAACACTGACCGGAAGAGACTCTAGAATTCTTTACAGAGTAATGATGCCTCGTTATGCACCTAGAGCATCAGTCTCCTCCATTTTCATGATGCTTCATGCAGGAGACTTTTGGCAAGGATCACCATGAGGTCGGCTGGTGTACCTACCAATTTGAAAACTCTCACGACAGCCTTCAGCCAGTCCTCAGCTGCCTGTGGGTCCGTCTCTCCCCGGAACCTGGGCGGCCTCTAGCGCTGGAACTCGTGAAACGCACTCATATGGCGTGCACTCTTTACTGCTGGATCTAGTGGTATCGGTGGCCCAGTGGGTAGTGGTACCACTGGTACCTCTTCTGTGACGGGGCCCTGCACCAAGGCCTCATCGCTCGGTCGGCTACCATCTCATACGTAACTCATAAACCTAGCTGGCTGCTTTCGTGGGGCCATCTTGAAAAGAAACAGTTACGCCATGGTTAAAACAGTATACCTAGTGAGCTGACACAAAGTAATCACAAAGAAAACTTTTTAAAGGAAACACACACGCAATCAGTGTTTTCGTGCACTGAGTCGGATATCAGAAGTCAGGGTCCTAGTGTATGGATACGTCGGCCGCCAAACCAACACTGGTTTCCCTAAACTAATAACCAAACCCAAAACACTTAACAATATTTCCATTAAAAGAATCAGAGTCCAAATTCTGTGGTATAACTGACTCCTCTAATACCAATTTTTCATGACCCGTCCTCGGGGCCCGTGCCATGACTACCCCAAGCCAGCCTTCCATAGGCCAGGGGCTGGAGACTTGCACCAAAAGAGAATCCCTAATAAAAAGAGAATGAATTGCGTTTAAACCTGTTAGTCATGCAGTCTGAACACAAGAAGTAGAAGCTAGAAGTACTAAAATAGAAAATAAAAGTGTGCTGATAGTATGTGGACCAGAATACAAACTCAACTGAACAACAAGTACAAGTACAAGAAAAAGGTAGGCAGCTCCTGGATCATCCACCGGGGAATCCTACCATAAGGGTAGGTACAGAACTCGAACAACTCATCCCTATGGTACATCTCATCTACTCCGGCTCTGAGATGCTTTTCGTCCATCACCCTCATCCTCGATCACTGTTGTCTGTCGTCTGCACAGAAAACAACAAGGTGCGGGCAAAGCCCGTGCAGGGGTGAGTATAACAATACTCAGTAGGAGACTCTGAGACCCTCAAAGGTCTCCCAAAATCCACAAACGATAAACCACAGAATAAAGATACAATCACGAAGTATCAACTAACCCTACTTAGGTATATGCCCATACATATACCTAAGTTATCAATCACATTCCGGCTACAACTCTTGACCCCAAGAACAACCCATTCCACAAAGGAACTAAAGTTAATCATCTCAATAATATCGACTGAAAGTCCAGACATAGATCACATAGGTATAAATCTTTTGTAGAGTGATAGAGATGATCAGATGTAGTCACTAATTCATCTAAGTTGTCAGACCCACAAAGGATACAGGACCAGCTAAGCTGTCGGACCCACACAGGATATAGAACCAGCTATTCCATCGGACCCACAGAGGATCCAGGAACAGAAGTCAGAACTGTCAGACCCATGGAGGATCCTGGTATAATAGTCATCATTGTCGAATCCACAGAGGATTCTGGTATAGTAGTTATTGATGTCGAACACACGGAGGATTCCGGTATAGAAGTCTTCATTGTAGAACCCACGGAGGATTCTGGTACAATAGTCATCGCTATCAAACCCACAGAGGATTCCGGTACAGAAGTCATCACAGTCACAGCCATCCCTACGGTTCCCGCACACAGCATGCTCGATTCCGGGAGGGTCCTCTCCTCGATCCAAGTGTTAATACATCAACTATAACGAAGTCCTAAATTAATTCATATAGTAGTTCCATATCATCCTAAGGAACCCAACGCGACCGACGATGTGTCAATCGGACGCCCGATCTGTGAGTTATTGTCATTTCTATTCCAGGGGCCCGGTTGGTTTTTAGGTTCAAACCAAACCAACCATACACCAACTGCATCCAAACCTCAAGCGGGGTATGCCAAAAGAATATTTCCTCTCTAAGAATTCCATCATCATAGATGGTTCGTTGTTCGGACACCCGTAACCCAAGATGCGGGCTAAATGGTGTAAGTGGTCGTAGCAGGTCCAGGTCCAGTCTGACCTAGTTGGACCGACTCGGCCTGACACGGTCCAAACCGGGGTCTCACCTGGTTCATGGATGTGGCCCGACCCGAGTGGTCGGCCCGGCCCGAAGGGGTGGCCCAGCCTGAAAGTGTGGCCCGGCTAGAAGGATCGGCCCGGCCTGAGGGCGGCCCGACCCATGGTCTTGTGGCGCCCGGCCCGGCTGGCCATGCGGCACCCAGCTGGTCATGTGGCAAAACCTGGCTGGCCGTGGGGCGCCCGGCTCAGCTGGCTGTGTGGCACCTAGCTGGCTGGCATGGCTGGCCAGCCAGCCACTTAAGGGGGGGGGGGTGTCCCACCACCCATCTCCTGAAATTACCGATGCAAGGTGTCGGCCCTTGTAACCACAGGACCTGTTGTGTCCCGTCTGGCATGCACCGGTAGCCGGCTCAGCTGGCCGCTCTTTCATGTGTGTCGCGGCCTAAGGTCGTGATCCTCCTCCACTAGCGCAGTATAACAGCATCGCGGCCCACCCTAGCTGCGGCCTCATGTAGCATCGGCACGGTGCGACGGCATCGCGCCCCTCTATTGCGGCGCGACATTCCTCCCGCGGCACGACGATGTTGTGCCTTTCCGGTGACCCGGCGGTCTTGTGTTGCTGGTCTCCTCGCGGTCGGCCTGACGCCAGTCGCCATTGTTTGCTCCCATCGTCAACCACAAACAAGATAAAAAAGGGGAAGATTCGGTTGTGTTGGTGCGGTCCGAATTTCCCCATGTTACGGTGATATCATTTGGTTGTCAAACCATATTTTCAACGAAGTATAACGGGTACAAGAATTCAAAACCCTTACCTTGTAATCGGTGTTCGCTTGGAGGAGTCGCAGGAAGGTGGCATCGTTCGGTTGATATCGGGAGGAGATGACTTCGTCGTTGGCAATGTTCTTCGTGGGTCGCATCTTCCCTTTCTTGTCCCAGTTGGAGAGGGAGAAGACGGCATCGTCATTCCTCGGTGGAGACGGGCATTCTTCGTTGATAGAAGATTTCATTCTTCATTGGGAGGATTTTTTCTCAATCCTTCCAAGACTCCACCACAAGATTAAGCCAACCCCAAAATAATAAAATAACACATATTAATATAATGTTAGATTAATGAATTCAAAATGATTCAAATTCATTAGGTTACATCACTTAACTAAATGGTGGTGTTTGCTCAATAAATTTGGAGAGGGAAGGTGAAGAGGCTCCAAAAATTTATGGGGGAAGTGAGGAGTTTCCCCCATTAATGGGAAACTCAAGGGGCTAAAGGGGATTTAGGGCGGTTTGGGCTCGTGCGGGCCCCAACACATAATATCCTCTCAAGGGTGGTTAGGCATGGGTGGACCCCACCTCCAACCTCCCCTTGGAGGATTAAACCACCACTAATATAAAAATATGCTAGAAATATTTTTATTTAATTTATTTAGAAACCCCAAAAAAATTAACTTCCAACCTCGATAAAATGAAACTGCGGTGAATGTCTCCTTAAAAGAATATCAGTGCTGCGAGTTCAATGGTGCCCTCAGATTTCAATTCTGAGCACCAGTTCAAAATATATAATATCCCACACATACGTTTACTGAACATACCCGAACAAAACTTCAGAAGTTGATTCCAGGCACACCGGGCCTCGGAATCAGGCGCCGTCAGAAACTGCAGACTCATAAAATTCCCATTAATTTATAAAAAATCCACTGGAATGCCATATCTTTACAGAAAACAATATGATTTATGGGGAAAATTATTATATGTACAGATATTTATTCATTCAGCAACCACTTATTTCATTTTTTTCAATCATTCATTATCATTTCTACGTATATTTTGTTTGTTAGTACTGGGAATCTATTATCATTTTTAAAAAAATTTATGCATATTTTATTTGAAATATTTTTTCTGAACATAATTTTATTTAATTAAATTAAAATAATTCTAAGGAGAAAGTGATACACTATTTCATTCACTGCTGCGGCAGATGACGATCCGTCTGTCTCCCTCCCTGCAGCATCTAAGCCACCAACTGCCTACCCCCCAACACCATCTCCCACTACACCATATCTCACACCCTCTATGAGTATCCCTTTATTAGCTGATTCATTGAATCCCCCTTTAGAAGCCTCAGTAGTAGGGTGGCGGCGTTCCACTTCTAGTTCATCACAGATATACTGGAGGGTCACTGTTATTGGTAAAAATTTTAATATAAATAAATTTATTGCACTTTTTTATACTAATTGTTTGTTCATTAAAGATGAAAAAATAAAAATATGGAGAAAATATAAAAATTACAAATGTGTGGAATATAAATTGAGAGAAGATACTTGTCCCATTTGATTTATATGGGGTCCCTACGGATGACGCTGCGAGATTACTTGGCCAAATTCTAGGCCAACTGGCAGCAGAGCCCATTTCCCTTCCTATTTCTTATGATGATTGGATAAATATGCCTCAAAGTTGGAAAAATGAATTTTTTTATTCCCAAATAAAAGTAAATTTAATACATTATGGTGTAATTTAATTTCATGTTATTAATATGTTCAAAATGAATTTCTGTATACAGATATTTTTTCGCTTTACAGTTGCTGATCCGATAGCACAAAAGTGGACATTGACAAATCTTGGTAAGAAATGGAAAGACTTCATATAGATATTATGGAGTGATGTCAATGATACTTTGTTGATCGTCAAAAAAATGTATGAGAAGTTACCCAATGGGGTACCCAAAGAATAATGGAAAGTTTTTATTAACAGACATCTTGATGATAAGCAGATGGTATTTAAATATATATTATTATATCAACATCATTTTACATTTATACAAGTATATGAATAAGATATGACATAGAATACATTACTATTAAATTTTATTTTATTTATTTCAGGATCTATCAAGAAAGAATGCATCAAGTCGGGCTAAGCAACTCATCCCTCACACTGTGGGATCAAAAAGCTTTTCTAGAAGCCGATCGAATCTTGTAATATTTTCATTAGTTTAAATATTTATAAGACAATATTATCTGTTTAATATATTAAATTTTTTATTTATCTTTTTTTAATGAATTCACAGATTTTAGGGCATGAATCATCCCGAACTGAAGTTTTGTTGGATGTTCACAAAAAATCTGATGGAAGTTTTTCTAATGAGACTACTAAAGAAGTTCGGGTATGAACTCATTTTTTCATGATAATAACTTTTTATTAGTTTTAACTATTTTCATATATATTGATATTTGATTTATAGGTAAAAATTTAAGAAATATGGGATTCCAATCTGGGGTAGTGCTACTCAGTCTCCCATGATGACTTGGTTGCTAAAGTCCTTGGAAAGGAGCATCTTGGTAGAGTGTGCAGGATGGGTTTGGGATTCAAACCATCTGAGGTCTTTAGAAGGCCATTGGGTATTTTAGTTGTATCTACTCCTTGTTGTATTTAGTCTGTACCCAGAGATGATCACAGAGAGATTGTTTCTCCACGAAACTCAATTCAAGACCAGGGGGCTCAGATATCCTCTTTGTAGAAAGCATTGACAGATATACGTCAGCAAATGAGAAGATATCCCCTGGTGGTATTGCATTGACTGGTTGTGAGAAAGTAAATCACAAAAATTCAAAATAATTTATTTTACAAACTTTTATTGGTTTTAAGTTTAAATATAAATATGAAACACTATTTAATTTTCAATATAATGTTCTTACAGGTGGTGGCAGGAAGTGGAGATAGAGGTGGAGAGAGTGACGATATCTGTTCATCATCAAACAGTGATTTGTAGTATTGTTGATATGTGAAAAAATAGTGTAATAGTCATTTTTTATATGTATTATCTGTGGAACATAGTTTTCACCAAACATTTTCATGACCTAAGTAGTTCTTCTTAGTTATGCTCTTGTATCAATTCCTAGGGATGAGAATGTGTGTCTCGCTAACATGTTTAATATAGATCACCCTTTAGTGTGGCATAATCATAGTATCCAAAATTTCAAAAAATAGTTGGAATACATAGATACTAAAACGAGATTAGGGGAAATTTTACTACACTGTCTGAAAAGGGGTTTTCCCGCCATTTCCAAAGTGTCCTCCAAGAATAGTTAGGCAGTGTGAATGAAAATGTCCGTTATCTCAATAAGCATGACATGGCGATGGGAAACTCCCAATAGATTGTCTAGAACCCCTTGCCCTAGAAAAATGTTGTGTATACTACATGATCAATTACTTACCATTCATAACATAAACTACCCTATGACAAATAATTTATTATAAGAATCCATATTCCCTAATAGAATATATCAACCCCCTTCATGAGACATTCTTCCCTTTGAAGGAATGTGCCTAATAACTTCTATTATATTACGCACATCAAAATAACTAGGATGCATAATGGGAGTGATAATATATTAGGACCAGATTCCATTCCTTCTAAGGAAACCACACTAAAGACTACTTTTCCAATGAAATCACATGAGTGAATCAAATATGATACTTGAACCTAATCCACCACTATAAAAAAAATTAGAAACCCTTATCGATGGGAGAGATGATTTTACCTTTTTTCAATCTTTAGTGTCAAGTATACTGATTCCACAAGGAATAACCCAAGGGAGAGATGATTTTACCTAACTCCTATGTTATGTTTCATTTATAATAATTCCACATGAAACCCCAACATAAATTAATCCCGTGAAAATAATACCACATCATTATTCCCAAGATAAAGGGTCTACCACCAACATAATACACCCAAAATCTTTTGAGTAGTGAAGGAATAAATAAATAACCACCCAATCATGTTCCTAAAGGACTATAAGAGGGTTTAAATTTCTCGACACATAGATGGAATAGAAATATAAATAGTTACCATATATATAGTAGTAATATATATAGTTTATATATATTTCATCCACCTATATTTTCAAGGTATGTGAAGATGTTTGTAGCCATATTCCTATAATAATACTGATGAATAGACCATGGAATAACTCAGACATCCCTAACAAGTCTAACGAGGCTATGTGCTCATGTAATTGGGTACATGCCCTATATCCCAATAGAGTGAGAGACGCCATGAAAAAACACATGGGATGTTGAGTGCGCCATAAAGACAAAATTATAGTCATGTAATGTAGTGAGTAAATCACAATACTTATATAGTGAAATTTTTGTGATACACCATGCTCAACACCTGATGTAATGAATTGTGATATCTCCTTGCTCAACAATCTCATACCATTATACCACAACCTTTATAAAGGCATATATTAAATATAACTAGCAAGTGGAATTACCTCACATCCATATCTTCTATCTACACCATATACATAATAAAGGTATAATCATTTGGGTCATAATAGATAAGTAATAACCTCTTATTCATGTCTTTATCCATGTTCAATTCCCATTTAAAATATTACAATTCGTATGAAGCATTTTATAAAGCATAAATCAATATCATGACATTACAATTACTTGGGTTCATTCCATTTAAAACGAATAGATTTATTTTAAGAAAGGAACCCCATAATTAACTATCCATTTCACATTATTAGTTACATTTAACTCATTCAATTCATTAAAACATGGGAAACCCATATATAATCTCAATAGAGTCACTTAGATGGTGAAATGTTAATCTATGAAATTTCCCACTTTTGAAATTCCAACTATAAGTGGTCAAAACACATAAGGGGTGCCTTGGGTTCTATCAAATAATCATATATAAAGGGATATTATATTCTTGAGAAATTCCAAAAGATATGTGGGAGTACCAATATTTGAAAAAAAAATCATATTGTCCCATTGCACCTAGATCACCCAATGGGTTACCATATAATTTTCACACAACATGTGAACATCCAATCAAGGATCAACTAGTACATATGAGTCTACAATGGTCAATTTTAAATACATAAATCACTTATATAGAGATGTTTGAAAAATATGGTGTGCAAAATAGTGGATTAATTACGAAACATCTAACCCAAAAGGGAAAACAATGTGACTACCAACCTAAAGGTCATAGACGACAGCTCTCCCGATATCAGCTTCATATTTCATGATTTTTGGGAGAAATATGAGAATAGGTTTAGTTCAATGATAGTATGGAAAATTTGTATATGCCTATACAGCACAAAGGATGCAATGGGAAACTAAAATAGGATGTTTGAGTGGGGTTTTCCTTACGTTGAGCTATCCAATGCTTCATTCAGATCATGAATTGGGTTTCTAATGATAGAGATATGGATGAACTTATGTTAAAAAATTTTGAGTTATACGTGAGGTTAAGGAATTAAATATAACTGGAAGATGAAATAGAAAAGGGAAAGTGGTATAAGAATGAGAGAGGGGTAAACTTGTAAATTCACCACAACATTTTATTAGATACTAGAATTATGCCATGTGATATGTTTATATACATTCCTTTACCCATTGAATGATGCATTTGGTTGTGCTTAGTTAAGCATATCTTTTCATATTGACTGTAGTATGTATTTTGTTGGTGTTTTGGTATTCTTGGAATGGTTTTTTTGTAGGGCATTGGTATAGGGGATCCAAAAACTGGTTCTTTTTTTTGTAAATCTACTCTTTAGTAGTGGTTTTAACCACCACTAAATGTCGATATTTTTCTATTAGCAACAGTTTTAACCACCGCTATGGTCTTAAATTTGGTGGCGGTTATAACCACCGCTACAGTGGCCCATATTCTGTGCTTTTTTGTGGCGTTTATATTGTTTGTTGTGGCAGTTTTTCCCAGCAGGCCATTACATTTTTTTAGCAGTGGTTTTAACTAGTGCTAAAAAGAGTAATCCCTTACCCCGAAAAACCTCTGCAAAAAAAAAATATAACCACTGTAAAAATGCTCCAACTATGACGGTTCCCATAAACTACCGCTAAACCTCTTAAACCACTGAAAATAGTTTCCTGATACGTAATTTAGCGGCGGTTTTCAGAAACCACCATAGAAGCATATGGCGATAGTTTAAACCGCCGCCATGTCCAAAAATAACTGCCACAACATTGAAATTTTCCTACAGTGTTTTCACCCATTTTCCTCTCTAATTATCAACATTTATTTCATTATTAAAAATTTTAATTTATAATAATTGATATTCTTCTGTCATCCATTACTAATATGTGTATTATACCATATTTTTTTATCATTCACTTTCTTTTGATCATGTTCTCTACCACTATCCATTATTATTTGAACATTATTTTCTCCTTCAGGTCTATGTTTTTTAAATAATGGATATATAAAGTATATTTTTTATAAATTTGATATTTTCTTTAAAATATACTATTTCAATATAGATTGTTAATTAAAAGAAATTTTTAATAAAATATTTTATTTTGTTGGGAAATATTGATGTTCTATATTCTTGATTCAATATGGATATTTAATTATTGATATTTTCCTTGGATATATTTTGAATCACAAGTTAAGGATTAAATGGAACATATATTCATTATCCACTTGGCCATATTTTTTATACCGTATCTACTCATGATAGCATCAATTTCATTATTTTCCTTCTCAAGCATCTGAGCTCAACCTTTATTGTGGTTTCCTTTAAGTAGGATATAAAGAGGAATCATTGAATGATTTTCAATGATGTAATAGTATTTCCCATACTGCGTTTTAATTTTCTAATTCATTATGGAAATCATGGATTTTTCTAGTCTACTAAGACTACTAAGCTGATTAACCATTCTTTTTTGATTCCTTGTATATTTTACCAATGTAAGAAAGTAAACACTATCTCTAGATTACATGATTCAGGGTTATTACATGTATCACATATATTTTTAGATGAATTCCTCTTTTTTCCATTAATTTAATAAACCCTTAAAATTTAAGTGAGGAAAATAAAAAATATTACAATTTTAATTCAAAAGTAATATATATATATATGGATACATATACTCTTAAAATATTTAATTCTCAAAGCATAAATATATACAAATTTTTTATTACTTTTGATTGACCTAATTTATTTTTATATTATATTCTATTATACTCCTTAAATTAATTCCTAAAATAAAAAATAATTTCTATAATACCTAATATAAGGATCTATAAATTTCATGAACAACATAAAAAAATTAATAAAAAGCATATTAATTTAGTATTCATAGTCCATGAATGAGTATTTGGGTTGTGTATATTTATAACACAGAAAATATATAAGGAAACAAATAATCTTATCATAGATTAACATTTAGAGGAAGTGAATATACATTTGAAGAATTTAGAAGAGTTTTTTATTGAAGAATAAAGAGAACCTTTGGGGGTATTATACCACTTCCTAGCATCCCATATTAACTAGTAGAAATTAACCTATCCTTGAAGAGTTATACTAAATAAAAGAAACTCATCATATGCCAAACCTAGTAAACCATTCAATGGTCAATACATTTTTTTATAATTGTTTTCAATGTCCCTATTTATAAGTAGGAGAGTTGTTAATATTATTCTAGAAAATAAAATTTCTAATATAAGTTCCTTATATAGATTATCTCACAAAAAAATTAGATAGAACACCACATCAAGGTAGAGGTCATGGTGTATAAAATAATCATTCATTGTGATTGTCTAAAATATTGATAATTTATAATGATATTCATTAAGTAAATTATTTACATGGACTTGGAAAACATGAAAAGAGGAGCTAGAAATATATATTAATGTACAGTCATAACACTAATAAGTGGGTGGAAAAATTAAAATTCGATATATAAAAAAGACATTCTATTTATAGTATAGGATCTCTATATAATTATTTAAGTAATTTCATTAGTTCAATACAAAACCATGTTCTTGGGGATAGTAACTACTTCATGATTTTGTTGATGATATGAAATTATGAAGGATTTTTATCACATTCAATGATAAAAACATCAGTGATTTAATAGGACTATTATACTATTGATTTAAGGATGAACTATTAGGTGATATGACTATCTATATATATGGAATAATGATCCTAAAATCGGAAAGATATTGAAAACATATTTCTATTTTAAGACTCAGAAAAAAGAAAAAGGATAGTGAATGGAATTTGAGGTAAATTTTTGATAAAATATGGATCGTACAAAATGGAGAATAATTAACCAGATTTTTTATCATAAAATCATAAATCGTGGTAAATGGTTAATAAGTAGGTTACTTTAATGGTAAATATTTTCTTTCACTATAATATGAATTTCATATCTTAATTCTGATAAGACCATTACATAATCAGAAATGAAACCAAATATGGAACTAAAATCCTATCTCTTATAGTCAAAGGGTTTTCAACTACCGTAGAGAGTATAAATATCCAAAATTTGAGGCATTACCCTCAGATGAACAGAATGGAAGACTAATATTAAAAATTAAAACCAAAATAATATAATTAATAACAAATCCAATATCAATTGATATCATAATCAATATATTAAATTTAAATATTTTATAATATAATAAGGAAATAAAAAAACCATTGATTGAACAACCATTAAGACAAAATAATTAAATAAAAACTTTATAGAATTGTATACCTCGTTGATATATGAAAAAATCTCCACCAATATACTTTTATCACCCATTATTCTCAACTTATAAACACATAATACCTCTATATATAAAATTATATTACCGGTATATAATAGTTTGGGTTAGAATATACACACACCTAGTTTGAAATTTCCTAAATAATTAATTATCAAATCAATATAATGAATATATAATAATCAATTATGTAAAATCATAATGCATAGTTTTTTAATCTACAACCATAACTCTCTACCAAATCTTGGTTAGACATTATCTAGTGAATTATCTTATCCTAAATTTCTTATAAGATATAATTCACATAACTTTTTATTACCAATAATCATCACAATGTATTTCGTAATTCTACCATCCCTATGATCTAAATATGAATCTCTAACTAAATAAAAAATTATAAATAGTATAAGGAATTACATAAAAATATATAAGGATATATACCAACAAAGTCCCATCATTATATATCCACAACATTACCATATAACATCCTTTCACCTACACCCAATCATAAACATCCCACATCCATAGCCATGCTAGAGCCAAATAAAAAACAATCCACATACGATACTCATATAATTCATGTCACTCGATATAGATAAAAGTGTAATATTATTTTATCTACTCAATTATTCCACTCATTATATTTAATGTAGTTTTTTATTATAAAAAACATCCCATATGTGGAGGTTTCATAGGAAATGGTACTTCTATCATTAATATATCATTAAAAACAAAATAATTAATTACTCACATAATCCCATACCCATAGTTGAGATATTAACATAAATAATTAACTTCAAATCATTGTAACCAAGATTTAAAATAATACTAAACATTCAATTAGTAATAGCATAATTGTTTCCAAATCATTTCCATATACTAGCTTATAGTGATTAAACAGTCTAGATTCTCATACTAATAATTAAAAAAATTACTCCAAATAAGAATAATACTCTACTTAGAATCATATACATGTTACACCCATACATAATTCACATCATCATTAAAAAATATATATTGGGAAGTGAAAAAAACAACTATTTCAATTATCTACAATAAAAAAAATTATTCAATGACACATCAATATAGAGTCAATAGTAAAAATATATTTAAATTATGTTTATACAAAAAAATGGATAATTTCCATCTTACCAAAGCATATCTATATATACTAACCTCATATGAATATGGATTATGGGGTTAAGGATATTGTGTCATCCACTATTCCATCATAGTAAAACATTGTATCTTGAAGTCCATGTCAATATTAATTATACTATAATCTTATATCCTTGATACATCAATGTCCAACTTGAAAATTTTTAAATTAATTTTTCTTTTAATAGAGGGTCAATATCTCATAAAGTTAATGATATAAGTATCACACAATAACCATCTACTCAAAAATATATTAACTTTATTATAATCTTATTCCCAATATATATCAGATCAAAAATTTCATTGTTACTCCCCATTATGTATAACACTATAAAATTCAAGAATCATTCCTAATAATATATTAGTATAACTAATTATAACTATAATATAAACTTTATGTCTCACCAAAGTCTCCTCTTACAGTACGATCATCATCATAACAATTTCATTCTCTACATTCACTCTTACTTATACTTCTTAGCTTATATATTTTATCATCATATGATATTAAAATTTTTAAAAATGGGAAATTCTATAATATAATCCTAAAAAGAACTGGAATGTGCAGTTTAAAAAAATATTAGTTCTATCATTAAAAATATCATTGGAAAAAATTATTATATGAGAATAATTCCCTTATAAAATAAAATTTTTGGCCATGAAACTTTTTTATTCATTATATATTCTAAAAATTATTTTAGTTGACTATATTATAATCAAATGCAAATGTGGAAAAAATGATACATTTATTTTAATTTTGAATTTAATTATCTATTTTTTTATGGGACATGCATTATGTGTTCAAATTTTTATAATATATGGGTTGTAAATTAATATCCTAATTTTTTTATATCAAGGACATAGATGTATCCTAAATATGATGTGGTAACATTAAAAATATGAAAATAAAGGTTATGGAATATTTAAAATAATACATTCATATTATATTTAATTTGTGACTTATAATAATAATAATCATGGTATGTAGCATTAATAAACTAAATTAATAGATTTTATTTTTATTTATTCTCATTTTTATTTTCACGTGAGTAGAAAATTATTTTTAAGAATGGGTTTTTATTTTGAAAATCTATTATAAATAACTGTTAATATTATTAACATTATATATATATATATATATTAAATCATTTATTTTAGATACAATTCTAAATATTTTTACACATTAATTATCCTAATATAAAATGTTTAAAACCCCTCTAAAATAAATAAAATGGAATAATTCTATATTTCTTATTAAATAAATGATATAGAATAAATTTTTTCCGCCATTTATAAAAATAATTGATGTAGATAATTGATAATTTTCATGGAAAAAAATTAGTAGAAAATATAATGTTGATCATTCAATACAAAAAACTTTATAAATACAATAACAAAAAATTCTTGTATAAAAAATTGAAGTATAATTCTATAATACTGGTCTTTACCACAACATGGTTATACCTACAACATTTTACAATTACATAATTAAAATTCATATTCTAAAGAAATTAATATAAAGGTATGAACTAAAATGAATCATGTTTAGGAAATAATTACTACATACTCCCCTTAGATAATTAAAACCATACCTATAATATGAGGGTTTTTGGCATGCACCCCACACCCATGGGTTATGAGATAGTGTGGAACTACTTTCCAAAGTTATGTGGTCACTAGGATATACTTGTCACACTATTTATTTAATATTGTTCAAGAGTTTGGGATGTTATATTATTCTTTAAGAAGATTATATTTTATAATCTAGATTATTCTTCTAAATTAGTGATGTATTCCTAAAATCTGTCCTAGAAACAATACTAGCTACCATGGTCGTGATAGTGATTGACTATGAACATGTATTGATGTTAGAATATGTATGTGTCAAATTTTATTTATATCTCTTCATTTGTTTTGTTATAATGTGGTTCAAATCCAAAAAACCGGGCACTCTAGATTTCATTTCCATCCAGGATGTCTACTGGTTTTATAGAGTTGAGATCAGGCCCATTCCAGTGAATTTATACATATCCTTATGAAAAGAATTAGAACCTGTATAGTTTAGTGAAACTTTATAGAAAATGTTAAACCTTTCATTGTTGCATGAAATAGAAAAAATGTTGTTCCTTTTATTAATGTAAAACCATGAAAAACTGATATATATTTTGAGTTTGTGTGTCTATGAGATCTTCCAATTAGTTTTACATCATGATGAATGAACAATATGATTTGCAATTTAATGTCTTATATATAAGACTATTAAGATAAATATTACTAGAAATGGTTGGTATAGGACTTACTGAAGATAATTATTATCTATATAATCATTTTATTTATAAATATATAAGAGAACTTATGAGTTAGTCTTACATCAAGAAGGATACATGTTTGTGGATTTCTAACCTTGTACTATTGGTAAATATATGGGTAGGGAAGACTGGACACATAGAGAATATGGACCAATGATAAAGGGTTGGGTATTATACCTAATATGATCCAATGTATTCGTCCAAGGATAATTTAGAAGACCAAATATACCTCACCAAATTATTTATTCCTATATATCTTAGCATGGGAGGTTAGTACAAGTATCTTGAACTAGGGGTATTTCACCAGTTTCTTAATGATTTAAACCCTCATTATCTATTGAATATATAACTGTTGAGACTAGAAGGGTCCTACCAATTTGGGAGAAAAAAAGTTTTCCTTTTTCAAAGAATTCACAATATAAAATATAAAATTAATACATGATCATTGAGTATCATGTTGGTGTGCGCAACCCAGACACATTATAGAGGATACAAGGGAGGAGGCTTGGGTATATGGGTTCCTAGATTTCTTATCTTGGAGTGTTGGATACCTGGGTAGGTGATCTCAGTGAATGGTTTCCCACATAATTGAACTCGGGGAATGTGAAACTTAGTTTGGTGACTTGAATGAAGGGGTCATCCATCTAGTTTATTGGGTAAAATGTGGAGACTAGTTATATGATGGTTGATTCACTTTTTTTTGGACATAATCCCATTTTCACATGGGAATAAAAATATTCCATTTCAAAGAGGTAATAGGGGTATATTTCCGTCATTCTCTAGAGAAGTGAGAAAATGGACACTTAGTTGGGTAATCTATGAGAGTTATTAGTTGTCTATTAAGGATATATTAGGAGTAAACCCATTTTTTTTAATTTATAATTGAGGTGGTTAGTCCTAGTTTTTTAAAAGAACCTATAAGTGATGTTTCTACACCATAGTCATAGTGATATACTAGTTTAAGTGGTCTTTGATTTCTCATATCTATTAAGGGACATAAATACCCCTTTCTCCCTTCCTCTTTTCCTTATATCTATATCAATAATATCCAAAAGGAGATCTTAGAGGTGTTGGAAATATATTTTGTACATTCAAGTATTTTTAGGTATTACACTTTGTGATAATCTCATAATCCTTTAAAATTGAAATAGAAATTCGTAGATTTTGGACCATTATCTAGGAAATGTAAATTGAGAACCCAATTATGGGGGTTCTTTACCTTGAGGAACCCATATCTCCTGAATAGGGAACATAAAATATAATAAAATGGGATTATCATGACCTATAATGTAGTGGTAATGGTGAAAAAAATATTTAACATGGTACATAATGATTAATAAGATCACATACTACATTCAGGCATACAAATATGTGTTTTTAAACATTCCACACTTCCTTTGGATTCAATTTTCTAAAATATAAGGTGGAATTGTTCCTATAATAAAATTTCAGTGCCAAAAATTGGCCCATGTCAGAATTGGATCTTATCATCATGAAGATAATCAAATTATAATGTATGTAATTATTTTACAAGAGATGGTCTCAACACACATGCTTATCTAGAAATAGTGATTTTGTGCCGAAATTACACACATATATTCCTTGGTTAGTTGTGTTTGATGTGGGATATGTTTAACACATTTCAATATGATGGGACCACCTCTATAAATGTGTACAAGAGACATCTGAAAGCTTTTTTAAGAATTTATTTTACTTCTCTCATGTTAGGATCTACGCTTCTAGTGATCCTTAAGATCCACATTCATTTTAGTGTTTCATATGAGTTCTAGAGCATGGGAGTAGGGTTAATTTGGAAGGGAATGGTTGGATAAACAATTTTTTTTTGTGATTATATTGAGTATAAATTATGTGTTTGATTTCTTAGTTAGTTTCTTATCATAATGTTCTATTAGGTGATGTAATATATGTGTTTTGACTTATAACATCATGTTACCAATCTAATAGGTACGTCTTTAACCATGTCATGGTTTCTCCTTTTTTTGATTGGGTAGGGTTGATAATGAAATGGGGGGATACCTATAATGGTTAAGTCATATATTGTTTTGTTTCTAAGCTTTAACCAACCTTTTATTAAGGTTTATAGATGGTTAGACATCGTGTAAAATGGTTACACATTGTGTAATTTTTTTAGGATGCAAGTCATGAAAGGCTTCATTCTATGAAGGGAACACATCGTGAATAGTATCTACATGTTGTGACTTATTTATAGATCAGTTTTTAACTTAAAGTATCATTTTTAATTTGAGGTGACACATTTTTCAGCAATTACAAAATTTAAAGGTTTTATGACGTGTATTGGTATTACATGTTGTGTAATACCCTAAATGTGGTTTTTAAGCAGGCAGTGCAGTTGGTCTTTTCTTTTTCGAATCCTCTATAATTTCATCTCCCTCAACCTAAGGCCTTCTCAAGAGATCTTGGATCCTTCCAAACCTTCTATATCCTCTTGTTTAGCATTTGATCATCGTGGAACTTGCATTGTGATTCCCGGGTAAGCATTCTCTCTTGTTTTTCCTCTTTCACTTTTTATCCTCCTTAGGTTTTTCAATATATCATCTATAAATTGATGGATCTATATCATATTGTGTTAGATCTCACCTATAGGTTGTGCTTCAAGGTCTTGTACACCTTCTTTCCCATTTATGGGTGTCATTGTGAGTGTTGTTTTTTGAGAAAAAGGTATGTGGTTTCGTCCTAATTACCCAAAATTGTTAACATTGAATTGCTTGGTTTATTTCAATTGTTGATTTAAAATTATATTCTCAAACATTTTTTCAATTGATTTGATAAAACCCAATTCTAGTGAATTGGGATATTTGAAAAGTTTTGGGATGAAAATTAGAAAAACCCACAATTCCATTAAATTGAGGTGTGTTTATAGAAATTGGTTGATTTAAATTGTTAAATTTAAATTATTGATTTGATGGAAATTATTTCAATTAAATTTTTAAATTTAATTGTGTAAATTAATTTTGAAATTTATGGAATTGGTTTATAATGGATTTCAAAATTGTGAAAATGGCTTAAGTTTTAGTAGAAACTCAGTGGTTTTATCTTGTAAAAGAGGAATGTTTTTTATTAAAACTTGTTTTTGTTGTAAATGGAAAATTAATATTCTTAAATTTGAGAATTTGATTTTATTGTGTTTTATGCAGTCTGAAAATAAATTTCTCAGAATTTATTTAGTAATATTTCATGCAATCCTTAGGTAGTTGGTGAGTTATTTTTACACACTCTACATTATTACAACATTCTAAAACATGAAGGTAGTAAATCACATCCCTGATGGGAGGGTGATGAGTCACCTCTAGCTAGTGTCAGGTGGATGTGTGTATACACATATTACTGAGATTACATAGAAATTTTTGTGTTCTATAGCCAGAAATACTATCGTACCTATTTGGTAGATGACAATGTTGCTCTCTTATTATTTTTATTTGATATATAAATGTATGCCAATTTTTTAAAAAAAATTGTGCCTTCTATATTTATATACACTATTTTATATAAATTTTTTATTTAATCCATCGTTTTAGAAATATTTTATCACTTCTAAAGCCTTTTCTTAAAGTATTTTTCCATCTTTTGAATTATATAGCATGATTTTTTTAAAATATTTTTTAAAATTAAAAACCTATTTATTTTTAAAATTTAAAGAATTATTTTGGTTAATATATTTTTTTGAAAACTATTATGGAATCCTTTGTGAGATTGTACTGGAATTTTTATCTCACACCCTACTGGTGCCTTTGAGTATTTGTAGATTATCTTCTCTCAGGTTCGAGGAAGGGGAAAGACAATCTTAGAGGTGGATAGATCTATTGAACCATGGTCATAGTGAGTTGTGTCCTTAGGGACATGGAATATTTCCTTATCTAATACTTGTTTTGTATTACATCGTAATTTTTATGCCTTGTTTTATTCTGGTGTATTACACCCAATAGATCTTCTGTTGTTATGCATACTATCTTTTTTATTTTTCTTCTCCTATGTTTTGTGGAAAATGTGTTCCCACTTGAATGTTTTATGACACTAGGTGTTAGTCACAAACCTGTGGGGATTAGGAATTCTCTTCAGGATATTTCAGGTTTGGATCAGTTATTGGGTTAACAGGGTACGCGAGCTATTTTGTGACAAAGTGGTATCAGAGGAGACTGTTGAGATTTTGTTGTAAAGTCGGTATGCAGTTGAAATCTTGAAGGGACTTAGGTGGTAATTGTAATTGAGTACCTAGTCAGATCTCACCACAATGAAACTTATTTCACCTAGGGTGGTTAGTGAAAGATGTTTGGTGGATTAATTCTAGTATTTTCCCTATTCTGATTTCGATATAGTGAAGTCTAAATCATTTTTGTTCCATCTATTGGGAATAATTTCCCTTGTTATGAAATTTTAGTGTTAGTTTGATTTCATCCTTGATGGCTTCTGATGGGGTGTAGCATCATGCCTCTAAGAAGACACTCAAATAGAATCTAGGAGGAATCTACTATTGAACTACAGTGATTGAATCCTCTAGTGGACCCAAATAAAGTTGAGTTGATTGTGTGCACTATCCAAACTCTAGGATAGGCACCACCTCTAGTTACCTTTAAGGCTCCAACTATGGATCCTCATGTGGAATGTTATGATAATTCATTCTCAAGAGTTATTTCTCTAGAAGACACCAGTTTTAAAATGCTCCCTTGATCCTCAACATGTTGAGGAATGATTAGGAAAGATAGAACATCTGTTTGAGTTATTGGAGGCACCATATGAGATAAAGGTAAAGTGTTCCACCTTCATACTGGAAGGATCGAGTATGAGATGGTGGGACATGATGGTGATAGTGAAGAAACTTGAGGACTCAGAGTGGAAAGGCATCAAGGTTCTTTTCACTGAGAACTTCAATCCATAGTCAATGGTTTTGTCCAAGGGTGTGAGTTTTTCAAGATTCAACAAGCTGATAGAACAATGACTGAATAATCAAATCGCTTTGCTGATCTAGTACAATTTTCACCTAATATTGTATTTAATGAGAGGATAAAGTATGGGATGTGTGAGTCGGTACATTGACCAAATATCTATTCTCAAGTTCTCCTTCTAATTATGACCATTAATGTTGATGTGCTGGATAGGGCAATGATGGTTGAGACAGACCTACCTAATAATTTAGGGTTAACAGTAGTTTTTTTCTCTCCCAGTGGTAGCATGAGTTCATTCAAGGGAAAAAAAAATCATTATGATTAACATGGTAATTCTCGATGGAAAGTTCATTCTATACCTCCTAAATTTCTAGGAGTAAGTCCTTTGATTTTCTACCAGTGTGGTAATCCAAGACATTCTAGGAGGGTTTTTGCTGAGGCACCCAAGAACTATATCTCTTGTGGACATTCAGGACACTTACATATATTCTTCCATAACTTTTCTACTTCGTGTTGTGGAACAGGATCCGCATATCCTACTAAAACTATGGGGAAATTATATTATTTACATTTAAAAGGGTTCTAGCCATAGGCATCCTGAAAAAAGCTACTTCATACAGTGGAAGAGTCTCTAGAAGAATTAGATACATTTCCAGCAACTATAGGAGGTATCATTACTATAGTTTCATCATTATTAAGTACTCTATTTGATATTATTGCATCTCAATCATTTATTTCAAACCTTATTGTTAATCTACTTAATCCACCTATGGACTTTCTATCTTGTGAATTGGATATTACTACACCCCTTGGTACAAAGATATAGTGGGGTCTTTGTATTCCATATTGTGTCTTCTCTCTATTTGATTTCAATCTATCATGGAGTTTTCTAGTCCTCAACATAAAATCTCTTGATGACATACTCGGGATGGATTAACTTATTACCAATAAATCCTATATTGATTGTTATCTTAGACGGGTCTACTTTACTACACCCAATAGTGTGTCTATTTTTTTCAATGAGATTGGGACCCAAGGTCGAGCAGAGATGGAAATTCTTATCTAGAGTTTGGGAAAGTAGTATTAGTGTTTGTTTTTTATCTAGAGTAGGAATCTTTGAGCAGTGATCTCCCTCTAGTCATCATCGAGTTTCCAAACATGCTAGTTTTCCACTAGTGAGGGAGGTTGGGTTTTCCATTGACTTGATTTCTTGCCCTCAACCATTTTTAATTCCCTCTTACTAAATGGTTCCAGGTAAAATGAAATAGTTAAAGTCTCAATTGGATGTTTTTTTTTGAGAAAGGCTTTATATGCTCAAGCGTGTCACCTTGGGTGACGCTAGATCTCTTAACCAAGGAGGATGGTGGTTCTCTTCACTTACGTGTTGATTATCAAAATCTCAATTGAGTTACAGAAAATAATAAGTATTTATTTCCATGGATTGAGGATTTTTTTATCAGTTAAAAGGGGTGAAGTGGTTTTCAAAGTTTAACATTCGATCTGGTTACCATTAGTTGAGGATAAAATAATCTGACATTCCAAAAACCACTTTTCGGAGCATGTATAGACATTATGAGTACCTTGTTATGCCCTTTGGCCTAAAAATGCTATTTAACTTTTTACGAAATTGAGGAAAATAAATTTCCAAAAATATCTAGATACCTTTTTTATATTCTTTTTGGAAGACATCCTTGTCAACTCCATATATGAGGAGGATCATTTGCATCATCTGAAAACAGTTATAAGCCTGCTGAGAAATTTCCGACTTTATGCCAAGCTTTCAAAGTGTGATTTCTAGATTTGGGAAGTTAAATTATTAGGAAATTTAGTTCTAGAATAAGGAATATTAGTGGATCCTAAGAAGTTGAAGTCTATTATGACATGGTAAAAACCGCATAATTCCTTCAAGATATGAAGAATTTGGGGATTTTCTAGATATTACAATCAGTTCTTGAAAGACTTCTCAAAGTTGTTTCTATGATGACTGCTCTGACATGGGAGGGGGTGATTTTTTCTTGAAATTATAAGTGTCTGAATTTTTTTTTTGAGATGAAACATCTTTTGAATACTACACCTGTGTTAACTCTTCCATCAGTGGGGTAGAGTTATGTGGTCTTCTATGATCCATCAATTTTAGGATTGGGATATGTTATTATGCAAGGTGATCATGTAATATCTTATGGATCTCATCAGCTTAGGCTACAGAAGAATAATTCTCCTACCTATGACCTCAAACTTACATTTTTGATTCACATGATTATGATTTGGTGATAATACCTTTATGGATAAAGGATTACCATGTTTTCAGACTAAAAATCTTGAGTTTTATCTTCCCTCAAAAATATTTGAATCTTCACGAGAGGCATTGGGGGAGTATGTATAGTCTTTAGAATTTGACATTGCCTATATACCGGGGAAAGGGAATGTCATTGTAGATTTTTTGATCAAAAAACTTTCAACCTAGGATGTGAAATAATATTTAGAAGAGTGTAATTTTATATCTCTCTTTTCAAGTTTCATATTGGAGTTCATGAGAAAGGGTATGAAGTTTCTTTAGCTAGCATCCAGTAAACACCCTCTCTTCATAAGATGATTCTCTAAGAACAAGAGAATTATGATTAATTCCATAGAATTAGAGACACTCTTTATGGTGGGGGAGATATTTTTCCTATGGTAATTCTCCAAATAGGTTATTCCATGTTATCAGAATAAAGTTTTTGTGTCTTTAGAGGAAAGGAAGGTTGTGATGGGAGAATGTCATAATTCTTAGTGGGATTTGAACCCAGGAACGACTAAGATGTTATATGAAATGAGGTTGTAGTTATGGTGTCCAGGTATGAGTTGGGGTATTACTGAGTTTGTTTCCCTTTTCTATACATTACAATAGGTGAATTTCAAGCACCAGAAACCTTTGGGCTTTCTTATATCACTTCTAATCCCTACATGGCAGTGAGATGAAATATCTATAGACTTTTTCATTGGGTTTCCTCATACCCAAATAATGAATAATAAAATATGGGGTATGATTTATAGGCTGAACAGGCCATCTCACATCATACCCATTCGTAATGAATCCAAAGTTAAGGATTTTGGAAATCTATACATGAAATATATTGTTCATTTTCATGGAGTTTAATTTGATACAGTCTCTAATAATAATACTCAATTTGCTTATTACTTTGGAGAGGCCTTAAGGAGGAACTGGGATATTATTTTCATTTGAGCATGGCCTACCATCTATAGTCATATGGACAAATAGAGAGAACTATAGATATTCTTGTGGATGTGATTCATGCTTGTGTTCTCGACTTCAGTTGGAATTGTGATGATCACTTGAGGCTGGTTTATTTTTCCTATAAAAACATTTACCATTCCATGATTAGAATATAACCTTTTGAGGTCTTGTATGGTCATCCATGTAAATCTCCCTTGTGTTGGTAAGATATTAGTGAAACTTACTTGGATGGACCAGTTTTGGTGCATGAAATCACAGAAAATATTTAGTTAATTCATCGGAGAATGTTGATAGTACACAACCGGTATAACTCTTATACTGATCATCATCATTGAACTTTGTAGTTCTCAGTTGGTGACTAGGTTTTCTTGAATTTTTCAACCCGGTTGGGTCATCAATGGCTTGGGAGGAAAGGGAATATTGATCCTCGTTTTCTGGGACCTTTCACGATTTTTGATTAGGTGGGGAAAGTTTCATATTGTTTATCACTTACATTGTAGATAAATTTGATACATAATTTATTCTGGGTATTGTAACCAAGAAAGTATCTCTTTGATCCTTCTCACATTTTTAGCTGGATTGATCTTGAGAATGGACCTGATTTATCTCTGACTGAGCAGCCAGTCAGGGTAGTTGATTTTGAAACCAAGTTATTTCATGGGAGGATGATACCTTTGGTTTATGTGCTAGGACATCATGGTTATGATAATCATGAGATGGGGGAATGTGAGGAACTGGTGAGAGAGTAGTGACCTCATCTTTTTAGCATGGAATCTTTTTCATAGGCTTTCTGGGATATAACATTTTTTTGGTGGGGAAGTTGTAACATCTTGTTACCAATCGAACAGGAATGTCTTTAACCTTTTTCTGGTTTCTCATTTTTATTGATTGGGTATGGTTGAGAATTAATTGTAAGGATACCTATAATGGTGAAGTTAGAGATTTATAGGATTATTATCTTTAAAAAACCTTATTTGAAGGCTATTGGAGGATTACATGTTATATAAAAATTTTACATGTTGTGTAATTTCATCTTGATACAATTCATGAAAGGATTAATATTATGAAGGGTACACATCATGAAGAGACATTACACATCTAGAATGATTTACAAATCAATTTCTATCTTGGGTACTTAGTTTTTAATTCTAGAAGACACGTTTTTTGGTGGTTACAAAATTTAAAGGTTTCACGATGTGTATTAGTATTACTCATCATGTAATATCCCAAATTTGGTTTTCATACAAGAAGTACAGAGGTTCTTTTATTTATAACCCAACTTCAGTTTCATCTCCCTTGAAATAAGATCTTGTACAGGTGATCTTAGAGCCTTTCAACCCTTTTGGATCATCTAATTTAGTGTTTGATCATCGTGGCTCTTGCGGTTTGATTCCCAGGTAGTCATTCTCTCTCATTAGTCCTCTTTCTCTTTTTCTAATCTATAGGTATTTCAATATATCATATTTAAATTCTTTTATATAGGTCATGTTTTGTTAGATATCACCTCTAGGTTGTGCTTCAAGTTATTCTACACCTTTATTCTCATTCATGAGTGTCATTCTGAGTGTTGTTTTTTGGGAAAAGGTAGGTGGTTCCATCTTGATTAGCCAAAATTGTTAACCTTGACTAGAATGATTTATTTCAATTTTTTATTTAAATTAAATGTATCTAACATGATTTAAATTTATTTGATAAAACTCAATTCCATTGAATTGGTAGATTTGAAATGGTTTTGGTATGGAAATTGGGAAGACCCCCAATTCCATTGAATTGGGATGTGTTTATGGAAATTGGTTGATTTAAATTTTTGAATTTAAATTTTGGATTTGATGGAAATTATTTCAATTAAATTATTTTATTTAATTATGTAAATGAATTGTGAAATTGGTGGAATTTTTTTGAATGGGCTTCGGACTTATGAAAATGTCTTAAGAAGTTTTGATAGAAACCTAGTGGTTTTATCTTTTGAAAGAGTCATTTTTTTATTAAAACTCATTTTGGTTTTAAATAGAAATTTGGAATTTGGAAATGGGAGAATGGAGTTTAATTTTATTTTAAGAAGTATTAAAATAAATTTCCCATCATTGATTTTTTAAGATAGCATGTAAGCCTTAGGTAGTTGGTGAGTTATTTTGACACACTGTACACTATTAAAACATTCAAAAACATACATGCAATGGGTCACATCCCTGATGGGATGGTAAAGAGTCACCTCTCAACAGTGTCAGGGGGTGTCTGTATACACATATCACTGAGATCAATATGAGAGTGAGGAGTCCTATAGCTGGAAATACTATCGTACCTATTTGGCATATGACCATGTTTCTCGCTAGTTATTTATATTTGAGATATAAATGTATGGCGATGTTGTAAAAAAAAATTAAATTCCTTTTGGATTTAAATTAACTATTTTATATCAATGTTTTATTTAATTAATTATTTTATAAATATTCCATCACATGTAGTGGCTTTTCTTAAAGTATTTGTCTATCTTTTTAATTGTATAGGATTATTTGTTTAAAGATGCTTCAAAATGAAAAACATTTTAATTTTTAATATTGAAATTATTATTTTGGTTAATCTATGTTTTTGGTAACTTTTATGAAATCCTTGGTGATATCCAACTGGGATTTTTACCTCACACCCTACCAGTTCCTTTTGGTGCTTTTATATTATCTTATTCTAGGTTCGAGCAAGGGGAAAGGATCTCTTGGAGGTGTATCCAGCTATTTAACCTTGGTTGTGGCGAGTTATTTCCTTAGGGAATTGGGATACTTTCTTGTCTTAGTATAGGGATTGTATTACTTTTTTATGCCTTTTTTTATTCCACTACATTACTCACAACAGGGCTTCCTTTGTTAGGCAATATTGTCTAGTTTCTTTTTTATCTGCTATGTTTTATGGGAAATTTGTTCTCTCTTTAATGGTGTACGATTCCATGTGATAGTATCCAATACATGGGGATTGGGAATTCTATGTGGTATATGTCAGGGTTGGATCAGTTATAAGGTAACCAGGGTACCTAGGCTGGATTTTGAAATGATCGTAGTGGAATGAGATGGTTGAAGACTCATACTTAGTTAATTTTTATCATGCTCGTTTTTTTACCTTGTCTCATTATATTTTCTATTGCATTCCCATATAATGATTCTTACTTTATAATAGATAAAAATTTGTTTCCCATTGTTGGAATTGATTGTAAAATCAAACACAATTTTTGATGTAGAAGTTTCCACCTATATCAAAGAGACGATTCAATACATTGATATCAGTTCTTAATGTCCAATCAAACTATGTCATCATGTACTGATAAGCCATCATAGACCATATCTTCCCAACTATCCATCATCAGATAAAATTACACTAGAAGGGTTTGGACTCCTGACTAAGGCACCAATTCTAGAATAATATATTGATCCTTCTATCATATAAACTAATTAATCAAAATGATTTTCTATGAAAAATATTTCTCTTGATAAAAAAATCTTGTATGAAGATAATGATGAGGATTAAAAGTACTTAACCCATTATCTATAAGTTATTAGGGATGATCCATATATATTCTCTATCTTTTAGTAATCTTTTGAATTGAGAATGTGAAAATGATAGATCCTTTATTGGGACCATCACCTTGTGAGAAATTTCATTGATGAGTTTTTATGACCATACTTATTTAATTATAGTTATTATGAGTTAGAGGAACATTTAAGAGTAGTTTGGCTCCATTAATACATCTATAAATCACAATTATATCTTTATTATTATCCCAGTCTATTATAATATTGAATTATTTTTTCTAATTTTGAAATCAATACCTTTCATAAATCACATGATGATGTAGGTAAAATCATTTGAGATATTCCAAAAAATAAAGGAATTCTCTATTCTCTATGATATGTTTCATTATTTTATTCATGTACATAGTTTCTAGGAAAATGTTTTCAAAACTATGATTCTATAGAGGGTTCTATTGAAATTTTTTTAAGACAATCCAAAGAGATAATTTCATTCATCTCTCAAAATCCTCTTTAGTTCCTATATCATGATGTTTCTATCCTTTCAGGGATTAAAACCTCTAGGGAAGAGTTTGAGAATAAGACAAACCCAATACGGCTATGGGTATGATAATAATTACTCTTCCACTCTGAATGATAGCCAAAACATAATGTCGGGTTATCAGTTCTGGTCATAATGAGTTATATATCTTTAGTTGGTAGGCCTTCCTTTGATATTTCTCAGTGGGTGGATATTACCAACCTTATATTCTGGCACTGGGGTAAGGGATACCACTCATATGATGTATGTGCATATATTATCATAAATATGAGTAAATTTTATTATACTAAACTTAGGAAGACTTGATCAAGTGTTGAACCATGTTCATTGGAGAGACACTCCCAATATGACAAGTAGTTTCATCCAGATCATCCATATTTTGATAGTGGAACATATTGGATGCTATATCCCAAGAAACATGGTGTTATCCCATCAGTTTTCCCCCAGTCTCATGTTTCTTCATATTATGAGTGTTTGGAAAACAAATTTTGATTCCCAAGTCCTAGTCCAAGTTTTAGGTAGCTTTTTACAATTTTAGTTCACATCTTATAAAACCCTTTCCAGAACATTGGTGACTAATGTCACAAATTTTATGGATGAACATTTGTATCGATTCTCACTACATGATAGAGTAATAAAAGTAAGATTTAATGAGGTATCTATCACTAAGTATTTTATTACTTATAGTTTTGGATAACAAACTCTATTTTTATAGTAAGTGCCACAACCACATTACTATGGAGTATGTATTAAATACCATCCAATGGTTCTATCGTAATTTGTCCTTATTTTGATGCATATGTGTATTAGTACAACAATCAACCTTCTAATAGTAAATATATTAGTCAGACTATATTTTGGGTATGATTTATCATGTATTGAATGTTATCCCAGCATAGTGTTGATGGGACTCACCCCATGAACATTAAGACCATATTTCCTCTTTAAGGGGTGACTTTAAAAAAATAGAGTTTGGGTGATATAATTGATCCAGCCACCTCAACTGATAAATGGGAGAACTATACTATTGAAAATGATATTTTGGTATATGAGAGCCCATAAAAAGTTTTCCATGTAACTCCATCATGGGTGTAAGTCCTCATAGAATCCCATGGTGTTCATTCCGACCAGATATCCTGATATAAATACCCTCTTTACATAGAAGTCTTGAATATGGTTTTGATTAGAAAATCATCATCTATGTAGAATGTTACATCATGAAATCTTATCATGGAATATATTCTAATTCCAAAATATGAAGAAACCACTCAAACTAAATTCATTTATATGAACTTACTGACACATGATAAGAAATGGAAAACTATTTATGCTTTAATCACATAGTATCACATGTCTCTGATAGAAAGTTTGGTAGATCATTATCTCCATCTCTTCAAGGGTATATGAATATGTTCATTCAATTATTAAGAGTAATTTTTAAATTTACAATGATCCATATATTTTCCTGGGTGATTGGAGATTTATGACAAAGATCTTAGTTACATGGAAAGAATATCCAATAAATGAGAATTAGTGGAATGTGGTACCCAAGAGATGGTCTAGAAAACTGGAAAGGAATCATGAATTAACAACTGGCTAGCCCCTTTCACTGAAGTGATAAAATAATATGGGGACCATGTAGAAAAAGATGATATCATACTTATCAGAGGAGTAAATAAAATTTTAGACCATCAAACTAACTAATCATGAACTCGACACATGAATCTATGTGTTGTGTCTAATAATAGAACCTAAAAAAATGTTATAAAATAACTTTAAATCAATCAATTGATCTTATTATACAATAGTTGATGTATTTAATTTGAAATATATACCATAATTGAATGTTTTCATGTTTTTATGAGATAAAGGACCACACTATTTGGTTTTTAATATAGATTTTATTCCTATATGAATATATGTAAGCTAAATATGGCTACGCATATACCATCAAAGAAAACCAAAGTTATCCTATTTGGTTTAATTACTCATGAACTCATTATCTTAAATGGATTAAATTGGAATGGATATAGCAGGATATATATCATCACTATAAGCTAATGTTATCCTATTTGGATATGAGATATATGAATAAATATGTAAAATGAATGTTATGAAGGGGGTATTTTGGAATGAGAGTTTCAATGCTTAAAATGGATCAAGTAACATAAAATTATACCTTAATTTGTTTTATATAATTCATATAAACTAATATATTTGGGAAACATTAGGTTTGTCTAATCTTTTCCTAGGTCGATGGACCTCAGAAGCATATCTCAACTTTTTCCATGGTTGAATAGTGGATACTACAGGCTTTATGGATTTTTATTTTTTTTCTTTAAATTTTTCCTAATTCATTGATAGATATAGACTTGGTGGGAAGGAATATATATTTTTCTCATTACACTCTTTGTATATTTTTATTTTGGAAAATTTTTTCCCTTTTTTTATTTCTAAATGCTTAAAAACTTTGGTTTTTAATGTTACATGTGTATGATGTAGTGAACAAAATTCTATGTTGGTTTGACCTTTGTGGATTTTCCACCTTTCTATTACCATCACTCTAAAATTTTGAAGAATAAATTTTATCAAATATGTATTAATGGGAACTGATGATTATGATCAGATAAATTTGACTCAAAAAAATGGTTGATGATTAATGTTATACAATCTTAATGAAATGGTGGAATGGTTTATATATAAATAAGTGTATTGTAAAAATTACGGTAATATGATCCTAATACCAAAATAGACCACCCCATGGATTTATTCATGTAGTATAATCTCATGATTCTCCTAACAAGAGTTATAGAGTTTTAAATTCACACCACATGAACAAAAAGTGAAGGTTAATTTTTTGTATCTCATATAGAGTCAATAAAACTGAATATTAATGAGTTATATCTTATATCAGTATATGGATCTTGTAAAATGGTTCATGTAATTTATGTTCATTGTGATCAAACCATGAGTTATTGGGGTTTAAGATCACACATACTTAGCTAATTATGAAGGGTGATGTTGTGTGTGCAATATATAAGAAAAGATAACCTAATGAGACTGAGGGAGGGAACCATGTTTATAATCATCCTTCAATAATGTGCATATATTTTATGTTAATAATTCTTGGAAGAAGTTAATATAGGGTTATAAGGTAACACAATATTGACCAAAAGACAAGACAGCCTATATAGAAACATAAAGTTGAAAAATCGATGTGAATAAGTTAATAATACAAATATAGACCATTTCAAGGAGGGGTGAATTAAAATAAAGATCATTTTTCTCAGACAAATGATGAATTGTGTGAAATAAAAACCCTAATTTGGATCAAGGTTTATGAATTCTCTAACACCTATAAAAATGAATGAAAATGAAATAAATCATAACATGAATCATTTATATAGATATTTGATAATAAATAAAAAGGATGTTAGGCATGAATAAAGAACAAATTCCAATGATGGGTTTACCTAAAAAATTCATGTGAGGTTAGGGGACCTTCTTCTTAGTATGAAACATGCCTCTAATTAGCAGGTTGGAAATGGTGGAATTGATATCATTAAAAATAATATGTGACCTTTTTGAGTTAAATATTCTCATTACCAACAACCTTGAATGATATATGATGATTCAAACAATTAAGATATAATGTTTTGTCTATTTAAATATTATATTAAAAATTTAATGGAACACTATAGTCTAGTACCTACCAAAGTTGTGCAATTATGTGATGTTAAAGTGGAATAAAATAGAATATTCCAAGTAACATGTTGAGGATTATTATAAGTATCTATATCTCATGTATGAAAATAGTTTTGTACAAAATAGAATATTCCAAGTATTTCAAGATCCATTCATGGTATACCGCATGTCGTATATTATAAAATCATGATTCTAGGACCCGGATGTTATGTATATTAAGTTCATATGATGGGAACTATTTTATAGGATTCTTTTTTAAAAAATTGGCTCATGAAAAATAAATAATTATTAAATAGATTCATCATGTTACTAAACCTATGGAGATAATATGATTTGAATAAGTGAGACATAAAATTCAAACATGAATAAAGGGTTTATTTGGAATAATTTTTTTCTTTTTCAGAGATATGAAATATAGATTTAGACTTATATAATAAAGTAACATGAATCAAGAAACATTCAATTATTATATGGGTCATTTTTTCTATTTTAGTATAAGATCAAAACTAGAAGATGAATTATGGTTGTACCCAAAATTATAGATCTAGGTCTTTCAATATAGTATCCTAGTATTTAGAAAATATAGGAAACTAAAAATTAATATGGGGACCACAAACTAATAGAGTTTGATATATGGTGGAATTTTTGGTTGGGTCTAATATAGGTGATCAAGATGTTACTAGGTATCACGTGATAACTATTATAATCCATAAAATTCTCTTATAAGATCCTTGTATGGATGTATCTCTTATTTTAGGGAAATATAAAATAATTTTAAATCATAATCGAACTATGGAGAGGATGGATTGATGTGAATTAATAAAGCCCAAATTTTAGAACATCTATTTTATGTAATATAAAGAATTTTACCCTAGTGTACACTTAGGGATATGGGACTATATACTAGGGATTCGTTCATATATCCATCTCTCATTTAAGGAAATTTTTTTATAAAAAATATATCACTCAAAGAAGTTTAATGATTATTTGAGATAGACTATGTATATTCCAGTTTATCATCTGGTAACAAGTACAAATTAAATTGTAATTTATAGCTAACTTAGGTGTCACATAGTTTAATTTACTATAACTATAACCCAATTTTATATGGTTTACTGTTATATGACTATGACCATATGGAATATATTTTGAGGTCATTTCATTAAGTCCTTATGTCATACATTTTATGGTTATAGAACATTGACTCTATGAAAAATAGTTTAAGGTCATGCAATTAGGACCAAAGTTTATATTGTTTATATTTGTGTGATAGGACCCATAATCAAGTCACTAGATTCTAAGTTCATATACATTATAATGATAACAGTGTAAATATTTTTTTGGTCCTAAGATATCAGATCTAGGAATCACTACCTGCTCTATGGTAAAAATAATCAATCAAAATTTAGTTCATACATAATATATATCTTTTTATCTCTGACTCATATGTATGGGTGATAGTAATGAAAAAAATGGTTGTCTTGGTTTAAAAATGGGGAAATTTTTAAATGAATGAATCATTAACTCCTAGAAAAAATAAAACTATTTGTCAATAATGAAAATCCATGGAAATAATTAACATGACCTAGTTGAGATTTCATCACCTGGGAAAAGTTAATCATGATGATGGAATTAGTGACTAGGCTTGGAATAAGAGATCTAAGAAACACTATGAATATTATAGTGATGGTATTTTTTACACATATAGTTCATAATATAGGATGTATTTATAAATATTTGATGCATGATCCAAATATAAAAGGAGAAATGTATGGCTTCCCTATTAAGAGTGATTGTTCTTTACCATGTGAATTAGAAAAGGACTCATAAATATAGTAAAATTATTCAAGAATGTGTATATTATAGCTGGTTTTTTATAGGGTATTTATGTGTAACTTCATATTCTAAATTAATAGGAATAAAAACAAATATATTTCTTACATGTATTATATATAAAAGTCTAGTTTATTCTTAGATAAAAGTGTGGTGGATTTTTTTTAGTTCCAGTCAATTATGATAAACTAGATGTTAATGAGAAATAGCATGAACACGTAGTATAAAAACTTATATGATTGGATACTTGACTCTAAATAGACATCATGGGTATAACTAAATATCCTATGATAATAAGAATCAATCCATGCATAGGTTAAGTATGTATCCTCTATGTAGACCTGAAACATGTTTAAGGAGAAGATGACAATGGATTTATCTTGATATAGGTTCATTGAAGAACGTAGTTTTAATAAGATGTCATAGGAACAAGGATTGATAGGTGGTTAATGTTGATGGGTTTTATGGATGGACTCAAGATGATATCTCTATATTCTCCTATATATCATAAAATAATAGAAATCAAGACACATAATGTTTTTAAAAATTTCATCTACATTGATTGGGATCAAGTAAATGGGAATGATTAGTATCTTATGAAGATATATTTTTCTCATCGCATAAGGAATGATGGGTTATATAACACCCATCATACCATGTATCTTATATTCAATACATAATGAATAATGTTCCATCCTATCTCATCATAAAAGAGAATTTTATGATCATCTCATAAGGAGGTTGATATATAAGGATGTTTACATGATATGTATGGTCATGTTTAGGATATACTACCTATCAAGCAGGACAAGGGATAGTAATAATATTAATATTGAAATTTAGTGAGGCATCGGATGTATCCTACTAAAAAATAATCAAACCCCCTGAATTTTATGTTTTATAGTTTCCGGTAGTGTGGTAGGGTTATTCCATGTAATTTAACATCATGTGGTAAGGAATATTTTCTATCTAATTTAATATTATAAAGTGATAAATACATGAAATATATATTAAAGTTACCGTGTGAGTACATTATTCTAAATGAAAAAACATTAAAAATTATTTCTTGAGAAACCACATTTTACTTAAAGGTGTGATATTATATCCATATATAGTAATAAATAATAAACATTATTAGAGTATTACATATAAATAGAATAATTTATTTCCCAACTTAGTATTGATTCAAGTGTTTCTTACCAGGTATCATTGTCTTTATCATAGTCATCCTCAATTATCTATGGATGATAATATGATGTTTGATTTAAATGGATCTCAACAATGATCGTTGTGTTTATCCATTTGTCATCATGTTTATCTAAAAAATAAAATTATATCCTAGCCTTAATCTCTTTTGACAGTTGATCGCAAGTGGTGTTTTGAAGTGATGGAAGTTGAATATCATTGGGAAGGACTGATTTTGTACCTTGCATAAGTGAATATGTGTTCACCTATTAAGTGGTATAGGTTTTGGGGTGATAAGATAATAAATCATGTAGTTTTTTACCTAAACAATACTTATTATTTAAATATTCTATATTCATAAAGATATTAATAGACTTTTATTTAAGGCCTCTATTTTTCTATTTTTCATTATATAATAACATGAGGAATTATTGTACATCATGTTGTAATCCTATGAAAACATATTCAATACATTAGAGTAGAAATTTAGGTCATTTTCCATTATAATTATTTGAGGTACATAAAATATTAAAATTATGTGATACTTAAAGGAATGGATAACAGATTTTATTCTAAATTCCTTGAGTTTTACAACTTTGGCCCATCTAGGGAAGAAGTTAGTGCCATTAGTAATGAACTTGATTTTCCTAGATATGGAAGGTGGGTATTGACCCATGATATACATCCCCATATATAAAATATATAAAACTACTTGGATGTATGAATCAATTCTAAGGGTTGATGGATAATGTTGGAATGTATCTAAAAAATAAGGAATTTATTAGTAAACTTCATGCATGCATTCATCAATGAGTGAAATAAGTATCTATGAATCCTAATTTGATGGATTATTTTTGTTCTTAGATGGTTTTTAAAATATGGTACATCTAAAATTCATTAAAACATTAAGGGTATCTCTAGCTTCAATTCATCAAATAATGACCACATAAAAGCATCATTTGTATAAAACCTTCTGATATTTCAACCCATTAAAAAGAAGAAAAAAATATTACACATCAACAAATATATTCCTTATTTTCTTAATATGATGGGAGAACCTGATTTTGTAGGTAGTCTGAATATGATACATTCACTTTCTTATGTCCTCAGACGATGATGGTAAGGGCTCAACTTGATCTTTAATGGTGTTGATCATATTGATTTCATTTGTATCATTATTTATAAATGGAGAGACCACCCAAAAATTTCCAATTTAAAGTATTTTCTCATCCCCATATATATCTTCTAGTTCCATAGAATTATTTTCCACACATATTATTAAGAGTTATAAAAATAGGACATGTTAAAAAAAATTTAAGATAATTAATCCATAAAACCATGGGTATAATCATGAAAGGGAATTAAATTTTTCTTCTTGATGGTGTAGTCATAATTTTTTTCTTGATCACTAAATAGAAGTCACCCTTAATATTCCATTGATCCAACTATATCTATAGTTCAATTTCTAACATTAAAATGTGGTCCTAGTATTCTATATTTTTGGTACATCTATCTAATGATAATATAGACTAAGGTAGAATATATTTTATTAAAGAGATAAACATGGTTACAATAAAACCTTATTTATATTTATGTTTCAAATAGTCCATCTTCTTGGGATTATGGATGAACCATAATAAAACATTTCCCATTTTTTGGGAAGATTTATAAAATAAAAAAATCTACATCAAGGATCTCTATGTCTAATAATGACTCCACTGTTATATGGTGAACATTAAAGAAATTAGCTAGAATTTATCCCATAATCATCTTTTAAGACATGAACTAAATTTCCAACTATTTTATAATAATCACTTATCATGATATATATCGAGTTAGAATCAGATAACTAACATTTTATCTGAGTAGTTCAATATGAGAGACCAAGTCAACTTTGTGAGGTTGTAAATAGCGTCCCTTTTTTTCATTTTGAAAATAAATTAATGGAAACTCTTTTCAATGTTGTATTATAAGGTCTCTAAATCAAAAAATTCTCCCCTGAGATAATAGAGATGATTTTTTGTTTTCTTCTTATTATTTTAGGCACTGAGATATCTATGTGATATTTTTATAGCTACAATGTAAATGTTGATAGTCTTACCTTATAAATACAAAATTATTACTAATATCTATATGATATAATACTTTAAATCATCAAATTATCTTTGTAAATTATTATCATAATGTAGGTGGCCCCTTCTTCATTAATTTTCTGTAGGAAGAAATTTTTTTGGTAAGTATAACTCTGATTAACATAAAATAATTTATTCATCCATGAATTACACACAATTAATTGATTTTTCAAGGTAGATGTATCCTAAGTATCACATTATTATTTCTCAGGTTGAATTTAATATCATGATGGAGTACTTAGAATCTAATGATTTTCCCTAATGTTGCCCTAAAAGTTCATTATAGGGAGTTCATTCTAAATAAATGTTGTCATAGTTTATTTAAAGTATTCTAATGATTAGTAAGATAATCACATATTTTTTTATAATTAACCACTATATCATCCACATATAATTCTATATTATTCCATATAATGGTTTTGAATAAAGGTTAATGGAAAATAATATATAGAACCATTCTTCTTCAAGACAAAGGTAATTACTTGGTAATGTTATTACGCCATAGGGTTTCCAAAAATTATTGTATTCCTTATCTCTAGGGGCTATACAGATCTTGTTGTAGATAGAATAACCATTCTTATTATATTAAAATTTATATTATATTATTGCACTGATATGTAGTTCTATGTTCGAGACAAAAAAAATATTCTTTGTGAACTATCACTTGAGATCCATAAAATAAATTTGATCGTTAATCTTCTCATTCTTTTCGTTGATATAGACAATGTTGGTGATTTAATTTGAGTTTTAAAATTCTCCAATATAGTCACCCTTAATATATAAATAATTTTTTTATTTTACTTTAATATCATGGGTTGCATGAATTTTCTATGATACATATTTATAAACATGATGGTTTTTCAAAAAACTAAATGATGGTTAGTCCATTTGCGATCTATCTTCAAATGTTCTTTGTAATTATATTCAAACAAGTTCTAATGTATCTTCAGAAATAAGATGTATTTTTCCTATTCCTCTAGGCTCAAGGAGATAGTAATAAATATGGGTTATGGATCTTTATTATTTATCTTATTAACATATAAAATTTCATTGACATTTGTCTAAACACCTTACATGAATCTTATAGGAGAATCCTAGATTTTATCATATTTATCCTTTTCACTATTGAGTATAGAGTACAGACTGGAATCTTGAGTTCAAGAAGATGATGTCGGGGAAATAAAAATTCTGTTGTGCTCACATCCTTTATCTAAATAGAAAACATATTCTGACAAATATGTCACCATGAGATCATGATGGAATGTTCCTAATAAATACACACATATTATAGGTTTCATATCTATACAATAAAAGAGTCTTCACTAGTTTTATTGAATATTTTTCAAACCCATATTATTATAGACACACTCTAGTAGGAAAGATAAACCCATATATATTTTGGTGGTATTCTATTATTTTAGTGGTGGCTGGTTAATTGAAATACCTTTTTGGAAATCATATGAGAGTAAAGTGATCAAAGTGTTAAATTCATTGGTAAATGTGTCCTATATAACCCAATGACTACCCATACTATATTTTTTACCTTAATTAAATTGATGGAAAATATTTATTATTTTTCCTAGTTCACTCCATTGATTAATTTGAGTAGTTTAAAATCCAATAGAAGAAAAAATCTATATAGTATCATTTATTAATGGTTAGTTTTCATATTTATTTAGTATATTTTTTATACAAGTTTGGATTCATAGGAATCAAAAGGAAAGATATCTTCATATAGTACCCCAAATTTCCTATTAATATATCATTTTACAAATTAGGTATTTGATTAAGGCATTGATTCACTTATATAGGTCCATATAATTCCCATAAATATATTGATTTTATTTTTTAGGAAGACCGCCATAAATTCTGTGATAGAAATGAGATCACTGAATTGGGTTCTCAATATGGGTCTATTGGGTGGTCTTTACTAAACAGTTTCATTCCCTATAGTTGACATGTAAGAGGGGTGAAAAGTCAGCTTCATTATAGGTGATATATAGAAGGTTTCAGATCATGACAATGTTTATTCCATATTTGTTATCAATTAGGGCATGATGAATATTAATATCATAATGATTTACAAATATTTATATAGTACATATATGACTATGTATAGAATTTTCTCAATTTTTTTATATGAAATAAATAACCATGTGTAATTCATAAAATATAGTCTCTATATGATATCCCATAGCTATAGAAACATAATTCTCTAACTCATGATCACTTTATAGGGCCTCAATAAGGGCTTCCTAGGGTTTTTTTGAAAGATAAATGGAATCTAGTAATTATATCCTCACTATTAAGGGATCAAGAGGCTAAACTTTTTCTAATATATAGACTAGAGGAATCTTCTTCCTTTAATGAGGTTTCTCCCTAACTTAATGATTAAGGGTCAAATTCAATAGTTCCAGTAACCCCTTCCCTGTAATAAAAAAGGGGCATTAATAAGGGCCTAACTACAATGTAAATATACAAGAGGGGTGATTTTTCTAACATAAAATAATAGTTGTAATTTAAATAATAAAGAAAAAATTGGTGTATAATAAGAATAATCAAATTAGTATTAAATAATAAGTTCTTTTTGGTGTAAAGAGTGAATTATTATAATAAAGAACAATATGGATCATTGGGATTTTATAGTAGTTTAGATTACAAAGATTCTATAACTAATCTTAAAATGAATCTACTTTATAAGAGGTACGGTACACACTATATATATTAATTTTAAAGGGTATAGAATATCTTTAAAAATTATATTTTTCTAGGCCCATAGAATAACTAAATCCTCCTTCCTTTTATTTACCTGGAGGTAAAATTTTAAAACCACCGATTAAACTAAATGAATATCCAACAAATACTTTTAAGTGATAAAGAAGAGCCTTTTTCAATATATTTTTTCTGGTTAGAATCACTATCTTGTACCTTTTAATTGTTTTATAACCATGAGTGAGTAACTTAATAAAAATATTATATGAAATATAATATAAATCGATGAAATAATAAAACAAATTAAACAAAAGACAGATGTTGAAGCTGTTGAAGATGTAGAAATAGTATCTTCTTCACTTCACATGAGATGTAGAATGATGAAGCTCAAGTTTTGTAGTAGAATAATCTGTAAAACATTTTTATTTTAAACATTATGACAATTCTATATTATATATAGATCGTGTGTCTGTGTACACCATTTTAATGCATCGTCATTGTTTTATATAGGAGAAAATAAATTTTTAATTCCCTTCTGTAATCCCAATGAAAATTATTCTTAATATTCAATGAAAACTTTATTTAGACACAAACTATAAAATATATATTTTATAATAAATATATATCAGCATTTAAATAATAATTAAATCCTCTCTAATAATAATCATTTAAACTCTTAGACTAATCCTTGTTATCATACATAATAGCCTCTATTAAATTCCAAACATTTTAAGTTTGAATATAATATCCCATTTTATCATTCATATCTTAAAATTAATAATCTTATCTAAGAAAGTGATAAATAATACCCCATGTAGTTCCAAATAGAAAAAAAATCTTTTTAACATCTAAACATGAAAACTTGACTATAAACCCTGATCAATATCTAAGAGTAACATTATGATATTAAAGTGTTTATCAAATTCTCATATTCTTAATAAAGGTATCTAATGTAATAGTATATCATTGTTATCCATTAACATCACCAGAACTTACTTTAGAATCATTTGTGAAATTAGATTTTGATGAACATAACTTCTAAAGACAACATTTCCATAATATTTAAGAGTATTATGAATTTATAAATGATTAATTCTTCCAAAACATATAGCTATCATATCATTGTGAAAAATCAATAACTTCAAATATGTAAGAGTACATTTTTACTTCCACTATAATGCATAAGAGTGATTTATTTAGTGAAAACTAGAAAAAAACATATACATAAGTTTTGTATATTCTTATTTATGATTCAATTATAAGAAACCCCAGAATAAATAATTTTCATTTACATAATAAAATTCCTTAATATAGAATATAATAGAATAAGAGTAATTTTCAGAATTAAAAATAATAATAAAATAATAATAATAATAGATTATATAAATAATAGATTAAAGATTTTGGTAATTATTAAAATATAATAAATAAAGTTGAAATAATCCACTCAATATTACCCTCCTTTTCAATAATTTATAAACCCCTACATCACTAACCCTTTTTAAATATAAAAAAGGAAAGAAAATATTAATCAATTCATGAACAATATATTATAATATAGTAAAAATAAAAATAAAACATGGTTAAGAAATAATTAATAATAATCTACCCCTATATTTAAATAATAAAGATTATTAAATAATAAGATTACTATTAGGAGTATTTAATCATGGTTAAGAATTAAAAGAAATTGAATTTACTATATGATCAATAATAGTGGAAGGAATAACTCCCCCTAAAATCATGCATAATAAAAACATATAATCATTTTTAATAAAATAAAAAAATATTAAAAATAGTAAATTATACCCCTTAATCCAATATTTTTTCTAAAAATTAGTGTATAGTGAATGAAAAAATTAATAACTCCTACTATATAAAAACTAATTCTATAATGATCCATGAAATAGGTAATGATGTTCAATGAATAAAAAAAGGTATGAAATAAATTAAAATAATAATTTTCAAGGAATTGAAAAGTAACCAATATTGAATCACGTTATATAAAAACAAATAATAAATGAAAAAATATATGATCACTCATTATATTATAATCAAAGTAAAAAAAATTCATCCATGTGTAGCATAAAAAACTACAAATGGAGTTCATGCTGGAAAAAAATAAATGGTCCACCTTGGCATGTAAAACAACATTAGTCTAATATGATTTGCATAAGATCCTTCAGGATTCCATTTTTTAGGAGGGTTAGATGGTTTAATATTTAGATAATATTTATATGATAAAGGATACTTGGGACCAAGATATTGAAAAACTATTAATTAAAAATCATGGCCATAATGACCAAAACTTCCACATATATAATAGTTAACCCAAAAAAATAGCCTTAGTTTTACCTATCATAAATAAATTTTTATACATCATAGGTGACATTATGTCATAATGAGTATCATATTTATTATTTCTTGTTCTATTCATCTTTTTCATTCTCATAAACTCAACAAAATTTTCATTTTAAATAATATAGTTTGATAAATCCTTCTTCAAACATTCTATTTTAGCATTAATTTAATTATTATCATTTTATAACAGCCTCAAAATCATAATAATCAATTACATTATTTCTAGGGGAATCATTTTCCATATTTACATTCTCTTCAATAAACTCCTCAATTTCTTTTTTAGGATCTGATACTTTGTACTCGACATTATTTTTTTACTTTACAAACCCTTTAGTCCTTATTTATTTTCATGTAAGAAATACCAATACTAACTAAAATATCCTAAAACTCATAGAAACTATTTTTAACTCTTTAACACTTTTAATATTATATCAATAATTATTGTTATACTCATGATCATAATTATAATTGGAATTGCAAACCTTATCCCTGCAAACCTGAAAACATATGCTTCCATTTTCCCTGTAAATTCATCAAAATAACCTAAAAATATGATCCTGATGATGACAACATATCTTACCATTTTTATTAATAAAAAAATTATTTCTATATCCATTATCACTTATAGATTTACCACTATAATCTAAATCTTCAAAGCAACTCCAAATATCCACATGTCACTTTTCTTTCATCTTGAACTTATTTTTTTCAATTATTTATCCTTAAAAATTCATGTTTGATTTATCATTTTATCCCAAATTCATATAAAATAAGATAAAAATTACCTAAATTACTATTCGAAATATTTCTCTTGTTATCCTCTATATCATCCTTCTTGGACATCATTCATTACATTCTAAAATATTTATTCATAATACCCAAATATAATCCTTTAATAACCTTATTAATACTCTATTTTCACTAGGAAATGTTTATGAATAATCATAAAATGTAATATAATATTCAAAAATAGATTTAATATAAATAAATTTATTTCTCTGAAAATATTCATGATCATTTTTCTTCAATACAATCTCAAATTGTAAGAGTGGGCAAATAAAGTCATCCATAGTGTATTCCATAAGTTTCTTACATTCATAAATTTCAACATTTATATCATTACACTTATTAGGTAGTTATTTCAGAACTAATTTCACTATATATGTATATTATAATGTATCCCCAAGGGAAATCTTCCCAATTATATTTCTTATGAATCTATGGAACATATTTCTTGTAGTCTATTAATCTTCTATCTTGAAATATTAATACTCTTACCATACCATGAATATTTATATTCTTTTTAACATATATTTAATATAATTTATTACATTCCTAATTATATAAATATTTTCAACAATTTTACAAGAAGAAATGTGACTAAAACCATTTCTTCTAATAGTATAATAAAAACCATTCATGATGTTATAATTTAAAAGATGCATAGTATAATGATTACTACTGATAAAATTAGGATTTTATTATAGTGGTATATATGGTTTTACTATGGATTTTCAATGTTAAATACTCAATCTTAGGAGGATAGAATCCATCCAAGAATTCCTATAACTTTAGTCATTATACTAAATATAAGAAAGCCTCTATAAAATTCATCAATTATTAAATGTTTTACCAACTAAATTAAATGATATTTCCCTTTAAATTTTATTTCAAGGATAATGTATACAATAGAATATAATAAAAGGATCCAATAATTTGTACCAATTTCAAAGTTCCAACATAAAATAAATGAGAAAATTGGGTAGATGAACTATCTAACATTAAAAATTTAGATTAATTTAAATAATAAATTTTAATTAAAAAGATAATAATAATAATAATAGAATTCACTATAGAAGAAAAAATATATTTTTCATGTGAAGAATATAAATATAATAATAGTGTTCAAGATAGTTCCAAAGTATTTTTATAGAAGTTCAGATCACGATGTTCCTAGGTATAATATGCACTCCCCTTTACTCCTTAAGCAGTTTGATATACAAAAAACCAACCTCGCATTTGAGAGAGAGATATATATAAATCATTATAACTGAACATTTACAAGAATAAGAAACAAAAAAACACATTCCTTTTGGGAGCCTTGTGTAACCAACCCATAACATTCATTTTGAAGTGTTTGAAGAACCAAAATTTCATTTTTCTAGATCATGTAGAACTTGTTTATTTTCTTTTTTTATTCAAGATATAAGACCAACATGTATCTTTTAGTTGGTCTATAACTATGAGTGAGTAACCTAATAAAAAATTATAATATAGAAAATACCCCATAAAAATAAATAATAATTAATCCAATGATATATATTTATAGTGTTATTGATGTGGAAACAATATCTTTAGCCATTCATAGATGATATAGAATAATGAAGCTCGAGCAACCCAATAAGATAGTGTGTGAATAATTTGGATTTAAAATATTATATCACTTTTGTATCATATTTGTATTGTGTATGTGTACACTTTATGAATTATTCATCTTCATTTTATAGAATAAAAAAATAGATGATTCCCTCCAGTAATCTATGTGACTTTTTTTCATAATATTCAAAAATAACATCAGATGGAAATAGCATGTAAATTATAAAAACTAGAATAATTATAAATAATTATTTAAATAATCATGAAATCATCCATAATTATAATAATTTTTTCACTTTTTTTATCCTTGTAATCATTATAAATAACCTCTTTCATGTTCCAACCATTTAAATTTTTAATATCGTATCTTAGATTATCATTTATATTTTACTATTGATAATATTATCATATAAGGTGATCAAATATTATTCCTTGTAACTTAATCCATAAACATAATTACCTTAAATATATAAATTAATTGATAAAACGTTAAATTTCTATTCATGTGTTAGAGTAATATTATGATACATGCAACTCGACCAATTTTCCAAATTCCCAATATAGACTTTATATGTAAGAGTGTATCTTCGAAATAGATTATGTTGTAAAACACTAACCCTTGAATAATTCTCAAACATAGATTTTATTGAACATAACTTTAAAATATGACTTCATTATAATATATATTAATTGATTAATTTTCTAAATGTCTAGTTCTTCCAATATATAGAAGTTTCATCTCCTTTATGAAAAAGCAACACCTTCCATTATGTACATGTAAATTATGATTTCCATAATGATGTGTAAAAAAAAATTATATAGAAAAAATTATAATATAACTTCTATGTTAAGGTTATATCTTCATATATAATAGTCAATTATGAGTAATACTAGAATATGTAAAGGTCTACTACTCAGAATAATTCTCCAACCTCGAATATGAAAAAATAACCTAAAAAATGAGTATAATTAATGGGATCATACTAAAAAATAATAATAAACATGATTAGAGAGTTGGGTCATTTTTTAAAAATAACAAATAAAATATAAATAATATACTCAATAACATCCTCACCATCAATAGGTTAGGATTCAATTTCCTTTCCACATTTAGATATTGATCAAAAACTTGTATGCATGTCAATTAGTAATCCAATATAATTTGTTCCAAAAAAAGCCATAGATTATTGAGTATTAAATCAATGTTACTACTGAGAATTTTCAAATGGTTTTATCCTAGATTCATCAACATATATAGAATCAGGGGAAATTATTCTAAACTATTGGGTCTCATCATGGTATTATCTTCCTAGGTCTCTACGGGCCCTTCCATGACTATTGATGGGGAACTCAGGTTCATATGAATCCCCCACATTGGCATAGGGGTCTATCAACTAAATAAATTTTTGATAAAGGTTTAATCAATCCTAAACTGATGTAAACCCCATTTAATATAGGGGTTCCTGTCATAATAGTGATCGGGGTAAGATGATTTGAAGATTTTGGACTGTTTTGAATAACAATAAGGGCTCTTGTTTTTTTTTCACCTTATTTCACCTATGATGACTATATATAATCTTGTATGGATGGTATTGTAATTATGTCGCCTCAAGTATCATAAATGGAATTTGAGTTATGAATGATTGAATCAATTGTTACCTAATAATCACATGTTCTTCGATGACGGGTTTTCTAGTCATACAGTTATTGAACTTTTGTATATGTCAGTCAGGGAACTCCTAACACTCTTGTTATGCATTTGGTCGGGTTAAAGAGATAAGGTAAACTTTTTTGGTGGTTTAAAAAACAATATATATCCTTATAAAATAATATTTTTTAGTATATACTTGATTATAAATGTGTATTGAATATTATACACCAACATCTAGTGAAAGGGTCTATAATCAGGGAGATCATTCAACTGGACATCCATGGGTTTTATGATCACCTAAAAAGTATGTTATTTTCTAGGATAGTGATTAAGAATACTAAAATTATATAGTTTTAGAAGTAAAAATCCTTATTCTTCTATTCTGCAGTGTTTAGGTGGTTCCACTCCTTTATATCTTGATGAGTTTGTTTTTTATGGTATTATTATTTTGGTGGAGACATCAAATGATATTCGGTAGTCTTGAGAGTTTGAGCTAGAATAGATATTGCTTTGAGAATCATGGTTGAATTCTATTTTTAATAATGTTTATTCCCTTTAAGAGATTATGATGGTTAACTCTTAGTTTTGGAATGTTGAATGGAATCCTCCAGGTTAATCACTATAGCTACAATCTCATATAATCCACCATAATATATTTTATGAAGATGGGGAGTTTGTAACTGATCATGAAATTTATATATACATAAATCTAGTATAATATCCTTGGAAATATATGTATTTAGTCAATTGGTTAGACATTTCTGATTGGTTATGAGGTCTGAGACTCTCTCATTTTCATATTTTATGGAATTCGAGAGATCAATGATATTGTATTCCTTAACATAAATAAGAACATATAAAGGAACCTCCATCAGATATCTTCCCTATTTGTGATAAACTTAGCTTGTAGATTTCTATACAAGATGAATTCAGGTCCCTCTAGGGTTTATATGAAGCATATGAGTTTTCTTTCTCTTGTTTATCTAGTGATCCCATCATAGGGATACACTAGGATAAAAAATGTGTATTATTCTACTCTATATCTCACATTATATCAAATATAAAAAAGTTGGATTCTATAATTTAAGTGGTAGAGGAGTCAGGTCCACCAACTTAGTGTACGCTTTACTCTTAATTTTCACTATAACACATTAAAACATCATGGATTCCATTTGAGTAGCAAGGGCCTCAATGAAATAGAGGAGTACTGGTGGCACTATCACATGGGGAAATTATTTAGTGAAGGTAGTGTACCAAATATGATATCGTTAGGTTAGATAATATTACTATTTTATATATTTATTAATCATGGTTTAGTTATCATAAAATAGATCTTGTCACTTCCATAATGCTGTGAATTCTCTATTTTACTATGCTTTCAAGTATAAAAAAATTGTTATTTAGGCCCCAGGTTAGTCAAATGATTTAAATCCAGTCTCATTCATTGTGTATTTTTTCTTTTTGAATTTGGTTTACCAAAGTAGATATATAGGTCTTGACTTAAAAGATTCACACAATACGTATATTTCTACTTATCAATCCAATTTTCATTCACCTTATCATTGAAAATTAAATTTCATATTGATAAATATTTTCCTTGGTGTAAATAGTCTCAACTTATACTAAAAAAATATCTCAATTATATGATTTATATTTTTTATGGTTTTTTTGAAAAAGAATGAAATTTTCAATAAAATTGTAATAAAAGTGTTCTAGAGTATTAGTTGGTAAAGTGAGTTTACAACTTCATTTTGGAAGAACTTGTATGTTTTATTATAATATATAGAAAGTGAATAAATAAAGTATTTTTACAAATCACTAACACAATCAACAAGTATATGGTAACTTGTATGAATATGATTTGCAGGACTGCAAACAAATAATTTGATGTAGGTCATTTGTGAAGTTTTTGTGAAAGAGTCTTGCGAATCATGAATAAATACCATATGTAAGATTATGAAAATGTTCAATGAGTTAAATTTTTATGAAGTAAAAAACATAATAATATCTATGAAAGACTATAAAGGACTCATATTAGAGAATATAGTTTTCACAAAGGATGTTTTTCATAAAGTAAAGATAGAAATATCATGTGAATCTTAAAGGAACATTGTGTGACAGACTCAACATTTGCGATGCTAGTGTGTTTTAAGGGTTTATTTCCTATATAATGACATATTATAATTTCATTATGTTTAGATAAAAAAATATTAAAATATAAAATCATGTATCTCTGATAATTATGTATAAAATCATGGGAAAATCATGAATTTGTGAATTTAAGAAGTTTGTGATATAAGAAGTCAAAAAATAATTTGAAAAAAATGAAGTTTATAATGTTAACCATTTTTGAAATTAAGGGAGTTAAAGAATAAAAATATTTTTTTAACAAATTCACTTCATATAGAAATTTATGTTCATAAAGAATGGTTAATTCATAACAGATGTAGGCCATGAAGGATACAGTTCATCTTTGAAGGATGGAACATGGAGAAATTTTCCACAAATAATATTTTACATTATAAAGTGTTTTTTCATTTAATTTGATAAAAAAATGATATTCAAGTCACACATATGTATATATTAAAAAACTCATATTTTAAAATGATTATTTATATATTATTCTATAAGAGAAGTGATCTATTTTTTAATTAAGAGAGTAGTGTGTTTTAAAAATTGAAAGTAGTTGTAAACAAAGGGAAGTGAGTTCACTCTGAACATTGTATGAGAACTATTTTTTAGTTATTGATATACATCGGGTCATTTATGTTTTAAACTTCTTTAGTTATCATAGTTGGAGTGAACCAAGTAAAATTTCTATGTCAATTTTTTTTATATATATTTTTGTGAGATAAAGAGAGAAGGTTTTTTTAAAGAAAAAATTTAACAATAAGGTATATTATTTTAATCTGTCAAACCATGATTCACTGTCACCACTCTAAGGTTGTTTAACTTTGTGTGTTTAAAAGTGTAATCAGATGAAAATGTTTAATCTAATGAATCTTTCTTAGTGAAATTCATATATTTATTAAATCAAATATAAATATCAATATTTAATGGAAATATAATTAATCTTTAAAAGAAGTAAATATTACACTAATTCATATCTATATTCATGTAATTTTATATATTTTTCAATCATGTAAGTTTAACTAATATGGTTAGTAATGATTTATCAAAAGGGTACTGAAAAGAACTAGATGTCAACACTAGAGGAATCAATGAACAAGGGTGAATTATCTAAAAAATATATATGAAGGTGATTTCATGTAAATACTCACATTATATATGGTAAAATATGAGTATCATCTATGAATGATAATTTTATGTTTGATAAGAAAAAAAGTAGGTTTTGTGGAATAAGTATGAAGACTAAGGTTTCACCCAAATGAATCGGTTGATGCATTATTTAATTGGTTAGATTCCATAATGTATGATATATAGGATCATAGATAAATCCATGATTATTTGAATATCCTTAACATTATATTAATAAGGTTTCCACCTTAGATTAATCTATAATACTTTGTACTTGAGTATAAAGATCTAAAGGATTAGAACTTAGATATTTTTTATGGTACAATTGTTATATATGTAATGAGAAACAATTATAACAACCCTATGGATAAGGGGAAATATAAGGATCTTATATTCAAGACATTATATAATCTTTGTAAGGAGGATGATTGTGAAGGATAAGGGGTTGATAAATTAATTCCATTAAATTCCTTGAAACTCTTATTTGGAAATGGAAAATTAAAATACAAATTTCCAATCATGTGATTTCGATGTGGAATAGTTGAGAAACTTGAATAAAACTGTCCCAATAATATCCTAAATGATTATGGAGATAATGAAGATCCTAAGAGTAACTATTTAGCTAATGTGAAATGCATTAAGAGTACTAACAATAAATTTTTAAATAATTGGGACATAATTTCATAAGAGGAAAACATCTCAGAAGAGAAAGTGGTTAAAGTGATTAAGAGTTTAAAAATCCTAAAATAATATGTTCTTATAGATATTTTAAAAAAAACTCACAAATATAAAAATAAAATTATGATGAAAATTGATAATAATAAGGGAGATTTGATCTCCTAGTATATTTTAATGTTTCTATTTAAGAGGTATATGTTTGGAGAGAGAAAAATTCATTTAGAGTATTTAATGATGCTAAAATCTTCATAAAGTTGTAATAAAAATATAAATGGTAGTTGAGGGTATATATTTAAATTTTTTTAAGAAAGAGTTCCACAACCAAAAGATAGTGAAGATAATATATATAAAAATTTACAAAATTTTAAGTTTTTAATCTTTTTACAATCATGTTCATGTAGAGAAATCAAGTCATTGGTGAGCGAGTCAGACCATGTGAGAGGTATGCCAACTCCCTTATCTGTGAGACCATCTTCAACCATATTCGCTTCCCTAAATACATGAGTGATGATGAAGTTGAGACTCATAAGAGAGTTCATGCAATCCATCCACTTAGATATAAGTCTCCATGAAAGATGAGTGTCACCATTTCTGATAGCCATCACAACGGTGGTGGAGTCACTCTCAAACCAAAGTTTTCCCCAACCCTTTATCTTTGCAAAAGAAACCGCATGAATAGAGCCAAGAATCTCTGCCTCAAAGGAATGGGTGACTCTACACGAGCCATAAAAATATCCTTTAACATTTTACTCATGATTTCAGAAAATGGAACTTCACCTCAAGGGACTAGGGTTTCCTTTATAGGCACTACCAATATTAATCTTAATCCATCTAGGTAACGAAGGAAACCAAAATACTTCAATTGTACCCTTAACTAGCCTGTAATTGGCAGAGACACCAAGATTTCTAAAAGTATGGATGTCATACACACTGTTGTCAAAAAATCCCATATGATCCTAACTATAGTTTTTGATATCCCCAAGGATCTGCTACAAGACCATCCTCCCACAAATCGGAGTCCCTATTTGAGGATTCTTATTTTGAGACCACCAAATAGAGAAAATGCACTCCGCAATAGAAATTGTGTAAAGTGAACTTACCTATGCAGAATATTGCAAGTGAGAAAAGCAATGGAAGAGTTCTATACTCGAGACCAAAATCCCATGCATACCGAAGAGATCTAGGATCGCATTCCAGTAGGCCGCAGAAGTAACAAAGTTGATAAAGAGGTGTTCAACATCCTCCCTGTGATGATGGCACATGATGCAGCGAGATCATAGGGTGATACCAAAAATATACAATAAATTGTTAGTGTGAAGCCGATTATGAGAAACTATCTAGAGGATAGTAAGATTAGATGGTCTAATCCAGTCTTTCTTGAAAGAATTGAGCCACTTTAAATCCAAATTTGAGTCCCGAGAGGTAAATTCATAGTATCCTTTTCTAGTAAGAATACCATTTATGGAAGGCTCCCAAGCTATAAAGTTAGAGAAAGGTACAAAATTATAACTATCTACAATCCCCTAAATCTCATCCTACAATGGAGACTGATAATATACAAAGAATTATTTGATAGAGTTATATTCATCATGATTCATATCAAGCAGATGGAAAGCATCAATTAATAGGGAGCTAGTCCAATTGTCGTACCAATATTTGAGATTGGAATTTTTATTGAACATAGATATTGAACAATCCATAATAATTTGAAAAGAAGACCTAATTTTTGGACAAATTGATGAGTCAAGGTAAATATCATTTCTTTACCTCAATTTATCAGCAAAATTAGCTTTGAGAAAACCCAAGGAGTTTGTGCTGCTATGAATGAGATTCAAAGAAATCCTATCTTGAAGGGAGTCATTAAAAATCCAAATATTTTTAATTCTGATTCCTCCATTAGAAATATACCTACAACATGTCTTCCAAGGGATGGTAACCAATATTCTTTCATGAATATTCCAACTCTAAAGAAAATTCTTAATTCCCAAATTTAAATTATTAATAAGTTCTCATGACCATCTGTAAATCATAAAAGAGTGAACCAATTTGGAGACAATAACAAAGTTCACCAGATTGATCCTGCCCGCTATGGAGAAAATTTTTCCCTTCCAAGTCGATAGTTGGAAATTAACCATGTCTACAATTCCAGAAAACTAGCTATCTTTCATCCTGACCCAAAAAATAGGAACCCTAAGAGATTTTAAGGGGGAACTCTCCTCCCTAATTCCCATTTCTGAGAGTATGAAATTCTTTTGAGTAGTGGTGAACCCTTTCCCAAAATAAGTGAAAGATTTGTCCCAACTGAAGCATTACCCATAGATGAATTCATAATGATGGAGAATTTATTTAAGAACTCTATCATTATACTTACTCCCCTATATGAAAAGAATAATATCATCATCATAAAAAGGTGATAGGGGGAAGAGAGAGTCCAAGATGCTTTTATTGGCCTGAGCCTGCCTTATGAAACTGGATAAAATATGAGTCTACTGAGGTAGTCCTCAAAAATTGTGAAGATAAGGGAGGAGATAGGATCCCCTTGGAGAACACCTCTGGTTAATTTAAAATACCCTTTGGGAGAACCATTAATCAGAACCAATACATGGGGAGAACTAAGAAGGGAGGCAACCCTACTAACAAAATTACAGTTAAAACTAAAACTACCAAGTACATTGTATAGAAAATTATAGTCTAAAGTGTAAAAATCCTTCCTAATATCAAGCTTGAGAGCAATTATACCACCTCAACTAGAATTTCTAAGGATATTGAAGCATTCTGAAGCTGAACAGATGCACTCCTGAATATATCTCCCTTAGGTAAACCCAAACTGATTCCTAGAAACAATTTTTGAGACAATGCTGGAAAGTATATTAGCAATAATTTTTCTTATTATCTTATAAGTAGTGTTGACAAGGTCAATGGGCATGAAGAGTTTAATTTAACATTCATTTTCAAACTTTAGGATCAATGTGAGGAATTGATCATTAATCCCTTAAGGAAGAATCCCCTTGGTAAAGAAAAAAATGACCAAATTATAGATTTCCTCTTTTATAATTTCCAAATATTTCTGAAAAAAATAGTTGTTAAATCCATCAAGACCAGGGGAACTACCATAATTAAGACTTAAAATAGCATATTTAATCTCAAAATCACGATGTGTACAGGTGAGAGAGATGTTATCATCATAAGTAACCAAAGACAGAATAATACCCTCTATCAATTATCCCTCTAGTCCATGATCATTAAAGATGTTAGTGTAATAATCAATAGTTTATACAATAATAATCTCCTTATTATCAATAATATAGTCACCAAATTTGAGGAAGGATATAGGCCTACTAACCTTCCGAATTCTTTGAAGAGAGTTGAAAAAATCAGTGTTTCTATGTCCCTCATGTAACCACTTAATTTGGAAGATTTATTTAAGTATCATCTCCTTTATAGATAAATATTATTCAACATGGAGACCATTATCACCTCCTATGAGAGATCTTGATTAAAATCAGCCTTAGTTACCTCATTTTTAAGTTGCAGTTTTGAGGTTTCCAGAACAAAAATCTCTTTGTCTATCCCACTATAAGTTTCTTTGATCCAGATTTTCAACATATATTTCAGCAGTTTTAACTTAGTACGACAGGAAGACACCTCACTACCATAGTACATGTTATTCAGTAAATTTTAAATAAGGCTATCACAACTAGGTTGGAGAGACCAAGTGTTGTTAAAATTAAAAGGGATAGGAATTATTTGTTCATTGCTTTAGAAATAATGAAGGCATAAATATTGTTATCTTTAAAATGGCCATTTGTGGGAATTAAGGCATAATATGTGGAGAATTATTATTTTTTTATGACCTTATACACAACTTGATTTGTTTATCTAAATCATGGTAGTTTATGCATTAATTAAACTTTACAATGAAACCCATTATTTTCAAGGGAAAGTATGGTGCATTTGTAATGTAAGGAATAATTAAGAAGGTGAGTATATACCTTTTTAGTGGAATAGAATATATATTATTTTTATTAATGGTTGAAAAAAATATTATGGATGAATTTTTTTTAATGTTTTTGATCAATCCATGGATGATCTGAGGAAAATGATAGATCTCGAGGCCTTGCTAAATAATCCTATGTTTCGGTACACACGTTGGATGTTATCTAAAATGGTGAGATTATTTGGATGATGTAAAAGTAAAAATACTTCATGTCAAAATGGAGGATATCATAAATATCCATTTAAAGGAAGAGATAATATGTACTTTTAATTTATGATTATAGCTAGAGGACATGGTTGACGATCATCACCCATAAGACTGAAGTGTTTAGTCTTATTACTCCATATTAGAGGAAGGATAAAGAGATGATAGTGAATAAAATTAGGAAATTATAAACCAAAAATGTCATATAAATTTCAAAAAACTAGGTGGAGGATTATATAATGAATCATGCGATAAAGCACTAAGTATCAATAGTGAGAAATCCTCAACAAAATGGTATAGAATAAAAGATAAAATGGATCATGAAAAATATGTGTAAGAAAATTCTTATTGAAAAATATCTATTATTTATATTTTAGAAGGGATAAATCATAAAATAAATAAATATTTCTAATAGATATTTGTTGTTTATGTGGTAAGAAAACAATCCATATGAGATATAGTATAAGAATATAATTTTAAAATTCATTTGAATTGTTAGAATTAACTCTTTCATTTTGAATAAAGGGAAAATTATGTTTTAATCTCATGGGTATGAAGTAATTTCTTCGACTATTTATCCAAAATAATTGTGAATAGGTGTTTTATAAAACATCTTGGAATTCATATCAAATTCTATAACATCATCACTTTTAAGAATAAGTTGAATATATTGTAAAATATGAAGTAGATTAAAGATTATAGTGATGAGTAGTTGAGAGGTTAATGTAGATAATAAGAGGATAATATTGATTTATAATAATATATTTATGATGAGTATAATAAATTTAAACATGATTTTATATAGAGTCCAAAAACAAGGGATGAAATTGATGATAAAAATATCATTAGTGGCCTGATATAACCAACACAGGTTGGGGTATTAAAGTACCTATTATAAAAATCAATATTAACTAAGGTAGATCAAATTTTTTATGAAGATTATACTAAATATAAGAATTGGGCACGAAAGGTGAATGAAAATCATAATAAAATTGAAAGGAATCATATATCATATATTATATTGAGACTAATAAATAAGAAGGGTATTAAGAACAAAGAATTTTTCCTTAGAAAACTGAATGAGTAAAGGATGGTGATATGAATAAAGGAATATCTTGTGTGTAGGGTATACTTCTATATTGAATGTACTGATGTTGATAAGACATTTTCTCATATGGATTATTTTTAAAGTATCCAATTATTCCAAGCTATAAGATAGTGAAAATGATTCAATATTTTTCATTTAAATTTCATGTTAGAATTTCTAAATGGATTACTTAATGATAAAGTATACATAAAGTATCTAGATGGTTTTCTCATTAAAGAATATTATTATTTTTAAAAAAATTAATAACGAACTTTATGGGATAAATTAAGCCCCAAGAGTTTGGTGTTGAAAACTAGGTTATTATATGAATAATCTAAAATTCTAGTGTGGTTGAGTTTTTCATAATCTCTAAATAAAATAAGAGAGTTATCAATAAGATTATAGTTTTAGTTTATAATTATGAAATAATTACTTATGAATATAACATAACATTGTGCAATTAGTTTTCAAAACTCATGATGTGCATGTTTAAAATATCAGTGAGTTGAGAATTAATATTTTTTCATAGTCTAAAGGTGACAAAAGAAATGCATGGTAAATTATTATCTCAATTAAAAATATTCTAAGGAAGTTCTAAAATGATTTTTAATGGAATATTCTAGGGTAATAAAAACATTTTTTACATCTAGATAAAGTAGTGAAGGTATAATTATGGAATATTAGTCAATTTCATAGAATAGATGAATATTTTTAGAAGATTATTACACATAATAATGACATGGATTGATATTGTGTATTCAACTTTTCATGATACAAGATATCATTTTAATCCTAAAATAAAGATACCTACAAGAAGTGAAGATAATATTATTGTATATCAAAGGCATAGTGGATTTTTATTTTATTAATAGTGAAGCATCAGAATAAAAAAAATATTTAGGCACAAATTAGCCTAGTTTAATATAAGATTATAAATCAATATTTATAAATATATTCTATCTTAGAGGATTGTAAATTTATTAGGTTAACAAGAAAAAAACTACATTTGTAGAAGTTGAATATATATTAGTCACTCAATATTCCCTGATACTATTATGTATAAAGTAATAGCTTGAAGATATTTTATGTCGTTAAATTACAAAGTTCTAATGGAAGAAGTTTGTGAACTATAAAGGAGTACATTAAGTAGGACTGTGAAGGAGTTCAGTGAGAGAAATTGTTTTCGAATGAAATTTTTTTCCATAGGAGCTGTGAAAGACTATGAATGAATTATGTGAAGTAATATTTTTTTTAAAGGAATTCATTTTAAATGGGAATAATTCAATCTTATGAAATCCAAAAATGAATGTTACATGATTGAAACTTCATTTACAATGACACAAATGGAAACTCTTATGTGGTGGGTGAAATAATAATTTTGGGAATGGGGAGTTTCTTTAGGTCATTCCTTAAATAAAGTACCCTTATTATTTCATTATGTTTAGTAAAAAAGGATATAATTTGAAGATAATATCTCCTTAATAATCCCATGAAGTAATCACATTGAATGATGGGGTTCATGATTCTAATATTTTTTTAATGTAAGTATTCTATGAATAATTTACATGGAGGTGATTCATGAAGTGATGTATTTCAATAAGGGAGTTCTCAAAAAATATTAGTTTGTGAAGAGATGGTTATTCATGATGCTATAAAAATTTTCAAATGATGTAGTGTGCCAAGGATATATTTCATGAAGGATTAGTAGTTTCTGAATGTTTGTTCATAAAGAAATTTTCTAAAAATAATATTTTATACAATGAATAGGTTTTTTATCCCATTGATGAAAAAAGAGATTCATGTGAAACCTTGATCTCTATAAACCAACTTATAGATAATAAATAACATATATTGATTCTATAGTAGGGGTTCTGATCTATTTTTAATCAACAGTGAAGTGTGACATTATAGACTTGGGAAAAAGTGAGTCTGATCTGAACATTTTAATAGCAATGTGCTTTATTTATTGTAATATATTATCATATTGACATTATATAATTCATCATTTACCTTAGTTATGGAGAACCAAGTAATGTTTATGTGTTTCTTACATTATTTCCATTAAATAATTTGTTTCTATAAGATTAATGGTATAGTTATTTTTAAAAATGATACAAGATCAAAAGGAGAATATTTAAATCAATCATGCCTTGTCACCCCCCCCCAACCCTCATTTATAATGGTATTTAACCTAGTATGTATAATATATTATTTTAATGGTGGTTTTTATAAGGATATTGGAACACCCTTATCTTTATCCATGGCTGATGAAGTTCGATTTGGTTGTAGATAAATGTTCAGAGTATCCACCCATATCTTAAATCTATCTAAGATATGGGTATTCACACCTTATCATTCATTTCAGAGTGAACCATGTATTGAATTTATTCTTCCTCTTTATTTTGTTCAATTTTAGAATCATTATCTTCATTTTCTATGTGATTTATGTTAATTTAGTTAACTAATGTGTATTATAAAATATAGATCATGTCATTTTCCATTTCAAAATAGTATGTGGATTTTACAACTTTTTAATATATTTCAAGGGAAAATTCATAATCCTAAATAATATATAATTTCTAAGTGGGTTATTTTTTCTTTCATCCCTAGTGAGTTTTCACTCATTATCCTCAATAATAAGTGGTTATTGAAGGAGATACAAAGGTATCTGCAGTCTCTCTCTATTGAGTGCACTCTGGATGGAGGGGTGGATCACAAAGAAGAATAAACTAGGATGGTGATTTCTATTATTTCAATCCTAGTCTAGAAAAGATGAACTTCCTAGTAATAAGAGTATGTTAAAATTTCCACATCCTTATGGGATGCAGTGGATTCAATCCTTCCACCATCACAATATTTTTTTACTATAGATTTAAGGGTCCCTAGGGTGGTGGTATTGGTAAAAATTCCCCCATATATATAGGATGGGGTTTCTCTCGTGTTATCGTTGGAGACAATTCCATGGCCTTATTTACCTTTTAGTCATATATCCCAAAAGGAGCTAGATTCAGTGCCTTTTTATTAGTAGGCACTATCCATCATGGTTTGTTCCATGATCTTGGGTTTTTTATTATCTAAATTGGAGGTATGTTACACCTTCTTGGAATCATGTCGTAGGATTATTTTAAATTCTCACTCTCATAAAATGTTTTTATTTAGGTATTTATAACTGAATAAATTTTTTGGATAGACTTACAAGAATATTTATATCCCAATCCTCAAACTAGACCAAAGAAAAAACATTGTAATATTTATTCCCTGGTTAACCTCATTAGCTTGTAAGATGAGATAAATGCAGAGCTCGATACTGACCCCACCCTCTAATACACATTTTTGGAGTGGTATTGAAAATTTTATGTAAAATATACTTTATACTCTTAATTTAATCATGATGGATACACCCACGTTGTTTTCATGATTTAGTTTTTTGGTCCAATAAAAAGGTAGTCATGTCAATATGGTTAAAAAAATCAATTATGTCCTAGGAATGGTTGACATACTACCTAAAAGACAAGTATCTGACCTTGATCCAATGGCAAGTAATCCACTAGAATAGATATAAGTATGGTATGAATTCATGTTTCAATTACTCTAAAATTTTATACTAGATAGTTTTCAGTGTCTAAAAAATTGCTGGTATTTTTACCATATCTAGATATTTCCACATGACCATAGAGTTATCTTCATCCTATATGAGGGGTTCTTCAAAAAAAATTGGCCATAACAGTCTCTTCTCTACTACATTATTAGAATTCGTAGGATCTCTTAAAATGTTATCAGTTGAATGAAAGGGTAAATAGTCTAAGAAAGATATAGATGATGATCACTGCCTTAGGATACCATTTGAATGGGATGAGATATCCTATATTTAGGATGAGCTTCTTGAGGTATCTCTCTTAATGTTATCCTATATCTATCATTATAATGAAAAAAATTAAATAACTTTTACATGGAAATAAAATTTGGGTTGATAAGATAATCCATTTCAAGGAAGGTATTCTCTGAAAGCACTATGGGAAGGACATACAAGGTTGGTTTCTGATTTTCCATCTGGGAGAGGGCCAACATTATAGATTAATACTATGTCCTAGGAAGGACCTATATAAAATACACCCTAGGGAGGTCCACCATTGTTATCAAATTTTTGGATGAAATTGTGATGAGGATATTTACATCATTTATCATATAAATAAAATCTATAATACAAGCTCCAAATAGGACCTCAAAAGCTATTAGCTTAGTTTCTGAATTGAGGACCTCTATTATCACTAGTTACTAATGAGTTGGAAAGGGTATTTCTTCTTTATTGGATGATCATTAGGATTCAAGGAGGACCTATATAGCTGGAATCTTGAGGAGGACCTTTTAGACTGCTCTTTATATCACTATGAGGAGAACCTCTACAACATGTACTCTAGGTAGAACCTCTAAATTTGTTCATTTCTAATCAACATGGAGGACCTTCCCGAAAATTTATACCTTATACAATTAAATAAGAGAAATAAAATACTTTGTCCAATATCATATAATGATAAAGATCCTCAAATAAATTGATTTCTAAATGCAAAATTACATACTCAAGGATGGTATATTTTCCTTGTTGAGAATTCCATTTGGATGTTATTTATTAGGAGATCGAGGTCAAAACATTGGTCATAATTGGGTTGTGTGTAGTGGGAAGTGACCCTCATGAGTGTGATACCTCTTATGAAACTCCTCAATTAATATTAACATATATTGATGGTAATTATATATATGGATTAGAGTATGGATATGATCATTCTCATATTTTTATATCATAATATGATGATGAACTATTTTATTATTGATGGGACCATCGATATAGTCATGAACTTGAGTTTCTATCAGATTATAAACATGTGATTCCTATGTATTTTCATGAATAATTATTTGATAATGATCCTATGTTGTCATAAAAATATGTTTAAGAACATTTAGTGTGGATGGGAATAGGAATATGAGCAAACTCTTACATGAATATATGAATATGTCAATGATCATACCAATTGATTATAAGTAAATTGATACAATACTACTCCTTAGATTCTATTAGAATATGATGGTGAACATCATAGGCTTCGATGGGATCTTGTATATGAGCCTACTCGTATTTTTTCATGTGAATATAATGGAAAACATCCTTGTTGTTGATGGGAATTGGGATGTGACCCTAATCCTAAGTTATCAAAGGAATATGTTGATTAACTTCCCATGTATTGATATGGATAGGAATATCTGCATGTTCCTATGTTTTTTTCAGAATATACTAATGAAAATTTTGAGTACGGATGGGTACTAGGACATGTTATCACCCATTCACTTCTTTAAGAATATTCTAATGAACTCCATAGGTATTGATGGGGATAGGGACATTCACCAACTTCTTAGCTTCCATTAGAATATTAGGATGAAAATATTTATTAGAAACATGTATAATCTCCTGGTTATAATATTTTTTGGCCATTTCCCACAGCAAGAAATTATGCTAGGTGTATAGGTTTGGAAAACTAAGGCCATATTTTCCAACATAGCATAGGTGATGATGGTGACATGAAGTAAACCTCATGGTTATCCTTGGAACAGTGGTGGGAATCAATAAAGATAATATTCAATAACTCTATGATAAGGTAGGAATTTTTTTGCATAATTTGGTCATATCATGTTGATTCATTTATATGTGTCCAATAAAGACACTTATATATCCATGTTCCAACATTGGAAAGATGAATGGCGGTCCTTCATCTCAAAGAGTATTTCACAAACTTCTCTCTAGAGTAGAGATGTAGTCGTTGGTATGGTAATCCTACACCAAGGTGTTCAAAAACTAGCACTGCAGGCACTTGGTTGGTGAAATTTTAGGTCAAGACCCTATGTTCCAGACCTTCAACATAGTTGAGGCACATTTATAGCACATAGGTTGATGGTGCATAGTTGACTAAGGTGTCTTTTGGTAGATTCTAGTCTAGAATAAACACATATCATGTGATGGTGTACATGGTGATTCCATTTTGTTGTTGTGGGAGATACAAAATTTGAACCATAAACAAGAATCCCCTTAATGTAGTATCATATGAAAATTCATGCACAATTGATCTCTTCTATGAGTAAATAATTTCACATTACTTTTACTATTTTCTTTCTAATGTGTGATCTTTACGCACATGCTTTGAGTCATTATGGACCTATTTTCCAATGTTTATTGGCAACTAGGACATAATAATAAAATTTTGGATTATGCATTGGTTGAGAGGATTGGAGTTAATTTGATCCCTTAAGGGGACTTGTTTCCTAGTCTAGGAATATCTTGTAGATTTAATACTTATTGGAAAATTATTCCTTATAACAATACTAGTTTCCTCGGTCTTCAAAGTGATTTATTTTTCCATGAATTAATTTGAACATCCATATTTATCTGTATTTCCCACTTATTTTCTTTTTACGAAGGCCTTCTTTTTTTATTTTATTATAGATAATCCCCATTTTAAGGGTTGAAGGGGAACCCGTACATAACCCATAGTCCCAAGGCACAAGGCCCGAAATGACCCGTAATACATGACTCGAAGGGCCAGAGGCATACCATGCCCAATAAATGACCCATAGGCCCAGCCCACTAGAACTACCCCTCCCCAGCTTCTGCGTCATTGATTTCCTTTATCTCCCCACCTACATTGCTGATCAGCTAACATTACCCCGTACAAAGCTTCACGGTGCCTGATCCCAATGGCAGTTGTCATACCCTCTCATTCTTCCAATCTGGTTAGCTCTGCTTCTGGTGACTGCAACTGGTGCTCTGATCCTCATCTGGGGCCTGCTCTGTGTGAACTGGGCTACTTCATGGTCTTCAATGGCCTGAAGGCCCTGTGGCCCGAAGGCCTTTTATGGACCGAAGGCCCTGAGACCCATAGGCCCAAACTGGTGGCCCGAAAGTCCAAATCAGGTGAATAGTCCGGATGCTACAGTATTGAATAGTTCCTGCTACAGTACTTGAAAATTCACCTCCACCCGGTTTTGAACCTGGGTCTCTTGGATGCCAAGCAGGAGCCCTTACCACTTGGGTACGGGCTCGTTGGCTTAATAGTTTTTAATATGGTTTAAAACCTTATAGTTGGGAATGCTATATTTTATCACTATTTATGAAGGTGGAAGGTGTTGTGGAGTTGGTATTAGGGCCATGTTGGGTGGTTTTCTATATGACCCTAAAAGGGGAATCATTTCACATACATGATTTTCTTGGTAAACAATGGTAGTTTTTTGGGTTTATAGAAGGTGGGGCATGGTTTGTGAACAGTTAGGGGAAATTGTACACCTTTCCTAGAAAAATGTATGTCGAAATGGAATATTGGATAGTGGCAAACCATATAGTTGTTCGAGGTTTGTAAACCATATGGAATAATAATGTGTTTTGTACTACTTGGAGAGTGAGGGGTTCAAAATTGTCCCATGATTTGTAAAACCATGTGGGAGACCATTCTAAATGTCCAAGTCATAAAAAATGTGAAAATAACATTTGTTTCCTCTTAGAATTTACCCACAACTCCTCCCTTACTCGCACCATTCGAGCTCCCCAACCCTAGGTGCCTCCCTCTCTTCTTTATGGATCCCTTGTACTACATTCCTTTGGTTGTTTTTGTGTGGATTCATCAAGTAAACATCAATTAACTATTTTATTTCATGGTTTCTTCCCTTCTTTAAGGTTTCTCCACCTCCCTCTTTGAGTTTCTCTTTTATAGTGGTCCATTTGACCTATAGAGGGTTTGATCATGTGTTTCTATATAAGAAAATAATATTTATTGTTAAATCTTGACTTGTTAGGGTATTTTGGTGGTGGTGTTGTGGTTTCTCACAAATTTATGGATGTTTCCAAGATGGGGGTAGGTAGTTCCATGATTAAGCATTGTTTAATGATTTTGAAATGTTTTATATGACTTATAAAGATGTTACATTATTTATGTGTGTGGTGTGAAAGCGTTTTTTGAAAGGTTTTGATATTCATATGTCTTGAAAGTGGTTTTTATAAAGGAAATTGGTTTTATTTCAAGTTTTATCCCTTGTTTTGTTTCCTAAATGTGTTTTAAAAATTGTTGGAGTGGGTTAATAAATTATTAAACTGGTGAAAAACATGTTTTGATGTGGATTTGGTGTGCATGTGAATTTGAAAGACGTTTTTATTATGAGAGTTGGTGGTTTTATTTGTTTAATCAGATTTCTTGTCTATACATATGAATGTTGTGACACATATAATACATGATAAATGGGAATTGACCACAAAGGGAAAACCTAGGTATCTAGGTGGGAAACTAGAACTAGCACGCTAGTGATATAGAATTAGAAAACCCACATTATTCTAGTTAATTAATTCTAGTTGACTTGGAATTGTAAATACCTAGATTCACTTTGATGGATTTATGATTAGGAAACTAACTAAATTATGATTATAATTGGATACTACTAGAACTTTGGATGGATTTATCTCTAGTGACTCATCCATAGGGAATCTATGGGTTGTGGTTTGTATACCACATTTCACTGAGATATGAGGTTCCTAATATCCCATTTTTGTTGGTTCATGTGGGGTTTTCCCATAACTTCTTTCTCTTTTGATATATTTTAATTACTGTTGGCATATGGTGCATATTCAATATTAATTGAATTGAAAATCATGGTTCCTTCCTTTAAAAAATTGTTCCTATAAAATTGAATTTTTTTCTTCTTTAAAAAAACTTGCATGTCATATTTTCTTATAATGTTTTGGAATGGAATATTTTCTTTTAGGTGGAATCAAACTTGGATTTGGCTCAAACCATACTTACACCATTGATTGTAAGTATACATTGTTATGTATAACATAGGTAAAGTAAAGTTGTGTTGTGGTGATGGTGGGTCTGGTTGATAGAGTTCTACTTCTTGTAGGTATTGGTGGTGGTGTCTTGAGGATGGTGTTACTCTTGTTTCATGGAGGCTTCTATCATGAACAGACCCATGTTGGGGCTCAAGCCGAAACTACCCCAAGTCCGCCTCTTTAGGCCATGGGGTGGAGACTGCTGTTGAAGGAACAAAAATCTCAGGGAGGAATTTTCCTAAGAACCTATACACACACACACAGCCAACACAATGAAAAAGTGCAGAGGTAGAGGAACAAAAGAAACAACACTGCTATAAATAATCCAAACATGCATGAATCACTAAACAGTACAAGTACGGTATAGTAAAATGAAAGGGGAAAAGGGAAAAATACACACCCAACCAGAAAAGTGTCACAAACTAGTAGTAAATGAAAAGTAAAATAGCTGAGAGATCCATTCTCCTAATTCCCAATTTATGACCACCATATGCGGTCCAAGAACCCATATCTCTATGCTCTTATAAAGTCATGATTAACCTATCTGTCATGTGTATAAGTCATGACACATGCAGTTAAATCCCATGTAGATGTGAGTATAAAAAAAACTCATTAGGATGCCCCAAAAAGGTAAAGGGGGAGCTATAATAGATACTCAGAAAAAAGGAAAGTAGTATATAGGACAAGGTACATAAAAAGGAGTGCAACTCAACCCAATAAGAGAGTGTAGTAAGCTCATACAAACACAAGGATCTAGAAATTGTGAGGAGGTGAACTTCTCATCGAGTCTTTTCTACCTGTGGTGGGAGAGTAGACTCGCCCAGCCACGAGAATCTAGAAACAGAAAGCACATGGCATACCCTACGTGTCTTTACCTCTCTTAGAAGGAGAGTAACCAAAATTTAAATAGTGGGAACTAAAAATAGAATATATATATATATATATACATATCTGTTCTCAGTCAAAGAAACTAAAATGAGAGAGTAATGGGATCTCTATCTCACAGCTCAACCAGGGAAGAATAGTAGCCAATAGTCCCAGAAGTAACTACCATTGATACCCAGAATCCCACATGTCTACCCAGAACAACAATTCAAATGGACTCAATCACTGCACCCTGATACTAACTACTTTGAGAAACATTATCTCACCCTCGCGGTTTTAGTTCATGTCACAAGTAATCATCTTGGTGGGAAAAGAGTCCCTTTTTCATCATGAGTCCAAAGGTATGCCAATGCATGACATGTCACTGTCACGCAGTCCAGAGGCCATGTCACACATTGATGGAGACCCACTGTCTAGCCCAGTAAGAGGGTAATCCTAGAACTGCCATCGGGGACCACTACTAGACAAGCTATAGGTGAGTCCAGAAACCTCCATCAAGGACCACTGCCTAGCCTAGTTGAAGGTAAGCCCAAAAACTGCCATCGGGGACCACCGCCCAACCCATCTTGATATAAGCCCAGAAACTGCCATCAGGGAAAACTGTCCAGCCCAATTGGAGGTAAGCCCTGAAACTACCATCGGGGACCACTTTTGATCCCAGATCGATGTAATCCCAGAAACACACAGGTCATCCCTCCTAGATGGTAACCTCTCGGAAAGCATTGAGGAAACACACCAGTCATCCCTACTGAATGGTACCGCTTGGAAAGCACCAAGGAATGACATTGGACATCCTTGCTATATGGTATCCTCTCAGAAAGTACCAGGGAACCACACTATCCATCCATACTAGATGGTTCCTCTCTTAAAAATATTTTTTCAGTCATCAGGTGTCATCCCAGGTAGGCGTCACACTCAAAACATCTCAGATAATGTCTCCAAATCCACTAAGGAGGTAACCAACATGTTCCATATGGAAGAACACTCAGTATAGACTACTCGCTAGCCAAAATCTGAGTCCAAAAGAAGGATATATGAGAGATATAATATTCATAAAGTGGTTCATGATGTGTGTAGGTCTCGCATGATGTGTGACCCCACCTCATTTTTTTTCCATGTACCTAGCCATTCATGGTTACTAAACAGTGATCAAGTACCCCTAGGTGTGTTAGTGTACTCCCAGAGTATAATAAATATCTATCCAAAAGTCTAATGAGTGAAACATACTTATTTTCAATCTGAAAGGATAAAATTTAACTTCACTGACACACCTCTTCCAACGACACTAGAACATTTGACTGCATCTCTTCATACATCTTATCCACTCTCACAAGAGTGGATTCTGATCTAAGTAGAGTGTTTTATTCAAACATAACTAAATGATATTTCACTGATATTCCTTTCATGATTCTAAAATTAATGATATCTTGAATATGGATCTAAAAATCCAAACAGATCACACTGTTGTGATCCTTGTGAAAAGATGCACAAGATTGACTATTTATTCACCCCAACCGAACATCTGATGGAGAATTTGCATAATTTTCCATTGTTCTAGAATGAAGTATTGTGTTTCCCACTCCTTGATCCTAAAACAAATTATATGGATCATTCCATTACAATCCTCATGGAAAAATACATGGGTTCAACTACTCATTCGTCAAAAATAGATACCCGCTGAAAAGGATGCATTTCACTAAAACACGTGCAAATCGGGTATCATAGGGCCCATACCTCATCTTTGGTCTAAACACCTGATATTAGTCATGAAAATTATATACAAAGACCAGGGTCATTACAACACTAATGACATGTTAAATGGATGTTCCGTTTAGAAGATATGTCTGATACAAGAATCCCAAATAATAATAATTATATTATTATTATTAAAATAAGTAAATTCATGAAAAAAACCCCAATACCAAGTATTAAATGTTTAGAACTTTTCTAAAAATATCTTCCTTGATGAGAGGAACATAAGGCCATATAAGGTACATTAATTGGATGTCTGGTTTAGGAGAAATGGCTATTTAAAGATGTGTAGCCCGAATTAAATCAGTTTGGCACCTTCTCGCTAGACATCTCCACCTTGTCCATCCCACTATAACATGACCCATATTGTTTTTTTGGACCATGTCCTAGCCGTGAATCTCGGTCTACCATCCATAGGCCTGACCTTCTTGTCGCTGGCTTGAACTGCTCTCACTGTAGCCTGGCTTGCTCCCGGTCTAGCCCAGTCGGCGCATTGCCTCAATCGACCTCTATGCCAACTGGTTGGGCAACCATGTCAACATGGTGAACTACATAACCCAACCCCTAATGGCCCCCAGTTCCCCAACCTGACTGACAACCTCCTCATCGCCTGGCCTCCTCCACCCGCCGACCTTAATCATTATCGTGACCTGCTACCGCCCCACGAGTCCTTTACACCAGTCAACTCGTACACCCGCCATGCCGCCATCCTTCTCACACCCAGCCATGCTATAGCACTATCCTTCCACCACCTTAATGTGACTCGTAAACTCCAATGTCGTTGGTCAATTTTAAGGACCACCACACATCCAATTCTTGCCGGATTTTAAAACCCTGAGAAAATCTGTGAACCTTGCGATAAGGTCTTCACAGAACTGGCCTCCGCACATCGATCTGTTGGTGATGTGGTGTGATGAAAATAAAAAGGAAAACCCCACAAAAATTTGGAAATAATTTTGATTTAAACATGGTTCAATGATAGATCGGTGGCTGTGTTAGTATGGTCATTAATGATTGATAAAAAATGAACCAATAATGGACAAAAGAAGGATTTTTTGAAGAAAACATCAAAAAACAACAAAAAGTGGAAGAATCTTACCTTGAATCAGTTTTTCATCGTTGGTGACGCATTCATTGTGCTATTTATTTGATCCTTCAAGGTTTCGGCATAGATTTATCCTCAATTAGATGAATAATGATTAAGAGAGGTGAGACATATAGATCTTAGATTGAGAGAGAAGGGATTAGGGCTAACCCTAATCCTAAATCCCTGAATTTTTATTTATATGAGCTCCACTCAGTGCAGAATCTGAAATTACCATGCTGCCTCATTTCATGTTAAGCCTAAAAAACACCCCATTCTAAAAACAATGATAGTCTCATATATCGAATTTGATCCCCCATTAGAATGTTATTTGACATGACGGCAGGGGTAAAATAATTATGTTTAATTATTTTATTTACGATTTTCCCCTCAGTGTCTTTTCTCACATAAGTCTCATGCCAAAAACTTATTTTCCCCACCTAGGATAAAAACCATGTTTTGGACTCAACCATGGCATAATATTTCTGATCCAAAAAAATATTTGATGGATATCTTATTTCCTTTTTTATAGTATAAAATATATATATAATTTTTATAAAATTTATTCTGGCCACATCGAGCATTAAGATTGTGCGTTTTCTAAGTGATTAGATCTGTAAATATATGTATAAATATTAGAAAGTATTACAAGGAAAAAACCAGGTCACTACATTATTCCCTCATTCATTATTTTCATCCTTCAAAAGAAAAACTATGGAAACAACTGAAGACACAGAGCCTGCACCTAGCTCTCCATCTCCCAGGAAGACTCGTATGTTTCTGTACTACCACAGCATGCAAAATAATGGGATGGTTCATCCTCATAAGGTATGATCATGTTGATGGAATGCATAGAAATTCACGTATATCCTCAGATTTGACACAAAAGAGACATCATGTGCCCACTCCAGCTAGAGGTAGGGCAAGGTGATATGCAACCTTTCCAACACTTTACATGGTCTCGAATGGCTCGATGAAACTTGGGGAAAAGTTTTCCTCCCTAGAAAAACCTCTAAATCCCACTTCATGACCAAAATCACTATTTTTTCCTAGAATAGAGTCTCATGATTACCTCCTTCAGAATATATATCTAGGGAAACACCCAAGGATATATTGTCACGTAGGATTTCATAGTCGATGTTTCACAAAAAAATACTCTCTTACTCACTCAATAAGTGAAGGATTCAATACCATTGACTGAAGAAAACTATACCCTCCTACTCCACTAGGGTCAGTTGTAGGGAAGCTAACTGCTCTATGAATTCCCACACTAGGTGATCTCAGGACTTCCTGTTAAGGGAATCTCCTACAACATTTCCCTTTCCTGGAGAATAGACTATCTCAAATTCATAGTCCTGTAGAAATTTCCAACCAGCATCATTGTCTTAGGTTCAAGTCTCGGTGGGTGGAGACATAACTATGAATCTAGTGGTCTCAACAACTCACAAAGTGCTCTACTAGAAGATAGTGTATCAACATTATCAAAGAGAATACTACCACTGCTAGCTTCATGACCCTAACATGGGATATATGATGGTGTTGTTGGTGTAATGACCTCATAACATCATCCCCCACATCCTAATCTTCCTGATCCTCTACTAGAACCACCTCCCCAGGGACCACCCTATCCATGTATGGTAGATCCCTAGTCACGGTGTTGTCTCCGCCGTGGTGGTCCATCTACTGCCTGTATTGGGTTTTCAGCATGTCTGGTCAAGAAGTCTCAGGCCATGTGACCTTTTCCATAACAAGAATAGAACCAGCCCTCTATGGGATGACCTAGTGTTACCTAACCACATGCCTGATTCTGATCATGAGAAGTTATCCTACGTCGATATCTTATCGTATGACTCCTGCTAGCTATGGAAGACATATCATCTCTATTGCATCCTCATCCATAACCTGATGTATAGTATCCCACTGACAAAAATATCTCTATTTCCAGCACCTGATCCATCACCCCAGTATAGGTGGGGATGCACAAGGGTACTATGATATCATGGATCTCTCTGTGGATTCCCTGCTCAAACTTTTTTGATTGAAATTTTCAGTCATATATCATTTCCATAGAGTAGTGTGTAATATCTCGGAACCAAGTTGTGTACTTAGACACCATCATCTCTCCTTGATAAAACACAGGGAGCTTCTGAATCCAAATGGAGCGCAATCGGGTGGGGTATTACTCCTCGCAAAATAGTTGCCATATGTCTTCCCATGACTGGGGCGGCTCATCGAGTATCTAAGTAACCAAGATCCACCACACTTCTGCTGATCTATGGAAAATTTTGGCTACCAAATACATCATCTAGTTTTTCGGTGCCTGTGTGAGCCTGAATAGTTGGACCATTGACTCTATAAAAACCTATGCGGCCTAAGGGTATAGCTCACTGTGAAACCTCGGCAGCCTCTGGAGCTGGAACTCATGGAGTCCGCTCAGCCTTCTCATGTCCTCAGCCTATCCTACTAGGGATATCTATTTCTTAATGAGCAGAGGTTCTTCTACCTTCCCACCTGAAGGATGTATATGTCATGATGGATTCAGAACTAAGGCCTCATCACTCACAGGGTCTTCATCATGAACCAAAGTTGGTATCTTGGTTGGCTGACATTGCAAAGGCATCCTGAATATTATCAAAGAGTACCATAGTCAGATGATCATATACATATATATATATATGTAAAAAAAATTGGGAGATGAATCAAGAAAGATAGTCAAAGACTCAATCCTATATAATGCATGTTCCATTGTTCCCTACAACATGTGTCTCAGGGTTCCAAGTCAACAATCATGTAATCAGGGTCTTGGTGAATGGATACATCATCCTCCCATATCGTCACTAGACTCCCTAGCCTAAGATCCACTCTTGAGACACTTTGACAATGTTTCCCTAAACCAAACCATAAAATTTTTAGGGAAACATAAAAACAACATCCCAATGGGTTAACCACCTCTGATGCTAATTTTTCGTGACCTAACCCATACCGGGGCTCTAGCCTCAACTACCCCAAGACCAACTCCACATGATAGGGGTTGGAGAATAGCACCTAATGCACAATAATCTTAGGGAGTCCTTTTCTTAAAAACTTGTACTCACACACAACCAAATCAATAAAAAAGTGAAGAGGGAAAGTAACAAAAGATATAACACTACTATAAATAAACCAAACATGCATGACCCACTAAATAGTACAAGTAAGGTACGTTAAAATAAATGTGGAAAAGGGAAAAATACACACCCAACCAGAAAAGTTCCACAACCTAGAAGTAACTGAAAAGTAAAAAATATAAGAGATTCCCATTCCTAAATATGAAGTTATGACCACCATACTCAGTCCAAGCACTCGTATCCCTATGATCCTCTAAATTCACGATCATCATGTTTGTCATCTGCATAAGGCACGATACATGCTGGAAAATCCCATGCATGGTTGAGTATAAAAATACTCAGATGAAATCCCTGAAAAGTTTAAGGGGGAGCCATAAGAGATACTCAAAAAAAGGAAAGCAATAGATAAGACAAGGTACAAAAGAAGGAGTGCAGCTCAACCCAATAAGAGAGTGTAGTAATCTCATCCAAACAAAAGGAGCTATAAATGGTGAGAAGGTGAACTTACCATCAAGTCTTCACTGTCTATATTAAGATATTAGACTATCCCAACCATGATAAGCTTGACATGGAAAGCACGAGGCATACCCCATGCGTCTTCACCTCTCCTAGAAGGAGAGTAACCAAAACCTGATGAGTGGGAACTAGAAATAGAATATATATATATATATATATATATATATATATATTCTCAATCAAAGAAACCCAAATGAGAGAGAAAGGAGATATCTATCTCACATATCAATACTAAAATAAGAGTATCCAATAGTCCCAAAAGTAAATACCATCGATACCCAGCATCCCACATGTCTACCATGAACTACAAGTAAAAGGGACTCAATCACTACACCTTGATACTATATGCTTTGGGTGGAACCTTCTTGACCTCATGGTTTTAGGTCACATCATAAGGAGGTGTCTTGGTGGGAAAAGCATCCCTCTTCCTCATGATTTCAAAGGTACATCAAAGCATGCCTCGTTATTGTCACAGAGTCAATAGGTCATGTCAAAAGTCAATGGGGACCCACTACCCAGCCAAGCTGGAGGGTAAGCTTGAAACTACCATAGTGGAACACTACCCAACCTAGCTAAAGGGCAGCCCAAAAACTACCATTAGGGGCCACTACCTAGCCAAGCTAGAGGTAAACCTAGAAACTTCCATCAGGGACCACTTCCGAGTCCAGCTAGATGTAAGCCTAGAAAATGCCATTGGGGACCACTCCCATCCAAACATGAGGTATTATTGGAAACAAATTTTCCATCCAAACTAGATGGTAACCTTTCAGAAAGCACCGAGGAACCCCAATGGACATCCCTTCTAGATGGTACCCCTCATAATTCCCCAAGGAACGACACTGGCCATCCCTGCTAGATGGAAACCTCTTAGAAAGCACTGAGGAACCACACTAGGCATCCCTGCTATATGGTAACATCTCAGGAAGCTTTGGGAACCACACTGGGCATCCCTGGTGGATGGTACCTCTTGGAAAAATACTGCTACAGTCATTGGGTGCTGCCCTAGGTCGGCATCACATGCAATATATCTCACATAATATCCTAGAATCTACTACGGAGGGCACCATCGCATTCCATGTGAAAAAACACTCAAGATGGGATACTCACGGGCCAAAATCAGATTCCAAATGAAGGAAATGTGATACAATAATATTCTTAAATTAGTACACTTCGTGTTTAGGGACTACAAGACATGTGATGTTGTCTTATCATCTGGATGTGTACCTAGCCATTATCGGGTACTAAACTATGATCATGTACCCCTAGATATGTCAGTGTACTCCCAGAGTACACGAAATATCTAACCAAAAGGCTAACGAGCACATGATTCCCATTTTTGATCGTAAGGGAAAAAACATAATTTCACTGAAACGCCTCTTCCAATAACCTCAGAACATTTGATTGAATCACTTCATAAATATTCTCCACTCTCACAATAGTAGATGATGATCTAAGTTGAGTTTTCTCTTCAAAAATAGAAAAAAGGATCTTTCACTAATATTACATTAATGATTTGACAATTAATTATATCATGAATAAGTATCCACACATTATAATGGATCACACTATTTTGATTCTTACAAAAAAACACCCATGATCGACCATTCATTCTCCCCAAACAGACATCTAATGGAAAAGTTGTATAATGTTGCATTGCACTAAAATGAAATATTGAGGGTCCATACCTCGATCTTGAAATAAATTATATGGATCAAACCATTGCAATCCTCATGGAAAACACACAGGATTGACTACTCATTCATCCAAAATGGATACTCAGTGAAAAAAACTGCATTTCACCGCAACACGTGTGAAGAGGCCCTAGTGGGTACCACACCTCATCGTGATTTTAAACGCCTGAAAGTAGTCTTTGAAATTTCACACATATAACAGGTTCATTCCACTAATGATTGATTGCTAAATGGATGTTACATTTAAAAGATATGTCTGAAACAAGAATATCAAATAATAATAATTTTATTATTATTAAGCATAAGGGTCCCATGAAACAAAATCCTTAGACCAAGTCATAAACGTTCCAAAATAGTATAAAAATATCCTTCTTGGTGAGAGGAACACATGGCCATAGACATAGCATCAATTGGATTCCCTGTTTATGAAATACGGCTATTTAAATCTATATAGTATGTATCGGATCAGTCTGGCCCATTACGGTCAGACCGCTATGCTTGGGTTGGCTTGCTCTAACTAGCCTGGATCATTTTGCTGGCCTGCTCCCGCTGTATCCTAGCCCTCTCCAGACCAATCCCTTTAGGATCACTTTTTTGGTTGTTCGACCACATCAACGTGATGACCCATGTTGCCCAGCCTTTATCAACCCTCGGTTCCCCCACCTGATTGACAGCTGACTCATCACCCAGCCACCTCTGTTCGCCAAACTCAGTCACCCTCATGGCCCGCCACTGCCCTGTGGATCCTCTTCACCAGCCTCCTAGGACACCCTCCTCGCTTCCATCTTGTTCACACCCAGCTATTCCCGATCCCCATCCTGTTTCCACCTCTATACGGCCCGCCACCACCATGCATTAGTGATTTGGTGGTCCATTCAATGGAAAAATGGACCTCTATCACTTGCCTGATTTCAAAACTGTGATCAGATCTATAAACCTTGTGATTAGGGATTCATAGAACTGGCCTCCACTCATCAATCCATTGGTGATTCGGTCTTCTAAAAAGAAAAATTCATCAGCCCCGAAGAAGAAATGAAGAACACATATTTAAACATGGTTCAAGCATGGATCGGTGGCCATGTTAGTTCAGAAATCGATGATTCATAAACAAATTGATGAAAATTTGAAAAAATGAGTAATTTTTAATAAAATGTAAATTGGATATCTAATGTGGAAGAATCTTACCTTGAATCGGTCGTTCGTCATCAGCAATGCATCCATTATCCTCTCACATCGATCTGTTGTGGTTTTGGAAGATATGTATACTCGATTTGATGAAGAACGATTGATATAGGAGAGATAGATAGAGAGATAAATTATTTTGAGAGAAAATTTATTATGTCTAACCATAATCTTGAATCCCTAAATTTCTATTTATATAAACTCTACTCAGTGCGGAATCCAAAATTCATGCACCCCGTCATTTTATGTCACATCTTCAAAAAACACCCCATTCCGAACTCAACGGTGTTGTCACGACCCGTCCTCGGGGCCCGTGTCGTGACTACCCCAAACCCGGCTTCCATAGGCCCAGGGCTGACAACTAGAACCAAAGGAAAATTCTCGATAAAAAGGGAAGGCATTTCCTTTAAACATGTAATACACACAGTCTGAACACAAGTAGTGGGAGAAAAAAGTACTAAAATAGAAAAGAAAAGTGTGTTGAAAGTAAGTGGGACAATATACAAACCCAACTGAACAACAACTACAAGTACAAGTAAAAAGGGAAAACAGCTCCTGGATCATCCACCGGGGAATCCTACCTGAAGGGTAGGTATAGAACTTGAAAAAATCTTCCCTGAAGTATGTCCCGTCTAGTCCAGCTTCGAGTATCCTCCCATCCTTCACTCTCAGACTCGATCAGTGTTGACCGTCGTCTGCACAGAACACAACAAGGTGCGGGTGAAGCCCGTGCCGGGGTGAGTATAACAATACTCAGTAGGGACCCTGAGACCCCCGATGGTCTCCCATAATCCACTAATGATAAACCACAAAAGAAAGATACAATCACGAAGTATCAACCAACCATACATAGGTATATAACCATACATATACCTAAGTTACCAGTCACAGCCCGGCTCCAACTCTCAAGCCCAAGCACAACCCAGTCCACAAAGGAAGTAAAGTCAATCACCTCAATGATAATGATTTAAAGACAAGACTCATCTCACACAGTTATACAACACATGAAGAGGGGTAGAGATGATTATATGTAGCCTCTGAATCATATCCTCTGTCGAACCAACATAGGATCCTAGAAAAATATCAGCGTCGTCAAACCCACATAGGATCCTGGTACAAAAGTCATCACTGTCGAACCCATGGAGGATCCCGGTATAGAAGTCAGCTTTGTTTAACCCACATAGGATCCCGGTATAGAAGTCATCGCTTTCAAACCCATGGATGATCCCGGTACAGTATCGTCACTGTCAAACCCACGGATGATCCTTTCATCTCTGTCGCAGCCAGCCATAGGGTTCCAGCACACAGCATGCTCGATTCCGGGAGGTTCCGCTCCTCGATCCAATTTTCGATACATCAACTATCACGAAGTCTCGAGTTGATGTATCTCATAGTTTTGTCTCATCAAAAGTATCCCAACGAGACAGACAGCGTGTCAATTGGACGCTCGGTCTATGAGTTATTGGCATTTCTGTTCCAGGGGCCCGGTTCGTTTTTAGGCTCAAACTAACTCGACTGTACCCCAACTACGTATGAAACATAATTATATTATGTCAAAATAATCTTCTCGCTCCATAAATTCCATCGCCATAGATAGTTCGTCGATTGGACACTCGTAACCCAAGATACGGGCTAAAAGGTGTAAATGGTCATAGCGGGTTCGGGTCCGGTCCGACCCAGTTGGACCGACCTGGCCCGACCCAGTCCAAACCAGGGTCTGACTCAGAATGTGGGTGTGGCCCGACCCGAGTGGTTGGCCTAACCGGAGTGGGCGGCCCGGCCCGAGTGGGCGGCCCGAAACAAGGGAGCAGCCCAGCCCAAAGGGGCGGCCCGGACCGAAGGCACGGCCCGGCCCCAAGGCGGCCCGACTGAAGGGCAGCTCGGCCATGGTGGCTTGGTCGGCCCCACGTGGGAGGGGGTTCCCCTCCCCCCTAGTTTTTCGAACGGAACCGGCGCATTGCACCGGTTCAGGAGCCGCGGGACCCGGGTGGTCCCACTTGACTGCCTCCACGGCGGCCGGACCGGTCGGCCGCCACTGCTCCTCCACCACGGCGCGATGGAGCCACGGTCCTCCTACCCTCCACGTAGCACGACGGCTCCACGCCACCACTGTCGTGTCCTGACCTGGCCACAGCCTTTGGCTCCACCGCGCGGCGCGACGGTGTTGCGCCTCTTCGTCCTCCACGGCCCTCCCGGCCGCGGTTCCTCTCCAGTGTGGCACGACGGTGCCGCACCCCTTTGTCGCGGCCCACCCTGGCCATGGTTCTGCACCTCTGGCATGGCGCGACGCAACGACACCGTGCCTCTATCGACCACCACGGTTCTTCTCCGGCGCGGTGCGACGGCACCGCGCCCTTCCGTCTCTGCCTCCAACGTCAACCAAAGCAAGAACCAACTGAGGGACATCAGGCCGTGTTTTTTCGGCCTGCACCCACCACATTATGAGATAACAACTGTTCAACATCAACCATAATAAACGATGAGGAACGAGGATTTAATTTAATCAAAACCAGCCCCTACCACGTATTTGTCGTTTATTGACATTGTTGGAAAAAAAAGTGTGGTCGTCGATTTGTTGACGAAGCCGCAAAAAGGGGACGTCGGAAAACTTCCAGGGTAGGAAACAGTGGAAGAAGCATCATCGGCATTCTTTGCGGGTGGCTCCTTCTCTTTTGGCTTGGTCGAAGATTGAGGACGATGTTCGTCGTTCTTCGGAGATGTGGAACGTTCTTCGTTGAGAGGATGATTCTCCCAAAGAATCTCCAAATCTCCACAAAGGATTATGCCAACCCCCAAAATAAAAGAATATGATCTCTTGTTTTAATGTTGTCATAATAGATTCAAAAGAATTCAAATCACTTCAAATTAATTAATTTTTCCATTAATTAATTTTTGGTTTGGCACACTTATGAAGGAAGGTGAATAGGATCCGTAATAAATTGGGAGTTCTAAGGGTTTAAAGGGGGGTTAGAGGAGTTAAGGGGCTTAGGTAGGACCCACCTAATAACATCCTCCCAAGGGAGGTTAGGGTGTGGTGGGCCCACCACTAACCTCCACTTTGTGGTTTTAACCACCAATCAAATAAAAATATGCTTCACCTATTTTTATTTTATTTTATTTAGAAACCCCAAAAATTAACTTCCATCCTCGATAAAACACAACTGCAGTAAAGGTCTCCTTAAGTGAATACTGGTGCTGCGAGTTCAACAGTTTCCTCATATTTCAATTCCAGTCACCGGTTCAAAAGATATAAAAACATGCTCGTACGTTTACTGAACATACATGAACAAAACTTCAGAAATTGATTCCGGGCACACCGGGACTCAGAATTAGGTGTCGTCAGAAACTATGGACTCGTAAAATTCCCATGTATTTAAGAAAAAAAATTACACCGAATTTCTGGGTCTTTAAATTATCCCCACCTTAGGTCTTTACATCCCCGTAATCTACAACTCACACTAAAGAATCAAATGAGGGTACTGAGCACACATCTGAGCCTCCCGCTCCCATGTGATCTCTTGGAGGTTCCCGTGCTACCAGCGAATGTGCACTAGAAGAATCGTCCGTCCACGTATGAACCACTCTTGTCGATCCTCAATCTCCACTAGAACCTCTGTGAAATTCACCCCGTCATCTATGTCCAGCTCCCCATGGTTGATGACGTGAGAAGGGTCATGCACGTATCTCCTTAGCTGAGATACGTTGAAGACATCATGCACCCGATGAAACTGAGGTGGAAGAGTCAAGCGGTAAGCCACCTCTCCTACTCTGTTGAGGACCTGAAAAGGTCTGATGAATTGCAGAGATAACTTTACACCTCATCCAAATCTCCATAGACCTCGTCGAGGTGAGACTCATAGAAAGACGTGGTCACCATCCTCGAACTCCAGTGGTCTCTGTCTTCTATCAGCATAGGACTTCTACCTGATCTATGTCGTCTTCATCCGCTCCTAGAAGATGTGAACCTTCATCGTTATAGCTTGCACCATCTCTGGTCCCATGAGTGTTGAATCCCCTCAGTCAGTCCAGCATAGAGGCGATCTGAAAGGTCGGCCGTAAAGTGCCTAGAACGGTTCCATCCTGATGGTGTAGTGGTAGTTGTTGTTATACGCAAACTCCACCAAGGGTAAGTGATCCTCCCAACTACGACTGAAGTCAAGGAAGCATACATCGAGCATGTCCTTAAGAGTCTAAATGGTCCTCTCAGTCTGACCATCTGTCTGAGGATGGAAGGCGGTGCTCAAGCGAAGTTGTGTCCCGAAAGCCTCCTACAACCCCTTCCATAGCTGGGAAGTGAAATGAGCATCTCAATTTGAGATGATCGTCGATAGCACCCCATGAATTCATATGATCTCTTATACATAAAAGCATCACAATCTCTCTACTAAGACCTTCTCTCTAATTGGTAGGAAGTGGGCCGACTTGGTGAGTCGGTCTACGATCACCTGGATAGAGTCGTGTCCCCTAGATGTATGTGGTAGTCCCATCAAGAAATCCATGGATATCCTATCCCACTTCCACTATGGGAGCTCTAAGGGCTGAACTAATCCTGCTAGAACCTGGTGATCCACCTTCACTTGCTGACAAGTGAAGCATCGTGAGACAAACTCTGCTACTGCCTTCTTCATACCTAGCCACCAGTGCTGTCGTCGGAGGTCCTGATACATCTTCGCCACACCTGGATGTACCACTAAAGGAGATGTGTGAAACTCCCTCAACACTTCCTCTTGAAGTGAAACTGGTACCATGGAATGTCCTCTAAAGAGAATGACGTGCTTCCCACCTACATAAAATCCATCAGGTGTATGCCCTGTGGATATATGAGCACGACGCGTCTCATAGTCAATGTCCCCACGTTGTGCCTCTCTAACTCACTGAATAAGTAGAGGAGTGACTATGAGAGATTGTATAAAGGTTTCTCCATCGCTATCCATAAAGGATATCTACAACGCAGCCAGCATCTCTGTCACCTATCCTAGCAGCTAAATGTCATATCTCTTATTGAGAGCATCTACTACAACGTTTCCCTTCCCAAAAGTATGGACTATATCTAAGTCATAGTCCTGGAGGAACTCGAGCCATCGTCGCTATCTCAGTTTCAGGTCTTTCTGAGAGAATATATACCTGAGACTATGGTGGTCAGAGAATACTGTAAAGTGTTCTCCCATAAGATAGTGGCACCACATATTTAAGGAAAAGACCACTCCTTCTAACACCAGGTCATGGGTAGCATAGTTCTACTCATGATGTCTCAAATGCGACGAACCATACGCGATCACTGGTTGCTATTGCATTAGGAAACACCCAAGTCCGGTCCCTGATGCTTCACAGTAAACTACGTACCCCACACCCTCCCCCGATAGCCTCAAGATGGGCGCACTATTCAGCCTCTGCCTCATCTCCAAAAAGATCTTCTGGAATCTCTCTGACCAGAAGATGGGTTTCCCCTTCTTGGTCAATGCTTAAAGCGGTGCTTCAACTATGGAGAAGTCTGGAAAAAATCTCTGATAGTACCCAGCCAGTCCCAGAAAACTCCGTACTTCTGTCACACTCCTGGGTGGCTCCCAAGCAAGCACTACCTCAATCTTCGCTGGATCCACTGCAAATCCATCCTCCGAGGTGATGTGTCCCAGAAAGTGTACCTCTCAGATCCAGAACTAGAACTTCTAAAGCCTACCATAAAGCTGGTGCTCTCAGAGTGTGTCCAGTACTACCTGCAAATGGTAGGCATGCTCCTCCTCAGTAGTCGAGTAGATCAGTATGTCATCGATGAGGAATATGACAATGCGATCAAGGTAAGGCTGTAATATCCTATTCATGAGACTCATGAACACTGCTGGAGCGTTGGTTACACCGAAAGTTATAACCAAGAACTCGTAGTGGCCATACCGACACCTGAAGGTCATCTTCTGCATATCCTCATCTCGAACTCTGAGCTAATGATAGCCTAACCTAAGTTCTATCTTCGAGAACCATCATGCTCCCTTGAGTTGATCAAAGAGATAGTCAATCCTCAAGAGTGAATACTTGTTCTTCACGGTCACCTAGTTCAGGCGACGGTAGTCAACACAGAGACGCAAGCTCCCATCTACCTTCTTGGCGAACAAAATCGGGGATGCCCTAGGTGAAACACTGGGTCAGATAAATCCCTTCCCTTACAAGTCCTCCAGCTGTAACCACAACTCACGAAGCTCTATGAGAGCCATCCGATATGCTGGAGGAGATTTTAGAGTCATCCCGGGGTACATGTCAATGTACAAGTCTACCTCTATGCGAGGAGGTAGTCTTAGAACATCGTGTGGGAAAACATCCGCGTACTGATCCAACACAACAAGAAAACATGTACTCCAAACATCAACTGTTCTGAGAATGAGGCTATCCAACTAATGTGTGATCGGCTATTCCCTCCTCTGGGTAAGTCCATCCTGCACTACGAAGGCTCTCTTCTCTCCGGTGAAGTTAAACCTCGTCACATCCTCACGGAAACACCACACTTTCTGCCTAATATAGTCAATCTGAGCATGAACTATGGATAACCTGTCCATACCCAAGATGACGTCGTAAGGCCTCGACGTCGCTACGAGGATATCCCAGCCGAAGATCTCACCACCTAGAGTAAGATCACACTATCAGCACCAGTGTGTAATTGTCGAGTCTTCTTCTGTAGGAGTCTCTAGTCGTATGGATTGATCCAACAGCTCTGTCGGAATCTCCGAACTCAGGACGAGGGCAGTGGCAATAAAATAATGACTTGCACTTGTGTCTATAAGTACTAAAGCAAGGGTGGAATAGACCCAGATAGTACCTCGAATCATCTCAGGTGCACCATGGTCGTAGGACTTGACTACCTGGAGCTGAGCCTGCCTCTTTCTGCCAGGTCCCTATGGTCGGGGTAGTCCTCCTGGTGGTGGTGGTGGTAGGGCCTTGAAATGTCATCCACCACCTACTGCTCAGCCATCTCCTCTGCCATGTCCGTCGGCTCCCAGCGGACCACCACGGTCGAACCTCTGCCTTTGCCTGGGAGGTCCCTCTACTGTCTGCTGCTCATCTTCATGGTTGGTTGGGCAGTCACAAGCCATGTGACCCTGCCTGCCACAGGCATAGCACTGCCTACTCCTCGTATGGATGGCTCTATCTCGTGTTAACCGCACAACCAAACCTATATCCTAGGTTCTCCCACCAGATGGTCTAGTCCTCTTAGACCTCTGAGACATCTGTCTACTGTTAGCTGTAGAAGACTCTGCTACGTGTCACCCTGTGGTGGGTCTTGTTTCTGGTGTCTGCTCAGCAAGAAAAATATCCACAAGAAGGGCTCGCTCCAGCACCCCCTCCTACATCGAGATGTTGAGGGAGATCATCGAAGCCCATATCTCATGTTTGAGTCCTTGATCGAAGGTTTAGGCCCTGAAGAATGGGTCTCGCACCATATCTATGGAGTAGCGTGAGAGGTTGGTGAACCTCACTGAGTACTAAGCTACCGTCATGCAACCCTGCTGTAGATGCAGTAACTCTTGTATCTGCACCACACGAAGGGTGGTTGGAACAAACTCTGACCAGAAGAGACTCTCGAAGTCCTCCCAGAGTATTTATGCCTCATCATGCACCTAGAGCATCAGGCTCCACCATCTTCCTACTACTGCATGCAGGAGACTCGCTGCAAGGATCACCATGAGGTTAACTGGTGTCCCTACCAATCTAAAAACTCTCACGACAACCTCCATCCAATCCTCACCTACCTGTGGGTCCATCTATCCCCGAAACCTAGGCAGCCTCTGGTTCTAGAACTCATGAAATGCACTCAGACGGCGTGCACTCTCTACTACTAGAGCTGTTGTTATCAGTGGCCCAGTGGGTAGTGGTACCGCTGGTACCTCCACTGCGATGGGGCCCTACACCGAGGCCTCATCGCTCAGTGGGCTGCCATCTCGTACGAAACTCGGAACCCTAGCTGGATACCTTCATGGGGCCATCATAAAAAGAAACAGGTGTGCCACGATCAAAACAATATACCTAGTGAGCTGACACAAACTAATTATGAAGAAAACTTTTCAAAGGAAACACACACGTACTCAGTGTTTTCGTGCACTGAGTCGGAAATCAGAAGTCAGAGTCCTAGTGTATGGATACATCGAACGCTGCACCAACACTGGTTTCCCTAAACTGATAACCACACTCAAAACACTTAACACTATTGCCACTTAAAAGAATAAGGGTCCAAGTTCTGTGGCAGAACTGACTCCTTTGATTCCAATTTGTCACGACCCATCCTCGGGGCTCATGCCGTGACTACCCCAAGCCCACCTTCCATAGGCCAGGGGTTGGAGACTAGCACCAAAAGCAAATTTCTGATAAAAAGGGAAGGCATTGCCTTTAAACCTGTAACGCACACAGTCTGAACACAAGGAGTGGGAGCAAAAAGTACTAAAATAGAAAATAAAAGTGTCCTGAAATTAAGTGGGCCAGTATACAAACCCAACTGAACAACAAGTACAAGTAAAAGTAAAAAGGTAAAACAGCTCCTGGATCGTCCACTAGGGAATCCTAACTGAAGGGTAGGTACAAAACTCAGAAAAATCATCCCTGAAGTACATCACATCTTGTCCAGCTCCGAGTAGCCTCCCATCCTTCACCCCCATCCTCGATCACTGTTGACCGTCATCTGCACAGAACACAACAAGGTGCAGACGAAACCCATGCAGGGGTGAGTATAATAATACTTAGTAGGGGACCCTGAGACCCCCAAAGGTCTCCCAGAATCCGCTAAGGATAAACCACATAAGAAAGATACAATCACGAAGTATCAACCAACCCTACTTATGTATATGACCATACATATACCTAAGTTATGAGTCACAGTCTGGCTCCAACTCTCGAGTCCAAGAACAACTCAGTCCATAAAGGAAGTAAATTCAATCACCTTGATGATAATGATTGAAAGACAAGACTTAGCTCACACCGGTATACAACACATAAAGAGGGGTAGAGATGATTAGATGTATCCTCTGAATCATCTCTTCTGTAGAACCCATGTAGGATCTTGGAACAATATCAACGTTGTCGAACCCACATAGGATCCTGGTACAGAAGTCGTCATTGTCGAACCCACAGAGGATATCGGTAAAAAAGTCACCGTTGTCAAACCCACAGAGGATCCTGGTACAGAAGTCATCACTGCTGAACCAACAGAGGATCCTGGTACAGTATCTTCACTGTCGAACCCACAGAGGATCCTAGTACAGTATCATCACTGTAGAACCCACTGAGGATCTTGTCATCTCTGTCGCAGCCAGCCATACGGTTCTCACACACAGCACGCTCGATTCTGGGAGGGTCTGCTCCTCAAGCCAAGTTTCGATACATCAACTATCACGAAGTCTCGAGATGATGTATCATGCAGTTTCTTCTCATCAAAAGGATCCCAACGTGACAGACTGCGCGTCAATCGGACGTCCAATCTGTGAGTTATTAGCGTTTCTGTTCCAGGGGCCCGGTTGGTTTTTAGGCTCAAACCAACCCGATCGTTCCCCAACTGTGTCCAAACCTCGAGTGGAGTATTCCAAAAGAATCTTCTTGCTCCAAGAATTCCATATCGTAGATGGTTCGTCAATCAGACACCTGTATCCCAAGATATGGGCTAAAAGGTGTCAATGGCCATAGAAGGTCTGGGTCCGGTCCAACCAAGTCGGACTGACCTGGCCCGACCCAGTCCGAACCGGGGTCTGACGCGGTCCATGGGTGTGGCCCGACCAGAGTGGTCGCCCCGGCCTGAGTGGGAGTCCCGAACCAAGGGAGCGGCCCAGCCTAAAGGCGCGGCCCGGCCCAATGGCGCGGCCCGGCCCAAAGGCTCGGCCCGGCCCAAAGGCGCGGCCCGGCCCAAAGGCGGCCCGGCCGAAGGGTGGCCCGGCCATGGCTGCCCAGCCCATCGTGGCCCGGCCGAAGGGAGGCCCAGCCGTGGCAGCCCGATCTCCCTTCTGGCTCCGCCTCCGACGTCAACCAAAACAAGAACCAACAGAGGAAATCAGGCCATGTTTGTTCGGCCCGTGCCCGCCGTATTAGGTGATAACAATTGGTCAACATCGAACCATAATAAACGATGAGGAATGATGAATTAATTTAATCAAAACAAACCCCTACCTCATATTTGTCTTCCATTGACGTTGTTGGAAAAAAAGAGCGGACGTCGATTCATTGACGAAGCCGCGGAAAGGTGACGTCGGAAAAAGTCCAGGGTTGGAAATCATGGAAGAAGCGTTGTCGACATTCATTGCAGGTGGCTCCTTCACTTTTGTCTTGGTCTAAGATCAAGGATGATTTTCATCATTCTTTAGAGATGTGGAGCGTTCTTCATTGGGAGGATGATTCTCCCAAAGATTCTCTAAAGCTCCACCAAGGATTACGCCAACCCCCAAAATAAAATAATATGGTATCTTATTTTAAAGTTGGCATAATGGATTCAAAAGAATTTAAATCACTTCAAACTAATTAATTATTTCATTAATTAATTTGTGGTTTGGCACACTTATTAAAGAAGGTTAATAGGCTCCACAATAAATTGGGAGTTCCAAGGGTTTAAAGGGGGTTTAGTGGAGTTAAGGGGATTGGGTGTGCCCCACCAAATAACATCCTCCCAAGGGAGGTTAGGGTGTGGTGGGCCACACCACTGACCTCCACTTGTTGGTTTTAACCACCAATCAAATAAAATATGCTTCACATATTTTTATTTAATTTTATTTAGAAACCCAAAAAAATAACTTTCAACCTTGATATAACACGACTGCGGTAAAGGTCTCCTTAAGCGAAAAGCAGCGCTGCGAGTTCAACGGTGCCCTCGAATTTCAATTCCAAGCAATGGTTCAAAAGATATAAAAACCCTGTCATATGTTTACTGAACGTACCCAAAAAAACTTCAGAAATTGATTCTGGGCACACCGGGCCTCAGAATCAGGTACCATCATAAATTGTGGACTCGTAAATTTCCCACGTATTTATGAAAAAAAATTCCACGTATTTTCCGGGTCTTTACAAGTGGTCTCATATTTCTAATCTAATTAACTGTTATAAAGTTATTTGATATTACATTAGGGGTAAAATAATTATGTTTAATTATTTTATTTGTGATTTTTCCTCTGGATGGATTTTCTCACAGAATTCCCATACTGACAAAGGTTATGCCCCACCTAGGGTAAATGTTATGTTCCAAAATCAACCATGGCCTCATATTTTTTTATCCAAGTTACTGTTTGAGAGATATCTCATTTCATTTACATGAATAATATAAAATATACTTAATATTCTTATAAATTTTATTCTGGGAACACCGGGCCTCGGAATTTCACATCATCATAGCACCTAGCTTTGGAAATATATGTAGAAATATTCTAAAGTATTACAAGGAAGTAACTGAGAATCTATATTTTTTGGGTTGGTGACCTTATTCCCTTTCCATTTTAGTCTATTTGAGTTTTTTTTTAAATTTATAAATTTGGAATCAAAAATTTTTTGTACCATGTTCAATTATGATTATTAAATTATGTTTTGTTTATTATTGTTGGTTTTTTATGATTATGTAACTGGTTGAAATAATTTCCAAAGAATATTCTGATACCCATGCACTAGTTTCTAGCCAGTGGGGATTGGGAATTCTCTTTGGTCTATGTAATTATTTAAGCTAAATGTTGGGTTGGATGGAATCTCATATTTGTTCATGAAAAATTTGTATCATATCCAAGTTACAATATTTTTGTGTCATGAATTTTGGGAAATATTTTGGATAATCTAGAGATATTATTTTTGGGGATTAAGGTCCTACTCGTGAGTGGGGTTCCTGGCTAGAACACCTTGTGATAGATCTTGAGTCACTATGAGATGTTGTGATTTTATTTGGATTCTCCTCTAGGTGATATGTAAAGGCTACTAACTATATATGGATACTGGGTGGGGGTGGATTGGTTTGGATGTTCTTATTATCATAATGTATTTGAGTATATTTTCATTTATGAAGGTTATGATATTTGTTTTTATTAATGAAAATTTTTAGAATGGTTTTATTAATGGTTTTCCTTGTGGTTATTTATTATTATAGAAAAATTCCACCCTGAAGTGTTCCTATGTAGCCATGGGAAGAGACTGGAGAGAGTTATCATTCACTAATTGGTTAAAAATTAGTGGAATATAGGTTTAATTAATATCTAAGTTTTGGACAATGAGGGGGCTCTGGTCCTACTCAGGTTAGATAAGAAAAACCAAGTCCTCGAAAGGACAAGGCTTAAGAGTTCCTCAAGAACAATCCTACTTCTTTCTGACATTTCAAAAAACCTCAAGAAACAAAGGAGTGGTTTGAGAAAATAGAGAGAATGTTCGAGTTCCTTGATACTCCTAAATAATTTCAAGTAAAATGTGCCACTTTTATATTGTAAGGTCTCAGTCTAATGTGGTGGGACTCAGTGGTGAAATCTAGGAAGCACGATAATATGGGTTGGAAAGATATCATAGTCATTTTCAACAAGAAGTATTGTCCTGAGATCTTAGAATATGCTAGATTTCAAGATAATATGAAGCTCGTCTGGGGAGACCGATATATGATCGAATATCCTAACCACTTTCCAATGTTATTTCGGTACATACCCAATCTCGTTTCCAATGAAAAAAGGAAGGCTCAAAGGTTCGATAAGAGTTTGGGGATAAATATCTAATCTTAAGTATTTTTGTTCAAATTAATACCTATGCAGAGGTGGGAAATTATTCTATGATGGTATAGATTGATTGTAGTGACCATACCAGCCTCAATGGATCATTTTTAGTTGTGTTAAGTGGAATTTTATCATAGAAGAAGAGGAAGTGGTACAAGAAGGGGGAAAAGGGATGTGGTAGTTCAGGACATCCTTCTTGGTTGTCTTCATCAGTGTATTTCAATGATTGGTCGTTCATGTTCCATCAATGTGGAAATTCATTGCACATAAGACTTGTGTAAACATCTCCTCCCAAAAAGTGTCACCAATGTTGAGCTATGGGACCCTTGCATTAGTTTTACTAGGTCACACATTCATATCAGATTGGTAATTTATTTGTGCCCTCTAGTGGGATATCATCCCATTTTGAACCATCTAGCTTAGAAGGTTATTAGTTCAGAGGTCATGGAGGAAGAGAAAGATCTTATTCTGGTTAGAGATAGTTTAAGTTAGAGCCACATTCATGGGATAATTCTTAGTCTTATTTCCAAACTAGGCAGCTTCCTGCACTGGATCTAGAAATAGCGGTATTGGATACAAGACATGCGGCTATTCGAGGTACCATTATTATTACGTCATATTTAGTTATTGTTATTTTTTATATTGGTTCTTTGGTTTCCTTTATCTATTCTAATCTTGTTGGTGTGTTAAATTTTCTTACTAAGATTATGTCGTATGTGATGGATTTAGTAACATCGCTTGGTATAAATCGAGAGGAGGGGTTCAGATGTCCGCCTTATGCACTCACCATGTGAGGGGTTGAATAAGAATGGGATTTTATATTTTTTTGGGATGGACCTCCTTGATTTGATCCATGGTATGTACTTTATGGTGTGTTTTCAAGAATACATTGATTCATATATGCAAAAATTGAGTTTTATGGAACCTTCTAGATGTACCTATCTTTTTCCTTGTGAATGAGATCCTTAGTTGAGATATAATGGACCTCCACCATAAAAATTAGAAAATCATTTTTTTAATTTTCTTTTCTTGCATTGGTGAATGATATTGGTGATCTAGAGGGTCGATTACCTCCTTTGGTGGATGAGTTCCCAGAGTTTTCTCTAGAGGATTTTTCATGTTTGCCTCAGGAGCGGGATATCAATTTTTCCAACTATTTAGTACTGAGGACATAGTTGATATCTATTCTATAATATCATATAGAACCCACCAGGTTTATGGAATTAAAGGTACATCTAGAAGATTTATAATCAAAATTATTCATTCATGAGATCATCTAACATTGGGTTTCCCTAGTTTTATTTGAAAAAAAATCCAATGGATCTCTTCGGTTATGCATTGATTACCGGAAGCTGAATAGTATGACCAACAATAATAAGTACTAATTCCCTATATTGATGAACTTTTCAATAATACTCTAGGGAAAAGGTGGTTTTCTAAAATTGAATTTCATTTTGGTATCACCAAGTTATTGTTAGAGAGGTAGATTTCCGAAAAACATATTTCCAAATTAGGTATAGCCATTTCGAGTATTTTTCCATGCCTATCGGGTTGAATATTTATCTAATGGTATTCATAGGACTTATAAATAGGGTTTTCTACCATTATCTCTATTCCTTTATCTTGATATTCATGGATTAAATCTTGTTCTATTCAGGGACCGAGTAGGAGCATGAGTAGTGTTTGAGAATTTTTTTGGGTACCATTTGGTATCATCGTCTTTATTATATGTTTTCTAAGTGCACAGTATGAATTAGAGAGTTGAAGTTTCTAGGAAATATAATTTTGGAATGAGGGGTTTCGGTGGAACTTGAGAAAATCAGTGTAGTGATTATGTGGGAGAAACCAAAAAACATGTTTCAAATCAGAATTTTATTTTTGTCTTCAAGGGTATTATAGGAAGTTTGTTCAAGATTTCATGTGGATTACTTCATTTATGATGGTTATCACCCAAAATAGGGTTAATTTTTATTGGATACTAGAGTTTTAGGTGTCCTTTGAGAATCTTAAGTGGTGGTTGACCACAGCTCCCATTTTGATCTTACCAGAGCCAAGAAAGTTATACATGGTCTATTGTGAGGCCTTAGGTATGGGTCTTTGCTATGTGCTGATGAAAAATGATCATGTGGTGGATTATGGTTCTCTCTAGCTCTAGCCACATGAGAATAATTACTTGACCCATGACCTAGAGTTAGAAAAAGTGATATATTCCTTAAATACATTACACAATTATCTTTTTGGGAGAGATTTGTGGTTTATTCTGGTCATATGATCTTAGCTTGTATTTTCTCCCAGAAAGATCTGAATCTAAGGTAGTGTTGTTAGGTTGAGTACCTTTAGGGGTTTGATTTCAATATTGTCTAAACCCCTAGTAAAGTTAATGTTGTGGTAGATTATCTGAGAAGAAAATTTGCAGTGCAGGATTTGAAAGAGTCCAGTTATGAATGATATTTGATGGGGCTCTTAGTATAGATGCACTTGGAGACCAAGGAGAATAGTGTAGGTGCATTCTTGGCCAGCATGCAATGGACACATTCTCTTTTTGAGTTGATTCAGTGTTAGAATCCTGGTGATGATTTGTTTTGTTATTATATTCGGTTTTCAAATGGTGGGTAGAGGCCTTGTGATTGGTCGTTATCTATCGAGGGAGTTTTGTGCTTCAAGGTTCGCTTCATGGTTTCGTTGTAATAGAGAAAGGTAGTGATGAAGGATAGCTATAATTCTCAGTGGGTCATTAATACTCATGAATTTAAGATGTACTACTGTGTGCATCAATAGTTCTGGTGACTAGGTATAAGGCAGGATGTAGCTGAACTTGTATCATTATGTTATACCTGTCACCAGGTTAAGTCAGAGCACCAAAGACCCTTCGTTTTGTTTCAACTGATAATCATTCCTACCTATAAGTGGTAAAAATATATATGTGGACTTTATTTTCAGATTTCCTCATACACCTCATGGAATGAATTACATTTCTGTAGTGATTGACCATCTAACCAAATCATCCCATTTCATTCCAATCAGAGATTCAGTTGAGGTGAGTGGGTTGGTTCAGTTGTATGTTGAGGATTTTGTGAGGCTTCATAGTATTACATCAGAAATTTTTTATGAAAGGGACCCCCTGTTTGACCTCATGTTTTTTGGAAGGTTTTCAGAATGTAATGGGGTCATAGTTTAAGTTGAGAAAGGTATACCATCCTTAAAGGGATGGTCAGATGGAGCAGGTGAATTAGATTTTTGAAGACATTCTATGGGAATGTGTATTATATTTCAATGGTTTGTGGGAAATAAATTTGTGATTGGTGGATTTTTCATGTAAAAATAGTTACCAATAATTTATTTTAATGGCTCCTTTTGAGGTTCTTTATGGTCAGTTGTGTTGGTCACCTTTGTGTTGGGATGAGGTTGTTGAGACCTTGTTGTAGGGAATGGGCCTTGTGCAGCATACATCTGAGAAGGTAAAGCTTATTAGGTAGGGGTTATTGATATCTTAGATTCACTATAAGTCATATTCTGATTAGAGGCATCTAGATTTATATTTTTTTCATCAGTAATTGGGTGTTTTTAAAAGTGGAACCCGGATTGGGTCATCATTGTATTAGTAAGTAAGGGAAGCTAACACCAAGGTATGTCAGAACTTATAAGATTATCAAGCATATTGGTATGGTGGCATAAATGTTATCTTTTACTTTTCATTATACATCAATTCATGACATGTTTCATATTTCTCAGTTGAAAAAGTAAAACCCAAATCCATATCATGTGTTGAATTGGTAAGAATTAGAGTTAGAGACATATTTTTCTGTGTTTGAACAACTGGTATGGATTGTAGATTCCCAAGATAAATTCATACATGGAAATTATATTCTATTAGTCTGAGTTTTTTGGCACTATGGAAATTATGTTCATGAGATTTGGGAGAGAAAGTCTTGGGTTGAAGAAGAATATCAATTTTTTCTCTGATCAAGCTTCATGTTGTCTTTTTAGGGGTGGAATGTTTTCATGGTGGGGATAATTGTCAAATATGTGGTTTTATTTTGAGGTATTATTCTATTTATTATTGATTTTATCATTATACATGTGTTTTACCAAGATTTTTTGGTGAAAATTGAGATTTTTGTGGTTGACAGTAGGTGGTGCATGGTTTGTGTATGGTTAGGATAAATTATATGCCTTGACCAGGAAACCATGAGCCCAAATGGAATTTTGGATATCGAAAAACTTCATGGTTTGGACACATTTTGAAAAATGTGTGGGCTAACCATGTGTTGATTCCCTCTTAGATAGTAATGGGTTCACAATTACTTCCCTCTTTGGAAAAAAATGTGGGAAAATTGTGTTCTGTGTCCCAGTGATTAAAATTTTGAAAATTACCTTTGTGTACTCTTGGGATTTACCCCTAAATCCTCCCTTTCTCACATCATTCATGATCTCTTACCCTAGTAACCTCCCTATATTCCTCTTATATCCCTTCAACTCCCTTACTTTGGTGGTTTTTGTTTTAATTCATCAATGAATCATCAAGTAAGTGTTTTCTCCCATGGTTTCTTCCTTCTTTTATGGTTCCTCCTCCTCCCTCTTTAGGATTATCTATTCTAGTGGGGAATTTGACCTAGGAATTTTTTAACTTGTTATATTGAGTATGATCTTGATGTTGTTCTTCAATATTTCCTTTTAGGGTCTTTTGGTGGTGTGGTTGTGGTTTTGCACTAATTTTCGGAAGTTTCCAAGATTGAGGTAGGTCGTTCCATGCTTAAGCATTTTTTGATAATTTTTAAATTATTTATATGACTTTTAAAGGCATTCCATGCTTTATTTTTGTGGTGTGAATATTTTTATAAAGGTTTTGATATGTTTATGGCTTGAAAGTGGTTTTTCTAAAGTAATTTTGGTTGTGTTTTAAGTATGGTCCTATATTGTGTTTATTAAATGTGTTTTATAAATTGTCAAAGTTGGTTAATAAATATTTTAAGTAGACATGTTTTTATGTGGATTTGTTATTTTTTAAATTAGAAAAGTTTTTTTCTTATGAGATATGGTGTTTTTATTTTTGTATTCACATTTCTTGTGTGTGCATGTGAATGTGGTGATATATGTATGATATGGGATATGGAAATTAAGCACAAAGTTGAAATCTGTGTATCTATGTGGGAAACTATAATAGGTTTTCTATTAATTTAGAAGTGCAAATCAAAAATTACTATAGTGTATAGATGATAGTTTACTCAGAAGTGTAGAAACCTAGATTCAATTAGCGTGATTCAGCGGTGCTTATTTAGGCGATTTGGACGAATCAATATCATCTCTCTTGGAAATTAACTGGTAAATGGGTCAAATGCTTAGAAAAACTTGCCAATATGAACTAATTTATCACTCACACATTCAGGGAAGGGAACTATCTTGCGGATGTCCTTGTAAATAAAGTTACCTTGGAAGAACAATGCATGTGACTATCTACAGTGCCTAATGACTTGATGCTTTTTCTGATTTGGGATAAATGTCAAATACCCTCCTTTAGAATTGTGTAACTCCTTGATTTTTTAATATTAGAGCCTCTATTCCCATATTTCTCATGAAAAAACTAACTAAATTATGATGATGATTGGATTCCACTGTAATTTTAGATGGATTCCTATTTAATGAATAATTTAATGTGACATTGTGGGTTGTGGATTCTATTCCATGTTTCACCGAGATATGAGGTTCCTAGTGTCCTATTTTAGCTAGTTTCATTAGAATTTTCATGTGATTTTGTGTTCTCTTAAAATATTGTATATACCATCGACATACAATTCACACTTTTTATTACTTTAAAAGCATATAAATTGTCCTTCCTTTAAAAAAAATTTCTTATAAAATTGATTTTTTTCCAATTTTATAAAAACTTGCATGTTATATTGTCTTATAATGTTTTGGAATTGAATCTATTATTTTGGGGGCTTTCTACTCTGATTTGGTTCACACCCTTATTTAACCTTTTTGTGTATGTAGACTTTGTTAGGTATGACCCTGGTAGAGAAGAGATATTTTGGGGTGATGGTGGATCTAGTTGTTAGAGTTCCATTTCTTGCAGGTGTTGGTGTTGGTGGCTTGAGGATGATTCTTCTATTGTTTCATTGATGAGTTTGGGATAATGTTGTTGTTCACATTCTATTATAGTCATTTTGAGTTTTCTTTAATGTTGTAAACTTCGATTCTAAAAAATATTTTATCGTGTTTGGTAATGATTATTTAGTTATCTTTTGTTAATTATTGTTGGTTTTTTATGATTATTTAATTGTGTTAAATCATTATTAAATCATATTATGATACCCATTCACTAGTTTCCATCCTATAGGGATATATAATTACACTCAGTTCATGCCATGATTCAAGACTAATGTCAATTTGGATGGCATCCCAGCTTGGTTCGTGACAAAACTCACATGGCATAGTACCACTTAATTGTAAATGATTTACTATTAAAGTAAAAAAGGAAAAAGTTGGTTCCTTTTAAGGTCATTTATATAGAGACTGAATCCTTTTACAAATATTTTTATATGATTTCTAAACAAAAATATCCAATAATACCACACCAATATCATAAAGTCATATTGTCTTTAGAAGACTGTGCTCATATTATATCTACTGAAACTAAAACACAAAATTTTCAATTTATTCTCCCTAATAATATCCTAAATAAATTAGATATCCTAAATGATATAGGATAACCTGGGTAATACTTAATGAAATGGGTGAGCTAAAAATCCTATTAAGGGGATAAACGTGGTAAATAAACATAACATGAGACTCAATGTCATAAAAAGATATCATAAAAGAGAAGGATCATGAGTAATCGCGTGTAAGAATAACATAAGTAACATTGTATGATAAGAAATTTGGAGAAAATATATAACGTGAAATAAACATGAGTCAATGATAACTTCCTATAAAATATCACATGGCAGACAAAGTCCTATAATGGATTAGGTTTACTCCATAATCCCATACAAGACATATCTGAGACAATAGCACTATCAAATTCATTGGATAAATGTATTGGATCACCGATGAAACCGTGTTCAAGATCTATGTGTTCCATATAAAATAATTCTATCGTAAGGTATAACATAAGAATTTCCTATGGGTAGAAAATGTGTTGCATAATTGTGTCCTATATCATAATCAAAGTAAATTTCATGATGATGGATATTAAAAAACTAAAATAATGGATGCATTACCCTATGAAAGGAATCAATAATAATCTAGTTATACATGTGATATAAATCAGTACTAAATTTTGAATAATTACACAACTTTAAATAGAGAGAAAGTGAGTTAAAGAGTAAAAAATTATAACATGGTGGAATGAGTGGTTAGAGAGATCCCATAACTCGAGCCTGATTCATCATGATCATTCTTCATCATCCTAAACAATAACCATATTTTAATTTCTTACATTCTTATGAACCTATTTCAAATTTATTATTCTGTTTATGTTTTATTTATTATCTCAATAAGTAAGTTTCAAGTCATATGTTTTGATGATGTTAGGTTAATATATCATAAATCACTTGGGAAATATAAATAATATCAAAGATTTTATTAATTTATTTTCATGAACCATCCCCTGGGGACCGTGTCGTGACTACCCCAAGCTCGCCTTCCATAGGCCAAGGGATGGCGAATGGCACCGAAAGGCCTAATCCCTAAAACGGGAAGGCATTGCCTTTAAACCTGTACATACACACAGAGAAGAACACAACAAGAAGCAAACACTAAGTAAACTGCAGTAGTAAAAAGAGTGTTTAAAGTAAAGGGGTTGGAATACAAGCCCAGCTGAAAGTACGAGTACAACTCAAAAGTACCAACACAACTGAAAAGTGAAAAGAATCTCCTGAATCATCCACCATAGATCTTACCTGAAGGATAGGTATAGATCACCTCCTCAGCACTCCATGTCCATTTGTCTCCTCTCTGTCACATCTAGCCGAATGGTCCACGTCCGTGCACCATCCAGTCCTAGATCCCTTATCATCGATCAATGTTGTACGTCGTCTGCACCAAACACAACAAGGTGAAGGCGAAGCCCGTGCAGGGGTGAGTATAACAATACTCAGTAGGGACCCCGAGACCCCGTAGGTCTCCTAAAGTTCCACAAAGGAAAACCACAAAGAAATACACCAACTATACTTTGGTATATGCCCATACATACACCTAAGTTACCTAGATAAACACATCTTATACATGAGAAAAGAATACCAAAAAGGTAACACCACAAAGGTAACACCATGAAGGTAAAATTACCACAAAGGTATCACCACGAAGATAGTACCACGAAGGTAAAAGTACCAAATTGGTATCACCATGAAGATAGTACCATGAAGGTAAAAGTAGCACAAAGGTATCACCATGAAGATAGTACCATGAAGGTAAAATTACCACACAGCATAACCTCAATCACAAGTACAAAGTAAAGATAGCTCACACCAGGATTTATTCTAGGGGTAGTAACAAGCAACATCCCCAGCCACAACGTCGAATGCCTCGGATGCTGGAGAACTTCTCCTCTATTGAGTACAGTGGGTTTGTCGCATCACACAGAGGCGCTTCCCACTAACCATGTGTAATGCCCCGACCCCAGTTACCCAGATTCGGTGCATTATTACGTAACATTGTCATGATCACAAAATATCAAGTCTTGAAAGACCGATTAGTTTAGTAGCCTTGGAAACACTAGATACATTCATAAATGTTACATTACCTTATAAAGTGAAAAACTAAAATAACATAGTCTCCATAGTCTACACTCATATACCCTTAATACTATCTCTTTAGGTCAGTCATAAAATATATCTTCACATCCTGGAAAAATAAAACATAGAAAGGGGTGAGCTCAGATGCTCAGTAAGGATAACAATATTGCGGAAGCTTTCATAAATAAACATAAACATTTAAGGCAATGTATAACTAAAACAAAAGCCTTTACACTTGAACTTCAACAAAATATGGAAAAGATAAAATGAAATAATTCCATTTACTTATTCACAAGGATATTCTACTAGTCGAATAATCAAAGGAAATGTCAATAACCACTTTCATAATGATGGAATGCATAATTCCAGACTATCATAACCACGTAGCCAAGGCCTCGGGCCAAGACTACAAATAAGATTTTGTCAAGGCCTCGTGCCAAGACACTAGTTTGTCTCATGAGACCTACTGATGCATCGAGGAGCTATAGTGGGATCCACCCGTCACTTATTAAGTCCAATGCATTCCTCATATGAACAGGTTTAAACATATCAAAAATCATAACATAATCGTATCACATAAAACATGCATAAAGTAAACATGAAATTTACACATTTCAATCACAAGATATCAATACAACACATTTATATAATAAAAACATTATCAAAACCATTTTCAATACCAAAATAAAAGAAAATTAAAACATGGTATTTATTTTTCATTTAAAAAATGTTATGGCTTGTAGAGGAATCCGAAACTCAAAAAATGGTCACAGCGGCGGAGAAGTCGTTGTCGCCGCATACATAAGACAAAAAAATTCCTTTTTTCGTTTAGTAAAAACGCTTCGTATAAAAATATTCCTTTTGAATAAAAGTCAAATTCAAAGGGGTTTATACACCTTATAAAGGAAAGTTGTGTATAAAACAAAATATGCCCCAATGAAAGGAGATTGAGACGAAGTCCCTTACCTCGTGTCCAACTTGACTCGATCATTCTTTAACCTTCTGAATAATAAACTAGAGTTGATTTATACTTGATTAAGAACCTTTTCAAGTTAATTATTCCTTTTAAATTACTTATTACCATGTTATGAAAAGTTTGTATTCATTTAAGTTAATAACGGTCGTTTTGTCGCTCATTGGTACTTGAGTCAACAATAAACTTCTTATAATTAAAAGTTGTTCATGTGCTAAAATATCCATTATATCCAGAATCATATTCATGATGTAGATATCATATATATAATATATATCCATTATATTCAATCATTTATAATATTACATAACATTTAGAGGTAAGAAATGAAATGCACTGTTCATGGAGATGGTAAGCCGTACGTACGCATGAACACTACTTTCATTTATATTTCATATTAAATGGAATAAAATCATAATTATATAAAGTTATATTATAATTATAGTATAATATCATATATAATATCATTAACTCCATCCTTTATACATCCCACATATGGCATTGAAGAATCAAATCACTTTGAGGGGGCGGTAGTCCGCACTTCCTAAAATGAAATTATCACGTTTACCCATAATGTAAGTCATAAAGTTATGACATAAATGAAAAATAAATAAGAATAAGGAATACAAAAACATAATATATATCATATATAAATATATTTACATCTTAATGGCCACCATGAAAGGTGTTAAAAGAAGATTGAACAATCATCATTTCGTGATGCAGAAATTCGCCATCCACAGAAACAGTATGTTATTTACCCATTAGACGGAGGTGTGTGTTATTGTAGCTCAAATAATTCACATAACAACATCATATTATATTGAAGATACTGGTTTTGTTACAAAATAAAGGAATAAAAAAAGTTTAGGGGGTTGGAGAAGCAAAATAAAACAAAAGAACACAAGTGAAGAAATTACCTTAAAATCAGGTAACTCTTTTTGATTTGAGAAAAAGGCTTCCTTGGGAAGATTTCTGCCCAAAGTGAGGCTTCTAGGAGTAATAGAGATAAGTTGAGAGAGTATTTGGGTAGACGTTTTCTGAGCCAAATGGATTTGATGGTGTGAATAAGGTGGTAGAGGTGGGGGCGTTTTATAAGAGGAGAGGAGGGGAACTCTTGGAAAGTCATAAAGTGTTACATTATTATAAAGTGATTTTTGGATTTCAAAGGTCCCACAATAATATATTTCAATGATAAGGTGATAAGGGTTCGAAATATACACATAAAATAGGTTTTAAACAAGTATAAGTCTTATATTTTACCTTATCTTTTCATTTTATTTAAATTGTTAATTAATGAGGTAATCGCTGCATCATCATGGTGTCATAATAAATTTATTTATCTAATGCCTAAAAATTATCAAAAATTACCATGATGTAGTAAATCTTTTTATCTTTCAAATGAATATTTATAGTCTAAATTTTAACTTATATAACCTAATGTAATAATTTTTTCATAAAACAACACATGTTTGTGACAATTTTATTTTTACTTTAAATAAAAAGTTATTAATGTCATTTTCTTACCCAAGTGGCTCCATGGGGTCCCCAAGTTGACCCATGTATTTTCTTGGTCTTCCATGACTCATAAAATAAGGGTAGGACAAGTGTAAAGGTAATTTCATATTATTATAACATTATATGTATCTTAAATTACACGAATTACCTTTAATGGTGATTAATAAAACTTAAAAGTTACTATTCACCAAAAATTATTTTTCATCCTATTGAACCAAATTTTACTTACTAATGACAACCATGTATATTGGATTTTTTAAATTAAATTCATAGAAGTGGTAATCTTTCATTTAAATGAAAAATTAGTTTTTTAACTACCACTTAGCGGTCTCACTATTCATCAAAAATTGAAGTTTTTTAGAAAAATACCAAAAATTCACCCTAATATATATTTGATATTCCTAATTAAAAAAGGATGTGTATTTTAAAAAATTCAAAACATATAAGTTGAATTAATTAATTTAATAATTAATTCCTGCTGTCACAACAAATAGCGTGTTTTTAAGAAACAATATATATCAAAAGATTGACAATTGTTTATGTCCAATTTCAAAGTGAAATTAATTATAATGACCACAATTGGATAAAATGGTAAAAATATATTCTAATTATACTTTATAACCACTACATAGTATAATTTATCACTATAAATTATTTTTATTAAAAAATTTGTTTTTATGTATTTTTTTTCTATGCATAGAAAATTGGAAGTTCTCAGAAAAATACCAAAATTTCAACATAAGCTAATTTCGATATTCCGAATCCAAAAATGAAGTCTATTTTGAAATATAAAATTTATATAATTTCAAAAATTGGGTATTACTATTCATAACAGCTACTTTGATTGGTCGCGGTGTGTTAGAATCTCGAACTTGCGTACAATTCAAGCTATTGCATTATTGAAAGAGAAGTGTATTGTGGAAGCTTGGGGTGTTACATTCTCCCATCCTTCAATAAATTGCATCCTCACAATTTCAAAATGTTATTCGAAAATAAAATGTTTAAAATAAAAAATACCTTTGTGGAAAACCCATATCGGAAATAGGGTTAATAAAATTTAGTCTTAATAAGAGGGAAAGGGAAATGAGAAAGTCACCACCAAATTAGGGTTTCGAATAGGAGAACATTGGTGGAAATTATAGACACATAATTAGAGGAAAATTTTAAATATTTAGAGGGATTTATTGAGGTCATCAATCACAAACAAGTGTAAAATTGAGGGCCTCAAAGCCATCAATCTATGATGAAAATATCATCAGTTCAACAAAACATAAGGTATTAGGATAACACATTTTTGTTTTAATATCCCTTACCTAATGTTTAAGAATTAATTTCTTCATAGAATAATATATATATATATATATATATATATATACTTCACAAGTAGAATTTCAACCTTCAACTAATTTCTACCACAAACTCATCTTTCACTCAAAAAGATAATATAACTCAAAAATATTATATTCATCCTAATCGTACAAGGTTACAAATATTAACACATACCATTTAGATTAGGAAAAATATTTTGTAATAACTAGGGACTTCCTGTAGGCTATTGGTAGGTAATAAAGGCATGTCGCACTATGGTTGTGGGTTCGATTCCTATAGCTTTGTCTGACGCGATGGGTTATCCCCGGACCTGCAGGTTGTTCTTTTCCTAAAACTATAGTATTATAATAATCCAAAAATAATCTTCATAAATGATTTAACCTTAAACAATACTATCCAAAGTTCAACTTAATCCATTCCAACCTTTATAGTTATCCAAAATACCTCTGTCCAGAATTTCTCTATAAGGTCTCTAAATTCCAAAATCAATTCATCAGATTCCCCAAAGTAAATTTTCTCTTATTGTCACATACTAAAAATATGATTACCTTCAACATATTAAAACCTTAATGAAAACAACAAGTACTGCAGTACAATCCTTATATATATCACATTATTCTTATAACCATAATATAGTTCTTGAGTCCAAAAACACAAATACAATAATTATTCCCCTTCAACTGTAGTAACAACATAAGATTGGTCTCGATCCCTTGGCCTTTTCTAGGGTAAGTTTCCCTGATGCTTAGGATATTCATTTGCATAATGCCCCATTTCTCTACAATTGTAGCATTCAACATTGGCATCCACTTTATTTCCCTTATAATCACGAGCCTGGTGACCTTTTTCTCCAAATTTGTAACAAACTCTCATTCCCTTTAGGCAAGTACCGGGGTGATTCTTACCACAATTATCACATAATGGAAAATCCTTCTTTCCCTTTTTCCCTTTATTTGTCTCTTGTTCCACTGTTCTCTTCTTCTCTTGCTTTACTTTATTGTCATTAGACTTAGAGAATTCTTTTTCTATCTTGATAGCACACGAGACAATATCTTCATACGATGAGAATGATTTTAATACTAAAGCTCGACGGATAAATGGTTTTAACCCATCAAAGAAACGATCAATCTTACTTCTTGGGTTACTTATATAATCTACAGCATGTCTCGCTAACCTTGTATAGTTGGCCTCATACTTTGCGACATTCTCATCCTCCTTTTGTCTCAGACTCATAAATTTCCTTTCCATATCTGCTCGATGGTCAAGAGGATAGTATTTTTCTAAGAAAATATCTTTAAACTCCCTCCATTCCATATTTGATACCTCATCATTTTCCTTTGTGTTTTGAATCAATTAACACCATTGATCAGCATCTCCAGTGAGGCGGTAAACTGCCATGATAACCTTTTCCCTTTCACTACTCCCCAAAGCCTGAAATATTTTCTCTAGGTAATTTATCCATTGCTCAGCTACTAATGTATTTGTACCCCCATTAAATGTTGGTGGTTGTTGCCTCATGAAACGATCTAACATTGATCCTCCATGTTTTGGATCAGGGTGCTCTATATGAGTAAGGTTATTATTCATAACCTGAGTGAGTTGTCCCAGTATAGTGATAAGTTTATCAGCACCAGTTGTATCACCAACTCCATTATAATTATCTTGAGCAGGAGGGAAATCCCTTCATGGAGTGTGTGCATTGATATAGTTTCCATTCCTTCCACTAGGAGCCATTTATAAACAATGTCATAAACTAGATTAGTTTATGAATTGAAATACATAATTCCATACTTTTAAAACACCTAACATAAATTGAACTATTTATGGATATAATCCATAATCATAAAAAAAAATTCTTTGAGGAAGTATATACTCATAAACCCTTCATAATGGTTTGTAAAGAAATCGTGAATTATCCTAAGAATATCCCCCAGGAGTGTCGTAACCAAGAGTGTAGCAAGGCCCGTTGTCGTTCACCATTTCCCGTTCGAGTCTAGCTCAAAGCGGTGTTTTCGGGTTTTACCCCTAGGTACATATGTGCTAGATCTGCCTCTACCTGCTCTTATCTAGATAGGGATGTATTTTTTGGAAAACTCACAAAATCTCTATAATACCAAAATTCTAGGAAGTTCTTTTATACTAATCCTCAAAGTCTATCTTAGGGATATGTGCTCTAATCAGAGTTTTTATAAATCTAGCTTACAAGGTTAGTACTAAATTGACTCTGATACCAACTGTAATGCCCCGACCCCAGTTACCCAGAGTCGGTGCATTATTACGTAACAATGGCATGATCACAACAGATCAAGTCTCGAAAGACCGATTAGTTTAGTAGCCTTGGAAACACTAGGTACATTCATAAATGTTACATTATATCATAAATTGAAAAACTAAAATAACATATTCTTCATAGTCCACACTCATATCCCCTTCATACTATCCCTGTAGGTCAGTCATAAAATATTTCTTCACATCCGAGAAAAATAAAACATAGAAAGGGGTGAGATTAGATGCTCGTTAAGGATAACAATATTTCGGAAGCTTTCATAAATAAACATAAACATTTAAGGCAATGTATAACTAAAACAAAAGCCTTTAAAATTGAACTTCAACATAATATGGCAAAGATAAAATGAAATAATTCCATTTAATTATTCACATGGATATTCTACTAGTCGAATAATCACATGAAATATCAATAACTACTTTCATAATGATGGAATGCATAATTCCAGACTATCATAACCATGTAGCCAAGGCCTCGGGCCAAGACTACAAATAAGATTTTGTCAAGGCCTCGTGCCAAGACACTAGTTTGTATCATGAGACCTACCGATTCATCGAGGAGCTATAGAGGGATCCGCCCATAACTTATTAAGTCCAATGCATTCCTCATATGAACAGGTTTAAACATATCATAAACCATAACATAATCGTATCACATAAAACATGCATAAAGGAAACATAAAATTTCCACATTTCAATCACAAGATATAAATACAACACATTTATATAATAAAAACATTATCAAAACCATTTTCAATACCAAAATAAAAGAAAAGTAAAACCTGGTATTTAGTTTTCATTTAAAAAAAGTTGTGGCTTGTAGAGGAAGCTGAAACTCAAATAATGGTCACGGCGGTGGAGAAGTCGTTGTCGCCGCATACGTAGGACAAAAAGAATTCCTTTTGTCATTTAGTAAAAACAATTCTTATAAAATGATTCCTTTTGAATAAAAGTAAAAGTCAAAGGGGTTTATACACCGTATAAAGGAAATTTGTGTATAAAACAAAATATGCCTCAATGAAAGGAGATTGAGACGAAGTCCCTTACCTCGTGTACGACTTGACTCAATACTTATTTCACCTCCTAAATAATAAACTAGAGTTAATTTATACTTCCTTAATAACCTTTTTCAAGTTAATTATTCCTTTTAAATTACTTATTAGCATGTTATGAAAATTATGTAGTCATTTAAGTTAATAACGGTCGTTTTCTCTCTCTTTGGTACTTGAGTCAACAATAAACTTCTTATAATTAAAAGTTGTTCATGTGGTAAAATATCCATTATCTCCAGAATCATATTCATGATTTAGATATCATATATATCATATATATCCAGTATATACATGAATTTATAATATTACAAAACATTTAGAGGTAAGAAATGAAATGCACCGTTCATGGAGACGGTAAGCTATACGTACGTATGAACGCTACTTTCATTTCTATTTCATATTAAATGGAATGAAATCATAATGATATAAAGGTATATTATAATTCCAGTATAATATCATATATAATATCATTAACTCCATCCTTTATACATCCCACATATGGCATTAACGAGTCAAATCACTTTGAGGGGGCGGTAGTCCGCACTTCCTAAAATGAAATTATCGCGTTTACCCATAATGGAATTCATAAAGGTATGCCATAACTGAAAAATAAAGAAGCATAAGGAATAAATAAAAATAATATATATCATATATAAATAGAGTGAAATCTTAATTTCCACCATGAAATGTGTTAAAAGAATATTGAACAATCATCGTTTCGTGAGGCAGAAATTCGCCATCCACCGAAACAGTATGTTCTTTAACCATTAGACAGAGGTGTGTATAAGTGTAGCTAGAATAATTCTCATAAAAACATCCTAGTATATTTACAATACTGGTTTTGTTACAAAATAAAGGAATAAAATGAGTTTATGGGGTTTGAGAATCAAAATAAAAAAAAAGAACACAATTGAAGACATTACCTTAAAATCGGGTAACTCTTTTTGATTTGAGACAAAGGCTTCCATGGGAAGACTTCTGCCCAAATTGAGGCTTCTAGGAGTAATATAGGGAAGTTTAGAGAGTATTTGGGCAGAGTTTGTCTGATACAAATGGTTTTGAAGGTGTTAATAAGGTGGTAGAGGTGGTAGAGGTGGGGGCATTTTATAAGAGTAGAGGAGGGGCAGTCTTGGAAAGTCAGGAAATGTTACATTATTATGAAGTGATTTTCGGATTTCAAAGGTCCCAAAATTATATATTTCAAGTATAAGGTGATAAGGGTTCGAAATATACACATAAAATAGGTTTTAGACAAGTTTATGTCTTAGATTTTACATTATCCTTTCATTTTATTTAAATTGTTCATTAATGAGGTAATCGGTGCATCATCATGGTGTCATAAATAAATTTATTTATTTAATGCCTAAAAATTATAAAAAAATTACCATGATGTAGGAAATATTTTTATCTTTAAAATGAATATTTATAGTCTAAATTTTAACTTATATAACCCCATGTAATAAAATTTTTAGTAAAACAACACATGTTTGTGACAATTTTATTTTTACTTTAAATAAAAAGTTGTTAATGTCATTTTCTTACCCAAGTGGCTTCATGGGGTCCCCAAGTTGACACATGGATTGTCTTGGTCATCCATGACTCATACAATAAAAGTAGGACAAGTGTAAAGGTAATTTCATATTATTATAACATTATATTTACCTTAAATTACACTAATTACCTTTAATCGCGATTAATAAAACTTAAAAGTTACTATTCAACAAAAAATATTTTCATCCCATTGAACCACATTTTACTTACTAATGACAACCATGTATGTTAGATTTTTGAAATTCAATTCACAAAAGTGGTAAAGTTTCATTTAAACGAAAAGTTAGTTTTTTAACTACCACTTAGTGGTTTCACTATTCATCAAAAATTTACGTTTTTCAGAAAAATACCAAAAATTCACCTTGAGATATATTTGATATTCCTAATTCAAAAATGATGTCTATTTTACAAAATTCAAAACATATAAGTTGAATTAATTAATTTAATAATTAATTCCTGCTGTCACAATAAATAGCATGTTTTTAAGAAACAATATATATCAAAAGATTGACAATTGTTTATGTCCAATTTCAAAGTGAAATTAATTATAATGACCACAATTGGGTAAAATGTTAAAAATATATTCTAATTATACTTTATAACCACTCAATAGTATAATTTATCACTATAAATTATTTTGATTAAAAATTTTGTTTTTATGTATTTTTTTCTATTCATAGAAAATTGGAAGTTCTCGGAAAAATACCAAAATTTCAACATAGGCTAATTTCGATATTCAGAATTCAAAAATGAAGTCAATTTTGAAATATAAAATTTATATAATTTCAAAAAGTGGGTATTGCTATTCATAAGAGCTACTTTGATTGGTTGCGGCGTGTTAGAATCTTGAACGTGCGTACAATGCAAGCTATTGCATTATTGAAAGAGAATCATATCTTGGAAGCTTGGGGTGTTACACCATGGACTGCTGAAGTACTCCTCCTATCAAGTACCGTGGGTCTTTTGCGTCACACAGAGGTGCTCCCCACCATGGGTCTGTCACGTCACACAGAGGCGCTCCCCCTCGTGACCAACTGAGGTACTCCTCCTGTCTAGTACCATGGGTCTATCGTATCACACAGAGGTTCTCCCCACCATGGTTCTGTCATGTCACAAAAAGGCGCTCCCCACTGGGCATGTTGAGTCACTCCAAGTCGTAATAGTCAACAGTCATCATATCTCAGCCAATCACAGGGTTCCGTGTATAGAGTGCTTGGTAGAACCACTCCTCAAGACATTTTTCATACTTCAACAAACCCTAATTCCCACGAAGAAGTATCCCAAAGTTATATCATGTCAAAAGGGACCCAAGGCAACAGACGGCACATCAATTGGACGCTCGGTCTGTAAGTTATTAGTGTTTCCGCTCTGAGGTCCCGGTGGGATTCGGGGTCCGATTCAACCCAGCCATACTCCAAACTTATCCAAAACTCAAGTGGAGTATACCAAAAGTATCACCTCGATCCAAGTATTTTGTAACCGCTAATGGTTCATCAAACGGACGCTTGGATCACTAGTTATGGAAAAAAAGGCGAAAATGGGCCCGGGTTCGGTCCAATCCCGGTCAGACCGACCCGGTTTGGGTCGACCTAACCTGATTCGGTTCTGGCCCATATGGCATGGGTCTTAGTGGTCCCGGACCGATAGGATGTGGTCTGTCCCGGCCCATAAATGGGGCGGAGCAGCTCATAGTGGGCAGGCAGTCCGCCCAAGCCACAACCCAGGGGGGAGCCCCCCCCCCCCCCCATTAATCTGAATGGCCCATTGGCCATTTGGTCGCCCTGCTGGCATGTGGGACCACTTGGAGGTCCCGTACGGTGCACCTCAGTCATCCAGAATGTTCGGGCGGTCATCCTTCCAGCGGTGCGACAACGTCGCTGTCCACCTACGGTCGGTCAGGAGTCGGCCGCCCTCTGGCCTCTATCGCGGCCTCCTGCTCCTCCGGTGGTGCGAACGCGTTCCACCGCTCCGCCATGCGGCCGGCCGGTTACTGGCTGCTATCCTGCTCCACCGCAGCTGAAGTTCCATGGGCTCTTTCTCAACCGGCAGCGCGGACGCATGTCGCCCCACCTTCCTCGAGGCCGACCAGGTGCCAGCCACCGATTTCTTATGTGAGCCATTGTGGCTTCGTTCCAAGCTGAAAAAATTAAACGATCACATATTCACAATCATTGTGTGGAGGGATCTGCATCCATATATCGCTCTCAGCAAATATATGTGTTTCCAACATCAACAAACATTTGGATGCCTCCTTCCATGAGCCATTGCGGCTTCGTTCCAAGCCCGAAAAATTAAACAATCACATATTCGTGATCCTTGTGTCAAGGGATCCGCGTCCATATATCGCGCTAATAAAATCTCTATGTTTCCAGGGTCAATAAATATTAGGCTTTGAAGAATTCATGAAGAATGCACGATGAATAAAAAGAAAGAGGAGTAAGGTTAATGTGTGGGACGATGGCCATGTTCTTTTGGCCATCGTCGTCGTGAATTTAGGATATATAGAATCAATAAAGTAAATTCAAAAATAAATAAAACCCCTACCTTGTTTCTTGGAGATGGTGTGAGGAAGAAGTCGAAGTCGATGGAGGGGACGTCGGCATTTGTCACTTCCGTAAGACGCTTCTGATTCAGGCTCAAGCATCGTCCTCATTCTTCATTGGAGAATCTCCTTTATTTGATAATATGTTCTCCAAATCTCTCCCTCCAAGTGCTCTCCTTTCCAAAAATTTCCCCAACCCAGAGAAAGGTGAGGAGCCAACATATAAATTAAACTAATTGAGGTGGAACAACAATTAAGTTTCAGTTTTCATAATTATTTCAGGGGAGAAACCAAGAGTCACCTCCTACATTAAAGAGGGAGTTCAAGTGTCTTGTGGTCCCCACTATTAATTTCACAATGGGAAGATTCAAGCTTGGGTGGTCCCCACCATCGAATTCAAATGGGTGGTTTCAAAAGGAAAAATAAAATAAAAGATGTTTTATTTTATTTTTATTCTTTTAACACACCCATGAAAAGTATGAAAACTAACTTTCATCCTCAACCTACTGCAGTCAAGGTTAAGGTCTTTATAAGCGAATATTAGTGATGTGAATTCAACGGTGTCCTCGGATTTCAATTCTGAGCACCTGTTCAAAAGTTACAAAATGCATCTACTACAATATTGGGCTTTGAAGTCCCCTAACACGAGAGACAGCCTCTGGCGGTCGCTGAGCTTTTCCAACAAAAAAACAGGGGGGCTTCGCCCCCCCCCCCCCCCCCGCCTCCTCCCTCACCCTCAACCTAGCCACCAGCCCTCCCCCGTTGCTTCCCTCCACCCTTCCTCGTGTGCCCTTTCCCATCGCCACGCACCCTCGCCACCCTCCACTGCTCGCCGCCCTCGCTGCCCTCCACCATCTACCCTCATAGGCCTCCGCCCTCCGTCTTCCCTCTGCCCTCTGGCTCCAGCCTCCCTCCAGCCACCCTCCAACCATCCTCCGCCCTGCCCTCCATCCCCTCTGGCATCCCTCCGCCCTCTGGCCTCCGCCCTCCGGCCTCCGCCCCCTTCGGTCTCCGACCCCTATGCCCTTCGGCCTCCACCCTCGTCCCTCCGCCCCCTCGGCCCTCCCCCCCCCCACCTAAAACATCCCCCCTCCCCCACCCCGGATAGCCCCCCCCCCCCTGCACCCCGGACAGCCCCCCCCCCCACCCCAGAAAGCCCCCCCCCCCCCCCCGCACCCCAGACAACCCCCCACACCCTAGACACCCCCCCACCACACCTCAGACAGCCCCCCCCCCCCCCCCACTGCCCATCCCCCATACCCTCACCACCTCCTCTCCTCTGGGTCCCCGTCGCCACCTTCCGCCCGTCCCCTCCCTCGCCGCACTACCTCTGGCTCTGGCTCCCGTTCGCTACCTCTCATCTCTCTTGCAGCACCACCTTCGGCTCCCCTCCCTTCCAGGTTTGTAGTGCAATCAAGTATGACATGGCCTTTAACTTACATTATTATTTTATCAATGATTCACAAACAATTTATTAGTATTTATTTTAAATATAGTTGATTTGAAAAATGAAAATGTAATATGTATTGTGTAAATGTTTTTTATACAGATATTATTATGGATAAGAGGTGGATTGATCTTCCAAATTTAACATCTAGATAATATTTCAATGGAATTACATAGTTTATTTAATTCACCAGTGGATTTGAAAGTTACTATATTAGTTTTCCATGTAGAAAACGTGCTAACAAATATCAATTCACATGAGATACTATGAGGGAGCACCTATTCTTTAATGGATTTTTGAAAAATTATAAGAGTTGGTCTCGTCATGGAGAAGAATATGTTCGTTGTCAAAATATGGATGCAGTTCAGATGGATGTTGATGCAATTATGAATGATCCAATGCAAGAAATGCTTACTGAAATGGTACGTGGGTTGGATCCTGAAGGCATTGACATCCAGAATCTTGAGACCGGTGAGATAAATCTTCACTCTGGTGAAGATCGTGATTCAATAAGGTTTTATGAAGCACTTGATGATGCAAAAACAAAATTATATTTTAGATGTACTTCTTTCAATAAAATGTCGTTTATCGTGGAGTTGTTTCATTTTAAGACTTTTAATAATTGGTCAGACACATCATTCGACATTATTTTGGTATTATTGAAAAAGGTTCTTCCTATCGACACTAAGATTCCCGAGTCGTATTACCATGCTCGTAAGTTGAAAGAGAACTTAGGTTTTACATATGAGACCATAGATGCATGTGCAAAAAACTGTATGTTGTTTAGAAAGGAAACTACCCATTTGGATAATTGTACAGTTTTTGGTGCTTCCGGGTGGAAAGAGAATAGGGGAAATCAGACTCATCAAATTCATATTGCGATACAGGGGAAACTGATTGTCGTAAAGCAAATACGTTACTTTCCCCTTAAACTGAGGTTGAAAAGATTTTTTATGTCATCTAAAGTTTCTAATTTAATGAGATGGAATGTAGAAATAGTTCATGAAAGTGATATGTTAACCCACCCAGAAGACTCTCATGCATGGAAGGATTTTGATAAGAGACATCCTTACTTTCCTAAAGAAGTTCGTAATGTTCGATTAGGATTGGCAGTAGATGGTTTCAATCCATTCAAGTCTATGGTTGTTGCAACTCATAGCACATGGCCCATGGTGTTGGTTCCGTATAATCTTCCTCTGTGGATTCGTATGAAGCAACAATTTATAATACTTTCCACTCTTATTGATGGACCTAATAGTCTAGGGGATAAGATTGATGTTTACCTTCAGCCATTGATTGATGAGTTGAATGAATTTTGGGGCGATGGTGTGATGACTTATGACTGTGAAACAAATGAAATGTTCAAACTGTAGGCTGCTTTATTTTGGACAATCAATGACATCCCAGCTTATGCAAATTTATCAGGATGGAGTACGAAAGGGGAATTTTCTTTCCCTTATTGAAATAAAAGTAAAAATTCTTTTTGGATTAAAAATTCCAAAAAATGGGCATACATGGGTCACAGACGTTTTCTCCCTCCTCAGCACAGGTTCAGAAAGGACAAAGTGGAATTTGATGGTTCTAGAGAGTTCATCCTAGCACCAAAGATCATGACAGGAGTCGAAATATTATCGCAGATTGAGGAAGAAAACATCCCCACGGTATATGAAATTTAGGATTTGGTGGCTCCCCCAGTACGTAATATTCTTGATGCGGGTAGGCAGCGCAGTCACAATTGGAAAAATAAAAGTATTTTTTATAGTCTTCCTTATTGGAAAACTAACATGATGAGGCATAATTTGGATTTCATTCACATTGAAAAAAAATTGTGATAACATATTGTGGACCATTTTAGGTGTCAGCGGAAAATCAAAGGACCATGTTAATACACGCCGTGATTTGGAAGAAATGGGTTTAAGGAAATAGTTTCATTTACAGTTAGCTAAGGGAAACAAGGCATATATGTCTGATGTATAGTATATGATGACTACAAAGGAGAAAGAGACATTTCTTTACATTTTGAATATGCTCAAGGTGCCTGATGTTTACTCTTCTAATATTTCAAAGTGTGTGAATCTGACGAGCAAGACATTTCAAGGGTTGAAAAGTCATGACAATCACATACTACTTCATTAGTTGATTCCAATCACAATTTGTGATTGTTTATCCCCCAATTTTGTTTTTTCGTTGATTGAGATGAGTGATTTTTTTAGATACCTCTGTTTAAGAAATCAATGAATGAGTGATTTAAAAAGTTTGTAAGACCTAATTGTACTTACGCTTTGTCACATTGAGAAAATGTTTCCCCCCTCATTTTTTGATGGTATGGTCCACTTGACAGTGCACCTAACTGATAAAGTAATGGATACTGGTCTAGTCCAATTCAGGTGGATGTATCCTATTGAGCGTTATTTGAGTACATTGAAATGATTTGTATGCAACAGAGCTCATCCAGAGGCATCAATAGCCAATGGTTATTTGATGGATGAGTGTACTAATTTTTCTGCAGAATATCTTATGGATGTTGAAACAAAATTAGATAAGCCCTCTCGGATTCATGACGGTCCAGTTGGAGAAAGAACCACATTTGATATGGACAACATTGAGTGGATACAAGAACATCAATATATCTTGTTCAATACTCCATCAATTGCACCATTAATGCAGTAAGTATCTTATCACTTTTATTGTTTAACTTTTTCATGTTTTGTTTGAATAATTTGATCATTTAAATATCGCTTTATCATTTTCAGAAAACACTTTAATGAGATAAAAATATGGGATGTATCATGCGACTAAGTTCCAAATTCAACAATCTCATTATGTGTCATTTCATGATTGGTTCAAGGATTATGTACATATAAATTGATTTTCATTATAAGTGAAGTATTATACTAATTTCTTTCTACATATATCAATATTTAATTTTATAAATTATGTAGGTTCATAAGCTAAGGGAGTTAGGGTACCCCATGCTAACTGAATAATTTATCCAACTGGATGAGGATCCATCTATAACGGCTGTTGTTATAAAGCTATAGATGCTAATGGTTTCCAATTTCACATTAAAGATGTTGACGACAAACGAGCAACAAAAAACAGTAGAATAAGTTTTCCATTTGTTGATTCTGGTTATTACTATGGTCAATTGATAGACATCATTAAAGTTGTATACACACATGGGTCAAAGTACATATTGTTAAAGTGTAATTGGGTTGATCCAGTGCGTGGATGTAAATTCGATCAATATTAGTTTTCATTGGGGAATTTTAACTATATGTTATACAGAAATGAATGAGTTGAGAATGAACATTTCATTTTGACATCACAAGTGGAACAAGTATTCATCATTATTTTTCCTTCAAATTCAAGTTGGAAAGTTGTTGTCAAAATGTCTCAGTGAGGAGTGTTTTTATTTGAAGAAGATGAACCCGAGACTGTTCCATTTGTTTCCCAACATCTTGATCAACATATCGTAGTTCAACGTGAAGAAGATATTTATTGGGTCAGAGCAGCTGTTGAAAGAGAAACGGTCGATTTTCATGCTTAATGAAAGGTATAATTGTTTTCTCTCTATTCAGTATTGAATGTCCTAGGATATCATAAATTATCTAACCATTTAATAAATCCTTGAAAGTTTTAATCCCCACTTTTGGATGTTTATTCAGTTACAAATATTTAGGTTGATTTAACTCTTGGTATATTGATGTTATTGTCGGTGTATCTTCCCATTGAGTTTTTCTTCATCTGGTTCATGTGCATCTTGAATTTTTATTAATTCAATCTGAAATTTGTTTGTGCATTGATTGGTTTTGTACATAATTTGTATATTTCTTTTGTTAACTTTCTTATTTTTTAAAATTCATTCACAGCTAATTATTCAATCCCTTTTTGTTTCATTAACAATTTTACAAGTTTTATTTTTGTAAGAAAAATCCAATTTATCTTTTGGACACTTTGGATAGTCCCCTTACTAATGTTTTCTATAACTGCAGGCATTTCAGGGGAAGAGGCAGCAGATCCACATCATCCATCTGAGGCATCTATGTCTCAGGGTCGAGGTATGTTTGAATTTCATTGTCTCTATTTTTATTTAATTGATAAACATATATATATATATATATATATAACTTCTGTTAAATTATATATAAAATTGTTTTCAAAAGGATCAGACTCGATTGCTTCTTCCTCTCGCAAGATAGGGCCTAGTCGTGGCATTTTATCATGGAATTCTGAAACGATGCTTGATGTTTCCTTTGATGAGGTATTTCATCCTGTGGGACTGAATACCCCTACATTTATTCGTCAGCTGGGTCATATCATACGTGACCCACATCGATTTCCATTGACCAGGCGTGACTGGGCTTCTATCCCTCAAGACACATTAGATCATCTTTGGAGGGATTTTTAGGTAAAAAAAACCATTTTACTTTATTATCTATGTATAAAAAATACTAATATGTGTGATTTTTTATTTAATAAAAAAATTTAAAATTATGCCCCAATGAGTTTTGTCCCGTGTGTATGAGAAAATTCCATAATATGTGGAAAGACTATAAAGGCAAAGTGAAGAGGGACCACTGGGTACCAAATGTGGGTTCCCCATACATTCTGGAAAAAGTCCCAAGAGGTGTCCTCCCGGCTCAGTGGTGTGACTTAGTTTCATATTGGTCTATTGAGGGTTTTTCGGTTTGTATATTTTTTTTGGTATATATATTTTCAAGAATGTGTGATTTGTTTGAAATTTTAATGAATTGAATGTAGGAGGTGTCTGCATGCCATTCTGAGAATCGAGCGTTGCAGGTACCACCTCATAGGCTCGGGACTCATCATGTGTCTCAGATCTGACATGAGGTATTTATTATTCATTTTTAAATTTATTAATTAATATGGTTTTTTGTTTATATTCTATTCATATACAGTTGCGGGAGCAAGGTGCACCGACTGATAAAATGTCGTTGTGGATGAGGAATCGTGATCGCAATGATCCAGAGGCTGCAACATTTATAGTAAGTGCTTGTACTTACCAATACTTACATAAATCTGTATATTAACATATATATCTATATATATTTAAATATTTCACAGGCTCAATTTGAAGCTAAGTTAGAACATCTACCAGATGACTAGCGACAGCTTCCCATGAGAAGAGATGAGATCTTTAATCGCATAATTGGTTGGGACGGGCATGGATATAGTTTGACCTATGGAATAGGGATTCCTCGTTCTGTAGTGTCATGTGCTGCGGTTGTCAGTCCTGTCGTAGCTCATATGACACAACAGTTGTCAGATTTTGAGCCACGGATGCACGCTTCCGAGGAGGTAAATGCGAAATTGACCGCTCAGGTTAGAGCACTGTGGGAATATGTGCGTCCAGGTGATGGTGCAGGGGATCATATGATGTAGGTTTATACTTTATTTATTTATTTATTTTATATTATTTTTGTTATGAAAATATTCATAATGTTTATTTGTTGTAGGACCATGGCCCACCGGATGGAGGTAGCAGTCATGACCACGCATGACGCATTATATTCATGAGGTGTGTTTCTGTTTATACTAGTGTGGTTTTTATTGATGTTTAGGTTGGGTTTATAGTGATATTTTTTGTGATTTGGGGGTATCATGTGTGTTTTTTCCTAATGAAATGTTTGTGGGAACAAATTGAGAAGTAACCATGAAACTGATTAATGATTTGGATATTTTTTGTTCATTTAATTCTTTAATGTATTAAATTGCATGTTTTGTGATAGTTTTGAAGAAACCATGGGATTCCAAATATAAACCATGAAACTTTTTTTGATTATTGAGCTCAGGTTCACTATTTGTAGTCCCCAAACAGCCCCCCCCCCCCCCCCCTTCGCACCCCGGACAGCTCACCCCGCCCCTGAATAGCCACCACCCCCCACCCCCGGACAACACCTCGCACCCCGGCTAGCCCCCCCCACCCCCGGACAACCCCCCCCCCCCCCCCCCCCACCCTCAGACAGCACCCCCACCCCCGAACAGACCCCCTGCACCCCCGAACAGCCCCCCCCCCCCCCCCCCCCGCACCCCCCGGACAGCCCGCCCCACCCCCGGATACCCCCCCCCCCCACCAATTGTTCAATTATACAGTAGACCAATTGGAAATTAGACTGTTAGGCTATTAGGGAAATTGGCCAGTTGGCCAATTGTTCAGTTGGATGTTAGAAAAAATGGCCATTAGTCCATTATGCCATTAAGACCAAAATGGCGTGTCATAGTCGAATTCAGAGAAAACATTCTCTAAATGACCTCAAACCACACGAAAACTATAGAAATATTATTCGTGACATTTGGAGGAGACGGCACGTCCATCGGACATGCAGTGTGCGCGGTACGACCGAATGTGTCGTTTTTAGCAGTTCGGCGCGCTCTAAAAGGGCACGTTGGGTGTTCAAAGCCACAAAAATGACCTCGGAATGCCATGAAATCATAATACAACAACCGTGGTGTGAATTTCAAAATGTTCGGGTAGACGACACGTCAATCGGAGATGCCGTTTGACCGCGGTGACTGGAAATGTGTTTCAGGAGTCATAAAAGACCAAAATGGTGTGCCACGGTCAAATTCAGACAAAACGTGATCCTAATGATCTAAAACAACACGAAAACGATAGTAATATTATTAGTGACATGTCGTAGGAGACGGAACATCCATTGGAAGTGCGGTGCGCGCGGTATGGCCGAATGTGTTGTTTTCAGCAGTTCGATGTGCTCTAAAAGGGAATGTTGGGTGGTCAAAACCACCCGAACGACCTCAGAATTCCATGAAATCATACTAAAACAACCGCGGTGTCAATTTTGAAATGGTCAGGTAGACGGTACATCATTTAGAGGTTCTGTTTGACTGTGGTGACCAGAAACACGTTTCTGGAGTCATAAAAGACCAAAACGGCGTGTCACGGTTGAATTCAGAGAAAACATGCTCTGAATGACCTGAAACCACACAAAACGATAGAAATATTATTTCTGACATGTAAGAGTAGATAAAATGTCTTTCGGACATGTGGTGTGCGTGGTACGACCGAAAGTGTCATTTTCAACAGTTCGGCGCGCTCTAAAAGGGTGCGTTGGGTGGTCAAAACCACCCGAACGACCTCATAATGCCATGAAATCATACGAAAAAAACCACAGTGTGAATTTTGAAATGGTCAGGTAGACGGAACATCATTCGGAGGTGTCGTTTGACCGCGGTGACCGGAAATGCGTTTCTGGAGTCATAGAAGACCAAAACGGCATGTCACGGTTGAATTCAGAGCAAACGTGCTTCGAATGACTTGAAACCACAAGAAAATTATAGGAATATTATTCTTGACATGTAGGAGGAGATGGCACGTCCACCGGACTTGCAGTTCATGTGGTACGACCGAATGAGTCATTCTCAACAGTTCAGTGCGCTCTAAAAGGGCGCGTTGGGTGGTCAAAACCACCAGAACAACCTCTAAATGCCATGAAATCATAGGACAACAACCGTGGTGTGAATTGTGAAATTTTTGGGAAGACGGCACGTCAATCGGAGGAGTCGTTTGACCGTGGTGACCGGAAACGCGTTTCCAGAGTCATAAAAGACCAAAACGGCGTGTCACGATCGAATTCTGAGAAAACATGCTCCGAATGACCTGAAACCCCACGAAAATGATAGGCATATTATTCATGACATTTAGTAGGAGACATCAGGTCCATCGGACATGTAGTGCCCACGGTACGACCGAATGTGTCATTTTCAGCAGTTCGGCGCGCTCTAAAAGGGCGCGTTGGGTGGTCAAAACCACCCGAACGACCTCGGAATGACATTAAATCATACGAAAACAACCACGGTATGAATTATGAAATGTTCAGGTAGACCGAATGTCAATCAGAGGTGCCATTTGACCGCAATGATCGGAAACGCGTTTCCGGAGTCATAAAAGACCAAAACAGCGTGTCACGGTCGAATTTAGAGCAATAGTGCTCCGAATGACCTGAAACCACACAAAAACTATATTAATATTATTCATGACATGTAGGAGGAGACGGTATGTCCATCAGACATGTGGTGCATGCGGTACGACCGAATGTGTCGTTTTCAGTAGTTCAAAACCACCCGAACGGCCTCGGAATTCCATGAAATCATACAAAAACAACCGTGATGTGAATTGTAAAATGTTCAGGCAGACAGAACATCATTCGAAGGTTTTGTTTGACCTCAGTGACCGGAAATGCGTTTCTGGAGTCATAAAAGACCAAAACAGCGTCTCATAGTCGAATTCAGAACAAACGTGCTCCGAATGACCTGAAACCACACAAAAACGACAAGAATATTATTCGTGACATGTAGGAGGCAACATCACATCCATCAGATGTGCGTTGCGCACGGTACGACTGAATGTGTCATTTTCAGCAGTTCGGCGCGCTCTAAAAGGGCGCGTTGGGTGGTCAAAACCACCCAAACGACCTCGGAATGCCATGAAATCATACGAAAAAAACTACGGTGTGAATTGTGAAATGATCGGGCAGAAGGTACGTCAATCAGAGGTGTCGTTTGATCGCGGTGACTGGAAATGCGTTTTCAGAGTCATAAAAGACCAAAACATCATGTCACGATCGAAATTTAAATAAAACGTGCTCCGAATGACCTAAAACCACATGAAAACAATAGGAATATTATTCATGACCTATAGGAGGAGACGACACGTCCATCGGACGTGCGGTACGCATGGTACGACCGAATGTGTCGTTTTCCGCGGTTCGACATGCTCTAAAAGGGCGCGTTGGGCGGTCAAAACCACCCGAATGATCTCGTAATGACATGAAATCATACAAAAACAACCACGATGTAAATTGTAAAATGTTCGGGTAGACATAACGTCAATCAGAGGTGTCGTTTGAACTCGGTGACTGGAAACGCATTTCCGGAGTCATAAAAGATCAAAACGGCGTGTCACGGTCGAATTTAGAGAAATAGTGCTCTGAATGACCTGAAACCACACACAAATGATAGGAATATTATTCATGACATGTAGTAGAGGATGACACATCCATCGGACGTGCAGTGCGCGCGGTATGACTGAATGTGTCGTTTTCAGCAGTTCGGCGCGCTCTAAAAGGGTGTGTTGGGTGGTCAAAACTACCCGAACGACCTCGGAATGCCATTAAATCATACGAAAACAATCGTGGTGTGAATTTTAAAATGTTCGGGAAGACAGAACGTCATTCGGAGGTTCTGTTTGACCGCGGTAACCAAAAATGCGTTTCCGGAGTCAAAAAAGACCAAAACGGTGTGTAATAGTCGAATTCAGAAAAAACGTGCTATGAATGACCTCAAACCACACGAAAATGATAGGAATATTATTCGTGACATATTGGAGGAGACAACATATCCATCAGACATGCGGTGCACGTGTTACGACCGAATGTGTCATTTTCAGCAGTTCGGCACGCTCTAAAAGGGCGCGTTGGGTGGTCAAAACCACCAGAACGACCTCGGAATGCCATGATATCATACGAAAACAACATTTTGTGAATTTTAAAATTTTTGGGTAGACTGCACGTCATTCGGAGGTGTCGTTTGACTGTGGTGACCGTAAACACATTTCTGGAGTCATAAAAGACCAAAACGGCGTGTCACGGTCGAATTCAGAGCAAACGTGGTCCGAATGACCTGAAACCACACGAAAATGATAGGAATGTTATTTTTGACATGTAGGAGGATAAGTAACATCCATCATACATGCGGTGCGCATGGTACGACTGAATGTGTCATTTTTAGTAGTTCAGCGTGCTCTAAAAGGGCGCGTTGGGTGGTCAAAACCACCCGAATGACCTCAGAATGCGATGAAATCATACGACAAAAACTGCGGTGTAAATTTTAAAATGTTCAGGAATACGGAACATCATTCGGAGGTTTCGTTTGACTGTAGTGACCAGAAACACATTTTCGGAGTCATAAAAGACCAAAACGGCGTGTCACGGTCAAATTTAGAGCAAAAATGCTCAGAATGACCTGAAACCACATGAAAATGATAGGAATATTATTTGTGACATGTAGGAGTAGACGGAACCTCCATCGAATGTGCGGTGCGTGCAAAAAACATTCCTTTTTAGAAAACAAAAAACATTCAGAAACTAAATCAAAGACTCTAAAACAAGAAAAAAAATTCTAAAATGATAACATTTCTTAAATTGGGGGTTTAAAATTATTATAGCACCCATGAGATATCAGATTTCATTTTATCATATGTATATAATAAATGAATAAATATGTCAAATATATGTTTGTTTTTTTTAGTTGTTTTCTTTGTATCTTATTGTTGGTTTCTAAAGCAGATGGTTGTGGGTCGTTGAAGCACGTCTATCATTTATTGTTTATGATGATCTTGATGTTTATGGTGTTTGGATTTGTTTTCCATTTTTTATGATTTATATGGTGTTTTTTTATTCTGTACCATGAGTTTTTTTAAAAAAAATATATTTCCAGTTTAGTGACCACTAATGGCGGTCGTTGTAGGCTGGCATTTCGGCCAGCCTCAGTGACCACCAATGGTGGTCGCTGTAGGCCAACATTTCGGCAGCCTTCAGTGACCGCCAATGACGGTCGCTGTAGGCTGGCATTTCGGCCAGCTTGAGCGACTGCCAATGGTGGTCGCTGTAGGTCTAAAACATCAGGAAAAAAGCGACCGCCATTGGCAGTCATTGTGCGGTCTGTAGAGGCCTATAGCGACCACCAATGGCGGTCCCCATAGGCCTAATTTTTAGTAGTGTACTGCTCACGCGTTTACTGAACTTACCCGAAAAAAAGTTTGGAAAATTTTTAACAGTCACCCTCAACTCGCATCGGTTGAGGTTAGGCTATGTCTAAGTGAAACAAGACCAAAATAATCCAACAGTACTCTCATATTTCCAATCCGATTTACCGTTTAAAAGTTATGGATTTTAAAATAAAATAATTTTCACTTAATTATTTTATTTATAGCCAAAAACTAACTTTAATCGGTGGTCCACGCCAGCCAATATTAGTATCTTCTTAAAGAAAGCATAGCCTCACAAGTTCAGTGGTGGTCTTGGATTTTTAATCTGAGTTACCTTTTTTGATTTATAGGCATTTAAAAAATAAAATAACTTTATTTAGTTATTTTATTTACGGTTATTCAATTTTTGGGTTTTCTCACAGGAGGCCCATGCCGACTAAACTTAAGTCATGCTTGGGGTAAACTCGCCATCCTAAGCAGAAAGGTACCCTCAGGTTTTTAATCTAGAAAAACGTTTAAGATTTATTCCACTTTTTTCAAGAAAACTACTTACACGCGTTAATTAAACCTTAACAAAACTTCGACAGATTATTTTGGGCACTTCGGGCCTCAGAATCACGCGCTGTCAGATTTCACAGTCTCGAAATAATTCCATGTAATTAAAAAATATACATAAATTCTAGGACATTACATTCTCTCCACCTTAGGGATTTACATCCCTAAAAGCCATAATAATAGAAAAACAACCAAAAGAGGGTATTGAGCACAAATCTGAGCCTCCTGCTCCCATGTGCTCTCCTGGAGGTTCTTGTGCTGCCAGTATATGCGTAATAGAGGTATTGACTACCCATGAAGGACCCACTCCTATCAATTTTCAATCTCCACTAGAACATCTGTAAACATCACCCCATCATTAAATTCCAACTCGCCTTGGTCGATGATGTGGGATGGGTCATGCACGTATCTCCTCTGATAGGATACGTGGAAGAAGTCATGCACCCTCTCCAACTGTGGTGGAATAGCCAAGTGGTATTCTACCTCACCTATCCTCTGAAGTATCAGAAAAGGACTGATAAACCTCGATGATAATTTGTCGCCTCATCCAAATCTTCGTAGTCCCTGTCGAGAAGAGACTCTCAAGAATACGTGTTCCCCCTCCTAGAACTCCAAGGGTCTCTATATCTTGTCAGCATAAGACTTCTGCCAACTCTGGGAAGACTTTACTTGCTGAAAAGTGAGACATCGTGATACAAACTCTGCCACTCCTTCCTTCATCTCGGGCCATCAGCACTGATGTCGGAGGTCCTAATACATCTTCACCACACAATTATGTACCATCAGATGGGACGTGTGAAACTCCCTCAACAACTCCTCCCAAAGTGCCACAAGTACCATGGTACATCCTCGGAAGAGGACGACGTGCTCCCCACCTTCAAAAAATCTATCAGGTGCATGCCCTGAGGATATATAAGCACGTCGAGCCTCACAGTAAAATCCCCCAAGATGCGCCTCCCTAACTCGCTAAAAGAGCGGGGGAGTGTCTGTCAGAGACTGAAGATAAGCTTCTCCATATCTATCCATGAAGGATATCTGCAACACAGCTAGCTGCTTTGTCGCCTCACTCAGCAACTGTAGAACAGACCTCCTGCTGAGTGCATTTGCTACCACTTTCCCTTTCCCAAGATTATATACTATCTCAAAGTCATAGTCCTGGAGGAAATCTAGCCATTGTTTTTGTCTTAGGTTCAAGTCCTTCTGAGAGAATATATACCTGAGACTCTTGTGATTAGAGTAGACTGTAAAACGTTCGTCGATCAAGTAGTGTCGCCACATATTTAGCGCAAAGACCATTGCTGCTAACTCTAATTCATTGGTGGCATAGTTCTACTTGTCAATCTCTATATCAGCTTATGAAAGATTTTCTAACAATTCTCCACCCACAGGAAAGGCTCCCCCTTTTTCTTCAAAGCTGACAAGGGTGTCATTGTCCTGGAGAAGTCAAGTACAAACCTCTGGTAGTACCTAGCCAAAGCAGACATCCCTCTCCCTTCAGGGACGTAATCCTGGAAACATCTTTTGAAAATATGTCCTCATACTATGCCACTCCTATTTGGAACTAAAAACTCAAAACTCCTGCTACCACGAGGGTAAGTTTTTCCAACTCAAGAGTGATCGGCTGCACCCTCATATGCATGAGTTTATCCTGTGCTTCCTGGGTTTCCTTTTTCACCAACCAAAGAAAATCTTATTCCAATGTTTTAGATAAAACACAACCTTTTTTCCTAATATAGTCAATCTGAGTATGAACCGTGGATGCCCAGTCCATACCCAAACTAACATCGTAAGGCCTCGACGCTCCCACCAAGAGGTTCCAACCGAAACTCTTGCCTCAAGGGTCAGATCACACTATCGTCGTAATTGTGATTATCGAGTATCCTCCCAAAGGTATCTCCAGACATGAGGGTCAAGTCAATGGTTCACTACAACAAAACCGTTGTTTAGCGGCGGTTGTTTAGCAGAGGTTCTAGGAACCGCCGTGAAACATTGTTTTTTTAACACCTGACCCTTCCCCCCACCCCGACCCTCCTTCCCCCGCGTCCCCAGCCCCCCGCTTCCCCCGCGACCCCGACCCCCCACGACCCCGGCGACCCTGCAACCCTGACCCCGGTGATCCCGGCGACCCAGCGACCCTCGGCCCCCCACGACCCCGGAAGCTGCACCATTTTCCCCTCTAGGTAGGGTTTTGTTTCTCCTTCTTTAGGTTTTTTGGTTTTCCAGTAGGTAGGTTTTTAGTATATAGTTTGGTATAATCTTCACATTAGTTTACAACCTCCTGGTCTCATGATTTTAAACTGTATGACATTTTTTCTAATTGCATTCAATTAAACATCATAAAAATCATCCCTCATCACATGAGTACTTTTTTTGCTAAAATAAAATGCAAGACAATTTTTCCTTTCTATGTGACCCATTACCAATATGAGATCTTCATCCATGTAATGTTATAATGTAGATTATTCCAAAATATATACTAATTGTATAGTTGAATATTTTATTTATATGGGAAAATGTATCTTATCTATTGGGTATTAGATATAGATCATCACCTTTTTACAATCCCATACAAGGATGAGATATTAAAATCCAAACCCCACTAAATGAGATCTTGATCAATATAGAAGTCTTTTCCACATGGTTGAAAAGTATATTAGAGAATTAATGCACATATTCCTCACATGTGATATAAATCTATGCAATGAATCATCTATAAATATAACTACAAGTTGGATTGACTCCCATCACATTAGGATATGTAGTGATATCTAGGTACCCTACCATGGAACCAACTACCATATTCCTTGTCAAAATATTATAATTACTATCACTTACATATGTGGTGAATCTATGTAGTAGATTTTTAAATGGTTTATATTATATATAGACCCATGATAAGAATAAAATTTCCCTTTCCTTTTATATGATTCATATCTTTGACAGAGGGATTTTCATTTCAATAACTATGTGTGGATTTATTCTCATTCTAAGGAAATACATGGTGACAATGATATTTATTTTCATAGGCATGACCACAAATACATAGTACATGTACTGCAAACATAAAAATTTTGAATTTACCCATGGGAAAAATATGCATCAATTGGGATCCCAACTGAAGTTGGATATGTCCTCCCCATTGATGTGTAAGTTGTTCTACCTTCCATGTCTAAGTTAAGTGACGTTGAACCTCATAAATTTTTTTTCAAATCTGTATGAACTTAAATTTTAACCCTTTTTCCTAATTAAAATTACATAAACTAAAAATCAAAATAGTCACAACTATTTGTTAGGTCTAAACCCTCTTAAATAAATCATTATAGGTGTAATGTTTCACTCCCACTAATTTTTTCCCTTTTATGGATTAGGAAAAATATTTCTTATAAGAATACTATCATAAAAATATCATGGGGTTCACTATGTGATCCTTGATAATTTATTCTTATTCCCCATAAAAGTTTCATCTTGGAAAAAGTTATATTGGATATCCCATCCCATTTTCAACTAGACTTAGGAAATTTTAATAGTACATTCTCCTCAATTAAAATACTACCTCTTCAAATCGAATATATCACTACATTAAGTGATTTAATACACAGGATTCTCATGTTGCATTACATCACACAAGAAACAATTTCATTACATGGTGGAATAAAATATAATGTTTTAGAATTCTTTTTGAATATTTTTTTCTCTATGAAGCCAGTTCATAACTCTGATGTGTGATTCAACACTGATAAATTTCCCAAGTTGATATACTACTCTTAGGATCCCTTAAACTTGATTTAATCAATAATTTTTTCTATATTCATATAAAACTTGGTTTTGGATGTTGATTTATTTGGAGATAACCTATTAGGATTTGATACTGAATATCACACCTTTCCTCGAAGCATATAAAGTTATCCCTATGGGATATTTCAGTCATGGAAGATAGTTCCACCTAAACCACATAATCAATCAATGGACTGATTGAGAAAATATCCAACCTACTACCATTATATTCTATTGAATGAGAATGGTATTAGTATTCCACTATTTGTAATGGTCATTCTTCACCAGTCGGTCTCTATTTCTTATTGACTCGGGCATTCATAATGTATGTTTTAAACCTTCCAAAATCATTCTATTCAATGTGATTGTTGTACCCTGAAGTTTAAACATTTGAGAATCATTTTAAAAGTTAAATAAATTATGAAATTATATTCTTATTTACCTTCCAATTTGGATATGAATCTCTTTTGGATACCCCAAATACATAACATTAGATTCTCCTTTTGTAATGTCTTATCAAAACCATGGTCCTTTTCATAGGATATTAAACTTTGTGACACAATGGTCTAAACATCATGACCATAAAATTAATGTCCCCCTCCAAGGTATTATATGATACTAATAATCCTTAATTCAAATTAGGTTGTGTTTTGGAATATCTATGAAGACTAACCAATCATTGGTTCTATGTTTTTATATATATAAATGTTAGCAGCTACAGGTCTAAGAACCATGACCATAAAATATCTGAGTCATGTCCTAAGGATATATGCATATGTGTGTCAGGATCTACATCCATATCATATTTTTATTCCTCTCTTATATCGCTATATATATCACATAATTTTTTTCAAGGATACATTCCCCTAAACTCTATACATAGATTGGTCTATGAACAATGAAATTAAACATAGTGTGAATATCCATGAGATTGTTTATATGATCATTGGGATCACAATTCATGTAATTCTCTCATTTCAATTGTTTTATAATATTCCACACCCGCCTATTATATCCATGATATATGAGATTAAAAGACACTAATATTTTTTCAATACATCTGATACTAAAATAAAATAAAAATATTTTTATTTTTTTTACATTAAAATATGTGCACAACACCTCATGGTTTTCTGCAATAATGAAATTAGGCACCAAACTCACATCATTTTATTCAACAAATTTCAAAATTCCAACCACCTCACATTCAATTAAAAATGAATTTCCATAAAAATATAAAAATTGGACTAACATTAAATAATTTAAAATACTAATTGAAAGATACATAGCACTAACTATGTTAGAAAAATACAATAAGAACCTAGGGAAATATTTGAGTCCCCCCTACTATAAATGCACATTAAAAAACATATGAAAAGTATGATAATTCAATAAAAATGATAAATCCATAAAGAGTTTCAAGTTAAACCCCTAAAAAGTGTATCTTTCTATAAATTCGTTTTTGTTCCCACTAGAACCTACATTTAATGTCTCATGAAAAATTTACGGTGAAAATAAATAATAAAAATCACATAGGGACAACCAATAAACCATAGAAAAAATAGGGATATAGTCACTAGGCCACTCAAACATGGATAGTGTTAGATCACAAATTTTATACTCATGAACAACCTAAGGGTACTGTTTCCTCATTACATGGGAAAAAATTTCTTGATATATAGTAAATTCTACATTACCTCAATCTAGTTATTGTATAATAACTTTATTAGCTATAAATATGTACATGAGAGTCAGATAAATAAAATATCTCAATATAAACTTGTTCCTATACCCATAAATCCATGGTATGTTAATGATATCCCCTATCATACATAGGATATATTTCTACATGATATATTTCACCATAGGCTTATTCATCAATGTACTTATATTTAAAATTCAGTCCTTTAATGATTGAGCATGATCTATATAGTAGTCCCTTTATCATAACTACAAAGATCATGATTCCTACTCTTATAGTATACATAGATAAATCTAGATATCCTATCTTGTATCAACCTATAAATCTAATTTAAGTATTTAATTGATATAGTTCATTTAGATGTTATTGTTGTCCACTATAATTTTCAAAAAGGATTATTTAGTTCTTATTCTGACCTAGAATACGTGTTGATTTGTCGATGTTAAATCATTTTCAATCTCAGACACCATAATAGGATTCATGAATCACTATCTTCCTTCATTAAGTGTTTTTCAAGGGTCAGTGGAAGCAGTTAGGTAGTTGGAACAAATAGAGGTGATCCTCAATTATCTTAGGGAACCTGATACTTTGTGTGTGACAATTTTTTAGAACTGGATTTATAGTTTCAGTAGAGTCTTGTGGGAGTCAGTGGTACCTTCTTAACTTCATGAATGTATGAATTGGAATCTCATCAAGATTGATTTATTTAATGGTTATTTCCTAAGGGAATAAATGTATAGAAATAGACTGAGCTCATGAGACTTTTTATTGGTGACAGATCGGTATGGGAGTATGTCAATAACCCTTCAAGGTTTGTTATATATTCTCAAAAGATAAGGGTCATCAATTATGAGAAAGATCATTTCTTTGGTGATGGTCTTCACCCAGACCTTGGTACAACTCTACTTTCTTTGGGCATAACATCCATTTTGGAGGTTGTCACTAGGGACATGTGAATGGAAGCTAAATATTCTTGTAAATTGATGGTTGTTCATTCCTTAGTTTTATCAGGTATGCAAAAAATTAATAGTGGGAATGAAGAGAATCCAATGTGCAAGGAGTAGAGGCAGGATGAACCATAACATGATGAAAAGGCCTATTCTTATAGAAAGAGTTCATCCATTTTGTGCTTCCAGTTTAGGGACATTGAAGAATTTTGGGACCCATTTCTTGATATATCCTTGAATTTTTCTCTATTATGGAAATTTTTTTCATCATTATTTGTTTTTGATGATGGGGTTATAGAAGATGTCTCATGTTTGATTCCTTGTTTTTTGTGTAGGCAAATTGTGATATACATGGATAAAAGTTGGATCACATTACCGAGGAACACACCTCAGTATGTTAAGGGTTTGAATTAGTTTTTAGATTTTTCAATTTCTAATCGATTCGTTGAAGGGAGAATAAAATGTACATGTCCTACATGTAAATTTAGAACATGGTTGAAGAGAGATGAGGTTTATTAACATTTAATACTGAAGAAATTCCCTAATTAATTTTTTTTTTTTTTTTTGATTTGGCATGGAGAATCGAACGTTACAGAAAGATTGAGCACTGATGTTAATCCGTATAATGAGGTCCCAAGTTCATCGACAATGGAAAATGAAATGCAAAACCTAATAAATGATGAATTCGGCACTGTAAGACACCACTATCAGCATCAAAACATATCAGAACTACCAGAAGAGGGTGGTACAAATTGCAACGTGACAAGTGATGTTTTTGAGACTATAACACAGGCAGATCAAGATTGTCACATATCATTGGATTCTCCTCTTGATTCTGTGGAGCCAAATGTAAGAGAAAACTTCACTGAGGAAAATGTGTTTCATGATTTAGTTGATGATGGAAATCAAGAGTTGTATAGTGGGTGTTTGAAATATTCAAAGCTTTCATTTTTTCTGAAGTTGTACCATATCAAATGTCTATGTGGAATTACAAATAAGGCAATGTCCATGATATTGGAATTGATTCGTGATGCATTTCTTGAAGCAAAAATCTCAAGAATATTTTTATGATATGAAAAAAGTTGTTAACAATCTTGGTCTGAATTATACAAAAATACATGCGTGTCCCAATGATTGTATACTTTATTGGGGAGAGGATTTAAGTAGACAGAATTGCAAGAAATGTTCTTCTTCTATATGGCAGGCAAAGGGTGATTTTGGAAGTCTAAATGAACATAATTTCATGGAGAAGAAGAAAAGGAGCACACCTACAAGGGTTTGTGTAACTTTCCTTTGAAGCCTCGATTGCAAAGATTATTCATGTCATTGAAAACTGCTGAACACATGAAGTGGCATTCTGTAGATAATAACAATGATGGGTTAATGAGACATCCATGAGATTCCCAATTGTGGTAGACATTTGATTCATTACATCTCGATTTCTCAGCTGATCCTAGAAATGTTCGATTGGGATTGGTTGTCGATGGATTCAACCCATTTGGGACTTTGAGTACCAATTATAGCATTTGTCCAATTTTTTTGATCTCTTATAATCTCCCTCCGTGGATGTGTATTCAACAAACATATTTTATCCTTTCGATGATTATTCCTAGAAAACAAATTCCAAGAAATGATATTGATGTATACTTGCATCCTTTGATTGAAGAATTGCAGGAGTTATGGAGCAACGGTGATGAGACATTTGATACTTCTTCTAAAACAATGTTCAAAATGCTTGCTGGTTTAATGTGGACCATTAGTGACTTCCCTGGGCTTGGGAATTTATTTGGTTGGAACACTTACATGGGTTTGGCTTGTCCCGTTTGTAACTTTGATTTTGAGCCCAAATGGCTACCTCACAGTAGAAAATGGTGCTACTTGTGTCATCAAAGATTTCTCGATGCATCTCATAGATTTCGGCTGAATAGATCAAAATTTAAGGGTTCCATTGATCATAGACCACCTCCAAAGTTGTTAAATGGTTTTGAAATATTGGAAGAACTTGAAAATGTTGAAACAGGATTTGGTAAGGTTCATCATTTGAATGATAGCGGAAAACGGGTCCGAAGTGCATCGTCAAGTGAAACCGGAACGCAACAATGGAAGAAAAAAAGTATATTCTTCAAACTTCCGTATTGGGAATTTAATTTGTTGAGGAATAATCTTGATGTGATTCATATTGAGAATAATGTATGTGACAATTTGATTTTCACATTTCTTAATGAGCATGGAAAGTCTAGGGATCATCTCAATGCTCACAAAGAATTACAAGCAATGAACATAAAATGCGATCTCTGGCCTGATGAGAATGGAAAGTATCCTCCGGCAATTTTTGCAATGAAAAATAGGGATAAAGATACATTTCTTCGAATGTTAAATAATGTTAAGGTATCTGATGGGTATTCAATTAACATCTCGAGGTATGTTGACTTGAAGAATCGTAAGTTACATGGATTGAAAAGCCACGATCACATATTTTGTTACAACAGTTACTACCATTGGCATTGCGTACATTATTACCTGAAAAAATTACTGCTATTGTACTCCAGTTCTGCACATTTTTCAAAAAACAATGTGAGAAATCTCTACATCCATTTCATATTGACAACCTCCAGGAGAGGTTTTTATTAACCCTTTGCGCAATGTAGATGATCTTTCCTCCATCCTTTTTTACTGTAATGATGCATTTAACTGTGCATTTGGTTGAGGAAGCTAAATTAGGAGGCCCCGTTTATTATCGATGGATGTATCCAATTGAGAGGTACTTTATTTATATGATTTCTAGTTAAGTAAACAATTTTTGGTACTTAATTAAATGCATAATATGTTTATTTTATTTCACAGATATCTTGGGCATTTGAAATCATACATCAGAAATAAAGCTAAACCAGAAGGCTCAATTGCTGAAGGCTATGTGGCTGAGGAGTGTCTTACCTTTTGTTCTTGATACTTGGATGATATTGAGACAAGATTTAATCGAGTTGGATGTGTTGACGACACATCGACTCAATCTCAAATACATCAGAAATCCAAAATATTTCATGCTATTGGTCGATCAGTTGGGAGGACCTCAAATGTGACACTGACTGAATTGGAATTATTACAGGCACATAGATATGTGCTGCTGAATAGTGAAATTGAAGATTCATTTATTAAAGAGTTTAGGATACAAACAAAGATAAGAATGATAGGCCGAACACGAAATTAGAAAGATATAACGAAAGCTGTTAATAAAGAGCTTGTAGAATGGTTTGCACGACGTGTAAGTTCATAAATATTGAAATAAATATGAATATTAGTTTGACAAATACATTTTGTAAATCTAATAAAGTATATTTCTTTTTTCAGATCATGAATACTGATACTTGAGTAGAGGTGTCAGAAGATTTGAAGTTTCTTGCTAGAGGTCCTCTAAAAGAAGTTAGAAAGTTCGACACTTATAATGTGAATGGCTTTAGATTTCGTACATTCGATCGAGAAGTGGGTTTGAGAACACAGAATAGTGGTATATTTACATTTTCTGAAGTGTAATACTATGGAAAGCTGGTGATATTATTTAATTAAACTACCACATACATTTTTTGGTTGTTTTATTCAAATGAAAATGGGTCGATATTATCAGAGGCATTAAAAGAGATTCCTTGCAATTTACTTCTGTGAACTTCTCTCGCTTGATGGATGTTGGTGATCATGAACTGCATGATCCATATATCTTAGAATCGCAAGAAAAAATGGTATATTATGTTAATGATGTTTCCAATGAAGGGTGGATTGTAGTTGCTCACGTAATACAAAGATATTTGTATGATATGGGTGATGAAGTGGAAAATTTGACCTCTGAAATTGAATTTAATCAGCAACAGGAAGCAGAATTATTTGTCCATCATGATATTGAAAATATTATTCTAGAAAGGATGAATGAAGTAGATGAAGCAATGGAGCAGGAAACGGACATGATTGAAGGTGAAAATGATTGTATGTACAATTATTTATTTATTCAGCAACCACTTGTTTCATTTCTACAGTCATTCATTATCATTGTTATACATATTTTGTCTATTAGTAATCCATCTGTTATTATTTTTATTTTTATTTTCTGCATAATTTTTTTTGAAATATATATTCTGAACTTAATTTTATTTGATTAAATGACAGGAATGCCAAGGAAGAAGCGTTACATTATTTCATCCAGTTCTGTGACAGATGACTATCCATCTGCCTCCCTCCCCACGACATCTGATTCACCAGCTGCTGACACCCCTGCACCATCTCTCACACCATCTGTGGATGTCCCAGTAGAGGCTGAGTCCTCGACTCCCCCTTCAGGAGCCTCAGCAGTGGGGCAGTGACGCACCCCTTCCATCTCATCCCGGACATACTGGAGTGTCACTATCATAGGTACAAATTTTAATTAAATAAATTTATTGCATTTTGTTTATACTAGTTGTTTTCTCATTGAAGATGACAAAAATGCAACCGTGGAGAAAAAAATAAAAAGTTCAGATGTTTGGAATCTGAATGGCGAGAAGATTATTGTGTCATTTGATTCTTACGGGGTCCCTACGGATGATGCCATGGGGTTTCTTGGCCAGATTCTAGGCCAGCTGGCAGCGGAGCCCATTTCCCTTACCATTTCATATGATGATTGGAGACATATTCCTCCAAGATGGAAAAATGAATTGTTTGATTCTCAAATCAAGGTAAATTTATCACATTATGGTTTAATTGAATTTCATGTTACTAATATGTTCAAAATGAATTTCTATATACAGATGTTCTTCCACTTTACCGTTGCTGATGTGATAGCACGGAAGTGGACGTTGAAAAATCTAGGTAAGAAGTGGAAAGATTTTAAATGGAGATTGTGGTGTGATGTCAACGATGATTTGTTGACCGCGCTGCAAATGTATGAGAAGCTACCCAGTGGGGTATCGAAAGAGCAGTGGAAAATGTTTGTTGACAGGCATCGAGATCAGAAGCGGATGGTGTTGAAATATATATATTATTATATTATCCTCATTTTACATTTATACATGTATATGAAAAGGACATGAAATTCAATACATCAGTATTAAATTGCATTTTATTTATTTCAGGATCTATCAAGACAGAATGCGTCAAACCGAGCAAAGCAAGTCATCCCGAACACTGCGGGCTCAAAACGTTTTTCTAGAAATAGAAGTACATTGGTAATCTTTTAATTAGTTTAAATATTTATAAGACAATATTATCTGTTTAATATATTGAATTGTTGATTTATCTTTGATTAACGCAGTCATAGAGTTTAGGCCATGAAGCATCCAGAACTGAACTGTGGTTGGATGTTAACAAGAAATCAGATGGATGTTTTGTTAATGAGCCTGCTAAAGAAGTTGGGGTATGAAGTCAATTTTTTATCATAATAACTTATTATAAATTTTTTCTATGTTAATAGATATTGATATTTGATTTATAGGTCAAAATTAAAGAACTATGGGATGCCAATCCTGTGCATTCCTACTCTATCTCCCATGATGACCCGGTTGCTAAAGCCCTTGGGAAAGAGAATCCTGGGAGAGTGTGCGGGATGGGTTTGGGACCCATGCCATCTGAGGTTTTTAGCAGGACACCGAGGATAGCTACTGCATCTACTCCTAACTTTATTCAGCCCATACCCGGAGAAGCTAAGAAAGAGATTGTTTCTTTACGAAACACAGTTCACCAGCAGGGGGATCAGATATCTACATTGCAGAAAGAGTTGACTAAACTACGTCAGCAGATGAGAAGATATTCCCCTGGTGGGAGTGCATCGATTGGTGGTATGAAGGTAAATCATAGAAAATCAAAATCATTTAGTTTTCTAACTTTCATTTGTTTTAAGTTTTAATATAAATATGTAACCGTATTAAATTTTCAATATAATGTTCTTACAGGTGACAGCACAAAGTGTAAATGAAGGTAGAGAGGGTGACGATGCATCATTAGGCCCTGAGTAGTTGTACTATTGATGTGTTGAACAAAAATGGAAATAGTAGGTTTGTATATGTAACATTTGTGGCACATAGTTTCCACCACACATTTTCATGTCCTAAAATTTCTTTGATTTCTCGTGTTTCTTTTTATGAATTTTATTGATTCTTGATGTTTCTTTTTATGTCTTCATTTCTCGAGTGTGGTATACATCATTCCATTTAGGTCTGTGTTTGAATTGGTAGTCTAGATTTTGGATGACTAGGAGTTAAACCCATTGTTGTTGTGTTGAACAAATTGGGTCATTTCATAGTGATCAAGGGGATAGTGTTGTGGACACTTTAGTGAGGCCCATTGTTGAAATTGTCTAATTTAAGCATCAAAAGTATCTAAACATTCTCTAGATCTTCTAAAATTTCATGAGAATGTTCTGAATCAAGGGTGGTTCACTAAGATATAGGTGTTACTGAGGGGTGATAAATTAGCATAAGTCCATGAATATAGGCAAGAATACTTTATAAATTAAAATATAATCTCGAAGATGGATGTCAACTTGATGCACAATTGGTATGTCTTATAAAAATATGAATTTTAATAAAAGAACTTCTACTAAATAATTCAATATTAGGATGGTTACAATGGACCATTTCCAACCATAACTATTTTGATCATTGAACTATTACTGCATGACTTGTACTGCATTCCCAACACAATTTCCACTTAATCATGGTATGTCTGTTAATTATTACCTATCATTATATCCCTTAATTATTTATATTATGATTCTTAATTCCATTTTTTGATTCATTACAAGCTATCCGATCATGAAACTTTAATTACTGGAATTCCAGAACTTTCTTCCTTACCATTCATGACTATTCTTTGTACAACCACTCTCCCAAAGGTTACATTTTCCATGACATGTGTGATTCTCCCCACCATAGGATTTTAATATTCATCATTTTAATAAAAATAGGAATGTAATTCCCATGAAAAACACTCTATCCACCACTAAACGTGGTTTCTGGATGTGATTCAACATAATTATACCATGTTCCATCATGACAATCCATCCTTGGCATACGCTGAAGCCTCATCTGGAAATAATATTTCATCCTTGAACAACCTGTGGTTCACTTCCTACCACATAGATTTACATCATCCACTTAATAATAAATAGAAATGGTCTATTCATAATCACATGCATTATGCAATCCTCATTCCATGCGCACACATTCAATCAACATCAATAACTACATCTTGAACTTTAACCCATATTAATGATGTTATAAAACTCGATCCTCTTACATAGTCATCCGTAGAACTAGGATAAATTAGATTTTCTACTAAAAACTCTGGTCTACATCACTCACCACAACATAGTTAATACCTAGGTAACCTCACTCAGGGAGTGATCGGTTAACACAACCTTTTTAGATCCCACAACCCTAAACTAAGTATTTATGTGATAATACCGCTCAAGGTGTTACCTGTGATTTCATCCCTCAAACTCTCAGAGACTAGAAATATTTTCACAAAACACCACACAACTCTCTCCACCAAACATTAGTTAAATAAGAAATTTATATGATAATGAATACTAAATTGATGTTACATCAATGAAATGGGAACACCCATTTCATATAATTCATAGGACCAATGACACTGTGCATTCTTGGTATTTTCTAGCCTACTCAAAAAATCAAACCCAAGGGTCACGTTATCCTACATAACCATTTAACATGGATGATGACTTCTTGAGTCATACACCTTTTAAATTAAACTCACACAACTAACTAAACTAAATAACATTAGGTTGGAATGTCAGTTCCATTAATCTCAAGCATTAAAGATGCTCACAACACCTAGAAGTTTTACTTATCTCATGATCGCCTACCAACTTGGGGAATCATTCCACAACTAGAGTCCTACTCAATCCCAAAATACATAAAAAAACATTCTATGACCAAAAACTAAAAATATGCATCCAATGATGTTTAATATCTCCAAGGATGCTAGAAAAACTAGGTTAACCCCTCACATAACACGTGGAATCAACTCTAATTCTATGTTTATTCCTAAAAGGTCACTAGAATATCCCACCTAACCTATATTCCAACATAAAAAGATGTCAACTAAGACTCACTGGAAATATCCACATTATTATAAAATCTATATACCAATGTAACTCTAAAACTATTCCCACAATAGGATTTTTTATAACAATATATTTCTAATGTGTTATTTAAGCTATTTCATCAGTTCAAATTTATTATAAGTATTTAAGATGGTTTCTAGGCCACAAAACCAAAAAAATCATTATATAAATGGTTTGGTACTAATATAACTACTAATTCATCAATTATCAATTTTTATAAGTGGAGTGGAATCGCTATGGATGATCTATCCTAAGAAAGTGAAGTTTTAAGATTTAGTGGAATCCAGTTTGGGATGTTACAATGTTGTATCAATGGGGTTTTATCTTCATAGTATTTACTATTTAGGATACTGTATACATGATTTTGAGGAATGTGTTGGAACCTTTGATGGATATCTGAATGATGTGTTAATAATACTTTCTCTAATAGGAAGTCTTATTTTCCAGAGTTTCAGATTTTTGCTCTATTTTTAAATATTAAAGTTTTATATTATTTCTCATTGAGAGAAAAACATGTTTTTTGGATGTTGTGATTTATTCTAGATCATCAGATCTTGGTCATTGGTGGGAGGCCAGGGATGGTTTTTTCTGGTTTTATTTGTTTTTCAGGGCAGTGGTGCAGCAGAAACAAAGAATTATTTTTTTTATTCTGGGAAGATTTTCACGGCGGTTTTAACCACCGCGAAATGTATACTGGCGGCGGTTTAAACCGCCGATAAATTTAAAATAAAATTTAATTTTAGCGGCAGTTATAACCGCCGCTAAATAGGAGAATCGTGGCTGCCTCATTCTACGGCGGTTCCCGTGACTTTAGCGGCGGTTTTACGGCCGCTGGAATTTGATTTTATTCACGGTGGTTATAACCGCCACGAATAAAGTGATATCCAGGGCTCGTAAAACCACCGCTAAATTCAGGGAAACCACCTCAAAATGAGGAAGGGACGATGCTTTCCTGAAACCACCGCTAAATGTAAATAACCGCTGCTAATAGATTGTTGACGCCCTATTAGACGGTGGTTTCTGTAAATCGCCGCTAAACGACGATTCTGTTGTAGTGGTTTAACTGGAAACTCTAGGAATTAGACAAGATTTGTGGAAGGAAGAAATGATTGGTACCTATGTCTATCTATACGGTAGCTAGTAGTATACACAGACCGTACCTCTAATTATTCATGGAGTCCTTGGGTCACACCCCTTGACTGCATGCATCTACTCCCTTCCCCTATCCTCCAGCTCCCTGATCCTGGTGGGGACCACATTGAGGTGGTGGTTGTAACATGTCGAATTTTATACCACCTCATGATGCTCTCCTAGATCTACTTATACATTTTTTCCCTACAGATTCATCTGTCCCTATCACTTCCTCTTCTCGAAACATTTTACATGCCCAAGTCTCTGATCTTACATCAGTTTCCTGCTTTCATACTGCTAACATTCACTAGCTGTATTTGCTCAGCCGAAGAACATTCAACCACATAGGTTCTCTCTAGCACCCTAACATAAGTAGGAATGCATAGAGTATTAGTGTTTTCTTGGATGTCCCTAAACACATCTCACTCAAAGGTTTGAGCCCTAAAGCACTGATCATATTGTATTCATCGAGTACGTAGGATGGTTGGTATGCCTTGAGGAATACTCAGCTACTGATATTTCATCCTACTGAAGTTGTAGAAGCTCTAGGTAACTCTCATCCCTTAGCTCTTCAAGGTAAGAGACCTCCTTGTCTGAGGAAGGTTCTCAATCTTATCCACATAAAAATTCACTTTTTTGTAATATCAGGGTAATCTAAACCCTTTCATTGTCCTGATGAGCCACATAGAAGTCTCTCTACTAGGACCACCATCTGATCGAATGGTGCCCTAGCTAGATGGAATCTCGACCACCTCCTCAACCTAGTCCTTAGACGCCTATGAGCTAGGCTCACCTCAGAACCTGAGGGGTATCTGATGACAAAACACGTGTAGGGCACAAATCCTAAATGTTTCTTCTACCAGTACTATCAGTTGTAACTACTGACCAACAGGCAGTGATATAGCTGACACACAACCCGAAGGTACTATCTTGGGAAACGGTCCACATACCGAATCCTCATCACTATACAAACCATTCACATGGTCACTCACTAGAAAATAATAGAATCTAAGATCACCATATGCTCTACCAATGTCTCAACTAAGCGGAAAACTCTAGGCACAACCTTCAGCCAATCCTCAGCTGCCTGAGAATCTGTCTCGTGTCGAAACCTCTGAGGCCTCAGTCATTGGAACTCGTGCAACGAGCTAAGTTGGCATTCATCCTCTACTGGTGGGGATGGTTTAAATACTCTTCCAATGGGTAGTGGTGCTGCCGGTACAGCACCCAAAGGTTCTAACGCTATAAGAGGGCCCCGCACCGAGGCCTCATTGCTCGGTGGGTTGTCATCACATACTATCTCAGGAAACCTGGGTGGGTGTCTTGGTGTCATAATCCTAATAAGGAACAGGTGTTCCATGGTTATTAAGTTATACCTGGTGATATGAATCCAAATAAATCTAAAGAAAACTATTAAAAACACACACAATCAGTGTTTTCGTGCACTAAGTCAGAAATTAGAATTCAGGTTCCTGGTGTATGGATACGTCGGCCGCCGCACCAACACTGGACTTCCTGAACTAAAAACCACACTCATCACACTTAAAACTATTGCCACATAGAAATGATCAGAGTTCTAGTTATTTGGTAGAACCAAACTCCTGTGATACCAATTTTTCATGACCCGTCCCCCAGGGCTCATGTCATGACTACCCCAAAACCACCTTCTATAGGACAGGGGCTGGCGACTATCACCAAAAGGCATACTCCCTAAAATGGGAAGGCATTTCTTTTAAACCTGTACATACACATAAAAAAGAACGCAACAAGAAGCAACCACTAAGTAAATTGTTTTAGTAAAAAGAGTGTTAAAATTTAAGGGGCTAGAAAACAAGCCCAAATGAAAGTACGAGTACAATTCAAAAGTACAAACACAACTGAAAAGTAAAAAGCAGCTCCTGGATTGTAACAACCCAAAATTATGAATATTTTTTTTCCTAATTTTGTGTGTTATTTTATTTTATACTCAACAAAACTATATTCATTAATTAATGAAGTGAGTATAATTAAATGAGACGATTGGGTTTTGACTGTTATATGATCGTCGGTCAATATGACTGTTGATCAATATGACCGTTGGAAGCTAAACTCTTAACGTTACAATTTTTTTATAAATACAAGTGATCTTGGTTAATTAATACAGAAATAGGATTCGATGGCCTCATCCAGTAGACTCGGGCGGTTCAAATCCTATTTGATGGAACTGGGGAAGGAGGTATCACCACTGGGCTTTGCTCTGGACCAAGCCCAAGCCGAACTTCATCATCTGAAGCTTGAATGGAATCGCCTATGGAAGATATTCAAGTTGATAGAGGTCAATAATTGGGCAATGTTGGTCGAGTCTCCCTAATATTCTACCACCTTAGCACACCTTACACTTAGGTCATATGCTGTTATTATAAGGGGATATGTAACGAGACCTTAGCTTCTTTGTGTAATCCTTTGATATAAATAAAATTTTTATTTCTTCTTATGGTAAAGTTTGTGAATTTCAAATATCCAGATAAATATAGGATGTATATTATTAATGAATTTTGGAATAAAGGATTTTTTAAAATATTTATGTAAACCTAAAATATTTAATAATGTGTAATGATTTTAAAAAAAATGGTCTTATACAGTTATGTTCAGTAATAATTTTAGAGTCTAATAAGATCAACTTAATTTTTGATGAATATTTTATTATGAATAGTAATTTTATGCTTATGAATAGTAATATGACCAAATGGATTAGTAACCTCACTTAAGAAAGTATTAATATAATTTAGGCACCTTGATTAGGTAATGTGATTCAATAAAAATGTATAGGGACCTTCGTGATCATTTTTGGTGGTATAATATGAAAAGGTATATTATTGACTACACTTCAAGGTGCCTAGTATGTCAGCAAGTGAAGGCAGAGCGAAAAATTCCTAAATGAGTATTGCAACCACTACCCATACCATCATGGAACTGGGAAAATATCACTATGGACTTTGTCACTGGTCTCCCGAGAACTTCCAAAGGAAACAATGTGATATGGGTTATTGTGGATCATCTCACCAAGACTGCTCATTCTGTCTCCATTCGGGAAGATTTCTATCTTGATCAACTTGGCAGGATTTACGTAAAGGAAGTGGTAAGGTTGCATGGAGTTCCACTATCTATCGTATCTAGTCGTGATCCAAGGTTCACATCAAAATTCTGGATAAGTCTTCAACATGTTCTGAGCACTGAATTGAATTTCAGTATGGCCTAGCACCCCCAAACTGATGGTCAATCTAAAAGGACTATTCAAACACTCGAGGACATGCTGAGAATATGTTCAATGGAATTTAAAGGTGAATGGGATCAACATCTCCATTTAGTTGAGTTCTCTTAGAACAATATCTTCCACTCGAGCATTCAAATGGCACTTTATGAAGCTCTACATGGGAAGTGATGTAGAACTCCTACTTTTTGGGATGAAGTTGGTGAGATGAAGATTCTTGGGCCTAATCTTGTCTAAGAGATGACTAAAAAAGTCCATGCCATCGAGCAACACATTAAGGCTGCTAAGAGTCAGAAAAAGAGCTATGCTGACAACCGTTGAAGGGACTTAGAGTTCGATATTGGTGAAAAGTTCTTTCTTCTAATTTCACCTTGGAAGAGAGTCATGAGGTTTTGGAAGAAATGGAAGCCCAGACCTAGGTACATTGGACCCTATGAAATCCTTGATCGCGTAGGAGCAGTGGCTTATCGGCTTGTACTCCCTCCAAACCTATCACAAGTTCATGATGTCTTCCACGTATCCGTATTGAGGAAGTACATACCTGACCCTTCATATGTACTAAACCCAGAGGTGGTACAACTAGAACATGACCTCTCTAATGAGGAGCATCTGGCGGAGATCTTGGATCGTAGAGACAATGTTCTACACAAAAAAGACTACCCACCTTGTTATGGTGTTGTGGAGGAGCCACAAATGCGAAGAACCCACGTGGGAACTAGAGGAGTCTATGAGGAAGAAGTACCCACAACTTTTCTTTTTTGAGGGTATGAGTTAAAATTCCGGGGATGAAATTTCTTAAGGGGGGAAGAATGTAATGACCTGAAATTTTGAATAATTTTTGTTTCCTAATTTTGTGTTTTATTTTATTTTATACTCAACAAAACTATATTCTTTAATTAATGAAGTGAGTATAATTAAATGATACCATTGGGTTTTCACTATTATATGATCGTTGGTCAATATGAATGTTGGAATCTAAACTCTTAACATTACAATTTTTGTTTATAAATACAATTGATCTTGGTTAACTAATATAGAAATAGGATTTGATGGTCTCATCCAGTATACTCGGGCCATTCGAATCCCATCTAACAGAACATGGGAAGGATATAGTACCACTGGGCTTTACTCTGGACCAAGCCCAAGCCGAACTTCATCATCAGAAGCTTGAATGAAATCCCCTACATGAGAAGTTCAAGCTGATATAGGTTACTACTCAGGAAATGTTGTCCAAGTCGCCCCAATATTCTTCCACCTTAGCAGACCTTACACTTAGGTCCTATGCTAGTATTATAATGGGCTATGTAACGAGACCTTAACTACTTTGTGTAATCCTTTAATATAAATAAAAATTTTATTTCTTATTATGGTAAAGTTTGTGAATTTTAAATATCCAGATAAATATAGGATGTATATTATTGATGAATTTTGGAATAAAGGGTATTTTAAAATATTTATGTAAACCTTAAATATTTAATAATGGGTAATGATTTTCAAAAAATGGTCTTCTATAGTTATGTTCTATAATAAATTTAGCGTCTAATAAGATCAGCTTAATTTTTTATGAATAGTAAATTATGAATAATAATTTTATGCTTATGAATAGTAATATGACCAAATAGATTAGTAACCTCACTTAATAAAGTATTAATATAATTTAGGCACCTTGATTAGGTAATGTGATTCAATAAAATTAGTAAAAAAATGTTTCAGAAATTATTAGTTAAGTATTAGTTTTATTTCAGGTGAATGGTGTTTTTATTTAAAAAATAAATTAAAAATATTTAGAAAATTATTTTTATAAAATGGAGTTCATTTTTGAAATCAGATCATCGATATCTGGTTAAGGTGAATTTTTGGGATTTTTCTGAAACAGTTGAATTTTTAGTGAGTAGTGTTTTTACATAAATATTAAATATCTCATAATTAAAGAATTATTTTCATAAAATGGAGTTCATTTTTTAATTCTGATCATTTATATTAGGTCAAGGTGAATTTTTGGGATTTTTCTAAAATAGTTGAATTTTTGGTGAATAGTAAAAAAATACTGTTTTGAGTTTCTGGTGTTTAATGAAATAATTAATGATGTAATAAGTATTTAATCATTCTGGTAGACTTATAAATAGTAATATATTCTATGAGGTGTCCCAAGTGGACAATACCATGGTCAAATACCATGGTAAATCCCATGGTTTTTCCAATACCACTGATGAGGTGTCCCTTGGAAATTAATGACTTGTTCCCTCACTTATCCTATAAATACCAATCCATTCCCTCATTAATTTCATTTAAAAATCCTCCCCAACTAAGTTCTGGTCTCTTTACCTACCAAGGAGTCTCCCAAGGTTCCCTCAAGCCTCCCAAGGTCTCGACCTTCAAGCTTTCGAAGTTACTCTTCAAGGTAAGGGAATCTTTCACACTCCTCTTTTAAGCCATGACTTCGTTTATGTTGTGTCTTCTAGTTTCCATATATTTCTATTGAGGTTATGTTCTCATATGTTCTAATTATGGTCCATTTCATGTATAATTTTTTAGAGACCCTTTTTTACCTCATCAATTTATTTTCTGAATTTTTAAGTGACGCTGTTAGGCTACCAAATTTCTCGTAAAAGAAATTGCATCTTCTCTTTTCTTTCATGTTTCCTTTTCATGTGGTATGTCATTAAAATATCCATTCCATGATCTTATTATTTACCCATACTATATTATGAATTATTTTTGAGTGTGTGACTTTATTCTCCTCTCTTTTCAATGTTTTCTAAAACCGTGTTATATAGTCATTATGCTGCAGAAATTTCGCCTCAAAATTTCTATCTCTTTCTCTCCAAAAATTATCTTGTTTTATTTATGTGAATACCCAGACCTACTTCGTTTCTATGGGTGTTCATAAATATATAAATATGATATATTTTATTCTTTAATTTATATACATATAACCCTCACTCCCTTTCCATGGTTTATAAATGACATAATGATCTTATTTTTAAGAACTTTTAAAACATCACGATCTTGAAATGAAACCCATTTCTTTTATTCTCCATGGGTTATTTATGAAATGTTTGATTATTATCTATGTGGATCACATGAAATTAAAGACATATTAAGGGTGCGCCCTAATAACTCTCCAATGCATTGGGTATAGAATTACTCTCTAGAGTTGACAAGCTTCACGATACATTGGTGAATAACCTTGGTAATTTTTATGACACCTCGGGGATAAACCTTGGTGATATGTTCATGAATGTCTAAATGAAATTTTGTAGCCACATTTTCAATATATGATTCATGTTCTTGTTATTATGATATTCCTTTTTTCCATTGCTCATGTCTTCATATTTTTCATCAAGTTCTTATTGATATCACAAGTAAATTGATTCCCTTGTTTACCCCTTACTAGGCCTTCTTCTCACCCTTTCCTTTGATGTATGTCTCCAAGACATGAGATGCAGTAATTGTACATAGGATAAACCTATTATGAAGCCTTAAAAGTGGTTTAGAAGAATTTTATATGTTGTTTCCATGTATTATGTTCCTGATTTCCAAGACACTAGACTTTAAAGATCCTCTGTTTGTAAAATGTAATGAAAAGTTATGTAATAAAAAGGTGAGATATCATATGGATCATCCACCATAGATCTTGCCTAAAGGGTAAGTACATATTGCCTCCTCATCACTCCACGTACATCTTTCTCCTCTGCGTCACATCTCGCCGAATGGTCCACCTCCATTCACTTTCCAGTCCTAGCTCCCTTAGCCTCGATCAACATTGTATGTCATCTGCACTAGACACAATAAGGTGTGGGTGAAGCCCGTGCAGGGGTGAGTATAAAAATACTCAGTAGGGACCCCGAGACCTCATAGGTCTCCTAAAGTTACACAATGGAAAACCACAAAGCAAGGCATCAACTCTACTTAGGTATATTCCCATACATATACCTAATTTATCAAGATAAACACATATCATACATGAGGGAAGAATACCACAAAGGTAACACCATGAAGGTAAAAGTACCACATAGGTATCACCACGAAGATAGTACCATGAAGGTAAAAGTACCACATATGTATCCCCATGAAGATAGTACCACGAAGTTAAAATTACCACACAGGTATCACCACAAAGATAGTACCATGAAGGTAAAAGTACCACACAACATAACCTCAGTCACAAGAACAAAGTAAAGACAACTCACGCCAGGATTTATTCTAGGGGTAGTAACAAGTAACATCCCCAGTCACAACATCGAACACCTCAGATGTTGGATAACTCCTCCTCTATCGAGTACAGTGGGTCTACCGTGTCACAAAGAGACACTTTACACTAACCTTGTATTGCTGAGGTACTCCTCTTGTCGAGTATCATGGGTCTTCCGCATCACACAGAGGCGCTCCCTACCATGGGTCTGCTGCATCACACAGAGGCGCTCTCACTCGTGGCTTACTGAGTTACTCCTCCTATAGAGTACCATGGGTATGCCGCATCACAGAGAGGTGCTCCCCACCATGGGTCTGCCGCGTCACATAGAGGTGCTCCCCACTGGGCCTGTCGAGTCACTCAGAGTCGTAATGGTCAGCAGTCTTCAGATCTCAGCCAGTCACAGGATTCCGCATGTAGCGCGCTTGGGAGAACCACTTCCCAAGCCATAGTTAATACCTAAACTACCATGCAGTCCCATTAAGAAGTATCTCAAAGGTATTTTATGTCAAAAGGGACCCAATGCAATACACGGCTCGTCAATTGGACGCCAGGTCTGTAAGTTATTAGCGTTTCCGCTCTGATGGCCTGGTTGGATTCGGGGTCCGATCCAACCTGGCCATACTCCAACCTTATCCAAAACACGAGTGGAGTATACCAAAAGGACCGTCTCGATCCAAGTATTCCGGCTACACTTACGATTCATCAAACGGATGCTCGGATCACAAGTTATGGCCAAAAGGTGAAACTAGGTCCTGATGGGCCCAGGTCCACTCTGATCTCAGTCGGACCGACCTGGCCTCGGCCGACCCAACCTGATATGGGTCCAGCTCAGATGTCCTGGCCCTCGGCAGGCTCGGCCTGCTAGGACGTGGTTGGGCCCAGCCCATGAATGGGGCATCCCGACCCAGTCCATTGTGGGAAAGCGATCCACCCTAGCCGCAACCTCGGGGGATCCCCCCCCCCAATAATTTCAATGGCCCATTGTTTGTTCAGTCGCCTTGTTGGAAAGTGAGACTGCTCGGCGGTCCCGCATGGTGTGTCTCGGCTGGACGGTTCTCCTTCTAACGGTGTGATGATGCCGCTATCCACCTGTGGCCGACCGGGTGTCGGCCGCCCTCCGTCCTCCTCTGCGGCCAAGAAGCCACGACCTCCTGCTCCTCTAACAGCGTGGACACATGCAGCTGCTCTGCCATGCGGCTGACTGGATACCGACCGCTACCCTACTCTGCCATGGCTGATGGGCCGCGACCTCTTTCTCAACCAGCGGCGTGGACCTGCGCCGCCCCACCTTCCTCACAGTCGACCGGGTGTCGGCCACCGATTTCTTCCATGATCCATTGTGTCTTCATTCCAAGACTAAAAAATTCAACGATCACATATTCGTGATCCTTGTGTGGAGGGCTCCACATCCATATATTGCGCTTATAAAATCTCCATATTTCCAGCATCAATAAATATTTGGCCACCTATTCCACGAGCCATTGTGGCTTCGTTCCAAGCCTGAAAAATTAAACTATTGCATATTCCTTATCCGCGTGTCGAGGGCTCCATAGCCATATATCATGCTCAGTAAATCTCCGTGTTTCCAGTGTCAATAAATATTAGGCTTTGAAGAACACATGAAGAAGGCGCGTAGAATAAAAATTAAGAGGAGTAAGGTTTATGTGTGGGATGACGGCCATGTTCATTTGGCCATCATCATCATGAATTTTGGATATTAATAATTAATAAAGTAAATTCAAACATAAATAAAATCCCTACCTTGTTTCTTGGAGATGGTGTGAGGAAAAAGACGAAGTCGATGTAGGGGACGTCAGTGTTCGTCGCTTTCGCAAGACGCTTCTGATCCGGGCTCAAGCGTCATCTTCATTCTTCGTTGGAGAATCTCCTTTATTGGAGAATGTGTTCTCTAATTCTCTCCCTTCAAGTGCTCTCCTTTCCAACAATTCCCCCAACCCAGATAAAGGTGAGGAGCCAACATATAAATTAAACTAATTGATTTGGCACAATAATTAAGTTTATGTTGGCACAATTAATTCGGGGGAGAAACCAAGAGTCACCTCCTACATTAAAGTGGGAGTTCAAGTGTCGAGTGGTCCCCACCATTAATTTCATAATGGGAGGTTTCAAGATTGGTTGGTCCCCACCACCGAATTCAAATGGGAGGTTTCACAAGGAAAAATAAAATAAAAGATGTTTTATTTTATTTTTATTCTTTTAACACACCCACGAAAAGTCCAAAAACTAACTTTCACCCTCGGCCTACTACGGTCGATGTGAAGGTCTCCATAATAGAATATTGGTACTGAGAGTTCAACGGTGTCCTTGTATTTCAATTCTGAGCACCGGTTCAAAAGTTACAGAACGCCGCTCGCGCATTTACTGAACGTACCTGAAAAAAAGTTTGGAAAATTATTAACAGTCAGCCTTGACCCACGCTGGTTGAGGTTAGGATCTGCCTAAGTGAAAAATACACCAACGAACCTAAAAGTACTCTTAGATTTCCAATTCGAGTTACCGTTTAAAAGTTATGGATTTTACAATTAAATAATTTTCACTTAATTATTTTATTTACAGCCAAAGACTAACCTTCAATGGTGGCATGCGCAGGCCAATGTTAGTATCTGCCTACAGAAATCATACCCTCACGATTTCAACGGTGGTCTCATATTTTAAATCTGAGTTACCATTTTTGAGTTATAAGAATATAAAAAATAAAATAACTTTATCTAATTATTTTATTTACGGTTATGCCATTTTTAGGTTTTCTCACAGGAGGCATGCACCGACTGAACGTAAGTCGCGCCTAGGGTAAAGCTGCCATTCTGAGCACAACGATTCCATCATATTTATAATCTAAGAAACCGTTTAAGTGTTATTCAAATTTTTCAGGAAAACTACTTACGCGCATTAATTAAACCTTAAAAAAACTTCGACGGATCATTTCGGACACTCCTGGCCTCAGAATCACGCACCGTCAGATTTCACAGTCTCGAAATAATTCCATATAATTAAAAAAAATATATACATAAATTCTAGGATATTACATTTATCATATATAGAATAATAATGATGAGATAATTATCATTTTTTAACATCAATTATAATCCTAAAACCAATCATGAAGGATGGTTATGAAAAAGAACAATGTTACAATCATGGAAATGGTAAGTCGTATATACCCATGAGTAACACTTAAATTTTTCAATTAAAATGATGGAAATAAGTTAAGTGTTATTTTATCTTTCAATAATTATAATTATATCATAAAAATCATATTATTTCTTTAAATAACCTTAAATTTACCATCTATGGGATTCAATAAAAAAATGAATCACATCACTTTGTAATGCGGTATTCAGTCATACACACAAATGACGTTATCATTTTGAACAGATGATAAGGTAAATAATTATATGAAATATTAATTTTAATTAATTATTAATATATAATTAATATCATTTATGAACATTAAATCCATAATCATATACATCAATGAGTGATGATGATTGAAAATGAATTACATTACTCTGCGTGGTGGTAGTCCTCCATACACATGATCGATGGTTTCATTTCCCATTTGATGAAAGTAGATACAGACTTAGGTTATTACATTAACATATTAAAATCATATTATATAGTATATTATTTTTTATTATATGATAATTATTTATTTGGATTTGAAATATGTGGGACAAGAAGTAAAACAAATATTCATAGTTAAAAACATTACCACTTCTTCAGACCACCTTTTTAGGAATATAAATAAATCCTCCAAAGATTGGATTTATCATCACAATAATGAAATTAAGATGTGGTAATTGAAGAATTTAAGGTATTTGGGTATTTATTAACTGAAATAATGGGTTTTGGATGTGTGTAAATTAGATTAACGGAGTAGTGGGATTTATGTAAATACCTTAAACTATTCAACAATGGGAAGTCACTCTCGATCAAAGTGCCTAAAAATTGAAAAATAAAGTATTTAATGATATTTAAGGTATATTAAAAACTATCAAATTCAAAATAAACATGTTATCCTCTTTTCATAAAAGGTTACTCAATTTTACCATTTTAATCATTTTACCATAATAATTACTTTTTTACTGTTTTTGAAATTAATTATGAACAAAAATTAAGTTTTACTAATTATATATTGTCAATTATGATGATTAAAAATATTGAATCTATTATATCAAATTAAATTCACAAAATTTACATAATTTAAAATAAAATTAATCCACCAGACATGTTGAAAGAATAATTTTTCAATAAATGCATTTTACAAGAATGAGATGGCTTAATATAAACTATATGACAAGTGATAATAATTATGTTAATTTTAGTTAATATTTATAGATATATAATTTATAATTTTCATTTAAATAATTCATTATTATGGGTTATTTTACTTAACTAAAATGGGGAAACATTATGCACTTTAAAACAGTTTTCAGAAGAAATATGTTTTTAATCCTAAGAATAAACTTATACTAAAATCTAGTATAAATATGATTTAAATTTAATTAATTGGATTTAATATAGATAAATATTTATTATTTTAATTTTAAATCAATTTAAAATAATAATGGTACTTTAAAATTACAAAATTTATTAAAAATAAATGAAAATTTTATAAAAAAATGTATTTTTCACAATTCACTAGTAAATTAAAATTTTCCGAAAAATCACAAAATTTTACCCTAAGTTAATATAGATATGATTATTTAAAAAAATATTTCATTTCATAAAATAACATTTGTAAAATATCCTAAAATTAATTATATCATTTTCTCAAAAAAAACAATAAAAATAATTTTTAAAGAAAATGTTTTTTTAAAGTATAAATGTCTTCATTAAAAATTGAGTGATTATTTTCTATGAATTTATCAATAAAATTATATCAATTAGGTGATATATATATATATATCATAAAGTAGTTAATACTATTCAGACCCACCCATTTAACATATAGGGTATAACTGTCATAAAAAATCATGGTATTTTTAGACTAGGTGTTTCATGTCGCATATACTATCAAAAAAATATTCCCTGTTAAAATATTATAACAGGATATATAAATTGTTCCCTTTCAATTTTAAATTATGCAATGTAATCAATGGTTTTAAATTTTAATATTTATTTTTGGAAAAATACACACCATAAAAGGGTTAAATAAAACATTCTCCTAAAAAGAGAGAAAGGGAAATATGAAGGTCATCACATAACTAGGTTTCCACTTAGGAGAACAGTGGGGGAAAGTGAATATATGGATATAGATGAAATGAAAAAAAATAACTATAGAAAGAGATAGTGATCATTTATCATAATAAATTGAATAATCATAAGAAATTTAATAACCAAAAAACCATAAAATTGTGATGAATTTAATGACCTTTTATTCATCAAATATGAAGGTAATATGATAAAGAAAATTAAGCTAATTTTCATGGAGTTATGGGATTATTTTAATATTAAGATATATAACTCCAAAAATTATATAATTACATAATATATTTTTATTTCATGGAAAAAATAATACTTCAGTTGTTCTTTGATAACTTTCCACATACCTCTTACTCTAAGGAATGAATAAAAAATATAACTTTTTTATATATGGATCACCAAATTAAAGTTTAATGAATCAAAAGATCCATAAAATAATGACAAGTTAATCCTTATATATTTATAAAGAACAAAAATATTAGAACAATGTAAGATAACTCCCAAAATGACTATGAATATATTTATATCTAAAAATCAATAATAAATTCGAAGGTTTAATATAGATAATTTCATAAATAAATAACCTTATATCCCAAATAACCTCAATAACCTCAGTATGAAATAAGGTTTTAACATCAAAGGTTATCTCATACCCATTAACTTGCATCTTGAAAAATATAATATAATTTATACCAAATAATCCTATACATTAAACCTAAATGTTATATATATCTAAACATAATAAAACTTTTCCCAAAATATCATTAATCAACTCAAAATCATAAAAATTAAAAAATATTTGATCATATATTATGTTTCTAAAAATTGACATAATATTTATCCATTAAATTATTTAAGTAAAAACAATGTTTTTTACTAACCAGTACATAACTTAGTCCAATGGTAGGCACTATATTATTAATTCCTTTCAGTCATGGGTTCAATCTTCATGGCCATATAGGATGTGATGGGTTGTCACGTGACTTTTGAGTTTTTATTTTTTCCAAATATATGGAAAAACATATGTGATAATCATGTTAATAATTCTACTTGATCCTATAATATTATAAAAAATATTTTTATCATCTTGAAAAATAAAATTATTTATAAAATCACATTTTTTAACCAAAAACGTTTTCTATACATCTCATTATTTTCAAAAAAATACACTAATTCAAATTGAATATAATTACCTCTCTATCAAGAACATATTGAATATTATCTTCTCCTAAAATATTTTTTTGTCCATATAATAAAACCTAACCCTTAAATATATTTTATAGGCTATTAGTATCATTCCACATATTCTTTTAAATTCTAAAATAAAAACTAAGGTGGAATAATCCATTGAATATCCATGGTTCTTGTAACCAAAATACAATTGATATAAAAACTCCAACAATATGATTATCATATCCTAACACCTAATAACTTCAATCTACTTCAACTATTATCATAACATATGATAATACGAATTAATACTTAGATTAGGGCATTGACTCAAATAATGAGAAAGTTCCCCATATTTACAATATTAAACTATTAATGGTGCCTTAGGTTGAACATTGTTTCCTAACATACCATTAAACAGAATCCTCATTTTACATTATTTTTAGTTTCCTTGTTCCCTCATTTTCCAAAACTAAAGCTTCTTCCAATTCCATTAAGGATCATTCTATGGTTCCTCTTCCCAAATTTTTGGGTTGTAGGAAATTTAATAATATTTTATTTTTCATATTTATCACTTTACCTTCTATGAGAAACTATCCTTCCCTTCTTTTATGTTTTTGGATATTCAACTATGTTCTAGTTGTAAATCATATTTCAAGATAGCCCAATTGGTTTGGTCATAATATTTTTGACTACCATTCCAATTAAGAAAGGATTTTCATTAGTTAAATCATTCATTTCCCATAATATTGGTTTTTTGAATTATTTTTATTATATCCAACCATTAATTAAATGAAAAATATTAGAATTAATTAATACACAAAAATGGAAACATATACACCTATGAGGAATAACTTAAAAATTATAAGTATATGACAACTTATGAATCTATATGAATCAATGTAGTTTATCCATGGTAATGATTCATAATATGTTTTCAAATCACACAATTTGTTCATGTCTTCATAATGGTTCATAATTTTTGTAATTTCCAAAACCTATCCCCCTAGAGTGTCAAACCAGGTGCATATTAAGGCATGTTTTTGTGTACAGGTAACACTCGAGTCAATACCAATGTGTCTTTTTCAGAGTTATTAACCCTAGGTACATATTTTCCAAAACCACATCCACTATTATTATCATAATAGGACATAATTTATTAGAAACCACCCGTTATATACTTTAACAAGATTCCATGATGTTTTATTTACATATTCATATCCTTAGACTTATCCATAGTGATATATCTAATTTTATCTTAGTCTAATCCTGTAGGATAGAAAAAAATTCTTTACTTCCAAATATAGTAAACCGAGACATTCACACATATTTTAACATGATTTCAAAACATAAATATCCAATAATTAAACACAGTGATCATAATATCCAAGTTTGATTAATAAAAAAGTTCATATTACATAAAATGGAAGTAAAATATGAAATCCTTAATTTATTCTCCATAATGTGCCCCAAAATCCATTTTATCTCCTAAAATTGTATAGGATAATATATAGAATATATAAAGAAAGGGTTGAGATAAAAAGCCAAGTATTGGAATAACCATGATAAGTAAGCTTTGTAACACTCTGAGATTTTATAAAATATTTTTTAAAATAAATTTAACTTATGTGTTATCTTGTGTTACACATAATCATGAGTTATAAAGAACAAGGATATAATTTTAGAAATATTATTATGTTATGTTATCACCTATCCATTAAATTGTATAGTATGAATAAAATTAACTACTTTATGAATTATATACAAAGGTTATACCCAATATAAATTTCTAATGACTAGTCACTCATTTTTTATTGAATTATATTTATTCTTACATCCGTCAATAAGAATGTTTTTATTGATAATGTGTGGAAAGGCATAAAAAATGTAGTGGGTGACTAAAATAATGAAGCCCAAGTGAATCGACCCTAAAAATATTAACACACTCTAGGGGGAGGGAACATGTGATAGTAAAAGTGTTGTATGGTCTGTCAAGAGTGGCCTAGAAGGCCAGGAAATACACCACTATATTTTGTTCCATACATGTGTGTGTAATAGCCATGTGATTTGTGAATAAAATTTTTCATCTGTGTACTAAATAGGTGATAACCCATGGGGAAGTAATATCCTCTTTGATAGACCTATAAAGGAATGAGGAATCCCTTTCCACCCCATATAGTGACAACACATGGGAGAGATACAGTTCATGTCCCTTGATCATGGAATTTTCTTCCGTAATATGCAAATCAACCTAGACAAATGGAGCACTAAAAGTAAAAATGGATTCTTTAAAAATTATTTTATAAGTTATTATGAGAAAATATTATAATTAATTTTTTGAACTTTTAAGAAAGTTTTTTCAAAAAAAAATTAATTTCATTTTTTAATTCACCATGAAAAAAAATTATTAGGATGATTTTTATGAAATGTTTTTGAAAATTAATTTTTTTATTTCATAGAGAAAAATACCACTTTTTGTAAAAAAAATCATTTCTTTTCAAAAAATTAATTAATTTAAAATTAAATTATGATTTTAAAATTGTTTACAAAAACATAAGTATTATTTATTTATATTTATTTCACTTAATTACATTTTAATCATATTATTATTATATTTTTACTTAAGTTCATTTTTTGTTTAAAAAAAGGATTTTTCTAAAAACGGTTTAAAAGTGCATAATGTTTCTTAATTTTAATTAATTAAAATAACCCTTAATTAGTAATGATTTAAATGAAATTTATAGATTATATACCTATAAATATTAATTTATATTACTATAATTTTTATTAATGTTAATATAATTAATATAATAGCATCATATTCTTGAGAAATACATTTCTTGAAAACCATTTTTTCATCAATTTTATGAGATTTTTTTTAAATTACATTCTTCCAATTTAATCAGGTGAATCTTGAAAAATGTATTCAGTATTTGGAATCATTTTTATAAATTTTTTAAAGGATCTATTTTTATTTTTGAATTTTTTAATAGTAACTATAGTAATTTTCTTACTATAGTAAGTTTAAATTGGGTAATTTAGGTTAAAAATAAAATGATAAGGACTATAAAATGGCCCTAACACCTTCATAAATTTTATTGTATGATCATAGATTGACCATAATCATACAATTGTCAAATTTATGAACTTTTTCACTTGGATGAGATTATGGAATTCATAGTATTTTATTTAAAAAAAGTAGAACATGTCACACTCTTATTTTTAATAAGAATAATAGTTTTAACATGAGAATAAATAGAAATATGTTAAAATATAAATATTATTAAGAAATTTAAAATATTTATCTTCTTTATAGTAATTTTTATTTATTTTTAGATAATAAATAATTACCTTAAATACTTTGACAATGTTAATTCCATAGTTGTTTAATTAATAGAAAAAATAAATTAAATGATATTAAAAAAATAATAAATAACATAATTTGAGAAAAATAATTAGATCCATAAAAATTATAGATAAAACTAACATGTTGGGAATATAAATAAATATTGTTTTTGAATTATAAGTATTATATTAATATTATTAAAGTCAAATTAATTAATAGTTCTAAACAATGACATTATTGACATTTTATAATGAAAACTATTTTATTAAATTATATAAAATTAATAAAAATATTAAATCCCTCCAACTAATTAATATATGGTTGATAATATCAATCATGTTCTAATTACATGCATTTTTCCATATATAGTGTCTATATTAAACCTAAAAGAAAGAAAATCCTTGTTGCCATATTAAGTTTAAAAAGGGTTAATTAGGGGTTAAAACCATATAATAAGGAAGAACATGTAAACTAAAAGATTACAAAAATTAATTTATGATATTATTTTAACCCATACTAATATTATTTTCTAAATAAATAATTTTTTAGCAATTTTGAATTAAAAATTTATTTAGATTAATTTAATATTTTGTGAAATTTCAAGAGTTCCCCTCCCCTATCTTATAAAAGGGAGAATATTATTCTCCTTAAATCACACATACAAACCCATTTAGATCATAAAATACATACAAAAATCCATTCCTATAATCCATCCCCTCATTTTAGAGGCATTTTTTTGTCTAAACACCAAACTCAGTGGTCTTGAGGTGATAAGCAAAGAAGGTTGTTCAAAGAATATGTAACATTTTTAATCAGGAATTTTTGTTTTATTTCTTCTTCTGCCTAATTAAAATATTATTCAACCATGATAAAATAACAAAACAAGTATCCTAAATATAATATTATTTTATTATATAAACAACCTAACTTGTATCTATCTCTTATTTTATCAAATTGGAAATGAAACTATCATTCATGTGTACGATGGAAAACCTCCCTACAAAGTGATGTAATTCATTTTTTAATCACTATATCTCATGGATGGATTATAATAATGGAAATAATTTTTATATATAATATTTTTGACATATTTATAATTATTTAAATAAAATATAACACATTTTTTATTACCTTTAAAAACACTAGAAAATGATAACATTGTTTGTGCGTACGTGTGGACTACCATCACTGTGAAGAGATTTGATTCTTTTTTAATCACCACATCACATGGATGATAAATATATATGTATATATAGTATGATATATGATATGATTATAATTCTGGAAATATAAAATAATATTTAACTTATTTCCATAATGATCATTGAAAAATTCAAATGTTACTCAAGCATACGTGTGGCCTACCGTCTCCATGATTGTAATGTATTTAATTTTTCATAACCATATTTAATGGTTAGATTTAAAATTTTAATTAATTTATAAAACTTATAATTATTCAATGATTATTATTTTTCATATAATGGTATAATGAATATTTTTACCATAATTAACCAACCAAAGTAATTTTGGAATTATGTACCTAATATCACAAAAACATCCAACGTGAACCAAAATTATTAATTAATTGTATAACATAGTAATAATTTAGTTAAAAAGAATAATAAACTAGAAATTTTTTATTAATAAATTTAAAAATTAACTTAATTTAATTATTCAGTAGGGTAAAAAAATTATGTGATGAGTCAGACTCAAGGTAAGGGATTTTTTTCTCACTTTAATTTCTATAGGAAACATGCCTTATATAAGAGTTTTTTATTTTGGGTGGTGCATATATTTTCTACGAATGTATTCTTTGATTATTATAATTAAAATTATGGGATTATTATATACATGATTGTTTATTTCTTTAATAGGTATTATGAGTAAAATGACACTAAAATGGTGAGGTTTTATTTTATAGTATCATCATTATTCGGGACTGTTTATGTTTAAGTATCCACTGTGAAAACTTCAATTTCATGTCCATGTTTTATAAAAAATTGAAAAATGATTTTAAAAATCTACTATGAATTTTTAAAATAATTTTCACCCATGTTTTAATTTTTATAAAAAAATGAAAAGGAATCTTCATATGGTTTCGTACATAATGTACATTTTGAATTTTCTGAAAATAGCGTGAAATGAATGTTTTTTTAACTTATATATATGAATTTATTTTCAAAAAATAATGAATAATATTCTATTTTATGATTCCTTTACAAGTTTACAATGATATTATTAGATAATTTTTTCATTTATATGTGTGCAGTTTATTATAAAATATGTGATTTGAAAAGGGAAAGTTTATTTTCCTCATGGATGTATTTAGTAAATATTTTATGAAATTTCAATTCATCAAAGAAAAAACCTGTGATTTAAATTATGATTTATAAGTAATATAATCGAAGAATATCATAGTTATTCTTTCTTTGGATTTTATATTTTTATGATGGCATAATGTTTATGAAACCCATTTCTTTTACATGGGGTTTTCTATGATGAAATGTTTATGATACCAGTTTCTTTTCCCAGGGTTATGCTATGATGATTTTTTTATGAAACCCAATAATTTTTATGGTCTCCAATAAGATGAATTCTTTATGATCTTTTAGAATACATATTTATTATTTTCATTATTTGATGGCACTACAACAAAACCGGCCCCTAGTGGCGGTTTTTTTCATTTGGCGGCAGTTTAAACCGCCGCTATAGGGTTTGGCGGCGGTTTACAAAAACCGTTGCAAAACTGGGCATCGGCAATCTATTAGCGGCGGTTTTTACTATTTCGCGGAGTTTTAAGAAAAGCGTCGTAGATGCCTCTTTTCGCGACGGTTTTTGTCCATTTCGCGGTGGTTTTATGCGTAGATGATACTTTTTTTTTCTTGGCGGTTTTAACCGCCACTATATTCTGGTGTTTGATGCGCCTATGTCGTGGCGGTGAAAACCGCCACTAAATTTAAACATAATACATTTAGCGGCGGTTATAACTGCCGCTAAATGCTAACCAGTAAGGCATTAGCGGTGGTTAAAACCGTCATGAAATGTTGACCTGGAAAAAAAATAATTCTGCTCCTACCACACCACTGCCCTGAAAAACAAATCAAACCAGAATATTGAACAGGAGACACCATACAAACAAATAACATGGTAGTATTCATTGAAAAATAGGATATGAGAAAATGTTGTATGTTATGTAGTCCAACTTAAGGAAAGGTATGTATCACAATTTGGTGAGTAACCAATCCATGTGACCCCCAAGATGTATATGTGTTTTTAGCTTCTTTAATTTCTTATGTGTTTTAAGAAGGGTTGATTTATATTATATGGATACTAATACTCTATATAATAAATGGTTATGAATTTTGATACAATTTATGTGATCATGATAACCATGGTGATGTGTAATGATATGTAATTGGTTATTCTCTAAGTTGACCGATATAAGATCCATAGGTGGATTGTGATATGGGTTGGGTTTTTTTAACAATGGATTTGTGTTATGGGATAGAACAAATTATGTTTATATAGGTATAGAATTTGTTCCAAAGATTGATGTTTGAGTAGTTATAGAATGTATGTTATGGTATGGTTTGTTGTGTGTTTTGGGCTGGTTGTTAATGCCTACTATAGAAAATGGGTAACTTGTGAATTGGCGTGTGTTTTAGGTTGGACAACACGCTAACCATGCATGGTGCTTGAGAGAGTATGGTTTATAATCTTGTAGGTTATACATGATTCCTATTTAGGATTTGAGTTATGTCATTGGATATGAGATAAGAGTTTCATGTATACATCCCAAGATGGTCATCATGTTGCAGGTTGGATGGGATGCATCATGATATAGTTGTTATTGACTTCGTTAAAGAAAATAGGTTTGAGTTTTTTAAAATTTCAACAACAACTTATCTAATGATTTCCTAAATACCTTATTGGAGGAATTATACTTAACCAAACCAAATGATATTGATTTTTCACAATATTTATTATCATAAGATAATGTCATTAATATATATGTGCATGTATGTGATCTTTATCCTTCAGGGGAAGTATGGTGTGTCGATTTCTAGTTAGGATTAGTAACCTAGATTTCATAGTTGGATTGGGTATGGGATTTGTGATATGTATGAGAACCCTCGAGTGGGTATATTGGCCTATGATTTTCCTCGTGATATTTGAGATGGGTTCATAGATGCTTCTCCATGGGTTGTATCCTATATAGGATGTGACATGTGAACTAGGGTTGAGAGAGACTAGTAATATCGAGATGTATCTTGGGATATTGGTGATTGGAGTGTTCTAATCAAGTGAAATAGAGATTCTCATTTCCACCTGATGAGGGTTTTCTTATATGTATGTAATCCAAGAGAGGACTTATCCTAGGTCTATGAGTTCATTAAATAAATGAATGTAAGTTTAGACACTTTGTTCTATAGTGATGGTATATAGGTGGATTGTGGTTTGGTATTCAGTTAGTAATATCATTGTATTTGGTATTGTGAATGTAAAAGCATGGGTAGTGCTTGTGTTTTGTTAAGTCTAACATGAATAATTGACTTGGTTATTTGGGGGATAAGTTAAGTTAAACTATGATTATTTGGATCTTATTGTAATGATTCATATTAGGTGTTTTAATAGAGTGTATACATGCTTAGATTCATGTTATACTGATAACGGTTAAATTTAGGTATTGTAGGAGGATTCCAAGATACACGCTTTCCATGTCAGTAAGATCATGAGTTCTTTATCAGCATAATTGGTATGTTGGTTGTATAGTCTAAGATTAGCCTTTTAAGTGGGGATTTGGGTAGTTATTAGGTGTAGTTTTACTTGGTTAACATGTGGTTTATAATAATTGTTGGATTTTCATAGATCTCATAGATAGAGAGATTTAGTGATGAAGGTAATGTGACTATTGGGAATTTGGTGATGGGGACATTATCAATCCATGGTTGTTTCATGTGATGCTTTCCTAATGTATGGGTTTGTTCAATTGCGGAGACGCCAGGTTTCTCAAGATGGTTAGTGCATTGGGATACCAAATGACACATATTTTGATGCATTTTTTATTACAATTAGATGGTCATTGAACATTCTTCCTATGCTTTATACATTATTCTAGGATACATGTGATATGTGGTCTCATCGCTTGTCTTATATCAACCTTAAACTAAAAACAAATTGGTATTCCATGACCCATTTGAGTGGTGTAAAAATTTTAAGGCCATGACAGAGCCTTTTATCATTAACCTTTCATGCCTTAGACATTTATGGTCATGGGATTGGCCTTTTAGTGTGATACATATTGGATATGGATCCAATAGGGGTATGTCAATGCTAAACTAAAACATATTGGGCCATCAGATAGGTGTTTTATCTTCCACTTAGTAAGGAAATTGATTGAAAAAGGGAGTATCTAGTAAAAATTGGCATATATAAAACCAATATGTAACCTAATAACTTCTGCCTTGTTGAGTGTTACATGGGGTGACTATTCCTCCCTCCTGAGATTTTATTCTAAGGGGATATACTTTGGTTGTGATTATGGATATAGGTTGGGCATGTGTAGACCAACCTAGCGTAGACCTAAGGATGTGTTAGAATTTATGGAAGCCCTTTAGTGATATTTTTATCTTCTGTTGTTTTGGTTGTCTTTATACCATTGAATGTTTGGGGATTTGGTATGTGATAGAATTTCTTCATGCCTGTGTAATGTGTTGTGGCTCATTGGGCCTTGATAGTGATGGTATGAATTGGGCTTACACAGCTAGGATACTCAGGTGCTGCTATGGAGCAACAATGATATGAATGGGACTTACACAGTTGGACTGCCTAGGTACTTCTATGAATCAGTTATGGTATGAATCGAGCTTACACAATGGGGCTACCCGAATGATTCTATATAGTAGAAATGGTATGAATATGGGTTACATATATGGTATTCTCATTGGATGTGGTACCAATTCAAACACAGGCCTAAATGTAATGATGTATACCACACTCGAGAAATCAAGACATAAAATGAAACATCATAAATAAATAAAATGCATAGAAGGAAACATGAGAAATCAAGAAAATGTTAGGACATGAAAATTTTTGGTGGAAACTATGTGAAATACATGTTACATATACAAACCAACCATTCTCATACTTGTTCAACACATCAACAACACTACTACTCATCATCTGATGCTGTATCGTCACCCTCTCCACCTTCATCTCCACTACCTGCTTCCACCTATAAGAACATTATATTGAAAATTAAACACTGTTGCATATTTATAATTAAACTTAAAACCAATAAAAGTGTGAAAACTAAATGATTTTGATTTTTTTGTGATTTACCTGCTCACCACTAGCCGATGCACTACCACTGGGGGTATATCTGCTCATATGATAACGTATTTCAAGCAACTCTTTCTGCAAAGCAGATATCTGATCCCCCTGCTGGTGAACTGTGTTTCGTAGAGAAGACATATCCCTCTGAGTATCTTCAGGTATGAAATGACTATAACCAGGAGTAGATGTAGCCGAAATCCCTGATGTCCTGCCAATGACCTCAGATGGTACGGGCCCCAAACCCATCTCACGCACTCTACCAGGATGCTCCTTCCCAAGGACTTTACCAACCGGGTCATCCTGGGAAACTGAGTAGGATTGCCTAGGATTGACATCCCATATTTCTTTAATTTTTACCTATAAATCAAATATCAATATATATTAACACAGTAAAAACTGATAATAAGTTATTATAATAAATAATTGACTTCATACCCCAACTTCTCTGGCAGGTTCATTAACAAAACTTCCATCTGTTTTTTTATGAACATCCAGCCACAGTTCTGTTCGGGATGCTTCATGCCCTAAACTATGTGACTGCATTAAACAAATATAAATCAACAATTAAATATGTTAAATAGATAATATTGTCTTATAAATATTTAAACTAATTAAAAGATTACCAATGACATTCGGCTTCTAGAAAATATTTTTGAGCCCGCAATGTGCGGGATGACTTGCTTTTCCCGGTTTGATGCATTCTGTCTTGAGAGATCCTGAAATAAATAAAATTCAATTTAACAGTAATGTATTCAATGTCTATCTCCTCTTCATGTACATGTATAAATTTAAAATGAGGATAATATAATAATATATATTTCAATACCATCCGCTTCTCATCACGATGGCTATCGACAAAAACTTTATATTGTTCTTTCGGTACCCCACTGGGTAGCTTCTCAAACATCTGCTGCACGGTCAACGAAGTATCATTGACATCACACCACAACCTCCATTTTAAATCTTTCCATTTTTTCCAAGATTTTTCAATGTCCACTTCCGTGCTATCACATCAGCAACGGTAAAGTGGAAGAACATCTGTATACAGAAATTCATTTTGAATATATTAGTAACATGACATTCAATTAAACCATAAAGTAATAAAATTACCTTTATCTGAGAATCAAAAACTTTATTTTTCTAGTTTGGAGGCATACGCCTCCAATCATCATATGAAATAGGTAGGGAAATGGGCTCCGCTGCCAGCTGACCTATAATCTGACCAAGTAAACCTGCGGCGTCATCCGTCGGGAACCCATAAGAATCAAATGTCACCACTATCTTCTCGCCATTCATGTTCCAAACATCAGAACTTTTTAAGTGTTTTTCCACGGTTGAATTTTTTTCATCTTCAATTAGAAAACAATTACTATAAAAAAAATTCAATAAATTAATTTAATTAAAATTTGTACCTATGACTGTGACCCTCCAGAATGTCCGTGATGAACTGGAAGGGGCGTGTCGCTGCTCCACTACTGAGGATCCTGTAGGGAGAGGCGATGACTCATCCTCTAATGAGACATCCACTGACGGTGTCAGAGATGGTGCAGGGGGAGATGATGCAGGGATGTAGGCAGCTGCTACCTCAGATGCCATAGGGACAGACGGATCGTCATCTGTCGCAGAAGTAGATGAAATGGTGTACCGCTTCTTCCTTGGAATTACTGTCATTTAATCAAATAAAATTAAGTTCAGAATATATATTTCAAAAAATTTATGCAGAAAAAAAATTAAAAATGATAATAGATGCACAGTACTAACAAACAAAATATATATAACAATGATAATGAATGACTACAGAAATGAAACAAGTGGTTGCTGAATGAATAAATAATTGTACATACAATCATTTTCCCCTTCAATCATGTCGGTTTCCTGCTCCATTGCTTCATCCACTTCATTCATCCTTTCTAGAATAATATTTTCAATATCATGATGGACAAATAATTCTACTTCCTCTTGTTGATGAAATTCAATTGCAGAGGTAAAATCTTCCACTTCATCACCCATATCATACAAATCTCTTTGTATTACGTGAGTAACTACACTCCACCCTTCATCCACAACATCATTCACATAATATACCATTTTTTCCTGCGATGCTAAGATATATGGATCATGCAGTTCACGATCACCAACATCCATCAAGCGAGAGAAGTTTACAGAAGTAAATTGCAAGGAATCTCTTTTAACACCTCTGATAATATCGACCCATTTGCATTTCAATAAAACAACAGAAAAATGCCCGTGGTAGTTTAATTCAATAATATCATGCAACTTTCCATAGTATTCCACTTCAGCAAATGTAAATATACCATTATTCTGTGTTTTCAAACCAACTTCTCGATCGACTGTATGAAATCTAAAATCATTCACATTATAAGCATCGAACTTTCTAACTTGTTTTATAGGACCTCTAGAAAGAAACTTCAAATATTCTGACAAGTCTGCTCGAGTATCAGTATCCATGATCTGAAGAATAAAAATATAATTTAATAGATTTGCAAATTGTATGTGTTAAACTAATATTCGTATTTATTGCAATATTTATAAACTTACACGTCGTGCAAACCATTCTACCATCTCTTTATTCACATATTTCGTTATATCTTTTTCATTTAGTGTTCAGCCTCTCATTCGTCTCTTTGTTTGTATCCTCAACTTTTCAATAAATGGATTTGCAGTTTCACTATTCAGCATCACATATCTATGTGCCTGTAATAACTCCAATTCTGTCAGTGTCGCGTATGAGGTCCTCCCAACTGATCAACCAATAGTAGGAAATATTTTTGATTTCTGATGCATTTGAGATTGAGTTGATGTGTCGTCAACACGTCCAACTCGATTAAATCTTGTCTCAATATCATCCAAATATCTGGAACTAAAGGTGAGACACTCCTCGGACAAATAGCCTTCAGCAATAGAGCCTTCTGGTTGAGCTTTATTTCTCACGTATGCTTTCAAATACCCAAGATATCTGTGAAAAATAATAATAATATTATGCATTTATTTAAATTCCAAATATTGTTTACTTAACTGGAAACATATAAATAAAATACCTCTCAATTGGATACATCCGTCGATAATGAACGGGGCCTCCTAATTTAGCTTCGTCAACCAAATGCACAGTTAAATGCATCATGACAGTAAAAAACTATGGAGGAAAGATCATCTCCATTGCACAAAGGGTCAATACAAACCTCTCCTATAGGTTGTCAAGCTGTAATGGATGTAGAGTTTTCTCACATAATTTCTTGAAAAATGTGCAGAATTGCAGTACAACAGCAGAAACTTTTTCAGGTAATAATGTACGCAATGCCAATGGTAGTAACTGTTGTAACAAAACATGTAAATCGTGACTTTTCAATCCATATAACTTATGATTCTTCAAATCAACACACCTCGATATGTTACTCGAATACCCATCAGATACCTTCACATTCTTTAAAATTCGAAGGAACGCATCTTTATCCCTATTTTTTATTGAAAAAATGGTCGGAGCATACTTTTCATTCTCATCTGGCCAGAGATCACGTTTTATGTTCATTACTTGTAAGTCTTTGTGAGCATTGAGATGATCCGTTGACTTTCCATGCTCATTAAGTATTGTGAAAATCAAATTATCACATACATTATTCTCAATATGCATCACATCAAGATTGCGGCGCAAAGAATTAAATTCCCAATACGGAAGTTTGAATAATATACTTTTTTTCTTCCATTGTTGCGTTCTGATTTCACTTGACGATGCACTTCGCACTCGTTTTCTGCTATCAGTCAAATGATGAATCTTCCCAAATTCTGTTTTACCATTTTCAAGTTGTGTCAATATTTCAAAACAGGTTAACAACTTTCGAGGTCGTCTATGATCAATGGAACCATTAAATTTTGATTTGTTCAGCCGAAATCTATGAGATGCATCAAGAAATCTTCGATGGCACAAGAAGCACCATTTTCTACTGTGAGGTAGCCGTTTGGGCTCGAAATCAAAGTTACAAACGGGACAATCCAAACCCGTATAAGTGTTCCAACCAGATAAATTCCCAAGCCCAGGGAAGTCACTAATGGTCCACATTAAAGCAGCATGCATTTTGAACATTGTTTTAGAAGAAACATCAAATGTCTCAACACCGTTGCTCCATAACTCCTGCAATTCTTCAATCAAAGGCTGCAGGTATACATCAATATCATTTCCAGGCATTTTTTTCCAGGAATAATCATCAAAATGATAAAATATGTTTGTTGCATACACATCTACAGAGGAAGATTATAAGGGATCAAAACAACTGGCCAAATGCTATAACTCGTACTCAAAGTCCCAAATGGGTTGAATCCATCGGCAACCAATCCCAGTCGAACATTCCAAGGATCAGCTGAGAAATATGGATGTAATGAATCAAATGTCTTCCACGATTAGGAATCTCGTGGATATCTCATTAACCCATCATTGTTATTATCTACATAATTCCACTTCATGTGTTCAGCGGTTTTTGATGACCTGAATAATCTTTACAATCGAGGCTTCAAAGGAAAGTAACGCAAAACTTTTGTAGGTGTGTTCCTTTTCTTCTTCTCCATGAAATTATGTTCAGTCATACTTCCAACATCACCTTTTGACTGCCATATAGAAGAAGAACATTCCTTATAATTCTGTCTACTTGAATCCTCTCCCCAGTAAAGCATACAATCATTGGGACACGCATGTATTTTTGTATAATTCAGACCAAGCTTGTTTACAACTTTTTTCATCTCATAAAACGATTCTGGGATTTTTGCTTCAGAAAATGCATCACGAATAAATTCCAATAACATGGACATTACCTTGTTTGTAATTCCACATAGACATTTGATATGGTACAACTTCAGCAGAAATGAGAGCTTTGAATATTTCAAACACCCACTATACAACTCTTGATTTCCATCGTCAAATAAATCATGAAACGCATTTTCCTCACTGAAGTTTTCCCTTACATTTGGCTCCACAGAATCAAGAGGAGTATCCAATGATATGTTACAATCTTTATCTGCTTGTGTTACAGTCTCAAAAACATCACTTGTCGCATTGCAATTTATAGCACCCTCTTCTGGTTGTTCTGATATGTTTTGATGCTCATAGTGGTGTCTTACAGTGCCGAATGCATCATTTATGAGGTTTTTCATTTCATTTTCCATTGGCGACAAACTTGGGACCTCATTCTGTGGATTAACATCAGTCCTCAATCTTTCTGTATTGTTTGATTCTCCATGCCAAATCCAACACAAATATTGATCAGGGAATTGCTTCAGTATTAAATGTTCATAAACATCATCTCTCTTCAACCATGTTCTAAATTTACATTTAGGACATGGACATCTTATTCTCCCTTCAACGGATCGATTAGAAATTACAAAATCTAAAAACTAATTTAAACCCTTAACATATTGAGGTGTGTTCCTCGGTAATGTGATCCAGCTTTTATCCATGTATATCACAATGTGCCTACACAAAATATACGATAGTGTAAGATTACGGAAACATAATATAATAAAGATGAACAATTGATCATAAAGTATGCATAATATAATAAAGATGATTCATTTATCACATTTACCACTTTAGACCAACCGAACAAGTCTGGTCCATAGGAGGCAGCGTCAACACCTCATTGAGGAGCAATAAGAATATCGGGTTACACACTTAGCATAACACTATCGATCACACATTTATGTTGCCTCAAACAACACCCCATTGATGTGTGATCGAAACTGATCATAATGCATTTTAAACCTGAGACATTATGTGATTGTTTAGGCTTGACCTTAGATGTCCTCCAAGAGGAATGATGTTTCTCAATGGTTTCATACACAACCAACCATATCAAAGTCGTATTTCCTATGACAAAGAAGACTATCTGGGTACCAATCCATGTACTGAATATGGTGTGAGGTAAATTCAGTAGGCCACCACTAATGGTTTCTAATGCAGAATCTAGTCCACGAATATAAAACAAACAATAGTGTGCATGTATATCAAAATTAAGTGTCACTATAAATATAAATCCATGTCACACTTAGGTTTCTTAGGAGACACTTGGCACAATCTCAAACCTTAGAGATTTCATGTAAACATTGGTAATATTATCCACTTTGAAATGCACCAACCTAGAAAAGTTAGTGGAATACACTATAACAATACATTCCCATTTTTATAATTTTAGAAAGTATCAGGTCTTTTCCACATGTAACATTTTAGGATAAAACTATAGTTTATATATTTTCTTGAAGGATTCCCACGTAAGATCCTCATAAAATATAGCATGCACAACTGAGCCTCATCATTTCCTTCCCAATCCATCAAGAATATATGTTGACCCCCACCCCTTAGATTCCTTGGGAATCTTTATAATTTTAAATCTCCTACCAATCTACTCAATCCTCTCCTCATATTTCTAGATTCCATTATCACCATGGAAGATAGGTGGATTCTTGTTAGTAAATTATGAGTCATGATCCACTACTCCTCCTGGGTTTTTAATACCTTCATAACCAAAGTATGAATAGTGAATATTATAACTTCCACTAAAGAAGACACCACTAAGGGATTCTCCTATTAAACCTGTCTCACAAATCTATCACTTAGATTCATAAGACCTCTTCTAGTAGGAATCGTCTAACAAATACAAGATGAAAACCCCTTTAGTCATGAGAAAATTCCTAAATCATAGAACAACTTCCATAATCCATATTAATGATTTAAAATAATAATAATTTTATGAATTTATGAATTTTATTAATGAAATATAAAACATAAGAAAGGAATAGTTTTTTTTAAATAGACACCAAATCTAGTTTATTCAATCAACAACAAAGACCAAGTGACAATATTTTCAAAAATAACTAACCACCCATAGTAATTTGAATTCATACATGGAGGTGAGATGTCTAGGCACCATCCCACACATATTAACTAAATTATAGTGCTACTAAATCTAGTCTACCAATGAAACTAAAACAAAACTAGGAAGTTTCGTAACATTCCAGGATCAATATTCCTTTTGATATTAATTTATAAAGAACCGACTAGGGAAAACTAGGCAAGTCTCCTAAGAGGGTCTTATACATGGAGATGTGTAATAAAGAGACATAAAAGTAGTATCTTGTTTTAGAGAATAAAGTTATGAAACCAAATTAAAATAAAAAATAAAGATAAACATCCATTAGTATAAAAAAATCAATCTAAATAGGCCAAAACATAAAAAATTTAGTCAACCACTTTTTGTGAGAAAAACCATTTTTGAAGAAAGACCTCTTTAAAAACATGTATATTTTCCATGAAATCCATTTAAATCCATCAATTTCATGAAACAAGCCAAAGAAATTAATAAGAATATAAGGAAATTTTAAATTAGAACCTCTTGTATAGATACACCTACCTTATAAACATAAGGAACCTAAGATCCTTCGACAACATAAATTGGAAACAAGCAGATATTCCTCAAATAGAAAAGGAATGAGGGAAAACCACAATGGATTGATTGATAACACATATTATTTATGAAACCATCGAAACCATATCACACAACACTACCAAGCCAAGAACATAAATGATAAAGAGAGTGAATGATATTACACGTACCCAAAGGAAGACAACCCACCACACTAGTGAACAAATTCTCCAAGAAAAGAAATCTGGTAGAGGAAGATACCCAATATTATCTAAAATATTTCTAGGATTTATGAGGGAGGTCTTCACATTGAATGGAAGAAGGGTAATATGTAAATCATGATAAAAACCATTGGTTCTAAATAATTAATGTCATGAACCCCTTTCATGGTGTGAATTCCACGATTAATAAAAATACCCAAAAAAGTATCCTTAGTTTGAATTAATCCTAATCAACCTATTAAAAACTTGAAAATGTTTTATGACTTATAATTCTTCAAGATCTAAACCAAACTCATAGTATCTACCCTGAAGTAGATTCACATTGTGTAACAAATTCATGATTCGAATCAAAGAACCAAGAAATAACTAAAAATTACCAAAATAGAAGGTGGTTGCGGGGGGCGCCGGGGGGTGCGGGGGTCGCCGGAGGCCGCGGGGGGTGCGGGGGTCACCGGAGGGCGCGGGGGGCACGGGGGGCGCATAGGGCGCGGGGGTCGCTGGGGGTCGAGGGGGGCGTCGGGGGGTGCGGGGTTTACCGGAGGGCGTGGCGCGGGGGGTGTAGGGGTCGCCAGAGGCCGCGGGGGGGTGCGGGGGTCGCCGGAGGGCGCGGGGGGTGCGGGGGGCATGGTGGGCGCGCAGGGCACGGGGGTCGCTGGGGGTCGAGGGGGCGCCGGGGGGGTGCGGGGTTCGCCGGAGGGCGTGGGGGGCGCGGGGGGTGCGGGGATCGCCGGAGGGCGCGGGGGGCGCCGGTGTTGCCAGGGCCGGGGTGGGATCAGGTGAAGAGGGGGGATCGGGGAAGGGGAGAGGGTTTGTGGGGGAACCACGGAAGGGGTAGGGGAAAGGGTCAGGGTTTTTTTACATAAAATAGGGTTTCGCGGAAGTTTATTAAAAACCACCGCAAAACCTTTCACTAAAAACTTTTAGCGGTGGTTTTGTGAACTGTCGCCACAAAACCACCGCTAAACCCAGTTTTTTTGTAGTGTGGGTGGAATTATATCTCATTTAAATTCATTAGGTAAAGATTGATATCTCATAAGATAAAATAGACTAGAATGGGGAGTGAACCAAGTTCATTATGGGATTTTGTACACTATGATAGTCTTGGGATTGAACCATTACTACTACTATAGTCTAGGGATTAAAACATGAATACTAAGAAGTCTTCGGAGTGAACCGTGACTACTAAGATATTCTGGGTATTGAACCCAGTCCACTAGGATAGTCCTGGTATCAATCCTTTACTATTGAGGAAATGATTTTCTATGATTATGTGTATGCCACAATTCCATGTATTATGCCAATATTGGGAGCTTATAGATCATTTTAATTGATTCTTCTATAATTCATTTATTATGAATGGAAAATCATTATGCCATAACTCAAGATTATGATCTATGATATGCATGGTGTAAATTTTAAATGTTAAGAACGTGTTCTCACACCCTTATGCACATATTATTATTACATGATCATTGATATATCACTTTATTACCATTACTGAGAATTTGAGATCACCCTTTTCTTATATTTTCTTTACATAGATTATTAATAATTATGTTAAGGGATTTTGGTTTATAATTTATTCTTATGTAAGAAATTTTAGGGGTGATGATGAATGTGAAAAAAAGGGTATAGTGGAAGGTGATGTTGATATTTACTAACCATTTGTTTATAAACCCAAGTATTTAATAGTTTTTCATAATTCTATAAAACTCTTAACCTAAAAGGTCATTGGGTATTTATGTGATAAAATATTTCATTTTTATGTTGTATGTTTTTCATGGGATGTATCAGGTTACATTTATTTGTATCAAAGCCTGAAATAAAAAGTTTATTTTTTTTTCACCAGATCCAAGAGTATGGGTTTTATATTTTTACAGTTGGTGTTAGAGCAGGTTTAAGAATAATTTTTATATTATTATATTTTAATGATAAGTAACCTTAATAGTTATGTATAACATCATGCGTTTAAAATTTTAAGGTTGATTAAAAGTTCAATGATTTAGACACCCATTTTGAGGTCTTGAATAATGAAATTTTAAGGAGGATAATAAAATTTTGGGACTCATATATCTAACCCTTATGTTTAACATAAATTTTTCTTTGAGTAATAATGAATTTACATTTTTTGGAAATAATTTTTAATGTTATTTTTAAACTTTAGGGCTAATATGATCTTTGATTTTGAGTTAAGTATGGTTTATTAAATTTTTCGGATGAAAATGAATGTTATGAGATAACCTTTGAAGTTAAAATTTTTCATTAATATTGAATATATTAAGGTTCATTTTGAGGATATTTTTTAAATTTATGGGAATGTTATAAGGATTATATAAATATATTTTTTGAAAAAAAAATGAAAAGTTGAGTTGAAAACCCATCATATTCAGCACGGTCATGAGGTTTAAACCAAAAACTGAAGTGAGAAAATAATGTATCACCTAGCATAAGACAATGTGATTTCCAAGATAGTATGACATTAAAATTCATTATTTAAACTATCTAATAGATAAAATTTATTCTCTTGGAAAAAAAAATTATCGTATAGATGGCCATGAGATTATAAAATGATTTGGTGTTAAGTGATTAATTTTATTTTGGAAGACGTTCACTGTTTTGGGAACCCTATATAATTAAGGTAATAATAATATTATGTAATTTTATTTGAGAAATATTTTCTGAATTTTATTTTTTAGTAATACATTATTTAATTGTGGATTTATTTTGAATTGAGTAATTTATGGAATTGGATACCGTATCGTGGACATTATATATTTTGGGTGTGTACATTTTGGGAGATCAATGCTAAATTTACTTTGGAAGATGATGTAATCCAATAATTATAATTATTTGATTTCAAAACTAGTATTGAATATTTTTTGGAATTTCATGTATAGTTATTTATTGGATGATATAAGTTGAAATTTGGGAATTACAATTGAATTTTGGATATTAAAGTATTTTTTCTCATATATAAAGGTTTATTACTTTTTGGGAGTCCTATTATCATTTTCTAACCATTTTTCTTTTAGTTAATTCCTAAATACATAAGGAATATATTTTTATTCTTTTCATAATTATTTTATTCATAGAATATGATTTTATTTATTTAGACAAGAAAAATTCTCTTGAATACTCATCATTTGTAAAAAGATATTTGATTGTGGTGGAAATTGATTAAAGGAGGAAATTACACCTATCAATTCATTTTATTTTCTAATTTTATAAGAAAATATGGAAAATGAGTTTATTAACTCCTTGAAAAGTATTTTAGGATAAAACATTGTTCTTATAACCTTCAATTCTATTAATTGAACTTCATTTTACTCCATGCTATTTGTTGATTTTGTGTTCATTAGCTTCATCCTAACTATGTTCTATATCACTCTCTATCAATCCTTGGGAATTATTTTCCTCTTCCATGACAATGTTTTCAGTTACCACTAATATTCTCCCTTATAAAAACTATTTTTTTGTAATTTGAATGACCTTCATCATTCCCATTCTCACTTATCAAGAGGAAGGTTTATTAAACCTTTTGACAACGTGGGTTTCTATAATAGAATTTTTAAAGGTCAAACCTTTGATTACTGAGCACAAGATAAAATTTTGAGGATATAATTTATTACATTCATGAATGTTACACTAAAAAATTTTATGAAATATTTTTTTACATATAAATTTAAGTTCATTGTTACCTTACATTACAAACAATCATGAGTTTAAATGAACAACGATTTATATTGAAAAATATAACTATTTAATGTTATAAGCTAGTTGTTAAATTAAAAGTTATGGATGAGATTAATAAATTTATGGATAATATAAAAATTTACTACCTAATATAAATTTCTAGTGAATAATCACTCAATTTTTAATGAAGTTATTTTATTCATTAAAATATATTTTATTCAAAAATGATTTTATTGATTCTTGTCAAAAAATATTATAAAACGTTTTTATAAAAATTAATATTTTTCTTAAAAAAATGAGTTTATTTTTTATTCATTATGTCAAAATTATCTTAGGATTGTTTTTTTATAATTTTTGGAAATGATTAATTTTTACTAAATAGTGAAAATACTGATTTTATTAAAAAATAATTCCTTTTATAAAAATTAACAAATTTAAAAGTTCCATTATGTTTTAAATATTATTTAATGTAAATTATATATTATTTAGTTATATTCAAACCACTAAATTTACTTTTAATCATATTTATATTGAATTTTAGTATAAGTTCAATTTTCTGTTCAAAAAGGGGATTTTTCTGAAATCTTTTTAAAACTGCATAATTTTTTATAATTTTAATTTATTAATATAACCCCTAATGAGTAATGATTTAAATGAAATTTTAATATTATATATCTATAAATACTAAGTTATATTATTATAATTATTTGTACTAGTCATAGAGTTGATATAATATTATCATATTCTTGATAAATACATTTCTTGAAAAAACATTTTTTCATCGCATCTTGTATGAATAATTTAATATTAAATTATTAAAAATACATTTGCTAAATCATAAAAAATTATTACATATCTGGAATAAGTAGGTCAAATTTTTTTAAATAGGTCCCTTTTATTTCTTTCCAAATTTAATAGTAACTGTAGTAATTTTATTTCCATGGTAAGTATAAATCAGGTAGTTTAGGTTAAAAATAAAAGTATAATGACTATAAAATGACCCTAACACTTCAATAAACATTATTAGATGATTATATTTAAACCATAATAATCCATGGGTATAATTTAATCCCCTTTTAATTTGGGATAGATTATGACCTTTATAATATTTTATTTCAAGAAAATCCAAACATGCCACACTTCTATTTTTAATAAGAAAAATATTTTTAACATGGTGATAAATAGAATATATATTTGACAATAAATAGTATTTAGAAATATTAAATATTTATATTAATCAATGTAATTTATTTTTAAATTTTATAGAATAAATAATTACCTCAAATTTTCACACAACATTAATGAGATAAATATTTAATTAATGTTAAAATAAAATACATGATATTAAAATATTTGAAGTAATATAATTTGAGATAAATAATGTAGTAAAATAATTTTATAGATTATCATGACATGTTAGGGATATGATTAAAAAAATTATTCAAATTATAAGTCTTATATTTATATTATTAAAGTCAATGTATTGAATAGTTCTAAATATTAACATTATTGATCTTTTGTAATAAATAATATTTATTAAATGATATGAAATTCATAAAAATATTATATTAATAAATATTATTATAATATGGATGATAATATCAACGATTTTTCATTTATCTTACTTTTCCCCATTTATAGTAACTATATTGACCCTCAAAGCGTGAAAATCCTTGTTTTTATAGTAAATTTAAAAAGGGTTAAGGAGTGGTTAAAACCATACGATAAGGAAAAAAATAGACCTAAAGTTGCCTAAAAATTATTTTATGAGTGTATGTAGATAGATACTAATATTATATACAAAAAACAAAATTTTAGATCCATTTTAAAAAAACTAATTTATATTAATTAAATATTTTGAGAAATTACTATAGTGCTTATCCCCACTCTTTTAAAAAGTAACCTCTTCATCTCATTACTTAAAACATAAAAACTAATTTGGTTCATATAAAACCTGCCAAATTATCTTACAAGAATCTATAGCCTTATTATATATAATTTTTTTTTGAATAACACCAAACATAGTGGTCTTAAGGTGATAAGCAAAGGTGGTTTTTCAAAAAATAGGTGTTGTTTTTAATACAGTGTTTCTGTTTTATTTCTTATTTCACCTCATTAAAATATTTTTCAACCATGATAAAATAATATAAATAGTATCCTACATATTATTATATGATATTATGTTAATATCATAACATATATATATTTAATCTTTCACCAAAAGTGAAACGAATTCATCGTTTGGGTGTGTGGAAGGCTACAGCCTCACGAACCAATGTAATATTTTTTCCATCACCATCACTCTTGTATGGATTATAATGATGAAATTAATTTTTATATATGATATTACTTTCATATTTATAAATATTTAATATTAATATTACAAATATTTTCATTCCTTTCCATACACTATAAAAAGATGACGTTGTTCATGCGTACGTGTGGACTACCGCCTACACGAAGCGTTGTGATTCCTTTTTCCTCACCATATCACATGGATGATATATATATAATTAAATTTAAATAAATAATATTATATATAATATGATTAAAATTATGGAAAGATAATATAATACCTACCTTCTTTCCATAATGATCGTTGAAAAATGGAAACTTTACTAATGCGTATGTACGACCTGTCGTCTCTGTGATTATAACATATTTAATTTATCATAACCATATTTAATGGTTGAATTTAAAATTATATTTGATGTATAAAAATTATTATTTTTATATGATTATTATTTTTTATATGATGCAATAACTAAATCTTTGAACATAGTTAACCTAGAAAAGTCATTTTGGACTTATGTACCAAATATCACTGAAACATCTCATGTGGACATAAAAGATTAGGTAATTGTTATAAAATGGTAATGAATAAGATAAAAGGAATAAAAAAATTGAAAAAAGTTTTTAAGTAATAAAATAATTAACCTACATTTATTATTTAGTAGGATAAATAACAAATTTGATGATTCGGACTCAAGGTATGGGATTTACATCTCAATTTTATTTTTGCGGGATGCATGCCTTATATACCACTTGTTTATTTGGTTTGGTGTATATACTATATATTAAATTAAATTATGAATCTTATCATAAAAATTATGTTATTTTAATATCTATCAATGTTGAATTCCTTCACAGGTATTAGGATTCAAAAGATACCAAAACAGTAATGGTTTATTTTATAATATACTTATTATTCGGGATTATTTATGTTTAAGTCCCCACTGGGGAATATTTATATTTCATGTCCATGTTTTCAAAAAATTAATTTTAAAATATTTATAATATTATGCATTTATTATTTAAAATTTTTTTCCATTTTTTTAATTTTTATAAAATGATTTTAAAAATGAAACTTCTTGTGGTTTTTTTATTAAGGTACTTTTAGAATTTTCTCCAAAATGTGTTAAAGGAATGTTTTTTTCACTTATATGGAATGACTATATATTCTATCCTTCATGAAAAATATTATCATTTAATAATAATTTTTAAAAAAAAATAGGGTTCTTTTATAGGAAAAAATTTTCATTTATATGTGCTCTGTCTTTTAAAAAATATGAGATTTTAAAATTGAAAGGATATTTTCCTCAAGAATTTGCATAATAATATTTTCTGGATATTTAAATTCCTAAATAAAAAAAACTTTTACTTAAATTTTTATTTAATAAGGATATGTTCCAAGTATACCATAAGATAAACAAAACTGGGATGGGATAAGATCTATGTCTCCATCTAATTCATTGGGTAAAAATTGGTGTTTCATCAGGTAAAAAATACTAGAATGGGGAGTGAGCTCAGTTAAATATGGTAATTTTTCTATTATGATGGACATGGGAGTAAACCATGACTATTATAATAGTATTTTGAGTGAACTATGACTACTGTGATATTCTTAGGGTGAACCCTGACTACTATGATAGTCTTGGGTGTGAAAAATGATTATTACTATGGTTTGAGGAGTGAACCCAATCTACTAGGATAGTTTTAGTAGTGATCCTTGACATTTGAGGAAATGTTTTTTATGCGTACTTTTATTCGATAATTCCATGTATTATGAAAAATTTTGTGCTCTTATAGCTCAATTTTTTTATTATTTTATGATTCATATATTATGAACTTCAATGATTTATTCCATAAATCAATATTATGATATATGATATACAGGTAGTAAATTTAAAATGTTAAGATAACATTATCACACCATTATTCTCATGTTATTCTTATTTGATCATTTATATCTCTATTGTTTACCCTTAATGAGCATCTGCGCATATAGTTTTCTTACGTTTCCTTTCCCTGGGTTGTGAAGAATAATCCAAATTGGTTTGTTTAGAAAGTTATCTTATGTAATAAATTTTATTAGAGATATTAAATATGAAAATATTGTTATAGTGGGAGATGATGTTGATATTTATGAACCATTTGTTTACTAACCCAACTTATAAAGAGTTTTTCCTAAGTCACTAATATGCTAAATCTAAATTGTCCTTGGGTACGTAAGTGATCAAATATTTCCTTTTGATGTTTTTTATTTTTAATGGGAAGAATTTGGTAACATTTATTGGTATAAAATTCATAAATGTAAATTTCATATTTTATAACTATATCTAGGAGTGTGGGTTTTGATATGTTACATGCATAACATTGGAGTCAAAGGTATAACATGATATCATAGAAGATATGGCTCATGAGTAATCACATAGAAGCATAACATAAAGAACATAGTATCATTATGTCAAGGTAAAATATAAAATGCTGCATAAATATATAACATAATATAAATATGATTAATGGATTACTGGAATGACAATATCACAAGGTGTACAAAGTCCCATAATGGATTAGGTTTACTCACTAATCCCAAACATAATGTCTCATGATACTATAACATTAAAAAATTCCTTAGAGCAATCTCTTGGTAAACCCAATATAAAAAGTTCATGATATATGTGTTCCATGTAAAGGAATTAAATCATGAGCAATAACATAGGAATTACCCAAAGAAATAAAATGGGTTTGATAATCTTGTCTCATATCATAATCAAAGTAAATTTTATAATGAATGAATTTGAGAAATGAACATAAGGAATATATTACCCCATAAAAGTAAGGGATACTAATCTAAGTATACATTTTAGATAAATATATAAAAAATTTATAATCCTTATAATACTTTAAAGGTATAGGAAATGAGTTAGAGAGAGAATGGTCATAACTTAAAGAAAATACTGGGTTAAAAGTTCAATTACCTGAAGCCAAATTTTTTATGAGAATTCATTAGATTCCTAAGTAAATAATTTTTTTAATTATTTTCTTTATTGAGAAATTTTTTAATGTTTATTATTCCGGTTATGTTATTAATTATCATGTTATGTTCATTTACTAAATAATTAAGTGTCAAATAGGACGTTTTGATGATGTTTGTATCCTAAGTCCAAATTCACCATAGAATGTTGAGTAATGTTAAATATATTATTATTTTATTATTTCCATAATAATAATAATGAAATTATTATCATTTTTATACATCAATTATACTCGTATAACCAATCATTAATGATGGTTAGAAAAAATGTACAATTTTGCAATCATGGATACGGTATGTCATAGACACGCACGACTAAGGATTAAATTTTCCAATTATCATGATGTAAAGAAGTTAAGTTTTATTTAATATTTATATAATTATAATAATATCTTAAATATTATATCATTTATTTAAATAACCTTACATAAACCATCCATGTGATGTGGTAATAAAAAAATTACATCGCTTCGCTAAATGGTAGTTTGTTGTACACATGAATGATGTTATCATTTTCAAGGGTTGGTAAGGTAAGAAAGTATGTGATATATTACTTTTAAAGATATATATTAATATTTCATAAATATCATATATAAACATTAAAACATTCATCATCAATATCTATGTGATGTGATGATGGAAAATGAATTACATCGGTCTTTGAAGCGGTAGTCCACCGTCCACATCTTCGGTGGTTTTGTTTCCCAATTGATATAAGTGGAGATAGAATTAGAGGGTTAAATTAATATAAAAAAATCATAGTATATTGGTTATACTAATTTTATTATATTATTATGATTTAGTAGGATTTTAATAACATGGAAGATGAAATAAAAAATATATTCTTAATTAAGAATGTTACCTCTTCGTCAGACCACCTGTATAAGATTATACCTCAAGCCTCCATATATTATATTTCTGATCAAACCGAGGCATTTAGTATGTGTTAAGGGAATTAAATAAGATATTTTGGTAGGTATTGTCCAAGTGAATGGGTTTTTGAAGTGTGTAAATGAGAAAATTGGAGGTTCCCTTTAATAATAGAGGAAAAGTGGAATTCTTATAACTATCCAAAACTATTAAATAATGTGTAAATACTGAAAATTATGATACATAAATATTACAATGTAATATATTAACATTCATAAAATAAAATAATGATCTATTCCAGAATCTTTTAGTTCAATTGCTTTTAGAAAATTAGACACATAAATAATTAGTTTATAAGTTAGCTACATCATCTCCCACTATGCTCTTCCTAACTAGAACCCTTATAAGACATATCATAAAAATACCTTTCATAATAACCTATGGAAAGTAAGGATAATAAATGGAAAGATACGAAGCTTATTAATGGTAAAAATGGTAGAAATTACCATATCATGAGCATCAAGGTATGTGAACATGAGAATAACATTTTAAAACTATACCCTTTAAATCATAGATCATAAACATGGGTCATGGAATAAATCATGACAGTTCATAAAATAGAACTCATAATTTAGTTAAAGAACAGGGGCCATGAGATCATAAAATTGTCATAATACATAGATTTTTGGAATACACGTAAGTATTAAAATTCATTTTCTTAGTATTCAAGGTTTATTTCTAGAACTATCATAGTGGAATGGGTCCACTCCCCAAATTATCTGTGTTGTCAAGGATCAATCCCAGTACTATCATAGTGAAAAAAGACCCTTAATTAACAAGGTTACTCCCCATTGTGGTCCTATTTATTTCATGACATGTCAATATTTACCTAGTTTATTGGAGGTAGATATAGGTCACACACATCACTTAATGAAAATCATATCTATGTATGCCATAATATCATAAAGCATTCTTAATATAAGAACCCATGAAATGAACTAGGTTTTATAAACATTCAATTATAGAATAACATATGAAAAATAAATATTTTTATAATAATTTCAACATTCCATCATAGTATATCCCATGGAAATGTAATCAGGTTTAATAATTATTTTTTCATGGTATAACTCATGGAATAGAAATGAGTTTAATAAATATCTTTTAATCATAAACATAAACCATCCATATAAATAATGGTAATTATATCCTTGGATCATATCCCCATAAATGAGTAAGTAACATCAAAGTATTTCATCATATATAGAAAATTATTTTGGAAAGATCACTTAGAAAATTTCTTGAGAAAAATAGCCTTTAAACATTAAATATAACTTTTCAAAAATAAAAATTCATAGAACATTTTCAAAATCATTTCTCTTAAAACAAACATTAAAACGTATAAATGAATATTTAATACCATATAGAAAATATCTTGAGGAAAATGTCCCTTCCATTTTGAAAATCACTAAAAAACATAAAATATTTTGGAAATAATTTTCTTTGAAAATAAACGTTGAAACTTATAAACCAATATTTTTAAAAAAAATCTCCTCATATTGTAAAATTTTGTACATGGTAAAACAAATATTCCATTAAAATTTTTATAAATTCCTAACAAGACTTATTTTAAAAATGACATGAAGATTCCTTTTAAAAAATATTTTAAATATTCAAACATGGGTATGAAGTTTTAACTAAATCCATTATTCCGTGTTAAAAAAAATGAAAACATTTTTAGAAAACATGAATATGGGAGAAAAAATGGGTTTTGATCGAAAAGAGAAATAAAAACGGTTTTAAAATAATTATTTTAGAACCATGAGTACATGAAAAGAGAAAAATGAATTGAAACAATTTATTCTAAATAAATCGTCATATAATGAGAAAATTTATGAGTATTATGATATATAGTTCACATGATTTATTCATTATAATAATAAACATAATAATCCCGATAAATGATGATATTGTATCATGAAACTCTTTATACTTTAGTAATATTGAATCATAAACCTCCATAAAAAATAACAATAAATGAAAACTAAAATATTATTAGAGTAAATGAATTCATGACATTAAATTTAAAAGGTGTTTTATATGCTCCTCATAAAATAAGATAGGTTCATTACACAACATATGTCTTAAAGAAGGAAAATTTTGTAAAAATCCATTACTGCTTTGGTAACTTTTGAATCATAAAACCCATGAAAATAATATACTCAAATTGATGTGTAAATAACCATAATTATAAATATAATAATCATAAAATACATTAATGAAAATTATATATTCCACATAAAAGAAATATATGGTGAATATGGAATGTGTCTCATAGATGTAAAAAGTGAGACATAAATCCCTTATCTTAAGTCCAAATTTCATTCATACGTGTTCAAACATCCTACATAATAAATATAAGTTTATTATAAATATATTAAATAAATAAAATTATATACATTATAATATAAATTATTTAATTAATATTTTTTATTAACCATTTATTAACAATTCTATGTTAAAATCATATTTCATGTAATAACTAATTTGTTATTCATATATATTTTGGTTTTTTTATTTTCAGTATTATTAGATTGATCATGGTTCTATCATATCTAAAATTTAAAACATGATATAAATATAATATATATTAAATATATATATATATATAAAAATTAATCCATTAATTTTAGAGATAGAAAAGGAAAAATATTATTCATAGAGATGGTCTGACGTACAAACGCATGAAAACTATTTCCATTTTCTTGACAGATTGAATGAAATTGAGGTAAATAGTATATTACCTTTATATAATAATTTTTACCAATTATATATCATATATTTTTATTTAAACCTATCCATATTACCTTCCATGTAAAGTGTATGTGAAGAAAGAATCACATCACTTTTCAAGGTGGTAGGCTCTCGTACACACGAACCAAGATATCATATTCCCATAAAATGGAAAGTAATAATATATATGTGATATAATAATTCCAGAAGTATAATTATGTTACATAATATATATATATATATATATGTATATGTATATGTATGTGTGTGTGTGTATGTATGTATGTATGTATGTATGTATGTATGTATGTATGTATGTATGTATGTATGTATGTATGTATGTATGTATGTATGTATGTATGTATGTATGTATGTATGTATGTATGTATGTATGTATGTATGTATGTATGTATGTATGTATGTATGTATGTATGTATGTATGTATGCATGGATGAATGCATGTATGTATGGATGTATGTATGTATGTATGTATGTATGTATGTATGTATGTATGTATGTATGTATGTATGTATGTATGTATGTATGTATGTATGTATGTATGTATGAATGTATGTATGTATGTATGTATGTATGTATGTATGTATGTATGTATGTATGTATGTATGTATGTATGTATGTATGTATGTATGTATGTATGTATGTATGTATGTATGTATGTATGTATGTATGTATGTATGTATGTATGTATGTATGTATGTATGTATGTATGTATGTATGTATGTATGTATGTATGTATGTATGTATGTATGTATCTATCTATCTATCTATCTATCTATATTTAATATATCTTTATTACCATCTAAGTATCACATAAATGAAAAACACATCACATTGGTTTGTGAGGCAGAGGTTCACCATACACCCGAATGATAATTTTGAATCTCATTTGATAGAAGTGGAGATGGATGTATTACATTTACATAAAAAATTAACCTCTTAATATTTAGTTAATTTTTATTATTATTTCATCATGCTTTAATAATAATTTATGGAGGTGGAGGAAGAAATAAAATAAAACACATTTTTAATAATTTACATCTTCTTCAAAGAACCTATTTTGGTTTATACCTAAATCCTTATTAGGAGGGTTTCATAATAAAAATAAGGCCTTAAGTAATTTTAGAGATAAGTGGGAATATATTTGGTTAGTTATTCACTGAAATAATGGTTTTGGATCCATGGAGAGAAGAGGGGAGTGGGTGGCCTTTTATAGCGAAGTTCAGTGGCACAATTATAATTTATGAAAATAAAAAATTTGTATTTACTTTTCACACTTCTAAAAAGGATACAAATGGGAAAATACGTGACCTTATAAATTATAAGGTATAAATATGGATATAAATTTTATTTTTTATTATTTTATAGGTCATTTAACCTTTGTCTTTTTCATTTAACCCTCAGGTAAACCTTTTTTAACCCTCCCCGTAATAATTAAATTTTGTTGTTTTTTCTAATAATTAATGTAAATAATTATGTTGAACTTGTTATCAAATAAAACTTATGTTGATTATAAATATGAAAAAAAATTCTAAACTCCATTCACTCTATTCTAAAATTTTAAATTAAAATTAAACCCCCAAATATGATTATAAATTGGTTTTCCAAAGAGAAAATATTCAAAAGATTAAAAAGTTTTTATATGAAAATCTAATATGAAATTGATTTAAATGAAATAAATTGGATTAATAAATATAAAATTGATATAATTATACTTTAAAACTTTTTAAATAAATATTATCCTTATAAATTCTTGAAATGATATATAACTTTTCAATAAAAACTAGTATTTAGCATTATTCATTAGAAAATTTAATTTCTTCAGAAATATCCAAAAAAACTCACCTTAAGATAATTTTGTCAATTAGATTTCAAATATGATGTTTATTTTTTCAAATTAATTTTATAAATTATGAAAAAAAAATTATTATTCCTTCAAAATAGGGCAATAAAAACATTTTTTTTGAAAAAAATAGTATTTTCGAAACATAAAAATACTTTATCGAAATTTAATAATTTTTTGATCAATATGTTTTATTTATATAAAATAATCATAATTAATATGTAAAATTTAGTTATTCATATTCATTCCTACATGTTTAATGACATATTAATAATATTAGTGTTTAAATAATAATATTAATTGTTTTTAGTGGTTCGTTAAAAAATGATGTTGCATGTAACACGATCTATCCAAGAAATTAAATACTTTAGAAAAAAATATTTCATAAAATATAAGGTGACACATTCTACCCAAATTAAAATGAATTTCTCCCTCAAAATTTATCACTCTGATAAAAACAACTGAGAATAATTCTTCCATATTAGGCCCTCATGTTCCCACATAAGTTATTAAAGCTGGTGGTTTTGCCAAAAAAACATATACAAGCTTAGTGTTATTATTTCATAGTAATTTCTCTATATGATCCAAAATCTCAACCAATTATTACTTATAAGGAATATATCGATTGAGAAGTATGAAATCAATGTTAATTATATTTTAAAGATCAGTTACGAACTTACTCAGAAGAGATACATGGATCATATCAATGAGTTAGGAGAGGTTCGGTGGAAGCTTCAATTGATAAGCAACCATCCTGATACAATCAATAATTTCAAAGTGACTGATATACCTCGGTATTATCTTTCCTTAGAATCATAATAATAATTTCATATTTTTTTATTCTTCAATAAATTTATACTTCATTTCTTACTCCAATAAATAAAGATGAATTTCTTATGTCTAAATCACTGACATGCCACATGGAAAATAATAGAATGGTAAGTCATTCATTCAAAATCCAATTATCATCAAAGCCAAATTTTTAGAACAGGTTTTCAAATATGAATAAGTCTTCCTATGATGAAATAATACATTAATCTCTAAAAACATAATCAATGTTCAAATTAAACTATTCTATAAATGGTTAACATTATTAACCATCCAAAATTCAATATTTATAAAAAAGATCACTAAATATCCCAAAATCAACTTAACATTAATCACCCAAATATCAATAAGTAGATCTTATCAGTCACATAACAAATATGTGAATACCTTGTTCATATATTCCTCTGAATCATAGTAAAAATCCTAATTACCATAAAACCTCAATGAAAGAATATATGCTTCCTCATTCCTTAAATAAAACCACATAATATTTAATATATTCCATATATCCAAAAATATTATAAACTCCATCAATGGTAACATATATGAAATTTTTAATAAATAATTAATCAGTTTTGGGGTCATAATTACTATCTAGTTTACTTTATTCATATCAATCATATCTTCATACTAACTAAACACTATTTTATCAACATTATTTACATATTAAGTGTTATCTTTCCTTACTCATATGTTTTCAATGAAATATCACCTTGAAATTAAATCATTTTTCTAGGTCATTAGTACTATTAAACATATAATTTTACATCCTTAATGAAAATATTTTCAAAAAAATCCTTATATATTTCATAATTATGTAATTACTATAAATAAACACTTCAATCGTTATACATCATTATTTTATTTTATTATCATGTTCCTTAATACCTTATTTCTTTGGTTAGATCATTATATCTATAATAATGATAGTAGGATTGTAAGAGTATATAATGATGGATAATATACAAGAGGTTGAATCATAGTTTAAAAACATATTTTAACAAAAATTAAACTTTACAACCCACAATGCCTCATTAAGTTGGTTACAAGACTCAAACTTAGTCCAATTAAAAAGTTATAGAATCAGAATGAAAAGTGATCTGATTATATCTAAGCTAAAAATATATGAATCATGATAGATCCAATTAATAAGATTATATATCGTAATTAGAGGTAATAAAATTAAAATCCTGAATATAAATATGAATATGATGATTCAATTTCAATTAAATTTGAAGTAGAAATAAAAATTGTAAACAAAAAGAAATCCAGTTGCTAAAAATGTAAGAATGAATCACAAGATATTTAAAATATAAAACTCTTTTATCCTTAAGAATAAGGTACTAAATAACCTTGACTAAAGGTATCACTATTTTAGACATACAGTTAAGTCTATCTTTCCATACCTGGAAGGCCCCTAATACGATAATGAAAATTTATCTATCTCTATATCCCTGAAATACCTCGATATGATGATTGGCTCTACCATACTATCCCTATAAACCCCCGATATGATGGATAATATTCTCTATCTTCTAATCCCTATAATCCCTTGATCATTACAACGATTGAATGAAAATAATAATTGAAAAATGTTATTACAAAGACAACCTGACAAGGTTTACTTCGGAACAATTATTCTATAAATAAATAAAAATATTAATAATAAGATATTCACACTATGTATTCTTCTTAAAATTTGAGAGAGAATGTAATATACCAACTCTAATCTCATTAAATTACATGGTATTTATAGGATATCTCTCAATGAATATATTTTGATCTCCCAATAGTCATATTTCTGAGTTTATTTCAATGACTTCGAACACCTGGAACTTGATAGCTCATAATAATATGGCATAAATAAATGTATGAATTCATATTTATTAACACCATTATAGTGTTAAAATTTTTCCTTATAATAGAACTAATTATTCTATATTCCAATTATAAACATAGTCTGTCTAATGGAATTCCTTAACAAGGTCAATATGATAATATTTATGAGTTTTAGTCTAATTGTATCGGTACCAGTATCAGTCTGTTTGTAATGACTTTTTTAGTATAATATTCATTCCAAATAGTATAACTTCTGGTTCTTATAATGGTTATTTTGATTTTATTATACACTTACTCATTCTATTTAACATAATTACTAATTTAAATATTATATTTATAATGTTTTATAAATTGTTCTATGTATGGTAAAAGACACTGTTTTCTAAAAAAATACTCTAAAACACATGGGACATAAAAAAATTAATAAACATGTTTTAGGAAGGTTTTCGTGATTTCCAAAAACTAATGTAATGGAAGTGTAATAAGTGGAACTTATGACTCAATAATCTCTCCCTTTTTTGAAAGCACAAACCCCAAAACATAAATGAAAAATTAACTTGAAAACATACAGTACATTTCTTTTAAGATAATCATATTTAGAGTAAATATTTAAACCATAACTCCACCTGTTTTTATAACTCATCTAAATATGATAGAGAGTATGATGTTTAATATGATAAACTTCACCTTAGGATAATATCTTCCCCTAAGGATCATATTATCCCCCTCAATATAAAATTATCCCACTTTATTTAATCTTATCTCCCCCTTATAATAATTCTTCCTTTAATAACTATTTCTCCTTATTTAATAATATATCCCCAATATAAATATTTCTCCCCCTTTTTTATTTTCAAAAGGAATGGGTATGAATATAAAGTTTTTGAAATGTTAGATAAAAAAAATTATTAAACAATATAATGAACTAAATAATCATTCCCAAAATAAATATGAAAGAACATATAACCAATATGAATTGGGAAAACATTCATACAAATCATAATTAAAATAAAAATAATTAATTTAATAGAAAACATTCAAATATTTTACAAAACAAATAAACTGAGTGCTAAAAATGAAAAATCAATCTTTCTTCATCGAGGTTTTCACAAAAGCCTTCATATTTTTGAACTTATTCTAATCTTTCTCCATCTACTCTATCTATTCTTCTTGTGACTTTTGTTTTGAAACTTCCTCATATAACTTTTTATTATCCACATTGATAATGAATAGTTCGTCTTTAATGGATCAAAGTCTGGTAATCTTGTGATCCATTCCTCGAACCATCTTCTTCAAAACATTAACTTCCTCAGTTCTTTTATCAATTTCATCTTTAAAATCCTCCATAAACTATACTCATTAAGCCATGTGCAAAGATAAAACTTTTAAAGAAATTTTTGATTCTACCATAATCTTCTCAACTTCATAAAAAATTTCATCATGAATTTTTATATTGACATCAAATTGATGTGGCCATTTAACCATCTGATTACATTCCTTTTTATGAGTCTGAAAACATTCATGGAAAACTTTAAACTTAACCTCAGTCAGAATCACTTTATATGTTAAAATATTAAGAGATTCTGATTTATGATCTATAATTTCATGAATTAGATTTCTCCTTCATTAATGTCTATAAATATTAGTAATTATTCCTTCTACTCTATTAAACACATGAAAAATAGAATAAATCCCTTCAATAGAAATGGTTATTGATGAATCTGAATCATATTTCTAAACCCTAGGAGGTTTTATTCTACTGGTTCCATCTTCCACAACTTTTTATCTCATCTTATATTTCCTTGAAACTTATTTATCAACTTCATTAGACAATTTATTACCATCAGATAATTCCCAAATGTCCACATAATCATTATTGGACATGCATAAAACTTTGGTGTTGAAATTTTCATTATATTCTTATTTTATTGATGATGATTGATCTTCTTATTATCATTTTTATTCCTCTTCATAACTACCATTTTTAATATTCTTTTCAATTTCAGAGGGTAATACTGATGAAGATGAATTTGTTGATTCTTTATTAGATTGAGTTTCTCAATCTTTATCTCTTTTATTTCCTTTTTCTTTCTATTCCACTTCCCCTTTTACTTAATCTTCAAAATATTCTTCAATTTATGTTTTAAATTCATCATATTCAAATTATTATCTTTAATCACCATCTTTTCCATATTTTTATCTTCCATCAAAATCTTCATTAATTTCTTTTTGAAATTATTCATGAATCTTTCCGGCAGTTCATAGATCTCCCTTTCCTCCATAATGAGGCTCTGATTCTTTTTCTTGAACTTTAGGAATCGATTCTTCATCAAGAAAATTTTATATAGATTTATCAGTAATAAAAGGAACATCATTTTGGACCATATCTATTTATTAAAATACTGACCCTATTTTTGGGTTTACTCGATTGGTGTGGGAAGTTCGTATAACAACATTCCTAGAATTTCACTCCACACCCTAAAACAAATTTTTAGAAAAATGAGTTTATTATACTGTAATGGCTGAGACCCTCATGATCCATCCCTTTTCCAAATTTCTGGATCCTAAGGGTGGCATCTCGGGGGTAGGGAGTCATTTCGGTGTGCGACTGACCGGCGGGACACGATAAGTATGTCACCGATTGGTGTGACCGATCGGTGTGTCACCAAACGGTGTGCCACCGATCAGTACGATCGACCGGCACGACATGATCGGTGTGTCACTGATCGGTGTCACCGATCAGTGTCTCACCGATCCGTGTGACACGATCGGCGTGACACGGTCAGTGTGTCACCGATCGGTGCGACCGATCGGTGTGTCGCTGATCGATGCGACCGATCGGTGTGTTGCTGATTGGTGTGACCGATCGGTGTGTCGCAGATTGGTGTGACCGATCAGTGTGTCCTCGATTAGTGTGAACGATCGGTGTGTCATCGATCGGTGCGAAATGATTGGTGTCACATAGCCTTGTTGAGTTTTTCTTCTACAGTTTTTACTGTAACGCTACTTTTAACCTTTTTTTGGGAAGTGTTTCAATGTCGTTTTAAGCCCCATAATCAATGTTTAAATTCCTAAGAGTGGGGTGACCCTCAACGGACCTAGCTGTGTGTCCGCGCAACATTCCCCACTATTTATATAAAATCTTATTAAAATAACAGTTGTTACCACCCTTTTCCAGATGATAATTATTAAATAACAATTAATTCAGTCATGTGTAACCACTCAACTGCATGGTGAAACCACGATCCGACTTTAAAGCCGTTCAAATTTCCATATCCTGTAAAAACTGGATCTCATCCTTATATCGCATGGGAATTCCTTCTTCTTCTTTTTCTTTGGATTTACTTTCACCCCCCCCCAGTTTTGGTGTAGTTGGGATTTTCTATCTTATCTCCCATTCCTATTAAAGAAAAATTGTAATGCCTTCCATCTTGTGTGTGATTATATACCCTTGGTATTAGTCGCCACTCTGGGACCTATTGAAGGTGGGTCTCGGGGGTCATTATCTCTCCTTCAACTTGAAGAAGGAAGGGTCTGGAAATTTGTTGTCCCTTTTCTCATCTTGGTGAAGGCAGTTCATGATAGAATGGTATCAGTGGCTGGAGATTGAGAGATAGGATGGAGTTCGGAGTTAGGCACAGTGAGGATCGCATGGGATGGTAGGGCAACAGTGTTGGACAATCTTGGTGGGTGAAATAGTCCAGGGAAGATTGGCTAGGACACGGGATTTTAGGGGCCCCCGTGGACCGATGCAAAGACTCTGGGCCTACCGAACGACCAAGTAAGGCTACACTGATTGGAGGGTAGAGACTCTAGGGAAGGTACATATATCATAATGACTTATTTTCTTATATTTCATGGGTATTTGAAGATTTGAAATGAATAATAAGTCTAAGAAAAATTAAGAACAATATTCTACACTACTTGGGCTTAGTCATTACTTGTTTACCTTGCAGATATGGCACCTGAGAGACGGCCACAAGTGGTGCAGGAGATTGAGGCCCAGGAGGTTAACTTGGCTGATCGGTAGAGGAATAACCAAGAGGAAGAGGACGATCAGTGTCATAGGATGCATCGTTCCTTTCAAGGAAAACCCCTTAGGAAGTTCTAGGGTATCACCTCGGACATGGAGAAAAAAAGCTAGCTAGAGGAGTTGGTGATAGCTTTCGGCTTGATCCAGGCTCTAACGGAGTATTGGGTTCTTCTGAATGTAAGCCAAATGCATGGAGTAGCGCGTCAGTGGTGGACTCTTTACCTTGGGGGGAAGAGGGGGGCTGAGGTGACATGGAATGACTTCAATAAGGAGTTCTGGGTGGAGTTCCTCTCTTCCACGATGAAGGCTGAGAAGAGGCAGGAACTACTCTCACTCCATCAGGGGAGTATGTCAGTAAGAGAGTTGGGGATCAAGTTCAAGGATCTCCTTCACTTTTATACCGACCTATTTCCGGATGAGGAGTCTTGGTGAGACGTTTGGAGGAGGCACTTCGACCTTCTTTCTAGTATGTTGTTACTCCCTTCACCCTACTGACGTACATAGAGGTCCAGAAGAAGGCTGAAGTGGTAGAGATGATGCACATGCTGGGAAGTGTATCGTGAGAGGGAATTTAGTTGGGCTCGTCGAAGCGGAAGGCCATCAGCAGCAGGCCTCTAGAATCAGGACCCTCTAGGTTTTGACCAGTAGGAAGCAGGCCTCAGCAGTTCCAGTTGCGATCTCATGGTCATCACCCTTTTCTTTCAGGACCAGGGCCAAGATGCTTCATCTGTGGAAGCCATGGGAACCTTTGGAATCATTTCTAGGACAGAGTGCAGTACAGCGGTGGTGGGCAGGTTCAACGCCCACCTCAACAGCAGCAGTTTCCAACTAGACCCTTTCAGCTGCAGCAGCAGGGGAAGCTAGCTCCCACTCCTCTTAGGACAGGCGTCGCAGGAGGGGGCCGACCTCAGGGTTCTCCTCAAGGACCTCGACCAGGGTGTGGTTGGGGAGGTGGCTGATAGCTGAGAGGTAGAGGAGTTGGGCATGGGTAGTTGCATGCCGCAGAGGCTGCAGTTCCAACAGGGCCAGAGGTCGTTCAAGGTAGGATCATCTTGTTTAGTACTCTTGTCTATGCATTTTTTAATACAGGATCTTCGCACTCCTTTGTTTCACCCAGTCTGGCCTGTGCTCTGGGTTTAGACGCTGAGAGACTTCTAGTGCCCCTGGTGCTGAGTACACTAGTCAGAGGTCAGAACAACTTTTTTTATGTTTTTCGAGGGTGTAAACTGATGATAGGGCCACATCAGTCTATTAGGGATCTTCTACTGTTGCAGATAAATCCATATGATGTCATCCTAGGAATTGACTGGATGTTATCTGTATGTGCCGTCATTTACTGCTTCCGAGGAAGGGTCATGTTTTCATATTTGGGCAGCTGACGTGTAACTTTCATCGGTGAGAGGGGTGGCCAGAAAAGTAGCAGGCGAGAGGATACATTCCTTTCCCTATTATCTAAGATATCAATGGAGTCATTGGATAGATAAATGATGGAAATTCCAGTGTTCGTCAGAGAATTTTTGGACATCTTCCCTAAAGAGGTGGAAACTCTACCCCCTCTACGTGATGTTGAGTTCGTGATAAACTTGAAACCTGGTCCCCGTCCAATTTTAATGGCTCCCTACCGGATGGAACCTTTCGAGTTGCGGGAGTTGAGGATTTAGATTGACGATCTGATGAAGAAGGGTTTTTTTCGACTAAGTGTGTCACCATGGGGTGCTCCAGTCTTATTCTCAAAAAAGGCAGATGGTGGTATCAGGCTGTGCATAGACTATCGGAGACTGAATCAGGTAACGGTCAAGAACTGTTACCCTCTTCTGATGATAGACGACCTTTTCAACCAGTTAAAAGGGGTAAGGTGGTTATCCAAGATTGACCTGCGGTCGAGATATCACCAGCTGAGGGTGAATGAGGGTGACATCTTGAAGACTGCCTTTAGGTGAAGATATGGGAACTTTTTGTTTGTGGTCATGTCGTTCAGTGTCATGAACTCTTTAACTATGCTTATAGGGATCATGAACTCCGTCTTCCGGTAATACCTGGATCAGTTCGTAGTTGTGTTTATTGATGACATCCTGATCTACTCAAGATTAGAGGAGGATCACACTGAGCACCTGAGAACATTTTTAGAGGTCCTCCGATAGCACCAACTCTATGGGAAGTTGTCCAAGTGAAAGTTCTGGATGTGAGAAGTGCACTTCCTTAGGCATGTGGTGTCCGAGCAGGGAATAGCGGTGGAATCATTGAAGTTCGAGGTGGTTGTTTCTTGGGAAGTGCCCAAGAATGTGGAATAGGTTCATAGTTTCCTTATACTAGAAGGATACTATTGGAGGTTTGTGCCCAAATTCTCCTGAGTCACAGAACCTTTGACAGCCTTGACCAAGAAGGACCATCCTTTCATGCAGAATGGGAAGTGCAAGGCATCCTTCGGCCATCTGAAAGAGAAGTTGGTAAGTGCCCCAGTGCTGAGGTTTCCAGAAGAAGTGGCAGTGTATGAGGTGTTCTGTGATGCCTCAGGACAAGGCCTTGGGTGTGTGCTGATGCAATGACAAGGGTGAACCCTGACTGCTATGATAGTCTTGGGTGTGAAAAATGATTATTACTATGGTTTGAGGAGTTAACCCAATCTACTAGGATATTTGTAGTAGTGATCCTTGACATTTGAGGAAATTTTTTTTATGCGTACTTTTATTCTACAATTCCATGTATTATGCAAATTTTATGCTCTTATAGCTCAAGTTCTTTGATTATTTTATGATTTATATATTATGAACTTCTATGATTTATTCCATAAATCAATATTATGATACATGATATACAGGGAGTAAATTTAAAATGTTAAGATCGCATTATCACACCCATATTCTCATGTTATGCTTATTTGATCATTTATATCTCTATTATTTACCCTTAATGAGCATCTACGCATACAGTTTTCTTACGTTTCCTTTCCCTGGGTTGAGAAGAATAATCCTAATTGGTTTTTTTAGAAAGTTATCTTATGTAATAAATTTTATTGGAGATATTAAATATGAAAATATTTTTATAGTGGAGATGATGTTGATATTTATTAACCATTTGTTTATTAAGCCAACTTATTAAGAGTTTTTCCAAAGTCACTAATATGATAAATCTAAATAGTCCTTGGGTAAGTAAGTGATCAAATATTTCCTTTTGATGTTTTTTATTTTTAATGGGAAGAATTTGGTAACATTTATTGGTATAAAATTCATAAATTTAAATTTCATATTTTAACACTATATCTAGGAGTGTGGGTTTTGATATGTTACATACATAACATTGGATTCAAAGGTATAACGTGATATCATAGAAGATATGGATCATGAGTAATCACATAGAAGAATAACATAAAGAACATGGTATCATTATGTCATGGTAAAATAGGAAATGTTGCATAAATATATAACATAATATAAATATGATTAATGGATAACTGGAATGACAATATCACACGGTGTAAAAAGTCCCATAATAGATTAGGTTTACTCCCTAATCCCATACATAATGTCTCATGATACTATAACATTAAATAATGCCTTGGAGAACTCTCTTGGTAAACCCAATATAAAAAGTTCATGATATATGTGTTCTATGTAAAGGAATTAAATCATGAGGAATAACATAGGAATTACCCAAAGAAATAAAATGGGTTTCATAAACTTGTCTCATTACATAATCAAAGTAAATTTTATGATGAATGAATTTGATAAATGAACATAAGGAATCTATTACCCCATAAAATGAAGGGATAATAATCTAAGTATACATTTTAGATAAATATATAAATAATTTATAATCCTTCTAAAACATTAAAGGGATAGGAAATGAGTTAGAGGGAGAATGGTCATAACTTAAAGAAAATACTGGGTTAAAAGTTCAATTACCTAAAGCCAAATTTGTGATGAGAATTCATTAGATTCCTGAATATATAATTTTTTAAATTATTTTCTTTATTGAGAAATTTTTTAATGTTTATTATTCCGGTTATGTTATTAATTATCATGTTATGTTCATTTACTAAATAATTAAGTGTCAAATAAGACGTTTTGATGATGTTTGTATCCTATGTCCAAATTCACCATAGAATGTTGAATAATGTTAAATATATTATTAATTTATGATTTCCATAATAATAATAATGAAATTATTATAATTTTTATACATCAATTATACTTATATAACCAATCATTAATGATGGTTAGAAAAAATGTACAATTTTACAATCATGGATATGGTATGTCATACACACGCAAGAGTAAGGATTAAATTTCCCAATTATCATGATGGAAATAAGTTAAGTGTTATTTAATATTTATATAATTATAATAATATCATAAATATCATATCATTTATTTAAATAACCTTACATAAACCATCCATGTGATGTGGTAATAAAAAAATTACATTGCTTCGTTAAATGGTAGTTTGTCGTACACATAAACGATGTTATCATTTTCAAGGGTTGGTAAGGTAAGAAAGTATGTGATATATTACTTTTAAATATATATATTAATATTTCATAAATATCATATATAAAAATTAAATCCTTCATCATCAATATCTATGTGATGTGATTATGGAAAATGAATTACATCAGTCTTTGAAGCGGTAGTCCACCTTCCACATATTCGGTGGTTTTGTTTCCCAATTGATATAAGTGGAGATAGAATTAGAGAGTTACATTAATATAAAAAAATCATAGTATATGAGTTATACTAATTTTATTATATGATTATGATTTAGTAGGATTTGAATAACATGGAAGAACAAATAAAAAATATATTCTTAATTAAGAATGTTACCTCTTCGTCAGACCACCTGTATAAGATTATACCTCAAGCCTCCATAGATTATATTTCTTATCAAAATGAGGAATTTATTATGTGGTAAGGGAATTAAATAAGGGATTTTGGTAGGTATTGTCCAAGTGAATGGGTTTTTGAAGTGTGAAAATGAGAAAATTGGAGGTTCCCTTTAATAATAGAGGAAAAGTGGAATTCTTATAAATATCCAAAACTATTCAATAATGTGTAAAGCCCCAAAATTATCATATATAAATATTAAAATGTAATATATTAACATTCATAAAATAAAATAATTATCTATTCCATAATCTTTTTGTTCAAGTGATTTTAGAAAATTAGACACATAAATAATTAGTTTATAAGTTAGCTACATCATCTCCAACTAGGCTCTTTATAACTAGAACCCTTATAATACATATCATAAAAATACCTTTCATAATAACCTATGGAAATTAAGGATAATAAATGTAAATATACAAATATTATTAATGGTAAACATGGTAGAAATGACCATATCATAAGCATAAGGGTATGTGAACATGAGAATAACATTTGAACCCTTTAAATCATAGATCATAAACATGGGTCATGGAATAAATCATAATAGTTCATAAAATATAAATCATAATGCAGTTAAAGATCATGGGCCATGAGATCATAAAATTTTCATAATACATAGATTTTTGGAATACACATAAGTATTAAAATTCATTTCCTTGGTATTCAAGGTTCATTTCTAGAACTGTCATAGTGGAATGGGTCCACTCCACAAATTATCATAGTTGTCAAGGATCACTCCCAGTACTATCATAGTGAACAAAGACCCTTAATTAACTAGGTTAATCCCCATTGTGGTCCTATTTATTTCATGACATATCAATCTTTACCTAGTTCATTGGAGGTAGATATAGGTTACACACATCACTTAATGAAAATCATATCTATGTATGCCATAATATCATAAATAATTCTTAATATAAGAACCCATGAAATTAACTAGGTTTTCTAAACATTAAATTATAGAATAACCTATGAAAAATAAATAGTTTTATAATAATTTCATCATTCCATCATAGTATAGCCCATGGAAAAGTAATCAGGTTTTATAATTATTTTTTCATGGTATAACTCATGGAATAGAAATGAGTTTAATAAATATATTTTAATCATAAACAAAAACCATCCATATAAATAATGGTAATGATGTCCTTGGATCATATCCCCATAAAAAAGTAAGTAACATCAAATTATTTCATCATGGATAGAAAATTATTTTGGAAAGATAACTTAGAAAATTTCTTGAGAAAAATAACCTTTAAACATTAAAAATAACTTTTCAAAATTAAAAATTCATAGAACATTTTCAAAATCATTTCTCTTAAAACAAACATTAAAAATGTATAAATGAATATTTAATACCATATAGAAAATATCTTGAGGAAAATGTCCCTTCCATTTTGAAAATAACTAAAAAAACATAAAATATTTTGGAAATCATTTTCTTTGAAAATAAACATTGAAAATTATAAACAAATATTTTAAAAAAATTCTCCTTATAGTGGAAAATGTTGTACATAGAAAAACAAATATTCCATTAACATTTTTTATAAATTCCAAATGAGACTTATTTTAAAAATGACATTAATATTCCTTTTAAAAAATATTTTAAATATTCAAACATGGGTAGATTGTTTTAAATAAATCTATTATTCAATGTTAAAAAAATTGAAAACATTTTTAGAAAACTTGAATATTGGAGAAAAAATGGGTTTTGATCGAAAAGAGAAATAAAAACGGTTTTAAAATAATTATTTTAGAATCGTGAGTACATGAAAAGAGGAAAATGAATTGAAACAATTTATTCTAAATAAATAGTCATATAATGAGAAAATTTATGAGTATTATGATATATAGTTCACATGATTTCTTCATTATAATAATAAACATAATAATCCTGATAAATGATGATATTGTATCATGAAACTCTTTATATTTTAGTAATATTGAATCATAAACCTCCTTAAAAAATAACATTAAATGAAAAATAAAATATTATTAGAGTAAATAAATTCATGATATTAAATTTCCAAGGTGTTTTAAATGCTCCTCATAAAATAAGATAGGTTCATTACACAACATATGTCTTAAAGAAGGAAAATTTTGAAAAATTCCATTACTGCTTTCGTAACTTTTGAATCGTAAAACCCATGAAAATAATATACTCAAATTGATTTGTAAATAAACATAATTATAAATATAATAACCATAAAATACATTAATTAAAATTATATATTCCACATAAAATAAATATATGGTGAATATGGAATGTGTCTCATAGATGTAAAAAGTGAGACATAAATCCCTTATCTTAAGTCCAAATTTCATTCATACATGTTCAAACATCCTACATAATAAATATAAGTTTATTATAAATATATTAAATAAATATAATTATATATATTATACCATAAATTATTTAATTAATATTTTTTATTAACCATTTATTAACAATTCTATGTTAAAATCATATTTCATGTAATAAATAATTTGTTATTCATATATATTTTTTTTTATTTTAAGTATTATTAGATTGATCATGGTTCCATCATATCTAAAATTTAAAACATGATATAAATATAATATATATTAAATATATATATATAAATTAATCCATAAAATTTAGAGATAGAAAAGGAAAAATATCATTCATAGAGATGGTTTGACGTACAAACTCATGAAAACTATTTCTATTTTCTTGACAGATTGAAAAAAATTGAGGTAAATAGTATATTACCTTTATAGAATAATTTTTACCAATTATATATCATATATTTTTATTTAAACCTATCCATATTACCTTCTATGTAAATTTTATGTGAATAAAGAATCACATCACTTTGACGTACAAACTCATGTTCCCACATAAGTTCCTAAAGCTAGTGGTTTCGCCAAAAAACATAGACAAGATTAGTGTTATTATTTCATAGTAATTTCTCTATATGATCCAAAATCTCAACCAATTATTACTTATAAGGAATATCATGATTGATAAGTATGAACTCAATGTTCCTTATATTTGAAAGATCATGTATTAACTTACTCAGGAGAGATACATGGATCATATCAATGAGTTATGAGAGGTTCGATGGAATCTTCAATTGATAAGAAACCATCCTGATACAATCAGTAATTTCAAAGTGACTAATATACCTAGTGATTATCTTTCTTTTGAATCATAATAATAATTTCATCATTTTTCATTCTTCAATAAATTTTTATTTCATTTCTTACTCCAATAAATAAAGTTGAATTTTTTATGTCTAAACCATTGACATGTCACATGGAAAATAATATAATGGTAAGTCATTCATTCAATATCCAATTATCATCAAATCCAAATTTTTAGAACAAGTTTTCCAATATGAATAAGTCTTCCTATGGTGAAATAATACATTAATCTCTAAAAAAATAATCAATGTTCATATTAAACTATTCTATAAATGGTTAACATTATTAACCTTCCAAAATTAAATATTTATAAACAAGATCACTAAATATCCCATAATAAACTTAACATTAATCACCCAAATATCAATAAGTAGATCTTATTGGTCACATACCAAATATGTGAATACCTTGTTCATATATTCTTCTAAATCATGGTAAAAACCGTAATTACCATAAAACCTCAATAAAAGAATAGATGCTTCCTCATTCCTTAAATAAAACCACATAATATTGAATATATTCTATATATCCAAAAATGTTGTAAACTGCATCAATGGTAACATATATTACATTTTCAATAAATAATTAATCAGTTTTGGGGTCATAAATACTATCTACTTTACTTTATTCATATCAATCATATCTTCATACTAACTAAACACCATTTTATCAACATTATTTACATATTAAGTGTTATCTTTCCTTACTCATATGTTTTCAATGAAATATCACCTTGAAATTAAATCATTTTTCTAGGTCATCAGTACTATTAATCATATTATTTTACATCCTTAATGAAAATATTTTCCAAAAAAATCCTTATATATTTCATAATTATGTAATTACTATAAATAAACACTTCAATCATTATACATCATTATTTTCCTTTATCATCATGTTCCTTAATACCTTATTCCTTTTGTTAGATCATTATATCTATAATAATGATAGTAGGATCGTAAGAGTATATAATGATGGATAATATACAAGAGGGGTGAATCATAGTTTAAAAACATATTTTAACAAAATTAAACTTAACAAACCACAATGCCTCATTAAGTTGGTTATAAAACTCAGACTTAGTCCAATTAAAAAGTTATAGAATCAGAACCAAAAGTGATCTGATTATATCTGAGCTAAAAATATATGAATCATGATAGATCTAATTAATATGATTATATATCGTAATTAGAGGTAATACAATAAAAAACCTGAATATAAATATGAATACGATGATTGAATTTCAATTAAATTTGCAGTATAAATAAAAATTGTAAACAAAAAAGCAATACAGTTGCTAAAAATGTATGAATAAATCATGAGATATTTAAAATATAAAACTATTTTATCCTTAAGATTAAGGTGCTAAATAACCTTGACTAAAGTTATCCACTATTTTATACATACAGTTAAGTCTATCTTTCCCTACCCGGAAGGCCCCTAATACGATAATGAAAATTTATCTATCTTTATATCCCTGAAATACATCGATATGATGATTGGATCTACTATATTATCCTCATAAGCCCTCGATATGATGGATCATATTATCTATCCTCTAATACCTATAATCCCTTGATCATTATAATGATTGGATGCAAATTATAATTGAAAAATGTTATTACAAAGACAACCTGACATGGTTTACTTCAGAACAATTATTCTATAAATAAATAAATATATTAATAATGAGATATTCACACTATGTATTCTTCTTAAAATTTGAGATATAATGTAATAGACCAACTCTAATCTCATTAAATTACATGTTATTTATAGGCTATCTCTCAATGAATATATTGTGATCTCCCAACAGTCATATTTCTAAGTTTATTTTAATGACTTCGAACACCTCGAACTTGATAGCTCATAATAATATGGCATAAATAAATGTATGAATTCATATTTATTAACACCATTATAGTGTTAAAAGTTTTCCTTATAATAGAACTAATTAATATATATTCCAATTATAAACTTAGTCTATCTAATGGAATTCTTTAACAAGGTCAATATGATAATATTTATGAGTTTTAGTCTAATTGTATCGGTACCCGTATCAGTCTGATTGTAATGACTTTTTTAGTATAATATTCATTCCAAATAGTATAAATTCTGGTTCTTATAATGGTTATTTTGATTTTATTGGACACTTACTCATTCTATTTAACATAATAAATAATTTAAATATTATATTTATAATGTTTTATAACTTGTTCTATGTATGGTAAAAGACACTATTTTCTACAAAAAAAACACTCTAAAACACATGGGACATAAAAAATTAAGTAAACATGTTTTAGGATGGTTTTAATGATTTCCAAAAACTAATGGAATGGAATTATAATAAGTGAAACTTATGACTCAATAATATCTCCCTTTTTTGAAAGCACAAACCCCAAAACATAAATTAAAAATTAACTTGAAAAACATAGAGTCCATTTCTTTTAAGATCACCATATTCAGAGTTAATCTTTAAACCATAACTCCCCCTGTGTTTATAACTCATCTAAATATGATATAGAGTATGATGTTTAATATGATAAACTTTCCCTTAGGATAATATCTTCCCCTAAGGATCATATTCTCCCCCTTAATATAAAATTATCACACTTTATTTAATCTTATCTCCCCTTTATAATAATTCTTCCTTTAATAACTATTTCTCCTTATTTAATAATATATCCCCAATATAAATATTTCTCCCCCTTTTATATTTTCAAAAAGAATGGGGATGAATCTAAAGTTCTTGAAATGTTATATAAACAAACATATAAAGCAATATAATAAACTAAATAATCATTCCCAAAATAAATATGAAAGAACATATAACCAATATGAATTGGGAAAACATTCATACAAATCATAATTAAATGAAAACTAATTAATTTAATAGAAAACATTCAAATTTTTTACAAAACAAATAAAATGAGTGATAAAACTGAAAAATCAATCTTTCTTTATGGAGGTTTTCACAAAAGCCTTCATATTTTTGAACTTATTCTAATCTTTCTCCATCTACTCTATCTATTAATCTTGTGAATTTCGCTTTGAAACTTCCTCATGTAACTTTTTATTATCCACATTGATAATGAATAGTTCATCTTTAATGGATCAAAGTCTGGTAATCTCGTGATCCATTCCTCGAATCATCTTCTTCAAAACATTAACGTACTCAATTCTTTCATCGATGGAATCTTTAAAATCCTCCATAAACTATACTTATTAAGCCATGTGAAAAGATAAAACTTTTAAAGAAATTGTTTATTCTTCCATAATCTTCTCAACTTCATAAAATGTTTCATCTTGAATTTTGATATTGACATCAAATAGATTAGGCCATTTAACCATATGATTACATTCCTTTTTATGAGTTTGAAAACATTCATGGAAAAATTTAAACTTAACCTCAATCAGAATCACTTTATATGTTAAAATCTTAAGAGATTCTGATTTCTGATCTATGATTTCATGAATTAGTTTTCTCCTTCCTTAATTTCTATAAATATTAGTAATTATTCCTTCTACTCTCTTAAACACATGAACAATAGAATAAATTCCTTAAATAGAAATGGTTATAGATGAATCTGACTCATATTTCTAAACCCTGGGAGGTTTTATTCTACTGGTTCCATCTTCCACAACTTTTTATTTCATCTTATATTTCCTTGAAACTTATTTATCAACTTCATTAGACAATTTCTTACCATCAGATAATTCCCAAATGTCCACATAATCATTGTTGGACATGCCTAAAATTTTGGTGTTGAAATTTTAATCATCTTCTTCTTTCATTGATGATGATTTATCTTCTTATTATGATTATTATTACTCTTCAGAACTACCATCTTTACTATTATTTTCAATTTCATAGGGTAATACTGATGAAGACGAATCTGTTGATTCTTTATTAGATTGAGTTTCTCCATCTTTATCTCTTTTATTTACTTTTTCTTTCTATTCCACTTTTCCTTTTACTTAATATTCAAAATCTTCTTCAATTTAAGTTTTAAATTCATCATATTCATTGTATACCCTTTCATCACCATCTTTTCCATATTTTTCTTTTCCATCAAATTCTTCATTGATTTCTTTTTGAAATTATTCTTGAATTTTTCTGGAAGTTCATAGATCTCCCTTTCCCCCATAATGAGGCTCTGATTATTTTTCTTGAACTTTAGGAATCGATTCTTCATTAAGAAAATTTTATATAGATTTATCAGTAATATAAGGAACATCATTATGGACCATATCTATTTATTAAAATAATGACCCTATTTTTGGGTTTACTCGATCGGTGTGGGAAGTTGGTATAACAACATTCCTAGAAGTTCACTACACACCCTAAAACAAATTTTTAGAAAAATGAATTTATTATACTATAATGGTCGAGACACTCATGATCCATCCCTTTTCCAAATTTCCGGATCCTAAGGGTGGTGTCTCGGGGTCAGAACGTCATTTCGATGTGCGATCGACCGACGGGACATGATCGGTGCATCACCAATTGGTGCGACCGATCGGTGCGATCAATCGGCGTGACACGATCAGGGTGACATGATCGGTGTGACACGGTCAACGTTTCACCGATCGGTGTGTCGCCGATCGGTGCGACTGATCGGTGTGTCGTCGATCGGTGAAAATGATCGGTGTGTCACCGATCGGTGTCACACAACCTTGTAGAGTTTTTCTTCTATGGTTTTCCCATAACACTACTTTTAACCTTTTTTTGGGAAGTGGTTCAAGGATGTTTTAAGACCCATAATCAATGTTTAAATTCCTAAGAGTGGGGAAACCCTAAACGGACCTGGTTGTGTGTCCACGCAACGTTCCCCACTGTTTATATAAAATCCTTTAAAATCACAGCTGTTACCACCCTTTTCCAGATGATAATTATTAAATAACAATTAATTCAGTCATGTGTAACCACTCAACCACATGGTGAAACCACGATCTGACTTTAAAGCCGTTCAAATTTCCATATCCCGTAACAACTAGATCCCATCCTTATATCGCATGGGAATTCCTTCTTCTTCTTTTTCTTTGGCTTTACTTTAACCTCACCCCAATTTTGGTGTAGTTGGGATTTCTTATCTTATCTTCCGTTCCTATTAAAGAAAAATTGTAATGCCTTCCATCTTGTGTGTGATTATATACCCTTGGTGCTAGTCGCCACTCTGGGACCTATTGAATGTGGGTCTCAAGAGTCATTATCTCTCCTTCAACTTGAAGAAGGAATGGTCTGGCAATTTTGTGTCCCTTCTCGCATCTTGCAGAAGGAGGTTTAGGACAGAATGGTATCAGAGGTAGGAGGTTGAGAGATAGGATGGAGTTCGGAGTTAGGCACAGTGAGAATTTCATGGGATGGTAGGGCAAAAGTGTTGGACAATCTTGGTGCGTGAAATAGGTCAGGGAAGACCGGTTAGGACACAGGATTTTAGGGCCCTCCGTAGACCGATGCAAAGACTCTGGGCCTATCGAACGACCAAGTGAGGCTACAATTATTGCAAAGTAGAGACCCTAGGGAAGGTACATGCATCATAATGACTTTTTTTCTTGTGTTTCATGGGTATTTGAAGATTTAAAATGAATAAGAAGTCTAAGAAAATTTAAGAACAATATTCTACATTACTCGGGCTTAGGCATTCCTTGTTTACCTTGCAGCTATGGCACCTAGGAGATGGCCACGAGTGGTGCGTGAGATCGAGGCCCAAGAGGTTAACTTGGCCGATCGGCAGAGTAATAACCAAGAGGAGGAGGAAGATCAGTGGAAGAGGATGCATCATGCCTTTTAGTGACAGACCCTTGGGAAGTATGAGTGCAGCACCTCAGACATGGAGACAGAAAGCTGGATAGAGGAGTTAGTGATAGCTTTTGGCTTGATCCGAGCTCCGACGGAGTACTCGGTTCCTCTGGATGTAATCCAAATGCATGGAGTAGCGTGTCAGTGGTGGACTCTTTACCTTGGATAGAGTAGGGAGGTTGGGGTGACGTGGACTGACTTCGAGAAAGAGTTTTGGGTGGATTTCCTCTCTTCCACGATGAAGGCTGAGAAGAGGCAGGAAATACTCTCCCTCCAGCAGGAGAGTATGTCAGTAAGAGAGTTGGGGATCAAGTTCAAGGATCTCCTTCACTTTTCTCCCGACCTCTTTCCGGATGAGTAGTATTTGGTGAGATGTTTGGAGGAGGCACTTAGACCTTCTCTCCAGTATGTTGTTACTCCCTTCACCCTACTGACGTACTTAGAGGTCCAGAAGAAGGCTGAAGTGGTAGAGAGTATGCACATGCTGGGAGGTGTATCAGGAGAGGGAATCTAGTTGGGCTCGTCGAAGGGGAAGGTTGTCAGCAGTCGGCCTCCAGCATCAGGATCCTCTAGGTTTTGACCAGTAGGAAGCAGGCCTCAGCAGTTCCAGTTCCGATCTCCGGGACATCACCGTTTTCTTTCGGGCCCAGGGTAGAGATGCTTCATCTGTGGAATCCATGGTCACCTTCGGAATCAGTTCCCGGATAGAGTACATTACAGCGGCAGTGGGAAGGTTCAACGCCCACCTCAAAATCAGCATTTTCCAGCTAGACCCTTTCAGCAGTAGCAGCAGGGGCAGCAAGCTCCCACTCCTCCGAGGATAGGCGCCGCAGGAGGGGGCTAACCTCCAGGCGCCCCTCAAGGACCTTGACCAGGGCATGGTCGGGGAGGTGGATGATAGCCAAGAGGTAGAGGAGCTATGCGTGGGTAGTTTCACACCATAGAGGATGCAGCTCCAATAGGGCCAGAGGTCATTCAAGGTACGATTAGCTTGTTTAGCACTCTTGATTATGCCTTGTTCGATACAGGATCATCACACTCCTTTGTTGCACCCAGTCTGGCCCATGCTCTGGGTTTAGATGCTGAGAGACTTCCAGTTCCCCTGGTGCTGAGCACACTAGTCGAAGGTCAGACCGACTTGTTTTATGTTTTCCAAGGGTGTAAACTAATGATAGGTCCACATCAGTCTATCATGGATCTTATACTATTGCAGATAAATTCATACGATGTCATTATAGTAATTGACTGGATTTTATCTATATGTGTCTTCATTTACAGCTTCTGAGGAAGGGTCGTGTTTTCAGATTTGGGCGGCCGACATGTAACTTTAATCGGAGATCAGGGTGGCCAGAAAAGCAGCAGGCGAGAGGAGCCCCTCCTTTCCTTGTTAGCTGAGCTATCAATGGAGTCAGTGGATGCAGAAATGATGGAAATTACAGGGGTCATTAGTGAATTTATGGACGTCTTCCCTGAAGAGATGGAAACTCTATCCCTTCGATGTGATGTTGAGTTCGGGATATACTTGCAACCTGGTCCTCGTCCAATTTTGATGGCTCCCTACCAGATGGAACCTTTCGAGTTGTGGGAGTTACGGATTCAGATTGACGATCTGATGAAGAAGGGTTTTGTTCAACCAAGTGTGTCACCATGGGGTGCTCCAGTCTTATTCGAAAAGAAGAAAGATGGTGGTCTCAGGCTGTGCATATACTACCGAAGACTGAATCAGGTAATTGTCAAGAACTGTTACCCTCTCTTGAGGATATATGACCTTTTAGACTAGTTAAAATGGGCAGGGTGTTTATCTAAGATTGACCTTCGGACGGGATATCACCAGTTGAGGGTGAAAGAGGGTGACATCTCGAAGACTGACTTCAGGTGCAGATATGGGAACTTTGAGTTTGTGGTCATGTCGTTCGGCGTCACGAACGCTCCAACTGTGTTTATGGGGCTCATGAACTCCATCTTCTGGGAATACCTAGATCGGTTCATAGTCGTGTTTATTGACGACATCCTGATCTACACAAGATTAGAGGAGGATCACACTGAGAAACTGAGAACGGTTTTAGAGGTCCTCCAACAGCACCAACTCTATGGGAAGTTGTCCAAGTGCAAGTTCTGGATGCAATAAGTGCACTTCCTTGGGCACGTGGTATCCGAGCAGGGAATAGCGGTGGACTCATCAAAGGTCAAGGCGGTTGTTTCTTGGTCCATGCCCAAGAACATGACAGAGGTTCGTAGTTTCCTTATACTAGAAGAATACTATTGGAGGTTTGTGCCCAACTACTCCTGAGTCACAGAACCTTTGACAACCTTGACCAAGAAGGACCAGGCTTTCATGTGGAATGGGCAGTGAAAGGCAGCCTTCGGCCATTCGAAATAGAAGTTGTTAAGTGCCTCATTGTGGAGGTTTCCAGAAGAAGTGGTGGTGTATGAGGTGTTCTGTGATGCCTCAGGACAAGGCCTTGGGTGTGTGATGATGCAACGACAAGGGGTAATCTCTTATAGTTCTAGATAGTTACATCCCCATGAGCGTAATTATGCCACCCAAGATCTGGATCTTTTGGTAGTCGTGTTCGCACTAAAGTTTTGGTGGCATTACCTCATCGGGGAGTGCTTCGTAGTCTTCACAGATCACAAAATATTGAATTATATCTTCTCCCAGTGGGACCTGATCTTACGGCAGCGAAGGTGGATAGAGTTCCTTTAGGAATATGAATTCGATATTTCCTACACCTCAGGAAAAGGGATTTTGGTGCTCGATGTCTTGAGCAGGAAGTCATAGAAGGATGTGGTTCTAGAGTCGGCAGATGATTGGAAGGCGATGGAGGAGTTGGCTACCCTGCACCTAGATGCGAGGATGGATGGTGGTAAAGGTTTCCTATATCAGATGACAGTACAGTCTTCTCTATTATGGCAGGTAGAGGAGTCTCAATGGGGAGACTTAGAGAGTGAAGTGATGCACGATCAGGCTAACCAAGGCAATGCTCCAGAAGGATGGATAGAGGATGGCCAGAATCAGATGCTTTTCCAAGGGAAGATGTTTGTCCCAGAGGCGATGTGTGAGAGGGTTCTTAGTGAGTTCCATAACTCACCCCTAGCGGTGCACCTAAGAGTTTCCAAGATGTACCAGGGTCTAAGGAGTCAGTTTTGGTGGCCCGAGGTAAAGCGGGAAGTGGCAGAGTTCGTGGCCAAGTTCCTAGTGTGTTAGCAAGTTAAGGCTGAACTCCATGTTCTAGGAGGTCTGTTACAACCTTTAGATATCCCCGAATGGAAGTGGGACAACATCTCTATGGATTTCATCACAGTAATACCCAAGGTTCAAGGAGGATGTGATGTTATCTAGTTAGTGGTGGACCGGTTGATGAAATCGGCTCACTTTCTGGTGATCAAGGAGTCGGTTGCATTGGATGCCTTAGCATGGAGGTACGTGGATGAGGTGGTGCGGTTGCATGGAGTTCCAATTTCCATAGTCTCGGATAGGGATGCACAATTTACCTCATGAGTCTGGAGAGGATTGCATCATGCTTTTGGCACCTAGCTATGTCTTATCAGTACTTTACACCCCCAGATAGATGGACAGATAGAGCACACCATCTAGACAATGGATGATATTCTACGGGCATGTATCCTGGACTTTTGGAGATCTTGGGTGTGACACTTGACTCTGGTAGAGTTTTCCTAAAATAATAGCTATCACTTTACCATTGGCATGGATCCATTATAAGCCTTGTAGGGGAGGCCATGTCGCTCAATCGTGTGATGGACCAAGGTTGGGGAAGTAGGCATTCTTGGGCCAAAGGTGGTACAGAGCACAACAGAGAAGGTTCATCTTATACTAGAGAGGATTAAGGCATCTCAGGACCGGAAGAAGTCATATGCTGTTAATAGGAGGAGACCCTTGGAGTTTGAGGTCGGGGACCACGTATTCCTAAAGGTCTCCCCTCAGCATGGGAAACGGAGGTTCGGTAAGGGGAGTAATCTTTATCCTAGATTCATCGGACCATTCGAAGTACTTCGACGGGTCGGTGAAGTGGCTTATCGTCTAGCGGTACCACCACCACTACTAAAAATACATGACGTCTTCCATGTGTCATAACTCTTACAGCACCTGCATGACGATTCACATGTCCTTGATTGGGGAAAGCTGGATATCGAGGACGACGTGACTTTTTTGAAGAGACCAGTGAGGATCGAGGATCGTGAGGAAGAGGTGCTCTGTGAATGGACCATCCCTCTGGTTCGTGTGTTGTGGAGGCATGGCGGACACGAGGAAAGTAGCAGGGAACAGAATATGCGGATGTGCGCCAAGTACCCGGAGCTGTTTTGAGTTTTGTTATATTTTGTTTGTACTTGTTTATGATGGAACACTTTACCTTGTTAACTATGGAATGTATGGTTTTCCTTATTCTCTAGATGCGTGTGAAGAGTCCTGACTGTGGGGAGGGGAGGACCCGATCCCTAATAAAGACGCATTAAGGTGGATGCGATTAAACCCGTGCGGGCGAGTCAGTGCTGCCCAAAGAAGATAGTATCTTGACATAGAGGAAGAAACTCTCTAACCCATATGACTGGACATCTTGACCCTTGAATGTTGCATGGTTGATTAAGGGATAGGTGTTCCTATATGTCGATGAGGTTCACTCCTGATAGGTATCCTTCGTGGTGGTTGTTCGGACCCCCCTCTTTTCTTTGGGTTTAGTTTTGATTCTTGAGGACGAGAATAGTTCGATAGGTATCTAATGAAATGGCTAAGAACCTCATGATCCATCCCTTTGCCAAATTTTTGGATCCTAAGGGTGGAATCTCGGGGGTAGGGAGTCATTTCAGTGTGCGACTGACCGGAGGGGCACGATAGGTGCATCACCGATCGGTGCGACCAATCGGTGTGTCACTAATCGGTGTGCCACTGATTGGTGCGACAGACCGGTGTGTCACCGATTAGTGTAACCGAACGGTGTGACCGATCAGTGTGGCACCGATCGGTGCAATCGATCGGCATGACACGATCAGTGTGTCACGTATCGGCGTGACACGATCGGTGTGTCACCGATCGGTGTGTCGCCGATCGGTGCGACACGATTGGTGTCACACAACCTTGTCGAGTTTTTCATATACAGTTTTTCCCGTAACACTACTTTTAACCTTTTTTTTTGGGAAGTGTTTCAAGGCTGTTTTAAGCCCCATAATAAATTTTTAAATTCCTAAGAGTGGGGTGACCCTCAAAAGACCTGTTTGTGTGTCCGCGTAACGTTCCTCACTATTTATATAAAATCCTTTAAAATCACAGTTGTTACCACCCTTTTCCCGATGATAATTATTAAATAACAATTAATTCAGTCGTGTGTAACCAATCAACCACGTGCTAAAACCACGATCCTACTTTGAAGTCATTCAAATTTCCATATCCCATAACAACCAAATCTCATCCTTATATCGTACAGGAATTCTTTCTTCTTCTTTTTCTTTGGCTTTACTTTCACCCCCCCCCCCCCAGTTTTGGTGTTGTTGGGATTTCCTATCTTATCTCTTGTTCCTATTAAAGAAAAAGGGTAATTCCTTCCATCTTGTGTGTGATTCTATACCCTTGGTGCTAGTCGCCACTCCGAGACCTATTGAAGGTGGGTCTCGGGGGTCATTATCTCTCCTTCAACTTGAAAAAGGGTCTGGCAATCTGTTGTTCCTTCTCTCATCTTGGTGAAGGTGGGTTGTTAAATATACTCTCTTCTTTTGATTATTCTTATTCTATTCTTCTTCCAAAACTTCATCATCCCATATTCTTTATGCCCTTATTTCAATAAGAATGAGTACAAACTCTAGATCCCTTGACTTATTTTTAGCATTATTTTTCATCCAATCATCCAAAACACCATTTGGAACATTATTTTGCTTATTTTTTTATTTAGATGAGAGATTCCTACCATCCTTTTATTCATCTTTTCATCATTTACTAACTTTTTTGATGGTTCTACAATCAATACATCACCATCTATTTTCTCAACAAACTTATCATTCTTGGAATCAAAAAAAAATCTCATTCTGTTCATTGTATCATCACTGATGAATAAGATTTTATACTTCATTATATGTGACTTGCTTGGAACTTTGAATAATTCCATGAACTTTTCAACCATATTTCTTATAAATGCCAAAAACATAATGATCTTGGATTTTATTGAGCCTATTTTTATGTTTTCCATGGTGATAAAGATTAATTTAAGAAGATATATCTTCTTTATATTTAATATGAAATCCAACACAAAAAAATCTAATACTTTTAACGTATCTCAATATCCTTTTCTCAGTATCTGATGTCCTTTAATCCATAAGGAAATCACATTTTTATTTGGTGTCAGGTGAGAAACCTTCATGAAATTCTCATAATGAGAAAACAAATAATATTCTTCCTTATACTTATTAAGGTTACCATGATCATTTAGTAGCATATGTAATGGATAATACACTTTAGCTTCATCTAGTACTCCTTACAAATCTATACCTTTAATTTATGTCAAATTATATATTTTTCTATATACTGAAAATAAAAATTTATTTATAAAATCTTCCTTAGAAAACTGGACATAGTCATAAAACTCATGACCAAGATCAATATAGTAGAGATAAAATTCCTTATCTAGTTTTTCCGTAAATATGGATTCCTAACAATGAAATTAAATATTATTCTTCACGGTATAATCATACTTATCATAGAAATATCATTCAATTATCCTCTCCCTGAAAACATACCACTTCAAAAAATCCTCTTTATTCTTTGTTATATTCAAAACTAAAACTAGTGAATCGGATGAAAAGGAAATTAATCGGACTGGGAAACTTTTAGGGAGAAACAAGTGTGGAGAAAAAACTCTAGGAAACCATTATGAGACTTAGGGGGTCCCCCATTATATAGTCACTAAGTTTTATGGTTCAACTTCTATCAGATGATTAATGGATAATATTGATGACATTCTGATCTGATGGTTGAAATTTTTTCTAATACTTATTTAATGAAAATTTTTGAACAATCAAGTTTTTATAACATTTATTGGATTAATGTTTAATTCGATTATGATTTTTAAAAAAAATTAATAAAAAAAATATTTTTTATAAAACTAAAAGTATAATAATAATATTTAATGACTAATGTAATTTTATAGTGAAATAATTAAAATGATATAAGATTAACTTTCGAATTAGAAAGATCCACTGTTATGAATAACTTGTTCTTCTAGTTTATTTAAAAAACATAAGAATATTATGATAGTTTTAGACATAAAATTAAGAATATTTTTTTTTAGTAGGAAAACTAATTTCAATATATTTTCATAAAAAATTAATATGATAATTCTTATTATGAAAAATTATTATGATATTTTCAAACAGAACACTAAATATAAAAAAATTAAATCTGAAAAATCTGTAAAAAAAGTGAGTCTGAAAATTTTTCTAACAAATTCAGAGTCTAGAATTCCTTTTGAGAATTATGACTCTAGATTTTTTTATAATAATTATTTTTTCAAAAAAATCATTATGATCAATGTTTTAGAAAAACTAAAAAATTTAGAAAATATTTTTTTTTGAAAAATAACAAACATATGTACTCCACCTATGAAAAGCAATAACATAATATAAAGAGATAGGTAAAAAAGAAGTAGATATGAATGATTACATTATTTTAATAATTCCTAGATTTTGTTTCATGGATTCAAATCTATCATAACAGGTTTTCTAATAATTATAGCAGGTTGATCTTTCTTTTTTATTAATTGTAAAATGATATCTACTTTTAGTGTGTGATAATGAAGGAAATGGTTTCGTATATCTATGTTCTTAGAATGTGAGTTATGTTAAGGTTTTTACATAAATCAATGGAACTTGTATTATAAAAAATTATTTGAGTTTAGAAAAACTCAATCCATAGTCAGTGAGTGTGTGTTTGATCCAAAACACTAGATCAAACAAACTTCTAGCTTCCACATATTCAGTTTCAGCAGTGGAAAGTTCTATTGACTATTGTTTCTTACAAGAAAAATAAATTAAATAATCTCTTAATAAATGACAGGTTCCAAAAAAAAATTTCTTGTCCATTCTATATCCACTAAAGATATCATCCAAAAAAATTAATTCAAAAACATTCCTATAAGAGTAGAATAGTCATACATCCATAGTTCCCTGAAGAGAACAAAAAAATCATTTTAAAGATTTTAAATGGAATTATTTTGGACTTTCATGATATCATTAACATTATAATACATAAAACATTAAATATGTATGACTAGTAATTGAGTTAAGTAAACTTCTTATGATACCTCTAAAAATATTCTGACTAGCTAGTCATTTATCCACACCAAGATCTAAAGTACTTGAGGAACTGGTGGATGTATTAATGCTTTTATTATTATTGTATACAAATTTATTAAGAAGATATTTTATATACTTATATTGAGATTTAAAATTTCCTTATATTTTTTGTGAAATTTGAAAAGAAAGAAAAAAATTTAACTCACCCATTAGACTCATTTCAAACACAAATTTTATATAAACCTCAAGATAATATTTTAAATATTTTTGAGTTGATACAAATATAATGTCATAAAAAAAGATTTTAATAATCAAAATATTATTATATATTCATTTATGAAATTTTTTGGATTCACAACTCACTTAAAAAAATGGTTTTTCAAAAAGATCATGTTAACCTATTATACCAAGATCTAAGGGCTTGTTTAAGTCCATATAAATATTTGGTAAGTTTAAAAACATGTTCAGATGATTTTTCTTTTCAAAACTAGGTGGATGTTTAACATAAAATTCCTCCTGAACATATCTATTAATAAAATCACACTTCACATCTATTTGAAAAAAAATAGATATTAAAGAATGTTGCAAAGACTAAAAGTGTTTGAATAGTTTAAATTATTTTTATTGTTATATAGTATTATTCGTAATAAATTATATCTTGTTTATTATAATCCTTATCAAAAAGTATATATTTATTTCTAAAAAAAATTCCATTTGTATCACATTTGTTTTCTAAAAAAACCCATTTTTCTTCAACTCTATAAGTATATTTAGGTCATTAAACTAATGTCTGGACTTAGTTCCTCTCAAACTCATTGATATCCTCTTGAATTTCATTAATCCAATCCTCATCACCTAAATCCCCATCAGGATTATTAGCTTCAATTTGGGATAACAAAAATAAATGTTTAATTTCATTCCTTAAGTAACTTTTAGTACCAACGGGTTAATCTACATCACTAATGATTTTTTCACTCTAATTATTCCTAAGAAACAACTGAATTATTTGTTTTTGAAAATTATTTTCTTCAACTATTTGTAAAAATTATTCCTAATAAAAAAATTCATAAAATATTTATTTAGTTATATCCATATGAGAATAATTTTCTAAGAAAGGTTGAAAATCAGTTTTATAAATAACATCCAAGGGGGATGAAGGTTGGGGCTTTTCAAAAACAAATCAATCAATTTCAGCAAACATAACATGTACTTTTTCTGTAATAGTGCATTATTTTTTATTAAAAATCTATGTTCCTTAGATGTAGTGTAATAACTTAAAAATATTCCTTCATTGTATTTGGATGAAAGTTCATATAAATTAGATTTAGTATTCAGAATAAATACTTTAAAACAAATAACATTGAAGTAAAAAACTTTTTGTCTACTACCTATCCAAAACTCTTAAGGATTTTTATTAAGAAATTTCTAATTGAAAAATTATTTATTGTATAGAAGATATTACTAACCTCTTTAGCCAAAAAAATTATAGCAACCAAGTATTCCCTCAGCATGGTTCTCGTTATTTCTTAAATAATTTTATCTCTTCTTTCAACAGGACTATTTTTTTGGTGGGGGTCTAGGTGCAGAAAAGTTATATTCAATAACTTTGTTACTATAAAAGTTTCAAAAACAGAATTTACAAATTATCTACCATGATCACTATGAATATTTATCAAGGTAATGTTTTTCTCATTTTTAACTTTAGCTAAAAATGCTTTAAAATAATCAATGGATTCATATTTATTTATAAGAAAATAGTCCCATGTATATTTAGTGTAATCTTCAACTAAGACATATAAATAGTATATTCCACCACACTTCTAGTTTGTGTATGGCTAAATAAGTCTATGTTAACTAACTATAAAGCATCATAAGTTGATACATCACTAATAGTTTTAAAACATGACTTATATTTCATACTGTATTAACAAGGGTCATAATATTATGAATTATCAAACCTAATTTCTGATTAATCCTCAACAAGTCCTTTATTAGTTAACTTAGACAAGTTTTTAAGGTTATTGTGTCCAAATCCTCTATGAAATAACCAAGATTGATCTTTCATTCCACTAAGACAGGGTAATTATTATCTCCTAATATCTTATAAGTTATATGGGAATATATTCTCTTTCGGATTGGAAGAAATAGTAAATTAATTTTTGGATCTATGTACTAAACATTTATCATTCCTTAAGTTCACAAGGTAAACCTCATCAAATAATTGACTTGTTTTTATAAGGTTTTTCTTAATACCTTTAACAAATAAAACATTGGAAATAAGTGATTTTCCAAGAAAAATAATGTTACCTATTTCAATAATCTCCCCTTGATAATTATCTCTAAAAGTTACTTTACCACCTTTTATTTTAATTATATTCTTGAAGAAGTATTTCTTCAGTAATACTTCTTGAATATACACTATCCATGTACCATGTATTCTTTTTGTGGGTACCATCTTTGTTTTCCAAAAAAACCAAAATATTATACATTCGAAACATAAACCTTATTGGGTCTCATATTGTTAGATAACAAAATCATTAGAAATCACATTTTTTAAACTTTTTTTTGGGAAAATTTCATTTCTTTAGAAAAATAGACTTTATGAAAACTTATTTATTGAACATTGTTTAATGGACAATTATTTTTCCAATTTCCACCACTTTAAAACATGGTAGAAAAAAGGGGCGCTCTTAGGAAGAAATAAATTGTTACTAAGAATAGTTTTTTATATAAAAACACCATACTTGAACTACTTCTATGAGGAATAATTTTTTTTACATTTTATCAAAGTTTTCTTTAGTAGTGGTAAAGTTTGAGAAAAGTTTATTTAAAGAATAAATTTCAAATATTAGTTTTTCAACTAAATTATTATCCTTCTCAATAATAGTTTTGTATCTAATATTTTAAAATTTTGTTTTTAAACTATTTTTCTCATAAACTAATTTTTAAAAATCAATAAAAATTGATGCTTTTATAGAATTAATCCTATAAAGATCTTTTTAAAGATCTGATATTTCATTATTTAATACATTTATCCTTGAATCAAACTTAAAAGTTTTATCATTGGAATTGTCAATTTTTTTTAAAATTTAAAAATTCCCATTTTCTAATAGTTTAGAAGAATTGGAAACTTCATTATAAGAATGTAAATAAATATTCATACCTAGCTAATGAAGATTTATTTTTTGAGGATGTATAATTTTTCTCATCAGGGTAATTTAAAATTAAATAATGTTGGTCATATTTTCTTCATTATGTACCTAAGACATAAAACATTTATTTACCAGGGGTAAAATTTTATAAAGACCTATGTTCCTTTATTTAGAACATTAATTATCTAAATAACTCTCTAATGAATCACCTCCACTGGGACTCCTTGTGTTAGAAGTATTTAAGAATATCTTTATTTTGTATTTTTAATATTTTTTGGAATTTCTTTCATAATTTATTTTTTTCTATAATTCTTCTTTAAATTTGGGAAATTTGGTCTGATATGTCCAACTTTATTATATTCATAATAAGTGAAATGATCATTCTCACCACTTCTATATTTATGACTATTCTTGTATCGATATTGAAAATATTTATTACTGACTATCTTGTTCATCCTTCTACCCGATTTTTCTAACTCGTTCTCAAAATGTTAATAAGTACTAGAATTAGATTCAAGAACTAATTTATTCTTTCTTAAAGATTTAACCACTTTATTTGCATATTTAACATTATAAAGGACGGTATATTTTCTAGAAAAAGAACAACACCACCATTTTTCTTTTTTTATTTTTCAGTATCCCTTTTAAGCATACCCTCATATTAATTGCATAAGATTTCAAACAAGATCATATTGGGTAATATTATTGAACTTCATTGTCTTATAAAATAATATTATTTTAGACTCCAATTCATTTAAAATAATATAAATTATCGTTTACATAAGTATCTCAACATCAATACCTTTCTAACCAATAGCTTGTATATTTTTAATGATTTTCATACATCTCTAGTGCATCCTGGAAACAGATTCTCCAAGAAGAAAATCAATAGATTAATAATCTTCTCTTAATATAGCTCTCTTTGTCTCAACAATCATCAACGTTCAAAAATGTGTAACTTAAAGCTTCTTCAAAATAATATTTTCTACTTCACATGAATAAATTTTACTATAAATTATTCTAGTCATAAAATGTAAAAAAGTATTCCTTACTCTATAGTTCTTATATTCCATCTTATCATGATGAGTAAAAGTTGTAACTTCCTTATCAGTGATTTTATAATCTATAGTTAGTATAACAAAATTATCAACCACAGTATTGATAACATAATTATTTATCCAATATCTCTAGTACCTATAGTCACCACCATTGATGATTGGTGGCGTGATCATATTCATATTTCATATTGAACCAACATTAAGACCTTCCATATTAAATCAACAAAAAATATTTTTCAAATATACATGTTTGTGTAAAAAATATTATAAACAAAAATTTATATCAAAACTTTAAACAATATGAAATAGTATAAGAAATAAAAACTTGTTAAGTTATAATCATTAGTAGAAACTTTCTCTGATACCAATTATTGGATCACTATATCTATAATACTAATTTTATGATCATAAGGGTATCTTATAATGGATAACTTAAATGAGGGATGATTTGTAGTATAAAAATATAGTTTAAAATAATTAAACATAACAAACCAAAATACATCTTTATGTAGGTTTTCAGACTCAGGATATGTCCAATTAACAAAGACATAGAATTGGAACTAGAAAGTGGTACAGTTGTATTAGAGTGAAATTATTTGAATAATGATTGATCCTATTAATCAGATTATGTATCATAATCAGAGTAAATATGATAAAACAAATAGAAAATAAATATGAATACTATGACTCTTTTTTTATTAATTGTGTAGTGGAAATAAAACTTTTAAACAACAAGGAATAAAATATCTAAAAAATTTAATAATGAATCATAATATATTTGAATGATAAACCTCTTTTAACCTTAATAGTAAGGTATTAAATAACACTTTCTAAAGTTATACACTTTTTAACACTTATAGTCAATTTTGTTTTTCCTTACTATGAAATCCCTCGATATGATGATCAGAATGTGTCTCTAATATTATCCCTAGAATCCCTTGATATGATGATCAAATCTGTCTTACTATCCTCATAATCCCTTGATCTATTGGTTCATATTCTCTATCTTCTTGTCCCCAAAATCCCTCAATCGTTATGATGATTGGACACAAATAACAATTACAAAAAATTCATAAGGAGATAACATGACAAGGTTTCATTCAAAATGAAAACTCTCTAAAGAAATAAAATTATTAATAATGATCTATTCACACTAATCATTATTATGAAAATTATAGAGTGAATGTAATTGACCAACTCCAAACTCTTCAAATGACATGGTATTTATAGGCGATCTCTCAATAATCATATTGTGATCTCCCAATTTCCATATTTCCAAATTTGTTGCAATGAATTTAGACACCTAGAACTTGATAGCTCATAATGTTCTGGTGTAACTAAAAATAAATTTTTTTATTGATCAACACCATTATAGGGTTAATAGTTTTTCTTACGATTGAAATAATTCTTCCATATTATTATTATAAACATAGTCTGTCTGATGTTCTTCCTTAAAAACATAAATAAGATAATATTTATGAGTTTTTGTATGATCTTATTGATATTGGTATCAGTATTATTGTTATGACTTTTTTAGTATGATAGTATTGAAAAAAATTCTAACTTCTAGTTATTATAACAGTGAGTCTGGTTTTATGAGACAAAACCTCATTTCGGTAAATATAATGAAGAATGTAAATATTATATTATTAATACTTTGAACTTATTATAACTATGGTAAAAGGTAATTTTTTCTACAAATACATTCTAAAACACTTGGTACATAAACATTTAGTAAACAAGTTTTATGAAGGTGTATGTGACTTCTAGAACTAAAGTAAAGGAAAAGTAATAAGTAAAACTTCTGACTCAACACCTTTCAAATGTTATTTTGAATCCTCTTCAACATCAATAAGAAAAATTTTCATTTAGAAAATTTATAATATAATTCATGTGATTTCTCCCTAGGACATCAATTTTTAAAATTCTCATACTTCTTATATTTATAACAGTCAACCATTGATGATTCCCTAGGGAAACCATTATTCTCATCCACTGTGTTAACAAAACTTTTCATTTTTCCTCAATAATTATTTTCTTTATTTATTTATTTTCTACACTCAATATATATTTCCATTCCTTTCATACATTATATTAAGTGTTTATTCCTACATTTTAAACATATTTGAAATTGGGTCTTATATTCTATATGGTCTCCACCACCCGAGATCTTTGTGAACTCTTTCCTTCTCTTCATTACTAAGTCCAAGAGTTGGTTAAGGTGAAATTTTTTAATCATATATCATGAAAAATAATTTGGTATAATCTAAATATCCTTAACTCCTATCATCATCCCATTTGGTTTCTCATCAAAAAATTATCTATCGTATTTAATGTCATCCTAGTTCTTTCTGGTTCACACCATTGAATAAAAACAAAACATATAGTGTGAGTGATAGTATTCATAATACAAAACCACATAATAAAGAAAAATAACTTATAAGATGTCTAAATCATGACCCCTTCTTTTAAAACTATGAAACCTTAAGTGTATCATAGGTAATTCAAAGTCATCATCTATTTAAATACATTATGATGGCTCTTAAGGTTTTTTTAAATTTCCAAATCAAATCTCTCAGGAGTGTCAAAATAGGTGTGCAACAAGGCCCATTTTCATGCACCAGGTGATGATAGATCCTAGATTAATGGACCATTTTTTGATTTATTACCACTAAGTAAAACTATTCCAAGGCCACATCAACTTGCAGTATCTATATAGGGATATAATTTATTGTAAACCCTTGACCTATCCATTAGCAAAATTACATGATATTTTCAAATACATAGAATCATACATAGAATAATCCTTAGAGGTATCCTTAGACATATCCATATAAATATCCATAGGTATCTCAGTAAAGTTTTATTATCCTAGTTTCCAAAGGTTAACTATTTCTATTATACCAACTATATTGACCCAAACTTCACATTTATAAATATTATATCTTTATAGATGAATAATCATTACATAACCTAATGATATGTGGTTGAATAATTTAGTTCTTGTGCCTTTGGAAATTTGGACACATAAAAAACTGTTCTATAAGTGAGCTACGTCATCTCCCATTATGTCCTTCATAACTGGAAGCATTCATATAAAAATCATATATACTACCTTTCATCATAACCTCGGGAAATAAAACATATGAAAAAGTGATATCATAATTTCAATAAGGTTAAATAAGGGAGATATCAACATATTATGAGCATAAGGGTATGAGAACAAGAGAATAACATTTAAAACAATACCTTTCATATCATATATCATAAACTTGAATTATGAAATAAATATCTATTATTTATAAGACATGAATCATAATGGTATCAAAAAACATGATCTATGAAATCAAAAATTTAGTATAAGACACAAATTTGTGACATATACATAATAATAATAAATAATTTCCTTAGTAGTTATGGATCATTTTAAAAAATATCATAGTGGAATGGGTTAACTCCCCAAATCATTATAGTTCTGATGGTTCACTCTCAAGAATAAAATAGTGTAAAAATTACCCTACTAAACTATGTTCACTCTCTATTCTTGCCCTATTTATCTCATGATATATCAATATTTATCTAATTAATTGGAGGGAGATATAGGTCCCATGCATTATAAAATGAAAATCATACATATGTGTTCTATAATATTATAAAACATTCATCGTATCAAAACCCATGAAATGAAAAAGGTTTCATAGAATTTCATCATATAATACCTATATAAAATAAACCAGTTTTATAATAATTTAATCATTTCATCATACCATAACCAATGTAAAAAGATACCGAATTCATAATCGTTTTTTATCGTATTACACGTTGAAGACAAAAAAATTCATAAAAATATTTTCATCGTAATCATAAACCATCTATAGAAATAATAAGAATGGTATCATTGGATCAAAACCCCAATAAATCATAAGTAACTTCAAATAATCTCATATTAGATAGAGAATTAATTTTGGAAATAAAACTTTAAAATTTTCATGAGGAAATTTGGAAATATACTTACGTTTATAAAAATAAAAAATCATAGAACATTTTCCAAAATATTTTCTTTGAAAATAATATTAGAAATATATAAAGGTAATTCAAAAAATAATTTAAGACATTTATTAAGGAAAATGTTATTTCTATTTTAAAAATAACTAAAAAAATCATAAAATAAATTTAAAATCATTTTCTTTGAAAATGAACTGCATAGCATTAAAAAGTAATCTTGTAAACATCTAGCGGTCCTAATGATGGTAAATTTCATACACATTAAAACAAATATTTCTTTTACATTTCTTTAAAATCCAAATGGGACTTGTTTTGAATACAATATCAAGATTATGTTTAAAAATTTATTAAAAAATAAAATAATGTTAAATTTTCTTTAATAAATCCTCTCAGTAATGTTAAAAATATTAAAAATATTTTTAGAAAACGTGGATATGGAAGAAAATAGGTTTTCAACCAAAAAGAGAAATAAAGTTGGTTTTATTTTAAAAAATTATTTTGGAATCGTGAGTATGTAAAAATAATAAAATTAATGGATAACATTTATTCTTGATAAATTAACTTTGGATAATAAATTTCATGGATTAATTCATAGATATTTTATTATCAGAATCATAAAAATAAACAATCCCCATAAATGATGAGATTGTATCATACAACCCTTACCACTTTGGTAACTTTGAATCATAAGACAGATGAAATAATAACATTAAATGAAACATAAAATATCATGAAATTAAATAAATTGACTATATATCATGTGAAAGGGGTTATATATACCCCACATAAGAGAATATAGGTGTATAACACAACATATGTCTAAAAGAATGAAAATTGAGATAAAAAATCATTTAATGATATGATAAATTTTAAACTACAAACCCCATAAAAGTGAAATGATAAAATGGATGAGTAAATATGAATAATTATCATGAAAAAAATAATAAAATACATTATCAGGTAGTATATACACAATATAAAAGAAATAGGTTGTGAATATAGAACGTGTCTCACAGAAGCAAAAAAGTTAGATGGAAATCCCTTATCTTAAGTATCAATTTCATTCATAGAAATTAGAACCTCCTATATAATAAATATGAAATTATTATAAATATAATAATGAAATATAATTATATATATAATTAAATATATGATATTATTACAATTTATTACCTATTTATTAACAATTCCATGTTAAAATCACATTTTGGATAATTATTGTATTGTTTTTACTTTATCTTCTAATTTTTTTATTTTAGGTCCTTTTACATTAATCATGGTTCCATAATCACCATAATTTTATCCATGATATAAGTATCATATATATTAAAAATATATTTATTTATATAAATCCATAAAACAAAGATATGGAAAATGAAATATATTATTCATGGAGACGGTGGGTCGTACATATGCATGAACATTGTTTCCATTTTATTGACGTATTGCAATAAATAAAGATAAATAATATATTAACATTTCAGAATCATTTTTATGTCACATATATTACATATTATTATTTAAACCTATCCTTATTACATTCTAGTTAAATTGTACATCAAAAATGAAGCACATCGCTTTGCGATGTGGTAGTCCATCGTACACATGAACGACGTTATCGTATTCCCATGGAATGGAAATTAATAAGGTATATGTGAAATAATAATTAATGAATTATAATTATGTTAAATATATCATATATATTAATTTAATCTCCCTTTATTACCATCTAAGGAAAATACAAATTAAAATAACATCACATAGGTTCGTGAGGCAGTTGCCTATTGTACACACGAATAATCATTATGTATCCCATTTTATTGAAGTGGAGATAGTTATAGGTCATTAACTTAACTTAAAAAATAATAGTATATGGAATATTCTAATGTTATTATAACATCATGTTTTATTGATAATTTAATGTGGTGGAGGAAGAAATAAATCAAAACCACATGCTTGATAATTTTACCTATTCTTCGGAGAACCTCTTTAGGTTTAGATATAAAGACTTCTTGGGAGGGTTTTATAATCAAAATAATTTCTATAAGAAGTGAATAAGTTATTAGCTAATATATTTGGGTTGGGTTTGTACTAAATAATTATTATTTTTTAAATGTTAAGAGGAGAGTATATGAGGTTAACCTTTATAAGTGAGGTGAGTGGCACACTTGAAAGTTTTAAAAAGAAAAAATGTGTACCCACATTTTTAAAATGCCAAAAGGATCCAAAATAGGCCATTATTAAACATTATATCTGATATGGAAGAAATATATCCATAAATTTTTTTAAAAAAAATCTATGTCATTTTACATCTTATCATTTTAGTTTAACCCTCGATAAAATCGATTTAACCTTAACTACAATAATTAATTTTATTGTTTTTACTATTTGTTAAGGATGAAAATTATGTTGAATTTATTATAAAAAAATTTATGATGACACAAAAAATGGAATCCATTTTTATAAATTCTATTCATATAATTTATAATTTTAATTTTAAACTAAACATGAAAACATGAAGGGAAATAAATTTTCCAATGAGAAAATGTTCAATAGTTTAAACTATTTTTATATAAAAATTCAACATGAAATGGATTGTGATGACCAAAATTGTACTAATAAATATATAATTGAAATGATTTTTTTTAAACTATTTTGAAATAAAATTAAACTTATAAATTCATTAAATGATAATGTATTTTTCAATAAAAACCAATATTTTTCACTATTCATTGGAAAATTAACCTTTTTATAGAAATCACAAAAATTCAACCAAATATAAAATTGATATGTGGACATAAAAAATTATGTTTGTTTTTAAAAAAAATATAAAATTTTAAAAATTAATTTAATTACTTGTTCACAAAAATCAAAAAACAAATCTGATAAAATAGTATTTTTAAAACATATTAAGACATTACAAATAATTAAGTATTTTTTTAGTTAATGTATTTTATTTATCTAAAAACATTATTAACAATATTTAAAAATATTTTATTTATATTCATTCAACAATGTTTAACATAAAGTTAATAACAATCATGTTTAAATAATAATATTAATTGTTTGTCATTTTCCATTAAAACTTGTTGTGCATGTAATACAAGCTATCGAAGAAATTGAATTTTTAAAAAAAAATATTTCCAAAAATATCAGGGTCTTACATAATGGGAAGTAACTTTCAAGAATATTGAGTTAAAAATTTAAAAATAATGGATTGGATTATATTTAAGGCAGATCCACACCTCTACCATTCAAAAGTCACATGTTTTAGTCATGTTATCTTATTTACCTCAAATGGTAATCACTTTAACCCTTCTAATTTTTCTACCATGGTAACTACTTTTTATTATTTCTACTATTAATTATGAAAAAAATGACATTGAACATATTATATAATACTAATTATGATTATTAAAAGTATGGAATATATCTTAAAAAAATAAATTCACTATAACAGAAGAATTTAATTTAAAATTAAACCCGTATAAGTTCTGAAGGAATGGTTTTTCATTAAATGAAATTCTCAAGAATAAGATTATATTATAATAAAAATATTTTTTAAAAAATAATTAAATTTAATCCAATTCATATTTATTGATATATAATCTAAAAATTTAATTTAAATTATTCCTTATTGGGGAAACTTTTAATTAATTAAAATGGGGAAACATTATGCACTATAAATCATTTTTCAGAAAAACAAATTCTGTTCTTAAGTCTAAGAATAAACTTATACTAAAATCCATTATAAAGTTCATTTAAATGTAATTATTTGGATTTAAAATCAATATATAAAACTTATCTTAATTTTTATTCTAACTAAAATAATAATGGGATGTTTAAATTACTTATTTTTTAAAAAATAAATGATACCTTTATAAAAATCAGTATTTTTACTATTCAAAGAAAAATTATTAGATTCCCATATATCTCAAAAATTCACCCTAAGTTAATATATATTTGAATATTTGAAAAGTGGTGTCCATTTCATAAAATAAAAATTTTAATGGTTTTAAAAATTATCTATAATATTTTCTAAAAAAAATAAATAAAAAACATTTTGGATGAAAACATATTTTTTTAAGAATAAATTCATTTATTAAAAATTTATTTATTATTTACTAATAATTTATCAATAAATTTCTATATATTTGGTCCTTTTATATTTTTTATAAAGTATTTAATACTACTCATACCCACTCATTTAACATCATGGTTATAATGGTCATAAATAATTGTGGTTCATTTAGGCTCGATGTTGCGTATCACATACACTATTGAACATAATTTTAAATTTTAAAATCTTGGGTTGTTATAGTGAATCCTGGAAAAATAGAACTTTTCTCTATGTCTATGCAACCTAGACCTCCTTCGTAAATTCTAATTGAAAAAACCATGTTATACTATTCAATTGTTATTATTTAATAGGAAATTTACCACCTATCTCTTGGATTTGTGGGTATGAATAGAACTAACTAAATTATAAAAAAAATATTATTTAAACTTGTATAGTGTTAATTAATTAGTCATAAATCTATAAAGTAATTTGAAATAAAAAAATTGATATTTTCTTCAAAAAACTGTTTTTCATGCAGAATGCATTTTTATCTTAATAAATTTAATTAATTAAATTTATTGATTATATATTCAGTTAAATATTTTAATATCCATATAATTTCATTTTCTAAGAATTAGAAATGAAAAAATATAGCTTCATGTTTAAAAACACATTTTTCTAAATAATTATTTTCTTCATATTTTTTATGCTTATTTTGAAATGGATTTCTTCCACTTAAATAACATTAATTTCAAAAAATGGATTCAATATTTAGAATAAAAATTTCAAAAATAATTAAACAAATCAACGTTATTTTTAGTCATTATGAATAGTCATTATGGTAAATATTTGTCACCATGGTATGGGTAAATCTAGTAATAAAAGTTAAAAATGATGTTATAAGTATTTAAAAAATCAATATAATACTTGACTAATTACTATTGGATGAGTTTATTTTGATCATCATCATCCAATATTCTAATATATATAAATTTGGGGCCATTTTTCTTTGATATTGGCCTTCATATTATTTTATGTAAAAAATAAATCCAAAATGTCACTCTCTTAGTTTTAATAAATTTAATATATTTTTTATAAGTATAAAATAATTTTAAATTTAATTATAAATGGTTCTTTTAAAAATTATTTAATTTTTTTATCAAGTTAATTTATTTTTAATCTTTTTGATGTCATAATTATAATAAATTTTTACAAAACACTAACACAGTACATGTTCAAGTAACAAAAAATAATTAAATAATTTTAAAACATTAAAATTAAAATAATTTGTTTGAATTATTATATTCCATTACTTTTGTAGTAAAATATAACATATTAGTGATGGGTTAAAATTTTGAATTTGAATTTTATTTCTATCAGGTTTTCCTTATATTCAAACAATGTTAAAGGTCTCAAAAATGAGTTTATTGTTATATTTTAATAAATAATATTTTGTTGAATGAATTAAATTCATAAAAATGTTATATTTGTCCAATTTTGTAGTATACAGATGATAATATCATCCATTTTACACATATTGGTCACCTTTAATTTTATTATAACATTCATATCCCCTAATGAGTAAAAATTTTTGATATCACGATAATCACTAAAAAAGTTAGCAGGGGTAAAAACTAAGACATAAGAGTTAAAACATCACCTAAACTTGTCTAAATGTTATTGGATGATGGGATTTCAAAATATAATCATATTAAATTATAAATAAATATATTTTATGAAAACTAAAAATGAAAAATAATCTATATAAATTTAGTAATTTAGGTAATTTGAAGGGTTCTCTTCCCTCACTTATAAAAGGGAACCTCATCTTTTCCCTTGTTCATAATGTTTGATCCATCTAGATCATCCATTCCCTATCCTAATACAATATTATAATCCCTTACCATGTTCTAGAGGTCCTTATTTAATCATAATATCATCCCTCCAAGTCTTTAGGTTTAAGCCAAAGGAGGTTTCTCAACAAAGAGGACGATAGAGTCCTTACAAATAAAGAAATACTTAAGGTAATGGTTTTATGTTACAATCTCATTTTTACTATGATTTTTAATGATTAAATTTTAGATGATGATAATAGATGATATTAATGCAGCAAATTTTATCTATTTTCTTCTATATTTTTTATTTAGGGAGATTGCATATTTTTTTCATTCATTTTCCTCTATTTATGTAATCATGATACTGAAAGAATGGTTTCAAGGAAAACTGAATTTGTTTTTATTATTTCATTATTAATATTTTTATTATATCTATATATTTTATTTATAATGTTTTCATGATTGTATTTACTATTATCATATAATTTTTAAGTCATTTTTACCCATTTTTTACTTTCTATAAAACTATTTAAAAGGAATCTTCTTTTTATTTTATGAATGAGGTACTTTTGATTTTTTTTTAAAAACGTAAAAGGAATGTTTTTTTAACATACACATAATGAACTGAATTTAGCATTATCATTATCAATAAATTATTTAAATATTTATTTTCAACATTACATGGTTCTTTTCAATGATAATTTTTTTCTTTAATATTTTGGATTTTTTTTATTTTAAGTTAGTTATTTTGAAATGAAAAAGGTATCTTCATCAAAACTTTTATATTGAACATTAAAATAAAATTTTAATCTATAATTATATCATTTTATGTTACTTATGATTTATTAATTTTATGGTTGTTTGATACTATCCTTATTCATTCTATAGATGTTTTTTTATGTATTATGATGAAATATTGATGAAACCATTTTTCTTTTCCAATTGATGGGTTTTCATGGAATGATAAATTTCATCATGATCTTGATGAATATATTATAATGCATTTTAATTAAGTGATGGGTGGTTATTTTATATCTTTATAATTCATTGTGTAATGTTTTTTATTTTTGTGATCTCCATGGGTACATGGGAGGTTCTCCTAAGCCAATAATAGGGTACTTAGTAGGTTATCCAAAACCCAAAATAGGGTACATGGTATGTTATTACAATCAAAAAAATGGGTGTATGAGAGGTTATACCATGATCAAAGTAGGTAAATGGGTGGTTATTCCATGACTAACATGTGATGAATATCTTGGTGGGTATCCTTGATATAATATTTCTATTATTATGGTTATGCCACACTCTATGACAATATTTTATGACATAATCAAAAGTCAATGTCATTCTCTCATGTATTATTTTCTTTGATTTAATTATTTATTAATTTCTTATAGCTACAAATATTTATTATATGACTCATTATTATGATATATGAATTACTAGGTATTATTTTAGATTAATAATCTCAAATTATCATATTCTTATGCTCATGCTATGCTTATTTGATCATTACTGATAATCTAAGATCACCCTTCATTATGTTTTATTTTTCCCATGATATGATCAAATGTTTTAAGTATTATATGTATATGAAGGGTTATGGTTGTGAATAAATAAGTTGGATATGATGTATATATATAATTTACTTAATATTTATGTATCTATTATTCCAAAGACACAAAACCTTTATGGTTTTTTCAAATATCAAAAAGTAATGTAATGAATATTCATCTAATAAGAAGTATTATTTATGTATGAATTTTTTGGGTCCCCATAATTATTGGGATAATGTTCCAAGAAATGTATGGTATGGGACTTATACATGAGTTTCCATATCTATTTTACACTATTTTTGAGAAACTTTGTAAGAGAATGTATTATAGGGGTTTGTAACTTATAGTAGGCCAATATATATATTTCCACCTTAGTTATGTTAGTTACTCAATGAAGAAAAAATAATAGACATATAGAGGATGTGGACAAATGAGGTAGGTTTTGGGATTATACCCAATAGGAGGCCCATGTATAAATTCTTTTCTCATTGACCAGAACAAGTAATCCCAACCATATTATTAAATTCCATGGAAGTTGGATTGGGCATCCAAGATTTGTGTCTTGAGATAGGGGGTTTTCAATAATGTCCTAATGATAGAGGCCCTTGTTATCTAGGGAATAAATTGTTATTAAAACCAGGAGGGTCCTATTAGTTATGGATAAAACCTCAAAGATAATTTCTCATGGGTTCCCAATATTAATTACTGAAGGAATAAAACATCTACATGAAGCATGTTAGTAGGCATAACCTAGTCATGTTCCTTGGGAAGTAATAGAGGTATCCAAAGTATATGGTAGATCATATGGGTGGCCTAGTAAAATGGGGTGTCTATGTAGGTGACTATGGTGAATAGGGGAATAGTTAGGTGACCTAAGTGAAGGGGTTTCTCAGTTAGGTGGTCAGGGTGAATGGAAACTTTGTTATGTGACTTGGGATAAATGTTTAACCAATTATATGACTTGAGAATATCCCCTTTTAAATAAAATGGTTTCATTTTCACTTGGGATGATCAAATAACCATATGAAGTTTCAATTGGGGTAAAACCCCTCTTTCCCTGAAAAAAAATTGAATTATAACTCAGTGATGTATATTCCAAGAGCATGGCACAATTATTTAAAGATAAACTTATTGAAACCCCTTTGTAAGGAATTGGAAATCATCTTGACATTCCCTAGTTTCATAGAAGTAAATCTTGGGGAGGATCCTTCACCTTGGAGGTCATTAATTAGTCATATACATGAAACGAATCAAATATCCATTCTTTACTTCCCTTTCTCAATATTTTGGTGTTTAAAATCGCCTAAATGGGATCTATGAGGAGGTGGGGTGGATTTATTACACTTAGGTGGTGATGGGGCTTCTCCTCCATACTCATATACCACTAGTTTAGATATAGAGTTGATGTTGGGGGGGGGGTCTAGGGGTCCTTATATAATAAATTGGATATGGGAACCTAAATAACATCATACACTACCTCTAGGTTCCCTATTTCTTTGAACATGGTTCTTGAAATAAGTGTGGAGAGGTCAAAAAATGGTTCAGTGTGTAATCGATTAGGACACATGATGACTTATCAAGATGCTACATTGGGTTGGGTATATGGAACTAAGTACCAAACCATTACCTACTTCATTTGGCTTAAATTATCTCAAATACTTGATGGAATTATTATTTTTATAAATTTTGATCACGAAAAATGGGTGAGGGTCATCAAAAAACTAAAATTAAAAGGAAAATTTTCAATATTTATTCTCAATATAATGATATAAAAAATAAATGGAAAATAATAATAATAAATTATCTTGTTGAACTCTTTAATTATAACCGTGGTAATTATTTCATAAATAAATCTCAACACATAATAACCATATTTAACTCATCCTTATTCCTTATGAAAATTTTATCATAGAATAAGATATGATTTAACAATAATATTTTTAATATATATTTAACTATAGTACTTATAAAACCTAAAACCAATACACACACATTATTTTTTATCTACACTTCTTCTTAATGAATAGTGATTATTTTTCAATAACTTATTTAAAAAAAATAAAATACTATAATATAAAATAAAAATATTTATAGGAAAAAATAGTTAAAGTTACTTCTTCAATACAACTTTACTATAGTCTTGTATGTCACCGTGTATGGAGCATAAGGAGTCGGTCTTATTTTCTTATTGATTAAAACTCATAACAACCTATGTACACTGATATAAAAATATATTGTTACTATTAATTTAATTAATAAAAATTTTCCACTATAATCGAATATTTGATTCCGGCCACATAATATATGGTAGCAACCAATATTTAACTAATTCATTCTAAAATATTCTAAAACCATATTAGTTTCATTGTATATCATGCATTATTATTATAACTAAATAAATAGTTATGGGTCTCCAAATCCACACATTGACATCATAATTTTTTTAATACAACTTATATGAATATTAATAATAAAAATAATCATAGGTAGTAAGTTATAATTAATTTGTAATATAGTAAAATGAGAAATGAAAATTGTATTATATAAAAAAACACTTGCATCACTGTAAGGCCTAATATATCTGTAACAATTAGGTTTTATGTGAGAAAACTTTTCTAGTTATGATGTAGAATATCTGGCTATTATTTTACAAGAAGTCACACATTTTAATGTTAGATGGAGACCTAGACTATTCACCATAGATGATTGGGTTCTTCTCGGTGGGAGTGGTTCATGAAATTAGTCTAGTGAAAGTTTCTAAATAGATTAAGTCAGTATATTTAGTTGAATGTATGATTCCTAGTAAAAGATATGATAGTGGTGTCCAAGTGATTCCTAGTCACACATTTTAATGTTGAATGTTATGATTCCTAGTCAATTTATATTCTTTTAGGATTTGGTCATGTTCTAAAGAAAAATTTGACTGTAATGAAATGATCTCTTTGGATACAAGATGGAGTTTCAAAGGAATTTATGGATGGTGAAAATTTTATAAAGGATAATATGCACCATTCACTGGAAGGACTAGTCAAGGTGGTGGGTTCCTTTGAATCAGTGGGAGGTTACCCATGATGATCAATTCATGGTGTTGTTCTCTTCATGTATATTCTAATTTAGAGGTAACCCAATTAGTGGTAATATTTTAAAATATTAATCAAGGATGGACCACATGTGATGGGATTCCTAATACATATTGAGCAAAGTGGATAGAGTTCTATGTTAGTATGCTTGTGATGTAGACCATAGTGTTAGAGTTTCATGGTACAAGTCAAGATTATAGGAAGAATAATATAATTATTATTATTAGATCATGGATCATCTAGATAAATCAAATTTCCCCACCTATGTGACTTCACAATGAGAGATCTGGTGGAAGTAACTTGTCATGGGAATGCATGGATAGTTATTTTCCATGAATTCGGGTATAATATGGGATTATCCTTCTTACTTTAATGAGGATATTATTCAATAAATGAAATATTCTCTATTCTCCCATGTATGGTGTACATGTTTTTGAAACTATATAATCCCTTTTGTATTTATTTTTTCATGTCCTTTTCTTATTGTGAGTTTGTTTTATTTTTTTAAAAAAGAAATCTATTGAATTTCAACCAATGGGGAGAAAAATTAAGATGAAGGTAATCTTTGTGTTATGCCTTGGTATAATGGTCTTCCCAATTATGAGCAATTATTCCATAAGGGACTATCAGTTCACTAAATTTATTAGTGATATATTCTTTATATTATATCATCTGGTGTTGTTCTTTTGATATTTGATAGTGTTGAATCCCAAAAAAATAGAATCATAGATTTGTTATAGATTTATAGAGTGTGGATTATCAAGGAAATATATGATTTCAAGTATATAATTGTAGTGGTACCAACTATTTCTATGAATATCAAAAAAATCTCTATATTTGATACAATATTGAGGCATGTTACATTATTCAGGTAATGTTAAGAGACTAGTTCTAAAACTATTATGTTCCCCTAGTGAAGAAGTTGCTAAGTAATGGTAGGATATTATCAATAAATATGGCAGTGTTAATATTTTAGTTTCTATAATATTTAATTACATCCATGAATATTTGGTATGGAAACGTGATTTAATCATTGTAGTGGAATTTGAAATTTAGTGGACAACTACATCATACTTCCATTGATAATCTAAATCCCTATACTATTCAAATTTTATATGAGTCTATAAAATATCATTACATGGGTAAGGGTTGGTTTTATAATCATATATTAGAATCTAAGGATCTTAGAGGGTGATGGTTATTCTACTTCTGAAGGGTTTGTAGGTTTTTTTAGATACATAGTTATATACAAGTGAGGTGTTTAGTAGACTTGAATTTCATAATAATAATAATGTGTAATTTTACAATTGATTATAGTAAACTCAAATGACACATTTTCCCAGAAAGAGGTTTTGGTGGTATATTTGAAGGATGGTTTAAATTTTAACCTATATGGTTGTTTCCCCTATTTACATGGATTTATTTGTGGTAAAGAAGAAAGGTATATTACAATAGTAGAGCTAGAACTGGATGATTTATTACTATAATGTACATTTTTTCATTATTATTCAAATCCTTAAGTTATGTAATGGGTGTCTTTCATTTCTATTAAGTGTCTACCAAGACAAATTTATTCCATAATTTTTACTTTAGGGTTCTGAATGATCAAAATCCATGAGGGGTAGGTGTATGTTTTAGAATAATCAATGATATGATGGTGCCATCTAGAAAATGATGAGAAGGTATTTGGCATGGTATCAGTTTTATAGATGGTGTGATTCAGTTTCTCATTTATATAATGTGTTCCTATAATGATGTTTTTGGATAGATTTGAATTCACACATGAGGATCATTGTTATAGGAATGTCTAGGAGATGGTTCCAGATCTTTTGTTAGAAGTATCATTCATGTTAGATAATTCCTAGATAGTGGGAGATGTTTCATGGAATATTTATCCTTAACATGAGAGTAGAATTAAAACCCTTGGTTTCTTGAGCAGTTTTTAGAACTCATATGAAGAAAATTATGAAACATTCTTAGATTTAAATAAACAAAACTGGTGAAGGTCTTCTTGTTCTAGAAGTAGGAGTCACCTTGAATTCAAAATTTGTCTAATTATAGTTGTTCTCGTATAGACATTTTATAATGTACATTAATCAAATAATTGACATGAAAGTGAGGATTCATTGGAACATTTATCATAAATATTAATGGTGTGGTAGTTTTTATAATTAAGATAAGGATCTTGAGTCTACATCTAAAAATATTAGATTTTAAAATTTGAAGGGGTTATAATGATATGTTGGAAGTATTTCCTTATAGTTTTTGAATTCTGAACATATAATCCCATAATGTTCCACATATTAGATATTGAATTTGTTTGGGAAGTATTTTTTTGAGATACTCAATGTCTAGAAGCAAGATAGTTTCTTGATCTCCCCTTCACAAAGTCTTTTGGGAGTTTTCCATGACCATGTTGATGCTGGAAAAGCGAAAAGCCTAAAACTCAAGAATATTTATTTTCTAAGGGTGTCTATATAATCATTGATAATTCCAAATCATTTTAAATGACTATCAAAATGTCTTAAGACTTTCAGAATATCATATATGATATGGTAAATACTTGGTAGGTTTTGAACTAGGATCAAAGATAATAGGAGGTAAGGACCCCATAAACCTTATTTTCTATGAGAAATAATGATTTTAAGGTTCTATATGTGTTAGCGATGGTTTTTTAATCTGATAAAACTATAAAATACATATGATATAGTTATGGTTATGGTTTAGTTTTAATGGTACCACTGGAATTCATTATACTAGAAAACTCTTGAATTTATGTAATCTTGGTAGAAAGGTCTTACGAAATGTATAATCCTATTGGGAGAGAGTCCATGGACATAGTGAATGGAATAACTTATTTATGGGACTTTAAAAAATTGGAATGATGGAAAATCATTATTGTTTTCCATGGAGGATTTCAATGAAGTTATTAAAATTAAATCATTTTTCAAAAGTCTAAGGGGGTTTTATTCAGTGGAACCATAATGGTCTAAAGAACCATGTTAGATAACCATTAAATATTTCAATGGATGAAAGTAATTTTACAGATGAAACTTTAGTGACATCTATTGAGAATATTCTTTGAGTGGGATATTATTGGGCATAGCCTATGAAAAAATTTCTTATATAATAGATTGTTATGTTTAGTTTGAGAACTCTTTTCTTATTAAATATTTGATACTCTATATGTTATATATCTCATACTATGTTAGTAAAATACGAATTGATATTGACACAAACAACCATGTATATTTGGGTTTAATTCAGTGTGATTAGTTAATCAAAAACCATCAACTAGAATTTGATGAATGGATCAGCTTAGTGTATTCAATTTAGAAAATGTTATAGAATGAATAATGCTCATGGAAAGATATGATAATGATTTCTATTAGCTAAAATATAGAGAATTAATTTTAAATAAACATGCTTTTAGGATACCATCATAATTTATAGTATGAATTAGTGCTAATAGAATGAAATTTTTTTATTCATCATGAAGTTATGACGGTGATGATGGATATTATGGAAGTCATAGATGATAAAATAAACTATTAACTAGATGGACTAGTCCAGTTAGTGTTATCCTTTAACTATGTGGGTTGATATGTTTGAATATTGAAGTGGAGTGGCATTCTCTATAAATAGATTAGAAGTTTGAAGTAACCTAATTATTGGTGGTACTTTTCTATATTAATAAAAGTAAGACCATGTGTGTCGGGATGCACAATTCACATCATGTATCAAAGGATTAATTACTGATTCAGAAAAAAATTGCCAGAGGCATTGGTAATAAAGTCCATTGGTCATATTTAGAAATATTTTATGGATAATAGAATGATAAGTATGGGAAGGTGGATCAGATAGAGAAATCACATTCCTAAAATCATTGATCCTCATGATGAGTGTGCAAGTGGCATGAACATGTTATGAGAAGGTATTTTTGGTTATCATATATGAATATGGTAATGTTATAGGATTATCCTTTTATCTATGATGATTCTATATTTTGATTAATGAAATATGCATTATTCTATCATGGTTGTTGGATGCATTGTATGAACCATGAAATCCCTTGTGTCGATGTGTATTCATGTCATTTTCATGTATTGTTCTTGTTTACTTATCAATTATATGAATGGAAAATCATGAATGAAAACTATTTGGGAGATACAAGTAGATGAAGGGTTACATGGTGTGGTTGTTGGGGTTCCTAGTTTCCCTAGTTATGAAAATATAATATGTAGAGTATCTTCCAATAATCAAAGTTACCAATGATATGTTTTCTTTATAGCATCTAGTTTTTTTTTCTTTTGATGGTTGGTGGTGTTATATCATCAATAGAAACTAAAAGACCCCAAAAATATTATTATTTCAAATCATTAGTATTCATTCATTCCCATAAATGACATTATTCAAATGAAACTCCTAGAAGAATAATAATATAAATTCATATGATGATAACTTATAAATTCCTGTGAAATAAGAATAATTTGAATTAAAAGGGGTTGAAACTTCTTATTTCATTCAATGAATAATATTTTTTACTTTAAGGTATATATATAATTTATATAGATTTAAAAATAATATTAAATATAGGATATAATCTATGATTAACTCTAGGTTAAATTTTAATGCAAGTCTTGATGGCCAAAGTAACAACTATCTAGAACTCTATTGAACTATTTACACTTCATCAGTTGGTATGGACACAATATTTGATACATATATATTTCATGTACCATTACTCTAAGTTGATCCATATTTATATACTAATGATTTAATAGATATATAATATATTGTGTGATCTTATATGGTATAATATGATACTAGGGATCCTCTATATATAACTCTCAATAGAATTCCAAATATCGAGCTGGTGGAGGAGGATTGGGATTTACGGGATGAAAATATCATTACATGTTTGTAAAAATTTACTAAAACAATGATCTATTTATATCCTCCATTGTTTCTCCCAACTCTACAATTTTTTCTTTTAAATAAATGATTTTACTCTTATATATGTAATCCCTTAAAGAAGTACTTGGTTAAACAAATAGTTTTTAATAGCTACACCCACCTCATAGACTCATATTTGTCCTATGTGTTCTTTAATTCCTAATGATATAGCTATAATTACCTTCCTACCATCAGGTACTAAATCCCATTATGTGACCTCCTCTTAATGGGTATCCTATTAATAGTTTTTAAATTTTTTTATAATTTTATAAAATATTAAGAGTTTAAAAATGAATTAAATTTCTTCTTAAAATTTTGTTAACTATAAACAATGATTCCATTATAATAAATTTAACAATCATGATCATCTGGTTCCATTTACATTTTTCATAGTTAACAAATAGGGAAGGATGTAAATCCTTTCCACTACTAATGACTCAACACTCAATTTTTCAAACTTCTCAAACATCATTTATTCTTATTATAATGTATACACTCTATGAGATAAAGTTTATAGGAATATATCCTTTGCCTATATCACATTATGTGATAACCATAATACCTATTATTTAAGAACAAACAAATAAATAATAATATTTTTTATTGATTATAAAAAAATCAATTTAAATAAATGATATTTCATGTATCAAAATTAATTAATGTTTTTCTCATTCCATAAACATCCTATATGTTTATTTTTCATCAAATAAGCACATTTAACATATATTTTAATTTTTTTATTTCTCTAAAAGTAAAATATGAAGTTGATTTTAACTTAAAATTTGGTCATATCCTTTTACAAAAATAAAATCTTGTCTTCCTAACATCTTCAGTATTAGTTAAATCATATACCATATAAAATTGAAACGGGTCAAATTGATATATATTATGGAAAACATGTCATGATAAAAAAATAAATGTGATTAACAAACTCCAATAGCTAAGTTGGTGTTGTTGGGTTTACAATTATCTAATATAAAATCAAAATTATTTTTTTCTAAATCATAAATATCCATAAACTCCTAAATTTTTCAGAATTTAGACTAGTAGAAATTCCAATAAAATAAACTCAATAATTGTCCTATGATCCTTTCTATTACTGAGTGAAAAGTTAGGTAAATTTTTTCTACCACATTTATGAAACATGTTATCCTTCTCCTACCCCAGAAAAGTATGAGGCTCATATTGGGAGGAATGAGGGGGATCTTTAGTATAGTAATATTGAGGTTCCACCCTTGATGATCAAAATAAATCAACTAGTTAAAATAAAATGTTCGTAAAAATAAAATTAACAAAAAATTAATAAAATATTTTTTACATAATACTTTTGACATATAAATTTTAATAATAAATGTAAAATTGTATAAACAAAAATAAAGTAAACATTAATTTTTGTCATATTTATTAAATAAGTTTATGTAAATGATAAAATAAATTATGACAATATTTATGAGACATGAAATGATATTGGTATAAGAGATCAAAAATTAAATATTATTAAAAAATAAATTATATATATATATATATAATTAATTATAGAGTAAAAAAGAAAACAATTTATCATATATTTTTAAATATCCAATTAAAATAAATAATGAAATCAACTTTTTCATTACTAAAATTATATATTTCCCCTTCTAAAACCATTTCACACTTATAATTTGATTTATCAGGAACATTTAAATTTTTTTCCAAGTGTTTCAATGATAAATGGGTTATATGTGTATCCCAATCTATCTATATCTACGTCTTTCATTCTGAAATTCAATATGTTTAAAACTATTATTACTAAAAAATATATGTATAATTGAACACCATAACTTCAAATTTAATGTAATAAATCTATAATATATCTCCAATAACTTGATAATATACATTTTATGTGGAGATTGGGTTTTTAAATTTTTCACCCAAAAAATACATTCCTTCAGCAGACACTAATAAATCACTATTAAGAAATTCACATATATTACCATAATCTCAAGTAAAAATTTATATTTACTAATGTAATGTTAAGACCATTTAGTCACATTTAATCATGGGATACTCACTACCCACCTCAATGCATCAAAGGAATTTGATCCACCAGTCTTGGTATCTTTAAACCTGGAAAAAAAGTTTTTTATACTCATTTAATAAACATTTATTTTTTCATAGATAATATTTTTAACATATTAATATGTGATCTTATATATTAATGTGTATCATATGTTTTATTCAAGATTCATAAATTTTCATCTATTATTTTCTCACCTATCAGTGAAATAAATTTTAATCAATATATCATATTCCCCCCAAAACTAACACGCTCATGGGACGATGTCGAAAAACTGACATGCTCTATTTTAGATTAATAATTAATATAGACCTATACTACCTCTAAAGAAATGTAAATCAAAATAATGGAGTCTTCTGGTATATTTTTATTATTAACATAAAACATCAATATCTCTATGTAACTTTCAAAAGGACACATCCAACATAAGAATAACAGTATAAATAACTATATTTATTTTAGTATATAAGCCATTAAATGTACCATGATATAAAAATTAAGGTGTAAAGTACATTTACATTTGAAAAATTATATAATATTATTCTTTATATTAATATTTTAACGAATATATATCCATCACTGAGATATAAAAAAAATTGAAAAAATAACACAACTTAATAACAGTCATAATTACATGGATTGGTAGTATTCCCCATAATTAAATTGGTAGAAGTTTTTAAATTATAACATATAAATCATGAGATTTAATTATTATTGAATTTAAATATTTTACTGACATAAAATTATTTAAATTTTAATAATAATCATGACACTACTTGACACCATTTATGCACTAACAAAAAATGATTTTCTCCCTCGTAGATAATTTCACAAAATTTGGAGCAATGTATAGTAATTTTCCTTTATGAGTAGGTGATAACTTCTGAATTTACCAAGTGAAATATTTATCTCTATTTTTAGTAAGGATATAAATAAGTAAATTCAAAGTTTCCTATTAATTTTGATTACGCTACTACCCTCATTAATGTAATGGTGAATTGATAATTTTTTCTGCTTCTTGAAAAACTTGGTTGGAAAAATTAAATGTAGAAACCATTATTTATGATTACTATGATGATATTGTTTTCGAGAATCAAGGAAAGGTTTTTTTGGATAAAAATAATTATCTAGAATGGTTTAAAAAAGTTTTAGAATATATCCAAAGAGAAAATTTAAGGATCTATGTTTAATTAACATAAATAAAGAATTTATAGGTGTTGTTGAAAAAATATATAATCCTTGGAATATGTGTATGATTAATTTAAAGACAAAGGAAAACTACATATGAGTGATTTTCACCAATGTAAACAAAATAATAAACATTGTATGAATTATTTATACCTTTATAATAATCATGCTATATTTTCATATAAATCATTTTCATGATTCATATTGATTAATTTATCTGTGTTATGAAAATTAGAAATGGCATGTGTACTTCATAAGGATTTATGAGGATTGATGTAAGGATATAAATTTATGGAATACGCATCCAACCATGTAATAAGATCAATGTAATAGTGGTGTTAGACTTATGAGGATCTATTTAATTTTAGAACTCAATGTATAAAAAATCCACATATGAGTTAGCAGTGTTTGAGTGGACTATGTATGAGTGGAATCACATACATCTCATTTGAAAATCCACATATAACCCTTCCTATGAGAAATATATAATTTATATTATGAATAAATGATGAATAAAATCTGAGATTATTGTTTTTTATCACTAAAGAAATAAACATAATAACTTATTCTAAGATATTTGGGATCCAAGGAGAACAAATGACTTCCACACTACAAGTTATTAGACCATCTCAAAATACCATGCATAAATGGATAAATTAAATAAATTAAAAAGACACGGAGTTTATGATAAATAGATACTATGATATTAAATATACTATGAGAAAAATAATCTTTCAAGTATTATGGTATTTACATGAGGATTCTAACTATGAATTTAAATCATTTTGAATGGAATAATAAAATTGGGATTTATATTGACCAATTTAAAAGATGATATTACTACAAACAAAAAATTGTGGGTTTCAAAGATTCAATTTGGGAAATTAATATTTAATATTACACTATGAATTTAAATCTAAAAGAAAATAAATAGAATAATTATTAGATAATTGATAAGATGAAAGAAATATGATACCTTCTTGTATGGAGGAGGGGTGAATAAAAATGAATATGTGAGACATTAAATGATGATATCTTTTATGCATAAGTATTTGTGTAACAAAGGAATATCCAAGTAATTTAAGATATGGAAAAAAAATGACCCTTAAACCTGATCATACTCATCATTCACTGATGTTCTTGAATAAAAATTATATGACGAACTGAAATCCATGATTCTTGAGGAGAAAAATAATTTCATGTTGTTTAGTAGAAGATAAGATCAAAGTAAATATATTTATAATTCTAATATGAACACATTTTCCGTGGGTGGTGGGAATCTATATTCCTTTATGGACCATTAGAGTATAGGAATAGTGGAACTCTACACTAATAGGACATAAAAGGTATTTGTTGTAACCAAATTCCTTTATAGTATAAAATTAATGATTTCAGGATCTAAAAAACCATGTTAAAGAGTACGATTTAAAAAAACCTTCTAAATACATTTGTTCTATTATTTTACAATTTTTGTTTTATATGAGTGAGGATAATTTTATTCAAGATTGATAGGATCAATATATTAACTAGTTTAAGAGGATAAATTAAAAATTAATTTATAAAAATTGACCCATGTATTAACCCCCTCCCCCTTGTGGTTCCAACTAACATGGGAACTGCAAGTGTTATCAAAGAAAATATATGTTCTCTATGAAATATATAATAATTTAATTTGTATGTAGAATACAGATTCTATGAATAGTAGAGGTGCCCCTTATTTTGATAGAAAGAACTATCATAGTTAGAGTGAAATGATGTCCCCCTTCCTTATATCACACGACATGTTGGTAAGATATTATTTAATAGTAGGGTTTCCACCTATTAATGATAAGGATCCCATTCCATTTAATAATAATAGAAATAAATATGTATATAGAAAAACACAAAATTCTATTCTAATTACACTTTTAAAAAATATTTTCACAAATTTCATGGGACTTCAAACTACCAAATAAATTTATAAAATTTTTAAAAGTAATTATTAAGGAAAAGATAAAGTGATGGGATAAAATTTAGATTTTTGGAGATTTATACTTTAGTAAATTAGAATTGATGATGATGAGAATATTGTATTATACTCTACAGGATTAAATGAGATTATCAATACTATTTAAAGGCTAAGTGAAAAGTTGGATAATTTTATTATTGTAGATAATATGATGAGAAACATTCCTAATATTAACACTAATATTAATAAAATTAACTCTAATATTATTAATAATAATAAATATAATATTTATAATAAAATTATTAAAACTACTAGTAAATGTAATAATATTAACATTAATATTTTTTTATATTAAATAAATTAATTATAATATAAATAACATTAATTTTAAAATTATTATCAATATTAAAAATGAATTTAACAATAAAAAAATTAATAATAACATGAATATTAATATTATTAACATTAATATTAATATTAATTATATTAACACTATAATTATTAATATTAATAATATAAAAACTAAATATTAATAATATTAAATGTAATCAAAATAATATTAACATTAATATTAATATTTATAATATTAATACTCATGCTAGGAAATGGAGGTGCTAGAGAAGTCTTGGCAGTTATTCCTCAAAACAATTTCTTTCACATAAGTCTTGAATAAAATGGTCTCTCGAGAGAGAAAACCTGCAAATCAAGCTCTAAATGAGACACATATGGAATTATTCAATGATATGAATATTTTTATCATTGTTAACTAAGTGAACCAGAGGAAAGGATTGACATTTGTAGGTATTATATAATTCAAATATTAATCCTTATAAAGGGTGATAAACCCTTGAATATAGAGAAGATAAAACGAAAACTAAATAAGATCTAAGGTTTTGAATGATAGATGATCACACCTATTGGGAAGGGATGTTTTGATTTTATATTCAAATTATAGATTCATCAATCCATGGTATGGGACTTCATATCTTACAATCTTAATCCTATAATTTTCAATATCATGGAATGGGATGTAAACTTTAATCATTTCCATCAAAATCATACAAATTCTTATATCTAGACTAGTATTTAAAATATCATATGGGAATTCCGGTATACTCAGATCATGAAGGAAACCACATATTGCATTAGATCACCCCACAAGATGCATGAAGGTGTGATTAAAGGAATTTTTTGCTATTAAGCTAGTTTTTTGTGGATGTGGATCTCATAGACCATTGGAATGAATGTTATATTCTAATATTTAATGGTGAAAAAATGAAATTTGTTTTGAATATGATTGTATACCTACTTTCTGTAACTATTGTAAGCTTGTACACAATGAGGTTTCTAACTATAGGAAAGTTTAAAAAATTATTCTCAAGATGGAAAGAGCCTCCAAGGAAGTGGAGAGAGTGGAATAGAAGTTTCCTAATTATAAAAGAGTATATGTATCCTTAATGTAACATTAGTCTTTGAATATGTATTTAAAGGAATAGTATGGTGCCTTTGAAAAATAATGAAATGTTAAATAAAACATCATATATAAGACCTCTCACAAGAAAAAGGTGGTTTCTGGGGATGATCAAGAATGTTTAGTTGGGTCTTAGAAAAGGGATAAATTAAAGGAGGTAATGATCAAGTGTGCTTTGGAACCCCTCACACTACTCCAACTGCCTCATAGATGGGTAATTATATAAAAATTATTACCCTATTTCAAGGGATGAGGATATTACCAGTAATAACTGGAGTGAGTTAGTTGATGAGGAAAAACTAACCTTTAGAAATTTTTGGGAGATATAAGACCTATATTATATATAACATATTGGTCTCCCAAGTAAGGATGACTCTCTCGAAAAATATGAAAATAATCCTCGTTAGGAGGGTAACCAAGTGCTTGTAAAGGAGTTTGTCACTCCATCAATAGAAATGTTCATTTGAAATGTGGATACTTATCTAGAGGTGATAGGATTAGAACCAGTAAGTATAGTCTTGATAAAATAGGCTATTATCAATAAGAGTAATGGATAGTATGTAATTGTTAAAGAGGAATTTTCTCCATATTTATATACCTCCCCCTAAAAGTATCATTTGGTATAAAAAAGGGTAGACCTAAAGGATCTTATAGAACCAATATTTCACATTTTAGTGGAAAGAAATCAAAATCTAGGAAGAGTAAGAAATCAATATCCTATATTTTAATTTTTAAGGGCTTGATAAAATGGATATTATTATTACCTAGAATAATTTATTCCTAAATTATTATCCCTTGATTCTTGGAATTTTATCTCATGGATAATTTGATTAACATTACAAAAATTAGTTTAAAAACTCTAGGTTATGATACTATAAAGATCAATAAATACATTATAGTGGTAGAAACCCTATGGGTTTTTGTATCAATGAGTGTTACCAGCTCCTTTTATGTTCACATTAGTGAAAATATGATCACAAATATCTTCATTGAAAGTATCAATACCATTTTCCCCTTCATTTATTTTCTTACTAATTACAATGGGATAATGGCCCTATTGGTGGGATTTGTAAATCTCCATCAAAATATCTAAGGATCATGGGAACTTATAGGTGAATGTAATGTAGTTTTGTAAATTCATAAAATTAATGGAGAATCCAATATAAATATTTACAATAGAAATTGTAACAACTGTATTGATTGTAGTGATATGGGATAATTCACTCTTCAAGGGGATATATTCACCTGGTATAGGAAATTAGAGAACAGAATAGTCTCTAGAAAACTAGATTGATTTTTTTATAAATTTTTTTCTATATAACATTTGTATGAAGTTTAATCTTGGATACTTATATAAATAAACTATGCCCATCATCCCATCTAGACTACTAACATACATAAAAAAGGAAATTGGTCTATTTCCATTCAGATTCAATAATTCTTAGGTTAAACATTCATATTTTAGGGGTCTTTTCCATTAGGTATTGGATAATACACAAAGCATTTATGATCTCTAAGAATGTATTCTAAAGATAATAAACTTATATTCTAGGTTAAAAACTTTGGTCAAGGCGGTTTCCACTTCTATGTATGTGAATATTTTGATCATGGAAAAGGAACATTAAGATCATCAAAAAAATAGATGATGAATATTTTGATGTGTCTCAATTTAATATAGAGGTGGAACTTAATTTAGGGAATAATGATAAATTCATTTTGAGTGATATAGTCTTGAATTAAAGTTTTTGGATCAGATGGTAAAAATAGGGGTAAAATAATACTACCTTTTTCAATAATCATCGTTAAGGTACAAAGTCTTAGAAACCAATTAAATATTTAGAGAATGGAATTAAAATTATAAATCAGAAGAATAAAATTAGGGAACATATAATCCAATTCAACAACGATCTAATTAACATTGGTTCCATTATTAATGCTACTAATGTTAGAATGTCATCCCCAGAATTGTTGATCATTTAGAAAATTCAATGCCCATAGGGTTATCAGAACTAGAGTAGGTCAAGGATACTTTTTTCAATATTAATCTAGCGATTACTCTTGTATTGGATTAATTTACCAATATTTTTATCCATGAATAGAATGGTGTTTTTCATGAAGACTTCACAAAACTATTTAAATTATTTTTTATAAATGGAATCCTCCCCAAGGGAATAAATTCTCAATTTCCAGTTATATTATTTCTATTGCCAATGAATAAGGATTATAATTCCTTTGGATTATTCAGACCTATTTCATTAGATAATTCTACTTACAATATAATGATAAATATGATTATTATAAGGATATATAATATCATTAATAAGGTGGTTTATAGATACCATTATAAATTTATCTAAGGAAGAAATATTAATGAATTCATTTTAAAAACCTATAAATGTATCAATATAATGATTAAACCCTATAGAAATGTTAACATTTCTCTCAATATGGATTTTAGGAAGTCCTTTAACACTAAAAAACATGAATTTATGATTTAGGTCCTTCACAAGTTTTTTCAAGGAATCTTAAATGTCATTATTCTATCTTTTTTAAAATGTGTCAAAATCCCTTCACTAGTTAATGAAATACCATAAGGATATCTCTCCTGGTATTATGGAATTATATAGGGTAACTTATTATCTGATAAATTATTCAACATTGATAAATATTATTTAATAATATATATTATTTATATGGTGGGAAGGGGTAATAATATTCCTGTTTGATCTTAGAGAGGGGTGAATTCACCATCTCAATTGTTTTATATATATTATCTAATTTTGTTTCTTTATAGAGTATTTAATAATATTAACTCATTCATAGAGGTCCTATATCATTATTATTCCATCTTAAACCAACACATAAACTGGACTAAATTATTGATATTCTTCAGTCATAATTTTATTTATTAATAAAGGTTGATTGTTAATAGAAGCATGAATATTAGAGAGGGAAGTATCAACTTTATGTATATAGGTATACCTTTTTTCATATAAGTCTAAATATTTCTAAATATAAGGGAATTTATAGCATCATTAAATATGATTTAATCTCTTGTAAAACTAAATCTCTCTCACAATCTTATATAATCTCTCTTTTCAAAGTCATTTTTATCCCCAAGATTGATTATTCTCTTATGATGTCCCAATTTCTTGATCAGAATAAAAAATAAAAGCATTTAAAACATCAACTTGAGTGGAAGTTTTCATGAGAGGAAATAAATGATAGAAAAATATCATGCCTATTATAAACCAATAATGGAGGGTGTAATTCACATTTAAAACCTCTATTTATTCAATAAATCTCTTCTGGACCAATTTTTATTGAGGTTTTTGACTAATAAATCAATCAAAAAATTGTTTTTAAATCATAGATTTATCAAAATACTGGATTCTTGGAAGCTATATTATCTCTTCTCTTCAAATTAACCTTTAATCCAAAATAGAATAAATTATATATTGAAAACAAAATCATTGTTTGTATTCTGTAAATTTTAATATCATATTCTAGAAATTTAATTGGTTTGATTCTCCCTTTATTGATGATTTTATTGGGTAGGAATAAGACCATAATTTAATGATCATGGATAAAATTATATCCCATCTATATCAGTTACTTTTTCCTCTTATAGATTCTATCTATGCTTAGAATTTCATTCCTAATAATGAAAGCCTTATTTAGGAACCATCAAAGCATAGTTCTATCACATGTAAGATATCATCTAGATTCTGTATAGGCAGGCCCATGGAAATGGATTTCTTATTATATTAATTTTGTAATCCCAAAATTTTACCTTCTCGATACACACTTATCTGGATGTTGAATTGTCACGACATTCCCATATATGAATGCCTAATGAGCAATGGTCTAAACCATTACATCATGTGTGGAACTTAAAAAGATGGACATGAATCCATTAATATTATCTACATTCAATATTATTTTTCTAAAACATTATAGAGAACTATTCATAACTTATTTTAATTCTATTATTTTAATGTTTCTAATCTTAACTCTCTATATTCTCTTTGAATCATCTACGAGGGATCCTATCAGCTGAATAATTTTCTCTAGTCTATTGTAGCTAAATTCTAAAATATAATATGGTCAAGTGGGGACACCAATAGGTATAGTGTACATGATATTGGTCTGATCCATGATGAATATAATACCTACTATTAAGATAATTAACTCCATGAATACTATTTTGGAAGGTAATTTAGTTCATTAACTATTTATATTTGGTAGGCTGTGAATTTGAGGCTATTTTAAAAATGAAAAAGGTTTCATCTTTATTATTTCGATACCCCCTATATATATTTGATTAAGATTAACATGGATGGTGATTTTAAAGGTAATTTTATGGTTGTAGGATATGGTGGTATCTTTGAGGACCCTATAGGTGGGGCACTCCCATACATATCTAAGTACTATGTAAAATATATCACCATTGAAGATGAGATAGAAGAATTTATTTGTTCATTACATCTAGATTAATATATCCTCTCCCACTAGAAGACTATAAGTGGCTTTGGAGGACTTTTGGGTTTATATTATAAAGTAAATTTTGTTTTTTTTTTGTACTTATATAGAGGATAATATAATTGATGGCTTGTTAGAAACTTTTAGAATTGGTATGAGGGCTTATAACTGGTATAATACTATGAAAGAGTTGATTGAGTATTTTTTATTCCTCAGCATATGAAAAAATTAATCATTTTATTTTTTATAATGTTTTTTGGGACCAATAATCATTCTTTGGGGTAGGATCCTATTGTTAATATTAATAAAAATAATATTAATATTAATAATTTTAAAACTACTATTAAAAATATTCATAAAATTATCATGTATATTAATATGAATAATATTAACATGAATATTAATATTAACAATAATAACATTAATATTAATAATATATAGATATATTATTAATATAATCACAATTATTAGAAATATTAACACTAATATTAATTGAAATAGGTTGGGATAAAGGATCGCATTTATTAAGAATGAAAATGATACAAATTGGATAAAGGGGATAGAAAACATAATCTTACCTCATTTACAATAACATAATCTAGAATATAATGAAAATAAGTAAAATTAGACCTTATAATCTAACTCATTGAAAGTTTCATAATCCTTTCACTAGTCAAATTCATATCTTGAATGTCCATTAAATCTGGTAACTATAGAAGGGTGAAAAAGAGAATATTCCTTCTTAGGATTTTATTTCACATAAGGAATTGATTGAAACCCCTCTTCATCAACCATAACTTTATTCCCCTTTGAAAAAACATTTTCATATGTTGGATTTTCATAGATTCATCCTCTATATCTTCTAAACATCTCTAAATTCCATGAAACATCATCATACTATTAATTTCCTATTGGATTTAAGAATGTTGTACACTATTATTTAGTGGAGAGTCCATTTAGTGGATTTAAATTCGACCAACCGGGCTCTGTTTTAATCTTATAGTCCCAAATATCCATTTCAATACCTACACAGAACCAATATTCACACCCTTTCTATACTCAAAATTAGTTTCAATTAGTAGTGGTCTATCCTAGGTCCTTCCCAAAGATGAATGGATAGATAATTAACTTTAACCCCATGTATTTATCCAACAACATATCTATTAGAATTCATAGAGATATCAATTGCCAATTGTTTCACATTACTAATATCCAAGGCTGGAGTTCCCTAAATAATTATGAAACCCATCTTATAAATAGATCCAAATACTCCAGTGCAACAATTATATTTCATCCCAATACATAGAGAATTAATATCCAAATATACTTTATATCGATTCTGAACAACCATATATCTGATTAGAGGATCGATACCCAACCTCAACAACATGAACCAGCACATTTCCTAAGTGTACACCAATAGATTATCTATCCCCCAAGTCTGCCTCCTTTAAAATTCCTAGTCCAAAAGTACCTATTTATCTACTCCCTTAAAACTGACTCAACAACCTTATCCTTTGGAAGACTTATCTAGTCTATGGGATAATGAATCGTTATTCCTATATATTCTGGTCATATCACCTCCAAATTATGCTCCCCTGGAAAAATAATTCTTAGAGACTAGTCCTAAATCTTGATGCTCAAAACTATCTGACCAGACCACATTTCTCACCTACTTCTTAAGAGAATCATCCAATAGTTTGGAATGGTCCATGTAATTTTCAGTATTCACCTATATAAATTTATTTCAATGAAAAACCTTTTTCAAATCCCCCTATATACCAAAATTACCACAAGATATCAATATATGATTTTTCCCTTTTAGATTCCAAATAACATTACCCTCCTCATAGTAATGATGAATTTTTTCATATTTAACTTGAATATTAATCACATTATTATGAGTAGAGATAATTAATTTTTCAATAAGAGTTTTATTATGATCAACCTCCATAATAATTCAATAAAAAATATTAAATCATACCTTTCATATCTCTATATTAAGCTGAATATAAACCCCAATAAAAGAATTAATATCATTTAGAATTTCAAGATTACAAATATTCTAATTGAGACAATAAAACTAAATCAATATCTGTAAAAATTAATTCTGAACATTAGAATCATTAAAATTAATATTCCATTCATAAAAATGATATAATCATTGCTTAAAATATAATGAGCATAATCTTCATGCCCACTTCTTAGGATCCTTAGAAAGGAGTCAATGAAATAATCCTCACCTAATGGAGACACATTTCCAATATTAAAATACCAAAACATTAGGGAGTATACTAATAAGATTATATTAGATCCAAATATTTCCCCTAGTAAGAATAAACCATGTGATGATCAAGTTCTTTTGCATCATAAATCTATCTGAAATTGCAACTGAGTTTAATTCCACATGAATCATTGAACTTTATTTATCAATCCTTCCAATGAATAAATTCCTATTAGAATAAAAAGATAAAGGTCCAAGATTAAATTTATTCTTCTTATTCATATCCAATTTCCCAACCTTTTCATATGTATCTTCACTAAACCAAACTATTATTTTAGTTGTTTCATTCCAACTCCCTACAGTAAGATTAATCTTTATATCAACCTCATAATCCCATAGTAACTCCATCAATGAAGGTAGGGTATATTCACCATTATAGGAGGTATGGTTTATTATTCATATATATTTATTTATAGGTAATAAATTAATCAAATATTCATAAATTTGTATATCTGTATGTAGTGATATTAAGAAAATATATAAATTTTATGTTGAAATATAAGTTATAAATGACTAAAAATATATATTTTCTTATATATGATATTTAAAAATATATATGTGATATGAATCATAATATATTTTTCATAAATATAACAACAGTGTTTCTGGTTATATTAATCAATCATTATTCATATATACTAATTAAAACATAAATAAATTATATAATTTGGAATTTAAAAAAAGTATTTAAAAATTTTATGATTAATTATTTGAAAATTAATTATATAAATAAAAAAATATACCTATCAATGATAATAATAATACAAATATACACATAAATAAACAATGTAGATCTAAATTTTGAAAAAAAAAATGTGATTGAGATCTTCCATAATATCATTCATAAAAATATTCAATTTTTTATTTTTTTATCAAAATAAAAATTATATAGACTAATTTTATAAATAATATATAAAAATTAAAGATTCATATGAAGAAATATGTAAAAAACATATATTTTTAATAATATAATATCATAATGTTATTCAAATATAACAACTTGAAAATGGAATAAACAATAGTGGAGGGAAGTCAATGACAATGATGGATAATGTATGACATTGAAGGGGGTGTCGGAAGATATAATACCATAGAGGATGAAGGCTATGTTAGAATCATTTTAGAGGATGGTCTTATAAATGATAGTTATGGTTTAGGTTAGGAGAAAGTGTGGAATCCTTAGTATGGTCAAGGGAATAAACTGATGTTTTAGATGGGTGAAATCTTTTTAAAAAAATATATGGATTCTTCAAAATGATTATTTTATAATAGATGTGGAAAAACTTTTTCAATATTTATCTATAAAAGTAATAAAAAAACTAATGTAACAAATTTATCATTTTAACCAATTTTTTAACTAGTTTTTTTTTCAATTTCCATATGTAGACCTAACATCCCATGTATCTCCCTGCCTTTTGAGGGATTTAAAAGAGTGTTATCTACCCCACCATTGATGGGGAGAAAGAAAAATTATAATAATAAGAATATTATAATATGTATATATTGTATATTGATATTATAAAAATACCATTATACAACGATGGGTTGTATTATATTATTTTTAAAACAAAAAAATCTAATGGTGGGAGGGAATTAAATTTTCATCTTGTTAGGGTTGATACAAGGAGTATTTCATCAAAACTCATGTGAATCGAAAATGGGGATAAAAATTCTCCATTGACAGGTTGATGGAAAGTATGATTCCATAAACCATAGTGTAAAATCATACTATGACCTACAACCCTTGAACTCACCCATATAAAGTTATAATTCTACTTAAACATTTGTAATTCCCTATGATCACTAAAGGATAGAAATAAATTTTTAGGGTTTATACAATACTATTATGGGATAGCTTACCATAATATGAATCAAACTTTATAAACCATTATTATATTGTGATTCTAGGTATCTACATTTTGGATAATCCTTACCTTTAGGAAATGAAAAAACATAGAAAAAAAAATAACAATGATAGTATATGATTCATGACAAAAACATATTTTAAAATATCTTAATAAGTTACATAAAAACCCTATAATTGGTTAAAGAATATACATCCCTGAAGGGGAAGGTAAAATTGTCCCCAAAATTAAATACCCTAAATGGGATGTCCCATGATCACTCCATGTCTCTAAAAAATTCTAGGAGTCATATCATCAGTCAATGATCCATATCCTACTCAAATATGATCCACCATGGCTATGAACCATCAACCACTAAGTAGGTTGTCTTATCCTGACTTGTGTCACATTTAATGCATTCTACAAATATAAAAAAGTAAGAAGATAGTGATTGAGTACCAGAATAAGTAGGATTTCTCCAATACTTCTTATAAACCACTTAAATGTGAAAAATCAATAAATGTTACTATGTTTTTTATAAAATAATCCCACCCCATGAAATTCTATAAAACCAAAATAAATAATTAAATAAAAATAATATTTGAAAATTTCCAAAAAGAAAAAATCCATGAAATATCAATATCATAAACTAGAGTGCATTACACACCCATGTCTTAGTCATAACATAAGAGATACCTTGGACCATGAGAAACCATCCATAAATGGGTATCACATACTTTTACAGGAAGCATTACCCATAAAACCCACCTTTTAATTATTGATAAGGTCCCCATACCCATGTGAGCTTTTAAAACCACCTAACATTCTTAAGACTGATAGGGTTCCCATACCCAATTCAATGTTTCATAGTCTCATTTCTAAGTCCCAATTGAAACCAAATCAAATTTTCAATGAAAATTTCACCTAAAACATTAATCACCAAAAAAATAACAAAAAAATAAATTACTCAATACAATGATTTAAAATGAACTACTATAATTTTACCATATTCCCCATTTTCTGGAAAGCATACATGCACCAAGAAAACCTCACATTGTGTTTACTCATAAAAACACACAAACACCAGCATTCTTGATTCCACCATACTAAAATCATTGAAATATTAAATCATTTAAATCACATAAAATTAATTTATCACAACAACACTATAAATATATATGTTTCTCACTACTATAATGTATGATAATACACATATCTTGACCTAGTTATTTCGCATGATCATGCCATCCAAAGAAAGTTTTAATATCTTCTTCTCTTATCCAAATTTTTGAAAACAAAAGACCTAAAATTTTAGGATTATTAATATAATTTTTTCCATAACTAAAATTATTTCTATTCCACTAATAAGTAAATAAGAATAATGTAAAAGGGATGATATCTTGGATGACATACCTTAGATCTAAAATTGCATCAGACAAATATCATGGAAAAATGGGTTTTGGGTGAAGAAATTTCCCAAAAGAATCTTAAAATGAGGGATAAGTGTGAGATGGGAAAAATAGGACTATAATCCCATAAACCCAACTAAAAAATGATTTAAATAGTGATCTTAAGTGGATACACAACCTGACTAGGTGATCTAAGGTTACCATATATTGACTATGAAATGGAAAATATCTCCATATTTTTAGGTTTACATAACCCAACTTCATAGTCTCTGGTGACCATGCATCGACCATGAAAATCACTCTATCTAACCAACTATTGGTATGCATGGTCAGATTACACATTCACCATCAACCATACATTTATTGTTCCTCCCTCAATATTTAACTCAAAACTCATGCACTATTTTCCAAGGAATCATGTATGGTCCTTAAGATTGTTCTAACCCTAAAAACATTCTAAAATCAGTAAACCAATCTATAGGACCACCCAAATTTCAATATTCATTATAATTAAACTTTATATACCATAAATAGGGACCCAAAATACTCCCCATTATTTTACTTCCCATCCTTATGATGTTAGAGTGGGTCGGTGTGCCAAAAAACTATGAACCATTAGTGACATATCAAGGGATACCTCTCTCATGTATTTTCATTTACTATAATGTGATTCTAAATAACACATAAAAATAGAATAATGTGAACTTGTAATAACTTTTCCTAGTGATCCATGATACAAATTATTTTTTGAATAAATATTACTTCAAAGTCAAATTTGACATTATCCCAACCAATAATGTGTGATGTATCAAACATGTATTTAAACAACTATGATATTTGAAACTCATGATGCATGGTGATATATTAAAAAGTAAATTTTTAACAATAGGAAATATCACTAATTTTCTTAATAATCACATATTCTTATACATATCTAGGACTAAACATGCATTGATTTCCAAGCCTCCTTTGATCCAATCACAGCGACACCTTCAAGAACACTTGATCAACCACTGTGAATTTTAAAGGCTATTAAAGATGATCAACATGTGAATTTTTCTACATTTTAACTGTAACCATTGATTTTTTTTTAAGTTGTATCTTCTCTAATATATCCTAAGTAATAATCATCCCCAACAAAGAAACTTATATCATTTATACCCAATATAGATGATAATTACATATCCATTCATAGATTCCCCCGAAGGGATCCATCCCAGTCATAACCTAATAAATATTATTACATTATAACTCTATCAAATAAATATGGAACTACCATGAACCATTGATATCATTAACACGTGATCTAATCTTTTGTAACGAATTTTTAATAGTTTTCTTTAACTAACCATACATATAATTATGATAAGTGGTTCTAAACTTGAACTATGTACCCATATCCCACTATAAAGGTTGATAAAACTGAGAAGTGAACCATAGATCCCTGTCATATACAATTGATATTAGAAAACTGAAGGGAATGACTACTTATTTAACACATTTATTTTATAAATAGACTATAATTTTCATCTCCTTAATTGATATTATATGATCTAATTTAGATATTCTATCCATTAATACCTAAATAATCTCATTATTTTCAGTATTTTTGGTAACCTGACCAAAAAATCCATAGAAATTTTATCCCAATTCTATATTAGGATAGGAAATGGTTGAAAATTATAGAAGGACACATGTGCTCATCATTTAAAGGATGATAGGTAACTCATTTGGAATCATAATTTTGTAAAAATATTTTCATCCTCAACTTCTAAAATTAGTGTTCCATATGCTTTTATAACTTAGTGGAACTTGGGTGGGTGGAACCTTAAATATGGTTAAAATTCATCCATGCCTCTTAACTCATAGTGGGTGGAATTACCAATTTTTGGAAATATATTTTCAAATTAAAATCTTGTTTTCATTAATTTATGCCTTTTCAACCTTTAGGGAGTCCCTCATATCTTGAAAATTTGAATCTATATACTAGGATTAAAACACCATATATCATTGAGTCCATATAACCACAACGCTTGATAAGATTTTCCTCCCACCCTTCTAATTAATATCTAATCCTTTCTTTGTTAATAAACACAAAAAATTCCATTTATATTTATCTTCTTGAACTATAATTTTAAACACCTTTTGACCCAATGATTCATCTACCATATCTTTTTTTTCACAGTTAATAAGCTATCTCAATATTAATAGTTTCAAAATACATATTTATTATTTATTTCTTTATATTTTATCCATATTTTTACAATATATGCTTCAATATCTTTTGAATCACACATATTTTTAACTTCTCATTAAAAAATAGTGGTTCCTAATTTTCAATTCATGAAAAACCAAATAAGTATATAGGTTATGTGTCAGGTAATTCACTTCATGCACCAAAAATTAGTGTGAATAATATGTTACAACATGGTTTACCTATATTGTCACATGATCAATTTATATAATTATTGAATCACATTAAATGACATATCCTTCACCGGGTTCAGAAAATACCAATACAAGTGTACATTTCAACCTTCACATCAACTTCTTAAATGGTCTCAAATATTGTTAATTCCATATGAAGGTTGGGTTTTGTATGATCATGGATGTTATCAGTGATTCTAATCATAGTAAATACTCAATGGATCATTGATAATAACTAAATAACCCAATTAAAAAATAAACTTCAAAAAAATTGTTCCTTTTGTGATACCACTTTAATATTCATAAAATTGACTAATATACCATTTTTTGAGATAACAGAAATAAGGAAAATCACCTCCTATATAAAATTCAAATACATTGAAAACATTTCAAATAGGGAATCATTTTCCAATGTTCTTAAACCAATTTCAAAGTTCCACTCATGATTAATCCAAGATCATTAATACACATGTTTATCATCAATTGATATTAGGAAAAAAGAGTCAAGATATCAATGAAATATGTTATCCATATACTAAAGTAAAATATCAATAGTGATTTGAAGAAAAAATGGCATATCCAAATACTCATAGTGTCTATAACTGTTCTGAAAATAATTTTTTGAGATATCCCCTTTTATCGTTCTCATTTAATGGTATCATGACCAGAAAATGATCTTGAAAAATCATTGAGTTCCATTTAATGGGTAAAAAAAGTATTGAATTTTAAAAAAAGGATATTCATTCCTAATAGTAACCTAATTAAACATCATATAATCAATTCACAATTTTAATGTTCCATATTTATTCTTCACAGGTAGAACTTGAGTCACCCATGGTGAGGTGAACAATATAATATAACCATTATTCTCTAAAACATAAACATTGAATTTGATTACTCTCAATGTGGTTAAACCCATTCTATATTAAGGAAGAGATATATATCTTGTCACTAGTTTCAAATAAATAATAAAAAAATTGACCATGGGAACTAGAGGGAATGTAGAGAAATCATTAGAAAATACATCTGTATATAGGTAAACTATCTATAGTAATCCAACCTAGCCAATCCCCTCTATTTCTCTCATGACCATTGTGGATAATTGACTTGAAATATTACTGACACAAATCATAATAGTCCTAGATCTACTATAACTCAAATCTCATTCATCCTTGAATGTTTGTGAACCACCCTCAGAAGTGTAGATGACCACCTTGTGATCATAATAATGGATATGAACATTATACATAATCCACCAATCCATGACTATAAATATATCAAACATGTACAATAAAAGAAAACTGGATTTTGAATACAATATGAATCCTATCATAATAATCCTTGATGGATATTTTAACCCATGTTCAACATGTTTTCCAAAAAAAATTTGTACTCACAGGGAATGTGGCATCATCCCTAACCAAAAACCCAACCAATCTACCACTTTTGTGACAATAAATTAATATATAGAATATTTATAAAAAAGATTTGAAATAATACCATAATTAGGAAACAAGATACCTCAAACTAAATATGGTCCAACATCAGCCTCTAGTGGATCTATAGCCACCTTTAATAAGTATCTCTAATTCTGCTCAATGTGGGATCTCCTAGGTTGTTATGATGGTTCTAGTGTGATATTGGATTAATAATAGATTCTTTCCTCATAGTATGATAATATTAGAGTAAAACACCCTTTTGAGACTATACAACCATGTTATAGGGTAATTTTATTTTATTAGATCCTTTCTCTATTGATAATGATGGTGGATTTTATAATATTACTTTAAGTGTCCAAGCTTCTCATGCATGATAAAATACTAAGGATGTCGTGTATAGTTTTTTTCATTTGATCAAGGGAAACACGTTGGAAGAATCACAATGGTAGATCATTATATCCCATATAGGATCTCATCAATGTATCATGATAGTGTGATTTTACCATCCATTAAAAAAACACCACACTATTGTTTTTGGAACCACTTGAGCCAGTGATTCTACATGGATAATTTAATATAACTCCAACAATGGGATTTCCTAAGATTACCCTTTCAAACAAAAATTACTTATTCACCATTTAAAAATATTGATCTAAATAAAACATCATCACTCTATATCATATGTCTATCCACAAATATAACTTTAACCTTTAATCCATTAACAAATCATTGGCAGTTATTTCTAACATGAAACATGATGAGGTCAAAAATTTGGTAGAATATTCTAGGAACATCATATTTCTCAACTATAAATCAAATGAATCAATTATATTTGATACCTGAAACATTTGGGGGTAAGAATTATGGTTAAAAATCCTCTCAAACCCCTCCCAAGATATCCCTTCTTGTAATTTATATAACTTAACTAGTTATCACCACTGTGAAATGATCCCCTAAAATATATCTATTTCCAATTTAACTTTTGAAATTATATAGGTTATCTAATAAAGTAAAGATAATATTGATCCTATATAAATGATGTCCAAACACTTGTGTTTTGGCATACCCTTGATAGATGGTAGGTTTCTTCCTTCAAAATTATAATGATCTATCAATCTTATCTTGTTGGGGTGGTATAGACCCACCTAAAATTTGATTAACTAATTTCAAAAATATTAAGATCGTTTTATCTGATAGTATATCATTTGGTAATATATTATTTGAAGATTCCTCATACATTTTTTCATACAGAATTATAGGTATTTTTTATATAATTACTATGGAAAAAATATCAATTCTAATTATTACATATCATTTCTAGTCACTGAAAAACTTAACAATAATTTAGTCCACATTTTCAAAAATTGTATTTCAATAAAGAATATAAATAATTCACCGATATACCTCTCATTATATGATATATTAGAAATCAAAAATTTATTTCCAAAATACAAAATAAATTTAGGAGTAAACACATTTCAGAAATATAACAATTTAATGATCCTTATTATTAATAATTGTTTCATTTTACAAAAAAAAACTTTAGAAATATATTTCAATTTCAAATATCTAAAAATTTTCTGAAAAAAACAACCATAATTCATTTACTATCTCAAAATTTTTACATGATTAATTACATTCATTTTTTTTCAATAAACATAGGGAATCCACTTAAAACCCCCATATAAGGCTCTATAATTGGTTCTCCAACCATTTAGTCTACTCAAAAATCCTAAAAACTCATGATTTATTATAATTAGGTTAGTAATTACTTTTTATAACTCTATTATTTTTCCTGAATCAACTATATAAATTCTTAAAAAACAAAATACAAAAAAATTATACAATTTTTAACATCCTGACCAGACCTATCATCCCTCGACTTCACTTGAGTTAAGTTGGAAAGCTAAAAGGACTTATGTACATACTCATGATAACCAAAGGCTAAAAATAAATGTTGATGATTTATAAAATCTCATTAGTTGATGGATTACCCATATAAAAAAAATCAACTTACACATTCTATGAGTCCACTAGGATTCCAGTATAAGGTGTCCATATTTTATATATTACCATTCTCTTTGTAAAGAAATAATATAGTGAAAAACTTTCTAGGATTATATATGATATATGATAAAAATAGATTTTAAAATAAGTTAAAACTATCACATAAAAAACTATTATAGGAATAGAAAAGTGTATACAACCCAAAAGGTAAAGGTCTAACAATATACAAAATTAAACTACCCAAAGTGTACGTTCCATGATGCCACCACATCTCATAAAAAATAGAGGTATTTATATCATATGTTGGATAACTTACACATAATTATATCTCCTCTTCCATGTCTATGAACATACACTAGATAATTAGGATTTCTTTCCCATAACTAAGTCACCTTCATGAATTTTACTCATCAAAAAAAGTTTAAAAATATGTTTCAAATTTTATACCTAGTATGATTTTCCATAATTCTCTTCATACATCACATATATGTCATAAATCCATCAAACAAATTAAAGAAATTTCAACCTCCATAATATTTTTTGAAACCCCAATTAATAAAAACTCAAAAATAATAGTTAGAAAGTTCCTATAAACAAATAATCCTTATAATATAAATATCACAAACCAAACAAACACTAAACACTCATGTCTCATTCAAAACCATTGGGATCCCTTTGACTGTGAGAGAAACTATCCCTGAATGGGTATAAACTACCCATAAGAGGACCTACTATCCTTAAATCTCAACTTTTCATTATTCATGAGGTCCCCAAACCCAAGTGGTAGTTTCTTAGTCCCTTTTTTAATATCTCACCAAAACCAAATTAACTGTGTCAATAAAATGTCACCCAAAATCTAAAATATCATATAATTATAATTGATAAATTATTTCCCCAATTCATTAATTAAAAGTAGATAATATAATTTTACTATTTTCTATAAATATGAGAAAACACCTATGCACCTAGAAATATCTACATTATGCTTACTCAAAAGAAAAAACACTAAAAATCATGATTTCACTTAACCCAAATCATACTAACATAAAATAATATTAAACATAAAAAAATATTTTAACAAAAATTTCACACCAAAGAGACATGTCTCGTAAAACTATCATATATGGGAAGCTACCTACCTTCATCAAGTGATTTCATGAGACCACACCTTCCAAACTAAGATCAACAATCTTTTTTCCTTCCTTAATACCCTAGAAAAAAACACAAAACATTTATTATTAATCATAATATTACACCCACTCCATACATGATTAGGGTTTTACATATAGGAAAACAAAAAAAGGAATGGATAGGAGATCTGAACTCTCTTACCTTGGATCTGAACATAAATCATACTAATAATGGTGACACAATTTCTAGAATATTATTAAAATATAGGAATATATGGTCTTTTCAAGTTGATACATGACCTAAATAGACATCCTAGGTGATATTTTTAAAAAAAATACAATGCCAATATCTTTATTATGTAGGAAATACATGGTCCAGCTATCAGATATTAGGCAACCATCTATCAACTGTATAGATCCTCTATCTCAAACAACTAGTCTATTAATGGTTTAAAAAATGAACTTAGGAAACCATGCATCTCCACCTGTCTCCCACAAAACCCCGTGAATAGTTTTAAATGGACTCATGCACGGTCCCTAGAACCATGCATTAACCGTTCACAATCCAATTTTTTAAAAAATGACCAATATCACTCCCAAATATCACAAACACCATTATAAATCAAATTAGAATATATATTAAATTTTATCTAAATCTAATCAACTATTAAAATAAAATTAACTTGAATAGAGAATCAATAAATCATTGAACTCACCCCACATTATTATGATTGATCTCCAATTTCCACCACTCCATTTAATTAAAACCTCCTAATGATCCATCTTTAAATAGATACATTATTATGATACTAATATAGACTACCTATAGTTTATAATTAAGATAGTATTTATAAGGAAATAATATATGATATCTAGTCCTTTCCCCCAATTTTATATTTCTCTTTATTGATGGTATCCACTATGACTATTGGTGGAATTTTGATCTCACTAGATTATATTCAATATAGGTCCTAGCATAATACACAGTGTAGGAAGAGGATGACTAGTCGAATGACCATCTATTTCCAATTATGGTCTTAATAATAGAAAGTAATTTCATTCTAAATTACCCTAATCTAAGAATATTTAATTTAAAATTATGAGATATAATTTAATAAAAAAGTTATAGATAAAAAATTAGGTTTTATAGGGATATTAGACCCAACCTCAAGAGAACCATCATATTTTTACTCACATCCCATAAATATTATCCCCTCCATCACTATGAGAAATGATAAAGTAAGAATCCAAAGAATCTATTTATTGAAAAATAGTTTAGGTTAAGATCCATATCCCAACATAAAATTATTTTAGTATTATATAAAACATTATATAATGACTAATACTATATTAAATATTTATTAATCTATTTTATTGTTTTAAAATTTCACTGTTTTACTATAAATACGGAAAAATGGTTCACACTATGTTAATTAATTAATTAATTAATTTCATCAAAATTTTAAAATTAAAAACTCCACTAATTAATTCCAAACATTAAACAAAAGTTAAAAATTGTATTTATGGATCAATTGAAAAATTAAAAAAATCCATGGTTATTTAAAAGGTTATAAATAAAATTTTATCACTTGTGTTAAAAATTAAAAAAAATACCCCAAGGAGAAATTAAATCATAAAACCTAATTTTTTTTAGACCACTACAATAGTCCTTCAAAACATTTCATCCTAAGAAATATCACATCATCCATAAAACCTAAAAATATAAAATGTATAATAATATAAAAAAGATACACCTTTAATAAATCTCAAGATACAATTCAACACAAGTTCCTCAATAATAGTTACACCTTTAAAAAGTGATATAAATAATTCAATAAGGTTTATTCCAAATTCCATCAACAATTAAAAAGCTCTATCTGATTTAATTTATAAATAAATTATTCCTCAACATAAAATTTAATAAATATGAAAATTGAATTGCATAAAACTCATGTCATTATTTCCCCATCTAGGATATCTACTACTATGTAATTTCCTCTATAAATCAATTAAACTTGAATCAAAATAATATCATGAATCGCATAACATATAGGTTATATTCCAACACAATCTTACTAACATACACTCAAACCTGATAAATGATCTCAAACGGTTTAAAAAACACTAATTATAACTTATATTTCTTATCAAACGTCCTTTAAAACCTTAGAGTAAAATAATTTTCGTGATCCAACATGATTATTAATAGAACTTCACATGGATTAACTATCTTAACTAAATGAAATCTCATCAATACATAACCTATAATATTCAAACATAGTATTATGCATAAATATATTTGAGTAAATTGAGTAATAATTTATAGTCTATATGTTTTCAAAAATGGGTTTTTATAATATTTTTTTATTTTATTTAAGAAATCACTTAAAAATATAATATAATTATCAGGAAAGAAATATTTATCCTTTAAATTAAATAATTTAATAGTAAATAATAGGAAATTATTTATTTTCCTTTCGATTATAAAAATTTATTCAATGAAATCTTATAGAATGTCTGAATTTCAAATTCAATTAATTAATTAAGTAATCATAAATATTTAATTTAATTATTTTATCATATCATCCTTAACTCAAAATTATCAGATTATCATTTAAAATATAATAACATAATACTTTAATATAATACTTCATATAGATAAGAATAAGAATATATTTATCATTTTCCTAGTCAAATATATTGTTGCAAGAACTCAATGTACAACCTCATAATGACTGAGTTTACCACTGGATTTGGTAATAAAAAAATTTTTACCACCATTTTAATAATATGATATGTATCGCCATTTAGTCCCAAAATAGGACATTGGGATCCTCATAAATTAAGTGATAAAAAATATAGAGAACCATATCAAAATGATATATCTCATAAAACACATCACAACATATATCTTCAAACTGGTCATCCATCAGATGATAAAAAAATTATTTTTTCCTCACCACTCCATCTACCATTTAGAGGCAAATATTCATTCTCAAGTTTCATTAACTCCAAATATACATCTCCAAAAACTATCATTAACATGGTATATTTAGATGATAAATCATTTCAAGAAAATGAAAATGAACTTTCACAACAACATCCTTATAAATTCATATATTAATTTTCCAACATAATTCATTATTATATAAAAATAAAATTATTATTTTCAATTATATCATTCATTTCCTCACACTCCCTATTAATAAATAACATTTCCCTATTTATTTTAGTCAATAATATAATTATAAAAATACATAAAAGGGCCATATTTTAATCATCATTACTAATCTCATGGATATTGATATAGAAAAAATATATATTACTATAAGGGATATATTTACCAATATACTAAACATGAGTCCAAAACATATTAATCATGTAGCTTATTAAGGACCCATTCCACTAAAATCAAAAATTAATAAGATCATAAGCAACCTAATGATCTCATTGTGTATTCCTTGTCCACAATAAAACACATGACAATGTAAGATTTACTAATTAAATAGAAAAATAATATATGAGGAAAATACCTCATGATAGAAACTAATACTAAAATTCATCAGGATATTCACCCTCCCACACACATCAATAGTTTCAGTTCATATGTTTTTAGTGAATTTTATTACTCATAATTACATTATAGAGTTTTAAACCAAAAATAATCAACTCTCATGTGAGGTTCCCTCCACATAGGGTAAGTTAAAACATATTATATAATTTCACTAGGTTTATGTTACCCATTGTATAAATTTTTACTATAAATATAAATCTATGATTCCAAAAAAACTTTCCAAAAAAATTAGTCATCATCACACTCATACATGGGAAATGAAAATTTCAATCACTACCTCAATGAAATTATATCAACATAGATCACATATCATAACTCCTTTAAGTAAATCAATGAGATATATCATAACTCAGTCTCAACCATTAACTCATTCATGAACTAGAGTATCCTTGAATATCTCTACTCCATACTATAACAAAACCAAAAAACCTCACATAATAGAGTATGATAAAAACCTATCAATAAAACATAACATAAATTTCTAATCCCACGAAATATATACATTTTTGTAATAAATTATATATGATGGTCTAAATAATAATGAATTTTCATCTCCAATCCTTGGTATACATCTCCTGGGAATAAATTATCATCATCCTCTTCTATCCCACAATCCACAATATAATCTCATCAATAAAATAAGTATTATATATACATTTATCGTTAATAAAGAAAAATTATGTGAATATCATATTGTTAAGAATATGTATCCTTAAAATTGAATCACCTTGCAAGAGTAACAATAATAAATGAGTCACATAGAGTGCCTCATTAACTTAAGATTTATCACTTATATAATGAGATTATCCCTTGATATGGTAGTTTTAGGCACCTAATACATGATATTATTGAATAACTATTTATTAATAATATCATAAATTATGGGTGTCACTAAAATAAATTCAAGCCCTATATTTTCCATCTCATATATTTACATATAAATTATTATATTTCATGATAACACATTAAAAGGAAACTTAAAACATATATAAGTTTATAATACAATAATGAGAGAAATAATATTAGATATAATTGCAAAACCATGATTTTTAATCCCAATTTAGTTCCATTATAACAATAATTCATGCTCAAAGATCATGTTTTGATCATTAAATGATGTATATACCAACTTTAAAGTTCAGCTAAACCAATTCTCTATTAAATCATGTTATTTAGTAGAAAATCAGATTCATTTCATAATAATGTGTTGAAAACTACACCCTGTAAAGTATTATATGTACTATAACACTAAACTATAATATATATAACATTATTTCCCAAATTCAACTAAAAAATGAAACATAACATATTCAAAACTCAAAACTCTAACCAAAATTTCATTAAAATACATTGATACCACTCTTTTAAGACCATGTTTCTATTGTAAATCATCTATATTGGTGAAAACACTAGTATAAAAACTATTTTTAATTTATCTTTTTTCATGTCGGTTTTTTAGAACCGATGTGAAAATCTCTGAAAATGGATTTTTCACATCGGTTATTATATAACCAATGTGAAAATTCATTTTCACTAATTTTTCACATTTCATGTATAATAACCAATGTGAAAAATCTATTTTCTTGACCTTTTCACATTGATTCTAAATAACCGGCATGAAAAATCAATTTTCATGACTTTTTCACGTCGGTTATTTAATAAATGATGTTAAAAGGTATTTTTCACATTTTTTATTTAATAACCAACATTAAATGTTATTTTTCAAGTTTATTATTTAATAAATAACATGAAAAATGTTTACAAACATGTAGTTCATTTCCCAAGATTTTATTTGACAGGTCACAGAGCTCAACGATAGTTACAGATCAAAAGTTATGGTCATTAGAAGGTGATCATCTCTAAACAAAGTCTTAGGGAAGACAAATTTTTGAAGGACATAAATTTTTATCCGTACCTTTGTTTGAGCTTTGTGACCTGTCAAATAGAATCTTGGAAAATGAAATATAATCTTGTAAACATTTTTCTAATCAGTTATTAAATAACCAACGTGAAAAATACCTTTTAAAGTAGGTTATTAATTAACCGATGTGAAAAAGTCATGAAAATGGATTTTTCACATCAGTTATTTAATAACCGGCGTGAAAAGTGTTGAAAATTTATTTTTCACATCAGTTATTATATAACTGATGTGAAAAATCATAAAAAAAATTAATATCTTTTCATGACCATTATCATAAAACTGACTTGAAAGATAATTCTAATATCCCACCAACGTGAAATTTCAATTTTTTTATATCACGACATCAAAATTTACAATTTCCACCTAAAATTTTTAATACCAAGTTTTATTTTATCATATCAATTGTATGTTCTAATTATACACATGTCATAATTTAAATATCATTTATTTCAAACATCATTATTCCCCCAACTCGACTCGTTTGAACTTTAGCGTGAATCAATTAGGTATTTGTAATTATTTATCCATGATTTATGATTTTTATGATTTTTCTCTTAATTGATATACCATTTAACGATCATTTCATTCAACCATCATTGTTTCATTGAATAGAATTGTTTGATATTCTATGTGAATCCACTATTTTTTCCGGGATCTCGTCATGGTATTTGTAATTATTTTTCCATGATTTATATTTTTTATGAGTAGTTTTCTTAATTGATATACCATTTGATGATTATTATTTTATTATAATTGTGTATAATTCTTTATATCATGGTAAAACTAAAAATCCTTATCCGGATTCTGAAATTCCTTCTAAGAAAAATCTATGGTTGGCTCATTCGATCTTTCCTCAAAAGAAATATATCAAACTTTTGATGGTCATAACTTTTGATCTGTAACTTCTTTTGAGCTCTACAACCTATAAAATCAAAGATTAGGAAATTATATATAAGATGGTAAACACTTTTTATTTTTTTTATTTAAAAACTGACATTAAAAAATACTTTTAACGTCAGTTTTTAAAAAACCTATGTAAAAAATGTTTTTCTACTAGTGAAAATGAATTTTTATCCTAAAATATCACATCTAATATTTTGCATGTTGGAGAGTAGTACCAAGAATATAAATATCAGAAATTGGAGTCCATATCCACTAAAATTCCCATTTTAATTCTTTAATATAGGAATATAATCCCCTAAAATAAGAAAAATAATAATTATATGGTCAACTGATATTATAATATGTGTACAATATATAAGTCTCAAAAAACATAACTGGGAAAAAATAGTTGTGAAACTTCAAAAACTAGATCTAAAAAATCTAATTAAAACTTTTATATCTCCTATAACTCAGTGGTACATGGAATAATATCCATACACAAATCAGTTAATATCACCCAAAATCACCAATATAACACCTCCTAACAACTCTATTAATATGATTATGCAACATGGATATAATAGTAGTGGTATTAATATCAACATATTCATTAGGAAATCCATTAATCATAAATAACCAACTCAATATCACATATTTAAAAAAGAAAATGTAGTAAAATCATAATAAAAATTATTAAACAAATAATGATATATTATTAAAATATTATTATTTAATATTTATTACATAGTCATTGGATTAGAGGATATGAATATAACTAAATAAATTATGAAAAAATTATATTGTAAAAATGAAGAAAATTAATTTTTTGGTTATTAATTAATTTAAAATGAAAAAAAAATTGAAAATAAAAGTGAAAATTTTCTAAAAAAATAATTGTTTTTATATGGGAAATGAATTTTTATCTTAAATAATTAAATTAGTCACTATTGGTGAAGCATTTTAATTAAATTTATATATTTTATATTAAGTAAAATTGTTTATTATTTATCTAATATTTTTCCAAGACATGGTATAATAATAAATCATGTTTTGTGCTTAAAAATGTGTTTTTCTAAAAAATAGTTTTTATCGTGTTTTCAGTTTTTATTTTTATAATTAATTTATACCCTTATAGAAATTAAATATTAAAAAAATTATTCAATATTTTTAATCATTAGTAACAATTTTTTAAATATTCCCCTTTTATTTTTAGGCATTATGAATTGTAACATTGGTAAAAATTTATCACTGTGAAAAAGGGTAAATTGGATTAAACTAGGTTGAAATTAAATTTTAAGGTCAAAATTTTTCATGTTAATTATTTTTCGATGAAATTAATTCAACCACTATCACATTAGGATCTAAATTGATTTTTTTAAGGGACATTTGTCCATGAAAATGGCTAATAGAATATTCAAAGTAATGAAAGTTACAAAATGACACTATTTTTGTTTTAAATATACTTTATCTGTCCACATAGGGAAAAAAGAAATTTATTAATGAATATACATGTTTATATTGTGAATAATGAAATTATACTTGTTATGGTAATTTATATATAAATTTTAATGATTAAATAATTAAACTAAATTCTTGTGCGATGCTAATACAGTTTTTATTCAATCAATTGAGAAATAAAATAATTGATTTTAAAAATATTAAAAGTAATATAATTTGAGTGAATTGTAGTGTTATTTGAATTTTATAGACTAATATGGCATAATATTAGTGATTTAATTAATTATATTTTAATTATAACATTTTATTTATATCTTTTAAGTCACATTAAATTAATAATGTAAAAATTGACAATAATGATATTTTATCAAAATATTTTTTATTGAATTATTTAAAAATAATAAAAACGTTAAATAAGAAAAAGATCATAATATTTATTCTAAAATTTCATTCCTTTTCCATTTATGGGACAATTTTTACCATATAAGTAAAATTATAACCCTTTAAGGGTGAAAAAGATGTGACCGTAGTAAAGGTTAAAATAGGTTGACTAAGGGATTAATCCAAAAATAAGGTATAAAAACAACTTAAACTTGTCAAAATATTATTGTTTTATGGGATTTAAACCGAACCATAAATTATAATATAATTAATCGTAATTTGGTATAAGTTTTCTAGAAAACTACTTTATTATAATTTAATCTTATAGGAAATTCCAATAGCACCCCTCCACTCAATTATAAAAGGGAACCCCTCTTTTCTCTTCCTCACACCACTTTGAACCTTCTAGAATAACAAAACCCTAAAAAATTATATTCTAAACTCCCCTATACACATATATATAGGTGAATATATTCCCAAAATACCAACCCTAGGGTCTTTAATAGGTTATTTAATATAGTTGTTTCAAAAAATATGTAATTTCCTTAATCAATCATTTCCTTTTTAATTATTATTTTAACTCCTATAAATAAATCATATATATAATAAAATAATATTTTTTTCATCATAAATATATTTAAATGTTATTATGATTATTAACCCACAATTATTCACCCTCTTTCTCATAAAATAAGAAGTGAATATATCACTTGTGCGTATGTATGGCTTGATGTCTCCACATGGCGATATAATTCATTTTTCATCACCATCATTCATGGTTGGTAATTATAATGGATTTAAATTTATTATATGATATTTTTGAAATAATTATTCTTTTTTATGATATTATCATGTCTAAATTCTTAACTTCCAACCTATTGGAAAATGATAATGCCACTCGCCCGTACGTGTGGATTATCGCCTCTACGAAGCGATGTGATTCATTTTTCATCTTCGTGATAAATAAATGGTAATAAGGATGGATTTTATGAACATATATTTTTTATATGATTTAATAATTAATTTTTAAAGATTAATTATTATTTACTTTTTTTCATTACTTCTGTTAAAAAGTGAAAACAAAGTCCATGCATAGGTACGGCCTACAGTCTCCAAGAATGGTGTAATTCATTTTTATATATATAACATTTATGCATGAGTATAAATATATATAAAATAAATATATATGATAATTATATCATGATTAATGTTTTTAAAAATATGTATCCATGATCAATGTACAAGTACCAAGACTGTAGAATCGAAACATGTATGAAAAATAAAGTAGTTATCACCCAGAATAGTGATTTTAATAACAAATTATTAACAAACCCATGATATGATGTCATAAGTAAATAATACATGGAATAATATATATGAGAATAGTTTTTAATATATTTATAATAAATCTATATTTATTATATAGGATGTATGGATGCCTACAAAGAAATAGGATACTTGAGGTAAGGTATTTTCATCACAAATTGTCTTATTTGAGACATAAATTATGTTATGACCCAAACTTTTATTATAAGGTGTATATAAAGACCCTTTAAAATTTTATATCATTAATTACATTACATTTAGGGTTTTTTAAGTTTAATTTAAATTTATTATTTCATGTGGCATATGATTAAAAATTTACCAAAGTGTTAAGGGATTTATGTTTCAATCATATTTTAATCACGATTGTTTATGATTGAATTTTCATTGAGGAAATTATAGGATTATTATCTAATAAATCCCTTCCATTTTTATTATAACTATTTATATCTGAATAAAATATGTTTTAATTTAATTTTACCCACTTTAAGAACTCAATATATTGAAATATTTTTTTAAGGGAAAACAGACTTAATTTATCCATTCAGTCAAAAAAACTTTTTATTCCACATCAATGTTTTCTAAATACATTTTCATGTAGTTTTTCAGTATTTCATTATGTTTTATGAAATTAATTTTCAACAATGATTGAAATTATATATAAAATTTTAAAATTATTCTTATTTTTATTTTCCAAATGAAATATTTTATGACTTTTTCTAAAAAAATATGGAAGAAATGTTTTCTTTTAACTTATACAGAATGAAATAATTTCCAAATATCATGACTGCTCAATGCTTTGAATATTAATTTAGAATCTTCCATAGTTCTTTTCAAATCAAATTTTTTCCATGATATTTTATAATTTTTTATAATTTAAATAATTGGTTTCTAAATAGAATAGATTTTATCCTCAAGAATGTTTTTAACGGTCTTTTTATAGTATTTATATCCATCAATGACAACAACTATTAGTGTTTCTTATGTTTTACTGGGGATAGTACCCAATGATAACATTCTTATTCTTTCTCTATATGGTTAATTATTATGGTGATGATATATTTATGAAACCAATTTATTTTCCATGGTTTATGCATTGATGAAAATATAAAATGTTGTGAAATTTGTTTTCTTTTCACATGTTATGATATGATGATATGATGAATGTTTTATGATATTGTGGAACACATATGAATAGTTTTCATTTTGTTATGTGTGGTCATAGAATTATATATACCTTCAATTAATTGGTTAAGGTTTTATATCTCATGAGATAACTATGGGTAACAAGTCAATGTTCTTGATCTATTATAATAAACAAGTCAATGTGATTGATCCATTATGGGAAACAAGGCAATGTGCTTGATTAATTATTCAAAACAAGTTGATGTTCCTGATCCACTATGGGAAATTTTTGTTGAGACCTGATTCATTATGATTTGATGGTCTTGGTAGTTAACATTGTCATATGAAATGGTTTTTATACCTAAAATTTTGCCACAATTTTTTGACATGAAATTATTATTCATGATTTATTTATGATGGTTTATATCTCTTATGTATCATTTCTTTTAAAATTATAAATCTTTACACCATGAATATTTTTTATAATCTTGAAATATTGAGTTTGAATTTTTTAAGTGACAGTAATGATATCATAACCTTATTCTTTCATCTTATCATTAATTAATATCTCATATGTTTAACCTTATTGGTTATCTGAGATCACCCTTTCTTACGTTTCCTTCACTATGGTTATTAAGAAATGTTTTATGTAGGGTATGTATATGAATAGTAATAAATGGGGATATAGTTGTGATAGATGTTTAATATATTTCATGAAATGATAATATTTTGTATCTATTCTACAAATACACTAAAAATTCATGGCATTTGGGTGTGTATTTGTAAAATTTAGTAAATAATCATCTAAAAATATGTAATATTCATCTATAAAAAGCTTGGGTCTTTATAGATTCATTATCACTAACCATTATCACTCATGGAAATCAAGGTTCCAAATTATCTAGTGAATTTAATTATTATTATTATAACCCAAGTAATCCTATAAATAAATCTATTTATGATTTATAACTCTTCATTTTTATTGATTCATATTCATTATAGTTTTATAAATACTGATATATTTTTTCGATCAAAAAGGGAATTGTTTTATTTAAGTAGAATTTTTCATTGTATTATTAGATGTTAATTAAAAGAAACATTTAAAAATTTTAGAATTTTAATTTTATAAAAATGATTTAATTTTTGATTTATCATATCGAATTTATCTTAGGTTAAATTTTTTAGATTTTTATGAAGATATTGGTTTTTTGGTGAAATGGGAAAAATACCAATTTTTCTAAAAAAATCATTTTTTTCAAGTATTTAGAATGTTTCATTCCTTAATATATTTGTTTTAAAGTTAATTTGTCCTCTTTTGAAAAACTAATTCATTTTAAGTCATAGTAATCATAATTATACTTTATTTTTGTATAAAATCATTTTTAGGGTTGAAAGGGAATTTTTCTGAAAACCTATTTCGTTAAGGTTTTTATATTTATATTATAAATAATTTTTACCAATTATTAAAATTGAATAATTTAAAATTCAATTAATATTTTGAATTATTAGGTTAAAATTTGGTAATAAGTCTAATTTCATTTTTGGTCATTGTGAATAGTAACCTTGCTAAAAAAATCCCCATGTTAATAGTTAAAATAGTTAATTGGGAAGTTAAAACTAAGATAAAAGGTATAAAATATCATAAAAATTTGTTTTAATTTAATTTTATGATTTTATTTCAAATTATAGTCATTATATATTCTAAATATGTAAATTTTTAACCACTTTAATTCAAAAAATACATATAATATATTTAAAAGTTTATAGTACATACAAGTGTGTCTCTCCCTACAATTATAAAAGGTCATATCCACTCCTCACTAAATCACATACATTGAAAACTATATATTGGGAAATACCTAGAAGAATCCATTCCAAAATCTTATTCACATGGCCCAGTGGTCTTGGTATTATAAAATACCAACCTAAGAAAGGTTAAGGTGTAATCCAAGTGAGGTTTTCCAATAGATATGTATAATTATTAACTGATTGTTTCATGTTTCTTTCTTCTTATAAATCCTTAAAATATCATTTAACCATTATGATATGAAATAAATAGTATAATAATTATAATTAAAAGTTATTATTTTTATGGTATAACCCTTTTCATCTAATTTTTCCATCTATTGGAAAATTAAAGAGTCTATTGTGTAAAGGTTGGACTACCACCTCCATGAAGAGATGTGATTCATTTTTCATCATTGAATCTTATAGATGGATAAAATACATATATATAATATTTATGAGATAATTATTATTATTTAATAATAACATATTTATTACCTCCATACCCTTCCATTCATCATAAAATGATAATTTTTCTCGTGTGATTGTGCGGACCATTACCTTCATAAAGCGATGTGATTTATTTTTCATTTTCACCATACAAGGCTGGTCATAAGGAAGGAAATAATTAATAAATATGACATTTATATCATATTTATGATTCTATAAAATTAAAATTTTATCTAATTTAAATTATTTTCATATATTATTAAAATAAAAATGAAATTCATGTGATCGTACAGACTACCTTCTCCATAAAGATGTGATTTATTTTTCATGATCACTATTCATGGTAGGTTATAAAAGTGTATTTAATGTATAAATATTATAATTGTAGAATGTTAATGATTTTTTAGGTAATGGAACAATAATATTTTTTACCATAGTAAATGAATTTATGTCGTTTTGAGGTTCAAAACCAAACAACCCTAAAACATCCAATAAGAAATTATACATTTTAGTAACTAAATAAATCATGGTAATACATAAAATAATGTGAATAATGATAATGTAATGAACATAAAATATAATCATAATAATTTAAATAACTAATATATTTATATTATTTAGTATTTAGAGAATGTATAAAGCTAAATGGGATTTAAGGTAAGGGCTTTCTTTTTAAAATATTGTCTTAAATTTTTCATCCCAACTCTTTTTCTTACATGTTGTGGTTATTTAAAATGTTTCAAGGATGTTATTATTTATAAATAAAATGTTTATAAAGTTCATTTTATACTATATATTATGCTCATTATAAATTTTTAAAAATGAATTTTTTTCATTGATTTCTAAATGTTTATTTTTTATTTTTCACAAAAGAGTGAAAGGAATGGTTTTTTAAAGTATACGGATTGACCCCATTTTCTAAAAATCATAGAAATTATTTTTTATCAATATTATTATACTAGATATATTTTTATTTAAAATCATACCATATTTCTACTCTTTAGGTAATTTATCATTTTTAAGAGTTTTCAAATAAAAATGATATTTCACCTTATGATTTTCCAAAAATAGAAAGTGTTTTTCTAATGGGTTCAAATGAATTTACAATGTGTTTTATGATGAAAAAATTGAAATATTAAAAAAATAATGATATGGTACTTGATAATTATATATGATGATGTATGAACCTAATATAGCTCAGGAGGATGGGTGAGCCTAATATAGCACTCTAATGTATTGTGTGATGATTTAGTCTTCGAAGGCATAAAATGAGGGAGATAGTCGGGTTGGTTAATATTATGGAAATAATTAGGATTAATTTATTCATAGATGAATTAAACATAAGGTAACATGAGTTATGAATATGATTCTCAATGTAACCTTTATTATTCTTTCAGAAATGGTTTTTATATAAATATTTTGATTTCATAAGGTAAGAAATGTTTATTAAATTTGAAATTTGAAAGGTTTTGAAATGTTTCATGAGTTCCCACATGTATCAAGATGCCTTTAAGGTTTTAATATTCTTAATTATGGGTTCTCGAATATTTTATTTTGGAAAATATTTATTTTCAAAAGTTGAAATGTTTTATTTACAATTTTAATGTTTTATTGGGAAAAGGAAAACATTGTCATGGTTTGTCATATTTTCACTTGAACAATGGGATTCCATTATTATTGTGTCCCTTATTGATATTTTGTGGACATCCCTTTTCTTCAAAAAAAAATATAGGATTTATGGATGAGTAAGAACTATATAGATTTCAAACATTCCAGTTTGTAATTATATTAAAAGAACTAAAAGTTTCTTGAATTAAATAAGGGTGTAAAATTAAACCCCAATTTTTGTGGAAAATTATACATTGTGGGGAAATGTCAAATTTTTTATTTAATTTTATTCAAAATTCTTTAAAATAATAAACTCAAAATATATTGGGAATGTAAGAAATGTGAAATATTTATAATTAAACTAATGTTTATAGTTTGTTAATGTGATGGGTGATTAATGTTTGTATCAGAAAGAGTTTTATATACCTTTATATGTTATGATAATGTTAAAATAAAAAATTAAGAGATTATAATTTATGTTTATATTATCATTAGATATAATTTCATGATTTTCATGTCGATTCATCTAATCCATGTCAGTTAGGGGTGCTTTTTCCTAGAGTAAATATGGAAACTGAAGTAGAAAGGAATCAATGGGATAATAACCTTCCAAGTTATCAATATATAATGGTTGGAATAAATATATTTTTGGTATTGTTAACATAGTTGAAATAGGATATTAATGTTGAAACCCATGAAAATGAACAACTGAATTTTCTAGTGTAAAAAATGTCTATAGTGGAATATTTCATGAAATAATACCCTCCACATTTCAATGGATATTTAGACATGATAAAAGCTAAATGATGGATAAATTAATTGGATAATTTATTTTAATTTTTAATATGAATAGATCATTAAAAAATAATTATTTTTATTTATTGTTTTGAAGGTGAAGTTTATTGATGGTGGCCTCTGATTAGGAATAATAAGAAAAAGGATGAGATTGAAGTCGTAGTGTGAATGGTAATTACATTTATTTTACTTAAAAATTATTTTCATAATATTATTTGAATTATAATGGAATGTATTTTTCTAAAGTTAAAGAAAAAGTAAGAAGACTCAGTGATCACATAAGAAGAAAATTTTAGAAGACTAGATAAGTATACACCAAAATTTATTTTGGACCACGAGAGTAAAATTTATATATTTTATAGAGGCCCAAAATAAAGTTTATGATGATATTTTTCCTCTAAGTAATTTAAAATTTATGAATAGTTTGTTCATTATGTTGATAAATTTTAGAAAGAGTTTTCTAATATTTATGATCTCTATGAAAAAAAGAGTGATAAATGATCGATATGAAAGCAATTGAGATGTATTCAACTAATAAATATGGAAAAAAACCAAACACATACTAAATGTGGTAAAAGAAATTTTAAATAATGTTTTATAGTATTAGGTAAGTGTTATTGATGTCGTAATCTTATTCATTTAGTTTGTGACTATAAGAAAAAGAGTTCTAGTCTGAAAATTATTGGGAAAATAGATAGGCATCCAACAGTAAGATGTTTAAATTTAAATTAGTTAGTACATTATTCTTATGAATTTCCAAAGTAATTTTATCAATTTGATAATCATCGTGATCAAAAAATGATATATATAATTATTTTTATACTTCTATATCAGATGCAAAACCCTTAAATGGTGTGGTTTAAGTACATTACATGTTTATTTAGATTATGAGAATGTATTTTTTTATTCTAGATCTACACATTTAATTATATTTGGTAAATTTTCATGAAAAATATAAATAGAATCAAACTAAATAAATTTATAACTCTATGCAAAATATTTGAGGGTACTATAAGAGAAAAAACAATTTATTAAAATGTTCTAATTATCCCTAAGAAAATGTTTTTCGTTTAAAACATGTTGTCTTTTGCAATATAGATTTTTATTTTATTATAGGTAGGGATTGGATTTTAATTTATCATGTTAAGATAAGTTTTAGAGATAATGAATTTATTTTTATAATGTATTTTATTTTTTATATAATAATGAATTCATACCTTTGATAACATAATAAAAATATGATAGGCTGATAAAATATAGAATTGAATGTTATCTCAGACATACTGTTGAAAATAAAGGAATTTTTCAAATTAGTGACATTTTAGTAGTAAATGAATATCTAAAAGTATTTACCAATGATTTTTCAAGTTTAATTCCTAATTGGAAGGTTGAATTTACTATTGACTTAGTTCCACATGCTAATAAAATTACAAAAAACACCTTATAGAATGGCTCTAGTGGAACTTTTGGAGTTGAAAAAGTAATTATAAGAGTTCAATGATAATGATTTCATCCACCCTAGTACTTCACCTTGGGTTGTTCATTTTTAAAAAACATTATAGTTTTGTGATTATTTTCAATGATTATCAAGCACTCAATATCATCACTATTCACAAAAAGTATTAGTTTCCTCATATTAATGAGTTATTTGATCGGCTTTAAGTTTATCATTGTTTTATGAAGATTGATATTAGGTGTTGTATCACCAGATGATATTGAATAAGGAATAAAACTCAAGTATGGTATTCCATATGAGTTATAGGAATTATGATTTTTTGGTTATTTATTTTAGGTTAACAAATTCACTTGATATATTTATGGATCTAATGAATATATTTTTCCATAAGTATTTGGATAATTTTTTTTAGTTATCAATGATGATATTATGGTTTATTCTAAAATTATTTAGTATCATGAAATACATAAAAGTATTATTTTGTAAAATTTAAATAAAAATAAGTTTTATATAAAATTTAAAAATTTGAATTTTGGTTATATGATATCTAATATATTGGGAGTATTGTTTCTAAAGTTGTTATAACTGTTGATCATACTAAAATTAATGTGTTGAAATACAATCCAAGACTAAAAAATGTCACTATCATTTAACAATTTCATGGATTAGCAGGTTACTACTGACTTTTTCTGGAAAACATTTCTCAGTTATATATCTTATTAATTATGTTAAGAATAAAATGATTTAAATTCATTTTGAAACATACATTCAATGATTTCTATTGGAAATTAAAAACCATATTAGTTAATGCTTTAGTGTTATACTTACCAATCACAAATGGTCAATTTTTATTTATAATGACACTTGTTTGAAGGTACTTGATATTTTATTGACTCTAGATGATTTGTTATTTTTATATGCTTCAATTCAATTAAAACATCATGATCATAATTTCCCCACACGTGATCTTGAGCTTGTAGTAGTGGTATATGATTAAAAAAATTAGAGGCGTATTTTTTATGGGATAAAATGTGAAATATATAATAACAATAGAAGTTTAAATTATGTATTTACTAAAATATATTTGAAATGATGTAGATAATATGGTTGAAACTGATAAAGGATTATTATTGCGCAATTCACTATCATCTAAATCTTGTAAGGCTTTGAGTCCACCCAAGGCCTTCAGGACAGTTGATTCTCAAGGCCTTCGGGCAACCTTAAGGCCTTAGGGCCACCCCAAGGCCTTCGGGCCACATGAATGCAGGCCCCAGACACACTACAAAAAAGAAGCAGCCCAGAAGAGGATTCAGAGGAGGTTCACTCACCAGAATATATACAAATGGATTGTTAGAATGAGGGGGTATGGCTATGCCATCGGTACCAGCCTGTTCTTGCACGGGAAGCCTAGCCAAATGGTCATGCAAAGGTGGAGAGCTAGTATTAGGATGCAGATGCTGAGGAGGGTAAGTTCCTTGTAGATAGTTTGGTTGAATTCCCAAATACCTTTGGGTCATGTAATCTCTTTAGCCTACAGGTCATGTAATATCTGAGCCTATAGGCCTTGTAAGGGTTCCCCCTCATCCCTTGAAAGGGGGGTTATCAAAAATCAATAAAAATTAAGGCCTTCAGGCCATTTAGGCATAAGTAAATCAAACATGTTACCTGATTCCTTGATTCAAAAAGATAATTTATCATTGACCATATTATGTTTTCAGCATGATTATTTAGTTAATGATTTGATGAATATTTCCTAAAAATCCATGTAGTGATTACCTCCCTTTTGGTTCAGGTGTTAGTACATTCATCTTTTTCTGATAGAATTAAGAATTATCTGAAGGAAGAATGTGACATGCCAGAAATTGGGTAATTGGTTAAGAATGGTAAATTTCATATATTTAAATTTTAAATATAAGGTGTTATGATATTTAGAAATAGAATTTATGTGACAAATGATTCCCTGCTGAAGAAAGAATTTTTGAGTGAATCTAAAATCTCTTCATTCCCTATTTATCCAAGTACACTAATATATAATAAAACCTTGGTGAATATTACCAATGGGAAGGAATGACAAGGGTTATTACTAATTTTACCATGAAATTTTTTACTTTCCAACTTGTTACTACCAAAGGGGATATATTATCCTCTTCCAATTCCTAAATAGAAATGTGATAATATATCCTTGTATTTCATGGTGGGGTTACCAAATAAATATTTATTTAATAATTCAATTTAGGTTATTATTGATTGATTGAATAGATCTGCACATTTTCTTCCTATTTGATATATTATGACTTTGAATCAACTTAATAGACTTTATATTAAATAGATAATTAGATTAAATGGAGTCCCTATCTATATTGTATCTGAATATGACACTTTAATTACATAAAATATTTATGAAGGACTTCAAAATTCATTGGGTGATGAATTAAATTTTAGTATGTATTTTTATCCATGGTCTAATGGATTGTTTGAGTGAACAATTAATACTCTGAAAGACATAATTTAGGCTTGAAATTTTTATTATCATGTATTTTAGGATTAGCATATATCATTACTTGAATTTTCTGATAATAATAATTTTCATTAAAGTATATAGATAGAACCTTTTAAAGAATTATATGGAAATCATTGTCAAACTACATCAAGTTGGGATAATATCAATGAAAGGAAGATATTGGGTAAAGAGTTGGTAAAAGGTTTTTTTAAGAAGGTTAAGATAATTTACCACCATATGAGGGAATCTCATAGCAGGTAGAAACATTATATAGATAATTGGATGAATGGTCTCTCATTTGCGGTAGAAAATATTGTTTTTATCAAAGTATCTCCCTATAAAAATGTTATGAATTTCAGTAAAAATTGAATTTTTAGACCATAGTTTATTAAAGAATTTTAAATTATAAAAAATTAATTAGTTTTATACTAAGTAGCATTACCTGGGATTTTATCTTAGGTATATGATGTGTTTCATGTTTTATTACAAAGGAAGTATGTACCTTAAGCATCCCATGTTTTTAGCCTAGACATTGTGGAATTGGAAGATAATATTTAATATGAAGAAAATTAAGAAATATTTCATATCCAAGAGATAAAGTACTACTAAATAAATTTATTCTATGGGTTATGGTTTTATGGAAGAATCATAAGATTGAGAAAGAAACATGTGAATCAACAAAAAATACAATGGAAAAATACCCTCAATTATTTAATAAAAGAATAAATTTGTGGGGACATAATTTTTTAATAGGGGAATAATGTGAAAACCCAAGTAATTCTTGATAAAAATAAATATTATGATTTATAATTATTCATTTTTTTGTATTTATATTAATTGTAGTTTTATAAATGACTTTATATAATTTCTTAATTGAAAAACGAATAGTTTTATTTAACTAAAAAAATTTCTATGTATTACATTGTTGGAATTAAAAGATAAATTTTTTAACTTTTGTAATTTAAATTTTATAAAATGGAAAATTTTTTATTCATTATATAAAATTTAACTTAGGGTTAATTTTTTTTATTTTTACTAAAATATTGTTTTTTGGTGAATATGAAAAAATAATACTTTTATTAAAATATCATTTAATTTTAAAGATGTAAAAATTTATATTATATTTTGGATCATTTTTAAAGTTATTTTAGTCTAATTTGAATAAAATTAATCTAATTAATTCCTTAGTAATCTATATTATAATTAATTTTGGAATAAATTAATTTTAATGCTTAAAATTTCATTTTTCTAAACACTATTTTCATTTTGGTTTGTGTATTTATAAAAAAAATTATTTTTGAAACTAATGTAACTTAAATATATTAAAAATTATTTAATATATGGAACTATGAGGTTTAAATTTTTTAATAATATAAATTTCATTTTTTATCCTCATGAATAGTAAACATGGTAAAACTTTTTCCCCACAATAATGGTTAAAAGAGTTAATGATGGGGTTAAAACAAACAGAAAAGGTTAAAATATTATAAAAACTTTTTTTAACTTTATTTTATGGGTTTATTTCAAATCATATTTATTCTAGATTCAAAATATTTTAATTTGGTTCCACTTCCCATTGATAAATACATAAAATATATTTAAAAGCTTTAAATATTTACAAGGGTGTCACTCCACTCACTAATAAAAGGGAACCTTTTATATTCACTTATTCACACACTATATTGTAAAATACATACCAAAGACCATCTCAACACTCCTTCTAATTTTATATAGCTAAAATTCTCTAAAAAATACTGACCTATTGTTGACTCTCCTTTCCGTCACAGAGTATAAATGAATGAAAAAGGAAATACCTTGAACCCAAAGTGATTCATCCTTTAAAGGAACATCAAAAAATTAACAAAGGCATGAACAAAGATTCATTTTCACTTAGGTCGCGCAAGTTCCACCAAGGTCGCGCAAGTATACTTGCGCATCGCATAATGGTCACGTAGGTGACTTGCGCGACCTCTTTGATTTTTTACCCAGGGTCTTCCCTGGCCTATAAATACCCCTGGTGGGCCCCCCATTTCATGACAGAAAAAATTCCAAAACTCATATTTGAGTTCCCAGTGCCCTAGTCTCTTCTCAAATCTTCTTAACACTTCTAAGGTAATTTCTTACATAGAACGGAAGATCTAAAGAGGGGGAGTAAGGCCTAAGTGTTGAAACTCATCAACACTTGTGTGCCTAAGTGGCTAGCCCTTAAGGGAAATGGCCACACTTGCACGCCGCCTTACCCCTTCAACAAAACTTGCGCACCACTATTTTGGAAGCCTTTAGGGATAATACTAAGGGCTTGAGCCAAGTCTCCCCCAAGTATTACCCTAAGGGTTGACCGTCACGCAAGTACCCCTGTGTCGTGAAAGTATACTTTCACGACCAAAACTTGTGCGCCCACGTAGGACCTACGTGCCCACTTATTTTTGGGTGCCTCTCCTTCTTATTTCACCTCTGTTATTCCTTTCCACCTCTCATATTCAAGATCCAGCCTTCAAAACCCTCTTTAAAGTCATTTATTTTGGCATGAATTCCTTGTTGTCTTCTTTATCTGAAAGGAGTTATATGGAACATCTCTCAAAACCTAGTGATTTACATATCTTCATATCACTAAGGTGAGAGACTTCATTCATTCAACCTCATCCTTTAAAGATGAGAGGTTCCCTAACCTAGGCCTCCTTTTCAGGAGTAAGCCCCAATCATAATTTCTCTAAATTGGTCATCTTCCTTATAATTAATCCCCACTCATAAATTACATTAACTTAGGCCTCCTTCCCAGGAATAAGTCCTATGTATCAAGTCTCTTTAAAAAATGGGAATCCTCCTTATGAGTAAGCCCCTATCTCAAATCCCCAAATATAGGCATCCTCCTTAAGAGTAAGCCCCAAGTCCCCTAACCTGGGCCTCATTTTCAGGAGTAAGCCCCAATCTTTAAGTTCCATTAATTTTGGGAGTCCTCCTCAGGAGTAATCCCCAACCATAATTATTTTAATATGGGTATCCTCCTTAGGAGTAAGCCCCAAGTTCCCAAAAAATCCAAATTTCCTTAACATGGTCTTCCTTTTTAGGAGTAAGCCCCAGTCATAATTCCTTTTAACATGGGCCTCTTCTATAAGAGTAAGCCCCGGTAATAATTTCTCTTAACCAGTCTTAATTTACTTTTGACTTGGGATTCCTTATCAGGATTAAAACCCAATCATAATTCCCCTCCTAATTTGGTCATCCTTTTCAAGAATAAGCCCCAAGTTAGAGTATCCAAATCTCCATAAATCACATATACCTTTATGGACCTTGTTCCCGGGTTTCCTCCCTAAAGTAAAATCCTAATATCCATCTATCTGGGTAGTCATACATACATAAACCCCACATCATTTCTTATAATTTTATTTTTGTGGCACAATTGTCTGGTTTTAATAATACCTCTTGTTTCTCACACCGAGTATGAATCACGTGATCTTAGAGTGTAAAAGTAATTATGACATCTTTCTTTGAGCCATCGAACATGCATAAACCTCATAATTCTTTACTCAAACAACGTGGATTCTGATTTCTTTTCCAAAACAAAGGATAAGTAGGTATCCCATCTGCGGGTACGATCCCAACTATGAAATAATCTATGTCCTTTTGAATGAAAATAAACTTCAAGTGCCCTGATGAGTGGCTTTAAAACTAGTACGGTTATCATAATAACCAAGATATTTCTATATAATGTGTCAAAGGATACCATTGACCAACAATCTCTAACAAATACAGATGATTCTCTATCGATGAAGAACCTCGAATACATATAAAATATTCTCTAAATCCCATACATACTAATCATATATTAACAGATCTAAAGGAAATCTCATTTTCATACTTGGTAATGTAATAAGGATTCATGATCATAACTTAAATCTATAGAGTCCCAGAGGAGACAATAATTCCCCTCAAAAAAGGTGTGATGAGTATGACCTTCCATCCTCTCGACAAATTCAAATTATTAAGTCTCATTAGTTCACAACTAATGAGAACCTAATTTTGGAAAGTAGGTCCAAATGGATATGGAATCATTGGATGTTTCCGGTTCTACGAACAAACCCATTAGAAACCACTTGGAATGTTTGAATCTTAAATCAATGAAGTCATCCCCAATTCCAGAGGAAACAAAAAATGGTGAACCCGACGTGAATCCTTAACCAAGTTAAAATGATGTTTTACTTATTTGTTAGGCCCCTATTTAAAAATCAATTAGAGGGCCAACAGAACAATCAATAACATATGTGCTCATCTAAAAGATGTAGCAGCCGAACTTATCTTGATTATGTTTGTTATATCAAACCGGCACTCTTTTCTAAGATATTCTGCATTACAAGAATGGATTTTCTTAAGTTCACGCCTGTGAATGCCTCCGCTGTGAAAACCTCTACTGTGAATGCATCTGCTGCTACTCCTGATGGATTGTCATCCTCTCTGAGGACGACATCACCTACTCAGCATCTTCAATGCTAGGTATCAAATGCACTGGTTAAGTAATACCATCAAAACGGTACTATTCTGACTCTAGAGGCTGCTAGAGAAGCCCTCCAAGTCAATAACTCACCATGGTCTTCCGGACAGCAATGACCAGTGATCAAGAAGCAGGCGGTTCTAACCACCGTCTCCAACCGTTTCGGGTCGTTATCCCCGGAATGCAATCACCAGTCCCTCTTATATTCTGGGGAGGTGAATGAGTAGGTCCCTCAGGGCCTTAATTCAAAGATACAGGAGTCCTTCCTGAGGGCTCCCATCAACAATCACCGCCAGACTCGTGCGGTAGTGCACCCTCAACATGATGAGGGTGTCGTCTCCAAGCATTCGTCTCAGGTTACTCGAACCCGAGCAGTCAAGATGAACCACCAGAGGTGAAAACCGGTTAACAGTGAGAAATTTCTTATCTCTTCCATTTCTGGATAAGTCCACAAACCTAAATTTTTGGAAATCAATGAGCGGGAACACACACATGTCCGCTTTAATTCCATTGTCCAACATACTCATCTGGCAGCAGCACGCCAATCCCGCCAGGCAATTCTGGCGGAGTACTACAGACAGGAACATAAAAATGTTTATAAATCATCAACTGGTCAGTAGGCTCGTCTGACTACATATGATGAAGACCTCCAACCCAATGTGTTAACAACTGGTAAACAGGCACATACACCTGCTTACACTCATCAATCATGCCATCAGCCTCGTCTGTCAGTATTGAAGGAAGTATGTCAACCACGTTCGGCGGAGTGCAATAAGAAGGCATATACACCTGTTAGTATTGATCAAGCCTACCAAAAGTCTCGTTTGGTAGCATTCGGAGAAGTCAGTCGGAGAGCTCCGACGACAAACAGGAGGCAGACTCAATTCTCTGCCCCCACACTTGAGTACTGTCAGAATTCACTAACAGGAAAAGGAGGATAGGAGAAGGAACATACACCTACTCCAAGAATGGAATGGATGTATATTCCCATTCCGGTAGCTGAAGTCACCAAGAATATTCTGTCAATGGTGAAAGAGCAGAAGCAAATCCATGCTCGTATTCTGGATGCCTGCCAGGATATTATAACAGCTTCAGCAGCATCACAAGTGAAGAAATGAAAATCTATCCCTACCAATGGAGTGACACATCAACAGTTCACTTCGGAACAGACACACACCTCTGTTCTAGTCCAAGAGGGTTGTGGGGTATACTCCCCTGTATCATACGGACAACCAAGTTAGGCACATACACCTGATTTGAGTGGAGATAATCATCTTAACCTAATCATTTCTCTTGGGCAGGCACATACACCTTCCCATAATGACCACTTTCGTCAACAAGTGGTTCCTAAAGTGAGTAAGAAGGAGTCTAAGAAGAAGACCCACCCAACACAGTCAAGAAATCAAGGGCCAATCTATAATAAGGATTTACTCGATGCTGGAGTTCTTGATGCACTCAGACAATTGTCTATTGTAACTCAGTATTTTACTCTCTCAGTTCCTAATAATGGGAACATTAATTCTAAATTTCTGCATCAGACACTTCCTCATTAAGGCTTGCTTCATGAAAATTTGGTCGATCTCAAAGTTTCATCTTTAGATGAGAGCCACAAGAACCCTCTGTGTGGCTAGAAGACCAAGGAGAAAAATGGTTCATCTTTTTATGTAACCCACCATGGTGGTCCTCCCCATGATGATGAATTTAGCTGTGAAAGTCCTCTATGTAGTAGTAATGCACATTGCCTGGAAAATTCTCCAATGGAAAATGTAGTGACAAGAAATCCCTCTTATCTTGAGGCACTTTCAAATGTGAATCCAGTCATGTCTGATGCTTTACCACTAGCATGTGAAACACTTTCTCAATAAGAAGATAGCCTAGGGTGTAGGTCATTCTCCGAACCACCCCTAGGTCGTTCATCTTCTAGTTTGATTAGTGAATTCACTACCAATATTGTTGAATCCGATGAACCAACAAAGAAGAACCAGCTATAGTCTAATCAGGTAGAATAATCTTTACTTAATGATAAAGAGGAATTACTGAATATAAGAAAACAACTGGCAAGAGGTGAAGTGCTAGTTATGTTTTGGCCTTTGGCTGATTCTCAGTATGACATTCCAGAGATGTTGACGGAAGATGGAATTCATGATATTTGTCTTAACATATGGAAAAATATTTTTCAGTTGAAAAAGAAAATATTATCTTATGATGAATATGAAAATCATTTCAAGATAATAGAAGGGTTACAACGCCAAATTGACTTGGAATCTCTCTCAGTTTCTTGATATCCGAAGGCTGAAAAATAGAAGAGAGCCCTTCAGCGTTCATGCATTGGCACACTAAGAAGATTGTGCTAGTTAATTTCCAATGCCCCATCTAGTATTCATATTAGGGGATGGGGTGTTCATGGAGCACTAAATTTCACTATACTCTCTAGTTAGTAAAGCCCTCCAAAAATTTTCTCATGCAATGTTATTGCCCATTTCCGTCCACAGCCAATTGGCTTTGTTTGTAATCAAAGGCTCACTCAAGAACAGGCCTCAACTAGTTCCTCTCAAAATCAAGCATATAGAGAACAAGTTGTTTAATTACTCCTGAATCAAGTAAACTAGAATATTTAATAGGCCACTCGTTTGGAGCAAGCACATCATCAAGTGAAAAAAGTGTCAGAAATCATCCAACGGTATTTCGAGCCGGGTGATAAGAGTGGATGCAGGTTAATGAATACAGCCAATTTCCGGACTAAAGTCCACAAGATCAGGAGAGATTTCAAGAAGGTCTCAGATATAGAAACTCAAGAGCCACCTCAGCTTTCTAGACTGGGGACTCTTTTAACCCAACCCTCAGAATCAACAAATAGGATTTGAGGAGTTGAGCAGAAATAGCAGGAATAGCCCCAGTCCACAGGACTGGGGACTTTTTCAAATCCTCAATCTCTTCCTCAGAGAAAGTCAATCTTCTCTCGATTATGGAAGAATCCCCAAGATGAACGGAGATCCAAATTATCAAGATATTCCCTCTAAATTACGGTTCGTCAAGAAGTTCTTGAGGGATCAAATCAGCAAAAGGCAGTGTCTCAACAAGGACATGGAAGAAGACAATATCGCATAAATGATGATAAAAGAGATGAAATTCATTATGCATCAATTAATTTCATCAATTCCATTGTTTTTGATCCCTCAGATGAGGCTCACTCAGAGGGATCAGATGAGGAAGCTCCTACTCAAGAAGTTGTATGCACAAACACAAATAAAGAAGGTGTGCGTACACAAAATCAAAGGATTACCCAGAATCTAGTTAATTCTTCAAGTAACCCACTTCTCCCTCTCCAAAAGGTGTCCAATAAGGGGAAAGGAAAGAATCAGGTTACATACCCTTCCTATGGAGAAGGTCAAACGCTCTCATTAGAGCAAATATTTCCACAACAGGAGGAATAAATGAAGTAATTAAGGAGGTTGAATACAGAACTACTTCAAAGTAGTCTTCCTCCTAAGCGTGCTGGAGTCAGTCATCCAGGGGAATTTTTTTCAGTTACTAAGATGTATCAAGAGTATCCTCCTTTACCAGTACACCCTCACAAGTCTTCACCTATGGTTTAGGCGTAACAACAATTGGTGGTGTTATCCTCAGTGGCAGTCTCGATCGCCACATCTATCCAAGCTCTAGTTATTGCACCTGCACAGGTCCAAGCTCAACCAGATGTTTATCAAAAGTTAATGACTACCATTGAATCATTAACATAACAGTTGGAAGCTATGGAAGGAAAGAGTGCACCGGTTCAACCGGAGAAGAGATCTTACCCTGAATGGGTAGACGCAATTCCTCCCACGTCAAATTTTGAAAGAACCACATTCCCAATATTTAATAGTTTGGGAGACCCATAGAAACACTTAACACATTTTGTTTTTCATTGTGATCCTATGATGGGAACCCCTCATCAATAAGAAGCAGTTAATATTAGGTGTTTTGTACAGTCATTACAAGGGCCTTATTTTGTCTGGTATACAAGCTTGCAATCCTGGTCAATTACCAAGTGGGGGGATCTTCGTCAACAATTCCTTTTCAATTCAGCTCAACTTTTCCAAAGACAACAGTTTTTGATCTTACAAATTGTAAGCAAAGGGATAATGAAAGGGTTTCAGACTTCATTGCTCACTGGAAGGGATTAACCTATTCCCTGATCTTAGCACTCCCTCAAGAATAATTATTGCCAATATGTGTGGCGAATTTGCATGATGATTTGCGCACACCATTGATCCCTGTGAAATACACAGGAGGGTTTCGAGACCTTACTTTAATCACTCAACAGATTGAAGACTCTCTTATAAAGACTAAGGATAAAGCTCGTGTAATTCCATCAGCTCCAAGAAGGAGAATGGGTAAAGCATAGACTGCTACAGTTATGCTTAAACAATCACCTATAACTGCTTCTACTTCAAAACCTTCATCTTATCTAAGGGATCAGCCTCCTGAGCGCCAACAATAGAGGTCATTTCGTTAAGACGATCAAAGAGATAAAAGATGAAAACAATTTGTGGATATGAAGAGAAAATTCTACTCTTTTTGAAATTAACAGGTTCCTGGTTACTTCATTTTGGCTCTGGAAAATAATTTGGTTCAATTGCCAAGGCCCAAGAGGCCAAACAAGGAAGGAGATGAAGACCACCCCAACTATTTCATGTTTCATCAGATGTTGGGGCATCCCATTCAGGAGTGTTTTGTCTTCAAGGAACTCCTACAAAAAAATGGTGGACTTTGGAAAATTCAAGTTGAAAGGTTCTTCAGCTCAGGTAGCATGTGTAACTGCTACGAATCCAAAGGAATAATGTGAGTGACAAGAATTCAAGAACAAAAATGCACAAAAATATGATGATTAGATAGTCAGAAAAACGATCAACCGAACTCATTCCATTTGGTAAACACAATTGAAGAAACCAATTGTGTCTTATGCCATGAATGCTACAGCAAAACCCTCTTCATCAGAGGGGAAATCCTAAAAGAAACGGCATAATTCAAAGAAAGAGGAAAAATCAGAAAAATATGAGATAGTGTCAAAGCCCAAATTGTCTTTGACTCTGGTAGATTTTATGCCATCTACTTCGAAGCAACGGGCACCATCCCACCAAACGGCACAGCCTAAACTAGATAATCATGTAGAGTCTTCATCAGATGAAGAGTTGATCTTTGGTTCTATTAATATGATTCATTTAACAGATCCATATGCCATTCGCAGTTTCGATTTTGATGAGCCTGAATTCCCTGTATCAAACAAAGGAATCAGAGGGAATTCCAGAGGCTCAGGGTACAGGGGAAGACGTGGATATTTCAGAGGCCAATATTCTAATTCTACCCCTTCTAGAACTGTGTATGCAGCAGAAACTCATGGCAGAGCCCTTCAACGGGCTCAACAAAAACAAGAAAGTTCTTCCACACAAGGTAGATTCAGTCCTGGCATAGTTATTCTAGAATATAGGTTGGAGGTTATATATTCTTCCTCTCAACAAGTAAATAGACCTAATCAGTCTAATTTTCCAAATCCAGGAGTATTACCAACTCCTACCCTGATACAAGATGCATCAACTTCCAAAACATCAACTTCTAAGGCACCTGTGAAACCACATCTGTTGGGAAACTCAGACCTTTGGATGAAAAGTATGATGTATTGAAACACTTGTCCCAAGTACCGGCCAAGTTATCAATTCTGGATGCCTTGAATTTATAAAAGGATCTTCGGGAGGCACTCATCGAGGCTTTGTCAAGTCCTCAAGAGTTTGAAACTGGAATTATTGCGGCTGAAGCCTACCATGTTGAGAATAATCCTGCATAATTCCATGTAGTGATATCTTTCACAAATGAAGATGAAGATAATGTCGTGCATGGACATATTAGACCTTTTTACTTATCTGGAAATTTCAATGGTGTAGACGTCCGAAGAGTCTTCATTGATAATGTTTCAGGAGTCAACCTCATCCCCATTCATACACTTCGTCGATTGGGACTCACAGAATCTGATTTATCTCATACTACTTTGATGTTATAAGGATATGATAAAAATGAACAAGAACCACTGGGCGAGATTACACTCAGAACTCAGTTTGGAGATCTTGTATCCAATTCAGATTTCAGGGTTGTTGATCAAGACTCAGCCTTCAACATCTTGCTTGGTAGAACCTGGCTACATCAACATACGACTATCCCTTCATCATACCATCAATGTCTCAAATATTGTTTCGATGGTCAAATTGGGACATTGTATGGTGATAATTCCACATTCAATACATGTGAATCTCAATACATTGAGGCGGAATTCTATCACATGAAGGGAAAGTAGAAATACACAACAAGGAAGATTACCAAATTTAATGCTCCATATGGTTTGGAAAAAATTCCAGTAAACCCATTTACACATGTGAGTACAGATTATGTATTTCCTATGAGTCAAATTGACTGGATAGACCTAAATCAAAATAATCTTATGGAAACCTCCATAATGTCAATTACAGCAATCAAGCCAGACAACATGGGAGAAAGTGGTGATCCACCAAGCAATGATGAAAGCTCAAATGGAGATGTCTTTATTTCATCTGCTAAAATCCAGCAAGTCTATACTTCGCCAATCAGGCCAGAAGAAGTTATAGCAATGTCAGAGGTGAACGATGATGTCGATTCTCAATCCATTATCTCCTCTATATTACCCAAGGAAGACCCTTCATCATCAATCGGGTCAGAAATGTAAGATTCTTCTTCAAGATGTTCAAATTTTAACATTTCTTCTGATTATGGAAATTCTACTTCATAATCTACTATGAAAGTAGAAATAGAAGAAATAAAACATGTTGAAGAAGAAGAGGAAGATCTTAGGGATGCTCCTATAGCATTTGAAGAGGGTATCTCTACCACCGTGGATGAACTCAGAGAAATAAATCTGGGTATAAAAGAAGATCCACGCCCCACTTTAATTAGTGCGGCCATGACTCTTGAAGAGAAAGAGATGTATATTTATTTTTAAAAGAAAAATCGAGATATATTTTCTTGTACCTATATAGATATTTTAGGGTTTGATCCTGATGTTGCCACTCATTGTTTGGGTTTGCCATAAGAACATCGAGGATTCAAATAAGCCGCTAGAAGAACACACCCAACCTATGCTTCCAAAATTGAGGCTGAAGTGGATAAGATTATCAAAGCTAACTTCGTCAGAGAAGTTCAATATCCCAAATGGTTGGCTAATATTGTCCCAGTGAAAAAGAAGAATGGGAAAATTAGATTTTTCATTGATTTCAGAGGTCTTAATCGGTATTGTCCTAAGGGTGATTTTCCAGTACCGATTACAGAACTCTTAATTGATGCAAAAACTGGCTATGAAGCACTTTCCTTCATGGATGGATATTCTGGATATAATCAAATCTGAATGGATCTAGAATATAAAGAATCTACAACCTTCATAGCCCCTCAGGGTGTGTTTTTATATCGGTTAATGCCCTTTGGCCTGAAGAATGCAGGTGCAACATATCAGTGTTCCATGCATCGTATCTTCAATCCCTTTGTAGGGAAGTTTTTTGAATGTTATGTGGACAATTTTGTGGTTAAATCCAAACAACTTTCTAATCACTTGGCTGATTTGGAAATCATATTCCATAAACTTCGGAAACATAATTTGAAGATGAACCCCTTAAAATTTGCTTTTAGGGTAACCTCAGGAAAATTTCTCGGCTTCATTTTACGCCATCGTGGTATCGAGGTCGATCCTAAGAAGACAAATTCAATCCTTGGTATGTCACCTCCTCAAAATTTAAATGAATTGAGAGTACTTCAAGGAAACTTGGCCTATATTCGGTGTTTCATTGCCAATTTGACAGGAAAAAGTTTACCCTTCACCAAATTGATAAAGAAGGGAGTTACTTACCAGTGGACTTAATAATGTCAAGAAGCATTCGATATTCTCAAGAAGTATCTCTTGAGTCCACCAGTGTTAATGCCACCTGTTGAAGGAAAACCACTTATCTCATATGTGACAGCTCTAGAGTGATTATTGGGTGCCTTTCTTACTCAGAAGAATGATGTTGGGAATGAAAACAACCTCTACTATCTCAGTCGGACTATGATTGAAGTAGAAACCCGATATTCAAGTATTGAGAAGTGCTTCCTAGCATTAATTTTTGCAGTTAAGAAGTTGAGACATTACCTACAGCATCACGAGGTCCAATTGGTATCTTGCAATAACTCGCTCAAATTCATCCTTAGTCTTCCAATGCTTACAGGACGTCTGGAAAGGTGGGCAGTTATTTTGAAGCAATTTGACAGTCAGTATGTGTCTCAAAAGGAAATAAAGGGCAGAGCTCTGGATGATTTCCTTGTTGAACATCCTTTACTAGAAGATACATCTTCAGATATTGAACTTCCTGATGAGGAAGTCTTTTCTATTCAAGATAGTCTTCAAACATGGGAAATTTACTTTGATGGTGCTTCCAGAAGTCCAACGGGGAGGAAAATGGAAAATCCTAAATTCAACAAAGTTGGGTTAGGAATTGTGCTCATTTATCCAGAAAAGGTAGTGTTACCCTATTCCTTCTCATTATTGGGAGGTGGTACAAATAATGAATCATAATACCAAGCTCTTATCACAGGATTGGAGTTGGCACTTCAAGCACAAGTGAATCACTTAAAGGTGAAAGGTGATTCAGAACTGGTAATCAAACAAGTCAATGGGGATTATGCAATCAAAAAAGAAGAACTAATCCCTTTATATGATTACGTCAGAGAATTAATGGTGGAATTTCCTACAGAACCGAAATTTTCTTATGTCTCACGATCACAAAATGTCCAAGATGATGCACTGGATAATATAGCTACAGCTCTGGAAGATCCAAATCGGGACGAGACAACCATCATTATTTCCCACCGTCATACAATTTCACCTTATGTTCAAACCAAAACAGAGGAAATCAATGAAATTAGTCCCATTCCGGAACCATATGTTCATACTACAGGATGGATGATACCTATTAGGGAATACCTTCAAAATGGAACACTTCCACCTGATAGAGCCAGGAAAGAACAAGTCCAGAGATGTGTAGTCAATTTTACTCTTTATGATAGCCCTGATCATCTAGGAAAAATTCTCTACAAAATAGGTTTTGATGGAATTCTCTTCAGATTCATTGATGGAGAAGAGACAATGGCTGTCATGAAAGAAGTGCATGTAGGAGTCTGTGGTGCCCATCAGTCTGTACACAGACTATCTGATCAAATTCTAAGGCTTGGATACTTTTGGCCTTCAATGATACAAGATTGTGTTGATTTCACAAAGAAGTGTCATTCTTACCAAGTACATGCCAACTTCATTCATCAACCCCTAGAGTTGCTTCATACAGCTAAATACTCGTGGCCATTTTCCACATGGGGAATGGATGTAGTGGGACCTTATCCTTCGGCTACATCCAAGAAGTTTAAGTACATTATTACTGCTACTGACTTCTTTTCCAAATGGTCAGAGGCAACACCCCTCAAAGAAGTTAGTTCTAAATGCATTTTTAGCTTTATCAATTCTAACATCATTACCATATTTGGTGTCCCTCATACCATACTGACGGACAATGGCACCAACTTCTGTTCATCCAAAGTGAGGAAGTTGTATCATGAATACAACATTAAATCCAATCATTCCTCTCAGTATAATGCAGCGGCCAATGGCCAGATAGAAGATTTCAATAAGACTCTTTCAAATATACTACAAAAATGGTGGATAAAGATAAGAAATAATGGCCTGATAAACTCTTTCATGCTTTATGGGCTTATTGAACCACCACCCGCACTACAACGCGGTCAACTCCATATTCATTGGTATATAGAATGGAAGCAGTCTTTCCCATTGAGTTTCAATTAACCTCGCTCAGAGTATCCATTTTTTATCAGTCATCTACATATGAACAATATCAAAAGCGATTGGATGAATTGGAATGATTAGATAAGAAAAGATTGTGCACCTTGCACCACTTGGAAGTCTATCAGAAACGAATAGCACGAGATTTCAACAAAAAATTTCATCTTCGTTCATTCGTTCAGGGAGAATTGGTATTAGTTCTCAGAACTCCAATGATACCAGGAAAGAAACCTCTCAAGTTAGAGCAAAAATGGGAAGGACCTTATTCAATACATAAGGTCTACTCCAATGAAGCTTATTCTTTAATCTCAATGGATGGAGAACTCATCACTACTCCAACCAATGCTAGATTTCTTAAGAAGTATTTTGTGTAACAAAAATACCATCATCCAACAAGATGTTAAACTGTGCTATCATCCAATATGACGTTAAACTGTGTTATCATCTAGAAAGACGTAAAAATGCAGCATCAACGGTCCATGCATATGACCTTAAATTGTTTTCACCCTTGTCGTCCAACATGACATTAAATTGTGACGTCCTAACTACATGATGCTAAACTGTACAAAAGTACCTTACTTCCAGCAAGATGTTAAACTACATAATCTCTGGTCCATGCATATAACCTTAAACTATTTGTACCATCGTCCAACATGATGTTAAACTGTGGAAAAATTCCTTAATACATCCAACAAGACATTAAACTGTGTCTTCTTTGTCCTTACTGCATGACATTAAACTGCACAGTCCCCCTTTCATCCTACATGATGTTAAATTGTATTGTACTCATCGTCTTAGATAAAGGACGCTAAACTCTACATCACCCTTACGTCCAACATGACGTTAAATTGTGTCCCTTAATACATCCTACATGATGTTAAACTGTATTTTTTCCCTGCTACATGACATTAAATTGTGCAGCACCAATAGTCCTCACTGCAAGAATTTAAACTGCATAGTCCATTCATATGTCCTACATGACATTAAACTGTGCATCTTTAACGTTATTTCTACCTCTTGTTTCTCACACCGAGTATGACTCATGTGATCTTAGAGTAAACTTCAACCATAACACCCTCTCTGGGCCGCTAACCATGCGTAAGTCCCAATACTAATTTTTAGGTCGTTGTCCCCAAGAACAACTTGATCACTAATTCATTCTTTAATTGAACTATGCAGACTTTGATCCTTGCCTTCTAGGTTGGGTACATAGGCAACCTTCTGAGGTTCAAGGCCAAAACCAATCTATTCACATTGGTTCACCTCCATCTCATACGATTTTGATTCGTGAAGCCACTCCCAAAACCAATCTCTTCACATGGGTTCACCTTTGTCCTTGCTACATGACGTTAAACTGTACAACACTTTTGTCTTGTACGATAATAAACTACAACATTATTTGATACCCTTACCTGATATGGAATCATTATTTATATTGATCTTTAATCATGTTATATTCCAATGACTACGTGCATACATGGAAATGCATGAACCTTTTATCTTTGGTCAAATCATCATTGCACAAAAGTCCCCTTTTCACCCTTCATATGTACAAACCAAATCTGTAAAAAGGGTATTTAAAGAACTATGTGCGGCTTCATTCCCATCCTTATGGGATATGTAGGAATGTTCGAGCATCCCTCGAATCCATCCCCATGTCTTTGGGCCTAACCCCAAATTTTACTTTCAGTCCTCTGGCTAAAAAGTCCCCATTAAAACACACAATGTGTATTCATTATAATGGTCCAAGTTCTATGACCCTAAACTAAGATTTCCTATAGTTTCGTCCCACATGAAATTAAACTGTATTTCAAGAACTACGTATGGCTTGATTCCCATCCTTATGGGATACGTAGTGAAGTCCAGCACCTCAATTCAGGACCCAGACACAACATAATTATGGTTAGCTTTGATCTATGTATCTCTTTCATGCATTGAACAATACCCATTTTCATGTGTCATAATCCTAACCTTAAATAATTCCAGATCTCCATAACCCTTTCCTTGACTTCTGGTCATAAAATTTTTAATACTTGAGAGTTCTTTTTCCTGACCATGCAGTGTGCCTTTAAGCGGCCTTGCATAAACAGTCTACATAACAGACATGTCAGCCAAAAGATGCTATTATTTGACTATACATCCAATGCCCTTAGGCATCCCTGCATAATTCAACCCCCTAATGGGTTTGTTAAATAGTGGTAACTTCATTCTTGGGAAGAAAATATCTTTTTTCCTTAGTTGTCTTAATGACAATATGTAGGGATCCTCAAAAAATGGTCATCCTTAACATATCTATCCCATACTATTTTTCATGATCTGAAAGTATTCAATCCTATGGTTTATATTTTCCTTCCCTACGTTTGGGTCAGACCTTCGTAGGAGTGACATTCATCCAGTTCTTAGACAATCCTGTCTGGAAATATCTTCTCCATATTCAAGTACCTCTCTCCATACAGCAAACTCTATGCTTTGCAAAATTTGAATCCCCATAAACTTCCACTAGTTTTTTAGCAGTAGAAAGGTAAATTTCTGAGAGTTCTTTTGCCTGAATATGCAGCATGTTCCCTTAGGCGGCCTTGCATAAACAGTCTACATAATAGACTTTTCAGCCAAAAGATGCTATTATTTGACTATGCAGCCAATGCCCTTAGGTGGACCTGCATAATTCAACCCCCTAACGGGTTTGTTAAATAGTGGTAACTTCATTCTTGGGAATTACTTATTCTAATGCCTTTTTAGCCATTTTTTTATATCATTCCTCATATTAAAAATTTCTTAAGTCATCGTTCACATGTTTTCCCTCATACTTGAATATGGTAATATTTTTTCAGATAAATTATCAAGGAATTGAGTCAACTTTAATCCATTTGGTCAAATCTATTTCGACCTTAAACATTATCCTTTTTATGTCCAACGTGCATGACTTTAAACTACTCACAAAAGACAAGGGAACTCTGGACAAGAGTCAAGTTCCAGCTCACTAAACATACATCTTGTATGATTTTAGGTAATATTGAGAAATAAAAAGATTCAAAGTTTGTAGGGTTATTTATAATAATCCTAACAAAAAAACAAACTATGCTTACTAGGCCCATTGGCTTAGGTAAAATTTAAAGCATGTAGAAAAATAAGGCATTCACAAATGATTGAAGATGAAAATGGTTTTCATTTGATGCACAATAATTATAAGGACATCCACAGATTGGAGTCTCTTCTCTTTTCCAAGAATTAAAAAAGGCTGTCAACATAAGTCTTCATTTGGTTTACAGCATCCCGAGCTTCATCAGCAGCCACTTGAAGCTCATGCACTTGACCAACTTCATTCTTTTAATTATGATGGAGTGCTTTCTTGGCATCTTCAATGGCTTTTATACCATTCATTTGAACTCATTCCAATTAATTGTTAAGCTGGTCAAGTTCCCCAATAAATGAATCTAACTATTGTTGAAGGTGCATCTGCTGGACGACTTTCTCTTTGATCTTATGCTTCAGCTCCTTCAACTTAGCAGCATGATCAGCCTCATCTCCAGACATTGTAGCCTCAAATTCGTTGATGTTGACTGATATCCTCACTCGGTTCAAATCTTTACGGCACTTTTTCTCCTACTCCCTCCTTAAGATGACTTGTTTCATAGGAGCATGGATCTCTTGATATCGAAAACCGCTAAGTCCCAGCCTGACAAACAGGGATGACAGTCGCGGGATCTTCGATGAAAGCTCTTCTAAAGGCACTTCAGATATGATCTTCCATATGTTCTTCCATGACTTGCGTCATGAAAATTGGAGCGCCTTTTGTACTTCTGGGTCTGACTCAGCATCACTATCACAGGGGGGAATATAATCCGGGATTAATGCACTTAGGGAATTTCCATGTTCTGCTCCTTCCCCCTGACCCATGTTTCTTTCCTCTCTATTCCCATTGGGGCAGAGGCTGAGGCTTCACCTCCAAATCTAGCCACTAAAATTGATGGCCTTGCATAATCAATTGAAAGCTTTGGTTAGTTTCAAAGGATAACAAAAATTGATTGGTTGTCTTGCAAATTAAGTACAGTCACAAAAAAATTGTTATCTCTTACCAAACAGTAGATCAATAACTTAAGAAGGCTCCTCCCCATCCTTCCTAGCTTCAACAGGATTTTAAAGATGAGTTTCAGGAAGCTCTGCCAGGTTAAGCCCCACTTGAGCTAATGTCTCTGTAATAGTAGGGTTTTCTGTACCCCTTTCAGGCATTGGCAGTTCAGCAGCTTGCTCAGATAGAATTTCACATTTCAACCGATCATGATTGGAGATATAATAAGAAGTTATTTTTAATAGGATGAAGAATAACACTCACGTCCATAATCTTCTAAATTACATGGTAATTTAACATGATCTAAAAAATCTTCAAAATATGTGCCAAGTTCCATCATTTCATCCAATATAATCTCAGAATCCTAGTTAATCTCACCAGTGGGAGAATTTGATATGTCTTCTTGGAGACCTTCATTCTGCGGCCTTTTACCCTAGATAGCTTCTTCAGATAAAGTAGCGGCATCAGTTGCAATGGCCTCCAAGAGATCTAGCACAGGGGTTGAACCTAAAGTATCATAGAATGGAAGTTAGTTGATGTTTCATTCAATGTTTTTATAAAGCATTGTTAACTTACCAGAAGCAGGCTCTTCTCTACTTGCAACAGTAGCAGGAAGGATACTGGGAACAGACGTTGACTCTTCTCCAGGAGCATCCAAGTTAGCCTGAACTTGTGATTGTTCACCATCAACCTCCATTGTTCTTATAGTAAGGTCAATCCTTTCCCTCAAAGGTAAAATTTAATAAGCTCCTACAATCCCAAAAATTATGAGAAATATTTTCATGGGTTAAGACTCGTGATTATCCGAAGGACTTACCACTACTGATGAAGCGTTTAACTGTGGACTTCCTCCATTGTTGATTTTTCTTCTTTGGATTTTTGGGAGTGTCGGTAGTCTCCTTTAATGGTACTTGAATTGGAGAATGGAAAGCTATGTCCAAATCCTCATCCATGGATTTCTAGCCTGAAGATATCTCACCCGACTCGCGAGGAGATTCATTAGCCTCAATGGCAGTACCACCAGGGCTATAATGTGGTGAAGAAACCTCAGTAGTTCTTATCTTTGAAAGCTGTGGGATAAAGAAAATAATTTCCTTGAGTAACAAAGATTTAACTGGAATCAAGTTACAAAGAAAATAAGTAAAGAGACTTACATCTTCAGGAGCCACGTATTTGTGCCACTCCTCATCTCCGGAACCACCAGTCCCCTCAATGGCGCCACGATTTATCATTTCCTTCACCCTCTTGGTGACAGGAATGGAATCATTGGTGGAATATATGAGCACTTCCAGCTCTTTGATGTAATCCCGCACTTCATCGGGGTTATCCTTGTTACGGATATCTGTAGAAGCCAGAAGTTTCCCTATTCTAGGGATTTGTAGCCCCTCGCACAAATCCAGCTAGGCAGTTTCAGTATCGCAGTATAAACTCCGCCATGTCTGGATAGCCTCTGGTCATAGATATTCAGTATGCGTACCAGAAGGCTGTGAGGAAGGTCTTATAATCTTGGAATTCAGCTTCTTCCCAGCTCCTGCAAATACAAATAGAGAATAATAAAATAATACTTGTTGCTCTATAAAGTAATGCTGATTAAAGTGCCTTAAATGAAGTAACTCACTAGGATTCGATAGAGTTGGTCTCTTGATTCTGACAGGTGGATTATATCTGGAACGAGGCAGTTTTGCTGCATGTGGTGCCTCATCATCCCCATCCTGGGAATCTGATGAATCAGCTTCAGGTGGTGTAGAATAATCACCTTTCAGATGAAGGGTTTCTTTCTCTATAGTTCTTTTCCTTTTCCCCACCTGGTAAATCGGGTGATTCAACACCCCTCCAGGGTATGATGTTATCCAGTTCTCGGCATACCATGTAGTCAAGTTATTTTCCGCTTTGTCAACTAGTAGATCAAACATTGCCCTGGTCTTCTCCCTAGATGTCAGCAACCATAATTGTTGGGAAAACATCGAGTGTTTCTCTGACCTGACATGCATAGGGGGAGATACAACAGTCTGCTACAAACACTTAAATTGACATGAAAATTTGTATGGAGCATAGGCCTCGCATATAATCTCTCTGTCAATCCTGGTGACCAGCACACCATCTCTACAGGCCAGCATGTATCCCCTTAATTCTAGGTTGGTTGTTCCATCATCAACAAACCTCCCGTTTGGAGGATTTCTATAAGGAAAGAAATTGAATTCCTTATACATGATCAGCCTCACCTTCATGTCATAGGAATTGAGAGCTAGTGGAGCAATTTCAAAGAATTCCTACACTGATGGCCTAAAAGAACTTCCAGTAATTTGTACTCTGTTCTGTACATTATACGTCCTGAAGTGAGTGGTGATCCATCCCCGCAAAACTTGGAATGGTCCCAGTATTCTCAAAGGAGACTTACCCAAGAAAACATGGAGTAAGCTCCTTTGAATCTTTTCTAAAATTGGGGTAGTCACCCCAAACATTTTTCCCTTAGCCAACTTGGTTGTAACAACGAAGGTCCCTGGCCTGACACCTCCCTTTGAGTCCCTGACTGGAAAAAGATAAACATTGAGCCACAAGGCCAAGAAGCCCGCCAGATGAGTCTTCTTTGGGATTCTCTGATTTACTTCATATCCCCACTTCTCAAATTCTTCTGCTTCCAAGGTTAGCCAGAATGTTCCTGGAGCACCCCTCTTCTCTGTTTTGTGGCAGGTGGTAGGATGAGTGGGCCCCTTCTCCTTGGGCCCCTTCCCCTTCGATCACTTATCCTTCAATCCCTTCTCCTTGGGCCCCTTCTCCTTCGGATCCTTCTCCTGCTTCTTGGTAAGAAACGTATTCATCCACTCCTATGGATTAATGTCCTTTCTATAATGAGTTAAGGAGGTCTCTGAACTCTTGATCTTGTGAAAGATTTTCAATAATTCCCGATCCAAAGCTAGGGTCTTCTCCGAATCATTCCAAGTCACCTTGGGAGAAATGAATTCATCATATATATCACCCAAAATTGGAGCCCCTGAGATCTTGTGGACATCCCACAGACTGATACCTACTTATCCATGATCCAGATGGAAATAATTGGTTTATGGGCTCCAATGGATGAGTATCTCTGGCTGAAAGTCATCATTCATATAAAAATATGTTTTCCCATCCCAAACGGCTTCATATATTGCAGTTACTTTCAAATCCTTGACAAACTCTACGTAGGTTTGTCGCACCCAGTATGCCCACATCCAAGTTGGATTTACACCTCCTCTAGGATGAAAGTCCCAACTCTTCTTCCAGCCTTTGGATTGATCCATCTTAGAGTTTTGGAAGATCGAGGGATAACAATGTGGTTGCAGCTCAGGCTTGTGAGGTTTCAGATCTAAGGTACATGGGCTATGATGCATTATTTAAGCCTTCTCCACTGTTCCAGCATTTAAAAATACTCCTCCACTTGAGATATTTGCTGAAGCAAAATTGGTGTAATTCTGAAACCAATAAATTGGGAGATAGTTCTTTGCCTCTGGAATGGTGACTTCTCACAGATGACCATAGCCATACAAGGGTATATAAATGCTCTGTGGGAAGTCAAGATGATACTTCTTCAGATACTTTTCCAAATATGGAAGAGTGTTGTCACAGAAAGTATAATAATCATGGCCAATGGTGTTCATCATATCATCAACTCACTTTCTAGCCAGTTCATCATCCATTCTGATTCTCTTGGTAGCCATTTAATCTGCACAAAAATTTGAATAATTAACTCTTAAGTAAGTTTATTTTTCATAAATTTTGTGAAGAAAAGTGAAAAAATGGCTAAGGCATTAAGGCGTGCAAGTCCCAAAGTTGTCGCACAAGTATCAATGTGTCGCGCAATTTTTGGCGTGCAGGTATCACCGTGCAAGTCCAAATACCTCTACAACAGCACGACAGCAAAAAAACAGCGGAAAATAGAGCAACTTGCATGGCGAAGGAAACTTGCATGGAGAGAGCTTGAAAATCTGAAATTCAGTGCTTTGTGAGAGGAATGGCTGCATATATATAGACCAAGCCTCAACTTTGCGTGCCTAAAGCTATCGCGCGTAACCCTGCGTGTCGACGCCTACGCGACTCTCACTTGTGCGCCGCCATCTGCGCATTCAAACACTTGCACGCCGCATGTTCTTTGGTTTTATTCTTTACCTCAGAGTTACATCCTCATTTCTTTCAGATCCAACTCTGAGGGGGGACTTTTTTTTACACTCCTTTCTGTCATAGAGTCTAAACAAATGAAAAAGGAAATACCTTGAACCAAAAGTGATTCATCCTTTAAAGAAACATCAAAAAATTAACAAAGGCATGAACAAAAATTCATTTGCACTTGGGTCGTGCAAGTTCCACCAAGGTCACGCAAGTATACTTGCATGCCGCACAATGGTCACGTAGGTGACTTGCATGCCCTCTTTGATTTTTCGCCCAGGGTCTTCCCTGGCCTATAAATACCCCTCGTGGGCCCCCCATTTCAGGATGGAAAAAATTCCAAAACTCAGATTTGAGCTCTCAGCGCCCTAGTCTCTTCTCAAAGCTTCCGAACACTTCTAAGGTAATTTCTTACCTAGAACGGAAGATCCAAAGAGGGGGATTAAGTCCTAAGTGTTCAAACTCATCAACACTTGCGTGCCTAAGTGGCCAGCCCTTAAGGGAAATGGACACACTTGCGCACCGCCTTACCCTTTCAACAAAACTTGTGTGCCACTCTTTTGTAAGCCTCTAGGGATAATACTAAGGGCTTGAGCCAAGTCTCACCCAAGTATTACCCTAAGGTTTGATCATCATGCAAGTACCCATGTGTCGCGCAAGTATAATTGCGCGACCAGAACTTGTGAACCCACTTCTTTTTGGGTGCCTTTCCTGCCTATTTCACCTCTCTTATGCCTTTACACCTCTCTTATTCAAGATACAGCCTTCAAACCCCTCCTTAAAGTCATTTCTTTTGGCATTACTTCCTTTTTGGCTTCCTTATCTGAAAGGAATTATATGGAACATCTCTCAAAACCTAGTGATTTACATATCTTCATATCACTAAGGTGAGAGACTTCATTCATTCAACCTCATACTTTAAAGATGAGAGGTTCCCTGACCTGGGCCTCCTTTTCAGGAGTAAGCCCTAATCATAATTTCTCTAAATCGGGCATCTTCCTTAGAATTAAGCCCCACTCATAAATTCCATTAACTTAGGCCTCCTTCCCAGTAATAAGTCTTATGTATCAAGTCTCCTTAACAAATGGGCATCCTCCTTTTGAGTAAGCCCCAATCTCAAATCCCCAAATATGGGAATCCTCCTTAGGAGTAAGCCCCAAGTCCCCTAACCTGGGCCTCCTTTTCTGGAGTAATCCCCAGTCTTTAAGATCCCTTAATTTTGTGCATCCTCCTCAAGAGTAATCCCCAACCATAATTCTTTTAATATGGGCATCCTCCTTAGGAGTAAGTCCCAAGTTCCCAAAAAATCAAAATTTCCTTAACTTGGGCTTCCTTTTTAGGAGTAAGCCCCAGTCATAATTCCTTTTAACATGGGCCTCTTCTTTAAGAGTAAGCCCCAGTCATAATTTCTCTTAACCAGTCTTAATTTACTTTTGACTTGGGCTTCCTTCTTAAGAGTAAAACCCAATCATAAGTCCCTTCCTAATTTGGGCATCCTCTTCAGGAATAACCCCCAAGTTAGAGTATCCAAATCTCCATAAAGCACATATACCTTTATGGACCTTATTCCCGGGTTTCTTCCCTGAAGTAAAATCCTAATCTTCATCTATCTGGGTAGTCATACATACATAAGCCCCACATAATTTCTTATAATTGCATATTTTGTGACACAATTGTCTGGTTTTACCAATACCTCTTGTTTCTCACACTGAGTATGACTCACGTGAGCTTAGAGTGTAAAATTAATTATGACATCTTTCTTTGAGCCATAGAACATGAATAAACCTCATACTTCTTTACTAGAACTACGTGGCTTATGATTCATTTTCAAAAAGAAAGGATACCTAGGTAGCCCATCTATGGGTACGATCCCAACTATGAAATAATCTATGTCCTTCTGAATGACAATAAACTTCAAGTGCCCTGCTGAGTGGCTTTAAAACTAGTATGGTTATCATAATAACCAAGAAATTTCTATATAATGTGTCAAAGGATACCATTGACCAAGAATATCTAACAAATAAAGATGATTCTCTATCGATTAAGAACCTCGAATACATATAAAAGATTCTCTAAATCTCATACATACTAATAATTGATTGTCAGATCTAAAGGAAAGCTCATTTTTGTACTTGGTAATGTAACAAGGATTCACGAACATAACTTAAATCTATAAATAGATTCCCATAGTAGACAATAATTCCTCTCAAAAAAGGTGTGATGAGTCCGACCTCCCATCCTATCAACCAATGAAAATTCTTAAGTCTCATCAGTTCACAACTAATGAGAACCTACCTTTGGAAAGTATGTCCAAATGGATATGGAATCATTGGATGTTTCCAGTTCTACGAACTAACCCGTTATAAACCGCTTGTAATGTTTGAATCTTAAATCAATGAGTTCATCCCCAATTATATAGGAAACACCTATGAAGGATTAGGGGGTAGTCCAAGGGATTTTTTTCAAATAAGTTGTATGATTCTTAACACGGTGTTTCATATTTATTTATTATCCTATTTCCTTCAAATATTATTTAACTATGCTGATGTAAGAATATATATCTTAAATATATATATAAATTTTATTATGTTTATGTCACAACCATTTTTCATCTCATATTCCATCCATTCTAAAATGATAACATCACTCATGTGTACGTGTGGTCGACCACCTCCACAAAGCAATGTGTTTCATTTTTCATCATTGGATTGTATATATGGTTAAAATGATTTATAAAATAAATATATAAAATATTTATGAAATAATTATGATTATTTAAATACATCTAATTATATAACTTTCAAACCATCCATTCTTTGAAAAACTAAAACACCCCTCATGAATATATGTGGACTACAACCTCTAGGAATCAATGTAATATGACGCAGGTATTGTAGCAGGTATTGTATCACATACTATTCGGTACTATTTGGTATTATTCGATACTGTAGTAGATAGAAATATTCACCTTGGGCCACTATTTTGGGCTTGGAGTACTTAAGGACTTTAGGCCACCAAGACCTTCAGGTCAGTAAGGCCTTCGGGCCTCCTCAAGGCCTTAGGGCCACATGATCTGTGTAGTTTCCCCAGACAAACTCTACAGAAAAGGAGCATCCCCAGAAGAGGATTAGGAGAAATTGCACTCACCAGAACAGAACCAAATGGATTTGGAAGAATGAGAGGGTATGGCTACGCCATCAGGACCAGCCTGTGCTTACACGGGAAGTCTAGCCAGATGGTCATGCGAAGGTGGACAGTTATCATCACGATGCAGATGCTAGGGAGGGGCAGTTCCATGTAGTTATAGTATGGTTTAATTCCCTAAGACCTCATGGTCATGTAATCTATTAATCCTACAGACCATGTAATCTATAAGACTATGGGCCTTGTAAGGGTTCCCCCTCATCCCTTGAAAGGGGGATAATCAAAAATCAATAAAAAGGAAGGCCTTCGGGCCATTCAGACAATGTAATTTTTTTTCATCTCCACATTACAAGGTTGCTTGTAAGGATAGAACTAATGAATAAATATGAAATATATTAAATATTTATGATTTCTTAAAAGTAAAATTTCATCTATTTTATTTCTTTTCTACCCAATAGATTAATGAAAATGTTATTCATGCATACATATGGACTACAATCTCCATGAAAGGATGTGATCCATTTTTTAGGACCAACTTAAATTGTTTATTTTACAAGTGTATATAATGTATAAATATAAAAATTATAAAAAATTTATGATTTTTAAGGTAATGTAACCATAACCCCTTTGACCACAGTCAATTAATTGTCATTTTTTTGAGGTTACAAATCCAATGACACCAAAACATCCAACTCGAACTAAACCATTTTAGTAAATAAATATTACAAGGTAATAAATTAAATAAAGGGAAGAATGATAATTTAATGAACAATAAAAGGGTAATTAATAAGAAAATAACTAATATATTTTTTTTAATCAAGAGTTATAAAACATACAAAGTTTTATGAGGCTTAACATGAGGTAATTTCTTTAAAAAATATTTTATTAATGTTTTCCTCCTACCTCTTTTTCTTCCATGTCGAGGTTCTTTTTAATGTTCCAAAAAATGTTTTAATTTATAATTAAAAGTTTTATGTAGGTTATTTTCAACTATATTTTAACTTTATTAAAATTATTTAAAAATTAATCTTTAAACTATTTTCTTTGTGGTTTATTTTTGAATTTCTACATTTTTAAAACAAAAATGATTTTTAACATATACGTCTTGACCACATTTTCCCACTTTCATAGCTATTATTTGTTAACATGATTCCTCTAATTATTAACATTTAATTTCAAAGTATATCATATACCTTCTATTTTGAAAGTTTTTTATTTTTAATATCCTTAAAAAAAGTAAAAATCTCTTTCAGGCTATCAAAAAATGGATATTGTTTTACTTATTGGTTCAAATGAGTATTTTAAGAGTTTCATGATATAAATGTGAAATATTAAGAATATTTTGTTCATGATATAGTACTTAAAAATTATAAACTTTTATGGGTAAACCCAATATAGTTCATGAAAATCATTTATCTGGATATATCTCTAGGATTCATTGGGTAATGATTTAGTCTTTGAAGGAGAATAAAGAGGAAGATAGTCAGGTTAGTTAATACTGTGGAATTAATTTAGCTTCAGTTATTTTGAAACATGTTAAGTATGAGTAAACATGGGTTATAAATATGATTATCTAATATACCTATGTTATTACTTCAAAAAAATTATGGAAATATTTTGATATTAGGAGGTAAGTAAATTTTATGAACTTTTATAGGTGAAAGGTTTTGAAAGTTGTTAATGAATTCCAAAGTTCCTAAATATGCCTTCATGGTTTTTATATTTTTAATAATGCATTAGAAAATGTTTTATGTTATCAATGGTTTATTTTTACTATTTTAAAAGGTTATATTTCTGTTCTAAAAGTTTTATTGGGATAATGGTAAATGTTTTCATGGGTTTTCATGTTTTCACTAGACTGATGTGATTCATTTATTTCTATATCCCTTGATATGATTTTTGTGATTAAATAACATTTTAAAATGTTTTAAATATTATCTAAGGATATTAATGAACTATTTAAAGGTCAAACATTACACTTTTATCATGTCTTAAAATAATAAAAATTATCTTGAATGAAAATGGGTGTAAACTTAAAGTCCTGTTTTTGTGGAAGAAAAGTTCATTCTGTATAAGTTTCAACCATATTATGTTATTATTTTCATAATTATCTGAAAAACAAAAACCTAAAAGGTCATGTGAGTGTAATAATTTTAAATACTAGTTTATAATCATATTAATAGGTTTTTAAAGTGAAGACTCATTAAACATATCCTTAAAGACTCATAATATACAATTAAAAAATAATACTTAACTCCAACAAACCTCATGTCAAAGTCCGTAATTCTAAATCATTAGAGTATTCCATAATTAAAATCACTATAAACATTTCTCATCAAATTATAGAGTAAATATAATATAACACATGCCATAAAAATATATAACAATCTCCAAAAACTAACCCTTGACAACTAGTATCCACATCTCTAACATATACCATCCTATCACCCACACACTTCCATAATTCTTCCACATCCATTTTCAATCCATAGATGATCCAAAATATAACCAATACATATCTAATCCCTACCACTAATTGGGGTGATATAGGGCATATAATTATATCCATTTGGTTAATCTACTAACCAATATGAATATTGGTTCATACCCAAGAAAGATACCCATTAGTGGTGGTTGTGTAATGACTGGCACTCAGATCACTAAAATAACATCATTAATACAATAAGTAATAGCTCTCATAATCTCATTATAATAATAGAGATACTAATATAAGTAATAGTCATAACATCCATGTAACTATCATCATTTATCATACAGACTTTTCCATTAATGACATCATCATAATATCTACATCCTCATCATCTTCCAAATCATAATGATCACATGTTCGAGATACTCATACTAGTGATCACAAAAATACCCTACACCTATGAAGATAACTCTTGGGAGAACCATATAACCAAAATCATTATATAAAATATACATCATCCTCATAACAATTTTTTATAAATTATAACTCTAAATTGTAATTCTCTGTATTAAAAAAGTTATTAAATGAAACATAAAACTAGTGTTGATAATGGGTTTATAAAATAATAAAAATTACATAGAAAACCATAAGATACCCTATTTAAAAAAAATCTATATATACTAACCTTTTATAAATAAAGGACCATAGGATAAAGATATTATAATGATCATAATAACATTATGGAATAATATCTATGTTTGAAGTCCATATAAAACCATAAAATGATACAATTAAACTTCATAAATATATAAAAGTATAAATAAACCTTTTTTAAAGACTATATAATTTTCATATATTCTTTAAATCATTATCAAGTGGATGATTGCAATATTTCACCATTATATTCTATGCCAAAACACATTAACCATCTCATAATCGTGAATAATCTTTCTCGAATCATATCACATGAAAACATTCATCACTACTTTCCACCATGGATAACACTATAACACCCTTATATCCTTCCAAATAGTTTATTAATATGATTAATTATAACAATACTACTAATATTGGGTCCCATAAGAGTAAAATTATGCAGTGGATTCATCATGATAATCAGTGTTTTGTCCACGCACACATATTTAACTTCAAAAATTTCAATATATTAATGGATTTAAATTTTTCAAAAAAAATCATTATAATAATATAATCATCAAAAGGAGGGGAATCAGTACTTTCAAAATTTTCATTCACTATGTTTCCAACAATATTGGTGTCTTCTACATTAAAATACCAAAAAATATCCTAAAATGGTGTTCATTAGACTAAAAACTATCAGTATTATGTTATATATAGAAACAAGTGTGATAAATTTGTGACATTTAAAATTTTAAAACCGATAAATAATTTCATATTTCCATTAATATTATAATATATCAGTCTATGAGGTTTCTATAGTGGGTTGTATCATAGGTCAAAATATTATATCACATATTCTTCTTGAATTAACATTCCTAACATCATGATCATAGTGGTAAAAATAGATTGTAAATTTAATGTAACACTAAAATATTATAGTTGAAGAAAGGTTTATATATAATAATAATAATAGTAATAATAATTGTAATACTATTTTTGTTATTATTTTTCTTATTATTATGTGACAGATGCATCAAATAAGGGTGGTCGGGGTGATCTCAATGATCAATCTAAATCAACTAAGAATGATCGATATCTATATGATACGGAATCATACATAAATAATAAGTATTTATTTAATAGGAATGGCCTTCCTAAAAATATTTATGGGGAGGTCTCAAAGAAATCAGAAGTATAGATGGATCAAAATGTTGTTTTCAAAAAAATTAAGAATAAGAGTTTAATTACAAATTTGAATCGTGATCCATGAATAACCATTGAGAATAATAGAGTATAACATTTTAATTTTAGTCATGATTAAATAAAATTTTGTATGGATCATTGTAAATTATCAATTGTTGTAAAGATTATAGTCCCAAATAGTGAATATTCTTGTAAGATTTATGACATAGTTAAGTGGAATACTATTTGTTTGAGGTTTTTTGAAACTAAAGGATTATTTTCATGGGGAGTGGTTATTTCCACATTAATTCACCCATGGATGAAATAATGTTAAAGACCTGTGGATTTAGAACTATTTCATGCAAGATATAACTTTTCAAAATCCAAATGTGGGAAATTTATTTGGACACATTCAATGTCATGAACAAATATGCCCAATTATGGATCAAGACCCATTGATTAAATTGGATCTACTTCCACCCAAAAATCTTTTGGGAAATTTCCTGATCAATTGGTTTCCTAGTAATGATTTATGGGGAAGTATAGAAGGTTATATATGGTCACTATGATCATGTTTTGGTGGAGTTTAACCTATCCACTACCTTGGTTGGAGAGGTGTTTTAGAGTACATGGGATGAAAGTATAAATATCATGATACAATATGAATTTATTCCTCTTTTGGTATTTATTATAAAATAATTTCAAATAAATATAATTATTGTTAGATAACTATGTTATCATTCAATTTCTGTAAGTCTAAAGGTAATTATCAAAAATGAATATATAATGGAGACGAATTTCTCTAAGGTTAAAAATTAGTTATGTGGTAACCCTCATTATGATCTAAATATAAATAAGTAGTTGGATAAATTTGGTTCCATTAAAAAGTTTAGGATACTACTAATCATGGGAATAGTGAACAATAGTATTTTTATTTAGGGATGATGGTAGCTATTAATGTTCCCAATACTGATGATCCAAAAAAAACTCTTCTAATAGTGAGTAAGTATATATAGGTGAATTTATTACACTCTTAACTTATGATTCATAGAAATATTTGGATACTACTAAAGAATCACATCAAGGTCTTACCCAGGAAGGCATTCCTATAGAAGTGAAAGTTCAAGATAAATCCTCCAAGGTATAATTTCCTAGAATTACGAAATCCAAATCCAGTGAATAGATAGTGTATTATCATGATACTCTCACCTAAGTAAATCCTAATAAAGTATCCATATATAAAAATATATCTTTTATCAAATCTAGTATTGAATTTATTAATCACTTCAATCAATTTTTTAATGGAATGTATGGGGTAAAAAAATTGGGTTGATTTAGTTGATGAAGAGAAAATAGATATAAAGGAAGGAGACATTGATAATAACAATATGTGTAATGGTAAGGGTAGTGGAAATAACTCTACCAATAATTATAATAGGATATAGATTGGGACCCTCACCTCTTCCTAATAAATCTCTTATTTGGGAACTTTCATAGGCTTAATAATATAGGATATCTACTTTACCTAGACATTTCATAAAAAATAATAATCCTATATTTATTTTATTTATTAAACCAATGGATTGGATTGAGGGATTTAAACATTTATACAGTTTTTAACTGGGTTATGATTTTGTTTCTTATAATTATAGGACTTATAATGTAGAAACCTTGTGGTGCCTCTTGAGAATTGGCATAAAACATCAATATTTAAAATTATCTAGTAAAACATAACTCTTTGTATTTAAATTTAATATCATATGTTTTTTGTTTCCATCATTTATTTTATAACTCCATCATCATATGAAGATATCTATAGAATACTTTATATTTTATTTTTCCTATGAATAATCTTAATTGGATATTTCTTGGTGATATTAATACAATGATTTTCCCCACTAAAAAGATAGGCTCTAAATACATTATATTTTCTTCAATATATTCTTATAAGTTTATTTATACTCATTTTTTCACTAAAACTTGACTCCAAGTCATAGAGTTCACCTGGTCTAGAATCACTAGCAATGGAAGGTAAGAAAGTAATCTAGATAAGTCTGTTATCTCTTTAAATGATGATAATTTTTTAATTTTTCAGTCTTGTTCTACACTTATAAGGACAGATCCAGATCTTTCACTTATCTTGGTTAATATACATGATATGAATTGAAGATATTATATTATACATTTAAAATTTTACAATTCATGGATTATGTTGTATGAGTGTAGACTCACAGTTTTGTAGAATTGGAATGGAACCTTTGAGTGGATTGCTTTTCAATAAATTTTTATGAATCTTATGTTTAGTAAAGTTTCTTTAAGATCTTGGACTAATAATAAATTTAGTAACTTGGATCAAGAAATTAGTAAGGTTGATAATGACCTTTAACAACACCTATGAAAATTTACCAAGAAATAAATATCAATAGATGAATCAATTTTAATAAAAAAAAATATTGAAGAGAGAATTATGAAGAAAGGAAAAATCTTTAAAGAGAGTCTTCATATCATGTTTCTCACTAAAACAAAAATAAATTTTAATTTTTTCTATAATATGAATATAGAAATAATATTTATAATCCCAGCTCACAATTAGTTGTGATTATAGAATAATTTAATGATGATGAGGGAATCACTAATGAAATTCTAGGCTATTTGACTCACATATTCAATCAAGATAGTCATTGTGTACAAGATATGGTTATTAATGATGATATATTTCTAATGGTTAATACTATGGAAAATTATTTTGTTGTTTCCTTACACTTGAAATAAGAGGTTGACTGGGAATTATTCTCTCAAAAAAATAGTGTTGTAGTCTTGGATGGTTTCACTAAAAAAATCCAAATATTTTTGGGATTTGATACCAGCTGATTTTCTAAGAAATCATTGAATTAATTTAAAGTAAATTTTATCATGTTAATGGGAATTAATAGTTTATTATTATAAAAATAAATATTGATCATTCCATTTACATCATGTACTTTAGGCCTATATTGGTTGAGAATACACTTCTTAAGATAGTTGGTAAAATTCCATATATAATATGAGAAAATATTATGAACTTTATTTTCTCACCAAATAAATTTAGTTTCATTTAGGGGTAAAAATTTTAGGATTATCTCTATGATACTTCATAGTGTATTTTCCCCCTTCAATGAAAGTCCTAAAATATATTTCTTTTTTTTAATTGGGCATCTTTATGGATTTTGACACCCTGTGATGGGATTTTATTCATGAAATTCAAAAGGGGAATGGATTATCTCTAATTTATTTAATTATTATTTACATTATCCAAAAACATTATTCACCCATTATGATTTAAAATGGTACAACTAAGGGTTACTGTACTTACTCGATAGGTGTTGTACAAAGGGTCCCTCTATATGTTATGTGTTTTTTAATTGTTGAAGATTAACTTAGAAAAATGATAATGAAAGTTATGTAACTTTATCTCATTTATATAATTAAATTTTAATGGTTATTTAATTCCCCAAATCATATATTATATTATTCTTATATTCTTATACTCATATATATGAAGGAAAATCAATGAAAATTTTGAATAAAATTTTTAAGCACTATGAATTGGGGTTTGGAGGGAAAATTAGTTGGTGGAAATCCATTGTCTTCTTAATGAAGGGTATGGAACCATACATAAGGAACACTATGTCATGATTTCTTGGAGTCAAGAAATACAACCACCCATTTAATTTCCATGGAATAACCCTCTTTTTTTAATGTATGAAGATAACTTTCATAAAGGAATGAGTTCTATTATTATATCACAATTTTCAATTTGGAATGCTAAAAGTCTATATCTTACTACTAGAATTTTTTTGTTCAATTTTCTTATCTAATATTTTTTTTTTGTATATATTTCATATATAAATGGACAAGGGGATTGTGAAGGATAATAGAGTAACAAATGTTTAAATTCATTTGGATAGGATATATTAATGAGAGATATTTTATTATTATTGTAAGCCAAAAAGTGTTTGAAAACTACTAAATATTTTAGGATTATAAAATGAAAATTATAGACCCTTTAATGATTATATTATTTTTAGTCTATAACCATATGTTAAATCTTAATCCTATTAATATATTAATGGGAAGGATAATCCTTGATTTATTATGGAAGAGAAACTAATTCTATATTGGACCCACTATTAATCCTATATTAAGGGACTCTTATTGTTCTCTTGAGTAGAAAAATAAATTGGTTCCACAATGGTAATATAGTATAAATTTATATACCACTCATTAGATAAAGGATCCCATATATTTTTATTTCATGATACTCAATTCCATGTATAACCTGACTGTTACATTAGCAATGAATATTATTGACCAAATCGCACCAGTCCTTCCTAATTTTCTGGTCTAAAAATTTATAGAACTACCAATTCTTATAGAAGGATCAATTATTATAGAAACCAACTAGGATAGGATATCTAACTACCAAACTATTTTAAAAAAAATTATTGTAGTGATGTTTGATTCACCTCTAAGTGGGATTATTCATTCAAAATGAATTTTATATAATCTAGTAATCTAAATCACCATTAGAAAATGTGGAATAATATGTTACACATAGATGAATTTATCCAAATGTTTTGAATGGAGTTTTAGTCTATTTGTTTACTCTATTTTAAATATTTTGAGATAATCTTCAACCTGATCCTGAACTATAAATTTGTAGTATCTATTTAGGGATCACTTTTATCAAAATTAATGGTTCAACATCATATAGGTTTTTGAAAAATATTATTCTAGAGTGATACCATTAAGCTATATTTTAGGATAGATATTAGGAGTCCCATTTTGGTTGATATTTTCTCTTCTCATTATCATATCAGGAGTTCTTGAAATTAGGTCCAGTTTTATGGAAAGAACTTATAGAATTGAGTCTTAAGAATGTATCATCAAGGATATACAAGATTATAATAAAAAAATATGGGGTTATACATAACAACCGTAATGACCTACTCATCACCAAACTCATTACATTTCCATGTAATCGAAGAATACCATTCCAACACAATAATATCCTATGTATTTCTCCACTATATTCATAGATCATATTCTCAACAAAGCTGAATCTATAGTAACCCATGTACCTATTGGCTATGGGGGGTTTTTTAGGAATTATAGAGTACTTTTCAAAGGTATTTTTTATCAAAATTAGGGAAACCAATATGATTTAAAAGTTAATATTTATGTGGTGATACATGGTCTAAGGTATTCCATATAGTATTGACAAACTAACCAATGTTTTTAGTGTTAATCTCTTGTAATTATAAATTTTCACAGTTGTTAGTCCCTCCATGTACCATGAAAACTCTTTTGGGATGCAATAGATTTCCCAATTCACCTTGGTGACATGAAAACCGTAATTACTCACATCAATCAATAAGGGAATATAGTGGTTTATGATCTCTCAAATAAGGAGGTTCAAGATGGTAATGGTTTTTGTTCCTTCAATACTATGGATTTTCAATTGTATTTTAAGATTTCTAATGTTTGTATGAACATATCCACACATTTCAGTTAAACCTATATATGTATCAATTTTTTTATTATAATGAATTTATGGGGTTTATATCTTTCTTCCGCTATTGGACTATCCTTTATTATTATTATTATTATATAAACTTGTTCAAGAATAAACCAATGATTAGAAAAATTACTATCAATCATGAATCTCAAAGGCATGTGACCACATATTATGGAAATTAATATTTAATATCATTAAGTGGAATGGGTTTAATTATTACTTAATCAACCTAGTGTCTACATTACTTAAAAAATTTAGACTATCTCTTTTGTTTAATGGTTCATTGGTATGGTATTCCAAATTGTCTAGAGGTGCAAGATTAGGTGACCTATTTTCTACCTTACAAATTAGTATTATGGGGGAAATTTGAGTAAGTATCTATTAATGGGAATATGTCTCAAGTAGTTGAAAAAATTAAATCATATTAGTACCATAATTCACACAACCATTTCTTTTATGTAGATAATCAGTTTATTCTCTATAAATGTGATTCTATGTCTTTGGTTACTATTCTAAAAAAATCACCAATTGAGGTTGTTTCTGGAAAAAATATATCATGGGAAACGTTAATGGTTTTCTTTGAAAATGGTATAATAATATCTAAGAAGTTTTTTTTTGAATTTTAGGGTCAATGAAGAAGATATTCCCTTATATTATCTTATAGTTCCCTTATTCTAGGGGAGAGTCAAATATACACACCTAGATGGTATTTACAATAATAAGATGAAAATATGAAACATTATCTCCTGTTATAAAATGTTTTTGGTTAACTAAATTATTTTGTTAAAATTTTTGTATGCATTTTATCTTTATAAAATGCCTAAGAAATTTTTTAAAATGTCTGAAGGACTAATTCGGAATTTTTTTATAGACTGGGAGTATCAATCATTTAAAATTTATTATTTAATAATGTAAAAATTTACACTTTCAATAGATTATGTTGGTATGGGAATAAGATATTTATCCAAATTTAATATGGCCCTGATTGTTAGTTACACATTTAGTATTCCCAAAAACTCTAGTGATTCATTCAAATTTATTAAACTCATCATTATTGTGAGGATTCAAAGAGGTAACAAGCACTACATGACATCCTCATTATCACTATAAATTTGATATTCATTGGATAAAATTATATTGAATTTGAATTGGATTCCATATAGACAGTCACAGTTTAGTTTCTTCAATGGTAATTAGCATGGAATTAATTTTTCTGATCATTTCGACATACCATAGTTATTAAAAGGGATTACAATATCAGATTTAGTCTCAAGATATCACTTACTATCTAAATATGTACTGAATTTGATACTATCTCTAATCTAGGATTATAGATTCATGGATGTCGACATACTAATATGGCTTCTAATCAGGCTTGGTAACCTTAATATAATAATTTTTTTATCAATTCATCATTGTTAGACCTTTTGTATCTCCTATTATATTAAAAATTAAAAAACCATTAATCATGTTTCTATGACCTTGGCCCTCGATGTCTCCCCAGTGATGTAAACATGTAGAATTTTGGTATTATAATATGCTCCAAGAGTTGATCATTTGGGGTTAATGAGGGAAATTCAATGCACATGTTTATTTCTTGTAAGTTTATAATAGATATATGTAACTATAATTTAAATATTTTTAATTTTAATATTTATATATATTCTCTAGAATAATTCATGAAAAAATATTTTATTATTTATCTTATTAAATAAACTAAAAGTATTCTTTTCATATCTATCTTATATTCTATATGTTTTATCTGGACTGCAAGGAATAACAATGATTTTAATTCCTCTAGAACTTCAAATAAAGGATTTTTATTTTATATTTATGAAAATGTTATTCGTAAAAAAAATATCACAAGGATATTATTAATAACTCATTGACTATATTTATATCATTGAAAACTCTAGGGGGTCACGGGTATTCCAAAAAAAACTAAATATATTTTTAAGTAATTTTTTGTTCTTCTAGGATCTATAAAACCACACTCATAGGGGAAGAAAATAAGTGTGGAAAAATTATACCAATTTAAACCTCTTTATCTTTAACTATTCACCTATTAAAGTGAATGGATCTCATACACACTTCACACATTAAGTTTAGATGCAATAAATACAATCAAGAAATCTAACATCAAGTTAAGCATGATTTTTTTTAAGAGGATTTACTCTAATATGGATGATTACAACCCTGATGTATGGTTTTTGTTTATCAATAATGAGTATATACAAGGGTATATCATTTAATATGTATTAATGGAGACAACTAGGTTAGATGAACTACACCAATCAAAAATGTAACAAAAAACATGAAATATTTAGACTCTATCACCAACCATGTATTCCTTTTTAAATTTCAGATTCGGAAAACTCCACCTTAAAGTAGGATTAGTTGTAATTCCTCAGTCTCCACTAGAATAAATAAATTTAATCTCCTTCCTCAATATTTTATAAACCTTCAAGACTTATTCTTCTATATATTAATGAAAATGGAGGTATCACTTATTATTCATACCTAATGATATAGAGGAATCATTTTACAATCAAATTAATATTATTTACTTATTTTTATGATCAAAATAAAAAACATTGAACACCCATGATTATCCCTTATTTTTCTTCAACACAAAATAATAATCTCTTATTATAATATTGGATCTATCCTTTATTTTCTTTTAGTGATAAATAATGGATTGGGAAACTATGTCACTCTCTTAATATCTCTTTTATTCTTCTTTCTCTAATTTTTATATTCTAAACATGATCATGTGAATACTTCTATAAATTAAAATTTATAGAGCTTACTTTATAATTTTTAATTCATGATTCCCATACATATTTCTCACATAGAATATTAATATTCAAATGCCTCTGATATTTTCTCTCTAAATATATGAAATATTAGTGAAGATATCATTATTTAATAAAATATCTTATATTTCTCTCATCATGAATTGTATCTTCATTCATGCGTTATTTCACATTCAAACCTCCATAATAATAAATATTTAATTTCTCTCTTTTCTTCAAGTAAAATATCTCTAAAATATTATTTATTTTATTCTCCGTGAGACTCAACTTTAACCCCACTTTAACCTCCCATAATCTTTATGATATTCTTCCATTTCTAATCTATAAATATCTATATGTCCTTAATCTATCATAGCATACATGTTCTCATACATGGAATACTATTTCAGTGTAATCTCAACTCATGACACAATCTTTTTTTCTTCACATATAAGAAATATTAAACTATAGCATGGAATATTCATTTTGGGAGTGAATCAAACATTAAACTTATTTTATTATCACATGAAATTATTACAATGTAGAAATATGGAATAAAATTTATCCCATAAATCTTTCTTCATCATTACCTATAGTGTTATTCATTTATACACTACCACAAAACTAGGCAAGGCCAGCGCCACCCCTTTATCAGCGCTAACGAAAAAGCACTGTTAAAGGGGGGGGCTTTTATCAGCCCTCAAAAAAGCGCAGATAAAGGGTTCCTTTATCAGCGCTAAAAAAAAGCGCTGATAAAAGTACCCCTTTATCAGAGCTTTTTTGTAGCTCTGATAAAGGCCCCACTTTATCAGTGCTTTTTTAGCACTGATAAAGGGACCCCCTTTATCAGCGCTTGTTTAGTAGCGCTGATAAAGGGGGGCCTTTATCAGCGCTTTTTTTAAAAGCGCTGATAAAGGGTCGACTTGAAAAAAAAATTAAAAAAATATATATTAATATATAAATATAGTTATATTGTTATATTGATATAAATATAATATATAATTTTTAAATATATTTTATATAAGTATAAATGTATATTTACACTTAATATACTTAATATATAAGACATTTAGTGATAATGGATTCTTAAAAAATTAAAAAAAATATTTTTAATTAATAATTTGATAATTATTATGGAGTAATAGTCATTTAATAACAATTTGAAGAATAAAAAAATTAAAAAAAATTAAAAAAAGATCCAAAATATGTTGAAAACACAACTCAAACTTCAAACGGCCATAACTTTTGATCCAGGTGTCTGTTTGAGATCTACCACATATCAAATCGAAGCTTGCGACGAGCTCTACGTCGTTGTGACCTGGGGGGACCCCGATCAAGCGTTTTTGGAGGCCAAAAGAGGCCCATAAGGCCTCCAAAACTGAGTTTTTTGTCGGGGTACCCAGATTTTTCAACATTTTGTGGATTTTCAGCCTCGTTTAAGGGGGTATTATTGGCTTTTTTTGGTGGGGACTGAATTTATTCCAAGTTATTACATTTATATTGATATTATGTATTTTAAATTTCATCCTTTTTTATAATGAACTGCTATTTATAATCAAATATATAACTATATGTACAATTTTTTTATATATTCATACCTAAAAATTAATTTTTTTAAATAAATAATTAAACATATTTACATATAAAATATATTAGATTTATCTAAATAATAACTAATATCCATTTTATTTAAAATACCAATATATTAATATTTATATAACTACTATATATTAATATAACTATACATATATTAATATAACTATACATATATTAAAATAACTATATGTATATATTAATATAATTATATATATATATTAATATAACTATATCTATATTTTAATATAACTATATATATTAATATAAATATATATTACTATACGAATAAATATAACTAAATATATATATAAATAGAAAGATATATCATGAATAAGAGAACAAATCAATATAGGGTAGTAGCAAAGGCTTTAGGTGCGCAGGGGGGAGGTCTCGAGATCAAATCCGGGTGGAGGCACGGGTGCGTGCGCAAGGTTGATTTAAAGGGATAGCGCTGATAAAGGGTGTAGGAAGTGCGAGAGGGTGCTGGAGGTGCAGGAAAGCGCTGATAAAGGGGGGCTCAAGCGCTGTAAAAAGCCCCCCCGAGATTGGTAGTATTTTTTTATTTTTTTTATTTTTTTTATTTTTTTTAATTTTTTTTATTTTTATCAGTGCTTTTTTTAGCACTGATAAAAGGGGTCTTTATCCGTGATTTTTGGAGCATTGATAAAGGGGAACCCCCTTTATCTTCGTCGGCTTTATCAGTTCTTTTTTAGCGCTGATAAAATCTGTATTTGTAGTATTGTATAATTACATGGCCCCCCTAATTTTAACAAAACAATCACCATGATATCACACCAATGTGTTGTTGAATTGTTCTTCATGTAAAATCATTCATATCCTCATAGTCATATTGAATCATGATCACATGAATTATCATGATATTTAATTCCATGAGGCTCAATATAAGAATCATCTGAATTATTCTTCTATAAATATACCCTTTTTCAAATATATCATTTTTAAGTATGTTTTATAGTCTTAGTAATATAATATGTATTCTCTAGAAAAACTCATTCATAGTATGAAAAATATTACATATCATCTGAAGTTTATTAATTATTCCAATGAAAGTGTTTCCTATGATGCATATTATAATTTTTTATGATATTGTATATCACATGAAATATCTTACATATTACCAAAACATATTACATATCCTATTGAAAGAATTTAATTTTATGATCCTTATAATTATAGTAGATATTATATATCCACAATAATCTTATGTATCACATGGAAAATATTTCATATCATACAAAATATATTATGTTTCCTAATGAATGACATTATTTTATCGATTTTTTACTTTCAATATCATGTGAAATCATTTTTCAAAACACTAACTCAACCATATAATTTCATAACATCATCAAATAATCTTGAAGAATCTTTAACCCTTCTTAGGAAATCACACTCTACTTAACATTAACTCCATTCCATCTCAAACCACATCAAATAATTTTATAATATTATTTCTAAATATTTCATCCTTCTCCGATGTTTTCTAAAATAAAATTACATTATTTAAAAAAAAAGTTAATACATTTTTTAAAAATTGAATTTCATCTAAGAAATATTTACTTCAAAAAATATTCAACACCCTTTAACTTATTTTACTTCTGTTTAACCTCAATTTCATCCACAAGGCTTATATATTAAGTATCCTTTCTGCATGAACAAAAAAATGATGGTTCTTAAAATCACTAATCCTTAAAAACTCATCAAATTTCTTATTTATTCCCATACCACATGTGAAAGGATATATAATGGTATATTGAATTATAGAACCTAAAACATATAAATAACTGCAGAAACTCACATAAAACTCCAATATCCTAGCTTTAAGTTGTTCATTATTCATTATTTAGTATGCATAACTCAACATATATATACAAACTTTCATGGATGATTTCTCTTAAAATTATTATAACATATCCTTGGGTACTCTAATATACCTCCAAGATTCTATTCTGAACACATATTGAAATCATGACTTACTAAAAATAAATAAAACACTTTACCAATGGGTTCAACAATACACCCCTTTTGATTTGTTAACAATGTCCATATATAAAATATAGGTCAATATATTCCCAAAAATATTATTCTTTCTCCATAATATTTATAATAAATACAAAGGAAGATATGATGTTTCTAAATTATCAATTAATAAATTATATGTGTACATGATCCATTATCAGTGTAGAAAAAATTAGTTACTAATTAGTTTCCCAATACATACAATCCATATCCATGTATTCTTTAAAAATTATCATCTAACATTCCATTTAAAAACGAAATTTATCTCCCTTAAAAACAAAATTTACTTTTTCTAAATAAGGATTATAGAATGAGACAAACATACCACTTTATTTAAATACTTTAAAAAATTATATAAATTATATATTCACATGAAATGGTATATTCTGGAAGATTTATCAAACTTCTGCACATTGATGAGTGCATTCCAAACTTCTCTCGGTCAAGGAATATTCATTTCATCATGTAATCAAACATTGGGGTACCAATTTCTAGGATAACTTCTAATATGTTTTCCTCTTCTAATATACATATATAGATTTGAAAACATACTTATATCCTTATTTCCCACCTAAAAATTGACGTCAACATCAATTCTTGTAAATAAAAAATAAATTCAATATGTGTGGGAATAATGTGAGATCTATTTTTCTCATCAGTGAGAGTAACAAGGTTGAGAGTTTCTTCTCAACAAAATAATTCAATTATTTTTTATCCAACTTTGGAAGAACCATTCATTCTTCCTTCCTTATTCATCAAGTTTATATACTCCATGGGTATCATGGTCTTCTTTTCCATATTTTGAAATTCATTTTCTAGAATTCATTATTTTATTTTTTTAATAAAAGTACATGATCCTTTTGGTGTTAGTCGTATCTTCTTCAAAATTTCTTTCTAAGTTGATAGGATGATCAAACAATTTTTTTAGATATGACTGGATTTCTTCCACCATTCACATAGCCTCTCAAAAACCCTTGAGTATTCATCACTTGAAAACCTCGCATGAAATTAATTTTGTTCTCTATTTGGAATTTATTTTTTCCCTTCAACACATTTATTTTATTCATTTTGTTTCATATTTGTTTATATTTATAATTAATTGGTCCAAACTATCATTAATTATTTAGAAACATGGTTATATGTGATAGATAATTAAAATAGTTTCCCATTAATATTTAAGTTACTATTTTTTGGAAACCAATTATGATATTACAATTCTTATTTGTGGATGTATTACACCAAACCAATCCAATTATTGTTAGGTCGAAATATAAAAATATACACAAAAGGGGGGTGAATAGTGTCTTTTCCATATTCCTTTACAATTATAACTCTTTATGTTGACTGATGATTATATGGGTAAGTATTGATTGTCTTCTATATGAAATTATGAGAAGCGGATAAAAATAGAAATATAGAACATGGCTGTTTATAATGGTTTGAGGCATAAAGATCCCCTAGTCCACTCCAACAATTACTCTCTCAGCAAGTTTTATTAATTTCACTAGTCAGGTCCTCATATCATAAGACCAATCCACAACTGAGTGTAGGCAATTAACACCTTTACAAATAAGACTAAAAATAGATTCTTCTGGTTCTAAAATAGAGAACCAATAAACCATAGATTAGATCAAAAAGGTGATACTCCACCACAACTGAGTCTGAGTAGTTGAAACTCTCAATAAAAAGATATTGACTATGAAGGATTCTAGTTGAAATTTACAGTTGAATAGTAACTGATGGTAGATAAATCTTCTTCAGAAAATAGTTTCTTTATAAAAGGCTAGTTTCTAAGTGATTTGGTTGCAAAAGATCTTTGAAATAAAAATAGCAACGAATAGAAATAGCAGAATTACATAAAATACTAAATTTTGAATATGTATATTTCTATTATAGCCTCTTCTGTAGAAAAAACATAGTCTAATCGATTGTTGAAATAGATCTGTAAAATATCTTCAAAAGAATTCTATTTTAATCATGAATTCATGTTGCAATATATATCTCAACATATATGTTATTATTTGAATCATACACACATATATATAGAATAAATACTCTGATAAAAGTAAAATAGAGAGCCTATATTTTTAATTCCATATCCAAGAAAATCGCCTGATAAACCGTAAGAATTAAATTCCTAAGACGGCTCAGAGTAGTCATAACTTCCCTTTAGAATAGGATATAATTTCTCCACTTAATATGATTCTTTTAATTAATCATAATGATCTTTTAATCATTCAAAAACAAGCTTTAAATCAGCCTGATATTCCATAAATACTATTGCATGAAACTCTGATAAAATCATAAATTCAAATCTCCAGTGATGAAATGTCAAATGTAAGGTTCCTTCACAAAATGAGAAAATACCAAACATAAGGTTCAACTACATATAATTCATTCTCCGAACATAATTTTGACAACGTAAGGTTGATCACAGAAGTAAGTTTGATGATCCATATATTTTATTCTCAAACATAGGGTTTCATACTTACGTAAGGTTCTTTAATTATACTTTTTATCTTTTTCAAACATAAGGTTTCATCCAAATGTAGGGTTATTTATCCATACATTTTTGTCAACATAGGTTTGATTAACTATATGTGATGATCTTTCATCATAAGGTATAATATAAATGTAGGGTTTGTTCCTTACGTTACATTTCTTTAATGTACGGTATGAACAGTGTTTCCAGAATATTATTAGGAGTGTTCCAAACACTTTGACAAATATTCCACACAAATAATAAGATTGAATATATTTATAGAATAAAGAATATAAATAATATCAATTTCCTAAAATACACTTAAAGTAATATCATTAGTAAAAAACAAGGGTATTTGTGAGCATAAAAATCAATAAGATTTATAGAGTATTGTTGAGACAATACATGACCAACAATATCTCCTTTTTTTATCACAAAACCCATAAAACTAATAATATAATTTAGAATTTTAAAAAAAATGAAAAGAAAACAATTCAAAATTTTATTTCAAAATTTTATTTTATATAATTATTTCCATAAACAGAAATTTTGTGTTATCCAAATTTCTCCCCCTTTTGTGTGATCAAAAAGAAAGTTCAAAAATGAATAAAACATTTTTACTTTTTCACAGATATGTAAGTGAATGTTATAATAATCTATATAAATAAATAAGACTGGATTTTTGGCTTTTAGACATAAACATAAATGAATAATTACATACACAAAAATAAAAATAAAAAGATTATATTGATCAAAATTTTTATAAATACAAGAAGCAGTTTGACTCGGAAATAGTTTTAGTCAACTAAAATGGTTTGGGTACAAAATATGGGGTAGGAGTTGGCTCGGTTAAGGTGCTAAGTATTTTGATAAAATTCAAACATATCTTTTAGCTCATCCATCTACAAGTGAAACTTCTTCATCAAACTATCCTCCAATTACATAATTAAAATTATAGAATCTTGAAATATATAAAAATTCTCAAAAAATATTGACTTTCAGAAAGTCATGAAAACTCTCCTCTTGCTACATAAACTGATCTAACTTTTATGTTAATTTTTTTATCATAACTTTAATGCTTGGTTCACTTTGTGTCAGTTGGTCAACTATAAATTTCTAATTGTACAACAGAACTGACATGGGGGCACTATTGCACAGAAGATTTTGAAGATGATCATTCATATCAACCATGATAAAGGTGATGGCCTAAAATCATCGAATTAGATCTGTACTGGTAGTAGGAGCAAATTTAGATGTATTGGTCTGATTAACAGTACTCCCGATCAATTCAAACTGACTCCCCAAATATCAATTTAGATTAGAAAAGTCTGTCTTAGAAAAAACTTCAGATTTTATCTTTCCAACTTCATTTAGCATCTCTCTTTTGAAAGAATCAAATTCTTTCTTAGAAATAGAATTTTCATGAAGATCTTATATCTTCTTCTTTTCAACTTCTATCTCTTTTATAAGACTGTCATTATCTTATTAAGACTTATTAAACTTCATGACAAGCTCCTCAACCTGATTTTTTAGGGAATCAGATTTCCCTTTATCTTGATGTTGTGACTGACCAACTGCTATAATTTTTAGATATTTTGAAAGAGGTTTTTACATATACTTCTCCATTGGTTTTTCAATTGATTTTTCACTTGAATAATAAAAACTATTAAGAACTTTAGTTTTTTCTTCAGTTGCAGATTGATTTCTTTCATCCACGTGATCAAAAATAGAAAAAAAAAAGTAAATTCTCAACAATATATGTAGCCTCATTTTTAGTTATGATCAACTGTTTCTCTTCCTAAATAGATGGTTATGCCTCTTGAACAACTGGTAAATCAATAGTCTACATATCTCTTATCTGGATCTCAACATGTTGATCTTCCTCAAGAAAAGTATCTTCTAAATGAACTAACCTAGTAGCCTCAACTAAACCCAACATAGGTTCTATAGCAGGTGGATCTACTCTTTTTCATGGTTTTACAACCAATTTTTCTTGAATAGCCACATATTTTACTTCTAATTCTTAAAAAATTCTTAATCTTCATTGTGTTTGATTGGAAAGTCTCTCACCATAGGTTTCACCAATCCCTTCATTTCTAATTGCACTTTTCTCCCCCTTGATAAAAAGATCCTGATCTTTGTTGGTCATCTTCAGCAACTGGTAAAAGTTTTCCTTTTACTGTGCTCTAGTAAAAACCTAACTTCCTTAAGGTTCCTGAAATGAGAACATTATGGTGGTGACATTTAATTTTAGAATCAATTAACTAAATCATTCCTTTCTTAAACAGAATTCGTGAAATTGTCCTTCCATAAGGATAAAATGTCATCCCAGTTTATGGTTGATAGTAGTAATTTAAATATCTAAACATATACCTCAGAAAATTAAGCTTTATTTCACTCAAAAATAGAAACATGATATACATGTATGGATATAGAATCTTCTCTATCTCATCCATTCTAGGAGAAATTCTTGTTTGAATAAATTTCACTAAGATTTTATGATCTACCTCGAGATCCTTTAAAAACATCTTTCTAACATTTTTTGAGGCAAAAAAAAAGACATATTGTATTCATATTTACATAATTTATCTCCAATAGACCTTATATTTAAATGAAACACTTCCTCATGAGGACAATTCAAGATTTTTTAAATTTCAGTCGAAGAAACCAAAAATTCCTTATCTTCTATTATTAAAAAACAATATCTTCTATATCACCAAAACTAAACTGAACATTGTTATAGAAAAAATTTAGTTATACCTCATAAATAAATTTTGAGTTCGCCTCATTGAACATAGATTCTAATCCTTGAAATGTGAGTGCTTGATTCAGAAGTAAATTTGTCTGGTAGAGCCATTCAAAATTGACTACTTTACCCTGTAGAATCTTTCTTCCAGAAATTTTCTGACACTTCGGGTCACTGGCTTCTCCTTCTTCAGTTCTCCTAGTTTTCTTCATTCAAATAAATTATATCTCTGAGGAATCTTGGTTTTTAAGGTTTCAAATGAAAACATAGGTTAGTGAAGTTAGATGAGGATAAATGGTGGTTTCAGTATTCAAAAAGGGTTTCAGAGTTGAAAGGTTTTGGTATTCAAAACATTTCTAACAATCCCTTATTTCTCGTTTCATTATGTAATACAATCATTTAAATTTTAAAATGTACAAGGTGAGAATAAATTTAAAATCAAAATAAATTAACTAAAATTTATAACAAAAAGAAAATATTTTAAAAAAATTATATTTAAAATAATTATTAAATGATTTTAATATAAATAAACTGGAATAAATAAAAAAATAAAATAAGATAAATATTGAAAATTTAAAAGATTAACATTTTAAAAATTAAATAAACGTAACTCCCCCTTAATAAAATAAAAATTTAAAGTTGGAAGTGGTTTAGTAAAAATATCAGCTAGTTGATATTCATTATTTACAAATTCTAAAGATATATCCCTTTTAAGAACATGATCTCTTAGAAAATGAGGTATAATATCAATACGCTTGGTTCTAGAATGACTTATTGGATTTTTTTGAAATATTTATTTCACTTGTATTATCACATAAAATATAATTATTATTAAAATTTATTCCTAAGTTCATTAGTGTGTTTTTCATCCATTATACTTGTGCACAGTAATTTCCTGCAGATACATATTCGGCCTCGGCTATTGATAGGGAAACTGAGTGTTATTTCTTACTTGACTATGATACTAATATTTTCCTAAAAAGTGACAGGTTCCTAAGGTACTTTTTCTATATAATCTAAAATCTCCAAAATCATCATCTGAGTATGATATTAAATTAAAATCAGAAGTTTTTGTATAAAGAAGATATTGAAAAATAGTTCCCTTTAAATATCTAAAAATACTTTTGATAGTAATAAGATGATATTCTTTAGGATTAGTTTTAAATATATCATATAAACATACTAAAAACATAATATCAGGTCTTCTATCAATAATATATAGAAAAATACAAATCATAGCTCTATATAACTTATTGTCCATTGGTTTTATAGCTTCATCCAAATCAATTTTTATATTGGTACACATGGGAGTTATATATTTCTTTTTGTTCTCAAGAAAAAAAAATTAATAGATTAGTAATATATTTACTTTTCTTTAAAACATTTCCATAATCTTTTTGATAAATTTGAAGTCCTAAAAAGAAATTCAATTCTCCCATCACACTCATTTCAAATTCTTTTTGAAAAAGTTTTGAAAAATAATTATAATGTTTTATTAGCTGAACCAAAAATAACATCATCAACATAGAATTGATCTAATAATATATTATAACAAATGGTTTTCTTAAAAAGAATTGGATCTACCATTCTAACAATAAATTAATTTTTCTATAGAAAAGAACTTAATCTTTCATACCATTCTCTAGGTGATTGTTTAAGTCCATAGGGAGCTTTAGTAAGTTTAAAAATAGAATCTGGTTTTTGAGAGTTTTCAAAACCAGAAGATTGTTCAACATACACTTAATCCATTAAATAGCCATTTATAAAAGAATATTTAATATCCATATAATATAATTTAAAGTTCATATGTGATGCATAATCTAAAAGAATTCTAATTTATTATAATCTAGTTACAGGAGAAAATGTTTCTTCATAATCTATACCTTTTTCCTAATTAAATCCTTTAGATACTAACCTAGATTTGTTTCTAGTTATAATACCTTGATCATATTGTTTATTTCTAAAGACCCAATTAGTTCCTATAACTAGATAATTTGATGGTCTTTTAACTAATTTCCAAACATCATTCCTTTTGAATTGGTTTAGCTCATCCTGCATTGCTAACATCCAACTGTCATCTTCTAAGGATTATTCAAAAGAGTTAGGTTCTAGTTGAGACAGAAAGTTTGAGAATTCAACAAGGTTTCCTGTATTTATTATAGTTCTTATTCTTATGTCTAGGTATCCTATTATAGTTTCTAAAGGATAAATATTTAAGGTTTTTGACTGTCTAGGTAAAACACTTTTAGGTTCATCAATATCATGTTCTTTTAAACTGGACTAAATTTTATTTATGTTATTTTTAAAATAATTTTTTAGTTTTTCCAGTCTCATGTTGTTAGAGGAGTCATTAGTTTCATTAGTTTGATCTTTATATTTAATAAAAGGGTCAGTTTTATCAAACTTCACATGAACTAATTCTTCACCAATGAAATTTTTTAAACACTCTATAGGCTTTAGAGGTAGCAGAATATCCTAAAAGTATTCCTTCATCAGCTTTTGGATAAAACTTACCAAGATTATCCTTGGTGTTCAGGGTATACACCTTACATACAAAAACATTAAAATACTTTACCTTAGGTTTCCAATTATTCCAAATTTCATAAGTTGTCTTTTTAAAAATAGTCTTAATTAAAACTCTATTCATGATATAGCAGGTTGTGCTTATAGCTTCTTCCCAGAATTAGGTAGATAGATTATATTCATTCAGCATAGTCCTATAAATTTCTTGAATAGTTCTTTTTTTTCTTTCAATAATTCTATTTTTTAGGTGTTCTTGGTTAAGAGAAGGTGTGTTTAATGCCCAGATTTGTAAAAAAGGAATTGAATTCTTGATTTTCAAAATATCCACTATGATCACTTCTTAATTAAATTATCTTAAAACCTTTTTAATTTTGACCTAATTTATAGAAACATTAAAAAACATTAAAATATTTACTTCTGATTTTTATAAAATAAATCTACGTAAATATAGAGTAATCATCAACTAAAACTTATACATGTAATTTTCTATCCAAACTTTCATTTTTTCAAATTCCTTTACAACTCTGACTCATGATGTCAACTGATGATTATGAAGGTAAGCATTGTTTGTCTTATATATGAAATTATGATCAGTGGATAAAACATAAATATAGAACATGGATTTTTATAGTGGTTCATGGCATAAAGATCCCCTATTCCACTCCACCAATTACCCTCTCAGCGAGTTTGGTGAATTTCACTAGTCAGGTCCCCATATCATAAGACCAATCCACAAATGAGTGTATGCAGTTGACACCTTTACAAATAATACTAAAAATATAGTCTTCTGGTTCTAAAATAGAGAACCAATAAACCAAAACTTATATCGAGAAGCTGATACTCTGCCACAACTGAGTTCGAGCAGTTGAAACTCTCAATAAAAATATATTGATTATGAAAGATTATGTTTGAACATTATAGTTGAACAACAATAGACAGTAGATGAATCTTCTTATTCAGAAAAGAATAGTACTGAAGCGATCCATTTTCAAAAGATATTTGAAATAAAAAAATCAATGAATATCAGTAGCATAATTACATCAAATACTAAATTTTAAATATGTATATATCCACTGTAGCTTATTCTGTAGAAAAAATAGAGTCTGATCTATTGTTGTAGTATATCTGTAAATGATCTTTACAAGAATGTTGTTTTAATCGTGAATGTGTGTCAAAATATATATCTTAACATATATGTTCTTCTTTGAATAATGCACACATATATATAGAAAAAATACTCTGATATAAGTAAAATAGAGAGCCAGTATTTTTAATTCCAGATAAAAGAAAATCGCATGATAAATCGTAAGAATGAAATTCCTCAGACATCTCAGAGTAGTCGTAACATCCATTTTTATTAGAAGATAATTTCTCCACTTAATATGATTCTTTGAATTAATCATAATGAGCTTTGAATCATTCAAAAACGAGCTTTAAATCATCCTGATATTCTATAAATACCATTACACAAAACTCTGATAAAATCATAAATTCAAATCTCTGGTGATGAAAATTCAAATGTAAGGTTCCTTCATAGAATGAAAAAAAACCAAACATAAGGTTTAACTACGTAGATTTCATTCTCTGAATGTAAGTTTGACATCATAAGGTTGATCACAAAATTAAGGTTGATGATCCATATGTTTACTTCTCCAATGTAAGGTTTCATACTTACGTAAGGTTCTTTAACCATACTTTTTCTCTTTTTCAAACATAAGGTTTCATCCAAATGTAGGGCTATTTATCCATATATTTCTATCAATGTAGGTTTGATTAACTATAAGTTTTTATCTTTTAGCATAAGGTATAATAAAAATGTAGGGTTTGTTTCTTACATTATATTTCTTCAATGTACGGTATGAACAGTGTTTTCAGAATATAGTTAGAAGTGTTTCGAACACATTGAAAAATATTCCACATGAATAATAAGAATGAATATATATCCAGAATAAGTAATATAAAGAATATCAATTTCTAGAAATACACTTAAATTAATATCATTAGTAAAACAAACAAGGGTATTTGTGAGCATCAAAATCAATAAGATTTATAGTGTATTGTTGAGACAATACATGGACAAAAATTATATCATTCGATTATTGATTTATTTATGTATTAACATAGATAGAATCTATCAACATTTTCAAAAATGTCTTGTTTTTAGTGTTCCATGGTGTGTCCTCTTCTTAATAAATAGAATCAAAATATTTTCATCATTATAGCATCCCTATTATACATCTCGGGTGGTCTTGATTCAATATTTTTCATTTGTTCATAACTTAAGAGTAAATCACCTTTTATATTATCATTATTTTTTCTCAATATATTAGTATTATTTCTTATAAAAAAATTGGGTAAATATAAATTGATTTAAAATAGCATGAATCATCACTATGAAAACACTAATTACACATACTATAGAGATTCTCTAAGCTTACAAATCAATTATAGATAAATAGACTATGACTATTATTTTTTCATCTTTAAATTAACTTAGATTTTCTCCCCCCTTTTTTGATTTATTTTTCTTACAAAGTTTGGTGTATTTGGAAAATAATCAAGTGAATTGAGCCAAAACATTCTATAGGACCATAAATAGATAAAAAATATTTTTCTTTTCTTTTTTAAATTATTAAATCTAGTTTTCGAATCTTGATATTTTTTTCATTTGATCTACTAGTTGGGATTCATTTAGAAAATATTTTCTCTTATTAATACTCTCATATAAATTTGATGTAATGGTGGTTATGTCACATTTTTCATCCCATTTTAGCCCAAATTATGAATTTTAACTAACGCCATTTTTGAAAAATGACATAGTGAGAATAATATTCTCTAGAAAAAATTGGATTCTTTTCTTTGATATTGTAGTAGATATCCCCTCAGTTGATTTCAATCTATTCTTTCTACAAGATATATCTCTTTTATAAAAACAATTCACCACAAAATTGTATATGGTAGAAGGTATTATCTTAGCTTATTGTAATGACTTAGTTTGAACATTTTATAGATTTCACAACTTTACCTTGTGTTAAAGACACATCATGTTAAAATTATTCTTCTAACATTACGTGTAATTCACCATTTCAACACATTTTCTTCTTATCTTCTTAATATGATTACCATGTGTAACATCTCGGTTCTGGGTGCCTCACAAAGGTGCCTTGTACCCGGTTGATCACATGGACTCAAGTGCATTTTACTGAACCTCAGAGGATACCGACTAGCAGTGAGGGCCTTGGGTGTGATATTAGGGAAACTATTTCCTCATTGGTAGAGTACGCATAGCAAAATAATAAATAATAATCAGTAGCAGAAATAGTAATACCATATGACCAGTAAATAGTAGAATATTGAAAGTAAATAAAAAATGAAGCACATATATATAAATGATGCATGTCACATATGTCTAGGAAAAATATCCAAAACAATTCACAATGATGGAAATATAGAACTAAACCAAGTGAAAAAGAAAAGTAAGTAAAATTTAGCAGCATCGCAAGCCTCAGCTTAGTCATATGCTCTCCATCTCTTACCAGCCAATCATGTACCTGAGGAAGAATGGTGTTTGCCCTTATCTACACCTAAAACTATATAATCTATTTCAGTCCAAAAACATGACCCAAACAGGGTGTGAGACAAATCCCAATAGGCAACCACCACAAGATATGTGCCTAACAGTTAGTGAGTATATATAGCAGGTAATAATGGAAATGCAGAAAAGAACTAGGAGTACACAAAATTAAAAAATCCTATAGTTTTCATTTACATTCATTAGCATTTAATTTTAATCATTTAATAAAGTAAGTATTATAATAGGTATCTCAGAATACTGCCTAATAGGACCAAATCCAAGTTCGTTCTTTTGCTTGGAAGACTCATCACAAACATTCAATATTAATGTTAAACCTATGGGTAGCTCTCATAGTCTAACCCCTCTAGCCAAGTAATGCAATAAAAAGGAAAAGACACTATGAAGAATAACTCACCATCAATTCCCCCTATAGTGTTTCCATAACAACTACATACTCTCTTGGGAAGCACTTAACATCAATTCCCCCTGTGGTTTTGTAACGTAAACTATAGAAACTCTAAGGGAGAACTCACTGTCAATCCCCCTTGTGGTCTCATAGTGTGAAATAAAATAATCACTCTGAGGAAGCACTCAACGTTAATTCCCCCTGTGTTCTAACTACACTAGGTTCTCACAACCCTGTGCAATTCAATCGTGCATATATGATATTAAGTATCCCAAAGTAATATCAACTACTACATGGATAAACAATTCCAATTCATATCATAGGCATTTAACAAGTAGAAAAAATAAATTAGTTCAATTCTATCAATCAAGGTGAGGAAACAAGGGTTGCTTCATAGGAAACCTAGACCAAATGGTCCTAAACATTCAAACAAGAAAACGTACCCATAGGGTGTTTCTTAAACATGAAATTTAACATAATATCACATCAACTAACCCTTAATCCAACAATCAATCTAAGGCAGATAAAATAGGGTTCAATTTCCTTAACCTGAAATACCAGAGACATGGTTAATCAGCACTTTGTCATATAAAACTCAAAGACAAACAACAAAAGTCAAAAAAACGCCTACCTCAATGTTGTATGAATAAAACTCTTGAACATTGTCCCTTTAATTGGCCTAGAATTATGTAGATCTAAAAAAAGGTAAAAAAATGCTCAACCTTGAATAACTTTCAAATAAAGAGGAATCGGGAGGATATGCTCTATAAAAAGGAAGAAATTACTTAGGCGATTCCAACACAACTGATAGTGTTTTATTCGGATAACAGATGATAGATCAGTGGGTCAAAGAAGAATTGATGATTTCATACGCTCCTTTTACGAGGCATGGCCAGAAGAAGACGAATCTGAGGGTTAGACGCGACCTCGGTCCAATTAATAAAATAAAATAAAAGATACACAGTGTGTACTATTAATGAACATGTCATGTATTTTCCTCAACTGGCCCATGACATTAGTGGTCTGCCACATCACCTCACACAGCCATGTCTCGGCCGTTACACATCCGAGACACGGCTGTACGCGATAACTGGGTACATGGTGTGTACTCATAAGTACATAGTGTGTATTTATAAAATTTCAAAATTCTCCCCTTTTCCTCAAAAACACCCAAAATCAATATCCATACCTGAAATGAATATTTGGGTTCTTACAAACTTCCACCCTTAAATAAATTCATCTCTGAATTTCCTTAACAAGGTGGTGAAGAAGAATCCTCGAACAGCTCCGGGCACTGCGATCGCATATCGGTCTCTCTCTCTCTCAAGTATTGTCCTACACTCGATCATGCTACCATAACACCTATACTAGAGGAATAGATCATCCATAGAGAACCTTCAAGTTGTGATCAACAATCCAGATAGGATGCTCCTCGAACGATGCGTCCACCTCCAACTCAAACTCCTCGGGTTGAAAAACATGAAACGGGTCAGAGAAGTAACGTTATTGCTGAGAAATGTGGAAGACGTCGTGCATATCCCAGTACCTCTGATGTAACTGAAATTTATAGGCAACCATCCTGACTCTCTCTAAAACCTCAAATGGCCCAACGTATCTCGATAAAAGATTTCCATGTCTCATATTCCTCCTGTGTCCTAACCTTAGGGTGAGATGTAGGAAAACTTGATCTCCAACCTCAAACTTCAGAGGTCATCTCTGTCGATCAGCATAAGACTTCGGTCATAATGGTGTAGTAACCATCTTCTTCCAAATCAACTCAACCTGCTATGTGGTCTCCTGGACAAGATGAGGTCCCAGCATAGCTACCTCTCTTACCTCCTACCAACAAATGGGTGATCGGCATGGCCTACCATATAAAGCCTCATAAGGTTCCATCTGAATAGTTTCATAAAAGCTATTATTATAGCAAAACTCCACCAGAGGTATGTGCTTCTCCCAAGAGCCTCAAAAATCTTGGACACATGCACGAAGCATGTCCTAAAGCATGTAAATTTTTTACTCTGACTAGCCTTCTGTATGGGGATAGTAAGTTGTACTCACAAGTAATTGTGTACCCAAATACTTTTTTATCCCATTCCAGAAAAATGAAGTAAAGTGGGAATCCCTATCTAAAACGATAGAGCATGGAACCCCATGAAACCTTACAATCTCTCATATGTATAAACTTTCAATATCATCAACACTAAAGGTCTCCTTTATCGTTAAAACATGTGAATCCTTTGTGATTCTATCAATGAAAACCCAAACTGCATCATTCCATCAAGGTGAACTTGGTAAACATGTCATGAAATCCATCACAACATCATTAAAATTCCCCTCGAGAATGGGGAACTGTTGTAGAATATCAGCCAGTCACCGGTGCTCTACCTTCACCTGCTGGCAGGTGGAACATCTCATAAAAAACTATCTATGTCCTTCATACTTGGCCACCAATACTGATGATGAAAATTTTGATACATCTTGGTGGCACCAGGATGAACTACCCAAGATGAAGTATGAAAGTCTCACATCATCTCCTCACATATGTCTTCTGAAACCCATATGCGTCCATGAAAGCACAAGACCTCATCCTTGAATACAGTCCACCCAGGAGTAGAGTCCTCTCTTGACACACCCTTATGTAGGACTAGGCCTTCTGAATCTGTTACCAGCCTCATTATTACTTAATCAAGTAGAGTGGAGGTAATAACTACAAAAGAAATAAATTCTTACCCCTATCTATCATGCACCTCCAAATGCATTTCAGAGAACAGAGCCATGAGCTGCCACTCACTGTTGGCTTCATAAACTTTCTGTATCTAAGTCCTCCAGCTCAATGTAACAGCCACTGTATTGCCTTTCCCAGGCGTGTAGGAAAGCTCAAAGTCAAATTACTAAAGGTACTCAACCCACCTTTTCTATCTCATATTCAGATCAATCTGGGAAAAGATATACTTGATACTTTTTTGGTCATTTTACACCACAAAATGATCTCCCAAAAGGTAATGTCTCCAATAGCATAAGGCATGAACAACTGCAGCCAGCTCGAGATTGTATGTTGGGTAATTCCTCTCATGTGGACTCAACTGCCGAGACTCGTACGCAACGACTGTTGAGAATATGTTGTTTTCAATAATATATAATATTTTTTATTAAAAAGGGGAGATTGTTGAGAACAATACTCTATCTCTTTATTATGATTTTGATGCTCACAAATACCCATAATTGTTTTATAATGATTTTAATTTAAGTATATTTCAGGAATTAAATATTTTATATATTCTTATTTTTCGAAGAGTATTCAAGTATTTATATAGCATGGAACAAGTGTTAAAGAGTTCAGAAATCAATTCAAAGTATTCTGGAAACACTGTTCATATCCTATATTTGGGAGCGTAGCATAAAGAAAGGAACTCGTTGTTTACTTTACAAGTTATCAAAAAGTATGGTTAAATAACAATATATTATCAGAAAAGTATGGAAGAAAAACCTTAAGTTAGGAAGTAACCCTACGTTTGGGTTATTGGAAAAGTATGGAAGAAGAACCGTAAGTAAGATTTAAACTTTACGTTTTTTTTCTCAAAAGTATGGTTCATCAACCTTACTTTTGTGAACAACATTATGTTTCATATAAAAGTATGGATCTTGTACCTTAAATTTGGAATCTTATAAAAGTATAGATCATTTATCATACGTTTGAATATTGAAAAGAAAATTATGGATGATCAACCTTACGTTTTTATTCAACCTTACGTTTGAAGGATGCGACATCAACCTTACGTTCAGAGAATGTGTTCTATGCAGTTCAACCCTTCATTAGACGTCAGATATTTAAATTAAAAATTTATTAAAGTAACGGTCTTTATGCAGATTATTAGGCGGATTTAAAACCAGATTAAAAGCCTGAATTTAAAGTGAGTCGTTGACTGATTTAAAGTCATTTATCTGTGATTCAAATGATAGAAATTAAAGGAGCTTTTTAGGGTGAATTTCAAGGGGAGTTACGACTGCTCTGTTAATTAAAATGTTTGAATATTATGAGTCAGAAGGCAACTTTTGTGGATCTGACTTTGTAGAGAAGGTTCTCGATATATTTGTGTTGTTTTAAAATTCAATATAACACACAAAGTACAAGGTCTGGAATAAGAACATGAGATTAGATACACTTACGATATACAAGATCTGCTACACGACAACATTGATACATAATAGATAAACAGAGACAAATCAAGATCTACATATCTACTGATTATGAAGAGCAACAAAGCTCTGTTTATTTAAGAAGAAGAAAATGATATAAGATTCACTCATTTGACATTAAAGATCTATTTTGAATCTACTACAGCTAAAGTTACTAATTATATTTATATATCTACTGCAACTGTATTGACTCAGAATGACTCTTACTTGAAGATTATTATTTCTGAAGACGAAGATCCATCTAATGTCAGTTATGTGCTATTTCAATTGTGAAGAAAAATTGGGAAAGTATTTTCACTGAACAAAATACTCTTTTATATTGAGTAACCAGCTTCTCATACTAAGCTGTGTTTTCAGTTATTTGTATGAACCAGAAGGCTCTATTTAGCCCTGAGTTTGTAAAGGTGTCAACTACCTGTACTCAGTTGTGTAATTTTCTATTAATAAGAGGACCATATAGTGAAAATCACTAAGATTGTGGACTATAGCGTTGGTGGAGTGTACTAGGGGCCTTCTGTTCCCAAAACCACTATACATCGTGTGTCATGTTCTATTTATATTTCCTCTCCTGAATCTTTGATATAAAGATAAAAGGAAAAATCACGATCATTCAAATAAATTGAAAAAGGAACAATTCACCCCCCTCTTGTGCATATCTATTATAACTCGATCCAAAAACGACTACTTCCCCCTGCATAATCATTGCACCCAGCCCGATACCTAATGCATCACAGTAAACAGTATAACTCTTTCCAGGATCTAGTAAGATTAGTATCGATGCTAAATTCAACCTCTCTTTCATCTTTTGAAAGTATGAATCATTGGAATCTTTCCACAAGTACATCACACCCTTCTTAGTCGGGCCCATCAGTGGTGATGCTAAGCGTGAAAAGTCTTGTATAAAGCACCTATAGTAACCAACTAGCCCTAAAAAACTATTTACCTCAAATACATTCTTCAGCTTCTCCAAAGAGACTACTGATATCACTTTATCTAGGTCTACTAATACTCCTATCTCTGAGATAACATGACCCAATAAGTGAATCCGGTCCATCCAAAAGTGGCATTTTGAGAGCGTATCATATAACTGATTCTCTCTCAATGTACTCAAAATTATCTTAAGATGGATGGCATGGTTGTGTCTATTGTGAGAGTACACCAAGATATTGTCTATGAATACTACCACAAAATAATCCAAGTAAGGATGGAACACTCGGTTCATCAGTGCCATGAAAACTATTTGCACATTCGTGAGACCGAACGGCATAACCATATACTCATATAGACCATACCTGATCCAAAAGGTTTTAAGAGGTATATCTAATTGTATAACATGAAATTTATGATAACCAGATCTTAATTCAATCTTTGAGAACACCTGGGCTCTTCAAAGATGATCAAAGATATTATTAATCCACGGCAAGGGATATTGATTCCTGAATGCCAACTGATTCATCTTCTGATAATCCACACAAATTATAAGGGTGTGGTCTACCTTCTTCACAAATAGGACAGGAGAACCCCAAGGATAAGTACTATGTCAAATGAAACCCTTTGACTTTAACTCCTTTAACTACTTCTTGTGCTCCTGTAACTTTAGTGTAGCCATCCTATAAGGAGGAATGGACACTGATGATGCTCCTAGAACAAGCTCAATAGAAAATTCTAACTCTCTCTCAAGAGGCATACCTGAAAAGTCGTCTGGAAAAACATCCCTAAAAAAATGAACACTGAAGAAAATTATATCTATGAAGTCCCATGGTCATTTAGATACAGACTAGAAATATGGGTTGTAACACCTCTCAACCTGTGATACTCAGGTCCAGCTCTGCTCACTTGGACATCCCATTTGCCCTTATACAGAAAACATTTGCCCTTTGATGATGTAAAACTCACCCTATAGTGATAGAAATTGATAAAAGCCTAAAAGGGAACTAACTGGTCCATTCTGAGAATGACATCATAGCATGTCATCTCTAAGACATAAAGATCCCAAAAGAAGTGACACGCACCAACCTCAAGAGGGAACTCCTTGCACTAATGTGCACTAGCTGTTCTAATCCCCAACGGAGTGTCCAGCATCATGATATTAGTAGAAGTAAAGATACAGATCCAAAGGATCTATAAAATAGGCATAGATATAAATATATGGGAAGCCCCTGTATTGAAGAGAGAATAAGGTAAAATTGAGGCAACCAAAATTGTACCGCTAACCATAGAGGGTCCGAGATCCTGCTCCTACTGGATCTGCTCCAGTGCAAAATTATGACCTACACTGTAGCCCTGTGAAGCTGTCTAAGATACCTGAGCTAATCCACCATGCGTCTATCAAAAACCATGTTTCTGACCACTGTGGACATGACCACCACCTTAGCCTAAATGTCTTAAATAACTCCATCCCCCATTCTGATGTGGGACTAGTGGTCCTACTCCGGTATGAGGATTCAAAATAGATCCTCTATCACTATATGTTAGAAGGAGGGTGTTGTATAAATGTTGAAGATGTCCCATCTTTCCACAATATCGGCACTCAAATGGGTCTCTCAGGCACTGAGGTTTCTTATGTACTCCCTTTCTTCACTGGTATCACGCCACCTGGATACCTGAAGGAAAATCCCGCCTACTTGGATATCCATGAATAGACTCCCTGTGGCGCTTCCTACTATCAATTAGAAGGGTACCAACTCTGGATGCTGAACTGCCCTAACCCACAGCTCTAGAATCCCTCAGGTTGCGCTCAGTGATCAGCTCCTGGTTGATTATATAAGATATGGAAGTCAACCTAAACATGTTCACCTAGGATCAGATTTCATGCCTAAGACCATCCTTTAACTTTCTCGCCAAAAATAACCCATCACCTAATAGAATGGGTGTAAATCACTACAACTCCATGAAGAGAGAATAATACTACATGACTGAGAGAGTACCCTTCTCCAAACTCATGGACTCTCGGGCTCGGTTGACCCTCAAGGTATCCGGTTAGAATTAGTCATAGAAGGTCCTCTGGAACTCATCCCAATCCATAACCCATTGGCATCCCACCTGTTATATCACATCCCACCATCTCTTGGCAGAATCCCTAAGCATGTACGTAGCGATCTTCACCCTCCTCTCTAGAGGCATTTTGAGATGTTCAAAGATAGACAGAATAGATTCTAACCATGACTCTACATCTTGAGGTCCTCTATCCCCTAAGAAAGTGGGAGGATGATGTTTCTTAAAAAACCTACATCAACTCTGCCATATACGGGGCAGGATGCATTGCTCCCTGGAATGTCTGTATTGTCCTCATGAAGCATTCTCGAAACTATGCATCGGCACCTGTATCCAAAATGATGACTGGTACCATCAAGGGCATGATGGGAGGATCTGATGGTAGTCCTTGGTCTACCATTTTTGGTGTCTGATCATCACCTTAAACCTGGAATACAACTGAAGGACGTCTAGGTGGCATGAATCTACAAGGTCAAGCGCACACCTCAGCACAAGATTAAAGAAATAGCAACTTATAAGTGAAAAATGGAATAGAGAAGGAAAATCATTCAAATTTTTCAAAACAAGGTTACATGGTGTGTATGCGCTCTACAATGTGTGTTCCCTTAAGCCTTTATATGGGAATGTACTTCTGCCAACCCTGGTCATGTAACACCCAATACACACGGTGTGTTCTCGTTGAGACATGATGTGTACTTGAATGCTCCCTCCTTCCCAAGTACTTATACATGGATAAAACTACACGGTTCTCTTAGAAAAAAACTACATGGTGTGTATATTTCAGACATGGTGTGTAATAGAAGGATTTCACAGACCCGTTTCATTGGTCACACGGCTGGATACACAGATCACCAAAACACGGCATGTACTCCTAGTACACGATGTGTTTAAGAAAATATTTTTCAAACCCATGTCTCTTCCCACATAGTTGGTCACACAGTAAACAGATACACATCGTGTTCATTACATACATGGTGTGTCCTAAAAAGGTTCCTCATTCTCGTGCCTCTGCTCACACGGTCAGTCACACAGTCATTATCTACACAACATGTAGAAAAAGTACATGGAGTGTACTTAATAAAAAACATTTTCTTCTTGAACAGAAGGATACATTGTGTGTATTCATCTTCACACATAGTGTATTCTGGGTTTTTCTAAACATTAAGCCTCAGAAACTACTCCAGAACTCCATAAAAACATTGAAACAAGCATTAAAGTGCCAAAAACCAATCTGTAGGGGACTATACTCCCCACGAATCAAATCTTGGAATCATATTCATGTATATCACAAAGTATAATTGTGCAATCAATCACATGATCCACCAAATTCTGATCCATAAGGGCCCATAACACCTCAGGGACCAAAGTTTGGCACCCATTCAAATGAAACATTAAAGTTCCCAATACCCTATCAAAATAGCAGGTATTCTATCATGGAATCTATCACAATAGCATGCATATCTAGCACAAAATCTATCACAACAGCATGAAATCAGTAATGAATCCTAAATGGCATGACAAAATGCATGTCATGTGATCTTTAGAAAGTTCCTATATAATGCATGAGATGGAATACCCTCATCTCATCGGGTTGCAACAGAAATAGAACCTCAATGATATAAATCATAACAGAACAAATCATATGAATCACCCAATGGTGAAATAAAATCAACTGTAACAATTTTAAAAACCAAAAAAACAATAATTAAGTTAATTTGGTTTTTCACTATACACAGGTTAGCTACTCTCAGGCACAGCTTATTACCAACTACCTATTCCTTCTTATCCCTATCTATAATCTTCAAACAGTAAGACAAAGCAGAAAAGAAAAACCCCTCTAATACCACTTTGTAACATCCCAGTTCTAGGTGCTGCCCAAAGGTTCCCCATACCCAGTTGGTCACATGGTCTCAAGCACATTTCCCCAAACACCAGAGGCTACCGACTAGCAGTGAGGGCCTTGGGTGTGATATTGGGGAAATTATTCCCTCATTAGAAGAGTATGCACAGTGGAATAACAAAAAATAATCAGTAGCAGAAATAGTAATGTCGTACGACAAGTAAACAGTGGAATACTAAAATTAAATAAACCACTAAAGCACATATATATAAATTATTCATGTCACATATGTCTAGGAAAAATATCCAAACAAGTCACAATGATAGAAATACAGTACTAAACCAAGTGAAAAATAAAAACAAGTAAACTTCAGTAGCATTGCAAGCCTCATCTTGGTCTTATGCTCTCCAGATCCAACCAATCATTTACCTGAGGAAGAAGGGAGTTTTCCCTTATCTACACCTATAACCATATAATCTATTTGGGTCAAAAAACATGACCCAAACAGGATGTGAGATTAATATTAGTAGGCAACCACCACATCATCTGTTCCTAACTATCATTGAGTATATATAGCAAGTAATAATGGAAATATAGCAAAGAACTAGGAGTACACAAAAGTAAACAATCCTACAGTTTCCATTTATATTCATTGTCATTTAATGTTCATCATTTAATTAAGTAAGTATCACAATAGTTATCTCAGAAGACTACCTAACAGGACCGAATCCAATCTTGTGCTTTGGTTTTCCATACTTTTTTCAAACATTAAATATTAATGTTAAACCTCTAGGTATCTCACATAGTCTAACCCCTATGGCCAAGTAATGCAATAAAAAGGCAAAGACACTCTAAGGAAGCACTCATTGTCAATTCCCACTATGGTCTTTACACAATAACTATAGACTCTCTAGGGAAGCACTCAACATCAATCCCCCCTGTGGTCTCATAACGTAAATTATAGACACTTTGATGGATCACTCACTATCAATCCCCCCAGTCGTCTCGTAGTGTGAAATATAACAGACACTTTGAGGAAGCACTCAACATCAATTCCCCATGTGGTTTAACAACACCAGGTTCTCACAGCCCTATGAAAATCAATCATGCATATATGATATTAATCATCCCAAAGTAATATCAACTACTACATGGATAAACAATTCTAATGCATATCACAAGTATTTAACAAGTATAAAAATTAAATCAGTTACATCCTATCAAGAAAGGAAAGAAAACAAGGGTTTCCTCATAAGAAACCTGGACCAAATGGCCCTAAACATTCAAAAAAGAAAACGAACCCATGGGGTGTTCCTTAAACATGAAATTCAATATAATATCACATCAAAAAACCCTTAATCACACAATCAATATAAGGTAGATAAAATAGGGTTCAATTTCCTTAACTCTAAATACCCAAGACATGGGTAATCGATACATTGGCATATAAAACTCAAATACAAACAATGAAAGGAAAAAAACCACCTAACTCGACGTTTTATGAATAACACTCACAAAAATTGTCCCTTGAATTGGACTAGAATGATGTAGATCTAAAAAAGTCCAAAAAATCTCAACCTTTAATAACTCACTAAAGAAGAGGAATCAGGTGGAGAATCTCTGGAAGAAGGAAGAACTCACCGAGGTGATTCTAACTCAACCGACGATGTTTGAATCAGAGAACGGATTAAGGATCGGTAGCTTGGAGAAGAATCATAGATTACGTACCCTCCTTTGCGAGGCATGGCTAGAAGAAGATGAATATGAGGGTTATATGCAACCCTAGTTCAATTAATAAAATAAAAGAAAAATTACACAGCATGTATTGTTAATGAACACACCATGTATTTGCCTCAACCGGCCCCAGACATTAGAGGTCTTCCACATCACCCCACATGGAAATGTCTCGGCCGTTACATGCCCAAGATGAGGATGTATGCGGTAACTGGGTACACAGCATGTACTCAGAAGTACATGGCATGTACTTATAAAATTTCCAAATTCTCCTCTTTTCCTCAAAAACACCCAAAATCAAGATCCATACCTAAAATAAAGATCTGGGTTCTTACACCATGTTCTTTTTCCATTTAATTATTCTCTTACAAATAACATTAGAGATCCTTAATATTGTTTTATTTTATCTCTAGGAATGTATTCATGAAGTCAATTATATCATTTTACTTTTCCTCTAATAGAAGGAACTTATTATCAATAACTTTTGAGGATTCTTCCTTTTCATAGATTTCATTGTCTAATTCCTTATTGGTATTTGAGTAATTATATTTAGTAAATAAATTCATAAAAAAAATTTAATCAACTTTTATATTGAGATTTATGAATGCTAATATATATTTATCTAGTGTTTCCTTCATTATTTTATCTTCTTCATCGAGTTACGTGATCTCCTCCTCTATGATTCTAAAATATCCAGAAATAAAAATGGATATATATTTGGGTAATTTTTTAAGATTATTTAAAAAATAATCATATGAATCATCATGTGATTTATAATATAATTATTTAGAGATGCAATCCACCCCACTTGTACTTAGTTCATCAAAATAATTGTCCTGATAGAATATTATAATTACCTCATATCTATGTAGAATCTTTGAATATTATATGGTAGAGTTTTTTTCTATCTTATCACAGTGTATTTATCCAATATGTATTATCCTACCATGATAATTATAATATATTCATGAATTCATCATTTGGAAACTGATTTTACCTCTAATTTATATAAGTGGGATGTCTTCTTCATTATTCTCATTTCATTCTTCTTTCTGCTCTTTATGGAATTATTGGTGATATAGTTCATATCATCATTTTATATATCATGCCTAAGTCTACACTTCATGATTAAATATATAAGGATCTAATCAAAACATAAAATGTTAAATTCTTTAAGAATCCAAACAAATGTGGCACTATATCTCTATGAATTTTTTTTGTTCCACTAGCAGAAACACATTAAGAGGAAGGGAGAATTAGTGTGGTCCACTTACACTAATTTAAAACCCATTCTCTATGCCTATATACCTTTTATGGGGGAATGGATCTTATACACTCTACTCATGTTCTATTTTTATTCTTGTAATATATGTTAGAAAGAAAACAAAAATTACATTGGAATTTGTTAAAGAGGTTTAAATCTAATGTGGATGGTTATCTCCTCAGTGTATGGTGGTGGTAATCAAACTCACACATGATATCAATTTTTTTGTCAAGAATAATCATAGGAAAGGGTACATCTATGAACTTTTATTCCAATATCAAACCAGATTACATGCATGGAACCGAATGAAAAATCAAGCACCTACTAGCAATCTTAAAACTCTAACACCAACCAGGACATCCTCTTTACTTTATAAATTATACTAGCTCATCATTGATGAATATTCATAAAAATTTATTAAGTATCAACTAGACTAAATAAATATAGTCTCCTTATTTAAGCTTGCATAAATCTTTATTTCTTCATATTCGGCACTATAATCAAAAATTCTATCTCACTTATTCTCTGATCCTTACGATATATAAGAATCATAAGTTTATATTCTCAATATTATATGATTTTTGTGATATTCAGAAGAAATAACATCTAACACTCTCAATATTCACTTATTCTTCAACTTCATTAACATGCAGGAATAATATATTATTACATGGTTTGATCTATAAATTATTTTCCTTTTATAATAGATGATGAACTAGGGAAGTAAATTCAATCTCTCACTCTATATTTTATTCTACTTATCCCATTCTTATATTCTCCTCATCTCAATCTCATGAATATTTATCTATATTAATATATATATAACCTCATTGAAAAACAAAAAATCATGATCTTAATAGATGATTATCATATATGATTTCAATTTTAAAATTCCCATGATCTTCATTCTATAAATCTCAAAAAAAATTCATCAAAGATATCATTATTTAATTAAAGACCTTATATTTGACTCTACAATAATCACCACTTCCACCTTGTATTATTTCTCAAATAAACCTTTGTAATTATCAAAATTTTCTTCCTAAATTTACTTTCAATCAAATATATCAATAATAATTGTTATATTATTCTCTTTGAGACTTGACATCAACCAAATTAAAATATCCTATGATATTTTTTATCATATTTCCTTTCAACTCTCAAAATATCTGCATCTCATTAATTCAAGCTAGAATGAAATTTCTCATGTAAACAAATAATATTACAATGAAATATTAACACATAGTGAAAACTTTTATTCTTTGAATAAATGAAATATTATTCTAATATATGGAATATTATTTTAGGGAATTACTATAACATTTATCTTATTTTAGTTTTTTAGGAAAAAAATTCAAAATAGGACTATTTTCCACCTTCATCCAATGTTGCTTTGTAAATCATGAACTATGGTGTTATCTCCTTCAATATTCTATAGATGTTATCATTTTAGGAAAACCATTTATATTTCATTATATTAATTTATTCCTTATTATCCATGGAATAACCTTCATATCCACATATTTATCTTGATTCATAATCACATGAATTATCATGATATTTAATTATATGAATCTCAACATAAGTATAATCTAAATTACATTCCTTATAACTTTCTCTAATATAAATATAATAATTTTCAAGCATATAATTCTTAAATATATTCTAGAAACTCTTTAATATCTTACATATATATTGAAAAAATGTATGAATCATATTCAATATCTTAAAAATCATTTAAAATAAATGATTTTTTCTAATTAAAGCGTTGATTTTTCTATATCCTAGAATCCTAGAAGATATTATATATCACTTAGAATGTCTTATGTGTTATAAAAAATATATTATATATCCTGGTGAAATATGTACCTTACCACATATCAAAATTATAGAAGGTATTAATTGTAATTATGAATATTATGTTTCACAAGGAAAATCTGTTGTATAATATAAAATACATTAATTATTCTCATGAAATATTTTCCTTTATTTATTTTACAAATTTACTATCATAAATATTCCTTTGTAAAATCTCCAACTACACCTAAAAATTCTAGAACATCTTCAACTAGGAATAAAACATATTTAGACCATATCAATGTTTCTATATCTACTTAAAATAAACTAAAATTCAGCTCAACCAAAATCAAATAATTTCATAATATTATTTTTAAATATCTTTTCCTTAATGATTATTCAACTCAAATTATAAGGATTTTTAGTATTAATCAATTCATTATTTTAAAGTATTAAAATTTAACTAAAAAATAGTTACCACAACAAATATTTAACTACTTAAAAATATTTATATCTCATTCAACCTTAATATCATCTAGGTGACTTCCATATAAAGTTTCCTCCATTAATAATAAATAAAATGATGGTTCCTCACAACTTTATTCCTTAATAACTCTGGAAAAATCTTTCTTATTCTATCACAGCATGTTAATAGATCTCCAATAACATATCCAATGGGAGAACCATATAAATGCTCCATTCCAATATTTAAATCATGAATGAAACTCGCTTTAAACTCCAAGTTTCATGCCCTATTTTTTCATCAAAATTAATCTAATATAAATAAAATAACATATATAGACAACCTTTCTTAGGTGTTTACTCTTCAACATCTCATCACATATTCTTAGGTACTCCAAAATCCTTCCAGAATTATCTTCTCAATACATATTAACATCAAAAATTATTGAAAAAAATAAAAAACTTTACCAATGGGATCAGCACATTTTGTGAATTCCACATCTAACTTAATGGATTATGTTTATCATTGAAATTGTGGTGATAGGTAAACCTATATCATATTTTTGTAGTGGTATCTTTCAATGCTATAGAGGCTTTACTAAAGAATCATTTCTTCAAACTATTCATAATTTTATTACATATGAGGTTTATTTATAATGAATTATACATCCTATGAGGTTTGATAATTGATTCTAATGAATGATTATATGAATTTAATGTGAGTTTTTATTAGTAGTTAAAATTGTTATATTTGGGTATCATAAGGTATTGTGGTCCCTCCTTGTTGATTGGATATAATTACTTGAATTTATGAGTAATATATAGGTTTTAATATCATATATTTATCAAGATTCAAACCATGTTTCAAAAATATTATCCAAAATGACATTTGGAATTAATGCCTCTATGTGGAATTTTGATGTCTATGTTGATTTCATTCCTCTAAATTTTTCAAATATCAAGGTTTATTTATACATCCTAATATATACATCTCTTTTGGGACTCATTGGATATATAATTATATTATTTCTAAATATTTTATATTTTGGTTTTTTTAATTTAGTGTTGGTCTATAATGATTGAAATGGTGTGTTATTTCCACTTTTTGTATATAGACTGGATAATAGACTGAACTTATTAAACTGGGATCTTGGTTACTATATTTTAGATGTTGTAGTAATATAATTATAGATTCGGATATGTAGTCTTATTTAATTGATGCATTTGTGTTTTGGATTTTGAATCTCTTATGGTTATTAAATGGTTGTGTTTCTTTCAAAATGTTAAATTGGTGTGGCTGGATGGGAATATAAATTAATATAGAAAGGTGTTTTCAATTTTATCCTTATTTGGAGATCAGTTTAAAAAATTTCTATAAAAGTGTATCTTTATGATTTCTATGTTTATTTCATGTTCAATTATACTTATATAGAATACCATCTAATCTATTATAGTAATGGAATTATTTTATGAACTATGTAGGGTTTTTTCTATTTTATTTCATGATTCATGATTATGATTTACTTATGGTTAATTGTTCATTGTTATCATGGTGATTTCTGAAAGAGTTTCTTATTTTAATTAGAAGACACTTCTATCTTGTAATGATTTATTTTAATTCTTCTAAAATTAATCCAAACCTAATATTTAGGGAGACTAGTGAAATATTCATTCATATGAATTGAGTTGATATTGTGGGTTATTGATAAATATAGTGTGTTGTTTCATTCATAAAGGGAATTCTTGATACAAATCATAGTATGTGTGGATTTGAAATATAGCTATTTATGGTTCTTGTAAATGACCTATAAAAAAAATTTGATGTATTTTTGGTTAGGTGTAGTTCACTAAGATTTTTTCAAGCTATAATTTTAGATTTAATATTATTTTCAAGACTTTATACAATTTTAGATTTCTATATATATTTTTATGTTGTTTGTACTAGAATATAGTACAAGAATTGTTTTATGTCAGATGTAATGTTATTATATTTAGAGTAACATTTTACTGTATTCATGTATTTTCATATTGACACCCATTAGAAGGTGGTGGATCTTATTTTTGTTATTGGGTGTTTTATTTTTTCACTTTTGACATAATATTTTCTTTATATATAATTTTTTTACTGTAATAAAGAGGGATTATTGTGTTCTAAATTCCTTGATCAAGGTTTTTCTGATTATCATTATTTTCATTATTTATTATAGTAGTCATTATGGTTGTTATTGTTGTCATATTTTTTTTTATAGTTTTATAACTAATGTAAATCGCCTTTGGATAGAGGTTTAAGTAGCTAGCCTAGTGGATTTCCTTTTTATTTTTTATTAATTTTTCCTATTTCCATGTTCCACCCGAATATAAATGTGTCACCCCAACTTTTGATGGATTTGAAATTCTATTTTCATCCCCATGTTTTATGTGTGTAAATAATAATAATAATATCTATATTATATTAAGGATATATGTTAAAATAATTCTATAAAATATAATAATAAAATAATGGGATGCATTTTATTTTAATTAAATTAAAAAGGAAATCAATGGGATAAATTAATTCAATGTTTCACTAGTTTGGGTTGTCACCGAAAGGTTGTTGCTACCAATAGAGGGACTCTTCTCCAATTATAAAACTAATCCATCAACCAATCAGAGTTCATCCTGATTTGATATATTATCAAATTATTATATTTTATCATAATCCAAACCAAAGTTCCTAACAATCTACATTGGAGAATAATTTATGGATTTCAACCTCATCCCATCAACATATTATCAAGATATTCTCATCAACACTCCATCTAATTAGGCCCCCCATTATCCCATATAGACTCAAAATCACTAATATACTACTATATTTTCTTATCATTATCTCACATGGAAGATAAAATTCATTATAAAACATATATGGGGTCAGACCACCGCTTCCATTATATCATTTCAAATGTTGTTGGTCACCAACAAGATCATTGGTGGTGTTCCAATCCCATAAGGTTATAATTAATAATGTTCATGGCATAATTTACACTGGAAAAATTGAATAGCTAATTGATTATCCATCCATGTTTGATGATGGATTAAAATAACTTCAATTTATATAATTCTAATTTAATTAAATCTAATTATATTTAATTTGAAACTATGAGATATAATTAAATGAATTGAAGTAAATTCATAATAAATAATAACAAGGGAGTTCAATTTTACCCTAATACAACTGTCATATAATTTCTATTATCCTCAAAAAAAAATTCATATCATCTATATGATAAATGAGTGATTATAGAGAAAATTATTTATTTATAGTAAATAATCCAATGTTAGGCCTGGAAACCAATACCAAATTATGTCAATGTAAAATGGGACAATGTTTTATATAAAATATGATAATAATGGTTTTTATATAAAATTTAATGTAAGTAATATATCATTACATTTATCTAAAAAATTGAAATAACATACACAATGTGATTTATTTAATTAATTAATTTAATTGAAATATTGAAATTAAAAATTCATTTTATAGCATCAAATATCCACCCAAAGCGTAATATCATGTCTAAAGATAAATAAATCATCAAAAAAATCCTCCTAGTTTATTTAGTAGTTTAAAATTTCCACTTTACTAATCATCTGGAAATTTACCAAAATTACCATGTGACCTTTATGAATTCTAAAACCAACTTTTTTAGAACTTTACCATGTAGAAGGATCAATATTCTAAAACACCTACCTTTTCTGTGTACTCTCATCTATTTAATTGTCTATATTCATTGATTTTAATTGTTAGTACGCCTAAATTATGATATAAATTATTGATCATTGATCATGTGGGTTATAAATATTTATGTACAGTGTATCCACTCAAAACATATCAAACAATGAGTTATTTTACTTTGGTACACAAATACATTATTGATTATATACTCCATAGATTTATCCCAAACATGTATGTTAAGAAAATAATTCCCTTATTTTATTATTATTATTACTTTCATTGTAGAGGTAGAGAGAGTACCCTAACAAATCATAAGGAAAAAACAGTTGGAATTGGAAATATATGAAAACATTTTTTTGATATAACTTAATTCACTTTGACCCTCAAAGTAACTTAATTAATTGGTTCATGGAAAGGAATATCAGGGAAAATTTTGTTTATCAGGGATGTTTTTTTATCTTCATAAATTATGGTAGCAATGGTTAATTGTAAAGGAGTTTCAATCATCAATAGAAAAAACATCTAATTATAAAAGATTTATATGCAGTACAACTTTTGAAATTTTGGAAAGAATGTAATATTTTTGGGATGTATGGAATCAAAATCCAAGATATATAAAGTAGATCCCACACTAAAAATAATAGTAAGAATATGGATGTGGTTTTATAATCATTGAGTGATTAAGGGAAGTACCATCATATATTTTCCAAATGAATATTAGATTACGAAAATCCTCAAAGGATATGTGGGGGAAGCTATTGAACATCAATGGGGGTGATTAAAAAGTTAATAAAGTTAAAATCCACATCCATCTAAATGATTATGATAACTTAAAGTTGATCCTAATGGAATATATCATTATATTCTTCAATTGAGTGAATTTAATCATGTAGGATATGAGTGTAATTGTAAAATCCATAAAATATATGGGTATTTTAAATTTTATTATATAAATATTAGCATATCATTTCAATCTAAAAGTATAATTAAATGAGAAATGGGGTATTTATATAGTATCCCTAGATGATAATCAAAAACTTCTTATTGTATACATAAATAGAATGAATTAGAATAATCCAATGGTTGCGAATAATATGAAAGAGATAAAATCAAAGACTATAATATAGCTCATAACGATATATGATATGGAAGAAAAAAATATAAAATTAGATGTCATTTATCTCCTCTAATCTAAAATAGGTGAAACTAAGACTCAATGGAATGATTCATCTAGATTTATTACAATGTAAAAAAGATAAATATCCCACATATAAGTGTTTATATAAGTACCTTGATGAAGAGGAAAATGTAATTTTTGAACCCAAGGAAAAATATTCAAAATATGTGAAGAAAAATAATAAGATAATAATTTATTTAATAAAAATAAATTTCTCCCAAAGAATTTGATGGATTATTTGAATAATAAGCTGAGAAAATTGAAAATTTCAATGACTGGAAAGAAGATTTAATGGTTTTCATTATTATTAAATCTCAAAGTAATAAAATTAAAGATGGAGATGAAGCTGGAATAGAACAGTTTATTGACCTCATGGTATAATCAGAGATAGCTCTTGAATAAATTTATATATAGAGAGTATGAGAAAATAAACCAACCACAGTGATGTGTGACTCAATGTTATACATTCAAAAACAATAAGAAAATAAATATATCTTACATTTAATCTTTATAAATCCTAAATTAAAAAAAACAAAACCATGAGATAGTTTTTAAGATGATGTCCAATGTGGGAGAGTAAGTATGAATCATTGAGGGTTTGACCACCATAAGGAAAAATAAGTGAAATAGGATTTGTGAGCTTAATGGTAAAGTTATTTCAATTAGATAAGAGCTATATAATAAACAAAGAGTTATGATACTTGATAGAACATCTAGAAAGTGACTGAATTTTTATACTACTTCAAAAGATAAAGTAAAATATTTGAGAATAATCAAATAATTCTAATGACTGTTTTCCAAAATATTAAACTCACTTTGAAGAAAAATATGGTTTGGAATATAAATAAATTAAATGAATTAAATACCTAAATTAAGGATGGAATATGTTAATACTATAAGTAAAATTTATTTGGGTGAGATATAAACGAGTCATTATTCTGTCCAAGAAGGTTCAGGGGTTATACCTTAAGTTATGTTTTTTTCTGGTGGAAATATCGGATATTTCCATAAAATATTTTCCATAGAAAATAGAAACTGATAGAATAAGAGAAAAGGATAAGTGATTTTACATTTTATAGTCATTGGTATATGTTAACTACTATATTTATTATTTGGTTGGGAATATATATAAGGTGATTAATTTCTCATCCAAGAGGAAAATAAGTACACTAATGAGAGACAACATTGATAAATGCCTATAGCATAATGAATCATCAATAAAACTAATATTAAAAATATATTTTTTGTTTTACATGTTGAGTAAGGACACTTAGTTTTGGAAAAAGAATTTGATATATAAAAATACATAGAATAAAGGTAGTGATTTTATATGATGAAGATGAATGTTATGAAGGATTTGGAAGCTGTATTTCTTCTAAAATCTAGTGATCAAGTATGAGTATAGATATCTGATAGTGGATATATATAAAACATGACAAGAAAAAACTAGTTGAATAACATCATGTATGAAAATTAAGGTGTTATTATATTTTGAAATGATGAATACATTAAAATCATTAGGTTAGGGAAGGATAAAATTTTAGGAAAATATTTTTTTATTATAATGAATATTTCATAATTTTCAGTGTAAGTCAAATTTTTTACTTAGTAGATGTAATCCCTTTCAAAAATAAGAAATCTTTTCTCAAACAGAAAAAAGGATACATTTTTATTAAAGAGAAATGTGAAAATAATTACACAACCTCAATGTATGTCATCCTAGAGTTATATATTATGTGTGAATTACTTTACTAACAATTACACAGCCTTGATGTATTTATTAAATATTGGTATATCTAATCACCATATGTGTAACGACCATATATACAATAGTAATATATCCAACATCAATATGCTAAATGATTATATATATAATGATGATATTAAATCCCTATATATGGTCATTCATACATCTCTAAAATCATTCATCATATTTCTTTAAATCAATCAAAAAATTTATATTATATTTATAATTATTTTCCTTATTTCCATTATTATAATAATAGGAATGATCATTTAATCAAACCATGAGGATGACGATTTCGTGTTCAATGTATTTTTATTTACTTTTCATTTTACTCCTCTTTAAGTTTTTATAAAGATATTTCATATTGAATTATCATAATGTATCAGTGTTTAAATTTGATTTTTAATATTTTATCTGAATAAAATATATTTTAATTCATTTTAGGTCAATAAATATATAAAAATAACTATTTAATGAGATTTTTATAAAAAAATTAATTTCAGTTAAAAATAAATGTTAATTTATAAGATATTAAAAGTTTAGTTTTCATGAATTTTTTATAAAAATGACATTTAATGTTCCACTAAAAATACATATATAGAGGATTTTAATGTTTTTTATTGAAACTGATGTTGAAATAGGCTTTAAAAATAATTCATTAAGGAAACAGATGTAGAAAGACTTACCATATGACTTAAAATATTGGTTCCCATGAATACTAATGTTGAAAACCTCTTTCAACATTGATTTTAATGGAAATCCACATCGAAGATTCCTCAAAAATGACAAATGTGAAGACATTTAACATCTGATTTTTATGAACTAATGTTAAAAGTCTCTTTCAATGTCAAATATTATTAAATCTATCTTTGAAAGTAACTTTCAACATTAGTTTTAATAATAAGAAACAGTGAAATTGAATTAATTTTTTTATAATATTAATAAATACATTTAACCATGGCCTATAAGATGAATTAAAGTATCAAAAATTACAACAAAAAATCCAAACTCATTCAAAACTTTTATATAGTATCTTTTACAAAAAAAGTATAAACATAAATAAACATTTATCTATAAATTAATCAAACATCAAATATAATTTGAATTTGGTTTAAGTCATTTTAAATATATGTTGAATCATCATAAAAAAAACGAAAAAAATAGTAAGTCCTATGAAATTAATAATTCAATATATTTGTTTAAATTTTAAGCATTATAATAGAACTAACCTTTTGAAAATTTTATGTTGTTTCAGTCATGATAATCTCAAAAATGAATTTTAAGACAAAATAACCACATTCAACACTTCCTATTTGACAATGAAATCTCATTTATAGAACAATATATTCAAAATAAAAAACTATATATGTAATGAAAACCCAATATTCGATAATATAAATTTATTTACCATAATTTTAATATATTTAATTTTTTGGGTGAATTGTTTATAATTAATTAATGTTGAACTCATTTTGTGACATATTTAAAACTCATATATTAATTATCAAAGCATATGAAAAAAGAAAATATAAATATTAAAGATCTAAAATAATATAATAATACTTATGAATTTAAAAACCCTTTAAAACTTTTTTAAAACCCACCTAATAAATACCATAACCAATATTTATTTCATTTATATGGGTATAATATGTATAACATATAATGTCCACTATTATGTATTAAATTCAACATTAAAGCACGTTTAATAGTGGTTCATATTTATATAAGTGTTCTTACTTGTTAAGTTTTTGAATAAAATAACACTAAATCTTCATCTTTTTAATATTTTGGATATATATATATATATATATATATGAAACTATATTCTATTGGTTTTAGTATAGAAAATCTTTTTAAATGTATTTAGAATCTATAAAACCATAAATGGATATCATATCATATAGTATAGAAATAGTGTGGAGATGCGTGACAACATAAGTAATAAATTAATTTACCATAATGTATTTACTTATAGAAATGAAAATTACATACACAAAAAAAAATTCAACATGGGTACCGATATCTCCTCACTATTTACAATACCATGATGTTTTTTCATAAATATAGTTAAATTATATTATCTCTCATATATGTTTGTAGACATCATAATGGAATAATAATTTGAAAACAATAAATTAAATCCATGTTATCTTTTTTAACCCATCATAAACCTAAGGATAATTAGAAGGTGTAGGATTTTGAAACTTATGTTTCTTTTTCAATGATCCCATAGATTCTAGATACTCATATACAAGGTAAATGTAATAAAATATATAAGGTAAATGTAAGAAAATATTATAGGTAAATATAAGAAAATATTTTATTTAATTTAAAATTAATATTACATAAAATTGATAACCATACACCTAATATATCAACTGATGAAAAATACTATCCATAAAAAATAATAAATTACCAATACTCTATCTAAATATTGCCACCTCCTTATAAAGTAGTGGAACTAGATCAAATGGATTCATAATATTTTTTGCTACTATTATTTCCTAATTTGACTATATAAGATGATATTTTAAATAATACCTTAGATTATGTATGACTTTATATGCTAAAATATGTATATTTGGATCTCAAACACACAATTCACAATAAAAATCATGGTATGAATGAGGAGGTGGAGGATTTGGATAGATAGGTTGCAAAGGTTATTCCTAGTTTGTCATTTCTTCAAACATATCTTGTACAAATGATTAAATTAAATCATCCATCGACTAATTCAACCTATTTAGATTATCCTTATTAGAAGATATTTATCTTTTGTATTATATCTTACTTTATGTAGTATTGGGTGTGACAAAAAATTCTAGTAGGGACACCCACCTCATATCCTCTTACACATTTTGAGTGTTCTTTATTTCTGAAATTCATTTGAATAATATTAATCCTACCCTCAGAGATATACATCCCCCATATCACTTGATCCTGAAGGATATCATGAAAAAAATTATTCAAATTTTATATAAGTTTGATGAATTAACAAAATAGTAATATTTAAGAAAAATAATAATTAATTTCATAAAATATTATTAGATAATACTTTTGATTAATTATTAAAAGAAATATTTTTTTATCATCCTCTCTCTTTTCTATTAATCATGAAAAGCATGTGTAGATAAATAAATAAATTGAACCCCTTCTAAGCCACTACATAACTTAGCTCTTAATTCATAAAATTTTTGAGCAATTTTTTTCTCCTCTAACAAATTATACCCTCCACATGATAATATATAATGGTATACATTTTGTGACAATATATCTTGGTGAAATTTCTTAGAGGCATTTTCCATAAGAACAAATTAATTAGTTATCTAGAAATTAAAATTAATTTTACAAATATATTTTATAAACATAAATTATATATAAGAAAGAAGTACTCCGGTTATCCATAGAAAAATTTATTCCATGTCTCCATGTTTATTAAACCATATTTTATGTGTGGATATTTATTTTGATTATCCCCAAAAATATAAAATGAATCCAATTTTTTTTTAAAAAAACTCACCATATAACTACTACAAAAGATATCCACCTTTTTTAATTTCTTTTATATCATGAAAGTTAAATGTTATCTATAATTTAAAAGATAAAATTTTGGTCAATTTAAATATATAATATTTAAACCAATGGAAAAAATATAAATTAGTTTAGAAATTTTCCCACTACGAACTCCCATAAAATATCTTTCACACACTAGTTGATGTTCCTCTAACTAGGAAATAAATTCTAATGTTAAAATGGCTCTACATAGCCATGTAACTCCTAATATTTTTGGAATTTAATATAGTTGGATTATTTTTATCATCAAAATTTAATTACCAACATCTACTCTTCATGTACAAGTGAAAACATAGAAAGCATGTAATCTCATTTCTACAAATTTCAGGTATTTTCTTCTCTAGAGGAGGACGAAGAGAGCTTCAATTGATTTTAAGAAATATAAGTTTCAATTAACTAAATAATTTATTATATCTATAATTATATAAATAAATATACACATGCCTTGGTACCTCTATATATGTGTATGTCATTTAGAAATATGTTTTCCATGTCAATGAAAATTTATGTATCTCTATTTGAATAAAATTAAAATATTGTTATTCAAAAAAAATTGATTGTTTATAATTGAAGTTAAAAGAATTAATGTTAGATTTTATACCAAAAAAATGTGTAACTAATGATAATTAATATAAAAAATAACACAAAAATGACGAAAATTATTATCATTTATAAATTTGTAATTTTGTGAACTTAAATTTTATTATAAAAAAAATAATTTCTATAAGTAAAAAATTGATTATTCATTATAGAAGGAAAATTATAAATATTTTTTTAACTAATATAATTGAATAAAAATTCATACCTGAAAATTAATAATATAAATAAAATAGTCACAAAAAAATGCTGATTTTATACATCTTCAACTAAAAAATTGTTACTTGAACCCGATGAATATAAAATTTATTAAAAAAATTGAAGAAATAATCAATATCTATATATTCAAATACAAGAGTTCAAGAAATTAAGTTTTTTGTTTCTTGTGTTTCACAAAAAAAATAGATATTAACCTAACAAATTATGAGAGAAAGGTAATTCTTCCCGTGATTAGGTGGGGTGGGAAGGGTGGGAAGGGGTTTGGGGTGTGGTTGTGGGGTCAAGTCCCTGGGCTAGTAGTTTATCTATATTTTCTTTGTTGTGTCATGTGCCACTTTTAAAGTTGCAACCAATTTTTTTATGAGATCAATGTAATGTTTTCTAATATTATAATGACTCGAGTTTTATAAAAATGTTCCTTATTAAATAAATACTATGTTTGATAGCTTTCTCTGCATGTAACACCAAGCTAAACCCTAATAGACCACAAAACTTTTTATTAAAATTGATATTGACCAATGTTTGGAATCCATTGAATAAGAAATTACAAATAGTTATGACCCACATATAAAATTAAGGTCCCTTTTAATACCATTTCAATAAGCTTGACTAAGAAGCTAATAAAATATTTTTTAAATCATAAAATATATTTTATAAAATGGATATGTTTCATATTTCTTATATTCATGAGGAGAAATAATTTAATAATAATAGTTAATATATCATAAAAATTATTTCCTATAAAAATAGTTTTCAAAATATTTTTTATTTTATTTTTAAGTTAAATTTATAAATTTTAAAATTTATATTTGAAAAAAAAAATTATTTTTTAACATATCATAAAAATATTAACTAAAGATTAATTTTTAACATTTTTTTAAAAATATTTATTTTAATTTGAAGGGTCAAAAATAATTTTTTTACAAAAAACATGACTTTTATAACCTTATTAGTATATAAGTATAAATATTAAATTCAAAAAACCATTTTTTAAGAGAAAATTTGTATTTTATAAGTGAATTTATAATTTTAGAAATGTTGTTTTTAAATATAAAATCCATGTTTGACATGTTAGAACTAAAGTTCTGTTTTTCAAAAAAAAATCAATACCTTATACATTTAGTATTTTAAAATTAATTTTTATCACTTTTATAAAATTAAAATAATAAAATGGATTTTAAATTGGTAATCATTTCACCCAAATATTTAATAAGAACTAATTTATTTTTAATCATAAAGGAAACATTTCTTTAGTAAAAACTCATTACATTGGTAAAAATCAAAAAAGGTAAATAATTTTAACCAAGAGAGAAATACCACAAGAAAATTTAAAATGTCTGTGGTAATGGGTTTATGAGGCCATAATCGACTTTTTCCTTTCCCAACTCTATTATTTCCTGATTTTTGAGTCACTTTCCATGATATTTAATTCCCATTATTAAAATTTTTCATAGTTTATTAAAATGTCATAATTTTTTACATATAAATGGGAAAATACTCTCCTCACTTCCCATCACACCACAAGACACATATTTTAGACAAAAATATACAAAAACCTCTCCTCAACATTCATATCTACCTTCTATAGGTTCTGATCTTCTCAAACTATCATCCCTCAAAGGCTTAACCCCCTTTCTAAAGGAGATAATCCAAGAAGCGAGGTATAAATTTTTAACCACTCCTTTATTATTTCAATTTATTTATGATAAATTATTAATCATAAAATTCCAATACACCATATTAAAATGAAACATTACTACAATTATTATAATATTATGTTATTATAATCTGGGTGTAATCATTTACCACCTTTCCCTCTTCCTTTAAGAAAAATTAAAACATGAATTGTGTGTATGTGTAGACTATCACCCCCATGAAGAAATGTGCTTCGTTTTCATTCAATGCCTAACTTGGGTGGTCCAATAAAGAAATTAACTAAATATAATATATATATATATATATATCATATTTAATTTCTTTAAATTTTAAACCATGTTACCTATTTTTTCCTCCCTTTGAAAAATGAAATCATCATCCATGTATATATACATACTACCAGCTCCATGGAATGATGCATTCAGTATTTCAAAACTACCTTCATGGATATTTTTAGTTTATAATTGATGATTATATATTATATATTTAATTAATATATATCATGAATATGGTTCTTCATAGATAAAAAAATTTAATGATCATAATATTGTAATTCCTCAATATTGATATATAACCTGAAACTACTTCATCAATGTTATTGCCTTCACAAAACATGGATAAAACTCTCATTTAATGGAATTATAAAATTATAGGTCTTTAGAAAACCTCATTTATAGTAACTTTAATGGTTTTTAAATGATTAAAATTGGGGTAAAAGTAATATTGACTCTTATTTTATGAACCTAATTCAAAATGGTTAAGATTATTAAAACCTGGTGTTGAAAACAGATTACAATAATTCAACACATGAAGAGAATTATAATTAATAATAATTTTAAATGGAAATGTATATTAATAAGTTTATGTATTATGAAATTTTTATTTTTATATTTATGATATATTATTTCAAATCGCATCTATGGAAATAAAGGGTAAAGTTAAGGGACTTGGTAACTCAAACATAATAATTTGAGTTATACAATTATGCATTGAAGTTAATTATTCTAAGATTTTCAAATTTGAATGATGTTCTCTCTTGTTTATTGAGGGAAAATATGTTTTTATCCAAATTTATTTCCATGAAATTTATCCTATTTTAATAATAATATAAAGGAGATTTTTTGAAAATAGACTCCTAACTATGAATTTTATAATGATTAATAAAAAAATATTTCAAAAATATATTTCCATGAGTTGGTTTTTATTATCTTAAAATGATATATCACCAATAGAGTTATGTTTCATTTTTCATCCAATATTTTCTTTTATTATGTGATTTTTTGAGTGATTAATTATTTATTATATAATTATTTAATTTATGACATTAATTTATACCATTTGTAAGTTTTTTGTAACCCATTTTATTTTAAGGGGAACATTATGAAAATTGAAAATTTTCTATTTGGATGTTTTATAAAACTGATTTTATTTTCAAGGGATATTTATGATGTGAAAATTTAATGATTTTTAAGTGGCACATGTAAGTATGATTTAATGATGTGTGGAATCATATACCTCCCTTAAATGAATTAGTTATGAGGTTGTATCACTTGAGATAAGTATTTTAAAGTACATTTAGTTTCTAATAATCATAGGACCTGATGGTGTGGCACATGAAAGTAATGCTTTCCCATTTTAATGATTTTTCCATAATTAAATGATGTTATTAATTATGATATCATTCTATCATGATTCAAGGTTTATGTGAAAGTTTTATAATCTATTTTATACCAATTATAATTCCCTGATGAAAATTTCTAGCTTTAATTTTTTATGTCATGTAATTTAAGGCCCACTTATGACTGACTGAAAATTATTTTTTATTATCAAAACTTTTAAGGAAAAGTGAGAAACCAATGGTTCTAGATTACAAACAATAAAAAACCATAAACAAAAAAACTATAAGGACCACCCCTCCCCAGTAGCTTCATCGAGATGATAGACCTTCACCATTGTCCGACCACCCAGCTAGTTGTCCCATGCAAGAAACACACTAGCCCGGAACTTATGGCGTAGCCATTCCCTCTCAAACAAAAAATTTTGAATGGCCAGCAATGGAGAAGGTTTAGTGATCTGATCCCCATCTGAGGCAGACCCAAATAGAATTCTAGTAAAGAACTACTAAGCAACACTTCAAACATCTGCAAAAGTTACTTCAAAAGAACACACAACCCGATCCATCATACTCCCCAATTGCTTCAATATATTAAACCAATTTAAGAAAAAACATTGAAAAATAGTTTAATCTTACTAGAGACCAATTCGTTATTCAACTTCCAATATATAGATGTTACTTGAATGCTTGGAACAGTCAACATCAGATTTTCAACTTCAGAAGCCAACTGATCCCAAGTCTGTATGTACTCTTCCAAATTTATCTTACCTTTATTGAAACCCCCCATAAGAATTAGGTCTTGTTTATCAACCCAGGAGTATTGATCCTCATTGAGGGTCACCTTTAAGGCCCTCCCCATAATCTTAGCTACCTCCTATTCAGACGCATTAATCAACAAAACTTGTTCAGTCACTTTATCTTCAAAACTTAACATTAGTTCCTGGTTCTTATTACCCAGAACCTCTACTTTTATTTTCTTTTCATTTAGTTTTTTAGAGGAACGAGTCTCAACAGGTGGAGGAATCAAGGGGTAATCTTTCCTACATTTCCTCCTCCTATTTCTCCTTTCACTCCTCGGGCTTTCATCTGAAATTCTAGGATCAGTTCCATTAGAATATATCATGTGTTCCATGTCTACCTCAACCAGAATACTAAGATCAGAGCCCAAAATGACATCTGCAAGACCTGAAAACTATTTATCAACTTTATTGGATTATAGGACCTTGAGATAGAGTCTCTTAGATGACTAGCACTGGATTGGCTCCCCAATTCCTGCCTCCCCATACCTGAATCTTCCTTACCCGCTCTCACTACTTCCACATAAGAAGAAGTCGCATCATCCACCTCACCACCTATCCTCTGTTCCATATCCGCTGAGCTACCATCCCTAGGAATATCCTCATGAGCAGCCTCATCCTGGATCAGACCTTCCCCCACTATTACCCCCTCAAGAGGGGGCAGCTCATTGCCGAAGGAAGGATCGCAAAGATCCTGCCTTAACCAGTTAAAAACCTCATAAACCATCGGATTAACCACCGAGTACATAACCTTCTTCTCCAATGATATACCAGGAATGGCCTCTAATGACACATCTAGGAGCAACGAGATACAGTTAGGCCGCTTATCCTCTACATGCATCATTTTCTGAGGCACATCCCACCCATTTTGTAAGAAGTTGGTATCGACCCCCTGCCCTCTACCATCCATATCCATAGCCAACTGCTTTGACAATCCAGCCTTATCACAGGTCTCAGGGACCTTGCCATTGTCTCTACCCTTAACAGAGACATGCACTCCCCGATAATATTTATCCGAATAATGGCCTAGTCAATTTCAAGTAGCACAGAAATCCACCCAATACTCGTAGATAACCCTTTTCTTTCACCTATAATCTTCCCCAACTATTACCCATAAATACTCAAATGGAGCCCTTAAAACGTCCATTTCCACACAAACGCGTAGGTTTATGGGGTGAAAAACAGATGCAGTATGACTATTAGAGTATAAAAATCTACCAACAAGATTTCCAATCATTCTAATTACTGAAGGATTCTGAAATGGCAAAGGTAAATTCGGAAGACTCACCTAGACCACAACTGTAGGAGTGTCACGATTCATATGGAAGTTTAAGTACCAAGGAAAAAAGGAAGAACCAAAATCCATTGAAGCTGCTTGGAGCCCTCGACCAGGCATTGATAATATCCTCCTCATACGTGAAATAGATCATAATGTGGTGGCTATCCAGCAAGCCCACTATCACCCTCTTCTCCAGGTTCCATGAGCCAAAGACAAATCTATCAAACGAATCAATCGAAGGGTGCCTATGTTTGAACCAAGACACCAATGTGAGGTTAAGAAGCGCTGAAGTTTATGTGAACTCTAAAGTCGACAACTGAAGGTTAGGGAAGCCAGCAACCAGATCCAGGACTTTAGATAATAAAGAAACTTTCAAAAAAAAGATAAAAATTTTGGGTTGGAGAAGCGATGGAACGCCTCAGCTCTCTTGAATGATTCCAGAGATCCCTCCCCCACCGGGAGTGGAGGGACCGGTTCAAACACCGTCTTCATCGCTATGAGGGATAGAGCATTGACTTAGGGTTCCCTTCTCCTCAAAAAAGGAGATATTGATATGAAAACCACCCACTTAGGTCTTATGATTATTTTCTATTATGTTAAGATATTTTTCTTGTGCTCATGTTTTTTACTTATGTTTATGAACTCATCCTTGATGAGATATTTATTCATTCCTTACTGTTCATTTGATCTAAAAACTTTTTTATATTTTTATTCTCCATATGTTTAAGATGATTCTTCCTAATGAGATGTCTAGAATATGGTATTTTATGGTGCCTTAAAAATGAAATGATCATGGGTTTTATAAAATAATCTTATTACATAGCCAGTCTCCAAATAAACTAAACCTAATGGTCCTTGGGATATTATAATTTATGAAGTGTAACGTTTTAAATCATGTAAAATATATAAAATAAAGGTATGTTTAGCTTGGGTTTCTATACATATCATTTATACATGATCATTTTTGTCACACCTAGGTTTTTGGATTTACCTTTGTTCTGGTTCTGGTCAGATTCTCGATTATGTTTCTCAACAACCGGGTGTGACGGGTCATAATTTTTAGGCTATTTAATTTATCTATTCTTAAACTAGTGCTTTTCCATGAGTCTCCCCAGTAACTTTCAAGAAAAATGTGAGTTTTTGGGTGGAAAAACCATAAATCACGGTTGGCGTATGGTTAGTAGTAACCATGTGCTCTACCCAGATAATCATGCAATAGGTGTCTAGGTGAGATAGAACCTACCACACAGCCAGCGCCTGGCCATGCACCTCAGCCCAGGAACCATACATTAGATTAGGGTCACAGCCAAAAGCGACCGCACAGCTTCTGCACAATATGTCAGACCTTGTGGATTAACCATGCAGTAGGTACCCTCCTCAACATAGACATCTGCACAGTCACTACACGATTTGAAAAATTGTGTAGACTAACTATTTGGCCTATCTAGGTCATTAAAAGTGGGTTTTTATTATTATATCTCCATAATTTAAACCCCATTCCTCCCTCTTGCTCAACCCTCTCAGATGCCCCAACCCTAGGTGCACCTCCCTCCTTCTCCTCCTCTCCTTGGTCTTCAATTTTTGGGTGTTTTTGGCTCATATTCCTTAAGATATCTCATGTAAGTCCTTCTCTCCCTATTTTTCTCTTTCTTTTTAGGTTTTTTCTTCAACTCATTTTTTTTCTCAATTTTCTATCAGGTAGGGTTATGATTTTAGGGTTTTTCCTTGTTCATTATGGGTCGATATTGATGTATTATGATAAATCTTGCCTTCTTAGGGTTTTTTAGAGGTGCGGTTGTGATGTCGCACCATTTTCCTGAAGTTTCTTAGGTCAAGGTAGGTGATTCCATGATTTATAATTTTTAGATGATTTTATTTGTTTGTTTAGTTAATTTTAACATGCTTTATACTTTATTTGGGTGGTTAAAAATATGCTCTGTAAATTCTTAGACATGAATATATGATGAAATTGTATTTTTATAAAGGAAATTGTCATTTTTTTATATGTTCCTTATTGTGGATATTCATGGAAGTGTTAAATAAATTGTTTGAAGAATGTGAAATGTTTTTTCAAAGGAACATATGGTGAGGATGTGTTTTAAAGAAGGTTTTTAGAGGAAATAGATTTCCAATGGCCTGATGGCTCCCTTGTGGTAGACTTTTAGTTTTCATTGAGAATTTTTTAAATGTTGGGAAGCTTGATTAAAGTGAAGTTTGATTGTGTGTGTGGATTTAAGTAGGGGGTTTGGCCCATGGAAATTGTTGAACTAAATATATTTTTTTCTTGTAATGTTTTAAAATGGGGTTCCTTTAATTATTTAAGGGGTGTTAAATTGTAGTTTTTAAATGCTCTGGTGTGTGTGAAATGAAAAGTGTTTTGATTGTTAAAATAGGTGGAATTCTTGGTGATGATTTTCGAATGTGATAATTTGTAAGATCCCGGTTTTTGGAAAGGTACGTTTTTTGTTATGTTTTGGTTGAATACCTTGTTTTGGGATTCAAGGGATGTATTATAAAGGTGTGAGAGGCTTTGGGGGTGTTCCAGGGGCTCAGGGCACGAAATAAAGGAAATATGGGCAAGAGAAGACAGGGCGCACGGCCAGGGAAAACTGTGCGGCCTGCCCAGAAAAAATTGTGCGACCCTTCTCCTCTGGGCAGTAGCATGTGCACGGTTTGTGCACAGTTTGTCAAACTATGTGGCTAAACCGTGCGGCCACATCAAGTTGGGAAAAATTACAAGTTTGCCACTCCGGGATTTTAAACCCCAACTCAGGATTTCCTCTCCATTCCTCCTTCTTCTCCCTTGGAATGAACCAAATCGCCCAAGAGCTCCAAGAGATCGATCTCCCTCATTTCTAAGGATTTTTTGGTTCTGTTGGTTGTGGATCGAATCTCCTGGTAAGGATAATCCCATCCTAGCTTCTCTTTTTGGTTTAGGGTTTGTATCTTCTCTCCATTTTGTTCTGAAGCTCTAAAACCCTATCTTTTTGTTGAGTTTTAGGTTGAAGATCCAAAGGTTGGTCGGATCGAGGTCTAAGGACTCGATTGAGAGTGTGTTCAACCGTGGTTTCGAGGTAGTTGGTCTAGAAGTTATGTCCCATAGTTATTTGGGTATTTGTGCATGTTTAGTTATGATCTTATTTCTCCTTGGTTATGTTTTGAATAACCTTGGCATGTTTGGTAATAATGATGTTTAAAATGGAAAATGGGAACCCTCATGATCCCCGTGGGATGTGTCAGGATTGACTTGACCTAATCTAGGTCCATCCATGGGATGTGCCGGTTTTCTCGGACTTAGGGACTGATATTAAATAAGTGAACTTGTTGTAATGAATTGTAGAGCTTTGATAAACATGTTGGGTGAGATGTATGTTTAGGAAATAGTGTGGTTGCATGGTGTTACGCGAACCATAGTTTCAGACCGAGATCCGCGTTTCACATCGTGTTTCTAGCAAGGGTTGCAGAAGGCGCTTGGTACACAGGTGTTTTTGAGTACGGATTTCCATCCGCAGACGGATGGGCAGTCGTAACGTACGATCCAAGTGTTGGAAGACATGTTAAGAGCTTGTGTCTTGGACTTTGGTGGTTCTTGGTAAAGGCACTTATCGTTAGTTGAGTTTTCCTACAACAGTTTTCAGACTATGATTCAGATGGCACCGTTTGAGTCACTCTACGGAAGGCCATGTAGATCTCTGTTGTGTTGGCTAGAGGTCGTTGAATCCGAGTTGTTGGGGACAAGTATCATGCAAGAGACTTCAGAGAAAGTAATTTGATCAGGAATCGGGTGGCTACATCTTAGGGTAGGAAGAAGTCGTATGTAGATTGGATTCATAGACCCCTTGAGTTTGGGGTGAGTGATAAAGTGTTCCTTTGGGTGTCACCAAGGTTGGGTCACCGTCGGATTCAGAAGTAGGGTAAGTTGGCACCCAAGTATGTGGGACCTTTTGAGATTGTAGTGAGGATCAGACCAGTGGCTTACTGATTGGCTCTTCCACAGTGGTATGGTGGGAGGCATGATGTGTTTCATGTGTCGCAGCTTTACGGTATCACCCTGACCCATCTCATGTGGTGGATGCTGAGGATGTGAAGCTTGAGGCTGATGCCTCCTTTGAGGAGCATCCAGTTCGTGTGGCGGATCATAGTGAAAAGGTCTTGTGAGGCAAGGTTATACCATTAGTGCGAGTACTATGGAAGCATGGGAAAGTTCGGGAAGAAACTTGGGAGTGGGAATCGAATATGCGGACTCAGTGGCCCGAACTCTTCTCTTCGGTGGATCAATAAGGCTTGGAAACTCAGCTCGAGGACGAGCCGTTATAAGGTGGGGAGGTTGTAAGATCTCGGTTTTTGGAAAGGTACGTTTTTTGTTATGTTTTGGTTGAATCCCTTATTTCGGGCTTCAAGGGAGAGGCTTTTGGGGTGTTCTGGGGGCTTGGGGCACAAAAGAAATGAAATATAGGCAAGAGAAGCCAGGGCACACGGCCTGCGCATGGTCATGGAAAACCATGCAGCCTGCCCAGGAAAAACTATGTGACCCTTCTCCTTCGGGCAGTAGCATGCGCATGGTTTTCGCACGGTTTGTCAAACCGTGCAGCTAAACCGTGCGGCCACTTAAAGTTGGGAAGAATTACAATTTTTCCACTCTGGGCTTTTAAACCCCAACTCGGGATTTCCTCTCCATTCCTCCTTCTTCTACCTTGGAACAAACCAAATCGCCCAAGAGCTCCAAGATATCGATCTCTTTCATTTCTAAGGCATTTTTGGTGCTTTTGGTTAAAGATCGAAGCTCTGGGTAAGGCTAATCTCATCCTTGATTCTCTTTTTGGTTTAGGGTTTGTATCTTCTCTCCCTCTTGTTCTGAAGATCTAAAACCCTATCTTTTGGGTGAGTTTTAGTTTGAAGCTCCAAAGTTTGGTCGGATTGAGGTCTAAGGACTCGATTGAGAGTGTGTTCAACCACGGTTTCGAGGTAGGTGTTCTACAAGTGATGTCCCATAGTTATTTGGGTATTTGTGCATGTTTAGTTATGATCTTGTTTCTCCTTGGTTATGTTTTGAATAACCTTGGAATTTTTGGTAATAATGATGTTTAAAATGGAAAATGGGAACCCTCGCGATCCCCGTGGGATGTGTTGGGATTTACTTGACCTAATCTAGGTCCATCCATGGGATGTTCCGGTTTTCTCAGACTTAGGGATTGATATTAAACACGTGACCTTATTGTAATGAATTATAGAGCCTTGATAAACATGGTGGCATGAATGGTTGATTCATGCATGATGAACGGGTTAAATGGGTTAATGTGTAAATAGATTTAAGACCATAACGGGATAGGTTATGGGTTTAATGATGAATTCTTAGTGAGATAAGCATAACACATGGGAATTGGGTGAATGGTTAAATGATGTGAAATGGTAATGTGTTAATGGGTTAAGGCATAATGTGAATTCCCAAGTGGGTTGTTGTGAATAGTGTTGTTGAAGGGCAAGGGTTTGGTTTGTTGATGGTTACTTATATATATAAGCATGTGCACATGTCTTGGTAGAGTGGGGTATAACTTGAGGATCTACACCCATGGGTTGAGCTAAGACTGAGGTTCTAAACTCCACCCTAAATGCACAGGTTAGGAAAGGGGACTGAGGGTCTATTCTCCTAACAATTGCATCCACCCAAACTAAGGCTTCGAGGTGAGGTTATGGTTGCTATGAGGGGGTTAGTCCTATTGATATAGGATAACGATGTGTTTACCCTCTTTCATGTGAATTTTGGCCTTAGACCCATGTAACATAATGTATGTGATTAACCCATGGAAATGTGATGAAATGGTAAGTGATGATAAATGGTGTGAAATAATGGTAATGTAAGTGTAAGTGGCTTAACTCTGAACTTGTTAATTGAAACTTAATTAATTACTTGGCAATTATCATTCATATTCCTTTTGCATGCATTACCTGTTCATACTAGATATTTTGTAGACACTGTTGGTGGTGGCCTACTGAGTTGTACTCACACCCTTCTCGGGCCACCGTTGGGTACCTAAGCAGACTTCATGTTTACGGGTCAGGAGAAGGGCAAAGGTCCTTGTTAGATAGTGAGTGGACATGGGTAGCACTTGGTGGAGGATCCGGACTTGGAGTCGGGACCATTTTGGGGATTTTGGTCGTTGTCCTTGTTTTGGGTTTTTGTTCACTCTAGCACTTGTAGTATGAAATGGCGTATTTATTATTGGAAATGGTTTTTATACATGTTCCTTGTTTATTGGTTATTGTTTCTGCTATTTGGTATTTCTGTTGTTCTTACTCTGATAAAAAGGGGGTATAGTCTCCCCACTTGACCCATTAGACCCCCGCTGCTAGTCGACAGCCTTTGGCGTACAGGGAGGCGCGCTTAAGGTCATGTAACCACTCAGCTCGGAGCACCAGTTTAGTGGCTTCCAGGCCGGGGATGTTACAAAGTGGTATTAGAGGAGGTCTTTCTTCTCCTTCTATGAGGTCTTGTTATTTGGGATTGGTAGCCAAGGGTTAAGACGTTTTGGGCCTTGGTAATAAGCTCGTGCTTGGGAGTAGCTAACCCATGTACGATGGAAAACCCAAGTCACCCTGGGTGGGAAATGTTGTTCTTGGTTGTGTGATGTTACAATTGATGATATTTCACTTTTGGGTGATGCACATGTGGTTTGATGTGACTGTTTTATGATATTTAGCTCGTGGCCTTAACGAAACAAGGATTCGCATTCATGCATCATTGTAGGCACCTAGGGAGATAAGTGAAATGCATTGTGTTATGCACAAGAATGGGATGGGTGTGTGAGGTAGGAAATTAGGGTGCATCATGCATTTCATGAAACCAAGAAATAATGAGAAGAATGAAATAAAACAAGTAGGTTGTTGTAGACAGTAAAGAGATTTTGATGAATTCGTGAAAGTTTTATGGTATGCGTGCTAAATCTCGTGCTTGGAAATGTAGAGAAATTCCACCACGACGTCGGTTACCAGTTGGGAAATGAGAGGATGTTGCTGAGAACACTCCTCCAGTAGAAGATCAAGAAAATGTGGTGATCAATGAAGGAAGAGAAGACCAGTTCAGGGAGAACTTGGTTTGCCTTATGTAGATGATGGATCGGGACCCAGGACGGGTTACATCGAGTATGTTTAAGCTGACCAGGGAGTTCCAGCTGCAACACCCTCCGACCTTCACCGGAGAGGGTGGGCCAGAGGTAGCGGAGTTCTAGTTAGAGTCTGTCCAGACGATACTAGACCATCTAGATACCCCTGTTGAAAAGTGAGTAAAGCTATCCGTTTATATGTTGCGGGGCCAGGCTAGGCATTGGTGGGACATTCAGGCTCAAATCGAGCAGGTTGAGGGAATTTCATGGAAGGTTTTTCAGGAAAAGTTTTTGGAGCATTTCTACCCAGAGACTTTGAGGAAGGAGCGGGCTGCAGAGTTTATGAGCCTAACTCAGGGATCGCTATCAGTGATGGATTATGCTAGTCGCTTCACTGATTTGAGACACTTTTTCCCAGTGTTAGTAGGGGATGAGGCAGCAGTAGAAAATCATTTCCATGATGGGCTGAGACATGAGATTAGGTCTCAAGTAAATATCTTCCACTTGAAGAGGTTCGCAGAGGTAGTAGATCAGGCACTGATCTCAGAAGGAAACATGAAGGGAGATTCAGGTAGTGGGCTTGTGGTGTCAGTAGGATAGACGAGCACTGCAGCTACCGAAGGTCAGAAGTGACGCCATGAAAGCTCACAACATGGAGGAAGTGTGCAAAGTGTCTGGAAGAGAGGTTTAGCCTCTCATAGTGGGAATCAGGTGTTCTGTTATCAGTGTGGTAGGTCGGGGCATACGTGTGGTCAGTGTCCTCGACCTACAGTTGAGTGTTGTTCGTGCGGTAGGATGGGGCATGTGCAGAGGTTCTGTAGGAACCCTCGGTAGGTGGGTGATCATGATGGTGAAAAGCAGGTGTCAGGTATGGGAAGGGGACCAGTTTCCCCATATCAGGCAGGCAGTTGGAGCTCCACGGGCTGTACTGGCAGGGGCGGTGGAGGTGGAACTCTAGGGAAAGATCGCTCACACCAACAGGGCAGTGTAGCATAGAGTACTTAGGATGGATCCTAGGGTAGAAGGGCAGGTCAGCTTCAGGTAGTTTAGTTTGCTCCTGGTGATGGTGAGGCTAGACCATCGACTGTTTGAGGTACGATCCTTATAGCCTCTACTTTTTCTAGTGTGTTGTTTGACACAGGTGCCACACACTCTTTTATCTCTGCTCAACTTGTGGAAGCACTGGGTTTACCTATGGAGAGGGTGTGTGGAGTTATGTCAATTGACACTCCATTGGGGGTGCGGGTTGAGGATATAAAGCAGTGTAAGGGATGTTCCTTGGAAGTTGGTGGGTATTGTTTTCTGTGGGACTTGTTCGTTCTCAAGATGTTAGGGTTTGACCTAATATTGGGAATGGATTGGTTGGTGTTGTATCGGGCTCATATATATTGTTATCATCATAGAGTATCGTTCAGGTTGCTTGAGGGTGACACTTATGTCCTCCGTGGCGAATGGGATATTCGAGCAGGTCATGTAGGACTGTTTAGTCAGCAGTTGAGTGGACTCATGGCTCAAGTATCATGTCTCATGCTTGATGAAAATGAAAGAGGGGATCAGTCTATTTTCACTCCTGTGGTGGATTGATGTCAAGATGTGTTTCTTGAGGATTTCTTGAGGTTACCCCCCGAGAGGGATGTTGATTTCACGATCGAGTTGCTGCTGGGAGTGGAGCCAGTTTCTATTTCACCATACCGAATGGCATCGGAAGAACTCCAAGAACTGAATTTTCAACTTGATGAGTTGGAGCATAAGGGGTTTATCCATCCTAGTACGTATCCTTGGGGATCTCCCGTGCTTTTTGAAAAGAAGTTCGATGGGTCGTTAAGGCTGTGTGTTGACTATCGAAAGTTGAACCAGATGATGGTGAAAAATTGGTACCCTATTCCTAGAATTAATGATATGTTTGATCAGTTGAGGGGTGCATCGGTGTTTTCTAAGATTGATCCGAGGTCGGTTTATCACCAGTTGAGGGTGAGGTCTTCTGACATACCTCTGACAGCTTTTCGGAGTCGGTATGGGTTTTTTGAGTTTGTGGTAATACCTTTCGGCTTGACCAATGCACCAGCGGTGTTTATGGCCTTGATGAACCAAATCTTTCATCCCTATCTAGATCAGTTCGTGGTTGTATTTTTTGACGATATCTTAGTGTAATCAAAAACTCACAACGATCATGCCCAACATCTTGAAATCGTCTTGGGTACGTTAAGAGAGCACCGGCTATATGCCAAGATATCAAAGTGTCAATTCTAGATAGGTGAGGTGTGGTTTATGGGTCACATCATCTTAGAGGCAGGTTTGTCAGTGGATCCAGAGAAAGTGTAGGCATTTGTATCTTGGGAGCATCCCAAGAGTGTTTCTGATGTTCAGAGTTTTCTGGGTTTGGTCAGGTATTACCGAAGGTTCATTCAGGATTTCTCTAGCTTGGCAGAACCACTCTCGGGCTTGACCAAGAAAGGAATTAGGTTCGAGTGGTATGGGTCTTATGAGAATGCCTTTCAAGAGTTGAATAAACGGTTGACGACCGCACCTATCTTGATCTTACCTAAGTCGGGTAAGAAGTACATCATGTTTTGTGATGCGTCAGGAGTCGGACTTGGGGTTGTGTTGATGCAGGATGAGAAGGTTGTGTCTTATGGGTCAAGGCAGTTGAGACCCCATGAGCGGAACTATCCCACTCATGATCTTGGGTTGGCTACAGTAGTGTATGCCTTGAAGTGCTGGAGGAACTATCTGTTGGGAGAACAGTTTACCGTGTTTACCGACCATAAGAGTTTAAAGTACAGCTTCTCATAGAGGGATCTGAATCTTCAGTAGCGAAGATGGGTTGAATACCTCCAGTCTTTTGACTTTGAGTTGGTGTACATGTCGGGAAAGGGAAACAGTGTTGCTGATTCTCTGAGTAGAAAGGTTCATAATCAGGTGGTTCAGGAGTCCAGCACCGAGTGGAAGGTGATGATTTTGTTTGCATAAATGCACCTGGAGGTGCAGGAGGAGAGTGGTTAGGTCACTATTTCTTCCTTAGCGATGGAGTCGACACTTTTGAGTTTAGTTAAGGAAGGTCAACTTGATGATCCTGAGTGTTTTATCATGAAGTAAAAGCTTAAAGGTGGGGAGATACCTTCTGGCGGGGCCGTCGGCGTGGACGGTGTTGTTCATGTTTTTGATCGTGTGGTTGTTCCAAAGTGTGTGCAGGAAGAGTTGATGCATTAGTTCTATTCATCAAAGTGGGCAGTGCATCTTGGTTTGACCAAGATGTACCCTGATCTCTGAAGGCAATTTTGGTGGCCTGGAATGAAGAATGAAATTGCGGGCTTTGTGGCACGGTGCCTTACCTATAAGCAGGTGAAGGCCTAGCATCAAATCCCAGGTGGTTTGTTGCATCCATTTCCTATTCCGGAATGGAAGTGGGATGATGCAACGATGGATTTTTTCATGGGTCTTCCGAGGACTCCGCAGAAGAATGATGCAATCTGGGTGGTTGTGGATCAGTTAACGAAAGTGACTCATTTCTAACCGATTCAGGAGACCTTTACAGTCGACCAGTTGGGTGAGCTGTATGTTCGGGAAATAGTGTGGTTGAATAGTGTTCCGTGAACCATAATTTCGGACTGAGATCCGCATTTCACATCACGTTTCTGGAAAGGGTTGCAGAAGGTTCTTGGTACGCAGGTGTTTTTGAGTATGGATTTCCACCCATAGACGGACGGGCAGTCGGAACGTACGATTCAAGTGTTGGAAGACATGTTAAGATCTTGTGTCTTGGACTTTGGTGGTTCTTGGGAGAGGCACCTATTGTTAGTTGATTTTTCCTACAACAACAGTTTTTAGGCTACGATTCAGATGGCACCGTTTGAGGCACTCTATGGGAGGCCATGTAGATCTCTGTTGTGTTGGCTAGAGGATGGTGAATCTGAGTTGTTGGGGCCAAGTCTCGTGCAGGAGACTTCAGAGAAAGTTAATTTGATCAGGAATCGGATGGCTACGGCTCAGGGTAGGCAAAAGTTTTATGCAGATCAGAGGCATAGACCCCTTGAGTTTTGGGTGGGTGATAAAGTGTTCCTTCGGGTGTCGCCAAGGTTGGGTCACCGTCGGATTCAGAAGCAGGGTAATTTGGCACCTATGTATGTGGGACCTTTTGAGATTTTGGAGAGGATCATACCAATGTCTTATTGATTGGCTCTTCTAAAGTGTTATGGTGGGATGCATGATGTGTTTCATGTGTCGCAGCTTCGACGGTATCACCCTGACCCATCTCATGTGGTGGATGTTGAGGATGCGGAGCTTGAGGCTGAGGCGTCCTTTGAGAAGCATCTGGTTCGTGTGGTGGATCATAGTGAAAAGATCTTGTGAGGCAAGGTTGTTCCATTAGTGCAAGTACTATAGAAGCATGGGAAAGTTCATAAAGAAACTTGGGAGAGAGAATTGGATATGCGGGCTCAGTGGCCCGATCTCTTCTCTTCGGTGGATCAATGAGGCTTGGAAACTCGGCTCGAGGACGAGTCGTAATAAGGTGGGGAGGTTGTATGATCCCAGTTTTTGGAAAGGTACATTTTTCATTATTTTTTGGTTGAATCCCTTGTTTCGGGCTTCAAGGGATGTCTTCTGAAGGTGTGAGAGGCTTTGGGGGTGTTCCGGAGGCTCAAGGCATGAAAGAAAGGAAATCTGGGCAAGAGATGCCAGGGCGCACGGCCTGCGCACGGTCAGGGCAAACCATGCAGCCTGCCCAGGAAAAACTGTGCGAACCATCTCCTCCGGGCAGTAGCATACGCATGGTTTGTGCACGATTTTTCAAACCGTGCGGCTAAACCGTTCGGCCACTTAAAGTTGGGAAAAATTACAAGTTTTCCACTCCTGGTTTTTAAACCCCAACTCGGGATTTCCTCTCTATTCCTCCTTCTTCTCCCATGGAATGAACCAAATCACCCAAGAGATCCAAGAGATCAATCTCCCTCATTTCTAAGGCGTTTTTGGTGCTTTTGTTTGCAGATCGAAGCTCCAAGTAAGGCTAATCCCATCCTTCTCTTTTTGTTTTAGGGTTTGTATCTTCTCTCCCTCTTGTTCCAAAGCTCTAAAACCCTATCTTTTGGGTGAGTTTTAGGTTGAAGCTCCAAATTTTGGTCATATTGAGGTCTAAGGACTCGATTAAGAGTGCGTTCAACCACGGTTTCGAGGTAGGTGGTCTACAAGTGATTTCCCATAGTAATTTGGGTATTTGTGCATGTTTAGTTATGATCTTGTTTCTCCTTGGTTGTGTTTTAAATAACCTTGGCATGTTTGGTAATAATGATGTTTAAAAGGGAAAATTGGAACCCTCATGATCCCCGTGGGATGTGTCGGGATTGACTTGACCTAATCTAGGGCCATCCATGGGATGTGTCGATTTCCCCGGAATTAGGGATTGATATTAAACAAGTGACCTTATTGTAATGAATTGTAGAGCATTGATAAACATGTTGGCAAGAATGGTTTATTCATGGATGGTGAACGGGTTAAATGGGTTAATGTGTAAACTGATTTAAGACCATAACGAGATAGGTTATGGGTTTAATGATGAATGCTTAGTGAGATAGGCATAACACATGGGAATTGGGTGAATGGTTAAATGATGTGAAATGGTAATGTGTTAATGGGTTAAGGCATAATGTGAATTCCCAAGTGGGTTGTTGTGAATAGTGTTTCCAAAGGTAAAGGGTTTGGCTGGTTGATGGATACTTATATATATAAGCATGTTCACATGGCTTGGTAGAGTGGGGTATGACTTGAGGATCTACACCCACGGGTTGAGCTAAGACTGAGATTCTAAACTCCACCCTAAATGCACGGGTTAGGAAAGGGGACTGAGGGTTATTCTCCTAATGGTTGCATCCACCCAGACTAAGGCTTCGAGGTGATTTTATGGTTACTATGAGGGGGTTAGTCCTAGTGAGATAGAATAATGATGTGTTTACCCTCTTGCATGTGATTGTTGGCCTTAGACCCATGTAACATAATGTATGTGATTAACCCATGGAAATGTGATGAAATGGTAAGTGATGATAAATGGTGTGAAAGAATGGTAATGGAAGTGGAAATGGATTTACTCTGAACTTGTTAATGGAACCTTAATTAATTACTTGGCAATTATCATTCATATTCCTTTTGCATGCACTACCTATTCATACTGGATATTTTGTAGACATTGTTGGTGGTGGCCTACTGAGTTGTACTCACACCCTGCTTGGGCTGCCGTTGGGTACCCGAGAAGACTTCATGTTTCCAGGTTAGGAGAAGGGCAAAGTTCCTTTCTAGATAGTGAGTAGACATGGGTAGCACTTGTTGGAGGATCCAGACTTGGATTCAGGACCATTTTGGGGATTTGGACCGTTGTCCTTGTTTTGGGTTTTTGTTCACTCTAGAACTTGTAGTATGACATGGTATATTTATTATTGGAAATGGTTGTTATACATGTTCCTTGTTTATTGGTTATTGTTTTTGCTATTTGGTATTTCTATTATGCTTACTCTGATAAAAAGGGGGTATAGTCTGCCCAGTTGACCCCATAGACCCCCGCTGCTAGTCGGTAGCCTTTGGCGTATTGGGAGGTATGCTTAAGGTCATGTAACCACCCATCTCAGAGCACCGGTTTAGTGGTTTCCAGGTCGGGGATGTTACATAATTTGTGTAATATGTGAAATGGGATGGATCACAAGGGAGTCTCAACTATCTAGGTGGGATGGATAGTTCTAGTACGCTAAATGATATGGAAGTGGTTCATCCTAATTTTGTCTATAAGGATTGAAATTTATAACACTAACTAAACATTGTGATTATGGGAGATGACTAGGCCATTAGGGTGTCCCCTCATAGTGGATCGTGCATGAGAAACCTATGATTGTGGTTTCTAAGCCACCTTACACCGAGGTACAAGGTTCTAGTGTCCCACTCGAACTAGATTGACCCTAGGGATTTACCCATGGTGATCTATTATGACTTGATTATTATATGATGTGGTGTCTACTATCAGCATGTAGTGGACATCATGTGTGTGTTTTTATAAATTCCTTCTTAATAAAGATGTTGTAAAAAATGGTTTTCTTTGAATGTGATCCTTTTTGGAATGTTAACTCATAAAATATTTTCCTTTTAGACTTTTCAAAATCCTTTACATAAATAATAATGTTATATTGTCTTTTAAATGTTTAAACATGGAATAATTTTATTATGGTTCCATATTATAGGTCTTTGGCTCACACCATGCATACACCTTTGGGTGTATGTAGACCTTGTTGTATGTTTGACACAGGTTAAGAAAATTTGTGTCTTGGAGATATTAGTAGTTTGGGTTGTTAGTTCTATGCTTGTTGCAGGTATTGGTGGTGGCAGCTAGAGGGTGATGTCCTTTATTTTGCGTCAAGATTCTTAGGTCATTCTTTCCCACTCTTTTCAATTGTAGCATTTTGGCCTTTGATTAAAATTATAAACCCTAAATCTGGAAATCATTTATTCAATGTTTGGTTGTGCATTTTCAATTTTTTCTTATTTATTTGGTTGTTTTATTATAGTTTTAAAGTCATGAGAAATCATACCCATGACTTTTGTTGGTACCTGGGCACTTATGTCATCCCGTGGGGATTGGAAACTCCCTTCGGGCCATGCTACGTACCAAGTCGGGCACCAGTTTGGATGACAACCCAGCTTGGTTTATGATAAAACGGTATCATAGGAGGTTACACTCTTTGAGTCATGTTCCATGGGGAAGAGTCTAGGTAGACCGGAGCAAGTATTTTTGGGACTTGTCCTTATAGTTACAAGTATGGTTCCTGGATAGCACACCTCATGATGTGACTCAAGTTACCAGGGGAAGTTGGGTTTTGTTTGGGTTATTTGGTTCTTGTGGTTCGTTGATGTTTGTAGAAATGAAATGGGAGTTGGGACAATGGTCTCAGTGAGATAACAGGTCCCGAAAATCCATATAGACCTAAGTATATGGTCCTAGAATACTCTATTTGATGGTGGTGTGACTGGTGTGTGGCCACTAACCATATGTAAAAGTCGCTCATCAGCACTAGTTTCCCTATTTAAGAATTGTCTTATGTCTCCTTGGGTTCTGGAAAATTATTTTTAAAACCCTTGTTTGAAAATTTTTGAAACTGGATTTCAAAGAGAAAATGGTTTTATTTTCAAAAAGTGGAAAATGGGTTTTCCAATTTGTTTTGAATGAAGCTTTGGAAAGGTGGATTTTTTATGAAATGGTTTGAGTGAATGGGCTTGAGTTTATTAGGATTGGATTTTCATAATTTAAACTTGTAATTTGTTGAAATTAATAGTTTTTAATGCATGAATTCTGTTAAAGAGGGTTTTAAAAATATAGTGAGGTAAGTGAAAGTAGTCATAATAGATTGTTCTTGCCACTTAAAAAATCATGTGTTTCTCGAGACTCAGTTTAGAGTCCCACTCATTTTAAGGATTCTTTTCTAGTAATGGTCATCTTTGGTGGAATCTTGTAGTGTTGTGTTATCTTTCTAATGCAAAGGTATGAACCTTTCAAGAGCCTCTATTTTAATATAAGTGTGCCTTTATTTTCAGGGAATTCTGAATTTATTTGTTATGATTGAAGGTGTCTTTCTTATGTCCTTTCTTTATTGTTTCTTGTTCGAGTGAAAGGGGCAGTGTGTGTGCATCTTCTAATCCTTTATCTTGGTAAAAGTTTCACGTTGATGTAAAGTGGGTCTCGGGGTGTGTTGTGTCCATTGGTTTTATCTAGATCATGGTGTGGTTGTGTGTGTCACCAGTAGGAGAAGTTATATTTGGGGGTATTCAATGCCTCACTATGAGGTATGAAATTCTTCAATAAACTGATCTATAGCTATAGGTCCCAAAGTGAATATGGCGCATATTCAGGGATCCCTAGGGGTGTAAAGGACCTTGGTCTAGTGTCTATCTTCAGTGTGAGAAATGGATAAAGTTTAATCCCTATGTAGTTGTTTGTTATAATGGTCCCATTTGGTGTAAAGTGGCATGGGGGGCTTGTTCCCATGGTGTGACCTGTATGGGTAAGAGAGTTCCTCATTGGTTATAAGGAGGGGTGGTTGTCTATTTTTCTTAAACCTCAGTTCATGTACCCTTATGAATGAGAATTCCTATGTGTTTTTTCATGTATTTCCAGCCTTGTGAATCAATCTTCATTCTAGTTTGGGCTCATCTGAGGATGGTAACACCCTGTGAGAGTAGTGAACCATGTGGTGTTTCACGTTTGGTTTAGATTCTTTTCTGTTAGACCCCTTGTGGTGAGGATTTGGTATGGGTTGGGTTTATCGTGTCAGTATATGTGGGTTGGTTCTTATGGTGGGGAGACCCATCATGGGTTTCACTGAGTTACCTATGAAGTAACCCAGTGTTATCCTATTACTAATGGTGGGGAGTCCATTCAGGCCACCTCTTGTTGGAATTATGATTTTATCTTGGGTGTTGGTTTGTTTCTAATTGTGGGGAGTCCATTCGAGCCTCCTTATGTCAATAACTCGGTTTCATTTCCGGTGTTGTCTTGGAAGTAGGTAGTCTCATTTGGAGCTATATAACCCTAATCTCCTATATTTAATAAACCTTGGTATTGGATCATGCCCAACAATTTTTTTGAAGTAAGGTTGTGATGGCCTTGTTTGGATTTGTTTTTTTGTTTTAGGTAAGTGATAAGAATTTTTTTTCCAATGTCTAAGGTGTTTTATCTACAGAGGTTGTATTGTTCGTAGTCAGAGCTTATTTTATTTTATCAATCAACTGGAGGTATTTTAACTTTTGGGGGTAGGTGTCACTTAGATAGGAGTCTATTTTGTTCTCCCGAGTTCAACTTGTAAACCTTTTTTCCTGCCCGTAGCATTCTTTCCTTCTTCCTAGTTATCGTTCGTTGGGAATCTCCTTGATTTGTAAAGGGGTAATGGTTTTGGTTTTTGAACCAAACCATGGACTTACTTTTCAAGGGAGGAAATTATTATAGTGGGGAGAACTGTTGCACCCAGTTTTTTGAATTTACCTTTGTTCTGGATCGGTTCGAGTTCTCTGTTATTTTTCTCGAGAACCGAGTGTGACGATTATGAATTTTTGAGGTATTTCTTTTGAATATTCTTATACTATTTCTTGTATTTGATTATATCCTTTAACATTCAATAAAAATTTGAGTTTTTTGGTGGATATACCATGCTTCACATTCAATTCACGGTTAAAAGTAATTGTGCACCCTGCCCAGGTAACCGTGCGGTAGGTGTCTAGGTGAGATAGAACCTACCACATGGTCGGTGGATGTTCGTGCACCTCATCCTAGGAACAATGTGATAGGTTAGGGTTGCAGCCAGAAGAAACCACACGACTTTCATATGGCATGTCAGAGTGTTCAAATTAACCATGTGGTAGGTACCCTCCTTGGAGGAGACGTTCACACAGTTGCCGCACAGTTTGACAAACCATGCGGAATAACCATGCAACATCTCTAGGTCATTAAAATTGGGTTTTTATTTTTATATATCCCCGATTTTAACCCCATTCTTCCCTCTTTCTCGACCCTCTTAGATTCCCCAACCCTAGGTGCACCTTCCTCTTTATCCTCTTCTCCTTGGGCTTTTATTTTTGGTATTTTTGGATCGAATTCATCAATATCTCTAATTTAAGTCTTTCTCTCCCTCATTTTCTCTTTCTTTATAGGGTTTTTCTTCCTCTCCTTTGGGGTTTTGGTTTTCCAGTGGGTAGGGTTCTGATTTTATGGTTTGTTATTGTTAATTATGGTTCAATATTGATGTCTTATATTTGATCCTGAATTCATAAGGTCTTTTCGAGTTTCGATTGTGGTGACACACCATTTTCTTGAAGCTTCTTATGTCAAGGTAGGTGGTTCTACGCTTTAGAATTTTTAGATGAATTGATTTGTTTTTTGTTAATTTTAACATGTTCTATAATTTATTTGGGTGGTGAAAAATATGTTTTGGAAATGCTTTGACATTCATATATGATGAAAGTATATTTTAGTAAATGGTTATGTTTTTATGTGTTCCTTGTTGTGGAAATTATCATAAGTGTTGAATAAATTGTTTGAGGAATGTGAAACATGTTTTTAGAGGCACCTATAGTGCGGTTTTGTTTTAAATAAGGTTTTTATAGGAAATTGGTTTTCAATGGATTGATGGATCCCTTGTGGTGCACTTTGAGTTTTCCTTGAGAATTGTTTAAATGATGGGAATCTTGATTAAAGTGAAGTTTTATTGTGTGTATGTATTTGATAAGGGGGATTGGTCCATGGAAATGGTTGTACTAAATATCTTCTTTTCTTGTAATTTTTTAAAAAGGGGTTCCTTGAATTATTTAAGTGTTTTAAAATTGTAGTTTTTAAATGGTTTTTTTTGTGTGAAGAAAAGAGTGGTTTAATTGTGAAAATGGGTGGGATGTTTGGTGATGATTTTTGAATGTGATAATTTTTGTAATATGTGAAATGGGATTGAGAAAAAGGGAATCTTGGGTATCTATATGTTATAGATAGTTCTAGTTCACTAGATGATATGTAAGTGGTTCGTCCTAATTTCATCTATTAGTATTGACATTTACAACACTAACTAAATAATGTGATGATGGGAGACCACTAGGCCACTGGGGCATCCCCTCTTAGTGTCTTGTTCATGAGAAAGATGTGATTGTGGTTTCTAAGCCACCTTACACTGAGGTATGAGGTTTTAGTGTCCCACTCGAGCTAGATTGACCCTAGGGATTTACCCATGGTGCTCTACTATGACTTAATGATTATATGATGTGGTTATTTTCATCAGTATACGGTGGATCTCATGTTTGTGTTTTTATAAATTCTTTTTTAAGGAAGATGTTGTAAAAATAATGGTTTATTTAAAAGTGTTACTTTTTTGAATGTTTACTCATAAAATATTTTTTGATGAAACTTTTCAAATGCATTTACATAAATAAGAATATTAGATTATATTTTAAATGTTTTAGCATAGAATCAATATATTTGGGTGGCATCCTACTGGTCTTTGAATCACAACATGTATACACCTTTTTGTGTATGTAGACCTTGTTATATGTTTGACTTAGGTTAATGAAAGTTGTGTCTTGGAGATATCGGCAGTTCGGGTTGTTAGTGCTCTGCATGTTGAAGGTATTGGTGGTGGAAGCTCGAGGGTGATGTCCCTTATGTTGGATGGAGATTATTAGGTCATTATTGTCCTATCTTTTCAGTTGTAGCATTTTGGTCTTTAATTAAAATTGTAAACCTTAAATCTATAAATCAGTTATTCTATGTTTTTTGTGTATTTTTAATTTCATATTATTTATTTTGGTTAGTTATTTATAGTTTTAAAGTTGTGTGAAATCATTTCCATGACTTGTGTTGGTACCTGGGCACTTGTGCCAACCCGTGGGGATCGGGAACACCCTTAGATCCATGTCAAAGACTGAGTCTTGTGCCGGTTTGGATGACAACCCGGATTGGTTTGTGATAATTTTTTATTTTTTGAACTAGGTCTACATCATAGTAATTTTTTTCCTCAAGTAATCATATAACAGATGAAGTGATATCACATAATTTTGTAACATCAATAACATCTTAATCATCAAAATTAATTTTTTCCCTTGAAAAATGACAAACCAATAATAATTTTATAGATCAATAATATGAAATAATTATTTTTAGTGTGTTAAAAAAAATATTCCACTTTAAAACTAAATATTTTCAAATAAATAAGTGCAAATACATATTCACAAGGTTTAACACCATTGTTACTATCATCCAAGTTACCCTTAAAAATTGGTACTCAAAATTTAGTATAATCAATTTCTCATATATTCTCAATAACTCAAAAATATGTTCTTGATATATAAATTGGATTTTTAATGAATTTATTTAGCAAGGACCATTACTCTACTATTCAGAATGATACTCTTGTTGGATTGATTTTTTGTGTGAAATGTGAAAACATTAAAGTAAAAACCAGACCATGTTATCAAATTAACATATCATCCCCCTACTAAATAATTTTTGGATTTCTCTATGAACCATAAAATAAATGTAATTGTATGTTCATTCATCAACTTGTTTTCATTTATTTTCAAATATCATACTATTAATAAAGAAATATATGAAAATATATATGGTTGAATTTCACCTGTGTTGTTCAAAATGTATAAATGTTCCTACATCACTTCATCATGTGTAATTAACATTACCTTTTAGATATGGATCCCTTTTCCTTCACTATCAATGGTTAAGTTCCAAGATATAGGGACACCATCATGATCCACATCATATAGATAACGTAATGAACTAAACCAGCTCGACCTGGCATGTCACTTGAGATTAACTTTCATAAGATAAAGAAAAATTCAAGAATAAAAACATGTCTCATGACTAACTAAAATAATATAAAAAATATATAGTAAAACATGGAAGTAATTTACATTCCCATTAGACATACATGAACAATCCAAAAAGGCTAAACTTGAAAGTAGAAAAAAAAACCCATGTCTCTTTATAACTAATAATCACCACAAAATATAAGAAACTCACCTTAAAACACTACATAATCAATAGGTTTAGATATGAATTTTCCTTTTTACATTTAAAGTAACATTATGGTTTAGAGTTTTAGATAATTGGGTTATAACTCTAATATAAATAACCCATAAATTAAAAATATGACACATCCACTTAGTATCCATTATTCCTATAATATAAAACATTTAAAATGAATAACATTCTTTTCATGAAAAATAATCATGAAATTAAAATTGAAATATTATTTTTCCTACTCATCCTTAAACCCTATGAGAAATATTTAAAAACATTAGATAGAAAATAAATCTTAGTAAGGGATATAATGGGAAAAAATTCATTAGTATATTGAAAAACATGAACACCCATAAAATATTTATGTTTTACACATAATTATTTTATCATATAAAATATATCATATCCTCATGGAAAACAAACTTTTTTCTCAAATAAAACCTTTAAAACCCATAGTAAGAAAATATAAACCCTTGTAGGAAACGTAGATCATAGGTATATTAGAGCATCATATTCACAACCCATGTTCACTCATATCAAAAATATTTGGAGCCTAGTAAAATCCATAATAGAAACCACCCAAGTTAACTCCATCCATCTAGAATTTTAAAACAAGGAACATTACCTAAATAATTTGATATCTATATATGGTTCACACACCGTATAAGTTGTATCGGTCTCACCTATTCATTTAAGTTGTATCAATCTCACTCATTCATATAAGCGGTATCAAGTTCACCTATCCATGTAATAAATATAGGTCTCACCCATATTCATATATAATTATAAAGTACCATATCATGAATAAAACATTTTAAGATTTAACCTTTTCATCATAAAACTCTTTAAAAACACTTTTGAACTCGTATGTGAAACACTTTCGGATATCGAAGTGCCATTTCTTTTTAAGTCCCCATTTTCAAATATTAAATAACTAGGAAAAGGGGAATAATAGTTTTTATTTGGATAAAACATGGAATATTGTAAAGGATGATAAGTATTAAATAATTTTCGTGGTGCTAGGAAATCCATCGACATTGTATATGTAAAAAATAGAACATTCCTTTTTCATTTTATAATTAAATTCAAAATATTTAGTATAAAATATTTAAAAATATCCCTTTTGAAAACATTTTAAAGAATGTCAAAAGATACTTAAAATTTCCTTTATAATTATTTTACATCTATATAAATACATTCATAAAATAATAAACATAAATTACTTATTTACATGCTTAATAATATTTTTCATGTTTATTGTTCCTTTGTTTATTTATTACCTTGTTATATTCAATCACATAACCAATTAATTTAATGTTAGATGTTTTGATGATATTCAACTCATATGTCCAAAATGACTCTGATAGGTAAACTATAGTCAAATTGGTCATTATTTCATCATCTAAAAAATAATTATCATGAAATAGTTATCATTTTTATACATTAATTATAATTTTAAAACCAACTATGAAATATGGATTTAAAAAATGAATTATGTTACAATCATGAAGATGGTATGTCATACATACGCATGAGTAATGTTTTCATTTTTCAATGAACATGGTGGAAGGAAGGTAAGTATCATTTTATCTTTATATAATTTTTATTATTATATCATAAAGGTCATATTACCTCTCTGTATATATATTTATATAACATTCATGTGATGTTGTTATGAAAAGTGAATCACATCGCTTTGTGGATGTATTAATCCATACATATGCACGAACAACATTAATGTTTTTCAATATATTGAAAGGTAAGAAAATAGATGATATATTATCTTTAAATAATTATAATTATTTCATTTATATCATATATATAATTTAAATCCATAATTATAAACAACCATTTGGGGTTATGATGGAGAACAAATTATATCAGTTTGTGAGGTGGTAGTCTTCCATACAAAAGAATGACGGTTTCATTTACCATTTGATTGAAGAGAAAATAGATAAAGGATATAACCTAAACATAATAAAATCTTAGTATATTTTGGATAATTATTTTATTATATCAAAGTGGTTATAAGAGTTTTGATGGTGGTAAAAGAACAAATGAAACTAAAACATTCGATTAAAAGCTATACCTCTTTTTCGAACAACCACTTTTGATTTATACCTTAAGCCCTCTATGGTTGTTATTATTCCCAAAATAATACCTCTATATTGTGGTTAGGGATGTTGGAGATATTTTTTGGATTTATTGGATGAATTAGATTTATCAAAAGTTTTGAGTAAGAGAGGAGATGAGGTTCCCATTTATAAGTGAGGGAAAGGACACACTTTGAATTACTTAAAATATTAAGTAATATATATCATAATCATGTCAAGTAGAACCAAGGCCCCTGATATAAGAATATGAGGTGTGATAGGGAATATATAAACTCAATCAATAATATTTGATACATTTTGGATACACTAAGGATTATTTCCTAGTTAAACCAATTTAAACTCATTTTAATATTAAACATAACAATTTAACTTTTTACCATAATATCTTAATTATATGACCAAAAAATATGACTTTAAAAAAAATAATGATTCAAAAAAAATAATCAATTTTATTATATTCAATTTATAATGGTGTCATAAATTACTTTTAATATATGAACACAAAACCTATGGAAAGTAGTTTTTATGAAAATACTTGATTTAAGAGTAAAAATAATTTTAAATCGAAATCATATAATAAATTGGTTTAAATTATTTTATTTTACTTTTGGATCAATATAAAACTAAATGGAATCTTCTTACCAAACCATTAAATGAAAAGAAAAAAAATAGTTTTTAATATGAATAAAATTTAACTTATATTCACAAATGTCAAGATTGGGTTACCAAATTCAAAATAATGTTTTAAAATAAATTATATAAATCCCTAAACATATATTTAGTCTATAAACACCCATAAAATGGGATAAAGTAATTTTTAATATAGATTTTAAAGCTTTACCCCATAGTTTTAACCAAGTTTTACATGATTTATCTTTATTTTGCTGAAAAATATTTACAATGGTTCCTATTAATTATAAAAAAAAATTACCCAATTAAATTATATTGTTTATGATTATTAAAAATATTAAATCCATTTTATCAAATTCAAATTACTTAAGTGGCATTAATTAATTTAAAATTAAACTTACAAAATGTGACGAAGAGAGGTCTTCGAGAAAAAAAATATTTCTTCTTAAGTATAGAATTTTATAAAATGAAAATAAAGCTTAAAATCGATTACGGTTATCATAATTATATTATTAATAATATAAATATACTAAATATACTTTTAAAATTTTAAAAAAAAATGAACTTTCTAAATTCTTGAAATGAAAATATAATTTTCAATAAAAATTTATATTTTTCACTATTTAACAAAAATCAATCATTTTAGAAAAACCCCTAAAATTCATCATGTGATAATTTTTATATGATGAGTTAAAAATAAATTCATTTTTTATAAATAAAATTCATAAATTAATAAATTAATCTTTTAAATGAATCCATATCACACTTGGAAAAATAGTTTAGTTAAAATAATAACTATTTTTTTCATTTAAAACCATACACTTGTTTTATACCTTGATAAAATTACTTAAGAAAAATCATATATATATATACATATTAGTAAAATAAATTTACACTTATAAAATATCTAATAATAACATAATTCCTTAAATAGATTAAAATACAAATCTTGTTAAGGGGATATATTTATCCTTTAAATAAAACATGTTTTAAGACCTAAAGTAAACATTATAATCTTAAATTTAAATTGAGTATATTAGTTTATTAAATGATATAATCTATGAATTTAAATATATATATATATATATATATATATATTAAGGAAGATAGAAGTAGGGAAGCACATAGGCTAGCAGTAGGTCTTGTGTCATTATGTCCATTCAATCATGGGTTCAAACCACATGGCATTCCCTAAAGAGATGGGTTATATAAAATATTATGGGCTACCATTTTTATATATAAAGATACATTTTAAGAAATAAAATTCTACTATACTTCAAAAAAAATATTTTTTTGAAGAAAATATTCCAAAGAAATTTATTTAGGTGATAAATATGTGTATAAATCCTTAGTTTTGAAAGAAATATATTCATTTAACCTTAAATTTTATATTCTAAAAAATTATAAAAATTGTCATTGGAAAACATGGGATATTACATTCTCCCCCCCTAGAAAAATTGAATCCCCATAATTTTATCTTCAGTCCAATAAAAATGGGTTTATGAAGTTCAAAAACATTTTTAAAATCCATTTCAAAGTGTAAAAGAGGACATCAAAAATCATGATATTCTATTTATTCCCCAATAGAAAAAAAAATTAAAGGATATAAATGTGGACTGGAAGATAAAAAAATACAAAATTATTAACCAATACATTTTCAAATTTTTGAATGGTTTAAAGGAAACTCACATTGGAAATGTAACCCTTGTCTTAAATAATTTTAATCAAAAGAAAAATCATTTATAAATAAGAAAAGTAAATGTCAATAAAATATATTCATATTGTAGGGTAAATGTTTCTTATTAGAATATATTCAAATAATAGGGTTCATGACTTCTGGTTCACGCCCAAATTTACCCAAGAGAAGAAGGGTAGAACGGTCCTTGTAGTGTAGCTTGGGTTGTCGATTCCACAGAGACCTAAGAAGATACCTAAGATACATAACCTAAGGGATGGATGTTTGGCTATGAAGTGGCCAACTTGGATTGATTTTGGATGGGTTTTAAAGATATCTAAAAGATTTAAGTGGATTCAATTTAAAAGAATGAGTTGATCCTAGGTTATCACTCGGGGTGGATTGGACGTATTTTCTTTTTAATGATTTCAATTTCTTAAATTTGAGATGGGTTCATTTAAGGAGATAAAACAACATCATCACTTACTAGTTTAATGCCTACAACCTCTAATACTAATCACCTATACACTTGAAGGATCAAAATTTTGAGCACTTCAAGGTAAAGGATCGTATTAGTACTTGAAGTGTGTGGCCTTAAATTCAACAAGGACGATGGAGTTTAAAAATCATCAAATAAAAATCCCAATTAAAGAAGTGATTATACATTAATTAGGTGATAAATAACATCCAATACAGCCCCTTGCTACTCCCTTGTATCAACCCATAAGTGGGTTATCCCTCCATTGATCCCATGGTTTCAATGGAAGCGGAAAGTAGACTCATAAGGGAGGAAATGGAGAAGTAAAGAAAACAACAAAAATAAAATGATCACTCCACCGTTGTGTGAATAATTTCACAAGGGTTGGTGTGAATAAATTCACACCTTGATCCAACGGTATCAAAGTGATATTAAGAACAACAGAATAAGAGTAGAAGAAGAACTTTTATTAATAAACTAAAGTGAATTGAACAACTTACATGTGAAAGACAAAATTGAGGCAACAAAAATGCAGCATAACATTACAATTGAACAAAGCATCCAAGATCCTCAACTCCTTCACCACCACTGCCTTAAATAGTCATTTTGGGAGCCTTGGGTCGAGCCTTCAACAGTACAAGTCATCCCACTTGAGTATGGTAGGCCTAGGGTGGTGGAAAGTCTGTGGAATTTGGAATTTTCCACATTTGACCCGAGGTGGCATCCAGATTTCATCTACCGAACAGACTCGTTTGGATGACCTTTTAGATGGCCGAATCAGGGTGGGTCATAGAAGAAGAAAATGGATATCCGGATGTCTTCTAACTACCTGTAAAATTTGGGCCCATTTGGAGTTGTGTATTCCGAGATATGATCAAATTGGTGGACTGTTTTTCTAGGCCGCAGAATCTGGCCCAGAATTTTATCTCTAACTTGGGCCGCCTAAATGACCAACATGGAGGCCGAATTAGCATTAACTCCTGAAGAGTGATTTGTTCCTGTACATGTCTTCTATCATCCCACGAAATTTGGGATTAATTGGGCCTGTATGTTGGGACCCACAGTCTCATCAGTGGGCTGGTGTCCAATCTGACTTCTCCAGAATTGCTTCCTTTCATTGCCAAATATCTCCATCATCCTCCATGAATTCTCCATTGATCCCTGAATCAAACATGTTCATATTTAAGTGTAGATCAATTTCCAAAAATATCAAATTAAAATATGTAAAATTAAATTCCTTAAAATCAGATGAATCATTGGGTACTTAAATGATGTTCAAAAATGTACCACATAATAGTGCATTTTAAGAAGGTATTACAATCATAATGTGAAATGGTGTTCAAAGTGTAAAATGCACTAAAATGGTGTTTATGAATAACAAAGAACATGAAAATTAAGTATATTAACAATGAATATTAGCCTCATTTAGTGGCTAATCACACCCCCCCAACTTGAGTTTTGCTAGTCCCGAGCAAAATATATCTCATCAAAAATGAAATTCGAATTCCCTTTTCCAAAAACATTTTAATACACAATGATCACCAAAAAACCTTATACCAAACAATCATGAAACCCATCAAAATATTTTAATACGAGATAGTTTCATAAGCAGATCTCAATCCCAAGCCCATTCCTTTGATCAAATCCATCATCATACTTCATCCAACTCAATTAGGTGTAATGATGTGTTGTGAACACAATAGATATGGGGGTTCATTTTCATTCAAGGGGGAAATCATGGAAGCGCTAGGTGGAATCACATTTAATCCTAATATGAGTATTCTTCATTCATCTTTTTTTTTATTTTTATTTTTTTCAATATTGCTATAGTAATTGAGATTGCAATTAATCAAATTAACCCATGTAGAAAGACTTTGCCGATGACTCCCAGACTCAAAGGCCTTAGGGCACCAAGTGAAGCTCACATACTCGGGCATCGTCTCGAGTTAACTTAATCAAAAACAAAGTCATATTACCATAAATAGAGATAGATTGAAAAACTCAGGGCTAGACAACTCTGGAGTCACGATCCCCAAGTGCCGAAAGCCTTGCATTTTATCAATCCATTGCTCTACACGCAAATTTTTATTTTTATTTTTTATTTTTTATTTTTTAATAATTTTTTTTTTTAATAATTTTTTTTTTTTTGAATACTCATATTATTCATAAAAATAAAACCATCCTATGCTATTTATTATGGGACCCCAAAAATTCAAATTAGTACCCCACAGTCTAGAGGACGTGCATTGTGGCATTTTTTTTATTTGGATGAAAATATAAATGATGAAATATCACATTGGACAGCCACACTTTCCAAAATCTATGCTCATGAGATTATACAAGGATTAAAATCAGAATCAGGGCATGCTAAATTATTTGATATTCAGTTTCAAAGTGTGCAATGTGTATTACCATGTTCAAAGTTAAAGGAATTTTTCCTTCCATTTACTTTTTTTTTCAAATCATTCAATTTTTGTTTTTGACACAAAAGCTTTTTTTTTATTTTATCTCCCCCCCAACTTAAAACAACACTGTCCCCAGTGTTTGAAGAAATGAAAAATTAGGAGTAGAGGAAGGGAATAAAAATTTAAAAAGGAAATTGAAAATGAGGATTATGGAATGAAGTCACCTGGTGGTTGAAGTTTGAAGTTCTTGCCGCTCGAATTTATTCCTTTGATATCCATGTCGCTTGCAAAGTTCCCTAGTGGAAAAAGGAAAAAACAAAACAAACAAACAAAACAAACAAAAACAAAAAATATATATATATATATTTATATAATAAAGGAAGTAAAATATAAGAATATATATAAAAATTATAGAATAAGGTAGCACAAGAAGCCGCAGGTCAGTGGTAAGCGCGCGCCCCTGTCTCCCTTCGGTCCCGGGTTCGAGTCCCCGCGGCTTCGCCGGTTGTGACGGGGTTTGCCCCACGGCCTATGGCGTGGACTTTTTTTTTGTATTATTATATTTTTTTTAACCCATTGAATAATAAAAACAAAATAAACTGATGATACATTGTCTTCTTTTTAAATTTCTGGGTAAGGTATTACTCAAGGATCACACCACGTGACACGGATGAATATTGTGCTCCTCTTTCGTACCCATCCATACTCATAATAGAAGAACAGGTCAAAAGTCTATTTTTTTTATTTTTAAATATAAAAATGATTAAGTAATCTTATTTGAAAAATAAAGATGATTCAGAAATATTAGAAACATAAAAACCACGGGTTGCCTCCCGTGCAGCGCTTTGTTTAACGTCGTTAGCTCGACTTAAACCCCTTATTGATTAATTGTTGTTTTTTTTCATCAAAGGTAGGTTCACTCAGGTCTTCATCAACTTCATGTTTTTGGAATGGTTCTATGAATGGTTTGACTCTATGACCATTAACTTTAAATATTTGACCATTGGTGGGATCTTGAATTTCAACAGCCCCATTGGGGTACACCTTATGCACTATGTATGGACCGGACCATCTAGACCTCAACTTTCCCGGGTGAAAATGAAGTTTAGAACTATACAAAAGCACAGGTTTCCCTGGTTCAATGTGTTTAGTTTTAAGATTCCTAGACTGGTAGGCTTGAACTCTAGCTTTATTGATCCTTGAATTTTCATAAGCCTCCATCCTAAGTTCCTCAAGCTCGTTTAGATCCAATTTCTTCTTTATTCCGGCCAAAGAAATGTCAAAGTTCATTTTTTTGATTGCCCAAAAGGCCTTATGCTCAATCTCCACTGGCAAATGGCATGCTTTACCATAAACCAACCTATATGGGGACATTCCTAGGATAGTTTTAAATGTTGTTCGATATGCCCAAAGAGCATCTAAGAGTTTGCTCGACCAATCTTTCCTAGATGGATTAACAGTTTTCTCAAGAATTTGTTTGATTTCTCGATTGGCTAACTCAGCTTGACCATTGGTTTGTGGGTGGTAAGCGGTGGACACTTTGTGAGAAATTCCATACTTCTCCATGAGCGATGAGAATGGGCGATTGCAGAAATGAGTTCCACGATCACTAATGATAGCCCTAGGAATCCCAAATCTAGAGAAGATGTTTTCTTTAAGGAATCTAATCACAGTTTGATGGTCATTGGATTTTGTAGGAATGGCCTCAACCCATTTTGAGACATAATCGACAGCCAAGAGAATGTAAAGATATCCCCTAGAGTTTGGGAAGGGACCCATGAAATCAATTCCCCAACAGTCAAAGATTTCAACCACTAATATTGGAGTGAGAGGCATTTGATTCCTTTTTGTGATGGACCCTACTTGTTGACACCTAGGACAGCTTTGACAAAATGTGTAGGAGTCCCTTGAGAGGGTGGGCCAAAAGAGACCACATTGAAGAACCTTGGCAGAAGTTTTCTTAGAGGAAAAATGACCTCCACAAGCCTCACTATGATAGAACATTAGGATGGACTCTTGTTCGGATTCTGGCACACACCTCCTAATAACTTGGTCAGGACAGAACTTATATAGGTATGGATCATCAAACACATAATGCTTGACATCAGAAAGAAATTTTCTTCTAGCTTGGGTCCCTAAGAATTTTGGAATGACCCCTGAAACTAAGAAGTTGGCTATGTCAGCATACCAAGGGCAATCACTCACAGAATAGAGGTTCTCATCGGGAAATGAATCAGACACAGAAAGGTGATGTGATTTGTCCTTGAATTCCAACCTAGAGAGGTGATCAGCTACAACATTCTCGACACCTTTTTTATTCTTAATGGTTAAATCGAACTCTTGAAGAAGAAGGACTCACCTAATCAATCTAGCCTTTGCATCTTGTTTTTGGAAGAGATATTTTAGAGCTGAATGGTCGGTGAATACAATGATGGGTGATCCTAAGAGGTAGGACCTGAATTTCTCTAAGGCAAACACAACAGCAAGTAACTCCTTTTCAGTGGTGGTGTAATTGATTTGGGCATCATTTAAGGATTTGCTTGCATAAGAAATGACATATGGAGTTTTATCACACCGTTGTCCTAACACAGCTCCTACAGCAAAGTCACTGGCATCACACATGAGTTCGAAAGGAAGGTCCCAGTTTGGAGATTTCATAATGGGAGGAGAGGTGAGAGCGGATTTAAGGGTTGAAAATGAACCCTCACAGCTTTCTGTCCAAACAAATAGAGCATCCTTTACTAGGAGAGCACAAAGAGGGCGAGAGATTGAACTAAAGTCCTTAATGAATCTTCTATAGAAACCAGCATGTCCTAAGAAGGACCTCACTTCCTTAACAGTTCTGGGTGATGGAAGGTGACGAATGATGTCAACCTTTGCTTTATCAACTTCAATTCCCCTACCCGAGACTATATGGCCAAGGACTAACCCCTCTTTTACCATGAAATGGCATTTTTCCCAGTTTAGGACCAGATTCTTTTCTTCACATCTTGACAAAACTCTCTCCACATTCCTAAGACATCCCTCAAATGTATCCCCAAAGACAGAGAAGTCATCCATGAAGACCTCTAGAAAATACCCTACCATATCTGAGAAGATTCCCATCATGCACCGCTGGAAGGTTCCAGGGGAATTGCATAACCCGAACGGAATGCGTTTAAAGGCAAAGGTACCGAAAGGACATGTGAATGTAGTCTTCCCTTGATCCTCTAGGGAGACCTCAATTTGATTGTAACCTGAGTACCCATCTAGAAAGCAATAGAATTGATGACCCGCCACTCGCTCGAGGCCTTGATCAATAAAGGGCAAGGGAAAATGGTCCTTCTTGGTACAAGAGTTGAGCTTCCTATAGTCAATACAGACTCTCCAGCCACTACTCACCCTAGTTGGAAGAATTTCCCCATCCTTATTAGTGATCACAGTGATTCCAGCTTTCTTTGGGACAACTTGAATTGGGCTTACCCACTCACTCTCAGCTATGGGGTAGATGATACCAGCTTTCAACAACTTAAGAAGTTCTTTCCTTACCACATCCATAAGATTTGGATTGAGTATCCTCTGAGGTTGACGACATGGTTTGGATTCAGATTCAAGAGTAATCCTATGAGTTCCAATAAGTGGGCTAATCCCAGGAATATCAGACAGGGTCCAACCAATGGCTTTCTTGTGTTTCCTAAGGACATCTAGAAGCATCCTCTCATGATTGGCTTCAAGAGAAGAAGAAATTACAATAGGATGTGTTTGATTTTCCTCTAGGAAGGCATACTTTAGTGCAGCAGGAAGTTCCTTCAATTCAAGATCAGTTTGGTTCAAAATTTCAGCAGAAGATTGTGACATTGGATCAAGATCAATTTCTTTTTTTAGAGGTTCAGATAGGATTGATTCCTCACATGTAGAGGTTTCAGCTACTAGATTGGCTTGATCAGATTTAGGGAAGGAATTTAGAGGGGTCTCTATGAAATTGGTTTCTTGAAAGGTTTCACTGATTGTTGGACCTAAGACTTCATCATAAGAGCAATTTGAAAATGATTCAAGCCAAGGAGATAAACTTCCTTCATATGAACAAATGAAATCAATCTCATCCTGACTTAAACATTCATCAAATATTCCTTGATGTTCCATGGATTCATTATCAATGCTTCCTATCATGTTTACTTCATGAATATCCTCGTCGTCCCCTATTTGTGAGCTTGCATTATAGATGTTCAGGTCTAGACTCATGTTCCCAAAGGTGATGGTCATGTTCCCATTTCGGACTCGAATAACAGAGTTGATTGTTGCAAGGAAAGGACGACCAAGGATGATTGGGGTTTTTTCCTTATTTCCTAAGTTTGGATGGTTGTCAAGGACAATGAAATCAGCAGGGTAGATGAAGTTTTCAACCTTTACCAGAACATCCTTTAAAATCCCCTTTGGAACCCTAATGCTACGATCAGCAAGTTGAAGTGTGACAGATGTGGGTTGGAGTTCTTCTAGGCCTAACTGGCAGTACACAGCATATGGGATGAGATTGACACTAGCACCTAGGTCACACAAGTCTTTGACAACTTTTCTTTCTCCTAGTTCAACATTGATGTAAGGGCAACCTGGGTCTTTCAACTTAGGAGGAATTGTACCTTGAATGGTGGTACTCACATTAGCAGCCAAAAGGACTTGGTTTTTATGTGAAAATTTTCTTTTAAAAGTGCACAAGTCCTTAAGGTACTTTGAGTAGGAAGGTATAGTTTAGATGGCATCGAGAAGGGGTATGTTCAACTTGACTTGTGAAAATATTTCCCTCAATGTTTCACTCAGTTCAGGTTTGGGTTTCCCCCTCATGCGTTGGGGAAATGGTGCAGGTTGTGGGGTTGTTTGTTGAAGAGTTGTTTCTTTCACATTGTTATCAGTTTCCTCAGTTTGATCTTGTGGTTCACTTGAATTCTCATCCAAGTTTGAATCTTCAGGTGGGTTCTGAATTAGTTGTTCAGGTTTCTCAATTGATTTCCCACTTCTTAAAACAGTCACAGCCTTTAGTTGTTCATGAGTTGTTTGAGCACAACTTGACTCTCCCCTTGAAGTTGAGGACGGCACCGCCTGAGTGGGCATGGGTGTCTTTCCAGTTTTGATGGTTTGAAGTTCTTGTTTTAGGGAAGATACTTCTGAGTTCATCCTCTCCATTTGTTTGCACAGTTGTTCTAGTAGGCTTTGTGGAATAGTTTGGGTTGGTGCTTGAGTAGGTTGGTTTATCCCAGGGGGATATTTTGGAGGTGGTATGGTTTGTTGAAAATGGACCGGTGGTTGTTGGTATTGGATAGGTTGGGTTTGGAACTGGTTATGGGTTTGGTAGTTCTTATGGGGGTAAGAATTTTGTCCCTGTGGTTGGCTAGGTTGTTGGTTATCTTTCCAGCGGAAGCCTAGGTGGTCGTTATACCTTGGGTTGAAGGTGTTTTGGTATTGAGGCTTTTGAAAGTTTAGGGCATTGACTTCCACTGGGGGTCCTCCTAGAAGAACATCCTTGATGGATGGAATGGTTGGGCAGTTGTCTGTTTTATGGTCATGTTTGTCACAAATTGTGCAAACAAGGTCTACATTTTGGATTTCATGGACTTTCCTAAGGTCTATCTCTTCAACCTTCCTAGAGAGTGCTGCGAGTTTAGCCCTAAGGCTTTCCTCTTCTCTAAGTGTATGAATTCCAGTGGTTCTTTGTGGCTTTTCAGAATAAGGTGAAGTTCCCCAAGTTTGGTTTTGTTCAGCCAGACTTTCGAGATACTCATAAGCATCATTTGGGGCCTTGTTTTTAAAGGTTCCATTACACATCATGTCAATGAACTGTTTGTTCCCCGGACCCAACCCTTCATAGAAAATTCTCACTTGTTCAGGTATGGAAAACCCATGGTGTGGAACCATGTTTAGGGTGTCTTTGAACCTCTCCCATGTTTCATAGAATGACTCTCCCTCTTTTTCAAAAAAGTTTTGGATGCTCTTTTTAAGTGCGATTGTTTTGTGATGAGGGAAGTATTTTTTGTAGAATTCTCTTTGCAGTTGGTCCCAAGAGTGGATTGATGCAGGTCTCAAGTTGTTTAGCCAATTTTTAGCTCGATCCTTTAATGAAAAAGGAAATAGCCTCATCTTAGCGGATTCTAGTTGATGTGGGGGACACATGGTTTCAACAATGTCGTTGAACTCTTTGACATGAAGGTATGGCATTTCTGACTCCATCCCATGAAAGGTTGGAAGGTGGTTTAGGACATGGGGTTTGAATATGTAGTTGGTGTCTCCTATGGAATTGTGTCTAATGCATGAGGGGGCATTGGTCCAAGCTGGAGTGAGGTAGTCGTTCATGGTTTGATCAACTACATTCCCTAAGTTTGGAACTTCTTGGTTTTGGTTTCCCATTTGATTCCCCCCAGGATTTACAATTTGATTTTGTGGATGACCCTCCATTGGACTTGTTTCAAGTTCTGACTTTAGGATTTCAAGAATATTTGAATCTGATTTAAACAATACCTTAGGTGCACTTGACTCCCCTATCCTAGGACTTTCCACCCTAACTAGTCTGTTTGAGAAATCGCGGGTGTAGGCGGACATGCGCCAAAAAAAACGAGAAAGGGACAAGATAAGAGATCTTGGGTGAGAGTAGAAGAATGGAGGTGAGGAAAGAAGGTTTTTTTTTGGATCTAAGGTACTTACTTGGTCCCCGGAAACGGCGCCAAAATTTGGTTCACGCCCAAATTTACCCAAGAGAAGAAGGGTAGAACGGTCCTTGTAGTGTAGCTTGGGTTGTCGATTCCACAGAGACCTAAGAAGATACCTAAGATACACAACCTAAGGGATGGATGTTTGGCTATGAAGTGGCCAACTTGGATTGATTTTGGATGGGTTTTAAAGATATCTAAAAGATTTAAGTGGATTCAATTTAAAAGAATGAGTTGATCCTAGGTTATCACTCGGGGTGGATTGGACGTATTTTCTTTTTAATGATTTCAATTTCTTAAATTTGAGATGGGTTCATTTAAGGAGATAAAACAACATCATCACTTACTGGTTTAATGCCTACACCCTCTAATACTAATCACCTATACACTTGAAGGATCAAAGTTTTGAGCACTTCAAGGTAAAGGATCGTATTAGTACTTGAAGTGTGTGGCCTTAAATTCAACAAGGACGATGGAGTTTAAAAATCATCAAATAAAAATCTCAATTAAAGAAGTGATTATAAATTAATTAGGTGATAAATAACATACAATACAGCCCCTTGCTACTCCCTTGGATCAACCCATAAGTGGGTTAGCCCTCCATTGATCCCATGGTTTCAATGGAAGCGGAAAGTAGACTCATAAGGGATGAAATGGAGAAGTAAAGAAAACAACAAAAATAAAATGATCACTCCACCGTTGTGTGAATAATTTCACAAGGGTTGGTGTGAATAAATTCACACCTTGATCCAATGGTATCAAAGTGATATTAAGAACAACATAATAAGAGTAGAAGAAGAACTTTTATTAATAAACTAAAGTGAATTGAACAACTTACATGTGAAAGACAAAATTGAGGCAACAAAAATGCAGCATAACATTACAATTGAACAAAGCATCCAAGATCCTCAACTCCTTCACCACCACTGCCTTAAATAGGCATTTTGGGAGCCTTGGGTCGAGCCTTCAACAGTACAAGTCATCCCACTTGAGTATGGTAGGCCTAGGGTGGTGGAAAGTTTGTGGAATTTGGAATTTTCCACATTTGACCCGAGGTGGCATCCAGATTTCATCCACCGAACAGACGCGTTTGGATGACCTTCTAGATGGCCGAATCAGGGTGGGCCATAGAAGAAGAAAATGGAGCTCCGGATGTCTGCTAACCACCTGTAAAATTTGGGCCCATTTGGAGTTGTGTATTCCGAGATATGATCAAATTGGTGGACTGTTTTTCTGGGCCGCAGAATCTGGCCCAGAATTTTATCTCTAACTTGGGCCGCCTAAATGACCAACATGGAGGCCGAATTAGCATTAACTCCTGAAGAGTGATTTGTTCCTGTACATGTCTTCTATCATCCCACGAAATTTGGGATTAATTGGGCCTGTATGTTGGGCCCCACAGTTTCATCAGTGGGCTGGTGTCCAATCTGACTTCTCCAGAATTGCTTCCTTTCATTGCCAAATATCTCCATCATCCTCCATGAATTCTCCATTGATCCCTGAATCAAACATGTTCATATTTAAGTGTAGATCAATTTCCAAAAATATCAAATTAAAATATGTAAAATTAAATTCCTTAAAATCAGATGAATCATTGGGTACTTAAATGATGTTCAAAAATGTACCACATAATAGTGCATTTTAAGAAGGTATTACAATCATAATGTGAAATGGTGTTCAAAGTGTAAAATGCACTAAAATGGTGTTTATGAATAACAAAGAACATGAAAATTAAGTATATTAACAATGAATATTAGCCTCATTTAGTGGCTAATCAACTTCATAAAAGGATGTTTAATCAATATGATTAGTAAACTATAAAGTTGTATCAGAGGAGAAGAGGCCATCAATTCATCTTAATAGATTATACTAGAATAATATTTATTTTTATTGATAGTTAAGTGAAAAAAAAATTATACCTTAAATCTAGACATCAAGGTATTCTTTAATTTTTTATATCCCATTTATCCTGCATATGGATTTCCATATCTATAGAAAAGTAATAGTTAATTCCATAGTGATATTTCCCTTATTGAATGATATGGATAGTTTTGATTTTGAAATAAAATAAATGAGATACCCAGATCCATACAAATTTCAGACAAATTAAATGGTTTTATATTGATAAATTAGTTTATTTTAGGTGTTTTGTACATTCAAAAAGATTTCAAAATCATTTGGACAAGATTTTTTAATTATATTGATGATTAAATCATCTAAAAGGGATAAAAAGGTTGTGTGAGATATATTTCCTTCCATCTTTATAAATGAGATTTAATATATTGAAAAGAAAAGCATTAAAAATGAAATGAATTATTTCATGTTAAAATTAAAATGGTCCTTGTGAGTAAAGACAATACCAATATAAAATCTATAATACTTTAACCTTCAAATCATTTATACAATGGTCGGTTATCGTTTTAAATACATTCAAAAATAATAATAATATTTATGCAAACTGATAAGGTTATATGATCCTAAATTATGATCCCAAAACAACATATTAACCCCTAGAGTGTTATATATCTTTTACTAATACACTTCAAATAGTATCATGACCACTAAAGTTATATAAATCTTCCATTTTATACCAACTGTAAGGACTTGGCCTTAATAAAATATAGTCTTGATCTTTAGACAAGAATTCACTTTCTTGCATTTTGAGGATCTTTATGGTATATTTTTTTAGATAATTAGATCATAACTCTTGAATAAAAAATTATACATTATAAAGTGGACAATTCCACTTAGCATCCATTTTTATCACAATATAAAACTTTTAAAAAGATTCATGTTTTCTTTTCATGAAAAATATTCATTAAATTAAACATGACTTCTTATTTATCCTTATTCATCCTTATACCTTTTGGAAAAAATTTAAAAATGTGGTATGGAAACAATAAGCTTATTATGGGATATAAAAGAAATGAATCTTTTAGTCTAGTGAAAATCATGAAAATCCATATAATGTCTACTTATTTCATGTAATTCTTTGAGCATATAAAATATATCATATCCACATGGAAAACACATTTTTTTCTCAAGGAAAACCTTTAAAACCCATAGAAATAAAATAGAAACCATTTTAGGAAACATAGAACATAGGTATCTTAGTGCATCATATTCATAAATATTATTTACTCATGTCAAAATTAACTAGATCCCAATATAATTCATATGAGAAACCACCCCAGTTAACTCCCTCCTTTTTGACCTTCAATAAAAATAACATTACCCAAGTCTTTGGAGAGCAATATTTGACTCACCCACCTTATAAGCTATATAGGGATCACCTATTTATATAAGATGTATCATGCTCTCCCTTTAATATAATATGTATTAGGCTCACAAGTTTGTATAAGCTATATCAGGCTCAATCATCGTCATCTATAATGATCAAGCACCATGTCATGAATAAAATTTTTTATTCTTTCACCTTTTCATTAAAAACCTCTTCAAAAGCTCTTTTGAACCTGTATACAAAACACTTTCGTATATCTAAATGTTCATTCCTTTTAAAAACCCATTTTAAAAACTAAAATATCTTGAAAAAAGGGAATAATGATTTTATTTTACAAAACATATGATATTGTAAAGAAAACTGAATATAAAATAACGGATGTGGTGGACAAAAAGTCAATCGATGTCATATACTTTAAAATTGAGCATTCCTTTTTCCTTTTTAAAATAAAGTAAAAACATTCTGAAGTTCCAAGGATCGAATAACAACTGAGAAGGGGGGGCAAAATCTGTTGTTAAACTTTTATAAGTTTCAAAACTTTAAGAAACTTAACCATTGCAACCTGTTAAGATTTATTTCTTTATCAACCTTTACCAAGCAACTCAAGCATGTAAGAAAGGTGAAGCAAGAAAGGCACACAAGATTTACAAGGTTCGGCCTCAATAAGAGAACTTACGTCCTTACCATAGCCACTCTCATGGGTCTATGGAAATCCACTATAATAAAGAAGTGAATACAACTTGTGCCAACTCCCGTTAGACACCTTCTATCTCCTGATAGGAAAGATTATACTGACTCCCATCAGTTTACAATGTTTCCTTAAAGAACAAATGTCCAAACACAAGAATAAGAACTTTGTTGAAGCTGCTCCACAAATGCTCACTCCAAATCTTTAGTCCAGTTTTCTTGAATCCGATTTTCTAAAACCGGTCTTCTCAGCAAGGTAATGATGATTCCAATTTCCTTCTGCTAAAAAACTCAAGAAAAACTCCTTCAAGATAATTTTGATCTTCTTAGCAAGGTAAGATGATTCTGATTCTCTTCTTCTCAAATACTCAAGAAATCTTTTTCAAGATAGTAGAAACTTTTCACTTCGAATTCTCCAGTACTCCGCCTTTACCGCATGTATGAAAAAATTGCAAATGAGCGAATGGTCTGAGCACATATTTATAGGCACCTCAGAAAACAAAGGCGGGAAACTTGAAAATCTTTCCTGCTTCCTCAAATTTCAAAAACTCCACAAATCTCTCGCGTTTAATCTTCAATCTTTGACTTTTTCAAATCTCCTTAAATTTCATTGAAATTTACGCAAAGTTAAAATTCGGGTTTTCTTGAACTCTTCATATCTTTCTCAAAATGATAAAGTTGGACCTTGGTTCTGATTTTCTCAGAAACTTGCTCAGAAATCAGGTTCCAAATTGTTCACAAATCAGGTTCCGGTTTTCTCAACATGTTGCTTAGAATTGTCATTTCGGTTTTCTCAACATGCTACTCAGAATTGTCATAAGGTTCTGAATTCAGGTTCCGAACTTTTCTTGATCTTCCTTTGACTTCTTCAACTCTTCAATCTTAGTGATGAACCTTTTCTGTGAGAAACTTTTCTTTCTCTAAGGAACATTTCCTTATCTAAGAAAGTTTGTTGTAGGAAACATTTCCTTGAGCTCAACAACATCTTCAAGTTATAGGATCCGAGTTTCCCAACAACATTCTTAGAAGTAGGATCCAGATAACAGGTTCCGAATTTCTGGTTCAGGAAATAGGTTCCAAATTTCTGGTTTAGGAAACAGGTTCTGGATTTCAGGTTTAGGAAACAGGTTCTGGATTTCTGGTTCAGGAAACAGGTTCTGAATTTCTGGTTCAGGAAATAGGTTCTAGATTTCAAGTTCTGGATTTCAGGTTCAGGAAACAGGTTCCGAATTTCTGGTTCAGTAAAGAGGTTCCGAATTTGTGGTTTAGGAAACAGGTTCCGAATTTCAGGTTTAGGAAACAGGTTCTGAATTTCTGGTTCAGGAAACAGGTTCCAAATTTCTGGTTCAGGAAACGGGTTTCGAATTTCTGGTTCAGGAAACACGTTCTGGATTTCTGGTTCAGGAAACAGGTTCCTGATTTCTTGTTCAGGAAACAGGTTCTGGATTTCTTGTTCAGGAAACAGGTTCCGAATTTCTGGTTCAGGAAACAGGTTCCGAATTTCTGGTTCAGGAAACAGGTTCCGAATTTATGGTTCAGGAAACAGGTTCCGAATTTCTGGTTCAGGAAACAGGTTCTGGATTTCAGGTTCAGGAAACAGGTTCCGGATTTCTGGTTCAGGAAACAGGTTCCGAATTCTGGTTCAGGAAACAGGTTCTGGATTTCAGGTTCAGGAAACAGGTTCCGAATTTCTAGTTCAGGAAACATGTTCCGAATTTCTGGTTCAGGAAACAGGTTCTGAATTTTCTCAGAATTTTGCTTAGTGAAAATCGTCAACCCTCTTCACCATTTCTTCAACAGCTTTTATCATGAAATTTTCCATGATATGTGAGAACTTTAAGATCATCAAAGCATAGTCTGATTTTGTTTAGAAAGTTTGAGACACTTTCTTAACTTCTGACTTCTTATTTTTCAACATCATCCTCTTTAAGAAAATTTTCAGCAACCAACAACTTCAACTTTCTGTAACTAAAAAACATTCTTCAACAAAAATAATAGTTGTCAACAAATGCAAAACTTTTTCAAAACAAAACACTACATAGGTTCTTCACATTCTACATAAAATACATAAAAATATTGCTTTTGAAAAGTTTTGAATGAATGTAAAAAGACATAAAATGTATATCATAATTCATTTACATCAATATGAATACATTTATAAAATAATTTAAAGAATATATACATGGAAGAAAATGATTTATAAGATAAATCTTTAAAATATTTAAAACATGGTATTAAGGTATAGTGTCCCTTATGAATTTCAAAATGTTTGAAACAATGAAACATTATAAAGAAAAAATTTGAATGGATTTGAAAAAATAATAATTTTAAGTAAATCTTAATAAAATAAATCCACAAGGTTGTTCATACACCACAAAAAAAAGTAAACATGTGGTAAAAATAGATCAAGTCCCGATAAAAGGGAATTAAGACTAGAAATACCCCTATTTCAAGTCTAACTCATCACATACATTCTTTATATTTCTAAAAAAATAAAGTTATGTTAATTATTTACCATATTGATTATATTTTTTTAAGTTTATTATTCCTTTTATTTTATTTCTTACCATGCTATATTCAATTACATAACTAGTTAAGTTCTTGTCGGATGTTTTGATGATATTCAGCTCATATGTCCAAAATGAAAACAGTAGGTTGACTATCATTAAAAACGTAATTATTAAATAATATCTAGAATAATAATCATGATATATTTATAATTTTTATACATTAATTATACATCTAAAACCAACCTTGGAAGATGGTGATGAAAAATGAATTATGTTACAATCATGGAGCTAGTAGGTCGTGTGTACGCATGAGTAACAGTCCCACTTTTCATCATACGTGATTAAAAGACAATAAGTATTTATCTTTTTTGAATGATTATTATAACATAAATATCATATTATATATTTAAATACACTTATATATACCATCCTTGTGATGTGGTGATTAAAAATAAATCACATTTCTTCATAGATATTGTAATCTGCACATATGCACGAAGGACATTATCATTTTTCAATAGATGGAAAGGTAAGATAATATAAGATATATTATATTTAAATAATGATAAATATATCATAAATATCATATATATATATATATACATTAAATATGTCATTATAACAGGCCGTAAGATTTTGTGATAAAAAACGAATTGCATCGGTATGTAAGGCGGTATTTCGTCGTACACACGAATGATGGTTTCATTTCTCGTTTTATATTTGAGGAGAATGATAAAGGTTATATCATAAACATAATAACATATAAGTATATGGGATATTCTTATTTTATTATATCAAAAAATTTAAAATTGTTTTAAAAGAGGTATAAGAAGAAATGTAACTAAAACATTCAGTTAAAAGGTATACCTCTTCTTTGGAAAACCTTCTTTGCTTTATACCTTAATCCTTATAAATTTGTTATTATGCCCAAAATAAAACCTCTAATACATTAGTGATTTTTGGGAGAGTTTTGGTGAGGTCTTGGAACAATTATAGTTCTCAAAATGTGCGAGGAAGAGTGGATAGGAGGTTCCCCTTTATAAGTGAGGAAAACGACGGACTTCAAATTACTTAAAAGAAAATCTCAAAAATCACATTTAAACAAGTTTTGGATACATTTTAACCTACCATGATAATATAATTATATAACCAAAAATAAGTGTAATTTTAATCAAATTTTAACATAATGATTTCAAATTTTTAATCCATACTATTTAATTTCTATAGTTTGGAAAAAAATTATGTTTATTATAGGAAAACAAAACGCGTGGAAAATATTTTTTAGGAAAACACTTGATTTATCTATAAAAATCATTTTACCTTGAAATCATGTAATAAATTGGTTTCCAAAATTTCTTTCAGTTGAGTAATAAAAAATAAGTTTTTTAGACTTTTGGAAAAATCCAAAACCGGATGCAATCTTCTAACAATGTCATTAAATTCAAAGACCCAACCAACCAAAGACTTTATTTTATTAAAAGGAAAAAAGCTAAAGAGCTTACACCCCAAGACAATTAAGGGAGTCTGTAATAGTGCAACCCAAGTGCATCAACTCAAACAAAGTCCAAACCCTCAGATGGAAAGGAACCAAGACTAAAAAAAATATAAGACGATCATCCAAAAAAGCTTTTGAAGCCAAAAAGTATGCAACAACATTACCCTCACACCAGATATGAAGGATGGACATCGATCATTCATTATATGCTTGCACCTTCTGATGGAGTACACAATAGGCCAGGGTATGGGACCTTTGCCAAACAAAGCTTTATAAAATTTCAACGAGTCAGCTTCCACTTCCCTGATTGGAATATTCCGTTGTACACAGAGAAAATCCAATGAGAATGTCAGGGGCCTCCGTGTCACGACCCGAACCAACGGGGCTCGAGCCGCGACTCCCCAAGCTCGTCTCCAATAGGCCAGGGGCTGGTGACTAGCGCCGAGTAGGCTATCACATACATGGGAGGCATTAGCCTAAGGTACCTGTACACACGCACCCACAAACACCTCCATGCAACAGTGCAGAGATATAAAACTGAAAAGTAAATGCATGCATACACTATCCCACAACCAGAGTACAACAGAAGTACAAATGGCAAAACAGGGCCCACCAAAAGTAAACTACAAAGCGCGTCCAACCTGCTCTGAAGAAGGGGAACGCTGCCACAAACACCCGCCGGAAAGCTCCTCGGCACAGCTCCGGTAAACACCCCGGTCAAACACGCTCACTAAGCTCTGCCTGCTCCGGATCCTCCTGGGACTCCGTCGAAAGGCTTGTGGTCTGCACAAGACACAAACATGTGCGGACAAAGCCCGTGCAGGGGTGAGTATAAACATACTCAATAGTCCGCTCATCCCAGCCAGAGGGAACTCAGACGAGAGAGAAACTCCATCTCGTGACCATCCTCGGCTAAACACAACTAGTCAACTCAGCTCAGGTGTATGCCCATACATACACCTTGAACAATCCAAATATACTCAGCTCACGCCACAAAGCCACAAGAGGTACCGACCTTGTCACCAGCAACTGTCCACAACCCGAAGAGTATACCACACGATCACAGTCATCCCAGATGACACTCATCCGAGAGATACACTCAATCGGGTTTCTCACAAACCTCTCAGACGCTCACCCGAGAGATCACGCTCGTCGGTTTGCATCACTGAGGAAACCTCGCGGAAACAACAGAACCACCAAACTCCTCGAATAGGGGATCGCTCCTAGGGTCCGCTAGGGGATACCAGAACCCACTCCGGTATACGTAACTCATAGATAGGGGATCACTCCCAGGGTCCACTGGGGGATACCACGACCCGATCTGGCATACGTAGTTCTCACAGATAGGGGATCACACCCAGGATCCGCTAGGGGATACCACAACCCAATCTGGCGCTCGACAGAAGCACATCACTCAGATAGAGGATCATCACCCATATAAAGGTGGTCACGACGATACCGGAACCCTATCTGGTATAACTCGCGATGTAGGGGATCGAACCGACGATGTCGCAACCCTACCGAAACCACGTGCTGGGTAGGGGATCGCATAACCAACGATACCGCAACCCTACTATACACCTCATGCTGAGTAGGGGATCGTAGACCCGACGATACCGCAACCCTACTATACACCTCATGCTGAGTAGGGGATCGTAGACCCGACGATACCGCAACCCTACTATAAACCTGATGCTGAGCAGGGGATCGTATACCCGACGACGCCACAACCCTACTGAGCACGACCCACTACGTATGGGATCATATTCCCGATGATGCCACAAACCCTACGGGGTTAACCTGCTAGATAGGGGATCGTCGCCCGTGAATAAGCGGTCACAGCGATACCAAGAACCCGATCTAGGGAAAAGATGTTAGAGGATCCCGCTCCGGGCCCACCCGAGGGATGCCACAACTCTAACAGTTTAAACATCTCATCGAGAGGATCACAAACCTATACGAAGGTTGTGATGCCACATGAACCCTCGTGGGAACGAACCAAGGGAGTACCATCAACCACTGCTGGTCCAAAACGTCGCTAACCCGAGCGACCCGCAACAACGCCACACTACGCATCTCCAAGGCCAAAACCGAGGCCACCATCGCGATCTACGTGGAAAAAAACGCAGGATAGGCTGTTTACTCGCCCGAAACAGAGCACCGGTGAAAAAGACACTATTCACCATAGCTAGCTCGTGCGGGGCCCACAAAACGATCCCGAAACCCATCGAGCGAACCATATCACGGCGATCCCCTCGAAAAAACAAGCGGAATCGACTACTCGCTCGTCCGAAACGGACACCCGGTGAAAAAGGTATTATTCACCGAATGTCAATTCGGGTGGGGCTCACGCCTCGATTCCGAAACTCATCGAACGGATCGCACCACTGTGATCCTCTCGGAAAAACACACAGGATCGACTAATCATCCGCCAAAATCGAACTCCTGGGGCAAAAGTTGCGTTTCTCCGCAAACGCCAAAACCCGGCCTCGTGGGGCCCGCACCCCGTTCTCAGTCCCAACACCCAGAAATCATCTCAAAAAGTCCGTCGTACCATCAGGGTCTCAACGCCACTGACGGCACGTCAATCGGACGCTCCGGGTAGAAGTTACAACGGCCCGAAGTCGTAAAATAATAAAATATTATTATTTTATTCGACATTTCAAGCCCCCGGGCCAAAAACCCGACTCACAAAATTCTCAAAGTGAGTTCAAAAGGTTCGTCTCGACGCAAGGAACACGTCGCCGCAAACGGCTCGCAAATCAGAGTTACGGTTTGCGAGTTACGGGGGTTTAAAGAACCCCTGGAAAAATCTGGCCGGACCACCGCAGGGTCGCCGGAAACCACCGCGCCGCCGCCGCGGAACTCGCCGGATTCCGCCATGGCCGCCGCGGGTCTCGCCGGAAAACCGGGTTTTCGCCGGAAATCTTCCGGGAGCCACCGGGAGCACCCCGGTGCTCCAAATTCAGATCTGAAAAAAGTTTCGGAAAGCTCAGGACTCGAACTACACAACCCTTATGACGATTTGAAGTAAAACAACGCATAAATGGGGTCCGGGATTTTAAAACTCAAACCGCCTACCTCGCGGGCGAAACGTCAAAGTTTCGGGTGCAGAACGACGCTGACAACTCCCTAAAGCTCGATCTGCTGACGATCGGCGCTGAAAAAGGACTCCCGGAGCTCGATTTGGTGAAGAACAGAGGAGGTGGGGAGGGGTTTGTCCGGCGCTGCACGTAGGAGGTGAGGGAGGGGAGAGGAAATGATTTTTCTTTTTCCTCTTTTTTTATTTAAAAACCTTCATTTAAAACAACACTCCCGACTCCGCTCCCGATGCGGACAAAGGTAAGGTCACCCCTAGGGTAAACGTGCCGTTCTGAACGCAACAACGGACTCGGATTTGCGATCCGACACTCCGTTCAGAAGTTATTCGAGCCGACGCTCATAAATGGACTTTTCCACTTATTTACGAAAAAGCCCCTAGTGGCGTTTTCCACCGCAGTCTCGCGCCCGCAAAGTTTACACCTCTTCTAGGGTAAACGGCACGTTCCGAACGCAATCGTGCCCTCAGATTCTCGTTCTGAGCTACCGTTTAGAAGATATCACACCCCCGCCACGTGCATAGTATAAAAATACTTAATATTTTTATAAAATTAATCCCAGACACACCGGGCCTCGGAATCGCACGCCGTCTTCGCGCCTAATTCTGGAATTACTCGTAAAAATATTCCAAAGTCTGACAGAGCCAAAAACCCGAATCGCTACACTCCGCTTGAAGAGGATCACCACTACCGAAGGAAGAAGAAAAATCCGCCACAACAGAGCCATTGGGATCTCTTATCACTCCACCCCCATGCATTAATCCCATGCAACACGGTTCATATGTATTTAACGTGTTTCCCATGAGCGAAGTCTTCCATTTGACCCAATTCCCCTGAGCATGTAAAACGATTGAGGTACAAGGGATCAATGGACGGAGGGCCATGATAGAAGGTCCATTCACCACATCCTTACACAACCTGAAGTCCAAAACTAAATTCCGAATTTTAAAAAGGATACCCACAATAGACCCTGTAGAAGACTGATGTCGTCTGTCATTATGGGACAACCAGAGAACCCAACACCCTACTGTGAAAATCAAAGCTCTAGATTTCCTCTCCGGGCTTGGTCTTTCTACACCCTGGAACCACAGCTGGAGAAACAAATCTGCAGAAGAAACAGCGTCTGACCGCCCAGCAAATTGACAGAAAAAATCATAGGTTTCCTTCGCCAATTCACTGTTGAAAAAAAGATGAAACGTGGACTCAAAGTTCGACATCGAGCAACAGTGACATCGAGAAGCCAGGCTGACCCCTCTCCGTTTAGCACTCTCCTCAGTTGGCAAAACATTGTTCCGAACACACCACAATAGGAAAAAGAACTTCAAAGGGATCTCTTTGCACCACAAAAACTCACCCCACAACGATCATGTTCATTAGACAACTCTATATTGTTGAAAAAACTCTTTCTGGATATGATCCAATGTGGTATTGATGAGGAGGGGATGAGCACAAGCTTCTCTGAAACTGATATCAGGAGATGGGCAGTGCGGGAACCCAAGAAAAGTTCAAACCCAGTTCTGGAACCAATAGCTCAGCTCACAGGTACCAATAATCCACCGAGTATGTTGCTAAAGGACATGTAGAAAAGGCAATACCATCTTCTGAATTCTGGATGGCTTGCATCTAGAATGAGACCCATCAATGCCATAAGTACATTTCATATACTTTCCCCATAATGATCTCCCCTCAATAATCTGCCAAGCCAATTTGGCATGAAGTCCAGCTATGGTTCCAGAAAAACTCCAAAGGTTAATACCACCTTCACTAATCGGTTTGGCCAATCTGCTCCAAGAAGCCCAGAAAATACTTATCATTCAAACGTCCATCCCATAAGAAAGAAATTAGAATTTTCTATATGTTATCAATCACCTTCTTCGCGGGCAAAATATGAATAGGTATAGATGATAAAACATAAATAATCAAAGAGATTCTCCCCCCAAAAGATAAAAACCTATTTTTCCAATAAAGAATACAGCCCACAATCTTCTCAACCACCGAATCAAAATGCTTAATAAGAAAAGGGTGAGGAGACACAGGAACCCCCAGGTAGTTTATAGGAAAGTCACCTTTCTTCATGCCAAGGATTGATTCCAACACCCTTATTCCCCTCTCTGAGCTTTTATTTGGAACGAAGAAATTGCTTTTCTCTCGGTTAACAACATGGCCACTCCAATTGTAATAAACATCTAGAACTTCATTAATCCCCTGAATTGATCTTCTACTACCATTAGAAAAGAGGATAGTGTCATCCGTGAACGTGAGATGAGATACCTCCCCTCAAATTCTTATTACGAAAGGGAGTAACCTTTCCTACCTCAATGCAATGATTAAAATACCTGCTAAGGGAGTCTTGAGCAATGATAAACAACGAGTGGGAGAGGGGATCTCCTTGCCTAAAACCTCTTACATCTTTGAAAAAACCAAACTTTTTCCCATAAATGAAGTTGACACCCATGGAGAGCTAAAACAATGAAATAGAATATCAATAACCCCCTCAGCAAACCCCATACTTCGAAGAACCCTGATAAGGAAACTCCACTCAACTCTATCATATGCTTTGCTCATATCTGGTTTTATTGCCACATTGCTACCCATAGTCTTTAGATTTGTTGGAGTCTGCATCCCACATCGGACTTGAGGTCCGGTGTGGTCTTTATTATTTATTATAAATACACCCCAAGGGCTCCTTAGGAGACATACCTTGGGGGTTCGGGTCTCTCTTTTATTCCTCTACATGGTATCAGAGGAGGTTTTTTGAACCCCCAATCCCACCCTCCCTATTTTTTTTTTCCCTTTAGGGTTTCCCGTCCGGGGGGCGGCGGCCTCAAGGCCCCGTAGGGTTACCGCCGCCGCCCCTCCGCCTCTGCCCCGCCCAGCCGCCCCTTCTCCGGCGCTCCCCTCACGGAGGCCCTCTCATCCCGGCGGCCCTCATCCCGGCGTCCCCGGCTCGCCCCGACGTCCCGGCTCCCCGGCTTCCAGGCGGGTCTCCCTTCCCGGCGCGCAGGCTCTCCCCACCAGCGCCCGCTCCTCCTGCGCACTCCTCCTCCCTGCGCGCTCCCGGCTCCCGGCTCGCCCCTGCCGTCGCGCTCGCCCGCTGCTCTCCGGCGTCCAAACCCGACGACCTCGGCGCGACTCTCTGCGCGCGGCCCGCTCCTCCTGCGCGCAAATCCCGTCGCCGCGACTCCCGGCGCACCTCCTCCCGACGGCCCGCCTCTTCCCTGCCGGCTCCCGGTCGCACAGCCCTCCATCGCGCCGGCTCCATTCATCCCCGCGCGACGGCCCCCGCCTTCCCTGCGCGCTCCCGCTGTCCGCTCTCGCTGTCCCTCCCGAGCGCGACCCTCCCGCTTCCAGCAGCCGGCCTCCAGCTCCAGCCGGCGACCCCTCTCCGGCGGCCTCTCCCGTCCCGCTCCCCTCCCGGCGACCTCGCCTGCTGCTGTCCGGCGGCCAGATCCGGACAGCTCCGGCCGAATCCAGCCGGATCTGGTGATTTCCGGCCAGATCCAGGCTACTCCGGCCGGCTCCGGCCTGATCCAGAGATTTCCGGCCAGTTCCGGGCAGTTCCGGACTGTTCCGGCCAGCAACCGGCCTCCACCCGTGCTGGCCGCTCCACGCAGGTGGCCTCCTCCGGCTTCCAGCGCCGCCTCCCGGCCTCCTGCACCCTCGTCGGCCTCCTCCTGCGGCATCCCCGCCTCGCCGGCATCTCCCGGCACCTCCCGGCAGCCGCATCTCTGTCCGCCGGCACGTCCATTCGCTAGCGCAGCAACTCGACCACCTAGGATTTGGGCCCCGTTGGCGCCGCCAGATCCCGCAACACTTCTGCGGAATCCCCGCCTCCCGTCGCCGGCCCCGCAAATACGGTTTTCCCGGTGCTAGTTTGGATTTCCCGGCGTTTCATCGATCGGCCTCACTAGTGCGGCAGTCCTGGCGTTCCGTCAACCGGCCCGGTCTCTGTGTGGTTCATCTGCTGCGTCCGCGACATCATCCATCCATCATCCTGCACAGGAGCTTCGATCGTGAGGGGGAGCAGCAACGTTTGCAGCTTTCTTTTTATTTCGTCATGTTTTGTCATCAAGCTGGGTATGTCCAGCTTGAGGGGGAGTGTTAGCGTCTGTTTTTATTGTTTTTTTTTTCATCATGTGTCCAAGCTAGGTACACCTAGCTTGAGGGGGAGTGTTGGAGTCTGCATCCCACATCGGACTTGAGGTCCGGTGTGGTCTTTATTATTTATTATAAATACACCCCAAGGGCTCCTTAGGAGACATACCTTGGGGGTTCGGGTCTCTCTTTTATTCCTCTACAAGATTGATATCACTAATCACTTTATGAGCTAAAGCAATAGCCTCTTGGATGGACCTTTCTTTCACAAATCCATGTTGCTCCTCATCCACCCAACGAGGAAGAAGAGGGGCAAGCCTTCTATTGAGAACACCAGACGAAACTATTTAAGGAACATTGCATAAGCTTATATGTCGAAATTGATTTAGAGAATAGGGATCTTTAACCTTGGGAACCAAGAAAAATTGTAGCAAATTCCACTCTCAGAATATTACCCCCATGAAAGAAATCCTGCACCCCACTAATCAGACTCCCCTTCACAATATCCCAAGCAGCCCTGTAAAAAGAAAAGGGAAAGAGTTCGGCCCAGGCACGTTGTCGGCCTCCATGTCCCAAACCACCTCACGAATTTCATCCTCCTCGGGAATAGATCTCAACCTATTATTCACATCTCCAGTCACATTATAGGGAATCAAGCCGAAGAGATCTGTAGATCCACTTGGATATCCCCTAGCCATGCTCGGGTTAGGAGACGCCAAAAGGGACCGAAAGAAGGAATCCACCATATGACCAGCAACCTCTCTATCATTAGTATTGGAATCATCTTCCATAATCAGATTGGGGTTCATGGGCCAGAGTCATTCCCTGATACAAGCATGAAAATATCACGTGTTTCTATCACCTTCACGCAGCCACTTCACTCTAGATTGTTTCAGCAACAATTTTGCTAAATAGTCTTTCTTGGATCTCATGGCACCAAAGACTTCATCACCCCAAGCACTTTCCAAGCTCAACTCCATACCTTGGATGTCCCTATTAATTTCTCCAAGCTCTTGATCTCCTGAAGGCCTCCCCTTTATCTAGGAATGAAGCCGACCTTTAAGATTCCTTAGATTATTTTGCAATGACAGCCAGGAGTTACCCCTAGAAGAGAGATCCCAAGAATTCCTCACAATATCCAAAAAATTCAAACTGTCAACCCAGGTGGTTGAAAAATGAATGAAATCATCACTCACACTACTAGTATGCAAGACATGAAGGGGGTAGTGATCCAAGAGACCCCTCACCAAGTGAAAGACTTTGATGACCGGAAAGGAGGAGAGAGCTGCACCATTCACTAGGCTGCGATCAAGCCGACTACAAGACCGACGATTCCCTCACTGATTATTACACGAAGTAAATGGGTCACCAGAAAAACCAGCATCCATCATCCCATTACATTCCAGGAATTCCATAAATTCCTGACTGTCTCTCTTGGGAAAGGTACCACTGCCTTTTTTCTCCTCCGGACTAGCCACAATATTGAAATCACCACCTACCATCCAAGGAGAATATCCTGGATTGAAAGCCAATAAGTCTTCCCAAAGGGACATCCTAGCATGAGAATCAAATTTAGCATAGAAAACTGTAAGAATGAACACACTAACTCCAACCGAAACTCTAATAGTGATAAATTGATCTGACAAAGAGAGCAATTCAACTGAAATCCCTGCCTTCCAGAACAACCAGATATGAGAATTAGAGGGAGAGCCCGAAAGAAATCCCTGCACCCTCAGCCAATGAGCAAAACCATTGATTTTAGAAGAGTCCTGCTTTGCCTCTAACACTGCAATCAAATAAATAGAGTTACTGTAAAACTCATTGGAAATGAAGTCCGATTTTACCCGAGAGCCAAAACCACATGCATTCCAAATAAGCAGATTAATCATCGATAGAGGTGTCTGGCACTGCCCCAGACTCTTGGCCCTGATGGATCTTTGAAAACTAGGACTTGGACTTGGATTTTGATTGCGATCTGATCCGAACTCTATAGGGAGAAACATGAGATTGATAAGCAGGAGAACGCATTTTGAACACCAACGCCTTCGGGGTAGATGGCAAGCAGGCAAACATAGGCATGGATAAAGAACTATCATCCTTCTACAAGGGAGGTAAACTGACCACAGGCAAAGACTCTTGCTGAGGGGAATCTGAAAAATCCCCAGGATCAATTTCCCTGACCATGAGGCAAGGCAAGGAGGGAGAAGCCTGAAAAGAAAAATTAAGCCCTCTGGGCAGCGGTGACAACTGCAGGGGTCGAGACAGGTAAACTACAGGAGGTAAAGAAGGCCTATGACTGTTGCGAGGAACCAAGTCCAAAGAAGAAGAGGCCTCCACCCCCGAAGGACCGCCCACTGAGGAAGAGGAATCTCCCTGATTTGAGGAGGAAGACGGAAGAACGACCCCCTTCCCTCTGTCCCTGATTCCCTACTCTGGCAAGCTAGGAGGTTGCTGGGAAGAACCACTTGCGCCCGAAGAGGGCTTGAGATTGCTGGAATGAACCACATTCTCCTGATCAACCGTCGACTTTCTGGATTTACGACACTCCGGAGATGAGTGTCCTTGCATATGACAGCTCGAGAAAAAATGAGGCGGAGAGGGGAACACCGGAAACTGAGACCAAATGTGCATTCCTTCAACTCTGAGGAGAATCTTAGAAGGGAGAGGGCGAGATAAATCCATCTCAACACAAATCCGAGCGGTCGCCGCATCTTCCAACCAAATAGACCTCTCATCCACGCATAAGAAAGAACCTAAGGAATTCCCAATGCCACTAAGAAAACCCGGATTCATGAAAGGCAGAGGAAAACCTGGAAATGAAACCCACACTATAGCTAGATGGGGATCCTTACCCATGTGAACATCCAATGTCCAATGAAAAATCAAAAACCTCCATCGACCAACCGAACGAGGACTATTACACCATACCGAAACAAAATCCTCCCTCGAACCCAACACGATGCCAAACGATTTGCGGTTTAACACCGAAACCCTAGGAGGAGAGCTCAACCTCCACGAGTTGATGAATCTCTGAAAAATTTGTAGCGGAAGATTATTGATCCCAAATCTCGCAACTAAAGTCCATTGAAGCTGATTCGAAGCTCCATGAAACACAACAGCAGAGATGTCAAAGGCCGGAAAGCCATCCTCAGAACAAGATGAAGATCCCTGGAAACCTTCGATAAATCAACACATTTTTTTTTTTATCAAATTCAATTCATATAATTGATATAATTAAATTTAACGACCTAAAATCGAGCTAAAAAATGAATGTCATATTATGTATTAAAATAAATGTCATATTATGTATTAAATGTCATATTAAAATTAAATGATTCCAATGTTATCTATTAAAAATGAATGTCAATAGAGATGTTGTTTTCTAGAAAATAAATGTCATCTTATGTATTAAAATTTTTTTATACCAAAATCGAGCTAAAAAATGATTCCAATGTTATTTATTGTATTATTAATAATATAAAAAAAATTATTGTTGCTTTTTAAAAAAATTATAAAAATGGAAAAATTTTAATGCTTGAAAAAAATGAATGATTTCGATAAAAAATCAATATTTTTCATTATTCACTGAAAATAAATGTTTTGTAAAAAAACACAAAAATTAATCCTAAGTTAACTCTCACATTATCAATTAAAAAATTAATTAATTTTTTTCAAATTAGAATTCAACAATTTATAAATTAGTATTTTAAATAAAACCGTATAATACATGGAAAAACAATTTAGTTAAAATAAAATCTATTTCGTTTTTGAATTTAAAAACATAGTCTTGTTTTATACCTTGATAAAATTAATTATGAAATATCATATAAGTGTAAATCCATATAAATAACATTGATTTACACTTAAAAAAATCTAATATTTATATAATTCCTTAAATAGGTCAAAATGAAAATCATGTCAAGGGAATACATACATCCTTTAAAGAGAACTTATTTAAAGACATGAAGTAAACATAATGATTTTAAATGTGAAATGAGAATATCATTTTATTATATGATATCCTTTATGTCATAATATAGATATATATAAAGGATGGAAGATAAAAGCAAGGTAGCACATAGGGTAGTGGTATGTGTTGCACCTTTGTTCCCTTTGGTCGTGGGTTCGAGCCTCATGACCTTGTCAGACATGACCGGTTGTTTCCCAGACAATAGAATACCCTTTTTATATATTAAGAAATGTTAAGATAAATAAAATCCCATTGTACTGAAAAAACATTTTTTGAAGAAAATGATGAAATGGAAATTACATAGGTGATAAATATGTTTATAATTGCTTATTTTATAAAGAGATTCATTTAAATTTAGTTTTATATTCTAAAAATGATTTATAAAAACACTCATTGGAAAACATTGGATGTTACCCCAACACAACTCACTAAGAAAGTGAAAACGACCAAGAGAATCCAGTGAACTACATAACACCCTTCCCTTTACCTGATCCCTACAAAACCAGATCAGTATACGCCTAAAGTCATATGAAGGGAGTGAGGCGAATGCTTAGTAGGATAACACCACAAATCTATACAAAGTTTATCTCTTTCAAATCATTAGTTCTATCTTAAAAAAACCAATTTTTAAATATATTTCAAATAAAACGCATTTTTTAATAAACCCTTTGGTTTTCTTAAAAGTATTTAATATTCATATAAACCAAGAATACGAAAAGTACATGAAAGATAACAAATATGGTATAATAAGAATCGTTCATGAATATATTGTACGTTAGACATGTGAGAAATAAAACACAAAACAATACCATCGTGTATAAAATCAAGAACAAGTTGGGATTTAGATTGTGGGAATACATACTCAAACATGTGAAGGAACACTAGGCTAGGCATACCATGAATCCTATGGATATTGAGTCCTTCCATAGTCTATTGATATCAAAAGAATAACACCTTGTGCTTCCACACTCACTATGGTTTGCATATTTCCATAACACGGTTCACCAAAGGCTCCCAATGTGCTATTTTTTCCAAAACATTTAAATAAACCATGCTCACAAATTTATAAAACAACTTCACTACAAATCATCACTACTCCCATGATTGAAAATCCATTTTGGAGTCAAAATCATATTTTAGGCATTTCATTGAACACATAATGTAAATAAACAATTTTTAATGAAAACCCCCCTTTTAATTCCACCCAAGATTCATTTAAAAAAATCTTATTTGACATCAAATCAAATAAATTTCACAAAAACAAACCAAAGGAATTGAAAAGAACATTATGTGACCATGTGATAAAACTTTTGCATAGAGACATCTACCTCACCAACATAGTAAAACTAGTCACCTTCAAGAACAAAGATTCGAAATATGAGATCTTATCCTCAAAAGACTAGATCCATATGAAACATCATCAACTCCCCATCAATCCCTCTATATCTAATAATCATATCCATATTGGATTCCAACAAAATAAGGGGAAAAGATACGTTGGAAATATTTAGAAAGAGGAGATCTGAACATATCAAAATTAGAATAAACCTTGAAGATATCCATGAAGAACAAATAAAATATTACCAAGGATCCAAGGATAGTACTCACAAGATCATTGGGGAAAGGCTAGGTCAAGTCTAAGAGAGATTAGGAGAGGATTAAAATTAAAAATGACTAAGGGAGTCGGGGTAAATTCCAATTATAAGAGGTTTTGATATGGGTGTAAGGTTAGGTCGCACGATTCAACAAACTATGAAACAACCATGTGGTGGCCTTTATCCTTTGAAAACCGAGTGACATGATTTATTGGGGTTATCCACATAGTTTGAAAAACCATTCTCAAGCCATGCGATAGGCACTAGTCCAAATCCTAAATGCTCGTACGGTTTTTCTAAGTACTCATATAGTTTGAAAAACCATACTCAAACTATGAAAAAATATCACTAGAACTCATAGTTCCATACCTCATGGTTTCCACATGGTTAGAACTTACCATGTGCCTAAACTGTGTGCCTGGATTTTTTTCTCGATGCTTAATTTTTTTTACCCTAGACTCTCAAAAACCTCTAAATCCTCACTAGAGATAAATCGAAACCAAATTAAAGAATAACTGTGACATGGGGAATATCACAATTATCCCCACCATAAAATATTTATACCCCTAGAAAGTGCTCAAAATTCTAAACTCGTAAAAAGAGAAGGTTATTCATGGATCATCAATAATTACCAATCCCACGTATCATGGATATCCCTTCTTCAATTCCATAATACCATGACCAAAGGAATTATTTTACTACGTAGTAAATTATCTTGGTGATCTATAATATGAACTACTTGTTTAACCATAGAGGTTTTGAGCTCCAAATACACTTCTTCATATTCAATTACATGTGAATGATCTAGTTGATACCTCTTAAGATATGAAACATAAAACAAAATTTGAATCAATGTCAACTGAGATGGAAATTTAACCAACAATCCATCATTCCAAGACATTCAATGATCCCAAAATGGCCAATGAACATCATCGCCAAAATACCTTGCTTACCCAATCAACAATTTCCCAAACATGGTGAAACTCCGAGAAAGACCTGATCACCAACCTCAAAATCCAATAGGTGAATAAGAGGGTCTATATATGATTTCTAAAAACTCTGAGCAATCACTAACCACTTCCAGATCAACTATAATTTTCCCATCATCTATTGAACAAGGATCATCCAAACTAAATATTCTTCTCCTATTTTCACCGAACAGAAAGGAGATCAATATGGCTACCCATACAACACTTATAAAGGAACCATTTTAATTGATGGACAATAACTATTATTATAATAAAGTTTGATTAATTGTAGTTTTTTTCTTATAAACTACCAAAATCAATATTCTAATCCTGAAGAACATCCTCAAGAATTTTATTAGCTCACTCAATCTTCTCATACATGTGAGGGGATTCTTCGTGCTTAATTTTAATTGGGTACCCATCACCACTTGAAAAACTTCCCAAAACCTATATGTAAATATAGGGTGTTAGTTAGAAAATTTTAAAGAAGGAAATCCATGGATGTTCATGATCTCTTGAACATAAAAGCTTCCAAGATCTTCATCCTTTATTGTTTCATTAATAGGAAGAAAATGAGATGATTTCATAAGTAGAACAATGATCCCCCAAATCAAATCCTTCCTACTATGAGTCTATTGTAAATTGATGATGATGACCACGAATATATTATCCCACTTTCACATTAGAATGGGAAAAAGGCTGCAACTAACTGGAAGGCATCAGGTCCTCCATGACATAAAGTATAAAATGGACTGCCTCGTCCTCAACCACCAATACCAACATAAAAAATTGTGATATATATTAGTATTAGCAAGGTTTATAGACCAAAAACACTAGTTCCAACCATATATCAATTCATTCCTCAGATTTATCAGAATGAACAACTTCCCTAAAAAACACAAAGAGCCAATGGGAGACTAAGACCAATCACATGGGTTCTCCCCACAATTAAGGATTTTACTAATATAATATAAATCAGTGTTTGTTACTTGGTTTAGCTGAATATGATCATAAAATGATGATATGTCCTTTAAATAATCTTAGAACACCTACCACCATCCTCTTCAACTACCAATATATTCTCAGGCAAAAAAATAATCAAAAAAATTCCTCCACTAATTCTTCAAGTATTGAGTTGGAAACTTCCCTCTTAACACATCGGTGACCAAATTCCTTTTACCAGGTGTATCTATAATATCAAAATAAAACATCTAATGGTACTTAACCAAACATATCTATCACAATTTTAGGTCACTCTGAGTAAATATATACTTCTATCTCTTATGATCTAAATATACCGTAAATCCCCCAAGAGGTAGTGAAGCTATGTTTTGAGTACATACATCGTGAATTCCAACTCAAGGTCATGAGTATGATAGTTACTCTCACAAGGGTGTAATTGGTAGGATCCATAGGCCACCACCTATTATCCCTACTTCATAACACATATCAATCTCATAATTAGGGCATCATAGAAAACATCATAATCCAAAACCAGTTCTAAAAGAAGTAGAAATAGAGCCGAAGTCAACCTCACCTTCATTTCTAAGAAACATATTTGAAATTTATCATTCCACTCAAACTTAACACCCTTATAGGTTAAATATATCATCATAGATAAAAAATGAAGAAAGCCTAAATGAACCTCCAATAATAACTAGGTAATCCCAAGAAGCATCAAATTTCAAACACGTTCGTAGGTTTCTATGACAACCCATATCTTTAATACACATTACTTCATGATATATTTCATAACGATACACTTAGTAAAACCCCATAAGATTATGATTCATAGTGTATTTTTTAAATTAGGTGCATGAAATAACAACTTGAAAAATAAATACAACATCATTAATTAAAAACTCAAAAACATGCCCCTATTTACCTTGGATCTTCTAAAATTTCATGGGATAACCCAGGGATGTACATATGAAAGGGGTGAGCGGTAAAGCCTAGTAAGGGAATAATCAAAGTATATCATATGGTAAATAATTAAATGCGATCCGAGAGTGATATAAAGGTAACATAAGAGGGGATATAATCCTAATCTGGAATAATGAGGCATGATATAACATGATAATATAAAGGAAACATTGGAATGTGGAAACAACATAAAATTTGACATCATAAATATAAGTCAAGGTTAAACACCAAGAATAAATAAAATATTGTTATTATAATAACCTCCAATTCACCATACATGGAATATCATGAGATTAAAAAAATTCCCAATGCATTGGTGGGCCATATAATTCATGGTCCACCCGTCACTTTCATATCATGTACATGTATAAGTGTGCAACATAGATCATACAACATAAGGATGTATTTAATCACTTTTAATCCTACGATTAAGGAGTGTGATATATATACATGTAATTAACCAATAAATTAAGTATAGTTACATCTAGGTGAATACTATTGAGTGGAAATGGGGATGGGTATTCACTACATAATTTCTTGGCATGAAAAATTACAACATAATTTAGGCAGCATAATGGTAGTACATAAAGAGTTATAGAAGGGATTAATGAGAGTTAAAGGGGCCTCTAATAACATACACATCATTATAAAAGTAAAATGGATATTTAAGAACATAATAATATATGAAAAATTGTGGATTAAAAGGAATAATACAAAGAAGGTTCTTGAATAAAGAGGAGGAGAGGATCCCTTACCTCGGGAGGACACATCTAAAATCTTGGGAGAAGATTCTTAAGAGCTTGGGGAAACCTTTTTAGGAATATATAGATTTTAAGGTAGATTAATTTCATGTTAAAATGGTTTTTTGTGGAGATTAATGGGAGTTTGGGTGGGCGTATATAGCCAAATATAGGAGAGTTCTTTATTAAATTCCAAACTTAGGGTTTTGACTCTATATGAAAAAGTAAAAAAAAACCACAAAACTTCTCATGGTTTTTATCCTTTTTTTCCTTCAATGTGGAGTATTTTTAATTATTTTATAACATTAATAAATGAATTCATAAAAATAATACACTTGGTGATGTGGAAGTGTGTCATAATTATAAAGAGTTGATTTTAAAACCATAAAATATAATATATGTTTTGGAGGATTCATTAAGAAATTATAAAATTAATCAAATAACCAAAAAAATATTTTAAAGGGGAAATATATATCTGGTAATATATACCTTTTTTGGAATATATTTCATAACTTTTTAGTCATTATTATTTCATAATACATACTGTATAATTATATTATATTTAATTTTTACCCAAAAAATGAATATGTTAGAAAATTATGAAAAAATAACTACTGGATAATTTTTACAAGATAATTTAAAAAATAATATTTATTTTATCAAAATAATAATTTTAATATGATAAATTATTCTTTTAAATCAAAAATCCATATTTATTGAAAAATACTGGGTTTTTTTTACAATAACATTTTTCCATCCCTGATAAAAATTATATTTGACTTCATAAAATTATATTATAATTTATATTTAATAAATATTATTTAATAATAATATATTTTTAAAATACCATTTATTTAATAATTTCTTGAATTCATAAAAAATAGTGTCTATATTGAAACTATACATATCCCAAAAATATAATTTGTGTTTCATCGTATCAAAATCAAATTTTTATCAAACTTGTAATTTAATACTTACAAAATAATAATAAAAAGGATAATATAATCATTATATTATTAAGAATAAAAATATAAAAAATCATACTATTAGGGTCTTGATACATAACCCTTTATTACCCTAGTGAATTCCCTAAGGGTAAGATATATGATGGTGAGATTTTCTTGGGGCGGTTCAGCATACATGGTTTGAGTCATGATCTCGATGAGCTTGAACTTATCCCATAAATGGTTTAATTTGTTATTTAGTCCTTGAATCATATCTTGGTCTTGGTAAAAATAAATTCGTAGTGATTTTATCTCCCTTGGAAGCTCTGATAAATTGGATTCATAATGTACAATCTTACTATTCAAGGCCATCACTTCTTCCATCGGTGTCAATTGGGCTTTATCATAACCATTAATATATTAATCATAATTTTAACTATAAAATGACTATACTATCAATAGTTATGATTATCAATGGTATTTTATATTATATAACTTATATAAGTTTGAAATAACCAAAGTAAATGCATTTGTTTTCTATAACTAAATTAATTGATAAGGCATTTATTCATTAAAAAAGGGAGTTTCATTTATAAAAATTTGGTTCATTACATTCTTCTCCCATTCCAAAATTTCACCCTATAAGTTTTATTTTCATACATTAAAATATATGTGGGTACTTATGTTTCATATCCTCTTATAGTTCTTATATCGATTCCTGAAACTTGTGGTTCCACCACAATACTTTGACTAGGCGACTTGTCTTGTTTCGTAGAACTCTGTCTCTACAATATAAGATCTTCATCGACTGCTCCTCATATGAAAGATCATTCTCCAATGGTACCACCTCTTGATTCAGTACATTTGGGGGTTCTAGTATGTACTTCCTTAAGATGGATATATAAAACACACATGTACTTGAGATAGGCTAGGTAGGAGTCACTACATCAAATCATTCCTTTAACAGTGCTAGTAAAATGGCTTTATCAGTGCTATAGAAGTGCTGATAATGTAAGCGATGTTAAAGGGTTATCTTTAACAGATCTCATAAAAAGTATTGATAAAGGCCCCCTTTAACAGCACTAAAAAATGTGTTGATAAAGAACCTGATGATAAAGGATTTAAATTTTTTTACCCCCTCCCTTATCAATGCTTTCTAGCCTACACATGAGACTCAGCCCAGTTGGTGAGGACTTCTTAAGTGCATCCATGAGACCCAGGTTTGAAACCAAGCGGAGGCATAATCCCAGGTTACTATAGCAGTACTGTGCGGTACTGTAGCAGGTATTGTTTGGTGTTGTAGTAGCTATAACTATTCACCCTGAGCCACCAGTTTGGGCTTGGAGTAATTAAGGACTTCGGGCCACCCAGGCCTTCGGGTCAGTAAGGATTTTGGGCCCCCTTTAAGGTCTTTGAGCTACCTCAAGGCCTTCAGGACACATGATCAGTGCAGTTTCCCTATACATACTCTACAAAAAAAGAGCATCCCTAGAGGAGGATTTAGATAAAGTGCACTTGCCAGAGCTGAACCAGATAGATTTGGAAGAATGAGAGGGTATGGATACGCCATTGGGACCAGACAGTGCTTGCACGGGAAACCTAGCTAGACGAACATGCGAAGGTGGAGAGCTATCATCATGATATAGATGCTAATGAGGGGAAGTTCCTTGTAGTTATAGTCTGGTTAAATTCCATAAGTCCTTTAGGTCATGTAATCTCTTAATCCTACATGCCATGTAATCTCTAAGCCTACGGTCCTTGTAAGGGTTCTCCCTCATCCCTTGAAAGGAGGGTTATCAAAAATCAATAAAAAATGAAGGCCTTCAGGCTAGTCGGGCTTCCTATCCCCCACCCCTATTAGCGCTTTAGATAATCCCACCCCCAGTATGAATCTCTTACTCTAATGAGTTTCGAACCTAACACCTCCAGCTTATACACCAATACCTTTTCCACTTCCCTATACTGTTTTGTTTTACATTTTATGATATATCTATATTTTTTTTATTTCATTATAACTTTTATCCATATATTTATATTTTATATATATATGTTTATATATATATATATATATAATTTTTTAAATAAATAATTATTTATATATATATATTGATATTAACTCTTAAAACCCTTAAAAACAGAAAAAAGTTGAGAAACTCTAAAAACCCTAAAACCACTAAAAACCATGAAATGACCATAATTTCTGACCGAGGAGTCCATTTAAACTCTAAAACCATTCAAATAAAATCCCTGGAAATTATCTTTGATATATATTCTATAAAGTCCAAATGAACACTCGGATTAGAAGTTATAGACATGTGAATTTTTAGAAACCGGGGTCGGTGACAAAAAAACTCAATTTTAGAGGCCTTATGGGTGTTTATGGGTTTGAAAAATTGAAAAAAGCTCATAGTCCTTAGTTTGAGATTCTTTATGGCATAGATCTCATCAAAAGATTTGATTTGATATATGGTAGAGCCCAAAGGGACACCTAGATCAAAATTTATGGCTGTTTGAAGTTCGAGTTTGATTTCCGACTTATTTGAAACTATAATATATTTCATTTATCTGACTACCACATGATTTAAATCTCATTTGGTTTAACCTCATTTTGTAATCTTTTATTCTACTGGTTGTGGAGCTAAAATGGACCCTCATATCAAAAGTTATGGTACTTTTAGGGGTTTAGGGTTTCTTAACATTTTTATGGGGTTCGTGGGTTTCTAGAGTTATTATCAGGTTTTTGGGTTTTTTTGTTTGTAGAGATTTTCTAGATTTATAATACATTTTCACTAAATATATTATATATTATGTGTAAATTCATATTTATCCTTATCTAAAACATATTTGAAAAATGTATTTTATATTTATATCAATATATTATTTTTAATGATCTTTTTTTTTTGAAATATACATTTTATCTGCACTTTTTTAGAAGTGCTGATAAATACCATTTTTATCAGTGTATTTTTAATAGTGTAGATAAAGGGGGACCTTTATTAGAACTTTTTTACAAGAGCTAATAAAGGGAACCCTTTAACAGTGATTTTTTAGTGTTGTTAATGACCCCCTTTGACAATGATTTTTCTAGCACTGAGAAGGGGGGGGGGGTTATTTGCGCTTTTAGGTAGCATTGTTAAAACTCTAACACTTTATAAATACAATTTTTTAGTAGTGGGTGTTATTTTATAGGCCAATGCTCTGATGTGACCAAGGATCTCAAAAGAGATGATGTATCTCAGACCAAACTTTCCCTTTTTCCCAAACATCATGACATTCAACCATGGTAATATATGAAGGAACACTTCATCTCTGACATCAAACTCTAGGTCTCATCAATGATTGTCTTCATATATTTTATTTCAAAATTGTGTGGATTTTATATGATACTAATTTTTATAAACCATAATTATCATCTCTTATATAAGATTAGGTTCCGTCATGTAATGCCCTAACCCCAAAAGCCTAGAGTCGATGCCTTTAATAAATTGGAATGATTACAAGGATTCAAATAACTAAGGAATGATTAGTTTAGCAGTTTTAAAGAACTATATTACACACATGATACCCATATTATCTTTGTAAATATAAAATAAAACATAATACATAGCAAGGACTAATAAACCACATCCTTGGAACTCATTCTATGAATTCATCTTCATAATCTAGGGAAAGGAAACAAATTAAGGATAAGATAAAATTCCCAGTAATGGTAATAATAAATTGGAAGAAATCATGAATTTATAAGAATAAAAAAATGTAAAGGTAAATAAATTAATACACTTTCCATTAAAACAACTGGATAAGGCATGATCAATATGGTAAGGTAAATAACAAAAGACACGTTCTATTTAATCAATAAACTAAGAATGAAATGTATCCAAAGATAATTTCAAATAAAAAATATCATGTATAATAATAATAATAATAATAATAATAAATGAATTATCAATAAAAGAAATTCCTAATTATTCGATGTCAATTTTCCTAGGAACATGGTATGTTTACCATCAAGACCGTTCACAAGACGGTTTAGCATATTTGGTAGAAACCCATCTTATTTGGCCAACTGATTCATCTCATGAGACTACTAATGCATCGAGGGTCTTACTTTAAATAGTCCCAAACCCATACCGTACCATTCCAAAGCATTCATTATATATATTTAATAATCAATTTAATTATTAAACAATGAGCCTTATTATTAAATATCTGTATTTAATAAAAGATATGGATTTATCAAAATGTTCCTAGTTAATCAAACAAAATTCGAAGTTAAAACCATATGTAAAAATGGAATATGGTTTAGGAAATTATAATATCCATAAAATAATAATATGGATGTTTTATATAAATTTAAATTACAATAAGAAAAATTATCACACGTAAGTTATTGTTTCAATAAAAAGTTAGCATTCTCAAAATAAAGTGATATTTCGATGATAAGTTATACCACCTGGTAATTTTAAAGTCAGTACCCTTTAGATTAGATATTTCAAAGTGAAACATAAAATAACATTATGTATTAGTTAATCATGATATTAACTGATAAATGGGTGGTATATACACCACACCAAATAATTAAGTAGTGAATAATACATTTATCACATAAATGTAAAAAGTGAGAAGAAAATTACTTACCTTGAGTCTGACTTGTCATGTGTGTATTTATATTATTGAATGATAAGCTTATGTTAATTATTTAAATTATTTATAACATTTTTAATGTTTATTATTAATTTTATTTCAATTTTTAAAACTTTTTTTACACTTACACAAACAATTAGGTTTACATCAGGTGTTTTGACTAAATTCGGTTCATGTACCAAAAGTGACTCTACTAGGTCGAATATGGTCAAATGGGTCATTATATAAACATATAAATAATAATAATCATTGAATAATTATCATATTTATAAATAAATTTTACTTTTAAAACTAATCATGAAATATGTTTTTGAAAAATGAACCAACGTTACAATCATGGAGACGGTAGGTCATATGTAAGCACGAGTAACCTTCCCATTTTTCAATGATCATTATGGAAAGAAGGTAAGTAAAATTTTCTCTTACTATAATGATAATTATATCATAAATAACATGTTATTTTATCATATATACTTATGTATAGAATTATGGCGTTGTAAAAGGAATCACATTGTGTTAAGGAGGCGGTATTCCGCACATCCACGAACAACGTTACCATTTTTTTAGTGCATGAAAATATTAATAAAGAAAATGATATATTGTATTTTTGGAAATTTAATTATTTAATTAATATCATATATATTTATTTTATGTCATATTTTTTTAATTAAAACCATCCTTAATACATTTCATGTAATGTGTGAACGTATCACATCACTTTGAGGAGGTTGTAGTCCACATGTCAACAAACGATGTTATCATATTTCCAAAAAATGGAAATAATGAAGTTATGTGTAAAAAAATAATTAAAGAAGTATTAAGAAAACCAAAATATCACATATATCATATAAAAATATGTTTTCTATCATAATTTATGTAATGTCCTGACCTATCTCACCTCTAAGATGGTAGCCGGACCGGTCACCACATGGACTCAAGAGCACCTACATATATGCCAGAGGCTACCGACTAGCGGTGAGGGTCTATTGATGGTATAGTGGGGATATTTTACCCTCTATATTAGGTAAGCATAGTGTTTTATCAGATGATAAATAATAAACAAATGCAGAAGTAGTAATAAATGAATAACAAAGAAGTAGAAGAATATAACAACTCAATAAAAGGTTTCCAATGCCAATTTATACAACGCATGCTTGAAAAATGGTGATACATAATCTAAATCATAAAAAATACACAAAATTCTTGAAAATACATTAAAATACATGAATCAATTAAAGAAAATAATTAAAAAGACCAAAGGAGATCTCCCTGAGCATCTTGGTCTCCATCTTAGTCCTATGTTCTTAACTCCTCAAGTACAAGAAATAAAGAAACAAACAATCAACCAAGGTCCGCAATCCTATGAATATGAAAGGTCCACTTGGGTACCCCTATGTAATGGTATCCCGAGTAGGGTGTGAGATATAAATCTCAGTAGTCTAGAAAAATTGGTGTCTAGAACAATTCAGAAAGTGAGTAAAATCTAAACAGTGTGCATATATAGGGAAGTAATAAACAAGAAGTGATGAATAAATAAACAACTTTCACAAGTTCCTAAGTGACACATGGAGGCTATACCTACTTCAACAATCTATCAGGTATCTATGTTTTTGGGTAGATCCTCTTGCATTAGGATGGATCACCCAAATCGGTGGCAAATTCTCTTATAGGTGATAAATCACTCAGAAAAATACCATAACATACGTCCTTTTCCCCCAGGCTAATTAAAATCTTGCCCTCAAGAATAATTAGAATATATCCCTTAAGAATTATGTGATTTTGTATCTATACCTTAGGCATCCTACATAAACATATAATTTTCCCTTAGGCATTCAGTACCAGTGTGCCTAGCCCTCAAGCGATATGAAAACATGCACCAAGCCCTCATGCATCGCTAGAACTTCACCCTCAGGCATCATGTGACTACACATCTAGCCCTCTAGAATCTGAAATAAACATATAATATACCCTCAAGAATTTAGTACCAGTGAATCTAGCCCTCAAACAGTACAAAAACATGCACCAAGCCCCCATGCATCACATTAAACGTGAGTTTTATTCAAACAAACTCAACATGCTAGAGAGTATCAAACCCTCAGGTATCAATCACATCGATATCACATAAGCTCAAAATCTAATCAAGAAAAGTCTCAATTCTAGTATCAATCATATGATATTTATCATCTCAAGACACAACAGTCAATTTATAAAAAAATACCATATGTTAACCAGTTTAGTTCCTTAATCCAGGTTCCTAATTATCATCATAATTATATCAAACCTATTTAATTAATCAATTGACCTTGTATTCATTAATATTAATTAACCAATTTATACTAGGTTATTATACCATAATAAATCACATAATTTGTTATTATTCCAATTCAAAAGTATAATCTCACAATCAATCAATTTATACATTTTATTATAGGTCCTTAAAGTCAAACAAACCAAGTCTTAATAATTTCTAAGGGTGGAACACCTATAGGTTTTTTATAGGTTTCAGTCTCCTTGCCTATGGACCCAAGGGAATCTAAGGTATGGTTTTAAATGAACAATTATAATTTAATATGTATTATTAGAATTATATATTCATTCACAGAATTCTAGCGTGATCAAATATATTGCATATACTTTAAATAAATAAATCCTAAAGACGAGATTTGGTTTAGACCACCTAGATCAATCCCATTTAAATTAATTAAATCGAAAATAAAAAAAAGGATTGGTTTAACCATACTACATATATTTCAATATTTTAAACCATTAATTTCTCATAAATGATGCTTATTAAATTAACCAGATGTTTGGTCATGCCACCCAATTTAGTTCCATTTCAAACTAACCATTTAATTCATGCTATTTAAACTAATCGATCATGACAAATTAGTTCACATTATTCAAAGTGGGGAAATACTAAATTTCCACGTAAAAATAACTAACAATATGGAATATGGAAAACTCAAACCATAACTAATCATGATATAAACAACTATAACTACCTTTTAGATTAAAGATAGAGCACCTATGATGGAGGGGTTTTATTATAAAATCAGGAATTTGTTTATTAAGAAAATCATTTATCTTATTTTCACATTACATCCAATTTACCAAGGAAAACGTATTTTAAAAACTACCATACATATAAATTCATCAATTAAAAGTGAGAATAATGTGAAATTAATTAATTAAGGCATTTTAAAATTTAAAAGGGCAAGGAAAGGGATCCTACCTTTGGTGCAATAATAATTGGCGATGAGGGTTGATGTTTGTCACGACCCGTACCCTAGGGCATGTGTCGTGACTACCCCAAGCCTGCCTCCCATAGGCCAGGGGATGGCAACTAGTGCTGAGTAGGCATATACCAAAAAATGGGAGGCATTTTCCTAAGTACATGTACACACACACACAACTCCAAGCCAGAGATGCTAGAAGGTGAATACACTAAGTAAACAAACACAAGGTAAGACTGTAGAAAATTGAAGGTAAATGGGGCTATAATACAAGAAAAATTGAAACAAAAAATTTAAAGTACAAGTCTCTAGAACTCCTCCACAAAAAACCCTACCTGAAGGGTAGGTATAGAAATAGCTGTCTGAAGTCGCAGAAGCAAGTCGCGTCTGTCAAGTCACTCTAAGCACCACTTGGACCTAGTCCACTAAGGAAACTGTCAAAGTGTAGATTGTATGCACAATACATGACATGTGCGGGTGAATCCCTTGTAGGGGTGAGTAAAACAATATACAGTAGGGACCCCAAACCAAAAAGCAATACACAAAGCAGAGTACCAAAGAGGTACACAAAGTGCAACCTCTAAGAAGTATAGTCAAGAAAGTAACTAGAGTCACCTCACATAGGTATAAAATAAATTATAGGAATCAATACTATCAGTCATAATGTTTAACATATTTTATTATTGAGGGAATCGTCCTCGATGAGTCACTGTCACCTACTGGGACACTGAGGTCTGTCGGGCCATTAAGGTCTGCCCCTCTGCTGGGCCACTAAGGTCTTCTCATCACCAATGTATACTGGGCTACTGAGTTCCACTCCTCTACTAAGCCACTAAGGTCTGGTCATCAGTTGGTCCACTGAGGACCGCTCGTCTGCTGGGCCACTAATGTCCACTCGTCTACTGGGCCACTGAGGTCCACTCCTTTGCTCGACCACTGAGGTCCGATTGTTTCCTGGGTCATTGAGGTCTTCTCATCTGCTGGGTCACTGAGGTCTACTCGTCACTAAGGTCTATTGGTCCATTGAGGTCTGCTCATCTACTGGTCCATTGAGGTATGCTCATCTCTTCCTTCTCATCACAGCCAGTTGTAGGATTCCTGCTCATAGCATGCTTGATTTTGGGAGAATCTACTACTCAAGCCATTAGTCATATTTCAAATTCCACTAAAACTCACATGGAGTATGTAAAAAGGACCATCTCATCACATGGGTCCGAATTTCTCAAACGACTCGTCAACCGGATGCACGGTTTTGAAGTTATGTCTGTTTTACTAAAAAGGGGTTGGTTGGGTCTGGGCCCAGTCTGACCCGGTCAGACCAACCCGACCCGAACTGATCAGGCCTGGCCCATTGGGCCAATGGTCCATCCCACCGGGCCACCCAATGACCTGGTCCCTTTAATTCGGCCCAGCCCGCGCTGGTGGGCCGGTTTCCGCTCAGTCGGACCGCCTAGAGGGTCGGTTCCCCCTTTAGCTTTTCCCACACTAGAGGGCTAGTTTGGTCCACCCCAGATGTGGTAAGAACCATGTCCGCTCTATGTCACATGGCCAGCTCAGCTAACCACATCCCTACACGTGGTCCACTAACTGTGTTTCCTCGCCCCACCACGGTCCGCCCTGGCTACGACCTGCTACTGCCGCCCGCGGCTCTGTTGTGGGTCTCCTCTACTGCCACCATCGCATGTCGCTGCTATCGGCCTCCTACCAGTGGCCCTAGTCCACCACCTGTGGTGGATACTGTGGTTCCATTGCCACCATCCTTCGAGTCGACAACCCTTTCTGCCACCGTGACTCTCCCTCCGCCACTACAGACTCCCATGTCGGCAGTCATTCATCTGACGCCACCATCTGTCTCAGCCTCATGCTCGGGTTGATCCACCACTACAGTCCTTCTTAAACCATAGTCATCGTCATGTCACAAATAATGGAATAAAAGGGTGGAGTAAAATAACTCACAAGGAACACGTGAAGGATGGACCACGACCTTAGATCGTGTAGGTGTGATTTTTCCTTGTTATGAGTTTAATTAAGGATAAGTAAAACATGAATCCAACTTCTCATAACTCCTCGCATGCAAAAAATCTCATTCCCATAAAGTTGACTGATCTTCGGGTCAATATTTTAGTAGATTAACTCATGTTTTTGATTTAATGAGAAGAATGGGGGAATGTGATCACTTAAAAAAATAAAACCCTACCTAGAATCAGATCACTCGTCGATGAAGAACAGAGTCGCTCCATCATCATTCGTCAATTCTTGATCCCCAACTCTCTTCAATGATGAGATTCTTAGAAGGGGAAGGAAGGAACTTTTGGTGATTCATCGTTCATCATCGTTCGCCGCTTTCCAATGCCACTCCTCTAGAGCCGCAGAGCAAATCAATAATCGTGCCAACGATCCCGTATCTCTATTAAAAAATTAAATGGAGGAAATGCGTTTCAATGTTTCAGTTACAATGAGTCGTCATGTCAATATACTATTTCATTTATGAAATGAAACAATGTTTATGTTATGCTTTATTTGCAACATCATTATGCTGTTTTATTTATGAAATGAAACAGATGTCTCGACATTGCATTGTAGTGAAACATTTTTGGATAAAATAAACATTCTTAAGTTTATTTTATTTTAATTTAAAATTCTAAAAAATTAACTTTTACCCTTGAACCACACTAGTCGAATTTAAGCCCCACCTAAGGAAATAACTCCCTCAAGAGATCAATAGTACTTTAGGATTTCCAATCTGGTTTACCATTTATGAGTTATAAGGATTTGAAAATGGAATACTCTTATCTAATTATTTTATTTATGGTTATTCCATTTTAGGGTTTTCTCATTGGAGGCCCATGCTGACTAAACTTAAGTTATGCCTAGGGTAAACCCGCCATCTTGAATGCAACAATTCCCTCATATTTCCGATCTGGGAACCTATTTAAGATTTATTATAATTTTCCAAGAAAAATGCTCACACACACTATTTAAAAATTTAACATTTTTTGATGGACCATTCCGAGAAAACCGATCCTCGGAATCGCATGCTATCTCAGTGCCTAGTCTCATAATTTTCCCATAAATTTTCTAAATATAAAACTGGGAAAATCTGAGTCATTACATCTTCCCCACCTTAAGGATTCACATCCCTGAAATCCAAATCAAGGGATTCCCAAACAGATGAGGGTAAGAGCATGAATTTGAGCCTCCTGCTACCACATGATCTCATGGATATTCCTATACTACCACCGAATGTGCACTAGAGGAATTGATCACCCATAGAGGGTCCTCTCCTATAGATCCTCGATCTCCATTGGAAACTTCACAAAATTCTCCCCATCATCACATCCAACTCTCCCCAGTCAATGACGTGTGATGAGTCGTGTATGTATCTCCATAGATGGGATACATGGAATACGTCGTGCACCCACTCTAACTACAAAGGTAGAGCCAAGGGGTATGTATTCTTTCCCACTCTACACAGTAACAGAAAAGGTCTAATGAACCTCAAAGATAACTTTCCACCCCCTCCAAATATTTGTATTCAATGTTGAGGAGAGACTTGAAGAAACACATAGTCTTCCTCCTCGAACTCCAAGGGCCTCCACCTCCTATCAGCATAGGACTTATGAAAACTCTATGCAGTCTTCATCCACTCCTGGATGGCCTGAACCTTCATTGTAGTAGCCTTCACCAATTCCGGGCCCATGAGCACTAACTCACCGGGGTCATTGCAGTAAAGTGGCGACCTACAGGGTTTCCCATACAAGGCCTTGAATGGTGTCATTATACTGATAGTGGATTGGTAGCTGTTGTTGTAAAAAAACTCCACTACAGGTAGATGATCCTCCCAACTGTAGCAAAAATAGAGGATGTAATCATGTAGAATGTCCTCTAGGACCCAAATGGTCTGCTCCGTCTAGCCATCTATCTATGAGTGGAAAGCTGTACTCAATCACAACTGAATCCCAAATGCCTCCTAAAATCCCTTACACAACTGGGATGCAAAGCATGCACCTCGATCTAAGACTATCATTGATGGGACTCTATGGAGTTGAACTATCTTCTGTATGTAGAGGTATCCCAAGATCTCTACGAGACTTTGTTCCCAAAAAACTAATAAGTGACCGATATGGTGAGTTGGTCAATGATCACCTAAATGGTACCATGTCCCCTAGACTACGTGACAAACCTATCATGAAGTCCATCGATATTCTTTCTCAATCCCCTCTTGGAACCCCAAGTAATAAAAGAACAACCCCTTACAAGCATAGGGGCTTGTCATGGTGTGTTGAAAAACCAAGAAATTGATTAAACAAGCACTCAACTTTTATATGAATAGGTAATCCTAGCTTCAACCTATTATATCATCCCCAGTGTCCACCTTGACACCCACATGAATATATCGATGCATCTCATCAGTCTAGGCATCCAATGCTACTACTGTGCATCCTCTGAAAGGAACAACGTACTCCCCACCTTCTGAATATCCATTAGGGGTATTCCCTATGGAAATCTGAGCTCTCAAATACCCATAGTTAGTATCATCAAGTTGTGCCTCCCTAACTCGCATTAAGAGTGAAGGGGTAACAACCACCGATTAGAGGTAAGATGCATCATCTTTATCCATGAAGAATAACTATAATGAGTCCAACTACTCTGTTTCATCATTTAGAAACTATGAAATGGATCTACTATTGAGAGAATCCACTACCACGTTCCATTTACCAAATTTATAGACTACTTCGATTTCATAGTCCTAGAGGAACCCCAACCATCATCTCTGTCTCAAGTTCAAATCCTTCTGAGAGAAGATATACTTGATTATCTTTTGGTCAGAGTAGACGATAATTTGTTCACCCATAAGGTAGTGTCTCCCCATATTCAATGAAAAGACTACCGCTGCTAACTCAAGACCATGGGTCACGTAGTTCTACTCGTGTGGTCTAAATTAATGTAAACCATAAGCAATCATCTCTTTCCTCTGCATCAAGATGTAACCAAGTCTGATCCTTGATGCATCATAGAACACTATGTACTCGACTCCCTCCTTTGGAAAACTCAAGATCGAAGCGCTCTTCAAACTCTATATTAACTGCTGAAAAGCCTACAAGCACCTTTCCATCCATGTGAAAGGATAACCCTCTCAACTGATCAATGTGTTCATCATCCCTTTGGTAGTGGGTATTCATTCTCCATGTCCACTTGGTTAAATTTACAGTAATCCACACATAACCTCAAACACTGGGTCTTACTAATCCCTTCATCTACAAGTCCCCCACCTACACCCTCATCTCGCAAAGCTCTACGAAAGTCATCTGATATACTGATGCTGATATCGGTGCCATATTAGGGTGTAGAATGATGCAAAAGTACATATCCCTATGGGGAGGTAATCCTAGAAACGTCTTCTGGAAATACGTCCTCGTAATTTTCCACTACTGATGGGAACTGTAAACTAAAAACATCCACTACCACGTGGGTAAGGCTGGTTGACTCAAGTGTGATCCGCTACACCCTCCTATGCATGAGTTTATCTCATGCTGCCTGGGTTTTCTTTTTCACCAGCCAAGGAAACCCCCATTCCAATGCTGTGGAAATAACGCATCCTATTGCCTAAAATAGTCAATTTGAGCATAAACTATGGATGACCAGTCCATACCCAAAATAACGTCATAAGGCATTGACGCTGCCACCAAGAGGTTCCAACCAAAACTATCACCTCAAGGTTCATATCACACTGTCGTCATAAGTGTGATTATTGAGTCTCCTCCCATAGGAATCTACATATGTAAGGTTCAAGTCAATAGTGTAAACAAAAAATCTAGGTCTTGAACAAGATTCATGAAAATAAGGAATGATTAGCACCTGTTTCTATTAATACGGTAGCTAAGAGTAGACATAGACCGTACCTTGAATCATTTATAGAGCCCTTGGGTCATATTCATTGACCGTATAAAGCTACCCCTTACCCTATCCTCCAGATCCCTAAGCTTGGTGTAGATCACATTGGGGTGGCGGTTGTAACATGTCGAAATGTATACCACCTTCTTCTTCTCTCCCAACTCCTCTACCATGTCTTCCGCCCTACAGATTCATATGTTCTAGTCACTGTCTCTACTCCAGTGGCCCATCCACCATTTCACTGTCAACACGACAGGCTGAACAATATTTATATAGATATCCCTACCATCTTTTGAAAATAATTACCTCTTTCTAGGACGATTAGACTCAACCTATGAGCCTTGAGCTGTAGATCCCCTTTCTTGGGACCTCTTCTCAGAACATCTCACATGTCCAAGTCTCTCAGACTAACGTCGACTTACTGCTTTCCCACTGCTGACATCCACTATATGTATCTTCTCATCCAAAGGACTTTCAACCACAAAGGTTCTCTCTAGAAACCTAGTATAAGTAGTAATAAACATAGGAATAGTGTTGGCTCAGATGTCCCTAAACACACCTCGCTCGGAGGTCCGAGCCCTGAAGCACTGGTCTTATCATATTCATCGAGTACCTAGAAATGTCGGTATTCCTTAATGAATACTCAACTACTAACATGTTGTCCTTCCAAAGTTATAGAATCTCTTGGGCATGCATATCCATTAGATTTTATGGAAAGATACCCTTCTCTGAGAAAGGTTCTCAAGCTCTATCCACAGAAGAGTCACCTCATTGTAAGATCGAGTAATCTAAACCCCACCATCACCCTAATGAGCCACGTAGAAGTCTCACTGCTAGGACCGCCATCTGATCTAATGATGTCCTGAATAGATGGAAAACTCAATCACCACCTTAAGCCAATCCTTAGCCTCCTTTGAGTCAGGCTCATCTCGAAACCTGAGGGGTCTCTGACATAGAAACTCACAAAGTGCGCTCAAACCATGTATCTCCTTCAATGGTACTACGAGTACCATGTTCTAATCCATAAGTGGAGGTATAGCTAGTACACCACCTAATGGTTTCGTCTCTAGTACAAACCCCTGTACCCATCTCCTCACCCTGTAGATCATCCTTGTGATCACGTGGTGGAATCCTGGATGGCTATCTATGTGGAAGAAACTTGAAACAAAATAATATATACCATGATCAATAAGGTATACTTGGTGATATGACTCAAGAAGGACATGGAAAACTCAACCCATTCTTATACGATGCATGTACCATCATTTTTTCTACAACTAGTGCTTTCATGTACTGAGTCAAAATGCATAATTCAGGGTCCAGGTGTATGGATACGTTGGCCACCACATGAATACTGCATTCCCTGGCCTAAAATATGAACTCGAAACACTTAACATTGTTTCCCTAAACCAAACTCATAGACTCCGGGTTCTTAAGATAGAAATGACCTCCTCTGATACCACTCTATCACAACCCGTCCCCCAGGGCATGTACTGTGACTACCCCAAGCTCACCTCCCATATTCCATGGGCTCACAACTAGAACCGAGTAGGCATATATCAAACAAATGGGTGAAATTTTACTAAGTACTGATCCACACACACACAACTCCAAGCCATGGATGCTGGAAGGTGAATACACTAAGTAAACAAACACAAGGTATGATAGTAGAAAAATGAAGGTAAACAAGGCCAGAATAGAAGACCAACTGAAACAGAAAAGTAAAAGTACAAGTATCTTGAACTCCTCCACAGAAAAACCTACCCGAAGGGTAGGTACAAAAACATCTATCTAAAGTTGTAGAAGCACATCTCATCCATCGGTTCACTCTAAGCACTACCTGTCCCCAATCCACCAAGGACTTCATCAAAGCGTCGATCATCTGCATAAGACACGACACGTGTGGGTGAAGCCCGTTTATGGGTGAGTAAAATAATATTCAATAGGGACCACAAACCATAATTAAATACAAAAATTAGACCACCAAAGAGCTACATGAAGTGCAACCTCTAATAAGTACAGTCAAGAGAGTCACTATAGTCATCTCATACAGGTATAACCTTGTTCTTCCTATAATGTGGTGTGTTTTGTGGGTGGTACAAAAATGGAACGATAAAGATCATCACCCATACCTTTTTCTATAGAGACAAGTTCTCGTAGAATTTACCATTACTTTGTTTTGACCCGTTCAACGTCATTATCCTTTAAAAAAGTTTGAATTAACCCTACAGGAATTGTTGGTACCAGCGGGCGATTGCGTGGGGTTCAAGAACTAATGAAATTGGTCCTTCTCAAATATAACATCCTTGGATGGTCTGAAACAGGTTTATTCATAGAGCCAAGAATTCCCAATGGCCCTAGTATCCATGATTCATGGACCTTATTTCCAAAGGCAGGCGCTCGTTGACTAATGATTCAACCAACAACACTTAAGGACTCCATTGGTCGAGAGGATGGGAGGTCAGGCTCGTTGCACCCTTTCAGGGGAGGATTTTTTCCTGTTTCGGGGCTCTCTTATATATTTAATTCATGTTCATATGTTCTTGAATTCTTGGTTTATTCTCAAAGAGTGTGTCCACGGGTACCCTTGGTTTACATGATCGTCATAGTTATGCATATATTTGATGCTACAGAGGTGATGTTGAATTGATCTATGTTATAAGGTGCTCTGGAGTTTATAGTCATCTAGGGGGGGTGAAAGGTGACATGATGTTGAGATCAGGATCATAATAATGGCTTCCTATATATCCTCAGAAGAGGAATCAGAACCCACATAGTTCGAAAGGCATGGGGCTTACGAATGGGAGCTACCCGATTGAGGGACATGATGCAGTGGACCCTTTTGGATGGGAACCCTTTTGAGATTTGGATTTTTGGTAGGCTTCCTAAGTATCCTGATTTGATCCGGAATCATATTTATCTTAGTTCAGAATCATGCGGGTCTTACACATGGGAGATTCCCATTTGACAGACATGACTGGGTGGAACCTTTTGGATGGGCACCCTTTTGAGCTCAGGCCTTCTAGTAGGCATCCTACATATCCTGATTTGATCAAGAATCAGAGTTATCATATTTTATAATCATGTGGGGATTACACATGGGAGCTTCCCATTTGACAGACATGATTGGGTGGACCCTTTTGGATGGGCACCCTTTTGAACTCGGGCCTTATGGTAGGCATCCTATGTATCTTGATTTGATCAGGAATCAAATCCCTCATAGTTCATAATCGTGGGGTTATTGTAATCCTCACAAAACTCTAAGCTCATGTGAGTCATGCTCGGTGTGAGAAACATGAGGATGTGAAAGATTCAACAATGAACATGCCTCCTCCCCTGTTGGTGGGGGAGGGATAGCCCGCGATAGAAGAGGTCAGGGTGACTGTGGGTGAGGGAATATAGAAATGAACACTTCAATGTGAAATGACATTGAAGGTCACGTGGCCCTACCTTGGAATATTGGAGACTTACCTTAGTAGGAGGGCCCTGAATCGGTTCTGAGAAGGGGAGGAGTTTCGTCCTCATCAAAAGGGGGGAGTGAAGATAACCCCTTTGACTGATAACTATTACTCATTGAATGGAAAAGATATTGATCACCCTTAGTCCTAAGAACAGGGAGGTTCACATTGGAATCCCAAGGTTGGGCTCCAGGTTACCATGGGAATGTATCCTCACAAGCATTACTGAAGCCTCCACCATTGTGGGGAGGGCCTTTGTGACTCCACTTACCGTGGGTATGTAGACTCAATGGGGCACCCTGATACACCCGATGGTCTAATCATATAGGTCCAGTGGCTTTGGAGGAGGCTTTGACCTAATTCCGGAGGACTGGTTAGTAGAGGGATCATGGAGGACTAGACGGTAGTGGAGGGGTGAGGTTGGAACCAGTGGAAACAATACCCAAAAACACCCCATTCTGCATATTGAATTTTTATGCGGGATAAGGGAGGTTCCACATACCATAGTGGTATGTGGGTAGAGGGATTGTCCATGTACCACTAAGGTATGCATGCATGGGTATAGGAAACCATGTACTATAGTGGTATGGAGCCCATCATTCCACTTTGGGTTCCATCCACGTACCGAGGTAGTATGTGGCGTCGGGTTTAGTCCACGTAGTTGTACGCTATGTGGAGCACCATATCGAAGGGGGGTCCAGGGGATCATCATTCGTAGGGAGTTTATCCATGATAAGCCATGGGTTCACATTTCACCAGTTAGGTTTGCGATTATATTATTATTATTATTCAATTTCCCTGTTTTATGGTTTGCAGCTGGCTGTACCTACGGAGGGAGCGGTTTGTGGTTCGTGTTTCACTGATGAAACAAGATAGTAGTCGGAGTGAAACATCTAAGTCTCCTTTAAGATTTTATCATCTTTTCTTCTCTCTGTCTATCTCCCTCTATGTGTGTGTGTGTTGTACTTATATTATGCTCCTTTAATAGAGCATCAAAGCAATCATGTCTACTGGGCACATGACACCATTTGTGGAGGCCCATTAAAGCAATATCCTGACCCACATAAGACTCAGTCAATTGAGGTTCACAGGGGATTTGGTTCGCACTAATGGTTTGCGGATCCCTGCTTGTTTGCTTCATCCATGAACTGATAGGTTTGTGGCATGGTACGCAGACGATCTTCACACACATGAGTCCATCGACAACACGGTTTTGCGGTCTTCTTTATTTGCTGGCCATCGCCCCACATGATAGCATTTCACGGATCGTTTCACATAATTAGAGGTTCATGATCTTGCAGGTCCATGTACTCTTCCTAGTGATGGTATGCGAGCCACTTGAAATGACTTGAAACACATGAATTCCTTCAAGTTTCTTCAAATAATTGCAACTCGATTTGATTCCATTCACCTTGCTAGAATTGTAGAAGTACTTACTTCCTTCTACAAAGCATTCGTGGGGGTATTTTATTCCCTTGGGAGAAATTTTCAGGACCCTAAAAATTCCGCCCATCAGAATGGGGTCTGTTCGGAACAAAAATGGGGCTATTCTGATATAGAAGTGGTCCTGAACTGAAATGGTTCATAGTAGAACAGGTGGACCCGGTGCGAGGGGACCACACCTATATATAGGGGACCATTTTATTTTCTTTTACCATTTCTCATGGTGAAAAATACTCTCAATTTCCCCAGATTCCCTTGCTATCACATACTATGCTCCTTGTGAAAATCCCATTCGTGAAATTCTTTGTACGTTCCGCAAACCGATTTACTCTCCATTTCTCCGTCCGCATACCATATTTTTCATTTCGTGAACATTTTTGTGGAACTTTATGACTTAAAATATGGATTCTGCATAGGAGGATTCTATATAGAGGGTTTTTCTGCATACCACACTTGGATCAACAAACCAGAATTTTAAGAATATTAATGATCTGAATATAAAATTTAATCCACCATTTTTGAACATGAACTTAATCAAAGACCTGTTTTATGGGCCATCCTTCACAAACCTTTATTTTTTCCATCCAATTATCCATGGTCCAATTCCTCACAAATGTTTATGTACTGTGGCTATACGAGGTAGATCACGACCACATACTGTAGCTATAAGCAGGGTTAATTATGTGTATCATGTGGTACGCGGGATGTGGCTGTCGCGTACTGTTTCTAGAATCCATACATGGAGCTTCATGTGAACATATTTTGAGTCATTCAACCACTATTTCATAGACTTTATCCAATAATAATTTTATCAGACTAACTTCTCATTGGATTCTAGATCTTCATGTGCAGGCTACAATGGCTGATTCACAGGATGCTGCTAACTTTTCCGCTTCTTCTAATGCTACTATTGATGCTCCTCTTTCTGTTGCTAACGAAAGATCAAAGGATATGGTAGCTTTGGTTGATGAAAAAACTTTGGTCATTCTATTTCAGCAATACCTTATGAATCTATTTAAAGTAGGTCAACGAGAGTACCTGATCTCAGACATGCTTACTTCTTACGGGTTTGGCCTTTTGTCTGACACAACGATCCTGGTGCCAAGACTGATTGATCATCCCACTTCCAGGATAATTAATACTTCTATTATGAAGGATTTGATTTCTTCTAAGGGGAGTTACCTTCAGAGAGATAATACCTCTGGGACTTTGCTTCACTACACACCTCGAACCTTATAGGGGGCGCAGCGGAAGCCTGATTAGACGACCCACTTTTACAAGAGCATCATGAGGAATGATACAACGAATGAGTAGAATGGTTGGTCATATCGATGGAACATTCATCTTGGAGGCTTGTTTGTATTGGACTAGGGGTGGACCTTTTGGGTTTTCTAGAGTTGTGATGAATTCCAAGCCGAGCTATAGACTGTAGAACTATATGAGGCCACCTGAGTTTCTCAGACATACACCTATCCTCTTACTGCCCTTATTTCATATCTCTTAAGCAGGTGGAGTCTAGATACCATCACTTTCCATTTGACCCACAGGGAGGTTGGCATCAACCTTTGGGATATCTGGCCGATTTCGAGAGTCCCTATTATTGAGGACATGTACGATGAATTTCTTACTCCCTCCACCATTTGGTACGATGAGTAAAGAACCCCCCTTTTGGTCAAGAAACTCATCATCTAAGAGAAGACGCTTCTGATGGAAAGAAATCTCTATCTGAAGCAAGACGTTCTGTTTAAAAACTGGTTTGGTGCTTTAACTAAGCATACTGGTCTCAAGGATGATCTGTGGAGACCCAGTTCTTGCCCCACCAAAGCCACCTGAAGGCGAGCATGTAATTACTGGACCACTCTAGAAGAGGGGGATTTCTGAAAATGGGGATGGGGTATCATTCCTAATGTCGATCGGTTATTTCAACTGGCAGCTTTCTTTTCCATGTTCCTGAGTGGGTGGATCCTACCAGTGCGAGAATCTTGTGGTGTAAGAACCTCAACCTTTATCATGGTCACTAAGTTGGCCACCAGAAAATGCATCAATTTGGCTATCCCAGTGTTGGCCAAGATATACTGCCTATTGGGCTGAATCAACAAAGGAGGGTCACCCTACTGGATGGTCAATCCTTTTAAATTATTTGGGGTTGGATGGGAGCCCACATATGGGGTTACTCATTCATCAATTCCCTACCGATTCCACATTATACCCTCCGACTATACCTTCAGAGCACTAGCGGGGTCATGCCAGAAGCTTGGGCTTTATAAGAGAAGAAAGAGGAGAAGACCGAAAGGAACAAGCATAACTTAATGCCTTGTCTCAATGTTCACAAACTTTTCTCTTACCACCATTATTATTCCCCTACTATTACTATTACAAACAATGAATCTGAAGACTTTATCAAATGAGGCTACTTATTTTCTCTGCAAGAAGATATCCTGGTTTCCCATATCGGAGGGGAACTTATCTATGAGGGATATGCACCCTGTAGATTTAGTTGAAAATTCAACTGTGTTCAGAAGTTGTGTCCTCCTTCTCTCAATAGTGTTCTTCAAGAGAAGCACTTGATGATAGACCACCAATTATGGATGATGTTCACCTGGGAGGACACCTAGAGCTAGTCCAAACTTCTAGATTCTACGGATTTCATGCCTTTCTTTACCAAGAATTACGTTGAGGCTTGAGTTAAATCATATCCCGATGGCCAATTGGCCAACCTAGTTCCCATTGTGAATAATTCCAAGGCATCTAAGGAGAAAGGAAAGGGGAAGAAAAAGGGAGTTTCTAAAAACTCTCGACCATGAAAAGTCCTCTGAAGTTATGTTTGATCCCCTCCTAGAAAAATTGTGAAAGATGGGGTTATGACCTCACGGGCGGTCGAACAAGCTGCCGGAGCAGTTGTCAGGAATCCATCATCCATTCCTTCTAAGTCTGATTTTCTAGTGGCATAGAGGAAATGAGACCTTTTTAATGGTCATTCATCTTCTTGTGACTAGTCTCCTCGTGATTTATGGAAGCTCTTCCAGACTAGGGAATTATCCCTTACTATTATCGGCCATGTGTCAGCATCAACTAACATTTCTTTTGATGAAGATCCGGATAGGGTGAGTTGCTATCTTAAGGATCTTGAGACCCTCATTAAATCCCAATGTGGTCACTTTAAGTACTCACATTGGTTACTTGACTTACTGTGACCAGAAACCATTGAGGAGGGTGATGATGTCATTGGCTTTCCCACTGTGGATTCTATAGAGAAAGTTTCTTACTTGCCCCCATAATCTCATAGACGTCCCTCTTCTTGAGATCCTGAGTTTATAGGGACACCTGGGAAACATTTGTAGTTGTCAAAACCTACCCCACTCCCCTGTACCGTCCTTCCAGCACTGGCCATCCCAATTATGGCTGCATTTCCAGAGTCTTCGAGGGTATGGGATGAATTGAGGGTGAGTGCCTTAGATGAAGACATACGAAGGCTTCTTCAGAGGGAATGATTCAATCTTCTGGGTTTTGGGGGAGCCATTGCTCCTACCTGTATTTCAACTAATGAAGATATTGATGAGGTAGAAACTTACTTAAATTAAATGGATAGTTGTCTTCACCCTCCTGCGGATAGGCGTTACTGGTCAGACCGCATGGCGTTGATGGTGGTATTTCCACGGCCGATGGGAGAGGTCTTATATGAAAAATATGGTCTTAAATTCTTTTATTACAAAGATGATTAAAGTTTCCCCATTTCCTTCTTATTTTTTAGGGACCTACCAGATCTTGAGAAATGACCTTTTCCCCAACTTATTCTCCTGACGGTACTATGGCTGGGGAGTACGCCCCCTCAATGGTAGGGGGTACTGCGGAAGGATACCCTGGAGATCAAGAAAATATGGAAGCGATTATCATATAACCTTACTAGGTGTTTCCCCCCAGCTCCTCTTGGTGATCTCATTCAGGACTGATCCCATCAACAATCAAAGAAGTGTAAGCAAGACTCTCAGCTGTCCAAGCATATTTGACAGGGGATCACATGTAATTGTCTGTTTACCTGGTGATTGAACCAAGTACCCTTATCTGGTCAACTTACTGGTACCTAAATGTACCTTGACACATGGACTATTGGTGACCAAACAATGACCACTAAAGTATCTATAGATCCTATCCCTTTAGGGTGGAGGAAGGGTCACCATCTACCGTGGTTGATCGAAACAGGGAAGCAAGGCCATTTGAAGAGACTGGGGGTGTTGATGACCCCTCAGATGTTCCTACCCTCACTCAAACAATATCTGCCCCAACAATGGAAAGACATATAGAAGTCTAGGTCTCACTTGACTGTGTTGAGTTGACATCCATGGGGAGAAACATGGTGGTCTTTATGGTAGGGTTCAAGTTCAGTGACGATCCCCAGGCCTTGCTAGATCTTAGAGGGGCTTTGAATATCGGAAAGCCAATCAATCTCAATTGAGTGGATTTTTTCCCTACAGAGGGAGTCACTCCAGAGACTACTGTTTATATTCAAATGGTCACTCTAGTAAAGTATAGTTAGGGAGGATGATGTTCTGTCCCCTGAAAATTTAGAGTGGGCTATCACATCCTTTTGTCCAGTTTTTAGTGGGGTTATGTTTTCTTCCCCTAGGATTCCAAGACCAGTATCCGTATCTAGACTGACCATCCATTCATGCCTCATATTAACTGACACCCTTTTGAAGGCTTTCTTGAGGGTTACTATTTTGGTTAGGCATGGCCCTAAATATTTAGTCTTCTCGCATATCCACAGGGCCCCATTGATTATTGGAGATGCAACATCACCTGTTTTAGGTAGCGGTACCACTACAGAGGTGGGATATATTGAAGCTGTCTCCCCTCCATCCCCGAAACCACAACCACAATCCTTAGAAATAGTGGAAGATGCCCCTACCTTGTCATATATTACCATTAATATAGACGAGGTTGTTGTAGGGTCAAGTCATGTTGTAGCTACCAGGTCAAGTCTCTCTCTAGTGATGTTAATTCATGACTATATATCATAATTAGGGAGTGATTCTGAGACTGATCGATAAATCCTCGTTGATATTCATCCCGCTCAGTGAAAGTCATGGGGGAACATTTGGAGATTAATCTCCCAGAATCCATTGGATGAGGTGCCGGTGAAGTTTCCTAAGATACACTACCAGTTTGTGGTTTTGGGATTTAGTGGATTCAACTATCATGGCATTTACGATATAATATGATAGGTAGTTTCTACTCAGGAAGCAACTGGTGCACTTGAATCTCGAATCTTCGTGGTATAGTCAAAAACTTATCTGGATGCTACATGAAAAATTCTCATTGATTAATCTTCCACTCATGCCATAATGGTTTTGAAGTTGTAAAACGATCTCACAAAGTAGGAGTCTTTGATGGAACATCTTGACCATGAAGTGGAGTGACAAAGCTAGAAGCTGGAGTAACTAAAATAGGAGAGGGCTTGGGCTATGGCCACCGTCGAGGAGGGGTGATGGAAAATGCAGGTGGGAGAGAGGACTGGCCTCCAATCCATGAGGTAAGCGGAGGTACTGTGAGTGAGTTTAGAGGTCGATACTTCAAATTTATTGAATATTCACCAATCCATTGAGGTGTATCACCAATCGTTGATGCAATTCTATGACTCTGCCAACAATCTCCTATAAAGGTCCCGTATTTCTCGCAAGGAGAGGCTCCAGGATGTGGATGCCCACTATATATTTTTATGAAATATGATGGAACTGATTTTCCTTTAAATTCTATCTTTTTAACTTTTCTTGTTGTGCCAACACCATTTCAATCAGGCATTAATTAATTTTTTTAAACCATGACTTGAAATTGGTAAATTGGAATAATTTAATCAAGCTCTAATTTTTTCCTAAGCCATGGGACTCAACGAGAATAGTTCGAATATTGTTGGGGTTTCATGGAAAACCCTATGAACTTTTGTGTCTTTTTCATTATTACACTAATTTTTACCTAAGTCTATTTAACACGAGATTAACAGGCATAACGTGACTTTTTCTTAGGCCACCCTTTGTGGGTTTTCAACTTAACAAGCTTTACGTACTTTTTTATGGTTCAATTTTTTTTAATGAACCAATACTAGAATTTTACTCAGAGGTTCCTTCTATGAATTTTACCTATAGAAAGTATGGAATCTCTTTCAATGGTAGTTAACAGTCCTGCCAATAAAATTTATTACTGGTGTTTTAGGTTGAACATCTTTGACTAGACTTAATGGGGTAGGGCCCTAACTTGGAACCATTAGCCGAGAATGTTCTAGTATCCTTAAGACATGGATTAGGGATTTTTTTGACCCTTGATTTTTGGATTCTAGACATGCATGAGGCTTGGGATCTGCTTTAGGCATACAGAGGTAGGAAATGACTCTCCTAGGGATGAATTTTCCTTTGATTAACAACCATTTTTTTGTGGGAAACATATGCAGATCCCCCAGGGCATGATATTCATACTCAATCAAAGGAGTCCACAGGAAACTAACTTTCCATTTCTGATGTCCTGATGGGATTTGCAACATTTTGACTTTATTTTGATGTTGGGAGCTATAGTGGGTGGATAGCCTGAGTAGTGGTGTCTAAAGAAATTAGGTACATTCGTGTCGGATTTGAGTGGGATATTATTCCCGCACATTTCTTACTTGCGTGAGGGAGAGCTGGTGAATGGTTAGGTCAATTAAGAGTCTTTTTTTTATATCAGGGGCACTTGGGAAGGAGTTACATAAGTTGTTATCTAGGATTTTTCCAAATCTGAGGGTGTGACAAGATGTGGATGTCATTTAAGTGTACGGAAGCTGAAAAGGACTATCCTAGGGGTGAATTTGCCTTTGATTAAAAGCCATTTTTGGGGAAACATATGAAGATCCACCAGGGAATGATATGAATAGTCAAGAAAATGTGTCTGTAGGACACTGGCCTTCCGTCTCCGATGGCCTTTGAGGATTATGGAGATTAGAAACTTTGTGGATATGGTACGTGTCCTTCGATGAGGGGTGCTCCTGAACACAAAAGGAGGCATTTTAACTGATCTTCTTCGGGGAAACCTAGAAATGAGTGGAGTAAATCTTATTTTTCATATGGTATCAACTTCACACATAAATATTGGATATATTTAGAAACCTCAAAAGAGACCAGAGATGAATCAGGTCCATATGTTTCGATATATCCATGATATGTATAAGGAGGAAAGTGTAAAGCCTGACTTTGGGGTCCCTTGAATCAGGAGGGATGAGATGATTCTTGGAATCCATTGGGTGTACTTAGATAGGAGAGGACTCTCTTGGGTACGAATTTTCCTTTGATTGACTACCATTTTTGTGGGAAACATATGCAGAGCCACTAGAGAATGATATGCATAGTCAAGAAAAGGTGTTCGCAGGACACTAGCCTTTCATCCCATATGGCCTTGGAGGGATATGTAGATTCAATATCACTTAGATCCTAGAGTCTAAAATACGACAGGAGTGTATCCAGACATATTGGGAATATTTGGGTTGTGATTTACTCATGGAATTGGGTGTCCCTTTCGTAGATCTGACTCGTATGCAGGGTGAGGCATTCATTCCATCTTTGGGATACCTAGTCATTTAACATCACATGGACAAGAAATGGGGTTCCTCTCAGGGGAGGGAATTGTGACACACCTTTTAGGGTTGCACTGCTAGGACCAAATTCCTGTATTGTTTTTCCATAATGCCATAGTGGATCTCTCTCTGAAATCCCTAATCTCACGTGATCTATGCTCGATGTGAGAAATAAGGGATTACGAGGAATCTGTGTCATTGCTTAGGAATAGAAAAATCAGCATTAGAGGTCACTTTTAGGCTTAAACCATTGTTATGTAGTTTAACATCATACAATAGGGATGATTTTGGCCTTGTAGTTTAACGTCATGTAGTGAGGACATGATGCTATGCAGTTTAGAGTCATGTAGTGAGGATGATTTTACTGTCATAAATATCTTCAATAATTTTAGGTTAATCGTAACTAGGATGTTTCGACACTCCTTAGACATGAGTGATGAAAGAATGTGTAAACCATAGTCCTGAGGGAAACTTGAATTAGGAGGGATGACATGGGACTTGGAATCCATTGGGAATACTGGGATAGGAGAGGACTCTCCTGGGGACAAATTTGCCTTTTATTGATGGCTATTTTGTTGGAAAACATATGCAAAGGCACCAGGGCATGATGTGCATAGTCAATCAAAGGTGTCCACGGGATACTATCCTTCCATCTTAGATAGCCTTGAATGATTATGGGGATCCAATTTTTCCCGAGGTATAGAGTGTGACAAATGGGAAAGACGTGCCTGGGAATGTGAGAATACCCGTACCATGATTAACCATGAACTACTTGGGGATTCCACATAGGTCTGACCCATATGTACATGGGGAGGCATGATCTTCCAACTTCTCAAGACTGAGAGGCATGTACAGAATCTTGTAATACTAAGTACTAAGCCACACATAACTCTTGAATAATTTCGTAGTTTTACTGTCATGCGATAGGACCTTTTATGGACTCCCCATAGAAGTCTGACATACGTAAGGGGTAAAGGGGCATTTTTTGTTGGTGGATGGGCTGGGAACGAAGATCGGGCATCACTACGTATCCTCTGAGGGAAAGAATCAAGCCACATGTAGTTCTGAATGTTCCCTACAAATGTTTTCTTGATGTGTTAGAGACACTCAAGGGCAATGTTTTTGATGATGATGATGATGGTTGGGCAGGGATCTAAGATCGAGGCATCACTACATATCCTGTGGGGTAAAGAATCAAGCCACACATAGTTCTAAAGGTTCCCTATACCGATTTGGATCGATCCATGTGTGAGGATATGTAAGGGATTTTTTGTTTCAATTGATATGGGTGTCAGGCCTACCATATTCCCCTATGATTTATTTTCATAAGAGAATCATCACCATTAATCCTAAGATCACATGAGTTATACTCGATGTGAGAAATAAGAAGTGGTCATAGAGTCTCCTTCGCAGGTTTTGGGAGGTAGAGGATATGATGGGGGGATTTTATTTTTCTTTCCTGGTGGGGCTAGGCCATGATTGAAGATCAAGGAATCGCTATGTATCACGTGAGGGAATGAATCAATCTTTACGTAGTTCTGTAAGTACCCTCTACTGATTTGGCTCGGTCCAAGGTGTAGGGGCATTTTGGTTCTATCTATTATGGTTGATAGGTCTACCATGCTACTTTATAGTTGTATTTTGTAAGAGAATCACTACCACTAATCCTAAGCTCATGGGAGTTATACTCGATGTGAGAAACAAGTAGTGATATGAGTTTCCCTTAAAAATATGGGTAAATCGAGGGTGTGATGAGGGTATTTTTTATGGTGGGGGCTGGGCCAGGATTGAAGATCAAGGCATCACTATGTATCCTATAAGGATAGGAATCAAGTCATACATAGTTCTGTAAGAGATCATGTAATTTATCATCATGATATTAGGACATTTTGTGTCATGTAGTTTAACATCCTATAATGAGGACACGATTCACAATTTATTTTCATGTTTCAGGGATGATTTCCTTAAAGTTTATCATCATGTGAAAAGGACAATGACTCATAGTTTAAGGTATTAGAGTTCAGACCATGAAATTTTAGTTTAACATCGTGTTTCATGGACTAATACCACAGAGTTTAACATCATGTGGCTAAGACGATGACTCATAGTTTAAGTTCATAGAGTTTGGATCATGGCATTGGGGGTTCATGACTCATATTTTAGGGTCATAGAGCTCAGACCTTAACATTATGGGACATTTTTACTTATAGTTTAGGGTCATAGATCTTAGACCTCAGATTCATGGTGTTTCATCATTACTCATTGTTTAAGGTCTTAGAGTTTGGACCATAACATGGGGGGAATTTGTATGACTCATAGTTTAGGGTCATAGAGCTTGGAACTCTAACATTTTTGTTAGGTGAAGTATTTCTTCAAGAACTTTGCATTTGTAAAAGCCACGATGAGCTGTCTGCCCATTGATATCAGGGAGTATGATTCATTGAAATAGACCCTATGTATGACATAGGGTCCTTCCCACTCTAGTTCAAGATTTAGGGATTCTTCCCAAGTATCATTAGGGTTCTGAGGACTAACACCATTTCTCCTTCGAGGTAATATTGAAGGCGAACCTTTTTGTTGAAGGATCGTGCAATCCAGTTTTGGTAGACTTAAAAATGGTGTAGAGTGTGTAGCCTTTTTTTGTTTAGCTTCTCCAACTCATAAAATTGTCTCTGGGATTGATTTTCCATGGAAATTTGATCACAAATGGCCACAAAAAGTGATGGCACTTGGATTTTGATAGGTAACACTGCCTCTGCCCCATATACTAGTGAGTACAGGGTTTCCTAGGTAGCAGTGCAGGTCGTGGTCCAGTAATCCCACAAAGTGTGAAAGAGCTTATCTGGCCATGATTTCTTATCCTTATTGACCATATTTTGATGTATGTTGGATAGAGTATTTTTGAAATCCTCTATCTTCCCATTGGATTTCATGTGGTAGTGGGACGAATAGTTATATTTAATTCCATAATTTTGGTATAACTTTTCCAACTCAGTAGAGCAGAAGTTGGTGCCATTGTCTGTTAGTATTGTATGAGGGACACCAAATCTGGTGATGATGTTGTCTTTCAAAAATATGATGATTTTTTTCACCCTGAATTCTTTAAGGGTTATGGATTCAACCCATTTGAAAAGAAGTGGGTCACCATGAGTATAAACTTGAACTGTCTGGCTATAGCGAGGGGATATGGTCCCACAACATACATCCCTCAAGCAATGAATGGCCAGGAGTACTTAGCTGTATAAAGTAACTCTGGGGTCTGGTGTATGAAATTAGCATGAAATTGGTAGGAATATAACTTCTTAGTAAACATGGCACAATTTTATATCATGGTGGGCCAGTAATACCCAAGCCTTTGGATTTGGTGAGAGAGCTTGGTTGTTGATTGGTTTGCTTAACAAGCTCCGACGTGCACCTATTTCATGATGGAAGATGTTTCTTCTCCATAAATTCACCTAAGAATGACTCCATTAAGGCCTCATTTGTAGATGACCTTTTCTTGGATTATCCCATGGTATAGAAAAAGGTTGACTGCCCATCTTCAGACCTACTCCCTTGCAGCCCTATCTGGTGGGAGTTTCCCACTCTGAAGGTAACTTTCAATGGGTATAATCCAACTAGTGGTATGACCATACGGCTCATGAACATGACTAATTTCATCAATTTCCTCTGTATTTATTTGGATGAATGGAAAGACCATCTGACGGTGAGAAATGCTAATGACAGTTTCATCCCAGTTGGGATTGGCCAAGGTCGTGGCTGCATTTTCTAAAGCGTCATCTTGTGAATTCTGTGACCGGGGGACATGAGTCAACATTGGTTCTGATAGGAATTCTACCATCAGTTCTTAAACATGGTTCATTAAGGGAACAAATAATTCTTTCTTGATAGCATAGTCACCATTGACCTGTTTGATGACTAGCTCCGAATCACCCTTTATTTTTTGGTATTTGGATTCCACGTGGAGTGCCAATTCCAATCCAGAAATGAGGGACTGATACTCTGCTTCATTGTTCTTTTACCCTTCCCAAAGAATTAAAGAGTAAGGCAAGATTCCCTTTTTGAGGGATATGAGTACGAATCCCAATCCCACTTTTTTGAGTTTGGGATCCTCCATCCTTTTTCCTTTCGGGCTTCGAGAAGCACCATCGAAGTACATTTCCCATGTCTGAGGGTTTTCCTAAATGAAAAACACTTCTTCATCCAGAATTTCGGCATCCAACGGTGCTGTTTCTTATGAGGGGTGCTCATCCAGGAAGTCTGCTAATTCCTGGCCTTTGATGGCCTTCTAGGGCACATATCATATGTAAAACTATTGTAGGATGACCACCCATCGTGATAGGCACCCATTCAGCATGGAATGGTTGAAAATATACTTGAGCAGGTTGCAGTGGGAGACTAATTGGACCTCAAGGTGATGAAGGTAATGCCTAAGCTTTTGAACTACGAATATTAGGGTTAGGTAGATCTTTTCAATTTTTTAATACCGAGTTTCAGCATCAATCATTGTTCAGCTGAGGTAATAGAGGATGCTATCACTACTGACATCATTATTCTGCACGGGGAAGGTGCCTAATGATTGTTCTATGGAAGTTACATATAAAATTAACAGTATTCCCTCAACTAGAGGCATGAGAACCAATGAGATTAGGAGATATATTTTAAGATTGTCAAATGCTTCTTGACAATCATTATCCCACTCATATGTAACTCCTTTCTTCAAGAGCCTGGTGAGAGGTAAACATTTACCTGATAGGTTGGCTATGAAGCACCGAATGTAGGCAAGGTTCCCCTATAGACCTCTCAACTTGGTGAGGTTGTGAGGTGGGGACATTCCAAGGATGGATTTTGTCTTCTTGGGGTCGAATTTGATGTCGCGATGGCATACGACGAAGCTGAGGAATTTTCCTAAGGAAACTCCAAAGGCTTACTTAAGGGGATTCATCTTTAAACTATGCTGTGAAAATTTGTTGAAGACAATTTCAAGATCATCCAGGTGGTTTGAATGTTGCTGTGATTTAACCACTAGGTCGTCGATATAACACTCGATGAATTTTCCCAAAAAGGTCTTGAAGATGCGTTGCATGGTGCACTGATATGTGGCGCCAATATTCTTTAGACCAAAGGGAATCACTTTATAATAGAACACTCCCTAAGGGGACCTAAAAGCAGTAGCTTCTCCATCTCCTCGGGCCATCCAGATTTGATTTTATCCAGAATATCCATCCATGAAAGAGAGGAATTCATATTCGGCTGTTGCATCGATCAACAATTCTGTGAATGGGACCAGTAAGTCGTCTTTTGGGAAATACCAATTAAGATCCCTGAATTCAATGTAGATTCTAATATTCCCATCATTATTTTTGATAGGGACTATGTTTTCCATCTAGGTTGGATATTGGACCTCCCGTATAAAGTTGGCTTTGATCAGCTTGTCAACTTCAACCTCTATTTTGGAAGCATACGTCGGGTGGGTCCTTTTGACTGGCTGTTTATAGCCCCGATGATCTTTTGTTTAGCCCAGATGATGGGTGGATACCTTAGGATCAAGGCCTAGATTTTTTTGTGTAATTTCAGGCAAACACACATCGATTCTCCTTTAGGAAGGAGGTGTATGCCTCCTGTTCCTTGAAAAGCATGTCCATACTGATTAGAGTGGGTTGTGGGTCATTTTTGGTGCTCAAATTTATCTCCTTAAGTTCATAGATGGTGGTGGACTTAAGTTCATTGATGGTGGTGGAGACACCTTATTCGAATGCAGGAGGGGCATCTTTGCGGTCTTCTTCCTCTTCTTCTTCTTATTCTTCACCATCTTCATCATCTTTGTCATCTTTGTCTTCTAATGGAGAAAAGATTTGTGATATGAACTCTCCGATGTTGGAAGAGAAATCATCTTTTGCATTAGTGTGTGAGGAAAGGGTAGTTTGATGTCCTGAGGATGGACCAGGAGCATCTTTGATAGGGATTTTCTTGGAAACATGGGAGTCAACCCGCTCTCCTAGGTCCTTGGACTCGGTGGTTGAAATAGAGACCATGTAGACAACTGAGCCTGCATCCAGACTTATACTTTCACATTGAACCTGGTTGATGGGTAGTATGTACTCTTCTCCAAGTTGCTGGAGGGGGTCAGTGAGAGCCATCTCCAATCCATTTGGGGTATTGATCCAATCAATGTCATCCACATAAAGATGTTTTTCTTCTGACTCATAGAACCCAAAGTCAATATAATGTGACGCCCAGGACTAAAATGGGGATTTATTAGCATGAAATGTCACATTCATTAGCACAATATTTGATGCACTGATGGTATGAGGATGGAATTGCAGCGTGTTGATGCAGCCAAGGCCTCACTAACAGAACATTGAAGGCTATACTTTTCCACACCACCAGGAACTCAGAATATGATATGATATCTCCAAGCCAAGTTTTAATCTTGATTCTTCCCAATGGTTTTTTCTCACTTTTTTTGTATCCCAATAGAGTTTTAGTGTATGGTGTCAAGCTGTCTTTATCATATCCCAGCCGAAGAAGCATTTGTTGTGGGAGGAGGTTGACTCCATAGCCATTGTCAACAAAAATCCTTCGGACATTAATTCTATTTATCTTTCCAGACACATAAAAAGGTTTGATGTGCCCTTGCATGATGGTATCTTCATCCCTATCTATGAAGGAGATGCGATGTGACATTCCTTAAGACTAGTCTCAGTCCAATAGACTTCAACTACTATTACTTCATCCTTGAACTCCTGGGGGCTTAGTTAGGCTTCAATGAGTGCCTCCCTAAGATCTACGGACATGCTCAATGCATCCAGGATTAACATCTTTTTTGGTACTGAAGCTAGATACTTTAAAATATCGTAATTCCGCTCTAAAGGTCGGCGCTTCCCGACTCGGGGTTTCTCTTTCACAGACACTTTAGGGGTTTAAGCTTTGAATATGGATGGTTCGGCCTCTATGACTGGGGTTGGTGGCACTGTGGACTTTTCTGAGTTTGGTTGAATTGGTCCACCGGTATAGATTGAATGATTTGTTTTTTGTTCTTGCAATAATATATATTACAAGATAATTGGTCTTTGATTTCTTTTGATGGGGTGGAGGAGAATTCTGGTTCTTTTTGTGTCTGTTGGAGGGTCCTTCCACAAGTTTCTGTGATGTTAATGATCTGACTTACAGCGTGGATAGGAATTTGAATCCTACCATAATCCTACCTTATAGGAAACCTCCGGTCTTTGTAGCCTCTTCCTCCAGCTCTCCAGTTGGGTGCAGAGAATTCGGGTTCATGGTCATAGTATTCATCAGAGAATGGGTCCATTAAGTGAATGAAATTAATGAACCTGAAGATCAGTTATTGATCCTAAACTATTACTGTTTTACTATATCCTTTTGATGGTGGCGTTTGGTGGGGCGGTTCCCGTTGAACCATTTGGAGGGGCGGTTCCTATAGTATCATTTGGAAGGGCGGTGCCTATTGTACCATTTGGCAGGGCGGTACCCGTTGTACCAAGACCATTGGCATAAAGTTTTAAAGTGTCAACACTAACTTCAGTTTTGGTTTCAACTCATCTTCTTGCTATTTCTTTATTCCATTCTAGCCTTTAGAGTACCACATGGCCGAAGAGGATGGCTATACTGTACTAGGATCTTTTGGGGGTATAGTTGGTTGTTTCAACTATGCCTAGAGGATATCATGGACTTGGTTAATGATATTCCGGTTCATCCACATGTAAAAAAAATTATCCTTCTTTCTAGTGACTGCTTTCCATTCCTCTTCTTCTCTTGAGTCTAAAGAGGAAACATACCCCACTTGTGCTGGTGGCGGGACCAAATTGACTTGCCCAAAGTCCACCATATTTTTTAGGAGATCCTTGAAAAAAAATAATTCTTGGATGGTGTGTCTTAGTATCCAATTATATGGACAATAATTTGGATGGTTGTTGAGTCCCACTTCATCAGATTACTTTGGATTTGGTAGCTGGAGCAGATTGCAATTCATGGTAGCTATGAAATAGCTATGGACCTGGTAATCTTGGAACAAATAAACATTATTTCTTCATTCTTAAAACTTATTTCTTTTAGCATCCTGTCACTCGTCTTGTCGAGGTGGGGTTGGTTATTGGCGTTTAGGGGGTCCCTCATGGTTTGGTGGGGGCCTCACAACTGGAGTTGGTGCCGGGGGTGGCTTAAGCATGACATAAACTGCTTTAGATTTTCCTGTTATTTTCCCTAAGGCTGATGGGGCCATTCAAGACTTGAGGTTGGTCCATTGAAAGGAGTCTTCTATCCTTTGAGCAATGGATGAGAAGTCTCTAAACCCACTTGTGTACTTCACCAGGATGAGTGGAATTCGTAATTCATCTCATAGGTTATTGATGCACATGGAGAGCATCTCATCCTGGGGGAGTGGATAGTTCAAGGAATATGTTAGACTATTCCATATGGAAATAAAGTCTGAGACTCTTTCTTTCTCTCGCTGCTTGCAGTTCATGAGGTCACTGACCATTATCTTGGGCAGTGTTGAACTGAATTGGAAGGAAAACTATCATCGGAGGTCCTCCCAACTTGTAATTGAATTGGCTGAAGGCTAGTATACCATACAAAGGCTGAACCCTACGGGATTCGTACGAGGCACCTAAGTTTTACGGCTTCTTGCTGCTCTAGAGTGCTCATAATGGGATCATAGTAAGAGGCATAGTTCATAAAATGTTGTTTCAAGTCCTTCAATCCATTGAATACTAGGAATATAGGGTTCTTGAATTTTTGTGGTAGTGGGACATTGCTCACCCACTTGGGGTAGGGTTTGTGCTCTGGTTGTATTAGAGCACACCGCCCCTCCATGTCTTCTAGTCGAGATGTTAGAGGCTCGATGGTGTTTAAGAGCCCTTGATTAATATCCTGTCAAGCTTGAGCTTGAGCTGGTGTGGCAGTGGCCAAGACTAGGCATGCCAACGCTACTGGAAGTTGGGGTGGATACCCAGTCGAGGGTATCATTTTGTGGGTTTACCTGGATATATTCCAGCTACCTTCCTAGTGGTGGGAAGTATTGATGTACTTCTAGGGCCGGGTTGAATAGTCCTCCAATATTAGCTTCTTTCACTAGGTTAAGTGTCTATGTCATGGGAAACTCTTCTGGGAGCACCTATTAATGATTTGTAGGGGGGACACATCTGACGTGATAACTCCCTCAATGTAGCTCGACATTAATTTTCCTGAGATTTTTCATTTCTTCCCCCTGTTTGGAAAACCTTTCCTCGAGGGTGAGGGACACACTCTCATGAGTAGGAGAAGGCGAGTCATATATGAACTTGGATTTATTATTCTCCATGTTGGGGTTTCCCACAGGAGGTAATGTCAAATTGGCTAAGGGGGAACCCAGATTTAGGACCACCCTCTGGTTCTGGGTATGCAGACCATCAAGTTCGATATGGTATGCCTTTAGGACGGAACTATATTCCTTTGCATCATCTCCCCCTGCATCATTTCCTGTGAGATCCGTGGGGTTTACATTTCCCACGTTCACTGAGGTATACCGCATTGGGGGATGGTGTACCCAGTGCTGAATGGTAGGAAGGATTTTTGCGCCCTTTGTTGGATTTTCTCCTTTCATTATGCGGTATTCTCTGGGTTTCTTGGAGAATATTGACCCGAATGGAGCCCTGGTCTGACCTCATGATGCGCCTTTGTCTCAAAGGGTGCGAACCACGATAAGGGGTGGAATGGGTAACTCTTATGTCCATCGTTCTTCCCAGATGGTGGAAGATAGACGTCCGCTGTGCGGGGATTTGAAGTAAAAATTCCCCCAACCCTGTAGGCTTGGATTGTTCCTGTTCTCCTGTTGATGCGCTACGACCTGGATTTTTTGGTCTTATGGGGGAATTTTGATTTAAAAATTCCCCCAGCCCTATGGGCTGGGGGTTTTCCCATATCGCGGTAGTAGACACTGCTATTTCCACCCTTTCAATTTCACGTACTCTCATGCGGATATGAGCTGAGTGTGAAATTTGGACTGCACGAAGTCTATGGAATTTTGAAGACATGGGCACTACTTTCTGGTTGGATTCCCTGAGGTGGGAAGCTTGCTAGATGTTCTTGGTTTCCTGACTCAGAATCTTTTTGATGGATTGATCTCTTTGGCCCTGATTATTTTGAGACTTACTTCAGGCCATTTTTTGTTGAGTATCCCATCTTTCCTGAGTAGGAAGTTCATTTTATTGCTGCCTATTAGTGATGACATTGTCGGATGTCATTTCAAATGGGACCTGCTAGGCAGAAAGTGGGGTGAAGTGTAGATCTCTATGTTCTCTCCATCCCCAAATGTGAACTCTAGCCGGGGCATTGCTAAGGAGGCAACACAACTTATGCAATGCATGGAGGTAGTCTAGTTCAAGTTTTTTTCTTCCTCCTTTATGATTGTGGATGCCTTGTGGATGGGAGGGATTCTAGGTCAATTAGAGGGTGAAGATCCCCTATTGTGCTGACATGGTACACATACCCATCTTAGGGTAGAAATTTTTCTTTCAAATTTCGAATATTCATCCATATATTGAGGTGAATGTCATGTGTAAATTCCCCCAGCAACTCTCCTGGTATGTCAATGTGATAATTGGTCATAGGCCAATACATCACTGGTATATTATACCTATCTAGTTTTCTTCTCACAAGAAACATATCATGTTGTTGTTCTTTCGGATGCTCCTCTACTTGATATGCCCAACTCGACTGCTTCTTAATAATTTTGTTCCAAGAAATTGGGATGGTGGGAGCCTTACAGATTTGTGGATGCTGTGATGGTGTCTTAGAAGACGAGTGTGGCCCGGGCCATCCTCTGGTTGAGAAAGAATATCACTCATTATAGATGGGGTGACTGATGTGTCTGAATCCTTTCCGAGAACCTCAACATAGGAGAGCTTTCTCACATTTTTTATGACAAGGGGAGGAATTTCTTACCAGCATGAATTTTGGTTGCGAGGAGGACCTTCGAAAATGGTGCTGCAATGGTGAGGGCTACCATTTCAACTTCATACCCGATCGTGGGAATTTTCTTTATAGCGTATACCCTAGGGAGGATCTTCAGGGCGAGCTGAAGCATGGGGAGGACCTTCTTGCTAATTGATGTCACTGTGGGGAGGGCCTTCAAATCAACCATCATTGCAGGGAGGGCCTTCACAATGACCGTCATCATGGAGAGGACTACAATCATGACTTGATATCTGGATGTAGGGAGAATTTATACAATGTACACCCTGGGGAGGGCCTTCAGGATGTACTTAAATGAGGGGAGGACCTTCTCATTTCTTGGCATTTCCATGGGGAGGAACTTCATAGAAAATGTCATTATGAGGAGGGCCTTCGTAATGACTGTCATCATGGCGAGGATTACCATAATGACTTGATGTCTGAATATAGGGAGAAACATATCTATAGAATATACCCTAGGGAGGACCATCAAGGTGAATGACAGCAAGGGGAGGACCTTCTTGATGCCTGATCTTCAAGTCGAGGGTAGGGCTACCCTGATGTGCATCAAAAGATAGGCTCCCGTGATCGATCATTCTTGGCCCATGTAGTAAGCCCCTGTGGGTGCTCTATAAAGGACCTTCAAAGCTGCTGGTAGAGACATTTCGGGAAGGAATTTCGCAACTGATACTGCCACTTCAATAATTTGGTAATGGAAATATAGGGTCTTGAGCCTTTGTCGATATATGTTTGAGGGCGTCAAGAACCCCAACTTACAGAAGAGTAGGATCATGTATGTGCTCTTCATTTACCAGTTTCATTTGGTGCCTTTCATTCTTGAGTGATCTCTTGAGGGTAACCGGGGCCATCTGATGTTGGTAATGGCCTTCATATATGGGTCCCTTTCCTCACTACTACAAAAACGGGCTTTATCAGCGCTCAAAATGGGATTTATCAGCGCTAAAAAACGTTGTAAAGCTCGGCGCTGATACAGGGGGGGTCCCCTTTGTCAACACTCAATAAGCACTGATAAAGGGGTACTTTATCAACACTAAAAAAGCACTGATAAAGGAAACCTTTATCAGTGCTAAAAACACACTGATAAAGGGAGACTTTATCAGCACTAAAAAGACGCTGATAAAGGACCCCTTTATCAGTTCTAAAAAAGATCTGATAAATGTGTTTTTATCAGCACTCTTTTAGCACTGATAAATTGATCCTTTATCAGTGATTTTTTAGTGCTGAAAAATGTCCTGTCTGTTGTAACAAAAAATTCTACAACTGCACACCCAAACAACACCTGCAAAAAATTCAACATCTCAACAAGTACACCCATACAAAATTAACACATAAATCATAATATAATTACACCAAGTATACCCATACAACAAGTATACCCATACACCATTAACACATAATTCATAAGTTAATTAAATACATAAAGAATTCAATTCAGAATTTAGGGGGTTGGGGGGGATGTTCAGGGGTTTGGGGTGGCTGTCCAAGGGGGGGTAGGGGGTGTCCGGGGGGATGGGGGTGTCCGGGGGGATAGGGGTGTCCAGGGGGGTGGGGGGATAGTCCAGGAGGTTGTGGGATATCCAAGAAGGGTGGGGGTGTAAGGGGGGGTGGGGGTGTCTAGGTGGTGGGGTGGTGTCTAGTGGGGGGGGGGGAGAGGGCTATGCATGGGGTGTCCAGGGGGTGGGCTGGTGTCCAGGGTGTCGGGGGGGGGGGGGGTGTCCGGGGGGTGGGGGTGGTCCAGGGGGTTGTTGGGGATGTCCAAGGGGGGTGGGGTGGTTTCTAGGAGGGTGGGATGGGGGTGTCCGGGGGGATATGGGTGTCCAGGGGGTTGGGGGTGTCCGGGGTGGGGGGGTGTCCGGGGGGTGGGGGGCGGTCCAGGGGGTTGGTGGGGTTGTCCAAGGGGGGTGGGGTGGTGTCTAAGAGGGTGGGATGGGGGTGTCCGGGGGTATAGGGGTGTCCAGGGGGGTGGGGGTGTCCAGGGGGGGGGGGGGTGGGGGCATTCCAGGAGGTTGGGGGGCTGTCTAAGTAGGGTGGGGTGGTGTCCAAGGAGGGGGGGTATCCAGGTGGGGGGAGGGGGCTGTCTATGGGGTGTCCAGGGGGGTGGGATGGTGTCCAGGGTGTCGAGGGGATTTCCAGGGGGTGGGGGGGGGTGTCCGGGGGGTGGGGGCAGTCCAGGGATTTGGTGGGGCTACCCAAGGGGGGTGGGGGTGGTGTCCAGGAGGGCGGGATGGGGGTGTTCGGGGAGATAGTGGTGTCTAGTGGGGTGGGGGTGTCCAGGGGGGTAGAAGCATTCCATGAGGTTGGGGGGCTGTCCAAGGGGGGTGGGGTGGTGTCCAAGGAGGGGTGGGGGGTGTTCAGGTAGGGGGGTGTCTATGGGGTGTCCAAGGGGGTGTGATTTCCAGGGGGTGGGGGGGTGTTCGGGGGGTGGGGGCGGTCCAGGGGGTTGGTGGGGCTATCCAATGGGGGTGGGGTGGTGTCCTAGAGGGTGGGATGGGGGTGTCCGGGGGGATAAGGGTGTCCAGGGGGGTGGGTGTCTCTAAGGGGGTGGGGGGCATTCCAGGAGGTTGGAGGGCTATCAAAGGGGGGTGGGGTGGTGTCCAAGGAGGGGGGGTGTCCAAGTGGGGGGGGGGGTGTCTATGGGGTGTCTAGGGGGTGGGCTGGTGTCCAAGGTGTGTGTGTGTGTGTGGGGGATTTCTAGGGGGTGGGGGTGTCCGGGGGGTGGGGGGAGGTCTAGGGGGTTGGTGGGGCTATCTAAGGGGGTGGGATAGTGTCTGGGAGGGTGGGGGTGGCCGTCTAGGGGGGGGGGGGTGTTCAGGGGGTGGGGGTATCCAGGTGGTGGGGTGGTGTCTAGGAGGGGTGGGGGCATCTAGGTGGGTGGTGGTTGTCCAGGGGGTGGGGGTGTCCGGGGGTTGGGGGGGTGGGTTGGGGGTGATGTCCGAGGTGGGGGGGGGGGGGGGTGTCCATGGGTGTGTCCTTGGGGTGGGGGTGTCTAGGGGGTTGAGGGGGCTTTCTAGGGGGTGGGGGTGTCCAGAGGGGTGGGGGTGTCCAGGGGGTGGTTTGGTGTCTAGGGGGGGTGGGAGGGGGGGGGGGGTCCAGGTGGTTGGTGGGGCTATCCAAGGGGGTTGGGGTGGTGTCCAAGGGGGTGGTGGTGGTTGTCCATGGGGGGGGGGGTCCAGGTGGTGGGGTGGTGTCTAGGGGGTGGGGGCGTCTAGGAGTTGGGTGGGCCACACCGTGCCTCATATTGAGATGGGGTTGACTCGTACATGTTTCAAAGGACCCATGGATCGTTCTCTTAAAGGATCAACACAATCTAAATGCGTTTGGTCAGATTTTCATACGTCAGTTTTTGTTTTCACTTAAAATTGTGTCCATTTTAAAGAAAACAGAGACCCTTTGAGTGATACCAGCCACAAAGTTCCTTGGATTGAGGTGGGTTTGACTCATACACATAAAAAAGGACCCATGGATCATTATACTAAATTATAAACACAATCCAAATTCATTTGGTCAGATTTACATAGGTCAGTTGTTGTTTTCACTTAAAATTCTGTCCATTTTAAAGAAAAGACAGACACTTTGAGTGATATCAGCCACAATGTGCCTCAGATTGAGGAAGAGTTTACTCATAAACACAAAAAGGACCCATGGATCGTTATACTAAAGTATCAACACAGTCCTAATGTGTTTGGTTAGATTTGTGTACGTCAGTTGTTGTTTTCACTTAAAATTGTGTCCATTTTAAACAAAAGAGAGACCCTTTGAGTGATACCAGTCATACTGTGCCTCAGATTGAGGCAGGGTTGACTCATACATGTCAAAAATGACCCATGTATCATTATACTAAAGGATCAACAAAATCCATATGTGTTTGGTCTGATTTCCGTAGGTCAGTTGTTGTTTTCAATTAAAATTGTGTCCATTTTAAACAAAAGAGAGACACTTTGAGTGATACCGGCCACACTGTGCCTCATATTGAGGAGAGGTTGACTCTTACATGTCAAAAAAGACTTTTGGATCATTCTAATAAAGGATCAACACAATAATAATTCATTTGGTTGTATTTTCGTAGGTCATTTGTTGTTTTCACTTAAAATTGTGTCCATTTTAAACAAAAGAGAGACACTTTGAGTGATACCGGACACACCGTTCCTCGGATTGAGAAGGGGTTGACTCGTACACATCCCCAATGCACCCATTGATTGTTCTCCTAAATGATCAACACAATATGAATGCGTTTTGTTGGATTTCTGTATGTCAGTTGTTTTTTTCACTTAAAAATCTGTCCATTTTAAACAAAAGCGAGACCCTTTGAGTGATACCGGCCACACCGTGCCTCAGATTGAGGCAGGGTTGACTTTTACACATCATAAAGTACCCATGGATTTTTATATTAAAGGATCAATATAATACGAATGCGTTTGGTCAGATTTTCATAGTTCAGTTGTTATTTTCACTTAAAATTGTGTTCATTTTAAACAAAAGAGAGACACTTTGAGTGATACCGGACACACCGTGACTCAGATTGAGAATGGGTTGACTCTTACACATCAAAAAGGATACATGTATTGTTATCCTAAAGGATCAACACAATTCAAATGCGTTTGGTTGGATTTACATAGGTCATTTGTTGTTTTCACTTAAAATTCTATCCATTTTAAACAAAAGACAAACACTTTGAGTGATACCGGCCACACTGTGCCTCATATTGAGGCGAGGTTGACTTTTACACATAAAAAAAGACCCATGGATCATTATCATAAATTATTAACACAATATTAATGTGTTTGGTCAGATTTTCGTAGGTTAGTTGTTGTTTTCACTTAAAATTGTGTCCATTTTAAACAAAAGAGAGACACTTTGAGTGATACAGGCCACACCATGACTCAGATTGAGGCGGGGTTGACTCATACACATCACCAACGCACCCATGGATCATTATACTAAAGTATAAACACAATATGAATGCGTTTGGTTGGATTTCTGTAGGTCAGTTGTTGTTTTCACTTAAAATTGTGTCCATTTTAAACAAAAGAGAGACACTTTGAGTGATATCGGCCACACCATGCCTTGGATTGAGGAAGGGTTGACTCTTACACATCAAAAAAGACCCATAGATTGTTCTACTAAAGGATCAAAATAATAAAAATGCATTTGGTTGGATTTTCCTAGGTCAATTGTTGTTTTCACTTAAAATTGTGTCCATTTTAAACAAAAGAGAGACATTTTGAGTGATACCAGCCACACCGTGCCTCGGATTGAGGCATGGTTGACTCGTACACATCCCCAATTCAACCATGGATCGTTATTCTAAATGATCAACACAATCTGAATGCGTTTGGTCATATTTCCGTACGTCAGTTGTTGTTTTCCCTTAAAAATCTGTCCATTTTAAACAAAAGAGAGACCCTTTGAGTGATACCGGCCACACCGTGCCTCAGATTGAAGCGGGATTGACTCGTACATGTCACAAAGGATCCATGGATTGTTTTATTAAAGTATTAACTCATTCCTAATGCGGTTGGTTGGATTTTCGTAGGTCAGTTGTTGTTTTCACTTAAAATTGTGTCCATTTTAAACAAAAGAGAGACACTTTGAGTGATACTGGCCACACCATGCCTTATATTGAGGCAGAGTTGAATCATACACGTCCCCAATGAACCCATGGATCGTTATCATAAAGGATAAACATAATATAAATGTGTTTGGTTGGATTTCCATAGGTCATTTGTTGTTTTCACTTAAAAATGTGTCAATTTTAAACAAAAGACGGACACTTTGAGTGATACTGACCACACCATGCCTCAGATTGAGTCAGGGTTGACTCATACACATCACCAACGAACCCATGGATCTTTCTACTAAAGGATAAACACAATCTAAATGCATTTGGTCATATTTTCATAGGTCATTTGTTGTTTTCACTTAAAATTGTGTTCGTTTTAAACAAAAGACAAACACTTTGAGTGATATCGGCCACAATGTGCCTCATATTTAAGTGGGATTGAATCATACACATCCCCAACACACCCATGGATCATTCTCATAAATGATAAACATAATCAGAATACGTTTGGTCAGATTTCCGTATGTCAGTTGTTGTTTTCACTTAAAAATGTGTTAATTTTAAACAAAAGATAGACCCTTTGAGTTATACCGGACACACCATGCCTCAGATTGAGGCGGTGTTGACTCATACACATAAAAAATGACCCATAGATCGTTCTATTAAAGTATAAACACAATCATAATGCATTTGGTTGGATTTTCATAGGTTAGTTGTTGTTTTCACTTAAAATTGTGTCCATTTTAAACAAAAGAGAGACACTTTGAGTGATACCAGACACACCGTGCCTCGGATTGAGGTAGGGTTGACTCTTAGACATCAAAAAAGACCCATGGATCATTATACTAAAGGATCAATACAATCCTAGTTTTTTGGTCGGATTTTCGTAGGTCAGTTGTTGTTTTCACTTAAAATTGTGTTCATTTTAAACAAAAGATAGACACTTTGAGTGATATCGGTCACACTGTGCCTCAGATTGAGGCAGAGTTAAATCTTACACATCCCCAATGCACCCATATATCGTTCTCCTAAAGGATCAACACAATACGAATGCGTTTGGTCAGATTTCTGTATGCCAGTTGTTGTTTTCACTTAAAAATCTGTTCATTTTAAACAAAAGAGAAACACTATGAGTGGTTCATCATTCTTTCATGTTGCTGATGAATATAATCAATTAAAATGGGAAAATGACTTATTGGATAAAGAATTTTTTATTTAATAACAATTACAATTTTCATATGAATATTTACATACGATAATGTTTCATCTTTTGATCCCCTTAACCCCTCTAAAAAATGACCACCAATTGTACACGTCCACAAGTCAGATCTTCATGATATTTGTGTACAATTTTCCATCAGGTATGCAGCCCACTCATTTATGAAAAAATATATATCTTCTTGTGAGTATGATGCTTTTCAGCAGTCATAGTAGTACTGCAAAATATAAAAATAAATAATTAATAAATAAATTAAATGAAATAGTAGTTGTTTTTGAAAATACCACTTTAGGGATGTAAGTTTATTGATGAAAAACGATCTCTTTCATAAATTTACAAACATAATAACCGCAATCATTATCGTTTTTTTATTTTGGACACTGAAAAAAAAATTTATCATTAAGAGAATAATTAACTTGTGTTGAGATGTGTTTGGATAGTGAAATTTTATTATATATACCCTGATATTTTTCTAGATGTAGTACTTGCTCGCCTCCTTATGCTTAGCCCCTATCCTCATTCCTTTTTTAGACAATAATGATACACCACCCTATTATAATATAATCCTCAGTAAAAAATAATCTAAATTATATTACTTGATGTTTAGACCTAAAACATAGGATATAGTGTCTTATAGATTCAAAAACTCCATCATGTGTGGTCGGTTTGATGGATATCCTTGCTTTGAATCCAAAAAATAAATCTTTGGAGTATCCAAGTTCACCGCAATTAGCATCCAGTGTTTCCTAAAAACACAAAAAGGAATAAGTAATAAAAGAAATGAAAATATAATTGATATGCTTTAATTGTAGAGTTTTACCCATGCATGGTTGGTATTAGGAAGAGTCTGTCATCTGTAATCTTTCTTTCAAATGTTTTCAGCAAACCGTTCACTATTTCATTCTTTTTTGATGGCTCTAATTTCATTAGATGTGTTGATGTGGTATGAGGACTTATGAGTCCTAATTTTGGCTCATGGAAAAATTCCTTCAACTTTTTTTCATATATACGTCTGTCAACAATATAAAATGCATTTAGTAATAATTTTCACATTAGATTGTCTTTTAGAAAATAAATTCATGAAAACATACCTCATATATATATATTTACAACTATGATTCCTAGCCAACCATTTTCAAGGATCTCATTTACATTTTCAGTAGCAACAAAATCTTGAATTTCCTTTACATATATATTCTTTTCGAAAACCACTATATGATTACTACCACCTCTTAGATTCATATCCACATGAGTCTTCAATGCTAGTAAATGTGTATAGAGAACAGGTGGTGTTATTGTTATTTCATTAGCTCCTTGAGATCGGTTAGTCGATCCTTTAGATGGTTTTGAGCCAACGTTTGTCACCCCCTTCCCTTTCTCCATATATAATAACATTCATTGGTTCATACCCTTTTTTCATTAATTGTTAAAGGTTTAGCTTGAAAAAAAAGGAAATAAATAACTCTTTGTCTGCATGTACTCTTACAAGTTGTGACGACCATGAAATGAATGTCCCAATAGCCTTCTAGACTGTATAAATATCATCATCATCAAGTGGAATAGGTAGCTCTGCATTTGGCTCATGAGCTACAGTAATCATCACTTTCAGATGATCTTTTAGAAGTGGTCTATTATGCAGCGTGTCATCTGGGATGTTGAACACTGTATCCCTCTCTACAAGGTGATAGGTTGGTGTTGACAGATTTAAATCACAATCATTATCACCCTGTAGAAGATCAATACAGGAAAAGTATCAGTGTTTTTCTGATTCGTATTTCATGGGAACAATTATTAGAATATTGATTACCATGGCTAAGACAACTCTTTGAGGGGAATGGCTCACCTGAAAGCTGGTGGGGGGTGGGGCATGATCTTCATGTGCTGGTTATTCCTGAGTTGTGTCTTCTCCTTGCTTCACACCCATAAAAGTTTCTAGCAACTCTCCCTACCATTGCAATCATTCTTCAAGGGTTGCTAGTCTTTCGCTCATTTGTTTTAATTTTTCATCTCTATCATCTGTTTTTTCTTCTTGTCAAAATATACTCGGGGTTTCACCCCAAACCCCGCACCTCTGACATGACCATATTATTCTGGCTGCTTCAAAGCCGTCGATAATAGGTCTGCATCCGCTACAGGAGTAGCTAATTCCTGTGACTATCGGATATAGGAAAATAACTAATTATTTTTATGTAATAGCAATTTAAAACAAATATTTTTATCGTCGTGTCATACTTACACATATTTCCCACAATTTTTGTGTGTTCTCATCTACTAGCTTCCCTTCTTTATTCACACATGCCTCCTTCCATAGCACATGATGTGAGATGGAAGTGCCTTTGGTTTTAGACTCATCAATCTACATATAAACATAGAAAGATAATTATGATGTTGTTTATTGGAACCTAACAATATTAATATAAATTTAAAATATGTACCATTTTCTTTTCTAGTGAAGCATACTCCATCCTTGCTTTACGATAGGGGTATGTTGGTTTTGATGCACATTCCTTATTTTCAGTACAGATTTGTTGTTTTATAAATGAAATATTGACAATCAAAGTGATGGATACACGTATCCTCAAACAATGTATTATCACCCACAATGTACCTGAAACTTATCATCCCCATGATGATGAATAAATGCATCCCATACTTCTTGGGATATCAGGTGAGTGTAGACAATGGGTGGGTGCGGGTTTATTTTACCTTTGGAATCTTTCAGGCGATGTCTTGTTAAAATAGCACGAAAACCTCGATGAATCCTTCCTGCAAGCCTTAGTACATAATCCTTGTGTGAATCGTCTACTATAAATGTAATCTGCAAGAGATTGAGAAAATTAAGACATTATTTCATTATTTTATTTTCTAGTAAATTAAAGAAATAATATTATAATGTTACTGTAATTTCTTCCCAGATCACAGCCTTCAGCCCGGACACAACATGGTGCCATGAATCTATGTCAATCGACACGCATTTCCTAGTGAAAACTTAAATGTAACTACTAAACATAGACTTGTTGGGATTCACATGTTGGCCTCGTGCATTCCACCCGACATCAAATTTGATGCCTTTGCTTTTCTCCTTAAGAACTTTGGCTAACACCGTCAAACTACGACGCATCTGTGTTTTCTGCGACGTCGATCCTTCATTCTCAACTATTTCATCGATATCAACGTCATCTATATGTTCATCTAAAATGGTAGCAATGGAATGTGCTAATGGTTGTTGGAACTCAACACTAGGAGCAACAATAGGTTCAGAAACTTGTTGTTTCTTTGCACTGTGAGTAGCCACAACAGGAGCAGCAGCAACCACAATAATAGCAGCTTGAGAGACCTGTTCAGCCTCAAGTTTAGGAGAAATAGAATGTACAGAAGTCATTATCTGTAAAAGTGGTTGAATAGTCAATTTAGATTACATAAATGCAGTAATGATAAGATAATAACATGAGATAACAAGATCTATATTACAAGAAAAATATAACATGTTTATTGAAATATTTTTTTTTCAAAGGCTGAAGGGATTTAACACCTCTATCAATTATCCAAATCCCTTCATTGTGGTCTCCTCTAACATATAAAACATCATCTACATTGGGGCTGCTACGAAATGATTGCGACTTACCACTGAAAAGATTATCCTCAACTGAATTTTCATCAGACCCTTCAGTAGTTTTGGACGATAACAGAACAATCAACCACTTTTGGTTTGCGGGATCTGTAATATAAAAAACTTGTACCGCTTGTGATGCCATTATAAACTATTCATCTTTGTACCCTTCTTTACTAAAATCAACTTTCACAAATCCCTATTCATCTATTTTAACACCACTGTTGTTATCAACCCATTTTCATTGAAAAATCAGCAATTGGAATGTCGTATAATTCAACTCCCATATTTTTTTGATAATGACAAAGTATGAAATATTTGCATAAATTAGATTTCTGTCCTTACTACCAGAAACATGCATCGCTTCAGCCACTAGTGTAACTCCACTATTTTGGATGGTACTATATTTATAATGTTCATCTGTATAGAATGTATAACCATTAATTACATAACCATTATAAGATAATACATACACACTTGGTCCGAAGGCTAGCCATCAAAGTCATTCTGAAATTGAATTCGGATTTTCATCTAACTGCTTAAAAATATGGTCCTGAAACCATCCTATAAACTGGTGATTATGTGTATTTGGTAACCATTTTTCAGCCCTTGATGGATTCAACTGCCTAAGAATTTATTTGTGTGTTTCAATATATGGAGCAACCTCCCAACTGTTATGAAAAACATAAAGGTGGGCCTACTCCCAATCTGTAATACTGATTGTCACAACATCTCTTCCAGAAATTCCCTCACCCTCAATGTGTCTAGTGTGACGAGATTTTGGGAGACCAATGCTTTCCACATCAGATAGGTATTCGGTACAAAATTCAATGGCTTCCTCAACAATATATCTCTCTACTATAAAACCCTCTAGATGACTTCGATTTTTGACATACCCTTTCAAAATCTTCATATACCATTCAATAGGGGGTGCATCCATCTATAGTGAATAGGACCACAAAGTCGAATCTCTCTCACCAAGTGAATCATCAAATGAACCATCATATCAAAGAATGTTGGCGGAAAGAACATTTCTAATTCACATAATATGATGACAATTTATTTTTCCATAGCTCGCAATTTCTCCGGGTCTAAAACTTTTCTACATATAGATTTGAAAAAGAAACAAAGTTTGGTTAATGTATGATGAACATTTTTGGAAAAAATTCAACGTAAATCTATAGGAATTGGATCTTGCATCAAAACATGGAAGTCAAGTGATTTCAAACATTTTAACTTCAAATAATTCATTGAAACAATGTTCTTGATATTTGATGAATACCCCTATGGAACCTTTACATCATTGAAGAAGTTGAAAAACTGATATCTCTCCTCCCTAGAAAGAGTATAAGTAGCTGGAGGAAGAAACATTCGATTGTCACCCTTCACGGGAGCCAACTCTTCTCATATTCCCATGTCAACCATGTCCAACCTTGCCTTAATTCCATCCTTTGTTTTTCCAGGAGCATTTAGAAATGTTCTGATAACACTGTCACCTACATTTTTTTCCACATGCATCACATCAAGAAAATGTCTGACGTACAAGCAATTCTAGTATGGTAATTCAAAAAAAAAACTGATCTCTTCTTCCAACTGATTTTTGTAGGGTTTTTTTTTAAAATGGTTTACCAAAAATAGTGTTCACATATTTTAATTTCTCAAACAGCTGATCACCTGTTAGTAGAGACGGTGTTGCGCGTTGTTCTAAACTTCCATTGAATGATGTTGTCCAAGATCGGTACTTATGATGACGAGGTAGAAATCTATGATGTCCTAGAAACATAGATTTTGATGAATGTTTCAACCTAATTGATTCTGCTTCTTCTTCGCACACAGGATACCCTTGAGTTCCTTTAATGCTATAGCCCGAAAAATTTCCATAAGCAGGGAAATCATTTATTTTCCCATACAAAATCGCTCTCAATGTGAAGTATTAACTTTTATAAGCATAATACAACATAACACCTGAATCCCACAATAACTTCAAATCCTCAATAAAAGGATCCAGATAAACATCAATATCATTACCTGGTTGTTTTGGTCCTGATATAAGAATAGATAACATGATTAATTTCCGCTTCATGCATAACCAGGGTGGAAAGTTATAATTTACCAACATAACAGGCCATGTACTATCAGTGCTGGTTTGAAAACCAAAAGGATTCACTCCATCTGTAGATAATGCAAGATGAAGGTTTCTCGGATCTTTTCCAAATTCAGGATACTCATGATCAATTTTCTTTCATTGAGTAGAGTTGGACGGATGACATAATTTCTCATCTTTATTTCTTTTATCTGCATACCACGACAATTGTCTTGCAGTTTCTTCACTTCCATATAGATGCTTAAACCTTGTAATGATTGGAAAGTACCATACAACTTTCGTAGGATTGGATTCATCTTTCTTGTATCGAGAAGCACCACACTTTGGGAATTCTGTAAGTGATTTTTTCTCCTTGTGAAACAATATATAGTCTTTCGGGTAGGCATGTATTCTTTTAAAAATCATACCCATCAAGCATAGCATTCGTTTAACTTGATATGTCTGGCTTGGGAGCTCATTATCTTTCGGGAGCATGTCATTAAAGAGAGAAAGTAGTTCCATAAAACTGACATCACTCCATCCATTTCTTGCTTTCAATTTATAAAACTTTAGTACAACTGACAATGCTGTATATTTAGTACAACCAGTATATAATGGCATCATTTCACAACTCTTTAACTTCTCAAACAATTTTGGGCAATCATGGAGTTCATCTTCAATTATATTTGTCATTTTCTCAATATGATCTTCATCGCCATTGACATCTGTAATCACATCCTCCATACAATATTATTTATTATCCATATTTGTATTCATATCTGATGATCCATAAAACGCAGTTTTATCCCATCCAGTAGCTACATTTTCTTTTTCTCCATGTTTATTCCAACATTTATAACTCCGATCTATTCCGTGACATATCAAATGTTCTTCCAACTCCTATGGAGTAAGTAGTCTAGAATAAAAACAATGTAAACACATAAAAAGGATTTGAGAAGGATCCTTTACGTGATCCTTTGCAAACTTGATGAACTCTTTCACTCCGTTCTCATACTCTATTGTCAAACAATTAACATCCATCCAATATTTATTCATCTCCATCCTATTTGAATCTCAAATATTAGTATTTATGGTTCAAGTACACAAAATAAGACTTCCAAATACAATAGAATATAACCACTTCCTTATAAAAATAGAGATTAATAGAGCCTAACCATTTCCAATAAAGATTTGGAAATCAATAGAACCAGGATAGACCCCCATCAAAATCAACACAGTTTCCAAACACAAAGGGGTTCACGGGGATAATCACTTAAGTCATAGATGATAAAACTCACACAACATCATCCTCTATGGCTCATCCTCCTCTATCGGGTCAACCCTTATATGGTAAACTAGTCCATCCTTTTATACCTCACCAATCTAAAATACATATGGATGAAAACCAGTAGCCAACTCTATAAGTAAAGAAAGGATTCTCATAATCTCTACAATATGGAATTCATTAAATATAATTACTTTAGATTCATTATAGTTTCCTCAAATCATCCCAGTCCAAAAACAAGAATAATCAAGAATGATACATCTACCACTCCTAGGTCTTTGCCCTACATTCAATATCATTATGCCTAAATACCCATATATCCACACATAAAAATGAAACAAACACATAAAAAACCATATCCACATCAGAACCAAAGTACCCATATGGATTTCAATCAGGTTACTCGACTCAAGTGGTGGTGTGTAAGAAATAATAAGAAAATATAATAAGTATATAGTCACACATAAATCTCAAACTGGTGATAATAATCCAATAAACCCAAGAAGTACTAAATCTCAAAGACATTCTATGGTTCTTCCCATGACATGATAGCTTTAACCTTTTCAGATCAAAAGAGATACCATGTTCCGAGACCACATGACCAAAGAAATTCACCTCCTGAATCTAGAATCAACACTTTGACAACTTGGCATAAAATTTGTGATTCCTCAAGATGTCCAAAACTATTATCAAATTAGATATATGATCATCCACAGTTTTAGAATAAACCATGATGTCATCCATAAATACCATAACAAAATAGTTGAGATACTAGTGGAAAATCCTATTCATCATAACCATAAATATATATGAAGTTTTGGTTCAGTTGAATGGCATAAAAAAAACTCATAGTGGCTATACCTACTCTTAAATAAGGTCTTTGGAATATCAAACTCCTTGATCCTGAGATGGTGTTAACCAAACTAAAGACCAATCTTAGAGAACCACTCCCCCCTTTAGAAGATCTAATAAATCATAAATATAGGTCAACATATACTTTTTATTGATCATAACCTGATTGAGATTCTGGTAATCAGCACACAAGTGAAGGGTTCCAATGACCTTCTTGGTGAAAAGCACCAGTTCTTCCCAAGGAAACACACTAAGTTAAATAAAGAATTTGGAAACCAATTCATCCCACTGATTATTTAGTTCCTTCAATTTAACTAGTTATATATGGTAAGATAGAATAAATATTGGTTTTGTACCCATCACCAGGTTGATAGAGAACTCCACCTCCCTCTCTAGTGGTAGACCAAAAAAGACTAAAGGAAACACTTTTGGAAATTCAATAAATACTAGGGGAAGTTCACTATAATAGGCTTCTTACTCTAGTTCAATAGAATAAAAGGATATCATCCCACTCTACTATGGAAGAAGAGGTATGATCGACTAGACCTCAGGTCTGGAAAACATGGAATTCCTCATCAGGGGCAGTGAAGGACACCCACCGATGATAATAGTAAATCCAAGATTTATTAGAAACTAGCCAGTCCATTCTGAGAATAACATATAGGATAATCATTTTAAGAACCAAAAAATATCATATGATCTAAATCTCTAAAAAAGAGAAAGCATGAAAGGGGAATAAGATACCTTAATCCCTCTTTATCCAGAGAGATGTTACAATCTCTATCACATAATCCATGAGCTTTATTATAAGTTTCAATAGTTCTATATTGAGGTTTGATTTGAAATAATGATGAGAACCAATATCAAATAAAACATACACTAAAGAAAAAATAAATAGAAATGGTGCTTCTCACTATCACATGACCCACATCAGTTCCTACTAGAGATTAATCCACTGCATGAAGTTGTTTCGTTCCTAATACATGTTTCTAGGATCCCATTATTATTGAATAATATTACTATGATTTGGTACCTCTCAATATTTATTATTCCATTCCACTACACAGGGTAGTAAAAACATGTAAAACCCTCTTCAAGTGGGTTTAATGTTTGTACGAGATGTAAATCTTCAATGCTTCCATGTAATAATTCTTTGAGTGATCAATATTTCCACATTGGAAAAAGTCATTTGGCCTTTACTAGACACTACAGATGATCTGGAGGAAGTTTTCTATAAAATTCCACCACCATTATTTTCACTATGAGGCTCATTTTACATTTTATTCCACTTATAGGAACCACTAAAACTACCACTGAGAATATAAGTAACTCTAGTTAACCCTGACATAATAGTCATGCCAATTTCTTCCATCACATCCCTATCTAGAACATCAAAATTTTATGTAAACTTTAGCATAAATGCTTGATATTGGATATCTGATTGAAGACCCATATAAAACCTCTGGGACTCAAGATTCTTGTTTCACACCACTTCAAGTGAAAACTGAGCAAGTTTAGAAAAATTATTAGTATATTGATTCAATGTCTAATAACCTTAGATGAGGTTGAGAAACTCCATGGACTTACCCGATACCATCGAATCTAGATACAATTGCTTCGTAAAAAATTTCTTTATGTATTTTCAATCTAAAACCCCATTTAGCTTAACTATAACTATATAATCCCATCATATCCTTCTATACCCCCAAGATTGAATATGACGCACTTTACATTAGTGGAATATGACATCTCTAAAAACTCAAATAGACTTTAAATATTTCACAACCAATACGCTTCCTCCTAAGGATCATTTGTTCCTTAGAAGGATGGTTATTTCAGATGAATAAAATCCTAGGCCTGATCTCCAATATTTTCTCTTTGAGGTGCCACCACTTTAGCCTAAATGGGGGTAGGTGATGCTCCCTAGACCATAGCTCTGACTATGTTCATTACTTCCTCTACGAGGTTTTAGTTGATAGGAGGATTCTCTTTTTTTTGTTCATTAGTAAATCCCTCATAAAGTTTGATTATAAGTCTTATTAGGGGCATTCTACTATCCAATATTAATAGGAAACAAGGAAACATTAGTCAAGTTACACAAGAACATCAACTATATAAATTAGAACTCAACCGGAGAACACAAACCTCATATTAGGATTTGGGAAAATTCTAGAATTAGATTAATTAATTCCTCAAAGACACCTTTTTCAACCACACATGGTAACTTAAGGATCAATACAATAATAGATATTCAGTCACTCGCTCATAACCTACTAGTTAAGTCCCAAAAATCATATCTCTTACCTACCATGTCATATCCAACTACATCAATCAACCATCACCCTTATAATCACAGTGATAAATACCCCATACATAGTAGCATGAAAGGGAAAACATATAAGAAATTCACACTAAAAGTCCTATGTATGACTATTAACCATTAAAAACATAACAAAAAAACACAAAAACCGAATCAGCATTGTTGTCACATCCTTCCTAAGAAGAAAGTTCAAGAAGGGAATCAAGAACAATAGAAAAGAAATTCACCTTAGAGGAGGAGAAGTAGGGAACCTTCTACGCTACGTCGGGAGGGGAAGGCGCGACAGCCAGAGATGGAGGTACATGGGAGGATCTGCCAACCAAAGAGAAATGGAGGAGTAGGGTTCACAGGGAGTTGGGTCGAGCGAAGAGGAGTAGAAGAAGGGTTTGTGGGGAGGAGGATCCGCCGAATGGGTTCGAGGGGGAAGATTAGGAGAAGGGCTAGAGGTGGAGGTCCGACAACGTGAAGATCAGGGGCGGCGGAGGTCTGGAAATGCGAAGATCAGGGGGCGGTAGAGGGGAGTCATAGGGTTACAGTACCATGAGAGATTTAGGTCGTGATAAACCGAGGACACTGTGTGACCGATTTTATAAAATATTGGACTACAACTTTATCAGTGCTAAAAAAGTGCTAATAAATCATTCCTGTATCAGCACTAAAATTTTAGCGCTGATACAGGGCATCTTTATCAGCACTTTTCTAGCACTGATAAAGGGTATCTTTATCAGCGCTTTTTTAGCACTGATAAAGGTTACCCTATATCAGCGCTAAAATTTTAGCACTGATACAGGGATTCTTTATCAGTGACAGAAAAGCACTGATAAATATTCCCTGTATCAGCGCTAAAATTTTAGCGCTGATACATGGTTTCTTTATCAGCGGTTTTTTCTTAGCGCTTATATAAGGTGGAGCTTCCCTTGCCTATTTTTTTAGTAGTGACTATTGGGTCCCGTTATGTCTTCGGGATACACCAACATGCATATTGAGTTTTGGAAGGGATATATGCCTGCCCTGGAACGGCCACCACATTGGGCCGACATCCCCCAGTTGGAATGAGTATTTGTTTTACCAATCTTCTTGCCCATATATCGCGGGATATTGCTGTTGACCCTCCTGGAATGAAGTAGAGATGCATAACTTCTCCGGAGTGACTAAATTATTTTGCGAGTGAGTCATTCTGTTTGAGGAAATTGGGTCGTGGTCATGATTTCTCACCTTTATCGCTGATGCAATGATATCTTGGTGGGTTTGGAGGATATAGTCTGGAATCAATGTATGATCTTCCATCATTTCTAGGATATGTTAGGATACATATTTGTCTAGAATAGGTATAAATACCCATTATGATGTCAGATAAGGAGTTGGTGCCTACTCTAGTCCTCCATGAGTTGCCAGTAGATACTGACAGTTCTCTTGTACTGGGATAGAGGAATGAGTCTGTCGCTGGTTGTCTTCTCTTATTGCCACCATATTTTACTGGTGGTCTTCATATTCACGAGCGGGGATTTTCATCCACTCTCTTGTTTCTGTATTTTTCTCACGATATTTGTATGCATATGTAGGAATTTGGCTCTTCTTGTATTTGGTTGCCGCCCTATTTGGATGGCAGGATTGAAATGCATCAGCAGGTGTTTGTGCCTGCGTATAGCCTGTTGCCGCACTATTTAGATGCGGGATTGAAATATATCAGTAGGTGTTTGTGCCTGCGTGTACCTAAGTGCCACCCTATTTGGATAGAGGGATTGTTGTGCATCAGAAGATATCTACATTTTCCGGTAGTTTTCCACTCTATTTGCACGGTGGGACTGGAAAGAACTAGAAGAAACATGCATGTGCTCGTATTGTGCCGCCCTATTTTTGTGGTGGTCTTGAGTGGAGAGGGAAGAGTTGTGTGTTTTCCCATTGAACGCCGCCAGGTTAGTACGGTGGAGCTGCTCCTTAGGAACTAGGGTGATAACATGTTTCTGGTTATATATATTTCTGCCCTTGGCAGGCAGCCCGAGGGGCTCGGGTCTCCTGGACTTTGGTAGGTTCCCTTGAAATAAGATCCTCTTCGAAAGGAGGAGGCATGTTTATCCAATGTCGGTGGTGACGCTATCTAGAGGGGGACTGTGGGTAGGACCCCTATGCAATTGAGATGAAGTCGTCAGCATTGACTTCATCTACCTCCCTAAGATAAGGGAGGTACTCATTGTCATGTTCCGGGGATAGGCTCCTGAAATGATTTGAGATGACCACATGGGACACCTTATGCTGGGGTGCCGACAGTAGCGGAAGAGGCGGCTGGCAGACCTTTTTAGACTGGAGGTCTTGTCTTGCAGCCTCCAACATAGGGAGAGTACCATTTTGGTGGTACTCCCTGATCAACGTGTTGGATACCCAGCGTTGAAGACGCTAGGTAGGAAAGGGGGTCTTGCTCTTCGTTGAGGCCCCAGAAGCCTACAGGATCACTGATGTGAATGTCTTCGTGGGTCTTTGGGATTTCATTTGGATTGAAGGTCACTCTGCGAGAACCTACGATATACATATATTACATACAAACCACAAAACTTCATCAAAGTAGCATTCTTTTAGACATATGCATATTTAGAGATTCAACTTGTCCCCCTTCCCCTTTTCTTTTGTTATGGTGAGAAGGGGCCTGAGTAGGGTAGAACCACCACCTTGGTTAAGGATTCATGTTGGCTTCACCATTTTTGTTTTGCCTCTGAGGTGGCGCATTTTGAGGTGGTGAGGAAATGACACGACGATGATCATCACCCATCCAATTTTATATAGAGATGGGTTCTCATCGAATTTACCATCCCTTTGTTTTGACCTATTTAACATCATTATCCTTTAAAGAAGGTTGAATTGACCATGCAGGCATTGTTGGTCCCAGTGAGAAATTACGTGGGGTTTAATCACTCATGCAATCGGTCCTTCTCATATATAACTTCCTCGGATGGTATACAACAGGTTTATTCATGGAGCTAAGAACACCTAATGGCCCTTGTATCCATGATTCATGGACTATCTTTCCAAAGGCAGACACTCATTGACCGATGATTCAACCAAATACTCTTAAGGACTCCATTGGTCAAGAGGATGGGAGGTCAGGCTCACCGCACCCTTCTAGGGGAGTATTATTTCATGTTCCAAGGCTCTCTTATAGATTTGAGTCATGTTCATATGTTTGTGAATCCTTGGTTCATTCCCAAAGAGTGTGTCCATGAGCTACCCTTGGTTTGCAGGATCATCATAGTCATGCACATAATTGATTCTATAGAGGTGATGCTGACTTGATCCATGTAATAAGGCGCTCTGAAGTTTATCGTCATCTATGGGGGGACGGAAGGTGACTCAATGTTGGGATCATGCCCATAATAAGGGCTTTCTACATATCCTTGGAAGAGGAATCAGAACCCACGTAGTTCGGAAGGTATGGGGCTTACGCATGGGAGCTGCCCGGTTGAGGGATATGATGAGGTGGACCCTTTTGGATGGGCACCCTTTTGAGCTCAGGCCTTATGGTTGGCATCCTATGTATCCTAATTTGATCAGGAATCAAATTTCTCATAGTTCAGAATCATGTGGGGATTACGCATGGGAGCTGCCCATTTGATAGACATGACTGGGTGAACCCTTTTTGATGGGAACCCTTTTGAGATCAGGCCTTCTAGTAGGAATCCTACGTATCCTGATTTGATTAGGAATCAGAGTTCTTGTAGTTCAGAATCATGTGAAGATTACGCATGGGAGCTTCCCATTTAACAGACATGACTAGGTGGACCCTTTTGGATGGGCACCCTTTTGAGATCGAGCCTTCCGGTAGGCATCCTATGTATCTTGATTTGATCAGGAATTAGAGTTCTCGTAGTTCAGAATCATGTGGATCTTGTAATCCACACAAACCTCTAAGACCATGTGAGTCATTCTCAGTGTGAGAAACAAGAGGATGTGAAATATTCAACAATGCACATGCCTCCTCCCCTGTTGGTGGGGGATGGAGAGCCCGCAACGGAAGAGGCTTGGGTGACTGTGAGCGAGGGCACATAGCAATAAACCCATCAATGTGAAATGAAATTGAAGTTCATGCGGCCCTACCTCAGAAGATTGGGGACATACCTCAGTGGGAGGGCTCTAGAGAATTTCTGGGAAGGGGAGGAGTTTCGTCCTCATCAAAATGGGGGAGCGAACATAACCCCTTCAACTGATCACTATTCCTCATTGAATGGAAAAGCGAGTGATCACCCTTAGTCCCGAGAACGGGGAGGTTCCTGTCAGTGTCCCAAGGTTGGGCTTCAGGTTACCATGATAATGTAGCCTCACGGGAATTCCCGAAGCTTGCACCATTTTGGGGAGGGCCTTCATGACTCCACTTACTATGGGTTTATAGACTCAATGGGGAGTACTGATACACTCGATGGTCTGATCATACGGGTCCTGTGGCTTTGGAGGAGGCTTTGGACTAATGTTGGAGGACTAGTTAGTGGATGGTTCATGAAGGACTGAACGGTAATGGAGGGGTGAGGTTTGAACCAGTTGAAATAATACCTGAAAACACCCTATTCCGCGTGCTGACTTTTTATGTGGGATGGGGGAGGCTCTACATACCATAGTGGTATGCGGGTAGAGGGTCCGTTCATGTACCAATTTGGTATGTGGGCATGGGTATAGGCAACCACGTACTATAGTGGTACATTACCCATCATGCCTATTTGGGTTCCATCCGCGTATCGAGGTAGTACATGGCGTCGAGTTCATTTTGTGTAGTTATACACTATATGGAGCACTATATCGGGGGGGGGGGGGTCCGAGGGATCATAATTCATGGGGAGTTCATCCACAATAAGTCCTGGGTTTGCAGTTCACCAGTTGGGTTCAAAGTTCTATTATTATTATTATTATATTTTCCCGTTTAATGGTTTGTGGCCGGCTGTACCTGCGGAGGGAGCAGTTTGCGGTTTGTGCTTCGCCGATGAAACAAGACGGAAGCTTGAGTGCAACCTCTAAGTCTCTTTTAAGATTTAGTCATCCTTAATTCTCTCTGTATGTTTCCCTCTGCATGTGTGTATAGTAATTCTAATTTTCTTCTTTTATAGAGCATCGAAGAAATCATATTTACTGGGAACGCGGCACCATTTGCGGAGGCCCATTGAAGTAATATCCTAACCCGTGGAAGACTCAGTCAACCAGGGTTCATAGAGTCTTTGGTTCATGCTAATGGTTCGCGGAGCCCTACCCATTATCTTCATCCGATAACTGATAGGTTTGTAGAATGGTACACAGATGGTCATCACGCCTATGAGTCCATAGACAACATGGTTTTGTGGTCTGCCTTGTTTGCTGGCCATCACCCCACATGCTAGTAGTTCATAGATCGTTCCATGTACTTGGCAGTTCTCGATCCTGTTGGTCTGCATACTCTTCATGGTGATGGTATTCAGGCCACTTGAAAGGCCTTGAAAACTTGAATTCCTTCAAGTTTCTTCAAATAATTACAACTCAGTTTGAGTCCATTCACCTTGATAGACTTGTAGAAGTTTCTAAAAAGCATTTGTGGGGGTATATTCTTTCCTTGGTGGAATTTTCAAGACCCTAAAAACCTAAAGTATAGGAAGCAAGATTATCAGTCATAATGATGAACATCTTATACTAATGAGGGACTCATCCCCGATGAGTCCTCGTGGCCTGCTGGGATATTGAGGTCCGCTCATCACTGAGGTCTAATGGGCTACTAAGGTCTGCTTCTCTGCTAGGCCACTAAGGTCTTCTCGTCACTGAGGTCTGTTGAGACACTGAGATCTACTCCTCTGTTGGGCCACTAAGGTCTGCTCATCTTCTAGGCCACTGAGGTCCACTCATCTGTTGGGACACTGATGTCTAATCGTCACTAAGGTCTTATGGGCCACTAAGGTCCGCTCATCTACTGGGCCACTGAGGTCCGCTCTTTACTTCATTCTCATCACATCCAGCTATAGGATTCCCACTCATAGCACACTTGATTATGGGAAAATATACACCTCAAGCCATTGGTCATATTTTAACTTACACTAAAACTCAAATTGAATATTTCAAAAGGGTCATCTCATCACAAGGGTCCTAAATACGAAAATGGGTCGTCAATCTAATGCACCATTTATAAGTTATACATGTTTTACTAAAAAGGGGATGGTTGAGTCTGGGCCCGGTCTGACCTAGTTGGACCGACCCGATTTGGCCAACCCAACCCGGTTTGGCCGACCCAACCCCGGTTGGATCTGGGCTGACAAGGTCTGGCCCGGACCAAGGCCCCGGCCCATTAGGCTGAGGGTCCAACCCACCGGGCCGCCCAATGGTCCAATCCCTTTCCTCTGGCCCAACCCGCACTGGCGAGCCATTTTCTGTTCATCCAGACCACCCAGTGGCCTGGTTCCCCCTATAGGCCAACCCATGCTAGAAAACTGGTTCGGTACACCCTAGATGTGGAAAGTGTTGCATCCACTCCGCTTCACGCGGCCAGCTCATTCAGCCTCGACCTCGCACGTGGTCCGCTAACTAGGTGTCATCGCTTCACCGTGGCCCATCGTGGTCACGACCTATTGCTGTTAGCCGTGGATCTACTGCGGGCCTCCTTTGTTGTTGCGGCACACTGCCGCCCATACGGCTACCGCCCATGCCACCGCCTACAGTGGCCTTGGTCCACCGCATGTAGTGGATACTGTGGGTTCTATGGCCACTAGCCTTCAGGCTGACGACAATTGTCGCCACCACGACCCTCTTGGTTGTGGCCTTCCATCGTCGTCGTGACCTACCTAGCTGCAACTCTCCCTCCGCCACTGCTAGCTCCCATGATGACGATCGATCAACTGGTGCCACTGTCTCCCTCAGCCTCATACATGGGTTGATACAACACTGTAGTCCTTCTTGGACAGCAGTCATCATCACGTCATGAAGAATGAAAGAAAAGGGAGGAGTAGAAGAATGCAAAAGGAATACGTGAAGGACATACCATGACCTTTGTTCATGTTGGCGTGATTCTTCCTTGTTAATAGATTAATGAATGATAAATAAAATGTGAATCCAACTTCCCATAACTCCCCGCATGCAAAAAATATCATTTCCGCAAAGATGACCGATCCGGGGTTTAATCTGTTAATGGATTGACCCGAATTTGTCATTTAGAGAGATGAATAGGGGAATGTAATCACTTAGAAAAATAAACCCTTACCTAGAATCAGATCTGTAATTGATGAAGAATAGAGTTTCTCCACTTCCATTCACCAATTCTCGATCCATAACTCTCGTCGATGATGAGATCTTTCGAAGGGGAAGAAAGGAACTTGTTACGATTCGTTGTTCATCACTATTCACCACTTACCAACACCACTCCTCCAGAGCCTTAGAGAAAATCCAGGATTGTTCCAATGATCCCATATCTATGTTAAACAATTAAATAGAGGAAACACATTTCAACATTTCTATTACTCTGATTCGTCACGTCGTTATGCTGTTTCATTTATGAAATGAAACATTGGTTTTGTTACACTTGAGTTGCAGCTTCATTACACTGTTTCATTTATGAAATGGAATATCTGGATTTATGTTCTATTGCAATGAAACATTTTTGGATAAAATAAACTTTCTTAAGTTTATTTTATTTTTCTTTAAAACATCCAAAAATTAACTTTTACCCTCGACCTGCACTGGTCGAGGTTAGGCCCCACCTAAGGAATTCACACCCTCATGAGCTCAATAGTACTCTCATATTTTCAATCCTTGTTACCATTTATAAGTTATAAGGGTTTGAAAATAAAATAATCTTATCTAATTATTTTATTTACGGTTATGCCATTTTCGGGTTTTCTCATTGGAGGCCCGCATCGACTATACTTAAGTTTCTCTTAGGGTAAACCCGCCATCCTGAATGCAACGGTACCCTCAGATTTATGATATGGGCACCCATTTAAGAATCATTCCACATTTTTAGAAAAAATTCTCATGTGCTATATTTAAAAACTTAACATTTTTCGACAGACTATTTCGGGCACACCGGGTCTCAGAATCCCACACCGTCTTAGTGCCTGGTCTCAGAATGTTCCAAATTTTTTTTAATAATAAAACCGAGAAAATTCGAGTCATTACAATGTCCCTATTAAAATGCACCATTGAAACCTTTTTTGCTTTCATAAATAAAAATATTTTTAAGATTCTTATTATCTAGGCGAATCCAACAGCACTAACGAAACATAAATCTGATCAATATTGTAAGAGATATCGATGATTGAAGTTAGAAAAAAATAAAAGATAATTGGAGAGAGGGAGAGGAGAGAGGGTTTAAGATTTGAGGGTTTTCTTGTATAAAATTCAAATGCAGCACCCCCTTCACTTCCCCCATATATATATATATACATTTTTCTCTAATCGAAATTTTATTCATTTAAAGATTATTATTTTTAATTACTTAATTCATTAATGGTTATTTTAAAAACATCTAGGTGACACCCATGAAACGGCCAAATCTCCCTTCAATTACCATTTATTTTCCATTATTTTTCTTTATTAAATATATATAATTAAATTCATTATAATTTATATCTATAACTTACATATATATATTTACTTATTTATTTAACCCACATATATATGTATTTACACCCAAATATATATACACATATATTTAATTAGCTAATATATACACATCCGTATATATACATATATTCATATATATATATATATTTATTTATTTACACCCGTGCACACACACACACATAAATATATATATATTCCATATATATATACACACCAATATTATTTTTTAAAATTAATAACAATGATAACAACACTAATATTTTATTATTATTATTAAATCTATGTTATAATTATCATCATGAATAGTTCAATCAAAACTTTCATTAAAACTGTGAAGTTAATAAATTATCCACACAATAACATTTATGTGAAAAAATTAATAATGTTTTATCTAACCCAACAATAAATATCCATCCATATATATATATATATGTTATATATATATATATACACCTGCACATGTATATATATATATACACCAGTGTTTTTGTCCCAATCTAATAATAATAACAATAATTAAATTTATTATTATTTAACACAACTCATTAATGAAACCATTATTATTTTAATAACAACTATCATTAAAATCGATAACACCTAATAAATTAATATTTATTGCACATTTTCATTTAATTTTCACAATTAATTATATTACAATTATTATATTGTCTACTTATTATTTACACCACAACACAATTTATTAATTGTCAAAGTAAATTTTAATTTTTTTTGTTTTCAACACCAATAATAATAATAATAATAATAATAATAATAATAATAATAATATTATTATTATTATTATTTCTAACTTCCCAACAAAATATTTAAAAACTAATTAAATTATCTTCAGGTACGATCTGACCAAACGTCTGATACTCGTAAATGCTATGCCCTACCTAGGGTAAACCTGACATTCCAGACCTAATGATGGTCTCATATTTCTTATACAACACACCATTTGTGAGAAATTAATATTTCATTATTAAAAAATATGAATAATAAATTAATTAAATAAAAAAGGTATCATCACATATGAGGTTACCAAACACCTGACACACATTAAAGTTATACCCTTCCTAGGGTAAACTAGATATTTTGGACCTAATGGTTGTCTCAGATTTCTCATACGATGCACCTTTGTGAGAAATTAATTATTTATTATTAAAAATCATAACAATAAATTAATTAAATAAAAAAATTATTATCGTGTGTGAGGTTTCCAAACACCTGATGCACATTAAAGTTATACCCTGTCTTGGGTAAACCTGGTGTTTCGGACCTAACATTAGTCTTTTATTTCTTATATGATGCACTATTTGAATGTTATTTAATTTTAAAAAAAAATATCACACGCATATGAATAAAATATATTTAATATTTTTATTTTATCTACGCCGAGGGTCAACAGGCCTCGGAATCCCTTGCTGACTCAACGTCTAACTATGAAAATATTTCATAAAATATTTTAAATAGTTAAACTGTAGCACCCCAAACATTTTTGGTATGTTTCTCTTAAATACACTGTATTCATTAGGTAGCCTATATTTCATGAATCACTGAGCCCCTATGGAAAAAAACATGGTTACTTATAGGAGATAACCATATCTTAGCCACTAAACTTAAATTTAAGAGCTCTGTGTTTTGAATTTTAAAAATATGATATACACGATTGTGTTCAAGATGATATTTAGAGTATGATAGAATTAACTTAATTTTCTGTGAATAGTAAACTACCCTTATGAATAGTAAACTACCCTTAGGAATAGTAACTTACCCTTATGAATAGTAATATGACTCTTATGAATGGTATCCATACCCTTGAGTGTATAAATTAATTTAGACACCCTAAAGATAAAGATGAATATTTTAAGTGTTTATATATTTCAATTAAATAATGATTTAATTAAATAATTAGTTAATCATATTTAGAATTTTTTTTTGAAAAATGGACTTCATTTTTGGATTCTACACATCGAAAAACGGTTAGGGTAAATTTTTGGATTTTTTCTGAAATACCTGAATTTTTGGTGAATAGTAAAATCTGATAATTCACAATTAATGCTAAATAATGGATTAATTGAGTCATTGATGATGATTTTCTGATGTAAGACCAATTGGTTCCTAGTAACATGCATATATTACTGTTCATGGTCATAGAATACTCACTATTTTTTTTCTTGAGAGGAAATAATAAATTAATGAGTTTTATATTAAGAAATCTCCTCTCCCCTCCACTATAAAAACCCCCTCTTACCCCCTTCCATTCACTCCTCTCAAGCCTTTTTCTTTCTCCAAATTCTGTCCAAATACCTTCCCAACATCCTCCCCACGTCCATCAAGCTTTGGTCTCATAAAAAGACCAAAACCTCTCCTCTTATGAGGTTCTCAAAGGAGAAAGTCTCAAGAGGTAAATTCATCTTTCAAATCTCTTCTTTTCTTTTAAGTTCTTTTATTTTTGTTTCTTTTCTCATTTCCCTTAACCAAAATAGTGTGATAAATCCAGTAACATACATGTAATGGAATTTTTTCATGCTAATGGTATATATTCCATCATCGTCTCTCCTTTCCCCACTTTTATTTGAAAGAAATGAAAGCACCGTTTGAGATGTGCTAATTTAGCACATTCAAGGACAACGGTTTATCAATTTCTATTATAATCTTTAATTCTGGTCAGGAAACCATTTGTGTTATGGTTAAACCATATTATTATGTAATTTATCCTATTTTTAGTTCTATAATACTTTTGTGCACATGGTATTAAGTTATAAAGCAAAACATGTTCATCGTAATCAAACCCACCGATTAACCAAAACGGTTATCACTAAGGTTATATATTTAAAAATTCGACTTCAATATAATTAAACCAAATTAAATTTAAAATCATTTAATCTCATGAATTTTCAATATTAGTGTATAACTTCATTTCTGGACAAACACATCCATCTTATATATTTATCCGAACTTGAATATAAGTGAATCGATCATTTAAAACCAAGTAAAAAAAACGAGCCTGAACAATGAAATTGAACCTTATAACCAATCAAAAAGTCCTATAATGAACTATAAAGGATTATAATAAATAATTTAAATATAAAATAGGTTCTAGAATTATGAATTAATAATCCTAATTTGTTTATTCAGTTCTTTAATAACAAGTCAAGAACACCTTCAAGCATAAGGTAAGGGATTGCTTAACTCAATTTTCATTCTTTGAGTTAAACATCTATTTCATTGGTTACATTGTTCCAAGAATATGTTTTAATGAACTATGATTGTTTTATTCTGTATATTAACTTTTATTGTGTGGGTTTATGTTTGTCACACATAATTATGTCATTGATTTTTCCTCATTCTAATGATACGTTTTTGGTAAGGGATTCTCTCTCTCACTTTTATTCAAGAATCCACCCTATCTTGTATGCTTTTGTTTTTAATTTCTAATGATGGGGTATGTTTTCTCAACTCCCCCATACTACCTTTTTGAAATATAAATAATGTAATACCAATTTACCTTTCATTAATACCATACAAGAACACTCGTTACCATGCCAAAATGTTTATAAGAAGTTTTCTCATCTCACCTTCAATTCTGTGGGATTTTCATTGTTCGACCCTTATTTATTATATGTGGTATAGGTGTACTAACATTTGAAATATGTTATCATAGTTCTAATTATATTTATTTTATTCTTTGACTCTTTTGGTGGTTATTAAATTTTTTCATATGACTCAATTGAATACAACACGATAATGAGCTTTGTCTCAATTTTCACTTTATTGTTACTAGCTTAGTAATTGTGCACCCACTCTTTCTTATGTGGTGTACCTACTGCACATTTGAGATCTCTTTTAAATTGAAATTATATTCCATTTAAATATCCATATTCTCATATCATGGATATTATTATTGACTAAGTTGTATACCATTTTACATACGTTATTTTTTTTGAATGTTGTTTTGACTGTGGAAATGTTGATGAATTTGTATCCTATATTCTATAAGGATATTGTAAATACATATTTCTCTTGTATTGAATCTATTTATAATGAATTCTTTGGATGTAGATGTGGGTGTGGCCCACTACATCCCCTCGATGCATCAGTAGGTCTCACGAGACAAAACAGTTTGGCGACAGACCCTTCGAGTTTGTTTCCAAAAATTAGACAGGTTTCTACCCATAGAACTAAACCGTTTTTACGGTATTATGGTTCATGTTATAGATAAATTAATTCCAATTAATAATCATTATATTTATTCATTGTCAGTTATTATTATTATCCATGGGGTTTTCACTATGAAAAAATCTATGGATGCAGTTTCATTCTAAGTTTATTAATGGCATTAGTTTTTCATTTATTCACTATTCCATTTTGATTATGTCAGATTGATTATGATTCACTTATTATTGTACTCATGCTTCTGCTATTTTTAACCCTTATTGAGCATTTGATCTGACCCCTTTCATTGTTTACCTTCAACATGTTTTGAGGAGGAGGTCATTTATTGAGTGTTTGTGGATGCAGTTCTTGTTTTTCATTATGTATTGTATCTTGTAACCTTATCCAATGTAATTTGTGTTAAATATATGTATCTAGTTTCTTCAAGACTACTAAACTGATCATTCCTTCAGAATTTTCATTCCTTATAACCATGAAAATATCACAAGTAATGCACCGACTCTTTTCTAGAGGGGTCTGGGTGTTACAGTTGGTATCAAAGGAAGTTTAGTAGGAAACTTGGAAACTAGAGTAGGAAATGTATATAGGGAACAAATCTCTAAGGTATAATTTGAGGATTAACTTATAATAACGTCCTGGTATTTTGGTAAGGAATAGATTATGTGGATCTTTCAAGCAATACATCCCTGTCTGGATACGAGCAGGTAGAGGCGGCTTTGGCACAGATGTATCTAGGGGTAAAACCCGAAAACACCACTTTGAGTTAGAATCGAACGGGATCTGGTACACGACAATAGGCCTTGCTGCAATCTTGGTTATGACACTCCTGGGGTATATGATTAGGATAATTAATATTTTCTTTATAAGCCATTATGAAGGAGTTTAATGTAAATTTTACCTCAGAGAAACCATGTTTATAAGATTATCTATGCATAGAATTTAAATCTATGTTGAGTGATTTTCTATTTAAGATTCATAAAATAATCTAGTTTATCCCATTATTTAGAAAAGGAATATAATAGAAGAAGGGGAATCAATACTCGTGGGCAAGGTAGGGATCTCCCTACTGAGCAAGTCAACACAGTCAATGTGGAGTAGATCAGATCATGACTATATTGGGACAACTTACTCAAGTTGTAATGAATAACCATTCCACACCTGTGTTGGATCGTTTCATGCGGCAGAAGTCCTCATCTTTCAATGGGACTACTAATACAGTGGTAGATGAGCAGTGGATCAAGTCACTTGAAAAGATATTCATGGCATTAAGATGTAATGAAAATGAGAAGGTGGTACTGGCAGTATATTGTCTCAAGGGTGACGCTGACCAATGGTGGTCCCTAATTCAAAATACCACGGAGGAAGAAGAAATAGAAGACATGTAATGGAGGACTTTTAAGGAAATATTATTTAAAAAATATTTCCATCATGATCAACGAACTAAAATTAAGTGGAAATTCCTTAGCTTGAAACAAAGGGAAGAAGACAGTGTTGTAGAGTATGAGGCTACATTTAAAAGGCTGGCCAGGTATGCCGTAGATTATGTACATGACTCGGCAGGAAAGATTGATCATTTCTTTGAAGGTCTTAAGCCAAGTCTTTGGAGGGCACTGGCTTCTCAAACCTTTTCATCATATGATGGAATTGTATCAAGTGCTATCAAAACAGAGAGGGAATTTTCTAGATCAAATATTTTCAAAGGAAACCAAGATAAGAAGCGATACTCGGATAACAAAGGAAAAGGAGAAGCACCGAAGAAGATCAAGGTAACGAATAGTTTCCCATTATGTGAGAACTGTGGAAAGAATCATCTTGGGAAATGATTGAAAGGCATGGGAGTCTGCTATAAGTGCGGAGAAAAGGGTCATCGATATGATCAATGCAAGGGGAAGAAACAATTCAATGATATTCAATGCTATAATTGCAGAGATATGGGACACTATGCAAATGAGTGTCCTAATATCTAAGGAAACACGCCTCAGAAAAATCCAAGAGAACAAGGGAGAGCCTATGCAATAACAACTGCAGAGGTTGAAATTCCTAATGATGTGGTGGTAGGTACTTTAATTGTTTCCTCAAACTTAGCCAACACATTATTTGATTATGGATAATCGCATTCATTTATTTCCTCTCAGTTTGCCAAGAATATTAGATATGTTCAATTTGATTTAATAAAGGAGTTGTTAGTCCAAACTCCTGGGGGATGTATCATCGCAACAAAGGCATGTCGACTAGTCCCCCTCCAGTCACCAAAATGTGCTTTAGTTTCTCACCTTGTCTTCATACCAATGACTGAATTTGATATAATTCTTGGTATGGATTGGTTGTCAAATTATGATGCAAATATTTATTGTAAGAAGAAGGAAGTTACAATTTTTGAAAATGGCGAATAATCCCTCATCTTTAGGGCAGAAACATTGCCACCTGATTCTTATCGAGAACTACCCCAGTAGCTCTACTGAATGCAATACTTGGAGAGGAAGATAAACCAAAATATATGGGTGAGGAAAGAAATATTCAAATTAAAGATGTGCACATAGCGAAAGAGTAAATTTATGTATTTCTAGAGGATTTACCTGGACATCCTCCAGAGAGGGAATTTGAGTTCTCTATTGATTTAATTCCTGGTGCAAGACCTATATCAAAGACTTTCTATAGAATGGACACTATGGAGTTAGTAGATATAAAGAAACAACGAGAGGATTTGAGTGACAAAGGATTTATTCGACCTAGTGTTTCTCCATGGGGAGCCTCGGTCCAATTTGTCAAGAAGAAAGATGGATCCATGAGGCTATGCATTGATTATAGAGAAATCAATGCTATTAAAATAAAGAATAAGTATCCCCTGCCTCAGATTGATGATTTATTTGATCAACTCCCTGGAGCCCAATAATTTTCAAAGATTGATCTTAGGTCCAGATATCATCAGCTGCGTGTGAGTAAGGAAGATATTCCTAAGACAACATTTCGAACTAGGTATGGGCATTATGAGTTTACGGTGATGCCATTTGGAATGACTAATGCACCCTATATTTTCATGGATTTAATTAATAGAGTTTTCAAGGAATATCTTGATAACTTTGTTGTGGTGTTCATCGATGATATCCTGGTATACTCAAAAATCTATGAAGACCATGAGAATCACTTGAGGATTATTCTGGAAACTCTTAGAAGAAATGAATTATATGGTAAGTTTAGCAAGTGATAATTCTGTCTTCAATAAGTTTCTTTTCTAGCCCATATTATCTCTAAGGATGGAATCCTAGTTGATCCTACGAAGACAAAGGCAATCCAAGATTGGCCCATGCCAGCAAACATAACCGAGGTATGCAGTTTTATTGGCGTAGCAGGTTACTATCAGTGTTTCATTCAGAATTTTGACTGACTGGATAACTCACTAACCAAGATCACATGAAAAGGAGTTAAGTTTGTGTGGAAAAAAGAGTGTACAGAATGCTTTGAAGAATTGAAAAGAAGATTGGTCAATTCTCCAATTTTGACTCTTCCATCTGGAAGTGATGGATTTTTAATATACAGCGATGCATCAAAGAATGGTCTGGGTTTCGTCCTTATAAAAAATGATAAAGTTATTGCTTATGCATCAAGACATTTGAAGACTCATGAGAGAAATTATCCAACTCATGATCTTGAGCTAGCAGCTGTAATCTTTACTCTAAAAATATGGAGGCATTATCTCTACGGAGAGATATGTGAGATCTATACGGACCACAAAAGTTTGAAATACATTTTCACACAAAAATAACTCAACATGAGGCAAATAAGATGGATTTAGTTACTAAAATATTACGATTGTTCAATACACTACCACCCAGGAAAGGAGAATAAGGTGGAAGATGCATTAAGCATGAAATATCATGGCCTTCTAACTCAAATGAGGATTGAAAGAGATCCTATATTCATGGATCTACTGAAGATGGATATGGGAATTGTTAAGGAAGGGGAAAAATCTTTTCTCTTTCAAATGATTGATAAACCATCTTTATTAGAGAAAATAAAAATTTCTCAATCTGATGATGAGAATATGCACAAGAAAATTAATGCTGTCAAGGATAGAAGACTGGCTGACTTCGTGTATGAAGAAGGAGTTCTGAAATTTTTGAAGAGGTTATGTGTTCCATCAGTACCTGAGCTAAAAAGGGAACTATTAGATGATGCCCATAGCTCAAATTTCTCTATACATCGGGGTAGCACCAAGATGTATAGAGATCTGAAGGAATATTTCTGGTGGGATAATATGAAGCGGGAAATTGCTGACTACATGTCAAGGTGTCTAGTTTGTCAACAAGTGAAGGCAAAGAGACAACATCCCAAAGGAGTGATGAAACCTATACCTATTCCTATATGGAAGTGGGATAACATTATGATGGATTTTATCATCGGACTACCGAGGAAACCTAGAAGGAACAATGCAATATGGGTAATTGTTGATCGTCTCACAAAATCAGCACATTTCCTTCCTATACAAGAGGATTTTCCACTTGAGTGCCTGGAAAGACTGTATATTAATGAATTTGTAAGACTTCATGGTGTACCTATATCAATTGTATCAGATCGAGATCCCCGTTTCACATCAAAATTCTGGAAAAACCTTCAGAAGGCTTTGAATACTGAGCTTCATATGAGTACCGCATATCACCCCCAAACCGACAGGCAGTCTGAAAGGACTATAAAATCTCTAGAAGACATGCTGAGGTCATGCTCTCTTGACTTCCAAGGTATGTGGGATCAATACTTACCTTTGGTGGAATTTTACTACAACAATAGTTTCCATTCTAGTATTCAAAAGGCTCCTTATGAAGCATTATATGGAAAGAGGTGTCGAACTACAACTTGTTGGGACGAAGTTGGTGAGAGAAACTTATAGGCTCAGAACTTATTGAAGAGACCACAACAAAGGTGAAGAAAATTCAAGCCCATATTAAGGCAGCCCAAAGTAGGCAGAAGAGTTATGCTGACAATCGGAGAAAGGATTTGGAATTCCAGGTGGGAGATCATGTCTTCCTGAAAGTATCTCCATGGAAGGGTGTCCTAAGGTTCGGTAAGAAAGGGAAACTGAGCCCCAGGTACATCGGTCCATTTGAAATTCTGGAAAGAATCAAAGCTGTAGATTACCGTCTAGTGATGCCGCCAAACCTCTCCAGAGCTCATGATGTGTTCCATGTGTCATTGTTAAATAAATACATACCAGACCCAACGCATGTTCTCACATATGATGAAATTGAACTGGAACCTGATTTGTCATATTGTGAGAAGCCTATTGGTATTCTTGACACAAGGGAACATGTATTGATAAATCGGACAAATCGCCTAGTGAAGGTTCTTTGGAGAAACCAGAATATGGAGGAAGAAACATGGGAACCTGAGGATGTTATGAAAAATAATCACCCACATTTTTTGGTGGGCATTTTACATAAAATTTCGAGGATGAAATTTCCGAAGGAGGGAATACTGTAGCACCCCAAACATTTTTGGTATGTTTCTCTTAAATACACTGTATTCATTAGGTAGCCTATATTTCATGAATCATTGAGCCCCTATGGAACAAAACATGGCTACTTATAGGATATAGCCATAGCTTAGCCACTAAACTTAAATTTACCAACTCTGTGTTTTGAATTTTAAAAATCTGATATACACGGTTGTGTTCAAGATGATATTTAGAGTCTGATAGAATTAACTTAATTTTTAGTGAATAGTAAACTACCCTTATGAATAGTAACCTACCCTTAGGAATAGTAACTTACCCTTATAAATAGTAATATGACTCTTATGAATGGTATCCATACCCTTGAGTGTATAAATGAATTTAGACACCCTAAAGATGAAGATGAATATTCTAAGTGTTTATACATTTCAATTAAATAATGATTTAATTAAATAATTAATTAATCCTAATTAGAAAATTATTTTTGAAAAATGGACTTCATTTTTGGATTCTACATGTCGAAAAATGGTTAGGGTAAATTTTTGGGATTTTTCTGAAATACTTGAATTTTTGGTGAATAGTAAAATCTGATAATTCACAATTAATGCTAAATAATGGATTAATTGAGTCATAGATGATGATTTTCTGATGTAATCCCATTTTTTTAGAAGTCACATGAATATATTACTGTTCTTGGTCATGTAATACTCACTATTTGTTGTCTTGAGAGGAAATAATAAATTAATGAGTTTTATATTAAGAAATCCCCTATCCCCTCCACTATAAAACCTCCCTCTCACCCCCTTCCATTCACTCCTCTCAAGCCTTTTTCCTTCTCAAAATTATGTGAAAATACCTTCCCAACATCCTCCCCCACGTCCAGAAAGTTTTGGTCTCATAAAAAGACCAAAACCTCTCCCCTTAATAGGTTCTCAAAGGAGGAAGTCTCAAGAGGTAAATTCCTCTTTCAAATCCCTTCTTTTCTTTTAAGTTCTTTTATTTTTGTTTCTTTTCTCATTTACCTTCACCAAAATACTGTGATAAATCCAGTAACATACATGTACTTTAATTTTTTCATGCTAATGGTATATATTCCATCATCTTCTCTCCTTTCCCCACTTTTATTTGAAATAAATGAAAGCACCGTTTGAGATGTGCTAATTTAGCACATTCAAGGACAATGATTTATCAATTTCTATTATAATCTTTAATTTTGTCCAGGAAACCATTTGTGTTATGGTTGAACCAGATTATTATGTAATATATCCTATTTTTCGTTCTATAATACTTTTGTGAACATGGTATTAAGTTATAAAGAAAAACATGTGCATCGTAATCAACCCCACCGATTAACCAAAACGGTTATCACTAAGGTTATATATATAAAAATTAGACTTCAATATAAGTAAAACAAATTAAATTTAAAATCATTTAATCTCATAGATGTTAACTATTAGTGTATAACTTCATTTCTGTACAAACACATCCATCTTATATATTTATCTAAACTTGAATATAAGTGAACCGATCATTTAAAACCAAGTAAAAAAAACGAGCCCGAACAATGAAATTGAACCTTATAACCAATAAAAAAAATCCTAGAATGAACTATAAAGGATTATAATAAATAATTTACATATAAAATAGGTTCCGGACTTATGAATTAATAATCCTAATTTGTTTGTTCAGGTCTTTAATAACAATTCAAGAACACCTTCAAGCATAAGGTAAGGGATTGCTTAACTCAATTTTCATTCTTTGAGCTAAACATCTATTTCATTGGTTACATTATTCCAAGAATATGTGTGAATGAACTATGATTTTTTTATTCTGTATATGCACTTTTATTGTGTGGGTTTATGTTTTTCACACATAATTATGTCATTGATTTTTCCTCAATCTAATGATACATTTTTGGTAATGGATTCTCTCTCTCACTTTTATTCAAGAATCCACCCTATCTTGTGTGCTTTTGTTTTTAATTTCTAATGATGGGGTATGTTTTATCAACTCCAACATACTGACTTTTTGAAATATAAATAATGGGATACCCCTTTACCTTTAATTAAGACCATACAATAACACTCGTTACCGTGCCAAAATGTTTATAAGAGGTTTTCTCATCTCACCTTCAATTATGTGGGATTTTCATTGTTCGCTCCTTATTTCTTATATGTGGTATAGGTGTACTACCATTTGACATATTTTATCATGGTTCTAATTATATTCATTGTATTATGTGACTCTTTTGGTGGTTATTAACTTTTTTCATATGACTCAATTGAATACAACACGGTAACGAGCTTTGTCTTAATTTTCACTTCGTTGTGACTTGCTTAGTAATTGTGCACCTACTCTTTCTTATGTGGTGTACCTACTGCCCATTTGAGATCACTTTTAAATTGAAATTATATTCCATTTAAATATCCATATTATCATGTCATGGATATTATTATTTACTAATCCGTATACCATTTTACATACGGTATTTATTTTGAATATTGTTTTGACTGTGGAAATGTTGATGAATCCGTATCGTCTATTCTATACGGATATTGTAAATAAATATTTCTCTTGTATTGAATATATTTATAAATAATTATTTGGATTTAAAGGTGGGTGGGGCCCACTACATCCCCTCGATGCATCGGTAGGTCTCATGAGACAAAACAGTTTGGCGACAGACCCTTTGAGTTTGTTTCCAAAAATTAGACGGGTTTCTACCCATAGAACTAAAACGTTTTTACGGTATTATGGTTCATGTGCCAGATACATGACGTCCAATTAATAAGAATTCTCTTTATTCATTATCAGTTATCATTATTATCCATGAGGTTTTCACTATGACAAAATCTATGGATGTAGTTTCATTCTCAGTTTATTAATGTCATTAGTTGTTCATTTATTCACTATGCCATTTTGATTATGTTAGATTGATTATGATTCACTTATTATTGTACTCATGCTTCCGCTATTTGTAACCCTTAATGAGCATTTGAGCTCACCACTTTCATTGTTTACCTTCAACAGGTTTTGAAGAGGAGGTTATTTATTGAGTGTTTGTGGATGCAGTTCTTGTTTTTCATTATGTATTGTATTTTGTAACCTTATCCAATGTAATTTGTGTTAAATATATGTATCTAGTTTCTTCAAGACTACTAAACTGATCGTTCCTTCGGGTTTTTCATTCCTTCTAACCATGCCAATATCACAAGTAATGAACTGGCTCCTTTCTAGTGGGGTCGGGGTGTTACATAAATATGGATTTTACCATTTTATAAATCCATAATAAACACAATAACTAAAAAATATAAATTTCCACACCAAAATAATTGTAATTTAATAACAAAAGTGGGGTTTTTTTAATTTAAAAATGAGGATGTTACAACCTCCCCACATTAGAACTTTACATCCTTGAGAAGCCTTTCGGAATAATGAAAACATCACCCAACCTACAAGGTTCATGAAGTCTCACTCAGACGGTCGTGTTGTGTTTCCAGACGCCCAATGCACCTTCAAGCATTGATTAGGTAAGCGACACTTAAGCCATTAAGATCTGAGCCAACACCCATTTTTTCGAACAAAACAATGAAACTGAGCTTATACCAGCCCATTTAGCTAGAAAAATGACCATGTTATCATCTCTTGAAACAAATAACTAGTGGTGCTCCCCACCATAGGTCTCCACCTTTTAAAAAGGGGGCCAATTCCAAGCCACGAGACCTCCGCCGTCAGAATTTCCTTAAAAAACATGCCTATAAGCATTCGAGCGACACCCTAGGTGTGATTTTATTTATCAGAAGGAACCCCATTACTTCCAAGGCCATCTTAGGTATCCCATTATAAAGAAACGGTTGAATTCCATATATACCAAATAGAACTGGTCACATAAGCTTTTAGAGAAGACATTTCCAACCTTAAAACCACACCCGCCCTAACTCAAAAACATGATTCACTAGGATACAACTTAAACAGCCAAACAAATTTTAAACTATACTGTGGCATAAGAACAATGTTCTCTTAGAGTATCAAGGATGACGCCAAGATAGGTCACATGATAATCTCTCAAGGAAGAGTACACAAAGAGAATTTTAAATTTTATGATAAGGAAAAAGATCTAACCACTACCCGTTGATACCTTAGAAGAAACTTGGTTTCCCCTACCAATGTACCTTCATTAACCGAACACTGATCCTTTACCACATAAGGCATTCTGTGATCATTTAATCTTAACCACCAAATTACACTAATAAACTATGATATTTCTCAAAGGTTTCATACCCCACCAACCTCACCAATGTTGTGATACTGAGAAAGCACCAACATGATTCAAAATTTTCAAGCCTGAAAGGCATTCAAGAAAAACTAACCATCTCTAAATGGTCCTCTTGGTTGTGTTTCTTCTACTTGGAAGGGCACATTTAATAGAACCAACATGATGCTCCCCAACTTATGAGAGTCTTAGTTGTCGAATAAGGGAAGATATATTCTCACATTCATGCAAGATCAGATTCAACTTAAATGTACATGTGACACTCCTATGAGCCATGCTCATGCACATCAATCATTAGAAATAAAAGTTAGAACCAAATGGACCGGCATGTTAAAACACCCGAGTCTCAAGGAAGTCATCCTAAGCATTGGGATGAACTAATTTCTTTAACTCACAAGTCACTCTACTATGGAGATGACCTGAGATCTTACTCAACAACTTAAGTCTCAATGATTACACTAAACTTAACTGTCTTGTTACATCATTTAACACTCAATAGGAACCACATACATGAACGAATACTACCTTGAGGTTCTATAATAAATAAATAACATCAGAATACTATACATTGGTTTTACTTCCTATGAATTCAAGCATCAGATGGTTCATATAAGAGATTAAACCCTAATTAGTATTTCCACATATGGCTGTTGACCCAAATGACGCTATGCCAATTCGTCCATCACTGAAGAAAAGAAAGGGTCAATTATACCATGACTGCTCATCTGAACAAGGGTTTCATTAGAAGCTCAGAGTTATACAAGGGGAAATGACACCATAATGACACAAAATTTTAGAAACTCACATGATTTAGTAAGGTATTTTAATTCTATGGGTGATACTTACTACGGTCTAACCCCTTACGAAAGCACAAGTGTAGACCCTATCACTTGGTCATTCCAAACCAAAAAAACAAGGATCAAGATCTAATCATCTAAGTAATTACTAAAAATGAAAGGACCTATAAAAAATGATCACATTTATATTCTAAGGCTACTCAAAATAAAAGATCAAGATACCCTTACACAAAGGTTTAAATTAAGGACACCTATACAGGTTCCATTTTCAGGTCATTTCATTTAATTTCATTTTATTATTTAACCATTTAAAATATTTAACCAACACAACAGAGAAAAGTAGGAATGTCTTAACAAACTTATTTTTTTAGTTTTTTTACACTTTGTGACATTCAATCATAATTAGTAAATTTACCAGAATAAAATAATTTTATGTTTTTAAGGATAAGGTGACCTACGAGGGTCCTGCTAAGCCAACCTAGGTTCATCATAATGTAACCCAATATAATTTTATTAACATTTAAAACTATAAACACCCATTAATGGTTATCCTATAAATAACATGTCCCGACTAACCCACTTGGGTCCAATTGTGCATCTTAGAGTGAACCAAATTCATTTCACTATTAAAACTAAACAACTTTCACATTACACCAAATAAAAATACATCATGAATTTACATTTAATATGGGTTTACATTTCCCAATTCATGATGCACCCATACACTTCATAAATTAAAAATTATCTCACATTGATCGTAACCAATCACATTTAGCTCATGCCATCAATTACATATTAAAAAAAAGAAAATCATGTCACTATATAAAGCTAACATAGAGAAACATGTTGTAATCATAGAATCATGGAATACTAAATAGTGAAGTCATTCTAAGTACTCTAGAAACATGTAATATAAAAAAATAATCATGTTATACAATCAATAATGGCATGGTACTCAAGGAACACAAATCAAATTAACAAGCAGCCTACATATGCAACTACATGGAATGGAATATTCATGGCATGTGAATTTCTATGTTCCTATTATGATGTATGCAATACTTCATCCCTGACATAACAAGTCAAGGGAAAAATACCAAAAATTCAATAAATCAATATGTGGTGAAAATTACTTCAATCACTCGAGGAGAAATGAAATCCAACTATAATAAGAAACATCTTGAACAACAATCTCAACCCTGGCCACTTGGTCATTTATCATACGCAGGGTGACTAATCCTAGACACAACTATTAACCAAGCACTGAAACTTTCCTCATCTCCTATCTAACATCCCCAAAAAATAAGATAAATGAAAATAAACCAACCTCTGATACCACTTTGTAACATTCTGATCCGGATAACCTCTAAGATGGTAGCCAGAACGGTCGCCACATGGCCTTAAGAGTGCCTCCCCATATACCTAAGGCTGCTGACTAGAAGCGGGGGTCTATTTATGGTACAGTGGGGAGACTGTACTCTCTAGATCAGAGTATCATAGTGGTTTATCAGATGATAAATAACAAAAAAATGCAGAAGTATTAATAAATAAATAGCAAGGCAGTAGAAGAATATAAAAACTCAATAAAAGGTGGCCAATATCAATTTATACAAGGAATTCATGAAAAATGGTGATACATAAGCTAAAATAGAAAACAATACATCATGCTTGACAATACATGACTCATGTAATGAAAAGATCTAAAAAACCCAAAGAAAATCACCTTGAGCATCTAGAACTCTAGCTTAGCCATGTGCTCCTAACTCCTTATGTACAAGAAATACAACAATAAGCAATCAACCAAGGACTGTATTCATATGAAAAAAAGAGGTCCACTTGGGTACCCCAATGAAATGGTGACCTGAGTAGGGTGTGAGATATAAATCTCAGTAGGTTGGCACCACTGATGACTAGCCCAATATATACAGTGAATAAAATTTAAATAGTGTGCAGGTATAGAGAATTAATAAACAAACAGTTCTGAATAAATAAAAAACTCACCTAAGTTCCTAAGGGACACCTGGAATCTATAACTACTTTTTCTCTCTACTGAGTAACTATGTCTGTGGGTAGATCCTCCTGCATTAAGATGGATCACCCAGATCAGTGAAATATTCTCTTTTCGAGGATGAATCACTCATAAAAATACCATAACATACATCATATTCCCTTAGGCAAACCAAAATGTCACCCTCAGGCATAACTTGAATCTCACTCTCAGAAATCATGTGACTGTGGATCTAACCCTTAGGAATTAGATATAAACATATAATCTACCCTTAAACATTCAATACCAATTCACCTAGCCCTCAAGTAGTATCAAAACATACACCCATCCCTGAGGCATCAATAGAATATCGCCCAAAGGCATAATGTGACTGTGCATCTAGCCCTCATGAATCCGACATAAACATATAATATGACTTCAAAAATATAGTACAAGTGATCATAGAACTCAAATTGTATGAAAACATGCACCAAACCCTTAGGTATCACATTAAACATGAGTTGTATCCAAACAAACTCAACATGTAAAAGAGTATCAAACCCTCAAGTATCAATCACATAGATATCAAAAAATCTCAAAAACTAAATAAGAAATGTCTCAATTCTAGTATCAAACACATCAAATTTATAATAATAAGGCACAAAAATCAATTTATAAAAAAAATTTCCATCCGTGAACCATTTTAGTTCATTAACATAGGTTCTAAATTTTCATCATAATTATATCAAACTTGTTTAATTAATCCATTGACCCTATAGTCATTAATATTAATTAACTAGTTTATCCAAGGTTATTATACCATAAGAAATCATACAATTCATTATTATGTCACTTAAAAAGTCTAATCCAGCAATCAAAAAATTTATCCAATTTATTATAGGTCCTTAATATTAGACAGACCAAGTCTTAATAATTTACAAGGCTGTCACACCTATCAGTTAGCTATATGTCTTAGTATCCTTGCCTATGTACCTAAGGGAATCAAAGGGATGATTTGAAATGAAAAATTATAATTTAATTGGGATTAATCAATTTATTTGGTCATGAACAGTGTGCCAGTGCGATCAAATATATTGCATATAGTTTAAATAATTAAATAAGACAAAATGGATTTGGTTCAGAGCACCCACATCAATCCCATTTAAATTAATTAAATTACACATAATAAAAGGAATAGTTTAAAAATATGACATATATGTCAACCTTTTAAACCATTATTTTCTCATAATATGTGCTTATTAAATCAAATGGAGGCATGGTCGTGTCACCTGATTCAGTTCCATTTCAAACTAACCATTTAATTTATTCCATTTAAACTAATAGATCATGACAAATCAATTAACATTAATCAAAGGGGAAAAAAATAACTTTCCACATAACAATAACTAATAAGATTTCAAATTGAAAACTCAAAACATAACTAATCATGATATAAACAACTACCACTACTTTTTAGTTTGAAGATAGATCACCACTGATGGAGGGTTTTTATTATAAAATCATGACTTTATTTATCAAACAAATCATTTATCTTATTTGAGCATTACTTCCAATTTACCAAGTAATTTTTTTTAGAAAAACCACCGTACATAGAAATTAATCAATTAAAAGTGTTGAGAATGTTCAATTAATTAATTAATTAATTAATGCATTCTTAAATTTAAAAGGGAAAGGAAAGGTATATTAACTTTAGTGTAACAATGATTGGTGATGAGGCTTGATTTCCCCATTATACTACAACATTGAAACCTTTTTTCTTTTTAAAAAAAATATTTTTAAGATTCTTCTAAAATGACTATACATAGAAATGCATCAATTAAAAGTTTAAGGAACGTGAAATTAATTAATTAATGCATTCTCAAATTTAAAAGGGAACGTAAAGGTATCCTACCTTTGGTGTAACAATGATTGGCAATGAGGGTTGACATCCCTATGTGATTAGTGATGCATGAGGATGAGATTTTATTGATTCTTGAGGGATTGGGGAATGTTTTTGAACCACTTGAAAGATAGGGACACTGGTAATGAATGCCTGAGGGTAGAATCACCTTGGATAAATAAGTTAATTAATATTAACAACTATATGGTCAATGGATTAATTGAACATGTTTGATATAATTATGATGATAATTAGAAACCTAGATTAATGAACTGAACTAGTTGAAAGATGGTAATTTTTTATAAATTAATTTTTGTACCTTATAATTATTAATCTGGTATGTTAGATACTATAATTTAGATTTCTCTTATTTAGATTTTGAGATTATGTGATATCGATGTCATTGATACTTTAATGTTTGATAATATTTGGCATGTTGAGTTTTTTTGGACATGACTCATGTTTAATGTGATTTATAAGGGATTTATGCTTGTTTTCGTACCATTTGAGGGCTAGGAACACTAGTAATGAATGATTTAGGGGAAATTATATGTTTATGTTAGATTTCTGAAGGCTAGTTGCAGAGTCACATGATGCCTGAGGGTGAGATTCTAGTTATGCCTCAGAGTGGTATTTTGGTTAGCCTAAGGGTAGAGGATGTATGTTATGGTATTTTTATAAGTGATTCATCCTCGTTAGGAGAATATGCCACTAATTTGGCTGATCCATCCTAATACAGGAGGATCTACCTATATACATGGATACCCAGTAGAGCGTCGAAGAAGGTATAATCGCCAAGTGTCCCTTAAGAACTTGGATGAGTTGTTTATTTATTCATTACTACTTTTTTATTACCTATATATACCTATAAACTATTTTAATTTTATTTACTCATTGGATTGGGATAGACACCAATGGTTCCAACCTACTAAGATTTATATATCACACCTTACTTGGGCCACCGTTGCATTGGAGTACCTGAGGGGACCTTTATTATTTATAAGACTGGGGACCTTGGTTGATTTCTTGTTGCTATATTTCTTTTAATTGAGGAGTTATGAGAACAAGACTAACTTAAAGCTTAATATTCTTGAGTATATTTCCTTTGGGATTTTTAGTTATTTACTTTACTTGAGTCATGTATTTCACTGTATTGTCAAGCATGTTGTATTGTTTGTTGCTTTAGCTTATGTATCACCATTTTTCTTGAATTACTTGTATAAATTAGTATTGGACACATTTTATTGAGTTTATATATTCTTTTGCTACCTTTTTATTCTTTTATTAATGATTCTGCATTTTTCTATTATTTATCATCTGATAAACCATTATGCTACTATGATCTAGAGAGTATATTCTCTCCACCGTACCATCAATAGACCCTCACCACTAGCCAAAAGCCTCTGGAGTATGGGGAGGTGAGGTTAAGGCCATGTGGAAATTGGTTCAACTACCATCTTATATGTGATCCAATTTAGGACATTATAATTCTCAACCATTATAGGAGGTAAAAAAAAAACAAACACCATCGTTTTGCGAGGTAGTAGTTCACCATACACACAAACATTAAATTTATTACCCATTATATGGAAGTGTGTGTAGGTGTAGGTGAAACCATTAATATAAAACATATCAACATATTTTGGATACTTATTTTCTCATATAATCATGGAATAAAAATAATTTAATGGTTTGAGAAAGAAATAAAACAAAAGTGAGTGTTGAATAATGTTACTTCATATTCGGGTAACTCCATTTGATTTATACCAAAAGACTTCCTTGGATATATTTTTAACAAAATTTAGGCTTCTAGTGGGAGGTTATGGAATTTGGGAAATTATTTTGGAAGAGTTTTCATGAGAAAAATGGATTGATAGTTTTAAATATGTTGAAGGGTTGAGTGCATTTTTATAGTGGATGAAGAGTGAAATTCTTATAAATATAAAAAGGTAAACACTATTGCGATTTCTCCCTTACACACTGTTCCTCCAATAATGATCCAAATTATATAAAAACAAGTATATGGTCTAAATATTTCCATAAACTATGTTTTTGACATGTTTCTAGGTCATTTTGGCCCTTATGTTTAAGGTTTAATCCCTTGTTAAGCTAATCTTTCTCTTACTCATTTTAATTATTTTTAATTACATTCACTAATATTTTTAATCAAAAACTATGTTGAACTTATTATAAATTATAAATTTTTATTATTAAAAATAGATAATCCATTTTTTGAAATTCCGATCACATAAGAGGAAGAAATTAATTTAAAATTAATCCTGTATACGGGATGACAAAGCAGGTTTTTAAAGTAATTTTTTAAAAGTTTGAAATGTTTTTATATTAAATTTGAATGTGAAATTGATTAAAATAACATAAATTTGATTAATTGATTTATTATTTATCTAATGTGAATTTAAAATAAATTTAAAATATAATTTAACTATATAAATAAATTATAAAAAAAGTTATTTTCAATTAAAATTTAATATTTTTCAATGTTCATTAAAAATGAAACCACATAGAAAAATAAAAAATTTTCACCCAAAGATAATCATGAAATTAAAATTTCAAAAATTAATTTTTTTACATATAAAATTTATAAATGTTTCAAAATTAATCTTAAAATCAGTTCACCATTAAAATGCGAAAAAACTACCTTTATAAAAATATAGATTTTTGTGCGTAATATTGGGTTTGTTCTTATATTATGTCTATCAAATATATTATATGTATCTATAAAATATTTGATTCAATATAGAATATATAAAATTCATTAAAATCATCCACTAATATTAATTAATTTAATTTTTTAAGATTAAATTCCTTCTACACATAAAAATAGTTTTTTTATAAAAACATCTCCTTTATATTCAATTATTTTCTATATTAATTTTTAATTAATTAGTAACTAATGAATTGAAAACATATATTTATCATTTAGTCAATAATATTCATAACTTCCAATTTAATTCCTAGATTATATGTTAATTTATTAAATAAAATTATTTTAACAATATATTATTGTTCAAAAAAATTGGTCTCATGTGTAACACAGGACATTAAAGAAAGTCATTGTTTTATGTAATGTAATATAAACTTGGTGTTCTGTTTAGAGAAAAATAAACATTATGATACATGTAACAAAACATTAACTTGGTGTTTCATATAAAACAATCTTGGAACAAAATTAAATTTTTTCTAAAGGGAAAATATTGTACAGTTTTGGGGTGTTACATTCTCCCCTTCTTAAATAGATTGTGTCCTTGCAATTCAAACATGATCCTAGTAATCAAGGGATTGAAATTTGAAAATAAACTATAGATAAAAAAACCCACATTATAAATAGGTTTAATAACACATCTTCTTAATACGAGGGGAAAATTTGATGGTCACCACAAAATTAGAATTTCAAATAATAGAACATTAGTGAAAATGTGGATATAGAAGAGAAATAAAACTATCAAGTTCTGGTGGAGAGTGATAGAGAACATGTTCCTGAGAAAGTTTTTAACCACAAAACCATAAACTAGAGGTTTGAATAAAGGTCATTGATATCATAAAAAAAGGACAACATAAAAAAATTATGATAATAGGACAACATTTTTGTTTTAAGACCTTTTCCCTAGATTTAAGAAATTATTTCACTCTCTATGAATATAAGTAAGTATAAGTTTCTATAAACACAACCATTTCCTTTAATTTTACCTTGAAATATTTATACTTTATCTCTTAGCACAAGATGCATCATATAGTGAAGCAATACATTAACCTATAAAACCTTATCAAAATATCAACATAAACCATTTCTTAAATGGTTAACTTTTACAAATGATTATGTCTCAACACTTTAGAAAGAAGGTTACTGATTTTCCAAATTGAACTTATCCTTAATATTTCTACCACTTGAAGAATCTATTATTTTTCACATTCTAAACATGTTTATAATTTCATCATGTTTCTCTTGAAACATGGTAATAACTTGAATTAGCATAAAACGTTATTAGAAACATAATTTCTTCCTTATTTCTTAGGTAAAACACATTTTGTTGGATATATTTCTTAAATCCAAAAGTGTTGTAAACTCCATAAATGATAGAATAAAAAATTGTTTAGAAAAATCATTAATCAGTTTCAAGGTAGTTACCACTTATCCAATTTAAGTTATCCAAATCAATCATATCATTATCTAAACATCATTACCTCGACATTAGAAACATATTAAGGATTATTTATCCCTTAAACCCGTGTTTTCCAAAAAGTTAAACTTCATAATGAATCAATTTTCTTAGTATAATTTAATATATGATCTCAAATTCTTAATGGAAAATTATTGAAGTGAAATCATTATATATTTCACAACATCATCAATAAAATAATTTTACAACATATTTCATAGATCTAAATACAGAAGCACATTAATCATTCCTCTTAGTCTGTGGTAGTAGCATAATCTTGACCACGATCCCTGAGCTTCTTTTGAGGAATATTCATTTGACACTTGAGACATTGATTTTCATAGATTCATATCTCATTTCATTTGATTCATTGAACATTGTAAACATTTTTCTTATCCTTTAAATCACAAGCATGGTGACCTTTCTCTCCACATTTTTAGCAAACACCCATTCCTTTTAAGTAAGTATCAAGGTGATTATTTCTATAATTATTACATGTGGGAAAATACCTCTTTCCCTTATTACATTTATCCATATTTTTCCCTCTTTACTATTGTTCTCAGGATTTCTCTAAATCCATAATAATTACTGAATTATTTTTATATCTCGTTATGATATGATACTATGTCCTTATATGCTGAGAATTATGGAGATACTAGTTACCCTCTAAATATTGGCTTAAGAACATAAAATAAATGAATATTATTATTCTTTGGATCTTGTGCCTTAGTGAGGTTAAAATTATTTCTACTAGGATCCATTTCTAAATTATGAAATATATTTTATTAGATCTTATCATGTATAATCCTAAAACTAGTTAGATTGAAAAATATATAAATATTTAATCTAAAAATCAGAAACATTGTTTCTTTGAGAGGTGATTCTACACTTATCCTCAAAGTCTAAATTATGGTTATGTTCCCTAATATATATTTTCAAAATATAGTTTCCATTTTTTATACTAAACTTCCATTAATACCAATTTTAATGCCTTGACCCTAAAAGTATGAAACCAGAGCCTTACATTATTACATTGACATGATTATAAGGAATAAAAGCTTGAAGGACTGATTAATTTATCAATTTTGGAAAAACAGATTACAAACATGATACCCATATTACATTGGAAATAAAAAATAATACATTACAAGGAATAATAAAGTTCATCCTTGAATCTCATTCAACGAATTCATCTTCATAACCTAGGGAAAGGAAACATAATAATTGTGAGCTCATATTCTTAGTAAGGGTAATCATACAGTGGAATTAATCACTAATCAATAAGTATAAACAATATGTAAAGGTAAATAATTGAATACACTTTTCATTTAAACAACTAGATAAGGCATAATCAATTTAGAAAGGTAAATAACTAAAGACACAATCCATTTAATCAATAAACTTAGAATGAAATGCATCCATAGATAATATCAAAATAAAAATATCATGGATAATAATAATAAGAACTAAATTATCAATAAAAAAATTCTTAATTATTGGAAGCCATGATTTTTAGGTACATGTTACATTTACTGTCAAGACCTTTCACAATATGATTTAGTATATCGGGTAGAAACCCTTCTGATTTGCCCAACTGATTCCACTCATAAGACTACAGATGTAGTTATGGACTTAATTTAAATGGTCCCCAACCTATGTCATACCGGTCCAATGCATTCCTTATATATCAAATAATCGATATAATTAATAAAGAATGATCCTTACCATAAATTATCTATATTGAATAAATGATACATATTTATCAAAATTTTCCCATTTAGTCAAATAACTTTTAAAGTAAACACCACAAAATAAATGGAATACAATTTAGGAAATAATAATACTCATCATAGAATAATATGGAAATATGATATAAATTTAATGTAAAATAAGAAAAATAATCATAATTAAGTGATTGTTTCAAGAAAAAGTTGACGATCACAAAATAAAGTGAGATTACAAATATAAGTTTCACCACTTGAAAATTTTCTAGTAAAAACACCTAGGATGAGATATTTTAAATTGGAACTTAAAATAATATGATTTATGAGTTAATAATGATAATAAATGAAAAAGGGTAAGTATATACACCACACCAGAGAAGTATGTGGTGAATATTCCATTTATCTCACTGATGTAAAAAGTGAGATAAAAAACCATTACCTTGAGTATGCATGTCACATGTGTCTTTATCTTCTTAAATAATAAACTTATGTTAATTATTTAAATTATTCATAACCTTTTTAAATTATTTTATTACATTTATTTAACTTATTACAATGTTTTGTACAACTACTTATATAATTAAGTTTACATCCATTGTTTTGAACAAATTCTATTTATGTGTCAAAAATGACTTTGGTTGGTCGACTATGATCAAATGAGTACTTATATAAACATATACATAATAATAATTAGGAAATAAATATAATATTTATACATAAATTATACTTTCAAAACCAATTGCGAAATATGGTTATGAAAAATGAACCAACATTACTATCATAGAGACGGTAAGTTATACGTACGCATGAGTAACGTTCCCATTTTTTAATGATCGTTATGGAAAAAAGATAAGTATCATTTTAATTTTCTAGATCGATAATTATATCTTAAATATTATTTAATTTAATCATATATAATTATATATATATATATATAATTATGGTGATGTAAAATGACACACATCATATTGAGGAGGCGGTAGTCCACACATCCATGAATGACGTTATCATTTCTTTAGTGTGTGAAAAGGGTAAAAAGGAAAATGATATATTATATTTCCATAAATATAATTATGTGAATAATATCATATTTTTTTATGTTTAATATTTTAATTAAACCAATCCTTAATACATTCCATGTAATGTGTGAATTTATTGCATCGCTTTGAGGAAGCGGTAGTCAACACATCCACAAACGATGTTATCATATTTCAAAAAATGGAAATCATGAAGGCATGTGTTATAAAAAAATTAAATAAGTATGAATAAAAAATAAATATATCATATTTAATATAAAAATATTGTTCCCATAATAATTATAAACCATGTGAGTTCGTAAAGTAAAAAACATACGACATTGTTTCACGAGGTGGTAGTCTACCGTACACATGAACGATGAATTCATTACCAATTTTATGTAAGTGTGTGGAGGTGTAGGTATAACCCTAAAAATAAAATCATATTATTATATTTATAATATTAATCTTATTATATAATAAAGTAATAATAATAATTTAATGGTTTGATAAAGAAATAAACCAAAAGTGATCGTTGAAGAATGTTCATTCTTATTCGGGTAACTCCTTTTGCTTTATATCAAAATACATATTTGAATAGATTTATGAAAAAATTGATTCATCTAGGATTATTTTAGGTATGTTTGGAACTTATTTGGTCATATTTTTTATGATACAAATGGCTTGAGATGTTTTAATAAGTGGGTGGTTTGAGTGCCTTTTTATAATAGAGAAGGAGTGACATTCTTGTAAATAAAATAGGTAAACACTTTTGAGAGGACTCCCTTACATAATGTGCATTTAATAATGATAAAAATTATATCCAAGGGAGTATATGTTATAAATATGTCCAAAAAATAGGTTTTTACATGTTTCTAGGTCATTTTGGACCTTATGTTTAATGTTTAGTCCCTTGTTAAGCTAATTTTTCTCTTAATCACTTTAATTAATTTTAATTACATTCACTGATATTTTTCATCAAAAATTAATTTGAAATTATTATAAATTATAAATTATTCTTATTACCAATATTTAATACATTTTTTCAAATTCAAATGACCTAATTTTAATAAAATAATTTAAAATTAATCCTGTAGATGGGATGGCAAAGCGAGTTTTTAAAGAAAAAATGTTCAAAAGATTGAAATGTTTTTATATCCAATTTTAATTATAAATTGATTCCAATGACATAAATTTGATTAATTAATTTATAATTTATCTAATTTTACTTTAAAATCAATTTAAAATATAATTTAACTATACAAATAAATTAGATGAAAAATAAGTTTTCAATTAAAATTTACCATTTTTTGAAATTCATTAAAAAATAAAACTTCATAGAAAAACACCAAATGTTCACCATAAGATATTTTTGACATTAATATTTCAAAAATGAAGTTTCTGTTTTCATATAAAATTTATTAATGTGTCAAAATTTATATTTAAAATAGGTGCTCCATTTAATGGTAGAAAAATCGCCTTTATAAAAATATATCTTTGGTGCATAATATTGGGTTTGTTATTCACTTATGTCTATAAAATCTATTGTATGGATCTCAAAAATATTTAATTGAATATATAATATATATATATTTCATTAAAATCATCCACTAATATTAATTAATTTAAAATTTTAAGATAAAACACCTTCTTCACATAAAAATAGTATTTTTTTGTAAAAACATATCCTTTATAGTCAATTGGTTTATGTATTAGTTTATAATTAATTTGTAACCAAATAATTAAACCATATATTTATAAGTTATTTAATACTATTCATAGACACTAATTTAACATCTAGGTTATATCTTATTATATTAAATAATAACATTTTAATAATATATTGTTGTTCCTTAAAACTCTGTCTCGCGTGTAATGCAAGCCATTAAAGAAAGTCATTACTACGTGTAACATAATATAGACTTGGTGTTCTGTGTAGTGAAAGATACAATTTATGTTTCATTTAACATAATTTTAAATTGGTGTTTCTTATAATTTACGGTAGGAACAATATTAAATTTATTCTAAAAAGAGAATATTGTAAAGGAATGGGGTGTTACACATCATCTTCTGCTCTCCAACTTCATACCAGTATGTTAAAGAATGAAACCTCTTACCATACAGGGCCACATAAGGTTCAATTTGGATTATATAATTGAAACCATTATTATATGAGAACTTCTTTAGGGTATGTTTTTGTTCCCAATGTCATTGGAAATCTGTTGAACATGATCTCAGCATATCCTCTAGAGTTTGAATGGTCATTAAGAATGACCATCTGTATGAGGGTGATAAGAAGTGATGAAACTCAATTTGGTATCCAATTATTTTTGAAGGTTTCCCCAAAACCTTAAGGTAAACTTCAGATCTCAATAAGATACAATATATATTGGAAATCCATATAGTATTACTACTTCTCTTATGTATACCATGGAAAGTTGGTCAAAATAGAAATATTCCTTAGTGGCTATGAAAAGTGCTAACTTGGTATGGAGATCTACAACAACCCATATGTAATTATTTCCTTTAGGGGTCCTAGGGAGACTGATAATGAAATCCATGGTTATTTCTTCCCATTTTAATTTTGTTATAGGAAATTGTTTCATCATACCCTTTGACTTCTATCATTTCACCTTGAATTATTGGCATACCAAGAATTGATATAAAAACTCCACAATATCCCTCTTAATGTTATCTCACCATAAGTTTTTATTCAAATAATTTTACATCTTAGTGATTCCTAAATTAATATCTAAGGATGATCTATGTGAATTATCTAGAAGTTACCTCTTCAATTATGGTGTTTATGGGACACATATCCAGGTTATAAATCATATAACTCCATCTTCAGCAAAGTTAAACTCTAGAATATTCACCACCTTCTTATGTAGAAACTCATAATCATTATAGGACTCTTTGATATTCTCAAGAATGTAAGGTGGAGAAGTTATTTTAGGAAGGTAAGATACATATTCTTTTATTACTCCCATATCAATCCTTTAAATTTCCAATAAGATTGAATCCATTTTAATCCTCAATCATGGATATGGTTATGGGATATTTTACACTCATATCATCTAACAATTTGTTTCCATTCCAATAAAGGAAATTTATTGAACAATCATAATCCTTTATCATCTCTAATAACCTTCTATGGGACATATTAATCTTCTTTTGTGTGAATATATACTTTAGGATTTTATAGTTTATATATATTTCACACTTTTCCCCATAGTGATAATGTCTCCGGATCTTTAATGTGAAGATAAATTATTTTAATTACAGATCATGAATTAGGTAGTTATTCACATGGAATTATAAATTTCATGATTCATAGGCTACCACTTTTTCATTATTAATGATTACACAACCCAATAATTTTTGGACACATCATTATGATAAAAAATCCTTCCCCACTAGTGGGTAATGTGAGCACAAGTGAAGTGATTAACCTCTTTTTCATATCTTTAAATCTATATTCACATTCATTAATCCAAACAAACTAGACTCTATTCCAAGTAATATTAGTTTGTGTGATTGAAAATGTTGAGATGTTTCTAAAAAATTGACGATAATACCAAGATAATACAAGGAAACTATGGATTTTTCTCATAGAAGTTGGCCTTGGTCATCCTTCAATTGAATATATTTTTGAAGGATCCACAAATATCCTATTTTTGGTAAAATAATTTCCTAATAAAGTTAATTTATGAATCAAAAACTCATATTTATTATACTTTTCTTATAAATTTTACTTATATAAGTTCTTCATTATTATATTTAAATGATTTAAAGGTTCCAATCAGTTTTTAGAGTAGATAATAATATCATCTAAAAAGGATACAAAATATTTTTAAGGTAATACTTAAACACTCTATTCATTAATTCCATAAGGATTTCTGGAGCATTAGTGAGTTCAAATGGAATCACTTTGAACTCATAGTTCCTATACCGTATACAAAATGCAGTCTTAGGGATATCATTTTTCTTTACCTTTACATGATAATATGTAAACTGAAGATTCACGTTGGAGAAGTATTGGGATCCACATAGTTGATCGAAAAAGTCATCAATCCATGGAAGAGGATACCTGTTCCTTATTATGTGATATTATTTATCTCATGATAATCAATGTAGAGGCACATTGAACCATCATTATTTTTAACGCAGAGGACTGGTGCACCCCTTTGAGAAGCTCTTGGGAATATAAAAACATTATCCATATTATCTAGTAATTGTTTCTTCCACTCCTCAAGTTTAAAAATGTACATTCTATATGGAGTTGTAGATATTGTAAATGATCTAGGTATGAGTTCAATTGAGAAATCAACCACACAATTATGAGTAAAAATATAAAATTCTTCAGGAAACACATCAGTGAATTCTATTACAAAGGGAATTTAATCAAGGATGATCTTTTATTTTGTCTTAATAATTTGGGTTAGATACGATTTCTCACAAGGAAATAATATTCATGATTGTGATGTTAGTACCAAATAATATTCATCACACTCATTTCACTTGTATAGAATCATAGGATGATTTATAATAAGGAGGGTAATTTCCCTTTCTTGTCAATTTATGTTATCTTAGTATAAGAAATAAAATTCATGATAATAATTTTATAAAATTATAGTAAATGGAGTATTATAATGTTTTCTTGGAAATTTAGCCTAAAAATTTAGACAGGGGATGGGTTATATAATCTGGATGCATTAATTCACCATTTTCATCTTCACCGATAACTTGAATTCCATTTTTTGAGGTGGAGTTTGAATAGTTATACTAAACATGAATAATATGAAACAATTTAAAAAATATTTCCATAAGGAATTGGATGGTCATTAATGGATGATAAGACTTCCCTTTACTATTTTATTCTAGTTATAATCATTTACTTCATTCAAAATAGGCATAGGGATAATAATTTTCAAACTATCAAACAAATAAAAGAGAAATTATAAACATTTAAGGGATAAATAATAAATGACATATATTCATTAACTTATGAATTTATTGGTTTAAATCTATTTTATCCATGATCTATTTCCTAACATAAAATATTATTGTAATTTTTGCATTTTATATTGGTTTGTAAGGATCTTGTGAATTTATCAAATCATATCCCTACAGAGTGTCAAACTAGGTGTACAATAAGGATCATTTCCATGAACTATGTGATGATATAGTCTAGATAAATGTTACATTTTCAATGTTATTACCCCTAGGTACCTATGTGCTAGAGCCATATCCACTTTTGGTATCCAGACATGGGTTTATTTTTTTGGAAACCACTTACTCTATACTTTATGTAAGAATATAGTTTTTTCACTCAGGTATGGATCATATAATTTTCAGTCTAAATCATTAATTTGGACCTAAAATGGATACATAATGAGTTATTAAATGTTTCAAGGGTGTCTGAGGCTTGTTTGAAGCCTGAAACTCATCTTTTTGCAGAAAACATACTATGCACATAGTTTAGAGTAAACCATGTAGATGATTTTTTTTCGGGCAGATCCACCTCGCACGGTTGGCGCACAACCATGAATCCTAACCATGAATATTCCCCCTTTTACCAGGTACCCATGCATGGGTTTTACATGGTTTGATAAACAATGCAGACCAAATCGTTCAGGAAAATCCACCCCACACGGGTTGTGCACAGTTTGAAAAACCGTACAGGCAAACCGTGTGCGGGCTATTTTTATAGGTAAATTTATAGTTTCTCCCTTAATGATCTATTAATCATCCTCCTTCCTCCCAACTCATAAAACAATGAGATTTTCCTCTATTTTTACCCATTTGGAGATTTTTGAAGGTCAAAGCTAGGGATCAAGAGTCCTCCTTCATCCGACATCTGATCTAGCTTTTGTTCATCATGTTGGATACATAATGGTAAGTACTTGAGTCCTCTTTAGTTGTTCTTCTTATCTTTCTCCCTCGACCTAGTCATCTTCATATGAGAGTTTTCACCTTTTCGTAGATCTACTCCGATCTGAGGCAAATCAAGGGCCGATACCATAGGAGAAGGATCGTACAACCCTAAGGTGGGTGGTCTATAACTCATCCCTAAAGTTTGTTGTTTTTGGAATGTTTTTGTGGGGCCCACTGGTTTCATTGGAATCCTTTTATTAAATTTACATGATATGATTATACTTGATTGAATCATATGGTTATGGTCTTTCCAAATATGTGATTATTTGTTAGTGTTTACGCCCACAACTCAATCCGCCTCATGTCGAAGGTTATTCCATAAATGGGTTTTTAGTGTTTTCGATACGTTTGAGCCACTATTCGGGTGTTCCCTTACTTGAACTTCTTAAAGGTGAGCCTTTCCAAAATAAATTACTTTTTATTGATCATAACTGTATAATGGAATGTACCATGTATTCTCACTACTTGACCCGCCTAAGGTGAGTGCTTTCAAAAGATTATTAAACGTGAGATGTGAAATGGGAAGTATACTGAGTATATATATATATATTAGCCTTAACAAATGAGTTTAATTAAGGTTACATGTCCATAGAACCCCTTTCCATGTTAATGGAAGGTAACACAGTGAACCTATCTAATTGAATATGCCTTAATGGTTAATTAAGACTTGATTAAATGGTTACAACACTACTTGGCCTATCCACACTAATAGAAGACAAGCCTTGAACCAATAAATAAATGGGTTTAACTATAATTGACAAATCCATGCTAATGAAAGGAAAGAATTGAACCAAATAAATTATTACATGATTATAATATCAAACAGTAATGGACTTAATCAAGCTTGCCTTGGATTCTGAGAGGAGAATACCTTGGGTATCGGGAACCCTATTCTAATTCAAGGATGCGGTTTTCTTTGGTTGATACCCACATAGACTCAAATTCTTTTCTATTACTCATATGCCCATTATACTACCACAAGGTTCTTTTCATTATTACTGGATACCTCAAATATACTCCTTGGATCTGGCATTGGATAGTAGGTTCCACGGTGAGATCTTGTAGGGACTTATCTTTTCTTAGCCCTGTTTTACCTTGGTCGATAACATTAGACTTGGTAGGTTATTTATTTTGGAATTCCTTGGATTAATCTCCTTGGATTACACTATTACCCCTTAGCTAGACTAATATACTACCTAATTAGCATTCTGTGAGATTTACATTACCTTGGTTATTACCCTGGAACTCCCTCAATGGATATCTTTGTCAGGTTTCCTTGTTACATCTTGGGACCATCACTAATTATACTATCACAAGATTATGTCAGTGTCATATGTGCCTCACATGAACTATTAACATTAAATGGTGAGTACTTAATCAATGAACTGGTTACATGTTCAGAAACCAGCCAAGGGCTGAAGTAGGTACTTGGGTATTTAGTTACATTGTACTTATTTCTTTACTTTATATATTCATGCTTGCACATTTATATATTCCATTACATAGGACAGATGTTATAGAAAACTTTGGTGGTGGCCCACTGAGATTTATCTCACACCCTCTCCCGACACCGTTTGGTACTCGGAGTAGATTACATGACTATAGGTATTGAAAAAGGGAAGCATGCAACTTCCAACACTTTATTGCTTACTGATTAGGATGGATCTTGAAAGAAAATGACTAAGTTAGATCTCAAGATGTTTGGAGTAGTCCTTGTTTTCTTTTACCTTATAGAACATGTTATGCCTGCTATCTTTTATTCATGTTTTCTAATTTTCTAGTGACATGACATTACATCATCATCATTCCAGTTGATACATTTATTATTATTATCATTTATCTAGGGCACCGATTTTCTTCTTCTATTTAATTCTATTATTTATATTTCTTCTACTGTTTACTATTATTTTATATTCCTTCAGTTGTGCTACTATATTAATGAGGGCATAGTCTTCCCACGAACACACCACAGGCCCTCTCTACTAGTCGACATCCTCTGGCATTCGGGAAGATGTGCTTGAGGCCTTGTGGCCCACCGGGCTAGGGGCACCCATTAAGTGGCATCTGGGTCCATGTCATCACAAAGTGGTATCAAATGTGGTTTATTTTCTTGATTTACTATTTGGATACAATAGAGTGGAGAATAGAAACTCTTGGTACTTGGTCATAATCCATTCTTGGGCATCATAAACCCATGTTTGGGGTAAAATCCAAGTTACCCAAAATGCAATTGTTGTTCAATTTTTCCTATTACAATTGTTATTATTTCACTGTTGGGTGACACACATGCTGTATGGTATGGTTGATTATTACTACGTTTGAGAATTTCATTCATCCTTTGCCTGATGATATGAGGGAAAGGAGCATTGTTACATGCATCATTATAGGCACATAGAGTTCACATGTCATGCATATTTCCATGCAATATAGGTGCATTTCACTACTTTGCATTGCTTGATATGCCTATAAATACTAAGTGATGATATGATAGTTTCTTTTACTTTTATTACTTTGGATATGATTGAGTGATTTCCTATCTCAATTCATGAGGTGTATGGGCCCTCATGGGTTGGGATGAGTAATTTACCGAGTCGAGCCATTATACTATAAACAAATGGGTGTCATTTCTGGTGATAGGTGTATGGGAATTGATTCATCGGAAATGGATATCCATTATAAAATGAATCCTGAAATCTAAAATTAATTGGTTACATATCCTTATCCTTCCTTGTCATGTTTATTAAAGGTAAAAGAGTGATCCTAGAAATTTACTACAAAATTATGTGAAACTTATACTTGAGAACTTATCAATACCTGGTTGTCTAAGTGGGTTGTTGGGGTAGTATTCCTTGGGTAGTGAGTTTTCATACGTTCAAATTCCATTAGTGATTCTATATCCTTGCTTCTATTCTTGTTCTAATGCGTGTGATAGACATTTTTAGACCAATGCCCTCATGTTGTCCTTGTGTTGTTCGCTAAGAGGATGGTGACAACCATGCTCTAGACAGGGTGGGCCCTAAGCCACCAGTCTTACTACCCAGAGTGCCACTTGAGGAACCACCTACTGTACTTGATCCAAGCACTGATGCTCAAGTTTGTGATAGTTTCCTATGTCTGATTTAGTACATTCAAGGTGCTCCACGGGTTGCACCTACGATGGCTGATCTGACCCACAAGTTCCAGCAGCAGCATCCTCTTACTTTTTCAGAGGATATTAGTTATTAGGATACTAAGTCTTTCCTAGAGGCCATTATATCTATCTTTGAGCATTTGTAAATGCCTCCAGAGAATAGATTCAAGCTTTCTATATACATTCTTTGGGATTTGGACAAAGTTCATGGGTGTGGTTACCCAGGCCAGACATCATCAGGGAATGTTATGGGTTGACTTCCAGACTACCTTTTATGATCAGTTATTTCCTCAGGCACTGAGAGATGATAGAGCCATAGGGTTCATTAATCTCGAGTAGGGTTCTATGTCAGTTATAGAATATTCATCATGTTTCACTGATTTACAGCGCTTTGCACCACTTCTAGTCGGTATGAGATTTCACATGCTAGAAATTTTGAGGATGGGTTTCAATACACCATCCAAACTCAGGTGAATGTATTTATCCTTACTACCTTTTCTTCAATAGTTGATTAGTCCCTTATTAGTGAAATAAACCTAAGGTTTGAAACAAGTATCAGGTTTAAAGGATCAGTGCCACATCAAGCCATTAGTTCTTCTAGTGGAAGGAAACATTCCCTTGAGGTTTTTCATTAGGGTAGTGGAAACCAGAGTATCCATTTTGATAAATCTATGGTGTGTCATCAGTGTGGCAGAACAGGTTATAAGAATCCCCAATGTGATATAGACCCTATAGAGCATTGATCTTGCGACCATATAGGCCATCTTAAGCACTTTTGTAGGACCTTTCCACCATCTTCAAGTGAAAAAAGATCAACTTTAGCTTCACCTTCAAGAGTGAGTTCTTTTGTGCGGCATTAGGTGAGGAGTTAGAATAGCACTGACAGGTCTGGACGAGGAGGAGGTCGTAGATGTGGTATTCTGATCCCTGATCACCAGTAGCACCAGCATGGCAGTCATGATCGTGGTAGTCTATCTATTTCACAGGGATTTGGATCAGGTCAGTTTCATGTTTTACAGTCGATACCTGAGGATTAGGCTATGGGACCATCTACTGTACAAGGTACTATTCTAGTATCCTCCACTATTGTCTCTACTTTTTTGATACAAGTTCTTCAAACTCTTTTATTTCTGTATCTATCATGGAAAGTCTTGTACTAGAAATATAGTACCACTATAGTGTAATGACCCTAGATACACCATTGGGAATATAGATGGAGGGAATATGCCAGTACAAGGACTGTCCCCTTGAGGTTTTCAGTTACCCTTTCTTGTATAATCTCTTTATTCTCGAGTTGATGGGATTTGATTTCATTCTCAGGATAGACTGGTTAGTCCAATATCACGCCTTTGTATACTTTTATCACTGCAAGGTATCTTTTACATCACCAGAAGGAAACAATTATATTTTCAAAGGTGAGTGAGATTTCTTGAATGGGAGAGATGAACCAAAGCATCATGTTCTAGGTGGAGTGACCACCCAGATTTCAAATATTTTCATGGATGATTAGGGTTTTATTCAAAATTATTTCCCTCTAGTAGTAGATCATTTTAGGGAAGTCTTTCCTGATGAATTTTCTAACTTACCTCCTAATAGAGAGGTAGAGTTTAAAATTGATCTTGTTCCAAGAGTAGATACAGTGTCCATTACTCCTTTCAATATGGAAACTACTGAGCTTCAGGAGCTCAAGTAGCAGATAGAGGACCTTGAGGCCAAAGGATTTATATGGCCTAATACATCCTCTTGGGGTTCACCCAAGCTATTTGCTAAGAATACAGATAAAAGTCTTCATCTATGCGTGTATTACTAAAGGTTGAACCAGATTAAAGTCAAGAATCAATATACAATTCCTCAAATAGATTATATATCTGACCAGCTTCGAGGAGAAAAGGTGTTTTCTAAGATCGACTTGAGATCATGTTATCATCAGGTGTGAGTCAGAACATCAGACATACCTCGTAAAAATTTCTGTAGAAGGTATGGTATATATGAGTATCTTGTTAGGTTGTTTGGTCTTACGAACACACCTTCCATTTTCATGGCTTTGATGAATAGGGTTTTCAACCCCTATTTGAACTCTTTTGTCATGGTCTTTGTGGAATAAATATTGGTGTATTCTCTCACTTGTAATGACCATTCCAAACATCCTGATATTGTTCTAAGTACACTAAGAGAGCATAATATTTATGCCAAGATTTCTAAGTGTGACTTCTGGATTGATAAGGTCCAATTTCTGGGTCATATAATTTCAGAGTCAGGAGTGTCTATTGACCTTGAAAAGGTTAGTACTATAGTTTCTTGGGAGAAGCCCAAGAATGTGTTTGATATCACGAGTTTATTAGGGATTTCTAGATATTACAGGAATTTCATACAAGAATTTTCTCATCTTGCTTCACCTCTTACTAGTCTTACAAAGAAGGGTGTAAAGTTCACATGGTCAGAATCATGTGATAATTACTTTTAGAAGATGAAAGGGAGGCTTGTATCGACACCTATTCTAATTATTCCAGAACAAGGTAAAGGTTATATCATCTTCTGTGATGCATCAGGCATTGGCCTAGGAGTAGTTTTGATGTAATATGACAAAGTTTTTGCATACAGATCTCAATATTTGAGGCCTCATGATAAAAATTACTCGATTCATGACCTAAATCTAGCAAAATTTGTCCATGCCTTAAGTTACTGGAGACACTATCTATTGGGTGATAACTTTTTTCTATATACAAATCATAATAGCCTCATGTATATATTTTCTCAATATGACTTGAACCTCAGACATTGAAGATGGATTGAATATCTACTATACTTTGATTTTTAGATTGCCTATATTCCTGGAAAGGGAAATGTGGTCACTGATGCACTGAGTCAGAAAACTCAAACACAGGTCGTACAAGAAGCCAATGATGAATGGAAGTTAATGGCCCTCTTTTCTAAACTTCATATGGAGTTTCATGATAGTCATGAGCATTATTACCTATCTACCTTAATAATTACCACTTCCCTCCTTGAGAAGGTGAAGAATAGGCAGTTTTAAAATCCTAAAGGTTTGGTTCTTTGTGAAAGTATATCATGAGATAACCCACCTCTAGATTGGTATGTGGACAGAGATGACGTCCTACACATACATGGACATATCTAGGTTCCTACAGACATAAGAGAGGATTTGATCAAAGAATCCCATGATTCTTAGTGGTAAGTTCATCCAGGCATCTCAAATATGTATCGAGACATGCGACGCTAGTATTGGTGACCTGTAATGAATCGTCAGATTGCAGGTTTCATCATTAGGTGTTCTACCTGTCAGTAGGTGAAGGTAGAGCACTAGATACCTATAAGTTTTTTTACAACCACTTCCAGTCCCAGAATAGAAATGGGAAGATGTTTCTATGGATTTTGTAATCAGATTACCTAGGTCTCTGAGGGGTAGTGATGCTATCTGGGTAGTCATTGACTGACTAATGAAATCATCTCACTTCATTCCTATTTATGACACTTTTTCAGTTGATGAGCTGGGAAGACTGTATGTCTATGAGATCATTCAACTACACGGGGTTCCACGTACTATCGTTTCAAATAGGTATTCTCGTTTCACTTCATGGTTCAGGAAAGGTTTTCAGAAAGCAACGGGGAATCATGTTCTTATAAGAACAACTTTTCAACCTCAGACATATGGACAATTGGAACAGATGATACAGGTTCTAGAGGATATGATTTGAGCATGTATCCTTGATTTTGGAGGTTCTTTAGAGAAGAATATTTCTCTCATAGAGTTAGATTATAATAATAGTATTTAGGAAACAATTCAGAAGACTCCTTTTGAGAAATTATATGGTAGGCCATTCTGTTCACCCTTGTGCTAGCTAGAGGCAGATGAGGCATCCCTACTAGGTCCTCATCTTGTTTAGGAGACTTCAGAATAGGTTCAACTGATCATGAATCATATGAATATTACTCAGTATAGACAAAAATCTTATTCCAATCGTGATCAAAGACCTCTTGTGTTTGAGGTTAGGGGTCATGTTTTTCTTATGGTGTCACCCATGTTATGGAATAGATGGTTAAGGAAGCAGGGAAAGTTGTTTCCTCGTTATGTCGAACCGTTTGAAATTCTAGAGAGAGTTGGGTTGGTATCCTATCATTTGCTCCTACCTCAGAGGTAATGTGCCATGCACGACATCTTTTAAGCCTAATATCTTCAACAATATCATGCTGACTCATCTCATACTTTTGATCTCGATGAATTTGAGTTAGATGCCGATGCTACCTTTGAGGAGTATCCAGTGCGCATCATTGACTGAAGTATGAAGTTTCTCCGAGGAAAGTATGTACCTCTCGTACGGATGCTATGGCATCACGACCGAGTAATGGATGATACTTGGGAGAGGCAAGCTTATGTACATGCCCAAATTCCAGAGTTGTTCTTAGACAATGTTTCTTTTCCCTTGTAAAAAGAACTCAAGGGTGAGTTCTTTTAAAGGGGGAAGAATTTAAGAACCTGGTTTTTCACTCAGGTATGGATCCTTTAATTTTTGGTCTAACTCCTTAATTTGGACCTAAAATGGATGCCAAATGAGTTAGTAAAGGTTACAAGGGTGTCTAAGGCTTGTTCGGATCTTGAAACCCATCTTTTTGGAGAAAATATACTATGCGCACAGTTTAGAGTAAACCGTGCGGAATTCCCCATGGTTTAGAAAACTGTGTGGATGGTGTTTTTTTCATATATAACCACCTCACACGGTTGGTGCATGTATGTGTGGCCTAACCGTGTGAGATCCCCTTTTTCTCAAGTACATGTGCATGGGTTGTGTAGGGTTTGACAAACCATGTAGACCAAACCATTTGGACATATCCATCCCGCACGGTTTGTGCACGGTTTGACAAACTGTGCAGACAAACCATGTGTGGGATATTTTTCTGGGTAAATTTATAGTTTCAACCTTAATAATATATTAATAATCCTCCTTCCTCCCAACTCGTAAACCAGTGGGATTTTCCTCAATTTTCACCAATTTGGAGCTTTTTGAAGGCCAAAGTTAGGGATCAAGAGATCTCCTTTATCCAGCATCCGATCGATCTTCTGTTCATCACATTGGATGTGGAACAATATATACTCAAGTCCACTTTATCTGTTCTTATTCTATTTCACTCTATACCTAGTTATTTTCATATGAGTGTTTTTCACATTTTCTTAGATATACTATGATTCAAGGAAAATCAAGGTTCGATACCGGAGGAGAAGGATCGTACAACCCTAAGGTGGGTGGTCTATAACTCATCCCTAAAGTTCGTTGTTTTTGGAATGTTTGTGTGGGGACCAACAGTTTCGTTGGAAGCTATTTATTAAATTTACATGCCATGATTATACTTGATAGAATTTTATGGTTATGCTCTTTCCAAATATGTTATTATTTGTTAGTGGTTAAACCCACAACTCAATTCGCCTCATGTCAAAGGTTATGTCACAAATGGGTTTTTAGTGTTTTCAACACGTTTGAGCCACCGTTCAGGTGTGATCTTGGTTGACCTTCCTAAAGGTGATCCTTTATATAATAAATGAATTTTTATTGATGAGAATTTCATAATAGAATATACCATGTTTGCTCCCCACTTGACCCACCTAAGGTAAGTTCTTTAAAATTATTATTAAATGTGAGATGTGAAATGGAAATTATACTAAGTATATATCTTGGAACAAATGAGTTGAATTAAGGTTACATGTCTATAGCTCCCCTTTCCTTGTTAATGGAAGGTAGTAGAGTGAACCTATCTAATTAAATACGCCTTAATGGTTAATTAATACTTGATTAAATGGTTTCAATGCTACTTGGCCTACCCACACTAATGGAAGACAAGTATTGGACCAATAAATAAATGGTTTCAACTCTACTTGACCTATCCACACTAATAGAAGGAAATAATTGAACCAAATAAATTATTACATGATTAAAATATCAAATAGGAATGGACTAACTCGATCTCACCTTGGATTCTGAGATGAGAATAACTTGTGTCTTGAGAACCCCATTTCGATTCAGGGATGCAGTTTTCTTAAGTTGACACCCACCTAGAATCCGGTTCTTTTATATTCCTTAGATTACCGGTATAATACCATATGGTCCTTTTCATTATTAAAGGATACCTTAGATACACTACTTGGATCCAGGATTGTCTAGTAGGTTTCATGGTGAAATCCCATAGGGCCCTATGTTTGCTTAGCCCTGTTTTACCTTGGTTAATCACCTTGGACTCAATAGGCACCTTATTGTGGAATGCCTTGGATTACGCTGCTTGGATTACACTCTTACCCCTTAGCTAGACTCAAATACTACTAAGTTATCATTCTGTGATATTTACGTTACTTGGTTATTACCCTAGAACTCCCTCAATGGATATCTTTTTCAGGTTTCATTATTACGTCTTGGGACCTTCACTACTTATACTATCACAAGATGATGTCAATGATGGATATGTATCACATGACCTATTAACATTAAATGGTGATTACTTAATCAATGAACTGGTTAGATGTTCGAACACCAGCCTAGAGATAAAGAAGGTACTTGGGTATTTATTTTATATTTTACTAATTACTTTACTTTATATATGCATGATTTCACATTACTATATTTCATTACACGGGTTGGATTTTATAGACACTGTTGGTGGTGTCCCATTGAGATTTATATCACACCCTCTGTGGGAACCATTTGGTACCCGAAGTAGATTACATGGTTGCAGGTATTGATAAAGGGAAGCATACAACTTCCAACACTATATTGCTTGCTGATTAGGATGGAGATTGATAGTAGATGACTGAGTTAGATCTCAGGATGATTGGAGTATTATTTTTTTTCTTTTACCTTGTGGAACATTTTATTCCTGATGTCTTATATTCATGTTTTCTAGTTTTATAGTGACATGAAACTAAATCATTATCATTCCAGTTGATACAATTATTATTATTCTAATTTATCTAGTGAATCAGTTTTCTTTTGCTGTTTAATTATATTATTTATATTTCTTACACTATTTACCATTCCTTTATATTCCTTATGTTGTGCTAAAATCTTCTACAGAGGTCATAATCTTCCCACAGACACACCCTAGGCCCTCAGTTTTAGTCTCCAACCTCTAAAATCCAGGAAGATGCGCTAGAGGCCATGTGGCCCACCGGGCTAGAGGCACCCGTTAAGTTGCATCCGGGTCTGGTTTCTCACAATTTATCAAAATATAGGGATTTTTCTTCTATTTAAAATTTTCCCTAAGTCTTTCATTAGTTTATTCCAATCCAAATCCAAAAAATACTTGATTATCCTCTGATACATGCTATGATAGCCCATATTTTTAATACACCTTATTTCATGAATTTTTTTTATAAAGATAAACTTAGTAAAACAATAGAATTTCATGAGTTGCGGTGTATTTTTAAAATTAGGTACATGACATAAAAACTTGAAAAATAAATTCAGTATCATTAATGAAAAACTTTGAAACATGTAATTATTTTCCTTTGATCTTTTAAAACTGTATGGGATAACATTTGGAGGTACATAAGAAAGGGATTAGATATAAATCTCATTAAGGTAATAATAAAAGAATATCATAAGGTAAAGTAGTAAATTTATTCCAAGATTCATATCAAGGTAACATAAGAGGGGTGAGATTCACAATCTTGAATAATGAGAAATGATATAATATGATAACATAAAAGCAACATAGGAATATGTAAACAACATAAAACATTACATCACAACCATAATTCAAGGATAATTTACAAGGAAACATAATGTAGTATTCTTAATATATCCTCCCATCCACTATACATTTAATATAATAAGATTATAACATTACCCAATGCATTGGAGGGCTATATAATTCTTGTCCCACAAATTACTTTCAAATCATGTACATGCATTACTGTGCCACATATATCTCACAACATAAGGATGTATTTTTTAAATTTTAATCCCATTTTTAAGTGGTGTGAAATAATTAAATGGAAATAACTAATAAATTAATTACATTTACAACTATTTTTATTCCATTTAGTTGAAATGGGGATGGGTATTCACTAAACAATTTTTTTGATGAAAAAATCACAAGATAATTTCAGCAGCATAACAGAGGTACATAAAGATTCATAGGAGAGAATAATAAGAGTGAAAGGGGTATATAATAACTTGTAAATCATAAGTAAAGTATTTGGGATATGTGTGAAAATAATCCAACATGAACAATTAGGAGTTAAAAGAAATAAGACAAAGAAAGTGCTTGAATAAAGAGGAGAAGGAGAGGATCCCTTACCATGATAGGATGCTTATAAAAGCGTGATATGGGAATATTAAGAGTTTGGGGGATCATTAGGGGAACATATAGAGATATAATCAGATTAGTTACATTATATAAGGGTATTTAGTGTATAGGAGTGGTATTTTTATGGGTTTATATAGCAAAAGAGAGAAGAGTTCTTTATTAATTTCCAAACATAGGTTTTTGACTCCATATGATAAAGTAATCAAAACCAAAACCTTCCCATGGTTTTCTCATATGGTTTATATAAAAGAGGAATGTTTTTAAATATTTTATTTGTCTAATAACAGAAATCATTAAAATAATACCCTTGGTGATGTGGAAGTGAGTCATGTTTATAAAGAATTGATTTTAAAACCATAAAATATAATATCGGTTTTGGAGGATTCATTAGGGGTTTATAAAATTAATTAAATAACATAAAAAAAGATTATTTTAATGGGAAAGTATATATTTTTTTAAAATACCATTTATGGAATATACTTATTCTTTTTTTAGTCATTATGATGTCATAATACATACCATATAATTATACCATATTTAATTTTTACCCACAAGATCGAATGTCTAAGAAAATTATGAAAAAATCATCATTGGATAATTTCAACAATTTGATTTTAAAAATATCATTTATTTTATAAAAATAATTCCCAAAATATTTGAATTTACACATTTAGACCAAGAATATCTATTTATTGAAAAAATTACTAGTTTCATTTACAATAACAGTTTTCTGACCCCTATAAAAATTATATTTGACTTTGTAAAATGATATTATCATTTATATTTAACAAAATTATTTAATAATAATATTTTATTAAAAATATAATTTATCTAAAAATTTCCTGAGTTCATCAAATTGAGTGTCTTGGTTAAAACTATATATATCCCAAAAATACTATTTGTGTTTCATCGTATCAAAATACATTTTTATCAAAGTTATTATTTTGTCACTATAAATTAATAATAAATAGGATAAAAATAATCATTATTTTATTAATAATATAAATATAAATATTAATATAATTATGGTATTAATACATAACCCCTTATTACACTATTGAATTCACTAAGGGTAAGACGTGTGATGGTGAAATTTTCTTAGGTTGGTTCAACGTACATGGTTTAGGTTGCGATTTCGATGATCTTGAACTTATCACATAAATGGTTTAATTCGTGATTTAATTGTTGAATATTGAATTGTTATTGGTCAAGGGAAAATATGAGGGATCTTATATCTCTTGAATGATTCGATAAATGGGATTAATATGGTATGATTCTGCTGGTCGAGGCTATCACCTATTCTATCTGTGTCAATTGGACTTTATCATAACCCTCAATATACCAATTTTAATGGCCATAATATAGTGTAAATATTACCAATGATTATGATGAATAATGGTCTATTAAATAATATAACAATGAGTAGTCTAAAAGGACCAAATTAAGTGTAGGTGTTTTCTAAAACTAAATTACTTGATAAGTCATTTATTAATTCCAAAAGGGAGTTTTATTTATAAAATTTCATGCCATTGTAGTTTATCCCATGATATCATAACTCAAATACTTTTAGAATCCAATTATATTTCCCTATTAGATATAAAAAACCCCATAAAATTCACTTCTTGGATAAAAAATTTACATTTAGAAATATTTCTAGATAGATAAATTTATTTCAAGATTATAATGGTGATGTAAAAATAATCCTTATATTCCTCCTCTGACTTGGAATACACCAAAATATCATCCAAATAAATGATAATAAAAGAGTCTAAGAACTAAATAAAGATATTTTTCATCAATATCATAAATATTATGGTATCATTAGTAAGATAGTATGGAATAACTAAGAATTCAAAATCCCAATACAAGATCCTAAACAATGTCTTGGGAGAAACATCTTCTATAACTCATAACTAGTGATACCTTGATCATAAGACCATCTTAGAAAACTATCATTTTCCAATGAGTTGATCACAGATATTTCCAATCATTGGTAAGGTTTATTTATTATTTATAGTCTCTTGATTAGGAATTCGATAATCAACAAAAATCCTAAGGCTTCTGTCTATATTCATTACAAAGAGGATTGGTGAAGCCTACAATGAAAAACTAGCATGAATAAAACCCTTGGACTCAAGATTTGTAAGATAAAATTGAATCTCCATTAACCCATCCAATTATATATACTATGACTATATAGAATTTGGTGTCATCCCAAGGATTAGGTCAGTAATGCACTCTAACTCTCTCTAGGGAGGTAACCCAACAAATTCACCAGGATAGAACTTAGGGTTTGAAGTAACCAATGTAGAAAGTGAACTACTAAAATCAGAATCAACAAAATCAATTAAAATCTAAAAATACTCGAATGATATCAATATAGAATAAGAAACAACATTCCCTGCTCTTCCTAATATATAATCCCACTCACCCTAAAATACATGAGGGACTCCATCAAAAGAAATAAACTAAACTCAATAGTAATAAGAGTGGATCCAGTCCTTATTATTGATCATCTAATTCATTCCAATGATAGTTTTGAAGATATTATGTTTGAGGAATAGAAATACTCACATAACCATGAGGTCGACAATCATCACCAGACACCCGAGACATTTAAAACCTTTTTCCTTCTTTCCCAAGGGAATAGAAAGATAAATCTTGAATGATATGATTTACATGAGTAATACTAAAAAATAAATCGACTTATATGATAAAAAATAACGAGATTCACAAGTATTAAATAATTCTATAACCATAAAGGTTGAAATGAACACAATACATCTCATAGTAGTTAGCCTTACCTCATATTCTTACAACATATACTCTACTATGTAAAGATGTCTGGTCTCAGTTCCTCCTTGAGATTTATTTATAGTGTGATCATCCCCTATAGAATGATAATGAGATCCAATAAGTTTTTAACATGAGAGCCTTTGGTAATAGTGGATCTAGCTCTACTACACTGGGACACTCTTCTATAAAAATCATTTAAGGTGACTGGATTTTCTACAATGATGGAATATCTTTGGTGCTTCCATAAAATTAGTCTTGGTAAGACCAAGCCCCACAAAATAATATTAAACTACATAATTGTTTCCTATAAAATCCTTATAAACTAGTTCTGATGAAAACTGAACACCCTTATACCACCTTTTTAGAAATAAGACACACCCTGACTACCTCTTGTGGAAACTGATGCGCCACCTAATCCCAGTTTCCCAACTATGTCTGCCTCAGCCATGGTTTCTTTATTAAACACCTCATTAAAGGTCAGTAGGAATAAGATAATTATCATCGACTGAATATTGGCCTGCAAAAACATCTTGAATCTCTATGATTTAAAATAGTCACTAGAAATATACTCAAATGATAAGTAAACCAACTGAGTGGATCAAGTGGCATGCTTCATAATGAACCAAACCGGGTTGACCTATCATATCACCCAAGATGACCCATTACACAATAAATAATAACACAAGAACCAAAACATGTCTCATGAGAAACAAAAAGGATATAAAAAACATTATACAATTTGGAAGTAAAATAAACACACATTAGATATAAAAGGATAAAAATAAAAGCATGACAAAAACAATTACAAAGACCTGAATCCATGTTACTAACTATCACCACCAACCCATATCACTAAGAAGGCAATAATTTCCCAGAGAATCTGGTGAACAATATAGCACCATTCCATTAACATGGGTCATGAAATACTAGTTCTTAATATTCCCAGAGTCATATGTATGGTTTGATGAAACCACCAAGTATGATACCACCATAAATCTATAAAAATTCTATCTATATGAAATTGCTAGTCTTATATTTAAAGAAAAACAAGTTTATAATGAAATTTAAAATGAAAACCAGTTTGTAAAACATCCTTTGGTTCCATTCAAATAACTTCATATTTATATAAAAAAATAATACGGCATGTAAATAAATGATATAGAATCAAGTATAATCAAAATCAACCATGGAAATACCATATGTTAAACATGTGAGAAATCAAACATTAAACAATACCACCACGTATAAAACCAATTTTTTTTTATGTTGAAGTGTATGGGAATATGTACTCAGAGAAAAAAAAGGAACACTAATCCAATAATATTGTGAATCCTACAGATATCAATCCATCCTATAGTATATTGATATCACAAGAATAATCCCATGTGGTGTCACACTCACTAAGGACAGTACATGTCCATAACCCAATACAATCATGGTTCCCAATGTTCTATGTTAGACAAAATATTTATATAAACTATGATCGTAATTTTATAATACATTTTCATAGTAAAGCATCACTTATATCATGCTTGAAAATCAATTTTGGATTCAAAATATTCTTCTTGGAATTTCATCTAACAAATAATGTGAATATACTATTTTTAAAATAAGACCCCCATTAGGAAAACTTTTTTGTGCCACCAAAATAAATTTCATAAAATAATTCATTTTTTATATCAAATTAATTAATTTCAAAAAAAAGAAAAGAATTTACAAGGACATCAAGTAATTCAAGAGGTCAAACCTTTGTATTGATTCACCTACCTAACCAATGGAGGAAAACTAGTGAACTTTGATAATGGAGATTGGGAATGATGAAATCTAGTCCTCACAAGAATATATATATAAGAAACATCATAAAATCCCCATAAAACCCTCTAGATTTGGAAATTGAAGTCTAATTGGTTTCAAATAGAACATGGAAAAAAGTGATCAAGGAGAGATCTAGAAATAGGAGAGGAAATCAGATAAAAAATGAAACATACATCAAAGTGATCCACAAAAAAATTAATGGAAAATAAATAATTATCCAAGGATATAACTCTATAGAGCATTGGTTAGAGGTTAGTTTGTTCCTAAGAGATATTAGGATAGGATTAAACATAAAAATGACAAAGTAACATGGAGTAAATTCCAATTTTAAGAGTTTTAGATCTGGGTGCATGGTTAAGAAATAGGGTTTAAAAAACCATACAACAACCATGAGGTGGCCTATGTCCTTTTAAAAATCTTGTTTCATGATTTCTATAGGTTATTCACACAGTTTAAAAAACCATTCTCAAGTCTCATGATACCCACAAGATCAAATATTAAACGTTCACACAATTTTTATAGGGGCTTATATGGTTTTCAAAACTATGAAAAACACCAATGAAACTCATAAGGCCATACCACATGGTCAGTTATTGGATTTTTTTTATAAAACATCAATTGTTTAACCCCATAATCACGAAAACACTTATAACCTCATATGAGATAAAGCATGATCAAATTAAAGTGTACATATAACCCAAATTGTATCACATATTATCTGAACATAACTCAATCACATATTCCAAATTATATTTTTTTAACAATATAGGCCTCTTTCCAATTGGAATTTTTAACATATCCCCTTAAAATTTTCATATATTTTTCAAAAGGATATATCCTTTATAAATAAATAGGACCACTTATTCTTAACTCTCACACCAAACGAATCACTAGATAAACCTTTCTATAAAAATAATGGTGAAAATAAATTTATACTTGATAAAGTAAGATGATAACTATATTCTCCAACACATCAAAAAAATTTAGATCCCCAACTCTGCAGCAAATGGAATTGAAAAAATAACACATTCATATGATATACTTTTTGGAATTCATTGAAAATATTCCACCTAGTGAAATTGGTAGAAGTTATTTTATCAGTATGTGATAGTCATGAGATTCCATAACTACTAACTTAAGATCCTTAAATGTCACTAAATTTTTCACATTTTAAGAAAACCTAATAGATACTTTAATACTATTAAAACATTGACAAAAAATTTCTTCTCACTCACGATTAACTTGTTAAAATCTAGAGGTAAATATTTCATGTTTCATTTCATAGTGGGAGATAACTCAAAACATATTCACATGGATATTAAGTATAATCATGATTTCAATACTTATTTTTTTCTTTCCTTTTATATATAACAATGTTCCAATAAAATTATCACATATTTTTTTTCAACATTCATAACATAAATAATACGTTCAACCTCTAAAAAAATAAAATTTAGAAGATCCAATAAGAAATACCATTTCTTCTATTTATCTGTTTAATGATTGGAAAATTATATATTTCTAAATATGACTTCTATTATTTCCATATGGTTGCAATATTTTTCAGTTTACAATCATTTTGGTTGAAATAATGCTCTTATAAACCATTAAGTGACTTTTTTAAATCATTGATAAATATGATGCATTAAAAAATCGTTGATATATCATGTACATTGTCTTTATCCTATTTTAAAATTGACGACATGAATTACCTTATTTCAAAATTTGAAAAGATTTATTTATCTTAAAATTGTATCTAGATAAGTTTCTATATGAAGGAAAGTCATTTATAGTCTAATTTACCATAGTGCACAAAATAAAATAGTCTTTATTATGTGCATAAAAAATTATAACACATACCTATCATAAAAATTTCAAATCATAAATGAATGGTGATAGATAAATATATATTAGATGATTCAAATAGAAATTATTAGAAGATACTATATTTATTTAGTGTTCAGTTTAGTTTATGTTCTTAATAATGTATCATAGTTGGATTTCATGTCCAATTTATATCATGATGTCCCAAATTTTAGACATTAAAATAAAAATTCATATTTTTTCATATACAACACACAACCAGTAAGGGTATCATGTATTTTATTTTACACCAATACCACTAGAAAAATATATTTTTTATATTATAATTATATTCTAGAAGCACGTTTCCATTCAAAAGTAATACTTTAAATTTTTTAATAAATTCAGTGAAAATTTTATCTTTATGACCATTTATTTCTTTTAAGATTACCAATATCAGCACTATTGATATTACTATTAATTTAATGAAACCTAGAAATTTTGGTTTCTTATAATCCATATACAATCATTCAACACTTTTAAATTTTTCAATGATTTTAGTGCCTAAATATTGAATTAATTATTTAAGTTGATCCTCTATCTCATGATGGATATCTTTATAAACATTGGATCTTTACATCCTTGTTATGTCACCATACTAGATCCATCATGTATAATTATGATTTAAACCATGATAAATCATATGGTTTTTTATTTATCTATACCTAAATTTTCCCATATTCAAACACTTTATGCAGGTATAAAAATTGAATCGTTATTTTCAATATTTCATTTAGAAATTTCCGAGAATTTTTTGACCATTTTTCATATTTATCATTATTTATTTGTTCATTTATCTAATAATTATCCATTTATTATATAAAATTACCATATAATAAGTGAATATATTAAAACATTAAAACATTTGTTTAAAGAGATAAATTTAAAACATATAAACATATTAATATATAAACATGCATAAATTTAAAACATATAGATTAAAGTTATATATATATATAATATAAAAATAAGAATAGAAAAATAAACTAATAATTTATTCATAAACATTTAATCAAAAAACAATTATACATAATAAAAATTAATAAAATAAATAAATAAATACAATGTAATAAATGAACTCACATTTATTCATAAAAATATAATTAAAAGACATTATTCATAAATATTTAATCAAAACAAAAAATTATAAAATATAAACATTAGTATGATAAATAAATAAATAAGATATAATAAATGAATATAAATTTTATATAAATAATAAATTAAAGAATAAAATTTATAAATCACAATCATTTAACAAATTTTTTATAAAATAAAACAAAAAATTAACTGGGAATTTTTTTTGATCAGAAAGTATATCTATGAAAAATAAAAAAAAAACTATTAAATAACATCATATTAAATGAAATTATGTGGGATCATGGTCAATAATAAATTAAATAATAAAATTTAAATAATTTTTTTAATAAATCATTAAAAAATGAAAAAAAAAATAATAAAAAAGTGTCGATGCTATGATTATATTAGTGATGGAAAGAGATAAAAAGTATAAAAAACCTTGCATTAAATGAAATTAATTAAAAGGAATTTTGAAAAAAAATAGATCATTGAAAATGATTGTAGAACTCAATTGAGAGTTGTAGAACATCTCCAAGATCATTAAATGATTCAAATGCTAGTGAAATGATAACAAAACAAAAGAAAATTCATAAAATCATGGAATAAAACACAGTTAAAGGAGGAATCTAGATAAATTATATAGAGGTAAGGTGTTTAAAACTCATTTAAGTTAGGGTTTGAGAGTTTTAGGTTTGAAATAATGGGTTTTGATATTGAAAATCCCCATTTAATTAGTTTTTTAACAAGTTTTTATTGTTGGTTATATCATAAATGATATTAAAAGATACATTCGACCTTGATTATAATAATCATAAAAATAAAAACCTAAGGGTTTTTTTTTTCATGTATACTAATAATCAATATAAATAAATCTTTCCTGTTAGATTTTTCACCTCAGTTTTAATAATAACCGACATGAAAATCCTAACCATCGGGTATTTAATGTTAGTTCCTAATAACTAGAATTCAATCCCCAATGTGAAATATACTTTTTCAAATAGTGTTTTTTGCTTTTGAAATAAGATATTTAACACATTAAAGGAAAAAGATATGGTTTGTTATAAAGAAAGACCCCTTATATGGAGGAACTGATTTCTAATGACATAAGAAGCATATAGAAGCTAATAAAATCCTTAGAGATAGAAGTAAATGAGTTCAAAATGTTAGGATCTCAAAAAATTAAAATTATACTAGAATGAATTTTCAAGTTAATCCAATGTTTATTTATGAAGATTTTCAGCATGAGGATTTGATGGTAGTAATGAAATAAGAACAGAGTCAAATTGAGAAGAATGGAACTTGGTATTTTTTCCATGTCTTAATGATAATAACATCATCAAGGAAAAGTGGTTTTTTGAAATAAACTTTTTGTGAAAGTAGAACTAGTATAATAAAAATATGATATAAATTGTAAAGGGTGATCTCAAATTGAGTGTATTGATTATGATTAGATGCTTTCTCTTGTCAAAAGGCTTAAAATAATTCTTATTTTTTCTATGATATATTCTCAATGTAATTATACAAATTTCAAAATGGGATTGAATTCAATATTTTTTAATTAAAATCATCAGGAATATGTCTATATTGAAAAACTAGGAGGTTTTTCCAATTTTAGTGATAGTTATTTATTTTTCAAGATAATTAAGGCTTTATATAGACTAAAAAATCACCTTGAGAATGGTATTAAAAACTATGAAACAACAAAATTTTCATGAAATTCAAGAAAGTAAAATTGAATTTCAATCTCTTTGTCAAAGGATATGACATAAATTCAGTTATACTGATTGTATTTGTAGATTAAAGTGTGATTAATTACCTAACCATATTAGTATACACATTAAAATTTCCATGATAAGATAGATGAAAAGTTTCTTGGGTTTTTTATGTCCAGAACAAAACAATTTATTTCTATCTCATATCATAGAAGTATGATCCTGAGTTATTGAATAAATTTATCATGGAATAATTGATATATTTCCACACTCTAATAATCATGGAGAATTTGTACATTGATAAATATGTAATGAGTGTGGATAAAATAGAGTTTCAAAGGTTTATTGGTAGGCTACTTTACTTAATAGTATCTATACCCAACATAGTATTTGTGGTTTCCCATTGTGCACGATTCAAATGATTTCCAAAGGATTCACATATTCTAGTCATGAAATGTATATTTCAGTTTATTGATGGGACAATAGATTTTGGTTTTAGGTATTAAAATAAAAAATCAATTCATTTTTAGGTTTATTATGATCTATATTGGGTAAGATATGTGGGAGGTTAAAAGTTTATTTAATGTGGTGTATTCTTTATTAGATAAAGATTCATTTCATGGAATTCCAAGATGAAATATTATGACACATTAAGCACAAAATAACATGAATATGTTATAGAAACATAGTCTATTACACAAATTATGTGGGTGAATCCATATATTAATGACATAAGGGTTTATATTTCATGCTAATTTATGATTGGGTGAGAAAGCCAAATTAAAATAAACCTTTCAAATAATCTAGTGCAATATTAACATTAAAAAAAATATACATAATATTCCACTTTATTAGGATGAATATTGATCATGTTGAGATTTTATTATATCATGTTTCAATTAAGGAATAATTCATGGTTATCTCAATAAGATTAATATTGATGGATTCCTTACATAACTTTATAGTGTTGTTGGGATTTTATTCTATCCCAAAATCTAAATATATTTTCTTATTTATATTCTATCATTAATTCCTTTTAATTTTTTAAAAGTTGGTAAATAAATAAGATTTTATCCTTGAAAAGGGGAAGAGACACTAGTTTCTTTTTTCATGGGTTGGGAAAAGGGGGGACTAATCAAAACATGAGGAGTTTCTAACAGATTATGAGTATTGGAGAGCTCTAACATTGATTTTTTATGTTTCCAAAAAAATCCAAAGGGGGTATTAAGGGTACTTAAAATATTTTTAAGAGTATTTAATCATTGGGGGAACTTTATGAGTGTTTATGTTTTAAGAATAACCTCATAGTGTGATTTTGGAAAAAGGGAGTTGTGAGTTAATATCAATTGAGACATGGTCAATTTGGTATTGATCTTGCACATGAGTTAGAGTACTCTCATAGATATCATTCAATTCTATTTCATAGTTTTTATAAAACCTTCACATTGTATTCATGTTATATATAAACTCTTTAATAAATTCATTCATTATTTTTGGATGTGTTTTGGGTTTTATTTATTGAAAAAATATCATGGTTGAGTTGGAGGAAATTTTACATTGAGAGAATATGTAAAGGAATTGTGTTTTTTGAGTCTATGTGTATCATCATGTGAATATTAGGGTTTCACTGTGATGGAGATTCTATAGGTGAATATTTTACTCTTATGTATTTGTTTTATGACATAATGTCACTTGATACATAGTGAATGTGTTAAGGTATATGAGAGATTTTATCTTTTCTATAAAGTATCATGTTATAGGGATAGTTGTTTCACTATGAAGGATCTACATGAAGTTTGGTTAAAATAATCCTCTGTAATTATTATCCTTTGAAAAAATCATATCGCACTAGTTTGAAAACCAAGTGGGTTCACAATACAATGCAATAGTTCTTGCAATAATAGGTTGGATCACATGGTAGTACCTATTCCATAAGAATTACATGTCTAACGAGAATTATAAATCAAAGGTCTCACACCAAAATCACCATGGACACATAATAAGAGGTCTTCCATAGAATAAGGTATATATAAACATATATAAATATCATGTCATGAAGAAAGTATCCATGAAAAAATAGTGGTTAGGATTCCTTAAGATTCAGTTTCCCTATCTATTATATCTATCCATCATGTTGTGAGGAATAAGGTTACACCCCAATGATTATTTTCTTTATAAACTGAAAGGTATCACGATTTAACTAGATATTATTTTATTGTCATGAAAATATAACTTATACCACTATTATACCCATGGAGAGTTCACGAGAGGTTTTGGATTAGATTTGAGGAGAAGAAAAAGGTTTCACATGAAATATAAGTTCTGAAGGCACATAAGGAAAAATTAAGTGGATTTTGATCAAATCATTTATTCTTGAAATTATTTTACATAGATAGGCTTAATGATCTATCGATATACTCCTTTACTTGTTCTTATTGATAAAAAATAGGAATGTAGATAGATGTATCACAATTATTAAACGCTAAGGATTGGACACTTGATGATAAGAGTAGGTGAGCCTTATATTCGAGATTGTGTTATATGTTTTTTATTACTATCTCTCTCATTATCTCATCATTGAATTTATATAATTTAGATACATATTAATTAAATATAAATGGGAAACATTTATTTATAATTGGTTCTTATTTCAATTGTTTATTTACCTCCCAATGGTGGTTTATTATCCCTTAGGCCTATCACTATGCTTGTAGTGATATAGGACACATGGATTACATTTTTTCAACAAATTATATAGTTTAGGGTACTTAGGATAACACTATAACACCCACACCCAATTCCATTATTTTAGGAAGAAACAAAGTGCTAATGAACTTAGGTGATGTTCCCTACACACCCAAAGATGAAAATAAATACCAAGGTCCTTCTAAATCATGGAGGGGTGATTTTAACTTAAAGATAAACCTATAAAAGGTAAACCACAATGATACAAAAATAACCATGATGAATGATATAATCAAAAAATATATTTTAACATCATAATGGACTGGAAAAAAAATCAACATCCTGGTAATAAAACAATACAAGGAAGAAGACAAAAATCCATAAAATGATAAGAATCGAGTTCCAAGGTGGAAATACATAAAACTCGAATGATAGACCACCTCCAAAATTCATATACTAATGACTATAAAATCAAGACTCTCCACTCAAGAAATATAAAATCTTCCCTTTTCTAATGTCATTATTAAGAGTGTGAGCATATTCACAAATGTGTATATACAAGGTATAAGTATACAACCTAGTAGTAAAACACTAATATTTCTCACAGATTTCACTAAAACCAATAAAATTTATCTCAGGTTTTTATATAAAATACAATAAATATAAAGAAATCAATAATAAATATCATATATGAAAATTAGTGAAATAACCCACAATAAATATTCATTTATAACTTTAACCCATACACCCAATAAATTCCCAACCTAATTCACCCTCTACTAAAGTATCCCCATTGAACATTCTAACTTATGAGTGGTACATATCCCACTGGGAATAGGTTATCACAAGGTGGTATAATCTATGGATCCCCTATTAGCCCCAAAATATGTCCTAAACCAAAATTTCACATTCCATATGTATATGAACACACACCCAAAAACCACCATATATATGGAAATTTCAAACCAAAACCCCATATAGTTTATAAAAAACTATTAAATCATCTTACCAAACTTTTTTTGGAAACTCACATAAACCTTGATTTAATTTAAATAAAAAAACCTTCCAATAGAGATTTAACAAGAGTTTTCCATTAAAAAATAGGTTTTATTTAGTAACCAAGATCCTATGAATTCTAATAGAAGTGGAAATAGGGATAATACAGCTACATCAACTATGTTAAATGAGAAGAATCATTCTACTATTCATAGGTCCAATATCTCCTTTATATTATATTAATGAATCCTTTGATTCACTGGGTGTGACTCTCAAAGACTTGATAAATTCAATATCTAGAGGGAGTAAGATCACTAAAATAACCTTTAGTGAGATTAGGATTCAAGGGAAAAAGAGGAAAGCTTCATTAGAACTGAAGTGAACTAGAATTAATAAATCAACTAGACCTAGAATCATTCATGATGGGAAATAATAATTCACTCAATGAAATGATCAATTACCACATATGTAAAAATATCATTCAACTTGAAATTATAATTCATGAAACCCATTAAGGTTATGAATTGAATTTATTTCATGAATTTAATATTCACATGATTAGTATCCTCAACCATATCCCCATTGAAAACTACCAACAAATAGTTCATGTCATGAATAGATATTCACACTATGAACTGACACCTATAGTTAAATTCCATATTCTACTCTCTATAAACTTCTTAACACTTCCATAAATCCAATACTGACATTCATACCTAAAATAAACAACATTAAACTAGGATGTACCAAAAAACAGGGGTATCGTAGACACTATTCATAGAACTCCCAATATATAGAAAAATATCAGATCAAGGGACTCACAAAGGCTGATAGAGTTTCTTGCTTGTATGAAAATGTGATTGGGGAGCTAGTGGTGTAAGAGTAGATACGAGTTGACTATTATAACAAATGGACCCCAATGACAGCATAAACACCCTGTCTTAACATGTTTGTCAGGTCTTGGCCCACTAGGTACCACCAGTTGTCTTATAGACACGTGGTCCCCACCCTAGAGCCCACCCACATTCCAAAATGTGTCATTTGACTAATGACAACCCCCATAGGACAACACATGTCCTTTCTAGCATTCTTTATCATCACTTGAGCACACCTTGGGAAACTTACCATAATTTCACCCATCCTAATCACTACTCTAGGACTAGGATGAGTAACTGTGGAGTTCTAATTAGGTAGGATCCCAAAAAGAAAGTTTTACCTTGTTGACATGAGTCATATCCTTTAGTCATATAAAACTTTGTCATTCTAGGGTGTCACATTAACCCCCATAGAACACAACATCCTCGTTGTGAGACCTACATATCAACCCATGAAATGCACCATAATTAAGTCTAGGTACCACCTCTAACACCACATGTAACAACTAGTCTCTGCTAACAACACATACACCCTGCCTTAACATGGCCATCAGGTCCTTGCTTTCCAGGTACCAACAGTTTCCCTGCAGACACATGGTCCCCCACTGAGGCCCACCCACATGTATGAACAAGTCATATGACTAATGATAGTCCCCAAAATCCAAAAAATGTCATTTCTTGTGTGCTTTGTCCTCACTCGCACTCACCCCCAGAAACTTCCCAGAAGGTCACCCATCCTAATCACCCATCCTGGTCACCACTCCAGGCCAAACATTCTTAACTGTGGAGTTCTAATCAGACAGGCTCATGAATATTAAGGTCAACCTTGTTTAAATGAGCTATATAATTTAGTAATTTAACTCTATATCATTCTAGGGAATTAAAATAATGATTTAACCCATTTATATCACCCACACCACTAAGTGTTCCTCTCCATACATGAAATATTTGGGGTTAGGGTCAATGTCAGATATAGGTGGTAGAAAGTTTCGATATGTAAGTTACCAATATGTTTTAAGGTGTGATATATATATTCTATAAATTGGTAGTCAAACTCATTTTTACTAATTCAATATATTATTTTATTTTATCTTTTTTTTTGTTTTTTAGTTAGATATTTCAGTATATCCCTTAGCTAATCCTCTTCTAATTGAGAGTGATAATGGGGAAAATCACCCACTCACACTAATATACAGTTATTGTGATATTAATCTTAGAAAAGAGAGGTTTCATTAGGATCTCATAATGGCGTAGATATGGACCTATTCCATTATCCATGGTATATATTGGATTTATGTAATATAGGCCTGATTAGATTGAGATTATTGCAGGGAGTTGTTTCATTGAGAAGACGAGTCATGATTTACCTTCACTTGTGAGTGGGACACTTAGGTAGGATAAATAAACACAAACCTCATGAGATTTCAACTGATTAACTTTTAGTTAATGGCCCTATCATTGTGTCTCATTGATACCATTGAGTATTGGTTACCCATTATGGGGGGAGTACATGGATGTTTTACCAGAATATGTTATATGGTTTCTCCTTAACAATATGCCTAATTTGGAATATATTTTCACCTATGGACCACAAATATTTCATCTATATCATATTATATATTTCTATATGAGATCATAGAGCTTAAGGTGAAGTTGGAGGACATTCTATAGAGAGGTTTCATAAGACCCAGAGTGTCCCCCATGGCATCTCCTGTTCTATCTTCTAAGAAGGTGGACGGAAACTTCAAGGTTTTTATTGAATATTAAAATTTTAATTAGGTGATATCAAAGTAAAAATACCCCTTTTAAGGATTAATGATATCTTTTAACTGATAAAAGGATAAAAATTCTTCTTGAAGATTGATCTTAGGTCAGGATTTCATCAACTCCAAGTTTATGAAGAAGATATCCCAAAGATGGTGTTCAAGGGTCCCTATGGTAAATACAAGTTCATAGTGATATCGTTTGGCATTATGAACACCCCTGATGTGTTCATGGGGCTCATGAAATAGATCTTCTAGTAATTCCCAAGATAGTTCATGGTGGTTTTCATTTATATAAATCTCATCTATTCTCATATTGAGGATGAGTATACCGATCATTTGATAGTCCTCATAGAATTAATTAATGATAAACAACTATATGAAAAGTTTATAAAGTAAATGTTCTAGATTTAGTAATTTTATTTCCAAAGTAACTCCTTCTCATAGGTTATATTTTCAATTTAACCCTCAATGATTTAGGATACAATGTCTTTGGAGTCACCAAAGATAGTGTTTAAGGAGAATGTATTCCTTAGGTTAATGGGATATTATCATAGATTCATACTGAAATTATCTAGGATTTGTTTCACTAATAAATACCCTTTATACGGCCCCAGCCTTAAAACATTACTTAATCAAGAGTTAAGTCAAGAATTCTACATTGAGGATATTTTCAAGTTTAGAGTTTTAGAGAATTATGCCATAACTATTACATTACTTCTCAAATATTACAAAGTAGACACTTCTACTCTATCCAATTCTTTTCACAAAAGTCAAACTCTTTAAATAATACAAGAATTATTTTATTGATATAAATATTCTTGAATTATTCCTTTCTATTACCCTCCGTTATACCCTATAAAAACATTTCAAAAACTTGGGATGAGCATTAAAATCTCAGTAAGGGTTATAAAATAAGGAAATAAAACATTAGTCCATAAATATATACAAATCTATAAAATCATACTTTTCAATCATAAAATATAATCTCTTTAACATACCTCATGAAATAATAAGATTTATAAATAGAAAATAGAAATAATAAATCATAAAGGTAACTTGTGGCATCTATTACATACTTACATTGTAGCTTTCAAAACTATATAAAGAGTTACATTTGGAATACCCATCGTAGTATATTCACTAAATCTCTTAGGAGGAACATTTAAATTTACCTCCTTCACATTACCCAAAGAATCAAAGATATATCTTGGGCTCACCTGCACTAGGTTTATCATGGAATGTAACACCCGAGAATTTTATGAGAAATATTTTGTTTTTATGTTATATAAATCATCAAAGGAATCTTTCACTACACACAACACTATCTTGGCTTGCTTTACATGCAACCACGACCTTCCTCGATAGCTTGTGTCGTACGCAATACCGAGTTTCACTAAACAACGATATATTATTATGGACTAGCCATTATGAATAATATTAACTAAATTTTGAATTTTATAACATTATTATCCATCTTACACATTTTCAAGAATATGGTAAGAGAACAAAATAATTTTTTCAGGTAAAATAAGTATTTTTCAAAAAATGCAGTTTTGCCACCTTTTGATGGCGCACCCACATTAAATCTAGTTTTTGACACGTTTATAAGTAAAATTTGACAAAATAAAATTCTTATTTTGAATCAGGATATAAAAATTTACTTTGGAAAATTTTTTGATATTTTTCTGATAACTTTCATATTTTGATGAATAGTAAAAATACGCTAATTTTTAATTAAAAACAAATTTTTCCATTGAGATAATTTACATGGTTAAATTATAATATTGAATGGTTTTAAATTATAAATAGAATATATTTTTACCATTTAATATAATGTATTTCATTAGCATTAATTTCACATTGAATTCATAGGTAAAAACATTTCAATCTTTGACAATGTTTTAACTTCTAAAACCCGTTTTCTTAACAACGAGATTTATTTTAAATTAATTACTGCAACTTATGTGTTTTGAATTTTGAAAAATGGATTCAATATTTGGAATAAGTGGGTCCAAATTATGTTAATAGGCTACTTTTTATTTTTTGGGCATTATGAATAGTAACTACGGTGAATTTTATTTACCATAGTTAAAGGTAAATCGGGTAATTAAGGGTAAATATAAGATTATAAAATTACCCTAACACCTGAAAAAATCCTATTGGATGACTAAACGTCGACCCATATCACCTAAGGGTAGGATTAGATTCATTTAATGGACTTTTTTCCATGAAAATAATTTAATTATTATTAAAACTAAAGAATGTGACAACATGTCACTTTCTTAAATCTTATAAGTATAATAATTTTAATTTAGTGATAAACTTAATAAAACTTCAAACATGAGTAGTCTACAGAAAGATAATACAATTATCTACATCATAGAAATTTATTTAGAATTTTTAGGGATTAAATAATTATCATTAATTATGACACAATAGTGATGTTGAAATTATTTTATTAATTAAAATATCAAATAAATGGTTTTAAAAATATTAAAATAAATATTATATGAACTATTTAATATTCTACACTAATTTTCTAGATACATATGATATTTTATGGATCTATTAAAGCTTTTAGTTCGAACATATCTTCCGTATATATTTTATTTAAATTCAAATAAATGAATAGTGTCAAAATTGACACTATTGTTATTTTATAAAAATAACATATTATAAAATTGTTTAAAAAGAACAAAAATATTTAAAAATTATAAATTAAAATTTATATGGTCTAAAATTTCATAAAGTGTAAAATTATGGAAAATTCACAACACATATGTAATTATTTATAATAATTTAAAATTTAGAATATTATTACCACAAATAAAATTAAATTGATAAATAAGGATAAATCAAGTTGATAATGTTTAAAATAAATTCCTAACATGTATAAATTTTATTGGTTGATTAGATTACAACCCTATATCATCTAATATTCGGATATGAGTCATTTTGAAAGTTTTTAAGTGGGGTTGGGATTTAATATAAACTAATATTTCTTATATTTCCAAAGGTGCCCCTCTCCTCCCTTATAAAAGGGAACCTCCGCCCTCTCCTCCTCACACCAATTTGAGCCTTAAAGCTCAGCCAATCCCTGACCATTTCACTTTCCCACTTACCTAGAAACATCCTAGAGGTCTTGGTCTTCTTCAAAGACCAATTGTAGTTCCCTAAGAGGAGGTCTCAAAGAGGCGCTTCAAAGAAGAGGTAATGTCCGTTACCGATTCTTTCAATTTTATTTCTTTTTCCACTTATTCTTATTTAGTTGTTTCATTATGAAGTAATAACATCAATATCACTCATATACTGTTATGTTATTATAAGTATGAAACAACCCTATTTCACCATCTATCCATCCTACGGAAAATGAAATCACCGCGCGTGCGTACGTACGGAATACCGTCTCCACGCCGTGGTGTAATCTATTTTCCACCACCACCTTACTTGGATGGGTATAATGGTGTAAATAATAACTATATATGATTATTGTAAAGTGATATTGATTCTGAAATAGTATAAATACACTCCAATATAATTTCATGATCATGTGAACGATATCATCGCTCGTGCGTACGTACGGAATATCGTCTCCGCGATGTGATGCGAGTCGTTCTACATGATCTTCATTGCATAATAATTATATAAATGAATTGACTGAATGAATATGATATATATTATACTAATACCATTTTGTAAATGAGGTATCTATAAACTAAAGAGAATAATAATAATTTATTCGACAAAACACGCATAAGAACAAAAAGTAATAAACACCCGAATAACAAGTAGTAATGAAATATTACTAATAAGAAGATAAGAATATGACCATATATGATATCATAAAAATAATTATGATTCTGTAATAAGTCAATGACATTATTTAAATTATTATACAGGAGGTTCGGACACTTACGAAGCAAATCGGACCTAAGGTAAGGGAAAATATCACAATCTCATTTTATCTGAGATTGTTTATACTTTGGTATTTACTGGGGTGTATTTTATCATCCACATCAATGTTTCCTCAATATTTAATATTATTTCCACCCACCTACAATTGTTTAAATCCAATTTTACCCTTCAGTGAGTTTTTTGTAAAATATATGAAAGGAATCTTTTGTCGTTTTTCGTACGAGGTACTTTTTGACTATTACGACAAAAGTACGAGAAGAATGTTTTTTTAACTTATACGGCATGAATGTATTTTTAAAACATTATTTCAAAGAATCTTCCTTTACAAGTTTTAAAATTTATTTTTAATCAACTTCTTTTAGTTTAAAATTGTATGACATGTTAAGAAAGGAAAATGTTTTTGAAGTAGAAAGGATATTTTCCTCAAGAATGGAGTTCAAGTGTTTTATCAAAATTATTTTCCATCTAAGATAATGTAGGGTTATGTTTCTATCCCTATTATTACATTGATTTGATTATGTTATGGAATTATTTTTATGAATTCCTTTACCTTATATGAATTGTTTTATGATGTCACGATGTTTAAGAATCCCATTTTTATTACATGGGTTATGCAATGATGTATGATTTATGATTTTTTGGAACACATAAGAATGGTATCATTATGAGATGGGTGGGACCTATATCTCCCTCCAATGCATTGGGTAAAGATTTATATCTCATGAGATAGACATGGCTGGAATGGCAGGTTAAACCATTTCAGTGAAACAGGACTGAAACGAGGAGTGAACTCGGTTCAAAAATGGACTTTGTCTGCTAAGATAGTCTTGGAAATGAGTCTTGAATACTAAGAAATGATTCTCTATGATTATGTGTATATGCCACAAATTTTCATGTTTTAATTTATGATTATTGGGATTACATTTCACTACTATGATTTATCACATGTTATGAAATTATGATCTCTTTTGTAGGTTAAGATTTACAAAATGTTATGTTCTTATGAATATGATGTGATTGATATTTCTTTTGTTTACCCTTACTGAGCATTTGAGATCACCCTTTTGTATGTTTTCTTTCCCCAGGTCAGGAATAAGGTTATTAAGTAGAATATGCCAAAAGAGACGCTAGATATGATGAAATAAATGGGATATAGTGTAGATGATTTATGAACAAGTTTTTTATGTTTCCCAGTTTCTAAAGACACTATACCTATACGGTCCTTTATTGGTTTTCTTATATGTTGTAATAAGTGTACTTCAATTTTTAAGTACTAACAATGTATGTAAAGTATGGGTCGCTATAGTTGGTATTCGAGGAAAGGTATATTCAACCTTTGGAAACTAGGAAGTGAATTCCTTATTAAGAACCCTAAGGATAAGTCTAAGCATAGAACACAATCTTAGTGTTTTAGAAATTTCCATGAACAACCTATGATAGGACCTTAAGTGTGAAATTTTATTCTTGATTATGTGTTTTTCCTATTATAATTAGTGTTTCTCACACTATTATTATTGGATTTAGTCGATGGCTGGAACCCGAAGGAACCGTGTTAATGCGGAATGCGACGGGAAATGCAATGATTGTCCCCCTGAGCAACCAAACGTTATGGGAGATAGAATGAAAAATCTTACAGCCATGCTCACACAACTTTCTCAAGCTATGAATCATGCAGGACTTCCAAATGAGTAAAGGAAGGAGCAAAATTCTGTTGAATCCTTCATGAGGCATCGTATACCTTCATTCAGCGGGTCTTTTGATCCATTAGTGGATGAATAATGGATCAGTACCACTGAAAAGATATTTTCAGTTCTTCAATGTTTTGAACATGATAAATTCATCTTAGCAGTGTATCGTTTGGAAGGTGATGCTGATCAATGGTTGAATCTTATTAAGAATACGAGGCAAAGGGGTGAAATTGAGTCCATGGAATGGGACGAGTTCAAGAACTTATTTTTCAATAAGTATTTCCCTCGTATTCTTCGAACAAAGATAGATAAGGAATTTCTTGAACTAAAGTAAAAGGATGATGAATCTGTTGGTACCTATGAAGAAAATTTTACAAGACTTGCAAGGTACGCTTCTGGTATTATTATCCAACCTGAGGGTAAGATCGATCGATTCTTTAGTGGCTTAAAAGCAAGTCTTCTAAGGGCGTTAGCCATAAGGAAGTTCAATAGCTACGAGGAAATCGTTCGATGTGCTCTTAAGGTCAAGATGGAGATTGGAGTAACCCATCAGTCATATGGGTTTGATAAGAAGAGGAAAATGGAATTCAAAGGAAAATCTAAAGAGTAAACTGAAAAGAAGATGAGCTTTCCCTTAATTTTCAAAGTGTGGAAAGAAACATGGAGGAAATTGTCTCAAGGGGCAAGAAAATGTTATAATTGTGGAAAAGAAGGTCATCGGGTAATTGATTGTTGAAATAATGGGAAGAAGATGTCTAATGATGCAAACAAAGGAAGGGATACACAGAATGAACAAACTACACTTCAATGTTTCAAGTGCAAGGAGATGGGGCATTATGCCAATCAATGCCCAAATCAAAGGGTTGATGATGATGATCGACGTCAACAAACTCTTAAGGCCAAAGAAAAAGGAAAGTCACATGCAATTACTATCGACGATGTAGAGTACGACAACGAAGTGGTGAGAGGTACACTTACCATCCACTCTAAAGTAGAAAATGTTTTATTTGATTCTGGATCCACCCACTCTTTTATTTCTGAAGAATTTTCTAAGGATATCACCGTATTAACCCAACAATTAGATGTTGAGTTAGCTATGACAACCCCTAATGGCACAACAGTCGCATCAATAGTTTATAATTCTTCTCCGATTGAAGTTTGTGGGATTGTGCTTCCTGCAAATCTTGTGGTCCTTCGTATAGTGGAATTTGATGTGATTCTTGGCATGGATTGGCTTTATTTATATGGAGCTCATATCAATTTCCAAAGAAGGGAAGTCACATTTCATATTCCAAATCAGTCTATGATCGTCTATCAATGCAAGAATGAACACAACCTTCCAGTGGAAATTTCTTCCATCTTATGGGTCTTGATTCCACTAAATAAAGGTTATTTATCTCAGATGGTTGGTGAGAAACTCATGATTAAGAATATGACCATTGTACGGGAGTTTGACGATGTCTTTCCGGAGGAATTGCCGGGTCTTCCACCAAATCACGAAGTTGAGTTTTCAATAGTACTTGTACCGGGTGCTTTGCCTATTTCAAAGACACCTTATAGAATGGCCCCAATTGAGTTGTAGGAATTGAAGAAGCAAATCCAAGAGAATCTTGATAAAGGATTCATACGCCCTAGTGCATCACATTGGGGAGAACCTGTTCTGTTTGTTAAGAAGAAAGATAGATCAATGATACTCTGCATTGATTATCGAGAACTTAACAATATCACGATCCAGAACAAATATCATCTCCCACAAATTGATGTCTTATTTGACCAACTACGCGGAGCTCAATACTTTTCCAAGATTGATCTTCATTCAGGGTATCATCAATTATGGGTCAAAAGGGAGGATATACCAAAGATGACTTTCCGTACAAGGTATGGACACTATGAATTTATAGTGATGCCATTTGGTCTTACTAATGCCCCTGCTATCTTCATGGATCTGATGAATAGAGTCTTTAGAGACTATCTTGATTAGTTTGTGGTAGTCTTTATAGACGATATTCTTGTCTATTCAAAGAGCAAGGAAGAACATGAAGATCACTTGAGAATTATATTGAAAACCCTGATAAAGGAGAAGCTTTATGCCAAATTTACCAAGTGTGAATTTTGGCTTAAAAAAGTTGCATTTTTGGGTCACATAATATCAAAAGAGGGGATATCTGTGGATCCAGCAAAAACAGAGGTTATCGAAAGATGGTCGAGACCAACAACAGTAACCGAGATCCGAAGTTTTCTTGGTTTGGCTAGATATTATTGACGTTTTGTGAAATATTTTTCACGATTATCTAATCCACTCACCAGGTTGAATCGAAAAGGAGTTAAGTTCGTATGGACGGAAGAATGTGAAGAGAATTTCAAGGGGTTGAAAGGAAGGTTATCCAGTGCACCTGTGCTCACACTTCCTTGTAGTGGAGAAAGGTTTTTGATCTACAGTGATGCATCCAAGAAGGGATTGGGGTGTGTTCTTATGCAAAATGATATGGTGATAGCTTATGCCTCATGACAGTTGAAAATCCATGAGCAAAATTACCCAACTCATGATTTGGAGTTAGCTGCAGTAATATTTTCATTAAAGATTTGGAGGCATTATCTTTATGGAGAAAAGTGTGATATTTATACTGATCATAAATGTTCAAAGTATATTTTCACACAAAAGGAGCTGAATATGCACCAAAGAATATGGTTGGAGCTGATTAAGGATTACGACTGCTCAATTCATTACCACCCTCGGAAAGCAAACAAGGTGGCAGATGCAGTAAGTCGACAAGACCATGCTAGCTTATCCATGATGAGGATCACAAAAGATCCAATATTTATGGATTTACAAAGGATGGATCTTGGAATTATAATGGAAGGGGAAAAATCATATATTTCTCAATTGAATGTTCAACCATCTATACATGTGAAGATTAAAGAGGCACAGAAAGAAGATGTAGAGTTACAAAAGAAGGTGAGAAATGTTCCTGAATTCAGCCTTGATTGTGATGGGATAATAAAGTTCAGGAATCGGGTTTGTGTTCCTCCCATCCCAGAATTAAAGAAGGAGCTTCTGGATGAGGCTCATAGTTCTTCATTCTCTATTCATCTTGTAAGCATGGAGATGTATAGGGATCTGAAATAGTACTTCTGGTGGGATGACATGAAAAGAGATGTTGCTGAATATGTCTCTCGATGCTTGGTTTTTCAGAAAGTTAAAGCTGAGAGACAGAAGTCTAAGTGGATGTTACAACCATTACCCATACCAGAATGGAAATGGGAAAACATCACTATGGACTTTGTCACTGGACTTCCTAAAACATCCAAAGGCAATAATTCTATTTGGGTCATAGTTGATCGTCTTACAAAGTCAACACACTTCATCGCTATTAGAGAGGATTTCTCTCCAGATCAGCTTTCCAGGATATATGTGAAGGAAGTGGTAAGATTGCATGGAGTACCACTTTCTATTATATCTATTCGGGATCCGAGATTTACCTCAAAGTTCTGGAAAAGTCTTCAGCATACTCTGGATACAGAGTTGAGTTTCAGCACTGCTTATCATCCTCAGACAGATGGTCAGTCTGAGAGGACAATTCAAACTCTAGAAGATATGTTGAGAGCTTGCTCTATGAATTTCAAAGGTGGTTGGGATCAAGACCTTCCTTTGGTGGAATTTTCTTATAATAATAGCTTTCACTCCAGTATTCAGATGGCTCCTTATGAAGCTCTCTATGGAAAGAAATGCAGGACTCCAACTTGTTGGTATGATGTTGGTGAAAGAAAGCTATTAGGACCTGATCTTGTTGATGAGATGGCAGAAAAGATCAGATCTATTCAACAACACATTAGAGCAGCTCAGAGTTGACAAAAAAGTTATGCCGACTACTGAAGAAAAGACCTTGAGTTTGAAGTGGGTGATAAAGTGTTCTTACGAATATCTCCCTGGAAGAGGGTGATGAGATTTGGAAAGAAGGGAAAGTTGAGCCCTAGATATATCTGTCCTTTTGAAATACTGGATCGTGTTGGGAAGGTAGCTTACCGATTGGAGCTTCAACCGAATCTCTCCCAAGTTCATGATGTGTTCCATGTATCTCTCCTGAGAAAGTACATACATGATCCTTCACATGTACTCAGCTCAGAAGTTGTACCGCTAGAACAAGATCTTTCTTATGAAGAACAGCCGATAGAGATTCTCGATCATAGTGAAAAAGTCCTACTAAACAAGACCACTCACTTGGTGAAAGTTTTATGGAGGAACCACCAATTAGAAGAAGCTACATGGGAGCTTGAGGATATGATGAGGGAGAGGTATCCTCATCTGTTTGTTAAAAAGTGACGAATTTCGAGGGCGAAATTCATTTTAAGGGGGGTAGAATGTAACACCCGAGACTTTTATGAGAAATATTTTGTTTTTATGTTTATAAATAATCAAAGGAATCTTTCACTACATACAACACTAGCTTGGCTTGCTTTACATGCAACCACGACCTTCCATGATAGCTTGCGTCGTACGCAATACCGAGTTTCACTAAACAACGATATATTGTTATGGACTAGCCGTTATGAATAGTATTAACTACATTTTGAATTTTATAACATTATTATTCATCTTACACATTTTCTAGAATATGGTAAGAGAACAAAATAAATTTTTCAGGTAAAATAAGTATTTTTCAAAAAATGAAGTTTTGCCACATTTTGATGGTGCACCCACATTAAATCTAGTTTTGACATGTTTATAAGTTCAATTTTACAAAAGAAAATTCTTCTTTTGAATCAGGATATAAAAATTTACTTTGGATAAATTTTTGATATTTTTCTGATAACTTTCATATTTTGATAAATAGTAAAAATACGCTAATTTTTAATTAAAAACAACTTTTTCCATTGAGATAATTTATATGGTTAAATTATAATATTGAATGGTTTTAAAGTATAAATAGAATATATTTTTACCATTTAATATAATGTATGTCATTAGCATTAATTTCACATTGAATTCATAGGTAAAAACATTTCAATCTTTGATAATGTTTTAACTTTTAAAACCCGTTTTCTTAACAACGAGATTTATTTTAAATTAATTAATGCAACTTATGTATTTTGAATTTTGAAAAATGGATTCCATATTTGGAATCAGTGTGTCCAAATTATGTTAATAGGCTACTTTTTTATTTTTTGGGCATTATGAATAGTAACTACGGTGAATTTTATTTACCATAGTTAAAGGTAAATCGGGTAATTAAGGGTAAATATAAGATTATAAAATTACCCTAACACCTGCCAAAATCCTATTGGATGACTAAAAGTCTACCCATATCACCTAAGGGTCGGATTATATTCATTTAATGGACTTTTTTCCATGAAAATAATTTAATTATTATTAAAACCAAATAATGTGACAACATGCCACTTTCTTAAATCTTATAAGTATAATAATTTTAATTTAGTGATAAACTTAATAAAACTTCAAACATGAGTAGTCTCCAGAAATATAATACAATTATCTACATCATAGAAATTTATTTAGAATTTTTAGGGATTAAATAATTATCATTAATTATGACACAATAGTGATGTTGAAATTATTTTATTAATTAAAATATCAAATAAATGGTTTTAAAAATATTAAAATAAATATTATATGAACTATTTAATGTGCTCTACTAATTTTCTAGATAAATATGAAATTTTATGGATCTATTAAAGCTTTTAGTTTGAACATATCTTCTGTATATATTTTATTTAAATTAAAATAAATGAATAGTGTCAAAATTGACACTATTGTTATTTTATAAAAATAACATATTATAAAATCGTTTAAAAATCACAAAAATATTTAAAAATTATAAATTAAAATTTATATGGTCTAAAATATCATAAAGTGTAAAATTATAGAAAATTCACAACACATATGTAATTATTTATAATAATTTAAAATTTAGAATATTATTACCACAAATAAAATTAAATTGATAAATAAGGATAAATCAAGTTGATAATGTTTAAAATAAATTCCTAACATGTATAAATTTTATTGGTTGATGTGATTACAACCCTATATCATATAATATTCAGATATTAGTCATTTTGGAAGTTTTTAAGTGGGGTTGGGATTTAATATAAACTAATATTTCTTATATTTCCAAAGGTGCCTCTCTCCTCCCTTATAAAAGGGCACCTCCTCCTTCTCCTCCTCACACCAATTTGAACCTTAAATCTCGGCCAATACCTACCCATTTCACTTCCACACTTCCCTAGAAACATCTTAGAGGTCCTGGTCTTCTTCAAAGACCAATTGTAGTGCCCTAAGAGGAGGTCTCAAAGAGGCGCTTTAAAGAAGAGGTAATGTCCGTTACCGATTCTTTCAACTTTATTTCTTCTTCCACTTCTTCTTATTTAGTTGTTTCATTATGAAGTAATAAAATCAGTATCAATAATATACTGGTATGTTATTATAAGTATGCAACAACCCTATTTCACCATCTATCCATCATACGGAAAATGAAATCACCGCGCGTGCGTACATACAGAATACCGTCTCCACGCAGTGGTGTAATCTATTTTACACCACCACCTTACTTGGATGGGTATAATGGTGTAAATAATAACTATATATGATTATTGTAAAGTGATATTGATTCTTAAATAGTATACATACACTCCAATACAATTCCATGATCATGGGAACGATATCATCGCTCGTGCGTACGTACGGAATACCGTCTCCATGATGTGATGCGACTCGTTCTACATGATCTTCATTGAATAATAATTATATAAATGAATTGAATTGAATGAATATGATATATATTACACTAATACCATTCTGTAAATGAGGTATCTATAACCTAAAGAGAAGAATAAGAATTTATTCGACAAAACACGCATAAGAAAAAAAAGTAATAAACACCCGAATAACAAGTAGTAATGAAATATTACTAATAAAAAGTTAAGAATATGACCATATATGATATCATAAAAATAATTATGATTCTGTAATAAGTCAATGAAATTATTTAAATCATTATACAGGAGGTTCAGACACTTACGAAGCAAATCAGACCTAAGGTAAGGGAAAATATCACAATCTCATTTTATCCGAGATTGTTTATACTTTGGTATTTACTGGGGTGTATTTTTATCATACACATCCATGTTTCCTCAATATGTAATATTATTTCCATCCAACTTCAATTTTTTAAATCCAATTTTACCCTTCGATGAGTTTTTAGTAAAAGATATGAAAGGAATCTTTTGTCGTTTTTCGTATGAGGTACTTTCTGACTTTTCCAACAAAAGTATGAGAAGAATGTTTTTTTAACTTATACGCCATGAATGGATTTTTAAAAAATTATTTCCAAGAAGATTCCTTTACAAGTTTTCAAATTTATTTTTAATCAACTTCTTTTAGTTTAAAATTGTATGACATGTTAAGAAAGGAAAAAATGTTTTTGAGGTAGAAAGGATATTTTCCTCAAGAATAGAGTTCAAGTGTTTTATCAAAATTATTTTCCATCTAAGATAATATAGGGTTATGTTTATATCCCTATTATTACATTGATTTTATTATGTTATGGAATTATTTTTATGAATTCCTTTATCTTATATGAATTGTTTTATGATGTCACGATGTTTAAGAATCCCATTTTTATTACATGGGTTATGTAATGATGTATGATTTATGATTTTTTGGAACACATAAGAATGATATCATTATGAGATGGGTGAGACCTATATCTCCCTCCAATTCATTGGGTAAAGATTTATATCTCAAGAGATAGACATGGTTGGAACGACAGGTTAAACCGGTTCAGTGAAACAGGAATGAAACGAGGAGTGAACTCGGTTCAGAAATGGACTTTGTCCGCTAAGATAGTCTTGGAAATGAGTCTTGACTAATAAGAAATGATTCTCTATGATTATGTGTGTATGACACAAATTTTCATGTTTTAAGTTATTATTATTGGGATTACGTTTCACTACTATGATTTATCACATGTTATGAAATTATGATCTCTTTTGCAGGTTAATATTTCCAAAACGTTATGTTCTTATGAATATGATGTGATTGATATTTCTTTTGTTTACCCTTACTGAGCATTTGAGCTCACCCTTTTGTATGTTTTCTTTCCCCAGGTCAGGAATAAGGTTATTAAGTAGGATATGCCAAAAGGGACGCTAGATATGATGAAATAAATGGGAGACAGTTTAGATGCTTTATGAACCAGTTGTTTATGTTTCCCAGTTTCTAAAGACACTATAACTATACGGTCCTTTATTGGTTTTCTTATATGTTTTAATAAGTGTACTTCAATTTTGAAGTACTAAAAATGTATGTAAAGTATGGGTCGCTATATGGAACCACCCGTATACATAAAAAATTCCCAAGAACCATAACATAATCATATCACATAAAACAAGAATGAAGGAAAGACAACATTTCCACATCATAATATATAATTTCAAGATATTGAAATAATAAATTATTTATCAAAACCATTTTCAATAACAAAATACATGAAAAGGGTATATGGTATTTATTTTATTTTTAAAAATGTTTTGGCTTGTTAAGGAAGCCAAATTTCAAATAATGCTCACGGTGGTGGAAAGGTTGTTGTCATCACGTATGTTAAAAAGAAACATTCTTTTTGTCATTTAGTAAAAAAATTCTTAAAGGAAACATTAATTTTGAAAACAATTTAATTAAATTAAAATAAAAAGGATATATTTATACACTGTATATAAGAAGGTTGTGTATAAAAAAAAATATTCCTCAATGAAAGAAGATTGAGACGAAGTCCCTTACCTTGAGTCTGACTCGTCACGTATGTTTCTTGTTCTTCCTGAATAATAAACTTAAGTTAATTTATACTTTATTCAGAACATTTTCAAATTTATTATTCCTTTTATATCACTTATTACCATGTTATAAACATTACATAATTATTTAGGTTAATATCGGTCGTTTAGTTGATATTTGGTACTTGAGTAAAAAATGAACTTGTTATAATTACAAATTGTCCATGTGGTCAACAGTCCATTATCTCCATAATTTTATTAATGATTTAAATATAATATATATCCATTATATATGTATTTATAATAGTCCACAACATTTTAATATAAGATATTAAAATCACTGTTCATGGAGACGGTAAGCCGTACGTACACATGAACGCTACTTTCATTTCTTTTTCATATTTGAATGAAAACTAAATGATACATAGGTATATTATAATTCCAGTATAATATCATATTTTATATATGTTACATAAGTTCATTAACACAATCCTTTATACATTTCATGTATGGTATGAACAAGTCATATCAATTTGAGGGGGTGGTAGTCCGCACTTCCTCAAATGAAATTATCATATTTACCCATTATGGAAACCATAAAGGTGTGCTATAAATGAAAAATATAGAATCATAGAGGAAATATGAATATAATATATATAAAATATAAATATATTTCCATCATAATGGACACCATGAGAGGTGGTAGGAGATAATTGAACAATCATCATTTTGTGAGACAGTAGTTCACCGTCCACAGAAACAGTATGTTCTAAATCCATTAGATGGAGGTGTGTAGAATTATATTTAAAATAATTCTAAAAAAAAATACTATTATATTTAATATAATGGTTTTTTTATAAAATAATGGAATAAATATATTTTAGGGGGTTGGAGAAGGAAAATAAATTGAAGAAGCTTGAGAGAATACATTACCTTAAATTGGGTAACTCCTTTTGATTTAAGCTAAAAGACCTTAATTAATTGACTTCCTCCCAAGGTAAGGATTCTAGGGGGAATAGAGAGATGTTGGGAGCTTATTTGGGAAGACTTTTTATGATACAAGGAGGATTGAGAGGTGTGAGTAATGGTTAGAGGTGGTTCCCTTTCATAAGAGGGAGGAGGGGCACTTAAGGAATTTCTTAAAATATTATTTTATTATAAATTGATTTTCGGTTTCAAAAGGGCCCAAAGTAATTTATTTCAGAGATAAGTTTCTATTGGGTCGAAAACCTCTCAACCAATAGGTTTTAAATAAGTTTTGGTCTCAATTTTAACCTTATATTTTAGCTTTAACCCTTAGTTAACTAATTTGACTCTTACCATGTCTTCTTGTATATTCATACTATATGTTTAATATAGTTACTATAAAATAAAAATAGAACATCAAGTGGTTAATTAATGATATTTTATATATTATTTAAGTAATTTGGTCAAATCGTAAATTTTTAGGACCATTATATCATTTAATAAAATATTATTTGTTTTAAAAAACTCATTTATGTCAATTTATATACTATTCATGTCATGAATTTTAAAAAATACATAAAAACTTTATTAATTCAAAAAACCTTAATTAATTAAAATATAACAAGTCATACGTATCCATAAAATTCTTTTATGGTATAAAAAGTTTAAAAATAAATTTATTTTAATATTTATAATGTCATTTATTTAAAGATTTCATTAATAAGGTAATCACTACATCATCCTTGTGTCATAAATATATTTATTAAGTTGATGTCTAAAAAATATAAATAAAATACCATGATATAGGAAATATTTTTATATTTCAAATTACTATTTATAGTTGAATATATCACTTATATAACCCCATATAAAAATTGTTATAGGAAAAGATACATGTTTAGGTTATATCTTCCTCAACTTTAAATTAAAAGTAATTAAATGTCATTTTCACACAAAAATGGCTCCATGAGATCCTAAAATCGACCCAAAGATGCCCATGTTTGGAAATATCTAATCCAATAGGGTTATGACATGTGTTAGGGTAATTTAATATTATTATAATATTATTTTTTACCCTTATTTACCCGATTTACTCTTTAACCATGGTAAATAAAATATCCAATATAGTTACTATTCATAATGTCTAAAAATAAAAGTTACCTATTTAAACAATTTTAACCTAATTATTTAAAATATGGAATCTATTTTTTAAAATTCAAAACGCAGAAGTTTCAGAAATTAATTTAAAATTAATTCTTGTTGTTAAAACCAAAAAACATGTTTTTAAGAAGTAAAAACTATCAAAAGATAGACATGCGTTTATGTCCAATTTCAAAGTGAAATTACTTCCAATGACAAAAATTAGATTAGATGATAAAAATAGAATTCAATTACACATTAAACCCAATTAAAATTACAATATAACTATATAAATAAATTAGATTAAAAGACAGATTTGAATTAAAATACAGTATTTTTCACTATTTATTAAAAAATGAACCTTAGTATAAAAATACCAAAATTTCATCCAAAGTAAATTTTGATGCTCTTTTTATAAATAAGAAGTTTATTTTTTCAAATAAAACATATAAAGGTGTCAAAAAATATATTTAAAATGGTTCTCCATCAAAAGGCGGTAAAAGTGCATTTTTAGAAAATACTTCTTTTATAAAAAATGAATTTATTATTATATCATATCTAGAAAACATATAAGATGAATTTAAAACATTAAATTGAATATATATCATATATTTTCCATTATATTAAAATCCATAAAGGGTGATATGAAAACACAATTATTCTCTTTTAAATAGGTTTTCATAAAAAACACATCCATTATATTCAATGGGTTTTTATTTCCATTTCTAATAAATTTGATAATCAATGAATCATCATTTAAACATGTGTAAAACATATTTCAAAATTTAGTTGATACTATTAATTCTCACCATTCCAACATCTAGGAGTTAACTACCATTTTAAATAATAATAATATTATTGTATTATTTTTCAGTATAACACAATATTGTGTGCAATGTAAGATTCCAGAGAATCCCATTATTGCGTGTCGAGTAAGCTATCAGAAAAAGAACCCCCTTTAACTTAAAATTAATATCTTATTTTTAAGTATTAATATAAATCAAAAAGTAGTATTCTATAAATACCTGGGTCGTTACATCCTTCCCCCCTTTGGTAATTGCGTCCTCACAATTTTAAAATTGGGCTCAAAAACTTCATTGAAAGTCCCACATCAGATAAGAAGTCAAAAAAACTAAAATAAATAAAGAGAAGTATAAAGGTAACCTGAGATAACACATAATAGTATTCCATGAAAACATGGATATAGAAGAGAAAACTAACCATCAAGTTCTGATGCAGAGTGACAAAAAACATGATCAAGAGAAAGTGAACCACCAGAAAACCACAAACTTGTGATAGGTTAAACAATATTTAATTCCATAGTAGGAAAAGTAAATGGACAATGTTTTTTGTTTTATGTTCTATTTCATAAATTTTGATAATTTATTTTTAATATTTACTAATAACATAAAGAAATATACTTACTTTTCAAGTAGAGTTTCATCCTTTAATAAGTTTCTACCAAAAACTCATCTTTTCTCCAAATGATGAGTATTCAAGATGACTTAACCACACCTAAAGTGATAGAATAAACTTTTATAGAATAAAATGATCCACAAAATATAAACCATATATTTCCCCTATCTTTATACATTAACCAAAACCAAAATGGTTAGTACAAGATTAGATAATCCCCAAAAAGTATAATCTTTTATAAAAAAGAAATACTACTCTTAATCTCCAAAATTGAACTAACAATACCCAAAGATCAATAAAGACCATTCAATACAAAATTGTCCTTAAAATTATTCAAAATAATCTAAACTAGGTTTGAAACCCAAAATTCAGAAGGATTTGATCACATAGTCTTCTACGAAAATCATAACATTTATCTCCAAATAACATCAGCTACTCTTAAAGTCTCATACTGAAAAGTAATTAAACTAATCACATATTTTCTATTATAGGTTAATTATTTCCATAAATAATACAAATTAATATATGTACAAAATAAAAATATAGATTCTTCCAAAATAAAATTCCACTATTACTCCTCAATTAAAATCCCAAAGTATTTTATTTTCCTTAGGAATATAGTGTTCCCAAAAGAGAAAACGTCTTCCAAAATAACCTTTATCACTTAATCACTAAATCATTTTCCTATACTAATGATATCCAATTGATAAAACATATGATCCCAAATAAACTTATTCTTGATCAGTAAAATCATTTAACTAAAAAGAATAAGTCATACTAATCAAGGACTTCACGTAGGCCAGTGGTAGGTGATGCACCCTTGTCGCGCTTCGGTTGTGGGTTAGATTCCCATGGCCTTGCCGAACGCGATGGGTTATCACCCATCTTGTAGGTTGTCACCCATCATGAAGGTTTTTATTTATCTAAAAACATATCATTTGTATAACATTCTAAAAAATAAGATATTTTCTTAAAAATAACCATGACCTATTTTATCCTCAAAGGTTATCTAATACCTTTCATTTTCATACCAAAATGTAATAACCATTTATCACATAAAAAAAAGATCATATGAACCCCTAAGGTTATTTATTATATCCACAAAAGAAAATATAATTCTTTCTTAAATAACATTTTCACATATCAAACTTCAGGGTTGCACATACTAGAAAAAGTCTTCTAAAGTAATCCCATCATCAAAAGAGCCTTAATACTTTTAAGAATTTCATCATCCTAAAATATACAATAACTCTTTAATCCCTTATGTGTAGACTTCTTACTCATTAAACGTTTTTCATGATCCATTAACCATTATTTTACAACTTATTCTATAATACTTCTTTCCTATAAACAAAATCATGAATCATATCCTAAGATTAAATAATGTCAAAACATCAGCTAAGAAATAATCCATACCTTTTATTGGCCATTGTCAGTTTCCTCATACTCAATTGGAATGGAATTAGGTATTTGTAAACATATATTTTTATGTTCTTGATGATCCCATTCCTGAACCTTCTTCCTTGGATATCTATTTTTATAATGACCATGCACACCACATTTAAAACATTCAATTGATCCCTTAGAAAGAACTTCTTTCCCTTTCCTAGAGTCAACTGGACAATTCCTTTTTACATGGAAGGTTATTTATTTATGATCATCATTACCACAACTATAGAATCTTCCTTCCCATTTGAATCATTTTCCCAGGTGTTTCTTTCCACATCCATGACACATTGGTTTTTTAATATACTTACCTTTATGATTGTTACATGAAATTCCATAGGGATTTGTTTCTCACATATACGATTCCTTATAAATAAAAATCACCAAGGTTCAGGTGGTCAATCATGACTCCAGATAGTTGGTTGATAATAACCACAAGTGTTCTCATTATAGCTATCATTTCATTTAGTTGCATATTCAGAAAACTATCACAGTTTTCTTCACATCCATTTTTAATTTGTTGCATACTAGATACAACTGTTTACTAAAACCAAAAAGGTCGGTATGTGTATATCGATAAAACCATCATATAATATCTTATGATGAGGTTAAATACTATGATATAATTATTCATTTTATCTTAAACTCATTCAATTTGTCTAAGATAACTATGACTCTTTCTAATATGCTAACCATTATGGTTACATAACTTTTTCTTAAATAACACCCTAACATCTAAAGTTATCTAAACTGACCTATGATACCAACTGTAAGGCCTTAGCCTTAAAACATTACTTAATCTTTAGTTAACTCAAGAATTCAACATTGAGGATCATTTCAAGTTTATATTTTTAGAGAATTAGGCCATAACTATTACATTACATCTAAAATATTACAAAGTAGACACTTATACTCTATCCAATTTTTTTACCAATAATAAAACTCTTTAAATAATACAAGAATTATTTTCTTGATATAAATATTCTTGAATTATTACTTTATCTTACCATTCATTATACCCTGGGAAAAATATTTCAAAAACTTTGGATGAGCATAAAAATCTCAGTAAGGGTTTTAAAATAAGGAAAAAAAATACTAGTCCATCAATACATACAAATCAATAAAATCATACTTTTCAATCATAAAACATATGTTATTTAACATAAATCATGAAATCATAAAATTTATGAATAGAACATAGAAATCATAAATAATAAAGGTAACTTATGGAATTTTTCATGCCCCGATTTTTAAGATTATTTTTATTGTAAAGACTTGAATTTTCCATGTAATTTTTTTAAATCATATGGAATTATTATGAGTTTGTGAAAATTAACGGTGCATGATTCCGAGGCTTAGTGTGCCCGAAATTAATTTCTGAACTTTCTTTAAGGTACATTCTGTAAACATGCGAGCAGGAAATCCTAACTTTTGAACCGATACTCGGAATTGAAATCCAAGGGCACCTTTGAACTCATAGTGCCGAGATTCGCATAAGCAAGGTTTAAAATCAACCATAATGGGTTGAGGAGGAGAGTTGTATTTTCATTTTTTGTGGATTAATAAATAAAAGGAATTTATTTTATTTTATTTTTAAAACATCCTTCCACCTCAATTTTAAGTTTTGAAGGTGGGGACCAGAGGGGTGGTCGGGCATTTAATGAAGGACATTAAGTGCCCAGTTACATAATGGTTGTACAACCAACCTTCTTGTGATTAATAAGGCCCATTAATTACACCAATTGATGAACCTCTTAATCATATGTTAAAGAGTTAAACTCTAACATAGGGTTTTAGAAAATCATTGGAAAAGGTTTAGTATTGGGAGAATTCTTGATGAAGAATGAATCCCCTCACCATGGAAGAACCGGAGAAGAACGATTGAGCGACATCGTTGGAGGCTTGTTGTAGGAATGAAGAACACCGACTCTTCCTCAAACGTAGAGGTTCTCCAATGATCTTGAGGTAGGGTTTTATTTGGTTTAGTTTTAAAATAATTTTTGAATCTTATTCTTCCCTCATGTTATCAAGATAACGTGGAGGGCGTGGGCCAAACAAACAAGGCTCAGACCCTCTACTACCTTGTTGAACTATGTGTTCTTTGTAGACTTTTTATTTGGGTTAGACGAAACCCGTAATGGAGGGTCAAGTGGTGAAGAGGGAGTCTCGAGGAGGCAGTTAATACCTTTGGATGAAAAAATGGGCCACTAGAGCTCACCCGGTGACCCATAGTAGACTACTGGCGCGACATCAGTATGACAACATCGATGACCTGCGCCGGTGGGTGATGGCAGCAACCAGCACCCGACGACTGTGAAGGAGGTGGTGGTGCTCTGTCGAACGCCGCCAGTGAAGGGGCCCCGCGACATATAGTCACAACCGATAGCGGTGGCGACCATGGGCGGAGGCGAGTGTCACACCATCGTGCACCGCTGAAGATGGTCGTGGATTAGAAGCCGCGATGAAGGGCTGGGACCCGCTCCCTGTGGGTCCTACGGGAGACCTGGTGGTACCACGTGGCGCTGCCGCTCCGCCTTCAGAATGGGGGGTGTCGTTCCCCCCCCCCCCCCCACGCCAGCTAGGGTGGGCCCCTTCTAGTGGGCCATTCCCTCTGTGGGCCAAGTCACGCCCTCCACAGGCCAAGCCGCATGAGCCCAGTGGGCCGTGCCCCTCTGTGGGCAGGGCCACACTATCCCAGCGGGCCACACCACCCGGGTGTGCTGGGCCAGTCCACGGCCCGAACCAAATGGTCCGTACCAATCCAGTTCGGGTTCGGCCAGGTCGGGTCGACCTGAAACAAGTCAGGTCGGCCTAGACGAAGTCGGGATGGGTCGGTCCAACTGGGTCGGACCGGACCTGAACCTAGCCAGACCCTAATTCTCTTAAAGGGACTTATATCCGAAACCAGACATTTGTTTGAAAAACCGTCTGTGTCACTAGGATCCTTGGAGCATGATGGTACTTTTGGTTTACTCCACATGAGTTTTGGAGAAAGTTGGAGTACTTCCGAGTTGGATCGAACCCGAATCCAACCGGGCCCTCGGTACTAGAACGCTTATAAGTCACAGACCGGGCGTCTGATTGACGCGCTGTCTGTTGCATTGGAACCCTTGTGACTTGGAAGTCCTTTGGGATACTTATTCAGTGAAATTATTTGTGGTTGAGGTATGAACAATGTATTGAGGAGCGTATCCTGCTGGAATCAAGAGTTCTTAGTGTGGGAATCTATTGGCTGGCTGTAACGTGAAGAAAGAACATCGATCCTATGTGGGTCAGTATCTATCGATCCTATGTGGATCAGTTCTCAGTGATCCTGAGTGGGTCAACGCTCACCGATCCTATGTGAGTCATCTTATACCGATCTTGTGAGGGTCAGTAGTAGAGGATCTCGACAGAATAAGATGATCCAGTGATACGTATAATCATCTAAACTTCTATACTAAAGTTATTCCAGGTGTGAGATGAGTCTTTACCTCTGTGACACTTTTACATTTGTGGCGTTACCTTTGTGGTGTTACCTTTGTGGTATTCTTCCCTCGTGGAATAGTTGTGAAAATGGATTAAAAGTTGGAGCCTTATGTTCCCTCATGTATGAGACACATATATTTTGATAACTTAGGTATATATATGGGCATATACCTAAGTAGAGTGAGCTAACTACTGCTTTGTGCTTTGATATTGAGGTCTTTCTTTGTGGTTTTTTATTTGTGGAACTCTGGGAGACCCTCAGGGGTCTCGAGGTCCCTATTGAGTATTGTTATACGCACCCCTGCACAGGCTTTGCAACACCTTGTTGTGTTTTGTGCAGATGACGAGCAATAAGGATGAGACTTGAGGGAACTCGGACCAGGCAGTACACGGAGGTGAAGGGACTACGTGGAGTACTGTAGAGATGATATGTACCTACCCATCAGGTAGGATACTTGGTGGACGATCCAAGAGCTGTTTTCTCTTTTCAGTTGTATTTATACTTTTTAGTCGGGCTTGTATTCCAACCCCTTTACTTACAGTACTCTCGCTTTTACTATATAGTTTCACATATTGGTTTTCTTCCTGTTGTGTGCTTGGACTGTGTGTTTGCAGGTTTAAATGCAATGACTTCCCATTTAAAGGGATATTCCTTTCTGGTGCTAGTCGCCAGCCCCTGGCCTATGGAAGTTGGGCTTGGGATAGTCACGACACGAGCCCTGGGGGACGGGTCGTGATAATTATTTTTTTAATTAGTGGCTCTGGGTTTTTGCTCCAAGGTTTGGGATAGGTCCCAGATTTAATTTTCTGTTGTTTAATTATTTTACTGGGTTTCAGACCCGTGCGCATTCACCGCACGGATGGTGGTAGTTGCGCAGTCAGCCCATGTGTCGTGCAATTTCTCATCATTTTTATTTTTATAATTATTATTGTATTACTATTATTTTTGTTATAATTATTTTTTTATTGTTATTAGTTTTTATTATTATTATCTTTATTATTGTGATTTTTATTATCATTATTATTGGTTTTATTATTATTATTATTATTATTAGTTTTTTTAAAAAAAAGGTGAAACCCTAGGCTACCCGGCCCCTTCCTTCATTACCCTTGCTGTGCGAAGGCCCCCTTCGCACTCGCCCTATCAGCGCACCAGGCCTCCACGCTCCAGCTGGCTCCCCTCCACCTTGTCCTTATGCTCCCCACCTCCCTCGCCTCGCCTCTGGCCTCAGCCTACATTCCTAGCCTCCCGATTGCATCCTGACCTCATGCCCACTTCCACACTCACCCTCCACTCCCAGCCATCCATCGCCCCTCCCTTGGTTCGCCTTTGACTTTTTCCGGTCAACATCACACCCGACCCCCCCCAGCTGGCCTCGCCCTACATCTCCGACCAACTGCCTCGCCCCGCTGCACCTCCAGCTAGGCCATGTTCCAACCCCCTCACTACTTCCCTTCTCCAGAAGCCCCACCCCTATCCAACTTATCCTTCTACTCCAGCACACCTTCCAATGACAGCCTCTCACCTAGCATGGCATCCTACTCACACGCGACCACCCCAGACGATCCATCTTTGGTCGCGACCCCCCTCACTGGTGTTTTTTTCTATCAGTTTTTAGGGATTTTATTCCATAGACAAACCCTAATGGCATGAATTGTAATTAAAATGTTTTTCTCATTATTTTAGGTGTACGTTTGGTGCATATGAGGTTGTTTTTCCTTCCGCTGAAGCGGCATCGCGATCGCACGCCTTTGAGGTAGGAGTTTTCATCCCGTTCTATTCCAAAGAAAATGATTGGCACTTTTGTTACTTAAATTATCATTTTTACTTTATTGAAAACTTTTTAATACATCTAATTAGTCCATGATGGTGTTTATAAATTTTTAGAATTTTTTAAAAATAGATTTTGTGTTGGTTTGACATGCAGATGGGGTGAAAATGAGTATTTCAAATGAAAATAGTTAATAGTTGAATGTGTCTCGTTGTGGTGTTTTTGAAGGTGTTTTTATAGTTATGAAAAGAGTGGGAATTGTGTTTTGAATGACACTTGAGGTTATAATGTGATAAATAATGAGTTTTCAATGGAAAATATATTATTTTGAGATATTGGTTTTTATTGTGTGCCTTTAAATGTGTCATGTGAAGAGTGTAAATGATGAAAAGCATGTTTTGAAAATGGAACTTACTTGTGTGTTGATTTAGAAGGGGGTTGTCCCATGATAAATTGTTGAACTTATTATTTGTTTTTATGATAATGTTCCAATTGAGTTTCATGAGTTACATAAGTGGTGAGAAAAGGGGTTTAAAGTGGTTTTGGTGTGTGTAAAAAGTGAGATGGGTTGTTTTGTGGAAAATGGTGGTTTTCATGAAATGGTTGGGTATGGGTAATTTGTGAAATTTATTTGAGCTGTTTATGGAATTGTGTATAAACAGTTTGTTTGCATTATAAAATTTCTAGTAAACTGTTCGATTTCTTTATGAAATTGTTTATAAATTGCTAGGTCTGTTTGTACAATTGTTGATAAATTGTTTAGTAAGTTTTACTAGTTGCTTGTTTTTTAGAAATGGAGAAAATTGGAATATTCATGGAAAGTGTATTTTGGTTTGGTCCTTTATGTGGATTTTATGAAAGGTTTGAAATGTACTCTCAAAGGGTGTGCTCATTTTTCTCTTCCAAATCATGGGTGAAGTTGTGTTAACTTTTAGAATGTTTTTTGTTTGGAAATCGTGTGTGCCTAGTTGAAGTTTTAAATTTCTTTAGAAAAATGGTTTCAACATGGATGTGACGTGAAGACCCATTTGGAACTTTCATCTTTAGTGTGATGTTTGTGTTGATTCTTTGAAAGGATGTTTTTTTGATTACTATATGATCATTTAACTATTTTAATATTTTGTAAAAAGTATAAAATGGTTTTAATGATTTTATTGAATGATGGCCCGATTGGAACCTTTGATGGTATGATGTATATATATATTTTGGGACACCTCTATAGGGGGGATATCCCTTATGGGTTATCGCATGGAGTGTATATATTGAGGGTAGGCAAGTGCGGTGAAATGAGACACACGTGCGAGGGCCTCATACTTACACAATGTTAACTCTAACCACCATGGGTTCCTAGATGTATTTTAGATGATCGAGTGATAGTTTCTGATCAAATCCGATTATACAGTTTGGTACCCCTAGATTTGTTGTTAGGCCAGGCAGGCTTTTCCATTGTATTGGTCAGTTTAGGGTGGCTAGTTGGTTATAGACTTAGGAGCTTCACCATACGCCGACAAGTAGTTCCGAAACCGAGTATCTTTAGGGGTCTTATAGGGATGTTTAGGATCACCCGTGGTTACTGAATTATTTTTATTTCTTGTTTACTTTTCATTATACTAGTTTATTTCCATCTTTCATTGTTTACCTATTCTACTTTAGCCCAGCTTCAGTATACTTTGTTTTGTTTTTTGCTTATAAAATGACAAATGATTTTAGAAATGGTATGTTGTGTGTGTTGAATTTTTAAATGAGAAAAACATGTAGCTTATTTTTAAATGTGAAAACCCTACTTTTATAATTGTATTTCAAACTTGTGTTAATAGATTGTTTCAGGAAAGGAGACGTTGGATTCTGTGGCTTGTCTTGGAAACCCTATTGAGAATTTTAATGCTCACGCCTATTTTATCATTTCAGTTACATGTTTCCTTTTCTCAAGTTTTCTTTTCTGAGTTTCTCATTATTGGAGCAAGGTTGTCCTTTGGTTGGGTGATGACCTAGAGGGTCAAATGGAGGTATGTTGAGTTGTTCTGTTTATTTCCTTTCCACTGTTGGAGTTCATTTTTATTGTTATGTTTATTCTTGTTTATTTATTTATCTTTATGGGCCAAATCATTCTCAGTGATTAAATCTTGATGTCCGACACTAGTTTCCATCACATGGGGATCGAGAATGCCCTTCATGCCATGATGCGGACCAGCTCGGGTGACCAGTTCAGGGTCGACCCGGGTTGGTTCGTGACAAAATGGTATCAGAGGGGGACCTTGTAATTTGGGGTGTCCGGTATATGAAGATCAGGACTGTCATGAATCAAGAGGTAGGTAAGGGAAGGATGTCATGAACCCTCGCCCGTTCTAAACCTTGAGTCACCAGGGGTAATTCAGGAATTGAGTCTTTGTCTTGTTATGGTTTGTTTTGGATTGAGGGATGATAATGTAGGCAAACTGATGTTATATCATGACTTCACATGGAGTACTGACCCATGTGGAATCCGAGTACAGAGTTTAATTTTCTCTTAGTTTTTGATGCTTACTTGGGGCACGTCCCACAGCCATGTTTCCATGTTAAGTGTGACTACTAGTCCCTCACTCTGGTAGTTTGATGAAAGTTTTATGTCGTCTTGGTTCTTATTGGTGTAAGTCCACTTCTTAAAATGAAAAGGGTTTTTGAAATGAAAATTATTTCTTTTAAATGGATTTAAATTCGTGAATTGGGTTTTAAAATTGAATTCTATTGGTCAAAAAATCTGGGATTTGGTTGGAATTGGTAGAGAAATGGTTTGGGTGCAACCTTGGGTACTCTTTATGAATGTTCACACAGGTGATGGAATGCATGGAAAGTGCGTGTTGGTGCTTGTGGATGAAAGTGGATGAAGACATGTGAAATGGTTCATGGTATTACTAGGGTATGTACTTGGAATTAAAGGCTTGAACTTGTTTTTCTAAAGTTAAAAAAAGGGAAAATAATTTTTTTAAATTTAGTTTACTTTGAAAAGTGGGCTTGATATTCGAAAATTGGCCTTGAAATAAAATGGTTTTGAATTATAAAATGAAAATGGGATTTTTAAAAGTAAATTTTTGGGTTGTGTTTGTATTTGTTTGGTTCTTGAGTCGGTCATTTTGGCTCAAGATGTTACTTTTAATTATACGTTTATTTGATATTGGTTTCAACTTTGTGTTTTATATGTTTTTCAGAAAATGCTACCCAGAAAGGTCCCCAAGGTTTCTGAAAAGTCATGAACTATTTTTGGTCCTTCTCAGACATTGCCTATCCTTCACAATGATCAAGGTCTGTTAGAGACAACCAAGTGTCTTGAAGAGGTCAAGTGTATTTTCAGGGTATTGGGAAATCCTAAAGCTGTCAGAGTGCGTACTGTTTTGGGTCTGTTTGAAGGTCCAACTTTGGACAAATGAGAGTTGTTCGCCCCATCATCAATGCAAGTTGGGATGACATGGGATGTCTTTAAATCTTTCTTTTCTAATGGTTTATACCAGAAGAGGTGAAGATGAAGAAAATGGAAGAGATCATGCGTATTCAATAAGGCCAACGGAAGGTTAAATCATATGTTGAACATTTCAAGGAACTTGTGTCCTTTTTTCCAGAAGTAGCATCCCAATATTTGATGAAAACTTATCTCTTAATTGGGGGTCTTTGTTCAGAGATCAGGGAGAGAGTCCTCCCTTCTATTGACCATCATTTTGAGAAGCTGGTGGATGAGTCATTCTTAGCTGAGTTTTTCCCTGAACCACAGATGGTTGGAAATCCAGTGTATCCAGTTTCTCGTGAAGGTTCCCCATATGAAGATTAGGGTGTGCTAGAGAGATCTGCTTCTAAAGAGTCCTCTAAAATTTTTTTGGCTTCCAGTTCGTCGAACTGTTCAGTGGTGTGCCACCAGTGTGACCGATTTGGGAATGTGAAGTCCTCATGTCACATCCCTCCGAAGACGTGTCATCATTACAGTTGTTTGGGTCACTTGTAGAATTTTTTACAGGAAGTGTTTCCTGAAGAAGACGCTGTGACCAGGTAATTACAGTGCCTAACTATGAGGTAGGAGATTCTTTAGCCATCAGAACCCCATCCACATGTCTTGGGGTGAATCTTGCGCACAGTCAGGAGTTGCCATGGGTGTGAAGCCTTAGTTCAGGTTTTGTGTTCCGTGTTGGTAGTGGAACATTTAAAGTATCTCCATTCTTATTTTTTGATTTTTAATGTTTTTAAATTGTAAGTTCATTGTTTTTTCATGAAGTTATGATGGAATCGTTCCATTATAATCAAAATAGTCCTGTTTGTGTGGACGTGGTTTTCTGAATCATGTGTTTTTCTTAAAAGCGTGTTTGTCCCTTGTATGGGTTGATCTTGGTTTAACCGTGTTGGTTTGAAGATGTAAGTGCCTATGGTATAATTGGTTTTTGTAGTTATACTTGAGTTCACTACTTGGGTTAGGTTCTAATCAGAGGTTTTCCTCTAGTGTTGGGGGTTTTTGGTCTGGTTTGAGAGTTTCAAGTTTTAGCAGAGGTGTTGTTTCACTTGTGCTATAGAAGTTAGTTTGGATTGGTTAAGAGTTCTCGTGTCGGCCCCACTTACCAGGGTGGTATGTTTGGTTGTTAAACTTTCCACGGTAGTTGAGTTCTTTTGGTGGGGAGAACCCTCTAATGTTATCCCATTCTATTGTGTTGTGGTTTATTTCAGTTTTAATCAGGTATGAATTCATATTTTGTCTATTGTTCGGTTGGGTGACTTTATAGGGGAAGAAAGTGTCTATGGTGGGGATAATTGTCACACCCTGGTTTTTAATTTTAATTTTATTTTATTAATTCTTGGCCTTAGGTTCTCACCCCAAGGTCCAAGATGGGTCCCATATTTAATTTTTTTTTATTTAATAATTTTACTGGGTTTCAGACTCGTGCATGGTCACCATGTGGTTGGCGGTTGCCGCACAGTCATCCCATGTGTCGTACAATTTCTCATCATTTTTATTTTTATTTTTATTGTTATTATTTTATTATTATTATTATTGTTTCAATAATAATTATTATTTTTATTAATTTTTTTTATTATTATCTTTATTATTGTTATTTTTATTATCATTATTATTGGTTTTATTATTATTATTATAATTAGTTTTGGAAAAAAATAAAGGTGAAACCCTAGGCTACTCAACACCCCTACTCCTCCCTTAACCTTTATGCCTGCAGGCCCCCTCTGCGCTCACCCCATCCCCTCTCCCCATCAGCGCACAAGGCCTCCGCACTCCGGCTGACTCCCCTCCACCTCGCCCTCATGCTCCCCACCTCCCTCACCTCACCTCTGGCCTCAGCTTGTATCCTCGGCCTCCTACTCATGACCTGACCTCACGCCCCCTTCCGTGCTCACACTCCACTCCCATTCATCCATCGTAACTCCCTCGGTTCACCTCCATCTTGAACCGGACAATAGCACACTCGACCCCCCAGCTGACCTCGCCCCACATCTTCGGCTAACTACCTCGCCCCACCGCACCTCTAGCCAGGCCGTGCTCCAACCCCCTAACCGATTCCCTTCTCTAGTAACCCCCCTTTCCATCTAGCACCACCTCCTACTCCGGAACACCCTCCAGTGGCCGCCCCTCCCCTTGCATGACCTCCTGCTCGCGCGTGAACACCCCGACCAAACCATATTTGGTCACGAACCCCCTTGTCGATGTGTTTTTCTGTCACTTTTTACTGATTTTATTCCATTGAAAAACCCTAATGGAAAAAATTGTAATTCTTGTGCTTTTTTCATTGTTTTAGGTATACATTTGGTGCGCAGGAGGTTGTTTTTCCTTCCGCTAAAGCATCATCACAGTCACACGCCTTTGAGGTATGAATTTTTTTCCCATTCCATTCCAAAGCAATTAATTGATGATGGTGTTACTTCAATTATCATTTTTACTTGATTCAAAACTTTTTAATATATCTAATTAGTCCATGAATATGTTTATAAATTTTTAGAATTTTTAAAAAATAGATTTTGTGGTGGTTTGATGTGCATATGGTGTGAAAATGAGTTTTTCAAATGAAAATGGTTAATAGTTGAATGTGTCTCATTGTGGTGTTTTTTTGAAGGTGTTTTTATAGTTATGTAAATGGTGGAAATTTTGTTTTCAATGACACTTGAGGTGCGAATGTGATAATGAATGAGTTTTCAATGGGAAATTAATTGTTTTGAGATATTGGTTTTTATTGTGTGCCTCTAAATGTGTTATCTGAAGTGTGTAAATGATGAAAAGCATGTTTTTAAAAGGTAACTTACTTGTATGTTGATTTCAAAGGGGGTTGGCCCATGAGAAGTTTTTGAACTTATTATGTATTTTTATGATAATGTTCCAATTGAGTTTCATGAGTTACATAAGTGGTTAGAATTTTTTTTCAAGTGGTTTTGGTGTGTGTAAAAAGTGATATGGTTTTTGTTTTGAAAAATGGTGGTTTTAATGAAATGGTTGGGTATAGGTAATTTGTGCAATTTTTTGAGCTATTTATGGAATTGCGTATAAACTGTTTGATTGCCTTATAAAATTTCTAGTAAAATGGTTGAGTTTTTTATGCAATTGGTTATAATTCTCTAGGTCTTCTTGTAAAATTGTTGATAAATTATTTAGTAAGTTTTACTAATTGCTTGTTTTTTAGAAATAAGGAAATTTGGAATATTCTTGGAAATTGTATTTTGGTTTGGTCCTTTGTGTGTCTTTTATGAAAGGTTTGAAATGTACTCTCAAAGGGTGTGCCCGTTTGGCTCTTCCAACTCATGGGTGAAGTTGTGTTAACTTTTATAATGGTTTTTGTTTGGAAATTGTGTGTGCCTAGTCAGAGTTTTAAATGTTTTTAGAAATTTTTTTTTACATGGATGTGACATGATGACCAGTTTGGAACTTTTAGCTTTAGTGTAATGTTTGTTTTGATTCTTTGAAAGGATTTCATTTTAATTACTATATTCTAATTTATTAATTTTAATATTTTGTAAAATGTATCAAATGGTGTTAATGATTTCATGACATAATGTCCCGGTTAGAACCTTTGATGGTATGCTGTATATATATATATATATATATATATATATATATATATTTTGGAACCTCTATAGGGGGGATATCCCTTGTGGGTTATCGTATGGAGTGTTCATGTTGGGGGTAGGAAAGTGTGGTGAGATGAATCACACGTGCGAGGGACCCCTACTTACATAGTGTTATTATAATTACCGTGGGTTACTAGGCGTCTTTTAGATGATCGAGTGATGGTTACTGATCAACCCCGATTATATTGGTTGGTACCCCCTAGATTTTTTGTTAGGCTAGGTGGGCTTTGCCACCGAATTGGTCAGTTTAGGGTGGTCAATTAGTTATAGACTTTGGAGCTTCACCATATACTGTTCGGTGGTTCAAAAATCGAGTACATACATGGGTCTTCTAGGGATGTTTAGGATCACCCCTAGTTACTGGATTATTTTTATTTCTTGTTTACTTTTCTTTATACCAGTTTATTTCCATATTTCATTGTTTACCTGTTCTACTTTATCTTAGATTTGGTATACTTTGTTTTGGGTTTAGCTTATAAAATGAAAAATGATTTTGGAAATGGTATGTTGTGTTTTTTGTATTTTTAAATTAGAAAAATCATGTTGCTTATTTTTAAATGTGAAAACCTTACTTTTATATATTTTTTTCAACTTGAATTAATGGATTGTTTCGGGAAAGGAGAGATTGGATTCTATGGTTTATCTTGGAAACCCTACTGATCATTTTAATTCTCATGCCTATTTTATCATTTTAGTTACCGGTTTTATTTGCACAGGTTTTCTTGGATGAGTTGCTCATTATTAGATAAAGGTTGACCTTTTGTTGGGTGGTGACCTAGAGGGTCACATGGAGGTATGTTGAGCAGTTCTATTTATTTATTTTCCACTGCTGGAGTTCAATTTTATTTTTCTATTTATTCTTGTTTATTTATATAACTTTATGGGCCAAATAGTTCCTAGTGATTAAATCTTGATACCCAACACTAGTTTCCAGATCTTGGGGATCAGGAACACCCTTCGGGCCATACCACAGATCAGATCGGGTGACTGATTCTAGGTTAACCCTGGTTGGTTCATGACCGCATCCCTAGCATACTTACATTGTAGCTTTCACATCTACATAAGGAGTTACGTTTGGAATACCCATCCTAATATATTCCCTAAATCTGTTATGAGAAACATTAATGTTTAACTCCTTCATGTTTCCCAATACATTGAAGTTATATATCGGGCTCACCTGGCCTAGGTTTATCACGGAACCCCCCGTATATGTAAACAATACCCAAGAACCATAACATAATCATAACACATAAAACAAGCATAAAAAAGATAACATTTCCACATCACAATATATCATTTAAAGATATTGACATAATCAATGTTTATAAAAACCATTTTTAATACTAAAATACATTAAAAGAGTATATGGTATTTATTTTCCTTTTAAAAACATTACAACTTGTTAAGGTAGCCAAATATCAAATAATGCCCGTGGTGGTGGAAAGGTCGTTGTCACCGCATACGTTAAAAAGAAACATTATTTTTGTCATTTAGTAAAACACTTCCTAAAGGAAACATTCCTTTTTAAAACCACTGAATGAAATTAAAATAAAAATTATATAGTTATACACCGTATAGAAGAAGGTCAGGTATAAAAAAAAATATGCCTCAATAAATGATATTGAGACGAAGTCCCTTACCTTGAGTCCGACTAGTCACGTACGTTCCTTGTTCTTCATAAATAATGAACTTAAGTTAATTTCTACTTGATTTAGAACCTTTTTTAAATTTATTATTCCTTTTATATCACTTATTACCACGTTATAAACATTACATAATTATCTAAGTTAATATTGGCCGTTTTGCTGATATTTGGTACTTGAGTAAAAAATGAACTTGTTATAATTAAAAATTGTTCATGTGGTCAAAAGTAAATTATCTCCATAATGGTATTAATGATTTAATTATCATATATATCTAGTATATATGTATTTAGAATAGTCCGAAACATTTGTATATAAGAAATATAAAACACCGTTCATGGAGATGGTAAGCCGTACATACACATGAACACTACTTTCATTTTTCTTCATATTTGACTAAAAACTAAATGATATATAGGTATATTGTAATTCAAGTATAATATAATATTTTATGTATGTTACATAAGTTCATTAACACCATCCTTTATATATTCCATGTATGTAATGAACAATTCATATCACTTTGAGGGGGCAGTAGTCTGCACTTCCTCAAATGAAATTATCGTATTTACCCATTATGGAAACCATAAAGGCATGATATAAATTAAAAATAAAAAATAATTGGGAAAAAAATATAATATGTATCAAATATAAATATAGTTCCATCATAATGGACACCATGAGAGGTGGTAGGAGATAATTGAATATTCATCGTTTCGTTAGGCAGTAGTTCGCCGCCCACAGAAACCGTATGTTCTAAATCCATTAGATGGAACTGTGTGGAAGTTTAGTTAGAATAATTCTCATAAAAACATCATAGTGTATTTAATATGATGGTTTTGTTATAAAATATTGGAATAAATAGAGTTTAGGGGGTTGGAGAAGGAAAATAAATGGAAGAAGCTTGAGAGAAGACATTACCTTAAATCGGGAAACTCTTATTGATTTAAGCTGAAAGAAATTATTGAATTGACTTATACCCAAGGTAAGGATTATATGAGGAATAAAGGGATGTTGGGAGATTATTTTGGAAGAGGTTTGACATTCCAAGGGGGCTTGAAAGGTGTGAGTAAGGGTTAGAGGTGGTTCCCTTTTATAAGAGGGAGGAGGGGCACTTAAGGAATATCTTGAAATATTATTTTATTATAAATTATTTTTTGTTTTCAAAAGGTCCCAAAGTATTTTATTTTATAGTTAAGATGATTTTAGGTCGAAAAAATATCAACCAATAGGGTTTATACAAGTTTTTGTCTCAAGTTTAACCTTATCTTTTAGCTTTAACCCTTAGTTAACTAATTTGACACTTACCATATCTTCTTGTATATTCATACTATATGGTTAATATAGTTACTATAAAATTACAATAGAACCTCAAGTGGTTAATTTATTATATTTTAAACATTATTTAAGTCATTTAGACGAATATTAGATTTTTAGGAATATTATATTATTTAATGAAATATTATTTGTTTTAAAAAACTCATTTATGTCAATTTATATACTATTCATATCATGACTTTTAAAAAATCCATTAAAAATCCATTATTTCTAAAATAATTCATTAATTAAAATAAAAAAAGTCATAATTATCCCTAACATTTGTGTATAGCATAAAAAGTTTCAAAATAAATTTATTTTAATATTTATAATTTCATTTATTTAAATCTTCCCTTAATAAGGTAATCACTACATCATCATTATGGCATAAATATATTCATTTATGTTATGTATAAAAAATATAAATAAAATAACATTATGTATAAAATATTTTTATACTTTTAATGACTATTTATAGTCGAATTTATCACTTATATAACCCCATATAAAAATTGTTTTAGTAAAAGATACATGTTTAGGTTATATTTTCCATAACTTTAAATTAAATGTAAATTTCACACAAAAGTTTCTCCATGGGGTCCTAAAATCTACCAAAGGATTACCATGGTCATAAATACCTTTTAAAATAGTGTTAAGACATGTTTTATGGTAGTTTAATATTATTATAGTATTATTTTTTACCCTTATTTACCAAATTTACCCTTTAACCATGGTAAATAAAATATTTACTAAAGTTACTATTCATAATGTATAAAAATAAAATTTAACTATTTAAAAAATTTGAACCTAATGATTCAAAATATGGAATCCATTTTTTCAAATTCAAAACACAAAATTTGCAAAAATTAATTTAAAATTAATTCCCATTGTCAAAACCAAAAAGCATGATTTTAAGAAATAAAAACTACAAAAAGATTGACATGCGTTTATGTCCAATTTCATTGTGAAATTACTTAAAATGACCAAAATTGAATTAAATGATAAAAATATAATCCAATTAAAATTTAAAAACAATTAAAAGTATAATATAACTATATAAATAAATTAGATTAAAATGTGGGTTTGAATTAAAATGCAGTATTTTTCATTATTCATTAAAAAATGAACTTTAGCAGAAAAATACCAACATTTCAACCAAAGTAAATTTTGATGTTACACTTCTAAATAAGATGTTTATTTTTTCAAATAAAAATATAAAGCTGTCAAAAACTAGATTTAAAAAGGGTTCTCCATCAAAGGGCGGTAAAACTGCATTTCTAGAAAAATACTTCTTTTTTCCGAAAAAATGGATTTATTCTTATATCATATCTAGAAAATATATAATATGAAATTAAAAAATTACATTGAATATATATCATATATTTTTAATTAAATAAAAATCCATAAAAAGTGATATGAAAACACAATTATTCTCTTTTAAATAGGTTTTCATAAAAGCACATCCATTATATTTAATTGTTTTTTATTTCCATTTCTAATAAATTTGGTAATAAATGAATCATGATTTAAACATGTGTAAAAAATATTTCAAAATTAATTTGATACTATTCATTTCATCTATTCCAATGACTAGGCGTTAACTACAATTTAAAATAATAATAATAGTATTGTATTATTTTTCAGTATAACTGAATGTTGTGTGAAATGTAAGATTTCGAAGAAGATCGTTATTGTGTGTCAAGTACACTATCATAAAAAGAGTCCCCTTTAACTTAAAATTAATATCTTATTCATAAGTATTAATATAAATAAAAAATTAGTATTCTATAAATACCTAGGTCGTTACATCCTTCCCCCCTTTTGGAAATTACGTCCTCACAATTTTAAAATTGGGCTCAAAAACTTCATTGAAAGTCCCAGATCAGAAAAAGTGTCAATAAAACTATCACTTTAAAAGGAATAAAGATAAGTATAAAGGTCACCTAGGATAAAACATACTAGGATTCTATGAAAAAATGGACATGGAAGAGAAAACTAACCATCAAGTTTTGATGGAGAGTGATAAAAAACATGACCAGGAAGTTAACCACCAGAAAACCACAAACTTGTGATAGGTTAAACAGTATTTGATTCCCCAGTAGGAAAAGTAAATGGACAACGTTTTTTGTTTTAATTTACCTTTCATAAAGTTGGAGAATTTATTTATGATATTTACTAAGAACATAAGGAAATATACTTACTTTTCAAGTATATTTTCATCCTTTAATATGTTTCTACCAAAAACTCATCTTTTCTCCAAATGATGAGTATTCAAGATGACTTGGTCACACCTGAAGTGCTAGACTCAACTTTCATAGTATAACATGATCCAAAAAATATGATCCAAATATTTCCCCTATCTTTAGACATTAACCAAAACCAAAATAGTTTGTACAAGATCAGATAATCCCCAAAAAGGACAATATTTTATAAAAAAGAAATACTACACTTAATCTCTAAAATTGAAAAAAATACCCAAAGATCAAAAAAGACCATTAAATATAGAATTATTTTTAAAATTATTCAAAATAATCCAAACTGATTTTGAAACCCAAAATTCAGAAGGATTTTATCACATAGTCTTCTACAAAAATCTTAACATTTATCTCCAAATAACATCGATTACTCTTAAAGTCTCACACTGAAAAGTAATTAACCTAATCACATATTATCTATGATAGGTTAATAATTTCCATAAATAACCCAAATCTCTATATGTTTGTAATAAAAACATATATTCTTCCAAAATAAAATTCCACCATTACTCCTCTATTAAAATCCCAAAGTATTCTATTTTTCTTAGGCATATAGTATTCCCAAAAGAGAAAACATCTTCCAAAATAACCTTTATAAATTAATCACCAAATCATTTTCATATACTAAGGATATCCAATTGATAAAACATAAGATCCCAAATCAACTTATTATTGATCAATAGAATCATTTAACTAAAAATAACAATTCATTCTAACCAGGGACTTCACGTAGGCTAGTGGTAGGTGATGCGCCCTTATCGCCCTTCGGTTGTGGGTTCAATTCCCATGGACTTTCCGGACACGACAGGTTGTCACCCATCCTAAGGGTTGTCCTTTTTCTAAGACCATATAATTCTTATAAAATTCTCAATAATAAGATAATTTTTTAAAAAATAACCATACCCTTTTTTATCCTCAAAGGTTATCTAATACCTTTCATTTTGAATCCCAAAATGTAATAACCATTTATCACATAAAAAATGATCATATGAACCCCTAAGGTTATCCATTATGTCCACATAAGAAAAGATAATTTTTTCTTGAATAAAATTTTCACATATCAAACTTCAAGGTTACACATACTAGAAAAAGTCTTCCAAAGTAATCCCATCATCAAAAGAGTCTTAATACTTTTAAGCATTTCATCATCCTAAAATCTACCATAACTCTTGAATCCCTTATGCGTAGACTTCTTACTAATTCAACATTATTATGATCCATTAAACATTATTTTCCAACTTATTCTGTAATAATTTTTTTCCTAGAAACAAAATCATGAATCATATCCTAAGATTCAATAACCTCAAAACAACAGCTAATAAATAATCCATACCTTTCATTTGTCATTGTAATTTTCCTCATACTCAATTGGAATGACATTAGGTATTGGTAAAAATATATTTTTATGGTCCATATGATCCCATTAATAAACCTTATTTGTGTAAATCTATTTGTATAATGACCATTCACACCACATATAAAACATTCAATTGATCCCTCAGAAAGAACTTCTTTCCCTTTCCCCGAGTCAACAAGATGCTTACTTTTTTCATGGTGGGTTCTTGCTTTATAACCTTAATTACCACATCTATATCATCTTATCTCCCATTTTAAGCATTTTCTTAGGTTTTTCTTTCCACATTCTTGCCACATAGGTTTTTGAATATACTTACCTTTATGATTATTACCTGATCTTCTGTAGGGATTTGTTTCTTGCATATACAATGCCTTGTAAAAATAACCAAGGTTTAGCTGGTCAATCATGACTCCAGATAGTTGGTTGAGAATTACCACAAGATTTCTAATTCAAGCTCCCATTTCATTCAGTTTCTTATTCAGAAAACCGTCACAGTTTTCTTCACATCTATTATTACTTTGGTGTTTTCTATATCTATCCATTTACTAAAACCAAAAAGGTTAGTGTGAGTATATCAATAAAATCATCATATAAAGTTAACCATTATGGTTACATCACTTTTTCTTAAATAACACCCTAATTTCTAAAGTTATCTAAACTTACCTATGATACCAAATTTAAGGCCCTAGACTTAAAACATTACTTAATCTTGATTTATGTAAAGAATTTGACAATGAGGATCTTTTCAAGTTTAGAGTTTTAGATAATTAGGTCATAACAATTACATTACATCTCAAATATTACAAAAATAGACACTTATACTATATCTAATTTTTTTCACAATAATAAAAAACCTTAAATAATACAAGAATTATTTTCTTGATATAAATATTCTTGAATTATTCCTTTTTGTTTCCCTTCTTTATAACCTATAAAAAATATTTCAAAAACTTGGTATGAGCATAAAAATCTCAATAAGGTTTATAAAATAAGGAAAGAAAACATTAGTCCATCAATACATACAAATAAATAAAATCATACTTTTCAATAATAAAACCGAAGATCTTTACCATAACTCATGAAATCATAATATTTATAAATAGCACATAGAAATCATAAATCCTAAAGGTAACTTGTGACATCCATAACATACTTACATTATAGTTTTCATAGCTACGTAGGAAGTTACGTTTGGAATACCCATCATAATATATTACCTAAATATATTAGGAGAAACAATAAAATTTACCTCTTTCATATTACCCAATACATTGGAGATCTATATCAGGATCACTCTCCCTAGGTTTATTACGGAACCACCCATATACATAAACAATGCCCAAGAACCATAACATAATCATAACACATAAAACAAGCATAAAGGAAAGATAACATTTCCACATCACAATACATCATTTCAAGATATTGACATAGTCAATTATTTTTATAAACCATTTTTAGTACCAAAATACATGAATATGGTATATGGAATTTGTTTTCCTTTTTAAACATGTTACAGCTTTTTAATGAATCCAAATATCAAATAATGCTTGCGGCGGTGGAAAGGTTGTTGTCACCACGTTTGTTGAAAAGAAACATTATTATTTTTATATAGTAAAATGATTCATAAAGGAAAAATTACTTTTGAAAACCATTGAATTAATGTAAAATAAAAATGATATAGTTATAAACCATATAGAAGAATTTTGTGTATAAACAAAAATATGGCTCAATGAAAGGATATTGAGACGAAGTTTCTTACCTTGAGTTCAACTCGTCATGTATGTTCCTTGTTATTTCTGAATAATAAAGTTAAGTTAATTTTTAATTGCTTCAAAACAATTTTCAATTTTTTTATTCCTTTTATATCATTTATTAACACGTTATAATCATTACATAATTATTTAAGTTAATATCGGTCATTTTTCCGATATTTGGTACTTTAGTCAAAAATGAACTTGTTATAATTAAAAATTGTCCCTATGGTCAAAAGTATATTGACTCCAGAATTGTATTCATGATATAAATATCATATATATCCAGTATATACATATTTAGAATAGTCCATAACATTTGGATATAATAAATGGAAAGTACCGTTCATGGATATGGTAAGCCATACGTACGCATGAACACTAATTGCATTTATTTTTCATATTTAAATGAAATATAAATGATACATAGGTATATTATAATTCTAGTATAATATAATATTTTATATATGTTACATAATTTCATTAACACTATCCTTTATACATTCCATTTATGGCATGAACATGTCATATCACTTTGAGGGGGCGATAGTCCGCAGTTCCTCAAATGAAATTATCATATTTACCCATTATGGAAACCATAAAGGTATGCTATAAATAAAAAAATAAAGAATAATAGAGGGAATATAAATATAATATATATCAAATATAAATACAGTTCCATCATAATTTCCACCATGAGAGGTGGTAGGAGATAATTGAACAATCAGCATTTCATGAGACAATAGTTCATCGTCCACAGAAATAGTATGTTATAAATCCATTAGATGGAGGTGTGTGGCAGTTTAGTTCAAATAATTATCATAAAAACATCCTAGTATATTTAAGACACTGATTTGGTTATAAAATATTGGAATAAAAAGAGTTTAGGGGGTTGGAGAAGGAAAATAAATGGAAGAATCTTGAGAGGAGACATTACCTTAAATCGGGAACTCTTATTGATTTAAGATAAAAGGAATTTTTGAATTTCCTGATGCACAAGGTAAGGATTCTAGGAGTAAGAGAGAGATTTTGGGAGATTATTTGGGCAGATTTTTGACAAGCCAAGTGGGATTGAGATGTGTGAGTAAGGGTTAGAGGTGGTGCCCTTTTATAAGAGGGAGGAGGGGCACATAAGGAATATCTTAAAATATTATTTTATTATAAATTGATTTTCAGTTTCAAAAGGCCCCGAAGTCATTTATTTTAGAGATAATATTCTTTTCGTTTGAAAAAATCTCAAACAATAGGTTTTATACAAGTTTTTATCTCATGTTTAACCTTCTCTTTTAGCTTTTACCCTTAGTTAACTAATTTGACTCTTACCATGTCTTCTTGTATATTCATACTATATGGTTAATATAGTTACTATAAAATGAAAATAGAACATAAAGTGGTTAATTAATGATATTTTAAATATTATTTAAGTAATTTGGTCGAATATTAAATTTTTAGGACCATTATATCATTTAATAAAATATTTTTTGTTTTAAAAAACTCATTTATGTCAATTTATATATTATTCATGTCATGAATTTTAAAAAATACATAACAACTTTATTAATTCAAAAAACCTTAATTAATTAAAATATAACAAGTCATACATATCCATAATATTATTTTATGGCATAAAAAGTTTAAAAATAAATTTATTTTAATATTTATAATCTCATTTATTTAAACCTTTCATTAATAAGGTAATCACTACATCATCATTATGTCATAAATATATTTATTTATTTTATGTCTAAAAAATATAAATAAAATACCATGATGTATGAAATATTTTTATCTTTATAATAAATATTTATTGTCAAATAGATAACTTATATAACCCCATATAAAAATTGTTTCAGTAAAAGATACATGTTTAGGTTATATTTTCCTTAAATTTAAATTAAAAGTAATTAAATGTCATTTTCATACAAAAGTGGATCCATGGGGTCCTAAAATAGACCCAAGGATGACCATGGTCAGAAATATCTCATCAATTAGGGTTAAGACTTGTGTTAGGGTAATTTAATATTATTATAATATTATTTTTTACCCTTATTTACAGGATTTACCCTTTAACCATGGTAAATAAAATATTTATTGAAGTTACTATTCATAATGTCTAAAAATAAAAGTTACCTATTTAAAAAATATGAAACTCCTAATTCAAATTATGGAATTCATTTTTTCAAATTCAAAACATACAAGCTGTAAAAATTAATTTAAAATTAATTTCCATTGTCAAAACCAAAAAGCGTGTTTTTAAGAAGTAAAAACTACCAAAAGATTGACATGCATTTATGTCCAATTTCAATGTGAAATTACTTATAATGACCAAAATTGGATGAAATGATAAAAATATAATCCAATTAAACTTTAAAACTAATTAAAATTATAATCTACCTATATAAATAAATTAGATTAAAAGGTGGTTTTGAATTAAAATGTAGTATTTTTCACCACTCATTAAAAAATGAACATTAGCAGAAAAATACCAAAATTTCCTCCAAAGTAAATTTTAATGTTTCTCTTTTAAATAAGATGTTTATTTTGTCAAATAAAACATATAAAGGTGTCAAAAACTAGATTTAAAATGGGTTCACCATCAAAAGGCGGTAAAACTGCATTTTTAGAAAAATACTTATTTTATAAAAAAAATAAATTTATTCTTATATCATATCTAGAAAACATATAAGATGAATTTAAAACATTACATTGAATATATATCATATATTTTTCATTAAATGAAAATCCGTAAAGGGTGATATGAAAACACAATTATTCTATTTTAAATAGGTTTTCATAAAAACACATCCATTATATTCAATTGGTTTTTATTTCCATTTCTAATAAATTTGGTAATCAATGAATCATCATTTAAACATGTGTAAAATGTAATTTAAAATTTAGTTGATACTAGTAATTTCCACCATTCCAACGACTATGAGTTAACTACTATTTAAAATAATAATAATATTATTGTATTATTTTTCAGTATAACACAATATTGTGTGAAATGTAATATTTAGGAGAAGCCCATTATTGCGTGTCAAGTATGGAATCATAAAAATCTCCCCCTTTAACTTAAAATTAATATCTTATTCATAAGTATTAATAGAAATCAAAAAGTAGTATTCTATAATTACCTGGGTTGTTACACCCTTAGTCGTAAGAGGAATCCTATCATATATTCTAACAATTGTAAAAGATTCTTAAAGGAAATAAATGTCACATCCTATGTTTTTGACTAGGTTGAAAATGACAAAGAAAATTTAAATTTTCGTTTGGTTGATGGGCATATCGTAAACTGAGTCCAAGACCATAATTCCAATATATGGAAATATAAAAACTTTTGTTTTGGATATGGATTAAAGATATAGGGGTTTCATGTGATTTATTAATTTTAAGAGCTTCGGGTTACAAAATATTGATTTTAGTGAGAAGCAAACAAGGTGCATGGTTTGTTTAAACCATGTAGCCCCATTGGAGAAACTACGTTGAGTTGTAAAGGGTTGTATAAATGTTTGTTAAACGGTACATAGTGGGGTGAATGACCAATAAATACCTTTATACTTTATCACATAGGTAAACTACATGGATTGTATAAATTTTGTCTAACTATGCACCTAGGCCTTGTGAGGTGTGGAGCTGGACAGTGCTAAGGGCATCGTTGGTTCATGGTTTACTGGACTGTGCAGTCAAATCATGCGAGGTTTATCTCTATGATAGTGAGGGTTATACAGTTGGATTATGGTTATCCAAACCATGCAACTTAACCATATTATTCATTTAAAGGGGAAAAATTATTGTTTTTCCCCCTCCACCCTTAAATGGGGTTTACCCCATTTCTCCTCTATTTCACACACATCAGGTCCCCCATGCACCAAACTCTTCCTCTATCTTCCATGGGTGGGTCTAATCTATTACTTGACTAAATCAAACATCATCAGTTGTGTTGGAATACTCTCAGTATGTATATGAATCCTCTTTCTTCATTTATTTGTTTACCTTACCATATTTGGTGTTATCTTCATGCAAGCTAATTCTCTCTATTTTTAGAGAGTATGACTAATAATCTGATTTCTATCATTAATAATAAAATAAAAGCATGATAATGGATTATTATACCATACTAAGTATGATTATGGTGCTATATATGAATTTCCCTTAAATGTGTGTTGTATATACAATATTCTCATTGTGATGAATGCCATAATTTTTCATTTATTTCGTCTAAATTGTAAAATTCCTTAAATTGAATCTATAGAACATGACCATGGTGTTATTTCACTCTAATTAAATGGTTTAAGTTTATAAAATTGACCCACACCGCTCTACAAGGTGATTTCAATTAAATTTTTTTGAGGTTCCTTGCCTTCTTTATATTGAATCCATCCCCTTGTGTGTGCTATTTAAATGTGAATAATCAAAGAGTATTTCTTACTCTAAATCACCTTTTGTGGTGTGTTTCATTTTTCTATATGGAATAATTTAATTATTTGAACTAAAATTAAGGGCATGATGATTAATCTACCAATTTCTATAAAACCACCTTTAAGGTATACTTCTTTTTAAATAAAAAGGAACTGATAAATGAAAATATTATTAGATGGTTGAGTTAAATTATGGGTGATTCCCATGAACTTATTATTGTTAGTAAATGTGATGGATTAATTGTAGTTTAATTGTTAATGGATTATAGTTTACTTTAGTCCTTATATTACATTAAATAATGCTTAAATACATGGCCATATTTATCACTTGAATTTAAATGATTAATTGAATTATGTATTCCTGGGGTTTTAATTGGGTTCCTCATTGCAGAACACCTTGGATTGATTATGTGAGATTATATTTACCATGAGAGATACTTGGGTTTCCTTATTTGTGTAATAAAAAGATGGGATCATAGGACACTTGAATTATATTACTCCTTGAGAACTGCTTCAGTTTCCTTGTTATGGAACTCCATTGATCGGATAATAATCTAGATGAATTTCCTCACACTCTGAGTGATACTTGGGTTTCCTCTTCATGGAATTCCATAGACCAGATCATTGGGAAATCGGGAGTTATGAGTGATAAATTGGATTCCTCTTTAAGAAAATACAAGGAAGGTATCATTATTCAATAAATCATAGAATGCATTTTATTATTACTTATGACTAATGGTTCCTCTATTTTTGATGATCAGTATAATCTTTTATGGACAACTAGGCTTATAGGAATCAATCCTAGGACTTTATTTCTATTATTAATATTATCACTTGTACTTTTAGGTGGTTTCCATGGATCCTCATCAATGCATGTATATATATGAATATATATGTTGATATATATGTTTCTATACACATGTGGTCATGTTCATAGATATCATGACTTTGGACAAAGCAGGTATGGTTGGCTAGATATCCTTGAGGAACCTGAGCCCAACCTGGTTACTTTTATTTTGTTCACATAACTTCCTTGCCTTATTTTGATATATGTATAAAATTATATTCTTTATATAAATATACTGAATTATTGATTTTAGATTGTTGGTGGTGGCCTACCGAGTGTATCTCATACCTTGTTCAGGCCTCCATTTCACTAGGGTACCCGAACATACCTCATGATTATAGGATAAGGTTTCTAGATTATTCTTTCTTGATATTATCCTTCTAGGATAGGATAGAGTATGTAAGTAGAGGATCAATCCTATTTTTTGATTCTATTAGACATGGACTTTATTTCTTTCATTCATTTACTTCTATTTTTAGTCTCTCCATGTACTATTTATACCTTTATGTATATATGTCAGAGCATATTCATGCATGATTATTTTTCATTTATTATTGACTATTATTTATTATTGAATTATGATGAAATTATTTATTTTAGCTTTAAATATATTTATTCATGATCCAAAGGGTATAGTCTCCCTATTGTACCTCCATTAAATCCTTTCTCCTACTCAAAAACCTCTAGAGTATAGAGAGACATTCTTGAGGGAAAGACCAAGATACCAGGGATGTGACTATTGTTCATGTTTTTCTAAACTAAAATTAGTTATTATTTCACCTTGGATGATTATTGTAATTCTTATGGTTATTTATTCATTGTTTTATGGGTATTAATCCTTGGATCTTTATGGAAAGGAAGTGTTATTTCATGAATCATTAGAGGCACATAGAACATCACATGTCAGTCATATGACATGCCATGTGGATTACATTACTGATCATTTTAAGATTTATTGATGTTCTTTTTTTATTATCATGCCTATTTTTATACCATGTTAGGTATTTTAGAAACATGATTAGTTGTATGCATTTTTAGTTATGTTATTTAGAATTATTTCCTATGTACTTGTCTAGGTGATTATTTAAATTTTTTAGTTTTATTCCATGATTCTATAATTTATTTTAGCATGGTTGATTTTATAACATTATTAGGATGTTCTTTTCTTCCATAGTTTCTTTCCACAATTATTTCCATGTTTACTGGTATCATTTGATCTATTATATTAGGCCTTTTAGGATTAAAATAAGTAATTGGTTATTAAAGAGCCTGCATCTACCTAAATATTTTTTCCTTGTATAGCTTGTTTCTAGCACCTTAAATAATAAATTACAACATTTTTGAGTCATGATGAACTGGTGGTATGGTATGAAATGCGAATGGTTGAAATTAAATGGATATCAAATTTTAAATTTACAATGTGTATGGTCACTTTATAAACAGGGAATAGGAATCCATATAATTTGACCACTATGAATAATTGGAAACTGTTACATGAATGCCTATTGTATCTTATAGAGACAAGTGAATTTATAATACAGGAATGGTGATTCATCTAACTGAACCAAGATATATATATGTGTAAATACTAACTTTCAATTTTTATAGAAAAATAATTTCTTTTAAATGAAAGGTATATTATAACTTATGATTCTTTTACCTATATCTTTTGGGTATGATGAACCATGTGAATAAGTCATTAAATGCACAACTAGACACATGTAGGTGAGTTGAGGAATTTTTATTATGAGATAAATTTAAATCAACCCAATTTAGTCAATATTGATGTGTTTCTTTTTAGGTAACCCCATAAAGGGTGTTTTTCAATCTCAATAATATAAACATTTATGGTTTTCATTTAAATGGGATTCCAATTTTAATTGATATAGTATTGGATCCATATATTGGGAATGGATTCCCATATAATTGAACCCATATTGACATGATGGGACCCTTGTATGTATCCTTTTTTCTATTCTATTCCTTAATACTTAACACCATGTGGAATGGTTATGCCAATGGGATGGCTATTTAAAGTGTCTATAGCCACTTATATAGCTACTTATAAATGTATAGTGGCATATTTAATAACCAAACCCCATTAAATTATAAAATATCATTCTCTATTTTTTTCATTTTTATATTAAACATATTTTAATTAAATGACAGTTACAAACTAAAGGTTTTTTCTTCTATATCTTTGAAAATTGAATTTTATTTAACCAAGAAAACTATTAGACTTATTCCTAAATTCTCAAATACATTAAAAATAATTGTGATATAGTTTCCATGTTACTTTATGGTGTCATCTAGGTAAGATGATAAGTAAATATGCCTTATAAGTGATACATGTTATAATTGTATGTGACCAATTTAAATTTCATAATTAATGAGAATCAGATAGATTCCTTAATGAAAAATATTAGTGGTGTCTTTAACATGAACCCCATGTAATGGTTATATATACATGTTCTTTGTAAGATTCCTATGATGGCAATGTTGACTTTTCCCATGAAACGTAGTTGACTTTTCTTAGGTTGTGTTGGATCTTGAGGTTAGAAAGTATGAATTAGTAAGCTGCTTTTCATGTGTGATTCTAGTTTCTAGATAGATCAATTATGTAAAACTAATAGGATATCTATGTAGAGGTAGAGACCTCAGAAATATTAAAATTTTCTAAATGCTTGTGATATGTTTTCCAGTGAGAGGTGTCATTAAAGTTTTGCTTGTACCAAGTAGAAATTCTAGTAATAAAGAGACACCCTCGAGTAAATGGGTGATCATTCAAAAAGTTAAAACTTGAAAAAGGTGTGAGAATAAATTATTTATCCAGTTCATCAGGTTATACATGCCTTAGGAATGTTTGGAAACATCATTGGTCATGTGAATTTTCTTCTTTCCTATAGGTCGTCGCATTCCAAGAATGTGTAGATCCAGTTGTGTTTCAATAATAACATAGTAGAATGCAGTGTTATATGTGTTCCTTGTCGATTTAAATGTGATATGTTAAAATTATTTTGTTTGAGTGACAAGTCATGTAATGCTCTATTTTTGTGGTATCACAATTTCTAGGAAAAGCTCGTGAGTAGATGAAGGCTATATTTATGGGTCATCTCTATGTTATACTGACCTAAGAATTGTGATTTCATTGCGATCATTGTGACTTTGATCTAGAAATAAAATATTTATCTATCCAAGTGATTCAGGATTAAATTATATAAAGGATCATGTTCTCTTTCACGAGCGATCTAGATTATTTTGGGCTTTTATACCTGATGCTGATGATGTGTATGGACTTGAATTCGGAGGATCATCACATGTATGTCTAAAAGTGAATATTATATAGTGATATTATGAGCATCTGGTTTTCCTATATTATTTTGATCCACTTTCAAAATGTGTTTTGGGTAAGTCTAGGAACTAGGAACAGTGATGATGGAATGTGTGTCATCATATGTTTCCCATTCTTACTATTTTTATGACTAGGATAGTCCTAGGTTTGGTAGCATCACATAAATCTTAAGAAGTGTTTTCTTACAATTAGAATGAATGTGATTGTAAGGGACCAATAGAATTGGTTTTAATGGGATTAGATACTCAATGGAACATATTGATTCCTATTTTCAGGGTGAGTTCCAAGGGATCTCCCACATTATGAAGATTGATATACCAAGTAGCATGCTTATATTGAATTTAATGATGAATGACTTGTGTGCGCATAATTCATGTCAGGAACCAGGCGGTATGTATAACGACCCATACTTTGCATACATTGTTAATACATCAAAATTGAAGTACACTAATCACAACATATAACAAAACCATGAAAGGACCGTATATGTATAGTGTCTTTAAAAAATGGGAAACATAAACAACTCGTTCATAAAGCATCTACATTGTCTCCCATTTATTTCATCATATCTAGAGTCCCTTTTGGCATATCCTACTTAATAACCTTATTTCTGACTTGGGGAAAGAAAACATACAAAGGGGTGAACTCAAATGCTCAGTAAGGGTAAACAAAAGAAATATCAATCACATCATATTCATAAGAACATAACATTTTGGTAATCTTACCCTGCAAAAGAGATCAAAATTTCATAACATGGGATAAATCATGGTAGTGAAATGTAATCACAATAATCATAACTAAAAACATGAAGCTTTGTGGAATACACACATAATCATATAGAATCATTTCTTATTATTCAAGACTCATTGCCAAGACTATCTTAGTGGACAAATTCCATTTATGAACCGAGTTTATTCCTCGTTTCAGTCCTGTTTCAATGAACCTGTTTAACCTGTCGTTCCAGCCATTTCTATCTCATGAGATACAAAATCTTTACCCAATGAATTGGAGGGAGATATAGGTCCCACCCATCTCATAATGAAACCATTCTTATGTGTGCCATAAAAATCAGAAATCATACATCATTGCATAACCCATGTAATAAAAATGGGATTCTTAAACATCATGACATCATAAAACAATTCATATAAGATAAAGGAATTCATAAAAATAATTCCATCACAACATAATAAAATCAATTTAATAATAGGGATAGAAACAGAACCCTATATTATCTTAGATGGAAAATAATTTTGATAAAACACTTGAATTCCATTCTTGAGGAAAATATCCTTTATACTTCAAAAACATTTTCCTTTCTTAACATGTCATAAAATTTTAAACTAAAATAAGTTGATTAAAAATAAACTTGAAAACTTGTAAAGGAAGCTTCTTGGAAATAATGTTTTAAAAATCCATTCATGCCGTATAAGTTAAAAAATCATTCTTCTCGTACTTTTTTCGGAAAAGTCAAAAAGTACCTCGTACGAAAAACGACAAAAGATTCCTTTCATATATTTTACTAAAAACTCATAGAAGGGTAAAATTGGATTTAAAAAATTGTATGTGGATGGAAATAATATTACATATTGAGGAAACGTGGATGTGGATGATAAAATACACCCCAGTAAATACCAAAGTATAAACAATCTCGGATAAAAATGAGATTGTGATATTTTCCCTTAACTTAGGTCCGATTTGCTTCGTAAGTGTCTGAACCTCCTGTATAATGATTTAAATAATGTCATTGATATATTAAAAAATCATACTTATTTTTATGACATCATATATGGTCATATTATTAGCTTCTTATTAGTAATATTTCATTGTTACTTGTTATTCGGGTGTTTATTGCTTTTTGTTCTTATGCGTGTTTTGTCGAATAAATTCTTATTCTTCTTTTTAGGTTATAGATACCTCATTTCCAGAATGGTCTTAGTGTAATATATATCATATTCATTCATTCAATTCATTTATATAATCATTATGCAATGAAGATCATTTAGAACGAGTCACATCACATTGTGGTGACGGTATTCCGTACGTACGCACGAGCGATGATATCGTTCCCATGATCGTGAAATTATAATGGAGTGTACGTATACTATTTCAGAATCAATATGAATTTAAAATAATCATATATAGTTATTATTTACACCATTATACCCATCCAAGTAAGGTGGTGGTGGAAAATAGATTACACCACGGCGTGAAGACGGTATTCCGTACGTACGCACGCGCGATGATTTCGTTTTCCGTAGGATGGATAGATGGTGAAATAGGGTTGTTTCATACTTATAATAACATATCAGTATATGAGTGATACTGATGTTATTACTTCATAATGAAACAACTAAATAAGAATAAGTGGAAGAAGAAATAAAGTTGAAAGAATCGGTAACAGACATTACCTCTTCTTTGAAGCGCCTCTTTGAGACCTCCTCTTAGGGCAATAAAATTGGTCTTTGAAGAAGACCAGGACCTCTAGGATGTTTCTAGGGAAGTGGAGAAAATAATTTTTCAGGGGTTGGCCGAGATTTAAGGCTCAAAGTGGTGTGAGGAAGAGAGGGAGGAGGTGCCCTTTTATAAGGGAGGAGAGGGGCACCTTTAAAAAAACTAAAAATACTATTTTATTATAAAGTCACATTCAGTTTTACATAGCTCCAAATTGATTTATTTAGAAGCTAATGTGGGGATGGGTCAAAATAATCTAATAAAATAGAATTTGGACAAGTTTAGGTTACTATTTTAACCTTATCATTTAGATTTAACTTTAAGTTAGATAAATTTATTTTTACCGTGTCTTTTTGTTTTCTTACACTATAAGGTTAATAAACTTACTATAACAATACAAACGAACCCCAAGTTGTTTATTATTTATATATATAACCTTATCTAAGTCATTTTTCCTAACATTAGATTTTTAGGAATAAAATAACAAATAATAATATAATATTTGTTTTAAAAACTATTTTATGTCAATTTTGACACTATTTGGTAATTGATTTTTGTGAAAATCATAAAAGAATTATTAGTTCAAAAAAAGTTAATTAAATCAACAATAACATGTCATATTGACATAGAAAATTATTGGAATTCATAAAAAGTCTAAAATTACATTTATTTGGGTATTTATAACATCAATTATGTCAATATTTCATTAATAATATAATTAGTGCATCATCATTGTGTCATAAATAAAGTAACTTATTTTAATTCTAAAAATTAGAAATAAAATACCATTATGTAGGAAATCTTTTTAGCTTTATAATGAATATTTATAGTCTAATTTATCTTATGTATAAACCTATATTAAAAATTCATTATTTATTAAACTTTTATTTTAACTATTTTAACCCTTATTTAAATAAATTAATAATAAATGTCTTAATCTAATCCATGTGGGCCTAAATGGTCATATTTTATTCCTAAGTTTGTTTTTGGTCAAATTAAACTTATCCAATAGAATTAGGACATGTGTTAGGGTAATAATAATATCATTTTTACCCTTAATTACCCTATTTACTTTTAACCGTGGTAAAAAAAGTAAAAAGTTACTATTCACCAAAAATTATTTTCATCTCATTGAACCAAATTTTAGACCTTGATATTAACCATGTCTCTCGGATTTTTGAAATTCCACTCACAGAAGCGGTAAAATTAAATTTTATGAAAAAATTCAGTTTTTTAACTACCACTTAGTGGTTTCACTATTCATCAAAAAAATGAAAGTTTCCAGAAAAATACCAAAAATTAGGCCTAAGCTATATTTGATATTATGAATTAAAAAATGATGTCTATTTTATCAAATTCAAAACATATTAGTTACATTAACTAATTTAAAAATTAATTCCCATCGCAAAACAAATAGCGTGTTTTTAAGAGATAATAACTATCAAAAGATTGACACTTGTTTATATCTGGTTTAAATGTGAAATTACATCCAATGACCAACATTGTATTAAATTGTAAAAATATATTCTAAATATACTTTAAAACCACTCAAATTAATAATTTATCACTATTAATTATTTCAATTAAAAAATTTGTTTTTAATTAAAATTTAGTAATTTTTACTATTCATTAGAATATGAAATTTTTCCGAAAAGTACCAAAATTTCACCCTAAGCTAATTTCGATATTCCGAATCCAGAAATGAAGTCCATTTTGAAAGATAAAATTTATAAAATTTCAAAAAGTGGTTATTTCTATTCATAACGGCTAGTTTTAATAATATTTTAATAGCATATCGTTGTTTAGTGAAACTCGGTATTGCGTACGACGTAAGCTATCGAGGAAGGTCGCAATTGTGTGTAAATAAAGCCAAGCTAGTGTTGTGTGTAGTGAAAGATTCCTTTGATGATTTATATAACATAAAAACAAAATATTTCTCATAAAATTCTCAGGTGTTACATTCTACCCCCCTTAAAATGAATTTCGCCCTCAAAATTCGTCACTTTGTAACAAAAAGATGAGGATACCTCTCCCTCATCATATCCTCAAGCTCCCATTTAGCTTCTTCTAATTGGTGGTTCCTCCATAAAACTTTCACCAAGCGAGTGGTCTTGTTCCGTAGGACTTTTTCGCTATGATCCAGAATCTCTATCGGCTGTTCTTCATAAGAAAGATCTTGCTCCAGCGGTACAACTTCTGAGCTGAGTACATGTGAAGGATCAGGTATGTACTTTATTAGGAGAGATACATGGAACACATCATGAACTTGATAGAGATTCGGTGGAAGCTCCAATCGGTAAGATACCTTTCCAACACGATCCAGTATTTTGAAAGGGCCGATATATCTAGGGCTCAAATTCCCCTTCTTTCCAAATCTCATGACCCTCTTCCAGGGAGATATTCGTAAGAACACTTTATTACCCACTTCAAACTCTAGGTCTTTTCTTTGGTTGTCGGCATAACTTTTCTGTCGACTCTGAGCTGCTCTTATGTGTTGTTGAATAGATCTGACCTTTTCTGCCATCTCATCAACAAGATTAGGTCCTAATAGCTTTCTTTCCCCAACATCATCCCAGCAAGTTGGAGTCCAGCATTTCTTTCCATAGAGAGCTTCATAAGGAGCCATCTGAGTACTGGAGTGAAAGCTATTATTATAAAAAAATTCCACCAAAGGTAGGTGTTGATCCCAACCACCTTTGAAATCTATAGAGAAATCTCTCAACATATCTTCTAGAGTTTTAATTGTCCTCTCAGACTGAACGTCTGTCTGAGGATGATAAGCAATGCTAAAACTCAACTCTGTATCCAGAGTATGCTGCAGACTTTGCCATAACTTCGAGATACATCTCGGATCCCAATCAGATATAATAGAAACTGTTACTCCATGCAATCTTACCACTTACTTCACATATATCCTGGAAAGCTGATCCAGAGAGAAATCCTCTCTAATAGCGATGAAGTGTGCCGACTTTGTAAGACGATCAACTATGACCCAGATAGCATTATTGCCTTTGGATGTTTTAGGAAGTCTGGTGACAAAGTCTATAGTGATGTTTTCCCATTTCCATTCGGGTATGGGTAATGGTTGTAACATCCCCTTAGACTTCTGTCTCTCAGCTTTAACTTGCTGACAAACCAAGCATCGAGAGACATATTCAGCAACATCTCTTTTCATGCCATCCCACCAGAAGTACTCTTTCAGGTCCCTATACATCTTCATTCTTCCAGGATGAATAGAGAATGAAGAACTATGAGCCTCATCCAGCAGCTCCTTCTTTAATTCTGGGATGGGAGGAACACAAACCCGATTCCCGAACTTTATTATCCCTTTACAATCAAGGTTGAATTCAGGAACATTTCTCACCTTCTTTTGTAACTCTACATCTTCTTTCTATGCCTCTTTAATCTTCACATGTATAGATGGTTGAACATTCATTTGAGAAAGATATGATTTCCCCCCTTCCATTATAATTCCAAGATCCATCCTTTGTAAATCCATAAATATTGGATCTTTTGTGATCCTCATCATGGATAAGCTAGCATGGTCTTGTCGACTTAATGCATCTGCCACCTTGTTTGCTTTCCGAGGGTGGTAATGAATTGAGAAGTCGTAATCCTTAATCAGCTCCAACAATCTTCTTTGGTTCATATTCATCTCCTTTTGTGTGAAAATATACTTTAAACTTTTATGATCAGTATAAATATCACACTTTTCTCCATAAAGATAATGCCTCCAAATTTTTAATGCAAAGATTACCGCAGATAACTCCAAATCATGAGTTGGGTAATTTTTCTCATAGATTTTCAACTATCGTGATGCATAAGCTATCAACATATAATTTTGCATAAGAACACACCCCAATCCCTTCTTGGATGCATCACTGTAGATCACAACCCTTTCTCCACTACAAGGAAGTGTGAGCACAGGTGCACTGGATAACCTTCCTTTCAACTCCTTGAAATTCTATTCACATTCCTCCATCCATACGAACTTAACTCTTTTTTGAGTCAACCTGGTGAGTGTATTAGATAATCATGAAAAATATTTCACAAAACATCGATAATATCCAGCCAAACCAAGAAAACTTCGGATCTCGATTATTTTTGTTGGTCTCAACCATCTTTCGATAACCTTTGTTTTTGTTGGATCCATAGATATCCCTTCTTTTGAGATTATGTGACCCAAAAATGAAACTTTTTGAAGCCAAAATTCACACTTGGTAAATTTGGTATAAATATTCTCCTTTATTAGGGTCTTCAATACAATTCTCAAGTGATATTCATGTTCTTCCTTGATCTTTGAATAGACAAGAATATCGTCTATAAATACTACCACAAACTGATCAAGATAGTCTCTAAAGACTCTATTCATCAGATCCATGAAGATAACAGGGGCATTAGTAAGACCAAATGGCATCACTATAAATTCATATTGTCCATACCTTGTACGGAAAGCCGTCTTTGGTATATCCTCCCTTTTGACCCTTAATTGATGATACCCTGAACGAAGATCAATCTTGGAAAAGTATTGAGCTCCACATAGTTGGTCAAATAAGTCATCAATGCTTGGGAGAGGATATTTGTTCTTGATAGTGATCTTGTGAAGTTCTCGATAATCAATACATAGTCTCATTGATCCATCTTTCTTCTTAACAAGAAGAACAGGTGCTCCCCAAGGTGACGCACTAGGGCGTATGAATCCTTTATCAAGATTCTCTTGGAGTTGCTTCTTCAATTCCTGTAACTCAATTGGGGCTATTCTATAAGGTGTCCTTGAAATAGGCAAAGCACCCGGTACGAGTTCTATTGAAAACTCAACTTCACGATTTGGTGGAAGACCCAAAAATTCCTTCGGAAAGACATTGTCAAACTCCCGTACAATGGGAATATTCTTAATCATGAGTTTCTCACCAACCATTTGAGATAACTAACCTTCATTTAGTGGAATCAAAACCCATAAGATGGAAGAAATTTCCACTGGAAGGTTATGTTCATCCTTGCATCGATAGACGATCATAGATTGATCTGGAATATGAAATGTGACTTCCCTTCTTTGGAAATTGATATGAGCTCCATATAAAGAAAGCCAATCCATGCCAAGAATCACATAAAATTACACTATAGGAAGGATCACAAGATTTGCAGGAAGCACTTTCCTACAAACTTCAATCGGAGAAGAATTATAAACTTTTGATGAGACTTTTGTGCCATTAGGAGTTGTCACAGCTAACTCAACATCTAATTGTTAAGGTAATACGGTGATACCCTTAGAAAATTCTTCATAAATAAAAGAGTGGGTGGATCCAGAATCAAATAAAACATTTGCTACTTTAGAGTGGATGGTAAGTGTACCTTTCACCACTTCGTCATCGTACTCCACATCGCTGATAGAAATTGCATGTAACTTTCCTTTGTCCTTAGCCTTAAGAGTTTGTTGACGTCGACCATCATCATCAACCCTTGGATTTGGGCATTGATTGGCATAATGCCCCATCTCCTTGCACTTGAAACATTGAAGTGTAGTAGGTTAATTCTATGTATCCCTTCCTTTGTTTTCATCATTAGACATCTTCTTCCCATCATTGTGGCATTCAAATTCCCTATGACCTTCCTTTCCACATTTGAAACATTAACTTGTCCCTTTAAGACAACTCCCTCCATGTTTCTTTCCACACTTTGAGCATAAGGGAAAGCTCATCTTCTTTTCAGTGTGCTATTTAGATTTTCCTTTGAATTCCATTTTCCTCGTCTTATCAAACCCATATGACTGATGGGTTACTCCAATCTCCATCTCAACTTTGAGAGCACATCGAACGATTTCCTCATAGCTATTGAAGTCCCTTATGGCTAAGGCCCATCAAAGACTTGGTTTTAAGCCACTAAAGAATCGATTGATCTTACTCTCAGGTTGGATAATAATACCAGAAGCGTACCTTGCAAGTCTTGTAAAATTTGCTTCTTAGGTACCAACAGATTCATCATCCTTTTGCTTTAGTTCAAGAAACTCATTCTCCATATTTGTTCGAAGAATACGAGGGAAGTACTTATTGAAAAATAAGTTCTTGAACTCATCCCATTCCATGGACTAAATTTCATCCCTTTGCCTCATATTCTTAATAAGATTCCACCATTGATCAACATCTCCTTCCAAACGATACACTACTAAGATGACTTTATCATGTTCATAACATTGAAGAACTAAAAATATCTTTTCAGTAGTACTAATCCATTGTTCAGCAACTAATGGATCAGTAGACCCACTGGATGAAGGTGGACGCTGCCTCATGAAGGATTCAACAGAATTTTTCTCCTTCCTTTGCTCGTTTGGAAGTCATGCATGATTCATAGCTTGAGAAAGTTGTGTGAGCATGACTACAAGATTTTTCATTCCATCTCCCATAACATTTGATTTCTCAGGGGGACAATCATTGCATTGCCCGTCGCATTCCGCATTAACACAGTTCCTTCGGGTTCCAGCCATTGACTAAAACCAAGAAGAATAGTGTGAGCAACACTAATTATAATAGAAAAAACACATAATCAAGAATAAAATTTTACACTTAAGGTCTTATCATAGATTTTTCATGGCCATTTCTAAAACACTAATATTGTGTTCTATGCTTAGACTTATCCTTAGGGTTCTTACTAAGGCTTTCACATCCTAGTTTCCAAAGGTTGACTATACCTTTCCTCTGATACCAACTATAACAACCCATACTTTTCATACATTGTTAATACTTCAAAATTTAAGTACACTTACTACAACATATAACAAAACCATGAAAGGACCGCATAGGTATAGTGTCTTTAGAAATTGGGAAACATAAACAACTGGTTCATAAAGCATCTACATTGTCTCCCATTTATTTCATCATATCTAGAGTCCCTTTTGGCATATCTTACTTAATAAAATTCTTCCTGACCTGGGGAAAGAAAACATACAAAGGGGTGAGCTCAAATTCTCATTAAGGGTAAACAAAAGAAATATCAATCACATCATATTCATAAGAACATAACATTTTGGAAATATTACCCTGCAAAAGAGATCAAAATTTCATAACATGGGATAAATCATGGTAGTTAAATGTAATCACAATAATCATAACTTAAAACATGAAGCTTTGTGTCATACACACATAATCATAGAGAATAATTTCTTATTAGTCAAGACTCATTTCCAAGACTATCTTAGTGGACAAATTCAATTTCTGAACCGAGTTTATTCCTCGTTTCAGTCCTCTTTCACTGAACCGGTTTAACCTGTTGTTCCAGCCATGTCTATATCATGAGATATAAAATATTTACCTAATGCATTGGAGGGAGATATAGGTCCCACCCATATCATAATGAAACCATTCTTATGTGTTCCACAAAAATCAGAAATCATACATCATTGCATAACCCATGTAATAAAAATGGGATTCTTAAACATCGTGACGTCATAAAACAATTCATATAAGATAAAGGAATTCATAAAAATAATTCCATCACAACATAATCAAATCAATGTAATAATAGGGATAGAAAAAGAACCCTATATTATCTTCGATGTAAAATAATTTTGATAAAACACTTGAATTCCATTCTTGAGGAAAATATCATTTCTACTTCAAAAACATTTTCCTTTCTTAACATGTTATACAATTTTAAACTAAAAGAAGTTGATTAAAAATAAACTTGAAAACTTGTAAATGAAGCTTCTTGGAAATAATGTTTTAAAAATCCATTCATGCCGTATAAGTTAAAAAAACATTCTTCTCATACTTTTTTCAGAAAAGTCAAAAATTACCTCGTACGAAAAACGACAAAAGATTCCTTTCATATCTTTTACTAAAAACTCACCGAAGGGTAAAATTGGATTTAAAATTTTTTAGGTGGATGGAAATAATATTACATAATGAGGAAACATGGATGTGGATGATAAAATACACCCCAGTAAATACCAAAGTATAAACAATCTCGGATAAAAATGAGATTGTGATATTTTCCCTTACCTTAGGTCCGATTTGCTTCGTAAGTGTCTGAAACTCCTGTATAATGATTTAAATAATGTCATTGACTTATTCCATTATCATAATTATTTTTATTATATCATATATGGTCATATTCTTAGCTTTTTATTAGTAATATTTCATTGTTACTTTTCTATTCGGGTGTTTATTGCTTTTTGTTCTTATGCGTGTTTTGCCGAATAAATTTTTATTCTTCTTTTTAGGTTATAGATAACTCATTTCCAGAATGGTATTAGTGTAATATATATCATATTAATTCATTCAATTCATTTATATAATCATTATTCAATGAAGATCATGTAGAACAAGTCACATCATATCGTGGAGACGGTATTCCGTACGTACGCACGAGCGATGATATCGTTCCCATGATCGTGAAATTGTAATGGAGTGTATGAATACTATTTCAGAATCAATATCAATTTAAAATAATCATATATAGTTATTATTTACACCATTATACCCATCCAAGTAAGGTGGTGGTGGAAAATATATTACACCACGGTGTGGAGACGGTATTCCGTACGTACGCACGCGCGGTGATTTCGTTTTCCGTAGGATGGATAGATGGTGAAATAGGGTTGTTTAATACTTATAATAACATATCAGTATATGAGTGATACTGATGTTATTACTTAATAATTAAAAAACTAAAGAATAATAAGTGTAAGAAGAAATAAAGTTGAAAGAATCGGTAACGGACATTACCTCTTCTTTGAAGCGCCTCTTTGAGACCTCCTCTTAGGGCAATAAAATTGGTATTTGAAGAAGACCAGGACCTCTAGGATGTTTCTAGGGAAGTGGATAAGAGAATTTGGCAGGGGTTGGCCGCGGTTGAAGGCTCAAAGTGGTGTGAGTAAGAGAGGGAGGAGGTGACCTTTTATAAGGGAGAAGAGGGGCACCTTTGGAAAAACTAAAAATATTATTTTATTATAAAGTCACATTCAGTTTTAAATAGCTCCAAATTGATTTATTTAGAAGATAAGATGGGGATGGGTCTAAATACTCTCATCCAATAGAATTTGGACAAGTTTAGGTTACTATTTTAACCTTATCATTTAGATTTAACTTTAAGTTAGATAATTTTACTTTTACCGTGTCTTTTTGTTTTCTTACACTATAAGGTTAATAAACTTACTATAACAAGAAAAAAGAACCCCAAGTTGTTTATTATTAATATATATAACCTTATATAATTCATTTGGCCGAAAATTATATTTTTTAGGAGTAAAATAAAAATTAATAATATAATATGTTTTTTAAAAACTGTTTTATGTCAATTTTGACACTATTTGGTAATTGATTTTTGTGAAATTTATAACAGAATGATTAGTTCAAAAAAAGTTAATGAAATCAACACTAACATGTCATAGTAACATATAAAATTATTGTAATTCATAAAAAGTATCAAATTACATTTATTTGGGTATTTATAACATCAATTAGGTCAATATTTCATTAATAAGATAATTACTGCATCATCATTGTGTCATAAATAAATTAAAATATTTTAAGTCTAAAAATTACAAATAAAATACCATTATTTATGAAATATTTTTATATTTCTAATGAATATTTATAGTCTAATTTATCTTATGTATAACCCTATATTAAAAATGGTTTAGTTATTAAACTTTGATTTTAACTATTTTAACCCTTCTTTAAATAAATTAATAATAAATGTCCTAATCTAATACATGTGGGCCTAAATGGTCATATTTTATTCCTAAGGTTGTTTTTGGTCAAATTACACTTATCCAATAGAATTAGGACATGTGTTAGGGTAATAATAATATCATTTTTACCCTTAATTACCCTATTTACTTTTAACCGTGGTAAAAAAAGTAAAAAGTTACTATTCACCAAAAATTATTTTCATCTCATTGAACCACATTTTAGTCTTTGATATTAACTGTGTCTCTCGTATTTTTGAAATTCCACTCATAGAAGCGGTAAAATTACGTTTTATGAAAAATTCAGTTTTTTAACTACCAATTAGTGGTTTCACTATTCATCAAAAAAATGAAAGTTTCCAGAAAAATACCAAAAATTAGGCCTAAGATATATTTGATATTATGAATTCAAAAATGATGTCTATTTTATCAAATTCAAAACATATCGGTTACATTAACTAATTTAAAAATTAATTCCCGTCGTCAAAACAAATAGCGTGTTTTTAAGAGATAATAACTATCAAAAGATTGACACTTGTTTATATCTGGTTTAAATGTGAAATTACATCCAATGACCAACATTGTATTAAATTGTAAAAATATATTTTAAATATACTTTAAAACCACTCAAATTAATAATTTATCAGTATTAATTATTTCGATTAAAAAAGTTGTTTTTAATTAAAATTTAGAAATTTTCACAATTCATCATAATATGAAAGTTATCCGAAAAGTACCAAAATTTCACCCTATGTTAATTTCAATATTCTGAATCCAAAAATGAAGTCCATTTTAAAAGATAAAATTTATAAAATTTCAAAAAGTTGTTATTACTATTCATAATGGCTAGTTTTAATAATATTTTAATAGCATATCGTTGTTTAGTGAAACTCGGTATTGCGTACGACGCAAGCTATCGAGGAAGGTCGCGATTACGTGTAAAGAAAGCCAAGCTAGTGTTGTGTGTAGTGAAAGATTCCTTTGATGATTTATATAACATAAAAACAAAATATTTCTCATAAAAGTCTCGGGTGTTACAGTATGGGAGTGTACACCCATTGTGTAAGGAAAGTTTGGTATACACCAGTTGTATGGGGTATCGTTTGGACAACAAGTTGGTGAGTGGCCAAGTATGAGATAAGGATATATAGTTTCCACTTTACACTTTTGGGAATGGTAACCCTGATCTTGAGTATATTCAATGGAGTTCCCATGATATTAGAAATCCTGGAATTAAATTGGGAACCATAATGCTATTGAACTACGTTGGACCTAGAAACTCATGGTCGGTAGATATGGTGTTAGGTGTTGGATGAGGTTGTTATATCCTATTTTAAATGTAAGAATGGATTTTAAAGAGAAATAAAATCCATTTTAATGATATCTTAGTGTACTTGCAGTTTAGTGATGACCGTGACCCCTATTTGGACATCATCCTTAGTACATTGAGACAGCGTTGGTTGTATAATGAGATAAAGAAAATCCAATTCCATTTCTATTTTGATGTATGGACTCTTTAGAAATGAGATCAATGAGTATTTTAAAGTAATCCTTGTCATGTGGATGTCACCATAGGCAGTTGGTAGATGACCCTCTTGAGAGAAGGATCATGAAAATGAAGGAATGATCATTGGGTGGTCATTTTGGAACTTGTATACCATTTTATAAAAGGAATAGGGAATGATATAATTATAATACATAACAAGGAGTCAGTTATGGGATTTGGTGAATTTTCTCTATGTAATCTTGATATTCCTCCTCCTAAATCCATTGGGATCTAGATCTTGAAATGCACCATCCATCTAAATCGATCAAGTTTAGAATTGTTGATCAGAGGTGGTTCAACTAGATCTCTCTTAAAAATAGATATACTCTCATTGTGGAACTACTTCATTCATGCCATGGGTTTATGTGGGTGTCATTTAAAGTTTTGTCTAGGATTTTCAAAGGAATATTTAGTAACCAATTTTGAGTTGGGCCAATTGTAGTTGAATGTTGAGATCGAAATGAGGACCAGGATCAGTCCCATTTCCCGTAATCAGGAATATCATTTGGAGGAACATGTTAGAAGCATAATTATAATTCTACAAACATGTTGTAGTAAGAAAATCTAATAGTTTAGGTGTCATTAATCTGAATTGGATGTTCAAATGCTAAGACCTATGGTAGGGAGTTCCTTATTCCACTTGATAAAAGAGATGATGATAGGATCATATCTCAGGTTATATGGACTCATGTAAGATCCATTTGGGCATTTCATCATTTTTTACAAGTGTTGTAATTCTTTTAAATGGTTTATATATCGTATGTTTGGAATGACTCATGGTGGGGCGTAGGGTTTTGGGAATAAAACATGGTCGTTTGATGAAACATCACAACCTCAGTAGTTAGTTTTTTGTTTTAGTTGTTTACCAAGGATTCTTTGGGATGATAAGTTCTAAGGTGGGGATATCGTAACATCACGTGTCTTAGACCAGCTTGAAAACTCCCTAGTAAATTTAACTTTTAATTTTTTGGATGTTCTAAATATTAAACTGTGTCCTAAAATGTAATTTTGGGTGATAGAACTCTAAAAAGTGTTGTTTTTTGAATGGGTTCAAGGATCAAGAAGTGTATTTCATGTGTTTTGTGTTTTAGGATAATTGGGCTCTAAAATCTTATTTTCTTGTAGAAACAGATTGGGTGCAAGTTTTGTTTAAATCATGTGACCCATCCAGAGAAACTGTGAAGACCTATAAAGGGGTGTCCCATGGTTTTTTAAATAGTTCAAGGTGGGGTTCATGACCATGTGATACCTCTACAGTTTATTGTTTAGGTAAATCACATGATTGGTTCGTCTAACCGTGCTCCTTGCTCATGCGGGGTATGTAGTTGGATTATTCAAAGGGAACAATTATTGCACAGTTTTCTGATACATGTGGCCAAACCATGTGGGGTGTAACTCTTGGATAATGAGGGTTTAACAGTTGGCACAAAGTTACCCAAACTATTCTGTCTAACCATGTACCTCATTTAATTTTTTTGACCATTTTACCCATCTACTTTTAAAGGGGGTTTACCCCTATTTCTCATCCACTTCATTCCCATCAGGTCACCTACATTCCTAGCTCTTTCCCTCATTTTTATGGTTGGACTTCCTCTGTTTCTTTCCCAAATAAAATGTTTTCAGTTGCATTGGAAGCCTCTTAGTAATCCTAAGACTCTACTTTCTTCATTTATTCATTTAACTCTCCATATTTGATTATGTCTTCATGAGAAATAATTCACTATATTTTTAGGGCATTTTTCTAACCATATGATTTATCTCATTCTGGGCTAAATTAAAACTAGATAACTAATGAGTGGTCCGTCCTATGTATGGGTGGGTTTTCTATTTAATTTTCCCTTAAATTTACATGGTTTATACAATATTTTCATTGTTCCTCACACTATAACTTTTCATGAATTTCCTATAAAGTGAAAAATTACTTAAATTAAATCTATATACCATGAAATTTGTGTTACTTAGCCTCAAGGATAGGTTGAAGGTAATGAACTCAACCCAAAACACTATTTATGTAGATTTTAACTAAATTCTCTTGAGGATCATTTTCTAAATTATTCCAAGTCCACCCCATTGGGTGTGATATTTAAATGTGAATAGTCAAAGAGTGTTTCCTAATATGAATCACCTTTTTAGGTGTGTTTATTAATGCATTATGAATGAACATGATTAGTTAAATTGAATGTAAATACATGATGATCAATCTACCAATTTAGAATAAAGCAACCTTTTTGGTGTGCAACTTTTTAAATCAAAAGAAACTAATAAACAAAAATGTGATTGGATGGTTGAGTTAAATTTTGGGTGATTCCCATGAACTCTTTTTTGTTAATATCAATGATTCCCTAGATATTGTTGAATTTTTTATGCCTTATAATGTACTTTAGGACTTATATTATATTATGGAATTCTTAACTACATTTCTGTCTTTATCACTTGAATTTAAATTATTAAAAGAATTATGTATTCCTTGAGAGATACTTGGGTTCCTCATTACAGAATTCATCAGACAGTCTCATAGGCTGTGTGAGATTATATGTACCATGAGTGATACTTAGATTTATTTATTTATTGAACACCAAGGACGGCCTCATAGGTCACTTGAATTTTATTATTCCTTGATTGATACTTGGTTTTTCTTCTTATAGAATATCATGGATGATATTTTATGCTAAATTAATTTTCTAATGCTTTGAGGGATACTTGGGTTTCCTCTTCCTGGAACACCAAGAATGAGTTTATAGAATAATTGGAGTTATGAGTGGTACTTGGGTTTCCACTTTACATAACACCAAAGATGGGATCATTAAAAAAATAATCATAGCATCATTTTTATTATTACATATGACTAATGGTTCCTCTAGTTGTGATGATTGATATACTCTTTTGTGGATTCATGGTCCAATATCCATGGGTCCTAGGACTTTGTTATTATTATTAATATTATCACTTGTACTAGAGGTTTCCATGGATCCTCTCTAGTGTATGAATATCTATAAATATATCTATTGATATATATGATTATATATACATTTGGATATGTTCAGATATATTATGGATTAGACTAAAGTAGGTATGGATGGAAAGTTTTCCTTGAGGAACCCTAGTTTTACTTGGTTACTTTTGATTTATTTACATTAATTCCTTGACATATATTGATATAACTGTACAGTACTTTATTTTATACACACAGATTGTATTATGAGTTAGAGATTATTGGTGGTGGGATACTGAGTATATATCTCACTATGTTTGGTCTTCCTTTACATTGGGGGTACCAAACAGACTTCATGATTGAAGGATCAGTTTCTTAGATTATTCTTTCTTATTGTTATCCTTATGGGATAAAATGACATAAGAAAGTAGAGGACTGAGCCTATTCTCAGGATGCTATTGGAGATCACCACTATGCCTTTTATCCATCTACTTCTATTTTCAATCTCTCCCAGAACTGTGTATACCTACCTATATATATGTCAAAGTAATGTTCATGCATGATAATTTTTTATTATTAATTATTATTTATTATTTGATTTTGTTTCCATTATTTATTTTAGATTAAACTATATTTATTATTATTATAGGGGCTATAGTCACCCCAATGTACCTCTATTAGACCCTTTCTACTAGTTAACATCCTCTAGTATATATGGAGGCACAATTTAGGCCTAGTGAAAAACTGGTTTGGGGAACTGTTCTAAGTGGAATCAATGTTGGGATTTTATAATGAAGAAGAAGATGATCAGTGCTCCTATTATATGGATTTTAAAGAAAGGAGTTAATTAAAAAGGTATTATACAATGCTTCAAGGTTTATGGTTAGAATTGTGATTATGTATAGGTAGGTTGGGACTAATTATTATTCTAATAAACTTATAATTACTAAGAAAGTTTATGCAACTTGTGGAATAAGTAACATGGTGGTGGTGTTTTTCTTAAATATGTGTAGAAATTATCTTCTTAGTGAGTGTTTTATGGTCTTTATTGTAAAAAAAAATTACTTTAGTAACCCTGATATGATAATTACACTACTACATTATTTCAATATAGAAGATATTTTATTCTATAAGTGGTCGAAGATTTTAATAGTCATGGGATACTAGATATATACATGATTCTAAAATTACATTTGAAAAAAAATAAAACTTTATATTTTATATATAACTTTATTATTTCTTATATTATATCTATGAAATCATTCAATGTTCACATTTGGGTAACCTATGGATACAGAACAAAATAAAAAGGTGATTTGAGAAGCGCAGTAAGAGAAAGAGTATAATGGAAGAATTAATATAAAAAATGGCATGAATGATATTATAGAGATAAAAAATAATACAATATTACATATAACTAATATCAATAAAGAGGAATATATAAATGGATTATATATAAATATAAACAATAAAATGGATAACAACAACTTGTTTCCTAATGATAGAATTCATAATGTTAGTTTTTATAATATATTTTTGAGGCCTCGTGTTAGGTCATCATGCATTAATAGGTAAGTTATACACCAAATAAACAATCTATTTTGTCTCATGAGACTTGCCGATGCAGTGAGGGATTATATAATATTTGGATATACTCATTGATTACTAAGTCCAATTCATTCATCATATGAAAGTAGTGGATACAAATATAATACATTATCAACATAAATATATGTATTTGAAAACTAGCACATGGAATGATAATATTTTCACCAATAAATAAATGGAAGAACATAATCATGATCTATATAGAAAAAATTTGGATGATATTTTTATATTACATTCCCAGTGAAGCATAAAAATAATTTAAGGATATTGACATAGATGAAAAATACCCTTATAAATACATTTTAATATCGCTTTTTAAAAACAAGAAGAAATATCTTATTCTTTAAAAAAAATTAAAAGTAAAAATACTAGAATAAGTGAATAGTACTCTATTTGAGAAAAAAAATTAAACTAGTAGAGTAATCTTGAAGGATAATAACAGTGATGAAAATAGGAAAATACGGTCATGCAGTAAACATTAAAAAATATTATTTTCCACTTTGATAAAAAGTCAAAAGTGACTTATATGAAAAATGAAAAAAAATATTCCTTTAAAATATATGTAAATAAAGTAAGAGATAATATAAATATAACTTTATCAATTAAATAAATTTTTTAAAGAACTCATATAAATCAATTTTATGAACATGTACACAAATGACAAGGACTTCTAGTTAAAAGAATAGAAATAAGGTCGGATTTTCTAAAAAATATTAATTAAATATTTTTGAATAAAAAATTGGTTTAAATAGAAAGAATATGTGAAATTCACATAAGTATCCAAAGGTGAAGAAAATATATTTGGTTTAAGAGAGAAATATCGTATAATTCCCCCAACTTGATACTTAAACATAAATAATATTGGATAAGAATGAGATTGTTAAATAAACCCTTATGCTTTTAATAACTTCTGAATCAGAACCCCTTAAAATATAAACATAAATAAAATATTTTAATAACAATAATAAATAGTATTTTAAGTTATAATATGTTAAATGGGTAATAAGAATATGTCTAAATAGATTGTAATTGAGAGAAAAAACCTTTACCTCAAACATCTCCTAGGTCAGACACACTCTAATATCATGTATAATAAATTTATACTCATTATACATTTATATTAGAAATTTTTTTTCTTTATCTCTCTATATAATATTCATTTAAAATTTCTTATTACCCATTTATTAATACTTTATTTAAAAAATTAATTATTGAATGTTAAATGTTCTGTTCTCCATAAAAGTTTCAGTTTGACCATTTTGATCCATGCACCTTGTTTATGGTATCATCATCTAAAATATATTAAATATTTTATAATTATCATGTTTTTACATGGAATAAATTTTTATAATCATCCATTAAAAATGGTCCATAAAAATTAAATACATCATTTCATAGAGACTCCAATATATATATATATATATATATATATATATATATGCATGGGTGATTATTTCATCATCCCAGTGGATGAAAAGGAAGTAAAGTTTTAAAGGTATAATTTTATAGAATCATGATCATAATTTAAATATCGTATTTATTTATTAAATCTATCCATATAACCTACCGTGTAAGGAAGGAATGAAAAATGAATCACATTCTTTCACAGGGGAGGTAGTCCACACATTCTCACGAGAAAAATTATCATTTTACAATAGATATAATGGTATTATGGTAGATTATATCCATGATATCCAAATATTTTATAATATAATTATTTTCAATAGCATATACAACATGCATCAATGAGCTTAGAATATCCACACAATATTTTTATTTAAATGTTAAAGTTATAATCAAGTAATTTAATTGGAGGTTATGAATAGGATAAACCACATTATGATATATATATATAATGGAACAACTGAATAATAATGTGTTAGTAAATTCATAGGAAAATTTTCTTCCTTTTTTTGGAAATTCCATTTAATTCTTCGAGAATACGTTTTCCTCAAAAAAGGTTTTAATTGGTTTTTTGAGGAAATATTATAATTAATTTCTTAAATATTTTGAAATTTTATTTGAAAAAATGGATATAATATATGAAATATTCATGTTATAATTATCTTAGTGTGAAATTTTTGGGTTTTCTAAAAAAAATTATTTTCAATGAATAGTAAAAAATTTCTTTTTTTATAAAACCGTGAGTTATTTTCATTAAATTAAGTAATTTAGAAATAAAATTTTATATTAAAATAAAATAAGATACAATTATTTATAAATAATATAATTAATTACATAGGTATCATCATTATAACTGATTTTGGTATAAGTTAATATTTTGGCTTAAAAAACTTTTTTCTAAAAACTTTTTTTGTTGTGTTTTTATCTAAAATTAATTTTTACCACTTCTAAAAATTTAATCCTAAAAAAAATAATTTCATATTTTGAATCAGTAGATCATTTTTTTAATATTTCCCTTTTATTTTTTTTTCATTATGGATAATTACCATAGTAATTTTTTTAGCACTGTATAGTTGAAGTATGATAATAAGGGTTAAAACTAAAGTTATAAGGCAAAAAGTTTATTCAAAAACTTAAATTTATTTTATTGTATGATTTTATTTTTTCCATTGACATCCTAAATTATTAAATCTAACATTTTATTTCTATTTAACATTGAATTTTTCCTTTAGAATATTTTAAGTAAAGGATAAAGTCAAAAGTGTCACTATCTTACTTTAATTATTTTTCAGATTTCATGACTTGTTTAAAAATAAATTATGTTCAAATATAAATTATTAATTAAAATATAAATGTTCTTCTATCATGTTATTTTATTTTTAATTTTTATTTATAAAATAATTACATTAAATTCTTAAGAAATGTTGACGCAGTTCTTGTGTAAATAGTAGAAAAATCAAGTAAATGATTTTAAAACCTATAATATTAATATTATTTTAGTGAGTAATTATAATGCATCAACTCTAGTTTCCTAGATCAAGTGTATTATTTTATTTAATTTTAATGATTAAAATAAAGTGATATCTCAAAAGAATTAATATTTTAGTAGTTTGGGAAGACTAAATACATACATAAGTTCAATATTACAACTTGAAATGAAATATAATATAACATATCCATTAATAACTCCCATAACTCCTAGATTATCCCTAAAAGTCATTCATAAGACACTTCATACAATCCTATGGAAATATAAAACATAATAATGGGGTGATCTCAAATTATGAATAATAGTAAATAATACAGTGGAAGTAATCATAAACATAAATACTAGGCATGATGAATAAGTAAAAACATGTGTCTCTAAAAATAAACTTGAGCATAATATGGTAGGAATAAAAACTGATTAAATAATTCCATAAAACATAAAATTAAATATTATACTAGTAGAATAATCACATGGACTATCAATATCTAGTTTTATAATGAGGGAATGAAAAATAAAAGACATCATAATCATACCATCAAGGCCTCATCCAAGACAACATACATAATGGGTAAAAACCCAAGCTAGTTTTTCTCATGAGACCTACTAATGCATCAAGGTGATATAGAGGGTCCCACCTATCAAATAATAATTCCAATTCATTTCTCATATTAATGGGGTCAAATATAAACAACATGTATATTCATATTGACACTAATATATGAAATGTAAATAACTTTCCCCAATCATTAAACATAAACACTAACCATTCCGAGTAATCTGGAGAATGGTATCAAGATAGTACATCCATAGTAAAAATAATAAAAAAAATCAATAAATTATGGTAGATTATATCATAAAATATTAATCCCCTAATAATCAAGAAGAGTGTTAAAATATATTAAAATACTCATATAAAATTATCGAGTAATTCTTGAGATAAATACTCTTTTACTTTTAAAAGAAGAGTTCTTTTGGAAATATATTCGAATTAAACCAAAATTAAATTAATGTAATTTTCTACTGATAAAATGATTAATTTTATAAAAATAATTCTAGATAAAAACATATTATATAGTGAATTTTAAAACAGGTAAGAATTCGAGAAGTTCCTTTGAAGCGAGCTTGTTTATCGGGAATAATTTTTGAAAGATCATTTTAAAACATGTAAATACCCATAAAATAAAGAAGGGTTTTGTTTGGTACAAATATATATAAAAATAACATATAATTAATGATGAGTACATAAGAATAATTTATAATTTCATTAAGGTATGTAGAGAATAAGAGTAACCTGAAAGAAAATGGAGGTTTGGGTAGAAAACCCTTACCTTATGTACGAACGTGTTTCACACTTGACCTTAACATTTTGTATAATCAAATTAATTAATTAATTAATTAATTAATAACATATTATATATGTATTTGATTTAGTAAAATTTTATTAATTTCATTTATGTCCTTTTTGATGAGTTATAAGATATAATTTTATTGCACGGGAGCATTCAATTCCTTGGTTTTCATGATCGATATACTTGTATATGAATATGGAAGTTCATGTGGAATTAGTATAATTATATAGAATTGAATTTATATGATAGTAATTAACATAAATAAAATAAAATGGTGATATAATTCATATTTTTTATATGGTATGAAAATGAGTTATTAGATAGAACATCACTGATAATCATTTAGATTATTTTTGCGATATTTCGATTATTACGAACTAGTTTTGTCGTATGAATTTGTATTATGTATATATACAGATTTTAGAACATTAAATAATATATAATAAATATTTTATAATATGGTTTTATTATAAAAATGGTTTCATGACCAGCCCTAAAGGAGAAATTGAAGAACGAAGGTTCGTCATCCTTAAAGGTTGTAAATCAGCACCTCCCGGACGATGATATCAATTTTTTTTAATATAAGAGACAAAGATAGTAGTTTGAGAAAGGATATTATAATAACAAGATATCATTTCACTATATATATGATATTAGAATTATCATGATCATTTAGACAGTGGAGGTGAGGATATGAAAAGGAAAGAAAATAAATTAAAAATGAAATTAAAAGAAAAAGGAAGAGGGTTTACCTCTTGAAATGTCCTCCTTGCGAACCTCCTTAAGGGAAAGTCTTTTGATCTTTTGGAAGTACCGAGAGCTACTAGACATGGGGTGAGGCTAGGGAAGAGTATTTGGGTAGAACTATGACAATATCAAAGTCTTAGATGTGTGAGTAGAAGAGGGGTGAGGGGTGATTTTTGAATATCTTATTCATTATTTTATTATTTTTCACAAGACAAGAAATAATGTTGATTATTGTGACAAAAAAGAGTAATAAGTTCATGTGAGTTTTATCCAAGTGTTCTTACATAATCCATACATCACCTATGATTCAATAAATCATGTATTTAGCATTTATTGTCAATTATCTTATTTTACTATTCATTAAAAATTCAAGTATTTTAGAAAAAACCCAAAAAATCCCCGTAACCATTTTTCAATATGCAGAATTTAAAAATGGACTCTATTTTATCAAAATAATTTTATAAATATGTGAACTTTAATTTTTAAATAAAATCATTATATACATGAAAAATACACATTTTAAATTTAAATCTAATTTTATAATACTTTCAAAAATTAACCGATATCTTATAAAATTATCATAATATCATAGGACAACAAAATATTTATTTTTAATTTTTTTATGAAAATGAATTTATTTCAAATAAGTTTAATAATTTTAAATTATAATTAAATATTTATTACTCACAAAAATATTAACACTTAATTATTAATTTTTAAAATATTCACTCTCATTTATAAGGTGCCTAAATTTTCTTTCTACTTACATGGGTACGTTTACTCTTCAGAAGGGTCATATTAATATTCATAAGGGCACATTACTATTTATAAGAGTCAAGTTACTATTCACCAAAAAAGTAAGTTGATCTTATCAAAATCTAAATATCTTATTGATCGCAACCGTGTATGTCCATTTTTCGAAATTAAAAACACATAAGCGGAAAAATTATGTCCAAAGGCTAGGTTATAACTATATTATGTAACAAAAAAGTGTTTATTTAAAGGATCAATGATTCATGTGTTATATATTAAATTTCTTTTTAATTCCTTGGGGTGCTACATTCTCCCCCATTATAAAAATTTCATCCTCAAAATTACCAGAATGTTACCTCATAAAAAGATTTGGGTAGTTCTTCATCATAAGAACATTAGGCTTCCATGTCACCTCCTCAATTTTATAATTTTTAAAAAGTATATTTACCATATTATTCATTTTATTTTTTAAAACAAGTTCTTTAGTGTCTACAATCTAGATAATCTCTTCGCAATACAATAAATCCGGTTCCAATTTTATACCTTCATAAGTGAGTAAATGTGTTGGGTATGAAATGTACTTCCTTAATAGTGATATGTGGAACACATTGTGTGCTTTAGAAAGGTTAGGAATCATTTTCAAATGATACTCCACATCTCCAATTCAATCCATAATTTTAGAAGGTCCAATGTACCTGGGGATCAGTTTCCCTTTCTTCCCAAATCTTATAACACCCTTCCATGAATATACCTTTAGGAAAACATGATCTACCACTTGAAATTACAAATTCTTCCTTCTATTATCATCATATCTATTTTTCATGATTTGAGCTTCTTTGATATGGGTTTGAATAGTCTTTATCTTTTTTGTTGTTTCCTCCACAATCATTGGTCCCATAATCTTCCTTTCACCAACTTCATCCTAACATGCCGGTGTACGACATCTCTTTCCATAAAATACTCCATACGGTGCCATTTAAATACTTGAATGGAAACTATTATTGTAATAAAAATCTACGAAGGGTAAATATGGATCCCACATACATTGAGAATCAAGTTAGAAAGATCTTAACATGTATTTTAATGTTTGGATTGTCCTTTCTGATGTCCCGTCTGTTTGAGGGTGATAAGTAATACTCTATCGAAGCTTAATATCCAAAGATTTATTAATAATTTTCTAGAATTTTTATGTAAATCGTGGATCACGATCAGACACAATCTAGGGAGGTTCTCCATGACGCCTAAAAACTTTATTAATATAGAGATATACAGGGACATCCGGTAGAAAATCCTCCCTTATAAAGAGGAAATGTGCGGATTTGGTAAGCTGATCAATAATCACCCATATTGAATCATTCTTACTTAGAGTTTTTTGTAATATAGTGACAAAATATATAGTTATGTAATCCCATTTCCTTGTAGAAATAAGGATAGGTTGCATGAATCTTTTAGGATATTGTCTTTAAACCTTCACTTGTTGATATAATAAACATCTTGGTACATAATCAGAAATGTCCCACTTCATGTTGTCCCACAAGAAATTTTTCTTAAAATATCTATACATATTAGTGCTACTAGGGTGTATAAAGAAATTAGAACTATGGGAATCACCCAATAACTCCCTTTTATCTTGAGGAAAAAGGGAACACATAACCTCCTCCCAAATTTCAGAATTCTATCCTCACACACGAAGTCATACAACTCCCCATCATTCAAAGATTTAATTTTATTTTGAATATTATCATCATCAAACCAAGAACTTTTAATTATTTTCAATAAATATGGTTGGGAAACCATTTGAAAAAGTAGTGATATTTTTCCTTAATTAATAATTCCAATATCCATCCTTACTAGATCCATATACACAGGATCCTTGTCAATTAACGTTTTGATTAAAACTCCATGATCCTTCCTGATCAATGCATCATCCACATATTTTTCTTTCCTAGGTGGTAGTGTATGGAACAATCATAATCCTTGATTAGCTCGAGACATCACCTCTACCTCATACTGAGTTCTTTCTATGAGAAGATATATTTTAATCTCTTTTGATCTATATATATCTCACATATTTCTCCATAGAGATAGTGTCTCCATATCTTCAAAGAAAATATTATAGCTTCTAACTCAAGATCATGAGTCAGATAGTTCTATTCATGAGTTTTTAATTACCTTGATGCATAGGCAATAACTCTATCATTCTGCATAAGGACACAACCAAGTCATTTCTTTGATACATCAATATAGACCAGAAATACACCATTTCATGATGGTAGTGTCAGGAATAGAGCATTCAATAATTTCTCATTTAATTATTCAAAACATTATTCACATTCTTTTTTCCAAACAAACTTAACCCCTTTACGAGTAAAATTGGTTAACAAGTTGTCTATTCAGGCGAAGTTCTGAACGAAATGCCCATTATAACATGATAAACCAATAAAACTACATACCTTAGTAATGTTCATTAGGATAGGCCATTATTGAACTTCTTTTTCTTCATAGTATCCACTAAAATTCCATCCTTATAGACAATATGACCCATAAGAGAAACTGGAAGCCGGAATTCACACTTTCTAAACTTCTCATATAATGAATTTCTTATAAGAGTATTCAGAATAATGAGAAAATAATTCTCATGATCTTCATATATTTTGGAGTATACTAACATATCATAAATAAATACCACAACAAAGTCATCAAGATATTCCTTGAAAACTCTATTCATTAGACCCATAAAAATAGAGGGTGAATTAGTCAGTCCAAAAGGCATTATAGTAAACTTGTTATGACCATACCAAGTTCAAAATGCTGTTTTTGGAATATCTTCCTTCCTCACACGCAACTAATAATATCCATATTGAAGGTAAATCTTTGAAAAATATTGGGATCCATGAAGTTAATCAAATGAATCATCAATGAAAGGAAGAAGATAATTTTTCTTTATTTTAATAGCATTGATCTACTTGTTGTTTATGAAAAGCCACATATATCCATCCTTCTTCTTGATGAAAAAATTGGGGCTCCCCATGGAGAAACACTGGGGAAGATAAATCCTTTATCACTCAATTAATCTAGTTTTTTATTCAATTCTACTAACTCTATAGTTTCCATTCTATAAAGAGTCTTTGATATAGTTCTTGACCTAGGAACTAAATAAATAGTGAACTCAAATCCCACTCTGTAGGATGTCTAGGTAAATCCTCTAGAAACACATCAATGTATTCTTTCACAATAGGTACATCCTCAATTTTAATATTTCTTTCCTTACCCATATATATTTTATTCTCATCCTTTACAAGAATTTAATTCAATAGATCTATTGGGGGTGGATCTAGATAAGAATCAAATGATGAGGTTTCATCTCTAAAGATAAGGGATTCTACACCATTATCAAAAATTGTAACCTCCTTCTTCTTAGAATAGATTCTCTCATAATAGTTTGAAATACAGTTCATACCAAGATTTATATCAAATTAAATCTTGGGTATGATGATAAGGTCAAAAAATAAAGTAAGTTTTTGTATCATAATGGAAACTGATTGACACATATTTGTTGCAACGATACTTCCCTTAGTAGTTTTGACTAAAAACTCCTTTATTAAATCAAATCGGAAATGTATAATTTTCTTGGAAAACTCAGAAGATAATAAAGAATGTGATGACCCAGAATCAAATAAACCATTGGCTAAGTTTGATGAAAATATTAAATTACCTTCCACCACATCATTAAGAACTTCAACCTCAGCAGTTGTGATCGCATAAGCTTGATCAAGCTCCCTTGGACTTATCTAGATAATTTTTACTTGATGATTAGAACAATAATTTTCATAATGTACCATCTATTTGAAATTTTATCATTGAACATTGGTGGATTCTTTAATTCCCTTATAATCATGGGATTTTTTCCTTTTCCTCCACACTTGTAACAAACACCCATACCCTTCAGGAAAGTACCATGGTGTTTCTTCCCACAATTATCATAGGATGGATAATCAATTCTTCCCTTCTTACCCTTTTCCTTATTTACTTTTCTAGAGTGTTCAAAAACACTATTATTTTCTTTCATTCCTTTAAAGTCATAAGGCATAGATAAATCTTTTTTTTATTGATAACACATAAGACTATATCTTTGTATGATGACAAACTTCGAGAGACTAGTTCTCTTTGGAGGAATTATTTTAAACAATCAACGAATTGATAAATCTTTATCCTTATATTATGTATGTATTATAAGGAATTCCTTTATAACCTTGTGAATTTATATTCATACTTTGCTACATTCTCATCCAATTTTTTCCTTAGATTTTGAAATTGCCTTACCATACTCGCTTGCTGTTCATGAGGAAATTATTTTTCTAATAATATTTCCTTAAAATATATCCATTCCATATTTTTAATATCTTCCTGATCCTTTATGTTTTGAATAAAAAACCATCGATCAGCATATCCCAATAAATGATATAATTCCATAACAAACTTCTCCCTTTTGTTACATCCCAAAGTGAGAAATATCTTTTCTGAAGAACTTATGCACTGCTCTGCTACAAATGGATTTATAGTCCCATTAAAGGATGGAGGATGTTTTCAAATAAATCAGTCTAACATCTCTCCTCCACATTGTGGATGTAACTCCCGGACCCTAGAAGCCTACAGTTGGTGAATTATTACATAACATTGTAATGATTACAAGGAATGAAGTCCCAAAAGACCGATCAGTTTAGAAATCTTGGAAAATAGATTACATACATGAACATTACATTACACATTAGAAAATAAAACACAACATTAATGATCTTTTGATAATTCCATTAATCCCCTAGATTAACCCTAATTATTAATCATAATACACTTCCTAGAATCCTGGGAAAATAAAACTTAAGAAAGGGATGACCTCAAAATCTCAGTAAGGATAATAATATAGCGAAAACTTTCACAAATAAGCATAAACATTTAAGGAAATGTATAAAAATAAAACAAAATACTTTTAAACTTAAACTTCAGAATAATATGGAAAAGATAAATCAAATAATACTTATCCACATGGATATTATAATAGTTTAATAATCACATGTAATATCAATATATAATTTTATAATTATGGAATGCATAATTCTAAACTTCATAACCACATAGTTAAGGCCTTGTGCCAAGACTACAAATAAGAATTTATTAATTACTTGTGCCGAGACACTAGTTAGCCTCATGAGACCAACCGATTCATTGAGGATCTATAGCGGGCTTCACCCATCACTTACTAAGTCCAATGAATTCCTCATATGAAAAGGTTTAAACATAACATAAACATTCGTATTAAAACTAGAATACGAAATGTCAATACTTTATCCATAAAACATGAATGGTATAAAAATAGAACATCCACAGTCAAACATATCACAAACACTTCAATACAATATGGAATATTTGTATCATAATAAATCAAGCTCGATCAATAATAATATCCTGTAAAGGATGTTGACATAGTTCAAAATAACTAGTAAAAATAATTGAGAGAAATATCCCCTTTTTAATGAAATCATTTAAAAGTCAAATAATTTATAAATGAATTAACTTAAAAGATAGTTTTGAATCAAAGTGTCCCACACCACTTTGAAACTTTTGAAATGAATTAACATTTTAAAACATTCATGTCCATATAAATAAATCCTTAAAACCATTTTGAAATCATGAACATTAATGAGAAAGGATTAGAAGAATAAATATTTAAAACATTTAAAATGATGTTTTAGTAAAAAAGTACCTTAAAAATAATCATTTTGAAAACTCTTTTAAAAAACATGGACATGGATAATAAATATGTCCCAGTAGATACTTACGTAAAAACAACCTCAAATAATAAAGAGATTGTGAAAATAACCCCTACCTTGCACTTTCCTTTGGTCGAAGGTACGTTTAACCTCCTATATAATGACCATAGTATGTTATTAAATTATACCAGAACCACATTCATATTTATTATATCATACATGATTAATTTATGAATTTATACTACCCATTTAATAATTATTTCCATGTTAAATTAACATTTCGGGTAATAATCGCTTTCTTTATCGTACGTGTTTTAACTTATTATTCTTGATCGTATCATTTAGATCATGATTTAAATACTTCAAGAATATAAACCTTGATTTATATATAATATATATTTAGAATATAAATATTTATAATAGATAGATATATGAAATGGAAGGCACCGTTTATGGAGACGGTAGGTCGTACGTATGAATAAACGCTGTTTCTATTTTCATATCATAATGAATGGAAATAAGTGAATAAGATATACGTAAGTACATATATATATCCAGTATCATTATTATGTCATATATTATATACTTATTAATAATATATATTTTTATAATCATCGTTGAATGGTGAACATGGGAATGAATCTCATCGCGTCATGGAGACGGTAATCCATACGCACACACGAGCGACAATATCATTATATTGATGGTGAAATCGTATGTAATTGGATGGAATATAATATATAAATAATAATTAACATGTTATATCTATTATTTACATTATTTATATTCATTATTATACCCATCCAAATAATTAAGTGTTTGAATAACAAACTACACCACGACGTGGAGACGATAAACTGTACGTACGCACGTATGGTGACTTTGTCATTCATGTGATGGATAGAATAATTAAAATGGTTGTACCATTTTTATAATAAAATCAAAATATATATAATATACTAGAGTTATTATTTTAGAATGGAAACAACAAATAAAGAGAAAGTGGAAGAATAAAAGAACTTGAAAGAGGTGATGAAATATTTACCTCTTCTTCGGGTTCTGCCTTTTGATTTGATCAAAAGGGATCCTTAGGATGGATTTATGACCAAAGGAAGGCCTCTAGGATTAAGAGAGGAAATTTGGGAGGAAATTTGGGTAGTTTTTGGCTGATCAAAATGAATTTTGAGTTGTGAAATTAAGATAAGGGGAAATACCCTTTTATAAGAGAGGTGAGGGTCACTTTAAGAAAAGCTTGAAATATTATTTTATAATAAAATAATTTTCAGTTTCTAATGGCTCCAAAATGATTTATTTAGAGGCTAAGGTGTGTATGGGTCAAAAAACTCTCAACCAATAGGTTTTATACAAGTTTAGGTTACCATTTTAACCTTATCATTTATATTTAACTCTTAGTTAAATAGTTTAAATTTTACCGTGTCTTCTTGTATTGTTACACTATATGGTTAATAAACATACTCTAAACTTCCAAGAGAACCTCAAGTGGTTCATTAATTACATATATAATATTATTTATTTCCTTTGGAATAATATTATGTATTTATAAATATTATATCAACCAATAATATAGTATTTGTTTTAAAAATTAATTTATGTCAATTTTGACACTTTGGTATTTTGTTTTTGTAAAGTCATAACAACCTTATCACTTTTAACTCTTCATTAATAAAATAATAATAAATGTCCTAATCTAATCCAAGTGGAAAAAATAGGATCATATTTTATTCCTAAGGTTGTTTTTGGTCGAATTCCACTTATCCAATAGAATTAGGACTTGTGTTAGGGTAATTATAATTTCATTTTTACCCTTAATTACCCTATTTACTTTTAACCGCGGTAAATAAAAGTCAAAAGTTACTATTCACTAAAAATTATTTTTATCTTATTGAACCATATTTTACTTACTGATGTCAATAATTACTCTCGGATTTTTTAAATTCAACTCACAGAAGTGGTAAAATTATGTTTTATTCAAATTTGCAAATCCTCCTAGAAGGTGGGTAAAAAACGATAAAAAGTTCATTAAAATTTTATACATCTAATTTTATTATAAAATGACTCCAATGAATTAAATTGAACTTATATAGGTATCATATATCTATTTTTACTTAAAATAAATTTAAATAAAATTAATAATTATTTAAATAAAAAGTTGTTTTTAAATAATAACGCAGTGTTTTTCACTATTCATCAAAAATTGAAAGTTTTCCAAAAAATACGAAAAATTTACCCTAAGTTAATTTTGATATTCAAAATTAAAAAATTAAGTCCATTTTACCAAATTCAATACATATAATTTGAATTTATTAATTTAAAATTAATTCCCATTGTCAAAACCAAAAAGCGGGTTTAAAAAAAAGTAAAAACTATCAAAAGATTGACACGTGTTTATGTCAAATTTAAATGTGAAATTACTTATAATGACCTAAATTTTATTAAATGATAAAAATATAATCTAATTATACTTCAAAACCATTGAAATTCATAATTTAACACTATAAATGTTTTTGATTAAAAATGTTGTTTTCAATTAAAACATAGTATTTTTCACTATTCAGCATTATAAGAAAGTTATTAGAAAAGTACCAAAAATTTGTCCAAACTAAAATTTTTATGTCCCAATTCTAAATAATAATTTAATTTCATTAAATTGAATATATAAAAGTATCAAATATTTGTTTTAAAATGGATTCGCCATTAAAACACGGTAAAATTACATTTTTTGAAAAATACTTTTTTTATCTAAAAAAATGAAATTGTTCTTATATTATGTTTAATAAATACATAATATGGATGTTAAAAATATATAGAGTATATAAGATCTCAAAATGCAGTTAATACTATTCATAACTGCTTTTTGAACGACTAGTTTGTTAAGTTGTGATGCGCTCGAACTCGGTGTTGCGTGTAGGTCAAGCTATTGAATTACTTTGATGATATAACATACTATAAAATCCTGGGGTGTTACATTCTCCCCTCTTTCAATAAATTTTGTCCTCACAATTTGAAATTGTTATTCAAAAATAAAAGGTTAAAAATAGAAAAATACCTATGTGGAAAACCCATATTGGACATTGGGTTAATTAAATTTAGTCTTAATTACAGGGAAACGAAAATGAAAAAGTCACCATCAAATTATGATCTCGATTAGAAGAAAATTGGTGGAAATTAAAGACACATAATTGGAGAAAAATATAAATATTTATAGGGAGTGATTGAGGTCATCAATCACAAACTTGTGTAAAATTGAGGGCCTCAAAGACATCAATCTAAGATGATGTAAAATATCATCGGTTCAAAAAAACATATGGTATTAGGTTAACACATTTTTGGTTTTAAGATACCTTCCCTAGAGTTTAAGAATTAATTTATTCATAAAATAAGTGGGAATATATATATATATATATACTTGGAAAGTAGAGTTTCATCCTTCAAATAATTCCTACCACACACTCATTTTTTACTCTAAAAATTAATTGAATTCAAAAATATTCTATTTATCCTAATCTTATAGGGTTCCAAAAAAATGAATTTATAATTTATCTGTCATAAAATTTTAAAAAAAACTACATTATAAAAACCAGTACATCACGTAGGCCGGTGGTTGGTGATGCACCCTCGTCGCTCTTCAGTTGCGGGTTGAAGTCTCGCGGCCTTGCCAGACACGACAGGTTGTCGCCCAAACTCCAGGTTGACCTTTTTATGACAATACAAAAATAATCTTAAGAAATTCTTTAACCTTAATTAAGCATCCAATTTCAAATATAATTTATTCCAACCTTTATACTTATCCAAAATAATTCTATCCAAACTCATAGTCCAAAATTTATAAGGAAAGTAAACACAATGAAGATCCTTTTTGCCACATAATAACATGTGAATACCTTCATCATGTATTATTTTAAAACACTATAACACCTTGAATTACCATAAACACTATTAATTACATTCATTCTCCCTTATTCCTTATATAATACTGGATATACTCTCTCTATCCAAAAATGTTTTAAACTCCAACAATGATGGAATATACAAATCATTAATCAATTTAAAGGTAGCCAAGAATATCCAATATAGTTTATCCAAATCAATCATATATTATTCCAAAATCACTACCTTAGTATCAGAACCATATTATGGTTTATCTTTCACTCAACCATATATTTTTCAAAAAAATTAACCTGCTATTGAGTCACTTTTCTTGGTTCCACACAATCTTAAGTCCTTAATGAAATAGTACTGTAGTACAATCCTTATATACTTTATAATTCTTATAACATGTACATCATTAATACAATACTCAAATGACACAATACATTAATAAAAACATAAGAACTATAATCATTCCTCTTCATCTTTGGTAATATCATAACTTGATTATTATCCAATAGCTTCATTGGGGTATAATCTGATGATTTGGACATTGATTCACATAGTGTCCCAACTCCATACCGATGAAGCATTGTACATTTGAAACCGTTTTATTACCCTTGCAATCATGTACTTGGTGTCCTTTTTCTCCATACTTATAACAAACTCCCATTCCCTTAAAGCATTTACCAAGGTGATTCTTTCCACAGTTATCACATATAGGAAAATACTTCTTTCCCCTATTCCCTCTATCCATATTTCTCTCTTCCATCCTTTTCTTCCCTTGATTCCCTTTAAATCCATAGGACTCAGAGAATTATTTACTTATCTTATTAACACATGATACTATTTCTTCATATGATGAGAATATGTGGGAGACTATTTCACTTTTAAATGTTGGATTAATACCATGAAAGATATGATCCTTCTTAATGTTTCAATCATGCGTATTATTGGAATTATCATTCCTTATACTAGGCGTCATTTCTAAACAATGACATACACTAGGTTATTTTATGAATCGAAATGCATAATTCCAAACTTGTAAAATACCTAATGTAAATTGGAAAGATTATGCATAAAATCTATAATCATAAAATGTTTTATTTGAGGAAGTATTTACTCCTAAATACTTCATAATTGATTGTAATGAAAATGTGAATTATCCTAAGCATACCCCCCTGGAGTGTCATAACCAATAGTGAAACAATACCCATTGTCGTGTACCAAGATACCCCGGGTCAAGCCCAAAACTCATTATCGGAGTTTTCACTCCTAGGTATATCTGTGCTAGAGCCGGCTCTACCTGCTCGTATTCAGACAGGGATGCATTGCTTGTAAAATACACAAAATCTCTACATTACCAAAATTCTAGGAAGTTCTTCTATACTAATCTTCAAATTCAATCTTAGGTTAATGTTCTCTAATAGGAGTTAATATAAATCTATTTCTAAGGTTGTTGATAAAATTCATATAATACTAAATGTAATGCCCTGACCCCAGAAACCCAGAGTTGGTGCATTATTACATAACATTGGCATGATTACAAGGAATCAAGTCCTGAAAGAATGATCAGTTTAGCAGTCATGGAAAATAGATTACATACATGAATGTTACATTACACATTAGAAAATAAAACACAACATAAATGATATTTTTAGAACTCCATTAATCCCCTAGCTTAACACTACATGTCAATCATTATACACTTCTTAGAATCCTTTGAAAATAAAACATAAGAAAGGGGTGAGCTAAAACGCTCAGTAAGGATAAAAATATAGTAGAAACTTTCACAAATAAACATAAACATTTAAGGCAAAGTATAAAACTAAAACAAAAGCCTTTTAAACATAAACTTCAACATAATATGGAGAAGATAAATCAAATAATTTCATTTACTTATTCACATGGATATTCTACTAGTCAAATACTCACATGTAATATCAATAACTAATTTCATAATGATGGAATGTATAATGCCAGACTTCATAACCACATAGTCAAGGCCTTGTGCCAAGACTAAAATAAGATTTTTTCAAGGCCTTGTTCCAAGACACTAGTTTTTCTAATGATACCTACCGGTGCATTTAGGAGCTATAGTGGGCTCTACCTGTCACTTACTAAGTGCAATGCATTACTCATATGAAAAGGTTTAAACATAACATAAACATTCATATTAAAACTAGCATACAAAATTTCAATACTTTATCCATAAACCATGAATGGTATAAAAATACCACATCCACAGTCAAACATATCACAAAACTTTCAATACAATATAGAAAATATTTAACATAATAAATCCACCTCGATCAAGAATAATATCCCATAAAGAATGTTGACATAGTTGAAAATGATCAGTAAAAATCTTTGAGAGAAATATCACTTTTTCATAAAATCATTTAAAAGTCATATAATTTATAAAGGAAGTCATTTAAAAGATAGTTTTGAATCAAAGTATCCCAGACCACTTTGAAACTTTTTATATGAATTAACATTTTAAAACATTCATGTCCATATAAATAAATCCTTAAAACCATTTTGAAAACATGGACATTAATGATAAAGGATTAGAAGAATAAATCTTTAAAACATTTAAAATGATGTTTTAGTAAAAAATTACCTTAAAAAAGAATCCATTTGAAAACTCTTTTATGAAACATGGACATGGATAATAAATATGTCCTAGTAGATACTTACATAAAAACAACCTTGGATAATAAAAAGATTGTGAAATTAACCCTTACCTTGCACTTTCCTTTGGTTGAGGGTACATTTAACCTCCTGTATAATGACTATTGTATGTTATTAAATTATACCAGAACCATATTCATATTTATTATATCATAAATGATTAATTTATGACTTTATACTACCCATTTAATAATTATTTCCATGTTAAATTAACATTTCGGGTAATAATCGCTTTCTTTATCATACGTGTTTTAACTTATTATTCTTGATCATATCATTTAAATCATGATTTAAATACTTCAAGAATATAAACATTTATTTATATATCATATATATTTAGAATATAAATATTTATAATTGATAGATATATGAAATGGAAGGCACCGTTTTTGGAGACGGTAGGTCGTACGTTCGCATAAACGCTGTTTCTGTTTTCATATCGTATTGAACAGAAGTAAGTGAATAAGATATATGTAAGTACATACATACATACATATATATATATATCTATTAGAACTATTATTTCATATATTACATACTTATTAATAATATATATTTTTATAATCATCGTTTAATGGTGAACGTGGGAATGAATCTCATCACGTCGTGGAGACGGTAATCCGTACGTACGCACGAGTGACAATATCATTATATTGATGTTAAAATCGAATGTAATTGGATGGTATATAATATATAAAGAATCATTAGAATTTTATATTTATTATTTATATTAGTTATATTCATTATTATACCCATCCAAATAATGAAGTGTTTGAATAACAAACTACACCACGTCGTGGAGACGACAAGCTGTACGTACGCGCGTATGGTGACTTTTTCATTCATGTGATGAATAGAATAATGAATATGGTTGTACCATTTTTATAATAACATCAAAGTATATATAATATACTAGAGTTATTATTTTATAATGGAAACAACAAAGAAATAGTAAGTTTAAGAAGAAAAGAACTTGAAAGAGGTGATGAAATATTTACCTCTTCTTCGGGTTCTTTATTTTGATTTGATCAAAAGGGATCCATAGGTTGGATTTATGACCGAATTAAGGCCTCTAGGATGAAGGGAGTAAAGTTTGGAGGATATATGGGTATGGTATTTCTGAGACAAATGGATTTGGAGGTGTGAAATTCAGATAAGGGTAAGTACCCTTTTATAAGAGAGGTGAGGGTCACTTTAGGAAAAGCTTGAAATATTATTTTATAATAAAATCATTTTAGGTTTATAATGTCTCAAAAATGATTTATTTATCGACTAAGGTAAGTATGGGTCGAAATCCTCTCAACCAATAGGTTTTATATAAGTTTAGGTTACCATTTAAACCTTATCTTTTAGATTTAACTCTTAGTAAAATAGTTTAACTTTTACCTTGTCTTCTTGTATTCTTACACTATATGGTTAATAAAATTACTATAAACTTCCAAGAGAACATCAAGTTGTTCATTAATGACATATATAATATTTTTTAATTCTCTTGGACGAATATTAGGTTTTTATAAATATTATATCAACCAATAATATAGTATTTGTTTTAAAAATTAATTTAGGTCAATTTTGACACTCTTTGGTATTTTGTTTTTGTGAAAGTCATAAAAACCTTATTACTTAGAAACAAATTATCTAATAAACCCTAAAATGTCATATTAACCTATAAAATTAGTGTAATTCATTATAATTCTCAATTTAAATTTATTTGAATATTTATAATATCAATTATTTTAATATTTCATTAATAAGGTAATTACTGCATCATCATTGTGTCATAAATAAATTAAATTATTTAATATATAAAAATAATAAATAAAATGAAATTGTGTAGGAAATATTTTTATCTTTCTAATTAATATTTATAGTCTAATTTATATTGTGTTTATCCTTATATAAAAAATGGTTTATTTATTAATCTTTGAATTTAACACTTTTAACTATTCTTTAATAAAATAATAATAAATGTCCTAATATAATCCAATTTTACCAAATAGGATCATATTTTATTACTAAGGTATTTTTGGTCGAATTACACTTATCCAATTGAATTAGGTCATGCGTTAGGATAATTATAATATCATTGTTACCCTTAATTATCCTATTTACTTTTAACCGTGGTAAATAAAAGTCAAAAGTTACTATTCATAAAAAATTATTTTCATCTTATTAAACCATATTTTACTTACTTATGTCAACTGTATATCTTGTATTTTTGAAATTCAACTCACAGAAGTGGTAAAATTAATTTTTATGCAAATTTGTAAATGCTTCTAGAAGGTGGGTAAAAAACGTTAAAAATTTCAATAAAATTTTATACATCTAATTTTATTATAAAATGACTCCAATGAATTAAATTGAACTTATATAAGTATTATATATCTATTTTTACTTAAAATAAATTTAAATAAAATAAATAATCATTTAAATAAAAAGTCGGGTTTAAATAATAATGCAGTGTTTTTCACTATTTATCAAAAATTGAAAGTTTTTAGAAAAATACCAAAAATTTACCCTAAGATAATTTTGATATTACAAATTCAAAAATGAAGTCCATTTTAGAAAATTAAATACACAGAAGTTTTATTTATTAATTTAAAATTAATTCCTGTTATCAAAACCAAAAATAGGTTTTTAAAAAAGTAAAAACTATCAAATGATTGACATGTCTTTATGTCAAATTTAATTGTAAAATTACTTATAATGATCTAAATTGTTTTAAATGATAAAAATATAATCTAATTATACTTCAAAACCATTCAAATTCACAATTTAACTCTATAAATTATTTTGATTAAAAAAACTGTTTTCAATTAAAACATAGTATTTTTCACTATTCATCAAAATATGAAAGTTATCCGAAAAGTACCAAAAATTTTTCAAAACTAAATTTTTATGTCCTTCTTCTAAAGAATAATTTAATTTCATTAAATTTAATATATAAAAGTGTTAAATATTGGTTTTAAAAAGGGTTCTCCATTAAAAGATGGTAAAATTGCATTTTTTGAAAAATACTTCTTTTATCTGAAAAATGAATTTGTTCTTATATTATGTATAAGAAACACATAATATGGATTCTAAAAATATATTGAGTATATAAGATCTCAAAATATAGTTAATACTATTCATAATCTCTTTTTGAACGGCTTATTTGTTAAGTTGTGATGCATTCGAGCTCGGTATTGCGTGTAGCACAAGCTATTGAATTACTTTGATGTGATAGCGTACTCTAAAATATTGGGGTGTTACAGTGGATCAATATGCTTTATACAGGTAAGGTTATTGTTTATAACCTGAGTCAGTTGTCCTAGTATAGTTATAAGTTTTTTAGCACCAGTCGCAACATCATTATCCAGAATAGGAGGGAAATCCTTATCTGGGATATGCACATTCATGTGGTTTCCATTCCTTCTACTAGGCACCATTTCAAAACAATGTCATACACTAGATTATCTTATAAATCATAATTTATAATATCAATTAAAAAAATACTTAACAGAAATTTAAATCCAATGAATAGCTAATATATTAATCATAAACGTGGTTTCTTTTTTGGAAAAATTTACTTTTAAATCCTTCGTAATGGATTGTAAATAAAATTTGAATTATCCTAAGAATATCCCCCAGGACTGTCAAACCAGGTTAACAGTAAGGCCCGTTGTTGTGTACCAGGTTACCTCGAGTCAAGCCCGAAACACCTTGTCGGAGTTGTTACTCCTAGGTATATCTATTCCAAAACCACATCTACCTATAGTATCCAGAATGGGATGTATTTCTAAGAATATGCTTATAATCTATTCCTTACCAAAATTCTAGGATGTTATTGTATGTTTATCCTCAATGTCTACATTAGGACTTTTTCCCATAATCTATGTTTTCTATATCTAGTCTCCAAGTTTTCTACTAAACTTCCTCTGATACCAACTGTAATGACCCGAGCCCAATTTCCTAGATATGGTGCATTATTTTATTACATTGGTATGATTACAAGGAATTTGTATCCTGAAGTACCGAATAGTTTATTAGTTTTGGAAGACTAGATACATAAAAAGGTTTAACATTACAACTTGAAATGAAATACAATATATCAGATCCATTAGTAACTCCAATAACTCCAAGATTATCCCTAAAATTCATTCATAATACACTTCTTAGAATCCTAGGGAAATATAAAACTTAAGAAAGGGAAGATCTCATATTTTCAGTAAGTACAAATAATAAAATGAAAGTAATCATAAACATAAACACTAGGCATGATGAATAACTAAAAGCACATGCCTCTAAAAATAAACTTGAGAATAATATGGGAATAATAAAAATTGATTAAATAATGCCATAAAATATAACCATGAATATTTTACTAGTTGAATAATCACATGGACTACTAATCTCTAGTTTCACAATGATATAATGCATAATTTCGGGTATCATAATCATACTGTCAAGGCCTCAACCAAGGCACCATACATAATGGGTAAAAAGACAGGATAGTTTGTCTCATGAGACCTATCGATGTATCAAGGGGCTATATCAGGCCCCACCTATAACATAATAAGTCCAATTAATTCCTCATATGAATGGTGATAAACATAAAAAATATGTACGTTAATATTGAACTAATATATGAAATGTAAATAACTTTCCCCCACCATTAAATATAAACACTAACCATATAGAGTAATATCGTGAATGGTATGAATATAGAACATCCAAAGTAAAAATAATCATAAACCATTCAATACAATATGGTAGATGATATCAAAAAATATTAATCCCATAATAATCAACAATAGTGTTGAAATAGATTAAAACACTCATATAAAATCATCGAGTAATTCTTGTGATAAATAATATTTTACTTTTAAAAGAAGATTTATTTTGGGAAAATGTTTTCATTAAACCATAATTGACTTAATTCAGTGTTTTAATAATAAAATTAGTAATTTTATAGAAATAATTGTGGAAAAACATATATTATAGAGTTCATTTCAAAATAGGTAATAATTTGAGAAGTTCTTTTGAAATGTGCTTGTTTATCGGGAAATTGTTTTGAATGATCCTTTTAAAAAACGTAACATCCCATAAAATAAATAAGGATTATGTTTGATAAACTTATATAGAATATTAAAAAATAATTAATTAGGAGTAAAAAAGAACAATTAATAATTTCATTGAGGTATGTAGTGAATAAGAGTAACCCAAAATAAAATTGATGTTCTGGTAGAAAACCCTTACCTTATGTCTGAACATGTTCTACACTTGACCTCAAAATCCTAGATAATAAAATTAAATACATTAATTAATTACTTTATAAACTAATATATATGAATTTTATTTAGAAACTTTTTATTAAGTTCATTTATAGACTTTTTAATGAGTTATAATATACAATTTTATTGCTTGGGAGTGTTTTATTCCTTGGTTTTCATGATCAGTATACTTGTATATGAGTATGGAAGTTCATGTGGAATTGGTATAATTCTCAAGAATTGAACTTATATGATAATAATTAACATAAAAAATATTAAATGGTGATATAATTCATTTGTTTATATGGTACTAGGATGAGTTATTAGGAAGAAAATTAGTGACAATAATTTAGATTATTTTGGCGATATTTCAATAATTACGTACTAGTTTTGTTGTAAAAATTAGTGTTATGTATATATACTAGTTTCAGAACATTAAATAATAAATAATACATATTTTATAATTTATTTAAACATATAAATGGTATCATGACCATCCTTGAAGGAGAAATTGGAGAACGAAGGTTCGTCATCCTTGAAGGTTGTAAATCGGCACCTCCCAGACGATGAATCCATTTTTTTTAATATAAGAGAGAGAGATAGTAGTTTAATAAAGGATATTACATTAAAATGATATAATTAAAGTATAAATATTATACTAGAGTTTTTAGGAACATTTGGATAGAGGAAGTGAGGAGAAGATAAGGAAATAAAATAAATTGAAAATGAAATTAAAAGAAAAAGGAAGAGGGTTTACCTCTCGAAATATCTTCCTTGAGAACCTTCTTAAGGTATGGTATTTTGGTATTTTGAAAATACCAAGATCTCATGGACTTGGGGATATTCTAGGGAAGAGTATTTGGTTAGAAAAATTAGAATATTCAAGGCTTAGTGGAGTGAGGAGAAGAGGGGGTGAGGTGTGGCTTTTATATTGAAGGAGGGGTGATTTTTGAATATCTTATTCATTATTCTATTATTTTTCTAAAGACAAGAAATAGTGTTAATTATTGTGACAAAAAATAGTAATAAGTGCATGTTATTTCAATTCAAGAGTTCTTACTTCATCCATATATCACATATGACTCAATAAATCATGTATTTAGCATTTCTTATTAATTATCATATTTTACCATTCACAAAAAATTCAGGTATTTTAGAAAAATCCCAAAAAACCACCATAATTTTTTTGACATTTATAATTCAAAAATGGACTCCATTCTATCAAAATAATTTTCTAAATATGTGAAATTTAATTTTAAAATAAAATCATTATTAATGTGAAAAATACATATTTTAAATTTAAAACTGAATTTATAATACTTTCAAAAATTAACTAAGGTCTCATAAAACTACCATAAAATCACAGGATAAAAAATATTTAATTCAGATAAATTTTATGAAAATTAATTATATTTTAAATAAATTTAATAATTTAAAATTTTAATTAAATTTTTATTTCTCACAAAAATATCAACACTTAATTATTATTTTTTATAATATTCACTTTTATTTATAAGGTGCATAAATTTTATATCTACTTACATGGATGAAGTTACTCTTTATAAGGGTCATATTACTATTCATAATGGTGCATTACTATTCATAAGGGTCAAGTTATTATTCACAAAAAATGTAAGTTGATCCTATCAGACTCTAAATATCTTACCGATCATAACTGTGTATGTTTGTTTTTCAAAAATCAAGATATAGAAGAGGAAAAATTATGTCTAATGGCTAGTTTATGACTATCTTATATAATAATAAAGTTTTTGTTTCACAGAGGCTCAGTGTTACAAGTGTTCTATCATAAATTTATTTTTAATTCCTTGGGGTGTTGTAGAAATAGTGTCCCATGAATGATAAATATCAATATAACATATTAATAATTTTTAATTGTTTATATTTTAAATCCATCACCATCTTCTTGTCTTTATAGTCAAACTAAATGAATGGTTCCAAAAAATGACACTAATTATATTTTATGATAATAATATTTTATTAAATTACATAAAAATAATAAAAATATTGAAAGGGGAAAATTATGATTCTAAATAGTCTAATATTTCATCCATTTTCAATTTAAGATTAAATTTTAACCATATAAGTAAAATTATAACCCTTTAATATTGAAAAATTCATTACCATAATTAAGTCTAAAATTTGTCAATCTAGGGGTTCAACCAAATGTTATGGTTTGAGATAATATAAAAACCTATATAAAGTTTATTGGGTAATTATATTGACACCATATCATCTTTTTTATAATAAAATTAAATTTAGAGATAATTAACATGATTTATAAAAATATTATATTATAATATTTCATGTATTTTCAAAAACCAAATTAATGATATTTTATAGTAGACGATAATTTATGAAATGATTTAAAATTCATAAAAATATTATATTTTACTAATTGAATGAAATATTTCTGAAAATATCAAACATGTTACATTTATGGGTTATTTTTCCATTTATAGTAACATTCTTTACCCCAAAAGAGTAAAAAACATTGATATCACGGTAATTGTCAAAAGGTTTAACAAGGGTTAAACAAAGAGATAAGTGTGAAAATGTTACTTAAACTTTTCCAAAATTTATTGGATAATAGGTTTAACTCATAATTTTCCTTTATTAAAATATTTCAATATGGATACACTTACATAAACATAAAAGTTAATTTATATTAATTTTATACTTTAAGAAATTTCAAGAATGATCATCCCCTCACTTTTAAAAGGGATCCCAAATTCTCTCCTCTCCATAGTTAAAAAGACATTTTGTTTGGAAAATAACTATAAAAATGACTTCATAAAATTCTTCCCTTTATTATATATGTCATATTTTGGTTATATTTTATCCTTATAGGTCATAAGTTGTAAATAAAAGGATATTTTATGGAGAACATGTATATTTCTTAAACGAGGTTTTTTATTTTATTTCTCTTTACATGTCCATAAAATCTTATTTAACCATTATAAAATAATGAAAACAATATCTTACATATAATTTGATGTTATTACATTTATGGAATAAACTAAATCCATCTTTTTTTCTATAAAATTGTAAACCAAACCATTATTCATATGTGTGGTGGATAACTACTATGTGAACTGATGTTATTCGTTTTCCATCACAGTAACTCATTGATAATTAAAATTATAGATTTAATATATATATATATATATATATATATATATATTATTCACTACATAATTATAATTCTAAAAATACAGGATATAATCTATTTTCTTACATTTCCATACATTGAAAAACAATAATATCCTTCACGCGTACATGTGGATTACCACCTCCACAAAGATATTGATTCATTATTCTTTACCAAATCATATGAATGGTATATATAAGAGTATTTAAGGAAATAATATAATATTTATTATATAATAATCATTATTCAATGTTAAAATAATACTTACATTCTTTCCACCATGATGGTTGAAAATGGAAATGTTACTCATGTGTACTTACATTTACTGTCTCCATGACTATAATGTATTTAATTTTTCATAACCAAATTTCAATGTTGGTATTAAATTTATAATTTATGTATTAAAAATAAAATTATTTCATGATTATTATTTTATTTATGATGAAGAAATTACCCCTTTTACCATTTTCAACTCACTAAAGTTGTTTTGAAATTATGAATTGAACATCCTCAACACACCCCACCTAGAAATAATCGATTATGTGATTAAATATGTCATTAATTTAAATGAAATACATGGTATTGGAGGGTTAACTCTTATAAAAGGTTATAAATAAATAAAAAAAATTTATATAAGTTTATTATATAAGTGTTAAGGCACATACACATCAATTCTGGACTTGAGGTAAGGGACTTTGTCTCATTTTGGCTTCATTAAATCATATTTTAATCTTATATACCTAATGTTTTTATATCGTGTATATAATTCAAAATTTTCATGATATATAATTAATACATCATAATTAATACAATTTTAAGTTACATTTCTTGTTAAATTTTCCAAGGGGTTATGATTGGGAAGTTGTCAAAGCAGTATGAGATATCCTAACACAATTTTCTTTGATTAGATTATATCACTTCCTCATTAATTATATTATATCAATATTATGTGTGAAATATTTTTTTTTGATTTTTTTGATTTATTTTTCTTTTTTATATGTATTTATATTTTTTTACATATAATCACATTATCGATTAATTTTGAATTCAATGATATAATCTTTTTAGGGGTTATTCATCTAAAATTTTCATTCTTTGGGGCATGTGTTTATGTTATGAACATATATTATTTAATGAGGTTTATATGCTTCAAATTTTACATTTTATATCATTATTATCATTATATTCATGATAATTAAAGATTAATTTCATGTTATTCCTTCATGTGGCTTACTATTCCAAAGTTACCAAAGTGGTAAAGGATTTATGTTTCAATCCCATTTTAATGAGGATTTTATTCTTAAATTTACATTCAGAAATTAAATTATATTTATTTTATAAACCTATTTTATTTTTATTATAATCTAGTTATTTATATAATTTTAATGTTTTAGTACTATTTTCTCTCTCTTTAGTATACTAAATTCTTCAGATTTTTTTTAAAAAGTCCAACTTATTTATCCCCTTTCTGTCTGAAAACCTTTTTATTTTATATAATTTTTTCTAAAATTGTTTAAATATTTTAATGTGTATTCTAAAATTATTTTTTGAAGTCATTTTTATGAATGTGTGACTTTTTACAAAAAAATATAAAAAGAATATTCTTTTCATTTTTTGAATGAGGTGCCTCTCAGTGAAGGTGTGAAAATAATATTTATTTTAATGATTAAAACATGAATTTAATTTACCACTATCATGAACAATTAATTATTTAAAGATTACTTTTCATATTTCCAATGTTATTTTAAATGACAATTTTCTTATTAATATTCTAGAAATTCTTAGTTTTTAAAATTGATTTACAAAGTTGATAGGTATTTTCTAAAAGAATGTTTTCAGTGATCTTTATATGGTATTTATATTCATAAATGACAATAAACCTCTATTTTAATTATGAAACACAAAGGATATATTAAAATGAAACCATCCATATACTTTATATATATGTATTATTATTTTTCAAGGATATTTTCATGAAACTCATTTAATTTTCACAGGTAAATCAAGTTATAAAAAACACAAGTTGTTATTAAATTATTGATGAAAAAAATAAATTCTTCCATGTGTTATATTCAGGTATGATACTTTTAAATTATCAATGATGATGGGTGATAATAATATACAATATATGAATAGTGATCCTAATATAGCTTTCATGATGGGTGAGATAAATATAAATTATATGATTGGTGGCCCTGATATAGATCTCCAATGCATTGGGTAATGTTCTTTGTCTTTAAGGGCTATAAGAAGGGAGTTAAAAGGGGAGGTTTATCTTATGGATTTAACTGGGATAAATTTATTTATAACATGGGTATGAATATAATTTTATAAGATACTAACATGTTTTATTTTTTCATTTTATGTGTATTTGATATTTTCTTAGATCAAGATTTACACCACGTAGCTCATGATTATTTATTCATATGATTCTTTCTATTTTCAAATATCTATTCCATGTTTCAATATTAATTATATTGGCATTTATTAGTATAAATTATCTTATGATATGTTCATTTACTTTGATTCTATCATCATACCCTTATGCTCATCATATTCTCACAGATGACATTCAATTGGTAATACTTATGTTTACCCTTACTGAGAATTTGATCTAACACTTCTTATGTTTCATTTTCCATGGGTAAATAAGACTAATGTTAAAATATCTTTTTCTAGAAATGTTTCATGTTTAGATAATTTTATGGGTGATTTTGAAGTCTAATTTTGAAAATATAAAAGTTGGGTATAGTTAAAAAAATATCACTTGAGGACATGAATATTATTATGTAAAAGTTATTCATAATTATCAACTACTCTAAACCAAAAAGTTCCCTGGGTATATAATTGAATAAATATTTCATTTTTGATGTTTTATGTTTTTTATGGATAAAATTGGTTCATGTTAATTTGTATCAAAGATTGAAATGTAAATATTATGTTTTTATCAATAGATCTTTGAGTGTGGGTTTGGTTATGTTATAGTTTGTATCAGTGAAGGGTTTAGAAAACATTGTAGACTATCATGATTTAATGTGTGGTTATCATAAGAGATATGGATACCATAATAAGTTTATAATTTTAAGGTTAATAATAATTTTAATGTCTTAGACACCACTTCTGAGGTTTTAAGTGATTGTATTTTGAGGGTATTAATGGTATTTTGGGAAACGTTTTTATTGGTTTGAGGGTTTAATGTGAAGGATTATTTTGGAATAATTTAATTAAAATTTTGGGGATATATGCTAAAAATTATTAGATAACCTTTTAGGTCAATTTTTTTTTAATTTTGTGCTTATTGAGGTTATTTTATTTATAAAGTTATTTATTTATAGAATAATTCACATTGAACCTTTACTGTTATTGTTGATTTTTTTTGATATTAATATATTATTTATTCATATTAAGGTTTATACATTTTTTATATATTCTTATATTGTGGTAACTATTTCATTTTTGGATAATATCTAAAGATGGGAGGAATATATTGTTACCATTTTGTGGATTATGTGATCCATTAGAAGTTAATTTTAGTGCTTCAGGTAAGAAAAAATCTTATTGAATACTCATCATTTGGAGAAAAAGAAGATATTATATTGGAAATTAATTAAAGGATGAAATTATAATTTTCAAGTAACTATATTTCCTTTTTTTATTAATCTTGGTGGTAATGTGATTATTTAAACTTTGGGAAAAAGGACCCTGAAATAAAAATGTAATCATATTATATTCAATTCTGATAAGATTATGTGATTTTTCCCAACACATTAATTTATAGTTTTGTGGTTATTCTTATTCTTATGATCATTTTATTTCTTGTTATCAATTTTTTATCACTATCCTTCATTATTTATATATTTTATTTTTCCACCATGTCTAGTTTTCCACTTCCCACTAATGTTCCACTATTTGGAAACCTAGTTTTTATTTTTCCAGATGACCTTATTATTTCCCATTTTCTCTTTTCAAAAGAAAGTTTTATAAACCATTTTTAAAATATTTTTTTAAAAAAAATATATTTTTAAATTTCAAACCATTAATTACTAATATCCATTTCAAATTGTGATGATGAAATTATTAAAGAGGAGATAATGTAATACCCTATTATTTTAAAATAACACTATATTTTATAGCATATAAAACATGCAACAATGAGCTTAATCGAACCCTAAAATATTATTATGTTAATTTTATAGTAATAACCTAGCCATTAAATTGGTAGTAATGAATAGGATAAATCATATTATGAAATATATATAAATACCCTACTTAATAAAAATATACTGATGAATTTTTAGGAAATAAGCACTAAATTTTTGTTAGAGATTTTATTCTTCAAATATATGTTTTCATTAAAAATGGGTTTATTACATTTTTATAGATAAAATTATAATTAATTTCTATACCTTTTAGATATTTTGTTTGATAAAAAATATACCATTTTTGAAATCATCATATCAAAATTATCTTTGGGTTAAATTTTGGATTTTTTTGAAAGGATTGGGTTTTTAGTGAAAAGTGGAAATTACCGATTTTTGTAAAGCTATAATTTCTTTTCATTACATAAATTAATTTAAAACTCTCATTTGATATTAAAATAAAATAAATCTACTTAAATTATTAATAATATAATTAATTGCATTATATTCTTCATTATATTTAATTTCGGTATAATTTAATTTTTAAGAATAAAAACAAATTTATCTAATGATTGTTTTTCATTGTGATTTGTACTTTTATCTCAAATTAATTTTTGAAAATTATAAAAATTTAATCTTGAATAATTGATTCCATATTTGGAATCATGAGGTCAAAATTTGGTTAATATTACCCTTTTATTTTTTGCCATTATGAATAGTAACCATGGTAAATTTTTTTTCCACAATAAAGGAAAAATAGGTTAATTAATGTTAAAACCAACATGATAAAGAATAAAATTAATTCTAACACTTGAATTTATTTCATTTCATGAGTCCATTTCATCCATAATCATCCAAAATTCTAAAATATGACTTTTACAATTTAACATTTATTTTTACCTTTATAATTTTTTATGTAAAGGATAAATTAGAAAGAGTTATTATCTTGATTTTAATATTTTTAATATTTTGTGAAAGGGAGAAAAACAAATTATAAAATACTAGAACCCACACACCTGATTCTGGTGCTAAAATTGTAAAATTTATATTTCTTAATTTTATGTTGATAATTTTGACCCATTTTTTCATCCTAACCATACAATATTAGAAGGAAAAATTGAATCACTTATAATATCAATGACCTTTCCGGTTTAGAGTTTTAGAGAATAAGGATAAAATCCTACATAAATAATACCCATATTGTTAAATTAGAATTTCAACCACTTAACCCTGTTTTTCTTATTTCAAATTAAGCCATCATCATCCATTTGAAATTCCTTTTAGACATAATTTGTTCAACCTTATTCTCTATTACCTAGGGAAATGTAAAAAAAAGAAGGGTGAACTCAAATGATCATTAAGGAAAAACATAAGCATTAAAAAATGAATGTCATCAATGAGTATAAGAAGTTTAAAGGGGTATGATGACATAATAAAATTTCATGCCAATAAAATAAGAATATTCATACCCATCAATACTTGGATCATCAAACATGAAAACATGGCATAAGACTTTAACCGTCACAAACCAGATCTTGTCACCATCAAAACTGGAACCCGACCCAGCCCGTGGTAAGGCCCGAAGGGCGTTCCTGATCCCTAAGGGCTGGAAAAAGTTTCCTGGTATGATAAACTAAAAATTGGGAACGATTTACTCAAGTTTATAAACATTAAACAACAAACAAATTCAGCATGAAAAATCTAGATTTTTCGAAACAAACCATATTTTACAGAAAACCAGAATTGAATTACATAGTTTAAAACAATTATAAAAGACTAAAAAAACTATATAAACCCACAATGGACAGCCCAAGAACCATCCTAATGGCAAGAGGAACCTCCCTCAAGCCATCTCCACAAGACAACACCATAAAGGACCTGCTAGAATCCCCAACCAAAAAAACTAAAAACTGTACCCAAACCTGTGACAAAAATAAGAAAGTCTACTTACACCAAAAGGTGTAAGCAGGGTTTGAGACAAATCCCTATAGAATACCACCACTAAGAGATTCCATGTGAAAAACATTCAAAGATGAAAAGCTTGGAATTTTTCATAAATAGGAAATGCTAGTTACAATTTCTAAAAGATGAAACTTTAAATAAAATCAGTTTTCAAGTGGGATAATTTAAAGAATCAACAATTTTAAAATAAATTACAAAGGTAATGAATTTTCCAGACAATATACCATATGCTGATGGTATGTATAAATCATCTAATGAGCACATGTAATAGGAAATAACCCATAGAAACTAGCTCACTGTGGGTCTCAGGTACCTCATATCTCAGTGAAAGTAACCATCATAAATATTCATTCTCGTGCACGATCCACTAGTAGGGAACATAACCATAACCTAGTGTTCCCCAATCATCATAATAATAGTTTATTTAGTGTTGTAAGTGTCAATCTTACTATGTGAAACTAAGGCCAAACCCCACAGGATCACAAGCATACAAGTACACGTCCACTCACCTAGATACCCGAGTTTCCCTCTTGTTCTCAAACAAGTTGAACAAGACAAAAAATATAATTTTCCTATGAAAATATCTCTTCCACATCACAAATTCACCAAAAATTCCTCATGTACATCACACAAGTCACAAAATACACTTTTTCATTCAAATTGATTTTGAAATTAAACTCACACCAAAATAGACCACAACACATTTTGCACGTCTTTCACAATTCAAGAAATCCATTAAAAATTTTATAAAATATTTTCCAATATGAGAAACATCACATAACATCCCAATCACATGTTACATAATACCCTCTTCATAAAAAAAGTCCATTTTTCACATCACACTCACACAAAACAACCCAAAAATATGTTTCGCACCCACATCACAATTTCATAAATCACCTCGACAAATTACAAAACATTACCAAAACGTTTGACATAAAAACTAACCACTTTATGTTTTAAAAACTTATTTTAAAAAAATACTACCACCAAAATAGTACATAAGAAACCATTTCACACTTTGTGTAACTAGTTAAATCATTTACAATTTTCATAAAACCAACACAAGGGGTATAACTATGTTTTTCCCAAAAAACCCAATTCCAAATCCTCTTTCAAAGGAAAAATCACACCAATACCAATCCAAAATATAATTTTCAGCCATATAAATATTTATTTAACCACTCTAAAGTATTATAAAATCGCCTCAAATAATACCACAAAATATGCACATGAAAAACACACATTTTCATAAAACGCTTTCAAGAGGCATTACATGGTTTCACACATAAAACCCATTAAAAGACCATATTTTAAACCCAAATTCACAAAAATATCCAACCAAATCAGATTTGGAATCCCAAAAAGAATTATTACACCAATTTCATATGTTATAAAACACACCCATACAATACCCCAAGGGTTACACATGAAAACACCTAATTTCAAGCTAAAATGAAACTATAAAATTTAATTCTTAACCAAATCCATCATAAATAGTTTTCGCACCACACACAACATATGAGGAAGATATAAAATAAGCAATTCTAGAAAAATAACTCATCTATAAATGATTACACATGGAATCACCTACTGAAAGTGTCGAAACCCTCAAATATTGGTGTGAAACATCAACCGCACCACCGCCGCACCTCGAGGAAGTGAAAAAAAACCTAAAACCTCAATATTTCACCCAAAATACTGGAAGTTAGACCCTAGGAATAAAACCTAACTTCTGGACATTTTATAACTCAAGAAAAGGTGGAGGAAACCCTAAGTAAATGGAAGAAATCAAAGATAGAAAGACTGAATTACAGAAATCTTGAAGAAATTGCCCTAAATCCAACAAAATATGAATCTCCAAGTAACCAAAACTAGTATGGAGGCTCAAATGAGTAATATTAGGTCATTTGTGGACTGAAATGGGGGAAAAATAGTGAAAATTGAGGGAGTAATGAAATAATCATTTTACCTCTTCAAATCTGGTAGATTTGAGAAATATTTCGAAAGATCTCTTTAATACGTGGGGGCTATGAGCTCCAAATAGGAAAAATATCTAATGGTGTTGAGCCTCAGGTGTTTTTATTTGAGTGGGAGGTGAAATCACTGATGAAAATTAAAACAGGAATGAGATATTTAAAAATTAAAAAAATAATTTAAAGCAGAAAATGGGTTTACGGGAAGGCCCAATACCTTAATAAAAAACCCAAATCCATCATGATTATAGATTATTATGTGGTCCAAATAGATATGGTGACTTTAATATACTAGGGTATTCCAATTTTAAAGTGTAATGAGTGTAAAATGTTGAAAAATGAAGGAGTTATAAAAGAAACAAAAATTATTTTTAAATCTAGAAATGGGCTCCCAGTTTGGCCCAAATTTTGAAAAACAATCATTTCCAAAAAAATTCATGGGAAACCCCCAAAACAAAGAAATAATGGAACTTAAATAAAAAATTCCTTTTAAATAAGTCTTTTATGTGACAATTATCCCCACTATAAAGATTTTCTCCCCCGAAAATTCACAGTAAGGCCAAAAGAAGAAAACCAAACCCAACCGATAAACCAAGATGTACTTATTTTCAAAGCTTCGCCCCCAAGGGACAAAACAACTCCAGTGATCAATTAAGGAAAGATTAATCTCACAAAAAAACTTTCAACACTTTCTTGAAATGATCAAGAACATTCAGACTTTATCCCAAAAGAAAAATCCTCAAACACTATCTGAACAATACTCAAGAAATTCACCCAAAAAAACAACAACATCAAACAAGGTTACACTAACATTAATTTAACTAAACCATTGGGTGCTCTACAATCCCATCATTTAATCAAGGAAGATGTTTATATCTAGATAGCTCTGAATGATAATACCTATCGTCAAGCCAAGACCAAGGAGAAATCTGAGTTACTAGTATGGGGGGTCACAAATAGGCCCCCCCATAAGAGACAACTTAAATTTTCCCAAGATAGGATCAGGACACTAACAGGGGGAAGTCCGAACAGGCTCCCCAATTAAATGGGTAGATTTCCATTCAAAATTTCTGAAGGAACATACCTAATAATCAAAGTTGGTCTCCCTACCATATGAACCTACCATCTTAACTGACTAGCACAACTGACACAAAACGACCCAAAAATTTAAAGAGTTAGGATTGTCGCATGGTCAATCTGCACAGTTTGGGAAACCGTGTGCTAACTGTGCGGATCCTTCTACTTGCATGGTTTCCTAGGGAACAATCACTACAGACCATGAACAAAATGTACACTCAACATACCTATCCAAACTCCAAAACTTTCTCCAAAAACCCATTCGAAACAAAAGGGGGAAAGTGTGAGCTCAGGATACAACATGGAAACGAGGTCCCCCACCTCTACCACCAAACGATAAAAACTGGAACAAGATGGTGACACCAGAGGTTTAAACTATTCCCATCTTTCATGCTGAGGACATGAATTTGTACAAGGGTTTGAATGACCTTGGGATTTCCCCTGACTACAGACCAACTTCACTCCGAGACCTATGGATGGAGCTCAAATTATTGAAGCATATTCAACCTTGTAGTTAGTATTTGGAAACCCCCTGAACGGAACTTCTTCTTCCACTGATACAAAAAAACTACACTGAAACCCATGATGGGTTTACTAAGACATAAAACATTCCAAAACTCACCTTACCAAAACCGGACATTTCACTGAATCAAGTGATTCAAAGATACACACACATCACCCCTTGTTTCCTAGGATGAGAAACAGAAAGAGGAAAGAATATATAGAAACACCTTCCTCCAAAAAAATGATGTCAGGATCTCCCGAGAGGAGACAAAATTATGAAAAAATTAAGACTCACAAAAGATTGTAAAAAATCACCTTTACAATCAACTGAGCATGTGACATCACAATGTGTCACTAAACATGACCAATGATACTGATAGAAATAATACATAGAAGGGGACCTTATACAACGTCCCCAAACATCACAGGATTCCAGAAAGTGGCCATAACAGCCTGTCATGACCAGGTTTCCCCCACTAGTGGTTGAATGTGAACTCCTGATTTGAAGAGACTTCGAAGAACCAAGAGGTCCTCTTAGTCACTTTCCAGGAATTCATTCACACCAACAACCCCAGAGCACTTCCACCTTCGATGAATCAAGTATCTTAAGAAACTAAGGCCTCATTCAACCTTCCATGAGCACTATTCCTCTATAAGAGGATTCATTAAACCAAGAAAAAAATGGTGTAGAATCAATATACAGATCTTGAGAAAAAAGATTCCTTATATTGATCGATTGGGGGATTTTCAAATGGAGAAAAAATCCAGGTTTCACTTAAGTCGTGAACTAACCCTTAATGGGGGCATACCTCATCCAAATAAATAACCCAAGGACCCAACCAAGCTGGTCCATTGGTAAAGATGTACCACAACCAGATCTAAACATATGAGGGGAACCACCATAAAGGTTTCTCAGAACACTTCTTAGGAGATACCACTAATCGGCCCTTCAACCCAACTTACCGACCAAACACAATCCCAAAACACCATTAAAACAAGAGGGGTTCTTGGACTCAAAACATCCCACAACATCAACATTTCCAAAAAATGTAATACACACCAGTCCAAATCATTCATCAAGAAATCATGTTTTCCTTTAAAAACATTTCTTTGAAAACAAATGCTTCAACGGTTAGCGTATCCACAAATGGTACCCCATGGGCCTCACACATGCATGTTTCTATGCCATAATGGGCACCCTCCTCATATCCCTCCTGACACTCACCGATTAGTTCCATTAACCATTAATAATTCCCTAGAACCCCATTCATGTGGTCTCCCAAAGAGATACCAAAGGTTATGTCACGACCTGCCTTCACCAAGATGAGATAAGGGACAGTAGATTGCCATACCCTTCCTTCTTCAAGTTGAAGGAGAGATAATGACCCCAGAGACCCGCCTTCAATAGGTCTCGGAGTGGCAACTAGCACCAAGGGTATTGAATCCCACACAAGATGGAAGGAATTACCCTTTTTATTTATTAGGATTGGGAGATAAGGTAGTAAATCCCAACAACACCAAAACTGTAGGTAAAAGTAAAGCCAAATAAAACCATACCCATATGCATGTTACAAAGTAAATTCCACAAAGTACAAGGAGACTACAAAGGTAAAGTACCAAAGAAAAGAAAAACAACAATTGAAACTGTTCCAATGTCCGAGCTAGTACGACCTTGCATGATCCTTGAAGTACTCCTAGAAAAATGAAAGCAGTTTTATATACATAGGGTGAGCATACAAGTATACTCAGTAAGGAAAACCAAAGACTCTCGTGCACAAGTAGGGAGGCATTATAATGCCCTGTGAGAAAAGAGATAACCAAAGCGCCTAGCAAGGAAAACTATCCACCCAAGCCTCAACAAGGCACACTCCCCAAATAACGCAAGTCAAGCAATGTATAGTAATAACAAATCGATATTTTGGGTACCCTGCGCCACTTTCCCACAAGTTATTGAATACATCCTATGCATCAAACCAATCCCGCCATTCTCACTGTAGTCCCACTACCACACCCCGCCCGCACACACCTGTGCTACACCCACACATCTCGCCCACAAACACCTCGGCCAAAATCACCATCCCGCCCGCAAACATCTGGGCCACAACAACTACTACCACACCCGAAGACACTTGGGCCTCGTCCTGAAGATTCTGGGGAAACAATCCTCCTGCACACAACTAGGCCAACCACCACAACTACCCTGCCCGAAGAATCCTGGGCTATAATGGACCTTAGGCCATCACAGCCTGCCTGAAGAGTCTTGGGCTATTCGGTAAAGGGATCATAATAGGAGATAATAACTAGCCACTCATAGGATTGTTGGAAAAAACAACCTCCCCCATGAAATGGGGGTGTTCGGCACTAAGTGCTCAACTTGGGTGGGGCGCGAATAAGAAACATAAAAACTACAGATATATGTATAAGTAACAAGCAGTCATTCCAACCTAGAGTTTCCAAATCCAAACTAAGAACAAAACCCTTGTTACTATTAATTCATAAAATGAGGCACAACACTCATGACCAAGTCACAACTCATTCCCAAAACCAATTACCCATTTAACACATTCTTGGTTTCATGTTCAAGTGATCCCATTTATGTAAATCCTGTAATACTGGGAAACTAACAGGAATAACCACAAGCTAGATAAAGAGAAACATACAAACATCAATTTAAGCATTCACACCTGGTTCTCTTATAAAGTCACAACAACAAAGGGATCAGTGAGATCCCTTAAAGTACTGGAACCAAACCAAGCTTCGAGATACAGCCCCACATGGCTTTAGATTCACAACCAACAACTGCTCCACAACAGAGGATCCCATCCTCACTCACATCACTCCATAAGCATTAAACAGTACAACACACCTACTACCAAAACACAGTAGGGAAACTTCCAGGTTCAAGCACTTCATTTACTAAGTTTTCTTCTTTCTGTTTAGTTAACCAGGGTGATCACACAAGGTTTGTTGTTCACTGAACATTCATTTAATTGTCCATGTTTACGTAATTAACCAATTCCCGTTTTGGAGCCATTCAATTTCCATAGAGGACAAGGGTTCATTAGCGCAGAAGGAAAGACCACCAACGACCATGATTTTCAGTGAGCATAGCCCATACAGTTCACAACAAATAGAAATTTTAAAAGAGTACAGCAGAATTTCCAAACACACCCCATAATTATTTAACAGTCTGTTTATTATATTTTTTAAGGTCTGGTTTCATCCATCCCCATAGAAACAGTAGCGTACCCACCCCGCATGATACATAGTAAGGAGAGACGATGGAAAATAACTTCCTGGATGATCAAGAATCGAATATCTTCTCCACGCACCAAGAACGGGGGATAAGCGATTTGTAGGGGAGGAACGTTGGGGACTCCAAGGGTGAGAAAAAAGGCTTCGGTATAGGCGCACCACTTGCTTTAGGAAGGGGAACTCCAAACACACCAGGAAGAAAGGAGAGGAAAAGAGGAGGAAGAAGAAGAAATTCCCGTGCGATATAAGGATGAGATCCGGTTGTCACGGGATATGGAATTTTGAACGGCTATAAGGTCGGATCATGGTTTCACCATGCGGTTAGGTGGATACACACGACTGAATTAATTGTTATTTAATAACTCCCATCAGGAAAAAGGGGTTAACAGCTGTGACATTACAGGATTTTATATAAACAGAGGGGAAACGTTACGCAGACACACAACTGGGTCCGTTGAGGGTTGCCCCACTCATAGGAATTCAAATATTGATTATGGGGTTAAAAATGGCCTTGAAACACTTTCCCAAAAGGTAAAAAGGGTTTAAAAGTGGAGTTATGGGAAAATTTGTAGAATAAAAACTCAACAAGGTTGTGTGACACCGATCGGTCACACCGATCGGAGACACACCGATCTGTGACACACCGATTGGCTACACACTGATCGGTCACACTGATCGGCAACACACCGATCGGTCGCATCGATTGGAAACACACAGATCGGTCGCACCGATCGGTACACACCGATCGGTCTCATCGATCGACAACACACCGATCGGTCACACCGATCAGCGACACACCGATCAGTCGCACCGATCGGCGACACACCGATTGGTTGCACCGAACGATAACACACCGGTCGGTCGCATCGGTCGATCACACATGGAAATGATGCACTACCAATGAGGAGCCACCCTTAGGATCTGGAATTTGGAAAAGGGATATGCCATGAGGTTCTGGGCCATTACATCAGATACCTCTGAAACTATTCTCGCCCTCGAGAATCAAAACTAGACCCGAAGGAAACAGGGGGTCCGAACAACGACCTTGAAAGATACCTCTCAGGAGTGAACCTATCCAACATATAGGAACACCTCCCCCTTAAGCAGCCATGTAACATTAAAGGGTCAAGCTATCCATTCATATGGGTTATAGGGTTTCTTCTTCCATGTCAAGATACTATTCACTTTGGGCGGCACTGAATCACCCACACGAGTTTAATCACATCCATCTTAATGAATCTTGATTATAGATCAGGTCCTCCGCTCTCCATAGTCCGGACTCTTCACACACATCCACAGAATAAGGAAAAACTACATGTTCCATAGTTAACAAGGTAAAGCGTTCCATCACCACAAATATAAACAAAACTCAAAACAGCTCTGCGTACTGGGTGCGCATCTGCGTCTCCCATTCCCAGGTACTTTCCTCGAGCCTGCCATGCCTCCAAAACACACGAACCAAAGGAATGGTCCGTCCACGGAACACCTTCTCATCACGATGCTCGATCCTCAGTGGTCTTTCCACAAAAGTCACGTCGTCCTCGACATCCAGCTTTCCCCAGTCGAGGACGTGTGAAACATCGTGTAGATACCGTCAAAGTTGCGACACATGGAAGACATCATGTATTCTCAGTAGCGGTGGTGGTAGTGCTAGCTAATAAGCCACTTCTCCGACCCTCCGCAAAACCTCGAAGGGTTCGATGAACCTTGGAGAAAGCTTACTCCCCCTGCCAAACCTCTGTTGTCCACATCGAGGGGAGACCTTCGAGAATATGTTGTCCCCGACCTCAAACTATAAGGGTCTCCTCCTATTATCAGCATATGACTTCTGTCGGTTTTGAGCCACCTTCATTCTCTCCCGTATAATCTGAACCTTCTCTATCGTGCTCTTCACCACTTCTGGGCCAAGAACACCTATTTCCCCTACCTCGGTCCATCACACGGGTGAGCGACATGGCCTTCCATACAAGGCTTCAAATGGAGCCATGCCAATGGTAGGGTGATAGCTATTATTGTAGGAAAACTCTACTAGAGGCAAGTGTTGCACCCATGATCCCCCAAAATTCAGAATACATGATCGTAGCATATCCTTCAACATTTGGATGGTGCACTCTGTCATTCCATCTGTCTAGGGATGGAAAGCAGTGCTAAGACGTAGCTGGGTTCCAAAAGCATGCTGCAATCCCCTACAGACTCATGAGATAAAACGTTCATCCCTATCCGAGACTATGGACCTAATAACTCCATGAAATCACACCACCTCATCCATGTACCTCCATGCTAAGGCATCCACTACACCCGACTCCTTGATCACCAAAATGTGAGCCGATTTCATCAACCGGTCCACCACTACCCCAGATAGCATTGCAACCTTCTTGGAACTTGGGTAGCCCTATGACTAAATCTATCGAGATGTCATCCCACTTCTACTCGGGGACATCTAAAGGTTGTAACAGACCACCTAGAACATGATGTTTAGCCTTCACCTGCTGACACACGAGGCACTTTGCAATGAACTCTGCCACCACCCACTTTACCCCGGGCCACCAAAAATGACTCCTCAGACCCTAGTACATCTTGGAAACTCCCGGGTGCACTGCTAAGGGTGAGTTGTGGAACTCACCAAGAACCCTTTCGTGCATCACCTCTAGAACAATCAACTTCCCTTTGAAAAGAATCTGATTCTGACCATCCTCCGTCCACCCTTCCAGAGCATCGCCTTGGTTAACCTAGTCACGCATCACTTCACTCTCTATTTCTCCCCACTGAGACTCCTCCACATGCTATAGTAGAGAAGACTACACTGTCATCTGATACAGGCAACCTCTACCACCATCCATCATCGCATCCAGGTGTAAGGCATTCAACTCATCCATCGCCTTCCAAGCATCTGCCGACTCTCGAACTGCATCCTTCTGCGACTTCCTGCTCAAGGCATCAACCACCACATTCCCTTTTCTTGAGGTGTAAGAAATCTCGAAGTTGTAGTCCTGAAGGAACTCCATCCACCTTCACTTCTATAAGTTCAGGTACCACTGGGAGAAGACATACTTAAAGCTTTTGTGATCCGTGAAGACCACGAAGCACTCCCCAATAAGGTAATTCCACCAAAAATTTAGTGCGAAAATGACCACCACAAGCTCCAGATCATGGGTGGCATAATTTCTCTCAAGGGGGCGTAACTGTCTAGACCCATAAGAGATCACCCCTTGTCTTTGCATCAGCACACACCCAAGGTCTTGTCCTGAAGCATCACAAAACACCTCATGCGCCTCCACTTCTTCCGGAAATCTTAGCACTGGGGAACTTACCAACTTTTCCTTCAGATAGCTGAAGGCTGCTTCACACTGCCCATTCCACATGAAAGTCTGACCCTTCTTGGTCAAAGCTGTCAAAGGTGCTGCAACTCGGGAGAATTTGGGCACGAACCTCCGATAGTAACCTTCCAGTCCAAGGAAACTACGAACCTCTTCCATGTTATTGGGTGCTGCCCAAGAAACAACCGCCTCAACCTTCGATGGGTCCACCATTATTCCCTGCTCGGACACCACGCGACCAAGGAAGTTTACTTCTTGCATCCATAACTTGCACTTGGATAACTTACCATAGAGTTGGTGCTGGCGGAGGACCTCTAAAACCGTTCTCAGGTGCTCAGTATGATACTCTTATGAGATTGAGTATATCATGATGTCGTCAATAAACATGACTACGAACCGATCCAGGTATTCCCGAAATATGGAGTTTATGAGCCCCATGAACATAGCTAGAGTATTTGTAACGCCAAAAGGCATGAACACAAACTTAAAGTGACCATATCTGCATCTGAAGGCAGTCTTTGAGATTTCACCCTCCTTCACCCTCAGTTGGTGATATCCCGATCACAGTTCAATATTAGAGAACCACCCTACCTTTTTTAACTGGTCTAAAAGGTCGTCTATCCTCGGGAGAGGGTAACAGTTCTTGAACGTTATCTAATTAAGTCTTTGGTAGTCTATTCATATCCTGAGACCACCATCTACCTTCTTTGAGAATAATACTGGAGCACCCCATGATAACGAACTTGGTTGAACAAAACTCGTCTTCATCAGATCATCAATATGAATCTGCAACTCCCGTAACTTAGAAGGTTCCATCTGGTAGGGAACCATTGAAATTGAACAGGCAACACGTTGAAAGTATATCCCAAACTCAACATCACATAGAGGGGGTAGAGTCGTCACCTCCTCAGGGAAGATGTCTATAAACTCACTGGCGATCCCTGGGACTTCCACCATTCCTACATCCACCGACTCTACTAATAGTTCAGCTAACAAGGAAAGGAGGGGATCCTCTCCCCTACTTCTTTTCTGGAAACCCCTCTCGCCGATGAAAGTTACACATTGACCGCTCAAATAGGAAAAAACGACCCTTCCTTAGAAGCAATCAATGAAGTAACATACAGAGAATATCCAGTCAAAGACTAGGATGAAATCGTAAGGTTGTATCTGCAACAGTAGAAGATCCCTGATAGACTGATGTGGCCCTATCATCAGTCTACACCCTTGACAAACATAAAACAAGTTTGTCTGAACTCTGACTAGTGAGCTCAGCACCAGGGGAACTGGAATTATCTCAGTGTCTAAACCCATAGCACGGGCCAGACTAGGTGCAATAAAGGAGTGCGAATCCCATGTATCGAACAAGGCATCTGCAATAGTACTAAACAAGCTGATCGTAACTCGAAAGACTTCCGACCCTGCGGGAACTGCATCCTTTGCGGCGTGCAACTCTCCATGCCCAGCTCCCATGCCTCTCGGCTGTCGGCCGCCTCCTCGACCATCCCCTGGTCGAGGTCCCTGAGGGGTGCCCTGGGGTCGGCCTCCTCCTGCAACGCCTACCCTAGGAGGAGCGGGAGCTTGCTGCCCCTGCTACTGCTGCTGCTAAAAGGGACTAGTTAGAAACCGCTACTGCTGAGGTGGGAATTGAACCTACCCACCCTCTCTGTATTGCACTTTGTCAGGGAACTGATTCTGAAGGTGCACATGGCTTCCATAGACAAAGCATCTCAGTCCTGGGCCCGAAAGGAAAGGGCGAGGGCCATGAGATCAGAACTAGAACTGCTGAGGTCTGCTTCATGCTGGTCGAAACCTAGAGGGTCCTGATGCTGGAGGTCTACTGTTGACGACCTTCCCCTTTGATGAGCCCAACTGAATTCTCTCTCGTGATACACCTCCCATCATGGGCATCCTTTCCACCACTTCAGCCTTCTTCTAGACCTCCAAGTACATCGGTAGGGTGAAGGGAGTAACAGCATATTGAAGAGAAGGATGAAGTACCTCCTCCAAACATCTCGCCCGAGACTCCTTATCCAGGAAGAGGTCAGGAGAAAAGTGAAGGAGATCCTTGAACTTGATCCCCACTTCTCTCACTGACATACTCCCCTGATGGAGGGAGAGTAGTTCCTGCATCTTTTCAGCCTTCATCGTGGAAGAGAGGAATTCCGCCCAGAACTCCTTCTCGAAGTCATCCCATGTGACCTCAAACTCCCTCTTCTCCCCAAGATAAAGCATCCACCACTGACGTGCTGATCCATGCATTTGGTTCATAGTCAGAGGAACCCAGTACTCCGTCGAAGCCCAGATCAAGATTAAAGCTATCACCAACACCTCTAGCCAGCTCTCTGTCTCCATGTCTAAGATGCTGCCCTCGTACTTCCCAAGGGCCTGCCGCTAAAAGGCTCGAAGCGTCTTCTTCCACTGATCATCATCCTCCTCTCGGTCAGCCCTTTGTCGATCAGCCAAGTCAACCTCCTGGTCCATGATCGCTCGCACTACTCGTGGTCACCTCCTAGGTTCCATAGCTGCAAGGTGAACAAGGAATGCCTAAGCCCGAGTAGTGTAGAACATTATTCTTAAATTTTCTTAGACTTCTCATTCATTTTAAATCCACAAATACCCATGAAACACAAGAAAACAAGTCATTATGATTCATGTACCTTCCCTAGGGTCTATACCCTACAATCAGTGTAGCCTTAATTGGTCGTTCGGTAGGTCCAGAGTCCTTGCATTGGATCACGGGGGGCCCTAAAATCCCAGGACCTAGCCAGTCTTCCCTGGCCTATTTCACGCACCAAGATCACCCAACACGGTTTCCCTACCACCACACGAAATCCTCACTGTTCCTAACTCCAGACTCCATCCTATCTCTCAACCACTCCTTTGATACCATTCTATCACGACCCGCCTTCACCAAGATGAGAGAAGGGACAAAAGATTGCCATACCCTTCCTTCTTCAAGTTGAAGGAGAGATAATGACCCCCGAGAACCACCTTCAATAGGTCCCAGAGTGGAGACTAGAACCAAGGGTATAAAATCACACACAAGATGGAAGGCGTTACCCTTTTTGTTTATTAGGATCGGGAGATAAAGTAGTAAATCCCAACAACACCAAACCTGGAGGTAAAAGTAAAGACAAAGAAAACCATACCCATATGCATGTTAAAAAGTAAATGCCACAAAGTACAAGGAGACTACAAAGGTAAAGTACCAAAGAAAAGAAAAACAACAACTGAAATTGTCCCAACGTCTAAGCTAGTACGACCCTCCACGATCCCTGAAGTCCTCCTGGAAACCTGAAAGCAGTTTTATATACATAGGGTGAGAATACAAGTATACTCAGTAACGAAAACTAAAGACTCTCGTGCACAAGTAGGGAGACATTCTAATGCCCTGTGAAAAAAGAGATAACCAAATCACCTAGTAAGGAAAAATATCCACCCAAGACTCACCAAGGAACAGTCCCCAAATAACACAAGTCATGTAATGTATAGTAATAACACATTGATGTTTTGGGTACCCCTCGCCACTTTCCCACTGGTTATTGAAGACTTCCTACGCATCGAACCGATCCTGCCATTCTCACCGCAGTCCCACTGCCACACCCCACCCACACACACTTGGGCCACAACCACACATCCCTCCCGCAAAAATTTGGGCCAAAATAACTACTGCCACACCCGAAGACACTTGGGACTCATCCCGAAGATTATTGGGAAACAACCCGCCCGCACACACCTGGGCCAACCACCACAACTACCCTGCCCGAAGAATCTTGGGATATAATAGACCTCATGCCATCATATCCTGCCTGAAGAGTTTTGGGCTATTCGGGAAAGGGAGAAGAAGAGGAGATAACAACCATCCACTCATAGGAGTGTTGGGAAAACACCCTCCCCCATGAAATGGGGGTGTTCGACACTAAGTTCTCAACTTGGGTGGGGCGCGAATAAGAAACATAAAAACTACATATATATGTATAAGTAACAAGCACTCGTACCAACCGAGGGTTTCCAAATCCAACATAAGCATAACACCCTTGTTACTATTCATTCATAAAGAAGGCACAACACTCACAGCCAAGTCACAACTCATTCCCAAAATCAATTCCCCATTTAACCCATTCTTGGTTTCATGTTCAAGTGATCCCATTTAAGTAAATCCTATACTACTAGGAAACTAATAGAAATAACCACAAGCTAGAGAATGAGAAACAAACAAACATCAATTTAAGCATTCACAACCATTTCTGTTGCAAAGTCACAACAACAAAGGGATTCGTGAGATCCCTCAAAGTACTGGAACCAAACCAAGCCTCGAGATACAACCCCACACGGCTTCAGATTCACAACCAACAACCGTGCCACAACAGAGAATCCCATACTCACCCACATCACCCCAAAAGTATTAAACAATACAACACACCTACTACCTAAACACAGTAGGGAAACTTCAAGGTTCAAGCACATCATTCACTAAGCTTTCTTCTTTCTGTTTAGTTAACCGGGGTGATCACACAAGGTTTGTTGTTTACTGAACATTCATTTAATCGGCCATGTTTACGTAATTAACCAATTCTCGTGTTGGATCCATTCAATTTTCATGGAGGAAAAGGGTTCATTAGCGCACAAGGAAAGACCACAAATGACCATGATTTTCAGTGAGCATATCCCATAAAATTCACAACAAATAAAAATTTTAAAAGAGTACAGCAGAATTTCCAAACACTACCCATCATTCTTTAACAGTCTGTTTATTATCTTTGTTAAGGTCTAGTTTCGTCCATCCCCATAGAAACAGTAGCGTACCCACCCCGCATGATACACAGTAAGGAGAGATGAAAGAAAATCCCTACCTGGATTATCAAGAATCGAAGTTCTTCTCCACGCGCCAAGAACGGGGGATGCGCAACTTGCAGGAGAGGAACGTCGAGGACTCCAAGGGTGAGCATAAAGGCTTTGGCACAGGTGCACCACTTACTTTGGAAAGGTGAACTCCAAACACACCAAGAAAAAAGGTGAGGAAAAGAGGAAGAAGAAGAAATTCCCATGAGATATAAGGATGAGATTCAGTTGTCACAGGATATGGAAATTTTAACGGCTATAAGGTAGGATCGTGGTTTCACCACGCGGTTGGGTTGTTACACACAACTAAATTAATTGTTATTTAATAACTCCCATCTAAAAAAAGGGGTTAACAGTTGTGACTTTAAAGTATTTTATATAAACAGAGGGGAAATGTTACGCAGACACACAGCTGGGTCCGTTGAGGGTCTCCCCACTCTTAGGAATTCAAATATTGATTATGGGGTTAAAAACGACCTTAAACCACTTCCCAAAAGGTACAACATGTTTAAAAGTGGCGTTACGGGAAATGATGTAGAAGAAAAACTCAACAAGGCTGTGTGACACCGACCGGTCGCCCCGATCGGTGACACCGATCGGCGACACACCAATCGGTCGCACCGACGGCGACATACTCATCAATCGCACCGATCGGCAACACACCGATCGGTCGCACCAATCGGCTACACAACGATCGGTGACACATTGATCGGTTGCACTGATCCGCAACACACCGATCGGTCGCACCGATCGACGACACACCGGTCGATCACACACCGAAATGATGCCCTTCCACCGAGGCGCCACCTTTAGGATCCAGAATTTGGAAAAGGGATAAGACATGAGGGTTTGGGAAATTATAGGTTAAAAAAAATATCTTTTCCACTTTTCAAAACCAAAACAGTCAACCAATACTTACTTTTTCTCAAGACTTCTAACCACGAAATGAAACCCAAATTGCATCTTACAAAAATTTTCAGAAAGGAAAAATAAATAAAATGAAAACTCACTTTCAAGTTATAAACATTAATTTCAAAACATATCATCCCATTAAAACACCTTTCAATAGTTTAAAAAACTCTATTGGTAACACTTTTTCAAAACCGACTTTAACACAAATTTATTCTTTCAAAAGAGGTATAAACACACCATTTTACATTTCAAAACAATTATGAAAATTTAGTTCCACCATCTCAAAAATAAAACCCTTCCCTCTCTATTTGAAAACCATTTTCCAAAAAACATACACTTTATAAAACCATGTCATTTTTTCTTTAAAACTGAACTTCCAAGATTTCAAAACTAAAGGACACAAGACAATGCAATGGGAAAATAGTTTCGGTGGGTGACTTGGAAATATATTCGGAGGCCATACTATAATCACTTAACCATCACATAGAGTGTTCTACAAAAATATCCCTGGCTCCACATGGCTTTCCAGGCTTTGCTATCTCACTAATACCATTACCCCAACTCTCTTTTTATTTCCCCTAGTCATCATCAAACCAAGAAAACCAAAGGACTTAGATAAGTCTCGACTCCCCTAGTGACTTTAATATCATCATGATGTGTGGTGATAAGGAACACTACCCATAACCATAATTTTAAGTCTCGATAATCCTAACTACAAACTATCTCGGCTGTTCTCTAAATAACATGACCTAAGGAGTTAACCTTAACCTCCTATGATACCATTTTGTCACGAATCAGATCTGGTCACCATCAAAACCGGCACCCGACCCAGCCCGTGGAAAGGCCTGAAGGGAATTCCTGATCCCCATGGTCTAGAACAAGTTCCCCAGTATCATAAACTGAAAATTGGGAACGATTTACCTGAGTTTATAAACATTAAACAACAAACAAATTCAACATGAAAAATATGGACATTTCGAAACAAACCATCTTTTAAAAAAACCCAAAATTGAATTATATAGATTAAAACAATTATAAAATACTAAAACAACTATAAAAACCCCTAATATACAGACCAAGAACCATACTCACAGAAAGAGGCACCACTGTTAAGCCATCTCCAGAAGACAACACCACGAAGGACCTGCTAGAATCCCGAACCAAAGGGACTAAAGACTGTACCCAAACATGTGACAAAAATAACCAAGTGTACTTACACCCAAATGTGTAATTAGGGTGTGAGAAAAATCCCAGTATGATACCACCCCTAATATATTCCATGTGATAAACATTCAAAGACGAAAAGCTTGATAGTTTTCATTAATAGGAAATGCTGGTTTCAATTTCTAAAAGATGCAACTTTAAATAAAAACAGTTTTCAAGTGGGATAATTTAAAGAATAAAAACTTTTAAAATAAATACCAAAGTTACTAAATTTTCCAGAAAAATATACCATATTCTAACAGTAAGTATAAATCATTTAACGAGCACAATCAATAGAAAATAACCCCTAGGCACTAGCTCACTGTGGGTCCCAGATACCTCATATATCAGTGAATGTAACCATCATAAATATCCGTTCTCATGCACGAACCACTAGTAAAGAACATACCCATAACCTAGTGGTCCTTAATCACCATCATCATAGTTTAGTTAGTGTTGTAAGCGTCAATCTTTCTATGTGAAACTGAGGCTAAACCCGACAGGATCACAAGCATACTAGTACACGCCCACCCACCTAGATACCCGGGTTTCCCTCTTGTGCTCAAAAAAGTTCAACATGAGAAGAAATATAAATTAAAAATGAAAATATCACTTACACATAAAAAATTCACCAAATATCCCTCATGTACATCCCATATGTCACAAAATCCACTTTTTCATTCAAATTGATTTTGAAATCAAACTCACACCAAAATAGCCCACAACACATTTTGCACGTCTTTCACAATAAAATAAATCTATTAAAAATTTTATAAAATCTTTCCCAAGATGATAAACATCACATAACATCCCACTCACATGTTACATAATACAATTTTCATAAACAAATTTCATTTTTCACATCACACTCACACAAAACTTCCCGAAAACATGTTTCACACCCACATCACAATTTCATAAATCACCTCAACAAATTAAAAAACATTAACAAAGAGTTTGACATAAAAAATAACCACTTTATGATTAAAAAACTCATTTTAATAACATACTACCACAAAAAAAGTACATAAGAAACCACTTCACACTTTGTGTAACTCGTTAAATCATTTACAATTTTCATAAAACCAACCCAATGGGTATAACTATGTTTTGCCCACAAAAAATTCAAAATCCTATTTCAAAGCCAAAATCACACCAATAAAAATCAAATCATAATTTTCATCACTATAAATTTTTATTAAACCACCATTAAGTATTATAAAATCTCCTCAAATAATACCACCAAAGATGCACATGAAAAACACACATTTTCCATAAAACGCTTTCAAGAGGCATTACATGGTTTCTCACCCAAAACCCATTAAAATACCCTATTTTAAACCCAAAGGCACGCCAAGACCCTAAAAAATCACAATTGGAAGCCCAACAAGATTTATTACACCAATTTCATATGTTATAAAACACATCCAAACAATACCCCAAGGGTTACACATGAAAAACACCCAATTTCAAGCTAAAATGAATCTATAAAATTAAATGTTTAACCAAATACATCATAAATAGTTTTCGCACCACACACAGCATATGAGGAACATGAAAAATAAGAAATTCAAGAAAAATAACTCATCTAGAAATGATTACACAAGGAATCACCAACCGAAAGTGTCGAAACCCCCAAATATTGGTGTGAAACATCAACCGCACCACCATCGCACCTAGAGGAAGTGAAAATAAACCTAAAACCTAAAATATTTCACCCAAAAAACCGGAATTTATACCCTAGGAACGAATCATAACTTGTGAAAATTTTAGAACTCAAGAAAGGGTGAAAGAAACCCTAAGGAAAGGGAAGAAATCAAAGAGAGAAAGACTTACTTGCATAAATCTTGAAGAAATCACACTAAATCCACCAAACTCCAAATCTCCAAGTAAAAAAATTGGTTTGTAAGCTCTAAGGAGTCATATTAGGTCATTTGGGGACTGAAATGGGGGAAAAAGAGTGAAAATTGAGAGAGTAATGAAAGAATCATTTTACCTCTTCAAATTAGGTCGATTTGAGAAAGATTTTGAAAGATTTCCCCAATACGCATGGGATATGAGCTCCAAAGTGGAACAATAGATAATGGTGGTGAGACTTAGGTGTTTTTATTCTAGTGTGAGGTGGAATCACTGAAAAAAAGTAAAAAAGGAATGAGATATTGAAAAATTAAAAAAATAATTTAAATTAAGAACCCGGCTTACAGGCAGACCCAATACCTTAATAAAAAAACCAAATCTATCATGATTATGGATTCATATGTGGTAAAAATGGATATAGTGACTTTAATATACTATGTTATTCCAATTTGGAAGTGTAATGAGTGTAAAATTTTGAAAAAATGAAGGAGTTTTAAAGAAAACAAAATTTATTTTTAAATTTGGAAATAGGCTCCGAGTTTGGCCCAAATTTTGTAAATCCACAATTTCACCAAAATTCATGGGAAACCCCAAAAAAAAAAGCAATAATGAAAATTAAATGAAAATTGGATTTTAAATAATTCATGTATGTGACATTAAAAAAGGAAAGAGTAATAATAATCATGAATCATGATCCTTTTCGCACACTAAAAAGTGATTAATTTTACATCACAAGAATTTTATATATAATTACATATTATTAAATAACATGGTATTTATGATATAATTATAATTATGGAAATATGTAGTATTACTTACCCTCTTTCCATAACTATCACTAAAAAATGGAAATGTTACTCATGTGTGCATACAGTTTACCGTCTCCATGATTGTAACATTGGGTCAGTTTTCATAACCATTATTCATGATTTTTTAAAAGTATAATTGATATATAAATATGATAATTATTTAATGATTATTATTCTAGATATGTTTATATAATGACCCCATTGACCATATTCGATCTACCAAAGTCTTTTTTGACACATAAATCGAATACGGTCAAAACACCCATTGTAATCTTAGTTTTTAAATAGTTGTTTACAACATTGTAATAAGTGAATAAAAGTAATAATAAATTTGAAAAGGTTATTAAGGAAGTAGATAATTAAATTAAGTTTATTATTAAAGAATATAATGACACATATGACAAGTTGGACTCAAGGTAAGGGATTTTGTCTCAATTTACATTCCATTGAGACTCATTTTTTGTTATGAACCAATTCACTTTTATATATTGTATATACATACCTTGGACATGTTATATCATCAATATAATTATTATCATGATATTTTAAGTTTCATTTAATCTTATTCCTTCAAGGGGAATATGATTTCAAATGTTTCAAATTGACATGGGACTCTTTGGAATGTTTAAATATTATTTTTCTTAAGAATTTTTTTAATGATTACCTTTGAAATCTCACTTTATTTTGTGATTGTTAAAATTATCTTGAAAAAATTACTTCCTTTTTATCATTTATATTGTTCATTACATTTGTGTTGAATAGCCATATTCTCATGCAACAGATATTATTATTACATAAACTGTATACTATCTTGCATAAAATTTTCACTATGACTATTATTTGATTAACTAGGGAATTATTGATAAATATGTATCATTTATTTAATATAAATATTTGATAAGGGGCATTTTCAAGAGTTAACTATATACACAAGGAATTAATTGGATTTTGTATGTGATAAGCAGGGCTTGCTATAGAACATTGATGCATCAATAGTCTCATCAGACAAAATAGTTGGCCAAATTGGATAGGTTTTTACCTGATATGCAAAATCATATTCTAAAAGGTCTTTACAATAATGGTTCCATGTACCTAGGAAACATGACCTCCAATAATTAATCATTAGCTTATTTATATTATGTTATTATTTATCCATGAAATTTTTCATCTACATATCTATAGATACATTTAATTTTCAATTCATTGATTAAATGACACATGTTTTTAGTTTCTTATATTTCTATATTGATATTACCTTATCTAGTTATTTGAAGGTAATATGTAATCAGTTATTTAAATTTACATGTTTATTATTTTCATTAATTAATTATTTCATCTTCTTTAATTACCCTTACTGATCATTTGAGCTCACCCTTATTATGTTTCCATTCCCTGGGTTATGAAGAATAAATATTTGAATGAGTTTCAAGGATACTGTTTGTTTATTTTTATTATTTATCATGTTTGTATTATCTATTTCCCAATTTATTATGGGTTTCATGTATATAATTTGTCTTTCTAAGACTTCTAAACCGATCAGTCCTTCAGGATTTAATTTCTTATAATCACGTTAATGTAATAAAATAAAGCATCATCTGTGAGTTTCTAGGACTGGGGCATTACAGTTGGAATCAATGGAAGTTTATTAAAAAACATGGAAATTAGATTGAGAAAGCTTATATTAAGGAACATAACCTTAATATATAATTTGAGTATAAGTATATAATATCATATGATATTTTTTATGGTAGAGACTATGTGGTTCTACCTAGAAATACATCCATTTCTAGATATTACAAGTGGACATGGTTCTAGCATAGATTTTCCTAGGAGTAACAACTCTGAAAAGTTGTGTCAGGATAGTCTTGACATAACCTAGTACACAACAATAGGCCTTACTCTAAAACTGGTTTGACACTCTACGGGGACATTCTAAGGATAATTTTCATTTTATTTACAACCCATTATAAAGGATTTAAAAGTAAAGATATCCCCAAAGAAACCAAGTTTATGATTATGAGATTATCCATGGATAACTTTTTAAATTTAGTTTAACTAGTTTTGGGATTATACATTATGTTATGATTTACTCTAGTATATTTCATTATTTAGAAATGGTGTCTAGCAGCAGGAATGTGAACTACACCAATTCAGGTGATCCAAACAGTAATAAGGATCATATTATTTATGGTCTTGTTCCAACATCTAGAAGTGAAATATTTTCCCATGTATTCTCATCATATGAGGAAATAGTATCTTGTAATAATGAGATAGGTAAATAATTATCCAAGTCATATGGATTTTAATATAAGGAAGAGAATAAGAGGATGGAATAGAAAAATATGGATAAAGGGGAGAAAAAAAATAAGTACTTTCCCACATGTGATAATTGTAGGAAGAAACACTCTGGAACTTATGTAAAAGGAATTAGGGTTTTTCTCCAAGTGTGGAAATAAAGGACACCATGATTCTGATTTCAAGGTTAATAAAAAGGATTTCAATGTACAATGATTCAACTATAAAGAGATGTGACACAATAAAAATCAATGTCTCAAGCGTCAAAGGAATATATCCCAAATTATGCTATTGGATAATGGTCAAGTTATGATACTTCTGTAGATGAAGATGAATTATTAATATGCCTATTCAAGAATCATGTCATTTTAATATTTTATCTGTGATGTATTGGTTATAATAATTATGGAATATATGAGGATTATACTATAATACTTTTTCCATTAAGGATTTGAGATCATATTCTGAATGATACCAATGAAATTTATTTATTATAAAGTATTTTTTTATAAAATACATGGTTAATGGAAAGAGAATACTTATTATGTTCCTAAGGTTGAGAAAATGTTGTTTGGATAAATAAATTGTTTATTTAGATATACAATTACTACCTTGGAACTGGTTAATGATTTGTAAACAAAATGATTTATGCTATGACTGATAAAGTTTTCAAATTTTTTTGGATTTATGGAATATATCCAATAACCTATGTTTTAATTAGGGAATAAGGATGAATTCATGTTCCAAATAAAGTATTATAGTAATTCAATTTATTACCATATTTCAAGAGAATTCATGATGAAGGTGTTCACATATTCGGTGTGTGATGATTAAAGATCTACTTCATGTAGACTGAAGGATAATGATAATTTAATTTTTGAAATTCAATGACCTTCCTTCTAAAGCATTGGAACATAATATTTTAGAAAAGCTAACCATTTATGAAATGGTTTAAGTTAATCTTTGGACAAGGTTTTAGATATTGTTATATTACTTCACCATATAAAAAGTATAAATAGTTTAAGGCACAACCAAAAGATTAAACTATGTTATAGAAATGTATATTTTCTTATATTCTTATAGAGTTAAAGAATAACTCAACTATATGAAAAACAAGGGTTTGAGATAAAAATGTTGTCCTATTATCATATTTTTATGATATTAATGAACTTTATTCACACCTCTAGTTTATGGTTTTGTGGTCAACAAATTTCATAGTAATATGTTCTATAGCACTCTCCATCAAAACTTGATTGTTATATTTTTCTTCGGTATCAATTTTTTCATTTCCCGCATATTTTCTCCTACTAGGGAATCTAGTTATGTGACCATTATAATTTTTTTATCTCTTATTAAGAAGATAGTTTATTAACACTATTTAAACTGTGAATTTTTAAACAATAGTATTATAAAATATCAATCCCTTGATTACTGAGGTCAAGTTTAAATTGTGAGGATGAAATTTAATTAAGTTGGGTAGAATGTAACACCCCAAAATTTTAAAGTAATAACCTTATATTTGATAGCGTGTATGACACACAACACCAAGCGTATAAGAAAATGTAATATCCCGAGACTTTACAATATAATTAATATTTTAATTAAAGTTAATATATTCTATAGCTTGAAATGCATGAAAACAATAAGTTATATTTCCTTACATTCAACAATGACCTTGTTAAATAGCTTAAATTACACGCAAGACTATGTTTTAACTAGGCAATAATATATTATTAAAATATTATTATTTTATATAATAAGATTTAATGTAGTCAGTAAATTATTTTTTATGAATTGTATTAACTAACTTATGAAAATATATGTTTAAAATAGATATAAAATGAATTCATTCGTAACAAATTGATTATAAATGAATATAAGAACCAATTTAATATAAAGGAAATGTTTTTCATAAAACCTATTTTATGCCCCCAAAGGTGTGTTACCTTAATAAATTAAATTAATTACTATTAATGGATGATTTTAATGAAATATATATATATTATATTAGATAAAATATTTTTTATATTCATCCAATATATTTTATAGTAATAACATAATAAAAAAACAAATTTTATGTATAAAAACCAATATTTTTATAAAGGTAATTTTACCGAATTTTAATGGAGAACCCATTTTCAATCCATTTTTTGGAACTTTTATAGAAAATATATTTCACAATAAAATTCATCATTTAAAGTTAAATATAAAAATTATCTTAGGGTATATTTTTGGAATTTTTCTGTAAAGTTTCATTTTTTAATGAATTGTGAAAAATAATGAATTTTATTTCCAAATCATTTTTTCATCTAATTTATTTATAAGGTTAAATTAAATTTTAATATGGTTTTAAATATTAATTATATTTTTTTACCAATTAATCAAATTCAGTTCATTGGAATTAATCTCACTTTAAAATTGGATAGAAAAACTGAGCAAATGTTTGAACGTTTTTACTTTAAAAAAGCACATTATTGTCCTGTCTGTAGGATTAATTTTGAATTAATTTCTGCTATTTATATTATTTTAATTTGGAAAAATAGATTCCATATTTTTTATCATAATAATTTATTATTTATAATAATATCAACTGATTTTTTGTCAAAAAATATTAATGAATGTAATTAAAATTAATTATAATGATTGAGGTGAAATTAAGCTTAGCAAGGGACTAAAACTTAATCTTAAGGGCCCAAATAACCTAGATACTTTTACAAAATCCATTTTATGGAAAAAAATAAACCCTATACTCACTTTTATATAATTTTCACCATTATTGGATCCACTTTCATTGGAAAAAACATGCGTAAAATTCCTTTTCAAGAATTTACCAGAGTGCCACTCCTCCACTATAAAAGGCTTCATCTACTCCCACTTCCTCGCACCTTTCAAGCCCATTTTTGTGGACCAATATCTACCCAAATATCTTCTAAACATACCTTACATAATCATATAATAATATAATTGGTCATAAATCCATCTATGGAATCCCTTTAGTGCAAAACAAAAGGAGTTACCCAAAGAAGAGGTAACATTTTCCTTAAACTCTTTAGATTTATTTCCATTCTCCATCCCATTAAATCTTTGTATTACATTATTATATAAAAAACCTATATCATAAATATAATATAATGTTTTTAAGATATTTTTTCTTCCTACACTCACACACACATCCATGTAATGGGTAACAAACATACCGTTTATATATACGACGAACTACCACCCCACGAAATGGCGTTTGTTCATTTTTTACTTCACAACCATTCATGGTTGAGAATTATGATGTAAAATATGTTTATATATTTTATATATTATATTTATTATTTCTTTATGCTTCTTTAATTATTTTATAACACATACCCTTATACTTTTCATTTTGTGTAAATACTATAACATTGTTTGTGGAAGTGTGGACTACTCCCTCCTCCAAGAGACGTGATTTGTTCACACTATACATGAAATGTATAAAGGATAGTTTTAATTAAAAATATATATCATATATGAAATATATATAATATTAATTATATAATTACCATTCTATTAATATAATATATCATTTTCTTTTTTACCCTTTTCACATAGTAAAAAGTTATAACGTCGGTCATGGACGTGTGGACTACCACCTCCTTGACATGATGTGATTATTTTTACATAAAAATAATCATATATATAATTATATGTTATTAAATAACATGTTATTTATGATATATTTATCATTATGGAAATATATATTGTTAGTTACCTTCTTTCCTTAACGATCACTAAAAAATGGGAACGTTACTCATGCGTATGTACGTCCTACCATCTCCATGATTATAATTTCATTTTATTTTTCAAAAACACATTTCCTAATTGGTTTTAAAATTATAATTTATTTATAAATATGATAATTATTTCATGTTTTTTACTCTGTATATTTTTATATAGTGACCTCTTTGATCATAGTCAATCTACCAAAGTCGTTTTTGACTCATAAACTGAATATGGTAAAAACACCAGACATAAAATTAGTTGTTTAGGTAGTTGTTTACAACATTTTAATAAGTTAAGTAATAATAATAATAAATTTGAAAAATTTTCTAAATAAATTAAATAATTAATAAATGTTTATTATTCATGAATATAAAGACACACATGACAAGTAAGACTCAAGGTAAGGGATCTTGTCTCAATATACATTCCATTAAGACTTATTTGTTGTTATAAACTAATTCAATTTTATATGGTGTGTATACTTAAATTTGAAATTTTATATCATGAATATCCTAATTCTCAAGATATTTTAAGTTTCATTTGATGTTATTTTTTCAAGGGTATTATGATTTCATATGTTTCAAAGTGGTGTGGGATATTTTGGAATGTTTAAAGATTATTTTCCTCAAGAATTTATTCAATGATTACCTTTGAAATATCACATTATTTTGTGATTGTTAACATTATATTAAAACAATCAATTCATTTTGATCATTTTTATTATTCATTACATTTATCTTTAATATCCATATTTTCCTAAAATGGATAATATTATTTCATAAACCATAAACCATTTTACATATGGTGTTCACTTTGACTGTTATTTGATTAGCTGGGGAATTATTGATAAATATGTATCTTTTATTCAATATGTATATTTCATAAGGAATGTTTTAAATGAGTTAAATTGATAAATGAGTAATGCATTGGACTTATTATGTGATGGGTAGGGTCCTCTATAACCCCTTGATTCATCGGTAGTCTCATGAGATGAAATAGTTGACAAAATTAGATAGGGTTTTACTCGTTTTGATAAACCATATTGTAAAATATATTGATTGTAATAGTTCCATGTACCTAGGAAACATGGATTCCAATAATTAATAATTTATTTAATTTATATTTATTTATTATTTATCCATGATATTTTGCATTGAAATAGGTATGGATTAATTTTATTCTCAGTTTATTGATTAAATAGAATGTGTTTTGAGTTTCTTACCGTGCCTTATTGATATTGCCTTATCTAATTTTTTATTTGAATTTCTTATTAGTTATTTACCTTTAAATGTTTATTATTCTCATCAATTAATTATTTATTCCTCTTTACTTACCCTTATTGTGATTTTATCTCACCCTTATTATGTTTCATTTCCCTAGGTTATGAAGAATACATCTTTGAATGAGTTTCAAGGATGTTTTATATTTCTTTTTATTATATATCATATTTGTATTTTCTATCTCTAAATGTATTATGGGTTTTATTTATGAAATATTTCTTACCAAAACTGCTAAATTTATTGGTCCTTTGGGATTTGATTCCTTCTAATCATGCCAATGTATAAAATAATGCATCGAATCTGGCCTTTTGGGGTCAAGGCATTACAATTTATCTAAAATGGTAGTGGCTAGTGGTGTCACATAGAAAATAGTGGTGTCTGAGGCCTGTGGAGATCCTTAATCCTAAAATTTTTGGGGAGTTATCTAGGCTGTATGGTTAGTAGAAACCATACAACCTAGTCTGTATATTTAGAGTAAACCATGCAGGGTGTCTTAATGCATAGTAGAGGGCCACACGATTTTTCCTAACTGTGCGACCCAGGCTTCACACTTGTGTGTTTTTTGTAGAGTTTTTAACATAGGGAAAATTCATGTCCAGTTTATGGTTTGTTTAATTGTGTTCCATAACTATGCAAGGGGGTCTTGAAAAAAAGATAAGTACCCAATTTGTTTACGGTTTGGACAACCATGTGACCCCTTTAATGATGGGTAAATGACCATTTTTCCATAAGGGCATTATATGATTTCCCCCTTTTTCTTTCTCCTATAGCGGATAAATTCTTCTCTTTTTGAGAGCCTTTTTCAAGCCTAAAGTAAGTATTTATTTATTCTTATATATCTAGACTCTAATCGATCCGCCATCAGTCTTATTGGATATACACTGGTGAGTTCTCTATTCCTCATAAATCTTTCACTATTTTTCTTCCTCTTGACGAACATTTTTTTAGTGTGAGGTCATATTCCATATTTTTAGGTCATTTTTCTCTATGGTTGATTTCATCCATTATAACCCGGATTAGAGGCCCACAATGAATGAGGATTAAAATACCAAGTTGAGGTTGATTGTATCATTATTTTCCCTCAAATTATTGGTGTTTATATATTATGTATTTATGGAGCACACAATATTTTCCAAGAGACACTTATTAAATTAATTTACCCTTTAATTAATTGGGTACCCTTGACTTATAAGACCCATGATACCCATTGAGGTGTAATTAAAGGTTATGATACTTGAATTCTATCCATCTGTTGGGTGCGTTGTTAAATTATATTTAAAAATCATAGGTGTACTATGTATTTGATTCACCTTTTGTGGTGTGTCCTTTTTCCCCTTACGTTAGGGATGTCAAGTAAATTTATTTAATATTAAATTTAATAATAGAAATTTGAAATGTAATTCCATGTCCCTAGGACTTTGGCTATTGTTCTTTATTTATTATTCTTAACACGTCTTTCATAACTTAAATGGACAATTAAAACAAATAGAAGTATTTTTGTGATGTTTGTCCTTATAATCCTATGCTATTATTTAGAACACCTTATGAGGTGAGTTAATTGATTATAATTTTCATGAACAATTGGACTAAAACATGTGCTTAAATGGTATGTTTGGAATTTAGGCCCATTACCATTCTTATTAACATTTCGAGAGTGTGAGGTGGGTTCCAATTTCAGATCTCCATGGAAAAACTCTCCTGGCTTGAATAATTAAATGATTATATTGAATTATTATTATACGACTTGGGTGATATATGGTTTATTTTTTTAATTCCATGGATAGACTCACTTGGAAGCTAGATTAAATATGACTGATTGATATTTGGACTCCTTTATTGACTACCAAGGATGGACTCAGAGGATCGACTAATATTATGAAATGAGTGATACTTGGACTCCCTATGTGGACTACCAAGGATATACTTAGATATAAGCTTATAATTCATTCCATGGGTGACCCATGGGATCCCTTTATGGATCTCTAGAGATGGAATTAGTGGGTGGAGAATTTATACCACACCTAGAGTGATACTAGGAATCATATGAGGGATGCTAAGATGATATTTTAAGGTGTTTGGTTCATGTTATACCTAGAGTGAATCTTATGTTCCAAATTAGAAACACCAAGGATAAGATAATGTTACTCCCAAATTGAATAATAAATAAATGATTATTACAATGTGTATACTAAGCCAAAGCACAATCTTAGATTCAGTTAGAGCCTTGTATTTTACTAATGGCCTTAATATACACATCATGTTGGATATGATATACAGGGGATACGTGGGATATGATATAGGTGCTGAGACTTCATTTTAAAATATATTTTTTGAATGACTACATAGAGACATTCCATCTTTGGCCGAAGTAGGTAGCAGAGGATGGTTTCCCCATGGGAACCTAGAACTATGTGGGTTATTTATATATCACACTTCATTTCATGATTTATTATTACTTGTGCACTATTTATTATGTATATTTATAGACTAGATGTCATTATACACCATTTTTGGTGGACTATTGTGTATGTATCACACCCAAATAAATCTTCCTTTATGGTGCCCGATATACTTCAGGGATGTAGTTAGGGATAGAAGAATGTACCTAGTTGTAGATACTTTATTGATTGTTGCATGGGAGTGGGAGAGAACTTGACTGATCTATGGCTCATGATGCTATATGGAGATAGTATTTTTGGTATTTTTAGTTCTTTTGGTATACTTGTATGTATGTGTACATTCTTCCAAGTATGACTATATTTTTTTTGTATATAATGTCATGATCATCATTTTGTATATGACATTTATGTTTGCAATTACCTGAAATTATGATATTTTTGTTTATTCTTTAGTTATTCTGTTATCCTTATACACCTTCTATTTTTTGATATTACTACACAATGTTCTACACTATGATCATATTGATATATTATCCCCACTTCTTCACCATGTACCTTCACTATATGTCAGTAACCTCTAGCATATTAAAATTAATGCATGAGGACATGTGGCCAACTGGGTTTGGTTTCCAATTAGGTTTAGTTACTGTTAAGTAAAATGGGTTTGGGGAGTCACACCACAATAATAATAAAGTACATAATGATTCAATTTCATCATAAAACTCATAAAAATAATCATTTTTCTTTCATAACCTGATTAACCCATGAAAAAGAAATGAGTTTCATATTAATCTATTTGAAACTTGATTAACTCATGGAAAAGAATTGGGTACTATAAAAATATTTGGAAATATGATTAACCAATGAAAAATAAATGGGTTTAATAAAAATTTCATTGCAACAATATTAATCCATCTAGATAAAGAATGATGATGGTATCATTACCAAATATCCCCATAGGAGAAAAGGTTACAAGAAGGGTTTTTGACATCGATGAGTTGAAATTCCATTAAAATATCATTGAAAACATTTTGAACAAAATAAAAATTTAATTTTGAAAATAAAATTTTAAAAACTAAAAATTCAAAAAATATTATGTAAATCCTTATATTTGAAAATATTCATAGAAACATATATAAGAGGCTTTTAAAAAATCATTTAAAACATTTCTTGAGAAAAATATCTTTTTTTTTCTGAAAAAAACTTTTTAAAACATTTTGAAAATAATTTTATTTTGAAATAACCTTGAAAATTTATAAAATAATATTTAAAGAAAATAATGTCCATGAATGAAGAAAATTATCTTCATTTAATATGCACTAAAACAAATATTCCTTTCACATTTTTGGTAAAATCCCTAATGTAATTTTGTGTGAAAATGAAATAAAGATTATGTTGAAAAAAACTAAAAAGAAAAAATTGTGTAAAAATGTATTTAGTAAATAATTTTAACCAGGATAAAAACATTTTTTAAGATAAATCTTGAAAAAAGGTATTTGTTAGAAAACATATTTCTAACTGAAGAGGTCAATTAAATTTGATTATCTTAAAAAAATTATCAATTATTCTAACAAAAAAAGAGTGTGGAAATGGTTTTATTACATTAAAATATCATGGTTAACTATAGGATAATAAAATTAATGAATTTATTGAGATATGGATCATAAGTCCTCATATTTGAATCATAATCATAAACAATCCTGATAAATGATGATATTGTAACATAATAATCTTACAAATTTTTTAAATTTGACTCGTAATCCCCATGAAATAATATCATTAAATGAAAATTATATTATTTGGAAAATATGTATATTCATGATATAAAATGTAAAATATGAAATATATACACCTCATAGAATAATATAGGTGTATAACATAACATACCTCTAAAAGAAGGAAAAATGAGACAAATATCTCTCACTGTATTGGTAACTTTGAAACCATAAACCCCTTGAAAGATAGATCAAAATATAGATATGTAAATCACCATAAATTTAAGTATAATAATTATAAAATAAATTCATAGGTATTATATACACCCCACAATAAAAATAATTGGTGAATATGGCATATATTTTATATAAATAAAAGTGAGATGATAAAACCCTTACTTAAAGTTTGATTTGTGAAGATTATTCTTTATATTATATAATAATAAAATTATTTTAATTATTTAAGTTCTTAAGAAAATTTTTAAAGTTTAATATTAATTTTTATTAACTTATTACCTTTTTATATATGATTACTAAATCAATTAGGATTAAGTTGGATATTTTGACCATATTTTTCATATGTGTCAACAATGACATTGGTATGTTAACTGTGGTTAAAGAGGTCATTATATAAACATATACAGAGTAATAATCATGAAATAATAATCATATTTCTACATAAATTGTACTTTAAAAATCAATAATCAAATATGGTTATGAAAAATGAACTAATGTTATGATCATGGAGACGATAGGCTGTATCTACACATTAGTAACATAGCCATTTTCAATGATCATTATGGATGAAAGGTAAGTAACATTTTATTTTTAAAAAATTATAATTATATCAAAAATACCATAATATTTAATTATATATACTTATATATGTCATTATTTTCTTTGGTGATGGAAAAGGAATCACATCGCTTCAAGGAGGTGGTAGTCCACATGCCAACAAATGACATTATCACTTTTTTAGTTAGTAGAGAAGTAAGGAAAAAATGATATATTATATTTAAATAATGATAAATATTTAATTAATATAAAATTTATGTCATATATATCACATATATTCTTTATAAATACCCTTATTACCTTCCATGTGATGTGTTAATGAAAAATGAATCATATATATTCACGAGGAGGTACTCCATTGTACACACGAGTGACGTTATCATATCACATATGGATTAGAATATAAAAATGGTATATATGATATAATTACTATCAAGGTATTGTTATGTTATAAATATCTTGTATAAACTTTTATTTCTATCATCATACCCTACCGTGAGAGGTGGTAATGGAAAATTTAATGACATCGATTTGTGAGTTGCTAGTCTGTTGTACACATGAATGGTGATTTCGTAACCCATTTGGTGAAAGTGGAAAAAGATTTATGTTATTAAATTAACATAATAATATATAAATATATTTAATATACTAATTTAATTATATAATAATGTTTTATTAATAATTTAAGGATACTGAGAAAGAAATAAAATAAGAATGTTCGTGGAAGAATGTTGCCTCTTCTTTGGGAATCCTTCTAAGGTTTCTACCAAAGGCCTTCCTACGATGGATTTTTTTTCCAAAACTAAGGCTTCTAAGATGAGAGGATTGAGGTTTTAAAGTTATCTAAGTAGGTATTGTCTAATCACAATAGGTTTTAAGGTTTTAGTAATATAGGACAAGGGGTGGCCTTTTATAAGTGGGGGAGAGGACATACTTGGTATTTTTGAAAATAAATGAGTACTCCCACGTTTTTTATAAATAAAAAGGGTTAAAAATGGATGATTATATAACCACAGAGTTTTAAGGGTATAAACAGGGGCATAAAATTGTTTTCATACATGTTTATAAGATATTTTTATCCATATCATTTTAGTTTAACCCCCAGAAAACCCATTTTTACCTTAACCGTGATAATTAATGTTTAATGGATTCACTATGAATTTTGGTAAAAAATTAATTTAACACTGATATATAATATAAATTATTCTTATTATAAATTTTGAATAAATTTTTCCAAATTCCATTAACTTAATTGGGAAAATTTAGTTTAAAATTAATCCAGTAGATGTGACAAGAAAATGGGTTTTTAAAGAGAAAAAGTTCAATAGTTTACAATGTTTTAGTATCTAAGATCAATATGAAATTGATTAAAATGAACTAATTTGGAATAATTTATATAAAATAGAATTAATTTTACTTTATAAAAAAGTTAAAAATATAATTTAATCTTATAAATAATTTAAACAAAAAGGTAGTTTTCAATTAGAAATATTTTTTTTCACTATTCAACCAAAAATGAAACTTTTCAAAAAATTCTAAAATATTAACCCCAATATAATTTTGAAATTATTATTTCAAAAATTATCTTTATTTTCTCAATTTTTTTTTAAAATTGTGAAAATTAAATTTAAAACAAAACCCGTAGTTACGATGAAAAAAATAGGTTTTTGATAAGTGTATTTTTCAAGAAAAAATGATTTTATATTAAATATATGTATAATAATTACCATGGTATGAATATGTATTAAAATTTATTGATATGTAAGATATAATTTTTATTTGAAAAATTATTCATTAGATATAATTTTAATTTAATAAAATGGAGAATTATTATTCACTATAAAGTAGTTTTCAGAATAACTAGTCTTCAAATCCCAAAACAAACTTATACTAAAAACCAATATAAAGTTGATTAAAAAGTAATTAAGTAGATTAAATATAATTATATCATACGTAAGTTAATTTAAAATATATTAAAAACATACTTTTAATTTTAAATTACTTAATTTATTGAAAATTAAAGATAATTTTTCCAAAATCAATATTTTTTTAATATTCACTGAAAATCAATATTTTTTGAAAAGTTACAAAATTTCACAAAAATTTAATTATGGTATTACAATTAAATAAAATAATTTAATTTATTCAAATAAAATTTATAAAGGTTCCAAAAATATATTATAATATTTTTTATGGAAAGGAATACAAATCGGCTTTGAATAAAACATATTTTTGAAGAATAAAATAATTTTACAAAAAATTAATTGATTATTTACTAAAAATTTATCAATATTTTTATATTGATTAAGAAATATATGTATATTTATTTATTTTAAATAATTTAATTAATAGTATTCATACCCAAAAATTTGATAGCTTTGTTATAATCGTAATATATACCATTGTTCATTTAAGTCTGGTGTTGTGTGTTGAATAATCCATTGAAAATAAATATCTATGTGTTGTGTGTACCACAATATATTGAATGGATTAAATTTATTTAAAAATAAATTTAGTTTAAAGTATTATGGAGTTAAATTTTCATCCATTCTCATTGTTTCATATCCTCTATGCTATAAAATATAATTTTATTCTTTTAAAATCCTGATGTGTTATATCCTTCCCTCTATAATATATTGTTTCCTCCCAATTTAAACATTATTTTTGTAATTAAGGGATGAAAATTTGAAAATAATTTTTTTTGAATACCCACATCATAATTTTTTTAATAAAACATCCTCTTAATAATATAGAAAAGGGAATTACAAAGTTCATATGGAATAACACATAACTAGGTTTCCAAAGTGGATAACATAAGTGTGAATGTAAAAAAGAGTAAATAATTATAGAGAGTGATTGAGGTCATTGATCGAAATAAAATAAATGGTTAATGGAATGTTAAGGTCCATAAAAACCCTAAATATTTGATGATCTAAAATACCATCAGTTCATTATAAATGAATTTAATAGGATGATATTTTAGTTTCAAGATCATTTTTTAGAGTTGGGAAATTATATTACAATCTAATCTAACTTAATATGGAAATATTTTTAATTAATGAGTATAATTTCATCCTTTAATAAATTTATACCATAACCTCATCTTTTTCTCCAAACTATGTGCATTAAGGATGAAGTTTTTATTCCCAAATCAGTAAAATCAAAATTTAAAGACCATATAACCTTAAAAGGACTGATAAGTTATTCATACTATATTTAGAAATTAACCAAAACCAAAATGTTTATCACATGGTAAGATATTTTTAAAAATTAATAAACTATTATATGATATAATAGTATTCAAGATTTAATAGTATTACCCAAATTTGAAACTAACTCATTCCATAATTCTATATCCAAAATAACCTCAATAACATCAAAATTAAAGAGTATTTTAACCTCAAAGGTTATCTCATACCTTTCACATTTTAATCCCAAAAATATAAAAATATTCTTAAGGTAACATTATTCACTTAGTCACCAAATAACTTTTCAATCTCGTGGTTATCGATATGATAAAATTTGCGTTCTTAATATCCAAGATTATATAAATCCTAAAAGATATAAATACCATAATTCTAATATACACAAAATATAAATCCATACCTGATGTTAAATCATATCTTTACAAATATGAAACCTATTAAAACATATCCTAAAATTTCATTAATCATTTTATGATCTCATCATATAACACCTCAAATGGGTGTCTAAGACTTTGAACTTATGATCATACTTAAGTTTATATACCTATGATGGTATCTATATATCTTAAGATAACATCACAACAAAACATTATAATCTACAAATTTATCTTAACCTTTTATTTGATAGATACTATAATATCAAAAAAACCAACACTCCTAAGTCTAGTAAAAAATCATAAACTTTTCATTTCCATCATTGATACAAATAATTGAGACATATTTTTTTACATCCAAACCATACAGAATCAAAAGAAAAAATTGGATCACTTTAATTTTCTAGGACCTTTTAGGTTTTTAGTTTTAGATAATTTGGAAAAACTCCTACATAAACAATACCCATATTGTCAAATGATCATTGCTCCCACTTTCTCTTATTTCACATAAATTCTTCATCATAATAATCCTTATGAAATCAATTATAAACATAATTTATTCAACCTAAATATTTATAACATGGGGAAAAAGAAAAATAAGAATATTGATATCAAATTAGCAGTAAGGGAAATATAAGCATTAATAAATGAATTTTATTGATGATTATAAAAAGAGAATATGGATATGATGAAATATTCAAATTTCATTATTATAAAATACGAAAATTCATACCCATCAATACCTGGATAAAAAAACATAAAAAAATATTATAAGGATTTAGTAAAGAAAATATTCATAAGATTAAATAATTATGAGCCTTGTGACAAAAGTATTGATCAAATGAAACATCATAAACCCATAGAAGGAATAGATAAAATATATTGTTATCTTAGAAACTCATCTCTATAGAACACTTATAGAACCCTTAAAATTGAAATAATTATATGACTGGCTTCCAATATAATTCTCCAGAGAATATACTCATTAATAAATGAATTAGAGTACTATCTAAGCAAACCCATCATATAAGATATATCAGTCTCACCCAATGCTTAATGGGGGCACCCATATTATATTATTTCCAAGAACCAAAACATGAATAATTACATAGAGATTTTATTTCCTCATATAAATGATATAAAAAATAATTATTCTTTAAAAATATGATTGACTTGTTGAAAATAAATGGGTTTTATGTTAATATATTTGAAACATAATTAATTTAGGGAAAAGGAAAAGGATATATAAAAATCCCTTTAAAATTTGGTTAACATGGGGAAAAAATTGTGTTACATAATAATCTCTTTAAAAAAAATCTTAATCTATCTAGGGAAATAATATGAATGGTATCATTACAAAATATCCACATTTGAGCATAGGTAATAACATGGGTTATTGATTCTATTGAGTTGAAATATAATTAAAATATCATAAAAAATATTTTGACTAATATAATTTTTTTTAAAATCACTTTTTAAAAACTAAAAATTTAAAAAAATATTTTGAAAATACTTTTCTTTGAAAAAAACCTTCGAAACACATAAAGGAATGTTTTATGAAATCATTTAAAAATTTTCATGAGAAAAACATCCTTTCCATTTTGAAAAAAACTTTTTAAAACATTTTGAAAATTCTTTTCATTTAAAATATCTTTGAAAAATTATAAAGGATGATTCAAAGAAAATAATGGTCGTGGCAGTAGAAAATTTTGTCCATATCACATGCTTTAAATCAAAGATTCCTTTTAAATTTTTGGTAAAAGATAAACATACAGTTATTTTCAAATAAAATAAAAATTAATTTAAAAAAATGTAAAAAGGAAAAAATTGGTAAAAATTTATTTAATAAATCATTTAGAAAAGGTTAAAAATATTTTTTAAAACATTTCTTGAAAACATGGTTTTGGTAAAAAATATTTTTCTGAATGAAGAGAGAAATGAAGTTGGATTTTCTATAAAAAAATCTCAATTATTCTAAGAACCAAATAGTCTAATTATGTTACTATTACCTGAAAATATCTTGAATAAATATAGAAGAATTAAATTCATGAGTTTCTTGAGATATTTATTATAATTTCTCATTATTTGAAGTATAATCATTATCAATATTGATAAATGATGAGATTGTAACATAAAAATCTTACCACTTTGGTAACATTGAATCGTAATCAACAAGAAAGAATATAATTACATGAAACTTATATTATCATGAAAATAATGGTATTAATTATATAAAATTTCAAAAAATAATTATATACACCTCATAAAAGAATATAGGTGTATAACATAACACATGTCTCAAAGAAGAAAAATTGAGACCAAAATTTCTCACTGCTTTTGAAACATTGAAATTGTAAATGACCTAAATGAGAGATCCTAAAATTAATATGTAAATACTCATAAATTTAATTATAATAGTCATACAATACATTTATGTTAATTATATACACCACACTACAAAAATAAGTGGTTCATATAGAATACATCTCATAAAAATAAAAGTGAGATGAGAAAACCCTTACCTCGAGTTTGATTCATCACGATTGTTATTTATATTCCTGAATAATGAAATTATGTTAATTATTGAATTTATTTGTAACCTTTTCAAGTTTAATATTACTTTTATTTCACTTATTATCATGTTATTTATTATTACTTAATCAATTATGTTTACTTTGGATGTTTTGACCATATTTGGATTATGTGTCATAAATGACTTTGGTAGGTTAACTATGGTCAAAGTGGTCATTATATAAATATATCTATAATAATAATAATTAAATAATTATAATATTTACAAAAATATTATAATTTTAAAATCAATCATGAAATATGGTTATAAAATAATTAACTAACATTGAAATCATTGAGATGGTAGGTCGTACGTACGCATGAGTAACGTTTCCATTTTTAATGATCAATATAAAAGGAAGAGAAGTAATATTGTATCTTTAAAAAATGATAATTATATCATAAATACCATAATATTTAATTATATTTACTTATATATATCATTCTTGTAATGTGGTGATAAAAAAGGATTCATATCGCTTCGAGGAGGCTGTAGTCCACACATCCACGAATGACGTTATCACTTTTCTAGCGAGTGAAAATGTAAGAAATAAAATGATATATTATATTTAAATAATATTAAATATTTAATTAATATTATAACTATTTCATTTATATCATATATATTCATTATTTTTACCCTTATTACCTTCAATGTAACATGATATTGAAAAACAAATCATATCGCTTTGCGAGGTGGTTGGCCAATGTACACACGAGTGATGTTGTCATATCCCCAATGTCATATAATGAAAAAAGGTATATATGATATAATTAATATGAATATATAATTATATTATAAATATAATATATAAACTTTATATACATCACCATACCCAACTGTGATATGTGGTAATGGAAAAATGAATGACATCATATTGTGAGTCGGTAGTCCGCCATACACATGGAAGATGATTTTTTAACCCATTTGATGGAAGAGGGAAATTTTTAGGTTATTACATTAACATATTGAAATATAATTATATTTAATATACTAATATTATTATATAATCATATTTTAATAATAACTTAAGGAGTTGGATAAACAAATAAAATGAAAATGCTTATTGAAGAACATTACCTCTTCTTCGAGTATCCTACTTATGTTTACACTAAATGGCTTATTATTTTGTCTTTATGAAAAAATACCACTTATAGGATGATAGTAAGTATGTTTCTAATTTATTTGGGTGTGAATGGGCTGATAAAAAGAGGTTTGAAGTTGTGAAGAAGAGAGGAGAGGGGGTGGAATTTTGTAAGTGGGGGAGAGGACACAATTGGTATTTTTGAAAAGATAGAAGTTATACCATGTTTTTCATATGAAAAAGGGTTAAAAATGGACCATAATAAAACATTAGAGGTTTAATGGAATAATTTTTTTCATAAAATGGTTTTCATACAATTTTATAGGTCATTTTTACCATTATCTTTTTAGTTTAGCCCACAGTAAACTCATTTTTACCTTAACCGTGGTAATTAATTATTACTCGATTTACTATTCATTTTGGTAAAAATTTAAGTTAAAATTATTATATAATATAAATTAGGATAATTAAAAATATTTAATCCATTTTTCAAAATTACATTAAAATAATTTGACAAAATCATTTTAAAATTAAACACACCGATGCGATGAGAAAGCTGGGTTTTAAAGAGAAAACATTCAAAAGATTAAAAACTTTTTATATCTAAGATTAGTATTAGATTGATTAAAATGACCTAAATTATATTAATTGATATAAAATTTAACTAATTTGATGTTAAAACTACTTTGAAAATATAATTTATCCTTATAAATAAGTTAAACAAAACGACAGTTTTCAATTAAAATTATGTATTTTCACTATTCATTAGAAAATGAAACATTTCAAAAAATTATAAAAAATATTACTAATATAATTTATATATAATTATTTAAAAAATTATTTTCGTTTTATCAAATAAAATTTTAAAATTTTTAAAAATTAAATTTAAAACAAAACCCACATATGTGATGAAATAATGGGTTTTTGAGAAGTGTATTTTTTTAAGCACGATATAGTTTACTATTAACTTTATGTCTGATAAAAATCATGTAATTAGTATGAATTAAACATTATTGATATATAATCTATAAATTTTATTTAAAACATTACTCATTAGGTATTATTTTATTTAATTAAAATGGATAATCGTTATGCACTTTAAAAAAGTATTCAGAGAAACCTATTTTCAAAACCCAAAAAAAACTTATACTAAAAACAAATTTAAATTTAATTAGAATGTAATTAAGTATATTTAAAATAGATAAATAATATTTTTTTTACCTTAAAATAAATTCAAAACAAATTTTTACTTCTAAATTACTTCATTTATTGAAAATAAAAGATTATTTTAAAAAAATGCGTATTTTTTACTGTTCACTAAAAATAAATATTCTTTGAAAGGTCTCAAAATTTAAATCAAATTAAATTTTGATTTTACTATTCAAAAAATTAATATCATTTTATCATATAAATTTTATAAAATTTCCAAAAATTGATTATAATATTTTTTTTCTTCATGAAAACCAATACAAACCATTTTGGAAGAATACATATTTTTGAACAATAGAATCACATTACTATTAATTGGTTTATTTTTTAATAAAAATTTATAAATAATTTATATTATGTAATAAATTTATATATATATTTATATTTCATAAATTATTTAATATTATTCATACCTTCCAATTTAACGGCTAGGTTATAATGTTAATACATATCATTGGTCATTTATGTTTAGTGTTGTGTGTTGAATACAAACATACATATCTCAGGGTAGCGTATACCATAAGATTTTTAATAGATTAAATTTAATTAAAAATAAATATATTGTAAATTCTCAACAAGTTAGATTCTCATCTATGTTTAGTTTTGGGTGTCCTTTACTCTATCAAATGCAATTTTATTCTTTTTAAATCTTTGGGTGTTACACAACTTATATTCCATTATAAATAGTTATTTTAAAGATAAATGATTTTTTATAATGGTAATTTATTTTTAAGTTTTAGTGATGAAATAATTATCTTGTATACTTACAAAAAACTGACACATTGCTTGTATATAAAATAGAAAAATCAAGAAAATAATTTCAAAAAATATAGAAGTGATATTTTTTGAGTGAGTTATAGTGTACCACAGATATTTTAAATCAATATAAAATATTAATTTTTTTAAAAAAATTTATATTCTAAATCCCTTGATATCATATTTTCTTTAAATTGAAACAAAATAAATATGGTCAAAAATGAAATTACTTATATTTTATGTCTATATTATTTTATTGAATTTCTTAAAAATGAAAACAAACTTACAAGAGGACAATTTGGATGATAAATGGTCTCAAATTTCTTCCATTTTATATTTATGATCCAATTTTCACTTTATAAGTAAAATTATAAACCTTTCATATTGAAAAATCCATTACTATGGTTATGGTTAAAATTGGTTGACCAAGGGGTTAAACCAAAAGATAAGGTTTAAAATGATATCCAAACCTATATAAACATGATGGGTAAATTATAATAATACCACATACTCTTTATCTTATAATAAATTTAATTTTAACCATTTTATAGGATTTGAATTCATATTATATTATAATATTTATTATATTTACAAAAATGAAATTAAAGATAGTTTATAATAAATAATATGTAATTAAATGATTTAAAATTTATAAAAAATACTATATTCTTCCAAGTGGATTATATATTTTTTAAAATATAAAACATGGTCCATTTATTGGTCACTTTCCCTTTTATATTAATTTCTTAACACCTAAAGAGTAAATAACATTGATATCATGGTAATTGTAAAAAGGGTTAATGGGGGTTTAAAACAAATAGATAAGGGTGAAAAAATCACCTACATTTTTCTAAATTTTATTGGATGAGATTATTAGATAAATAATCATTACATATTATAAATATATCATTTTTATCCACTTGATCATGAGAATTAGTTTATATTAATATTATACTTTAAGAAATTCCATGAATTTTCATCCCCTCACTTATAAAAGGGCACCCCATCTCCTCTACACTCCACACTTCATGTTCTGATTGGTTCATACAATACCTATAAAAATATATTCCTATAATATATACCCATTTTATATAGGTATTTTATTGGGCATAATACAAACCATAGAGGGATTAAGGTATAAAGTAAAGGATATTGTCTAAAGAAGATGTATCATTCTTAACCGAGTGTTTTAATGTTTTTCTTATTACACATAATTAAACAAAATTCAACAACTATTAAATAATAATACAAATATATCCCACATAATTATAAGTTATTATGTTAATATAAAAATCTATATCAAGTTTCTCTTCCTTCAAATGGGGAATTGAGTCGTCATTCATAGGGACAATGGATTACCGCCTCCTGAACTAATGTAATTAATTTTTCATACCTACTTATCATGGATGATTATAGATATAGATTCAATTTATATATATAATATTCATGTAATAATTATAATTATATAAAAATAATATATAATTTATATTATTAAATTTCTATTCATTGAAAAATGATAATGTCGTCTGTGCGTATATGTGGATTGCCAACTCCCCAAAGTGATGTGATTCATTTTTTATCAACGCATAACATATATGATGCATATAATTTTATTAAAAAAATTCAAATAATATTTATTATATAATAATAATAATTTAAAGTTAATATAATACTTATCTTATTTCTATCATGATCGTTGAAATAAGGAAACATCACTCACGTGGACATACAACTTATCATCTCCATGACTGTAACTTAGAGTACATTTTGCAACCATCATTCATGGTTAGTTTTAAAATTATAATTTATGTATAAAATTGATAAATATTTTATTATTATTATTCTATATATGATATAAAAATGGCCAATATGACCTATTTAAATACATCAAAGCTATTTTGATATTATGAACCAAACATCCTCAAAAAACACAATGTTGAAAAAATCAATTAAGTAATTAAATATGTCACTAAAATAATTGATATAAATGGTTTGATGAAAAGGGATTAATACTATAAATTATTATTAAGAAATAAAATTATTTATATAATTTTAATATATATTTGTCAAAGGATATACATAGAATGTATGAACTTGAGGTAAGAGATTTTTTCTCAATTTCCCTTTATTGAGGAATATTTTAATATTATGAATCTAATTTATTTATATGGTTTATATAATTACACTTTTACATGTTATATCAAGAATAAATCATAATTAATGTTATTTTATCTTAAAATTATTGTTATTTTATTCAAGTGGTTTTTATTGAGAAGTTTCCAAAGTGGTAAAGGATTTCTTAACTCAATTTTCTTTTATTGGGTTATATAATTTATTAATTGATTATATTATAAAAATATTATGTGTGAAATAATTTTATTTATTAATATTTTATTTTAACTTAATTTTTTGGGATTTAAATTTGTTATATATAATTTATCCATTTATTAATTCTCAATTCAATGATTTGATCTTTGTAAGGGCTATTCATATGAAATTTTCTTTCTTTGGAAAACTCATTTATGTTCTACAACTATATTATTTAATGATAATCATATAATTTCCCCTTGAAATTTTATATCATAAATATAATTATATTCAAGACATTTAATGATTCATTTTAAGATATTCTTTCATGGGGTATATGATTCAAAAGTTACCAAAGAAGTATGGTATTTATGTTCCAATAAAATTTCAATTAGGATTGTTTATAATTACAATTAAATTGACAAATTATATTATAATTATTTGAAAAAATCATTTAATTTTTCTTATCCTATGATTATTTATATAATTTTGAATTTTTAGTACCACTTTTCAATATTTGGTATACTAAATGGTTTAAAAATGTATTTAAGAAAATTCGATCTTATTTCTCCCATTTCGGTCTAATTTTTTTCTTTCATATCCATGTTTTTTAAATTGTTTTTAAAAATATTTTTTTTATTATTCTTCATTTATTGGTTTATTTAATTTTTAGACATGTTTTAATTATTATAATTTTTTTTAAAAATAATATTCTTTTAATTTTCTTAACAAGTTTTATTTTTCTGAAGATGTGAAAAAATCTTTTTTTAACAATTATTACATGAATATAATTTACCATCATCATGAAGACTAAATTATTTTAGTCTTCTATTAAAAATTCCCATGTTTCCATTCAAAGAAAAAAATTCCATGTATTCTAAAAAATTTTATATTTTAAAATTTATTTTTAAAGTGTAATGTTTATTTTACTCAAGAATGTTTTAGTGATATTTTTATGGTATTTTCATTCATCTATGAAAAAACCTATATTTTACATATTTTACTTTATGTATATTTTTTAATTCCACCATACTTATTCTTTATCTATATATTTTCAGATTGTTTGAAGTTGATTGTCATGAAACATTTTTCTTCTCCACTGGTAAATCAATTTACAAAGAAACAGAAGATGTTATTAATAGATTGATGATAAAAATAAAAGACTCTATGTGTTATATTCATGTACTATAATAGAAAATTATTGATGATGATTATAATCCTGATATAAATTATATAACGGGTGAGGCCGATATATCTTATATGAAGGGTGATCCTGATACAACTTATATGATGGGTGACTCTAAAATATATCTCCAATAAATTGGGTAATGTTTCTTATATTAAAGGGAATAAAGGATGGAGTTAACTAAGTAGGTTTATCCTATATATTTAATTTTGTCTAGTTATTTTTAACATGGGTTATGAAAATAATGTTCCAAGACACCAACACATCTTTTTAACGTGTACTACAAATATTTGAAATTTTTTTATCGATATTAATATCACATGGATCATAATTATTGAATACTATTACTATTTAATTTTTAAATATTTATTTCATGTTTCATGATTGATAATCTTGATACTGATGTGTATGAATTCTTATAATGATATTCTCAGGATCTTTAATAATGTCATCATGCTTTATGCTCATTTTATGATCATTTGTGACATTCAATTGCTAATTCTTATATTTACACTTATTGATATTTTGATCTCAAAATTATTATGTTTTATTTTCCCCATGTTATTAAGAGTAATGTTAAATGATTTTTTATTAAATGGTTTCATGTTTGTAGAATTTTATGGGAGAAGTTGAAGATTTATTTTCAAATAAGAAAAGATGGGTATAGTTGAAAAAATGATCACATAAGAATAACGATATTTCTATTTAAGAGTTGTTACTATCATATAAAACTTTAAACCTAAAATTTCATTGGTTATATAAGTGATACAATATTTTTTTATGTTTTATGTTTTGGATAGATAAAATTTGTACATGTTTATCTGTATCAAATTTAGAAATGTAAATATTATGTTTTTAGCACTGAATTTGGGAGTGTGGGTTCAGGATGTTATAGTATCATATATTTACAGAATCATAATTAATTTATAAATATCATATATATTCATTAATTAAATATTTATAACCATCCATGTGTGAAGGTGGGTAAAAAAATTGCATCATTGGTGCAGAGACAGTAGTATGTATGTATTCCCAAGTGATGTTTTTATTTTTAATTGAATTGAAAGGAGATATAAAATGATTGTAACATTAACATAAAAATATATAAGTATTGTAAATATATTTATGTATTCATTTTAGGATGGTTTTATAATATTTTCAATAGTTAAAGAAGAAATAAACATAAAAAACCTCATTGAGAGCATATACCTCTTCCTTGGAAAAACACTTTTGGATTACCCATTAAGTACCATATAATTGGTCATTTGATGATACCATAACATATAAGTAGAATAATGTATATTTTCAGGGGATTTGGGAAGACTTTGGTATATAAAAGTTTCTCAAATTGAAGTTAAGTGGGTAGGTTTCCTTTTATAATTGATGTGGGTGGAAAACATGTAAATACATGAAACATTAGTATATAATATATGTCTTGTACATGAGCCTTAGCCTGGTTGGAAAGGTCTCTGTTTGTGCAACCAGGAGACCAGGGATCAAATCCAGGCGGAGGTAGAATTTCTGGGGTACTATAGCAGTACTGTAGTAGGAACTGTACAGTTCTGTAACAGGTACTGTAGCGGGACTATATCAGGCACTGTTTGGAACTGTAGAAGCCAGGAATATGCCCCTGTTTGGGCTTTCGGGCCTCTGATTTGGTCCCTAGGTCTTTCATAGGCCTTCGGGCACCCAGGCCTTCGGGTCAGTTGGGCCTTTGGGCCACTTCAAGGCCTTCGGGCCACCTTTGTGTGCAGATACAAACCAGAAAAAACCTATAAGGAAAAAGCTTTACAAAGAGGATGAGCAAGGATATTTCACCATAGCAGAATCTAAACAGATTACAGGAATGAAAGGGTATGGCACCTGCCATCGGGATAAGCCTGTGCATGCATGAGAATGCCCAGCTGAACAACCATGTGAAGGTGGAGAGCTGATTTCACGATGAAGATGCTGGGGAGGAGCAGTTCCAAGTAGTTATTCTGGGTTTTATGTAATGTTTGTGCCTACGGGAAATGAATTCCTATAAAGGCCTACGGGCATGTAATCTTTCGCCTACGAGCATTGTAGGGTTCCACCTCATCCCTTGAAAGGTGGATTATCAAAATCAAGAAAAAATGAAGGCCTTCGGGCCATTAGAGGAATATATGTCTTACCAAAGTTAATTGGTTACAAATATTTATATATTTAAAGATAATAAGTTTAATGTATAAATTAAATCAACCAATTAAATTTATCCATGTTTTTTTTGTGAAAATTTAAAACTTATCTCTTAACTCATCCTCCTCGTTAACCCTTTTTAACCCTTATCATAACAGTAAATTCTTACTATAATTACTATTAATTATAAAAAAATGAAAATGGTAAAGTTAATAGATTAAAATATTTCAATCATAAACATCAACAAAATTTTCTAGGATTAATTTTTTAGAAGTGGAAAAAATTATTTTTAATATAAGTTCACAAAAATCAATGAAAACATATTTTTTAAAAAATACATGCTTTACATCTTAAAAATAAATTTACCTTGAAATAAAGTATAATGTTTATTCCCATAGAATTAATTTTATTAGATTAAATAAAAAGATACTTATTTTAATTTAAAAAAAATCAAACTTGAATGTTTCCTTGAAATTACTTATTTGAATAAAAAGATCCCAAAATAGTATTTATTTGAATAAAAACATTACTTATAATTTCATAATGTCAAACCTAGATTTTTAAAATCAAAATTAAAATTTTAAATTAATTATAATAATTTTTTTTATAAATCAATGTTTTATAAATTTATTATTAATTCTTATATTTTGGTAATTTCATAAAAGTGACATTATTTGTGAAATTGTTATTTTTCATTGTTCACCCAAAAATCGATTATTTCTGAAAAGTTCAAAAAATTCACTCTGAGATAGTTTTCAAATTATAAATTAAAAAGTGAATTTAAATTTATCAAATAATATTTCTTAATGCGAGATATATTAATTTTATGATCTTTGTACAAAACTAATAAAATCCATTCTAAGAAAAAAGCATCTTGAATCATAAAATGAATTTATACTCATTTCTTTTCAAGTGACTATCCTACATAAGATAGTTAATTTGGAATATACACTGATCAAATATGAAATTTATATCCCAAAATAAACTCAATTAAAAAGGCATAGAAAAGTGGTAGTGTGGGTTTGAACCCACAGAGACACCGACAAGAAGGTAACCTATCAATTCAAACCCTAGGGTAAGATTCCTCATGATCACTCTTCAGGTTTGGTTTTACTGAATATTTTATAGGTTAGGTTTAAATTTATGAAAGATAATAGAGTTTATTTTCAATTCCATGGTTAAGTAAAAAAGGATAATCCTAAATCAAATTTGGGATAAAACTATGTATTAGGCTACAAAGCAGTTCAAAGGTCACCAATTGGATATGGTCAAACCAATCGGATCTATCTAATCCCCAAATATTCGTTGGTTTGGAGATAAATAGAAACCTAAACATAGTACGCTTATATTCTAGGAAAGAAAGTCTCATGGGATAATAATCATAGCCAAATAAACTAAAATTAGTCTAGGGTCCTTGAATTACACCCCCATGGTCGTGGTTATTTAAAGGAATGAGAAAAAAATTGTTGTTCAAAATAATTACTAGCCACAGGGATACCAAGATTCAAATTATAGACTTATTATGTTTAAAAATATTCTTAATCTTGACCCTAACCCTAAGTGGATTAGTCTTGAAAGAATGTATCAAATGAAATAGAGAAAGTGGGAAACAATCTTTTCATAATAATAAATAAATCCATAATTAATCAATCCATACATGAAAACAATTGAGAATCAAACAAAAACAAACTTGGTTGAATAAATCGAAAAATAACAATAATATTTAATAATAAATTGTCATCTATATTGAAAAAAATCCTTGAAACACTAACCTAATGATCATGAACAATCCATAAATGTATAATATAAATTAATAGCCGCAGAATTGATAAAAATGGTAAATGAATGAATTGTAATGGGGTTCCAAAGAAAAATAGAGAAGAAACTAGAAAGAACACAAGAGAAAAGTTAGAACCCAATATCTCTATACATGAAGGAGGTAACTCAAGTATTTATAGACTTGAAAAGTACACAACATTTAATGTATTCATGTTGTGTATTGGATTTAAGTGGCTTCTATGTCAAATTTTACATGATGGGTAAGTGAATTTCACACAATGTACTAAAAATCTGCAATATTCTCAATAAAATATTCTATCTTGTGAAATTCAAGACCTGTATCTTTAATGAGATTTGATATCAAGCATTTAACACCAAGTAATTTTATCACATCATTTATGTGACTTACATCTTGAACTTTCAGTTCAATTCTAATTTTGAAAATATCAGGAAGTGTAATGTATATACATGTTGTGTAACAACTTCACGTCATGTTATAATTCATAGGATGAACTTTGGCTATGAAGGTATGTTGTGCATGAGTAATCCACATTTTGAACTAATTTCATGATTTTTTAAATCTTGTTTTTCAATTTTTTTTTAAACTTTTCCATTGAGTCTTGAATTACTAATTCTTACAAAAAAATAATCCAGTGAATTATAAAATAAACCATGATTAAACCTTAAATAAATATATCTAATATGTTAATATAAATTTAGGTTATCACCTTTTAATAACCATTTAATGATTTTTAATTTATATATTTTAATATATAGTCAATACATTTCATCAAAAACATTTATCAGTACTGATAAATTTTATTTATTAACATAGAAATACATTGCATACTTAAAATTGTTTTCTGAAAAATATGCCCTTTTATCATCAATTTATTATATCATAAAATCTAAAAAATTATGATTAATTTAAGAATTATCATTAATGTTTTTACATGTATAAAGAATAATATTCAATAAATTTAACACTATAAATAATATAAACATATCTTTTAAATGTATAATTGAGAAAACATATTTAGTGTTACAAATTTTATACATTATAATCAAAATTATATATCAATGCCCATTTTACTTTGAACAATCAATATCAAATAATTATGATTATTTTTTGTAATCAAACACTATATATATTATGAATCACATTCTCAAATAATATTAATAAATATTTCACCATATTATTTTATTGTTAAACTTTTTACTTAATTTTTTGAAAAAATATATTTTTTAAATATAGAGTATGATAAAAACCATTTAGAATTTAAATAAACTAGTGTTAATAATAAATCATGATAAATAATTATTTTAGTATAAAAATAGTATTTATCCATTCATCATATGTTTCACATATAATGTTATATGGAATTAATTTGAATATGTTATAACTTTGTGGCTTTAAAAATATGTATCATAATATGTTAATAGTTGGATTATAATTAATCAATGACTTTGATAATATGAAAATAAAAATATAAATTAATGTATTTATTTGATATATATATGTATGTAAAGTGATTCAAGTATATATAAAAAGGATTCAAAATTTATACAGAACCACACAAAGGCCAATGATAGGTATTGCACCAATATTGTAATTTAATTGTGAGTTTGAGCCCCACAGTACTTTTGGACATGAATGTTTGTCACCCATATTATAGGTTTCCATTCTATTAATAAAACCTTTTAATAAATAAATACTTTTATACATGAATATATATATATAAGAAAAAAATTTAGGTGATAAAATAATGTATTCACGTTTGGTTTATATTATTAAAATGAACAAAATTTATTTAGAATTTTTATTTATGAATTAAGAATGAAAATTAGAAATATTGGATCTTACATTATACCCCCTTACATAAATTGTTTCCTCAAAATTTTAATATTCACTTACTAATTAAATTATATACGGGTATACATAAAAAAATATATGACTCAAGATATAATTTATACTAATATATCAACCTCACTATCTTAGGTAAGACTAGGAAATTTATCATAAATATTTGTTTAAAAAATTCATATATATTTATAATAACTATTATGGGTTTTAAAATGTGTATAATTTTATAATGATTTCCACATAATAGGTTTATTTTTTTCTTAAAATTAGGGAATTTAGAAAAAAATAAATACTTTATTCTTTTCATAAATCTATTTGAATTTTTTCCATTTGATTAAGTTCTTTAATCAGTTTCTACTTATGATTATTACAATGAAAGACTAAGAGTAATTTTTTATTATCAAAGCATGAAAATAAACCATTAAGGATCCATAATATCTACAAAATAAGAATGAAATAGTTTTCACAAGATAAGATAATACTCAATATGAATAAACCTTCATGTGATGAAGTAATAAATTAATTCATAAAAACATTAAAAATAACTCCCAAAAAATATTATAATACTTTAACCTTTAAATTCATTATAAATAGTAATTAATAGTTTATTTAATGATTCATCTACTAATTAATTTATCTTGAAAACTAATTAAACCTCAAAAATCAGGATTATGTCAAAGTCAGTTATATGTATAACAACCATGTTTTCAACTAGGTAATAACTCTTCATCTTAATAGACACTGCTCAATTTATTCTCATTGTAACCCGATTAACACTAAGAATCTTGTTTGAAAATTATTTCATCATAGTTTAAAGGGATGATTCAATATTATTAGTAGATATATAAGTTAGAATAGATTCATAATCATGTAAATAATTAAATAAATTTGATTTTATGATCAAATCACTTGTTATCATGTTATTTGGGATCAAAACCTCAACAATATTGATTACCAAAGTGTGACCTTTCATTAATAACATCTTCTATGGTGAGTTATCTTTGTTATTGGGGAATTATGTTATGTAGTTCTCTATATCATTATAGTTGAAAAACTATATGTTGGTGGTTTATTTATTTCTATTTCACTTGTAATCTAGATAACCTGAATCTCTACATTTAGAACAGACTCCCATACCCTTTAAAAAGACCAAGGTGTTTTATTACAAAATTATTAAATATTGGAATATCACCTCTTTATTTTTTCATATTATCCACATTACCCATTATAAATAAATAATCCCTTATATTATTCTCTTAAATTACTTTAAATATAAATTTTTTTGATAATTTTTCCTCAACCATGATGGTACTTGAAACAATATCATCATATGTTGAAAATGATTGAGAGAGTAACACCCTTAAATTACTTGGATTTATCCCACCAAATATATATTCAATGTTACTACATAGATTATGCATGTAGTTTATGAAATAAATTTCTAATCATTTGAAGTTTCCTTCACACTTATAAACACATTCGTCTTCCCTTTGTTTCAAATTTAAAAATTTCCTTTCCATATAAACTCGCTTCTTATGAAGAATTTATTTTTCAAAGTGTGTCTCCTTAAAATTTTCCCATGATATACCTCAATTTATTTATCCTCCTTAAAATTTAAAATTAATGACCACCAATTATTATCCTCTATCATTAAAAAAAACATCACCAATATAACCATCTCCATTTTATTATATCATTAATATAAAAATATATTTTCAAGGGACTGGATCCATTGTTCAGATACTAATATACTTGTAGTTACAATAAAAGATTGTGATTTCTACTGTATGAAGCAGTCCAACATTATAGCATCATGTTATAAATAAATTTGATCTTCTTTATGGGAAATTTTATTAGTAATAATTTGATTTATATTCCCTAATATAGTTATAATATTCTTAAATCCAACACCATCCATGTAGACTTCATTAATAAGTAAATCCCTATATAGATTGTGGGTGTTGTTTTATTTTACGTTATATTCAATGGTATCTATCTCTATATAATTTCATACACATTATAAGCTCCAATAATCATGAATATTGAGATATATCATAAAATTTTCTAAATTTTATTTAATATCCTAAGGGTTAATCATAATATTCATGCAAGCTATGTTCTTCTAAAATAAAGTACCCAAGGGCCCTACTAAACTTTCCCTAATACCAATAGTAAAAAACCAACCTCAAGTAACCCAAATCTGGTGGTTAATTTATTACATTGGTAAAATATACAAGAGATTGAATCCTAAAGGATCAAAGAGTTTCATAATCTTGGAATACTAAATATATAAATTATTCCCACATTACATTTGAAAATGTGAAATAAAACGTAAAATTTCAGTGTGAACATTATTATTCCCTTTAATACATCCTTAAAATCATTTAAAGTTCACATTTGGGTACCCTAGGGATAAGAAAAGAAAAAATAAAAGGATGAGATCAGATACTTATTAATTGAAAGTGTATAGTGTAAATAATCAAAGAATAAATACAGAATGAATAATATGGTAGAGATAAAAAATAATAAAATATGGTATATAACTAATATAAAGATAGGATAATATATCCATGTCTCACATAGAAATATAAATAATCACATAAATATTAATAAATAGTTTCATAATGATAGAATGAATAATTTCTGACATCATAATACTTCGATTAAGTCTTCATTCCATAACATCATACATAGATAGGTAAGGCATACACAAAATACCCAAGATAGTTTGTCCCATGATACCTAATGATACATCAAGTGGTTATCTAATATTAGTCCTGAACTATCACATACTATTTGAAATAAATTCATTATATGAAAAAGTAGTGAATATGAAATACAATATAAGATCAACATAAATATATTTATTTGAAAAAATCATACTAAATATCAATATTTTTCGAAGTAAATAAATAGAAAAACATCATAATGATCAATATAGAGAAATTAAGTGTATGATATTATTATATAATATCACTATTGAAGAAAAATTTTCAATGAAAACACATGAACATATATGGAAAACACTTTTATAAAGTTTTTATAAAGTCACTTTAAAAACAAAAGAAATATCATATTCTATTAAAAAATTAAAACTAAAAATTCATAGAATTTAGGGGATAATTTTTTTTTGAAAAAAATTAAAAAAATTAGAGTAATATTGATAATTAATAATTTTTATAATGGATAAAATTGTGGTCATATAATAAACAATAAAAAAATTCCTTCCCGCTTTCATAAAAAGATAAAAAAATCTTGTATGGAAAATGATGAGAATATTCCTTAAAAAAATTTCTAAATAAATTAAAAGATAGTATAAAAATACCTTTATAAATCATTTAAAAGTGTAAAATAACTTCTATAAAATAATTTTAAGAACATGGATATGGATAAAAAATATTCCAAACTAAACGAATATGAATAAGACCATATTTTTTTAAAAATATTCATTTAGTCTTTTTGAAAACCAAAGAGGGGGAAAATACAAATAATACTTGAAAACCCTATAAATAACCGTAGGTAAATAAGATAAATGGTGTTTAATATAGAAATAACATATAATTATCTCAATGGAAACTTAAATATAAACAATCCCAAATAAGAATTATATTGTGAAATAAACCCTTAAGGTTTCAAAATTTATTGAATAAAAAATCCTTAAAATGAAAAAAGTGAATGAAATATTTAATTAAAATTAATAATTTTTAATTTATAATATAATTTTTCAAATGTTAAATATATAATAAATATAAAATAAATAACACACATTGTATAAAATAGAACTCAATAGATTGAAATTGGGATGATAAACCCTTACATCAGACGTCTACTTGGTCAAGAACACTATAATATCCTTTATAATAAATGTATGATTATTATAAATATATATCCACATAATATTTGGATTCATATTACTAGATAATATTCATTCATAATGTCTTCTTACTCATTTATTAATAATCAACTGTTAAGATAAAGATTTGAGTGTTAACTATTTCATTTTCCATACATGTTTTGGATCAAATGTTTTAACCATTATTAAATTTTCATAGTTTAATAAAATCCAGAATATTAAACATGTTATTATTATCATGTTTATACATTAAATATAATTTTATAAAAATACATTAAAAATGGCCAGGACAAATTAAATACATTATTTTATGGAGATGGTAGTCTGTACGTACACACGAGTGACATTTTTATTTTTATAATTGATGAAAATGAAGGAATGTATAAAAGGTTTAAATTTTAAATAATCATAATAATAATATTTATATCGTATTTATTCATTAAATATATCCTAATTACCAAACACGTTAGGAGTAAATGAAAAATGAATCAAATCACTTTACGGAGGCGGCAATCCACACATACACATGAGCAACATTATCATTTTCTAATGGATGCAAGGGTAAGAAGGTAGATGATATATTATATTTAAATAATCATAATTATTTAATAAATATTATATATATATATTCCATAATTAAATATTTATAATCATCCATGTGAGGCGGTGATAAAAAATAAATTACACTACCATGTGATGAACATAGTATGTACGCACACATGACTGATGTTTTCATTTTCCATAGGATGGAAAGTAGATAGAAAATGGTTGTACCATTATCATAAAAAATTAACTATATTAAATATACTTATTTAGATATTTTTATATGGTTATATAATATCTTGAGAAGGTTTAAGAATAAAGGAACTTGAAAAGGCTCAGAAAGAGCATATTCCTCTTTCTAGGAAAACCTATTTTGGATTACACCTTAATCCATTTAGGATTGGTATTTTTATGAAAAAAATACCTCTATATATAAAATAGTATATTTGGGGAGTGCCTTTAGTACATTTAATTCAATATAAGGTGGTAAATAAGTGAGAATAAGTGAAGAGAGGAAGTTTCCTTTTATAATTGAGAAGGGTGGGAATTTTGTAAACATGTGAAACTTTATTATAAAATATATGACTTACTCATGTAAAGTGGAAAAAATATTTTCATATATTAATATATAAAAATTTTAATGTTGAAATTAAATCAATCAATAAAATGTAAGAATGTTTATTGAGATAATTTCAACTTTATCACTTAGTTTAACCCCCTTATTACTCGTTTTAACCCTTACTATAGTGATAAAATTTATTATCGTTGCTATTCATTATGAAAAATAATGAAATTAAAATCATAACTAAATTATAAAATTATGATCCTAAATTTTGGATCTATTTTCTCAAATTAAATTTTAAGAAGTGGTAAAAATTAATTTTTTAAAAAGTTTGCAAAATGCAATGAAAACCCATCATTAAAAAAATTATTGCTTTCAAGTTTAAAAATGATTTTAAACCAAAATAAAGTATAATTTTTATTTGCATATACTTAATTCAATTAAATTAAATAAAATTATACTTGTTTTAATTTAAAATAAACCCAAACTATATTTTTCCATGAAATTACATAATTAAAATAATAGAACCAAAAATAATTTTTATTTGAATAAAAATGTTACTCAGTTTTTCAAAATATCAATGATAGAATTATAAGTTAATTTTTTTAAATGAAATATATTAATTATTAAATATATATTTTATATATAAAAGGTTTTACTAAAATTTTAATTCATTATTATGTCATGATACTTTCATAAAAGTGACAATATTTGTAAAACGAGTATTTTCACTATTCATCCAAAAAATCAACTACATAGAAAAATACAAAAAAATCACCCCATGATAAATTTAACATTATAAAATTAAAAATTAAGTTATATTTATCAATAAATTACCTAATTTTGGTAGAAATTAATTCTAAAATATTCACGAAGTCATGTAAAAACTATTTCTAGAAAAAAAGTATTTTTAAAGATAAAAATGATTTTATTATCATTTCATGACTTGTAAAAAAAATTAGATGATTTTTAATTTATTTTATTGAATATAGGATCAAGTAATTCATATAAATAATTTATCATTAGTGATTAATTTAATTTATTTCGATTAAAATACTTTGAACACATAGAAATATATTTCTAAAAAATATCTCTTTTTGTCATCAAATGATTTATCTTTATTCCAATGAAATTGATTATTAATGCATGAATTATCATTACTTATTTTAAATATATAAATAATAATTTTTAATAAATTTAATAATCTAAATAAAAGAAAATTTTCTTTAAATATATAACCAATAAAATGGATTTTTTATCAAATTTTATACACTATGATCAAAACTATATATCAATGACAATTTTAATTGAAAAACTAATTTATCAAAATTTTATAGTGAATATATTATAATAGGGCACTATAAATAATATAAATCAAATTCTAAAGTAAAATTGATAAATATTTCATAATGGTATTTTTTTGTACTTGCATGGGTTCTCACATTTTCCTTTAAACTTGTTTGGAAAATAAAAGGATAATTTTCAGGTTTCATGTTATACTAATATTGAGTACAATAAAAACCATTTATAATTTAAATATTCTATACTAAAATTAAAAATTACTAATAAATTACAATTTTAGTATAAAAATTATATTTAAGCATTTTTCATATGATTTACCTATAATGTTATATGGAATTATATTCAATATATTATAAATTTTTGGCTTTAGAAACTTATATCACACTATGTTAACCATTATATTAGAATGAATTAATTAATATATTGATAAAAAATAAATATAAAGTAATATAGGTATTTTATAACACTATATAAGTAAAGATATAAAATAATATATAAAAAGGATTTAAAATAAAATAAAGATGTCATATAGGCCAGTGGTAGGCATTGTGCCCCTGTTTCTCTTTAGTCATGGGTTTGATCCTCACAAACTCCCTAAAAAATACAGGTTGTCACCCAAACTCTAGACTACCCATTTATTAATAAAAAAATTATTAACTAAATAAATTTATACTTAAAAATATATATAAGAAAAACATTCAGTGATAAATAAGTGAATTTATTTTTTTTATTCTTAAAATGAAATATTTTTTCCTAGAAATTTCATTTATAAATCAAGAAAAAATAGATATCTAGGGTGTTTTATTCAAGGGGGAAAAGAGTAACAAATATATATTCTCCTAGTAAAATTTGAGCCTGAACTAGAGTTTTTATCTAGAGTTCTTATAGAACTACGATTTTATTAGGTCCCGAAGAATTATGTATATCCAAATTGGAGGGGTGAATATGAGTGTTTAAGGATTATAACTTTATCCCAAGATTTTTTATTCAATGTTATAAAATATTATTCTTTTAATTGAAAGAAATCATTTAATATCTCACTCTTCATTTTTATCTAAATAAATCATATGAAAATAAAAAAATATAAATCATAAATGACCTGATTATTTTACTTTGTTCGCCACTAGGGGAATCATCCAAGGAGCACACACTGATGGTGTATTGGTTTGTAAAAATCCACTACAATACTATTTTGGTCTATAAAAATTTTATTCTATGGTCAATCCATTCCAAGAAACACCGCCTTTACATGGTTTAAAAAGGACACACTATAGATATAAGGTTCACTCAATCTTCTTCTTTTCTACACATTACTTTGGGGTCTTTATTAGATTTTAGACATGAGGGTATCTTTAATAGATTATATACATAATTCTCTCCTCAAAGTCAGTATAGGTTACTGAGAAACATTGAATTCTATTTGATAAATACATTCCCTATTAATATTTTACTATAACCAACCAACCTAGAATACCCTTACAAAATGAGTACCCAAAATGATCTAATACATACCCAAAGGTATTTCTCGATCCCCATGGGCGGAAGACTAACACCCAGGCATGAAAAAACAACCAAAAAGAATGATTTCTCCCAACCTGAAATGAATTAAATTACATATATACAATATAAATAATATAAAGTATAAAACTATATGAAACACATGCCATAATCATAGAGAAATAATGATAGTGATACAAATCGAAAGACAAAAAAACAAAAGGTACATGTTTAACAAAACCAGAAGGGAAACTAAACTTGATAACCACTACTCAATATGATATATGGTAAATATATCACTGTCTCACCACCAGATAAACATAACAAGATTCTATAAACCTCACTACATCACTTCAGTGCCTTTCTTTTTTATTTTATCAAAAGAAAATACTAGGTATACACACCACTAAAGGGGTGTATAGGGTGTGATCTAAAAAGGCTTAGTAGGATCCCACACGGGGTTCCATATCATGACTCTATACAAATAATCCCAAAATTATCATTTTAAATAAAAAATTTTATGTTAAGATATAAATTAGATTTAAATTAAACTCATCATAAATATTTCCCTTTTTACACTCTTTTAATACAAAGGTTAGTAAAAAAATATCAATGATAAAATACACATTTATAAAATCATTTATATTACATCCAAAATAGTATTAAAAAAATATATTTTAAAAATAGGACAATGATTTAGAATTGCTCATTCTAGTAGACTACTCGTACCAGAATCAATGAATAGTGCTCACCAAATTCCATATAATATTGGCCTAAGAAGTAGAGGAACACCCCATGAGTGACCCCCCAAATACAAAGATCAAGTCATTGAACACAAGCCTATTGATCTTGAGAACACCACATGAATGAAACAATGATAATAAAATAAATAAGGCACAATACTACACCTTCCACCTATGTACCCAAGGCTTCCCATGTGCTTCATTTATCAAATAAATTTCAAAGGGATTCATATTTCATAAAAAATTACAAACTACCTTTCTTAAATAAAAACATGCTTTGAAAACCTAGTTTGAAATCCATTTCAAAATTATTTTAAAACACCATTTCTATTACCAAAATAATAGAAAAATCATCTTTCATCAAAAAACTACTTACACACACAAATCAATCATGAAAATTTATTTATAAAACAATTTAAAGAACTAAGATAAATTATTGTTCATCCATAATAGGCTATAGATGGATCTAACAACCTCAAACATGGGTGACACACTACCCACAATGGGATCCACACACCTAGAGAAATGTATAATAACAAACAGTGACCAAAGAATTTATTCCCACATCTCATAATCAATTTTCATAAGAATAATGGTCGGAAGAGAGGATAGATCAAAACATTACTCAAGGAACTTGCATGCCACAACACAACCAACACAATAGTTATCCATTGGAAGATTATCTCACAATAGATCTAGATAGGATAAAACAAGAATCATTAAATAGCCAATAAAACCCATAGATATATCCCAAATCTACTTCCATAACCAAGATTAATGAAGAGGAAGAAAGGTATCACTTACCTAAAGGGAGAACCAAGCATGTTAGAGATCAATCGCTCCAGATGAAGTGATTTGAAGGAATGAAAACAACCAAATTTACCTAGAAGAAACCTAGGGATTGAGGGATATGGGTGTAAAATGAATGAAGAAGGAGTTACATGAGTAGTGAATAAAACCCATTGATCGCAAGAGATTTATGTAGTAAATCCTTGATTTATGATTTAAATATCCCATGAATTCACATACACCAAAAAACATATCACCTTGTATTAATTTATCCATAGAAACACATTTAAAATTTAAGAGGGTTTTTATAGCCAACATTGATTTTATGATATAACAAAATTTTTATGTCTCATTCCCAACAATAGTTTTGTACCATAAACTATATATTTACAATGTAAATGTACCCTCTAGGTTGTTCCCAACCCATGTTCTGTGGAAACTATCACAATATATTATAAGCCTTCTATACCTAAAGAACAAACCCTAAATAATTAAAGGAGATTATACCTTTTTAACTATGATGTTAAAATCATGGGACCATAGAAATTTTCATCCCAATGAAGTCATTTAGAAGAAGGTTATTTTAGAAAAAGGGTTAGACCACAGGTCCCTCACTGATGATTCATGCTCCTAGGTCTCATGAGAATCTGATCCTTAATGTCATAACACACTAACAAATAAAATAGACTTCCCATGAAAGACTTTTAATTACGAATCAATGGCCTCCACTACTCACTCCATAAAAAAACATCCATCTCCAACTCAATATCTTCCCAACTCAAAACATGGGAAGGATCGGGATGATACTTGTTGAACTAAGATATATAGAAAACATTGTGGATATATATCAATTGACTCGGTAATACCCACTAAAGAGAAATCTAACCATGATCCTTAGTGACCTTAAGTGGTTCAACATATCTCAAAGCCATCTTTCCTTATTTCCAAAGATGGTAGTGACCCAAATGATAATAAAATTTTAGGAAAACTTGATCACCAATATAAAACTTTAAATGAAATCATTAATGATTTTTATATGATTTATACTAAATCTACACTATAATCAAGCATCAATATATATCTTGGATCCACACCAACATCTCCAAAAAAAGACTTGATCCCATAAGATAGGCCTTGCATACCTCTTCCAAAAAAAGGGTGACCAACATGGGTGACCATAGAAATCCTCAAAGGGCAGCATTATGATTGAATATTGATAACAGTTATTATATGAAAATTCAACTATACCTAGATGGATATAATATAATCCCCCAAAATATAAGACATAGGCATGGAGCATATCGTCCAAGATCTAAATAGAATGAATTTTTTGACCATCCATTTGTGAATGGTAAGCTATACTTAACCAAAACCGAGTCCCCATAACCTCTAAGAGACTCTTCTAGAATATAGAAGTAAACCCTAGATCAATTTATTATAAAATGGCAGGGGAAACACATGTAAACTCATGATCTCTTATATATATATATCTTACCAAGATCTTCAACTTTGGCAGTGTCTTTGATTAAAATAAAATGATCTAATTTTCATCAACTGATCAATCAGATCATAAATAGAATTATTCCATTGGGTAGTTTGTGTAAATCCAACAACAAAGTCCATGGAAACCTTACCTCATTTAAAACCAGAACTAGAAGGGGATAGATAAGATCAAAATGTTTCATATCGTTTCGTTTATCCGTAGGAAGGTGTATCAGTGGGAAACTAAATTAGTATTGTCATGCTTTATACCCGACCAACATAATCACTGTATCATGTCATAATACATCATCATACTTCCCAGATTAATAGCCCATAAAGAAATATAATAGTCCTAAAACAATGAATTAATCACATATGATGGGATGATAATCTAATTCCCAAAATTTAGAATACCATCATAAGGGACATTCTAACCATTAATGGTTTTCACAGCATAAAAGGTTTTATTAATTCCACTGAAATATTCTTCCTACTATTTACCCAATAGAACATAATTGTCATGAACCGTCCCCTGGGGATCGTGCTGTGACTACCCCAAGCCCGTCTTCCACAGGTCAGGGGCTAGCGACTAGCACCAAAGGCGCAATTCCCTAAAACTGGGAAGGCATTTCCTTTATAACTTGTAAACACACACACACAAGAAAGCACACAGCTGGATGAAACACCAAGTAAACTATATAACAAAAGAGTAATAAAATTAAAAGGGGCCAAAATACAAGCCCATCAGTAAAGTTACAAGTAGAATTGAAATTAAATACAACTGAAGAAAGAGAAAAGACAGCTATTGGATCGTCCTCTGGGGTTCCTACCTGAAGGGTAGGTACATATCGCCTCCTCAGCACTCCAGGTCCATCTGTCTCCTCTGAGTACCGACACGCCATATGGTCCACCTCTGGGTACCGTCCAGTCTTGGTGCTCTCAGCCTCCGTCAGCACTGTCCGTCGTCTGTATCCAACACAACGAAGTGCAGGCATAGCCCGTGCAGGGGTAAGTATAACAATACTCAGTAGGGACTTCAAGACCCTCTAGGTCACACAAAATCCACCAAAGATAAACAAAAAATAATGAAATCAATAGATAACACTACTTAGGTATATTAACATACATATAACTAACTTATCAAGTGATCTATCTCAATCATGAGGAAAACACATAAAAACTAACTTAGCTCAACCCAGGATTTTATTCTAGGGGGTAGTATCAAGTAACATCCCCAGTCTCATTGTGAAAACCTCAGCTGTGGGAGAAATCCTCCTATATCGAGTACAGTGTGCCTGCTACGACACCAAGCGCGCATCCCACTAACTTGGGACTGTTGAGGTACTCCTCCTGTCAAGTACTATGGATCTGTCGCGTCACCAAGCGCGCTCCCCACTGTGGGTCTGCCGCGTCACCAAGTGCACTCCCCCTTGTATCCTGCTGAGATAATCCTCTTTTCGAGTACTGTGGGTCTGCCGCGACACCAAGGTGCTTCCCACTATGGGTATTCCACGACACCAAGGCACTCCCCACTGGGCAAGTAGAGTCACTTCGAGTCAAAACGGCAGAAGTCATCTGGTCTCAGCCAGCTACTAGGTCTCCGCACTACGCTTGCTCATCTCGGGGAGGATCCACTTCCCGAGCTACTGGTTGATACTCCAACTGTCATGAAGTTCCGCGAAGAATTATCTCAAAGGTTCGTCATGTCATAGGGGTCTCAACGCAACAGACGACACGTCAATCAGATGATCAGTCTTTGAGTTATTTGCCTTTTAGTATCAGTGGCCTGGTTAGATTTGTGCACAATCCAACTTGAATGTATCTCAACTATACCCCAAACTCCAGTGGGGTATACTCAAAGAGACCGTCATACTCCAAGAATTATAGCGCCGCTAACGGTTCTTCAAACAGACGTCTGATACCAAAGATATGGCCGAAGGCACGTAAATGGGTCGTAGCGGGCCCGAGTCCAGTCCGACTCGGTCGGACCGACCCGTCCTGATCCAACCTGAGCTGACCTGGTTCGAGTCGACCCAGACTTACCCATTGGGTCTGTCCCAGCTCGCTGGGCCCAGCCCAGTAGTCCGCGAGGGGCCGCAGAAAGTCGTGAGGTCGCAGACTGGCCGTGAGGGTGCTGACTGGCCGCAGGTCGGCGTGAGGGCGGTTTTGCCCAGAGGCCGCTGCATGGGTGGCTCATCCCAGAGAGCACCAAGAGGGCAGCTCGGTTGAGGGCAAGTGGTCGGTTTAGATCAGAGGGCCGTGGGGGCACGACTCGGGGCGGCTTGGCTCGAGGTCCGGGGTGGCACGGCCGGTGCTGGTTCGGACAGCAGGTGGCACGATCGGGGCTGGTTCGGCCGAAAGGCCAGAGCGGCCGAGGTGGCTCAGTCGGGAGGCCGGGGGCCGGTTCGGCCAGTAGGCGGGGGTGGCTAGGGTCGACGGGGGCACGAGGAAGGTTCGACCGGGAGGCCGGGGTGCGGCGCTGCCGGGGCGTGGCGTGGCCTGTTTTTCCGGAAGGCCAGAGCAGCTGAGGGCCAGTTCAGACAGAAGGCTAGGGCTCCATGGGGGTGGTGCGGGTCACGAAGGCCGCGGGTGGCGGCACCGTTGCCTTCGTCGCCTTCATCACCTTCCTCCATTTCGAAGAACACCACAAACCAACACAAGGGTTACTGAGAGGACAAATCATGTTAGTTTAGCCCGCACTCTCCACATTAGAGCGGTAGCAAGTGGTTCACAAGAACAAATCACATCAAACCCTCCCACAAAGATTCTTCCCAAACCACAAAAGAAAATAAGGGGTGTACTTGTGAAGTGATAATCAAAAATCATTAAACCCCTACCTCATGTTGATACATCAATGGAGTCACGAGGAAGAAGATGAATCGTTGGGAAAAAGTCGAACATCAGTGTCATCGATGTTTTCCTCAATCATCAGTTTGTGCGTCGGTTCATCGTAGTCGAAGACGTCCTACACCGGAGGAAGTCTCGAGGAAGAAGGTCGAAGTCAGTGTCAGCGTTCTTCATCACCGTTCTTCATTGGAGAGCGTAATCCTCCAAGTGTTGGGCATCGCGACACATTACCAGCGCTTCCTCACTTGGTGAATCTGTCCCAAATCCTCCTACCAAGCTCCATATATATAGGAGAGGGGGATAGGTATGTAACAATCATGGAATTTATGATGGTACATTTATTAAAAACCTTTATAAATTCCAACAGCGCTGCTACTTAATATTTAAAAAGTGTCAAGCCAATTAATTTATGTTGGCATAATAAAGTGGTGCGTTGTCACAATTAAATTGTGGAGGTGTTGAAGAGGCTCCCTCCACATTTATTAGGGAGTTCAGGGTTTCTCCCAATCAAAGGGCGTTTAATCCCGGGTGGTCCCCACCACCATAACCTCTCATGGGAGGTTAAGGTCTGGTGGTCCCCACTTCCAACTTCTACATGAAGTTTTAGTTCCAGTGGACCCCACCTCCCAACACCCACATGGGTGTTGCAAAGAAAAATAAAAATGTCACACACTTTTATTTTTATTTTATTCTACATGAAAAACCCAAAAACTATCATTCATTCTCAACCCACTACCATCGATGTGAAAGTCTCCTTAAGCGAATACCGGCGCTGTGAGTTCAACGGTGCCCTCAGATTTCAATTCCGAGCACCGGTTCAAAAGTTAAAAAAACCCTCTCGCACGTTTACTGAACGTACTTGAAAAAAAGTTCAGAAATTCATTTCGGGCACTCCGGGGCTCGGAATCACACACCGTCAATTTTCGTGGACTCGTAAAATTCCCATATATTTTAAAAAAATTAAATTAAAATTCTGGGTCTTTAAAATAATTATGTAGAGATGATGATAATTCATCATAGGTTAGAACCATACCTGAATCAACCCCTTGAGTGTCCAAATTCATCTGAGAGGATATTCCCATTAGGTTCCACTCTTCCTTCAATTCCAGGATTTCCTATGGTGGAACATTCTTAGAGCATCCGTAATGGAAATCTCATTTTACAGGGTATAGGCGATGTCGTAGTCCAACATTTGAAGGTATTCTATATATCGTCTCTTCCTAATCTTCATGTATTTCTAATAAAAATATATAGGTCTTACTTTTATGGTTAAAAAATATTATGAACCTCTCCCTAATAAGATAGCTCCACCAACACTTAAGTGTATGCATAACTACAACAAACACCAAATCATGAGTGGGATAATTTTTATCATGTAGTTGAAGCTAGAAGGAGATATAAACTACAAAATGATCAATATTCATCATAAAAAAACCTATACCGGCACTAGAAGCATCACATTATACCACATGTCCCATGTTGGGAGTAGGTAATATCAAAATAGAAGCTCATGTCAGAATCTATTTCAAATCATCAAAAGAAGTCTGACATTTTGTATCCCATGTGAAATTCCCTTATTTATTGGTAAGAGATTTAAAGGGTGATTCAAAAATTGAGAAATCATTTATGAACCAACAATAATATTAAGAAATACCAAATAATATCTATATGTCAAATACATATTGTGGTTCCTCTTATAACAAGATAGTCATCGCCTTTTGAGGATTGAATAAATGTCCATGTTCTAAAATCATGTGCCCCAAGAATATCACTTCTCGAATACAAAAATTTTATTTAGAAATATTTTTATAAATTTAGTGGTTCATCAAGATTATAAAAACAAAATTTTGATAGTGTGCATTCTCATGCTAATATCTTCAATAAATTAGGATTTCATCACCAAACATAATAATAAAGGTGTTGGGATACTGATAAAATATATGGTTCATAAAATCCATAAAACTATAAGAGTGTTAGTTATTCAAAAATTCATTATAAAATCTTCATAATTCCCATACCTATTCAAGAATGTTTTCTTCTAAATATAATTCACCTATACCCAAACATAATGATACACCAACCAAAGATATATATTAAAAAACAACATCACTCCCTTTAAATGATCAAACAAATCATCCACATGGGAAAATGGGTAATTATTCTTAATAGTTACCCAAATCAACTTTCAATAGTATAAAAAAAATTTAATTGAACCATATGCCTTCTTAGAAAAGAACACTGGGGATACCCATAGAGAAACACTAGGGAAGAAAAAACCCTTCTCCATCAAAACATCCAATTGGATCTTGAGAAATTTATACTTAGCTGGTATCATACAATAAGAGGGTGTAGAGATCAGCTGCATACCCAGAACTAGATCAATAATAAAATTCACCTACCTCTCTAGGGTGATATTAAAAAATGCTTCTAGGAAAAAATTAGGTAAGTCCCAAACAACCAAAGTAAGATCTCCAAAATAAGAAACAACATTATATTCATTTGAAACAGCAAAACAACTTTTGAACTCTGGGATAGAAGTTCTTACATGAACATACCTTATATCTCACTCTCCCTTACACACCCATGAGATCCCATTGATGGTAAATAGAAGAAGACATTGATGATAACAATCAATATCATCATGATGAGAAACAATCCAATCCATCTTGATTATTACATCAAATAGATCCATATTGGGAATTAAAAAATCCCAAAAAACTCCACATTGTATATCAATAGAGAATAAGAAATGAAATGATACTCATGATATTTTATCTTTCCAAGGGGGTGTTTATAACTCCATAAAAATGGCATGTGATCTATTGAATGTTTTATGAAGTCAAAAAAATAGGAAAATATAAACATGTCAGAAGAACCTACATCAAAAAATTAGTTCTTACAGAGGATGCAACAAAGATAGTACCTATCATTATCACATGGTCCGCATCAACCACTACTAAAAACTCATCCACTATTTAATGTTTCTTCATCCTTGATGCCTATGGATGGAGCCCTATATATTTTTAAGCTTCTAAATATGCTGTAGTGTCCTTTAGATTCAAAAACCCCCAACCATGATGGTTTATATACATGACCCAATAAAACCTCAAAGAATGGACAATGAGTCTATAATCATTGAACATAATCATGAGTAAAGTATAATAATTCTAGTTGTACCCAACATTACCACACCTGTTACAAGTCAAGGGAACACTTTTGGAAACTACTAAAGGTTTAGAGAAGGATCACTAGTGATAACCACATCCATTAACTCTGTGATGATCATTCACTTCATATTCTTTTCTTTCGAGTCATTAAAGCTTTCACTGGTTGGAAGGGAAGGGGAATAACTACTAATCATTCATGCATATTCATTTCTTCCACAACAGCTCTATTAACTGTGCCATCATAGGTGGTAAGATTTAGTATACATGGATGTGATTAGATGTCTTATCACAAACCATCTAGGTTCTTTTGATCCATCAGTTGGTAATTTATGAACACCTATGGGGAAAACAAACAAAATCCATAACCCGATTGTTGTACTCCAATACCAAACACTCTGCAAACTAAAAATAGAGTAACTCCACAAAAATTTCCATCGTAAGGTACTATTGGAAGAACTTTTGTTAGAATAAGGTATTAAAACCCTTCTTATAAGGACCTGAACTTAAAAATTAAATATTCTTGAATTAAATGGACAATTCACATTAAGGATCTATTCAGGTTTATAGTTTTAGAGAGCTAGGCTATAAATATTACATTACATCTTCAAATTTACAATGTGGACACTTCTACTCAATTTCTATTTTTTTCATAAAATAAAAACTCTTAAGAAAACGAGTCATGTACAGTGCCATGTTTTAGACAACATGAATTTCCCTTGATCCCATACTTGACCCAATTAATATTTAAGTCCTGTAAAAAACATTTTAAAACTTGGAATGGGCATAAAAATTTCAATAAGGGTTATAAAACAAAGAAAGAAAACATTAGTTCATCAATACATACATAACATAAGATCTTTAACATACCTCATGAAATCATAATATTTATGAATAACATATACAAATCATAAATCATAAAGGTAACTTGTGGAATCCATATCATACTTACAGTGTAGCTATCACAGCTATGCAGGTAGTTACATTTGGAATACCCATCACAGTAGATTCCCTAAATATATTAGGAGAAACATTCACATTTACCTCTGTCATGTTACCCAATGAACTAGAAAGCTATCTCGGGCTCACCCACCCTAGGTTTATCGTATAACCACCAGTATACATAAACAATGCCCAAGTACCATAATATAATCATAACACATAACATAAGCATAAAAGAAATATAACATTCCCAAATTGAAATCACAATATATCTTTTCAATATATTGAACAATATATTGAAATAATAAATCCAAAAACAATTTTCAATACCAAAATACTTAAAAGAGTATATGTTATTTATTTTTCTTTTAAAAACATTATGTCTTGTTAAGGAAGCCAAAGATCAAATAATACTTGCGGTGGTCAAAAGGTCGTTTTCACCGCGTACGTTAAAAACAAATATTCTTTTTTTTTTCATTTATTAAAATGCCTCATAGAAAAAGATTCCATTTGAATGAAATGAAAAATCAATGGTGTTTATATAGCGTATGAAAGAAAGTAGTGCATAAAAACAAAATAAGCCTCAATGAAAAGAGATTGAGATGAAGTCCCTTACCTCATGTCCGACTTGACCGGTTTGTTCTTTAATCTTTTGAAGAATAAACTAAAGTTAACTTATAATTTCTTAAGAAACTTTTTCAAGTTTATTATTCATTTTATATCACATATTACCATCTTATAAACATTATTAAATCATTTAAGTTAATAACGGTCGTTTTGTCGATATTTGGTACTTGAGTCCGAAACGAATTTATTATATTTACAAGTTGTCTATGCGGTCAAAATTCCATTATATTCAGAATTATATTAATGAATTAGATATCATATATATATTATATACTGATTATATATATGTATTTATAATAGTACAAAACATTTGGAGGTATGAAATGAAATGCACCATCCATGGAGACGGTAAGCTGTACATACGTATGAACGCTACTTTCATTTCTGTTTCTTATTTTAATGGAATTAAAACATAATGATACATAATTATATTATAATTACAGTATAATATCATATATAATATCATTATCTCCATCCTTTATACATTCCACGTAAGTCATGAATGAGTCATATCACATTGAGGGGGCGATAGTCCGCACTTCCTCAAATGAAATTATCACGTTTACCCATAATGGAAACCATAAAGGCATGCTATAAATGGAAAATATAGAAGAATAAAGAAAACCTAAAAATAATATATATCATATATAAATACATTTCCATCATAATGGCATCCATGAGAGGCGGTAGGAGATAATTGAACAATCATCATTTTGGGAGGCGTTAGTTTTCCATCCACAGAAACACTATGTTCTTTACCCATTAGACAGAGGTGTGTGTAAGTGTAGTTTGAATCCTTCTCATAACAACATCATAGTACATTTATGATACTTTTTTTTTATAAAATAAAATAATAAAAAGAATTAGGGGGTAGGAAAAGTAAAATAAAACAAAAGAACTTAAGAGAAGACGTTACCTTTAAATCGGGTAACTCCCTTTGGTTTGAACCAAAAGGGTTTTTTGAAGTTCCTTTTGACTAAGTTAAGGATTATACGAGGTGGATAGGGATTTAGGGAGATTAATTGGTCAGAGTTTTGATGATAAAAATTTCTTGAGATGTGTGAGGAATGGGTTAGAGGTGAGGTATGTTTATAAGGGGGAGGAGGGACTCTTTAGGGAAGTGTGAAAATATTATTTTATTACATAATGATTATCAGTTTCTAAAGGTCTAAAACATATTAAAGTCTAAGATAAGACGACTCATGGTCGAAATAAAATCATCAAATAATAATTGGATAGGTTTTGGATATTATTTTAATCTTCATAATCTTATTTATTTAAATCATTTATTAATGAGGTAAACACCGAATCATTATTGTGTCATAAATAATTGAATTTATTTGATATCTAAAAATTATAAAAAAATACCATGATGTAGGAAATCTTCTTAGATTTAAAATGAATATTTATAGTTGAAGAGATAATTTATATAACCCCTTGTAAAAATTTATTTACTAAAATATATTTGTTTATGTCATTTTTGTCTTCACATTAAGTTAATTAAAATAAAGTGTCATTATCACTCCCATGTGGCCCCATGAGGTCCCAAAATCAACCCAAGGATGATAATGGCAGGAATTTTATCAACCAATAGGATTAGGACATATGATAGGGTAATTTTATATTATTATAGTAATATTTGTTTACCGTTATTTACCAGATTTACCCTTTAACCATGGTAAATAAAATATTTACTAAAGTAAATATTCATAATGTCTAGAAATAAAAGTTACCTATTTACAAAATTTAGACCTCCTGATTCCAAATATAGAATCCATTTTTCCAAATTCAAAACAAAAAAGTGGTAGAAATTAATTTAAAATTAATTCCCATTGTTAAAATAAAAAGTGTGTTTTTAAGAAATAACCATCAAAAAATTGAAACTTGTTTATTTCCAATTTCAATGTGAAATTACTTAAAATGACAAAAATTGGATTAAATGGTAAAAATTTATTCTAATTAAACTTTAAAACCAATTAAGAAGATAATCTAACCATATAAATAAATTAGATTAAAAGGTAGTTTTGAATTAAAATACAATATTTTTCGCTATTCATAAAAAAATGATTTTTATCGAAAAAATTACAAAATTTTACCCAAAGTGAATTTTGATGCCCTGATTATAATGAATAATTTTATTTGGTCAAATAGAAAATATAAAAGTGACCAAAACTATATTTAAAGAGGGTTCACCATCAAAAGACCGTAAATCAACCTTTTAAAGTAAATTATACTTAAAATTAGATTCACTCACATTTTAAGCCTCTTAATTTTATTAGATAAATATAAAAACATTTAAAAAAACATGTATAATCATATTATAGTTAGTTCTATTTATTACCACCAATACAATGGCTAGGCATTAACTACCATTTAAAATAATAATAATATATTATTCTTGTGCAACGTAAGATTTTAAAGAAACCCATTGTTGCGTATCGGGTATGTTATCAAACATAGCCACCCCTTTAAGGTAAAATTAATATTTAAATCACAAAATATTAATTGAAAAGAAAATGTATTATTTATTTATTTACCTGGGATGTTACATCCTTCTCCTTTTTGGAGATTTCATCCTCACAATTTTATTCACTTATCAAATAAATGGGGGTATTTATACCTCATAGCATTTTAAGATTCCCAAGTTGCCTCTTCAACCATATGGGTTTTCCACAAAACATTTACCTGGTGAATTTCATTATTCTGCAATACTTTCTCTCTTTGGTCAAAAATCTAGACTGGCTGTTCCTCATAAGAGAGATTCTCTTCCAACTGAACTAAATCTGGACTCAAAACCTAAGATGGATCTGGAAAAAACATTATCAACAATGAAACATGAAAAACATTGTGTACTTGGGATAAACATGGAGGTAAATCCACTTTGTATTCAACTAATCCAACTTTATCTAGGATTTCATAAAGACCAATGAACCTCGGGCTCAACTTTCCCTTCTTACCAAAACACATCACACTTTTCCATGGAGAAAATTTGAGAAAGACATGATCACACACCTCAAAAGAAAGATATTTCCTATGGTTATTCGTATAACTTTTCTGCCTGATCTAAGCTGTTCTCATGTGCTTCTGAATCAACTGAAATTTTTCTGCCATCTCTTCTACCAATTCTAGTCCCATCATCTTCCTTTCCCCTACTTCATCCCAAAAAGATAGAGTTCGACACCACTTCCCATATAATGCCTCAAATGGATCCATCTGTATACTGGAATGAAAACTATTATTATAAGAAAATTCAACCAAAGAAATATGTTGGTCCCAACTTCCTTGGTAATCAAGTGAACAAGAATGGAGCATATCATCCAAGTTCTGAATTTTTCATTCTGACTGCCCATCAAATTGAGGATGAAAAGCTGTATTAAAATTTAATTCAGTACCCAACGACTTTTGAAGGCCTTTCCAAAAGTTAGAAGTAAACCTGGGATCACGATCAGATACAATAGAGATGGGAACACCATGAAACCTGACTATCTCGTTAACATACAACTGAGAAAGTTTATCTAGAGACAAAGTATCTCGAATAGGAAGAAAATTAGAAGATTTATTCAATCAATAAACAATAACCCAGATTGCATTATTACCTCGAGATGTCTTCAGTAATCCCACAATGAAGTCCATGGATATATTTTTCCATTTCCACTATGGCATCGGTAAAGAATGAAGCATCCCTTTTGGTAACTGCTGCTCTGTTTTAACCCATTGAAAAGTCAAACACTTCACAATAAAATTAGTAATATCTCTTTTCATTCCATCCCACCAGTAATATTGTTGAAGATATCTATACATCTTAGTACTTTCAGGATGAACAGAAAATGAGGAACTATGAGCTTCAAATAACAACTCATTATTCAACTGTGAATCACAAGGAACACATAATATTTTTCCAAATCTAAAAAAAATCATTATCAATGTTAAATTTAGGCAAATTACCCTTCTAAACCAACTCTACCTTTTTCTGCAACTCACTGTCTTCCTTCTGCGCTTGCTTTATTTTGTCTAATAGAGATGATTACATAGAAAACTGAAACAAAATAGAAAAATTTCATGCACCAATGACTTTTATGCAAAATTTCATCAAAACAAAAACCAAAGGATATCGTTCCAAATGTAGAATGGCCAATTAAGCATTACTTTTTCGACTCAAAGCATCAGTAACTTTATTTGCCTTTCTTTGATGATAATGAATTATGTAATCATAATACTTGATTAATTCAAGCCATCTCCTCTGTCTCATGTTCAATTATTTCAGAGTGAATATATAATTTAAACTTTTGTGGTCATTATATATTTCACATTTTACTCCATACATATGATGCCTCTAAATTTTTAAAGCAAAAAAAACATCAGCTAATTCCAAATCATGTGTAGGGTAATTTAACTCATGAGGTTTTAACTGAAGTAAAGCATAAGCAATTACCTAATCATTCTTCATAAGGACACAACCAAGTCCTTTCAATGAAGAATCACTATAGATAACAAACTCACCATTTCTAGAAGGTAGTTCCAAAACTAGAGCATTCACCAATATTCTTTTCAATTACTGAAAACAATCATCGCATTCTTTTTTCCAAATGAAATTAAAACCTTTTCAAGTTAACTTAGTTATTAGACTAGATAATAATGAAAAATTCACAACAAACCTCTGATAATAACCTACCAAACCAAGAAAACTATGAATCTCGTTTATATTTGTGGGTCTTGGCCATTCTTCAACAACTTTTGTTTTAGTAGGATGAACAGTTATGCCATTTTTTGAAACAATGTGACCAAGGAAAGAAATTTGTTGTAACCAAAACTCACACTTTCTGAATTTCCCAAATAGGTTATTTTATTTTAAGGTTTGCAAGAAAACTCTTAAATGAATTTCATGTTCCTATTTACTTTTGGAACAAACCAAAATATCATCAATGAACATAACCACAAACTTATCCAAGAACTTATGGAAAATTGTATTGACAAGATCCATGAATACAGAAGGTGCATTGGTTAAACCAAAAGGCATAACTATAAATTCATAATGGAAATGTCTAGTACAAAACATGGTATTTGTAATGTTTGATTTTTTTACTTTCAACTGATGGTACCCTGACCTCACATCAATCTTCAAAAAATACTAATCTCCCTGTAGATGATCAAACAAATCATTGATATGAGACAAATGATACTTGTTCTTAAAAGTGATGTTATTCAATGCTCTATAATAAATGAAAAGATTAATTGAACCATAGTTCTTTTTTAACAAATAATACAGGAGCACCCCATGGTGATGTTCTAGGTCGAATGAAACCTTTATCTAATAACTCATGAAATTGATTATTTAACTCTAAAAGTTCAATTTGAGCCATTCGATAAGGGGGATTTGAAATTGGCATAACACCAGGAACTAAGTCTATAGTAAATTCAACTTCTCGATCAGGTATACTACTAAGAAACTCATCAAGAAAAACATCAAGGTACTCATTTAACACTGGCATATCATTAATATGAAAATTTCCTTTATTTTCAACAATATGTGAAAGGTAACATCCATTTCTATCTTTTACTAGTTTCTCATCATCTTGATATGTTATCAAAATCAAGGGTTCATTCTTGTACACAAACTGAAAATCTTTCTGCTAAGAAACCTCGTTAGCTCTGTAGTCAATCTTATCATGATAAACAGAAATCCAATCCATACCCAAAATAAAATCAAACTCTACTAGAGGAAAACAATAAGGTTTGTAGGTATATTCTTCCCACACATAAGGACAAGAAGGTTCTAATAATTTCTTTTTGTCTCGACATTTCCTCTAGGTGTTTTTACCATAAGTTCAGGATTTATATCTTGAGTTAAAATTCCCAATTTACTAGAAAACTTCTCATAAATGAATGAATGTGTAGAACCCAAATCAAACAACACATTGGCATAATCCGAGGAAACAAACAGTGTTCTTGATACTACTTCATTTGATGGCTCAACATCTACTGAAGTAGTTGCAAAGTATTTCACCACCCCTTTCTTCTTGTAGTCTTGTTTCTTTCCTTCAGTTGAGTTCTTTATTAGAAACTCATTTGGATAATGACCCATTTCATTGCACTTACAACATTTTACTAATTATAAATCATATTTTGTCATACCATTACCCTAATCCTTTTTAGTACAATTACGAGCTTTATGTCCCATTTTACCACATCGCTAGCACTTACTATAATTCAAAAGACATTCCCCAGCATGCTTTTTACCACAATTTTCACAAATTTTAAACTTAATTTTCTTACCATCAGACTTTTTTGAAGAGTTTTTCCCTTTCACCTACCACCTTTACCTCTTATTTTGTTGTTTTTCCAAGAAGGCTTGATCATCGAAAAACTCCATTTCCACCTTCTCTGCACATCAAACAAGTTTTTCATAACTCTTGAACTCACGAGAAGGTAAATACCTTCGATACTTTGGATTTAATATTGAGTAAAAATAGTTGATTTTACTATCAAGATCTCATATGAAATTTGGAGCATACCTTTCCAGTCGAGTAAATTTTTCTTCATAAGTAGCCAATAAGTCATCCTCCTACCTTAATTCTAGGAATTGTTTTTCCATCCTAAGATGAACCACCTAAGGAAAATATTTCTCAAAAAACATAACATTGAATTCATCCTAATAAATAGCATCAATATCCTCAGTATCCCTGATATTTTTCACCATCGACCACTACTGATCAGCTTCACCTTCAAAATGGTAAACAACGAGACTAACCTTTTGATGTTCTAAACACCCCATGACATAAAAATTCTTTTCAAGTGATTTACTCCATACTTCTACTAGAATAGGGTCAGATGATTATATGAATGATGGGGGATGTTGCCTCATGAAATGATCCACTATTGACATGTTCCTCTATAGTTGATCTGGATGATCTCGTGCATGGATACCACCACCATTTATAGCTTGAGTCAATTGTTCCATCACTACAACAAACTGTTCAGTTCCTATTCCAACCATCTCAGGTTACTGATTTGGAAGGTTGTATTCCTCCTGATGTCATCTCAACAATTTTACCATATTTCCTCTGTGGAAAACTATTCTGAACACAGAAATATCTTAGTCAAATCAATATGTTAATCTTTAAATTCTATATCACTTCAATATTACCATAAATTTATTTATAGACATTAATTTAACAATATTCTAACTCATAAAGTTGTCTAAACTGACCTCTGATACCAACTATAATAACTTGGCCTTAAACATTACATGTTCTTGAATTAAATGGATAATTCACATTGAGGATCTTTTCAGGTTTAGTGTTTTATAGAGGTAGGCCATAACTATTACATTACATCTCAAAAATTACAAAGTAGACACTTCTACTCAATTTCCATTTTTTCATAAAATAAAAACTCTTGGAAAAAAGTGTCATGTCTAGTCCCATGATTTAGACAGCATGACTCTCCCTTGATCCCCTCCTTGACCCTATTCATATTTAAGTCCTGTGAAAAACATTTCAAAACATGGGATGAGCATAAAAATCTTAGTAAGGTTTATAAAACAAAGAAAGAAAACATTAGTTCATCAATACATACATAACATAAGCTCTTTAACATACCTCATGAAATAATAAGATTTATGAATAACACATAAAAATCATAAATCATAAAGGTAACTTGTGAAATCTATATCATACTTACATTGTATCCATCACAACTACGTAGGGAGTTACATTTGGAATACCCATATTAGTATATTCCCTAAATCTCTTAGGAGAAACATTCAAGTTTACCTCCGTCACATTACCCAATGCATTGGAGAGATATCTCGGTCTCAACCACCCAAGTTTTATCACAGAACCACCCGTATACATAAACAATGCCCAAGGACCATAATATTATCATTACACATAATATAATCATAAAGGAAAGATAACATTCCCAAATTGAATTCACAATATATCTTTTCAAGATATTGAACAAGATATTGAAATAATAAATCCAAAAACCATTTTCGATACCAAAATACATAAAAGAGTATATGGTATTTATTTTTCCTTTAAAAACATTACGACTAGTTAAGTAATCCAAATTCAAATAATACTCGTGGCGGCGGAAAGGTCGTTGTCACCGTGTACGTTAAAAACAAACATTATTTTTTTCATTTAGTAAACTCCTCGTAGAAACAGATTGCATTTGAATGAAATGAAAAATCAAACATTTTTATATAGTGTATAAAATAAATTCATGTATAAAAACAAAATATGCCTCAATGAAAGGATATTGAGACGAAGTCCCTTACCTCGTGACCGACTTGACCCGTTTGTTCTTTAATCTACTGAATAGTATACTAAAGTTAACTTCTACTTTCTTAAAACACTTTTCAAGTTTATTATTCCTTTCATATCACATATTACCATGTTATAAACATTATGAAATCATTTAATTTAATAACGGCCATTTTGTCGATATTTGGTACTTGAGTCAAAAATGAACTTCTTATATTTACACGTTGTCTATGTGGTCAAAATTTCATTATCTCCAGAATTATATTAATGATTTAGATATCATATATATCTTATATAATGAGTATATATATGTATTTATAACATTACATAACATTTGGAGATAATAAATGAAATGCACCATTCATGGAGACAGTAAGCCGTACATACACATGAAAGCTACTTTCATTTACATTTCTTATTTTAATGGAATTATAAAATAATGATACATAGGTATATTATAATTCCATTATAATATCATATATAATACCATTAACTCCATCCTTTATACGTTCTATGTAAGGCATGAATGAGTCATATCACTTTGAGGGGGCGGTAGTCCGCACTTCCTCAAATAAAATTATCACATTTACCCATAATGAAAACAATAAAGGAATGATATAAATGGAAAATACAGAAGAATAAAGGAAAAATAAACTTAATATATATCATAAATAAATATATTTCCATTATAATGGCCACCATGAGAGGCGGTAGAAGATAATTGAACAATCATCGTTTCACGAGGCGTTAGTTTTCCATCCACAAAAACATTATGTTCTTTACCAATTAGATGGAGGTGTGTGTAAGTTTAGTTCGAATACTTATCATAACAACATCCTATTATATTAATAATACTATTTTTTTATAAAATAAATGAATAAAAAGAGTTTATGTGGTTGGAGAAGTAAAATAAAACAAAAGAACTTAAGAGAAGATGTTACCTTTAAATCGGGTAACTCCCTTTGGTTTGAACCAAAAGGGTTTGTTGAAGTGTCTTCTTCCTAAGTTAAGGCTTCTAGGAGGAGGAGAGGTATGTAGAGAGATTAATTTGGCATAGGTTGGATGATACAAGGGGCTTGAGACATGTGAGGAATGGGTTATATGTGAGGTATTTTTATAAGGGGGAGGAGGGGTTCTTTAAGAAAGTGTGAAAATATTATTTTATTACATAATTATTTTCAGTTTTTAAAGGTACAAAACTTATTAAAGTAGAAGATAAGATGAATAATGGTATAAATAAAATCATCTAATAAGAATTGGGCTGGTTTTGTATATTATTTTAATCTTTATAATCTTATTTGTTTAAATCATTTATTAATGAGGTAAACACGGCATCATTATTGTGTCATAAATAATTTAATTTATTTGATATCTAAAAATTATAAAAAAATAAAATGATGTAGGAAATATTTTTAGATTTCAAATTCATATTTATAGTATAATAGATATCTTATATAACCCCATGGAAAAACTGATTTACTAAAAGATATTTTTATGTCATTTTTCTCTTTACTTTAAGTTAATTAAAATAAAGTGTCATTATCACTCCCATGTGGCCCCATGGGGTATCAAAATAGACCCAAGGATTCTCATGGTCGGAAGTGTATCAAAAAATAATATTTGGACACATGTTAGGGTAATTTTATATTATTATGGTAATATTTGTTTACCCTTATTTACCAGATTTACCCTTTGACCATGGTAAATAAAATATTTACTGAAGTAAATATTCATAATATCTAAAAATAATAGTTACCTATTTACAAAATTTGGACATCTTTATTCCAAATATATAATCCATTTTTACAAATTCAAAACACAAAAGTGGCAGAAATTAATTTAAAATTAATTTTCGCTGTTAAAACAACAAGCGGGTTTTTAAGAAATTACTATGAAAATATTGACACTTGTTTTTGTCCAATATCAATGTGAAATTACTTATAATGACCAAAATTGGATTAAATGGTCAAAATATATTCTAATAACACTTTAAAACCTATTAAAAATATAATATAACCATATAAATAAATTATATTAAAAGGATGTTTTGAATTAAAATACAGTATTTTCACTATTCATCAAAAATTGAATTTTAACAAAAAAATACAAAAATTTTACCCAAAGTGAATTTTGAAGTCTTGATTCTAAAGAAGAAATTTATTTGGAAATATAGAACATATAAAAGTGACCAAAACTATATTTAAATAGGGTTCACTATTGAAAGGTGGTAAATCAACCTTTTAAAGTAAATTATGCTTAAAATTAGATTCATTCACATTATAAGCCTCTAAATTTTATTAGATAAATGTAAAAATATTTAATAAACATGTATAATCATATTGTAGTTAGTTATGTTCATTCCTGACAATACAGCAGTTACGCGTTCACTACCATTTAACATAATAATATTATATTATTATTGTGGAGTGTAAGATTTCAAAGAAACCCATTGTTGCGTATCAGGTACACCATCGTACATAGAAACACCTTTAAGGTAAAATTAATATTTAATTCACAAAATATTAATTAAAAATAAAATTTATTATTTCTTTATTTACCTGGGATGATACACTTATAATCCAAGCCTACATTCATATCTTTTTATAATATAGAATTCCCCCATCACATACTAGGACCCATGATACTGAACATTATGCAATTAACCTTGAAGTATTAAAGTGTCTTAAGAAAGATATAGATTTGATCAATCTTATCCAACTAGTACATTCCTTCTTTAGGTTCATTCATACCAATAAAGGATGGGGTATTATCACATAGGATCTCTTCAGATTGATATTTGTCTCCCCTAGATCATATATTCACCTCAACCAATTGTTCCTAAACTCATGGTAAATTTTGATATATGAAATGAAATACTCATACGATATCCTCTATAATATTTTTATCTAGAGGATGATTCCCTTGAGGAGAATATCTTGTTTCAACCTTCTATGGAACCCATGGAAGACATCACATATACATGTTTCTATACACAATAATAGAATTAAATGCTTATAAAATATGATAATATCATTTTAAACTAGATAGACAAAAGAAGAAACTAAAATTAGGGTAAAAAATCAACATAGAAGACACACATACCATCATATCATGGAAACTTGAGGCTCATCACAGCAAGAGTCTGCAAGGAATATAACACAACCAACCTCCAAAAAATCCAATCCCTTTTATAACAGATATCCCAAGATAATGAATATTGAGTAAAAATACACCTTTCATACCAATTTGTAATGAAACAACCTGGAAAACCCTAAAGATTAGCACCTAAACCAATCTGCTGCATACCCATAGGGAATTCTCGATCCCCATGGGCTGGTGAGTAGCATCAGAGAATCGAACAAAAAACTGAGGGAATGATTTATCACAACATAAAAAATAATACAAGGAATATATTAAACATAAATAAATAGTTCAAGAAACCTATAATAAATATATGCCACAAAAAGAGAAAAATAGTGATAGTGATACAACTAAAAAGCCTAAAAAACCAAAAGTATATGTCCAACAAACCCATAAGGGAAATTAAAACCGACAATGACTACTCAATGTGATATTTGGGAAATTTACCACTATCTCACCACCAGATACCCATACCCAGCTGATATAAACCTCACCACCTCACTATGTCACCTTTCTTTTTCCTGCATCAAAAGACAATACCAGGTCGACACCACACCTAAGGGGTGTGTAGGGAGTAATCTAAATAGACTATGTGGGATCCCCCCTGATGTTTTCCATATCAAGTCTCTTTATAAATAATTCCAATGTAATCATTTTGAAGAAAACATGGAATTCTAAGAGGTAAACTATTTTAATATAAAAATGATGGTAAATATTTCACTTTTTCCACCATTAAAAAAAATGGCAGGTAAAACAATTTCAATGCATAAATTAAAATTTCTAAAATAATTTATAACTAATATAATTAGTATAAATCCAAATCACCTTGGTAAATAGGCGAAATATTAAAAATATGTCAGTATATAAGACTAATAATACCACAATCAATGACTAGTGGTCACTCAAGTCCTTAGAACATAGTCCCAAGGAGCATAAGAATACCCTCTGAGTGAACCCCCTAAAAATTTCAACAAAAGTCCCTAGAACATAGGTCTATGGAGTAGTAGAACACCCCATGAGTCAACCTCATGAAAAAAAATGAATGATTCATGATAATAAACCTTACACCTAATTACCCAAGTCTTCAAATGTGTTTTATTTATCAAATAAAATTTTGAGGATTTCAAGTTTAAAAAAAAATTCCAAACAAAAAATTATTTAATCTAAAACATGCATTGAAAACCCATTTTTCGATCCATTTCACCATGCTTTGAAAAAATATTTTATCTTACGAAAACAAGGGAAAGCCCATATTTCACCACAAACCCATTTATATACACAAATAAATCATGAAAATGTATTTAAAAAACAATTTATAAAACTAATAGAAATAATGTTTCATCCAATTTAGGCATGAAATGGAGCTGCCTACCTAATGTGAGGGTCACACACTACCTGAAATGGTATCTACACACTATGAGGAAAACATAACAAAACATAGAGGCCCTAACATCGATTCACACATATCAAAACAAAATTACATAAGAAAAAGTTTTGGCCTAGAGGATGGATCAAAAATTACCATGATAAACTTGAATGCTTCACCATAATCAACAAAAGGGAAGGCCCCTAAAATATTATCTCATAATGGATCTAGAATAAATTAAATAAGCCTTATAATAAGGCCAATATATCTAACAAACATAGCCCAACATCACTGATGAGGCCAAGAGAAACAAATAATTAGAAAGGTTTCACTTACCTAAATGGAGACAACCAACCACAATAAAGTTCAATGATGAAAAATGGAGAAATATAAAGGGTCCATAATACCCAAACACATATTCAAGGGATTTAGGGATTAAGGGAGACGATTTTACAATGAATAAATAGGGAGTTACATTATTGGTGAATAAAATAAATAGTGAATTATGGGTTTTTGATTTAAATACCTACTTTAAAGTTTAAATCTCAGATTAATTAATGTAAACCAAAAAACACATAACCATAGGTTAGTTTATAATGAGTGAAAAATTTATTACATAAAAAGGGTTTTATGATTTGAATTGATCTCTTGTTGTAAACTAATTTTTATGTCTTGTTCCCTATGACATATTTATTACATAAATTATATATTTAAAAAATTAATATACCTTATAGGATGCAACCAACCTAAGTTTTATAGAATCTCCCACAATATATCATACACCCTTTTATACTAAAGAACGAACCCTAAAAACTTAAATGAGAGAATAATTTTTTAACTAGGATGTTACATTCATATTAATACACATTCAATTTTCCAAGATGGTTGAGATCAACTTCCTATAGTGAGTTGATGATTTTCATTCAAAAACAAAATTAGAGTGATCTAGTAATGAGAGGGTTCAATATTTTTCATTTAATCGAACACAACAGAAGCAATAACCTTTAGTTTAAGATAATTATACATTAGAATTGTCTAAATTATTCTTCATCTTCAACTCTGTGAATAGATATATGTTTTAATGGAACTCTTTTCTTCCTTGATCTTTCTTTAATGGAAAATATATGAACTCCTTAATGGATCTCCCTCTTCTATTTATTTCATAAAAAAATATATTTTAATATGTTTAAGCTCAATACTTATTCCATAACTTGTATGAACATTTTTAAAATAACTACCAAATATATGACCCTTTATCTAATGGTTGGAATTCATTCCCTCATCCTTTAATCATACCAGAATAATCCATGTGTACCACATGATTAAATTTTTTCAAATGAACCCAAATAAGTTGATTAAATTTATTGAATCCCAGAAAACATCTTCCTCATTTAAATTAAAACAGAATCATCATTATATTTTGGAAATATAATGTTCATGGTGTGATACTCTCTATAGTGGTTTTATCTATATCATCTTCTTCCAGACTGGGACATGATCTCCTATACTATGATTTTCATTTCCATAAAACTTCATGTCCACAAAATACATACAATATCTCATTTAAAACTCTCTATAAATCATAGGGTGATATTTTATATCTCATTAAATTTTGAAAACAATTATTGTGTGACAAACTTCTTCACATTTCAAAGTCATGAATCTATATCCCACCAAGTTCTATGAATTTATTTCAAAATTGTTTCCATAATGACATAAAAACAATTTCAATTTATTACCCTTCTCATATTTTGATTAGTCCTAGTGAGGTTCAAGAACTATTTTTTTATTCCTATAATCAACCATATTCCATATTTTCACCAATTTTTCTATCCCCCCTATAGTATATCTTCATCCCACAATCCCTAATTCACTAGATTGTTATTCATTAATATTTTTCTCTACGTAATGGTATTTAGATATAGGGATTAGAACCTTTTTTATTTATATATTGACCCTACTTCAATTTTTATTATTTGGAAACTCAGTCTTTAGTAAGGTTTTATCTTATATATCCCCATATGTACTCTTATGTGAGACAATTGCAGCATGATTGATTCCTTCATAGTGAAATACCCTTCTATCTAAATATTTATTATAGGGAAGAATATATTTAATATCACATAGACTTTAGAATTTCTGGATTAATCTTACATACCATCCTTCATGGTTTAATATTAAGTATTGTGATTTGATGTGATTACTTCACTAGAAACACCCATTATTCACCAAATGAATTCATGCAAGATCATACTTCTTCCAAAACTTTAATAGTTTAGAATAAGTAATGTTTACCTACTCTAAATCTCTATCAATTATTTAATTCTATACATTACATTCCTAATATATAGAGATATCTAGATAACTATTCAAGTCATTATAACATACATTAATAATCCCTACAGACTTAAATATTTCCTATCCAAATCCATATTCATCATCTTCAAACCTAACTATCATATTTATCATTGTCATTCCACTTTCACCAAGTGTGATTCTCATGTATAGTAACTTTCTACATATTTATTTAAATATCCTGAAACACAATGTCTAATGTAAAAAATCATTCAGTATCAAAAAATAAAATAATTAATATCAATAAATCTAACACATAACCACCTAGTTGCTACATTATCGCACATTGGATTTTTTTGATAAGACTACTATAAATATAACTTTATTATTTAACAATAAATTATTCAAAGTAATGTATGGATTTAAAGTTAATTCTTATGAATGCACATTTGTCAATAAAAAGAAAATGTTATTATTATTATAGATATTTTTAAATTTTATTTGTAAGATTATTGGTCACAACATTTCTATTTTAGGGTGGTTAGGAAACAAGTTAACCCACCAATTGAAAATTAATGGAAGGAATTTAAGAAAAAAATTAAGGATAAATCTCCCATGATGGATTTATCAAAAAAAAGAGAACTAAAGTTTGGGTAAAAAAACAGAAAAATTGACACTCTTAGGTGACTCCTCAGGTGTCAGTTGGACTGATGTTGCTGAATAGGATGATAATTTCAATATGGATCAAAAATTTCTAGCCGAATTGGAAACTTTGGTTCTTGATACAATCAGACTCTCCAACCAGGAACTAGAGAGATCACATAGCGATACTTTTATTGAGAAAGTATCATGATCTAAACCCAATAATGATGTCACTAACCTTGGTAGGAGGGATAAACTATCTCCACATATTCAAATGAAATGTAATTATTGTAGTGCTTGCAATGCACCTAGTCATGAAACAGGTTTCCATGGGTCAATTTATGTGCAAGCAGAGAAGGATCACAACTTCTCAACTCTGGGAAATGGACTAATCCAGGACACCCCCTCCTTGAATACCTATACTACACTAGATGTTGAAAATAAAAATAGTAACAAGAAAAAGGAATTTGATTCTAATAGTCATCAACTTGCTTTCTCTCAAATTAAAAATTTCACTGGTAGCAATGTTAACACTGGAGCTATGATCTTGAACCAAACTGATGTTCATGTGAATAAACAACCTATTTTTGTTGTCATAATCCATACTAACGACAGTTTCTAAAATATTATGATGACCATTACTCCTATAGAAGAATCCCCTATCTCAATGCAGGGTCTTATGAAGGATATTTTTCTCCATGTTGTCCCAATTACGAAATATAAAATCTTCACCCTGGTGGAGTCACACATGGACTCAAAATCTGCTAACACTTCAGTTTGAGGAGAATAACATCCTTTTAGACTCCTACAGTAGGTCCCAATAGTCACCAAGATATTGACTACAGAGGATTTGGGGGCTTAGCAGAAGAATAAACACACCAATGGGAAGAGAATCTCCTCTTTTGATTTGAATACAGAACAACAGTCAGTTGCTCATGCTGGAAACCAAGCAGGTAATTCTGACCCAAGCACAATACTAGGTACCTACATCACTATTGTTCAACATATTACTTTGTATAATAAAATTTTAGATGTTGTTAACAATGAGAAAATTAGTAATACTGTTTCATCATCTACTATTAATAACATGAAAGATATTTCCATCCAAACATTAACTATAGGTTATACTACCAACTCCTTTGATTCCACTAAAGGTAAGAAAGGTTCTAATAAAATCCCCAATATGTCAAAAAATGTTAGAAGATCAACTAAGCATAAAGGCTCACATAGTAACAAAAAAGGATTTCTAAATAAAAATGTAGGTATAAATGAATATATTATATTGGAACTATCAAGGTATTACAAACCTTTACACCTTCATTATTTTAAAATGAATGGTAAAAATTCAGAATCCTTTGATTTTTTCCATTAATGAACCTAAAATAAACTTTTCCACCAATTTAGTTCATTTTTGTCATTTTGGATACACCTTCATCAGTGTATGTCAAAAAAAACACCAATCTTGATACTCTTTGGAGTTTTTCTCATTCCTATCGGACTAATGTTAATCTTTTCCATATTTATAATCAAAGTTTCATCTGTGACTTTATGATAGATAACACCCATCTCTTTTTTTCTTTTATCTATGATAAGAAAAATTACCAAGATATAAGGACTCTTTGGAATAACCTCTCCTCCTTGAGATCTAAAATTAATTTCCCCTAGATTGTTGTTGGGGATTTTAATGTTATTCTTTATGCTAGTGAAAAATGGCCCTCTTCATTCAACTCTATCTATGAGGGATTTTAAGGATTCAATTGAAAACACCAATCTAACTAAAATTTCTCTCCCCAATTCCAAGTTTTCCAGGTATAGGAATCATTACAATAGAGTGGTTTCGAGAAAACTAGATAAAGACTTTACTGATGACAATTTTTTAGATAAATAAGATACCATTTCTAGCATAACCCTATCAAAAATACTTTCTGAACATCATCCTATCTTGGTCACTATTTCTTAAAAAACTCGAAAACCTTTTCTTCCCTTTAGATTCAACAATTCTTGGTTCTCGGATCTTGAATGTAGTAATCTCATTAACCATTTTTTGACCTCTACATCTCACACTAATGATGATTTTTTCTGTCCTCTTAAACTAAAATATCTCAAACACAAGATTAAAATTTGGTGCAACATTAAATCCAAACAAATCAATAATGAAATCCTTTCTATTGAGAATGAGCTTCATCAAATCCAAAACAACAACACTCACTCGAAATTTGCTTTGGGTCAAAATCAAGAAATTAACATTTCTGTGAAACCTAATTCACTTATCACTTTCAAAGACAACATTCATAATAAAACTTTCAAAATCAAATGCTTAACTGATGGTGATCAAAATACCAAATTCTATAATTTTTTTCAAAGAGTCTAGAAAGATTGTAGACCTATAGCTTCCCTAAAAGATGAAGGAAACCTTTTGGATAAAGAAGAAGACATTTCTAATCATGTTGTCTCCTATTATGAGTCTTTATTCAATGGTCCAAGCACTAAAAATGACCTCATTAATGACATCATTCTAACAATTATCACTGATATTGATAACACTTTTCTTATTGGTGTTCCCCCTAATCATGAAATCAGAGACATTGTTTTCATCTTGAATCCTGATAGTGTGCTGGGTCCTGTTGGTTTTAATAATGGCTTATATAAAAAATATTGTGATATTATTCAAGATGATGTCTACAAACTCATCAAATTTTTATTTTATAATGTATTTTTACAACATGGGATAAATGCCCAATTCCTTACTTTGATTCCCAAAGTTGATAATGCCTCCAAAATTCATCTCTTTTGTCCTATAGCTCTTATCAAAACTCACTATAAAATTATCACCAAGATGATTGTGAATAGACTTAACACTATTACAGATAAAATTATCTCTTGGAATTAATTTGGTTTTATCAAGGGGTAATCCATACAAGACATCATTTGTCTTGCCTCTGAATGTGCAAACATGTTAAATAATTACAATATAAGCGGTAACATCACCATACAACTGAACATTAGAAATTATTTTGATACAATGGATTGGGATTTCATCTTCAATGTTCAACATGGATTTGGATTCAATGACATCTTTATCTCTATAATCAAAAACCACTTCAATTCAGATCACATTTACATCTTGATCAATGGCTCTCCTAGAGGTTACTTTAATTTCTCTAAAGGTTTTAGATAAAAAGATCCCCTATCTTCAATTATTTTTTCCATTGTAGAATATTAATTAAGTAATCTTCTCACTAATCTGGTTGACTAAAATAAGATCAAACATTTTCATGCTTACAGAAATGTGAATTCCCCCACTCACCTTATTTATGCAGATGACATAATTCCATTTTTAAAGGGTGATATAAGAAAAATCAGAACTCTTAAAACTACTCTCACTCACTATGAGTAGGTCTTTAGTCAAGTCATTGGATGACATAAATCCTTTATCTACTTTGGAAAAAACTTTCCAATAGGTAGGAAAAATGGTATCATCAACGAGCTTAACATCAAAGAAGGTACTATTCCATTCAAATACCCAGGGGTTCCCATCTTCTAGGGTGGACCCAAAGATTATTACTTATAAAACATTGTAGATCAAATTCTTAATCAACTTTAAACTTGGAAGGGAAAATATCTTTCCATGGCGGAGAGAGTCTGTCTTATCAAGTATTTCATTGTCTCCAAATTGGTCTACTCGATGATGGTCTATAATTGGACAACTGGTCTCATTAAAAAAATGAATGCTCAGATAAATTTTTTTTTGGACAGGGGGCACCTTGGACATGAATCTTGTGACTATTCCTTGGGATAAATGTTGTTAAACTTTAGACAAGGGTGGGATTGGTATTAAAAACATTAAACTCTTTAATGAGGAACATTAAGCTAGATTAACATGGAATCTGATTTATAATGACTCCCCCTTGATTTCTTTCATAAAAATAGGTTAAATGATAGATTGAAAATAGGTAACAAGAATTTCTTGACTTATTCCATTTGGACCTCTATTAGAAACATGTATGACAATATTATGTCCAACTCTAGATGGATGGTCTCTACAAACTCTTCCATGAGATTATGGTTGGACAAATGGACAAGCTCTCCTCTTATCTCTTTGACTCCCCCTGACCATATCCTTGATAATATAACCTCTATGGTTAGTAATGTTTCTCAATTATCATATTGATACCCTTCCTAATAATGTTATTCAAATTATTGATACTTACCCCTTTTCTACCTCGTATGATCTTTTGATTTGGGAACCTTCTCACAATGGGATGCTAAATTCAAAAAATTTCTATAAAAACTCCTTACATAACTCTGAAAATGACTTTAAATGGATTAAGTGTTTTTACAAGCCCGGAATTAAACTCTCAAGACCCACTCTTATTTGGCGTCTTGCCTACAATTGGGTTCCCACTTATTATGGTCTGCAAATTTTTTGGAATCCAGCTTTGCTCAAAATGTTTTCTTTGAAATTAATAGAGAAGAGATATTAATCACTTATTTCTATCTTTTGCTACCTCCACTTCCTTTTGGAACTATATTTTTGACATTTTTGACTGTGCATGGATGATTCTTAACTCTATAAAGGCTCCGCTAAATCGTTGTGTTGTCTATGGATAACTCCCAAAAAATCATAAACTTGTTCCTTGATGGGGTTTCAGAGCTTCTTTATGTGATTTGGTATGATAGAAATACAATTCTTTATAATAATTTATCACACAACATTAATGAAGGTAGAATGATAATTCTCATTTCTATTTGAGAAGTTTCATTGATTCAGAAAGGGAGTTGCAATAACTCTGTGGTAGATTTTATGATACTAAGACGTCTTCAGGTTGATTCCATTTTCACACAGCCAAAATGCACTTTTGAGGTTTTCTGGAGACCTCCACTACCATGTTGGATTAAAATCAATGTGGATGAAGCCTCTAAAGGAAATCCAGGACCTGTAGGGTGTGGCGTCATCTTTAGAAATCATCTTGGTCACATCATTGGGTGATTTTTCTGAGGCTGTGGTACTGCAACCTCTCTAGAAGTTTAAATGATGAGTGTGATTCATGCCATATATTTTTATTTTCACCAAGGTTGGAACAACTTGTGGATTAAAAGTGATTCTTCTATTGTAGTGCAAGCCATTTGGGAGGGATTGATTCATCTAGCTTGGCCGCTTACTACAGTTTGGATGAATTGCCTTCACTCTCTCCATGATATCAACTAAATTGAAACTCATACCTACCGAGAAGCGAATGTGGTTGTAGATGGTCTTGCCAATAAAGGAGTTTCTCCGGACATAACCTAGCTTGAGGAGCTCCCAGAAATCTTGCTTCATTTGAATGTAAAATATTATAATATTTTTTTTTATTTTAGACTCATGTAATCTCTTTCTTTGAAAATAAAATTTTCTAGGTATTTTGAACAAAGCACCACCTTTCTTAAAAAAAATAAACATGAGTTCCATAAATTATTCCATATCTCTCATGAGATTTATTATCATTCTTAGTGGTATAATAAAACTTTAAATAAATCATGACATCACTTTTGATCATAAAATTAGGATTTATGCCACTAGGAAAATCAGATAAGGATTTGAAATTTCTTATATTTCATATCAAGAACTATGTCATTTTATCTTTTTCATCATCAAATTCATTTCCATATTAATACATGAATATCCATAAATACTATTTAACACTGATTTTTTATTAAAATATGGACTTGATACTAATGATTATTAATCAAATTCCATATATTGTATGAATCCAATTTTAGAACATACACCTTATTTTAACATAATCATCTCATTTTCTCAGAATCAGTATATAGATGGAATATCCCCCTTAAATATCCACAACACCAGTCATCAAATATATAAATAAAGTGCATGGGGATAGGGGTATTTCCCAATAATTTTCATGTTGATTAATATGGTTTTACTTTTTTTAAAAATAATTGTATTCTAACAAATTTACAAGACTTTTTTGGGGTTATCCTTACAACAAAACTTAAATACACTTTATTCTGAAAATTTACTTTGGAATTGTCCATCTTTTTTTACCTTTGTATTCAAATAAATTTTGAGACAAATCACACTTGTACACGTCTTTTTCATTGATTAATTATTATTATATCCTTTAACATGCTTACACTACTATAGGAAGTCACTTCCATTAAACTTCACCTATTACCATATGGTATAATTAGTGAGACTACTTAGGAATGCTGTGTTTTTTATTCTTTAATAAAAAATAGAGTCACCTCAGACATTATTTTCAATGATGAATCTTTATTCACATGGTCATCCAACTATTTAATGGATTGAGTAACTTTATTATTTATATTGTATATTTTATTCTATTCTATTATTAATTGATATTATGAGTACATCATTGTTTGGTTCACTCTTTGTAGAGCCCCATAAATACATTACTTAAATGAAATAAATATGTTTTCCTATATAAAAAATATATGAAACATATCTACCACCTTTTAATAATAATGGATAATTTTATTATTATACCTTTATCTCCTCTCTTTTTTCATTTATTATCTATATTTCCATGATTTGTACATAAAAAACATCTCATGTTAAAAACATAAGTTGTGTAGTAATTCCTCTATTGTTATTTTTTAATAGTAGATTTTTCAATTCCTTTGATTCATCAGGCTTATAGAAAAATACACATGGTGTATAAAATGATTCCATAATAGTCTAACATGATATCAACCTTTATTTGAAAGCCTTTACTTCCAAATATGGAATGAAACTTTTTATTATTCTCATATTCAAAATTTCTATATTTTTGGACTCCATTTTTTGAATCTAACATGGGACTGATATGTATTGTTTTATTATAGGTTATTAAACTCTATTTTAGATAATTGTTATTATTATACTTCTTCTTTAACTGAGTATCCACTTCCTTCAACCTTGAACCTGATTCTATTACAAATTTTATCCTTTTATAAATTTTATTTTTGAAAGTAATAATACTTTATTTGAGTTCTTTATATGTGTCCATTATTTCCCTTAAATCAAGATAAAGTTCTCTAATCAAGTCACTTTGGACCTTCATTATTACACCAATTCTCATAATATCTTCATTTATGGACATATCTTCTTTTTTCAACCTTCTATATTCAAAAAACAAATCTATCATGAATTCACAATTCACAACACGCATAAACTCTAGTATATCTACCTTCTCACATAGGTACTAGATATCATCTTGGTTTCTATATAAAAATGATATGGATTTATGGACTGATATTTTTGTGAATTATTTCATTGTCTCAATATCTATAACATTATATATGAGGAATTTTAATTCAAATATTGAAAACAATCTTCAAAAAATATATTATAAGAATATTTATCATTGATATCATTAACACATACCTTTGTGGGTGTGAATTTCTTCTCATGACTAATATTTTTATTACTCCACCTATTTTTTCTATTGGAAATTTGGAATTTATCAGTATCTTTATCCACCAAAACTTTCTCTCCACTATGTGTATAATATTTTTTTTTGATTTTGGGACCAAAATACTTTTGGAATCCACTTATCTTACATAAATATCTTACAAACCTCACAAATATCAAACTCAATATCATAGTGAATGGTTTTATTGAATACCTCATTAAAAATACCCCTGTTTGAGATTTTTTAATTCTTCGAATCATGAAATTTTTTGTTTTTATTTCTCAAACCAATATCTCATTATACATACTCCATGATCTCATCTTTATAAGCCTATAGAAACCAATACGTTATTTTTTTCATCTAAAATAGTGAGTACCACTGAGAATATAAATATTAATCATTGAATACATGACTAAAAAAGTACAAAAAATAGATTCTCAAGATTAAACCTCAAATCACAACCTTTATGATTTGGTACCCTTTTCTAGACCCATGTATTTAAAAAAAACTTTTTCCCTTGATCATGTTTTCCTTATTTTTGGATCTTGTACCTTCATTTTAAGTAAATCATTCAATACCTAACTATTTATGACGATATCAAAAAATCATAAAAAAATTAATAAATTTAAATAAAAAATAATATAAAATTTTTACTCAGTTTCACCACTAATGGATACAACTAAGAAGTACACAACAATATTGTGTCGATGTTCCAAAATATATTATTTCACTAGTTAAATGGATATAATTTCTAGGTTGAGGTCACTATATACTATTATTCACTACCTTTACATGGTTTAAGAAAGATATGTTATTGATCCAAGGTTCACTCCCTCTTATTCTCATCCATGTACTACTACATATAAAAATCATAAATTTATAGACTTGAGGGTTTCTTAAACAATTTAAATATATGAAGGTCTCCTCCAAGTAAAAATTGGTTTTTGAGACACCTTTCATCCTTTTACCTAAATATATGCTCCATTAAGATCCAATTTTTTGCAATTTCATATCTCAAAAAAAATGATATTAAAAATTATAGTGATTTGAGTCTTTTGCTTCCAAAAATAGCTAATGTAGACATTTTTATGTGATGTTTGAATATTTTTCTTCCAGTAAAACACAGTTACAACGACATCATCTAGATGAATATAATTCCAAAATAAAAATATTTTATTCTTTGATACATATTTATTAAAGGTGTATGATATTATCTCCTTTGCAGAACTCCCTCTCCTATTCCATTATAAAAACTATATATATTAATATGTTCAAGATATATAAATTTTCCAAAAATGTAATGAGAAATTTTTAAAAGAATACCCCAATTCCAACCATTTATCTAATGGTTGGTATTAATTATTTTTTCATCCAATCTACCATGATTAATCCATGTTTCTCAAGTGATTAAATATTTGAAAATATACCCAATTAACTCATGTAAATTCCTTAAATATCAAACAATATCTATTGTTTTTTAATTCAAGATGAAACTTCAAGATATTATATAAATAAATAGTTCATGACATGATATTATTTATTATGGTATAGTATATCTTAAATTAATACATATTGTGATGTGATCTCATATATAATGTCTTGGTTTTTAATCAAACTTTGTATCTAGAAAAATTAGTATGATATCTATTTATTTCTTAAAACATGTTACAACATGAAAACCCTCTTTATAGTGTAATTACCCACATCCAAGGGAAACCAAGTATTCTGGAATTATACCCAAATCATATACTATATAGTATAATTTTTTTTCATGCTGTGTTTATTATAAACTCATGAATCTTAATGAAATAATTTATACCCTTCTACGTGATACCAAAAATCCACTGCATTCTAGAGCAACACATATTTTTCCCCACCTCTCATTGTGGCATGGATTCATACGAAATTCCAAAAATAACAATATTTTTAATTTTTATATACTATTACTTATAATTCAGTCATCATATCTATGTCTCAACCTCTTGTTTATATCCAGATCAATCCTACTTTAGCTTTCATTCTTTCACAACTCCCTATACGATGAGGTTTACTCTTTAGTATCCTTGGATTTACTCTTTTATGAGACCATTTTAATGAGGTTGCTTCCATAATGATGAAATAACCTTAGAATAATATTGTAAAAAATATATTTAATCTCACATATGCTTTAAAATTCTCAAATTAATCTTGTATACTTCCCTTCATAGTGTGAGATGCAAAAATATTGTGTGATGTGATTACATTACCAAAAACACTTCAATTCATATCCAAATTATTTTGTAAAATATCATTCTTATTCCAACACATTAATTATATATAATAATAAAATTTTACTAACTCTATGTCTCAATATCATTTTTAGTGATTTACCTACAATTTCCATGGTACATAGAGATGTAAAGTAAATCCTTCATGTATTCACAACTTAATACATAAACCCACTATGGAACATAATATTTCCTATCAATAAATTTCATGATCATATTAAACCTTAAATAATAATTATATCAATTATATTTCACTTTCACTAAGTTTGTCTCACATGTATGGTAACCATAACAACCTTTATATAAAAATATAACTCTATGTCTGATTTTAACCATCATATACTATCAATAAATCCAAAAATTATTTAAAAAAAACATACACATAACTTCTTAGAAGAGAAAATTTCAAGACAATCTATACTCTAAATCAGGGAAACATATAGATTGATTCCCTTAGTAAGAAACATCATGTTTAGGTGATGGGAGAAGAAACTAAACTATTAGGCTCATATAATTGGTTATTATAGAGTGTTGAGATGTTTTTTACATCCAACCAATGGATTTGGCCTCAAAATTTCTTCATTGGGTGATAGAGGGGTAGCTAGGAGACATCTATTGTGGAGACTTTCATGATTAGATATTCTTGATCGATACACATGATGGTTTCTCTAAAGGTGGTGAGCATGTGGATAATTTCATTTTATACTTTATTTTTACATAGGATTTCAATAAATATTTCACACTTTTATTTAATATATTTTGTCATTATCATATTTTTTTATTATTATTTGTAAATAAATAATTAGAATTTGGCCACTTATGGGGTTTAAGCATCTAAAATTATTCTAAGAATTCAATTTTCATGATTTTTAGGGCCCTCACATTTTATTTCACATTATGTAGTTGTTTTAAGAGTCATCGGAAACTATATAGGGGTAATTAAAAAATTTAACTATCTATATATAATTAATCTACAAACTAAATATGTTATATAAGAGTAATTTTAACCTCTATTATTATTAAAGTGTAAATTAGTCACTCTTCATAAGATATCAGTGAACTTAAGTATGAATAAGTATAATTTTTAATACTTATATAAGATTAACTATTGAATTTACTTACTCATGTAATTTTTTCCTATGATAAAAAACTATTATATAATGTAAGAATAAATCAAAGAAAAGTATTCTTTAAAGGAATAAATAAAAATAAAAAGGATCTTCATAAGATAAGCTCTAAGAATACACATTATGTAAGATTAACACATCAGCTCGTATATGAGTAAATGAAAATAAAAGGGTAAATGTATGTTATTTACATTTATAATTATTATTAAATAGTAGCATTCTAGAATATGGGTTCTCAATGCTATTATAAATCATAAAATCATATGGTTAAATACTTTCAAGAGGAGATTAACTGAACCTTCCATAAGATTGTATCAAGAATATAATTACATCTAGGTGTACACGTGCTATAACTGAGTTTTTGTAAACTAATTTTCATATAGGGAGTTCATTTTGATGTTAATAGTTAATAAAATTTCTTAAAATAATTATCATGATATCCAAAGTCAAATAGAATATACCATGTAAGTCCCGCCTCATGAAATTTTTATTTTTGAGATCCTACAACATTGAGAGCTTGGAGTAAAAGAGAAATAATTCATCAAGATTACAGAGATATTTTTAAATTGGGAAGAATAATTATCATATTTATATCATTAATTTCACATTTTATGGGGACTATTAACACTAAATATGTTGTGAGTTATGTTAAAAATAATAGAATTATTTATTTCTCTCCCATCATGTTGTTATCTTTAACCCTTGAAAATGAATGAATATCATATTAACCGGTCTAAGAGATAAAATATTTGATGTTTTATATATTAAAAATCATAAATTGTATTTCCTTCTTCTATATTAATTCTAATTTTTATAAAATGTGTTTTGGAGATATTTTTTGAAACATTCACACCTAGATACTATTTTCTTCTTTCTCACTTTAGTTTTTATTATTATTCATTTTTTGATCCCATCAGAGTATTGTTGGAAAAGTAGTGTGACATAGATTATATTGAAAAAATCAATTCTAAAAATGATATATCCTATTAATAGGTTGTCTGGTTGAATGTTACTTATCATAGTTAGGATAATGCTTCATGTAGTGTGAGAGATCCTCACATGGAGTTTTCATTAATGAAGGTTTGGTTGCTGATATGATTCAAGGAATTGATCAATTATTTAAGTTAGGTAGACTGATTGATGGTTAAATATTTTTGTATAACTATGATAGATAGTAGATAAATGGATTTATAAAGTACTAGTGAAGATTCATATTAATTATTTATCCACCTTATTCCATTTTATATGCATTGTTTTCATTAATTTCTTTTATTTTCATCAATTATTTCTTATCTTACATTTAATTAAGAATTTATAAGGACACTAAAATATTTTTTAAGTATAACTTTTATGAACACATGAATCTTTTATATAATCCTATATTTATCCATTTTATTATATCTATAGGGTCTATAAATGAATGTTTGACTAGACTCTAGTAAATTTTAATGTCAAAATTGATATCATCATCAAGGAAGGTAGTTTGGTGCAGTAAGTCATCACTTTTAAATTTTAAATTATACATTATATTGGTGGTAAAATCTCATAGACATATATATTTTTAAATATTATGTTTCTCTTAGGTTCAACAGATTTATTAAATTATTACATGTTTTAAATAATGGAAATTGAAACAATAATATCAAGTGGTCATTGAATCTAAAATTGAATACGTTTCTCAAATGATAAAACTATTTGTACAATATACTACTATAATTGATGAAGATCAAATTAATTGGGAATAAACTCAACAAAAAAATGAATTATAAGAAGAAGAAATAGAGGAAGATTTTGTGTTTACCATATTGTAACATAACGAGCCTTTGGAGGAAAAATCAAACTTCAACCATGATATAATTTGAATTACTCTCATTGTTCGTATAAGAAGTAATTATTAGAGGATGATAATTCTTGACTATAATTCAGATATTAATAGTTTACAAATGATATTTTCATTACTTTTATTGATTCTATCCTATTAATTTTTTTTCTAAAGAACAAATGGGTTGAATCAATATATGATTTTATCTCTATTTCCATAGATGAAAACACACTATAATTTGTGTTCATTGAAGAGAGGTTAGAAGAGGATAAATACCAAACTTATGAACTTTTTATAATCTTAGAAAAAATACACTCTTAACATGAGTTATATATTGGAATTTTATACGGATATATTTTAATTTAGAATTAATTTAATTATGATTTTATTAAAACTAAAAATAATATATATTATTCCTATATGGATAAATGTTTTCATTTGAATAATAAACGTGTCTATATAATAAAGATGAAATTGATAACACACTTGTTAAGTTATAATCAGATCTCCCAGAATTTAATGAATATTCTAATTTTGTTGAATAAGAATAGGGAGTGGAAAAGGATACTAATTAACCTTCCCTATTTTCCTTACATTTAATTGATAATAATAAACTTCATGAGAAAATGGTATAAAAAAGTTTAATTTTTAAATTATACGTTGATATAATAAATAAGGTTTAGTATTAAAGTGGTTAGTATTGTCTACTTTTCAATTCCCCTGGATGAAAATATATGTGGTGTACTTTTCTAAGAAAAAACACCATACCATGTGATATGATTGAACCATTAAAACTATATAGTTGTGAAAAATAAGAGAAAACACATATTTTTTTGTTTTCCCAATATTATCTTAATTTTTTTTCTTTTTTATTATATAGTTTATTTTATTTGATAGGTTTTTAGGAGAATAGAATACACATCAGTTGATGAAATACTAAATGATTTTCTCCAACTATCTACCATTTTATTTCCCTATTAAAATTTATAATATTTATTGAAACATCATTAATTTATTACATTGACAACAATTCATAGGTTAGTTTTGGGTGATGGATAATTTGCGTTATTGTGTATTATTTTCTATTTTTGTGTGTTTTTTTGAATTTTTCCCTTTTTTTTTATTTAAACAAATGTACTTTTTATATTTAAATTTTTTAACCTCCTGAAGATTTTTATAAAAATTAATTAATTTTGTTAGGAGTTTCTTGTACTTCTATGAGCATTCATATGATTAAAATAATAAATGATTATTGATTTTTGATTTAATATTTGAATTATATATAGAAAATAAATTTTTATTGAGATTAATTAAAATTATTAGGTTTATATCAATTACCTTAATTTTTTTTATAAATTAGTCTTTTTAATTTTTTCCATACTAATAAAAAATGAAAGATTTTCTCAAAGTTATGATTGTTTTACTTTATTTGATGTGGGTAATCATTTTATTTCCTATATGGAGTCATTATTGTAAAATTTTCTTATTTCACATGTGGAGAATCCATTCTTGGTAAAAAGTAGGGAATATTTTTCATGTTTTCAATTGAATTAGGAATGGATAATTAGAAATAAACTTGTTAATTATATTTCAATGTTATCTAGAAAATGTACATCTAATCTATGGTTGAGTTGAGTGTGTTTGAATTTGATGGATGTGATTGTTTTTATTATATTGATCTATTATTTATTTATTTAACACACTCATCCATCATGATTTATAGTGTTAATTAATTATCTTTGTGATTAATTATGTTTTAATTATTGATGTGTGTTAGTATTTAACCATGAATAAAAATAATTTTTTACGGATCATTTAAAGGAATGAATTTTTATTGTTAAATTATTTTAAGAAATTTTATATTTGGCCACTATTTTTATACTTTAAACCATATTTTTACCAGATTTGGTAATTTTTAAGGAGAAATAATTCATTATTCCAGAGTAATTTATTAAATAAAAATAATTTTAAAAACATACTTCATTTTTTTGGATAATGATCATCTATATTGAGATAAATATTATCTTTATTGTGTGTGTTGAATTAATTTCATAAGGAAAATAAATTAATAGGTGTGGGGGAATTAGATACTGTTATTATAAGGTTTATTCTAAAATTGGATTTCTATAGGAATTTATCAAATTTTTCTCATGTATTTGTGCATTATAAGTTTCTTCTTTAGTATTTTGGGTTTTTATATAGATAATTAAGATTTAAATACTTTTTGGTTTTTTAACATCTATTTTTTTGGGATTCTATTTTAATGATTTTTGGGGCCTTCACTTTTTATTTAACTTTTTATGGATGCTTTAAGAGTATCAAACAATTATGTATGAGTAATTCAAATTTTAAATAGTCTATGTATGATTAATATAAAAATTATATAAACTATGTAAGTATATATTTGACCCTATGTATGATTAAATTATAAATTAGTCACTCTTTATATGATATTTGTGTCCTTAATATTAATAAGTTGGATTTTAGATCTATATGTACTATTAATTGAGAAATTGGCTTGATCACATAAGTATTTCCTATGTTAAACAACTTTTGAGTAAGAATAAGTTGAATTAAAGGTATTTTTATTGGAATAACTCTAAATAATGAGTATCAGTATAATATTACAACTATCTATCCAAGTTATGTTAGATTAACACTTCAACTCACATATGAGTAAGTCAAATCTTAGAGGGTTTGTGTGAGTGAACTGTATTTAGGTTTCCAATTTAAGAGTAAGATATTGGAAAATAGGTTTATAGAATAGTTCTAACTCATAAAATGTAATTGGTTGAGTCTACCAAGTGGATCTTCATTGAACCCACCTAAATATTTAATAAAAACCATAATTATATCTAGTTTTGGATGTACTAAAAATTATTTGTTTCTAATTCAATATCACATGGGGAACATTTTGATGTTAAAATTTAAAAATTATCTTAAAGGAATTAATAGGTACTCCCTAGTCTAACAGAATTTCCTGTGTAGATCCAAAATTTAACTATTTTTATTATAGGGGATCTTTCCACATAGAGATCCTATAGGATAAATATTTCATTGAGCTTTTTAAATTAGATTGCAAAGTTTTTGTGTGGATATATATTGAATTCAACATTTTAGGGGGGTGGGGATTATCATCACTCATTATGTTCTATGTTGTAATAAAAGTAAAAATGATATATGTTTCTCCCTCTTCATGTTGTGATCATCATCTTTCAATAATAAAGGGTTAACTTACATACCAATCTAAGGTACAAAACATTTGAAGCTCTCTATAGTCCTGATCATATATTTAATTTAATTCCTAGTTCTACATATTAATATTTTACCATTTTTTTGTGTAGAGATGATATGGAACATTCTTATGTGGAAACTATTTGATTATTTCTTTATTTAATTATTTTTCCATATTATTTTATTATATATCATTATACAATAGTGAGTGGAGTTTTGTAACCTTGATAATCCTGTTAAGATAATTTATATATGTGATAAATCCTAGTAATTAGTGATCTAGTTTTGTGTTTATTTTCATATTTAAGAGAATACTTCATATATTTTGATAATTATATTCACAGATTACTCATTTTCAAGGTTAGGTTAGTGATATAATTTTAAATAAAAATAATTTAATTGATTGAGGTAGATTTTTTGATAGTCAAATATTTTATTAGGACTTTGAGAGATAGTAGATAACTAAATCTACCAAGGACTGGTGAATATTCTTCCTAATTTTTCATTCATCATCTTCCTTTTGTAAGCATGTTTATCATTAATTTTACCTATTTCCAACACTATTTTCCCTAAAATTTCTTTCATAATTTATAAATATACAAAAAAATTGCAGACCTCATTGATATGAACACATTATTCATTGATACAACCTTGAGATTATAAACTATGTTATATCTAATAACTTTATAAATGAATTTTTGACTAAAATATATGATAAGTATACAACATGCACAACCCTCTTCTTGGGGCAGATAGTTGTTTTAGTAGTGATCCATGATATGGTGTTGAGAGAGCACTAAACCTCACCTTTGGTAGTACAATCCTATGTGATAAAGATGTAACCAGAACTAAAACATAAGTTTTAGTGGCTGATAATAAAGTGATGTGTTTTCAAGTTTAGATAATGGTGTCTCACTTGTTAGTAATTTAATGTTAACCACCCTATTTACAGTAGTTTGATCCAATATATTGAGGTTTCTGATTAGAAGTGAGATAAAATATTGATATATTTCATGATAGGACTTACATATTAAAAAAAAGGTCTTGATATTGTATGGGTTATCAATAAGTAACTAGAAAAAACAATTTACTTTCTGAATTTCCATAAGTAGAGTCCAGTAAAGATCATGTGACACTTGTATATATATTATATTTTATGGCTTAAAGAGTTTTCCTAAATGATCATTTTATTTATTGACAAGCTCAATTCATATCCAAGTTATGGTGTATCTTAATGTAGACATTCAAGACCCAGTTTTGGTAGAGTAAAAAAATTCTTATCTTCATAGATAGTCAAACAGAGAAGACTATTCGGTTTTTTTTGGGAATGATGTGAGATTTATTTATATATTTTGGCATGTTCTAGGATAACCATCCAAAATTTGGGGATTTTTAATGTAGCAATATTTATCACTCCATAATAAAAATATAACATTTAGAGGACTTATATGGATTACACTACAAGTTTACACTTTGTTGGATAAAGATTAGAGAGTCATCACTTATGGGGCCTGAGATGGTATAGTTTATGAAGAAGAAAGTGAATTTAATCCAAGATCCTATGTTAATAGTCTATATTCATTATATGTATATATGGATATAATATGTATTCTCATATATTTTTATGATGGAGAAAATTTATTTCTTAAGGTCTAACCTTAGTGTTGTTAGAGGAGATTCATTAGGGGAAGAAAGTTATCCCCAAGATTCATCTGGTCATTCAGGATTTTACCTAGGATAGGCATGGTTTCTTATCATTTAGTTTTACTAATTTGTATGGACTAGGTGAACGCTATCTTCTATAAATTTAAGCTATGGTGGAATGTGTATGATTCATCACATATTATTGAATACATAGATTTGAACATCATAGATGGAACCAACATTATTGAGTACTTAGTGGTGAACCATGATTTGATAGAAAAGATTCTTTGTGGGAGAGTGATCCCATTAGTGCGCTTCATATGGTAGCCTAGAAATGTTTAAGAGAGCTTATGGGAGAATAATAATGAGATATGATCTCCATAAACTCACCCCTTTGTGTGAGTTTTTATTTTTAGGATATTAGACTTTGAATGTGGGGAGGAATTAGTGACTTATATTTTTCATTAATTCCCTTTGAATATTTTAAATAATATTTATTTATGTTCTCACATGGCCAGTTCATTTTTAGAAGCATCTCGTATTTATGAAAAATATTTAACATTATAAAGTATTGTTTTTATTCCATGAACATATCTCCCACATAAATCATATTATATAAAATCTAACATTGTATATGTGTCTAGAACTAGGATTTTACCTCATAGAATAGTAATTTTGTGTTTGGGATTTAGGAACTTGATTAAGAATTAAAAAGTTTTTATTTATACCACTATTTTTCCTATTTTTCTAATTTTAAATTTGATGTTAATACTATAAGTAGTTGAATTAGTCATCTTTATAAATCCTTCCCTAGAATGAAATTATGTCAGACCATTCATTTTAAATACATTGACAATTATTGTGGATAAATGACGGATTATTAAATCTTTAGTGTAAATACCAAGAGGTAGGGATTTTTTCTTGATTTCATTACCTCATATTCACAACTTGTTTATTCTAACATTATTGATATATAATTCATATAACAATGTTTGATATGGTTTTTTCTATTTAATTATTCATTATTTATTTCTGGTTTCGATATTAGTTATCACGTTCACATGGAGGGGATAATAATAATAATAATAATAATATTGATATTATCATTAGTATTATTATAACATAAAATTTCCTTATTTATTTGATTAGTAAAGAATAAAAACCAATGAAAGACCACAATAATTCTTATATTCATTTACATATCTATTTCCACTTATCATGAACTATATTATTCATCAATCTTTACAATGGTCGATATTTTTATATTGATAGTTTTATAATTGTGAGTTGAAAAACAAAAAGGGGAGCTAAAACTGGTTTGGTAGAGGCAGTAGCATAAGGCACACTATTGGTGTGGTGTTTTGGTGGATGGAATGATGAGTAACCCTTCTTGTGATAAGGGAAATGGATCAATGGGATACAGTGACTTGATCACAATGTCTTGATCCGAATTCACGAAACAACAAGAAATTGTAACCGTTGGGTGGTCACTTGAGAGTGATGATGGAGGCTAGAATGATGGATGTGGTGAGTATCACATTAGGAATGGTGGACTCAATGATGAGAAACTCATGATGTAATAGATTTAGGAAAATATTTTTTTTATCATATGGTGTGTTATTACCAAAAATCATGTCTTGTGAGTCACTCAGTAGTGGTTAGGGATTATGGGTAGAAGATAAATATCACATAGTGTGTAATAGTTGGTCACACGTTTTTTATATTGAACAACATGAAATAGGGTATACAAGAGTATAATCCCACCAATACTCTTGGCCTCATATGCTATATAGGCTAGTAAGTACACCATGTATTTTGGTGACAAGACTCAGGCTCCTGAAGTAGTATAGACCCAGCTAGCATGTGGGTGTGACACATCATACACAATATTTATATTTCTGGGTATGATGACCCCATATAACTGGAAATCATTATTACAAGCCCAAATAATTCTTGAGACCTATAAACCATGTCTTGAGAATCACTAGTCACGTACTTACCATTTTTCATATTTTCTCATATCTTCTTTCCCAAGGGTCAGAATTGGGTATGAGAGTAGTCAATTTTAAGTGATTATATATATAGAACATGATGTGTGTATATGTTTATCCTAAGGATATGTTTATAATAAATTTTTTGTAGTTATATTTCTTTAGAATTGTATAGATATCAATGACATGTGAGAATGATGTTTGGAGCACATATGAGGTTGGAAACCCCATTGGAAACTCATTGATGTAATGAAGTGGGTCCTCTACACACATATTAAATAAGGTAACCCCATTTACGATAAGTTATTTTTACACTACTCATGAAGTAGGTAACCCTTTTATATGATGCACATTCCACACAAAGAGGTGTGTGTACTCTATAAGGGTCAATACCCCCTCTAATAATGTGTACTCCTCAATGAGGCATGGGTACCGTTCTACAATTACAAAGATATTATGTAGATGTTATGAGGTATGAGTTATGTGGTTAATTTTAGTTCATAAAACCTTTTGATGTTATGATTATTCCATATTCCTTTTGATATATGATCTTTGTGGAGTTAAGTTGTAAATACTGGGATTCACCCTTATTCATGGCTGACATACTCCCTAAAACATATATTATTTTCTATTATATTTGGATAAAAAATAATTGAATTTTTATATTTTTTTCTTCCATAATATTGGATATGTTTTTTCTCACCCCTGTGAAAACTTTGTGCCCACACCTATTCTGTTGGTGTAGATGAAATATAGTTCAGAGGTGATGTCTGTGGACCATGGAGCTAGTTGAGCTAAATCTTAGTGGAAATTGAAAAGGATGGTTATTAATGGTGTATGTTCCTAGATTTGGTGTGTTGTATAGTCCCCCTATTTATTTTTTTTGGTATACCCTTATTATGGGGTTTTAGCCCTTTTATTTTCCCTCACTTATTAATGATGATTTTTCATACATTATAGATATCTATTATGTTTCACATGAATTTAATATTATAGTTGATGGATATATTTGTATTGAATTGTTATATTATATTCTAGATAGTTTTATATTTTTATGGGTTTATTAGATTAAGGAATACCATATGTGAAATATGCTTTCCTTGTGATAGTATCCAGAACATGGCCTATTAGAGGTTGTAATAGGGTGAAACCGTTAGCCTACTATTTTTCTATGCATGGTTTGGGTGGGTTGGGTTATATAAAAATACTTTTAAATCATTATCATAGTATAAAATGAAACACTTCTATATTTATGAGAAATTATCATAATTTTATTTTGATTTATCTATTACACTTTATATATAATTCATCCCTCAACCCCACTATTTTAGTATTAATAGTAGAAACATTTGATGACTTTACTGAGTAGCCATGTCTAACTTTTCTAATCATAATTGTCTTTGGTATTCTCAAATTCTCATCCACTTGTTTTATATATTCTTTATATCTTTCTTCCACTACCAGACTACTCTATTTTTCAAATTTATTTCAATTATTTATAACATTGATGTCTACATCAAGATTAATTTTCATAAACACAAATTATCTTTTATGAAACTCGTTTTTTGTTTTTTTCTCAATAAAAATATTAATATCATCAGTGACTAAAACTTATTCTTCCCCCTTAATCTTGAAATAAATCATTTCATCTTTATTTTCCTGAAAATTATATTTTTATTAAACAAACTATTCTTCCCTTTTAAATTTATGATTCAATTTTTTTAGTATTTTCATTTGATTATTTTATCACATTACTTGTTTTTTATACTTATTTTGAGAATCCAATTATTCAAGATATTTGTAAAAATTGTGACACAATGTCACCTATGCATTCATTTATGAAAATATTTATTTCATATTTTATAAATTATTTATCATCAGTATCTATATAGTACTAAAAATACGTAAATAAGGAACTGGTAAATATATACTAATATGCATTTATTAATAAATAAACACAAAAAATAGATACATATATGTATATTTTAGCTATTTTAGATTATGAATTTATTTTTAAATTTAAAAACATAGTATCCAAAGTCATAACTATTTGATTTCTTTAGACACTATAAAAATTTATTAATTTATAACAAATTTTTGATGACATATACTCAAATATATAAATATTATTAAATATACCCCAATGGATTTCCATCTATATTAATCTCTCAGTTTCTTTTCTTTGATAATTTTCCATAAACCATTTAATGTTTGGTACATTAACATGGTACTACAAAAGAAAACATAAAATTAAACATATATTATAAAACATATAATTGAAAGGATATTGAAAAATTCAAAAATATAATGTGTTTCTGATTAAAAAGGTACATCATGTGTGGATGATTTTAAAGATATATAAGAATTGTATCAATAAAAATATATTACTAGATTGACTAGAATTATAATAATTAAAATATACTTATCCCTAGAAATATTTAAAAATTATGAGTATCAAATATGAAGAAAAATAGTTATCATAATATAAATCAGGGTATATAGTTATACATTTTCATGGTAGGTATTAAAAATATCAAATGATTTGGAGATTTTTCATTACACAGTTCAGTAAATGTTTCTTATTTACTTACAAGTTCATCTTATTCTAGGTTGTATTCTTCTTTAAAATGAATATGGGGACCTATAAATTAAAAAATGATAATCAACATTTCCTGTGACTACCTGATGGTAATATAAATATATAGAATAAAAATAATACTGATATAATTTTAATAGAAATCTCTATTGATAGTTAGATGTAGAAATTTTCAAAAGGTTCCTAATATATACATTTATATTAGACGATCCTAATTATCCATTCAGTAGAATTTCATTTACATTGGGAAGACCAATATATTCAACATACTATCTATCTTATATGTCTATTACAATTATAAATTCACTACTATTAATATCCTTTAAAAAAATTATAGGAACTATAAATTTAATTAATAGCGTGAGGGATCGTAGCACAAAAAAATTTAGGTTCTCTCTCAAATGTTGTGATGCAACAACCCATCACTTTAATTAGCATAACTCATTTATTCATTTCCCCGTCAACCATTATATATAGTATTTTATAACATTATTATTCATAGTAAAAGATATTGATTAGAATATATGTTTTAAATGGAATACCCCTTACTTGTTGTGAGGATTTATAAGAATGATTAGTCAAGATATGAAAATTAAAATATATTGTTCAACCATTTAAATATCAACATATTCAATGGGAACAGTTATATTAGTTCTAAACTCATGATCTACCTAAATTTTAAATCTCAAATGATCTACCAGAAATGGGATATTTCAAAGGGTGTAAAATTGAATATTTTTCACCGTACCTATTTCAATAATGGTTATTGGTTGCTGATATATATAAGTCACAATCAATTTCACCATAAAATATTATAAAACAAATAAATAATCAATACTTGTTTTTAGGATTGATATTATAAAAAGTCAGGTAATAAATTATTTCCTCTGGTGTGTTCAGATATTAATTGAAAAAATTTGACTTGAAACTCTATTTTTTTCTAGTTATGGTTATTGGTGAACTAATTTTTATTATTTCATTAAAACATCAATTTTTCATAATTAATTTTTTTAAAAAAATACATCATTTTTTGATTTATTTTTTCCTTTTAGGAATGAAACTAAGTATTCAATTCTTGGTATTCCTTATTAGAATATGTCATCGATCAAAATTTTTTAAAGTAGTATCTTAGTGAGACTAAAAAACCCACCCCTATAACACATAATTTTTGTTCTGCATGATATAAAACCCCTAAAATTAGTTTTTTTTCACCAATTACTAATGACTAGTCTTATATTTAGATCAGATAAATAAAAAAAATAGTATATGATGTTATGTTTTAAAATATATAATAATTATAAATTTCACTTCTTTCATAAATGAACATTACTCACTTAATTTTTTCATGTTTTTATCTATAAATTGACCCTTATTATTAACATAATCATCCATATTCACCAAAATACGTGGGATGGAAGTAGTGGTAGGCTTTTATTGATTAATTTATATGTCAAAATATTTATGCCAATCATTTTTTTATTTTTTTATTTGATATTTTTTTATAAGTTCAATTGATGTATCAATTTTTTATAAAGTTAAGTATAGCCCATCTATGATTTATAGTATGGGTGTGATGGATTTTCTATATCTTGGTTATTTTTTAAAATATATTTTTTTTAATAAAAGGAAAAATATATGAAATTGAATAATTTAGGTAGGTCATGTCATATAAATTGAATTCACTTGTGATTTATTTTAATTTCATCCTCTCCATGTCGAGAAATGAATATATCCCAAGTTTTTTGGGTATTAAGATAGAACATATTGTTGGTCGATGAGGATTGATGTTTCCATCAGCATCACTCAAGTATTTGGTGGGAAATACTTTCCTAAAATATTTATGTTCCTTTCTTGTAACTTATATAATGAAATTCATTCTATAGTATTTAAAAATAAATATATACTTTAATAAATCAATATTTATTTCAAGACATTATATAAAGGGAAAGTCATAAAAATTAAAATAACAATTTACTATAATGTCTTCCAAAGAAATTTACTTAATTTCATGTATCACATTATTCCATTTATTTGTGTTAATTGTAATATTAAATATAATATAAACCCCAAAATAACTATTTAATATTGAATATTTTAGGTCAATTGGATGATCATTCTCATCCCATTAAACATAATGTTTTTCCTATAGTTATCGGTTTAATTAATTTTACTAAAACTATTATTTTGTTTATTTTTTGACTAGGTGTAATTTTTTCCTCGCCAATGGGACTACTGAAATATTACTCATCTATGTGATTATCCCCATTATGAGGATAAGAAATTGTATACAGGAAAAAATAAAAATAAATTAGAATATATGAACTTTACATTAAACAAGATTCATATAGATATAATAGATATCATATATAAAATACAAAAATGATAAAAAATTGAATTTTATAATATAATTTTTTTCCTTTAATGTTTCAATGTTATTCACACCAATTGATTATATAAATTCTCCCTTTACAATCTCTTTTAACATATTGAACATCATTCCAATTGGGTCCAACATGAAATGTTTTTTATGTCTTGTGGAAAGGATCATTGTCCAACAAATTGATACAAAATTCCATAGTTGTTTTCATTTCCAAAAGAACAATAGAAAAATTTGACTTTATTCAACTACATGTATAAAATATTCACACTTCTTGTGATTCCATTTTGAATGGATAATATTTATATCCTTCCTTACTAAAATTCACATTTTTTAATTATAATTATTTATATATTATTATATCTGATTATCAACACTCCATAAAAAATTATCCTGAAATTTTATATAGTCTAAATTTTATATTTTTTGATCCCAAAATAACAAATATTCATTTAAATTATATTTTTATCCTTACCACTAGATATATGCATAACTTCTATTATCATATAGGTTAAAATATATAGAATTATACTATATTCTTCAGGTTTATTTGATATAATTTATAATCATTAATTATATCTACATTATAAGATAATAATTGTACACTTGGTACTTTGTTTAACCATCCTAAGTTTTTAGGGATGAATTTATGATTTGTAGATAACTCTTTATAAATGTGGTCTTGAAACAAACTAAATAACTATAGTTCAAGTATTTTTATATCTAATTTTCATCCCTTGTTGTACTCAAGCTCCTAAAACTATTCTTATGAGTTTGAATTTATAGAATAACCTCTGTCCTATTGTGAAAAAATATTTAAATGATATTTTTACAAATATATGATGGGTATTTTTAGAATTTATCTTTTTAATACTCCATTAACTTTGATTCATCCTTTGAGGTAATATTTTATAATATTGATGTTATCCATGTTGGATGGGTATTTAGTATTAAATTTAGTGGAATATTCCAAAATAGATCACTATATAATATAGAATTCTGGTTGAATTTTACTATTAACATATTCTTTCATTGTATTCATATTACATTAAATAGGGTATATCCATATTAAATGTTTTTAAACACATAGTTTAATATCTCTCATATAATTAATAATCTAATAAACCATAATATAAATGAATAATGGTTAGGAAAATATCTTGAATTCATGAAAAGAGATGGAAATTATTTATAATTGTTGGTAACCTTTTCAGATTAATAACTTTATTGGATATTTATTTTAAAAATAAATAGAGTTTAATTATTGTATGTTAATTTTTTTGGCCATATATAACATATTTACATTGGAAAAATATTAAATTAAAATTAAAAATTCATGACATTTTTAACCTTTTAACATCAGATAATTCATCATTAAAAAATTGTTGATATTTGATGAGAATACATTTGACATTGTTACACCATTTAAAAATATAAAAATATAAAATATTTATTTCTTAAAAATATTTTTAGTGTGTTCCCATCAGAAATATGTTCGTGTCAGGAATCATTATTTTGGAGTAGTTTCAATTGGGGTTGTTCATAGAACTGAAAACACCCAATGGTTTTATATCTATAGGGACCTACTTTCCAAAGGTAGGCACTCATTGGAGAGTTTTTTCAATGACTCATAAGAACTCACATTGGTCGAGAGGATGGGTGTTTAGGCTCATCACATCCTTTTGGGTGGAATTATTTTCTATTCAGGGACTCTCTTATTGATTTAAGATATGATCATGAACCCTTTATTAATTCCAAAGTGTAACCTAGGTTTCCAATGAATTAAAAATCAATTATTATCATGCATAGAGCTTGGAATAATCTATATTTATATGAGGTTATTCATCAATGGAGACATATGTATGTATCCAAGGTTCTCCATCAATGCTATCCTATTATGCAACACATGTAGATTCATTGGTCGTTATTATAATGATATTGGTTTTCTAGCAACTCAATGGGGCGCTCAAGATTTTATCATCATCCAGGGATATGGGAATTATTTTAATGTTGGGATAAAACCCATCGATGGGATTCCTACATATCCTTGGGAAAGTAATCAAACCCCACATATTTTGGTTCCACTTAATGGGGCACATCATACCTTTTGTGGTCATGTGATGAGGACCTAACCGTATAGTTTAAAATCATGTGGCAAACATTTATAGGAGGAAGGTGACCAGTAAAATCATGGTGTGAGACTTATGTCGAGGTAGCCTAGGGAACTAGGAAAGGATATTGATTACCATGTAAAATTAGATCATATTGAGAATGTGGACTAGATAGAATAGGTTTTATTTGGGGTGTTAGGTTTGGACCTTAGGGGGGATTTGTATGGGAATAAAATCCCACATAGTTTGGTCATAAGGACCCACACCTATATAGGCCCCTTAGATTTGTCTCACAGGGGAGTATAGTCCATTGAGAGGATTATGTTTGGTGCTTACTCCTTAAGAGTGTGCCTTGTGATTTGGGGGATTTGATTGATGATTACTTCTAAAAAGTATACCCATTGAGCATAGTCCTTAGGTAGGCATCCTATGTATATTGGTTATAGTAGGAATCATAGTTCTCATAGTTCAACATTTTAGGGCGTACACACTAAGTTTTCCTTGATGAATGGGGGTAAATATTGGGGATTACTCCCAAGGAAGATTACCATTGATTGGTTTGGTCTTACACTTAGAATGAGTCCCATTGAGTAATATAGTTGGGTCTTAATCCTAAGGAGGATTCCCTAGGACTACTGTGATTGGGGATTACTCCTGATGTGGATGCCTATTGATGGGATGGGATCATGTGGATTTCATGACCTCTATCAACCTATAAGATCACATTAACCATGGTCGGTGTGAGAAAATAGTGGGAATGTAATATATGGAAACCACAAAATCTACTTTTCTCTAAGGTTGAAAACATGAACTTGAGGACTCACACCAAGGAACCCCTCAAAAGTAAGGTGAGAAGAATATTCAAAGGATGATTCTCTATTGAAACATGCATACTATGTGGATGTTGTGATCATGGATAGCCTTTGTGTCCACATGAGTCAGGATGCATCATGATTGGATGTGATGGATAAGAGGATGTGGAAGATCCAACAATCCATACTTCTCAACTTGCACTGGTGGAAGAGGCTGACTGTACGAAAGAAGTAGGAGGGGGCACTGGTGCCCATCCCCTCTTTGACCTTGTAGCCATGGGGGTGAGCAGGAGAATGAGTAACACATCCCGCAAGAAACTATTAAGAGTTACTCTAGGAGGGATGCCCTAAAATTGGTCCTGTAGCAGGGGAGGATGATCTCATTCCCAGTTGAATGGAAAATAAAGTGTAATCCTCACCCTTCTTAATGAAGAATGGAGGCTCCAGGTCTTAGACACAACATGGGTAGGACATGGTCATAAACCTAGTATCTGAGATCAAGAAATCCCTAGCACCATTCCCAAGGTAATGGTCCTCATGACCACGAGAATAAAAATCCATACACTCCCCAAGGATTTTGACCATTCGATAGGATAAGTGCGGGAAACCTCTTACTGTAGGAATAAAAATCCAAATTAAATACCCCTTGGTGTGCTATTTCCCATGGGTTTTCAATTTCAGAGTCCTTGGTGGAGGTTTCAATATCACCCCTTTCAGATAAGGGAGCTAGATGAAGAGGATTCCTACCATTGGAGGCTTGGAAAAGGACTTGAGGGGGGCTCACACAGGTACTGGCTTAGAGGGTAGAGGTTCCTCACATAGGGCCTGGGAGGAACATGATGTGTATCGTGTAGGCGGTACAAACTAGTGAGATCTGGTTTTTCCTTGATAAATGGAACTCATAGGAAATAAATATTTGGAAATACTTTATACTAGGAACCAAATGTCTCCTCAGGTGTCCCTGTATGGGTCTCACATAGATCCCTTATTATGGAAATGGGCCTTGAGTAGGTGGTGATCACTCGGGAGAATGAGTCCTTGTGTGGGTGTCTTCTATTTGAGACCCTTAATAGAATTGTATTTCACTTATCCATTTTAATTCTCTAATATATTGAGTTTTTGAGAGCTACCTTGAAACTTTTTGGTGGCCTGGGTGAAGGGGCTGCATGAATAGAGTGGGGAATTCTTTTGATCTTCCATTTATAAAAATGAGGAGCCCAAGGGACCTATTTACAGTAAAATAGGGGACCATGGTCAAATTATTATTTTTAAATAGCATTATGGAATAGGTTGGCATCTCATATATCCCTCACAAGGGTGTCCTTCCCTTCGGTGTCATGTAGGGGTGTGTTGCACAAGCCTTTTAATGCATAAGGGTGCTTATGTGCAGGTCAACATGGGAAAGTACCTTTGATCCTCTTTAAGAATATTTTATGATTGAACATTATTAACATATAATTCACAATCTATTCAATCAAATTGAAAAAATAGTGTTTCCAAAAAATCCCACCCCCTCGGGATTGGATCTGATTGAAAGAGGAGGGTCTAGTCCTAAGGTAGAATGGAGAAAATATTATGAAGGGTGCTTTGTTGAATCATGCACATATATAGTACTGGGTTGTGAAGTAGGTATGGTTCACAGTTACAGAACACAGACCATGTTTTCTAGATCCCCGAAGCAAGCTAGGTATGTCTATAAATAACATTGTCCCCTTTGACGTTTTCCTTGATTTTCAAGTTTGTGATTTTTTATCTCACAACGCAGTTTGTATTCTCAATCTTACTGCAGTGCTATTTTCGAGATGGCCTCTCGCTGAATTCTCTATGGTACAACCTCTTAAGATATGGTGTTACACAAGGAACCTGGTCAAAGGGGTCATTCACCAAACTTAACCGAAGTGTCTATGTGCAGAACTTGACCGAAGGGGTTGCGCGAGGAACCTAGATGAAGAGGTTGTGAGAGTTCATTCCTTTTCCATAATTTGGAATCTTTTATAGTAAAAAATTTAACTTTTCTAAGACATTATTTTAACTTTATGGGTGAATTTGGTGCCTTATTGTAGTTTTTCAATGGATTCTTGAAGGACTACTATTGTGAAAGCTACTAGATGTTTCACTAAGATGATCCAAGTCGTTAGGCCAGTCTATTATGAGGTAGTTGAGTCTGCTCTTCTGGATCTGGTGAATTTATTGGATTAATACCAATATTAGTGCCCGTAGAGTGATTAACTATCATTTTATGGCCACATACTTCTGAGGGATTCCTTTATCCCTAGGGTTAAGAGTTGCTTTTGGGAAACATGGGTCAAGAATCATATGAACTACCCTTCTACCAACACCTCCTATAAGGGTGTTCTTATTAAATAAAGAACGATCCCTATCAGCTGTTTCATGCATCACAATGACTAAACTCCAGATATAAATCCCCATATCTAAGAGCTGATGACTCATTGTTATGATTTGACCTTATGTTCTTTATCAACAGATCAAACACAATGTTTTAAGGGGGACTGAGACTTATTCTCTATAGGGGAAGTCAAGCCCGAGTGGATGTGGGCATACTGGGTGTGCCAAACCTGTATAAGAATTTAAAAAATGAACTGAGAAACATACACATAAATGAGTATATTTGGGTAGGGTATAACTATTTCTACAAAAAAATATATATCATCCCTGAACTATTGAGCTTACAAATTCCATAGACAAATACTTTCCACCTGATGTATGGAAAAGTAGGCATCAGCCTGTGGGATGTTTACCAATTTCTGGGGGACCATTATAGGAGTGATTTATAACAAGTTTATCCCACTAAATACAATATGGGATAATATTTAATAGTCACTGGTGTTTAATTGTGATCTTTTCAAGATAGATAAGAAATTGAAGTAAAAATATCCTCTCCCTGGGGATGACGTTCATTAGGGGTTATGAATGAAGGATTTATTAGAACCGATGTGAGAAGGTTACATTTGTGGGAATTCTACCATATGTCCCACTATGGAGAATTGGGGAACTCCTATCACATTATGGACTGCATTGGAGATGGGTCAATATACCCATTAAGGTTATAAGGTTAACCCCAAGGTTAATATAAATACTTGTCTGGCCGGATTCCTTTCCATGTGGCTAAGTGTTTATCTGCTTTTTTTTCTTTGATTGTGGTAGTATTTTGAGGCCATGGAATTTCATTATTATGGTAAAGTTAACAGAGGGGAAGTACATAGGGTTGGATACCCCGATTTTGGAAATAATTTACCATTTTTGATAACATGCATGAAATGGGAAGATGCTATTTATAATTTCAAGGCCATTTCATGTGATGTGGTGGTGGATTGTAGTGAACTTTAGTTTATATGTGGTGCTGATCCTATTTAAAACCCCTGAAATCTGATTCTACCCATTCATTCAGGCTATCTCCGAAATTTAGCCTCAAAACCTAAAGTACGATGACGTACTAAGGATGTTGAATGTTTTATAGGAATTTATCTTTTTTTCCCCAAGGTAAACCACTAAAAATGATGTTTACCGATGATACAAAAGAAAAGAAGTATGATTTTAGGTCGTACATGATTGAATTTAGAGACAGTGTATAGGTGGCTTGTATTGGCAGTGAGATCATCTACATGGTCGATACTCTATATCGATTTGAACACCAATTTAAATGTCTTAAATATTCAATCATCTATACTATATGTATGTTAGGATAGAGAATCATATTATGGTAGCCGTTAATTTTTGAATCTTGATTTCCATGGAAGTATCCAAAATGTCAATAAATTTACCTCCATCAAAGGCATCAACTGGGATAAAGGATTGGTACACTAAATAATGGATCTCTTCATACCCTTAGGGGAAATTAGTAAAGGGTGTTTATCGGGTGAAGTCCATGATGACTTCTGGACATGGTATACATTGAGAAAATTCCCAATATGAAGATGATCATACTGAAGCTCTAGAACCTTCAAATTGGTCCTAAGAAAAAACACTAAGTGGGATAGAATTTAAAGGATCACACCTCCTTCCCCAAGGAGGTCTATTAATCATCATCGAGAGAGGAAACATTTCCAATATCCTCATTCTTATGATATAAAAAATGCATGAAAAGGATTCCAAGAAAAATGGTGTTGGGTCTTCTTCATAGCCAGCCACCTCAGAATCAAATTATGAACAACCTTTGGTGATATGAGTTTGGGAGAGCATAACTTGGAATGTCAGAGATGCATTGGATTTTATTTATGCTGGCTTACAAATCCCAAAGATGGGTGATATCAGATAACCCTTCCTTGTTCACCCTAATAGCGATTTAGCTAAGGGTATGAGTTATCATTAGGATTTGGAGGCTTTGAAATATGAAACTGATGATCAGACACCATCCACAAGGAGAGTGTATGACATACTAGATTGAGGAGTGCATGAGGGGGTATATTTTCATCTTGAGGAGGAATAAGACATCTATGTTAACCCTATGGATGTATTTCTATTTTTCCCATCAATTTTATACTCTTTTATCCACTATCAATAAACTTGAGGGGAATTCAATTTGTAGTTTGTAAGAGATAAAGGAGAAGGAGGACTTGTTAAAGAGGGAGTAGCAGTAGAGGCATCTGGATCACCATGTTATAGGCTTATAAGCACCCTCATTTGGGTATTGAATGAGGCCCTTGGGTCCCCTAATTATCCCTTATTCAGAGAACCATGAGGGAGAAAATGGTGGTGGGAACCCCCTAATCATCACCCCAAGTCTCTATTTTTAAGAGGACTATGATGGTATCTTATCTATATTGAGAGTGGAATCAGAATAGGGCATTAAATGTTTTATAACACATGTGCCTCAGTAAGCCATTGTGCTATAATTTAAAATCATGACATGATTGGTATACGCTTTTGACCATATATTTCTTTTTTAGAATCTACATCACTTTATTACCTCAAATACTCTGGTGTTTATCCTTCAAGGATCGAGGAAGGTACCTCAATGGAGGCATGAATTCAGGTTAATGAATTAGACAAATTAATAGATGAGGAATCAAGAGTTTAAGTTGTCTCTACCTCTAGTTATGTGGAGAGGGGGAGGGTTATGGTAATGTCATATTCACTCCTTCATATATCATGTGTTTTTTCACTACAAAATAAACAGTGTTTAGCGGCAGTTTTGTGGCGGCGGTTCACAAAACCGCCGCTAATCGTTTTCCGAAATACGTTTCGCGGCGGTTTTTAATAAACCGCCACTAAACCTTTGTTTTTTTTAAAAAACCCCGACCCTTCCCTACCCCGACCCCGTTTCCCTGCAACCCTCGCCCGCAGCCCCCTTCCTTCAACCCTCGCCCGCAGTCCCCCGCGACCCCCGGCGATCCCGCGACCTCCTCCGGCGACCCCGCGACCTCCTCCGGCGACCCCGCGACCTCCTCCGGCGGTGCCTGCGACCGGCAACCCGCGACCCCCTTCTCCCGAGGACCTTTCTTACTTCGACCTCAGCCCCAAAGTGAGTTTTATGGATGTTGATATGTTGTTTAACCATATTATGGGTGTTATTATCATGTAATTCTCATTTTTAGACGTTTATGCATTCTCACATCATGGTATGTTTAAAAGCTGATATGTTTTTTTTGGTTTTCATTCCTGATGCTAATGGTTTTAGTGTATCCTCTTAGAAAATGGAGGAAATAGTGAATGAATTTTTTTGAAATGGTCAGTGATGTTTTTGAATGACTTATATCTGGTTAGTTTGTAAAAAGTATCAGTGTTTTCTAGACAACACATCATTGAAATGACATACTGATTAATAAACTGCTAGATGAATTGACTGCTGAATTGGAACTCATTTGGTTATTCTTAATTAATTATATAATTCCCTAGTAGCGATGCATCGTGTTCAGAACGAGACTATGTGTCAACTGGTGAAATTGAGCTTCTTTAAAAGTGTCAAAAATAGCTAGTTTGTTTGGTCTTAACATGCATGGTTGGGTGAAGTTGGTTATAATCAATATAGAGAACATCATCTTGTGCTTGGATGGGTTGTTTTAATGGCGAGAATCGATGTGTACTGGATTTAAAATATTTCCATGTTTGTATTGTGACATGAAAACATAAGTGAAATTTTTAGCTCGGGACATCACTAGAAGTTGGGTATGAGTTCCAGTGGATAACTTTGATGTAAAAATATTGTACCGGAGGAGGCGGCATCACATTTCTAGATGAAATGTGTTTTCTATTTATGATGAGTGTTTTTTTTAAATTATCATCTAGCTATGGATCAACATATTTCTTATCTCTTCATTAATTTCTATCATTGAGGAACTTTTTCATGGAACACTGTTAAGTTGAGGTGAGTAGAGTGTGAATCAACCATGTTTTTTTATAAAAAGTAGTATTAACAAATCTAAATGAGGTTGATTTGAAATAGACCATTACATATTTTATATAACCATGCCAAAGGCATATTTGTAATTCTAAAAGGGTTTGTTCATTAGAATGTTCTAATAGTAGAGATACTGTGAATCAGAATTGGAATTTAAATACTAGTTCTTATGTTAAGAAGAAACAAAGGTTGAATTATTAATGATAGTATTAAATGATCAAATCTTCCGTTTTAAATAATTGGTAATGCATAGTCTCTATGTTTCAGTTAGGAATACGAGATTTTTATTGATTTTTAATTTCTCATGTATCGTATGCCTAGGGTATTCTTTGTGGAGGGTTGTGCATCTGGATGTACAACATGCCTATTTGAATAAATATTTATCACATAAGTATGTAGGATTTTTTTTTCATCTATTCCTCAAGGATTCTCAGGGACCATAATTTTTAAGGCGGAGAGATTGTACCATCCTGTGTTTTTTACTAGTTCAAAATTTTCAAGAGTTTTTTATCATTTAATTTGGCAGGAAATACGTATCCTAAATTGAGATTCATAATGTAAATAAAAACCATTGAACACATAAAAATTCATTTTTTGAGGTTTATGTCTATTATAGTATAATATAATGAATCTAATTCCCTAATTTCATTGTCCATTGTATATTAAATTAGAATCATTGATGGTTTTAGGCCTCAAATTTTTACCACAACTTAAGTGTGCATTCCTTGAATTCTTTTATGTAACCAATTATTTTATAAAAAAAATCATGCGGAGGTGTGCTATCTTATAAAATGAAAACATGCTGATTAATGAAATTTTAATGGGAATATCACTCCAATATGTTATTCCATAATGACCAAACAATCAATTAAGTGGGTTTTTAATACCTTTTATTGAAGGAACTAAATAATTTTTTGTGTCACGAATGATAGCATGGCCTAAATTATACAATGTTCATATAGTGTGTTTACTATTTATGAATGTTCACCTGGACCCTAATACTTTATTATGTACATGGAAATATAGGCAAGTGGAATGATATTGGAATGGAAATATAGGCAAGTGGAATGATATTGGAATGGAAATTTAATTTCCATTCACTATTATTAATATTATTCAAATTATTATAATTGAAACACTTAAGTACATTGACCTTATTATTTTATAATTGAAAAGTAACATGGAAATGGGCATCTAACATATGCATGACTTGTGATGTGGAATGCTTTTAAACATGACAATTCTTATATTTGTTGGAATTAAATTATCAAATTAGTTATGTATTCCTTGAGATATACTTTGGTTCCATATATTGAACTCCATGAATGGACTCATAGGTTACTTGTTTTATGAATACCCCAATAGTGATACTTTGATTCTTTTATAAAATGCCCTATACTGGAAAATGAGGCATATTACATATCTACCAAGGAGTGATCCTGATTCTCTGGATGAGTGACCTTCTTTAGGGATAGATTTTTATACCATTCCACAAGAGACAATCAGACCCCTACATGATATACATGGGAAGATCTCAAAAGTTCAGGCTTTACACCATGCCGAAAGTGATACAAAGGCTTCATCATATGGATCACCTTTGATGGACGCTTACAATGATGTGTATTTTTTGTTATCCTAGAAAGATAAATAGGATCCTTTTTATGGATCACATTATATGGGCTCATGATTAAATTAATTATATTCTAAATTTTACTTAAATGTGGCCATTTAGATTTCCCTAGAACAATAAAACAAACATTACCCATTGTGAAAATGGTTTCAGTGAATGTAGTTAACTTGATTTAAAATGCATTATGATCAGTTTCTATCACACATCAAAGGGGTGTTGTTTGAGGCAACATAAATGTGTGATCGATGGTGTTATGATAAGTGTGTATCCCGATATTCTTATTGCTCCTAAATGAGGTGTTGACGCTGTCTCCTATGGACCAGACTTGTTCAGTTGGTTTGAAATGGTAAATGTGGTCAATGAATCATCTTTATTATATTATGCATACTTTATGGTCAATGGTTCATCTTTATTATATTATGTTTCTGTAATCTTACACTATCGTATATTTTGTGTAGGCACATTGTGATATACATGGATAAAAGCTGGATCACATTACCGAGGAACACATCTCAATATGTTAAGGGTTTGAATGGGTTTTTAGATTTTGAAATTTCTAATCGATCCGTTGAAGGGACAATAAGATGTCCATGTCCTAAATGTAAATTTAGAACATGGTTGAAGAGAGATGAAGTTTATGAACATTTAATACTGAAGCAATTCCCTGAGCAATATTTGTGTTGGATTTGGCATGGAGAATCAAACAATACAGAAAGATTGAGGACTGATGTTAATCCACAGAATGAGGTCCCAAGTTCTTCGACAATGGAAAATGAAATGCAAAACCTCATAAATGATGCATTCGGCACTGCAAGACACCACTATGAGCATCAAAACATATCAGAACAACCAGAAGAGGGTGCTACAAATTGCAACGTGACAAGTGATGTTTCTGAGACTGTAACACAAGCAGATCAAGATTGTAACATATCATTGGATCCTCTTGATTCTGTGGAGCCAAATGTAAGGGAAAACTTCAGTGAGGAAAATGCATTTCATGATTTAGTTGACGATGGAAATCAAGAGTTGTTTAGTGGGTGTTTGAAATATTCAAAGCTTTCATTTCTACTGAAGTTGTACCATATCAAATGTCTATGTGGAATTACAAATAAGGCAATGTCCATGTTATTGGAATTGATTCGTGATGCATTTCCTGAAGCAAAAATCCCAGAATCGTTTTATGATATGAAAAAAGTTGTTAACAAGCTTGGTCTGAATTATACAAAAATACATGCGTGTCCCAATGATTGTATGCTTTACTGGGGAGAGGATTCAAGTAGACAGAATTGTAAGAAATGTTCTTCTTCTAGATGGAAGTCAAAGGGTGATGTTGGAAGTATGACTGAATATAATTTCACGGAGAAGAAGAAAAGGAACACACCTGCAAAAGTTTTGCGTTACTTTCCTTTGAAGCCTCGATTGCAAAGATTATTCATGTCATCAAAAACCGCCGAACACATGAAGTGGCATGCTGTAGATAATAACAATGATGGGTTAATGAGACATCCACGGGATTCCCAATCGTGGAAGACATTTGATTCATTACATCCAGATTTCTCAGCTGATCCTAGGAATGTTCGATTGGGATTGGCTGCCGATGGATTCAACCCATTTGGGACTTTGAGTACGAGTTATAGCATTTGGCCAGTTGTTTTGATCCCTTATAATCTGCCTCCGTGGATGTGTATGCAACAAACATCTTTTATCATTTCGATGATTATTCCTGGAAAACAAATGCCTGGAAATGATATTGATGTATACCTGCAGCCTTTGATTGAAGAATTGCAGGAGTTATGGAGCAACGGTGTTGAGACATTTGATGTTTCTTCTAAAACAATGTTTAAAATGCATGCTGCTTTAATGTGGACCATTAGTGACTTCCCTGGGCTTGGGAATTTATCTGGTTGGAACACTTATACGGGTTTGGCTTGTCCCGTTTGTAACTTTGATTTCGAGCCCAAACGGCTACCTCACAGTAGAAAATGGTGCTTCTTGTGCCATCGAAGATTTCTTGATGCATCTCATAGATTTCGGCTGAACAAATCAAAATTTAATGGTTGCATTGATCGTAGACCACCTCCAAAGTTGTTAACCGGTTCTGAAATATTGACACAGCTTGAAAATGTTAAAACAGAATTTGGGAAGGTTCATCATTTGAATGATAGCGGAAAACGAGTGCGAAGTGCATCATCAAGTGAAATCAGAATGCAACAATGGAAGAAAAAAAGTATATTCTTAAAACTTTCGTATTGGGAATTTAATTCTTTGCGCCACAATCTTGATGTGATGCATATTGAGAAGAATGTATGTGATAATTTGATTTTCACATTACTTAATGAGCATGGAAAGTCGAAGGATCATCTCAATGCTCGCAAAGACTTACAAGTAATGAACATAAAACGTGATCTCTGGCCAGATGAGAATGAAAAGTATGCTCCAGACATTTTTTCATTGAAAAATAGGGATAAAGATACGTTCCTTCAAATTTTAAAGAATGTGAAGGTATCTGATGGGTATTCGAGTAACATCTCGAGGTGTGTTGACTTGAAGAATCGTAAGTTATATGGATTGAAAAGTCACGATTCACATGTTTTGTTACAACAGTTACTACCATTGGCATTGCGTACATTATTACCTGAAAAAGTTACTGCTGTTGTACTCCATTTCTGCACATTTTTCAAACAGTTATGTGAGAAAGCTCTACATCCATTTCAGCTTGACAACCTACAGGAGAGGTTTGTATTGACCCTTTGTGCAATGGAGATGATCTTACTTCCATCGTTTTTTACTGTCATGATGCATTTAACTGTGCATTTGGTTGACGAAGCTAAATTAGGAGGCCCCGTTCATTATCGATGGATGTATCCAATTGAGAGGTATTTTATTTATATGTTTCCAGTTAAGTAAACATTTTTGGCATTTAAATAAATGCATAATATTATTATTTTTTTTCACAGATATCTTGGGCATTTGAAAGCATACGTGAGAAATAAAGCTCAACCAGAAGGCTCTATTGCTAAAGGCTATTTGGCCGAGGAGTGTCTCACCTTTTGTTCCAGATATTTGGATGATATTGAGACAAGATTTACTCGAGTTGGACGTGTTGAAGACACATCAACTCAATCTCAAATGCATCAGAAATCAAAAATATTTCCTGCTATTGGCCGATCAGTTGGGAGGACCTCATACAAAGAGATTTGTATGATATGGGTGATGAAGTGGAAGATTTGACCTCTGCAATTGAATTTCATCAACAACAGGAAGCATAATTATTTGTCCATCATGATATTGAAAATATTGGTCTAGCAAGGATGAATGAAGTGGATGAAGCAATGGAGCAGGAAACCGACATGATTGAAGGGGAAAATGATTGTATGTACAATTATTTATTCATTCAGCAACTACTTGTTTCATTTCTGTAGTCATTCATTATCATTGTTATATATATATTTTTTGTTAATACTGGGCATCTATTATCATTTTTAATTTTTTTTCTGCATAATTTTTTTGAAATATATATTCTAAACTTAATTTTATTTGATTAAATGACAGGAATGCCAAGGAAGAAGCGGTACACTATTCCTTCTTCTTCTGCGACAGATGACGATCCGTCTGTCCCCACAGCATCATCTCCCCCTGCACCATCTCTGACACCATCAGTGGATGCCTCATTAGAGGATGAGTCATCGCCTCACCCTACAGGAGCTTCAGCAGCGGGGCAGCGACACACCCCCTCCAGTTCATCACGGACATTCTGGAGGGTCGCAGTCATAGGTACACATTTTAATTAAATAAATTTATTGCATTTTGTTTATAGTAATTGTTTGCTCATTGCAGATGAAGACAATGAAACCGTGGAAAGAGACATAAAAAGTTCTGATGTTTGGAACATGCATGGCAAGAAGATAGTGGTGCCATTTGATTCTTATGGGGTCCCGACGGATGACGCCGCAGGTTTACTTGGTCAGATTATAGGTCAGCTGGCAGCGGAGCCCGTTTCCCTGCCTATTTCGTATGATGATTGGAGGCATATGCATCCAAACTGGAAAAATGAAGTTTATGATTCTCAGATAAAGGTAATTTTATTACTTTATGGTTTAATTGAATGTCATTTTACTAATATATTCAAAATTAATTTCTGTATACAGATGTTCTTCCACTTTACCGTTGCTGATGTGATAGCACGGAAGTGGAAATTGAAAAATCTTGGAAAAAAATGGAAAGATTTCAAATGGAGGTTGTGGTGTGATGTCAACGATTCTTCGTTGACCGTACAGCAGATGTATGAGAAGATACCCAGTGGGGTACCGAAAGAACAGTGGAAGGTTTTTGTCGATAGACATCGTGATGAGAAGCGGATGGTATTGAAATATATATTATTATATTATCTTCATTTTACATTTATAAATGTACATGAAGAGGAGATAGACATTGAATACAATACTATTAAATTGAATTTTATTTATTTCAGGATCTCTCAAGAAAGAATGCTTCAAACCGGGCGAAGCAGGTAATCCCGCACACTGCGGGTTCAAAAAGCTTTTCAAGAAGCCGAATGTCATTGGTAATCTTTTAATTAGTTTAAATATTTATAAGATAATATTATCTATTTAACATATTTGATTGATGATTTATCTTTGTTTAATGCAGTCACAGAGTTTAGGGCATGAAGCATCCCGAACAGAACTGTGGCTGGATGTTCATAAAAAAACAGATGGAAGTTTTGTTAATGAACCTGCCAGAGAAGTTGGGGTATGAAGTCAATTATTTATTATAATAACTTAATATCAGTTTTTACTGTGTTAATATATATTGATATTTGATTTATAGGTAAAAATTAAAGAAAAATGGGATGCCAATCCTGGGCAATCCTACTCAGTCTCCCAGGATGACCCGGTTGGTCAAGTCCTTGGGAAGGAGCATCCTGGTAGAGTGCGCGGGATGGGTTTTGGACCCGTACCATCTGAGGTCTTTCGCATGCCATCAGGGATTTCGGCCTCATCTACTCCTGGTTATAGTCATTTCATACCTGAAGATGCTCAGAGGGAGATGTCTGCTCTACGAAACACAGTTCACCAGCAGGGGAATCAGATATCTGATTTGTAGAAAGAGTTGCTTGAAATACGTCAGCATATGAGCAGATATGCCCCCGGTGGTAGTGCATCGGGTAGTGGTGAGCAGGTAAATCACAAAAAAATCAAAATCATTTAGTTTGCAAACTTTTATTGGTTTTAATTTTTATTATAAATATGCAACAATATTTAATTTTCAATATAATGTTCTTACAGGTGGCAGCAGGTGGTGGAGATGAAGGTGGAGAGGGTGACGATGCAGCATCAGATGATGAGTAGTAGTATTGTTGATGTGTTGAACAAGTATGATAACAGTTGGTTTGTAGTAAAAGAATTTCATTTGCTGAAAATTATTTCTTTTTAGCACTCTAGTGTTGTTCTCTATGTATTAAGATGGTATTATGAGACTATGTTTGGAGTAATTAATGTTTAATTATCATAAAATCAAGAATTATTACCCATTTTAATTATAGATGATATATTACACCATTTAAAGGAATCTGATAGGTTTTTTATGATTGATATATGGTCTAAAAATCACCCGAGGTGGTTGAATGATGAGGTTATCTTGAATACATCCTTCCCTCATAGGTTTGAATACATCTGGTTTGTGGTTATATCATTCAGTGTTATAATAGAAGAAGATATATAAATGGGGCTCACAATATATATGATCTATGAATTCATATACTAGTTCTTAGATGTGTACATTCATGAAATCATTATATACCAATTGGAAGTGGGTGGAAGTCAAAATTGTGATGGTCACAATGTATCCCCAATATTAGGGAGGATATGTGATCATATATTGAATAATGATTTCATAACATTATATAGAAATCAAGGAGTCCAGTTAAATACATTATTAAGAATGATTGTACATGGATGAGGTTTTAGGACTCCCCATGATACCATAATTAATTGTTTAGAATGTAATTCCTATTTCATATCATCATTATTGGGAGGAATATGGAATCCCTCCATTACCTAAACTCTCTTTAAAATGACTTTCAATCCCCTAATCGATGGAAATCTGGAATTGAATTTCAATAAGTTGTGGGATTTTTTGGGAACATTAATTTTGACCTAGTTGCATTATGGGTGAATAAAACACCAATTTTTTTTTTGTTTTCCGATAAAAATATACATCATTCATCTGTTTTTGTGTATATATTCTATGAGTTGTGTTGGATGTTGTATACTTTTACATTGTGATGTGTCTATGTAAGGGAATAAAAAAATATTTTTCTAGTGTGGTGTAATGCATGAATTAAAATATCCTAATAGTTATAGAAACTATAAAAGAAGATCAGGATCATTTCAACGTTTCCAGCTACATTGTGATGAGGATTCATCCCCAAGAGAATCGCGTTTTCGCTCTCGCATCTGTGAAGATGCCCTAGCTCGATGATGACTGTAGATCCGACCCCCTCCTCCCCGGCGGGGGGAGGGGGGATTCCTCCCACGGTGCTTCGGCCATTCATCCCTTTCACCAACCCAGCTTTTCTCCCCCCCTTTCCGGCCATTTCGCTTAGCCCTAAGGTCCCTGACCTCCACGAAGGCTCTCCTCAGCTCGCGATTTCGCTCAAGGAATTCAACGCGGCGTCAGATCTGCACAGATCAACGCTAGTGGCTCGTTTCAGAGGTCGTCGTCCCTCGGTAGATGCCTTCGACCGCTTCGTCTTTGGTTCTTGGGGTTTACAAAATCGAGCGGTGGTGGGTTTGCTCGACCGGCGTCAATTGATGATTCGTTTTGAATCTGAGGACTTGGTCGTCGCCTGGTCGAGCGCGCCGCGAGTGTTTGATGGGTGCGGCTTCTTCCTTCTACGATGGTCGTTTGACTTCAACTTGAACCGCGATCCGCCGTCGGCCGCGATTTGGGTTAGCTTTCCCAATTTGCCTCTTCCTTTCCAGAATCCCTCTATCATTTGTATGCTTGGGAACTTGATCGGCCGGTATCTCTGTTCTGATCATCGAACCTCGGCGGTATGTCACCCTATTATGCCCCGTGTTTGCGTTGAAGTTGATATTTCGAAACCCCCAACTGAGTGGCTATGGATCTCGGTTGGAGAAGAACTGAGATGGAAGCAGCGGGTGGTGTTTGATTCTTGGCCCGCGTTCTGTACCGATTGCAGCAAGATCAGCCATGACGTTTCAGGATGTCGCCGCGGGAGTTTTGACAGGTCCTCGAAGGTGTTGGTGGCTCTAGAGGCAGAGGACCAGTCATGCGCAAGAGTGGATCCGGGTGCGATTGGTGTGGCGCGCGGGGAGGATCCAGGGGCGACGGGGGTTCTCTTGAGTCCTGTCAGGATTGAGAAACCTGGGCAACTCAAGGAGGTTGGCCCGAGGGTTGCAGATTTTTTTTCTAGATTGAGGCATGATCTGGGTGTTAGGGGCGATGGTGTGGAGAGGTCCGTTGTGGATGTGGGGCTTCATCCTGTATTACCCAGCCAAGCCGAGGAAGGTGAAGGCAGTGAGGCTCATGGGGCTGGAAGCTCTCCTGGGAGAGGTCGGGGTGACAACCATCATCTGCAATTCATGGGTCGGGGAAATGACCAACCCATGGGATCGGCCTTGGTTCCGGGGAAGTCGTTCTTGGCTGCTGTTACTTCTTCCAGAGAACAGGAGAAGTTGGCCAATGCCAATATCTTGAAGGCACTAGATCCTAACACCCTTGGGGATCATCCGAAGGTTGGGATTGGGGGGAAAGATAAGGTCATGAAGAAGAAGGTAGATCTGGAGCATTCACTTTTCAAGCCGAGCCCTCTCTGCGAAGGCATGTAGTTATCGTTGGGGAACCGCTTTGTTGGATTGGAAGTTCAGGATCCTATATTGTCTCCGGAGGATGATTTTTCAGGTGATGACAGTTATAGTACTCCTTCAATGGACAACATGGATCGATGTAAAGGGAAAGGCCCTCATAGCCCTCAGCGGAAGAAGGGGAAAAAAGTTTCTAGAGATTCTGGAAAATGTATTGTGGTCCAGGGGAAAAAGACTAAGAGTCGCTAGGATTATTCTCATCTTCCAAAACCAATGGAGACTAGGTCGGCCAAGAAGGGAAATATCAAAGTAAGCACAACCCTTCAGGAGGGGGAAAAAGAAGGAACAAACAAGCCTATATGTGACAAAGAAGAAGAGAATGGAGAGTGCTTGAAACTCATCCTGCACTCCAAGGAAGATATGATTGAACAAGCCATTCGTCCTAATGTTTCAGAAGAGGAGCTCAACAGAATTTACGCACGAAGGCTGCAAGTTGATGCCACAGAGGAGCAAGAAGTGTGGTTAGATAAACAAGATAGAATTATGGCCCGCGGGTTCAATAAGGGAAAAATCAACTCAGAGGAATTTATTCAGACGATGGAGAGGATGATTTCCTACTTTGAAGAGCTCATCAGAGAGGATCCTGACATCCAGGTTGGTATGCTACACTGGGAGCTCTTTAGAGCAGCAGAGTTAAGTAACTTAAGCCTTGTGTTTCACCACTTTGTAAGCTCTTTCAGCACGTAGTGCTCCTGTAGTGTACTCTGGTTTTTTCCATTTTCCTTAAAATGGCTTAATAAAAAAATCTAATTTGGCCAGGATCATTTCAATACCACTGTATAATATAGATGTAGACCCATGTAGTTATATTTCAAAGATCTTGTGTTCTTGAGGTTGTTTCCATGATGGTGTAGGCATATTTTGTGTGAGGGAGTGTGGATTCTCCTAGGTTGTTCTGGATTTTTTAGGTTTTGGTGAACATTGGTGAGGTGTTATATCAGTTGGAGCTCTAACCACTGATAAAAATAATTCACAATATCATCAATGTATCCCAACATTACTGAAATAATCATGATTCATCCCATATATTCAAATATAGAGAGTTGGATGATGAGGATGAAGTAATGATTTGGTGAACCCAATGGAAATCATGGATCATTTGTAGATTACTCTTCATGGGAATGTTAATCCATTTTATCATTTTCTATGGTGGAATAGTGGTTTGGAGGAGATATTTTTTGGTACATATTCAAAGATGAATGAATAATGTCATAAAGTGTTTTAATTCATTCATTTTTTTCAATGTAACTGTGTAAATCTATTTTATTGTTTGTCATAATATGAATATGGTCCCTTTAATTGGTTGGTTATGACACATGGTTATGTGTTTATTTATTTAATGATTAGTTTTGATCAAATTATTATATTATCCTTGAGAGGTTTCCCACAAGGGTTCTATTTTGGAACCATTTATATTCATTGGAACATGAGAATGATAACTGTTTTAGTGGTATCCTAGGTAATATATCCAATTTTAATAAAACCCACCTACTTGTTTTATTGGATTTTGGATATTTCAATATGGTTTTATGAGTCATTTCACATTGAAACATTCATGGGTTTTCTCATAGATTCCCTACTTGTTTTATTGGATTTTGGTTCTCATAGTGAGATACATGTTTCTTGTTATGGTGTGGTTTTGTCTATGAGGGATGGTGTTTTTAATGTTGGTTTTTATTATGGTAAGATATGTTATGGTCACTATTATGAGGATGTTGGTTTTTGTGTGTAGTGGTTTGTGGTAGTATTCTTTTAGTGATGGAATATGAAATGGTAATGATGTAATAATGTTGTAAGCTGTTGTACATTACAAATATGTGTGGATGTGATATTATGTGGGGCTGATGGGTGAGATGTGGCTGTGGTTTTGGAAAATTTAGGGCAGTGGTGGAGCAGATGCAACATATTTTTTTTTCCAGTTCAACGTTTAGCGGCGGTTTTAACCGCCGCTAAATGATGAACTGGGCAGAATTTGGAGGCGGTTTTAACCGCCGCTAAATATATTATGTTGATATTTAGCGGCGGTATTCACCGCCGCAGAATAGGCGCATCAAATGCCTGAATTTAGCGGCGGTTAAAACCGCCGCTAAATAAGATACCCATATAACCGCCGCTAAATGAAGAAAAACCGCCGCTAAATGACGGACATACGACACATTTCTAAAACCGCCACAGAATCGAAAAAACCGCCGCTAATAGATTGCCGACGCCAAACTTAGCGGCGGTTTTTGTAAACCGCCGCCACACAATATAGCGGCGGTTTAAACCGCCGCTAAACCGGAAAAAAACCGCCGCTAGGATCGGCATTTGTTGTAGTGTTTTATGACTTTCCTCTCATGATATTTAAAATCCATTTCCCACACCGGAGGACCTTTTAGTAGTCTATGTTTATCCCATTATGAAACCAAAAGGAGATGATAGGGATCTTTGGTGGTCCAATTAGTGTGGTGATGTTGAACCTAACTCTTTAGGGCTTGATGTTATTGTGTCTGCTGAGTAGTTGGAAGAGGGGATCAATAACAGATCCAATTTAGGTTTTGAGAAACGCACCTTGGATATCCCTATTGGTGAGGAAGTTTCTAACATTGATGCCACATATCTTGAAATTTGGGATCTATTTAATCTATAAGTTGATATTATAGGTTCCATCAAGCATTTTGGGGAGTTATGTAATGAATCATAAGGATGTGAGCTTAATCTTTATTTAATTTTTTTAAACACAACTGATTTTATTTCACTCAATGCTTCAAATCAAAGAAAAACTTGTATATATTTGTGGATAGATAATTTTCTCAATTCACTTGATGAATGAGGTGTTCAATTCTATACTACTCCTATCATTGAGGGAGAAACGGTTGAAAATATTGAAGTGGGAAATTATCAAGAGCCTCTGGACCTAGTTATTGAGAAAACTCAAGATGAGGTTTCTCATTATGTAGTTATACTCTGGGAGATGAGGCCCAAGGTGCTGGAGAGGTATCAATTATGACAGTCGATCCAACAAAGGGTGAGTTTCATAAACTATTTTTATCACTTCACTAACTTTGATAATTTTTGACTTCTTGATGTTGGCAAAGAGTGTCACATGAACTTCAGTTTCATCAACTTTGACATTTGGGCTTGAAATGGGGGATTCCATTTTGGCTCCACCAACATTGGTAGATAAAGCTAGGGATATTTTGGAGGGAGAATAATAGGGTAACTCATTGATTTCACTGATACGAGGTTATGTTTCTTCTTTTGAAAGTGGATCTGAGTTTAATCTAGATATGTTGGAGGCCTTTCACCCTACAAATACTCTCATCTGTTAAGATATCTGAAAACAATAGGTGAGATGGATCTTAAGGATATTCCCTCGCGACTTCTCCAAATTCCATTCTATATTTCCATGTTGGGATATAAAATATTTAATTACTGCAAAATACATTATATGGTGATGGTAATCATCCAAGAAAGGGAAGATGAGTGAATGTTCTAGTATGTTGAGGTGTAGCAAGAGGTCCAACATGAAGAACTCAGATCAGCTGCAATCCAAGATCAGGTAACCCACTCTAAGGAGGTAGAGGAATATCAAGATCAACTTGATGAAAATTATATCCAAATAATTCACCTCAAATAAGAGTTAAAATCAGAAAGAGAAGAGGGTGTATAACTCCACCAATCCCTAGTAGGGGCTTTGGCTTGAATGAGAGATGTTTTCGGTGAGGAGAATGATAAGATTCATAAATTTGAGGATTATTATTCTACAAAAATGGATAAGATTCAATAATTTATGCTAATTTACTAGGGATTAGTCCAACTTATCAAATCCCACATTGAGGGAAAATTGTAAATTTTGGTAGAGAGTCCCGAGAATGTTAAAGTTCCCCTGCATTTTAGAACATAAATGAAAAGAAATCATTTTTTCTTCCCAATCACTGGTGTATTCATCCCTATTTTTTTCTAGGATTGTAACATAACATTGAAGTTGATTTGTGTGACAAAACATATTTGTATCAGTTGTTCGTAACCACAATGATAGGGATAATAAAAATTCTATAATTGTTTCATAATCTATGAGGCCTAGCAGGAGTTGTTTTACTATTTCTAGGGTCGTATGTAAAACCCAAATAACTATGTGTCCTTTTACATAATTTCCCTAATTTTTTGCTAATCCCAACATGTAGGAGACATAGAAGGAGAGACTAGGATTTTATTTAGATCCCCCATTTCAGGTTTTCAAGATAAAGTTTTTTGTGCCTTTTATATTTTTATTGATAATTTTTTTGCCTAAACCATATGGAGTGTAGGTCTTGTGAGATGAGACTCAAATTTTTTCAATATTTCTCTTTACGAGTTTTCAACCTGGTGAGTATTGTGTCTCTTTTTAGGGTATTTTAAAGTCATGAATGTCAAGCTAATGAGGATATTTTTTTAGATCAAACATCTTTGACCATAAAGTTTTTGAAATAACAATCCTAACAAGGCTTAATGGACATAAATATTCTGAAATTATTCAGATACTCCCAAGAGGAATCTTGAGACATGATTATGTGGTTTCCAAATCTAAAACATGATATTTGAGGGTAGAGGAGGTCTCTCTTATGGGAGAAGTTACTGTTGGTTGACAATTCCTTTACTAGGGGTTGTTTTATGAATGACCAACTATGGCGTATACTTATTATTCAAGTAGTTGTATACTTAGGATGAAAAATTGTTTTTTTTAGAGACTTATGAAAATAAATTTTTTGAATGTTATAAAATAATATGGTAAAGAAGATATTAGGAATTATTACATTCTATTACTCAAGAATTATGACATTCTATTACTCAAGTATAAAGGAATTCTATGGAGATTCGGATATCTCGAGACCATGATAGGTGGTTTTTTCAAGGTAAAATTTATGATAATGAATAGAACATCTTTATTGGCATTGGAGGTGAATGGGAAACCACTCCTAAACAAATTTATCATTTGTGGAGGATGATAACTTTTTTAAATGACCGATGTCTAGAAGGAAGGCCCATTTCTGAAAAGGGATGGAGTAACGGGTAGTTTAATTTCATGATTCTAGGATATTTAAAATCTAATTTAACATCTTATGGTGAGGAAGGTTATTATATAGTATAATTTATTTTGACTATGATTTTGCACTATGATGTATTAAATTCATACAACAAGGGAATTATGCTATGAAGTTTAAAATCATATAGCAAGGACATTATTCTATGTAGATTATATTCATACAACACAGAAATTAGAAGGGATATAATTTAAGGTCTTTATCTTTGACTGAAAGGTTTACCAAACTCATCATCTTGTTAATCTATCTGGAAATGTGCTACTATATTTAGGTTTGATAGGAGAAAGTTTCAAGTTGTGATATGAGGATCCCTAGATCCAAACGATGGTATGGGGAAAAAGGATTATAGTGACAGAGATGGTATCTCCTGAGGATGAAGTTACTGATGATTGGAAAAACCACTATGATGGTTTTTTAATGCAAGGCTGACTAGGGAGCATACTATGCAATTAGGTAGTAGAATCCTTTGGTTAATAGACTATAAATTTTTGAGCAACTTATGCAAATACAACTGGGGAATGTTATAGTATATCAAGGAAAATAATTCCTCAATAATTCTAACATTCTATCACTAAAAGTGGATAGAAGTTTTTGGAGATTTAGATTTTATTAATAAAAGATTTTTTTAGGAGAAAATTACCTGAATACGGAAGGGGAACTTCAAGTCAAAATTTCCAAAGAATCAGGGGAATAGGTTTTCTATGCAGATTTGGCCTAGGTATAGGGAATGTGGTTCCTATAGTTTTAAGTCATATGACTAGGACAGGGATGTTTTTGAAACAACAGATGATATATGGCCTACTAGACCCAGATTTTTCTCGCATAATTCAGATATGAGGGGGAAATTCTAAACCATGGCATTGGAGGTTTTTATATCGGGAGAGAGGATATAGAAAAAATATAACGACCCATACTTTACATACATTTTTATTACTTCAGAATTAAAGAATACTTATTACAAAATATAACAAAACCATGATAAGACCATATAGGTATAGTGTCTTTAGAAACTAGGAAACATAAACAACTGGTTCATAAAGAATCTACATTGTCTCTCGTTTGTTTCATCATATCTAGAGTCTCTTTTGGCATATCTTACCTAATACCCTTCTTCCTGACCCGGGGAAAAGAAAACATACAAAAGAGTGAGCTCAAATGCTCAGTAAAGGTAAATGGAGGAGATATCAATCATATCATATTCATAAGAACATAAAATTTTGAAAATATTATCATGCAAAACAGATCATAATATCATGACATGGTATAAATCATAGTAGTGAAATATAATCCCAATAATCATAACTTAAAACATGAAACGTTTTGGAATACACACATAATCATAGAAAATTATTTCATATTAGTCAAGACTCATTTCCAAGACTATCTTAGCGGACAAAGTCCATTTCTGAACCGAGTTCACTCCTCGTTCTAGTCCTGTATCACTGAACCATATTAACTTGCCATTCCAGCCATGTCTATCTCATGAGATATAAATATTCACCCAATGCATTGGAGGGAGATATAGGTTCCACCCATCTCATAATGATACCATTATTATGTGTGCCCATGTAATAAAAATGGGATTCTTAAACATCATGTCATCAAAACATAATCCATATAAGATATAAGGACTTCAAAAAAATAATTCCATAATAACATAATCAAATAAATGTAATAATAGGGATATAAATATAACCCTCTATTATCTTAGATGGAAAATAATTTTGATAAACACTTGAACTCCATTCTTAAGTAAAATATCCTTTCCAATTCAAAAAAGTTTTTCCTTTCTTAACATGTCATAAAATTTTAAACTAAAACAAGTTAATTAAAAATAAACTTGAAATATTGTAAAGGAAGCTTCATGAAAATAATGTTCTATGAAATCATAAAAATCCATTCATACTTTATATGTTAAAAAACATTCTTCTCATACTTTGGATGAAAAAGTCAAAAAGTATCTCGTACTGAAAATGAAAAAAAATTCCTTTCATAACATTTACTAAAAATTAACCAATAGGTAAAATTGGATTTAAACAATTATAGGAGGATATAAATAATATTACATATTTTGGAAACATGGATGTGGATGATAAATATGCCCAAGTAAATTCTGAAGTATAAACAATCTCGGATAAAAATGAGATTGTGAGATTTTCCCTTACCTTAGGTCTGATAAGCTTGGTACATATCCGAACCTCCTGTATAATGATTTAAATAATTTCATTGACTTATTCCAAAATCATATTAATTATTATGATATCATATATGGTCATATTCGTATCATCTTATTAATAATATTTCATTGCAACTTGTTATTTGGGTGTTCATTGCTTTATGTTCTTATGCATGTTTTGTCGAATAAATTCTTATTCCACTTTTTAGATTATAGATATATCATTAACAGAATGGTATTAGTATAATATATATCATATATATTCATTAAATTCATTTATATAACCATTATTCAATGAAGATCATGTATAACGAGTCGCATCACATCGTGGAGACGGTAGGCCGTACGTACACACGAGCGATGATATCTTTCCCATGATTATATGAATGGAATTTGAGTTGATGATATAATATTTCCGAATCAGTATCATGTTATAATAATAATATATAGTTATTTTTTACACCATTATACCCATCCAAGTAAGGTGGTGGTGTAAAACAGATTACACCACGCTGTGGAGATGGTATTTCGTACGTACACACACGTGGTGATTTTGTTTTCCATAGGATGGATATGAGGTGAAATAGGGTTTTTTCATATTTATAATAATATATCAGTATATGAGTGATAATTATTTTATTAATTTATATTGAAACAAATAAATAAGAGGAAGTAGAAGAAGAATGAAACTTGAAAGAATCGGTAGAAGAGATTACCTCTTCCTTGACGTGTCTATTTTAAACTTCTTCTTAGGGAACTAGAGTTGGTCTTTTGAAAAGAACAGAACTTATATGATATAACTAGATATATTTATAAGATAAATGGTCAGGGTTTGGCTGATCTTGATGGCTTAAAATTGTGTGAAGAGGAGAGGGAGGAGGTTCCCTTTTATAAGAGGGGTGAGGGGAACCTAAGGAAAATCTTAAAATATTATTTTATAATAAATTCATATTCAGTTTATAATGTCCCCAAAGTGACTTATTTTGAGGATAGGGTGGATATGGGTCTAAATACGCTCAACCAATAGGTTTTAGACAAGTTTATGTTACCATTTTAATCTTATCATTTAGATTTAACTCTAAGTTAAATAATTTAACTTTTACCGTGTCTTCTTATATTCTTACACTATATGGCTAATAAACTTACTATAACTGCCAGTAATACCCCAATTGGTTCATTAATGTCATATATATTATTATATAAGTCTTTTTTTCGAACCTTATATTTTCAGAAATATAATATCAATTAATAATTTAATATTTGTTTTAAAAACTCTTTTATGTAAATTTTGACACTATTTGTTATTTTGTTTTTTATAAATTTATAAAAACATTATTACTTAGAAAAAAATTCATCTAACCAACCATAATATGTTATATTAACATAGAAAATTATTTTAATTCATAAAAATTCTCAAATTACATTTATTTGGGTATTTACAATATCAAATATGTTAATATTTTATTAATAAGGTAATTACTACATCATCATTGTGTCATAAATAAATTAAATTATTTAATGTCTAAAAATTATAAATAAAATACCATTATGTAGAAAATTTTTTTATCTTTATAATTAATATTTATAGTCTAATTTATCTTATTTATATCCCTATATTGAAAATTTTTTACTTATTAAACTTTGATTTTTACTCTTTTAACTCTTCTTTGAATTTAATAATAATAAATGTCCTAATCTAATCAAAGTGGACCTAAATGGTAATATTTTATTCCCAAGGTTGTTTTTGGTCGAATTACACTTATCAAATAGAATTAGGACATGTGTTAGGGTAATAATAATATCATTTTTACCTTTAATTGCCATATTTACTTTTAACTGTGGTAAATAAAAGTAAAAAGTTACTATTCACCAAAAATTATTTTTATCTTATTGAACAAAATTTTACTTACTGATATAAACTGTGGCTCTATTATTTTTTAAATTCCACTAACAGAAGTAGTAAAATTAAGTTTTATGAAAATTTGAAAATTCTCCTATGAGGTGGGTAAAAGACGGTGAAAAGTTCAATAAATTTTTTATATATCTAAAATTATTATAAAATGACTCCAATGAATTACCTTTAACTTATATAAGTATTGTGTATATATTTTGAACTAAAATATATTTAAATAAAATAAATGATTATTTAAATAAAAAGTCAGTTTTAACCAATAACTTAGTGTTTCCACTATTCATCAAAAATTGAAAGTTTTCAGAAAAATACCAAAAATTCACCCTAGGCTAATTTCGATATTCCGAATCCAAAAATGAAGTCTATTTTGAAAGATAAAATTTATAAAATCTCAAAAAGTGGGTATTACTATTCATAACGGCTAGTTTATATTATATTTTAATAACATATTGTTGTTTAGTGAAACTCGGTATTGCGTACAACGCAAGCTATCGAGGAAGGTTGATCTTGTGGGTAATGCAAGCCAAGATAGTGTTGTGTGTATTAAAAGATTCATTTGGTTTTTCGTATAACATAATACATAAAAACAAAATATTTCTCATAAAATCTCAGGGTGTTACATTCTACCCCCCTTAAAAAGAATTTCACCCAAGAAATTCTTTACTTCATAACAAACCGATGAGGATACCTCCCCCTCATCATATCCTCAAGTTCCCATGTAACTTATTCTAATTGGTGGTTCCTCCATAAAACTTTAACCAAGCGAGTGGTCTTGTTTTGTAGAAATTTTTCTCTATGATTCAGAATCTCTATCGGTTGTTCTTCATAAGAAAGATCTTGCTCCAGCGGTACAACTTCTAATCTTAGTAAATGTGAAGGATCGGGTATGTACTTTCTCAGGAGAGATACATAGAACACATAATGAACTTGAGAGAGATTCGGTGGAAGCGCCAATCGGTAAGCTACCTTCCCAACACAATCCAATATTTCAAAAGGACCAATATACCAAGGGCTCAGCTTGCCCTTCTTTCCAAATCTCATTACTCTCTTCCAGGGAGATATTCATAAATACAGTTTATCACCCACTTCAAACTTTAGGTCTTTTCTTTGGTTATCGGCATAACTTTTTTTTCGACTCTGAGCTTTTCTTATGTGTTGTTTAATAGATCAGACCTTTTATGCCGTCTCATTAACAAGATCAGGTCTCGATAACTTTCTTTCCCCAACTTCATCTCAATAAGTTGGAGTTCTTCATTTCTTTCCATAGAGAGCTTCATAAGGAGCCATCTAAATACTAGAGTGAAAGATATTATTATAAAAAAATTCCACCAAAGGTAGGTGTTGATCCCAACCACCTTTGAAATCCATAGAGCAAGCTCTCAACATATCTTCCAAAGTTTGAATTGTCCTCTTAGACTGACCATCTGTATGAGGATAATAAGCAGTGTTGAAACTCAACTCTGTATCTAGAGTATGCTGAAGACTTCGCCAAAACTTTGAGGTAAACCTCAGATCCCGATCAGATATAATGGAAAGTGGTACTCCATGAAATCTTACCACTTTCTTTACATATATCCTAGCAAGCTGATCAAGAAAAAAATCTTCTCTAATAGCAATGAACTATGCCGACTTCATAAGACGATCAACTATAACCCAGTTAGCATTATTGCCTTTGGATGTTTTAGGAAGTCCAGTGACAAAGTCCATAGTGATGTTTTCCCATTTCCATTCTGGTATGGGTAATGGTTGTAACATATCCTTAGACTTCTGTCTCCCAGCTTTAACTTGCTGACAAACCAAGCATTGAGAGACATATTCAGCAACATCTCTTTTCATTCCATCCCACTAGAAGTACTCCTTTAGGTCCCTATACATCTTCGTGCTTCCATGATGAACATAGAATGAAGAACTATGAGCCTCATTCAATATTTCCTTCTTTAATTCTGGGATGGGAAGAACACAAACCCAATTCCTGAACCTTATTATTTCATCATAATCAATGTGGAATTCAGGATCATTTCTCACCTTCTTTTGTAACTCTACATCTTCTTTCTGTGCCTCTTTAATCTTCAGATGTATAGATGGTTAAACATTCATTTGAGAAAGATAATATTTTTCCCCTTCCATTATAATTCCAAGATACATCATTTGTAAATCCATAAATATTGGATCCTTTGTGATCCTCATCATGGATAAACTATCATGGTCTTGTCGACTTAACGTGTCTGCCACCTTGTTTGATTTCCCAGGGTGGTAATGAATTGAGCAGTTGTAATCCTTAATCAGCTCCAACCATATTCTTTGGTGCCTATTCAGCTCCTTTTGTGTGAAAATATACTTCAGAATTTTATGATCAGTATACATATCACAACTTTCACCATAAAGATAATTCCTCCAAATCTTTAATGAAAATATTACTACAGCTAACTCCAAATCATGAGTTGGGTAATTTTTCTCATGGATTTTCAACTGTTGTGAGGAATAAGCTATCACTATATAATTTTTCATGAGAACACACCCCAATACCTTATTGGATGCATCACTATAGATCACAAACCTTTCTCCACTACAAGGAAGTGTGAGCACATGTACATTGGATAACCTTCTTTTTAACTCCTTCAAATTCTCTTCACACTCCTCTGTCCAAACGAACTTAACTCCTTTCCGAGTCAACCTGGTGAGTGGATTAGATAATCATTAAAAATATTTCACAAATAGTTGATAATATCCATCCAAACCAAGAAAACTTCGGATCTCAGTTACTGTTTTTGGTCTTGACCATCTTTCGATAACCTCTGTTTTTTCTGGATCCCCAAATACCCCCTATTTTGAGATTTTGTGACCCAAAAATGAAATTTTTTTAATCCAAAATTCACACTTGTTAAATTTGGTATAAAGATTCTCCTTTCTTAGGGTCTTTAATACAATTATCACGTGATCTTAATTTTCTTCCTTTCTCTTTGAATAGACAAGAATATCATCTATAAAGACTACCATAAACTGATTAAGATAGTCTCTAAAAACTCTATTCATTAGATCCATGAAGATAGCATGGGAATTAGTAAGACCAAATGGCGTCACTATAAATTCATAATGTCCATACCTTGTACGGAAAGCCGTATTTGGTATATCCTCCCTTTTGACCCTTAATTGATGATACCCGGAACGAAGATAAATCTTGGAAAAGTATTGAGCTCCACGTAGTTGGTCAAATAAGTCATCAATGCATGAGAGAGGATATTTGTTCTTGATAGTGACCTTGATACGTTTACGATAATCAATGAAGAGTCTCATTGATCCATATTTCTTCATAACAAATAGAACAGGTGCTCCCCAAGGTGATTCACTAGGGCGTATGAATTCCTTATCAACATTCTCTTGGAGTTTATTCTTTAATTCCTGCAACTCAATTGGGGCCATTCTATAAGGTGTCTTTGAAATGGGCATATCACCTGATATGAGTTCTATTGAAAACTCAACTTCACGATTTGGTGGAAGACTTGGAAATTCCTCTGTAAAGACATCATCAAACTCCCGTACAATGGGTGTATTCTTAATCATGAGTTTCTCTCCAACCATTTGAGATAAATAACCTTCGTTTATTGGAATCAAGAACCATAAGATAGAAGAAATTTACACTGGAAGGTTATATTCATCCTTGCATCGATAGATGATCATTGATTGATCTGGAATATGAAATATGACTTCCTTTATTTGGAAATTGATATGAGCTCCATATAAAGAAATCCAATCCATGCCAAGAATCACATCAAATTCCACTATAGGAAGGATCACAAGATTTTCAGGAAGAACATTCCCACAAACTTCAATCGGTGAAGAATTGTAAACTTTTGATGCGACTGTTGTTCCATTAGGGGTTGTCACAGCTAACTCAACATTTAATTTTTGAGGTAATACGGTGATACCCTTAGAAAATTCTTCAAAAATAAAAGAGTGGGTGGATCCAGAATCAAATAAAACATTTTATACTTTAGAGTGGATGGTAATTGTACCTTTCACCACTTTCTTATCATACTCCACATCACCGATAGAAATTCCAGGTGACTTTCCTTTGTCTTTGTCCTTAAGAGTTTGTTGACGTCGATCATCATCAACAACCCTTGGATTAGGGCATTGATTAACATAATTCCCCATTTCCTTGCACTTGTAACATCGAAGTGTAGGAGGAGCATTATGTGTATCATTTTATTTTTTTGCATCACTAGACATCTCCGTCCCATCATTGCAGCATTCAAATGCCTGATGACCTTATTTTCCACATTTTAAACATTTACTTGTCTCTTTAAGACAATTACCTCCGTGTTTCTTTCCACACTTTGAGCATAAGAAAAAACTCATCTTTTTTTTTCAGTGTGCTCTTTAGATTTTCCTTTGAATTCCATTTTCCTCTTCTTATCAAACCCATATGACTGATGGGTTACTCCAATCTCCATATCAACCTTGAGAGCATATCGAACAATTTCCTTGTAGCTATTAAAGTCACTTATGGATAACGCCCTTCGAAGACTTGGTTTTAACAACTAAAGAATCGATCGATCTTAATCTCAGGTTGGTTAATAATTTCGAAATCATACCTTTCAAGTATTGTAAAATTTGTTTCGTAGGTACCAACAGATTCATCATCCTTTTGCTTTAGTTCAAGAAACTCCTTCTCCATATTTGTTTGAAGAATACAAGGGAAGTACTTATTGAAAAATATGTTCTTGAACTCGTCCCATTATATGGACTCAATTTCGTCTCTTTGCCTCATATTTTTGATAATATTCCACCATTGATCAGCTTTACCTTCCAAACTATATAATGACAAGATGAATTTATCATGTTCCGAACATTGAAGAACTGAAAATATCTTTTCAGTGGTACTAATCCATTGTTTAGCCACAAATGGATCAGTAGACCTGTTGAATGAGGGTGGACGCTGCCTCATGAAGGATTCAACAGAATGTTGCTCTTTCATTTGCTCACTTGGAAGTCCTACATGATTCATAGCTTGAGAAAGTTGTGTGAGAATGGCTACAAGATTTTTCATTACATCTCCTATAACGTTTGGTTGTTCAGGGGGACAATCATTGCAATGCCCATCATATTCAGCATTAACACAGTTCTCTTGGGTTCCAGCCATTGACTATAACCAATAAGAATATTGTGAGAAACACTAATCATAATAGGAAAACCACATAATACAGAATAAAATTTCACAGTTTAGGTCTTATCATAGGTTATTCATGGCCATTTATAAAACACTAATATTGTGTTCTATGCTTAGAAATATGCTTAGGGTTCTTAGTAAGGCTTTCATATCCTAGTTTCTAATGGTTGACTATACCTTTACTTTGATACCAACTATAATGGACCATAATTTACATAAATAGTTATTACTTTAGAATTGAACAATACTTATTACAACATATAATAAAACCATAATAGGACCATATAGGTATAGTGTCTTTAGAAAATGGGGAACATAAAAAACTGGTTCATAAAGCATCAACATTGTCTCCTGTTTATTTCATCATATCTAGAGTCCCTTTTGGAATATCCTACCTAATACCCTTCTTCCTGACCTGGGGAAAAGAAAACATACAAAAGGGTGAGCTCAAATGCTCAGTAAGGGTAAATTAAGGAGATATCAATCATATAATATTCATAAGAACATAACATTTTGAAAATATTATCCTTCAAAAGCGATCATAATATCATGACATGGGATAAATCATAGTAGTGAAATGTAATCCCAATAATCATAACTTAAAACATGAATCTTTATGGAATACACACATAATCATTGAAATCTTTTCATATTAGTCAAGATTCATTGCCAAGACTATCATAGCGGACAAAGTCCATTTCTGACCGAGTTCACTCCTCGTTTCAGTCCTGTATCACTGAACTGGATTAAATTTTTGTTCCATCCATGTCTATCTAATGAGATATAAATCTTTAACCAATTCATTGGAGGGGGATATAGGTCCCACCCATCTCATAATGATACAATTCTTATGTGTGCCCATGTAATAAAAATGGGATTCTTAAACATCATGTCATCATAACACATTCCATATAAGATAAAAGGACTTCATAAAAATAATTCCATCATAACATAATCAAATCAATTTAATAATAGGGATATAAATATAACCCTATATTATCTTATATGGAAAATAATTTTGACAAAACACTTGAACTCCATTCTTGAGGAAAATATCCTTTCCACTTCAAAAACATTTTTTCCTTTCTTAACATGTCATAAAATTTTAAACTAAAAGAAGTTAATTAAAAATAAACTTTAAAACTTGTAAAGTAAGCTTCATGGAAATAATTTTCTATGAAATCATAAAAATCCATTCATGTCGTATAAGTTAAAAAAACATTCTTCTTGTACTTTGGCTGAAAAATTCAAAATGTATCTCATACTGAGAACGAAAAAATATTCCTTTCATAACTTTTACTAAAAATTAACCAATAGGTAAAATTGTATTTAAACAGTTTTACTATGATAGAAATAATATTACATATTGTGGAAACATGTATGGGGATGATAAATATTCCCCAGTAAATTCTGAAGTATAAACAATCTCAGATAAAAATGAGATTGTGAGATGTTCCCTTACCTTAGGTTCGATAAGCTTTGTACATATCCGAACCTCCTGTATAATGATTTAAATAATGTAATTTACTTATTACAGAATTATAGTAATTATTATGATATCATATATGGTCATATTCTTATCTTCTTATTAATAATATTTCATTGCTACTTGTTATTCGGGTGTTTATTGCTTTATGTTCTTATGAGTGTTTTGTCAAATAAATTCTTATTCTACTTTTTAGATTATAGATATATCATTTAAATAATTTTATTAGTATAATATATATAATATATATTCATTCAATTCATTTATATAACCACTATTCAATGAAGATCATGTAGAACGAGTTGCATCACATCACGGAGACGGTAGGCCGTACGTACGTACGAGCGATGATATTGTTCCCATAATTATATGAATAGAATTGGAGTTGATGATATAATATTTCAAAATAATTATCATGTTATAATAATAATATATTTTTATTTTTTATACCATTATACCCATCCAAGTAAGGTGGTGGTGGAAAACAGATTACACCACAGCGTGGAGACGGTATTCCATACGTACACATGCACAGTGATTTTGTTTTCCATAGGATGGATAGAAGGTGAAATAGAGTTGCTTAATATTTATAATAATATATAAGTATATTAGTGATACTTATTTTATTACTTTATAATGAAACAACTAAAGAATAGAAAGTAGAAGAAGAAATAAACTTGAAAGAATCAGTAGAAGAGATTACCTCTTCCTTGACGTGTCTCTTTTAAACTTCCTCTTAGGGCACTAGATTTAGAATTTTGAGAAGACCAGAACCTCTATGACCTGACTAGATATGTGTATAAGAGAAATGGTCAGGGTTTGGCTGAGCTTAAAGGCTCAAAATTGTGTGAAGAGGAGAGGGAGGAGGTGCCCTTTTATAAGAGGGGTGATGGGCACCTTAGAAAAAACTTAAAATATTATTTTATAATAAATTCATATTCGATTTATAATGTCTCCAAAGTGAATTATTTTGAGTCCAGGGTGGGGATGGGTAGAAATACTCTCAAATAATAGGTTTTATACAAGTTTAGGTTACCATTTTAACCTTATCATTTAGATTTAACTCTAAGTTAAATAATTTGACTTTTACCATGTCTTCTTGTATTCTTACACGTTATAGTTAATAAACTTACTATAAACTGCCAATAGAACCCAAATTTGTTCATTAATGTCATATATATTATTAAATAAGTATTTGTTTTTGAACCATATATTTTTAAGAATAGAATATCAATTAATAATTTAATATTTATTTTAAAAACCCTTTTATGTCAATTTTGACACTATTTGGTATTTTGTTTTTTCTAAATTTATAAAAGAATTATTACTTAGAAAAAAATTCATATAACCAACCCTAATATGTTATATTAACCTATAAAATTAGTTTAATTCATAAAAAGTCTCAAATTACATTTATTTAGGTATTTATAATATCAATTATGTTAATATTTTATTAATAAGGTAATTGCTTCATTATCATTGTGTCCTAATGAAATTAAATTATTTAATGTATAAAAATTATAAATAAAATTCCATTATAGTAGGAAATAGTTTTATCTTTATAATGAATATTTATAGTCGAATTTATCTTATGTATAACCCCATATTGAAAATGTTTTACTTATTAAACATTGATTTTAACTCTTTTAAGTCTTCTTTGAATTAAATAATAACAAATGTCCTAATCTAATCCAAGTGGACCTAAATGGTCATATTTTATTCCTAAGGTGTTTTTGGTCGAATTAAACTTATTTAATAGAATTAGGACATGTGTTAGGGTAATAATAATATCATTTTTACTTTAATTACCCTATTTACTTTTAACCGTGGTAAATAAAAGTAAAAAGTTACTATTCATCAAAAATTATTTTTATCTTATTGAACCACATTTTACTTACTGATATAAATTGTCTCTCTCAGAGTTTTGAAATTCCACTTATATAAGTGGTAAAATTATGTTTTATGAAAATTTGCAAATTCTCCAAGAAGGTGGGTAAAAGACGGTCAAAGTTAAATAAAATTTTTATATATCTAAAATTATTATAAAATGACTCCAATGAATTACATTGAAATTATATAGGTATTATGTATCTATTTTTACCAAAAATAAATTTAAATAAAATAAATTATTATTTAAATAAAAAGTCGGTTTTAACCAATAACTCAGTGTTTTCACTATTCATCAAAAATTGAAAGTTTTCAGAAAAATACCAAAAATTCACCCGAGGCTAATTTCGATATTCTGAATCCAGAAATGAATTCCATTTTGAAAGATAAAATTTATAAAATTTCAAAAAGTGGGTATTACTATTCATAACAGCTAGTTTATATAATATTTTAATAGCATATTATTGTTTAGTGAAACTCGGTATTGCGTACAATGCAAGCTATCGAGGAAGGTTGCTCTTGCGTGTAACGCAAGACAAGATAGTGTCGTGTATAGTGAAAGATTTATTTGGTGTTGTGTATAACATAATACATAAAAACAAAATATTTCTCATAAAATCTCAGGGTGTTACAAAAAATGTGCAAGGGATAACCATAGAATAAATTTCAATCATGAGTTACAGAAAATTTTCATCAGAGATTATGATTAGATAATAGGATTCTCATGTGGGTTAAGTTATTGTTGGTTGAAAAACCCGCTACCAGGCGGTTTTATGCATAGGTGACTAGGGTGTATTATATCATAGTTAAAAAGTGGCATCCTTTGTCTAAAAAACCCATTTTGTAGGTAGTTTTTTGAAAATAATAATGGCATGTATTACAACATATTAATTCAAAGGATTCCCTTGGTATTACAAATTCTATCACTAGAAGTTAAAAAATGATTATGAAGATAAGAAAGTGCCCAAAATTAGGAGTAAAATGTGCGGAAAAGATATATTTAAGCATAAAGGATGTTTTTGGACAAATATTGACCATGAGTTTTGAGTCCCTTTCATAGATCTAACTCATATTTAGAATCGGGACATATTTTTTGTGTGTGGAAATACCCTTTATGAGGGGACCTAGATTAAAGGATCCTACATAAATATTTTTTTTGTATAAAAGAGAGGCGGAATTTTTCTTTTCCCCATGGTTTGGACTAGGACTTGAGGTCTAGGTGTCACTACATTCCTTAATGGTATGGGAATCAATCTACACATAGTTATAACATAATGGTCCCCTACACCGATTTAATTCATGTGTGTAGAAAATAGGGGTTTTTTAATAAAGGTTCATGCATAGAGTGAGAACTCATATTGGATCCCCTTATATAGATCTGACTCGTATATGGGCAGGTGGGGAAATTTCCCAGATTGTGTTGTGGCTGGGCCCATGATTGAATACATGAACATCACTATGTATCTCATTATAATGAGAATCAAGATACATGTAGCTCTTGAAGAAACCATATAGTTTATTATAATGTGATAATGAAATCACGTGTTCATTTTATGGTCTTGCATCTCGTACCATGATAATCCAATAATAAAATTAGTATTCCTTGCTCATGAAGGGAACTCTTTTTCCAAAACTATTAAGACCATGTGATCTATCATTAGTGTTAGAAACAAGGAGTGGTATAATATTCTTTTATGACATGAAGGAAACACAAATGAAGGATAAGGGAATTTAGAATTTTATGGTAGCTTATCTTGGATGTAAGATCTAGGTGTCGCTATATATCTTTTTGGGATGAGAATCAATCCACAAATACTTATTGAAAGAAAACTCCCCACATTTATCAAGATTTTATATGGGGAAAAGAGGCTTTGATATATATATATATTAAAATTTTCTTTGGACCCTGGATAGGGGATCTAGGAATCACTACATATCTCATCATAATGAAAATCAATCCACACGTAGTTCTTGAAGTACCATGTAGTTTAAATTCACGTGGTCAGGACATTAGCCATGTAGTTTAATGTCATATGGTAAGGATGGAGATGAACTGACGTGAAAGAATTGAAATGTTGTGACTAGTCCAATGGAAGGAAAATATGGGAATCACTATGTATCTCATGGCAATGATAATAAGTCCACACATGGTTCTTGGAATGTTATCTATGCAGGTCTGACCCATATGCAGTGAATGTGGGATATTTTTTTACCATGTTTGGACCTGATATTAGAGATTTGGGAATCACAATATATATTTTAAAGAAATAATAAAGCCACATGTAGTTCTCAAAAAAATTTTCCCACATAAATCAAGATTTGATGTGGGAAAATAGGTTTTAATATTTTCTATGATGCTGGTTGGGACCAAGACATGGGGTCCAGGTGTCACTGTATATCTCATTATAATGAGAATAAAGCCATATGTTCTAGAAAAGTTCCTTATAGAGATATGGTTCATAAACAAGGAAAAGGGGAATTTTCTCTATCATCACGGATGGACTTGATATTAGATATTTGAGTGTCACTAAGTATCTCATTATATTGAGACTCAAGCCATATGTAATTATTGAAGAACCATCCATTTTAATGTCATGCAGCAATGATGTGGGTCACTAGACATGAAATAAATATTTCCACAGGACCATGGGATAGGACTCAGGTGTCACTATGTATCTTGTTGGAGTGATAATCAAGAAACACATAGTTCTTGAAAAGATTCCCTATTCCGGTTTGATTCATACATAGGGAAACATTTCTATATATATTTTTTATTATGGTTAGACCTAGTATTGAGAATTCGGGTGTCACTACATATCTCATTGAAATGAGAATCAATACACACATATTTCTTGGATATATTGTGATGTTTAACATCATGCGATGAAGACATTGGAAATTAATTTTATCATACTGTGGTAAGAACATGATAATGATGGGGCTTATACCTATAAAGGGTCCCAAGATCCACTATGCAGTGGAAGTGATGTGAGTAGAGCTTATGTATGGGAGCTTCTTATCATTTCTTATTCATTTCTGGCTAAGAGGGAATCCCGAACCACTGAAGGGTTAAAGGGGTGTGATTGGGAACTTACACTTGAGATGGAAGCCTATATTTAAGGGACCATGAGAAGTTTTTCAACTCATGTTACATTGGGGGTTTCTTAATGTTGAATGATAGGGGTGTTAACGACATAGTTTAATGTCATGATATGAGGGTTAATGGTGTATTTTAGTTTTATGTCATATGAATAGGATCTTATGTCATGAAGTTTATCATCATATGAAAAAGGAAATGATTCCACATAGTTTAAAGTCATACAAAATGAACATTATGTTATTCCTTTTAAGTCTATGTGAAAATACCAAATATTTAGTTTAATGTCTTTTCAGTTGGGACCTATATGATTTTATTCAGTTTAATGCCTTGAAGTTAGGAATTTCTTTTGTGTTATTATAAGAAATACTTATTCAAGAAACTTGCATTGGTTTGAGTCATAATTATTTCCTTATCCATTGATATCAAGTAATAATCTCCATTAAAGTGGAACCTTTTGTTTAGAGTAAGGTCCCTCCCACTTTTGCTCAGGATTTGGAGGCTTATTTCCTAGTATCATTGGATTCATAAGGACTAGTACCAATTCTACTTGGAGGAATGAGTTGAGATGGACCTTCTTGTTAAAGGCTCACACCATTTGCTATTGATGGACTTCTAAGTGATGCAATGTCTGAAACCATTTTTTATCCAGTCACTCTAATTCATCCAGTCATTTATATGATTTTTCATTCATAGATAGCTAGTCATACATAGAAATGTGGAATGATGGTAATTGAACCTCAATGGGCAGGACTGCTTATGTTCCATATACCAATGAGTACAGGGTTGCTCGTGTAGTAGTATGAGTTGTAGTTCGATAAGCCCATAAAGTATGAATGATATTTTTGGGCCAAGACTTTTTATATTTTCCACCATATTCTAGAGTATATTTGATAGATTCTTGTTGAAATCCTTTATCTGTATGTTAGCTACTGCATGATAGTAGGATAAATGGTTGTATTTTATATTGTTATCCTAATATACATTTTACTCCTTAGTAGAAAAAACATTGGTTCCATTTTCCTTTACTATTGTATGAGGGACACCAAATATAGTAATGATGTTGTCTTTCATGAAGCAGAAAATTCTTTTGGCCCTAAATTATTTGAAGGGTATTGTCTCAAACCATTTTTAGAATAAATCAGTAGCAATAAAGATGTATATAAATTGTTTATCCATAGCTAGAGGGTATATCCCCACAATATCCATACTCTATATGGATAATGGACAGAAGTATTTGGTTTTATGTAACAAATCTGAGGGTTGATGGATGAAGTTTGCATGAACATGGTAGGAATGAAATTTATTGGTGAATTTTGGGAAATCATTTGTCATTGAAGGCCATAAGTATCCAAGACTTTAGATTTGATTAGAAAGAATGGACTATAACAGGTAGGAACCATAGGTTACTGCATGTACTTATTCCATAATAGAAATAATCTCTTTTCCTTCAATAAATTTGAGAATTACTCCATCAAAGCCTCATTTATATAGGAATTTCTAGAAATTTGGGCCATCATAGAGGGTGAAGTTGATTCTTCACCATCATATTTTCTATTTACCAACTATATCATGTGGGAGAACCCCATTTTGGAGGTGGTCTATGATGTGAATCATCCATCATGTGGTTGGACCATATGACTCTGGGATAAGTCTGACTTCGTTAATATTTTCTTCTCTGATTTAAACAAAAGATGAGACCATTCGGTGATGGGTGATGCTGATGATTATTTCTTCCTAGTTTGGATATGCCAGAGATGTAGATACATTTGAAATTGTGTCTTAATAAGAATTATGTGATCATATTATGTTAGTAAATTTTGGTTTTAATGGGAACCCTACCATCAACCTTTAGACACTGTCATGTAGGTGGATTAGATCCTCTTTTCTGATGGTGTAATCCCCATTTAGATGCTTTATTACCAACTATGAATTGAAATTAACCTCTAAATGTTCAACTATTATTTTGAGTTTCAATTATAATCCTTGAGGATATGATATTATACCACATTATAGGTAAATAATTTTGATAACAACAAGGAGTAAGGTAAAAATGCCTTTTCTAGGGAGATAAGAATGATACCTAACCCAATGTTGTTGATCTTAGGGTCTTCCAATATCTTCCCAGTTGGGATCATGGAAGCACCATAAAAATACATTCCCCACATTTTGGGTCCATATTTAATAGATAATATCTTCTCATATAGAAATTTAGTATTTAATGATGTCACTTCTGCAGACAGGTTCCCTATAAGGAAATTTGCAAAGGCCTAAACTTTCACTGCTTTCTTAAGGAACAAATTTTATATCAAACTACTACAAAATAACTACCCACCATTCCAAAAGTCCTATTAACATACGAGGGATGATGATATATATGAGTTTTTTATTAGTAGAAACCAAATACACCTTGAGGTACTATAGTTAGTACCTTAATTTATGAATTATAAAGATTAATATCTGGGTGCTATTATTTATACTTGAATAACAAGTCTCAGAATCAATCATGGTCTGACTGAGATAATAAAGGATGTTTTCATTATCAAAATCATTCTTTTTAATGAGGAAGGATACTAGTGATAACTCTATAGATTTCACATATATAATGATAAGTTTTACCTCAATGGGTGGCATTAATGTTGGTGGACTCACGAGGTATTTATTAAGGGTGTTAAATTATTCTGGATAGTCACTAATCCACTAATATGTGACCCCCTTCATCATCAATCTGGTGAATGGAAAACAATTTATTGTAAAGATGGATATAAAGAACCCAAAATAGGTAAATTTACATGAATTCCACTCAATTATTTAAGGTTTTGATGAGGTGACATGTTAAGGACGGATTTTGTTTTCTCAAGGTTAACTTCTCTTCCACGATGGGATACAACAAAGCCAAGAAAATTCACCAAGGTTATACCAAAGGCATATTTTAATGGATTCACCATCAGGATATGCTGTTAAATCTTGTTAAAGATGGTCTCCATGTTAGCCATGTGGTGAGAACACTACCAAGACTTAATCATAAAATCATCAATGTAACATTCAAAAAACATCCCAAAAAGGGTTTGAATATGAAATTCATAGAACGTTGGTATGTGGAATCGATGTTCTTTTATCCAAAGGGAATTACCTAATAGAAAAATACTCATTTCGGGATCTAAAAGATATAAATTATTCATCTTCTAGGTTCATTCAGATTTTTTTATATCTCGAGTTGCCATCCATGAATGATAGGGACTAATAACTAGCTATTTCATTAATCATGAGTCTTTCAATTAGAATCAGGAAGTCTTCATTGGAACAAATTCAGTTGAGATATATGAAGTTTATGCAAACTCTGATTTTACCATTATTATTTGTCACTAGGATGATATTGGACAACCATTTTAGATACTGTAACTCTTGGATGAATTTTACCTTGATGGTATTATCTACTTCTACCTCAATTTTGGATGAGTTAGTCAGGTGTTTCCTTCTTGCTTCATTTTTGTACCCTCGATGGTCATTTGGAAAACCAAAGTGATGGGTGGCCACATTAGGGTCAAGGCATGACATCTCTATGCAATACTAAGTGAAAAATTCCTAGTGCTACTTTAGGAATGAGTTATATTCCTCTTGTTCATTGGGAGTGATGACCACACTAATCAAAGTGGGTCATGGATCTTTTTCTATAACCAAAATTTTCTCTCTGAGTTCATTCACAGTGGTGGAAATGCCTTCCTCAAATGTTGTATGGGCATCCCTAATGTCTTCCTCTTCTCCCTCTTCTTAATGTTTTACTTCATTCACCGATACCTGGGAGATAGGTGATGAAGTAAGAATCTATGAGTTAGGGGAGGTTTCTTCATTTAGATATCTATAATATTAACCAATCATTTCTAGTTCAATCAACGGTATGTGGAATTTTTGGAGCTATAAAGGGGAGATGAGGGACTAAGAAATAGAATCCTTGTCTTCTACCATTAAAGTGAAAACTTATTCTATCCTAGATAATGAAAATGGGATTTTTTTGAAGATATGAGAATGGAATCAAAACATTTCTATATAGGATTTCATTACTTCTCAAAGTGTTGATAACTTCTCCTGTGTTTTTGGGTTCAGTTGTCATGACTGACATTATGGAAGTCACTGAATGAGTGCTTGAATTCAAGCCCACCCCTTTGATTTGATTGATTGGAAGTATTTAATCTATAATGATCTAGAATAAGTGGTTATCTATGATTATATCTCAACCATTCAGGATATTTATTTGAACAACATAATCATCCATGGACTGCTTTTCTCCCTTGTGGTAGAACTATGCTTTAATGTACTATGACTCACAAGATTTGAATGGGAACTTGTCACCATGAAATGTCCCAATTTTACCAATGATAAAATATTTGAGGCATTGGAGGTATGACAAGGGGATAACTACATTATGGTGTAGCCAAGGTCTTCCCAAAAGAATGTTAAAATCTGTATCTAGTCTAACAACCATAAATTCTGAGTTAGACATGAGATCCCTAAATTGAGTTCTGAGTTCAATTTCACTGATATGCATTTTCTCATTATTTTCATAAACATGTCACATTAAGGTGGAGGGGGACAAGTGGGATTCATTAAAACCCATCTGGCGGAGAATTTGAACTGGAATTAGGTTCACTCATAATCCACTATCAACTAAGGCTCATCTGATATCAATGTCATTTATCTTTTTGTATATATACTATAAAGACCCCAATCCCGGTTTCCCAAAGCTAGTACACTATATTAATAAATTGGTTTGATTACAAGGAATTCATATCCCGAAGTAATGAATAGTTTATTAGTTTTGGAAAACAAGATACAAATATAATATTTACACCACCACTTGAAAGGAAATACAGAATATCAATTCCATTGAAAACATCCATAACTCATAGCTTTTCCCTGTAATCCATTCATAATATTCATCTTTCTATACATGGGAAAATAAAAAATAATAATGGGGTGATATCATATGATCAGTAAGGGAAAGTAATACAAAAAAAATTATCCTAAAATTAAACATTACGCATAGTAAATAACTTAAAAAAAATTCCTTTAGAAATAAACTTGATCATAATGAGCCACGAATTAAAAGCTGATTAAATAATTCCATAATAAAACATAACCATGGATATTATACTAGTTGAATAATCACATGAAAAAACAATTAATAATATCATGATGAGGTAATTCATAATTTTGGACATATGAAAAATACCATGAATCCCTCAGCCAAGTCATCTAAAAATGATTAAGGCCTCAGCCAAAACCATATTTGAAAGTGGTCAAGGCCTCAACCAAGTCCATATCTGTTTTTCTCATGAGACCTACAAATTACTCAAGGGGATATAGTGAGACATTACAATCAATTACTAATTGAAATGAATTCCTAATATGAATGGGAATAAATATTAACCACATAAACAAATTAAACATAAATAACTTTCCCCAATCTATAAAAATAACCACTAACCATTTTTAGTTGTACAATTAATGGTATCATGGCAGAACATACACAATCAAACTAGTAATAAGCCATTTAATAATGAATGGAAAATGAATATAATAATAAATCAATCTCAATATATCATAAAATTCAACAGTGGTGTTGAAATAGATGAAAATACTCTAATAAAACCATTGAGTAATTTTTGAGAGAAATACTCATTTTACTTTGTAAAGAACGGTTCTTTTGGAAACAATCATTTTTATTTTTCATAATTATTTATATAAAACCAGTAATGAAAAAATATAGTTTTTAATGAAAAAATTAATGATTTTATAAAAATAACGGTGTCTTAAAATAATATAATGGATGGTACTTGAAAATGGGTAAGAAATCGAAATCTTCCCTTTGATCAGGCCAGTGTATCTGGAAGAATTGAAAAGGGAACCTTGTAAAACATGTATTTTACCACAAATGAAAGATGAAATGATAATAATAGATGATTTTAGAACATATAATCATAATTCAAAATAATAATATAAAGTAAATGGTTAATTACATTGTTGTATAGAGGAAGAAAGTGTAACCCAAATGAAAATAGAGGTTCATGAAGAAAACCCTTACCATATGTATGAACGTGTTATGAAATTGACCTTAATGAAATATATAATCAAATTAAATCCTTTAATTAATTAATTAAAAACCTTCTATACATTTATTTTATTTATTATAATTTTATTATGGTCATTTATGGTCTTTTCTATGAGTTATAAGATACAATTGTATTTCACAGGAGCGTTTGTTTCCTTGGTTTTAACGATTGGTATACTTATATATGAGTATGGAAGTCCTTGTGGAATGGGTATAATTATAAAGAATTTAATTTATATGTTATTAATTAACATATATAATTTTAAATGGTTATATATATCATTTGGTTATATGCTCTAAGGATGAATCATTAGGTAATACATTTAGTGATAATCGTTTACATTATTACGACAGTTATTGATCATAATGAACCATTTTTTTATAATCTAGTATTATGTAAATAAGTTGCTTTCAAAATATAAGACAATTTTTAATAAATATGTTATAGTTTTGGTTAACCATAAAAATGGTTTCGTTACTATCCTTTAAGGAGAAACTGATGAACAGAAATACGACATCCACGAGGGTTGTAAATCGGCCCCCACAAACAATGATTTCATTTTAAAAAGAGAGAGAGAAATGAGTTTTATGAAGGATATTATATTAAAATGATATAATTTCAGTATATATATGATAATAAAGTTATCATTCTCATTTTTAAATTGGAGGTGAGGAGATAATAATAAAATAAAATAACATGGAAAGAAATTAAAAGGAAAATAAAGAGGATTTTACCTCTTGAATACTCCTCCTTGAAAACCTCCTTAAGGGGATTAGTTTTGATTTCTTGATGAGGAAAAGAGCTCATGAACGTGGGGGAGAAGATTTGGGAGAATATTGGGCAAAAAATTTGACAAGTCTTAATGTACTAGAGTTTTGAGGAGAAAAGGTGGTGAGGGGAGGTATTTATAGTGGAGGAGAGGGATGGTCTTTAAATATCTAATCCATTTGTTTATTATTTTTGGCTCAAGACTATGAATAGTTTTATCATTATAATAAAATATATTATAATAATTAAGGAAATTTAGATATTATGGTTCCCACATCATTGGTGAATCAAGGAATAGTATGTTTAACTTATAATGTATTTATACTGTAAATTATTGTATTTTACTATTAAAAAAAATTCAAGTATTTTAGAGAAATCCAAAAAAGTCACCCAAACCATTTTTTGATGTGTAGAATTTAGAAATTAACTCCATTTTATGAAAATAATTTTCTAAATATGAGAATTAAAATTTTTAATAAAAAACATCATTTACTTGAAAAATACAATTTATAAATTTATAAATAATTTTATAACAATTTAAAATTTTTACTGAGGTCTCATAAAATTATCCTAAAATAATAAGACAAAAAATATTGATTTATGAATACATTTTATGAAAATGATTTTTCTTTTAAATAATTTTTTAATTATAAATTTTTAATTAAAAATTTATGACTTACAAAAATACCAACAATTAATTAATAATTTTCAAAATATTCATTTACTTATACTACGATTTAATTACATGATACTTTAATTTATAAGGTCGAAAAATTTTACTAATAATTTCTTGGATGAGGTTACTACTCATTAGGCGGGTTTACTATTTATAAGGTTAATATTACTATTCATAAGGTCAAGTTACTATTTCATTGGTATGGGTTTTTAACTTCTAGAAATACATATTATTTAATTAATTCTTCAATTATAAAGTATTTATTTTGTTTTATATGTGATCTATACTATATGAAATAAACTTAGGAAGAAAAATTTCATTGATATAATTTTGGGTTGCTACATTCTCCCCTCCTACAAAAAAATCCTTCCTCAAAATTTCAATATTATCACCACATAAAAATATTGGGTAGTTCTTGATCATAATATCCTCAGGCTCCCATATCACCTATTCAATTTTATGATTTTTCCAAAGTAACTTTACCAACTGAGTCACCTGATTCCTCAACACATGTTCCTTAGTGTCCAGAATCTAGATAGGATTTTCACGATAAGATAAGTTAGGTTCCTATTTCATTCCTTCATAAGTGAGGACATGTGCGGGGTCTGGCATGTACTTAAATAATAATGAGATTTGGAATACATTGTGAACCTTAGAAAGGCTAGGCATAATTTCCTGATGATAAGCCACATCTTTGATTCTGTCCAGAATTTCAAAATTACCAATGTACTTGGGGCTCATTTTCCCTTTCTTACCAAATATAACACCCTTCCATTGAGATAATTTCAAGAAAAAATGATATGCCACTTGAAATTAAAAATCCTTCCTCTGATTATTGGCATATAACTTTTTACTGATTTGAGCTTCTTTGATATGGTTTTGAATAGTTTTTACCTTCACCATTTTTTCCTCTTCAATATATAGACCTACAAGCTTCCTTTCACCAACTTCATCCCAACATGTTGTTGTAAGACATATATTTCCACACAATGCTTCATATGGTTCTATTTTAATACTTTAATGGAAACTATTATTGCAGGAAAAATCTACCAAAGAAAAATATTGATCCCACATACCTTGAAAGTTGAGGGATCCTGATCTCAACATGTATTCTAATTTTTTAATGGTCCTTTCAGAATACTCATTAGTTTAAGGGTGATAATAAGTACTAAAAAAAGCTCAGTATCCAAATATTTCCGAATACCATTCTATAATCTCTATGTAAATCATCAATCATGATCAGAAACATTAAAAATAGGTTCTCTATAAAGTCTTACAACTTTGTTAATATAAATTTGTGCAGGGTGCTTCAGTAGAAAATCATCCCTTATAGTGAGGAAATGTGTTGATTTGGTAACTTGATCAACAATCACCGATATTTCATAATTCTTTCTTGGAGTTTTTGGTAATCCAGTTACAAAATCCAAAGATTTGACATCCCATTTTTATGTAAGAATAGTTAAGGGTTTCATGAAACCTCTAGGATGTTGTCTTTCATCCTTCACCTCTTGGAAGACTACACCTCTTGATAAATAATCAGCAATTTCTCACATCATATTATTCCACCATAAATGTTCCTTCAGATCCCTATATATCTTAGAGCTACCAGGGTGTATAGAGAAATTAAATCAATAGAAATAATTCAATAACTCCCTTTTTAGCTTGGGTATAGAGGTAACACATATACTCCTCCAAAAAAATTTATTCCACCCTCACACACGAATTATGGAAACATCCCATCACTCATAGATTTAATTTTTTAAGACTCATCATTACACTGAGAAATTTTATTTCTTTCCAATAAATATGGTTAGGAAACCAGTTGAAAAAGTGATGATGATTCACCTTTTGTGATAATTTTAATATCCATATTTTCTAGATCCATATACACAGGGTCATTATCAATCCTTATTTTGTTCACAACTCCATGATCCTTCCTGCTCAATGCATATTCTACCTTATTTACATCACTAGGGTGGTAGTGTATCAAACAATCATAATCCTTGAGCATCTCGAGCCATATCCTTTGCCTCACGTTGAGTTATTTCTATGAGAAGTTATATTTTAAACACTTTTAATCTGTATATATCTCACATATTTCACCATAGAGATAATGTCTCCATATTTTTAGAGAAAATATTATAGTTTCTAACTCAATATCAAGATTCGGATAGTCCTATTCATGATTTTTTACTACCTTGATGCATATGAAATAACTGTATCATTATGCACAAAGACACGCCCATGTTCTTTTATTTAACACATCACTATAAATAAAAAATCCCCCATTTCCAGATGATAGATTCAAGACCATAGAATTCACTAATATCCTCTTCAATTCTTTAAAACATTCTTTAAATTCTTTTTTCCATATGAACTTAACGACTTTATGAGTAAGATTGGTTAAATGGATAGCTAATTGGGTGAAGTTACAAAGTAAATGCCGATAATAACTTTCTAAACCAAAAAGACTACATACATTAGTTATGTTTGTTATTGTAGGACAAACTTGAGCCACCATTGTCTTCAAAGTATTAACTATGGTTCCATATTTTTAGACTATATGGACAAGAAAAGAAACTGATTGAATCCAAAGTTCACACTTTATAAACATACCATATAATTAATTTCTTTTAAGAGTATTCAGAACAATCCACAAGTGATTCTCAAGGTCTTCATATCTTTTATAGTATACTAATATATCATCAATAAATCCAAAAATAAATTCATTAAGATATTTCTTTAAAAATATTTTAATTATATATATGAAAAAAGAGGGAGTATTAGTCAATCCAAATGGTATTACTACAAACTCATAATGTCCATACCTGGATCTAAATGTTGTCTTTGGAATATCTTCATTCCTCACATACAACTAATGATATATATATTTAAGTTCAATCTTCAAAGAGTATTTATATTTATGAATTTGATCAAATAAATCCCCAAATTGAGGTAGGCAATAGTTTTTATTTATTATAATAGCATTTATTTCCCTATAATCAATACACAAATTCATGGATCCATATTTCTTCTTAACAAATAGAATAGGGGATCCCCATAGAGAAACACTCGGGTGAATAAATCCCTTTTCACTAAATTCATCTAGTTGTTTCTTAATCTCCACTAATTCAATAGTGTGAATTATATAAGGAGTCTTTGATATAGGTCATGTACCATGAATTAAATAAATAGAGAACTTAATTTCCCGCTTAAGAGGATGCCCAGGTAAATCCTAGGGAAATACATCAATGTATTCTTATACAATAGGTACATCCTCGATTTGAAGATTTATTTACTTATCCACAGATGATGTTTTCTCTTCCTCCCTAATAATTTCATTTAGAAGAGATACTAGGGGTGGATCTTGATGAGAATTAGATGGTGATGTTTCTTCTCTAAAGATAAGGGATTATACACATTCCTCATAAATATCAATATCCTTCTTATTACGATAGATTTTCGTATAATATTTTGAAATCCAATCCATGCTAAGGATTATGTCAAAGTTGATAATATGTATGATGATAAAATCAATAGATAAATCATGTTTATATGCCATAATGGGAAATTCCTAACACATCTTTGTTGCAATGATACTTCCCTTATGGCTTTTGACTGACAACTCCCTTATTAAGGAGAATTAGAAATATCTAATTTTTAAATAAAATTGGGAAGATAAAAAGGAATGAAATGATCCTGAATTAAATAAATATTTATTTAATTTTGAGGATATGGTTAATATACCTGCAACCACATCATTAGGAACTTCAACCTCAGCTATTGTGATCACATAAGCTAGTCCTTTCTCCCATGGAATTTTTTTAATAAATTTTCATTGATGATTCAGAAAATCATTTTCATAGTGTACCATATCCCTATAATTTTAGCATTTAACATTGGTATCTTATTTATTTCCCTTTAAATAATGAGCATGATGGCCTTTCCCACCACACTTGAAGAAAAATTCTTTTCATTTCAAGTAAGCATTAAGGTGTTTCTTTTAACAAGTATCACACATTGGAAAATTACCTTTTTACTCTTCCCTTTATCCATTATTTCCTCTATCACCCTATTCTTCTCTTATCTTCCCTCAAAGTCATATGAATTAGAGAATTATTTTTCTATCCTGATATCAGATAATACTATATCTTCATACGATGAGAAATATTGGGATACTAGTACCCTTCATAGTAATGGTTTTAATCTATCAAATAATTGATCATTTTTCATCCTTTGATTGTTTATATAGTATGAGGCATGCCTTAATAACCTTGTAATGTTGGATTCATAATTTTAAATGTTTTCATCCTCCTTTTTTTCAAACTCAAGAATTGCCTTTCCATATCTACACATTGTTCGTGAGGAAAATATTTTTCTAGGAAAATTTCCTTAAAATCCCTCTATTTCATATTTTTAATTTCTTCCTCCATAATTGTGTTTTTAATTAGTGAACACTATTTATCCGCATCTCCCAATAGATAATAAACATCCACGAAAAACTTCTCCACTTCATTACTTCCTAAAGCAAGAAATACCTTCTCTAAGGAACTTATCCACTACTCATCTACAAATGGGTTTGTAGTCCCCTTGAATGATAGATGTTGTTGTCACATAAATTAGACTAACATTACTTATCCATATTGTGGATCAAGATGCTTCATATGGGTAAGGTTATGGTTTATAACTTGAGTTATCTATCCCAGTATAGATATAAGTTTCTCAGCACTAGATCTAGTTGTAGTACCAATATCATTATCTTACATTGGAGGGAAATCCCTACATGGGAAGCACATGTTGATACAGTTTCCATTCCTTCCACTATGTGCCATTTCTAAATAATGGAATATATTAAATTAGGTCATTAATCATAATTCATAATATTAAATTATAAAACACTTTACATAAATTAAAATATTTTGCATATCTAATCTCATAATCATAAAAATTGTTTCTTTGAGGAAAAATTTACTTTTAAATCCTTCATAGTGGTTTATTAAGAAAATGTGAATTATCCTAAGAATATCTACTAGGAGTATCAAACTAGGTGAGTAGTAAGGACTGTTATCATGTATCAGGTTAACCCAAGTCAAGATTGGGGCATCTTTTTGGAGTTGTTACCCCTAGATATATCTATGAAAGAACCACATCCACTAGTATTATCCCGACATGGATTTATTATTAGGAATATCTACATAATCTATACCCTAAAAATTTCTGGGATTTTATTCTATGTTTATTCTCAAAGTCTATATTAGGGTTATATTCACTAATTTATGTTTTCTAAATCTATCTTAAAAGTTTTCTACTAAAATTCCTCTAATACCAACTATAAATACCCCGACCCCAGTTTCCTAGAGAAGGTGCCTTATATTGATACATTGGTTTGATTACAAGGAAGTTGTATCCGTAAAGACCGAATAGTTTAGTAGTTTTGGAAAAAAAGATACAAATATAATATTTACATTGAATCTTTAAAGAGAATACAATATATAAATTCTATTGGAAACATCCATAACTATTGGATTATCCCTACAAGTCATTCATAATATTTATCTTCGCAGACTGGGGAAAAAATAAAACATAAGAAAGGGGTGATCTTAGATGATCAGTAAGGGTAAATAATATAGTGGAAGTAATCATAAAAATAAACATTAGGCATGGTGAATAACTAAAAACACATTCCTTTAAAAATAAACTTGAGAATAATATTGCAGGAATTAAAATATGATTAAATAATTCCATAAAAAACACAACCATGGATATTCTCTTAGTTGAATAATAAAATGTAAAATAAGTTACTAACATCATAATGAGGAAATTAATAATGTCTTACATCAAAAAAAATCATTGAGGCCTTACCCAATACATCTGAAAATGATTAATTCCTCAGCTAGAACCATATCTGAAAATAGGAAAGGCCTCGGCTAAGTATATATCTGATTTGTCTCATGAGACCTACTAATGCATCGAGGAGCTATAGAAGAACCCAAAAATCACATAATAAGTCTAATTAATTAATCATATAAACGGGTATAAACATAAAAAACATATAAAAATTAAATTTAAATAACTTTCCCCAAATGTATACATAATAACTATCCATTATGAGTAGTATAGTAAATGGTATAAAGATAGAACATCCATTGTCAAAATCTTTGTAATCCATTTAATAACATATAGAAGATGAAAGTAATAAGATATTAATCTTAATAATGTATAAAATTAAATATGTTTGTTTAATTATATGAAAATACTCTAATAAAATCATTGAGAAATTCTTGAGAAAAATACCACCTTTACATTACAAAGAAGATTTCTTTTAGATTTTTTTTATTTTTCATAATTGTTTATATAAAACCATTAATGAAAAATTATAATTCTTAATAAAAAAACTTGTGATTTTAGAAAAATAATGGTTTCCTAAAAATATATTATGGATGGTACTTGAAAATGGGTAAGAAATTGAGACGTTTCCTTTAATCGGGCCTGTGTATCGTGAAGAATTGAAAAAGGGATCCTTATAAAACAAGTATTTTCACACAAAAAAATGACCTAATTATAATACATGATTTTTAAAAATATAATCATAATTAATAATTATTATATAAAATAAATGAATAATTACATTGGTGTATAGAGGATGAATATGTAACCTGAATGAAAATGAATGTTCGGGAAGAAAACCCTTACCTTATGTCCGAATGTGTTCTACAGTTGACCCTAATATACTAGATAATAAAATTAAATCAATTAATTAATTAATTCATAACCTTATATATATTTATTTTATTTATTATAATTTTATTAAGTTCATTTATGATCTTTTGGATGATTTATAAGATACAATTTTATTGCTCGGGAGCGTTCGTTTCCTTGGTTTTCATGATTGCTATACCTATATATGAGTATGGAAGTTCATGTGGAATGATTATAATTATCCAGAATTGAATTTATATGATATTAATAAACATACATAATTTTAAATGGTTATATATATCATTTTTTATATTTTATGGGGATAGATAATTATATAAGACATTTAGTTATCATCGTTTAAATTATTACAACTGTTCTGGATCATAACGAAGTCATTTTGTTTTATAATTAAGTATTATGAAAATATTTTTCTTTAAGAATAAAATAAATTTTGTAACAAATTTATTATAGACTATTTTAAACTTAATAATGGTTTCATTACCATCCTTTAAGGAGAAATTTAAGAACGAAAATTCATCATCCATGAAGGTTGTCAATTGGTCCATCACAGATGATGATTTTGTTTTTAAAATTAAAGAGATATTGAAAGGTGTTTGATTAATAATATTCCATTAACATGATATCATTATAATATATAAATTATAATATAGTTATTATTATCATTTGGACAGATAAGGCGAGGATAGAATAATAAAAGAAAAGAACTTGAAAAGAAATTAAAAGGAAAAGGAAGAGGATTATAGTTCTTTGATACTACTCCTTGAGAACCTATTAAAGGTGATTGGTTTTGGTATTTTTATGAGACTAAGAGCTCTTGATAATTGGGAGGAGGATAGGGTAGAATATTGTGTAGAAATATTACATGGGTCAAAGGCTTAAATGTGTGAGGATAAAAGGTGGTGAGGGGTGGTATTTATAGTGGAGGAGATGGATGATTTTTGTATATTTAATAAATTTGTTTATTATTTGGGCCCAAGACTATAATTTCTTTAGAATTATCATCAAATATATTAAACTAATTAAGGTATGTTTTATATTATGGTTCTTACATCAAATATGACTCAATTAATAGCGTGTTTAACTTATAATGTATTTATTCGGTAAATTACCATATTTTACTATTCAAAAAAATTCAAGTATTTTAGAAAAATACCAAAATATCACCCTAACCATCTTTTAATGCATATAATTAAAAAATGAACTCCATTTTATGAAAATAATTTTATAAATATGATAATTTTAATTTTTAATTAAAACCCTCATTTACTTTCAAAATACTGATTTTCAAAATTTTAAGTGATTTTATACCACTTTCAAAAACTTACTAATGTCTCATAAAATTATCCTAAAATCATAATACAATAGAATATTTATTTATAAATAAATTTTATGAAAAATAATTTTCTTTTTAATTATTTAATTAATTATAAAATTCTAGTTAAATATTTATGACTAACAGAAATATCAACAGTTAATTAATAATTTTTAATATGTTCATTTACTTATACAATGATATTTTTATATGATACTTTCATTTATAAGGTACCAAAATTTTATTTATAATTTCATAGATGGTGTTACTTTTAATTCTTCCTATTTACTAGTCATAATGGTCATATTACTATTCCTAAGGTCATGTTACTATTTCATCAAAATGGATTCCTAAACTTCTAGAAATAGCTATTATTTAATTAATTTTTTATTTTCAATGTTTTTATTGGGTTCTATATGTGATATATACTATATGAAATTAACATAAGAAGGTAAATCTCATTGATAGAATTTTGAGTTGTTAAATATACAAGGGCTCGACATGTCTCTATATACATCATCATTATCCTGGTTAGTGAAAGTGATGACTGTGTAGCATTTTGTAGGATCATTCTCTAAATGATACACCATGGTAGTAAAAACCTCAAATTCAAACTCTTGAGTTCTTGAAAAGGCCTCGATAAGTGTTTCCTGTAGGTCTTTGGATAACCTCAAAGCATCCTGATAGCTTCACTAAAACATGGGATAATTTCTTCAAGACATCATATTTCTAGTCTAAAGTTCAGCACATCCCAATATGGGGATGTTATTTTGCAAGTGCTTTGGGAACCTATGTTCCTAATGTAGACATGATGTCCCTCGGAATAAGATCTGAAGGTGTCTCTACTCTTGGTGGATTAGGTTGACTAGGACTTCCAACAAGTTGGGATTGATTAGGTGATGATATATCCTCTAATTGATGCTCCGAGATGATTATGTCAGTGTAGACCCTATCATGAGTGAGGTAACTTCATATATCTTTTTGATCGCACTAGTTATCTCTCCCATGAGTTTCGGCTGCGTAAACGGTTCAAACATGGGTGTAGTTAAAGTAGTGACTCCTGGAACGACCACAACTTCCTTTATATCCTCGATCATGATAGCCTCTTCCCCTAATTACCCAATCATGTATTAAAAAATTGGGTTCATAATCACACTCATCATCTGAGAAGGTATCCATTAAGTGAATAACATTAATGGATACAAATATCAACCCTTCTTCTGATGGAGATTCTGTCTGATGGGTCAACTCTCATTGTACCATTTAGTGGTGTGGGGCCTGTGCTTTTTGTGACAGTAAGAATGAAGTCTGATAAAGATAAATACAAATTCAAAATTGGTATATTCTCATCATCCTGTGTTTTATTCTTTCTATTTTGGCCATTTTTTTATTTTTTGAGGACTGGCCTTTGGAGGAATATGATGTTGATGGAGTTGGTTGTGTTGTAGCAGAAATGGTCGAGCACACAATCAGTTGTTTCAACTTTTTTGTAGAATAACATGAGTCAATATGATTTTTGTTTTTATCATATAGCCACCAAGATTCTATTTACTCTTTCTCCTAACTTATTTCCTTTAATTTTCCTCATCTAGATTATTGTTAGAAACATACATGGCCTAAGCAGGTGAATTTTTCAGCTTCACATCCCAGAGTCAACCATCTTTTTAAAGATTTATTTGAAAATAAAAAATATATATATTTGGTGCCCCCAAATTTTATGGAATGGTAAATAGTTTATTAGATCTTCATCACCTTATTTATTAGGATTTTTGTGCTTTGGAAACTTAACTACGTTTTTTTCCAATGCTAAAATTATGTAGTCGTGGACTTGACTATTTCAGGAAGAATAGACCTTGTTTTTCATCTCTTCAATCTATTTCCACCTATACTCTCTATGATCATCCTGCTAAGTCATTCATTATTAATTACACTCAATAGGTGTCAATTCCTAATATGCTTGGTGATTTGAAGTAGGAGCAGTTATAGGGGCCTATTTTAGTAAAATAGTGGAAGCCTCTTCATTTCCTATTATCCCTCCTTGGGTCCATTTTATTACTCTAGACTTTAACTTAGTCTCTATAATAAAGTATTATACCTTTTGAGAAATTACATAAAGGTCATAAAACCCTCATTTATATTTCCTAGGAATCAATTGTGTGAGAAAATCATCATAAAGATTCATTATATAGATGGGAAACAGTAATTCTTGAGTGAGTGGTTGGTTTAAAAAGTTTTTCAATCCATTCCACTGAGCAATGAAATTTGAGACCCTTTAATTCTCCAATTTTTTAAATTTTTTTTAGATCTAAGACCATTTCCTTATATAGTGTTGAGATGAAATGGAGGAGTAATTTTTAATGGTGTTCTTACCTTATAGTGATTGACTGAGTCTACAAAATCATTTACCATACTAAGGTTGTCCCCTATAGTGATTGCACGAAACACCAGAGTTTCATAGCATCATGTTATTTAAGGGTACCTATCATGGTATTATAGTGTGAGATGAAATTCATCAAGTGTTTCTTCAAGTATCCTAATCCATTTAAAATTGGAAATGTAGGGTTCCCAAAATTTAGCAAGTGAAGAGTCAGATCTACCCATTCTGGGTAAGGCTTATTTTCTAGATGTATCAATATTCACCATTCTTCCATGGCATACAATCGATTAATTGGTGACTCAATAATGTTCATAAGAACTAGAAGAATTTCTAGTGGTTCCAAGACCTCAACAGGAGCAGCGGCTAGAGCCTAAATAGGAGTGGCAGCCTGTAGGTCCATTAGTGGTGGGAATGCTAATATTTGTCATGGGTAACCCATAGGGGCATGCCTCTAAAGATGTGCTTGATCCTACTCTAGTTGAACACACAATTAAGAGAATTATCAATCTTCTACTATGGGATTTAAATATATTGGTGGTGGGTATCCCATGTTGATCAGATGTTCGAACTCTAATTTAGTTTATGTGGAAAACCCTCTTTTTTGAGGTGCGCCAACTAGAAGTGCGAGTTAAGGATCTTCTTACAGAACGTATCTAGCAGGAAGGACACCTTGGAGTAGTTTTTCATTTACTCTTCTCAATTATTTCATCTATTACTCTTGTTGAGAAAATATTTCCTCATGTGAAAGGGTCTTAACCTCTTTAGGAAGAAGTTTAGGTACCATTTGACCCTTACCATTTTATTTCTTTTGAAGAGCTAATGATGGATTGTTCAAGGGAGTTCCCAAATTCAGAGAAATCCTGTAGTTTCAGATAAGTACACATTGTTCAACTATTTCTGTGTAGAATACATTATGAATAAGAACTTCCAATTCTAACTCATTTGAATTGGTCTTGTTCCCTATAGAATTTGTGAGGGTGGCACTGATGATTTTCACTGATGATAAATTCATTGCAGGCATCCTATCAGTGTATTTTTAAGATTGTATTCTTTTACACCCTTCAAGATCTCGTTTCCCCTCCTTTTCTAATTCCTTGGAAACTATTTAATGGACAGTAATCTGAAGGTAATATCTATATAGTTCTGTCATGTTTTTTACAAGTGAATGTACCAAATCAAAGAATGGGATGAACTAGGAGGATCCATTCTTCTAAATTTTTTATAATCAGAAGAATAATGATTCCCACTAAGGAGAGGGTTGTTGGGGTAAAAAATCACATATCCCTGCGGTCTATGGATTTTATTTTTCCTCTTTCAAAATCCTTTGGGATTGTTTTATTGACCTTGAGGGTTGGGTTGAAAGATCCTTTATCCTTATGGGATGAGGTTTCTCATGAACCACCATGGATATTTTTAACATGGATTCCCTTATAATTCTATGGAGTTTTTTACAAATATGGGTGGGGTTCATCATTAATCACACTTAAATATTATTTTTCCAAATACTATTTCCTTATTTTTGATATTTGGTTATCTGATGATGGATTTCCCTAATATGGGGGGCTTTCTCAATATCCTCAGATTCTGAACACAAGAGTCTCTCAATATCCTTCTCTCTTCTGGATCAATATTAGTGAGAGTTAGTTGGGAACTATTTTTTGTTAATCATGTATTATTTATTGAATTACTTCCTTTTTAAGTCATATTGAAGATATAACATTACACTCTACAACCTTTGGTGGGATTTGATGGTTAGGGAGTGTGGAGAAATGTAACACTCCATGATCACCCCATCCTCTGATAAAAATAATAAATGGGAAATTTGTGATCAATTATCACAATCCCATTAATGCGTAGAGTCTTGTGTGTAAAAGGGTTCCTATCTATTTCTTGATATTTAGATTTTGTGAATATAGGAGAGCCACTAAGTAAATTTTGTGTTAAAACGCTTCTATTAACTTGATTTTACTTTGATATTTTTCATAGGGTAATTCATTTTCTATCATCTAAAGAAGAGTTTTCCATATATTTATGCAGATTTCGAGCACATAATCTTCTAACAATGCCTCTGTAATATTGTATTGAGGGGTGGAAAAAGGCCATAACATGACTTCTATGTCATATTTACTTAGATGTTTCCTCATGTTTAGTATGTATTCTCAATCCTTCTTCATATCCTTATCTAACCAGTCATATCAAAGTGGGCGTTTACCTACTATTTTATCATAGTTGGTGATACAGGTAGGGATTTACTCTGTTTCACTGGATGGTTAGTGGCCTAAGGTTGGTTCAGAGAATGAACATCACCTTGGGGTGTCTTCTAGTTGATAAATGATTTCACCTTTCAATGAAAAGGCATTATACATGACTATCCTTGTATTCTCAAGTTACTCACGGTAGGAGGGCTTTCTCATCACTACATCGTGAAGGGGAGGACCATTTTTATGGTGAGAAACACTAATGAAGAGAGAACTTTCACAGTGAATTCCATCATGGGTAGTACCGCCATGATCGATTATAGTAAAGGGAAGGGACTATTTCTCCTTGATCTTCTAGCCATGTAGAGGCTATTGTGGCTCACATTCATAGATAGCCTCTTGAGATCGATTGGACTGTGGTCATGAAGCAAGACTTCTTGATGAAATGTTTGAGGCAGACCTTTGGAATTAATACTACTTCCCCCATTATTTGGTAACATGAGGGTAGGATCTGAAGTGGTGATAGATAGGAGTCTTAGGGATTTAATAACTACAAAATTAATCAAATCCAGATCATAGATCAGTTCTTGGTTTTCAAATCATGTTTGATAATGCTTCTTCATGGATGCCTTTTTATGAGTGATTGGGGCCACTTACTGGGATAAGTGGTTATCATGGGTGGGTGTTTGTGTACTCATTGTCATTCAAATTTAGATAGGACAATTAACTCCAGCTGGAGTGGATTTATATTCCTGATCCGATTGTCCGTATAGTATGGGGGAGTTTTCTCTATGACCCTTCCAAATTGGAGCAGAGGTGTGTGTCTGCTCTAGGGTGACATGATGATGAGATCCCACTCCCCTTTGTGGGGAAATATTTGTGTTTCCATCCCTCAAGCATTATTTCATCATTGTTATGATATATTAGAAATCATTTATGATGTGGTCAAGGATTTTCATCTTCCATTTCACTATTTATAGGATATGCTTAGTGACTTCAGCGGTCAGAATGGGGATATATTCCCATTATGTATCTAGAGTAGGTTTATATTCCTGCTCATATTCTTTATTTCCTACCATTGGAAATAGATAGTACTTGTTTATAGAGGAAAAGATTTTATCCTTCCCCCTACTCATCATCAGGGATTTATGACTGACTTATCCTGGTACTACCAGATGAAAATGGTGGAAGGCTTGGTAAATGAGGTAGGTGTGTGAGATTTATTGAAATTTCCCATCATATATATTTAGCAGGATTCTTTGAGTGAAACTAGGTTGCCTTTTTTGGGTATAGCTAGGTGTGTATTCCTAATTTCAGTGTTTCATCATATTTAAATGGCCTACTTTTGTAGATTCTTCCAAACAAGACTGGTCACAGGCTGAATTAAGGTGGGTGGTTATATGTGATCTCTCACAATTTTCCACCAAATTGGGTATTTTCGATTATATAGAAGGGAGAGGGGTGTGGCCCTACTCCCTGGTGACCGGTTACTACCCCCAGTAGGCCATATTGCATGCCCGAGTCTGAAGGACCTGGTCCAGACAGTTGAGGAAAGCACCCTGATCATGTTGAGGTATTACTACCCCACAACATTGGTGGTGAAGACTGTTGGAAGGGTCCCTTGAGAAGGACCTTTGTGTCTTATAGATGAGGTTTTATGTGGCATCTTGATCCACCTCAATGAAGTAAGGGAGGAATAGGTTGTTTTGTTCTAAGGACTGACTCCTAAAATGATTGAAGATGGTGGTTGGTGTTGTTTACACTAAGACCACTGGTCATTGCTGAACAGACGACCGATGTGAATTTGTGAGCTAGATGTCTTATTGGGTGGCCTCTAGGGTCTAGATTGTACCGTTCTGAAGGTACTCTTAAACCAATTTTAGACCCAATGTTGAAAATTCCAGGTTGCAGATCGCATCCTCCACATAGACAAAGTCCCGACCGGAGCAGTAACAATGGTATGCATTGGTGAAATCTAGAGAAATGTCATTGGATTGAGGGGGTTCTAAAAAGAGTGATTTGATATATAAAAAACACAAACAAGAAAACTTCAAAAAATAATTATCTCATTTTAATAAACACATGAATGATTTATTTTATTGTCTGACCCTCTTTTATCAAGTGAGAGGGGGTCTGACAGGTGGGTGACACTATCATCATGGCTAAGGATTCACATCAGGTTCACTATTTTTTGTTCCCCTTATAAATATGTTTGACTCAGGAATAATTATTTCTAAATAGTTTCCAATGGGTTTTTTCATGTAACTAAAAACACTTAATGGTTATATATCCATATGGACTACTTCCAAAGGAAGGAAATCAATAGGTATTTTTTCAAATGATTCTTAAGACCTCACATTGTTCGAGAGGATGGGAGGTCAGTATCCACACACCGTTTTGGGGGGAATTATTTCCTAATTTGGGACTCTCTTATGTATTTAATATATGCTCATGATCCCTTTACTAATTCCTAAGTATGATGTGGGTTACCCTTGAATTAAAAATAAATTATTATCATGTATGGAGCTTGGAATCATCTATATATATCTGAGGTTCTTCATCAATGGGGACATCTATTTTTATCTGAGGTACTCCATCAATCCTATCCTCTTATGCACTACTTAGATATTATTTGGTCATTATTATAATGATTATGGTTTTCTAGCCACTCAATGGGGTTCTCTATAGTGTAACTTCATCTAGGGAGACATGGATTTTTTTGATGTTGGGATTAAACCCATAGATGGGATTTCTACGCATCCTTATGAAAGGAATAAGAATCCACATAGTTTAGTGCTACTTATTGGGAACATCATACCTTTTAAGGTCATGTGATGAGGACCTAACCATACAGTCTAACATCATGTGGCTAGGACAACTATATGGAAGGTTCCTAGTCAAAGATTAGTGTGGGACTTATACTAAGGAAGATTGGGGAACCTAAAAGGGATATGGATTCCCAAGTTTAATTAGACCTTACTAAGAATGTGGATCAAAGAAAATTGGGTGAATTGGGTGCTAGGTTTGGTCCTTATGGAGGCTTCTTATATATCCTATTTGGATAGGAATCAAATCCCACATAGTTCGGTCATAATTTTCCATGGCTATATAGGACCCTCAGATTTGTCTCATAGAGGAGTATGACCCTTTTAAAGGATTATGTTTGGGGATTAACCCTAAATAGGATGGTCTATGATTTGGTGGATTTGATTGGTGATTACTCCTAAGAAGTATTCCCATTGAGCTCAGGTGTTATGTAGGTTTCCTATATATTCCAGTTATAGTAGGAATCATAGTTCTCAAAGTTCAATATTTCAATGCTTCAACACTGAGATTGACTTGATGAATGAGATTTATTATTGGGGCTTACTCTTGAGGATTGTGACCATTTATTGGTTGGGTCTTACACTTCTAATGAGGCTTGTTGAGTAATATAGTTGGGTATTACTCTGAATAAGGATGTCCAAGGACTAGTGTGATTGGGGATTATTGTTGAGGAGGATGCCCATTTATGGGTTGGGATCATGTGGATGTCATGACCAACATAAAACTCTAAGATCATGTGATCCATGTTTGGTGTGAGAAACAAATGGGAATGGAAGATCTATTAAACCAAATAATTTTATTTTCCTTGAGTTTAGATACATGTCCTTGAGGATTCATGTTGAGGGAGAACTCTAAAGGAATGTGAGAGGAATATTCAAAGGATGATTATCTACCAAAATATGCATATGAATATTTTCATGTTTTGATCAAGGATATCCCATGTGTCCACATTATCCAATATGATTCATGCTTAAATGTGATGGACAAGATCAAGTTGAAGATCTAGTAATCCATATTTCTCCTCCTTAGAAGAGGCCAAGGGTAAGGGAGAAGGAGGATAGGGATCTGGTGCCCATCCCCTCTCTAAACTACTATCCAAGGGGACAAAAAGGAGAAATATTGTAACCTAATGTAATAAATTATAGGGGATTACTCACTGAGGGATATCCTAAAATTGGTTTCATAGAAATTGAGGATCATATCCTTCTATATTGAATGGAAAAGAAAGTGTAATGCTCACCCTCTTTACTGGGTACTGTAGGCTCAAGGTCTTAGAGATAACAAGGTTAGGACATGGTTCTAACCCTGGTATCTATTACTGGGAACTACCTATCATAGTTCCCAAGGGCATAGTCATCATGACCTTGGGAATATAAATCCACACACACCCTGAGACATGCAGGACTGCCTTTTACCATTTCTTTGAAAGTTCAGAGGCCTCGGTGGAGGTTTAAAATTAGTCTCTTTCAGATAAGGGATATATAGGAAGAGGAGTCCTACTATTACAGTCATGGAAAAGGACTCTAATGGGGTCTCACACAGGTCTGGTTTAGAGGGAATAGGTGCCTCAAGCAAGGCATCGAAGGAATTGGAAGTGATTTGAACAGGGGGCATAGGCCTATTCGAACTGGGTGTTCCTTGAAAAATGGACCTCCTAGGAAAAAATATTGGGAAAGGCTTTAACCTAGGAACCATGGGTCTCATCAGGTGTCCCTATAAGGGTATCATGAAGGTCCCTTATTAAGAAAATAGGTCTCGCATTAGTGGTTCTCACTAGGGTAGAATATGTACTTGTCTAGTTATCTTGTGTTTTAGACCAGAAAGGGACTTGGATTTCACTTATCCTACTTAATTGTCTCTTATATCATTTTTTGGAGAGCTTCATGGAGAATTTTTAGAGACATGGGTGAAGGGTCTTCCCAACCAGAGCTTAGGTACTTCTTCTGATTTTTTAGTTGTGCAAATGAGGAGCCCAAGGGTCTAATTTATACAAAAATAGGGGACCCTAGTTGAAGGAGGTTTTCGATGAAGGTTCCTCATGTAGGTTCTTGGTGAATTTTTCTCATTAAATGGTGTCCTTACATTTTGTTTTGTGCATGGGGGTGATGTGCGAGCCTTCTAATGCGCAGGGGTGTGCATGTTCAGGTCAACTTCAGAAAGTCCATTGGATCCTCCTTGGGTATCTTTGATGTTTTATCATTATTAAGTTATGATTCAAAATATTTTCACTCCACTTAACAAAAAGGAGTGTCAATGTAGTCACTAAAGGAAAAAAATTACATCTCCCATCAACTACTAGTGCTAAATATTCTCTAATTCACATACCAATCTTGTTTAACCATACATTTATTCTATATTTGGTCTTAATTTATATAATTACTACTATTTGTATTAAACTTCCACATAGTCTTTTCTAATATTCATGATTTCTAAAAATATAATATTTTAAAAATTCTTCTAGGAATGAAAATTTATTTCTTTTTCAAACCCACTATCAAAAAAAAATTAGAAAAATGTTTTCTAAAAAATTCTATCAATATCCTTTACCTTATCATTACATTTCTCAGTTATTAATGGATATGATGGAAAAAATTCATTCAGTCCCCATTGAATATTTTCATCCATGATCAACATTGATTACAATGAGGTAAAAAACTTTGGTGTTCAAGAAGGAGGTCATTCATATGATGTTTCAAACTAACTATGTATATACCTTATTCATAAATGGGATATCATAACCTTCATTAAATGTTGTACTTAGACAAATTTCCATAGTATGTAAAGTAATATATCATACTAAAAAACCTGGAAGTTAATGTAAATTCTTCTATGTTGTGGGAATCATAAACCAAAACTCATATAGCCCAAAATAATTTTAAATATTAAATAAGTGGATCCAAATAAATATCACTTTCATTATCAAGATATTTTTCCCTGAAATAAGAAAAAATAATATAATTTATTTTTGATTAATATATAACCATGGTTGTAAATTATTATTTACCATCAAAATCATCCATGTGGTGTTAGTTATACTTTGTACACCATGGGGATTTGTTCTGTCTATTGATAAATAAAGATGAAATTCCCATGAAACATTCCCATATTTGAGATACTCACTATGAATTTTCTTCTATTAATGATAATCTGTTAGGTGTTGAAGTTTACCATTTTTAATTATTCAATTTTTGTGAGATATCGATAGAATTACAATATCCAAATTTTCATATAGTTATTGAAAACTAGGATTGTTTGGAAAGTACTAATCATCTTTTGAATGAATTGATTCATTTTTCTAATATGAAGACTAATTTCAATTGAGTCTTATAATATAGATTCTTACACTTTTCAAAAAAATATGAAATTATTTTCTAATAAAATTAATTATTCACATCATATAAAAATATAAAATAGAATTCAATTAGATTTTTATGTTGTAAAAGAATGATAATTATTATCCAATAACATAACATTTATTAAAGAACATAACTTTGTGAAACTAGAGTCACTTCATCTATTGTCCGCTTCCAGGTTATATAGTTATGATACCATTTATTATGTTATATATTTTTCATAACTAACATACAATATTCTCTATACGCATTTCATCAATATCTCAATCATTTTCGAAAAATAACTATGTTTATCTTTAACTACCATATTTGTTTACTTAATATGAGATTCATTATTGTATGCATTTGTATCAATATTAGATGGTTTAGAAAATTTACTTCCATTCCACCCACTAGATATGTTTACTTATTAACCATTTTTTATAACATTTAAAACTCAGAACAATTTCATAATAGATCATGTATTCTTTCAATGTAACAAAACCAATTTGATTTGAAAAATGAAATTGTAGAAATAAGCACATAAATTGAGAATGTTATTTTTCATGAGTCATTGTAAATTTGAATAACTCTTTGGAATAATCCTCTTACTATCTATTAATGTTATTATCATCCATCAATTTTCAATTAATTTCTATCCTATTTTATTCCAAGTAATTTTAACCCAAATATCACACCAGATTCAATAACCTAATCCTATCATGGCCACCCATATTTTATTTTTAATATAATAGATAATATATAGGACCCAAATTTTGGAATGAAAGACCCATTTGGATGATCTAGATCTTGAAAATTATACTACTTAAAAGGAATATAACACCTATAATTTTAATGTGTTTTAAATATCACCATATTCTCTAATTTGTTCCTCTGTTGTATGTATGATTCTAACAATTTATTTTTGTATCTTAATCTTTCCACCAAATTACTATGTTCAAAACATAATAACATATAACACTTTATACAACTCAGGATTTCTGTCACTTAACCAAAGATAAAATTTAATTATATCCAAACATATCCAAATGCATCCCATGTACAAGGTTCATAAAACACTTTCATGTAATGTCTTAAAATCATATAAAACCAAAATCCATACATGAGTAAATATGGTGTGATAGTGATCTAATACTTACTTTTATATATAGATCTTAATCCCTAAAGATAGTGACAAGTCAATAAAAAAATCCCACTATCTATAGATCAATACTCAAGAGAGAACTCATTTTCAATACAATACTAACATATCATATGTATAAATTACAATAAAACTTCTCTTTTAGGTTCCTCACAAATAAAAAATCATATTCCTGGCTGAACATAACTAAATCATATGTCTTACCTATATTGTAAATCATTATATTAATGTTATGGTATTTATAATATGTGGATTAAAACTTTAAACAAAAGAATACTTCCATTCATAATATAAATATTTAATGATTTAAAAAAACAAAGAATAAAATAAATAAATATTCAATTCATCAATTTAGAGATGGGATAAAAATTTCACAAATAAAAAAACATGAAAAATTCACATTTACTTTAATATGAAATCTTTCATATTATTAAATTACATATAATTTAATATGAACCCCTTAATATTCAAAATATATGATATTTAGAAAAACTTTTATAATCATATAATAATTTCAGATTACATAAACATTTTACATAAAAAATACCATATATTTCATTTTATTTAAACCTTGTTTAAATCCAACAAATTTTTTGGCATGTTTTAAATAAATGTAAAAATAACAACATTAAATATGAAAATTTCATATTTTTATCTATGGGTATTTTAATAATTAATATTAACTCTACAAAAAATAAAAAATTTATAATTTACATGCACTTTATAAATAATCGATATAAATCTATTTTAAACATATATCAGATCTACTAAATATTTTTTGGTGTGGTTTAACGTCTACTTTATATTTTTCATGTGCATGTCCTTGGAAATGTTTTTGGTGATTTTGATAAAAAAAAATTATTAAAAACATAGTTCCATGAGTATTTTTTATATAAACCATGCCATGATTTTTTCCAAATTAAAAAACATAGATATTTGGCCATGTTGTTTTCCCTTAGGAGATGTTATTTCAAGTAGAACCTCTAAAATTTGAGCTTCTAAAACCATGATGTGTTTTACTCCATTGAATTATTATTTTCTTATATATATATCATTATAATTAAATGCATAACTGCTTTTAACAAAATTTCCATTGTTATGGAAGAACTCTATTATCCTATTTTATCATCCAATTAAGATTCAGTCAAAATGAGATAGAAGTTGTTATGATACCACTAAAGGGTTTGGGGATAACTCTTATATAATAGTAAAGTAAATTAACCTAAAAACCCAATATTCTAAAAAATTTATCTATTCATTTTTATTGAATAAATTTATATTAAACCAAAATCCTTACCCTTGTTCAATGTGGTTTGTAAATATCTCTATGATACATACAAATTACAATCTCTTCTTAATTTTCTCATGGTTTTCCATGAATCTATCAATTCTTAAGAATAATTTCATTTAACCCATGGTTTTTTAAAACCTTATTTTAATGGATTTATGAAAAATGAGATCATCATATTGAAGGATATTAAATAGAATGAATGATTTATATCATCTCATGGTTTTTGTCTCATTTTATAATATTCAAATATGATAAATTAATACTTAACATTTTATAAAAGTTCATTATTTCATCATTCTAAACATTGACAATGTTTAAACTATGAAACAAGTAACAAACCATTTTTAACATTTGATCAACCATGATGAAATGTGAACCTCTTTAATGGTTTTATATTATGCAATAAAATATCCATCAGATATAAAATATCATTAAAAATAACTCAACAATGTTAAAAGTGATTATGATAGATTAAATGTAATAAAGTAGTTTAATCATGAATTATTATAAAATGCATATTATTCCATGCATAAAACCAAGACACAATAACCTTTAATAAATTTTTGTGTATACCATAATAAACTATGATATAGTTTATAGAGTAATATAATTGTTTATATTTGGTATATATTTCTATCATGTGCAATATTTATGAGTTATATGTCTCTATTAAAGATATCATGACCTAATGTGATGTTGTAGGACACTTCATTTCATAATTCATTACTCTCATAGGATTATCTCAAGTTAAGTGTATAATGTATTAGGTGAAATCATACATAATGTAACACTACATAATGGATATATAAAATATAATATTATTCCTTCTTGGTATGGTAATTTTGTGTTATCCATCATTTCCAAATATTTATAACCTTAATAGATGTTATTGAATGTTTTATTTCATTACTTGTTACACTTATAGAGATTTTAAATCATGAAAATGTGTGTCAGCAACCAATATCTCCTAATTTTAATGTGTTTGATAATAATTAATACTATATATATAAGAGATTATAAGAAATTAAATAACTCATAAATAATCTATTGAATATGTTTGGGTGGGCGGGTGCACACTCTCACTCACTATTTCAAATTCTTCTCTTGTATAAGTGGAGAAAATTCCTCACAAATACCACTCAAAGATGTATATATAATCGAAAAGGTTGTGATTACTAATTCTCATGCCCACAAGGGAAAAATTCATATTATAGGTAAGTTATACCCTCCCCTATTTCCTTAACTACACCTCTCATTTATGGGTATGTCTAGTCACCCTCATTGTATTACACATACTCCTAAATTATACCTTGTCAATTGGGGTGGTTTTGTTAATGGAAAATAAATAGAGGGGAGGTAGCTGGTGTTTGTGGAAAACATGGGTTACTAATATATGTATCACCTAGATATTTGATTAGAAACCATTTATATATTCACAAATACTTCCTATCAATTCAACATACTACTTATGTTGTTTTAGGTTTCTTGAGGATCTGAACCATCTGAACTTATCAGAGTCAATTGTATTTGCTAAAAAATATATAATGTTTTATTTAAATTAAATTTTATGTATTTCTACACTTCCTTTCTCCCCCATTTCACAAAAAAGTTATAATTTATTCTGATTTGATTCATCCAAGAATAAAAATATGGGTTCCTTGTGATATGAGAGGCACTCTAACTGTTAAAAAATAAACAAATCTAATCTTTTATTTTACTGAGCTTCTCCAATAATTTTGTCAACCAAATTTCATCATAAAAAGAAAGTGTAGCTGCCATGTATTCTTCCTCTGTCATGGATATAGACACGACCAATTGAAAATATAAAATCAAACTCACATATTATCAAGTATGAATAAAAACAAAACCATCATCATATTTCCATATATTAGAATCACTAGAAAAGATTGAATCAACATAAAAATTCATAATGAACTCTAATCCTTCCTAAAATGAGGTATCCTTGATACATCTCAGGATATTATTCACTGTACACCCAACCTCTCATCTTAGATTTTCTATGTACCAAAAACTATTTTCTTTTTTGTAAAATATATGGTCTAGTAAAAACCATAGAGAACATAAGACTTATTAATACTAATACATATAGAAATTGAGACATATACAACTTATCTACTTCTGTATAATGACTCTTCATAGAAATTAACTTTAAATTTAAAATAATTATAAGAGAGATATATAATGGATTAAAATATTACATGTTTAAACATTTCAAGACTTTTCCCAAGTAATTATTCAATGATAGAAAAATATTTTCCCTATTTATATCATAGTAAGCATGTATCCTAATAATCTTATTTTTTAGTCCCAAGTCCACAATTTGAAATACTCCAACCAACTGTGATCCTAAAACTATTATTTCATCCATATATAATAGAAAAATATAAAATTATTTTCATTTGAACCCCTAAAACATGTATAAGGATCTAAATGAATTTTTTTTAATCTAAACCTCATGATATAAGAATCAAAACACTTATCCCAAAAAATTATTGCCCGATTGAGATCATATATAGATTTATTCAACCTAAAATAAAAGTTATTATTTCCTTATTGTAAAAACACTTATTTCTAGTGAATAAAAATTTATTCATTAAGATCACAATATATTTTTTTTCTTAAAATTTAAATTCTCAAGATGTAAATTGTATGTAGCATATATTTTCATAACTATTTGAATAGTAATGATTCAAATAAAAAGAGAAAATAATTCATTCAAATAAATACCTTATTTCTAATGATATCCATTAACCACTAGTCTTGCATGAAATAATTCCACCCAGTTCAATTTATCTCACTATATTTGGTAAAACTATTTATTTATAATAGACTACCTTTTGCAGAGTAAAAGAATAAGATCCCAATACATGTTCTTATGTGGGGATTCAATATCCTCATACATTGTTTCCATCCATGAAGATACATGTTTTAACCAAAGACACTCATAGAGAGGGGTGAATAATGGTGTTAACTTTTTCACATGTATTTTAAAAATCATGTTACCACATTTGTAGGATATCATTAAACCATTCATAATTAATCACACAACCAATACAATTAAAAATTCATAAATTTGAAAAAATTTACAATACATTTACATAGTTTGTTGCTAAGGTCTATGTCTAAGGAGTAAACTCAATGTATAAATGTTCCAAAATGCACCAATATTCACCCGTTTTATGGATTTATATTTTGGTCACAATCAGTGTATGTCAGGATCATTACCTTTATAATTAAGTTCATGAAATAGTCTACCACCTCCCTAATAACACTTCTATGGAATCCTCTATTTCCAATACATATAATGTATGTATTCTCAGTTTTTAAACATATAGTTCACCTTCATTTTATCAAGCATGTATAATTTTTTTCATCATAACAGTTAAAATAGATACTCTAATATGTTAAAAAATATCAAGTAAAATAACCAGTGATAAGAATATAAGTTTTACACATAGATATTTCCTATCGTGGGAAATATATACATCACAAAATTCATTATTTATTTTACATTCAAGAAACCCCTTCACAATTTTCATCTCTTGGAACTCCTTTATAGTATCCCTTTAATATAATGTTCACACTTCTACCATTTACAAAAATCCTTCACGGTCTATGATTTATGAAACTCCTTTTTGGATCTATATTATATGTAATAAATTTTCAAATATTCCTTAAATATATTATTTGTTAATATAATGGGTTTTTTAGTGGAGTATTTATAGGAAAACATCCATGATACGATTCTCTAATTGTAAGATAATATCTATTCACTTAACATATCTCCATTTTTCAAAATTCTACCGTTATAGAAAATGAAATTCATCATCTTCCAATCATAAATGTCACCACATTTTCACCCTTTTAAAAATTTCCACCTTGTGTGTTTCGAAATATTCTTTATCATTATCTTCAAAAACATCATTCCCTCTAGGAAATTTCTTTGTGGATTCACAAAATCCATCTCAGGAAAAAGATATCATGAAAATCTTATTCTAAAAACTTTCCTTTACTATATATTTTTTCACTCAACTTATGTTAACTCCAAATTAATTATAAATATATCCATTTTATTTGAATTCAAAAGTAATTTATAAATATTTACACCCAAAAAATATTATACATCGTAGTATATCTTTTCATAAGACTCAATCTCTACAACTCATGTAAAAATCCCAATCACAAAAATGTTTTATATAGAACATCACCCTTTGTATTATAACTCTTAATTTATTTAGTTAGGGTAATCAAAATTTTGATTGAAAAAACAAAAAATACCCACTATCTTTATCATTAATGAAATATCATCCCATACTTCCCATATATATCTAGAGTATGAACTAAACTTTGTTAATCTGTAGCACAATAACCTTGGTTCCAAAATTCTTACCCTTCAGATTTTTTGGAAACCCAATGAGAATTTTAATTTTGTAATCATATGTTACCTATTACATATGTAAAGAGATTGTATCATTAATTACTCTAAGCCTACATGATAAATGATAGTTATAGAATATTAGAGTTAAAGAGAGTATCAAATTATTCATAGCATTCCTCATTCCAAAACTCTCCATGTCTTCAAGCTCATTCTAACTCCATTCATTAAGGATCATATCTCTCAATGTGTTTCATACCACGAAATCCCCCCATGATGAGATAATTCCACACTCAAAATAATTTCCTGGAAATAAAAAAATTCATCAAACCCTTTGACACTAGAATTATTCACCTCTATATACTCTATTTAAGTTTATTTATTTATTCTACTTTGATGATAAACCTATAAAAAATAACCTATAATTCAAAAAAACACCATTGGAATCATTATATTCAAATGAGAATATGGAATTTATCCAAAACTACTCAATCTAATTGAGGTGATTAAACCCTGAGGTTAAATCTATGTTTCTTATATTTTAGAGTGTCTAGTAGCTTAGTCATGTTGTTTTCCACTTATAGATTTTTTCCAACATGCTCTATTTTGATCAATCATGGCTCCATTTTTTCTTGGATAAAGTAATATTTGATCTTAATATGTTATCTATGAGAGTGTTTTATGAGATTTTTTATTTTGATCACATTCTTTTTATCAGAAAATATCCCCAAGGGACACTTCACTCCTTCACCAATATCTTTTAATTATTATATCATCCATATAAGATTATTTCATTACTTGATTACAGAGATATATTTTACATTTTCTAACCCAAAAGAGTACTATCTTACTTTTTACTCATCCATCCTACACATTTACTTCCAATTAATAATTCATCACCACTTATTAAAATTCAATCCACCATATCCCTAGGCCAATTACCACTATAAAATGGTGATAATTCATTATAATTTCCTAAATCCAAGAGAAATCCAAAATTTAGAAGACCTTGGATGTTCCCCAAGATTTATTTCAATATTTCAAGATGTTCCTCTTGGGGATTAGATTGAAAATGGTACACTAAACATGCGAGAAAAAAATATTCATCCAAGTTATAATCAAATATTTCAAGCTTTCAATTATACTTCTATACAAGGGAGGATCCATATAATTCCCACCCTCATGCTTGCCAATATTTTTTCTAACCAAAATTAGAGTTTATGTTTTTTGAATCATACATATCAAATTTCTTTAGAATTATTTTTTCAAAATATTCTTGTGGGACCAAAGTATATATATCTTCCTAAACCACATTCTTCCCTATAAAATAAGTTCTCCAAGTATAGAAATTTAAAATTTTGAACTCAATAGATTAACAAACTCTTCCACATACTTCTATTTTAGTTCCCAATTATATTATATCACTCATATAAACCAATGCCATAAATAGTTCTTACTTGGATGATATTAAATACATGTTTTAATCAACACCACACATTTATAAATCCCTATTTGTTAATTATGAATATATATGAGAGTTACATGATCATGGTACATGTTTTAGACTATACGTGGATTATTATAATATCCACACTTTAGTTTCATCATTTTCAATTAATAATCCCGTCATTTTTAAATTAAACCTCTTATTTTAGAACAACATTAAGAAGTAAGGTCTTTACATATATTGTATAAATCTTGAATCCTCTTTGAATATCTATTTACATAGAGATATAGATTGAGTCAAGTAAATACACTGGTGAACATTTTTATTTTACAATGAAAATTTTAATTTATAAATAACATTTGCATGTTATAAATTCCTCATTTTAGATCATATATTCATGATCATAGTATTTATTCATAAATATCCACTTTATTCAAATCAAAATGTGATGTTTAGGATTCTCCAAAAGTTTCCAAGTTTGATTCTTCTTGATTTTATCCAAATCTCAATTCATATATCCAACCCATGAATCAACATTTGAATCTTCTTACAAAAATTCTCATTCCACCATTAACAATAGAGTAGCATGCTCTAAAATCATTTCCCTTCACATTGGTGTTAGCATAATTCAATCCATAATTATATTCTAGCGATAAACATTTACCTCCATGTTTCTCCTTTGAGGGACACACTTACATTCTTCATCAATAATCTCCTCTTATACTTCATCATTGGGATATTAATCATTTGGGGAACTTTTATAAACTTTATGAATTGAATCAACTCCATCATATTCATCATATAATTCATTGAGTTTTGAACTTTGATAATTTTTAATATTTTTATCTTATATAACATTGACATCATTATACTACATAATTTTATTATACTTTTTATAGAATTTATAAGCATTAAAATTTTTTGAATATAATAAAAATACTCTTACATATCTTGTATCATTATACCTCTCTTGATTTCTATCTTCATTTTGGATATAAAAAACAATTATAAAAACTCTAAAATGTTCCAAATATAGTTTCATGAAATGCCACATTTCATAGGTTATCTTCTCCTCCCTTGGTCTTAGCAATACCCAGTTTTAAGTATACACTACAATTTGTAACCCCTCCTTCCAAGTATGATGAGACATGATAGTCTAGACAAGATTTTTTTTCTATATTGTTAAAAATAGATTTAATCATTTAATAACTTCATTATTATGAGGAGTTATCTCTAAATATACTTTATTATTAATGAAAATTTTTTAGGTAGTTTTCTACTTAAATATATTTTTATTTAATTTCCTCGATAGATGGGAAAAAAATTTATTATGAATTTAGTCTCATGTTTAACTCTATGATGATACCTATTATTATATTACATGACTTATATTATGCTATGTATGAACATAAAAAATCCATTATACTATATTCATTAATAAAAATAATGAAATACCTCTCTCTACATGTGTCAATTTTATTTATTGGATCTCAAATGTCTATGTAAACCAAATTAATTAAATTGGATTCCATTTTATTTTTCTATAGATAATAATTGTAAACCATATTTCCTCATATACATGAATCACATGTTTTTTCATAACACCTCTTCTAATTGAAAATATATAAAACATATTTTATCGAGGAAAATTTCTCCAAGCCCTATTGGTGAATATGGTATGGACTTTAATTCCACAAGTTGTTCCCCTCTTCAACTATTAGAAAACAAGTTTTTTCCTTTATATCCACATGTTATAGATTACCATTTCCCTAAAACCATTCATAAGATAGATCTAATACTTTCCTTTGATTAATCACACCTTTTGGTTAAATTTAAACTCAAGTACATAGTCATTGAGTTGAATAACACTCAAGAGGTTGTTCTTCAATTAACCCACATAGATAAATTATATATTCTTCAACTCATCATATATTAATAGATATTACCACTTCCATTGAAATTCAAAATAAAATTATTATAAAACCCATCATTTCATCTAATCCCCCATTCAATTTTTTTAAAAGGTTCATATTTCTGCCCATGTGGGATGAACACCCACTATCAAGGATGGGTGCTAATATTCTTTATAGCTTTGGGATAAAATTCATCTAGGTAAAACTTATCTATTTTCTTTTTTTACTTCTACTAAATACTCTATTGAGTTATGGTATAAAATGTACTCTCCCATTTCCCTTCATCATAGGTATTTTTGTCATACACACCTTCATATTCTAGAAAATAGTACTTTTTTCCGAATTGAATCATGTTGGGTTTTCTTGAATTCATTTTCCTTTGTATTTCATGGAGGTTATTTCCATGTTTACTTTATCAATAATTAATAGTTTTATGTACAAAATCAAAAATATGGAATGTAGGATATGATCTTATTCTTATTTGTAATCTTTTGAGTTCTTCTCTATTTGGATATATGATTACCTATTCAAAATAGGATATATTATGGCCAAGATAGCCACAAATTTGAAACTTCATAAAATGAAATTATTTTCACTTTTTCCCTCTTGATGTCTCTATACTTTTAATAGATCCTCACAATCTCATTACACTATAAGGAAAATAATAATTCATAGTGGTTTTTTTTAGAAATCATAGCGATCATTATAACCTCTTTATTTTCCTCAGTTATTAAATAATTAGAGGTAGTTTTTTTATGTTAAGGGTGGTTCTATAAAACTAATGACCATCAGTTTTTTTTGTGATGGTTTTATACCATCGCTAAAATGAATGTTGTGGTTTTTTTATGAAAAATTATAGTCAATATTTCAACTATTAAAACTACCATAAAAAAGATACACTGTGGTTTTTTTATTATTTTCTTACATAGAGGAATTTATAACCACAATTAAAAAATATTGATGATTTAGAATCAGTTTTCAGTTTTATTTCATTGAATGGAGATAATTATAACCATCACTTATAATTTATTAATGTTTTTTAAAATTAGTGGTGGTAAATTTTCCATTAATTTTAATGAAAATACATAGAAATGATATACTTTAAATATGACACCCTCTACTATATAAAAAATTTGATATATCTATAATATATATAATTCAATAATTATAATACTAAATTGAAACATAAAAAATAAAACATTTAAAAAATTAACATATCATCTAAATATATAATAGATTATTCAAGTGTTTCATTAGCATCATATATAACTTTCAATCAAAAATAAAACTGATTCATAGATAGACCCAACATCAAAACTTCTCTCCTATGTCATGTTAGTAACCTGTAAATGATACATACTCTTGAATTTCATGTCATTTAGTAGATTCTACTGCATTTGGTACCAACATCAACTAAAATTTATAATAAAAATTAGTCTTAATTAGATAGTTCATAAAAAATATTTATAAAAAAATTATAATAATATTAAAATATTAAAATAAATTTAACAGATTTAGTATCACTATATTCTATCCTATTAGGGTCATATTTTTTATTGTAATTCCTCAATTCACATCCTATAATAACATACCTAATTTTTTATCCATCACTACATACTACTCATCTCGGGTTAATAACCATGTCTTTTGATCCTATATTACGATATCAATAACCGAGGTTTTATTTTATGACTCTAAGGGATTGATACTGGTATCCTTATTTAAACCTATATGATGGGGTGTCATAGTGAATGAAGATAATAACCTCCCAATAAATCATGATGGGGATAATCTAAACCCAACCCTTGAACATGACCAGCTTGCTCCATGACAAAAAATTGTGCAATAGCATAATTCTAGGAGACTGATGCTGATTGTAAAGGATTTTAAGATTAAAAAAATACTTCTATAAGAAAAATAAACTTTGATATAGATTTTTTACACTAATGTTTTCACCAAGATCATTTACACAATTTCCATCAACTTTCATGTTCACACCGAACCACAACTCAGTTAGAGTAGCCTCAAAATCAACCTCTTTTTCCTATATAGTCAAATAATAAAGTGATAATGATAGAAATAATATTACATAAAATGGAAAAATATACATTTAATATATATATAGAAAATTACGTAATTAAAACTTCTTCTCAAAACTTTTTTAGAATCACTTTTGAGAGGGGTGACCTTTTTCTTCTTGTATTATGAGGGTTTTTAGAAGATTCCTAACAAAAAATGTTAATATATATAAAAATGAATTTTTTTAATAAATTAATATCAATTTTTAGAATGATGTAAAATACCATTTCTGAATTAGAAAAATAAATATCCAAAAATTACTTCCATAGATCTCGTGGTATCCTATTGGGTACTTTTTCATAAATTTTATGATAACTCAAGGAGGTGTCCTTGAACTCACACCACAACCTATACATAAAGCCCATAAACTTTTTCCCCATACTTTTAGATGCCCCTTAACATAAAACCATGTCATGCACTTCAAAATAAAAAATCATATACATAATATATATGAAAAAATAATTAGACAAATATTTTATTGGAATATTAGATAAAACACTATAAATATAAATTTTGACTTACATTAAATTTCTTTTATAAAAATAACATTATTATAATTTATAGGTATGTGCCTCCATTAAAGATAAGTGATGTAATGGGATGTCATCTTATAGGATAATTCTCCCAATATCTTCCCACATAAACCTCTAAAATAATATATAAGTACCAAAAACATGTTAAATGGCACAAATAATTTAAAATTTATCAAGATCCATACATATGATATATATATATGTGTGTGTGTGTGTGTTTGTTTCTATATTTTTACTATTTCAATATATTTGATAAATATATTCAACAATTAATATATAAATGAAGTATATTTTTTGAAATTGACAATTACATACCAATAATGGTGACCCTATAGTACCCTCATGATGGTAACTATGGAACCATAGTAATAGTCGACAAATTCTCCTCATATACTCCATATGATGCCTCTAACATCCCCAGGGAAGAAGGTGATTCGATTTATGCTTGGATAATACCTAATGAATATAATAGCACATCAAATGATATCAAATGATGCAAATGTGAGAAAAAACGAAAATAGAGATCATACATGATGCAGGTGGGAGTGTATTAGATGGTTCATCCAACATCATATGAGCTATGGATAATCATCCTAAATCCCTAAATAATTTTTTTCTCAACATTATTATATCCAACAAGAATATAAATCAATTTAGAACATGATATACATTATTAAATAGTTTATAACATGTTATTAAACCAACTAAAACATGTTTATATAAAATATAAAATTATAGATTCATTTAATATTTCCTCTCTTAAATGTAGTCAAAATATACATACATAATTTCAAATATATTTAATATTATAATATATGTATGTAATTTGTTGAAAATATTCATACAAAGTCCTAATTATTTCAATATATAAATAATTATTTCACCAATATATTATATAAAATTTCTAACATGTTTTTTGATTAAGGGGGAAATCTAATTAATATTTCAGTAAAAATAAAATTCAATAATGTTTTTTTGAAAAATATAGGTTTTTAATCAATGAATTTCATAGCCTATAAACCAAAGGTTTCATCCCTATTATATCCAACATAAAATTAATTATGACCATAATATTGGTTCTCCCATCCTTATATGGTAATTTTGATGACTACATTTGTCTATACAATGATTCAAAATTAAAATAATATAATATCAAAAATAGATTTAATATTAAGAAAAAATGGTCATAAAAAATTTGTATTGCATTCAGAGATTATAAATTAAAAAAAAGTTATACACATATTTTAATATATGTACACTAAATAAAAATTACTTTTTAATCATAAATTATATTACATACACAGATTATAATTTTAAAAACATTGGTCATAACAAATTATTATTCCTTATGAGAGGGTATTAAATCATCGGAGGTTCATCATAGAAGAAATATTTCAAGGATTAGAGGAGGCATCAAAGGATTGTAATGAGGATGTTGTCTAGGGAGGAGTCACCAGAGGGTAACAAAAAGATGATGTCGGTGAGGGGAAGAGGTGATGGAGTCTCACCGTGAGGAGGCCATATAGGGAGGAGTCTCTATAGGTCAGAACTTGTTGAAGGGGACGAATATCCATAGGGGAGGAGTCACCAAAGGGGAGGACACACTTAAGGGGAAGGGTCACTGGAGGGGAGGATTCACTATGAGAGAGGGATAAGGTTAGGGAATCTTATGAGGGAGGAGGAAGAGTTTGAGATATATTGATATGTGGTTTCTATTAGTGGATATTTTTAAAATCTCATCACTAAATGTAAATTTGGTGGATGTTCCTTAAAAACTTTCACTAATAATTAATTTGTGGTGGTAAGATTTTACTTGCCACTAATAAATTATCAGATATTATACTTTTGATGATTCATAGTGGTTTCATTAAATCACCACAAATAATCCACTTCCAATATGTAAATTTCTTTTAGTTCTAACCATAAATGATTTAGGATTATCTCAATCCCTTTGTCTTTCTATGATCAAATATATAATTTTATGTGTGTCTAGTGCCTTAGTGTTATCGCTAAAATCACTGACATTCTGTTTCCCTTTGTTCTTATGTATTATTATTCTAAATTTTTTTGAATCAACTTTATAGTTGTCTCTATTTGACCCATTTAAATTGGTATTATTTAATTTATAAATTTCTTAGTTCCATTAAAGCCTCCCTTTCCATTTATAATAATTTTTTATTTGAGAACTTCTCAAAGTGAAACTTCTTCTTTGAATCTCTTTATTTTTTTATAGATTAAAATTTTATTGTTAAATTTAACAACATTTTATTCAAGTGATTATAACTTATTTTTATACTTTTTTAGACTATAATTAAATTCATTAGATTAATGAATAAACCTAGGTAAAACATCAACAAGTATTATATTCTATTCCCAATCACCTTGGGCTAGCGACTATCATTAGAGTATCAATGCTACCACTATGGGAATGGTTTCCCCATTTGAATCCAATATAACACAAAAAAGTATTTCCCAAAAAAAATAATTAATGATCCATTTATAGGTTAGATTCCCATATCAACAAATTATCCACCATAAAAGTATAAATCACGCTCATTGAAGTATAAGAAACAGTAGCATAGTAATAAGATATAAATAAATGATAAAATGTAACCAATGTAAGAAATTCCAATGTCACATGAATAATAATGATAATAAAAACATATCATAGATCAAATTATACAACAAACAACTATAAATTCAAAAATATAAAAATTTAGATGACCCCAAAGGTTAGACCAAGATAACTCCATTTAGCCCTTGGGCACTATCAATTAGTGTCGTGGATGATGAAATAAGCATCCAGAATCCTTAAATTGATATGTACCTCCTTTTCTTTTCATTGTATCAAAAAAATCAGGTAAATATGTTCCAAATGGAAAATGTATGGTGTGAGGAAAATCTAATAAGAATTCAAACATGAATATACCTACCACATTTTATAATTCAAACAAATAGATTTAGTTTGAAAACATTATTTTTAAAATATTTTCATTCATAACTACTTTATAAGTATATTGGTTTTTGTAAAACAACCCATTAATATGAGTGATATAGAAAATTTAATCTTAGAGTATAACTTAGGGTAGTAAGAGTTAACCAACTTGATCATAATCAAACAAAATATGGGAAAGAAACAACTGTATGTCATAATAATCTCAACATATATGTGCAACATGAGGTAGATCTTTCTAATGGGATCTAAGTGTCTATGAATCTCTCAAGGAACACTATCTATACTATGTGATCAGAAAAAAGTAATGTGTTTTGGTGCCTCTCAAAGCCTCACTAGAAATGATCCCCTGTTAACTCATGCATAAGTCTAGGGAAGCACCCGACCAATAACTACACACCCAAGGTCTCTGATGTGAATCTAATAATCATATACACAATAATCAATGAATCCCATTTTCATGAAATATCATTATAACCAAAATAATATTTCAAAAAATATTTTTAAAACCCATATAGAACCATGTTTCTCTAAATTTTATTTTCAAACACATTAAATGCATAAAAAGAGTTTTTTAAGAAGTTTGTGGAAAATAAAAATTTTCCAATTATAATGAAATGCACAAAAAATCTACTCATAACAACCCTCAATAATTGTTTTCTAACATTAATAATAAATAAAACCAAAGTAAAATACCCAAAAAACTAGGGTGTCCTAAAGGAAATTTCACGATATGTAGACACACCTACCTCAAAAAATGATGAAATATCATGACCTTCACAAAATAATTACAAGTATGGAGAAAAGGGATCTTTAAGAACCTAAAACCCAAGGTTTATAATAATAAAACCATCTAAACAATGGAGTTCAACCCTCCATGTCTATTAGATTTATAAATACAATAGAGGAAGGGAAGAACATGGATGAATCCAAATAAATGAGGGGAAAACTAAGAGGAACCAAAGCTTAACTTGAATAAATAACAATAATATGAAGAGTAATCATAAAACATTTAAGGGATGGGATAATACCATAGAAATAGGAGACCAGATAAAGTGGGGGTGTGGAAATATTTCATTTAAGGGGTATATAATTATGATTTCATTTATGTGAAATTTCAATTTTAAGAAAATAGGGCAGGCTTCATGGTTTGGCCTCAGAATTTTATAAACTATATGTGAACTATATGGGGATACCCTTATTGAAAAACTCTTATGAAATTTTACCTAGACACTCTCAAATGGTTCTGGAAGACCCCTCTCCCATTTAAATAGTTCAGTGCTCGACTACATCTTACTTTTCACCAACCGTACGTGCTAGCTAGTTGTCCCAAAAATTTATGTTTCCAAAACAGAACTCCTAGAAACCCCAAAGAAATTAAAATAAATTAAATTATGAAATAAAATACGTATCAATGTGTAGTACCCTTATATTTTAAAATAACACTATGCTCAATAGCATATACAACATCCAACATCGATATTTAATAAACTGCAAAATATTACTCATTTAGGATTGTTTCAACACAGCCATTGAATTGTATTTTATGAATATAATTAAAAAAATAGAAAATATGTATATAGTTTATGATAAATAAAAATTTATTGATAAATTATTATAAAGTAAGCACTCAATTTTTAGTAGTCATTTTATTCTTGAAAATATTTTTTATAGATTTTTATGAGAAAATATTATAATTAACTTATCTAAGTTTTTTAAAAAATATTTTATAAAAAAATAATATCATTTCTTAAAATAAACATATAAAAATTATCTTAGGTTAAATTTTTGGGATTTTTTTGAAAACATTGAATTTCCAGTGAATAATGAGAAATATTAGTTTTTATTGAAAACTGTATTTTTGTTTCAAGAATTTACAAAGAGACATTTTATTTAAAAATACTTTAAATATAAAACTATTTATATTATAAAATTTAATAATCTAATTAAGTTAATTAGAATCAATTTTATGGTTTAATTTATTATAAATAATTTTTATACATAAAATGCATTTTTCTAAAAAGCTATTTTTAATTTCTATTTCTGCTTTTCTCTTAAATTAATTTATTGAACTTATTGAAATCAAATCTCAAAAAATTAATTCCATATTTATAAATAGGAGGACCAAATTTGAAAAATATCAGCCTTTTATTTTTTTTCATTATGAATAGTAAACATGGTAAATTTTAATTACCATGATAAAGGTAAAATGGGTTAATTAAGGGTAATACTAATGTGATAAGGCTTCAAAATCATTAAAAAATTCATTATTTCATTTTATGATTCTATTTCATTTATAATCATCTAAATTTAAAAATATGTCCATTTTTCATTAACTTTTATTTTGACCTTTATAGTATTTGTGTAAAATATAAATTAAAAAATGTCACTTTATTTTAATATCTATAATATTTTGTAATAGGGAAAAAACCACTTATGTTTAGTTATAAATTTTTAATTTAATTTTTAATTAATTTTTTATCATGGTAACTTATTTTTAATATTTATTTATGAAATAATTACTTTAAATGCCTATGAAATACTGACATAGTGTTTGTGTAAGCAGTAAAAAAATCAAGTAAATGATTTTAAAAACTCTAAAAGTATTATTTTTTAGATAATTTTAATTTTTACCATTAAATTTTTAAAATATATATAACATATTATATTTTTTGAATGTTTAGTTCATAATTCAATTAATGAAGAGTTTTTTAAAATTCAAATTATGCCAATAGTTCTTAAAATGATATTAATATTTTTATGTTAAATATATTTTATTATATTATTTAAAAATCATAATTTTTTTAAATATGATAATTGGGATTATGAAAATTAAAATATTTCTTCAATTAGATAATTATTATCCAATTCATACCTTATATTTAATATTATATTCCTTTAATATTAAAAAATATATTACAACGACTAAGATTAAAATTGTTTAACCAAGTGGTTAAACTGAGATAAAATGTTTAAAATGTATTTTAAACCTATAAATAATTTATTTTATTATTTTATTGAGACTATATCATAATTATATTAAAATAAATTACATTTTTTAATCATTTTACATGATTTAAACATATATTATATTATAATATTTCTCGTATTTTCAAAAATGACATTAATGATATTTTATAATAAATAGTATTTAATTAAATGATTTAAAATTAATAAAAATATTACCTTTGTACAAGTGAATATTTTATGGTTAATAATGTTAACCATAGTACATTTATATGTAACTTTTCCTTTTATAGTAACATTCTTGAACCCTAAAAAGTAAAAAACCTTGATATCGTGGAAATTGTAAGAAGGGTTAATTGAATGTTAAAACTAAGAGATTTGGGTAAAAAAATAACAAAATACTTCTCCATATTTTATTTTATAAGATGATTAATACTATTAAACATATTATATTCTAAATATTTTAAATTGGAGTAAAGTTTTCATGAAAATAAATTTATGTTAATTTTATACTTTAAGTAATTCCAAGAGTTCCCCTCTCCTTACTTCTAAAAGGGAATCTCATATCCTTAATTATTCAATATGTTTGAGACATCCATACCGACCAAAATCTTCCCAATTATCTTATAAAATGGAACCTCCTATGTGCCCATAATAAGGGAACCTTCTATGTGCCCATAATAAGGAATCTAATTGAGGATAACTGAAGAATAGGTAATCATTTTACCCATTAGATTTCAATTTGTATCTTATTCTACCACCTATAATTAAATTATACCTAATATAAAATAATTAATTCATTATATTAGATATAATTAATTTTTAGGATTTTGGAACAAATATAATATACCTTTTTCTCAACTATTGGAAAATGATAATGTCGCTCATGTGTACATGTGGATTGCCATCTCCTAGAAGCAATGTTATTATTTTTTCATTTACACTTTTTATGGATGGTAATAACTAAAATTTTATTAAATATATAAGATATATATGATATAAAAATTATTCTATAAAGGATTATTATTATTTACCTTTATTTTATTTTATCCATCAAAAAGTGAAAATAACATTCATACGTACAAACAACTTAAGATCGCTTTAAACAATATAATTCATTTTTTATCACTATATTTTATAGATGACTATATATATATAATGGATATATATTATACTAATATTATGATTAAAATTTTTAAAATTATGGAACCATGATCAAAGTAAAAGTAACGGAACTTCTGAATAGAAACTTAAATAAAAAACAAAATAGTTAACACCATAAAACTATGATTTCAATAACGAGTTTTTAATAAATCAGAGTTAAAATAAAACAATTATAATATATATGAGACTATAATTATGTACATGGTTCTAGTATATATTTATAATAAATTTAGTTTCATTATATAATAGGTTATAGTGCTTTCAAATCATGTTGAACATGAGGAAAGGGTTTAAAGCCTCACTTTTATTTCTGTGAGACTTATCTTATATTCACCAATTGTTTCATTTTTGTTGTGTATATACTATATAGGAATATATTTTATGATTCCTTCATGAAAATTATTGGGATTTAAATATCCATATAATGTTCTATCTTTAATGATATTTTGATTTGGATATTACCAAATTAATAAGGTATTTATGTTACAATCTCATTGTTTGTCATGATTGTTTATGATTAAGTTACCAATGATGAAATTTTGTGGTCTAAATCTTAAGAATATCATTAATTTAATTTTTCTATGGTTATTTCATCAAAATATATGTTTTCATTTCATTTTCCCCACTTTAAGTAATCAAGAGACCAAAAAAATAATGGAAAACAACTTTATTTTTCTCTTTTGTCAAAAATATAATTTCTTCCATATCTATATTTTCTAAAAAAACAATATTGATTTTAAAAATATCATATAATTTTTTAAAATAAATTTTACCCATGTTTTAATTTTTAAAAAATGGTTTAAAATTAATTATCTTTTTGTTTTCTAACTGAGGTACTTTTCACTTTTTCCAAAAATATTGAATTAATCTTTATTTTAACATATACGTCCGGAATGAAATTTAAAACTTTCATAAAAATTTAGTGATTTGAAACTCCCATTAAAAATTTTAATTTTAATTTTAAAATAATTTTTTTCCATAATATTTTAGAAATTTTTATATTTTAAATAAGTGATTTCACAGATAAAAGGGTATCATAATGAATAAATATTCCAAGTGATATGTTAAAGGGTTTTTAATCTAAAAGGAAATAGTTTTATGTTACTTATGATTTAATGAGGATATAATCCAATGATACCTTCCATGTTCTTTATGTTTTAAGATTATGATAACAAGATGTTTATGAAACCTATTTATTTTCCAGGGGTTATGCTACAATGAAATGTTTAAATGTTTATAAAACCCATTTCCTTTCGATGAGTTGTGATATATGATAAAATATTTATGATCTTTTGTAACATATGTATGAATGTAATATGATTATGTGATAGGTTGTCTACTAATTATTTATCCCTGCAATACATTAGGTAAAGACCTATATCTCATTAGACAATAAGGACCGGAACAGGGAGTGAACCCATTTCATTAAGGGACTTTATAAAATATGATATTCTTGGGAGTGAACCTTGAATAAGGATAATATGGAATATGTATTTAACTCAATCAACTATTATAATAATGGTAGTGATCCTAGACTATGAGAATGATTTTTAATTATTATGTGTATCCCCTAAACATATGTCTTATGACAATGTTCTTCTCATATGGGTCATGTTCTATTATTACTTTATGATTCATGTCTTATAAACTACCAATATTTATTCCATTATTCAATATTATGATATATTATATTTTTAGTATAATTTTCAAATATTAATCGCTTGTTCTCATTTCCTTATGCTCATGTTATTTTTTTGATCATTGATATCTTTGTTTTTTACCCTTACTGGGAATATGATCTCACCCCTTCTTTTGTTTCCTTTCCCTAGGTAATGAAGAATGGTTTTAATTATGAAATATTTGAGAAGTGTGAAAAATATAAATAACATAGTGGGAGATATTTTATATCTCTTATGAAACAATTTTTTATGTATCCATGTTTCCAAAGACACTAAACCTATATAATTATGTAAAATATTATAATTTTATGTAATCAATATCCATATATTAAGATGTAATATCCATTTATGAAAAGTATGGGTCTCTATAGTTAGTATCAGAGAAAGGTTTAGTTAATATTTATAGATTATTATTATAAAAATTTGGTGAAAACATTGGGGATAAGTCTAAGTATAAGATAACATTCTAAGGTTTTGGTAAGAAAAATATTATTTTATTTTCCTAAAAATATATCTATATCTGGATACTTCAATTGGAAATGTTTTGGAAAAAACCTCAAAATGAGTTGTTCAAGTATATCTCAACCATAATTCTAGTGCACGGGGAGTTCACCCTTACTACTCACCAGGTTTTACACTCTTGAGAAATATTCCTATGTTACATTAAATTTTTGTTTTGAACTATTATAAATTATTTGAATAGATGATGACCAGAATGGACTAATTTAAACCTAATCTTTCATATATTAAAAATAATGTGTCATTATTTAGACATAATATTAATTATTTTTCATGATTTTATGATTCCTCTCCATGAATATTGTTCCCAACACTATATTTTTTAGTTTGAGTAAATGAATGGAACAATAATAATTCATGTTAACATTGAATGTGACACACAATGGAATGATTATCCTCATGAAAAACAAAATGAAATGGGAGATATAATATTAAACCTTATGACTATTCATAATAATATATCTCATTATATGATTAAAAATATCAACTTGGGTTAATATCTTGACACACCCAAAAAGAGACATAAGTTATTTAATGAATACCAGGGAGGAAAGAAGATTTATATTTTTACTTGTCAAATATGAGGGAATAAGCACTCATGGAAATGTATCAAAGGAATGAGAAAATGTTTTATGTGTGGAAAATAAGGGAATAGAGAAATTAATTAACAAGGAAAAATGAAGAGTTCGATGGAAGGATATAAAGTTCGTACTAAGGTACCATTTATAGTACACTTTCCTATTAGTGGGGAACATGGACATTATCCAATTAAATTACCTAATCAAAAGTTAACTTATAGAACAAGGAAGGACCTATGTTATTCCAATCATTGAAGTGAAATTATTTAACTGTTTATGTATTTGGATTCAAGAGTTATGTTTTATAAGTGTTATATAAATGATATTTTTGGTATAGGAATCCAGAATCCTCTATGTATTATTCCAAAATAGTTTTACATGAGTATTTGAAAATAAATTTAGTGATAAAGGATATCTTTGGGAGACACATGATTAAGGGACATATAACCTTTAATACATGCTTGAAGTTGAGATAACAGTGATTGGTTGGGATAAATAGATAATAAAGTAATTTGGATAGTATTTATGACCTTGTAATTGATTTGTGAGTTGATGACAAAGTTATTTATGTTGTATTTAGTGAATTTTACTATATTTTTGGGTTTACATAGTATATTTGAATGTTTTTAATAATTTATGTTTTCATTAAGGTTTTATATGATAGTATTGTTAGGTGACATTAAAATTTCATATGGTTTTTCAAAGAATACTCTATTGAGGTTTAAATAAATAATTGGTTTATTATGTGATTTTATTTAAAGTTAATCATGGTCTATTGGATAGTGGGATAATGATAATATTGATAGTTGAATAGTGATTCATTGAAAAGGAAATACTTTCTAAGATATTTGTGGTTAAGATGAGGATTCCCTTTTAGTTTAGTATATAAATTTAATTCAAGATATTTTATGAATTTCACTATATTATAATACTATATAGATATTTATCATGTTAATTAATGATATTTTGGTATAAGTTTAATTGGGTTTAGGTATATATAACCCTTAGGTTTAACATGTGATTTATCATGAAAGATTATTTGGGAAGAATATAATTAAATGTTTGGGGATGTAAGATGAAATTTATGAGATCACATTTGATGTTAAAAGATTCCTTAATTAAAAGTTTATTGAGGAAATTTAGTAGGTGGGTTTATTTATTTATGTAATGCTCTAATTTGAACCTTTGGTGTTATTGTAGAAATTTTGGAGTATAATGTATTATTTATTCACATGATTCTTTATAGATTTTTAATATTATCTTACCATGTGCTAACCATTTTTGATTTTTTAATTTTTAAATAGATGTGTAAGATATTTTTATTAATATTTTGTTTATGTGATCCATTAGAAGTTGATTTTTGGGGTTCTTTCATGAAAATTCATCTTGAATACTCGTCATTTGGAGAAATATTGTTATTTTGTGGCCACTATAACATATCCATTGAATAGAAAGGTATGAATAAAAGTAACTTAATTATAAAATATTTTTCAATTCTATATTAAATAAATATTTATTTATTAATTCTTAGGAAATAACCACTCAATTTTGAGTGATGTCATTTTATTCTGAAAAATATTTTTATTGATTTTTATGATTGAATATAATAGTTATTATTTTTAAATTTTAATTTTTTTGATAAAAATAATATCATTTTTTAAATAATCATATCTATACTAACTTTGGGTTAATTTTTGGGATTTTTCTAAAAATATTGATTTTCTATTGAATAGTGAAAAATACTGATTTCTATTTGAAATTGTATTTTTGTTTCAAGAATTTAAAAAGTAAAACCTTATTTTAAAATGGATTAAAATTAAATTTTTATTTTATTATATTATTATTAATACAGTTAATTTCATTAAAATCAATCTTATATTTGAATTTGGTATAAAAAAATAATACATTAGAATACATTTTTATGAAAAATAGTTTTTCATTACATTTGTTTATCTTAAATTAATTTATTACCATTCTAAAAATTAAATATTTAAAAATGGATTCCATATTTGGAATCTGGGTTTCCAAATTTTTTAAATAGGCTCCTTTTATTTTTGGAAATTATGAATAGTAACCACAATAAATTTCTATTACCACGTTGAAGGTAAAATATGTTAATTATGGTAAAACTTATGTGGTAAGGCTTAAAATACATTGAAAACATTATTTTATTTCATTTTATGGGTTTAATTTATCCATAATCATCCAAAATATGGACATATGACCTTTTTCCATTTAACTTTGACTTTGAACAGTATAATATTTAAGTAAAATATAATGTCAAAAATATCACTTTCTTGCTTTTAATATCGATAATATTTTGTGACAAAGATAAAAATAACTTATGTTTGGTTATAAATTTTTTTTAAGTATTAATTAATTTCTTTATTACAATAATTTTTTTTATTTCCTAGTGATTAAATAATTACCTTAAATGCTTATGCAATGTAGACATCGTGCTTATGCAAGAAGTAAAAAATAAAGTAAATGATTTTAAAAAATCCAAATGTAATATTTATTAGTAAAGATAATTTAACTCTATAAGTTTTGAGGAATTATTATTTTTAAAAAAAATAACTTTCTTTGATATCTTGTGTTACATGAAACACTATTTTAAGCTTACAGTACACACAACATTGGGTTATCTTGTGTTACACATGATAACTTTTTTTAACAAAATAACGATATATTATTAATATAGTTATTTAAATGTGAAAATTATAACCTAGAAATAATAATTAGTGATATAAATAGTAATAAATAATTTTAAAATATTAATTATAATGTTTCTACATAAATTAAACATGATGTTATTATTGATGTTTTATGATATTTTGGAACACATAAATGTTGTTTTCATTATTAGATGTATAATACCTATATCTCCCTCCAATACATTGGGTAATGATTAATGTTCTATAAGCTCAAATGGAATACATGAGGTTATCCCAAGCCCTAAATATGGTATATTAGAGGTCTTCCCAAGCCCAAAGTAGATACACCGGTGGTTAGCCCAAACCAAATATGTTATGAATTTTTTCATGGGTAACCATAACCTAATATTTTCTATGCTTATTTGTATGTCATAAATTTATGTCTTATGATAATTTTATGCTCTCATGGATCATTTTCTCCAATTCCATAATGACTCCTGTTTTATAAACAACTAATATTTATTCCATTACTCAGGATTATTATATTTCACATGTGTGTTATGGTTTTCAAATTCTATGCTCATGTTCTCATAACATTATGTTTATGTTATTCTTACATATATCCTATGTTTAACCATATTGAGCATCTGAGACCACCCTTTCATATGTTTCCCTTCCCTGTTTTATGAAAAAATTCATTACCTATAATATGTCTAAGAATGTTGAATGTTTTTTGGATCACAGTGGGAGATAATGTGGTTTACCTATGGAATAGTTGTTTGTCTTTACAAGTTTCAAAATACACAAAAATATAATGGACCTTAGGAATTTATTTGAATAATGTACTGAATATTCATAAAAATGAGGTAACATCTATGTAAGATAAACCTGGATCGCTATAGCTAGTATCATAGGATAGGTTTAGTTAACCTTTGGAAACACATATGATAATCCCTTAGTTATATCCCTATGTAAATGTATAAGGATAATTCTAAGGATGATTAAATGTATAAGAAAAAGTCATGGAATTTTTGTAAAGGATAGAACGAGTGGTTTACAAGAAATTGAATCCCTATCTGGATACTACAAGTGGATAAGGATATGTCATATAGTTACTTGGGGTAATAACTCCAAAAAATAGAACATCTATCTAGAATAAATTTTCACCTAGTTAATAATAATTGGCCTTGATGTACACCTATTTTATCACTCCTAGGGGATACACTTTAAAAATTCAAAAATTCTTAATAAACCATCATGAAGGATTTAAATAGATGATGACTATGAATGAATTAAGATAAAAAATGACATCACATAATAAAGAATTTTTCATGATATAGAAATGATATAATTTATTTTTTATGATTATGTGGTTCCCCATCATAATTATTGTATCTTACACTATGATTTTGGGATTTAGTCAATGGATGGATCCTAAAGGAACTGTGTTAATGCTGCGTGTGATAGAAAATTAAATGATTGACGTCATGTACAACCAAATGTTATGGGAGATAGAATGTAAAATATTGTTTCTTGGCTCACACAACTTTCTAAATCTATGAATCATGTTGGACTAACAAATGAAAAAATGAGGGTATGGCATTTTGTTGAGTCCTTAAAGAGGAAATGTCTAGATTCCTTCAGTAGAACTAAAGATCTAACATTTTTGGTGAAATGGATTAGTACCACTTAAAATATATTTTCTATTCTCTGATGTTTGGAATATAAAAAAAAGTCATTTTTTATGTCTACCATTTATATGTTTAAGTCGATTAATGGTGGACTCTTATCTAGAATATGACACGACAAGATGAAATTGACTCTCTGGATTGCGATGATTTCATGAACTTATTTTTCAATAATCACATTCCTTGTATTCTTCAAATGAAGATAGATAAGTATTTCCCTGAGATAAATAAAAAGGACCATTAATTTTTTGGAACCTATGAGGACACTTTTACAAGAAGTGTGAGGTATACTTTTGGTATTATAATCCAACCTAAAAGTATTGTTGATTGATTCTTAGGTAGATTAACACCAGGTCATAAAAGGGAGTTAGTCGTAAAATATTTCAGTAGCTATGAAGACATTGTTCAATCTAATATCATGGTAGAAATAGATTTTGGAGTTACATATCAATATAATTGTTTTTATAAGAAGAGATAAATTGAATATAATGAAAAATATAGGAACCATGGAGAGAAGAAGATAATCTTTCCTTTATTATCAATGTTTGGAAAACGCATAGAGGAAATTGACATAAGGGGACTAAAAACTTTTTTTATTGTGAAAGGTAAGGTCATCGAGGGAATGAATAATGAATTGATCAAGATAAGTTTTCTAATTATATGAATAATGATAAAGATCCATTGAATGAATCTCCCACACTCCAATGTTTCTAATGTATGGAGTTTTGGAATTATGTTAATAGGTTCCCAAATCTAAGAATTAATGGTAGAAATCAATGATAGAAACCTCTTAACCCCAAGGTAAAAGGAGAAATATCATGTTATAACTTTTTATGATGTGGTGAAATGTGAACTTTCCATCCACAATAGAATTTATAATTTATAATTTGACTTTGTATCTACCCATTCTTTCATATCTAAATAATTTTCAAAGGGTATCAAGATGCCACCAAAAAATTAGATGTATAATTAGTAGTAAAAAACTTTAATGTTACTATTATTGCATATCTAATATATGATTCCTCTCTATTTGAAATTTGCGGGAATTTAATTCCTACAAATCTTATCATTCTTTCACTTGTTTAATTTTATGTTATCTTCGCCATGGAGTAGATTTATTTACATTAATACCATATCAATTGTTGATTTAGGGAAGTTATATTTGATATTCCATACCAACTTATGATCCTCTATAAATGTCATGATAATTAAAAACATCTGATGGATATTAAATTCATTTTATGTGTCTTAATTACCATTCAAAAGGGGTATTCATCTCAAATGGTTAGAGAGAAACTTGAAATTTATGATATTTATATTGTGTGGGAATTTTTTTATGTATTTATAAAATATTTTATTATCCTTTTCTCAAAAAGTGATGTTGATTTATCAATATAACTCATACCTTGTTCCATGATAATTTTAAAGAATACCTATATAATGGCTCCAATTGAGTTGAAAGATTTGAAGAAACAACTCTAGGAAAACATTGACAAGGGGTTCATTCAGCCAATTGTTTTTATGTTTGGGTGAACTATTTATTTTTGTTAAAAATAAATATGGATTTATGAAACTCTAAATTGATTATCTAGAGCTAAAAAATATCATAATTAATTAAATTATCATCTTACCCATATTGATGTCTTATTTGATAAACTATGTGGAGATCAATTATTTTCCATGATTGAACTTCATTATGGATATCATAAATTGTGGGTCAAGAATGAGGATGTACCCAAGAAACATTCTATACAAGGTATTAACACTATTAATATATTGTAATTCCATTAGATGTTACTAATTCTCATACTATCTCTATAGATTTAATGAATATTTTCCTTAGAGATTATCATGATCAGTTTTTAGTAGTATTTATAGATGATATTTTTATCTATTCAAAGAGAAAGGAAGAGAATGAATACCACTTTATAATTGTACTAAATACCATAATTAAGGATAAAATATATGAAAATTTAAAAATTTGTTAATTTTTCATATAATAGGATTCATTTTGGGGTCATATAATCTCAAGAAAGGCTATATCGGTAGATCCGTCAAAGAAAGAGGATATTGAATATTGGCCTAGACTAACCAAAGTGACTATTATCCTTAGTTTCCTTGTTTTAGATATATATTTTCAATGGTTTTGGGAGAATTTATTATGACTATATAATCCTCTAACCAAGTTAACTTGTAAGGGTGCAAAGTTCCTCTGGAAGGATGAATGTGAAGAAAATTTTATGAAACTCAAAAGAATATCAGTCAACACACCTGTTATTACATTATGTTATAGTAGAGAAGGGTTTTTAAATTATAGTGATTCATAAAAGAAGGTTTTGGGATGTTTTATTGTGGAAAATTACATTTTTATAGCTTATGCCTCATGAAAATTGAAGGTTCCTGAGAAAATTACAAAACTCATGATTTGGAGTTAGCTGTTAAAATTTTTTCATTAAAGATATAGAAGAATTATATTTATGGAGAAATTTATTATATATATACTAATAATAAAAAATTAAAGTATATATTCACATAGAAGGAGTTTGATATTCACCAAATAATATGGTTATATCTAATTAAAAACTATGAATTCTAAATACATTACCTCTCTACAAAATCAAACAAGGTGGTCTATGATTTGATTCAAAAGGATCATGTTATCTTATCCATGATAAGGATTAAAAAATATCAAACATTTTGGAATTTCAAAAGGATAGAACTAAAAATCATAAAGGAAGTGTAAAAATATTATCTTTCTCAATTTAATGCTCGACCATTGATCCAAGTGAATATTAAAAAGGCACAAATGAAAGATGTAGAGCTACAAAAGAAGGTTAGAAATGTTCTTAAGTTTAACCTTTATCATGATAGAGTGATAAGATTAATGAACTATGTATGTGTTCCATCTATACCAAATTTGAAGGAGTTGTTAAAGGGAGTTCATAGTTATTCCTTATCTATTCATCCTAGAAGTACGAAGATGTACAAATATTTGGAAGAATAATTCTGTTTGGATGGAATAAAGAGAGATATCGTAGAGTTTTTATCTTTTTTCTTGGTATGTTACCAAGTTAAGGTTGAAAGAAAAAATTCCAAGGGGATGTTATATCCATTACACGTACTAGAATGGAAATGGGAAAACATCACTATATATTTTTTTCATTAGACTCCCCCAAACATCTAAAGGGTATAATGCTACATGAGTTATAGTTGACCACCTTAAGGAGTCATAACACTTCATTGTTATCATAGAATACTTCTCTCCGAATCTATTTTATAGGATATACATTAAGTAATTGGTTTATTTTCATGGAGTACCACATTTCATTGTGTCTGTTTAGGATCTAAGGTTTATCTTAATGTTTTGGTAAAGTCTTCAGTAAGATCTTGACACGGAGTTGAGTTTCAGAACTATGTATCATTATCAGATAGATGTTCTATCTAAGAGAAAAATTCAAACACTAGAGGATATTTTGATATCATGTTCTTTGGATTTCAAAGGTGTTTGGGATCAATACTTTCCTCTAGTTTAGTTTTCTTAAAACAATATATTTTACTCAAGAATTAAAATGGCTTCATATTAAGCCCAAGGTATATCAGTCTATTTAAAATTATTTATCGTATTGGGACCATAGATTATCACTTTTAACTTACACTAAACATATTTCAATTCTATGATGTGTTTTATGCATCTCTCTTTAGGAAGTACATACCCAACCCTTCAAATGTAGTATACTCAATGGTCATACCACTGGAGATACATCATTCTTATGAGAAACAACCTGTGGAGATATTGGATTATATAGATAATTTTATATGAAATAAGACCACCAACCTAGTCAATGTTTTATAGAAAACCCACTAGTTTGAGGAAGCAATGTGGGATCTTGAGGATATGATGAGGAATAATTATCCTCATTTTTTTGTATCAGAGAGAAAAAATTAAAGGGAAATATTAATTTTATGGGGGTAGAATGTAACACCCTAAGTTTTTAATAATTATTTTTAAAAATTAAATTAAATTTAGTTTTTAGCTTTCATTACACACAACACCAAGTTAATATTGTGCTACACGTAGCACTGGGTTAGCATGAATTATACATAAGATTGAGTTTTAACAAAACCATGAAACATTATTAAATTAGTTATTTAAACATGAATTTTATAACCTGTCAATTAAACATAACTATATTAATAGTAATAACTAATTTTTAAATATTAATTATATTGTTTTTACATTAATGAAGCATATTTATTAAAAAAGTACTTATTTTTTGTAAAGTCTTTACATGTTTTGAAAATACAATTTTCTCATTAAATGATTTTTATTTATTTTCTTGATTAATTTTTAACTCTATTTTATTTTTTTTGTTAAAATAAACTTTATTTTTGAAATTTTCATATAAAAATTCACTTAGGGTAAATTTTTTTCATTTTTCAAAAAAGTTACATTTTTTATGAAAATTAAAAAATAATTAGTTTTAATTGAAAAAATGCATTTTTAATTAATTTATTTAAAAAATTATATTTTATTTGAAATAATTTTTAGTTTAAAATTAGTTCATTTATAAATCCATTAATCTAATCTTTTTCACTGGAATCAATTTCATCTTAAATTTCTATATAAAATCTTTGTAAACTTTTGAACATTTTCTCTTCAAAAACCTTCTTTCTCGTCACGTTAATGGGATTAATTTTAAATTACAATTTTAAAATTATGTGTAATGTCTTTAGAAAAATAGATTAAATATTTTTAATAGTAATAATTTATATTATCTAGTAATTTAAATTTATTTTTTCACCAAAATAAATATAAAAAATAGAAAAAATTATTTGCCGCATTTAAGGTAAAAATGGGTTTATCGGGGGTCAAAATAAATAGATAAGGGTTATAAATGAAATAAAACTTGTAAAAAATCAATTTTATTAACATATTTTGAACTTATAGATTCTATTCTCAATAATACTAAAAGTGTAAGCTGTAATTAAAACAATTACAAATGAATATAAATAGAAAGAAGAAATAAAAGGATTCACTTTCTATTATAATAAGCAATGAAAAAGTAAAAGGTATTACAATTATTTTATCCAAAAGAGTAGATTATCATTTCACCTAGGATAATAGGCCTATCTCACCGCACCAGTAATCCCTCTATATGATGATCGGCATGTCTGTCTTGATATCCTCGCAATCCCTTGATTTTATAGGTAATCAGCACCTTTGTCTTTCAAACACTTGAAATCCCTTGATATGACGATCGATTTCATGGTACACCTATCCCCGTCATCCCTCAATCATAATTACCTAATTTAATGCACAAAGAAAATCAAAGGACTTATTGATATACAAAAAACCTAAGAATGAGACGTTCATGTTTTGTAATTTCAAGGCTTTGGCACGAAGCAAAGAGAAGTCACACATTATCTCTCAAGAACTTGGAAGAAGATGAAGTTCATAAAAATCATATCTCTTCTTCAAATGACCTCTTATTTATAGGCCCCAGGTTCCAATGGTCATATTTTCTCCAACGTGCATATTTCTCCAAAAAACTCGGAGGGACTTGGACACCTGTCATTGTAATGGTCATATTGAAACAGAAAACATGAAATCATTTTGATTAGTTTATAACTAACTCCACAACATAATTTTGGTTTAAAAAATAGGTATATTAAAATGATAACATGAGTACGATTGATATAGAACATGTTCTTTGATGAATGGATAAAAGCATGTATGTGATAAAAGTAAAACATGAATATGCAGTGTTTTGATATGATGTAAAGTGAGTGCAATGAAAAATGTGAATACGATTAACATAGACAGTATGATATATAAAGTAATCACGATATACATAGTCATTATGATAGAATAATTTAGTATGATAGACAAAATCATTATGATAGATAGAGTCATTACGATAAACAAAGTCATTATAATAGACATAGTCATTATGATAGACAGAGTCATTATGACAGACAGATTCATTACATTCAAAGTAATTATTTTATTTGATAAATGGGTATAAAGAGATTTGTGATTTCCAAAACAAAATACATAAAAGTCAAAATAATAATTTTTACTTAACAATCTCCCCCTTTTTGGAAAGAAAAAAACACAGAGTAAAACTAGAAAGAAATACTTATCTCCCCCTGAGTTATGAAAACTCTTCTGAATAGATAAATGAATACAACCAACTCCCCCTTAATTATATACTTTCTTAAGTATTGTATTCATAGATTTTAATTAATTTAGATGAATTACATATGAGTAAAACATTAAAAATTATCCTCTTTTGTGGAAATTTCTCACCATTTTTTATTTAAAAAAATAATGGGGTAGTCTTGAGTTTCCTAAAAAGTTTTGAGAGAAACAAAAAATTAAAACAATGGAGATACAACTATACAATTCATTGAATTTAAAAATTTATACAATTTTTAAAAGATAGACAATAAGAAGAAAAAAACATTCATTTGTTTTCTCTTTCTTTCTCTTTATTGATCAACTCATAAAGAACATTCTTCATCTTATTTATCTCTTTATTATCTTTTGAAATATAAATACCATGGGATTCGAGAATCTCTTGTTGGTCAAAAAAAAGTTAATCCTAGTTTTTTTATACTGTCTTCTTGAATTTTGATAACTTCTTCAAGAGTATCAATTATATGCTACATATTATTATTTTATTGAGTTAACAAAGTATTTTTTTCTTTAATAAAACTATATCATCTCTAAAAGATGAAGCCTTTGAAAAATATGACTAGAAATCCTTCATCCTTTCTTGAAACTGTTTTTCTGAAGGAATATCAAATCCATGGGTTTTTGAAACCTGATTCAATCTGTCAATATTTTCCTTTTCAAGATTATTAAAAGAAATTCCAGATCATTTGAAATTATCCTAAAGTCTTCAATTGATTCCTCATGTTCATTCATTGATCTTTTTATTTTTATGACTGTTTAGTCATCTTGTTGTAGTCCTTCTTATGAGTAATTAAACTGTCACCCAAAAAATTTTAGATTGACCTCTATTGTCATTAATCTCTTTCTGAGCTCTCTTACTGAACCAAATTTATTCCTTTGATTCTCTGTAATGAAATTAGTCTTTCCTTTTATTCTAGGAAAATAGTGAATATTCTTCTCAATTATTCTTAAAACATGAACAATGTAATCACTTTTCTTTAATTAAATTGTATGTTCTGAATCAGTATCATCATCATACAATTCAAGTTCATTGGATCGACTAGAGTCTTAAATGGGATATTTTCCCTTTGCTTTATTTTTTTCCTTTTGAAACATTTGTTCTTGTTTTTTATCTCTTTATTATTAAACTTTTTCACAGATGAAAATTACTTTATCACTTTGAGAACTTTGATCCCCTTTCTTGACTGGAGATGGAATTATTTCTGAATGGGTTTTTAAGGATTGAACTGGTGTTTGATCAGTATGAGGAATCTATTATTGTATTCATTCACTTTGTTTTTTAAGAGAATATTATTCTATACTATTCTTAGAAATTTGAAGATACTCCAAAATAAAGTCATCTTCCTCTTCTTCTCCTTCCTATTGTGAGGATAATTGGATAACATCTTGCACTATTTATTTCCCTTTTTCTTTCTCTGGAAAAGTTTGAACGATCCGTTCTTGTTGAACTTCTTATGTCAGTTGGGAACTTTCTAACTCAACACATTTTAGAATTTTAGAAACATCAAAATATTTATCTTTTCTTTTCAAAATATTTTTCTTCTTCTTCTCATTCTCTAGAGTATCATCTATTCTTATCTTTTCGGCTAGAGCTTCACCTAGATCATGACCAAATTTAGGATCACCTTTTTTTCTTTGTTCTTTTTCCTTTCTCCACTCATCCAAAACCTATTTAATCTATTTGGTTTTCTTCTTCGTCTTTGCAATGATTTGAAAATCTGAATTTTTAGAAGAAGCAACTGTTGGATACGGTTCTATTAGAATTGGTGCCGATTGATTTGTTGTCGATTGATTTGGTACCGATTCTGCTTCCATATCGTTGACAAATAGTTTTGATTATCCATAAAAAAACATACTATTTATTCAATGTATTCTTACTTATCCAAGAAGTATTCATCTCTTTAAATCCCCCTTTTAGAGTAATATTACAAAACATAAAACTTTCAATAATGAACATTGTGATAATAGATGGATACATTATAAGATGAGACTTGATCGCTCCAGACTTCACATTCATGATTGTTTCAAAAATTTAACCCATGAGATTTACCTTTCTCATGTTTACAAGATAATCTGGTATAAAAATTTCATAAACCTTAAGAGTTTCTCTATCCCCTTTCCTTGGAATTAAAAAACCTTGTATCCAAAGAACAACAAACTAGTTGTCTGGAGATATATGGACTACTTTCCTTTTCTCCTCATTTGTAAGAAATAATAATTTTCAGCTACTACCTTATTAAATGTAACAACATCCATAGGTAGTTTATGAGAAGGGCAAATAGAGTCACCTTTAGTGGGATCATTGACAAAATGTGATGCTTGTTTTATATACATTGAAAATTTTCTATCATACAGAACAAAGTTAATCAACATATTCTTGTCAAAAGAAAAAATATTGTATAATTTTCTAACCTATTCAACAAGAATCATATCTTTAGATATGGGTTTCTCAACACAAATATGTTCCTAGCCTTGGAATAAAATAATCATCTTGATTGTTGAGTCATAAATGTCAAAAAAATTCCAAGACACTAACCTTTAATTGAAGAAATCCTTCTCTGAGAAAGTCTTTGAAGACATATCGGAAGGAGTGTTGGATGAAGACTGAGACATAAATATGTTTTTCAAAATAAAATACCGTACCAATCCTTAAGAAGAGGAGCAGAGCTTTGCCGAGATATCTGAAGAAACAATATGGGTTTAAGTAGGATAGTTCTCTATTTATGGCCTTGGAATAAAATAATTCTCTTAATTTTTGAGTCATAACTATCAAAACAATTATAGGTGTGCCACTTAACTCACTTATAAAAGGCACCCCTTCCCCTCTCCCATTCACAAATTAAAAAACTTTTGTCCAGACTAATCCATGGAAAAATAAATTTCCAAAATCCCTCATCTCATCCTAGAAGCCTTATTTTGGATATAAATCCAACCTAGTTAGGATTTTTGGGAAAACCTTAGGAGGATAACCAAATAAGAGGTAACGTTCATCAATGTTCATTTTTGTTTAATTTATTCTTTCACCTACTTCAGTTATTATTATTCCATTATGATATAATAACCTCAATATATTCCATATAATGTTATTTTTTTATGTTAAGGGTATCAACTACAACCATCTCCACTTCCATCAAATGGGATATAAAATCATCATTTGTGTGTACAGCAGACTACCGCCTCACAAAACGATGTCATTTTTTTTCCATTACCACCTATAAAGGATTGAAATAATTATTTATTTATTATTTAAATTTGATACATATGATATTATTATAATGTTTTAATTATTATATTACACATAGCTTTATACTCTAAATTTTTTGGGAATATGATAATGTAACTCAAGTGTACCGAGTACTATCACCTCACGAAGCAATTTGATTTGTTAATTCTTTACACGGAAGGTAATAAGGATGGTATTAATAAAAATGTGTGATATATATTAAATAAATTTTTTTTAGTGATAATATATCATTAAAATTTCTTTATTTCAATATGATAATAAAATGGAAACAATATTCATGCGTACATATAGCCAATATTATCCTTCAATGGCGCATTTCATTTTATATCACTAAATTTAATGGATTACTATCAAAGCATTTATAATTAATATATATTATATTTATATAATTATTAAAATTATTGATACTATGAATTCATTTTCAAAGTAATAGGACCGAAAATAAAAAACCAAAATATATACAAAAAGAAAATCGATTATCACCTAAAATGTAACATTAACATTGAATTGAAAAACATATAATAACATTTCATAAAAAATAATATATTGTATGATATAAATATATATTTTTTAGTAATATATTTATGACAATCTTATATTTATTATAAAGGAGGTTTGAAAGTGTATGATGGATGTTAAGACTTAGGGTAAGGGATTTTTAATCTCTCCTTTACTTCTAGGAGAAAAATGAAAATTCACCACTCTTTTATATTATGTGGTGTATATACTTTTCCTTTTACATGTAATATAATTAATCCCATTATTTTAATTATATATAAAGTTTAATTTTTGTTGTTCTTTATTTAGGGTTATGATTCAAAATATTAATAAAGAGGTAAGGTATTTTTGTCTTAGTTTTCCTTATTTGTGACATATTAATATGTTATAAACCTATATTATTTTACAAGGTGTATATAAATCCCATTTTAAATATAATATCATGGATTTATTTATCCTTGTGATATTTTAAATTTTACTTAATGATATTCCTTTATGGTTATTACTTTTCAATGTAACCAAAGTGGTAAAGATTTAATGTTACAATCTCATAATTAATCATTATTGTTTATGATTATGTTTTTAGTGATAAAATATCATGATCAATATCTCAAGAAACTCATTAAAATTAGTCTCATATGGTTATTAAATATCTTTTTAAGCAATATTACTATTCGTACACTCTTTAGTACTTAAAATAATGATATTTTTGTTAAAAAAATATGACTTTATTTATTTCCTTAGATGGAAATCTGTTTTTCCCAAAACCATGTTTTATAAAAATGTATTCCAAAATGTTTTATTACTCTGCCATGATTTTTTAAAAAAATAAATTTTTACCCACAATTGACATTTTTCCAAAAAAATGAAAATAATCTTCATGTCATTTTCCAAACAATGAATATTTGACTTTTAAATAAAATGTAAAAGGAATATTTCTTTTAATATATATGGTATTATTTAAACTTCCCATCATCATGACCAATATTTTATTTGAATAATACTTTATAATTTTTAAGGTTATTTTAAAAGAAAAATATTTTTAAATATTTTTATTTTTTGAAAAGAGTTTTTCATAGTGAAAAGGATATTTCTCTCAAAAAATATTTAAATGTTTTTTAAAGCATCCTTTATAAATTTACAAGTTTATTTTCAAAGAGAATTATTTCTAAAGTGTTTTTTTTGTTTTAAAAATTTATTTTCAAAGCAAATTTATCTTCATCAAGAAAAATTCAAAGTGATTTATCTTTCAAAATAATTTTCCATATAAGATCTTCTCTATTGAAGTAACATATGATTTACTAGTGATATGAACCAAGGATTTCATTATTATTCTTTTTATTAATTGTTTAAATTGAAATGATATTTATGAAACCCATTTATCTTCCATGGGTTATACCATAAAAAATGATTATGAAACCCATTTATTTTCCATGGGTAATGCTGTAAAGAAATGATGAAATTATTATGAAACCAATATCTTTTCTATAGGTTATGATATGATGAAATGTTTATGAAACACATTTCATTTCATGGGTTATGATATGAATAAAGTTTTGTTATATTTTAGAACACATAAATATTGTTTTCAGTAAGTTATATATGGGATATATATCTCAATTATATGAATTAAGTAATGATTAATGTTATATAAGCTCAAAGGGTACTTGGGAGGTTATCCCAATCCTGAAAGAGGGTAAACGGGAGGTCATTCCACACCTGAAGCAGGTACATGGGTGGTTATCCATATAATAACATGTTATGAATGTCTTGGTGGGTAGCCTTGACATAATATTTTGTATGCTTATGTGTATTCCACAAATCTATGTATTATGCTAATTTTATAATCTTAGGTATCATGTTCTTTGATTGACTTATGATTCATGGCTTATAAACTTCAATTACTTATTCCATGACTCAAGATTATGATCTATGATATGTAAGGTATGAATTTAAAATGTTATTATTAGGTTCTCATACCCTTATTTTAATGTTATTATTACATAACTCCCTTGTTTACCCTTAATGAGAATCTAAGCTCACCCTTTCTTATGTTTCCCTTCCCTGGTTTATGAAAAAATTTATTATGTATGATATACCTAAGAAGGGTGATAGTTATGAAGATCAAGGTGATATATGATATAATTTAACTACAGACCATTTTTTTATTTCAAAGTTTCCGAATACACCAAACTATTATGGTCTAAAGTCATATGTTTGAGTAATGTAACGTATATTCATTAAAAAGTCCAATGCATAAATCTTGAAGATCATTAATCAAGGTAAGTACCAATCCGAGTGGGAAACTATTGATGGCTCTAAATATGGATATGACATGTCTTTTTATGATCTATTAATATCTTGTTTAATGGATGATGGAAAGCCCATATGTTTTACCCCTCCCACTTCGCTTGTACTTTTTATTTCATTTTAATAAATGGTTAGAAGCTTTGCTTCTGGATTGACTTGTTTAGTATATGTATGACCAAACTCGGTCACTATAGTCAATGTGTCCCAAAATAAAATAAAATAATATATATCACATATTATAAATGTGTGAAATTTTTATATTCAAATTACATTATCTTCATGTTATTTTCAAAAATAAATTATATTAATAGTTCTTAATATGACATTAATTGTATTTTATATTAAATATATTTTATTAAATTATTTAAAAATCAAAAAACTATTTAAATAGTAAAAGTAGGATGATAAATGGTTAAAAAATGTCATACAATTTCCATTTATGAGACAATTTTTACCTTATAATAAAAATTACAACCCTTTAATTTTTAAAAATCCATTTCCATAAATAAGATTAAATTTTGTTAACCAATGGGTTAAACAAAAGGATACGATTTAAAATGATATATAAACCAATAAATATTTGATAGGATGACAATATTATGACTATATATTACCTATATCTAAATCTATTTCATTTTTAATTCATTTTACATGAGTTAACCACATATTATATTATAATATTTCATGTACATTCAAAAATGACAATAATGATGTTTTTTAATAAAAAATTATTTTATTAGATGATTTAAAATTAAGAAAAATATTATCTTGATCAAAGTGAATTTTATATGGTTTATAATATCAACCATAGTCCATTTATGTTTCACTTTTCCTTTTATAGTAACTTTCATGACCCCTAAAGAGTAAACAAATTTGATATCACTGTAATTGTCAAAATGTTTAATATAGGGTTAAAAGTAATATATAAGGTTTAAAAAATAATTAAAACTTGTCAAAATTTTATTTTATGAAATTATTTAAACTCATACTCATATTATTTTTTAATTATATCAATTTGGATCCCTTTTTTCTTTAAAATTTGTTTATATTAATTTAAAACTTTATGTAACTCTGCAAGTTCCCCTCCCCTCACTTATAAAAGGATCCTCCTCACCTTCATTATTCACAATGTTTGAGACTTATAGCCTGACCAACCCATAATAAATTCTCTTATAGACTTCAATAGTCACTAATTAAAGGTTATGGTATAATAAAAATATCATTCAAAGGGTCTTTGAGAAGGACTCCAAAGGAGGCCTATCGAATAAGAGGTAATCATCTTACCCGAGCTCTTTCAATTTTTTTCTTGTACTACCTCATATAAATACATGGTATCCATTATAAAATAACAAATTAAAAATATTTTATATACTAAATTATTATTATTATGGAATGGGTATAATCCACCCTCTTCCAATCGGTTTGAAAATGAGAATATCGCATGTGCGTACGTGTGGATTACCACCTCCATGAAGTGATATAGTTCATTTTTTCATTTCTATTTTACATAGATGGTGAGAATGAAATATTTTATTAATATATAAGATATATATGATATAAAAATTATCCTATAAATGTTAATTATTATTTAATTTTTTTGTATTCCATCAGTCAAAAGTTGAAAACAGTGTTCAAGCGTACGTAAGATATACCGTCTCCATAAATAGTGTAATTCATTTTCCTATCTCTATATTTTATGTTTAACTATATATATATATATAATTAATATATAATATATTTATATCATTAATATAATTTATTATATTATTTAACAATGATTAACGTACACTGATCGGAACTACTAAACTAAAACTTCTTTTGAAAAATAAAATAGTTAACACCCAAAAAATGATGATTTTAATAAGGAGCTATTAATAAATGAGTGTTAAAATTTTATAAGTGAGACATATATGACACAATTAGTGTGTGAATTATTTTTTTATAAATTCTTAATTAATTTAAAATTATTATACAGAATTTTATTGAACTTTCAGAACAAGTCAAACTTGAGGTAAGGGTTTCTCGTCTCACTTTTTTTTTTGTGAGAATTATGCCACATCCAATACTTATTTCCATTATGTGGTTTATATGCTACCCATGAATGTATTTTATGATGATTTCATGAATATTTTGGGGATTTAAAAATCCATATGATATTCTCTCTATCATTATGTTTCAAAATGTTGATTACCAAAACACTAAGACATTTATATTGTAAACTCATTATTTATCTAGATTGTTTATGATTAAGTTTATAATGAATAAATTTTGTGATTTACCTATTAAGAATATGATGAAATTTATTATACTCTTGTTATTTCTTTATAATATATTTTTTCATTTCATTCTCTTCATTTTAAGTACTCAAGATATAGAAATAAAATTTTTATGTAAAAATGACTTTATTTGTCTCTTTGATCAAAAATATTTTTTCTTCCATATTCATGTTTTCTGAAATTGTTTCAATAATAATTTTATTATTCTAAAATTATTATTTAAATTTATTTTTATTGATGTTTTAATTTTTTAAAAAAAATTAATTAAAATGAATATTGCTGTCATTTTCCAAATATGGTATTTTTAATTTTTTTACTGAAAAAGTGAAAGGAGTATTTTTTTTAGTGTACATGGAATGAATGAAATACATCACAATAATGAATGCTCTATGATTTGAATATTCCTCTACAATCTTCCAAGGTTATTTTAAATGATACCTTTTCCATAATTTTTTTATAAATTTTTATATTTTAATGTAGTGATTTCAATGTTAGAAGTGTATTTTCATCGATAAATATTCCAAGTGATATTTTAAAATAATTTTCATCTAAGATAACATCATTTGATGTTACTTATGATTTAATAAGGATATGATACAATAATACCATCCTTATTATTTCCTTTAATGGTTTATTATTATGATGAAAACATTTGTGAAATCCATTTGTTTAATATGGGTTATGATATGAGGAAATGTTTACATGTTTATGAAACCCATTCCCTTTACATGTGTTATGAGACATGATTAATTATTTATGATATTATTTCAAAAATTTACGATTGGATTATTATTATTTGATGGGTGGTAATATGATTATATTTTAAGGACCCAAAAATTCCATGTAATTTTTTTCTTAAATACATAGGAATTTTACAAGTCCACAAAAATTTATGGCGCTTGATTCTGAGGCCCGGGGTGCCCAGAATCAATTTATAAAGTTTTGTTCAGGTACGTTTAGTAAATGTACAATCGGGTTTTTATAAATTTTGAACCGGTGCTCAGAATTAAAATATGAGGGCACCGTTGAACTCACAGTGCCGATATTCGCTTAATAAGACTTTTACCTCAACGACAGTTGGCTGAGAATGGAAGTTAGTTTTTGGGTTTTTAATTAAATAAAAATAAGTGTGTAGATTATTCATATTTTTGGTTGTTAAAACCTCCAAGAGGTGGTTAGAGGTTGGGGCCACCACACCATAACCTCCCATGAGAGGTTATGGTGGTGGGGGCCACCTGCACATAACCTCCCTTGGGAGGATATTTTCGGTGGGGGCCACCCGAGGATGAAATCCCTTGAACTCCCCATTTATGGAGCTACCACCCATTAAACCTCTTGAAGTCCCTTAATTAAATTGTGCCTACACACAAGAATTAATTAAGTGGAGCCCCCCTTTAATTAATTCACCATTTGAATTCAATCTAACCATTAAAATAATTTATAATCTATTATTTCATTTTTGGTTGGAAACATTATTTTGGTGGAATGGAGGAAGCGGGGAGCTAGGGAGAACCATCCTCACAACAAAGAACGCGAAGAATGTCGACGACGCTTCTTCATCGGTCTTCTACCCCGGACACTTTCTAACGCACGAGCTTGAAATTGGGAGTGCATGATGAACACAACAAATGAAGAATTGATGTTCTCTTTCCGAAACATCGTCAAGGAACAACAATATGAGGTAGTGAGATTTGAGATTGAATTTTGTTTTCGTTCTACGTCGTTCAATCTTGGGTATTGCTTGTCGTTTGATATTACCATAACGTGGAAGGCTCCGACCGCACGAACACTACCCGAACCTCCCCCTTCATTTTACCATGCTTGTTGATGATGGAAGTGGTGCAACGGTGTCGCCGGAAGAGTAGACCATGGTGGAGCAATGACAGCCGGTGATGGGCCGACCATGAAGAAACCGGCAGCGCAAGGCCGCGGGGTCGCCGGAAGGGCATGACACCGTCATGCCGCGCATAGGAGAAGGGGGTCGTGGCTAGGGAATGCCACAGTGGAAGGGCGTAGCACTGTCGCGCCGCACGGAAGGGGAGTTTCACAGATAGGGTGGGGCGCAGGGGAGGGGTGCGGTGCCGTCGTGTCGCGTGGAGGTGAAGAGGCCGCGGCCTGGACGGACCGCGGTGGAGAAGTAGGAGCGGCTGGCGAATGGCCGGCCACCGGCGGTGCAGAGCGGCTGGCCACTCGGCTATCCAGGAGGAGCGGGACCCTGCTGGGTCTCGTGTGACAAAAACCAGCACCACCTGACGTCGTTTCGGTCTGCACCCGAACAGTTCATCCGTTTGGGATTTCCAGGGGCGCGCGGTACCCCTTGGATGCAGCTTAGATGGAACCCCCCCCCCCCCCCCGCCGCAGGTTGTCGGGCCACCTCGGGTCGTGCCACCCCCTTGAACTGGGCCACCCTCGGACCGGGCCCCCTCGGGTCGGGCCGCCCCCTCGAGCCCGGCCACCCCCTCGAACCGAACCGCCCTCAGGCCGGGCCGCTCTCGGCCGGACCGCCCCATCCGGCCGGTCCGGCCACTCGGTCCAGGTCAGAACCATGGACCGTGTCGGGCCTGTGAGTTGGGTCGGACCCGCGGACCAGGTCGGACCTCAATCCGAACCTGTTTGACCCGAACACACCTTTTCACCCATAACTCGGGATACGGGCGTTCGATCGATGAACCGTCTGTGATGACAGAAATCTTACAGAAATATTGTTCTTTTGGAATACCCCACTTGAGGTTTGGATATAGTTGGGGTATGGTCGGGTTGGTTTGAACATAAACTCTAATCGGCCCCCCGGGACAGAAATGCCAATAACTCGCAGATCGGGCGTCCGATTGACGTGCCATCTTTTGAGTTGAGACCCCTATGACGAGGCATACCATTTGAGATACTTCTACTTGGGGCTTTGTGACATTTGGTGGATATACCTATAAATAATGGAGCAAATCCTCCCAGAGACGAGCGAGTAGAGTACAGAGACCTAGTAGCTGGCTGAGACCTGACGAATGATGACCTTTCGACTCGGAGTGTTTTGACTAGCCCAGTGGGAAGCGCCTCTATGTGACATAGTAGACCCAGAGTGGGGATCACCTATATTTGATCCGGAATACCCACGGTACTCGACAGGAGGAGTACCTCAGCTGGCTATGAGGGGTAGCGCCTCTTTGTGAGTGCAGCAGACCCACAGTGGGGAGCGTCTCTTTGTGGGCGCAACAGAACCATGATACTCGATAGGAGGAGTACTATAGCAGTCCAATGATAGTGGGAAGCACCTCTGTGTGATGCGGCAGGCCCACTATAATTTATATAGGAGGAGTACTCCATCAATTGAGGTTCCAACAGTATGATTGGGGAAGACACTAGATACCACCCCTTGAATAAAATCCTGGTTTGAGATGAGTTAGTAACTTTTGTGTTTACCTCACGATTGAGATGGATTACTTGATAACTTAGGTATATGTATGAAAATATACCTTAGTGAGTTTATCTATTGATTTAATGCTTGTGGTTTATCCTTGTTGGATTTTGGGATACCTTGAGGGTCTCGGGGTCCCTACTGAGTATCGTTATACTCACCCCTGCACGGGCCATGCCCGCACCACGTTTTGTTGGTTACAGATGACAAACAACACTGACTGAGGCTGAGAGTGGTAGGAATGGATGGTACCCGGAGGTGGACCACTTGGAGTGACAGTACACGAAGGAGACGGACGTATGTGGAGTGCTGAGGAGGCCATCTATACCTACCCTTCAGGTAGGAACCCCGGAGGATGACCCTATAGCTATTTTACCTTACTTTCAGTTGTACTTGCTTTTAGTTGTATTTTTACTTTATAGTTGGGCTTGTATTTCTGGCCCATTTTACTTTCCAACACTTCTTTTGTATATAGTTTTACTTAGTTTATTTATTCCAGTTGTGTACTCTGTTGTGTGTGTTTACTTTTTATAAAGGCAATTCCTTCCCATCCTAGGGATTTACGCCTTTGGTTCTAGTCTTCCTCCCCTGGCCTATGGAAGGTGGGATTGGGGTAGTCACGACACGAGTCCTAAGGACAGTTCGTGACAAATTGGTATCAGAGGACATGTTTTTACCGTAGAACTTAGGACTCTGATCATTCTTTTCTGTGAAGCAATAGTGTTAAGGGTACAAAGTGTGGTTTTCGGTTCATGGAGTCCAGTGTTGGTACAGGCGGCCGACGTATCCATACACTCGGACCCTAACTACTGATTTTTGACTTAGTGCACGAAAACACTGATTGCATGCATGTCTTTAAAATTTTTCTTAAGTCATATCAACCAGGTCAACTCACTAGGTATAATATTTTGACCGTGTCGCATCTGTTTATTTCAAGATGCCTCCCCATAGAGCCCCGAGATTCGTACGCTCTGATATCCCACCAAGAAATGAGGCCTCAGTGCAGGGCCCTTTATCAGCGGAGGCACCACTGGTACCACTTCCCATTGGGCCACCGATGCCACCAGCCCCAGCAGCAGACGATGCATGCTACTTGAGCGTGTTGAATGAGTTTCAATGCCAGAGGCCACCCAGGTTCTGGGGAGAGACGCACCCACATATGGCTGAGGATTGGCTGGAGGCTGTGGTGAGAGTCTTCAGGCTAGTAGGGACACCAACAGACTACATGGTGATCCTTGCTGCTAGCCTCCTTCAGGCAGCAGAAGGCAGATGGTGGAGCCTGATGCTCCAGGTCCATGATGAGGCGACAATACTTCGGACAGATTTGAAAGCCTATTCCAGGCAGAGTTTTTCCCAGCCACCCTTCATGCGGTGCGGATACAGGAGCTACTTGATCTACAGTAGGGAAATATGACAGTAGCACAGTACTCAGTGAGGTTCACCGAAATCTCACGCTACTCCATAGATATGGTGCGAGAACCACTCTTCAGGGGCCAAACCTTCTAGCAGGGGCTCAGGCGAGAGATCAGGGCATCAATGATCTATCTCAGCATCCCAACGCAGGTGGGGGTGTTAGAGAGAGCCCTTCTAGTATGGATTTTCCTTGCTGAGCAGTCACCAGCAGCGAGACCCACTATTATTCGACATGCAGTGGAGTCTTCTGTAGCTGGTAGTAGACAGATGACGCAGAGGTCCAAGAGGACCAGACCCATAGGTGGACGACCGCAGGACTCAGGATCTGTTGTGCGGGGAACCCGGGGCAGTGACTTACCTGCAAGGAGCAGGAAGTGTTACTCATGTGGTGGGAAAGGTCACTTGTCTTGTGACTATCTGACCCGTCGTTCATATGATCAGCAAATAGTTGAGGGACCTCCTAGGCAGAGGTAGAGGTTCGATATAATCAGTCCGCATGGAGGAGTCATATGTGGAAGAGGATTTGGACGTGTAGATGGCAGTGGACGATGATACGAGGTGTTAGCACCACCACCACCAGGAGGTCCACCCCAACCGCAGGGAGTGGGTAGACAGGGGAGAGCTCCGCTTCAGGCAACTGAGGCATACGACCAAGGCACTTCAAATATGATTTGAGGTACGATCTGTGTATACTCCACCTTAGCTATAGTTCTTATAGACATAGGATATCTTTGAAACTGCCCTCGTTCGGAGCTTGAAGATTCTAATGGAGCCATTGGCTCGATCCTTAAGGCCAGAGACTCCTATGAGTGTAGACTCGACGATTATGCACTGGTGTCGGCAGTGTGAGCTTACTCTAGGAGGCGAGAGCTTCGGCTGAGATCTCCTCGTAGCGGCGTCGAGGCCTTACGATGTCATCTAGGGTATGGAATGGTTATCTATAGTCCATGATTAGATTGACTATATTAGGCACAAAGTGAAATGTGTTCACACGAATGGGACCAGATTCACCTTCACCGGCAAGAAGGGAACCTTTGCAGCACATAACGGACTTACTTGAAGGAGGGTGCAACCGATCACTCACTAGTTGGCTTGCCTTACCCTCGAAGCAGTTGATGTGGAGAGTCCGAGTTATCCTGTAGTGGTGGACTAGTACACGAATGTTTTCCCTGACGATGTTCCAAGAATACCTCCTCGCAGAGAGGTGGAATTCTACATTGACATGTACCCCAGGACATCACCGATATCTACTCTAGCATATCGGATGGCACCCGTTGAGCTTTGCAAGATATGGGTACAGTAAGAGGACTTGTAGGGAAATGGATTCATCTGGACCAATGTTTCTCCCTGGGAAGCCCTGATTCTATTCTCCAAGAATTTAGATGGGAGCTTGAGGATTTTTGTCGACTACTGTCGCCTAAACCAGGTGACCATGAAGAACAAGTACCCACTCCCAAGGATTGAAGACCTCTTTGATCAGCTGAAGGGAGCACGATGGTTCTCGAAGATATACCTCAGATCAGGATATCATCAGCTCAGATTTTGAGAGGAAGATGTGCAGAAGAAGGCCTTCAGGTGTCGGTATGTCCACTACGAGTTCTTGGTTATTCCCTTCAGTGTAAAAAATGCTCCAGCAGTGTTCATGAGTCTCGTGAACAGGATCTTCCAGCCTTACCTCGATCACATTTTCATGGTCTTCATCGAAGACATTTTGATCTACTCGACTACTGAGGAGGAGCATGCCTACCATTTGCAGGTAGTACTAGACACACTTCGAGAGAACTAGCTTTATGGTAAGCTCTTGAAGTGCTAGTTTTGTATTTTAGAGGTTCACTTCTTGGGACATGTCATTTTGGAGGCTAGAGTTGTAGTAGATCCAGTGAAGATTGAGGCACTACTTGCTTCAGAGATACCCAGGAGTGTGACGGAGGTACGGAGTTTCCTGGGCTTGGATGGATACTACCAAATATTCGTTTCAGACTTCTCCATAGTTTCAGCACCACTTTCATCCTTGATGAAGAAGGGGAAACCCTTCATGTGGTCAGAGAGATGCCAGCAGACCTTTCACAAGCTAAGCTAGAGGCTGACTAGTGCCCCCATCTTGAGGCTTCCAGAGGAAGGCGTTAGGTAAGTAGTCTACTACGACGCATCAGGGATCAGACTCGTGTGTGTCCTGATGCAGGAGCGAGTTGTGATCACTGTAGAGACCCAAAGCCTGACGTACATGAACATTACATTACTTTTGCGGAATAAATAGTACATAACAAAAAATACACACACAAGGATCGTAATAGTTTAGTGTCTTTGGAAACTCGGAACGTAATCTTCTAATCGTGGTGAAAGATCTTCAACATCTCCTATAAAGATCTTCCTTTTTTTTTACCTAAAACCTTTCTTTATATCCTGGGGAAAAGAAAACATAAAAGGGTGAGCTCAAATGCTCAGTAAGGGTAAACAAAAGAAATATCAATCACATCGTATTCATAAGAACATAACATTTTGGAAAACTTAACCTACAAAAGAGAGCATAATTTCATAACATGGGATAAATCATGGCAGTGAAATGTAATCACAATAATCATAACTTAAAACATGAAACTTTGTGGCATACACAAATAATCATAGTGAATCATTTCTTGTTAGTCAAGACTCATTGCCAAGACTATCTTAGTGGACAAAGTCCCTTTCTGAATCGAGTAACCCTCGTTTCAGTCCTGTTTCACTGAACCGGTATAACCTACCATTTCAGCCATGTCTATCTCATGAGATATAAAATCTTTACCCAATGCATTGGAGGGAGATATAGGTCCCACCCATCTCATAATGATACCATTCTTATGTGTGCCACAAAATCACAAATTATACATCATTACATAACACATGTAATAAAAATGGGATTCTTAAACAACATGACATCATAAAACAATTCATATAAGATAAAGGAATTCATAAAAATATTTCCATCACAACATAATCAAACCAATGTAATAATAGGTATAAAAACAGAACCCTTTTATTATCTTAGATGGAAAATAATTTTGATAAAATACTTGAACTCCTTTCTTGAAGAAAATATCCTTTCTACTTCAAAAACATTTGTCCTTTCATAACATGTCATACGACTTTAAAATAAAATAAGTTGATTAAAAATAAACTTGAAAACTTGTAACGGAAGTTTCTTGGAAATAATGTTTTAAAAATCCATTCATGCCGTATAAGTTAAAAAAACATTCTTCTCGTACTTTTGTCGGAAAAGTCAAAAAGTACCTCGTATGAAAAATGACAAAAGATTCCTTTCATATCTTTTACTAAAAACTCACCAAAGGGTAAAATAGGTTTTAAAAAATTTTAGGTGGATGGAAATAATATTACATATTGAGGAAACATGGATGTGGATGATAAAATACACCCCAGTAAATGCCAAAGTATAAACAATCTCGGATAAAAATGATATTGTGATATTTCCCTTACCTTAGGTCCGACTTGTTTTGTAAGTGTCCGAACCTCCTGTATAATGATTTAAATCATGTTATTGACTTATTCCAGAATCATATTCATTGTTATTATATCATATGTGGTCCACTTATGACTTTATATTACCCGTTCTTTTGTAAATTCATGTTAAAGTAGCGTTTTGGGTAAAATCGTCTCATTTGTCGTTCGTGTTTTTAACTTGTAATTATTCATATGATTACTTAGATAATGATTAATTAATTCCAGAATATAAAACATGATTTATATATATATATATATATATATATTCAGAATATACATATATAATAAATCAGTAAATGGAAAGAAATACACCGTTCATGGAGACGGTAGTCCGTACGTACGCATGAACGCTGTTTTCGTTTCCTTATTGAATTGAATGGAATTAAGTAGATGACATACATATAAATATAAATAATTCCAGTATCATTATTAGGTCATATATTTCATTAGTAATTATATATATACTTTATAATCATTCATGAATGGTTAATCATTGAGAATGAATCTCATCGCGTCGTGGAGACGGTAGTCCGTACGTACGCACGAGCGATGATATCGTTCCCATGGTCGTGGAATTGTGTTGAAGTGTATGTATACTATTTCAGTATCAATATCAATTTATAATAATAATATATAGTTACTAATTACACCTTTATACCCATCTAATTAAGGTGGTGGCGGAAAATAGATTACACCACGGCGTGGAGACGGTATTCCGTACGTACACACGCGCGGTGATTTCCTTTTTCCGTAGGATGGATAGAAGGTTAATTAGAGTTGTTTCATATTTATAATAACATATCAGTATGTAAGTAATACTGATGTTATTAATTTATCATGAAACAACTAAAGAAGAAGAAGTTGAAGAAGAAAGAAATTGAAAAGATCGGTAATGGATATTACCTCTTTTTGACGCGCCTTTTCTTAGCCTCCACTTAAAGAACTAAGGATGGTCTTTGAAGAAGACCAGGACCTCTAGGATGATACTAGGGAAGTGGAGAAGGTATTTTGGCAGGTGTTGGCCGAGCTTGAAGGCTCAAAGTTGTGTGAGGGAGCGAGGGAGGAGGTGCCCTTTTATAAGGGAGGAGAGGGGCACCTTAGGAATATCTCAAAATATTATTTTATATTAAAGTCAAAATAAGTTTATAATGGTTCAAAAGGGTCTTATTTCTAAGCTAAAGTGGGTATGGGTCGAAATCCTATCAACCAATAGGATTTAGACAAGTTTAGGTTATTATTTTAACCTTATCAATTAGATTTAACTCTAAGTTAAATAATTTAACTTTTACCGTGTCTTTTTGTTTTCTTACACTATATGGTTAATACACTTACTATAACATGCCAAACGAACCCCAAATTATTTATTATTAATATATATATCCTTATCTAAGTCATTTGGCCGAACCTTAGATTTTTAGGAATAAAATAACAATTAATAATATAATATTTGATTTAAAAACTATTTTGCATCAATTTTGACACTATTTGATATATGATTTTTGTGAAAGTCATAACAGAATTATGTGTTCGAACCAAGATGATTAAATCAACACTAATATATCATAGTAACCTATAAAATTAGTTGAATTCATAAAAAGTCTCAAATTACATTTATTTTGGTGTTTATAACATCAATTATGTCAATATTTCATTAATAAGATAATTACTGCATCATCATTGTGTCATAAATAAATTAAATTATTTAATGTCTAAAAATTACAAATAAAATACCATTATGTAGGAAATTTTTTATCTTTCTAATGAATATTTATAGTCGAATTTATCTTATGTATAACCCCATTTTAAAAATGTTTTAGTAAATAAACTTTGATTTTAACTCTTTTAACCATTCTTTAAATAAATTAATAATAAATGTCCTAATCTAATCAAAGTGGGCCTAAATGGTCATATTTTATTCCTATGTTTGTTTTTGGTCGAATTACACTTGTCCAATAGAATTAGGACATGTTTTAGGGTAATAATAATATCATTTCTACCCTTAATTACCCTATTTACTTTTTACCATGGTAAAAAAAAGTAAAAAGTTACTATTCACCAAAAATTGTTTTCCTCTCATTGAACCACATTTTAGTCCTTGATATTAACCGTGTCTCTCGGATTTTTGAAATTCCATTCACAGAAGCGGTAAAATTAAGTTTTATGAAAAATTCAGTTTTTAACCTACCACATAGTGGTTTCACTATTCATCAAAAATTGAAGTTTTTCAGAAAAATGCCAAAATTTCACCCTAAGCTATAATTGATATTCCGAAGTCAAAAATGATTTCTATTTTACAAAATTCCCAACATAAAAGTTGCATTAATTAATTTTATAATTAATTTCCACTGTCACAACAAATAACTTGTTTTTAAGAGATAATAACTATCAAAAGATTAACACTTGTTTATGTCTGGTGTAAATGTGAAATTACATCCAATGACCAACATTGTATTGAATTGTAAAAATATATTCTAAATATACTTTAAAACCACTCAAATTAATAATTTATCACTATTAATTATTTCGATTAAAAAAAAGTTGTTTTTAATTAAAATTTAGTAATTTTCACTATTCATCAGAAAATGAAAGTTATCTGAAAAGTACCAAAATTTCACCTTAGGCTAAATTCGATACTCCGAATCCAAAAATGAAGTCCATTTTGAGAGATAAAATTTCTACAATTTTAAATGGTGGTTATTACTATTCATAACGGCTAGTTTTAATAATATTTTAATAGCATATCGTTGTTTAGTGAAACTCGGTATTGCGTACTACACACGCTATCGAGGAAGGTCGCGATTGCGTGTAATACAATTAAAGTCAAGGATGTGTGTTGTGCAAGCTCCTTTTGGTGTAGCGTACAACACAAGACATTAGTGAAATTAAAAAGAATATTTTTCATAAAATTTCGGGGTGTTACATTCTACCCCCCTTAAAATGAATTTCGCCCTCGAAATTCGTCGAGGTTATAAATGGTTTACTATTAGAAAGTTTCTTTAATAGAGACCCACATCGTAAAAAGGAATACCAAAACCAATCTTTAAAAACAAAGGTATGAAACGTAACGGTTACCCAAATAAACTAATCACTGGGTTTCCACATAGGTGAAAATATGGATATGGAAGAGAAATTTAACCATCATGTTCTGATGAATAGTGGTAGAGAACATGGCTATGGAAATGCCAGTAATCACAAATCCATAGATTTGTGATGATATAAGGTACCATCTAATTCATCAGGTATAAGATCACTAGGACAACATTTTTGGTTTTCAAGATCATTTCCCTAAAGTTGAAAATTTGAATTAGAATAAATACTTACTTTATTTTGGTACAATCTCACTGTTGTTCGTGCCTTGAACAATTTTCACTTCATCTCTTAAATAAAAGAAGCTGAATTTTTTATTCGTGAAGTGTTAGCAGATCATGTGATAGAATGACGGGTCATTCCATCTGTCTCAAACAAAAGGTTAGCAAAAATTATATACATAAGTCGATCTGTAGTGAGATTAATCATATATGGTACCTAAAATGGACTTATACTTCATATATCATACTGCTTAATATAATAAAATTAGTTTCTACTAAACAGGGACTTCCTGTAGGCCCGTGGTAGGTGATAAAGGCCAGTCGCACTTCGGTTGTGGGTTCGATTCCCACGGCCTTGTCCGACTTGATGGGATGTCGCCCGTCCTGCAGGTTGTCCTTTTTCTAAAACTACATTACTATAAAATCACATAAATAATATCAAAAAAGTTCTATACTTAAACAATACTAACTTATGGTTAACATAATCCATTACAATCTTTAGGCTTATCTAAAATACTTCGGTCCAAGCATGTGAATACCATCATTTATCCCTCATATATCTTGTTGGTCATATTCCAATCATGTGAATACCTTAATGACGTATTCTCTTGAAAAAAATGAATACCCATTAAACCTTAGTGAAAACATGAATACTGTCAAAAGTTAACTCTTTCCACATACCAAAATCCAAAAATTCTATATACTCAAACCATGATATCACTTAGTCCTTATATCAATCAAGAGCTCATGAATACTGTCAAACATTTCGTTTTCTCGTTTTCCCTTCATTATGCGCATATCATCTTATTTCCAAAAATATCTCAATCAATTTGAATACCACATTAGACCAACACATAAATATTCCAATACTTTATGATACAACATTATTTTGGAATCCTATTACATAAACACTTAATCATTCCACCACATCGTTGTCATATTCAACATCGCCAATAGTGATCGCATGTGACTTCCCTTTTTCCTTTTCCTTAAGCGGTTGCTCATGTCGATCATCACTAACCCTTGGATTAGGGCATTTATTGGCATAATGTCCCATCTCCTTGCACTTGAAACATTGAAGTGTTGGTGGTGCGTTCTCCGTAGTCTTTTCTTTATTCACATCATTAGAAACCCTTTTTCCATTACTTCGACACTCAGCTTCTCGATGACCTTCTTTTCCACACTTAAAACATTTTCTAGTCCCTTTAAGACAATATCCACCATGCTTCTTTCCACACTTTGTGCATAAGGAAACATTCATCTTCTTTTCACCATTATTCTGAGATTTCTCCTTGAACTCCATCTTTCTTTTCTTGTCAAAACCATGAGATGGATATGTAACACCAACTTCCATTTCTACCTTGATAGAACAACGCACAATTTCTTCATAGCTACTGAAGTCTCTTATAGCTAATGCCCTTCGAAGACTTGGTTTTAAGCCACTGAAAAATCGATCAACTTTACTTTCAGGTTGGATGATAATGCCAGATGCGTACCTTGCAAGTCTTGTAAAATTCGCTTCGTACATACCAACAGATTCATTATCCTTCTGCTTCAGCTCAAGAAACTCCTTTTCCATCTTTTTTCGAAGAATACGAGGGAAGTACTTACTGAAAAACAAGTTCTTGAACTCGTCCCATTCCATGGACTCAATTTCATCTTTTGGCCTCGTATTCTTGATAAGATTCCACCATTGATCAACTTCACCTTCCAAACGATATACTGCTAAGATGACTTTATCATGTTCAGAACATTGAAGAACTAAACATATCTTTTCAGTGGTACTGATCCACTGTTCAGCAACAAGTGGATCGGAAGTCCCACTGAAAGAAGGTGGACGTTGCCTCATGAAAGACTCAATAGAATATTGTTCCCTTCTCTGCTCATTTGGAAGTCCAGAATGATTCATAGCTTGTGTAAGTATAGCAATAAGATTTTGCACTCCATCTCCCATAACATTTGTTTGTTCAGGAGGACAATCATTGCATTGTCCATTGCATTGATCAACACGGTTCCTTCGGGTTCCAGCCATTGTCTAAAACCCAAAAAGAATAGTGTGAGAGGCAAAAATCATGATAGGGAAAACAACATAATAAAGGGGGAGTACCCTCAATATCTAACATCTTAGGTTAAATTCTAAGATCGTTAGCGCAATTCTAGGACTATAACCTATACGTATACTTAACCTTAGAGACATCCCTAGACATACCTTAGAAATATCTCTAGGGATCTCACTAAAGTTCTCGCATCCTAGTTTCCAAAGGTTGACTAAACCTTTCCTCTGATACCAACTGTAGAGACCCGAAGCCTGACGTACATGAACATTACATTAATTTTGCGGAATACTTAGTACATAACAAAAAATACACACACAAGGATCGTAATAGTTTAGTGTCTTTGTAAACTCGGAACGTAATCTTCTAATCGTGGTGAAAGATCTTCAACATCTCCTATAAAGATCTTCCTTTTTTTACCTAAAACCTTTCTTTATATCCCGGGGAAAAGAAAACATAAAAGGGTTAGATCAAATGCTCAGTAAGGGTAAACAAAAGAAATATCAATCACATCGTATTCATAAGAACATAACATTTTGGAAATCTTAACCTGCAAAAGAGAGCATAATTTCATAACATGGGATAAATCATGGCAGTGAAATGTAATCACAATAATCATAACTTAAAACATGAAACTTTGTGGCATACACACATAATCATAGATAATCATTTCTTGTTAGTCAAGACTCATTTCCAAGACTATCTTAGTGGACAAAGTCCCTTTCTGAATCGAGTAACCCTCGTTTCAGTCCTGTTTCACTGAACCGGTATAACCTACCATTTCAGCCATGTCTATCTCATGAGATATAAAATCTTTACCCAATGCATTGGAGGGAGATATAGGTCCCACCCATCTCATAATGATACCATTCTTATGTGTGCCACAAAATCACAAATCATACATCATTACATAACCCATGTAATAAAAATGGGATTCTTAAACAACATGACATCATAAAACAATTCATATAAGATAAAGGAATTCATAAAAATATTCCCATCACAACATAATCAAACCAATGTAATAATAGGGATAAAAACAGAACCCTTTTATTATCTTAGATGGAAAATAATTTTGATAAAATACTTGAACTCCATTCTTGAGGAAAATATCCTTTCTACTTCAAAAACATTTGTCCTTTCATAACATGTCATACGACTTTAAAATAAAATAAGTTGATTAAAAATAAACTTGAAAACTTTTAAAGGAAGTTTCTTGGAAATAATGTTTTAAAAATCCATTCATTCCGTATAAGTTAAAAAAAACATTCTTCTCGTACTTTTGTCGGAAAAGTCAAAAAGTACCTCGTATGAAAAATGAGAAAAGATTCCTTTAATATCTTTTACTAAAAACTCACCAAAGTGTAAAATAGGTTTTAAAAAATTGTAGGTGGATGGAAATAATATTACATATTGAGGAAACATGGATGTGGATGATAAAATACACCCCAGTAAATGCCAAAGTATAAACAATCTCGGATAAAAATGATATTGTGATATTTCCCTTACCTTAGGTCCGACTTGTTTTTTAAGTGTCTGAACCTCCTGTATAATGATTTAAATCATGTTATTGACTTATTACAGAATCATATTCATTGTTATTATATCATATATGGTCCACTTATGACTTTATATTACCTGTTCTTTTGTAAATTCATGTTAAAGTAGCGTTTTGGGTAAAATCGTCTCATTTGTCGTTCGTGTTTTTAACTTGTAATTATTCATATGATTACTTAGATCATGATTACTTAATTCCAGAATATAAAACATGATTTATATATATATATATATTCAGAATATACATATATAATAAATCAGTAAATGGAAAGAAATACACCGTTCATGGAGACGGTAGTCCGTATGTACGCATGAACGCTGTTTTCGTTTCCTTATTGAATTGAATGGAATTAAGTAGATGACATACATATAAATATAAATAATTCCAGTATCATTATTAGGTCATATATTTCATTAGTACTTATATATATACTTTATAATCATTCATGAATGGTTAATCATTGAGAATGAATCTCATCGCGTCGTGGAGACGGTAGTCCGTACGTACGCACGAGCGATGATATCGTTCCCATGGTCGTGGAATTGTGTTGAAGTGTATGTATACTATTTCAGTATCAATATAAATTTATAATAATCATATATAGTTACTAATTACACCTTTATACCCATCCAATTAAGGTGGTGGCGGAAAATAGATTACACCACGGCGTGGAGACGGTATTCCGTACGTACACACGCGCGGTGATTTCCTTTTTCCGTAGGATGGATAGAAGGTTAATTAGAGTTGTTTCATATTTATAATAACATATCAGTATGTAATTAATACTGATGTTATTAATTTATCATTAAACAACTAAAGAAGAAGAAGTTGAAGAAGAAAGAAATTGAAAAGATCGGTAATGGATATTACCTCTTTTTGACGCGCCTTTTCTTAGCCTCCACTTAAAGAACTAAGGATGGTCTTTGAAGAAGACCAGGACCTCTAGGATGATACTAGGGAAGTGGAGAAGGGATTTTGGCAGGGTTTGACCGAGCTTGAAGGCTCAAAGTTGTGTGAGGAAGAGAGGGAGGAGGTTCCCTTTTATAAGGGAGGAGAGGGGCACCTTAAGAATATCTCAAAATATTATTTTATATTAAAGTCAAAATCAGTTTATAATGGTTACAAATGGTCTTATTTAGAAGCTAAAGTGGGGATGGGTCGAAATCCTATCAACAAATAGGATTTAGACAAGTTTAGGTTATTATTTTAACCTTATCAATTAGATTTAACTCTAAGTTAAATAATTTAACTTTTACCGTGTCTTTTTGTTTTCTTACACTATATGGTTAATACACTTACTATAACATGCCAAACGAACCCCAAATTATTTATTATTAATATATATATCCTTATCTAAGTCATTTTGCCGAACCTTATATTTTTAGGAATAAAATAACAATTAATAATATAATATTTGATTTAAAAACTATTTTGTATCAATCTTGACACTATTTGATATATGATTTTTGTGAATGTAATAACAGAATTATATGTTCGAACCAAGTTGATTAAATCAACAATAATATATCATAGTAACCTAGAAAATTAGTCTAATTCATAAAAAGTCTCATATTACATTTATTTTGGTGTTTATAACATCAATTATGTCAATATTTCATTAATAAGATAATTACTGCATCATCATTGTGTCATAAATAAATTAAATTATTTAATGTCTAAAAATTACAAATAAAATACGATTATGTATGAAATCTTTTTATCTTTCTAATGAATATTTATAGTCGAATTTATCTTATGTATAACCCCATTTTAAAAATGTTTTAGTAAATAAACTTTGATTTTAACTTTTTTAACCCTTCTTTAAATAAATTAATAATAAATGTCCTAATCTAATCAAAGTGGGCCTAAATGGTCATATTTTATTACTATTTTTGTTTTTGGTCGAATTACACTTGTCCAATAGAATTAGGACATGTGTTAGGGTAATAATAATATCATTTCTACCCTTAATTACCCTATTTACTTTTTATCGTGGTAAAAAAAAGTAAAAAGTTACTATTCACCAAAAATTATTTTCATCTCATTGAACCACATTTTAGTCCTTGATATTAACCGTGTCTCTCGGATTTTCGAAATTCCATTCACAGAAGCAGTAAAATTAAATTTTATGCAAAATTCAGTTTTTAACCTACCACTTAGTGGTTTCACTATTAATCAAAAATTGAAGTTTTTCAGAAAAATGCCAAAATTTCACCCTAATCTATAATTAATATTCCGAAGTCAAAATGATTTCTATTTTACAAAATTCCCAACATATAAGTTTCATTAATTAATTTTATAATTAATTTCCACTGTCACAACAAATAACTTGTTTTTAAGAGATAATAACTATCAAAAGATTAACACTTGTTTATGTCTGGTGTAAATGTGAAATTACATCCAATGACCAACATTGTATTGAATTGTAAAAATATATTCTAAATATACTTTAAAACCAATCAAATTAATAATTTATCACTATTAATTATTTCGATTAAAAAAAGTTGTTTTTAATTAAAATTTAGTAATTTTCACTATTCATCAGAAAATGAAAGTTATCCGAAAAGTACCAAAATTTCACCTTAGGATAAATTCGATACTCTGAATCCAAAAATGAAGTCCATTTTGAGAGATAAAATTTCTAAAATTTTAAAAGGTGGTTATTACTATTCATAACGGCTAGTTTTAATAATATTTTAATAGCATATCGTTGTTTAGTGAAACTCGGTATTGCGTACTACACACGCTATCGAGGAAGGTCGCGATTGCGTGTAATACAATGCAAGTCAAGGATGCATGTTGTGCAAGCTCCTTTTGGTGTAGCGTACATCACAAGACATTAGTGAAATTAAAAAGAATATTTTTCATAAAATTTCGGGGTGTTACAATCACGTATGGTTCTTAGCAGCTGAAACAGCATGACTAGAACTATGCTACCCATGACCTAGAGTTAGCAGCAGTGGTCTTCACCTTGAAGATGTGGTGACACTATCTTATGGGAAAACTTTTTACCATGTACTCTGATAACAAGAGTCTCGGGTATATATTCTCTCATAAGGACCTAAACCTGAGACAGTGATCATGGATTGAGTTCCTCCAGGACTATGACTTTGAGATAGTCTATACTCCTAGGAAGGGGAATGTTGTTGCAGATGTGCTCAGCAGGAGGATTGGTATTCAACTACTAGTAAAGGAAATAGATTAGTTGGCCACTTTATAGATATCCTTTGTGGATAGAGATGGAGCAGCACTCCTACAGTCTCTTACAGTCACTCCTCCACTTCTTCAGCGAGTCAGGGAGGCACAACGTGGAGACGGTGACTGTAAGATGCGACGTGATCAGATATCCGCAGGGCAGGCACCTATTGGATTTTCAGAAGGTGGGGATCACGTCATCCTCTTCAGAGAACATACTATGGTGCCAGTGTCACTTCAGGAGGAGGTGTTGGGGGAGTTTCACACGTCCCCTCTAGAGGTACATCCAAGAGTGGAAAATATGTACCAGGATCTTCGATGACATCACTGGTGGCCATGTATGAAGAAGGCAGTAGCGGAGTTTGTCTAACAATGCCTCACTTGTCAGCAAGTGAAGTCATAACACCATGTACCAACAGGCTTGGTTTAGCCATTAGAGGTCCTAGAGTGGAAGTGGGATCGGATATCCATGGACTTTGTGATGGGTCTTCTATGTACACCCAGGAGTCACGACTTGATTTGGGTGATTGTTGACCGACTCACCAAGTCGGCCCACTTCCTACCGATCAGAGAGTAGGGATCAGTTGAGAACTTGGGATACCTCTATGTATAGTATATTGTGAGGTTTCATGAAGTACCTTCCTCGATTGTCTCTAATTGTGATGCATGGTTTACTTCCCGGCTATGGAAGGGGTTGCAGGAGGCTTTCAAGACACAACTTCTCTTGAGCACTGCCTTCCATCCTCGGACAGATGGTCAGACTGACTGGACCATTCCGACCCTCGAGGACATGCTTCGAGCTTGTGTCCTAGACTCTGGTCATAGTTAGTATGATCACTTACCATTGGTAAAGTTTTCCTACAATAATAGCTATCACTCCACCATCGATATGAAACCTTTTGAGGCCTTGTATGGTTGACCTTGAAGATCGCAATTATGCTAGAAAGACCCAGGGGAGTCAGCATTAGTGGGACCAAAGATGGTACGGGCTACCACAGAGAATGTGTAGATCATCTAGGAGTAGATGAAGACTGCACAGAGCAGACATAAGTCGTATGCTGACAGGAGACAGAGACATCTGGAGTTTGAGGATGGTGACCACGTCTTCCAACGGGTCTTACCTCAACGAGGTCTACAGAGATTTGGCCGAGGTGGCAAGGTATCTCCGTGATTCATTGAACCTTTCTAGGTCCTTAGCAGAGCAGGTGAGGTGTCTTACCGCTTGGATCCTCCACTTCAGTTTCACAGGGTGCACGACGTCTTCTACGTATCCCTGTTGAGGATATACGTGCATGACCCATCCCACATAATCGACCATGGGGAGATAGAAATCGTTGATGGGGAAACATTCATGGAGGTTCCAGTGGTGATTGAGGATCAACAGGAGAAGTTCCTTCTTGGACGGTCGATACCTCTGGTGCGCGTTTGCTGGTAGCATGTGAACCTCTAGGAGAGAACATGGGAGCAGGAGGCTCAGATGCGTGCTCAGTACCTCCATTTGTTCCCTTAGTTCGAAGTGTAGCTTATGGGGACATAAATCTCAGAGGTGGGGAGAATTTAAAGACCCAAAAATTCAATGGAAATTTTTTTCTTAAATACATGGTAACTTTAAAAATCTTCAAAAAATTACAGCTCTTGATTCCGAGGCTCGATGTGCCCAGAATCAATTTCTGAAGTTTTTTCGGGTACGTTCAGTAAAGGTATGATCGGGTTTTTATAACTTCTAAACCAGTGCTTGAAATTAAAATCTAAAGTCACCGTTTAACTCACAGCGCCGGTATTCTCTTATGAATACTTTTACCTCAATAGCAGTTAGTTGAGAATGGACGTTAGTTTTTGGGTTTTTAATTAAATAAAAATAAGTGTGTAGCTTATTTTTATTTTTGGTGGTTAAAACCTCCAAGAGGGGGTTAGAGGTGGGGGACACCACACCATAACCTCCAATGAGAGGTTATGGTGGTGGGACCCACCGCACATAACCTCCCTTGGGAGGATATTTTCAGTGGGGACCACCTGAGGATGAAACCCTTGAACTCCCCATTTATGGAGCTACCACCCATTAAACCTCTTGAACTCCCTTAATTAAATTATGCCAACACACAAGAATTAATTAAGTGGAGCCCCCCTTTAATTAATTCACCATTTGAAATCTAGAAAACCATTAGAAAAATGGATAATCTATTATTTCATTTTGGTTTGGAAACATTCTTTTGGTGGAATGGAGGAACAGGAGATCTAGGGGCAACCATCCTCTCAATGAAGAACGCGAAGAACGCTGGTGACACTTCTTCCTCAGTCTTCTACCCCAGACAGTTTCTGACGCACGAGCTTGAAATTGGGAGTGCGTGACGAACGTGGAAAATGATGAATCGACGTTCTCTTTCCACAACATCATCAACGAACAACAATACGAGGTATGGAAATTTGAGATTGAATTTTGTTTCCGTTCTACATCGTTCAATCATGGGTAATGCTTTTCGTTTGATATCACCATAACATGGAAGGCTCGGGCTGCACTAAAATAGCCTAACCATCCCCCTTTGTTTTACCTTGCTTGTTTATGTCAGTGGCGGCACAATGGCGCCTCCGGAAGAATAGACCGCGGTGGAGCAATAGCGCCCGGTGATGGGCTGACCATGAAGAAACCGGCGGCACAAGGCCGCTGGGTCGCCGGAAGGGCGCGACACCATCATGCCGCGTAGAGGAGAAGGGGGCCACAGCCAGGGCGGGCCATGACGGAAGGGTGGTGTGCCATCACGCCGCACGGAAGGTAAGAGTCGCGGCCAGGGCGGGCTGTGGCGGAGGGGCGCGGTGCCATCGTGTCGTGCATAGGTGAAGAGGCCGCGGCCAGGGTGGGCCACGTCGGAGGAGCAGGAGTGTCCGACGACGGGCCGGTCACCAGTGGTGTGGAGTAGCTGGCCACTCGGCCAGTCAAGAGGAGTGGGACCCCGATGGGTCCCCCGTGATAAGGACCGGTGCCACCTGTCACCAATTCGGTCCCCACCCGAATGGTTCATCCATTCAGGATTTCCAGGGGGCATGCGGCGGGCTGGGCCGCCCCCTCGAACCGGGCCGCCCTCAGGCTGGGCCACCCTCAGGCCGGGCCGCTCTCGGCCGGGCGGCCCCCTCCATCCGGGATTCCCTCTCAGGCTAGGTTAGAACCGCGGACTAGGTCCGACTCGTAGGTTTCATCGGACCCGCGAATCGGGTCGAACCTCAGTCTGAACCCGTTTGACCCGAACACACCTTTTTGCCCATAACTTTGGATACATGTGTCCGATCGATGAACCGTCTATGGTGACGGAAATAATAGAGCAAGAAGGTTCTTTTGGGATACCCCACTTGAGGTTTGGATATAGTTGGGGTACGGTCGGGTTGGTTTGAACCTAAAATCAAACCGAGCCCCTTGGAAGAAAATGACAATAACTCACAGACCGAGCGTCTGATTGACACGTTGTCTATTGCATTGAGACCCTTATGACGAGGAAGACAATTTGAGATACTTCTAATTGGAAATTAATGACAGATAGAGGATCTACCTATAACTCGTGGAGCAGATCCTCCAGGAGACGAGCGAACGGAGTCTGGAGACCTAGTAGCTGGCTAAGACCTGATGGTTGCTGACCTTTCGACTCAGAGTGTTTCAACTTGACCAGTGGGAAGCGCCTCTATGTGATGCAGCAGACCCACAGTGGGGAGCGCCTCTGTATGACATGGCAGACCCACGGTACTCGACAAGAGGAGTACCTCAGCATGCTATGAGGGGGAGTGCCTTTGTGTGAGCGCAGTAGACCCATAGTGGGGAGCGCCTCTATGTGAGCATAGTAGAACCACTGTACTCAATAGGAGGAGTACTAAAACTATCCAAGGATAGTGGGAAGCACCTCTGTGTGACACGGCAGGCCCACTATACTCGATAGAGGTGGAGTATTCTATCAGCCGAGGTTCCAATAGTATGATTGGGGATGATACTCAATATTACCCCTTGAATAAAATCCTAGTTTAAGCAGAGTTAGTAACTTTTGTGTTTACCTCACGATTGAGATGGATTACTTGATAACATAGGTATATGTATGGGCATATACCTAAGTGAGGTTATCTGTTGATTTAATGCTTGTGGTTTATCCTTGTTGGATTTTGTGAGAACTCGAGGGTCTCAGGGTCCCTAATGAGTATTGTTATACTCACCCCCACACGGGCCATGCCCACACCATGTTGTGTTGGTTGCAGATGACAGACAGTGCTGACTGAGGCTGAGAGTAGCATGAATGGACTGTACCTGGATGTGGACCACTTGGAGTGACGGTACACGAAGGAGACAGGCGGACGTGGAGTGCTGAGGAGGTCATCTGTACCTACCCTTCAAGTAGGAACCCCAGAGGATGACCCAGTAGCTGCTTTACCTTGATTTCAGTTGTACTTTATTCCAGCTGTATCTATACTTTACAGTTGGGCTTGTATTTCTGTCCCCTTTTACTTTCCAGAACTTCTTTTGTATACAGTTATACTTAGTGTTTTGCTTCCAGGTGGGTACTCTGTTGTTTGTGTTTAATTTTTATAAAGGAAATTCCTTCCCAGTCGAGGAATTTATGCCTTTAGTGCTAGTCACCAGCCCCTGGCCTATGGAAGGTGGGCTTGGGGTAGTCACGACACGGGTCCCAAGGACGAGTTGTGACATATATATCCCTCAAATTCATTGGGTAATGACCAATATCTCATGTGTTATTAGGGACTTTAATGGGGACTAAACCCATTTTAGTAAGAGGATTTGTCCACTAAGATAGTATTTGGAGTGAACCTTGAATAAGGATAATATAGAATTGAGAGTGAACTCAATCTTGTATGATTGCATTTATAGTGACCCCAGAATAAGGAAGTGAATTTATATGATTATGTGTATGACACAAACTTATGTCTTACAAAAATGTTATTCTATCATGGATCATGTTCTTTGATTACTTTATGATTCATTCTTTATGAAATTCCAAGATGTATTCCATGATTAAATATTATGATCTGTGATATATTGGGTATAGTTTACAAATTTGGAGCTTATGTCCTCATACCCTTATGCTCATTTTATGCTTTTGTGATCATTGAATTATCCCTTTTTTAACCTTATAGATCATTTGAGAATAACCTTTATAATTTTTCCTTTATATAGGTTATAAAGAATGTTTTTAAGTATTTCATGTCTAGGAAGTGTGAAAATTTTTAAAAACATAGTCGAAGAAGTTATAGATCTCTTATTATCTTTTTTATGGATCTAGGTTTCTAAATAAACTAAAAATATAGGATTATAGCATGGACATAAATTTTATGTAATAAATATTCCTTATTAATATTTATTATATATGTATGAAATGTATGGGTTATTATACTATGAGCTAAAAAGTATCAAAATATTTCTCACTATGACACTCTCTTCCCCCAATGATTCCTAAAGGAATAGATTCCAAAATAAATGAGGCCACTAATCTTTCACTAAGGCATCCCACTCCCAAGTCTTGTGGCTATCTCAGTCATACTACCACATCACATGGACTAAATGAATTTATTTACATCACAACATCTTGACATAGTGATCCAAAAAACTAACAGGTTTCTCAACCATAGAAGTTTCAGGTTCCAAATCTAAACTATCCCATTCCACACATGGGATGGTTTTGGATGGTACTTCTTTTTCTGGGAAATTTGGAATGTGTCTTGAAATATATTTATCTAGGATTTTTTGGATAATCTATTTTCTATCTTCTTTGGATTCTCTATAGTCTCAAAAATCTTGATCAAATGTGGCATTATCTTACCCTACTTCCCTAAATGGTGATTCTCTATTAAGAAGAGACATTATGAAAAACATGATCACCTATATAAAAGTCCATTGAATGATAATGATATTCAGTGTAATATTTTTTGAACCTCTAATCCATAGTTTAAATTTTTTTGGAATCAGTAGAACCTTTCCCACCTTCTCCTAAATGATACTCAGTCCCAACAATGACAAAAGTTCAGATCATATCCTTAAGAATCTATATATTCCACTCCATCAAACCATCTATGTGAGGATGGTAGGTCATTCTCAATTTAAAATTTAAACCCATATCCTCCTATATTCCTTTCCAAAAATTTGATGTGAAGTGTAGGTCTTGGTCTAAAATTATCATTGATGTCTCACCATAAAGTCCAATAACCTCATGGATATAAAGGTGTCAGATATCCTCCACATTCATTTAATCCATAATAGGAATGGAATAGGATGATTTCATTAATTAATAAATGATTAACCATATAGAATCCTTCCTACTAGGATACTGTGGAAATATAACAACAAAATCCATGGATATATCATCCCATTTGCACACTAGAATTGGGAGAGGTAGTAACAACCTATCTGACTTGTGGTTATCACCTTTGATTCTCTAATAAGTGTGGAATAAAGATACAAAATATATAAATTATCATTTTATATTAGGCCCAAAACATTAAAATTTTACACTATAAAATATCTTGGTATTCCTTATATGAATGTCCCAACTATAGTCGTGACCACTACACATCAAATCATGCATCAAAGACCAAGGATTTATCAATCACTTCTGTAAATAGAGGATTCATTTTAAAGTCCAAAACAAATTTCCTTAGGTATTCCCACCAATTAATATTCTTCAAAACCACTAGAATTATGGATTTAAAACTTCCCCAAGTAAAATTTGGTAATCAATTGTCAAATGTGATCTAAATACCAGTTAAAATCACATGTTCACCCTCCTCCTCCACTTCCAGCTAAAGAAAAGAAAACAAGTTCATCAAACCTTATTCTTCCTCAGATTATAATACTAAATGAGTTGATATTTTCCTTCTCAATGTTTATGCTACAACATTTACCTTTCCCAAAATATAAACCAAATAAAAATAAAAATTATGGAGGTACTATACCCACCACCTTTGTCTAAGATTCAAATCCCATTCGGGAAATATATACTTCAGACTTTTATGATCTGAGTACACCATGAAATTTTCCCAAAATAAGTAGTGGAAGAACATTTTGAAAAAATATATCACTATCTCTAATTCGATAGCATGAGTGGGGTAGTTCATTTCATGAGGGTGCAACTAACATGAGAATTAGGATACTGTATGGTTATCCTATATCAACAAACTTAATAAACTCACAATTTAGGTACACAATTCATGGAATACACCATAAATGGTAATGGAAGGATCAAAATTGTATCCTTATTAATCCTCCCTTTCAAATCCTCAAAGGATCCCAATTATTTCATGCTCCATTCAAATTTAAAACACTTTTAGGTCAAATCTATCAAAGAAGATGATAGTCTAGAACAATCATACATGAAACACCTATAATATCCCACTTGTCCTAAGAAAATCCAAATCTAGAATACTTTCTTAGGTATCTCCTAAGATATCACATTCCAGATCTTCTCTAATATCACTAAAATTTATCATTCAGATATCGCATGAACTAGGAGTTTCAACACCTAGACATAGAACGAGAATTTGGACAACTTTGTAAAAAGATTTTGGTCCCTAAAGGTTCCCAAAACAACATCCAAATAGACCTTGTGATCCCCCTTCATTTGGAGTAAAAAAAATATTATCAATGAATATCACTATAAAGTTTTCAAGATACTATTGAAACCTCTTGTTCATCAAGGTCATAATGACTACAAGGGCATTAGTGATATTTAATGATAGAACTGATTACTCAAAATAAAGATATTGGATTCAAATGCTGGTATTTGGAATGTATATATACCTTACCCTCAACTAATAGTACCCTAATCTCTGGTCAATCTTTTAAAGACACTAGACACCCCTGGGATTATCAAAAAAATCATCAATCTGAGGTAATAGATAGTTATTCTTTAAAATCACAATGTAAAAATTATTTTAGTAAATATAAAGATGAACGCTTACATCTACCTAATTTGTGAAGATCGCTAGCGATGCCCATACTGAAACACTTGTGAAAATAAACCCCCTTCTATTGAGATCTTATAATAGAACCTGTAACTCTAACAAAATAGTGAGGGCTATTTTGTAAGATGGAAAATAGATAAGGCCTATATAAAGGATTAGGTTTATGGTGAAGTCTACCTATAACTAGGGAAGTAACCTAGAGAAATTATAATATCCCACCCCTCCTCATTGGCTTGAGGAGTCATAGGTGGGATACAAGGCCTTATGCGACTTCCCTAAGAATCCAATGGATGGAAATAAATTATAAGGGCCTCAAAAGAATTTGGGGGATGATTTTCCCTTAGAAAGATAAAACATCCAAACCATGAAAACCATAACCAAAAAAACCTATATATAATGAATGAGTACAAAATATAACTAAAAAATTAACTATACCAACAAACCATATCAAATTAAAAGTATAAACTAAAGCACATACTCAAGGGGACCAAAAAGGCCACAAAATTCAAAAACTCCAAAGTGAAAAGAAGCAATACAAAACCTATACCAAGATCCAACCCCACATTCCAAGCCCAAAGGTATCAAGAATCATCACTAAAGAACTTAGATATGTTTCCTTTACCTATGTATCGATAAATGATATCTATAAATGCACTAAATTTATTATGTAGGGGGTGATTCTAAACTCAATAGGATTTATCCAATAACATAATAAATCACACCACTATGAAAAGGATTTTTTGCACATTTTTATAAAAAAAATTAAAATAAGTTTAAAAAAATTATACAAAACCATAATAAATTTCCTATAGAAATAAATAAAAAACACAAACCTTTTATAGTCATTTGGAATAACCACATCCATGTATGAATACACACCATTCATGCCCAAGAGACTATTCAATACACATGAGAAATCTCTCATTGATATACAAAGTCATCAAAAAGTAACCAATACTAGGTTCTCCAATGGAACATGCCCCTTCCACAGGGTCACATCTAATCAAAATGAACTGATGTCAACCATGTATTCCAAGTTCATGTAAAATAATTCCAAAAATGTTTCTTTCTTTAAACCATTTACAAAAAACAAATTAAATGAATAAAAAATCATAATTATTAAATATACATTTTAAAATAATAAACAAATTTATCTTTACAAAACCCAACCATATTTTCCCATGGTTTTCAAAACCAATCAGGATTTCCTATAAAAATTCCACAAGGATTTCACCACAATTTAAATAAAATAATTTAATTAAAACTAAACCTTGGTGGAAAATCCAAACTATATACCACCAAACCAACACATTAATGTTTCTCAAAAGTACTTATTTATTTGGAGATAACTTTACCTTCTTACTAAAATGATGATGCCCAAGTCTTGGAGAGATTATTAAAAAAAACATGATCACTAACCTCAAACAATAATGGTCATCAATGAAGATCTGCATATGATTTTTGACAACTCTAATCCATATTCATTTTATTTCTAATCCACTAAATCTTATATGTTGTATCTTGTACAGATATGGGTTCAATTAGTGAATTATAACCTACTTCCACCCAAAAAAAGTTTATAATGAAAATGATTCCCATATAATACTTTAAAAGGATACATACGTATCGATTCCTGGTAACTTATATTGTATAATAACTCCACTAAATGTAAATGATCATCCCATAAGCCACAAAATCCTTTACATAAACCCTAAAAATGTTTTCCAATGTTTTGACCATCCATCCCGGCTATCCATCTATTTTAGGATGATAATCCATACTCGTTAAAAATTGTTTTATAACGTATTACTACAAAAACATCCAAAAACAATACATAAACCTAGGTTCTATTAGATAAAATAGAGACTAGAATCCCATTAATCTATAAAATTTCTTGAATGTAGATTTTAGACAAGTCTTCCACTAAATTAGTTTCATGAATAGGTATTAAATGATCCAAATTCATCAGACATCCATAATATCCCATATGGAGTATTTTTTCATAACTATCCTTGATATACCTATTACACAATCTATGGTTATCTACTCTTATTTACACATAAAAACTAGTAAAGACTGTAAAAGACATGTTGGTCATTGATTCTCCACCTTTACCTCCTAATAATTGAGGTATCTTGATACATAATTCATTGAATCTATTTTAATTACAAAAACACCAAAACATCATTTTGAACTCTTTATAAATTTTATGAAACCTGGGGTGAATATCACATCTCGAATGGTAGTATAAACTAAGAAATTTGTCTTGAAAAGACAAAGGTTTGTCCATATGATCTCTAAAAACAAAACACTAAATTCCCACCCAATTCTAATCCCTCAATGGTCTCCCCACCATTGAGATTTTTACTCATAGAAACAAATTCAGGATAGGATGTATAATCATTTCTAACATTCTAAACAAAGACTGGAATAGTAAAAGTAGAAATAACAAATCACATCACCTTTTTACAAACATTCTATATGCATATCCTCTATAAATAACATTAGTTTCCACTGGTCTGAAGCCTTTTTAGCCAATAGAGCATATGATTTCCTAATCAATGCATCTACTACAGAGTTACCATTACCGGATGTTTACTTCAAGTCAAAGTAAAATATCTATAGATACTTTATCCATCTTTGTTGTATTAAATTCAAATAAATTTGTGAGAAAATGTGTTTTAAACTCTTATAATCTGTAAACATTGTGAATTTATCACCAAAGAGGTAATTATTACATGTATCTAAAGTGTAAGCCACAAAAGTTAATTCTATGTCATATTGTGGGTAGTTATTATCATGAAACCATAATTATCATGAACCATAAGCAACAACACGATCTCCCTACATGAGAACACATCCCAGTCTAGGTCTTTATGCATCAAAATAGACTATATATCCATATTCAGACTCTAGAAATAAGATTATAGGTGTTTATGTAATCCTAAATATAAGTTCTTAGAATGAGTTATGAAATCAGTCATTAAATTTTATATGAATTCATCTTCTTATCAAATCTATCATTGTTGATTCCATGTGTGAGAGATCACGTACAAAGGATCTATAGTATCCTATTAATACAAGAAATATATATATATATATATAACATACTTTGGTAGTTTCCAAGAGATAATAGATTTTATCTTTTTTAGATCTACAGAAACACCTATTTAATAAATTACATTCCAAGGAAACATTCCTCTTTTATCCAAAAAAACTTTGATAAATTGGCATATAGATGATGTTCCAACATGATACCCAACACTATAATAATGTGTTTCTCAGGATTCTATTTTTTTCTATAATACATCAGTATATCATCAACAACCACCAACAAAATGGAGTCTAGATACCTATGAAAATTGGATTCATCAATTCTATAAAGATATTTTGTTCCATCATAAAACCAAAATTCATAAATAAATATTCTTAATGGATATATTTTCTTATGAAATATGTCTTCATAATATCCTCTATCCAAAATCACAATTGGTGATATCCCAAATGTAAGTCAATTTTAGAGAACCACTAAGTTCCCCTCAATTGATCAAACATATCATCAATGCATGGAATATGATACTAATTATTTATCATAACTTGTTTAATCCTATGATAATTTAAAAAAATTCTAATATTTCCATCGGTACTTTTCTCAAACAGAATCGGCGCCACCCAAAGACAGGTAATCAGTTGAATGAACCATTTAATTTACAAATCCTACAACTAAACATTCAATTCTATCAATTATATTGGTTCTATTTTATAGTATAGAAGTGATATAATGACCCTATAAAGGTATCAGTCATAAACTCTACTTATATTTTCAATGGAAATTTTGAGAAATTTTATGGGACAATTTTAAGAAACTGACCGATAAAAGTTGGAAAATATACATTCCCAATATCATCCACATATTCTAAGGTAATTGCTACCAAATGATAAGATATAGTTATGACTACTGGTTCCAAAAATTCTACTTTACTAGCCTTTATATCCCAATCTCTTATAAGGATATGATCAATGTCATCATGAGATTTGAAACTAACCTTTTTGGAACAACATTCAATGTGGAACTTGAATGATGCCAACCTATCCATACCCAAAATCATTTAATATAAATCTATATTAAGAAAAAATAAATCACAAATAAATCCATATTTAATGATATTTATATATCAAGATTTATACATAATGGTTGAGCACTCTTTTTTTCCAAGGGAATTTTAAAGTTTCATAATAGAAGGAATCATCTCAACACACAAACCCATATTATTAACAAAATGATATGAAATAATTGAGTGGGATTCACCCATATAAAATAGATATTTCATAATTCCAGAATGAAAAATAATTATACCTCTCACCATCAAAGGACTATATTAAGATCATCCAATATTATTTTCTTATCTACATATAATTGATTACTCATTGCACTTTTCTCTTCGTTAACTTTTTTATATTGCACTAATTTAGGATTCATGGTTTTCTTAGAACCACACTAGCTCACTCTATTCTGATGATCATAATTATTCCGAAGTACTCATCCCATTGAAGTATATGATTTCTAGGAAACATGAGATGTGTCCCTAGCACCCGACCATGGATCACTACGATAATAGCACTGAATGTGATCCATCTTGTTGAAATTTAGACAAGATCTAGGTGTTTTCTTACAATCTCACTTTATATAGCTGAAAGAACCACATTGAAAACAACCCAACTTACTTTTTCTTAGAAGAGGAATATTTATCAATCCCATGGTATGATTATAAGGTTTACCACCACTCTAGAAGTAGGTCTCTCTATTTTTCTTATTCATAGAACTAGAGTTCCCTCTAGTTCCTATAAGAATATAAATTCTCCCTTTTATTGTATTTCCTAATATATCCTTTTATTCTATAATCACCCTATTTACCATATTTGTATAATCTATTATAAAAACATTGAAATATTTGAGAGAATAATTTTTCATAGTCCTGACTCAAAAATGTGTGCCTTTAAGGAATCACTTGTAGAAACTTCTAGGGTAAAATAGACTAAATTCATAAATTTAACTGTATACTCTATCATCGAGAGATTCTATTACTTCAAACTAAACAAATCTATTGTTATATAAATATAAAAGGTGTGAAGATAGAATTTATTATTAAAAAATCCTTCAAAATCATCCCATTTCATGCCTTGATATAATATATCATGATCTACTAAATCCCACCACTAGTGTGCAAAGTATTCCAACATATATGTTGCCAACTTTACTTTTAGTTTTGATTGTGTCCTAAGGAAAATGAAGATTCAATTCATCATATTCAACCATACATCTAATTTATCTAGTATAGAATCCCCCTTAATGAGATGTGGATTCTATTTTTAGAAATAAACTGAATGGCCTACTATCCAAGTTTGATACTACTGATTTCATATGTCCATAGCGTGACAATTCTGAAAAATACTTTGGAAAAAAACTTGGTTCACTTGTGTCTCATATGCAACCACATTCTCAGTAGCCACTTGGGGTTTTTTTCTATGAAGCCTACTCGGTTCCATTCACTAGAAGAAAAAAAACTCTATTTAATTTTATTAATTATTAACTGAAGGCTTAACAATTTCAATTTAATACATTAACACCTATTACAAAATATCTTTCCTTAATTCCACCATTTCCAACATTTTAACCATTTATGAAGACACCACAACCATTCTTTTCAACATCAACTATTTAAATTATTTTCAAAAATCAATATGTTTTTTCATTACATTAACCATTAACTCGGAATGATTATTGTATTATTATAGTTATTTCTCACTATCAATTCATTCCATGAAATTATCATTCACTAAACCCATAATGATGAGGTGTTTACTCTACTAGAAGTGTCTAAAAACACTCACGTTCCCAAAATCATTAGTAACTTGAATTTCAGTATGAAGATGTCAAATTTCACTTTTTATTATCTACATTTATAATTATGATAATCCTGCTACTTACTACCATATCAAGAGATAGACTTATATGATTTCCAACTCTAGAATAGAAAATATGACACCATTTTCTATGTTAAGGATCGAACAATGTTGATACAATTTTTCCAAAAAAAAAGATACCATTTGTTATGTTTGAGATAAAAAAATGATTCCATTTGTATTAAAAATATTTGGACTGACCTAGAATGATAACATTGGTCTAAAAAAGAGTTATACCAACCAAGGTTAACACTATTTGTATCAAAAATAATTTTACCGACCAAGTGTAATAACATTTGAAACATCCCACCCCTTATCACTGGCATGATGAGTGATGGGTGAGATACTAGGGGTTAGGTCAAATAACTAAGACACCAATGGTTGGAAATAAATTCCAAGGGACTCAAAAACATTAGGGGGGCAATTTTTCCTTTGAAATATATGACATCAAAACCATAAAAACCAAAAAAAAAACCTTTATATGATGCATGAGTACAAAATAAAAATCAAAACATAAGTAAAAGAATAACCCATATTAGAGTTTAAGAGGAAGCCGAAATACATCATCAAGAGGACAAAAAAGGATACAAAACTCAAAAACTCCAATGTGACAAAAAATATAATTACATAACCTTATCAATGCTCTAACTACACATGTTAAGCCAAAGGTATAAATAAGAATCACCAAATAACTAATAGACCTTTCCTTTACCTATATATCAATAGAAAAAATATACAAATTCATAATAGTGACCAAGAAAGGGTTGATTATAAACTCAATAGGATTTCCCCAATGACTTCCCAACTAATGACACTAAGACAAAACTTGATAGAACATTTTTATAAAACAATTTAAAACCATTTTAAATAATTTTTACCAAATCCAAAAACAATTTTCCATGGAAAGTGATAAAAAATCACAAAACCTTTAACAATCATTTAATAAACCCACAACCGTGTCTCTACACATGTCGTGCATATCCATGTGATAGTTTCCTAATCCTGAGTGGTTTATCATTGATCTACAAAGTATTTACAAGGTAAAAAATATGAGTTTCCCCAATATCATATGCCCCTTCCATAGGGTCATGTCTAATGAAAATGAAGTCACACCAACCATTTATTCTGAATCCTTCTAAAATCATTCCATGAACCATTAATTATATAAAACGTTTCTCCAAAAAAAAATCATGCATCAAAACAAAACCATAATTTTAAAACCAACATTTTAAAATCATAAACCAAAAGAGAATTATGAAATCAAACCAAAATTTCCCACGATTTCAAAAACCATAACCAATCGAGATTTCCACCTAGAACCAAAAAAGGATTTCATCAAAATATAAATAAAAAAATTTAATTGGAACTAATTATTCTTGTTATAAATCAGTTAGAGTTTAGAGAGAATCCACCTACCTCTCAAAAGTTGGTGAAAATGAAGAATAACCCAAAAAAATTCATGATCCGATCAGAAATCACACTCCCTTCCCAATACCCAACAATATTTCATAAAAAACCATTCATTACACATAGATATATCCATAAGTAACTAGTATATGGTTATATGATAGAGATAATAATCTTGTATCTAAGAATAATGAGGAATAATGGGAACTTATTGATGAATCCAGGTCTCCAATACACTTTGATTCATTGAAGGATCTCTCTTAGGTCAAAGGGGATCATCTCTCAAGCCTTGGGAGAAAATGTAATTTGAGTTATAAGAGGATTGGTGTAAAACAAGGTGTTTATGGGGTTAGTTTGGAATATATCCACTTTTTATGGAGGTTCAACTACTCAATACATAGTTATCCCACTCATTTTGGAAAATAATGTTCCAACCTTTTGGTTATCCTATCTTAAGGCCATAACTAGCATGATTGGATTGCATGGTTAGACAAACCATGCTCCTACCACGCATTTTCATCTATTTTAAGAAGCATGGTTTCTACTTGGAATCATTACAGTTTGTCAAAACCATTAACAAATCATGAACCAACCTAATTCCCACCACATTCCCTTGCAAAGATCCCTAGAGATTCTATATAGTTTAAACTAACCTTCTCCTCTAGGAAATCCTCTAAAAAGTTCCAAAACCACCTGAAACCTCTTGAAACTTTACTCTAACATTATATGGACCCAAAATAAATGAATAATGGTTCATGTACATGAAACCAAGGGTTATATATAAATAATTATGGAATAACATATGGTACATATCCACCACCAATAGAAGCAGGATACATAAACCCCATTCGATGGTGTCAAGAAGTGGAATGAAATCTGACATCCAAAAGACCCAACTTCAAGGGAAATAAGGATGGATCTATCAAAATTTGTGTCCCAATCACCATAAAACATGTGAGTATTCCCAATAGGATAGAGATAAAAACCCTCCTATGGTATTATTCAATCCAGGATTTAACTCTCACTATATAACCATATCAAAGATAAGGTCATAGAATTCATGATCCAGAACTAAACAAATCCCAAACAACCTTAGCATTGATGATGTTCACATGGAACTAGAAGAGATTAAAGTACTACACTCATTTTTTTCCTAGTAGAGTGGAATGATATATCTCATAAGGAATCAACTTATATCATAGACCTCAGACATCAATAATCTTGTATGAGATAAAATAATGGGATTAACTTGTGTTAAACAAAGACAAGGCCATAGGTGAAGCAATAAACATCATACCTCTAATAGTCATCGAAACCAACTCAAATCCATTGGATTATGCTTCTTCATATACAATAACATATATTCTCAAATAATCTGAGGTTTTATGGAAGATATAAATTTTCCATTCACTTGGTAATGAGATCCTTCCTACTTTGATGCGTTTGGTTACAACTAGGATCCCCTGGTATTAGTGGAACTCAATTTCCTTATTTGGGGATTGTACCCCCAATATCTATAAAGATATCATAGGTATACACACTCTTGGTTGGTTCTTGGATCCTCCTAATAGTTATACATGCTTTTCTCAGCTATCCCTCACTGATAGCACATAGCTAGCCTTCGTTCTAAGAAGGCCACTAGAGCAAGGTCAGAGGGATGGTGCACACTTCTTCAACATCCATATTATAACTCCACATTATTCCACTTTTCATTTAAAGAGGAAATCTAGATCTCAATTATATAAATAAGGGAATTTATTATACCATTCATCCATGTTATATCTTCCTCAACCATAGTTACCTTGTCCATCACTTCTACATAGGTTGGAAAACATAGGTGAATAATCTTGGACATAATTTATGGCTTCAATCCCATCTCAAAATAATATTTCTTCAAGTAATAAATCATAAGGATATCATGTGAAAGATGAACCAGTTCAAAATACTGATTGTAATAATCTATTATAAATCTATCCTCCTGATCTAAGGTTATAAACACCCTGGCCTTCACCATGCATAATATTTATAGGTAAAATTTCTAGTTAAGAATCTTCATAAACCCAGTCTATATCAGATCTACTTGAAGCTTATCTATCACCACTGAGTCCCACCATCTTCAACATAGCCCTTTCATCATATAAGTTACAAATCCCATATTTTATGTCTCAAGGTACTGGAGAAATTAGAAGATATATTCATTATTTTCATACCATTCTTCAAATTTGTGGGGACTCAGTCACCCTAGAACATAGGTGGATTATCCTTTATAAACTCCTAGGCATGATCTATCAACTAAAATTTCCCTATATCACTACTCTACCCAATAGAATAAATTTCCCTAATCACTAATTAAATTAGATGGTATTCTATGGGTGGATATGTTAGTTGAGTGTTCTTCATGGTTCCACCCCTCAGATTCTTTCAATCCATTTTTGGAGGCATGATATAAAAACCTAAAACACAATAATCTAATCATATTATAATTCATTTAAAAAACACCAATAAAAATAACTCATGGAATCATCCCAAAACACCTAAAAGATATAAAAAATCTCAAAACCCACAAAATTACTCAAAAAAATCAACCCAAAACAACATCCTCACACACCATAGTAACATGAGGTACTTCATGACGAAGAGTAGTCTCTCACTCCCATAAACCTTAAAATTGAGTCTTGGTGGTCTTACTTATATTACAACATTGTCCCAAATATCAAGAGGGAGGATACAATGCCATATATTTTGTGAACAAACCTAGTTCGACCTACAATGTTGGTCGGGTTGGATTTCCATATTCTTCAAGGAATATTCCTGATCCCCCCAAGCTAGAGACCAGCACCAGGGAATCTATTAAAAATCTCTATGAATGGTTTCAACCTCTAAATGCAATATAAAATTGATATTATTTTCCCTAGAAAATATAGCATGTCCCGGCCATAGGTTGGATGTTCGCACTGAAAAATATATAAGAAAACAAGTGTAATTAATTCTCATTAATGTATAATAAGTAGTCACAAAATAATAATCCATAAATATATGAAAAAATAAAACTGAATTAAGAAATCATAATGTCACATAAATAAATAGAAGATTCAAAATACATCTTATGATGAGTTGTCTAGTACATGTCTACAAATCCCAAAACGCCAAAATAAAAAGGATCCCAAAGGTCATACCAAGATAACTTCATGTTTCCCTTGGACACCACCACCCTATATCATGGAAGATGAAATAGGTATCAAGAATCCCTACTATAATAAAAACTTGATTTAATTTCCATGTATTAGATAGAACTAGTTTTTTATACTCCCAATGGAATATGCAGGGTGTGAGGAAAAGCCTAGTATGCTACCACCATAAATCTGCATACTAATTTTCACAATGACAACCACTCATTATAGTTTAAAAACACTACTTGAAAAATAATTTCTTCCAGAAACCCTTTTATATAACTTTTAGTTTTCCTAAACCAAACCATGATGATGAGAGAAATGTAAAATACAATGAAAAGGTATAACTCTGGTTATAAATATATAACCAATGGGATAATAATCAAAAAACATATAGGCAAGAACAATGACATGTCATAATAATCTCAAAGTATATGTGCAACATGGGGTAGCTCTGACCTATGGACTCTAGGTGTCTAGACTTACTCAAGGAAAATTGGTCAATCTATGTGATCCAAAATATGTAATATGGCCTAGGTCATATCAATAAATCCCCAAAATTTACCCCTAGTAACTTATTCCTAAGGTTAGAAATGAACCCATCCTAAAACCACACACTCAAGGTCTCCCATGTCCAATACATAATCCCATCCACAAAAATACATGAATCCCATGATCAATAAATCAAGTTATAAAAAAAATTCTCTTTAAAAACACTTTCAAGGCATAAGGAGATATTTTTTTAAGATGTTCACAAAAGAGATAATTTTTTTTCTACCCCAACTAAATTCACATAAAAACCCACCCATAACAAACCTGAACAATTTTTTAGCAATAATAATCATAAAAAATGGAAAACCCCGATAAAAAAGGTGTTCCAAAGGAACGGTCTGGATATATAGAGACACCGACATCAAAAGTGATGAATTGCAGTCTTATTTGAAAAATAAATAAGGGATGGAGAAAAGGTACCCTTAAAAACATAAAACCCAAATAAACTCATAAAAATATCATCTGAAACCCTATATTCAGACCTCCATGGCTGTTAGGTTTAGATATATAATAGATGTAGGGAATAACATATAATAATATGAAGGAAGGATGGTAAACTAGGGGGAACCAAGGAATACCTTAATGAATTCACAAAAATATATAGAGTAATCACACCAAAATCTTAGTGGGGGAGAGTTATATGGACAAAGGATACCTAATTGAGAGAGGGGGGATAACAGGAATAAGGGTTATAGAATCAGTAGAGAATTTATGTAAATTTTTAATTTAAAAAAATATTAAAGGATGCATGGTTTATCCATATGGTTTGTTAAACTATGTGCCAACCATGTGGTATACTCTTATTGATAACCCCTTAATAATGGTTACATGGAGTCTCTCCCATGGTTTTTTTAAATTTGTAAAGAATATGAAAAATGGATCTAGAATTCCTAACCCCCATTTTTATGGTTTGAAATATTGTTAATTTAAACTATTCCCACCAACTAGTTTCCCCCAAAATTCATGTTTTTGACCCCAAAGTCATAAAAAATCCCCAAAAAACATAGAATAAAATTAAATTTCAAAAAAAAATACCTATGACAAAATGGGTGTCCCAATAAATCACTTTATCATATTATTCAATATAGATCATTATATTCACAAATTCATCCAAGCTCACCTAACTAAATGATTTATCATTCCGTTATTTTCCTATTCAATCAATCTCAACTTTGAGATTTTCCACATATTTAAAAACTATTTCAAGAAACCTCCAGTATTTCTATTTTTTTTCTTTGAGCATCGATGTCTTTGATAAAATGTGTTTCAAACTCTTATAATCCATAAACATTGTGAATTTATCACCAAAGAGGTAATTATTACATGTCTCTAAAGTGTAAGGCACAAAAGTTAATTCTATGACATATTGTGGGTAGTTATTATCATGAAACCATAATTATAATGAATCATAAGCAACAACACGATATCCCTACATAAGAACACATCCTAGTCCAGGTCTTTATGCATCACAATAGACAATATATCCATATTCAGACTCTAGAAACAAGATAATAGGTGTTGATGTCGGCCTAAATATAAGTTCTTAGAATGATTTATGAAATCAGTCATTAAATTTTATATGAATTCATTTTCTCATCAAATATATCATTGTTTATTCCATGTGTGAGAGATCAGGTACAAAGTATCTATAATATCCTATTAATCCAAGAAAAAAATATATATAAAAAACATCCTTTGGTAGTTTCCAAGAGATAATATCTTTTATCTTTTCTAGATCTATAGAAACACCTATTTAATAAATTACATGTCCAAGTAAACATACCTCTTTTATCCAAAAATAAAACATTAATAAATTGGCATATAAATGATGTTCCAACATGATACCCAATACTATAATAATGTGTTTCTCAGGATCCTATTTTTTTCTAGAATACATCATAATATCATCAAAAACCACCACCAAAATGGAGTCTAGATACCTATGAAATATTGGATTTATCAATTACATAGATATATTTTGAGCCTTCATAAGACCAAAATTCATAACTAAATATTCTTAATGGATATATTTTGTTATGAGATCTGTCTTCATAATATCCTCTATCCAAAATCACAATTGGTGATATCCCAAATGTAAGTCAATTTTTTAGAACCACTAGGCTCCCCTAAATTGATAAAAAATATCATCAATGCATGGAATAGGATACTAATTATTTATCATAACTTGTTTAATCTTATGATAATTTAAAAAAATTATAATATTTCTATCTGTATTTTTCTCAAACAGAATCGGCACCACCGAAAGAGACGTAATCAGTTGAATGAACCATTTAGTTTCCAAATCCTACAACTAAAAATTCAATTATCTCAATTATATTAGTTATATTTTATAATATAGAATTTATATAATGATCCCTGGAAAGATATCAATCATAAACTCTACTTATATTTTCAATGTAAATTTTGAGAAATTTTCTGGGAAAATTTCAAGAAACGGACCAATAAAAGTTGGAAAATCTACATTCCCAATCTCATCCACATATTCCAAGGTAATAGCTACCAACTGATAATATATGGTTCAAACTACTGGTTCCAAAATTTCTAATTTACTAGACTTTACATCCCAATCTCTTATAAAGATATGATCAATGTCATCCTAAGATTTGAAACTAACATTTTTGGCACAACATTCAATGTGGGACTTGAATGATGTCAACCAATCCATACCCAAAATCATTTAATATAAATCTATATTGAGAAAAAATAAATCACAAATAAACCCATCTTCAATGATAGTTATATATCAATATTTACACATAATGGTTGAGCACTCTTTTTTCCAAGGGAATTTTTAAGTTTCATAATTGAAGGCGTCATCTCAACACACAAACCCATATTATCAAAAAAAGGAGAAGAAATAAATGAGTGGGATCACCCATATAAAACAGATATTTTATAATTCTAGAATTAAAAATCAGTATACCTCTCACCATCAAAGTACTATATTAATATCATCCAAAATTATTTTCTTATCTACATACAATTGATTACTCATTGCACTTTTCTCTTTGTTACCTTTTTTATATTGCACTAGTATAGGATTCATGGTGTTCTTAGAACCACATTATCTCACTCTATTCTGATGATGATAGTTATTCTGAAGTACTCATCCCATTGAAGTATATGATTTTTGGGAAACATGAGATGTGTCCCTAGAACCTGACCATGGATCACTATGATAATAGCACTGAATGTGATCCGTCTTGTTGAAATTATGAAAAGATCTAGATTTTTCCTTACAATCTCACTTTATATAGCGGAAAGGACCACATTGAAAACATCCCGACTTACTTTTTTCTTGATGAGGAAGACTTATAAATCCCATGGTATGATTCTAAGGTCTACCACCACTATAGAAGTAGGTCTCCCTCTTCTACTTATTCATAGAACTAGAGTTCCCACTAGTTCCTATAGAAATATAAATTCTCCATCCAATTTTATTTCCTAATATATACTTTTATTTTATAGTCACTCTATTTACCATCTTTGTATAATCTATTATAAAAACAAGGAAATATTTGAGAGAATATTTTTTTTATAGTCCCGACTTGAAAATGTGTGCCTTTAAGGACTCACTTGTAGAAACTTCTTGGGGAAATGGACTAAATTCATAAATTTAGCTGCATAATCCATCATTAAGAGATTTTATTACTTCAAACTAAATAACTCTATTGTTATATAAATATAAAAGGTGTGAGGATAGAATTTATTATTAAAAAATTCTTTAAAATAATCCCATTTCATGCCTTGATCTAATATATCATGATCTATTATATCCCACCACTAGTGTGCAGCGTATTCCAGCGTATATTTTTCCAACATTACTTTCAGTTTTGATGGTGTCCTAAGGAAAATGAAGATTCAATTCATCATATTCGACCATACATCTAATTTATCTAGTATAGAATCTCGTTGAATGAGATGTGGATTCTATTTTTAAAAGTGAACTGAATGTCCTACTATCCAAGGTTGATACTACTGATTTCATATGTCCATAGCTTGAAAATACTGAAAAATAATTTGGACTAAAACTTGGTTCACTTGTGTCTCGTGTGCAACCACATTCTAAATAGCCACTTGAGGTTTATTTATATGATGCCTACTTGGTTCCATTCACTAGAAGAAGAACAAAACTATATTTAATCTCATTAATTATTAACTGAAGGCTTAACAATTTCAATTTAACACATTAACACCTATTACAACATATCTTTCTTTAATTACACCATTTTCAACATTTTAACCATTTATTAAGACACTAGAACCATTCTTTTTAACATCAACCATTTAAATTATTTTCAAAAATCAATATGTTTTTTCATTACATTAACCATTAACTCGGAATGAATAATGTAGTATTATAGGTATTTCTCACTATCAATTCATTCCATGAAATTCTCATTCACTAAACCCATAATGATGAGGTGTTTAATCTCCTAGAAGTGTCTAAAAACACTCATGTTCCCAAAATCATTAGTAACTTGAAGTTCAGTATGAAGATGTCAAATTTCAATTTTTATTATCTACATTTCTAATTATGATAATCCTACTACTTACTATCTTTTCAAGAGATAGAATGATATGATTTCAAACTCTATAACCAAAAATATAACACCATTTTCTATATTAAGGATCGAAAAATGGTGATACCATTTTTCCAAAAAAGATATCATTTGTTATGTTTGAGATAAAAAAATGATTCCATTTGTCTCAAAAAGATTTGGACTGACCTAAAATGATAACATTGGTCTAAAAAATAGTTATACCAACCAAGGTTAACACTATTTGTCTCAAAAATAATTGTACCGACCAAGTCTAATACCATTTGTAACATCCCACCCCTTATCACTGGAATGATGAGTGATGGGTGAGATAATAGGGCTTAGGTTAAATCACTAAGACACCAATGGTTGGAAATAAATTCCCAGGGACTAAAAAACATTAGGGGGACAATTTTTCCTTTGAAATATATGACATAAAAACCATAAAAACCATAACAAATAAACCTTTATATGATGCATGTGTACAAAATAATAATCAAAACATAAGTAAAAGAATAACCCATGTCAGAGTTCAAGAGGAAGCCGAAATACATCATCAAGAGGACAAAAATGGATAAAAAACTCAAAAACTCCAATGTGACAAAAAAATAGAATTACAGAACCTTATCTATACTTTAACTCCACATGTTAAGACAAAGGTATCAAGAAGAATCACTAAATAACTAAGAGACCTTTCCTTTACCTATGTATCAATAGATGAAATATACAAATTCACAATAGTTACCAAGAATGGGTTGATTCTAAACTCAATAGGATTTCCCCAATGACAACCCAACTAATAACACTAAGACAAAACTTGATAGAAATTTTTTATAAAACAATGTAAAACCATTTTAAATAATTTATACCAAATCCAAAAACAATTTTCCATGGAAAGTGATAAAAATCACAAAACCTTTAATAATCATTCAATAAAACCACAACTGTGTCTCTACACAAGTCGTGCATGTCCATGTGATAGTTTCCTACTCTTGAGTGGTATCTCATTGATATACCAAGTCTTTACAAGGTAAACAATACCAGGTTCCCCAATATCACTTGGACCTTCCCTAGGGTCATGTCTAATGAAAATAAAGTCACACCATCCATTTATTTTGAATCCTTGTAAAATAAATCCAAGAACCATTCATTATTTAAAACATTTCTCCAAAAAAATTCATGCATCAAAACAAAACCATAATTTTAAAACCCACATTTTAAAATCATAAACCAAAATAGAATTATGAAATCAAACCAAAATTTCCCATAATTTCAAAAAACAAAACCAATCGAGATTTTCACCAAGAACAAAAAAAGTATTTCATAAAAATATAAATAAAATAATTTAATTGAAACTAATTATTCTTGTTATAAATCAATTAGAGTTGAGATAGAATCCACCTACCTCTCAAAAGTTGGTGCAAATGAAGAACAACCCAAAAAAGTTTCATGATCCGATCAGAAATCACACTCCCTTCACAATATCAAACAATATTTCATAAAAAACCATTCATTACACATAGATATATCCATAAGTAACTAGTATATGGTTCTATGATAGAGATAATAACCTAGTATCTAAGAATAATGGGGAATAATGGGAACTTATTGATGAATCCAGGTCTCCAATACACTTTGATTCATTGAAGGATCTATCTTAGGTTGAAGGGGATCATCTCTCAAGCCTTGGGATAAAATATAATTTGAGTTATAAGGGTATTGGTGTAAAAAAGAGTTTTTATGGGGTTAGTTGGAAATATATCCACTTTTTATGGAGGTTCAACTACTCAATACATAGTTATCCCACTCAGTTGGGAAAATAATGTTCCAACCATGTGGTTATCCTATCTGAAGGCCATAACTGGCACGATTGGATTGCATGGTTAGACAAACTGTGCTCCAACCATGCATTTCCATATATTTTAAGAAGCATGGTTTCTCCTTGGAATCATTAAAGTTTGTAAAAACCATTCACATATCATGAACCATCCTAATTCCCACCCCATTCCCTTGCACAGTTCCTTAGAGATTCTATATAGTTTAAACTAACACTTCCCCTCTTGAAAATCCTCTAAAAGTGCCAAAACCACTTGAAACCTCTTGAAACTTTACTCTAGCATTATATGGACTCAAAATAAATGAATAATGGTTAATGTACATGAAACCAAGGGTTATATATAAATCATTATGGAATACCATATGGTACATATCCACCACCAATAGAACCTGGATACCTAAACCCAATTCGATGGTGTTAAGAAGGGGAATCAAATATGACATTAAAAAGACCCAACTACTAGGGAAATCAGAACGAATCTATTTAACCTTTTTCCCAATCACCATAAAACATGTGAGTGTTCCTAATAGGATAGAGAGAAAAACCATATTATGCTATTATTCAATCCAGGATTTAACTCTCACTATATAACCATATCAAAGATAAGGTCATAGAAGTCATGATCTAGAACTAAACAAATCCCAAACAACCTTAGAATTAGTGATGTTCACATGGCACTAGAAGAACTTAAAGTACTACACTCTCTTTTTTCCTAGTAGAGTGAAGTGATATATCACATAAGGAATCAACTTATATCATAGACCTCAGACATCAATAATCATGTATGAGATAAAATAATGGGATTAACTTGTGTTAAACAAAAACAAGGCCATAGGTGAAGTAATAAACATCATACCTCTAATAATAATTGAAACCACCTCAAAATCCATTGGATTATGCTTATTCATATATAATAACATATATTCTCTAATAATCAGAGGTTTAATGGAAGATATAAATTCTCATTTCACATGGTAATGAGATCCTTACTACTTTGATGCGTTTAGTTGCAACTAGGATCCCCTGGTATTAGTGGAACTCAATTTAATTATTTGGGGAGATTACCCCCAATATCCATGAATATATCATAGGTATACACACTATTGGTTGGTTATTGGATCCTCCTAATAGTTATACATGGTATTCTCAGCTATCCCTCACTGATAGAACATAGCTAGTTGTCGTTCTAAGAAGGCCACTAGAGCAAGGTCAGTGGGATAGTGCACACTTCTTCAACATATATATTATAACTCCACATTATTACAATTTTCATTTAAATAGGAACTATAGATCTCAATTATATAAATAAGGGAATTTATTATACCATTCATCCATGTCATATCTTCGTCAACCATAGTTACCTTGTCCATCACTTCTATATAGGTGGGAAAACATAGGCGAATAATCTTGGACATAATTTATGGCTTCAATCCCATATCAAAATAATATTTCTTCAAGTAATCAACCATAAGGATATCATGTGAAAGATGAACTAGTTCAAAATACTGATTTTAATACTCTATTATAAATCTATCCTCCTGATATAAGGTTATAAACTCCCTGGCCTTCACCACGCATAATATTTATAGGTAAAATTTCTAGTTATGCATCTTCATAAACCTAGTCTAAATCATATCTACATGAAGCTTAGCTAGCACCACTAATTCCCACCATCTTTAACATAGACCTTCCATAATATAAGTTACAAATCCCATATTTGATGTCTCATGGTACTGGATAAATTAGGAGATATATTCATTATTTTCCTACCATTCTTCAAATTTGTGGGGACTCAGTCACCCTAGAACATAGGTGGATTCTCCTTTATAAACTCATAGGCATGATCTATTAACCGTAATTTCCATATATAACTACTCTACCCAATAGGCTAAATTTCCCTAATCACTAATTAAATTAGATGGTATTCCGTGGGTGGATTTGTTAGTTGAGTGTTCTTCACGGTTCCATCCCTCAGATTTTTTCAATCCATTTTTTGAGTCATGGTATAAAAACCTAAAACACAAGATCCAATCATATTATAATTCATTTAAAAAACACCAATAAAAATAACTCATGGAATCATTCCAAAATACCTAAAAGAAATAAACAATCTCAAAACCCACAAAATTACTCAAAACAAAAAACAACCCAAAACAACATCCCCACACACCATGGTAACATGAGGAACTTCATGACGAAGAGTAGTCCAGTCAATCCCATAAACCTTAAAATTGAGTCCTGGTGGTCTTACTTATATTACCACATTATCCCAAATATAAAGAGGGGGGATAAAATGCCATATTTTTTGTGAACCAACCTAGTTCAACCTACCATGTTGGTCGGGTTGGATTTCCATATTCTTCAAGGAACATTCCTGATCACCCCATGCTAGAGACCAGCACCAGGGAATCTATTAAAAATCTCTTTGAATGGTTTAAACCTCTAAATCCAATATAAAATTGAGATTATTTTCGCTAGAAAATATAGCATGTCCCATCCACAGGTTGGATGTTCGCACCGATAAATAAGTAAGAAAGCCAGTGTAATTAATTCTCATTAAAGTATAATTAGTAGTAAAAAAATAATAATCCATAAATAGATGAAAAAATAAAACTGAATTAAGAAATCCTAATGTCACATAAATAAATAGAAGATCCAAAATACATATTATGATGAGTTTTCTAGTACACGTGTATAAATCCCAAAACACCAAAATACAGAGGATCCCAATGGTCATACCAAGACAACTTCATGTTGCCCTTGGACACCACCACCCTATATCATGGAAGATGAAATAGGTATCAAGAATCACTACTATAAAAAAAATTCAATTTAATTTCCTTGTATTAGATCGAACCAGTTTTTTATACTCCCAATGGAATATGCAGAGTGTGAGGAAAAGCCTAGTATGATACCACCATAAATCTACATACTAATTTTCATAATGATAACCAATCATAATAGTTTGAAAACACTACTTGGAAAATAATTTCTTCTAGAAACCCTATTATATAACTTTTGGTTTTCATAAAGAAAACCATGAAGTTGAGTGAAATGTAAAATTCAATGAAAAGGTATAACTCAGGTTATAAATAGATAATCAATGGGATCATAATCAAAAAACATATAGGCAAGAACAATGAAATGTCATAATAATCTCAAAGTATATGTGCAACATGGGGTAGCTATGACCCATGGACTCTAGGTGTCTAGACTAACTCAAGGAACATTGGTCAATCTATGTGATCCTAAATATGTAATGTGGCCTAGTTCATATCAATAATTCCCCTAAATTGACCCCTAGTAACTTATTCCTAAGGTTAGAAAATAACCCATCCTAAAACCACACACCCAAGGTCTCCCATGTCTGATAAATAATCCCATCCACAAAAATACATGAATCCCATGATCAATGAATTAATTTATAAACAAATATCACTTTCAAAACACTTTCAAGGCATAAGGAGATATTTGTTTAAGATGTTCATAAAAGAGATAATTTTTTCCTACACTAACTAAATTCACATAAAAACCCACCCATAACAAACCTAAACAATGTTTTTACAATAATAATCATAAAAAATGGAAAACCCCAAGAACAAAGGTGTTCCAAATGAAGGGTTTGGATATATAGAGACACCAAAATCAAAAGTGATGAATTACAGTCTCATATGAAAAATAATAAAAGGATGGAGAGAAGGTACCCTTAAAAACATAAAACCCAAATAAACCCATAAAAATCCAATCTAAAACCCTATTTTCCAACCTCAATGGACGTTAGGGTTAGATAGATAATAGATGAAGGGAATAACATAGAATAATATGAAGGAAGGATGGTAAACTAGGGGGAACCAAGGCATACCATAAAGAATTCCCTGAAATATATAGAGGAATCACACCAAAATCTTAGTAGGGGGGAGTTATATGGATAAAGGATACCTAATTGAAAGAGAGAGGATAACATGAATAAGGGTTATAGAATCAGTAGGGAATTTATGTAAATTTTTAATTTAAAACAATATGCAAGGATGCATGGTTCATCCATAAGGTTTGTTAAACTATATGCCAACCATGTGGTATACCCTTATTCATAACCCCTTCAGAATGGTTATATGGAGTCTCTCCCATGGTTTCTTTAAATATGTAAAGAATGTTAAAAATGGATCTAGAATTCCTAACCCCAATTTTTATGGTTTGAAATATTGTTAATTTAAACTATTCCCACCAACTAGTTTCCCCCAAAATTTATGTTTTTGACCCCAAAATCTTAAAAAATCCCCAAAAAACATTGAATAAAATTACAATTAAAATAAAATAAATACATATGACCTAATGGGTGTCCCAATAAATAACTTTATCATATTATTCAATATAGATCGTTAGATTCACTAATTCATCCAGGCTCACCTAACTGAATGATTTATCATTCCGTTATTTTCCTATTCAATAAATCTCAACTTTGATATTTTCCAAAAATTTAAAAAAAACTATTTCAGGAAACCTACAATATTTCTATTTTTATTTCTTTGAGCATTGATATCTTTGATATCCCCCTCAAGTTCAACCTTGAGATCACCAAAACCATTTTTCTGATTATAATCCTCCCTTTTGGATTCTTGTTTTTCAATTGTGACTGGCATAACATCTTACACATCCATCATAAAATCTGTTTCTATTTACTCAAAATAATTATTAGAATCATATCTTTCTTATTGAGACCTTCTTGTGAAACTTATTTAAAAGTGAATATTTTATTTTGAAGACTATTTTAATAGATAAAAACCTTCATGGACTCTATATAATTACTTATTAAACTTCTTCATCACCAAATCTATTTGGGAACCTTGTTACAATGTGCCCGAATTTACTTCACTAGAATATGATGATAACAGCTTACTTTCGAATCTACCCTTTCCTCTTCTAAAATTTCTTTCAAGAAGAGATGGTAATTAATCACCTATATCTTATTCCTCTTATATACATTTTGTTATATCAAGTCTTTTTATATCATTAAAATTTAACTCTTTATTTGATTGACTTGATGTTCCTTATGGGTTAACATGCATTTAATATGTAATGAAATTCTTTTTAGATCATTCAATGAAATTTCTACCAAGTTATTCTCTTTAAAATATAATAACATGGGATTATAAAGATGTTTTAGTATTTTCATGATACTATTAACAATATCAATATCTATTATCCCTTCCCAACACCTCAAATTTCTCCAACAACCACAATGATTTGGATGAAGAACTAATTATCATTTTCATCGGGAAACATTTTCAAATCATTAAACTTTTTATGTAGAACTTGAATATTTTCCTCCTTAACCTCATAATCAAACCCACATATATATTATAGAATTTTTTCCATATGGCCTTTTACTCCTTTAAAATAATTGTATAAATCATTCAGATATTTGGAATTAACATTGAGCATCTTCTTATCAACTTCAGTCATGGAAAATTCTAAAACATCGCTTATATAAACCCATGTATGGAATCTGAGAAAACATATTGACCAAGTGACTTTAAATAAAATCTTATGTTATTATTCCTAATATATTAATTCTAGATATCAAATAGAGGTACTCATTTTACATTCACTATGTTTTCTATAATGAAAATATTTAATGGAATGATTTAGTGCATGTATCTTATGGATCTTATTCCCATGTTAATAGAAACTCATTAAACCTTTCACAATTAATAAAAAATCCACTATAATTAAAAAATTTAAAATTAAAACAAATCACAATAGTTTTACTTGGATCACCACTAATGGACTCATCCAAGGATCACACAGCAATGATGTATTGATGTTCCAAAATACACTTAGCTTCACGATATTAATGGATACAATTTTTTCATGATCACTCCAAGAAATGCTTACTTACTTTAAAACTAAGTTTATGGAATAGAAAATTGTCTCCATCAGAACAGTTTCACTGACTCCTCATTTCCTCACTACATTATATGGTTGTATTTTATATTTATCAACTTTAATGTCACTTATATTTTATAAATAATGTGTGATTTCTCTTGCATCATGGAAGTCAAAATATGATTATCCAATGTAATCCATGATATCAAGTAAAATGACCTATAATAAGCATGTAAATTATATGTCTAGAAAATTACTTATGTGAGAAATCTATATTTCAAGATATTACTTCTCATTTATCCATTCTCAAAACCACTTTTTTGTTCACACTTAATGAAACTATTTAATACTCTAACTTCTTGAAACTAATTTTTTCTACTATTCATGAAACTCTTTCATGGTTCATTCTACACAAAACTCCTTTTATGGATCTTACTTACATATAATTCCTTTGTGAAACCTCATTTAATAAATTCTTTATTAATCTAAAAAAATTTATAGTGGAGTATTTATATGAAAAAATAAAAAAAAAAATCCTTAAACATTAAATTATTCTTAATCACTTCTCATGGAACACATCTTCATTAGTTTTCATTTGTAGTAAATTAAAATAATCACCGAGTATTTATAAAAATGTCTCATTCTCACCCTTCACATAAGTTTCCACCTTTTACCATTCAAAAATTTCTTCTCTAATTTCTTTGAAAAATTCACCACTTTCTTGAGAATCCTATGTTGCTTCACATAAATCCTACCATGAATAAGATTTTTTGAAACTCATATGTGGAAAAAATTCCTTTTCTCAAAATGATTTCTAATAACTTTAATTAAATACAAATTTTCAATAAACATCTCACTTTTTTATGAGTTCAAAAATACCTACTAAATATTGACTCCCATAAAATATTCTTCTTCTTTACAGATATAAGTATATAACTAAAACTCTAAAAGTCAATTAGAAATTTTGATAATAATAATAATTTTTGTAAACCTTATACCTTTGACTTAAAAATATATATTTATCCATATTGGGTAACAATAAAGTTTTTTCAAAACAGATACAACATACAAGATATCTTTACCATCCATTAAATATCAACCTATTCTATCAAAAATTCTCTAGAGTATGACATAGACTCTATAAATATACATCACAAATAACCTTGGTTCTAATATTCTCCCCCTTTGGATGGTTTTAGAAATCCAAATTGAAATTCAGTTTGTAAATTATTTGTTAATTCTTCCAAATAGAAATGGAATATTTAATCTATCACTAAAAGTATACATGAGAAATATAATTTATAGAAAAAAATATTTGAAGAGAGTATCCCACGCCTCATGAAATTAATTATTCTATAAATAATCATGTCTTCAAGATCATTAAAACTTTATTACCCAAGGATCATATATCCCTCAATCTTTTATAGCATAAACTCACCCTTGATGAGGGAATTCATCACTAACACCACTTGCTGGGAAACAAAAATATTCATATCCAATTTTTTCATTGAATGAGACCACATCCATATTCTATATTTTATTTCACAACATTCTTCGCCGTTGAAAATAAACCTAGAGATAAATTACATGTAATAAACCAAAACACCATATAAAGTATTATATTCAAATAGGGAGAGGGGAGTTGTATGGACCTACTCACGATGTGGTATTTGGTTTAACACCAAGGTTAAACTGATGTTTAAAAAATGTTGGAATGATTAATATCATAGTCATGATTCATTAAAATTTAATATTAGTTCCAAAATGATCCATGTTTTTCATTTATTGCTCTTCCTTTTCTTTGATAAAGTGATATTTAATCACAATATATTTTTTATTAGAATTTTGTAAGGGATTTTATGTTAGTTCAAACACACTTGTATTATCCTAAAAGATCACCATAGATTTATTTACTTATTCACCAATATACTCCAACTATAGCTTCATACATATAATTTAATGCCTTATTTATTGATATATATTCTACTTTTTTCATGATCAACAATGTTCTCTCCGACTTTTTACTCAACCAATCTACGCATTTACTTCAAATGAATAATGCACCAAAAATTATTAACATTTAGTCCACCACATCACAAGATTAGCCTACACAAAAAAACATATAATTCATGATATTTTTTAACATAAAACATAAATCCAAAATTAAGAGTACCATAGATATGCCTTGTGATTCATTTAACTTTTTTGAGATACTACTCCTTGGGATTACTTTGGAAATTGTCCTCAAAAATATTTCCATAAACAATATCTAACTGGGTTGTAGTAAAATATAACAAGATTATAATTTTCCTCATGTATATGGAAGTACCCATATATTCTCCATCCTCATGATTTCCAATCTTGGTTCCAAACATAATTGGATTTAACATTGGTTTAGAGTAATGCATATCAAATAAATTCAGTAGCTCTCTAACATACTTGGATTAGGCGATAAAAGTATACCTATATTTATGAACCACTTGTAGACCTATAAAATAAATAAGATATAAAATAATAATAATTTTGAGTTCTGAACTAATTATATTAGAAAACTCTTTTATATAATTTTATCTGGTTCCACCAAATATTATACAATCCACATAAACTGGCACCATAAATAGTTCTTACATGGATGTCTTTACAAACATTTTCTAATCAATATCACACTATTTGAACTTTATGTACTTAATATATGAATACATAAAATCATACCATGGTCTTTGTTCATTTTTTAGACCATACATGACCTTATATAATATTAGTAATTTCATTTCATCATTTCTAATTTAGAAGCACGTTAGTTGTTCAGTATAAAACAATTTCTTCAGAACGCCATCTTTTTATCCCTATAGTAAACCTTGAATCCTTATTGAGTTTCTATTTCTAAGAATTTATTGATCAATGAAATTAGACCCACTTGTGAACATTTTTCTTTAACATCAACAAGTTTCTTTAACATTAACAACTTTAATTTATTTATGGCCATTTACACACTAAGTGCACCTTATTTTTCATTGCATTGCCTTTGTCATAGAACTTATTCTTAGATATCCATTTTTCCAATAAAATTGAGATATTTTTGATTCTATATAAGTTCCAAAATTTTATTCTTATCAATTTTTTAACACCCAAATATTTTATAAAATAATCTTTCTCAATTAAATTAAATTTCTTCAATTGCTTTCATTACATGCAACTATTAGTTTAAAAAAACCATGATATACTATTAAAATAATATTTATTATTACACTTATAAACATTACATTAAATTGAAAGGTATGAATATGATTAAATTATTTATAAAATACATATAAATATATTGATAAATTCTTAGAAAATAATCACTCAATATTTAGCAAAGTCAATTTATTCTTCAAAATATGTTTTCTTTAAAAAGGTTTTTAATTATTTTTTGATAAAAAATTATAGCTAATTTATAATAATTTCATAAATTTTTTAAAATGAATATAATTTTTTGAATCATAATATTAAAATTATCTTTTAATGATTTTTAAATAATTTTATGAAAATGTTGATTTTCCAGTGAGTATTGAAAAATAATGATTTTTATTGAAAACGGTACTTTTGTTTTAAGCATGTAAAATTTTACATTTTGTTTTAAAATGGAATAAGATTACAGTTATATATATTATATTTTAAATAATCCATTTAATTTCAATATAATAAATTTTATGTTTGAATTCAAGGTAAAAAAAATTTATACGTCAAAACACATTTTCCTACAAAACTATTTTTATGCATGCAATGATTTTTATCTTAATAAATTAAAATAATCCCTATTGGTGATTTATTTTAATTAAATTTAAATATTATATACTCAATAAAATATTTTAACACTCATCTAATATTTTTATAGGCATCAGATAAGAATAAATCTTGTTTTAAAGATTTCATCACGTTATACGCACTTTTTTTAAAAATAATTTGTGTCACATATAGGTGTTGAATTTAATAAAATTTATTCTATAATTGAAATCAGTATGGTAATAATTTATAAATAGGCCCCTTTTTATTTTTATTAATATAAATAGTAACCGTGGTAAAATTTATCACCTCAGTAAAGGGTAAATCAGGTTAATCTAGGTTAAAACTAAGTGATTAGGCCACAAATTTGCATCCCAATTCTTATTTTATGAATTTAATTGTATTTTTATTAATAAAGGATCTAAATTTAGTTTTTTAGTGGACACTTTTCCATGAAAATTACCTATATAATATTTAAAACAAATAAAGTTACAAAATTTCACTGTTATTTTTAAATGTCAAATATATGTCCACATATGGACAAAATAAAGTTACATATGAGTCTAAATGTATATATTGAGGTTAATTGAATTATCTTCCTGATATTAATTTATTATTATAAATTAAATAATTACCCTAAATCCTTTTTTAATACTAATACAATATTTATTCAATTAACAGAAGAATAAAATATATGTTTTTAAAATTATTAAAAGTGAAATAATTTGAATAAATTATTTTGTAAAATGATTTTTATATATCTATATGATATATTATAGATGATTGAAATTATTATATTCTAAATCCCTTTTTTTAATTTATTTTAAGTCAAATTAAATGAATAATGTTAAAAATGACATTAATGATATTTTCTAAAAAATAATATTTTATTAAATAATAAAAAAATTCATAAAAATTTTAGTTTTATACAAATTAATTTTATATGGTTTTAAAAATTATACATGGTCCATTTATGGGACTTTTTCATTTTATAGTATCATTATTAGCCATTAATTGGTAGAAAACATTAATATTATAGGAATTTTCAAAATCATTAATGAATGTATAAAATATAAAATACAAGTAAAAATTTGATCCAAACTTGTAAAAATTTAATTTTATGTGATTATTTTAACTCAACGTAATCATATATTATAATATTATTATTTTTGATCCATTTGAGAATCAAGATTAATTTATATTAATTTAATATTTTAAGAAATTCCAAGAGTGTCCCTCCCCTCGATTATAAAAGGGAACCACTCCTTTCTCTTTTTGAAACCAATTTGAGCCCTCTATTTTGACCATATAATGAAAAAATACATTCTAAACTTCCGTATTCAAATTTTATAGGTTATTTACTTCCTAAAAAAATCAACCCTAGCCCCTTAAGAGTATATTTAAAGGATTTATTTTAAAAAAAATATGTAATTACCATAACTGATCAATTTATTTATTATTTTTATTTTACCTCATCTAAATATATTATCACGACCTGACCTCCAGGGTCCAGGCTGTGACTACCCCAAGCCCACCTTCCATAGGCCAGCGGCTGGCGACTAGCATCGAAAAGGTATATCCCTAAAACTAGGAAGGCATTGCCTAAAAATATGTAAACTCACACAATCTAAGCACACAATAAGATACAAGAAAAAAGGACACTATAAAGTAAATAGGGTGTGTACAGTAAGTAAAGGGGACAAAATAGAAGCCCAACTGAAAGGTACAAGTAAAAGTGAAAAAGAACAGCTCTTGTGAACACCCTCCAAGGACCCTACCTAAAGGGTAAGAATAGATCTCGAATGGTCATCCCTGCGGATCATCTCATCTAATGTCCACCTCTGATCATCCTATGGTCTAGTACCCTCATCCTTGATCAGCAATGTCCGTCATCTGCACAAGACACAGCAAAGCGCGGGCGTAGCCCGTGCAGGGGTGAGTATAACGATACTCAGTAGGGACCCCGAGACCTGCATAGGTCTCATAGAATTCCACAAAGTAAAAACCACAAAGCACGAAGAAATAGACATAAAATCTACTTAGGTATATGCCCATACATATACCTAAGTTATCACGATATACTCATCTCACATAAGAGGGAAGAAAACCACAAAGGAAACAACACGAAAGTAGAAGTACCACAGAGGTAACACCACGTAGGTAGAAGTACCACACAGGTAACACCACGAAGGTAGAAGTACCACACAGGTAACACCACGAAGGTAGAAGTACATCATAGGTAATAGGAAGAAGGTAGAAGACTTAGATCACACTAGGTATAACTTAAGTTCATATGTACAGATGATTAGTCGTAAGGCTAGATCATCTTATTCTGTTAGGTAGCACTTCTTCGGACCCACACAGGATCGATAGGTAACTAACCCCGACTGACCCACATAGGATAAATAGGTAACTAACCCCCACAAACCCACACAAGATCGATAGGTAACTAACCCCCACTGACCCACACATGATCGATAGGTAACTAACCCCCGCTAACCCACACAAGATCGATGGGTAACTAATCCCCGCTGACACACACAGGATCTGACCCACACAAGATCAGTATTCACTGACCTACATGGGATCATTGGGCGTTGACCCACATAGGATCTGACCCACACAGGATCGGTATGCACTGACACTCACAAGATCATTGAGCGCTGACCCACATAGGATCGGTATGCACTGACCCACACAGGATCACTGAGCACTGAACCGCACAATATTTGACCCACATAGGATCAGTATGCGCTGACCCACACAAGATCGCTGAGTGATGACCCACATAGGTTTGATGTTCTTCGTTCACGTTACAGCCAGCCACTGGGTTCTCACACTAAGAATACTTGATTTTGGAAGGTTCTGCTCCCCAAGCCATCTGTCGATACTTCAACTACCACAAAGTCCCATGAAGAATTATCTCAAAGGTCTGTCACATCATAAGGGACCCAACTCAATAGACGACACTTCAATCGAACATCTAGTCTATAAGTTATTAGCATTTCCACTCCGAGGGCTCGGTTGGATTCAGGTTTGATCCAACTTGGTCATACTCCAACATTATCCAAAACTCAAGTTGAGTATACCAAAAGGACCATCCCGATCCAAGGATCCCAACGCCATACATGGTTTGTCAAATGGATGTCTGGTTCTCAAGTTACGGCCAAAAAGCCATATCTGGGTCCGATCTGACCCGATCAGTCCAACCTGGTGCAACCCGGCCTGGGCCGACCCGACCAGGTCCGGGTCCGACCCGATTTCCCTACTCCATGGCAGGCCCGGCCCACTGGGCCATATTCCGTCCCAGCCCGCGAAGGGGGTGGCCTGGCCCAGCCCAGAGGCATGGCCCGTGGTCGAGTGGTCCGCCGTGGCGGGGTCCACCCTAGCCAACACCCAGGGGATGCACCCCCCGATATTTCGAACGGTCCAGTGGACCATTCAGCTCGGCCAACCTGGGGGCGCCATGTGGCACCGCCTGCTGGTACGCGCGACCCACCGATGCGGGTCCTTCCCGGTGTGACATCGCCGGCCAGGGCTACGACCAGCTCTCCTCTAAATGGTGTGATGGCACCACTGTCCTCCCACGGCCGGCCAAGTCTCAGTTTCTCTTAGGGTGCACCACCTGCTCAAACCACGACCAGCCAGGTGCCGGCCTCCCTTTGGTGCACCGCCACTCGAACCGTGGCCTTCTCCTTTACGGACGGCACAGATGCGCGCCACCCTTTTCCACACGGCCGGCCATCATGCCAACCGCCGCCATCTTCCGTGGCCCATCACATCTTCGTTCAAAGCCCGAAAATTATGATTTTTGCATATTCATGATCCACAGTTCGAGATCTCCACTTCTATAAGTCGTGCTCAACGAGACGTTGTATTTTCAGTGCGCTTAATTATTTGGCGTCGAAGAACGCACAATCATAAGAAATGAATCAGGGTATAATTGTGGATCGATGGCCATCTTTGTTTGGCTATCATCATCGTGAATCATGAATATTAATAATCAACAAAAATATTTAATCATAAATCAAATTAAAACCCCCTACCTCGACCGTCCGTTAGGGGTGTCGTGAGGAGGAAGAGGATGATGGGGACATCGGCGTTCATTGCTCCTGCAAGATTCTTCCGATCCAAGCCCGAGTTTCATCCTTGTTCTTTGTTTGGAGTGGTTATTAATTATAGTATCTTCTTTCAAAGTCCTACTCTCTCTTTCTCCAATGAAGAAACAACCCTCAATTCTCCCAAGAAGAGTTAATAAAATAACTCTTAATTAACATGTTGTTTAATTAATTTAGATTTAATGAACCCAATTAATTATAAAGTGTTGTGTTTGCATAATTTTTGTAATTGGGCATTTAATTCCCAACCTTAATTTCCCGACCACCATCATGTGGTCCCCACCTCTACTATTTAAAAATGATGTTTCAAAAAGAAAAATAAATGTTATTTATTTTATTTTTTCTTCTCCCATGAAAAACTGAAAAACTAAATTCCACCCTCAACCTACCGTGGTTGAGGTGAAGATCTCTTTAAGAAAATATGGGCATTGTGAGTTCAACGGTGTCGTCAGATTTCAATTCTGAGCACCGGTTCAAAATTTTAAAAACGCTTCATGTGCGTTTACTGAACGTACCAGAAAAAAAGTTTAGGAATTCATTCTGGTAAAACCGGGCCTCGAAATCACATATTGTAAATTTTTTCAGAGTCGTAATATTCTAATGTAATTAAAAAAAATTACATGAAAAAATCTGGGTCTTTAAATTCTCCTCACCTTAGGTCTTTGCGTCCCCAAAATCCACAACACAAACTAGGGAAACAAGTGAGGGTACTGAATAGGGATCTGAGCCTCCCGCTCCCATGTGCTCTCCTAGAGGTTCCTGTGTTGCCAATGAATGCACACCAGAGGTATCGATTTCCTACGTAGTAACATCTCCTTTCGATCCTCAATCTTTACTAGAACCTCCGAAAACATCACCCCATCATCTAAGTCCAACTCATCGTGGTCGATGACGTGAGATGGGTTGTGCACGTATCTCCTCAGCAAGGATGCGTGGAAAACATCATGCACCTGGTGCAATTGAGGGGGAAGAACTAGGCAATACTCCACCTCACAAACTCTAATGCAGACCTGAAAGGGTCTGAAGAACCTTGGAGATAACTTTCCACCCCGACCAAATCCCTACAAACCTCATCGAGGTGAGACCCATAGAAAGACATGGTCACCATCCTAGAACTCAATAAGTCTTTGTCTCCTATCATCATACGATTTCAGCCTAATCTGTGTAATCTTTATCTACTCTTATATGATCTACACCTTCTCTGTGGTAGCTCGTACCATCTCTGGTCCCATGAGTGCTAACTCCCCTAGTTTAGTCCATCACAGAGGTGATCTGCAAGGTCTCCTGTACAATGCCTTGAATGGTGTCATACCGATGGTGGAGTGATAGGTGTTGTTGTATGAAAACTCTACCAAGGCCAAGTGATCCTCCCAGCTATGATAGAAATCAAGGATGCAAGCACATAACATATCCTCGAGAGTTTGGATGGTCCGCTCTTTCTGACCTTCTTTCTGGGGATGGAAGGCGGTTCTCAACTGAAGTTGTGTCCCAAACGCTTCCTGTAACCCCTTCCATAGCTGGGAAGTGAAACATGCATAATGATCAGAGACAATCGAAGATGGACCACCATGAAGTCTCACAATCTTCTATATGTAGAGGGCTCCCAATCCCTCTAATAATCCTTGCTCTATGATAGGTAGGAAGTGGGCCGACTTGGTGAGTCGTTCAATGATCACCCAGATGGAATCATGCCCCTTGGATGTGTGTGGAAGTCCTATCATGAATTCCATGGAAGTTCCATCCCACTTACACTCTATCACCTCTAGTGGTTGAACTAAGCCTACTAGAACCTAATTCTATACCTTCACTTGCGGACAAGTGAGGCACCGTGATGCAAACTCTTCCACTACTTTCTTCATTCCCTGTCACCAGTGCTAACGCCAAAGGTACTGGTACATTTTTTCCACTCCAGGATGTACTGCTAGAGGTGATGTATGGAACTCCCTCAACACTTCCTCTTATAGTGTCACTGGTACCATAGTACATCCTCTGAAGAGGATGACATGGCCTCCACCTTTAGAAAATCAATCAGGTGCATGTCTTGTGGATGTCTGAGCACGTCATGCTTTGCAGTAAGTATCCCCAAGATGCACCTCCCTAACTCACTAAAGTAGTGGGGGAGTGACTGTTAGAGATTGAAGATAAGTTGCTCCATCTCGATCCACGTAGGATATCCTCAAAGTAGCTATCTAATCTGTTTCCCCACTTAGCAACTGTATACCAGATCTCCTACTGAGTTCATCTTCTACGACATTCCCATTCCTAGGAGTATGGACTATCTAAAAGTCATAATCCTAGAAGAACTCAATCCAAATACATTGTCTCAGGTTCAGTTCCTTCTGAGAAAAGATATACCTCGGACTCTTGTGATCATAGTAGACTATAAAACATTTTCCCATCAAGTAATGTCTCCACATATTCAAGGAAAAGACCATTGCTGCTAACTCCAGGCCAGGGGTAGCATAGTTCGGCTCATGATGTCTTAGATGTTGAGAACCATATGTGATCACTTCTCTCTCCTACATCAGGACACATTCAATTTGGTTTCTTATGCATCGCAGTATATGATGTACCCAACGCCCTCCTCGAGTAGCCTCAAGATGGGGGCACTCGTCAGTCTCTGCCTCAACTCGTAGAAACTCTGCTGGTATCTCTCAGACCACACGAAGGGTTTCCCCTTCTTCATCAATGATGATAAGGGTGTTGAAACTCTGTAAAAGTTAGGCACAATCCTCTGGTAGTAACCGGACAGACCCAAGAAACTCTGCACCTCCATCACAATCCTATGTGGCTCCCAAGCAAGCACAACCTCAATCTTTGCTGGATCCACTACAACTCCAACCTCAGATATGACATGTCCTAGTAAGTGAACCTCTTAGATCTATAACTGGAACTTTGAGAGCTTACCATAATGTTAGTGCTCTCAGAGTGTGTCCAGAACTATCTGTAGATGATAGACATGCTCCTCCTCCATCGCTGAGTATATCAAGATGCCATCAATGAAGACTACCACAAAGTGATCAAGTTATGGCTGGAAGATCCTGTTCATGAGTCCCATAAACACTTCTGAGGCGTTGGTCACTCCAAATGGAATAACCAAGAACTCATAATGGTCATACCAACATCTAAAGCTCGTCTTCTGCACATCCTTGTCTTATACCCTAAGCTGGTGATAGCCTGATCTGAGGTCTTTCTTTGAAAACCATTGTTCTCCCTTCAGTTGGTCAACAAGATCATTAATCCTCTAGAGTTGGTACATGTTCTTAAAATTCACCTAGTTCAGGTGCTGATAGTCTACACAGAGTCTCAAACTCTCATCTGTCTTCTTGGCGAATAAAATCGGGGCTACCCAAGGAGAAACACTGGGCCTAATAAACCCCTTGCTCTTCAAGTCCTCCGGTAGTAATCACAGCTCTTGTAGCTCTGCGGGAGCCATCCAATATGTTGGTGTAGATATTAGTGACATATTTGGGTACAATTGGATGTAGAAGTACACCTCTTGGCGAGGATTTATTCCTGGAACATCATCAGGTAAAACATCAGCGTACTGTTCCACCACTATAGGATATCTCAGACTCTCAAAATCAACCACTCTGAGGGTAAGGCTATCCAAATGATGTGTGATCAGTTGCACCCTCCTCTGAGTAAGTCCATCCTATCTTGAAAAAGTTCCCTTCTCACTAATGAATGAAAACTGAGTCCCATCTGTGTGGACACACCACACTTTCCACCTAATATAGTCAATCTGAGTATGGACTGTGGATAACCAGTCCATACCCAAGATGATGTCTTAAGGCCCCGAATCTGCTACTTATAGATGAATCTCTCACCTATTAGAGTAAGCTCACACTACCAGAACTAGTGTGTAATCATTGAATCCTCCCATGTAGAAGTCTCTATCCATAAGGATCGAGCCAACAACTCCACCGGAATCTCTAAGCTCCGAACGAGGGTCATGGAAATAAATGAGTGGTTGGAACCTGTGTCTATAATTTCTGAAGCTTGGGTGGAGTAGACATAGATCGTACCTCATATCATCTCTAGAGAACTATGGTCTTAGGCCTCAACTGCCTGAAGTTGAGCTTGTCTATGTCCACCTGCTCCCTGTGGTCAGGGTGGACCACCTGGTGGTGGTGGAAGTAGAACCTCCAATCGCCGCCCACCGCCTACTACACAACCCGCTCCTCTTCCACATCTGCCTCCTACCTGCAGACCTCCTTGATCGAATATTCATCTCTGCCCAGGCGGTCCTTTGAACGTATGTTGTTCATCCGTATGGTGGGCCGGGCAGTCGCGAGCCATGTGACCCTGCCCGCCTCAAGAGTAACACTCCCTAATCCTCGCTTGTCCTGCTCTGTCTCAAAAACCCCGCACCACCAACCCTGTATCATGTGGTCGTCCACCTGTAGGTCTGGTCCTCTTGGACCTCTACATCATTTGTCTGCTGCCAGCTGCCAATGACTCTGCTACGTGTTGTCCAGTGGTAGGTCTCGTTGTCGGTGACTGCTCAATAAGAAATCTCTCTACTAAGAGTGTTCTCTCTAACACCACCACCTGTGTCAGGATTCTGAGAGAAATCATTGAAACTCTAATCTCCCATCTGAGCCCCTTCTTGAAGGTTCGAGCCCTAAATAAAGGGTCTCACACCAAGTCAGTGGAGCAGCGCGAGAGGTCAGTGAACCTAACTGAATACTGAGCCACATTAATGATACTCTAATGCAAGAGGAGAAGATCAAGTATACAGACTGAGCGTAAGGTTTCTAGAAAAAATATACTCTAAAAAGTCTCTCGAAGACTGCGCAGATGAGATTCACCTCATTGTGAACCTGGAGCATCAAGCTCCACCATCTTCCTGCTGCTTCCTATAGAAGACTGGTAGAAAGGATCACCATGAGATCGGATGGTGTCCCTACCAGTCTAAAAACTCTAACCACAGCCATCAACCAGTCCTCAACCGCCTGTGGATATGTCTCGCCCTGGAACCTCAGTGGCATATGGCATTGGAACTCATGCAATGAGATCAAGTGGTGTGCACCAACTACTATTAGGGCTGGTGGCATCAACTACACAATGGGTAGTGGTTCTGCTGGTACACCACTTGATAGTACACTTTCCGTAAGGGGGGCCTGCATCGAAGCCTCGTCGCTCGGTGGGCTGTTATCATGTACTCTACTAGGAACCCTATATGGCTGTCAGCGTGGAGGTAGACTGAAAGAAACAGTTGCGCCACAGTTAATAAGTTATACCTGGTGAACTGACTCAAAGGGATCACAAAGAAAAAATTTCAAAAAAAATACACACAATTAGTGTTTTCATACACTGAGTCAGAAATCAGATGTCAGGGTACTAGTGTATGGATACGTTGGTCATCGCACCAACACTATATTCCCTAAATTGAAAACAACACACATCACACTTAACACTATTGCCACACAGAAAAGATTAGAGTCATAGTTCTTTGGTAGAACTGAACTCCTCTGATACCAATTTTTCAAAACCTGACCTCTGAGGCCCATGCTGTGACTACCCAAATCCTGCCTTCCATAGTCCAGGGGCTGGAGACTAGAACTAGAAAGGCATATCCCTAAAACCGGGAAGACATTTCCTACAAACCTGTAAACTCAAAAAATCTAATTACACAATAAGATAAAAGAACAAAGTACAATATAAAGTAAATAGGGTGTGTACAGTAAGTAAAGGGGCCCGAATACAATCCCAATTGAAAAGTAAAAGTAAAACTGAAAAATAAAAGCTTCTGTGAACACCCTCCAAGGACCATACCTGAAGGATAGGTACAGTTCTCGAACAATCGTCCCTGCAAATCGTCTTGTCTAATGTCCACCTTAGATCACCCTCTAGTCTAGTACCCTCAACCTCGATTAGTGATGTACACCTTCTGCACAAGACACATCAAGGTGCGGGATAGCCTGTGCAGGGGTGAGTATAACAATACTCAGTAGGGACCCCGAGACCCTCATAGGTATCCTAGAGTTCCACAAAGGAATAACCACAAAGCACGAAGAAATAGACATAAACTCTACTTAGGTATATTCCCATACATATACCTAAGTTATCAAGATATACTCATATCACATAAGAGGGAAGGATACCACAAAGGTAACACCATGATGGTAGAAGTACCACATAGGTAAAACCACATAGGTAGAAGTACCACGCAGGTAACACCACGAAGGTACAAGTACCACACAGGTAACACCACGAAGTTATAAGTATCTCATAGGTAACACTATGAAGGTAGAAGACTCAGCTCACACCAAGTATAACTTAATTATATAAGTGCAGATTATTAGTCGTAAGGCCAGATCATCTTATTCTATTAGGTAGCACTACTTCTGACACACATAGGATCGATAGGTAACTAACCCTAGCTGACCCACACAGGATCGAAAGGTAACTAACCCCCACTGACCCACACATGATCGATAGGTAACTAACCCCCACTGGCCCATGCAGTATCGATGGGTAACTAACCCCTTCTGACCCAAATAGGATTGAACCCACATAGGATCAGTATGCGCTGACCCACACAAAATCGTTGAGCGTTGACCCACACAGGATCAGTATGCACTGACTCACACAAGATTGTTGAGTGATAACCCACATAGGATTTGACCCACACTATATCTTTAAGCACTGACCCACACAAGATCAGTGTGCGCTGACCCACAAAAGATCGATGTTCTTTTTTCATGTTACAGCCAGCCACTGGGTTCCCGCACTAAGCATGATTGATTTCAGGAGGTTCCACTCCCCAATAAATCATTCAATACTTCAGCTTCCATGAAGTCCCAAGAAGAAGTATCCCAAAGGTATTTCATGTCATATGGGACCCAACACAACAGACAGCGTGTCAATCGGACGCCCGGACAGTAAGTTATTATCTTTTTCGCTCCAAGGGCCCGGTTGGATTCCGGTTCGATCCAACCCAGTCATACTCCAAATTTATCCGAAACTCAATTAGAGTATACCAAAAGGACTGTCTCGATCCAAGTATCCTAACACTACATACAATTCGTCAAACGGATGCTTGATTCTCAAGATATTACCAAAAACGTGTATCTGGGTCTAGATGGGCTCGGGTCCGTTCTGACCCGGTCGGTCTGACCCAACCTGACCTGGTTCAGGTCACATATTCCTAGTCTGGGTTCAGCCCGGTTGGCCTAGGACGTGGGGGGCCTAGCCCACAAGTTCAGGTTCTGACCTGACCCGCGAAGGGGGCGGCCCGACCCAACCCGCTGGCGCGGCCTGTTGGGCAGCCCGTGATCAGGTGGCCCACCATGGCAGGGTCCTCCCTAGCTGACACCCAGGGGGAGGTGCCGCCAGTATTCCAAACAGTCCACTGGACCGTTCGGCTCGGCCAACCCGGCGGCGCCATGTGGCACCGCCTGCTGGTATGCGGGACCGGCTGGAACGGGTCCTGCTCAGTGCGACGTGGCTAGCTCTCCTCCCAACAGCGTGACGGTGCCACTGTCCTCCCATGACTATCTAGGTGTCGCCCACTCTCTAGGTGTTACACCTGCTCAAGACGTGGCCAGCTGGGTGTCGGCCACCCTCTAGTGCGCTACCTACACGAACCGTGCCCGGTCGGATGTCGGTCGCCCTCCGGTGCACCGCTGCTCGAACCGTGTCCTCCTCCTTTACTGGCGGCGCAGACACGCGCCGCCCTCTTCTCCACAGCCGGCCGGTGTGCAGGCCACCTCCTTCTTCCATGCTTCATCACAGATTCGTTCAAAGCCTGAAAATTATGACATTTTCATATTCACGATCCACAGGTCGAGATCTCCACGTCTGTAAGTTGCGTTCAATGTGACTTTGTGTTTTTAGCGTTCTTAATTCTTTGGCGTCGAAGAATGCACGAAGAACGTAAGAAATGAATCAAGGTATAAGTTTGGATCGATGGCCATGTTTTTTTGTCCATAGTCATCGTGAATCAAGAATATAAAGAATCAATGGAAATATTTAATCATACTTCAAATTAAAATCCCCTACCTCAACCGTCTGTTGGAGGTGTCGTGAGGAGAAATATGATGATGGTGACGTCGGCGTTTTTTCCTCCCACAAGACGCTTCCGATTAGGGCTTGAGAGTCATCCTCATTCTTTGTTGTGGGTGGTTCTTCATTGGAGGATCTTCTTTCAAAGGCCTCCTCTCCCTTTCGCCAACGAAGAAACAACCCTTAATTCTCCCAAGAAGAGTTAATAAAATAACTCTTAATTAAAAATTTGTTTAATTAATATAGATTTAATGAACCCATTTAATTAAAGAGAGTTGTTGTTACATAATTTTTGTAACCATGCATTTAATACCAATCCTTAATTACCTGACCACCCTCGTGTGGTCCCCACCTCCACAATTTAAAAAGAAGGTTTCAAAAAGAAATGTAAAATGTTATTTATTTTATTATTTCTTCTCCCACAAAAAACTGAAAAACTAACATCCACCCTCAACCTACTGCGGTCGTGGTGAAGGTCTCTGTAAGAGAATATTGGCACTTCGAGTTCAATGGAGTCCTCAGATTTCAATTCCGAGCACCGGTTCAAAAGTTACAAAATTCCGCTCGCGCGTTTACTGAACGTACTCGAAAAAAGTTCATAAATTCATTATGGACACACCGGGCCTCGGAATCATGCACCATCAATTTTCACAGACTCGTAATATTCCTATATAATTAAAGAAATACATGGAAAAATCCATTTCTTTTCATATATTATATTTTTTGTAAAATAGTAACTTAAGTATCCTAAATATACTTAAATTTTATTATTATTATGAAAAAACCTTTATTATCCCTCTTTCTATCATATGGTATGTGACAATATCAATCGTGTGTACATACAACTTACCATATCCACATAGTGATATAAGTCATTTCTCATCACCAACATTTTTGAATGAATATTATGTTTGGTTTAATGTTTACTTATTGTACTTATTAAATAATTATACTTCTGTAATTATAATATCATGTCTACCTTCTTACCTTCCAAACCATTGGAAAATGAAAATGTCCATCATGCGTATGTGTGGACAACCACCTCTATGAAGCGATGAGATTCATTTTACATTTCTATTTTACTTGGATGGTAATAAGGATGGATTTAATGAATATATAGGATATATATGATATTATAATGATTCTGGAAACCTAATTTATTCTTCAAATTTATTTTTTTCCATCCGTCGAAAAAAACTGAGCAATGTTCATACGTATATACGGCCTACCATCTACATAAATTATGTAATTCAATTTTATATCTCTATATTTTATAAAAGAATATAAACATGAATATAATCAATTTATGTTAAAATTATATCATTATTAACATGATGGATATAATGAATCCATGATCAAAATACAATTACCAAAACTATTGAACCATAACAAACATGAAAAACAAATCCTATATCACCCGAAATAGTGATTTTAATAAAGAAGTATTAACAAATGGGTGATGAAATGTTATAAGTAAATCATATATGACATGTTATATATGATTACAGTTATATAAAATAATTATAATAATTTTATATTCATTATACATTGGGTTCCAATAGAGGGTTTCAAAATCTCTTTCCATCTAGGATGAAATATTTGATATTAATTATGATTCACTGAGGATATAAACCAATGATATGATTCTTAGTATTTATATGGATGGTTTATTTTAATTCTGATGAATTTTGATGAATTTTGATGAAACCCATTTTTTTTATGGGTTATGTTTTAGGGAATTGATGAAATGTTTATCAAACCCATTTTATTTTCATGGAGTATAATGTGAATATATGATGAATATTTTATAACCTTATTCCACACATATGTATGGTTTTCATTATGTGAAGGGGGTTACATTATAACCAAGGATGGTGGTTATTTTATAACCAATTATGGTGGCTATTTTATAAAAAAATATGGTGGTTAATTTATAACCGAGGAAGGTGATTGCATTATAACCAAGGATGGTGGTCACATTATAGCCAAGGATGGGTGCGACCTATATCTCCCTCCAACTAATTGTGTAAATATTAATATATCATCAGATTAAAAAGAATGGAATTCATATTTTACCTACTTCAATAACTAACTTTTTCCACTATGATAGTCTTAGTAGTGATCCTTGAATACTTCAATGGTATAGGGAGTGAACCCATTTCACTATGATGGTCTTTCCAATGAGCCTTGACTACTAAGGAAAATATTTTATAGGCTTATGTTTATGCCACAAACTTATGTCTTATTCTTATGTTATTCAACCATAGATCATGTTATTTTATTCCTTTATGATTCATGTCTTATGAATAAAAATGTTTTATTTCATGACTCAATATTTTGATCCATGTTATGCAGGGTATGATTTTATGTATTATGCTCAAGTAATCATAGATATATATCTTATTTACCATTATAGATCATATATATTAAATGCCATGTTTTTTGGGTAGTATTTTACTTCAATAGATGTTTATTACCTTTCATTATTAGATCATAAGATTTTTATTATATGTATGGTCTCATTTTCAACTCTCATTATATACCTTTCCATGAATTCAATGACTTATTTCTTATTTTCCATGAACATAATACATAAAGTTCTATTGTAATCATCAAAAAATGATGGAATACCTCTATTCATGTTTTTTGGGTTGATTCATTGGACCATATACATCTTTTAAAACAATATAAATTACATTAGATTCCCTTTTCTTCTTCTATTGATAAATATTTTGTACAATATTCCCCCACATATATTCATCACACACCTTTTCACAATCTCTATTCTTATTAGGAAGATCCACTGTATATATTATCATAAGTAATTTATCCATGCTCTATTGGTGAAAGATTCCTATCCTCTAATTCCACAATTTCTTATTCACTTGAACTATTATAAGATAGGTATTTTATTTACTATCTACTTAGTACATATTACTATTAGTCCTATAAATTTTCATGAGAAGGATATTGGCCATGAATTTTATGAATCACGCCTTTTGGTTAAATGTAACCTCAAGTATAGATACATAGAGTTGACTCACACTCAATAGTTTTTTGTCAAAGGCCATCTTTATGGAGTACTTTTATCTTCTTCTGTTCATTGCTTGAAAATAGAGTATTGATATTTCTTTTAATTTTAAAAGATCTATCATTTTTGAATCACTCTATTTCATGAAACCTTATTGTTGAACTCTCTGTGCGATAGTTATTTTAATAATCACAAATCATTGTTTTTATATATGTCAATTTAGTCATTTATTCAATTTGTTCTAAATGTGTTTATATATGTTTAATCATGTCCACATATGTTTATCTATGATTATTTATGGTATACTATTGACCTGGAAGTATTGTGGATTACACAGACACTTTGTGAGAATTTCATATTTTTGACTCACCGTTAGTTATATTCTTGAGTCACTGATAGTTGAATAAATCCACACACCAAAACCAATGACAACGGTCGCACCGATGACAACGATCGCACCGATGACAACAATCACACTGATGACAATGGTCTCACCAATGACAACGGTCTCACTGATGACAACGGTCGCACCGATGGCAACGGTCGCACCGGTGGCAACGGTCACACCGGTGAAAATGGTAACACAGATGACAATGGTGTCACCGATGACAAGGGTCTCACCGATGACGAAGGTCCCATCGATGACGAAGGTCCCACCGATGACAACGGTTTCACCGATGACTACAGTCACACCGATGACGCAACTATCTCACTGATGCTGATAACATGACCGACTGAAGCCGATGCTGATCACAGGAAATACCGATACTGATGAAAATTCAAATGACCTACCAATCTCATGACTCACCGACGGTCATGAAAACTGTTTGAATTTCTTTTATTAAATCTTAATTAATTCCAACTATCATATTTTCTTAGTTTAATGCACCTGATATTAATTAATGTTGGTTGTTGGATGTCAGGGAACCGTACCTCGTACCTATCAAAAAGTAATCATTCCTTTTACCAGATATCAAGGAATAAAAAGGAAGATCTATCTATAGTAAAGAATATAGGGAAGGCAACGAGACATAAAGATGCATAGAAAAGTAAAACATAAGAAGACAAGGGCGTATATGTGTGTAGAGGATGACGAAACAAAATAAGAACTTGAAGAACACCTGTGAAAACCAAAGAGCTTCAAGAAGATCTTTCACCTGGAACAAACACTGAAGACAAGTTGTTGTGCCTACTGAACATCATATGCACAAGGATGAAGAACTATAGCTGATAAGAACAATGACACTCTGTTTTGTGTCATCCTCACCAGAAAGGACTCAAATAACATCTGGAACGTCCAAATGAGTCTAGTGCTCATTTGCAACCACTCAGAGCATTCTAAACTCATTATCTATTTATTTTCTCTTTAGTGAACCTTTGTTTAACATTTTGAGCAGTGTGTGTGCATCTGTCTATTAAGACACATTGACTCCTGGTCTGAATAGGAGGATACTAAATCATCACACTAAAACATTTTCCACCTTATTGTATCCCACTTTGTTTTGTGGAAGAGGTCAAGTGTGACCTAGACAGCCTGTATGATGTTGTTTAGTTTTCCCATGTAGAACTGTGGTAGAGGTCTAAGGACCTGAACAGTTTGAGTACTGTTGTAAAACCCTTGATTCAGGCACTAATACCAATTGGCCTATTTATTAGTGCTAAAAACTGACATTAACAGTGCTAGAAAAGCACTGTAAATTCCGGCTAAGATAAAGGGGGTGGGGGGTACCCTTTATCAGCACTCCGAAAAAAACTGATAAAGGAGACCTTTATCAGCGCTAAAAAAAGCACTGATAAAGGGAACCCCTTATCAGCACTTTTCAGAGCTCTGATAAAGGGGACCCCCCCCCCCCTTATCTATATCGGCATTAAGAACAATTTTTTAGTGCTGATAAAGAGCCCTATTATCAGTGCTCAAGATAGCGCTGATAAAGGGGACCCCCCCTTTATCTATACCGGAATTAAGAACAATTTTTTAGCACTGATAAAGAGCCCTATTATCAGTGCTCAAGATAGCACTGATAAAGGAACCTTCCCCTGCACCTTCAGAACCAACAACTTTAAAACTAGCACCTGCACACTTGTACAAAACAGCACCTGCACACCTGTACAAAACAACACCCACACACAATATTTTGACAAAAAATGCTATATACATTTAGTTAACATCATGAATATAGAAAAATACACTGCTATATACATTTCAAACAATGTTTTACATGGTTACAATTGCAATTATCAAACAACAGTTATAAATATTAATGTTTCATTCTTTGATATTTGTGATCCTCTCTCAAAAATTGTTTTCCACGGTATTTGTTGCCGAATAAAGCATCTGAACAGAAGGAAAAAAATTCACCTATATAAGAAAACAAATATTATGTTAGCAATACAATAATGAAATAAATTAAAACATTAATATGAAAGAATACATTAATATGGAAATGTGAAACTAAAATATGTAAATGATAAACTCAATTGTTTTCATTCTGATAACAATGAAATAGAATAATGTAAAATCAATATGTTTTTGGATGATTTGTCTCATTTAATAAATACTGATTCTTTATCTAATGAAAAGATTTACTAGTCACACTATGCATCATATTGAGGTTCGGTCGATTCGTACACCTCACAAATGACTCATGGATTGTTTTCCTAAAGTATGAAAATAATCTGAACGTGTTTGATCAGTTTTCTATATGTCACTTGTGTTGTTCTCTAAAGTTTATGTCAATTTCAGACTGATATCAGACACTTTTAGTCATACTGGTCACACCATGAGTCGTATTGCGGTGTGGTTGATTCGTACATGTCACAAATGACTCATGGATCGTTTTCCTAAAATATCAAAACAATCTAAATGTGTTTTCTTGGTATTTTGTATGTTAGTAGTGTTGTTTTCTAAAGTTAATGTCAATTTCAAATTAATATCAGAAACTTTCAGACATACCGATCACACCGGGCGTCGAATTGAGGTTTGGTCGATTTTTACATGTCAAAAATGACTCAGGGATCGTTTTTCTAAAGTATCAAAACAATCCGAATGCGTTTTCTCGGTATTCCATATGTTAGTAGTGTTGTTTTATAAAGTTAATGTTAATTTCAAAATGATATCAGACAATTTTAGCCATACCAATCACACCGTGTATCGGATTGAGGTTTGATCAATTCATACATGTCAAAAATGACTCGTGGATCGTTTTACTAAAATATTAAAACAATCCGAATGTGTTTTCTTGGTTTTTTGTTTGTTAGTAGTGTTGTTTTCTAAAATTAATGTCAACTTCAAACTCATATCAGACACTTTTAGAAATACCGGTCACACCGTGCATTGGATTGAGGTGTGGTCAATTATTAAACCCCAAAAATGACTCATGGATTGTTTTCCTAAAGCATCAAAACAATCTGAACACGTTTTCTCGGTTTTCTGTATGTCACTTGTGTTGTTTTCTAAAGTTTATGTCAATTTCAAACTGATATCAGACACTTTTAGCCATACCGGCCACACCATGTGTCGGATTGAGGCAAGGTCAATTTTTACCCATCAAATATGACTCATGGATTATTGTCCTAAAGTATCAAAACAATCTGAATGTGTTTGCTCGATATTCCATATGTTAGTAGTGTTGTTTTCTAAAGTTTATGTCAATTTCAAATTGATATCAAGCACTTTTAGCCATACCAGTCACACCGTGCATCAGATTGAGGTGTGTTTGATTCTTACACCTCAAAAATGACTCATTTATTGTTTTCCTAAATTATCAAAACAATATGAATGCGTTTTCTTGGTATTCCGTATGTCAGTAGTTTTGTTTTCTAAAGTTTATGTCAATTTCAAACTGATATCAGACACTTTTAACCATATCGATTTCACCGTGTGTCGGATTGAGGTGCAGTCAATTCTTACACCTCAAAAATGACTCATGGATTGTTTTAATAAAATATCAAAACAATCCAAATGTGTTTTCTTGGTTTTCCATATGTCACTTGTGTTTTTTTCTAAGTTTTATGTCAATTTCAAACTGATATCAGACACTTTTATCCATACTGGTCACATTGTGCATCGTATTGAGGTGAGGTTAATTTTTACACCTTGAAAATGAATCATGGATCATTTTCCTAAGGTATCAAAACAATCCGAATGTGTTTTCTCTGTATTCTGTATGTTAGTAGTTTTGTTTTCTAAAGTTAATGTCAATTTCAAACTGATGTCAGACACTTTTATCCATACCGGTCACACTGTGCATCAGATAGAGGTGAGGTCGATTCATACACCTCAAAAATAACTCATAGATCATTTTTCTGAAGTATCAAAACAATCTGAAGACATTTTCTCGGTATTCCGTATGCCAGTAGTGTTGTTTTCTAAAGTTAATGTCAATTTCAAACTGATATCAGACACTTTTATCCATACCGGTCACACCATGAGTCGGATTGAGGTGTGTTCGATTAGTACACCTCAAAAATGACTCATGGATTGTTTTCATAAAGTATTAAAACAATCCTAACATGTTTTCTTGGTTTTTTGTATGTCACTTGTGTTGTTTTCTAAAGTTAATGTCAATTTCAAACTGATATCAGACACTTTTATCCATACCGGTCACACCATGCATCAGATTGATGTGCGGTCGATTTGTACACCTCAAAAATGACTCTTGTATCGTTGTCCTAAAGTATCAAAACAATCTGAATGCGTTTGCTCAGTTTTCTGTATGTTAGTAGTGTTGTTTTCTAAAATTAATGTCAATTTCAAACTGATATCAGAACCTTTTAGCCATACCAATAACACTGTGCGTCAGATTGAGGTGCGGTTGATTCGTACACCTCAAAAATGACTCATGGATTGTTTTACTAAAGTATCAAAACAATCCGAATGTGTTTTCTCAGTTTTCCGTATGTCACTTGTGTTTTTTTTCTCTAAAGTTTATGTCAATTTCAAACTAATATCATACACTTTTAGCCATATCAGTCACACCGTGCATTGGATTGAGGTGAGGTCAATTCGTACACTTAAAAATGACTCATGGATCGTTTTCCTAAAGTATAAAAACAATCCGAACACATTTTCTCGGTTTTCCATATGTCACTTGTGTTGTTTTCTAAATTTAATGGCAATTTCAAACTGATATGAGACACTTTTAGCCATACCGGTCACACCGTACGTCGGATTAAGTTGTGGTCAATTTTTACACCTCAAAAACGACTCATGGATTGTTTTATAAAAGTATCAAAACAATCCGAATGCGTTTTCTCGGTTTTCCATATGTCACTTATGTTGTTTTCTAAAGTTTATGTCAATTTCAAACTGATATCAGACACTTTTAGCCATAGACACACCCCCTACCTCCCCTCCTGGACACCTTCACACCTGGAAAACCCCTCCCTCTTGGACTCACCCCCTCTTGGACACCCCCCCACTCCTGGACACCCCATCCCTCCTGGACACCCACACCCACATATAAGGGAAAATAAAATTAGAAAATTGAAAATCCAAGATATTGGTTCCCATCAGAATTTTAATATGCTCATGAGTGGACTGAATGACTATGCATCGGTCGACTTCCACACTATCGACTAGTGTAGTCCAATTAGTTATGCTTTACTAGAAATACAAATCGTATCTAAAACCATTCTTCATAACCTAAGGATATAAAACATAATAAAGGGTGATCATATATGCTCAATAATTGTAAACAAGGGAGATATCAATGATCATATATGGATAAAATTAGTAGGAATTCACCTTAATCATATTTGTGTACAATCTTCCATCAGGTATGTTGCCCATTCATTTCTGAACACATCTATATCATCTTCTGAATTTGAGTTTTTGCGATAGTCATGGTAGTAATGAAAAAATATAAATACACAAAGGATTAATAAATATTTTAAATGAACTCATAATTATTTTCGAAAATACCTCGTTAGGGATGCTATTTTGTTGATGAAATTCGATATATTTCATAAATTTTTGAACATAATAACCACAGTCCTTTCCGTTTGTTTGTTTTAGACACTGTAGAAACATAGACAACAATAAGAAAGTTGTTTTGATATGTGTTTGGATAGTGAAATGTTATTATATATACCCGGATACTTTTCTAGTTGTAGATCTCGTAGGCTTTCTCATCTTTATGCCCTAGATTCATTCCATGCATTAGAAGATATTGATGCACCACCCTATGATAACAGAATCCTCATTAAAAGATAACATAAATTATATAACTAGATTTTTTGTTTTAAAATGTTGGATCTAGATTACTACAAATTAACAAATGCCATCATGTGTGGTCGGTTTGTTGGATATCCATGCGTTGAATCCAGAAAATAAATCTTTGGAGTATCCAAATTGACAGCAATCAGCATCCAATGCTCCCTAAAAATAAAAAAAGGAATAAGTAAAGAAGGAAATGAAAATATAGTTGATATGATAAAATTATATAGTTTTACCCCTGCATCGTTGGTATTAAAAATAGTTTGTCATATGTAATTTTGTTTTCAAACGATTTGAGTAGGGATGACATTAATTGCAGCCTCTTTATCAGAATCTATTTCTTCTTTTGAAGATGTGGTGTTAGGATTAATGAGTCCAAATTTTTGTTCATGGGGAAATCCCTTAAATTGTTTTTCATATACATTCCTTCGAAAAATATAAAATGTATTTAGTCAGAATTATCAGAGTATATCAGCTTTTTTAAAATAAAATCATGAAAACATACCTCATGTATACATTTACAACTGAGGTGCCTAGCCATTCATACTTGAGGATTTCATTTACATTTTCAGCACTAATTAAATCTGATATTTCCTCTCCGTACATATTTTCTTCAAAATCAACTGTGTGAGCATTGTTGTCTATCAACTTTGTATCCACATGAGCCTGCAATGATATTAACTGTGGATATAGAATGGGCGGGGTGAAGGTGCTCTCAGTAGACCGTTTGAATCGGTTGGTTGATCCTTGAGATAGTTTTGAGCTTATATTTCGTTTCACCCCCTTATCTTTGTCATTCTATAATAACATTCATCAATTTAGATCTTTTTTCATTAAATGTTAAAGGTCTAGATTGAAAAATAACTTGGAAACGGATACCTCCTTGTCGAAATGTTTTTTTACAAGAACTGACGGGCATGCGATGAATGTTCCAACAGCTTGTTCAGCCATATGAATTTCTTCATCGTCATTTGGAACAGGTAGCATGGAACTCGGGTCATTAGCTATGTTAATTGACACTCTGAAATGATCTGTTGGAAGCTGTCTGTTGTGTAGCATGACGTTCTGCGTATTGAACACCGTAGCCCTCGCTACAAGGTGGTAGGTGGGAGTTGATAGATATAAATCACAGTCATTTTCACCCTGTATAATATTAGTACAGGAAAGGTACCAGTTTCTATGTGAATAAAATTTCACAGAAATAATTATTAAAACATTGATTACCTCAGCTAAGTCAGGTTTTTAGGGGAATGGCTTGCCTCAAAGCTGGTGGGGTGTGGGGCAGGATCGTCACACACGAGTTGTTGTTGAGTTGTTTCTTCTCTTTGCCTCTCCCCCATTAATTTTTCTATCATCTCTCTCTGGTATTGTAATTCTTCTTGAAAAATAGCTAATTTTTCATGCAGCTTTTCCATTTTTTCATTTTCATCCTCCAATTGTTTTTGTTTTTGAAAATATGTTCGGGGTGTCACCCCAAAACCAGCACCTCTAACACGGCCAAACTGGTCTGGCAGCTTCAAGTCTGCTGAAAGTATGTCTGCATCTGGTGCGGTTGTTATTGATTCCTGTGACTATGTCAGATATAAAATATAGGAAAATAAGTAGTCATTGTAATGTAATAGGGATTTAAAACAAATAAAATTTATATTATGTCATACTTACACATGTTTCCCACACTTTTTGTGTGTTTTCATCTATCATTATCCCCTCTTTATTTACACGAGCCTCATTCCATAGCACATGGCGTGGGATGGATTTGGATTTCAATTTTGATTTATCAATCTGCATATAAATAGAGAAACATGTTTATGGTGTTGTTTTATGTCACATATAAGTAGTATGGTAGATTTAAAAGACGTACCAATTTTTGCTCAAGTGAAGCATACTCCATCCTTTCTTTACGGTATGGGTATACTGGTTCTGCTCTGTATTTTTTATTTTCAGCACTCAGTTGCTGTTTCATAAATAAAAAACTATCAATCAAAGTGATGAATACAAGAAACGTCGAACAATGTATTACCCCACACAATGTACCTGAAAAGTCTCCTCCCCATGATGGTTGATAAACGCGTCCCATGCTACTTAGGATATCAAGTGTTCATAAAGAGGAGGTGGGTGTGGCTTGATTTTCCCTTCAGCATCTTTAAGATGATGTTTCATTAAAATTTTGCGAAAACCTCTATGAACCCTTCCTGCAACTCTTAATACATATTCCTTGTGCGAGGCATCTACTATACATGCACTTTGTAATAGATGATGAAGAGTAAGTCAATGTTTTGGTATTTTATTTTAATAAATTAAAAAAATGATATCATAATGTTACCTTAATCTCTTCCCACATTTGTGTCTTAAGACCGGTGACAACATGGTACCCATAATGTACATCAATCGGCATGCGTTGCCGAGTGACGATTCAAATGTAGCTACTAAAGATGGCTTTTTTGGGGTTAACATGTTGGCCTCGCTTATTCCATCCCACCTCAAATTTGATTCCTTTTTATTTTACCTTAAGGATTTTGGATAACATTGTCAAACTACGATGCTCTTGTTTTTTTTCACTTTCAAGGTTTCATTTCCTACCATTTCCTTAGAAGTATCATCAATATCTTTCTCCGGAGTACTAGTATCAGCACTGGGACCAGCAGAAACAGGTTGAGAAACTTGTCATTGCTCTGCACTGGGACTAGAAACAATAGGTTGAGAAACTTGTTGTTGCTATGCACTGGGACCATCAGCAGCTGGTTGAGAAACTTGTTGTTTCTCTGAACTAGGACCACCAGTAGCTGGTTGAGAGACCTTTTGTGCCTCAGGATTGGGTGCATCAACAGGAGCAAAAGTCATTATCTAAAGAAGTGGTTTAACATTTAATTTAGATTACATAAAAGCAACGAATAGATAATAACATAATGTAACACAATGTATATTACAATAAACAAATAATATGATTATTGTACTCTCTTTTTTTTCTTTAAAGGCTGAATAGATTTGACTCCTCTATCAACAATGAAAATCCCTTCATTGTGGTCTCCTCTGACATACAAAACGCCGTCTACATTGGGAACACTTCGAAATGATTGTGAAATCCCTATAAAAGGGTCATCATCAATTGAACTTTCATATGACCCTTCAGTTGTTTTGGTCAATAACATAACAATTTACCAATTTCGGTTTGCGGGGTCTGGAACATAAAATACTTGTCCTTCCTGTGATGCCATTATAAATGGTTCATCTTTATCCCCTTCTTTACTAAAATCAACTTTCACAAATCCTAATTAATCTATTTTAACAGCACTCCTATTATCAAATGACTTGTATTGAAAAATCGACACTTTGAATTTCGTATAATCCAACTCCCATATTCGTTTGATGATTTCAAAGTATGACATATTCACATAAATTGGATTTTTTTCCTTAGCACCAGAAACATTCATCGCCTCAGGCACAAGTGTAACCCCAATATTTTTCATGGAACTGTCTTCCTCATGTTCATTAGTATATAATGTATAACCATTAACTGCATAAGCATTGTAAGATAATACATACACACTTGCTCCTCCGTCTAGCCATCGAAGTCATTCTGAAATTGAGTCCGTATTTTCATCTAACTGCTTCAAAATATGTTCCTGAAACCATCCTATAAACTGTAAATTATGTGTATCTGATATCCATTTTCCAGCTCTAGTTGGAGTCAAACGCCTAAGAATTTTTTTGTGGGTTTGAACATATGGGTCAACGTCGAAACTATTATGAAAAACATAAAGGTGAGCCTGCTCCTAATCTGTAATATTGATTGTGACAACCTCTCTTCCCGACATTCATATACCCTCAAGTCGCTCAGTGTGACGATATTTTGGTAGGCCAACGTTTTCCATACCAGATAGGTAATCGGTACAAAATTCAACGGCGTCCTCAACAATATATTTCTCTGCAATACAACCCTCTGTTCGACTTCGATTTTTGACATACCCTTTCAAAATAAGTATATACCTTTCATTGGGGTACATCCATATATAATGTAAAGGACCACATGGTCAAATCTCTCTCACCAAATGAACCATAAAATGAACCTTCATATCAAAAAAATTTCGGCAGGAAGATCATTTCCAATTCAAATAATATGATGATAATTTCTATTTCCATAGTTGGAAATTTCTCCAGGTCTATAACTTTGCTGCATATATATTTGAAGAAGAAATAGAGTTTTGTTAATGTATGGTGTACATTCTTGGGCAAAATGAAGCGTAAAGCTATAGTAATTAGATCTTTCATCAAAACATGGCAGTCATGTGATTTCAGACCCTTTAATTTTAAATCTCACATTGACACGATGTTCTTGATATTTGATGAATACCCCTCTGGAACCTTTACATCATTCAAGAAGTTGCAAAACTAAAATCTCTCCTGCCTGGAAAGAGTGTAAGCAGCATGAGGAAGAAATGTTCATTTTTCACCCTTCACTGGTGACAAATCTTCTCGTATTCCCATCTCAACCATGTCCAATCTAGCCTTAATTCCATCCTTCGTTTTTCCGGGTGCATTTAGAAATGTGCCGATAATACTATCACATAAATTTTTTTCAATATGCATAACATCAAGAAAATGTCTAACATACAAACAATTCTAGTATGCTAATTCAAAAAAAAACTGATCCCTTTTTCCAACCAGTTTTCATAAGGTTTTTCAAAAATGGTTCACCAAAAGTAGTGTTCAAATATTTTACCTTCTCAAACAATTGATCACCTGTTTGTGGAGACGGTGTTGTACGTTCTTCTGAACTTCCGTCGAATGATGTCGTCCAAGATCGGTACTTATGTCGTCGGGGTAGAAATCTATGATGTCCTAAAAACAAGGTTTTCAATGAAAGTTTCAACCTAAATGACTATGTACCTTGTTCGAAAATGGGACACCCATGAGTTCCTTTAATGCTATATCCGGAAAAATTTCCATAAGCAGGAAAGTCATTTATCATCCCATACAACATGGCTTTCAAAGTAAAATATTCTTTTTTGTAAGCATCATACAACGTGACATGTGAATCCCACAATATTTTCAAATCCTCGATCAATGGAGACAAATAAACATAAATATCATTACCTGGTTGTTTTGGTCCTGATATAAGCATAGATAACATAATGTATTTTTGTTTCATGCATAACCACGGTGGTAAGTTATAATTTACCAACATAATCGGCCATGTACTACGACTGTTGCTTTGAAAACCAAAAGGATTCACCCCATCTGTAGATAACGCCAGACGAAGGTTTCTCGGCTCGTTTCCAAATTTAGGATACTTGTGATCAATTCTATTCCACTGAGGACAGTCTGCCGGGTGACGTAGTTTCCCATCTTTAATTCTTGTATCTGCATGTCATGTCAATTGTCCTGCAGTCTCCTCACATCTATATAGGCACCTAAACCTTGGAATGATTGTAAAGTACCATACAACTTTTGTAGGACTATAATCATATTTCTTGTATCAAGAAGCACCACACTTTGGGCATTATTTAAGTGATTTGTGCTCCTTGAAAAACAATATACAATCATTCGGGAAAACGTGTATTCTTTCAGAGATCATACCCATCGATCGTAGAATTCTTTTGGCATTGTATGTTCGTCTTGGGAGTTCATTATCTTCTGGGAGCATGTCATTCAAGAGAGCAAGTAGTTCCGTAAAACTAGCTTCACTCCACCCATTGCCTTCTTTCAAATTATACAGCTTCAGTACGGCTGACAATGCTATATATTTAGTGCAACCATCATACAATGGAATTTTTGCACAACTCTTTAACTTCTCAAACAATTTTGGGAAATCACGAAGTTCATCTTGAACTGTCCTTGTCATTTACTCAATACGATCTTCATCATCATTCACATCTATAATCACACCCTCCATACGATCATCTTCAACGTTCACACTTGTAATCATATCAGATATTCCATAAAATGTCGTCTTATCTGATCCACTACCTATATTCATTTTTTCCCTATGTTTATTTCAACATGTATAACTTCGATCTATTCCATGACAGATCAGGTGTTCTTCCAACTCCTCTGGACTAATTTGTCTTGAATAAAAATAGCGTAAACACGGACAAAGGATTTGAGAAGGGTCACATGCATGATCTTCTGCAAACTTGATAAACTCTTTCACGCCATCTTCATACTCTTTTGTCAACCACTTGGCATTCATCCATTCTTTATTCATATTCATCGTTTTTATGGGTTCGATCTTGAACTTGGCTAATATTATGTTTTAATTAATCAAGTATCATTATTTGGGTTTTATAAAAAAATCATGGTTCAAATTACTCTATAATGAAATAGAGAAACCTACCCCAAAACATGTGAAAGTACTTGAACTCTATCTATATACGGGGGATTGTGCCCTATCTTTTGTATATCTCCATGGAGTACCTAAAACCTATACATGGAGGGATCTTCACCAAAACATGGGGGAGTACCATACTCCATATTTTCTCCAAACATCTCACTTTTCACTTGTCAACTATCAACCAGAGTGAAGATAATTAAAATATACAAACCACATCGTGTGAAATTTCCAATGAATGAGGGAATCATAATACTGTGATCTACATGAGAAGATACTTATAATGGGCTACTCATACATGAAATGTTATCATCTAAGTGAAAAATAAATAATAATAATGAAATTAACATAGCACACAATTTGTTCAATGGATACACAATGTGTAGGGTTCTCAGTCAAGGTTAGTTGTATACTACCAAATCTAAACTCATGTGAAATCCATATACATTGTGTGTCCAGTAGGGTGAACATTGTCTATGGATAAGATACCTGATTTAATCTGACATATATCAAATTAATTCCAAGTTAGTCTTACAAAGACGGCATGATGCCTTTGAAAATACATGACATATAGAACAACTTGAGCTAAAGGTGTGTGCTTTAGATACAAAATGAGTCACTTCACCGGCTATACATCACATTTTTGTGGAATACATGGTGTGTAGTCCTTATATGACCACTAGGGATGTATAGTCTATACACATCAAGTTTCTATGGTATCTATACATGGTGTGAGTGAAGTAAAGAACATATCATATGGTTCTACCATTATTTCATGGAATGTACATGGTTTCATGCTGAATTATATGTCTTGGAGATGTGTGTGACCTACGTTCACATGACATGTAACATTTAAAATAAAACTTATTCCAAGTTTGAGTCAGAAGATGAGTCATGTGGTGTAAATTTTGGAGATAACTGTTGTCTGGAATTAAAATCTATATGAAATCCATGTATGTTGAAGCATGTTCCATATAACAAGACTACATACCATGTATTTTAAAAATATATAGAATCTTAAAAACATCATCTTCACACCATAAAGTGTCTCATAGAGTCCTATAGAACTGGTTTTTTAGGATTCAGTGGAATTGCACTAGTAACAAAGTGGTGGTGCCATTGAAATGGGTAAAGTATGGATTGATATTCAATGGTGGAAGAACTAAAACACGAAAAAAATGGCATATCAATCATGACAACAACCACAAAACCATACAAAAACACAATCGTTCTCACAATCGCAACACCATAAAAACCAAAAAATCACAATTTTAGATTTTACAAAGCATCCCTTATTCAATTTTGTTTGTTAATTTAGGGGTTATCACATAAGTTTTATCATCCTGGGGCATTCATTCATAAGTCAAGTATATCGAAATTACCAATTTTTATATTCAAATGTTCAATAAGAACCAACCAACATGCAATTCATTTAGTGCGCAAACAAGGACCACCAACGACCATGATTTTCAGCGAGACGTTTAGCCCATACATTTCACATTATAACCATCAATATAAAACCGTAATAACATGCGAACAAGAGTAAACCAATGGGTAACAGGAGAAAACTCACCGCGAAGGTGTCGTTAAGCACACGACAGAGGTGTGTTCATGGCAGAGGAGAGGCGCACAACAGAGGATATTTCCAACTAAAAAGATAAAATAAAATAGGGGAAACTCATGAGAATAAAATAATCTAAAACCGAGTACACCATTTACCACATCCCACAAACACCAAGAACCCACTAAAACCGAAATCAACCCACACCATGGTTAAACACACCTTAAGATAACAAGAAATTATAGAACCCACCTTCGATAGAACGAGTTCAACAGAATTTTTAAAATATAAAAGATGAACATATAATGGGTAAGCCCTGACCAATAGGTCCCCCTTACTAAGTATAATCCCCAAGTTTATTCTAGATAGCATATCCCAAATGAGTAATCCCTGATCAATCCTCTGTTATCACACCTTTCACGACACATACATCCTAATCGCATGACTTTAAACTTCATGGTAAAATCTTTTCAACACAACACATGGTATCTAGTGAGTAGGATCATATCCCTATTCAAACTCAGTGAGGCTACCCGTACATCTTGAAAAAAATTAGGGGGAACACACATATTTCCAATGGGACACCCCTGGTACTCTTTTCTAGTCTTAACATCACACCATGCCAAAACTCACCACACAATCACCAGTTACCCAACATTATTACAAAACAAAAAGAATATACCCATGCTTCATTATCCTAAACCCATCCATCTAGGTTCAATAGTGATGGTCACATTAAAACCATGCTATAAATCAATAGGGTTAGGAATCCAAATGATCATGTCCCTCAACCCAGTCATAACACCAAAACACAAGAATAGAGAGTGCTTCCCTTATACAAATCCAAGACATGACCATTCCTTCACTATCAACTTGATAACACCTAATATGCATCAATACCTCATGTCAAAGAATATACCCTGGATTTATGTATCTAAGGTATTCATAACACCAAGATAACCCCACTCATTAGTCTCCCCCAACCACCAAAACTCACTAACTCACTACCATCCTGAGTCACATGCGAACGACCACTGGGATCTCACACAAACCCCTTACATCAATTCTTACACAATAATTAGACCATGGGTGCCACTCTTATCCCCACCTCAAAACACACATCATCTAGTGATCCAAACCAACCACTTACAATAGGTTCTCACACACCTGCTATCTAAAACAACCTACAATACAAGGGTCTCACCACCTGGGCTCTCACTCTTGCCCCAACTATCCAAACATATGTTCAACTCACTTATAAAAAAACTATAAGTCATCATAATCATTCAAGGATCGTCATTTCTCATTTATATTAACCCAAGAGAAGGAAACATACTACTAAACTGACCAGCGGTGGCAGAGGCAGTGGCGGCGGTGATGGAGCTAGCGGCGGCAAAGGCAGTAGTGGTCGCGGTGACGGAGGCAGCGGAGGTTGCGGTGGAGGAGAAAAACCCAACGGCGTGGAGGCAACGGTGGAGGAGAAAAACCGAACAGTGGTGGTGGAGGAGGAGGAGGAATAAGAGGACTAGGATGAGGAGGAGCAGGAAGATGAGGATGCGGACAAGGAGGAGAACAAGGAGGAGAAGTTGCGGCCGAAGAGGGTCCTGGTTCAGCTTCCGCAAAAGCTTTACCATGTGTGAGAGAGGAAGGCATGTTAGGGTTATTAAATAGAAACCGCTGGAACCTTTATCAGCACTCGTTGAAATCGATGATAAAGGTATGTTTTATCAGTGCTTTTATTTTAGCGCTGATAAATATTATAATTTTCTATAAATTAAGAATAAAAACCTTTATCGGTGCTAAAATAATCACTAATAAATGTACCATTTTTTCAGTGCTAAAAAAGGCACTGATAAAGGGTATACCTTTATCAGTGCTTATTTTAGCACTGATAAAGGCTAGATTTATCAGCGCTTTCTGTTTAGCGCTGATAAAGGGCAGCACTTCCCTTGCCCTGTTTTGTGGTAGTGAGGGTGTGGATCATAGTTTATATATACTGTTTGAGAGTAATAAGTCTCATCTTGAGACTGAAACTCTTGTTTTAAAATTGTTGTGATTTTTACCTTTGTTAAAACTATTTTGAATATTCCACTGCTAAGTAATTTAAATATAAATATGTTTTAGAGTAACTCTGATAGTTGAACTAGCAAGTGTTTGTAATTGTTGTGAACCAGTAAGTTAGTTTCAAAAGCTAACTTAATCTTCAGATTAAGTTAACTAAGAAGTAATCAATCATTGAGAAGCTAATTGAACATTTAAAATCTTTATAAATTCTCTATAGTTTAACTTGTTTTATGAATTGGGGGATTTTAATACAAGTCTTTTAAACAGAAATTTTAATTGGAACTCAATTCACCCCCCCCCCCCTCTTGAGTGTCCACTCCAACCAACACTTATTTTCATATTTTTTAAAATTATTATATTTATATTCATATGGTTTGAACACCATCTATCAAGGATCTAAATTCTACTATTTTTCATAGCTTTAAGAGTGATTTTAGCCAGATCAGCTTTCTCTCTTTTATTTTTTTCTTCCACGAGATACCTCGTAGAGTTAAGGAATAATATGGAATCTCCTATTTATCTTAAAAATATATAATATAATAATACTCACATCCTATTCTATATGAATTTATATATATCCCAATGTAATCATGTTGGTTTCCTAGAATTCATCTACCTTTTACTTTCTTGGTGGTTATTTCAATTTTTTCTTGGTCTATAACCAATAGCTTTATGACTAAAATAAAATAATAAAATCAATATATATATATATATATATATAATTTCATCCATGATATGAATTATATGGGCTCATATCATTATTCTTTACCAATTTCCCAGTGTGTCTCTGTTCAATTATTTTCTCTCCTCTTCACAATAGTACATTGTATGGAAAAGATAGGCACAAAATTAACACTTCATTAGAGGGGATATCTTTTCACATTCATCTATACCTATGTATCTATCCTTAAAATGACTATTAATTTTTTGATTAACCCTAAAAAGATGAGAAATATTTCCAACCATATAATTTCTTTTATTCAGAGATATTATTATCTATGCTTTTGGTGCCTTATTGTTAGTGCCAAAACAACCGAACATCTAGTTACCTTTGATTTTCCCTTTAAATATTCATTCTTTTTTATGTCTTGGAATAATAGTTGAATTGATTTTACTAATATAACTTGGTATTTGTTAAATAAAAAATTTCTCAACACCATCTAAGCATTATTTTTCCCTTACTAATAATTCTTTATCTAATAACTTTTCAAAGTGTAGGTTCCTCTTTGAATTTATCGATTTTTTTCTAACTAGATTTGTTTCAAAATGTAAAAATATCTTATTTAAGGGATTATACCTTATTTTTATGCATATTTACAAAATAATTATGTTCATAAATCACATAATAATGTTCATCAATCTTAATATTTATATTTTCTACTTATTTAGAGTTCACCTAACAGACAGAATTATCTTTCAATTCTTTTTCTTGTTGGTAGATATTAGCTTTAATTTCATCTTATATTTAAGAAGAATATTTTAGGAAACCACCAATAATTCCATTTTCCATTATTTGAGCATAAAAATATTAAAGGTACCCCTTGAGTTAACTTTAATATCAATAAAACCTTTGGGATTATTTTCTTCCACCATTTCAAGTTCTTACTTTTTAACTATTGTCATCATAGCATATTTTGAATCTGACTTAATCTTTGTTTCAATTTAATCCAAATAATCTTAATTGTCATATTCTTCTTTTTTCATGAATATCTTCCTCTAAAAATTATTTTAGGTTTAGTTTCTGAAATTAAATTCTCTTTTAAGAGTAAAATTCCATCATAGATTCTTTATAATTTCTTCCTCACCACCATCATCACCAACCAACCTTGGAAAACATGCTACAATGTGTCAAACTTTAATACATTAGAATAATTTCAAGTGTGGAATACCTTTGAATTTACCCTTTCTTCTCCTAAATTTAATTTTCACAAGAAATGTTAATTCAACACTTACTGCTTCTCCCTTATCTACACCTTTAGTGATATCATTTTTTCCATTTATTTAAAATATATTTTTATATTTTATTGAATTGAAGTTTATTTTGGATTAATATGAATTTAGTATATGACAAAAAAAATTACTGATAGTAAAATAAAGGTTCCAAGAAGTTCCACTCTTCAATAAATAATACCTTTAGATTATGAAGATGTGGTAATATATGCAAGATATTGTTCACAATATAAATATATTTTATCTATTCACCATGTCTAAGAATTTATCTAATTAATTCAATGATTTTGTAGAATATCCCATTAATATTTTCATTATGGTAGATTTTCAATTAATTAAACTTATTGTGAAGAACTTGAATCTTTTCCTCCTCCATCTTATAGTCACCCTCGTATATATATTGGAAAATTTATCCCACATGGCCTTTCCAATAGTAGAACTCTTGACCTCTATATAAATATAATTTTACAGACTTCCAAATAAAAAATTATAATATTTGGAATCAATATCAAATTGTTTAATATTATCTTTAGTCATAAACATTTCTGAAACATTGTTTTTGAGTATCCCATGTATAAAATTTAAGAAAACATATATCCTAAGAAACTGTAAATGTGAATCATCATATTCTTACAAAGATTGTAATTTTATCCATTAAATAGAGGTAATACTTTTTTATTCACTATGTTTTCAATAATAAAAAGCTTCATATGAAATATTTAACACCTATAAACTATGAGTGATATACAACATTTTGTAACATGATACATCCTTAGATTTGGGTGAATCAAGGTGTTATCTTTTTATCAGGTCTCTTTGGATCTTGTTCCCAAATTTGTTTGAACACATTTAACCTCTCACATTTAATAACACATCCACCACAATTAAATATTCAAAAATTAAAATAAATCATAACAATTTTATTTAGTCCCACGTTAAGGGACACATTTAATGAGGCAACTCTAAAGATGTGTTGATGTAAAAAAATACAATAAAATTCACTAGTTTAATGGATATAGTTTATGTTCATGGTCACTCTACATCATAAAAACTTCCTTTAAAATTAATTTTAGGGAATGGCACACTACCTCGCTCAAAACACTTCTGTTTAATCCTCCTTCGCTCAATACTTTATATGGAAGTATTATCAATTTATCCAAAATGCAGTCAAATTAAATTTTATAAAAAAATGTGTAATTTATTTTTCATATTTATATTTATAAAATTATCCTATAATTAGATCCATATTATCATGTAAACACAGCAATGATACGTGCATAAGTTCAATAAACAAAAACTACTATTCATGAGAAATATGTACTTTTTGAAATTCCTTCAAATTTTCTCTTGATGAAACCCCTTTTTATTCCATGTTTCACCAAACTCCTTCATGGTCTACTATCATGAAAATGAATTGTATTTCTTCCCTTATTGAAACACATTCATGATTCATGCTATGGGAAAATTCTTTTACCAATCAACCTTATGAGGAATTTCTTTTTGGATCTTCTTTTAAAAGATTATTTGTTTATTTAATGAGTCAATTATTGGGGTATTTATAGAGAAATATCCCTGAAAAAACTCACTAAGCATGAGACTATGCTTAATCATTCCATATAACCCCACTTCACAAAATTTTTCTTTTTTAGAAAATGAAAATCACAACTGACCAATTGAAAAGGATTATGTCGTTACTACCTTCACATAAGTTCCCCCTTTTGAAGTTCACAAACCACTTATTCCTTTTATTTAAAAATTCCACCACTTCTACAATAATATTATGTAGATTCACATAATTACTTTAAAAAATAATCATTAATGAAACTCCTATTTAGAAAACTTTCCTTTACTCCATACATTTTCACACAATGTTTATTAACTCATAATTTTCACTAAAATTCTCCCTTAATTTTGAATTCCCAAATACATGCTAAATATTAACTTCCATAAAATTTTATTCTTCACACAAGATATTCATGTATGACTCAAACCCTGAAAATCCCTTAGAAATATTTACCAAAATAATGATTTTTGTAAATCATATCCCTTTATCTAAAAACTCTCTAATTGTACAAGTAAAGTGAGTGAGTTTAAAAAACACAACATACCCCTATCATTACCATCCTTTAAAACCCATCCTAGTTTTTCTATAAATATCAATAGTATAATCAAGATTCCATAAATATAAAGTATAGATAACCTCAGTTCCAACAATGCCCAAATTGGATAATTTTTATATCCAAAGTAAAATTTAGTTCGACAACCATGCATTACTTCTTAATAGTGGTAAGAAAATATCTCATATATCACCCATAGTTTACATGGGTAATGATCATTATAGAAAATAAGATTTAAAGAGAGTATATCATGTAGAAATTTATTATTAATTCTAGAAATCCCCTTGTCTTCAATCTCATTAAAATATCATTTCCTATGGATCATATCTTCATTTATTTTTCATACCACAAACTCCCCCGTAATGAGATAATCTATCAGTAGTGTAAGAACTTAGTTTTTAATCAGGTACATATCCTTTCAAATACGTTATAATTATTTATTTGGGACATAATTTTAATTCAATTTGATGACATAAAGGTTTTGGGGGTGCTTGGGGATTTTTTTGATCTTAGAACCCTGACCGGTTGGAAAAATGATCTTGTCGCACAGTTAGTAGAAACTGTGCTTGCGAGTTCGCATGGTTTCCTTAACCATGTGGGTACTAGATAGAGGGTGAATAAGGGTGCATTAATTTCCCTAACCATGCACTAGGGTCCACACACCCATGAAATAAATATGCAGTTTTTAACATAGGCATATCACACAGTTGGAAGATGAGGCCAACCGTGCTTCCAAACTGTGCACCTCTATTTTTCTTAGGTAAGAGGAAAAAATTGAACTTAATGAATTTTTAACCTTACCCCATTCCTCATTTCACCATTATCATAGAAATAACACATATCCTTTCCCATTTTTAATCTCTCAAGCACTATTTTATAGGTTTTTATCCCATTCATTGGTTTAAAATCTTATTTGATCCATCTCCAACATGTTGGATGTGTATCGTAAGTAATGAATTCCTTTTGTGACATTATTTGTTTGTGTTTATCTAAAAGGAGTTATCAATGTGCAAGATCTTATATCCTATTTTTATGAATTTGATACATTATTCATATTTATTCCAATTCATCCCAAACAAAAGCCTGAAACTATATGAGGATAGTTGTATGAGTTTAAGGTAGCTAGTATGATGAGAATCGCAGTTCACATATGCAGCGAGGAGTCGAGAGAGATCATGGAATGGATGGTGGAATAATCATAAATGTACAATAATTATTTCATGGGATTGGTGGCCCATTTATAAGAGGAGGTATGAGGAGGATTAAAGAGGCTTTACATGACCTATTTTTGAAATCACAATAAGAGGCCCAACATACATGCATGGGAGGAGAAAATGGGCCTTTAATCACACTTATTAAAGCCCAAAAGTGAACCTAAATGTCCAAACCAATTGATACCAAAAATTTGAATACACTTTCTTGAAGGAAATCATAAAAGTCATAAAGTGGTGGGCCCCTTGTCTCCAAATTCATGGTGGGAATCATCAAAATCTTTGGGGTGGTGCCAAAAAGTCTTCTTAGTGGATATATTCTCCTCTAAACATATGGGTCATTCTAAATAAAGTTCAAAATAGTTTTTAGGTTTTATAATTTTGTGGTATAGGTATTTTGACTTGTATCTCTCTCATTTGGCTAAAATGACCGCCTTATTTTACCCCTTGAAGCTTAATTTTGAATTTGAGAGTTTCTAGAATTATTATGCTTTTGTTTCCAATGTTTTTAGGTGAATGGAAGTAAGGTTCATCAATGGTGTGATAAACCTTTATGATGATTTATAATTTTGGTTTTAAGGGGAAAGTCTCCTTGGGGTCCTAATTGATCATCCCCCTTCCCCATTTATGTTCCTTGAATTTATTTCAATATCCATTTCCCATTATTCTATCACTTATGTTTCCACATGTTCACTAACAGATACCAAAAACCCATAAATTATCATATCATTTGGTATCAGAGGTCAGAAATTAAAACCAGGTTCTTCATTTTGTTTCCTATTTTTTCTCCCATAATTTTTCTACTCCTTCCACTTTCTTTGTCCATCACCATTTCTGGGTGAAACTTTCTTCCACATTTTTTTATGATTTTTTTTGAGTTCCTTGACACATAATATGTCATTTTAATAGTTAAAATCTCATATTTCTTCTCAATTTCAAAATACTAAAATATGATGCATATATTTGGATATATATCAAAATCAATTTGTGCTACATATTCAGTTTTTTGAAATCATACTATCGCTAAAACAGAATCCAATTGAGTTTTAAGTTCATGTTATCTCACCCTTTTATATCATTATAATTATATTATATCATTATGGAATATTTATTATTTTGTAAAATTATCATAAAAATTTCACTATTTGTATCTCATTTGCTGATTATTTAGTAGAAAAAAATCAAAAAAATCAAAAAAATCAAAGAAAAAACAAAAAAAATTAAGAAAATAAAAACAAAACAAAACATACTTCTCATTTGAAGAATTATTCTCATTCATTTAGTCACAAATTTAATTTCATTCTTTTATCCATATACAACCTTCTATTATAACAATTTCTCCCATTTCTCTTTATCTCCCATTTTTTCTTGGACTCTAATGATTCAAACCCTTTTAAAATTTTGGATTTTTAATGTTTTCCATAAATTTATTGCTTCTTACTAGTTTTCTTCTTGATTATATTTAATAACACTTATAGGAACCAAGTTTTCATGCTATATAGTGTGAGATACCTCTTTGAGAGATTAAAAAAAGAGAGAAAGAGTGTGTTTGGATTAAAAAATGGTGAGAGAGGGAGAAAGAAGTGAGATCAACATCAAATTATTCATGAATGCTATCGCTGACCATTTTACAAGATTGAATGCTAGGTTTGACGATTTCAAAAGATCCTCAAATTCAAAGGATCTGAGAATGCAATAAATTGATGAATGTGTTTATGAGTACTCTGATTTCAAAGAATCAATTCCTAAGTGAGGGAAACATGCTGCTTGGAGAGAAAGTGACTTGGGAAGCATCAAGATGAAACTTCTATACTTTTAAAGTAAGAGTGACCCAAAAAATTATTTGGAGTGGGAGTGGAATTTTAAACATGTTTTTGTACTTCACAACTACTCATAGGATAAGAAGGTAAATTTTGCGGCACTTGAGTTCAATGACTGTGCATGTATTTGGTGGGACCAATTAAAAGTAAGTCGACGATGGAATAGAGAAAGGACAATTCAAAATAGGGAATTATTAAATATAGTAATGTGTAAAAGGTACATTTCTAGTCATTACTATTGATGTTTTCATTTGATGTTACAAAAACTTGTGCAAGGTTCTGTGTGTGTAGAGCAATAATATAAGGAAATAAAGATATTGATGATTCAAGCCAATTAGGAGGAGGATCATGAAGCTACCATGTAAAGGTTCATCAATGGTTTTAATCCGGTAATTAGAGATGTGGTGGAACTTCAAACCTGCATTTACATGGAGGAGTTTCTATATAAGGTAGTGAAGGTTGAAAAGCAACTACATTTTCGAAGAATTCAAGTAAGTTCCCACAATTTTTGAAAGGATAATCAGACATATCCAAAACCAACTTCTATGTGGAATGAAAAAAACCAAGGGATTCTAAATTTGTTCCAAAAAAAGAGATGAGGCCAAAATAAGTTCTTCCCCACTGATTAAAAAAAATGACATGAATTTCCCTTCTAAATATCATGTTATAAAGTGTTTTAAGTGTCAAAGAAATGGTTATATTGCATCTCAATGCCCAAAAAAGGACCATGATTATTTTTCATAATGGAGACATCCTTAGTGATAACTCTAACAATGATGAGATTCCACCTTTGGAGGAGAGTTTTGATGTAGAAGTTGAAGAACCCATACATGGATATGCATTGTTGTAAAGAAGAGATATAAACATTCAACCAAAATATGATCACAGTGAGGAGCATCATGATCATATATTTCATATGAAATTCCACATTAAGGATAAGGTATGTAGTATGATCATTGATAGTGTAAGTTTCACTAATGTGGCTAGTATCTTGTTAGTGGATAAGTTAATTTTTCCTATACTAAGTAATACTAGACATTATAGATTTTATTGGTTTAATTATAGTGGAAAATTAGGGTAAAAAAATATATATAGTTTAATTTTCCATTGGAAAATATAATGATGAGGTGATTTTGTATGTTTCTCTGATGCAGGCTGGACATTTTCTACTAGGGATACCATGGAAATTTGATAGGAGGGTGATGTATGATGGTTATTCTAACCATTTATGTTTTCATTTCAGTGGTATAAATATTATTTTGACTCCTATAAGTCCCATAAAATCATATGAAGATCATGTGAGGATAGAGAAAAAATAAAAAAATAAAAAAGAAATATTGAAAAATAAAGTGAGAAAAATCAAAATTAAGTGATAAAAAAGAGTGTGATGAGCTGAGAAATAAATGAAAATAGTAGAAAAATTAAGAGTGAAAAAGGAGAGATGAGTGACATAAAAATAAATGAGGGAAATAAAAGAGATGAAAACATGAGTTTTGAGTGAAAATTGAGTTTATTTTATAGAAAAATTGAGGTGAAAGGGGATTTATTGAGGGGGAAAGTGTTCTTAATCATTAGTAAGGAGGCTTACCATGCAACTAAAAAAGTGCGCCATTATTTTCCATCTTTTATTGTGTGTTTACTGCCGGAATTTGGTTATTTTTTATGAAGAAACACCCGATGGATTACCCCTTTTGAGAGGCATTGATCATAGGATTGACTTCATAGCCGGTGCCGCAACTCTCAACAAGAAAACATATTGGGATAATCTGAAAGAGACTAGATATATCCAATGTCAAGTTTAACAACTAATGAAGAAATGATTAGTGAGGGAAAGCATGAGTCCATGTATCGTTCTTATGATCCTAGTACCCAATAAATATGGTACATGGAAGATGTGTATGGATTGTCGCTCTATCAAAAAAATAATAGTTAAGTACCGTTATCACATCCATCGACTAGATGAAATTCTTGATGAATTACATGGATCTTCTTTATTTTCAAAAATTGATCTCAAAAGTGGATACTACCAAATTAAAATGAAAGAATATGATGAGTAGAAAAATTATTTTAAAACTACATTCGGTTTGTATGAGTGGTTAGTAATGCCATTTGGTTTAACTAATGCACTATAAGTGCCTAGTCAGTGTAATGTACCATTGAGAGGGGAGTGGGTGAATTAGTGATACTCTTTTTCTTTTAAGTTCCCTTTCAGTTGAAACAACCTTCACCTCCTATTAATGATTCAATTCCATACTTAAAACAACACAACCACACATCCACAGAAACACATGTATTTATAAGGATCACTATTCAATACAAATAGGTATGTCCTTAGTATGGTTGGACATAATCAAATACCATAAAATCCACTATAAAACAATCCTTGGATTAGAATGAGTGTGATGTAACCTTATACTCATGAAGCACTATGAAGTTATCCCACTAGTGAATGTGCACCATCTTAGCATAATGGGGTAATACAACTTATTTTTTTACAACTCATGTTACCTATGCTTATTTTCAATTCAACAAGTGTATACAAGTGTGACACAATTCTTCAATTCCTTACCTAGAATAAAGGTTAGAACTTCCAGGACTTAAGTTAATAAACTAAGAGTCTGATTTCCAAGTCTGATTCTCTAAATTCAATTCTCCCTGATACAGCCGAATCAGCACCACTTCAAACCTTGAGTATGTTGAAACTCATTTTGATTATTCCTCAGTCAATAAATTTTAAGTATGGTAAAACCCAGTATGAAAAACCCTCTTCTAATTCTTCCTTAGTCTGAGAAACCCAGTACAGTTATACCCAGTATAGAAATCACATTCTGATTAGTTCATCCTGGTATGAAAAATATGTTCCAATTCAATTTTCATTATACCATAGTCATATGAACACAACATTCTTCCTGACAAAGTGTATTCAATACAAAACAACATGTATCACTTTCTCTCTCTAAGCCTCCAGATCTTCTATCTCTTCTGAGATAAACAGTACTCTACTTTCAGACCTCACAAAGTACAATGTAATTTCTCACCTACTATAGGTGATCCAAATTAGGTTAGGTGGGAATCCTAAAAATATTTCCCACTCACCTAAATTCATTTTAATCATCATTTCCCCTAAAATTTTATAGTAATTTTTACTTCATCAACTCTTATCGATTCATCTCTAAGATTCTTCAACCTTCATTACTTATTCTTCAGACACTGATTGTTGAGACTGATTACGATCATCATGAAAAGAAGAGTCTGAACCTCAGATTCTGATTCTCCCATTCGAATTTCTCAATTCGATTCTTTAGAACCGATTTGAATCAAAATCTTATATTTCAAGGTTTGTATCACCCTCATCAAAGCATTTAGAAATATCCATATCTTATTATTCTCTATTGACCCACTTAAGACAACACACTTCTTATTTACTTCTCTAGGCCTAGTAGATGAAAAACATGCTTCTTGTTGACTTCTCTTGACCCACTTGGGAAAGACATACTTATTATTCACTTTTATTGACCCACTTGATGAAGGAATTTAATGACCAACCAGAGCAAGATCCATTCAAGATATGATCAAATATAGTTCTGATAGTCTTGGGTATGATTCTTTTTTATTATGATAATCCTAATACCGGACAACCATTCTCTCAACATCACTTTCCATCGACATATTCTTCATAATTGGTACCACCTTCATCGTAAGTATCACCTTCGTATTAGGTACCGACTTCATCGTAGGTATAGCTTCACTCTTCTTGGCACCACATTCCCTTCAGCACCGCTCTTCAATCGGATTCTATTTTCATCACCCATCGACCTCACTTTTCATCAGCCCATCAGCATCACTTTTTTAGCACCCATGGACACAAGTTTTTTAAGTATCATCAGCATCACTTTTACATCATCCATTAGAACCACATTTTCAGAACCCATCAGTACCACTTTTTCAACTATCATTGGCCTCACTTTTCCTTCACATCACACTCCCCAATTGACACTGCCTTTCTCCATCAGTATCACTTTCTTCAATTGATATTGTTTCTCCAATCCCCCTTTCTTCCATCAGGATTTCATCACAAGTTCTAAATTTAAATCATGATCTATGAGAAATAAAAATCATTAAAGCATCATCACACTTAGAATATCATAGTCATAGTGACTCTGATTCATCTGAAAATCAGGCTCTAATTCTTTTGAAAATCATGCTTTAGTTGTTTTGAAAACTAGACTCTGATTATTCCGAAAATCAAACTCCGATTATTCTAAAAATCAAACTCTGATTCTCTTGAAAATCAGAATATGATTTTTATAAAAATAAAACTCAGATTATCTAAAAAATTATATTCTTATTAATTCAAAAAATGGGTTCCAATTCCATCAAAATATGGGTTCTTATTCTCTTGAAAAACAGGTTCCAATTCATTCAAAAAATCAGGTTCTGATTCTCTAAAAAACAGGTTCTGATTCTTTTTGAAACCAAACCTTATTATGATTCTTTCCAAAACAAAGAGAGGTGATTTCCATTATTCAAACATTATTAGAAACAAAATAAGACACATGAAAACCATCACCATCACCATCATCTTGGTCCAAACAATATACCCTTTGGATTCTGTTGGAAGATAAGTTTTTCTAAATCATAGAACTTTTTTTCCTCAAGCAATAGATTACTTATCAACAATTATAAGCCTACATGAGCTAACTCATTGTAGGAAACAAGAATCATGGATAGTAAAACCATGTTGTCCAAAATAAGTGATTATGGATTCCTCTTCCTTTTCACAGCTCTTATTCACCCTTCCTGGAACACAAAACAATTTTTTTCCTATAATGACTCCAAAAAATAGTTAGAATAGTTCACACACTAAACAATGTAGAGTTCATAGCTTACCCACAACTCTCTCTTTTATTCAATAGATCTACAAAGAATTATAATTACCCCCCCTTTAAAAAACAATACAAATGTAAAAAGAGAGAGGGGATAGAAAAACATACCTTATCATTAAAGAGAAAGATGTTGGACACCCATGTTCAACCTCAATTTTAAGAATGTTTCCTTCAGCTAGGGGTTTGTAAAAATGTCATACACTTGTTCTAATGTTGAAACATATTTAATATTTAATTAATTATTCTCCACATGCTCTTTTATGGAATGATATTTGATATCAATATGCTTCGAACGAGAATATTGAACTGGATTCCTAGTGAGATTGATTATGCTTTGATTATCAAACCCTAAGAGAAAGGGTAGCTTCACTTAAACAAGAAAATATTTGAACTGTGTCTTCATCCACATAATTTGAGTAGTGTATTGAGTGGAAGAAATATACTCTACATCATCCATACTGAGAGTTACTGAATTATGTTTCTTTTAATGCAAGCTAGCACAATTATTTCCCAAAAAGAACACTCCACTATATGTGGATCTTCTATCATCAACATTTTTGGACCAATCTGCATATTAATACCCATACAAGTCAATACTATCCAAGATGTAATACTTGATTCTAAATTCTATTGTTCTTTTTATGTATCTGAGAAATATTTTTCTAGAAATAATATGTGATTCTTTAGAAGCACTCTGAAATCTTTCACATAAGGTTACAACATAAATAATGCCAGGTCTTGAGGTAGTCAAATACAACAAACTTCTAAACAAATTTCAATAATCTTTCTGATAAACTTCCTTTCCTTCACCATCTTTACTCAGCTTTATTCTTACTGAAATTGGTGTGGATACATGTTTTGATTTTTCCATGCCGAACTTCTTGAGAAGTTCTATAGCATACTTTTCTTGGGAAAGAAAAATGTATTCTTTCTTTTGAAAGATTTGTAACCTAAGAAATTATTTCATTTCCCCCAACATGGACATGTCAAAAACCTTATTCATCTCTTCATTAAATATTTCACAACTTCTTTTATCATTCCTATAAAAATATAATATCATCAACATAAACTATTATAATGAAGGAAAAATCTTGACTTTATCTAATATACATATTGTTATCTACTCTTCCTTTCATGAAGTTCATCTTCCTTAAGCAAGTATCCAATTGAGAATACCATGCCCTTAGAGCTTATTTTGGTCCATACAAGGCTTTAATCAATCTACACACATAACTCTCATCTTTCCCAACAAAAAATAGACATGGTTGTTCAATATAAACAACCTCTTTAAGATAACCATTAAAGAATGTGGATTTGACATCCATTTGAAATATATTATGGCCTCATTTTTTAGTAATAGAAATAAAGATTATTATTGTTTATAATCATGACACCAGATAAATTTTTTAATCAAAATAAATTACTTCAATCCGAGAATACCCTTTTCACACCAATCTTTCTTTTCTTCTGATAAATTCACCTTCTTCGTTCAGCTGGTTCCAGAAAACCCATTTTGTGCCAATAATATTATTTTTTTAGCCTTGGGTATGAGTTCCCATGTATTTTTATTTTCAACTTGATCCAATTATTCATTCATGGCTTGAACCAATTCCAGATTCTCAAAATCTTCTTTCACATCATTTGGTTCCACTTTTTAATATAATGAAGTATGAATAATGGTTGTTGTTGTTCTTCTTATTTAAACCTTCTGATGTTGATCGCCAATTATATTCTTAGCTTCCACCTATTTTCTTATCTTAGTATGAGACTTACAATTATCTTCCTCATCACTAGAAATGGCTGAGTATGATTCTTCTTCTTGAGAACGTATACACTTGTTTATATTCTTATCAAAAAAAAATTCTTAAACTTTCTTAACTTCCTATTCAACTTCCACAGGTTCTTATTTCCCACTTCTTTCGATAACCTTTACATCAATAAAATAAAAAATTATCTTTTTTTCTTTTTTTAAGCATCTATAACCTATTTCTTATAGATTATAGCCAAGAAAGATTTGATCTTCACCTTTCTTCTCAAAATTACCATCATTTCCACCTTTATTATTTATAATGGATGGACTCTTAAAAACACTAACATGCTTTAGACTTGGTGTACTGCCATAAAACAATTCATATGAAGTCTTATCTAATTGTGTCCTATAGAAACATCAGTTATGAATATAAACTACACTACTCATACCTTGCCTCCAAAAGTAATGATAAAGGTTTTGTTCAAGTAACATAGTTCTTACCATTTCCACCAAGATTCTATTTTCTCTTTTAGAAACCCCAATTTTTTGGGTTTTATACGGGGAACTATATTCATTCTAAATTCTATGCTTCTCAAGATAGTATTCAAGTTTTTTACTTTTTTACTCACCATCATTATCAGTTCTCAACTTCTTCACAGGATACTCGCATTCTTTCTCAGATTTTCTTTGGAAACTTTTAAACATTTTCAAAGCATCTAATTTGTGTTTCATATACATGAAACAGGTAATGTAAGTAAAATCATCAATGATGGTGATGAAGTAATTATCTCAATTTTTTTATTATTTTCTCATTATACCACATATGTCAGAATGTATCAGCTCCCTGGGTTTCTTTGAACAAATATCAAGTTTTTTATGCACAACATTCGTAATATTTCCTTTGTGATAAAGAGTACAACAACAATATATTTTTCTTATAAAATCAAGGATATATTGAACACTGTCTCTTTTAGATAGATTTCCCATGTTTCTCTAACACATGTGTCCATTAATTTTATGCCACAACTAATTCTCTCTCACTTTTCTCATGTAACAAGAGTTTTGTGTATCACCAATCTAAAACAAATTCACTTTTTTATGTTTGACTCTTGTAAAAATCTTCTCATATTCATCAATTTTCATAAAAAAAATCCATATTTCTTGAAGATAACTTTGTTACCCTCATCACACAATTGTGAAACAATTAGCACATTATGCTTCAGTCCATCAACATACAATGTTTTATTGGATTTTATCTTTTATTTTCCAATGATGGCTGACCCAACACCTTTTATTTCAAATGTTTCATCATTGAAAAATGTCTTAGTTCCTTCTTTAAAATATTCTACATCTTTTAACAATTTTAATTCTTCTATCACATGTGAATAACCCTCACTATCAAGTATCCATGGTCATTCTCCTTTTGGGGCTTTCAATGCAGTTTCAACAAAAATATCTTTTAATAATTTCATTTATTTATTCATCTTAGTATTTTGAGAATTAAGAATATTTTGTTGATATGAAAAAATACAATACATACTTTTGAAAGATGTTCATGTTGTCCACTTATCTCAAATATAGTTTCCATGGGTTGGAACCTATTTTCAATCTTCATTTCATTTTTTTCAAACCTCTTTTCAAAATCCTTTTGATTATTATTTATTTGAGAAGATTAACTCCCCCTCAATCTCTACCTTTCATAACCTATGGGATAATATTAATTTTTTTGGTTTAACTAACACATACTTATTTTATACCTGAATCTACCACAATACAAGAAATACCCATAAAAAGAGTATTTTCCTCAGAAACTTCTGTACTGATTAGAATCATGAATATGTTTCTTATACACTTTCATTCATAATCCACCAACCTTTATATTATCAAAAACTTTATTCTGCTTATTTTCATCCTTATTGGATTTATAAGTATTCTAAACCTTCCCATATTCAGATTATTTAAAACATTTTCGGACATAAGTTTTCTTAAGACTTCAGAGCTTCCAGCATTGTTGGTCTTGGTCACATAAACAACTTTCTCAACATTATTCTTTATAGAAACAACTTCATTATTATTATCAAATTTTGAGGGTAAATTTTTTTTAACCTTATCTGGATCCTCTTGTCATGAACATTCACCACCCTCAGTTATAGAGTTTTGACCTGAAAGTTATGTTTTTATTTTCAAACACTTTTAAGGGAAAGTGAGAACTCAAGCCAATACAAAAAAAAGCTTAAAACATCATAAGATATATGTGATCAATTGAAATACAATTTAAGTCTATTAGACGTGGTATTCATAAGTAATTTCCAAAGAATACAATTTACCTATAAATTTGGAACATCATTGATATGGTCTTCGAACTAAAAAGCCAACTTGTCCCATGTCTAAATGGACTCCTCCATGGTTAAATTCTCTGTATTGAATCCTCTTACCAGAGTAAAATATTTTTTATTGATCCATGCCATCTGCACCTCATTAGTTTCCACACATAGAAATATCTTATTCATATTATCACCATCCTCTTTTGAGGTGTTGATCATAAGTGATTCCTCCAATATGTATTCCTCAGATTGAATAATGAATTCCCACAACTACCCTTCACCAAAAAACCTAAACTGGTCATTGTTGAACGTGTTGAAAGAAAGGTTTGTCACCATGGGAGCCTCCAAAGTGACTCCTACCTTCTCCTTGGACTTTTATTTTTTGGTGGATCCTATCTCCATTAGATGGGGAAAGTATGAATAGTCCTTTCACCCTTTTGACTTTTGTCCTTTAATCAGGGTACAACTCCCTACTTCCTGGTTGTCTCTACGGACTTTCATCCTCTTCGGGATGAGTATCCCTCTACCTTGGAATTCATCTACATAATCTTTTGAAAGATAACAATAATATTCATCATTGTATTTTTTCTTTTGGATAAACTGCTCTTTCCGTTAGTCTCTTTGCCCCGGTCATATCATGACCATCTTCCAACCCTTCACTAACCAACCCTTCAAATCGATTGTCTAACTTAATAGATGACACCTCCCTTCTGTTCATCACTCCATTACCTCTGTATTGTAGCACATGAACATTTTCACTAGTTACATCTCCCACTCTAACCTCATGAGACACCTGATCAGGACTAGGTCACCTAGGAACTGCCTCCTTCTTAGACCGCACTACCTCCGCATATGAAGCACATTTGGTATCGTCAATGCTCTGATCCATCTTCTCAAAATTACAATCCCCATATGCATCTCTTGACTCTACTAGACCTTTTACATCACTATTAAGGTCATGATGTAGTATTCTAAATACATCTGATACTCTCAGATTAAGATTCAAAAGGAAATCCTTTTCCAAAGGAGGAGCATCATTGGAAGAAACCCCCCTCTTAGCATGATCCCTCGAACTCATAAACCACTATCACCTTTGAATCCAACATGTTTACCTCAGAAGTTCCAGCCCCATCGGTACACGGTTGATCCACTGCTGAAACACAGTACGCTTAAATAGATATTTAACGACATCTGTGAAATTTGTGACCCAAGTGGTGACAAATATAACATAATGGAACCTAAGAATCATAAAAAACCTCCTAATTACATAAAATTTCCCATTTAATCTCAGTGATTATGGAGTCAAGTGGTCCCTTCAAAACATATACTTCATAGTGTTTTGGAAACTTGTGTTTCTCAATTCAGCTTCTGAGAGTTTTTTTTGAACAAGTCCCAACTCTTATTCTTTTTTCCTTTAACATCACTTCCAAATGATCATTTCTATTATTCTCATCTTCAAGATGATTCTTTAAATCATCAATTTATTTCACTAGTTTTTCTTTAAAACCTTATTTATTACACAACAAATATTATTCATCTTCCATTTTTTTCTTTTCAAGTCTTTTAATCTTTCTTAAAAAATACTTTAACTCTTCTTTCAAATACATTTCAAGTTAAGTTTCTTCTTCTAATACTTCCGAATTCTTATTTCGTATTCTTTATTATTTACTATTTCAATGAAAGTATTTTAAATACCATAATCAATTGAATTTTTGTATTAAACATCACTTCCCTCTTATTATTCATTTTTAGATAAATAAATTATTCTTTTAGACTTGAAGAATTTATTTTCATTCCCTAACTTTCCTTTATCACCCTATTTATTTCACGATCTTCTTGACTTTCTTTATTCTTCATCACTATATTCTTAATTTTTTCTTCGAGGACAATTAGCTTCAAAGTTACCAATGCCTACACATTCAACATGCTTTAAGGGAAGTTACCCTTTGTATATCTTTGTACCTATTTTCACATTTTTAAAAAACAAGGATAAAATATCATTAAGATTTTTTCATACCTATTTTTTAGAATCAGAATCATCATATTCTTCTTCAATTAGAATCTTCTTAGAATTATCTTTCTTTATATCATTGATAGACATATCTCTGTCAACTTTTGTCTTTATCTTCATAGATTTCTCTCTTCTCATCTCATATGTAATAAGAGTTCAATGAAATTCATCAAGAGATAATGTCTCAGGGTATCTCTCCTCTGATGAAGAATATTTTGCATCAAATTTTTCAGGTTGGATTCTCAAGATCTTTTCAACAAACGTAGAGCCATCTATTATTTTACTAAGCAATCTAATAGTACTTAAAATTTCATTCAACCTAGTAAAGAAATATCCAATATATTTATGTCCAACCATATTTAATTATTCATACTTTAACCACCATATTTGAATTTTTTCCTTCTTGACTTTTGTATTGACTTCATGTATGTTTTTCAGTTTGTCCCATATACATTTGTTTGTGGAAACACCGTTCACCCTCAAGAATTCACTTTCCAAAAATGATGATAATATGGAATTCTTGGCCCTTCCATAATTCTCAAGTAACCTATTGTAAATAGGTGTAAGTGAATCTTTATCATCATTGGGAGGAAACCCAACTATTGTAGTTTCAAGAAAATCATAACCGATAGACATAAGATATGGCATCACTCTATCTTTCCAGATATGATAGTTCTTTCCATCAAAGACCGAAATACCTTTACTGTTTACATAGTTCAAGTTCTGCATCAGGAAAGAATAGAGAAGGAAATCTTTTTCCCTAATACCACTTGTATGATCCTAGTCAGTGTAATTTATCACTAAGAGGGGGATGGGGTGAATCAGTGATGCTATTTTTTCTTTTAAGTTCCCTTTCATTTGAAACAACTTTCACCTTCTATTAAATATTCAATTCTCTACTGAAAATAATATAAAAATACATCCACAAGAACATAGTTATTTATAAGGTTAACTATCCAAAAATAATATTTATGTCCTTCATATAGTTGGAAATAATCCAATACCATACAATCCACTAGAAAAATATCATTGGATTACAAGGAGTATGATGCACCCTTACACTCATGAATCACTATGAAAAAATCCCACTAATGCGTGTTCACCCTCTTAGCATAGTATAGTAATAAAAATTATTTTTTAACAACTCATTTTACCTATACTTATTTTCAATTCAACAAGTGTATATAAGTGTAACACAATTCTTCAATTCCCTACCCAGAAGAAACGTAAGAACTTCTTGGACCTAAGTTAAGAAACCTAGAGTCTGCTTCTCTGAATCTGACTCTTCCTAATACAGCTGAATCAGTACCACTTCCAACCATGAGTATGCTGAAACTCAGTATGATTCTTCCTCATCCCAGAAATCTTCAGTATGGTAAAACTATATATGAAAAACCTCATTCCTATTATTCCTCGGTCTGAGAAACCTATTAAAATGATACCCAGTATAGAAATCCTCTTCTGATTAGTTCATCTCAGTACGAAAACCATGTTATGATTCAATCATTATTATATAATAGTCAACTGAATACAACATTTATCATGAAAAAGTGTATTCAATACAATACATTAGGTATCACTTTATCTCTCTGAGTCTTTAGAGCTTCTCTCTCTTTCGTGATGAATAATAATCCATTGTTAGACCTCACAAAGTAAAATGTACTTTCTCTCCTTTTATATGTGACCCAAAATGGGTTAGGTGGGAATCCCAAAATGATTTCCCACTCACCAAAATTCACTCTAATCATCATTACCCCTCAAATAATGGAGTAATTTTGACTTCTTAAACTCCTTTAGATTCTTCTAAAAGCTTCTCAAAGCTTCTTCAACCTTCATTTATTCTTATTCAGACTCTAATTGTTGAGATTGATTAAGATCATCAAGAAAACAATGGTTTGAACATCATATTCTGATTCTCCCTTTCCGATTTCTCAATCTGATTCTTTAGAACCAATTTGAATCAAAATATTGTATTTGAAGGTTCATCTCCCCCTTTCAAAGAATTCAACAATCTCTATCTCTTTTTCTTCTCTCTTGACCAACTTGAGACAACACACTTTTTCTTTACTTCTATTTATCTACTTGAGGAAAATTTTACTTCTTCTTCCCTTCTCTTGACCGACTTGGTAAAGACACACTTCTTCCTCACTTCTCTTGACCCACTTGATGAAGTCATTTGAAGACCAACTAGAGTAAGAGTCTTTCAGGGTATGATAAAATTTGGTTCCAATATTCTTGTGTATGATTATTTCTGATTATGATCATCCTGATGCCAAAAAACCTTTTTATTGACATCACCTTCCATCGATATATTCTTCATCTTTGGTACTACCTTCATCGTAGGTACTGCCTTCATCATAGGTATTGCCTTCATCGAAATCACCTTCCACCATCTATATGACTTCACTCTTCTCAGAACCACTCTTCAATCAGATTCTCTGTTCATCAAACCATCATCATCACTTTTCCTCTACCCATCAGCATCACTTTTTCTACACCCATTATTACCACGTTTTCAACTATCATTAGCATCACTTTTCCTTGGCATCGCACTTCACAATAGGCACTACATTTCTACATCGGTGTCACTTTCATCAATCGGTATCGCCTCTCCAATCCTACATTATTACATCAAGATTACATAAAAACTTCTCACTTTAACTCATGATCTATGAGAAATAAAAATCATCAAATCATTTTCATACTTATAACATCATAGTCATAGTGAGTCTAAATAATATGAAAATCAGGCTCTAATTCTCTTGAAAACTATGCTCAAATTATTCTAAAAATAAAACACTAATTCTTATAAAAATAAAACTATGATTCTTCTAAAAATCATAATCTGATTATCTTGAAAATTAGACTTCAATTATTCTGAAAATAAAATTCTGATTCTATTAAAAAGTATATTTTGATTCCTTCAAAAAATAGGTTCAGATTCCATTAAAAAAGTGGTTCCTATTTGCTCAAAAAACAGGTTCTGATTCCTTTGAAAAACATGTTCTGATTCTCTCAAAAAATAGGTTCAGATTACTTTGGAAACCAAACCTCATTACGATTCTTACCAAAATAAATAATGTTTATTTACTTTCTTCAAACCTTCTTGGACAACAAATGAAGACACATGAAAACCATCACCTTCATCATCATCTTAGTTATAACATGAACCAAGTACATTTATGAGATTAATGAACCATTCCCTTCATTCATTCATTATAAAATTCTTGGTTTTTTATTTTGATGATATCCTGGGGTATAGTAAATCCCTAGACAACCATGTTGAACACTTCCATTTGGTGTGTGATACCCTTAAATAAAAACAACCTTATTCCAATCTTCCAAAAATTTTCTTTTTCTTGGATTATGTTTTGTTTCTTGGCTTTGTTGTAGGGGTATAGGTGATCTATGTGGATGATAAAAAGCTCAATCCAATTCAGGAGTGACCCACACTGAAGAGTGAAATTGAGGTTAGTAGTTTTCATGGATTGGAAATCTTCTATAAGAGGGTTTTCAAGGATTTTTCATCCATAGTTTAACCTCTTAATGAACTTGTAATGAAACATGCGGTCTTTAAATGGGGTGAAGAAAAATAAAAATCATTTAACACACTCAAAGAAAAATTAGTCAACGCTCCCCTTTTAAGGCTGTCGTATTTCACAAAAGTCTTTAAAATTGAGTGTGATTCATCAAAAGATGTTATTGGTGCTATTTTGACTCAAGAGTTACATATAATTTCTTACATTAGTGGGAAATTGAATGGGGGAACATTAAAATTTTCAAATTATAATAAATAAATTAATGCTTTAAAATGAACCTTGGAAACATGGCAACATTACATATGGCCTAAAGAGTTCATTATTCGTTCTGACCATGAAATCCTTAAATATTTGAAGTACGAAGTTATGTTGAATTAGTGGTATTCATCATGGATAGAATTCATTGAGACTTTCCCCAATGTGATCAAGAAAAAAAAAGGTAAGAAAAATGTGGTTATCAATTCTCTTTCATGTAGGTATGCACTTCTTACTTCTCTTCATTCTCAATTACTTAGACTTCAGTTACTAAAGGGAATGTATGAAACATATAGAGATTTTTCTCAAATTTGGATATATTGTGAAAAACATGGATTTAAATACTATTACAAAAATTATGAGTTTCTTTTCAAAAGGAATAAATTGTGCATCCCAAAATGTTAAACTCAATAATTTCTTGTAAAAGAAACTCATGGGGGTGGTTTTATGGGAAATTTTGGTGTTTACAAAACACTATATACTTTGCATGAACATTTTTATTGGCCAAGAAATAGAAAATATGTTATTGTAGTTTTTGATAGATGTGTCACTTGTAAGGATGAAATGTCTAAGGTTCAACCTAATGGATTGTATTCCCCCTTTCCAATTTCACCCCATTCTTGGACTGAAGTTTCTATGATTTATTTGTTGGGATTGCCTCGATCTCAATTGGGAAAAGATATAGTTTTTTTGTTATGGATTTATTTAGTAAAATGGATCATTTCATTGCTTTCTCAAAAACCAATGATGTTATTCATATAGCATATTTTTTTTCAAAGAAATTTTGAGATTACTTGGACTGCTCAAAACCATTTTAAGTGATAGGGATTTTAAATTCCTTAAACACTTTTGGAGGACTTTGTGGAATAAATTGAAAACTAAATTATTGTTCTCAGATGTGACACATCCTAAAACTAATGGGCAAACTGGAGTAGTGAATATGACTCTTTTTACCCTCTTGCATGCAATAATTCAAAAAAATATAGAGTTAGGAAAAATGATTGCCACGCATAGAGTTTGAATATAACCATGTAGGGAATTCCACTACTAACTTCTCAACTTTCATGATTGTAAATGTATTTAATCCAATGAATTCATTAGATATTCTTTCATTTCCTACTAATGAGGTTATTGAACTTTCAGGTTATGAGAAGGAAAAATTTAATTAGGATTTAAATGTGAAAGTGAAAGCCAAAATTAAAAGAAAAAATTAACAATATGTGAATCAAGAAAAAAGGGTTGACATAAAGTTGTACTAGAATATGGAGATTGGGTGTGGGTGAATTTGAAGAAGGAAAGGTTTTCAGAGAAAAGAAAATCAATAATTCAACCACATGGAGATGGACCTTTCCATGTTTTTGAAAGAATCAATGATAAATCCTACAAGATTGACTTTCCTAGAAGGTACGGAAATGTGAGTGCTATATTTAATATTTCAAATCTCTATCCCTTTGAATATGAAGTTTCAAGGATGAATACTTTTGAAGAGGTAGGTGATGATTAGAATCAAGGTGCACATATGTAGCAAGGAGTCAAGAGAGATCATGGCATAAATGGTGAAAGGATCATAAATGTATAGGACCCATTGTATGGGATTTGTGGCCCAATGACAAGAGGAATAATGAGTAGGATGAAAGAGGCTTTACATGGCCTTATTTTTAAATCATAAGGGGATTCCCAACATGCATGCATGTGAGGAGAAAATGGGCCTTTAATCACACTTATTAAATCCCAAAATTGAACCTAAATTGACCACCTAATTGATTCCAAGAATTTAAAGCCACTTTCATGAATTAAATTTCTAAAATCATAAAGTGGTAGTCCCCTTGTCTCTAAATTTGGGGTGGGAATATTCAAAGTCTTTGGGGTGGTGCCAAAAAATATTCTTGGTGGATATCCTGTCCCCTAAAGGCATGTTCATTTGTAAAAAAAGTCAAAAATCATTTTTAGGATTTAGAAATTTGTGGGATATGTATTTTGACATGTATCTATCTCATTTGGATATAAATAGAAACCTACTTGTACCCCTTTAAGCTTAATTTCGAATTTGAGAGTTTCTAGAATTATTATGCTTGTGTTTATTGTGTTCTTAGGTGAATGCGAGTAAGGATCATCAAATGAGTGACAAACCTTTATGGTGCTCTATAAGTAGGGTTTTAAGGGGAAAGTCTCCTTGGGGTCCTAATTGATCACCCCCCTTACCCATTTATTTTCCTTGTATTTATTTTAATTTTCATTTCCCCTTCTTCCATCACTTGTGTTTCCACATTTTCTACAATAGATATCGCATGCTCATACAGTATCATATCATGGTCTATGAATCATCCCTCAAGTCTCACTATTTTTTAAATTGTCTTCATTGTGTGAACACTAACTTCATCTGGAGATGCCTTTTTTAATTCTTATTCCATGCTTATAGTCATTAGAATGTTATTATAAGACTCCTTTTATGTATTCTCTTCATCATTGGAGGTTATGAACTAAACGTAGACCACCCCAAGTAGGGTGCTCCATTAGTTATGCATTTAGAAGCTTGTTATGTCTATATTTTCCACTGTTTGGGTGTGTTTCAACTTGACCTTTATAAATGTAAGTGTTCAACTAAATAAATGAGTTTTTCATGGAAATTATATGTGAAGATATCACTTGACCCATCTAAGTTAAGTTTTTAAAATAAATTAATGAACCTTTGAATGGTCATTGGAAAGTATATCTATATATATCACTTGGCCTATTTAAATTTAAATGAATGTCATGGTTGCATGTCCATAGAACCCATTTTATATCCTATTGGAAGGTAGTAGAATGAACCTAGTGAATTTATTATGACTTAAATAAACTAAAAAATGGTTACATATCCTTCTAGCCTTGTCACTTGTATGAAAGGAAACAAAATGAAACAATTAATATATTAAAAGTTATGAGCATTAAATTTAATTAATTAAATAATTATTTACATATATGGTGCCTATTACATATGGAATTTTCACTATTATAAGAGTGGTCAGACTCAATCTAGCCTTGGATTCTTAAGGGAATTCCTCAAGCACTCATGGATGACATTCTAATACAAGGGTGTCGATTTCTAAGAGAGATACCCAACTTGGAACTTGATCCTTGTTTACTCATAGATTCCTAGAATGACACCATAGGATCCCTCCATTTTTATTATAGGATGCCTTGGATATAGTCCTTGGATCCAGCATGATGTCTACAAATATGTGGCACCATGGATACGCCCATTGGGCCCAATAATTTCTTAACCTATTTAACCTTATATGAGATCCTTGGACTTGGATGGAATCATATTATAGTGGAATGCCTTGGGAAATACCCCTTGGATTACATGAAAACCCTTTTATCCAGGCTATAGATTATCATCGAGTTGTCTTGAACCCTTTGGTAAAGGATACCTTGGTTATTAACTTGGATCCTCTTTATTATTATTATCATCATCATGGATGCCTTGTTATACCTTGAATACTTTACTATTATCATCATATCATAATGTCAGTGCTAGTTATACCTCATGTGACTTAATATATAAACTATAACATAATTAATTAACTAAATCTTCTCATATTTAGAGATATTTCCATATAAGGCTGAATTAGGGATCATGGTATTTACATTACAATACTTCTTTACTTTTATATATACATGCTTTCACACTATTTTGGATTATAATGCACTGACTGGATGGTATAGACATCATTGTTGGTAGCCTACTAAGATTTATCTCACACCCTTTTTGGGCCTCCATTGGTACCTAGTAAGATTACATGTTTGTAGATGTTGAAAAATAGAAGTGTCCTACCTTGGACACATGATACTACTTTCTTGCATTATTATGGAGCTTGTTATAAGATGACTGAGTTAGAGCTTGGGATGTTTGGATATTTTTTGGATTATTTTTTATTCTTTGTCATGGAATGTATTTACTTCTACTATTTATACATATTTTATAGTTTTTTAGAAACATGACATATATTATCATCATGTTTTGAGTATCAATATCAGTTTCTTATGTTATTTATTATTCATGTCTACTTTTACTATGTTGGGTTACTGGTCCAGTGTCATTAGTGTCTTTTTTTTTGTTCCATAATCTTACTTATACTACTTCTATTGTTTAATTGTTATTATATTTATATATAGTGATACACTTTAGTAATGATGGAATAGTCTCACCATGAACTCACCCTAGGCCCTCGTTGCTAGTTAGCAGCCTCTGACGTTCAAGTAGATACATTTGAGTCCATGTGGCCAACCTGGATCAATGAACCTTTGTGTGAAACTTAGGGTCGGGACATCAAAAATTGGTATCAAAGTAGTTTATTTTATTGATTTTCAATTTGGATACAATAAATAAGGGATTATTAATGCTTGGGAACTTTATTGTAAGTTGTTCTTGGTTGTAGCTAACCCATGTTCAAGGTAAATATTGAGTTTCCTGAAATTATATTTTTTGTTATTATTTTTCCTAATACCATTGATATCCTTTCACCATTGGGTGATTCACATGTTATTTCATGGTTAATATTGTTACTTTTATCGGTGATTTCATTTTAAATCCTTAGCCTAATGAGATGAGGGTAAGGAGAATTGTTACACGCATCATCATAGGAACCTAGAATTCACATTTCATGCATATTCCATGCCATATATGTCAATTTAACTACTTTAATTTTCCTATATTTCATGTGATTGTTGAGTGATCCATGATTTGTATATATAACTATGCTACTCTATAGCTGTGATTGAGTGATTTAAAGTTTCAATGTATGAGGTGTACGAACTCTTATGGATTGGAATGGGTAGTTTACCGAGTCAATCTGTCATATATTACAAGTAACATTCTGAGACCGAATATAGATGGGGTTAAGTAGAATTAAAGGTGTGTTTATTTCAATGATAAGGTTTCTATTCCCAAATTAACTAGGAATGGAAACCAGTTTTAAATGAACCTTTGTATATGTACATAAGAAAATGAAAAATTATATGTAAAACATGAATAGAAAAAATGGATTCTAATAAATGAATATGAAAGGTATATTTGACCCTTCAACTTCTAGAACCCCAATAATTTATACTTGAACACTTACCAATACTTTTCCTCCAATGCAAGTAGTTGGGGTAGTATAAATTGGGTGGTGAGCCCTTCTTTTTTACATTCTAATTCCTCTAGTGCTTTTATCTATTCTAAAATATTGATCTAAGGTGTTTTCTTATCATTTGTAGATTAATTCCACCACGACATCCTCATGTAATATGCCAAGAGGGTGTCAATGACCCTGATTCAGATGTGGTGGGTCCTGAGCCTCCAACGTTACCGCTAGGAGTTCCACTTGAGGCATTACCTTCTTTACATGATCTGGGCACTAATGTTCAACTTTGTGAGAATTTTTAATGTCTGATGCAATACATCAAGGGTTCTCCACAACCTGCACCAACAATGGATGATCTAACCTATGAGTTCAAATAGAAACATCCTCAAACCTTATCTGGAGATGGTGGTCCATAGACTATTAAGTATCGGCTGGAGGCCACTCTATCTATTTTTGAGCATCTATAGATTCCTCCATAGTGGATGGTTGGGCTTGTAACCTATATGGTACATGATTCTACCAAGCGCTAGTGGGAAGTGATTACCTGGCCTGGTTATCAATACGGCATGGTATGGGATGATTTCCATACTATCTTCTACAATCACTTATTTTCCCAAAAACTAATATATGACTGAGCCAAAGAGTCCATGGATCTAGATAGGTGTTTTATGTTAGTCATGGATTATTTAGTACTTTCTACTGAGTTGTAGTGATTTTCACCACTTCTAGATGGTTATGAGCTATCATGTGTTATACATTTCAAGGATGGGATCTAGTATTCCATACATAATCATGTGAATGTTTTTATCCTATCTACTTTATATGAGAATGTCAATCAGTCTCTCATCACTAAGATCAACCTGAGGGAAGTTGATAATATCGGGCATATAGGTTCAGTGCTGAGGTAGTCCAATAGTTATTTTAGTAGAAAGAAACCTTCCATTGAGGTTTAAAACGTATGTGGTGGTCAGTGTAACCACCCTGGAAGCTTAATTATATTCCATCAGTGTGGTTGGAAAGGGCATCTGAAGCCTCAATGTGATAGAGACCCAATAGAGTTTCATGCATATTGCCACATGGGAAATATGTAGATATTCTATCTGATCTTTCCATTTACTTCCATTAGAAGAGGATTTTCACTAGCTCCACCTTTAGGGAAATGTTTTTTTATTCCACATCAGTTGGGGAGTTATAGTAGCACTAGTAGTACTAGCCAAGGAGGAGGTTATGGTCATAGTATCTAGACTCCTAATCATTAGTGTTAGCAGAGCGGTCATACTCAGGGTAGTCCACCTATAGCATAGGACCATGGATCTGGTTAGTTGAAATCATTATAATAGATACCTAAGGATTATATTGCAGGACCAGCTACAGTGTGATATACTATTCTAGTATCCTCTACTATAGTATCTTCTTTATTTTATATAGGTAATTCACACTCCTTCATCTCTTTAACTGTCATGGAAATTCTTGGCCTGGAAATTCAATATTACTATAGTCTAATGACCATAGATACACTATTTGAAGTACGTTCATAGGGAATAACACAATGTACGGACTATCCCCTTGAGGTAGGTAGTTACCCTTTCTTGTGGGACCTCTTTATTCTTTAGATGATAGGCTTCGATGTCATTATTGGTATGGATTGGTTGGTCTCATATCATGTCTTTGTAGAATTATATCGCCCCAGGGTATCATTTACATCACTGGATGGAAGAAGCTATCTACACAAGGGTGAGTGGGGTGTCCAGGATAGTAGATAAAAACCAAATCATCATTGGATAGGCAGATTAACCACAAAAATTTCTATTCTCTTCATGGAGGAGAAAGGAGTAAACCTAGAAGATTTCCCTCCTATAGTAGATCAATTCAGGGACATCTTTCACAAATATTTTTCTAGAATACATTATAATAGATAGGAATATTTTATGATAAAACTTATTCCAAGATCAGCTTCAGTGTCCATTCTTTTATACAGGATGGCACCTAATGAGTTCCAAGATCTCAAAAAGTTTTTAAAGGATTGAGATTCCAAGGGTTTTATATGACACAACACTTCTTCCTTGGCTTCACCCAAGATTTTTTCTAAGAATTTGGATGGGACCAGTAGTCTCTTCATGGATTACATATAGTTAAACCAGTTTATGGTTAGAAACCGATATCCACATCCTTGAATAGTTAATCTCATTGAATAGCTCTAAGGAGCTAGGGTATTCTAAAATATTAACCTAATAGTGTCCTATCATCATGTGTGATTCGTACCTTCAGACATAACTTGAACAAATTCTCATAATAGGTATAGTTAGTATGAGTATCTTGTTAAGTTGTTCGGTCTTATAAACACACTTTCCATTTTCATGGATTTTATCAATAGGGTGCTCTGCCCTTATCTGGATTCTTTTTCATGGTATTTGTGAATGACATCTTGGTGTATTCTTAAAAACATAACAACCATGAAAAGAAAATTAATATCATTTTAAATACACAGAGTGATAATTTTATTTATTCCAAGATTTATAAGTTCTATTTTTGATTTAAAAGGTTCACATATTAGGTCATATTATCTTAGAATCAGGAGTATATGTTGACCCATAAAAGGTGATTGATGTGGTTTCCTAGGAGTATCCCCAGAACGTGTTTTATAGATAGAGTTTACTATGGATGCATGGATATTATAGGAATTTTATAAATGCCTTAAAATGACTTGATTCACCTATTACTCTTCTTAAAATAGTCATGTTAAGTTCATATGGTCAGAAGAGTGTGATAAATCATTTTATGAACTAAAAGGAAAGCCTATTTCAACACCTATTATAATTCTTACAAGGACTAGTAGAGGTTATACATTGTTCTATGATGAATCAGTAATTGTCTTGGGAGTAGTTCTCATATAGGAATATGGATTCATTGAGTATGGATATCAATAGTTGAGTCCTCATGGGTGAAATTGTCTTACGCATGACCTCGAGTTAGAAGTAGTTGCCTATGCCTTACATTTTTGGAGACACTATCTGATGAGAGAGTGATTTTTAGTGTATAATGACCACAAGAGCCTCAAATATATCTTTACACAGTGTGATTTGAATCTCAAATAGTGAATATGGGTTGAATATCTTTATTTATATGATTTTGATCTTGAATATACACCTATAAAGGGAAATGCATTAGCTCATGCACTAAGTCAAAAAAACTCCAGAACAGGCCATGCAAGAAGCCAGTGAGGAGTGTAAGTTGATGGCCCTCTTTTCTAATCTGCAACTAGTGTTTCAGGAGAGTAACGTGTAGTCTTATATTTCATCCTTGAAAGTTTACTCTTATCTCCTTGACAGGGTAAAGATTATGCAATTTTCAGATCCCAAGGGGGTGGTTCTTAGGAAGAGTATTGCTAGTGGGGTCCCACCTTGAGATGGGTCTATTAATGGAGATGATATCATCCATATACATGGGTGTATCTAGGTTCTTAATGATTTGAGATAGAGACTTATACATGTGTACCATGCTTATTATTAGGAATTTAATCTAGGAATCTCCAAGATGTATCAATATATGTGATTCCGGTATTGTTGGCCAATAATGAAATGTCAGATAGCAGGTTTTATTAATAGGATTTATAGCTTTTAGTAGGTGAAGGTGGAGAAATAGGGCCCTACTATCTTATTACAGCTACTTTCATTCCCAAAATGGATATTGTAATATGTTTCCATAGACTTTTTATTAATCTTACCAAGTTCACCTCGAGGTAGTAATGCAATTTTGGTTTTCAATTTACAGACTGAAAAAATTAACTCACTTACTTACTATCCGGAAGGCTCGCTCAATTGATAATCTAGGAAGACTATATGTTTGTGAGATCATACAAATAGATGGGGTCCCTCATACCATCATTTCATATAGGTAAAATTATTTCAAATTGAGGTTTTAGAAGGGGTTACAGAGAGCTATAGGTACATAGGTGATTTTGACCACAACATTCCACCCTCAGACCGATGGCTAGTCATAATTGATGATACAAGTATTAGAGGATATGATCAGAGCATTCATCTTTGATTTTGTTGTTTTATGGTAGAAGCATATCCCTATCATCAAGTTTTTCAATAATAATAACTTTAAGGAAATGATTCAGATGGCTCCCTATGAGGCCATGTATGGTAGTCCATGTATTTCACCCATGTGCTGGTTTAAGGAAGGAGAGGTAATGCTACTTGGTCCTCATCTCATGTAGGAGAATTCAGAGTAGGTTCAGATGATCAGGAAGAATATATCTACTACTAATTCTATAAATAAATCTTATGTCAATAATCATTGATGACCTCCAGAGTTTGAAGACAGGGATCTTGTTTTTCTGTGGGTATCACCCAGTCTTGGACATAGATGGATATAGAGGCAAGGTAAGTTGTCTCCTCACTTTATCACATTGTTAGATATTCTAGAAAAAGTCAAGCCTATTGGTTTCAATTACCTAATTGGTATAAATCCATGCATTAAATCTTCCATGTTTCATAACTTCATCATTATCATGCCGAATCATCTCAAACTTTCAATCCTGATGAGGTTGAGTTAAATTTTGATTCTTCATTTTAGGAGTATCTTATACGCATCATTGATTGGAGAATGAGGTCTCCCTAAGGCTAGTCTGTTCCTCTAGTATGGGTACTATAGAAAAATGGAAGTGTATAGAATAAGACTTGGAAGTTGGAGGCCGACGCATGTGCTCAGTGGACATAGTTTTTCTCAAAAATGTGTCTCACCACCCTTGGAATGTGAACTCGAGGATGAATTCCTTTAAGGGGAAAGACTATAAGAACCTGAATTTTCACCCAAGTATAGATCCTTTGAAATTTGATCTAGTTATTTATTTTTGACCTCTTATGGATTCCCTTTGAGTTTATAATGGTTTTGGGGTTTTAGGGTCTTTTTTGGAGCTCAAAACCCTGGCCAGTGAGATAAATGCACTAGCCATATTGTTAGTAGAAACTGTGTATTATAGTTCACATGGTTTCCCTAACTATGTGGGTATTGGAAAAGGGGTGAAGTAGGGCACACAATTTTCCCTAACCATGTTCTAGGGGACACATTATCATTTGAGACCTCTATAATTTATAGAATATGCATATTGTAGGGTCAGAATGCTATTTGGCCAACCGTATGGACAAACTATGCACCTCTATTTTTATTGGGTAAAATGATCAAATTTCTCTTAATGAATGTTTAAACTTAAGTCCTTCCTCCTTGGCTCATTATAACAGACAAAACACCTATCCTCTCATATTTTGAAATTATTACTCCCTCTTGGATATGTTTTTATATCGTTTGTCCATCTGAACTCTGATCCGATCCTCGTTCCTCACATTAGACACATATCAATAAGTACTCGATTTGTTTTGTGTCATTATTTATTTTTATTTATCTCAATAGAGTTATCAAGGTGCAGGATAATAAAACCTATTTTCCATATTTTGATCCGTTCTTCATATTTCTTTTGATCCATGCCAAAATAAAGGTGGGTAATGGATAAGGAGAGATGTATGAGATTAATGTGGGTAGTCTATGACTCATCCCCCATGTCTCACCATTTTATAAATTTTCATCATTGTATGTACACTATTTTCATTGGGAAATGCCTTTTAAATTTATATTCCATGATTATAGTTGTTAGAATGGTATTATAAGACTTGTGTTATGTATTCTCTTCATCATTGGAGGCTATGACCTCAATGTAGACAACCCCAAGTATGGTTCTCCTTAAGTGATGAATTTAGTATATTTTTATGTCTATATACACCACCGTTTGGGTGTGTTTTGACTTGAACATTATAATTGTACGTGTTAAATTAAATCAATGAATTTTTCATGGAAATTACATGCGAATATATAACTTGTAACATTTAAGGTAAGTGTTTTAAATTAATTAATGAACCATTGAATAGTAACTAGAAATTATATCTATATATATATCACTTGGAATATTTAAATGTAAATGAATTACTTGGATGAATGTATGTATCAGCCCTTTCCATGCTTAATGGAAAGTATTGGAGTGAACCTAATGAATTGATTATGACTTAAATGAACTAATAAAATGGTTTCATGTACTTATAGACATGTCACTTGTATGAAAGGAAATGGAGTTAACCAACTGATGTATTAAAAGTAATGAGAATTAAATGGACTTAATAAAAAAATAATTTAAATATATAGTGCCATTTCAAACGGAACTATTCACTATTATAGGAGGGTTCAGACTCAATCCATCCTTGGATTCCTAAGGTAATTACTTAATTAATAATGGATTCCATTCTGATTCAAGGGTGTTGGTTTCCAAGGGAGATATCTATATTGGAACCCGATCCTTGTGTACTAGTGGATGACCATCATGACACCCTAGGACCCCTCCATTATTATTATAGGATTCTTTAGATCTAGCATGATTTCTATGGACATGTGATTCTATGGATACACCAACTGGACCTAGTCATTGATTATCCCATTTTATCATGTATGAGATCCTTGGACTCAGTTGGAATCATATTATAGTAGAATGATTTGGGTGATTCCTCTTGGATTACACAAAGACCCATTATCCAGGCTATAGATTATCACTAAGTTGGATCGAACCCTGAGGTTAAGGATTCCTTGGTTATTACCTTGGATATTCTTCATTATTATTTTCATCATCATAGATGCCTTGTTATACCGTGGATAATTTAATATTGTTATCATATCATGATGTCAGTGATAATTATACCTTACCTAACTTATGATATAAAATGAAACTTAATTAATTATCTAAATGATATAATGTTTAGAGACATTTCCAACTAAGGATTAAGCTGGTATCGGGGTATTTACAATATTGTACTACATTAATTTTATATATTCATTCTTGCATGCTATTTTAGTTTACATTACACTGACTAGATCATATATACGTCATTTGTGGTGGACTTTTTAGATTCATCTCACACCCTATCTGGGCCTCCATTGGTACCCGGGTAGATAACATGTATATAGGTGTTGATGAAGGGAAGCATCCCACCTTGGACACCTAATATTGATTTCTTGATTTAGGTTAGATCTTGGTAGAATATGACTAAGTTGGTGATCAGGATTCTTGGTTAGTTTTACACTACTTTTTTCTTTTATTGTATAGAATATATTGCTTGCTTCCATATAGACATGTTTTCTATCATTGTAGACACAAGATGTACATTATCATAATTTTTTCATATTATTATTAGTTTTTAATATTATTTGTTATTCATGTATTCTTCTTTTATGACGGGTTACAAGTCTAGTTTCATTAGTGTTTATTTTTGTTGTGCCATCTACTTACTTATATTTCTTCCTCTTTTTAACTAATATTATATTTTTCCTATAAGCTCCACTTTGTTAGTGAGAGCATAGTATCCCCAAAGACCCACCATAGGCCCTCATTGCTACTCAGAAGCCTCTAGTGTTTGGGGATATGTTCTTGAATCCATGTGGCCATCAGGGCTTGGGACACCTTTGAGTGGCACCCAGGGTCGGGATGTCACAACTGCAACCATTTTTTGGGAAACAAAAAAAATACTCTCTCCCTTTTTCATTGAATGTCACCACCACCATATTCTATTAGGAATTTCAAATCATTCTCCTGTTTTTTAATAAAACTAAAGAGAAATAATTAGAAATAACCCAAAAACACTATATAAAGTATTAGATTATAAAAGGGAGAGTGGGTTATTTGAACCTTCTCAAGTTGAGGGAGGTGGTTTAACACTTATTTCTAATCAATGTTTCTAAAATTATATAGTGGCTAATGTATTATTCATTATTTCTAAAAATTTATGATTAATTCCAATATACTTTATTTTTATCATGTTTTGGTCAAACTATTCATTGATAAAGTGATATCTAATCTCAATATGTTTTCTGTGAGAGTATTATATCGGTATTTTTTGTTCAATAACACTCTCGTTATCACAAAATATCATCATAGGATACAATAATTCTTCACAAATATCCTCTAATTATGGATTCATCCATATGAGTTAAGTTCATTCATTTATTACTAATATATATTCTACTTTTTTCATGATCAACTAAGTGATCTCATGATTTTCACTTAACCATCCTACAAATTTACTTTTAATTAAGAATGCACCACCCCTTATGAAATTTTTATCCACTATATCAGCATCCCAATATATAATAGAAAATTTTTATATTTTATGATCCATTCTAGAATAAAAGAGAAATCCAAAATTTAGAGTACCATGGATCTACCTCATTATTATTTTAACTATTTTAGTTGATCCTCCTTGAGATAAATTTTGAAACGGGCCACAAAACATTTTACAAAAACAATATCCATCCACATTGTAGTTAAATTTTGAAATGTTAGGATTAACCTCTTGTATAATGATGGATCCAAAGATTTCCCATCCTTAATATTTCTAAGCATAGTTTAGACCCCAATCAAAGTTTCCATTGGTTTTGAATCATGCAGATAAAATTTATTTAATAGCTCTCCCACACACTTAACTTGGGATATAAAAGTATATTTATCCTAATAAACCAATTTAAACCCCATAAAATAATTATTTTCTCAGAATATGGACATTTGGAATTATGAACTCGTTATATTTGAAAAATCCTCTGTAAAATTCAATTTTGGTTCCCCCAAATATTATATCATCCACATAAAAGAGCACCATAAATATTGATTCCTTGGATGTCTTTATATATAGGTTGTAATCAATACCACCAATTTTGAACTATATAATTTTTAAATACAAATCAATCCAAGAATACCATGATCACAAAGAGTTTTTAAACCATACATGGACTTCAATAATCTATACCCATTGGTTTTATCATTTTTAATTATGAAGCCCACTAGTTGTTCAATATATACCTCATCATTTAGAACGACATTTAAAAACTCCATATTTACATTAATATTATAAATATTGAATCCTCTTTGAATCACCATTATTAATAAGTTCCTAATCAAATCAAGTAAAGCCATAAGTGAAATGGTTTATATAAAATAAACAACATCAATTTGTAAATTGCCTTTACACACTTGATTAAACTTATTTTGGATCACATTTTTATACTCGTAGAATATTCTTAGAGATCAAATTTATTCCAATAACATTGTGAGGTTTAGGGTTCCTCAAAATTTCCCAATTTTTATTCTTGTTAATTTGATCCAATTACTCATTCAAGGATCTAACCCATGACTCATCATTCATAACTTCTTTAAATGATATTGGTTATACCATTTAAAGTAGAGAAAAATTATCTATATTCATCTTCCTTTTTTCATATGTTTGCATGTTTATATCTCTTATTATATTGGAAGGATCAACTTATAATCCTATTTTTCTCTTCTTGGGCACAAACTGACTTCATTTAGAAATTGTATACTTCTATTATTCAACCACTAAATCTTTATTATTTGGGCAATTTTTTACACCTAGGGGATTTGTATCTAATTCACCCTGTTCTTTTCATCTTGGTTAAAAATTTAATAACTCCTTATATCTTTATCTTAAAATAATTTGACATAATTACTCTCAAAAAAATTATTTATCTTTTTATTGAAGCATTTATAGGCCTTACTCTCTTTCGAGTGGCCTAAAAATACTCTTTCATCTATTGTATCACTATACTATCCTTGATTCCCCTCTTTATTTTGAATATATAATCTTCTTCCAAATATTAAAAAATATTTCAAAGAGGATTTCTTTCCAAACAAGATTTCATAGAGTGTCTTCTCCTCTCATGGGCATAGTACTTTCATATTTTGAGTATACACAACAAGTTGCACAGCCTCTTTCCAATAGTGATGAGAGGCACCACTCTCAATGAGGAGTTCTAAATGAAGATACCTGATGTTTAATGATGTTGTTTTCAAGGTATTTTATAATTTAATATATTTTTATTCCATTCTATTATCAAATAAAAATATTTTTATTAAGTGTCTAGTCTAATTTTTATCTATAATTTGATACATCCTTGTGCATTATATGAAAAATTATTTACCTGCATAAATATAATGTAGACAATTCTACTATAATTATCAAAAAAACGTTAAAATACCTTTGTCCATGTGTGTCGTGTTTATTTATTGGACAACATATGTCTACGTGAACCATATCAATTGGATTAGAATACCTTTTATTCTTATACTAATATATATTTCAAACCATCTATCCCTGATACATGAATCACATGCATTTTCGTGATCTTTCTTCAGATTGGGAATTTCCATTGCAATGTTTATATTGCATAATTTCTCTATGATTTGTTGGTGAATACACCATGCCTTCTTGTTTAGAAATATTTTCTCCACTTCAACTGTTAGAAGAAAGTTATTTTATTTATTATCCACCAAGAACGTATTACTATTTATCCTTCAACATTTCATGAGAGAGTTCCCATCCAATCCTTTGAATAAGTACCCATTTCAGTTAAATTTAACCTCAAGTATATATTCATAGAGTTTTATCACACTCTAAAGGTTTCACTACAATCCAACCACAAATATAACTTTTGTATTCTTCATTAAATAAACTATTAATCAATTATTTTAAAATCATTTTATCTTTAAGGATAAGTTATTGTCAAAACGCACTGTTCTACCAACTCTACGCTTAATGTTTTTATAAGGTTCATATTTCTGTCCATGTGGTATGAACACTCGCTATCAATGATTCATCTTATACTATTATTTTCATATTTTGGATAGATTTATGTCAAGTTTTCCTTCTCACTTATTTTTTCCTTCCAATAGATGGTTGGTAGAGTTGAGTCACACAATGGAGTCTCCCATTTCTATTCAGTAAAGATAGCGTGATCATACTGACTATTCTATTCCAATGGAGAGTATATATTTCCCATTATAATCAAGTTGGGTTACCTTGAATTCATCTGAATTTGACTTTCATGGTGGTTATTTTCACTTCTTCTTTGTTTGCAATGAACGACTTTATACAAAAAATTAGAACAATGGAAGAAATTTTCATAGAAATAATTTCTTAAATAAGATAAATGATATGGTACCATTCTTATTTTAAAAAATTTAAGTGCTTTTCCATTCAGATAAATCCTTGCCTCATCATAATAGGACATGGTGTGTCCAAGATAGCCATAAAATTGGCACTTCATTAGAAGATATATCTTTACACGTTTTCCCATCCTTGTGTCTAGAGAACCCAAATAACTCCATAATGGTTGATTAATCCATGAATATTAATGATTATTTCCAACCCTAAGCTTTCTTTTTTATATATATATAATTATTCATTCTTCTGGTGCCTTAGTTTTGGATCCAAAATCATTAACCTTCTAGGTCCCTTTATTCTCTTCTATCATTGTTCCTAATTTTGATGTATTAAAATCCCAGATAACTCTATTTTTACCCATGTAACTAGGTATTTTCTCATTTATAATTTTCTCAACACTTTTTGAGCCTCTTATATCCCTTTTTAATAATTCTTCACCTATGTACTTTCCAATTTCAAAATTCTTCATTGAATATTTTAATTTTATTTTTAATTCAAATCTATTTATCAATGCAACAACCACTTCATCAATGGAAACTATCATATTTATTTCCTCTTTTACAAAGGCATTCATTTCATTAATCATCTTATCCCATTATTTAATCTTATACTTGATATTTTCCACTTCGTATGAGTTTACTTAAATAGATTATTGATCTCCCAGTTTTATTTCTATTCAAACAATATCAGCTTTTATATGATCCATATATTCAAAATATTACTTCAAAAAAATTATTTGTATATCATTGAGCATTGATATCTTTGAGCACCCCCCTGAGTTTCACCTTGACATCAACAACACCTTCTAATTGATTATCATCATACACTTTAGATTCTGTATTTTCTATTTTATCTATCATAGAATCCATTGAATCTCACTTAAACTCAATTTATATTTCCTCAAAATAAACTCTATCATGGTATTATTATTTTATCATCAAGATATTCTTCTGGAGATTCTTTCTTGGTGAATTTCCTAGTTAGAAGTCTCTTTTTTGGATTAAACCTCCTTCATGGATTCTGTATAGTTTTTTCTTAAACTTCATCATTATAAAATCTTGTTAGACACCTTATTGTAATGTTATAAAATTTACTACATTAGAAAGATTCTAAGAGAATCTTTCCTTTGAATATACCCTCTCCTCTCTTAAATTTTCTTTCCAAAAGAGATAATAATTCATTAATTTCATATTATTACTCATCTCCACCTATAATGAAATAAATTTTTTATATACATTTAAATTTTAACTCATTATTTGAGTAAATTTATGTTCTTACTAGCTAAACTTGTATTTCGTATGAAACCAAACTACTTTACATATTATCCAATGAAAGTTCCACTAATAACCAATATTTAAGATAGGATACTTTTGGATTATAAAGAGCTGTAAATATTCTCATGAACTTACTCACGTTATCAATATCATATATCTCTTCACCAAGTCCTTGAATTTATATAACAACCTCAATGATTTATTTGAATATCCCATCAAAATTTTGATTAGGGATTATTTTCATGTCTTCATAATTATTGTGTAAAACTTTAATCTTTTCCTTTGTCACTATAAATTCACCCAAATATATATTGTCCAACTTATCCCACATGGCCTTGTAACTGGTAAAAACAATCAAATTCGTGTAAATTTTGTTTCATAGAGATATATATAAAAACTTTTTTTATTTTACATTAGTATCAAGTATCTTTAAATATTATTTAGTTATAGAATGTTCTGAAACATTGCTTACATGTATCTCATGTATAGATGATAAAAAAAATCTATCTCTAGTGATTGTAAATGTGAAATCATCATATTATTCCAAAAATATTAATTTTATTCATAAAATAGAAGTACTTTTTTACATTATTTGTATTTTTCGTAAAGAAAATTTTCAGATGGGAGATTCAACACATGTAATATATGGCTCTGATGCCACTTGTTGCGAAGTGAGACACCCTCATAGGGGGGTCAAGGTGTTTACTATTTATAAAACCGCTTTGTATATTTTTGTTGTATTGGTTGAAAATTTTTAAGTATTTTTTAGTTAATAACACATCCTCCATTATTAAAAATTTATAAATTAAATCAAATAACAATAATTTCATTTAGTTCACTTTTTAAGGAAACATCCAAGGAACCTACACCAATGATGTTTCTATGTGAAACAATCCAATGATCTTTACTATTTGTATGGATACAGTCTTTTATCATGGTCACTCTATACTAGGATCACTTCAATTATAATTAATTTCAGGGAATAACACATTGTCTCCCTCAAAACACTTCCACTAACTACTACTTCAGAAGGATGTATTCTCAGTTTATCGATGTATAGTCCACTTCTATTTCAGCAATCAGATGTGATTTTTTTCATCATGATTGTCATAATATTATTCTCAAATGTGATCCATGATCTCATTTAAATCCCCCAACAATAAGGGAACATGTTTTTTGTATATAAATTTCATTTCTTTATAAATGTATACCTTGTGAAATTACTTTTGTTTTTTCCTTCAAAAACACCATTTGCAATTTTTTCTTCATGAAACTCTTTCATAGTTTATATTTATGAAAATAATATCCATTTATACCCTTGTTGAAACTCATTCACAGTTCATGCTATGTGAAACTCCCTTTAAGGATCCACCTTACATAGAATTACTTTATGGATCTTCCTTCAAAAAATTCATTTATTCCTCTAATGAGTAAATTAGTGTGGTATTTATCGGTAATGTTCCTTGAAAAGACTCAATAAGAAAAAGATTGTGAATAATCCCTTAACATATCCCCACTTTGAAAATTTTTTCTTTTAAAAAAAATAAAAAACATCATTGACCAATTGAAAACAATGTCACCTTTGAGAACTTCACATAAATTTCTATTTTTATAGTTCAGAGACCACTTAAAAATTTTCTTCATATACATCACCACTTTCATGAAAATACTATGTAGATTTTCATAACTAATTTTTCAAATAATTTTTCATGAAAATCCTATACAAAAAACTATCATTTACATTATATTTTTTCAGACTACTTCCATTAACTCAAAATTTTCATTAAACTTCTCCCTTTTCTTTGAATTTTAAAATACATTATGGATATTTAATCCTCTAAAATATTATTCTTAACACTAGATATGTGATTAAGGCTCAAAATAATTAAATCCCTTGGAAATTCTAAACACAATAATTATTTTTTAAACTACTTACCATTGTCCTTAAAAATTCCATTTATCTAGGTAGGGTGATCAAAAAGTGTATTGACTAAAAACACAACGTACACATTATCTTTACCATTCATTAAATCCAAGACTCTTATTTATAAAATTATCCAATATATGGTCTATATTTCATTAATTTTAATCATATATAACCTTTGTTACAAAAATACATCAAAACATTGGGATGCCTCCATAAAAAAAATACAGATCACAATCCACCATTAATGAACAGTAAAAAATATTTCTCTTAGTTTCATAATCTGAGTTCCATATGAATAGGATTTTATCTTGAGTTAACCATCATGTTATAGACTCAAATGGTTATTAATAACCATGATTTGTTAATTCTTCAAAATAAATGAGTTCTTTCTTTAGTTTTTCCTCAACCTTGACTATTTTAGTTTTTAAATTGTTTTTCTTTATGTCTCTATGTATCATTATCCACACCTTATCTTATTTATAAATGATATATTTACTAATTATAAGTATTTGATATGTGTGGCCCCACAAATTATACCCCTTTACATTATTAATGACTCCCAATAAGATAAATTTCCTATAAATAGAAACCAATTTTAATATTTCTTAGTCATTAAATAGTGCATATAAAGGGTTTTCAATCAAAAGTAATTGAGAATAGTCGTCGAGTTTATCATCTCAAAAATACAACAATTTTTTAAGATCAATAGACACTATAGAAGATTTATTAATTATACAATATGTATATTTCACTGATTTTTCCTCTTTTAAACTTTTATTGTCTCTAATATCACCCTTATCCTACCTAATAGGATTCTATTCAACATCCAGGACACTCCATTCTACATAGGAGTACATGAAAACATAATTTGTCACTTAATTCCTTATAGTTGAAAAAAATATCAAACTTATCACCTATATATTCTTGAAAATTTTTAGTCCTGAAACATTTTATCTTCTTTCTATAATTTTGAATTTTCTGAATAATTCATAAATATTTATCTTTATATTTATTGAGTACTCCCAAAATCTCTTGGAATAATTAGTCATAAATGATACAAAGTTCCTTGATCATCCAAAACATATAATTATTTCTTACAAAAAAAATTGTTATGGGTTAATTTTTAGATCTCTTTTACTCTTATCATTGTAGTTCACAACATCAACATGTGTTTCTTTCTCAAAACACAATTCTCACAAAATGGTAAGGGTTCCTTTACAATACTAGGTAGAAACTTATAATAAATAAAAAACCATTATGCCTCATTAAATCATATAGATATGGTTTTAATTCAACTACATTATCAATGCTTCCATTAAGGTATTTGATGTGATAACTATTTTTCTACCTTGTATGTTTCACCCAAAAGCACATGAAAGTTATTTGAGATCTTCTCTTCCTTCATCACAAAAAGAGTTCTCATAACAATCTTTATCACCCCTCTCTAGAATGACCCAAACCATTAGGACCCCCTAGGCTAGTGGTCATCCAAATTTCTTACCCCATGCCTTCATCCAATAATTCAAGGGCTATTGGTTGGAACCAAAATGTCATCTCACACACATGGGATTTATTATCCTAATAAACTTATATAGAAATGCATATATTGATAATAGAATATAGATTTTCAAAACCAAACATAGCTATAAATTGTAATATAATATACATGTAAAACATCATAAATATCTATAATAGTATAAAAATTAAAAATCTAAAAGTAAGGGAAGACATGATATCCAAACATCTCACAATAAATATAAACCTAAAATAACTATAAATGGAAAAATCAATGTCAAACTAGCTCTAAAACACCAACTAAAACAGTTATCATTGAGAACTATTAGGCTTCGGCTCCACCAACTCTAGGTGACACCCTCAAGGTTATATGAGTGTTTAATTTTGTGATTGGTTTATCTCTTATGAGGTTTTAGATCCTTCAGATATTCATGGGGTTTAAATTTATAGTTTCATAGGAAAAATTCTAGAAACACATTTTAGGCTCACACTTAGTATTAATTGTGTGGTAACCATTAGATATGGCTCTCTTATTTACAATATAAATTTTCATGGTTTGAGCATAGTTTGTATAACAATTTGTGTCACCAGGAAAACTATATAGATGTTTGGGTTTGGTTCCATAGGTTGTCGCATGACTTACATGCAGTTTTTCAAATTGTTTAGCCTTTCCCAAGAAACCATGCAACAAAGTTTTCAAGGGAAAGTGGGTATCACATGGTTAGTTAATTATTTGTCTAACCAGTAATCATAACTATGAGACCCTAAACTAATCTTATTAAAATATAAAATTACACCAATTACCTCATTCCTCGAATTCCCCTATTTTTTAATATAGATAAGGAAAAATCCTCACGAACACTTACGGGGGCCGAAAGTGGAAAATACCCAGTGCATCGCCACAAACCGGACCCTTACGTGAGGGGGTAAGGAAATGAAAAGAGTGGAACAGTGTTAGGAAATCATACTCCTTCGCACAGGAGGCCAAAGAATCCGCTTCTTGGTTTCCTTCCCTAAAAATATGCATGGCCTCCATGTCTTCTCCTATCCACTCTCTAAAATCCCTGAGGATGTATGCAATGTCCCAAGGTGGGGACTTGTTGTAGCCAAGAAGACCCCTAAGGACCTCAGAATTAGTCTCCACGAAGTTGAGCTTAAGGTTGTAGATATCACACAACATCATACTGGAGTGAAGGGCTCTTGCCTCCACACTAACCACATTTCCCAGTCCAAGATAGATACTGAAACCAAGATGGACCATGCCGCTACTATCATGAACCATCCCACCTCCTCACATAATTCCCTATGCACACGATCCGTCCATATTCATATTCAGACCCATTCTGGGGGCCTGCCACCGTTCCCAGGAACCCAGTCACGAGAGGCTGACCCTTGAAGAGTCCCCCCTCGAAGCCTGGAGCAGCCAGAGCCTCAAACCCGAGTTCCCTCGCCCTCCCCTGAGTGGCTGGAGTTCATCCACAAGTGCCAAAAGTCACACCTTCACTCCAATCCATGAGACCATCCCTCCATTTCTCTTAGAATTATGAGCCTCCCAGATGACCCAGTAGACAGCAGCAACCACGGCGGCATAGTCCTTAATATTCCCTTTCGATGAAAATGATTCGTGGAAGCAAGAACCCAAGAAATCATCCATGTAATCCCCTTGAAGATACACTTTGAGACATTACGCTACAAAGGACCATAGGTGATGTGCCCACTCGCCCCCAAAGAAAAGATGCCAAATGTATTCCTTAAAGGTATGTTCATATTTACTCTTCACTTATACTCTTTTATCTAGATATACTCTTAATCACTCTTCCCCTTATCTTGTTGAACATTTAATAGGATTTTATTTCTAGATCTGGATGGTTTAATGGGGAATTAATGGTGTTTCTCTTAGATCTAGTCTTGTTAGGACCTGATCTATTCATTTAACATAATCATATTCAATGGTGACATTGTTCTCTCTGTTGGAAGGTTAGATGTCTCTATCCTATGGTTTGTCCATTAATATGTTTTTTCTTGTGATTATATAATTAAGTTTTTATTTAATAAATTTAATGTTTTATATTCATAGGTTATGGATTTGATCTTTTGTGGAAATGGAAAGTGTTTTCAAAATAGGTTTTCTTTAAAAAATAGATTTTATTCACATGATATGTTTGATAAAATTCCTTGAAGATAGTTCTAACATGGGAATGGTTTTTAAATCATTGAAGTGGTGTGGAATCTCTATAGAAAGTGTTTTATGAAATGTGGTATTGTTTTTCTTAAAACATGATGATGATATATAGTAAATTAGGAGACCTTCAAGTGTGGGGAAAATTAAAGTGTATTCGATCCTTAGTGGAGTAAGCTATCACTAGGGTGGATTTATGTGATGACTCATTTTCTAGTGGGTAGCCTTATCGGGGGATAGAGGTTTAAAATTTTTGATATTTACTTATTTTGAATGGTTTTCTTTTACAATCCTTAGTTGTGTACATGCACGTGTCATGGATTTCCCTTTAGTGGTTTATAGATACATTATGTTCATGTTTATTTGATATATTATTTTCCCACTTGATATAGATATTGATGCATGAAAACCTAGTTTATTTAGATTCATATTCCTTATGGATATATGTTATGTCATATTTCTTTTATTATTAGAATATAGAATGTTTTTGAAAAGAAAACCAAAGTATGATTTTATTTATAAAATGATTTATTTTGAACTACTTTAAAAATATTTTTGATAAAAGAACTAATGGATGAATGTGGATAAAAAGTGTATAGATTTTTGTATGGTATCCTACTAATATTTAGTTCTCAGGCCCGAATTTTCCTTTGGAAATTTTTATACTTGGTTTTGTAGGATATAGGTAAATAGAATAGCATCATGTAGAGGAAAACTCTCCTGGTTCATGTTTCCTTCTGGTGTGTTGGGATAGTGGTGACATATGGAAACATGTAAATAAACCAATGGGTTGATTCAGGTTTCATGTTGATGGTATTTTAGTTTGTTTATCTATAATTTGTTATCCATTTGTTGGATGTTACCTTTATGGTTTGTTTGTTTGACATATGATGTATTTTGGATATCTTTTGTAATACTCAGATTGTTTCTTTTTTATCCTATTTTTGTTAAAGGTGAAATAAGTATCATGTTTCTTTTTATGTTACCCAATTGCATGTCTCCAACCCATTGAAATTGGGAATACACTACAAACCTTATAGTGGTATAATTCAGGTGACACAATGGGTTGAGCCAGGTTAGCCTATTATAAATTTGTATCAAAGCGGTCATGTTGTCATTAACTCTTGTTACTATGATTGTGTATCATCCTCTTGTGTATGGGTATTTTTGATCAATTGGATATAGAACTATTCAAAATTGAGAGGTAGTGTGTGTGTGTTCTTGGCCAAATCACTTTCATAACAAACCTCAAGTTACCATAGGAATTTTGGGGTTGTCTTGCATCTCTGTTTATAATTTTATCCTTTTGGATTTAGTTCTCAAAATTTATTTTATAATAAAAGAATCAATTTATATTATGAGGGGTTTTATTTCCTCTTTGTTTTATAGAGTATTAATTTTTCAAGAAGACTATATTTGAATTATAGGGAGGAAGCTGTAGAGAAATCCCCATGGGTAAATCCTCTAATTGACTTTGTTTTAGTGGAATCTATAGTCTAAATGATCTAGTTCATGGGCCAAGTAGTCATTGTTGATCTTTAATGAAAGATGAGACATGATTCAAAATTCACTAAGTAGTATCCAATAGTCTTTCAGAGTGAAAAGGGGCCATAGGAATGAAAATAATGGATCAATAGGATTGAAAGGATTTTCACTTCCTGAAAACTGTAAAAGAATACGATGTTTATTTATCCACTTATATTATTGAGGGTTTGAGAAGGAAGTGGTGGGAATATATTATTAAATACAAGTTTCAGGAATATATCACCTAGAATACATGAAATAAATCCTCTAATCAATAGTTCTATGCTAAGAAAATGAGAATAGAGAAGGAATAGAAGATTGTTATTATAGATTAGGTAGATCATTCTATAATATAGTATGCTACTCTATTTGATGATTCAGTGCACCTATCTCTAGAGAATTTATTAATGAATATTTCAAGGCATGGAGGTTTAAAATTTTTTTGGGGGAAAATATTTTGTACATACTGATTATTATATTCTTACCCACCTTCTTAGAGGTTATATACAAGGAACATATGGATGAGACATGAATATTTGGGAATATAACACTCTTTGATGCATTAGTGACATTATGATGTAGCTAGAGTTTTTTATTTATCCAAAAGAGGAGAAGGGTGACCAGCATTGAGGTTATGGTAGGGATTCAAAAAAAATGTCAGGGTTGGGTCAGGTGGTCTATTATTATTATGGTAGGAAGGTACATCTCAAACCTTATTGTTAGGTAGTTCCTAAGGCGTGTCATATATGTGGTAAATCTATTCATATTCATCATTTATATGGAATATAATCCCATGTTAGTAGATAAGGATCCACATTCGCAAAGGGATATCATTTTTATCTGATGTTGAAAAAGGGGTGAGATCTTAAACACTTTCCTAGGGTGATTATCAGGCCATGAATAAAGGGGAAATGTGGTTGGAAATATCCATGTAGTGGAGTTTTCACCTAATGTGTCCGAGTAAAGACATACAACCATGAGAGGTATGTTGTTTATTACAACATATATGGTTATGGAATTATTTGATGATATTTAAAGTCATTACTTTATCTCATATAAGCATATTTATGTGTTGGTTTTGTGTTTAGATATTATGCCTTTTATGATGACTCTTTCTACTCCTTTGGGAAATAATTTGGGATAGGGTTTTACATGTTTTGAATGTCTGGTTATGAGCGCTAACCATGTAACCATATGGAATTTCCTATTTCTTCAATTTGATGAGTTTTTTATCATTAAAGGAATGGATTAGATGACTTGTTGTAAATCATATATTGAATTATGCCATTATCGAGTCAAGTTCCTTTCATCTGATAGAGTCACTTGTGTATTTTAAGTTGAGTGGTATTATAGATCTAAGAGATTAGGGACAATTTTACCAGGTGATAATATAATATCATGCTAGTTTTCATAGATGTTCCTTGAACCTATTAATATGTATCTTAGTTTTCATCTTCATGTGTTACTGAGTGAGTATCCTAAAGTTTTTCCAAATTATTTCTCTAGGGTTCTTCCTCAGAGCGAAGATGAGTTCACTATAGAATTTATTCCAAGCACTATACCCATTTTCTTACTATCATACCATATGAAACACTCTGAATTGAAATAATTAAAGATTAATCTCAAGGATATTGATGCTAAGGGGTTTATTCATCCTATATTTCACCTTGTTAATTTCCATTTATTTTTTAAAATAAATTTAATGGGAGTATCCAACATTGTGTTGATTACTAGAAACCAAACAAGGTGATAATTAAGAACAAATATCTATTTCCAAGGATTGATGAAATTTGAAATAAGCTCACATGATCCCATTGGTTTTCAATAATTAAAATTATATTGGTATACCCTCATTTGAGGGTCCAAGTGGAAGACAATCCTAAGATATTATTCGGGAGAAGGTAATGGAATTATGAGTATCTGGATATTTTATTTATCCTTACAAACACTCTTGTGGTGTTTATTATAAGTACATGTCCTTACACATTACATAATATATATTATTTATAATATAATTCAATTTCATTCTTTCCAAAATTTATTTTAGGTTATAGTTTTAGAGAATTATATCATAACTTTTACATAACAAAAAATTAATTACAAAGTGGTTACTGCCAATCATTATCAATTTTTTCCACAATATAAAACTTTAAAAATGAAAACATTTTATTTTAATGAAATTTTTTCATAACATTAAACTTGACTTCATCAATATTCTTACTCATCCTTAAACCTTGTGAAAAAAATTTAAAACCCTTGGATGAGCCCAAAATACTTAATAAATGACATAAAAAATAAATCTCTTAGTGTATTGAAGAAAATAAAAACCCAAAAAAATATTACATATATCACAATATTCTTTGAGAAGATAAAATAAACCAAAACCACATGAAAAAAACATACATTTGTTTTAATGAAATACTGTAAAACCCATAGAAAGAAAATAGAAAACCTTTTAGGAAAAATAGAGCATTATATTCACAACCCAAGTCATAAATAACTAAATCCCAATTAAATACATAGGATAACACTCCCCAGTTAAATACCTCTACCCTTCCTATGAAGAAAAGTAATGTTACTCAATACATTTGAGAGCTATATCAGTATAAACTATTTGTAAAAGTTATATCAGTCTCACCCATTCTTATAAGCTATATCGATCTCAGCAATTCATATAAGTTATATTAGGATAATCAATCATCATCTATAATTTTCAAGTACCATATCATAAAAAACATTTTAATATTATACTTTTTAGCTTAGAACCCTTTAAAAAACTTTTTAACCCATACAAAAAACATTTCCAAATATCGAAATACCCTTTCCTTTTAAAAACCCATTTTCAAAACTAAAATACCTAGAACAAAGGAAAGAATGGTTTTTATTTAAAGAATACGTATAATATTATAAATGAATAAAAATATAAAATAACAGTTTTAGTATTAGGAAAATTATTTGACACTGTATAAATTAAAATAGAACATTACTTTTACATTTTGTAAATAGAGACAAAACGTTCCATATAAAATATATAAAAATATTCCTTTTTTAAAACCTTTGAAGTAAAGTCAAAAGTGATATAAAATTTAATTTATAGTTATTTTATGTCTATATAAATACATACATAAAATAATTTCAATAATATGTACATGTAAGAAAAATATTTAGAAACTAAATCTTTAAAACATTTAAAAACGTTTTTTAAGTTAAAGCGTCTCTTACCTTGAGTCTGAATCATCACATACATTATTTATATTCATAAATAATAAACTTATATTAATTATTTACTTGGTAAATAACATTTTAAAAGTATATTATTCCTTTAATTTTATTTATTTCCATGTTATATTCAATTAATTAATCATTTAAGTCCATATCATATGTTTTGACGATATTCGACTCATATATCTAATATGACTTTGGTAGGTCAACTATGGTCAAATAGGTCACTATTACATCATCTAAAAATAATTATCAGAAAATAATTATCATTTTTATACATCAATTAAAATTTTAAAATCCACTATGAAATATGGTTATGAAAAATAAATTACATTATAATCATGGAGACGGTAGGTCATACGTACAAGAGTAACATTTTCATTTTTAAAATAGCATTAAGAAAAGAAGTTAAGTAACATTTTTAATTTATATAATTATTATTGTATCATAAATATAATATTATATCTTTAAATAAACTTATATATACCTTCCATGTGATGCAATGACGGAAAATGAATCACATCACTTTGTGGAGGTGGTAATCCACATGTACGCACGAACAACGTTGTCAGTTTTCCAATGATGGAAAGGTAATAAAATATAAAACATATTATCTTTATAGAATTTTATTTACATAATTAATATAATATAATATATATATATATATATTAAATAATTCATTAAAACCATATATTAAAGGGGGTGATAGAAAATTAATTACATTAGTTCCCAAGGTGGTAGTTCGCCCTACACAAGAACGACGATTATGTTTCCCATGTTATATAAGAGTATATGGGTATAAGTTATTCCATTAACAAAATATCATATTAATTTATTTAATATAATATTTTTATTATTCCATCATGTTTTAAGAATATTTTAATGATGTATAATAACAAATAAAATTAAAAATATCAGTTAAGAACTATACCTCTTCTTCAGATAACCTCTTTAGGTTTATACATAAAACCTTACTAGGTTAGTTTTTTAGATCAAAATTGGGTCTCTAGAAAATGGGTAGGTATTTTAGGAAGGAATATTTTTATGTGTTTTCCAACACAAAAATATCTTCAAGTTTGGGGAGGAGAGGAGAGGGGTGTCATTTTATAAGTGGTGGGAGGACACACTTATCATTTTTTAAAAAGATTAAAATATATTAACATCTTACTCAATATAAATGGATTAAAAATAGACCATTTACAACTAATATATGATATATGGTCTAAATATGGGAATAAAATTTTATTTAGATAGTCTTTTAGGTAATTTTATCCCTTATCTCTTTAGTTTACCCCCCCCCCCCAACGATAAAGATGTTTAATCATTTACCATGGTAAGAGAGTTTTACTATTTTTACTATTTATTTTGGGAAAAAATCAAGTCGAACATATTAAAAAATATTAATTTATATAAATAAAAATATTTTATATATTTTATAAAATTGAATTAATTTAAGTATTATAATTTAATTTAAAGTTAAACTCTCAAAACATAATGAAAAAATACTTTTTAGAAAATCGTTTTATAAGTGTAAAAATTTATATATACCAAATTAAAGTATAATTTTGGTTAAAATGAACTTAATTGGATTATTAATAATATAAATGTACTTATTTTACTTTTAAACCATTTTAAAACAAAAACAAACATTTTAAATTCTTGAAAAAAGATAGTTTTTAATAAAAACTAGTATTTTCACTATTCATTAAAAAATAAAACTCATTAGAAAATTATAAAAATCACCCTAATCTAATTTTGATATGATGAATTCAAAAAAAAGTTCATTTTTTCAATATAAAATTCTACAGTTTGTAAATAAATATTTTAAATAAAACCATATAATGCATGAAACCCCAATTTGGATAGAAACACAACTTTTTACCTTTTGATAGAAAAATAACCAAATATTATTATAATGAATTTAAATATATAAAATATAATTAACAAAAATTACAAAGAAATTAAAATTGTTTATTATAATATTACCTATGTTGTAAAATTATCCCCCCTTTTATAAATTTCATCAATGAGATTTTATTCATTACTTAAACAAGTGGGGATATTTTTCCTTCATAACATTTTATGATCCCCATGTTGCTTCTTCAGCCATATGGTTTTTTAAAATACAATTATCTTGTTAAATTACCATATTTTACAACACGTTATTTTTTAATTCAAAAATATAAAATGGATATTTCATATAATAAAGTTTTTCATCAAATTGAACAACTTTAGGGATCAAAAATGATATGAATTTGATACATATTTTAAAAAAAACATTAAAAACATTATATTCCTCATATAATATTGGAGGTAAGGCCACTAGATAAGAAATTGATCTAACTTTATCCAGTATTTCATAAAATCTAATGAAATTTGGACTCAACCTCTCCCTTTTACCAAAATTCATAACACTTTTCCATGGAGATACTTTACGGAAAACATGATCACTTTCCTCGAAATAAAGATATTTCTTCTGGTTATAAGCATAAATTTTCAACCTACTTTGATATTTCCTCATATTTATTTGAATCCTATTCACCATCTAAACCATTTCTTATACCAAATATGGACCCAAATACTTACACTTTCTTACTTCATCTTAATAAGTTGTATTTAGACACCTCTTTCTTTATAATTCCTTAAAAGTTTCCATCTAAATACTGAAATTAAAACTAATTTTATAAGAAAAATAAACTAATGAAAGATAATGATCCTAAATTCCTTGTTAATCCATTGAATAATAAAATATCATGACTTCCAAGGTCTAAATCATTTTCTAATCATGTTCATTGGATTTATTTTGAAAATATTTTTTGAAATTTTATTCATTACCCAATGACTTATGAACACCTTTAAAAAAAAATAGAATTGAACTTAAGATCCCAGTAAATAATAATGGAAAGAGTAACTCCATGTAACCTGATTATCTCCTTGAGATGTAGTTGATAAAGATGGTATAGATACACCATATCTCAAATGGGAAGGAAATGTGTAGATTCATTTAGTCTATCAACAATAACCTAAATCACATTATTACCTCAACATATCTTGTGTAAACCCACCATGAAATACATGGATATATTTTCTTATTTCCACTCAACACTATCAAAGTGTGATGCATCCCATTTGGTAATTTTCATTCTTATTAAACCCATTGACAATTCAATGATTTTATGGAAAGGTCCAAAATATCCCTTTTCATTTCATCCCAACAATAATACTTCTGATGATATTTGTAAATATTAGTGATTCTAGGATTAATGGAAATGAGGTAATTATGAGCATCACTAAACAATTATCACTTAAACTATGAATCACAAGGAACATTTGATCCCTTTAAAAATATACTAAATCCTTTTTGGTGAAAATTAAGATATGGAACATACTCTTATTAATATATTATACATTTTCCTATAAAATGTGATACTCTTTATAATATCTCTTAATTATTTATGAAAAAGATGATTGTACTGACACCGAAAAAATTGAAGAAGTTCCTGCATTCACAATTTCTATCCCAAAATTCATAAAATCATTAACCAAAGGGTTATATTCCAAATTTAACATGGTTATTTTTTCTTTATATTTCCAAATCAAATAATCATCTACATTTATTTCTTTTCTTGGTTGAAAATGAATCGGGAAGTCATGATCCTTAATTAGTTACACACGTCATCTCTACCCCGTGTTCAACTCCTTTTGAGTAAATATAAACTTAAAATTTTTAGTATTAGTATATATTTCACACATTACTCCATATAAATTATGCCAAAAAAATTAAAATAAAATCCAATAGTAGATAATTATCGGTCATGTGTAGGATAATTTAACTTGTGAGATTTTAGTTGATATGATGTATAAGAAATTACTTGATCATTCTGTATCATAATGCAAACATGTACCTTCAATGAAGCATCATTATAGGTAAAAATGTTACCATTTATAGAGGTTAGGTCCAAAACTATATCATTACCCAATATTCATTTTTGTTTTTAGAATCAATAATCATACTCTTTCTTGCAGATGAATTTAAATCATTTTGTAGTTAACTTAGTTAGTGGTCTAGTTAACTGGGAAATACATTCAACAAATTGATGACATTAAACAATTATTCCATGAAAATTATTAATCTATATGAAATTAGTATGTATTATATTCTTTAATAACTTTAGTTTTAGTATGGTTAAAAATTATACCATCATTAGAAACAATATTCCCAAGAAAAGAAATCTATTACAATCAGAGTTCACACTTAATAAATTTTTTAGATAGATTATTTTCATTTAATGTTTGGAAAAAAATCCTTATGTGTCATTCATGATACTCATTAGTTTTATAATATACTAGTATATCATCAATAAACATAACCACAAAATTATATAAAAAATTGTGGAAAAACTATTTATAAGTTCCATAAATACAAATCATATATTAGAAAACCCAAAATTAATAACCAAAGACTCATAATGATCATATATAGTTTAAAATGTCCTCTTTAGAATATCTTCCCCATTCACCTTCAATTTATGGTATCCTAACCTAAGATCAATCTTCAAAAAATATTATTCTCCTTATAGTTGATCAAACAAATCATCGATGTCAGTAAATGATATTTGTTCTTAAAAATAACTTTATTCACCTCTCTATAATCAATAATAGTCTCATTAAACCTTATTTATTTTTTAAAAAATAAAACAAGATTACCCCAGGTAAAGTTATCAGGTGAACGAATCATTTTTATATCCACTATTTTAAATACTTTTTCAATTCCAAAACATCTAATTAATCCATTTGATAAGGGGGTTTTAAATTGGATTAGCATCAGTCATTAAGCCAATGGTAAATTCAATCTTCCAGAAAGAAATTACACCAGTGAGATCATCAAGAAATAAATCCACATATTCATCCACAATGGGTACATCATTAAATTTGAAATATTATTTATTTTTAACAATATTATCTAGGTAACTTTCACTTCTATATCTAATCAGTTTATCGTCTTCTTAATATTCTATAAAAGGTATAAACTCATTGAATGTAATTTTCTTAGCTCTATATATTATCTTATCATTATAAAATAAATGATAATACATACCCAAAATAATATCAAACACTATTGTTGGTAGTTCAATAATATTTTCAAAAAAAATATTATCCCATTAATAATAATATTAATAAGATTCTTATAAATCTTGGTTGATTTAATACTTAAACTCATTTTTTCACTAAAAGTTATATCTTATTTTTATGTGGTGATATTCACATTTTACTTTGAAATTTCTCAGAAAATTAAGGAATATGATGATCGAGAGTCAAATAGGGAATTTGAATAATTTGAATAAACAAGTGTAATACCTATCGCCACTTTAGTAGATAGACTAATATCAACCCTAGTAGTAGAAAATAGTTTTTCTACATATTTTTTCTCTAGATCTTGATGATTTACACCCTAAGTAAATAACTTCAAACACATATTATCATAATATCTAAACTCATTACAATTAAAACATCACACCATTTGATGGAAATCTATTACCCCATTCTTTGATTGTTCATGACTCTTTTCTTTGTAATCATGAGCCCTATGACCAAATTTACCATATCAATAACACAGTATAGATCCTATATAAAATTCCTTGAAATATTTTTTACTACACTTGGAACATTTTTGTCTCTTACCACAATATTTATTAGTCGAATGATTCTCTATTTCTTATCACCTTAACCTCTTTTTACTCTTGTTATCTAATGTAACATAAGTTTCAATAAAATTACTCTATTTTTTCTCACCAAAATGAACATATTTATCATAAATTTTAAATTATCATGAGGTCAATTCCCTTCGTAAAATTGGTTTTACTTCTAAGTAAAATTTATTTGTTTTACTATCAAGATACAAAATAAAATTTGTTGGGTACCTGAACAATATTGTAAAATTTTCTTCTTATAAGGCTACTAAATCTTCCTCTTACCAAAATTCCAATAACAGTTTCTCCATCAAATTAAAAATATTTGTAGGGGAATATTTATCTATAAAATTATTCTAAAATGTGTCTCATTCCATAGAATCAATATCTTCTCTATATCTCTATTATTATTAACTAATAACCACCTTTGATCAGGTTCACCTTTAAAATAATAAATTGGAAGAGTTAAATTTTGATGTTATAAACATACCATGGATTCAAATATATTTTCTAAAGCATTAATCCAACCTTATTCTACTACAATATACAAAGTTCCATTGAAAGTTGGAAGGTGTACTTTCATAACATTCTCAACTATTAATATATTCCTCTATAGTAATACAAGATTCTATCTAACATAGATTCCACCACCATTTATATCATGAATCAAATGATTCATTACTACAAAAAAACTCTATTATAATTCCAACCATTCAAAGTTGTTTATTTGGAAGGATATTTTCCTCTTTGTTCCTTCCTACTTCAGCGTCCCAATTTACACTATGGAAAAACACTCTGAATAGATATTTTTTAAATGAAGAAACATGGTAATATTCTATTTCTATATCCTGATAAACATAAAGTATAATCTCTCAAGGCTATTCTATTAACATTATCATAACCTCTAAATTTATCTAAACCGTTACTATTATACAAAATATAAGGTTTTTTCATTACCCATTATGAAATCTAGTGTCTTTAGGATTGAATTAACTTTATTTCATTCCCAAAGATCTAATAGGATTAGAGTTTTAATGAATTAGATCATAACTCTTACATAACAAATCAGTTTATTAAAAAGTTTCTAGTTCCACATAGTATTTACTTTTCTTCATAATATAAAATTTTTAAATTGAATTTTTTTTTATTTTCATGATAAATATTCTTGACTTTCAACTTGAATTAATCTTTTTTCTTAATCATATTTAAACACTATGAAACAAATTTAAAAACAACAGATAAGTAAAATATTATTAGTAAGAGACATAAAATAAATAAAACTATTTTTCCAATGAGAAACATGATAATCTATAAAAAATTTACCATTATCACAGTATTATTTTACATATAAAATAACTCAAAATAAAATGAAAAACATATAATTTTTTCTCAAATAAATGCTTTAAAACTCATTGTTCAAAAATATAAACCCTTTTGGAAACATAGAAAATTATATTCAAAACCCATGTCAAAAATAAATGGATCCCGATTAAATATATAGGGAATCCTCCTTCATTAACTCTATACTTATTACATATGAAGACTGGTAACATTACTTAATATATTTTAGAGATGTATCAAGCTCACCTATTTGTATAAGTTGTATCGGGCTAACCCATTTGTATAATATATATCAGGTTCAACCATTCATATATGTTGTATAGGAATCACATATCATCATATATAATTCTCAAGTACCATATCATAAATAAAACATTTTAAGCTTGAACTTTTTCATCTTAAAACCCTTGAAAACTCTTTTTGAACCCATATGCAAAACAATTTTGGATATTGAAATACCCTTTCATTTTAAAAAACGTTTTTCAAAACTAAAATACCTAAAATGGGAAAGATTGTTTTAGATTAAGAAAACATGGACTCTTGTAAAGGAAACAAAACATCAAATAAATAATTTTATGGTGGTAAAATACATTGAATTCGTATACATTAAATAGAACATTCCTTTTTTTCTTTTGTAAATAAAATCAGAACATTTTGCATAAAATAAGTAAAAAGATTTATTTTTTAAAACCTTGGAAATAAAATAAAAATATAAATAAAAATTCCTTATTAATTATTTTATTTCCATATAAATACATTCATAAAATAATTTCAAGAATATTGATATGTTATAAAAATATTTATAAAATAAATCTTTAAAACATTAAAAAAAGAGGTTTTACGATAAATCATATGTTACCTTGAGTCCAAATCGCCATCTAAATTCCTTATCTTCCTAAATAATGAACTTATATTAATTATTTACTTACTTAAGAATCTTTTCAAGTTTATTATTCCTTTTATTTTATTTATTTCCATGTTATAATCAATTACTTAATCATTTTAGTTCATGTACTATATTTTGATGATATTCAGCTCATATGTCCAAAATGATTTTAGAATGTTAACTATGGTCAATTTTGTCATTATTGAATCATATAAAAATAATAATAAATTAATAATTATCATTTTATACATAAATTTTACTTTTAAAAATAACCATTAAAGATAGTTAAGAAAAATGAATTGTGTTACATCATGGAGACAGTAGGTCATACGTACCCATGAGTAACGCTTCCATTTTTCAAAGAGAATGAGGGGGAAAAAGGTTCATATCATTTTATATTTATATAATTATTATTATATCATAAAAAAATATTTTATATTTAGATATACTTATATATAACATCCATCTAATACAGTGATAAAAAATGAATCACATCACTTCATGGAGGTGGTAATCCACATGTACGCATGAACAACATTTTCATTTTTAAATGGACAGAAATGTAATAACATAGACCATTTAGTATCTTTAAAAAATTAATTATTTAATAAATTTCATATATATACATTAAATCCATCATTACAACCTTCCATGAGAGGCGGTGATGGAAGAAGAATCTTATCAGTTTGCGAGGCGATATTCCTCCATACACAAGTATTTGGAAGTTAATTATGTTATTATTTCATAATGTTTGAATAATATTTTAAGTATGTATATGAATAAATAAAATGAAAAATATTGGTTAATAACTATACCTCTTCTTCAGACAACCTCTTTAGGTTTATACCTAAACCCTTCATAGGTTTATTTTTTAATCAAAAAAGTAACTATAAGATGTGTGTATTGATTTTAAGAAGGTTCATCAGTAGGTATTTTTCAATATAAAAAAATCTATTGAAGTGTGGGGAGTAGAGGATTGGGGTTTCCTTTTATAAGTTGGTGAGAGATTTGAAGGACCCCAGAACACCCTGAGAGTGGAGGGTTGAATCAGGGTGTCAAATTTTTCTTTTAAACTGATGGATATTATTTCCACATTGGTAGGAACCTGTTAAACCTATCTAAAGAGGAACCATAGAAAATAAACAACCACATAAAAACCAATGACAGAACAATTTTACTTGGTTCACCACTAAGGGATACGTCTAGAGATCATACACCGATAGTGTGTCAGTCGTACCAAAAACCACTAATCTTCACAAGTTGTGGATTACAAGAGTTTAGCATAGTAATTTTATGCTAGGTGAAGTGCCTTTACATGGTTTTAGGGATAGCATAATGCATCCCTCAGATAACTTCTATTGACTCCCCCTTACTCACTACGTTGGAAGAATCTTCACTCATTTTATCGACTTCAAGGTAGCTTCAATGGTTTAATATAAAATCATTCATCCTCAACTATAAATGGATGCTCTATTGAAGTCCCATAATCACCCAAAGATGTAATTTATTTTCTCATACACTGATATGTTATGGAAATTAATCTTGAAAACTTATTTAGTCTATTTTCAGACTTCCTTTGGTGTTCTTCATACTTCTGTTGTTTCAGCATATTGTTGTTGTTTCCACGTACTATTTTTGTTTCTGCATACTACTGTTGTTTTCGCATACCACTGTTGTTTCTATGTACCATTTAGATACTCTGTGAACTACCCTTCTCTGTGTACTTCCCTACTCCATGTACTGCTCTACTCCCTTGCGTACCATCTTGCTCTACGTACCACCTTGCTCCGCCACGTACTATCCTGCTTTGCGTACTACTTTGCTCTACCACGAACTATGAGAGCTTCTTGCGAATACCACACTCTCTTCAATGGACTGTTTTTCTTATGTGTATGATTCTCTCCACATACCGTATTCTCCTCCATGAACCACTTCAAACATCACCGGATTTCTTCCCAAAATTTTAATCTCCAATCTCATGTCTAACAAAGGGGATTACTTCTCCTTAAATAAAAACATATCTCCGCAAAGGTAATCCAATTTACCCAAATTTTTAATGTGGTACAATCTAAACTGCATAATAAACACCATCCATGTATTGGAAGCCTCCACCATGTACCGCTCCTCTTTTACGAACTGCAGCAAACCTGTAAACCTTCAGTCACGTACCGTAAGCATGTCGGTATGTGTAATGTGACCTTCCTATGAACTGTGATCCTTCACCGCGTACCGTGTGTCTTCTGGTCCACGTACTGAATCTCTTCTGCCAAATATGATCCATACTGCATACCGCAACTCTTTCCATGGAGAACCATTAACATTCCTTGTACAGCATGCCTTCACCACGTACTGTCATTACGAACAGTTTTTTATAGTATTCCACATACCACACACCTTCACCACATATTGTCGCTGCGAACTATTTTTGGCAGCATTCTATGTACCACTTTCCTTCACCGCATACCATGAGCATTCACCATATATCACATGACTTCACCGCATACCGTATTCATTCACCACGTACCATTGTTGTGAACCATTACCAAACTCCCAATTTTGAGTCCCAACAAATTTTAATAATGTTGGGAAACTGCGCCACCTACAATACTACTTTTTGCCTCAAATGTATGACCCCATTTTTTGCAAACTCCATAGTCATCTATGTGCAGATTGACAAAAAACACAAACCAAACTCCTTATTATCAATGAATAGCCTTAGTTCCAGCAGTCTCCCCCTTTGGGTTTGTTGTAAAAGTCTAGATAAATTCACTAATTCACCAGCCACGATCAAAAACTAAACCTTCAAAAAACAAATAATCCATCACTTTAAGTCTATGTGAAGAGTGATCGGTCTAGAAAATAATAAGTGGGACATAAATTGAGTACTCATTGTTTTCTTTTTTCCTCTATAGTTCCATTTTTTGGATTTTTCTATTCTTCATCTTTCCTATATCTAGAAACAGATCACGTTACATTGAATTTATCCATTCTCCCCCATTGTAAATAAACCCAACAAACCAAATCTCGACTTATAGAGTAGAAAATAATATTCTCCCCCTAGATCATATCTCCCCCATAAACCTGCATCATTTCCAAAAATAGATTAAAAATGGTTAAAACAACTGGGGAGAGGGGAATCTCATAACCTCCTTATGCACAAGGAGGTGGATGAACACTGAGGTTCGACCGATGTTTCTCAAACACATCCACTGACAGTGGCTTAGTCATAATTCCAGCCACTTGCTCATCGGTTCCCACATGGTCCATTTTGATCACACCTTGTTCAAAATTTTCCTCGATTAAGTGATATCTGATCTCAATATGTTTCCTATGAGAATGATGAATAGGATTCTTTATAAGATCAATTTCACTATTGTGATCATATTAAATCACCATTGGTTATTTCACCTCATCACATATGTCAGTTAGTTGCTACTTCATCCAAATTAACTAAGTGAATGCCTTTGAGGAAGATATATATTCAGCTTTGGAATTACTAAGATATTTACTTTCCTATTTCTTTCTTAACCATCCCACACATTTCATCCCAATATAGAATGCTCCACCACTAGTATACTTTCTATCCACTACATCTCTATCCTGTTCATCATAGAAAAAGCATACAGTTCACTATATCTTCCTGGAGAAAAGTATATCCCGTAATTATGTGTACCTTGAATGTATCTCATGAATCTTTTCACTGCCACCATATGTTCTTCCTTCAGATTACTCTAAAAGCGGGCCTCAAGGAAAGTTTTAAAGGCAATATTTGTATGTGTCGCCTTCAGGTACAGTATGCTTCCAATGATTCTTCTGTACATGGTGGGATCCACATAAGTCCCATCCTCACACTTACCAAGATTTGTTCCAGCCATAATTAGAGTCAAAATTGGTTTGGAATCATGCATATTGAATTTATTTAGTATCCCTCTTGAAAAAATTTCCAGAGAAATGAAGGTGTAATCCTTCTTTTGAATCACCAACAACCCTATGTTTGTTCACCAATCATGGACATTTCAAATTATGATTTCATGTGATTGGAAAATTTATCCACTGATCCATTCCTACTTCCACCAAAAATGATATCATCCACATATACCAATACCATGAATTGATCCTTTTTTGAATTATTCACATAGAGATTATGATCTACTCCTCCTCTTTTAAACTCAATCTTTCTTAGATAAGATCCTTATTGAGAGTACCATGCTCGTGGTGATTTTTTTATTCCATAGATAGATTTATTTAATTTTAAAACCTTCAATGAATCATTTACAAGAAATAACTCCACTTGTTGTTGAATTTAGACTTCTTCTTCCAATAACCCATTTAAGAATTCTGTCTTGATATCCATTTGATACACATTATAACCTCTTTGGATTTCCATGACAAGAAATACTCTGATTGAATCCAGTCTCGCTATGGGAGAAAATGTCTCTTCCACATCAAAACCTTCTATTTGTGAATATCTCTTACAAACCAAGAGTGCCTTATTTCTGATCACATTTCCATTTTTTCCAAATTTGTTCTTGGAAATCCACTTTGTACCAATCACATTATGATCTTCAGGTCTTTTAACAAGATCTCATGTCTAATTTTTATCAATATGAACTAATTCTTCATTCATTTATTTCACCCATGACTCATCCTTTTCAACCTATTCAAGCGAGGATGGTTTTACAACTGATAGAAATGAAAAAAATTCACTATTTATTATTCTCCTTGTCAGCATAGGTGCATTCGGATCCCTAATAACGTTGGACTGATCAATCTCTGCTCTTCGATTTCTTCATTGGGGTTCGACTGAATTCTCTCCAGCTATGGATTCCTCTTCTGATTATTCTTCTGATTCAACATCGTGATATAACTCTTGAGAGTTTTATAAACCTTTTTATACCTATGTATTAGTATTTGTTCCATGTTCACATTCTTTATCATCTTCTATCACATCAGTATAATAATTTCTTAAAGAATTCGTATTTTTCTCTTTAATGATATTAACATCACTACTTTCCGCAATTCTTTAAAAGTGCTTATTGAAACACTTTTTGGATTTGTTGTTCATTGAATATCCAAGAAATACTTTTTTTCGCATTGTCTCCATGGTTACATTTATTCCCTTCTCTGTTTTAGATGAAACATTTATTACTAACACACAAAAATATTTCAAAGAGGGATTTATTCCATGACACAATTTATATTGTGCATTTCTTTTACCCATATATAGCCCGGTCTGATTTTGAATATACACTAAAACTTGTACTACCTATTTCCAGTAATGTCGAGGAATATGACTCTCAATCAACATAGTTATGTCCATGTTGTTTACCTATCAATTCATGCGCTCAAAAACTCCATTTTTCTATGGATTTCTCACAGCTATCACCTCATGTTGTAACCCATGATTTTATAGGTAATTTTCAAATTTAATGGACTTGTATTCCCCTCCATTATCAGACTATAGGACTTTGATCTTCTATCCAGTATCATTATCCGAAATTCGATGATAGGTTTTCATGCAATCATAAACCTGTCACTTACTGTGTATAACGATCACACATGCCATTCTACTATAATCATCTATAAAAAGAACAAATTACCTTCCTCCATGTGTTATATAAATATTTATTGGTCCACATACATCTGTATGGATGAGTTAAAGGAGATTTGATGCAATTTTCTTATTTGGTCAGTAGGAACTACTGACCAGTTTCTCTCGCATGCAAGAATCATAAGTCTTTTCTCATTCACGCTTCAGATTAGAGATATCTCTAGATATATTCAGCTTAGATATCTTTTTCATGTCTTTCTGATTTATGTGTCCCAATATCTTATGCTATAAGTTGTTTTTCTATTTAATTATTAGGTAGAAAATGTTTTCTTTACTATCAACCTGATATAAGTTACCATCTATTCTACAACCTTTCATGAGAGAATTACCAGACTTTCTTCTTATAGTAGAACCATTCTGATTAAATGTCACAATAAGACCAGAGTCATAGAGTTAACTCACACAGAGAAGATTGTGACATAGACCATCCACATAAAGGACCTCAGTTTTCTTCATCTCTCCATTATCTAGCTCAGTACTTCTAGTGCCTTTTATATTTAAATAACTATTGTTACTAAAACTCACTATTCTCTTGACTTTTTTCTTGAAATTTGTTAATAAGTATGCATTACCCATCATATGGGATGAACATCCACTATTAAGAATACAGGTATTGTTGTTCATTATAGATTTTAGGGCTAATTCAGAAAAATTAGATTTTTTAATTTTTCTTCTTTTCTTTCCATGATATATTGGATTGATCGTAGGACATTGTTGGTCTTTCAATTCACTCTTCCATGTATATGGGTTCTTCATATTCAAATTATTCTTCCAGAGGAGAAAACCTATTTTAAATAGAAACATCATCTGGTTAAAGAGTATTTACTCATCTCTGAGCATTGAAATAATTTCTCATGTCATACCTCTTCCTGCAATACACAGCTTTATGGCCAAAGTTAGACCAGTGAAAACAGTATCTGTATAAATTATTTCTTCTATAAGAATTACGATACGAATATGTTATCCTTTTTTGAAATCATAACTCTTTCCCGTTCATATATCTCCTTGCCTCTTCATAATATGACATGGTATGTCTCAGATAGGTAAAAAATGACACTTCATTAAAGGAGATGCGTTCTCACTTTTATTTCTCCTCATTCCTTCTTACTCAATAAAATACTATGACTCTCTATAATTTCTGAAAAATCGAGGATAATTTTCATTTCTCCTTTCAGTTTTATTTAAGGGATTCTTTTTCAGCACTTTTGGTGTATTTACAACCTGATCAGCTTTCAACTTGCCTTTATTATGGTTCACTTTATTTATAGAATTTAATGTTTCATCATCACAACCAATTCCAATATTTCCCATGCATGTGGGTCTTTGATCACTCAAGATCTTTTCAACTCCATCAAATCCACCTATTTCTCTCTCTATAAACTCATCATTTGAGAACCTTCCAAATTGTATTTTCTTCTTTTCTTCTTTTTAAATTTATTCACTTTTGAGTTTACTTCTCACAGAAACAACTTCTTCTACAAGTCCCTCAATGGTCTTGGACTTCTCATACAGTCTCGAGGTAAGGTCATTGATGAAATTTTCTTGTTCTTTGATTCTGAGTTTTAGTTCCACAACATCATTAATGATTTTAAGAATTTATTATTTTACTTTCACTGGTTTTTACAGTTTTTCAATTTCTGCTTCCATCTGATAAATAAATTCTGAATATTCCTCCACCATTGCTTTCCACTTACTGTATCTCTTAAATTTATTCTCAAGATTACCAAAATAATCCTTAAGTTTCAACTTGGGATCAATATTATTAGTCATTAGATTATCTCTAGATTTATCTATCAATGGTTCTAACTTTTCAATAGTATCCATCATGGAAACATGGTTCCTACATTTGAATTTTTCTTCCTCTTCATCATATAGTTCATTGTCATTGTCTTCTTATTAAAAAAATTATTTCATTGAAATTTATTTCTATATTTTAATTCTCTAATTTTTTATAAACCTTTTTTGAGGATTTTTAATGTATGAATATTCACTTGTTTCATCATTAAACTTTCTGTGGAAATGAGAGGAAATGTTCCCAACTCTTCCATAATGAAAACAAGCAAGAGGTATATTTACTTCAAATTTCCATGTTCCCTTCTTGAGATTCTTGGTAATTAGAGAAAGAAATTATTCTTCCTCATAATCTTCATCAACATAATCTTCTAAAATTTACAGTTTTTATGTGGCATTGAATTTTATTTCCTTGCTTAAATGATTCGTTGCATCTTCTAGGTTGAGTCTCAACTCATATGCCACCAGGCTGCTCAGCATATTATCAAGAGAAAGTTTAGAAAATCTCTTTCTTAAAGAACTAAAACCTTTTCATTATAAATGGGTGGATGTCTTCTCAACATTATCTGTACAATATCAATGTCTTTGATCTCTTCTCCAATCCCTCTAATTTCTCCTACAACTTCATTAATTTGATTGAAGAAAGAATTTTCATTGTCATTAGGGTGAATTTTTAGATCATCAAACGTGTTGTGTAAAACTTGGAGCACCACATTTTTCAATTTGATGTCACCTTCATAAATATTTTCCAATTTCTCCCACATATACTTTTATGATGTACAGTTCATCACCGTTAGATATATTTGATCAAAAAAAGATGCAGTTAGTGTATTCTATGCTTTAGGATTAGCATCCAGCATTTTTTGGTATGTATATATTATAGATAGACTGGTTGGATCAATGACATGTTTTACTTGTGAAGTGGAAAATAGAACATCAATTCCAAGAAATCTTAGATGAGATCTCATCATATTCTTCCATATATGAAAGTAACTTCCATAAAACAAAGGAACTCCCCTGACATTAATTGTATTCCTTATGTCAGAAAAACAGGATAGATTTATCACTAGCAGCTTTTACCCTCTGATACCACTTGAAGGACCCCAAAATACCCTGAGAGGGGAGGTGTGAATCAGGGTGTTAAATTTTTCTTTTAAACTGATGGATCTTTTTTCCACATTGGTAGGAACCTATTAAAACTATCTGAAGAGGAAGTGAAAAAAATAATCAATCACATGCAAAACAATGACACATCAATTTTAGTTGGTTCACCACTAAGGAATACGTCCAAGGAGTATACATAAACAGTGTCTCGGTTGTACCAAAAACCACTAATCTTCACAAGTTATGGATTAAAAGAGTTTAGCATAATCACTCTATGCCAAGTGCACTACCTTTACAAGGTTTTAGGGATAGCACACTACATCCCTCGGATCACTTTTGCTGACTCCCCGTTGCTCACTACGTTGGAATAATCTTCACTTAGTTTATCGACTTGAAGATCACTTCAACGGTTTAACATCAAATCATGAATCCTCAAATATAAATGGATGCTCTGTTGAAGTCTCTTAATCACCCATAGGTGTAATTTATTTTCCCGTACACTAATATGTAAATGAAATTAATTTCACAAACTGATTTGGTCAATTTTTAGGCTTCCTTGGGTGTTCTGCGTACTGCTGTTATTTATGTGTATTGCTGTTGTTTCCATGTACTACTGATGATTCGGCATACTGCTATTGTTTCTGAATACCACTTCTATTTTTTCATACCATTCAAATCCTCCGCGAATTTCCTTCATCTGCCGCATATTTTCCTGCTTCGCGTAATGCCTTGCTCTGTTGCGTACTGCAAGAGCTTCCTACACAAATTGTACTCTCTTTTTTAGACTATTATCCTTATGAAGATGATTCTCTCCATGTACCATCTTCTCCTCTACAAACCACTTTGAACTTCATCAGATTTCTTCGCAAAATTTTAATCTCCAATTTCGTGTCTAAAAAAGGGGATTACTGCTCCTTAAATAGGCACATATCTCCGCAAATTTTGGTAATCCGATTTACCCAAATTTTCAATGTGGTACAATCTGAATCCCATATTGAACTCAATCCCTATAATTCAAGCCTCCACCATGTACCCCTCCTATTTCTAGAATCACAAAAATCCTGCGAACCATTAGTCGCATACCATAAGCCTATCGGTCCGTGTACTGCGACCTGCCTACGAACTGTGAACCTTCGCCACGTACCGTGTGTCTGTCGATCCGCATACTGCATCTCTTCTTCCAATGATAATCCATTCTATATACCACAACTATTTCTATGGTGAACCATTACCATTATGAGTACCACATGCCTTCACCGCGTATCGTCAATGCGAACCATTTTCGACCGCATTTTGCGTACCGCACACCTTCACTGTGTATCATCACTACGAACCATTTTCAACAGTATTCCATGTACTGCACGCCTCCCTCGTGTACCGAATGCCTTCACTGCGTACCGTGTGACTTCACCGCATACTAAAATCCTTCATCGTGTATCGCATTCCTTCACCACATACCGTTGCTACGAACCATTACCAAACTTCTGATTTTGAGGCTTAAAAAATTTAGTGAATGCCAGGAAACTATGCCACCTTCAATACTGCTTTCAGCCTCAAATGTACAACCCCACTCTTTGAAAAATCTATAGTCATCTATGTGCCTATTGTCAAAAAATGCAAACCAAGCTCTATTATTATCAACGAACAAACTTGGTTTCAATAAGAACACACATTGAATTTTTAAAACAATTAAAATGTATTAATGTATTACATAATTAAGAAGCATCAAAGATAGACCATTTATAAATATTATAATAAAAAGGGCATAAATATGGATATAAAATAAAAATTTATACAATTTTTAATACATTTTGACCCATATCTATTTATATTAACCCCTAGTTAAACCTATTTTAACCTTAACCGTGGTAACATATTTTTACTATTTTTACTATTCATTGTGAACAAAAAATAAGTTTACCTTATTAAATAATATTAATTTTTTTGATTAAAAATTTTGAATCCAATTTATCAAATTAATTACATATAAGTGGAATAATTTATTTTAATATTAAACCAGTAAAACGTGATGAAAAACGGGTTTTTGGAAAAATATCTTTTTAAGTATGGAAACGCTTATATACAAAGTTAAAGTGTAATGATTCCAATGAAACTAAATTTATTATTTATAATATAACTGAAATAATTTTACTTTTAAAACATTTTAAAACCAAATTTAACTTCTTCAATTCTTGAAGTAAAAATAAATTTTTTAATAAAAATTAGTATTTTTCATTATTCATTGAAAAATCAGTATTTTTCATTATTCATTGAAAAATCAAAATTTTAAAAAAATTCTCAAAAAATAATCCTAATATAATTTTGAAATTAATATTTTAAAATTAAACTATCTATTTATAATTAAAATTCTAAAATTTTGATGTCAATATTATAAATAAAACCATATAATTCATGCAATCCTTGTTTCGTTAGAAATAAATATTTTTCCATTTAACTAAAAAATTAACAAATATTATTATAATGGATATAGATCTATAAAATATAATTAATGAAAATTAATAAGACATGAAAATTATTTATCCTAACATTTCCTGGGTTGTTAAATTTATGGCATTAATTAATTGAATCTTCCATCAATTTTTTAATTCTTCCATGGTTTTTTTTATGGATGACACCCTTATTTATTATGGATTGGAGTAGGATCATGATAATAATTTGAATATAATCCTTGTAATATCAAAATAGAATCTTATATATGAGAATATATCTATATTTCAATTTTTTATCCAAGAGGGAAAATTTATAGGTGTCTCAGTGGATTATGAGAAGATTTGTGGGGTGATGTCTTGGGATCATCCCATAAATGTGTTTGAGAACCAGATTTTCTTGGGATTGGATAGTTATTAAAAGAACTTCAGTCGTGACTTATCCAATCTTTAACACCATATGATATAGTTAACATATAAAGGTGATAATATTTTTTGGATAGATTATTACCAGAGATCCTTTGATGAGTTTAAACTGAGATTGACTTCAGCTCCAATCTTGATTCTTCCTAGGATATGTTTAGGATATGATGTCTACTTTGATTCATTGGGTATGGTTGTGGTTTGTGCTTTGATATAGGTAATATAGGTGGTAGCATAAGTATCTCTTAAGTTATGATGTTTCAAACCAACCTGGTTCGACCCCAAACAGATCGCCATAGTCGTCCCACGATAAGGCTCGAGAGGAGTTCCTTATCCTCTCGAGCTGGAGATAATTACCAAGGACATCATAGAGAATCAGTGGGAATTATTTTTGTAAAGACCCGGAAATTTCAAGGAAATTTTTTTTCTTAAAATTCTTTGGAATTTTACGAGTCCTCAGTTTCTGATGGCGCCTGATTCCGAGGCCCGGTGTGCACAGAATCAATTTATGAATTTTTGTTTGGGTATGTTCAGTAAATGTACGTGCGGGTTTTTCTATCTTTTGAACGGGTGCTCAGAATTGAAATCTGAGGGCACCGATGAACTCACAGCGCCGGTATTCTCCTTAGGGAACCTTTACCATAGTTGCGTTTGGTCAGGAGGAGAAGTTAATTTTTTGAGTTACTACTTATAATTAAAAATTTAAATAAAAATGTGTGAGAACACATTTTTATTTATTTGGTAGTTTTTATCTCCAATGGGAGGTTAGTGGTGGGTCCCACCCCCACATAACCTCTCATGAGAGGATAATGTGTGGTCGGGACCACACGAACACTAACCCCTTTAACTCCCTTGAAACCCCCCTAACTCCTTAAACTCCACTTTTAACTTTTGAACTTCCATATAATGGTGGAGTCTCTCCACCTCCCTCCATTAATTGTTCCAACCCCATAAATTTAATTAATTAAGCTCCCTTAATTAATTGGTTAATTTGAGTTGATTTGAAATGTATGGAATTATTAAATTGGGAAGCCTTTTATTTTATTTGAATTGGAAAATATTCTATTGGGGAGGCTCTGGATAATTAGAAGAAAAGTGTTCCTCTCCATGAAGAACATCTTCAACGAAGAACGACACCTTCCTCTCGATGAAGAACGTTCTCTCCACTTCTTCAACTGGGGCATGAACGTGAGGCGACGCCCACGAGGAACACCCATATTCCTTGTAAAGACCCAGAAATTTCAAGGGAATTTTTTTTCATAAATTTTTTTTGAATTTTCTGAGTCCGCAGTTTCTAACGGTACCTGATTCCGAGGCCCGGTGTGCCCAGAATCAATTTCTGAAGTTTTGTTCGGGTACGTTCAGTAAACGTACGTGCGGGTTTTTCTATATTTTGAACCGGTTCTAAGTATTAAAATATGAGTGCATTGATGAACTCATAGCGCCGATATTCGCCTAAGGGAACCTTTACCGTAGTTGTGTTTGGTCGGCAGGAGGAGATAATTTGTGGGGTTACTACTTATAATGAAAATTTTAAATAAAAATGTGTGAGAACGCATTTTTATTAAGTTGGTAGTTTTATCTCCAAAGGGAGGTTGGTGGTGGGGCCCACCCCCACATAACCTCTCATGAGAGGACAATGTGTGGTGGGGCCCACATGAACACTAACCCTTTTAAATCCATTGAAACCCCCTTAACTCCTTAAACTCCTCTTTTAACTCTTGAACTTCCACATAATGGTGTAGCCTCTCCACCTCCCTCCATTAATTGTGCCAACCCCATCAATTTAATTAATTAAGTTCCTTAATTAATTGGTTAATTTGAATTGATTTGAAATGCATGGAATTATTAAATTGGGAAGCCTTTTATTTTATTTCCGTCAGAAAATATTCTATTAGGGATGCTCTGGAGAATTAGAAGAAAAGTGTTCCTCTCCATGAAGAACATCTTCAATAAAGAACGACACCTTCCTCTCGACGAAGAACGTTCTCTCCACTTCTTCAAACGGGGAAAGAATTTGAGGCGACGCCCACGAGGAATGCCCATCTTCCTTCTTCTTTCTCTGTGTCAAGGGAGAAGTCGTTGTCCGCTAAGAGTGCCACCAACGACTACGACATTCCCTCCGACATTGACGGGACGACATCCGTTTTCCGCGACGCTCATCTTTCGCGGCTCGTCGACGTGAAAAGTTCTTGAAATCGATGTAGGGGTTTTGTATAATTTTAAATGAATAAAATTATATCTCATTCTTGATGAATGCTTAGTTTGTATTCAGCCATTTGATATCGCCTAACACGGAGGGCGCAGACTGAACGAACACAGCCCGATGACCCTCCGTTGGTTCATGATTATTTTGGCAACAGCGACCGGAGGAGAGGGTGACTAAAGGTGACGACGACCATAAGTGGTGGCCACGCACCGGAATCTTGGGGTGAAAATGTGGCCCACATCTGTGGGCCCCTCGGGCTGAAGAACCAGCCGGCTACTGTCGGCCGGGCTGGTGAACCGCAGCACCCGCAGGTGACGCACAGAGGAGGTGTGGCCCACATCCGCGGACCTCTTGCTAGAAGAACCGGCCAGCTACGACCAGCTGGGCAGAAGACTGCAGCACCTAATGGTGTCGCGATGCAGAGGAACCACATCCCGCACTGGGTGGGCCGCTTCGGCAGGCGAACCAACTGGGTTGAAGGAAGTCACGACACCCGAAGGAGCCGCGTGGGAGGATAGTGGCCCGCTGTGCGGGCCGCTCATGCCAAAGAAAATCGGTCGTCTTTGGCTGGATGGGTAGGAGAGGTGGCACCACTCGGTGCTACCGTTATAGGAAATAGGGGGGCCGCACCCCCCCCCCCCCCATTCCGCTCGGCCAGCTGGCCGAGCTGTGGCCTGCCACGCGGGTCGGGTTGTTCTAGCACGGGCCAGGCCGTTCGCACTGGCCGGACCACAGGCACAGGGCTCGTCCATGCCCCACCAGGTCAGGCCGACCCCCATCCGAGTTGGACCAGCCAAACCGGGTCGGGCCGACCCGCCAGCCCACTGGGCTTGACAGGTCGGGCCCGTTTCGCTTAAACCCGAATATCTTCTAGACCGCGTGTCTGATCGATGTGTCGTCTGCGGCAATGGGATCCTCTCAATGAGATGTTCCTTTTGAGACAATCTAAGTGAGTATTGAAAAACTTTGGAATACGTCTGGTTTTGGAATTAGCGTAAATCCAACTGGGCCACTGGAATTGAAAAGCCAATAACTCTCATACCGGGCGTCCGATTGACACGCTGTCTGTCGCGTTGGGTTTCTTTTGATGAGATAGAACTTTGGGATACATCAACTCTGGACTTCATGATATTCAATGTATCGACCCATTTTCTCGAGGAGTGGATCCTTCTTGGAATCGAGCGTGTTGTGTGCGGGAACCCTAGAGATGGTTGCGACTGTGACATCTACCGTACGGGGATCCTCCGTGGGTTCGATGACGATGACTACTGTACTGGGATCCTTTGTGGGTTCGATAACGATGGAAATTGTACTGGGATCCTTCGTGGGTTTGACAGCAATGACTATTGTTCTTATATCTTGTGTGGTTTCGGCAGTTTGACCTCTGTACTTGTATCATGTGTGGGTCCGACAGCTTAGATGAATCAATGACTACATCTGATCATCTCTATCATTATACGAAAGATGTATACCTGTGTGAGCTGAGTCTTGAATTTACTTCCTGTATGGACTGGTTTGTGCTTGGGATCGCGTGTTGGAGCCGAATTGAGATTGATAACTTAGGTATATGTATGTACATATACCTATGTAGGGTTGTTTGATACTTCGTGATTGTATCTTTCATTTTGTGGTTTATCCTTTGTGAATTTTGGGAGACCTTCGAGGGTCTCGGGGTCCCTACAGAGTGTCGTTATACTCACCCCTGCATGGGATATGCCCGCACATCATTGTGTTCATTGCAGATGATGGGAAACACTGATCGAGGTAGAGACTTGTGGAGCTGGATGGTACCAAGAGGTGGACCACTTGGAAAAACGTACACGGAGTGGACGGATGGACCTGGGGTGCTGAGGAGGCCATCTGTTCCCACCCTTCAGGTGGGATTTCTGTAGGAAGACTCTGTAGTTGCTGTTTACTTTTCTATAGTTGTACTTTACTGTTGGGATTGTATTTCCAGCCCATTTCCTTTCAGCACTTAAATTTTTATACAGTTTACTTAGTGTTTATTACCATTTGTTTCCTCTACTGCTTGTGTTCAGATTGTGTGTGTGTTACAGGTTAAAAGTCAATGCCTTACCTTTTATCAGGTTTATGCCTTTGGTGCTAGTCACCAGCCCCTGGCCTATGGAAGGCGGGCTTGGGGGTAGTCACAGCACGGACCCCGAGGATGGGTCGTGACAGGGTCGTTTGCAGGGGTGCGGATCGGGAACCGCTTGGTCATCGGTGTTCGGCCGTCCCGACGCCCTTGCGCCCTTCCGGCGGCCTTCCCAGCGCCCCTAAACCCTGCCCGGTGCACCCGCAGCCTGCCCGAAGTCCAGCCGGCCTGGCCGCGCCCCGCGTGTCCTGCCCGCTGGTCTCCCGGCCGCCGATCTCTAGAGTCGCTCCCTTTGCAGCACTGCCCGAGCCAGCCCAGCTTTTGGGCCGATGCTGCCTGCGTGGCGGCATCCAGCCGAACTGCCCTCGCAGTCCTCTAGGTCGGGCCCAGCAGACCGGGTCGAAACTTAGTAGGTTGACCCGCCCAACGGGATGAGTCAGGCCCAGCGAGTCTGACCGGGTCGACCCAGACCAGGTCGGACCGGACCTGGGCCCACTAATGACCCATTGCTTACTTTGGTCATATCTTTGGCACCAGACGTCCGTTTGACGAACCTTCAGCGACGCTGGTAATCTCATTGAGAAACAGTCCATTTGAGAATACCCCATGGGAGTTCGGGGTATAGTTGATATGTGGTCAGGTTGGTTCGTACACGAAACCAACCGGGCCCCCAAGACTAAAAGGCTAATAACCCACAGACCGGGTGTCCGATTGATGCGTTGTCTGTTGTGTTGAGACCCCTATGACGTGGCAGTACTTTGTGATACTTCTATGTGAGACTTAGTGACATTTGGAATATCGTCTTGTGGCTCATGGAGCGGACCCTCCCGGTGATGAGCGAGCATATTTTAGAGACCTAGTAGCTGGCTGAGACTTGACGACTGCTGATTGATCGACTCAGAGTGATTCGGGTGGCCCAATGGGGAGCGCTTGGTTGTTGGAGCAGACCCACAGCGGGGGAGCGCTTGGTTTTTGTGACAGACCCACGGTACTCGACAGAAGGAGTACCTCTGTAGGCTATGAGGGGGAGCACTTGGTTATAGCGATAGACCCATGGTTGAAAGTGCTTGGTTGTAGCAGCAGGCCCACAGTACTTGACAGGTGGAGTACTTCAGCAGTCCAAGGTTGGTGGGAAGCACTTGGTTGTAGTGGCAGGCCCACTTTACTCGACAGAGGAGGAGTTCTCCAGTATCTGTGGTTTCGACATCGTTAATGAAAATCCTGGTATGAGCTGAGTCAATGGCCTTTGTGTTTTCCTCATGATTGAGATGGGTTACTAGATAACCTAGGTATATGTATGGGCATATACCTAAGTAATGGTTATCCGATGATTCATACTTTGTGGTTTATACTTGTTGGATTTTGTGATACCTTGAGGGCCTCAGGGTCCCTACTGAGTATCTTTATACTTACCCCTACACGAGCTATGCCCGCACCTTGTTGTGTTGGATGCAGAAGACAAACAGCGCTGACCGAGGCTGAGTGTACGAGGACTAGACGGAACCCGGAGGTGGACCTCACGATGAGGAGGTACCCGGAGGAGACGGACGGATGTGGAGCACTGAGGAGGCTATATGTACCTTCCCTTCAGGTGGGATCTGTGGTGGACGATCCAGGAGATGCTAGACACCTTCCAACTATTTTTCTTTTAGTTGTACCTGTTTTGTCTTTTCCTTGTACTTTACTGTTGGGCTTGTATTTCTGGACCCTTTTACTTTCCAGCACAACTTTTGTTATACATTTTTTTACTTAGTGTTTACTTTATCTTGTACTCTGGTTGTGTGTGTTTGTATTTTATAAAGACAATGTCTTCCCAGTTATAGGGATTTACGCCTTTGGTGCTAGTCACCAGCCCCTGGCCTATGGAAGGCGGGCTTGGGGTAGTTACGACACGGGCCCCGGGGGATGGGTTGTGACAAATTGGTATCAGAGGAGGAACCCAGCCTTAAGTGCGGTGCACTGCCTGGGTTGAGATGTAGGGCCCACAACGAGGACGTTGTGCTCTAAAGGGGGGTGATTGTAAAACCTCCAAATGATAAAGGGTTAAATTACTAAATGATATGACTCATATCAACAAGCTGAACCTTCCTTTTCGGGAGCCTACCTGATTTGAACCCCACAGTTAAGCATGTTTGGCCTGGAGTAGTGATCAGGATGGGTGACCTTTTGGTAAGTTCCTAGGGTGTGTGTGAGTGAGGAAAAAGCACACTGGAAAGGACATGTGTTGGCCTATAGGGACTGTCATTAGTCAGATGACCCGTTCAGACACGTGGGTGGGCCTCGGGGTGGGGACCACGTGTCTGCAAGGCAACTGGTGGGCGGGGTCCATTTGATACATTTGGTATCAGAGGAGGAACCCAGCCATAAGTGTGGTGCACTGCCTGGGTTGAGATGTAGGGCCCACAATGAGGACGTTGTGCTCTAAAGTGGGGGTGATTGTAACACCCCCAAATGATAAAGGGATAGATGACTAAATTATATGACTCATATCAACAAGGTGCACCTTCCTTTTCAAGAGCCTACTTGATTTGAACACCACAGTTAAGCGTGCTTGGTCTGGAGTAGTGATCAGAATGGGTGACCTTCTAGGAAGTTCCTAAGGTGTGTGTGAGTGAGGATAAAGCACACTAGAAAGGACATGGGTTGGCCTGTGGGGACTGTCATTAGTCAGATGACCCATTCAGGCATGTGGGTGGGCCCCGGGGTGGGGACCACGTGTCTACAGGGCAACTGGTGGGCAAGCCCCAGTTGTTACATTTGATTGTAACACCCCCAAATGATAAAGGGTTAAATGCCTAAATGATATGACTCATGTCAACAAGGTTCACCTTCCTTTTAAGGAGCCTACCTGGTTTGAACTCCACAGTTAAGTGTGCTTTTCCTGGAGTAGTGATCAGGATGGGTGACCTTCTGGGAAATTCCTAGGGTGTGTGTGAGTGAGGACAAATCACAGTGGAAAGGCCACATGTGTTGGCCTGTGGAGACTGTCATTAGTCAAATGACCTGTTCGGGCACGTGGGTAGGCATTAGGGTGGGGACCACATGTTTGCAGGGTGGGGACCATGTGTTTGCAGGGCAACTGGTGGGTGGGGCCCAGTTGTTACATTTGATTGTAACACCCCCAAATGATAAAGGATTAAATGACTAAATGATATGACTCATGTCAATAAGGTGCACCTTCCTTTTCGGTAGCCTACCTGATTTGAACTCCATAGTTAAGCGTGCTTGGCCTGGAGTAGTGATCAGGATGGGTGACCTTCTGGGAAGTTCCTAGGGTGTGTGGGAGTGAGGACAAAGCACACGTGGGTGGGCCCTAGGGAGGGGCCCATGTGTCTGTGGGGCAACTGGTGGGTGGGGCCCAATTGTTACATTTGGTATTAGAGGAGAAACCTTCCCTTAAGTGCGGTGCATTGCTTGGGTTGAGATTTAGGGCCCACAACGAGAACGTTGTACTCTAAAGGGGGGGTGATTGTAACACTCCCAAATGATAACGAGATAAATGACTAAATGATATGACTTATGTCAACAAGGTTCACCTTCATTTTTGGGAGCCTACCTGATTTGAACTCCACAGTTAAGCATGCTTGGACTGGAGTAGTGATCAGGAAGGGTGACCTTATGAGAAGTTCCTAGGTTGTGTGTGAGTGAGGAAAAAGAACACCAGAAAGGACATGTGTTGGCCTGTGGGAACTTTCATTAGTCAGATGACCCGTTCGGGCACGTGGGTGGGCCCCAGGGTGGGGACCACGTGTCTGCAGGGCAACTGGTGGGCGGGGCCCAGTTGTTACACAATTTTTCACGACCTTTCCATGGGGCCCATTCCATGACTACGCCAAGCCCGCCTTCCATAGGCCAAGGGCTAGCGACAAGCACCAATGACGTAAACCTGATAAAAGGGAATGCATTTCCTTTTAACTTGTAACACACACACAGTCTGAACACAAGCAGTAGAGGAAACAACTGGTAATAAACACTAAGTAAACTATATACAAAATTAAGTTCTAAAAGGAAAGGGGCTGGAAATACAAGCCCAACAGTAAAGTACAACTACAGAAAAGTAAACAGCAACTACAGAGTCGTCCTCTGGAAATCCCACCTGAAGGGTGGGTACAGATGGCCTCCTCAGCACCCCAGGTCCATCTGTCCACTCCGTTTACGTTTCGCCAAGTTGTCCACCTCCAGGTACCATCCAGCTCCAAAACTCTCTACCTCGATCAATGTTGTATGTCGTCTGCAACCAACACAACGAAGTGCGGGCATAGCCCGTGCAAGGGTGAGAATAACGATACTCAATAGGGACTCCGAGACCCCCGGGGGTCTCCCAGAATCCATGAAGGATAAACCACAAAATTAAAGATACAATCATGAAGTATCAAACAACCATACTTAGGAATATGCCCATACATATACCTAATTTTTCAATCTCAGTTCAGCTCCAACACTCAAGCCCAAGAACAACCCAGTCCATACAGGAAGTAAAGTCAGCACTCAACTCACACAAGTATACATCTTTCGTATAGTGATAGAGATGATCAGATGTAGTCACTGATTTATCTAAGCTGTCGAACCCACATAGGATACAAGACTAGCTAAGATGTTGGACCCACATAGGATACAAGACCAGCTACACTTTCGGACCCACACAGGATACAAGTATAGAGGTCAAAATGTCAGACCCACACAGGATACAAGAACAGTAGTCATCATTGTCGAACCCACGGAGGATCCCAGTACAATTGCAATCATTTTTGAACCCACGGAGGATCCCAGTATGGTAGTCATCGTCGTCGAACCCATGGGGGATCCCAGTACAATTTCCATCATCGTCAAACCCATGGAGGATCCCAGTACGGTAGTCATCGTCGTCAAACCCACGGAGGATCCTAGTACGGTAGACGTCGCAGTCGCAGCCAGCTCTAGGGTTCCCGTACACAGCACGCTCGATTCCGGGAGGGTCCGCTCCTCGAGCAAAGGGGTTGATATATCAACTATCACGAATTCTAGAGTTCATGTGTCCAGAAGTTCTGTCTCATCAAAAGAAACCCAACATGACAGACAGCGCGTCAATCGAACACCCGGTCTAAGAGTTATTGGCTTTTCCATTCCAGGGGCCCGGTTGGATTTACGCTCATTCCAAATCCATCCATTTTCCAAAGTTGTAAAAAACTCACTTAGAGTATCTCAAAAGGACCGTCTCGTTGAGAAGATCTCAGTGTCGTAGACGGCGCGTCGATCGGACGCACGGTCTAGAAGATATTCGCTTTTAAGCGAAACGAGCCCGGCCCGTCAAGCCTAGTGGGCTGGCGGGTCGGCCCGACCCGGTTTGGCCAGTCCGACAAGGTGGGGCGTGGCCCAGCCCAGCAGCTGTGGCCCGGCCCATGCAAATGGCCTGACCTGTGCGAGGGCGGCCCGACCCACGCGGCAGGCGGTGCGGCCCGCGCTGTTGGCCGAGCGGAGCGGGGGGGGGGGGCACGGCCCCCCCGATTTCTTATAACAGAGGCATCGAGTGGCGCTGCCTCTACTGCCTGGCCGGCAGAAGCCGGCCAGTTTTCTCCAGTGTGAGGGGCCCGCACAGCGGGCCGCTTTCCTCCCACGTGGTATCTTCGGGTGTCGCGGCTTCTTTCAACCCAGCCGATAGGCGGCCGACCTGTTCGCCTACCAAAGTGGCCCACCTAGCGCGGGCCACGGTTCCTCCGCAGCGCGGCACCATGAGGTACCGTGGTCTTGTGCCCGGTCGGCTGTAGCTGGTCGGTTCGTCCAGTAATCGGCCCACAGATACGGCCCACACCTCCTCCGCGTGGCACCTGCAGGTGCCACGGTTCACCAGCCCGGCAGGCAGTAGCCGACCGGTTCTTCAGCCCAAGCAGCCTACAGTTTTCCCCCATGTGGCCGGTGCATGGCCTCCACTTCCGGTCGCCGCCGCCTCGGTCACCGTTTCCAAAATAATCACGAACCAACAGAGGGTCGACGGGCCGTGTTCGTTCGGTCTGTGCCCTCCGCGTTAGGTTATATCAAATGGCCAAAGACAAACTAATAATTCATCAAGAATGAGATATAATTTTATTCATTTAAAATTATACAAAACCCCTACCTCGATTTCAAGAATGTTACACATCGACGAGCCGCGGAAGACGAGCATCGAGGAAAACAGATGTCATCCCTTCAATATCGGAGGGAATGACGTAGTCGTTGGCGGCGCTCTTAGCGGACAACATCTTCTAGCTTGACGTGGATAATGAAGAAGGAAGACGGGCGTTCCTCGTGGGCGTCGCCTCACGTTCTTGCCCCGGTTGAAGAATTGGAGAGAAAGTTCTTCGTCGAGAGGAACGTGTCATTCTTCGTTGAAGATTTTCTTTGTGGAGAGGAACACTTTTCTTCTAATTCTCCAGAGCCTCCCCAATAGAATATTTTCCAATGCAAATAAAACAAAATTCTTCCCAATTTAATAATTCCATGCATTTAAAATCAATTTAAAATAACCAATTAATTAAGGGAGCTTAATTAATTAAATTGATTGGGTTGGCACAATTAATGGAGGGATGTGGAGAGGCTCCACCATTATGTGGAAGTTCAAAAGTTAAAAGTGGAGTTTAAGGAGTTAAGGGGGTTTCAAGGGAGTTAAAAGGGTTAGTGTTCATGTGGGCCCCACCACACATTATCCTCTAATGAGAGGTTATGTGGGGGTGGGCCCCACCACCAACCTCCCTTTGGAGATAAAAACTACTAACTAAATAAAAATGTGTTCTAACACATTTTTATTTAAATTTTTAATTATAAGTATTAACCAAAAAAATTAACTTCTCCTCCCGACCAAACACAACTATGGTAAAGGTTTCCTTAGGCAAATATCGGCACTGCAAGTTCATCGGTGCCCTCAGATTTCAATACCGAGCACCATTTCAAAATATATAAAAACTCACATGTATGTTTACTGAACGTACTTGAATAAAACTTCAGAAATTGATTCCGGGCACACCGGGCCTCGGAATTAGGCACCGTCAGAAACTACAGAATCGTAAAATTCCAAATAATTTTAAGAAAAAAAAAATTTCCTTTAAATTTATGGTTCTTTACATTACCCCCACCTCAGGGCTTTATGTCCTTATAAAGCTACAACACACACTAGGGAAACAAATGAGGATATTGAGCACGCATCTGAGCCTCCTGCTCCCATGTGCTCTTCTAGAGGTTCCTGTGCTGCTAGCAAACACGCACCAGAGGAATCGACTATCCATGTAGGACCTTCTCCTGTCAATCCTCGATCTCCACTGAGACCTCTGTAAAAGTTTCCCCGTCATCGATGTCTATCTCCCTATGGTCGATGATGTGGGATGGGTTGTGCACGTATCTCCTCAGCTGAGATACATAGAAGACATCATGCACCCGAAGCAACTGAGGTGGAAGGGCCAGACGGTAAGCCACCTCGCCTACTCTACTGAGGACCTGGAAAGGTCCAATGAATCGCAGAGGTAACTTTCCACCTCGGCCAAATCTCTATAGACCCCATCGAGGTGAGACCCATAGGAAGACGTGGTTGCCATCCTTGAACTTCAGTGGTCTCCGTCTCCTATCAGCATAGGACTTATGTCTGATCTGTGAAGTCTTCATCCTCTCCTGGATGATCTGAACCTTCTCTGTCGTAGCCTGCACCATCTCTGGTTTTATAAGTTCAGACTCCCCTGGGTCAGTCCAGCACAGAGGTGATCTGAAAGTTCGGTTGTATAGTGCCTCGTAAGGTGTCATCCCAATGGTGGAGTGATAGTTGTTGTTGTACGCAAATTCTAACAAGGGTAAGTGATCCTCCCAGCTGCGACCAGAGTCAAGGACACATGCACGGAGCATATCCTTGAGAGTCTGAATGGTCTTCTCAGTCTGACCATCAGTCTGAAGGTGGAAGGCAGTGCTCAAGCGAAGTTGCGTGATAAAAGCCTCCTGTAACCCCATCCATACCTAGGAAGTGAAACAAGTATCTCGATCAGAGATGATAGTCAATGGAACACCATGAAGTCGTATGATCTCCTGAACGTAGAGGCATCCCAAGCTCTCTACTGATCCCTGCTCTCTGATCGTTAGGAAGTGGGCTGACATAGTGATTTGGTCGACAATCACCCAGATAGAGTCGTGTCCTCTGGATGTACGTGGAAGCCCCATTATGAAATCCATGGATATTCCATCCCACTTACACTATGGAACCTCTAAGGTTTGTACCAAGCCTACTGGTACCTGGTGCTATGCCTTCACTTGCTGACTAGTGAGGCACCGTGATACAAACTCTACTACTGCCTTGTTCATACTCGGCCACTAGTGCTGTCATCTGAGGTCTTGATACATCTTCACCACTCTTGGATGTACCGCTAGAGGGGAAGTGTGAAACTCCCTCAACACTTCCTCCTGTAATGCAACTGGTACCATGGTACATCCTCTAAAGATGATGACGTGATCCCCACCTTCAGAAAACTCATCAGGTGCCTGCCCTGAGGATATCTGAGCACGTCGCATCTCACAGTCAATGTCCCCACATTGTGCCTCCATGACCCGCTGAAGTAGTGGAGGAGTGACTGTGAGATAATGTAGAACGGATGCTCCATCTCTATCCAAAAAGGATATCTTCTACGCGGACATCTTCTTTGTCGCCTCTCCTAGCAGCTGAACGCTCGATATCATTCTGAGAGTATCTGCTACAACGTCCCCCTTCCCAAGAGTATAGGCTATCTCGAAGTCATAGTCCTAGAGGAACTCGAGCCGTCGTCATTGTCTCAGGTTCAGGTCCTTCTGTGAGAAGATGTACCTGAGACTCTGGTGGTCAGAGTAGACTATAAAAAGCTCACCTATAAGATAGTGCCACCACATCTTCAAGGCGAAGACCACTACTGCTAACTCCAGGTCATGGGTAGCGTATTTCTGCTCGTGCTTTCTCAACTTCCATGAACCATAGGCGATCACTGCTCGCTCCTACATCAGGACACACCAGAGTCCGGTACCTGATGTGTCGCAGTAAACTACGTACCCAACACCCTCCTCCGGTAGCCTCAATATGGGCACACTGGTCAACCTCTTCCTTATCTCCTGAAATCTCTGCTGGCATCTCTCTAACCACACGAAGGGTTTCCCCTTGTTCTTCAAAGATGAAAGCGGTGCTGCAACTCTGGAGAAGTCTGGCAAAAATCTCCGATAGTATCCAACGAGACCCAGGAAACATTGTACCTCTGTAACACTACTAGGTGGATCCCAAGAAATTATTGCCTCGATATTCGCTGGGTCCACTGCAACTCCAGCCTCTGAGATGACATGTCCCAAGAAGTGAATCTCTCGAATCCAGAACTGGCACTTCGAGAGCTTACCATAAATTTGTTCCTCTTGGAGTGTGTCCAGTACTACCTGCAAATGGTAGGCGTGCTCCTCCTCAGTAGTCAAGTAAATCAGTATGTCATCGATGAAGACTAAGACAAATAGATCGAGGTAAGGATGAAAGATCATGTTCATGAGACTCATGAATACTGCTGGAGAATTTTTTATGCCGAAGGACATAACCAAGAACTCTTAGTGTCCATTCTAACACCTAAAGGAATTCTTTTTCACATCCTCATCTCGAACTCTGAGCTGATGATAGCCTGACCCGAGGTCTATCTTTGAGAAACATCATGCTCCCTTGTGCTGATCAAATAGGTCGTCAATCCTTGGGAGTGGTTACTTGTTCTTCACGGTCACCTGATCCAGGAAACGGTAGTCGACCCATAGTCACAAGCTCCCATCCACCTTCTTGGAGAACAAAATCAAAGATGCCCAGGGTGAAACACTAGGTCGGATAAATCCATTTACCTGTAAGTCCTCTAGCTATACCCGCAACTCATGAAGCTTGGAGAGATCCATCCGATATGCTGGAGTGGATATCGATGTTGTCCTGGGGTACAGGTCGATGTATAATTCTACCTCTCTGCGAGGAGGTAGTCTTGGAATGTCGTTAGGAAAAACATCGGCATATTGATCCACCATAATAGGAAAATGCAAACTCTACACATCAACCGCTCCGAGTATGATACTAGCCAACTGATGTGTGATCGGAAGCCCCCTCCTCTGCATAAGTCCATCCTATGCTGCAAAGGCTCCCTTCTTACAAATAAAGGTGAACCTAGTCCCATCCATGTGGATACACTGCACTTTGCGCCTAATCCAATCAATCTGAGCATGAACTGTGGATGACCATTCCATACCCAAGATGACATTGTAAGGACTCGACGTTGCTACAAGAAGATCCCAACCGAAACTCTCACCTCCTAGAGTAATCTCACACTGCCGGTACCAGTGCGTAATCATCGAGTCTGCTTCCGTAAGAGTCTCTAGCCATAAGTATCGAGCCAACGGCTCCATCGGAATCTCTGAGCTCCGAACAAGGGAAGTGGAAATAAAATAATGACTCACTCCTATGTCTATAAGTACTACAGCAAGGGTGGAGTAGACACAGATATTACCTTGAATAATCTTAGGTGTGTCGTGGTCGTAGGACTTGAATGCTTGGAGCTGAGCCCACCACTGTCTGTCAGCTCCCTGTGGTCGGGGTGGACCTCCTAGTGGGGGCGGTGGTAGAGCCTCGAAACGTCGTCCACTACCTGCTGTTCGGCCAGCTCCTCTGCCACGTCCACCTGCTCCCAACAGAACACCACGGTCGGACCTCTTCCTCTACCTGGAAGGTCCCTCTACTGTCTGATGCTCTTCTTCATGGCGGTTTGGGCAGTCATGAGCCATGTGGCCCTACTCGCTGCTTGTATAGCACTGCCTGCTCCTCGTAAGGCTAGGTCTATTTTGTGTGCCCTTCACAATCGAACCTGTATCCTGAGGTCGCCCACCTGATGGCCTAGTCTGCTTGGACCTCTACGTCAACAGATCAGCGAGAAAACCCTCCACTAGAAGGGCTCTCTCCAGCACCCCCGTATGCATCGGGATGCTGAGGGAAATCGTCGAAGCCCTGATCTCATCCCTAAGTCCCTACTCGATGGTCCGAGCCCTACAGAATGGGTCCCGTACCATATCCGTGGAGTAGTGTGAGAGGTCGGTGAACCTCGTTGAGTACTGAGGGACTGTTATGCTTCCCTGCAGCAGATGTAGTAACTCTTGAATTCGCACCGCACGAAGGGTGGCTGGAACAAACTCTGAGTGGAAGAGACTCTCTAAGTCTGTCCAGAGTAAAGATGCCTCATCATGCACCTAAAGCATCAGGCTCCACCATCTACTTGCTACTGCGTGCAGGAGACTCATGGTAAGGATCACTATATGGTCGACTGGTGTCCCTATCAATCTGAAAACTATCACGACAGCCTCCAGCCAATCCTCAGCTTCCTGTGGGTCCGTCTCTCCCTGGATCCTGGGCGGCCTCTGTCGTTGGAACTCGTGCCACACAATCAGGTGGTGTGCACTCTCTGTTGTTGGGGTTGGTGGTATCGGTGGCCCAGTGGGTAGTGGTACCGTTGTTACCTCCGCTATGATGGGGTCCTGCACCGAGGCCTCGTCGCTCGGTAGGCTACCATCTCGTATGTAACTTAGAACCCTAGTCGGATGCCTTTGTGGGGCCATCCTGAAAAGATACAGGTGTTCCACGGTTAAAATAGTATACCTGGTGAGCTGACACAAAGTAATCACAAAGAAAACTTTTTCAAAGGAAACACTCATGCAATCAGTGTTTTCATGCACTAAGTTGGAAATTAGAATTTAGAGTCCTAGTGTATGGATATGTCGGCCACCGCACCAACACCAGTTTCCCTAAACTGATAACCACATGAAAAAACACTTAACACTATTGCCATTAATTAGTATTAGAGGATTCGGTTCTACCACAGAACATGGAGTTTCTAAATTTTTGTTTGGGTACGTTCATTAAACGTACGTGTGGGTTTTTCTATCTTTTGAACTGGTGCTCAGAATTTAAATCTAAGGGAATCGATGAACTCGTAGCACCGGTATTCTCCTAAGGGAAGCATTATTGTAGTTGCATTTGGTCAAGAGGAGAAGTTAATTTTTGGGATTACTACTTATAATTAAAAAAATTTAAAAAAATGTGTGAGAACACATTTTTATTTATTTGGTAGTTTTTATCTCCAAAGGGAGGTTGGTGGTGGGGCCCACCCCCACATAACCTCTCATGAGATGATAATGTGTGGTGGGGCCCACACAAACACCAACCCTTTTAACTCCCTTGAAACCCCCCTTAACTTTTTAAACTCGACTTTTAACTTTTGAACTTCCACATAATGGTGGAACCTCTCCACCTCCCTCCATTAATTGTGCCAACCCCATCAATTTAATTAATTAAGATCCCTTAATTAATTGGTTAATTTGAATTGATTTGAAATGCATGGCATTATTAAGTTGGGAAGCCTTTTATTTTATTTGCGTTAGCAAATATTCTATTGGGGAGGCTCTGGAGAATTAGAATAAAAGTGTTCCTCTCCACGAAGAACGACACCTTCCTCTCGACGAAGAATGTTATCTCCACTTCTTCAACCGGGGAAAGAACGTGAGGCGATGCCCACGAGGAACACCCGTCTTCCTTATTATTTATCTAGGTCAAGGGAGAAGATGACGTCTGCTAAGAGCGCCGCAAACGACTACGTCATTCCCTCTTATGTGGGGGTGGGCCCCACCACCAACCTCCCTTTAGAGATAAAAACTACCAACTAAATAAAAATGTGTTCTCACACATTTTTATTTAAATTTTTAATTATAAGTAGTAACCAAAAAAATTAACTTCTCCTTCGGACCAAACATAACTATGTTAAAGGTTCCCTTAGGAGAATATCGGTGTTGTGAGTTCATCGGTGTCCTTGGATTTCAATTCCGAGCACCGGTTCAAAAGATAGAAAAACATGCACGTACATTTACTGAACGTACCAGAACAAAACTTCAGAAACTCCATGTTCTATGGTAGAATCGACTAATCGGATACCAATTAATGACAATAGTGTTAAGTGTTTTTGGGTGTGGTCATCAGTTTAGGGAAACCGATGTTGGGGCGGCGGCAGACATATCCATACACTAGGACTCTGACTTCTGATTTCCGACTCAGTGCACGAAAACACTGATTGCATGTGTGTTTCTTTTGAATAAGTTTTCTTTGTGATTAATTTGTGTCGGCTCACCAGGTATACAGATTTAACCGTGTCACACCTACATCTTTTCAGGATGGCCCCACGAAGGTATTTGACTAGGGTTCCGAGTTATGAACGAGATGGTAGCCTACCGATTGACGAGGCCTCGGTGTAGGGCCCCATCACAGCAGAGGTACCAGCGGTACCACTACCCGCTGGGCCACCGATACCACCAACCCCACTAGCAGAGAGTGCACGCCACCTGAGTGCATTACACGAGTTCCAACAACAGAGGCCGCCCAGGTTCTAGGGAGAGACGGACCCATAGGCAGCTGAGGATTGGTTGGAGGATGTCGTGAGCATTTTCAGATTGGTAGGGACACCAGCCGACCTTATGGTGATCCTTACCATGAGTCTTCTGCATGTAGTTGCAGGTAGATGGTGGAGCCTAAAGCTCTAGGAGCATAACAAGGCATCTTTACTCTGGACAAACTTCGAGGGTCTCTTCCTCTCAGAGTTTGTTCCAGCCACCCTTCATGCGGTGCAGATTCAGGAGTTACTACATCTGCATCAGGGAAGCATGACAGTAGCTCAGTACTCTACGAGGTTCACTGACCTCTCACGCTACTCCACAGATATGGTACGGGGCTCATTATTTAGGGCTCGGACCTTCGAGCAGGGACTCAAGCATGAGATTAGGGCTTCGACGATTCCACTCAGCATCATGACGTAGGCGGGGGTGCTGTAGTGAGCCCTTATATTGGAGAGTTTTCTTGCTGAGCAGTTGACGCAGAGGTCCAAGCGGACCAGGCCATCATTTGGGCGACCTCAGGATACAAGTTCGGTTGTGTGGGGCACATGAAACAGAGCCAGCCTTACGAGGAGAAGGTAGTGCTATGCATGTGGCAGGTAGGGCCACATGGCTCGTGACTGCCCGACCCGCCATGCGGACGAGTAGCAGACAGTAGGTGGACCTCCTAGGAAGAGGCAGAGGTTCCATTGTGGTGGTCCGTCGAGAGAAGGAAGACGTGGCAGAGGAGCTGGCTGAGCAGAAGGTGGTGGATGATGTTTCGAGGCTCTACCACCACCACCAGGAGGTCCACCCCGACCACAGGGAGCAGGTGTAAAGAGTTGGGCTTTGCTCAAGGCAGTCAAGGCCTATGACCACGGTGCACCTGAGATGATTCTATGTACTATCTGTTTCTACTCCACACTTGCTGCAGTACTTATAGACACAAGAGCGAGTCATTCTTTTATTGTCATTTCCCTTGTTCGGAGCTCGAAGATTCCAACATAGTCGTTGGCTCGATCCTTATGGCTAGAGACTCCTACCGGAACAGACTCGACAATTATTCACTGGTGCCGGCAGTGTGATCTTACTCTAGGAGGCGAGATCTTTGGATGGTATCTTCTTGTAGCGACATCGAGGCCTTACAACGTCATCTTGGGTATGGACTGGTTATCCACAGTTCATGCTCAAATTGACTGTATTAGGTGCAAAGTGCAGTTTATATGCACGAATGAGACCAGGTTCACCTTCACCAGTGAGAAGGGAGCCTTTACAGCGTAGGATGGAATTACACAGAGGAGGGGGTAGCTGATCACACGTCAATTGGCTAGTCTCATCCTCGGTGTGGTTGATGTGCGGAGTCTGAATTTTCCTATTGTAGTGGATCAGTATGCGGATGTTTTTCCTGACGATGTTCCAGGACTACCTCCTCACAGATAGGTATACTTCTACATCGACCTGTATCTCGGGACAACACTGATATCTACTCTGTCATATCGGATGGCTCCCACCGAGTTTCGGGAGCTGCAGGTATAGCTGGAGGACTTGTAGGGAAAGGGATTTATCCAACCCAGTTTTTAACCCTAGGTATCTCTGATTTTGTTGGACAACAAGGTGGATGGGAGCTTGCAACTGTGTGTCGACTACCATCTCCTGAATCTGGTGACCGTGAAGAACAAATACCCACTCCCGAGGATGGATGACCTCTTTGATCAGCTCAAAGGAGCACAATGGTTCTCGAAGATAGACCTCAGGTCAAGCTATCACCATCTCAGAGTTCGAGATGAGGATGTGTAGAAGACGGACTTCAGGTGTCGGTATGGACACTATGAGTTCTTATTTATGCCCTTCGGTGTAACCAACTCTCCAATAGTATTCATGAGTCTCATGAACAGTATCTTCTAGACTTACCTCGATCAATTTGTCGTATTCTTCATCGATGACATACTGATTTACTCGACTACTGAGGAGTAGCATGCCTACCATTTGCAGGAAGTACTGGATACACTCTGAGAGCACCAGATTTATGGTAAGGTATCGAAGTGCCAGTTATAGATTCAAGAGGTTCACTTCTTGGGACACATCATCTCAGAGGCTGGAGTTGTGGTGGACCCAGTGAATATCAAGGCAGTACTTTCTTGGGAGCCACCCAGTAGTGTTACGGAGGTACAAAGTTTCTTGGGTCTGGCTGGATACTATCGGAGATTTGTGAAAGTCTTCTCTAGAGTTGTAACACCGCTTTCATCTTTGACGAAGAAGGGGAAACACTTTTTGTGGTGATAGATATGCCAGTAGATCTTTCAAGAGATGAGGCAGAGGTTGACCAGTGCGCCCATATTGAGGCTACTGGAGGAGGGCGTTGGGTACGTAGTTTACTGCAACGCATCAGGGGCCAGACTCAGGTGTGTCCTGATGCAGGAGTGATTAGTGATCGCCTATGGTTCATGGAATTTGAGACAGCACAAGCAGAACTATGCTACCCATGACCTGGAGTTAGCAGTAGTGGTCTTCACCTTGAATATGTGGCGACACTATCTTATGGGTGAGCGTTTTACAGCCTACTCTGACCACCATAGTCTTAGGTGCATCTTCTCACAAAAGGACCTGAACCTGAGACAGTGGTGATGGCTTGAGTTCCTCCAGGATTATGAATTTTAGATAGCCTATACTCCTGGGAAGGGGAATGTTTTAGAAGATGATCTCAGCAGGAGATCGGGCATTCAGCTGCTAGGAGAGGTAATAGAGCAGCTGGTCGCGTTGCAGATATCCTTTGTGGATAGAGATGGAGCAGCCTTTCTACAGTCTCTCACAGTCACTCCTCCACTAATTCAGTGGGTCAGGGAGGCACAACATGGGGACGTTTACTGTGAGACGCGAAGTGATCAGATATCCTCAGGGCAGGCTCCTGATGGGATTTTTGAAGGTGGGGAGCATGTTATCCTCTTCAGAGTACGTACCATGGTACCATTTACATTATAGGAGGAAGTGTTGAGAGAGTTTCACACTTCCCCTCTAGCGGTACATCCAGGAGTGGAGAAGATGTATCAGGACCTCAGAAGACAACATGGGTGGCTGGGTATAAAGAAGGCGGTAGTAGATTTTGTATCACGGTGCCTCAATTGTCAGCAGGTGAAGGAGGAGCACCAGGTACCAGTAGGCTTGGTACAACCCTTAGAGGTTCCAGAGTGTAAGTGGGATGGAATATCCGTTGATTTTATGAATGGGATTCCACGTACATCCAGACGACACGACTCTATCTGGGTGAGTGTTGAACGACTCACCAAGTTGGCCCACTTCCTACCGATCAGAGAGCAGGTCTCAGTAGAGAGCTTGGGACGCCTCTACATTTAGGAGATTGTAGGGATTCATGGTGTGCCATCGACTATCACCTTCGATCGAGATGCTCGTTTCACTTCCCGGCTATGAAAGGGGTTACAGGAGGCTTTTGGCACGCAACTTCACTTGAGCACCACCTTCCACCCTCAAATGGATGGTCAGACTGAGAGGACCATTTAGACTCTTGAGGACATGCTCTGTGCATGTTTCTTTGACTTTGGTCACAATTGGGAGGAACAATTAACCTTGCTGTAGTTTTCGTACAACAACAGCTACCACTCCAACATTGGGATGGCACCTTACGCGGCATTGTATGGCCGACCTTGTAGATCACCTCTGTGCTGGACTGACCCAGGGGAGTCAACACTTGTAGGACTAGAGATGGTGCAGGCTACAGCGGAGAAGGTGCAGATCATCCAGGAGCGGATGAAGACTGCACAGAGCAGACAGAAGTCCTATGCTGATAGGATATGGAGACCACTGGAGTTTGAGGATGGCGACCACGTCTTCATACGGGTCTCACCTCGATGGGGTCTACGGATATTTGGTCAATGCGGCAAGTTATCTTCGTGATTAATCGGACCTTTCCAGGTCCTCAACAGAGTAGGCAAGGTGGATTACCGTCTGGCCCGTCCACCTCAGTTGCATCGAGTGGAGGACGTCTTCCACGTATCTCAGCTGAGGAGATACATGCACGATCCGTCCCACATCATCGACCATGGGGGGCTGGACATCGATGAAGAGGCGACTTTCATGGAGGTCCCGGTGGAGATCAAGGATCAACAGCAGCGGGTCCGGCATGGATAGTCAATTCCTCAAGTGCGCGTTCGCTGGCAGCACGAGAACCTCCAAGAAATCACATGGGAGCGGGAGGCTCAGATGCATGCTCAGTACCCCCATTTGTTTCCCTAGCGTGTGTTGTAACTTTACAAGGATGTATAGCCCTGAGGTGGGGGTAATGTAAAGACCCGAAAATTTAAAGGAATTTGTTTTTTAATTCTTTGAAATTTTACGAGTCTGCAGTTTCTAATGGTGCCTGATTCCAAGACCCAGTGTGTCTGGAATCAATTTCTAAAGTTTTTTCAGGTACGTTCAGTAAACGTATGTGTTGGTTTTTTTATCTTTTGAACTGGTTCTCTAAATTGAAATATGAGGGCACCGATGAACTCGTAGCGCTGGTATTCTCCTAAGTGAACCTTTACCATAGTTGCGTTTGGTCGGGAGAAGTTAATTTTTGGGGTTACTACTTATAATTAAAATTTTAAATAAAAATGTGTGAGAACACATTTTCATTTAGTTGCTAGTTTTTTTCTCCAAAGGGAGGTTGGTGGTGGGGCACACCCCCACATAACCTCTCATAAGAGGATAATGTGTGGTGGGGCCCACATGAACACTAACTGTTTTAACTCCCTTGAAACCCCCCTTAACTCCTTAAACTCCACTTTTAACTTTTGAACTTCCACATAATGGTGGAGCCTTTCCACCTCCCTCCATTAATTGTGCCAACCCCATCAATTTAATTAATTAAGCTCCCTTAATTAATTAGTTAATTTGAATTGATTTGAAATGCATGGCATTATTAAATTGGGAATCCTTTTATTTTATTTTCATTGGCAAATATTCTATTGGGGAGGCTCTGGAGAATTAGAAGAAAAGTGTTCCTCTCCACGAATAACATTTTCAATGCAGAATGACACCTTCCTCTCGACGAAGAACGTTCTCCCCACTTCTTCAAACGGGGAAAGAATTTGAGGCGATGCCCGCGAGGAATGCCCATCTTCCTTATTATTTATCCCCATCATGGGAGAAGAATTTTTCCACTAAGAGCGCCGCCAACGACTATGTCATTCCCTTCGATGTTGACGGGACGACATCCGTTTTCCGTGACGCTCGTCTTTCGTGGCTCGTCGACCTACAACGTTATTGAAATCGAGGTAGGGGTTTTATATAATTTTAAATGAATAAAATTATATCTCATTCTTGATGAATGATTAGTTTGTCTTTGGCCATTTGATATCGCCTAACGCGGACGACGCGGATTGAACGAACATAGCCCAATGACCCTCCGTTGGTTCTTGATTATTTTGGCAACGGCGACCGGAGACGACGGTGACTGGAGGCGGCGGCGACCAAAGGCGGCGATGACCAGAGGCGGTGGTGACCGGAAGTGGTGGTCGCGCACCAGCTGCATGGGGGAAAACCGCGGCCCGCAATCGCGGCCCTCTCGGGCTGAAAAATCGGCCGGCTACTGCCTTCCAGGCTAGTGAACCGCGGCACTCGCAGGTGCCGCGTGGAGGAGGTGTGGCCCGCATTCGCGGGCCGCTTGCTGGATGAACCGACTAGGTAGAAGACTGTGGCACCTCATGGAACCGCACTGCAGAGGAACCGCTGTCTGCGCTGGGTGGGCCGCTTTGGCAGGCAAACCGGTCGGCCGCCTGCCGGCTGGGTTGAAGGAAGCCGCAACACCAGAAGGTGCCGCGTGGGAGGACAACGACCAGCTGTGCGGGCCGATCACGCAGGAGAAAACCATCCAGATTTTTCTAGCTGAGCATTAGAGGTGGTGCCCCTCGGATCCTCCGTTACAGGAAACCAGGTGTCCATGACGCCCTGCTCCGCTCGGCCAGCAGGCTGAGCCGCGACCTACCACGCGGGCCGGGCCGCATTCCGCATGGGTCAGCCGCTCTCGCGTGGGTCGGGCCGTTCACACGGTCTAGGCCACAGCCGCTAGGCTGGGCCACACCCCACTGGGTCAGGAAAACCCCCAACTGAGTCGGACCTCCCAAACCCGGCAGGGCCGACCCGCCAGCCCACTGGGCATGATGGGTCGGGACCGTTTATCTTAAATGTGAATATCTTCTAGACCGCGCATGTGATCGACGCGTCGTCTGCGGAACTGGGATACTCTCAACGAGATGGTGATTTTGAGATACTCTAAGTGAGTTTTGGACAACATTAGAAAATGTCTGGGTTTGGAATGAGCGTAAATCCAACCGGGCCCATGGAACGGGAAAGCGAATAACTCTGAGATCGGGCTTCCGATTGACGCACTATCTGTTACGTTGGGTTTATTTTGATGAGACAGAACTTTGGGATACATAAACTCTGGACTTTGTAATATTTGATGTATCAAACCCTTTGATCAAGGAGTGGACCCTCCTGGAATCGAGCGTGCTGTGTGTGGGAACCCTAGAGCTAGTGGCGACTGCGATATCTACCGTACTAGGATCCTCCGTGGGTTCGATGATGATGAATTCCATATTGGGATCCTCTGCGAGTTCGACGACGATGGAAATTGTACTAGGATCCTCCGTGGGTTCGACAGCGATGACTAATGTTCTTGTATCCTGTGTGGGTCCTGTAGTTTGAACTCTATACTTGTATCTTGTGTGGGTCCGACAGAGTAGCTGGTCTTGTATCCTATGTGGGTCTGACAGCTTAGTTGTTCTTGTATCATGTGTGGGTCCAACATCTTAGATGAATCAGTGACTATATCTGATCATCTTTATCGCTATACGAAATATGTACACCTGTGTGAGCTGAGTCTTGACTTTACTTTCTGTATGGACTGGGTTGTGCTTGGGCTCGAGTGTTGGAGCCGAAGTGAGATTGATAACTTAGGTATATGTATGGGAATATACCTAAGTAGGGTTGTTTGATACTTCGTGATTGTATCTTTCCTTTTTTGGTTTATCCTTTGTGTATTCTAGGAGACCTTCAGGGGTCTTGGGGTCCCTACTGAGTATCGTTATACTCACCCCTGCATGGGCTATGCCCACACTTCGTTGTGTTGGTTGCAGACGACGGGCAACACTGATCGAGGTAGAGACTTATGGAGCTGGATGGTACCCGGAGGTGGACCACTTGGAGAAACGTACATAGAGTGGATAGACGAACCTAGGGTGTTGAGGAGGCCATTTGTACCCACCCTTCAGGTGGGATTTTCGGAGGATGACTCTGTAGTTTCTATTTACTTTTCTGCAGTTGTACTTTACTGTTGGTCTTGTATTTCCGGCCCCTTTCCTTTCAACACTTACTTTTGTATACAGTTTACTTAGTGTTTATTACCAGTTTTTGCCTCTACTGCTTGTGTTCAGACTGTGTGTGTGTTAGGGGTTAAAAGGAAATGCCTTCTTTTTTATCAGGTTTATGCATTTGGTGTTATTCTCCAGCCCCTGGCCTATGGAAGGCGGGCTTGGGATAGTCACAGCACAGGCCCTGAGGACGGGTCGTGACAAATTGGTATCTGAGGAGTCGGTTCTACCGCAGAACATGGATTCTGATTCATTTAACGGCAATAGTGTTAAGTGTTTTTTGGTGTGGTTATCAGTTTAGGGAAACAAGTGTTGGTGCGGCAGCCGACATATCAATAAACTAGGACTCTGAATTTTGATTTTTGACTCAGTGCACGAAAACACTGATTGCGTGTGTGTTTCCTTTGAAAATGTTTTCTTTGTGGTTACTTTGTTTCAGATCGCCAGGTATATTGTTTTAACTGTGGTGCACTTGTATCTTTTCAGAATGGCCCCACGAAGGTAGCCAGCTAGGGTTCTGAGTTACGTACGTGATGGTAGCCCACCGAGTGATGAGGCCTCAGTGCAGGGCCCCATTATAGCGGAGGTACCAATGGTACCACTACCCGCTGGGCCACCGATACCACCTACCCCAGCAGCAGAGAGTGCACGCCGCTAGAGTGCGTTTCACGAGTTCCATCAACAGAGGCCGCCCAGGTTATAGGGAGAGATAGACCCACAGGCAGTTGAGGATTGGCTCGAGGCTGTTGTGAGAGTTTTCAGATTGGTAAGGACACCAACCGACCTTATGGTGATCCCGGTCGTGAGTCTTCTGCATGCCGCAACAGGTAGATGGTAGAGCCTGATGCTCCAGGTTCATGAAGATGCATCTTTACTCTAGACATACTTCAAGAGTCTCTTACACTCAGAGTTTGTTCCATCCACCCTTCGTGTGGTGAGGATTCAGAAGTTACTACATCTGCAGTAGGGAAACCTGACAGTAGCTCAGTACTCAACGAGGTTCACGGACCTCTCACGCTACTCCACGGATATGGTACGAGACATGTTCTTCAGGGCCCGGACCTTTGAGCAGGGACTCAAGCATGAGATCAGGGCTACAACGATTCCCCTCAGCATCCCAATGTAGGCGGGGGTGATAGAGCGAGCCCTTCTAGTGGAGAGTTTTCTCGCTGAGCAGTCACCAAGGGCGAGACCTTTGGCAGGATGACACGTAGCGGAGTCTTCTGCAGCTGTCAATAGACAGTTGACGCAGAGGTCAAATCAGACCAGGCCATCAGGTGGGTGACCTCATGATATAGGTTCGGTTGTGCGAGGCACACGAAACAGAGCCAGCCTTACGAGGAGTAAGCAGTGCTATGCATGTAGTGGGCTGGGCCACATGGCTCGTGACTTCCCGACCCACCATGCAGACAAACATTAGATAGTAGAGGGACCTCCCAGGCAGAGGTAGAGGTTCGACCGTGGTGGTCCATCAGGAGCAGGCGGACAAGGCAGATAGTTGGCCGAGCAGCAGGTGGTGGACGACATTTCGAGGCTCTACCACCACCACTAGGAGGTCCACCCCGACCACAGGGAGCTGGTGGATAGAGGTGGGCTCAGCTCCAGGCAGTCGAGGCCTATGACCACGGCGCACCTGAGATGATCCGTGATACTATCTTTGTGTAATCCACCCTTGCTGCAGTACTTATAGACACAGGAGTGAGTTATTATTTTATTTCCAATGCCCTTGTTCGGAGCTCATAGATTCTGATGGAGTTGTTGGCTTGATCCTTATGGTTAAAGACTCATATGGGAGTAGACTCGATGATTATGCACTGGTGCCGGCAGTTTGAACTTACTCTAGGAGGCGAGAGCTTTAGCTAGGATCTTCTTGTAGCAGCGTCGAGGCCTTACGACGTCATCTTGGGTATGGACTGGTTATCCACAGTTCATGCTCAGATTGACTTTATTAGGAACAAAGTGTGGTGTATCCGCACAGATGGGACCAGGTTCACCTTCACTGGAAAGAATGGAGCCTTTGCAGTGCATGATGGACTTACACAGAGGAGGGGGCAGCCGATCACACATCAGTTGGCTAGTCTCATCCTCAGAGCAGTTTATGTGCGGAGTCCGAATTTTCTTGTTGTGGTGGATCAGTATGCAGATGTTTTTCCTGACAACGTTCTAGTACTACCTACTCGCAGAGAGGTAGACATCTACATCAATCTGTACCTCGGGATAGCACCGATATCTACTCCAGCATATCGGATGGATCCCACCGAGCTTCGTGATGTGCGGGTACAGCTGGAGAACTTGCAGGGAAAGTGATTTATCCGACCCAATGTTTCACCCTAGGAATCTCCTATTTTTTCTCCAAAAATGAGGATGGGAGCTTGAGACTGTGTGTCGACTACCGTTTCCTGAATCAGATGACCGGGAAGAACAAGTACCCACTGCAAAGGATTGAAGACCTCTTTGATCAGCTCAAGGGATCATGATGGTTCTCGAAGATAGACCTCGGGTCAGGCTATCACCAGCTCAGAGTTCGAGATGAGGATGTGCAGAAGACGACCTTCAGGTGTCGGTATGGCCACGATGAGTTCTTGGTTATGCCCTTCGGCGTAACCAATGCTCCAGCAGTATTCATGAGTCTGATAAACAGGATCTTCCAGCCTTACCTCGATATATTTTTCATATTCTTCATTGATGACATACTTATTTACTCGACTACTGAGGAGAATCATGCCTACCATTTGTGGGTAGTACTTGACACACTCTGAGAGCACCAGATTTATGGTAAGCTCTCGAAGTGTCAGTTCTGGATTCGAGAGGTTCACTTCTTGGAACATGTCATCTCGGAGTTTGGAGTTATAGTGGACCCAGTGAAGATCAAGGTAGTAATTTCTTGGGAGCCACCCAGTAGTGTTATGGAGGTATGGAGTTTCCTGGGTCTGGATGGATACTATTGGAGATTTGTGACATACTTCTCCAGAGTTGCAGCACCGCTTTCAGCTTTGAAAAAGAAGGTGAAACCCTTCGTGTGGTCAGAGAGATTCCAGCAGAGCATTCAGGAGTTGAGGCAGAGGTTGACTAGTGCGCCCATCTTGAGGATACTTGAGGAGGGAGTTGGGTACATAGTTTACTGCGACACATCAAGGACCGGACTCGGGTGTGTTCTGATGCCAGAGCGAGCAGTGAAGGCCTATGGTACACGGCAGTTGAGACAGCACGAGAAGAACTACGCTACCCATGACCCGGAGTTAGTAGCAGTGGTCTTCGACTTGAAGATGTGGCGGCACTATCTTATGGGTGAGCGTTTTATAGTATACTTTGACTATCAGAGTCTTAGGTACATATTCTCGCAGAAGGACCTAAACCTGAGGCAACAGTGATGGCTCGAGTTCCTCTAGGACTATGACTTCGAGATAGCCTATACTCCTGGGAAGGGGGAGGTTGTAGCATATGATCTCAATAGGAGATCTGGCATTCAGCTGCTAGGAGAGGTGACAGAGGAGCTGACCGCGTTGAAGATATCCTTTGTGGATAGAGATGGAGCAGCCTTTCTACAGCCTCTCATAGTCACTCCTACACTACTTCAGCGGGTCAGGGAGGCACAATGTGGGGATGTTGACTGTGAGACGCGACGTGCTCAGATATCCTTAGGGCAGGCACCTGATGGGTTTTCTGAAGGCGAGGAGCACATCATTCTCTTCAAAGGACGTACCATTGTACCAGTTGCATTACAGGAGGAAGTGATGAGGGAGTTTCACACTTCGCATCTAGCAGTACATCCAGGAGTAGCGAAGATGTATCATGACCTCAGACGACAACACTAGTTGCCGGGTATAAAGAAGGCGGTAATGGAGTTTGAATCACGATGCCTCACTTATCAGTAGGTGAAGGCGGAGCACCAGGTACCAGCAGGCTTGGTACAACCCTTAGAGGTTCTAGAGTAGAAGTGGGGCGAAATATCCATGGATTTCGTGATGGGGATTCCACGTACATCCAGAGGACACGACTCTATCTGGGTGATTGTCGATCGAATCACCAAGTCGGCCCACTTCCTACCAATCAGAGAGCAGGGATAAGTAGAGAGCTTGGGACGCCTCTATGTTCATGAGATCTACGGCTTCATGGTCTTCCATCAACTATCGTCTCCGATCGAGATGCTCGTTTCACTTCTCGGCTATGGAAGGGGTTATAGGAGGCTTTTGTCATGCATCTTCGCTTGAGCACCACCTTCCACCCTCAGACGTATGGTCAGACTGAGAGGACCATTCAGACTCTTGAGGACATGCTCCATGCATGTGTCCTTGACTTTGGTCACAGCTGGGAGGATCACTTACCCTTGGTAGAGTTTGCATACAAAAACAGCTACCACTCCACCATTGGGATGGCACCTTATGAGGAACTGTATGGGCGACCTTGCGGATCACTTCTGTGATGTAATGACCCAGGGGAGTCAGCACTTGTAGGACCAAAGATGGTGAAAGCGACGACGAAGAAGGTGCAGATCATCCAAGAGCAGATGAAGACTGCACAGAGTAGATAGAAGTCCTATGATGATAGGAGATAGAGACCACTGGAATTTGAGGATGGACACCACATCTTCCTATCGATCTCACCTAGATGGTGTCTACAGAGATTTGGCCGAGGCGGAAAGTTATCTCAGTGATTCATCGGACCTTTCCAAGTCCTCAACAGAGTAGGCAAGGTGGCTTACCTTTTGGCCCTTTCACCTCAGTTGCATCAGGTGCATGACATATTCCACGTATCTTAGCTAAGGAGATACGTGCATGACATGTCCCACATAATCAACCATGGGGAGCTAGATATCGATGACGGAGCAACTTTCACGGAGGTCCCGGTGGAGATTGAGGATCAACAGGAGCGGGTCCTGCATGGACGATCGATTCCTCTAGTGCGCATTTGCTGGCAGCACGAGAACCTCCAAGAGAGCACATGGGAGTGGGAGGCCCAGATGCGTGCTCAGTACCCCCATTTGTTTCCCTAGTGTGTATTGTAGCTTTATGGGGACGTAAATCCATGAGGTGGGGGTAATGTAAAGACCCCGAAATTTCATGGAATTTTTTTTTCTTAAAATTCTTTGGAATTTTATGAGTCCGCAATTTCTGACGGTGCCTGATTACGAGGCCCGGTGTACCTGAAATCAATTTCTGAAGTTTTGTTTAGGTACGTTCAGTAAACGTACCTGCGGGTTTTTCTATCTTTTGAACCGGTGCACGGAATTGAAATATGAGGGCACCGATAAACTCACAGTGCTGGTATTATCCTAAGGGAACCTTTACCTTAGTTGTTTTTGGTCAGGAGGAGAAGTTAATTTTTGAGGTTACTACTTATAATTAAAAATTTAAATAAAAATGTGTGATAAGACATTTTTATTTAGTTGGCGGTTTTTATCTCCAAAGGGAGGTTGGTGGTGGGGCCCACCCCCACATAACCTCTCATGAGAAGATAATGTGTGTTGGGGCCCACACAAACACTAACCCTTTTAACTCCCTTGAAACCCCCCTTAACTCCTTAAACCCCACTTTTAACTTTTTAACTTCCACATAATGGTGGAGGCTCTCCACCTCCCTCCATTAATTGTGACAACCCCATCAATTTAATTAATTAAGCTCCCTTAATTAATGGGTTAATTTTAATTGATTTTAAATTCTTGGAATTATTAAATTGGGAAGCCTTTTATTTTATTTTCGTTGGCAAATATTCTATTGGGGGGGATCTAGAGAATTAGAAGAAAAGTGTTCCTCTCCACGAAGAACATCTTCAACGAAGAACGACACCTTCCTCTCGATGAAGAACGTTCTCTCCACTTCTTCAACCGGGGAAAGAACGTGAGGCGACGCCCATGAGGAATGCCCGTCTTCCTTATTCTTTCTCCACGTCAAGGGAGAAGATGGCATCCTCTAAGAGCACCACCAACGACTACGTCATTCCCTTCGACATTGACGGGACAACAACTGTTTTCCGCGATGCTCATCTTCCACGACTCGTCGACGTGCAACATTCCTGAAATCGAGGTAGGTGTTTTGTATAATTTTAAATGAATAAAATTATATCTCGTTCTTGATGAATTCTTAGTCTGTCTTCGGCCATTTGATATCACCTAACACAGAGGGTGTGGACTGAACGAACACGTCCCGATTACACTTCGTTGGTTCGTGATTATTTTGGCAATGGCGACCGAAGACGACGGCGACCGGAGGCGGCGGCGACTAGAGGAGGTGGCGACCAGAAGCGGCGGTCGCGCACCATCCGCATGGGAAAAACTGCGGGCTGCTCGATTTGAAGAACCGGCCCGCTACTGCCGGCCGGGCTGGTGAACCGCGACACCCACAGGTGCCGCGCGGAGGAGGTGCGGCCTGCATCTGGGGGCCGCTTTCTAGACGAACTAGCCGGCTACGGCCAACCGAGTAGAATACCGCGGCACCACGCACTGCGGAGGAACCATGTCCCACACTGGGCGGGCTAGTTCGGGAGGAAAACCGGTTGGCCGCCTGCCGGTTGGGTTGAAGGAAGTCGCGACACCCAAAGGTTACATGTGGGAGGAAAGTAGCCCGCTGTATGGTCCTCTCACACCAGAGAAAACTAGACGGATTTGGACAGCTGGGCAGGAGAGGCGGCACCGCTCGGTGCTTCCATTATAGGAAACAAGGAGCCCATCCCCCCCCCCCCCCCCCGCTCCGCTCGGCCAGCTGGCCGAGCCGCGGCCTGCCGCGCGGGCCGAGCCGCCCTCACACGGGCCGAACCACCCTCGCATGGGCCGGGTCGTTCACGTGGGTTGAGCCATAGCTGCCAGGCTGGGCCGCGCCCCACTGGGTTGGGCCAACCCCCATCCGGGTCAGACCTTCCAAACCGGGTCGGGCCGACACGCTAGCCCACTGGGCTTGACGGGCACAACCCGTTTCGCTTAAACGCTAATATCTTCAAGACCGCACGTTTGATCGATGCGCCGTATGCATCACGGGGATCCTCTCAATGAGACGGTCCTTTTGATATACGCTAAGTGATTTTTGGACAACTTTGGAAAATGGTCGGGTTTGGAACGAGCGTAAATCCAACTGGGCCCCTGGAACAGAAAAGCCAATAACTCTCAGACTGGGCGTCCGATTGACACACCATCTGTCACGTTGGGTTTATTTTGATGAGATGGAACTTTGGGATACATCAACTCTAGACTTAGTGATAGTTGATGTATCTAACCCTTTGATAAAGGTGCGGAACCTCCCGAAATCGAGCGTGATGTGTGTGGGAACCCTAGAACTGGTTTCGACTGCGACGTCTACCATAGTGGGATCCTCCGTGGGTTCGACGACGATGAATAATGTACTGGGATCCTCTGTGGGTTCGATGATGATGGTAATTGTACTGGGATCCTCCGTGGGTTCGATAGTGATGACTATTGTTCTTGTATCCTGTGTGGGTCTGGTAGTTTGACCTTTGTACTTGTATCCTGTGTGGGTCTGACAGAGTAGCTGGTCTTGTATCCTGTGTGGGTCTGACAGCTTAGCTGGTCTTGTATCCTGTGTGGGTCTGATAGCTTAGATGAATTAGTGACTACATATGATCATCTCAATCACTATACAGAAGATGTATACCTGTGTGAGTTGAGTCTTGACTTTACTTCCTGTATGGACTGGGTTGTGCTTGGGCTCAAGTGTTAGAGTCGAACTGAGATTCATAACTTAGGTATATGTATGGGTATATACCTAAGTAGGGTTGTTGGATACTTCGTGATTGTATCTTTACTTTTTTGGTTTATCCTTCATGGATTCTGGGAGACCTTTGGGGTCTTGGGGTCCCTATTGGGTATCGTTATACTCACCCATGCACGGGCTATGCCCGCACTTCATTGTGTTGATTGTAGACGACAGGAAGCACTGATCGAGGAAGAGACTTGTGGAGCTGGACAGTACCCAGAGGTGGACCACTTGGAAAAATTTACACGGAGTGGACGGATGGACCTGGGGTGCTGAGGAGGCCATCTTTACCCACCCTTTAGGTGGCATTTCCAGAGGATGACTCTGTAGTTGCTTTTTACTTTTCTGTAGTTGTACTTTACTGTTGGGCTTGTATTTCCGACCCCTTTCCTTTCATCACTTACTTTTGTATACAGTTTACTTAGTGTTTATTACCAGTTTTTGCCTCTACTACTTGTGTTCATACTGTATGTGTGTGTTACAGGTTAAAAGGAAATACCTTCCCTTTTATCGGGTTTACAACTTTGGTTCTAGTTGCCAGCCCCTAGCCTATGGATGGTGGGCTTAGGGTAGTCACGGCACGGGCCCCGAGGACGGTTCGTGACAATTTCACCTAAAACAATAAACTAAAATATTGGAAATAAATATAGGAACCCAAAAATAAATAAATAAAACAACTAGAAATCATTTATCCATAAACTAAAAATACAACCAAGATGAACAACAAACCAAACCAAACTTGACAATAACTAAAACTCTGTGTGACCACTTGGATCACTCTCCAATATTGAACCCAAAATCACCCAAGGAGATCAACCAAGATGGAACCTATAACATAAGCTAAAAACAAGAAGAGGTGTAGTTGTGTGTATTAAAACTCGGTAGGTGTGCCCAAAAAATCTATTCTCAATGAATTTCCTATAATAAAAAAGAAACATCAATTCTAGGTTTTAGATAATATATATATATATATAAACATAGGGTTTTTCACACATTTTTGCTTTAAAAAAATGGTCAATTTCCATTTTCATTTAAAACCAAATTCTTTTAAAAGATGGTAGATTTAGTATTTTAAAGGAAAATAGAAACAGAAGAATGAATAATATTTTAATTAAAAAAAATAGAGAGTGTAAAACATTATAAAAACATTTTCACTAAAAATTTGAAAACAAACACATCACATTAAACAAATAATTTCACCATAAAAGAGAGAATAATCAATGATCATATAACAAGGGAAATGGAATATATCATGTATGATTAACCAACCAAAAAATGCATCTCAATCATCCACCTCAGAAAAATAAGTGCCAAAGAACACTAGAAAACCTAGGACATCATTGGAGAATCTAGAACATACTAACACCTGACTCATCCCATAAGTATGCATCACCCAATGGCATCAATTTTCCCACATACTCGGTCTTACCCTACGTAGCCTAACCTAGGGACACAATCCTAAAGTATAGAAAGGTCCATACTAGGGTCTAGTAGCTATAGAGGAACCTTAATCTAGTGAAGAAACTATTATCCAAAAATATTCTAGCTATGGTAGGTTACCATTTCCAGACGAAATTTTGTATGAACCAACCAATTCCAATCAAGCAACCAATCACATGCTCATGCGTAACACATAAGCAACACACACAAGAGTCACTTCTAAGTCACTCCATGGAACAATCCATTTCCTTTCAACCATTTTTTCAGAAGGGAGTCCCACACCAAGGACATCCCATACTTATCAATATAACCAAGGTAATAATGTCATCCAATTATATTTTTTAAGAGAACCAATTTTTATAAAAGTTCCAAAAAAACCTCAAGCACTCTTTGAGAAACCACCGACATCCTAAAAGGAATCCAACACATCATTTTAAAATCCAAAACCACTTGGAAATTCATTTAAAAAACTCTAACCACCATTTTAGAATCCAAATACATTTAAAAATACAAATCCACACTTTAGTAACCATGAATTGTGTATAAAAAACATACAGGCATTTTGACAAGCACTTGGCATGCATAGCATAACAAAAAAAATATACACTTAGAAACAAGAAGGAAATCACATCATTTCTTATCAAATAATTATTCTAAAAATCATACATCACTATTTATCATTAAAGAGAGGTTTTAAGGACATGAAATCAATATATTATTAAATTAAGAGGCTAAATGCAAAAGGGTCCTGACTCAAACACATAGTGATTCAACAACAGGAACTTGAATCAACTCCAAAAATGCTCAAAGAAGAAAGAGAGTCCAAAATAAACCTTAAAAAAATAAAAAACCTAATTTAAACTCAAATAAACATGAAACCTAGACCAAAAATAAAAATATAGAAGAATAAATTAATATAAAATGTAATAAGAAGTAATGTTAATAAGAAATTAAAATATTACCTTCCCCTAAAAATGAATAAATCGCATTATTTCACACTTGGAATAGGATGTGAGGGTTGGAGGGTAAGGGAGAAGGCTCCCTAGTGTCACCTGATCCAATAGAGTGGAATAGAGGGAATTTAGGGTTAAATTTTTAAGAGGTTATAATGGTTATTTAACATTTTTAAGATACCTAGGAACTGTTCAAGGTTACACCACATAGTTTCCCAAATTGTGTGTCAATTGGTCACCCCTTCACTAGACACACTACAAACCTGCACGGTTTTTCCGCATAGTTTTGGAAACCGTGTGACATTGTTCTGTAAAAAGTTCCAGAACCATGTGCACCCCTTTCACATGGTTTTCCTAAAATTTCTCAGGTCTTTCACTCTAAACTAGAGACACACATAGACCTACACTATTTCTCATATGAGCCAAACATTTTGAACCAAACCATGTTTAGCCCATGGAACTCAAACCATGAAAATTTGAAATGAACTGAAAAGAGACTCAGCCTCAGGAGGTCTCACAGTTACCCCTTATTTGTGCACCTAAACCATGAAACAGAAGAAAATCATCCCAAAATTCTGTATTTTGATTCAAAATAATTGAAACATAGAAGAGAATCTGAAGATAAAAAGATAAACCAATATAAAATAATAAAATAAAAATAGGGTTTTGACATATTCCCTCATAAAAAGGATTTATATATTAATGATCATGAGTTAGTGTCATTTATGCATGCTCTAAAGACTTGGCACCACTACCTCTTCGTGGAGAAGTTTATAGTGAATTCTTACCAGACGAGTCTAAAGTCCATATTCACATAAAGGGATCTTCACATGAGATAGAAAAACTGGGTAACATACCTTTATAACTTTTATTTTGATATTTCATACATGCATAGAAAAGTAAATGTTGTCACATATGCCTTGAGAGATTTTTTTTTGAATTGGGTAGTGAAGGAATTAATTGGAAAAGTAGTGCTTGTGGGGCCTATTTACTAAGATTCACATGGAATAAGGGAGAGCTAATAGACAAGTTTCTATATCCTATGTCTAGGATATATCATCTATAAATGATCATATTCAACTTAGATAGGATGATAATTATGTGTTTTTGTGATTCATTCATATTCTTTATGACGAAGAAACATCGAGAGAGTGGTATCAGTATCTCAATATGGTTTTACGCTACTAAGATAGTATGGTTGTTAGAATAGAACTAATATAATAATTAATGGATAATGGACATTGATCTAACTAGTCTATGTTCTCTATACATACCAATATTTATGATGACTAGAGATATCACAACTAGTGGTTGGGAATGAGATGATCGATCAAGAATTTAGTGTCTTAGTGCCTTACCTATTAGATAATTAATGCGGAACATCATAGGGATACTACTTTGATACAAACCTTACCAATTATAATCTTTAAATGGATGATATAACTATATAATTCATGGTTGGGATACCTTACACTCATAGTGTAAAGAATGTGATATGGGTGATTATTGATTGACTCATGAAATTATCACATTTATCACTTATCAAGGAGTAAAAAAAAGGTTTATAATATTTTTCACTTATATATAAGAAATATTTTTATACTCCATAATGTTATATAAACTATTATTTCTAAAAATAACCCCTTCTTTACATCCCATTTTAGGGGTGTATTGAAGGAAATGATGGGTTCTCATTTGAAGTTGATCACATCAAATCATTAATAAATGAATGACCAAGATAAGAAACACATCCAAATTTTTAAAGACGTACTTTGGGATTGTGTTATTAAATTTAGTTGATCATGGGAGAAATATATTTCCTTAGTGAAGTTTTTATATAACAATAGTTATCAGGAATTGATCAAGATGACACTGTTTGAGGTGTTGTATAGGTGGCCTTGCAGAATGCCTCTTTATTAGGTAGAGATTAGAGTAAAATCCATATTTGGATTGAAAATCATCCAGAATATGATGGATATCATGAAATTGATCAATAAAATATTAACAATATATAATAATTTCCCAAAATCATATGTTGATTGGTGTCATCATATGATAAAATTTTAGGTAGGTAATTGGGTTTTCCTTGGGAATTCACTACGATTTGGACATAAACGTTTGTTGGGGAAGGGTAATCTATCACCTTATTATCTCAGGGTTTAGTGGTTTAAAATTTGGAGTTTTAGAGGAAAAAGTCCAAGCACATAGTTTAGGTGCACAATTAATAGTAACCATAAATTAACCATGTGATATGGATATATTTTCTACAGTGGAGATTTGAAACGTTTCAGAAAGATTTGTCTAACTGTACAAGTCTTTAAGAAAATTATGTGGAATTTTGGTTTTAGGTCCACAGTCTATCACAGTACTTTCACATATCTTTTAAAACTGTTTATACATTACCATGATACCATTTGACTTAGTTTTCAAGGTATAGTGGCTATTTCATAGTTAGCACATTGTTTTTCTAACCATGCATCCTAACCATGCGACCTAATCTGAACTTCTTAAAATATAAAATTACTTTGATGACCTTAGTAATTTTTAACTCTAATCTCATTATAATCAATCATTAACTCAAAAAAACCCCTTCTAGATGCACTGGACAACCCTCCACTTATTTCAATGGTGATCCTACATCAATTTTGTTGGATTCTTTTAAGGTATGTTTGGATTTCATATTAATCTCTTCTCTTTTATCTATATCTCCGCTTGATATCTCTACCCCTTGTCTCATTAAAACCCTAACGGGTGATGATTTTAAAATACATAGGGTTTTATGGTGGAATTGATAGTGATTATATTGGATCTTGTTTTATAAGGACCTGATCTATTCATTTACCACTTCCAATATTGAAGATGACATCATTATCCCCATTAGTGAGGTAGGTGTCTCTATCATATGGTGTGTTCCATCACATTCTTGTGTTCTTATTATTATATCCTTTGGTTGTGATTTAAGAAATGTAATGGTTCATATTAATGAGTTATGAACTTGATATTTGGTGGAAATGGAAAGTGTTTTCAAGATGGATTTAATTTGAAAACAATAATTTATGCACATGATGTTTCTGATAAAATGACTCAAATATAGTTTTAAAATGGAAATTATTTTTCAAGTATGGAAGTGGTGTGGTGTCTCTATAGAAAATATTTTATGAAATATGGTCATGGTTTTCTTGAAATATAATTATGATATATAGAACATTGGTAGACTTTGGGGTATAGAAAAAAACTAAATCCATGTAATCATTAGTGGAGTAAGCTATCACTAGGTACAATTCCTCTTATAAAATTATTTCTAGTGGGTATCCCTAAAAAGGGAATTAGGTTTCTATAATTTAAGATTATCTTATGATATCTTGTATTCCTTTGTGTTTCTTAGTTGTATATATCCTCATTTTGTGGATTTACCTTTTGTGCATTGTAGATACATTACATGCATGTTTATTAGATATGTCTATTTTTCCACATGATATGGATATTGATGCATGATAACCTAGTTTATTCATATTATTTTTCCTCATGGATATATGTCATGTTATATTGTTTTTATTATTATAATATGGAAGTTTTTTAAAAATAAAATCATCGAATGACTTTATTTGGAAAATTATTTCTTTTTAAGAAATTAAAATCTATTTTATAGAAGAACACAAATATTTATGTGGATAAAAAATTTATATATTATTTAATGGTATACTATTATGTTTTATTGTTCACGCCCTAATTTTTCATTTGGTTATTTGTAGAATTGGTTTTTAATACATAGGTAAAGGGAAGAGAATCATGTATAGGACGAATCTCCAAGTTCATGTTTGCTTTTAGTGGGTTGGGATGGTGGTGACATATGATCATGTGGAGATGGATCCATGGGGTGATTCAGGTTCCATGTTGATGATATTTTAGTTTTTTCATCTAAACCTAGTTATCTATTTGTTGGTTGTTACCTTTATGGTTTGAATATTTGACATATGATGTATTGTGGATTTTTGTTTAAATACTCTGATTATTTATCGTTTATCATATATTTGTTGAGGGTGAATTTATTCCTATGTTTCTTTGTATGAAACTTAGTGATTTTTTCCAGCATGCAGTTTTTGGGAATGTACATCGGGCCTTATGGTGGGCCAATTAGGGTGTCCTTATGATTTTACTTAGGTTGTTCTATTAAACTCTATGTCCACTAAATTCACCCTTGAACTATGCATCACCTATACAAACACAACATGTGTGAGAATGAGATATATATAGGTTTGAGTATAAAAATACCAAGTATGAAACCCCAAAAGGAAAAGTAAGGGTGAAAATACATGTTCGTAAAAAAACCTAATAATAATAGAGAAATATAATAAAAAAATATAAAATATATATACTTTAAAGATAAAGAACTAGATAATAAAGGGTTGTAATATTCATCACAAAATAGCCCCCATTGAGTTCATGACACCAAGTAAAATGGGGATATCTAATGAGTCATTTGACCTAAAACATATGAACTACCCAACTCTCATAACTTCCACATCATTTATCTATAGTCGTATTTGGGGATGTACACCTCAAAAAGATGGTATATCAGGTGAGGGTGTACTGGCCTATATAGAGGACATGTGCCTCAATAAAGGAAGGTTTTATCAATCGAGGGGATTATCTACTCCATATATGGAGGACCATAACCCTACTACATAAAAGGATTACTTACTCTATCAGTATTACATGGGACCTTCACCTTTTCTACATCAAGGGATGTTAAACCCGTGCCTAAAATTCAGAAATTGGAGTACATGATCCTAGAATTTGTGTGGATTTTACAACTCCATTAAGTATATAGTGTACTTTTTCTATGGTTTTAGTAGTTATCTAAAAATTACTAACTTCATTACAACTCTGAATCTCTCACCAGAATTTTTTTCTTTATCTTTATTGAGATAAGATTCCCAAAATTTATGAAATGACTTATGAGAAGTCTTTAATGACCAAGAGGGTTATTTAATCATTATGTATGTAGGTAAATACTTATAATAGAATTTTTTTACAATTCTGACACCCACGTAAATGAAAAATATAAAATAATACATATTATATTGAATATACTATGCCAGAAAAGACATGTGACCCTCAAAAAGTAGTCGGGCATGTATTATCATCACCCTTACATATGGGTTTTACCTACATGGCTTACCCATGGGGAGGCACATAGTGTGAAGGAACCATGGGTTAGTCAATCATGTATCTTGAATACATGAATTCACATCACCTAATGACAAGATGTATCCCATGAAACACATAGTGTGTGTGCATCCATGTGGATAGTCAAACATATACTTTAATACAGCCCAGGTCATGTGGTCAATCCATATATTTTGTGTGTCTTTAAAGTACACACCTTATGTGTAATGATCTGTTCCCTCTCGGTCCATTACGTTTCTAGTTTTGGTGTTGGAGGTGCTTGGATGAGGCTTAGAGTGAGCCTGGAGAAGTTTTTCTTTTAAATGTGGGAAGCAAGGTGAATATATGATGTGTAAATATTAAAAAACATGTATGTGTGGTTTACATATTGTCAAGGTAGGTTCACATGTTGTTACAAGGAGTGTATATTTTTTAGGTTAAATAATAAAAAGGTGATACATTTTTTAGTTTAAATTATACCCTAAAATTTATATGACATGTAAATGGTTTACACACTATGTAAATCTCTTGTGTAACATCTTTATAAATTATTTATCCACTTGGGTTTTTTCCAAACCCTATGCTCTCTCTCATTTCATATGGACATATTCTCCCCTTTTACGTATTTTGAGATTCCTTTCAATGGGGATTTATCTCATCCTCTTATATTTAATCTGTAGTGATTTCTACTCTCATTCTCATCTTTTTTATTCCATTATTCTTCATAGTTTCTCTATGATGGTTTGGTTTTATTGGTTTGTGTGTTTGGGATGTGTTTTGATGTATCATCTGTGTGGCCTAGGTTGATATGTGGTTTCTTGTGGTGTGGTTTTGGTTTTTGGTCATTCTTCTTCATCTTGCAGTGCACAATGATTCAGTAAAGCTTTCTTCATGTAGGAAATAACTCATTTCTATTTATTTTTAATCATGTAAAAGGGGTTTGATTTTTTTACCTATGGTTTATGGTTTTGATGACTTAAATCAAAGATAAATAATTGGTAAAAATGAAATTAAAATTGGTAAATGGGTTTGATTTGTATATTTTTATAGCTTTTTTATTATTGTGATATTGTGGATTGTATGGGCTTGATTACCTGATGAAAATTTTGGTCTTCAGGGGATTTATTTAACCTAGTTGATATGTTTTGTGACTCCTATGGTTGTTCTGGTTGTTGTGATACCACCGTAAAATGGAAATTTGTTAACAAATTATATTTGGATAATTAAATGTTTTCTTCATGATTGTGGATTGTGTGATAACACCCCTAAAATAAAGTGCAATGTGATAAATTCCCCTTTTAAATCTATAAAATGGTCTTGATGTGTTGTGATGTTTTTTCATCCTTGTGGGGTGGCGATGTGTGGTTGGGGAATGTGGGAGATTATTTTTTACGATTGGTTATGTGGTTTAATGTGGTTGATGCTAAATAATGAAAATAATGTTATGATTAATGGAATTGGTTGGAAATGTGAAATGGGGCTTGTGGCTGGTTGTGTGTTGTTGTGAATTTAGAGGTAGTGTCAAAGGTGTAAATGTTGTGAGTTGGATAGATTTTGGTTATGAACTCATATTTTGGCCTTAAGTGTTTTATATTATATATATACCTGTATTTTTCTTGTGATTTCTATATGCACCCCACCAACGTTGAGAACTATGTGTCGACATCCTCATAGTCATGTAGGGGGTGCTTTTCCTGACATCAAGTTAGGAGGATGGATAGTTGGGTACTGGATTTTTACTTCTCTCTTCTATGTGAGGTAGGTATTTCAAAAGTTGTGATGGCCATAGGTTTGTTAGTGCATTATATTGGTGTTGTGATATCCCATGTTTTTTTCAAGTGAGATTTGATATGACCATACTTGTAGGGTAGCTTCGGGTGGGGGTCATTCATGGTTGGAGGAGGGCACGAGGTTGATGTACTACATGTTCAAGATACCCTACTACATTGGTTATGGATTTGGATTTTTTTATCCCATGTGTTTTAGGGTGAGATTTGATGCGATTATTCTTGTAGGGAGGTGATCCCAAGTGTTTTTGGGTGAGGTGTTTTGTGGCCATTCTTGTGCGGCAGCAAACCCAGGTGTCTTCAGGAAAGGTATTTTGTGACTGTGCTTGTTGGGTGGTGTGTTATACATAATAAATTGGATCTCTAGGATGTATGAAGTTGGTGTTTGAGAGCGGTATACTAGTGAGAAAGTGGTGTGGGGTACCCTTATTGATATGATTTTTTATATTATATTACTTGATCTGTGTTATTTAGTAATCATGACTTAGTGAGGTTAGGTTTTGTTAGTATACCTGTATAGTTGATTTTTTGTTTTTCTATTTTCTCATAGGTTCAATTATTATGATCTTTCCATTGTTCATGAGAGACCTTGGTTTTCATATTGAGTATACATGTATACTCACCCTGCGTAAATAAAATATTTTTAGGATTATAGGAGGATTATATGGATCGTTATAAACATTACTAGCTTAGAACTTCGGATATCCACTATGTCACTATTTCTGACACTTTCATTGGGTCATGTCGCCCGAGCACGTTTGACATTAACTTGGATTCTAATTGTACCCTGCATTCCACTTTCCAAAGCTGGAAGACATTCATCACCTCTTCAATGATGTCTGCTCCTTGATCAAAATGGGATGATGTGAAGTCAGTCTCTCCTTCCAATTATTCCTCCTTGTAAATCGTCGCCTATACTGAGTTTCCCTTAAAGATTAAGGAATCATTCGTTAAACCCTTTCTAGTGTCATCTCTTTGTGGATGCTGATTAATTATGTTGCTTCTGTCCAGAAATTCCAAAGGGTTAAGTCAGGGAAGAAACCTTCAGTTAGGGAAGTAGTCACATTAGGCATAGATGGAATTTCTGGATGCTGGAACCTTGGTACACTATAATTCTTCCTTATTATAGGAATTATTGAGGGAACGAAAGCCTGAGGCATCCCATGTCAAATGTGGGGAATCTTATTCCATAGGAATGTCTCCGATGTTTTCCTTAGCTTTAGATGTTTAACATAGGGTATGCCACAATTTTAACATATATCATAGATGGATCAGAATGATCAGAACACTAACAAGAGTGGTTTTGATAGATATGTCCCTTGGAGGGAGCACCTGGAAGGTTTACTATGTGGATGGGTCAAAACTATTATGAGGACGAACCCTGGATGTCATGTCCCAAAAAAGAAAAGGTTTCACACCATAAATGTTTATCAGAACACCAGAAAGGGATGAATCAGAGAAGGTGGGTCTGGAAAAAGGGTACACCAAGGTTTACCATTGTCTATGATTTAACCTCAGGGAGGATTACTATGTACCATGTGTGGAAGAAAAGGATAAAAACCCACATAGTTCTAAGTCGTGATTCAGGGATTACACATATATAGCGGAACAGGTTCTGAATATAGAAATGGGGTGAATGGGGATTATGCAAGGTTAGCTGCCCAGGTGAATGGTGTCATCCCACTGAAACATGGTGGCTTGAGTAATAATCTGTATGGATGTGGATAAAGTGTCTAACGATGAGGGTGGTTGAGGTGGAACCAATGTGAAGATGATGGTGTTGGTCTTGAACCTCGATAATTTTCCTACATACCCCACATTGGAGGTGGGGATCAAAGTCTATATAGTTCATGGATGGGGCATATAATCGAGGTGTATAGAAAGGACAACGACCCTGAGAAATGTTGTGGATTACGCATGGTTAGCGGCCCATCTCAAGAGTGAAACTCTGGCTTGGAGGAGTATGGTCATATGGGGCTTATGCATGGTTAGCTTCCCATGGAGATCAGAACACAACAAAGAGGTGGATCTGAGAGATGGATCCCAAAATGGGAAGGTATTGCATCTGAAGTGTCACGAACCAAGCTGGGTCGCCATCCAACTCGACGCCTAACCTGGTCCGCGGTAATACCTGAGGGGCATTTCTGATCCCCATGGGCTAGCACAAATGCCTGGGTATCAAAAATAAAACCTGGGAACAATTTACCTAAATTAAACATATTAAAATGACCAAAAAAATAAAAATTCAGATCTGATAAATTCAATCAAACATGCCCTTAAATGTTTTTTAAATTTAATGATACACAATGTTAGACAAAACCACAATGTACTACAACAGAGGAAAATCTATAACAAACCTCCATGCAACAAGAGAGGTGCAACATCCACAAGATACCAACAAGGACATGCATGAGAATGCCAGTAATGACTCGAACCACCATCGTTATACACGATGCATCAACCTAGGATACACAAGAAACAGAATCTATGTACACTCAAAGGTGTATGTAGGGTGTGAGCCAAGGGCCCAATAGGATACAACCATACAAATAGATTCCATGCCACAACATCAAAAAGATAATTTAACATGTTTATTCACATCCATACTTTTAAAACACTTTTAAGGAAAACATTTATAAACTGAAATTTAAAAATTAACACTTGAAGAAAATCCATTTCACAAATACTATTTTAGATCTGAAAATAAATTTTATTAAGACAACACACACACCTGAGTGGTCCTCTGTATGCCGACGGAAGGCACCATTTCATGAATAGCATAACAACATGGGTAAATCCCCTAAGGGTCATCTAGATTATGTGGGTCCCTAAAACCTCATACCTCAGTGAAAATTAACCATAACAAATATCCATTCTCTTGCACGATCCACTAGTAGGGAGAATACCCATAACCTATTGGTCCCAAATCATCTACAATATAGTTTTTTTAGTGTTGTCACGTCAAACTTGCTAAGTGGACCGTGGTCAAAACCCCTTCATTCACAAGCATACTAGTTCTGGTCCTCCCACCTAGATACCCAAGGTTTCCCTTGTGCTCCAACAAGTTCCAAATGTTACAAAATACCAATTTTATTTAAAACTACTATTTACACTCATAATTTACACTTTGAAATAATTTGGACACCAATGCTTTCTTCAAACACCATTTGTAGTACTTAAAAATTCAATAAACCATTTGCGAAATTAAAAAACATTTTTCACCATTAAATAAGAACCTGGAAAATTAATCTGGGCTTTAACCCAAACCACCCGATGCCAAGAAAATTAATAAATAATTGGTCTAAAAATGGTAGGTGTGGAAATTCTCCCCACCATAGAGCTTTCTATCCCCATAAAGCCATAACTAAGATTGAACCCTGAAGCAGAACTTGATACCCCCTTAAGATTCAAAAAGGATCTCTATGAAAAACAATTGAAAAGAAGCACACACACCATGCTTAGAGAAAGTTTCTTAAATGACAACCTCAAAAGACTCGTAAAAGAATTTTCACTATGTGCCACCTACCCTAAATAGTTAGGAAACATTCAATCGATTAATCAAGGAAAGGAACTCTCACACCCACAGAAACCAACCCCACAAACTGAAACACCTCAAGCATCGTAGAATGAAAACCACGCCGTTTGACTGGAATGAACAAACAATATCAAACCACATCCAAAGAACACTCTTATCACTTACCACCAATCTATATTTCGGAATATAACCAAAATTCCAACATGGGGAAAGCCCGAAGGGGCTCCCCACTATTATAAACTTACCAATAACCAAGATGAAACTAGAAAACTTGCACGAGGAGGCCCGAGCGGACTCCCCGCCATTATGAAAAAGGCCAACACCAACTCATTCCAAAGACACTTGTGTGAGACCCATTGTGGGTCTCCCCACCATTAGAACTAACATAAGGTACAAAATTTGAAAATTTTCTGGTGGTGACAAAACAGCCCACCACAAGGGGTGGGGAGGGTGGGGCCTGACCACCGGGGCGTCAAAACCATGGCCTAAGACCAACCAGCATCTCCACATCCCTGTATGATCACTATTCAAATTTAATACTAATTTACCTAACATACCCGATAAGAAACACTAAAATCAATTACACCTAGTAGGATTCAACCACCAAGAATATAAGGTATGAAACAACCACGCTTCCTCGTAGCTACAGAAAACCTCACGCACCCAAACGGGTCATTCGGAATGGAACAACTATAGGAAAAAATATAAACTCCATTATCCTTCAATACTGATGATAAAAATAAGGTTGGGTTCCCATACACTCTTAGGGTTCTTGACCACATTCCATCTTCACTCTGATGCCTATAGCTGGAGCCCTGATGTTTGAAGCATATCCTACCTTGCAGTCTATCATCAAAGACTTCCAAACGAAGATTCTCCTTTTCCTGGTGTCGTAAGTAACCACACTACAATCAAGACAACCCCATCAGACACAACACACTCTGACACCCCTCTACTCCATCACAGCACATCCACCAAAACAGGGGTTTAGATGATGTGCATGAATCACCTCTTCACCTTATCCAAGTAAATTAAGAAGGAAAGATGCATGACAAACACTCCCCTTTTAACAAAAAAAATTAGAACTCTAAGATTAGGACACACTCCCATGAAAACAGGGATTCTCGAAGGACTCTACGAAATACACCTTTTCTTTTCAAAGAGAACTCACACTGTAAGATTTCACCAAGAATTATCCTCACGACCGATGAAAACACTACCATCCTTTCAATACATCAATCAGCACTAATAATTATTAACCACCTTCACCCTTACCCGCTGGAATTCCTTTCACCGTTTCCATGGGGGACCTTCAGACTCAATGGTGTAAAACTTCATACCCAATGACTCAGACAAATAATGGAGATCAAAACTACCTTCAACTCCCCTCACATCTATCATCCCACTTTGAGAGGATCCACTTAACTGAAAATGAGAAAGGGGCAGACTAATCATTGTCACCCAAAAAGAGAGAGTTCTTTCTTTAATAAACTGTAGGGTCATCCAATGGAGAATTACCCATGGCCGCACTTCAATCACATGCTAATGCTTTATGGGGGCATGAACTAGACAAGATAGAAAACCATGGACCTAATAAAACTAGTCTAATGACCAAGGAATACTAAAAATGAACACTAAACATGAAAAGGGAACCACCGCATGGGGCTTCTCGAAGCAATTTTCAAAAGAAACCATTGACCACACGCTTTCTCACCAACATACAAATAAGAATTCAAACTCAAGACACAAATCCATTAAAAAGGATTCTCAGCTCAAAATGCCTCATATCCAACATTTCCAAAATATAATGACACACCACACAACCACCAATTATTACAACACCAAATCATTTTTACTTAAAAACCATATTTCCACGAATCCAAAACAAATAGATGAGGGATGATGTAAGAGGAGACTAGTGTCGGTGGGTGAATGAGACATATTGTTGGTGGCCATACGCCAATCACACCATTGGCACAAAGATTATTCTAAGATAGCGTCCCTGGATCCACATGGATTGACAAACCCTACGAGCTCACTGGGACCACTAACCTTACTCCCTTTTAATTTCCCATAAAAAAGATTAATCACAAGGACCAATGGCACAGAAAAACCTCAACTTACCCTAGTAGCTCGAGTCTCTCCATGAGCTGTGTGGGCCTGAAACCTTGCTCGTAGCTAGAACATCGAGTTCTCACACCCTTAACTTTTGTCTACCCTGACTCCATCCCAAAGGAACATGAACCAAGATATAAAACCTACCCTATGATACCATTTTTTCACGAACCAAGCCGGGTCTCCATCTGACCCAGTGCTCGACCCGGTCTATGATAAGATCCGAGGGGCGTTCCTGATCTCCACGGGCTAGCACAAGTGCCTGGGTATCAAAAATAAAACCTAGGAATGTTTTACCTGAATTAAACATATTAAAATGACGAACAAAAACTAAAAATTCAGATCTGATAAATTCAGTCAAACATGCCCTTAACAACATTCAAATTTAATGATTTACAATGTTAGACAAAACCACAATGTACTATGACAGAGGAGTAACAAAAATCTATAACAAACCTCTACACAACAAGAGAGGTGAAACATCCACAAGATACCAACAAGGACCTGCATGAGAAGGCCACTAACTACTTGAACCACCATTGTTGAGCACGATGCCATGACCTGGGATACACAAGAAACAGAATCTACATACACCCCAAGGTGTATGTAGGGTGTGATCCAAGGTCCCAATAGGATACCACCATACAAAAAGATTCTGTTCCACAACATTAAAAAGATAATTTAACATGTTTCTTCAAATTCATTCTTTTAAAACACTTTTAAGGAAAACATTTACAAACTGAAATTTAAAAATGAACACTTGAAGATAAACCATTTCACAAATACTATTTTAGAGTGAAAAATAAAAAGTACAAAGAGCACGCACACACCCGATTGGTCCTCTATATGCTGACGGAAGGCACCATGTCATGAATAGCAGAGCACCATGGGTAAATCTATTAAGGGTCACCTAGATCATATGGATCCCTAGAACCTCGTACCTTGATGAAAAGTAACCATAAAAAATATCTATTCTCGTGCACGAGCCACTAGTAGGGAGAATACCCATAACCTAGTGGTCCCCAATCATCTCAAATATAGTTTTTTTAGTGTTTTCATTTCAAACTTACTAATTTAACCATGGTCAAAACCCATCCATTATCCAGCGTACTAGTTCCTGTCCTCCCACCAAGATACCCAGGGTTTTCCTTGTGCTCAAACAAGTTCCATATGTTACAAAATACCAATTGTACTTTAAAATTCTATTTGCACTCATAATTTGCACTTTAAAATAATATGCACTCCAATGCTTTCTTCAAACACCATTTTCAGCACTTAAAAATTCAATAAACCATTTGCGCAATTAAACAACCATTTTCACCATTAAATAAGGCTCTACGAAAAATTATAAAATAATTTCAAGAAATAACACATGGCTTTGAACACACAAAAACTCCCCCTCATCCCACACATAAAACATATAACATTAAAAACCCTTCAAAAAATGTATTTCTCATTCCTCACACAACTTAATAAACCATATACACAATTTTGAAACACTTGCAAGAAGAAAAACACGACTTTACACCAAAAACACACTCAAAATCACCTCTTTAAGATCAAACACACATTACAAATTCTTTTGAACAGGGTTCGCCTCACATTCACAATTAAATAAACCACTTAAACAATTTTCCAAACAATTTCAATGGTTTATAACAATCTTGACACATCAAAACAATCCATTTTCGATCAAAAATCTCATTTAACTACACACGCACCAAAAGTGCCTTGAAAACACATTCTACACCAAACAAACAAACTTGAAAACCTTTACAACCATGTTTTCCATTACACAATTAATTAAACAAACGATTTACAAAATTTATAAAACACCCAAAAGACACAACAAGTGTTAACCCAAGGTCTCACTTAAAAGTACAACAATTTTTAAATGCAAAAAACCATTTTAAAATAAAGGGCACATGAAAACATATTTTTCATCTCTCAAACAATTAATTAAACACTTACAATTATTTATACAATAACACACATATGTGACAAGACTATATTATTTAGGAAATCCAATTTCATTAAATTAATATGCCAAAAAATTCTAAAACATAGTTTGCAGCATGAAATTAAAGCATAGAACATATTAAAATTAACTAAACAAACAAATTAAATTATCTAAAAATGAAAGGGCATGGAACCACCAACCTCAACGTCAAAAACCCCAAAATTGGTGTGAAAACTTGAATCTCACCCTAGTCGCACCACAAGGGATGCAAAACGAACCCTAAAAACAAGATATTGGACCACTCGCATAAAAAACAATCAAAAACAGACAAAACCCTAAATCAAAAATATACCAAAATGAAAGAATCAACTACCAGAGGGAGTTGATTTTGGATATGGAGTCACACGAGGGAGGTGGCGAGCTCACGGCTGCCGGAAGAGGGAGGCGTAGCCGGTTTAGTGCACCCCGCAAGGAGGGAGTTCGTAGGGAGATCAGCCGAACATGTCATGTGATGGGGGTCATGGGGGAAGAGCGAGGCGGTGTGGGGGGAGTTGGTATGGGGGAGAACGGTTGATGGAAGGGTGCAGGGTGCCGGAGGGGAGGGTGGAGATCTGGGTAAGAGGTGGGAGAGTTGCCGAGCAGGGTAGGGTTTCTGGAGGGTGGGGGGATCCAATGGGAAAGGGGGGGAAATGGGGGATAGAATGAGGGGAGGGGTAAAAAAGAGAAATAAAGAATAAAAAAGAATAAAAAGAAACCAAAAAACTAAAAAAACAAATAATAATATTAATAAAAATAATATTATTATTATTAAAAATATTCTTAAACTAAAACCATAACTATTATATTATTATTAACATTAAAACACAAATTATTAAATTATTAACATTTTTTCTCATTTTATTTTATTTTTATTCTTCCACACATTTAATTTTATTGTATTATTATTAATTCATTTCATTTGTTTAGTTGAATAACGGTCGGGTCACACGACGGTCCTAGAGAAGCTACACAACTTCACAATTATGCCTCGCCCATGCATTGCATGCTGTCAAGCCCTATGAACTCATTTATTGACAAAAACACCAAATTCAACTGGGACTCAACCCACACCTCGATGAAACATTTTGAAGTTAAATAAAATAAAATACATTAACTTATTTTAATATTAACAATAATTATTATTATTATAATATTAATAACAACTTAATTAATTTTTTATATTCTTAACAATATTAATAATATTAATAATAATAATCTCAAAAATTATTATTATTATTGTCATTAAGGAAATTTATTAAATTTTATTAAAACTTATTATTTTTATTTTATTCTCATTTCATTATTCATTACATTTTATATGCTTGCCTTGAACACTAAGCAGACTATGCGGTTAACCAAGTGAGGTCATGTGGTGACTCGAGAGAGGCCACACAACTTTAACCATGGTGCACTAAATGTTGTCAAGGTCAAAAAATTCATTTTAAAATAATATCCCGAAAAATTAATTTGGGATTCAACCCAAACCACCTGATGGCCAGAAAATTAATAAAATAATTGATTTAAAAATGGAGGGTGTGACATGGAGGGTACATCCCTATGAGGGGGTACCATAGTTTACCATTGGTTGGGATTAGACCCCAAGGAGGCTTCCTACGTACCTTATGTAGAAGAAAAGGATCAAAAACCATGTAGTTAAAAGGGGGATATAGTTTAACATCATGAGGGATGAAGGTAAACTGATGTGAAATTCATGGAACAGTGGGACTGTGGGGATTGGGGGGCTTGAACCTCAGAGAGACTTCCTACATACCCCACATTGGAGGAGGGATCAAAGTACACATAGTTCATAGTGATGCATTTTAACATCATACAGGATGAGGGTCATGGGACTTATGCATAGTTAACGTCCCAGGGAGATGGATATTGGGACTTAATCCAGGAGGAAAACCTGAGGAGGGTGTATAGATGTACGAGGAGGATATGACCATCGTATAGGGAACACCCTATTAGAGTGTGTCGGAGCATAGGTGAAGAATTCCTGAAGCACACATGGTGACAGAACGTAATGAGAGAGAGGAGTGGGAGAGTGTTGATCCTAATTCTCATTTAGATCCACCCAGGATTTCCACGCATGCAGAAACTCATAGTTTAACATCATGTGTTGGGATGAGGTTACTTGGTAGTTTAACATCCAACATCTCGGATGATGAGGACTCGCCCCTCATCCCTTGGACTTACATAACTTCTACCAACCCACACTTTGGGGAAGGAAGGAACAATCAATTATATACATAAGTGGGGTGGAGTAGTGGTCAATAAAAAGGATTATGTTTTCATGGCTATGTGAAGAAGTAATAGCCATTAGCGTGACTATGTGAAGAAGCCTATGGTAGAGAAATGCAACATGAAAAACCAGTCAAGGAGACTTGAAATCACTTCGTACAATCCTGGAGGGCCACACATGAGAGGGGTTCATGAAGAAAAATTCCTCTCTAATAAGTTTTTCATGATGATCTAGTGCTTCATGAAGAGAAGGAACTTTGCGAAGGAGGGCACTTCACAAATCATGGTAAAAGGGGTCTCCAAAAATGGATGAACTTTGAGAAGCCTAGAGACCCAGTTGAGGAATAAATTCTACATGTTCTTGGAGGGTGCTTCAGGAAGGATGAATTCTATAGGAATTCCCAAGTTCCCAAAAGGGACTCATACCTTTTTGATAACCATGGGGCTTCGCAAAGGGCATCCCACATGAAGTAGAGGGAAATTAGAACAAATGTAAATAGGGTTTGCGATGGTCAAATACCATGTGTGATGCATTTATTTACTGGTTCAAGGAGAAAGAGGTGCTTAACAAAATGGTAGATCATAAGGTTAAATTTTTGGGTAATGATCCTCTGGGGTGGGTGTGACTCACCTATTTATAGGCACAAAGGATCATGATGCTCGAAGGTGCGCTGTGAAGGAGATGGCGCTTCACGATCGGAGGCCGATTTGTCAGACTCACATAGGCTTCTGCCTCTAATCTATGGTGGTTGTGGTTCTCATTGGTCTCACATAGGTAACCATCACTGCTTCATGTTGGTTACAGATTGGTCCTTCTTCCAGCTTTGTGTTGTTCTTGGTGATGAAGGGATTCAGGATGGGGCTTCGTGAGCCAGGCCCTTGGGTAATTTTTTGTGCCTCATGAGGGTCAAACATTATTCTAAATGGTTTTTACATACTTAATTCATATTTGGAATGGATTTTTGTGCTAGAAAATACCCCCCCCCCCCCACCCTCAAAATGGGATTCGAGGAAAAAATGAGGGTCAGATTCTGAGGGTAGATCACCAAAAACATGTGTATCATGAAGCAGTTTCATGATGAGGGTGCATAGAGCACATGGTGAGGTTGTCATGAAGTTCAGGGTAGTTGGGGGTACTGTGAAGCTCACGATTCCACCACCTATATATTATTCATGATTTCCTCCTTTTTCACATCCTATCTCCATGAAAATTATGCTCGATCTCTAGAATTGTGAATCTCTAGAACCCCCACAAATGCTCTTTGCGAAGCAAGTTCCTATGATTGGTGCTTCGTGAATGCTACTTAGTGAACCGATGTATCATGATCCATTGTTTCTCTATGAATCATGATGATTCCTTCTAGGTTCCATGAACATGATCCTCAAACAATCCTAAAAAACAAGATCCTTAAAAAGATATGGAAAAACACAAAAGTCTCGGAAAAAATGGAAAATCAGGAAGCTTCTTGGGAGGTCCTTGTAGATTCTGCTCGAAGGGAGGACATGATGAACAATACTGAGCTCGAGGAATGTGTGAAAAGTCATTATGACCATGAGTCCTTGAAGGAGTTGTTGATGTAAGGTAAAAATTATTACCCCCTGTGAAAGATATTTTTTATTACATATTTGGTCTAAGGGATGATGTTTATATTTCTAAATAAATTAGGGATGATCAGGAATACTGGTTTAGAGGCATTTCGTATCAATACTATTGGTTTAGAGATACCGAGGTCCATACCTAGAAGGATCATATGTCTATCGCTATCGAATTCTATTAAAACCATGCCAACATCATTGATGGGAAGGCCTTTCAACCCAAGGTATCTTCACTGCAATACCACACTATCCTCAAGGCAATATTAGGGAACCCAGAGAAAGGGTGGACTGATAATTGGGACCTGTACTGGGGTGATAATTTCACAGACGAGTGCGCATGGGCTGATTGGGTATGACCATCTTGCGATGAATTCAGAGTAGATCTGAGATGGTAGGCCTATATGATGCCATGTGGGATTCTAAATTTCACATCTACGAACCTAAATACATAATACCATAACTGCTGAGTAGGTGGTCATCGAGGACCCACACCTTTCATCTTCATCATGGGGAGGTAAGCATCATCCTTTGAGATCACCACCATATTTTAGGGATTCCAATTATGGGGGAAATGTAGGACGCATTCATATCTATGAAAAATACATGGGAGGGCCCATATAAGACTCTTCAACTAGAAAAGGTGTTGATGGACTTGATGTAAGGATATGATAAGAAATCAGTGAGTGACTTCCACTCCAAGTGATGGTTCAGAAGTTTCCTAAATTTACAACTGGAGCATCCTGCTGAGGGAGAGGAGGAACCCAAGAAGTTTCTTATGAAGCTGTGAACCTACCCAAGAGGGGCTCAATTTAGTAAGGAAGGTTCTTACTAGAGAATATTGTAGGATGGATAATAGAAGTTATGGGGTTACATCATCAACACAGAGCAGTAACCAATGGTTAGGTTGGTTGGGTTCAATTTTTCACTCATTTGTAGATGGATGTTTCTGATCGGGGATGTGCACATGGGTGCATGGCTGAGCACATTCATTATGGAATCCATGCTGGTGATGGGGTGATTCATCAATCATGGGGTACCAGTATTGGAAAATATATACAAGGTGTTTTGAAACATCAGTGAGGGAAAGAAACCAAAGTTTGTATGCAGAAAGTTTCACTTTCTGTATGGATAGATAGTAGCACACATAAGGGTGTATGAATATCCAAACCCTATTTCCCCTCCTGATTCATTCTTTCAAAAAGTCATTCTAAACATAGTGAAGAGTTTCCCAATCAATTTGACCTCACTGGAGGAGATGAATAAAATCTGGAGAGTAGAATAATTCAATTTCCATATGTTACCACTATCAATGGGAGTATTCACTTATGATGGTAGAGGGACTAAGGAGCATCAATTGTATATCCTGCCCTTTAGAGGTGGAGTTATAGTATCATGGGTAGATTGTGAGCCTATCTGTGATCCATATACCCCACATCACTTTGTGAGGAAATTCCAAAGTCTACAGAGGCTAACCCTATGATTTTAACTGGGGGTAATCCATGAGGATCACCCATGTGTGATGAGGAAGATCTTGATCATGTTCGCACAGGAAGACAGGAAGTTGCAGAATGAGTTGCCTCTACCAATCATCGCTTATGGGATGATTTATTAGTATGCTAAAAACTGGGAGGCAGCCTAGCCAAGAGAGATTTTAAAGAAAAGGACCACCCAAGTTGATGATGGGGTTCCCCCTCAACCCTAAGGTAAGGGTCGGACAATAGCAATAGTACGCCATGGTGGAAGGGCTACAGAGGTAGTAGGTCCAATAATTTCAAGGCCTACCCTAGATAGAAACAAAAGGGGAGTATTAGTAGTAAACCAAGTGGCTTCAATTGGGTAGAACCATGATTAAAGGAGGCCACTAAAATGATTCCATAGAATACCTACCCATGCTCCTAGGAAGAAGCTATGTTGTGTGGACATTCCTGAATATGTTGTTTACCCAAAGGCGTGGGAAGCTTAGGAGTTCAATAAAAAATTCCTCAATTCCTATGAAATGTGGGACCATCTCAACCAATTCAGGATGGATATTCCAAAGATTGGTCAGGCTAGGGTCATCTTCATGGTGTCCTAGGCATAGGGGGAGTGGTATTTGGATAAGTTGGAGGACTTATTGCACTCTCGGGGCACCCTACATCCAATGATGGATTAGGTGAAGGCATTTCTTGATCTAACTTCTCCACCACAATTATATCCCACTAATCTAGTGGATTTCATTCCTCTACTTGAGGAATTATAAGGGTCGTGGGGGGAGGATGTTGATAGATGGAGCCCCTTAGAGGAAGGTGAGTTTGTGGCCTCAAAGTTGAGAGAGTTTGCTAAAACTATTTAGGTAATCTCCAAGACATTATTTTATGCTACAATATTACTCGTGTTAACCAAGTTTATCAACTAACATGTGTTTTATGTAGGAAAGAATAACACAAAATACTCCTTCCCGTGGAACAACAGACATAGAGAGGCAAGATCTAGGACCTGTGTCTAGAACGATGGCGGGTGCACGGTCCAGCAGCGTTGTGACAACCAAGGTGGCTCCTCCAGAATCTTCGGAGCTCCCAACCATATATGGGGTTTAAAATTTATGGGTTCCCAATAATAATAACCTGAGGGCGCGATCAACTATTGAATCATTTTAATTATTCTTCCTTACATAGTCATAACTGTGGTCCACCCATCTAGGTCAACTAACATCGTCCTTTTCTAAATAAACCTTCAAGTAGAAGATGTGTTGTTAGTGAGGATGGACAGTGGTCTGGGTGATTATTTCCTAAGGGAAATGTTGATCGACATGGAATTAGATGCCTGATATGACAAGACCACGGTGATCACGGATGTGGGTAAAACCACTGATTGGGCAGAACCTGAACTTATCAAGGTGGAATCCAGTGATGAATATCAACCACATGATATGGAACCTATCCCATCTGATATCATAATATAAGAAGATCTGATTTCAAAGATCCTAGATGTGGTCTCAGACTATAAACCATCTAATCTGGAGGAGTTGGATGAGTTCACCTGTGATGTGTAGGACAGTCAAGTTGTCTGTCACCGGTCATAGAAAATGATCAAGCACCACATTGAAAACATCACACACTTAGAGTGACTAAGACATATGGGATTTATTCATCTTTGGATATGTGATCTATGCACTCAAGGGGAATGATGCACGAGGTCCACATATGCTCATCTGGGACTACCTTACTGAGAAGGTATGGGAGAGTGACCACAACTTCAGTGTTTCCTCAAATAAAAATAATTTTGTCAACATTAAAAAGATTTGGTAGGCTGAACATAGGATATAATTCTTAGTAACATGGATGAATGAGAACTCACCTTTCACCAATACCTAATCGAAACTCATATCATGACTATGGGTCTAGATGGTGGAAGTCGAAGAACGAATGAAGTGAGAATCTCACGAATTGTCTTACATACAGGATGAGAAAGATTGAGTACATACTAGATCTAATTAACTCTTCCCCATAGACAATGAGTAAGAAAGGGATCTCAAGTGATGACAACAAATCTTGGATGCCACGTTCCAAAGAGTAGTAGAGCTGAGATGCTTTATCGAAGGGGCCAATCCATAGAGAGTGTGTTTTTTCAAACTCACAAACATATTTCTATGCTTGACTATTTATTTTTATTGATTTAATGGAAATATTATTAATTTATTTTATTATTACACCTAAATTTTATTCACAGAACAACTAATAATCAATCACTAAGCCCACATGGGTCATACTAGGTGTGACAAACAAGGGATGGTCAAATATTCTTTCACTTTGGATACGAGAACGTTGGTCAGTCATCGAATACTCAGGGTCTTCTATTTTTTTGTTTACCACCCGATGTATTTAGGCTGAGAGAGAGGGGTCTGTGATTAGATAAAAGGGTTCTCCATGCAGGAAACATGCCTTTCCCAATGTTTTTCTAGTACATGAGTGGGATAACTCTAGGGGTGTTAGCTTCAATCCTAACAAAAGGGAATGAAAAGTGTAAATCATGACACCCAAAATTTGGAACACAATGATTGTGGAGTGATGATAGAGGATAACTGTTGAACGTTTTCAGAACGCAATATACTTATCATGTTATCCTGAAATGTGGATAAACAAACAATGGCCAACCACTGACTGAGTTTGAAAACCCGGGGCCTAACTCGAAATGTTGTCTGATTTCTTCCATAATGTTGGCACAAGATAGTAGGTGGGAAAAAATTGCATGGGATCAGAACATTAGGGGATTCCTTTGGATTTGAAAGCGTATGAGGATCCAAATAAAGGGCATGCAAAGCATGGGGATGGAGTGATGAGTTTTTCTAATAGACTCCAACACTCTTGAATTTATGCCATTGTGTCAAAGGAACATTGCATGGGTATATTGGTCTGAATCAAGATCAAACCTACTTCCAGGTAGAACCTCTTGGGTGAGGGCCTAGAATTCCTTACAGTTTTATGTCATGCTAATGAAGACAGTAAGCACATAGTTTATAATCATAAAATAAAGATAAATATGCCTAGGATAGTTTAACATCATATGACCAGAACACCGCACATAATTTAAGGCCATATTTATTGGACCTTGGTTAATAGTTTAAAGTCATTTTACATAGACTATAGGATCCTAGTTTAAGGTCATAGATTTCAGACCATAATTGGGGCCAAAGGGACAGGGAGGTCAATGGACCTAGGCTAGTTTCATGGAGAAATTCTTGTGTGTTCCTACATATCCTATAAGGATGGGAATCAAGCCACACATAGATCTTGAAGTACAACGTGGTTAGAGACCAACATAGGTAGAGCCAATCCTTTCTAGTGAGGAAGATGAAGCATCATTTAATTATTATGGGGAATCATGAACTTTTTTGAGGTAAGTTCATAGTTTAATGTTGTGTGTCAAGGAAATCAGATCTTAGTTTATGGTCATAGAGTTTGGACTATACAATTTGTGGCTAGGCCCAAAGACAAAGTGTATGAGAATCACTATATATCCCTTAAGTAAGGGAATCAGTCTGCTTATAGTTCTATAATGTTGTGCAGTTTGAAATCAAGAGGTAAGGATGTGGGCTGGGATTGAGTTTATTGTCATATGGCTAGGACATGTTCACCCCAAAGGTGAAATGTGTGGTGTGTTTGTTATAAACCTGGCATGAATGTGGGAAAAATAAGCCCACACCACATCACACATTCTCAAAGGAGAACACAAGAAAAAAAGGGAAAAGGGGAAATAATGGTAAGGTTGGGACCGAGATCAATGATCATGGCATCACTACATATCCCAAAATGATGGGAATCAAGCCACACCTATTTCTTGGTGGGTGCAAGGGTTTGACCCATACATAGAGAAAAGAGGCATTAGATATATCTTGTTTTTTCTTTTATCAACATTTTTTTAAATGACCGACCCATGATGAAAATTATGGGTGTCACTACAGGAATCAATCCATATTTAGGCCTTGAAAAATGGAATAGTGGATAACTAGTTCCCAAGGTAATTCCCTCTCAAGTGAGAACATCACAGTACTGCGCCATTTTTCATCGTGCGACCAAGACACCAGTCTTAAATTTTAAGCTCGTATGATAGGACTGACCCATGAATTTTAAGATCATACAGTAAGGATGATACAATTTAAAGTAATTTGGGAAAATGCGGCTTAGTTTAACATCATATGTCTTGGATGGAAGATATATTAGTTTAAGGTCATAGAGTTTGTACCAGAGAGTTTGTGTCTCCTTTATGTAAGTATAAAACGTATCAAGAACCCCTATGCCCTCGTGACCCATGATCATTGTGGGAAACAAGGGGTGATTTTAGGATTTCCCCAACACATGAGAGTGCAAAAAAATTAAATAAAAATGTCGGGTGAGAAGATCCCAAATAGGTCAACATTCCCACTCGACATATGTGGGTGTACGGAGGGATAACACTAGGGGTGTTGGAGAATAGAAGGGAAAGAAAATATGAATCACCACACCCAATATTTGGGACACAATGGGATTGGGATAAATATTGAGGAAACCTATTGAACATATTTGAAACATATTATCCATATCGTGTGACCTGGGATGGGAGAAAACAACTGAGTGTTGTCTACTGGTCATATTCAAAACACGAGAAGAATCTATCTCAAGATGTCATTCAAGATCTTCTGGGACGTGGGCTGAGAATTGTAGGTAAGACTTAAGGATGATAATCCATACCATATGGGGGTCCTTTCCGATGCATAAGGTAGTAGATGCCCAAGAAAAGGGAATGTATTAAGCATGGATGGTACCCATGTAGTTTAATTCCATGCATTAAGAATAAATGTCACGAGGAGTACTCTCAAGGGAGGTACATAGCGCGGCTATTGTAAAACCAATGTGAATGAGGGGAAAAAGGCACAATAATAACCATTTACTCCTAGAAGAAGCCAAACCAAGAGGCTGGATAGATCAAAGGGATGGTGGTTAGACCATGACTGAAAATTCCAAGCATTCCTATATATCTCGTAAGTATGAGAATCAATACACATGTAGTTCTTAAAGTAAGGAATGGAAAATGGTCAATGCCAAAGGGGGTGATATCCTCCAAAATGAGGAAAATAGGGGTTGTCACACATTTTAGTGTCATTCAAAATTATAAACTAAAGATCTTAGATTAATATTATAGAGTTTAGATTATGATAATGATTATTCTGAAGCAGAAAAATGTAAAGAAGTGTTAGAAAGAAACCCAACGTGAATGAGGACAAAAGAGGTCTACACCACATCAGAAATTATTGAGAGAATAAATACATAGTTTAAAGTCATGATTCCTAGAATTTGGGACTTAAATTCCTCATTTAAGGTCATAGATTTTGGACCGTATGATGTGTGAATATTCCATGAAAGTATAAACCTTATCTAGAACCCCTAATCCCACATGATCCATTCTAGATATTGGAAATAAGGGGTGGAGAAAATCTTTAAAACATATGAAAGCACACAATAGTGGAACAAAGGTGTGGAGTAAAGGATAGCCCCACAATGTTGGTACACCCACTCAACATAAAAAGGTGCACAGAGGGATGGCAACAAGAGTATTTCAATTCCATCTAGACATAAGTATGTGAGAATGAATGAAAATCACGAGACCAATATTTTGGATGTAATGGGATTAGCGTAATGATGGAGGATAACTACTAACCATATTAAGAACAAAAAATTTATATCGCGTGACTTAGTATGGGAAAAAACAATTGATAGTCGGTTGCTGACCATATTCGAAATGTGGGTGGAACATGTCTCAAAATTTCATTCAAGATCCTCTAGGACATTGGCCTATAATGGTAGGTGAGACTTAAGGTCAAGCATCTATACCCTTTGGGCGTCCTTTTAGATGTGAAAGTTAATGGATACCCAAACAAAAGGCATGAAAATCATGGTGGTGGAATGAGAGAATGTTTATGTTGAATCCAACACTCCAATTCTCATACTATAGTGCATCTGAGAATGTTAATGAGGTGAGATAGAGGTTTAGGGATTAAAAAAGGGGAATATGACTCAATAAGAAAAGTGGGGAAAAGGGTAAAATGGGTTGATGAACCTGGGGTTGGACCTGAAGAAAAAAAATTGGGTGTTCCTACATATCCCATTAGGATGGGAATCAAGCCATGAATAGTTCTTGAAGACCCATGCGGTTTAACATCTTGCGATAAAGACGTAGGTAAAATAGAAGTGTTCCTAAAGGAGTCACATTGTGCAGCTATTACAAACCTAACATGAATGAGGGAAAAAGAATCCCACACCACACCCCATGCTCCTAGAGGGAACCAAGGGCTGAGAGGGTGAGAGGGAAGAACATGGGGTTGGACCCAAAGACAAAATGTTTGGGTGATCCTACATATCCCATTAGGATGGGAATAAATACATACATAGTTCTTGAATGTCATGTAGTTTAACGTCATGCGATAAGGATGTAGTATTAGTTTAACATCATGTAGGAAAAAGGGGAAATTTCCTTTTAAGTTTATGTAGAAAAGACTATAAATTCTATGTAGTTTAACGTCTTACAGGTAGGACACAACCATTTAACATCATGTGGGATAGAAGGGATATTAGTTTAAGGTCATAGAACTCAGACTATGTAAGGTCAAAAATTGATGGAAAGGTCAAGGAATCTAGGGATGGACCTGAATAAAAAAAATGATAGGGTGTTCCTACATATCCCATAAGGATGGAAATCAATACATATGTAGTTATTGAATGTCGTCTTGTCTAACATCATGTAGTAAGGATATAGGATAAGGGAAAGGCCCCTAGAGGGGATACTTTATGTGATAGTTGCAAACATGATGTGAATAAGGAAAGTATAAGTACACACCACACCACATGATCCCAAGGTATTATACTTAGGACAATATTTTAGAGAAGTTATGAGATTTACAATACCTAGTGTTGAACCCGAAGACGATATGTTTGAGCATTCCTATGTATCCTATAGGTATGTGAATCAATCCATATGTAGTTATTATATTTTGTGCAGTTTGATTTCATTTGGTAAGGAAAAGGGGGAGAGGGGTATCCCAAAATGGGGGATGTTTATGGCATGGATAAATAACCCAACATGAATGAGGACTAAAGTATTCCACACCACATGATTTACAATCCTAAGAGATAACTTGGCCCAAGGGGCTAGAAGAGTAATTGAAGAACCTAGGGCTGGGCCTAAATAAATAATATTTTGGTGTTCTTATGTATCCCATAAGTATTGGAATCAATCCACATGTAGTTCTTAAATTTTGTACATTTTAACATCATGTGGTAAAGACAAGTGATCATTTTAGCATCATGCAGGATAAGGGGAAGTGGGACTCACAGTTTAACATCATGTAAGATGTAACAAAGATAAAATGGGGCTTTTATAATTGGAATACGTAGCATATAGAGGTAACTAAATCAATGTTAATGATGAACAAGGAGTTCTCATACCAAACCACATATCCCTTCAAAATAATGGGGGTATCAAACTTGAGTTGGGCCAGAATACTAAATGTTTGGGCATTCCAACGTATCCTACGAGGGCATTAATCAAGGAATGTATATTTCTTTAATGACATGTAGTTTAGTTTCATATGGTAAGGACAAAGGGGTAGATTAACATCATGAGGAATGGTGATGTTGGGTATTTTTATGTCTTACAACCCAAATGAGAAAATAAAGGTCCTCATACAAAGTACTGCTTGAGGAATTTAGAATTGGTGGGAGGAGTAATGCACTCACCATCCATGGTGACAAAAGAGTATGCACTGTTGGGGTAGACCTTTTGGATGATATAAGGTCCCTCCCATTTAGATTTAAAATTTTGTTTCTTCCTTCTAGGTATCATTGGCTTCCTCAGGGCCAATACCATTTCACCTTGGATGAAGGAACAGAGGAAAACCTTTTTATTAAAGGCTCTAGATACCTTGTTTTGGTGCCTCTCCAGATTGTGAAAGACCCAAAAACTATTCTCATCAAGGGATTATATCTCATCTAGATAGACTTATAATATCATTTTTGATGTCCACTAATCATAAAAATCTATTCAAATTGACGGTAATTGAATCTCTATGGGAAGGACTACCTCTATTTCATACACCATAGAATATGAGGTCACCCTGGGTGGAATTATGAGTCATTGTTCGGTAAGCCCAAAGAACATTGGGTAGCTTGTTCGGCCAAATCCTCTTGTTCTAACCAAAAATCTTTTACAAAATTTAGATAGGGTCTTGTTGAAGGCCTTGATCTTCCCATTTGTTTGTGCATGACAGCTAGAGGTGTGATTAGACTGGATACTTTACTTAGCATACAGTTTCTTTAGCTCTATTTCTCAAAAGATGGTGTGTTACCAGTGAGAATAGCGTAAGGGACTCATAATCAGTGAATGATGTTGGAGCTCATGAACTCGATGATAGAATTAGCCTTTAATTACTTGAGCGGTATTACTTCTGCCTACCTAGAAAAATAAATCTATGGTGGTTAGGATAAACCTACACTGGTGATCATTGGTTGGTGGATATGGTCCCACAAAATTGAGTCCCTAGACCACAAAGGTACATGATTACTTGGTTTTATGGAGGTGTTCTGGTGGATGATGTACAAATTTGGAATTGATTTGGCACACATGACACCTCTTGGTTAACTCGATATAGTCATAAACCATGGTGGGTTAGAATTATCCCAATCTTTGAATCTATTGTGAGAGTTTCAACCCAACCTAATAAGCCCCACAAAAACAAGAATAGAATTTCTGCATGATAAGGGGAATCTCATCTCCTTGAATGTAATGGAGGATAACTCCATAAAACCCATGTTTTCAGAGGATATGTTCAAGTCTGGGACCACTCTAGAGGGTAAATTTCATTGCATGCCAACAAATCCACTCAATCTTGTCTCTTTTAGTTGTGAGATTGTCGTGTTGGAGGTACTAAAAAAAATAAGTTGTCCAACCAGGGGTCTCTTATTCTTTGAAATAGGGACATGGAGGTCCTGGGGTAGAGACATTGGTGGTAAGGTGACTTACCTACTGGGTATCATCATCATCTGAACTGACAGAAGTGATGACCCTTCAATGTGTCACGTGGATAATTATGTCATCCAGTTTAGGCTCTATGATATATTTGGAAAGTTTTTACAAGCCATAGGATCGACCATTATGTGATCGAAGAACATGAGTGACCTCTCGTAGAGAGGGGAACTAGTCCATCAGTTATAGAGTGCGCTCTAAGAGGGGCACGTTCTCTGAATTCCTGATGACATAGTCACCATCAATCTGTTTGATAACCAGCTCGGAGTCCACCTTCACGTGTAGGTGGGGAACATAAATCTAAAGGGCCAGCTCAAGACCATGGATGAGGGTATGATATTCTTCCTCATTTTTGGTTCATCCTTCTAACAACAAGAATGACTAGGGAAAAATATCATGTGTAGGTGTGATAAATATGATGCCTAGTTCTCCCTTGTTGAGTCTGGGATCATTGAGCCTTTTCTTGGTGGGAATAGGGAAGTACCATCAAATTTCATCTTCCAACATGGAATGGTATGATCTACTAAAAGAATGGCCTCATCTAAAAATTCAAGATCCAGATACTACTCTATGGGATCTAGATGGGTGGTAGGGATGTCTGCCATTGCCTGACCCTTGACAGATTTCTATGGGATAAACCTGATGTCAAACTATTGGGGGATCACTACCCACTAATCCAAACATCCTATCAACATAGGTTGGTTTATAATATACTTTAGTATATCCAAACGAGATACCAGCTCTATCTCGTGATGTTGAAGATAGTTCTGCAACTTCTATACTACAAAACCCAACATGAGACAGCTCTTCTCGATAGAAGAATATATAGTCTCTATGTCGAGGAGAATGTGACTGATATAATATAAACTATTATACTCCCCTTATTTATTCTTCGGGGTGAGAAGATCCCCAAGGGACCATTCTAGGTTGGTCACATAGATGACCAGCAGATTTCTTGAGATGGGTGGCATCTGAATCGGAGGTTACAATAGGTACTGATTGATCCCCTCAAAAGCGGTTTGACATTATTCATCCCACTGGTAGACATAACATTTATTCGTGATTTTGGAGAAGGGATTACACTTTCCATCTAGACTCTCAATGAATCATTTTATATAGGTTATGTTTCCTTGAAATCCTTAGAGATCTTGAAGGTTTCTCGGAGAAGGAATCTGACCGGTGGCCTTGATCTTCTCTAGATCAATCTTGATGCCTCTGTATCTAATGGAAAAGTTGAGGAAATTTCCAGAGGTAACCCTAAAGTCACACCTTAAGAGGTTCATCTTCAGATGGTGGGAGCATAGGAAGCCAAAAAATTTCTCAAGATCTCTAATATGGTCCTAACACTGGAAATATTTGACCACCAAATCATTCATGTAGCATTCCACCAATGTCCTGATGATTGGTTTGAATATGTCTTTCATGGAATTTTGATAGTTAGCTCTTGAATTATTTAGACTTAAATTAATTACCTAGTAAAAAAATGTACATTGAGGTGCTCTAAAGGAAGTGGACTCTTCGTCCTCAAGGTCCATTTTGATCTGATTATACCTAAAATACTCATCCATGAAGGAGAGATCTTGGAATCCTGCAGTGGTGTCGATCAACAGCTCTATCAAGGAAAGGGTACAATCATCCTTAAAATATAGGTGGTTGAGATCACAAAAGTCAATGAAAACTTTAATATATCTGTTCTTATTCTTTATGGTAATGATGTTAACTAACCATTTGAGGTACTGGAATTCCTTGATGAAGATTCCTTTGATGATCTTATCAACTTTGGCATTGACCATGACACTGTGATATGGGTGCATCTTTCTATGAGGTTGTTTGAACCCAAGATGATTTATCGGGAGATTGAGATAGTTGATAGAGACCTAAGGATATAGTCCTAGAATTTCATCATAGCTCCAGGAAAATACAACCTGATGCTGGCTCAAGAAATCCACATACTATTTTTTCTCTTCTGCAGGTATAGTTGCACTGATTAGTTCGGATCTCAGATTTTCCACGGTACTGAGATTCACCTGCACCAACTCATCAATGGTGGTGGATACCCCTTATTCAGATATAAGAGGATAATCTTCCAAATCCTCTTAATCATCCATGTTAAGAGTATTATCGATAAGAGGCGACTATTCTGAATCGTCTAGTCCTAACTTAATACCGGTGTTAGCTTGATCGGTAGTTGAATCTTCATAGGTAGAATCATGCACTACGTAAGACATGGAAACAAAATATATCGATCTAATTCCATCAATACATTGACTGAGGGGGAAATTCTTGATAATATAAAAGTAGTAGTGCCACATTAACTTGAGTCAGTTCATCCCAACCTAATGAAACAAACAAGTATGGCATACTGTTGTTGCCATGGGGAAAAAGTTCTAATACCTTACAGGGATAAGGAGCTTTGTTATGACATGATCCTAATTCTTGTAGGAGTAAAAAAGTGATCCTTCGGTGTTCCTTGTACCTAGGAACACACTTCTCACTCCTTCTGGTGATAAAAAAGCAATGTTCCAAGTCTGGGGTCATAACCTCCAACCGGTGAATCGTGAGGAAAAAGGATTCATCCATATATTTCCATGGGTCAGTGAAAACAATAGTATTCTCAACCTCATTATCCTGAACCTGCTTTTCCTTTCTCCTGGAATATTCAGTTTCCATGTAGCGGGATTCACAAGAGTAAAAGGGAGACACATCACCATGGATTATGGAAACCTGACCATAGAGGGAGTACTTGAGGCATTTGTGATAGAAGGATGGAATTTATTCATTCAGATGGATCCAGAGTCTTCCCATTAGTGCATTGTAGGTGGTGTCCTATGAGAAAATCATGAATTCAGGGTTGGCAATCAATCCACTGAACTGGGGCTTCAGATGGATCTTTCCACATGGCCTCTGCTCAGTATGGTCATAACCTTGAATATTTAGGTCAGAGAGATCAAGATCTACTTCACACAACCCCAATTTGTGGAGCATCCAGGTTGGGATGAGATTGATCACATAACCTATGTTGAAAAAACAACGGAATACTTCCACACCATTAAACTAGACAGTAACTTATAATGGGATAATGTGCACCTGTATGGAAGAACCTTCATCTTATCCATAGAATGAGATGATGGCCTAACATTCAGCATGCTTGGCTTCCTCATCATGGAAAGAATTTGTGGTCACTACCTCAGTTTCAAATAGGAGGGGGATTCTCAAAGACTTTGTGAGTTATTTACACATATGTTTATATAGGCATAGTTCCTTAAGGATGAAGTGCTTTGCAGGAATGCTATAAATGTTCTTAAGAACATCATAATCCATGTTAGGTACACATTTTTACCAACAAGGAATTCCTTTGTGGAAGGTGGTATGATGGATACTACAAGTCGAACTAGAGGATTATGGATAATACCAGGAATATCCCATTTCTCACTAGATGTAGAACAAAAATGACTATTAGATGATTACCAGATGGTTGAGGTGTGGCCACAGCCAGAAACGATTGATTTTAGTGCGGTCACAACATCTTTTCCTAATCAAGGTGTAAAAACAGTGGCGATCATGAATCTGATGAGACATAATGAGAGGACTTTGTGTTTTGATCTCTATGTTGAACCTGCTATTTGGTCTTGTTAGCGTTCACCACTTAGCAAGATGCATTGGTTGGTGCATTCTAATAATTCATGTATCCATGGATTCGTCGATGATGGCATCAACTAGGGACATTAGGAGGATATGTCTGGCACTCCTCATTACCGATAACCATGTAATGGTCCACCATCTTTATGATATTCAATAAGGCATACTCTTGATCTTCAACCGAAAAATACTCCAATTCTAGTAGGATCCTACGGCTGATTCTCATATCTAGGGTCATGAAGTCACTAAGTGTACGAGATGACTTCAGAAACGCTGAGGGGATTTTCTTTTCCTTGTTCCGAAGGTGCCTTCTCTTTTGAGAAGTGGAAGGCTAAGATGTAGATTTATAACTGATAGTGGGAGTAATCATAGTGATTTAATAAGGCTCAAACTAATTCAAATGAGCATGAATAATATCATGGGTGAAAGCGACTGCCCTACAGGACAACCAGTTTTCATAATTCTGAGACTCACAGCTGGAAACCTGTTTCCATTCCCCCTAATGGTCATTGTCTAGACTTGTAGGGACATATGCTACCTATGTTGGGGTAGGGACCAACCTATATTTATTGTTTTCAACCTAGTCCTGGAGCCAATCCTTGAAAACATAGTGTTGCTTGAGATTATGTCCAAGGAACCGATGGTAGGGGAAGTAATTGGGGAAATCAGTGAGATCATCCTCTTGAGTTCTTTTGTGTTCTAGAAACTATAGGATTCCTTGATCTGAGGAACTCTATAAATAACCAGGGACCTGAGCCTCATCAAACAAGTAGACCTAGTTTCTCCTATCTGGAAAAGGTACTTTGGGAGTCTGTCTCTAAGGAGGGTCTGGAGCCTGACCAAGAGGTGGAACCTAATTATATCACCTGGGTAGTGGTGGTACATTATGTGGTGGTGCCTAACAATTCTAAGGTTTGGTATGATGACCCTGAGGTCGGGCCTAATGATGGTTCCCTTGGTGAGGCTTTGGAGGAGGCTCTTCCACCAAAAAATATAGTGGTCTGTGGGCCTCTACCTATGAAATAAAAGCAGTCTCATCCTTGGATTCTCTTATTGAAGGAGCTATGGGAGGCAACGATTATGCCTACTTGGATTACTATAAGACTTCCTCTAAACAATGAGCCTTGTCAAAAAATCCTTAAATCCACCTAGGATGTTCTGAGTGATAAGAGAGGGGACCAGTTTAGTCTTTACGTTCCCTAAGAACATCGTCAAAAACTGATCTTGATTCAATGTCATTTCAAGTGAATATGTGTGGAACTTCCACCTAGAGAAAAAGTATGCGATATGCTCATTTGTCCTTTTCTAACACCTGAAGAGGTCAGCGATAATATTCTTCCATGTGGTGGAGCTGAACTGATATAGAAACTACCAGAAAAGTTCTTCCCAACTAGCTACAAACCTAATGGGTAGCTGGCTATACCATATGAACACGGGCCCTTCCGGTGTATGTACAAATAAATAGAGCTTCATGGACTCTTTTTGCACTAATTTTTATATCATGGGTCGAAACCTTGAGATAAAGTGGTCCAAATACCATAGAGGGTCACCCGTCCCATTAACGGGGGAGAAATTTCAATTCTCGAAACCTAGGGGTGCTTTCATATCATCTACCCATGCCAGATATGGCTTTCCATCAGGTGAGATCACCACCTTTTGAGTTTCGAGGGCCTTGAGACGAGTGATGAGACGGTCCATCAGATCATCCTTGCAAGGTTTCTTGTCTTGGATAGGATCCCTGACCTCCAGTGCATTGGCGGGTTCTTCAACATCATAGGTGGGCCCATCGGCTGGTGGAATGACTCAGTGAGATGCTGGAGGTATGAACTAAAGAGTATCTTGATGGGACACTAGTTGAATTTCCTATGGAGATGGATCTCAGAGAAGATTATTTTTCATCTCAGGAAGATTTAGGGATGCACACCATGACTGCTTGCCATAAGCTTCAGTTTATATCCTATCAAGATACATAGGGTTGTTGAAATAAATGGGGGGAAAATCACTGGGGGAACCTAAAACTATCATTTATACCCCATTGTAGGATGATTGGGATCATACTAGGGATCACCATTGTCTAGACAGTATTACTCTATGTCCTCTAAAAGGAGCTTGTCAATGATACTTTTTTGTTCTGCAAGATGTTGGAGCAACGCGACCCTTTTAAGATTATCTTCCTTCTTTGAACTGAACCAGAAAGGCTGGAGGGATTAAAATTCTTAGTGTTTCCTTTACCCTTATTGGGTTCTCGTACAAGGATAAATGACTTAGAAGGTTTCACAAGGCCAATTAAGTGTCTTTGATGGTCAGTGACAATGCCTGGGGGCTCCAACAGAAGTGGCACTGCCCCAGGGGGTAGGTTCTCTTCAATGATTCCTGCCCCAATGTCATGCTCTATGAGTTCATCTATATTTTCTATGACTATGTATAGGGTAATATACTCAATATCACCCTGTAGGTTAGGTTGAAGTAGGATGGGACTAAAGTGAAGAGCATTATACTACCCCCAACCACGGATTTGGATGTTTTGAGATTTCCTGTTCAATAACTATGTGAAGAATAGTGAAGCTATAAATGCATCATTTCTTAATATTCTAGTGATAATTGGGTGATTATGGGTGATGAGCCATGAGAAGCGCGACTAACTCGACTGGGTGGAATTTCTATCCAATTTTATCATAATGTTTCTGGATTTTTGGATAAGACAACTAACAATGACAGAGGAGGAAGTGCATTATCCCCAGGGTTCGGTGAAAAACATGACTTCAACCTAGGTAAGTTGATCCAAAATGCCGAATTCTAAAGTATAAATTGGCCAAAACATCTCAGAAGGATGGTCTATTATGAAAATGTTCCATAAACTCCTTTGTTCAGAATCGGGATTCGGCCCCTAGTTTCCCCTTTATTCAATTATGTGTGGTTGAGGAACCAAAAATAGTACAAACATGGACCACTATGGTGGAGAAATGTCTATTAGAGAGAATGTAGTGCGGGATGACAAGCCACCATATACTAGTTCATATCTCATAGGTGTTACTGCCAGCATCATCACATCCTTATAGGTTGGAGTGCTAACCATCGCTTCATGTGCGAAGGCAGTGACTGTTGGTGAAAAATATAGGTGGTGGTTATCATCTACTGACCCCCAGAACAACTCTTCATAATATCATGTTGAGGTAGAGAATGATCCTAGTGAAGATATGGAGTAAGTCATGGAAAGACCCAAAAAAGAGACAAATATTCATCCTCCTATATGTACCTATAAAGGTACTTGGGGATCTGGTACATTTCAATTTATATAAGGAATAAGGTGATAAGCCTAGTTCTTACACCAAAATCTGATGTAGAGGGTTAGAGGAGAAGGATCCATCATCGAATAACACTCCACTTCAGAATCTGAAAAGCATACCGGGTTGATAATGATCTGGTGGTGTGCAGGATTCTTCCTTCAGCGGCGACAGTTCTACCTTCTCCCCTGGGATGGTTTCTTAGGGTAGGGTGAATCTTTAACATGGGGAGGACCTTTGTGCGGGATGGTGCTGGAGTGAGGAGGGCCTCCACTGGACCTGGTAGAAACATGGGAAGGACCTCCATGTTGGGTGTCATTAGAGTGGGGAGGACCTCTAATTGGGTGTGTTGGGGTTCAAGGAGCACCTGGGAAGATGTCAAAAAGAATATGGGGAGGACCTATGTGTGTCTAATCTTGGGAATGGGGAAGAACTTTATGCATAGTGTGCGATACACGAGGAAGAACTCCATAGTTTCCAATTCTAGAGTAGGGAGGGACTCCACTAGAGATGGTAAGGACATTGGGAGGTCCTCCATGTCAGCCACCTGTTGTATGGGAAGGACCTATGTTCCAGATAACATTTGTGGTATCAGTGGGACCTTCGTACTAATCAAACTAGACATTGGGATGACCTCTGTGCTGATGGGTGATGGGGCGAGGGGGGCCTTGTGTTTATAACCTAAAATATGGGGAAAATATTCATACCAAGGATCATGAGAATGGGGAGGACCTCCATTCTAGATATCAACAAGATGGGGAGGACCTCCGCTTAGACTGGTGCTAGTGGCATGGGGAGGACCTCCATGCTGAGTGATAGAGCAGGGAGGACCTCCACTCTGACTGGAAATGGTATGAGGAGGACCTCCATACTAGATCTGAACATCACAGGTTGATCGCGACGGTTATAGATCATGACAATGATTTGAAGATTCATCTCATCCTACCAATGGGGTGGCTGGGGTCTCAATACCGATCGCACATAGTGGTTACCCTGATTTTTAATGATGGTGGGATGATAGTGTATGTCAATAGTGTCATGTTCCACTAAATCTATAGAATATGACATCCCCTAATGGGTGTCTTCTTGAGCCTATGCTGAATTTTGTTATTGCGTTAGCTGAATCAGGGCCGACGATGTAGGGGTAGAGACCACCTACTTCTCAACCTGAGGGACCAGATGGTGGAATTGACATGTCCTAGTGGGATCCCTCCTTGGAATCTCTCATGTGACAACTGAAGTTAGGATGACTCAAACATCTCTTACCTCATCATCATAAGGGATTGAATCATGGGAGCATTTTGGGGAGAGTATCCTGAAACATTTGAACATCGGAGTGGGGAGCAGCAGATCCCTATGTGGACCTAGGGGTGGTGGTGGTGATGACAAGGCACAAAGCCTATTGATCATGGTGGACCATATACCTCATTGGGATGACCACTTCTTGTTTTTAACGTTGAATAAGAGTATCAATCACCCTCCTTTGGATAAACTATGAGGGTGGGATGGGTCATGGGCACCCGGTAGTCATGGTTGTAGATGAAATCATGGCAGAGTAGGATCTATGCGGGATTTCTACATTAGCACTTCCTCTACCCATGCATCAATGGGAAGGAGGAAACTAGGTTCATATAGCTTTGGTCTTACAAAGCAGGAATATTCTGCAATTAGCTCAAATAGTAGGAAATTGGTGCCTAGTTCCCCAGAACTATTTAGTCTTCCATGGATGGATAGCAAGATCCACGCTGATGATGTCACATATAGGAATTCCCAATGATTAACTGCCACAAATTCTGGTGAGTTCCATGCCAGACCCACTATTTTATTAGTGGGACTGAGTGCTGGATGGATGAATCTGGTGACACACATATCTAATGATATATCGAACTCTAATAATCCTCATGGTTAAATGAGAAAGGATTCACATCAGGTTTACCATTTCTATTTTCGACACTTTCTTCGGGGTGCACCGCCTAATCTAATTTGACATTTAATTAGCAGCACACTATAGACAGCATTCCTACTATCCAAAGAAAAGAAAAATTCATCACCACTTTGGTGATGTCTTCTCCTTGGTTGAAACATGATGATGGGATGTTGGTCTATCCTTCCATGTATTCCTCCTCAGAAATAATCACCTAGTCCGGGTATCCCTTAAAGATCAAGACATTTTTTGTGAAACCCTTCCAAGTGTCATCTCTTTGTGGATGCTGGTTAATTACACTACTTATGTTAGTACATTCAAAAGGGTCAATTCAGGGTAGAAACCTTCAATTAGGTAAGTATTCACATTGGGAATAAATAGTGTGTCTAGACACTAGAACATTGGTACACCTAAATTCTCCCTTATTTGAGGTCTTCTCAATGGAATAAAATCTTGAACCTTTCCATGTTGAATTTAGGGAATATTATGCCAGATACATGTCTCTAAGGTTTTCCTCAGATTCCCATGTTTAAAAAGGGGTATACCATGAGTTTAACATCTAGAAGAGATGGATCTATTTGATCAGAACACTAAAGAGAGTGGTTTAGATAGTTAAATTCCTAGAAGGGAGCACCTGGAAGGTTTACCTGGTGGATGGGTCAAAACATCTGTGAGGACCGAACCTAGATGGAGTGTCCTAAAAAGTGAAATTTTTACACCATAAAGACTGATTGGAACACCACAATGGGCGGATCAAAGAAGGTGGGACCCATCAAAGGGGACACTAGGGTTTACTGTTTGCTATGATTGAAACTCAAGGAGGCTTCCTAAATACCATGTGTGGAAGATGAGGATCAAAAACCACATAGTATGAAGGGGTGATTCAGGGATTACACATGGATAGTGGCTCGAGTGCTACAAAGATAAATGGGGTGAATGGGGCATACACATGGTTAGCTACCTGGGTGAATGACATCATCCCCCAGGACATGGAGGTCTGGTTAAGAATAATGATGTATGATGAGAAAGTTTCAAATGATGAGGGTGAATGAGGTGGAATTTATGTGAAGATGATGGTTTTGGGATTGAACCTCGAGAGGTTTCCTATGTACCCTGCATTAGAGGTGGGGATCAAAGTATATGTAGTTCAGGGATGGGGCATAGAGTCAAGGTGTACACAAATGACAGTAACCCAAAGACATGTTGTGGATTACGCATGGTTAGCATCCCATTGTAAGGGGGACACTCTTGGTTGGAGGAGTATGGTCGTGTGGGGATTATGCATGGTTTAAAACCCATGGGGATTAGAAAAACTCAGAGAGACGGATCTGATATATGCATCCCAAAAAGGGTAGGTATTGCATCGGGATGGTACATACCTATTAGGGGATACCATAGTTTACCATTGGTTGGGATTGGAGCTCAGGGAGGCTTCCTAAGTACTTTATATATAAGAAAAGGATAACAACCCATGTAGTTCGAAGGGTCATATAGTTTAACGTCATGTGGGACAAAGTTCAACCGAAGTGAGATGTACAGAATAGTTGGATTGTAGAGATTGAGGGGATTAAACCTTAGATAGTCTTCCAATGTACCCTACATTGGAGGCAGCAATTAAAGTCCACATAGTTTAGAGGGATTTAGTTTAACATCATATAAGATGAGGGGAATAGGACTTATGCATGGTTAGTAGCCTAGGTAGATGGAGATTGGGACTTACTCTAAGAGGGAATCCCAAGGAGGGTGTCCAAATGTATGAGGAAAATATGGCCATCATACAAGGAACACCCTATCAGAGTGTTTTGGGGATTACGTGAAGACTTCACGTGGTGCACATGGAGATAAAGAGGAAATGGAGAGAGGTGCGGGAGAGTGCTTATTCTCAATCTCCTTTGTATCTACCCATGATTTCCACGCATGAAGAAACTCACGGTTTAAGATTGCATGTTAGGGACGAGGGTGATTTGTAGTTTAATGTCTTGCAGTACAAATGATGAGGACTCACCCATCATCCCTTGGACTTACATAACTTGTACCAACCCACACTTGGGGGTGGGAAGGAACAAGAAATGCCTAATGGGAGTGAGGTGGAGGAGTGGTCACTCAAGGGGCTCACGTTATCATCGATATGTGAAGAAGTAATATGTGTTAGCGTGACTATGCGGAGAAGCATAGGTTAGGGAAATGTGACATGAAACACCACTCAAGGAGACATGAAATCACTTTATACAAGCCTAGAGGGCCACATGGGAGAGGGGTTCGCAAAGCAGAATGCCTCTCTAAGAAGGTATTCCACAAGCTTTGATGCTTCGTGAAGAGAAGAAACATCCTGAAGGAGGGTACTTTGTGAATCATGGTAAAAGGCGTCTTCATAAAGGGAGGATCTTCAGGAATCATGGTAACCCATCTAAGTCATAAAGTCTTTAGGTTCTTGGAGGGTTCTTTGTGAAGGTTGAATGCCCCATGAAGTCCCGAGTTCCCAAAATGGTCTCCAACCTTCTTGATGGTCATGGGGCTTCATGAAGGGCATCCCCACTTGAATTTGAGATAAATCAGAACAAAAAGAAAGCTGTTTTGCAATGCTCAAATACCATGGGTGATAAATTTTCTCATAGGTTCACATATTAAGGGGTGATTCATGAAATGCAATCTCAAAAGGTGAAAGGTGAGGGTGGTAATCCTTTTTGGGTGGGGGTGAATCACCTAATTATATGCACATAGGATCATGATGATCGAAGGTGCACCATGAAGGAGACGGCACTTCACAATTGGAGGTGGCTTTGTCAGACTTATAGAGGCTTCCATCACTACTCTGTTGCAATCATGGTTCTCTTAGAACTCAGGGAGGCAACCATCACTGCTTCACGGTAGTCACGGAGTGGTTTGTCTGTCCGCTTCACATCGTTCGTAGTGATGAAGGGATTTGATATGGGGCTTCACAAGGTAGGTCCTTTGGTGACTTTTTGTGACTCATGAGGGTAAGATGTTATCCTAAATGGTGTTATCCATACTTCACCCATCTTTGAAATGGATTTCAGCACCAACAGTCACTAATTTAGTTTTTCTTTTGTGTATTTACATATGAATACTTTTATCTATATCAGTTATTTTTTATTCATGTATTGTAGGGTGGTTTGGGTTTCTTTTTATATTATGTCTTGTATTTTTTTGTGGATGATTAATCTTATATCTTTATCCTACATTATTATAGAAGTTAATTCACCAAATAATTGATATTTTCATACCCTCAACTCTAGTCACCAACCTGGTACCTAATGGAGGTGGGAATCAAGGGGTCATTATCTATATCTACTCATAATGTTATCTTTGGAGGGAGGGGGTTTTGAAAGAGTGGTATAAAAGGTGATGGTTGAGGTATAGGATGGATTTTGGAGTTAGTAATAGTGAGTATTTCATGGGTTGGTATGAAAAGAGTACTAGCTGACCTTAGTGCATGACATTGGCCAAAGAGACCAGCTAGGACATGAGATTTTATAGCCCCAAATGATTTAGTGCATGAAATATAAGCATATTTAATGGCCAAGTAAGGTGGCCATGTTTGTAGGGTAGAGATCTAGGAGAGGTATATGCATCATGATGAACTGTGTTCTTGTTTAAATTTTGGGTTGTTTTGGGAAAGTTAAAATAAATATAATGAATTAAAAATGAATCTTAACAAATTTCCACACTACATGGGCTTAGGAAATCATTGAATCTTCTTTGAGATTTAACACATGTGCATCATCCATGTGTGAAATAGGAATTTGAGGTTCAGTAGGATAATCTGGTTGATCATCGTAGGGTTGATCTAGTAGAGGAGGGTGAGACTTTTCAGAGGGTGTTTCATGATTTCTAGCAGCAATCTTTGGAAAAGTACAAGTTTACTGTTTAAGATGTTGATATCAAAATATGGATGGATGATCTTGAGATTACTTTCAGTTTGATCTATGCCTTGGTGGGATAATGGGTCCCCTTGGAAGTAATTCAGATGTGGGAAAATGCACCTCAGTGGTGGAAACTATATCTATGTTAGCTGGAGGTAGATGTTTCATGGGTTACATTTTAGAAATAGTTTTTGGAATATTTTATTTCATCAACTATGTTGGAAGTGAAAAGGAAATGTCTTATTTCTCTTTAATCGGGGAGTATGTCATTGTGGGAGTTGGGAATCAAGTTCAAGAAAAATTCTTTGGTTTTTCCCAAAACTTTTTCCAAATGATGAGTCTTGTGTGAGGCATATCAAGGAGGAAATTCATCCTTATATCTAGTGTGTGGTTACTCCTTTTACGTTTCCAATGTATTCGGAGGTTTTGAAGAAGGTAAAGGTGATCAAGAAGATACAATCATGAGGAGGTTTACCGTGAGGGGGACCCATGAGGGTTGGTTGAAGAGTAAAGTTCTCAGTGGAAGGTCTTAGGTTCCAAGACCTTCAAAGTTTTAACCGATAGGGATTTGACCTCAGAATATTCATTTATCGCCTCCTAAGGCTAGTGGTTTCCATGATTTTATAGGGGTTTTCCAGTGTGTTTTAGTTTTGGGGATCATGGACATCACTAGAACTAGTTCTCAGTGGTTCCCTAAGCCCATTTTAGTAGAGGTGGACAGTTTCAGTTCCAGTCTCAATAATAGTATCCAGGGAGGCTGTTTCAGTAGTAGGGGTAGTGGGGCTATGCTACACCAAGGGGGATAGATCAGGTAGAGTCTAACCTCAAGATGTTTCTTATGTATAGGTACCCCTACCCGAGTGTGCTCATGGAGGTGGATTTCAATAGACTGTAAAAGGAGATGGGTGTGTTCAGTTGCACATAGTGGAGGCAGTAGTACCAGAGGGACCAGAGATCGTCATAGGTACGATCAGTTTGTTTAGTATAATTTTTTTACCTTTTTTGATTTAGGATCTTCATAATACATTGTTTTTTCACTTCACCTAATGCTCTGGGACAAGAAATAGATAGTCTTTCCATTCCCATGATCATGACTACACTATTCAGAGACTATAACAACCTATTTGATGTGTTTAGGGGGTGTAAACTAGTGATGGGGGCACATCAATCCAATGAGGATATTTTATTTCTACAGATGCATCCATATGATTTCATCCTTATCATTGACTAGTTGTATTATATAAGCGATGTTATCAACTTCTTCCATAGGAGATTTCTGTTTTCAGATGTGGATGGTCAGTGTGTGGTTTTCAATGGCGAGTGGGTTTATCAGGTGGGTGGTCAACATATGGAGACCCTTATTTCTTTTTTAGTTGAGTTATTTCTAGAATCAATAGAGGCTAGGATGGTAGATTTTCTTAGGGTTTATGGGGAGTTTCTAGATTTTTTTTCCATGGAGGTTATGATTCTACTGCCTTGACATGATTTTGAGTTCAAGATATAATTGCAGCCTGGTGTTTCTTTGATTTTGATGGATCTTTATCATATGGAAGCTTTTAAGTTGTGGGAGTTGAGTATTCAAATAGGTGATTTGATGTATAAGTGTTTTATCTAACCCATTGTTTCACTTTTGGGTTCTCTAGTGTTGTTTTACAAGAAGGTGGGAAACATTGTAAGGTTGTGTATAGACTATTGGAGGTTGAATTACGTGATGGTCAAGAACATCTATCCTCTCCCAAAGACAAATGATCTTTTTGACTAGATTAAAGGGGTGATTTGGTTTTTTAATATCAATATGTTGTTTGGATATCACCAGTTGAGGGTGAATGAGGGAGATATCTAGAAGACTACCTTTAGATGTTGGTATGGAAACTTCAAGTTTGTATTCATATTATTTATTTTTACGAATGAACCAGTCTTTTTCATGGGTATTAAAAACTCTATGTTCTGTGAGTTTCAATACTAGTTCATTATCATATTCCTTGATGACATCTTGATTTACTCGAAGTCATAGGAGGACCTTGTCGAGCACCTCAGATCCATTTTGTAGGTCCTTCGACACTGCCAGATTTATGGAAATTTGTCTAAGTATATGTTTTCAAAACAAGAGGTAAATTTCCTCAGGCATTTGGTATATGATATGGGTGTAGAAGTAGACCCGTCCAAGGTCAAGGCAGTTGTTTATTAGAAGGAACCCAAGAACATGTAATATTTTTATAGTTTTCTTGGTCACCCATTCTATTATCAGTGGGGTTTTATTGATTTATCTCGATTTTCATCCCTATTAACTTCTTTGACTTAGAAGTATCATGATTTTGTGGGTAATTTCAATGTCAGGTATCATTTGGTTACTTGAGGGGTAAAGTTGGTTACTGATCCAATGATTTTTTTCTTGAGGAGGGGGTGATGATTGAGGTGTTTTGTAATGCTCACGGTCTAGTATTGGGATCCATATTAATTCAATAGTGGAAAGTGATCTCTTATGGGTCTATGTAGTTTCATCCCCATGAGAGTAACTATTCCACCCATGATCTGGAGATAGCATCGGTTGTGTTTGTGCTAAATTTGTGGCATCATTACATCATTTGGAAAAACTTTTTGATCTTCACGGATCACAGGATCTTAAGGAATATATTTTCTCAGTGAGGCTTGAACTTGCGGTAGTGGAGGTGGGTGTAGTTTTTTTAGTATTACGATTTTAAATTATCCTACACTGCAAGAAAAGGTAATATTGGGGTTGATTATTTGAGTAAGAAGTCTTGGAAGGGTGCTTTTATGGAGTCTAGGTATGCTTTGAGAAAAATGGATGGGTTGGAATCCTTTCACCAAGATGTAATGGTGGATGGTGGTAGAGTCTTTTTTTAGATAATGATGCAGTATTATCTGAAGTAGTAGGTGGAGGAGTCTCATTGGGGAGACTCATAGACAAATGTGATGTGTAATCATGTTGACTATAGTGATGCTCTAGAAGGATGGTCAGAATCATATTTTGTTTCATGGGAGTTTTTTTGTTCCTATATTGATGCATGGGGGAGTCTTCACGAGTTTCATAGATCACCTTTTGTGGTACACCCAGTAGTTTCTAAGATGTAATGTGGTTTTATGATACAGTTTTGGTGGACTAGGATGAAATGGGCAGTGTCAGAGTTTGTGGAAAAGTTCTTGTTTTCCAGCATGTAAAGGTTGGCCATCATGTTCCTGGTGTTTTGTTGCATCCCTTTGATTTTCCCAAGAAGAAATGGGATGAAATATCATTGGATTTAATCATATGGTTACCTAGATATTAAGGACTTGGTGATACAATATGGGTGATTGTGGATCAGTTGATGAAACCATCCCACTTCATAGAGATCAATGAGTCAAGCACAATGGATTATTTGTATAAGAGGTATGTGGATGATGTGGTGTAGTTTCATGGAGTTTTGAGTCCCATTGTCTCATATCAGGATTCAAATTTTACCTTGCAAATCTATATGGTATTAAAACATGATTTTTGAACTTAGTTATTCCTTATCACTGATTTACACCCTCAAACAGATGGGAAGATAGGGAAAACTATCCAAATATTGGAGGATATTTTTTTTTCATGCATCTTATAATTTTGTGGATCTGGGTTATGACACCTAAATGTGTCCGAGTTTTTATATATTAATAGTTATCACTCATCCATTGGCATGGATCCCTTTGAGGCATTGTATAGGGGACCATTTCATTGTCTATTATGCTGAACAAAGCTTTTTGATGCAACCGTTCTTGGTTTTTATGTGGTGTAGAGCATGATTGAGAATTTTCATCTTGTTCATGAAAGGATTAAAGGAGTACAGGACCAGAATAAGTCTTAGGTTGATCACTGGAGGATTCCCTTGGATTTTGTGGTTAGAGACCATGTGTTTTTGAAGGTTTCCCCTCAACATGGGTAGTGGAAGATTGGTGGAGGGAGTAAGATTTATTTCTGGTTTGTTAGGCCCTTTTAGGTACTAGGGAAAGTTGTCTAAGTGGAATATTGGTTGTAATTTCCACCACATTTGGAGAGGATCCACAAAATCTTTTGCATCTCTTAGCTTCATTGGTATCTTCACGATGACTCCCATGTTATTTACTAGGGAGAGTTGGATATCAAGGATGACATGAAATTTTTGTAACGTCTTATAGAGATACAAGATCACTAGTATAATTCTTTGTATTGATAGAAAATTCCTTTTTTCATGTGTTGTAGAGGCATATTGGTATGGAAAAGAGTACTTAAGAGAGAGATATGTAGATGTGTTCCCAGTACCCAAATATATTTTTGAGTTTTTCCTTTCTCTATTTTTCTTTTTGATGTGATGTTTGGATCCTTCTATTTTATGAGATGTGTTTTATTCCCTTGACATTATGTGTGTGGTGTGATGTGCTATAAATTTTTTATATATGATAATTAGAGGACCTGATTCCTAATTAATATTCATTAAATGTATTGCAATTAAACTCTGGTGGGAGATTGAGTGTCACCCAGAGTGGATAGTATCTTGATATGGAGGATAAAATTCCATGATTTTTGTGTTTGGTATGTTTTGATTTGTTGGTTGCAATGGTTGTAGGTTTGGGTTTTGTATAGTTTAATAAGGTTTTGTAGTGGTTGTTTGGTGGTGTGTTTGTGTGAGAGGAGGCAGTTTGTGGTTGTGTGGTGGTGTGGATTTATGTTGAATTTTGTGGCCATTTGGTTTGGCATGTCTGTATGGTGGTAGCATTTGATGTATGATGAGATCCTTTAGAGGTATCTCACATAGTGGTTGTTCATATCCCTTTCCTTCTGGTATTAGTTTTGGATTCTTGAGGGTGATAATAGGTTGAGAGGTATTTGATGTAATGGTTTATGCCCTCTTGGTTCATTGCTTTGTTTTTTTTGGGTGTTGGAGGTGATTGGTTGAGGCCTAGAATGGGCCTGGAGGAGTTTGGATATTTAATACTAGATGGAGGGTGAATACAAAACCAATAAATATTACACACCATGTAAGTGTGTTTTATAGCTTGTAAAGGTGAGTTTATGGGGTGTTACATGATGTGTAAATTTTTGAGGTTAAATAATAAAAGGTGATGTGTTTTTTAGAAAAAACAAAATCCCGAAATTTACATGAAATGTAAATGGTTTAAACACCATGTAAATATCATGCACATAATTTTTATAAATGTTTCATCTGCGCAGGTTTTTGTCAAATCCTACACTCTCTATCATTCTAGGAGTCCAATAGCTCCCCTTTTAGGTGTTTGGATATTCCTTTCGATGGGTATTGTTTCCCAACTTCTTTTCTTTGATATATAGTGATTTATCCTCTCATTCTCATCTATTTCCTTCCATTATTCTTTGTATTTTCACTAATGTGGTGCGGTTTTGTAGGATTTGTGTGTTTGGGATCCATTTTGATGGATCTTCAGTGCAGTGTATTTTTATCCATAGTTTCTTGTGATGTGGTTGTGATTTTTAGGTGTTCTTCTTCACCTTGTGGTGGGAAGCGAGTTAGCAAAGCTTCCTTGAGTTGTGGAATCCATCATTTCTCTTTACTTTGTATCATACGGGAGGGGTTTCCTTTTTTTATATATGTTTTATGGTTGTTCTAACTTAATAAAAGATAAATAATTGGTTTAATTGAATTAAAATGGGTAAATGGGTTTGATTCACATGTTTTTATATCTTTGTTATTATTGTGATATTTTGGATTGTACGGGCTAGATTCTCCACTGAAATTTAGGGTTGTTGGAGGATTTTTTTATGCTGGTTAATATGTGTTGTGATTTATATGACTAATTTTATTGTTTTGATACCACCCTAAAAAATTAATTGTTTAACCACTTATATTTGGATAATGAAATGGTTTTCTTAGGATTATGGATTGTGTGATAACACCCCTAAAATAAAGTAAAATGTGATAAAATCCCCTTTGTAAATCTGTAAAAAATCTTCATGTGTTGTGATGTGCGTTCATTATTATAGGATGATGATGTTTTGTTGGGGGAATGTGGGGGATGATGGTTTTTTGGTCATGATTTTTTGGTGGTGATGTTGTCATTTTCTTTTTCTTTTGGGGTAGTTAGGTGGTGGTTTGACCACTCTTTTGAGGCAGTGAGGTGGTAGTGTGATGGGGATTATGAGTTGTATGTTATATATTGTTACTTTGTGCTAGATACCCAGGTAGTGATGGAATAAATAAATGGTTAATAATAATTGAAATGATATGGGTTGGTTTGGTTAATGGGATGGAAATGGTTAATGAATAATTAAATAATTGGATGTGTGGTTAAATATGAATGATTCTAAATAATGAAAAGAATGGGTTGATTTAATGGAATTTGTTAGAAATGTGAAATTGGGATTATGGATAGTTGGGTGGTGTTATGCAAATAGATGTGGAAACATAAGTGGCAGTGTTGTGAGTTGGTTATATTTTGGTTGTGAACCCATAGGTTGGGCTTAAGTGCTTAATATTATATATACTTGTATATTCCCGGTGATTTCTAAATGCACCCCACCCACATCAATCACTATGTGTTAACACCTACATAGTCATATGGGAGTGTTTTTCTTGAAATTCAGTGTGGAAGAAGTATGGAGTTGGGTACCTGCTCTTACCCACTTTATCTTCCAAGTGAGTTAGGTATTTTATAGGCTATGATGGTCAGAGGTTTGTTAATGCATTAGATGGTGATTTTGATTGCCTGTATTTTTTTAGGTGAGATATGATATGACCATGCTTTTGGGGTGAATTTTTATGGGGGTCATGCATGGTAAGATTAGGGGATGAGGTTTGTGTCATACATGTTCATGATACCTTACTATTATGGTTATCAATTTGGATATGTTGGTGCCCGGGTGTTTTCGGGCAAGATATTATATGGTCATTCTTGTGGGTCAGAGAGCCTAGGTGTCTTCGAGTGAGGATTGTTGTGACAATACTTTTGGGGTTGTGATCTCAAGTGTCTTCAAGTGATGTTTTTTGTGACTGTGATTGTGACTAAGAGAGGTATATAGAAGAGAATGGAGTGAAAATACATAAAAATTTAGGGTGTGAGAGGGTCATACCAGTGGTAAAGTGGTTTTGGGTACCCTTATCGATATGATTCTTGTTGTATTATATTACTTGACTTGTGTTATTTGGTGATCATTCCTTAGTGAGGTTAGGTTTGGATTGTATACCTGTATATGTTATATTTGGTTCTATTTTTTTCTCATGGATGCATTAATATGATCTTTTCACATGTTCATGAGATACATTTTTTCAACTAAGAATACTTGTATAACCACCCTCCATATATAAATTGTTTTTTAGGTTTCTAGGAGGATAACATGGACCATTCTGGAGGTTACTTGCTCGTACCTTTAGATAGTTATTTTGTATCTTCTTTTGCTTTACTTTTGGGTATTTAATTTTGGATACATTTATCTGTATCAATTCTATTTATACATGCATAGTGGGATAGTTTTGGTATCTTTTTATATTATTTCTTGGTGTAGTTTTTGGATGATTCGTCTTATCTCTCAATCCTACATTATTATAGTTGTTAATGCCTCCCATACATGAGATATTTATATCCTTTGATCTAGTCTCCAACCCAGGTCCAACTAGTGGTGGGACTCAGGGGTCAAAATCTATCTCCCCTCATTGTGATATCTTTGGAGGGGCATTGTCATGAAACTATGATATTTGATAATCTAGTGAAACAATAGCCACCAACAGAAGATGAGACATGGAATGTGTTATAAATTCACATGTCATGTGATATTTAGATTCTCCATGGAAACCTTATCAATAAATTGAAAACAAAAACGATATGTTCTCTAGGACCACATGCTTTATAAATGTCTCTTATCTAGATCCAAAATATTCACTGATTAATCTATCATAACTGAATTTTTTTCCATTTTTTATGACTTAAAATGATATCACATGGTCTTACCTCTAGTTATTTTTCATGTTGTATCTCATTTCCACTATCACTTTTCAGCTGATCCATCACACATATTACCACCTCCTATCAAACATACACCTGGGGAAATTTCCATGGTCTTCTTCCACACACTAACATTTCCTCTTTTATAGTTAACTCATAAAACCAATACCATCCTCAACCATTTCTAACTAATTCATCATATCATTCTTCCATACAATAACTACTAGTCATTGTGAAGTTCATTGGTGAACATTAGTCACATGAGTTAGAAAGGAGACAAGAATGAAAGGAAACTATGGTCAGTGTAATTTTGGCCACCAAAGGTTTTTTTTGTAATACATTCATTAATGAACATGTATTGATTTCACAACATTGAAAGAGTAAAGGATAATATGTTTTTCAAATTGTAATATTAAGGGAAAATTTATGGAGAAATTTTATCAATTAACCCATGAAAATTTAAGATCATTAAGATAAAAAAATAACATTCCATGATGATTTATAAAATGTCAAATAATATCAAGTATAGAAATTCTTAGATAAATAACATGAATAATGATGTGAAGAAAGAAAATATATACCTACCTTAATATCATATCACCAATGATCGAGACTTGATCATGAAATATCCTTCCCCCACAGATGTTGATGACTCCTCAATGATCCATGATCCAAAATTTCACTTAGGGTTTAATGTTGTCTCTAACAGCTAATATCTCATTTAGATTTTTTATAAATCAATTTATAAGGTTTAACTATGAAAACCAAGTGATTAAAATAAATACACCAAATAACTCAAACTGTAACCTCAAACCTGGTGTAAAACCTCTTATCTATACTAGATTTAAAAATTAATAGGAATTTTAATTTACATTTTAGTGGATGGTTCATTTTGATAACCCAGATTCATATCAAGAATATAATATTATTAGTGTCTTGAGATTATTATTTCTCATGTATTTTTAGTTCTGATAGGTTACTCTGGTTCTTGGGAAATTCATGGGATAATCTTGTTGAATTTAAAAGGTTTTAGAGGATTTTCACCTAGAGTTCATGGTTTGGTGTTCTTGGTTTAGGGGAAAACATGTAGAACCCTGATTTTGAGGAGTTTTTCATTTCAATTTGTATGTGAAAGTATATTTGGAATAGGTATATCATATTTAAGGGTTAAAAGTGTAGGTTTCAAAGGAAACCATGTGGTCTTATCTTGGGTATGGGGCTTAGCACACAGTTGTTGAAAACCAATATAAAATTCGTCAGACCAAGGTAGTTCCAATTTTTATTATTACCACAAAGTTTAGTAATTTTTTTAGCCAAACCATTCAAATGGGGGTTTTTTGATAGTTACTACTTCATTTTTATAAACAATTTTTAAAAATTGTGCATCCAAACCATAAAAAACATTAAAATTAGGAAAAATATCCTTTAAAATTTTAATTTTTCAACCTCTCCCCTCCATATTTATCCTCCTTCCTCTAATGAGATTCATATCCATCCAACCCCCTCCTTCCTCTTTTAATCCCTTTCAATTTATGGGGTTTTTGGTGTCGTTCATTAGTGATTCAAGGTAAAATTATTCCTCTCCCTCCTATGTTTATAATATATATTGATTTCATCTCAATTTCACTTCCCTAGTTTAGGTTTTTTTTTTTGATTCCACCAAATCATGGATGAATTAAATATTATTGATGTGGATTTCATATGGCCTGGTGAGAAGATGTCATTAGATAGTATCTTCATGTCGCTGCTTGTTTTCTTGGAAGAGGTAAATCATCATATGATTTTCTTGAGAATTTTGGTGAAATTGGATAAAATTTATGGATGAACCATTATTGTGTGTCACTTATTTTGAGCATGGATGTTTCATGAACATTACATGAGATATATTTATGTTGTTGGATCAATTTTTGGTGCAATGGAAATGTCATGTGAGTTATTGGTAAATTATTAATAGATGAATTAACTTATTATAAAAAATTTAATTGTAAAATTAATTAAATAATTAAAAATAAATTAATTATAATTAATTGTGGGATGTTTTGGCATGAGTTAGGTCCTCATGTATTTAGATGATAGTCATTAGATCTGTACAGGTCTCAGTGAGGATGGTTGGGCATGATCATAAAAAGGGAATGACTCTAAATTGAGGTAGGTGGTCCTTGTACATGACTGATGGTATTTTATTATTATTTTACTTAGAATGATATATGTGGTCTTTCCACTACGGATGACTATACCTCATTAAATTTAAGTTTTTTTAAAAAAAATCTTGAATAAACTAAACAAAGTGCCAAGCCCCATGATAAACCCTTTGCAACTATCTTGATCGCCCTAGCTACTGATCATTGAGGCATTGATTGAATTATATGACTTGATATGAACTGAACCTAAGGGGTGATATTTTAAATAATTTATTGAATATAGATTAAATTAGTGTATGTTACTTGGATGCCTCCTCGTAGCGGAGATCATGGATTGATAATGAGTTGCCTGAGTAGGCTATAACACAACCATGAAATTCCTTTAAATCTTCAAGCTATTTGAGATGAGCATGGTCCAAGAGATCCTACAACACTATATTATGATTACTTGGGTGGGTATACCCTTTGGGGTTTATGGGTAGCTTTGGTGTTTAGTCCATCCTATAGTGACTTGGAAAGGGGATGGTCTTGAGGATATCCTCTTTATAGGACATTCCCTTGAGTCCAGAGTTCCCTCAATGATTTATTAATGATGTCAAGTGATGTTATACCCTCCAAGTGATGTGTTATGATCCAAGATACATGTTTGAGTTTAAAGGACCATTATGAGGTTTCTTAGTTGTTATGAGACCTATGGGCCCCATTGGGTACCCTTATGACATGTTGACCCTAGTGAGAGAATTTTCTTGGGAAATGGGTTGTGAAGATTGTAGGTGTCACCCTAGAACCCAAATCATAGATTTGAGCCTATTATGGTTGTGATGATTATAGGTCATGATCTTGATAGGATAACCATATTTTAATATGGTTTTAAGAATACATCCAACTTCAGTGAGACACATTATATGACATGTCACGAGAGGGACATTCTACCCCTATGGGATGCATGTTGTGTGTAGGATACCTAGGGTACCTAGGGTCTATCTTAGAAGTCTAATGACTTGGGATTCCTTGGACACACTCCTTGGATCTGTGGATAGGGGATGAACCCCTTTACATGGATTTGGATATTATGGGCTGCAGTAATTGTGAGTCCATAATAGAGCTTGTATATCAAGTGGGTCTTACCAAGGTGTTTATCTTATGTATATCGGGTGGTCCATCCCTTGGGTGTTTTTCTTATGTATATTGAGTGTGAAATCACCTAGGTGTTTTTATTATGCATACCGATTAGGTTATCCCCAAGGTTTTTATATTATGTATATTAGGTGGTTCATCCCTTGGGATGTATATCGGGTGGGTCAACCCCTAGGTATTTTTCTCATGTATACTGGGTGGGTCAGACTTGTGTGTTTATCTTATGTATATTGGTTGGGTCAGCCCCTAGGTTTTTATATTCTATATACAAGGTAGAATCAAACTCAGTTGGTTATATTATTTGGCATGATTATGCATTGTGCCTAAAGACACTCCAGTACTATCCAAAGTGGGTTTGGGTTGATCAAAGTTTCTTTGTATAACCCAAGGATCAACATTGGTTATAAATTTACATTTCCAAAGATCTGTTTAATTTAAATTATAATTATATTACATATGTACCCTATATGTACTTGTTATGTATGGGGTCATTTTGGTTCCCTGCTAAGTTATATACTCACGCCCTGCTCGGGTATACATGGAACTTGGGTACCCGAGTTTTCTTCACTGAATGCATGTTCGGGTTAGGTACAGGACTGGGATTGGATCATTTAGTTGGATATCTTGGACAATATTGGATATAGGGATGACTTCGGGCTTGGGTATGTAGTTGAGTCCCCTTAATTTTGTTCTTGAATTTAATTTTTGTATATGTGATCATCCCAGTGGGGGATAATGAGTCTATAAGACTTCTTGGAAACTAAATTTCACTTTTTATTGATTGATATGTTATTTATTTCTAATAATATGATGGTTATTACTGTACTTGATATTTTTTTAATTTTTTATTATTGTGAACTCTGATATGAGGTTATATTCTCCCTACAGTACTACCCTAGAAAATTTTTACTAGATATAAGCCTCTAGCATATGGGGAGAAGAACATGAGGTTGAGTCACCCTTGATCAAATTCTTATTCAGATTAATCTATGTTAGGATGTGAAAAAAGTTTTATCAAAGCATTTATGTGACTGATATCACACTTGTATAAGAGTATATTTTTTTCCGAAATTTTTTGGAGATAGAAGATAGAGTCACAAGGATGTTTCAAATCTTGTGATCGCTCCTATATTAGTGCATCATGAACACCTTCCCTAGTGGAATTCATATTTATTATGTATATGGATTTAATTTTCTTTGTTTGTGATTTTTTGGTTGTATGATTTCATTTCATATGACATACATAGGGTTTTGAGGTTTATCATTTATTATATATTTGGAACTTTGTCATAGTGTAAAAGGGCATCTGATGTATCATATTTGGTATGTAAAATTCACATGACATGTGTGTTATTATGTGATTTATATCATTGGTGATAGTTTTAGTTATTTATACTTTTAATAAAAACATATATAGAATTTTCCCATATAAGTTATTAGTGGCATTCTACTTAGCTTGGCCACAATGTTTATTTCCTTATGATAATAGGTCATGTGGATCTATAGTGTGATACTCCATGATGACGATGGTGCATCCCCCTTGTCAATTGAAGGTGTAGTGTCCCTTAAGAAGTTAGAAAAAACACTTGGTGCCTTAATAATGGACATGATTAAAAAAATGGGCTTATTTATTTAATGTTCCATTAACAACCTATATGGGGTTTTCCCATATATATGAGAATAAAATAAAAATTCACTAAACCAAATGACTATGGTTTATCTGATATGATCATTATCAAATGTTGTCACTATTTATTTTTGGATGTGATCTGATCCTCTAAAGAGTATGCTGGTATGCATATGTTTAGATATAGTAGAGGTTTAAGAGTGGTGAATTGATCTTTCCATGTTACTTTAATTATAAGGATATGGGAACCCGATATGGGTGTGTTTGCACATGATTTTTTATGGTATTTGAGATGGGTTCATGGATGATTCACTGTGAATTGTAGCCTACATGAGGCTAGATTTATGGTCTAGGTGAGAGACACTTGTGACCTTTGATACATGACTCGGGATTTTGGTGAGTCAGAGAGATTTGATATGTCAGGGTAACCCATGAGAAGGTTTTGATTGATTTTTTGAGTACCCTTATATGTGAAAATCATGGATAGGTTCCTTTCCTTGATATCGATCCACATGAGGTGAAATTGGGGATACATAATAGGCACAGTGATTCATTGGGTTTTTAAGAGGAATGAACCTTGTGTACTAGTGCTCTTATTATCAAAGAGGGAATTTGGGGGAAAGTTTTTTGTGATTACTATCCCTATTTATTTTTATTAAATTAAATTTTATCAGTGTGGTGAAATATCGGATAGACACTTCTATTTTGGAATGATTCCCATGAGCTGGGGGATCATGAGTTTAGCCCTGACATGTGCGTGATTTCAGTCTCATTGGATGGGTGCATCAAATATACTTTTCATTTTATGGAAATGAGAAGTGTCCTTGTGGTGAGGGCTATTTTAAAAATTAATTGAGTGTAGTGATACGGTCGATCCAAGAGTTGATTAAAAAGGAAGGTATTATTTGGGATTAAATGATTATGGATTGGTAGTAGTAGCACCCATGTGATATTGAAATCTATTTAATTTGTGATAAATGAGAAGTGTAAGTAATTCCATATGGTGGGGAGTGCAAAAAATACTATTGGAGGGTGTGACCCTCATCTTATGATGAGATTTTGGAAAATTGCATAGATTAAAATCCCATGATTCAGGAGTAAGTATTAGTTGATGTTTCATGATGGAACTTAGTTATGGGTTAATTTGGACACTTTTGGTCATTATGTTTGGTAATACATAGAGTTTGGGATGCGAAGATGCCTTTTTTACCTAGTGAAGTAACGATGGATGTACTTAATTGGAGGGGGATACATATCGATTTTGGGCTTATGACCCTCATATCAGAAGGATCATTGATGTAACAAGAGTAGTCATTGGATAGTCATGATGGATTTGGATATTGATGATTTAGTGAATCTAATTAATTGGGTATCATTTTAGATATTGGTTATGGATTCTGATGTTTTTTTGGATGGAATTGGTGTGTTTTCATTAGGATTGGGGTGAAATTTATAAGATTTGTATGTGAGTTGGATCGAAGGTGTTCTAATTATCAAGTGATATCATGGTAACCATTTTGGTTGGTTGGGGATATAACTATAGAGTTTACTTAGAATTAATATGAGACCACATTTATGGTGATTTATATGATTTTAGTATGCCTTTAAGAATTTAGGAATCTTGATTAGGTGGAGGAGTTAGTGCATCAGTGTGTGTGACTAAACTTTTTTTAGAAAGGTTGGTCGAAGAAAACCTTATCATTGTTTTTTCATGAAATAGGATATGGTGGGTTAGAAATAGAATCATACATGTCACTTTTGGTATGGTTATTTTTTTTACAATAATGGGTTTATCATCTTCAAGAAAATTTAGTATATTCAGGACATTTGTTTATATAGTTGGTACTCATATAATTCAAGGCATATTTGGTTGTGTGAGAAGAGGCTTATAGTAGAGAAAACCGTGATCCTCTGCATGAATTTATTTGTGACACCATGTTTTCTCAAGGTATATGGATATTAGGTAGTATCATCTTAGTGTTTTATTGATGAATTTGAGTGGTGGCTCTTTTTTGGTGAATTGGGTGCCTTATTATTGAAATAGTGTTACGAAATCTTGTTCAATGTTTTGAAGTTGGATGCAATGAGTTGACGATGACCAGATGATCTAAGTATTTCGGGATTGATGGTTTAATGGTCAATGAGACTTCTTAGGGATGATACGTGTTATAGTGGGGAGTTTTTAAAACCCCATGTACATAGGAGTTATAAAAATATAATGGAATTTTAATATTCAACTTGGTGGATGATTTATTTTGTGAACTAGAATTTAGATTGAGATTTTGAGATTTTCAGCAAACTGACATGATGTTTTTTGATATGGTTTGAGGCTTTATAGGTTCCAAAGATTATAATAGAAGTCATTAGAGCATCGGGATTACTTTAAAATGTTTTAGAGTGTTTTTTCCATAGTTATTGGTTTAGGAGAAACCATGTGGCACCAAAGCTTGAAGATTTTTTCAGATCAATTTTTATAGTGCATGGATGGTTATCATGTTTAGTACATGTTTAAGAGTTAATGATCCTAGTTTTAGAGAAAACCATGTAGTATTGGCATGGTCCTGGAGCTTAGTTCATGGTTTGCGCTTGGTTTTAGACAAACCGTGTGAAATTTTTCCGATTAAGGAAGTGCCAATTTTCATGGTTGGTGAATGGATTAGTAAACTATGAGACCCACCGATGTGAATGGGTTTTTCATATACACTTCCTAAATCATGGTTGTTTTATGGTTTGGAAAACATTGTGGCTCACTAAATTGGTAAAATTACCATTTCCCCTCCAATCAATTAATCACCCACCCCCACCCCAACCTCATTTCTCCTCCCCCATCTCACCCAATGCCTAGCTATCCCCCCAAACCTTCCACTTCAACCCCCTCTCTCCATTCGATTTGAAGTGATCTTTGTTCTATTAATTGGAAATTCAAGGTTATATTATTCTTATCCCTACTTCATACTTAATTTCCATTATTTTCCACTCATTTTTACTTCTCTAGTTTAGGGTTTCATTTCTAATTCAACTAGATCATGGTGGAATTGGCTAGTGTTGGTTGGGATTTTGTGTGGCCAAATAAGAGGAAATTCCAAGATTGCATCTGCATGCCATCACATTTCACTTTGATTGTGTTGTGTTGCTATATGTATTTTATTGAGATTTTTGGGGAAATTGGATAAAATTATTAGAATAATTATTATCATGTGTTAGATATTTTGAGTGCGGATGTTTCAAGATAATTCTAAAAGACACTGGAATTTTTTAGATATGATTCTAGTATGACAGAGTATCATGTGAATTATCAAGAAACTATGCCTAAATGAATAAGATTTTTAATAAATTTAAAATTGTAAAATGAATTAAATAATTAATTATAAATTGTTTTTAATTCATTATGGGATGTTTTTGTATGATTTAGGGCCTCAAAGGCTTGAATGATGGTCTTTGGACTTGGATGGGTATCGATGAGGGTGGTTGATTGTGATGATAAAAAGGGAATGGATCTAGATTGAGTTGGGTATTCCTTTTACATGCCTGATGGTATTTCATTTTATTTTTTATGTTAGTTGGGTGATTTAAGATCTCACCACATAGGTTGAATGGTCCCCTTTAAATTTAAGTGAATTATTTATTTAAAATGAAATTCCTGGATAAACTAAACAATTTTAAAAGGTCCATGACAAACCCTTGGGTACTAACTTGATCGCCTCATCTACTAATGGTCGAGGCATTGATCATGTTATATGCCTTGAGATGAATTGTACCTGAGGGGTGATATTTCAATTAATTTAATAAAAAAATTAATAGTGTATGTTCCATGGGATGATCCTCATAAATGAGAGAATGGATTGATAATGATTCACCCAAGTAGGATATGACAGAACCATGAGATACCTCCAAGACTTTAGGAAAATTGAGATGATCATGGGGAAATATTTCCTCCCCCATTGTATTGTGGTTACATAGGTGGGTAGACCCTAAGAGACTGATGGATAGGTTGGGTGTTTGGACTAAGCTAGAGTTACTTGTAAATGATATGGGATTGAGTTAATCTCTCTTATATGACTTTACTAGGTGGATAAAGGTGCCTCGATGAGTTCTTGATGATAGCGAGAAATGCAATGACCTCTGAGTGACTGGTGTTGGCCCAGGAGATGTGTTTGATATTTGGGTACACTTATGAGTTTTACTAGTTATACTAAGACCTTGTGGACCCCAATAGATTCCACAATTACATGTTGACCCTAGTGAGGGTGTGTGATTGGTAAAAGGTTAGTGAATATTGTGGGTGTCCCTAGAGAACTTGAATCGATGATTTGATCATGCTATTATTTTGATTATTACAAGTCATGAAAATGGGAGGCCAACCTTTATTTTTTATATGGATGTGAGTATATGGATGACTCTAGTGATACATGTTATATGAGATGTCACTGTAAATACATTCTACCCGTCTGAGATACATGTCATGTACGAGATGCCTATGACTCCTAGAGTCTGGATTATACACCTAATGACTTAGGATTCCTTGGACATGCTCCTTAGTTCCATGGGTAGAGGATATGACCCCTACATAGATTTGGATATTGTGGACTACCCGGAATAGGTTTTTTCCATTAGTCCTGTATACTAAGAAGATCAAAACTAGGTGTTTATATTATGTATAATGGTTTTATCATCAACCAGGTGTTTATCTTATATATATTGGGAGGGCCATCCTCAGGTTATTTATCTTATTTATACAGGATAGTTTATCCCATGTGTGTTTATCTTAAATATGATAGGTGGGTTATCCTAAAGTGTTTATCCTATATATATCAGGTGGATCAGTCCCCAAGTATTTATCTTCCATATACCAGGGTAAATTATCCCTTGTAATGCCCCCATGATTTTTTGATTTTTTTTTCAAATTAATGTAATCTTTTTTATATTTTTCATTTCATACAACACTGAATATAGATTTTTTTATATAAAATCACTAAGTTTTTCTTGGATTATATGAAACACCCAGTTAATATTGTGCTACATAAAAAAAATAGATTAAATTTTAGTAAACACAAAAATATTCTTTTCTTGTGTTACACATAATGCCAGTTTTCTTTGATAGCTTTCATAACATGCAATTCCATGTTTTACCGAACTTTAATATAATATTATTATTATTATTAAAATATTATTATAGCTACCACCTAGACATTGGAATTGAAGTTATAAATAATATTAACAAAATTTTGAAAATATTATTCACAAATGTTTATAAAATGAATACTTTGGTTATTAATTAGTATAAGTGAATGAAAGAACTATTTGAAAATAAAGAAATTTCTTTTCTAAAAAAATATTTTTCTATATACAAACACTATTTTATATAAATAAATTAAACAAAACCAATTTGATTAATATTTTAAATAAAATTTATATATTATATATTCAATAAATATTTTTGATACTCATCCAATATATTTTATAGGTATAATAAAAGAATAAATCCAATTTTATTAATAAAATGATGTATTTTTCTAAAAGGTAATTTTACCGCCTTTTAATGGAAAGACCATTTGAAATCTTATTTTTGATAATTTTATAATTTTTATTTAAAAAAATAAAATTTATTTTTTAAATCAGTATATCAAAATTTACTTTGGGTGAATTTTTTGTATTATTCTAAGAAGTTCATTTTCTTTATGAATAGTCAAAAAACTGAATTTTATTTCAAAACTATTTTTTCATCTAATTTATTTATATAGTTAAATTATATTTTAATTTTTTTAGTATAATTAGATAAATTATAGATCAATTAATTCAATATAGTTCATTGTTACCAATTTCAAAATGAAATTGGATATATAAACATTTGAAACTTTTGGACATTTCCGCTTTAAAACCTCACATTTTTGTCCCATCTACGAGATTAATTTCAAATTAATTTATACCAATTATGTGATTTTAATTTTGAAAATTTTATTAAATATTTGGAATCATAATAATATATAATTTATAATAAGGTAAACTTATTTTTTTACAAAAAATATTAGTGTAATTGATTAAAAATAATTACAGTGATTAAGAGAAAAATTAGGTTAATAAAGGACTAAACCTTAAACTTAAGGCCCGAAATAACCTAGAAAGTTTTCCAAAATACATTGGATGTTTATATTTAGATTCTATATTAAATTTTATCTAATTTATAACATTATTTTATCCATATAACATGGTAAAAACATGGGTGGAATTCTCTTTCCAAAAATTTACAACAATGTCACTCCTCTTCCACAATAAAAAGGCACTCACCCCTCCCACTTATTCACACATCTAAAACGATTTTTATCACCCAAAATATGATATAATAAGATCCCAAAATCCATCCCTTAATACTATAATCATATCATTGGTCATAAATCCAACCAAGTAATCCCTTTGGTGCAAACTAAGATGAGTTACCCAAAGAAAAGGTAACATCCTTCCTCAAGATCCTTTGTTTTATTTTCATTCTTCACCACATAAAATATTATTATTACATTATTGTATAATAACATCAGTATCATAAATATACTTATATGTTGTTATTATAATGGTTCAACCTAAACTTACACACACTCCCATTTAATGGGTAACAAACTTATTGTTCATGTGTATGGTGGACTACCGCCTCATGAAACGTTGTTGTTTGTTTTTCCTTTACCACCTCTCATGGGTGGTCATTATGATGGAAAATATACTTTTATATGATATATATGATATTTATTATTTATTTATGCTTCTTTAATTATTATATAAATCATATCTTTATGCTTTCCATTTTGTGGAAATATAATAACTTCGTTTGTGGACGTTGGACTACCGCCTCCTAAAAGTTATGTGATTCATTCACACTTTACATAGAATGAATTAAGAAAGGCTTTGGTGAAATTATAATATATATATATATATATATATATATTAAATAATAATTCTAATTTAATGATATTATATATATATATATATATTACTTTCTTTATTTCAATACGACAATAAAATAGAAATAACCTTCATGCGTATGTACGGTCTGGAATCTCCATTAATGGTGTATTCCATTTCATATTTCTATATATTATAGATTTTTATAAATGCATATATAATGAATGTATATGATATTTATATCATTTTTTACATTATGTAAATAATTAAATCATGATCTAAGTAAGAGGTTGAGAATAACAATCCAAATCTTATATGAAAAGAAAAGTGGATATTACCCAAAACGTAACATTAACATGGAGTTGTTAATAAACGAGTAATATAAAGTCATAACCAAAATAATATTTGGTATTATATATAATAATATGTTTATTTGGTATATTTATAATAAAATTATATTTATTATATGGTATGTTTCAATGTGTATGAATAAATTCAAGACTTAAGGTAAGGGTTTTCTCATATCACTTTTTAAATTTGTGAGATACATGCCATGTTCACCACTCATTTATTTTGTGTGTAGTATATAATTCCCATGAATGTATTCTATTATAATTATACTTAAATTTATTTTTATTTACATATCCATTTCATTATATCTATTTCATGGGGTTTATGGTTTGAAAGTCACCAAATTGGTTAGGTAATTTCATCTCAATTTGCCTTCTTTGAGACACATATTATGTTATGCACCTATATTATTTTATAGGGTGTATATAATGTCCCTTAAAAATTTTATATCATGAATTTTGTTCTTTTAATGATATTAATATTATAATTTAATTTTATTATCTCATGGGTATTAGGATTTAAATTTACCAAAATGGTAAGGTTTAATTTCTAAAATATCATCACTTATCAAGATTTTTTACGATTATACTTCTATTGATAAAATATTATAATCCATATCTCAAGAAAACTATTGAATTTTATTATACTTTGTTCATTCATTATTTATTCATCAATTATTACCATTTTAACACTCTTTGGTTCTTGAGATAATTAAGAAAATATTTTTAATAAAATCTGATCTTATTTCTCTTTTCGGTCGGAAATCTATTTATTTCAAAAACATTGTTTTCAAAAATTCCTTTAAAAAATGTTTTTAAAATTATATTTAAAGATAATTTTCAATTAAAATTATCTCAAAAAAATTATGGTTTTTAAATTTTCCTTTATAAGTTTTCAAATCTATTTTTAAAGAAAAAGTTTTTTAAAAAAGTTTTATGTTTTAAAAAGATTTTTTTGAATAAGAAAGGATATTTTACTCAAGAAATTGTTTTAAAGGAAATTTAAAAATTATTTTCCATCTATGATGACATCTGTTCGAGTTACACTTGCCTCTAAGGGGATATATTCCAAGGGTTTCATTCATATTCTTTCTCTAAATGTTTTATATATTGATGTCATGATTTTTATGAAACCCATTTCTCTTTCATTAGTTATACGCTTATGAAATGTGCTTTTTTCACGGGTTATGCTTTGATTAGATGATTATGAGACCTATATATTTTCTATAGCTAATGATATGATGAAATTTTTATGATACCCATTTCATTTCATGGGTTATGTTATTATGTTTATGAACCCAACACTTTTTAAGGTTCATTATATGATGAAAGTTTTATTATCTTACAGAACATGTATGTTTGATTTTATTATGTGATGGTTGGGACCTATATCTCCTTCTAATAAATTGGGTAGAGATTTATATCTCAAGGGATATAAATGGATAGAACGTGGAGTGAACTCGGTTCAGTAATACAGATATGGAACGAGATGTGAACTAGTTTTAGTAATACAGGGCTAGAACAGGAAGTGAACCCTATTCAGTAATACATGGATGGAATGAGGAGTGAACCCAGTACAATAATACATGGCTAGAATGAGGAGAGAACTCGGTTTATTAATACAAGGATGGAATGGTAAGTGAACCCAGATCAGTATTACAGGGCTGGAATGGAGAGTGAACCTAGTTCAATATAGGACGTTGTCTACTAAGATGGTCTTGGGAGTGAACCTTAACTATTAAGATTGTTTGGGGAATTAACCCATTACACTAATATTTTCTTTTAATTATTCCTTAACTACCATTTAAATCATTTTTATATACTTATCTATCTTCCAAAAATTATATGTCTTATTCCTATGTTATGCTTCTATAGCTAATTATCTTGATTAAATTTGATTCATGTCTTATGAAATTCCAATATTTATTCCATGATTCAAGTTTATGTTATTTAATATTCATGGTATGAATTTTAAATGTTATTAACATATTATAATACCCATATGATTATGTTATTCTTATGTATATCCTTTGTTTACCCTTAATGGGAATCTGAGCTCACCACTTTCTTATGTTTACTTTCCCTAGATTATAAAGAAAGGTTTTATGTAGGAGTAATAAAGGGGAAGGTATTTAAGGTATTTTTTGACTATCTTTCACTAAGTTAGAATATTATTTTTCAATTTTTAAAATACATTAAACTATTATGGTCCTCAAGCATTTATTTTTTTAAATTGATGAATATTCATCTAAAATGATGTAATATCCATCTATGTTAAGCCTAGGTCACTATATCCTCAATTTTTATATTGGTTGGAATGATTATGATACATGATTAATGACACTTCATCACTAGAAAAAGCATGTTAGGGTTGATTGGGGTTCCTTGGTTGAACTTATAAGGTCCCAAATCTATCTAGACTGACCCTTTGTGTGTTTTCAAATCACATGGTGCTCGGACGAGGCCTAGAGTGGGTCTAGATGTATTCAACTTCTAGAACCTAGAAGTTGGGATAATTCATGATGTGTAAGTATTTCACATCATGAATGTGTTGTTCACAAATTTTATGATTCTGGTTAACGGGGTTCCTCATGATGTGAAATAAATTGGGAATGAATGGTTTGAGATGATAAATTTTTTTACAGAACTTAAAACTCAATACTTACATGGAATGAAAGGGTTTCACACCATGAAAATACATTATTCAGTGCGGCATTATAAGATACAAAGTCTTGGGTTATCTCAAACCCTATGGATTTGTCTCGACTTCCAAGAAATTTGTGGCGCTCTCTCCTGACATCTTAGAATCCCTTTGACAAGGATCAACTCTCAACTTCCCATGTTCAATATTTGGTGATATAAGGAACACTCTACCTCTTCTCTAATTGTTCTTTGATCTAGATCCTTCTATTTATTCTTTTCATGCAACAGTGATTTCTCTTCTTCATTCTAAAAACGTTTTCTTGGTTTTTTTTGGTGTGGTTGTGGCATGGTATCCTTTGAAGGATGAATCTCTTGTAGGAGGGGTGATGGGGATATGTGGCATTGGTCTATTCTCATGTGAATAAATATGATTCCTTTGAGGTAGGGGATTAATTTATTCTCCTATTTATTTATGTGAAATCATAAAGTTATCATGGTTTACCCATTTAATGGAAATGGAATTGACCTAATAATAATTGAATAATATTGATAAATAATTGGTTATAGTGATTGCATGTTTTTGTTTTCTACCATGATCATGGTTTTCCTATGGATTTTCTATATAATGTACTATCTATTTTATGCTAGTTATCAAGTCTTATGATGTTATATATTAGCATGTTGTTTTGGATGTAAAATGGTAAAGAACATAAAGCTGTAATTAATTGATTAATTGGATTAAGAATTAAATAATATGCATGTTATAATGATTAAAGTGTTTCTTGTAATTTGATGATAATCATATTAATGTAATTAACATTCTTAATTAAATGTTTTCTTCCATGTGTTAATGGAATTTATAAATAATTTAAAGCATGATAATTCTTGCTGAGAATGTTGTTAATAGTTAAAAGGCATGTTAATGAGAATGGTACTTCCTTAAGTTTGTTGAAACAGATTTTAATGCTAAGATATTTTTTAACTTTTGATAGATTGTTATAGCTTGATACCTTAGGTTTCCCATAGTTTTAACCTATGAATAATGAATTATTTAATTCAGTATAGGATAAGAACTATATTTGTGATAAAGATAATTGTTATAGCCTGAGTTTATCATCTTTTTGAGAAGTCTGGGTTCCTTGTGTTTGGAGTTATAAAAGCTAGTTTTTATGTGAAGGTTGGATGCCTTATTTTGGGGCCAAGATTTCCCTGTTGAATATTCATGTTTTTTTCAGTAGATTTTTTGATCTTATCCAGATGTGATCTTCACTATGAAAAGTTATATATAGTCGTGAGTCCTAAATGTGATATGAGTAAGGGATGGATGAGCCTGGGATGATAGATGTGATGTGTACGGGAAGGCTCGGATGATGTTCCATCAGTTGATGCCTATGATGGTGAGATTCTTCAAGATATTCATGTGTGTTTTAGATAAAAAAATAGGATATGATGGAATAGGTTGAATCTAGGATTACCCATTGATGTGATAAATCTGTATTCTTGCTTGAATGAATCTTTTTGATGGTTGATGGTTGGATTTTTTATTTTATCTGTATTCTTTTCCCCACTACTTGAGGTATATCGATCTTCTTAGTTTCATTTTTCATATTTTTGGTATCTTAGGATGGTTTTCCTAGCATACCTGGTTTATAGAATGATTATGATAATGAATAAATAATTATTAACCCATGGGTTGGGGTTAATGGAATGTAAATGTTGAAAATATGTTAATCTTGATAAACCATGGACTAAATTTGGATTATTCCTAGATGGATTATAATTCATCATGGTGGTTAATGAATGTGTCTTGAAATGATTTTAATGGTTAATTTAATGTATAATGAATTTTCTAATGAAATGAAATGGTAAAAATAAAATAAATAATTAATGCCCCTCTTTAAATTCTTGTGTAATTATAGGATATCTAGTCTTAGCAGTGGCAGTCAGGTGTTTGGTTGACATTAGCTATAGCTGGTTCTAATACTATGTTATGCCTATAGTGTGATTATGAGAAATAATATATCTTATATATTATATTATTTCATACGATTCCCCATCCATTTCGGTTAGGGAAACTGACACCTAGTGGGCTCTGGGAGGGTGTTTTCCCCAACATCCTGGTGGGAGGATAGATGGATGACTACCCCCTCTGGACCAACTATCTTCTTTTGGTAGTTACTTTTGTTAGTATGTACATTAGTTAGTTTTCCCATATACGTGTGTAGATGAGTGTAATGGCTTGTGGTAATTTCACACACATGTATATCTTGATATTGTATCCAAAGGATTATTATAGGTATGATGTGTATAGGTTGTGATGGCTAGAGGTACTTGCTCAGTGTATGGGTTGTGATGGCTAGAGGTATAATACTCAATGTATGATACACTCCATACAGGCTGTGGTGTCTCCCAAAAATTTCTTTTTTACTATATATTGTTATGTGACATGGGATGATGTGATGATGTGATGCACGAGGGGCATGTTGTGATGTGTTTCCCAAGTTTATTTGAGATGTATTATTTATGATAGATGGCTGAAGACGTGAGATGTTGGTACATAGTGGAAAAAAAATGGGGAAGTGGGAGAGGAGGACCCTTGATGTTTAATAATTATATTATATGTTCTCTTATATGAAATACTTGGTGAGAGTTATCCATGGTGAGGCTAGTAACCTATTATACCTATTTAGGTGATGAGTTAGTTTCACTATTGTTCATAGTGCTTTAGCAAGATTTCTTTATCTTTTGAATGAGATTATTGAGGGAGGATCCTAATGATTATACTATTATGATCACCTTATATATATATAAATAGTTTTTTATGTTATCTAGAGAAGGTTGGAGATAGATATATATATTATTAACCTGTGGTTTTGTAGGAGTTTTTTGGGATTCATTTTCATTTTCGTCTTTTACTTTTGGTACTTGTAGTTTTCCTCTCAGTTGATATAGTACTACATGAAATTGCATGTTTTTACTTTGTATTTATTTATATATATGTATGAGAATGTTTATATTAGTGTATCCATCATATCTCTCTCTTCTTAATGTTCACTTAAATTTTAATGACTCATATATGTATTCTTATTATACCCTCGATACTAGTATCTAAACCGGGACCTACTGGAGGAAGGACTCGGGCAGTCACCATATCCCCACTGTCATTGATGGCTTGGGAGAGGTACTCTTTGGGAGGATGTGGTTGTGATAGAGTTATATCAAAAGTTCAGGTTTTAGGGATAAGACAAGTTTGGATTTTGGCACAGGTGAGATTTCAAGGGTTGGTAGGGAAATGGTTTCATCTATGTTTAGTAAGAAATTTAAACATGGGAGGCCCACTGAAAAACAGATATTTAGGTCCCTATGATCTAATTCATAGAAATTTAAGTTTACTTAGCCTACTAAATTAAGTGATACTATTCATATGCTAGATACCCAGGAAAGGAGCACACATCATTTTTATTTACACCTGTGTTTGAAATGGGAATACCTTGGGATAGGTCAAAACATTTACATAATAATAAAATAATTAATTAATTAATGTTAAATATTCTACATTCTGTGTTTTTGAGCTCTAATGGTTTCTTATTTTTTTTCATTAATGTCTCTAGGTTGACATTCTCATTAGGTTCATACCAAATATGTTCAGTGGGATGTGCCAATAGATCATTAAAGAATAGAGGTCGATGGTGAAGACACTTAGAGGAATATACTCCTAGAGTTTTAGTACCATAGTCATTAGAAGTATGAAGGATCTATTTTATATTCAATCATAGATTAATGGTTGGAGGATGTTAAGATAGATTTTAGTTCAATCTTTTTTGAGAAGGACCACTGGGTTTCATTAGCTTTGATGATGATGTGTAGAGTAGTGAGGCAGTGGTGGTTCTTATTCCTCAAGAATTGTGTGGAGTCGATAGTCTCATGGTAGAAGTTTTGAGACCAGTTCTGAGTAAAGTTACACTCTTCAACCGTGAAGGTGGAAAGTCATCAAGAGTTTCTTACCCTTTGACAAGGGAATTCCAGCATGAGAGAGTTTTGGATCCATTTCAAGACCCTTCTTCAATATGATTCAGACCAATTTCTAGATGAGGAGGCTAAGGAATTAAATTTCAAGGTGTTTATGCATCTAGAGATGTATCACATGGTCACCCCATTTATGTTGAATATGAATCTTAAGGTATTGGAGATTGAATAGGTTATTGAAAGTATGATAGATAGAACCAGATCATCATGAGAGAGGAGCTTTCAGTATTCCTCACAAAGTATATCTATGTAATAGAGTTCTTAGTTTTCTAGATATAAGAGTTTCCAATTATATTGGGGTAGGTCCTAGCCATCATCATATCATTTCTACATGTTTAATGGATATCGTAATTATGATAAGGGATAATATGCATGTTTTTCTTATAGAGGATTAGATCATTAGTGGCGAGAGTTCTTAACCTTTCTGAGCATTCAGTATGTACCAAGTGTTCCATTGAGGCAGTTTCAGCTAAGACAACAGTAGTAGGGTGTTCCAATTTTGGTTCATTAGAGAGGTGATGGGGTAGGTAGAGTACAACCTCGAGACTCTCATAATCCTCAAATAGTATATTTCAACTGTAAAGGTTGTCATCGGTAGGGTGAGAGAGCTCATGGAGTAGGTCACGCACATATTTATTATTTATAATTTCTAGTGTTGGGTGATATAGACATCATTTGAGGTACCCTTTTCATGTTTTCCACTTGGTTGCATCCTTTTTCTGATTCTAGAGTGACAGACCCCTTTATATCACTTTCTTTAGTCCATGATTTGGGACTTGTAGTAGAGTGGATTCTAGTGACCTTTTTGTTTACTATTCCATTTGGAGGTCAAGATGACTTATATGAAGTGTGAATAGACTATTATCTAGTGTTGGGGAAGCATCACTCTTGGGGATATTTCCTATGTTTTTAGATATAGCCACATGATATCATGCGTAGTGGGGAATGGTTATATTCAGCGCATTGACACGTTCCTGTCGTGGGGTGTGGAAAAAACAATTATTTTTTTAGTTAAAATGAAGTGTAAAGTGGTTAAAATAGGCTGTCTCTAAAGAGGATAATACAAAAATAATCAAGTTTTCACCTTTAATTAAATGGAAAATTGGTTGTTTTTTAAATTGATTGATTTTGAAATGAAAAGAAACTAAAAAAGGGAATGAAATTTAAGAAAAATATTGAGAAAGTTATTATAAAATAAGTTATTGAAAACTATTATATGATATGGTGATCAGCTTACGTTTTGTTTTCCAATTTTAATTCTATCACAATTCTAATTTATCCAATTCTATTCTGTTAAGTCGGCAAAAGTAAGAATCCACAATCACTTCTTGTCACTCCCTTCGTCAAATGATAATGGTGAGAATAAACCTTACTAAAATCTTAGATTGGTCTAATATCCTTCCAATGTGTTATAAAGTTGTATTGAATACCCCCAGTTTATTTAGTAAATTCCCAATCATGTCTTGTTTATCCCAAACAATCAAAAATGTTCACTACTCCTCACACGCGTATTGGCGATCACCAAGTACTTCACCACTAACCCCTGGTCTATTACATCATATATAAACCAAAACCTAGTGGATGGAAATATTTATCATTGAAAAAAGTACTAAAAACAATAGAATATAAAATAAAATATAATCATACATGATAATAAAAATCATTATAAGAAATTGAAACTGATTTCGCAGAAGAGAGAAAATGATCATAAAGCATTAAGTGCAGGAACTCAAGAATTACAAAAAGAAAATACTATCCTTCCCCAATCACACAGAATTTTACCGATCCTTGTGAAGGGTATCCTTAATGAAGTGGGATAAATTATACATTACAAAATTAAGAAGAACAAAAATAAAGAAAACAAAGAACAGAAAATGTGCTCCTCTAGAATATATCTAGAAGAAGTTTTCTTCTATTCTTCCCACCAGATGGCCAAAAATTACCAAGATCTCTTATTAAAATATGTTCAAAATGGAGTTGGATATCTACCCTCAAAATTTAAAAGTTTTCTGTTACGTTTAAAGGAATATATGTCTAAATTAATAAACATCACTTTTTTACTGTAAAATATTGTTCCACCTACTCCACTTTGACTCACTCAAATGATGCCTTAATGTGATCCTTTATTATTGAAATTTAATATGAACATTAAAAACATATTTCTATTTATAACCCAAATGTAATAGGTTAGTTTTAAGGTAAATATCTTGAGATATTCCTCATTTAATTAGGTAGGGTCTATTCTGTTGGCCAAAATAAATTTCTCCACTTGATTGATTTTTCTAGGCCTGTGTGTCTCGAATTGGATATGGTCTCAGAATAAAATGTTTAATCTCATGAACAAAAAAATCCTAAAAAATGAATCACCCAATTTTGATGATAATTTTAAAATATATTCCTAAAATACATAATCTCTATAAAACTGTTAAATTTACAGAATTAAAGATTTTTCACAATTAAGCCCAAAATTAACCAAAAATACTAAATTAATGAAAATAACCTCAAATTTAATAATTTTTAGGGATTAAATAATTTAAAAACACATTAAAAATAATTAAAATATTAACTCTATCAATTCTACCACACTTAGCACTTGGAATCCTAGACAAGACAACATCAAAATCAAATTAATACAAATTCAAAACACATGCCCATGGGATCTACCAATTTGACAACAAGAAACAAAATATATCATGAATACTAAAAACAATTATTTAAAGTCATTAATTTCAGAACATTAAATATATTTCCTCTTCATTTCTCCTCCCATGCACAAAAACACTTACCTAACTTTCATTTTCTCTCATCACACAAATTTCAATTTTTTTAGCAATGTCTTTCTCATCCAAACTCATAAAAGGGACACTATATTCTTGATAAATTCCTATATCTCTACCTGATGTGAGACAAGGATATATTTTTATAATGATGAATTTATAGGTTTATTCTGTGGATTTCAATTGGTAGGATTTATATGTTAAAGAAATTTTGAGGTCGAATGAAGAGTGTTTGGCACTTTTTAAAGTAAAATTGCAAGATTCTAATTTTCACCCAATTACGGTATCCTAATCACTCCCTATAGTATAAAATCATCTCCATAATCATGAAAAATTTATGAAAAAATGAACACCATTTTTCATTTCAGTAGAAATTTTTTCAATCTTATCAAACATAATTTTTCTTGAAAGCTCCAGATAGGCATAAGTTTCTTTCTCCATTAAAAGATCCAAAAAGCACATCTTATTTTATCATGAAATATCTAGAAAAGGAACATATTTCGATAGAATTAATTTTCTAGTAGTAAATATCTCTTGTACATTTGGTTTCTACCCAAAGTTTCTCCAAATGAGGTAGCACAATACAAGAGATCCCCCCCCCCAACACTTTAGTTCAACTAGATCATGCAATTTGACTTTACAAGAAGGTTAGATAGGGAATATTGGATTCTAATTTGGATAACCTAATAGTTTGTTCATAGATTATAATGGATGTAAGGATTAAATGTTCTAGGTAGGCCATAATGAAAAGGTTTATTATGAAATAGTTGGGATTTAAAACCAAATAAATGACTCAATCTTCTAAAAAAATGTACCTAAAACCCTTGAGTTTTGATAGGAATAAATCAAATTATTGTTAAATCAAGAATGATTTGGTTCTCTAAAGAAGTGATGTGAATGTAAATAATATGGAAAAAATTGTTTAGAATCTTCATAGGAAAGTTATTTCAAAGATAAATTCAGTGATATGCGGCATGGGATTCAAAAAGTAGAGTACTTTTTATGAAATTACTAAAGATTATAACTTGAAACAAAGTCATTTTCAACATTCATTTAAGCTCAATTTCATGGAATAAATTGTTTCACTAGTGAAAATGAGTTTAAAAATTGTCAAATATAAACATTTTATCTCAATAGTATCAAAAACACATAAAAATTGAAAAAGAAACACACACAAATTTTAAAAACACACAATTTGTTTTTGATAATAGGAAAACAAACAAAAAATAAAAACCATAAACTAAAAAGTCCCCCCCCCTCCAAACTTAAATATTGCATAGTTTGAAATGCATTAAAATGGATTTAACATGTAATAAGATTTGAAAAATAAATCATAGGAATCAGGAAAGTGTAAAGGAGAGGTATGACCTTGTGGATTTCATTGATAAATAGGTTGGAGGAGTATGATCTCATCCAATGGATCTGATGGAAGGGTCCCATGAAATTTATTCAACCTATGTCCATTAATAGTGAAGGGATCCCTAAATGCATCCTTCACAATCTACATAGCACAAAAAGGATATACATGAGTAACTATAAATGGACCATACCACCTAGAAAAATTCATCTTGAGTCTTTAGTTTAATAACAACACTATGTCTTTAGGATGGAAGTATTTTGGTTAGATCAGCTTATCATAATCCACTATTATTCTCTATTTTTAAATCTTAGAATTTTCAAAATCTTCTCTTCTAATTTCTTTCAGCTTCAAAAATTGAAATATTCTCTCTTTTCCATCACTTTCAAGATCCAAATTCATCTTTATCAAATCCCAATATGCCTTATTCTCTAATTACACTAGAAGATGAGAGATTGTTTTCACAAATCAACCAATATGGTCTCATTTTAATCAGGGTTTTGTAGGATATCATGTGATCCCATAATGTATCTTCCAACCTTTGGCTCCAATATTTCCTGTTTGAATTAAAAATCTTTACCAAAATTCCTTTGATTTCTTTATTGGACACTTCAACTTACCCATTGGTCAATGAATGATAGGGAGTTGATGTTTTATGATGCACCCCATACTTCTTCAGTAAATCCTCAATTCTCTTATTAAAAAATTTATTCCATTGATCATTGATGATGGATCTTTGAACTCCAAACCTATAAAATATGTTAGCCCTAAAAAATCACAAAAAAAAAATAGCATTTTCAATCCTGGTGTATTTTTCTTCCACCCATTTAGAAACATAATCAACTAGAATAAAGATATAAGAATTTTCAAATGAAATTGGGAAAAGTCCCATAAAATCTATCCCCTAAACATAAAAAAATTCACAAAAGTGCAGTGGCTTTTGGGGGATTTCTTCTCTCCTTAAAATATTTCCAAAAACCTAACATTTTTCACACATTTTGGAATATTCATGGTCATCTTTAAAAAGTGTGGGACAATAAAGTCCATATTCTAAAACCTCACTTTTTGTACATTGAGGTACAAAGTGGCCTCCACAAGCTAAATTGTGACAAAACTAAAAGACATAATCAATCTTACTTTCAATAAAACATCTTCTTATAAATTCTTTGTTGCAAATATTACAAAGAAATGTATCATCCTAGATGTAATATCTAGATTCATATTTCATATTTTGAATTTGGTGGGAATTTAAATGAGATGGGACATGATATGTTACCAGATAATTAACCATATCATCATACCAAGTTACTTATCCTTTAATCAATTAAAATTTCTCTCCTATAAGGTAATTAATCAGTGGTTCTTTGTCTAGAATTTCAGCTTTAACAGTGTTGGGTAGTCCACTTAAGTGATCGTCCAGTTGGTTCTCAGATACCTTATTATCTTTGATTTCAATGTCGAACTCCTATAATAGTAACATCCATCTCACTAGAATCAATTTAGATTTTTCCTTCTTCATCATGTACCTAAAAGCTATATGATAAAAAAACATAGTGACTTTAGTTCAGAGCAGATATGATAAAAAAAATTATAAAGCAAAAAAACTACTAAAAACTATTTTTTTTTTGTAGTTTAAATGGGTTGAATTTAAGGTCATTGAGGAATATTAAATGACTTGTGTCCTTCCCTCAATTTATTGATAAAGTTCTACTCCAACTGCTTGGTTTGAACCATCACAAAGTAGCTTGAATGGTTCTTCCCAATTTAGTGGTTGCATTACTGGTGGTTTAATAAATATCCTCTTCAAATCATACAATTCTTCCCTACATGAACCATTAAAATAAAAATTACCATCTTTCAAAATTAATCTTGAGAAAGGGAGAGAAATCTTACTAAAATCTTTGATAAACCTTTTGTAGAATCATTTATGTCCTAAAAATGATCTAACATGCTTTACACAAGTTCGGTAGGGTAAAGAATTTATCGGTTCTATATTTGATTTATAAAATTATATTACCTTTTGTAAATTAAATTCCCAAGAAAAATTCATCTATCAACCATGAAATGACACTTTTAAAAATTCAAAATAAGATTCATTTCAATGCAAGTTTTCTAAAAAAATTCTATATTTTTCAAACAATGGTTAAAAGAATTTCCAAAAACTATAAAATAATCCAAGAAAACCTCCAATAAATCTTCAATGTGATCATAAGAAATAATTACCATACACCTTCAAAATGTACCTAGAGCATTTCAAAATCAAAATGGAATCCATTTGTATGAATAAGTTCCAAAGGGACAAGTAAAGGTAGTCTTATCTTGATCCATGGTAGTAATAGGTACCGGGAAATAACCTAAAAATCTATCCAAAAAGTAATAATGAGTTCTACCTACCCATATCTCTAACATATAGTCAATTAAGTTGATAGGGAAATAATATTTTCGAGTGACCTAATTCAACTTCCTAAAATCTATGCACACTCTCTAGTTATTCTGATTTCTTATAGAGATTCATTCATTATTATAATTCCTCACAATGTTTATGCTAGTTTTTTTGGAACTAAATAGATGGGGCTAACCCATTGTGAATATGATATGGGATATATGGTCCCATCTTCTAATATATTCTCAATATCCTTCTTCCTAACCTCCATTAGGGTGGAATTAAGCCTCCTTTGGGGTTTTCCGACAGGTTTGGAATCTCCCTCAAGAATAATTCTATGTGAGCATATTTTTAGGTTGATTCCTAGGATGTCACCTAATATTCACCCTATTGTATGAACATTCTCTCTCAAAATCTCAATAAAATATTTTTATTGGGTTTCAAACAAATTATTATCATTTATCACTGATAATTTATCTCCCTTTATAAGGTAAACATATTTTAAATTATTAGGGAGTGGTTTTAATTGAATATTAGGGGGATAATAAAGGTTTGAAATTAAGTTGAGGTTCCACACTTACAAAGGATAGACATCCTACACACAATAAATTATATCAATGTATTCATCATTTAAGAAACCATCAAAAAATAAGATTGTACCTCTTCCTCTCACATGTAATCAGAATCTCTAACTATTTGGGTATCTGCATTTTTAGTGATATTTCTAATAGAAAAATTATATCCTAAGGATAAAAATTTATGGAACATATCTAATTCTTTAAGGGTTTTGGTACCAAATTCATAGGAGAATTTAAATAGTTAGTAATCATCTAATGGGTGCCTCATGGATTCAGAAATATTAAAGTAGACAGTGTTATCTCTAAATTACATGGTGAGTGTCCCATCATGGACATTGATGATGGTTTTGGAAAACTTTAAGAAATTTCTCCCCAAGATGATGGGTTAGTGTGATGGGCACCTATCATATTTCATATTCATCACATATAAGTCACCTGGTAATAAGAGATATTTGACTTTCCTAAGGATATCCTCCAAAAAAACATCTGAAAAAACTGTGGATCTATTTGCAACCTGAACCACAACTCTTGTGGGATTCAAGTCTCCTATCTTAAAATAAGTGTATATTGAGTGATTAAAAAAATTCATTGAATCACCTAGATCACATAAATAATTAGATAAATTTAAAGAATCAATGGTGTGGGGAATGGAAAACATCCCTGGATCTTAAAATTTTGTTGGAAACTGTGGTGTGGTAAGGGCTTAGATAATTATTATAAAATTGATCCTCTAATTACTTTGAAGTATTATCTTCTTGGTAAAAATATCCTTCAAAGCTTTAGCATAATTTTTAATTTTTTTGAGTGATTCAAGTAGGGGGTATTGATTTCCACTTTATGTAAGGTGTCCCAAATTTTTTTTGAAGCACATCTTCATACAACCTCTTTGATTCAATCATACTTAATGGAAATTATTGGGGTAAGTCTTTATTATTCCTTTGTTTCGTTTACAATGGTGTTTCCAGTTTCTTCTTCCTTGGCCTATCCATCTCCTCCTCCTCTTTCTTCACTTCTTCCTGATGCATTTTCAATGAATTTTCTGAATTCTTAACTTTATTCCCCCTTAGCCCAGGTGGTCTTGTTTCAGGCTCAATGGTGGATGGTGGTGGAATTTATTTTTCAAATTTATTTTTTATCTTTATGAAATTATCCTTTGGTTTTGGATTTTCTGATAATGTTTTTTCTTTGTATTTTTGGTTAGTAAATTTATGATACTTTCAAACTTGTTGGAAAAATATTTTAAAGTTTCTTTCAACCCCTCAAAATCAAATTTCTTCTATTGGTTTTGAATTAGAGGTTGTGAACTAGTGTATGGATACTCATAGGGTTTCTAGAAAGTTGGTGGTTATTGGTAGGAATTCTGGTTATAATATTTCTTTTGTTGAAATGGTGGTGTGTTCTGGAATTGATTCTGGAATGGGGGTTGGTTTTGGAACTAATTTTGGTATGGGGGTCCACCTTAATTATGATTATTTATAAATCCATATTGGACTTGGTTAGGCTCTCTCCATCCTATATTTTGGTGAAACTTCCTTGGATTAAAGGTTGTTGTGCAACTTTCCATTCCCTATATTTCAACACACTGTTTGAAATGATCAGGTGATGATTATTAACCACATACCTTATTTGATTCTTGTTGTTCACTCACTTGTTTCAAGGCCATCTATCTTTCCAAACTATTTTTATATTCAATCCAAGTTTCTAATTATGTTGATGGATGAGAAGTTATTACCTTATGAATACGTCTTGTTTCGGTACCTCTTATACCAAATTGTAGTAAGTTCTGAGAAATTTTCTCAATCAAACCCTTAGATTCTTCTAGTAACTTTTCAATAAATGTGTCTTCAGATTATGCATTCAGAAGGTTTCTATAATTTTCTAGTAGGCCTTTATAAAGTAATAGAAGAAATTTATTATCCTAAATTTCATGATGTGGGAAGCTAGCACATATCATTTTAAATCTTTCTCAGTACTCCTAAAGAGTTTCTCCAAATGACTATCTGATGGCATATATTTCCTTTCAGATGGATGTGCTACTGGAGGTAAGGAAAAATATTTTCATAAAAAATCTTACCAAGTCATTTAAATCATTCACATCTCTAAATTTTAGGTCATAAAATGATTCTTTGGTAGCTTCTTCTAGTGAAAATGGGAATTCCTTCCACTTTACCAACTCCTCAGCTACTCCTTGGAGTATGAAAGTAGATCAGACATGTGTGAACTCTTTAATATGTTTTTTTTGGGTCTTCACCTACCAAGACATGAACTTTTGGGAGCAATGTAATCATTTTAGGTTTCATCTGAAAATAATTTTGTAATACTTTCATGGAAAGTTGATTGATTTGATTAAATAGTTATGGTTCACAGAAGTCTCTTAGTGTTTGGTTTTGATTTCCAACAATGGTGACAGGATCAGAGTGAACACTTGAAGTTTCAATCGAGTATAAAAGATAAATTTCTTCAAATTCAGATTTAAAATTAAGATTCATAAGTCTATTTACAAGTTTATTTCAATTTCAAGATATATGGGGGAAGGGTCAGGGTTTGTACTTGTATTCATGCAACATAAGAGAAAAACTTTTGGCACTACCTCCCCAGTAATGACGCAAAGTTTTGACATGTTCCTATCATGGGGTGTGAAAAAAACAATTATTTCCTAAGATAAAATGTATTAAAGTGGTTAACCTAGGTTGTCTCTAGAGACGAGTGTATAACAATCAATATTCCACCTTTAATTAGAGGTAAAATGGGGTGTTTTTGAAATTTATTGATTTTAAAATGAAAATAAACTAAAAAGAACAGAAATTTAAGAAACATTTTGAGAAAATTTTGATAAAACAAGTGATTAAAAAATATTATATGATATAGTGATCAGGTCAGGGTCAGTTTTCTGATTGTAATTATTTTATAGTTCCAAATTATCTAATTCTCTTATGTTAAGTTGATAAAAGGGAGAATCCACAATCACTTCTTCTCAATACCTTTGTTAAATGGTAATGGTGAGAATAAACCTTACTAAAATCTCAGATTGGTCTAATAATTTTTCAATGTGTTATAGAGTTTTAGTGAATACCCCCAATTGATTTAGGCAATTCCCAATCAGGTCTTTTTTATCCCAAATAATAAATAATGTTCACTACTCCTCACACACGTACTATTGATCACCAAGTACTTCACCACTAATCCCTAGTCTATTACATCATATATAAATTAGTACCTAGTGGAGGGAGATATTTATCATTGAGTAAATAAAAAAATATAGTCTAAAATAAAATACAATTTTACATGATAATAAAAACCATTATAATAAATTAAAACCGATTTCGTAGAAGAGATAAAAGGATCTTAAAACATTAAGTACAAGAACTCAAGAATTACACAAGTAAAAACCTCTCATTCCCTAATCACATAGAATTATACCCCTCTATGTGAAGAGTGTCCTTAGAGATGGCAGAAGAAGTAGAAATTACAAAATTAAGAAGAACAGAAGAAAGAAAACAAAGAACATAAAATGTGGTCCTCCTAATTTTTTCCGCCATAAGTTTTGTTATATTCTTCCCACCATATGGCTGAAACATTCCAATGTCTCTTCTTAAAATATGTTCATAATGGATTTTTATATTAACCCTAAAAATTTAAAAGATTTTGGATTGGTTTAAAATAATATATATCTGAATTAATAAACATGACTTTTTCTAGACGCCAAATATTGTTTCACCTACTCCACTTTGACTTGCTCGAAGGATTCCTTAATTTTATTATTTATTCATGAAATTTAATGTTAACATGAAAAATATAGTCCTATTTAGAACTCATTTATAATAAGATCATTTTAAGTTCTATATCCTAAGATATGACTAATTTAATGAGGTAGGGTTCATTCTTTCAGCTAGAATAAATTTCTCTACTTGATTGATTTTTCTAGGCCAGTGTGTTTTGAATTGGGTATGGGCCTAGAAGACAAATTTTAATCCCATTAAAAAGGAATCACAAAAAAATTAATCACCCAAGGTGGATCATAATTATAAAATATATTCATAAAATACAAAATATCCATAAAACCGTTAAATTTACAGAATTAATTAATTTTCACAATGCCCAAAATTCACCAAAAACACTAAATTAATAAAAATAGACTTAAATTTAATAACTTAAATATATTAAATCATTAAAACACACATAAAAAATAATGAAAATATTAACTATATCATTTATGATGTTGTGGCTTTCTTCAGGAGGAAGTTTGTGTTTTATGGAGTTGAGGGAGAGCTAGCAATTTTGTTTGTGATCGGGACCCTTAGATGGGTCAGAGTCATGTTCCATACTTATCTTTTTTTATATCCAAATTAATGTTGATTTTGTCAAAAATTTAGCAGGTAGTGTTTCCCAGGGTTGTAAAATAGTACCCTGAAGTCTTTATAGATGAGTTTGTGGCATTACCTTTTCGATGGGAGATCAAGTTTGGGAATGAGATATATCTAGGTATGTATCTTATCTTTATGTATTCATATATGATGGTTCCTTCTGATTTGTGAGATCTATGATTAAATCTCATTGATCTATTATAGTGAGATTTTATTCATCTTAATGCATCACCTTGGGGTGAAAAAATTTTGTAATGAACAAGTATTATGGTAGTTTTCAGCTTTGTATCGATTAGAATCACTTGAACTCCATCCATGTTCATGGGGTTGATGAACATAGTGTTTAAATATTTCTAGGATATGTACATGGTGATTTTCATCAATGACATCCTTATATAATGTGTGTATGAGGGGGGTCATGTAGATCATATTCATTCCATTTTGGGATTTTTTTTTCATGATCATCTATTAAATAAGTTATCAAAGTGTGATTTATAGTCTCGCAATGTCCATTTATTGGGTCATGTTGTGTCTCAATAGGAAGTCACTATAGATCCTTCAAATATATAGGTGATTTTTTCTTTGGCATCCCATATGATAGTGGCAAAGGTGCAGAATTTACTTGGTATTAAAATCTATTAATGGAGGTTCATAGCTGGTTTATCTAGGTTTGTGACTCCTATAATATCCTTTTCCTAGAATTATTAAGCATTCTTTTGAACTGATCAGTGTTATAAATCTTTTGAGTACTTTAAAGAGAAGTTGTTCAGCACTTTAGTCCTCTGTTTTCAAGCATAAGTAGTTCAATCTGAGGTTTTTTGTGACACTTAATGTCTTGTATTGGGCTATTTTCTAAAGTATAATACATCAATTGTTTCTTATGTGTCTTTTTAGTTACATTACCATGAGGGTAACTATGCTACCCATGATCTTGATTTGGTAGCTATTGTATTTTTTTGAACTTGTGGAAAAATTTCCTCATCAGTGAGCATTTTGTAGATTTTACCAACCATAATAGCTTGAGGTATGTATTCTCCCAGCATGAATTAAAATTTCATTACCATTTATGGGTGGAATTATTATAGTATTATGACTAAGATTTTTTATATTACATAAAATTGAAATTTTATAGTTGATACACTGAGCATGTAGTCGTATAGTGATGTCATGCATGAATCTGTAGATTTCTAGAGAGTAATGGAAGAAATATCAATGATGAATCTAGATATGAGAGAGTTTTTAGGAATAGGTTGTCATTTATAGATAATAGGGTTGTCTTATTTAGTAAAACAGGTGGAGGAGTCCTAGTTGGGGGATTCTCGGGTGGAGATCTGAAGAGATCGAGTTGTTTTTTTATGATGTGCCTGATAGTTGGTATGGGGATAGAAAATACCATGTATTGTTTTAGGAAAGTATTTTCATCCCTTAAACTATGTATGATAAGGTTCCACATGAGTTCTATATCTCACCCATGGTGGTACATACCAAAGTGAAGAAGATGTACCAAGCTTTGAGAGGTCAGTTTTAATGGCCTGGTTTGAAGTGTGCAGTTGCAAAGTTTTTTCTTATTTTTTGTTCTGAAAAAAGGTGAGGTCTGAGAACCCTATTCATTGTGGTTTTATATATCTATTATATATTCTATGATGGAATTTTGGGTACATCTTTATGGACTTAATTATAGGTTTACCTCAAGATCAAGGAGGCTATTATGCTATATTGATGATAGTGGAATGTTTCATAAAATCATCCCATTGTATAGTGATCATGGTGTCAAGATCAGTGGATGTTTTGTTAAGAAATTATCTATAGGTGGTTATGAAACTCAATAGATTCCCAAGAATTATTATTTATTATTATGATCCTCATTTTACCTCTATGGTGTGGAGAGGTCATCATGCTTTTGTCTCTCAATTATTCATTATCACAGCTTTTCATCCATAGATGAATGGTTAGACCGAGAGGACCATCCAGACTCTTGAATACATGTTTCACTCTTATGTACTAGATTTTGGAGGTTTTTGTATGAGGAACATGTCCTTGGTTGAGTTTTCTTACAATAATAGTTTTCACTCCACCATTGGTATGGCATAGTTTGAATCTTTGTATGGCTAACCTTTCTATTCTCCATTATATTGGACTGGGGTTGGAGAGGTAGAAATTCTCAATCCCAAACTGGTAAAGAATATGAAATAGATTCTATAAGTAATTTAATAAATGAATAAGGTAGTATAGTAACATCATAAATTTTATGTCGATCATAGTATTATACCTCAGGAGTTCAACTTTGGAGATCACATGTTCTTAAAAGTGACTCCTCATCATGTGTAGCAAAGGTCTGGTCATGGGAGTGAGATTTATCCCTAGTTTATTGGTCCTTTTTTAGGTGTTGGATCATATTATTGTCATGGATTATTGGATATAACTTCCCCAATTAATGAGTATAATTCATGATTTATTTCATGTATCACATATCCATCTTTATCTTCATGAGGAATCTCATGTCCCTGATTGGGCTGAGATCAATGTTGACAATAATGTGACCTTCGAGGAGCATCTTGTGGAGATCCAGGAACACTTGGATAAGGTGTTATATATGTGTGATATTCCCTTGTTTTGTGTATTTTGGAATCATAATGGTGTGGATCTGAGTACCTAGGAATATTATTTTCAGATTTTTACTCAGTAACCCAAGAAATTTGATGTTTATCTCTTCTCTTATAATGATGTAAATTTTTTGGATGTTGACCTTTTTGGTTTATGATATGGTTTTCTCTTTTTTATTTGGTGGATTTACTCTCACATGAGAGGTATCTACCTATTTATAGTGTTTAAGATCTTTTTGTTAGTGTTTTGTGGTTCCAAACTATTCCACGGATGAGGTAGTTGAGCTTTTGTGATGGCGAGATCCTTGGGAGGCATCTCATGGGGTGGTTGTTCAGACGACCCCCTTTTCATTTTCTCTATAGTTTTGGTTTTGGATTATAAAGGATGAGAATTTTTTTAGAGGTATCTAATTTAAGGGGTTGAATCCATGTATTAAAACTATTTTCATGTTTCTTAATCTCATGGTGCTCATAGGAGGACTAGACCCATTCTGGAGGTGTCCAGATTCTAATAGATAGAATCAGGGGGAACACATAATTTATAATGGTTTTACTTCATGAATGTGTGGTTAAAGACTTGTGTGAGTGTTGTTAATTGGTTTCCTCATGATGTGAAATAAATTAGGACTGAATGGTTCAAGGTGAGACATTTTTTGGCATAAATTAAAACCTGATAATTGAATTATGTGAAAGGGTTTCACACTATAAAAATAAGTTTTGTAGTATTTCTTTATAAGATACGGTGCCCTTTTTATCAAAACCTATGGATTTCTCCTGATTTATAGGAAATCTATGATACTCTATCCATGTTTCTTGGAATCCCTTTGATACAGATTGATTCTTGGATTCCCATTTTCGATATGTGGTGATCTGAGGTACGTTCTACCTCTTCTCTCATAGTTATTAGATCTGGATCCTCTTGTTTCTTCTTTTCATGTGATAATGGTTTCTATATTATATTATAATAGAGTTTTACTGTATTATTTTTGTGATTTCATGGTAAGTCATCCTTGGAAGGATGCATCTCTTGTGGTAGGGGTGATTAAGATCTATGAAGTTGGTTCATTCTCATACGAATAATGTTGATGCCTTTGAGGTAGGGGATTCATTTATTATCCCATTTATTTATGTGTTATCATAATTTTATAATGGTTTATCCCTTTGGGGTGAAATTTAATTTACCTAATAATGATTGAATCATGTTAATAAGTAATTGGTTGTAGTAATAATTGGTTTTCTCTTTCTGTTATGATAACGGTTTACCTCTTGATTTTCTAGATAGTGTGTTATATATGTTATGCTTGTTAGCTTGTCCTGTGATGATATGTATTATAATGTTGTTATTTATGGAAAATGGTAAATAATGTAAAGATATATAAAATTTATTAATTGGATTAATAATTAAGTAATAGTAACATTGTAATAAATATAGTGTTTCTTGTAATTTGATGATAATAAAATTGATGCATTGTTCTTTCTTAATTAAATGTGTTATTACATGTACTAATGTGATTGATAAAGAATTTGAATCAAGATAATTCTTATTTTGGATTTTGGTAATAATGAAAAGTCATGTTAATGATAATAGTACTTCCCTAATTTTGTTGAAACTAGTTTTAATGCTAAGAGCTTGTTTAACTTTTGATTGCTTGTTATATCTTCATGCCTTAGGTTTATCACAGTTGAAACCTATGAATAATTAATAGTTTAATTAAATATGTAATAATAAATGTTTTTGTTATAAATATAATCTCTAGGTATTTATTTTCCTATCTACTTAAGAAAGCCAAGTTCCTTGAGTTTAGAGCCACAAGAGATTGTTTGTGTGTGAAGGTTGGATGCCTTATTTTATGGAATAGATTATCATGTTGGATACACTTGTTTATTTCTTGATTATTTTTTTATTTTATCTAGATGTTAGATCTTCTATGCAATGTTATATGGGTTAGGGAGGCCCGGATGTGATATGAGCCTGGGATGACTGATGTAATGTGGGTGGGGAGGCTTGGATGATGTGGTAGTAGTTAACACATGTATTGGTGAGATACATAGGGATTTGCATGTGGGTGTCAAGGATGAAACTAAATATAATGGAATTGGTTTAATATGGGCTTACCCATTGATGTTATAAATATGGATACATGCTTGAATAAATATACTTAATGGTTGATGGATGGATTGCTTGTTTTATCTGCATTCCTTTCCTCGCTGCTTGAGGCATCTGGATGTGATTGGTTACATGTTTACACTTGGTGGTAGCATAGGAAGGTTTTCCAAAAGTACCTAGTTTAGGGAATTATTCCAATAATGAATATATAATTCTCAACCCATGGGTTTGGTTTTGATGGAATGAAAATGAGGAAAATATGTTAATCTTGATAACCCATGGACTCAATTTGGATTATACCTGGAGGGAATCAAATTCATGATGGTGGTTAAGGAATGTATCTTGAAATAATATTAATTTTTTATTTAATGAATAATTAATTAATTAAAAAATGAAACGATAAAAGAAAAGAAGTAATTAATGTGGCTCTTTAAATGATTATGTACTTATAGGATATCTAGTCTTAAGAATGGGAGTTGGGAGTTCAAGTGATGTTAGCTACAGTTGATTCCAAGAATAGGTTATGCCCATAGTGTGGTTGTGAGATATATTATTTATTATATATATTTTTATTTTAGACACTACCCCGCCCATTTTAGTTAGGGTAACTTACACCCAGTGGACTCTGGGAGGGTGTTTTCCCAATATCTCGATGGAAGGATAGATGGAGAACAGCCCCCTATGGCCACATTCTCTTCTCTTGGTATTTACTTGGGCTGGTATACATGGAATATAGTTTTTCCATGTATTTTTATATATTTTTGTGATGTATTTTGGTTATTTCACACACATGTATCTCCATATATAGCATCTAAAGGATTATTATAGGTATAACATGTATAGGCTATGATGTCTTGAGGTAATTACTTGTCATATAGACTGTAATAGCTTGAGGTATAATAGTTGATGTATGATACACATCATAGAAGCTATAGTGGATCTTGAAATATACTTAGTTACTATATATGGTGATGTGATATGGGATAATGTGATGATTTTATGCATGAGGTGCATGTTGTGATGCCTTTTCTAGGGGTCTTCTAGATGGATTATTTTGGAGAGTGATAGATCAGGACCTGTGATGTTGGGGAAGAGTGGAAAACCATTGGGGAAGAGAGAGAGGGGTACCCTTGATGTTTCATTATTATATTTAATACTCTCTTATATGTGGTTCTTAGTGAGAGTTATCCATGGTGAGGATGGGGAACTTAATATACCTTTTTTGGTGATGAGTTAGTTTCACTGTTGCTCATTATGATTTAGTAAGATTTATTTATCTTTTCATGAGATTATTTAGAGAGGATCCTACTAAGTATATTGTTATGCTCACATTATGTATATATAAACTTTCTTTCAGGTCATACAAGGTAGGTAGGAGATTATGATGGATATTACAAGCTTGTGGTTTTTCAGGAGTTGTTTGGGCTTCATGTTCTCAGTCATATTTCCCTTTTGGTACTTGTAGTTTTCCATTTATTTTTTAGGACATTTCATGTTTGTAATTGGGATATGTGTGTGTGTGTGTGTGTCTGATGATGTTTTTATTGGTGTATATATCTTATCTCTCTCTTCTTCATGTTCTCTTAGTAGGTAATGCATACCGTATGTATGCTTATTATACCCTTAGTGCTTGTGTCCAACCCATGGCATACTAGTGGCAGGTCTCGGGTAGTCACCATCTCCCTTACCTCATTGTCAGCCTAGGAGGGGTACTATTAGGGGGGAGGGTCATGATAGAACCTGAGTATTGATCTTTTTTATTCATTTATTCTTTTGTAGAACTATTTTATTTATATTCTGATCATATCTCATTTATATCTTTCATTTATTTGTTATATACAAGACCATGTCGGTAGTTCAATATAAAGTTATGTATTCACACCCTTGTTGGGCATCCATGGAACTTGGGTACTCATGCATCTTTCACTGATTACGGTTTAAATTTAGGAAGAGGCATGGGACTGTATCATTCAGCAAGATAGCTTAGATAGAATTATATATTTGGATGAGGTAAGTCTTGGATATGTAATTGACCACCCTTTATTTTATTCTTGTATTTTATTTTTTCATTTGTGGTCAGCCTAGTGGGTAACCATTGAATCTGTATGACTACTTTACTATTGTATTTAATACGTTATTAATGGATATGTTATTTATTTATTATACTCTTATAGTTATTATTGTACCTGGTGTTTTTTTTCATTCCTATTATTATGCACTCTTTTAATGTCTTGGGTTTTTTGGAGCGAGTAAATTGCTCGCCCGGTTTGAATTTTTTATAGTATTGTTGGTAACCAACACCTTTCCTAATTATCATAACTTAATTATGAGAGTTTACCTAAACTAAGACATTTTTTTATATGAGTATTAATGATCTGAAATTTTCATAGGCTTTTCATTGGGTTTTGGGTGCATCAGAGGAAAAAAAACTCAAACTTTCCAAGGTATCCAGACTAAGGCGTATAGTTCATAAAAACAGTGTGGTCTCATAGTAGAAAATGTGTTCCCTATGAATTCATTAATAAAGGTTTGGTAAACCATTAATGAGGGGTCACATGGCCATATATGAACCACTTCTATTTTTATTATAGGTATTTTCATGTCATATGCACGATTTGGGAAAACTATGTGCACATCATACACATAGTGCTACTAAACTAGTGGGTACACACAAGCTCCTCACATTTTGGTCAAACCATGTGAGATAACTGTGTAGGGATTGGATCTTAAGAAATAGGAGCCACAAGGTTGGAACACGGTTAGAAAAACCATGGGATCTAACTATGTGGCCCATTAAAATTGGGAAATTACAATTTTTACCCATCTTATATTAAACCAATTTCTCCTCCTTCTTCCTCCTTTGGTCATGAATAGTAGGGATATCCCTCTCTCATTTCCTCCTCCTCTATGGTGTGAGATACATTTTCTCTAAATTTTTCTATGGAATTGGATCAATATAAATAAGTCTTATAATCATTTTACCTCTTTTCTTCATTTCTCGACCTCACAGAGTGATAAATCCATGTGAATTTTTTTACCCTATTTTCAAGGCATTTATCTAAAATGTCAATCTATTCCAAATTCGTCCAAGTTAGAGGATATTACCAGAAATTTGGGTATCTGGAAACATGAGGTTGGTAGTTATTGAATTTATTTGTGATTTTGTGTGTGTTTTAATGGCTCATATTTCATTGGGTAGTCCAAGAGAAACCCTATAAATCAAATGGTTACCTCTAATTAATTAAATTGATCCTATTGGAGATGCCTATGTGAATGATCCTGAATTCTAGAAATGGTTGAGGTTTGGTGAGAGGAAATAACTTGGGAAGATTAAGCTGGGGCATTGATTTATTTAAATTGAGTTGTTTAATTTAATTATATTGTATTATTTATACATAACAATTGCTTAGTATGATATCCATGGTATCGTTTTGGGATCAACCTAAGAATTGAGATGGTGTTGCCTATCTGTACTGAGAAAATATGATCACCAGGCTAAGATTGTCCTGAGATATATAAATTTGGGTGATTTTGATCTTAGGTTAGGTGACTTGGTCATCAGATGAGGTGATAAGGTAGTTATGTTATGAGCATGGCTGGTGTGAATTTGGATGGTGTGGGAAATTGGATTTTAGAGACATGGTCACAGGGGAATGAGGTGTTGGTTGGTGTATATTAGGGAATAATTAGTGATTATTTCTCATATGTGTTGTCTAATGTGTCATTTGGAGTAGTGAACACACAGTAGGGCATAGATGATGAGTTTTTTGACTAGTTGTGTGGGTAGAGGCCTCTGATATATGCATCTTAGGGAAAAGGCTTGAGGTTATTGTCTTAGAAATCCACAAGGATGGTGAGGATACATAGAATTAAAATGGTGAGTCTGTCGGTTGGGGGGATGAGGCTCTTTGTACTTGAGACTGATGGGCTAGGATCATTTGGGTGGATGAACATTTTCTTTCCTTGGTAAATCAACTATTGAGTTGACGGTGTCATCATTTGGAGGACAAGAATCATTATGCCTCAGGATGTTGGGATTCAAGCCTATAACATCCATGAATTATTTTAAACATATTTTTTTCATTTAATTTCCATTCTTTCTTTATTGTGGGGGTTTCCCAAACAGTTTTGGAGGAAAGGGTGAGTTTTTATGACTTGAGCCAAACTGTGAGCCCATTTCCAGATTTAAGAAACCAATTTTGTTTCTTTTATAAATCTTTAATTTTTCGAAATTTTACACCCATTACACTTCCCAATTATAATCCCCTAGTATATTAAAACCAATATATCCATTCAGATCTCATATGAATCCATAACCATGATGGATTTGGGTTTTTTATTAAGATATTGGGCTATACAGAAATCCCATATCCTACTTTAATTTTTTTCAATTCCTCAATATATAATTCAATTTTTAAATTTTTTAAGTGATTACAACTCTCACAAAAGCCCAATTACCCAAGTCACTCCCCCATGCTCTACTCCCCATCTTTGGATCTCATATTCATCGCTAATTCGGGTGAAACTTCTATGGATTTCTCAAATCATCCAGATTAGAAGAGGTAAATTTTTTCTTTCATAACTCCTTCAATTTTTACTCTTTCTCTCCCATTATAGTTCCTACATGACCTTCTCAACATTATTAGAACCTACATTTTATTTTTGTCTATTGGTAAATTCATCTACTGGTGTATTTGGGTTGTTTTATTCAACATATCTCAAGTAAGTAGGTTTCCTCTCATGTTCCTCCCATTTTCTTAGGGTTTCTTCCACTTTTCTTGAGGTTATAAAATGTCCAGAATATAGGGTTCTTACCTAGGGTTTATCCTCGAGTATTTTTGGTGAAATATTGTGGATTAGGGCTTGATTTCACTTCTTTGTAGTGCAGTGGTGGTGCGGTTGAAGTTTCGCACCAAAATTTGGAGGTTTTTGGCACAAAATATAGGTGATTTCATGTGTAATCATTACTTGATGAGTTATCATGCTTAATTTAAATATTTTTAATGTTAATTATATTATTTTAATTGTTAAAAAACCATTTTTATGGAGTTTGTTAAGTGGTTATTTTATAGTTCCACTTTTGCTTCAAATTGGGTGTTTTCCAAGTGTAACTCTTGTGGTAATATGTGGGTTCATTTTAAAACATATGAAACTAGTTTATTAAATATTTTTTGGGCTGAAAATTATGCTTTGGTAGGGTGTTGATGTTATTTTGGTTTTAAAATAGTTTTTTAATGGTTTTTAGGTGCAAAACCTTTTCATGCTTCTTGAAAGTGTTTTATGAAAATTATAAATGGGTTATTGAGTTACACAAAGTGTGCATATGAAGTTTATGTACTGTCTGGGTGGGTGTATGTTTTTAAAATGGTCCATTTTTAGTTAAAGGGATATTATGTGATTTTTAAAATCTTGGAAACATTTTATAAATTTTCTTAAAGGATTTATCAAATTGTGAAATAGATATGAAATATGTTGTGGGCTGTTTTGGAGTGAGTATGGTTTCAAAATGAATTTGAATGTGAAAGGGGATTATGTGAAATGTGTGTGGTCTGTTTGGTGTGTGTGTGAATTGGAAGTGGTATTTTCATGTGAAAATTGTATTTCATGGATTGTGGAACTTTTTTGAGCACAAGATGGAAAACCTAGGTATCTAAGTGGATGGACATGTACTAGTATTCTAGTGATCCTGTGGGGTTTGGCCCCAGTTTCACGTAGCGAGTTTATGATGAAGACACTAACTAAACTATGATGATGATGATGATTATGATGATGATGGGGGACCACTAGGTTATGGGTATGATCCCAACTAGTGGATCGTGTGAAGGAGAACAAGTATTGTGATGGTTACTTTCACCGAGATACGACGTACCTAGGACCCACGGTGAGCTAGTTCATAGGGGTTATTTCTCATGGCTTATGCTTATTAGATACTTTATAATTACCATCGGCATATGGTATGTTAGGCTGGAAAGTTCATTATCTTTGGAATTCATTCTAAACGTGTTGATTCTTTAAATTATCCCACTTGAAAACTGTTTTTATTTAATGTTGCATCTCTTTAAATTTATTATTAGCATTTAATGTTTATGAAAACTTGAAATCTTTTCATATTTGAATGATTATCACATGGAATATTTTAGTGGTGTAATTATATTGGGATTTGTCTCACACCCTAATTATACCCTTGGGTGTATGTAGACTTGGTGATTTTGTTGTAGGTTTTGGTACAACTTTTTGTGCCAATGGTTTGGGTTTTTAGTGGTCCTTCCTGATGCAGTGTTGTGGATATGGATTGAGGGCGGTGTCTCTTGCCATGAAAAGGTTCTTGGGATTTCCATTTTAGGTTTCATAATTTTTTATAGTCTTTGAGAATTTTTTTTAAATTATGTAATTAAATTATAAATTTTTTTAAAAGATGGTTTTGTTTGAACAATTCAGATTTGTTTTATTGGATTCACTTGTTGTTTTATGTTTATAAACTCAGATAAATCATTACAAAATTTCATTTTACGATACCTAAGAACTTTTTCCTTCCCATGGGGATCAAGAACACCCTTTGGGCCTTGTCACAGACTGTGTCGAGTGCCAGTTTTGATGGCAAACAGATTTGGTTCGTGACAAAATGGTATCAGAGGAGGTTAGGTTCACTCTTTAGGTCATGTTATTTGGTGAAGAGTCAGGATATTATGGAGTTATAATTTTAGGGGCTTGTAATTCCAATTAAGAGTAGGGTTCCTCGCCATCACACCTTGTGATGTGATTCAAGTTGCCATGGTAAGTCGGGTTTTATCTGAGTCCTTTGGTTTTATTGGTTTAATGACAATTAGGGGAAATGAAAATAGAGTTGGGATAATGGTATCAGTGAGATCGTAGGGCCTAGAAAGCAATGTGGATCCAAGGATATCTCCCTATAACACTCTCTATGATGGGTAATTTATTGGAGTATTTCCACTAACCATATGTCCAAGTCACCCACTGAAACTAGTTTCCTCTCTCATTGTCTCATGTCTCTTCATTTTGGAATATTATAATTTCGTTTTAAGGAAAAAAGAAATTATTTAAGAAATGTGAACTTTTATAAAATGATTTTTCAGTAAAGTAGAAGTGGATTGATTTCTAAAATAGTAGAACTAAATTTTCAGAATTGTTTTGAAATGGAAAATGGTGTGTTTATACCTCTTTTGGAAGCAGGAACTATGTTAAAGTTGGTTTAGAAAAAAAATCCAATAGAGTTCTCTAAACTATTGAATTTTTTCTTAATGGGATGGAATATTTTGGAGGTCATGCATGTAGTTTGAAAATGTATCTTTATTTGGTAACTAGAGATAATTTGAAATGTTTTATAAAATTTCGGAATCTTTTTTTTAACTGGAAGAGCTGAGTTCCCAATTTTATAGGGATTTATGAAATGGAGTTTTTCATGAAATTAGACGTGTTTTGAAATGGGATGAAATGTTTTAAAATTAATGTACAAGAATTTAAAGTGAGTTTTTATTGAATGATTATTCATCTATTGAAAAGTTTTACGAATCATTGGAACATTGTTTTAAATAAGAAGAGATGAGTTTTTAAAGGAATAGGGTTTGATGAAAGGGAGTTTACATAAAACTGGGAGTGTTTTGAAATGGGATGAGATGTTTTGAAATTAATGTGTATGAATTGAAAGTGATTTATTATTTGTATTATTGATCCTTTCAAAAAAATAGTTTTGTAAGATGTAAATTGGGATTTTGATTTCATGGTTAGCAGTCTAGAGAAAAAAGTAAGTATCGGTTGACTGATTTGGTTTTGAAAATTGTAAATAAATTTTGTTTTAACCTTTGGTATTTCCATGGGAGACCACGTGCATGGGGTTACATAGTATTATGGATGGTTAATGGAATATATGGGTGTGTTCCAGGATGGATATGATGAGGGTGCCTGGTGTGGTAGATAAACATGCATGTGTGAGGCCCATGGGGTACCATTGGTGGATATGCTAACTGCCAAACCATTTTTTTTTCAAAGAGATGATTTTAAAGGAAAACATGATGTCTTGATGACTACTTTGGGATGGTGTGTCTTATGTGTTTTTGGAAATATTTTCATTGTGGGATGTTTTGATTCCAATAACCCATCTTGTTTGATTAGTGTTTTGGGTTTTTATTTCTCTGGTAAGTTGGGTTGAAGGACTGGTTAGTGGCCTCCTTATGAGAAATGTTTTGGGATTCCTTTATGGGGGTTCTATTCCTATGTTTGGATCTGGATTGTGGCACATTTTGACCAATAGACCAACTTATTAGGGTCCTTGGGTTCTCTTGTTGGATAAGTTACGCCCCCACTAAGAGTTAATGCATGACTGAAGTGCATCCCAGATTAATTTTCTGTTGGAAGATCCTTCTATTGATCAATATAAGGAATATTTTTCTCATGATTTGGAGATTTAGTCTACACCATTTCTTTTCAGAGTTTTTCATATCCTCTTATAGTAGGTGATTACTTGTAGAAGGTGTAAAGAGACCTTAGTTTCTTAAGTTACCTAATTCATCAAAAGTGGAAGTAGTTTGGTGTTGTTAGTGTGGATGGTGTCTAAGAGGGCCTATGGGTCCTTCATAGTCTATTCGAAGAAGGGGTTCATATTAGACCACCAGTGTGGGAAATATGTTCATGATCGGCTGTTATGGCCACTTTCTGTAATTTTGTGATGTTTTGGAACGTTGCATAACGTCCCTCTCCATGTATTGTTTCTATCAGTAACAATGGTCATGTTTGGTGATGCCTTATGATGTCATGTTCTCATTTAACTATAAAGGTGAATTTTTATAATCTTTTGTGTTTATTTGTTTTGTCAAAAGTGTGTCTAATTTTGGGAAATATCAATATACTTTGTTTAGAGGAATGTGTTTCTATATATCCTTTCCTCTTTCTGTTTCTCATCTGAAGAAACAAGGGGTGATGTGTGTGTGTCTTCTGAGAACTTGTTTCAGTGAAATGTCGAGTTAGGGTAAAGTGATTTTGGAATGTGTTATGTCTTGGTGAACCCATTTGGGATAAGGTTATAGATTCCATGGCACCAAAACTAAAAGTTTCATTCAAGGGGTTTCTAAAGACTAACTGAGATTCCGAAGATGCTTCAATCATTTGAGCTCCATCCATAGGTATTGAAGTGAATTTGGCGCGTAGTTAAGGAAAATCCTAAGGTCATTCAAACCCTTTTACAAAGTCTTATCCTTAATATAAAAGGTGGGAATATTTTAAACCTCTGTTGTTGTCATATTTTTTTTTTCTCGTTCGATGGAAAGAGGTGGGAGGACCTCATGTCTATGTTATCTCCCAATGTCATTCCTTCCCCCTTTGGTTTCCATTGAGTTTTTTGATAAAGGATTAAAATTTGGATAGATAGGTTTAGTGCATAGTTTTTGTGTATTTAGTAGTAATTTTGCCCTATAAACCATATAAATATAAGGATCCACACGGTTAGTGTACGGTTTCCCAAACTATGCGGACTAACCAGGCAATCATCCCAACTCTTTAAATTTTGGGGTCTTTTTCTATCGGCTCATTCTGGTCGATTAAGATGGTTGGTTCTTATGATGGGGATACCCATTATGAGTCTCATTTATGTTCTTTTAGAAATTTATAATTGAATTTTATCCCTTTAACTGAGGATTCCATTCGATCCTCCCCCTATTAGTGTCCAAATTTTTTCTTGAGAAAATTTAAGTTGTCTCTTATTGTGGGGAGCCCATTTGTGTCTCCTCGTATTAGTAACTCAGATTTTGCCTTGGTCTTGGCTTGGCGGTAGGAAGTCTCATTTGGATCTATAAAACTACCAACATCTTCCTTGGGTAAATTTTGGGATTGGAGATCACCCAACAGTTTAGTTAAAGTAAGGTAAGTGTAACCTTGTTCGATGTTGTTGTTCGTTTGGGTAAATTGCATGAGTCTTGTTCAAATAGTGTTTGAGGAGTTTTATTTTGGGATAAAGTCTGAATGTGCTTGATTTTTCTAGTAATGTATTGTAAATTTTTTCTTGTGAGATTATTCCTTCCTTAATTTATCACTATAGGTGTTTTGGCCTTTGGGGTGAAGCTTGGAAAATGAGCCTATTTAAGTCTTTTGGTTGGGTTTGTTTCTACTTTTGTCCTTGTTGTGGCTTTCTAAGGTTGGAAAGATTTGTGGTGGGTATAATTGTCACATAAATGACTTATTTAAAAGGTGTTTTTTTTATTGCCATTATTTATTTATTTTGGGGGTTTCCCATACATTTTTTGATAAAAGGGCAAGTTTTCATGATTTGGTCCAAACCGTGAGCCCATTTCCAAATTTAAAAAACCAATTTTGTTTCTTTTATAACTCTTTCATTTTTCAACATTTTACACCCATTAAACTTACTAATTATCATACCATGGTATATTAAAACAACTATATCCATTTGTATCTCATAGGAATCCATAATCATGATGGATTTGGGTTTTTTTATTAAGATATTGGGCCATCCCGAAAGCCCATTTCCTGCTTTAATTTTTTTTTTAATTCTTTAATATCTCATTAAATATTTAGGTTTTTTTAGTGATTTCAACTCTCACCTAAGTCCACTTACCCAAGTAGCTCCCTAATGCTCTAATCCCACTCTTTAGATCTCATATTCATCACGAATTAGGGCAAAAGTTCTCTAGATTTCTCAAATACTCTATATTTGAAGAGGTAAATTGTTTCTTTCATAACTCCTTTAGTTTTTACTCTTTTCCCCCCATTCTAGTTCCTAAATTACCTCCTCATCCTTATTAGAACCTCACTTTCATTTTTGGATATTTGGTAATTCATGTACTGGTGTATTTGGGTCGTTGTATTCAACATATATTAAGTAAGTGGGTTTCCTCTCATGTTCCTCCCATTTTCTTAGGGTTTCTTCCACTTTTCTTGAGGTTATAAAATTTCCTGAAGCTAGGGTTCGTACATATGGTTTAACATTGAGCCTATTTTGTGAAATACTGTGTATTAGGGCACAATTTAACTTCTTTGTGGTGCGGCAGTGGTGCGATTGAAGTTTCGCACCAAGATTTGGAGTTTTGGCACAAAAGGTAGGTGATTCCATGTGTAATCATTTCTTGATGAGTTAGAATGATTGATAAAAATATTTTTAATGTTAATTATATTATGTGAATTGTAAAAGATCCATTTTTTATGGATTTTGTTAAGCGGTTAATTTTATAGTTTCACTTTTTCTTCAAATTGGGTGTTTTCAATGTGTAGCTCTTGTGGTAATATTTGGGTTCATTTTATAACTTATGCAAGTGGTTTATTAAATATTGTTTGGGCTGAAAATTATGCTTTGGTAGGGTATTGGTGTGATTTTGTGTTTCAAAGATGGTTTTTAATGGTTTTTAGGTGCAAAACCTTGTCATGCTTCTTAAAATTGTTTTATGAAAATTGTAAATGGGTTATTGAGTTACATAAAGTGTGCAAAGGAAGTTTACATACTGTTTGGGTAGGTTTATGTTTTTAAAATGGTCCATTTTGTTGTGAAAGGTTTTTTATGTGATTTTTACAATCTAGGAAACATTATATGAAATTTATTAAAGGATTTATCAAATTTTGAAAGAGATATGAAACATGTTGCGGGCTGTTTTGGTGTGAGTATGGTTCTAAAATGAATTTGAATGAGAAAGGGGATTATGTGACATGCGTGTGGGATGTTTGGTGTGTGTTTGAATTGGAAGTAGTATTTGAATGTGAAAATTGTATTTCATGTCTTGTGGAACTTGTTTGATCATAAGAGGGAAAACTCGGGTATCTAGGTTGGTGGACGTGTACTAGTATGCTAGTGATCCCATGGGGTTTGGCCCCAGTTTTATGTATCCAGTTTGACAATGAAAACACTAACAAAACTATGATTATGATGATGATGATGATGTTGGGGTACCACTAGGTTATGGGTAAGATCCCTACTTGTGGTTCATGTGCACGAGAATGAATATTGTGATGGTTACTTTCATCGAGATATGAGGTACCTGGGACCCACAGCGAGCTAGTTCCTATGGATTATTTCTGATTGTTTGTGCTCATTAGATACTTTATGATTACCATCGTCATACGGTATGTTTGGCTGGAAAATTCAGTATCTTTGTAATTCCTTCTAAATTTTTTGATTATTTAAATTATCCCACTTGAAAACTGTTTTTATTTAAAGTTTCATGTCTTTAAAATTATTATTACCATTTCATGTTTATGAAAAATTACAATATTTTCATCTTTGAATGTTTATAACATGGAATATTTTAGTGGTTTTATCCTACTAGGATTTTTCTCACACCCTACTTACACCCTTGAGTGTAAGTAAACTTGGTTATTTTGGCATTGGTCTGGGTACAGCTTTTTGTGCCAATGGTTTGGGTTTTTAGCGGTCCTTGATGATGCAGTGTTGTGGATATGGATTGAGGGTGGTGTCTCTTGCCATGATGAGGTTCTTGGGATTTCCATTTTGGGTTTCTTAATTTTTTATAGTCTTTGATAATTGTTTTATATTATTTAATTCAATTCTGAAATTTTTTAAAAGTTGGTTTCCTTAAAAAATACATATTTGGATTAATGGATTCACTTGTTGTTGTATGTTTATAAACTTGGGTAAATCATTCCCAAATTTAATTTTACGAAACCCGGGAACTTTTGCCAGCCCATGGGGATCAGGAACACCCTTCAGGCCTTGTCGCAGACTATGTCAAGTGTTGGTTTTGATGGTGTCTAGATTCGGTTCGTGGCAAGCCAATGGGTGATTTGGAGGAAGGGTCAAAGTGACCATGTTCTTATCATTTATGTGTTTATTTGGGATGTCAGTGACTTGATTTAGACACAAGGTGTTTTTTGGAACATGGTGTTGGGTGACTTTACTAGATGTGGAACCTGATGGTTCATCTAGACTATTTGACAATAGGGTATTCCTTGGTCTATGATCTAGGAAACATCTCTTCTACAGGTATACTGGCGATGGTTAAAGTAGGTGAATTTATTCCTCATGGTTGTTGAGTATGAGGGAAGTAGATATATTTGTGTTGGTTCACAGTGCCTATTTTCTTTATTTTCAGTATTCATTGGATTAATCACAAATGTAATATAGATATATATTGGTGGTGGTCTAATGAGATTCTTTCTCACACCCTACACAGGCCCTTCGAGATGCATGTAAATTTTATGAATTTTCAATCAGGTAAAGGTTCTAACTCTGTAGTTGGACATTAGTGTTAAGATTTTTAGCATAGGATAGACGGAAAGGGACCCTTGGTTATTTCCTCAACTGTAGTTTTCTTTGTTCCTTATTTCTATATCAGCATGTTATTATATATGTACATACTGATGTTCGGCCACAGGAAACCTTGCTACCTATTAATTGGTATGACCTATTATATACGCATTCTTAGCTACAAATGGAATATTTGTTTTTTTTTTATTTTTTGTTTCTTATTTAGTTATGATTTTGTTATTGTATGTTATTTCTTGTACTTCTGTCATGGGTGGGTTACTGGTCCAGGTCGTTATGGTCTTTCTTTATGTTGATCTATATTTATATTGACCATTATTATATCATCACCAGAAGGTATAGTCTCCCCACTATCACCCATTTACACCCTCACTACTATTTGGAAACCTTTAGCATACAGGGAGGTGCACCTAAGGCCAATGTCACTTGGCTTGAAGCACTCTGGCTAAATGGGATGAGGTGCTACAAATGGTATCATTACATTTCTTGACTAGGAATCAGTAGCATGGTATGAATGGATACTAATAGTACCAAATCCTTTTATTTTGTTTTTGTCTTACTATTTTGGATATGGTATACCAAAGGTTATGATATTGTTGGATACTACGACAAAATACGGATTTAGCGGCGATTTTATTTTCCATTTCGGGGCGGTTTAAACCGCCGCTAAATCGATTAGCGGCGGTTTTGAAAAACCGCTGCTAAATTGGGCGTCGGGAAACTATTCGCGGTTGTTTTTTAGTGGTGGTTTTTTGAATTTTTTTTTTATTTTTTTATTTATTTTTTTTATTTATTTTATTTTATTTATTTATTTTATTTATTTTATTTATTTTGTATTTATTTTATTTATTTCGTATTTATTTATTTATTTTATTTATTTCATATTTATTTTATTTATTTTATTTATTTTATTTATTTTACTTATTTTATTTAGTTCATATTTATTTTATTTATTTGTTTCGTTTTTTATTTATTTATTCGTATTTATTTTATATATTTATTTCGTATTTTATTTTTTATTTCATATTTTATTTATTTATTTCGTATTTTATTTATTTATTTCTTATTTTATTTATTTATTTCGTATTTTATTTATTTATTTCGTATTTATTTTATTTATTTCATTTAATTCGCATTACTTTATTTAATTTATGCATGCATGCATGCTCATGCTCATGCAATATAAAGAAATACCGCGTTTAGTGAGATTTGAACCTCTAACCTCTTGCATATTTTCCAAAGACTTTACCACTCCAGCAAGCTCGTCATGTGGTTAATAAATAGAATTTAATATACTTATATATATTAATTGAAAAAACAAATAAATCATAACTAATAGATATAAACTCAATAATAATTAAACAATAAGCAATGATCAATATTTAATAACCAATAATTAATAATTAAAAATTATTGATTTATTAGTTATTTATTGAGTTACTTATTATTATTTATTTTTTATTATAATAAATAACAAATAAATTATAATAATATTTACATAAATTATAAAATTATGAAATAAAAATAATAAATAATAAATAATAAATAATAAATAATAAACAATAAATAATACATAATACATAATAAATAATAACTAATAAATAATAAATAATAAATAAATAACTATAAATAATAAATAATAAACGATAAACAATAAATAATAAATAATAAATAATAATAAGTAATAATAAAAAATAATAAATAATAAATAATAAATAATAAATAATAAATAATAAATAATAATAAATAATAAATAATAAATAATAAATAAGAAACAATAAATAATAATAAATAATAAATAATAATAAATAATAATAAATAATAAATAATAATAAATAAATAATAATAAATAAATAATAAATAATAAATAATAAATAACAAATAACAAATAATAAATAATAAATAATAAATAATAATAAATAATAAATAATAAAAAAATAAAAAATTTACAAACTATAAATAATAATAAATAACAAATAATAAATAATAAATAATAAATAATAATAAATAATAAATAATAAATAATAAATAACAAATAACAAATAACAAATAATAAATAATAAATAACAAATAATAAATAATGATAAAAAATAAATAATAATAAACAAATAATAAATAAAAATAAAAATAACAAATAACAAATAACAAATAACAAATAACAAATAATAAATAGTAAATAATAATAAATAATAACTACCAAACAATAAATAATAAATAACAAATAATAATAAATAATTAATAATAAATAATAAATAATAAATAATAAACAATAAAGAATAATAAATAATAAATAATAATAAATAACAAATAACAAATAATAAATGATAAATAACAAATAACAAATAATAAATAATAAATAATAAATAATAATAATAATAAATAACACATAATTAATAATTATAATTAAATAAATAATAAGTAATAAATAATAAATAATAAACATCAATTAATAATAGATAATAATACATAATACATAAATAATAAATAATAAATAATAAATAATAACTAATAACTAATAAATAATAAATAATTAGTAAAAATAATAAATAATAATAATAAACAATAAATAATAAATAATAAATAATAATAATAATAAATAACACATAATTACTAATTATAAATAAATAAATAATAAATAATAAACAATAAATATTAAATAATAAACAATAAATAATAATAAATATATAATAATATATAATTTATAATTTATAATTTATAATTTATAATATATAATATATAATATATAATATATAATATATACTAAATAATATATAATAAATAACCAGTAACAAATAATAGATAATAAATAAATTAAAGTATATTATAAATAACCACTAACAAATAATATATAATATATAATATATAATATATAATAAATAATAAATAACCAGTAACAAATAATAGATAATAAATAAATTAAAGTATATTATAAATAACTAGTAAAAAATAATAAATAATAAATAATAAATGAAACACATGAAAAAGTACGAAAAGGCATGATAAGGGATGAAAAATTATGAAAACGCATGAAAACATATGGAGAAGCATGAAGAATGAAGCATTAGAAAGCATGAGAACGCATGAAAACGCATGAAAACTCATGAAAACTCTAAAAACCCCCTTAATAATTCAACATAATCATCATAATAACCCACAAAAAACCATTGATAATGATATCAAGTCATTGAAACCCAAATAAATAGTGATAAATGGAGCAACTGTTAAAACCAGTCAAAACGGTCATAAAGTGACATAAACATTGGACTCACATTAATGGAGATAACTTATGATCTGAGAGTCTGTTTCAGATCTGTGACCAGTCAAATAAAATATCCTAAAATGACCTTTGAGATGATAGGTGAAAGAGACTGAATGGACCGGCAGATCGGATGTTACGACCATTAAAAAAAACTGATGGGGAACGGGTGCTAGAAACGAGGCATCGAAAAACATAACAAATCTGATACCCACTAAAAAGGCCATAACTTATGATCCAGAAGTCCATTTGGGCCCCGCGATAAGTCAAACTGAAGCTCATGGAAAGAACTACGATCTGGAAGGTGGAGGAGTCTGAACTGACACGTGGTTCGAAAGTTAGGTTCGTTTGAAGACAAGTTCAATGGGACACTGGTGACAGAAATGGGGATTTAGAGGCCTGCAGAGGGGTTTTTTGGGTCAAAAAACATGAAAAAAGCTTTCTTCTGTCAAACTGGTGCGTAGCTCTCTTTGCTGGCTTTGATTTGATATGTGGTAAAGCCCAAACGGACACCCGGAGGGAAAGTTATGGTCGTTTGAAGTTAGAGAAATTTTTTCAACTTTCTTATAACTATCATATCTTCCGCACCTTGGATCGTCTCACTATTTTGATTATACATGCCTCTAGATCTCTTCATGAGATTTTATTTGATTGGTCGTGGCGCTCCAATGGACACCCGGTTCAAAAGTTATGGTAGTTTTACTGATTTCAGGGTTTCTCGTGTTTTTTATTTTTTTCCTTTCATTTCGCGGTGGTTTTACCCAAATCGCCGCTATTTCGCGGCAATTTTTTAAAAAACTACTGTTAATCCTTGAAAAATTTAAAAAAAAAATAAAAAAAAAATTAGACATTTTACGGTGGTTTTTAAACCACCGCGAAAAAACCACCACGAAATGACCGTTTTCCTGTAGTGGGAACTGGGTTTATATCTCATTTTTGGGTGCCTGTAGCCCCATGCATGGGGGATAAAAAATTCAGGGATGTGACTTTTTGTTCTACATTTCTCATTTTATATTTGACATGATTTTCACCTTGATTGGTTCACTTTGATGTAAATTATTATCTATTGTGACATGTGACCCTTGGCCTAGTACGGTAAGGGAGGAGTTATTCGACCTTTATCCTAGTATGGTCTAGGAGGCATGTTTATTGTTTTGATAGGCACATAGGAATTTATTATATATTCATGTGTTGTGATATAAAATATTTTTTATTTCCATTGGGGACTTGGGTTGTGCTAAGAGGTTATGGGTTGTAAAAAGTGTCAACAAAGGAATCTAAGTAGTGTTTTCCTACCTAGACTCTCTTTGGTGGCATCTTATTCAACCAACCCAGGCAAGTGGATCCAATGGAATATATATGTGATATGTGATATGAAAATGTGATATATATATATATACATATATCTATGTATTTATGTATGTATGTATGTATGTATGTATGTATGTATGTATGTATGTATGTGTGTATGTATGTATGTATGTATGTATGTATGTATGTATGTATGTATGTATGTATGTATGTATGTATGTATGTATGTATGTATGTATGTATGTATGTATGTATGTATGTATGTATGTATGTATGTATGTATGTATGTATGTATGTATGTATGTATGTAAGTATGTATGTATGGATGGATGGATGCATGCATGTATGCATGTATGCATGGATGCATGGATGCATGGATGCATGGATGCATGGATGCATGGATGCATGGATGCATGGATGCATGTATGCATGGATGCATGTATGCATGGATGCATGTATGCATGGATGCATGGATGCATGGAGGCATGGATGCATGTACGCATGGATGCATGTACGCATGGATGCATGTACGCATGGATGCCTGTATGCATGTATGCATGTATGTATGTATCTATGTATGTATCTATGTATGTATGTACGTATGGGTCGACTCTTATAGGAGCAGGTTAGGATAATGATTTGGGGTGATGTTGATCACCAGGTTGGGAGACATGGTCATCAAATTGAGGTGACATGGTTTGTCAGGATGGGCTTGGCCCGAGGTATATGTGATACTTGGCTTTGATATGGGTGGGTAAGGGGCCATAAGCTGGATGTCGAGTGACATAGATGTTGTAGGGGAGGGTAAGGGTAGTGAGATTGTGATTCCTATTACTTATTTCTCTATATGTGTTATAAATTTATGTTATATGGGATTTCTGAATAGGTATTGGTATTTAGTGGGATGCCATCTAGATAGGCTCTAATGGATCATCAGGAAGGTTATGATTTGGTGTCGTAGGAGTGTCCATGGGTTGAGACCCCTGAGGGTTAGGAAGAGGCCCTGGAGGGTCATCTATATCATGAGCTATAGGTACAGGATCATTATCAAACTCCAATTTTGGTTGGGAATCTTCCAGTTTTGTTAGATTTTGGATCGTGTCTTGATGGAAGCTTAGATAAATTCTGGCACATATCATCTAGGGGATCGATAGGGGAGATCAAGGATCAGAACCTTCCATGAAGTATCTGACTCAGGAGTTCTATTCATAACACCCACCACTGTTTCCTAATGAGAGCGGACCATAGGAAGTTGAGAACTGGATCGAGGCAATGAATATGATCTTAGCACATCTTGAGACACCCCTAGGGTGGAGGGTGAAGCTGGGTACTTACATGCTCATAGGACTGAAAAAGGTTTGGTGGAATGTGCAGGTTCGGGAAAGAATGCATGAGGGACTAGCCTGGAAAGACTTTGAGGCTCGATTCATTGAGCACTTATTCCCAGATATTCTATGGGAGGAGAGAGTTTGGGAGTTATTTAGCTTATAACAGGGCGAAATTTCCTTCATGGAATGTGTAGTGATGTTCACCGAGTTTTCTTGCTTCTCAGCTAGTATGGTGGGTGATAACACCTTGAGACTGAGGAACTTCGAGGATGGTTTATGGAACACCATTAAGGTGAAGGTAAACAACCTCAGGTTACCTCAATATCAAAGGTAGTAAAATAGGAACTCGTTGCTGATGGAAATATGAAGGACCAATACTACTCAAGTCATGTGATGGCATCAAGTGATTTTAGTGTAAATTCTTCAGATAGCAGGAAGAGACGATGAGATGAGTTCCAGTAGGGTATTCAATCCATGGACTCAAGAATAAAACCTCATATTCGGTCTTTGATGGTGTGATTCCAGTGTGCGAAGTCAGTTCATGTGAAGACATAATGCAATCAGGTGCCAAAGGCGTTCTGATATTGCAGAAAAGTTATGAATCTCAAGAGATTCTATAGAACATCCTCTCAGATATCCATCAATCAGGGACTGGGGAAGATTCAAGGCCCTGGTATCAGAACATGAGTGGTACCAAGTGATGGTAGCCAAGATTTAGATGTACACAGAGGTTATGGAAGAGACAGTGGGACTGAGTAGTGGGATCATTGGCTAGTGGCTGGTGTAGCACCATGTGGGGGCTTCAAGCAGTCAAGTGTCAGGACAAGTACATTCCCTAGATATGTTTGGTACTGAGTAGGCTGGTGAGATGGTTATAGTTATTGGTATGTTATGGGTGTATATGTATCTCTTTTGTTTTATTTTGGCGTGGACTTCTTGTAGAAATGTTCATTTTGGGTGCACGAGGTGAACAGGATGTATATATGAAATAATCAAATGATGGTTAGTGAGTTGGCATGGGTCTGGATGTGGTGTCTATATATCTATATATGAGGTGCATAGAACTAGGATCATTTGTGAATACTATTGTTTATATGTATTTTGAGGTTTGTTGGTATCTGGGAATTAAATAGATGTGAGAATTATTAAGGTTTGAGGCATCGGGGTTGATTTTGGGCATCGGTTGAGATGTGGGACCTCATAGGTGCCATGTACGACATGGGAATGAGGGGGGCACTGATGTGGTGCGTGATTATGATAGGTGTTGGGTATGACATGGGATAAACTGATTATGTGAATGAATGATGATGCATCATGGGAGGACTTTGAGTCTTGTGATGGTTAGTGGGCCATTGGATTTACTTTTATTTTGGGTTGGAATGTGACCATGGTAGGTAACTTCTATGATGGGGAGCCCTCTTGAGGTATTTGACCTATTACCTTTTCATCGGGATAGTTCGGGAAAATTTTTAAGATATGGGTATGTTTGATACAATCTCGTATTTATGTTTTTTAGTTTTTGGATGAAATAAGTTAAGTTGGGGATATTTTAACATCCTAGATTTTTGGAGTGTGTCGAATTCCTTGCATGTTTTGAACTTTTTCGAGTTTGGTGGGTAGAAAAACTCTTTTTTTATTATAGGAACTTAATTATGAGAGTTTCCCTAACCCAAGACCTTATTTTTAGATTATTATTAATGCTCGGAAAGTATCTTAGGGTTTTTGGTTGGGTTGTGGGTGTGTCAGAGGCTGAAAACCCAAACTTTCTGGGGTTCATAGACCAAGGCCCATAGTTTGGGAAAACTCTGCGGCCTCCAAGTAGAAATTGTACTCCCTCCAAATACACTAAGAATATTTTGGTAAACCATGAAGTTGGGGGTTAGTAGATGTGTATGAACCTATGTAGTTTTAAGAAGAGGTATTCATATGGCATGTGCATGGTTTGGGAAAATTGTGTGCATTCCAAACACTAAGTTCCACTTAACCAGTGGTTATGCATGGGCTCAGCATTGTTTCAACAAACCATGTGAGATAACCATATGATTCTTAGATCCTAAGTGGTAGGAGCCACATAGTTGGTACACAGTTATAAAAACCATTCGAGTAACCGTGGGGCCATTAAAAGTGGGAAATTACAATTTTTTCCCTCCTATTAAACCCATTTATCCTACTTCTTCCTCCTTTGGTAACACAAAACATGGATCTCCCTCTCCCACTTCTTCCTCCTCTTGGGTGTGAGCTAGATTATCTATCCAAGATCTATTTATCAATCCATCTATGGTGTTGGATTCGTATCAGTAAGGATTTGAACCCTCTTACCTCTTTTCTTCATTTATCCCACCTCACGGAGTTCTAAATCCATGTGAGTCATTTCACCCTATTTTTAGGCTATTTATCTAAAATGTCTATTTCTTCCTAATTGGTCTGATTTAGAGGCTAATACTAGATGTTAAGTCATTTTCCAACATGAGGTAGGTATTTCTTACCTTTATTTTTTATTTTACAAGTGTTTTGGTGGAACATATTTTAGTATGTTGTTGGGTAGTCCGAGTGAGACCCTATAAATAAAATTGTTGTCTTTAATTAATTAAATTGAACCCATTGGAGATGCCTATGAGCATGATCCTCAATTTTAAAAATAGTTTAGGCTTGTTGAGATGATGAAACTTGGGAAAATTAGGCTATTAATTTATTTATTTACATTGAGTTGTTCAATTTAATTATATTGAACAATTTATACATATGAATTTATTGGGATGAGATCCATGGGATCATGATGCTCTCACCCCAAGGATTGATATGGAGTTATCTATTTGGACTGAGGCAATATGATCATAAAGTTGAGTGTTTCCTGAGATATATACATCCAAGTGATGTTGATCTTAGCATAGGATAATTGGTCCTCAAATTAGGTGATGATGACTTCAAGTTATAGGAATGGGAAATGTGATTTTGGATGGTATTGAGAATCATATTTCATAAACATGGTTGTAGGGGAATCCAGTGTTGTTTGGTGTGTCTTAGGGGATATTTGGTTATTTTCACTCACCTGTGTTGTCCAATGTTCCATTTGGAGTCATGTTCACATAGTAGGGCTTAGATTTTGAGGTGTTTTTGATCACTCATGTTGGTAGAGGCCTCCAATAGATGTGTATTTGGGAAAACATTTCTGGTTATTTCCATATAAATCCATAGGGATAGTGAGGATCCATCATATGACTGTTATGAGGCTATCATTTTGGGGATGAAGCTCTCTATACTTGAGACTGATGGTCTAGGATCATTTTGGAGGATAGAAATATCCATTCTCTAAGACGTCAGCTATTGATCCAATGGTGTTATCATTTTGAGGATAGGTATCTCTATTCATTGAGATATTGGGATTTGATCCAACATGTTCTTTTAATTAGGGGAATGAGGAAACATGTTCTTATCATTTGGGCATGTCTTTGGGATGTTGGTGACTTGACTTGGACACAAGGTATCAATTGGCACATAATATTGAGTGAATTTACTGGATTTGGAACGTGAGGTCTCACCTAGACTATTTTAAAATAAGGTATTCCTTGGGTTATGAGCTAGTGATCCTCTCTTCAACATTTATGTTTGTGATGGACAAAGTAAGTGAATTTCTTCCTCGAGGCTGTTAAGCATGAGATAATTTTTGATTTATTTTTGTTGATATGAAGTGCCTCTTTTCTTTATTTTTATTATGAACATACTTAATCACAAATGTAAGATAGAAACATGTTGTTGGTGGTCTAATAAGAATATTTATAACACCCTACACAATCCCTTCAAGACACATGCCGATTTTATGGCTTTGTGATCATGTAAAGGATTGGGATCTAGAGATGGACCTTAGTGTTCGGTTTTTTATCATGGGATGGAAAGAAAGGGACCATTGGTTCTTACCTCGTATGGAGTTTCCTTTTTTTCTTTCTTCCTATATCAGCATGTTATTGTGTATGTATGTACTGATGGTTGGAAAAAGTTGACCTTTTTTATTATTACTTGGTATGACCTATTGTGTATTCATGTTTAGCTACTAATGGAATGTTTGGTTTTTTAATTATTATTATTTCTACTATTTTAGTTATGCTTCCACTATTGTATATTATTTCTTGTGCTTCCTCTATGGGAATGTTACTAGTCCAGGTCATTAGTGTATTTATTTTCACTGCTTTATATTTATATTTACCATTATTATATCATCAATGGATGGTATAGTCTCCCCATTATCACCCCTTTACACCCTCACTGCTAGTTGGTAGAATTTTGTGTATATATAGGTGCATATAAGGCTAGTGTCACTAGTCCCAAAGCACTAAAAAATTGGATAAATAGGTTAAGGTGATACAATTATAATATGAGAGTATAATCTTACTATAGTAATACCCTAGATGCTCGCTACTTGTTGGTAGCCTCTAGAATATAGGAAGGTGAACCTAAGGTTGAGTCACCCTCAATCCAATTATTGTTTAGAGTGAGTCAAGTTGGTACATGATACCTAGTCTAAGATATTATACCTCTCCTAGATAAAACCATATATTTAAAACATAACCACAATTTCAGTATTTCCACTCAAGGAATGGTTTATAAGATATTAATTATTTACCTTTTTCATGTGAATTTGAGAAAATATTAATATTTTAAAAAAATATTTTGTAAATTTTATGAGGGACTATGATGCATTGAGAACAACCAACCATAAGAATACTTGAAAAAATATTATTAAAAATATTCAAATGGATTCTGATGAAAATTTAAGTTACTAAACCTACTCACCTTCAAATATATTCATCTCAAAAATCAAAAAATACTCAAAAAGAAAAGGGTATTAATCTCACATCTGATTCTCACACTTCTACAAGATCTCTTACAGATTTTGATGCTTCCATAATACACACACTAATTGAATCGATTTCCCTTTAAGGGTGTTCTCCTGTCAATCATGGATCACCCTTGAGTACCCTATAATGGTGGTTCCATCCTCAATATTTAGGTCACCCTAGTCAATAATGTGCAATGGGTCATGCACATAAATCCTCGGTTGTGAAACATGGAAAATGTTGTGCACTTGATCCAATAGTGGGGTAACACCATTCATAAAACAAATTTACCTACCCTACACATAATATATAATGACTTGAATAACCTTAGGGATATATGTATCCCCCAACCAAAACTCCTCAAGTCATGTTGTGGAAAAAACTTTAGGAACACATAATCTATCCCTCATACTTTAAGGTCCTATTCCTTCACTTCCTATAGGATTTATGACATATCTAATACATATTCATCCACTCTTGTATCACCTAAACCTTCTCCATCATCAACTACAACAAATTAGGGCCCATGAGTGATGAATTTCTGACTGTTTCTAATAAAGTTTTGACCGTAATATATTTTCATACGGGGTATCTAAGGTGTCATAAAGATATTATAGTGATAATTATTATTGTATGAAGACTACAATAATGTTTGGTGGTTGTTTTAGATCTTGTAAAATTAAGAATTTTATCCCATAAAACATCCTCTAGGACCTAAATCTTCCTTATTTTCTAGTAATTTTTCTACGGATAAAATGTTATAATAAATCCTAACTAAGTCTGAAATGCCTCCAACAATCTCATCCATAATCAAAACATGAATAAAATATCATATATAGAAATGATAATAGAAGTTAATTCACACAATTTTATGATCTCATCCATGTATAGGTGTCACAAGATCTGTATTGAACTCTACTCTCAAATAGGAAGGAAGTAAGTTTACTTAGTTGGTCAATCGTTGATCACCTACATAGAATCATGTCCCTTTTATAAATGTGGAATTCAAGTAAAAAAATACATCAATATATTATACCATTTCCACTTTAGAAACTTTAGGGGTTGTGTCAAACTAACTAGGACCTAGTTTTCAACCTTCACCTACTGATAGGTGAGTCACCATGACACAAACTCAGTAGTACTGTTATTCATGCCTAGACACCAAAACTAATGTTTTAGGTCTTGGTATATCATCTTCACAATAGGATTTACCACCAATTTGGAGGTGTGAAACTTCTTCATCACCACCTAACACAACTCTAATAAAACCACTATCCACCCTTAGAAGAGAATGGATTACTCCCAACCTTCAAATAATCTCACAGGTGCATCTCTTGAGAATATTTGGTCACACAAAACCTCACAACTAATATATCCAAGTTGGGTCTCCCTCACTCAATAAAGAAATGCGTTGGATACCACCATTGATCAAAGGTAATAGATTCCTTCATCTTCCATCAAGGTTAACAGTATTGAGTCTAGTTTCTTAGTCACCTCCTTCACCAACTAAGCATGGGATTTCCTACTAAGGGCATCATCCACCGCATTTCCTTTTCTTGAAGAATATAAATTATCATAGTTATAATCCTATAGTAATTTTATCCACTTAAAACACCTTAGTTTAATATATCATTGGGAGAAGATATATCTAAGACTCTTTTAATCTATGTAAACAATTAATCTCCCACCAAGAAGGCAGTTTCTCTAGGTCTTCATGGAAATTAGTACTATTATAAGATCCAAATTAGGGGTCGTGTTATTCTTCTCATTGGGACTTAGTTTCCAAGACCCATAAGTAATTATTTACACCCTATATATTATCATGATACCAAGACCAAATCTATTGGTATCTCAAGATAAAAATGTAATCAACTTATTCCCTCAAAAAATAAAGAAAATTATCACTATCCAATTTCATCTTCAGCTGCACAAAAGCTTTGAAAAATTTATTAAACTAAATTAATGGACTCCCTTTTTAGGTAAGGAAAATCATATGAGAAAAAATATCAAATAATTATTCTATAAATATCTAGTAATTTTCCACTAATGTAAGGAAAATATACCCCAAACATAGTATTGGGTGGCTCACAATCTATCATAGCCTCAATTATCATGGGTTCAAATTTTACTTTACTCTCTATGATGGAGTTCCAAATGAAATGTACTTATAAAATTGAAAACATTAACTTTGATAGTTTATAGTAAAATTAGTGCTCCCAAGTCAAGTCAATGAAAATCCTTATATGTTCGGCATACTCATCCTTTATTATAAAATAGAGGAGGATGTCATCAATAAACACTATCACGAACCATTATATGATCTAGTTAATTGTTATAATTAATAAAAAAGGAAAATTCATAATTATGAATTTTATTAATAAAAGCTCATAATACCCATAACGACACTGGAAAACCATGTTCAAGATTTCCTCCTAATGAACTTGAATTTGATGATACCCACACTTGAGTTCAATATTTGAGAACCGGTTTTATCCCTTTAACTTGTTGAAGAGGTCATTGATCCCTATAATAGGGTATTTTTTTCTGACTTCCACCTATTTTAGCTCTAAATAGTCAATAAAAATCCTTAGGCTCCTATATGATTTCTTTAAAAACAAAATATGAGATATAGGGGGACACATTATTCCTAATGAAACATTTCTATAATAGTTCCTCTAATTATACCTTCATCTCCTTAAAATTATTTGAGGATATCTAATAAGCTATACATAAAATCAGTGTGGTTTTGAGATGATTTTTGATTGAGATATCAATCCCTCATTAAGGAAAAAATCCTTAATATATCCTTTGGAAAAATTTCCATGTACCCCTCTATAGAAATAAGAAGATGATCATCCTAAGCATTCATAGTTCATAAATCGATGCTCACCATCTGTTGGGAAAACTATTATAACCACATGGGGGTTAGTTTTTATAGTCTACATGAAAACCCTAGTCACCTATAATGGTGAAACTAAACCTATATTATCATCTAAAAATAAACCTATGATGATATAAATACATCCTAGAAAGGATAGTGGATAACCATTATATGTTGAAGATGTGTCACAGGGTCTCATTTTTATGATGATGTGATCTCAAGAAAACCTCTACCTTACCAAATAAAGCATGTAATGATAGAAGATGTGAGTAAGGGGATGACCATATCCAATAATATTTTTTATATATATAGTTTGCGTTAGGTAATCCACTAACATCCTTAACTCTTAATCTATTTATGCAGTAATAAAAGAATGTATCACATTAGTATCGGTAATTATAATTGTAAAAGTATTGAATAAATAGATCATAACTTAGACCATATCTATAAATACCTGATCATATCCCTATTTCACATGAATCTTAATGTTTTTTTAGCCACTGTCACCCTATAATTGATGATAACCACATGTTGGGGGTGGTGGTGGGAGCGGATTGAGTCATCGTTCACCTCCTTCTCTTCATCTTGTTCCACTTGATCCTCTTTTAGATCCACTTCTGGGAGGGTTTCACTTTCTACCACAAGTAATCCCCTGATCTCATTACTACCAATGATGTGGAGATATATCTACTATATAACATAGGATATCCTCTATTTCTCATTTGGAAAGAAAAATATAGGTTAGATGTCTCCTTCCTCCACAAGAATAACAAGTCATGTATCACTGCTGATTGGAAGTTGTGTGAGATCCCTATATCATTGATTAAATGGACTAGGATATTGAATGAAGTTTACTTTTATGATGTGATCTCAACATCAATCATTGGATGGTTACTAGTGATAAATCTAACTCAGGGACATCATAACCTACTCTGTACTCGGGTGTGTCTATTGAAGGAAAAACTTGATCACCATGTATTTATTTTGAACTCATATATAGTTAGGTATTCATAGATGTATAAAAAAGGCCCATATTTACCTCTTAATTTCTATATCAAAATTTATAACTCTTATAAACATGATGCATACCATGCCCAGGAAGTACCTCATGTGGACTAGGAACCTCAATATATAGTTGACCATAGTCAGGCTACATTATTAGAGGTCCAAAAACTCCTAAAATCATACCATCCATAGTTTCAATGGATAATACTACTCTCTCAACAATAATTAAAACCCTAACAAATGTAAAGTGGTCACATCATGAGTCTTAGTAGTCATCATCCACCAACAACTAGTTTTTCCTTAAAGAATACTAGATTTGATAATCACCATTTGTTTAGAGGGTGTCTAAACCAAATGAAATACATGAGTCATCAATCCCATAAAATCTTATATCGTGTAAAGATCAGGTTTTACTCAAAACCCATGAGGCCATATATGATAAAACTCACATAACATCCTCAGTATATGGAAATACATTTCCTTATCTATGGGAAATACCATCTTCTCTATAGGTCAAAGGTATAATCACTACACAATGGGAGGAGGATCTTCTTTCTACTTATAGTGGAAATATATCTCACACTTGAATACCTGCAATGATTCCACATCACTCAAATAATCAGTGAATTTAGGTTTTATCACTAACCTGGCCTCATCATGACCCTGCCTATGAATCTGAGCTTGTTGTATATAAGGTACCAAAGTGTATTTTATAAGATGAACCCATTATTATTCAATAATTTGTAGATGATATGACTCATGGATAACATGGGAGAAATCATAAATAGTGTGCTAGGTAGTGCATGTACCATCATGTTGTACCATGCAAGAAATGAATTAGAGTTATGATCCAACTAAAAAATTATCATATTCCTAGTGAAAGGATACATCACACACACAAAATTTTGATTGCTTCCATGGCCTATAAACTAAACTCAATTACCCTTGACACTTTTCCATTAATATTCCCAAAACAACCATCATAAGGATCCCAAATCTAAACTTCAAACTCTTTCCCTAAGACAAGATTTCTCTGATACCACTATGACACAACCTGACCCACTATAACCTACCTAGGATAATGGTAAGCTAAGTTTTTCACCTTAATATCCCTTATAATAGGTCAACGGATAGTTAATATCACTAAATAATCATTTCACACAGATGGGAGGTCTTAGCCTAATAAACCTTCACAAGTCCACATATCTCAATAACATAATATAAAAATGTAAAACCAAACATAACTACTTAATATAATATAATATGCATGTGGAACATGCTAAAAATTCACAACAGTATGAAAAAATTAATTCCTAAAAGTAGGGGGAATAATATAAAAACATCTCATAATAAAGACATACCTTAAACGAACTTAAATAGAAACAACTGTGTCACACCAACTCTAACATGAACATTGGCCACAAATATCATAGCTGAGCTCTACTAGGCTCCAGATACACTAGCCTCACATCTAATAAAGTCACTATAAAACTATTAATTTCCTACACAAATATAACACATGTGGGTCCTGTGTAGGGGGAGTATAACAATACCCATTAGGATTCCTTGGAAACTGATGTAATGGTAAAACTAAAAGTCATATCAAAAATGAATAATGACTAAAAATATATTAAACAAAGATGAACCCGAAATGCCGTAAGTATAGGGAACCCATAAATAAAGGGATGCCCCAATCATCATAACTCAACTCCATTAAGGTCATGTATCTAGGGAAAACAAAGATGTCTAATGATTTTTCAATCCAAAAAACCTGAACTACCCAACTCTCTTAGATTCCATGTCACCTATTTGTAGTCATAGTGGGGTACCTACACCTCAATAATATGGTTATATTAGTTAAGGGGGTACCAACACCTATAGAAGACCCATACCTCACTGATGGAAGGGTGTATCGATCAAGGGGGTTACCTACTTAATGCATGGAGGATTCAAACCCTATCACATAAAGGGGTTACCTACTCCATCAATATTATAGAGTATTAGTACCTCACTAAGATCAAGGGGCTACCAACCCCATGACTGAAATGTATAAAGTTATCCAAATATATTTTAGAAGATGATATTGTATTATTTTTCAATATGAAGGAAAGTTAATGTGTGTTCATATTTGGTTATATATAAATAATCCACCCACTAAATAAGTTGATAATGTTCCACATACTATTTTAAAAAGAAGACATTGAAATATCCATCATAAAATAAAAAGGATGAAAATGTTGTTATCCATTAATACCTGGATTGAAAGATTCTTTATAGAAGCTAATAAGACAAATGTCTAAAGATTTGGTACTCATGTAAAATACAAGTCTTTAATTATTAAGTAGAACTATAAACATCATTTTTAATTAAGTTTTATTAAAGTTTTTGGATATTGAACTAAATATAAATCTTGTGCGGTTATTTTTATAAAGACTAAAATAATTCAATGTGGATAATAAATATATAAATATTTTAGAAACCATACTAGTGTTTATTAGGATTAAATTCTTCTAAAATCAATGAGAAAATTTACTTGCATGAAGGTATATAAATGATAAAATGATAAGGCAATGAGCTACTTAAAATGATCGGCTTAAGTATTTAGATGCTACAAGAGACCTTGGAAACAGGTTGGAAGTGGTCTGAATTATTTTCGATAATTCCTAATATTAATTGAATTTTTTATAAAGTGTATTGAAGATTTTTAATAAGTTTAGAGTTGATTGTAAGTGCCTATAGTTTGAATTGAGGTATTATTTAATTTTTGAGATTAAGGATAAATTTTGGGTAAGTATTATCATGTAATACTTCTAAGGCTCAGCAAAAGAATTTATCTCTATGAACTATGTAAGACTATGTATTTAACCAAATTATATAAAATTTAGTATTTTTAATACTTTAAAGTGCACATGTAATTCCTTTTAACTCCTCATGTAATAATTTATAATTTTATGTAATATTGTTTATGGTTGGCATAAAACGTTTAGTAAAATGCATAAGGAATTATATGTATCTTAATACTTTAAAGTAATCTTATAAGACTTTAGTGTTTGATGGATTTTAGAAGTTTTGTAAGAATTATAGGTAGTTTACAAGACTTTTATGAATGTGTCATAATTTTCACATATGAATTTTAATCACATAATTATTTATTTTCATTCTCATAAGACTTTCAAAGTCTTGAAAAATATAATGTGTAGTCAAAAAATGAAAAAGTTTTAAACCTACTGAAGGATTTAATAAGACTCTTCCAAAATTAACTAATAATTGTTATAAAGAATTAAAAATAGAGAATATAATGAAAACATAATACTTCACACTTGTAACACCTCAACCTTCAATGGTACATTTCTATTTGAATAATTCAATAGCTTGCGTTGTACGCAACTTTGAGTTATAGCACACCATGACCAATCAAACTAGCCGTTTAAAAAATAGTTATGAATAGTAATAACCACTTTTTGAAATTTTATAAATTTTATTTTTTAAAATGGACATCATTTTTGGATTTGGAATATCAAAATTATATTAGGGTTAATTTTTGGTATTTTTCTAAAAACTTTCAATTTTTGATAAATAGTGAAAAACATTGCGTTATTGTTTAAAACTGAATTTTTATTTAAATAGTTATTTTTCAATTTTAATTTATTTTAAAGTAAAAATATATACATAATACATATATTAATCTAATTTAATTCATTGGTTTCATTTTATAATAAGATTAAATATATAAAATTTTATTGAATTTTTTAACGTCTTTTACCCACCTTCTAGGAACATTTGTAAATTTCCATAAAACATAATTTTACCACTTATGTGAATTGAATTTAAAAAATATGAGAGAAATGGTTGACATCAGTAAGTAAAATGTGGTCCAATAGGATGAAAATAATTTTGGTGAATAGTAACTTTTAAATTTTATTTACCACGGTTAAAAGTAAATAAGGTAATTAAAGGTAAAAATGTTATTATAATTACCCTAACACATGTTCTAATTTTATTGGATATATATATTTCTAACAAAATAAACCTTATGAAAAAAATATGATCCGTTTTAATCCACTTGGATTAGATTAGGACATTTATTATATTTTATTTAAATAAGAGTTAAAAGTATTAAATTAAAATTTTATTAAATAAAACATTTTTAATATAGGGTTATACATAAGATAAATTTGACTATAAATACTATTTATAAATATAAAAATATTTCCTAAATTATTTTATTTTATTTATAATTTTTAGACATTAAATAATTAAATTTATTTATGACACAATGATGATGCAGTAACTACCTTATTAATGAAAGACTAAAATAATTGATGTTATAAATATTAAAATAACTGTAAATTGATACTTTTGATGCCTTAAACGAATTTTCTAGGTTAATATAAGATTTTATAGTTGATTAAATGTATTTTTTTCGAAGAAATCATATTTTTATTACTTTCACAAAAACCAAATACTAAATAGTTTCAAAATTGACATAAATGAGTTTTTAAAACAAATACTATTTTATTAAATTATATAATAGTCCTAAAAATATAAGGTTCTGAAAAATAACTTATATAATGATAGATATGTCATTAATGTACCACTTGAGGTTATCTTGTCATTTTATAGTAAGTTTATTAACCATGTATTATAATAATACAAGAAAACATGGTAAAAGTTAAACTATTTAAATAATAGTTAAATCTAAAATATAAGGTTAATATGGTGACCTAAACTTGTATAAAACTTGTTGTTTGAGAGGTTTTAGACCAATACACACCTTATCCTCAAAATAAATCCATTTGGATCTATTATAAACCGAAAATGATTTTATAATAAAATAATATTTCAAGCTCTTCCTAAAGTGCCCCTCACCTCTTTTGTAAAAGGGCACTTACCCATATCTTAATTTCACACCTAAAAAGACTTTTGGCTCAGTCAAAACCTACTCAAATATCCTCCCAACTACCCTAAATTAAACCTATAGGCCTTAATTTGATCAGAAATCCAACCTAATGAGACCTTTTTATCAAAAAAAAGGAAGAACCCGAAGAAGAAGTAATTACTTCATCACCTCTTTCAAAGTTCTCATCTTCTTCCACTTCCTATTTCCTCGTTGTTTCCATACTAAAATAATAAATCCAATACCTTATACATACTGAGATATTATTATAAATATTTTACAACCATATTCATTATTTTATCCATCCTATGAATGAAAGGTCGTCATACGTGTGTACGTACGGCTTACCGTCTCCACGTCGTGGTGTAGTTTATTATTAAACACTTAATTATTTGGATGGGTATAATAATGAGTATAACTGATTTAAATAATAAATATAAAATCTTAATTATTATTTATATATAATATACCATCCAATTATATACAATTCCATCACTAATACAATGATATTGTTGCTTGTGCGTACATACGGCTTACCGTCTCCACGACGCGATGATATTTCAATTCCCATCATAACCATTCAAGAATAATTTTAATTTGATGATTAAAAATAATGTTTAAGAAATTAATATAATTTTAGATATGAATCGAATAAATCCTATCTATAACAAACATTACTTATGTAACAAAACATATAAAGGAAAACGAATCAGTTAACACCCAAAACAATGATACAACTGAAAAATAATTAACAAAGAAAAATTAGAAGATCATATATGATATCATATTTATATATGTGTTTCTTTTATAATTTAATAACAATTATTTAACCATTATATAGTAGGTTGAACTACCCTCTACTAATTAAAATTACAAGGTAAGGGTTAATTTTACAATCTCTTTATTATCTGAGGTTGTTTATAAGTAAGTATCTACTAGGACCTCTTTATCATCTACATTTGTGTTTATTAAAAATGTATTTCAAAACATTTTTACTATTTAATAGACTATGGATTAAATTCATTTATACCCTCATTATACTTTTTATAAAAAAAATTTAAAGTAATATTTCCATCACTTACCAAATAAGGTTCTTTATGACCTTTTCGACAAATTAAGGAAAAAATGTTTATTTAACTTATGTGGCAGGTGCAGATATTTTCTGCAGTTATAACACCTTTGAATATTCCCTTACAAGATTATAAAAATATTTTAAAAATAAATTTTTTCTTTTATAATTACATGACTTTTAAATGATTTTAAAATAGAAAGATATATTTCTATCAAAGAGTTTTGATTTCATCTATGTCAACATACTTTGTTGGATTTTACTCTTGTTTGAAGTTGATTTATTATGGTAGAATCTTTCATACTGTATTGAACATTTTTTTGATATGTTTTATTATAGATGTGCTCTTTTTATACCATTCATGGTTTATGGTTAAAGTATTAACATTTCATATACTAGTTTTAATATGAATGTTTATGTTATGTTTCAACCTTTTCATATGAGGAATGAATTGGACATAGTAAGTGACAAGAGGGGCCCACTATAGCCCCTCGATGCATCAGTAGGTCTCATGAGACAAACTAGTGTCTTGGAACAAGGCCTTGAAAAGATTATTATTCGTTGTCTTGGCACGAGGCCTTGACTATGTGGTTATGATCTCCATCATTATGCATTCCATCATTATAAAATTAGCTATTGATATTACATGTTATTATTCGACTTGTAAAATATCCATGTGAATAAGTAAATGGCATTAATTGATTTATCTTTTCCATATTATGCAAAAGTTTAAGTTTAAAAGGATTTTTTTAGTCTTATACATTGCCTTAAAAGTTATTCTTATTTATGATAGTTTCTGCTATATTGTTATCCTTATTGAGCATCTGATCTCACCCATTTATTATCTTTTATTTTTCTCAGGATGCGAAGAATTATATTATGATTGACCTGTAGGAATAGGATAAGGGATATGAGTGTATTCAAAGGGGACACAATGTTGTTGTTTTTTCATTTCATAATGTAATGTGAAACTTATGTATGTATCTAGTACTTCAAAGGCTACTAAACTAATCGGTATTTAGAGACTTGATATCTTATGATCATTTCAATGTTATGTAATAATTCATCGACTCTGTGTAACTAGGGTTGGGGCATTACAACACTAAGATAAATCAATGATCTTTGAAGATGGAGGATTTCCAAAATTAAATTCTGAAGGAGAAAATCAAATGGGATGATGTCAAATATGATCTTTAAAGTTCTAAACATCTTGAAGATATGTGAATCCATATGTGATCTATGGAATATTGAAGGGATATGATATATAATATCACTACTTTATTTAAATTTTTTTTTCAAATGATAATATTTGAAAATCAATATTTTTGATCAAAATTAATAGAATTGTTGGAACATATATATGATGATGATGAGACCGTTACTTGATATTTTAAATATCATGAAATGAATTTTGATTATATATGAATTATTTTAGAATGAGATAGATAATATAATATTAATTTTGAGTGTTTTAATATTTAGGAGGAACACGTACTGCTATTTTCATAAGTCTCATGCCATGGAGAAAATTACATGTCATAACAGATTTGTTGTATGATTTTAATACAGAATTGAAGATTTTTTTATTTTTGGATATTCAATGGAATATTTAAAGAATATTTAGTATCTAAATCTACTATGATAAATAAATTGAAGATATGTTTATTCAAGAAACATGAAAAATTAAAAGGAAAAGAAGGGATTTTTTTTAAAAACTAATGAATAAATTTATTGAAAAAAATGGAAGGAGAATTTGGGTAGACACCCACATAATTCCCTTAAAAAATAAATATGGAAGATTTTGGAGAATGTAAATGTTGTTTTTTTCTTGAACATAATTCCTAGTATGTTTTATTTTTTTGAAATTGAAAATTACCTTAAAAATTAAATAGTTTATCTCATACAGGAAATATCAAAATTGTACAAAAAATTGAAAGAAACTCTAAATAAGGTTAAATTTATTATGCTAGGAGAGGAAAGTGTCCTATAAATGAAAAATAAGGTAAATCATATCCTTTTTATAATAATATGTACCAACTATTTATTGAAAACTAATTAGGAACCAACCTATATTAGCTTGATAAATTTTGGTTTTTTGAATAAAAATTAAAGAAGAATGATCTCTATGAAACTCTATATTATAGATATAGTGAGAAAAAATAAAAATAATAGAATGAGAAAGCTAGAAATGTGGGAAAGTTTCACTGATCATATACTATCTATCCTTATCCTTGATGATTTTGTAAGAGAAACCTATGAACAATTTCTGATGAATATCTAGAAGCAAGGATATCTAGCAGAGACTGACTTACATGCAGTGAAGCTGAATATACAAAGGTAGTTGAAGACTCTATGTTGAGTGGAAGTGGATCATTTTTTTTGTTAAATCTTGAGTTGAAGAAATATATTCTTTGAGAAGGTTGGTAGTTGTTTAAGACTATTGAGATTTTAGTATAAAGAACTCATGAGAGTGGTTGTTACTCACCTATGTAATACAGTGAGAATTATTTCAAGATGATACTTAACCCCCTATGAAGTATAAGAAAATCACATTGTAAAATGATAATCCCTACCCAAATCCACATGTATATATTATAATATAATATTGGATAATATGTGACTCGTATATCCTGATAATATCTAGGATTAGGTTTCCTAGGAGGTTTTGAACCATTTAAAAATATAGTGTGTTGTATTTAATTTCTAGATTGCATTGAATGTTTGTTTGTTTTTTGTTAAATAAAAAATATCGATAATTACTAAATATAAATGGAGTTTTAAATACCAAATTGGGTAAAAATACAAAATAATATTTGTAATTTGGTAAAATAATTTATCCACACCTAATTCACCCCCCCCCCCCTCTTAGGTGTGTACACTTATCCAATAAGGAATTTAAAGTGAAATTAGAGCTAACCGGGTTATGTATAGTTGGATCTATTTTTAAGAGACGGTTTTTTTATTTTATTTATATAAATTTAATATTTTAAATATAATAACCTAATATAAATAATTTGGTTTCCATTCCTATCAATAATTATTTAGAGTTTTGAAAAAAAATGAAAAACAGAAAGAATGAGAAGGTAAAGAAGCTGATAAAGAGTTCAAAGAATAAAGATGAAATGAAAATATTTTAAGTTATTATAATTTATTGTACATTTTTTAAATCTAATAATAATAACACTTCTGATAAATCATGTTCAAATGGTGAAGATGACAAATCTAGTGAATTGGTAGAAAAACTCAATTATGAGGTTAAAGATTATTTGAATAAATTTACTATTGAAGTTTTCACTCGCATATTTTTTTATTTAGGAGTAAGATGATGAGAATTAATAGATGATATAAGATGAAAAATCAATTTATAATTTATTGAAAAATAATTTTCAAGAATGAAACACTCTCTAAAAATAGTGAAAACTAAAGATTGACTTTCATTATCCATTAAAGAATAATATTATCTAACTATATAAGAATTGAAAAATAATTTTTATGTAATATATAAGATACTAAAATTTATCAAATAAAATATATATATGCATGGAAATATTCTTATAAAGCTATTATTTATGTCTAGGAAGTCCAATAGGAAGTTAAAGGAAAAGGAAACAAGGACATTAAATGCTTTATACAGGAAAGTATATAGCCCCATGAGGATCAAACTCAAAAGATAAATACATTTTGGGATGATAGTTTGAGATTAGTTTAGGATGATAATAATTCCATAAAAATAAAGTTCCATTCATTGGAATTCAAACATAAAAATTTAAAAGAGGCTAAATCTGTAAATTCCCAAGTTGTTGAGAAAATAAGATTAACCACACAAGCTTATAATGAGTGTCTTGTTTCTAAAAAGGAAAAAAATGTGAAAAGAAGTTTCAAGAATCATCTCTTGATCAAATCTCAACCAGATATTATAAAAAAGTATCCCATAATCCCAAAAAAAAATTCATAGAATCTATTTAATCTATAAGTGTGTGAAAAAAATTCAAAATATTGAGTAGGTTTTATGTTTATTTACTTGGTAGGGGTTACTTCATGTTGTCAGTTTTGTTGGTCTCACTTGACCTTCAGGTCGTGATTTGTTTTAAGTCGATGATGTCTTTAGGGTTTTCCCCCCTTCATCCCTTAAAAGGGTGTTTGCTTTTAATAAAAAAAAATTAAGGCCTTTGGGCCATTGGATGGATGGATTGAGTAGGTTTTGTGGATAAAAATGATGGTATATCCATAAATTTATCAAGGGTAGATGTAAAAAAGTATAGGAAATTTATACCCTAAAATAAATCTTAAAATAGTAGGGTGTCAACCCAAAAACAAAATTATTCAAAATCTAACTAGACTAAACCTACAAAAAAAAGAGAGATATTTTTTGACAATTGTTGGTGTTATTAGAGGTTTTAGTATATGTACATTGACTACTGAAATGATATGTTAGTTTATGAAAATCAATAAATCTCTAAAATAAAGGGGAAAACTAGAGTGAAACCAACTATTATGAAGTACACTACATATAAAAAAAGGAAAATTTGTATTGTAAGAATTAATTTGAATCACTTAAAAACTTTTGTGAGCACTAAAATAATGGTGTTAATTTTAATAAAGAGTACTGGTATATACCAACCAATAACTTCCCATATGATGATATGAATATAATATCATATTAGAAAATAAAGTAGATGAAAAAAGAGGACTAGTCATCCTTAAGGACAAAAAAATAAGAAGTCAACCAATCCCAAGAAGTTAGAAATAAAATTTGATAAGGATATATATAAAAATAGAAGATACTTCTATTTTAATAATAGAGGCCACATCATGGACTATTTAAATATAGAAATTGATATAAAATAAAAATAGATAAAGTTAGAATATAAAGGAGATACAATCTAATAAAGGAATAATGGGATTAGTTTGGTTTAATACATTCCTGATAAAGAATTCAAATTTCATGAGAGGTTATCAAATAAAGATAACATAAAGGTTCTTGAAGAAATTTTTGGAAGGTAAAATAAAGATAGTTATGTAAAAAAATAAGTGCATGACATGGTTTCCTGAATATTAAGAGATGATGAAGAATAAATGAAAAACACTAATGACTCATAACACTAAAAATACTATTGTGGAGAAAGAGTATAAAAAAAGAATATTGAGTATGTAAAAAAGAAATGATTGAAAAATATTCCATCCCACTTGTAAATATCCAATAAGATGGATAAAAAAGAAAAGAAACAATGTGTTATGCTTACTATAGTGAATAAGGTTATCCAAACTTAGAAGAAATCTAAAATGGTGAAGAAATACATGTTTCCTATAAAGAATCGGATTCAAAAATTCAATAATAAATATAGCATGAAGAGTTTTCAAACATGTGGAGATAAAAGAAAAGGATTTTCTCAGTTGAGAGACAAATCTTATCCATGATACTCTCATTAATGAGTTCAATATGACTCACCTTATACATATTTTTATCCATTAGAACAACATTTTAATTGAAGGTGAAAATAAAAAAAAATTGAAATCTATAATGATAAAATAGCATAAATAAAGATCCTTCATAATGAATTTAGTTAGAGAGTATCCCTTGAGTGGGATATAAGGAAAAATAAGCTTTTATAGATCTGGTGTTTCTTGTTAAACATGGAATTCTATACAGTCCCTGAAAAAATGAATATTGAGGTATGATTGTCACTCTCATAATTCTATAACTGATTTATATTTAATATGATTATCAAGGGGGTTATTATCTAAAAACATAGGGATAAAATCATAATTCCTCTTGAAAATTTTTTATGTATTTGTTCAAGTTGAGTATAGGTTTATAATATTTCTTGATAATATATTTAAGCATCCTCTAAGGAGTTAATTTCAGGGTTTGTTTCATTTTTTGGTTTGAATATGGATAGATTTATAGTCTATATCAATCACTCTTGTTTTATACACTTGGTATGCCTAAGTAGACTTAGAGTTCATTAGGTTGTGTCTCATTGCTAAGAGAAAATGTGGTTCCCCCTTCTCTCTAAGAAATTGGAAGAAAAAAAGGGGATAACATGATTTTTAAAATTCAAAAAAAGGAAAGAGGATAAGAATATACCCTTTGAGGAACTTCTTTTATATTCATTGAATCTTAATAAGGGGGAGAATTACCTATATTGACTTTTTCATTTATTATCAATAAGGTGGAGAATAGTTTCATTAAATTTGGAATAAAATTGGGTTTTGATATCAAATACAAAGGGGTGATTGAGGTTCCCCAGATATATTTTTGAAGACGATCTTATATTTTTTTCCAATATGAAGGAAATTATATGTGTGTTGATGTTGAGTGATGGAGGAAGAATCCACCCTCTAAAGAAGCTGAGTATTCTTCCCGTACTATTGGGTAAAGAAGACAATGAATCTACCATTATAAATGGAAAAGGATGAAATTTTCCATATCCTTGAATACCTAGATATAAATATCCATGGTATAAGATATTAAATAAAATTATTGGAGAGTTAGTCCTTATAGTAAATACAAGTACTAAATTTAGAATAAGCACTATCTAAATTTTATATAATGAAGGATGAGTGGAAAAGTTGGTTTCTAGACGTAATGGATAACTTGTATAGTGATTGTTATAAAAATTAAAATAGGTTACATGTGGAAAATAATTAGATAAATTTTTGAGAAACCATCCTAGTGTTTATTTAGATTTAAGTTAGCTAAAATCAGTGAGAAAATGATCTTGGATGAAGATTTGTGAAGAATATAATCTTGGCTGCAATGAAAAGGATGTGAGATACTTGAAATACTCTACTTGATTATTTAGATGTTATAAAAGACCTTGGAAAAAATATATAAGAGGTTGGAATTATTTTGATAATTCCTCATATTAATTGACTCTATTATCATTTTTATTGAAGGTGTTTAAGAAGACCAAAGCTTATTTGAACTACCTATGACCTAATTTGAAGTATTCTAGAATATATGAGATTGGGGGAAAATTTTGGATAAGTCTTATTTCATAATAATTATAAGGTTCATCACAAGACTTTGAATATGTGAGTTAGGAAATACTTTAGTGTTAAATTAATTTTAGAAAATGATGAGATAGTAAGACTTTATAGTGCATGCATAATACTTTCTAAGACTCCACATAAGAATTTTTTATTTTGTTTAAGACTTTTGATGATTGGCATAATACTCTGAGTGAAATGTTTAAATCTTTCTTTTTACTATAAGTTTTTTAGGTGGTCTCATAATACTTTATTGTTTTCTATATTTGAGAATAAAAAAAAGACTTATAGGTAGGTCTTAAGACTTTAAGGAATGTGTAAGAATTTGTGTATATTAATTTAAAGCATATAAGTCTTCATATTTATTCTCGTAAGACTTTTTCCTTTTGTATGACATTAAAACTCTTATAAAATATCAAATGTAGTCAAAAAATGACAAAGTCATAGACTTATAGAAATACTTTTTATGAATTTTTTAGAATATTATAATACATGTCATAAATTCTTATGAAATGTGGAATATAATGAAAATATAATACTTCACACTTAAGGAAATGTTTTATTTGTGGAGTTGGGTGATTTATAGAATTAAATTATAAAAAATAAAATCAAATGGGATAATTCCAATGTTATTGTTTAAAGATATCAGCATCATGATTTTATATAAATCAATGATTTGGGATATGATATCAGTAATATTTAAAGATAATGGGATAGACAAACACTATTATATTTATCTGTGATTTTCAAATGGGAATATTTGAAAATCAAAATTTGTAATAAAAATTAAAGGAGTTATTAGAAATGAAATATGATGACACTGGGATTATTACAGGATATTCTAAATATCATAAAATTACCTATAATTAATTTTTAATTATTTTGGAATGATAGAGACAATATGAGATGAATTCTAAGTGATTGTATATTTAAGTGTAACTTTTACTATAATTTTAATAAGCTCTCATGTCATGGAGAAAATTCCATGATACAAAATATAGCCTTAAAGAAGTGTTTATTTTTAGATTTTTAGTGGTATGTTTTGATACTAGGAAGACTAAAATAGTATTGTGATAAATACCTAGAATATATATTCATTTGAGAGAAATGGGAAAGCAAAAGGAGAATAAATAAATTTTTTTAAAACTATTGGAGAAATAAATTGAGGGAAAATGAAAGGATATTGTGGGGAAACATATTTGGGATACCTTTAAAAATGATATAGATGATTATGGTGCATAAAAATATTATTTTTTTTACTTACACAAAATACCTGAGATATTTCCATTTATGGAAATTGAAACCCCCAAAAAAGATAAAATGGTGTTTCTCATATTGGAAATATCGAGTCTATATAAAAAATATTAAGAGACTCTAAATTAGATTGAAGTTATTGTTATGAGATAACTAGGCCTCCTCTCAAGAAATGATAAGGAAAACATGAGCCTATGATGAAGAAGATAAACCAAATGGGTATCAAAGAAGAAGGAACCAACATATATATACTTGATCAGATTCAGTTTTACAAAGTAGAAGTTAAAAAGAAGGAGATTTTTTATACTCTATATTACAGATGTACTAAGAAAAGAATAATAATAATAAAAATAGAATGATAAAGGGTGTCATAAAGGAAGGTTATCTGAACATATATTGGTTGTGTGAAACTACTTGAGATTTTGGGTCCTTCTAATTAATATTATCTTTGATAGATTATGTCACATTAAAAAATGATCTAATACAAAAACTGACTAAAATTATCCATGAAATATTAAAATTACATAAAAATATATAATCATTATTAAATAAAATTATAATAATAAATTAAAATAACTATATATTATTATTTTTCTTTGATGAATATTGAAAAATTTATGTATTTTAAAGAACCAATTTAAAATGAGGGTATTGTATTTTAGCCTAATAAATTAAATTGATTATAGTTAAAAGTTTATTATAATAGGTAATATTTATCTTTATAAACTATTATGTCAACATTTAAGTATTTATAAATTTATATGAAATATTATTAAATACAGTTGAAGTTTAAAATTTTAGTTTTCAAAGAAAATATTTTTTTTTATATTTTTTTCATTAAAATCAAAATATATATAAATTTCACTATTTGAATTTAAAAAAATTAACTTGATTTTTAAATTTATAATTTCAATATTAGTTTGAGGTGAATTTTTGATAATTTTCTTATAGTGACTTGGGCTTGACCTATAAAACTTTTGAATATTTCTATAAATATTTGTGAAGTCAAGAATGTAGTCAATGTGGGATTTCAAGGTCCATAGAGCCTCAGCGCGATGATTTTTAAAAAATATTAAATATATTTTGTCACATGCACACATTTTCACTTAAAATGTGAATAAATCCCAAGAAGGGTCTCAGATCAGATTTCTCATACTGTAGTTGAGTTCAGGACATTGTGTTTACCCTAGGTGTGACCTAAATTCATCTGCACTATGAGATTTGTTTAGGGGTGTTTTGGTGATGTAGTTTTAAAAGAGGGGTTAATTGATCTTAATTGATTAAAATAAATTATGCCCCCCCAAACATTGGTTCACATGACACAAGTATTAGGAAACCCTACTCCTTGCCCTCTTTGGCCGACAGATGAAAATGATCCAAAATAAAAGCAACGAAGCACTGTCGATCTCCGTTCTTGGCACCGATCATCATCGGATCAAAGTGTAGCATGATCCGAGCATCATTCCATACTATAATCTTTGGGTTTTCTCCCTAAAGTAAGGTGATTTTGAGTTTTATTTTTAATCCCTTTTGTTTCACATTAATTTAAGGTTTTATATCCCAAATACAATTTCCAGAGATCCCTCATAGGTAGATCTACAATTTTCAAGGTAAACTATGGTCAATCAAGATTTTTTTGAGGTGATTATTGACTATAATTACCATCTATATAGTTTTTAGTCTAGAGATACACACCATGTATCCCTTTATAGTTGCGGAAAATGAGCTTTGGGGTTTACATGTCATGTACCTGGGTTCCACACCATGTAGTACCCTAACCCGTGTGTCTAGAGGACATGGAAAGGGTTAGCCATGTAAAAGTATATGGATGTTTAAAATTACATATCCTAGTACATGGAAACATGGTATGGTACATATAAATAGGAAACCTATATGGACAAGTGATTATTTAGCCCAAACATGACATGTAGTATGAGATGCACGGTGTGTAAGGGACACGACTATCCAGGCAATGTGGAAGAGGAACACAGCCAGGGGCCAGGTGAAGTGGTACATGGTGTGTACCTTCTATACATGTCATTTACTCCTACATGGGTTGGTAAAATTTGTAGATATAATACACATCCTGGTGCTCGGGCAGGCTCACATGTTGTGTGGACCCTATTTCACATTGTGTATTCCTTGAGGATATTCTTGAGATATTCCACCTTCCGTATCTCCTTCTCTGGAACTCAAATTCGAGATTGTGAGTAGCATGTCCTAAGTAGTTTTATGTGTAGAATGTGATGGTAACCTCTGTTTTGGCCTACAAGATATCAGGTGGAGTGTTTGGATCATGAGTCTTGTGTAATGGTGCATGACCGATATGGTAGGTTGATGTGGTTCTTAATAGAGATGTAGGGACTGGTACTCCCCTATGGAATTAGGGTAAAAATTTCCCTTACCTATTTTATTTGTTAAGGATGGGACTCCCCACTTCATGGGTACGGGTTCTTTTACCTTTGGGTAGTTCTTATGGGGTTGTTACTATCCTAATGGATCAAGGTGTGGGTTCCCTGTGATGTTCGTATAGTTTTAGATTGTTCCCCTACCATGTCAGGCCACGATCACTCCATACTCATTGTCTAGATAGAGTAGGTACTCCCCTATTGGATTAGGGTATAGTTCATCTATTCATGGAGTCGGTAATCCCCTACTATGAGAGGGTGAGGTTCCTTCGAATGTGACGTATAGATAGAGTTGTAACTCCCTTGTCATGCCGTAGTGTGGGTCCTTTATCCTTAGATTTGGAACTCCCCTATCAATACAAGGCGTTGTTCATCTATACATGATGTTCCTATAGATTTGGTACTCTCTTGTCGTATCAGGGAGCAGACCCTCTTTCCCAGGGTTGGTACTACCCTATCATGTTAGGGTGTGGTTCCCCCATAGAAATCAAGTTGGTTAAGTAGTACTCCCTAGTTAGATCATAGTGTGGGTCCTTTAGAGACATAGTGGTACTCCCCTATCATACTAGGGTGCGAGTACTATATCCTTTTAGTTTTACTCCCCTATCATGCGAGGGTGTGAGTCCTTATATACGAAGTTGTACTCCCCCATCTCCGTGTAGTAACAGGGAGTGGTTCCCCCATTAGAGTTGTTCTCCCTCATCTATAGAGTACAGTACGAGGATTGGTCCCCTCCACTAGTTACATGTGATAAATGGTTAGGATTTATTACTACCTCAATGGACTGAGGTGAAGGACACTCCACTTAGGAGTGACATAGGTTTCATGGGTCGGTTTAGGATCTAGTACTCCCTCGACTACAGAGCAGTGATGAAGTGCATCTCCCTCTATTATCTCTCAATTTGAGAGAATTAATGTGGTACATAGCTTATATAATATATCCCTAAAATGTGTGTAGTGTTGAGGGGCGGTCCTCTCTACTTGGGTTTCTTTAGCTTGCGATGGGTGCAAGTAGCGATGGCAGGACCTCTAGTGCTGGTAACTAGAGCTAGACCTAGTAAGTTTTTTCCAATGGATATGGGTTCCATTTGGTATGTCTGAGCTCATGGATTGTGTTCTCCTAGTTGTGTTATACCTTTATATCCTTGACTAGATTAATTTTCACTATCTACGTGGTAGGAACCTCAAGAAACTTGGAGTCTCTGTATATCTGGGTGATTCTGGGAGTCCTTGTGGTGTTGTCACGTGTTTGAGTTGACACCCCTCGTGGACTAGGCTAACTAGTCATGTATATATGAGGATGGTTCAATATGGAGTTTCTCTATCGATTGGGTTCTCTCCATTTGGGTTGAGCGGAATGTTGCCTTTTAGTTTCTACATTTTCTTTTGGGGTTTTTAAGGCACCTACTGAGTATTTTTATACTCGCCCTTGCACAGGATTTTTCCGCAAATGTTTTGTCTTATACAGACCATAGACCTTTTGATGGAGTCATTGGAGGACCTAATTCAAGAGGATATTAGTGAGAAATACTGACTGAGGTGTTTACCGAAGTTTGTCCAAGTATATTTCTGGTTGTTCCATTTGATAGTGATCCCATTTTTTTAAGCAGGTTGGATTATTTTACAACCTTATTTTGGTGGGTGTGTGATTTACCCTTTTTACTCTTTTAGTACTTCTATTTTACTCTAGTTTGAGATAGTTTTAGGAATTCATTTTAGTTTCCATATGATTATATCTCTTCGCTATTTCATTGAGGTGTTGTTGGGTTCATGTGTACATGAACATTAGGAAAATTCCTCCCATATATGTGATATGTGTACTTAGTATTAGTCGCTATCCCCAAGACAATTAGAGGTGGGCTTGGGGATTTTCAGCTCTAGAGAAATTAGTTCAGGTCGTGATAGAGTGCTATTAGATCCATGTTACACTTTGGGTCTGCAGTGTTGTGAGCATGGTTTGGGTTGCATAGCGACAGTGTTAGAGAGTTTCAGGTTCAGCTCTTAGGCCAGAGGTTCTAGTATTGGTAAGGTGGCTCACATGTCCATTCACTAGGATTCTGATAACCTGATTTTTGACTTGGTTCATTAAGAAATTGGTTGTAGGGTAATAATGGTACATGCATCATATAGGACTTAGTTTTGGTTTTTCATTGTTCTTCTTGAGTCAGCTCCCCAGATATACTCATCGATTATCATGGCTCTTGATTATATTTTAGGATGTCTTTGTGATAATAGATAGATATGGTTCCATAGAAGGATTGTGGTGAAAATATTCCTCATCACAAGGCTTTAGTGTAGGTCATTGATTCTGAGGTGGTACCTATGGGTGTTCATCCAGTTGATCCACCACCCGTGGATCTGCAAGTTGTACTTACGGTTCAGGCCAAGGATGCATGTAGGATGGGTGCGCTACATGATTTCTGAAGGAAATGGACTATGAGGTATCGAGTTGATCCATTCCTCTAGTTATTTGATGAAAATATCGAGGAAGACACAAGAGTTTTATTCCTAGTGAGGACACCTCACGGTCAGATGGTGATCTTAGCGGCTATCCTTCTACATGTTTCAGCTAGAAGATGGTAGATTTTAGTAATGGATTCCCATGATGAGGCAACACTCATTTGGATAGAGTTTATGCAACTCATCATGGAATAGTTTTACCCATCCATACTAAGTTCAGTGAATATCTAGAAGCTTCTATAGATTTGGTAGTTTATCATCACTGTGGTGAATTACTCGGTGATGTTCACAGACCTATCACATTACTCCCTGGATATGGTGCAAGACCCATTCTTCAGAGATCATACATTTGAGAAGGTCCTCCCTATAGACGTCATAGTAGGTGTGGTCTCTTTATTCCTTCCCTATTGTATAGGGGTACTAGAGATAGCTTTGGTCGTAAATAGATTCCCGGTAGAGGAATAGGTGGATGTGCCCAGTAGTGGTGGTTTTGAGGATGAGGCATCTGCAATAGCTGGTAGATGGAAGATGATAGGATCATGGTGCAAGAGGCATACCCATTCATAGGCTTAGTATTATGGGCCCATAGTGTAGGATCAGTTTTGGGGATTAGGTCTACTGTAGTAGAGGCAGTGTATGATTTTGACGGTCGGGGACATATTTATAGAGATCATCTGACCCATCATGAAGTTGAGAGGGAGCCCATCAATGATCCACCTTTCTAGAGACGGTTTTTGGATCAGGTATTTCTACAAGATAAGGGATGAGGAGGAGGAGCTGGGATAGCATCAAGGGGTGGAATTCAGTTCAATTTGTTTCCACCACTACCCCTAGGTGGTCCATGCCAAGCTTAGGGAGCTGGAGGAAGCAGGTGAGGATAGATGCAGGTCGTAGAGTCATTTGATCCAGATTCTCTAAGAAGAAATATAGGTATTCTATATATCCTTTCTTCTTTATCAAATAGTAATTGTTATAAACTATTATGTGGTACTCTTTTATTTACACTTCTTGATCAAGGTTTAAATCGAGGTAACACGAGGTGTCGGTAAAACCATGTGTTGGTGACGTTTGATTTTGCTTTGAATGCATGAGAAAGAGGGGTCCTTACCCTATAGAGACATGATTTTGTAGCACAATAAAAACCATGAGTTAAATTTATTTCCACCCAAACTAGATAGTATCAAGGTGCGGTGGATGAGTCTCTCAACCATGTGTGCTCGAGACCAGGTATCGTGTTGGTGGTTTTTAGAAAGAGGGACTGATAAGACCTAGTCTGTGTTTGTAAATATCTTTGTTGTTTGTTAGTAACCTCATGTTCTTTGAATTAAGTTTTAATGTGAGACTCTTGAGGTGGATGGGGTGGATTTTGATGTAGCTTTGGAATCATGAGGATGAGGGATGCTTTCTCCACCGAGATGCATTTTTGTGATGTGATCAAAACATTGTGGGTGAGTCAGTGTCACCCAAAGCAGATAATGTCAAGGTATGGTGGATTATTTTCTTATAATTTTGTGTTCAGTGTGGGTTTTTGCAATGGTTAGTTGGATCATGTCCTAGCTTGGCTAGTATAGTTTTTCTACTTGACCCTTTTTGCTTGGAAGCCCTAGTAAAGGGATATTCTTGCTTAGAACTGCTCCATAGTGTAAGAGTTGGAACCTATGATATTTATATGGTTTTTATTGGTTTCATACCATCTATAATCATGTATTATGCCAATAATGGTGTGGTGGTGCTTCGTTTTGGTGACTCTCTCATTTCAGAAGTGTCAAAGACGCACGGCTTATGTCACATGATTTCTATGTTTAGCTTATCATGGTTGGATGATTTTACTAACCTAAATTTTTTATAGATACCCTCTTATTTATATAATCAACCTTGAACACTTGAGGAGGTTTTGAAATAGTTCATCTAGGGGTGGATTTAAACTATGGGTTTACGTTATCATCTGCATCATGTTAGCGATGTGGCGTACCACTAGATCATATTACTGTAGATGGATCAGAGTGCTTAGTGATTTTCACTTGTCGCAATTGAAGAGACATGTGTCACTTTCTTTCATGATATATCTTGGTTGGAGAAGGATGTAAAATTGGGTTTTCTTTAGTGGTTTCCCCAAGTTCATACTTGGAAGCAGCATGGGAACCCCTGGTGAGTTCATTAGCATGGGAGTTCCGGTGGAGATCTCAGCTTCTTCCCTCATGCATAGGCTTTCGCTTTGTAGGGATGAAAATCCCTATAGTGGGGAGAATTTCGTGACTCATGTTTGACATATAAGACTTTGGAATATTTATATGAATATTTCTGAAGCCAGGTGCTGAGTCAGCATAGGATTCCAAGCCTCGAAGAGCCTCAGCATGGTGATTTTTCAAAAATATTAAATATATATATTCATTTGTATTCAGTTTCACTTGAAATGTGAATAAATCCTGAGAAAAGTCTCAAATAAGATTTTGGAAACTGCGGTTGAGTTCAGAACATTTTTTTTACCCTAGGCATGACCTAAGGTCATCTGTTTCGGGAGCTTCGTTCGGAGGAATTTTGGTGACATGGTGTTAAAATGGGTGTTAATTAATTTTAATTGATTAAAATTAATCCACCCACAATCCCTTAGTTCACACAAAAAAAGAAGGGGGAAACCTTCCTCCTCTCCCTCTTTGGCCAATGGATGGAAACTATCCAAAATTGAAGTTATGAAGCACTGCTGATATCCGTTCTTGGCAACGATCATCATCAGATCGTGGAGCAGCATGATCTAGGCATCGTTCTACACCTGAATCTTCAGTGTTTTTCACTCAAGTTAGGTTTTATGATTTTTGGTCTCAGTACCCACTGTTTCACATTTTTTAAAGGTTTAGAGCCAAAATACAATTGATAGAAATCCCTCCAAGGTAAACCTGCAATTTTTGGGGTAAACTGAGGAGAATTGGGAATTTTTTTAGGTGATTCCTGACTAAAATTACCATCTACACAGTATGTATTCTAGAGAGAAGTCCATGTATCCTTTTATATTTAGGGAATATTAACTTTAGGGTCTACACACCATGTACCGAGGTTACACGCCATGTAGTACCACAACCCGTGTGGCCAAAGGTTATAACCAGGGCTAGCCGTGTTAAAGTGCATGGTCATGTAAAAGTACATAGAAAAAGTTTATGTATATAGTGTCTAATACATGGATACGAGAAACCTACATGGCTAGGTGGCCTTTTATTCTGAACACACCATGTAGTATGGGATGAACTATGTGTAAGGGACATGGCCATCCAGGCCGTGTGGAAGAGGAAAATGGTCAGGGTCTGGGTGAATAAAAACACAGTGTGTACCTTCTCTACATGTCTTGTACCCTACATGGTTTGAAAAACCATTTAGAAATAATGCATTCCCATGTTCTTAGGTGGAATCACACACCATGTGGACCAGAGTGAACACCTTTTATTCCTTGGGGATCTTCTTGAGATCTTCCACCTTTCATATCTCCTTCACTAGAACTCAGATTCAGAATTATGAGAAGGTTATCCTAATCATTTTTTCAAATAGAATGTGATGGTGGCCTTTTTTTATAACTATGATATATTTGGTGGTGTGTTTAGAACACAACTATTGTGTGGTGGTGCTTGAACGATATGGTAGGTTGGTGTGGTTCTTAAGAGAGACGATGGGACTGGTACTCCCTTGTGGCATCAGGGTGTGGTTTCCATTACCTCTATGATTTGGTATATATGGTACTCTCCTCGTAATGGGTGTGGGTTTTTTTATCTTTAGGTAGTTATTTTAGGGTTGGTACTACCCTAATGGATCAGAGCACTAGTTCCCTGGGATGTTCATATAGTTTCACAGTGCTCCCCTGTCGTGTCAGAGTATGGTCCCTCCATACTCATTGGCAAGATAGAGTAGGTACTCTCTTGTTGGATAAGGGTGTGGGTCCTCTATCTATGTATTTGGTACTCTCCTACCATGATAGGGCATGGGTCCTCCAGATGTAACATATAGATAGATTCAGAACTTCCCTATCATGCTAGGGTGTGGGTCCTCTATCCTTTGAGTCAAAACTCCCCTCTTGATCTAGGATTCGGGTCCTCTACACATGTTGTTCTGATAAATTTGGTACTCCCCTATCATACCAAGGATAACGCCCTCTAGCCTGGGGTTAGTACTCCCCTATCATGTTATTGATTAAGTCCCCCACATAAATCAAGTTTTTTGAGTAGTACTCCCCTTTTAGATCAGGGTGCAGGTCCTCTAGCCACAGAGTGGTACTCCCCTATAATACCAAGGTGTGGGTCCTCTATCCTTTGAGTTTTACTCTCCTGTCATTCTAGGGTGTGAGTCCTCATATACGGATTAGTACTCTCCCATATTTGAATAATAGCGGGGAGAGGGTCCAACATTGGAGTTATGCTTTATCATCTATGGAGTATAGTATGAGGAGTGGCCCCCTCCACTAGTTACATGCAATACCTGGTTAGGTGTTAGTGCTCCCTCGACAAACTAAGGTTTGGACCACTCCACTCAGGAGCAATAGAGGTCTTACAGGTCAGTTTATGATCTAGTACTCCCTCAAATATAGAGTAGTGGTAAGGTGTGGGTCCCTCTATTCTCTCTCTATTTGAGATAATTCACATGGTGCATGTCTTGAAGTATCGCTCCCTTAATTGTTTGTAGTGGTGATGGTTGGGCCTCTCCACTTGGATTTCTTTAGCTTGCGCTGGTGAAAGGTTGCAATGGTAGGACCTCTAGTTTTGGGAACTAGAGTTAGACCTAGTAATTTGTTTTTAATGGATCATATCTCTATGATGGGTGCCATCTAGTATGGTTAATCTCATGGAGTGTGTTCTCATAGTTGTGTGTTACCTTCAGAGCCTTGAGTATAATCCTTTTCGCTGGCTATGAGGTCAGAACCTCATGAGACTTGGAGTCTTAATATATCTGGGTGATTTGGGGAGTCCTTGTGGTGTTTACACATGTTTGGGTTCACACACCTTATGTAATGAGCTGACTAGTCAAGTATAGTCGACCATGGATCAAGATGGAGTTTCTCTCTTGATTGGGTTTGATCTGGCTAGGTCGAGCAAACTGTTTCCTTTTAGTTGCACTATTTTATTTTGGGTTTTTTGGGGAACCTATGGAGTATTTTTATACTAATCCCTTCATGGTATTTTTTCACACATTTTGTGTATTTTCCAGACCATAGGCCTTTTAATAGAGTCCTCAAAGGACTTGAGGCAAGTGGAGCTTAGTGAGTGAGACTGACTGAGGTGTTCACCGGAGCTGGGCTAAGGAGATTTTTGGCAGTTACATTTGATAGTGATCCCCTATTTCTGAGTATATTGGATGATTTTATAGTTTTATTTTGGTGGGCATGTATTTTTCCATTTTTATAATTTCAGTAATTTTTTTGTACTATTTTTTGGGATATTTTTATGCATGCATTTTAGTTTCTAGATTTTTATATCTATGAATTGTTGTATTGAGGTGTTTGTGGGTGCATGCATACATGTACCTTAGCAAAAGGTCTCTGATATATGTGATATGTCTACTCAATACTAGTTTTTGGCCCCTTTCCTATTGGAGTAGGGCTTAAGGAGTTGTGGTCTAGGCCCAGTCGGGTCAGGTTGTGAAATTTCTAAAATAAGTTTTTTTTGGTGAATATTGAAAATACTATTTTTTATCAAAAATATAACTTCATAATCATATAAAAAATACCTAGTAGTGTATAAAACCTTTTAATTAATAAAATATTAATACAAGGAGAAAAAATATATAATTTTAAATACCATTATCAATTTAGAAAACTTATCTTATACATTTTATAAACTTGAGTAATGTTTTCAAATAAAAGAAATTGTTTTTTTCTTTCCTTTAATTAAATATTTTTTTGATAAAATTTATTTTTGGATTTATTTTAAATAAAAATAAATTTTCTTTGTTTAATAATAAATTAAACTATATCAATAAAATTAAATATAGTGATAATGTTATCCAACGCATAAATTTTAATCTTAAAAATAAACTTCTTCAAAAAATGGGTTTTTGCACTTTACATGCGTTAATGTTAAAATTTATTTTTATTACACATAGAAATTTTATTTGATAAAACTAATTTCATATTTGGAATCAGTAGGTTCAAATTATTTAAAAATATCTATTTTATTTTTAGGCATTAAAATTAAATTACTTAGGTAAAAATTAGTTACCATGATAAAATAAAAAAGGTAAAATGGAAAATTATTTGAGTAAAGAACTTAAAAACATTCTTAAAACAAATATGAAAATAAATTTTTGAGGTATCATAAAAATTATATCATAACAAAATCCATTATTATCCATTTTATAGTCTTATTAACATGTGAAACATGTGCTCTCTTTATATCATGTTGTAATATTTAAAAAAATGTTTTTCTCACCACTAATAAAAGGGCCCTCTCACCACACCTTCAAGACCACCCTCAAAATTCATTTATCATATTTATAATTTATAATTTTACTTACTATATATTCATATTTATTTTCCTTGATCCTATATTCATAATATATTATATTAATCACTCCATTTATAAGAAGTCTTCCAAGAGAAATCCCAAGTCCTCTACGTGAATATTTATTTCCTTATTTTATTTTCCTTATTACTTTACAAAATATAATTTTCAAAATACAATATAATTACATAATTTTTTTTATATTTAATTTTATTATGATAATTTAATAACTATTCACCATATTTCCCTATTTATATTAAGAAAAACAAAATTTTCTTTCGTGCGTTATGCAGATTGCTGCCTCCACGAAGCGATGACTTAAATTTTTTTCCAACACTATGACTTTTCACTTGTTATAAGGGAAAGATTGAAGAATAAATGTGGAATATATAATATAATTATATATATTAAGATAAATTATATTCCACATTTTTTCCTTCTCATTCTCAGATATATGAAAACTTTAATTGTGTATTATGCGGACTACCACCTCCATGAAGTAACATATTTCATTTTTCATCTAATTTCTATATTATTTATTAATATATATTTAATTTGGATTCACAACCTTAAAATTATATAAATAATATCATTATTCCTCTATAATACATATATTATTTTAAAATAAACCACTTTCATAATCATAATCATCCATTAATTTTGGTATCTTCATGTTCGGGTCAGTCATATCACCTACTTGAACAATGATATTAAATAATATCATGGATGAATATGAGAACATACATAATGATAATATATCACATATATAATTAAATTATGATTTTTTTTATTATGGAATAATGACATTAATATTAAACTCATTAATTAATATTACAATGTTCATTCATTAAAAATCATTGAAACATGTTCATCGTCAATTTTATCTTTGAGGATCATAACCAAAACTATGATACAATGAAATTATAAAATTATAAATAATTATAAATAATTCATTATAGTACCTTTTATGATCTATTAATGATTAAAATTTATTGAAGAATGAGGAGCAACACTTTTACTAAAAAATTAGTTCCAAAAGATCATGATTACTCACACTCGATATAAAAAATAGATATTAACTAACTAATATACAAGTAAATAATAATTATAAATAAATTTTATAAAATTTAATATATATAAATAAGGTTATAAAATATAATATTTGGATAATAATTTTTTTATACAATATCTTAGAGTGAATTTGACCAATCGGGGAAGCAAGGTAAGGGTGACATATTTCTTAAATACACCATGTTTTTTTGATGGTTTATCTACTTCCCCTTCAATATTTTGTTTCATGATCCTCTCATTATTCACATTACTTTATTTTTCATTTCAAATAATATACTTAAAGAGGTATTGAATCAAATGTTTCTAATATTATAATGGGTTTTTTGTCTCAAATTTAATTTTATGAGACTTGTTTGATATTGAAAACCATTATTTATTTTATATGGTGTATTCACAAACCAATTACATTCAAGTTTAAAATATCTTACATTTAATGAGATTTTAATGTCAATTTCATGATCATACTCTCAATATCATTAGATTCTTACATTACCCATACTATGAGGGTTTTGTCGCCAATCTCATTCTCGAATGGAGATTCCTTTTGAAATATAATCCATATTGTCATTTTATATAATTTTATCTTTAAAAACCTATCATTTTATTATCCTCCGGTCATTATTGGATATTTTTTCAACTTCTCCCATTTTCATTTTCGTCGTTTTCTTGTTTTTTACCCATTGTAAGGAAAATAACCCTACCATTTCTTTTTTGGTTAAGAACCTCCCTTTTTCATTGTCCATATTCATTGGATTATAATGAGAATGAACTTATCTCTGAATAAATAATTTATTAAGTTAATTTACTACTATTTGATTTTATTTAAATGTTTTAATAAATTTTTAACATTTTCTATATGGTTCTTTTTTCATCAGAGTGTGAAAATAATTTATTTTTAATGTTTTTTTGTAAACACTTCTTTTTGTTGCCTTAATTTCTTTATATGAAACTTTCTATCTATGTTTTCATAGTTTTTAGAATAAATTATTTTTCTCTAAGTTTTATAAATTATTTCATTTAAAATTATTTCAAAATATCAAGGATGTTTCTTATTTCTAAATTGAATTTTATAAAACTCTAAAAAATGTATTTTTCATCTAAGTCATATCTTTTGACATATATTATGCATGATAAAGTACATTATTTAAATTTTATCCGCTATATTATTTCTCTAAATAGCAGATGTAAGGTTATTTTCTATCAAGAAAAGGATCCATCACTATCTTTTTCTTACCTAACTATCCAATATAAATTGGCATAACTTCTCTTCCAATGCCTTTCCATTGTTAATACCATATTTTCCATTTATTAAATTGAATATTTTTTACCTAGATTCCATACATCAATATATTGGGTAAATTTTTTACTTAACCATATACCCTTTATCTATATGGTTAAAATACCATATTCTTTAATGAAGTGTATTTACCTAGAAATGTACTAAATATATTTGGATACCTATTTATTTTTCATGGGTTTATCATGTTATGATTATTAATAGAATTATAAATAATTTCTTTATTTGATTCATTTTTAAAAAGGACATGAAACCCATTTTATTTCAATGTGTTCCTTACAATATTGATGTCGATGTCATTGAATTCCTCAAATTTGATTCATAAAACTACTAGAGAGAAATTAGATATGGTATTCTATCCACAGGAAAGGAAATAGTGGGTTCAAGTATAAGAAAATTCCTAAAAAATAAAAATAGCAACGCAAATATGAAAGAATTAACCACTATAATGATCATGAACAATTAAGAAGAAACTGGTGAGGAATTTTGATGTTTTTTTTCAACAGATGAATAAAAATTAGAAAATAATTAATAATAATGAAATACATGGGAAGTTCCAATTTTAATTTTAAAGTATTCTCTATTTGTGATATATAATTGAATCATAATTTTGAAAACATGAAGTAAAAAAATATCTTTCAAGAAGATTAACCAGTAACTAGATGAATTTTTAGTTCATAACTTAGAAAATTCATTCAATTTCACAAAATAAGAAGTTTATTTTAATTTATAAATGACCACATAAACAAATATTAAAAGATGAACTAAAGAAACCTAACTTTATTACTTAGATTTTTAGATAAAAAAATCATTTTCAAATTCAACAATGTGAAATTACATATCATGAGAAAAATAAATAAGAAGAAAATATATAGTCTCCCCTTAATTTCTATCTCATGAATGTGATCCACCTATGTTTCGCTACTCATTCTCTACTCCAACCTTGCCTTTCACCCAGTTTCTCAGTCCTCGGTGAATGATTTCAAATTATTTTCTTATTTCCAACATGATTCTTTTTTTATAAAATATTTTTCTATCCAAATCACCACCTTGATCCCCAAATTAATATGGTCATCTCTTCCAAATCATCCATGTTACAACCTTGATTGTCCACTATCACCCCTACATGACTCAAGATAAACTTAAAAACATAAAAATAACAAACCCGCATGAACTCTAGACATATGGGCTTGCTCCCACATCAATTATTGACACCTGATAAAACTTACTTCCTTAAAACATTCTCTCAAGACTCTATAAAAATATAAAATCTTAAAAAATATCCACTGGATGGATCGAGCTCGAATTCATCTATTTCTATTTCCCAATTGATAAATTAGTGATCTGTATTTTAATTTAATCAGCACTTGATCTCTATTTGATCACGTAATTTTCATAATGTTAAATTTTCCAATATCTAACTCAAATTCTTTAGTCTTCTGACTAATTCTCATGGCCTAAAAACACCACACCCACCTAATCATATCCTTTTATAATGAATCTTCCAACTTCCTCCTCCAATATTGAATTAGTAAAAATCATCAAAAAGACACACATCAACACCTATAATCTATTGGTTCAACCATATTTATCATTCTGAGTGTATCAATAAAATATATCAGCACTCAAATTCAAAATAGCATCGATATGGTACCTTAATCGAGTTGATATGGCCATAAATATTCACAAATTTTTTTCAAACTCCTTAGTATGAACTCAATTAGACCCTGACTCCCCTATAATTCATCATTCCCATAATTATCAGTAAGCCTTGAGTCATATCTTGATGTATTTTACCATACTCAATCCTCAATGAATTCATCCAACATGAATGTTATTAATTAAGATTGATAAATCATTTTTAGTTTTCATTTTCCCTTCCTCAAGTCATAAAATTTGTACATGCATCAAAACCAACTCTTTGATTTATGATCATCTTCATCATTTAATAAATACTTCAGCCTCGGTATCACCTTGGTGGAACTCAACATCTAGAATTCATTTAGAAGAATTATAAACATCACCAAAGTGAAAAATCAATCATTATGTAGGCATTATCCTTCAACTGTGTAGTAAATGAATTTGTGAGTTATGGGTTCCTTGTCTCTTTCATACCTAGAAAAAGAAATCTATATATAAATTATTCAAAATTGACATACAAAAAAACCAAACATGAGATCGACTTCGGATCTCCATAGTGAGTTTTGTACTTATTTCAAGATTTTGGTGGTTCATTGATAGTGCAGTTATAATATAGATGTTGGCATCAATCGGTTTATCGAATAACAGTGTCTTGCTCAAGCTCGAGTGGAGTCCAGATAGCGGCGCAGAAATAGATCTTTTGGAATATTCCTTATCCTCAATGTATTTTCATGGTGGTCCCTTCAAATGGTGAATCCTAGGGTGGTGTCAAATTTATTATTCAATAAATCCCAAGACTGTATTGATTTATTCTCAAAAATCATTTGGCATCAATAAAAAATGGGTTTTCTTTGGAATTAGTTTAGTTTTGGGATCTAGTTCAGGAGGCTTGACTTCTTCTAAAATCATCGAACAGAAGTTTCCTCAAGTGGTGACATCAGCTTCATGGTATTCATCAATCTTAGAACCCATATTGGTTTCTTCAATCATGACTAGTGTTGGATTCTCGAGCAAGACTTAGATTCGTTACACATTGATCTTTAGTGTCTTTCGATGATTATGGTAGGTTTATCTTTACTAGGGTATCTTTAGCTCATTTGTAATTTCATTCCAATTACATCCATGATCAATTCTCAGTTTATTTACATAGTCACTTAAATTCAATCATGGTAGCTTCATAGGGTCCCATGGTAGGTTCAAGCCTCATGATCACTTGAGTGACACCGATTATTCACAATAGGTTCCAACATTCCATCCTAATGTGGTAGTCTATTAAAAACATGTTATAACTCTGAAGACAAGCAATCATGGTCACTTATCACATCATCACACATAGTCAGTATACTAACAGTGGCCCTTAAATTGTATTAACTTCATAATTTTCACACACAGATAGTATATTGGCTATGATATTATCTTACATTCAGTATGGTCATTATACCTATTTAATACATCCAGTTGTCTCTTTTCCACGTGGTCACATGGCATGGTCACTAAAGTGACAATGGGCCTTCATGCGGTCGCTTGGCATGATAACTAAAGTAAAAATGGTCCTTCATGCAGTCACTATACTAACCATGCCTAAAAAATAAATAAAAACTACAAATTAAATTCAAAATAAAAAAAAATAAACAAACCAAATTAAATTAAATTGAATCAAAGATAAATTTATTGTTTTCAAATTAAAATAAAATAAAGAATAAATTAATTGAATACAAGAATTGATTTAAAAAATTCAAAACTTTTATTTTGAAAAACATAAAATGAATAAAGAATTAAAAGAATGTCAGGACATAATTTAACATAAAAATAAGAATGAAAATTATGGGCTAGAGTAATTACTTATTAAACAATAAATTAACTAATTAAATAATTATTTTAACATAAAATTAATATTTTTATTAATTTTAAAATTAATTAACAAAAATAATCAATTAATTAATTAAAAACAGTATTTTGAGAATAAAAAAATTAATTAAAATAATATATATGTAAAAATACATCAAAGTGAAAGTCACATCAAATTTTCTCATAATTAATCAAATATTCTCCCAGTAAATTCAATGTATTTTATTTATTTTAAATTAATCTTTAATAAAATTGGTTACCCTTCCTGGGTTCTTAATAACACTAGAACCAAGGGGAATCATAAACCCATCAATTAATTGAAATAATTATGTCTTCTATGTGAAATCTACTCACTAGCACATTTTAATTCAAAATTTTAGTTCTAGTTCTAAGAGTGAAACAAATAAGAAAGAAGTGGAATTAAAACATTAATAAGAGGAAAGTGAAATTATCACTCTAACCTAGAATTTGAAAATAAAGGGTCCATTTTTCACTTCATTGATACAACTCAAATGATTATTTCATAACTAAACTACCCCTTTCTTTATATTTTTTCAATATTCCCCTCACCTTAACAAACTCATTTTCAAAATTAGACACTTTATTTATTTATTTTGTTTTCAAAAAAAATTCCCAACCATGTATGTGCAAATAAATATTAAAATGAAATTATTGAATATATAAATAGGTATTAGACACACAATCTCTACCTAAAGTCTAATAGATTCACTATGGGATCCCAATTTTACATTTTAGTCTAGTTTCAAAGGACTTATATTATTATATTTTGATTTAGATCCCAAATTTGATTGTTCAAATAGGGTGTTTCACCTTGGTTCAATTTCAAATTTCCTGTTACTTATAGTTATAATCACAATTACACAAATATCTATTCTATATTACTCTCTTCTGTAGTTCTTAAAAATAATATCTATAAAAATAGTGGGAAACATTCTCTCAGAAATCGTGCATTTCTCACAATTTCAAATTTAGTGAAATCCCTCAATTTATTATAAAATTATAACCTAGATAGGACATAATGAATTTTTTATTTTCTTAATCTAAAAAATATTCTACGTGTAAATTTTATTTATGTACATACTAAAATAATTCTTAAAAGGGACACATTTTGAAAAAATTATGGGTTTTTATGGGTTTCAATTAAGGATAGTTTAGCATTATTAATACCCATCCCCCGTGATTAAAAATAAACAATATCCCCATTTTTAAATCCAATGTAGGAGAAAAAATTAAACATTTTGGATAAAAAATATTTACAAATGCATCATGGTGAAATCTAATTTTGAGGGGTATTAGGAAAGTTCAAAAATTAGTTTTCCATAGAATAATAAAGAAACATAAATCATGAAAATGGATACTTACTACCAACTTCAAAGAAGGTTAATAATAAAAAAAAATTCTAAAAGTTTCCATGCTACCAAAGAAGTAAAAGAATTATTTTTAGAATTGTGTAAAAATTAAGCATGAAATTGAACAATAAACAGAGGCAATATGAACAATGATAGTGACCAACAATAATTTATCATATGTTCTAGAATGTAATGTATAATACTTGAAATAAATTTAAAGTAGTGAATTTATAAAAAACAACATCAAAATTAAAATATAATAAAAAAATTAAAATAATTACTGCCTAGATATGCAGAATCTTTTATCACCATTTTATAAAAAAATGTGTAACCTACCTTGTGATCATTAAATGATTTCTATGGTTTCAAGTTCAAGTTCCTAAAAGATGAATATATCAAAATAAGTTTCCAAATAATAACCATAGTTAAATATTAGGAAATTTTAATCCTTTATATCAACTAGTAGCTCCTTATAGTATTAAAGTTTAAGATGACTTTTTTTCTGGTAAGAAAATATTATAATCAACTACACACTCTTCCAGCGGTCACTTGACCTATCGCACAACCACTTGTCACAATAATTTCACCTACCAAAAAACAAATTCATCTCATGGTTAGTAGAGTGATTCACTTTCAAAAAAAATAATCAAATCATGAGTGGGATGATCTAGTAGAAACTACAGCAATTTTGGTTCAAAAAACTCATTTACATAGACAATGGAGTGAGAAGAAGTTTTTTAAAATAAAGAGTTATAAAAAAACTAGAAAATAATGGGTTTAATCCCATGAAATGATAGTTTTATAGTCCCTGTCTAGACTTAAATATTTCTCAATTTTCAAGGAAACAGATCATATCCAAGTCCTTTGGATTCCCCTAGAATTAATGTTTGATTCTTTGGACATTCACAAAGAAAGGTTTTTTCTCTTATCCTACCAACTCAATATATCTTTGACATGAACTCAAATAATGGTGAAAGCTCCATACCATATAGATTTTATCATCCTAGGAGAAATTATATGTCATAATCTTAAAGAAAAACCTTACGACCAGCTTTAAAATCTCTATTTTGTATAAAATAATCATGAAATGATTTATTCCAATCCTTGTAAATAATATAATTTTTATAGGATTCTCTCTTAATATCATATAGATCACTAAACTCAAGTAGTCTTCTTTCTCTAGTAGTCTTAAAATTAAAATCCAGGTATTTATAACCCAAAAATACATTTGTTTAAGCTCTATAGTAAAATGACACATTTTCCCAAAAACATCTTTATAGAGACATCACTATGGGAGTTATAAAAGATATTTCGTATGCCCATAACAAATCATCACGTTTTAATGACCGGTCTTTCCTAGAAATTAAAATGGTTTTCTCTGAGATTTTTTTAACTCACTATTTGATATTTCTACTTGTACACTTGATTTTGGATGGTAAGTAGTTCCTAATTTATGGAAACATCCATACTTCTCCATCAATGATTTGAATTTTTAATTATTAAAATGTGTTCTATTATTTATTATAAAATCCTTTGTCACTACAAATCTTGAAAATATGTTCTTTTTAATGAATTTGACAGCATTATTAGCTTTATTTTTTTGCAGTTCCACTACCTCAATCCAATTGAAACCATAGTCTATAGAAACTAAGATATATTCATTCCCATGTGAATATAGAAATGGTCGCATAAAATTTTATCCCCAAACATCAAAAATCTTAACCTCTAAAATACATTTATGCGGAAACTCCTACTTCTTTCAAACATTTTCTAACCTTTTACAACTACCATAGCCCACCACTAAACTCATATCATAATTAAATAATATAATTCAAAAAATACAACTTGGATTACTTTTTGGGTTGTTCTTTCTCCTCCATGATGACCTCCCCAAGGTGTATAGTGACAAATCTCCAAAATATAAAACATTTTTTCTTCTAACACACACCTCCTAATTAGAAAAGAATCATCACACAAATAGTACTTAAATTCATAGATAAACTTCTTCCTTTTATTATTTTAAAAATATTTAGGGACGACACTTGATGTTATGAAATTAGAAAAATCTACATACCAATCAGATTATTTAATTGCAACAATGAGTAAATTTTCATCAATAAAAGCATAATTAATCTCTCTTGGATCGACACACTGAGTACCAAACAACCTAGAAATATTATATAGAATAACATTATTAGTACCTTATTTATCTTTAATATCCAAATCAAACTCCTATAGAAAAAGTATCCACCAAATGTTTATAGGTTTGGAATTGTTATTTGACATAAGATATTTCAAGGTAGTGTGGTCTTTAAATACTATGACTTTAGAACTGAAAAGGTATTGCCTAACTTCTCGATAGAAAATAAAATATCCAATATCTCCTTCTCAATAGTGGTGCAGTTCCTTTAAGAATCATCAAGCAATCTTCTAGCATAATTCACCACATGTAACCCTATATCTCTCATTTGTTTGAAAACACCTCCAAAATACACATCATTAGAAATAAACATAATTTTAAAATTTAATTTCTAATAAAGAGCAGTGATGATGGGTGATGCAGTGAGTTTTTATTTAATAAGATTAAAATATTTCAAACAATTTTATTCAAAGGAAAAAAGGGTGCATCTTTTACCAATGATGAATAAAGGGGGTTTATGATTTTAGAAAAATCTCTATTTAATTTATAGAAAAAATTATCATAGTCTAGGAATCTACTAACACTCTTGAAATTTTTAAGAGTAGGTGTATTTTCAATGACCTAAAACATAACATTATCAACCTCTAAACCCCTCTTAGATACTTTATATCCCAACACAATTTCTTCTGTGACCATAAACTATCATTTCTTCTAGTTTATAACTAAGTTGGTCTATAGACATATATTTCAAAAACAATCAAGATTATATAAATATATCTTGAAATTATTTCCCAAAATGAAAAAAATCATCCATAAAAACCATCAAAATTATCTCTTTCAGGTCTAAAAATATTTCCATCATACAAATTTTAAAGGTAGTCGGGTCATGAAACAAACCAATGAGAATTATACGGTAGGAAAATGTTTCGTATAGGAATATGAAAGTGGTATTATCATAATTTTATAGGTATATAGAAATTTAGTTGTAACCAGAATAATTATCCAAAAAAGATAAAAAAAATTGTTTCTAGCTATCTTATAAATCATTTTATCTAAAAATAACATGGTAAAATATTATTTTCTAGTGATAAAATTCAGATTTCTATCATCTATAAATATTTTCCATTTGTTTTACATCATAACATGGATTTATTTATTCTTTTAATTGGTAAAAATAGTGAATCCTACTTTATTTGGGACTAATTGGACTATACTAACCCAAGAACTATCAAAAATGGGATAGATAATCGCAACATCTAGGAGCTTAATTACCTATTCTCTCAAAACTTCTTTCAAGTATGGGTTATCTATCCTTTGGAATTCAACTATTACTTTGTGGTCTAATTCCATAGTAATATTATGCATATATAATTTTAGTCTAACACCTTTTATGTTATCTATGGACCAATCTATTTTAGTTTTAAATTTCTTTAAAACATCCAGTAAAATTTCCTCTTTATTTTCATTATGTTAAATAGAGATTATAACAGAAAATGTTTACTTTTCACCTAGGAATAAATATTTAAGGTCTAATAGAAAAGTCTTAAGCTCCAAAGTTGGTTATTTTACATTATAAGGGATATTATTAAGCCTAAGAGTTTAAGACCTTAAAATGTCTTCTTAAAATAATTTTGAAAACAAAAAAGGATTTTTAATTTCTAAACCAGATTTTCATTTTTCTTCACTATTATTCAAGGTGTATAGACCACTCTTACAAATTTATGAATCATATTTCAATATAATTTTCAAATAAAATTCATAAATTTTTTTGATCAACTATTCCTCAATCTTATCAAATTGATCAATATTTCTTTAAGAAGGGAAATCTGTCTCATGTTCTCCTAGAAATTTCCTAAAATCTAGAATAGAAAATCCATTTTTGTGATAGCTCTCCAAAGCTGGAATAGAGTTGAGATATATATCAAGAAAATTACCCAGATTTTTATTTTTAGAACTTTCAAAATTTAAGAAAAAATATTTTCAATATCCATATGATTTTCTTAGCTATATATTTTTTAACAAATTATGTTTCATGTTTTAATGATTCTTCAAATTCTAACTATTCAAATATAGAATAGTTCTCAAAATGTGTTGTAACTTTCATAGTATTAAACCAATGAAACTCTTATTATTTTCACAAAACTTAAAAATAAAACTACCATTTCCCACATTGATAACATATACTCCTATTTATAATAAGTTCCTACCTAGAATTATGGGAACCTCTTAGTCGCACTCCATGTTTATAATAATATATATATATATATATATAAACTTACCAACTCTAAAAAGAAATACATCAACTCTCCCAATGGGATGTGTAAAGGATCTATCAGCTAACTATATAATAATAGTTATGTTTTGAAACTATCGTAATCCAAATGGTTAATACAGTGAGAAAGAAATAATTCTTATTCTTCCCCAATATCACAAAGATGGTTCAAATGAAATCTATTCCCTAAGGTACTCTAAATGAAAAAACCACATGGGTCATTATGTTTTTGTGGAATTTTATTTTGAATAATAGCTCTTCATTGAGGTTGTAAGTTGAAACTATTCTAAAATTTTCTTTTTGGAAACAATTTTATTGAGTGATTTAAAGTATGATAAAATCTGAATTAAATATTGTATGAAAGTAATGTTATCTTAGATCTTGTTGATTATCCTGGGGAATTGAATAAATTAAAGTTTATTATTTTTGGATTTAAAACTTTGAGGGAAAGGGATGGATAGGGAAAAATTCCTAAGAACAGAATTTATCTCCCCAATTTCATCCATAATATTTTCATTCCATTTAAATTTTTTATCCTTGATTTTAAAGTGGAAAAACTTTATTTTTTTAGAAGTGTTTTCCAAAATTATATATTGAGTGTTATCAAATTTTGGTATACATATTCTTCCATATTTTTAGTTTGTGTACTCTTAGAGTCAACTATAACCTTCTATTGAGTTTATAAACAGATCCTAGTAATAACATCCCTAGAAATCTACATATGATTCATCTTAATGGTACTCGGAAGCTTAGATTTATCTATTAAAGTAAATTCTCTAGTTAGTTAACCCATTTGAAGCTCTAAATTATGAATTCTAGCATCATTTTTTTCTTATCAAAATCCTATTGATTCTTTTATGAATCAAGTTTTCACTCCAACTTTTGAAACATCCATTTTACATAATCTTAAGGATAATAATTTTCAGCCTTACATTCATTATAGAATTTTTTTTCTTTGATTATTTTTAGAATAAAGGGTATCTAGTTTCAATCTAAGAATTCCATGTTCTCTTCAGGATAAATTTGGATAATTCCTATAGCTAGGATTGTAATTGGTTTAAAAAGGGTCATATCTAGCTTGTGTTGTAACGCCCTGACCCCAGTTACCCAGAGTCGGTGCATTATTACATAACATTGGCATGATCACAAGAAGGATCAAATCTCGAAAGACCGATTGGTTTAGTAGCGCTGGAAATACTATATATATTCATAAGTCTTACATTACATCATAAAAATGAAAACTACAACAACATCTTTTCTTCATATTCCACACTCATATCCCCAAATACTATCCCTGTAGGTCATTCATAATTTAATTCTTCATACCCTGGGAAAAATAAAACATAGAAAAGGGGTGAGCTCAAATGCCCAGTAAGGATAACAATATAGCAGAAACTTTCATAAATAAGAATAAACATTTAAGGCAATGTATAACTAAAACAAAAGCCTTTTAAACTTGAACTTAAACATAGTATGGAAAAAATAAAATGAAATAATGCCATTTACTTATTCACAAGGATATTCTACTAATCGAATAATCACATGCAATATCAATAACCACTTTCATAATGATGGAATGCATAATGCCAGACTATCATAACCACATATCCAAGGCCTCATGCCAAGACTACAAGTAAGATTTTTCCAAGGCCTTGTTAAAGACACTAGTTTGTCTCCTGAGACCTACCGATGCATCGAGGAGCTATAGTGGGATCCACCTGTCACATATTAAGTCCAATGCATTCTCATATGAAAAGGTTTAAACATAACATAAACATTCGTATTAAAACTATCATATGCAATGTCAATACTTTCACCATAAACTATGAACGGTATACTAATAGCACATCCATAGTCAAACATATCACAAAACCTTCAATAAAATATAGAAGTTTTGTATCATAATAAATCAATTTCAAATAAGTGTAAAATCCATCAAAGGATGTTGACATAGATGAAATCAAAACTCTTTTTAGAGAAATATCTCTTTCTATTTTGAAATAATTTAAGAGTCATATATTTATGAAATAAAACATTTTCTTTGAAAATATTATTATAAGCTTTTAAGGGAAGCTTCGACGATTTTATAATGACGGAAAATAGCCGCACCCGCCGTATAAGTTAAAAAAGATTCTTACCATAATTTTGTCGAAAAGGTTAAAAAGCACCATGTTTGGAAAAAGATGGAAAGATTACTTTATAAACCTCTTATAAAAAGTCAAACAAGGGTATAAATGACTTTAACCCATATTCTAGTAAATAGTAAAAATGTTTTGAAATTCATTTTTAAGAAACATGGATGTGGATGATAAAGAGATCCCAGTATATTATTATGTATAAACAACCTCGGATAATGAAGAGATTGTGAAATAACCCTTACCTTGTAATTTTACTTGGTTGGAGTAGTTTAACCTTCTGTATAATGGTGAAATAATTGTTATTAAATTATACAAGAATCATATACATCAATATGATATCATATATGATCTTTTAACATTGATTTGTTAATAATATCTTAGTATTATCGTTGTTTCGGGTGTTAACTTACTCATTTTATTTTATATTTTTTGTTACGTAAGCCATGTTTGTAATGGATAGGTTGTATATTATTCATATCAAGAATGATATCAAGTCCTTAAACATCATTTTTAAATCATCAAATGATAATTATACTTGAATGGATATGATGGATAATGAATCTCATCGCGTTCGTGGAGACGGTAGTCCGTACGTACGCACGAGCGACAGTATCATTCTTTTGATATTAAAATAATATATAAATGGATGGTATATCATATATACAGAATCATTAACATGTTATATTTATTACTTACATGATTTAAACATCATTATTATACCCATCCAAATAATAATATATTGAATAACAATTACACCACGACGTGGAGACGGTAAGGTGTACGTACGCACGTATGGTGAAATGTTATTCAAAGGGTGGATAGAATACTGAATATGGTTGTACCATATTTATAATGACATCACAGTATATATAATATACTGGAGTTATTATTTTAGAATGTTAATCACGAAGAAAGAAGAAGTGGAAGAAGAAATGAATTTGAAAAAGGGTAGTGAAAACATTACCTCTTCTTCGGGTTCTTCCTTTTGATTTGATCAAAAGGGATCCTTAGGTTAGATTTATGATCAAAATAAGGCCTCTAGTTTGTATTTAGGGAAGTTGGGAGAGTATTAGGGCAGATTTTTTCCGAACCAAAAGGCTTTGAAGGTGTGAAGAAATGAGAAGGAGGAGTGCCCTTTTATAAGAGGGGTGAGGGGCACCTTTGGAAAAGCTAGAAATATTAATTTATAATAAATTCATATTCGGTTTATAATGGCTAAAAAGTTTATTATTCAAAGTTTAAGGTGGGTATAGGTCGAAAACCATTCAACCAATAGAATTTAGACAAGTTTTGGTTACTATATTAACCTTATCTTTAAGTATTAAATCTTAGTTAATTAGTTTGACATTTACCATGTCACTTTGTATTTTTATATTATATAGTTAATAAACTTACTATATACATCCAAGCGACCCCCAAGTGGTACATTAATGATACCACTATCATTATATAAGTCTCTTGGACGAACATTAGATTTTTAGGAATTTAATATCAATTAATAATATAATATTTGTTTTAAAAACTCTTTTATGTCAATTTTGACACTATTCAATAGTTGATTTTTGTTAAACTTATAACAGAATGATTACTTCAAAAAAAGTCAATTAAATCAATCCTAATATGTTATAGTATCCTAGAAAATTATTTTAATTCATTAAAAGTCTCAAATTATATTTATTTGGGTATTTATAATATCAATTATTTTAAATTTTCACTATTATGGTAATTACTGCATCATCATTGTGTCATAAATAAATTAAATTATGTAATCTCTGAAAATTATAAATAAAATATCATTATGTAGTAAATATTTTTATATTTCTAATTAATATTTATAGTAGAAAATCCAACATATATAACCCTATGTAAAAATTGTCTTTCTAAAAGATATATGCTTGTGTCAGTTTTGTATTCATTTTAACTTAATTAAAATAAAGTGTCCCTATCACCTACAAGTGGCTCCATGGGGTCCCAAAATCGACCCAAAGATTCCCATGGTCGAACATGTATCAACCAATAAGTCTAGGACACGTTTTAGGGTAATTTATTATTATTATAATATTATTTTTTAACCCTTATTTACAGGATTTACCCTTAACCATGGTAAATAAAATATTTACCGAAGTAATTATTCAAAATGTCTAAAAATAAAAGTTACCTATTAACACAATTTTAACATCCTGATTATAAATATGGAATCCATTTTTCCAAATTCAAAACACATAAGTGGCAGAAATTAATTTAAAATTAATTCCCGTTGTTAAAACAAAAAGCGTGTTTTTAAGAGATAATAACTATCAAAAGATTGACACTTGTTTATGTCCGGTTTAATTGTAAAATTATGTACAATGACCAACATTTAATTAAATGGTAAAAATATATTATTAATATACTTTAAAACCCCTCAAATTAATAATTTATCAATATAAATTATTTCGATTAAAAAAGTTGTTTTTAATTAAAATTTAGTAATTTTCACTATTCATAAAAATATTAAAGTTATCCGAAAAGTACCAAAATTTCACCTTAGGCTAAATTCGATATTCCAAATCCAAAAATGAAGTCCATTTTGAAATATAAAATATATATAATTTCAAAAGGTAGGTATTACTATTCATAACGGCTAGTTTGATTGGTTATGGTGTGTTAGAACTCGGTGTTGCGTAAAACACACGCTATCACATTATTCAAAGAGAAGCGTACCGTAGAAGCTTGGGGTGTTACATTATCCCCTCCTTAAAATAATTTTGTCCTCAAAATTTCTAGAATACTTATCACATGAAAAGACTTGGGTGGTTCTTCATCATAAGTTCCTCGGGTTCCCACGTTGCCTCTTCCATCTTATGGTTTCTCCACAAAACTTTTACCAGACGCGTCGTCCGGTTTCTCAGTACTTGTTCTCTCGTATCAAGAATCCTGACGGGCTCTTCATAATAAGACAGATCGGGTTCCAGTTCTAATTCTTCATAGGTGAGTACATGCGTTGGGTCAGGCATGTATTTCCTCAACAGAGATACGTGGAACACATCGTGAACTTTGGAGAGAATTGGCGGTATTGCCAATCGGTAAGCTACATACCCAATTCGTTCAAGAATTTTCAAAGGTCCGATGTACCTAGGACTCAATTTACCTTTCTTACCCAAATGTATGACTCCCTTCCATGGAGATACCTTCAGGAAAACATGATCACCGACTTGAAATTCCAAATCCTTCCTTCGATTATCGACATAGCTCTTCTGCCTACTTTGAGCTGCTTTGATGTGATTTTGGATTACCTTTACCTTTTCCATCATTTCCTCCACTAGTTCTAGACCTACAAGTCTTATTTCACCAACGTCATCCCAACAGGTTGGTGTGCGACATCTCTTTCCATATAACGCTTCATATGGTGCCATCTCAATACTTTAATGGAAGCTATTGTTATAGGAAAATTATACCAGAGGTAAATACTGATTCTATATACCCTGAAAGTCAAGTGAGAAGGATTTCAACATGTCTTCTAAGGTTTGAATAGTCCGTTCTGATTGTCCGTCTGTCTGAGGGTGGTAGGCAGTGCTCAAATGAAGTTCAGTATCCAGGGATTTCTAAAGACTATTCCAGAATCTTGAAGTAAAATGGGGATCACGATCAGAAACAATCGATAGGGGTACTCCATGAAGTCTCACAACTTCATTAATATATAGTCTTTCTAGACGTTCCAGTGGTAGATCTTCTCTTATAGCAAGAAAATGTGCTGACTTGGTAAGACGATCAACAATAACCCATATTGCATCATTCCTTCTAGGAGTCTTTGGTAGCCCCATGACAAAGTCCATCGTAATATTGTCCCATTTCCACTCTGGTATGGCAAGAGGTTGCATGACTCCTCCAGGGTGTTGCCTTCCAGCTTTCACTTGTTGACAAACCATACATCTTGACAGAAAATCAGCAATCTCCCTCTTCATGTTGTCCCACCAAAAATGTTCCTTCAAATCTCTATACATTTTGGTGGTCCCAGGGTGTATAGAGAAATTGGAACTATGAGCATCATCCAGCAATTCCCTTTTTAGATCAGGTATATCGGGAACACAAAGTCTCTTCCCAAATTTCAAAATTCCTTCTTCATACACAAAGTCTCTTAATCTCCCATCATTCACAGCTTTAATCTTCTTTTTAAATTCTCCATAATTAGTCTGATAACTCTTAATCCTTTCTAGTAAAGATGGTTTGGCAACCATTTGAAAAAGCATTGATGTTTCTCCTTCCCTGGTTATTCCCATGTCCATCTTCACTAGATCCATCAAAATTGGATCCCTATCAATTCTCATCACGTTCAAAACTCCATGGTCTTTTCTGCTCAAAGCATCTACCACCTTGTTTGCTTTCCCCAGGTGGTAGTGTATCGTACAATCATAATCCTTGAGTAATTCAAGACATCTCCTTTGCCTCATGTTGAGTTCTTTTTGTGAGAAAATATACTTTAAAATCTTGTGATCAGTATAAATCTCACATTTTTCACCATAGAGGTAGTGCCTCCATATCTTCAAAGCAAAGATCAAAGCTGCTAACTCGAGATCATGAGTAGGATAGTTTTGTTCATGAATTTTCAACTATCGTGATACATAGGCAATAACCCTATCATTCTGCATAAGGACACAACCAAGTCCTTTCTTCGATGCATCACTATAAATAACGAACCCATCATTCCCTGATGGTAGAGTCAATATAGGAGCATTGACTAATCTTCTCTTCAGTTCTTCGAAACATTCTTCACACTCTTTTGTCCAAACAAATTTAACCCCTTTACGTGTGAGCTTCGTTAATGGGTTATCCAATCGGGCAAAATTCTGGACGAATCATCGATAATAACCTGCCAAACCAATAAAACTGCGTACCTCAGTTATACTCGTAGGTGCTGGAAATTCTTGGATTTCCTTGGTCTTATAAGGATCAACAGAGATTCCATCTTTAGAGACAATATGGCCAAGAAAAGAAATCTCCTGAAGCCAAAATTCACACTTGCTAAACTTCCCATATAATTCATGTCTTCTCAGAGTCTTCAGGATAATGCGCAAGTGATTTTCATGATCTTCGTAGCTTTTGGAGTATACCAAGATATCATCAATAAATACCACCACAAATTCATCGAGATACTCCTTGAAAACTCTATTCATCAGATCCATGAATACAGAGGGTGCATTAGTCAGTCCAAAAGGCATTACAGTAAACTCGTAATGCCCGTACCTGGTTCGAAATGCTGTCTTCGGAATGTCTTCCTTCTTCACACACAACTGATGGTATCCAGATCGAAGATCAATCTTTGAAAAGTATTGAGCTCCATGAAGTTGTTCAAATAAATCATCAATGCTAGGTAGGGTATACTTGTTCTTTATTGTTATAGCATTGATCTCCTTGTAGTCGATACATAACCTCATGGATCCATCTTTATTTTTAACAAAAAGAATAGGGGATCCCCATGGAGAAACACTAGGGAGAATAAATCCCTTATTACTCAATTCCTCTAGTTGTTTCTTTAGTTCAACTAATTCTATAGTGGTCATTCTATAAGGGGTCTTTGATATAGGCCTTAATCCAGGAATTAAATCAATGGAAAACTCAACTTCTCATTCTGGAGGATGTTCAGGTAAATCTTCCAGAAATACATCTACAAATTCATTCACAACAGGTACATCCTCTATTTGAACATTCCTTTCCTCACCCATAGTTATTTCATTCTCTTCCTCCTCAATAATTGAATTTAGTTGAGCTACTGGGGGTGGATCTAAATAAGAATTAGGTGGTGACGATTCTGCTCTAAAGATAAGGTGTTCCTTATCATCATCATCAAGAATCATAACCTCTTTATTCTTACAATAAATCTTCGCATCATAGTCCAAAATCCAGTCCATACCGAGGATTATATCAAACTCAATCATAGGTATGATGATGATATCAACAGATAAATAACATTTATGTGCTCTAATGGGGACTGATTCACAAAATTTTGTTGCAATGATACTTCCCTTAGGAGTTTTAACTGACAACTCCCTTGTTAAATCAAATTGCAAATATCTAATTTTCTTAGGAAACTGGGAAGATATGAAACAATGTGATGATCCAGAATCAAATAATGCATTTTCTAAACTTGAGGAAACCATTAAATTACCTGACACCACGTCTTTTAGAGATTCTACCTCAGCAGTAGTGATAGCATAAGCTTGGCCTTGATCCCTTGGCCTTTTCTGAGGTAAGTTCTCCTGACGCTTAGAAAATTCATTTGCATAATGCCCCATCTCCCTGCAATTGTAGCACTGAACATTGGTAGCTTCCTTCTTCCCCTTGCAATCACGAGCTTGGTGGCCTTTTTCACCACACTTGTAATAGACTCGTGTTCCCTTCAAGCAAGTACCGGGGTGTTTCTTACCACATTTACCACAGGATGGATATTCAACCTTTCCCTTCTTCCCCTTATTTCCATTCCCAGATTGATCAGCAGGTCTCTTCTTCTCTTGCTTTGCTTTAAAGTCATAAGACTTAGAGAATTCCTTTTCGGTCTTGATAGCACATGAGACAATGTCTTCGTACGACGAGAAGTATTGTGATACTAATGCTCAACGGAGAAATGGTTTTAACCCATCAAATAAATGATCAATATTACTTCTTGGGTTACGTATATAATCTCCAGCATACCTTTCTAACCTTGTAAAGTTAGCCTCATACTTTGTGACATTCTCATCCTCCTTTTGTCTCAGACTCAGAAATTGACTTTCCATATCTGCTCGATGGTCGCGAGGAAAGTATTTTTCTAAAAACAAATCTTCGAACTCCCTCCTTTCCATATTTGATACTTCATCATCTTCCTTCGTGTTTTGAATCAATGACCACCATTGATCAGCATCTCCAGTGAGGCGGTAAACTGCAATGATTACTTTTTCCCTTTCACTACTCCCCAAAGCCTGAAATATTTTCTCTAGGGAAAATATCCATTGCTCAGCTACTAAGGGATTTGTACTCCCATTAAATGTTGGTGGTTGTTTCCTCATGAAGCGGTCTAACATTGATCCTCCACGATGTGGATCAGGGTTCTCCATACGGGTAAGTTTATTATTCATAACCTGAGTAAGTTGTCCCAGTATGGTGATTAGCTGATCGGCACCAGTTGCATCACCAGCTCCACTATAATTATCTTGAGCAGGAGGGAAATCCCTACATGGAGTGCGTGCATTGATACGGTTTCCATTTCTTCCACTAGGCGCCATTTCTAAACAATGGCATAAACTAGATCTGTTTATGAATCAAAATACATAATCCCATACTTATAAAACACTTAACATAAATTCAACTATTTGTGGATATAATACATAATCATAAAAATGTTTTCTTTTAGGAAGTATATACTCATAAACCCTTCATAATGATTTGTAAATAAAATGAGAGTTATCCTAAGCATATCCCCTGGGAGTGTCGTAACCAAGAGTGCAGCAAGGCCCGTTGTCATGCACCAGTTCCCGTTCGAGTCTAGCTCAAAGCGGTGTTTTCGGGTTTTACCCCTAGGTACATCTATGCCAGAGCCACCTCTACCTGCTTGTATCCAGACAGGGATGTATTGCTCAGAAAACTCACAAAATCTATACAATACCAAAATTCTAGGAAGTTCTTCTATACTAATCCTCAAAGTTCAACTTAGGTCTATGTGATCTCATCAGAGTTTATCTAAATTTAGCTTCCAAGGTTTGTACTAAACTTCCTCTGATACCAACTGTAACGCCCCGACCCCAGTTACCCAGAGTCGGTGCATTATTACATAACATTGGCATGATCACAAGAAGGATCAAATCTCGAAAGACCAATTGGTTTAGTAGGCTTGGAAATACTAGATATATTCATAAGTCTTACATTACATCATAAAAATGAAAACTACAACAACATCTTTTCTTCATATTCCACACTCATATCCCCAAATACTATCCCTACAGGTCATTCATAATTTACTTCTTCATACCCTGGGAAACATAAAACATAGAAAAGGGGTGAGCTCAAATGCCCAGTAAGGATAACAATATAGAAGAAACTTTCATAAATAAGAATAAACATTTAAGGAAATGTATAACTAAAACAAAATCCTTTTAAACATGAACTTAAACATAGTATGGAAAAAATAAAATGAAATAATTTCATTTACTTATTCGCATGGATATTCTACTAATCGAATAATCACATGAAATATCAATAACCACTTTCATAATGATGGAATGCATAATGCCAGACTATCATAACCACATAGCCAAGGCCTCGTGCCAAGACTACAAATAAGATTTTGCCAAGGCCTTGTGCCAAGACATTAGTTTGTCTCATGAGACCTATTGATGCATCGAGGAGCTATAGCGGGCTCCACCCGTCACATATTAAGTCCAATGCATTCCCATATGAAAAGGTTTAAACATAACATAAACATTCATATTAAAACTAGCATACGCAATGTCAATACTTTCACCATAAACTATGAACGGTATAAAAATAGCACATCCATAGTCAAAAATATCACAAAACCTTCAATAAAATATAGAAATTTTGTATCATAATAAATCAATTTCAAATAAGCGTAAAATCCATCAAAGGATGTTGACATAGATAAAATCAAAACTCTTTTTAGAGAAATATCTCTTTCTATTTTGAAATCATTTAAGAGTCATATATTTATGAAATAAAACATTTTCTTTGAAAATATTCTTATAATATTTTAAGGGAAGCTTCGACTATTTTATAACGGTGGAAAATAGCCGCACCCGCCGTATAAGTTAAAAAAAACATTCTTACCTTAATTTTGTCAAAAAGGTTAAAAAGAACCTTGTTTGGAAAAAGATGGAAAGATTCCTTTATAAACCTCTTATAAAAAGTCAAAAAAGGGTATAAATGACTTTAACCCATATTCTAGTAAATATTAAAAAAAAATTGAAATTCATTTTTAAGAAACATGGATGTGGATGATAAAGAGATCAGTAGATTATTACGTATAAACAACCTTGGATAATGAAGAGATTGTGAAATAACCCTTACCTTGTAATTTTCCTTGGTTGGGTTAGTTTAACCTCCTGTATAATGGTGAAATAATTGTTATTAAATTATACAACAATCATATACATTAATATGATATCATATATGATCTTTTAACATTGATTTGTTAATAATATCTTAGTATTATCGTTGTTTCGGGTGTTAACTTACTCGTTTTATTTTATATGTTTTGTTACGTAAGACATGTTTGTAATGGATAGGTTGTATATTATTCATATACAGAATGATATCAAGTCCTTAAACATCATTTTTAAATCATCAAATGATAATTATACTTGAATGGATACGATGGAGAATGAATCTCATCGCGTTCATGGAGACGGTAGTCCGTACGTATGCACGAGTGACAATATCATTCTTTTGATATTAAAATAATATATAAATGGATGGTATATCATATATACAGAATCATTAACATGTTATATTTATTATTTACATGAGTTACACATCATTATTATACCCATCCGAATAATAATATATTGAATAACAATTACACCACGACGTGGAGACGGTAAGACGTACGTACGCACGTATGGGGACATGTTATTCAAAGGGTGGATAGAATACTGAATATGGTTGTACCATACTTATAATAACATCACAGTATATATAAGATACTGGAGTTATTATTTTATAATGGTAATAACGAAGAAAGAAGAAATGGAAGAAGAAATGAATTTGAAAAAGGGTAGTGAAAACATTACCTCTTCTTCGGGTTCTTCCTTTTGATTTGATCAAAAGGGCTCCTTAGGTTGGCTTTATGATCAAACTAAGGCCTCCAGGTTGTATTTATGGAATTTGGGAGAGTATTTGGGAAGATTTTGGCCGAACCAAAAGGCTTTGAAGGTGTAAAGAAATGAGAAGTAAGAGTGCCCTTTTATAAGAGGGGTGAGGGGCACCTTTGGAAAAGCTAGAAATATTAATTTATAATAAATTCATATTCAGTTTCTAATGGCTCAAAAGTTGATTATTAAAATTTTAAGGTGGGTATAGGTAAAAAACCATTCAACCAATAGAATTTAGACAGGTTTGGGTTACTATATTAACCTTATCTTTAAGTATTAACTCTTAGTTAATTAGTTTGACATTTACCATGTCACTTTGTATTTTTATATTATATAGTTAATAAACTTACTATATACATCCAAGAGACACCCAAGTGGTCCATTAATGATACCACTATCATGATATAAGTCTCTTGGATGAGCCTTAGATTTTTAGGAATTTAATATCAATTAATAATATAATATTTGTTTTAAAAACTCTTTTATGTCAATTTTGACACTATTCAATAGTTGATTTTTGTGAAACTTATAACAGAATTATTACTTCTAAAAAAATCAATTAAATCAATCATAATATGTCATATTATCCTAGAAAATTATTTTAATTCATTAAAAGTCTCAAATTATATTTATTTGGGTATTTATAATATCAATTATTTTAAATTTTCACTATTATGGTAATTACTGCATCATCATTGTGTCATAAATAAATTAACTTATGTAATCTCTAAAAATTATAAATAAAATATAATTATTTAGGAAATATTTTTAGATTTATAATTAATATTTATAGTCGAAAATACAACATATATAACCCTATGTAAAAAAAATTTCTAAAAGATATATGCTTGTGTCAGTTTTGTATTTATTTTAACTTAATTAAAATAAAGTGTCCCTATCACCTACAAGTGGCTCCATGGGGTCCCAAAATCGACCCAAAGATGCCTATGGTCGAACATGTATCAAACAATAAGTCTAGGACACGTTTTAGGGTAATTTAGTATTATTATAATATTATTTTTTAACCCTTATTTACCAGATTTACCCTTAACCATGGTAAATAAAATATTTACCGAAGTAATTATTCAAAATGTCTAAAAATAAAAGTTACCTATTTACACAATTTTAACATCCTGATTCTAAATATGGAATCCATTTTTCCAAATTCAAAACATATAAGTGGCAGAAATTAATTTAAAATTAATTCCCGTTGTTAAAACAAAAAGCGTGTTTTTAAGAGATAATAACTATCAAAAGATTGACACTTGTTTATGTCCGGTTTAATTGTAAAATTATGTACAATGACCAACATTTAATTAAATGGTAAAAATATATTATTAATATACTTTAAAACCCCTCAAATTAATAATTTATCAATATAAATTATTTCGATTAAAAAAGTTGTTTTTAATTAAAATTTAGTAATTTTCACTATTCATCAAAATATTAAAGTTATCCGAAAAGTACCAAAATTTCACCTTAGGCTAAATTCGATATTCAGAATCCAAAAATGAAGTCCATTTTGAAATATAAAATATATATAATTTCAAAAGGTAGGTATTACTATTCATAACGGCTAGTTTGATTGGTTATGGTGTGTTAGAACTCGGTGTTGCATACAACACACGCTATCACATTATTCAAAGAGAAGCGTACCGTAGAAGCTTGGGGTATTACATGTGTCCTTTGAAAATAACCTAAAAAATTATAATCTTCTTATGTTTAGGATGGAATGTCAAATTTTGGAAATCATAAACATCAGTTTCCAAACATTCCACACTTTTTACACTTCTCACTTCTAATTCGATCTCGATTTTGAGAGAAAACTTTATTAATAGTATTTTGACATTTTGATTCATTAGGGACAAGAGTTGGTCTTTTAAATATATCAACAAAGAATTCATTTTCAGCACTGAACTACTATTATTCCTTCTACTATCCACTCTTCTTATCCTTGAATCATTATATTGTGAATTAAAAGATAAATTATTGAAAAAAATTTCTAATCCCTTCATCAGTTTTATTATAGTACATTTCTCCAATAAATTAGTCAACCACATTCTGAATAGTAAGTGATAAACCTTCATATAAGGCATCTATAAGTAGTTAGAAAGGAATTTTGGGATAAGTTAATTGCCTAAGTAGGTTTCTAAACCTATCTCAGGTTTCATGAAAACCTCTCCATCCTCTTGATAGAAGCTAGTGATATTATTTCTAAGTTCTCCCTTAAGTATCCTAAGATAAAATTTCATAACAAAAGAGTTGTAAACTTGTTCCAATGTTTCAAAGATTTTTTTATCAAGATCAAAAAAAATTCCTTGCTTTTATATTTAAATAGAAAGTTAAAATTCTCATTTTCATCTCCTTCTCAGTCAACCCTTGTAGTGGAAATTATTGAACTATGTTTTAAAAATACATAATTAAGGATAAGGGGTCCTCATTAGGAATTCCATTAAATGAAGGAAACATTAAAAGGTAAAAAAATTAAAATCATATTTTTGATCCTAGGGTGTATATCTAATAGATAAAGGATTATTTGAAACCTGAGGGGGTTGATACTCTATCATCCTAGGCCATTCAAAAAAATTGAATTATTTTTTGTTGAATATTTTGTTATATATTTTAAACATCTCACTATCTCTCTCAAATTTTCCATTTTAAATTTTTATTTTCTCAGATCTCTTAAATGTTTTTCAATATTTGTTTTTAGGGGCTCTAGATCTTGAGACATGGATATTGTGTGAATGCAATTAAGAAATTTTCAAAACCACATAATATATTCAATTTTTTTAATTATATTTTGTTTTTTTATTTATTTATATATATATTGTTATTTTTTAATATTTTTTTAAATTTATTGGATTCACACAGCCTTATTTGGAAACAACATCAAAATTTTATGGTTATTTCATTAAATAACTCAAATTATATTCCTAAAACTAATAGGTAGAAGTGAGATAGAGTATCATATCCATAAGGAATAAAATAGTGGGTGAAGGTCTAAGAAAATAACTAAAAAATAAAAAAAAACAAACTAAGTATGCATGAAATAACCATTAGATGATCATTAGTATTTAAGAAGAAAAAGATGAGGTTATTTTAAAGATTTTTTTTCAACGGATGAAGAGAAAGAGATAATAGAAATTGAACATGGGATAAATAAGAATGAAACACAAGGGAAGTTTTGATTGTTTGGATAAATTATTTTCTATTTGTGAAGTATAATTAAATCAACATTTAAAAATATGAAGTCAAAATCTCAGTAGAGAATATTGAAAAGAAATTGGATGATTTTTTAGTTCTCCACTTACAAAACACATTCAATTGCACAAAACAAGATGTTAATTTCAATTTAGAAATTTTTACACCAACAAATATGAAAATATTAACTAAATAAACCTAAATTATCTGTTTATAGTTTTATCCAAAACACATTATAAAATTCATCAATATGAAATTAAAAATCATGAGGAAACGAAATAATAAGAATATATGTAATCTCCCCTTGATTTAAAACTTCTAAATGTTATCCACATCTACTATTATAATCAATATCCACTCTATATGTATCTCATACCCTGTATATCAATACCTAATTATTGATTTCAAATTATTTCCTTCTTTCCCATAATATTATCTATTTATAAATTTTTTTATATCTAACTCACTACCTATAGCACTGATATACCATGACCATTGCTTCCACAACTTTCACATGAAAACCTTTATTATCCTCTGTCACCCACATCTGACTCGATCTAAACTTCAAAATATAAAATAACAAACCCATATACACCACTGGTAAATGGTCTTCTCCGTCATCAAGCATTTGTACCATCTAAAACTTCTCTTCTTGTAACATTCTCTCAAGACTCTAAAAAACTCTAGAATGTTCCAGAATATCAGATGGAAGGATCAAGTTATAATTCCTCCATTTTAATTTCCTAGTTGTAAAATTAGTGCTCTGCATTTCAATTTAATCAACATGTGATATGTACATGATCACAAAATATTTATAGCATTGAATTCCCCAAACCTGAACTTTAATTCTTCAGTCATCTAACCAATTTTCAAAGACCAAAAAAACCACACACACCTCACCCTATCCTTGCATGATTAATCTTCCATATTCATACTTCAATATTGAATTGATGTAAATCTTTAATAGGAATTTCATCAGTTCTACTAATCTATTAGCTCGACCATCCTTATCTTTCCAAGTCTATCAATAAAATATATCAACACTCAAATTTAGAAAATCGTCAAAAGGGTACCTTACTCAAGCTAAGATGACCATATATATTCACTAGATTATTTTGGCCTCCCTATCATGAACTAAAGAATACCCTAAATCCCCTCTAATTTATTATTCTCATTATACTCAATGAAGTTTGAGTCACAAACCAGTGGATTTGATCACACTCAATCATCAAAAAATGCATCTAACAAAAATGATATAGATGAATCATGGTAAATCATCATTAGATTTTGGATTCTCTTACATGGTTCATCATATTAATTCAAGATTTAAAACCAACTCTTAGATCAGTGATCATCTTCATCATTCAATAAAAGCTTCATCCTTAACATTGTCATGGGGGAACTTGATATCTATAATTCCTTCATAAATGTTCATCACTTCGCTTAAGTAATAAATAAATCATCATACAGGCATCATACTTCAACTATATAGTAGATACATTTGTGAGATATGAGTTCCTTGTCTTCTTCATACTTAAAAACAGAAATCCATCCAGTAATCATTCAACATTGACATGCACAAAACCCAAACACAGGATCAGCTTCATATCTCCATAGTACATTTGGGACTTATTTCAAGATATGGGTCAGTTTTTGGTAGTGTGGTTCCAATATTGATTTCAGAATTGATCATTTCATTGAATCACAGTCTCTTCCTCAATCTCGAGAGGAGTCTAAATGGTAGAGATAGGATGTGTGACAATGGACCTTAGTGACTCTTATCCATCCTTGGTAGATTCTCACAATGTATCTATAGAGGGAGATTAATGGATCATTTTTTCTTCAACTTCAATTCATTGAAAACCCCTTAAAATAGTGGATACTTTGGCGTTTTCAATTTCATTCTACAGTAAATATAAATTTTGAATTAATTATTCCTGAAAATCCTTTGGAATTGATTTAAAATTGGTGTTCTCAGGAAAAACTCAGCTTCAAGATATTATTTAGGAGGCTCGACTTGGTCCTAAAGGTTCGAATTGAAACTTCCTCAAGTAGAGACATTATCTTCATATTCTTCATCAATATTCAGCCTCATATTGAATTATTTAGGTGCATCTATGTCTGGTACATTGGCAGTGGCTTTATGGGAAAGCCTCAGATTCATTTCACATCGATCTTCCTTGAGTTTCAAGGATTGTTATAGGTTCATAATTACTATGATGGATTGGGTTCCTCTTTATAGTAGGTTCCATTACATGCAGGTTTGTTTTTCACTTCATTCACATAGTCACTTTAATCTCAACATGGTATCTTCACAAGGTCTCATGGTAGATTCAAGCCTCATAGTCACTTGAGTGATTGTGATCATCCAAAATAGTTTCCAATGTTCCAAATTCATGTGGTAGGTTCTTCAACACATTTTGTAACTTGGATGATATGAAGGAATGATTACTCCTCCAAAAATTACACATGGTTAGTATATTGACTGTATCCCTTCAATTTTGGTCACTATGTAATTTTCACATGTGGTCAGTATATTGGTCATGAGATTGTCTTGCGGACAGTGTAGTCACCACACCTCTTTCATGTATCCATTTGTCTCTTTTCCATGAGGTCCCTTGGTACGATCACTAAAGTGATTGTATCCCTTCATGAAATCACTTCAAATGGTCACTAAAGTGACTGGGACCCTTCATGCGGTCACTATATCGACCACACATAGATAATAAATACAAACTAAAAACTAAATTCAAAATACAAAAACATAAAAAAACATAAATTAAATTAAAAGGAACAATGATAAATTAATTATCTAATAATTAAATTAAAATAAAGGATAAATTTTTTTAATACATTAATTAAGTTAAAATATTTAAAACTATTATTTTGAAAAACTTAAAATGAATAAAGAATTAAATGAAGGTGAAAACATAAGTTACCAAAAAAATAAGGTTAAAATTAATCGATTAGAATAAAAACTTATTAAAAAATAAATTAAGAAATTAAATAAATAATTTAGAATAAAATTATGAGTTTTATTAATTTGAAAATTAATAAACAAAACAACTCAATTAAAAAAATAAAAACATTATTTTGATAATAAAAAACAATTAATTAAAATAAAAATGTGGAAAAATATATCAAAGTGAAATCCACATCAGATATGTTGAATGATTGATTTTACGTATCACACATAGGTATATATGAATAACTGGTAGGGTCTTATATCTCCCTCTAATTCATTGTTTAAAGTTTTATATATCATTATATAAGTATTCATGAGTACAATCACTACTGGAAACGCACACTATAACAACGCAATATTCCCAACGGTTTCAAAAACCGTTGGGAAAAACTCATATACCGACGGTTCTGTAGAACCATTGGTATATCCATATACTAGTTTAGTTTTACTAACAGCTTCATTGAAATCGTTGGGTATAGTGATAATGAAGATATTTTTGCCAATGGTTTACTGAAACCATTGGGTATAGTAGATATTAAGAGGCTTTTCCCAACGGTTTTTTGAAACCGTTGGGATAACATAACTTTCCCAACGGTTTTTTAAAACCGTTGGGAAAGAAAATCCCCAAATATCATCGATATACAACTCCAGAGATCTCGAAATTTTTTCCCTAACCGAGAGCTGGACACACCCTCTCGAAATTTTTTCCTTAAACCTCAACTGTCTCGAAGGTTTGCCTCTAAATCTCGCCACAAACACTACTTCCCAACACAAAAGGTCTGGTTTCCAATGATTTTTTCTTCCCATTTAAATTGGTTTGTGTAAGTTCATTTATTTTAGATTTGTTCTTCCCGTTTAAATCAGTACGTGTGTGTTAATTTATTTTAGATTTTTTCATTCTATTTTGGTGAAATCTAGTGTGTATTATGATCCCCTTATGAAAATAAGGCATATATAATTTTAGGTTATGGTTTTAACCCTACTTCCCAACCTTCTCTAGAGGGTGCTAACTCTAATTTCCAATGGGGCATCTATCTTTGATTCAAGTATTTTTTGTTCTTCCATTCTAAATTGGTAGGTGTGCCTTCATTTATTTTAGATTTTTTTGTTCCATTTTTATGCAATGTATTGTGTATTATGATCCCCTTATGAACACGATCAATATATCATTTTCGGTTTTGGTTTTGTTTTGATTTATATGTATAGAATAATTTTGGTTGATATTGAAGAGGCCAATATGATCCTGAGTTATTTTATCCTTGGTTTATTTTAAATTTAAGGTCTAATGACTTGATTTTGTTGGTTGGCCATAAATATAGTTAGGGCTATCCAGGTGGGGTGGGGGGGAGGGGGCTGGGTTTTCCAAGTGGGGTGGGGGGGTAGGGGTGTCTAGGTGGGGTGGGGGGGCTGGGTTTTCCAAGTGGGGTGGGAGTAGGGCTATCCAAGTGGGGTGGGGTGATGGGCTGTCCAAGTGGGGTGGGGGTAGGGCTGTCCAAGTGGGGTGGGGGGCTGGGTTGTCCAAGTGGAGTGGGGGATGGGTTGTCCAAGTTGGGTGGGGGTAGGGCTGTCCAAGTGGGGTGGAGAGGGTGTGCAGGTGGATGAAGCTCATAACTATAAACTCTCTATAAATTCTGGAAGTATGAAAATGTATAGGGACATTCGTGATCATTTTTTGGTGGGATAACATAAAAAGTGTTTGATGTTTTTAGTCCTTTTTTATTTGGAGTTTCTTTTGATGCTGATGTTTCTTATTGATACCTATGATGGAATTTATTTTAGTTTCTAAATCGGCTGAGACTCCCCCACCATGCACAGTGTATGCAACCTCTACCTTTATTTAACCATTCTGTTTACACAACCTATGCAACCTCGACCCTCATTTAATCAATGAACTCAAGTCATTAATTCAAGCCTTCATTCTCACTAGAATATAAGAAATTTAATGATTTATACCCATCCTCACATGATTTCTTACCTTAGATAGTGTCCAGCATATGGAATACGAGATTTTGAATTCACCAGTTAACGAGGATCATATATTTCATTTCCCCCAAGATGACTATACTAATATAACTTTAGGGTCAATTAAATATGGTTCTCATTGTATGTTGTATATTATGTGTCCTTCTTTGCCAATACTCACTTTTATGAGGGTGGGGTGCTTTTCACTAGCCATGCTGGCATGTGTAGACATCCATAAAAATGTTAGATAAGTCAAAAGTTTAATTCAGTAATGTTGTTATCATTGACATACTTTATTATTAATCTCAAAATTAAAAATAAATTTTTTTGTTTATACTTTATGAAATTAAATCTTTTTACAAGCAATGAAAAACCTATTAGTGTAGAAACCTAAAATTTATTCACCCATGGGGTGCGCTTGACTTGGGGAAGTAATTGGGTAATGAAAGGTATGGCCATAGAGGTGCCAATAATGAGTTATTGAACATGAGTGAATGGTTTGGGATGCCTATAACACATAATGGGACCTGAGGCATGTGCCTCTTATAAACCTAATGAAAATGAATATAAATAAATTTTAATTTAATTTTTTAGTTCTTTTTCTTTACATTATTTTAATAGTTCACTATGTCGACTAGAAACTTCTTCCTTTATCATTTACTTAAATGTATTTTTTATTAAAGTTCAATCCTATTGAATTGTTTATGACAAAATGACTTATATAAATTCTTTTTACAGAATGGACAGAAGTTGGATGTATGAAACCGATCGGATCTCGAGCAATTTTTAAAATAATTTGGAGATCTTTATAGATTTTACATTTCACAATGCTTTAGATAGTGGTCGCATACACTGTCCATGTTCCAATTGTGTTGGTAAACCTTGGTTGAGCTGTGAAGAAGTCAACTACCACATAACCAAATATGGTTTTCAAGAAAACTACATTGTGTGGTATCATAATGGGGATAAAATGAAATATCAAATTGGTGATGATCGAAATGAAAGGACTGGAATGGAGAATTTGTTAGATGACCGGTTTCCATTTATTCGTCATCATGAAAAAGAAAGGATTTAGACTCACGAAGACTTCAATATGAGGACAGATGATGCATCTAGTGAAAATGATGATATTAATAGGGTGAAAAAATTGAATGATGCTGCCACAACTCCAGTATATTGACAATGTGATAAAATGAAAAAGATGGGATTTTTAATCTGATTGTTTCATGGGAAAACTATGTATGGGATTTCTAATACAGCAATCAATTACATTCTTACCCTCTTGAAGGATTTACTTCTAGATGATGTAGATATTCCCTCAAACCATTATATGGCATGGAAGTTAGTTGAAGAACTTGGATTTTCAAGAAAAAAAAAATCATGATTTCCTGAAAGATTACAGATTATTATGGGAGGAAACCGCTTAATGAAATGATTGTATAAAATGTGGCACATCCTGCTGGAAGTCAAAATCTGATGGAACACCATCCCGCGTTCCACAGAAAGTAATGTGGCACTTTCCATTGATTCTCAGACTCTAGAATATTTTTATGTCTGATGACATATCAATAAAAATGATATGGCATGATACCAAGAGAAAGAAGACTAATGATGAGTTGGTTCATCCTGTATATGGATTTTCATGGTAGATATTTGATGCTCAACATCCTAATTTTTCAGTTGACGTGCGTAATGTGAGGCTGGGTCTTTCATGCGATGGTTTTAATCTGTTTGGGAATATGCTTACTTCGCACAGCACATGGCCAGTTTTTATACACATTTATAATCTTCCCCCATGGTTGTGTATGAAAAAACCTTTCACTTTGATGAGTATACTCATATCTGTTCCTTCTGATCCTGGAATTGATATTGATGTATACATGCAACCTTTAATAAAAGAGTTGAAACTTCTTTGGGATGTGGGTGTGCACACATACGATGCATGTTCGAAAGACATATTTCAGATGCGTGTTGCACTTATGTAGATGATCAATGATTTTCTGGCTTATGCAATGATGTTTGGATGGAGCAGGAAGGGAAAACTGTCATGTCCAGTTTGTATGAAGAATACACGATCCAGAAGACTGAAACATCACTGTAGTTTCAGTTTTATGGGACATCGACGATTCTTTCCAAAGGATCATCCATATAGAATGAATCATCGAAGATTTGATAATACCATAGAGATCGATGGTCCACCTTATCTTATGTCTAGAACTGATATTCTTAATGAATTGAAAGATTTCAGTTTTTCATTCGGAAAGGGTCAAATAAAATTTGGAAAGAGAATGAATGTTTCCACTGAAACCTGTTATAATTGGAGGAAGAGGAGTTTCTTTTTTTATTTGCCTTATTGGTCAACCAATTTGTCACGCCATTGCTTAGACGTAATGCATATTGAAAATAATATATGCGAAATGTTGCTTTTGGTTCTTCTAAATGTCAATAGGAAGACAAAAGATGATTTACGATCTCGGCGTGACTTGGTGGATTGGGGCATCAGACCAGAATTGCATCATGTGCGTATCAGTGAAAATAAATGGAAACTTCCATGTGCTTCTTATGTGATGACACCTACAGAAAAAAACAATTTATATAAGTATTAGAGACTATTAGAGTTCCTGATGGCTATTCAAACAACATATCTAAACAGGTCAACATAAGAGAGTTAAAGCTAAAGTCTTTTAAGACTCAAGATTATCACGTTCTACTACATGAGTTGCTTCCAATAGCAATCCGTCATCTTTTGTCCAATAATGTAAGGGTGCATGTTATTCAGTTGTTCCATTTGTTTAGATATCTTTGTGTTAATAAGTTGTCCAAGTATTTCTTGCAAAAAATGTTGACAAATGCCCCATTACTTTTGTGTGAGTTGGAGAAAATATTTCCTCCATCATTTTTCACATGCATGTTGCATCTGACTATCCATATTCCCACTGAAATAATTCTCGAAGGACCTTTTTTCTTTTCATTTGATGTATCCAACTGAAAGAAATATGTACAAATTAAAGTCTTATGTCCAAAACAGGAATCAATCCTGAAGGTTCTATCATGAACAGTTACTTGGCTCAAGAATGTATGGATTTCTACTCAATGTATTTGTCTAATATTACTACAAGAATGAACAGACCAATGAGAAATGAAGAAGAACAGTATGAGAAAATTGAACCCAGTTTTCCATCACTTCCTCAAACAGGAGGAATTCTTGGATCATATACATTGAAGACATTAAGCCATGAAGAGCGGGAGATGGAACATCACATAGTTTTGTTCAACTGTGATTTATTCGATGACTATATCAGGTAACTAAATTGAATATGTTTATCTTACATATATATCTGTTAAATTATTCATATTTTTTATCTACAGGGAACAAAAAAATGATAAATCGAAAGCATCATTATTTATCTTTGAGAAGGAGGGAGACTTTGCATAGAAAAGAGTTTTCTGCTTGGTTAAAATTGAAGGTAAAAATATTACTGTTTAAAATAATTATATCAATATTTAATTAAGTTTAATAGTCATTTATATTGTAGGTATTGAGTTTTTCTGCTGACTCTGTCTCTAAGGAAATAATAGCTTTGGCTTTTGGTCCTAATACCGTGGTTCGTGACTGTAAATCAATTGTTATCAATGGGTACAAATTTATTGTCACTGAACGAGAAAAGAACATGAGAACCCAACATTATGGTGTTATGGTTACTGCCACAACATATTGTTATTTCAGTGCATCAGATAGTAGACCGGGATTTGAAAATGTGGGTTATTATAGAGTCATTTAGAAAATAATAATATTGGATTATTACTCTCATAGATGAGTCACAATGATGAAATTCCATTGGTTTGATTAGATGATGAGACAAAGCACATTTATTAATGATTGTCAATTTCAAGTAATTAATATGACTCGCACTCTTTCTACCGAAGAACCATATGAGTTGGCATCAATGGATAAACAAGTTTTTTATGTCAAAGACCAACTTCGACCGGAATTTGGTGTCATAGTTGAAGTAATTCCAAGACATATTTTTTATGATGGTGATGATGGAATTGACACTTTCCCTAGTGTCATTGGAACCGATCCATTTATTTATTTTGATAAATCCAATATCTCAATTGTCAGAGTTGATTGTGAACCTAAAGTTGTGGTTGAAAATATATAGAATCATTCATCCATGTTCTCAATTCTTTTGGTTTACCTCGATTTGGTTTGTTAAGGTTGGTAATATTCAAATTGATTTAGTATTGATCACAAATATGTTTTATTTGACTTGATCGTCATGTGAATTTTCAATGTTTATTGGTTGCAGTTTTATTTGAATTGCATTTTCTAAGTTGTAATTGAATTGTATTCAAACCTAGTCAAACAATATTTCTAACTTGGTGAACATTACAACTTGTATGATTTATTAAATCCATTCAAGATCTTCTAAAACAATTGATAACTAAATTACCAATGAATCCCCCTATTCCCTCATATATTTAGTTTTTTGGGTTACACATTAGTTTCCTTTTTCTAATTAATTACATATTTGTTTTTAAAAGCAAGAAATGCAGCCAATTGAAGAGAGACAGAGGAAAAAAATGATGGATAAAAATCGTCGAATGGCGGAGATGGACGTTCCACCATTAGTGCCTACAGTGAGTACTTTATTTCAAATATATATATTTAAAGAATATATAATGTCACGTGATTAATTTTTTTGTAAACATTTTTGTAGGATTCACCTATACGTCGACAGTTATTCGACGAGGAGCCTAGTACTGGTCCTAATACTCAGGTCGGTGGTACGAGGAGGGTTCGTACCAGAGGTGGACGAGCAGCTTCGCGAACCCGACTATACCATGCCCCTACCACTGACATGTCATCCTTCCCACATTCTGATCCTGGTGTGTTGTTAGGGACACACGGGATATTTAGGCCTCCCATGTTTTCACCACCTTTTGCATCTTCTGGCCCATCTTTTTCATATCCCATGATGATTCCCACTCCCCAGTCAAAATCCAGTCACATAGCTGTCCCATCTTCTTTTCCTTCTACTTCTGTCTCTCTTAGCTTCTATATTATATCGTCTTAGACTCTTGTTCCACCACAGGGTGTTCCATCAGTTTCTGTGGATCCAGCGGCGCTCAGCGATCAGACTGGTGTAGGTATATTTATAGAACCCTAACAAATTTTTATAGCAATATTTATTTTAATTATAATATGTTTTAATAAAAATATTTGTTTTTATTTCATGACATATACATATACTGACATGAGGCAGGGGCAGGGGCATACATGCATGCGTGCTGTGTGGAACCGCTGCACATAAGTTATGGTGGATTATAATGAAGACAACCAAATGGTTGAGAAAATAGGGCAGCAATGTCGGAGTTTTTTGGCGATGCTTTCCAAATACTCCGACATCATTCCCGTCAGCCCGCTATCGTGGAGACATTTTCCACATGAGGTCAAGGATAGAGCTTGGGTAGAGATATGGGTAAAAAATCTTTTTTATTTAATACCATGAATTATTTTGGTATTTATATGAATTAATATTTTGATGTCAGCTTTGATTTAATTTTCCTGATGGTGAGAGTGCACGACTGGAACGTCTAAAGGATTTAGGTGAGCTTTGGAGAGCCTACAAGCATGATTTGTATATTGGATGGCGTGCTATAGTTGGCACTGAGTTAGAGGCGGTACCAGTCATGGATGATTGTCTTATAGAGCAGTATCATCAGATGATTACTCATTGGACGACTACCTAGTTTAAGGTATTAATTACATTTGAGGTATTTAAATAATAACTTTCATGTTTTTCATTAACACTATCTTTTTCATTATTGAATTTTATTTAGGAATTGTCTGAAAAAAATAAAAAAAAATTGATGCAAAAAAATAACTCCACACACTGGGACGTACTACGATGCCAGATCATGAGAGGAAGCAGGTATGAAAATTGTTTATAAGTTTTCTTTATGACTTACACTTTCTTTTGTTTCCTAAATTATTTAATCTTTTACTAAAGTTTTCATATAACTTTAGTTTTCAATGTCATTGTAGAGGCAAATACAGAATTTTGAAGGATGTGTGCCTCGAGCAAAACTGTTTTGCTTGAGTAGACGGAAAAAGGATGGAAGTGTCGTCAACGGAGCAACTCAGCAGCAGATTTTAAGTTTTAATCTGTTGATTTTATATTTTAATATATATTTTGTAACTTAAAAATATATTTATATTTTTAATAGGATGCTTTAGAGTCCCTCGATGCCCAAGAACCAAACAGTTTTGGGCCAACTGATCACTTACATTAGGTGTTGGGAGAGGAGCATCCTCGCAGAGTATGTTGTCGACCTAGGATAACCCAAAAGAGGTATTGGCCCTCCTCAGGTATGAGTTGTAGTGCCACCGAGCTGCAACAAGTTAGGGAACAGGCAGAACAGGCTGAAAAAAGGGCCACAGAGACGGCAGCATAGTCTTCTAGGGAAAATAGTGCATTTATGAAATTTATTGAAGTTCTACGTCCAAAACTTCCACCAGAGGCCAGCCCAACTTTTGATGAATATATGTCGTCGATACGTTCTATATATAGTGCACCAGGTGGCAATTCTAGTGGTGGTCAAGATGATGTCCATCCTGACGATGATGATGGAGAGGAGTCTGATGCGGAAGAGGAGGGAGAGAAGGAGGGCGAGGCGGATGGCGGATGGCGAGGGCGAGGAGGAGGGAGGGGAGGAGGGAATTGAGGAGGCAGAGGATGAGGACAAGGGTGATAATGATGGTGATGATGGTGATGGTGATGTGGGATAAGTTGATCTGTTACATTTTTTACTAATATTACTGAGATTTTATGTTTAATATATTCCAGTTGTTGGTTTTATCTAGACCTGTAGTATAGTATTGAAGTTGATTTATTTTTATATATTGTCTGTTTTCATGGATTTTGATGTATTTTAATGGTTTTGTTGTATCTTGAGCATTTTTATAGAGTTTTGTGTGTTTGGGAACTCCCTGGACAGCCCCCCTCCTTCCTAGACCCTGGAAAACCCCCCACCTTCCTCCTTGGACCTCGGACAGCCCCCCCACCCTCCTCCTTGGTCCCCAGACATCCCCCCAGATACCCCCTGGACAGCCCCCCGGATAGCCCCCCACCCTCCTCTCTGGACCCCGGACAGCCCCCCAGATAGCCCCCCACCCTCCTCCTTGGACCCCGGACAGCCCCCCAAACACCCCCTAGACAGCCCCCCACACAGCCCTCCCCCCCCACCCTCCTCCTTGGTTCCCAGACAGTCCCCCAGACACCCCCCGGATAGCCCCCTAGACAGCCCCCCACCCTCCTCCCTGGACCCCGGATAGCCCACCGGATAGCACCCCCACCCTCCTCCTTGGACCCCGGACAGCCCCCCGAACACCCCCCGGACAACCCCCCGCATAGCCCCCCCACCCTCCTCCTTGGTCCCCAGACAGCCCCCCAGACACCCCCCGGACAGCCCCCCCACCCTCCTCCCTGGACCCTGGACAGCCTCCCCGACAGCCCCCCCACCCTCCTCCCTAGACCCCCAGAAATCCCCCCCACCCTCCTACTTGATTTCACATTCCTTTTTTTATTTCTCTGATCATGCAATGTTATTTAGTATTATTCCATTTTTTTATGTCTTGAATTATATGAATGTCTTGGTAAGATTTTTAGCTCAGTCTCATCAAATGCATGTGATGATATAATTTAATTTGAATACAATGTCTTGTTGTACATTCTCCATGTTATGTGAATTATGCCTTGTTTGATTTGGTTTACTTGTCAATTGTTAGGATAATACATGGGTTACATGTTAAGGACTCATGGACGGACTCATCATGCTCAGGGAATTTAGAATTGAAATTCCAGGATGTATGATTTGGTTTCTAGGTGAGGGCTACTAGGATTGTGTTGATACTTTAGGAAAATGATCCATGGGTCATTTTTGACGTGTACGAGTCAACCCCATCTAAATATGAGGCGCGGTGTGGCTGGTAGCACTCTAACTGTGTCTCTTTTGTTTAAAATGGATGAGATTTTAAGTGAAAAGAAAAACTGGCATATAAAAAACCAACCAAAAACATTCAGATTTTGTTGATACTTTATCACAACGATCCATGGGTCATATGTGATGTGTACGAGTCAACCCCGGATCAATCTGAGTCGCGGTGTGGTCAGGATCACTCTAAGTGTCTCTCTTACGTTTAAAATGGACAACATTTTAAGTACATATGGAAAACCAACCAAACAGATTCCGATTGTGTTTATAACTTAGAAAAATGATCCATGGGTCATATGTGACGTGTACAAGTCAACCATGCCTCAATCTGAGGCGCGATGTGGCCGGCACTATTCTAAGTGTCTCACTTTTGTTTGAAATGGATAACATTTTAAGTGAAAAGTACAACTGACATACGTAAAACCGACAAAACACATTTTCATTATGTTGATACTTTAGGAAAATTCTCCTTGAGTCATTTTTGACATGTACAAGTCAACCCAGCCTCAATCCGAGGAACAGAGTGGCCGGCACCACTCGAAGTGTCTCTCTATAGTTTAAAATGGACTTTATTTTAATTGAAAACAACAACTGACACACGGAAAACTAACCAAACACATTCATATTCTGTTGAAACTTTATAACAACGTTCCATGATTCATTTGTGACGTGTACGAGTAAACCTCGCCTCAATATGAGTCCATGTGTGGCCGGCACCACTCAAAGTGTCTCAGGTTTATTTGAAATAGACAACATTTTAAATGAAAACAACAACTAACATATGGAAAACCGACTAAACACATTCGGATTCAGTTGAAACTTTAGTACAACGATCCATGGGTCATATGTGACATGTACGAGTCAACCCCGCCTCAATCCGAGGCACGGTGTGGCTGGCACCATTCTAAGTGTCTCACTTTTGTTTGAAATGGATAACATTTTAAGTGAAAAGTACAACTGACATACGGTAAACCAACCAAACGCATTTGGATTGTGTTTATACTTTAGAAAAATGATCCTTGGGTAATTTTTGATGTGTACGAGTTAATATAGCCTCAATCCGAGGAGCAGAGTGCCCGACACCACTTGAAGTGTCTCTCTATAGTTTAAAATGGACTTCATTTTAATTGAAAACAACAACTGACATACGGAAAACTGACTAAACACAATCAGATTCTGTTGAAAATTTAGGACAACGTTCCATGAGTCATTTTTGACGTGTAAAAGTCAACCTTGACTCAATTTGAGACCATTTGTGTCCAACACCAATCAAAGTGTCTCGGGTTTATTTGAAATAGACAACATTTTAAATGAAAACAACAATAGGCATACGGAAAACCAACTAATGGCATTCAGATTTAGTTGAAGATTTAGGAAAACAATCCATGGGTAATATGTAACGTGTAAGAGTCAACCTCGCCTCAATCAGAGGCGCGGTGTGTCCTGCACCATTCAAAGTGTCTCACTTTTGTTTGAAATGGATAACATTTTAAGTGAAAAGTACAACTGACATACGGAAAACTGACCAAACACATTTGGATTGTGTTGATACTTTAGGAAAATGATCCTTGGGTAATTTGTGATGTTTACGAGTCAACCCATCCTTTATCTGAGGCACAGAGTGGCCGAAACCACTCGAAGTGTCTCTCTGTAGTTTAAAATGGACTTCATTTTAATTAAAAACAACAACTGACATATGTAAAACTGACAAAATGCATTCAGATTCTATTGAAACTTTCGGAAAACATTTCATAATTCATTTTTGACGTGTAAAAGTCAACCCCGCCTCAATCTAAGGCCAGGTGTGGCCGGCACCACTCAAAGTGTCTCAGGTTTATTTGAAATGGACAACATTTTAAATGAAAACAACAACTGACATACGGAAAACCGACTAAACGCATTCAGATTCAGTTGAAACTTTAGAAAAACGATCCATGGGTCTTATTTGACGTTTACGTGTCAACCCAGCCTCAATCTAAGGTGTGGAGGGGCTGGAACCACTCAAAGTGTCTCTCTATAGTTTAAAATGGACTTCATTTTAATTGAAAACAACAACTGACATACTGTAAACCGACCAAACGCATTAGGATTCTTCTGAAACATTATGAAAATGATCCATGGGTCATATGTGATGTGTAAGAGTCAACTGTGCCTCAATCCAAGTCTCAGTGTGGCCTGGATCACTCTAAGTGTCTCTCTTTTGTTTAAAACGGACAACATTTTAAGTACATACGGATAAACGACCAAGTGGATTCTGATTGTGTTGATACTTTAGAAAAACAATCCATGGGTCATATATTATGTGCACAAGTCAACCCTTCCTCAATCTGAGGCGCGGTGTGGCCGGCACCACTCAAAGTGTCTCTTTTTAGTTTAAAATGGAATTCATTTTAAGTGAAAACAATAACTGACATATAGAAAACCAACCAAACGCATTCGGATTCTATTAAACCTTTACTACAATGATCCATGGGTCATTTTTTATGTGTAAAAGTCAACCCGCCTCAATCCGAGGCATGGTGCGCCCGGAACCACTCAAATTGTCTCTCTTTCGTTTAAAATAGACTTCATTTTAAGTGAAAACAATAAATGACATACAAAAAACCAACCAAATGCATTCAGATTCCATTGAAACTTTAGTAAAATGATCCATGGGTCATATTTGATGTGTACGAGTTAACCCCACCTCAATCTGAGGCCTGGTGTGGCCAGCACCACTCAATGTGTCTCACATTTATTTGAAATGGACAACATTTTAATTGAAAACAACTACTGGCATACAAAAAACTGATCAAACGCATTCAGAATGTGTTGAAAGTTTAGAAAAATGATCAATGGGTCATATGTGACGTGTAAGAGTCATCTCTTACTTAATATGAGGCATGGTGTGACCGGAACCACTCAAAATATCTCATTTTGTTTGAAATGAACAACATTTTAAGTGAAAACAACAACTGACATACGGAAAACCGACCAAACGCATTATTAATGTGTTGATTCTTTAGGAAAACGATACATGGGTCATATGTGATGTGTAAAAGTAAATTTCACCTCAATCCGAGGTGCAGTGTAGCCGGAACCACTCAAAGTGTCTCTCTTTTGTTTAAAATGGACATCATTTTAAGTGAAAACAACAACTGATATAAGGAAAACTGACCAAATGCATTTGGATTCCATTGAAACTTTAGAAACACGATCCATGGGTCATATGTGATGTTTATAAGTCAAACCTACCTAAATCTGAGTTTCAGTGTGTCCGTCACAACTCGAAGTGTCTCAGTTTTATTTGAAATGAACAACATTTTAAGTCAAAAGTACAACTGGTATACGGAAAACTGACCAAACGCATTTTTATTCTGTTGAAACGTTAGTAAAATGATCCATGGGTCATATGTGATGTGTATGAGTCAACCTCGTCTCAATCTGAGGCACGATGTAGTTGTAACCACTCAAAGTGTCTCTCTTTTGTTTCAAAAGGACATCATTTTAAGTGAAAACAACAACTGACATACAGAAATCTGACGAAACGTGTTTGGATTCCGTTGAAACTTTAGGACAACGATCCATGAGTCATATTTGACATTTAAAAGTCAACCCCACCTCAATCTGAGGTGCGGTGTGGCTGGCACCATTCAAAGTTTCTAACTTTTGTTTGAAATGGATAACATTTTAAGTGAAAAGTACAACTGACATACAGAAAACTGACCAAACACATTACGATTGTGTTGATACCTTAGTAAAATGATCCTTGGGTCATTTGTGACGTGTAAGAGTCAAACTAGCCTCAATTCGAGGTGTGGAGTGTTCGGCACCACTCGAAGTGTCTCTCTATAGTTTAAAATGGACTTCATTTTAATTGAAAACAACAACTGACATACGGAAAATCGACCAAACTCATTCATATTATGTTGAAACATTAGGAAAACGTTCCATGAATCATTTTTGACATGTATGAGTCAACCCTGCCTCAATATGAGGCCAGGTGTGGTCGGCACCACTCAAAGTGTCTCAGGTTTATTTGAAATAGACAACATTTTAAATGAAAACAACAACTGACATACGGAAAACTGAATAAACGCATTCGGATTCTGTTGAAACTTTAGGAAAAAGATCCATGGGTCATATGTGACATGTACGTGTCAACCCATCCTCAATCCGAGGTGCAGAGTGGCCGACACCACTCGAAGTGTCTCTCTATAGTTTAAAATGGACTTCATTTTAATTGAAAACAACAACTGACATACGGTAAACTGACCAAATGCATTCGGATTATGTTGAAACTTTAGTACAACGATACATATTTGATGTGTAAAATTCAATCGTGCCTCAATCTGAGTCGTAGTGTTGTCAGGATCACTCTAAGTGTCTCTCTTTTGTTTAAATTGTACAACATTTTAAGTACATACAGAAAACTGACCAAATGGATTATGATTGTCTTGATACTTTAGAACAACGATCCATGGGTCATATATGATATTCACGAGTCAACCCTGCCTCAATCTGAGGCACGGTGTGGTTATAACCACTCAAAGTGTCTCTCTTTAGTTTAAAATGGACTTCATTTTAAGTGAAAACATCAATTGATGTACGAAAAACAGACCAAACGCATTCGGATTCTATTGAACCTTTAGTACAACGATCCATGGGTCATTTGTGATGTTTATTAGTCAACCCCTCCTCAATACAAGGCACGGTGTGGCCTAAACCACTCAAATTGTCTCTCTTTTGTTTAAAATAGACTTCATTTTAAGTGAAAATAATAAATGACATACGAAAAACTGACCAAATGCATTTGGATTCCATTGAAACTTTAGGAAAACGATCCATGGGTCATATGTGACGTGTACGAATCAACCCCGCCTCAATCCGAGGCCTGGTGTGGCCAGTACCACTCAAAGTGTCACGCATTTATTTGAAATGGACAACATTTTAATTGAAAACAACTACTGGCATATGGAAAACCGAACAAACGCATTAGGAATGTGCTGAAAGTTTAGAACAATGATAAATGGGTCGTATATGACGTGTACGAGTCAACCCTGCCTTAATCCAAGGCATGGTGTGACCGAAACCACTCAAAGTGTCTCATTTTTTTTTTGAAATGAACAACATTTTAAGTGAAAACAACAACTGACATACGGAAAACCAACCAAACGCATTATGAATGTGTTTATGATTTAGGAAAATGATAAATGGGTCATATGTGATGTTTAAAAGTCAACCCCACCTCAATCCTAGGTGCGGTGTGGCCGGCACCACTCAAAGTGTCTCTCTTTTGTTTAAAATGGACATCATTTTAAGTGAAAACAACAACTGATATACGGAAAACTGACCAAACACATTCGAATTCCATTGAAACTTTAGGAAAACAATCCATGGGTCATATTTGATTTTTATGAGTCAAAACCGTCTAAATCCGAGGCACAGTGTGGCTATCACAACTCGAAGTGTCTCAATTTTATTTGAAATGGACAACATTTTAAGTGAAAAGTACAACTGGCATACAGAAAACTGACCAAATGCATTCTTATTCTGTTCAAAGTTTAGGAAAACGATCCATGGGTCATATGTGATGTGTACGAGTCAACCTCTCCTCAATCCAAGGCGTGGTGTGGCCAGAACCACTCAAAGTGTCTCTCTTTTGTTTCAAAAGGACATCATTTTAAGAAAAAACAACAACTGACATACGGAAAACCGACTAAACACATTCGTATTCCATTGAAACATTAGGAAAACGATCCATGAGTCATATGTGGCGTGTACGAGTCAACCCTACCTCAATACGAGGCCTGTTGTGGCCAGAACCACTCAAAGTGTCTCACATTTATTTGAAATGGACAACATTTTAATTGAAAATAACAACTGGCATACAGAAAACTGACCAAACGCATTCTGAATTTGTTGAAACTTTATCACAATGATCAATGAGTCATATGTGATGTGTAAGAGTTAAACCCGCCTTAATCTGAGGCATGGTATATCTGAAACCACTCAAAGTGTCTCATTTTTGTTTTTGAAATGAACAACATTTTAAGTGAAAATAATAACTGGCATACAGAAAACCGACCAAACATTTTCAGAATATGTTTATACTTTAGGAAAATGATCCATGGGTCATATGTAACATGTAAGAGTCAACCCCACTTCAATTAGATTCACGGTGTGGCCGGTATCAATCCAAGTGTATGTATTTTGTTTAAAATGGACATCATTTTTAGTAAAAACAACTGGTATAAGAAAAACCGAACAAACGTATTCAGATTCTGTTGACACTTATTTAGTTTTTTATGTATTTTATAGATAATTGATAATTAAATTATATATGTATTCAATTATGAATTGAATTACGGATTCCATATATAATTGTCGTCTAAATTTTAAATTGAATTCTAAATCAATTATGTATGTTTATAATTACGTTATGAATTATGATTTAATTATGGATGTGTATAGTTCAAGAATGCATTATATGTTAAATGTGTATGAATTTTTTAACTATATGTATGTATTAGTTTGTTATTGCAGGTATAGTAATTGGAAAGGAGGAGAATGGTAGAGGTTGCTGTGCAAATTGCAGGCTGCTATGCAATTTTCACAGCATAGCCTATGCCAACGGTTTGAAACCATTGTAATAGGCTTGTAATAACCCTTTCCCAACGATTGTAAACAATTTGGAAAGGTTTCTAGGGATTTTTTTTCAAGGGTTCAATGAGAACCGTTGGAAAAAACCATTCCCAACGGGATCTAAACTGTTGGGAAAGAGTTGATTTCCTTAGTTTTACCAACAGTTTTATGTAAACCATTGGTAAAACTTATTCCAATAGTTTGGATAAACCATTGGCATAGGTTAATTTTACTAACCTATACCAACGGATCTCTATAAACCATTGGGATAGGTTTTCTCAATGGATTACTTCCCCACGGTTTGCAGGACCGTTGGTATAACATATACCAACGGTTCTGCAGGCTTACCCAACGGTTTAGAACCGTTGGGAAAGACCCCATTTCCAGTAGTGAATTTAGTTTCTCATAAGTAAGGGAATAGATGTTGTGTCTCCTGAAATTAATGTTCCCTATACTAATGTTTGTGCCAAATTTCAAATCTATCTTGATATTATGATCTCATGGATCATGTTTATTGGATAATTTTTTCATTCTCTTTTGATTATTGAATTTTACTTATGTCATGATTTATTATATATTTTTATTTGGGTATAAATTTCTTATTTACCCCAATTATATTCATATTCTCATCTTATAATCACTTATGATATTTGATTGGTATCTCTTATGCTTTCCCTTACTGAGTATCTAAGCTCACCACTTCTTTATTTTTTTTCATTAACCCAGGTTATGAAGATGAGTATAAATTATGATAAGTATTAAAGTAGTTTAGTGTAGCTAAATTATGAATAAATGTTCACATGTGTTTTAAAATAAATTTCTTATGTATCTAGTCCCAAATGACACTAAACCAAAGGGTTATTTGAGTTGTGTGAGACAATTGTGACATGTAATACTAATGTGAAATTTGTGAAAGTTTAGCTTGGATCAAATCACATGGTATTAAGTTTAATTTGTAAAAGTGTGTGTTTTCACCACCATACTTGAGACTATATGTTTGGGGTGCCTCATTATGACCATTGAATATTGAGTGATATAAGCCTATGAATTGAATCTAACGAAGATCTTAAAGCAAGGTATCTAGAAGATACTGAGTTGCATATAGTGAAGTTGAATATACAATGGAAATAAAATAATATATGTTTAGTAGAATTATTTCATTTTTTGTTGATTTTATTTCATCCTAATATGAAGGAAGATATACTTTAAGAAGGTTGGTAGTTATTGAAGATTCATGGGATTATAGTATAAAGAAATCGTGGGAACGACTGTTACTAACTTATGTAATATATTTAGAGTGGTTTTATGATGATACATGGACCCCTATGAAGTGTAGGGAAAACAATTTTTCAAAGTATAATCCCTTACCAAATCCACTAATATTTATTTTAAGATTATAGTGGATAATTTGTGACTCAAACATACCAAGAATAGCAAGGACTATGTTTCTTGGGATGGTTTCAACCTTTTAAAAACAATTTGTACTGTATTTAATTTTTATACTATATTTCATGTTAGTGTTACTTACTGTTTAAATAAAAAAATCCATATGACTTAACTAGAAATAGAGGTTAAAATACTAAAGGGGGTAAAAAGTTAAAATAATATTTGGAATTTGGTAATAGAATTTAGCCGCAGCTAATTCAACCCCCCCAGGTGTCTGCACAAATCTTGTGGGTCATTTTAATATCTAAAGTGGATGATCCACACCTTGTATATATGAATGGGGTTCAAATCTATAAAGTTTATGGAGGACTCGTTCCCTGGTATTAGTAAGTTACTAGGGGGTTTACCAAGAACATACCCACTCTGAATATCTCACTCAAAAAATTTCATCTTCTTTATAGATATAAGATTCTTACCCATAATTCCTAATTAATGGTCTCAAATAACCAATAGAGTTATATCATCACTCTCAGTGTGATAAAATTCTTATAATGGGTGACTTTTTTGACTAATTATGACACCCAGGTGAGAAGATATATTTTAGTTCCACAAGGGTATTTAGGAATAGATTACCTAATGGGGGGTGAATCAGGGTATGAAACTTGTTCTAATTTAAACCACTTGATCCTTAAACTCTCACCACCCTAAATGATCTTGATCTCATTGTTAATAGGTTCCCTCTTAAACAATTCTTTTGATGATTTTCCAATTGTTATTTCACTTATCTTTACCTTCATCTAATTTGATCAATGATTATATAGATCATACACATTGATTTATATCCTAAAGAAAGTAAGTAAAGTATAAATTCAAGACATAATGATTTTACTTAGTTTAACCACACTAGGTTAATCTAAGTAGAATACAACGGTAATGCATCAATATATCAAAATCCACTAAACACGCTATTCAGTGGTGGTTTTATTAAAGGTCACTCCAAGCCAAGGTTCACTCCATTTACTATGATTTAGGGATGGTGTACTACCCCTCAAGGTAAACTCTCATACTCCTCTATCTATGCTCACTACTTAAGAAAGGAAAAAATTATCATGTGTGATAAGACAAAATAGCTTCATTTTTTATATATTACACAATATGTAAAAAGGTGTTCATTGGTCTCTACATGTTTTTCCTCTTTCAAAAGAATATTATGAATAATGCAATAAATTTATTTACTCCTTCCATGAGTAGATCATCAATAAATCTTCATGGAACACCTTATTCATTTAGAAAATTCTCTAATGAGTGCCAATAATTTCTTATTATTCTCTCTCTTTCTGTAATTCTATCTTCTATTCACTATTTTTCACAGTGGTAAGAACCACATAATTATAGATATAGATATATCTATAATATCCTATTCTAGAATATTATTTTTTCTATTAAAGAGAAATTTCCCTTTATTCCCTAAATTTAGATCTTCAATTTTCCATGAGTATAATGGAAATATTTATCTCTCTCCTAGCATTAAGGGCTAGTATTATTCCAAGTAATCTAGCTACAATTCATCTATATAATGATCAAGATATTCCATAAATATATCTTTAATTAATTAAAAAATAAATAAAATTAAAATCATCCTTTTCCTTTTAGGGTCCTCCATTACTTTTTCAAAAACATCTAATCAAATATTAATTCAATGCTAAATTATATCCATTAATTTCCATAATTGACCAAATAAATATTGTTCAAAGATAGATCCATAAAATATGAATCTAAATATTAAATTTAATATTTTATGAATAAAAATATTCATTATTTCCACCATAATAAAATTTCTATTACGGTCATAATCAAATTCAATAAAATATCACCCATTATTAATGCAATACCTTTCCAAAATATCACCTTTGACTTTCTTCAGAGGATTACCATGATTTTCTCCAAAAATTTCTATCATTATATCCAAGTAAAAACACCATGAGTTACTCATTAATTAGAGTCTAAAAATACTACAAATAATGCTCTAGGATTATTCCAAGTGTTCAGCATGATTTGATGTGGTCAAATTCATCCATAAAATTCAAGTAAATCTTCCAAAAACCAATCCATATATTTTAGATTTATATTAAAAAAGGTGTAGTGTCCCCAAGCTGAATAGCCACCCGACCAGTGATTTTGGGCTAGGTGACACTAGCCTTAAGTGCACCTCCCATAATGAAAAAGGTTTTTGACTAGTAACAAAGGTTTAAAGAGGTATAGTGGGGAGGCTATACCCTCGGGGAAAAGATATAATACTAGTCATGGTAATAAATATAACATGTATGGAAAATAAAAGACTCGGCAGACTCAAACTAGACCCACCAATAGAGAAATCACAGTCAATATTAAATAGATATCATATTCAATTAATAAAAAAAGCATTATAAAATAAATTAACATGAAAAACACACCACTTGTAGAACAACTAAATAATGAATTCATCCAAAACAGGTTGCACAGAACAATAAGAAGTGAATGGGTCACTAAAGGTTGACCACTATAGAAATATACATAAAAACAAGCATCATACTGATATATGAAAGGAAAAAACAAAAAGGAAACTCAAAGAGTAACTATTGTTGAGGGATGACCATCAAGGTCCCATGCTAACATCCCATAAAAATCAGCACTATGATTCAGCTCCTTATGATGATCCTTTACCTAAACGTAACAACATAAACTCTACATGCATCCCGAAAATCCCATGTAGGGTGTGAGAACGTGTCTCATTAGGATACCACACAAATGTGTGTACACAACATGAGTATTTAAGCATAAGTGTAAAATAAAAATTAAATAAAGCAACAACTCATGTAATTAAAATAAACACAATATCTACTAGTGCTCAACAGCCACCAGTGAGATGTCACCTACTTTAGCCAACACCAAAAGTCTGAATATGAGAGGATCCTTGGCCCATGTACTAGGGTATCCCCTGATGTCAACATTCCTGGTAAACCCTCAGTTTACACCACAAATATGTCACCCAGAACGTCATGGTTCCCAACACCTCATGTATCAAATAAAATAATGATGTCTTGAAGGCACGTCCAAACAAGGCATTGGTTCTTCGAACACCTACTTAAAAGCACTGTCATCTCACACCTGACATCCGGAGGCACATCAATAATTGTCCTCAAATAAAACCATCATCTGTTCATAGTATGATGTATTGATAAATGATGATATCCATTCTCCAAAAATAATCCAGGCTTAGAGCCTTAATATGGAAAGCCTCAACCCGGAACAGATAGCCTCATCACTATAAAATAATGGATCCTCAACTTCCATGTGTATTTATATGGAAAGAACCCCTAACACAATTCCTAATCTTCACTATTTGGGGGATCTACCCACATGAATGGTCAAAACCACCTCAACATCTAATTCAACATGTGTTCACAAGACTCTGATCGGACCTTTGTCCATCACGGGTGAGTGGATGTCACTAAATTAAATACCTAATCCACATCAACACTAAGACCTCATGCCCCTAAAACCATGTCGCTCGCATCTGATTGTCATGTCATCCAATATTTTGGGCCATTCCCAACACCTGATGGCCTCACCACCTCAAACTGGTGTCTGTGATGCCCAATACTATGATCATCATCACTTATATATATATATAATCTAGGCCAAGCTCAACCAGAATACCATGTCGCCTCAATTATGAATGGCCAACACCATCACAACCTTGGGCCAATCCCATCATGACCCCTTGGGTCTCATCTCATGCCATGCATAAAAATCATTTTAAACATATATAAAACAACTCACTTTAATAAACAACTCAATGTAATATGATTTAATTATACAATTTAAATTAATATAACAATTCAATGAAATTGAATTGTTCAATTCCAACCAACCTCATATATATAATTCAATTATATTAAATAAATAAAATCAATAAATTTGAATTTAACAACTTTAATTTAAACAAACAAAATAATTTAAATATAAAAAACCCTTGGCTAAGCTACCTAGGGGTCAACAGCCTCTAACCTGGCCTCGCTAGAGAAAATATGGTATGGGCATGCCCAAAAGTATCCCTTAAGGTCATACCTTCAATTTAACATCAAGAAAAATTGTCTTTCTTAATTACCATAATTCATGCTAAAATCCACATCCCCAAAAAGTCTGCAAAAACATAAAATAAGGTATGAACCATCTATCTTGGACTCATAGACATAGGCACATCCAATATCAAGCTCTAAATCAAAGTGGTTTGGAAGATATCTGATTTTCTATTGAGTTCCCTAAAAACAGGGTAAAAAAATTCAATCATATTTAGTGCTCCATGAGGAGAAATCAAAGAGGATAAGAGGAATGGGTGAGTAGAGCCTTATCGATATGATTCCAACACACTCAATGAAACTAAAATCAGAGCAAAGATAGAGAGATGGGATCAAAAACAAGGGAGGAAGAAAATGGAGCCTCCCACACTACTATATGCAACCAAGGAGGAAAATATGAATAAAGTAGAGAAAAATGGGAGAGTTAAAAACAAAAAATTCACCCCTTAAATAGGTTTCATGGTTATCTCACATGGTTTTCTAAATAGTGTGAAAACCGTGTGGGCTACAGTTCATGGGTACTACCTAAATGGAACTATATGTGTGGCTTGTCGCATGGTTTTATCTAACCATGAACAAACCATCTCTACAACCACTATAAATAAGTAAACACATATGTTCTCACCCCTTTCATGGTTTATTACAAACCATTCTCATTTAAAAAAAGGGGTTTCATGGTTAGCTGGAAGAGGTCGCACAGTTTACCCTAAAATGTGTGCCTAGACCTACAATGAAAAACTAGGCCTTTGGGACTCTGAAGATCCATAACCCTTTCCAAAACACCTGAGGCACTCTCAAATACTCTAAAACTATCCAAAAATAGGATATAAATTAGTCAAAACTCTTGGAATTGAATTTTGATGACCTAAACAAGAAAATGGCATATCCACTATTTCAAAAATTCAAAACAGGAGTGGTTTTTGACCCGATCCAAAAACCCAAGATGTTATAATCTTACCATCTTAACATAACTCATCCCCATGCTATTAAACATAACCTGAAAATGGTACCAAACATACCCATCCTGGTATAAACAAGCCTGGAATACCCTGTTCTGAAGGTTATAGGTCAAATTATCTCAAGGGGGTATCCCCACCTTAGGAGTGACATATCCCAGTCCATCCCAACCAATCCCCAAGTAATAATGATGGTTCATCGACTATAACATGACTAAATTTTCCTCTCCTAACATATCATCACTCCTACACCTCATCAAGTTCTCTTATGTCGTTCCCAACACCCATCCACATTCTGAACCGCATTGGTACCCGCCTCAAGCCCATATCACATATGGCACTAATGAGGTCCCACATCACTATGTATTCTCAAATAAGTCTGGGTGCCTCACACCTCAATCAAGTACCACACCACAATGGTGCCCATATTCCAACACACCTCATGTAATTTCATCTCCTCTATGCCCTAATTCCAATGCACCTCACAATCATGCATCTATTGATGCTCAAATACAAAACTTAGTGTTACTCACCTCATATATATACACCATACACACTTGAGCTGGTTCCAACCTACTAATCAGCATCTGATTATTCCATTGAAATTTCTTGTGCACCTCATGAACTAAAAACAAACATGCCTCCAAAGTCCATGACAAGTTAAGAAAAAAGCAACCATTATATGCCCATGGTGTACCTTTGACTATAGTCATCTCACTAGAATTTTTAGCCCCGAGAAGCTCCACGATGTGCACCTGTACTAAAGATCAACTCCTTGACACCTGACCTGCCTGTGGTGATACATCGTCCACTGGCCACTAAGTACACTATTGTGTACCTCTATCTCTACCATGACCTCTGCATGAAGCTAAACCTCAGCTACCATCACCTGGTATCGATCCTGAACTAATATCAGATCCTTGAGTGTGCCTCAGTCCCTGACTATCAGTTGTCCAAGAAGGCTTCCCACAGAACCTCTCAAGGTTCCCAACCTATCCAAATGCCCAAAACTCCTTGGGAGGATACACACACTATGTCTGGAAATGTCCTAGACCACACCAAAATAAAACAAAAGAAATCTCGATCTCATTAGAATCCAATCTTACACTACTACTAAATTCTAGTCAAGAATGATCGGATACCACTTATAGAATCCCTGACCCAAATATCCACATAAACAGTGCTTTCAGACTAGATTCCACTGGCCTTAGGTGCACCTCCCTGAATGCCAAAGGCAGACAACAAGAATAAAGGGTGTAAATAAGTAAATTGGGGAGGCTATACCCTCAAGGAAAATATATAATACTGGTTCGAGTAATAAATATAACATGATTTGGAAATAAAAGACTCAGAAAACTCAAACCATACTTTCCAATGGTGAAAGCACTATCAATATCAAATAAATAGATTAAGATATTAATAAATAAAAGTAGTGGAAAATAAATTTAACATTCCAAACACACCACTTATAGTAATACTAAACAAGGAATGCATCCAAAATAGGTCGTGCAGTACAATAACAAGTGAATGGGTTTCCAAAGGCCGACCATTGTAGTTATATACATATAAATAAGCATCATGCTGATACAATAAAGGAAAAAAGAAAAGGAAACTCAAAACGTAACTTTATCTAAGGCATGACCCTCAAGGTCCCATGCCAACATCCCATGCAGAGCAACATTATGATCCATCTCCTGAGACTGATCCTTTACCTGAACGCAACAACATAAAGTCTACACACATCTTAAAGGGATTATGTAGGGTGTGAGAATGTGTCTCAGTAGGATACCACTCAAATGTGCTTATCCAACATGAGTGTTTAAGCATATGTGTAAAATAGAAATTAAACAAAGAAACTCCTTATAAAATTAAAATAAACACAATCTCCACTGGTTCTCAATAGCCACCAGGGAGATTTCACATGCTTCATCCAATGCCAGAAGTCTGAATAGAAGAGGATCCTTAGACCATGGCGCAAGGAATCCCCTAATATAAATAGACTAAGTGAAACCTTAGGTTCCACCATAAATATGTCACCTGGAACCTCATGCCTCTTGACACCTTGTGTCTCAAATAATCATCAATGTCTCGAATGCACATCCAAAAAATACATTGGTCCTTCAAACCCCTACTAAAAATAATCATCAGCTCATGCCTAGAATCTAGAGGGATAGTAATATTTGTTCCTATATAAAACAACCTTTGGCTCATAGCATGACGTCCTAAGAAAAAATGATATTTATTCTCCAAAAATAATCTAGGCCCACAGCCTCAATACGAAGAGCCTCATCCCCCAACTGATATCTTAATCGCTATAAACTTAAGTCTCCTCACCTTCCATGTGTATTTTTATGGAAATCACCCCCAAAAAAATTCTTAAGATGCACTACAAGAGGCCTCTTCCCACACGAGTGGTCAAAAACACCTCAATATATGAGTCATCCTGTGTACACATGACTCCAATCAGTGCTTTGGCTATCACTGGTGAGTGGTAGTCACTGAATTAAATACCTAATACACATCAACATCTACACATAATTCCCCTAATATTGTGTCTCTCAAATCATATGGTCATTCCATTTAATATTTTGGTCTCTTCCCAACACCCGATGGCCTCGCCGCCTCAAACCGGCGTCCGTGACACCCAATCTTGTGATCATAATCACTCATATATATATATACATATATATATACATATATGTATATATATAATCTAGGGTAATCCCAACTATACAACCATGTCACATAAATTCTGAATGGCCGACACCATTCCAACATCAGGCCAAGCTCGTCATGACCCCTTGGGTCTCATCTCATTCCATACATCATAATCATTTCAAATATATACCAAACAATTCACTTCAATAAACAACTCAATTTAATATGATTTAATTGTACAATTTAAATCAACATAACAATTCAATGAAATTGAATTGTTCAATTCCAACCGACATCATATATATAATTCACTTTTATTAAATAAAACAATTCAATTAAATTGAATCGGAAAACTTTAATTTAAACAAACAAAACAATTTAAATATAATTAACCCCCGGTTAATCTACCCAGGTTGTTAATGGCCTCTAAAACAACCTCTCTTGAGAAAATATGGTTCGGGAATGCCCAAAAGCATCCCTTATGGTCATAACTTCAATTTAACACCTCGAAATATTGTCTCACTGAATTAACCAAATGCACGCTAAAATCTACAACCCCAAAAAGTCTATGAAAACACAAAGGAAGGTATGAACCACCTAACTTAGACCCATGTACATCGGCACGTCTAATATAAATCTCTAAATCGAAGTGGTTTGTAAGAGATCTAAGTTTCCATCAAACACCATGAAAATAGGGTAAAACAACTCAAATGGATTTATCACTCCATGAGGTAAAAGCAAAGACGATAAGAGGAATGTGTGAGGAGAGGCATACCCCTACACTTCTAATGCACCTGATGGATCTGAAATCAGAGAATGGATGGAGATATGGGGTCAAACCCAATAGATGAATAAAATAGATCCTCCCATGAAACTCTATGTGACCAAGAAAGAGGAAAATAGGAAGAAAATAAAGAAAAGGGGGAGAGGGAAAAAAGAAATTCACCATTTAAAAGGGCTGCATAGTTAGCCTACACGGTTTTACAAACCTTATGCAAACGATGCAGGATATAGTGCATGGGTACTACCTAAGTGGAACTACCTGTGTGTCTTGTCGCAGAGTTTTCTCTAACCATGCACAAACCATGTGGTAACTCTCTAAAACCACTGCATACAAATAATCACAGATGTGTTCCCCCCTACATAGTTTCTCTCAAATAGTTCTCAGTTTAAAAAGGGGGCATACAGAAGTGGCCGCATAGTTTAGTCTAAACCATGCACCTAGACCTACAACCCAAAACTAGGCCTTCAGGCCTCTGATGCTCTCGAAACCTTTCTGAAACACTTGAGGCACTATCAAATCCTCTAAACCTATCAAAAAATAGGATATAAATCTGATGAAACTCTCAAAATTTTATTCTTATGACCAGAAAAGAAAATGGCATAGCCACTATTTTAAAAATTCAAAACAGGAGTAGTTTTCGACCCTATCCAAAAACCCAGGATGTTATAAAATGAATATTTTATTTTTCTTTATTTTTACTCACATCAACATGTAATGATATAAAAATACTTTTGGTTAATTCCATCTCACCCTTTGACTCTAAAATACCCAGTCTCCAACTCTACAACATCCTAAAAATCTCATTGCCTCCTTCCTTTGAACTTCTTGATCTTGAGTGACAACATCATGGCGCATTCTTCATAAAGTTGTAGTTTTTATCCACTCAAAATGTCTTTTGAAATGTATTTCTCCATGGATTAGTTCTTTTATATTGTATAGAACAAAAAAACTAATGTGGAACTTGCATCACACTATATCATATGAAAGGGACTAATATATATTTATTACTAAAACCAAAAAACCCAATTTCAAAAATGGGTTATGGCGTGGTGTATCCAACTCCAACCCCTCATTTCATTTCATACATGAATACCTACACATCAAACATAATTCTCATTTTATACCTCCTTATTTCACATATATATTTTTTAATCTCATTACAGCTTCCTCTATGTAATGGCCATAATCATCTCCTTGTTTAAGCTTACAACTTCACTTCAATGCAGAACGACCACAAATATTATTTAAAATTCTTAGATCCTTATTCCTCACTCCAAAAAACATATAAAAATAACTATAATGACATCATATTTCTAATAGTGATTTCTATATATTCACACCCACATTATAATTACCAAAAATGATTCAATTATTCTTCAAACAATCTCTAAATCCATCTATTCATCTTCTAATGTAGTTTATATTAATACTAAAAACGGTTTACATGAAATACATCCCATATCCAACTTCATATTCCTCTATGTCTCCACATGTCAAAATTTCCATGATTAAAACATTATCTATTTTCCAATAACTTCAACATTGATTTCCATCATCACTTTTTAAAAAATCCAACACACACTAAATTCATTAACAAAAAATTCAACTATACTTCATTATTTATCAATTGGATAATAACAATATTTCCCTTTGTATTTTTTGGAAACTCATATCATAAATATAACACCATAATATTTCCTACTTTTATACCAATGAAATTATTATGGGACCTCTATCTCTATCTTAAATTCATGATATTTCCACTTATCCCACTTTGAAAAAAAAATTCAAAGAGAAACTTAAACCAAAAGTAACAAATGTAGAATTTTTGTAAAACATTTACCTTAAGAGACAACAGAGATTCCATTAAACTCCAAAAAAAATTCCCCCATCCCCTTGCTTTTAAACAACAATTGTATTCTCCCCATTTATCAATGCAATCATTTCCCTATATTTAGAGATATCAGAATCCCCTTTTATAATAAATTTTAAGTAGCCTTTAATTTTGATTTTTATCTTCAATAATTCATAATGATTCTATATTTTACATTCAAGATCAAAAAAATTCATCCAATTTTAGTTATAATCTCAAGGATTTTTAGTGACTGAACTCTCTACTTAAAAAAATCATAAAAAACCTATAATCCTACTTATTTGAAACTCAGTGTGGGAAACAAGAGTTTAAGTAACCAACATCATAATTTTCCATTGTACTAACATACTACCATAAGTTTCAACTATCCATTGTACTTAAATTCTCTCAAGGAACTCCTCGTGTTATCTCAATCACGCTTTCACAAATCCATTAGTGAAAAAACATGAACCTATAAATATGTGAGTCATACCATATTTATTTTCCAAGGATCATCTATAAACACTAATTTTTTAAAATATATTTCTCCATTACTCCACTAGGTGTCTTTCCATGGTTGATGGGGGTAACATATCTAGAAAAAAAATCCCCATGAATCACTATACTCTGTCATTGAATTTAGAATTTATATTCAATTTGAGATTCATCAAAAAATAGCATTTTTTATTTCCTAAAAATACTCAGATAGAATAAAATTTTTGATAAAAAATAAATCAATTAATTTTTTATTATAGCATCTCCATAAAAACTTCTCCTTTTGTCTTCAAGTTTCCTTTGATACCACTTATTATTCTTATGTACTTAAAATTTTAGATTCAATAAGTAATCACCTACACTACTCCAAAACCAATTATAATTTTTAATCATTCCTTGATAGCACTTCCATTTTTCAAAAAAAATCTCTCAATTGATCACATATCCCTCTATGACCTATAACACTTCAATAATAATAATAGAATTTAAATAAATAGATAGGTGAGAACCAATAATTTCTTTAAGTTAGGGAATATTTTTACTAAATATGGACCACTAATTTTCCTTTATCCTTTAATTTTTAATCCATATTTATATTTTAAATTTTTTTAGAAGAGTCTAATTTCTCCTAAAACTCGTTAGTCTTGAACTTTTATTTTTGTCCCAATTTATAAGAATTTTTTCCATTGGTTCTATTTCCATCAAGTACATCTCCACTCATTACTGAATTCTATTTCTTTTTCAAAACCATCATGCTTATTCATTCCTTATTCGTTATCTTTTTCAATCCATGCCTTGCTTTAGAATAATTATTTCATGTGAGTTTTAGTAGCACTTTGATTGTTTTCACCTTTCTAAATCCTCTGTATATCTTTCCAAAAAAAACTTTGATGAATAATATATTTTTAACTCATATTTAATTTTATTTTCATGTTGTGATCTTCTTCGACCAACCAATTAAAACTATTTCTTCAAAGAAAAAATTTTCTATTAGATGAAAGTTAATTTTCTCCACTCATTCCAACTGAATATCTTTTAAATATTCATTAGAGACATGATTGGCATGGAAAGAATTATTTAAATAAAATTTATAAATTTTTTATTTTTATTAGATGTAAAACTTTTAAAAATACCCCTCAAGTTCATATCATTTAATATATTCCAATACATCATAAAAAACCTAGAAATGTGATCATCCATTCCATGATAAAAGAACATGTTTTTATATTTTTTTTCTAAAACTCATTCTATTTTCATTACCAGTTATGGGGAAATTCTTGTATGTGTTTTATTTTCATCCACTATTTTCCATTTTCTTAGGAATCCCATGTTTTTTTTCATTTAAAACTTCACAGGGGCTCCATCATAGCCAATATCTTGTTTTTCCTTTGAATATGGAATTTTTTTCATCACACGTTTATCATGATTATCTTTTGAAATATAATACTTTCTAATAATTTCAATATCACTTTCAAATGTATAATAAAATAAAAAATATAAATCATCTTTTAGAATAAGCTTACCCTTGGAATTTTTTTATTCCACTTGTTTCATAACCAAGATCAAATCCTTTGAAAGTTGATAAATATTTTTTCTTCTTTATTTATCTTTATAATCCACTTATTACTTAATTATATTACCTTTAGAAATTTAATCCTATATTATATAGAAAATCTCATCTGATGTGTTACTTTATTCCTTCATTTTGGTGTTCATCTAAGCAATGGAGTCCATAAAGCTCACCTTCTCATATTTAATCCTTTAATTCTCCTTGACCAATTATTATATGTGGGATACTATCTCATCCTTATTAACCCTAAAATTTTGAACTTCTTTTGAAATAAGGTCCTTTTCCATGGAATTAGATTTAATATTTTATATCCTTGAGGACATATATTACAATTTATTAGATTGGATGTCATTCTTATCTCTTAAATAATTATAAACATTAACCAATATTTGTTTAAAACTTTTCATCTTTTAAATTTCAATTTTCAATCCTCTAATATGATTCTCATGTTCCTAATTTGTAAGAATCTGGTTCTTATTCTTAAGGTATGGGCTTCTTCTTTTCCTCTTTCCTTAAGTGTTTTTGAGAAAACAAGGGAAATGGGAAAAAAATCCCAAATTTTGTGGGTACACATCGTGTACTTTTCCACACGCCGTGTAATTTGGCCATGTGGGATGAGTACATAAGGCGTGTAGGTCTATCGGCAATGAAGGGTGTAAAAACTGACTACACACCGCGTACTTAGTATTTACACGTCGTGTAATCAGTCGGCTATTGAATAATAAGGCGGTGAGAAGTAGCCGCTAGCAGAGCGAAAATACATGACGTGTATTCAAAAATACACGACGTGTACTCATGTCGATAGATGAACAGTGCTGCGGTGGAAAGAAGCCACCATAGGAACAGTTAAACAATGAAAAGTACATGCCGTGTACTTGAGAGTACATGCCGTGTAGTCTGTTTTTTTCACTTAAAATGGGTAGTAGCCTCCTCATTTAGCAGAAGAGGTAGTGGGTTCATTTGGAGCACAAGATAGATGGTCGGACCTTGTAGGATCTCCCGACCGAACACCAGGAACCCGATTCCTACGTCGTCGATCTCCATTGAACCGCACGGGTAAGACTTTCCTTCTCCTTGAGTAGTTTTTACCAATTCTTTCCCAAGGAAAAGTTATTTTAGTTTTAAGGAGTGTAATTTTATCCCAGATCTACATCGTTTTTGGATGATTCGGGAGGCATCATTCATGTATACCGATCAGAGACGATCAAGGTAGGTTTTTTGATGTTTATTTTCAACTGTTGTGTTAAAATTGTGTACTGTTGTGCTACGCACCCGTGGTTGGGGTGTCATATGGATGAGTAATTTGCTGAAAAGATATCTAGAATTGCATAGATAATCTAATGATAAGTTAAACCTATTGTTTGGGATCACTTCTTGGATCTAGGACCACCCCGGGGGTGCGTTCCTCTGTTTAGACATTTGGCCAGGATACCCAAGGGTATGCCATGATTTAGCATGATTTGAGTTTTCTTGAGAGAAACTGTCTATAATTGTTTTCTATGTGTTGGGCTCATCCCGGTTACTTTTTTATCCTGAGGGCAGTGTTTTTTTAGCCTTAGGTCAACTGTTTTGTTTAGCCTGAGGGCAAGTGATTTTTTTAGCCTGAGGTCAAGTTTTTTTTTAGCCTGAGGTCAAGTATTTCATTTAGCCTGAGGGTAATGTTTCATAAGAATGAGGGCAGTTTCTTTCGTGCCTGAATGCATTATCTTGTACGCCTGAGGGCAATATTCGTTATGCTAGAGGGCAATCACCTGAGGGTTTTGATTCTGATTACCTGATGGTAAGTTTTTACATGTCTGAGGACTTGGTTATTTAGAATATTCCCTGTGGTGATTTTCTATGTTTTACCTACAAATCCTAACCACAATCTTGGAGGTGATAAGTAATAATAAAAATGGAAATGATACTGGTAGTGATAGTTATGTTGAGTACTTACTAGTTTACTGCATTTACTTTTGCACACTGCTATTTCACACTTTCACTGACAGTTGGGAACAGGCCTCTGGTGGGTGACTACTGGGATTTATTTCTCACACCCTATTTGGGTCATGTATTTGTCCCAAACAGACTATATTTCTATAGGTGTTGACAGGGGCAAGGTTCCCTATATAGGTAAATGATTGTAGCAGAGGAGTAGGAGATCATGGGACCGAGTTTAGGCTTGCGATGCTGCTGTGTTCTATTTACTCTACTTTGTTTCATTTGGTTGTACCTTGTACTTTGAGTTGTATTGTATTGCAGTGTATTCTGTTCTAGATGATTTCATAGAATAGTGACATGCTGCATCTTTATATATATGACTGGTGGTTCTCTTTTATTTCAATTTTCCATTTCAATTGTATATTTTTCACTGCTTCTATTATTGTATGTTATTTATCTTATCTGTTGTGCTACACTTTGACAAATGAGGTCATAGTTTTCCCACTATCAGACTTAGGCCCTCGCTACTAGTCAGCAGCCTCTGGTGTTTGGGGAAATGCATTTGAGGTCATGTGACCAACCGGGTTTGGGGAACCTGTTGAGTGGCTTCCAGATCCGGGACGTTACATAATTCTTCTTTATTAACTTCAATGCTTTTTATTTTAGTTTGAGATCTTTCTCTTCTAATATGTGGATAGATTTTACCTTTATATTCCTAGATATTTATTCATATTATTTAATTAAACTTCACTCAGGATATCGATCACCTCAGTTAATTATGAAGAATCATTGAATAAACCAATAGATTTATAATAAAATTCATTAACATCTTATCTTTAAGGGTATCTAAGATCTTATAACTAAATATACATGTCACAATAATGTATTCCAACATATAGAATCCATTTATATATTCTATTTATTTTCATAATTTTCCCCTTCACCATGTTACAAAATTATTGTAAGGGAAAAACATCAACAAATAAAATCTAACACTATGAATAAATCATATATAATCATATTAAAACAAATCCAATAAGAAAAAATTTTCTTAGATAACAATTTTTTAGTTCACAAGGGTCTTTAATAATAGATACCTTGATATGGGGGTGAAAAGGGAATAAATCTTGTTCCAATTTAAAACAATTAATCCTTAAACTCTCACCATCCTAAATTATATTTATTGTTAATATGGTTACCCTTAAGATCTTATTTTTATGATGATATGATTTATATTTCACTTATATTTACCTTGATCCAATTTGATCAATGATTACTTATCCTATACACACCGATTTATGTCATGAAAAAAAATAAGTAAAGAATGAACATAATGAACAAGAATTTTACTCAGTTCACCCACACTAGGATAATCCAAGGAGAATAAAAAAATAAATGAACTAATATAACAGAATACATTAAATGCACTGTACGGTAGAGGGTATAGGAAAAGTCACTCCGAGATAAGGATCAATCCCTTTATAATGATTTGTGGATGGTGAACTACCTCCCAAGGGTCACTCCCTCACTCCCCTCTCTATGATCAATGTTTAATAATGTAAAATCTTTATTTCATCTAATACAATATTAATATACAAAATCATTGTTATATTACACCAAGTGTATGAATGTGATCATTTATCTCCACATGTTGATACTTGATAAGTGTGTTTCATGTATACATTTTTTAGTGTTTTAATGTTTATATTTTGTATTTAAATGAATAATCTTACCAATTTAAGAATTATTTGATTTGCTTTATGTTTCATGGTAGGAAATGATGAATTTATGAAAAGGGAACAAAAAGGGGTGAATTTATGGGCTAAAGGACAGTTCGCGATGCGAGCGAAGTGAAGTGACACGACACCAGATTTTCAAAGATAGAGAAGAGCTGTAAAATAGGATAAACACTGATTACACAAAATGTAATGGGATTAAATTTCATGACATGTTAAAAATGAAATTTTCACTGCTAGAAAATTTTGTTTTCCCAACACTTGTATACCAACAGTTTGAATAAACCGTTGGTATACTTAATTTTTCCCAACGGTTTGAAGAAACCATTGGAATAATGGGATGAGAATAACCATTTCCCAACGGTTTACTCAAAATGTTGGGAAAAGTTATATGTATACCAACTATTTTTAAAAACTGTTGGTAAATACACTCTTTCCCAACGGTTTGTTAAAATTATTGGGAAAGTTTCCCACAAATAGCAACACATCCAGAATTCCTCCGTGTGATTGCATCCATAAACCTAATCACTCTTGAAACTCTCTCTTCACCCCAAGGTATCTCTTAAAGCTCTCTCTATAACCAATCAGGTAATTCTTTACTTCTACACTTCTAATATGTAAGTGAAATATCGTGTATCTATTTTGGTTTGTTATCTATTTTGATTTCACCTAAACGAGGTCCACATGGTCTGCTTCTTCCTATATTTCTATTTCTCCTATCATGTTCCATTACCACAAGACCCTTCTGTAAGAGATGATCATGAGAGTGAGGTTTTGTATTATTTAATGTGATGGGGGCCTTGGGTAGAATTTCCTTCTAGTGGGAATCCTTTCCATTTGTATAGTAAGGCATTCTAGTGTGCCATGTGGATAGTGAAAACCCATTTACGGTGTTGAATAATTGTGATTCTGTTTTTTTTTTTGGGTTATGTTATCTCAATTATGAGAGGTATTGGTTGTATAACGAATCTATTTTTATGGTATATTTCATGTATAGTGTAGTATAAATATGATTCATCTATTTCATGTATAATGTGATAACCTGTTTCTTTGATTTGTATTATTTATTTTATTGTCACTATTGATAAATGTAAGATGTTTTCTTAGTGTGGTTTTGTATTGGTAGACTTTTTGTAGTGACACCTCTTCATAAGAAGATATATGGTGACATCCTTAATTTTTTTTATTCATTTAGTACATGGAATGTGTTTGAAAGGGATAATGGTCTGAGTGACTCTTTGGGGTTATATTATTGAGTGAGTTGGGTAAGTTGGAAATTGTTATGTGAGTTCCTTGTGGCCTATAGGGTATGGTTACAACCTAGAGGGGTGTTATGCTAGGATGTGGATGAGGGTGGCTGATGAGATTGGCTATATATCGATTATGTCCTATGGTATTGTGTATAACATTAGGATATTTCTGAGTTATAGGGTATTCCATGGGTGGTATTGTATGGTCAGATGGGATAAGAAAATTGATGATGATTTTCTTATTCAAATTTTACTTAGGAGGGGGTGTGGGTTTTCCAGGGAGGGGGGGAGTTGTCCACCCCCACCTCCCATTGGACAACCCTCTGGACACCACCCCACCCACTAGACACCCCCCACCCACTAGACACCCCCCACCCCCTAGACACCTCCACCCCCTTGGACAGGCCCTTGACACCACCCCACCCCCTTGGATATCCCCCACCCCCCTAGATAGCCCCCCTGGACACCACACCACCACATCCCCCTGGACAACCCCCACCCCTTGGACACCCCCCCCCCCCCCCGAGCACCACCCCACCCCCTGGACAGCCCTCCCACCCCCTGGACAGCCCCTCTAGACACCCCGTCTCCCCTGGACACCCCCCCTGGACAGCCCCACCCCCATGGACAACCCCCCCCCCCCCAGACACCACCCCACCCCTTGGACACCCCCACCCCCTTGAACATCCCCCTAGACACCACCCAGCCCCTAGACAGCCCTCCCACCCCCTTGAACATCCCCCCTAGACACCACCCCACCCCCTTGGATAACTCTCACCCCCTAGATCTAGTTATAAGGATATCCTTCTATTCTCATCCTTTCTCTATTGATTTCACTATCTAGAAAGATCACTGTCATTATTCCCTATTTCTAGGGATTTTGTAAAATTTTATGATTCACACTATTTGATATTGAATAAATGACTAATACTTGATTGGTAGATGTATGTGAGTATATAGAATATGGTTTATAAACTGTCCCTTAAAATTATCACTGTTTTTTGTTCTTTATGGTGTTTATTATCATTGACATACTTTATTATTAATCTCAAATTTAAAAATAAATGTTTTTGTCTATACTTTATGAAATTAAACCTCTTTACGATCCATAAACAACTTATTAGTGTAGAAGCCTAAACTTTATCCACCCATGGGGTACGCTTGACTTGGGAAACTAATTGGGTAATGAAAGGTATGACCATAGGGGTTCCAAGAATAAGTTATTGAACATGATTGAATGATTTGGGATGCCTATAACACATAATGGGACCTGAGGCATGTGCCTCTTATATGAGACCTATTGAAAATGAATATAAATAAATTTTAATTTAATTTTTGAGTACTTGTTCTTTGATTAACGATTTGGAATTCGTTGAATAAACCAACCAAGGATTCATGTTAAAAGCATATATTTCAATTCCCTTTAGAAACCCCCTTGGATTCATGATGATTTGGTTTAGAATACCTTGGGGAAATCTACCTTGTATTCATAGTGATTATGATTTTGGAAGCCTTGGGGAAGTCCCCATTGGATTCTAAACTATAGGCCTCTCTCTTTACATAGTTTGGGAACTCCTTCCTCCCAATAAATCCATATGAAGTCAATAAATGTTTTAGTTATACACTCCAAATCTGTAAGGATTAACTAAGTTGTAAGGTTTTTCATCTATTATTCTTTGTTTCTATTTTGATTTGACCTAAACCAAGTGGTGAAGTGCATGGCATGACATACCCAATAAGTGTAGTTTGATTTTTTTTTTCTATTTTCGTTTTACAATTCAAGTGTCATGATTATATGAATAAACTTGATTTGAAGCCTTCATAGCCACTCCTTTTATGTAGTTAGTGAATCTTATCGACTAATGGAGGTCCTAGTGAGATGTATCCTCACTCAAAGATGGTAAATGGTTTGTTTATTCATATTTTCTTGAGGTGGGTAATGGATATAAGGATGATCCATGTGAAGGGATTGGGTGTGGTTGGGGTAGTGGGGTAGGTGGTTTTTCTTTTTTTTTAATGGGGTGATATGGTACTTTCTGTGGACTTTAGTTTGGGTGTTATGAAATGTACTAACTTTTCACAATATTTCCATTTTTTAGCATCAATAACTTATAAAATGTACTAACTTTTTGGGTTACACATTAGTTATCCTTTTCTATATACTTCCATATTTTTTTTCAAATGCAGGAAATGAAACCAATTGAAGAGAGGCGATGAAAGTAGATTATGGACAACCATCATCACATGACTGAGCTAGCAATTCCACCACTAGTACCTGCAGTGAGTATTTTATTTAAAATATATTTATTTAAATAATATATAATGTCATGTGATTAAATTTTTAAAAAAAAAAATCAGGATCCATCTATTAGGTGACAGTTATTCGATGATCAGCCTAGTAGTGGTCCCAGTACTCGGGGTGTTCATACGAGGGGGGTCATACGGGAGCTAAACGATCTGGTCAGCGTACCCGATTAGACCCTGCCGCTCCCACATTCAGATCCTAGTGTTCCATTAGGGACACATGGGATATTTAGGCCTCTTGTGTTTTCACCACCCTTTACATCTGAGCCTCCTCACCCATCTGTACCACATTCGATGATGATTCCAACTCCTCATCTAGCATTTTTTCAGCCATCCCTATCATCTTCTTTTACTTCTTCTTCTTTCACTTTGGGATTTTATATTCCATCTTCTTCAACTCCTGCTCCACCAGAGTCTGTCCCTATGAAGCATACATTGGGACCCACTCCATCTGTACAGGTTCTTCCTTCAGTTTCTATGGATTAAGCATCACCCATTGATCATACTACCGCATGTATACTTATACAATCCTAAATAATTGTTACACCATTATTTATTTTCATTATAACATGTATTGATAAAATATTTGTTTTTATTTTATAACAGATACATCTATTGATAATAGGAGGGGGCGGGGGAGTACACGCATGTGTACGGTGTGGAACTATCGCATGTAGTTGATGGTGGACTATAATGAAGATAGTCAGATGATTGAAAAATTAGGGCAGCAATGTTGGAGTTTTTTGGCGATGCTCGCCAAATACTCCAACATCATTCCTGTCAGCCCGCTCTCATGGAGATAGCTGCCAAATGAATTCAAGGATAAATCTTGGGCAGAGATATGGGTAAAAAAATCTATTGTATTTAATGCAATATATTAATTTTTGTATTTATATGAATTAGTATTTTGGTGTCAACTACGGTTTAATTTCCTAGATGGTGGGGATGCACGACCAGCACGTCTAAAGGATTTAAGTGAGATTTGGAGAGATTATAAGCATGAGTTGTACATTGGATGGCATTCTAGAGTGAGCACAGAGTTATAGGTGGTCCCTGTCGTGGATGATTTTCCATTAGAATAGTACCGACAGAATATTACTCATTGGACGAATAGCCAATTTACAGTATTAATCAAATTAGAGGTATTTAAATGAAATTTTTCATATTTTTCGTTAATATTAATTATTGAATTTTATTTTGGATCCATCTGGAAGAAATAAAAAACATTGATGCTAATAAATATGTCCACACATTGGGACGTACTATGATTTTAGATCATGGGAGACAGCAGGTATGATATTTTATAATCTTTCTTTATGACTTTCACTTTCTATTTCTTCCTCCATAATTTATTTTATTGCTAAATTTGTTATATAATTTTAGTTATGAAATTACTATTTTTTTGGCATCCTATTTTTAATTATGGTTTTCTACATTCAATGTCATTTTAGAGGCATAAATTGAATATATAAGGATGTGTGCCTCGAGCAAAACTATTTTGCTCGAGTAGAAGGAAGAAAGGTGGAAGTGAGGTTAATGAACCGACTAAGCAACAGATTGTAAGATTTACTTTGTATATTTAAAATTTTAATCTATATTTTGTAACTTAATAATCTATTTATATTTGTAACAGGATACTTTTGAGGCCCTTGATTCCCAGGAACCTAACAAGTTTGGGCCAAATGATCACTTACATCAGGTGTTGGGAGATGAGCACCCTGGTAGAGTACGCTGCCGACCTGGGAAGATTATAGTTCCGACGAGGTATTGGCCCTCATCAGGTATGAGTTGTAGTGCCACCGAGTTGCAGAAGGTTAAGGCACAGGTAGAACAGGCTGAAAAAAGGGCCATAGAGATGGCAGAACAGTCCGCTAGGGAAAACACTGCATTTATGAAACTGATGGAAGTTTTATGTCCAAAAATTACACCAGAGGCCAGCACTACTTATGATGAATATATGTCATCTATGTATCTATATATGGTGCACCAGGTGGTAGTTCTAGTGGTGGTCGATATAATGGTGAGGAGGAGGTCGGGGTGGAGGAGGAGGAGGGCGAGGAGGAGGTCGAGGCGAAGGAGGAGGGTGAGGAGGAGGCCGAGGTGGAGGATGAGGGCGATGAGGAGGCCAAGACTGAGTAATAGGGCAAGGAGGAGGGTGGGGATGATAATGGGGATGAATATGAGGATGAGGGTGAGGGTGATGATGGTGGTGATGAGGGACAGATTGATCCGTTACATTTTTGACTGATATTACCGACGTTTGATGTTTATTGATTTGATGTGCCTGAATATATGTGTGATTAGGTAGGACACATAATCTTCATTTTTTATCTATAAATAATAAAACTTGACTTGATGATTTTTTGTTATCGATTCACCACTCCCCTAGATATCCCCCACCCCCTAGACACCCCCACCCCCTGGACAACTCGTACCTCCTAGACAGCCCCGCCACCCCTGTGGACATCCCGCCCACCCCCACGGATAGCACCCCCCCCCCACCCACCCACCCACCCTCCTCCCTGGACCCCAGACAGCCCCCCAAACATCCCCCCACCTTCCTCCTTGAACCTCAGACAGCCCCCTAGACAACCCCCCAGACACCCCCCCCCCCCCCCCACCCTCTTCCCTGGACCCTAGACAGCCCCCCAGACAACCCCCCGGACTGCCCCCCACCCTCCTCCCTGGACCCCCTACATCCCCCCAGATAGCCCCCCCACCCACCCACCCTCCTCCCTGGACCCCGGAAAACCCCTCGGACAGCCCCCCGGACAACCCCTCGGATAGCCCCCCCCCCCCCCCCACCCTCCTCCCTAGACCCTAGATATCCCCCTGGACAAGGATAAATGGGTCATTTATGACATGTACGAGTCAACCCCGCCTCAATCTAAGGCACGGTGTGGACAGTACCACTGAAAGTGTCCCACTTTTATTTGAAATGGACAACATTTTAAGTGAAAACAACAACTAGCATATGGAAAACCAACCAAACACATTCAGATTATATTAAAACTTTAGGAAAACTATCCATGGTTCATTTTTGACGTGTAAGAGTCAACCCCGCCTCAATCTGAGGCACGGTCTGGTCGGTACCACTCAACTTGTCTCACTTTTATTTGAAATGGACAAGGTTTTAAGTGAAAACAACAACTTGCATATGGAAAACTAACCAAATGCATTATTATTCTGTTGATAATTTAGTAAAACTATTAATGGGTCATTTTTGATGTGTACGAGTCAACCTCGCCTCAATCAGAGGCATGGTGTGGCTGGTACCACTCAAAGTGTCTCACTTTTATTTGAAATGGGAAACATTTTAAGTGAAAACAACAACTGGCATACGGAAAACTGACTAAACACGTTTTAATTCTATTGATAATTTATTAAAACGATCCATGGGTCATTTGTGACATGTACAAGTCAACCTCGCCTCAATCCAAGGCACGGTGTGGCTGGTACCACTCAAACTGTCTCACTTTTATTTGAAATGGACAGGATTTTAAGTGAAAACAACAACTTGCATACGGAAAACTGACAAAACACATTCTTATTCTATTTATACTTTATTAAAAATATCCATGGGTAATTTTTGACATGTAAAAGTCAACCCTGCTTCAATCCGAGGCACGGTGTGGCTGGTACCACTCAAGCTGTCTCACTTTTATTTGAAATGGACAGGATTTTAAGTAAAAACAACAACTTGCATACGTAAAACTGAACAAACACTTTATTATTGTATTTATAATTTAGTAAAACAATCCATGGGTCATTTTTGATAGGTATGAGTCAACCCCTCCTCAATCCAAGGCATGGTGTGGCCGGTATCACTCAAAGTGTCTCTCTTTTGTGTAAAATGGACACTGTTTTAAGTAAAAACAACAGACATACGGAAAACTAATCAAACATATTTTGATTTTTTTTAAACTTTAGAATAAGTATCCATGGTTCATTTGTGACATGTAAGAGTAAGTCCTACCTCAGTCTGAGGCACAGTGTGGCTGGTACCACTCAAAGTTTCTCACCTTTATTTGAAATGGACAACATTTTAAGTAAAAACAACAACTGACATACAGAAAGCTAACCAAACACATTCATATTGTGTTTATACTTTAGTAAAATGATCCATGGGTCATATGTGATGTGTAAAAGTCAACCTTTTCTCAATTCGAGGCACGTTGTGGCCGGTATCACTTGAAGTTTGTTTCTCTTGTTTAAAATGGACACCCTTTTAAGTAAAAAAACCAGCATATGGAAAACTGACCAATCATATTCGGATTGTGTTGATAATTTATAAAAATTATCCATGGTTCATTTTTGATTTTTATGAGTCAACCCCGGCTCAATCCGAGGCATAGTGTGTCTGGTACCACTCAAAGTGTCTCACTTTTATTTGAAATGGACAACATTTTAAATGAAAACAACAACTGGCATACAGAAAACTGACCAAACGAATTCAGATTCTATTAATACTTTAGTAAAACAATCCATGGGTCATTTTTTACGTTTATGATTCAATACCTTCTCAATCCAAGGCACGGTGTGGCCGGTACCACTCAAACTGTCTCACTTTTATTTGAAATGGACATGATTTTAAGTGAAAACAACAACTTGTATAAGGAAAACTTACCAAACACATTAAAATTCTATTGATAATTTAGGAAAATTATCCATGGGTCATTTTTGATGTGTACAAGTCAACCCCACCTAAATCCAAGGCATGGTGTGGCTGGTACCACTCAAACTGTCTCACTTTTATTTGAAATGGACAGGATTTTAAGTGAAAAAAAGAACTTGCATAAGGAAAACTGACCAAACACTTTCTGATTATATTGATACTTTAGTACAATGATCCATGGGTCATTTTTTACATGTAAGAGTCAACCTTGCCTCAATCTGAGGCATGGTGTGGCCAGTATCACTCAAATTCTCTCTCTTTTGTTTAAAATGGACATTGTTTTAAGTAAAAACAACAAACATTCAAAAAACCAACCAAAAGTACTCTGATTGTGTTGATACTTTAGCACAAGGATCCATGGGTCATTTTTGACGTGTATCAGTCAACCCTGCCTCAATATAAGGCATGGTGTGTCTGTTACCACACAAAGTGTCTCACTTTTATTTGAAATGGACAATATTTTAAGTGAAAACAACAACTGGCATACGGAAAACTGACCAAACGCATTCGGATTTTGTTGATACTTTATGAAAATAGTCTATGGGTCATTTTTGATGTGTATGAGTCAACCCTGCCTCAATCCGAGTCATGTTTTGGCCAATACCACTCAAACTATCTCACTTTTATTTGAAATGGATAGGATTTTAAGTGAAAACAACAACTTGCATACGAAAAACCGACCAAACGTATTTGGATTATGTTGATAATTTAGCACAAGAATCCATGGTCCAACCTCACACAATCCACTTCTCATGTGAAGAACTCCTACCCCTATTCTAAAACACATGACATTTAATACGTCAATCCCATCCTCAAACAGTGGGTTCTAGGACCAAACCAAAGTCCCTTTGGGAACCCAATACCAAAGACACAATTGAATATTCATACCCACTACCCAATATGGGGATTCATCTCACATCACACCTAGGAGACCAAATTACAATTATCCACATACCCCTTTATTCGAATTGAAAATTATATGAAAAACATGTAGGCTATTCTGGTAACCCATCTCATATGTCGAGATTGGCCAATGTTTCCCACTAACACATCAGGAACAATTTATACATGGATACATATTCATTAGAGGAAAATAAACATTCCATGTGCTTCCTATAACTCATCCTAGGTCTAAGAAGATGACCACTACCATTGTCTATCTTATGGGTATCATGATCCTTGTCCACTCTACCCAAGTTTTTCTGTTGGTTTTATGATATTCAACCCAAGACCATGAGTAAACAACCATGTGCTTCCTATAACATGTAGGCCTTTTCTATTGTGTGTATTGGTGTTGTGGTTTGAGTGAGGAGTGAATTATAAATTTTGAATATCGTTATGGGTGTTATTTCTTTTCAATTCTAAATTTCTAAATTCTGGATGTATTGGATTCTGGCTGTATTGGTGATGAATGAATTATAAATTTTGAATACTATTATGTGTATTGGATTCTGGATGTATTGGATTTTAATTTTGTATTGGTGTTATGGGTGTTATTTCATTTCAATTCTGGATGTATTGGATTCCGGATTTTTCTCTTATGTTGTGATTTGAGTGAGGAATGAATTTTAAATTTCTAAATTTTTAAATTCTGGATGAATTTTAAACATCCCATGTAGGATTTTGGATTCTAGATGTATGTGTTCTTGCTGGTCATGGAGAGTTGCGGGTTGGAGGTGGCTGCTGGCTGCTGTGGAGCTACAGTATATGTATACCAACGGTTTTCTAAACTTTTGGTATAGACCTATACCAATGATTTTCATAACCATTGGTATAGCCTTTTGATGTATATTATACCAACAGTTTTGTTATAACCATTGTTATAAACTTTATATTGTACACTATATACGAATGGTTTTAAACCGTTGGTATAAGTGTAACATATACCAACGGTTTGTGAAATTGTTGGTATATAGCTTACTTTAACACATATACCAACGGTTTACACAGAACCGTTGGTATAAGCCTATACCAATGGATTACTTGGCCACGGTTTGGGAAACTGTTAGTATATAATATACCAACGGTTTCCCAACCTTTACCAATAGTTCTGAACTGTTGGTAAAGGGTAAAATTCTAGTAGTGTGTAGTGTTGGACAAGTAGTGATGATGGTACACACTATGAAATTTTGTTACACATCGTGAGTATCTATTTCACATCATGAAGTGAGTCAAAGAGTCAAATCAGTGTATGATATTCGTATGACATGGAGGCAAACACATATCTGAATTACACGACGTGAAACTCACTTACACACCATGTAATGGTTGAAACATAGAAAATAATTAAAGATGTAGTGGCCATAGGTTTTGATGGGATTGGCTATAAAAGGAGACCTCCAGCCTCTCTTAGAATACACTCTAGACTATAGGGAGCAAATGCGACACCAATGGGTTACCACCAGATGATGGAGTGATGATTCGAATCCCAGCCTCACCGCAAACCTTTGTTGCCTTTCTTCTTCGGGTACCGATGATGGTCTTTCTCATCATGCCTAGCATGAGCGAGTAGTCCACTTAGTGTCGAGTGATGGGATTGTAGGGGGATGTGTGATAAGGGATTATTTTCTTTTATTATTCATGTTTTGGATTTCTACAACTCATTTTATTAATTCCAAATATCTTTATTTTGAAATTGCATGACCATTTCTAGTGAATTAAGTAGTTCCATTTCATTGCATTAATTAATTTCCTTAGTTTGTGTATTCCCATTATGCAATCTAGGTCAGTTGTGTTTAAACAATGTCTTAGGTCAACTAGTTCTGTATTTTCACTAAGTAGATGACCATTCCAAAGGTGAAATTATAGGATTAGCACGGGATACCAAGACCAAGGATCCCTGCTGACCCAATTCTAACACCAAACCTAAATAATTCAATAACAAATTGAATCCCTATCACATGAACCCGAAATCACTGAACATAGAATGGATCTACCCTGATATCAAACCCAATCATTTCTTTTTTTCTCATACTTTCAAAAAAATAAAAAAAATCTTAGTTTATTTAATTAATTTAAAATATACAGATTATCCATGTGGGTTTGACATTCATACTTGTTATATACAACATATTTAGTTAGGTTTTTAGAGTTAATATAAATTACTAAATTTGGTTAGCCTTGTAAGAATTAACGATGCCCTGTGTGCTTTCACTCCTTCTTCACAAGCATATTTTTAATACCACCATTGAAATAGATCCTTCTTAAATAAGTAAATTTTAAAAAGTCTTCATTAAACACCTTATTCTTTTGGAATGATCTATTATGAGTGATGAAACTTTCTTATTCACCACGATATTTATATAATTCTCTCTTTTATTCCCTCTTTTATACTACATGAATCACCACATAATTATAGGGAATATATATCTCCATAATTTCTTCTTCTATAATATTCTTTTCTCTATTCAAGATAAATTCTCCTTCTTACCCTCATTTTAGATATTCAATTTTTTATGAGTATTATGGACCTATCTATCCATCTCATAGAATAAAGGGTTAGGACTACTCTAATTCATTTAGCCACAAGTCATCTTCTTAATGATCTTGAAATACCACAAATATTCCATTCTCTAATGTTTAAAAATCATAGTTAAATATCTATTTTTCCTTCCACATATCCTTTATTAATTTCTATAAAATATCGAGTCAAATAGTAATTTCATTCCAATTAATATCCATGAATTTCCATAATTGACCAAATATGGATCCATAAAATATGAATCTATATTTTCTGTTTTATCTTCCACCAAGTCAAATTCTCAATAATAATTAATGATTTGTGATAGTCATAGTCAAATTACATAAAATTTCACTCATTATTAATGTAAAATCTTTACTCAATATTATCTTTAAACTTATTCAATTGATCACCAAACTTTTGTCTAAAATATTCCATAATTATCTCTAAGTCAAAGCATCTTGAGTTTCCCATTAATTATACATAAAAAATCCCACAAATAATGCTCCAAGATTATTATAAGTGTTCCATATGAAATAATATGGTCAAATGTGTCCATAAAATTCAAGTAAAACTTTCAAAACTGAGCCATGTATTCTATATTTAAATTTAAAAATGGACCTTTTATTTTTATAGATTTATACTCACCACATCATGTATAGATATCAAAACACATGCGGTGAAGTCTACCTCAACCTTTGTATCTAAAATTCCAAGTCCTCAAATCTATAACATCCTAAAGATCAAATCATTTTCATCCTTTGAACTTATATATCTTGAGAGAAAATGGAATGGTTCACTCCTCACAAAGGCATAGTCCCAATCCTCTCAAAACATATTTTGAAATGGATTTCTCCATAACTTAGTTCTCATTTTAAACATAGACCAAAAAACCTAGTGAGCAACACACATTCCACTATGGTATATGAAATGTCTTGATACTTATTTCCTACTCAAACCAGAAAACTTGATTTCTAAAAAAATTTGTATGATGGGGTGACCAAATCTAGATCCCCACTTCATATATTCTTATATGAATACCTCCACAATATTCACAATTCTCATTTTAGGCCTCCATATTTCTCATGTGGGTTTTTTAATCCTGATGTTACTTCTTTTATAGTATAGTCATAATCATCTCCTCATTTCACCTTCCACTTTCACTTGAATACACAACAACCACCACCCTTACCTAAAATGACCAAATATCAATTTTGTATCTATAAATATTACTAAAATTACCATAATTACATCTTATTTCAAATAGATATTCCTCCAGATTTAGTTTCACATATAATTTACCAAAATTGATTCAATTGTTCTTCAAGAAAGATTTAACTCCATCACTTCATCTTCTAATGTGATGAATCAATTCCAAATATGTTTTCCAAGAATAAAAACCCATATCTAACTTCAACTTCCGTTGTCTCCACATGTCAATATCTCCATGGTTGAAACATTCTTCATTTTTCAATAACTATCACATCAATTTTCAATTTTGATTGTTAAAAAATCTAACACATAATTATTTAATTAACAAAAAATCAATCACAACTTCATCAATTCTAAATTGGACTCTAAAAATATGAAAAACACAAAGGAATACACAATACAAAACATATACTCTTCCTAAAACGGGATGTAAACTGTTGGGAATAGCTATACATGTAATCACATCACCCCTCCATGTGGGGATAACCTAAAAATCGGGCCCATAAGGAAGAACATAGTGTGTGGGACCAATAGTTTAATCGATCATATATATTATAGATAATAATTCACATCTACCAATAACATGGGGTGTCCCTTATCCTACATTATGTGTGTGTCTAGGTCGATAGTGGGGCATGTAATCTTGTAAAAACTAAGTTGTGTGGTCAATCCATACATTATGTGTGTCATGAAAGTATACATTTTTTGATGTTTAATTATATAGATAAACACTAGACTCTAACCAAATATATGAAATGTAATGATCTATGAAGTCACTCAGTATGTGATATTTAAATTTTCCATGTAAACCCTAGCTATAAACTGAAACCAAACACAGGGTGTTCTCTAAGACTACACACCATGTAATTTATTTTTCTCCTAACCTAAAATCTTTTTTAATTTCTCCATTATCACCACCATTCATTCCCTATATCATGCCTAGACTCCACCACCACACCTTCAATAACCAAAAATACCATCTCTCATTGCCTCTATTTCCATTGATATGAGTTATCATACCTAATGATTACTCCTATAAAACTCAATTTTGAGGAATCACCTAAGGTCTTCATCCACACACTAAATTTACCTTCTTTATCACAACCTCACAAAATTAATTTGTCCCTAGAACATTTAAAACCAACCTATTTTTCTGAGCATCACTTGTTGAATTGTGTCCATTGAGAATTTCAGAGGTGAAAGAAAATAGTGGTTGGTGCGATTACAACCACCTAAGGCTATGTTTGTAGTACATTAGAAAATGAATGTATAAAATCTTGAATTCATAACATTGATCATGGAAAGGATAATAGGTTTACTAAATTGTAATAGTAATGGAAAATCCATAAATAAAAATCATCAATTTACCCATGAAAAATTAAGAGCTAAAGATAATCAAAGAACATTTCCTGATGATTCATGAAATATCGAATAATTTCAACTATAGTAATTCTAAAATAAATCACATAAATATAAATATAAATAAAGATAAAATATTCATATTGTGACGGTGGAAACTAATGCTCAAGACTTTATTATGAATTCACCTTCTTATGGAATGTGTTGATGAATCCTCAAAGATCTAAGATCACAATATTCATCTTAGTTTTAGGATTTTTTCTAATGGATAATATCTCATTTAGAGAGTTTAGTGAGCTATTTATAAGCTCTAACTAGGTCAATTGTGTGATTAAAATAAATCATCGATACAATTCATCCCATGGATCGAGACCCAAACATAATGATTATAGCTCTATAAGGTGAAACCACTATTTATGAACACAAAAATGGTGTTAAAATTTCCATTCAGGACTCAATTTATCGGATATTAATTATTTTCATCATTCATGTGTGCATTCTAAAAATAATATTTTATTAGGATATTAAGTATTTTTCTAAGGGATTTTGATCCCTTAAGAACAAACCAACCATTCGAACGATTGAATATATATATATTATTAAAAATATTCAAAATTATTATGAGAAAAATTGGGTTATTTCATTAGAAATTCATGTCTTTCACCCGATTCCAACAAATTATCCCAAAGAAAATATGTTCTTATTTAATCAATTCACATAGAATACATCCTAGAATTGTTTTTATCATACCATTATGCCTCTTAAATTTTATGATTTTAACCCCAATTATCTAAAAGGTTTGGTCGTTTTTTGCGCGCACAAGTCCTTTCAATATAGGTTCATACAAATAAAAATATTCCCTTTTAGACTTCATGAGTCATATTACTCCTGAGTCTCTTATCCATACATCATAAAAGTTTTTTCTACCTCTAGAAACTAGTATTTATTCACTAACTAGTATGAATATATTTATAGAGGTACTTGCCACATTTTATTGATAATTATTTCCACCACAATTTTAATTCCAATAGTACTTCTTGATGTTCCCCTTCTTGACATAATTATAACATGTGACATTATTCTTCTTTCTCATTGATTTGGACCTACCATGATTTTGGCTCCCACTAGAACCACACTTCATCATGATTCTTATCTATATTTACTAATCACTGTCCTTTTCTCAAAAATTCTTGACAAGGCCTCATCTTGTAATGCTAAATAGATATTAAAAATAGCATTATCATTCATATAATCCCATTTATCCTTCATCAAACTTACAATTTTTTAATAATTACCGATAGGCAATTATATTTTCACAAAACCATTTGCATCATTATATTCTATAATGGAACATTATTCCTATTGAAATTTTCAAGGATTTAACCACCATTTGGAAACATTATCAGTCTAGAACCTCCTCTATTTCACAATGGTGTATCAAATAGTCTGAATAATTTTTTTGATATAAAAAATCAATCGAAGCTGTAATCACAAACTACACACTAAATTATGAGAATTATTAATACCTAAAAAGGTGAAAAAAATTGTCCAGATTCTTTTTATGACACCACAAAAATGTAATCAATACTCAATGCATGACATAATTTTGTTTTCACTAGATCAATTTTTGATATATTTAAATTTTTAAATAGTGTATAATTTATTTAAGCATGGATGAAGTCAAATTTTAGATACAATTATGATGACGAGAGTACCATAGTATAATAAATATGAGAAAATTATAACAATTTGTGCATGAATTGTGAAGTTAAAGAATATTTTTATAGATATTATAAAAAAAACTAGTCATATTATATTATCGATCTATATCATAAGACTATATTTTCATATGATTCATATCATAGGGGATGATTTGGATATGCCATTAAGTGTTGGAAAAATTCTATCATGGTGATATTTTAATGTTTTTGGGTAGATTTGTTTTATTAAAAAAAGAATTTTTTAAAAAGTGGGTTGACAATGTTCCAATTTGTTTATTGAAAATTTGGGATTTAAAAGGTAGTTTTTTATGCACTATAAGGAATTTAGGAAATTTCATATAAAATTAGAGGAAGGAAGGTTGTGAAAGATGTTTTTCACTAAGGAGAATATTTGTGATTATAACTTAGGTCACTTCATGGGAGTTACATGATATATTTTTTGAATGATATTGGCATGATGGTGAACTATGAATGTGGTGTAGGTCATTTGTGAAGTTGAGGCATAAGTAGTTTATAAACTGTGAATGGGGACTTTATATGAGTTCGTGATGGAGTTGAGTGAGAAAATTTTTTACAAAATAAAAAATATCACATATGAGCTATATGAGACCATGAAGGACTTGTGAGTAAGAATTTTTTTTTAATGAATTTATTCATGAAGGAAAGATGGAAATACCATGTGAATTCAAAATAATTTTATGTGATGGACTCATCCTTTTTTATGTCACAAAATTAATCTAGTACAAAAAGGGTGGAATATAAATTTTGTGATTATATTATTTTTTAGAGTTATCTACTATATAAAATCCCCTAATTAATTTTTTAAAAAAAGAGAAAAAAAATAGAAAAGAGAAGACTAAAAGGAGGTTTAAGTTACTCTGAGGGAACTCTATAAAGAATCTCTATGGAAAATAGTTCATGAAGGATAACATTTCACAATAGAAAAGAGTTTATGAATCAAGGGAATTCTCAAATCAAGGTAGTTCCTGGTGAATTTTCGTGAATTAAAGTTCATTAAGGTGGAAATTAATAGAGTGAAAAGAAGAAGTATGTGAAGGGAAGTCTGCATAGAGATGGTTCTCAAAGGTGGAATTTCCTAAATTGAAAATGGATGGTGCATAAAGGATAATTTACATAAGATATAGTTTCTGAAGAAATTACATGTAATTAATATTTTCATGGTAAAGAGTATTTTATCTCAATGTTGAAAAAAGAGCTCCATGTCACACCTATATCTATGTGAAACAACTTAAAGCTTATAAAAATCATCTAAATTTTATTCTAGAGGAGCAATGAGCTCTTTCCAGTCGAGAGATTAGTGATTTCTCAAAAGTGTGAATAATTTTAAACTAATGGAATAGTAAGTCTACTCCAAACATTGTAACAATAGTGAACTTTTGTGATTCTGGTACATCAGTTCTATATCATTGTATTCTCCTCATATTATCCTAGTTTGGGTGAACCAAGTAAAATTATTGTGTCACTTGCAATATTTTCATTTCATTATGTATTTCTATGAGATAGTGAGAGGGGGTATTTTTTGTTTAATGATAAAAAAATAACACAAATGGAAATTATTTTAATATATCATGCCCCGATTTACTCTCTCTATCCCCAACCCACCTCATGGTATTTAACATACTGGGAAAAATAATTAAAATAAAATTAAAAGCTTAAATATTGTGAAGTTTTGTGAGTTTAATCCATGTTAGTAGTAAATCACAAAAGAATATTGATGTTCGATGGAAATAACTTTCATCTTTGGAAAAATTAGATGAATCACTAATTATGATATTTATTCATGGTTGTTTATATATCTTACATTCATGGTATTTTTATCACTAAGAAGAGGATACTTATTGGAAGGGGATCATAAATAATTGGATGTTAACATAAAAGGAATCAATTCTTTAGGTGGGGTTATCAAACACTCTACACAAAGGTAATGTCATGTAAATACACTCATTCCATTTGGAAAAAACTAATTAACATCTTTAATAGGTGACTCAAAAGTGTGAAAATATAAACTTTAGGTTTTATGGGATAAGTATGAGGACTTGAGGATGTACATGAATGAATCTGTTAATGCATTCTTTGATTAGGTAAATGTAATTATTAAGGATATGCATGGTCATGGAGAAACCCTCGATGATGTAAATATTTTCAAGTGCATCCTAATAAAGGTTCCACCCTATTTTAATCCATAACTCTTAATTATTTAGGATAAATATCCAAATAATCTAACATTGAAAAGTATATGCAGTACTCATATTGAATATGAAATGAGAAACAATGATAACATGTTCCTGGAAAAGGGGGACTCTAAGGAGGTGTAATTCAAGTCTTTGAAGAATATCACTATAGAGTGTGATCAAGAAGAATATTATGTTGATAAATTCATGTGATTAATTTACTAGAATCTAGAAAGGTGGAAAGTAAAGTTTAAAGGGAATTTTTTACACATGTTCTTTTGATGTTGAAAGGTTGAGAGCCTTATAGAAAATTTTCCCAATAAGTTTCAAAATGATAATGGAGATGATGAAGTTCCCAAGATGAAATCTTTAACTAACATGATGTTTGATGTGGTTATTAAGAAAAAAAATCTTCAATAAGAATAACAAGATTTCACATGAGGACAATAGATCAATATAGATAGAATTTGAATAAATTTAGGACTATAAATACATAAAATAAATAGTTATTATAGCTATTGTATACAATTTACAAGCTAATGAATACAACAATGATGATGAAGATGAAGTAGAAGGAAGTGTTGATATCTAAGTATATTTAGAAGATTATATTTAGGATAAAAATATTTTTTGATTCATTTAAAATAAATACAATATATTATTTTGTGACACTAAACTCAATATGTAGTATTAAGAATAGGAGAAGTCCAAGTTTATGGTGTAGTTTGAAAATATTAAATATGAAAATCCAGAAAACTAGGAGGAAGTAGTTGAATACATGCTCAAAATATAATAGAGGACCAAGGTTATTGATTTTTTTAATAACACAATGAAGGATGGATTCAAACATATCAAATAACTAGAAGGATAAATCCTTAGTATATTCTGAAATATAGAATATTGAGAGAGACTCTTGACTCCCATCATGGCATCAGGGAGTTATATCAAATTGTTTATAGTAAAATTAAATAATAATCAAGAAGGTTCCACAAGACTATTATAGGATTTTCTATATAAGAAATATACACATAATAATTAAAAATTTGATATGGGTATTGACTATAAATATAAATAAGTATTGGGTGACACCAAACTGCAAGCACCTGCTCTAAATTTAAGGGTTGATTTGGGAATGACTTGGAATTAGAGTATTTTAATAAACTAAAAGAGTATTGGTGAATTATGAAATACACATAAGAATTCACCATGAATCACGTGTTACTATCATGAACCAACCTAGGATAAACTTGGATTGATCACCTGAGACAACCAATGATATATCTGAGGCGTGTTCGTGATCGACCCGGCCTGGAAACTATTTCATGGGTCTCAGAACATAACTCATGGGAACTATCACACAAAAAATGTTATATTTATTATTTATTTGAATTTTATCATTTTATTTACTGTGAACATTTCAAGTTTTAAAGTTTTTGGATAGTTTCTACCTCTATCGCACAGTTAGTGTGCAAGTCTTCGTACAAACCATACAAATACCTTTACATAGGTGTGCTTTTAGTTTATTTTTTTACTACATGGTCTATATAAATGGGTAAAATATGGTTTATTCCAAACCATTTGAAACCTATAAGAAATATTTGAGGGTATAGTGTATCTAGAAGTTTACACAAGACTTGTGGATGGTCAGTGGTAACCATGCGACAAACATGTAGAGGGTGTGTATTTTTCAACAAACGTGTTTTTTATGGTTAGTTCACAGTTTCCAAAAAAATTATTGAACCATGAAAGGTTATTTTTTCTATCCATAATAGGGATTATAGTTGGTGTAAGATTTGAAAAACTGTGTGGCCTAACCATGTGAGTTGTACAGTTTTCCTAAAACATAAATTTATTAAATTTCCCTTCTAAAAATAGAACCTCATTTGACCTACCCTCTCCTTCACTTGACCAAGACACAATATGAGGCTCCAAATCCACCTTAATATTTCTTACCCATGTATTTTTGAATCCCCATATTCCATATTTTTTTGGTTTCTCTTTGGGTAAGCCCTTATTCTTTCTTTATTCTCCCTCCTTTCTTATTCTTTCTTCTTCTCATGTATAGGGTTCAGGTTGGATGAACCCTATGTTAGTTTTTGGTTCTAAACCATTATGAATTTAATTATTATGGAATATGGTTTGGTTATCATGTTTCTTTCATCATGTATTCTAATTCTTTCATCATTTTCACACTGTTAAAGTAGTTATTTCTATCCATTTACTTTTCAAATCACACCATGAAATTCTTGAGGATTTATAAATTTATATTTAGATTAAATTTATTATAATGTGAAATTTATAAATTGTTTTAAAAATCTTCATGGGTTAAATATTTTATTATAAATGTGTTTTTCCTATGTTCTACTGTTTTTGTCTTTATATTAAATATATATACCTACTAAATGTTTCTAAAATAACTCAGTGGAATTTTTAAATTTTTTTGGTGGTTGAATTGATGTTTATAATTCAATAAAATTATGTGAGTTATTTTTTTCAATTGATTTTTTTTCTTTGGTTTGTTTCTATTTTTAGGGTCTTGATGGTTTTTAATAAAATTTCTTACACTTTGATGGGTGACATTAATTCCATTATTTGGTTGTTTTCCTTGGCACCCTATTTAATTCATATATATATTAATGTGAATTCATAAACATATATATATATATATCTTCATGAGAACATATATAAATTTATGTGCATATATTTATATAAAGTTCATAGAGTGACCCTATTAAATCTCATGTTATCAAATAACTTAAAGGTTTCAAAATTGATTTTCTAACAATTCTTTTGGATATTTTATTTCAAAAATAAAACTTAAGGTCCTATGGAACTTAGTAAAATGGATTGATTCTACTTTTTGGATTTTTAACTGACTTTAAAAGAAAAATATATTTCTTTGGAAACCAAATTTCAATTTAAAATGTTAAGGCTTGGTTACCACATTTAAAATACTTCTTTAAAATGTGTGGAACCTCATGGAAACCCACTATTTAAGTAGTTTTTCACATGTATGGGGTGTAGGGGTATGGGATTAGAAATTATTTTATATTATTTGGATTCTTTTCGATATACTTGATATGAGAGCTACCTCATATCCTACCTTTATTACTATCATGGGATTATAGTCATCTTAGTGAGGTATGATAGATGTTTTTATTTGGTTCTGATCAGATGGATTAGATCTGCTTTGGTGTCAAAGAACATAGGGGGTGTGGCACTGGTGATGATATTTGAGAGAATTATAGTGATTATAGACTTAGAATCATTGACTGGGCTGGCAGATGATTCCAAACTGAGTACATCTAGGGTCTCATCATAGGATGTTTAGGAATTTCCCATGATCATGTATACCTTAAAATTTTCCTACTTACGATAATTGAGTTATTTTAGGATTCTCTTATTTATGGTTTTTTTTATGTTATTAATCTAGTTTCACTCTTATATTTTATTCTTATTTTTATAAAAATATTCTACTTATGTAGTGAAATTTCCATTTTTCTTTAATTTTAACTACTTCGGTGTGATTTGGGTGTTGTCTTTTAAAAATTTAATTTATAAATGTGTGGTTTAAAAGAAATTGTTTAATTAAACTTTAAAAACTTCACTAAAAATAGGTATTATTTAAAAGATTCAGTTTTGAAGGAAAAATCATGGGTGTTTCTCAAAAATGATTAAAAAACTATTTTCTATTTGTACTTTCAAAATAGTGTTTATGATCTATTTTGGGAAAGGGAATGGATGGGCTCTACGGTTCTTACCTACTGAGTTTTTTATGCTCAAACCCTACTTATGACACTCATATTTGGTAGATCCTGTCATTTTTATGGGATCAAGTTCATATTTTGGATCACTCTTAGAGTGAGATAGTATTGTGGATGTTTGGTGACCTTAGAGGTTACATGGATATGATATTGTATATTTTGGTTTTTAGTTTATTCTTGGATGTATTATCCAATCTGATCTCCAATATATAGATCGATTTTTCATTTATTTTTTTATTAGTTAGATATTTATTTTTATGTTCCCTATTTATCTTATTTCAGATTTTGTTTCTTGTTATGCTTCTTCACATGGAACTCTGATGTACAGGTTTTCCATTTTAGGCTTCCATTTATAATTATTTGCTTTGTATTTATTTATTGGACCAAATCATCTTAAATGATTGTATTTGATTCCCATGATTCTTTTCAGCAACCCATGGGGATTTAGGACTCCCCCTAGGTATATCATGGGATATCTTGGGTTCCCAATTCAGGGGTTATCTTGGGTTGGCATATAACAAAATTTTATCAAAGCCTAGACTCTTGAGAGGACCTAGGTTTAAAAATTCCATTTGTTATTTCAGCAGTGATGATATATTGGAGTAGAATTGTAGAAACTTGTGAGGTAGGTGTAGGGAGAGTTTCATGATATTTTTATTTCTCCTAGATTCAAGTTATATTGGTTTTTTGGGTTCTAAGTCTTTAATTTTCAGTTTTATATAATGGTTTATAATATATTTTGGTTATTTATAATGGTATTATTAATTTTTAAAGGGATTTATATATTTTTATGTATGATAATTAGAGTTTAACCAATGTCACGTAGTGATCTCATACGGCCTAGAAACCCTTGTACATCCCATGTACCTAGTTTGGTATGACATCTAATGGTGGTTTCATGATTGGAACATTGTATACTAAACCATGTGGCTAAGTCATGCACAACCACTAGTTCCTCTTAAGAGAGTTTTTTGTGTTATTTCATATCTTTGATTGGGTTTGGTTGGAATTCATAGTTTTAAATAGAAAAATTATTTAGATTTTAAAAATAGTAAAAGGATATTTTATGGTGAAACATGGTTTTTAAAGGAAAAGTGTTATTTTAAAATGGGTTTAAATGGGAACTTCAAACCTTAAAATTTAATTTAATTTTTATGGGGGTTTTAAAGGGAAAACTTTAACTTAAAGTTTTTTTATGTAATTTGGTATTTAAAATTTAGATGTGGAAATTTAAATCTTTCATTGTGTTGTGAATTTATTGAGTGGTGTTGTAACTTGATTTGTCTGGTCTCATTTTGAATCAAGTCTATTTTGGTCATATATGATTTATGTATGGTTAGTGTTGATTGGGTTTTATGTTTTTGTGTTATTTAGAGTATTACACCTAAAAAACTCCTAAATATTTATGAGAAGTATATCTCCTAGAGTTTCAATGCCTCTATTATATTTCTAAACACCATCCTAACTCCAAGTAGAGTGGTTAAACTTAACTCTTTTCAGTATTTTCCTATATTTCATGGAGATTGAGTTCCTTTAGAATCTGTGGAGTGGATATAGGAAATTGAATGGATCTTCATATTCCTGGTGAATCTAAAAGCATTAAGGTTGAGAGGTATCTTAAGTCTATTCATGGGCCTGGGTTTGGACCTGTGGAAGTTGATTTTTCCATATTGATTGCAATATTAAATGACATGGAAATTATTCAAGGTGACTTTTCCTCAACATTTTATTTCTAAGGTGGTGAAGGCGGGGAAAGTGACAGAGATCATGGGTATTCAATAGGGTCAACAGATAGTGAAGGAGTACATTGGACACTTTAGTGAGATAATTACCTTTTATCTAGAGGTGGTATTAGGAAATTAATTAATGGATCACCTATTTGTAAAGGGTCTCTATCAATTTATCTATGATCAAGTTCTATCATCTAGGATAATTTCATTTAAATAATTATTTGATGAGTATTATCTAGATGATTTTGTTTCTAGAAGGAAACCCATGATGGGTGGTAACCATATTTCCTATAGTGCCAATGGGAATTCCCTTTTTGGTGAGAAGGGGGAAATGGAGAAATATGATTTTTAGGATCATATTTATTCTATTGGTTCTTTATTTTAAAGGGATTGTTCACTCGTGTGCTTCCCTTATAGCTAGTTCAAGCATTTTGAACCTTTATACAGCAGTTTTATGAAGACCTTTCATCATTGTGTTTAACTGGGGAATCTCCAAAAAGTATGTGGGTTGGGACCTCAGCAGCATAAGAAGAAGAAGAGTCTTATTCTGACTCCAAAATCTTGGTATCACTCTCATTAAATTTTTGAGGTAACCCTTAGTGAATTTTTCAGGAAAACACTTTTTCCATTACTTTATTTTTTATCATTAATCTGTGGGTTTTAATTTGGGAGAATTTTTATCTCATTACATTATAGAGAGTTATACTCTTTGTGTAATTATAGAATATACTTGATCAGGTATTCTATTTGAGTTCTATTTATTTGAATCTTGGGTTATGCTAATGGTAACCTATTTTAATTACTAATATATTAGAACCACCATGCTAGTAAAACCATTAAATGGTGGGGAGACCCATTTTGGGTCTTAGATTTTTGTTCTTCCTTGATCTTTTTAGGTGTGAATTGTGGAGTTAAGAATCACACTATGGTTAGTATTTTTTTTGGTTTTCATTTGGTTTGGAGGTTTTAATTTGGTAGGTTATTCTTTCCAGGTTGAGAGCCCTTACTTCCTTAATTTGTATTAAATTTGGGGACTATTTAAGGGAATAAAGTGTTATTATAGGGATAATCTTCACGCACTAAATTTTATATTTTTTATTATATTTTTTATTTATTTTTATTTGATATAGTTCTTGATTTTTGGGTCCAATTAAAGTGAAATTTTTAATTTTTTATGTTTTTGGATAATTTGTTCCTCTATCACATGTTTAGTAAGCATAAATTAGTGAAAATCATACAAAAACATTTACGTAGTGGTTTTTTTCTTTCATTTTTTATCATACATAGTCTATCTGAATGGGTAACACACAGTTGAGTCCAAATCATATAAAACCCAATGGAAATTGTGTGAGGCTTAAGTGATCCTGGGAGCTAGTGCACAGCTTGTGCACAGTTAGTGGAAAAAATGCGACAAGAATGCAAAGGGTTTTTAATTTATAATAGATATTTTTTTTATAGTTTTAATGTGGTTTCCAAACCATGTGTAAGAACTATGTGAAGGATATTTTTCTATTTATTGGAGGGATCACTATTTTTGCAAGGATTGTTAAATCATGTGTCCTAACATGTGAATTACCCAATTTCCCTAAACGTGAATTTTTTAAACAAACCTCATAAAAATAAAACCCCATTTGACCTCCATTCTCCCTAATTTGACAAGGATTCATGAGGGGGATCCCAATCCACCTTCCCTTTTCTTCCTCATAGATTTTTTCCCTCGCTTGTGGATTTTGGTGGTTTATCTTTCAGTGATCTTTTATTTATCATATCTTCTCCCACCCTTATTTTTTTCTTCTTATCATATCTATGGTTCATGTTGGCCAAACCCTAGGTTATTGTTTGGTCCTAAAACCTTACATCATTTATTATTATGGTGTTTTTTGTGTTTTTTAGTTCACATTCATTTAGTTTTTGAATTCGTGTGTTATCCATACACTATATAGGTAGGTTTTTATTTCCATTTCATTTTCAAATAACACCATTAAATGATTTTGGATTTATAAAATTATTTTAGATTAATTTTTTTGTGATTTAGACTTTATAAATTGTTTTATAAATCTTTATGGGTTAAAATTATTATTATAAATGGGGTTTTCCTTGGTTTTAATGATTTTTTATTTATGTTAAAATTATATTCATACTAAATGTTTTCTAAAATTACAAAGTAGATTTTTAAAATGGGTTTTTGTGTTTAAATTGAAGTTTAGTATTTAAAAAAATTATGAAAGTTAGTTTGTTCAATTTAATTGTGTTTTATTTGGGTATTTTTTTCATTTTTTAGGTCCTTGATGGTTTTGTTTGGGATTACTTACAATTTAATGGGTGTCTTTAATTTCATTCTTAGGTTGTTTTCCTTGGCACCCTATGAATGTACATACATATATAAATTTGAATTTATACACACATATATATTCATGATAAGTTCATATATTTATGGAAAGTTCATAGAGTGTCCTTATTAAATCTTGGATTATTAAATCACTTTGGGGTTTCAAAAATGTTTTTAGAAGAAAGGTTTTGAATATGTGTTTTATTAAATATGAGTTAATTTATCTTTGGAACTTTTGAAAGATTCTTGACTCTAATATTATATTTTTAAATTAATTTAAAATAAAATTATCTTTCTTTAGAAAACTATTGTTAATTTCAAATATTAAGGCCCGGTTGGAACCTTTAAATAAATTCTTTGAAATGTGTGAACCCTCATGGAAGACCTTTCTTTTAAGGAATTATTTTCATGTGTGGGTGTAGGGAGATGGGTTTAAAAATGATTTGAACTTATGTGGATTATTTTTTTTATATACTTGATATGAGATTCACCTCATCTCCTATTATTATTACCATCATGCGATCCTAGGTGTCTTAGTAAGGGATGAGATACATTTTTATCTAGTCCTAATGAGATAAAACAGATCACTTATGGTATTGGGGACCATAGGGGGTGTTCCACCAGTGATTCTAATTGAGATTTTATGGGTGGTTATAAACTTATGATCATCAACTATACCGACAGATGATTCCATCCTGATCACATTTATGGTCTCCTCATGAGATGTTTAGGAATTTTACATGATTATATATACATTAAAATTTTCCTTATTACTGCACATGACTTGTTTTTTGGTTTACTAATTTGTGTTTATTTTATTTCATATCTCTAGTTTCACTCTTAAATAGTATTCTTTGTTTTATGAAAATGTTCTACTTATGTAGTGACATCTCCTGTTTCATTTACTTTGAACTGCTTTAGTGAGTGTTAGAAATCCCAAAGGATTTATGTAGGATTTTTTGACTATAAGTTTAGTAAATATTAATTTAAATTAATTATGGTCAATGTTTATGGACAAGATTTTTGTTGTAATCTCATTTAAGCAAGTTTTATTTGTTGACAAAATCATTGTTGACAACACATGGAGAAGATGACCAAAGTGTTGGAGTGGTCCTTTGAAGATTGGTTGATCTCAAAGTTATGGCCAATTTATACTGTTGATAATAATATTCACATATATGTAGGTTGATGAAGTTGTGATTATACATGTGGAGAAGTCTGGAAGCTAGTTGGAAGTAAATCACCATGGGTTGTGTGTTAACTAGTTGAATAAGGTTATTGGAGGATATGATTAGTGATGATTTCCTTTAGTTTCATAGGGGTAAGAAATGGTTTCAACACTATGTTTAAAGTCAAGTTAAGTCTTCAAGGTAGTGTAAGGTTATATTGATTGTGTAAGGGTATAATATTCCTTTCATATGGGTACAATAAGCTCACGTAAGGGTAAATCCTTATCCACGTAGGGTACAGGAAGCTGTTAAGGGTAATTTGGCGATACATAAAGGTAAAAAGGTGTCTTGTGTAAGGTTATCCACTCACATAAGGGTACCTATGTAAGGGTACCTAATTAAGGGTAAGACATAGATCCTAGATCATGTAAAGGTAGCCTCTAGGTTCTGCATATTGCGTAAAGGTATCTGGGAGACCTATATAAAGGTGTCCATGTGGTAGTGTAAGGGTAGGAGCTTTTGTAAGGGTGGGTCTGAGGTTCCTCATCGTACATAATGGTCAATCCCAGCTCAAGTAATGGTGTGAGACCATGTAAGGGTAATCTAATAATATCACATAAATTTAATATAAGTGTAAAGGTAAGATGATATATCCACAACCTATGTAATGGTAACTTCTGTATGGTCCCTACATCATAGTAGAACATGCAACATCATAGTTTTTGTGAAGTTGAGATGATGAGAGTTTTCACATGCCATAGTGTCAAGGCGTGTACCATGGATGATGTTTTAAATGAGTTCATGTTTATGGATTCATCATAAAGAAATATCTATATTGCAAAATAATAGATCATTGCACCTTGGATCTAATGGCTACACCATAAAGGTAAGTGGATCTTTTTTAGTGTTATTTCATTAGATAGGTATCTAAAATGTAGATAAGAAGATATGCTATATATTCACTTTCGATATGAATATTTGGGTATTACTTCACCATAGAAGATACAATAGGCCTTATGGGTTTTTTGGATGCATCATAGAGGTAAATTTTGCACCATAGTATCCATACATGAGTACAGAAGAATATTTCATGGGAATATTTAACTATCAGTAAATGCATAATAGTGTGTGGTTATTCATAAATAGAGGGTTATCCACATGGGATAGAGTTTTATATGATTATGGACCACAAATATTTAAATTTTTAAGACCATTATCATGGTGTTATGAAAATATGGTTTTCCATATTTTCATATATGGAAGTTCATACTGGCAGATGGAGATATTCTATGGGACAGTTATCATGGGAATTAATATCCTTTACATGTGATATTATTTAAACTAACACATATAGAGATTTTAATATACATTTATGACTCTTAAAAATATATTGGTTCACATTCAATTTTTCATATATACATATATGGATATATATTTCATTTAGATATAGATATTCTTGGGTAGTTATATCTTTTAGATATGGAAGTATTCCATGAAGTTACATCCTGAGACAAATGGAAAACTTGCCATGATTCTATGTAATAGAAAATTCAATCCCAACCATTGTAATGAATGGAGAGATAGAAATTCTCTATAAATCATCGTGTATCAGTTCTAGAGAAAATAGATCATTGAATGGAGATCATATTGAAGATTGGAATTTTAGAGGAGGAAGAAATTTTTATTCTAGATGAGGGGATGGAATCTTGAATTGTCATCATTGTTGAATATCTTTACAAAGTATAAGAAGGATTTTTTGTACCTACAACAAATTGAAGTTGTTCCAGAGGTATTCCAGAATGAAAAGGGTTTGCATCAAGTTATTTTTACAAGACTTAAAAAATCATCCCAATATGATTTCAATTGAGAATCTATTCATACCTAAAGATGTTATCCATAATAGTGATGCTAGATATGAGTACTACATATTTGAAAACTATGAAGGTGATCCTTTCCACCGATAGTGATCCAAAAAATGAATGTTCAAGGGGGTGGCCCTTAGGAAATAGTGTGTTTCCCCTAAACCTTATAAGGTGGTGAGACTGGTAATAGGAGTGAACTAGCCCGAAACTTTGTATGTAGTGAGGTTTATAGTAATTTTAGTGCATTGAACAATGCTGATTCATTCTCCATGGACATATCCTAATGAGATTGAACCAAAAAAGTACTCATGTCCATATTTAATTTACGTATACACACCAAAAAAGATCAAGAAACATTAAGAATGTTGGGTTAAATAAAATAATAAAGTGAACCTCGAGGTTTAGAGGTCAAGATCATATTGGGTATGTGTGATATTTAAAGTATAAATATTTTAAATTGTTATTGACAGTGCATACATTAATTCACCCCTGTAACGACCTGATCATTTATAAATAAAATTCCATTTCTTTTAATGTCTTATAGAAAACACATGCACTTTTTTTATTATTATTATTGGATTTAAACAACTGTTAAGTATCATTAATATTGATAATATATCCATTGAATAGTGATCACGTGATTGATGTAAATATAAGGTTTTTAAAAAAATAATCATTTTGACATAAAAAAAGGAGAGGATGGCCTCATCCATTAGACTCTGGTCATACGAAGCACATTTTTCGGAGCTTTGAAAAGAGGTATCATCATTGGTCTTCGCTCTTGACCAAGCCCAAGCCGATCTTCAATATGTTAATCTTGAACGGAATTTCCTATGAGATAAGTTCAAGTTAATAGAGATTACCACCCAGGCGATGTTATCCGAGCCACCCCAAGAGTCGGTCACCATCGAACACCTTACCCTAAGGTCTTATATGGGTGTTATAATGGGTTATGTAATAAGGTATTAGTTACTTATTGTGTAATAACTTTTATAAATAAAAGTCTTTTTTCCATCAATTCCTTTATATGAATAGTCTTTCTTAAAAAATGATGAATTTGATAAATTGATTCACTGGGTAAAAATGGTACTTTTGAGAAATATATGCATGTTAAACTAAGGTTTTTATAAATAATATTATAAAAACAATTCTTATAAATGATTATTATATTAGTTAATTATCTGTAAATGATTATGTAATCAGTTTGATAAGAGTTACACTTTTTTATACAATAAAACAGAAAGTGTATTTTTAAAGAATTTAATTTGAAAAATTAAGGGATTTTTTTGAAATAATTAATTTTTTAATAAAATATTATTATCAAATAAATTTTATTAATATTAATTGATTATATAATTTTTATGATGCCAAATGTAATTTTTATTAAGATTTGAAAAGTGTTTTTGTCAAAACCCGTGAACTTTTAATAAATGTCGGTTTTCATTTTAAAAGTAAAAAATTAATATATTTAGAAAATTATTTATATAAAATTAATATTATTTTTGGAATCAGGATGTTGAAATTATCCAATGGGTAATTTTTCATAATTTTCTGAGACAGTCGAATGTTTGGGTAAAAATTAAATACCGTATAAAAAATATGTCTTTTATGACATCATAATGACTCCAAAATGATGTAATAAATACAATAATGGGTATTCTATGCCCAATATATTTTTTCCATTAAAATAATGTGAGTTTATATTTGTTTTAATTATTTTATAAATCTTTAGAGAATCCTCCAAAATGTATAATATACTTTATGATTTAAAATTTATTTCTTTAATAATGGACTCACCTCCACATAAGAAATGATAATATTTTAATATTATCGTCCATTTTACTTATAAAATAATGTTTTCCACTCCAATTTGTTAAAAACCATGGGCAAAAACCAAGGGAAGGTTTGTGTTTTTAATATTTAATTATATATATTCCAAAACCTAAGTTTGCAAAATATTAAATAATTTCCCTCTCATTTCCTATATAAACTCATCCATTCTCCCACTTATCTTCAATAAAAATATTTTTAGCACGTCCCTAATATACCCTCCCCTATCTATAATCCTACCAAGGCAACTCGATCTCTCAATAATCCCCTCTTCAAGTTTTTGAAGTCACACACTCAAGTAAGGGATTCCTTCCTTTCTCTTTTTTTATCCAAGTTTCTTCATGTTGTTATGCCCTTTTATTTTATATTAAAAATGTTGGGGGTATGATTTATCACCTTCACCATACTTCTCTACCTATGTTTTAATTATGATATACCACTTTATTTCTCATTAATTCCTTCCATGTACACCCATTTCCAGGCCAAAATTCAGTAAGGGATTTCTCTCTTATTATTTCCATTCAAGTATTTCTCCCATATTATGCATCTAAATTACATTTAATATATTGGGATATTATGTTCCATGATCCCCTTACTTTCTATTTTATTTATAAATTATGAGATACCCCCTTCTCTCTCATCAACCTAGCTTATTAATTTCAATATGATGATGTTATGTTGACGAAATTACACAGCGATTTTCCAAGACAAAATCATCATGTAGTGAATATCATACCCATTTATCTATCAAGGGTATTCTCCTTTATGAATATATAAATATTTAATGGTACATAAATTTAGGTGTTCCACATTCCTTAATTGTGGAATAACTTATTATGTTGAATGATTCCATGTTATATGATCAATGTGGCACACTTATGCATGAAATGAAATGTTTATAAAGGGTGTGCCCTGATAGTGCTCCAATTAATTGGGTAATGTTTATTATCATGATATTTCATGTTCAATGAGGGTTTAATCATGCTAATTCATGTGAAACTAGGGTTTAATCATGCTAATTCAAGTGCAATGATGGTTTACTCATGATAATCCATGTGTAATGAGTCTTGGCTCATGCTAATATCATGTTGTGTGTTATTTCCACATTTCCATGTTATTATAATCATGATATATCATGACTTTACGTTCTTGTTTCTATTGTGATCCATTTATATTCTAATTTCCTAACATGTATTTTATTCTTCATTTTATGCCTTTTTTACTCCCTTATTGGGCTTTATAGCTCACCCTTTTCTTATGTATGTCATCAGGTTATCCCATGCAATGCTAAGTATGAAGGAATTTTGTGGTCATGTAAAAGGAGTTTTCAATAAATATGTTTTATTTTATTTCTTAATTTTTCATGTAATGTCACTAATCCCCAAATACACTATAAATCTCAATATTATTGGTTGTATTAAATGAAATTTTATGTAATAAATCATGTTTAAGTGTGTAATAAAGAGCAGGGTTGTTATAACCCCCCCCCCCCCTTAGGGTAATATCACCTAAGAATCTTGTTTATTTCTAACAAGTGGTATTATAAGGATAGGTTCAATTTTATATTTTTTGTTACTCTAACTTGATATGAATTTATGTTTAAGATTCCATCCATAGTGAGGGATGCTTTATTTGATATAAATAATTTCAAATAATGTAAAAAATAAGTTCATATGATTCCTAGAAGTTTCTATTGGAGTTTCTTGAGAAGTGGTGGAAGATGAAATTGTTATGTTAAGAAAATATGGAGTCATATTTGAGATAGATCAAAGAAAATTTTAAATTGATTCTTTGGTCAAAGATACATTAAATTAACCTCCCAATGAAGACTTACACAAAATGGTGAATCATTTCAAGTTATCTAAATATATGTGGATGTAATTCAATGATTTTTTTTGGAAAATAAGAAAATAAAAATGAGAAGTGCCTTATGAAAAAAGGAAATAATAAGAATAGCAAGAATAATTCATCTCATAATTTGTATTCACCATTTGAGGTAAAATATAAACCTAATATTTTTTATTATAACCCTAATATAGAGAAAGGATGTAAAATTTAAGACTCTCTCTTTGAGGTGAAAGGGATATATAATTCTGGGGATGAAATTGAAAAAACATCAAGTTTTTATTCCAAGGAATACTCATGAAATGATAATGAATATCAATAGTGTAACGACCCAAACTTTCATTAATGGAAATCCCTCTTGATCTAATTAAATGTCTCTTTATGTAAAATGTTTATATAAAATGTCAACTTATTTGGTTTTATGTTTTTGGATTTTAAAATACTGTTAATAATTTTGATCGTTTCTAATATAGTCGTTGAACATTGATCACATGATTAGTATAAATATAGGGCTTTAAAAAATCCAATTTACTCAGATAAAGGAAGCGATGGCCTCATCTAGTAGATGTACCCCATACGAAGCCCATTTTTTAGAGCTTGGAAATGAGGTTGCGTATTTGGGCTTCGCTCTCGACCAAGACCAAGCTCAATCTGATCTTGAATATGTTAAGCTCGAGCGAGACCGCCTATAAGAGAAGTGGAAGTTGATAGAGATTACCTCCCGAGCAATGTTATCTGAGCCACCCCAAGAGTCTGTCACTATCGAACACCTTAATCTATGGTCTTATGTAGGTGTTATAAGGGGTTATGTAACAAGACCCTAGTACTGTGGTTATGTACACTATTTTTTTATATAATAATGAATATACTTTAATTTTATTATTGTTACCTTGTAAATAGTTTTTAAAGAACAAATAGTATTTTTAGTTAATGTTCAACTAAGAAATCTATTTTGATGAATTAATAGATTTTTGAATTAAATTATATTTTAATAAAATATTGTTATTATTATTAAATTAATTTTTATTAAATATAAATGATCGTGTAATTTTATGAATGCAATTGTAATTTTTATTAAGGTTTGAAAGCCATTTTTGTCAAAAACCCATGAATTTTCGATAAATGTCAGTTTTTATTTTAAAAGTGAAAATTAACATATTTATAAAATTATTTAGATAAAATGAATATTATTTCTGGATTCAAAATGTCAAAATTATCCAATGGTGAATTTTTCATAATTTTCTAAGATAGTCAAATTTTTTGGTAAAAATTAAATACCGTTTAAATATATAATGCATTTTATAACATCATAATGACCCAATAGTGATGTAATAAAATACTATAAACTTTATTTTTGGACAATATATGTTTTACCATTAAAATAATGTGATTATGGGTTTGTTTTATTTATTTTACAAAGCTTTAGTGGACCATTCAAGACTTATTAAACATTTTATCTTTTTAAATTGTTTTCCTTGGGAGTGTGACTCATCTCCACCTAAGAAACCCCATTATTTCAAGAATTTAAGACTTTGTCCTTATAAAATATTGTTTTCAACTTCCCTTTTACAAAAACTATGTGCAAAAACCATGGTATGGTTTGTGGTTTGGATTAGTTTAATGTGAGGTGTCCCAAACCTAAATAATAAAGAATTCCCTCACCTTTCCTATATAAACCCACCCAAGCTCCCACTTCCTCCTCAATAAAATCCTTTTAAGTTCGTCCAACCTCTGACCTCATCTCTCTATAATCCTCATAAGGTTCCTCAAACTCCCAAGAATCCTCTCTCAAGCCTTTGGAAGCACACTTCCAAGTAAGGGTTTTTCTTCCTTTCTCATTTTTGTCCAATATTATTTAATTGTTATACCCTTTTAATTTCAATTATAAATGTTGGGGAATGGTTCCGCACCTCCCCCATAATACCCTATTTATGTTTTAATGATGGTATACCCCTTTATCTCTCATTAAATGACTCCCATGTACACCCGTTACTATACTGAAATTCCGAAAGGAATTTCTCTCTCCTCATTTACATTCAATCAATTCTTTTGTATCATGAATATAAATTCCATTAAATTTGTTGGTAAATGTATTTATATGACCCCTTTACTATCCATGTCATATAAATATTATGAGACACCCATTTCTATCTCATCAACCATTTTTATGAGTTCTTATGTCATGTCGTTATGCTGCCAAAATTGCACCGCGCTTTTCCAAGCCAAAGTCATTGTGTAGTAAATACCATGCTCATTTCTCTATCGAGGATATTCACATTTATGCACATTTACTTATTATTTTAAGATTTTCATGTATTTATTCCACATTCGTTTATCATGGAATAAAAGATTATTTTTAATGATTCAATGTTTTATGATCCATGTGGCACACTTATGCATGAAATTTAATGTTTAAGAAGGGTGTACCCTGATAGCGCTCTAATGCATTGGGTAAAGTATAGTATCATGATATGTCATGTGAAATGGGTGTTTAATCATGATAATTCAAGAGAAACAAGGGTTTACTCATGCTTAATGTGAAATTAGGGTTTACTCATGCTCCATGTGCAATGAGTCCTCACTCATGCTAATTCCATGTTAAGTGTTGTTGCCACATTTCCATGTTAGGATTATCATGCCTTTATGTTTATGCTTCTCTTGTTATCTAGTGATATTTATATTGTCTAACATGTATTTTATTCCTCATTTTATTCCATTATTATTCCCTTACTGGTCTTTATAGCTCACCCTTTTCTTATGCATGTCCTCAGGTTATCCCATGCAATGATAAGTAATAAGGAATGTAGTGGTCATGTAAAGGAAGTTTTAAATAAAGATGTTTTATTTCAAGTTTTAAGTTTTTATTTAATGATACTAATCCCCAAAGACACTATACCTCTTGATCTTATATGTTGTATCAAGTTAAGTTTATGTAATAAATTATGTTTAATTGTGTAATAAAAAGCAGGGTTGTCATAAATAGAGTATCATGAATGGAGTATACTTTTCAATGATTGAATATTTATCCTTGTAAAAGACAATATTAAAGGATAAAGAAGTGTACTTTAATTTTATCATGCATGAAATATTAATGATTATTAAATAAAAAATAAATATTCTTTAATATATTTACCAATATATTAGGATTCAAATGGCCAAATAAAAGGAATTAAAGGTGAGTGTTATTTCACTAAGAACACAATCCGAAGAAAGAAAATGGGATATGAGAGAATTAAACTCAGAGATGAAAAATTTTGGTATAAATTTAGAAGAAAATATAAGAAAATAAAGGACCTAGAGGAGATGATGAACACTTTAATGGTGAATATGGAGATACCTCAAAAATCATTATCAACTTATTCAAAAATGGAAAGTATTATAGATTATAAATATAGAATTAAAATGTTATTCTATGATAAATCTGGAATTCTAGTTACAAAAAAGATGAAATCTCTGAAGTACATTTATTTTGGAATATTTGGGCACATCATGGCTAGATTATTTAAATCTAAAATGCCCAAATATGTGGGTAGAACATTGTAGATGCCAACATATCAATCAAGGAGAGAAAAAATGAGGTATGATTCTTAAGTTAAATTTATAATTTGTTATAATTTAATTTATATTGAAAGTTATTTCAATTGTATAAATTCATGGAAGGGTAAATAATCCATATATAGACACTCCAAACCTTTGACTTAAAAGGAAATTTCTTATCCAAGAAAAAGTACCATTAAGATGGAAAATAGGTTCAATATCTTAGAGGATATAACTTCTCCTTATAAAAGGGTTTATCAATCACCAAAATACAAGCACTCACAAAAACTATCTTAGAGAAAAAATGGAAAATATATATATATAAATCAAGAGGTTTTTTCAACTTTAGATAAGGTGGAAGAGAATGTGAAGTTGACTCAACCAAGGAAGATGTACTCCAATATGGAACATTTTTACTTTAAGAAAGAGTTTTTATAAAGTGGTCCTACTTAAACCAATAATATTAAATAGAGAAGAAATACATAAGTTATATCCACTAGTGATTCTACACAATAATCTACTTATTCAAGTTTCATCGATTCTACAATTGTGGAAAAACCTAAGCCCGATAAAGATGACAATTTTCAAGTTCAAGAAAAGTGAATAAGAGGTATCACATAAAGGATATCCTTTTGTAAGATTTTGATTTGTATGGATATAGGTAATGATGATGAACTTGAAGTGGTTATTTCATTCCTTTCCCAAAATCTAAAAAAGGGAAAAGGAATGGTGGTTGGAAATGGGTTCATTCGTCTTGACCATCTCTATTCCTCAACTTGATGAACTTGAAGTCACCACTATCCCCATATGCTTTATTATGTATAAATAGTTTTAAATATTTATAGAATTAAGGTGGTGATACGATCCATGGGGTGATTTTTCTTGAAATAACATGAATTATTGTGTTATAGAATCACAAATGGATGGAGCTTAATAAAAATATATACACGCAGAATATGCATCCCCATTTTTTACACCAACAAGTGATATAAAAATGGTTTCAAGAGAAAATTTATTGGGGAGAGTATTTATGAACATCAAAGTTAATTAAGTAGTATCAAAAGTTTTTGAAGCCTATTAAGAGATGAAATTCATAGAGTTTAAATGATAATATTTTTTCAACTTGAAACACTCTTGCAACAATTGGTGTCAAATTATTATCAAGTGGTAACAATTACTTCATCAAGTGGTGTATTTATCACAACCAATTACTTTAATGTTATGTACTAATGGTTTGGTGTGAAGTGATAGATATATAATTTTTTCTATTAAAATATAAAAATCCAAAGATATTATGTGTGTTTCTTGGTATTCAAGAGTGACATATAATTCCTTTTCATTGTCTACAAAAAACTCTCATTTCCTTCTCTGAGCTCCGACTTAGTAGGCTTGGAGGATTTATTGACATCTCAAGTGAAAATTTGTATATTCACTAAATAGATCTCTTGATAATATAGTAATAAAGTAGGTTGGATTGTGTAACATATGGTTTTAAAGTATTTATCTAATCAAAATGTGGTTGATCCCAAAGAATGAAGTTATTTTGAAACAGGTGGAGAAAGTGTCCTTAAAAGGGGGGTGAAGAATATATCCTAAAGGTGGGGTTGAGATTTTCTAGTATATTTTACTACATTAATAGTTATATGATGGGAAGATGATGTTCATTCCAATAAGGAGGATAAGGAATAAAATTTCATTCCTAAATCTATAGAATGATGTTTGGAAATACCTTTTTCATTTGAAAGTACAATTATATTTCATTGAATATAAGGGTAGAAAAAGATATATTGAGAGGGAGAAGATATCATTAAGGGGGAATAAGATACTTCCAATGGTGAAAATAATATTGTTGGTGAAATAGATTTTTCATGAATATTCAATCAATAAATTATTATTTAACTAGCATGCAATATAGTTAAAACTTAGGGTTGATCCCTTAAGGAGGATGCTCACACACACTGATTTTATATTATTAGTATTTATATAATAAATACTATAATACTAAATAATAAAATAAGTATTTATGGTTTTTTATTGAAATTAATGATATAAATACATATCTGATATAAAAAATATCATAAAATATAAAACAAAACACACAAATATGTTAGTGATAAGATGTTTTGATTCTTAGGAGTTCACAACAATGCTATCATTTTTATTTATTTATATATATATATATATATATATATTCCATTCAATGAAGAACTAAAACCTATAACTCTATACACTCCCATTGTAATTGTAACTACCCCACACTTACCCTTCACATGTGGTATAATATCCCTCACGACATCACCACAATTCTACACCAACCCTCTACATGCAAGATAATGATAAAGAAAGAGAGGAATAAATGTGAAGAGGAAGAATAACACAAAATCAGATAAATAGAGGTGATACTTTCACCAAATATTGTATATATACTACTTAAATTCTTATAATATAATAAATAAAAATATTTAATCACAATGAACTCAAGTATCCATATCTCTCCCCCCCAATAATCAATGAGATTAGTTATTCATTTTTATGGAGTTGGGAAAGGCGTGAAGGAGAATATAAAAAATTTAAGATAATATATGAATAAATAAAATAAATTAAAAAATTAAAAAAATATTATAATAGAATAATTTCTCTATAGCCCCTAGAAAATGGATCTCCAATCACTACCAAATTACCTTTTTTTCCAAGGGAATAATATGTCTCAATTTATAGGCATGAGAGGAAAAACTTTTGATCCAAATATTTCCTAAAATTAATTATTAGTTGACCTAATAAAATATAGAATCTTAGTACTTGGTCTTCTTAAAAAAATTCTTCCATGTATCCTATTTTCTTCATGAAAATTTCAGCTCGTTTGGCCATTTATTGGAGAAGTTATGGCCAAATCATTAAATAAAATATTTTTATCTAGACCGACTAGCCAGATTTGATATACTAAATTTCCACCCATTTTTGGATACTTTAATGGTATAATATTGATATTAGGTATTTTTTTAAAATTTTCTCTAATTTATTTCATATAAACTATAAAAATTAAGCATTTTAACAATGTTTTTTATGATTTATGGTCAAACCATTAAAATATTTTCAAATTGTCTATAAATTTTAGCGTGTGAATTTTTCATGAATTTTATACCACGATAATTCAAGAATCATTTATCCCTCTAGTTTCATGAAATATTCAAAATAATTTCTTCTAACATCTTTTCAAATTTCAGGCCAATTCAAGCAAGGATAAAAATGTTATGGCTGAATTATTATGGTGGCATATATTCAGTAGAATACACATCAATTTTGACTTCATATACAACTTGAAACTAGATAATAGTGTATCTATATTTCATTATAAAAATGAAAAATATTTATATATTATTTTAAATTCAACCACTAAATTTTAAGAAATAAATCATCCCATATAATATTTTATGATAAAAATACAAGAGTTCTCTTAAAAGGGTAAAAACTAAATTTCCATGAAAATTTATACTCTATACTAAGATTATAAATTTTAATTAAATAATAAAATAAATCAAAATGTGTGAGAATTAAATTAGTTATTATAAATAAAGTATTCAATAAAATTATGGTTTATCAGTTGTGTATTTTAACAATTTACAAATGGGTTATTGTTCACAATCTCAAAGGATTTTTGTTGGGTTTGTTGATAATATAGTTGGTAAAGTTTGAATGTAAATAAGGATGTTCATGGTTTATGGAAAAGATGTGTATTGGAATTTCAATGAATTAATTTTTATGTATTGAAAATAGTATTGTTTGAAACACATGGGGAAGATAGCCAAAGTGTTGAAGTGATGCCTGGATATTGGTTGATCCCAAATTGATGAATAAGGTAAGTAATTGACAATAGGATTCATAGATCTGTATGTTGAAAAGGTGATGATTTTCCACATGTATAAGTTGGGAATCCATCCATAAGTGAAGTACCATGTGTTTTGTTTTGACTATTTGAATAATGATGCTAGACGATATGGTTGGTTATGATTTCCTTAAGTTGTGTAAGGGTAAGAAATGGTTCCCAGATCATATATAAAGGTAAGATAGGTCTTTAAGGTTTCATAAGGGTATATGTATTGTGTAAGTATAGAAACCTAGGCCTTTTTACACATATTATTACATTATTTTTAATAGAAATGCCTATTAAATAAAAAAAGGATCAAAAGTCATATTGTCTTTGGAAAACTTGGTACATAGAACATCAACAATATAATAAAACATCTTTATTTTAATCTCTATAATGAGATACTAAATACATTTGAGATATTTAAACTACATAGGATAATCTGGGGAATAAATATATAAATGGGGTGTTATAAAAGGAACAGTAAGTGAATAAACATGTTAAATAAGCATAACATGTGATTCAAGGTATAACATGATATCATAAAATATATGGTACATGATTCATCACATGGTATCATAACATAAAGAACATGGTATCTTAAGATCATGTAAACATAGTATATGTAACAGAAACACAAAACATGGCATAAAAATAAGTTAAGTCTAATTTCAAAGACAACATCACATGGTGAATGGAGTCCCATAGTGTATTAGGTTTACTCCCTAATCCCATACATAATGTATCATGATAAAAAATCTTTACCAAATGAATTGAATCACTATCTAAGAGCACCCATAATAACATTTTTATGATTATTTTTTCCAAAAAAGGAAATAAATCATAAGGAATAAGCATAATAATTAGCCATGTAAATGAAAGGGTTGCACAATCTTGAATCATTTCATAATCAAATAAAATTTCATAAAGAAAGCATTTGAGAAATGAACATAAGATGTGTATTATCCCATCAAATAAAGGTATAATAAGCTATGTATATATGTGAGATACATATATATATAATTTATAATTTATACATAACATTAAAGATAGATATAATTTGAGTTATAGAGAATATGGTCATGACCCAAATAAAAAGGGTGGTTTGGAAATATCCCTTACACTCATAATCAAAACATTTCCAAATATCAAAATATCCATTCCATTTAAAACCCTTTTTTAAAATAATTAAAAAATGTGAGGGGTTTTTCATTGAAGATAAAATTAAATCTTATAGAGTAATACACATTTCAAATAATTGTTATGGTGGAAAGAAATACAATTGACGTCATATACTATAAAATAGAACATTCCTTTTTTTCTTTTATAAAGTAAGTAAAAACATTCTGTGTGAAATATGTAAAAATATTCTTTTTGAAAACATTTAAAAGAAATTAAAAAGAGAAATATAATTTATTTTATAATTTATTTATTTCCATATAAATAATTTAAAAAATAATATTTATAATATGAATGTGGAAGAGAAATATTTTAAAAATAAATCTTTAATGCATTTAAAATTAGGTTTTTAAAGTAAAGTGCCCCTTACCTAGATCCCAAATCATCAAATGAGTTCCTTATCATACATAATAATAAACTTATGTTAATAATATACATGACTAAAAACATTTTTAAAGTTTATTATTTATTTTATTTCACTTATTACCATGTTATATAAAATTACTTAATAAATTAATTTTACGTTGGATGTTTTGATAATATTCGGCTCATATGTCCAAAATAACTTTGGTAGGTTGAATATAGTCAAATAGGTCATTATACCATAATATCTAGAATAATAATCATGATGTAATTATATTTTTTATACTTAAATTATAATTTTAAAACCAACTATGAAATATGGTTATGAAAAATGAATTATGTTACAATCATGGAGATGATAGATCGTACATGCACATGAGTAATATTTCCAATTTCCAATGATCATGATGGAAAGAAGGTAAGTATTATTTTATATTTCCAAAATTATCATTATATCATAAATCTCATATTTTTTATTTAAATACACTTATATATACCATCCATGTGATGTGGTAATGAAAAATGAATCACATTGCTTCATGGAGGTGGTAATCCACACGTATGCAAGAACGACGTTATCATTTTTTAGTCAATGGAAATATAATAAATTAGATGATATATTATCTATAAATAATTATAAATATGTCATTAACATCATATATATATATATATATATATATATATATTAAATCCATCATTATAATCATCCATGAGTGGTGGTGATGAAAAATAAATTACATTGGTCTGCGAGGTGGTAATCCTCCGTACACACGATCGACAATTTCTTTTCCCATTTTATAGGAAAAGTATATGGATATAGTTTATTCCATTAATATAATATCGTACTAGTATATTTAATATACTTATGTTATTATCTCATCATGTTTGAAGAATATTTTTATGATAATAATAAATAAAACTAAAACATTCTATTAAAATCTATACGTCTTCTTTGGACAACCTCCTTTTCTTTTCACCTTAAGCACTCCAAGGTTAGTATTATGTAAAATTAAATTCATATTTAATGATATTATTTATGTTATTAATGGATTTGGGTATTTTTTTTGAAATAAAAGTCTTTTTAAGTGTGAACAAAATAGAGTAGGAGGTACCCTTTTATAAGATAGAAGAGGGGCACTCTTAGAATTACATAAAGTATTAAATTAATATAAATTAATTTTCATGGAAAATGGATAAAAATGATATATTTATAATATAGTATTAATATGGGTTAGAATAATATCATCTAATAAATTTTGGATAGGTTTAGACTATTTTTGTACCCTTAAAATTTTATTTTAACCCCCCATTAACCTTCCTGACAATTAAAGAGAAAACAAAGTTTTTTACTCTTTAAGAGTTAAGATAGTTAATATAAAAGGAAAATTGATACATAAATGTATCATTATTAATATTTTAAACCATTTAAAAATAAATTGTCAGAATATAGTATTTTTAGGAATTTTAAATCATTTAATAAAATATTATTTATTATAAAATATCATTAATGTCATTTTTGAACTATTCATTTAAGTTGACTTTGAAAAAAACATTAAAATAAATGAATTTGAATCTAATAATTTACCAAATACCTAACATTTTATATTTATCTAAAAAAATTATTTAATGCAATAATTTTTTCAAATTATATTCCAATTAATATTTACAGAATCATTTATTTTATTTTTTATTAATTAAATAATTTTTGTGTTAGTTTTGCGTAAGAATTTAAGATAATTATTTAAAAACTAAAAATTATAAATAAATTACCATGATAAAAATTATTTTATCTTTATAAAAAACATTTATAACTAAACATAGATATTAAAATAAAGAAAATGACATTTTTTGACTTTATCTTTTACTTAAATGATATAAAGGTTAAAATAAAATAAATATTGCACTAAGTTTCCATATTTTAAAAACATGGATGGAAATGGATGATAACCACTCATAAAATATAATAAAGGAAATTTTTAGGGTCATTTTTTAGTCCTTATCATGTTATTTTTAACATTAACTACCTGATTTACCATTACCGTGGTGATAATTATTTATTATGGTTATTATTAACAATGACCAAAAATAAAAGGGGAATATTTAAAAAAAATTGATATCATAATTAAAAATATAGAATATATTTTTAAAATATTCAATTTATATAAGTATTATAAAATAATTTAATATTAAAACAAAAAATGCAATGAAAATATTTTTTCATAAAAATTTCTTTTTAAGTTTAAAAAAAAATTATACCAAATTCAAGTATAAAATTAAATAAAAAGACTTTAATTGGATTATTTTTAATCAAAATTAATTATTTAAATTTTAAAACTAATATTATTTAACTATTTAAATACTTTAAATAAAATACATTTTTAATAAAAATCAATATTTTTCACTAGACATTAAAAAATCAAACTTTTCAGAAAAATCTCAAAATTTCACCATAATTTAATTTTTATATGATGATTTCAAAAATGATGACCCTTTTATAAAATAAAATTTCTAAAAGTTCCAAAAATTAATTATAATATTTTCTCATAAAAATAAATAAATATCATTTTTGAAAAAAACGTGTTTTTGAAGAATAAAATGACTTTACTAAAAAAAATTGAGTGTTGATTTCCCAATAATTAATAAATAAATTTTTATTGAGAAGTATTTTTATTTCATAATTTGGTTAATAATATTCATAACTTCTAATTCACCTACTAGGTTATAATGGTCAACTTTAAATAATAATATTTTGTGGTTCATTTAATCCTGGTTTAACATGTCATATATGATGTCGAACAAAATTTTATTCATTTAAAACCCCAGGGTGTTACATTATCGCCACCTCCACCCCCTCAGGGTGTTACATTCTCCCCACCATTAATAAATTTCATCCCTTCAGTTTGAACTTGAGCTTAGTAGTCAATCATTTGACATTTTAAAATACATTTTTTGAAATCCCACATAGAAAAAAGGGTTAACAAAACTTCCTATAAAAAAGAGATAAAGAGAAGTATGAAGGTCATTTGGAATAACACATAATAGGTTTCTAAATAGTATAAAATTAGTTATAAGTAAAAATATGGACATGGAGGAAAAATTACTATCCAAAATAATGATGGGGCATGAGAGAGAACATTGATCACAAGAAACTGAATAGTCTTAAGAAAGTCAACGACCACAAAACCATAAACAAAATAGGTGTGAAAAATTCAAGTATTTCATTATAAATGAAGGTATTATGATAAAAAATTCAAGATCATTTTTCTAAAGTTGAGTAATTCCTTTACTATTAAGACTGAGAACTTAAGGAAATGTACTTACCATAAAATTATAATTCCAAGAGACCCGAGATCAAATCCGGGTGGAGGCATATTTCCGGGGGGTACTGTAGCATTACTGTAGCAGTACTATAGCAGGCACTATTCGGTACTGTAGCAGCCGGAACTTTTCATCCATCTGGGCCTTCGGGCCACTAGTTTGGTCCTCGGGTCCTGCAAGGCTTTCGGGCCACCCAAGGCCTTCAGGCCAGTTTATTCTTAAGGCCTTCGGGCTACCTTAAGGCCTTAGGGCCACCCCAAGTCCTTCAGGCCACATGAATGTAAGCCCTAGACACACTAAAAAAAAGGAGCAGCCCCAGAAGAGGATTCAGAGCAGGTGCACTCACTAGATCAGAGCCAAATAGATTTTTAGAATGAGAGGGTATGGCTATGCCATCGGTACCAGCCTGTTCTTTCACGGGAAGCCTAGCCAGACGGTCATGCAAAGGTGGAGAGCTACCATCAATATGCAGATGCTGGGGAGGGGCAGTTCCTTGTAGATAGTCTAGTTGAATTCCCTAAGACCTTTGGGTCATGTAATCTCCTAAGCCTATGGGCCATGTAATCTCGGAGCCTACAGGCCTTATAAGGGTTCCCCCTCATCCCTTGAAAGGGGGGTTATCAAAAATCAATAAAAATGAAGGCATTTGGGCTATTCAGGCAGGATAATATAATCACAAATTTTACTCCAAATGATGAGTTTTGAAGATGAATTTTTTATTCTTGAATCAATAAAATAAAATTCTAATGGATCACATAATTCCTCAAAGGTATTATAAGTTATTCCTATTATCTTTATACCTTAACCAAAACCATAATGGTTTACACAAGGAAAGATAATTCCCAAAATAAATAAACCTTTGTAGGAATAAATACAAAATTAATCACCAAATCCTTAACAATAACACTCAAAGTTAAACTTATATAATTCAATAAATAAATATCCTTAAAATTATTCAAAATATTCCAGACTAATATTGAAACCCAAAAAAACAAAAGGGTTTAATCACATATCCTTTCAATATTAATTTAACATTTATCTCCAAATAACATAAATCAATTTTAAAGACTTATACCGAAAAATTATATTCCCAAATTATATAATATCCATGATATACTAATAATTCCCATTAATAACTTGAATTGTCATAAATCTACATTGAAACCATATATGCTTCCAAAATACAATTCAACCTTTATTCCTCAAAATAAAATCCCATAATCATCTTCTTACCTTAATTATATAATGTTCCCCAAAATTATAGTGATATTATTATGAAATAAAATTAATCACTTAACTACTAAATCAATTTTTAATCCCATAGTTATCTATATGATAAAACTTATGTTCTAAAATTATAATAACCCATAATTACCTCAATATCAAAGATTATATAAACCCTAAAGGTTATCAATACAATTAAACTTATAACCACAAATTTTAAATGAATTATTCCTAAAATAATACTTCATGTTAAACCTAAGGGTTACATATACCGCAACCCAATAAAAAATCTCCCAAAATATCATTAATTAATTCAAAATACCATCACTTAAAACCAAAAAAGGGGTGTCTCGGACTTTTAACTTATGATCAAACTTAAACTTAATAAACCCAATATGGTATCCATAACTATTAATTTAATCTCTCATGAAAACTTTCTAATCTATAAAGTTATCTAAACTATTCCTATGATATGAAATATAATGAACAAAGCCTTTTTAAACATATTATTACATGATTTTTAACATAAATATATATTAAATACAAAATAAGGATCAAAATACCTAGTGTATTTTGAATAATAGGTACATAGAACATCAACATGATCATAAAATGTCTTTATTTTGATCTATATAATAAGCTCCCAAATCCATTTGAGCACCTAAAACTGCATGGGATAACCTTGAGAATATGTAGACTGATGGGGTGAGCTAAAAAACCTAGTAAGGTAATAAACATGTTAAGGAATCATAACATGTGATTCAAGGTATAACATGATAACATAAAATAGAAGGCTCGTGGGTCATCACGTGGTAGAATATCATAATGAACATTATATCATAAGATCATGGAAACACTTGATATGTACAACAATAGAAAACAATACATAATCATAATTCAATTCTAAATTCCAAGACAACATCACATGGTGGATAGAGTCTCATAATGGATTATGTTTACTCCATATTCCCATACATAACGTCTCATGAGAAAAAATCTTTACCCGAATAATTGGATTGCTAAATGGGTGCACCCATCATAACATGTTCCTAATTATGTGTGACACAAAATGAAATAAACCATAAGTAATAACCATAAGAATTTCCCATGGAAATAAATGGGTTGCATAATCTTTCCTCATATCATAATCTAAGGAAATTTCATAAATAAGTCATTTGTGAAATGAACATAATTCATTTATTACCCAATCAAAGATATGTGGAATAAGATAAGTATATATGTGAGAGAAATATATACATAATTTAGATGCATTCCATAACATTAAAGAGAGATATAAGTTTATTGAGATAGAAAAATTTCATAGCCCAAATAAAAGGGTGGTTTGAAGGGATCCTTTACACCCATAAGAAAAACATTTCAAGATATCAAAATATACATTCCATTTAAAATATTTTTTTAAAATATATAGAAAAAAGGGAAAGGGAGTTTTTTTCATTGAAGAAAACATGGAAGCTTATATAGGAATAAAAACATCAAATAACTATTATTGTTTCATAAAAAAATCATTGATGTCGTATACATTAAAATGGAAAAAAAATTCTTCTATAAGGAAGTAAAAACATTCTGTATAAAATACATAAAAATATTCCTTCTGAAATCCTTTGAAAGAAAGTAAAAAAGTGATATAAAATTTCCTTTATAATTAATTTATTTCCATATAAATACATAAAAATAATAATTTTAAGAATATAGACATGGAATATAAATATTTAAAAAAATATTTAAAACATTTAAAATGGGGTTTTTACAGTTAAGAGTCCCTTACCTCAAGCCTGAATTGTCACGTGTGTTCCTTATCTTCCTGAATAATAAACTTATATTAATTATTTTATTTCATAATAACCATTTTTAGGTTTATTATTCTTTTTATTTTAATTATTACCATGTTATATATAATTATATAATTAATTAAGTTCATGTCGGATGTTTTGACGATATTCAGCTCATATATCCAAAATGGATTCAGTAGGTTGTATATGGTCAAAGATTCCATTATTTTATAATATCCAGAATAATAAACATCTCATAATTATCATTTTTATACATCAATTATATTTTTAAAACCAATCATGAAATATGGTTATGAAAAAATGAACTGTGTTACAATCATTAAGACAGTAGGTCATACGTGCGCATGAATAACGTTTCCATTTTTTAATGACCATAATAGAAAGAAGGTAGGTATTATTTTATATTTAAATAATGATAATTATATCATAAATATATATTATTTATTTAAATAAACATATATTTACCATCTATGTGATGCAATAATGAAAAATTAATCACATCACTTTGTGGAGGTGGTAATCCACATGTATGCACGATCGACATTATCATTTTTCAATGAATGAAAAGGTAAGAAAATAGATGATATAATATATTTATAGAAATATAAATATGTCATTAATATAATATATATAAATATATATATATATAATAAATCCATCATTACAACAATCTATGAGCAGTGGTGATGTAAAACGAATTACATCGGTTCGTGAGGTGGTAGTTCGTCGTACACATGAACGAAAGTTTCATTTCTGATTTAATGGAGAAGATATGGATATTGGTTATGAAATTAATATAATAAAATAATATTATATGTAAGATACTTATTTTATTATATCATCATGGTTATAGAATATTTTAATGAGATCAAAGAAGAAATAAAACTAAAACATTCAGTTAAAAGTTATACATATTCTTTAGACAAACTTCTTTACTTTTCACCTTAAGCACTCTAAGGATGGTATTTTTTCCAAAAATAATACCCCAATACTATGATTACGAATGTTATTAATAGATTTTTTTAGATATTTTCTAGACTAAAAGGCTTTTAAAGTGTGAAAAATGAGGATATGAGGTTCCCTTTTATAAGAGAGGGGAGGGGAACTCTTGGAATGACATAAAATATTAAGTTAATATAAATTATTTTTCATGGATAAATGGATAAAAAATGATATATTTAGAATATAGGACAATTATGAATCAAAATAATCTCATAAAATAAATTTTTTAAAATATTTGACTATGTTTTTACCCTTATAATTTTGTTTTAACCCCTGTTAACCTTCTTAATAATTATAGCGATAAAAAAGTTGTTTACTATTTTATAGTTAGGATAACTACTATAAAATAAAAATTGGTATATAAATGGACCATGGTTAATATTTTCAACCATATTCAAATAAATTGGCCAAATATAGTAATTTTAGGAATTTTAAATAATTTAATAAAATATTATTTATTATAAAATATCATTAATGACATTTTTTAACTATTCATTTAATTTGACTTTAAAAGAAAAATAATAGAAAAGGAATTAAAATATAACCATTTATAATATCCCTAATATTTTATATTTGTCTAAAAATTCATTTAACACAATAATTCATTCAAATTATATTACTTTTAATATTTTTAGAATTATTTATTTTATTTTTCTATTAGTTAAATAAATATTGTCTCAGCATTGCGCAAGCATTTAAGGTAATTATTTTACAAATAAAAATTAGAAAAAATTTACCATGATAAAATAAATTCTATTTTAAAAAACCATTTATAACCAAACATAGTTTTTTCTATCCCTTTGAAAAAATATTATAGATATTAAAAGAAAGAAAGTGACACTTTTGACTTTATCCTCTACTTAAATATTATAAAGGTTGTCATCAAATAAATATGGAACTATGTTTCCATATTTTTGAAATATGGATGGAAATGACCATGATAAACTCATCCAATGGTATAAATTCAAGTTTTAGGATGATTTTTTGGTCTTTATCGTATTATTTTTAACCTTAGTTGCCTGATTTACCCTTACTGTGGTGGCAATTATTTACTATTATTACTTTTCCTAATGAAAAAAATAAAATTTAAATATTTACCAGATTTAGACCTCCTAATTAAAAATATTTAATTTATTTTTCAAGATTCAATTTATATAACTGGAAAAAATTAATTTAATATTAAAATGAAAAACGCAATAAAAAATAGTTTTTCAAAAAAATTCCTTTTATGTATAAAAAAGTTTTTATACTAAATTTAAGTATAAAATTAATTAAAAAACTTTATTTGGATTATGTTTTAAAAAAATAACTATAAAATTAAAAATTAATAGAATTTTATTATTAAATTATTTAAAATAAAATATAGTTTTCAATAAAAATCAGTATTTTTCACTATTCATTACAAATTAAACTTTTCAAAAAAAAATCAAAATTTAACCATAAGATAATTTTGATATGATAATTCAAAAATGATTTTATTTTTATCAAATAAAATTTCTAAAAGTTATATAAATTAATTATAACATTTTCTCACAAAAAACATTAAAACCCATTTTTGAAAAATAAAATGACTTTACTACAAAAAATTGGGTACTTATTTCCTAAGAACTAATAAATAAATCTTTATTGAGTGGTAAATTTATTTAGTAATGTTGTTAATACTATTTATACCCTTAAATTTAATGGCTAGGTTATAATTTTCATATATAAATAATAATATTTCATGGTTCGTTTAATCTTTGAGTTGTGTGTCATATACGCTATCAAACATAATGTTATTCTTTTAAAATATAAGGGAGTTATTGTAAGGGTATAATATTCCTTTTGTAAGGGTATAGAAATATCATGTAATGGTAAATTCTTATCCATCTAAGGGTATATGCAACTGCATAAGGGTAATTGGGTGATGCATAAAGGTAAATAGGAAACTTGAGTAAGGGTAGTTTCTCACGTAATGGTACCTGCATAAGGGTAATGAAGCTATGTAAGGGTACCTAAATAATGGTAAAATATGGATCCAAACTCATGTAAAGATATAAACAAGGTTCCTTAGCTTGTGTAAAGGTATCTTGGTGACCTATATAAAGTTATTTGTGAGGCATTGTAATGGTATCCTCTTACATAAGGGTGGTTTTGGGGTTCCTTAGCTAACATAAATGTCAATCCCAATTCATGTAAGAGTGTGAGGATGTGTAAGTTTAATATGATTGGATCACGTAAAGTTAAGTTGATCATAAAGGTAAGATGATATTTTCATGGCCTTTATAATGGTAAATGTTATATGATTTTTATTCCATAGTAGAACTTAGCACATCATTGTATGTGTGAAGTTGTGATACTAAGAGTTTTCACACACCACGGAGTCAAGGATTACACCACGGAAGATTTTTGAAATAATTTTATGGGGATGTTTTCACCATTAAGATACTTGCAGTAGAAAAGATCATTATACCGTGGAGGTAATGGTTATTCCACAAAAGTAAGTAGAGATCATTTTCGGTGTTATTCCATTTGAGAGGTGGCCACATCATAGAAAAGAATCTACACCATAGAATCACTTTGGTTCTGAATTTTTGGACAATATTGCACCATAGATGAGTCATTGTGCCACAAGGGTTTGTCTTTTTAACAAAGGAGGTAAATTCTATGACACAGTAGCCATGCATGAATACAGAAGTAAATTTCATGGGAATCCCTACCTATTAATAAATTCATGATATTGTGTGGTTATTAATAAATAGATGGTAAACCACACAAGATTGATGTTTTTATAAAAATTGTTTATAAAGATTTAAATTATTGATATCATGATCATGGTGTTGTGAAAATGTGGTTTTTCATATTTATGTATATGGAATTTCATCCAAGTAGGCATACATATTCTCAGGGGAAGTTATCATGGCCATTCATATCCTTCCTATATGATAATATCCATCCTGAGACACATGTATAATTTAAGAGACATCTATGAATCTTAAAATTACAATTGTGTACAACCGGTTTTCCATATTTATATATATGTTAATACATGTTATTCATATGGAGATATTCTCAAGCATTTATATATTTCAGATATGGAAATATTCTATGTAGTTACAACCTGGTCCAAATGGGACACTTTCCATGATCCTAGGAAATAGGATATTCAATCCAAACCATTAGATTGAATATATAGAGGATAATTATCTATAAAAATTTTTATATTAATTCTATAAAAAGGATATCTTTGAATAGAGATCATATTAAAGATAAAAATTTCATAGGAGGAGGAAGAAGGTGTTATTATAGATAAGGGTCTAGAAGCTTGAAGTATTAGAATTATTTAATATCTTTACAGTGTATAATAAGTTTCTTATTGTGACTATAGTAAATTGAAGTTATTACAGAGGTATTTCTAAAAGAATAATGTGTTTCTTCAATGTGTTTTTACAAGAGGTGAATAAAAATCCCAATAGGACATTAACAAAGAATTTATTCATACCTGAATATGAAATTCAAACTAGTGATGTTGGCGAAGGAACCTACATGTATATAAACTATGAAGTTGATCCTTTCCACTGGAAGTGAGTCGATGAAGAAACATTCGAGGGAGTGACCCTAGGAAATTATTAAGTTTCCCTTAAACTTTTTAAGGAAATGATCTTAGGCATAAGAGTAACTTAGTGTAAACCTTTATAAATAGTGATATTCATAGTAATTTTGGTGCATGAAATAATGTTGATGCATGATCCTTGGATGTACCCTAATAAGGGTGAACCAATTAAATTCTTGTTTCTGTGTTTACTTTATACATGCACACCAAAATAGATTAATCAACCTTAAGAATATCTAGTTAAAGAGAATAACAAAGTGACCATCATGGTTGAGAGGTAAATATCCTATTGGATAAGTGGGATAGTTAACAGAGAAAGAGTTTAAATTTTTTTTTGACAGTACATACCTTAATTCACCCCCTACCCTCCGTACATTAGGGTAATCTCACTTTAAGTCCCTTGTTTATTTCTAACAGTGTGAGTTGAGTGTTATCTTTCAAAAATAGAATTACTAAAAGTGTGTTTTTATAGAAATGGTTTTTTTGGATTTAAATTCTTCTATAAAAATAGGTTTTAATTGAAAGAATCAATTTTTTTGGAAAACTCATGGTTGTTTCTTGAAAATGATAAAAATATATTTTCTCTATGTATTTTAAAATTATTTTTTATGGTGTTTTGGGGTAAGACAATGCATGGAATCTATAGTGCTTACCTACTGAGTTTTTTATGTTCACACCATACTTGTGCCACTAAGTGTTGGTAGACCTAAGCTATTTTTTAGGTTCATGTTTATCTTTTGGATCATGCTTGGGAAATCTAGTATTGCGAATTGATGGTGACGTCAAAGGTTAAATGAAGATAATTTTGGATATTTTGGTTTTTAGATTGTTATCATATATATCATCCAATACAACCTCATGTATCTGAATCACTTTTATTTTTATATTATTTTTATTTAGTTGGGTGTTTATTTTGATATTCCCTATTTGGATTCTTTTAGTTTTAATTTCTTGGTATGATTCTACATATAGAACTCTCCTATATAGTTTGGTCATATTAGGATTTTGGAAAAAATCACACACTTATTATTTATTTATTAGTCAAAATTATCCCCAATGATTGTACTGTGGAATACATGATGATTATATTTAGCCGGTGGGGATAAAAGATTCCCCTCAGTTATGTTAGAGGTTGAATTTGGTGCCCAGTTTGTGGGTTAGCCCGGGTTGGTTCGTGATAAGTACGATTTCACCCTTATATATAAATAAACACTACCAACATAAAACATTCAATATTAGGTTATGAAGTAAAAAATAAAGGATACGTGTCATAAAAAACAATATATAAAATCATCACCACATTAATAAAATAAAAGAGATTTGATCCAAAGGATGATATATATCCTTCCCAAAATAAATTCCAAAATAAAACCCAAGACATACACTAATATCTTTTTGTTACCCGCATCCACATTCCACATCCCAAGACAATTGTCCTTTATAAATCAATCACACATACTAGAATACCATTCCAAGGAACCTAGAAATAAACATGAGAGATTAATAAAATGAATGGTGTATGCAAGGTGTGAGTGAAACCAAGCTCAGTAGGATACCACCAAAGAGATCATGTAATTTCCTTACAATGAAATTTCATTTTATGCTAGTTTGAACTACAATAAAAAATATATTTTTTCACTCAAAATTTTATAAAATACAATATCATGCTCAAACCATTTTATAAAATTCCACTTATTTTTCTTAAATGAAAAAAATAACCTAAAAACTATTTCCCAAGGCCTTGTCCCCTTTTTAATTAAATAGAATATTTTAAAACCACTATTTGAGATCACTTTATAAAAAAATTCCTCAGCCTAATCCTTGTTTATCAAAATAACCAATTTCAAATCCACTTTCAAAAGAAACTTATTAAATTAAACTTTTCCAAATATCTTTAAAAAACATAAAGAAACCAGAAAAAATGTATAAGAATAATAAAATTAAAAAATTAAGAGATTATATCATAGGGAAATAAATATAAAAAATCCATAAAATAGATTCCTGGTTCCACACACACCAATCAAGCTAGAAGCTAAAAAAAGTTCTCAGAGGAGGATCATGAAGAAAATATGGTCAATTCATAAACATCTCATAAGGTGACCATAAACATACTTGGGATGGAACCATATATAGGCTTTTAAATTCATTCCTATGTCTATAACCAACCACCAACTCTAAACTATCCTGACTGGTGTCACCCCCAATGGCCTCCAATATCATAGTGGATCTAATCCATCTAATCATGACTAAATATTGACCATTTCTCATCCCTCAATAATACAACTAGGATCTCATTGTATGTTAAGAAATACAAGGTGATCAAAAAAAAGTATTGATCAAACACAAGTATTGATCAATAAAAAGTAGTAAATATCATATCAACTCCTACACACTCACAAGAAACATCCCCTTTTCACATAACATCTATATCATATGAAATGTATAAGAATAATAATTCCCTCAGACCGCTAACCATATAAAGAACAATCAAAAAAGAGCTCAAGAGGTTATCAAACACACACCATTTAGTAATCATTCAAAAGATCCAAAAGATCCTTTATTCAAATAAACTTAGGATGCCAAGTAATTTTCCATAATCATTTGAAGTCAAATTTAAAATTATTTTTTGAAATAAACCCATTGAAAACAATTTGTAAACTCATTTAAAAACTATTTATTAAAAAAATAATATAAATAAACTTAAAACCATATCAAAACCAAAACCTTCCCTTTAACTCAACTCATAATAAAAAATGGTCAAATTTCTTTAAAACACCCATTTTATTTAAAAATATTCTTTAAATATTTTATCAATACTTGTAATTTCAAGTACTATTTAAAATTCTAGGTTAAAATATTATTCCAAGAGAGAATCCACCTTGAAATCACTTTATAATTTAATCAAGATGCCATATATGGAATTAATTTAACAAACAAAACACTTAAAATCCCCAAGCACACAATGTTATGTCCATTTTAAAAAATGCACAAAAACAACAACATTAGTTCAATTATAGTCAAGCTGAAATTAATTTCCTATGATGGTTAATGCTCCAAAAATCCTCAAGAGACCCTCCACAATCCCAAGGAAATAAAACCCCCAATAATAATATATCTTGAATCCTAAATTCAAACCCCTACATCCTCTAGGGTTCATGGGAGAAAGGGAAAAAAATGGAAAAGAGAGATAGAGAGAGGTATGGGTAAGAACAAGAGGAACTGAGGGATTTTCCTTGAGAAATATACAAGAAAAGGGAGTAGAGATGTTGTAATACACCAAATTCATAGTTTATAGGCTATTTTTTAGAGACAATTTAGTAAACCACTGCTAAAAAAATCAAGAATTTAGCAGCTGTTTTTAAAAAATTACCACTGAATTTTATTCATTTATTAAAAAAAGATGCTTTCTCCCCCCCCCCACTCACACACAAACACTTCTCCCCCAAGCACCCCTTATACTGATCCCTCACCACCGTACCCCTCACTGACCACTCCACTCATTTCCCCCCTTTCCAGTAATATCCATCGTCAGTGCACTATTTTCCCATGATACCCTCGATCTTGAGTCATCATCCGCTATTTATTTTCCATAGATCCCTTAGAAACCTTTCCCTCACTAGTGATATTGTTTCTTTTGATCCCCACTGGCCCTTACCCTCACTGGTTCATTTTACTAATTCCTTTTATATTTTCACCCCCTAGTTGTAATATATTATTCTCTTCATAAATTTTATATGTTTTAACATCAATCCATAGCATTTTTTACAAACTTGCTATATCAGCAGTAATGACCCGTAAACTTTAATATCCTTCTCTTAGTTTTAATATATCCAGATTTTAATAATCTTTAATTTTTTATTTTTTATTCTATTAATTGGATTCAATTTTGGGACCCGTTATTCTATATTTTTTCCCATCCATCATAGATTTAGTGGTGAATTTATCTATATTTTTTTCATCCATTTTTGTACAATTTTATAATTCATACTTAAATTGTACATAAAAATAAAATTAGTACAATTTAAATTTTATGATGTTGATAGTTCTTTTTTCCATTGGAGAAACTAAATATTGATAATTGGATGATCTCAAGATACTTATTCAACTATATAATGAAATTTTTAATATTAAAACCTTCTTGGGATTATGTGAGTTATCAACTCTCATTTAAAATTGTTTTGAATAGTTAACATGAATAGTTTTTATATTTAAAACTTTGACTTTATGCACTAGAAATTTTTTATTAGGGATGCTTATCTTTATTCTATATTTATATTCAATTTTGATCGGTTCAATATTCTTCCTAGAAACATCATTAATATTAGATTTATATTTAAATTTATTTTCATAATTCTTTATCATAATTGATTTGATATCAAGTTGAGTGTTTATAACATCAATGTAATTCTTCTAGTTTTTATCAAGTGTATAGAACATCCTATTAATCCTCTCATTAGCCTCAAATTTCTTAAAATTTTATTTAAGACAAACCATTCTAACAATGGAGAATATTTCTTAAAGCTTTATATTTTTTTTATTATTTCTATTTTATTATTCTATGACACCAGTTAATGTCATTACATTTTGTGATTTTACATTTTCCGTACTAAAAAATTATTCTTCTTAGTGGGTTATCTCCTTCTTCAGTCATCTAAATTATCCACAAATAAAAGTGAATATATATTTTATACAGTTTTAAATAATATCATTTAAATCAATGATTGAGTAATCATGTGAATAATTAAACTTGTAATCTCTGCCAAATTTTATTTTTTATTATGTAGTAAAATTTTGGAAAGAAATATTAGTTACTCATTTTTTTAAAATAATTGTTTGATATTATAAAAGTCAAAAAGAATCATTCTCCTTGGTAGTTAATGTAACTACAAGATGTTCATATTATTCCATTCTAAACCTGTATCCAATAGAATTACAACATGGTAAAACTGAATATTTAGTTTCTTTCTTGAATAGAGATGTGTTCTTCATATTTATTATTTCTTTTATATTTTGGTCATCAGTGACTATGAGGATATTGAATTATAATAATAAATAGATACATATTCTATTAAACTACAATTCATAATTAATTCACAAATAGAACCCAAAACCAAAAAATATTAAATAATGATACTTCCAATTAGAGGTTTATCTTGATAATATAATAAAAATTGTTAGGATCACTATGGTATTTTTTATACACTAAGAGGGGGTTAATCAGCATATGATGAATTATTACAAAATAAAACATTATCCCTTATTTTATAACCATAGTTGATTATATGAATTATTATATATTTTAAGATAATAATATCATAGTTTCAAATTATATTTTTTTATTTAGCCATGTTTTTCTTGAAGTAATGTTGATATTATTTGATTACACCCTTTTTATATTCCAATTTTTATCACATATATAATTTTTGAATCATATGATTTGATATGGTGATATATTGATATGAAATTTTTTGTTTCTATAAATGGATGTACATGTGTGACATGATAGTCTTATAAATATTTTGTTTGATCTTTTGATGTTTAGAATTAGAAAAAATCATGGGAAGCATCGGGTGTCTAAGTGGGATTTAAAGGTATACGTGTTATAATAGTTTTATTTTATTCTACTTGTACCCATATTTTTTATTTCACTCTATCTATTTGTATTTACTCTCAATGAGTCCAAGAAAGTCTAATTTCAGGTGTGTTGATAGGATTACATAATACCTTATTGAGATGGTTATGTGTGAGTAATGTACTATATTTTCTTATTAATACCTTGAGAGTTATCCACTGATGTTTAATAGTTATTTTTTATTATTTTATTGATTTGTTTCACCTTATAAAAATTATATTTATTTTGAAAATGAATTGTAAATGGATTGATTATTTTCAATAATATATCTTACAAATATAAATGTATTTTATTATTTGTTTTCAAACTATAATATATGTTTTATCATATCATTGAAAAATGTGTGCTTAACACTAGTTAACTTCCTTTAAAAAGGGGTTTCTTACATTCAAAAGTGATTTTATGGAAATAGTTAGATCTCTAAATTGGTTTTCAATAAGTGGTTTGATAAATTATTTTCAAAGAAAATTTGAAATATTGTTTTCTTAATGATTGTATGATTTTTATCTTGCTTCTATTTAATATAATACCATCCATTATTGATTAATTTTTTTTAATTTGACTTCTTTAGTACTTATATGAATCTTCTTATAACCACTTCGGTTGAGTTTTTTTCACTTCTATTTATCTCTTTTCCTACTTAGTAATAATTATTTGTTTTATTTTTTTTAATAAAGTATAGTCACATTGTGATATATATGGATAAAATCTAGATCACATTACTGAGTAAAACACCTTATTATGCTAAGGGTTTGGAGAAGTTTTTAGATTTTTCGATTTTCAATTGATATGTTGATGGGAAAATAATATTTCTATGTCGTAAATGTAAATTTAGAATATGGTTAAAGAGACATGAAGGTTATGAACAATTTATATTGAATAAATTACCTCATCAATATTTTTTTGGATTTTTCATGGAGAATCGAATGTTAGAGAATGTTTGAGAATTGATATCAATCAACAGAATGAACTCCCAACTTCATCAAAAATGGAAAATGAAATGAAAAACATTATAAACAATTATTTAAAAATTAAAATACAAAAAAATCAACATCAAAACATATTAGAACAATTAGTTGAGGGTGCTATAAATTTTAACTTGAAAAGTTATGTTTTGGGACTATAGGACCCCCAGATCAATATTGTAACATCTCATTGGATTCACCTCTTGATTATGTGAAGAATAATGTAAGAGAGAACTTAACTAATCCAAAAATTGTTTATAATGATTTAGTTGATGATGGAAATCAAGATATGTATGGTGGATATTTGAAATATTCAAAACTTTCTTTTATGTTGAAGTTGTATCATATAAAATGCCTGTGTGGAATTAAAGATATGGTGATGTCCATGATATTGGAATTATTGTGTGATGAATTTCCATAAGCCAATATCCCTGAGTCTTTTTATGATATAACAAAATTTGTTAACAATATTGGTCTAAATTATAAAAAAATACATGTTGGTCATAATAATTGTATGGTTTATTAGAGTGAGTATTCAATCATACAGGATTTCAAAAAATGTTCTTCTTCTAGATGGAATTCAATGGGTAATATTGGAAGAATCAATTGAGATGCTACTATAAAGAAGAAGAAAAAATAACACACTTACAAATATTTTTCATTACTTCCCTTTGAATCCTCGATTGAAAATATTATTCATGTCATCAAAAACTACTGAGTACATAAAGTGAAATTCTATAGATAATAACAATGATTGGTTAATGCGACATCCAAGATATTCACAATCATTGAAGACATTTGACTCATTACATATAGATTTCTCATCTGATCCTGTGAATGTGTGATTTGGATTAGCTTCCAATTAATTCAACCCATTTAGGACTTTAAGAACTATTTAAATTATTTTTTTGGTTGTTTTCATCCCTTATAATATACCTTCATGGATGTATATGTAAAAAACATATTTTATCATTTTGATGATTATTCCTAGAAAATAATGTCTGGAAATGATATTGATGTATACTTGTAGACTCTAATTTAAGAATTACAGGATTTATGAATCAACAGTGTTGAGACATATGATGCATCTTCTAGAACAATTTTCAAAATGCACGTTGCTCTAATGTGGACCATTAGTGACTTCCTTGGAAATGGGAACTTATTTGATTAGAACACTTACATGGTTTGGGCTTGTCCTATTTGAAACTTTGATTTTGATTCCAAATGACTAACTTACAGTAAAAAATGGTGATTCCTATGTCGTCAAAATTTTTTGATGCATCTAACAGATTTCGATTGAACGAGTCAAAATTAAATGGTTTTATTGATCATAGAACGCCTCCAAAGTTATTGACAGGTTATGAAATATTGTCACAACTTGGAAATGTTGAAAATGAATCTGGGAAGGTGTATCATTGGAATGATAGTGGGAAACAATTTCAAAGTGCATCATCAAGTGAAATTATAACGCAATAATGAAATAAAAAACATATTCTTTAAACTATCATATTGGGAATTTAATTTGTTATGAAATAATATTGATTTTATAAATATTGAGAAGAATGTTTGTGATAATTTGATCTTCACATTGCTTAATGATCATGTAAAATTCAAGCACCATCTCAATGCTTGAAAGGACTTACAAACAATGACCATAAAGTGTGATCGCTAGACAGATGAGAATGGAAAGTATGCTCCAACAATTTTGATAATGAAAAATAGGGATAAAGATACATTACTTTGAATTTAAAATCATGTGAAGGTATTTTATGGGTATTCAACTAACAAATCAATTTGTTTTGATATAAATCATTATAGGTTACATGGATTAAAAATCCATGATTCACATATTTTGTTACAACAGTTACTACCATTGGAATTACAAACATTATTACCAGAAAAGGTTACTATAGTGGTACTCCACTTTTTCATATTCATCAACAAATTATTTTAGAAAACTATACAAATAGTTGAGCTTGAAAACCTTCAAGAGTGATTTTTATTGGAACTTTTTTCAATGGATATGATATTTATTCCTTTTTTTACTATCATGATGCATTTAACTATGAATTTCATTGAGGAAACTAAATTATGAGGGCACATAAATTATCGATGGATGTATTAAATTAAGAGGTAATTTATTTATATGTTTTTAATATTAAATAAAAAATTATTGGCACTTGATTAAATATATAATTATGTTTTATTTATATTATTTTATAGATATCCTGACCATTTGAAATCATGCATAAAAAACAAAGCTCAATATGAAGGTGTATTTCTGAAGGATATTTAGTAAAGTAGTGTCTTTCCTTTTGTTCTAGATACTTGGATGATATTGAGATAAGATTCAATAAATTTGGATATTTTGAAAACACATAAACTAAATCTCAAATTCTTGGGAAATCAAAAATCTTTCCAATTATTAGCCAATCAGTTGGGAGGATCTCAAGTGTTACACTAATAGAAATGGAATTATTATAGGAACATAAATATGTGCTGCTAAATAATGTAATTTAAAATCCATTTATTTAAGATATCTGGATACAAAAAAAGAGACCTATGAGAGGTTGAACATCAAATTATAAATATATAACAAAATATATTAATAAAGATCTTATATAATGGTTTTTATATCGTGTAAGTTCATAAATATTACAATCCATATGGATATTAGGTTGATGCATATTTTGTAAATCTAATAATTTATATTATTTTTTATATATCATGAATACTAATACTCAGTCTAAGTTATCATTATATTTGAATTTTATGGATGGATTTCCTCTAAAACAGACTAAAAATTTTGATTCTTACAACGTCAATGGATTTAAATTTCAATCAGTTGATTGGTAATAGGATTCGAAAACACTAAATAGTGGTATATTTACAGTTTTCAAAGTAGAAGACTATGGAAAATTGACTGATATTATTAAATTAAACTATGTTGGGAATTTTTTAGTTGTTTATTCAAATAAAAGTGGGTTGATATTATCAAGGATATTAAAAGAGATTCCTTTCAATTTACTTTTGAGAACTTCTCTTGCTTTATGGATGTTGGTGGCCAGTAATTCCATGATTTTTATATATTATAATTTCAAGATAAAATGGTATATTATGTGTAAGATGTTTTGGATGAAGGGTGGCGTGTATTTATTCACATAAAACAAAGAGACTTGTATGATATGTATTGTGAAATGAAGGATTTTTCATCTTACATTGAATCCAATCAACAACGTGAAACAAACTTACATGTCCATCATGATATTGAAAATATTATTCTTAAAAGGGTGGATAAAGTAGATTAATTAATTATGGAGTAGGATAATGAAATTATTGAATGAAAAAATTATTGTATGTTCATTCAACCATTAATTAATCAACCACTTATGTTATATTTTTAGTCATTGATTATCATAGTTATGTATATTTTTTTATTAGTATTGTTCATTTGTTATCATTTCTAATTTGTTTTTCTACATGTATTTTTTGAAATACATGTTCTAAAGTTAATTTTATTTGATTAAATGACAAGAATATCAAGGAAGAAGCATTTCTATAATCCCAGTCAACTCCTAGTTAAAGTTATGTCAACAACACTGATAGATTATGATCCATCAATATCCCTCCCTATAGCATCCAAGACACCCTCAGTCATCCCACCTTTAGTTTCTCTCACACCCTTCGTAATGTTAATGTCTAGAACACCCCCATTCTTTATCCCATCAGCAACTATGACTGTGCCTCCCCATTCAATAGGTTCAGTAGTAAGGTAATAGGTCATCACTCCAATTTCTTTATGAGAATATTGTAGGGTGATATTTATAGGTACAATTTTTAATATGAATAAAATTATATTACTTTTTTTATACTACTAACTATTTTTTTATAAAAGATGAAAGAAATATTACTATGAAGGTAAATATGAATATTTAATATGTCTATAATCTAAATTGAATAAAGATAGTTGTCCCATTTGACTATTATAAGGTCACCATGGATGATATCGTCAGATTATTTGGCCATATTCTAGGCCAGTTGGTCGTGGAGCCGATTACCCTTCTTATTACCTATGATGATTGGAGGCATGTGCCTCAATCTTGTAAAAATGAAGTCTTTGAGTCCTAAATAAAGGTAAGTTTAATAAATTATGGTGTAATTTAATTTCATTATGTTATTAAATTCTAATATTTTAAAAATGAATCTATTTTTATAGATGTTTTTTCACTTTACCATTATAGATATTTTTACATGAAAGTAAACATTGAAAAATTTGGGTAATAAATGAAAGGATTTTAAATGGAGATTATAAAATTAGTTAAAATATTCTTTTTTGACCACTCAACATCTGTATGATAAGGTACCCAAATGGGTACCTAGAGATCAATGGAAGGTTTTTATTGATAGTCATCATCATAAAAAGCATGTGGTATTGAAATATATATTATTATATTAATATCATTTTACATATATGCATGAATATGAAAAGGATATGACATTTCATACATTACTATTAAATTATATGTTACTTATTTCTATATGTTTCAAGGAAAAATGCATCATTTCAAGCTAAACAAATCATCCCCCACACTATCAGGTCAAAGATTTTTTCCAGAAACATATCAACTCTGGTAATATTTTCATTAGTTTAAATATTTATAATATAAAATTATTTATTTCATATATTAAATTTTTTATTTATCTTTGTTTAAAGTAGTTAGAGAATTTAGGGCACCAAGTCTCTCGAACAGAACTTTGGTTGGATGTTCATAAAAAATCAGATGGGAGTTATATAATGATTATGTCAAAGAAGTTAGGGTATTAAATGATTTTTCATTGTAAAAACTTGTTGTCATTTGTCACTATGTTAATATTTATTGCTTCAAATATAACTGATATTTTATTTATAGGTAAAAATAAAAAAAATATTGGATTCCAATCTCACATAGTCATTCTCAGTCTCCCAGGATGATCCTGTTGATCAAGTCATAGGGAAGGAGCATCCTGGTCGCATGTGTGGGTGGGTTTGGAACCATTATCATTATAGGTATTTCATAGGCCATAGGGGATTACAACAACATACACCCTTGGTTGTAGTCAATCCTTATGTCAAGATTCTCATAGGTATTTTATTGAAATGCAAAGCATAATTCAGGAACATTGTCCATATATAAAGATAAAATATTCCAAGGGAATTTCTTTGTAAAAAGCGTTAATTGAATTATATCATAAGACAAATGGATTTTTCCCCAGTGATATTGCCTTGATGGATGGTAGCAAGTAAATCACACAACTTCAAAATCATTTAGTACGCAAAATTTTATTGGTTTTAAGTTTAAATTTAAATATATAACACTATTTAATTTTTAACATAATTGTGATGCAGGTTTCGGTAGTTGGAGTGAATATAGAGATAGAGAGGGTGTCGATCAAAGTTCACCGAGTAGTGATTAGTGATTATGTTTGATTTAGAGAGGATGTGTAACTAAAATTATGATAGGATAACATTATTATGGTGATTCAGAAACTATTTTGTGGTTTTCTGGTAGGGGTATTTGTATTCCCCTTACATTGTATGAAAATATATATGCTTAGTTCATTTGATATGTTTTATTTTAAAGTTTACCTTATGATTTGTTTTCATTGAATATTTTATAGATGATGAATCATGAAACCCCCATGACACTCTTATATTAAATATGATATAATTACAGGTATTTTAAATTTTTATGCTTTTTTGAATTTAACTTTGATTTTTCAGAGGACTTTTTCTAATGAAAGGTTTCCATATGGCTATATATAGTTGTGCATATAACCTTATTTTTTGGGGGAAACAATGTAGATTAATCTTACGTATGGTATTTTTTTATTGCATAAGGTTAGTTCATGACCATGTGAGTTCAAGTAGTAATTGTGCAAAAAAATATTCCTCTCACTATAACTCTCATTCGATGTTCCTAGTTAGTCACCTCAAATTATAAGTAAATAAATACCAAATGTATTTTAATAAATATACCTTATTCTATGATCTATTATATTATGGACTAATATTATAGTCCAATTCATTCATCATAATTATTCTTGATTAAGGTATGTTTAATTATAATTTATCCTATGATATTATCATATCTTTTCATGTTTTCATTATTTTTCTTAACACATTATGGAGATTGAAAACCTATCACTAATTCTGAAGGCCACACTTTCACCATTATGTTCTGAAAAAATAAAATAGAAGCCAAGTATTTGTATCCTTCCTTCCACCAATTCTTATGAATTCATGAAAACTATTCTATAAACACCACATTCTTGAAATCTACATGTTTGAAATTTCATTAATCCATATAAAAGTCTCTTCTAGAGATATAAACTTATCAATAATCAACAACAACCATAATTTCCCCACCATGAATACCATGTCATTTCAAAAATATTTATATATTCCCTAGTTGATATTTTAGAACCATACCATACTCATTATTTCATTACAAAACATGATATAAACACCACTTTAATAATCATGAGGTCTCAAGAACATTCCACATGATCCCCTTTCAAGTGTTAAGTGATAAGAACCTCAGTTTCACTTATCCTGACTCAAAGTAGGATTGATAACACGTGGTATAAATGATAACCACCCCCAAATCATCCATGGAATTTATACAGTATTTGGAAACTAATCCATCAATGAATATAAATTTAGGTCTTATGATATTCTATCATAATCACTCTTTCTTAGGGGAATTGACTAAATTGCATTGATTTAAGAAACTAAAACATCAAATAACTTCATCATTTAAACATCCTTCAAAGAAATCCATCAATCAAACTCATTAAACTATATGAAATAATCCATATACTTTTTATATGATTTATTTCATTAGATTAAATTATTACTATTCTGATTATGTAATTATTACTATTCTGATTATTCTATTTTGTATATTTTAATATCTTTATTTTTTGTTTGGCTATTCTAGGGATGGAAATTCCACACCTACATTTTTTTGAAAAAGAGATATATAGTGGTGGCTTAAACCACTGCTAAATATGAAAAATTATTATTTAGAGGTGGTTTAAACCACCTCTATATAAGGTCAAAATTTGTTTAAACAGTGGTTTTTTTGTTTTAGCAATGGTTTCCCCTCCTAAAAAATGGCGAGTGGATATCGGTGGTTTAAACCACCAATATTTCTTCAGCATTTTTTGTAGGGAAAACTGCTTCTAAATAAACATTCTATGATGGTTCCTAGAAACTACTTCTAAATTGATGGAACCGACGTGATTTGAATGTCGATTCCAAATTTAGCAGTGTTTTTTGAAAACCATCGCAGAACTATATGGTGGTGGTTTAAATCACCAAAAAATCAAAAAAAACTTTTTCTATCAATTAATTTTTTGTATTGGGAGATAGAGAAGAAAGATCCCATGGTTCATATGGGAGGTTCAATCAAGCCAATTGAGGAAGAAAGAAAGGGAAAGGGGGTAAATAAGGGTACGGGTAGAATGGGAAAATCACTTTTTAGGGATTCTGAGAAGTCTACATTGTTAGGATGCATGGTTTGGTAAATAATGTGGTGACCATGTGGTTTACATTGGAAACTTGTTCACTTCCATGATTTTATTAAATAGTTACTCATAACTTTGTTCCAACTATGTAGGTTTCCCCTAAGAGAAAAATTTATTTTCATGGTTTATACTAGGAGTTTCACAAACCATGAACTTCTCATATAGGAAAAACCATGTGAATTCAAAATGAACTAGAAAGGACTCTGAGCACTGCTAAATATGAAAAATTATTATTTAGAGGTGGTTTAAACCACCTCTATATAAGGTCAAAATTTGTTTAAACAGTGGTTTTTTTGTTTTAGCAATGGTTTCCCCTCCTAAAAAATGGCGAGTGGATATCGGTGGTTTAAACCACCACTATTTCTTTAGCATTTTTTGTAGGGAAAACTGCTGCTAAATAAAAATTCTATGATGGTTCCTAGAAACTACTTCTAAATTGATGGAACCGATGTGATTTGGATGTCGATTCCAAATTTAGTAGTGGTTTTTGAAAACCATCGCAGAACTATATGGTGGTGGTTTAAATCACCAAAAAATCAAAAAAAAACTTTTTCTATAAATTAATTTTTTATAGTGGGAGATAGAGAAGAAAGATCTCATGGTTCATGTGGGAGGTTCAGTCAAGCCAAGTGAGGAAGAAAGAAAGGGAAAGGGGGTAAATAAGGGTACGGGTAGAACAGGAAAATCACTTTTTAGGGATTCTGAGAAGTCTACATTGTTAGGATGCATGGTTTGGTAAATAATGTGGTGACCATGTGGTTTACATTGTAAACTTGTTCACTTTCATGATTTTATTAAATAGTTACTCATAACTTTGTTCCAACTATGTAGTTTACCCCTAAGAGAAAAATTTATTTTCATGGTTTATACTAGGAGTTTCACAAACCATGAACTTCTCATACAGGAAAAACCATGTGCATTCAAAATGAACTAGAAAGGACTCTGAGCTCATTATATTACACAGTTTCTATAAAATTGTGTGGAGAGATCATGTGAAGAAGAAAATAATTATAGAAAATTAAAAACTTAATCCCAAAACATATAAAAAGTTCGATTTGCCTAAAAATAATTAAAATTATTAGAACTACAATGACATAGAGTGTGAAAAATAAAAGTTCCCTTGGATCAATATAGGATCATTAAGAGGGGTATGGATTTAATCATTGATCACTTTTTTCATTTAAAGGAAAGCTTCTTAACTTCGTAAGGAAATTTTTTCTATCCTATGAAACTTATTACAGTTTAAATCCACTAAAATATAAATCACAACCTCAATTTTCATATGAAATAAATATAAACAGAGATCATAAAATGATATTTACAAGTTTTGGTAAAAATACATACTCCTTACCATGTTATTTATTCCCCCCAACATAGATTCTTTTACTAAATTATTTTAGGATTACAAAGGAATAGACAACAATTGGTTATACCCCCAATAATCATTCCTAGAACTAATCCTATTTTTACCCCCAATAATCAGTTATTCATCCATATTTGGTTATACCCTCCAAATATTATAAATATATCTATTGAAGTCATAGCTGGTTATACACCCCAACCAACAATCCTTTTCAGCAATTGGTTATACCCCTGTCTACAATCTCTTTCCTTCTACATTTTTTATCCATGGTAAAAATATCTTATCTTCCTCCATAAGAAAGTTGGATCACCTTTACCTGGGTATAATCTTAAAGATATTCAATAGATATCTTAAGATTACATTGGACTTGTAACTTTCTTCTGATCTTAGAAAGACTTAGATATTCTCAATATGATTTTTTTAGAACTTTTTTTTTGAAAACTTTCTTAGTAAATGTTTATCTGATGACTCCAGTTAATTTTTCCTTTGTTCGATGACTTCATATAGTTTTTATTTTTTTGATGCATATCATTATGTTTTGGTTAGGTATGTTCCATTTGATACACATCCATATAATGTTCTTAGTAAAATGTTCTCAGTCTGATGAAGCAAGTTTGTTCTAATGAACCTCTAACTTCGATTGATGATTTGTTCATTAGATAACTGATTGGAGCTCCTTCATATAATGCACTCTTCTTAAACTAAGTAGGAACTGAGTTGGCCACTCTCCATGTTCTTCTTCTTCAGCAGATAGAACTCGAATTGATGAACCTTCTTCAATCAAATTGGAACTTGATCGATTACACCTATTATAAAATATTCATCACTTTTTCTCCTACGCATGTGAAAAGTAATCTTACTTTTTATATATACTTTGGAAACCCTTTATATAAGTGTAATTACATAAGTTTGGGTGGTAACTCAAATGCATTTTCCTACTCAATGAAACTCTAAATTTTGAAGCTTCCTGCTCATTTCAATTTCATTGGAATTCTTCTCAATTCTTATATAACATTCTCAAACTCACTTGAAGTTTATTTAAAACTCCCCCATTATTCAAACTTCCTTAAACTTGGTGTTAATTAATTTTTGTGAACTTATTTAACCTTACATGATAACAAAAATTGATTGACCAACTTCAGCATTAATATTGTTAAGTACTTTATATAGTTTATATAAAGTTTCTTAAAACTCATATATTTTATGTATGTTTGTTTTTTTCTTTTATTAGGAATTATCTATCTGATGGTATACCTTCGACGTTATTTGTCTAATGGATCTCAAAATATTCCATCATCGATGGACCTTAAATCGATTTTCCTTTTTTAGGAAACCTCCTTATGATGTATTCAGTATATTTCTATTTGATGACCTCTCCATGAGCCTGTCTATTAGAAATATATAAATCATAAGTTTTTTCAGTTTGGTAGCCTTTATATTACTCTCTGTCTAGTGATATTCATATGAAACCTCTAACCAATGACTCAGAAAGTTTTTATCTGATTATTATTCTTTACAAATTCAGGATAATACGTCTTTATTGCATCATTTGTTTGATGAAATTATGTACCTCAATCTGATGTTCATTCATTCGATTTCACTTAGCATCATCACAAAATTTTTCCACCCTTATCTACTAAGATCATATTCACATTTTTTCCATATGATTTTAGTGGAAAATAATTATTTATTGGATCTTGTGATTGTTTGACTAATAGTACTTAAAACATTTTAATCTTTATTTACATCTCCATCTGGAGCTCTACTTTAGGTTTCCTCCATATGATGGCTTTGGAAACATGTCCTTTATACCTTACATAGGTCATGATATATTTATGTAGGTAATAAAAATAACGAGTTAAATTAATATTTATTTACTTTATTTACTTCACCCTATTTATACTTATTTTTATATAGGGACTGTTTATTCGATAATATGCACAACTTCATACATCCTAAAACTCAAACTTTTTAACTTATACCTCCTTCCAATAATAACTAATCCCCATTTATATTTATTTTAACAGAATTTTCACTCTATCATGATCATATCTAACAAGTGTTCATTTAGAAACATTATACATGTTTCATATGATATCATTGTGCAACTGAAACCTTTAACATCTATTGAATCTCTATTTGATCACATTTTTATAGTAATTTGTATCTTGTAGCTTTGATTCATTATCATCAGTATGGTGACCTCAACATCCCCCTTTGTACTTAATCTAGAATCGTGATAAAATTTATGGTGTTGGAAACTTTATATTGGCTTAGTATCATATAAATTTGGAATAAAATTTTCTTAACATAGTTAAGTAAACTTTCTTACACTCATCAAGGAGAGATATTACACCTCATAAGAAAATTTACTTAACTTCTATAATGAAAGTTTCCTGCACAACTTTATCGACATCTTCTCTCAACTTTCTCAACAATCACATATTGACATATTGACAAAAAATGAAACCAATCACACTTTTACATAACAATCTCCCCCTTTGTGTTTATTGTCAATACCCACATAAAACTTCAAATATATTCAAATTCAATATGTGTGGTCAATTATTTCTCCCTATATGATGTTTTCATTTCTTTATCCCCCTATGATATTTCCCCCCCTTATTGACAATTAATTGTAAAGGGTGACATAAGGATCATATCATCTCATCATCCTTCTTCTTAGAAACTTGAAATCTAAATTCAAGAGAAAAGTATTATCACATTAGTTTCTTAAAAAAGAACCTTTAACTAAACATATTAAATTCTATATGGGAGAACCCAGTGTAGAAAACAAGATTGTATAATTAAGGTGATTAATTTTTTCCATAATAAAACTTATATGTAATACTTTCCTCAAGCTTCTTCCAACATCTTTATATCTGGGGAAATATAAAAGGTTTTTTAAGGAAAAATCTATATCCATCTTAACAAAAATATCAAAACATTTAAAGTGTATAAGTAAATTTTCCCCAATATTATATTTTTTTATCATCTCTACTTTTTTTAAAACATGGTGTGATGCTCATACCTTATATTTAGCTTTTCTCCCCCTCAAGGGTAGAAAAATTTTCTTCAACATTATGGTAGAAATGTTTTATGATGGATTTCTCAAAATTTCTATAAAAAAAATACAACATTCTATAAGTTATCTTACTTATTCTCCACCAATTACCTGCAAGTTAGTATAAATAAAAAAGTATATTGGGAATAAGTAGGAACATCAATATTCCTTAGAATTAACATTCAGACTGAGAATCTTCTCTCAGTCTCAACATATTCTTATTTTAATTAGATTTTATATGGGATTTATTTTCTTTCTTCTCATTTATATAATATTTAGAGTAAGTTTTTATCTTCTATTCAGCTTTCTTAACATCTTTGTTACATTAATTTTATAACATATTCTTCATGATTTCTTCTTGGGAAGGTAAGATAGTCATAAAACTTTTTGTAACATGCCTGTATTGCTCACGTTTCATGTATTTTTTCTAAATTTTAAAACCACCATATGTTGTAAATTTTTTATGAACTTTTATCTCATATTCTGAAACTTTTTTCTTACTTTTTTCTTCAGTGGAATTTTTTTATTCGGCCATATTTCTATTCATGACCATATAATATATCCAAATAACTAAGTACTCTTTATTTCTTTTTTATAACAAGGTATTTCATGGATACTAAGGGATTATTAAAGATCATATGTAAAGGTAGTCCAAAATGAGAGTTAAATTCAAAAAAAATATTTAAAAGTGGTGACTTATTCATACTCAACACATTCCATGAACTCTAATAGCTTTGAAAAAGAATAAAAAATCAATTTTTGTATCACAAAACATGTCTCAATACTATCAATAAAAATATAAATATAATAAGATTTAAAATAGGTTTAGAAACCTCTCGGTTTGGGAAATATTTTCAATTTGTATAGTACTAGTGTACTTGAGTTTCACAATCAACCAAACTTCATCAAATAAAAAGATAATAAATCAAGACACAAAATCCATTCATCAATCATTTCAATCCTCAAAAAATAAAATGAAGCTATGTGTCAAAAAATACCAAGATGGTTTTAATTTGACCAAGTATTTGATTTAGTTCAAATATCCAAAAAACACACCAAAAATGAGAATAAAAACATAAAAAATTCAGGAAAATAAAACATGAAAGAAAATGAAACAATACACAAAACTCCAAAAAAAAATATTGACATCCCCCAACACTCATTTTATTTACTTCCCTCTTTTTAGTTCAGTTTAGACAAATATTTTCATGAATAATTTTAATTAGGAAGAAAACAAAATAAATAAAATGAAACACACAAACTGATTTATTTTTGAAGTGGCAGCCTTGAGTTAAGAACCTAGCTACTACCACATTAAACCTAAAATAAATGAAGGAAAAAACATGAGAAAAATAAAGATAACGGGGAAAGAAAATGGATAATTCTTGGTTTGATCCTGAAGAAGATTCTGGTTTTTTCACTACTGCAAAACTAGATTTATCCAACTCTAGGGATTTTACAACGCTATCCAAAAGTGTTATTAAATACCCCCTTTATTAGTGCTAAAAAAGCATTGTTAAGGGGGTCCTTTATCAGTGCTTTTTTACAAGCATTGATAACTGGGGTCTTTTATCAACACTTGTAAAAAAAAGCTGATATGGGGGGTTTATCAGTGCTTTTTTATAAGTACTGGTAAATACCCCCCCCCCCCCCCTTTATCAGTGCTTTTTTACAAGTGCTGATAAAAGTATACTTCAAAAAAAAATATTTCATTAAAAACATAACTCAAACTTCAAACGGCTATAAATTTTGATCCAAGTGTCCGTTTAGGCTCTACCACATATAAAATTGAATATTGTGATGAGGTATATGCCCTAAAAACATAGGAGTCCTTTTTTTCATTTTTTAAGGCAAAAAAAATCCTATAAGGCCTCTAAAACTGTATTTTTAGTCGGGATGCCCCAATTTTTTAATATTTGATGGATTTTCAACCTCATTTATGGGGTCTTTTTTCCCTTTTTCAATGGGAAATGAATTTATTTCTAGGGATTACAATCATATTGATATTATGGCTTTGAAATTTTATCATTTATCATAATTTACTTCTATTTATAATCAAACCTATAAAAATATATACATATTTTTTATATATTCACTCATAAAAAAATAATTTTATAAATAAATAATTAAACATATTTAAATATAAAATATATTTATTAATATATAAACATATATATAAATATATGGATAAAACAATGCAATGAAATATATATAAATATAAAGATATATCATAAAATTTAAAACAAAATAGTATAGGGGAGTGGAAAAGTTGCTGGTCTATAAGCTGGAGGTCTTAGGTTCGAAACTCACTGGAGGCAGGGTGCATAGGGAAGGGTTGGATTATATAAAGCACTGCTAAAGGGTTTGGGGAAGCACTGATAAAGGGGGGAAGCACTGATAAATGGGGGGATGGTGGTGTGTGGAAAAAAAATAAAAAAAATATACCCTTTATTAGCGGGACCTTTATCAGTGCTTTTTTAGCACTGTTAAAGGCACCCTTTAATAGTGCTTTTTTTAGTGACGTTAACTGTGGTCTTTAATAGTGTAAAAAAAGTGATGTTAAAGGACTTGTTTAATAGAACTTTTTTAGCACTATTAAAGGGGGGATTTAACATTTCTTTTTTAGCACTGATAAAAATGTTAGGATTTTAACCCTGCTCAAGTTATCAGTGATTTTTTAGCACTGATAAAGGTTTATTATAGCACTGTTAAAGTTTGTTTTTGTAGTAGTTTTTACTACCCCTAGTCAAGCAGTTGTAGTGGTTTAACCCCAATCTAAATGTGTATGGGTTTTCTTGCTTAAAAACCACCAAATCCTCCTTTTAATGATCTTTATCCAGCATTGTTCATTGAGTAACCCTTGGATAGAGTATAACCTATCCTCCTTTATTTTAATATGGGACAAAGTAGAAGATGGGGAATGAGAAATAATGTGCCCTCCTCTGATTTTAACACAACTCTGATGACATCAACTAGGGTCTGCTTATTTTCCACTGCATTACAAATTTCAACACAAGGGAAGTCAGAAAATAACTTAAACTAAATAAGATTAAATCATTATGAATCAACAAATAAATCTTCCCTTTCATGTAAAGAAGATTGAAATTTTATCTCTTCAGGCAAGACTACTAAGAATTATATCTTACTAGGGTAATATTTATCTTCTTAAAAATAAAGAGAGAGGTATAGATGAACTAATTATTCTTTTAAAAATATGGGAGGATTACAAAACTTTTGATCTTCAAACAAAAATAACCAATTATATTCAGAATTATATTTCACTCCCATGGTTGTATCAGCTGGTATGTCTGCTTTAGGAACATCTTTATGAAATGACCAAGGAGAGATATTTGGATCTTCATGTTGAATCTTCAAGTCATACTTGGGTTATTCAACATTAAATGTAGTAGGAACTACATTTACCTCTTATTATTTAAATTGGTTTTATTTTTTTTGTCATTCCATCCATAGAACTTTAACTTCTTCAACTTCAACATCTAGTGATGCAACCAGCTTGCTTTCATTTTCAATAATTTTAAAATTCTCTTGAATTATCAATTATTGTTGTTCCATTTGAATCCTTAAGGTTTCTTACCTTATAGAAAATTCATCACTAGGCCAAGAATAATAAAAAAACACTGAAATAGTCCATCTTGACCAATGAAAGAAAAAAATTACAATAAACCTCTTTTTTTAGTTTTTGAAATTTTTGAAATTTTTTTGGTTTTTTTATGAAAAATAGTGTGTGTAAACTCTTAGACTCCCCGAAAATGGTTTCAAATTAATAGTAGTGATTTTTTCTCAAACCACTATTCAATTAATTTCTCATTCTTCTAAGAGTCTACCATAGTGACACAGCCTATGGTCAATCGCAAGGAGGCCACTTTCACACACAATCTTCTTATTTTCACTATTTAAATATAACTAATATAAAACTATAAAACTAATATAAATGGGGGTCTTGAAATGATGCATAAAATATAAATATATTATATAATAATGCAATGCAAATACAAAATGTAGTTAGATGGAAAAGATGAATGCAAATTTTCTAAGGAGATCTTGGCGATTAAAATCATTGTTCAAAAGGATCGCAATGTTCAACTCAATGAGGTGATCAAGAACTGTCACAACTCACCTTATTAGTTGAAATTTTATCACCCAATATTGAGACCTTAGCATATGAGGAAATGTTCTTCCTTAATTCAACTAGTATACCTCTTCACTGACCATAAATATCCAATCTATACTCCACCGTATGCATGACTTAGATAGTGAAGGTAGGGATGATTGATAAATGAGAAGAAAAACTTAGTGGAAGAGAAAATTGGGTGATCGCTCACCATAATCAATTTAACCACCACCAAAATTCCTAGAATTTAATAAATATATAGATAATTAATCATAATAAAACTCAATTAACCCACCATTCCCTCCCCTGAACAAGCGTCGAGGTTAGTTATCTATTTTTAGTGAAGTTGAGAAGGGAAAACAGTGGGTGAAACACATAAAATAAAACAAATGGAAGAAATATTAATGAAGAATAAAGATAATATATTAAAAGTAAACTAATATTATAGAGTGTAAAATACTACAAATATACTGAAAATGGGGGAGAGGTGGTGAAAAAATGGATCCAAAATATTCCTTCGAAAGTTGTCGCATGGATGAACCTATAAATGCAAGAATTAGAGAATTTGTTATTCATAAAATTTGTTCCATTATTCCTCCCATGTGAACCCATAAAATTTCATCTCAATTTCCCAAGGATTTAGGAGTTATAGCTAATTTAATTGGTTAATTTAATTCTAGACATGAGACTCTTCATATTCCACAACTCTAACTTACTAGGACTTTATGGCCTTTAAAAATCCAGATTCACACATGGAATCCTTAATGAAAGATTTTCAATAATTCCTTCTGAAAATCCAAGACTAATTTCAGATTCATTGGATCATCCCACCTAGATATATAATCTCATATTTAAAATAGTCTAGATCTATGCACCATTTTTAGGCCCAATTTGCAAGCTAATTTTGGGCCTCCAATTTATGTATTTAGATTTAGGTCCATAAGGAAGAAATGAGACCCAATATGTTTATAATCGTAAAAAAATGAATTTAACAATTTTTTTCAATGTAAGAAAATTTATGGATGAAATATATAAAAAAAATAAAACAGTTGAATCTCAAAATTAGGCTATTTTTGTATTTAAGCTCATAATACCACAAAAACCTAAAAATGTGACAATTTACCATAAAATAATACTATGGTGGGTTTAATAAAATTTAATTATAGAATAAAATATGTAAAAATTATAGCTTCATCACCCTTATTCTCACAAACTTGATAAGATTCACCTTTAACCTCGAATGCTTTGGTGAAGTCTTCTCTCATCTTTATTAACTCACATTTTGTTGTAATAAAAATAGATTATTTTTCTGAAAAATATTATTATTTCTCATAAAAAATTATTTCAGAATATTTACCATCTTCTCAAATTCAACTAACTTCAACCTATTCTGTTCACTTTCCTCAACAAGTGTGTTTTATACTTTATTAAGATTCCCTTGCTCCACTAATGTTTCTTTATAACTTTTTAGTTTCCTTTTAAGCTCACTAAATTTAATTTTTAGATATATAATCACATTGAGGTTTATATTATCCTTTTTTATTCTCTCATCATTCAAAAAAGTTATTTTATTAAATTATTTATTCAACTTATTTCTTTTCTTTTTTCGTTGTGAATTTTTCTCAAGTGATTCTTCTGAATTTTATTTTAGAATCCACTCAAGTTTTATACTCTCTTAATCATCATTATCACTACCTGATGAAGAACTTCCTTTTTTATATAATATAATAAGTTGACTTGATAATCATATTCATTATTGGATGAAGAATTATCCAACTCTCTTCTGCTCAACAAACTTTTCTTCTAATTTAAAGGAAAAAATTTATTATGTTTCTTCCATTTCTTCTTTTGAGACTTATCATATTCTTCTTCAGACTCAGAATATTCTAACTTATTCTTAAGACAATATCCTATAAAATTTTATTTATCATTACAACTCTATAATTTAAGAGAAATTTTTCCTTTAAACTTTCTTTTATTGTATCTATTAGAAATAGGAGGTGTGATTGTGTTAAAGTCTTTTTAATTTTCTTCTACCTTTGAATAATTTGATTCTTTCACAACTTCTTTATATCTAGGATTATTTTTTAAAAAAGATTAAAAATTCATTTATTCCTTAGCCTTATTATTAAACACTGTATATTTGTTCATTTTATATGCCATGATAATATTCTGAAGTTTATCCAGAGATAAATCTTTTTAGTATTATAAGGCTAACAATTTGGCATCAAATATATCAATAAAGTTTCTCATCAGTTTCTCAACAATAGTATAATATTCTAGCTTCTCAAGGAAACCTATGATATTGTTGAAAATATCATTAACTCTTGTAAAGTATTCATGAATACTTTATTTATCATCCATTTTAATATCTTCAAATCTGCTTCTCTAAATTTGTATTTTAGCTTCATTAACCATTATCATTTTTTTCATAGCTTCTTATCAATTTATCCAATGTTTTTTTAGTCATTGTAAACCCTATAATCTTAATAAAAATAGTCTCTATGAGAACCATCAACATGGGATTCTGATCTTTTCCATAAAATTCCAATTTTCTATTATCATCAACTATCATAGAAAATTCATCAATAAGTGGAAATACCATATTTACAACATCTCTAACTTCAATTCCAAGAGATAGAAGATAGGGTAACATCATATTCTTAAAATTGTGTTAGTTTCTTCCATCAAAATCCAGAACACCCATTTTTCACTAAATTAAAATTATCCATTATCAATAGTTGTATCTTTCATAGGGAACTAATTATTTGATACTAATTAAAATTCCCTTGGATCAATTTAGGATCATTGAAAGAGGGAGGGGTGAATCAATGATCACTTCTTATTTTTATTTTATAGTAAATTTTCTTATCTTTGTAAGGAAACTTTTCCTGACCTCTAAAACTTGATGGTGTTATGATTTACTTGAATATATATATTAATCACCTTTTATATACATCAAATATAAAGAGAGAACATCACATGATATTTAAAAGTTCGATATAAATACATAATCTTTTCTATTTTGGTTATTCCCCCAAACATGTATTCTTTTACTAACTTATTTCAATATTACAAAGGCACACTCAGTAATTGGTTATACCCCCTAGTAATTATTCCTCAAGAAATCCCTGGATCTACCCCCCAGGAATCAAATCTTCTATCATAGTTTCTTATAACCCCCAACTATCTTAATTGTATCCACTAAATTCATATTTTGTTATAATCCCCATATAATGATCATTTTCAACAATTGGTTATACCCCCTAACTACATGAACTTTCCTTTTACTTTTCTAATCCACTATAGAAAGATATTATCTTCCTCCCTAAGCAAGTTGGATTACATTTACCATTGTACAATATTTAAGATATTCAAAAAATATCTTAAGATTTTGTTGGCCTTGAAACTTCTTCCTAATCATAATAAGGACCAGATATGATCAATCTGAATTTCTTAGAACTTTTTCAGAAAAATTCCTTAGAAAATGTCCATCTGATGGCTTTTTCTGGTTTTCCCTATGTAATATGACTCTGTATGGTGTGTCTCTGACTGATGCTTCTCATTGTATTTTTGTTTTGAGTGTTATATTTTATACACCTATATCTATTTTTATTGGTCTAATTATTCTATATCTGATGAAGCATCTTCACTTAGATTCACTCATGGCTTCAACAGGTTATTCATTTGATGGATCTCTAATCAAAGCTTCTTCATCGAATGAACTATTCTTCAACTTAGTGGGAACTTAGTTGGATAATAACTCTATTATTACTCTTCAACTAATAGAACTTGGTCTGATGAACCTTATTCAATCATGTTTGAACTTTATCAGCGATAACTAGAAAAAAAATCTTCAACACTTCGGCTCTTATGTACAAGAATAGTAATCTTACTTTTTCTATGTACTTTTTCAAACCTTCATATAGGTGTACTTCCATAATTTTGGACTATAACTCTAATTAAATTTTCCTCTCAATGAAAATCTGAATTTCAAATCTTCCCACTCATTTTAATTTCATTGGAACACTTATCAATTAATATAGAACATCCTCAAACTCACTTGAAGTTTACTAAAGGATCTCTATTTCTTATAACTTCCTTAAAATTGGCATTAATTAATTTATATAAACTTACTTAACCTTTCAATATAACTAAAATTTATTAAATGGATCCATCATTGATATTGTTAAGGACTTTACAAAGTTTATATAAAGCTACTTATAACTCCTTTGTCTGGTGTATGTCTATTTTTTCTTTCATTAGGACTTATATGTCCAATAGTACCCATTTAGCATTCTATTTTGAATGGATATCACAAGTTTCCATCATCCAATATAACTTTAGTCAGTTTCCCTTTTTCAAAAAACCTCCTTCCAATGTATTCATCATATGTATTCCTAATGAACTCTCCAAGATCCTATCCATTGGAACTCTATTGATTATCAGTTTTGTCTATTTGGTATCCCTTATACTTATCTTTGTTTGGTTCTCATCATATGAAACCTCTGATTGATGACTCGAAAGGTTTTTCTCTGATAATTCTATCATATAAATTCAGGATGGTACATATTTATAGGATTTTTTGTTCGATTACATCATATACCTCATTTCAATGTTTATCTTTCCAATTCCAATTAATTTCATCAAAAACTTTATACACCCTTCTCTGCTTGGAGTGTCTTCACATTTCTCCATATGATGCCAGTGGAAGATCTTTGTTCACTATATATTTATATTTTTTGGACAATGGTACTTAAACTATTGAAAAATTCATTAAAATATCTATTTAGGGATTTTCTTTGGGCTTCCATCATTTGATAGCTTTGTAAAGTTATCCTCCGTACCTTTATGTAGGCTATGATACCTTTACATCCCAAAAATTATGACTCACCCCAATAGGAGATTTAATTATCTATTTTTTTGTTAATAATCTTGTTGGAATGTTTATAGTTATGAATTAAAAAGATAATAAAATTAATAGATCAATAAAAGAGAGGTGTGTCGAACAGACGCATGAACGATGAAGAGAATTAAACACGGAATTTTGATTTAATGAGAAAGTGAAAGAAGGGAAGGGTTTAAAAATTTATTTAAAATATTTTAATAACATTAATATTAAACAACAGAGTTTATATTATTATAAGATAATATGAAGAAAAAAAATTAATTAAAATTAAAATAAAATTGAAAACAACTTATGTGGCTACAATTAAAAAGAACGCAAAAGAACATGAAAAGAAAGAGAAGAGGAAAGGTATCTCAAGTTAAAACTTGAGTTTGTAAGATACCCTAAATATTTTTTAAGGGCCCGGTCATTGCAATATTTCCTTTTAATCTCTAAAATTACAACCCATTTCAAGGAGAAGAGGGGGATGAATTTATATCCCAAGGTGGTGGACTATTTGAATTCCAAAACTACCCCTCCAATTGGCTTGAAAATTTAATAATTCATACAGCTGAATATGGTTAAATATTATTCTTCAAATTTTTATATATATATGTTTAAAGTTAACCCTAAAAATTTGGCTTACATTTTACTTTTGTATCCAAAGTTATGGTTTTTTTAGTAAACAATGAGCTCATGTCTACTTTTGGGTCGAAATTTTCCCTAGTCTAAATGTGAGTGCATTTATGTCTATGAATATTCCATTAAATCTGAAACATTTATTCTAAAAAGTTTATAACCTGTATATTTTATTTTACATTGAAAAATATCATCTCAATTTGATGTCTATATCATGAGAAAAGTCAATTATTGTGTGATGATTTTAAATCCCAAATAGAATGGTGTGTTGGAATTTCATGGATCAATTGGGCCCCTTATTGGTTGATTTGGGACTTGAAATTGTTATCCATAATTACTTTTTATAATCAAGAACATATTATGGAGTTTAATCAAATTTTAGATTTTGGATTGATCCCAAAAATTATATCTTTATGGATGGTCCATTTTTCATCACATGTTCAATGAGCCTTCTTATGTGGACCATATTACCCTTAAAATGGCCAAATTAGTTAAAGATCCAGTTTAATGATTTTTATAAAATTGAATTTTAAACCCTAAAAAATAATAATAACACAATTTGGATCATTATATATAGAGTTACGATCAAAATATAAAACTAACTAGAATCTATAAATTCATAAAAATTATATTTAGTATTAAAACATGGGTATTTCACACAAATTATGCATTTTGACTTAATAATTGAAAAAGGGAGTAGAAAAAAAATTATAAATAAATGAATAACATCAACTCCCCCATACTTAGTATTTTTCATTTCTACATGTATAAAAAATACAAAAACATAACAAAATCATTTTCACTCGCCAACAAATATTAAAAAAAATATCACCAATCAGGGGGGTCTAGACTAGTTCACTCATCCAAAAAAAAATTTACCATAAATTATTACAGAAATAAAAAATTTATTTTTCATGATCAAAATTATAAATTGAAAATATGGGAACTCATAACTCACTCCTCTCAAGATGATAAAAAAATATTTTATGGAGGTTCACTCATTCACCAACCAAAAAGTGAAAATATTAGAGTTTATAAGAGTTATCATCTTCCAATCCCTATTCTAAATTTAAAAATAATCAAGAGTTTTTTCTAAGGTTTTTTAGTGGCTATGGTATGGTAGGAATATAATGGAAAAAATATAGTAAAATAGGGGTAAAACACTAACATGGAAAAATCAATGCACAATTTTTGTGAAATGAAATATGGAAGGAAATGGAAACACAGATTTACAAGGGAATTAGTTTTTGAAGGAATAAAAAATAGGGAGAAAATTGGAAGGGGATGGAGTGATGAAATATGTACAAAAACACAAAACTTCTCCTGATGAAATAATAAAAGATGATACAAGTGTTCTTTTTTTCTTTCTTTCTTTTTTTAATATTATTTATTTATTTATTTTCTTTTTTCAAAAGTTGAACTTGAAAAACATCTCACACTCATCTCCCAACCTAGGTTTTATCTCCTCACGACACTAATTTTAATATTTATAACAAGATCAAGAGTTTAGGAAGATTTATTTTTGACCTATCCATGGAACAGCTCTTTTTTTAACACTTTTTAATAACACATATAAAATTACATAAAATTTAATCCATTCCCAAAACTCACCGAATGAAAACCTCTACCCCATGATTAAATGGATACTTTCCCTCAAGAATAGATAACACGCTGAAAATCAAGAAATGGAAACCATTCCTCCCACACATAAATTTTAATAAATCGTGTAATGAAAATCCATGTACATTTTGGGTGGGAAAAGGTTTTGGTATTTCAATGTGGCTATCAAAAAAAAGTTTTCATAGGATTGAAGGGGATTTCAAAAGTATGATCAATTTAATGGTAATGGGAGGTTATTTGGATATTGTGATTCTCATGTGGATTATAAAATAACTATATCGTATTAATGTAATCTAAAATAGGAAATTCAGCTCGAACATCCAAAAACTCAAGACTTGCAATTGAGGGTAAAAAACACACAAAATAAAAATATGGTCATAGTTGACTATAGCATGAAACTTAATGTTGTTTCTCACGGTTGGAGGAGAATCATTTTCCAAATCAAAAATTGAGCATAAAAAAATTATTGTTCTTGACACAAAATTATTTATCCAAATTTAGGATGAAAATAAAAAATGTTTTAGATAAAAAAAATTCATTAGACTTGTTGCACCACCATTTTGAGATATGTGGCCTTTTTTATGAATTTTTATGTATTTAAAATGCATGGAATGAGTTGAGAAGAGGTTAGGAGGTTTTGGAATGGTTTTGGATGAGTTTGGAGGCTTTTTAAGGGGTGCACGGTTAGTGGAAATTGTGCGGGTTCCCCAGGAAATTGTGTGGACCCTTGTTCTCGAGATAGTAGGTCTCACACAACCTCTGCACGGTTTGCTAAACCATGTGAGGAAACTATGTGGATCCTGGCTCTCGAGGTAGTGGCGTGTGCATGATTAGTGCACGGTTTGACAAACTGTGCGGGCTAACTGTGTGGCCACTTAAAGTTAGGGTTATAAGTTCTGGGATCACTCGGGATTGCCTCATTTCACTCCTCTCTTCCTCCCACTCAATCCTCACTCAGGTTTTGGGTTCTCAGGGGTTAGGGGTGCTCTCCCACTCATTTTTGAAGTGATTCCAAGGGGTTTCAAGGTGGATTCAAGGTGGTTTCTCCCGGGTAAGTCTCTCCTCTTTCTTCTCTTGTGTTTTCCTCTAGATCTACTTCCCCCTATTTCTTGGTTTTATAGATCTAAACTTTTTGTGTGTAGATCTAGGGTTGGGGTTTCCTTGGATGATGATTTTTAGGCTTGTTATGGTTAGGGGAGGGGATCTAGAGAGGTGTTGGTGGTGCGTTTTCTGGATTTGAGGTGCGGTTGTTCGTGGGTCGATTTCTCGGGAACCCTAAAGGTAGGTGGCTTCTATCTCAACTCCACTTGGTTAGAAATAGTGGTTCCTTGTTACAATTAATTTTTTGTGCTTGAAATTAATTGTGTTTTGATGTGAGAAATTGGTGGAAAATCCCTTGGGTGATGTTTTGGGGATTTTTGGGGAAAAGAGGGTTTTGTGGTGAAATGCTTTTGTTGTGGATTTTAAAATGAGATGCTATGGTTGATTTGTGGAAATGATCGATAGAAATGGTTTCCAATAAAAAGGTTGTTTTATTGAAATATGTTTTGGAATGGAAAATGGTTTTCAATAAATTGATGATTTATTGAAGTGAATTGACATGTAATGGAATTGGTTGATTACATGATGTTGTTGTGACCGTGATGGATTATATGTTGGGTTGTGATTGGTTGAATTGTTTTGTGGAAGTGGGCGGGAAGTACCACTATAATAAAGGGGTATGGATAGTGGATGGAAGGACCACCATCAATGATAAGTGGATGGGAAGATCCACTAGTTGTAAATGTATGAAACGGGTTGGATGGAAGCGCCACCATTATGATTTTTTTGTTGTGTGCTTCTTTGCAAGATGGAATTGTTGTGCCAATGGGTAAATGTTGGAATGGTTGTGGCTTGTCGGTTGTCTTTCCTTTGATTTCATGGGTTGGGTGTGATGGCTTGGTAAGAGCATGGTTGGGTTATGGTAATGGTTTCACTTGTGACTATTTTATATAAAATGTTTTATATAAATGTGCTAACGGTTTTATCCTAGTGGCATGTGTAGGGAAGTCATTTGGGGAAATCTTACTATGTTTTAGTACTCACCCCCTAATTTGGCACGTTGGTGTCTTTGCAGATGTCGTGTACTGTGATGTGGGCAAAGGTAAGGCATCAACCTCCTTTAGTGGTGTGTTGTGATGTCTTGGTGGAACTTGGAGCTTGGAGCTTGGTGTGGAGTCGTGGTGGTGTCATGGCTTATGGTGTTCTTGTTGAGTCTTCCACATTGTACTCTGATGTTTTATTGGGTTGTGTTGGCATGTGAGATTATGGAATATATGGTTGTATTGGGTAATATATGAGTTTGGTTTTTTCGACATGCATCATTTAGTTGTGGTTGTTTGTTTGGTTTTGTCTCAAGGGAAAATTGTTCCCCAATTGTTCTCGGAGCCCTCGGCATTTATTGCTAGCCTTTAGCACCTTGGGAACATTGCTTAAGGCCAAGTAACCCTCACCGCCTCCTCAAGCCAATGAGGTAGGGGCGGTGTGTTACAAGTGGTATCAGTTTGTTCGGTCCTTTGGAGTTGATTCTCGGATTTGGTGTTGACATTAGTTGTGGTATACTCCTTCAGTCGGGATGGTAGCAAGGTGTAGGATTGTCGAAACTTGGAATTTATAGCATAAAAGGACGTATCTAACCCTTTTATGCTGAAATTCAAGTTACCAGGTAGTTGGGTACATAAGTGTTTTAGAGACACGTATAGGCATTGGATATCTCATTGTTGTGGGTGTAGCCAATGAGATGAGCATGACATGCATGGTAGAAATGACTTCCCTCTAGGATGTATATTTCATTGGGGTATAATGATTTATGATATAATGTGAAATTGTAATGTGAATAAATTGGTATTTTGAAAATGGTTTGGTTTTCAAAATGGTGAAACATGGCACATGTGGAAAAATGTGAACTGGTGGAAAGCCTTGTTGTGATAGTGTTGTGTAATGTGATTTGAAATGGGATTTCGTGATGTCTACAGAAGTGAGACTCATGGTTGTTTGTTTTATGTTTATAGAAATGGCACCAGGTAGGCGTCGTAGAGACCAACTGGAGGAGGCTGCTAATAATGTGGTTGCACCTGATCCTCAGGTGAACCAGCAGCTAGTGCAAAGTATAGTGCAAGATTTCCAAGGTGTGGGAAGTGGAAATAGAGGGGATGAACCAAGGCATGTATATCAAGCAGTTCAATTTCAAAAGCAGAATCCACCCATCTTCAGGGGTGATTCAGAGCCAGAGAGGGCAGAAGCATGGTTGAATAGAATAAACAAGATCTTCGAGTTCTTGGGAACACCTGTAGAGTTAAAAGTGAAGTTAGCCACATATATGTTGGAAGATCTTGCCCTTCAGTGGTGGGAGTTGGTAGTCCAATCTGGGATGGACTCGGGTATGACGTGGGAAGGCTTGGAGGAATTTTTTAACAAAAAATTCTACCCACATACTTTTATAATTCAGTGTACGACTGATTTCTTCAGTTTGAAGTAAGAGATGATTTCGATGATGGAGTATGCAGCTAAGTTTATGAACTTAGTGCGGTTTGCACCCGAGGTGGCGGCTAGCATGTCGTTGAAGTCAAGGATCTTTGAAGCGGGGTTGAGGCAAGAAATCTGTTCAAAGATAGCGGTGCTGTGTATAGATGATTAAACAGAGATGGTGAATAGTGCCTCGGTGGCTGAGCGGGATTTGTTGGGCGCTCTGGGCAGGGGAATCATGGAGGTACCCATGGAGAATAGTGGGAACTCTAATGCTGGGTTCAAACAGAAGAGGGAAACTTATTCCCAGGGTAGGAATATAACATATAATCCAATGGTAGGATCGGTGAATCTTCCTCCGAAGACCCAGAGAAAGCTAGGATGTTTTCAGTGTGGTTCTACAGGACACATCAAGTGGGATTGTATGGACCAAACTCGAGCATGTCATAGTTGTAATCATATGGGCCATCTGCAGTGTTATTGTCGGAATGATCCAAGGTTGGGTGCGTGTGACACTCCTCAGGGATCGCAGACGCCGTATTCTTCGACGGGACGGGGGCAGCAGCATACCCCTCGACAACAGAGTAAAGTGGGTCATGGTGATTCTTGGAATACCATGACGCCTAAGCAAAACAATAAAGAGAAGAGTGTGGTAAGAAAACATGTGTTTGGAGCTGAGCAGGTTGTGGTGGATGATCAGTCGGGACCATCCACGGTGCGAGGTACTATCCTTTTAAATTCTACCTTGATGAAAGTTTTGTTTGATATGGGTGCTTCACACTCTTTTATTACTGCACGTGTGGTTGATTTGTTGGGTTTAAGGGTAGAAATGATGACCGCGGTTTTGAAACTTCAAACTCCTATGGGTCGAAGAGAGTGTCGAGCTTTCTTGTGTAGAGAATGTTATATCGTTGTGGGCAAGGTTGAGATAGTGTGGAACTTCTCAATTCTTGAGATGAATGGTTATGATGTAATCCTGGGAATGGATTGGCTAGTGCCTTTTAAGTCCCACATCGACTGTGATGTGCTGATAGTGGCTTTTATGACAAACGATGGCGTTAGACATCTCTTTAGAGGAGAGAAGCATAAAAGGCAGGGTGAAACGGGTTTGTTGGCACCAGAAGTGGGTACGTTATCATATTAGTTGGCAGTGTTGTCATTGGAATTTGTAGAGGGTGTTGATCAGAGTGTTCCTCTGGCAGTGGTGGATCAGTTCATGGATGTTTTTCCTGATGAATTCTCTGAGTTACCTCTCGTAAGAGAAGTGGAGTTTACAATTGATCTCCTTCCGGGGACCAGTCCTATCTCACTTCCGTCTTATCGGATGGCACCATCTGAATTGCAGGAATTGAAAATCCATTTGGAAGAGTTAGAAAACAAAGGGTTTATCTGGCCTAGCACGTCTCCAAGGGCAGCACCAGTGTTTTTTGTGAAAAAGGCGGATGGAACCTTAAGGATATGTGTTGATTATCGTAGACTTAACCAAGTTATGATAAAGAATAGATATCCACTTCCACGAATTGATGATTTGTTCGACCAGTTGAGGGGAGCCCAGTGGTTCTCCAAGATCGACCTGAGGTCGAGATATCATCAATTGCGGGTGAGGAAGGAGGATATTTCTAAAAAATCTTTCAAAAGTAGATATGGCCATTATGAATATGTGGTTATGCCATTTGGTCTAACAAATGCGCCAGCGGTGTTTATGGCATTGATGAATCAGATATTTCAGAGATATCTGTATTCATTTGTGGTGTTGTTTGTCGATGATATTATGGTGTATTCAAAGACAAGGGTGGAGCATGAGTAGCACTTGGCGATAGTGCTGGGGATCTTGAGGGATCATCGGTTGTATGCCAAATTGTCAAAGTGTGACTTTTGGATATAGGAAGTTTGCTTTCTTGGCCATATGATTTCTAATAGGGTTGTTTCAGTGGATCCAAAAAAGATAGAGGTTGTTATCTCATGGAAACCGCCAAAGAATGTGTTTGAGATACGCAGTTTTCTTGGTCTAGCTGGGTATTATCGGTGTTTTGTTCATGATTTCTCACGTTTGGCTTCACCAATGATAGCTTTGACAAGAAATAATGTTCCATTCCAGTGGAATGAAAAGTTTCAATAGTGTTTCAAAGAGTTAAAGGGTCGTCTTACATCAGCACCAATCTTGGTTTTTCCAGAATCAGGAAAAGGGTACATGGTGTATTGCGATGCCTCGGGATCAGGTTTGGGGTGCGTTCTCATTCAAGGGAATCATGTGGTTGCATATGGATCACGGAAGTTGAGAGTGCATAATAAGAACTACCCAACTCATGATTGGGAGTTGGCAGCAGTGGTCCATGCTTTGAAAGTGTGGCGTCATTATCTCTTCGGTGATAAATTCACGGTATATACAGATCATAAGATCTTGAAGCACATTTTCTCACAAAGGGATTTGAACTTGAGGCAAAGGATATGGATGGAATATCTCCATATGTTTGATTTTGACTTTATGTACACACCGGGTAAGGGAAATTCTGTGGCGGATGCATTAAGTAGAAAATCATATGCTCGGGTGGTGAAACAAGCATCAGACCAGTGGCAGTTGATGTCGGTTATAGCTGATATGAGGTTGGGATGTGAGGACCAGGGCGATAGAGCGGTCTTCTTTCCAATTTTTTTGATTCCTGACTTGGATGGTCGGGTTAGAGAGGCACAGATATCTGATTCTGAGTGTGTGACCTTGGGGTCGAGACTCAATGGTGGGGAGACCATTGAGGGTTGGAAACTGAATGGAGATTCAGTTTTGTGTTTTCAGAATTGGATGGTTGTACCATTAGATTTTCAGGAAGATCTTCTCAGGGTGTATCATCATTTCAGGTGGGTTGTTCATCCTGGAATTCAAAAGATGTATAAAGCATTGAAAGCGCAGTTCTGGTGGGCTGGTATGAAGAGAAGTGTGGCTGAGTTTGTTTCGAGATGCTTGACTTATCAGCAGGTCAAGGCAGAGCATCAGAGGCTAGCAAGAATGTTGCAGTCTTTACCAATCCCTGTTTGGAAGTGAGAGTAGATAGCGATGGATTTTGTCACAGGTCTCCCAAGAACGGTCAAGAAGCACGATACCATTCGGGTGATAGTGGATCGGCTAACGAAGTCAGCCCATTTCATCCCAATTCGTGAATCTCATACAGTGGAGGATCTGTCCAAAATCTATATCCGGGAGGTGGTAAAGAGGCATGGTGTTCCAGTTTTGATTGTATCAGATAGAGATCTGAGGTTTACATCTCGTTTTTTGGAAATCCTTACAGCAAGCCCTTGGAACGCAGTTGCGATGAGTACGGCGTATCACCCTCAGACGGATGGTCAATCTGAGAGGACGATACAAACTCTGGAGGATATTTTGTGGTCTTGTGTCATGGATTTTGGTGGCTAGTGGGAGGATCACTTTTCGTTGGTTGAGTTCTCATACAATAACAGTTACCAGGCTTCTATACAGATGGCTCCGTTTGAAGCATTGTACGGGCGGTCGTGTCGTTCTCCACTATGTTGGGTGGAAACGGGTGAGTCTTCAATGGTTGGACCGAGTCTAGTCCAGGAGACAACAGAGAAGATCAAGTTGATCAAGAAGATAATGGAGATGGATCATAGTCATCAAAAATCGTATATAGATCATCATCGATGGCCATTTTCGTTCCAGGTGAGTGATCATGTGTTCATGAGGATCTCTCCTAGGTTGGGACATCGTCGGTTTGGGAATCTGGGAAAGCTATCTCCGAAGTATATTGGACCTTTTGAGGTTCTTGAGTGGTTTAGTGAGGTGGATTATCATTTGGCTTTGCCACCATGTTTTAGTGCGGTACAGAATGTGTTTCATGTGTCGTAGTTGAAAAAGTATCAGCTGGATCGTGACCATGTAATTCGATGGGATCATGTTGAGCTAGAACCGGATGCTTCATTGGTGCACGGGCCAGTGCAAGTTGTGGATAGGCAAGAGAAAGTCTTTAGTGGTAAAAGCATCAGTTTAGTTCGTGATTTATGGAAACATGTTCAGATTCAATAGGAGACTTGGGAGCGGGATAAAGAGATGGTCGATCAGTGGCCCGATCTCTTTCGGCAAAGGGTGGGTTCACTACTTTCCAACGACGGAAAGTCCAATGGTGGGGAGAATGTATCACCCCTAGTTTGAGGTATGTGGCCTTTTATGCATTTTTATGTATTTAAAGTGCATGGAATGGTTGGTAAGAGGTTGGGAGAGTTTGGAATGGTTTTGGATGAGTTTGGAGGCTTTTTAAGGGGTGCATGGTTTGAGCATGGTTAGTGGAAACCGTGAAGGTTCTACAGGAAACCGTGCGGACCCTTGTTCTCGAGACAGTAGGCCTCGCACGACCTCTGCATGGTTTTCAAAACCGTGCGAGGAAACCATGTGGACCCTGGCTCTCGAGGCAGTGGCGTGCGCACGTTTAGCGCACGGTTTTCCAAACCGTGTGGGCTAACCGTGTGGCCACTTAAAGTTAGGGTTATAAGTTCCGGGATCACTCAGGATTGCCTCATTTCACTCCTCTTTTCCTCCCACTCAATCCTCACTTAGGTTTTTGGGTTCTCAAGGGTTAGGGGTGCTTTCCCACTCGTTTAGGAAGCGATTCGAAGGGGTTTCAAGGTGGATTCAAGGTGGTTTCTCCCAGGTAAGTCTCTCCTCTTTCTTCTCTTGTGTTTTCCTCTAGATCTACTTCCCCCTCTTTCTTGGTTTTATATATCTACACTTATTTTCTGTAGATCTAGGGTTCGGGTTTCCTTGGATGATGATTTTGAGGCTTTTATTGTTAGGGGAGGGAATCTAGAGAGGTTTCGGTGGTGCGTTCGCCGGATTTGAGGTGCGATTGTTCGTGGGTCGATTTCTTGGGAACCCTAAAGGTAGGTGGCTTCTCTCTCGAATCCACTTGATTAGAACTAGTGGTACCTTGTTACAATTAATTTTTTGTGCTTGAAATTAATTGTGTTTTGATGTGCGAAATTGGTGGAAAATCCCTTGGGTGATGTTTTGGGGATTTTTGGGGAAAATAGGGTTTTGTGGTGAAATGATTTTTTTGTCGATTTTAAAATGGGGATTTTAAAATGAGATGCTATGATTGATTTGTGGAAATGATTGATAGAAATGGTTTTCAATAAAAAGTTTGTTTTATTGAAATAGGTTTTTTCATGGAAAATGGTTTTCAATAAATGGGTGATTTATTGAAGTGAATTGACATGTAATGGAATTGGTTGATTACATGATGTTGTTGTGACCATGATGGATTATATGTTGGGTTGTGATTGGTTGAATTATTGTGTGGAAGTGGGCAGGAAGTGCCACTATAATAAAGGGGGATGGATAGTGGACGGAAGTACCACCATCATTGATAAGTGGACGGGAAGAGCTACTAGTTGTAAATGGATGAAACGGGTTGGACGGAAGCGCCACCGTTATGATTGTTTTATTGTGTACTGCTTTGCAAGATGGAATTGTTGTGCCAATGGGTAAATGTTGTCAAGGTTGTGTCTTGTCAGTTGGATTTCCTTTGATTGCATGGGTTGGGTGTGATGGATTAGTAAGAGCATGGTTGGCTTATGGTAATGGTTTCACTTGTGACTATTTTATATAAAATGTTTTATATAAATGTGCTAAAGGTTTTATCCTAGTGCCATTTGTAGGAAAGTAATTTGGGGAAATCCTACTAAGTTTTACTACTCACCCCCTACTTTGGAACATTGGTGTCTTTTCAGATGTTGTGTACCGTGACGTGGGCAAAGGTAAGGCATCAACCTCCTTTAGTGGTGCGTTGTGATGTCTTGGTGGAACTTGGAGCTTGGAGCTTGGTGTGGAGCTGTGGTGGTGTCATGGATCATGGTGTTCTTGTTGAGTCTTCTGCATTGTACTCTGATGTTGTATTGGGTTGTGTTGGCATGTGAGATTATGGAATATCTGGTTGTATTGGGTAATTTTTGAGTTTAGTTTTTTCTACATTCATCATTTAGTTGTGGTTGTTTGGTTGGTTTTGTCTCAAGGGAAAATCGATCCCCAATTGTTCTCAAAGCCCTCAGCATTTATTTCCAGCCTTTAGTGCCTTGGGAATGTCTCTTAAGTCCAAGTAACCCTCACTGCCTCCTCAAGCCAATGAGGTAGGGGCGGGTTGTTACAAGACTCCCCAAAAAGGTTGGATAAAATTTTAAATTTTAATGGTGACTAATTAGAAATATATTTTTTTTTTGTTTTTTTTTTATTTTTTAGTTATTTAGTGTTTTTTATTTTATTTTTTTAAAATACACACTCACACAAAAGATAAAGAAAAATAAAAAGTTTTTGATGAAGATAGTAGTAAAAAAATTAAAGAGAGATGAATAATAAGAAAGAATGAGAGAGAGATATAATGAGGAAGAAGAGAGAAAGAGGGAGTTAAAGGGAACGAGGTTCCCCTTATTTGGATTTGATGGGTTTGTGTCTCCATCCAGTAGTGGGTCAATGGAAGTTGATGTGGTTCCTAGGGAATGTTTCCTCTCTGATATTGATTTGGAAAATTTTCATTGCCTATAAGAGAATCAAAAAGAAAAATAATTACTCATTTAATGAAAAACTTAAACGAAATTAAAAATTAATAAAAGCAAAAGAAAACTTGGGTTTCCTCCCAAGAAGTGATGTATTTATTTTTTCTACAGCTAGATAGTTACAGTGGACTACCCATAGTCTGATGGTGGCCACCACATTTTCTCAACTCCAGTGTGTTTCTATAAAAACTTATCCTTTGGGATGACTAATGGTTCATTGGATAATTTATTCCCTTTTTTATGTTCTTGTAATTCAATGGTGGCAGAAAGGGAATTTGGTTATCCTACCTTTAGTATTCAACATGGGGATTAATTTTATCCACAAATTGGTGGTTTTCTATACTTGGAAATTCATGAATATTCTTTAATTATGATGCTACATTTATGTGTGGTTCAAAAAATATGAAATCAGAGCATAAGATCACCATTATTTTTAACTCATTTATTTCATCACTTACCGATGTAAAGTAATGGGGATCAATAGAGTCATAAGACTGAATATATTTTTCAATATCCTTTATATGAATGTTTTTTTCCAAAGAATATTTGATTTAAACCTCACCAGTGATCAATTTATTAATTAGAGAATAAATCTCACAGACTTCACTTCAATTGGGAAAAGATAAATACATGGGTTTAGGGTTCACTTAACTTGTAAGATAATTTTTAGAATCATGGATAAGAAATGATGAATATTGGATAATATGATTTGAATCAAAAAATGATCATGTTATTTTATTTTCCTCATTACCATCCAAATTGAGATCAAATGTGAGATGGGATTCATATTTTTTAATATCCTTTAGATCGATGGAGTTTACATGTGAAAGGTCGACATTAAATTCTACATTTATGACTTGGTTAATGAGGATAAAAAATTCAAAAACTCCTATATCATTATAACAGGAAGAACATGATGAATCAGGGTTAAACACACTCTCATAGAAACTTTTAGATGTATGGATAGATAATATAGAGTTATTCTTTGATGGGTATCGCATGGATTGAAAAATATTGACCTTGACTAGTTGGTCACCAAATTCCATGGATAAGATGCCCACATGGAAATAAATATTAGTTCTAGATGTCATGAGGAATGGTCTTCCTAGAATCAGAGGATATTGGAAAGAAGTCATATCACCTTTCATGTTAAGGACATAGAAATTAGCTGGGAAGATAAGATCATTAACTCATACAAGGACATCCTTAATTATTCCCCCAATACTAGTTGTGTTTTGATTAGCTAATTGGATAAAAACACTCATTGGGTGAAAGGGACCTAGACCAATGTTGGAGAAGATGGATTTGGGTATGCAATTTATTGAGGCTTCTAAGTCTATGAGTGTGTCATCAAAGTTGTAACTCCCTATTTGGTATAGAACCATAAAGGTCCCATGATATTTTCACTTTATGGGTAAGGACTGCTAGGTTGAAACATTCTTAATGGTCCTAAGTTGTCTCTTACGGGTGAATAATTCCTTAAGAATATTTTTATACTTAATGATTTGTTTGATGGCATCTAGGAGGAAAATTTTGACTTCAACACATATAAACATATATTTCATTTTAGAATTAGGTTCAAAGGGATTATTTATCTTAGATAAATCTTGAGAGAAAGTAACTGGGTTCCTTATAGGAATAAAAGGATGTGAGGGAGTGGATTCAGGTTTTTTTAGGCTTTTCGGTATTTTCTTTTTTCATCTCAATATTTAAAGGGTATTTTGTGGATTTATCATGAGGAATATCAATTTTCTTTCCCAATCAAAGTTTAATTGAACTTAAATTACCCTTGGGGTTGGTAAATGGTTGATCTGGGAGTTGAGAAGAATTGGATGGTTGCTTTTGGATAAGTTGGGATTCAACTTGAACAATTTAGTTTTCAATGTTTTTAAGGCTATAATGGGTGAAGGAGGAAAGATATTCCATAGTGCTTTCCCATGGTTTCTTGGAATAAGGGGCATGTCCCGTATTGGTATTGACTTGATTTGTGTTCTTGGGAAAGTTATTGTATTGGTAAGGGAATTGGGAAGGCTCATTAGGATAGTAGAATCTAGGAGGATAAATAGGATGATTAAAACTTTTAGGTCAAGGTATAAAAGGATAAGGTTGTTTTAAGTTAACACCACCATGACCATAATGGAATTGGTTTGGATTCTGAGGAGGGAATTGAAGGGGGTGAGAGATGGGATTACCATACCTCAAGCTAGAGTTATAGGTAGAAGAGAAGGAATTATAATAGGGTTGGTTGGAGTTTATAATGAACTAACCTGTTTATTGAGGGTTTGTGTTCCTCAGAGAAAATACTATATTGATCTCCATTGGATTTGAATAATCAGATGGATCATCTTGAAGTTATGTAAAAGTGTATATTGGATGATCTGGTGAGATATAGATTCAATATATTTTAATAGGTATAGGGAACATTGATTGTGGATAATATGAGGTTGGCGCTTTGGCATCCATCGCTAGTTGGTGTACAAGACCTGGAAGTTCAATTATCCACTCGGTCTTCTTGGGCTCTATGGATTGATTCTCTTGGACTTAAAGGACTTTAAAATGTTCTTATGTATGGAATTGATGTGTTTTTGTATCCATGTTTCTTATGATATCTCATGAATATTTAGGAGTTTTATTAACAATAGCACCTCCATTTGCAGCATCGATGAGAGTTCGCTTCATAGCTAATAACCCCACATAGAATTATTGGATCAAGATTTGGTTAGGAATTTTGTGGTGTGGGTAAGTTTTGAAAATCTTTTTGAACCTATCCTAGTACTCATGGATTGGTTCATTATAGAATTGATATATACCACTTACTTTATTTTGTATAGAATTAGTTCGAGAAGAAGGGAATAATTTCTCTAAGAAGACTCTCTTCTTACCATTCCATGTGGTTATGGAACTAGGAGGGAGGTGGTAGAGACATGACTTAGAATAGTTGTATAGGTAGAAAGGGAATGCTTAAAGTTTTATTTGTTCTTCATAAACATCTTGAGGCTTCATGGTAGAGCACACCACTTAAAACTATTTGAGATGAAGATATGGATCCTCACTGAATAGCCTTTGGAAATGAGGTAGAAGATGAATCAAACCTGATTTGAGTTTAAAATCAACCTTAATATTTAGATATTGAATACTAATGGGTTGGTAATTCATATCATGGTCGGTGAGTTATTTAAGGGTTTATTCCTTATGATGGGTCGTATCTACTTCAATTGTATGGGAAATGAATGGGTCTTGGGTGATTTTACTATCCCTAATGTTCCTCCTAATTCAATGAAGAGTTTTCCTGATTTCAAGGTCAAACAAATCCAATGGATTGTTTGGGAGGCTATGGGGCATTCAGAGAAATTTGGAAGGATGAGAAAGGTGGGTTTTTTTGGTTTTTTTTTTGTTTATTATTTTTATAAGGAAGGCGGGTTTTTCTTTCTTTTTTTTCATAAATTTTTTTGGTTTATTTTTTCTACTATTTTTTTAAAAAAAAACTATTGAATACTAATTGCACCATCCCCAGCAATAGATCCATTTTAATCATGTCTGGTTGTATCCTATTAATCTTTCAAAGGTCTAGTGCTTTTCTAATGTGTATATTGGCACTTGTTTTGAATCTTCAGTTATCGTACAAATTTTAGAGTTTATTGTTTCTATTTTGTTTTTATTTTTAATGGGGTGTTAGTTTGCAGAGCTTAATTAAATTGATAGATGGATGATGTCTGATTTAAAAAAATTATAAATATTTGGGTGATTTCATCATTATGAAGTTAAGATTGTGATATCCTTGATATTTTCTATATATTTCATTAAATTAACATCCACTTCACTATTTGATTTTTGATCGGAATTCCCAATTGTTTTGGATTTAATCTAAGCCTAAAATAGGGTATTCATCTTAATCAAATATTTTTAATAGAAGGTTAAATATTTTATGAACCCATGTGTACTTTTGGTTCCAATAATCCATGGAATCCACATTTCAAACAAAACATTTCATTAATCCATGTCATTTTAAGTTCAACATACACAATATTAATTTAAAGAATATTAATCGAGAAAAAGCTCTCAATCGCTTAACATCTCAAAATTATGACTCAACCTAATGGGAGATTTACTCATCCATTTGGGTGGTTAATAATATGGTTGGAATTTTTATAATGATTAATTAAAAATATCAGAAAATTCATAGGACAAGAAAAGATTAGTGCACCGGACACACACACATAAATGATGAAGATAATTAAATAAGAACTTTTAATTGAATGAGAAAGTGAAAGAAGGTAAGGGTTTTAGACTTTATTTAAACTATTTTAATAAAATTAATATTAAACAATAGAGGTTGTATTATTATAAGATAATATAAAGATAAAACATGCATTAAAATTAAAATGAAATTGAAAACAACTTACGCAATTACAATTGAAAAAAAAAAGAAAAATAATGTGAAAATAAAGAGAGGAGGAAAGGTATATAAAGTTAAAAATTGAGTTTAGAATATCCTCACAATAATTTAGAATTGACTTATTTATTCCAATATATTCTTCTAAGCTCTGAAATTAAAACCCCTTTCAAGGAGAAGAGGGGGATGAATTTATAGCCCAATGTGGTGGATTGTCTGCATTCCAAAACTACCCCTCCACTTGGATCAAAAATTTTATACTTAAAAAAGTTTAATATGGAGAAATATTATTATTAAAATTTGTTTATATGTATTTTTAAATTTTACCCTCAAAATTTTGAATCCAATGTACTTTTTTATCCAATGTTATGGCTATTTTAGTAAACAATGAGCTTCTATCCATTTTTGTGTAAAACTTTTACCTAGTCTAAATGTGAATGAATTTATTTATATGAATATTACCTTAAATACTAACCATTTATTATAAAAAAAATTGGATCTTATACCTTTTATTTAACACTAAAAATATCAGCTCAATTTCATGTCTATATCAGGAGAAAAGTCAAGGATTGTGTGCTTCTTTTAAATCCCAGACAGAATGTTGGGATGGACTTTCACGGATCAATTGGGCCCCTTATTGGTTGATTTGGGACATGAAATTTTTATCCATGATTAATTTGGATAATAAAGAACATATTATTTAGTTTCATTAAACAAAATATAAACCAATAAATACTCAATAAAAACCAAAATAAAGTCTAAAAAACAAGCTACCTTTCAAGGAAAACACATAAATCGCAATGAAGATACCCACAAGACTTACTACAAAAGATCTAAACCAAACCAAACTCACCAAGAGGAATTCTTAATCCTTGCTAACTAACCATAACTTCATTAAAACCTTGATCACTATAAATAGAAGGACACTAAACCAAGAATTTCTAGAGAGAAAAATATCTCAGGTCCACCACTCCACATGGATTTTAGATAGAGTCACAAATTAGGAGGTTTACACTTAGGAATAAAAGGAATACCCTAGATTTTAATAAGACCATTATAGGATACATATAAAACTAACATGAAACATAATCCTAGATGTTAATTATTCTCATTCAAAGTAAAAGTTCCCATAGACACATAGATAAAAAAACAAAAGTGGTTATTCACTAAAACACACATTAAAAAAGTTTACATTTCCCAAAACCTGCATTCTTTAAAATAAACCTCTCCTTTAAAACATTTCAACTCATTTTAAACTCTTGAAAGGATCCATTTTTTCAAAACCAAATCAACCCAAAACAAATACCTTAACCCCATATTAAACCATTTCAAATCATTTAACACAACTCAAATTCAAGACCAAAATTTAAAATAGCAAGATAATCTTTTACAAAAAAACAAAACATCCTTCTGCAACCATTAAAAACGATTTTCAAAAAAAACACATAAAATTTCCTTTTCCCATCCTAAAAAACATGTTCTTAACACATAGAATAATTTCCCTAAGTAACAAAACCAATCATTCAAGAAAAAAAAACTTGATCAAACCACTTTCAATCACATCAATTAATAAAAAAACTCCATTAATTAACATCACACAAATGTTAAACACCATTGGGGTCAATTTGGGAAGAAAGGTAGGTGAAACAACACATCCAGAGTAGAATATGTACTATACACAGGTTGGTAACATGGGATAGTAAACCATGCCCCAACTGTGTGACTATCTCTATGATGGTTGTACATACATTCTATATGGTCTCTGCATGGTTTACCAGACCTTGAGGCCTAACTGTGTATCCCTGGTTTGTTTACTATCTTCACCTATGAAACTCAAAAAAAATCCTTGAAATATTTATATACTCTTTAGGGACCAAATCATCACTAAAAACATATCAAAACCCATCAAAGATATCCAAAAATAAACTCAAAATGACCCTTGATTAGAATTGTGACATACCTGACGTGAGTTCTTGATCACCTTAGGCTAGAAACTATTGTTAGGGTCTTGGAACATAACTAATAAGAATGATTTCACCCTTATATATAAATAAACTCATCCAATATAAAACATTAAATATCGTAGTAAGAAATAAAAATAGATGCATTTCATAAACATAACAATAATTAAAAACAACATCACATAAGTAAACTTAAATAGATCCATACCAAAGGAAAATAAATATACATCCCAAAATAAAACCCAAACCAAAAACTATCATATTTTTGTAACCTATAGTCATGCTCCACATCCAAATACAACCATATTATATAACCTAAACACCCATAGAAGGAAGAACAAGCCAAGGAACCTAAAAAGAAACATGAAAGTTACATACACTAAATGGTATATGGTGGGTGTGAGTGAAACTGATCTTGGTAGGATACCACCAAATAGTTCATGAAATTTACTTACAAGGACATTTCATTTTACAATTTTTTGAAATATAATAAGAAAAAAGGGTTTCACACATGATTATATAAAATTTAATATCACACTCAAACCATTTTATAAAATTCCAATTATTTGTCTTAAATGAAAATAATTAAATAAAAATCATTGCTTGAGGACTTAACTAATTTTTAATCAAATCATCTATTTTAAAACAATTATTTGAGATCAATTTAGAAAACATTTCTTTTTCCAAACCCTTCTCTACCAAAACCACCAATTTCAAATCCGCATTCAAAATCCATATATTAAATACACATTTTCTAAATCTCTTTAAAAACTTAATGAAACCAAAAAAAATGCACAAGAATAATAAAAGTAAAACACTAAGGCACTATATCACTAGAAAATAAGTATTAAAATTATATAAAATAGATTCATAGTGTCACACATTCCAATAAATCTAGGGAATATAAAATAAATTTTCCTAAGGTGAATCAAAAAAGTAAACATGGGAAATTCATAAACATATCATGAGGCAACCCTAGATGTACTCAGGTTGGGACCATTTATAGGCCTATCAATGTATTCATGAGTCTATAACCAAGTGGATTCTCTAAACTAACCTCATCAGGGATACTCCCCTACGTACTTAAATAACATTATGGATCTAGTCTGTCTAATCAGGACTAAATAGTAATTGTCTCTCATCCCTCACTAAGACAGTTATGATCCCCATGTATGTCAAGGAATGGGAGGTGAGAAAATATAATCATCAATTAATAAAAATCATTAAATATCATCTCAACTCTTAAACCCTCACAAGAATTATTACCTTTTCATATAACATCCATATCATATGAAATATATAACAATATCCATGCCCATCGAGCAACTATTTCTTAAAAAAATTATTTAAAATCAATTAAAAACCATATAGAAACTAGAACCATCACTTTAACTCAACTTAAAACAAAAATGGTGTCAAAATCCTTGAAATAATCCATTTTATTTAAAACATTTCCTAAAAAAATTTACCAATACTTTTCATTTCAAATACAAATTGAAATGCCAAGTAAAACCCTTATTCTAAGAGATAATCCACCTTAAAATCATTTTATAACCCAACCAGGATACCAAATATAGAATTAATTTAATAAATAAAACAATTAAAATTATCTAGCACACATTCTATGTGTAAGGAAATGCACAAAAACATCTACCTCGGTCCGAGAGTATTCAAGATGGAAGTTGTTTCCTGTGATGGAAAATACTCCAACAAGACTCAGGAGGTCCTCCAAAAGCCCAAGACAAAAAATCTTCTATGAATATTCCATCTAAACCCTAAATATAAACATTTTAAACCCCTGTGGTTTTGGGGGGTAATTTAAACAAAAAGTAAAATAGAGAAAGAGATATGGAGAGGGAAGAATAAGAGAAACATAGGATTTTATCTTGTTAAATATGCAAAAAAAGAGTTCATGAGCTTAGATTCAAAGGAAAGGGATGAGGGAGATCCCTTAGTGTGTGTGGGAGGTTTGGACGAGCCTAGTTAGGGAGAAGGGATGGGGAAATTAGGAAAATTGGGGAAGAGGTAGAATAAGAAAATCACTTTTAAGTGATTCAAGGTGGTCTACATGATTAGGAATAATGGTTTGGTAAACTATGTGTTTACCATTGGAAACCCACAAATGACTCATATGTTTTTCCATCATGGTTACTTCTAAATGTGTTCCAATCATACAGGTCACCCCAAATATAAAAATAGAGTTTCATGGTTTTGAATGATAATTTTACAAACTATTCTTTGCCTATGTAGGAAAAAATGTGTGCATTTAAAATGAAATAAAAATGACTCGGTGTTCCTGATATCGCACTGTTTTTTCTAAACCATGTAGATAAAATTGTGTGCAGAAGAAACAAATTCATAAAAAATAAAAAATAAAGAATAAAACTTATAAAAATTTAAATTTCCCCTTAATTAATTAAAATTATAAGAAGTAAAATGACATAGGGTGTGACAATTTATTTTGTGTAAATATGTTACATTCACAAAATGTGTGTTCCATAGACAAAAAAGTACTGTAGGGAATAAGATTAATTAAAGCAGCTAAAATATTTCAACATTCCATGTATGATTTTGATGGTCATAGTTTTTGGTTTGGTGGATGTGGACAAATGGCTAGGTCATTATCATCAAAGATTCAAAGTAATGTACCATTAAATAACCAAAGCGGTTATACACTACAACTTAAAGAATCATAAAGTGGTATGATAATGAATAATTGATTTTCTACTTTATAAGACAAATTTTTTCCATAATATAGTGAGGATGATCAAGTGTTTCAATCAACACTAGGTATGAAGTCGAAGACATGGATCAATAAGAAAGATATTATAAGGTTTTGGTTTTATATATTTCCCTAAAATCATCAAATAATGTTGGTGTATGGATCCTTGATATAATATTTACTTCTTATATGATGGGAAATAAAGATCATGTTGCATGCATTGAGCATGATAAGGAAAGTGTCATCAAATTTGGCAATGGTGAATGATTAAAATTATTGGCTCAGGAAAATCCAAGTTTGTGGTAATGATATTATCCATACAGATGTCTTAGTTGTTGAAAGTCTCAGACACATTTTTTTAAGTTTTAGTTCACTATGTGACTCAGTTCATGTAATAAATTTTACCAAGAATACTTTCATCTTAAAGGGAAATTATAATGAAATTGTGATGCAAGGAAATCATATAAAGGGGAATTTATACTTTGTCTGTGGATAAAAATATATGTTCTTTTTATCTGAGGATTGAAAAAATGGATTGTGTAATAAACAGATTGACCACTTGAGACAAAAAAACATTGGAATATCTATTAAAGAATGATGGAGATCGTGATCTCCCTAAACTATCATGTGATCACACAAACTCATGTGACATTTTTCAAAAATGGGATATTGTTTGGAATATATACAAATCGAAAGACTATAAGTCATAAAGGGTGATTGAGTTGGTTCATATATATGTGTGTGGAATGATATCACCAAGATCCATTAATTGTAAAAGATACTATATACTATTCATTGATGACTATAGAAGGATGGCATGGAATATGGCCATCACCCACATGTCCAAGGTGTTTAGTTGCATCACTCAGTATCAGAGGAAGGATGAGGATATGCTTGGTAAAAAAATTATGAAATTATGAGATGAAAATGGAAAATAATTTACCACTACCTTGGTGGAGGATTATCTCAAGAAGCATGGGATAAGGCACCAAGTCTCAAAAGTGAAAACCCCTCAGTAAAATGGTGTAGTTTAGATGATAAAATGGATCATAAACATCATGGTCAAAACAATACTTATTTATAAATACATACCAAATAATTTTTGGAAGGAATTATTCATGACATAGGTCTATATTTCCAATAGATCTTTATTATGTTTGAGACAAGATAAGACATCGTGCAAGATGTGTTATGGAAAAAATACAACATTGAAATACTTTCAAATATTTGTAAGTATGTTCTTCGTTCTCAATATGATGAAAATAGGAATTTTGAGTCTCATGGAGATAAATGAATTTTCATTGGTGACTAATCTAAGATCAATGAGTATAAGTGCATTAATAAATGACTTGGGAAGATTGTTTAAATCCAAGATGTCAATGTAGTGAATGATGAATAGAATCCTCATCAGAAGAGGAAGCAGATTCTAGAAGAAGATAATGAGGAGTTGAACATCTTAGGGAGAACATGAAGGTTCTAGGCATAGTGGAAGCGACTCTGGTGGGTGATAAATAAAAAATTATTTCAAATTAAAATTTCCTAGAACCTAAAGAAAGGATATTTCACATTAAATATATAATTAATTTATTTATGATCAGAATAAATGGTTACCTCATCTTAGTAAATTTATCTAATGAATATGTTAATAATCATCCAAAAAACCCTTTTCTGGATTACCTTCATTTAATTTTATGGATCCAAGGGTAAAATCCCTCTAGTGGTGATCCATGCATGTTCATTTGATCTCTGAATGATTCTAATTTATTTTTGGGTGCTAGCATGGAGAATCAATTTCCTTATATTGTTCATGTTGATCTCTTGGAGTTCCTTCGAGCTTGAAGGAATCTCTCTGGCTCTTCTCATTCTTGAGAGGAAGAAATGAGGAATAAAGAGAGAATTATGATGCATGCAATGATTCTAAAATCTAGATTAACCCTACATAATAGACATATCCATATATTTATAGAGCTAGGTTTTAGGTTAAAATATTATTTAATTAGGTACCTTCTCTTAAATAATATAGTAATAATTATTAAATATCATTTCATATAATATTATTATTATTATTTTTTATGGTGCGCACTAACATATGCAATGATAAATATTACTTACTGGATTACAAATAAATATTCATCATTGTAAAAAATATTGGTCCACTCCAATTCCTCAATATTTATTCAAAACTAGAATAAATATTTCATTAAATATTTCATTCATTATTAAAATAAATATTTTATTCACAATCTAGCAAAAAAAATATTTTTTAATATTCAGATAATAAATTAAATTATTTATTAATGAATAATTAATTAATTATTACCTTACAAATATTAAGGATCAATAAAACTTGAATAAAATTATTCATTAGTCTTGAGAATAATATTTATTTCATTAATTAAATTTAAATATAATTTAATCAAGATCAAAAAAAACACTTATTGTGTGACCCACAATGATTATTCCTCCTTAGCATTAAACAGGATTACCTAAAGTCCAAGATTATTATCTAGAAATGGGTTAAAAAACCAAGATAAAGAACTTAACATCATAGTGATTAAAACCACATATGAACACTCATGTAATATAATCTCTTTATATCAATATCTCATCAAGAAGGCTTCACATTTGTGTCATTAACTTGTATGCTTGATATATATTTCTTTGACTATCTAAAATAAACACATTGTTACACCATGGACAAGGAATTTAATGTGATAGTTCTATTCCAATAAAAGGGATGAGATATCAAATTCCATAAATATGTAAGGGAAAAACCTTCCTTGAATTATTCATTAATCACACATCACTCAGGACGCACCCAATTTATCCAACTTCACTGTGAATTACATCATCGTGGTTTATGAAATACATTTAAGTGCATGAGTTATAATATGAATTAATCATAATATTAAATTCTAAGGACCGTAACACACGTTCATGGATAGGAATATTTGATGACACTAAAACATGCGAAATTACTACTAGTTTTTTTGTTCTCATAATCTCTCATATTAGAGATTACCAAGTTCAAACTTCATATGAAGAATCCTTATCTTCTTAAAAGTACTCACACTTAACATCCAAATTATATGTGTCTCGTTATAAAATTTTATCCAACTATATAACCATATTTAAGAATATCATCATAGAATTTCAAGGTTATCATCATAGTATGGAACTATTATGACTATATCAATGTGAAAGATACGGTAGGAAATTATTACATCAAAATCATGTAGAAAAATAATCAATATATAATAAGTTGTTTTATTAACATTCAAATCTTTGAATATATGTGTAATAAAAGTAAAACTAGTTGGTTCTGGAACACCAACTCTAAAAAACTCCCACTTGGACTAGAGCCAACTTCCAATGACCTTGATTATGTTGGAACTCACATGATAATCATGTTTTTACTGAGTAAATTGTTTATTCAAGGGGTAACCCACGTTTTATTCCATGGAAATATTGATCACTGTAACCTCCCATCTCTGAGAAAAATCCCCTAAAAGATGATACTTATGAAGTATGTGTTTGATCTATAAATGTGACATTGGCTCTTTTATGAGAGCCACCGCTGCAGTATTATCACAATAGAGAATGATGGGATCTTTAATACTAGGTACTATATCAAGTTATTGGATGAAGTTTTTTATCCATAGTACTTCTTTATCTACCTAAAAAGATGCAATATACTCAGACACTACTGAAGAACCTATGACCACATCCTTCTTTGATCTCTTATAGCTCACAGCACCACCATTCAAAGTGAAGATATATCCTATTTTTTATTTCATATCATCTTGATATTTTTGGAAACAATCATTTGTATATACTCTGATGACTAGTTCCACATATCCTCCATAGACTAGGAACATATCTATAGTATACCTTAGATACTTTAGGATAGTCTTGAGTGTCATCCAATGGTGGTCACCTGGGTCAGGTTGATATATTTCTACCATACTAAAGGTACAGGAAACATCTAGCCTATTATATAGAATAGCATATATGACTGAGCCAATTTTTGACACATTTGGAATCCTTGTCATACTTTATCTTTCCTCGTGTGTTTAAGGACACATTTTCTTGGAAATATGAATGTCATGAGACACTAGAAATAATCCCCTCTTAGATTATTCCATACTAAATCTATTCAGTGTCTTACCAATATATGTACCTTAACTTGGGTTGAGTAGCCTCTTGGATAAATTAAAATGGATCTTGATCCTAAGAATATATATTGTTTTTCCTAAGTCCTTCATAGAGAATAATTTATTCAACCAATCCATAACAGACTGTAAGATTGGTATTTTGTTTCCAATAAGTAATATCTCATCAACATATACTATTAAGAAAACAATCCCACTCCTGCTAAACCATTTATATACAAAATGATCACATTCATTCTTTATGAAATCAAATTTTGTTATGGCCTTACCAAACTGAATGTTATGAGACCTGGATGCTTTATTTAATCCATAAATTTATTTTTTTTTCAATTTTCAAACCTTATTAAAATCATTTGGAATCACAAACCCTTCATTTTTTTCATATAGACATATTTATAAAGGTTCATGTTAAGGAAATGTTTTTTGAAATCCACTTTCCAAATCTCATAGTCATGGAAGGTTGAAATGGAATGTAGAATTATGATAGATTTTATCATTGACACTTGTGAAAAGGTTTTAACATATTCAATGCCTTAATGTTGTTTAAAACCTTTTAAAACTAGACATCCCTTATAGGTACTAACTTTCCCATCCATGTCAAGTTTATTATTAAATACCCATTTACAATCAATGAGCTTTACATCCACTGGAGGATCTACCAAAATCCAAAATTGGTTTTGGTACATGGAATCCATTTAATAATTCATGGTTTCTTTCCTCTTAGAAATATCTATTCCAGTTAATAATTCCTTATAGATTAAAGTATTATTATTATCAACTAATAATTAGTCACCAACTTTTGTGACTAAAAACCATACCATTATAGTTCTCTAACCTCTATTATACTCCTATGTAATATTTTTGTCTCTAGAACACCATAAGGATTTGTGAAATTTGTTACTATTACAACACTTGTGTATCTTGAGCCTATAATTCATCAAATTATATCCCTCTCACCAATATCTTTTAGAGAAACAATATTTATCAATGAATATGGGACACCTCTCAACCACAACCTTTTTATCTGAAGAATTTTATAGGTAGTATCCTCTTTTTTCCTTGGGATATCCTATAAAGATACACTTTGTGCATCAGGGTGAAAGTTTGTTACCTAAAGAGGCCTTAAAACATTTCACGTCATCACACATGTAATTATGACAAAAAGGGTTTATTTCCATTATGAAATTGGTATGGAATACTATATGTTTCTTTAGTTTGCACTCAATTTAGTATGTATGATACTATTTATAACATGTATTCCCAAAATAATAGTAGAAGAATTGCATGACTCATCATTGATCTCACCATTTCCAAAAAGGTGTGGTTCCTACTTTATCTTACACTATTACAATAAGGTGTATAAGGAGGATTGAGTTAGGATAGGATCACAAACTCTTATAAATAATCAATGAATTATTGATTATGATATTTTCCACCATGTTCTGAGCATAATTTCTTAATATTCTTACTAAGCTGGTTCTCAACTTCATTCTTATATTTCTTTAACTTTTCAAAGGAATCTAACTTATAACTCATTAAGTAGTAATATCCATGTCTAATTAAATCACTAATAAAAGTTATTAAGTATGAGTACACACCCATTACTTCAAATGGAAATGGACCACACACATCAATATAAATTAATTCAAGAATCTATTTATCCATTTCACCTTTTCCACTAAATGTGGATTTGGTCATTTTTCCTTGTAAACATGCATGACATACACCATATGGTTTTAGTTAAAAAGAATCTAAATATCCATATTCTTTTAATTTAGTAAAATTCATTTTTTTACATGACCAAGTAAGTGATTCCATTGTTGGGTGTGGTATGTGTAACATCCCCCAATTTTCCACTCTCTCATGTGGCCAAATCAGGTTGGTTAATGGACCTCAAGAACGCCTCTACGTACCCCAGAGACTATTGGCTGGTAGTGGGGGTGTGATGAATATAGTGCAGAGACTATACCCCCTAATACTAAGTTACATTATAGCATAAATAACCAATAATGATAAATATTATAGTAATGAGAAATAGTGGAAATAGTACATCATATAACTGGAAAGTTAAGGATGAACCAAGTGAACAAAATAATAATGAATCATTTAATATTAGGCTAAAATGTATCTAAATTTAAAACTAAATAAATATAATTAAAATACAATGTTGGCCCAAATAAATTCAAAAGAACCTGGTCTTGAACCCTACGTCGGTATCGTCTCCAAGTTCCAACACATCCAACAAGTAATAATCAACTATAAGGTCCCTTTTCCTTTCCCAAACCTGCATCCATTTAATCTTCTCAAGAACTAAACGGTGTCCTAAATAGGGTATGAGTAAAACTCAGTAGGTCAAAACCACAATTTCTAAACAAAACTAGTATAATAAATAAGTGCATTCAGTAAAGCAATAAATATTTGTATTGATTAATCAATTAATACACTACAACCATCAACCTTCTTCAACACCATTCCATAATATATCTAAGCATATAGCATAACCATGATAACTAAAACCACAAAACCATGGAATAATTACATAACTGAGCCAATACCTCAATATAAGTATTTTAGTATACCAGGTCAATCACTCCATATAATCTTTTTATCATCCTAGTCCAAGACCTCTATATAAATATTTCAACATACCGGGTCAAGCCCTCTATATAAGCATTTCATAATCTCAAGTCGAGCCCTCTATATAAGCATTATAGCATCCCAGTCCAATCCCTCTATATAATAATTTCGATATCCCAAGTCAATCCCTCTATATAATTATGTTATCATGATTCATAACACAAATCATCACAATAAGAATTCCATAAAATCATATCATAATCTACAATGGTTAATTCTTCCAATTACCATTTATCTTTCAATTACCTATTCAATGAATAATCATGTAAAGCATTTTTTAAGGTGAATCTATCATAATAAATCACATGTGATCTCATTTCATGCTAAAACATACTTTAATCCATCAACAAATTCATTATTATTCAAGTGTTGTCTCACCCTACAGGTAGCCACAAGCCAGTTTTCAACATTGTTGGGTCCAAAGGGGTCTGATGAATAATCCATCACATGATTTATCATCACCCATTATTCAATTAATTAATGTGAATGTTATATCAAATTAATCTGACAATATTGTACATACGTAAATAATAGAAACTGGCCAAAGGGGTTTATATAGACCACATACCTTTAACCAACAATCAATGTAATGATTTCAATAGGTAATTCCAATAAGAACGAATATGAAGAGGATATCAAGAAAACCCTAGATCAAATAATATAAATATTAACAATAAATTATCCATTAGTTAAAATATTTCACCACGATAATGATGAACAATAATAAGAGAGGGTAAAACCAAAGAAAAAAATCATTGAGGATCAGACACTTGGTCAGGATGTTCAGAAGGGAAGAAAGTGCTCCAAAATCACATGGAGTTTTCTAGGGATTGAGAGAGGAGATATAAAATGAATGAAGAAAAGAATCATACACACATCATGGAGTGTATTCATTTCACATCGTTTATTTCTTGATTAATGAGTTATGCCAAAAAACATGTCACCTCGGGTTAAAATAACCATAATAGAACTTTACACACTGTGTACTAGTTTCATGGTGTGTATTCATTTCACTTCATGAACCCATTTCATGGAATACTTATAATGATAGTTTCACAACATGTAGTAGGTAAATAGTATTTAAATTCCCTAAAGATAGTTTTAATACCAGCTTATATATAAGAGATTAAACCACCTCTAAATCCTTCCAAACTCATGGAGTACCCTCATAAGACACATTAACACATTTATACTTGGAATCCATTAATTCAAATAAACATACATCCCCAAACTTTAGGTCATTTTCCCCAATAATTTCTCTCCATCCTCAAAATGAACTCGACTACCATGGTTTAATGAATAATAAAAACCCAACCAAAATAAGGTTCAACCAAAACTCAAAGAGGGATGAACTTGGAAAAGGATGGGATCTTACAACCTCTATGCCTTATAACATCTCATCCCAGAGCTTCTCCAATCATCATTGTGGGGTATTAGCGAATAATTATAAACACTATGCTCACATATTAGATTCCCTTTTCCATGTCTCCTCTTGAACATGTCCATGTTGCCACTACACTAGAACTAGAGGTATAGTCTTCCCCCAAAGATACTTCTCACTAAGGTCCACAATCTGTATCAGATTCTCCTTAAAGGAAACATCTACACCAAGCTAGATTTCATCTACATCTACCATATGAGAAGGGACATGATGATATATATAAAGCTTAGACATGTGAAACATTCCATGAATGACATTATAGCACTATGGAAAGGATAATTGGTACACCACTGGACTAACCCTTTCCAATATCTCAAACAGACCAATAAACCTGGGCCCCAACTTTCCCTATTTTCTGATATGGTATTTCACTAATCTAAGAGACACCTGAAGGAAAACACAATGACCAATATCAAACTCTAGAGGTCATCTTCATTGATCAGTATAATAATTTTGTCTACTCTACACATCCACTAATCGCCTATTGATCAGCTAAACCTACTAAGATGTAGCTTGCTTGAGACTAGGTCCAAAAAGCACTGACTCACCTTCCTCTAGCCAAAAAAGAGGTGAATGGAATGGCCTACCATAAAAATTCTTGAAAGGTGATATTTGGATCGATTCCTGGAAGATTTTATTATAAGAGAAATCCATGAGTGATAAATGTTTCTCCCATGAACCACCAATATCCAAAACATAGGTTCATAACATATCCTTCTGAATCTGAATAGTCCACTCAAATTGACCATCAGTATATGGATGATAGGTAGTTCTCAAAAGAACCTATGATCCCAAAACCTTCTGAAGACTCTTCCAGAACTGATACATGATACGAGGATCTCTATCAGAAATGATACTCCTCAAAACACTTGTGCAGCTGAACTATCTCCCACACATAAAGACTACCCAGATCATTAACTATAAAGGTCTCCATAATCAGAAAGAAGTGGGATACCTTTTTTAGTCTATCTATGATCACCCATAATGCATCATTATTATGGGTTGTCCTATATAATCTTGTCAAAAAATCCATAGTGACATCATACCATTTCCATTACAGTATGGGAAGAGGCTGTAATAGTCTAGTAGGCCTTTCATGCTCAACCTTCACCTATTTAAAGGTGAAACATCTTTCCAAAAAGCATGTTTCCTCCTTATTCATTCCTAGCCACCAGTGCTATCTACAGAGATCATGATACATATTTTTTATACTTGGATGAACCGTCCATCTAGAAGCATGAAACTCACTCATCATCTCCTCAAACAATCCCATAGGATTCCATACTTGGACACAGAAAAGAATAGAATTTTCATTTCCAAGAGACCATCCATCTGGTGGCTCCCCACCATATAGGTTGCCTCTCATAAATAATCCCTCTGGATCAAATAACTACCTAGTCTTGATCCATTCAAGAATCATGGGTATGGTAGATGTCAAAGTCAGATCCACTCATCCCTAGGACTCCTGAACATCTAGATGTAGGTATATAAAGAGCGCCATCATTTTCCACTCATCGTAAGACTCCTATATTACCTCTATCTACATATTCCAACTCAAGGAATTAGAAACAACATTTCCCTTGCCTGGTGTATAATAAAAATTTAAGTTGAAAGACTATAGATACTTGTCCCACCTCCTCTACCGAAGGTATCGGTCCCGCTGAGAAAAGATGTACCTAAGGAACTTATGGTCTGTGTACACCACAAACCTATCACCAAAAAATAGTGTCTCCATAATATCATGTTATATACCACCATAGCTAACTCCAAATCATGAATAGGATAATTCCTCTCATGTGGTATCAGTTTTCTGGATCTATAAGAAACCACTTGGTCCTACATCAAAACCGTCCGAGTCCAACTCTGGATGCATCATAGTACATGGTATATTATTTAACTGGCGCAGGTAAAGTGAGGATAGATATTGAGGTCAGACTACTATTCATCTCTTGAAAATATCTCTCACAAACATCTGACTAAACAAACTTCACCCCCTTCTTAGTCAGCCTGAACATCAGTCATTCCAAATGGGATAAATTCTGGATGAAGTGCTAGTAATAGCCTCCTAAACCCAAAAAACTCTAAATCTTGAATACATTATAGGGAAAATCCCAAAATACCATGGATTCAACCTTCTTTGGGTCCAATGACACTCCAGCCTCTGAGATAACATGGACCAAGAAGTATACTTTATCAATCCAAAAACTGGATTTGTTTAGCTTGGTGTAAATTTGATGCTCTCTCAATATATTCAAGATAATTTCAAGATATTGGGCATGTTCATCCACTTATTGGGAGTAAAATAATATTTCATTGTATAAAACCACAAAAAATGATCTAGAAAAGGATGAAAGATCTGATTTTTCAAGTCCATTAATACCACTGGTGTGTTTGTCAAACCAAATGGCATCACTATGAACTCATACAATCCATACCTACTTCTAAAATCATACTGAGGTATGTGTAATGGTATTACCATAAACTAGTGACACCCTGATCTCAAGTTGATATTGGAGAAGATCTTATCACCTTCCAACTTACCAAAGAGATTGTTTATTCTTGAAAGGGGATATTGGTTCTTGATCTTCATCTATTTCAATATCTGATATTCCATACACATGTACAAAGTGACATCATCTAAAGATATAATAAATCACTACAATTTAGTGAAACATCTAACGTATTCCATCATTGACATGCTCTCCTATTTCAAGTGCATGAACTCATAAGCCTTATTATCCCTCAATGTCTCTAGATAGAAGTGTCTCAGAAACTTATCCTTGAATTACTTCTAGGAAAACTCCTCTTTATTCTCATCTTGCTCTATAATTTCCCATAAATTCTTGGTTGGTCCATTAAACAGGTATGTAGAAAGATTCATCCTTCTATTTGTGGGTGTCTCTAGGTTCTTAAAGTTTTTATGGACTGAATCAATCAAAAACTTGGCTGCCTGGGGACCTCCCTCCCTAATTAACATAGATGGATGTTGCAGCTGGAACTCTCTTGTCAACTAAGACATAAAAGGCATGGTTTGAACAATCTCTCTTCCATGGATCACAATACCCTTAGGAAGATTTCAAAAATATGAAAATATATATGATCCTCATGAGCTACAAGAATCTTTAGTTCAGTTGTGTTAAGATTATTTTTATTATTAAGAGAATTTTGGTTACCACTCTCCTAGAACTCAATTCAAAGATGATGTGAGTAATTTTCTCTACAAGATAAATGAACTCCTTAGAACACTGGATATCAATAAGTTAAACCTTAATAAGTGACAAAAAAAGAACCACTGGATCGTGGTCTTTCTAAACATGGATTACAAGTTTTTTAACATTACATATAGTTATTTCATTTCATTTATCAAATATAATAGGTATCAAATTTCACAATTCATACACGAAAATATATTACTTGTAATAAATATGTCCCTATAATAAATAATTAATTTCAAGATATATCCCTATGTTCCTATCATGATGCATGCATACTCATATCATTACATACCAAGACATGAGTATAAATCTCAAGAAACAATAATATCACACAACATGTGAATAACCCAAGGTAAAATAACATCAAATTGTAACAAGAAAACATCATGAACAACAATATCATCCCCAAGCACTCGGATTTTTTCTCGTACATGGGTTAGCTACTCCCATGCATAATCTCATTACCAAGTACTAACACATCCAAGTATCATTTCTACCTTTCCCAAATCATAAATCAATAGAAAATAAAAACCTTATCTCATATGATACCACATTGTAACGTCCTCTGATCTAGAACTCTCTCACATGGAAAATCAGGTTGGTTATTGGACCTAAAACATGACTCCCCATACGCAAAATGTTATTGAATAATAGTGGGGGTGTGATAAATATAGTGGGGAGACTATACCCCCTAGTACAGATTTATGATACAATTAAAATAACCAATAATGATAAATATCAGAGTAACAAAAAATAGCAGAAATAGTAAATCATACAATTGGAAAGTAAAGGATGAACTAAGTGAACCAAATAATAATGAATCAAGTAATGTTAGGCTAAAATGTATCTAAATTTCAAACTGAAGTAATACAAGTAAAATACCATGTTGACACAAATAAAATCAAAATACTCTAGTCTTGAACCCCAAGTCAGTCCTGTATCTAAACTTCAACCCATCCAAAAAGCAATAATCAACTAAAAGGTAACATGTCCTTGTCCAAACCTACATCCATGTAATATTCTTGGGTACCAAACGATGGACCAAATAGGGTGTGAGTAAAACTCAATATGTTGACACCATCATGTCTAAAAAAACCAATATGATAAATAAGTACATGCAATAAAGTGATTAAAATGTATATTAATTAATCAATTGACACACTACAACCAACAAACTACTTTAGCACCATACTGGAATATATCTGATCATGTGGAACAACCATTCCAACCATAACAACAAAACTATGTCATAATCTCATAACCATACCAATCCCTATGTATAAGCATTTTATCATACCGGGTTGAGCCCTCTATATAAGCATTTCATTATCTCGAGCCAAGCCCTCTATATAAAATTTTCATCATATCAGTTCAAGCCCTCTATATAATCATTTCAGCATCCCAAACCAAGCCCTTTATATAAGCATTTCAGTATCCCAGGAAAATCCCTCTAGATAATCATTTCAGCATCCCAAGACAAGCCCTCTATATAAGGATTTCAGGATTAGTCACAACACAAATCATCACAATAATAATACCATAAAATCATATCATAAGCCACAATGGTTAATTCTTCAAATTACCATTTTTCTTTCAATTTCACAATTAATCAATAATAATGTAAACTATTTTCCAAGTTTAATCTATCACAAGCAATCACCTAAGGTCTCATGTCATGCTAAAACATACTTTAAGCCATTAACCAATTCATTATTATTCAAGTGTTGGCTCACCCTACAGGTTTCTACAAGATAGTCGCAACACCATTGGATCCAAAGGGATTCAAAAAATAACCCATAACATGATTTATCATCACCCATTATTAAATTGATTAATTTTAACATTATTTTAGTGTAATCACAAAATATTTCACATACTTAAATAATAGAAACATGCCAAAGGGGTTTGTATAGAAAACTTACCTTTAACTAGTGATCAACATAATGCTTTCAACGGGTAAATCCAACAATAACGAAGGTGAAGAGGATCTCAAGAAGAATCTAGATCAAACAAGGTCAAGATCAACACCAGATTCCATAGCAGTCAAAATATTACACTGTGTTAATGAGGAACAAGAGGAAGAGAGGGGAAAACCAAAGAAAAACAACTCACCAGGGATCAGATGCTTCATAGGGACATCCATAAGGGAAGAAAGAACTCCAGAATCACTTGGAGTCACATAGGGATTAAGAGAGGATAGCTATATTATATGAAGAAAATAATCATATGTGCATCGTAGCTTTAAAACCACTATGACAGAGAAATACACTATGTGTATTCATTTCACATCTTGTATTTATTGATTAATGAGGTATGCCAGAAACCTTTTCACCTCTAGTTAAAATAAACCTAATCAAACATTACACATCATGTACTCATTACCCATTTTAAAATATTTGTTTGGTGATAGTTACATGTCATATAATAGGTACATGGAATGTAAATTCCCTATAGATAGTTTTAATCCCATCTTCTCCAAAATAGATCAAACCACCTTCAAAGCCTTCCAAACTCACAGAGAACCCTCTTAATCTCCTTTAAAAAGTTTATACCCATACTCCATTAATTAAAACAAATATACATCCCCAAAATTTAGTTCATTTTCCCAGTAATTTCTCTCCATCCTCAAAAGAAACTCAACCACCAAGGTTTAAAGAATAAGGAAAACCCAACCAAAAGAAGGTTCAACCTAAAATCAAAGAGATAAATACCTGGAAAAATATGATAAATTACAGTATGAGTCATGTGAAGAAGTTTTTTTATCAATTTCCATTACTTGGTTTGTGTAATTCAACACGTAAAGACCATTATTTAAATGTTACTTACCAAAAATAAATTCTATATTTATAAAAGAAGAAACATTTATTCTAAAATTTGAAAATAAATCCATTTGTAACAAGTATGGGGACATAAATAATTTTTTTGTTAATGGATAACACACAATAACAACCTTTTAAAGATAAGATCAACCTCATTGGAAATGTGATGTGGTGGTTGTTGATAGCTACATCAGTAAGTATAGCTCTATTGGATACTTATATATTTACCTACCCTCAGTCAATATTTCTAATCTACTAGGTTCATGTATATATATATATATATGATCACCAAAACCTGTATCTAATACCCAATTTTTAGAATCAGATCAATTGTACTTGATAACAAATACAGTTGAAGCTTCCCCTTTCTTCTTTGGCTAGGTGTAGTTTTTCTTCCAGTGGCCCTTCTTTCCATATGTGAAATGGATAGCATCTTTTTCTCATGATTTCCTCTTGATCTTTCTCTTATTTTAGGGGTTTTGTGAAGAATATTTGGGATTAGATCTCTTTTCTTGGCCTTTCTGTTTGTTTAGTATAAGTATAATAGGATTTTCTTATTTTATCTCCTTATCTACTTATCAAATAAGATTAATAAGATCTAGGAGAGACTTATCAATGTTGTTCATGTTAAAATTAACAAAAAAACTGGAGAGGATCTGAGGGAGTGATGCAATAATGAGATTGGTGAATAGTCCATTGGGGAGTTTAAACCCTAGAACCTCTACACACTCAATGTAGCCAATGATATTCACTATGTGAGGACCATTCGGTGCACCATCTCCAAGATTTATTTGAAAAAAAAAGACTTAGAGATCTCAAACTATTCTTGTATTTCTCTCTCCGAGTAAAAACCATGGATATGCTCAATAATTCTATAATCTTCCATGTTTTCATGAGACTTCATGAGTTTGTTTTATATATATGATAGCATAAAACATTAAACATCAGCTACATCATTAAAATGTTGTTAATATACTAGGAACTCTTCATCACTCGCCTCCTTCATAGGTGGATCAGGTATTGTGGATTCTAGAATGTAAGATCTCCATTCATGAAGCAACACAACCTGAAGGCATATGAACTAATCTAGGAAGTTACTACCAGTGAGGATATGGTATTTTGCTAATACAAATCATAGGGATAATGTGGATAATGAACTTATAATTTATTATACAATTTAAAAGAGCATATTATTAGTACTTTTCTTGATTAAAAATTATGTGAGAAATAATAATAATTAAATTTTTATTTATTATTAAATCTCCCACTATTTAATCAATTATCAATAGACATAACCATTGAACTTGAAATGTCTAGTTACCTTGATATTATAGTATAAAGGACCCATATTTCATTTCTTATAATCTATATAGAGACCATGAAAATTACTAGAAAGTATTTAGGAAGGAAGTCTTGACAACTACAGGCTTGAAACTCCTTGATCTATTGATTGGACTCCCCAATCCAGAAACCCTGACTTGAATTTCCTCAAAACTTGCCTCTAAATTTTTATTGGATAGAAGGATTTCATTAAACCTAATACAAATTTGGTTATGTCAACCCACTATCTTAGTTAATACTTCCTAATCATTAAAATTTCCCCTAAAGGAGGATGAACTAACACTTAAACTATGGGTTCATCTTAATTCATATTGTTGGACTCTTCATGTTTTAATCATGTTTATTAATCACTAATCATGTTAACCTTTTTTAATCTATCACAAATAATGTGTAGAAATTGTTGGTTTCCTTATAATTTAATGCTTACAACTCATGGTATAACCTTTCACAATATCCTGATTCATAATCTTATAAATCATGTTTGAATCTTATAAACTATATTTGATCTTGTTCTATAATGTTTAATTATACTAATGTTTAAGTATAATTCATTTTGTGAATATTATTTCTTAAGATAGTTTTATATATATTCATCTAAGTTTGAGAAACCGTAAGTCTACCACCAGTTCTAGATTTTGGAAAAGTCCCTGACATTGTAACCTTGACACCCTGACTTAGACATCGTGCCTCAAACACCATAACTCAGACACCATAACCCTGACACCGTGACTCAGACCCCATGACTCAGACACCGTAATCAGTTTTAGATTTCATAAAGTCTATGACACTGGTTCCTTACAGCCATCTCCAAGACACTGTTCAATGTTTTGAAAAAGGACTAGACACCATTACCTGAGACACCGTGATTCTGACACCATATATGTTCTATGAGTTCCTGATCTCAATGAAACTGTGGCATTGTAACTATATCACTGTTCAAAGGCAAAGGATAATACATTGTTTCTAGTGACACCGTTTCAAGAGATACTATGACACCATTCCTTACTCTCTGTCTTTTTCAATTTAAATTTATATGTTATTTGTAACAGTCATATTTGAGTCATTTAATGGCACTGACATAATTAATGTTTCTTTGTAGACATGTAACATGAAAGTATGAGGTACAAGTTATAGAAATCATACTTCTTGTCGTCTCCAACACATGCACCCTGAAATAAAAAACAAAAGCACGATACTCGGAGAAAAAGAGATAACGCGTGAGATATACTGAAGAACATCTGCAACTCTCATGCAACCAAATTGAACTCAAGAACACAAAAAGAATAACACATGAGGAAATATCAACTGATCTATACATCAAATTTAAAAACTACTTTATTATATTAAGTAATGATAATAATATACCTATAGAAACATACTTTCACCTAGAAGCTAGTATACGACACTCTGTTTTTATTTTAACTTTCAGAAGAGGACTCAAACTTCATCTCAGCTACATATGAGGAGTCCAGAGCTGCATCTCAAGACACACAGAGACTTATAAATCCTCTCTCATACTTATTTGCTCTGTCATGTTCATTTTTACATACTTTTTAGCTGTGTGTTTTCCTGTATTAAAACACACATTGTCTCCTATATCAAACTGAAGGATATAAGATATACTTCCACTCATATCTTCTTACATTTGTTTACTCCCATAGATAGAAAAAAGGGTTATTGACATAGTTCAAAATCGTGGAAATAGGCCCCAAAGCCTTAGCCTTAGGATACAGCCACATTTTTTGCCAATCATGGTCGTTATCATCGTGGCAGTAGTTCCTGGCTTATTGTTACGGTTTTAACTGTGGTAATAGCTACCTATTACCATGGTTTTGAAAACAATGGCAATAGGTCTCCAAATTTGACACTGTGGTGGTTGACCTATATCCATGGTTTAAACTGTGGATATAGGTGGATATTTCCATGGTTTTAACTATGGAAATAGCCTCGTAAAACCGTGGCAATAACATAAATCAAAAATGACCCCTGCGGGATTTGATCCCTGCACCTCTACTTTGAAATCCAGTGCATTTACCACTACACCACACCAAAATTAAGGTATATATATATAGTATGATATATATATTAATAAAAATCGTGGAGGTAGGTCTTCCTGCAAAATTTTTTGTGGGAGTTTTTGTTCCTGCGGAAGCACGGGAACCCGATATCCACAGTTTTGGATAACCATGGCTATAGGGTGTCGAAAAAATTGGTATATCACCACGGTTTTACAAACCGTGTCCATAAGACACAAAACTATGGAAATAGTCTATGGATATTACCACGGTTCTGAAAACTGTGGCCATAGGCCATGGAAAATAGGATTATAGCCACGATATTAAAACTATGGCTATAGGCCACAGAACTGTGGATATAGCCACCTATAGCCATGGTTTTAAAACTATGGATATAGGTCCATGGAATTAGCTCCATTTTCTAGTTGTGATAAGTGTGGAAGAGGTCCTTGTGTTACCTGGTAGGTTACCCACAAAGAACTGTGGTAGAGGTCGTGTGACCTAGATAGTCCTTTGTACTATTGTTAAACCCGATCCAGGGTGTGGATCAAGTTTATTAATATAAACTTCTTGGTGGCAGGTGATCACCAAGTGGAGTGGATTAAGTCTCAGCTTGAGACTAAACCACTTGTTTTATCCATTGTGTGTTTTCATTTAGTCTTTCTCTATTTTAATTTATATTTCAGAAAAATAAATTTTACATTGATAGTTAGTCTTGGATAGTAGTTATAATTTTTTTTCCTTATTAGAATAGTTTCAAAAGTTATATCAATATATAATATTGATAATACTAAGAATTAATCGATCTTCTGAGAATCTATTTGAACATTCAAACTCTTATAATCTTATTACCTTGATTATCTGGCCTGTTTTAATTTTAATTGGGTGAATCTTTTAGGAAAACATTTTTAACAGAAATTTTTATAGGAACTCAATTCACCCCCCCCCCCCTATTGAGTGTCATACTCCGAACAACATTTGGTATCAAAAAGGTGTTTTAAATCCCTATTTTCAAAATTTTAAAAATTTTAATCTGTTTAAAATATGTTTCAAATGTGATTTTATTTGTGTTTTAAAGATCAAAAAATTTATGTTAGTTATAAATTTTTAGTTTAAAAAAATATTCTAAACATTACTCTCTAAGTATGGATAATAGATTATAAGGTGCTGCTACAAACAGACCACCATTATTTAATGGAACTAATTATGCATAATGGAAAATTAAAATGAAAACTCACTTAAAAATTATGGTTTTTGAAATATGTTCTTAAATTGTAGATGAATATAAAATTCTTGTTACTGCTAGAACTACTTGGTATGACCCAAATAAGACTGCTTATAATAATAATTTCAAAGCGATGGATTCCTTATGCTGTTCTTTAGGAGATAAGGAATTCAATAGAATTTCTTTATGTAAAACAACCCATGAAATTTGGTACACTTTGTCTATTTCACATGAAGGAACTTCCAATGTTAAGTAAATGATACTTAACACATATACTATTAAATATGATAACTTTAAAATGAATCTTGATGAGACTATTTTTGACATGTATCCTAGGTTTAATGAAATAGTGAACACTATGATCTCTCTGGGAAGAGATGTTACTACCAAAGAACAAATTATGAGGATTCTCATATGCTTACCTGATAGATAGAGAGGAAATTATGTCACTATTAGATAATCATGTGACATAAACAAATTACCTGTCAAATAACTCATTGTAAAATTGATGATGTATGAAAAAGAGATAAAAGTCAACAAGGAAGAAGTGGATGAACCTAAAAGGAAATCTGTAGAATTCAAGACTACTACCTCTAAGAACAAGGAAAAAAGATAAGGTTTTATCCTCTATTCAAAGCTCCATTAATGATGAATTAACATTAGATTATGATGAAGATATGGCTCAGCTAGCCAGAAGATTTAAGAAATTCTATAGGAAGAAAAATTTCTTCAAGAAATCCAATTATAAAGGAAGGTATGATAACAAGGGAAACTGGAAAAAGGACTGGAAAATAAATGACAACTCAGAGAATATTTTCTGCTATGAATGTAAGAGGAGAGGACATGTCAAAGCTGACTATCCAAAATTAAAATACAAAAATAAGTATGAAAAAAAAGACAAGAACTATAAGAAATCTATGAAGGCCACCTGGAGTGCCTCTGAGGATAGCTCCAGTTAATCAGCATCATCTCATGATAAGAAAGATAACATGGAAAATATGTGTTTTATGACAAACACATCTGAGGTAACCTTAGATTCTCTTGAACATAATTCTTACTATTCTAGAGATGAAAGTGATTCTAAAAATATAACTAGTGAAGAATTATTTGAGTATTGTAACATGCTGGAAGAGACATGAAATGAACTAAAAGATAAATATAAATATTTAAAGAAATATAATGCTCTTACTATAACTATTAAGTCTGAACTTACTACTGAAAAGGAAAATAATTCTCAACTACTCAAAGAAAACAATGAATTAAAAAGATTTAATGAGAAATTGAAGAAAGATCTAGAAAAGTTTATCAATGGTAAAAATACTATTACCAAAATTCTCGGTAAACAAATAGCTTTTAAGTACACTTTTAGTCTTGGATATTATCCTAGATAGATAAACCTATCTAAAACACATTTTATAACTAAATTTTTAAAAACTGTTTTTCTACCAAAAAATAAAAAATCTACTGCTACTTCCAATTATGGATAATATTTTACTACATCTAGTTATTTTATACTAAATAGAGTTTACTTTTCAAATATATTATATAATTATTATAGGAAACCTATGAAGTAGATGTGGGTTTCTAAATCACTGATTACTAATGTCAATGGACCCAAACAAGTCTGGGTACCAAAATATATTTTTGTTTGATTATTTTGTAGGAAAATTGTTTGAAGAGATCCTATAAAAGTTTATGGTATATGGATAGTGGATGTTTAAAACACATAACAGTGTATTATTCAAGCTTTAATAATCTACCCAAAATCTATGGTGGATATTTCACCTTTGGTGAAAATACTAGAGGAAAAATAATTGGCTTAGGCCATATTGGTAACTCTAACTTGGTTTTAATTTATAAAGTACTTTTTTTTGATGGACTGAAATATAATTTTCTTACTATTTCACAATTATGTGATGATGGATTTCTTGTTAAATTTAAAAATGATGCTTGTAATATCTTTAAATCTAAAAATGAATTAGTATTCTCTACTTTTATAAATGAAAATGTTTATGTTGTTAACTTAGAAACTTTATTTTCTCAAAATGTTTCTTGTTTAAGTGTGTTTCACAAAGAGTCTTGGAATTGGCATAGAAGATTAAGAAATTAAAATATACACTCCCTTGGGAGTATTACTAGAAAATTATTAATCAAAGACCTACCCAAACTTGAGTTTCCAAATGATAAAGTTTGTAATCCTTATCAAAAGGGTAAATAGCACAAGATATCTTTCAAATCATGGAAATAAGTTTCAACTTCTCAACCTTTATAGTTGGTTCACATGGACTTTTTTGGACCATCTTGAGTTTCTAGTTTAAATGGGAATCATTGTTTCTATGTTCTTGTAGATAACTATTCTAGGTATACTTGGACTTATTTCTTAGCTCAAAAAAGTGAAGCATGTACTTACTTCACCAATTATGCTAAAATAATGGAAAATATAAGTGAACTTAGAATAAAATCCTTAAGAAGTGATCGTGGATATGAGTTTGAAAATCAAGACTTTGAATCTTTTTTCTCACACAATGTCTATATTAATAAATTATCTTCCCCTAGGACACCTCAAGAAAATGGAGTTGTGGAAATAAGGAATTGAACCTTACAAGAGATATCCCAAACAATGCTTAATGAATATGAACTACCAGTTTACTTTTGGGTTGAGGCTGTAAATACAGCTTGATACATAATTAATAGAGTTTTAATTATACCTATCCTCAAGAAGACTCCTTATGATTTGTGGAACAATAGAAAACCTAAGGTTAATTACTTCAAAGTTTTTGGTTGCAAAGTTTATATTCTTAATACTAAGGATAATCTTGATAAATTTGCATCCAATAGTGATGAAGGAATCTTACTAGGTTACTCAACCACTAGTAAATCCTATAGAGTCTTTAACAAAAGAAAAAAAATGTGTGGAAGAATCTGTACATGTAAAATTTGATGAAATAGATCCACATGAACCTAAGACCTCCCTAGAGAATCTTGAAGATGATATGACAAACCTGAACACAAATGAAAAATCATCTAATCCTATTGATAAGAAATATGTTAAATCAAACAATTCTATAAATTCTTTAGAATTTGGACATGATGAACCCGAACCTATAGATGAACCTAAAATTACTAGCCCCTCCTTTTCTAGACCAACTAGAACCCTCAAGAACCATCCTTTAGATGTTGTTGTTGGAGACTTAGATAAAGGGACACAAACTAGAGATTCTCTTAGAAATCAGGTTGAACATAAATATTTCTTGTCACAGTTTGAACCTAAAAACCTCAATGATGTAATTAAAGATGAATTTTGGGTGATTAATATACAAGAATAACATCATCCATTTTAAAGGAATAAAGTTTGGAAACTTATGTATAGAGCCAAAGACACCTTGACCATAGGAACTAAATGGGTGTTCAGAAACAAAGTGGATGAAGTTGGTAATATTTTTAGAAATAAATCCAGATTGGTTGCCCAAAGTTATAGTCGAGAAGAATGCATTGAATATGAAGAAACGTTTTCACCTATTTCTAGACTTGAGGCCATCATAATCCTGTTTACTTATGCTGCCCATCTTAATTTGAAACTTTATCAAATGGATGTCAAAAGTGCATTACAAAATGGGTATATAGTTGAGGATGTTTTTGTTGAACAACCCCATGGTTTTAAAAACCCTCATTTTCCAAATCATGTTTTCAAATTAACAAAAGATTTATATGGTTTATAACAAGCTATAAGATCTTGTTATGATAGAATAAGTACTTTTATCATTACAAAAGGAATTTTTGATCCTACTCTTTTTATAAAATGAATTTATAAAGATTTTTTAGTTGTTCAAATTTATGTAGATGATATTATTTTTGGATCTTAAAGAAATTATTTATGTATTGAGTTTTCTAAAATGAAGAAAAGTGAATTTGAAATGAGTTTTATGGATGAACTAAAGTTATTTCTTGGATTTCAAATCTTTCAAAATAAGGAAGGTATCATCTTAAATCAAAGTAAATACACAAAATATCTTTTAAAAATATTTGAATTTGATATCACTAAAATTATTAACACTCCAATGAGTACTAATTGTAAGTTGGATCTTGATGAAGATAGTAAATCTATTGATTAAACCACTTATAGAGGAATGATTGGAATTTTTCTCTACTTGACTGCTAGTATGATGGATATAATGTTTAGTGTGTGTATGTGTGCCTGTTTTCAAGATAATCCCAAAGAATATCACTTAAATTTTGTTAAAATAATTTTCAAATACCTCAAACATACTATTAATTTAGGTTTTTTTTACCCTAAAGGACAATCATTTGATATATTGATTTATTCTGATGTTGATTTTGGTGGATGCAAGTTAGATATAAAGATAAAATCCGAGACATATCACTTCTTGGGAAATTATTTGGTTTCATGGTGTAGTAAGAAACAAAATTTTGTTGCATTATCTACTATAGAGGCTGAATACATTTATACTGGTAGTTGTTGTGAACAAATTTTTTGGATGAAGCGCACATTACTAGACTATGGATATCAATTCATACATGTACCTATAAATTTTGATAATACAAGTGCTATTAACATTTCAATAAATATTGTTTCACACTCTAGGAAAAATCATATTGATGTAAGGCATCACTTTTTGAGATATCATTATCAAAAAGGTGATATCACTTTGGAATTCATTAGCGTTGAACATCAGCTTGCTGATATATTCACTAAACCATTAAATTATGAAAGGATAAATCACATTATACATGAATTAGGAATGATAAGTTTTAAGTAAAAAAATTACGGTCTCGAAGTTACTATCTCACACTTATTGTTTCACAGTTTACAGTTTCATGATTCATGATTTCTCAAGTTATTGTCTTGGAATTATTGTCTCATTTTTACGGTCTCATAGTTACTATCTCTAGGTTATTGTCTTATACATGGTATTTCAATAATATGGTCACACCGTTTAGAGTCACACTGTAATGATGACACCATGAAAACCTGTTTCGGTCTCACCGTAATGAATAAGATTTCTATTTTTTAGAACTTTATTTCAAGTATCCTTGTATCTATTATTTTATTTTTTTTATTCTTCATTTTTAAATTTTCAACACTTAAAGTCCCTAAATGATAAATACTCAATATATTTCACTCCTTTCTTCACTAGATCTCTCTTCTCTCAAAACTGAAACCCTTCTCCCTCAAACTGTTAGTTCTCTTTCAGCCCTTCACCTTTCTCAAACCCTTATTGAATGCACAGAATGAAGAACCCATCTTCATCGACTCCTAAGAAGTAGAGATCTCAGAAGAAAGTGAAAAAGGCACCAAAAGTAATGCTTGAGGGACTGTTGAATTAGAGTCTTGCTGATAGAATAGTAGTACCAAAAAAGGAAGTCTATCCAAAGTGGTTTCTGACAAGTAAGTCACTTATTTTGAAAGTATTGAAAGAGAAGGGATGGATGAACTAGTTCATAAAAGAGAAAAGGTTGATTTATCCAAAACTTGTTTCTCAGTTTTTCAGTATGTTCAGTTTTCATTCAATAATGAAGATGAATTTTTATTAAGAAGCTAGATTAATGGTCAAAGCTGTAATTTTTCTTCAATATTATGGGTTGGATGCCTATGGATACCTCGTGAAGAAATATTTGAGGATTACCAAAGAGGTCCCCCTACTCCTAGTGATGTTTTTATCTTATAAGAGACCCTTGGAATTTTGACTAGAAATAAGAAGAAAAGAAGGTAAATTGTTACTGAGTTGGATGATGAGATAAGGTTTCTATTTAATTTTATCCAAAATCTTATTTGTACAAGGAAAGGATATTTTTCTACTCTTAAGTATCAAGATGTATTCTTGATACATCTTATGAAAAATCGGCACAAGATTAATCTGTGTAAGTATATTATACTTCACATGTGTGAATTGATCAAGACAATTTTGAAATATATCTCTTTGTTTTATTCAAGATTTATCTTTGTAATGTTGTCTTCCAAAGGAGTAGTTGTCCCAAATAAAGAAGTTATTGAAGATTATGAGTTTTGTATCTCAAAGGATACAATAAGAAGGATGAAAATAAGCTGAATATGTGGAAAAAAACTTGGGTGGAAGAAAATGAAAGGTTGTATAAAAAGTTTAATCCAGTTGAGAATCCTTCAATACCTGAGAACAAATATGACCCTCATTTGGAACCAGATGAAGTTATTGATTATTCAGATGAAGAAGAAGAAGACGCAGTTGTTGCACCTAAGGAAGGAACTGTCTTAGACAAAGAAGACAGTGTCCTACCTATTCCACAAGATGTAGTTGTAAAAGATGTACTTATTGCTAAAAGAAGTGTTAAATCAATGGAAGAATATTATTTTGAAAAATATCCTGTTTCTGAACAAGAAGTTACTGCTGGTGTAGAGGAACAAGTTGTTCCTTAATATCATTTAGAAGAAGAACCTATTATTGAAGAAGAGGATATTGTTTGGGAACAATCAAAAGAACAAGATGATCCTGAAATTATCCTATCTACTGAGGAAATAATGTAATAATACTTTTATCTAGCTAGAAAAGAGATGGGTGATCCTATTAGAGATGAAAATTTTGAAGTGGTTCAAGAGTCTGAATCTCTTAGTCCTATAAGAGATGCACCTATTGAGGGGGAGCATCACCCCAATTTAGAAAGTGTTCAAGTTCCCAATCCTATTGATCAAAGCACTGTGGATACCTGGTATATGTTTCCTAGCTATTTTGATGTGGAAAATACCCAATATTCCTCGATTAAAGGCATATATATTTCCACTGTGTTTCAATTGAAACCAGTTTCTACTCTAGAAGTAATCTTTACTAAGGACTAGGAACCTATTTCAGCTCCTGTTTCTAAACCTACACAAGAATATTCTAAGTCTGTGAGTCACGATGATCTGAAAACATTTGAAGATACTTTGTTAGCTGGATTTGAAAGGATCATGAAATCACAACCAGCTCCTATGAAAAATCTTAGTGAAAGATATGATGTCTTTATTTTAGAGAAAATCATATGGAAAATTCAATTGAAAATTCTTCATGAAATACAAGAAGTTGGGATTGAGAATAAACAGTTGAGTGATGAGGTGAAGTCTCTTATATCTATGGATGAAGGTATGAAAAAAGTGTTGCAAATAGGACAACCTCCTGCTGCTCGTCTTATTGAGGATGTTATTGATAAGATCCCACTGAAAGTTGCATCTCTGATTTAACCAAATTTTACTTCAATATATGAAAAAGTGGCTGAGAGAAACATAAAGATAGTAAATGAAATACGTGAGCTTTTTTTGGCCTTAACAAGCTAACTAATGAGTATAAGGGATGTTTATAGAAAGTTATAAATCAGTTTAAGTCTCTCAATTTAGCTGTTATAGCTTCAAATGCCTCTGGACAGTCATCTTAACCTATAGATAGTGATCTGATCAGAACTATTGTTAAAGAAGATCTTCAGTCAGTATTAAGTGGTGTTGATAAGGAAATTTTGTCTACTTTCATCAAGAATAGTGACCGGGTACTTTATTTAATGAGGATTCATTAAAATATTTTCAATGATGATCAGGAATAAATTACTAATAAAGTTGATTTCTACTTTAATAAAATTTATTCTAAGCATGCTCTAACCAATCATTTCACGTACCTTATAGAGAATTTGAAAACTCCTCCTATCACTCAATCCTTCAAGACTAAAGTTCAAAAGCTAAAATATTTCACTCCTCTGTTGGACAAGTTCCTGGAGAACAAAGATGATTTTGAGAAGGTAATGCAGTGTGGTGGTGAGATCATTAATAATTTCATTAAGTTTTTAAAGCCTTGTCTTCATGTGAAAAGCACAACCATTGTGGCTCCTACAACTGCCCCTTTGCGGCCTGGATTAACCCCTTCCTCATCCACTTCCTTTGCTTCTGCCTCCATGTCTATATCTCAGGCTCTGATCCAGATCAGACATGTTATCCTTGACCAATCCTTGCCTCAATATTCAACTAAACCAACTCTGGAACCTTTTGTTTTTGAAGGATTACCTCTTCCTTCTCTCACAATTGGCTCTATCCCTTCTCTAACCTCTACTTCTGCTCTTGTGGCCCCTTCTGATGTTTCTTCCAAGGGAAAAGAGAAGACTTCTAGGGCTAAAGAGAAGTGAAAAGTGTATTTTTATAGGGATGTTTTTTTATTTTTTCTTAGGATTGTAATAACCTCTATCTTTCTGTTCAATACAATGTTCACTATTGTTGTTTAATTTCATACTAACCTTCATTCCATGTTTATTTTCTTTCTCTTATTTCTTTTTTATAATCCCAAAAGGGGAAAAATAAGAAAAGGAATTTAAAAGGGGGATATTTTTGGACTCCTCATGTTTTAATCATGTTTTATTGATCACAAATCATGTTAACCTTGTTTAATCTATCACAAATCATGTGTAGAAATTGTTGGTTTCCTTATGATTTAATGATTACAACTCATAGTATAACCTTTCAAAATATCCTGATTTTGAATCATATAAATTGTGTTTTAATCTTGTAAACTATATTTAATATTTTTCTATAATGTTTTATTATACTAATGTTAATTCTAATTCATTCTATGAATATTATTTCTTAAGACATTTTTATAGATATTTGGATAAGTTTGAGAAATAGTAAGTCTGCCATCGGTTCTGGATTTTAGAAAAGTCCCTGACACCGTAACCCTAACACCATGACTCGGATACCACGCCTTAGACACTGTAACTCAGACATCGTAACCCTGACACCGTGACTCAGAAACCATGACTTAGAAACCATGACTTAGACACCGTAATCAATTTCATATTTCCTAATGTTTATGACACTGGTTCCTTGCTACTGTATCCAAGACACCGTTCAAAGTTTTGACAAAGGACTAGACACTGTGATCCTGACACCGAATATGTGTTACCAGTTCCTAATCTCAATGCAACTATGGCACCGTGACTATATCACCATTCAAAAAAAAGGGGAAGACATTATTTCCAATGACACCATTTCAATACATACTGTGGAACCATTCCTTACTCTCTGTCTTTTTCAATTTAAATTTATATGTTATTTCTAATAGTTATATTTGAGTCATTTAATGGAACTAACATAATTAATGTTTCTTTGTAGACATGTCACTTGATAGTATGAGGTATTAGGTTTAGAAATCATGCTTCATGTCTTCTCCAACACATGCACCCCGAAATAAAAAAAACAAAAGCACGAGACTCATAGAAAAAGATAGAATGTGTGAGATATACTGAAGAACATCTGCAACTCTCATGCAACCAGAATGAACTCAAGAACACAAAAAGCAGAACATATGAGGCAATCTCAACTGATCTTCACATAAAATTGAAAAATTACTTCAGCATATCAAGGAAGGAGAAGAATATACCTGCAGAACCATACTTGCACCTGGAATCTAGTATACGACACTCTATTTTTGTGTCAACTTCTAGAAGAGGACTCAAACTTCATCTCAACTATATCTGAGGAGTCCAGAGCTGCATCTCAAGACACACAGATCCTTCTAAATCCTCTCTCATACTTATTTTCTCTATCATGTGCATTTTTACATACTTTCAAGCAGTGTATGTGTTTTTATTAAAACACACATTGTATCCTATATCAAACTAAAGGATACAAGATATCATTCCACTCATATCTTCTTACATCTATTTACTCCCACATATAAATATAAAATAGTTCCTTGTGTGACCTGGTAGTTTACCCACAAATAATTGTGGTAGAGTTCATGTGACCTAGACAGTCTTGTGTATTGTTGTTAACCCCAATCCAGGGTGAGGATCAAGTTTATTAATATAAACTGCTTGGTGGTAGGTGATCACCAAGTGGAGTGGATTAAGTCTCATCTTGATACTAAACCACTTATTTTATCCACTCTGTGTTTCTATTTAGTCTTTCTCTGTTTTAATTTATATTTCAGAAAACTAAATTTTACTTTGATAGTTAGTCTTGGATAGTAATTATAATTGTTTTCCTTATTAGAATAGTTTCAAAAGTTGTATCAATATCTCATATTAATAATATTGAGAATTAATCGATCTTTTGAGAAGTTTTTTGAATAGTCAAACTCTTATAATCTTATTAACTTGATTAACTGGCCTGTTTTAATTTTAATTGGGTGAATATTTTAGGCAAAAAAAATTAACAGAGATTTTTATAGGAACTCAATTCACCCCCCCCCCCATCTTGAGTGCCCTACTCTAAAAAACATGGATGATGGAAATCTTAATGACTTAATATTTAATTGAGGTATTTTTTATTATGTGTAAAAAAATTCAAGTTTTAACTTTTACATGTATATTAATATTAAGTGAATTTTACTTAAGTGATTAACCATGTTTTGATAAAACATTTATGCATAATACATTTATTTATATTACATATTTAAACATTAATAAATTTATTAATATGATCATAGTCTTGTATTTATAAAATAAATATTTCATAAGAAAAAAAATACTTGATCATGATCTTATATAATGGTTGATATATTGATCGGATAATAAATTAACCTGTAACCTAGGGGAAAACTCATTGTTTCGGTCTAATCATGAGTTGAAGCATTCCACCTTTACACCTATGTATCACATGGGTTGGAATTATCTTAGTTCTATCTTAAACTACCGCTGCATGTCTTGGGATACTCCATTTATTACAAGTATTTATAACTCACACGCAAGTAAGGGGAACTAAAGGATTGGTTAAGGTGGATTGCATAAATAACCTTAAACACACCGGTCCTACATAATAATGGTAGGAGTGTTGACTTGTAGACCATCATATTTAATTTAATAATTAATAATTTCAAATTCATGCATAAATTAAATTAGATAAAACCTATGAATACAAAAGTCTTGCTCATGCTCATGAATGATCATACACATGAAATGAATACCAAAATATAAAACCGGTTAACATTCATTTCTATTCATTATTTATTATTAATATAAATGTTCTTGCATTAATTAATTAATTCTCTTTCATCTTAATGGCTATATGAATTCTTTTAGAGATACCCATCATTAAAGGAATACATAAAAAATAAATGGTAAAACCAATAATCACATATTATTATAATAAATTAATTGAGTATTTAATAATTCTTTAAAACCATTATTAAATTTTTGAACACAACATGTACCAATCAAAGTAATAATATTTTAATGTTTCAATTATTAATTTAATATAATTTAATTTTTTTTTCATTATTGAGAGACTGCACAACGTGTACTTATGAGATACACTTCATGTACCTCAGTTGTTGTGTACTTGGTATAAATGCCTAAGGCTTTGGTGTGTACCAACCAGCTACACGTCGTGTTTTCCACTTGCATGTGTTCCTAGGATACATTCTTGGGTCTTCTACATATATCTCGGTGGTTTACACGGTGTGTGAAATCCAACTACATGTCATTTAGTCTAAATGTTGGGTGTTTGTGCAACCCATCGAAGGACTCGACGTGTTCATTAGATGCGAGACTACATGACGTGTACAATCCAGCTACACACTATGTATCTCACATGTTGTGTGTCCTCTTTAATCTCCAAATAACTCGGTGTGTATTTAAAACATGGGAATTAATGGAATATATAATGTGTACATCAAGTACACGTTTTGTATTTCATTAATGCTCTGGGTTTTCAGTTTCACACAGTTTGATCGTGTTTTTGACCACATGACTTTTATGAATTTTTTTATTAAACTATGTGAACTATATGATGTGTATTATAGCTACATATTGTTTAATATGAAAACATGTGTGCTAGAGTGGCCCAGTATACATGCGGTGTGCGATAAATTTACCATGTGTAGTTGTTTTTTTACATGTTGTGTATCCCACAGCATGTCCAGATACAATGCACTTGGATACACAGTGAGTACTTCGGCTCCATGTCATGTAACCCAATCTTATTGGCCAAAAAAATGGCACTTTCCGATGGAATCTTTGGTCTTTATTCATCTATTCTTAGTCCTTTAATAAAATGAAACACTAAACAATGACAATTAAAATGTTTAAATCATGTTAATTATAGATCATATTAAATAAAGAATATTATTGAAATGAAATATCTAACCACTATTGTGCATATGGATCATCAAACAAATAAATAATTATAAATTTAAAACCTGACACCTCTGATATCACTTGAAGGTTTTTGGCATAGTGGGAGTTCCTTTGGTGGGTGATAAATCAAGAATTATTTTGACTTAGGATTTCCCAAAACCCAAAGAGAGTATCTTTCATGTTAAATCTATAATTAATTTATTTATTATTGGAAGAAATTGTTACCTAATCTTAAGAAATTTCTCTGATGAATATGTTGTTGATCTTCTTAAAAAATCTTTTTCGGACTACCTTCGTTTCATTGTAAGGATCCAAGTGTAGAACCCATCTACCAATGATCCACATGTGCTCTTTCGGTCTCCAAACAACGCCAATTGATTTCCAGGTGAGACCGCAATGAATCAATTTCCTTGAGTTGTTCATGTTGATCATTTGTAGTTCCTTTGACCTTAAAATAATCTCTTTAGTGTTTCTCGTTCTTGATAGAAAGAGAGAAGGATTAATGGAGAGATAATTACATTGTGCATGATGATCATCAATTCTTGATTAACCCTACACAATAAAATAATCATATGTTTATAGAGCTAGGGTTTCAGTTAAAATATTATTAAATTAAATAACAACCCTTAAATAATATAGTAATCATTGTTAAACCTCACACCATATAATAATAATAATGATATTATTATTATTATTATTATTATTATTATTATTATTTTATGGTGTACGCTAACTGACGCAATGATAAATATTATTTACCATCTTGAAAATAAATATTAATCATCAGACACAATCTTGGTCCACTCCAATTCATTAGTATTTATTGAATACCCGAATAAATATTTAGTTAAATACTTCATTCATTAATAAAATAAATATTTTATTCATAATCTAGTGAATAAATATTTATTTAATATTCACATAATAAAATAAATTATTTATTAATGAATAAATATTTATTTATTACCTTGTGAATATTAGTGATCAATAAAACATGAATAAAATTATTCCTTTATATTGAGATTAATATTTATTCCACTAATTAAATTCAAATATAATTTAATATAAATCAATGGAAACACTTAGTTTGTGACCCTCTAGGATTATTTCTCATTGGAATTAGATGGTCTTGCCTAAAGTTTAAGATTACTATATAGAAATGGGTCAAGTCACCTAAGAGAAAGAACATAATACCGCAATATCAACAAGCACATATGAACACTCATTGTGAAAAATAATCTATTTATATCAATATCTTATCAAGCAAGTTGCACATCCATGTCATCAACCTATATACTCGATACATATTTATCTGACTATCTGAAATAAACACTTCATTACACCATGGCCATGGAATTTAATGTAACAGTTCTATTACAATCAATGTGCCAAGATATCAACTTCTATAAAGATAAAAGGGGAAATACTTCATCAAATTATTCATTAATAAAACATCACTCATGATGCATCCAACATATCCAACTTCACCATGAACCGTATCATCATGGTTTAGGAAATACATCTAAGTGCGTGAGTTGTAATATTCATTAATAATAATCTTAAATTCTAAGGATCATCACACATGTTCTCATATAGGAATATTTGATGAAACCAAAACATGAAGAACCTACTAGAATGTCTTTTCTCATAATCTCCCACCTTGGATATTACCAATTGATAACTTCATGAGAAGAAGCTTCATTCTCTTAAGAGTACCCACACCTAACAGTCACATTCTATGTGTCCCTTCATAGAATTTTATCTGAATGTAGAACTATATTTAAGAATATCATCATAGAATTTCAAGATTCTCACCATAGTGGAGAACTGCTATGACCTTATCAATGTGAAATGTACTCTAGGAAATTATTACATTAAAGTCATGCATAACAATGATCAATATATAATAATATATTTTATTAATATTGGAATATTTGAATATACATGTAATTGTAATCAAAGTAAAATCAGATGGTTCTAGAGAACCAACTCCAATAGAACACAAGGGGTTAATTCTAATTCTGAAGAGGACATTGACGATGAGTATAATTAATTCATACTATTCGTTGCATAGAAGTTGAAGATAAGGGTATAAATTGATTATAAGAATATCATCAGTGATCAAATAGTGATGGTATAGATGATGACAATGAATTATCTATATCAAACATCACTCTGATTATAAGTACAGTGAAAAGGTTTTAAAGATGTGGGTGAAGATGATAATTTATTTCAATTAATTCATGTATATCTTGATGAAATCGAAAAGAATCAAACATGAGATATTTTTTGTGACTAAAAAATAAGAATGTCGTCAAGACTGAATGGTTTTTCTGTAACAAACTAAATGAATATGGAATGATATTTTGAAAAAAAAGACTGATTGGTGTGCAAGGGATACACCCAGATATAAGGCCTCAATGTGGATGAAACATTGGCACCTATGGAAAGGTTGGAGACAAGTCAATTATTTTTATTATTAATGAAATGGAAAATCAATGTTTTTCAAATGGATGTCAATTCAGCATTTCTAAATGGATTACTTGAAGAAGAAGTGTAAATTGAGAAACCAGATGGTTTTCTCATTCATGAAGATGAGATAAAAAAATCAACTAAAGAAGGCACTGAGAGCATGGTATTCAAGACTAAATCAATATTTGAAGAATCTAAGTTTCCAATGTGGAAGAGTTGATCATGATCTTTACATCAAGAAAAATAGTGATCAAAGAATGATGGTGAATTATATGTTAATGAGATGATCATTGGTGTATAGAAAGAATCACGATTCAAGAAATTTACATAATTCATGAGGTGTGAGTTGAAAATGTCGATGATTGGAAATTCAACGTTTTCCCTTCGCCTACATGTGATACAAGGGAGGCATGATATATTCATCTCTCAATCTAAATATTCCAAGGAAGTTTCGAAATGATTTAGAATGGAGTATTGAAATGTAATGGCAACACCAATTACTACCTAGATAAAGTTATCAAGGGATAACAATGGAAAAGAGTTCAATGTCATGGAATATAGGCACATCATTGGGATTCTATTGTACATAACAACAACATTACCAGATACTATGGTTTCCAATTTTCAAGCTGCAATATATTAGAATAATTCCAAAAAAATCCACTTACTAGCGGTAAAGAGAATATTGTGATATATAAAAATCATGGTGTATTTTGGTTTTCTTTATAATACAACATCATATTAGGAGTTGTTGGGATATAAAAAAAAATTGGGACAATTCATAAGATGATAGAAATTCAAAATCAGGTGGTATGTTCTATCTTATAGAATTGTGCATTTCTTATCTTAGCAACAAAAAAACTATATTTCACTGAGCACTGCATAATCTGAATATACCACAGCTACTCAAGCTTGCATGAAATTGTTGTGGATGAACTGGTACCATGAAGATATGGGAGTTAAAGTGAAGTCTCTTATTATAATCAATTATGATAATTCAAGTGGTATCGATTTTTTCAAAAAAACTCATCCATCAATAAAGGATGAAGCACATTGAAATCAAGTTTCAATTCATAGAGGATAAAGTTGAGAATGGGTTGGTGAAATTTAAGTATTTGACTACTTACTTTCAAGTCATGAATATTATGAAAATGGACTTACACAAAGAAGCATTTGAGAGGTATAAACTGGCTCTTGGAGTATAGTCGACTCCCCACACTTATATAGTTTGGTTGGGAAACCCCCACTCCCCAATGTATGGCATGGATTTACTCAGATACTACTAGTTGTTCTTTTGTTTTTTCATACCACAAAGGAGTGACCTTTGGGTTCATTGAAAAATGGAGAGGTATATTATTCATTAAAGGGGGAGAGATTTATCAAACCTGTTAATGGTATGAGTAAATCTGATATAGGGGGAGAGATATTCCTTGTTAAATCAGGGGGAGCAAAGATGCAAGGGAGGTATAGTTGAATATGATAATGTTCAAGTTGTTATATTATGGATTATATATCATGAAGATAGATTGTGATGCCAGTTTTTTAGAGGATCAGTTTGAGACCAAGATATAAATAAAGTGATTAATTAACAATATTTTCATGTTATTTTTGTTTATTACACCGATATTGACTCGTGTGATCTTAGAGTGAAAGTTGAGTAAGTCTTTGGTTGCAATCTAGAGTTACAGAGGGCGTACAGTGTTTTAATTAGAAAAGTGTGCAAGAATTTTCAACCAGTTGATTAAGGAGAATGAATGTTTTCAACAAACCCAAAGGGGGATATTGTTAATAAAAAACCCACATGGTGACATTTCATATTTTTTGGGTTATTGTGATTTTTGAAAAAGTAATTAATTTTTGAAAAAGATGGTTAAAAAATTTATAGTGTGTTTGTTGATAAATCAGGATTGAAAAAGTGTTTTTGGATAAACCAGAAGGAATTTGGGAAAATGTGTATAAAATCCACAAAGGAAGAAAGTTTGGGAAGGATGGTTTTTCATGAATGATTGAATTTACATGTATCACTTATGTGACCACGTAGGAGGTGTGTAGTAACTAGAAACCAAGAACTAATCACGTGGTGCAGATCATTTGTGAAGGTGTGGAAGAAAAAGTTTGTGAACTGAAAATGAGGACTTTACATTAAGACATGAAGTAGGTCAATGAGAAAAATTTTTGCGAAGGGAAAATCTCACATAGGATCTATATGAGACTATGAAGGGATCATGGGAATCAAAATGATTTTATCATAGGAAACCATTGTCGAAGGAAAGATGGAAATCCCATGTGAACCATAATGGAACGTTATGCGATGGACTCTTCATTTGTAATGTCACAAAAGAAAACTCATACACAAAGGGTGGAACAATAATTTTGTGATTTTCATATTTTTCAGAGTATTTTTCCTATATAAAGGTCCCTAATAACTTCATTAAAAAGAATAGATAATAATTGGAATATGGAAGATTAGAAGGAGGATATAGTTTCTCTAAGATAATTCCACAAATCAATTGTGTGGAAAGCAGTTCATGAAGCAAAGGAGTTTGAAAAATAAGGGAGTTTGTAAAGAGAGGTAGTTCATGAAGAATTTTCATGAAGTAAAATTTTTGAAGGGGGAAGTTCACAAAGTGAAAAGTAGTTGTTCACGAAGCGCAAAAGAGTAATACGCAAAGATCAATTCATATAGATACAGTTCGTGAAGGAATCGGTTTGAAAAACATGAATGAACAGTACATGAATGAAAATTATCATAGGATAAAACTCACAAAATAAATACCCATAAATCATATTTTATGTGGTAAAAAGGATTTACACTCATTGATGAAAAAATATTTTCATGTCGCAACTATGTCCATTTGAACTAACTCAAAGTTGATATAAATTATCTGAAGATTCTTCTAGAGCAACAGTGAACTCTTTTCAGTTGAGAGAGCAGTGAGTTCTCAAAAGTGTGAATGTTTGTAAACTAGAGGGGTAGTGAGTCCACTCCAAACATTATAATAGTAGTATACTTTAGTGATCTTAGTGCATAGGCACATTATCATTGTATATTCCTTGAATTGACTTGGTTTAAATGAATCGAGTAAATTTAATGTGTCTCTTGTATGATTTTCATTTCATCATATATTGTTGTGAGATAGAGAGAGAAGAGTGTTTTTTTTAACAAAAAAACAATATCACAAAGGGGAATTGTTTTAATCTATCATACACTGATTCACCCCCACCCCCTCGTAGGGTATTTAACATAGTGGGGAGAACATTAAGAGCATAAGATTCTTAAATCATATTGTCTGATAGGCCAGTGATATATGATACTGGGTTCATGGATACTTCCACATCTTCCAAATGATTTCCTATGGCTATGAATCATAGAGGTGGTTCATTTATAGAATTTATAACATGTTATAATCATTTAAAATTTCTAAACTATTATATTCCCCAATTATCATGTGTTTTCAGTAATGCATGTCGGCTGCCAAGCATTGGCAGTCAATGATTAACTTTCTTCATTAAAATAAGGAAACCTATATAAAGGATGTGATCCCCCTATTAAGGAAGTGTGACACTATCATTACCAATCCAAGTTTCACTTGTCTAGTTCTCTATTTATCTTCAAGAAGTTTATCGCACAAATTTAGAGTTGGTCCTCTCATAGAATATGAGGATTCTAGTGGTCGATATACTACTTATAGAGGCGACAGTCTATCGGTTGTCGCTAGGTGATCTCCATCAAACAGACTCTATCAAGATAGAGTATGGAGGACTCAAGGTACATCTGTTTTATTTATTTTATTTATTATCATGTTGAATTAAGGATGATAGCTTTAGCCTTTTAATGGGTTTCTTCCATTGTTATAATCATAATATGTTCCTAAAACCCATAAATGGTATCATAGACATATTTATCTTCGAATCAACATGTTTTTCTATAGATTTTGTGAAGAACATGTATATTATAAGGTTATTGTGGTGATATCGTAATGTATGATATGATGTGGCTAAGTATTAGTCATTGGATCAACCTGCCTTGCCTAACAATATAGGATATTGTAAGGTGTGATTTTCTATTTTTCTTAGTCATGGGGTACGACTAGATGAATTGCAATATACGATTCATCAAATCCCATAATTTTACACTATGTTGTAAGCTATTATATGTGATATTGTATTCCACCACTTGAATTCTATGTTTCATAAAAATGAGTGTCATATTGTAAATTCAATATAGCGTATATCATTAAAAAACCATAAGCCACCCGCAATAAGCACTTTTAGTTAGCTACAATGTTATATCAGGTTATAATAGATAGACTTGTTATCTATCATAAAATACGATATAACATAAAATTTAAAAAAAATGTAGAATTTTTTATGGTTTATAAATTTTTTATAAATGATAAGTGTTATACATTAAAAAGGAATATTTTTATTCCTAAATAAAATATTAAATGTCCATATTGATGTCTTGTGTTTGGAAACTAAATAAACATGTTTTTTATTTATTTATTCCTTTAAATATTCATGTTTGTAAAAAATTTATATAATGTGAATATTATGGATACTTAAATTTATGTGATAGATTTATTCTTATAAAATTTCCATTTCATGTTAGGTACAATAACATAAAATTTAGATTTCAGCTAATTTGACTTTGGTTTGTTATAAAGTTGAAAGCATGAATTTAGAGGTTGAATATAGTTTATATATATTAGGTGTTAGAGTTATGATGGAATTGAAATCTCTATTTAATAAAGTATATTTGGGTAAAGTGACTTTGGTTAAAACTTATCACTAAACTAGATACTTATGCCTTGTCTAGAAAATTAGGGGTTGGCGATCTGTGACTCCAAGATTACTGTTATGGGTATTATTGATTTCATATAATTTTAAACACTTACATGAAAGAGTTTCATATACCTCATGTGTGGGATGAATTTGGATTTTTGTAAATATGTTTGGATTCTATTTTTTGGTGAGTAACACAAAGTGTGAGTTGTGTAAAGAGTTACACATCAGTATGGTTTGAATATATTAATTTTATAGATGGAATATAGATTACAAAATTAAATCATTAAAATAATTCATACATAAATAAATAAAACATGAGATAATAAAGATTTCATGTGATGCAATAGTTATGGATTTAATATGCATATGGTGTGTATTAAAATGGTGAGACCAAGAAAAACACTAAAATACTAAATGTGGGATTCCTTACAAAGAAAATACATGTCAACTCCTCGATCATCCAACCAGGTAGGTCATGCCAAAGCTAAGTGTCCATGGATTATTTTGTGTAATCCATGCTAGGTATTGGTAACCCTAATAGGATTATGTGCTCATATTCAATTTTATACTTTATGTTTCACTTGGATGGGAAACCCTAATAAGATATAGGATACTAGAGTAATAAAGTTGAGTTTTTTCCTATAATGGATTTGGGAAAAGAGTGTTCCACTCAACTATCCAAGATTCATGTGTGATGTGATTAGCATTATCGCCTACCTAAATAGTTATGTTAGTGAAATATGGATCCTGGATCACTAAATGGATATAGTGTTTGGGGTCATCATTTTAGTGTGAGTACTTTTATTAAAATTCCTTTCTGAAAGAATATAAAACATGATACTCACCTATAGATATATCATTGTTGTGGATTATGGCATGCATCATGATTATCATTTTGAGGTATCTTAAAGTTATGACCTATAAAATAATACTAGATTGGTATCTAAGGTTGAGAATTGTTCTTAAAGATAAGTATACTGAGCATATGGATGTAAATGATATAGAAATTTAATTCTCTAACCTTGACTCATGGGTGTTAGATACCGAGTGTGCATCACACATTTGTGATGATAAACACAGACTTAGAGATATGATATAATTTAAGAAAGTTGAAGTAGATATACATGTTGGAAATAGGGAAAGATTCATCACATTGGAGGATGACACTTATTATAATTCCACCTAGTCAGTTAGTTCTGAAATTAAAAAACTACTATTATGTTCCTTCCATAAATAGAAATTTTATTTTTGCATCTTGTTTGGGAAAGATGGGATATGCATTCATTATTAAGGACATGACTTGTTCTATATATATGAAATAAATGTTTTATAGAATTGGGAATATGGTGAATGGTTTATATATTCTGTATATGTATAATCTTTTCTATAACATTCAAAGTAAAATAGGTCAAGGTTGATTCTAACCCCACTTACCTTTGGCATTGTTGCCTTGGGAATATAAATGTGAAAATCATTTAAAGACTCCATAGAGATGGATTTTTGGACTCATTCAATTATGAATCATTGGATACCTATGAATCTTGCTTATTAGGAAAAATTACCAAAGAACCTTTTAGTGGAAAAGGTTAAAGGGCTAGTGGACTACTTGATATTATACATAGTGATGTATATGGACCAATGAGTACACAAGAAAGTGGTGCATATAGGTCCTTCGTGACCTATGCTAATATGGTTATGTATTTCCAATGAGACACAAGTTTAAAACGTTTGAAAATTTTAAAGAGTTTCATGATGAATTATAGAATCATATGGGAAAAAGTATTGAGATTCTCCAATCAGATCGAGGTGGTGAATACTTGATCCAAGAATTCATTAATCATCTGAGAGATTATGAAATTGTTTTATAACTCGATCCTCCTGGAAACCCACAATTGAATTGTGTGTCTGAGAAAAGGAATTGTACTATGTTAGATGTGGTTCGATCGATGATGAGTTGGTGTGACCATCTTATTTCATTCAGGGGATATACTCTATAAATTGATGTGTTCATACTTAAACACAATCCATCTAAAGCAATTATAAAGACATTGTATGAAATATGGACTGAGATATGTCTTAATTTTTCTTTTATAAAGAGTTACGGTTGTGAAGAATATGTGCAACATTTAACTTTTGATAAAATTGACCCTAATCCATACAAATGATTATTTGTTGGTTATCCTAAGGAAACTAGGGGATACTTTTTCTACAGTCCTGCTGAGCATAAAATATTTATAGCACAGACTGGTATATTTTTGGAGAAAAAATATATAAATCAAGGACTCGATGAAAGTAAAGTTGAACTTAAATAAGTTCAAAACCAATAAACATGAATCATTCATGATATAGAAGTTGATTCGGTTCCACAATGAGTTGTAGAAGAAGAACCGACTTGGGTTACACAAGAACCTTGAAGGACTGGTAGGATTTGTCAAGAGATTGGGAAATGTGGATTTCTTATAGAAAATTATGATGAAGTAATGTTCATAAGTGATGAAATTCTACCTTTAAAGAGGCCATTGAGAATTATGATTTCAATAAATGGTTAAATTCCATGAAATCTGTGATGGAATCCATGTACACTAACTAAGTTTGGAACTTAGTGGATGCACCTAAAGGGGTGAAACTCATAGGGTGCAGGTGGGTTTTATGAAAGAAAACTAACATGGTAGAGTGTCTACCTATAAAGCTCATCTGGTGGCAAAGGGTTACAAACAAATTCATGGTATTGGCTATAAAGAAACATTTTCTACAATTGTGATGATAAAGTCAATTTGGATATTTCTAGCCATAATAGCTCATTATGATTATGAGATATATCATGTGGATTTCAAAACAACTTTTCTTAATATGGATTTATTTGAGGATGTGTATATGATACAAATCAAAGGTTTTGAAGTGTCAAATAATCATGTTAAGGTTTGTAAGTTGCAATGGTCCATTTATAGATTGAAGCAAGCTTCTCGGAGTTGTAACATCCAGTTTGGTGATGCAATCAAAGAGTTCAGTTTCATTAAGAATGTGAATGATTCTTGTGTATACAAGAGAATTAGTGGGAGTGTTGTGGTACATTTTATATTGTATGTGGATGAAATACTCCTTATTGAAAATGATTCCCTGACTTTACATTCTGTGAAGGTGTGGTTGGGAAAATGTTTTTCGATGAAAGACATGGGTGAAGCGGTCTACATATTGGGTATAAAAATCTATAGAGATAGATCTAAGAGGTTGTTTGGGCTGAGTCAAAACACAAATATTGGTACAGTACTAAAGCATTTTAGCATGGAGAACTCCAAGAATGGGTCTTTACCAGTGTTACATGGAATGAATTTTAGGAAGATTCAAGATCCTTTAAAGAGTTAAAAGGGATGGATATGATTCCTTATGCATTTGTCATAGGATATATCATGTATGTCATGTTATGTACTCAACATGGTGTCATATATACTTTGAGAATAATAAGTATATACAAATTCAATCGTCGTAAGATTCATTGGATTGTTGTCAAAAATGTCCTTAAATACTTGAGAAGTAAGGATATGTTCTTGGTCTTTTTGGGAGAGAGGGTGAGCTAATTGTGAGTGGTTACACTTATGCAAGTTTCCAATCTAGAAAAGATGATATGAAATCACAATCTAGATTCATTTTTTGCCTCAATGATGGAGTTATCAGTGGGAAAAGTTCCAAACAAGCACCTGTGGAGAACTCTACAACAAAGGCAGAGTACCTCGTTGCATCATATGCTATGAAGGAAGTCATTCAGATCAAGAAGTTCATCTCTAAACTTGGGGTGGTTCCTAACATTGAGGGAGCAATTGAGCTTTACTGTGACAACAATAGAGCTATTGCCCAGGCCAATGAACCCCTATCTCACCAAAGGACCAAACACATCCTTCACAAATATTATATCATTCAAGAGATCGTTGAGAGGGGTGATGTAAGGATCTGTTGGGTGACTACAAATGATAATGTAGCAAATCCTTTGACAAAACCATTAGCTCAACAAAATCACGAGGTTCGTGCTGAATCTCTTAGTATTAGAGACATGGAAAATTGGATGTAATGGTTTTTAAAATATATCACGGTATATAATAAAGGCAATCTTCATTTGTCATTTATTCATGTGTGTTGCATTTATATTACATAAACAATGGAATAATAATATCCCCTCAAAGTACAATTTTGATTTGTCCTTAATCGATGATCATCATTGGGTATTATGAGTTGTGATGATATGTTAAGATTAGTGTGAATGGAACCTTTTATTTGATACAAAAAGTTGTATGTGATGCTAAGAGTAGACTCATGAGATAATAAGTCAAGATTGGTCCGCTAAAGTATATCACATGGAATGTTATGTGATCATTGATATACCTAGGGGTGTGTGCTTATTATGAATCTTTATTACCCAAGGTTGGTGAGATACCTAGTGTAAGAACATTCATACTTTGATATCTTTCTTACACAAGCCTTGAGGCTTAGCTAATCAGGGGTGGTTGGGTATGTTGTTGATCATGTCGTCAGTTGGAGATTTAATCAAGATGGGATTCATCCACTCATATGACGAGAAAAGAAATTCAGACCCTTGATTGAATTAGACTGAGGAAATGCATGACCTTGCTTAGTTGGGTGACGTGATGTGATCGACTACTTGGATGAACAACATGTGATGTATTTATTCAAACTATGCAGTCTATTTCATGAATGTATGAGATGACATATACTAGATTGATATGTTCCATGTTTAATGGTCACTCGATGTCATGGATAAAGGGATTATATAAATATACATATATGATACAACTGGTGGTGGACATGTTCTTATGGAGATATAAGTGTGTTTGGTCGAGATTAAACCAAACCCCTTTATAGCTTGAGTAGTAGTGACGTTTTGCTAGAGGTCGCTCTTTGCTTACATCAATGAATTGGAGAATTTATATTTGTTGTCAACGCTACAAAGGCCCCGTAGGGTCACATAATTAGGCCTGGGAATAGTGATTAAATTTTGGACAAAATGTGTATTCCAAAATGAAGAGAGTTTGATAAACTGTATCCAAGAAGTTTGGAAGGATACATAGAGTTGTGATGTTTTGCATAAAGTTCTTATTGGGATTTTAGTGCAAGTGGAAGATTGATGGATATGCAATACAAATAGACCAATTGTATTATACAATCAATTTATATCATAAACCTATATATGCATGTGATGCATATCATAGGCTACAATGTGGCTATGTCATTAAGGGCGTAAGACGCATGTATCATATTGTACGATAGGTCAACGATATATGATATAAGGTGTATGGCTTTTACCACATCTTCCAAATGGTTTCCTTCGGCTATGAATCATCGAGAAGATTCATTTACAGCATGACAAGTATGTTATAATCATTTGAAATGTTTAAACGATTATGTCACCCCAACAAACCTGTTATGAGTAACGCATGTCGGTTAATCGATTCAAGTCAGATGAATAATATTGTAAAATTTGGTTTTTCGGTTTTGTTTGGTTTTGATAACCTTAATGATTCTTAATCAAACTAAATGATAAAATAATTTTATAAATCATTGTTGGAAGTGGAATTGATAATCATTTTTTTATCACAGTTGAATATAACATAAATCATTATTGATTTTTCATTATAATGAAACACAATGAACACATACAATATTTAAGTGAATATAAGCCACTAAACCATATAAAAAAGTTTCCCATCATATTGTTAAATTTCTTTAAATATTTTCCATGATGTTTGTTTGATTGTATATCAAATTAATATTAAATTGATCATTTTTTAGAAGATATTCTCTCTATTGTTTATTTTACTATGATATTGGCATTATCTTAGAATCTTTGCCATGAATATTTAGGGTTTTATCATTTTTTAAATGACTTGTATCAGGTATTCTTTTTTAATGTTTCTTTAACTGATCAAAACCTTATGTCGGTTCTATCGATTTCGATTTTCACTTCAAGTAATTTTTTTCAATCGGACGATTTAAACTGACCGATCACACCCCTATTTAAAAATACATAATTCATAAATTAACAATAATTAATTTAATTATGTTCAAGTTACCCTAAAACTACCATTCTAACCCTACTCGTTTATCAATCAAATTTTGAATTCATTACTATTCTATAAAAACTCAATTAACCATTATCCTAACCCAACATAATCTGATTTGAGTAATGTCAAGTACTCTATCAATGGATACCCATTCACATCCCTATATAAATACAGCTTTAAAAATAAATAAATATTTAATGAATCAAACAAATATTGTTTAAGAGAAAATATTTTTCAATACCAAAATATATAATAAAATAGTTGAGTCTTATAAAATTTTCATCATCGGATTCTATACCACTATTTTCCACGGTTTAAAATTATTACTTTTGACCTTTTCAATTTGTCACCCATCCAAACTATAGGAAATGAAAAAAACTATAATATATAATGAAAAAAATCATATTATTAATTATATAATAATGAAAATATGTTATTAATAAAAATATATGATAAATTATAACATAATATTTTAAAAAATAAAATAATAAAACCGTTCGACCAGTTGAGTAAAAATGATTATTTGATTCAAAAAAATATTAAAACGAAGGAATCAAAAGCCATTTATATCGTTCACTTAAAATTTGGTCATTTAACTCAAGGAATCGAAATAACTTCACGCCAAGAGCCACGGTCAATTTATGGCATGCAAAATTGAATAAATTTCATTGATCAGAGGGAGAATTGAATTCATTCATATTCATATTTATTCATCACAAGCTTTTCTTATAGAAAAGGAAAAATGGCAATATAATATCATAATGTCGTATATTTACATGAAAACTGAGATATTGGGAAGAGAATTAATGCACGAATACCTTCCCACATAAAAATCCACAAGAGGCAGGAGCGGCGTATCTCTCTCTCTCCTCAGCTGCCCAACTATTTTCCCTCTGCTTCACCTGAACAGTGTTTGGGAGCTCAATTTAGTGTGGAATGGAATAGAAAAAATGACGATTCATGACCAAAATATACCTTTAATGTCAGTTTGGGACCAAAAACATCAAAAAATCCAATGAATGACTAGAAACATTATGAATTTTTAAATAAAATCAGATTTCATCTTAGTCTAAAATGTGAAAGGTACTTGAATTAATGGCCTGTTAATGTTCGTAGAAGGGGGTTTGGGCTTGCACTATAGGTGCGCTAACTCTCATTCTTTTTAAAAGAAAAAATCCTCCCATTTATTTGCATAATAAATGATTATATTTGATTAAAAAATAAAAATATTCAAAGAATATTCTATTTATTGTAAAATATGGTGCCGTACATTGGAGTATATTTTACTATTCATTCACCATTTTGGACTAACCATGCTCCAAAATGATATAATACATTGGAGATGCTCTAAGCACTCTATCCAGCATTGTCCCATCATTTTATCCTATTAAAAAAAACCTTTTTCCACACAAAGATCAATAAATTTTAAGTTGTTAAACTCCCAGACATACCCAGACTATTTCAATTGATTGTGTAATCAGCCTATGATACATCAAGAAATTAACATTTTATATGCAGACCCTAAAGTGAATAGAAAAGGACAACCAAATTCCAAGTCTATATAATGATACAAAGAGGATCACATCTAGGTAACATGCTATCTCATAATATGATCAAACAATGATGTGAGTGAGAATTGACAAAAAACTTAAGGAATGTCAAGAGAAGACTGACCTCTCAAGAAACAAGTTAAAATCCAAGTGGGAGGTTCATCAAAATGGCAGGCTCTTGGAAGTTGAAGTTGACGTGAGCGATTTAAGATGCTCAGACGGAACAAAATCTTGAGGCAAATTGGCCCTCTTCACAATTCTCTTCATGTTGTTCTGTAGACTCTGCTGCACTAATTCCTTGACAGCTCTCCTTTCCTCGCTCATCATACATTCATCCACCTCTAAATCATCCTTCATACCCCCTTGTGAATTTGCAGAAGACGATGAAGCACCAGTTACAGGGGCAGACACGTTCCCACCCATGGTGCCACCACAATAATCAGAGACCTGCTTCCCTTTACCCACTGTCAAACACTCCAGAATCCTTGATGCCCTCTTCTGGGCCAATGTACTACCCAGAAGCGTCAATTCAAGCAATTGGGACACGATTCCTGCCTCGATCATGGCTTGCCTATCACCATAAGATTTATGTGCCATCACCATCAAAACATAGCACGCCTTCTCTTGGCACTTGGGTGAATCATTCCAGTTAAAAACATCAATCAGAATCGGGAATGCATTGGGCACGCAGCTAACTCCTCTTCTTCCTTCAGGCACCGACACCACATTGCTCAAAATCATGAGGATTCTTTCGCTACATTGCATGTCCCCGAGTGAGTTGAGCAAAAAGGGTATCAAATCGGTCTCCAAGATTTGTGAAACATTGGAGTGACAGATTGAGAGATTGTATAGCGCCCTAAATGCATCTTGCCGGGCTTGTTGACCACTTCGATTGTCTGAATTCTGGAGAATTCTGACCAGAAAGGGAATGGCGCCGGAAGAACCAATTATTGGTTTGTTCGAGTCAAGCGCAGTCAAGCTAAGGAAATTCCCTACAATTGCTTCAGCGATGGCCACATCCGGCGACCCAGTTGAAGATTCAATAAGCGACAGCATCTTGTGAACAGATCCAGCCTTCACAATGGCGGCTTTGTTCCTGCAAAAGCGTTAACACATGGACGATTGATCAATGGAACAGTCATTGAGAAAAACAAGAGAAATCAGAAGAACGATCGGGAGGGGAGGATTTCTTTGTGCGGGAAAGACCTAAAAAAAACAGGGAACGATGAAAGAAAGAAGGAAAAGAAAATGTCGGCAAAAGAAGGGGGAAAGGCGCAAGCCAAGCGGCGCACAGGTCGTTGCCGATCCCTAGATTGAGGAGAGCGTAGAGCGATTCCGTCAGGATCCCCGGATCTTCGGAATCGAGCAATCTAACAAGGGGAGGAATCGCTCCAAGCATCGCGAGCGTCGTTCTGGCTTGGCTATTTTCCTTGGCGAGGCTCCTCACGCGCATTGCGCCCTCCTTCTGGTCCCCCATTTCTTGTGACTGGAACACCCCCACCACTCCCTTCAACTCTTCCAACACCTCATTTTTCAGCTTCCTTTCGATCTCCGCGCCCTCGGAGCCCTCATCCGGAGGCTCGGACGGTTTCAAAAGGTCCGAAAGCTTCTGGGACCGACCGTCGGCGCGAATCGACTTCGATCCGTGTGATCGGAAAACGGCGGAACCAGCCCTCCTCGTGGTAGCCCTGACGACAGCGCCGTCGTCCTCATCAGCGTCGGTGCATCCGCGGCGGAGGTGGAGAGGGCCACCTCCGCACAGGATAGCGTTGAATATTTTCCGGTGGAATGCTTCGCCGGAGAATGCGGTCCACAGCCTGATCGTCCTGCCGCTAGACACCGCAGCAGAGTTGGTGGCGCGGTTGAGCACGAGGCGTCCAACGGCGTCTCGGTCGGACGTTTCCATATCAGCATTCAGCACGGCGACCGGAGGATTCGTAGGTGTCTAACTGCATTGCGGAGGGACAGCCACAGAGACAGGAAATCAACGACGCCAACACGAAATGAATTGAAGAAGATCGGCTGTGGGTTGTGGTGTTGGAGGGCGGTGTTATGGAATCCTCGTTTCCGCCATTAATGAGCGCAAGGGAACACTGGCAGAGACGGGAGTGAGGGAGAAGAATTGCAGAAGACGCCACAGGGGATATGCAGTGGGGTGCATGCTACTGCCGTGTGGATCTGACCGATCATCGACATGCGGATTGAATCGGAACCCGCCGTTGTGATCATCGTTTACATCCGCGGAGTCTAGGGTATCACGGTGCACCGCGAAGCATACGAAAGACAGCAGGCGCGCATGTGGGCGCCTAGTGGCGCGGTTACAGTCTTCCCGTCTCTCGTGCAACGGGGCACCTTGCTTCCCATATTTTAAGGCAAAAATGCTGAGGTTATTGACGGACCGCCCGTTTGGTTACGTTTATTATAAATGATGATATATAAATAAATAAATATAAAAAATGTTTATCATAATCAGGGGAAGCATGCAATGAATGCCCATGGATCAACAAAGTTAAATAAAGCCATTAATATGGTATTGACCCGACAAGATGGGAAAAAGAATTAACCACGTATCTATATCTATACTAATCCTGGTTTTCCAGTCAACACGTGTCAACAGTCTGTTCTTCCACGTCAATTTCTTCTTGCGTGTCGCTCAACCCTCTTACCACGTCGCCCCAACCCGCGGGATCTCTATTCCTCTCCGACTCTCACTCTCTAGAGAACCGTTGGACGCCCCACTCTCTTCCTCCCTCTCCCGATCTACCTGATGTTTGTCTCCGCCCTAATTCTTCTCCAGGTTTTGACAACACTATCCCCATTTTTCCCTTTCATTGTCGTGTTCGGGATTACGCTAATCGCGACAGAGGGTTACCGTATACTCCCCAGGCCGGCGTCATCCTCCTCCAGGCTATCCCTCGGATCGTCTTCCTCCCTCTCCCGATCTACCTGTTGTTAATCGCGATAGAGGGTTAATCGCGACAGAGGGTTACGCACTCGGATATCTGTTTACATATCTTCCAACTCGCGAATCCCTTTACACCGTACCGCGCAACACCATGCTATTCGTCCATATTCCTCCTTCCCTTCCTTCCACCCACAGTGAATGTCATCGTAGGTGCTTCTAACCGCAGACCGTCCATACCTTCGACCCCCAAAGTCTTTGAAATTTCTGGCAGGTATTGCAGGGTTTTTTTTTGTTTGCAATTTCAACCAAAGTCCCCTACCCTTCTCCGCACGGCTGTTTTGTCGCGTATGCCCTCCCGCATCTTCTTCGTACTTCAGGTATGAACATAACTGGGTACTGAAAAACCTTAATTCTTGCAACCACATTTCAGGTATATTTCCAGTTCTATAGCAGGTCGGCTTCATTTATTATTGCATGCTGATTCTTTTACACTGTTAATAAAATAAACTTCTAATGTGGTTTCTTATACCAGTTGCCATGCAACTAACTTCAATTCCATTTCAGTTTAGCATTTCGATGTCCAACTGCATATTTACTTGTCTAAAATTACATTACCTGTTTGGAAAAAATAAACCTCTACTATGGATTTCCCACGCACAATCGGTGCTACAAACTCCGCAAGTTTCGTCCCATCATTTGCATCTTAGTTCTGGTAGATATTGGTGTCGGGTAAGCTTACCGTACTGGTAACATTCTTATTACATTCAAACAAACATTCCAACCTACATTACACAACTGTCTCTACAGATTACAGCTTCCAGAACCTGCGCAACCCATTGCACTTGACAAGGGAGGAATTCACACTCACCTGCTAATACATGTATGGTATTAATACATGTTGCATGTTTACATTGTTTTCATATCTATTTTCTAAATTCCTGTCTACAGAAAAATGTGTATTACATCATGCAGAGTACACATACCTAATTTAAAATTGTATTCTGGTCATTATTTAGGTGTTTACATACATGTTTATGGAGCAGACATGTTTTTTCTTATCCAATAATTGATAAATTTACATTTCCTGTTTTCTACCACTTATTATTACATTTTCTGTTTCTGTATACTATTCAATCCCATAATTGTCTATTTTATTTCAACACCATGATTGAATGGTAACTGTTTGTCATACTATACAGTGATGAAATAGGTCATAAGTAACTGCAATGCTATGTTCAGAATCATGTACAATACTGGAATAGTCATTTATAATGCAAGTCCATGTTTCTATGGTAAATATTTGTTATACTATGCAACAATGAAACAGGTCACAAGTTATTGCAATGATCTGTTGGGTTATTAGATTTTTTTCATTTTAAAAAACCCATTTGCCTTGGGTGATCTTCATGCGTCAAAGCAAGCAGTATGCATTCAATTATTCTTCATGCAACATCTCATCATGCAGGTAGCGTGTCCTTCAATTTAAATACCCAACTGATCTAGGCACAATTCATTCTTTATATGGATGATGAGATGTTGCATGACATGTTCGGTATACTGTACTATACCAGAATAGTCAATTTTATTGCAATACCAGGGCATTAATTTTATGTTTATCAAGAATTTTACATATTGAGCTTCTACAACTCATTGACGGTGGGTTTCAGGTGCATGGATCTCAAATTTCTCACAATTCATGTACTCAAACATACACTATTATCAGAATTCACACTCACCTATTAATTTGAGATTATTGTAGCAGGAATTTATCCTCTCATTGAGAAAGTATACATTTAAATTTCTTATTACATGACTGTTTTGAAAATACTGTTATCTTAATCTATAATAATACCATTTGAGTTTCCAGACAGCTGCTACGCTCTCTACAGATTCCAGCTTTCAGGACATGTGTTACCCATTGTACTTGACAAGGGATTATCTTCTCCAACACATCCACAATTATCAGATTTCACTCACATGATTGTTCGATATTATTGTAAAAGGTTTCTCTTTCTGCATTGAGGTAATCTACTTTTAAATCACATGTTAGTCTGCATAATAATCCAATATTCTTAGAAAATTATCAATTTACTAACTATCGTGTCTCACTGTCTCATTACAGTACCCATTAATATGTTACTGTATTTCCAATAAAGATACTCTAGTGACAACAGTGAACTACTTTTGGTTCGATAGCAGAATAGACAACTTTCTACTACACCACATCAGAATGTATAACATGGGTGTGCCTATCTTATTTTATTTAATACATAACATTCAGTGTTTCTATATTAGTTCAATCATTTATGAACTTATTACCTCTCCCCTGCTTAGCCGTCAACAGTAGGGTTCCTCACATGATCTACAATCATTATTTATTTGATCCTTTTGGTCTGTATGGTTGATCTCTTTGCATTATTAATTTCTCATAGACAATGCTTTGATTGTGGAAATTATTTATGAATGGAATATATTAAAAATTGAAGTATAGATTATATCATATAAAGTAACCATTTCCTTCAAACCTTGACCCTTAACTAACATTATAGAGATGCTCACTGACCTCCACCTAATCAATGATTCATTTGTGACCTACGAATCCACCATGCACATATGTACTATCATGAATCCATTTGTGACCCATTAAGAAAAGGGATCCTCTAAAACCTAGATTTTCATTACTCTATTAATTTTAATCCACATCATTAGAACATGACATGATTTTCTGGATTTACATGGATTCTACATCTGATTCATCATGGACAGATTCTGAGTTCGAGAAGGTGGATGGAAACCTTCAATGGTTGGGTTATTTTTCATCAACCAGTACGTCTTATAATTGCTTTGTGTCATCATATTCTCATTGTTTTAGATGAAAGTATACATGAAAAGCAATAAATACTTTGTTTCATCAATCAATACATCTTATGATTGAATATGCATAGTTTGATTTTTCAAAACAACTTCTTCTATTCATATGAATAATATGTTGGAGCTCATGATTATTATTTTAGGTGTTTCTATTCAAAACAGGTGTTGCTATGGGAATACCATAGTGAAATGATTAAGACCATTTTGAATATGCACATTTTAATTTTTAAAAACAGGTGTTGGTATTCAAAACTGGTGTAGATGAACATTTTATTCCCTACTCCAAGAAAGGATGGTCTTCTATTTTGGGTTTAGATCAACAGGACAGGGTAGTTGAATGGGATGGGGTAGTGAAATGGTTAGTTTCAGAATTAGTTGGTTAGGGATCAGGTTGGTGGAAATAAACGGTTAAGATATAGGGTTCAGGTAATATAATATTTATCTAGGTTTGGGATTGAGAATTTGAAATTAAATGGCTACCCTACTCATTTCCATTAGCAGTGATTATTAAAAGAACAAAGCAATGAAAAGTTACCGATTTAAACTGTCAATCCTCCATTTAAAATTTAACTAGATTAAGAGACATGGGTGTAATGAATGGCTGTTTTAACAACCACGACAGTGTGCAATTGTCACTCAATATCTTAATATGCATAAATAATGCAATTTCTATCATTAAATAAAAAATCAAATTATCTTCTTTTTTAGAAAATTTTACCATTTATTTTTTCTAATTTAAAAAAATCGTGGGGATTTTGAAGCGATAAAGGAGTGCATCCGCCCTAAAATATGAAAATCACAAAGGGATCATCTCTGTTTTCTGTATCCTCCCACCTATCCCAAATCACTAAGAGACCTATATGATGTTCACTGTGTTCCCCTCTACTATGTCACTGCATGTTTATGCTGTCACTACCTCTAGATTTTCAGTGGATATAGATGCACAACTTCACTGTTTCTAGGAGAACTCATAGAGGGGTTTATATCTTCTCTCTTTTTTGTATTGGAGATGGTCCTTTTGTTTCCCTTGTACAATTTAGTTCTTATGATTATGGTCAATGTATGTTTAGCACAAAATATTCACTGGCTTGCTTGTATTTTTACATTTTACATTAATTATAGCAACCTACTTGATGTGGAATGTCACGTGGCAGCATATTTTGGTTTATTTTTTTGTTATACAATGGGTCAAAGCTGTAAGTGGATGGTCTTGATCCAAAATACTTGGTCACATGTTGGAGTTAGACTACAATTTGGAGAAATACCCTATCATGGCAATGAGAGTGCTGATATGTTTTTGATTTGTGTATCTTTAAAAATTATTTGTAGCATGGGTTTGTTTTTATTATCTGGTCAAGTTTCGAACAAATTTATATTTTAGCATATCTGTTACATCTCCACTGCACATATATTGGTTTAACTAGTTATTTACAACACTTTTTTGTACATTCAATATAAAAAACTGCAGACTTTTCAAAGTTCATACAGGTATCAGTTTTTAGATAATGTATCTAGCTAATCATTTCTTTCAAACTACCCATACACATGAGAACCTAGAACAGTAGAAGATTGTGTTTTTGGTTCTCTGACCACCGGTATAATTGGTTCCTTGTACTTTATAATTTTACTGAGAAACAAAATTAACACAATCTACTAGACTAGAAGATGGATCCCTCATCAGAGCAATGATCAGAGCATCAAATGGTTTTGAAATGAAAGAGGAAATATTGAGAATAAATTCAAAAATGTTTTGATCTTATCATGTCTCATTCTCACTAATTTCCCTTTTCCTTGATCTTACCCCCTGGGAACCAAAAGAATAAGTGCAATCAGGTGTTGGTATTGTCATCTTTTACTGTGAAAAACTTAATTAATGTTCTATTATTTTATGAATCCCTTCAAGTTTCTACATTCATATTTCAAAATCCTTCTTGATTCAGGGTTCCTATCTTGAATCATTTTTAATTGGGGTTTCCTGAATACATCTCAAGTGAATACAGTTGAATAAATAATTTCAAAGATACTGTAAAATTCTAGCACCTCTTATCTACCATGCTCCTGAATGTTGATCCCCAGAATGAATATTATATACATATATTTGGTAAAGGTATTCACAGGAAACCCCACTACAACAAAAACCGGATTTAGCGGCGGTTTTGTGGCGGCGGTTCACAAAACCGCCACTAAACGTTTTTGCCGAAAGGTTTCGCGGCAGTTTTTAATAAACCTTTGTGAAACCCAAAATTTTTTCAACAGTCGCGACCCTTCCCTACCCCCACCCCGATCTTTCCCCCAAACCCCCGCGCCCTCCCTTCTTCCCCTAACCCCCCCCCCCCGGCGACCCTCAACCCTCGACCCCCAACCGTCCGGCAAACCGCTACCTCCGGCGACCCCGCGACCTCCGGCGACTCTGCGACCTCCATCTCCGGCGACCCCACGACCTCCATCTCCGGCGACCTGTCTTTTCCAGGTATGTATCCATTTAACTAGGTTTGAAATATAGAAAATTTTGATAGAGATTATGGTTATGGTAGGTCTTGTATTATATTTGAATATTTGGATTAATTTTTAGTATTGTTTTGTTTCTTTGATATTCAGTTTGTGGATGTGCTGTGAAAATCATTTTATGTGCATCAAAAAATAGATTTCCCTAGAAAACATTCCTTTGGTTATAAATCAATGCCATATAAATTGTTTGTAAAATGTGCTTGGTTTGATGAAATATTTAGAAACCATTGATTTTATTAGGAATTTAGAAAATAATTGATGTGATTTTTGTGTGAAATGTGTGTTTTTTAAATGAGTGTTTTATGGAAAATCATTCTAATTTGATAGGAATCCTTTGGGATTTGTTTGCTAATTTTCTGTTTTTTGGAAAATTATTGGGATTTTTTTCTTATTTTAAATCATTTGAATTGGTTTTCTGTAATAATTTTTTCTTTTAAAAACCAATTCAGTTTTAAAGGAATTTGGAACCCCATGGGGGGTTTGAAAAATAGACTATTTTCATTTAATGAAATTGATATAGTAAATGTTTTTTACATTAATTAAATATTGATATTTGAGAATCTTAGGTGGTATCAAGAAATGGTTGATAATGTTTTAGGATTTACGTATGCAATTTGGTTCTTTTACAAGAACATGTGTTATTTGAAAAAATTATTTTTGGAAAATGCATTTTTTGAGAATGGTTTTTTCATTATATTGTGAATTTTGTTGTTTTAAAAGAATTTATAGGAGAATGTGATGTTCCATTTAGGATGTTTTGGGATATCTTGGTGTGATTTTGGGGAAACAAATACTTAAGGGTCTATGCTTTAGTTTATTTGATGTGATCCCCCCTCCAAAAAAGATCTATTATGAAATTAGAGTGTTCATATTATGGGTTCTTCCAACTTTTTTTGACCCTATCTATGATCCAATTGGAGTGGTTGGTGTGGTTTCATTTTTGGGGTGATGTGATTTAGTTTAATTAAGGAATCACATCATTAGTGGCTCTATTAGGGATTTTCTAGTCTAGTAGTTTAGAAACTTGAACCTTGGAATAACTGTTAGATCGACGAGGATATGTTTTTCTTGGAGTTTACTGGGTGATAACATGGAATGATAAGCAGTAATGAAATTTTATAGAAAACATTGGTAAACATTTCCCTTTTTCCTAGTTCTAAACAAAAGTAGGTACATGATGTATATCAAGTATAACTCAGAAATCCAATCAGTACAAAATAAAATAAGCAGTAGAGGCATAAGTACCAAGGAACACTATAGTTTAGACTAGAAGAATACTTATACCATAATAAATCATGTGCACAATCCAATTCCTATAACACATGCCTAGGAAGAAGAGGAATACCCCATGAGTAAACCCCCCCCCGAAAATGCTAAGTTGTCCCCTAGAACAATGGGACTAGGAAACCAAGGAAATACCCATGAGAAAACCTCCTAATAATCACAAAACATGGACGATGGACTCAAGATAAACCTTCCACCTAAGTACCCAAGGTAACATAAGTGCTCATTTTCACAAATCAATTTCAATATTTTAAAAGTACCCATTTCATTTTCATTTATCAAAAATCATGGAAAAACATTTCTCTCAAAAACCCCTTCTTAAACAAATGAAAATAGTCATTCCAATTTGATAAATCAACTTATAAATTAAGATAAATTATTCTAATTATCATAGGCTAGATATGGAACCACCCACCTCAAAGCTCAAGTCACACATTCCCGTAATGGGATCCACCAACAATGAAAACCCAATGATGAAAAAGAAGGCCCTAGAATATAATAAAAACATTAATATTGATATAAATTAGAAAATAAGGGGTTGTTGGAAAGGGAAAACACCAAATACCTAAAGAACAGACATCCGCCACACCACAACTAACCAAGGAATGGCCTCCATAATGAGATCTCCTAAAGGATCTAGAAGAATACACAAATATTCAAAAACTTAGGCCACCAGATCTGATAATGTTACCCTAGGGTGCCACCATTATCAAGAGAAATGAAAAATCAGAAATATTTCTTACCCAGAGAGATGCGCCACGACTATAATAAAAGATCCAATGTTGAATGGATCAATCTAGATGGAGCATAGTCTCCCAAAATAACCCGAGAAGATCTCTAGGCAGGGATCCAAGGGCCTGGAGAAAAGAACTGAAACCAAAATAGCCACTCGCCTATTTTAAAAACTACACGAGGGCTATTTGATGATGTGTAATACTATTACCTACTGTGAAATCCATGGTGTTCTAGTATGTTGAAAAATCCTTCACCTCGAATTAAAAATCCATTATTTTAAAATTTATGATGTGAAACCACTCTTCCCAAGGTGTAAACTTTCACAGCATGAATACCCTTTCATGAATTGTATCTAGTAATAGTTACACAGTGTGTAACCTAGTTATACAGTGTGAAAGACTTTTGAATCATGTAGAAAAAGCTGGTTAAAGATGAAAGTACAACAAATATCTGACTTCACCATTTTAGGTATCTTACCAATTCCTTCCTAGTCCTTTACAGACAATGGAAAAAAGGAAAACCATGAAGAGGATAAAAAAATACCTGATAGATCAGTAATAGGATCTTACAAACTCCCCACTATAAATAATTTTTGTCCTCAATAAGTCATGTAAAAGATGTAATCCATGGAAAAATATGAGTTCACTGCTCCTTCATCAACGACTCGTGTTCTCTATCTCCAACTCAACAACACCCTCATGAGGAACTCATGGAAGGTACAACCATGTAATATATATGGATAATAGATATATGAATATTTTTCTTTGGTTTATGAGGATAAATGGGACCGAACCATTTAATTCTTTTAAAAAAAGTATCATCACTCAAAATAAAAGATCACTTGAACCATATGCTTATTATATAAATAAAAGGTACTTGATTATATGTAATGAAAAGATAATAATTTATAGTAATGTTGATAAAGACCAAAAAAATAAAACTCATCTTTTTAATGAATTAAATAATCCTTGTCCATCTTTGAAGAATAGGTAATCACGACTAAATAAATGGTTAATAGATGAAAAAACATTGAAATTAAGTGGGGGAATTATCATAATGTGTTATCACTATGTTGGATCTAGTGAGAAGAATATTCATTGGCTTATAAACAAGTATCAACAACATTGTTCAAATTATGAAACTAAATATGGTAAAAAAATATTCCATATTATTTTTATTGATCTATAATATTGATAAGTGAAGGTAATGATTATTAAACATAATCCAATGAGGGGAAACTCTAGAAATGGGAACCCATGCATTGGTATTCTATATTAGTGATTTTGGATGGATGTTATAAATACCGACTGGTATCCCATTTCTAGATATGGAAAATAAAATAAAACATTTAATTGAGATGACCAAGCACGTGAGTATATGAGATGTTCAGGAAAGTTGTAGTATTTTTTGTGAGGGTGTGGAAGTAATCTGAGTGGACCAATGTATCTCATTAATGTAGTGGGGATATAAATTGTTTGAGGCAACATAAATGTGTGATTGCAGTGTTATGATAATTTTGTAACCCGATATTCTTACTGCTCCTCAATGAGGTGTTCACGCTGTCTCCTAGGGACCAGACTTGTTTGGTTTGTTTGGGCATGCTAAGTAAGTGGTAAATGTGATCAATGAATCATCTTTATTATATTATGCATACTTTATGATCAATGGGTCATCTTTATTATAAGGCCCCAGCCTTAAACCTTACTTAATCTTGAGTTATTACAAGATTACACATTGAGGATCTTTTCGGGTTTAGAGTTTTAGAGAATTAGATCATAAAACTTGCATTACATTCCACATATAAACAAAGTGGTTACATAAAGATAGTATTCTTCATTCCCATCAACGGAAACACATTTAAAATAAAACATGGATTATTTCTTGACACTTCCTTGACACTATCATCATATCATGTACCTTTCCCTTGACCTGTGAAAAACATTTCAAAAAAACTTGGGATGAGCATAAAAAGCTTAGTATGGGTTATAAAAAAAAACATGGAAAGGAAACATGAGTTCATATATACATAAGAATGAAATCATACTTTACCCATAAAACATAGGCACTTTAACATACCTCATAAAATCATGAATAAATCATAGAAATCATAAGACATAAAGGTAACTTGAGGCATTCATAACATTCTTACGTAGGGAGTAACCCTCTTGGTTACGTTTGGAATACCCATCACAGTATATTCCCTAAAATCTCTTCGGAGAAACCTTAACGTTTCACTCCTTCGTGTTACCCAATGCATTGGAGAGCTATAACGGGCTCACCCGCCCTTAGTTTATCACGAAACCACCCGTCTTCATAATAATGCCCAAGAACCATAACATAATCATATCACATAAAACATGCATAAAGGTAACATAAAATTTCCACATTTCAATCACGAGATATCAATACAACACATTGATATAAAAACATTATGAAAACCATTTTCAATACTAAAATAAAAGAAAAGTAAAACATGGTATTTATTTTTCTTTTAAAAAGAAGGTATGGCTTGTAGAGGAAGCCGAAACTCAAATAACGGTCACGACGGCGGAGAAGTCGTTGTCGCCGCATACGTACGACAAAAACATTCCCTTTTGTCGTTTAGTAAACGCTTCGTATAAAAAAGATTCCTTTTGAATAAATGTAAAAGTCAAAGGGGTTTATACACCGTATAAAAGAAAGTTGTGTATAAAATAAAATATGCCTCAATGAAAGGAGATTGAGACGAAGTCCCATACCTCGTATCCGACTTGACCCGACCGTTCTTTAATCTACTGAATAATAAACTTGAGTTAATCTCTACTTTCTTATGAATCTTTTTCAAGTTCATTATTCCTTTTATACCATGTTATGAACATCATGTAATCAGTTAAGTTAATAATGTTCATTTTGTCGGTATTTGGTTCTTAAGTCAAAAATAGACTTCTTACACTTACATGTTGTTAATTTGGTCAAAGATTCATTATATACAGAATGGTATTCATGATGTAGATATCATATATGTCATATATATCTAGTACTTACATGCATTTATAATATTACATAATCATTTAGAGGTAAGAAATGAAATGCACCGTTCATGGAGACGGTAAGCCGTACGTACGCATGAACGCTACTTTCATTTCTATTTCGTATTTTATAGAATGGAATCATAATTATATAAAGGTATATTATAATTACAGTATAATATCATATATAATATCATAGTTCCATCCTTTATATGTCCCACATATGGTATTTAACGAATCAAATCACTTTGAGGGGGCGGTAGTCCGCACTTCCTAAAATGAAGATATCGTGTTTACCCATAATGGAAACCATAAAGGTATGCCCAAAATGAAAAAAACAGAAGCTTAAGGAAAACATAAACATATTATATATCATATATAAAAATAGTGACATCATAATGGCCACCTTTGAAGGTGTTAAATGAGTGTTGAACAATCATCGTTTCGGGAGGCAGAATTTCGTCATCCACAGAAACCGTATGTTCTTTAACCATTTGATGTAGTTGTGTGAGAGTGTAGCTCAAATAAATCTTATAAAAACATCCTAGTATATTGAAGATACTGGTGTTGTTACACAAGAAGTAAATAAAAAGAGTTTAGGGGGTTGGAGAAGCAAAATAAAACAAATGAACATGAGAGAATGAATTACCTTTAAAAGTGTAACTCCTTTTGATTTGAGTCTAAAGGCTTCCTTTGAAAGGATTCTGCCCAAAGGTAATCCTCTAGGATGAGGAGAGGGATGTGGAGAGAGTAAATGGGCAGGGGTTGGCCGATCCAAAGGCTTGAGTAGTGTGTGAAATGAGGTAGAGGTGGGGGCCTTTTATAAGAGGAGAGGAGGAACACTTTTGGAAAGTAAAGAAATATTACTTTATTTGAAAATGTGTTTTGGTTTCAAAAGGTCCCACATTGATATAATTCGTGTATAAGGTGATAAGGCTTCGAAATCCACTCATCCAATAAGTTTTGGACATGTTTAGTTCATAGATTTTACATTATCTTTCCATTTTATTTAAATCGTCAAATAATGATGTCATCGCTGCATCATTATTATGTCATAAATAATTTAAAATATTTAATTTCTAAAAATCATAAAAAAATACTATGATGTAGTAAATCTTTTTAGCTTTCCAATGACTATTTATAATCAAAAATCTGATCTTTATAACCCCATGTAAAAATTGTTTTCGTAAAACATATTATGTTTGTGTCATTTTTACTTTAACATTTAATAAAAAGTTATTTATGTCATTTCCAAACCAAAGTGTCTCTATGGGGTCCCCAAGTTGACCCATGACTTGTCTTGGTCGTCCATGACACAACCAATAAGGTTGGGACATGTGTCTAGGCCGTTTCCTATTATTAAAGCATTATTTATACCTTAAACTACCCTAATTACCACTAATCGCGATTAAGAACTTAATAAGTTACTATTCACCAAAAAATTATTATAATCTCATTGAACCACATTTTACTTATTAATGACAACCATGTATGTCGGATTTTCAAAATTCAATACACATTAGTGGTAAACTTTCATTTAACTGAAAAATCAGTTTGCTTGATTACCACTTAGTGGTTTCACTATTCATCAAAAATTGAAGTTTTTTAGAAAATTACCAAAAATTCACCCTAAGCTATATTTGATATTCCGAATTCAAAAATGAAGACTATTTTACAAAATTCAAATCATATAAGTCACATTAATTAATTTAATAATTAATTCCCGCTGCCAGAGCAAATAGCGTGTTTTTACAAAACAATAAGTATCAAAAGATTGACACCAGTTTAAGTCTAATTTCAAAGTGAAATTGATTCCAATGACCACCATTGGATAAAATGGTAAAAATATATTCTAATTCCACTTCAAAACCAATTCAAAACATAATCTAATCATATAAATAAATTAGATTAAAAAGCAGTTTTGATGTAAAATGCAGTATTTTTCACTATTCATTAAAAAATGAACATTGTCAGAAAAATACCAAAAATTCACACAAGGTAAATTTTTATGTCCCAATCATAAAGGATAAGTTTATTTTGACAAAAATAGTTTATAAAATTGTCAAAATGTAGATTCAAAAATGGTTTGCCATCAAAAGGCAGTAAAACAATCTTTTAAGAATATTAGTGTATTCCATGCATAAGATTGTATTTATTTTCATTTTAAGCCTCTATAACACTATCTTAATCATTAAAAGACATAGATAAAAATATCTATTATTCATTACTTACTTGGGATGTTACATCCTTCCCCCCTTTAGAAAATTGCGTCCCCGCAATTTATTTACTTATCGAATAAATGGGGGTACTTATCCCTCATTGCATTTTCAGATTCCCATGTTGCCTCTTCAATCATGTGGTTTTTCCGCAAAACCTTTACCTGCTTAATCACCTTATTCCATAACACTTGCTCCCTGTGGTCAAGAATCTGGACCGGTTGTTCCTCATAAGATAGGTTCTCTTCCAGCTGAACTACCTCTGGACTCAAAACATGAGATGGATCTGGCATATACTTTCTCAACATCGAAACGTGAAAAACATTGTGTACCTGAGATAAACTCGGAGGTAAAAACACTCGGTATGCAACTGATCCAACTCTTTCCAGAATTTCGTATGGTCCAATGAACCTTGGAATCAACTTTCCTTTCTTACCAAATCTCATCACACTTTTCCAAGGAGAAACCTTGAGAAAAACATGATCACCTACCTCGAAAGATAGATCCTTCCTCCGGTTATCCGCATAACTCTTCTACCTGCTCTGAGCTGTTCTCATGTGTTTCTGAATCAGCTGAACTTTTTCTGCCATCTCTTCTACCAATTCTGGTCCCATCAACTTCCTTTCACCCACTTCATCCTAGAAAGCTGGAGTTCGACACTGCTTCCCATATAATGCCTGAAATGGTGCCATCTGTATACTGGAATGAAAACTGTTATTATATGAAAACTCAACCAAAGAAAGATGTTGGTCCCAACTTCCCTGATAATCCATAGAACAAGCTCGTAGCATATCCTCCAATGTCTAAATTGTTCGTTCTGACTGCCCATCTGATTGAGGATGAAAAGCTGTACTAAAATTTAATTCAGTACCCAACGACTTCTGAAGGCCTTTCCAAAAGTTAGAAGTAAACCTGGGATCACGATCCGATACAATGGAGAGAGGAACTCCATGTAACCTGACTATCTCTTTAAGATACAAATGGGAAAGTTGATCAAGAGAGAAAGTATCTCATATAGCAAGGAAATGAGCAGATTTGGTCAAGCGATCAACAATAACCCAGATTGCATTATTACCTCGAGATGTCTTCGGTAATCCAACAACAAAGTCCATGGATATATTCTCCCATTTCCACTCTGGCACTGGTAAAGGCTGAAGCATCCCTTTCGGTAACTGCCGCTCTGCTTTAACCTGCTGACAAGTCAAACACTTCACAGTAAAATCAGCAATATCTCTTTTCATTCCATCCCACCAGTAATACTCCCGCAGATCTCTATACATCTTAGTACTGCCCGGATGAACTGAAAACGGAGAACTATGAGCTTCACATAACAACTCTCTCTTCAAATGTGAATCACAAGGCACACACAATCTCTTCCCAAATCTCAAAACGCAATCATTATCAATGTTGAATTCAGGCAACTTACCTTTCTGAACCAGCTCTACCCTTTTCTGCAACTCACTGTCTTGCTTCTGTGCTTTCTTGATTCTATTTGATAGAGATGATCTCACTGATACCTGAAACAAAACAGAAGGACTTCCTGCACCAACAACTTCTATTCCAAAGTTCATCAAATCGTTAACCAAAGGATCACATTCCAAACGCAACATTGTTAATGAAGCATTACTTTTTCGACTCAAAGCATCAGCCACTTTATTTGCTTTTCCCGGATGGTAATGAATTGTACAATCATAATCCTTGATTAATTCCAGCCATCTCCTTTGTCTCATGTTTAACTCTTTCTGAGTGAATATATACTTTAAACTTTTGTGATCGGTATATATTTCACACTTTACTCCATACAAATGATGCCTCCAAATTTTTAAAGCAAAAACAACAGAAGCTAATTCCAAATCATGTGTAGGGTAATTTACCTCATGAGTTTTCAACTGTCGTGAAGCATAAGCAATTACCTGATCATTATGCATTAGGACGCAACCAAGTCCTTTCAATGAAGCATCACTGTATATAACAAACTCACCATTCCTGGAAGGTAGTGCCAAAACTGGAGCATTCACCAATCTTCTTTTCAATTCCTGAAAACAATCATCACATTCTCTTGTCCAGATAAACTTAACACCCTTCCGAGTTAGCTTAGTCATTGGACTAGATAACCATGAAAAATTTCTAACAAACCTTCGGTAATAGCCCTCCAAACCAAGGAAGCTACGAATCTCGGTTACATTTGTGGGTCTTGGCCATTCTTCCACAACTTTTGTTTTTTCAGGATCAACAGTTATCCCATCTCATTGCACTTATAACATTTCACTAACTGTAAATCAAATTTTTTATTACCTTCACCTTGATCCTTTTCAGTGCAATCACGAGCCTTATGTCCCATCTTACCACATCGGTAGCACTCTCCAGAATTCAGAAGACATTCCCCAGCATGCCTTTTGCCACATTTATCACAAACTGGAAACTTAGTTCTCTTACCATCAGACTTTTTTGAAGAATTCTTACCTTTCTCCTGCCACCTCGGTCTCTTCTTCTGCTGGTTGTTATAGAAAACTTGGTCATCGGAAAACTCTATTTCCACCTTCTCAGCACATCGAACAAGCTTTTCATAACTTTTAAACTCACGAGAAGCTAGTGCCCTTCGATATTTTGGCTTTAATCCTGAGTAAAAACAATTGATTTTACTATCAAGGTCCCGGATAAAATTTGGAGCATACCTTGCCAATCGAGTGAACCTTTCTTCATAGGCAGTCACTGAGTCTTCCTCTTGCCTCAATTCCAATAATTGCTTTTCCATCCTAAGTCGAACAGCCTTAGGAAAATACTTTTCAAGAAACATACCTTTGAATTCATCCCAGTCAAGAGCATCAATCTCATCGGCGTCCCTGATATTTTTAACCATAGACCACCACTGATCTGCTTCACCCTCCAAACGGTAAATAGCAAGACTAACCTTTTGATTGTCTGAACACCCCATGACATCAAAAATCTTCTCCAGTTCTTTAATCCACCCTTCAGCTAGCACAGGGTCAGATGATCCTCTGAATGATGGTGGATGTTGGCTCATGAAATGTTCCACCACTGACATGTTCCTCTGCGGTTGATCTGGCTGACCTCGTGCATGGATACCACCGCCATTTATCGCTTGAGTCAACTGCGCCATTACTGCAACAAACTGTTCAGTTCCAATTCCGACCATTTCTGGATGCTGATTCGGAAGGTTATTTCCTTCTGTATGCCTTCCTAGCACTGCTTCCCTGTTTCCTCTGCGGAAAACCATTCTGAACAAACATGTCTTAGATGAAGCAACATGGTAATCTTTAAATGCTATATCATTTCGAAAAAAAAAATATTTTTGGATAATAATTTAATAGAATTCTAACTCCTAAAGTTATCTAAACCGACCTTTGATACCAACTATAAGGCCCCAGCCTTAAACCTTACTTAATCTTGAGTTATTACAAGATTACACATTGAGGATCTTTTCGGGTTTAGAGTTTTAGAGAATTAGATCATAAAACTTGCATTACATTCCACATATAAACAAAGTGGTTACATAAAGATAGTATTCTTCATTCCCATCAACAGAAACACATTTAAAATAAAACATGGATTATTTCTTGACACTTCCTTGACACTATCATCATATCATGTACCTTTCCCTTGACCTGTGAAAAACATTTCAAAAAAACTTGGTATGAGCATAAAAAGCTCAGTATGGGTTATAAAAAAAAACATGGAAAGGAAACATGAGTTCATATATACATAAGAATGAAATCATACTTTACCCATAAAACATAGGCACTTTAACATACCTCATAAAATCATGAATAAATCATAGAAATCATAAGACATAAAGGTAACTTGAGGCATTCATAACATTCTTACGTAGGGAGTAACCCTCTTGGTTACGTTTGGAATACCCATCACAGTATATTCCCTAAAATCTCTTCGGAGAAACCTTAACGTTTCACTCCTTCGCGTTACCCAATGCATTGGAGAGCTATAACGGGCTCACCCGCCCTTAGTTTATCACGGAACCACCCGTCTTCATAATAATGCCCAAGAACCATAACATAATCATATCACATAAAACATGCATAAAGGTAACATAAAATTTCCACATTTCAATCACGAGATATCAATACAACACATTGATATAAAAACATTATGAAAACCATTTTCAATACTAAAATAAAAGAAAAGTAAAACATGGTATTTATTTTTCTTTTAAAAAGAAGGTATGGCTTGTAGAGGAAGCCGAAACTCAAATAACGGTCACGACGACGGAGAAGTCGTTGTCGCCGCATACGTACGACAAAAACATTCCCTTTTGTCGTTTAGTAAACGCTTCGTATAAAAAAGATTCCTTTTGAATAAACGTAAAAGTCAAAGGGGTTTATACACCGTATAAAAGAAAGTTGTGTATAAAATAAAATATGCCTCAATGAAAGGAGATTGAGACGAAGTCCCATACCTCGTATCCGACTTGACCCGACCGTTCTTTAATCTCATGAATAATAAACTTGAGTTAATCTCTACTTTCTTATGAATCTTTTTCAAGTTCATTATTCCTTTTATACCATGTTATGAACATCATGTAATCAGTTAAGTTAATAATGTTCATTTTGTCGGTATTTGGTTCTTAAGTCAAAAATAGACTTCTTACACTTACATGTTGTTAATTTGGTCAAAGTTTCATTATATCCAGAATGGTATTCATGATGTAGATATCATATATGTCATATATATCCAGTACTTACATGCATTTATAATATTACATAATCATTTAGAGGTAAGAAATGAAATGCACCGTTCATGGAGACGGTAAGCCGTACGTACGCATGAACGCTACTTTCATTTCTATTTCGTATTTTATAGAATGGAATCATAATGATATAAAGGTATATTATAATTCCAGTATAATATAATATATAATATCATAGTTCCATCCTTTATATGTCCCACATATGGTATTTAACGAATCAAATCACTTTGAGGGGGCGGTAGTCCGCACTTCCTAAAATGAAGATATCGTGTTTACCCATAATGGAAACCATAAAGGTATGCCCAAAATGAAAAAAACAGAAGCTTAAGGAAAACATAAAAATATTATATATCATATATAAAAATAGTGACATCATAATGGCCACCTTTGAAGGTGTTAAATGAGTGTTGAACAATCATCGTTTCGGGAGGCAGAATTTCGCCATCCACAGAAACCGTATGTTCTTTAACCATTTTATGTAGTTGTGTGGGAGTGTAGCTCAAATAAATCTTATAACAACATCCTAGTATATTGAAGATACTGGTTTTGTTACACAAGAAGTAAATAAAAAGAGTTTAGGGGGTTGGAGAAGCAAAATAACACAAATGAACATGAGAGAATGAATTACCTTTAAAAGTGTAACTCCTTTTGATTTGAGTATAAAGGCTCACTTTGAAAGGATTCTTCCCAAAGGGAATCCTCTAGGATGAGGAGAAGGATGTGGAGAGAGTAAATGGGCAGGGGTTGGCCGATCCAAAGGCTTGAGTAGTGTGTGAAATGAGGTAGAGGTGGGGGCCTTTTATAAGAGGAGAGGAGGGGCACTTTTGGAAAGTAAAGAAATATTACTTTATTTGAAAATGTGTTTCGGTTTCAAAAGGTCCCACATTGATATAATTCATGGATAAGGTGATAAGTCTTCGAAATACACTCATCCAATAAGTTTTGGACATGTGTAGTTCATAGATTTTACATTATCTTTCCATTTTATTTAAATCGTTAAATAATGATGTCATCGCTGCATCATTATTATGTCATAAATAATTTAATTTATTTAATGTCTAAAAATCATAAAAAAATACTATGATGTAGGAAATCTTTTTATCTTTCCAATGACTATTTATAATCAAAAATATGATCTTTATAACCCCATGTAAAAATTGTTTTCGTAAAACATATTATGTTTGTGTCATTTTTACTTTAACATTTAATAAAAAGTTATTTATGTCATTTCCAAACCAAAGTGTCTCCATGGGGTCCACAAGTTGACCTATGGCTTGTCTTGGTCGGAAATGACACAACCAATAAGGTTGGGACATGTGTCTAGGTCGTTTCCTATTATTAAAGCATTATTTATACCTTAAACTACCCTAATTACTACTAATCGCGATTAAGAATTTAATAAGTTACTATTCACCAAAAAATTATTATAATCTCATTGAACCAAATTTTACTTATTAATGACAACCATGTATGTCGGATTTTCAAAATTCAATACACATTAGTGGTAAACTTTCATTTAACTGAAAAATCAGTTTGCTTGATTACCACTTAGTGGTTTCACTATTCATCAAAAATTGAAGTTTTTCAGAAAATTACCAAAAATTCACCCTAAGCTATATTTGATATTCCGAATTCAAAAATGAAGTCTATTTTACAAAATTCAAATCATATAAGTCACATTAATTAATTTAATAATTAATTCCCGCTGCCAGAGCAAATAGCGTGTTTTTACAAAACAATAAGTATCAAAAGATTGACACCAGTTTAAGTCTAATTTCAAAGTGAAATTGATTCCAATGACCACAATTGGATAAAATGGTAAAAATATATTCTAATTCCACTTCAAAACCAATTCAAAACATAATCTAATCATATAAATAAATTAGATTAAAAAGCAGTTTTGATGTAAAATGCAGTATTTTTCACTATTCATTAAAAAATGAACATTGTCAGAAAAATACCAAAAATTCACACAAGGTAAATTTTGATGTCCCAATCATAAAGGATAAGTTTATTTTGACAAACATAGTTTATAAAATTGTCAAAATATAGATTCAAAAATGGTTTGCCATCAAAAGGCAGTAAAACAATCTTTTAAGAATATTAGTGTATTCCATGCATAAGATTGTATTTATTTTCATTTTAAGCCTCTATAACACTATCTTAATCATTAAAAGACATAGATAAAAATATCTATTATTCATTACTTACTTGGGATGTTACATTTATTATATTATGATTTTGCAATCTTATACTATCGTATATTTTGTGTAGGCACATTGTGATATACATAGATAAAAGTTGGATCACATTACCGAGGAACACACCTCAGTATGTTAAGGGTTTGAATGAGTTTTTAGATTTTGAGATTTCTAATTGATCCGTTGAAGGGAGAATAAAATTTCCATGTCCTAAATGTAAATTTAGAACATGGTTGAAGAGAGATGAGGTTTATGAACATTTAATACTAAAGCAATTCGCTGATCAATATTTGTGTTGGATTTGGCATGGAGAATCGAACATTACAGAAAGATTGAGCACTAATGTTAATCCGTAGAATGAGGTCCCAAGTTCGTCGACAATGGAAAATGAAATGCAAAACCTAATAAATGATGCATTCGGTACTGCAAGGCACCACTATCAGCATCAAAACATATCAGAACAACCAGAAGAGGGTGCTACAAATTGCAACGTGACAAGTGATGATATTGAGACTGTAACCCAGCCAGATCAAGATTGTCACATATCATTGGATCCTCCTCTTGATTCTGTGGAGCCAAATGTAAGAGAAAACTTCACTGAGGAAAATGCGTTTCATGATTTAGTTGACGATGGAAATCAAGAGTTGTATTGTGGGTGTTTGAAATATTCAAAACTTTCATTTCTGCTGAAGTTGTATCACATCAAATGTCTATGTGGAATTAAAAATAAGGCAATGTCCATGATATTGGAATTGATACGTGATGCATTTCCTGAAGCAAAAATCCCAGAATCTTTTTATGATATGAAAAAAGTTGTTAACAAGCTTGGTCTGAATTATACAAAAATACATGTGTGTCCCAATGATTGTATGCTTTATTGGGGAGAGGATTCAAGTAGACAGAATTGCAAGAAATGTTCTTCTTCTAGATGGAAGGAAAAGGGTGATGTTGGAAGTCTGAATGAACATAATTTCATGGAGAAGAAGAAGAAAAAAAGCACACCTGCAAAGGTTTTGCGTTACTTTCCTTTGACGCCTCGATTGCAAAGATTATTCATGTCATCGAAAAACGCCGAACACATGAAGTGGCATTCTGTAGATAATAACAATGATGGTTTAATGAGACATCCACGAGATTCCCAATCATGGAAGACATTTGATTCATTACATCCAGATTTCTCAGCTGATCCTAGGAATGTTCGATTGGGATTGGCTGCCGATGGATTCAACCCATTTGGGACTTTGAGTACAAGTTATAGCATTTGGCCAGTTGTTTTGATCCCTTATAATCTGCCTCCGTGGATGTGTATGCAACAATCATATTTTATCATTTCAATGATTATTCCTGGAAAACAAATTCCTGGAAATGATATTGATGTATACTTGTAGCCTTTGATTGAAGAATTGCAGGTGTTATGGAGTAACGGTGTTGAGACATTTGATGTTTCTTCTAAAACAATGTTCAAAATGCATGCTGCTTTACTGTGGACCATTAGCGACTTTCCTGGGATTGAGAATTTATCTGGTTGGAACACTTATACGGGTTTGGCTTGTCCCGTTTGTAACTTTTATTTTGAGCCCAAACGGCTACCTCACAGTAGAAAATGGTGCTTCTTATGCCATCAAAGATTTCTCGATGCATCTCATAGATTTCGGCTGAACAAATCAAAATTTAATGGTTTCATTGATCGTAGACCACCTCCAAAGTTGTTAACTGGTTCTGAAATATTAACACAGCTTGAAAATTTTGAAACAGAATTTGGGAAGGTTCATCATTTGAATGATAGCGGAAAACGGGTCCGAAGTGCATCGTTAAGTGAAATAAGAACGCAACAATGGAAGAAAAAAAGTATATTCTTAAAACTTTCGTATTGGGAATTTAATTTGTTACTCTACAATCTTGATGTGATGCATATTGAGAAGAATGTCTGTGATAATTTGATTTTCACATTACTTAATGAGCATGGAAAGTCGAAGGATCATCTTAATGCTTGCAAAGACTTACAAGTAATGAACATAAAATGCGATCTCTGGCTAGATGAGAATGAAAAGTATGCTCCGACCATTTTCGCAATGAAAAATAGGGATAAAGATACGTTCCTTCGAATTTTAAAAAATGTGAAGGTATCTGTTGGGTATTTGAGTAACATCTCGAGGTGTGTTGACTTGAAGAATCGTAAGTTACATGGATTGAAAAGTCACGATTCACATATTTTGTTACAGAAGTTACTACCATTGGTATTGCGTACATTATTACCTAAAAAAGTTACTACTGTTGTACTCCAATTCTGCACATTTTTCAGGCAATTATGTGAGAAGGTTGTACATCCATTTCAGCTTGACAACCTCCAGGAGAGGTTTGTATTGACTCTTTGTGCAATGGAGATGATCTTTCCTCCATCATTTTTTACTATCATGATGCATTTAACTGTACATTTGGTTGAAGAAGCTAAATTAGGAGGCCCCATTCATTATCGATGGATGTATCCAATTGAGAGGTATTTTATTTATATGTTTTCCAGTTAAGTAAACAATTTTTGACATTTACATAAATGCATAATATTATTATTTTATTTCACAGATATCTTGGGCATTAGAAATCATACGTGAGAAATAAAGCTCAACCAGAAGGCTCTATTGCTGAAGGATATTTGGCTGAGGAATGTCTTACCTTTTGTTCCAGGTATTTAGATGATATTGAGACAAGATTTAATTGAGTTGGACGTGTTGATGACACATCAACTCAATCTCAAATGCATCAGAAATAAAAAATATTTCCTGCTATTGGCCGATCAGTTGGGAGGACCTCAAATGTGACACTGACAGAATTGGAATTATTATAGGCACATAGATATGTGCTTCTGAATAGTGAAATTGCAGATCCATTTATTGAAGAGTTGAGGATACAAACAAAGAGACGAATGAGAGGCTGAACACGAAATGAGAAAGATATAACAAAATCTGTGAATAAAGAGCTTGTAGAATGGTTTGCACGACGTGTAAGTTCATAAATATTGCAATAAATATGAATATTAGTTTGACACATACAATTTTTAAATCTATTAAATTATATTTCTTTTTTTCAGATCATGAATACTGATACTCGAGCAGACTTGTCAGAAGATTTGAAGTTTCTTGCTAGAGGTCCTATAAAACAAGTTAGAAAGTTCGACGCTTATAATGTGAATGGATTTAGATTTCATATAGTCGATCGAGAAGTGGGTTTGAAAACACATAATAGTGGTATATTTACATTTGCTGAAGTGAGATACTATGGAAAGCTGCATGATATTATTGAATTAAATTACCATGAAAATTTTTCTGTTGTTTTATTCAAATGCAAATGGGTCGATATTATCAGAGGTGTTAAAAGAGATTCATTGCAATTTACTTCTGTGAACTTCTCTCGCTTGATGGATGTTGGTGATCGTGAAATGCATGATCCATATATCTTTTCATCACAAGCAAAAATGGTATATTATGTGAATGATGTTGTGGATGAAAGGTGGAGTGTAGTTACTCACGTAATACAAAGATATTTGTATGATATGGGTGATGAAGTGGAAGATTTGACCTCTGAAATTGAATGTCATCAACAACAGGAAGCAGAATTATTTGTCCATCATGATATTGAAAATATTAGTCTTGCAAGGATGAATGAAGTGGATGAAGCAATGGAGCAGAAAACCGACATGATTGAAGGGGAAAATTATTGTATGTACAATTATTCATTCATGCAACAACCACTTGTTTCATTTCTGCAGTCATTCATTATCATTGTTATATATATTTTGTTTGTTAGTACTGGACATCTATTATCATTTTTAATTTTTTTTTCTGCATAATTTTTTTGAAATATATATTCTGAAATTAATTTTATTTGATTAAATGACAGGAATGCCAAGGAGGAAGCGGTATACCATTTCTTCTAGTTCTGCGACGGATGCCGATCCATCTGGGTCACTCCCCACGACATCTGAGGCACCAGCTGCCTACACCCCCGCACCATCTTCCCCTACACCATCTCTCACACCATCAGAGGGCCTCCCATTAGAGGATGATTCATCGACTCCCCCTATAGGTGCCTCATCAGTTGGGCGGCGACAGACCCCTTCCAGTTCATCCCAGACATACTGGAGGGTCACAGTCATAGGTATAAATTTTAATTAAATAAATTTATTGCATTTTGTTTATACTAATTGTTTGCTCATTGAAGATGACAAAAATGAAACCATGGAGAAAAACTTAAAAATCTCAGATGTTTAGAACTTGAATGGCGAAAAGATAGTCGTGCCATTTGATTCTTACAGAGTCCCTACGGATGATGCTGCAGGGTTACTTGGCCAGATTATAGGTCAGTTGGTAGTGGAGCCCATTTCCCATCCCATTTCATATGATGATTGGAGACATATTCCTCAAAACTGGAAAAATGAAGTTTTCGATTCTCAAATAAAGGTAATTTTATTACATTATGGTTTAATTGAATGTCATGTTACTAATATGTTCAAAATGAATTTATGTATACAGATGTTCTTCCACTTCACAGTTGCTGATGTGATAGCACGAAACTGGACTTTGAAAAATATTGGTAAAAAATGGAAAGATTTAAAATGGATATTGTGGTGTGATGTCAACGATACTTCTTTAACCTTAGAACAAATGTATGACAAGCTACCTAGTGGGGTACCGAAAGAGCAGTGGAAAGTTTTTGTTGATAGGCATCGTGATGAGAAGCGGATAGTATTGAAATATATATTATTATATTATCCTCATTTTACATTAATACATGTTTATGAAGAGGAAATGACATTGGATACATTACTTTTAAATTGCATTTTATTTATTTCAGGATCTCTCACGACAGAATTCATCAAACAGGGCGAAGCAAGTCATCCCTCACACGGCGGGCTCAAAAAGCTTTTCTAGAAGCCGAATGTCATTGGTAATATTTTAAATAGTTTAAATATTTATAATACAATATTATCTATTTAATATATTGAATTTTTGATTTATCTTTGCTTAATGCAGTCACAGAGTTTAGGGCACGAAGCCTCCCGGACTGAACTGTGGTTGGATGTTCACAGAAAATCAAATGGCTCTTTTGTTAATGATCCTACCAAAGAAGTTGGGGTATGAAGTCAAATTTTTATTATAATAACTTATTATCAGTTTTTACTTTGTTAATATGTATTTATATTTGATTTATAGGTAAAAATTAAAGAACTATGGGATGCCAATCCTGGGAAGTCCTACTCAGTCTCCCAGGATGACCCGGTTGCTCAAGTCCTTGGGAAGGAGCATCCTGGTAGAGTGCGCGGGATGGGTTTGGGACCTGTACCATCTGAGGTATTTAGCAGGCCATCAGAGATTCCAGCCGCATTTACTCCTGGTTATAGTCATCCCATACCTGAAGATGCTCAGAGGGAGATTTCTTTGCTACGAGCCACAGTTGAAGACCAAGGGGCTCAGATATCCGCTATGCAGAAAACGTTGACTGATTTATATCAGCAGATGAGTAGATATGCCCCCAGTGGTAGTGCACCGAGTGGTGGTGAGAAGGTAAATAACAAAAAATCAAAATCATTTAGTTTTCAAACTTTTATTGGTTTTAAGTTTAATTATAAATATGCAAAAATATTTAATTTTCAATATAATGTTCTTACAAGTGGCAGCAGGAGATGGAGGTGGAGAGGGTGACGATGCATCATCGGACCATGAGTAATATTGTTGATGTGTTGAACAAATATGGGAAAGGTTGGTTTGTATATATAACATGTGTGGTGTATGGAACCTTTAAAAAACCATTGGTCTTGGAGGAGCTTCAGTGGCTAACCTTGAATGATCATAATAACCTCAGGTGGTAAAGAGAATGATGTGTTTGTTTCATTGGTTAGATGATCTATGATAATAGGCTCTTTGATGTTTCTGTTGTAAATTCAGCATTGGGAATTGGACTCATTAGGGTGTTTCATGTCCAAACATCCATTTTGAATGGATATCACTAGATCAAGATGGTTTTCTGAGGTGATTTTCATGATCATTAATAGTTTTTATGAGGCACGTAATCACATCACATGAAAACCAATGCAACTCCCTTCCCATGAAGCTTCCCTCTTTTCAAACTTTTATTTTATGAACATATTGGGAGATTGTTAGATGACATGTCATATGATAAAAAAGAATAATCATAGGGGTTTTACATGATTAATTGTGCTATTTGATGGGGCTTCACATGATCAGGAACAGATCACATGAATTGCATAACCCCTTTGCATGATGTTCCTAGGGTCATGTGATCATGAGCCTCATTGAAGTTCACATGGTCCTTGTGACCTAGGTGATTAATCTATATGTATACATGCTATAATATTCTTTCCTTTGGGTATATATTAATACTTATTCTTTGGGTATTTCTTTGTTCCTAAAATATACAATGCTCATTTGGCTAGCGTCAAAAAATTCCCCCCCCACAAAAGTGATGTTCGAAGGAACAAGGACTCAGTTATGAGGTAGGAAATGACTTCATGAGTCTCTTATGCTTTCTCTGGTTGGAATTCAAAACATCTTTTGGTCTTCTATAAGTCCATTCATATTCCTTGAGGTTCCCTATAAATAGGGGGTGAGAGGCTGGTCAATTGACCGGCGACATGAAGCTCCATAGCTCTCAAAACCTCCTCTCTCGTGCGATTGTTTTGCAAGACAACTTTGCATGACCTCATCACAATAACCATACAAGAGACATAATCATGTGATCATGTCACTTGACCTCTTTGTGTGACCACCTTGTCTAAATATCTCACTTAATCAATCCATGAACTAATCAATGGTAATTTATTTGAACTTTGATGCACACCCTTGGCCATTAGTCTATCTTATGTGATTCAGTTGTCTCTTGAGGATTTTTTCATGATCTACTAATCTTTATGTGATTCATGTGACCTTCACATGGTAACATGATTATATGTATTGTAGCGCCCCGACCCTAGTTACCCAGAGTCGGTGCATTATTGCGTAGCATTGGCATGATCACAAAAGATCAAGTCTCGAAAGACCGATTAGTTTAGTAGCCTTGGAAACACTAGATACATTCATAAGTCTTACATTAAATCATAAAGTAAAACAAAACTACAACATATTCTCTTCATATCCCCTTATATTATCCATGAAGATCATTCATAATATACTTCTTCACATCCTGGAAAAATTAAAACATTTAAAGGGGTGAGCTCAGATGCTCAGTAAGGATAACAATATAGTGGAAGCTTTCATAAAAGAACATTAACATTTAAGGAAATGTATAAATAAAACAAAAGCCTTTTAAACTTGAACTTTAGCATAATATGAAAAAAGTAAAATGAAATAATTCCATTTACTTACTCACAAGGATATTCTACTGATCGAATAATCACATGAAATATCAATAACCACTTTCATAATGATGGAATGCATAATGCCAGACTATCATAACCACGTAGCCAAGGCCTCGTGCCAAGACTACAAATAATATTTTGTCAAGGCCTCGTGCCAAGACACTAGTTTGTCTCATGAGACCCACCGATGCATCGAGGAGTTATAGCGGGCTTCACCCGTCACTTATTAAGTCCAATTCATTCCTCATATGAATAGGTTTAAACATATCATAAACCATAACATAATCATATCACATAAAATATGCATAAAGGAAACATAACATTTCCACATTTCAATCACAAGATATAAATACAACACATTGATATAATAAAAAGACTTTCAAAACCATATTCAATACCAAAATAAAAGAAAATTAAAACTTGATATTTATTTTTCATTTAAAAAAAAGTTATGGCTTGTAGAGGAAGCCGAAACCCAAATAATGGCCATGGTGGCGGAGAAGTCGTTGTCGCCGCATACGTACGACAAGAAAAACATTCCTTTTTGTCGTTTAGTAAAACACTTCGTATAAAAAGATTTTTTTTGAATAAACGTAAAAGTCAAAGGGGTTTATACACCGTATAAAGGAAAGTTGTGTATAAAACCAAATATGCCTCAATGAAAGGAGATTGAGACGAAGTCCCTCACAAAGATCATTTTTTTAAATAAAATAGATCTATTATGTGTATTCACTATAAGTACACATAAAGAAAGTACAAATACAAGATATGACATAATAATATCATGACATAATTTGAAAGTAGGAGATTAACCCAAAGAATGGAAATTGGGTTAAGAAGTTCCCTTACCTCGTGTCCGAATTCACTCGACCGTTCTTTGATCTCCTGAATAATAAACTAGAGTTAATATATACCTTCTTAAGAACCTTTTTCAAGTTCATTATTCTGTTTATATCACTTATTACCATGTCATGAACATTATGTAATTATTTATGTTTATAACGGTCGTTTTGTCGATCTTAGGTACTTGAGTCAAAAATAAACTTCTTATAATTACACTTTGTTCATGTGGTAAAATATCCATTATATCCATAATTATATTCATGATATAGATATCATATATCTCATATATATCCAGTATATACATGCATTTATAATATTCCATAATGTTTAGAGGTAAGAAATGAAATGCACCGTTCATGGAGACGGTAAGCCGTACGTACGCATGAATGCTACTTTCATTTCTATTTCATATTAAATCATAATTATATAAAGGTATATTATAATTCTAGTATAATATCATATATAATATCATTTACTCCATCCTTTATACATCTCACATATGGCATTAACGATTCAAATCACTTTGAGGGGGCAGTAGTCCGCACTTCCTAAAATGAAAATACCGCGTTTACCCATAATGGAAACAATAAAGGTATGCCATAAATGAAAAATACAGAACCTTAAGTAAAACATAAACATATTATATATCATATATAAATAGAGTTACATCTTAATGGCCACCTTTGAAGGTGTTATATGAGTGTTGAACAATCATCATTTCGTGAGGCAGAAATTCGCCATCCACAGAAACAGTATGTTCTTTAACCATTAGATGTAGGTGTGTGTAAGTGTAGCTCGAATAATTATTATAAAAAAATCCTAGTATATTGATGATACTGGTGTTGTTACAAAAGAAATGAATAAAAAGAGTTTAGGGGGTTGGATAAGCAAAATAAAACAAAATAACATAAGAGAAGACATTACCTTAAAATCGGGTAACTCTTTTGATTTGAGCCAAAGGCTTCCTTGGGAAGAATTATGCCCAAAGTGAGGCTTCTAGGAGTAAGGTAGGGAAGTTGGGAGAGTATTTGGGCAGAGGTTGGCCGAGCCAAAAGTCTTTGATAGTGTGAGTAAGGTGGTAGTGGTGGGGGCCTTTTATAAGTGGAGAGGAGAGACACTCTTGGAAAGTAATGAAATGTTACTTTATTATACAATGATTTTCGGATTATAAAGGTCCCAAACTTATATAATTAGAGGATAAGGTGATAAGGGTTCTAAATATACTCATCCAATAGGTTTTTTACAAGTTTAAGTCTTAGATTTTACATTATCTTTTCATTTTATTTAAATCGTTAATTAATGAGGTAATCACTACATCATCATGGTGTCATAAATAATTTAATTTATTTAATGTCTAAAAATTATACAAAAACTATCATGATGTAGGAAATATTTTTAGATTTCTAATGAATATTTATAGTAAAAAATATGACTTGTATAACCCCATTTAAAAATTGTTTTAGTAAAACAACTTATGTTTGTGACATTTTTATTTTAACTTTAAATAAAAGTTATCTATATCATTTTCCTACCAAAGTGGCTCCATGGGGTCCCCAAGTTGACCCATAGATTGTCTTGGTCGGCCATGACACATCCAATAGGGTTAGTACAAGTGTAAAGGTATTTTCATATTTTTATAATATCATTTTTACCTTAAATTTCACTAATTACCTTTAATCGCGATTAATTAAACTTAAAAGTTACTATTCACCAAAAAATTATTTTAATCCCATTGAACCACATTTTACTTCCTAATGACAACCATGTATGTAGGATTTTTGAAAATAAAATCACAGAAGTGGTAATATTTCATTTAAATGAAAAATCATTTATTTAACTACCACTTAGTGGTTTCACTATTCATCAAAAATTGAAGTTTTTCAGAACAATGCCAAAATTTCACCCTAAGCTATAATTGATATTCCAAATTCAAAAATGATGTTTATTTTAAAAAATTCCAAACATATAAGTTGCATTAATTAATTTTATAATTAATTCCCGCTGTCACAACAAATAGCGTGTTTTTAAGAAACAATATATATCAAAAGATTGACAATTGTTTATGTCCAATTTCAATGTTAAATTAATTATAATGACCACCATTTGATAAAATAGTAAAAATATATTCTAATTATACTTTAAAACCACTCAATAGTATAAGTTTTCACTATAAATTATTTTTATTAAAAAATTTGTTTTTAAGTATTTTTCACTATTCATAAAAAATTGGAAGTTCTCAGAAAAATACCAAAAATTCAACATAGGCTAATTTCAATATTAAGAATCCAAAAATGAAGTCCATTTTGAAATGTAAAATATATATAATTTCAAAAAGTGGTTATTACTATTCATAACTGCTACTTTTATTGGTCACGGTGTGTTAGAACTCGAGGTTGCGTACAACACACGCTGCTCTATTATTCAAAGAGGAGCATACCATGGAAGCTTGGGGTGTTACATTCTCCCCTCCTTAAATAAATTGCGTCCTTGAAATTTGAAATTTTTCTTTGAAAATAGAAGGTTGAAAATAGAAAATACCTTTATGGAAAACCCACATCGGAAATAAGGTTAATAAAAATATAACATTAAAAGAAAGAAAGATAAGTACTAAGGTCACCCGAGATAGCCCATACTAGGATTCTATGAAAATATGGATATGGAAGAAGAAAAAACCATCAAGGTCTAATGGAGAGTTGTAGAACACTGGATTAGGAGAAAGTTAACCATAAGAAAATCACAAACTTGTGATTGGTTAAACAGTCATTGAATCCCCAGTTGGAAAAGTTAACCGGCAACGTTTTTGTTTTAAGTTACCTTTTATAAAGTTGAGAAATTTATTTAGGAGATTTACTAATAATGTAAGGGAATATACATACTTGTTATGTAGACTTTCATTCTTTAATAAATTTTTACCACAAACCCATCTTTCACTCTAAAAGGTAATAGAACTCAAAAATATTCTATTTATCCTAATTGTATAAGGTTCCAAATATTAACACATACCATTTAGATTAGTAAAACTATTTTGTAATAACCAGGGACTTCCTATAGGCTAGTGGTAGGTAATAAAGGCCTGTCGCACTATGGTTGTGGGTTCAATTCCTGCAGCTTTGTCCGACGCGACGGGTTATGCCCCATCCTGTAGGTTGTCCTTTTCCTAAAACTATAGTATTATAATATTCCAAAAATAATCTTCATAAATGTTTTAACCTTAAACAATACTATCCAAAGTTCAACTTAATCCATTCCAACCTTTATAGTTATCCAAAATACCTCCGTCCAGACTTTCTCTAAAAGGTCTCTAAATTCCAAAATCAATTGTATCATCAGATTCCTCAAAAAAGGTAAAGTTTCTCTTATTGTCACATACAAAAATATGATTACCTTAATCATTTTAAAACCTTAATGAAATCAACAAGTACTGCAGTACAATCCTTATATATATATATCACATTATTCTAATAACCAGAATATAATCCATGAGTCCAAAATCACCAATACATTAATTATTCTGCTTCAACTATAGTAACAAAATAAGATTGTGCTTGATCCCTTGGCCTTTTCTGAGGTAAGTTTCCCTGACGCTTAGGACATTCATTTTCATAATGACCCATTTCCCTACAATTGTAGCATTCAACATTGATAGCCTCTTTCTTTCCCTTACAATCACGAGCCTGGTGACCTTTTTCTCCACATTTGTAAAAAACTCCCATTCCTTTTAGGCAAGTACCAGGGTGATTCTTCCCACAATTATTACATAATGGAAAATCCTTCTTTCCCTTTTTCACTTTATCTGTCTCTTGTTCCACCGTTCTCTTCTTCTCTTGCTTTACTTTGTTGTCATAATACTTAGAGAATTCTTTTTCTGTCTTGATAGCACACGAGACTATATCCTCGTATGTTGAGAAAGATTGTGATACTAAAGCTCGATGGAGAAATGGTTTTAACCCATCAAAGAATCGATAAATCTTACTTCTTGGGTTACGTATATAATCTGCAGCATACCTCGTTAACCTTGTAAAGTTGGCCTCATACTTTGTGACATTCTCATCCTCCTTTTGTCTCAGACTCAAAAATTGTCTTTCCATATCTGCTCTATGGTCATGTGGAAAGTATTTTTCTAAGAAAATCTCTTTGAACTCCCTCTATTCCATATTAGATACTTCATCATCTTCCTTTGTGTTTTGAATCAATGACCACCATTGATCAGCATCTCCAGTGAGGCGGTAAACTACCATGATAACCTTTTCTCTTTCACTACTCCCCAAGGCGTGGAATATTTTCTCTAAGGAGTTTATCCATTGCTTAGAAACTAATGGATTTGTACCCCCATTAAATTTTGGTGGTTGTTGCCTCATGAAGCGGTCTAACATTGATCCTCCACGTTGTGGATCAGGGTGCTCCATACGAGTAAGGTTATTATTCATAACCTGAGTGAGTTGTCCCAGTATGGTAATAAGTTGATCAGCACTAGTTGTATCTCCAGATCCACAATAATTATCTTGAGAAGGAGGGCAATCCCTACACGGAGTGCGTGCATTGATACGGTTTCCATTCCTTCCACTAGGCGCCATTTCTAAACAATGGCATAAACTAGATTAGTTTATGAATCAAAATACATAATTCCATACTTGTAAAATACTTAACATAAATTGAACTATTTATGGATATAATCCATAATCATAAAAAAAGTTTTATTTGAGGAAGTATATACTCATAACCCTTCATAGTGGTTTGTAAAGAAAATGAGAATTATCCTAAGCATATCCCCCGGGAGTGTCTTAACCAAGAGTGCAGCAAGGCCCGTTGTCGTGCACCAGTTCCCGTTCGAGTCTAGCTCAAAGAGGTGTTTTCGGGTTTTACCCCTAGGTACATCTGTGCCAGAGCCGCGTCTACCTGCTCGTATCCAGACAGGGATGTATTGCTCGGAAAACTCACAAAATCTCTATAATACCAAAATTCTAGGAAGTTCTTCTATACTAATCCTCAAAGTCTATCTTTGGGCTATGTGCTCTAATCAGAGTTTATCTAAATCTAGCTTCCAAGGTTAGTACTAAACTACCTCTGATACCAATTGTAATGCCCCGACCCCAGTTACCCAGAGTTGGTGCATTATTGCGTAGCATTGACATGATCACAAAAGATCAAGTTTCGAAAGACTAATTAGTTTAGTATCCTTGGAAACACTAGATACATTCATAAGTCTTACATTACATCATAAAGTAAAACAAAACTACAACATCTTCTCTTCATATCCCCTTATATTATCCCTACAGATCATTCATAATATACTTCTTCACATCCTGGAAAAATTAAAACATTTAAAGGGGTGAGCTCAGATGCTCAGTAAGGATAACAATATAGCGGAAGCTTTCATAAAAAAACATTAACATTTAAGGCAATGTATAACTAAAACAAAAGCCTTTTAAACTTGAACTTTAGCATAATATGGAAAAAGTAAAACGAAATAATTCCATTTACTTACTCACATGGATATTATACTGGTTGAATAATCACATGAAATATCAATAACCACTTTCATAATGATGGAATGCATAATGCCAGACTATCATAACCACGTAGCCAAGGCCTCGTGCCAAGACTACAAATAATATTTTGTCAAGGCCTCGTGCCAAGACACTAGTTTGTCTCATGAGACCTACCGATGCATCGAGGAGCTATAGCGAGCTCCACCCGTCACTTATTAAGTCCAATTCATTCCTCATATGAATAGGTTTAAACATATCATAAACCATAACATAATCATATCACATAAAATATGCATAAAGGAAACATAACATTTCCACATTTCAATCACAAGATATAAATACAACACATTGATATAATAAAAAGACTTTCAAAACCATTTTCAATACCAAAATAAAACAAAATTAAAACTTGATATTTATTTTTCATTTAAAAAAAAGTTGTGGCTTGTAGAGGAAGCCGAAACCCAAATAATGGCCATGGCGGCGGAGAAGTCGTTGTCGCCGCATACGTACGACAAGAAAAACATTCCTTTTTGTCGTTTAGTAAAACACTTCATATAAAAAGATTTTTTTTGAATAAACGTAAAATTCAAAGTGTTTTATACACCGTATAAAGGAAAGTTGTGTATAAAACCAAATATGCCTCAATGAAAGAAGATTGAGACGAAGTCCCTCACAAAGATCTTTTTTTTAAATAAAATAGATATATTATGTGTATTCACTATAAGTACACATAAATAAAGTAAAAATACAAGATAGGACATAATAATATCATGACATAATTTGAAAGTAGGAGATTAACCCAAAGAATGGAAATTAGGTTAAGAAGTTCCCTTACCTCGTGTCTGAATTCACTCGACCATTCTTTGATCTCCTGAATAATAAACTAGAGTTAATATCTACCTTCTTAAGAACATTTTTCAAGTTCATTATTCTGTTTATATCACTTATTACCATGTCATGAACATTATGTAATTATTTATGTTTATAACGGTCGTTTTGTTGATCTTAGGTACTTGAGTCAAAAATAAACTTCTTATAATTACACTTTGTTCATGTGGTAAAATATCCATTATATCCATAATTATATTCATGATATAGATATCATATATCTCATATATATCCAGTATATACATGCATTTATAATATTCCATAACATTTAGAGGTAAGAAATGAAATGCACCGTTCATGGAGATGGTAAGCCATACGTACGCATGAACGCTACTTTCATTTCTATTTCGTATTAAATCATAATGATATAAAGTTATATTATAATTCCAGTATAATATAATATATAATATCATTTACTCCATCATTTATACATCCCATATATGGAATTAACGATTCAAATCACTTTGAGGGGGCGGTAGTACGCACTTCCTAAAATGAAAATATCGTGTTTACCCATAATGGAAACAATAAAGGTATGCCATAAATGAAAAATACAGAACCTTAAGTAAAACATAAATATATTATATATCATATATAAATAGAGTTTCATCTTAATGGGCACCTTTGAAGGTGTTATATGAGTGTTGAACAATCATCGTTTCGTGAGGAAGAAATTCGCCATCCACAGAAACAGTATGTTCTTTAACCATTAGATGTAGGTGTGTGTAAGTGTAGCTCGAATAATTCTTATAAAAAAATACTAGTATATTGATGATACTGGTTTTGTTACAAAATAAATGAATAAAAAGAGTTTAGGGGGTTGGATAAGCAAAATAACACAAAATAACATAAGAGAAGACATTACCTTAAAACCGGGTAACTCTTTTGATTTGAGCCAAAGGCTTCCTTGGGAAGAATTCTGCCCAAAGTGAGGCTTCTAGGAGTAAGGGAGGGAATTTGGGAGAGTATTTGGGCAGAGGTTGGCCGAGCCAAAATTCTTTGATAGTGTGAGTAAGGTGGTAGTGGTGGGGGCCTTTTATAAGTGGAGAGGAGGGGCACTCTTGGAAAGTAATGAAATGTTACTTTATTATACAATTATTTTTGAATTCTAAAGGTCCCACACTTATATAATTCTAGGCTAAGGTGATAAGGGTTCTAAATATACTCATCAAATAGGTTTTTGACAAGTGTAAGTCATAGATTTTACATTATCTTTTCATTTTATTTAAATCGTTAATTAATGAGGTAATCGCTGCATCATCATGGTGTCATAAATAATTTAATTTATTTAATGTCTAAAAATTATAAAAAAATATCATGATGTAGGAAATCTTTTTAGATTTCTAATTAATATTTATAGTCAAAAATATGACTTGTATAACCCCATTTAAAAATTGTTTTAGTAAAACAACTTATGTTTGTGACATTTTTATTTTAACTTTAAATAAAAGTTATCTATGTCATTTTCCTACCAAAGTGGATCCATGGGGTCCCCAAGTTGACCCATGGATTTTCTTGGTCTTCCATGACACATACAATAGGGGTAGGACAAGTGTAAAGGTATTTTAATATTTTTATAATATCATTTTTACCTTAAATTTCACTAATTACCTTTAATCGCGATTAATTAAACTTAAAAGTTACTATTCACCAAAAAATTATTTTAATCCCATTGAACCACATTTTACTTCCTAATGACAACCATGTATGATGGATTTTTGAAAATCAAATCACAGAAGTGGTAATATTTCATTTAAATGAAAAATCAGTTATTTAACTACCACTTAGTGGTTTCACTATTCATCAAAAATTGAAGTTTTTCAGAACAATGCCAAAATTTCACCCTAAGCTATAATTGATATTCTGAATTCAGAAATGATGTCTATTTTACAAAATTCCGAACATATAAGTTGCATTAATTAATTTTATAATTAATTCCCGCTGTCACAACAAATAGCGTGTTTTTAAGAAACAATATATATCAAAAGATTGACAATTGTTTATGTCCAATTTCAATGTTAAATTAATTCCAACGACCACCATTGGATAAAATAGTAAAAATATGTCATAATTATACTTTAAAACCACTCAATATTATAATTTATCATTATAAATTATTTTTATTAAAAAAGTTGTTTTTAAGTATTTTTCACTATTCATAAAAAATTGGAAGTTCTCAGAAAAATACCAAAAATTCAACATAAGATAATTTCGATATTACAGATCCAAAAATGAAGTCCATTTTTAAATGTAAAATATATATAATTTCAAAAAGTGATTATTACTATTCATAACATCTACTTTTATTGGTCACGGTGTGTTAGAACTCGAGGTTGCGTACAACACACGCTGCTCTATTATTCAAAGAGAAGCGTACCATGGAAGCTTGGGGTGTTACATGTATTAAGAAAAATCATGTGATCAAAAGATGTTTTTTGTGTTATGTGATTTTCGTGACCTAGAATGGATCATGTGGTCCACGTAATGTTTTCCATGTTATGCACTTATTTTGTTTGATTAGCACAACTGATTCTCTCTTAATGGTTACATATCTTCTAATATATTCTCTATTCTCTTTAAATATGTCCTCTATTTTTCAAATGTATTCTTATGTGGTATATTGGAGAGACCTTATTTCCTGGAACCATAATGTCAATCATCGATACAAAGTATTTTATAACAATGATGTTTTAAAGGTTCTTATTCTGACTGAACATCAACCCATTTAATCCTCATTCCTCCTCCTTATAGGACAAACGACTAGTAGTGATCCCTCCCCTCTCTTCTTTGGAACATTTTGATCCATACACTTTAATCCTTTATGGAATCAAATATTTTCAATTTTGATCATCTCTAAACTATAAGTATAAATCCATGTGACCCCCAATCTCTTGTTTCATTTGATGTTATCTTGTGTTTCATTCTAAATCCATAATTTTAGGTATTTTGTATGCTTTAGGTATTCTTATTGAATTGGATCAACTTTTTCATCAACATTAAATGAAAGGGTGTTTATGAATATTGCGTAGGTGGTGCATACATTTTCTCCTCATTATATATATGTTGTATGTGTTGTTTGATGCACAAGTGTAGAAGGGAAGGTAACAATGGACCAGGATGGAACAAAATTAGATTTCCTCATAGATGAGATTCAGGAAAGGTTTGTTAGGGCTGTGTAAGGTCCTCTGGTTTATAATTATTAATCATGTACATCCATGAATTAAATTGAAATTGGTGGTGGAACTTGGAATGATAACCAAGATGGGTATGTATTAATGTGAAATGATAATATCTTAAAAGTTATTTAAAGAAATTACTCAATGATGGTGAATTATATACAACATAATTGATAGTGGATATCTTATCCAAGTAATAGTTACTTGAGTAAAATGATGTATATTTTTGGTTGGGTGTAATTAAATTCTTGTTATTACTTGGTCCTTTAGTTGGGTTTCATTACAATGATGTTTCTATATTGTTAATTAGGTTTGGCATAATGCTAACCATTTCTTTGGCATGATATATAGGTTGGCTATTTTTTAACCATGTTGAACACTTTATAATAAGTTGTATAAGATGCCAACTATCATTCTTATTGGTATATGGGTTGGGTGTGATTCCAACCAAATTTTTGTGGTTATGTAGGTTATACATGATTCTGACAATTTATCTTGGTTTTTACATAGATTGGTCATAATTCCAAATATTCCTATGACTTCTTATATGGGTTGGGTGAAATTAAAACTAGTGTTCTTGTTAGTTACATGGGTTGAATGTAATTCCAACTATTGTTATTATTTATTATATGGGTTGGGTGTAATGTTAACCATTGTTATCTTCATGTATTTATGTTGGGTGTAACACCAAACCTTATCTTCTTTGATAGTTGTGTTGGGTGTGATTAAAACCATGAATGTTTTTAGTACTTGTGTTGGTAGTGATGTTAACCATGTTGAGTGTAACACCAAACCTTCTCTTCTTTGATAGTTTTGCATGCTATTAATCATTACGAGGAGACATATATTTTTTAATTTATCATGTACCATAAACCATAAATCCATAGTGAGTTGATTAGTTGATGGTTTCTAGGAACCAAAACTATTTATCTAGCCCATGGTGAGGTAGAAATTAGCCTATGAAATATTTTTAAGCTTGGGGGAATACTTATATTAGTGGAAACATATGATGAATTCCTTCCCGTTGAGAATGTTTGGCATGATAAATGGTTTCTTTTTTGGTTTGTTTTCCAGGGCAGTGGTGCAGTATAAGCAGAAATGCTATTTTTTTTTCGGGTCAGCATTTCGCGGTGGTTTTAACCGCCACTAATGTTTTACCACTTATACATTTAGCGGCAGTTTAAACCGCCACTAAATGTATTTGGAAATAAACTTAGCGGCGGTTAAAACCGCCGCGAAATTACATCGGAATTAGCGGCGGTTTTAACCGCCGCTAAGCAGGCGCATGACACGCCTGAATTTCGCGGTGATTATAGCCGCCACTAATTAAATATCCCGTAAAAACGTCACTAAATTTACCAAAAACCGCCGCAAAATGAGGAACTACGACACTTTTCTTTGACCACCGCGAAATGCATAAAATCGCCGCTAATAGATTGCCGACGCCCAGTTTAGCGGCGGTTTCTGTAAACCGTCGCCAAACTATATAGCGGCGGTTTAAACCGCCGCTATATGAAAAAAAACCGCCGGTAAGAGGCAGTTTTCTTGTAGTGCCCGATATTAAAATATTATAAAGTTTTAGTTATTAACTCTACCTTTATTCTTTTTAGTTCTTGGTGATTTCTTTCACCTAAGACTAGAATTATATGGCAATACAAAATACTCAGATCCTATGATTATTTTTTTGTATAACAGCCGTAGAACATATACTGAAACATATTTTTTCTTTTATGCAGATAGTTCCTGGGTAATATTAATAGGATCTGTTGATATTAAGTCAAAATGTTTGGTTTATTCTTGGGTTATATAGAAGGATCATGAGGTACTAGACAAGGAATCCATTACATGTTTTTTAAGGGTGGTTAATTAAACTTTGTGGCATTCTTGGACAAGGCATTCTTGTGTTGTTTTTGGTGGTTAATTAACCTTTCTGATTTTTTCATTTTACCTTCCAAAAATCTCCACAGCAGGTGCGTTATCTTCTCTTCTTCCCTTTTATCTTCATTTTGTTATTCATTTTAAAAATCCATTATTATATGAATATTCATAATCTATATATTATATTTGGGTTATTCTTATCCTGTATGCTATATATTTTCCAATGAATATTTCATATCCAACACATGAATATTACATATTCATCTTTGAAAATATATCCCTTTTAACTTTTATTAAAATAATAATTCAAACTCAATGATATCTATTAATTTTTCTATACATATTATGTATTCTAGATCCCTGAATTTTTCTACACCATTTTTTATTGGTTCTACTCATCGTCAATATTATTTATTGTCTTCCAATAGTTCTATTATAATATTTCCACGATTGAAATTATCTATGCATGTTATGATGTAAGGGTTGCTGTAATACTCCAAATGAAAATATTCTAGGCCTGAAAGATCATAACAGGTTATTTCCTGTTGGCGAAGTCGGGGATGGTGTCGGCCGTCTAAACTGGAGAATGCATACTAAAGATGAGATGACTATACATCTTATAATCAAATGTTGGCCCTTGATTCCTAAGAATGAAACCCATCTGAGAATCAAGTATGAGTCATTATCAGCTTTTGAATGCATAATGTGGTGGTTTTTGTACCACTAACAGCTCTTGAAGAGGCCCAAAATCTCAGGCAGATTGATGGGGAGTAGAGGTATGATTCTATAAATTTTGTTTTTTGATTGTTCAATCATATTTATTGATGATTCTAACCTTTGTGGATCGGTGGATTTGGTTTTCCCTCCAGCAGATTCATCAGTCTTCTTCCTGATTTCGGTGTGATTTAATGCCACGAGGACATTTACTGATTTTATGTTTGTTGATGTTCTTCCCCTAAAGGGAAAACCTCCACCAAGTACTATCAGAGGATGTAGTTTTTCACCGAAAGCTACGTTGTGGCATAATTTGAAATCAAACCTGGTGGATTTGGTCTCCATTGTGACGTACTGTTGGTTGTTCCGGTTGGTCTCCCTTTTTTTACCGGTTGCTATTCTATTTTGATTTCTCTTTCAGATGCACATGTATCAACATTTTTTAACCATTTATACTCATGATTTTTATTAATTTAAAAAGTGAAATTATGTGGGTGATATGTAGGGGTTTTTTATGGTTTCTACTTATCCAAAAATCATTTCTTAAGAAAATGGATTTTGTGTGTAAAATATACAATAAATACTTAAATAAATAGATTACTATTAATAGTTCAAATTTTTCACCATATGTATCATTTTTTTATCTCCTAATTGTAAAACTTAGATTAAATCTTTTCCATTCATCTTATTCATTTTTAATTTTATTATCCTTATTAGTCATGTTGGCTTATTTAATTCAATAATTTTCATATTTCTCAGTTTTATTACTACAATCACTGTCTTATGTTTGACTCATATTTCAGTTTTTATTCAACATTATTGTTTCTTATCAACCTTTATAAATACTAATCTCTTATTAAATGAAAAACTAGTAATTGAATACACCGTGCAATAACACAAGCGAGTACTAGTTTAGTTTAATTAGAAGACGAAATTCACGGTAAAATTCCTGGTTTTTGAACCTATTTATTATTTATAAAATGTAAAATTATTTATTATTTATATAATTTTGAAATGTATTGTGATAAAAATTCATTAAAATATTTGAGTACCCGATCCAAATCTTGAATAAGATTTATGATTTCCTATCCACTTGTCGACCTTAAGTTCCATAAATTCCCACACATCTCTTCCTCTCATTCTATATGTGCTCACATGCATGCCTTTGAGTTATGTCTACATCTTCCTGTCATATTCTCTGTGGATATTGTTTGAAACCCTAATTAGGCATCATCTCCTTACCGTCCACCACCAACACCCAAGCACAACTATCCAATGTCCACTTTTGTTGTCTTTTTCGATCAATCCTGACATCAGGGGTTCATTCCTCAAAATTCAATTGATTTTTTTGAATTAGGTTTTGGCAACATCAATCAATTGAGATCATTGAATGCTCATGACCCCTAATATTGTATTTGGTTTTCATTTTCCATCAGGTTCACTTGACCAACTTGATGTTCATCTATTCTTCATCTTGGATAGGATTCATTCTAGGGTTCAATTTGTCGAAATCCAATATCTTTGATTCGTACCAATTTTGGTGAAAATATTCAATCAGCATCGACCTAGAATAACCTCCAAATCAACCAGCCACGTCTTCAGTGGAGACTTTCGTAGATCTGATTCCCCACCTACAATCGATTCATCAACCTCATACAGTCCCCTTTTTTTCACTTCAGCCAGTTACGCTCAATGACTCTAGTATGACATAAAGTCTACACTTGGGTGTGAAGGGTTTTGAAGGGATGTAACTTCAAAAAGTCTTTAAGCCCATAATCTATCTATAAGTTTGGAATAAATATAAATGAAGAATAAGAACTATGTACCTTACACCAATCGATCTTCCATTTAAAAGATTTTCACAATCATTTCACCGAAATCTCTGAGAAGCGGTCAAAAGACTCATTCCTCCAGAGGTATCCACATATCATGAGAATCACCAAACGTTCAGGTATGATCTCTCTCTATTCACAATCTACTCAAGCCTCATGTTTAAATAACAGAGTGAAGCGAGAGCATGATGGTTGTCTCAGTTTATAGAGTTCTAACAAGAGTCTTAACAATATATATGTGCGTGTGTATTTGTAAGTATAATTATACATATTTATACATATATATATAAATATATTATATATTCTTATATATATTCTTATGTATACTCATATGTATATTCATATGTTAGGATATATAGATAATATATATCAGTTTGTTAATACAGACACACACACACACATACATCATATGGGTATATAAATATACATATATTTGTATTTTAAATAAAATGGATATTATAAGGCTTATATATTGAGAAATATACTTTATATGTAAATATTTTTAATTATTTATCTATAAAATTAAATTTTTATGTGTAAATATATAAAAAATATGTATATATTGTTATATATTTTATTATAAATAAAAATATATTGTGAAAAATGATAAAATTTCAAATCCATAATATCAATATGAATGTAATCACTCAGAATAAATTCAGTCCCCACTGAAAAAGGGCAAAAATACCCCTGAAACGAGCCTGAAATTGCATCGAATGTTAAAAAATTTGGGTATCTCGACTAAAAACTCAGTTTTGGAGGCCTTCTAAGCTTTTTTTACCTCAAAAAATACAGAAGATGGTTCCCCTATGTCTCCAGTGCATAGAGTTCACCGTAGGCTTTGATTTGATATGTGGTAGAACTCAAACGAACACTCGGATCAAAAGTTATGGTCGTTTGAAATTTGAGTTACGTTTTCAACTTATTTTAGATCTTTTTTTTGATTTTTTGTGTCTTAAAATTGTTATTAAATGATTACTAGTCGATGACAATTAGAAAATTATTAATTAATAATATTTTTTAAAAAAATTTAAATCCATTTTCACTAATTTTCTTATATATTAAACGTAAATGTCTATTTATACTTATCTAAAACATATTCAAAAAATATAAATTATATTTATATCAATATAAATATATTTATATATTAATATATTATTTTTAATTATTTTTTTTGAAATATACCATTTAATAGCACTAATAAAAAAATCGGTGATAAAGAACCCTCTTTATCAGCACTAATAAAAAAGCGCTGATAAAGGGAGTCCTTTTAACATCATTAAAAAAAACACTGATAAAGATACCCCCTTTATCAGCGTTTTTAGAGATGTTAAAGGGTAATACTGCTGGTTTGTTGTTTCACCGAACGTATGTTATCGGTGTCCCAAATTGATATTACCCACTCTTAAGCTAGTATAGCGTAAGTGCGGGGTCGATCCACAAGGAGTGGATAAGTGCGTGAATTCAATTGCGTTTGGAATTAATTTAGTGAAGGATGCTGAATTTAGAGTGGGATTTTTGTTTTTGAATATGAAAACCATTTTAATTACTAAAGTAAAGATTAACATTTAAAGGTAAAGTAAATGAAAATGGTTTTTAATGTGGTTGATAGAAAATAGAGCGTGTTGGGGCTATGATGATTATGAAGGTTATACAAACTTCTTATTAGGTTGTGTTGTTCATAATAACCTAACACTCTAGGTTTCAATTGTGACAAGGTTCCCTTGATCTAGTAAACTATGTCTAGAACTGAAGAAACTGACTCCTTGGTTCGGTAGTCAGTGTTTTACAATTCTTTATTTAGATCAGTCCATTTGTAAGTTGATGAATGTTTCTAATGATCATGAAGGTATTTATCATTATTCTTCCTTTAAGTCCCTGAAAATCCTACCCTTGGTCTAGCACAAAATTTTTAGTGATAAAAAGAAATGATTGAAGAAGAATAAGAAGAATTAAATAGAAAAAACACAAACATAACAATTAATCAAAATTACAACACTCTTTCATCATCCACAGCCCCAATACACAGGGTGTTTAGTTACACATGGAATAAAATATGGCAACATAACCCTCGATACCTGATGTGATCATTGTAGAAACTTTGATGAGAAGTGAATTATTTGGTGGAATGGTGGAATGAAGGAGTAGCGGAACAACGGTAACATGACAACAGGGCAATGAAACCTCCCTCCTTTGAATATTGAATATTGACCCCCTCAAACTGGAGGCAAAATCCTCTATTTATAGAAAACAAAAGTATGTTGGATCGTATAAAAAGTACACATCGTGTAGTTTTTTCAACACACTTTTTCCGTAGTTTTCCTCTGGTAGGTGGCCAGCTGTGCCACCCTTGGCTTCTGCGGTGTTGAAGACCAGTTGGTAGAGGGTACACAATGTGTGGCGCTACCTCACATGGTGTGTAGTCTCTGGAAAATTCCATCAACTGCATCTAGAAGCATGTACATGGCATGTAGGTATGACCCACATAGTGTGTCGTCTCTGTTCTGGCGACTTAGGCATGTACTCGTCCGACCGATCTATGTATGAGTCTGAATGTACACAACATGTAGGTATGTACACGCCGTGTAGTTGGAAATTTTTCTCAGAGTTCTCCCGGTTTGTGTTTTTGTCCATATAACACCTGAAAAAAACAAGATCACCAAAATCAAAGTATTTTTCCACTAAGCAGTATGTATTTTATGAAAACATGTTCTTATTTTTAAAAATATATATGGAAATGTATACACAAATCGGGTGTATCAAACTACCCCACACTTAGTCATTTGCTTGCCCTCAAAAAAATATCAACATCTAACTAAAAGAGTATATATTTTAAAAGGAAGGCATTCAATTAATCATAAGTGTAAATGATACAGTCATAGGAGAAAATTCTAAAAAGGTACAAAACAGATTCAATTCATAAGATATTCTAATCATGCCTCATATATAATTCAATTAACTACTTTTATCATCTTTTAAACACATTTTTCAACATTTCAAAAATAAGAATGCCACTTGATGATCTATCTCACCAGTAAATAACACACTCAACACTCAAGATACTTTAAATCACAGTTATGCTTAATCTAAGGTATATACACTCTATCCATAAGTTTGCAAGAAATATAGTTCTCTACTTCAGAAAATTGAATTACAAAAATCATGAGGGATTTTCAATAAGGTTTAGATGTCTCTGTGGCTAAGGGATGGTAGGTAAAGGTGTGAAAAATAAACTCTGAGACTTGAAAAGAGAGGATAAATTCTTTAAATAACACTACATGATATTCAAAATAAAGCTCAATGTAAAAGCATACTCAACAAGCTCTATCAAATGCTCTCATCACCACCATCTCCCTTAGTCAAGTAGGGTTCATAAACCATCAAGTGAGTATAAGGTCCCCTTATCTTTATCATTTTTTATTCTTTTTTTAACTAATGGGACCACTTAGGAATTCTACAAACAGGGGTTTGGAACCCTTTCTTCCCCAAATGAACAAGAGGCACTCCCCCACACTTAATTTCATGACTATTCAAAAAAATCTACCCTGTACTACCAATTCCCTCTCTAAATCTCAAGTGAATAATCATGCAAAGTTAAAAATAATTAGGTAGGAAGGGAAATAGGCTTGTAATATGGCTTCCTATCAAGACTGTTCATGGTTTATAAGGGTTTTACGAAGATCAGATTTAGGGTAGGTATCAAGATAAAAGGGGTTGACACAATCTAATGCCTCAATCATTTTAATGCAATTAAAAAATTATTCATGTTTTGAAAAGAAAACTTGAAAATTATGGTAGTCATGTATATCATAATAATCTCTCAAGAAAGAGTGTATTAGAAAGAATATGACGAAGGGTTTAGAATGCCTCTTAGGAGTGGGAAAAACAAATAAAGAGACAATCAGGTTCTGACATGCATATAAACGATTATCCTAATCAATTTAATTAGACAAGGATTACAAGTTTTTATTTAAACCATATCAATAATCATTTTAAAACACTTAAGAACCAAAATAAGCATGCAACCTTTAAAAATTTCATACTTATAGATTTATTATTTATAAATATGACTAACCAAAATTTCTTCATGTTTTCAAATATATCTTTTAATAATGATGTCTCCTAGATAAATGTAAGGGAAAAGACTAAAGTGGTCAAGAGACTCTCCCCCAAATTTAATACTGCACATGGTCCACCAAGTGCACTACTAAGGGGGAAAAGAGGACAGAGACACAAAAAGGAATGGGAGAGGGGAGGAATGACAAGTGAAACAAAAAATACTATGAAAACTAAAATAATACTCCCCTCGTGCCAAATAAAAAGCCATGGTAAGAATTTAAGATGTCCAAAAGTAACACCAGTGTACCTGTGATTGTCGATGGAAAAGAAAACTGCAAACAAGCACATCATCACAGCACGAAAATGGACAACAGATAGATATAGAATAAAACTCAAATGTCATAGTCACATTGTAGACTTAGGGGAGGCAGTGTCTAGTACAGGTGGGGTGAAATCAACAGATGTAGTAGCGGGAGGAATAAAGCCCTCGGCCTATGGTAGTGATGCTGTTGAAGGGGTGTCCGTGATGGATAGCTCTGCAAGAGGAGGCGGGCCAGTACTTGTAGTAAATATGAGTACATAGTATGTGGACACAACACTGTTAGAAGGGGGTAGGGTAGAAGCTAGAGGTGCAGAAGTAGAGGTAGCCGCCAGTGGAATGGGAATTCCCTGATGCTGTAATAGTAGCTCTATCATCCGCTTAATGTGGTCCAGGTGCTGAGTAGATGTAGTCTTCCATTGAAGGATAGCAACCTACTAATGCTCCAGACGAGCCAGTTGGTGGTCTATCTCAGTTAGGCAGATGGTGATGGGGAGGTCAACCAATGGTGAAGAAGGTGAAGGGGTAGGGGAAGGTCCCGAATGGGGGATGGGAAAGGAAGTATGGAAGAGTGAGGAAGCTGGAAGGGGTGGGGAAGGATGGGCAGGTGCATCCTTAGGGGAAAAGGGTCGGTAGGGGGTGGTGGTGGGGCATGGGTAAGGACGTAAGTTCCCCTGCTTCTGGAACAATCCCACGTGAATAACCATGAGAAATTCCATTAGTTGGGGGAAACCTAATCGGTCATGGGGAAGGGAAGGCTCGAAAATGCTAAGGTAGTGGACAAGGTGGGTGGTGTAGAAACCACCATTCAGGTTTCCCTGACGGTCAATGAACATAGCATGGAACTAAGAGGCAACAAGGTAGGGGAGGTCTGGGTAGTCTTGTCGGATGACACAAGTGAGGAGCTCCATGTCATGGCTAGTCACAACCCCCATATCCTCATGGTGGGGAAACAGGACAACTCTAAAGCACCGGTGGGTGAAGTAGAGGATATGGTCAATGATGAGGGCACTCTTCTGGGAAGTGGGGGTGTAGCGGTAGTCGATCCCACCAATATCCCACCATATTACGATGAGCTCAGAACTCTCAGGGTGGGTCAATGTGGAGACAAGGTGTGGGGTGACTGGATGGGGATATTAGCCACACCCTTGGACAAAATCAGGCAAGGTAAGGGAAAAAGGTCGACCACCCAATCAAAGTCAAACCATCAGAACTGTGTCGCTAGGCATATCTTGGTACTCAGGCCCATCAAAATCAAAGGATGAAGCAAAATCCAAAAATAAATATCTGAAAATAGGAGTGCTGACCTAAAATATTGCGAGTAACGGTGCGTGCCCAAGGAGCTCCTTTAACTCCCCCCAGATACCCAGCTACTGAGGCACGCTACTATCAAGATAACGAATGCTCAACTAAATTCTATGATGATAGAAGCGCCAAACTAGGTTTTTCACTAGGTATGTGACTAGAAACACCAGGCAAGGATAGGGGGCACCGACAGGGGATGACCTAGGTGGGGTAGCAGTATGGGCTGGCTCTGGTGGCGGAGCAGCCTCAGTAGGCGAAGGTCCTCTAGACGTGGTGGTCAGTGAGGGATCAGCTGCTACTGATGAGGTATCAGGAGGTGTGGAAGCTGGTGGTGAAGAAATGGTGGTGGTCGGAGGCTCTGTGCGGGGTGGTGGAGGTGAAACAACAGTACCAGCCTCCGTCGGGGTGGTGAGTGGTGGAAAGATGGCCGGTGGAGGAGGCTGGTACTCTGGGAAGTCCGGGGCTGGTGTCATCATGGTCCAGAGTCGTATTCAGTGAAAAGTGGGCCTCTCGCCCTCAGTAGCGGAGGCGAGACTCTTCCCACGCATAGGGTCTCTATCCGCCACAACCTGGAAAAGAAAGGAAAACAAAACAAAAGAAAAAGAAAAGAAAAAGGAAAAGAAGAAAATGTGAGAAAACTGGAAAATTAGAAGAATACGATGTGTTTATCCAGATACAAGGCGTGTAATAGGAGTGTGTAAGAACTTGTGTACCCCGGATAGACATGCCGTGAGGGAATGTGTCAGGCAAATAGGATAACACGACGTGTATCAGAGTGTACATGTCGTGTACCACAACAGGGAGTGCTGCTCGTGTAAGCAGCCAAACACAGCTCGATGAGGGTAGGGAAATGTGGCATACACACCATGTGGAAAGGCGTACACGCCGTATAAGTGAACATGGTGTGTGAGGCATGTACATCTTTCCACACGGGGTCCTCTAGAGGGTTGGTGGACATAGCATGTCCCAAACAGACACGCCATGTAAAGTGACATGGGGAGGGGGCTATATTTCGAACAGACACAGTTAGGTCCAGATAGCTAGGGTAGGCATGATACATAGTGTGTACCAAACATACATGCTGTGTATCAGCAAAATGGAAGAAATGTTCCGTGTGTGGCCATGTACAGAATGTACACAACATGTGTTCTTCACGCAAGTTGTTTGCTGTGTGGGAAGCCGAACCATTGGTCGATCCACAAATCGCCCTAAATATTATGAAAACTAGGAAATAAGGAGTGTATAATGGCATACCTAAAGTGAGGGTTTCAATGCAGAAGAAATCTAGACCTAAAACTCACGAAAATGGGGAATTCGAAGTAGGGTGGCCGACGAGCGTGTGGGAGAAGAAAATAGGGAGAGAGGGGGGGGGGGGGTCGCGTGACATGGGCTCATGCCGGGTGGGGCACAACCTTTATAGCCACGGTACATGGCATGCACTAGGGCCCACAGTCCGTGTATTACCTTTTTTTTGTTTTATAAATTATAATTATAGGTATATAATATAATTATTATAGTAAACTATATAATAATTAATATTTATAATTAAAATAAAAGAAATATATATATATATAATTTACTAAAAATAAATCTATACACATATTGTATCTGGAAATACACGTCGTGTGTTCTAAAATTGGAAAAAGATAAGTACAACATTTGGTTTGGTGCTTGGGGCGAGGTTCGAACCGGTGATCGGCCGATCCAAACGCAAGCCCTCATCCACATGAGAAAAGGTTGTACTAATTATCATGCTTATGAAATATATATTAGTTAATGTATAGGTCCAAGACTACACGGGATGAAGAGAAAAAATGGTGTGTGGTTTTTAATTGGAATAAAAGGGATGAAGCAGGGAGATTAGCCGAGATCGAACCCAGATCTTTTGTATCTAGGGCTGAGACTCTGCCAATCTGCCAACTTCACCCACATATATGTTACTATTAAAAAAATCTATTTGAATTATTGAACACTTGGAAAACATGACTTATATTGACCATGTGGTTTTATTAATATGAAAAATGATGGAAATGGGCTGGTTGCTAGGATTCAAACTCAGGTCTTGTGGAAACCGGTATATGGCCCTGGTCAGCCAATCCATCCCCATCACAAGTTTTATTTTATTTAATAACATTTATATATTATTTTAAAAATACCACACATGCTATGTAAGAAAACATGAGTATCAAAAGGATAAACCCCATGCCGAGGGTAGGGATGGAGGGATTCGAACCTGCGACGACTCAGATAAACTTTATTGAATTAACCATTGAAACTGATATCATACTCGTTTATTAAGTAAGTTAATATATATATTTATAATATTAGAAAAAAAACTAAAGAGATTAGTACACACCGTGTGTATAGGTGGTACACGATGTGTAACCTCTATGTTGCCTCCTAGGAAGCTGCAGATGGCTCTAACAGAAGTCGGAATGGGAATTCTTCAAATAACTTCTATCTATGCTGGGTCCACCTATATCCCCTTCGCCAAGATTTTGTGGCTAAGGAAAATGCCACTCTACACCATGAAATTCACTTTTCCCAGTTCAAAACGAGGTTAGTGTTCTCACATCTTTCGAGTACCAGTTCCAGGTGCCACAAACAAGTGGTGAATGATTTTCTGTAAATGAAAAAATCATTCATAAAACTTTCTAGGATCGGTTCCCCCATGTCATGAAAGATAGCCATCATGCATTGCTGGAAGGTGGCGGGATCATTGCACATGCTAAAGGACATATTTTGGTAAGAAAACGTACTATAGGAGAAAGTAAATGTGCTCTTATCTTGATCCTCTAGGGAAATGGAAATCTGATTGTAGCCAGAATAGTCATCAAGGAAGTAGTAAAACTCATGCCCCGCTAGTATCTCTAGCATCTGATCCATTAAGGGAAGGGGGAAATGGTCCAACCTAGTGGTGTTATTCAGCTTTCTGTAGTCCACACAGACTCTCCAACCCATGACAATGCGTGTGGGGATGATCTTGTTCTTGTCATTTGAAATCACAGTGATACCCCCCTTTTTGGGTACCAATTGAAGGGGAATCACCCACGGACTATCTGAGATGGGGTATATGATGCCTGTATTCAGCAACTTAATTACCTATTTCTTCACAACTTCCTTCATGGGGGGGGGGGGTTCAGGTGTCACTGTGGTTGCTGATATGGATTCGATCCTTCTTCAAGCATCACCTTATGGGTTCAAATGGTAGGGATGATTCCCTTCAAGTCTACAACTGTCCACCCAATATCCTGCTTCTACCACTTCAAAACCTGTATAAGCACATCCTCCTGCTCCTGCGATAGTGCTACACTAAGTATGATGGGAAATGTATGATGATATTCCAAGTGCCCATACTTAAAATAAGATGGGATAGGCTTCAGTTCTAGTGTAGGTGCCTTTAGAATCGAAAGTACAAGTGGGTGTACCTCTGCCTGCTCCAGAATGTCAGGAATAATAGCACCCTGCTAGTAGTGTCCACCCTAACCTTCAAGGAATTGCAGGTCCTTTGGTGGTTTTTCAACTGGAATGTTTAGAAAAACCAAGTCATCTTAGGTAGAAGAATATATCATATCATCTCCTTTTCTTCTCAAGTGATCATCCACGGTGGTCACTGCATAATATCCCTCATGCTCTGATAATGATGCTTGGTTGACGGCTTTGAGGACATTGTAGGAGACTCTTTTGTCCCCTACTCTGAAAATCATCTCTCCCTGGTGTATGTTGATCAGTACCTTCCCAGTGGCCAAGAAAGGACTTCTCAGAATGAGAGGTGCCTCCTAGTCTTCTTCTATGTCGAGGATGATGAAATCTATAGGGAGGATTAGTATTCCCACCTTTACCAGCACGTCCTCCAGTATTCCCTTTGGATATTTGATGGATCGGTTGACAAGATGAAGGGATACTCGAGTAGGCTTTAGGTAGTTGAGCCCTAACTTCTTAAAAACTCCAAAGGGCATAAGGTTGACGCTGAACCCTAAGTTGCAGAGGGCCTTCCCAAACTCACATGGTCCAATAGTGCATGAGATAGTAAAGCTACATGAATCCTAGAACTTGGGAGGAATAGAATGATGTATGACTGCCGAGAACTCCTTGGTCAGTTCAATGGTGAATAGATCCTCCATCTTCCTTTTGTTGGAGAGGATATCCTTCATGCATTTCATATACATGGGCATCTGTGTTAGTGCCTCTACAAATGGAATGTTGATTTTCAACTTCCTGAACACTTCCATGAACTTTCTGAACTGGTGTTCCAACTTTATCTGCTTCATCCTCTCTGGGAAAGGGTAAGGTGGGCTCGAAGGGTTTGAAAGCCTCCTTTACTTTACCCTATGTGGCCTCTTTTTGTGGGCCTTTGGATAAGGTGGGGTCTATAACTGTACCTTCTTTGTCAGAAGGGGGTGTAGGTGCACCTGGCTATGTCGGTTTGTTATGTTGTAGCTCCTTTCCAATCCGTAGTGTGACGACATGGGCCTCCTCTCTTGGGTTCTTCTTAGTGTTACCTAGTAGTGTACTGAGCTACCCCATCAAGAGATGTTTTACTAGCTGGACGATTTGGTTCTCCAGACTTCGAATAGAAGCCTCATGATTCTAGAATATGGTATCAGTAGTAGATATAAACTTGTTCATGAGATCCTCTAACTTTGAGGTGTTCTCCTACTGAGGTGGCTGTGCAGCTAGTAGAGGCGGTGGCTGCCACGACTACTATGGGTGAGGGTCTTTATATCCTTGCTACTGGTAAGAGCCCTGCTAATTTTTATATTGCCTTGGGTACTGGATCTGATACTAGGGTTGACCGTAGCCGGTCAGTCACAGGGGAGAAGGATTCTGCTACCGTGGGCCCCAGCCTGTGTTATGGTGATCAAGCCATGATAGGTTTTGGTACTGCTGGTATTGGTTTGACCCTCAGTTTTGAGCAACATAGCTCACCTTTCCCATAGAAGGGCCGACTATAGGTCTCAGGCATTCTCCCATGATGTGGTTGTCACCACATTCGCTGCACGCCGGATGGTTTTCCGCATGTACTTGGGATGCGCTCTTCAGATTCAACACGTCGATCTTTTTGGATACAACATCCAACTGGGTATCAAGCATAGTAGTGGCATCGATATTGTGCATACCTCATTTTTGTGTGCCCCACTCAGAATGTCACTAAAAGATGTTGGAAGAAATATCTTCTAATAGATCAAAAATCTCTTCAGGGGAATTCCTCATAACCATACCTCCAATAACATCATCCACCATGAACTTTGTGTTCATCGTCAGTCCTCCATAGAAACTTTGGACTTGCATCCAAGGTGGGAGTCTGTGGTGTGGGAATTTGCATAACATCTCCTTGAAATGCTCCCATTACTCATACAACGACTTCGAGTCATGCTGTTGAAAGTTGCATATTTAATTATGAAAAGGTCACTTTATTCGAGGGTGGGAAATATTTTGATAGGAACATCTAGGAAAGCTCCTCCCAGGTGAGGATAAATCACTGTGACAAACCTTTTATCTAGTCTTTCACCTTATCCCTTATAGAGAAGGGGAAGAAGTGAAGACAAATCAAATCCTCAGACACTCCATGGTAGCGGAGCGTGTTTTAGATCTCTAGGAAATTAGAGAGATGAGAATTTAGATCCTCACTGGGCAGGCCGCTAAACTGAACTTTGTTTTGAATCAGCTACATGATAGCAGGCTTGATCTTGAAATGCTAGGCTGACACTGGCGGACAGACGATGCCCGTGTCAGCTCCATGAATATATATCATGCCGTACTCCATGAGAGTACGACGTGGAGGTGGCTGTTGAGGGAGTGGAGGTGGCATATATTGCTGCTTCTGAGGGGTGACTGCTGCGACTATTGGGGATGGCTATACTACGGAGGGGGTTGTTTTAGTGGCCTTTGATAGTTCCTCAGGAGGAACTCCATGAAGCCTCCTTGTAGGGACTACTCCGGCATACCAAAAATGGGAGTCTACTAGTCCTGGTACGGGTGTCCCCCTGCAGCTTCAGTGGCCGACTCTCCCTCCTCCTTGTTCACCATAGGTGGTGAGTTCTGGCTGTGCTCTTCCACCAGTGCACGTTGATGTCGCAATAATGTTCATTAGATTTCCGGGTCAATCGGAAAAATGTCTAATGACTCGACGCTTTTAGACTGTGTGGGGCATCTGCTCATGCACCTGTGATTCTGTACACACACAAAACAAAAACCAGGCGTAAAAGGAAAAAATAAATTTAAAAAGAAATGGGATTAGAATAGATATTTTTGGGAATTTTTAATTTTTATTTTCACTAAATTAATTAAAATGAAACTAAATTTAACACTCAAACCGAAATCCCCAGAAATGACGCAAAAATTTGGTTTGTCGTTTCACTGAAGGTATGTTATCAGTGTCCCAAATTGATATTACCCACTCTTAAGCTAGTATAGCGTAAGTGCATAGTCGATCCATAGGGAACGAATGAGTGCATGAATTCGATTGCGTTTGGAATTAACTTAGTGAAGGATGCTGAATTTAGAGTGAGATTTTTGTTTTTGATTATGGCAACCATTTTTATTATTGAAGTAAAGATTAATGTTTAAAGGTAAAGAAAACAAAAGTGGATTTTAATGTGGTTGATAGAAAAAAGAGTGTATTAAGGCTATGGTAATTATGGAGGTTATACAGACTTCTTATTAGGTTGTGTTGTTTATAATAACCCAACACTCTAGGTTTAAATTGTGACAAGGTTCCCTTGGTCCGATAAACTATGTCTGGAACTGAAGAAACTGACTCCTTGGTCCGGTAGTCAGTGTTTGACAATTATTTATTTAGATCAGTCCATTTGCGAGTCGATGAATGATTCCAATGATCATGAAGGTATTCATCGTTATTCTTCCTTTGAGTCCCTGAAAATTTTACCCTCAGTGTGGCTCAGAATTTTCAGTGATAAAAAGAAATGATTGAAGAAAAATAAGAAGAATTAAATAGAACAAATAAAACATAACAATTAATCTAAATTACAAAACTCTTTCATTATCCATAGCCCCAACACATGAGGTGTTTAGTTACACATGGAAGAAAATATGACAACAGAACCCTTGATACCTGATGTGGTCATCGTAGAAACTTCATGGAGAGGTGAATTCTTTGGTAAATTGGTGGAATGGAGGAGGAGTGGAACAATGGTAGCACGACAACAGGGCAGCAGAACCACCCTCCTTTTAATATTTAATATTTACCCCCTCAAACTAGAGGCCAAATCCTTTATTTATAGAAAACAAAAGTATACATTGTGTATAAAAAGTACACACCGTGTAGTTTCATCAACGTGCTTTTGTCGCAGTTTTCCTCCGATAGGTGGTTAGTTGCGCCGCCCTTGACTTCCATGGATTCGATGGCTGGTTAATGGAGGGTACACAAAGTGTGGCACCACCTCACATGGCATGTAGTCTATGGAAAATTCCACAAACCGCATCTAGAATCCTGTACATGGTGTGTAGGTATGACCCACACGACATGTCATCTCTGTCCTGGTGACTTGGGTGTATACTGGTCTGGCCGATATGTGTATAAGTCTGAATGTACATGGTGTGTAGGTATGTACACACTGTGTAGTTGGGAATTCTACTCAGAGTTCTCCCAGTTTGTGTGTTTGGCCAGAAAACACTTGAAAAAAAACAAGATCACCAAAATCAAAGTATTTTTTCCACTAAAAAGTAAGTATTTTCTAAAAACATGTTCTTATTTTCAAAAATATGTGGAAATGTATACACAAATCGGGTGTATCAAACTCCCCACACTTAGTCATTTTCTTTCCCTAAAGAAAATATCAACATCTAATTAAAAGAGTCTATATTTTAAAAGGAAGGAATTCAGTTAATCATAAGTGTAAATGATACAGTCATAAGAGAAAATTATAAAAATGTAAAAAACAGACTCAATTCCTAAGATATTCTAATCATGCCTCATATATAATTCAATTAACTACTTTCATCCTTTTTTAAACACATTTTTTAACCTTTCAAAAATAATCATGCCACTTGACGATCTATCTAACCATTAAATAACACACTCAACACTCAAGATATTTTAAATCAAATTTATGCTCAATCTAAGGTATATACACTCTATCTATATGTTTGAAAGAAATCTAGTTCTCTTATTTATAAAATTGAATTAAAAAAATCATGAGTGATTTTAAATAAGGTTCAGATGTCTCTGCGGATAAGGGCTGGTAGGTAAAGATGTGAAAAATAAACTCTGAGGCTTAAAAAAGAAGGATAAATTCTTTAAATAACATTGCATGATATTTAAAATAAATCTCAATGTAAAAGTATCCTCAATAAGCTCTGTTAAATGCTCTCATCACCACCATCTCCCTCAGTCAGGTAGGGTTCACAAACCATCAAGTGAGTATAAGGTCCCCTTGTCTTTATCATTTTTTTTTAATTTTTTTAAATGAGGGGACCACTTATGAATTCCACAAATAGGGGTTTAGAACCCTTTCTTCCCCAAATGATCAAGAGGCACTCCCTTACACTTAATTTCATGACTATTCACAAAAATGTGCCACATACTGCCAATTCCCTCTCTAAATATCAAGTGAATAATCATGAAAAGTTAAAAATAATTAAGGTAAGAAGGGAAATAGGCTTGTAATGTGGCTTCCTATCAAGGTTTTTCTTGGTTTCTAGGGGATTTACAAAGATCAAATGTAGGGTAGGACTCAAGATAAAATGGGTTGAAACAATCTAATGACTCAATCATTTTAATGTAATTAAAAAATTCTTCATGTTTTGAAAAGAAAACTTGCAAATTCTTGTAGTCATGTATATCCTAAGAATCTCTCAAGAGAGATGGTATTAGAAATAATACGATTAAGGGTTTATAATACCTATTAGGAGTGGGAAAAACAAATAAAGAGACAATCAGGTCATGACATGCATACAAATGATTAGCCTAATCAATGTAATTAGTCAAGGATTACAAGTTTCTATTTAAACTATATCAGCAATCATTTTAAAACACTTAAGAACCAAAATAATCATGCAACATTTAAAAATTTCCTACTTATAGATTTATTATTTATAAATATGACTAACCAAAATTTCTTCACATTTTCAAATATATCTTTTAATAATTATGTCTCCTATATGACGGTAACGAAAAAGACTAAGGTGGTTGAGAGACTCCCCCCCACACTTAATACTGCACATGGTCCACAAGTGCACTAATAAGGAGAAAAAGATGATGAAGACATGAAAAGGCATGTGAGAGGTGAGGAATGAAAAGTGAAACAAAAAATACTGTGAAAACCGAAAGAATACTCCCCTCGTGCCAAATAAAAATATGTGGTAAGAATTCAAGACGTCCAAAAGCTGCTCCAGTGTACCTGTGACTGTTGATGAAAAGGAAAACTGTAGGCAAGCACATCATCACAACACCAAAATTGACAATAGATAGATATAGAAGAAAAATCAAATTTCATAGTCACAATCTAGCCTTAGGGGAGGTAGTGTCTAGTACAGGTGGGGTAGAATTAGTAGATGTAGTAGCAGGAGGAATAGATCCTTCATCCTGTGGTAGTGATGATGCTTTTGTGATAGTTAGCTATGCAAGAGGAGGTGGGCCGGTATCTATAGTAAAGATGAGTACATAGTCTGTGTCCATAACAATGTCAGAAGGGGTTACGATAGAAGCCGAAGGTTCATAAGTAGAGGTAGCATCTAGTGGAATGGGAATCCCCTGATGTTGTAGTAGAAGCTCCATCATCCACTCAATACGGTCTAGGTGCCAAGAAGATGTAGTCTTCCATTGAAGGATAATAGCTTGACGATGCTCGAGACGAGCCAGGTGGTGGTCTATCTCAGCTAGGTAGATGGGGATGGGGAGGTCAGCTGAGGGTGCATAAGGTGAATGGGTAGGGGAAGGTCTAGTATGGGGAATGGGAAATGAATTAGGGAAGGGTGAGGAAGTTGTAAGGGGTAGGAAAAGAGGGGCATGTGCATCCTCGGGGGCAAGAGGGTCGATAGGGGGTGGTGGTGGGGCCTGGGTAAGGACGTAAGTTCCCTTTCTTTCGAATGAATCCCATGCCAATAAGTATGAGAAATTCCATCCTCTATGGGAAACCTAATCGGTCATGGGGAGGGGAAGACTCGAAAATGCCGAGGTAGTGGGAAAGGCGGGTGGCATAGAACCCACCATTCAAGTTTCCCTGACGGCCATTGAACATAGCATGGAAGTAAGAGGTGGAAAGGTAGGGGAGGTCCGGGTAGTCTTTCCAGATGACACAAGTGGGGACCTCCATGTCAAAGATGGTCACAACCCCCATATCCTTGTGGTGGAGAAACAGGATGGCGCTAAAGCACCGGTGGGTGAAGCAGAGGACAGGGTCAATGATGAGGGTACTCTTTTGGGAAGTGGGGGTGTATCAGTGTTTGGGCCCTACAATATCCCACCACATGGCGATGATCTCAGAACGCTCGGGGTGGATCAGGGTGGAGACAAGGGGTAGGGTGACTGGATGGGGATATAAGACACACCCTCGACCAAAATCGGGCAAGGTAAGGGAAAAAGGTCGACCGCCCAGCTGAAATCAAACCACCAGGACCATGTCGCTAGGAATCTCTTGGTAATCAGGCCTGTCGAACTCAAAGGATAAAATGAACTCCAAAAATAAATCTCTAAAAATAAAAGTGCTAACCTGAAAGATCGCAAGTAATGGCGTGTACCCGAGGAGCTCCTCCAACTCCCCCTAGACACCCAGCTAATGAGGCACACTGCTGTCAAGATAATGACTACTCAAATGTATCATGTGGTGAGAGAAGCACTAGACTCGGTCATGATCTAGGTCTATGATTGGAAACACCAGGCAAGGATAGGGGGCACCGGTAGGGGACGACCTAGGTGGGGCAATAGTAGGGGCTGGATCTGGTGGTGGAGCATCCTCAGTAGGCAATGGTCTACTGAATGTGGTGGCTAGTGAGAGATCAGCTGCTACTGAGGAGGGATTAGGAGGTGTGGTAGCTGCTGGTAAAGAAATGGTGGTGCTCGGAGGCTCCGTGCGGGGTGGTGGAGGTGCGGAACTAGTACCAGCCTCCGTTGGGGTGGTGAGTGGTGGAAAGATGGCCATTAGAGGAGGATGGTACTCCAGTAAGTCTAGGTCTAGTGTCATCGTGGTTAAGAGTCATATTTGGTGAAAAAGTGGACCCCTCTCCATCAATATCGGAGGTGGGCCGCTTCCCACGCATCAGGTATCTGTCCTCCATAACCTAGAAAAGAAAGAAAAACAAAAAAAAAAGAAAAAGAAAAAAAAGGAAAAGAAGAAAATGTAGGAAAACCAGAAAAGTAAAAGAATACATTGTGTTTATCTAGATACACAATGTGTAATAAGAGTGTTTAAGAACCCATGTACCTTGTATAGACACACCGTGAAAGAATGTGTCAGGAAAATAGGAGAACAAAACGTGTATCAGAGTGTACACGTTGTGTACCACAACAGGGTGTACCACTTGTATAAGAAGCCAAACATGGATCGACGAGGGAAAGGAAATGGGGAATACATGCCATGTAGAAAGGATTACATGTCGTGTAAGTGAACATGGTGTGCGAGGTGTGTACATCTTTCTACACGGGGTCCTCCAGAGGGTTGGTGGGCATAGCGTGTCTCGAATAGACATGTCATGTAAAGTGACACGGGGAGGGGGCTGTGTCCCGAACAGACACGGATAGGGCCATAAAACTAGAAGAGGCATGATATAGGACATGTTCCGAACATACATTCCATGTATTATCCAAATGGAGAAAATGTTCCATGTGTGTTTATGTACAGAACAAACATGACATGTGTTCTTCGCGCAAGATGTGTGCTGTGCGGAAAGCCGAACTGTCGGCTGATCCAAAAATTTCCCTAAAAATTATAAAAACTAGGAAATAAGGAGTGTATAATGGAATATTTGAAGTGAGTATTGTAATGGAGAAGAAATCCATACCTAAAATGCACGAAAATGGCTGATTCGAAGTTGGGCGGCCGATAGATGTATAGGAGAAGAAAACATAGAGGGGGGGGGGGGGTCGCGCGACATGGGCTTAGGCCGGGTGGGGCACAAACTTTATAGTTGTGGTACACGATGTGGACTAGGGCCCACACGCCATGTATTACCTTTTTTTGCTTTTTTTAATTATAATTATAGGTATATGATATAATTATTAAAGTAAACTATATAATAATTAATATTAATAATTAAAATGAAATAAATATATATATATATAATTTAATAAAAATAAATCTACACACGTAATGTATCGAGAAATACATGTCGTGTGTTCTAAAATTAGAAAAAGAGAAGTACAACCTTTGGTTCGGTGCTTGGGGCGAAGTTCGAATCGGCGATCGGCCGATCCAAACACAAGCCCTCATCCACTGGAGAAAAGGTTGTACTACTACACATGTTTATGAAATATATATTAGTTAATGTACATGGAAAATACTATAGAAGATGAATAAAAGACATTACATGTGGTTTTTAATTGGAATAAAAGGGATGAAGCAGGGAGATTAACCGAGTTCGAACCCGGGTCTTTTAGAGCCAGGGCCAAGACTCTACCAATCTGCCAACTTCACCCACATGTATGTTAGTATTTAAAAAAAAATATTTAAATTATTGAAAACTTGGCACACATTAAATATATTTAAATTCACACTATATGGTTTTATTAATATGAAAAATGATGGAAATGGGCCGGTTGTCAAGATTTGAACCCGGGTCTTATGGAAATTGGTATACGAACCTGGCCAACTGGTCCATCCCCATCATGGGTTTTCTTTTATTTAAAAACATTTATATATTATTTTGAAAATTCCACACGCACCATGCAAGAAAACATGAGTATCAGAAGTATGAATCTTGTGCAAAAGGTAGGGATGGAGGCATTCGAACCGACAACAACTCAGATAAACTATAGTGACTTAACCATCTACACTGGCATCATCCCTATTTATTAAGTAAATTAATCTATATATTTATAATATTATTAAAAGAAACTAAAAATATTAGTAAATGTCGTGTGTGTAGGTGGTACATGGTTTATAAACTCTGGGTTTCCTCCCAATAAGCTACAAATGGATTTGACGGAAGTTTGAATGGGAAGTCGTGAAATGACTTCTATCTTTGCTGGGTCCACCTCTATCCACTTCGCCGAGATTTTGTGGTCAAGGACGATGCCACTCTACACCATGAAATGAAAATTTTCCCAATTCAAAACTAGGTTAGTGTTCTCAAATATTTCCAATACTAGCTCCAGGTGTCACAAACAAGTGGTGAATGATTTTCTGTAAATGAAAAAATCATCCATAAAACCCTCGAGGATCTATTCCTCCATGTCATGGAAGATAGCCATCATGCATCACTGGAAGGTGGTGGGACCATTTCACATGCCAAAGGACATCCTTTGGTAAGAAAACATACCATAGGGGCAAGTAAATGTGCTCTTCTCTTAATCCTATGGGGAAATGGAAATCTGATTGTTGCCAGAATAGCTGTCGAGGAAGCACTAAAACTTGTGCCCCGCTAGTATCTCAAGCATCTGATCCATGAAGGGTAGGGGGAAATGATCCTTCCTCGTGGCATCATTCAGATTTTTTTAGTCCACACAGACTCTCTAGCCAGTGACAATGCGTGTGGGTATGAGCTCGTTCTTGTCATTTGAAATCACAGTGATACCTCTTTTTTGGGTACCACTTGCAAGTGACTCACCCAAGGACCATCTGAGATGGGGTATATGATGCCTTCATCCAACAACTTAATTACCTATTTCTCCACAACTTCCTTCATGGGAAGGGGGGGGGGGGGTTCAGGAATCATTGTGGTTGCTGAGATAGATTCAGTCCTTCTAGAATCACCTTGTGGGTTCAAATAGTAGGGCTGATTTCCTTCAAGTCTACAACTATCTACCCAATAGCTCGCTTCCACCACTTAAAAACTTGAAAAAGTGCATCCTTCTGCTCCTGTGACAATGATTAACTAATTATTATGGGCAATGTATGATGGTCTCCCAAGTAACCATACTTCAGATAAGATGGGAGAGGATTCAGTTCTAGTGTAGGTGCCTTTAGAATCAAAGGTACAAGTGGTTGTACCTCTGCCTGCTCCAAAATGTTGGGAATAAAAGCACGCTGCCAGTAGTGGCTACCCTGGCCTTCAAGGAATTGCAGGTCCTCTGGTGCTTCATCAATTGGAATGTCTATAAAAACCAAGTCATTTGAGTTGGAAGAATATACTAGATTATCTCCTTTTATGCTCAAGTGATCATCCATAGTGGTCACTACATATCATCCCTCAGGCTCTAGTAACGATGCTTACTTGACAGTTTTGAGGACATTATAGGAGACTCTTTTGTCTCCTACTCTGAAAATAAGCTCCCCCTGTTGTACGTCAATCAATACTTTCCCAGTGGCCAAGAAAGGCCTTCCCAGAATGAGAGGTGCCTTCTAGTCTTCCTCCATATCTAGGATAATGAAATCTATGGGGATGATTAGCCTACCCACCTTTACTTGCACGTCCTCCAGTATCCCCTTAAGATATTTGATGGATCAATCAGAAAGCTGAAGGGATACTCAGGTAGGATTCAGGTCGTTGAGCCCTAGCTTCTTAAAAACTACGCAGGGAATGAGGTTGACGTTGGCCGCTAAGTCGGAGAGGTCCTTCCCTAACTCACATGGTTCAATAGTGCATGGGATAGTGAAACTACCTGGATCCTAGATCTTGGGAGGAATCAAATGTTGTACGACCGCTGAGCACTCCTTAGTCAGTGAAATGGTGCCTAGATTATCCATCTTCCTTTTATTTTAGAGGATCTCCTTTATGAATTTTGCATATGTGGTAATCTACGTTAGTTCCTCTACAAATGGAATGTTGATTTGCAACTTCCTGAACAATTCCATGAACTTTCTAAACTGGTGGTCCAACTTTATCTACTTCATCCTCTCCAGGAAGGGTAAGGTAGGCTCTAAGGGTTTAAAAACACCCTTTCCTTTTCCCTATGGGGACTCTTTTGGTGGGACTTTGGATGAGGAAGGGTCTGTAACTATACCTTCTTTGTCAGCAGGGGGTGTAGGTGCACCTAGTTGTGTCCTTTTATTATATTGTATATTCTTTCCACTCTGCAATGTGATGACATGGACCTCCTCCCTTAGGTTCTTCTCAGTGTTACCAGGTAGTATACCGGGATGCCTCACTGAGAGCTGGTTTGCCAGCTGGCCGATTTGGTTCTCCAAGCTTTGAATGGAATCCTCATGATTCTAGAATCTGGTCTCAGCAGTAGATATAAACATGTTCATGAGATCCTCTCACCTTGAGGTGTTCTCCCACTGAGGTGGTTGTGCAGCTGTTAGAGGTGGTGGCTTCCACGGCTACTATGGGCGAGGGTTTTGATACCCTTACTACTGGTAAGATCCCTGCTGATGCTTCTGTTGCCTCGGGTACTAGATCTGATACTGGGGATGACTGTAGTCGGGCAGTCGCTGGGGCGGAGGATTCTGCTGCTATGGGCCTTAGCCTATGTTCTGGTGATTATGCCATGCTGGGTTCTGGTACTACTGGTACTGGTTCGACCCTCTGTTTTGAGCAACATATCTCACCTTGATCGTCGAAGGGATAGCTGTAGGTCCTAGGAATTATCCCATGATGTGGTTGTCACCACATTCACTTCACACCGGATGGTTCACTGCGTGTACTTGGGACGCATTCTTCAGATTCAGTGTGTCAATATATTTAGACACAACATCCAACTGTGAAGCAAGTATAGTAGTGGCATCAATATTGTGCATACCTTGTTTTTGTGTGCCCCGCTCGGAATTCCACTGGAAGTTGTTGGCAGACATGTCTTCCAACAGATCGAAAAACTCTTTGGGGGACTTCCTCATAACCGTACCTCCAGTAGCAGTATCCACCATGGAATTTGTGTTCGTCGTCATTCCTCCGTAGAAGGTCTGGACCTACATCTATAGTGGGAGTCCATGGTGTGGGAATTTGTGTATCATATTCTTGAAACGCTCCCATGACTCGTATAACGACTCTGAGTCGTGCTGCTAGAATTTGTGTATTTCATTCCGTAAGGTCACCATCTTCGAGGGTGGGAAATATTTGACAGGAACACCTGGGCTAGATCCTCCTAGGTGAGGATAGATCACTGCGACAAACCTTTTATCCAGTATTTTGCCTTATCCCTTAGAGAGAAGGGGAATAGATGAAGACAAATGGAATCCTCAGACACTCCATGGTAGAAGAAAATGTCGCAGATCTGTAGGAAATTAGAGAGATGGGCGTTTGGGTCCTCACTGGGTAGGCCGTAGAATAGAACTATGTTTTAGATCAGCTACATGATAGCAGGCTTGATCTTGAAATGCTTGGCAGACACTGGTGGATGGACGATGCCCGTGTCAGCTCTATGAATAGACGACAGACTGTACTCCATAAGAGTACGGCGTGGAGGTGGATGCTAAGGGATTGGAAGCAACATATATTTCGGCTCCTAAGGGGTGAAGTAAAACCGCTAAAAGATTTGTTGTGGCTGTTGGGGATGGCCGTACTCCGGAGGGGGTTGTTGTGGTGACCTTTGGTAGTTTCTTGGGAGGAACTCCATGAAGACTCCTTACGGGGCCTGCTCCGGCATACTACCAACGGGAGGCTGTTGGTCCTAGTACGAGTGTCCCGCTTCAGCTTCAGTGGATGGCTCTCCCTCCTCCTTATTCCCCATGTTTGGTGAGTTCTGGTTGTGCTCTTCCACCAGTGCACATCGATGTCGCAAAAATGTCCATTTTATTTCTGGGTCAATCAGAAGAATATCCGATGAATCAATGCTCCTGGACTGTGTGGGGTGTCGTCTCATGCACCTATGATCCTGCACACACAAAAAAAAAAAACCAGACGTAAAAGGGAAAAAGAAAGATAAACAAAAATGGGATTAGAAAATAGAATTTTGGGAATTTTTAATTTTTTATTTTCACTAAATTAATTAAAACACAAATAAATTTAACACTTAAACTGAAATTCACAACAATGACACCAAAATTTGGGTTTTCATTTCACTGAAGGTATGTTATCAGTGTCCCAAATTGATATTACCCACTCTTAAGATAGTATAGCGTAAGTACGGGGTTGATTCACATGGAACCACTACCACAAAAACAGTTTTTCCTAGCGCCAACCTTTATCAGCGCTAACGAAAAAGCGCTGATAAAGGGGGGTGCCTTTATCAGTGCTAAAAAAAGCACTGATAAAAGCACCCCTTTATCACCACTTTTTTTTAGCGCTAAAAAAGGTACCTCCTTTATCAGTGCTTATTTTAGCGCTGATAAAGGGACCCCCTTTATCAGTGCTTTTTTAGTAGCGCTGATAAAGGGGGGCCTTTATCAGTGCTTTTAAAAGCGCTGATAAATGGTCGACTTCAAAAAAAAAATTAATTAAAAATAATATATTAATATATAAATATATAAATATAGTTATATTGATATAAATATGATATATAATTTTTAAATATATTTTAGATTAGTATAAATATATATTTACACTTAATATACTTAATATATAATATATTTAGTAAAAATGGATTATAAAAAAAATTTAATTTTTTTTAATTAATAATTTACTAATTATTATCGAGTAATAGTCATTTAATAACAATTTAAAGATTAAAAAATAAAAAAAAAATTTAAAAAAGATCCAAAATATGTTGAAAACGCAACTCGAACTTCAAACGACCATAACTTTTGATCCGGGTGTCCGTTTGAGCTCTACCACATATCAAATCGAAGCCTGAGATGAGCTCTACGTCACTATGACTAGGAGTTACCCCGGTAAAGGTTTTTTAAAGGCCAAAAAGGCCCAAAAGGCCTCTAAAACTGAGTTTTTAGTCGGGGTATCTCTATTTTTTAACATTTTGTGGATTTTTAACCTTGTTTAAAGGGGGTATTATTGGATTTTTTTGGTGGGGACTAAATTTATTCCAAGGTGTTACATTAATATTGATATTATGTTTTTGAAATTTCATCGTTTTTTATAATTCACTTCTATTTATAATCAAATATACAACAATATATACATATTTTTTATATATTCACACATAAAAATTTAATTATAAATATAAACAATAAAATATATTTACATATAAAATATATTAGATTTATCTAAATAATAACTAATATCCATTTTATTTAAAATACAAATATATGAATATTTATATACCTATATATTAATCTAACTATATATATATATTAATCTAATTATATATGTATATATATATTAATATAACTATATATATATATATATATTAATATTAATATTAATATATATATTAATAACACTATAAATTTATATATTAATATCACTATAAATATATATATTAATATAACTATATATATATTAATATAAATATAAATATATATATTAATATAAATATATATTACTATATGAATAAATGTAACTAAATATATATATATATATATAAATAGAGATATATATTAATATAACTATATATATATATTAATATCACTATATATATATTATAATATAACTATATATATATATATATATTAATATAAATATATATTACTATATGAATAAATATAACTAAATATATAAATATATAAATATATATATATATATATATATATATATATATATATATATATATCATGAAATGGAAAACAAATCAAAATAGAGGAGTGGTAAGGGCTTAAGCGCGCAGGGGGGAGGTCTCGAGTTCAAATCCTGGTGGAGGCAAGGGCACACACGCATGGGGGAATATGGGAGCAAGCACTGATAAAGGGTGGAGGGGGTGTGTGGGGAGCTATAGGGGTGTGGAAAAGCGCTGTAAAAGGGGGGGTCAAGCACTATAAAAGCCCCCGATTGGCAGTATTTTTTTAATTTTTTTTAATTTTTTAATTTTTTTACCTTTTATCAGCGCTTTTAAAAAAGCGCTGATAAAGGAAGCGCTCATAAAGGGGTCTTTTATCAGCGCTTTGTTTTAGCGCTGATAAAAGACCACTTTTATCAGGGCTTTTTTTAGTGCTGATAACAGGGGTCTTTATCAACACTTTTTGGAGTGCTGATAAAAAGGACCCCCCCTTTATCTACGCCGGCTTTAACAACACTTTTCTAGTGCTGTTAAAGACCATTTTTAGCACTGATAAAAGGCGTATTTGTAGTAGTGAACAGATGAGTGTGTGAATTTGATTGAATTTGTAATTAACTCAGTAAAGGATGCTGAATTTAGAGTGGGATTTTTGTTTTTGATTATGAAAACCGTTTTGATTACTGAAGTAAAGATTAACCTTTAAAGGTAAATAAAACAAAAGTGATTTTTAACGTGGTTGATAAAAAAAGGAGCGTTTTGAGACTATGGTGATTATGGAGGTTATACAAACTTTTTATTAGGTTGTGTTGTTCATAATAACCCAACACTCTGGGTTTCAATTGTGAAAAGGTTCCCTTGGTCCGGTAAACTATGTCTGGAACAGAAAAAACTGACTCCTTGGTCTGACAGTCAGTGTTGTACAATTCTTTATTTAGATCAGTCCATTTGTGAGTCGATGAATGCATCCAATGATCATGAAGGTATTCATCGTTTTTATTCCTTTGAGTCCCTAAATTTTTTTCCCTTGGTCTGGATCAGAATTTTCAATGATAAAAAGAAATGATTGAAGAAGAATAAGAAGAATTAAACAGAACAAACACAAACATAACAATTAATCCAAATTACAACAATCCTTCATCATCCACAACCCCAACACATGGGGTGTTTAGTTACACATGGAAGAAAATATGACAATAGAACCCTCGACACCTGATGTGGTGATCGCAGAAACTTTGAGGAGAGGTGAATTATTTTGTAGATTATTAGAATGGTGGATTAACGGAACAATGGTAGCATGATAGCGGGGCAGTGAAATTCTTTGTGGTAGTACTGCATAATTAAAGCATGGTTTGCGCAAACTGTGCATCAATACCATGCAACCCGGAAATATAATTTCAATAGTTCCATCCCGATTTTTCACGGTTTTCCGTTGAAGGTTCTGGGGTGCAGTGGATTTCATCAAACCCATGACCAATAATGTTTTTCATTGATTTCAATAGATAAATTTGAATAACTAGATGAAAATAACCCCAGAATATTCATAAAGAATATATTTTCACATTTAATTTATAATTAATTTAAAACAAGTATTACCTCGACTTGATAATTCTTTCTCTGATGTTGATTAAATCGACAACCGCTTTTGTATTCAAATTATCATTGTGGTGGAAGAATCCAAAATAGAGTTCCTATAGGGGTATTAACATGTTCTCTACAAATCATGGAACTTCGTCATTGAAACTCTGAGTGCTAGCATGGAGGAATCAAATGTCTTAAATCATTTTTCATTTATTATAATAAGAAGTCTTTTAGTCTTGAATGATTTTTTCTCTTGTTCTTTCATTATTGAGAGGGAGGAGGTGGATTGTCTCACCGTGTACTTAAGAGAGTTTTGGAGAGATTCTCAAGGTCTTGAGAGAATTCACTAGATTGGATTTGTTGTGTACAACATTTCATAGAACCCTATAAATTATACAATCAAAATTATATAATTAGAGTTAAACAATAAGTAATTGAACAAAGTCTCATTATCCAATTGTTTATTCTAAGTAAATCTTATATCAAATAACATTATTATTATTTTTATTATATCTCATGATGTGTGATAACTCGTGGATATTTAAATACCATTTGTTAACTAAATAAATCAATATTTATTTAAATGATATTAAATAAAATATATCATTTCCATCAGATTCATAACTTAACTCATCAATCATTTTCGACCTTTATCAAACCTTGAATAATAAATATTTATATTATTCATTTAATAAATAAATAAATAAATATTATATTCACCAACTTGTGAATAAAGATTTATTAATATTCAAGTCACATATATTCTAAACTTGAATAACTTCTTATTGAATTTATGTGATCAACTTAACCCAGATAATTATTATTCTATAAACTGAGAATTATATTTATTCTTAATATTAAATTAAAATATAATTTAACTGAAATTATTAATGCACTTAGTGTGTGACCCTCCATACCTTTTTCTCAATGGGGAACTTACATAAAGTCCAAGATTGACATCTAGAAACACACCAAGACACTCATAGAGAAATAAGTTCGCAATGATAACAACCTCATAAAAATGCTCTCTATGTAATATAATCTCTTCATCTCAATATCTCACCAAGTAGATTTCATACATGTTTCATCAACCTATATGATTGATATGTTTTTGTTTGAATCTCTGAAATGAACTAGTCAATATACTATCATGACCATGGACTTAATCAGACAATTCTATTTCAATCAAATTTCCTAAGATATCTTCTCCTATTAACTTAGAAGGGATAAATCCTTTATCGATTTATTCAATCACTGTTGTATCACTTATGATGCACCCAACATATCTTACTTTGTGATGAGAATATGACATCATGGTTTTCATCGATATATCAAAGTATGTAATTTATGATATACATTAACAATAATCTCAAGTCTAAAGACCAATACACATGTATGCATATAGGAATGTCCAATGGCATATATAACATTTGCAATTATTATTGGCGAGTATGTCCTCATAACATCCCTTCTTGGAAATTACCAAGTGCGAACTTTATGAGAAGAAGTATTAATGTCTTATGAGCCCCAATCACCTGATAATCAAACATAATCTGTGTCCCCTCCGATAGATGTCATCCAGATCATAGGGCGTGTTTAAGAATATTTTCATAGAACTTCAAGGTTCCCATTATAGCATAAAACTAATATAACTTTTCTATGTGAATAATACTCTAAGGACATTATCACATTAATGTTATGTAGGAGAACACTCATCATGTGGTAAGATATTTATTAATATTCTGGTAATTAAAATCATAGAGTTGGTTGGTTTTAGGTCACAAAATCCAATATAATCCCACTTGTAATAAATTCAATTTCTATTTTTTTAGTATGCTAACTCTCACATGATATTCATGATTCTTATAAGATAAGTATTTTGTCAATGAGTCCACCACATTCACTTCCATGTAAATTCTACTTACTATGACCTCACCTCTTTGAGAAAAATTCCTCAAGAGGTGATACTTTTGAGGTACATGATTTGTAACATCTTGAGATTTTAGAATATATTTCTCTTAAAAAAATAATTTCATTGATAGCTTGCATTACACGCAACACCGAGTTCAAAAAAACCATGATATACTATTAAAATATTATTATTTAAATGTTACAGTTTTAACATAACTATTAAATTAATAGGTATGAATAGGATAACCAAATTATGAAATATACATAAAGGTTAAACTCAATAAAAATGTATTGAATATTTCTTAGGAAATAAGAACTCAATTTTTAGTAGTCATTTTATTCTTCAAAAATGCATTTTCTTCAAAAATGGTTTTTATTGATTTATATGAGCAAATATTATAATTAATTATTGGAAATTTTATAAATTTTATTTAATAAAAATAATATCATTTTTTAAATCATCATATCAAAATTATTTTAGGGTTAATTTTTGGAATTTTTCTAAAAAGATTGATTTTCTAGTGAATAGTGACAAATACTATTTTTTTATTGAATATTGTATTTTTGTTTCCAGCATTTACAAAGTTCAATTTTATTAAAATGGTTTCAACTTAGAATTAGTTCTCTTATATTATGAATAATTAAATTAAGCTCATTTGAGTAATATCCCGTCCTTTTTTAGGTACATCCCTCTTTGAGTTTTGCGTTAAATGTCTTTCATTGGGTTTTCCTTTATCTTTATGCCTTGGTGGTTGAGTCTTGTTCAGAGAAAAACGGAATTTGTTGGGGAAAATGTCTTAAAGTTCAAGGATGTATGTTTATTTGAATTAATAGAGTCCGGGTATAAACATGTTAAATGAGATTATGAGGGTTTTCTGTGAGTTTGGAAGGCTTTATAGGCGGTTCATACACTTTCACATAAAAATACCCTATACCAATGGTTTAAAACCATTAGTCTAGGCCTCCAAACCGTTGGTATATCCTATACCAACGGTTTGGAGAACCATTGGCTAGTAAACCATGGGGATAGGTCTATACCAATGGTTTTCAAAATCATTGGTATAAGTAATATGAAAAATCTATACCAACAGTTCCATAAAACCATTGGTATATATATTTTTAAAAATAACCATTCTATGGGTTTTGATCCCAGTACCTCTAGTTTATGATTGAATGACCTAACCACTAACCTAACATGACTTTTGTGAACATAATTTCATAAATATATATATGTATTATCATAAATATTTTAAATTTTGATTTATTTAATGTTCTCTGTAAGAAGATTCTATAAAAAATACATGCAACTATACCAACAGTTCTCAAAACCATTGGTATAGACCTATACCAATGGTTTTGATAACCGTTGGTATAGATTCTTTGATTTTGGGACCTATACCAATGGTTTTGGACAAACCATTGGTATATGGGTGACCTATACCAATGGTTTTCCCCAAACCATCGGTATAGGTCCCCCCTATACCAAAGGTTTGTCCAGAACCGTTGGTATATGTCCAAATTAGTGACCTATACCAACGGTTTTGGCCAAACCATTGGTATAGGTCAATATAAGTGAATTATACCAATAGTTTTCCCAAAACCGTTAGTATAGGTCTTATTTCCAGCAGTGTAAGCTAGGATGAAAAATGTTCAATGGACAATTACATGCCATGTATATGTTACATGACGTGTTACTGTAATCATACATATGTTATGAACTAGTTCATGATGTGAAGTGGTTACACGTCATGAACCTAATTCACATCGTGTAATGATCGATTGAGATAAATATTAACCTGAGAAGATGAATTTTTCAGCGCATCTCATTAATTGAGAAATACATGATGTGAAAGGGTTATATGTTGTGTAATTCTTGGCCCCAATGGTTTTAATCCTACCATGAATTTGATTCTTTCATTGTTTTGATTCATCCCTTCCTCCTCTCAACTCTAGGATGATTTCCAGGTGATTTTAGAGTCTCCTCATCTGTTTTGAATATCCCGAATGCACATCTTATCCCCAATGAGTTGTTTTGTTTAGGTTTCCTTTAACTTCGATCATTCCTTATTATGGAGGTGGAAATATTTTGACTGAGGGTTTTTTGGGGGTTTTTATCTTAACCTAGGTTGATCTAGGTTCTTATTACGATCTTTCATGCCTTCTTCCTTATTAGCGTTTGTCATTGGAAGCATTGTGTTGTTATCCAGATAAAGGTAGGGGTGTACACCTAACCCTATGGTCTATTTAATTTCCAAGTCTATGCAATATTTTGATTTCACCAATGTAACACATGATTTAATTAATTTATTCATTGATAAATAGTAAATCATGGATTTTAATATTGGTTGGATCCATTTTGATTCAACTGAGGTTGTACTAGCTTATGGATATCTGTGGGTGAGTGAACCCTTGAATATACATTTATGAATTGGCTAATGGATTAAAATGTGTTTAGAATTTCCTAAGATTCAGGTGATTGCTTGATATAGTTTCACCATGGAAATGGTTTTGTTTATTGAAATGGATGGTATGTTAATGGTTTAATACCAACTTGATAAATAAAAGGGGTAAATTGAAAGATAAATGGTAATTTATATAATTAACCATTGTGAATTATGATGTGATATCCTTGTTTTTATTAATTGTTGTGTTAACATTCTATAATGATTATATTGAGTGGGTTCTACCCAGTCCTATGTTGTAATGCTTATTTTGAGTTGGATTTACCCAGTCCCATGCTGTAATTCTTATATTGAGAGGGATTTTCCTAGTCCCATGCTATAATGCTTATATTGAGTAGATTCTACCCAGTCCTATGTTGCAATGCTTATATTGAGTAGGTTCTGCCCAGTCCCATGTTTTAATGCTTATATAGAGGGCTTGACCTAGATTTTGTGTGATTTTACATGAATATATGGATGTTGGCCAGTATGGTTATACTATATGCTCATAGATATTTCATCATGGTGCTAAATAAAGTTGATTGTTATATTATATTAATTGATTAATTAATACAAATGTTTATCGCTTATTTTATGCACTTATTATCATATTAGTTATATTTAGACATAGTTGTGCCAACCTAATGAGTTTTAATCACACCCTATTTGGGCATTGTTTGGTACCCGAGCATATTACATGAATGTGGGTTTGGATAAGGGTAATATACCTTATTGCTGATTTGTTTTCTTACCGGATAAGCTAGAGTTTGGAGATGGGTCTAAAATAGGGTTCAAAAACAGGGACTTTTGGGATTATTTAGTGTCATTGGGTTTCTTTTATTTGTATTATTTTTAGTTTTACATTGAGATACATCTCAACTTTTCATTACATGATTCATCATTATTGGTTTATTGGTTTCTCCTTTACTTTCCAGTTGTATGATATATTGTTTCTATAGTTTTTCCATTACTCTGATATTATTATTATTATTTGATTATTCCAATATGTTGTAAATATATACTAGGGGTATAGTATCCCCACTACATTCATCACAACCTTACTGTTAGTTAGCATCCTTTGGTATACAAGTAGGCTTTCCCGTAACCAACCTATTTTGGCCACGTGAGAGAGTGAAGGATCGGGGGATGTTACAAAGTAGTATCAGAGGAGTAGGTTTTTTCTTTTTTATTTCCTTACTATTTTGTAAAGGAAGAAAGAAGACTAGGATGTTTTGGAACTTAGTAATGAAATTGTGCATGGGAGTAGCTAACCCATGTACAAGGGAAAACCTGAGTGCCTGAGGATGAGATTGCTATTAATGATGTTCATTTGTTACAGTTGATGTTATTTCACCCTAATTGATTCACATGTTGTGTGATTTTATTGTTTCATGATGTTATTGTTTCTTGAGATTTACACTCATGGACTAATATGGTGTGAGATGAGTATGCATGCATTATGATAGGCATATAGGGATATATATTGACATGAATTATTTATGATAAGGGAATATTTATTACATGTGATATATACTTGTCTATATAAAATGTGAAATGTGATATTTTTTATATCTGATAAATGAAATGAATAAACTGATATTTCATGCTAAAACACTTGTAATCTATGTTTATATAGACCATGAGTATTGGTTCTATGTTGTTTTCACCTATTGAGGTTGACCTTGTTGTTATTGCTAGTGTTCTAAGGTGTGTGTTTTTATTGTAGAGAAAACTACTCATCACCATCTTTGAGTTGAGCATTAGGAGATTAGAAATCATCACGTTCCTAACACATCTAATCCAAAGCTTCCTATAGCTCCTAAGGATCATATAGATTTTCAACTTTGTGACATCTTCTTGAGGGTCATATGATCCATGGAAAGGAAGACTATTCGTCCCATGCCTTCAATGTATGATCTGGAAAGAGACTCTTAGTTGCATCATAAACCTATGTTCACTAGGGAGGGAGGCCCCTAGACAACTAATTTTTGGATTTAGTTAGTCCATATGATCTTTAAGCATCTTAATACACCCATGGATAGGAGGTTCAAACTTGTAGCATATATGCTACGTGGACCTGATAAGAGTTGGTGGGATATTCTAGAGAAGGATGGGCTACATGAGAAGTTATCTTGGAAGAAATTCAAGGTGAATTTATTGATATACTTCTTGAGGGATGATAAGGCTCACAAGTTCATGCATCTAACACAAGAGGACATGTTAGTGATGGACTATGATAAACATTTCACTGACCCACAACACTTTTCATCATATTAGATAGACAATTATATCTATAGGGTGATACATTTTCAGGATGGAATTCATTATAATATTAGGCCTCAGGTGAAAATTTTACTTCTGAGTAGCTTTTCAGATGTAATGAATTAGACACCCACCATGTAAGGGAATATGAGAGAGGACCCAAGAAATGGACAAGATATTTCAACATAGAAAACTGGGACCTCTTCTTATAGTGGAAATAAGTGTTTCTATGAAAATTTTGTCCAAATAAATAATGGATAGAGTAGTCAGGTCAGTGGGTATCCATCTCAGAACCATGTTTTGTTGCAGTGTTTTTAGTGTGGAAAGTTGGTCTACAAGTGACCTCAGTGTCTATACCCTACTTTGGAGTGTCGTTCTTGCAGAAGGATAGGCCAACTGTATAGGTTTTTTAGGGGCATGCAGTTGAAAATAAGTGGTAAGGGACCATGATAGGTACTAAAGTCTGGGAATGAATCAACTAATCCTCAACAAACTAGTAGTTAGAGTTCCATTGGATGTTCAGGTTGAGGTAGGGGACTTGGTACTTCAACATAGGATCATCAGTTTCATGTAGAGGGAATAGCTCAGGGGAGTTAGTATGGAGCCTAGGGAAGAGTTTTTGTTCAGCTGCTCATTATCCAGACTACTTTGACTATTATGGATGCAGGACCTTCTACCATCAGAGGTATGATTCCTGTATCATCTACCCTTGATTGTGTTTCATTTAATATAGGAGAATCACATTCCTTTTTTATCTTTTATTTTTGAAAAAGGTTTGGGATTGATTATGGAAAATTTGGATGGTTATTTTACCATCTACACACCATTGAGAGTGCGGTCATAGAATGTAAAATGTTGTAAGTCATGTTATTTAGAGATTAGTGGTTACCAATTCTTGTGGGAATAATTTATGCTAGAAATGATAGGTTCTAATTTGATTCTTGGTATGGATTGGTTAGTACTATACCAGTATTATATTGACTACTACTAAAGGAGAGTTACCTTTATATATCCAAAAGGAGGAATCTATTATAACTAGGGTGAGTGAGATCTTCAAGATGGCCATGCAATACTGATTCAATACAGATTGAATTGTCTCACATATCAGATAGTTGATCTTTCTCTAGATGATGGGTGAATATAACAAGATTATTTTCCTCTAGTGATAGATTATTTTTAGGATGTATTTATTGATGAGTTTTATGAATTACCGCCCGAGCGGGATATTGAGTTCATTATAGAGTTGGTGTCAGAAGCATAACCAGTTTCTATCCTGCCTTATATGATGGTACCAACAAAGCTTCAAGCGTTGAAAGTTAAATTTGAAGATCTAGAAGCTAAAGGCTTCATATGGACTAGTACGTCTCCATGGGGATCACCAGTTCTTTTCACCAACAAGGATGATGGTACCCTGTGCTTATGTGTGAATTTTTGAAGATTGAACTAGATGACGGTTAAGAACCAGTATCCCTTCCACATATCAATGATATCTTCAATTAGTTAAGATGTTATAAGATATTCAATATGATTCATTTGAGATTAAGATATGACCAATTGATGGTGAGACCATCATACATACCTCAGATTGATTTTAGGAGCATGTATGGATTTTATGAGTTTGTAGTGATGCCATTTGGTTTGACCAATGCACTGGCGGTATTCATGGCCTTGATGAATCAAATATTTCATCTTTTTATAGATCAGTTTTTGGTGGTTTTTGTTGATGAAATCTTAGTATACTTATAATCATTATGAGATCATTCCAAACATCTTAACATCATCTTGAGTATATTGATAGAGCATCATTTTTATTCCAAGATAACCAAATGTAGTTTTTTGATTGATAAATTGAACTTATTGGGCCATGTTCTCTTAGAGGAAGAAGTGTTAGTGGACCTAGATAAGGTTTCAACCATAATATCTTGAGATAAGCCTAAGAATGTCTTCAAGATTTGAAGCTTTATGTGTTTAGCAGGTTATTATCAGTGCTTTATCTAGGAATTCTCCCATCTAGACACATAGATGACTAGGATGACCAAGAAAGGGGTGAAATTTGTTTGGTTGGATTCTTGCGAGAGATATTTTCAAGAGTTGAAAGGTAGGATAACCTCAAAACCTATACTCACATTACCTATTCCAAGTAAATCCTATACCATGTACTGTGATGTATCCAGAGTTGGACTCAGAGCAGTTATGATGCAGTAGGATATAGTGGTTTCTTATGGCTCCAAATAGATTATACCACATGATAGGAATTATCCTACTCATGATTTGGAGTTAGCTACGGTGGTACACGCCCTAATTTTTTAGTGAAACCATCATATGGGAGAGATGTTTGTGGTGTATAGGGACTATAAGAGCCTCAAATATATTTTTTCTCAAGGGGACCTGAAACTTCATAAAAAGAGGTGGGTCGAGTATCTGTAGTCCTTTGACTTCACATTGGATTATACATTTAGAAAGGGAAACATCATTATCGATGATTTGAGTCAGAAGATGAAGACATAGGTAGTGTGGGAGTCTTACGATGAGTGGTGGGTGATGGAACTCTTTGAATTCATGTATCTATATATTCATTAATCTCAGGTATGAGTAGCTCTAACTTTGATATCTACTATACCCTTGCTTTTAGACCAGATCAAGATAGAGAATATATCTGATCTGGAGGGATTAGTAATGAGATACAACTTATATGGTGGGGTGACAACATCAGGATGGTCTCTTGGCAGCAAAAAATCTCTTCTTTTACATGGATGAGTATGTGTTCCTACTATCTTGTACAAGGAGATGATGTGGGGGTTTCATGATTCTAGATGGGTGGTATATCCTGGTTTAACAAATATGTATCATGATATCTATAGATAGTACTAGTGGTTAGGAATAAAAAAAGGTGGTAGAGGGGTTTTTGGAAAGATATTTCGCCTGTCAGCAGATGAAAACTGAGCATCATAGGCCAGCTGGGCTATTGCAACCATTGCCTATTATTGAGGGAAAATGAGATGATTTGACTCTGTATTTTTTGATAGGATTACCCAGGACAACCCTTATGAACAATTCAGTATGTGGGATCGTGGATCCACTGATTAAGGCATCCCACTTCTTACATATCAGGTATACCTTCACAGTCAATGATCTGGGAACTCTATATATGCATAATATAGTTTGGTTTCACAGTGTTCCAAGGAGTATCATTTTAGATATAGGTCCTCATTTTACATTTTAGTTCTAGTAGGGTCTTAAGAAGGCTCTGAGATCATAGGTTATTTTGAGAACAACCTACCATCCCCAGACCGACGGTCAATCTAAGTAAACTATTCAGGTTCTGGAGGATATATTATGAGCCTGTGTTTTGGATTTATTTGGTTCATGGGAGCATCATATGACACTCATGGAGTTTTCATATAATAATAGCTTTCGGGAATTGATCCATATGGTACCTTTTGAGGATTTGTATGGAAGGTTTTTCCATTCACCACTTTGTTGGTTGGAGGTAGGTGAGTCAGTTCTTTTTGGGCCTAGTATTATGTAGGATACATCTAAGTAGGTTCAACTGATCAGGTGGTAGTTGGTGACCATGAAGAGAAGGAAAAAATTATACAATGACCATCAAATATGACCTATTAAGTTTGAGTTTGTTCATCGTGTTTTCCTTCAGGTGTCGCCTAGGTTGGGGAAATCCATATCATGAAACAGAGAAAGATAGCACCTAGGTTTGTCAGTTTGTTTGAGATAGTGGATAGGGAAAGTCTTTTGACATACTGATTAACCCTTCCACAACACTATAGTGACATGCACAATGTGTTTCATGTGTCACAACTCCAGATCTATTATCCCAACTCTTCTCACGTGGTATACGTAAAGGGCGCTGATATTTGTGATGATGTGTCCTTTGAAGAGCATCTGATATAGATTGTGAATCATAGTGGGAAATATATCATGGGTAGAAATATACCTATCAATCAAGTGTAGTTGAAGTATGGGCATGTTCAGCAGGATATTTGGGAGATGGATTCTGATATGTGATCATAGTGGCCATACTTGTTCATCGAGACCCCATTTTAATTCTTAGAGTTGATCAGGGATGAGCTGTTATATAGTGTAGAGGTTGTAAAATCCTATATTTTTATAGGTACATCCCTCTTTGAGTTTTATGTTAAATATCTTCTATTTGGTTTTTCTTTATCTTTAAGCGTTGGTGGATGAGTCTTGTTCAGAGATATAGGGTCTTTATTGGTGAAAATTACCTAAATTTTAGGGATATATATTTATTTTAATTAATTAAGTCTAGTTATAAATATGTTAATTAGACTTATGAGGGTTTCCCTTGAGTTTGGAAGGCTTCAGAGGTGCTTCATGCACTTCTATAAAAGTTGGGCTAAAAACTGTTTAGTGTAATTATCTTGAGTAGGAGGGAAATCCCTACATGGATTACATGCATTGATATGGTTTCCATTCCTTCCACTAGGCACCATTTCTAAACAATGGCATATAGTATATTAGTTTATGAATCGCAATACATAATTCAGAAATTGTAAAACACTTAACATAAATTGAAAAGTTTATGGATATAATCCATAATCATTAAAATGTTTTCTTTGAGGAAGTATATACTCATATACCCTTCATAATGGTTTGTAAATAAAATGAGAATTATCCTAAGCATATCCCCCGGGAGTTTCGTAACCAAGAGTGCAACAATGACTGTTTTCGTGCACCAGTTCCTGATCGAGTCTAGCTCAAAGCGGTGTTTTTGGGTTTTACCCCTAGGTACATCTATGCCTGAGCTGCCTTTACCTGCTTGTATACAGAAAAAGATGTATTACTTGGAAAACTCACAAAATCTCTACAGTACCAAAATTATAGGAAGTTATTCTATACTAATCCTCAAAATCTATCTTAGGGTAATGTTATCTAATCAGAGTTTTTCTAAATCTAGCTTCCATGGTTTGTACTAAACTTCCTCTGATACAAATTGTAACACCCTGACCCTAGTTACCCAGATTCGGTGCATTATTACATAACATTGGCATGATCACAAAAGATCAATTCTCGAAATATCGATTAATTTAGTAGCCTTGGAAATACTCGATACATTCATAAGTTTTACATTACATTATAAAAGGAAAAACTACAACAAAATAGTCTCTATAGACCACAATCATATCCCTAAGACTATCCCTACAGGTCAGTCATAATATACTTCTTCACATCCTGGGAAAAATAAAACATAGAAAGGGGTGATCTCAGATGCTCAGTAAGGATAACAATATAGTAGAAACTTTCATAAATAAGCATAAACATTTAAGGCAATGTATTAGACTAAAAAAGGCTTTTAAACTTAAACTTCAACATAATATGGAAAAGATAAAATCAAATAATTCCATTTAATCATTCACATGTATATTCTACTAGTTGAATAATCGCATGCAATATCAATAGCCACTTTCATAATGATGAAATGCATAATGCCAGACTTCATAACCATATAGTCAAGGCCTTATGCCAAGACTAAAAATAAGATTTTGTCAAGGCCTTGTTCCAAGACACCAGTTTGTTTCATGAGACCTACCGATGCATCGAGGAGCTATAGAGGGCTCCACCCTTTACTTACTAAGTCCAATGCATTCCTCATATGAAAAGGTTTAAACATAACATAAAAATTCGTATTAAAACTAGCATTCGAAATGTCAATACTTTATCCATAAACCATGAATGGTGTAAAAATAATACATCCATAGTCAAACATATAACATAACCTTCAATACAATATGAAAGCTTTTTATCATAATAAATCAACTTCAAACAAGCTTAAAATCCATCAAAGGATGTTGACATAGATGAAATCAAAACTTTTTTAGATAAATATCTCTTTCTATTTTGAACTCATTTAAAAGTCATATAATTATAAAAGAAAACATTTATTTTGAAAATATTCTTATAAGCTTTTATGGGAAGCTTCGACGATGATATAACGATGGAAAATAGCCACACCCACTGTATAAGTTAAAAAAGACATTCTTACCTTAATTTTGTTGAAAAGGTCTTAAAGTACCTTGTTTAGAAAATGATAGAAAGATTAATTTCAAAAAATATATGGTCAAATAAGGGTTTAAATGAATTTAACCAATAATATAGTAAATATTAAAAATGTTTTGAATTACATTTTTAAGAAAACATGGATGTGGATGATAAAGAGTTCCCAGTAGATACTTACGTAAAAACAACCTCGAATAATAATGAGATTGTGAAATTAACCCTTAACTTGTACTTTTCCTTAGTTGATGGTATGTTAACCTCATGTATAATAGTTAAAACATTGTTATTAAATTATACAAGAACTATATACATAAATATGATTTCATATATGATCCTCTAATATTGCTTTGTTAATAATATTTCAATAATATCGTCATTTCGGGTGTTAACTGATTCATTTTCCTTCATATGCTTGGTTATGTAAGCCATGTTTGTATGGATAGGATGTATTTTATTCATATAAAAAATGATATTATGTTCATAAAAATTATTTTTAATCATAAAATGAAAATTATTCTTGAATGATTACGTTGGGGAATGAATCTCATCACGTTCGTGGAGATGGTAATCCGTACGTACGCACGCTACTAAAAAACAAGGCTATAGCCATGAACCTATAACCATGGTTTTATAAGTCCATGGATATATCTTAGTTTATATCCACACTTCTATTAAAATTGTGGCTAAATCATTATTTATATCCATGATTAAAAAAATCCGTATCTATTTTTTTTGACCATCTATCGGACTCCTCCTCCCCACTGTCGGTGATTCCTCTCCTCCCCTGACCCCTCACGGCCCACCTTATAACCGCGACCTCTTCTCTCTTAGTGGCCCTCTATTCTTGGTGAGACTTCTCCTCTCAGATGTCCTCCTCCACCCTCATGACTTCTTCTCTCTCGGCGACGACCTCTACTCTTGGCGAAGAACTCTCCTCTCGGTGGTGACCCTTCTTCCCCGACGGCCTTGGATACCTCTCCTCTCCCCAATCCTCATCCACCGATAGTTCCTGGAAAGCCTTCACGATGATGCCCCATCCTCACCCCCCTCACGATGCTACCCGTCGCTTCCATCGAATGAGGCAACCCGATCGCCTTCTTGGTAACATCTCACCTCTCAAGCATGTCCAAGTAAAATTCATTCTTGAACTTTGATAGTCTCATTCTTCCACCAAAATCCTTCCTGCTCATGATTCTAGGTATGTTCACATCCCCCACTCATCCTTTATTTTCTGTAGCATTGTGCATCATTTTGAGGTAGTGATAATTATTCATATATCCCCCCATTTTTTTTAGTTTGATTTGAATCTTACTTCCAGGAATGGGATTCTTATTCTCTATTATTTTTTTCATCTGTGCAACTAGCATATTTTAGTTTTCCTTTAGGTGGATGGAAGGATTAACTAATGTAGTGTTTTTACATGTTTTACCAGTTTATTATTATTTCTAAGTGATGATTCTTTCTCTGAATTTTAAGGTTTTATTATGTTCATGTTGTGAATGTTGTGAAATAGTTAAACCCTATGGTTGATTTAGAGTCCTTATGGACAGGTATATAGACAATCCATATTTTGGGCATTATGTATGGATTCTTGTTGAGGTTGATATGGCTTACACCCTTGTTAAAGAAGTGGTTCTAACCACCAGAGATGAGGATATTAATCTTGATATTTTTCTTGAGAGAAAGCTATAATTCTAGGAAAATTTTCATTTTTTGGGCATATGGCCTCTGACTGTAATAGAAACAAACTATTTAATCATTGAAAGATTAGGGTAAATGACGATGCCAGCAGTAGGAGAAAGAATGATAAGGTTTTGGTCCCACCCTCTGGTCATGAAACATCTATAGAGGCCCCTTATCATGGGTGTGGATACAAGGGTGATCCTATCCTGGATGTTTCTAAGATAAATAATGTGAGAATTCCTCTAATTATTTTATTATTTTCCATACTGTTGATGAGTCCGGTCATATCCATGATACTACTGATACTATTGTCATGGTCTCTAGTCAAGGTGTTTTTTCCACTGAGTAGCTCACTACTTCATATCTTATGTAGGGTATCATTCTAGAACCCAAACATGCCACTACTTCAGAACTTGTGAAGTATTCTGATGAGATGGAACCTGAGCTGGCCAATGCTTCAGTACTAGTTAAGGATATCATTGTTATGGAACCCAATCAGGTCACCGTTTCACTACCAGTGAAGGTACCAATGAAATGGAAATAGAGAAGGACAATATTTTAGTACCAAATAAGGATTTAAATGTTATGAAGCTTGAGAAGGTCATTTTTTACCACCAGTGAAGGCTTCATGTGTTGTTTATGATGAGGAACTAACAACTACTTTACTTACAGAGCAAGATGATTATTCTTTTCCTAATCTGGATTTTGAGCAGGATCTTATCTAGAGAATTGCCTTAGTTTCTGGTTCCTTTGGAGTTAATGAATTCTCTACTGAGTAGGCTAATTATCTTACAGGATTGCAAGGAGATGGTTATTAGCACACTAGTGATTTATCAATAGTTCCTTCATCCAATATTTCAAGGAGGAAACTACTTGGAAGCCTTTTTTTGACCCCTATTTAATCGGCTAACTGGTTCAATTCCCTTAGTACCGAATCCTCTACGGGAGATGACAAGGAGTTTTACCCATCCGAACAGGACCTGTGTAACCTCTCATCTACTGATGCAATAGATGATATGGGTGAAGATGTTTTTGAAACTATTGGTTTTGATAAAGGAAGGACACAATGTTATGATAGGCATAATACTAGGCTATGGTCTGCTATGTAATGAAGGTCATCTATTGGAACTTCCAAGGTCTTGGGAACTCTCCCATGGTTAAAACCCTTAGGCACATTATTGTGAACAAAAGACCTATACTGATCAGTCTTACCAAGCCAAGATTGAGGTTTGATAATTGGATGGAATTAAAATGTAAATCTTTTGGTTACTCATTTTTTTTCTAATTATCAATTTGATGCCGCCACATAGTCCTTGTTGGTTCTTAATAATGATATTGTCACTATCAATTCCTTCCATAATGATCATCAGTCAGTGACCATCTCCTATTTCATTGGTAACACTACTATTTCTATGACTTTTGTCTATGCCTTCAATTTATATAAAAGACGAAGATATCTTTGAATAAATATGGCATCTATCTCAAAGAATATTTCTAGGATTTGGATTTTTCTTGGTTAAATTAATGCTATTTTGAGGTCTGATTAAAAAAATAGTAGTAATTTCTAAAAAATCTCAGCTAGTGAATATTTTTCTTGTATTGATAAATGTGTCTTGGCCAAAGTTTCCATATCTGGAGTTGATTAAACATGGAGTCGATATACTTAAAAGGGGAGGCTAGAAAGTAGATTGGATAGGTGATTTGTGTAATTGGATGAAAGGAATAGTGTAGTTGGGATATCTGGACTCACCCTTTCAAGATTGCATTTTGATCATAGTCCTCTATTAACTTAATTCTGTATTAATAGATCAAGGTCAACCCCACTTCCTTTCAAGCTTAACAATTCTTGGATTGTTGTACCAGGTTCTAGATAATTTTTTTTGGATTCCTGTAAGATTGATTTTGTGGGAATTCCTCTACATATTCTAACTTGCAATATAAATATTCTAAAGGACAAACTGAAAGAATAGATTAAAGCATCCTTTTTTATTCTTTGTAGTGACATGAAGGAGGGTTAATCTCATCTGATTATTTTCCAAAAAAAAAAAAAATGCCTCGGGATGTGCCCTCTCAGGAGGAGATAAAATCCACATCCAAAATTGATATTACCCTGACTTTAAAAGAGAACCTTTCTCATAATAAATTTAATATTAGTTGGATGAAGGAGGGGGATCTAAATTCACTTTTCTTTCATAACATACATAGGGAGAAAAATGTGAGGAGTCTCACTTCTCTATAAATTAATATTAATATGTTTAGTTCTAAGAATGAAATGACAAATTCCATGACTTTTTATTTTGAAGAGATTTACTCAGATAATGGAGAAGAAAAAATTGAAAAACTGATAAAATGAAATGAACCAAGAATTGATGATATTTAGAATAGAAGGATAGTTGAGGTCCCTAGTTAAAAAGAAGATTCATGCATCTCTCTTATAATTAAATATGGATGGTGTTGCTGGACCAGATGTCTTGAAAAAACTTTTTTCATGTTTTAATGGTACATTCTTCATCTTGAGGTAATAAATGCTGTGAGGGAATTTTTTATTCTTTAATCAATGCATTTTTGGGTGAACTTCAACATCATTGTATTAATCCCAAAGAAAGATAATTCTCTGTATATAAAGGATTTAGGACTATTTCTATTGGGTTTTTTTATACCAAAGGTCATTAGAAAAATCATGACGCACATGATGGGTGAGATAGATAAGGGTTTTATTTTGACAAGTCAGGTTGGGTTTTTACCTGGGAGGAACATTAAGAATTTCCTCTACAATGCTTCTAAATGTGTAAATATCATGAAGAGGAAGAGAAAGGATGGTAACATGTCCTTGAAGATTGGTATATCAAAATATTTTTATACAATAAAATGGAGTTTCATTTTTTCTATTCTTAAAATGAAAGTATTTTCACAGAGGTTCATTGATTTTATTTATTCTAACCTGCGCAGTTCCAGGATCTCTATTCTGGTTAATGTGTCCCCAAGGGGTTTATTCTAGTGTTAAATAGGAGTTAGAAAGGAGATCCTTTATTTCGGATTTTATTTCCTATATCTGAGGATTATCTTAGTTTTTATCTTATTGATCTTGTTAATATTGGGCTTTATCAGCAGTTGGGGTTTGGGAAGGATTTCTTTGCACCATCACATTTGTTTTATGCTGATTATATTTTTCTCTTTATTAGTTATTTTTATCATTTTATTCTATGTCATTCATATATACTTCTTCTTATTTTTGATTTAGTTATTTTATAGTGATATGATACTATTTTTATAAGGTTATAGACTCTCTATTGTACCATAATTATACACTCACTATTGGTCGGATGCCTCTGACATATGTGGTGGCACTCTTTTAGCCATGTAACTAACTATCTTGGGGATCTATTTAGTAGATCTTGGTTTGGGAATTTACAAAGTGGTATAAGAGGTTTCTTTTTATATTATCGTGCAATTTTTTATATTAGATATGATTCTAAGAATGTGTCAGTTCAGGGTAAATAATCATGTCTGGGAGTGTTCAACCCATGCAAGGGGAAAAGACTAAGTGTTCAGGGATGAGAATATGGTATTATTGATAGTTATTAAAATTGAATATGATTTCACCTTTAGTGATTGATTTAAATTATTATACATATAGATTTATGATATTAGGGTATTTTATCCCCGAGTTTCATGGAATGAACATGCTGTTTCAGTCATCATTCTAAGAACATAGAGATTCAAATGACTTGAATATGACATAATATGTGGGTTTAATACCATGATTTTATGTTATATGTGATATTTTCCTTAGGTGATTTTATTAATTTATTCATGATTATTTATCATTATCTACCCATATACCTTGATTTTGTGGTTTCCTATTTATAAATCAATATTATTTTCTAACATGTGATATCATTTCTTAGCAATCCACTGGTGCATCAATTTTTGGCTCCCTTTTACGAGAGATACAAATTTTTGTCAAATTTTATAAGTACTTTTGTGTTAGGGTTTCCTGATTTTTTATTGAAATAGTTTTTAAAGTGGTTTTGTTCTTGAAATTTACACACTAGTGTTTTTTCAGAAATAGAACACACCAGTTGTTTTTCAAACTACTTATCATAAGGGGAAAGTATTTCAAGGCTCTGTTTTACTGAACTGCTTATAAAATTTATCACCTGTGAGAAATGATTTGGTATACAAGTTTATTTATTACCTATTTAAGTTGTCTTTTAGTGAATTTTAGTGGAAGTGTTTTTCTTTGACAAAACAAATGCCACCTATTTTTAAACTGCTCAAATGCTGTTAAATGAACTTGAAGGATTTGCTTGACATCACTTATTTTGAAATGATTAAGATTACTACCTCTATATAAGAGTATGTTTTATGGTATTTATTGAAAATTGTTTGTAACACAAAGTGTTTTTTTGTAAGCATATACAGATTGCATATTTATTGAAAATTGTTTGTAACACCAAGTGTTTTGATACGCTATTCATCATAGTTTTTGTGTTTGTCCCAATTTAAAACAAACACATGTGATCATGTATTAGAGGGGGCCTATCCAAGAGGGGGAAATGTGTAGGGAGGGGGTGGGGGCAGTGTGAAGGGAGCATGGGGTGTGGGGGTGCAGGGGGAAGGGGCAGGGTGTGTAGGGGGAGGGGGGCTGTCCAGGGGGGCTGTCTAGGAGGGGGGTGGGAGGTAGGGGGAGGGTAGTGTGAAGGGAACATGGGGTGTGGGGGTGCAGGAGGAGGAGGAAAGGGGGTGCAGGGGGAGGGGGCTGTCTAGGAGGGGGGTGTCCGGGGTGGGGGTTGGGGGGGCAGTGTGCAGGGGGAGGGGGTAGGGGGTGTGGGGGTGTAGGGAGGGTGTCCAGGGGGGGCAGTGTGTAGGGAAGGGGGAAGGGGGTGCAGGGAGAGGGGGGATGTCCTAGGGGGGGAGGTGGGGGAGCAGGGGGTGTGGGGGTCTAGGGGGGAGGGGTGTCTAGGAGGGGGGGGGGGGTAGGCAGTGTGTAGGGAGGGGGGTAGGGGGTGCAAGGGGAGGGGGGCTGTCCAGGAGGGGTGGGGGGGGGGGGTAAAGGGGTCTGGGGGAGAAGTGTGCAGGGGGCAGGGAGGGGGGCAAGGGGTGTGGGGGTGCAGGGGTAGGGGGCTGTCCAGGGGGTCGGGGGGGCTGTCCAGGAGGGAGGGGGTGTCCGGGGGGGGGGGGGTCCAAGAGGGAGGGGGAGGGGTGTCCAGAAGGGGGGGGGGTGGGTTCCCATCATAGAATTCTATAAAAAAACATAATAGGTCATTGTTCAAACATCTAGGTTTTAATGTGGGTGTTGGAGGTACACCAAAATAATATTATGTGGTCATAAAAAGGTGTGAATATTCATGATTTTTTATAATTTGAAACATTCATGAATTACCTTAACCATAATATTTGTTAAATTTTTTTTATTGACATGTTATTGATGGTTACCTGTTATCTTATGAAACAATACATATAATGTTAAGTCATTTTCTTTATTATTTATTTAATTTATGTTTATATGCCTCAGAATGGATAAATATTGGATGTTCAATATTGATCGGATCACTGATGAATTTCAGAAGGAGTTATGACATTTCTTGGACTTTACATTCACTAATTATTCAGATGGTGGATTGATTCGATGCCCATGTTTTGATTGTTTTGGAAGACCGTGGTTAAATCGCAAGGAAGTGAGTTATCATATCACTAAACAAGGTTTCCAAAAAAATTATCTTGTGTGGTATCACAATGGATAAAAATCACAAGTGGTGAATGACATCGATTCAGCGGAAAGGATTGGTATGAAAAATATGATTTCCGATCATTTTCCTTTTGTTTCTAAAGCCAACACCTCATGTATACCAGTGCAAGAGGAAATGAATACCGGAACACAATTTTCTTCTATTAATCAGGATGATGACGTTGAGAGTGTTAGAAAGCTGATGGAAGATGAAAATACTCCAGTATATCAGGCATGTGGAAAAATGAGAAAACTTTAGTTTTTAATGCGATTATATCATGGAAAAGAAATGTATGGATTTAGTAATACTGCGGTCGACTATCTCCTTACATTTACTAAGGATTTACTGCCTGATGATGCATGTATTCCAGAAAATAATTACATGGCATCAAATTTAGTTGAAAATTTTGTATTTTCATCTATTAAGATTCATTCTTGCCCCAAATATTATTGTTTGTTCTGGAAGGAAAATGTAGAGTTAAGTCAGTGAAAACAGTATGGCACATCATGGTGGAAGACTAATAAAGACAAAATGCAATATCGCATACTAGATAAAGTGATGTGGCACTTTCCTTTAATTCCCAGGATTCAAAAACTTTTTATGTCAGAACAAATGGAAAAGAATATGAGATGACATGAAGATGAAATAAATAAAGATAATGATGAAATAGTGCATCCTAAATACGGGTTGGCTTGGAATAAATTTGATAGGTTACATCCTGATTTTGCAGCTAACCCACAAAATGTTAGATTGGGATTATCCTGTGATGGTTTCAACCCATTTCACCAAATACATACTGCACACAGTACTTGGCCTGTTTTCATTCACATTTATAACTTTCCTTCATGAATGTGTATAAAGAAGATGTTTACTATCATGAGTATATTGATATCTAGACCCAGTGATCCTAGAAATGATATTGATATATACATTCAGCTAGTAATAGAGGAGTTAAAGGAGCTTTGGATAGTTGGTGCACAGGCGTACAATGCATTTAGGAAAGAGTACTTTATGTTTCGTGCAACTTTATTATGGATGATAAATGATTTCCTTTCCAACAGAATGATGTCTAGTTGGAGTACTAAAGGGAAATTATCCTACCCTATTTGTATGAAAAATACATGTTTCCGAATATTAATTTTTTTAAAAACTTTCAGCTTCATAAGGCATCGACGATTTCTACTGATGGATCATCCATACAGAAAAAATCAAAGACAGTTCGATAATGCCGTCAAGATAGATGAGACACCTCAATGAATGTTAGGGAATAATATTGTTAAAGAACTTTATGATTTGAATTATGTTCTTGGAAAAATTCAATCAAATATCATAAAGCAAAAACATGTTAATTCGAATTCCAATAACAATTGGAGAAAGAAAAGCATATTATTTGAGTTGCCATATTGGTCATAAAATTTATTGCGTCATTGTTTGGATGTAATAAATATCGAGAAAAACATTTGTGAGATGTTACTTGCTACTATTTTAAATTTCAATGGAAAAACAAAAGACGATTTGTGGTCTCGTCGTGATTTGATGGATTGGGGTATAAGAGTAAAACTTCATCCTGAGTTAATTGGTCAAAATAAGTGGAAAGTCCTTATTTCCTGTTATTCAATGAAAAATGTGGAGAAGAAAAAATTTCTTCAGGTCTTGGAAAGTTTAAAGGTTCCAAATGGTTATTCATGTAATATTTCAAAAAGGGTGAATACACAAGATGTGAAACTAAAATCTCTTAAAACCCATGATTACCATATCTTGTTACATGAGTTGATTCCTATTGCCATTTGAAATTTTCTTTCACATAATTTTAGAGTTGCTGTGATTAAGTTATGTCATTTTTATCGAGACCTTTGTTCCAAAAGACTGAGCAAGAAGTTTTGTTCAAAAATTGCAGAGAGATGCACATATTATTCTTTGCGACTTGGAGAAAATTTTTCCACCATCATTTTTCACATGTATGTTACACCTGACTGTGCATCTTCCAATAAAATTTCTTTTTGGTGGTCCTGTTTCGAGTCGGTGGATGTATCCTATAGAAAGAATGATGTTTACATTGAAATCTTATGTGAGAAATAAATATCACCCTGAAGGCTCTATTGTGAAATGTTATTTAGCACAAGAATTCATGGATTTATATTCATCGTACTTGTCTAATGTCACCACGAGGTCTAATCGACTTATGAGAACTGAAGATGAGCAATATGATCCCATTGAGCTTTCATTTCCTTCACTTCCCCAAACAGGGGGGATATCTGGATCATACTCGTTGTGTACTTTAAGCAGGGAAGAGTGGGAAATGGCTCATCGTATAGTATTATTCAACTGTGGTGTGCTTGATGATTATATCAAGTAAGTAAACTAATAAATATTCATTTTTTTCATTGTGTTATTTCTTCATATCTTTTGACATTTTTAAGCTTTATTATTTGTAGAGAACATTTAGAAATTATAAAAAAGAGACATCGTTCTCTATCTATTAAGAGGAAGGAACTGTTGCACAACAAATAATTTTCTACTTGGTTAAAGTCAAAGGTAAATTTTTTTCCTTCCCATAACATAATCACATGTATCTGTTTAATATTCAATGTTGGTATCTTTTAGGTTTTAACTCTACCAATGAATGAAGTATCAGATGAAGTAAGAGCGTTATCCTTTGGCCCAAAGGATGTGGTATGTGATTGTAAAGCAATGGTTGCCAATGGATTTAAATTTGTTATAAATAGATGTGCAAAAAAAATGGCAACACAGTATGACGATGTAACGATAAGCACCACAACATATTGTTATGCGAGTGCATCAGATAGACAACCTCAGTCATAAAATATATCATATTATGGTGTTATTGAAAGAATCATTTTATTAGATTACTGTGCACATGGTCTTGTTGCAATGATGAAATTTAAGTGGTTTGATTCAATGAAATGACAAGGAATTAATATTGATAACTGTGGATTTAGAGTGATTGATATGAATTTCCAACTTTACACCGATGAACCTTATATTCTTACGTCACAGGCTAGACAGGTGTTTTATGTAACTGAACCGTTATAATAAAAATTTGGTGTTATTATTGATGTCATTCCTAGACATATTTTTGACGAAGACATGGATGAAAATGATGTTGTGGATGAAACTATTGATATTTATTCAAATGTTTCATTTGATGAAATATATGACTCAATTTCTAGAACAAATTGTGAACTAGAAATTGTCATAGACCATACAGAACGTTGATACATTTGTAAGTATTTACCTGACATTATCTTAATATTATATGTGTTTTTTGAAACTTCCATACATGATATCAAATTAACTAGTATATTTTATCAATATAAATATCACATTGAAAATTTATCTCATTGTTTTATGATAAAATTATATTATTTAACATTTTTCATTATTTCTATTTATTTGAGAATATTATTTTAAATTTCCAGGTCAAAATGTCTGAATATGATGAAATTAGAAGAAATAGTATAATAAGAAGAAATTAACAACATATGTCTCATCTTGACAACATTTTAAGTACAATTTATGTTTGAATATTATGGTATTTCATATTATTTATCTTGTTATAGTTCATTTAATTTTATCATCTATGTTATTTTAGTCTACTTCGTCGAGGAGACAGTTGGATTATACTATTGAGGCTAATAGTATGGAGGGGGGTATTGATTCTATAGTTCAACCTAATAATATGCCTCTTGAGTCACCAGAAAGTCATCCTACCATTATGCCACCTCTATATTATCCATACCCACATTTTCCATATCCCTTTCTGCCTGCACCCACATCGAATGGTAGTTCTCAGACTCCTATCCCTTCTTATTTTCCATTCCCACCATCCACTGTACAGGGTATTGCACCCCCATATATCCCACCTCCATATCCATATTCATATCAACCCTCATCTGTACAGGGTTATCCATCTACTGTACAGAGTACTCCTACTGTAGATATCCCACCTACCATAGAGACTACTCCCCCTCTAGACGCTTCACTTCAGGGGTTAGTAGATCCCCCATCTATTGGTATGTGTTTAAACATTACTATTAGTGATTAATAATAAATTCATATATATTATTATCCTTTTTTACTTTTTTTCATGATTAGCTTCAGTCTCCACCAGACGACGAGGCCACACAAAAATGCAAGAGGTTTGGCATAGACACACACAAATCATGGTTGAATACAATTAGGACAAAGCTAAATTAAAAAAAATGGTACGAAATGTAAAAGATTTATGGGAACACTTTCTAGAAACAACAATATCATTCCGTTTCAACCAATAAGTTGGAGGGAAGTTGGAGAAAAAATAAAGGACAATGCCTGGGCAGAGATCTAGGTAAGTAATGTTAATCACCTTATATATATATATATATATTAATTTATAATATTTTCTTAACAAATATTTTGTCCATTATAGCTCCAATATAATTTTCCTGATGGAAAAAAATTCCAAGGATGCAAGGTTAATGGATTTAGGTGAAATGTGGCAAGCGTAAAAGTATGAATTATATCTTGGTTGGAAAAATAGAGTTGGCACAAAGCTTGAATAAGTACCAGTGATTCATGATTGCCCAATATCACAATACAAAGAGATGATATACTATCAGAAGAGTCAATAGTTTAAGTTATTTGTTAAATTTATATATATATTCATTTATTTATTTGGAAACTAGTTTTATTTATGTTAATGAAATTATATAATTATTTTTTTATAGGATAAATCAGACAGAAATAAAATAAATAAGAGTGGAATGAAACATGTTTATACTCGTGGACACACTTCACTCCTAGATCTTGAGAAAACATAGGTAATTTAATATTTATAATATTTAGCTTCATTTAGTGTAATTTTTTTGACTTCAAATTTTTTTTTTCTAGAAACAAAAATTGAATATCGAGGGTTGCATTCCTCGCTCTACTTTGTTTTGTATAAGCAGAAAAAATAAAGATGGTATTGTGCCAAATAATGACACTGAGAAGGCATTTGTAAGTATATTTCAATTTATTTTATTTTTACTGAATTTAATTTCTTATATTATTTTATCATTTTAATTTATGTTATATACCAATCAATAGAATGATTTGGAGACATTGGAATAAAAAGAGCTTGACAATTTGGGCCCGAATGATCATCTACATTAGGTATTAGGAGATGAACATTAGGGCAAAGTGCATTGTCGACCTGTGAAGAAGATTGTACCATCTCGATACTGGTCTACTGACAACGTTTCTTCGAGTACCAGTTCTAGTTTGGTCACAGTGGAACAAATGAATTTTGGAATCAAAGAAGAAACTCAAAAAGTAGAAAAGGTGATATTTGAAAATATGAAAAAGTTATGTCTGCCATTTCTTCTACACTTTCACCAGAAGAAGCTGTAGTGGTTGATGCATGTTTGATGTTGATGAGTTCTGATGGTGGAGCCAAAGCTGTAGCTGGAGCCGGAGCTGTAACCAGAGCTGGAGCTAGAGCTGGAGCTGTAGCCGGAGCCGGTCCCAGTGTCGGTGCCGGTACCAATGCTGATGTCGATGATGATATTGGTGGCATGAGAGGTGCTAATGGTGTTTCTGTAGGAGGCATGGATGAGGTTTATCATGAATCTGATGATACTAATATTGAGACTCACTATTGATGTGAATTGTATTTTTGGATTGTTAATATGTGTAATTTTATTATGCAATGAGGTTTTATTATTTTAATACTGAATTGTATTGCAGTGTTTCTGACTGTTTCTACATATTGTTTATGTAGTAGTTAAGTTTTATTATTATTATATTGAATTGTATCCTCCTCTGATGTGACCATCGTACCTCCTTGATGATGCTGCTCTAAGGCATCCCCTCTATCTCCTCCGGCACACCTCTAACAGTCCGTAGTCCAATTTTCAATTTTTTTCTTGAGGCAACCCCTCTATTAGTTTCACTGATCATATTGCGAGTTTGATGAATTGTATTGGTGTGTAGGATATTAATGCATGCTATTCATAGAACCAACAAGAAAACATAGCTGATGCAATTGATTTTCTCCCACGACTTACAATCAGGATTGACGTGAATTTAAAATTCATGAGGTAATGGTTATTTTAGACCATATTTTGCGAGAAATTAGTAACCATTTGTTGTTTTTTTATTGGTGTTTCATGGAAATCCTATGATAAATTGTTTTTTTGGGTTCTAAATACTCAATTCCATTACAAGGGGGAAGGGGGGGGGGGGTGTGCAAGGGGGCAATGGGGGTAGGGGTGTAGGGGTGGGGTGTACAGGGGTGTGTGCAAGGGGGCAGGGGGGAGGGAGAGGGGGTGATGTCCAGGGGGTGGGAGGGGGGGGGGGTGTGAAAGGGGGCATTGGGGGTTGGGGGTGGGGTGTTCAAGGGGGCAGGGGCTGTACATGCACCATTGGTATTGAAAGTGATTTCACATATGTTAATATTTTAAGTGCATTTTAATAATTCTCATTGTTTCCTTTCATTCTCACATGCATGCACTTGCATCTATTTGTGCTTTCAACTTTTTCTGGGTTCTATATGGCCAAGTTTCGGCTGAATCAATGATTGGGGTGAGAGAGTCCAATAAATGTGCAAAAATTGTCAAGGTTTAAAATCATCTAGGTTTCCATTTGTTTATGCTTATTGAATTTGCAACTTGTATACTGAATACTTTTAGTCTTGTTTTTCACCTGTTCTTTTAAGGTATTTGAGGATTCCTATAAGTCACAATTAAGCATCATAATCCTTGATGAAATTGAGAGGTAATTATAATCAATTTAAACGCAATACTACTTTTGGTCCTTTCATTTGATAACCACTGTGCTGTTCTTTTTAGTACAGGATTTTGGAGTACATTGCCATTGGACCTTATTTTTCCAATATTATTTCTCAAACACTGATAGTCCTTTTGAAACAGATTCCTCCCAGGCATTATTCTCATCAATTTTATTAGTATAACTCATTCTGAATATATCTTTATGAGGTTTTATTTGTCTCAATGTCTTCACAAGAACCAGATTTCTTTTGTGTATTCTTTCACATGACAGGCTGTGTCTGTGGATAGGGATGCATGCTATGCAGAGAACCAGAAACAAAACATAGCCCATGCTTATGCATGTGAGCATATATATAAGGATCCTCTTGTTCATGGCTTGACACCTTTGAGGTAGAGTCCCTCTCCCAGCCTCTTTAATTCAAGAATTTTTTAAATTACATTTAGATTCCTTCTTGATTCCTGCTTTTTTATATTAAATTGAAATTCTTGATCAAGTGTTAGTTAAAATAATTGTTTCATTTTATAAATAAGTCAGGGTTTTGTAATAAAACCCCTCCAATGGAGGTGCGCTGTCTGTGAAAAATCACAGTGGTAGTTTATGATTATATTTCTTGTTTGACATTATTGCATTTATGTTTTCCATTTTAATCCTTACTCATCTCATTTTAGACACCACAGACATCTCCAATTTTTTTTTTGACTCACATGGGGGTTTGCAGGCTAGGGGGGCTGGTGCAAGCTAGGGGGTGGTGCAGGGGGGGCTGGTGCAGGCTAGGGGGCTGGGGGGGGGTGCAGGGGGGATGTGCAGGATAGGGGGCTGGGTGGAGGGGGGCAGGGGGTAGGGGGTAGGGGGCAGGGTGGAGGGGGGTAGGGGTAGGGTGGAGGGGGGCAGGGTGGAGGGGGGCAGGGTGGAGGGGGGAAGGGGGTAGGGGCAGGGGGTTGGGGGCAGGGGGTTGGGGGCAGGGGGCAGGGGGCAGGTCTGCAGGGTTGGGGGGCAGGGGGCAGGGGGTAGGGGGGAGGTCTGCAGGGCAGGGGGCAGGGGGAGGGTGGAGGGGGGTAGGGGGCAGGGGGCTGGGGGGAGGTCTATAGATCATGGGGGTAGGGGCAGGGGGCAGGGGGAAGGGTATGGATCTATTTTTTGTTATGATATATTCTATTTGATTAGAAATTATGTCCTCTAGCAAACTTTTATTATCAAGTGGGATAAAAAATTGTATCGAACAAAACCAAATTAAGATGAAACTCGATCCAAACTAATTATATACCATTAACATGAAGAATAATTGTTAATTAATAGGAATGCACTATTTGATAGTATCATTTTGAAACATGGATCTATTTCCCCCTTGCTTGCAGGAACATGATTTGACCCATGGGGAATTGTGGTTCTTATATGTTGGGAAATAACGTGTATAGTCACATGTGACATGTATTTTTTAGTTTAGTTTTTATTTTATTTTCTTTATCGCATTGGCCACTTAGGTCTTTTAATTCTTTCTATGGAAAAAGGGTAATTATATTCTGCAAAGGGGGAAAAATGGGGTTCAGATTGATTCAGTATACCGACTTTGATCTGAGTTAATATTATATGGTTACTACTTGTATCTCACCTCATTTATTTGAATATTTCAGTGTTTTTGACTCCATATTATGTTTTCAGTAGGGCGTTGGATTATTTTGTGTTGGTTCAGGTGGATTTGGTTCTCCTAATCGAGGTAAGGCTTTAATTCCATTGGTTGGTTTCTCACTGGTTATATAGAATCCTTTATGTGTTTTAATGTTCCTAATATCCTTTTTGTAGTGCGTTGATCCTTGATCGTTGGTTTCGAGTATCCAAGTTAAGGGAAACTCGCCTACATGTTCATATGTAAGAAATTATATGTATGTGGGTTCCCCCGTTACGTGTATAGTCAACCATGGCAGTAATTATGCACGTATGGGGATATGTGTGCCCATGTATATATATATATATAAATGCATATGCATGTGAGTGGAGACTGGTATATGAAAATAAGCATATGTGTAAGGATCCCCTTGCACATTCTCATGGCCATGCGGGTGTGTAGGTGTCCATGCATGTGTGTGAAGGTACATATACCCAGTGGGGGAGCAACAACTTTTAGTTAGAAAGCTCTAAGAGCTGAAGTGGACGGTTTGGTTCCACCTTGAGGTAAGATCCCTCTTCTAGCCTCTTTAATTCAAGAATGCTTTAAATTAAATTTAGCTTCTTTCTTAATTTTGCTTAATTATATTGAATTGCATATCTTGAATAAGTGTTCTTTAATATAATTGTTTCATTTGATAAATAAAGTCATGTTTTTATAAATAAATTCATGTTTTTATAATAAAGCAATGCCATGATTTTATAATAAAACCCCTCCAACGGAGGTGCTCTTTCTTCTAAACCAAAGAGTAGTGATAGTTATTTGTATCATGTTTAGATTTGGTTTGAGTATTTCATATGCCTCTTGCTAGTGTTTGTTTTGTGGCTTGTTAGTTTTTGTTCTATTTGAATAATATAAATTGGATTATCATACTCGTTTAACTCAAATGACATTGCCCGAGTAGGCATATGCCTTGACCATGAAAATTTCCTTTTCACTCTTTGAAAAATATAAATAAAATTTCCATATTTAGGAAAAGTGAATGAATTTGTAAATGGTTTGTGTAGGGTGTATGATTCTTTTCCGTCGTTTTTCCCTTTAGACATTGCGTCATTATGCCTCTCGCTACAACCTTCTCTGGAGATCCATTGTTATAGCATATTTAATAGTTGATCTGTTCTATCATCTGCCAGTGGGGCGACAGTCGGAATGTTTCCCCACCTCCTCCCACTCCCTTTTCTCCTGGATGGAAGATGCTACCCTGCGGATGTCGCTAGACTGGTCCAAAATACTGCGGTCACGCCGCGGTCACGCCATGGTCATGCTGCTGTAATGCTGTGATTTGGCCCTACTCCAGGATGACACCCTACAATGGTTTTCAGTGATAGTATTCTATGAGTCTTGTGATCAATGTTGAGACTGACTAATCACAATTTTTGCCGGTGGGGTGACGACTGGAATGTTGCCCCACCTCATCCCGCTCCCTTCGCTCCTGGATGGAAGATACTGCCCCGCGGATGTCACTGGACCAGACCAACACACCACGGTCACGCCGTGATTTGGACCTGATCCAGGACGACACCCCGCGACAGTTCACAATGATAGTATTCAATGAGTCTTATGATCAATGTTAAGACTGACTAATCACAATTTCTAACGGCGGGGCGACGACTGGAATGTTTCGCTACCTCCTCCCGCTCCCTTCGCTCCTGGACAGAAGATGCTGTCCCGCAGATGTTGCTGGACCAGGCCAAAACGCCATGGTCATGCCGCGGTCACGCCGCGGTAATGCTGTGATTTGACACTACTTCAGGATGACACCCCGTGGTGGTTCGCAGTGATAGTGTTCCATGAGTCTTGTGATCAATGTTGAGACTGACTAATCACAATTTTTTCCAGTGGAGTGATGACCAGAATGTTGCCCTGCCTCCTCCCGCTCCCTTCGCTCCTAGCCAGAAGATGTCGCCCCGCAGATGTTGCTGGACCAGGCCAACACGCTGCGGTCACACCGCGGTAATGCCGTGATTTGGCCCTGCTCCAGCCACATCCATCCCACACCATCCCCCTTCCACCTTCATTTTAGTCTGCTGTCACCAGCATTCCATCCCCCAACAGCCCCCCTACCACCTTTGAATCAGCCTGCACCATCCCCCCATCACCTACAACCATCCCCCGTCCACCAGCATTCCAGACCCCTTCCACCTGCATTCGATCCTGCACCAGCCCCCATCCACCTGCAATCTAGCCCACACCAACCACCACACCAGCCACTACACTAGCCACCACCCCCAACCTCCTACAAAACACTCATGCCAGCCCTCTTCCACCTATAAAATAGCCCCAACCACCAGTTCCAGACCTCACCAGCCCCCGACCTCCTACATCCCAGCCCGCACCAGCCCCTTCCACATGCCCAACAACCCCCATCCACCATAAATACAGCCCCATGCCACCTATTCTACCCCGCACCAGCCCCTTGCCATCCTCCTGTCGCCTACCTTCCCGCTCGCACCAGCCACTCCAGCCCGCACCAGCCACCACACTAGCCCCCAGCCTCCTGCATTTTTGGATGCATGAGAAAAACTCCATGCAATTCACAAAATGGAAAGGTGAAAGTGGATACCCTTGCCTGAGCCCTCTTTTCCCCAAAAAGTATCCATGTAAACTGCCATTAATGTTCACTAAGAACATTGGGGTAGAGACACATATTTTAACCCAATACGAGAACCTAGCCGAAAATACGAGAAAATCCAAAGAATCCTATAAGAAGTCCCACTTTATAAAATCAAAATCCTTGAATAAATCGATCTTGAAGGCACACCTAGGAACCCCAGAATCAAGGTGGTAGCCCCACAATATTTCCTCGGTAACAAGAATCTTAAGATGAATTGATTTTGGTACTGAAGGTTGAGGATATTTTTATCCAGATTTATATTTATGAGTCTCATAAGGTTATTTTTGTAACCATCCTACTAGAGGGCCTGAGTTATAAGTGGTGAAAGTCTATTATTCAGACTAATCCAGACAAAGACTATTCTTGGAAAAGTTTCAAGGCATTGTTCATTTATCATTATTTCATAATGAAGTGAAGGTACTAATGGATATAGAATTTTCTAGGAGGGGTTGTCCAGGTGGGGTGTCCAAGGGCTATCTGGGGGGGGGGTCTGTAGGGCAAGGGGGAGGGTGCATGTGGGGTTTCTAGGAGGGGCTGTCTAGGGGGGGTGTCTAAGGGCTGTCTGGGGGGGGGGGTTTGCAGGGCAGGGTGCAAGTGGGGTGTCCAAGGGCTACCCGGGGAGGGGGGGGGGGTCTGAAGGGCAGGGGGAGGGTGTAGGTGGGGTGTCTAGGGCTTTCCAGGGGGGTGTCCAAGGGCTGTCTGGGGGGTGGGTCTGTAGGGCAGGGTGCATGTGGGGTGTTTAGGGGGGCTGTCCAGGGGGGGTGTCCAAGGGCTGTCCGAGGGGCTGATTTGAAGAGTTAAATCCATGAGAAATGGGACCTAACCTCATAGAAATAATTTTTCTAATGATTTTTGGAAAGGTATTCCCAAAAGTAATTGGTCTGAAATCCTTTACATCCACATCATTTTCCTTCTTTGGGATCAGGGCAATAAAATTAGAGTTGATTCCATAGGGAATTGAGGCATGGTTAAATAACTCCCTCATAGTGTTAAGGAGATCATCACGAATTATGTCCCAGTAGAACATAAAGAATTAATTTTTGAACCCATAAAAACTAGGAACACTCTCAAGATTTAGAGAAAAAAGGTAACTGTTAACCTCCTTATAATCATGGGATGCAATAAGGGAGATTGTTGGATTGGTGTAGCCCGATCCGGTTGGGCCGAATGCTTGTGGCCTGCAACTGTCGCAGGTCAAGCTCTGCAGTGAGCTCATTGGGGGTTATAGGGGGCAAAAAACCCCTGCTCCAAGGGCCAAAGGCCCCCATTCCAAATTTTTGGAAACTGCAGCAACTTTGACCACTGTAGCAGTGCGGAATTTGGAGTCCACTTTACTGTTGCACTTTTGACTTCCAGCTGGAAGCCACTAGAGTATCAGATACATATAGGAAAGGATTCATAAGATTGAAAAAGTCTATAATAATATTTTCCCATCTCTCCATACTACTAAAGAAATCTTCTCCTCCATGAATATATTGAGTAGAGTTGTTATCACTTTCAACTGGTCAACCTATTCCTTGAAAACCCATTCTATAGAATCTGCCTCAATTAATCATGATGAGATGAATACACATCACCTATAACTACATGGAGATACTATTTGACTATAGACTAGATCGAATCAGCATCAACTAAAGCCAAGGGAGGTGGATTACTAGATGCAGATGCAACAATAAGAGGTTCCTGATAACTCAAAATTCCATTGAAATCTAAAAGAAGTCTTTCTATGAAATATTATAAATATACTATGGATAAAAAATCTGAAGGCACTGGGGAAACAAATCTCTCAACACTAGGTAAAACAACCTCTACAAGTTATTATTTGGTAGGTACATCTAAGGGAAAAGTCTGAAGCTCACTTGCTTGGTCAATCTGCTTAACTAAGGATCCCTTAGGATATGTGCAAGGGATGTGTAGGGGGCTGCTATCTAGCAGGGGGGGCTTTCCAGGGGGGTCTAGCAGGGGGTATTCTATCCAAGGGGGTCCAACAGGGGGGGATGTCTAGGGGGTCCAGTGGGGGGGGGGGGGGTGTCCAGGGGGGTGGGACCTGTCCAGGAGGGGGGTCCAGCAGGGGGGTGGGGGGCTGCTGTCCAGGGGGGTCCAGCAAGGGGTGTGTGTTCAAGGGGGTGAAAGGGGTGCAAGGGATGTGTGTGTGTGTGCGTGTGTGTGTGTGGGGGGGGGGGGTGGCTGCTGTATAGGGGGTACAAGGGGGGTGTCCAGCATGGGTGAAAGGGGGGGGGGGTGTCCAGTAGGGGTGGTGCAAGGGGGTCCAACAGGGGGGGGCTGCTGTCCAGGGGGTCCAGCAAGGGGGGTTGCTATCCAGGGGGTCTAGCAGGGGGGGCTGCTTTCCAGGGGGGTCCAGTAGTGGGGGGGGGGGCTTCTGTCCAGGGGGTCCAGCAGGGGGGCTGCTATCCAGGGGGTTCAGCAGGGGGCTGCTGCTGTCCATGGGGGTCCAGTAGGGGGCTACTGCTGTCCAGGGGGGCTTCTATCCAGGGGGTCCAGCATGGGGGGATGCTGTTCAGGGGGGTCCAGCAGGGGGGGCTGCTGTCCAGGGGGTCCATCAGGGGGGGGTGGGGGGGCTGCTGTCCAAGGGGGTCTGTAGGGGGGGTGGGGGGCTGCTGTCCAAGGGGGTCCAGTAGGGGGCAAGGGGTGTGCAAGGGGGTGAAAAGGGTGAAAGGGATGTGTGTGTGGGGGGGGGGGGGGTAGTTTTTTTATAAAATGGGAAGGGTTTTATCCACGTTTTCAAACTGTGGCTAAAACCAAATAGCCACGGTTCAAAGAACCTTGGCTATAACCTAATTTTCTAGTAGTGGCACGAGCGATAATATCATTATATTGATGGTGAAATCATATGTAATTTGATGGTATATCATATATAAATAAACATTAACATGTTATATTTATTATTTACAACATTTATACTCATTATTATACCCATCCAAATAATTAAGTGTTTGAATAACAAACTACACCACGACGTGGAGACGGTAAGTCGTACATACACACGTATGATGACTTCTTCATTCATATGATGGATAAAATAATAAATATGGTTGTAAAATTTTTATATTAACATAATAGTATATAGAATATACTGGAGTTATTATTTTAGAATGGAAACAACAAAGAAATAGGAAGTGGAAGAAGAAAACAACTTGAAAGAGGTGATGAAATATTTACCTCTTCTTTGGGTTCTTCCTTTTGATTTGATCAAAAGGGCTCCTTAGGTTGGATTTATGACCAAATTAAGGCCTATAAGATTAATAGAGAAAAGTTGGGAGGATATTTGGGTAGGGTTTGGCCAAGCAAAAAGGCTTTGGAGGTGTGAAATTAAGAGAAGGGGAAGTGATCTTTTATAAGAGGGGCGAGGGGCACCTTAGGAAAAGATTAAAATATTATTTTATAATAAAATCATTTTCGGTTTCAAATGGCTCCAAAATGATTTATTTATAGGATAAGGTGGGTATGGTTATAAAAACTACCAACCAATAGGTTTTAGACAGGTTTAGGTTACCATATTAACCTTATCTTTTAGATTTAACTCTTAGTTAAATAGTTTTTCATTTACCATGTCTCTTTGTATTTTTATATTATATGGTTACTAAACTTACTATAAACATCCAAGAGAACCCCAAGTGGTTAATTATTAATATATATAACATTATATAAGTCCTTTTTCTAAACCTTAAATTTTTAGGAATATTATATCCATTAATAATATAATATTTGTTTTAAAAACTCATTTATGTCAATTTTGACACTATTTAGTATTTGATTTTTGTGAAAATCATAACAACATGATTACTTCGAAAAAAATTATTTAATCAACTATAACATGTCATATTAACCTATAAAATTAGCGGAATTCATCAAAAGTCTGAAATTACATTTATTTTGATATTTATAATATCAATTATTTTAATATTTCTTTAATAAGGTAATTATTGTACCATCATTGTGTCATAAATAAATTAAATTATTCAATGTATAAAAATTATAAATAAAATTCCATTATGTATGAAATATTTTTATCTTTCTAATAAATATTTATAGTCAAATTTATCTTATGCATAACCCTATATTAAAAATGGTTTAGTTATTAAACTTTTAATTTAACTATTTTAACTCTTCTTTACATAAAATAATAATTAATGTCCTAATCTAATAAAAGTGGACCAAAGAGGATCATATTTTATTCCTAAGATTGTTTTTGGTCGAATTATACTTATCCAATATAATTAGGACATTTTTTAGGGTAATTATGATATCATTTTTACCCTTTATTACCCTATTTACTTTTAACTGTGGTAAATAAAAGTAAAAAGTTACTATTAACCAAAAATTATTTTCATCTTATTGAACCAAATTTTACTTACTGATATTGTGTCTCTAGGATTGTTGAAATTCAACTCATAGAAGCGATAAAATTAAGTTTTATGCAAATTTGAAAATGCTCATAGGAGGTGGGTAAAAGACGGTAAAAAGCTCAATAAAATTTTTATATATCGAAACTCATTATAAAATGACTCCAATGAATTAAATTGAACTAATATAGGTATTATGTATCTATTTTGACCTAAAATAAATTTAAATAAAATAAATAATTATTTAAATAAAAATTAGGTTTTAAACAATAACTCAGTGTTTTTCATTATTCATCAAAAATTGAAAGTTTTCAAAAAAATAACAAAAATTCACCCTAAGCTAATTTCGATATTCCGAATCAAAAAATGAAGTCCATTTTAAAAGATAAAGTTTATAAAATTTCAAAAAGTGGGTATTACTATTTATAACAGCTATTTTGATTGGTTGTGGTGTGTTTGAACTCGAAGTTGCGTACAACACAGACTATTGTATTATTCAAAGGGAAACGTACCGTGGAAGCTTGGGGTTTTACATTTTTTCTTTATATAGGGTTAAAGGTTTTTACACATTAAGGGGTCCCTACCATGATACTATCCTAGAAAACATTGTCTTATGGGGTGCCCATCCAAGTTTCTTTTTGGATTCTAAGGCAACTCTATAATTTATTTGTTCCAGAGGCTAACATAAACAAAACATTTTGATATGAATATGGTAAAAAAACTATTGATTTTCTATAATATTATTCAGAGGCAATCAATATTATTATTATATTGTTCATGCTATAAAAAGTATTAAGTAGTTATTTATTCTCATAAACACATTTCTAATATTCTATAACTTTTATAATTTATTTGAAATTTTTTATTCTCATTAATCTATGTTCTATTATTATTACTATATCCTTGAACGCTATAAAGTTGATGTTTAATTCAAATATACCTTCACTTAACTGGTATAAAAATTAGTGATATTTATCTAACAATTTAAAATTTCTTAATCCAATATCTATTTACATTTATTATATTACAACATACTTAATTTAAAAATTATACTCATATAAAATTTAACATGTTATTATATATTTAATTTTTTAATATATTCTTAACATTTCTTAGTAAGCATCGTAAGTTTTTAAAGTTTTGTATACTTAAATGTAAAATTAATACAAATATGATTCCCTTGACTATATTGGTATCATTTTAAAATTGAAATTAAATTATTATTTTAAGTAACCATGAAAATTATAACAATAAAACATTTTTTTATTATCAAATCTTTCATGTCACTGCCTTTAGTAGATTATAACTGTATACAATACTAATTTAAGGTTAACCTATAAAATCATGTTAATCATAACCCATTATATCAGAATTAAAACTATTTTATACTAATATCACGCTCAAAACTACAATTTTATTTTTATATACCATCACTATAAGTTTAACATGTAGAGTTAGTTTAAGCTTAACATATAGAATCAGACTGAATATTTTAGTGAAATGACAGGTAAAAATATTGTGTTGACGTCTTTATTTTCTAATAATATTATTTTGAATAAACTAACTTTATTTCTACCACTTATTCAAATTTAGGAAATTCAATTTTTAAAGAGTAATTTTTTGAAGTAATATTTTTAAATTCAATAGTAATATATATTAAAAATTTCAAAATGCTAAGATATTCAGATTAAGTTGCAATGTGCATAAATTTATTATTTGTATATTTATTGGATGAATATTTGTCTATTTTTTATAATAGTAATTTCATATATATTTTTGGAGATATTTTATGTGGATCACTAATGATATAATTTGATAATAAGAAAAAATACATAAAATCAATAAAACTTCAGAGGTAAGTGTTTTACTATTCCTTCAATGTAATGTTCAATTATATGTGTTCAATTTTTTTAAAAATTATAAAATAAAATTATTATATAAATTTAATAGAAGGTTAAAAAATTCTCAACAATAATATTTTTTTGGTAAATCTAACGCAGCTAAAACTGGTTTTTTTGAATTCAATAATGCATGTAGGAAAAAATTTGACAACCTAGATAGAAAACTTTGGCAATCTAACTAAAATGTTTCAGTAAAACCAACAACACCAAGCTACTGTATAATAATTTAAACATTGTTTCAACTAATTAACATAATTTTAAATATTTCATATATGATAACTATAGAACAACATACTATATCATATTATTAAACTTACAATTAATTATTTTAAAATATCTCAAAATCCAACATTCTTCTATACTTAGAGAACCAAATATACCTCTGTTGTGTTAAAATTTAAATTCTTGAATTCATGGGTGTATATCAATTTTTTTAAATAGTTTTTCAAAATACATGAATAACTTATTTTAAAAATATTATTTACAATTTTTAATATTAATTATTAACTTTATGACATTCATATTTTTATTAACTTTCATTAATTTATTTTACTAGCTATTTAGTCCCATGAAAACTCATGGATTAAATACTATTTTATTAAAATACATAAACTCATTAAAATATGTGATTAAAAAATCAAAATTTATAAATTTATTTATAAATCTAAAACAAATAGCTCTCAAATTAATAAATATCTTTTATAAATGTATTATTATTTAAAAATCATGTAATTAATTAATTAATAACAATTAATTTAATTAGATACAAATTTATGTTAGCCTAAGTACAATATTTAAACTCAATCTGAACATTAAACGAGTTTTAAATTTATTATTTTGATCTTATAAATATTTTATTAATACTTATGACCTATTTAATCTGGTTAGGTAGTGAAAAATTCTAGTTAATGAGTATTTATTTTCATTCCTCATCCTATTTTAAAAAATTATAATTTACAATTTGTATCAATTCAATAAATAAATAAATAATATTAATTAAGTTAATTTATTTTTTATTAAATATACACATCTATAAAAAACTCATATCTTTTGAGATAATAAATTATGTTCCTATTTTATGTGAGATTGAATCCTTTGGGACAGACCTATAATAACCTATAATTCCTATGGGCCAGACTAGAATTCATATGGACCAACCCATAATCTATATATATATATTTTAAAAAATGTAATGTATATATGAAAAAATATACCATTCTTGTGTTATTTTAAATATAAATATTACCAAAGTTTTAAATAATTAAACATAACAAATATTATAATTTTTCTTATGGGTTTTCATGAGATTCCATTGATCCTAAAGTAACATAACACCAAATTGATATAGAGTTAGGAATACTAACAATAGATAATGCATATGTTAAAATATAAAATAGAATTTTTAAGTATGTGTGCACGTGAGGAAATCTCACATACATAGTGGAAAAAAAATCAATGATATCAACATGATTTTTTAGTATTTATTTTATTAATATTGAAATAAAAAGATAAATTGGATGGAATGTTAACATTATCTAATTTTAAGAATCCAAATAGATTACACTTCCTACAATTTGTGGAGAAGTTTCTTCATCAAAGTCTAGAAATAAATTATTTTGAAAAATAAACAGAATAATAAATAAATTAAAACTAAGTGGTAAAGTAATGAACATTCATATGTTGTATTGATATAAATGTTAAGGAAAATGTAAGGGTAAAATAATAAAATTTATTTTTATTAGTTAAATAACTATATATGATTAACATAAAGTAGTCATGTATAAAAAAATGTAACAGTACTAAAGATTAAATTAATTATCAAACTTTTATAAATATAGAGAAAAGAATAAAGAGTGAAAGAAGACTGCATATATAAATTTATCATTAAAAAACAATGTAAAAGATAAATAATAATGGACAATTTATATTGTTTTAAAAAAATTAGTTTTATAGAATGATGGTACTAAACATTTAAAAAAATAGTAACATTGAATATTTTAAAATAGTTTCAAAACATGATATATTTTTATTGTAAAAAAAATTGCATATAAACTAAAATATGGTTTATTAAAACATAGTTGAAAAAAACATACTTTTTAAAATAAAAAATTAAAATGGTGAATAAATAAATATAAAAAATAGTTTAAATTTTATTTTAGTAGCAAAAAATAACAATATTGAACATACATTTATTTAATTTTTTATAAAACATTTCAAATTAAAATTTAGCATGATATTATACAAGATATTTTGATTAATTGGAAAAATTCATGAATCATTATTAGTTGGCTACATTTTAAATAAGAAACAACTTTTATAAAAATTTAAAATATAGAAGAATACACTTGGGGAGTAAAATATGAATATGAGAAAAATACATTTTCAATATAACCAATGCAAGGAAGGGAGTTGATTATCAAGTAAATTTTAAATTAATATTAAAAAAAATGATAAAATGAATTTTGAAATTCAATTTACACAAATATGATCATTTTTATTAGAAAATACTGATAATTTATTATAGCACCCCTGGTTTTAGGTAATTAAACCTTTATTTTTGAATTTTGAGTATATAAAGTAATTGGGTTATGTAGAGACCCAAATATTGAAGTACATAGACATTACATTACTTTTTCGGAATACATAATACATAACAAAAACCAACACTCAAGGATCGTAATAGTTTAGTGTCATTGGAAACTCGGAACAAAATCTTCTAATCATTGTGATAGATCTTCAACATCTCCCATAAATATCTTCCCCTTTTGCTTTCTTACCTAAAACTTTTCTTTATATCCTGGGGAAAAGAAAACATATAAAGGGTGAGCTCAAATGCTCAATAAGGGTAAACATAGAGAACATAAAACAATCCATAAATATTTGAATAAAATCTAAACATCAAAATCTTGAGCAATGACATAAATCTTGGAAGTACGTAAGGCATATATCATAAAAGAACATCAATAATGATAAAATAGCATGGGAATAAAACTTGTAATTGTGGAAAAACATTAATCACATGATATGATTTCCATAGTATCCAAGGAATTGCTCCCAAGACCATCTTAGTGGACAAAGTCCCTTTCTGAATCGAGTTCACTCCTCGTTCCAGTCCTGTATTATTGAACTAGATTAACTTACCGTTCTAGCCATGTCTATCTCATGATATATAAATCTTTACCCAATTAATTAGATGGAGATATAGGTCCCACCCATCTCATAATTAAATCATTCTTACTTGTGCCACAACATAAACAGAAATCATTCATCATAACCCAAAGAACAAAAATGGGTTTCATAAACATCATCCCATCATAACATAATCCATATAAAAAAATGGATATAATTTAATCATAAGAAAAGTGAAACCATGTAAATAATATATACCTTATAATTGAAACATAAACATACTTAATAATGTCATCATAGATGGAAAATAGTTTTGATAAAACACTTGAAATGAATTTTTGAGGAAAATATCCTTTCTTATTCAAAATCATTTTCTTTTCTCAAAATGCCATGCAATTTTAAAAGAAAGGTACTTTGTTGCAAATATTCATGAAATATTTTAGAGTAAGCTTCATGAAAATAACGTGTTATTAAACCGTAAAAATCCATTCATGCCGTATAAGTTAAGAAAAACATTCTTCTCGTACTTTTGCCGGAAAAGTCAAAAAGTACCTTATATGGTAATCAAAAGAAATATTCCTTCCATAATACAAAGTAAAAGTCAATTAGGGGTAAACATGACATTAAAAATATATGGAAGAATATTAAACACTTTATGAAAACATTTTTATGGACGTGGATGAAAAATATAACCCCAGTAAATACTTACGAATAAACAATCTCAGATAAGAATGAGATTGGAATAATTATCCCTTACCTTAGGTCTGATATGCTTCGTACATATCCAAACCTCCTGTATAATAATTTAAATAATGTAATTGACTTATTACAAAATCATATTCATTGTTATGATATCATATATGGTTCACTTATGACTTTATATTACCCGTTCTTTTGTAAATTCCATGTTAAAGCGGCGTTTTGGGTAAAATCGTTTCATTTATCATACGTGTTTCGACTTGTTGTTCTTGATATTATTACTTATATCCTGATTTAATTAATTCCAGAATTTAGAACATGATTTTTATATATAATATATATTCATCATATACATATATATATTATAGATCGATAAATGGAATGAAATACACCGTTCATGGAGACGGTAGGCCGTACGTACGCATGAACGCTGTTTTCGTTTCCTTATTGAATTGAATGTAATTAAGTAGATGACATACATATATATATATATATATACACATAAATACAGTATCATTATCATTTAATATATTTCATTATTATTCATTATATATACTTTATAATCTTTCATGAATGGTTAACATGGATAATGAATCTCATCGCGTCGTGGAGACGGTAGTCCGTACGTTCGCACGAGCGATGATATCATTCCCATGATCGTGGAATTGTATTGAAGTGTATGTATAATGTTTTATAATCAATATAACTTTACAATAATCATATATAGTTATTTATTTACACCATTATACCCATCCAAGTAAGGTGGTGGTCGAAAACAGATTACACCACGGCGTGGAGACGGTATTCCGTACGTATGCACGCGCGGTGATTTTGTTTTCCATAGGATGGATAGAAGGTGAAATAGAGTTGTTTAATATTTATAATAACATATCAGTATATAAGTAATACTTATGTTATTACTTTATAATGAAACAACTAAAGAAGAGGAAGTAGAAGAAGAAAGAAACTTGAAAGAGTCGGTAGAAGAGATTACCTCTTCCTTGACGCACCTCCTTTAAAATTCTTCTTAGGGCACTAGAGTTGGTCTTTTGAGAAGACCAAAACCTCTATGATTTAACTATAGAGGTTTATAAGGGTAATTTTAAGGGGTTGGACGAGCTTCAAGGCTCAAAAGGGTGTGAAGAGAAGATGGAAGGGGTGCCCTTTTTATAAGGGAGGAGAGGGGCACCTTTGGAAAAACTTAAAATATTATTTTATAATAAAGTCATATTCAGTTTATAATAGCTCCAAATTGATTTATTTAGAAGATAAAGTGGGGATGGGTCGAAATACTATCAACCAATAGGTTTTAGACAAGTTTAGGTTGCTATTTTAACCTTATCATTTAGATTTAACTCTAAGTAAATAATTTAACTTTTACAGCGTCTTTTTGTTTTCTTACACTATATGGTTAATAAACTTACTATAACAAGACAAACTAACCTCAAGTGGTTCATTATTAATATATATAACCTTATCTAAGTCATTTTTCCGAAACTTAGATTTTTAGGAATATAATAACAATTAATAATATAATATTTGTTTTAAAAACTATTTTATGTCAGTTTTGACACTATTTGGTAATTGATTTTTTTGAAAATCATAACAGAATGATTAGTTCAAAAAAAGTTAATTAAATAAATACTAACATGTCATATTAACCTAGAAAATTAGTGTAATTCATAAAAAGTCTCAAATTACATTTATTTGGGTATTTATAATATCAACTATTTTAATATTTCATTAATTAGGTAATTACTGCATCACCATTGTGTCATAAATAAATTAAATTATTAATGTATAAAAATTATAAATAAAATAAAATTAGGTAGTAAATATTTTTATCTTTTTAATTAATATTTATAGTCGAATTTATCTTATGTATAACCCTATATTAAAAATGATTTAGTTATTAAACTTTGATTTTAACTATTTTAACCCTTCTTTAAATAAATTAATAATAAATGTCCTAATCTAATCCAAGTAGACCTAAATGGTCATATTTTATTCCTAAGATTGTTTTTGGTCGAATTACACTTATCCAATAGAATTATGACATGTGTTAGGGTAATAATAATATCATTTTTACCCTGAATTACCCTATTTACTTTTAACTGTGGTAAATAAAAGTAAAAAGATACTATTCACCAAAAATTATTTTCATCTCATTGAACCATATTTTAGTCCTTGATATTAACCGTGTCTCTCAAATTTTCTAAATTCCACTCACAAAAGCGGTAAAATTAAGTTTTATGTAAATTTTCAAATTCTCCTAGGAGGTAGGTAAAAGACGGTGAAAAGTTCAATAAAATTTTTATATATCTAAAATTATTATAAAATGACTCCAATGAATTAAATTGAACTTATATAGGTATTATGTATCAATTTTTACCTAAAATAAATTTAAATAAAATAAATAATTATTTAAATAAAAAGTCGGTTTTTAAATTGTAACCTAGTGTTTTCACTATTCATCAAAAATTGAAGGTTTTCAGAAAAATACCAAAAATTAACCCTAATATAATTTCGATATTCCGAATCCAAAAATAAAGTCCATTTTGAAAGATAAAATTTATAAAATTTGAAAAAGTGGCTATTACTATTCATAACAGCTAGTTCATAATAATATTATAATAATATCTCGTTTAGTGAAACTTGGTATTGCGTACTACACACGCTATCGAAGAAAGTCTTGATTGCATGTAATGCAAGCCAAGTCAAGGCTGCGTGTAGTGAAATGTCTGTTTGGTGTTCCATATAACATAATCAAAACTTATTTCATTTATACATTAAACAAAATCTATACTTAATGTTATGTAGAATAATTTCCCGAAAACGAACATGAAATTGTGTGTAACACGAGCCAAGAATAGTGTTGCGTATACTGCAAGCTAATACAGTGTTGAGTATAGTACAAGCTAAACTTGGTGTAGTGTATAATAGAAGACATCAATGAAATTAAAAGAATATTTTTCATAAAATCTCAGGGTGTTACATTCTACCCCCCTTAAAATGAATTTTACCCTCAAAATTCATTGGGGTTATAAATGGTTTACTACTTGAAAGTTTATTTAATATAAACCCACATCGTAAAAAGGAATACCAAAACTTGACTTTAAAAACTAATGTATGAAATGTAATAGTTACCCAAATTAACTAATCACTGGGTTTCCACATAACAGAACATAGGTGAAAATAGGGATATGGAAGAGAAAAATATAACCATCAACTTCTGATGAAGAGTGGTAGAGGACATGGCTATGAAAAAGTCAACAATCACAAAGCCATAAAATTTTGATGATCTAAGGTACCATCCGATTCACCATATATGAGAGCACTATGACAACATTTTTTTTGTTTTCAAGATCATTTCCCTAAAGTTGAAGAATTTGAATTAGAAGAAATACTTACTTTATTTCATTATAATCTCACCGTTGTTCGTGCCTTGAAAAATTTACACTTTATCTCTTAAAGAAATGAAGTTGAATTTTTCATTCATGAAGTGTTAGCAGATCATGTGATAGAATGATGGGTCATTCCATATGTCTCAAACAAAAGTTTATAAAAATTTATAAAAAATACATAAGTCTATATATAGTGAGATTAATCATATATGGTTCCTAAAATAGACTTATACTTCATATATTGACCGCTTTGTCGAACGCGTCAAATTAGTTGTTTAATTTTGACTAGAATTTCTGTAGTATAGCAGCAACCCTAGGTCGTCTCTCGATGGAGCCTTAGATCATTAATTCTAAAATGTGGTTCTTATTATGAAATTAAAAAGGGAAATGGGGTTTTATAATACTTGGGTTTGATGATTAAAGATGACAATAGAAAATAGAAGCTATAAAACAAAGTAGAGATTAAAAGAATTAATTAAGCGTGATCAACCCGGGGTACTCGTATGATATTTATCCTTCATCACTTCATGATATAAGGTTATGATATTTTAATCCCTGGTTTGTAACACCTATAACTAGAATGTTACTGAGTTTATACTAGGATACCTCCTAGGGTTCAGTCAAAAACACATAATGATTCACCAGACACCGCCGATGATTGAATGAATTGTGTTTGACTTCATAACCAAAAATCACCAAGGCAACACACGAAAAACTTGATGCGCTGTCTAGATTTGTATGTTATTTCTTTGTGATACCATGACATAAATGTACATGGCCTTGACAGTGCTTTTGTGAGTTCAATTGACCAATATAAACCATACAAACACCGCAATTGAAAGGGGGAAAGAAAGTGGTGAACGGTGTGTGAAACATCACATGAATGGGTACCCCCAAACATGATCATATGAGTTGAGCATGACATACCAGTACATAACTCAATAAAATAAGAATAAAGGATGATGAAAAACAACACAACAATCTGTAATTTAAAAGATCATTCAAATATTACAAACATGAAGCTCGGGAAGTACATCACATTCCTCCCCGGGTGATCACAAGGGGTTTAGAAACCCATGGGAGAGGAGGAAGAGAAAGATGTTGGGGTAGAACTTCCCATAGCCTCCAGAACCTATAGGGATGTTGAGAAGACTCCTTTGGGACTCCAAAATGGAATCACCTTGCCTCTTGGCCGAACTTGCAAATGGGGAGCCCAAGGTTCCATTTTATAGGAAAATTGGAAGGTGCTTTTAGGCACATAGATTTCTTCAATCCACTTGTACCATGCGTTTTGGCCTTCAGAATGTCTTATCTCGCTTTGGAGAAAATATAAAAGTTGTATCCCTACCTCTTGACTATCTCAACCTAAAGTTTGGAACCCTTTGGACAACTACAGCTCACGATATTGATAAAATATAGAACACCTCATTTGACTTGGTCCAAATTCGGTGGCTTGGAAAGATCAGTTCGGCTGGGCCTCATAGAAGCCGAATCAGCATTGGGTTCCTTAATATTAAATGTATCCTATTATGTTTTGGAAAGTCCCACAAAATTTCATCCCATTTGGATGCACAGATTTCATGTACTATGCAAAACAGTGGACAAATGTCCATGGATCCATGCAATTTTGGCCCATTTTTCTTCCACTTCATCAAAGGCCCTCCAAATCACCTCCACCTACATTGAAACAATAAAAACAAGTAACATTGACCATTATAATATTGATTAAAATTAATTGATTTATTCAAACATGAAGTAAAATTTATTATTATATTTAGAATATTCATTACAAAACTAGTTTAAAACTGCGGTGTAAGGGTGGAATAAAACAGTGAATCATGGTACGATCACACCCCCACACCTAAACATTTGCACTCCTGGGAAAAGTCACATATCCAAATACAATGATTCATATATATATATTTCCAACATCCTAAAGATTTTTCATTTGAGGAAATTTTATTTAAAGTAAAGTGATCAATGCACGAACCACACCAAGGAGTTCTTCCTAGTGAAAATAGAAAAAGATGTCTCATAAATCGTATCATAGCGAAATTCAAAAAGATTCATAATACCCAATTGAGAAAGGAATTCAGAAGTAAACCATGACATTAAATCTCCATGTGTGTGTGTGAAAACCATTCCATGCTATTCTTTCCACTTTCTATCCAATAAATATATGTTATTTTAACATTTTTTAGCTTAAATGATTTTGTCACCGAACCTGTCCTACATCCTTTGCAATCATATTTCAAGACCCACTCATTTAAGCATTCCCAGAAGTCAAACCATAATCTCCCGACCTTGATATCCTCATATGTTGCACATTTCATCACTCCCCTCATTTTTTTTTGAAGTTGCAGTTGTAACAAATCTCACACTCATCTCTCAACCCTTGTTTGATATCCTCACGACACTAATTGAAATAGTTATAACAAGATCAAAGATTGAGGAGGAGTGGTTTTTGACCTGCCTAGGACACATTTTTTTTGAGTGCGTACAACAGTCGGACATTAGGTACAAACGCATAGGTCATTCTGGTATAGTAATGAAACAGACCGGATAAGGAATGGACGTATGGAAATATCATTTAAAGCTGAAAAATATTAACCCAACATATATTTACCTTATATTAAGTAAGAAATAATCACACTTTTTGGTTTGGTGAAAAAACTTTGTGGAGATATTAGTGACACAGTTTTCCAAAAAAACTACTCACACAAAGGGCATCAATCATCTCAAAGGTTTCACATAGATACAACCATTTATATCATTGATAGAAAACCAATTCACTAAAAATCACTCCTTGATGGTAAACTCATACACAAATTCTTTTTAGCCTTCATTATGGTATTTTGACTTTTCCCACTTTATGGTCTCCACATCATGGAATTTCGAAATTGTTGATGGGGAAAAATAAAAATACCATAAAGAAGGCCAAAAAGAGAAACCAAAAGGAGAAAATGATGAAAAATCCTAACTAAGCCAGGAATGTATCCACCCCCCACACCTAGAATGTGCAGTGTCCTCACTGAAATAATTGAAAATGTGAGAAGGAAGGATAAAACCTGGTGTGTTTTATTGGTATGATGTGTTGAGAAGGTGGATTTCCTCCACCAGATTCTTTGGAAAATCCTCATAGAAGTGTTTAAGTCACTGCCCATTGACGGTAAGACTTCTTTCACTCTGCTCATGCAAAACCTGGGTGGAGCTTAAGCCTGGAATTGTACATGAGGACCTTCTCACCAATATGGAACTTCCGCTGGTGAATCATGCTATCATGAATAGCCTTTGTCTTCTCTTTATAGATTCGGGAGTTGTCATATGCATCACGTCTAATTTCTTCCAACTCTTGAATCTGCAGCTTTATTTCCTCACCTGCATCTGAAAGGTTCATATTACATTGTTTAACAGACCAATATGCACGGTGTTCTACCTCCACCGGGAGGTGACAATATTTTCCAAACACAATCCTATATGGTGACATTCCGATCGGTGTTTTAAAAGCAGTACGGTACGCCCAAAGTGCATCATCCAAGCGCAAACTCCAATCTTTCCTATTGGGTTGTACCATTTTCTCCAAGATTCTCTTAACTTCCCGATTTGAAATTTCTTCTTGTCCGTTAGTTTGGGGATGATATGAAGTGGAGACTTTATGAACAACCCCATACTTACGAATCAAGTTTTTCATGTTACGATTTCAAAAATGTGAACCCTGATCACTAATGATGAATCTTTGTAGACCAAACCTACTGAAAATCTGGGACCTCACAAAATCAACAACCACTCAAGAGTCATCGGTCCTGGTGGCCTTTTCTTCCACCCATTTATAGTCAACAGCCAATAATATGTACACAAAGCCAAATGAATTTGAAAAAGGCCCCATGAAGTCAATGCCCCATGCATCGAAGATCTCACAAAATAACATGGGTTGTTGGGGAATTTCTTTCCTCTTGGAGATATTCCCTATGAATTGACATCGCGTACATGATTTACAAAACCTATGTGAATCTCTATACAATGTTGGCCAATATAATCCTGAGTCAAGGACCTTTCGAGCTGTACGTTGAGAGCCAAAGTGGCCCCCACATTCCAAGGTGTGGCAGAAGGTCAAAACAGAGGTGAACTCATGGTTAGGGACACACCTACGAACAACCTGGTCACTACAAATTCTCTACAATTATGGGTCATCCCAAATGTACCATTGAGAGTCATGTTTAAGTCTCTGGGATTGTGAAGTGCTAAAATCAGTGGGGACCCTAGATGTTGCTAGAAAATTCACAATGTCCGCATACCAGGGGGTAAGGTCCACAACATCACAAAGGTTCTCATGAGGGAAGAATTCTCCAATGGGTAGGGGTGAGTCAACATGATGGTCCAATGGTGGGGAAATCCTACTAATGTGGTCAGCTACAACATTCTCCACTCCTCTCTTATCTCTAATCTCAAGGTCAAACTCTTGGAGGAGGAGCATCCACCGAATGAGGGGGGCTTGGCTTCAGGTTTCTTTAGGAGGAAACGAAGGGAAGCATGGTCAGAAAACACAATCACTTTTGACCCAAGAATATATGAACGGAATTTTTCCAAGGAAAACACAATATAAAGAAGTTCTTTTTCTGTGGTTGTGTATTTTACCTGGGCAGGTTCAAGGGTACGCGAGGCATACACAATGACATGAGGATCCTTTTCAACCCTTTGTGATAAAACTGCCCCAACTGCAAAGTTAGAGGCATCACACATAAGCTCAAAGGGGAGATCCCACCTTGGTGGTTGGATTATGGGAGGTGATGTGAGACTCTTTTTTAGTGAATTGAATGCATCCTCACAATTTTTATCAAAAACAAATTCAGAATCCTTTTGTAACAACCGAGATAAGGGAAGTGCGATCTTACTAAAGTCTTTAATGAATTGGTGGTAAAAACCAGCATGACCCAAGAAAGACCGCACCTCACGAACACATTTTGGATATGGATGGGATGAAATTAATTCAATTTTACATTTATCAACTTGAATTCCCTTATTTTAAATGATATGACCAAGAACTATCCCCCGCTCAATAATGAAATGACATTTTTCATAATTTAAAACAAGATCTTTTTCAATGCAGCGGCGGAGGACAGAACCTAGGTTTTCCAAACAATCATCAAAAGAAGAACCATAAACCATGAAATCATCCATAAAGACTTCCATACAACTCTCAAGGTACTCAGAAAAAATACTCAACATAAATCGCTGAAAAGTACCAGGAGCATTACATAGACCGAATGGCATCGTTCTGTATGCAAATGTGCCAAATGGACAGGTAAATGTTGTCTTTTCTTGATCCTCAGGGGCTATATGGATTTGGAAATAACCCGAATATCCATCAAGGAAACAATAATGGGACTTACCAGCCAATCATTCTAACATTTGGTCAATGAAAGGTAAAGGAAAGTGGTCCTTCTGCGTGGCTTGATTCAGTCGACCGTAGTCAATACAGACTCACCAACTGTTTTGCACATGCATTGGAACCAATTCATTCCTTTCATTTGACACAACAGTTATTCCTGTTTTTTTAGGCACAATTTGCATGGGACTAACCCGTTTACTATCAGATATATGATAAATGATCCCTATAGCAAGTAATTTACTGACTTCCAATTTTACCACTTCAAGGAGAGTGGGATTCAACCGGCGTTGAGATTGTCTTACGGGTTTAGCCTCATCATCCAAAAGTATATGGTGCATACAAATATATGGGCTAATCCCGGGAATATCAGCCAATGTCCATCCTATTTCCTTTTTACACTCTCTCAAAAGTTTGAGCAGTTTCAATTCCTATTGTGGAGAGAGGTTATTGGAAATAATGATGGGAAATTGGTCAATATGCTCAAGATATGCATATTTTAAATTAGAAGGAAGTTGTTTAAGTTCAAACACTGGTTGTTTCTGGATTGAGAGAGGGGATTTAGGGGGATTGAGGTCCATGAAACTATCTATCTGCTCATGTTTATTCTCAAAGGAAAGAGAATCTATTGAAATGAGATTTCCAGAATCATCGATAGTCATAGGTACCTCAGAATAAACACACTCATCAATTAATGCAAAAAATTTACATTTTTCTGAACCCACACAACATTCAAAAGAAGAACCAAAACTCAAATCATCCAAGGGTGAAGAAAACAAAAAAGAATCAGAGTTTGGGTTGAGGAGATAATTGTGTGTGTGTGCATCATTTGAGAGCACTTCCATCGAATAGACATGAAGAGTGGAGTGCTCTTCAACGGGGTTTTTCATAGCCTCGAGGATGTTAAAACTTACCTTTTCTCCTCAAAATTCCATGGATAGCGTACCATTGTGAACATTGATGATCATATTTACTGTTTTTAGGAATGGCCTCCCAAGTATGAGAGGGGCATGTCCTTGGGTTCGGCTATCTTACATCTCAAGAATATAGAAATCAGCGGGGAAGATGAGATTTTTTACTCTAATAAGGACATCCTCAATCACTCCTTTTGGATGTGTTGTACTACGGTTGGCAAGTTGCACAACAATTCCTGTTGGTTGAATCTCTCCAACCTGTAGAGAAGTATACACGGAGTGAGGCATTACATTAATGGAAGCACCTAAATCTAGCATAGCATCCGAAAAGAAGGTCTCCCCTATGGTACAAGGTATGGTGAATATGCCAGGATCCTTGCATTTGGTTGGCATTGCTGGTTGAATCAAGGCCGAGACATTCCTTCCCAGGTTGACTCTCTCATTCCCCTTCAGCCTTCATCGATGGGTGCAAAGCTCTTTAAGAAATTTGGCATAACGTGTTGCTTGACTGCATCCAACAATGGAATATTAACTTGAATTTTTTTAAATGTATCCATTATTTCATTTTCAATATCATTATCAAAGTTTTTCATAGATTTAGAGAGTCTTTGAGGGAAAGGAAGAGGAATGGATTGTTTATTTGAATCATCAATGACTATTCGTTTACCATTTTTGTCTTGTTTTTCTTTACATGAAGTTTTTGAGGGTTGGGAAAGAGAGTTTTCATGAGGGGGACATACCTACTGTGCAGAATCAGTAGAAGGAGAAACTTCTTTACCACTATGAAGTGTAACTGCACATACATTACCTTTGTCCTTTGGATTGGCAATGGGTTGGGATGGTAGTTGTCCAGAACCTTGCATCATAAGCTCACCAATGGTGTTTTCCAATTTCCCCACTTGGGTTCGTAGGTCTTGAATAGCTGATTGTGTGGTCTGTTGGAACTGAAGGTTCTGGGTTGCCATTTGTTTCACCATGTCCTCGAGGCTTGGTTCATATTTGGGAGGAGGAGGAGGATGATTGTTTTGAGAAGTTGAAGGATAAGAAGGTTTCATACCTTGGCCTTGTTGATACCAATTCTTCTTTGGGTAGCTTGAGTTTCCTCCTTGTCGGTATTGGGGTTGTGCTTGCCACCTTGGATTTGGATTTGGCCTGAATTGTTCTTGCTTGAAGGGAGACGCTTGTTGTAATGGACGCCCTGGGAACACAGCTGCACAGGACTCAGATGAATCTTGAAGTTGTGGGCACTGGTCAGAAAAATGAGTGTTATCAGAACAAATCCCACAATGTAATGGAATAGAAGTAGAGAGTGAGTTACCTTGTGCTTGATCTAATTGCCTTAGAAGGGTATGCATCTCATCAAGTTTAGTATCTACCTTTTGTTCTAGGGCTGAATGACTTACCTCATGAACTCCTCGGGTTGATGCAATAGCTCATGTACCAAATTGTTGTGCATTTGGAGCCATGTTGGCTATTAAGTCACGAGCGGCAGAAAGAGTTTTGTCAACTAGGGCCCCACCAGCCGCAACATCAGTCATTCCACGATCCATGGGGATAAGTCCCTCATAGAAGTATTGAATTAAAAGTTGTTCACAAATCTGGTGGTGGGGGCAGCTTGAGCAAAGTCTTTTGAATCTCTCCCAGTATTCATGAAGGGTCTCTCCTTGCGATTGCCTAATTCCACAGATTTCTTTCCTAATTGATGCAGTTTGGGAGGCAGGGAAGAACTTCTAAAGAAAAAGTATTTTTAGGTCATTCCAGCCCCCAATTGTGGAAGGCAAATAGTATATCCAATCTTTGTCTACACCATCAAGGGAGAAAGGGAAGGCCCTAAACTTAATGAGGTCCTCAGACACATTTTGGGGTTTCATGGTGGAGCACACTATGTGAAACTCTTTTAGATGTTTGTGAGGGTCCTCTCCAGGAAGACCATGTAATTTTGGAAGAAGGTGGATGAGACCTGATCTAAGCTCAAAGTTGGCTGCTTCCTCAGGATATTGGATGTATGCATGTTGGTACTCAACATCAGGGGTAGTAAGTTCTTTTAAAGTTCGATTATTTGCAGCCATGTTTTCTTGGGTTCAATTTTGGGTTGGTTTAGAACAACTTGAGGTTCTAAATGGGGTTCCACAATGTTACTTGATTTACCTTCTCTAGATTCCTTGATTTGGGTGTGAAGTGACTTTTCAATTTTAGGATCAAATTCAAGTAGTGTTCCTTTACCAGATCTTATCATGCAACAATGATGTCCAGTTTGATTGATTGATTGTTTGTTGTGTTTTTTTTGATTTAAGATGGATAAAAGAGAAACTTAATAAGGGTGAAAGAAGAATAGAATTTTATACTATATAATTAGAGAGGGAGATGTGGAAGAAGAGAGAGAGAGAGAGAGAGAGAGAGAGAGAGAGATAAAGAACACACCAAAAAACAACCAAAAATAAAGACAAAACCCAAAACAAAAAACAATCAAATGGGGGTGGGGTATTTAAAGGAGTAATAATTAAGAATTAAAATAAATAAATAAAATAAAATAAAGAAAAAAAAGATCTTGGCTCCTCGGCAACGACGCCAAAATTTTACCGCGTTGTCGAACATGTCAAATTAGTTGTTTAATTTTGACTAGAATTTCTGCAGTATAGCAGCAACCCTAGGTCGTCTCTCGATGGAGCCTTAGATCATTAATTCTAAAATGTGGTTCTGATTATGAAATTAAAAAGGGAAATGAGTTTTTATAATAATTGGGTTTGATGATTAAAGATGACAATAGAAAATAGAATCTATAAAACAAAGTAGAGATTAACAGAATTAATTAAGCGTGATCAACCCGGGGTACTCGTATGATGTTTATCCTTCATCGCTTCATGATATAAGGTTATGATACTTTAATCCCTGGTTTTTAACACCTATAAATAGAATGTTAATTAGTTTATACTAGGATACCTCCTAGGGTTCAGTCAAAAACACACAATGATTCACCGGACACCGCCGATGATTGAATGAATTGTGTTTGACTTCATAACCAAAACTCACCAAGGAAACACACGAAAAACTCGATGCGCTGTACAGATTTGTATGTTATTTATTTTTGATACCATGAAATAAATGTACATGGCCTTGACAGTGCTTGTGTGAGTTCAATTGACCAATATAAACCACACAAACACCGCAATTGAAAGGGGGAAAGAAAGTGGTGAACGGTGTGTGAAACATCACATAAATGGGTACCCCCAAACATGATCATATGAGTTGAGAATGACATACCAGTACATAACTCAATAAAATAAGAATATAGGATGATGAAAAACAACACAAAAATCTGGAATTTAAAAGATCATTCAAATATTACAAACATGAAGCTCGGGAAGTACATCACATTCCTCCCCGGGTGATCACAAGGGGTTTAGAAACCCATGGGAGAGGAGGAAGAGAAAGATGTTGGGGTAGAACTTCCCATAGCCTCCATAACCTATAGGGATGTTGAGAAGAATCCTTGGGGACTCCAAAATGGCAGAACCTTGCCTCTTGGACGAACTTTCAAATGGGTAACCCAAAGTTCCATTTTATAGGAAAATTGGAAGGTGGTTCTAGGCACACAGATTTCTTCAATCCACTTGTACCACGCGTTTCGGCCTTCAGATAGTCTTATCTCGCTTTGGAGAAAATAGAAAAGTTTTATCCCTACCTCTTGAATATCTCCACCTAAATTTTGGCACCCTTTGGACAACTACAGCTCATGATATTGATAAAATACAGAACACCGCATTTGACTTGGTCCAAATTCGGTGGCTTGGACAGATCAGTTCGGATGGGCCCCATAGAAGCCGAATCAGCATTGGGTTCCTTGATATTAAATGTATCCTATTAAGTTTTGGAAAGGCCCACAAAATTTCAGCCCATTTGGATGCACGGATTTCGTGTACTATGCAAAACAGTGGACATATGTCCATGGATCCATGCAATTTTGGCCCATTTTTCTTCCACTTCATCAAAGGCCCTCCAAATCACCTCCACCTACATTGAAACAATAAAAACAAGTAACATTGACCATTATAATATTGATTAACATTAATTGATTTATTCAAACATTAATTACAATTTATTATTATATTTGGAATATTCATTACAAAACTAGTTTAAAACTGCGGTGTAAGGGTGGAATAAAACAGTGAATCATGGTACGATCATATATCATACTGCTTAATATAATAAAACTAGTTTCTACTAACTAGGGATTTCCTGTAGGCCAATGGTAGGTGATAAAGGCCTATCACACTTCAGTTGTGGGTTCTATTCCCACAGCCTTGTCCGACGCGACGGGTTGTCGCCCGTCCTGCAGGTTATCCTTTTTCTAATACTACATTATTATAACATTCCATAAATAATATCGAAAAAAGTTATAGCCTTAAACAATAATAACTTATGTCCAACATAATCCATTATAATCTTTAAGCTTATCCAAAATAATTCTGTCCAAGATCATAGTATAAAGAAAACAATTACTAGAAATGTCATCTGCCGAGCATGTGAATACCATCATTTATCCCCCATATATCATACAATATATCTTGTTGGTCAAATTACAAACATGTGAATACCTTAATCATGTATTCTCTTGAAAAATGAATACCCATTGAACCTTAGTGAAAACATGAAGGCTGTAAAAAGTTGACTCTTTCCAAAATCCAAAAATTCTATATACTCAAACCATGATATAACCTTGTCCTTATATCAGTCATGAGCTCATGAATACCATCAAACATATTATTTTCTCCTTATACCTTCATTATGCGCATATCATCTACTTTCCAAAATATTTGATTTACTTTTCATGGTTATCGGTACCATATAATTATTGAAAACCACAATATACCAATACATAGATATTCCAATATTCCACAGTACTATAAATTAGATTCCACAACATTATTTTGGAATCACATTACATAAACTCATAATCATTCCACTACATCATTGTCATACTCAACATCACCAATAGTGATCGCATGTGACTTCCCTTTGTCCTTTTCCTTAAGAGGTTTCTCATGTCGATCATCATTAACCCTTGGATTAGGGTATTGATTAGCATAATGCCCCATTTCCTTGCACTTGAAGCATTGAAGTGTTGGTGGTGCATTCTCTGCAGTCTTTTCTTTATTTACATCATTAGCAACCCTTTTTCCATTACTTCGGCACTCAACTGCTCGATGACCTTATTTTCCACACTTAAAACATTTTCTATTCCCTTTAATACAATCTCCACCATGATTCTTTTCACACTTTGAGCATAAAGAAACATTTATCTTATTTTCACCATTATTCTGAGATTTCTCCTTGAACTCCATCTTTCGTTTGTTGTCAAAACCATGAGATGGATATGTAACACCAACTCCCATTTCTACCTTAATATCACAACGCATAATTTCTTCAGAGCTACTTAAGTCTCTTATAGCTAATTCCCTTCGAAGACTTGGTTTTAAGCCACTGAAGAATCGATCAACTTTACTTTCAGGTTGGATGATAAAGCCAGATGCATACCATGCAAGCCTTGTAAAATTCGCTTCGTATATACCAATAGATTCATCATCCTTTTGCTTAAGCTAAAATAAATCCTTTTACATCTTTGTTCGAAGAATAAGAGGGAAGTAATTATTGAAAAATAAGTTCTTGAACTCATCCCATTCCATGGATTCAATTTCATCTTGGGGCCTTGTATTCTTAATTAGAGTCCACCACTGGTCTGCTTCACCATCTAAATGGTAGACAGCTAGAATGACTTTATCATGTTCCGAACAGCACAGTATGGAAAATATCTTTTCAATGGTACTGATCCATTGTTAAGCAACAAGTGGATCAGAAGACCCATTTAAATAAGGTGGACGTTGCCTCATGAAGGACTCAATAGAATATTGTTCCCTTATCTGATCATTCGGAAGTCCAGAATGATTCATAACTTGTGTAAGTATAGTAATAAGATTTTTCACTCCATCTCCCAAAACATTGGTTTGTTCAGGAGGACAATCATTATATTTCCCATTACATTGATCAACACGGTTCCTTCGGGTTCCAACCATCATCTAAAACCCAAAAAGAATAGTGTAAGAGGAAAAACTTATGCTAAGAAAACAACATAATAAAGGGGGAGTACCTTCAATATATAACATCTTAGGTTAAATTGTAAGATCGTTACTATAATTCTAGTACTATAACCTATACTTATACTTAACCTTAAGAACATCCCTAGACATACCTTAGAAATATCTCTATAGATCTCACTAAAGTTTTCGCATCCTAGTTTCCAAAGGTTAACTAAACCTTTCCTCTGATACCAACTGTAGAGACCCAAAGCTTTATGTACATAGAAATTACATTACTTTTGTGGAATACTTAATACATAACAAAAACAAACACTCAAGGATCGTAATAGTTTAGTGTCTTTGGAAACTCGGAACAAAATATCCTAATCGTTGTGAAAGATCTTCAACATCTCCCATAAAGATCTTCCCATTTTGTTTTCTTACCTAAATATTTTATTTATATCATAGGGAAAAGAAAACATATAAAGGGTGAGCTCAAATGCTCAGTAAGGGTAAACATAGAGAACATAAAACAATCCATAAGCATTTGAATAAAATCTAAACATCAAATTCTTGATCAATGACATAAATCTTGGAAGTAAGTAAGACATATATCATAAAAGAACATCAATCATGATAAAATAGCATGATAATAAAACTTGTAATTGTGAAAAAACATTAATCACATGATATGATTTCCATAGTAGCCAAGGCATTGCTTCTAAGACCATCTTAGTGGACAAATTCCCTTTCTGAATCAAGTTCACTCCTTGTACCAGTCCTGTATTACAGAATCGGATTAACTTACCATTCCAGCCATGTCTATCTCATGAGATATAAATCTTTACCCATTGCATTGTATGGAGATATAGGTCCCACCCATCTCATAATGAAATCATTCTTACTTGTGCCACAACATAAACATAAATCATTCATCATAACCCAACGAACAAAAATGGGTTTCATAAACATCATCCCATCATAACATAATCCATATAAAACAAATGGATATCATTTCATCATAAGAAAAGTTAAACCACGTAAATAATAGATACCTTATACTTGAAACATAAACATACTTAATAACGTCATCATAGATGAAAAATAGTTTTGATAAAACACTTGAAATGAATTCTTGAGGAAAATATCCTTTCTTCTTCAAAATCATTTTATTTTCTCAAAATGCCATGCAATTTTAAAAGAAAGGTATTTTGTTGAAAATAGTCATGAAATATTGTAGAGTAAGATTCATGAAAATAAGGCATTATTAAATCATAAAAATCCATTCACACCGTATAAGTTAAAAAAAACATTCTTCTCATACTTTTTCCGGAAAAGTCAAAAAGTACCTTATATGGTAAACAAAAGAAATATTCCTTCCATAATACAAAGTAAAAGTCAATGAGGGGTAAAAATGTCATTAAAAATACATGGAATAATATTAAACACTTTATGGAAACATTTTTATGGTCATGGATGAAAAATATAACCCCATTAAATACTTACGAATAAACAATCTCAGATAAGAATGAGATTGGAATAATTATCCCTTACCTTAGGTCTGATATGCTTCATACGTATCCAAAACTCTTGTATAATGATTTAAATAATGTCATTGACTTATTATAGAATCATATTCATTATTATGATATCATATATGGTTAACTTATGACTTTATATTACCCGTTATTTTGTAAATTCCATGCTAAAGCAGTATTTTGGGTAAAATCGTTTCATTTATCATACATGTTTCGACTTGTTGTTCTTGATATTATTACTTCTATCCTGATTTAATTAATTATATAATTTAAAACATGATTTATATATATAATATATATTCATAATATACATATATATATATGATAGATCGATAAATGGAATGAAATACACCGTTCATGGAGACGGTATGCCGTAGTACGCCTGAATGCTGTTTTCGTTTCCTTATTGAATTGAATGGAATTATGTAGATGACATACATACATATATATACATAAATCCAGTATCATTATTATGTCATATATTTCATTATTATTCATTATATATACTTTATAATCATTCATGAATGGTTAACATGGATAATGAATCTCATCGCGTCGTGGAGACGGTAGTCCGTACGTACGCACGAGCGATGATATCATTCCCATGATTGTGCAATTGTATTGAAGTGTATGTATAATGTTTTAGAATCAATATAACTTTACAATAATCATATATAGTTATTTATTTACACCATTATACCTATCCAAGTAAGGTGGTGGTCGAAAACAGATTACACCACGGCGTGGAGACGGTATTCCGTACGTACGCACGCGCGGTGATTTCATTTTCCGTAGGATGGATAGAAGGTGAAATAGAGTTGTTTCATATTTATAATAACATATCAATATATAATTAATACTTATGTTATTAATTTATAATGAAACAACTAAATAATAGGAATTAGAAGAAGAAAGAAACTTGAAAGAGTCGGTAGAAGAGATTACCTCTTCCTTGATGCACCTCATTTAAACTTTTTCTTAGGGAACTAGAGTTGGTATTTTGAGAAGAACAGAACCTCTATTATGTAACTATAGAGGTTGAGAATATGAATTGGCAGGGGTTGGCGGAGATTAAAGGCTCAAAAGTATGTGAAGAGAAGAGGGAAGGGTTGCCCTTTTTATAAGGGAGGAGAGGGGCACCTTTGGAAAAACTTAAAATATTATTTTATAATAAAGTCATATTCTGTTTATAATAGCTCTAAATTGATTTATTTTGAAGATAAAGTGGGTATGGGTCTAAATCCTATCAACAAATAGGTTTTAGAAAAGTTTAGGTTACTATTTTAACCTTATCATTTAGATTTAACTCTAAGTTAAATAATTTAACTTTTACAGCGTCTTTTTGTTTTCTTACAATATATGGTTAATAAACTTACTATAACAAGACAAACAAACCCTAAGTGGTTCATTATTAATACATATAACCTTATATAATTCATTTTTTACAAACCTTAGATTTTTAGGAATATAATAAGAATTAATAATATAATATTTGTTTTAAAAACTATCTTATATCAATTTTGACACTATTTGGTAATTGATTTTTGTGAAAATAATAACAGCATGATTAGTTCTAAAAAATTTAATTAAATAAATACTAACATGTCATATTAACCTATAAAATTATTTGAATTTATAAAAAGTCTCAAATTACATTTATTTGGGTATTTATAATATCAATTATTTTAATATTTCATTATTTAGGTAATTACTGCATCACCATTATGTCATAAATAAATTAAATTATTTAATATCTAAAAATTATAAATAGAATACCATTAGTTATTAAATCTTTTTATATTTCTAATGAATATTTATAGTCGAATTTATCTTATGTATAACCCTATATTAAAAATGATTTAGTTATTAAACTTTGATTTTAACTATTTTAACCCTTCTTTAAATAAATTAATAATAAATGTCCTAATCTAATACAAGTGGACCTAAATGGTCATATCTTATTCCTAAGGTTGTTTTTGGTCTAATTAAACTTATCCAATAGAATTATTACATGTGTTAGGGTAATAATAATATCATTTTTACCCTTAATTACCCTATTTAATTTTAACCGTGGTAAATAAAAGTAAAAAGATACTATTCACCAAAAATTATTTTCATCTCATTGAACCACATTTTATTTCTTGATATTAACCGTGAGTCTTGGATTTTCTAAATTCCACTCACAGAAGCGGTAAAATTAAGTTTTATGTAAATTTTCAAATTCTCCTAGGAGGTAGGTAAAAGACGATGAAAAGTTCAATAAAATTTTTATATATCTAAAATTATTATAAAATGACTCCAATGAAGTACATTAAACTTATATAGGTATTATGTATTAGTTTTTACCTAAAATAAATTTAAATAAAATAAATAATTATTTAAATAAAAAGTCGGTTTTTAAATAGTAACCTAGTGTTTTCACTATTCATCAAAAATTGAAAGTTTTCAGAAAAATACCAAAAATTCACCCTAGGATAATTTCGATATTATGAATCCAAAAATGAAGTCTATTTTGAAAGATAAAATTTATAAAATTTTAAAAATTGGGTATTATTATTCATAACAGCTAGTTCATAATAATATTATAATAATATCTCGTTTAGTGAAACTTGGTATTGCGTACTACACACGCTATCAAAGAAGGTCTTGATTGCGTGTAATGCAAGCCAAGTCAAGGCTGTGTGTAGTGAAATCTCCGTTTGGTGTTGCATATAACATAATCAAAACTTATTTCATTTATACATTAAAAAAAATCTATACTTAATGTTGCGTAGAATAATTTCCACAAAACGAACATGAAATTGTGTGTAACACATGCCAAGAATAGTGTTGTGTATACTGAAAGCTAATATGGTGTTGTGTATAGTGCAAGCTAAACTTGTTTTAGTGTATAATAGAATACATCAATGAAATTAAAAGAATATTTTTCATAAAATCTCAGGGTGTTATAGGTTAAGTATTGGGAAGTTTGGAGGGGTTTTGGAAAGTTTTTTGAGATTTTATAGTGGTGAGAAGTTTGATCATGGTTAATAGAAACCAAGAAACACCTTTTAGGAAACCGTGCAACTAAAATATTGGGCTTTTGGTAGGTGCACGGTTTGGCCAAACTGTGCGGCCACCCATGAGAAACTGTGCAAAGTGGAATATATGGGCTTGGAATGGTTGGAACATGTTTTTTCTAACCATGTGAACCAACCATGAAAGGGGTATTTGGAGGAAGTGGATGGAACATGGTTTTCACATGGTTTTCCTAACCTTATTCCTAAACCACGCAATGATAAAAATTAGATCCATATTTTGTGGATCCAATCCGTATAAGCCCGTTATCCCCTAGTTTTCCCTTAATACAACCCTAAATTGAATTCATCTCCCTCCTGAGGCTGTGGAGACTTTTCCCATTGATTTAAGAGTGATTCGTTGGTGAATCTTGGTGTGTTGGAGGCCCAGATTCATTGTTAAGTGCTCATTATTGGTGGGTTTCCTTTGTTTTAATTTTCTTCCCTCTCTTGGATTTATCTATATATTCCATTAGGGATAGATCCATATTGTTTTATTCTATTCATGATTAGATATGGTTGTGTTGATAGTAGTGAACAAGATCTAAGTTTAGTTTTTAGAGTTTCAAGCTGGTGTGTTGAAGAATTTGTGTCGTTCTTTGTTTTTTCCAAATTTTGTGAGGTAGGTGGTTTCACTCTTGACTCCTATTTGTTATAACTTGAATGATTGATTTAAAATTGATTTAATTTCTTGAATTTAATTGTGATATTTTTTTGAAAATCTTGATGGAAACCCTCTTTAGTGATGGTTTGTGAAATTATGGAAATTGGTTGTTTTGTGGAAAGTGAAATTTGTTACATGATTTTAAAATGATAATTTTAAATTTTTTATTTGGTTTTGATTTGTGGAAAGAGATTTTTAGAAATTTTTTCAGTAAAAATATTATTTTATTGAAATGGTTTGACATTATTTGTTCATAAAGGTTGGGTATGAGTTGAATGGGATGGATAATGGCTATGAAGTACCACCATCAAAGGGATGAGTTATGGATGTGAAGTTACAACATCAATGGTAACATAAGTTAGTGTGTAGGTTTATTTTGTAGATGTATCGAATGGAATGGGTTATTCCAAATGTAAATGTGAAATGATTTAAAGAGTTTTTTGGTTTCTTTTCATGCAAATGGATTTGATTTGGATTTTTTTGATGATTTGATATAAACTACTTTAAATTTGGGTTTAAACTATTTTATATAAATATTATAACTTGTTATATCCTAGCAGTGTGAGTTGGGAAGTAATTGTTGAAATTCTATTGAGTGTTATACACACCCCATGCTTGGGAACTTTGGTGAATTTTTCAGATGTTGTATATCGAGACATATTTAAAGGAATGATATCTCATTTCTTTAGTGATGCATCATGATACCTTGTGAAGGGAATGTGAAGTTAGATCTTGGATCATGTTGGGAGTTTATGAGTTGGTGTATTTTGAGTCTTTGAGTTTTTTTTTGGTTTTGGTTTTCTCTTTGTACTCTGATATTGTTGTTTGTTTTGGTTTCCTCTTTGTACTCTGTTTTAGTTTAGTTTTATGTCATATATTTATATTTTAAGTTTTATTACATTTTACTCATGCATCATGTAGTGGTTGTTTGGATATGGTATTCTTAGTTTGGTCGGTTTAATTTCAAATGTAAAATCATCCTTTAATTTCTATGAATCTCTTGACATTTATTTCTAGACTTTGGTGTCTTTGAGATGTCAACTGAGGCCTAGTAACACTTACTACCTCTTCCCAAGACAATGGGTGATGTGTGGGATATTACAAATGGTATCAGTATTGGTCGGTCCAAAAATATTTTTGAAAAAATGGTATCATTTTGTTCAGTCTTGGAGTTGATAATTAATTATCATTTAGTCCTTGAGTTGGGATAGTAGCACAAATATAGGATCATCAGAACTTGAAATATAGAGAATAAATAGGTGCAACTAACCTATTTATGATGAACTTTATGTTACCAAGGAGTTGTGTTCGTAAGTGTTTTGAGACACTTCTAGGAGTTGTGATCTCATTTTCATGTATTTAGCCAATGAGAAGAGAATGACATGCATTGATAGAAACGAATTCCCACTAGGAGTTCATATTTCATTCTAAGTAATGATTTATGATTGGTTAAACAGTTTTGATTTTTGAAAACGGTTAAAAATGGTTTGATTTTAAAAGATTATGGTGGAATTTTCAAAAATGGTATTGAAGTAGAAAATTATTGAATTTTGAAAAGCATTATAGCTATTTGTGTAATGTGATAAATTTAAATTGTTAATAATTCAGTTTCTAGAGAGTGAGACTAATTAGTGTTTTCTTTTGTTTATAGAAATGGAACTGATTAGTCATAAAAGAAACTAACCAGAAGAGGATGATGAGAATGTGGTTACACCTAATCCATAGGTGAACCAACAACTGGTTCAAAGTATCGTCTAGGATTTTGAAGTTGTGGATTGAGGGAACAAAAGGGATTAACCAAGGCAATTGGACCATTTCATTTAGTTAAATAAAAATAATCCACCCATATTTTGGGGTGATTTAGAATCAAAAAAAGAAGAGGTGTGGCTAAATAGGATGAATCAAATCTTAGATTTTCTAGGCACACTAGCTAAGTTGAAAGTCAAGTTGGAAATGTACATGTTGGAGGATCTAGCATGATACTGGCGGGATTTAATAGTTCATGATAAATTAGACCAAGGCATTACATGAGAGTATTTTGAAGAATTTTTCATCAAAAAATTCTATCTTCACATATTAATAATTTCCAGAACAAAAAAAATCTCTAACTTGAAGAAGGAAAACCTCACAGTGGAAAATTATGCAACTAAATTCATGAATTTTGTCCGCTTCGCACCCGAAGTTTCTACAAGTGCATCCTTGAAGGAATTTTTTTTTGAATTAGGGTTGAGGGAATATATTTTCTCAAATATTTTCATGATTTTTATAATATATTATACAAAGATGGTAAATAGAGAGATGGTGGTAGAAAGATACATATGAGGAACTACAGGTGGAGGAAATATGTTGATACCTACGAAAAATGGTGGTAACTCCATTACTAAGAATAAATGGAAGAGGGAAACCTATTTTCAATGTAGTGTGATGACTCCGAATTAGATGTCTGGATTGGTGAATCTTAATTCTAAACCCAAGAGTAATTTAAGATGTTTTAAATTTGTTTCTTTGGATCACATGAAGAGATAATGTATGACACCACTTAGATCATGCCACAATTACAACCATATGGAGAATCTTCAATGCTATTGTCATAGTGCTCCAAGGTCAGGTGCTTAGGAAACATCTCATGTTTCAAATATATCACATGCTTTGATGAGATAAGGGCAGTGGAATAATTATAATCAGCAGAACTGAGGAATACATGGTGATTCAAGGAATACCATGACTCTACAATCAGCATAATATTAATATGGTAATAAAGAGAAAAGTGTGGTGAGTAAGAAATTTTATGTAGATGAGCAAGTAACTATGGATGATCAACCAGGACCATCGATAGTGAGAGCTATGATTCTTATGAATTCTACCCTTATGCAAGATTTGTTTGATACATGTTCATCCCATTCTTTTATTACTTCTCGTGTTGTTGATCTTCTAGGTTTTCATGTTGAGATGATGCCTTCTATTTTGAAAATTCAAACTCCTCTTAGTCAAAGAGAATGTTGACCCTTTATGTGAAAAGCATGTTCTATAACAATCGATGGAGATAAATTGATATGGAATTTCTCTATTCTTGATATGGATATCTATAACATAATCTTGGGTATGGATTGGTTGAAAATGTTCAAAATTTATATCAACTATTATACCTAAAGTGTTAGTTTTACAACTGAGGATGGTTTTGAGAATCTCTTTAGAGGATATTGACATGTAAAGCAAGGTTTAGTGGGATTTTTGGCACTGAAAATTGGAATGATCATGTACCAGTTGGAAGCTTTAACCTTAGCATTAGTGGATGATATTGGGGATAACAGTTTCTTAGCAATTCTTTATCAGTTTTCTGATGTTTTTCTTAATAATTTATATGGGTTTCCACCAAAAATAGAATGGATTTTATAATTTATCTATTAACAAGGATCAGTACTATATCAATTACATTGTATTATATGGTACTAACAGAATTAAAGGAATTTAAAGTCTAGTTATAATATTTTAAAAAAAGGGTTCATTTGACCTAGTATGTCTCTGTGGGGATCACCAGTCTTGTTTATGATAAAGGTAGATGAAAATATTTGTATGTGTGTAGATTATTGTAATCTTAAAAATTTTATGATAAAGAATTAGTATCCACTTCCACACATTGATGATATATTTTATTAATTTATGGGTTCCTAGTGGTTCCCTAAAATTGACCTGTGTTAGAGATATCACCAATTCTAGGTTTGGAAAGATAATATTCCAAAAAATAGCTTTCAGGAGTAGATATGTCCATTATGAGTATGTGGTTATAAATTTCGGTCTTATGAATTCACAAATGGTCTTTATGGAATTAATGAATCAAATATTTCAAAGGTATCCAGATTATTTTGAGGTAGTGTTTTTGGATGACATATCAGTGTATTCAAGGACAAGGGCTAAGTATGAGCAACACTTGGAGATAGTGTTGGGTATCTTGTGGGATCATCATATGCATTCCATAATTTCAAAGTACGATTTTTGGATACAAGAGGTATGTTTCCTTATCCATGTAATCTCTAAAAAAGGCGTTTCTGTGGATCTATAGAAGATAGAGGTTGTGATATCTTTGCAACTGCTAAAGAATGACTTTGAGATGTACAGTTTACTTGGACTAGCTGGTTATTACCGATGATTTGTTCATTATTTTTCATGAATAGATTCACCAATGATAATTTTTAAAAGGAAAAAGTTCCATTATAATGGAATGAGGAATGTCAGAAGTCTTTTTAATAGATAAAATTTCACCTAACGTCAACATCGATCTTGATATTTCCATAATCAATAAAATGTTATGTGGTGTATTGTGATGCTTTGGGATCTTGTTTGGGGTGTATTATAATGCAGGGATATCATGTTGTTTCTTATGAGTCATGGTAGTTACGATTTTAGAAGAATAACTACCCTACACATATTTGGAATTAGCTAATATAATCTATGCTTCGAAGACTTGACATCATTACCTCCTTAGTGAGAAAGTTATGGTGTTTATGGATCATAAGAGATTGAAACACATTTTCTCAAAAATATATCTGAATCTAAGATAAATAATATGGGTGGAGTATCTCCAAATGTTTTAATTTGACTTGATGTATAGACCAGGTAAAGGTAATTCAGTGGTGGGTGCATTAAGTAGAAAATTATACGGTCAATTAGTGAAAGAGGCTTCTGATTAGTCGTAGCTGATGTTGATGATAACCGAAATGCACTTGGATTATGAAGACCGAGGTAGTGTTATGATTTTATTTCTATTTTATTTTATTCCTGATTTGGTTGAAAAGGTTAAAGAGGCACATAAATCTGATTCTGAAAGTGTTGTGATGAGTTTAAGAATCAATAGTGGGGAGACCATTGAGTTATGGAAGCTAGAGGGGAGTTCAGTTTATGGTTTTGATATTGGATGGTTGTACATTTAGTTTTTTAGGAACAAATCCTTAATGATTACCACCATTTGAGATGGGATATTCATCCTAGAATACAAAAGATGTATAAGGTGTTGAAATTACAATTTTGGTGGGTTAGCATGAAAATAAGAATGGATAAGTTTTTTATGAGATGCCCCACCTATTAGTAGGTTAAGGAATATAACCAATGGCTAGTGGTTATGTTTTTTGTATTTATGTATTTCTATCTGGAAATGGGAGAAGATAGCCATAGATTTTGTGTTAGGTCACCCAAGGATGGTTCTAAAACATGATTCCATATGCGTGATAGTGGATTAAATCACAAATTCATCCCATTCCATCCATATTGGTGAATCTCAAATGGTGGGGTAATTGTCTAAAATCTATATCTAAGAAGTGGTAGAGAGGCATGGTATACCGGTTTCGATAGTATCAGATTGATATATGAGGCTTATGTATCATTTTTGAGAATCCTTATAGTAAGAAATTGGGACTCAATTGACAATGAGAATGGTGTATCATCCTCATATGGATGGAAAATCCAAAAGTACAATAAAAATATTGGAAGACATGATTTGGGATTGTGTAAATGATTTTGGTGGCTCATGGAATGATCACATACTATTAGTGGAGTTCTTGTATAAAAATAGTCATCAAGACTTGATACATATGGCTCTTTTTGAAGCATTGTATGGGTATCGTAATTGTTCTCAACTTTTTTGGGTGGAAATAGGTGAGAATTCACTTGTTAGACCAAGACTTGTGTAAGAGACAATAGAGAAGATTTATTTAATAAAAAAAGGATAAAGACAGCTTAGAGTCGTCAAGAATCGTATTTCGATCATTATCGATGACTATTGTCATTCGAGATGAGTGATCATGTGTTCTTGAGAATATCTACAGGCTTAGAAATCATCATTTTTGGAAGTAGGTAAATTTATCCCCTTAATACATTGACCCTTTTGAGATACTTGAATGGGTTGGTGAGGTGGAATATAGATTGTATTTTCCACCAAGGTTTAGTTTAGTGCATAATGTGTTTCATGTATCTCAATTGAAGAAGTATCAACCTGATATTGACCATGTGATTTGATGGTATCACATTGACCTATATCTGGATACTACATTGATTCATGTGACAGTGAAAATTATGGATAGGCAAGAGAAAGTATTTCATGGGAAAAACATTGGTATAGTGCGAGTTTTATGGAAACATGGTCATATTTAGGAAGAAACATGGGAGCATTGGAAGGAAATGATCAATCAATGGCCTGAAATCTTTCACTCTAATGGTGTTTTTAAACTTTTCATGTACATAAAGACCAATCGTGGGGAGAATGTAGCACTCTCAGTTTCAGGTAATTACCCCTTATTTATATATTTTAAGTATATAAATAATTGGGTTAAGTATTAGGAGATTTGGAGGGGTTTTGTAAAGTTTTTGGAGATTTTATGGAGGTGCATGGTTTGAGAATGGTTAGTAGAAACCGTGCATCTCCTTCTAGAAAACCATGCAATTGAAACAATAGGAATTGGGTAGGCGCACGGTTAGGCGTACAGTTTTTCCTAATCATGAGGCCACCCAGGTTAAACCATGAAAAATAGAATAGATGGGATTTTCATGGTTGGAGCACAATTTTTCTAACCATGCAGTCCAACCATTCAAGGGGTGTTTGAAAGTAGTGGTTAGCGTATGGTTTTCAAATGATTTTTCTAACTGTGTACCTAAACCATGCAATGTTAAAAATTAGATATGGATTTTATTGATCTAGTCTAAATCAGACACTTAAACCCTCATTTTTTCATTAATATAACCCTAACTCAAATTTCAATCCTTCCCAAGGCTGTGAAGACCTTTCCCCTTGATTTAAGAGTGATCCATTAGTGAATCTTGGTGCGTTAGGGACACATATTCCTTAATAAGTGATCATTCTTGGTGGGTTTCCTTAGTTTTCTTCTTCTTCCCTATCTTGGATTTATATATCTAATCTTCTAGGGATAGATACATGTTGTGCGATTCCAATAATGATGATATATTATTTTTTTATGGTAGGTAACAATATAGAAGGTTGGTTTTTGGAGTTTCAAGATGGTGTGTTGAAGAATTTGTGTTGTTCTTAATTTTCACCTAAGTTTGTGAGGTAGGTGGATTCAGTATCGACTCCTCTCAGTTATAAATTTAAGGATTGATTTAAAATTGATTTAATTAATTGAATTTAATTGTAATTTTTTGTGAAAATTTTGATGAAAACCTTTTTTAGTAATGGTTTGTGAAATTGTAGAAATTAGTTATTTTGTGGAAAGTGAAAATTTTACATGATTTTACAATGATAATTTTAAAATGGTTGTTTGGTTTTTATTTATGGAATGATATTTTTAGAAAAATTTTCAATAAAAATATTGTTTTATTGAAATGGGTTTACATTATTTGGGCATAAATGTTGGGAATTAGTTGAATAAGATATATAATGGTCATGAATTACCACCATCAAAGGGAAGAGTTATAGATGTGAATTTGCACCATCAATGGTAACACCAAGCTTGTGTATAGGTGTGTGTTGTGGATGTGTGAAATGGAATGGGTTATGCCAAATGAAAATTTGAAATTCTTTAAATATTTTTGTGATTTCTTTCCATGTAAATGGATTTGGTTTGAAAAATAGTTTTGATGATTTGATATAAAATGCTTTAAATTTGGTATTAAACTATTTTAAATAAAAATTCTAACTTGTTATATCATATTGGAATGAGTTGGGAAGTCATTTGGTGAAATCTTACTGAGTTTTATACTCACCCTCTACTTGGTCACTTTGGTGATTTTGTAGTCGTTGTATATCGAGACACATGTAAAAGAAAGTTATTTTATTTCTTTAGTGATGCATCTTGATACCTTAGGTTGGGCATGTAAAGTCACTACAAGAAAATCTCTATGTAGTGGCGATTATTTTTTGATTTGGTGGTGGTTTAAACTACCACTGCATGGTTCTATGAAGGTTTCTAGAAACTGCCACTAAAATTGGTGTTGGCATCAACACGTGACGATTCCTTCCATTCAGTAGTGGTTTTTTGGAAAATGTCATAGAATATGTATTTAGAGGTAGTTTATGTGTTTTAGAAGTGATTTTACAACCAAAAAAATTCCAAGATTTTAGCGGCGGTTAAAACTGCCGCTAAACTCTGAAGCTTTTTTATGAAAAAAACCACCGCTAAAATGATGAAAATTGACACTAAATAAATTTTTTTCATATTTATCAGTTATTTTAACCACCAACCCAAAAAATATAACATAATATAGAATTGTTTTAAACCACCATAAAAAATAAACTATATTTAGAGGTGGTTTAAACCTCCTATATATGATGAATTACAAATAAAAATGAGTTTTAGAATCTGTAGCCCAAGAAAAGAACTGAAAAAAACAATGTGCACAATTCCATAACAAATTAAACATAAATGGAACACAAAATAATAAATGAAACATGAAATAATTAAAGTACACAACATATGTGACTAAAAATTAACTTTTTTATTATCAAAACACTTTTAAGGAAAAAGTGAGAAACCAAGATGTCCAAAAACAGCGAAAAACCAACCAGAAAAAGAAAAATGAGAATAAAAAACATGATCAGCTCCTCCCCATCCATTATACCATGATGAAAATCCCCCACCAAAGCATGGCCTTTCAGAAAGAAGTCCCATGCAGAAGCACAGGAACAGAACCGATGGAAAATCCATACCCTCTCAGCATCCAAATCCAAAAAGGCATGCTCTGATGAAGACTTCATGCTATGAACCCCATATGAAGCCGATCCAAGTAGAGTGCTGGTTACGAATCACAAAAAGATGATAAAAAAATAGAGAACTGAACCAACGCAGACCACCAAATTAAAATGAGTCTCTAAAGAGTAACTTGATATTACCAGTATCCACTTCTCTAAACAGTTTCCAATATAGAGAAGTAACCTGGATTCTTAAAGCCTCCATCATCATCTTTTCAAACTCAGAAGCTAGTTGATCTTAAGCCTGAATGTAATCCACAATGCTAATCAACCCTTTATTAAAGGCCCCATCATAATTAAGTCTTTCTTGTCAATCCATGAATATTGCTCCTCATTAAGGGTCACTCTTAGAGCCCTCCCCATTATTTTAGCCACCTCCTCCTCATTTTCATTGAGCAACAAGACCTGCTCAATCACTTCATCTTCAGAACTTAAAATCAAACCCAAGGATACCTCACCCTGGTCCCCTGGTCCCTAATTACCCAAGTTCACCACCAAAATCTTCTTCTCATTAACCTTTTTTGCAGAGTGGGTCTCTAAAGGAGGGGGTAAAGTGGAGTAGTCCTTCCCCCCTTCCTCCTCCTCAAACTCCAGTTGCTCTTCGTGCTTGGGGCTTCATCTGCCAAGTGGCCAGGATCACTTCCAATCAGTTCCTTCCCGCAAACCCCTTATACATCACCTAGGTCAGCTGTAACTGGTCCCAAACCAACCTCTTCAATGTCTTAAAACCTATTACTTAAGTGAATTGGGATCTGAATCAAATAATCCAGATCCCCTACTCTCCCAACCCTAATTTGGATGACCGCCTCTATAACAGACCCCTGCTTCCCCTCACACCCACCACAACTACTCGTCCCTAACACCTCAGTAGATGAAACAAATGGAACATCCTTCCCCCCATCCATCTTTTGTTTCATATCCTCTTTACCCTGCTTCCTCTGGGTTTCCACCAGATCCACCTCTTTATGGATCACTCTACTTCCTTCCCAAACACCCTGTTTAGTAGTTCTATCCAAGTTTTATCTAAGTCTACTAAACACCTCAGACACCATCGAATTTACCTGAGGCACCAGGACCTTCTTCTCCTTGTTAGCTCTAGGTACTACCACCCTAGCAGCATCCACCCTGATGGGTCTTTAATCCTCCACCAATCGCAATGATTGAGGCCCCCCGAACTCAATCCTCCCTACTAGTTTCCACCTGTTTCAAGCCAACCTCCTCACGATATTATGAAGACTTAACACTATCTCTGTCTTCCATACTCGACTTGACTGAAGGTCCCCATTGACAGGACTACCTTGGGTGACCTGTACATTTGCACATAGAAAAACAAATGTTGCCAATTTCCCTGTCCAGCAGCGTTGCAGGTCCCTGACGACAAACATCTGATGCGTGCCCTAACCGCATGCAGGAAGAACAGAAGTATGGAAAATTCTCATAAATCACTCACTGCTTGACCCTATAATCCTCCCTAACTGTAATCCAAACATAATCAAAAGGAGGTCTAGACACATCCATTTCTACATAAACATGCAGATTGACTGGGTGAAAGACCATCTCCATTTGACTATCTGATCGTAAAAATATACCAACAATATTTCCAAGCATTCTTATAACTGAGGTATTTTGAAACGGTAGAGGAAGTTTAGCAAAACTAACCCATACCACGATAAAAGGAGGATCACAATTCATGTGAAACTTGAACGACCACCGAAAAAGGAAAAATCAAAATCCATTGACGTTACGGGGGGCACTCGACCAGGTGTTTATGAGGTCCTTATCCGATGTGAATCGAACCATAATGTGGTGGTTGTCGAGAAGGCCCACTGTCGCCCTCTCTTGAAGATCCCATGAACTGAAGACAAATCTATAGAAGGAGTCTACCGAGGGTCTCTGTTGTTTAAATATGGAAGACAAGGTTAGGTCCAGGAGAGCAAATGTTTTCGTGAACTTGGAGGTCAAAATATGGAGATTAGGGAAACCATCAATAAGATCCGGGACTTTTGGGAATTATGAGGATTTCAGAAATGGAGGTAGGAAATTAGGGTTTGTGAAGGGGTGGAAGAGAGGATCTATAAGGACCCAACCTTAAAACATTACATAATATTTAATTAAATGAATAATTCACATTGAGGGTCTTTTTAGGTTTAGTGTTTTAGAGAGTTAGACCATAACTATTACATTTCAAAAAATTACAAAGTAGACACTTCTACCCAATATCCTTTTTAAAAAAAAACATGAACTCTTGAAAAAAAGAGTCATGTCTAGTTCCATGTTTACGACAACATGAATTTTCCTTGATCCCATCCTCCCTATTCCATATTATTTCCTGTGAAAAACATTTCAAAAACCTGGGATGAGCATAAAAAGATCAGCAAGGGATACACAAAGAAGTAAAACTGTTAGTTTTTTCAAAACAACAAGTAAACCATGAATACTTTAATATAAGTAATAATTTTCACCTTTATGAAGTAGTAAATACTATTCATTGAATAAAATAACATTACTTACCATTTTGTAACCCAAATACTACCATAAAACCCATATAAAGAACACATAACTTATAAAGGTAACTTGGGACATAAACATACATAAATGAAATAACCATACGGTCGACTTCCACACATATAACTAAATGGAATAGCCATACGGCCGACTTCCATACCCAATACATTGGAGGTTATAACATAACCACTCATCCTGGTATTCACGGAACCACCCGTAATTTGGTTTATCACGTAACCACCCATAAAATGTCCAAGTACCAATATAAAATCCTAACACATACAACAAATATAAAGGAAAGAAAACATTTCCACATTTAATAAAAATATATCACTTAAATATATTGACATAATAGATCCATTTTCAAAACCATTTCAATACCAAAAATACATAAAAGATAATAAGGTATTTATATTCTTTTAAAAACATTACGGCTTGTTGAGGAAGCCAAAGATCAAATAATACTCGCGGTGGCGGAAAAGGTCGTTGTCACCGCTTACCATAAAAAGAAACACACTTTTTTTGTTGTTTAGTAAAACGATTCATAGAAAAATATTCCCTTTGAAAATTCAAGGGAGTTTATACAGTGTATAAAAGAAAGTTGTGTATTAAAACAAAATATGCCTTAATGAAAAGAGATTGAGATGAAGTCCCTTACCTCGTGTCTGACTTGACTCGATCGTTCTTTAATCTCTTGAATAATAAACTAAAGTTAATTTCTACTTTCTTAAAACCCTTTTTAAAGTTTATTATTCCTTTTATATCAGTTATTACCATGTTATAAACATTATGTAATCATTTAAGTAAATAATGTTCATTTTGTCGATATTTGGTACTTGAGTAGAAATGAACACCTTATATTACAAGTTGTCCATGTTGTCAATAGTACATTATATCCAGAATGATATTTATTATTTAGATATCATATATATCATATATATCCAGTATATATATGTATTTATAATAGTACATAACATTTAGAGGTAAGAAATGAAATGCACCGTTCATGGAGACGGTAATCCGTACGTACACATGAACGCTACTTTCATTTCTATTTCTTATTTTAATGGAAATAAAACATAATGATACATAGGTATATTATAATTTCAGTATAATATCATATATAATATCATTAACTCCATCCTTTATACATCCCACATAAGGCATTAACAAATCACATCACTTTGAGGGGGTGGTAGTCCGCACTTCCTCAAATGAGATTATTGTATTTAAACACTATGAAAACCATAAAGGATTGATATAATTGTGAAGTAAAGAAGTATAAGGAAATCATAAACATAATATATATCATATATAAATACAGTTCCATCATAATGGCCACCATGAGAGGAGGTAGGATAAAATTTAACAATCATCGTTTCGTGTGGTGTTAGTTTTCCATCCACAGAAACATTATGTTCTTCATCCATTAGATGGAGGTGTGTGTAAGTGTAGTTCGAATCCTTCTCATAAAAACATACTAGTATATTGAGGATACTGGTTTTGTTACAAAATAAATTAATAAAAAAGAGTTTATGGGTTGGAGAAGTAAAATAAAAGAAAACAATTTAAGAGAAACCGTTACCTTTAATTTGGGTAACTCCCTTTAGTTTGAACCAAAGGACTTCTTGAAGTGACTTCTGCCTAAGGTAAGGATTCTAGGAGGAGGATATGGATGTAGGAAGATTAATTGGGTAGAGTTTGGACAAGACAAATAGATTTAGAGGTGTGAGGAATTGGTTATAAGTGGTCTCCTTTTATAAGGGAGAGGAGGGGTACTTTAGGAAAGTGTGAAAATATTATTTTATTATATAATGATATTCAGTTTCAAAAGGTCCAAAAATAATTAAATTAGAAGATAAGATGAATCATATTAGAAATAAAATCATCCAATCATAATTGTACCTATTTTGGATAATATTTTAATCATTATAATCTTATTTATTTAAATCATTTATTAATGAGGTAAATACTGCATCATTATTATGTCATAAATAATTTAATTTATTTGATGTCTAAAAATTATAAAAAAATACCATGATTTAGGAAATATTTTTAGCTTTACAATGAATATTTATAGTCGAAAATATGACTTATATAACACCATATAAAAATTAATTACTAAAAGATTTTTGTTAATGTCAATTTTGTCTTTACATTAAATTAATTAATCTAAACTGTCATTATCACTCCCAAGTGGCTCAATGGGGTCCCAAAATAGACCCAAAGATTCCCATGGTCATATATGACTCAACCAATAAGGTTTGGACAAGTGTTAAGGCATTTTTAAATTATTACAATATTCTTTTTACCTTGAATTACCTTATTTACCTTTAACCGCGGTAAATAAAAGTCAAAAGTTACTATTCACCAAAAATTATTTTCATCTTATTGAACCGAATTTTACTTCTTGACAACAACCATGTATGTCGGATTTTCTAAATTCAATTCATAGAAGTGGTAAAATTTCATTTAAATCAAAAAGTCAGTTTTTTTTAACTACTACTAAGTGGTTTCACTATTCATCAAAAATTGAAGTTTTTCAGAAAAATACCAAAAATTCAGCCTAAGATATATTTGATATTATGAATTCAAAAATGATATCTATTTTTACAAATTCAAAACATAGAAGTGGCATTAATTAATTTTAAAATTAATTCCTGTTATCAAAACAAATAGCGTGTTTTTAAGAAACAATAACTATCAAAAGATTGATACTTGTTTATGTCCAATTTCAAAGTGAAATTAATTCCAATGAACAAAATTGGATTAAATGGTAAAAATATATTTTAATTTCACTTTATAACCAACTAAAAAGATAATCTAACCATATAAATAAATTATATTAAAAGGAACTTTTGAATTAAAATAAAATATTTTTCACTATTCATTAAAAAATGAACTTTATCGGAAAAATTACAAAAATTTACAAAAAGTAAATTTTTATGTCCCCATTCTAAAGAAAGATTTTATTTGGTCAATTAGAATGTATTAAAGTGACCAAAAATATATTTAAAGAGGGTTCACCCTTAAAAGGCGGTAAATCGGCCTTTTAATGTAAATTATGCTTAAAATTAGATTTATTCACATTTTAAGCCTCTAACATTTATTGGATGAATGTAAATACATTTAAAAAACATGTATAATCATATTGTAGTCAGTTTTTTTCATTCCCGCCAATATAACGGCTAGGGGTTAACTACCATTTAAAATAATAATATTATATTATTTGTGTGTAACGTAAGATTTCAAAGAAACCCGTTGTTGTGTATAGGGTACGCTATCGGACATAGCAACCCCTTTAAAGTAAAATTAATATTTAATTCAAAAATATTAATAAGTATAAAAATATATTATTCTTCATTTACTTAGGATGTTACAAGCCCTGCATTCCTGAAATTCGACGATTCCTCCCCCATAAACAATGCTTAAACCAGATCACTCGACATGGTTCACTCTATGCCACAAATGATACATGAACAAAATATCTCCACTAATCACTGGATGATGATGATCTCTACTTTTCAATCTCTCCATATCCATCTCTACTTCCTGCTAATGGCACCAATAATACAATTATATTGAAAATTAAACAATGTTGTATATTTATATTTAAACTTAAAATCAATAAAATTTTATGAACTAAATGATTTTGAAGCTGTGTGATTTACCTTCTCACCACCAGTCATCGATGCAATATCAACGGGGACATATACTTTCATATTATGTTAGAAATCAATAAACATATTCTACAAAGAAGATATTTGATCCCTCTATTCCTAAATTATTCTTTTCATATAAAAAAACTCTCTCTGAGCATATTAGGGTAGGGAATGAGTAGATACAACTGTAATCCATGATGACCTGCCAAAGATCTTAGATGGTACTAGTCCCAAACCCATTTCGTGCACTCGACCAAGATGCTCTTTCCAAAGGACTTTACGAACTGGGTCATCTTGGGAAACTGCGAAGGACTGCGTGGGATTGACATCCCATAGTTCTTTAATTTTTACCTATAAATCAAATATCATTCATATTATAATCATTATATATCAACATAGTAACAAATGATAATAAGTTATTATAATGAAAAATGGATTTATACGCCAAATTATTTGGCGGGCTCATTAACAAAACTCCCATCAGATTTTTTATAAACATTTAACCACACTTTTGTTTGGGATGCTTGGTGCCCTAAATTCTGTGAATGTATTAAAAAATATAAATCAATAATTTAATATATTTAATAGATAATATTGTCTTATAAATATATAAACTAATGAAAAAATTACTAGAGTTTATCACCTTCTAGAAAAACTCTTAGACCCTGCAGTGTGTGGGATGATTTTCTTAGCCTAAATCGATGCATTCTTCCTTAAAACATCTTTGAATAAATAAAATGTAATTTAATAGTAATGTATGCAATGTAATATCCTTTTAATATGTATGTATAAATTTAAAATGATATTAATATAATAATATATATTTGAATACCATGTGCATAGTATCACAATGAATATGAATAAAAAATTTCCATTTCTATCTAGGTACCCCATTGGGTACCTTATCATATAGTTTCTAAGTGCTCAACTAAGTATCTTTGAATTCATTCTACAATCTCCATTTAAAATCTTTCCATTTCTTACCCAAAATTTTTATGTCCACTTTCGTGCCATCAGATCAGAAATGGGAAAGTGGAAAAAATATGTCTAAATAGATTCATTTGGAAAATATTATAATTTAATAACATAATGACACTCAATTACATCATAATGTATTAAAATTAGCTTTATCTTTTAATAAAAAACTTCATTTTTCCAAGATGAAGGAATATTCCTCCAATCATAATACATAATTGGAAGGGTAACCTACTCTACCACCATATGGCCTAGAATCTGGCCAAATAATCCCGAAGCGTCATCTGTAGGGACCTGATAGCAGTTAGATAGGATAACTATCTTTAGTTCATTTAGATTCCAGACATATAAATTTTTCATATTTTTTGTTATACTATAATTGTATCAATATTTTATGAGAAAAAAGTTAGTAGTATAAAAAAAGTATAATAACTTTATTAATATTAAAATTTGTACCTATAACAGTCACCCTCCAATATCCCAGTGAAGAACCAGGAGTGGCGGCCTACTCCCTCACTATTGAGGCTGCTGAATGGGGAGGCATTGACTGAGCTGCTGATGGGATGCTGACGAAGGTTGTGAGAGATGGTGTAGGGGGAAACAAATGGTGTCTCAGATGCTGTAGGGAGGGAGACATATGGATCATCATTTTTCATCATGGTAAAGGGAACGTCAACTGAGAGTCAACTGGAATCAGTATAATTCTTTCTCCTTATCATTCCTATCATTTAATCAGAAAAATACTCCACAAGAAAAAAAAATTAATTTATGATGAATAATTTGAAGATGAATTGTGTTACACAAGGGGATTTCAATGTGATTTAGAAGACATATAAGTGGAATTTGTAAATTTTAAAAATATAGAAAAAAATATTTAAACTAAAGAAAAAAAGTGATAAAGTCAATTAGAATAATATAGTTAGTGACCAAATATCCACTATATAGACTAATAGAATAGTGTCTTAGTAGAAAGAATCTTTTATATCCCTAGATGAATCAAAAACTTTGGATGAAGTTATTAATTATGTGAGTTATGTCAAAGACATGAATGTGAAATGTGATTTGATATAAAATAATATGACATGTAAAAAGAAGTCATACTATGAAATCAATTGCATATTGGTAACATGAATAACCTATGAAGTTCATTTGGGAATTAGACTATTTTATCACACCCTGAAGGAATTTTGGATAGATTTAGGTGTTTTTGTATAAAATATGACCATTACATGATTTATTGTTAATGTCATGAATTTATATGATCACATAATTAGTGGTTTTTCATGTCATGAATGTTTTTTTAGGAATTTTTATCATTGTTGTTTATATGTTATATATGATTCATTAATATAGTGCCACACAATGAATAATTCATTATGTTGAAGATAAATCTTGGAAACATCTCTATAATTCCATGAAGAACATAATCACATTATGAATCATGATTTTTGCAAAGTTTGAGAAATAGCTCTTTTTGGGTTTCATATGTGGAATTCATTGGTTTTTAGGTAATTAATAACTTCTTTTTTTAATATAAATCACGATGTTTATTTAATGAAATATTCAATTGGTATATTTGAATTTTAGAATAATGTAAGTTATCTTGATATTTACATTTCAAAACTAAAGTGAAATCCCATTATTTAGAATAGATCTAGATTTTCTATGAAAAAAGGGAGTGATAAAATTTTAGAGTGCAGTATTTCTAAGATCATTTATTGAGATATTATATTATGAGAATAATAATATATATTTTTAGGTGTATTGATTGATCTTTTGAAGGTTTCAAAGTGAAAATTTCATGATTTATACATTTTTATGGGTTTTCAACTCTATGTAAGAAGTGAAGACCCATTTTCAGAATATTTCCCATCTAATTTTTTAAATAAGAAGACTATCATAGAAGGAGTAGTGAAAAACTATCTATACAGGGGAGCATTGTATTTTTTATCTTAAAAAATAAAGTTAATGTCATTTTCTTTTCTTATGTTTAATATAATTCCAGAGGGTTAGAGATACCTATCCTTTATGTAAGAACATAAAATAAGTATTCTATTACGTTTTAGGTGATTTGGCACTTCACTAGTTGCATTCTCGTTGGACTAGACTAGTTTGGATGGCCCAAGTAAATATATATTATGTTCTTTACTTATTTTCTCACTCAAGAGTGACTGTAAGGGAGAGAGTGAAGTGTTCCTAAAATTTAGACAATAATATAATGATCTAGGAAGAAATATTAATTTTTATAACACCTTAATTATCTCACCACTTTCAAGGTACAACCTTAATAAAAACCAATTTATTTCTACATAATATATCACGATCATTCAAGAAATACACATGAAAACTGGTTCAAATTTCTCTACAATTGGAGTATTAGTAACCATTAAGAAAGGAATAAACTCCATATGAAACCCCAAAATATTAACTAGATGTATAGATATAACATAATTTCATACCTCAATTTCAATCATAGCATAACTAATAGTGTATGTGATAAGGATGGTACCTCTCACTATAGATAGCCAAACATAAACCACAACCTCTTCCACCTCCTAAAAAATAGCAAGTTGTTTCCCAAGATTATTATAATGAGATGACTTCCATTTACAAAGAATCCTAACAACTCTAATCTAGCACACTAACTCATTAAACATCAGTACCCAACCTTTCTTTACTAATCCAATCATGTGATATTAATGTCAACCACTACTCTTCTATGCGATATAGTCAAAATATTTAATAAAATGTCCCACCATCCTAAAATTATGACATGCATGAGGTGGATATTGGAACATATACATCCTATTCACATATTCTTCACACTAGAAGCACTCTAATTAGCACTTTCCATATAAATCTTGAGAAGGTTCCCTAGTTTATTTCTCTTTGATGTCTTTCCACTTAATCTTATTCCCAATAAATTAACCCTTACCTCCACTAGACTAAAATATAAAAGAGAATAAATTAATCATATTGGAAATTTATTCTCCCAAATTATTTCCTAATAATGATAACCAATTGATTGTTATGAATATTGAAAAATATAACTAATAAGAAAACCTCCAATCAAAATATTGTCTCAAAATTCAGTTCCATGAACGTTTCAAGGGTTAATATTTTAAAATGTATGAATGGAATCGCCTACCTCAATCGATGACTCACACAACACTCCAGAGCCCACAAGACCTCCAATAGGTCTACAAGCACATAAAACAACCCTAAACACCCTTAAATTAATTCTATAAACTCTTAAATTCAAAATCCTAGAATATAATAATCAAATCCTAACTCACTGGATGGAATAATGGTGCTGAAACAACAAGAAAAAAGTATGATCAAATCCCAATACCCATCCTTTTTAATTAACTTACCTTGGGAGCAGCGGTAATGACTGTTTAGGGGAGAGAGGGGCCGGTGCCTTGAGCCCAGGCTCAGGGAGCTCATGGGAGAGGGGGGGGGGGAGACGATGCGGGGTAGAAGGGGAGCTCATAGTGAGGGGGAGGGAGGGGCTAACAGTGAGAGGGAGAATGGTAGCCGGTAATAAGGGTGAGGGAGGGGATGGCAGTGAGGGGGAAAAGGGGAGCCGATGGTGAGGGTGAGAGAGGGGCTGACGACAAGGGGGAGAAGGGGGCCAATGTGAGGGTTTCATGGGGTTAGAGAATAGGGGGTTTGAGGGTGTCAGACTTGGGATATGGGGGAGGGGTTGAAGTTTTTGCATTTAAAAAAAATAAAAAATATTTAGCAGCAGTTTTAAAAAAATGCCTCTATATTTTGGAAAAAAAATAATGATGATTTAAGAAATTACCGCTAATAAACCACCGCTAATAACTGATTTTGTTGCAGTGAGTTGGAGCTTGAAGTATATTGGGAGCTGTTGAGTTGGTGTCTTTAAAGTATTTGATTTTTGTTGCGTTTGGTTTCCACTTTGTACTATAATATTGTTGTTGATTTTGGTTTCCTCTTTGTACTCTATTGTAGTTTGGTTTGTGTTAGGTGGTTATATTTTGAGTTGTATTATGTTGTACTCATTCATCATGTAGTGGTTTCTTGGATATGGTATGCTTAGTTGGTTGGTTTACTTTCAAAGGGGAGATCATCCCGCAACTATTATGAATCCCTTCTCATTTATTTTCTTCCTTTGGTGTCTTGGGGATGTCACTTAAGGTCCAGTAACACCCACTGCCTCTTCCCAAGCCAATGGGTGTGGAGAATTATGTTACATTTATCAACAATATTCACTATTTATTATACATGGTAATTAAAAATAATGCAGTTTTGAAAATAAAAAACACAAATAAACAAATAAATTTTCATAAAACAATATTTAGATTTTAATAATATAGTTAAAAAAATATTTCAAATCAAGTTTATGAAGAATTTTTCTATATACAATTTAAAGTGATGACATTGTATAAATGTATAAAAAATTAAGACTCCAACAAAACTCCAATAAAAACATTATTTTATTGAAATTAAGTCCATGAGAATAAACATAGTTTTATAAATATTAATTCTTATCCTAATTTTTTCTATATGCCATAAATAGTAAACATAACCATGGCTTGGAAGATGATCCATTATGTTGTGTTTTTATGCGGGATCAAATCTATTTATAACTAACCTGTAAATTCCTGTGATTCATGTAGGTTAGACTATAGTCTATGTGGCCTAACCCATAGTCTATATATACATGCATTTATTTTTTTCAAAAATATAATGTATCTAAAAAAATATACTATTATTTTGTTATTTTTTAAATAAAAATCATATATATTAAAAACCATTGTCCTTGAGTACAAGATGATAAAATTAATATGGAACACATTCTAAAAAACATGATTATCATGAAAAGGATCATGATTTTCTAAATAATGAGCAATCTGATAACCCCTTATCTTGAAAAAGGAGAACCTACACCAATAAAACATCATTGAAAGATCCTAGATCTCCCCTAATAAGAGTCCAATAGAAGAAAATATAGGTCGTGCATCATCAATCAAGGAAATTAATGAATAAAAATTTATTTCAATTACAATTATTCCCCATTAAAAAGCTCTGAAAAACTTCAATGTTGAACAAATAGTTGATGCCTACACAATCAAAGGGATGTGCTTGGTAGTAAAATTCCTATGTAGAGTTGATTCCACCTACCCAATTGAGTTCCTATACATAACACTAATTCCAACATGATCCCCATGAATAAAGGATATATTGAAATTATCATTAAGCACATCCTCTTTTATAAGACTCCATTGATGAAAATACCTACCACACGAGTATCCAATTATAGGCATAAACTCTGAAATCTATTGTATCCAAACTTTCCAGAAACTACAATCCTGATGAACCCAAATCTCCCATAGAAGCTCCCTCTAATTAAAAATATATTCATTTCATCATATCCAAACCCACCATACAATAAAAATATCCTCCACAATTTGAACTGGACTAAGATTCCACATCTAGAGTTGTAGAATATGAGGCATGTAAGTTAGGAAATATAGAAAATCCAACTGAATTTAATCCCATGTGTCTCATACTAATCGATCACTATAGAATAGAAAAACTAAATGCTGGGGAGTCTTAATATCTTGATGAAACAAGTGTTGGAGTTGGTTTCCTATAACAAAATTCTGTATACTTTATTTTAACGATCATCGGTAGGCCATATTCCACACTACAATCGGCCATATTAACCAACCAAGTGGCAGCCAAACACCTCTCCACTTTCCATGTGGCAGGTACTGTCCCCTGCCATCCAGGGTTCACAAAATTTATTTTTTTTGTAATTATATAAATTTTAAATTTTAAATTACATTTATAAATAATATGTATTTATAAATATAATTATAAATAAATATAATTATTTTTTAAATATATTTATTATAATTATATATATATATAAAATTATTTATAGTTAAAATTATAAATAAATATATTTAAAAATATTTTTATATATTCCTGAAAGGAGAAAACCATGGGTGAGAGCCATGATAATAAAATTTATTGAAAGTAAGAAAACATAAAATACATAAGAAGATGACATGATGAAAATAATAACATGCCATTGCTGCAAAGCAAGCAAGTAGAATCTTCTAGGAAACAAGATAAGGAAATTCATCTTGTGGATTGATATCTGTCACCGCCCCTACTTCTCGAATTATGACCCCTCTTCTAGGTCTTGGAAATTCATCTTGTGGATTGATATCTGTCACCACCCTTAATTATGAGATTAAGGGTCAAAAATTCCATTCAGTGGAGTGGGATCCTCAAGAGGTTGAGGATCTTATTCATCAGTCGAACCTAAACCCTCTGATAATATCTTCATTTCAGAACTACTCTAAGCATTCCCAAATTCCGTATGGAAACCCTCCCTATTACTGGATCTATTTAAAATGCTGAGAATACTAAGTTAATGATACCTTAACTTTAGTTATACCTTTTCATAGTCGAATATGATTCCATAAGTTGTTCAGCTGAGAATTTTTTATAAAGCACAGGGACTCTTTCACCTGAACCTTCCCGTTGCACCACTTATGAAGGAAAGAAGACACAATGAACTACAGTTTCAATCTCGTTTTCCTTCACAGCCGCAATAGAGGTTTTAAGGGTTGGTGTCCTGAGAACCAACTGTTTTTTAATTTGATTACCCGAATGTTCACTTATTATATATTGTTCATTGTTCTGCATGACTATAATATAATAATGTCCTGGAATATTTGTTGCATTGATAAGGTCATGGAAGATCCCCGTTATGATGAGAACCTTGAAATGCTATAACAATATTCTTAAATAAAGTTTTACGGTTGGATGACATACTATGATAAGACACATAGTATACAGACCGTCATGTGCGAGTACTCGTAAGAAGACGGGACTCTCTCTAATGGAGTCCACACTTGGTAATCTCCAAGATGGGAGATTATGAGAACAGACCCGCCAGTAGAAATTCCACATGTCTTGGTGTCATCGGACATTGCTATCTAAGAGCGTGTGTAATGTTTCTTAGACTGGAAGATTATCATTAACTCATGTCATGACTCACACACTTAAATTTACTGACTAAAACCATCACACAAATAGTTGACAGGAAGTAGGGTACATTGGGTGCATCACGAGTGACATGTTGTTAATGGATAAGTCAAGGAATGATTTGTCCCTTCCATTTATGGAAGTTGATATCTCAGCCCTTTGATTGAAATAGAACTGTCACATTAAATTCCATGGCCATGGTGTAAACGACGAGTTTATTTCAGGTAGTCAAAGAACGACGGATCGAGCATATAGGTTTATGACACTGCCATGAAACCTGCTTGATGAGATATCAAGACAAAGAGATTAAATTACCCAGTAAGCATTTGTATGAGGTGATACGTCAATGAGGCGTAAAATTCTTTCTCTTGTGTGCGTTTACCCATTGCTAGACATTAATCTTGGACTTTAGGCAAGCCCACCTAATGCCAATGAGAAAGAGGGCTAGATGGTCACACACTAAGTGTATTCAAGTATCTCAAGTAGAATAAAGATTATTCCCATACGTGGTTTAATAATTATTCAAGGAATCCTAAATAATTTTAATTTTGGAGGATGAATAAAATAAAACAAGTACACACCGTGTATCAATGATAACACGTCGTGTAGTTATTTTTTGAAAACAAGTACACGCCGTGTGTTATTAAATTTACATACCGTGTAGTTTTCATTTTGGAAAGGAAATGAATAAATGAAAACAAGATATACACGCCGTGTAGTTTTCAATGAAAAACAAGTACACGTCGTGTAGTTTTTCCAGTCGTGATTTTGAGGAAATATCATTTCATTAAAAGATATTTATTATAATCAGTGTGGGAGCATGTCAAGGAATTAATGACTCGACATGGGGTTTTCAAAAGGGTGTTAATGAAATAAATAAAACGCGTAACGCATTTATTTATTGTTATAACCATACAACCTCAAACCCGATTATAAATATCCTCAGAACCCCAACTCTTTTACTTACACAAAAGAGAATCGTTGTGCACAACAAATCTGAAGAATTATTTCAAGGCCGAAAGAACCTCTTCCTCCAAGAAAGATCTGAAGACTGAGAGAGATTGTCTTCCATCAGATCAAGACGATCTAAGGCATACAATACAAGCAAAGGTTTCTCCACGCTAGCACCCGGAGACTCCTTTTGCGATGTCCCAAGATATGAGGTACACGTGTGGATCACCACTAGAGGAAGTCTACACTTGGCTTCTGTGAGGTAACGACGAATCACATCAGAACGTGATCAAGAACATCAACGAAAAAAGAACACCCAAAAGGTATTTCTTTTAAATTTATTAAATTAATTATAATCAACCTATAATGATCCTACTTTGTGGTTCCGAGACTTTCCTTTCCTTTTTCCATTTATATTATTCGATCTGTGGAGACTGGTGTTTATCATCATATTGATCCCAGATTGATCATTGTTACTGACAAAAAGCTAAGTGGGAAAATCCACCCATGCACTTCCACTGTGCCTAGAACCTTCAAATTGTATTAGAGGGAGGTTACAACATTGATTATAGTTATTTAATTTTCGTTGATAATTTACGCATTTATATTTGATTCAATTCAAAATAAATCATTCTATAAATCTGAATAAACAAGATATGTTCTTCCTCCTTTGTTTCTCGATTCATTACACACAAACAAACTTTTAATTTTAATTTTGATTAAAATAAAAATGAGGATCTCTTCCATAGGAGCTTCTCTTTCTGTTTATACAACACGGGAATACATGGTGTATAATGAAAACTACATGCCGTGTACTTAGGTTCAACGAACTGGTACTGGTCCGCTAAACCACGCCATGTGAATTGATTACGCCTAAGTATTTAACACCCCATGTTGACCAAGATTTAAATGGAGCGTGGGAACCGGAATACATGGCATGTATATTGAAGCAACATGCCGTGTAGTCCGATCCGACCCAAGTGAAACCGTGTACAAAGGAGAAGCCGCGTACCATGTACACGGGATCGCCAGGCCGGTTATTACGTAACAAGGAAGTACACACCATGTATGATTTATCTAGATGCCGTGTAATCCAAAATTTCCAAAGTATAGAGAACACACCAAATCCCCTGGTGAGTACTTTGGATGAAATGTGAAAATAAATACACACCGTGTAAATATAAACTACACGCCGTGTACTTTCTAGAAATTTCACCAGGTTTCCTCCAAAAGTACAAATACCCATAAAAGGGATATAGATAAGAAGAATCTCAAGGAAATTTAGAAAGGAATTTAATATAAATAATTGATTAATTATAAGATCACAATTAATTTAATTCAAGAGAGACTTATCTTGAATAATAGAACGATTAAAAGAATTTGAATTCTAAATATGCGTAAATGTCGTTTCATGCTATGGATTATCATGAGCTAGACCAAAGACCCTTTGTATGTGTGTATGGTTTCATTTAAATTTGTTTAATTTAAATTTGTTGGCCTGTGAGCCTTCTTCCAATAAAATGTAGGGCCTGCGTTCCCATGGTTTCTTTAATGTAAACCCCATGTAATGGAGGATCTCCCAAGCCAGAGGAGACAATTCAAAATCTGAAGCTGAGACAAAACCAACCCAAGAAGATACAAAGGTGGACAGGTGGGAGATACAAAACATGAACCATCAGGTTCAAGGTGTTTTCCCTAGGTCAGGGTTAGCTTATCAAAACCACTAGATAATCTAACCAATAGAAGCTCATGATCATGCCATCTTATTTTATTTCTATCTGATTTCATGGTTTATTTATTATATATGTGTTGTCGCAATCACATAATTAATAAAATGAAAAAGCATGCAATGATGAAATAAAATAAAAATCGGACTATGTGTAAACATTATCAGAACTTGGTTAATCACTTAAGCTAGCATCACTTAATATTAACAAGCATGTGATAATGTAAAACTACACATAAAAGACTAAAATCCCTCAGTACCATATTAAGTCAGACCAATCCTTTCATTACTTGATTAAGGGAAAGACTCAATAAAACTATGTGTTTGACCAACCCTTGTTGGGACACTTACTTTTATAAAGGAATCCCTTATGAAAGGTTTCAGGTTGAATTAACCATATTACATCAAGAAGAGTAGCCCTTTTTAGACTTGATGTAATATTGGAGGCAAGAGTTGAGAAAATCCAAGTCAGGATTTCAGGATTGGGGAGTCCACTCAACAGATCAAGGAACTATAAGCTCACAGTTGGCAAAGATCTGCCTACCTAAATACCTTCAAAATAACTTGACCAACCCTTGTTGGGGTTATGCGAAGGGGGATATGGATCCTTTCCACTAGAATTTCAAAGAAACTGGAAATTATGAGTTCAATGGTGAGGGCCATTTGGACTTGATAAAATAGTGGGAGAATTAATAAATTCATTTATTATTTCTCATAAAAATGTAATCAAGAAAGTACTAATAAATCTGCTCTTTTAATTTGTAGAATCGAAATGACAAACTCATCGACCAAATTTTCTCTGTGATCAATTCTGGATAAAGAAAATATCCTCACTGACAGTAACTTTCAGGAATAGTTTAGGTGCCTTCGGGTTATCCTAGGCCATGAATAAAAGTTTTATGTGCTGGAGTCCTCACTTCCTGATCCGCCTGCCTAAGGGGAGAGTGATGGAGATTTCCTGGTCTATGATCAACATTTGAGCGATCCACTCGGCGTTTAATGTTTGATGCTTTCATCAATGTCTAGTGAGATCATGAAGTCTCATGAAGACATGGATTCCTACAACATGCTCGAGAACCTCCGTGGTCTATAAAAGGAGGGAGCAAGAAAAGAAAGTTTTGAGATCTCCAAGGATCTATTTCAGAGAAAGCTTGGAGAGGGTGCCCCAACCGGGCCCCATGTAATCAAGCTCATTGGTTACATTGAGCGCTTGGAGGTTCTAGGGTTTAAACTCTCCAAATAACTGGGTACCGATTTCATTCTTGCATCACTTCCCCATAGCTTCTCAAACTTTGTTGTGAACTTCAACATGAACAACATTGAGAATTCTCTATCTGATCTTCTTATCCTCATTCGCCAAGTGGATAATGACATGAAGTATGAAAAACATTCCGTCCTTATGGTGAATAAAAGGAAAGGGAAGGCGAAGAGATTTAAGTCCAAATCTTCTTCAAGGCCTTCCAAGAAAAGGAATATCAAAGGGGAGGCAAGGGAACATGATGCTGTTTGTTTCGCATGTGGAAAGAAGGGCCACTGGAAGAAAAACTGCACCCATCCAAGGAAGCAAGGGGAAACTTTAGGTGCATTTGTTATCGAATGAAATCTATCTGTTTCTACAAATTGGGTATTAGATACAGCTTGTGGTTCTCACATATGTATCCAAATATAGTAACAAAGTAGATTCAAGAAGATTGATCGAGGGGAGGTAGATCTACGAGCAGCCAATAGAGCCAGAATTGCTGCTATAGCTATCGGGGGATACCACCTCACATTGCCAACTGGAATGATCTTGGTGTTAAAAGGTTTTTATTATGTGCCTTCTATAACCAAAAACATCATTTCAGTATCTAGATTAGATACTTATGGATTCATCTTCATGTTTGGAAGTAGATGTTTCTACTTTTATAAAGATAGATTTTTTTGGTAGGGCACATATATATAACGACCTTTATGTGTTAGACTACACAAACCAAGTAATGGAAATTGATGAAAAAGTAAATTCACATGACTCATACCACACCCAACTTTGGCATCACCAGCTAGGTCATGTCAATGAGAAACATTTGACAAAATTACATCAAGATGGGTATTTAGATTCTTTCGATAAAACCACTTGGTGTATGTCATGCGTGTCTACAAGGCAAAATGAATAAAGCCCCATTTAGTGGGAAAGGTGAAAGATCTAAAGAGATTCTATAATTAGTTCACACAGATGTGTGTGGACCATTTCCAGTTGAAGCAAGGGGTGTGTTCTCGTACTTCATAACTTTTACTGATGATTTTAGTAGATATGGATATATCTACTTAATGAGGTATAAATAAGATTCTTTTGATCGGTTCAAAGAATACAAGAATTAAGTTGAGAACTAGCTTGGTAAGAATATCAAGAAACTCTGCTTAGACAGATGAGGAGAATATCTTAATCAGGACTTCATTGATTTCTTACGGGAGTTTGGGATTATATCTCAACTTACTCCTCCATTCACACCTCAGTGGAATGGTGTAAGTGAAAGGAGGAACCACACCCTGTTGGACATGGTGATATCAATGATGAGTCATGCGAGTCTTCAATTATCCTTTTGGGGATATGCATTACAAACAACAGCACACATACTAAACCAAGTACCAACTAAATCGATAAATGGTATTCCATACGAGTTATGGAGTGTACGCAAAGCCATGTTATCGAATTTACATGTGTGGGTTAGAGAAGAACTTGTTAAGGCCTCTTCAGGTAACAAACTTGCACCTCGAGGCACAAAGTGTATCTTTATAGGATATCCCACGGAAACAAGGGGATATTATCTATACAAACCCTCAAACAAAAAGGTTACAGTGGCAAGACATGCCATATTCCTTGAGAGGGAGCACAACTCCAAAAGAGATAGTGGGAGCGAGATAGACTTCGATGAAGTCGAGGCTTAAGATACACATCAGTTGGTACAAGAACAGATTCCACAAAGCCCCGTGGAAGAACAATCTGTTCCAGAGACACAAGAACTACGTAAGAGCACGAGAGAGGTGAGAGAACTAGAATGATATGGTTTTCTTGTGACCAAGGATGGTGACTCATTATTGGTTGACAATGATGATACTCTTACCTACAAGGAAGCAGTTGAAGGCACATATGTTGCCAAGTGGAAATAAGCTGTGAATTCTGAAATGGATTCCATGTACCAAAACCAAGTCTGGATTTTGGTAGATCCTCCAGTTGATGTAAATCCTATTGGTAATAAATGGGTATTCAAGAAGAAACTGGACATAGAGGATCAAGTAAACACCTATAAGACATGAATGGTTGCAAAAGGTTTTAGAAAGCGTCAAGGAATTGACTATGATGAAACCTTTTCACCAGTTGCGATGCTGAAATCCATCAGAATCCTATTTTCCATTTCTGCTTACCATGACTTTGAAATTTGGAAAATGGATGTAAAAACAGAATTCCTTAATAGGAACCTCCAAGAAGATGTCTACATGACACAACCTGAAGGGTTTGTGACTCCAAAGGATTCCAACAAGGTATGAAAGTTGCAGAAATATATTTATGGTTTAAGGAAAGCATCAAGGTCATGGAACATTCATTTTGATGAAGCTGTAACGTTATTTGTCTTTGTTAAGAACGAATATGAGCCTTGTGTCTACAAGAGGTTTAGTGGAAGTTCAGTCATTTTTCTAATAGTATATGTTGATGACATATTACTAATTGGAAACAAAGTACCTGTATTATAGTCAGTTAAGGCATGGTTGCATAAATGCTTCTCTATAAAATACTTGGGCGAGGCAACATATATTATTGGGATCAAGATCCATCATGATAGATCCAAGAGAATACTGGGCCTGAGTCAAAGTAAATACATTGACAAGATACTGAAGATATTCAGTATGGAATAGTCCAAGAGGGGATTGTTGCTGGTGTCACATGGCATTCATCTTTCCAAGAAAATGTGTCCTCAGACACATGAGGAAAGAAATATAATGGTAAGGATCCCTTACGCATCCGCGATTAGGTCATTCATATATGCTATGCTATGTACGAGGATAGATGTTGATTACACATTAAGTGCAGTAGGAAGATATCAAGCTGATCTAGGCGACCAACATTGGATGGCAGTCAAGACTATCCTTAAGAATCTGAGGCGTAATAAGGATATGTTCCTGGTTTATGGAGGAGATGAGGAACTAGTCATTAGAGGACATGTAAATGCTAGTTTCCAGACTGATCAAGATGACATGAAGTCGCAGAATGGATACATCTTCAGTTTGAATGGAGGTGCAGTGAGATGGAAGAGATCAAAGTAAAGTGTGGTGGAAGATTCTACAGTGGAGTCTGAGTATATCGAAGCTTCTGAGGCAGCTAAAGAAGTAGTATGGATGCAAAGCTTTGTCCAAGAGATGGATGTAGTACTAAGCAGTAAGAATCCTATCACACTCTATTGTGATAATATTGCAGCAGTGGCACTTGAAAAAGAGCAAAGGTCACATCAGCAGACAAATAACATACTTCGGAAGTATCATCTCTTGAGGGATTTTTCTCAGAGAGGTGAAGTTGTAGTGAGCAATATTTCCACAGAAGACAACGTGGAGGACCCCTTGACTAAAGCATTGACTCAGCAGAAACATGATCATCATGTGAGGTCTAGCAGACTAAAAGTCATAGGAATTTGGATCTAGTCCAAGTGGGAGTTTGTAAGGGTTGGTGTCCTGAGAACCAACTGTTTTATACTTTGATTACATGAATGTTCACTTATTATATATTTTTCATTGTTCTGCATGACTATAATATAATAATGTCCTGGAATATTTGTTGCATTGATAAGGTCATGGCAGATCCCCGCTATGATGAGAACCTTGAAATGCTATAACAATATTCTTAAATAAATTTCTACGGTTGGATGACATACTATGATAGGACACATAGTATAAAGTCCGTCATGTGCAAGTACTTGTAAGAAGATGAGACTCTCTCTCATGGAGTTCGCACTTGGTAATCTCCAAGATGGGGGATTATGATAACAGAACCGCCAGTAGAAATTCCGCATGTCTTGGTGTCATCGGACATTTCTATCTATGAGTGTGTGTAATGCTCCTTATATTGGAAGATTATCATTAAATCATGTCATGACTAGTGCACTTAGATTTACTAACGAAAACCATCATGCATATAGTTTGCGGGAAGTAGGGTACGTTGGGTGCGTCACGAGTGACATGTTGTTAATGGATAAGTCGAGGAAGGATTTGTCCCTTCCATTTATGGAAGTTTATTTCTCAGCCCTTTGATTGAAATAGAACTTTCGCATTAAATTCCATGGTCATGGTGTAAACGACAAGTTTATTTCAGGTATTCAAAGAATGAGAGATCAAGCATATAGGTTTATGACACTGCCATGAAACCTTCTTGATGAGATATCGAGACAAAGGGATTAAATTACATAGTAAGCATTCATATGAGGTGATACGTCAATGCAGAGTCAACTTCTTTCTCTTGGGTGCATTGACCCATTGCTAGACAGTAATCTTGGACTTTAGGCAAGACCACCTAATGCCAACGAGAAAGAGTCCTAGAGGGTCACAGACTAAGTGTATTCAAGTATCTCAAGTAGAATAAAGATTATTCCTATACGTGGTTTAATAATTATTCAAGGAAGCCTAAATTGTTTTAATGTTGGAGGAAGAATAAAATAAAACAAGTACATGCCGTGTATCAATGATAACACGCCGTATAGTTTTATTTTGAAAACAAGCACACGCCATGTATTATTAAATGTACACACCATGTAGTTTTCATTTTGGAAAGGAAATGAATAAATGAAAACAAGATATACACGCCGTGTACATTGAATGTACATGCCGTGTAGTTTTCAATGAAAAATAAGTACATGCTGTGTATTTATTAATACACGTCGTGTAGTTTTTCCAGTCGAGATTTTGAGGAAATATCATTTCATTAAATGATATTTATTATAATCAGTGTGGGTGCATGTCAAGGAATTAATGACTAGACATGGTGTTTTCAAAAGGGATTTAATGAAATAAATAAAACGCGTAACACGTTTATTTATTGTCATAACTCTACAACCTCAAACCCGATTATAAATATCCTCACAACCCCAACTCTTTTCCTTACACACAAGAGAATTGTTGTGCACAACAACTCTGGAGTATTTTTTCAAGGCCAAAAGAACCTCTTCCTCCAAGAATGCTCTCAAGACCGAGAGAGATCGTCTTCCATCGAATCAATATGATCTAAGGTGGACAATGCAAGCAAAGGTTTATCCATGCTAGCACCCAGAGACTCCTTTGGCGACGTCCCGAGATACGAGGTACATGCGTGGATCACCGCTAGAGGAAGTCTACACTTGGCTTCTGCGACGCAACGACTAATCACATCAGAACGTGATCAAGAAAACAAATGAAGAAAGAACACCCAAAAGGTATTTCTTTTAAATTGATTAAATTAATTATAATCAACCTGTAATAATCCTACTTTTTGATTTCGGGACTTTCCTTTTCTTTGTCCATTTCTGTGATTCGATCCGTGGAGATTGGAGTTTATCATCCTATTGATCCCGGATTGATCATTGTTAATGACAAAAATCCAAGTGGGAACATCCACCCATGCGCTTCTGCTGTGAATAGAACCTTCATAGGTCTCATAAGTATAAATTTATAGTATAGAAGGTTTTAATTTAGATAATGAATTTAATCCCACCTCAGAAGAAAGTTGAATGGAGGAAATGAGAGGTGAATCAGCAACTGGCACTGCACCCACACCTTTACCCATATTATTCTTTATGGAAGTTGAACCAAACCTATCTTGGAATCCATGAGAGGAGTGGGCTTCCATATTTTTCTTCCCTTTATAGTTGTAAGTACGATGCCTCTCATGGAATAGTTGTTTATCAACTTCTAACTGGGCAGCAAGTTCCCTTTCTGAATCATCATTTTCATCTTCCTCTTCACAATTGATCATTTATGTTAACTAATAATAACATCATTTAATGAAAGTATAGGATCCTTTATTTGATAACTTAAGTATCCTTATTATGTATTACCTTAGTGGGATTTGGTTCCCTTATTGTGAGCTCGAAGCCCCATCAAAATGAAGCTGTTGCTGGGCATCAACTAGATTCACTTGCTCCTTAGTCATGGCCACATCAAAAGACTACTTCTTGGTCTCCTTCTATAGTTGTCACTAGTATTTCTAGAGAAACCACAGTTAGAGTATACCAGTCTTCTTAGAAATTGATCCATTTTATGGCTGATGTTAAAACATCTGGAAGAGAAGTTGGGGATCCTCTCACAATCAACAACAAGATCAAATCATTAATCAACCATAGACAAAATAATGGAACATATTAAAGGAGAACTGAGCTCAACCTCAATTAAAACCCGAGCAAAGTGTCCATACTGGGCTATTTCAGTTTCTTTTTCTATATTATTCAGAATGATAATTGCAAAGGTGATGTCCTATAGGATTTTTAATAACTAGAAAAATCAACTCAGACCTCAACTATGAATCCAAACTTTGGTAATCGAATTCCAAATATCTTTATATAATTAAAAATATATTTTTATAATTATATATATTTATATATAGTTATATATATATTTATATATTTATATATTTATATAATTATATAATTATATAATCATATAATCATATAATTATATAATCATATAATCATATAATTATATAAATATATAAATATATAAATATATAAATATATAAATATATAAATATATAAATATATAAATATATAAATATATAAATATATAAATATATAAATATATAAATATATAAATATATAAATATATAAATATATAAATATATAAATATATAAATATATAAATATATAAATATATAAATATATAAATATATAAATATATAAATATATAAATATATAAATATATACATATATAAATATATAAATATATAAATATATAAATATATAAATATATAAATATATAAATATATAAATATATAAATATATAAATATATAAATATATAAATATATAAATATATAAATATATAAATATATAAATATATAAATATATAAATATATAAATATATAAATATATAAATATATAAATATATAAATATATAAATATATAAATATATAAATATATAAATATATAAATATATAATTATATATAATTATATATAATTATAAATATAATAAATAAAATAAATATATTTATTATAATTTTATAATTATTTAAATATATATATATTTATTTATAATTGTAATAATAAATAAATATATTTAACAATTATTTATACATAATTATAAATATATTTTTATATAATTATAAATATATTTATATAATTATGTATATTTATATAATTATAATTATATATATATATTATTATATATATATATATATAATTATTAATTTAATAAATATATTTTTTATTTAAATATATTTATTATAATTTTGTAATTATTTAAATATATATATATTTATAATTATAATTATAAATAAATATTTTAATATAATTAGAAATATATTTATTTAATTATATATATTTATGTGATTATATATATTTATATAATTATATATATTTATAATGATGGTAGATGGATGAAAACTGGCGGGGCGATCTACAGGGTGGCGGTTCGTGACCGGGGTTGTGGGATCCTGACAGTGGGATCGGGTGCTGGCCGCGTGCTTTGGTGAGGAGAAAGATACATTAGGCCATCATGAATTTCAGTGATGATTGTGCATGATTCAGATGCAGGACATGTGTGATTTGTGTCGATGACCTCGACAGGCAGTGACCTTGGAATGCAGAGGGTATTTTCATATAGGCCACTTTGAATGCTGACTGGGTAGGATGACATCGGGCATAGCGAGGTGTTGTTAGACAGTTGTACTTCACTTCTTTGGATTGAGATTTGTTTTGGGACACTGGTATTTGTGGGCCTTTTGGCCATTTGATGTGGGTTGTTATGACACACTTTTTCTTTATTGTTATTTTACTTGTTCAATAAATTTTTAGGCTCAAGCACGCTTGGTACCTGAACTTTCCTGGTATATATTTATAATTATATATATATATATATATATTAATTGAAAGGAAAATGATGAGGGTTTGGGAGCTACTCTGTGAGGGCGGTGATGGCGCCTAGGGGTTTCTTCTGATTATGGTGCTTCCACACTTTCTGGGTTCTTCTCTCTTGCTGAAGAAAAATCTCCAAGAAGCATCCTCGATTCCTTTATTTGATCAAAGACCTTCTAATGCCTTTTTATTTTCAGATGGAGGACCGAGAAGGGTTCTAAATTAAAACACAGAGGCCAGTAGAAATGTTTTGGAATCTTTCAAGGATTCTCTCACTAGAAAGGAAGGGTTCATTGGTTCATGTGGAAGAGAATCCATAAGCGTATGTAAAAGGATTAAAGATGGGGAAATCCCTTATTATGCGTCTTGTAATCCCTAAAGAAGAGAATCCATGGAAGCTTGATGACCTGGTGATTAGGATCTCATTTATCTAGGGTTTTTTGATATTGTAGATGCATATGCTTAGGTCATGGTTTTTTATTGCTCTTTCCTTTGGATGATTATAAGACTAAAGCATGAAGCACTGGTGCATTGTTCTTAAATCTCGATTTCTTGCATCTTCATGTATGAACATTGAGCTTTAACATTTCATGGTCTCAAAACACGTTCTCTAATTTTTGGGTTTTCTTGCATGAACTCAATTGAATTATTTGGCATCCAAATATCCTACATGACATTTCTTTGTCACTAGGATCACCTATTCATCTAGACAAAGAAATTGAGCTAGTTATTTTTTTGGAAATTTCACCAAAATGCTTATTGAAATTGATCTTAGTGCCAGTATTATCAACAAGGAAATTATCTATAATCCCATTGACTACATTCACATAAATGTTGAGTATGAGAAGCGACCCCTGTTTTGTGATACCTGTATGGTTTTTAGACTTTCAATGGAGACATGTCACTGGAATGCCTTCTATATGAACTTTGGGTTGAAGGGGAAACATTATATTAACTGTTTTATAACTCCCCAAGACAAGGATATTTTTTGAGTCGATTCACACATCTCAAGTTGAAGTTAAACCTAGAGGATCTAGGAAGTCTGATGGGGAATCTGAGAGGGTATTTGATAAAGGAAATTCTTAGAAACTCAAGGTGAGTGAGAAGGGGATGATGAATTTGGGTTAGTCCTCATTTAATATAAATATAAATCAACATACAGATGTGGCTTCCAAGTCACGAATAGACCTCATAAGGGAAAAGATTCTCCTTTGGAGTAGGTCTATATTGAAAGGATAATATTGGGATATGCCTAACACTAAGAGGGGGGTTAGTCACTATTGGGGAATTTTTTATCCAATTAAATTTTGTATCCTTGTACCTCTTATACCTATTAGGATATCAATTCTATTATTATTTTTTCTCTTTCGTATGCAAGTATATAGAAGCAGTAAAGAATAAAACACAATGTTTTTAGAATTTTCACTACTAAATAAGATTAGTTAGTCCTTGACATGGTATGGAAATGATCCTAACCACACAACCACTAGAAATCAATACTTTTAATGTGGTTACAATAAGTAGGAAATATTCTTTTTTTGGAACTAAGGATTTTCATTGTTGGAAACAAATTCTAGTTTGTGTTTGTTTTAAATCCACACTGGGTTGATCAGGGAGTTATCAAGGCAAGTGATGTTATAGTTCAAGTTGACTACAATGTTAAAGGTGGTGTTGTTTCCTAGAGTTTTCCAAATTTTTGGGTCCAAAAATTAGAGAATGGAGAAATGTGTTTTTAGAAAATGATGTTACACGCAAGTTTGAAGGTGAATCTGAATGTTGCATGCAATTTAAGTTTCAAGTCCATCTCATCAAAATACAGTAAAGGAAAGAACCATGTGGATGATTTGTTCTTACAAAAAATATGGATTGCACGATAAGAATATGTGTGTGAAAATCAAAAGGAGTAGAAGAATCTTACGTGCAAAATATGACATCAAAATCGAGTTATGCATAAGTAGAGTTTTAATATTGTCACATCGAAATATAGAAAATGCAAGAGTCACACACAAAAGCTGAAATTGCACGAAAGGTTCTTACATTCTAAATATGAATCCAAAATCAGTCATATATGCATGGGGGAGGAATGCAAGGAACTTGAACATAGGTCCATATAAGTCTATAAATATGTGGGCACCACCTATATTCTAAGTAACTTTTTCAATGAATATTTGGAATCTCTACCAAGAGAAACAATTATTCATAGAAGAATTATACATGATAAATCTTGCATGAAGAGTGTTCCTTGAGTTTATCAAGAACAATTTAAACTCATGGTGTGGTTATGAGAATGATAAAGGTTTCATGAAATACATATTGTGAAAAAATACTATAAATTTTTCACAAGGATAGGATTTTCACACAAGTGATGACTTGCGCTTCTTTCAGGTTTTGAATATCTGGTTTGTTTAATTAGTGATTTAAAGTGCATAAATTTAGGACTACGGTGCAATAAAAGTCTCATGATAGTTATGGAAAAAGAATTAAATGCCAATATGCTGGAGATATCTTCAAGTCATTAAATTGAGTAAGACTACACCCAAATCAGTGAGCTAGGGGGAGTCGATGAAAGTGTTCATAGTGAAGCAGTGTGATATCCCTAAAATTTTATAAATTCGGTGTGTCTAGAACATAGTGACTATGTATAAAATTATTTATTCCAAAACTAGTTAATACTAGTGGATTTTTTTACAACCAAAACACCATTGGAATATGCTCCTTGGACTAGACCTTAGTGGTGAACCAAGTAAAATTGATGTGTTATCTCTTTTCATATGATTGTTTGTTTTATACACATTTCTATCTGATAGGTTTAATGAGTTACTAAATTAGTGGGAACAATATCTATCAATTTAGAAGAAAAATTTGATACCTTGATTGACCACTCTCCTCTCAGGGTGTTCTGGGGTACTATAAGTGGTATTAGAGAAATCTTGTTGCTAGTTTTAAATATTTACTCCTTTGTTGTCATAGAGAATTCAGTAAATGTTAGGGGATTCCCCCTCTTTGATGAAATAAAAATTTAGATTTGGAATAAAAGGATGATATATCATCTAAGATCTATTGGAATCAAAGTAAATTTTTCCACTGCATAAGGGATTTAGGTTACTGATGCAACTGGACCGTCTATGACTAAAGCATATAGAAAAATGGTTGATGTAGATTCTAAAGCACATAATGCACATACTAAAGATCTATTTGATCAAATATATCTGAAGGTTATGAGTTTCACTTCATCCAAGTCTATGTGGAAAACCGATAAAATATATATGAAGGTGACAAAAAAGTGAAGGAGGAAAAAATCTAAGTTTCTCCATAATAGGTTCGATGATCTGAAGATGCATCCTAAAGAAAATGCAGATACATTTTTTAATTGAATTACTGATTTTTTTGGAGAAATTATAGGACTTAGTGAATAAATTAAAGATAATTACCTTGTGAAAAAATATTAATAAGGATTCCACCTCTCTATAATACAAAAGTGTTGGCCCTTAAAGAAAGAGATATGTCTAAACTTTCATTTGATGATCTGCTAAGCAGTCTGTCAGCTTTGGAAATGAGAGTCAAACCAAAAGATGCAATGACACAATTAATAAAGGAAATATAATTCAATTTTGTGGAAAAAATTGAGATTTATGGAGTCATAGTTTATGAATATAATGATAAAGATGATCTTATTTCTATTTTTTCCAAGAAATTCAAAAGAGGAAAAGATATATTTGAAGGAAATATTCCTATGACTTGTTTTTGATGTGGTAGAGTTGGGAACATTGCCTCTTGGTGCTCAAGGAAGTTTAATGATAAATAAATTGAAGTTGAAAAAATGAATAATCCTCATAAAAGGTTTCCAAAAAATTGATAATTCAAATGAGTAAATAAATTATAGAGAAAGAGTTTATCCTATAAAGAAGAACAAGATGACAATGATTTTTTTCTAGGATGAAGAACCTAAGTTTAAATCCAAAACCAAAGCATCCATGATGGATACAGTTGAAAATTAAAAACCTTTAAAATATAAAGATAAAAATAATCATTTTATTGGTGTTGTTGATCCCAAATTGGAAATTGAGGATACTCTCAATAATATTGACAATCAAATAAAGAGAAAAAAAGATGAGAGTCATTTTGGAAGATTCATTATAGTATATTTATTATCTTAAAGAATAAATTGATTGATTTGAAGAAGAAGAAAAAGTAAATTCAATAACTCATGAAATCACAGAAGATGTTGTGGAATTTAAGATCAGGATTAAAGATCATGAAAAGGTCACTAATGAACATACGTTCATACTAGAGGAGAAAGCTAAGAAAATTGAGGGGATTGAAGAAGAAGTTCTTACTCTAAGTATTAAACTAAAAACTGAATCAAATTCAAGGTAAATGAAGAAGAAAGTAGAAATGTAATATATTCGAATACATAAGTATATGAAGGTGTGAAAAACATTCGGGGGCCACAAAAAAATTATGATTCAGAAGGAGAATAAGAAGAGAAAACTATGGATGAAGAAACATCAGTTGAACCTCATAGAAGAAATAGAAGAGTATAAATTGATTGATCCAACATCATTGGGAATTGGATCACCCCCACATAGAAAATGAGAATGAGTAATGAATCACATTATACCTTCTTATATATTATTGAACCAACCTCGTTTGAAGAAGTAATGGAGGATGAATCATGGGTTAAAGCCACAAATGAAGACCTTGATAATATTGATAAGATCCATACATGATATCTTGTTAAGAGACTAGAAAAATCATAATGTGATTATGACAAATTTTATTTTTAAAAACAAATTCAATGATCATGGAAATGTGATCAGAAATAAGGCATGCTTGGTGTGTAAATTCTATGCATAGATTGAAGGCATTGATGTTGAAGAAAAATTTTCTCCAGTGGACAGACTCGAGTCGATTGTGATTTTCCTTGCTATGGAAATTAAAATAGCATACAAATTTTATCAAATAGACGTCAAATCAACATTTTTAAATGGATTTATTTATGAAGAAGTCGACATTGAACAACCAGTGGGAAATCTGATTGGAAATGATGAAGCAAAGGTTTTTAGGTTAAATATGCCCCTCTATAGTTTTAATAAGGCATCACAAGCATGGTATTATTGATTGGATACCTCTATGATGAAGATTAAATTCAAAATAGGAGGTTTTGATCATAATCTCTATGTGAAAAATTCATAAGATGATCAATTTATGGTTCTTGTGTATGTGGATGGAATTATATTTGGTAGAAGCATACATAGATCAGTTAAAGAATTTTCAAACCACATGAAATCATAATTTTAAATTTATATAATTAGAAAACTCACTTACTTATTAGGGCTATAGGTTATTGAAAATAAGGATTAAACCTTAGTTTCTTAGGTAAAATATGTAAGAGAGCTTATGAATAAATTCAATATGCATGAATACAAACCAATGTCGACTCTGATTACAGTTGGGACAAAAATTGGAAAGCATGAAGAAGGGACATCTGTGGATCCCACCCTATACAGAATAATTATTGTAAGCTTATTGTACTTTACTACAACATGTCCAGATATTATCTTTGCAACATGCTTTCTATCACCCGTAGTTTCAAGCAAGAAACCCTTTATTTATGCCTTTTAAGTATATAAAGTGTTTGGGAGGGTTTGGAAGAAGTTTGAAATGTTTTTTGTGCTTTTCCAAGCGTGCATGATTGGTGAAAAAATTTTAGAAACCATGAAACACCTATAGGAAACCACACACAATGTGACAAGGGATAAAGGGAAGGCACACGGGTAGGCACACAGTTTTCCCAAATCATGTTGAAGACTAGAAGAAATTGTGCTATGTTGGAAAGTGGGATTTATCATGGTTGGCATATGGTTTTTGAACTGTGTGAACCAACCGTGTGAGGTTAATCCTTGTGGTAGTGTCTGGTGTATGGTTAACACACAATTTTCTGAACTGTGCAACTAACTGTGCATGGTTTAAAGATTAGTTCCTAAAATTGCGGATCTCACACTTTTTGACCTCTAAGACCCTCATTTTTCATTCTATGAAGCGTTAAATAAAAATTCTATCTTCTAAAAGGCTAACGAAGCTTCTCCCATAAATGTAAATGTGATTTAAAGGTTTCTCTTAGTATTTTGATGTAGGATTCTCATGGTAAGTCATCATTCTTGGTAGTTTTTCTTGGTTTTCCTTAGATCTACTTATCTCTATCTCTCGGCTTCTTAGATATACTTCCAATATTGATATATCTAAGTTTTGGATGCCAAATATATTGAAGTTTGGTTTTTTTATGTTAGGTGAAGAGATATAAAGAAGGTTTTTGGATATTTAACCCAGTTTCATGGGCGTTTTTCATGCTATTTATCATTTTCACAAAATTCATGAGGTAGGTGGCTTCACTCTCATCTACTCTTGATAGAACTAAATGTATTGATTTAAAATTGTTTTTTTTATTGAAATTGGTTATGAAATTTATATTAATTTTTTTAAAAACCGTCTTGAGTGACGGTTTTAGAAATTGGGTGTTTTAGTTGGAAGGTGAATTTGGTAACTTGATATTGAAATGATGATTTTAAAATTTGTGTTTGGTTTTCCTATATGGAAAAAATGGTTTTTAAATAAAAATTTTGTTTTATTGAAATGATTTTAGAACACTTGGTTTTGGAATGGGTTTTTCATGGTTATTTGGTGTGTGTTCATATACATTAGGATGGATAAGGGAACGTAGTATACCCATTAAAAGGTTGGGACAAATATGAGCGTGAATTACCCCCATCAAAGTGGTTTACTAAGTAATGACTTAGTGAAAGGATGAATCACCACTCGTGAATATAGGGAGTTCTAGGTTGCATACATGGATTTATGTGTGGATATGTGGAATAGAATGGGTTATTACAAAATAGAACTTTTGAAATGGTTTTAGAAAATTGTTTGGTCGATTTCCTTGGAACTTTTTTTGTCTTGAGAAAAATATTTTTACTATGACACTTGTTTATATTATGATATCAAATATTTTAGAAATTGTTTTATATAAACTGTTTTATATAATATGCTAACTTGTTCTATCTTATTGGAAAGAGTAAGGAAGTAATTTGGGTAAAACCTACTGAGGTTGATTACTTACCCCTATTATGCCACTTTAGTGATTTTCCAAATTTCATTTATCAAGACATGGGAAATGGTAAAGTAACATACATACTTAGTAGTACCTCATGATACTTGGGATATTTCATGGTGTTGGAGCATGGATCATGTTTGGATCTTGGAGTTGTCATTGGATTCTTTGAGTTTTGTTCTCCACTGTGTACTTTGATATTGTAGTCTTTTGATGCGGTACTTGATTTTAGTTTTTTTTTTATATCAATGGTTTTCTTGAGTTGTCTTTCATTGGTATCATTCATCATGTAGTGGTTTTTTTGGTTATGGAATGTTTGGTTGGTTGTTTTATTTTCAAAAGTAAAATCGTCCCCCATCTATAAATGAATCCCTTGACATTTATTTCCAGCTTTTGGCACCTTGAGGAAGTCGCTTAAGGAAAAGTAAAATTCCACCATTTTATCAAGAAAAAGAGAAGGTGAATAGTGTTACAAGTGGTATCATATTGGTCCTTAGAAATATTTTCTTGAATAAGTGGTCTTTGAATTGGTATTGGTCATCAGTCTTGGAGTTGAAATTCATTCTGGTTATTCTTGAGTTGGGATTGTAGAAAGGAGTATGATTGTCGAAACATGAAATTTAGAGCATAAAAATATGTATCTAGCCTTTTTATGATGAACATCAAGTTACTAGGGAGTTGGGTACATAAGTTTTTTTGAGACACTTATAGGACTTGGAATCTCATTATCATGGGTTTAGCCAATGAGATGAGAATAAGATGCATTATAGAAATGAATTCCCACTAGGAGTTCATATTTCATTTTGAGTAATGATTTATAACTTTTGATACAAGAATATTGTTTTTTGAAAAATGTTGAATTTTTTTTCAAATGAGTGATTTTAAAAAGATCATGACTGTGGTATTTTAAAAATAGTTTGATTTTCAAAACCGGGTTGTGTTTTTTCAAAATTAGATGAACATGGAAAATGTTGATTTTAGAAAGCATTGTTGTGATAATTGTTATATGGTAGAATTTTAAATTCTAATCCTTTAGTTACTAGAGAGTGAGACTCATGGATTTTGTTGTGTTTATATAAAATGGAACCTAATAGGCATTGTAGAAACCAACTAGAAGATGCTACTGAGAATGTGGTTGTACCTAATCTATAGGTGAAAAAAAATGATTCAAAGTATTTTCTAATAATTTCGGACTATAGATAATGAGAACATGAGGGATGAGCCAAGGCAAGTGGATCATTCCATCCAATTTCAAAATCAGAATCCACCCATCTTTTGAGGTGATTCTGAACCATAAAAGGAAGAGGTGTGGCTGAATAAGACGAATCACATATTTGATTTCATTGACACACAATAAGAGTTTAAAGTCAAACTGGAAACTTATATATTGAATGATATTGCATGCTAGTGGTGGGATTTAGCTGTGTTGGATAAAGTAGATCAATACATTATCTGGGATGATTTTGAAGAATTTTTAAACAAAAAATTCTATCCTCATACATTCAGAATTCATATAATGATGGAATTATTCAACCTAAAGTAGAAAAATCTTTCTATCATAGATTATATGGATAAATTCATTAATTTAGTGCACTTTTCACATGAGGTTGCTTCTAGTGTTTCCTTGAAGGCACACATTTTTGATTCAGGGTTGAGACATGAGATTTTCTAAAAGATTATTGTGCTCTATATTATGGATTATACAAAGATGATCAATGGAGTGACAATATATGAAATGAAAATATCAAGAGATATGGTAGGAGGAAGTATGTTAATACCCATGGGAAACAGTGGGAACTCTAATGCTAGGAGAAAGCGGAAGAGAGACACCTATTTCTAATGTGGGAGTATGAATGAAAATCAGATAGCTAGATTAGTTAACCTTCCTCCATGAACCAATAGAAAAGTGAGATGTTTCCAATGTGGTTTTCTTGACCGCATAAAGTGAGAGTGTATAGCACAACCTAGAGCATGATAAAACACCAATAAGATGGGGCATATTCAATGCTATTGTCACAATATTCCAAGGTCAGGTGACCGAGACACTTCTCAGGTGTCACAGACATTGTATGTTTTGAAAAGATGAGGGAAGCATAATCAATCTCATCAGAAAAACAGAGCTAGCCATAGTGATTCCAAGAATACCATGACTCCTTAGGTAGTTCAATCTCAATAGGGCAATAATGATAAAAATTTTGTGAGAAAGAAATTATATGGAGCTGAACAAGTTATTGCGGATGATCAGTCTGGACCATCTATGGTGTGAGGTATAATTTTTTTGAATTATACCCTTATGCAAGTGTTGTTTTATACAGATGAATCTGATTCCTTCATTTCTTCTCATGTCATTAATTTTATGAGTTTAAAACTTGATATGATGCATTCTATGATTAGACTTCAAACTCCTCTTAGTCAAAGAGAATGTCAAGCCTTTATGTGTAGAGAATGTTCTATAACCATTGATGGAGATGAGACAATATGGTATTTCTATGTGATTGAGATGGATGTTTTTTTTATATAATCCTAGGTATTAATTTGTTTACAGTGTACCAAGATCACATCAACTGTTATACTAGAAAGGTAAGTTTTACAACTGAAGATGGTATCAAGCATCTATTTCAAGGAGATTAGAATGCAAAGGTGGGTGAAACGAGCTTGTTGGAATCAAGAGTTAGAATGATATCATACTAGTTTTTAGAATTTTCTTTGTAATCGATAGATGATATAGAGAATAATAGTTTTATAGTAGTGGTGGTTCAGTTTCTAGATGTGTTTCCTAAAAATTTCTTAGGGCTTCCACCCATGAGATAAGTGAAGTTTACAATTGATATCCTTCTGGGGACTAGTCCTATTTGACTTCCATATTACTGGATGGCACAAAAAAAATTAATGGATATGAAAGTGTAGTTATAAGAGCTGGAAATAAAAGCACTCATTCAGCCCACGACATCTCTGTGGGCAGTACTGGTTTTGTTTGTCAAAAAGGTAGATGAAACTCTTCTGTTGTGTATGGATAATCATAATATTAACCAAGTTATGATAAAGAACAGGTATCCACATCCACTCATCGAAGATATATTTGATCAATTAATAGGATCTCAATGTTTCTATAAGATGGACTTGTTATCAAGATGTCACTAATTATGGTTTTTAAAGAAGGATATTTCAAAGACAACTTTCATTAGTAGATATGGCCATTATGAATATGTGGTTATGCCTTTAGTTCTTAATAATGAACCAATGGTCTTTATAGTGTTTATGAATAATATATTTTATTGATATCTAGATTTTTTTGGTGATGTTTGTATATGACATATTGGTGTACTCATGTATAAGGGCTGAGCATGAACAAGTACACTTGGTGATAGTGTTGGAAATCTTGAGGGATCCCCGTATGTATTACAAATTATCAAAGTGTGATTTTTGGATACAATAGGTACACTTCCTTGGCCTTTTAATATATTAATGGGGTGTTTCTTTGGATCAAAAAAGATATAAGCTGTCATCTCTTGGAAACCGCCAAATAATTTCTTCAAGACATGGATTTTTCTTGGTCGAGCTAGTTATTACTAATGCTTTATTCATGACTTTTAATGAATTTCCACACCTATTAAATCTTTGAAAAATAAGAAATCTCCATTCCAATGGGATGAGGAATACTAGATGTCATTTCAAGAGCTTCAGGTTCTCCTCACATAAGCACCTATCTTGATTTTTCTAGAATCAGGACAAGGGTACGTGATGTATTGTGTTTCTTCAGGATTCAGGTTGGGGTGTGTTATCATAAAAAAATATCATGTTGTTTCTTATGTATCAAGGTATTTATAGTTTCATGAGAATAACTACCCAAAACACTATTCGTAGTTAACTGTATTAGTCCATTCTTTGAATAATTGGTTTCATTATCTATTTGGTGAGAAATTTAATGTGTTTACAGATCATAAGAGCTTGAAATATATTTTCTCACAATGATATTTGAACCTGAGATAAAGAATATTGATAGATTATCTCCAAATGTTTGAATTTGAATTAATTTATACTAAAGGTAAAGGAATTTTTTTGGCATATGAGTTAATCATAAAGTCTTATTCTCATCTAGAAAAAGAGGATTCAAATCATTGGTAGTTGATGTTAGTGATAAAAGACACGAACTTAGAATGTGAAGACCAAGGTGATGTTGCGGTTTTCTTTCCAGTTTCTTTGTTTATTGATTTGGTAAATATGGTTAAAGAGGCATAGATGTTTGATTCATAATGTGCTGTGATGAGGTCAAAACTTAATGATAGGGAGGCCATTGAGGGATAGATGATAGATTTGAGTTTAGTGTTGTGGTTCAGTAATTGGATGGTTGTACCTTTGTTTTTTCAGGAACAACTTCTTCATGCTTACTGACATTCAAGAAGGGTTGTTCATATTGGAATATAGTATATGTATAATGCATTGAAAGCATAGTTTTTGTGGTTCAATATGAAAAGGATATTGCATTAGTTTGTTTCAAGATGCTTAACATGTCAGTAGGTTAAGGTAGAACATCAGCAACTAGCAGGTATGTTGCAGTATTTACCTATTTTTGTTTGGAAGTGGGAGTAGATAACTATGGATTTTGTAATAGGTCTTCCAAGAATGGTTTGGAAACATTATTACATATGGTTGATAGTGGCTCATCTCATAAATTTGGCTCATTTAATCCTTATTCGTGAATCTCATACGGTGGGGGACTTGTCAAAAATATATATCTGATAAGTGGTAAAGAGGCATGGCATACCCATTTCAATAGTGTTAGATAGAGATCTAAGGTTTATGTCTTGTTTCTTGAAATCCTTATAGAAATCACTTGGGTTTCAGTTTACTATGAGTTTGACATATCACCCTTAGATATATGGGCAATCTGAAAGGATGATACAGATGTGGGAAGACATGTTGTGAGCTTGTGTAATGAATTTTGGTGGATCATGGGAAGAGAAGGTACTATTAATGAAGTAATCATATACCAAAAGTTATTAGAACTTGATACAAATGGATATATTTGAATAATTTTTTGGGAATCCTTGTCTTTCTCAACTTTGTTGGCTGGGAATAGGTGGGACTTCACTAGTTGGGTCAAGCCTGTCCAAGAGACAACATATAAAATCCAGTTGATCGGGAAACAAATAGAGATGGCTCAGAATCATTATAAATCATACATGGACTACCATTGATGCCCATTTTCCTTCATGGTGAGTGATCATGTGTTCTTAATGATCTCTACAAGGCTTTTATGGGAAGCATGGAAAGTTATATCCTCGATATATAGACCCTTTTTAGATACTGGAATGGGTTGGTGAGGTGGAATATCGGTTGTCATTTCCACCATGGTTAAATGTGGTTCATAATGTGTTCCATGTATCTTAATTGAAAATTTATAAGTCTAATCCTGACTACATGATTCGATGGTATCATGTTGAACTAGAGTTGGATACTTCGTTGGTACATATCCTGGTGCAGATTTTAGATAGGCAAAATAAAGTCTTGCATGGAAAAAGCATCGGTCTAGTGTGGGTTTTATGGAAACATGGTAAGATCTAGGATGAAACTTAGGAACAAGAGAAAACATTTTCAAGAAATGTCAAAGAATCCTTCAGGTAAATGATGGTTTTCTACTCTCTATGGATGGAAATACCAACAGTGGGGAGAATGTAACACCCCCAATTTCAAGTAAGTAACCATTTTTTATGAATTTTAATTATATAAAATGTTTGGGTGAAGTTTGGGAGGGTTTGGAAGAATTTTGAAATGTTTTTGAAGATTTTATAAGGGTGAAAAATTGGTGAATAGTTTGTGGAAACCACGAATCACCTACATAAAACCATGCACAATGAGACAGGGGCTAAAGGGAAGGAACATGAGTAGGCTCACAATTTTTCCAAACTGTGTAGAAGCCTAGAAGAATTCATGCTATGTTGAACAGTTGAATTAGGCATGTTTGGTGCATAGTTTTCTAACTATGTGAGCCAAATGTGAGAGGTTCGTCCTTGATGTAGTGGATGGAACATGGTTTGCCTAACTGTGCGACTAATCATGCACAGTTTAAATATTAGATCCTAAAATTGTGGATCTCACATGTTTTTACCTCTAAGGCCCCTTTTTTTCCTTATATTCATCCCTAACTGGAGGATCTCTCTTCTCAAAGTCTAATAAATCTTCTCCCATCCATATGGAGGTGATATGAAGGCTTATCTTGGTTTTTGAAGCTGAACTCCTATGGTAAGTCATCATTCTTGGTAGTTTTTTCTTAGTTTTACTTAGTTATAATTCTTTTACTCTCTCAGTTTCTTAGATATTATTTCCATGTGGATATATATAATGTTTTTTTATTCATAATATGTTGAGTCTTATCTTTTTTGATGTTAGTGTAAGAGATATAAGGTGGGGTTTTGGAGATTCAACTCGGTTTTGTGGTCATTTTTCATGTCGTTTATCATTTTCTCCAATTTATCATGGTAGGTGGCTTCACTCTTGACTCATATTTCTAGAACTAAATATAATAATTTCAAATTTATTTTTTTATGGAAAATGTTTGTGAAATTGATATGAATTGCGTGTTGAAAACCCTCTTTAGTGAAAATTTGAGAAATTGGGAAATTGGGTGTTCTGGTTGGAAGGTGAATTTGGTAACTTGATTTTAAAATAATGATTTTAAAACATGTGGTGGTTTTTTAGCATGGAAAAAATGGATTTTCAATAAAAATGTTGTTTTATTGAAATGGGTTTGTAACACATGGGTTTGGCATGAGTTTTTCTTGGTTATTTGGTGTGTATTCATATGCATTGGAATGGATAATGGTGTGAAGTACTCCCATCAAAAAGTTGGGACAAATATGGGTGTGAAGTACCCTCATTAAAGTGGTTCACTAAGTGATATATTATTGAAATGATGACTCACCACTCATGATTATAGGGAGTTTTATGTTTTATACATGGTTGGATGGGTGAATATTTGTAATGGAATGAGTGATGCCAAAATAGAACTTGTTAAATGGTTTTAGAACATTTTTTTCTTTCTTTACTTGGAAATTGTTGTTTTATTGAGAAAACTATTTTTACTATGGAACTTATTTACATTATGATATAAACGATTTTATAAATTTTTTTATATAAATTGTTTTATATCATATGATAACTTGTTCTATCCTAATGGAGTGAGTAGGGAATTCATTTAGGGGAAACCTACAAAGTTTTATTACTCATCCCTTCTTTGAAACTTTAGTGCTTTTGCAGATTTTGTTTATTGAGAAATGGTCAAAGGTAAAGTATCACACATATTTAGAAATACCTCATGATAATTGGGATGTTTTTTGGTTTTGGATAATGGATCATGTTTGGAGCTTGGATTTGTTGTTGGATTTTTTTTTGAGTTTTCTTCTCTATTGTGTACTTTGATATTGTAGTCTTCCATTTTGGTACTTTATTTTAGTTTGATTGTGATATCAATGGTTTTCTTGAGTTGTATTTCATTGGCATCATGCATCATGTAGTGGTTTTTTATGGCATGTTTGGTTAGTTAGTTTATTTTCAAAGGTAAAATCATCCCCCATATGTAAATGAAGCCCTTGGAATTTATCACCAGCCTTTGGAACCTTGGGGATGTCACTTAAGGCCAAGTAATTTTCCACTACCTTCTCAAGACAAAGAGAAAGGGAGAGGTGCTACTTTTTTAGTGGAATGATTTCAAATTAATCCAATGGAAGAGAATTTGGTAGCAGTTAAATGAATCATAAGGTACATTTAAAGTACTTTCAATTTTGGCTTATACTTTTATGTAGGAATAAATAATGAATTATTAGAATTTTTTGATGTTGACTAGGTTGGAGATATGGTGGATAGAAATTCTACTAGTGGTGGTGCATTTTTCATTGGAAGAAAATGCGTGGGTTGGTTGAGAAAGAAACAGGAAATCACATCTCTTAGTACAGATCAAGAAGAGTATATCTCTTCCACAAAGCCTTACACTCAAATATTGTGGATGAAGAAACAACTAACTAATATTGGCGATGAGGTGAAACAACCAATTATGATTCACTATGAAAAAAAGAGAACTACGGAGCTTACAAAGAATCTAGTTCAACACTCTCATTCAAAATATATTGAGATCAGATATAACTTCATTGAGGAAAAAGTTGAACAAGGTTTGATTAAAATGGAGCATGTTGGAACCAATGACCAAGTGGATGACATTCTAACTAAGCCATTAATAGTACATGTGTTTGAGAAACACCAGTTGAACCTTAGTGTTAAACCACCTCTTAGTGCATGAGGAGGTTACAGATGGTCCCCTCCCCCCATTTGTGTTAACTTTTTAAATCTGTTTAAGGAAGTGATAAAGGTTTATGAGGGAGATATGATATAGGGGGAGTCTATTTTTGAGATCTACAGGTAAAAATACAAGTTATTTGGGTTTATTTTTAAATGGGGTTAATAGAGAAATTCAATGTTATAAAGGTTTATTGGGTGTAGGTTTTAGAAAAACCGTGCAATGATTATTTAACATGATGAGAATCTGGTGTTATGAGGAAATAGTCACATCTTATCTTGGAAATATTTAATCATTAAAAAATATGAGAACCCAATTCATGATTCCCCCCTTTTTTTCTACATTTATCTTTTCTCACATATACTTAGAGTTTTGGATGACTTGTCTCTTGAGTTTCAGGTTTTGATAGCGACTGGTGATTCATTGTGTTTTGATAGTGGCTGGTGATTTATTTAATTTATCTAATAATTTCCAACAAAATTATTGGGGGAGATTTTTAGAACCAATGATTTTAATTATTGGAAACAAAGTCTAGTTTTTGTTTGTTTTCAATCCACACTGGGTTGATTAGGGTTTTGGGAAGGCAAGTGTATTACAGTTCAATCTAACTACAATGTTTAAGGTGGTATTGTTTCCCAATGTGTGCAAAATTTTTGGGTAAAAAAATTAGAGAATGGAGAAAGGTGTTTTTGGAAAAGGATGTTGTGCACATGTTTGAAGGGGAATCTGATTTTTTTACATGTTAAGTTTTAGTACCATATCATCAAAATAAGCCAAAGTATATAACCACGCAAAATATTTGTTCTTTCATGAAAGACAGTTTGTGTGATAGGATTTTTTTCACGCAAAACAGAAGATGAAGAAGAATCTTACATGCCAAATACAATGTCAAAATCTAGTTATGAACAAGTGTAGTTTTGAGATCATCACATCAAAATACAACAATGGCATGAGTCAAGCATAAAATATAAAATTACACGAAAGGATATTACGCACCAAATATGATGTCAAAATCAATCTTACATGCATGCGGGAGGCGCACAAGGAACTTGCGTGCAGGGTTTCCCATGTCTATAAATATGTAGTCTCCCCTATATTTGAATTAAAATTTCCAAAAAAGATTTATCATCTCTAACACACTAAATTGTTGCGCACATAAGAATTATTCATAGTAAATATTACATATTGAGTGATTCTTGAGTCTATAAAGACCAATTGAAACTCATGGTGTGGTTGCATAAAATATATGGTCTTCACAAATAAAATCTTGTGAAACATTCCTAAATGTTGTGCGAAATAATAGGTGTTTCATGCAAGTGATAAGTTGCACTTATTTCATCTTTTGAATATTAGGTTTGTTTGATTAGTGCTTTCAAGTGCATCAATTCAGGACTATAGTGCAAGCAGAGTCTCGTGCTAGTCAGGTAAAAATACTTAAATGAAAATATACTAGATAGAAATTCAATTCATTAAACCGAGTAATACTTCACCCACATCAGTGAGCTAGGGAGAGTTAACGGAAGTGTTGTGAGGGAAGTAATGTGTTATCCGTAAAATATTTTAAACTTAGTGTCCCTAGAATAGAGTGATTGTGTATAAATTTTTTATTCCAAAAATATTAAAGATTGGTGTATTTTAGTATGAATAACACAATGTTTACATATTATCCTTGGATTGAACCTTAGTGGAGAACCAAGTAAAATTTTTATGTTGTATCTTTGCATGTGATTGTTTGTTTTTTCCACATTTCCATCTGACAGGTTTAATGAGTTCCTACCAATGTGGGGAAAATATATGTCATTTTAGAAGAAAAATTTGACACCCTAATTCACCCCTCCCTTCTCAGGGTGTTCCGGGGTCCTACATATTTCACTTATAATTCACTATAGTCAATTGAGAATGCATGTTTTATAGCACTTGGATGGATCTTTATACTATCTCTGAAGACGGTTTTTTCCTTGTTGATAAGAGTTTGTAACACCAAGAATGTATTTCACCCATTTAGAATTATTGGATGTCACAATGCTTCTTGTTCTTACACAACCTTCTTATTTAATTGGTTAATTGAAAATCAGTATACACACAACTCTTCTTACCTCTTCCCAGTAGCAAACTAAAAGCTGCACAATCTTCTTCTTCTTTTATCAGTCACAATAATATGAATGTGTTGTTGATTGATGAATTTAATTCTCTCTAAACTAAATGATAATCAACTAATATCAACTTATCCAATCACTTCCTCTTCTCCCTTTGATATATGATACAAAAATATATGCAATAGTGGATAGTAGTGTATTTATATCTCTTTCTTATTCAAATAAAAACCAATAACAATGAATCACCTTCTTCCAATAATTCTATAATTACAAAATACCTTTATATGATTATTTAATCTATAAAGATTAGATCAACACAATATCATTATAATTATTCTTCCATGAATAATAATAAATCTTTAAGTGGGAACACTCTATTATTCTTGGACACATAATTATAAGAAATTGAGTAATAGTGTCTTACACTCTTACTTTGATACTAAAAATCAACATATGAGTGTATCGAGTCAGTTCTATTATTCCTTGGTGCAACCAAAATTTAATGCAACTAGTTTTTACAAGGGCCAGCCCTGGGGCAAGCCCCATGAGTCCCTGGGCTAGGGAAACACTCAAATAAGGAAAATTTTTACAAATAAAGGGCATCATTTTGAACTTTTTACTGTAGCTCTCAATGTATTTAGAGAAAATTTTCTGATATTGGTCTGGGGCAACTGAATTTTCCAGAAAGTCATTGGATTTTACTGTACTTTCAATATAAATTCATGTAAGAATGACCGTTCACAAACCCAGATTCATCTCTTTCTGAATTCTTAACTCAATACATGCATTTTTCATGTTAATTACCCATATCCATTTTTATATTTTTCATTTTATGATTTATATTGAGTTAATATTTCACGCATGCAAGATTTCTTCTTCAAATCGTATGTTCACCTTCATGTAGTACACTTACTGCTTCAGTTCACTTTACACGAGTGTTTGAGCATTCAACTGTTTATGTACACATACACATTATTCAATTAATTTTCACTTCCTCTTTAGACTCTTCACACAATAACCACGTTCATGTATCCACCTATTTATGAACCGTATTCTCATGCACACACAAAATGTCCCATGAAATCCTTAACAAGTTTTCCTTCTTCCTTGAACAAGCGTAAGTCTCTTTATCATGCATACAGGAGCACGATTAGATCTTGTCTCCTCCCCGCAAGCTGAGATATTCACAGATCATATTCTTTATGAAGAATAGTGGGAGTACTCAACTCAAGCATCAAATTACAGTATCAAAGGTCTTCAAGAAATACAATGAGGGTGTTAAACACTGGTCATGTGAATAATGTGCTTGTTCTTCTTTGTGCAGTGTGAAGAACTTATTCGCATAGGGTGTGTGGATCTCCTTCATGAAAATAGAATGGTTTGTGTAACTCCCCTACTTTGTGAGGTCTTGAAGTCTCACTGTACATTTTCTTACCTTTAATAAAATGGAACCTCATTGGATCCTGATTTTTTATGTTGTGCCTATGACCATTTCAATGATCCGAAGATATCAGGTTTGAATATCTTTAAAAACAGATTAATGATACGCCACATTTCATGAAGTTTTCTTTTATGATCTTAGATTCTATAGTTTTTGAAACCCCTGATCAACATGAAGTCATGCAAAAATGCATTCATGTGAAAACTCGAACTCCTAAATTCATATTAGAGGCTCCAATAGGCCTCTGTTACTCTGTTTTCTTATGTCCAAACCAACTTTTTAGAATAATTGTTTTCATGTAAAGGGAATCTTGCATGTGTATTGACCCTAGGGTCATTCTTGTTTGATTTGAACACTGGGCTTGATTATTGGTGCATGATTTGATCATTGATGGTGGCTGATCATCGAAGGTCATATTTGAGGTGAAAAAGCATTAGGGAGGTAGGATATGATACACTTACCATTTTATTTCCTCAGATTAGATAGATGTGAAAATTTTTAAATACGGATGAACAGTTCCACACAAAACCCACCCCGCATCAAACTCAAGTGCATTCTCTATTTTATTTATAAATCATTCCATGTCCACTATTTAGTTGAGTTGGCACTGGGTTTGGTGCCCAGATATCAATGCACAAACTTCTACCACCTGGGCTACGGTACAGGTGTATGGGATTCTAACCAAAGATAGGTGTGTCTTCTTCCACACCATGTGGGAAGGGTTTTAGGTTGGTCATATTTTATTATTAAGTACCATAAATATTTATCAATAAAATACCTAGTATAGGATGGGATTAAAGATTAAATGAATGGACACCTTTATATACTTAGAGTTATAGAATTATTCAATCCCACAAAATTATATTTTCTAAATATTCAAATAATCCTTCATACAATAAGAATAATAATATCATACAGTTATCCTTCACTTTATTCAAATCAGAATCCAAATGTTCTTTAACTCACCTCTTGCATGGTTCTCTTGAAATAGTGAAATATTTCATGGCCCTCTTTAAATAATATTTCTCTTATTCTTTTTGGAATACAAATTACAAAGAAATCTTCATCTTCTAATCATCCTTCAACTAATATTTTTAATTGTTGTAAACACTATTCACCTTTGACATATGTGTTGAAACTTAGTGCCAGTTCAAAAAATTTCAGAGTTACTAGGAGAATTTTTCAAACATGAAATCCAATTTCATTCACAAAATTCATAACAATTATCCAAGAATCACCATGAAACTAAAGGTCTTCAATATATGTTTCTTGAAATATCAAGACATGAGAACTTCATCCACGCTCCATTAACTTTGGAACTTCTTCATAATATTAACATCAATGAAATATTCCTATATCATTGATCAACATTATCAAAAAATGATAATCATTTGAAAAACAAAATCCACACACAAGGTGGGATCTTCAATCTCCCCCTTTTTATTTTTTGAAAATACCTTCAAATTTCTTTTCAAATGAATGTGTCAATATGTGGAACCATTATCTTCTCTATCCCCTTTACTTCTCAAACTTTTATTTTACTTTCTATCCCCCTTATTGAAAAGAAATACAAATATCATGGGAAAAGTTTATCAGTCCATACTTAAGAAATGTTCTATCCATTATTTCACTCTAAGTTTACTTGAGTTGTGCTCGGTGTAGAAAATAATAGGATTTGATTTATAAAAAGGCTACCTCTTACCAAATGATCACGATAACTCATGGAATGTGAACTCATATAATTTTAATCAAGGGTTGTTCACTTTCATTACAGGATGAAAATAATTAATGTGATATGAAAATTTTGTAAGAACGATCAACCTGAAACTCTTACACTCACTTCAAAAAATAAATAAATAAAATTCAAGTGCAATATGCAGGATAAGTGACATTGGATCCCTTTCATTCTTATTATTCCCTGAATAGTTAAATTTATCCCCCTTTGTAAAAAGTTTGTTATTTTTGATAACCAAGGATAAGTGATTAAGAGATACATAACTTTTCCAATGACATGATCTTCAAGTAATTTCCAGAATAATTATATTTGATAGAAATTGATATAATGGTTATGGAAGCTTTTTAATTTGTCTCTGCATCAAGGTAAATACTTATAATAATCTTCACAATGGTGGATCTCATAAAGAATAGATTTCAAGAAATTCTATAAATGGAGAATACACCAGAATGGTTCTTCCAATTGTGACTATCCAGATCAGATAACTTTCACAGCTTCACCAAGGATGATCTTCTTGAACAATTGTTCTTCAGGATACCAATAATAAGATCAAACCAATATGGAATATTATTTATCATGGTTATCTAGAATAGGAAATCACATTATTAAACTTCATGAAAGATGATCCCCTATCATATTAGTATTTAAATATCAATTAAGTAATCATTCAAGGATGGTGACTTCTTTAACTTTTCTATCAAGAATTGACAGAACTCACTACTTCTCAGGTTATCCCCTGAGAACTTTCTTCACATTCAATTCCATGAATTATAATCACAAATACAATACATAAATATTTAATGAAATATTATGTATCCTCCTTGCTTCATTAATATGAACAACAAGGTTGAGATGATTTTATCAACCAAGTTGCTCCATTATATCTAATATTCATGCTTTCACATATAAAAATCTATTCTAATTCATGTTGAGGTAGCATGGATCTCTTCACATCCTCTTATTATTTGTGTAAAGAATATTTTTTTCTTAACAACCTTCATGGATGATAAATTCTTACTCCTCTTAAGGACTTCTTCTTTTCCTAGTAGCAAGGTTAAATAACCTTTTGAAATGTGAGCATATTTCTTACATCTCTCACATAAAACTTATTTAACAAAAGAGTTTCCTTTTTTTGAAAACTCTCATTCACTTTGTCTTCATCACATGGAATATTTTCTTTTCCTTTTTCACCATCCTTTTCCTGTGCATCTTAAAGTTTCCTCATTCTTTCTAAATCTTCTGACCAAATAAATAACATTTCATAAGGAATTGTGGTATAAAGTTTGGATCTTCTACATGGGTTATTCTAAGTTCCATTCATTTTATCAGTTATTTTGGATGCACTTTTATTCAACTTCTTGGATTTATATTCCAAGGTCATATCAGCTCCCTTAATTGAAATATTCTTGGGAGAATTTGTGTTCACAAACTTCTTTTTATTTATTCTCAATGTAGATTGTTCTTTCTTAGCCAACTTATATGATGTTCTTTTCTTATCAACTTTAGATACATGTTAAGATGATTATGTTCCAAACTTGTGACCACTTCCATTACGTACATCACAAATATTATCAAGATTTAAAAATATGTTTGTAGTATACATATTATTATAGACCTATATATGTGGATTTTTTTTATTTGGATTACTTCCCCTTGAGATAGACTTCCTTTGTGATTTTACATTTTGAGGATTATAGAAAAAATTTAATTTACAATGCCCAAATATTTTTTAGAAATATTATTGACCGACAAATTTTGATTTATTTATATCTCATGTATAAGGTTTTTGGGTCTTCTTCATGACCTTTTGTTCTCTTTGTGGGAAACTAGATTCCACATTCGTTTTTTATCCAAACTAGATATGGTGGTAGGTATATCATCACCTTTATTCATCCATACTTGTTCATAATTTATCTTCCAAGTTGTACTGTTTGTTAAAATATATTTAGGAACATTAATACAAGATGGTATGGTACCTTTTCCTTCTCAGATGCTTGTGATAGATCATTGAATGAAGTTGTGATATTCTTATCACATATTGGAGGTATTTTTATAGTATAATACTCTAGTAATAATTAAGTACTAGTAACAAAAGTTTCCTTATTTTGTTAATTCTCAATATGTCTCTTCTAAAGACTATACAACTAAACTTCCAAATATATAAATTCCATACTAAGGATATTTTTCTAATATTCAATCATAATCATCTACTCTTCACAATCCTTCTTCATTATTTGAAATTAATCTTCAGGCTTCTTAACTTTGTTATGAATCAAAGAGTCAAGTTCCTTGATCTTCTTGGATATTACTTAAAATTGTGAATCCATAACATCAATGTTGTTTTTCAATTTTTATTCAAGTGCATGGATCTATTTTTGAATATTCTTATTGAATCCATCTTTCTCTTTAACTTCGTTGAACCATTTTGATGAACTTATTTCACATTCTCTATTTTTTATTTCAATGTTTTTAACGTGTATAGAGATCTTTAAACATTATATAATTTATTCCTAAAATATCTTCTCCAAAATATCATCCTATCCTTACTATTGGGTGATATATTATTTCATACATTGAAAGAATTCATAAACAATGGATGCTTTTTATTCAAGAATACCATGTAGAATAACTATTAATATATAAACTGATGATTCTTGAGAATTTGTAGATTGATCATCATCATCATCACTTGTGATAACATATTCATCTTAAGAACAATTTTAAAATGTACTAACACATACATCTTGATCACTGCAGGTAGAAAGGTTATCTATATTCTTGGTTGAAACTTGATCCACCTACTCATTTATTTCCAATATTGATATGTCTTCATTGTTAGAAAGGCATATAGAAATAGATACTTCCTCTTCTTTAGATAAAAGGGGATTATTCTTCAACTTTCTCTTTTCTTTATTTTCCCTATTCACCATGGTCTTAGTAGATATAGACTTCTTTTTAGAGATAACTAAATCTTCACCAAAACTACACTTCATTATTGACTAGGGAAAGAGACTCAAATATTCAAAAGACAATAGCTTCACTTTAGAGAATCTAACAAAGGTGAACCTTCCTCTAATACCAATTGAAAAGACTATATTGAAATATTCCTAACACTGGGGGGGGGGGGGGGTGAATCAGTTTTGGGGAATTTTTAATCAAATTAAAATTATTATCCCTATACCTCTTAGAGCTATTAGGTATATATTTTCTTATTCTCTTTTCCCTGTCATATGAAAGTATATGAAAACTATAAATAATGAAACATGATGTTTTTACAAGTTTCACTACCCAATAAGAGTATTTAGTCATTTGAATGGTAAGGAAATAATCCCGACCACACAACCAATAGAAAGTAATCCTTTGAATGTGTTTAAAACAAGTAGGAAATACCCTTTCACTTGAAATATACTATAGTCAATTGACAATTCATGTTTTATAGAACTTGGATGGATATTTATACCACCTCTGAAGAAAGTCACCTTCTTATTGATAAAGGTTTGTAACACCAAGAAAGTATTCCACCTATTGAAACCTATTGGTTGTCAAAATTATTCTTTGTTCTTCCACAACCTTCTTCTTTACTTTGTTACTTACACAAAAAAATGTAAGAAACTATTCTTACCCCTTCCCAGTAGCAAAATAAAATATGCACAATCTTCTTCTTATTTTATCAGTTACAATAATATTAATGTGTTTCTGACTGATGAAATGAATTATCCCTACCACAAATGATAATCAACTTAAATTAACATGGATAGTCACTTCTTATCCTCCCTTTAATCTGGGACACAAAAATATATGAAATAGTGTATATAAGTGTCTTGATCTCTCTTTCTTCTTAAGTGAAAAAAGAACTGTACTGAATCACCTTCTTACAATAATGCTAGAATCACAAACTCCCTTTATGATTATTAAATCAATGAATATTATCTCAACACAAATTCATCACAATTATTCTTCCTTGAATAATAATCAATCTTTAGGTGGTCACACTCTATTATTCTTGGACACACAATTATATGTAATTGAGTAATAGTGTCTTATACTCTTACTACGATACTCAAAATGAAAAGACGAGTGTATTAGGTAACTTTTGTTCTTATTTGGTGAAAAAAACAATAATTAAATTTATTTTCATCGTACTTTCAATATAAATTAATTAAATAATTATCTTTCACAAACACAAATTCTTCACTTCCTAAATTCTCAACTCATTACATGAATTGTGTATGTGCATTACCTATAACAACCCTTATCTTTAATTCACATTAATACATGACGTATTACATGAAATTACACTTAATATAACCCAAAAGATAGAGAAGTCTATTGTCTTGGTGAATTAGGTACATTACATAAAAACTTATAACATGGGATACAACAACATTATTGAAAATTTCATTACATGATCATAATTTTTCCGACATACATAAAAATGCATGGGATAACCTAGGGACATACATAAAAAAGGGTTAAGATATAAATCCCAGTAAGTTAATAATCATGGAATAACATGAATATATTGATACATGTTAGACAATATGAATATAAAATGGTGTATAATAAGGAACATGAATAATAAGGCATGATATATCATAACATAAGAAGTGTGGAATCAACTTAAAACAGTGTAGCATAAACATAGATCAAGGTTAAACCACCAAGACATAATTGTGTAAAAAGTCTCATAAATGAATCAGGTTCACTCCCTATCCCAACATGAAATATCATGATACTAAACATTACCCAATTCATTAGAGTGCTATATAATTCTGGGCGTACCCATTACTTTCATTTCATTCTCATGCTTAAGTGTTCCATATACATCCTAAAACATGGATTCATTCATCATTATAATTTATTCCATGATCATGGAGTGTTGAATAAATACATGTAAGTTCCAAGTAAAATAGGTATACATGTATAAAGGTGAATAATATTAATATGAAATGGGTATGGTATTCACTACAAAATTGTTTTGGCATGAATTCTTGCCATGAAATTTTGGCAGCTTAATAGGGGAACGTAAATGTTCATGGGGGGGTAAATGAGAGATAAATAGGTCTATAATCATTTAAAAATAATATGGGTAGTATGGGGAATGTGAAAAAATACACCCCAACATTATGAATTGAAAATAAAAGGACATAAAATGAAGAATATTCTTAAATAAAGGGAAGAATGAGATGATCCCTTACGAAATTTCAACTGCATAAAGACGCCTTATAAAAATTCATAAAAAGAGTTGATGAGAGAGAAATGGGTATATAATAATTTGGAAATTAAATATTCAGTAAGGGGGATATGTAATAACATATCCAATCATAATTAAATTAAGATAAAATACATAAGTTAAAGAAGATTAATTAATAAAAAGGAGAAAAGAAAAGATCCATTACTTGAGTGTTTGACACCAAAAGCTTGAAATGTGATTCTTGAGAACTTGGGGGAACCTTTGGAGGATTATATAGAGATGAAGGAAGATTAAAGATATTCTAAAAGGATTTTTAGTTAATATAAATGGGTTCTTATGTGGGTTGATATAGGAAAAGAGTGGGGAATTCTTTCATTTTTCACAAACTTAGGTTTTGGATTCTATATAATAAAATATTCAAAACCAAAAAACATAACATGGTTTCTACCAAAGGGGGTGTTTTTAATTATTTTATTATTTAAAGGTATGAACTTAATTAAATAATTCCCTTTATTAAGTGGATGTGAGTCACATTTTTAAAGAAATGAATTTAAAATCTTAAAATATATTATATGTTTTGGAGGATTCATAAAGAATTAACAAAATTAATAAAAAAACTAAAATAAAATTATTTTAAAGGTAAAACATATATTTGTCTAAGTATAGAAATTATAGTATTTATTACATCATTATGATTTCATAATACACAAATTATATTTATACGATATTTAATTTATACTCGAAAATTCAACTGTTTTAGAAAATTATGAAAAATTCATCGTTGGATAATTTTGACATTATGATTCCAAAAAATAATATTTATTTTGTCTAAATAATTTTCAAAATATTTTCATTTTCACTTTTAATATAATAATATAAATTTATTGAGAAATTTATGGGTTTTTAATAATAAAAGTTTTTTAACCCTTATAAAAACTAAATTTGACTTCATAAGAAAAATATATGATCATTTATATTTAATAAAAATTATTTAATATTAATATTTTATTAAATTATTATTAATTTTAAAAATTCATTAAATTCAATAAATTCCTTTATTGAATTTGAATATTACTTGAAAATAATATTTTTTCTTTATTAAATAAAAATAAAAAACATTTATGAAGTAACAATAAGACATAAATATAACCATTATTCTATTGAAAACCGAGTATAAATATTCATATAATTAAGGCCTTGATACATATCCTTTTAATACAATATAAAACTCCCTACGAGTAAGGTGTGAAATGGAGAGTTTTACATGCAGTGGTACGATGTACATGGTTCGGTTCGTGATCTCGATGAGCTTGAAATTCTCCTATAAACAGTTTCACTCATGCTTAAGTTATTAGATCCCTGCTTGGTATTGGTCAAGGGAAAGTACTAGAGATTCTATCTCCCTTAAAAGCTTTGATAAATGGGCCTCATAGGGTACAATCCTACTAGTTTAGACCATTAATTCCTTTTTCTGTGTCAATTGGATTTGTTAAAACCCTATATTTACACTAATCATATGATCAGTATTCAAATACTATGTTATTAATGGTAAAGATACTTAACAACATTTTTAATCTTATAGGATAAAACCAAAGAAGTTAATATGTTTTTTATATCCATATTACAAAAAGAGACATTAAATCTAAAGGGTAATTTTTATTTACAATAGTTTGAGTCGTTACAATCTTCCCCCCTTAAGAAATTACTCCCTCGAAATTTTCATTTCACCCCTTAAAACAGGTGAGGGTAACTCTGATTCATCACCTCCTATGGTTCCCTTGTCACTTCTTCAAGCTTGTAGTTTTTCCACAATACTTTAACATGGTGTATGTATTATTTCATAGAACTTTGTCTCTATGATCTAATATATTCAACAGATGATCCTCATAGGAAAGGTAATTATCTAATGGAAACACCTATGAATACATCATGTATTTGAGATAGGTTAGGTGGGAGTGCAAGTCAATAGGCCACCGCTCCGATGAGATTAAGGATATCAAAATGGTCAATGTATCTTGGACAAAGATTTCCATTCTCCCCAAATCTCATTACTTTATTCCATGGAGATATACAAAGGAATACCATTTCTACAATATCAAACTTTAGGTCTCATCGATGATTGTCAACATAGCTCTTATGTCGACTCTGATTAGCTTTGATGTGCTGCTGAATGGTCTTAACCATCTCCACCATTTCTTCAACCATTTCAGGACCTAGAAGTTTGCGTTCTCCAACTTCATCCCAGCATGTAGGTGTTCTACACCTCTTACCATAAAGAGCTTCATAGGGATCCATTTGTATGCTAGATTGGAAACTATTGTTGTAAGAGAACTCAACCATAGGGAGATGTTGATACCATCCTCCTTTAAAGTCAATTGAGCATGGTCTCAACATGTCCTCAAGTGTTTGGATAGTCCGATCATACTGGCCATCAATTTGTGGTTGATAGGTTGTTCTGAAGTTCAACTTAGTATTCAGATAATGTTGGAAACTCTTTCAGAATTTAGAGGCGAAACTTGGATCTTGTTCAGATACAATCGATAGTGGTACTCCATGTAGCCTTACCACTTATCTGATGTTTACCTGTGCAAGATGATCCAGTAAGAATTACTCTATAATCATAATGAAGTGATCAGTCTTTGTATGATGATACACCACAACCCAGATAGCATTATTCCCTCTTGATATCTTCATAAGACCAGTGAAAAAGTCCATGGTGATTTTCTCCCATTTCCATGTTGGTATGGGTAATGGTTGTATCATCCCCTTGTATCTTTTCCTTTATTCTTTCAATTTATAACATACAAGACATCTTGATGTATACTCTATGATCTCTTTATTCATATTGTCCCACCAATACTGTTCTTAGATACCTTGATACATCTTTTTTCTTCCTGGGTGGATAGAGAAGGTATAACAATGTGAATCATCCAAAAAATCCTTCTTTAACTCAGGATTTGATGGTACATATACTCTTGACCCAAATCTCACAAATCCTTCTTAATTAACATTGAAATATGAGGATTTCTCTTTCCTTATAGTTTCCACTTTCTTATAATTTCTCACATCAACACTTTGATCATCCTTTAAACTCTCCATAAGAGATAATTGAGGAATAATTTGTTAAAATATTGAAAATTTTTCTTCCTTTATGATTCTCATGTCCATCCTTTTCAAATATAAGATCAATTCCTTCTCAATTCTCATAAATGATATAATTATTGGAGCCTTTCTACTTAGAGTGTCTTACACTTTATTTACTTTCCTTGGATAGTAGTGGATTGAGCAGTCATAGTCTTTGATTAGCTCTAACCATATTCGTTGGTGAATATTCATCTATTTTTGTGTGAATATATACTTGAGGTTTTTTTTGATTTTTATATATTTCACACTTCTCCACAATGAGATAATTACACCAAATTTTCAAAGCAAAGATCACTCCATCCAACTCTAAATCATGCATTGGGTAGTTCTGTTCGTGAATTTTCAACTTCCTTGAAGCATAGGCTATGAATTTTTCATTTTTCATTAATACACATCCCAAAACCTTCTTCGAAGCATCATTAAATACCACAAAAATCTATCCACTTGTGGGTAGCGTGAGAAAATTGTAGTTATAATCCTTATTTTCAACTCCCTGAATCTTTCTTCACATTCATCATTCTAAAAAAACTTGTCTCCCTTATGAGTTATCTTGGTAATAGGGTTTAAAAATCATGATAAATTTATCACAAATCAGTGATAATACCTAGCCAACTAAAGGAAACTATGGATATATGTTAGAGATGTTGGCCTTGAGCATCCTTAAATTGCTTCTGTATTTGAAGGGTCTATAAATATATCATTTCTTATGATGATATGACCCAATAATGAGACTTCATTCAACTATAACTCACATTTGATGTATGTGGCATATAGATTCTCCTTTCATAGGGTCTTTAGAATAGTAATAAGATACTCCTCATGCTCCTCCTTGATTTTTGAGTATATTAGAATATAATCTATAAAGACTACCACAAATATGTTTAGGTAATCTCTAAAGACTCTATTCATCAAGTCCATAAATATTTCTGGAGCATTAGTTATTCATAATGGAATTACTAGAAGTTTTGGGTATATCCTCATTCTTCACCCTAACTTGGTAATATCTGAAAAGTAGATCCACCTTGGAGAAGTATTGTGATCCACATAGCTGATCGAACAAGTCATAATTCTGATACATATAATACTTATTCTTTATTGTGATCATGTTGAGCTCAAGATAATCAATATAAAGGTGCATTTATCCATCTTTCTTCTTGACTAGGAGGACTAGTGCACCCCATGGAGAGGCACTTGGGCATATGAACCCTTTATCCATATTATCCTGTAGTTATTTCTTCAGTTCCTCAAGTTACACAATATCAATTATACATTAATTCTTAGATAATGGCAACTACCTTGGTATAATCTCGATTGAAAATTCAACCTCTTTTCTAGGAGGAAGACCAAAAAATTCCTTGGGAAACACATTAGCGTATTCCCTCATGATAGGCATGTATTTGAGGATAGTTTTTCCTTAGACTTAATCATTTGATCTAGATACTCTTTCTCATAGGGAAATAATATTCATTCTTGAGATGTGGGTGATAAAGAATATCCATCCTCCTCCTTAAACTTTTATATAATTGGGGGCCGATTCGCGATACGGAGAGTGATTTACTTCTTGCAGAAATTTGTGTTTTCTTTATATATGGAAAACTAATACATGCCCAAAATGACATCAAATTTCACTAAAATATGTATGAAAAGGTTCTACATGAAGTTCATCCCACAAATTTTGATAGGGTATGAGATATATACTTAGGATGAAATAATTTCCCCATTTTCCATTTTCACCGACAACTCTAATTCCATGATTTAGGGTAGTTTCTGAATAGATCTACTAAACTTTCAAGATATTAAGGAATGCATAGAACTAAGATAAAAAAGTATGCTTTCTATTATTTAATGAATAACTAGAGTACCTATCACTGTTTTGTTTTTGGTATCCACCTCAACAGTTGTGATGGAAAAAACTCACCCTTGCTACCTTGGAGGTTGTTGGTTTTCTTCAAAAACCCTTGGCCAAGTAAATTGGTTTTCAAAGTTCCCTAGTCCCTTGCAGTTATAGTAATGAAAAATGCACTGATTGTAGAACATATCATTCTTTTCCTCCATTATATTAGTAGGTTTATCTTGTTAGAAATCATTAGCAAGTTTCCCTTTCTTATTGAACCTAAATAATTTCCTTATCCCCTTTAGGAAATTTATAGGGTGTTTCTTTCCACACCTTAGACAAGTGAGGTGTTGAAATTTATTGGCACCATTAGATTTCTCCATTATACCACCATAATTAAACTTCACTTTATACTTATTATCACCATGATACCCCTGAGATTCTCCAATCTCAATTTCGAATTTGAGGGCACATCGTACAATTTCCTAATAGATTTTAAAGTCATAGATTTCCAAGGATTTTTGTACACTAGGTTTTAGCCCACCAAAGAAGCGGTCAAACTTGAATTCGGGGGTAATGCCAAATATAGAGGCGTATTGTGAAAGTCTTGTGAAGTTTTCCTCATACGCCCTGATAGATTCATCATATTTTGCTTGAGGGAAAGGAAATCCCATTCCATTTTAAGATGGAGAGTGAAAGGAAAATATTTATCGATTTTTTTTTCAGAATTCCTTCCACCCCATCGCTTCGATCTTTTCCTCAGGCTTCATATTCTTGATCAATGTCCACCACTTATTAACTTCTCCTTCCATATGATAAAAATATATAAGAAACTTCTCTTGCTCATAACATTGAACCATGAAGAAGATATTTTCAACTGAGTTGATACATTGTTCCCTGATTAAGTGATCATATGACCCACTAAAAGTAAGAAGCCTTTGTCACATAAAGGTCAAAATTTCATCTTTTTCTCTCTTATGGGGATTTGGACGCTTCTCCTGACCTAGGTTTATATTCATAACCTAAGTCAATTGAGTTATTATCGTCATGAAGTTTGTAATTCCTTCTCCCATCAGGTTGGGAATCTCATTGGGGAAGTCATAACATTTCCCTTTACTTTAATTGTTTATCCGATTCCTCATATTTTTGTCCATTGGCTAGAATAATAGGGAAAATTATAGATGAGTATTTTAAACTATTAAACACATAAAGGAGAATCCAATGGCATTAAATGGGATAGCACATAAATTACATTTATTCCCTTAACTTATGAATTTATAATATTTATTCTATGTTATCCATGACCTATTTCCTAACATAAACTCTTATGAGAATTTTTTTGTTCCCTTGATAAAGGTTTTTAATGAGATTATAAATTTAACAAAGCATATCCCCTGAGAGTGTCGAACCAGGTGCACAGTAAGGCCCATTTTCATGTACCATGTTACCTTAAGTTAGGCCCGAGACACCTTGTCAGAGTTGTTACCCCTAGGAACATCTGTATAAGAACCATGCCCACTTATAGTATCCAGATAGAGATATATTATAACAACCCATAAATTCTAAACATAGTTTTATTAAAAATATATTGTATTAAATGGATTTATTTATAATTAATACCAACAAATAATATTTTAAAATATGTTTTTCTTTAAAAATAATAATTGGAATTAAGTGTTTTAATTGGATTATAATAAAATTATAAATATTATTTATAGTTTTCAAATTTATTTTATTGTTTTTTCAAAGAATATTTTATAATAACTATATTAATTTAATTATTTTTTTCAAAATATTATTTAATAAAATATTTTAGATTAATAATTACTAAATTTTAAAGATAATACATTTCATAAATGTCTTATAATTTTTTTGATTTATAAATATATTAAAATACTGAAATAATCTAGTTATAAGTTATGAGTTTAATTAATAATAATTATTAAAATTTTATCTAAATAATTAATATACAAATATAATTAATTTTTTTTATAAATTTTTATTTTCAAAATATGATATATATATATATATATATATATATGAGATTACAATTATAAAGTATAAATAACCTATTTTTATAAAAGTATTACTTTGTAAAGTTTTATTTTATAATTAAATTATTTTTATAACTATTACTTTCATAAATTATGAATTATAAAAATTAGTTTAAATTAACGTATTATAATTTTTAGTTTAAAATTATAAAATATGTTTAGATTATAAAAAATATTTTTTTTATAAATAAGAAATGATATCTTCTTTCTTTAATGTTAAAGTTAAACTTAAAAATAATATACATATAATTTTTATATAAATAATTTTTGTTAAATAAATTAAATATATAATGATATTAATATAATTATAATAATAAAATAAAGAGAGGAAATAGGGTTTGGAGGGGGTGGTCCGTGAGTCGTGCAAAGGTGGGGGGCGTCAGCTTAGGGTTTCAAGGGGAGAGGAGTTGTCGGGGGTCTTGTGCACCGTGACATGGGCTTGAGGCCGTGCAGGAGGGATATAAAGATGAGGTGAGTCGTAGCCTGGGCGGGTCGGTCATCGAGTAGTGGTCTGTCTTCATTGCACCGGGTGTGGTGTCATCACAGTTTCAAGGATTGATTGAAGTACAGAGCATCGACGAGTAAGGTCCGAGCGTCGTCAGTAGCTGCTAGTGTTTCGACTGCCGGTAGGTGTTTTTATTTTTAGGACCGAATTGCTTCAGATTAACAATGGTAGTGTTGTTGTCCTATTTTTTTCATAGCTATAATTTTTTCATCCTACTTTACTTTATGAACGACAGTTGTTTATGCATATGTTCACCACATCTTTCTTTGTTCCATGTTTTGATTTTATCAACTTGCGGTCACTGCTCAGTCGAATGGTCATTTTAAATTATTTATGTCAAAGTTTTAATACTCTGGATGAATGTATTTTCTTTGTTTCCAATGTTACATCAATTTGGGTTTGTCATTTTCTATTGGAGTATAAAAAGTTTGGTTTCGTTGTGGACTACATGTGTCATTTCTGTGATTTTCTACCTTTTTGTTTGTGTCTGCTGAGCCTGCTTTGCAAGCTGTGCATTTGTGGATGTACACATAGTAAAGTCTTTGGATGTAAAATCCTATATCTATTTTCAATTGTAAAGGAAAAAAACCATTCAATAGTCTTGATAGTAAGAGTTAGGGGTCCAAAGATGAGTCTTATGTTCTCTGCAAAACTCACGTAGGAGATTCACTCTTTATTTTCAAATTCCTTTAGTAAGGGTTATTTTGTTTATTAATTCCAAAATTAAGGTTTTAATTTTATAGTCTTGTGTAAGGGATTTACACTTTAATTTAAAATTCTTTTTTAAGGGTGCGAATATTAGTTTGAAATTATAATTTTATTTTTACACTTGTTTTACAAGGGAAACATATTTTAGTATTCAGAATAAATAAAAAATTATTCCCAACTTTAAATTTATGTTTGTGTAGGGGAGATTATATATTTAGTGTTAATATATAAATTATAAATAATTATTTGCTGGTATTAATTTAATTTTGATTAAGTGGATTAATGCTACAAATTATTCTTGTGTAAGTGAGTATGAGTTTTATTTTCAAATTTTATATTTGATTTGTCAAAAATTTATTTAATTGGGAATTGTTCTGCTGAAGGAATATATATATATATAAATATGTACCAAAACTATGTTCTAATTTATGATTTTTTGTAAAAAATTAGTCTATTTATATAAGTATATAATTTATGTATATATGCAAGAGTTTATTATTTATTTAATTATATTTTATTTTATGCAGAAATTGTTTTTGCAAGGGATTATGTATTTATGTTTATCAAAATTATGTGTAGGGAAGTTTGTGCGTTTTTATTAAAGTTTATCAAAATTATTATTTTTATCTATGAGATTCATTACTTTCAAATATTAATTTTACTCTTAAAATATAATTATAAGGGATAATTTTGTGTATCAAATATTTTTTGTTTATTTATTTTATGTATATATATACATATACATATATATGTAAATATATGTATATGTATATGTATAAATATATATATCTATACGTATGTATATATATGTATATGTATATGTATATAAATAAATATATATATATATATGTATATGTATATGTATATGTATATATATAGATATATGAGTGATTATTATGAAATAACGATTTCTTTAAATTGGAGTTTAAATTCATAGTATATATATATATATTATTTAATTATTGTAATGTTTAAAAAAAATACGCATAACTTGTCATCATGTTATATTAAAATTAAGGATGCCATGTATGCATATAATCATGGACATGCAATTTTGCACAATGAAATACCTTTCATTCATAATCATGATTTCAATATAAGTTTTTCTAAGATGAGTAATCACATAATTGAAATGATTTAATTAAGATTTTTATTTATAAATTTTATATGCATAAGCATCATATTAATTTTACATTTATTGGAACAACCCTCAAAATGGATGTTTATGGAAGAAGTGTTTAAGTGCATGGTTGACAATTGATCTTTCATGCAATTATACAATGTGCATGTATCAAGAAATTTTCTTGTGCAAGTCTAATAAGAGAGTTTCCAAGAAATTTTATACTTACAAATTTATAAATAAATATAAGTTCATGAGCGATTAATGTTTATATATATATATATACTCAAATTATTTATGTTCTTATGAAAATTGTTATTTTTAAGGGTCTTACGCTATCTTCTAACTCATATTAAATATGGATATTTTTATTTATCAAAGTATTCACTAAATATGAATTTATCCCATGAATTAGAGTATTATAAATACCATGTCATATAAATGTATATATATATGGGAAACATCGAGTTATTTTATTTTAAAAATCAAACTCATGGTATATATATATGTATATATATATACAAAGGATATAATGTTTATTTACATGTTATAATACTTAACGTCATAAAATGTGCATAACATGTCGTCGTGTTTTTTTTAACTTAAGGATATCGTATCTGTATACCATCATGGTCATGCGTAAAACATAACATCAACACATATTTCATTCATAATAAAATCATGGTTTCAAATAAATTTTATGATATTATCAAGCACATGGATTTATTCAATAATTGAAATGTTTTATTTATAATTTTATGTGGGAAACATATTTATTTATTGTAAAAGATTATTTTGAGAAGACAAAACTATAAATTGTTTTTTTATTAAATGTGTATTTGTTTTATTACTTATTTTATTAATGGATTAAGAATAAACACAGTTATTTCAAGTATGGGATTAATATTTTTATGATATTATGGATTAAGAATTAAACATTTCAAAGTGGTATGGGACACTTGATATTGTTTAAAGAATATGTACCTCAATAATTTATCAACGAATTTATTTTCATCTATGATTAATATTTAAATAAATTAAAGTGGTATGAGACACTTTGATTTAAAGACACTTTTTTAGATATATGAGGAATGCATTGGACTTTTTATGTGACGAGTGAGACCTGCTATAACCTCTCAGTGCATTAGCAGGTCTCATGAGACAAACTAGTGTCTTGGTACGAGGCCTTGAAATAATGATTATGTTGTCCAACATTATGCATTCACACATGTATTGAACTTATTATGTGATGGGTGAGGCCCGCTATAGCCTCTTGGTGTATCGGTAGATCTCATGAGACAAACTTGGTCTTGACACGAGGGCTTGACAAAATGGTTATGTATGGTCTTGGCATGAGGCCTTGACAGAATTTTTATAATGTCCTACATCATGCATTCCCTCATAATGATTCTAGTATGTGAAATTCTGTGTGATTATTCAACTAGTATAATATCTATGAATAATGATAATTTTCTTATGAACATGTATTAATAAGTTATACATTTTCAAGTGTGCATGGAATAATGTTTTATATTTATGTATATCATTTATTAAGAAGGTTTAATTGTTCACTTCCAATCCATAAAAAAATATTAAGAACTTATCTATCATTTCATGGTGTTCATATATATATATATTTATGTTTTTCTTTATGAAAATCCAAATAAGTTACATTTCATGTGAAAAATGTATCCACACACCTTGTATGTCATACATAATTAAGTATGGTCTTTATATAACTTATATGTGGCATTTTATGCCTTTCTGTTCAAGTGTGAGAATATTTTTATAATTCATTTTTATTTGTAACCCTTAAATAAGTTTAGCAATTTTGTGCATAATTTTATCCTAAAATCATTTTTCAGAATCTCTCAATAAAATGATGATGAAATGTTATGAGAAATGTTAATTTCATGATTTGAAACTTATATTTTAAAGAGATTTTTAGAGGAAAATTATTTCTCAATGGTCTTGTTTTAAAACCCCTTACTGGGCATTTTTGTGCACACCCCATGTATTTTAAATTATTCTTATAGGTTTAGTGAAAGTGCTATGATGAATTTAAAATGTGAAAGAATTGATCTGATGTTTCTTCACTTAATGATTAATGAAATTTGTACATTTATATTTGAATATAATATTGGATTCTAATTCTCTAGAACCTGGGCCAATAAAATATCCCCTGTTATGTAGTATGTTGTGTAAATTTTTAGTTTTTTTTCAAAAAAAATTTACACATCATTTGTAAGGGCTGAACCTGGGTTTTGAGATTGGGTTCTTATAGTTGGTATCAACAGAACGGTCTAGAAAACTTTGGAGATTGTATATTGTCGAGTCTAAGAGTTTATCAGTCCTAGCTTTCCTTAATTCTAAAGATAAAAATTCAGAATTATGTTTTGTTTGACGAAACAAATTATGAGGGTGCAATTCTTTTAAAGGTGGGAATAATGTAACAACCCAGAAATTCTAAACATAGTTTTATAAAAAATATATTTTATTAAATGGATTTATTTATAATTAATACAAAAAAATAATATTTTAAAAGACGATTTTCTTTAAAAATAATAATTGGAATTAATTATTTCAATTGGATTATAATAAAATTATAAATATTATTTATTAATATAGTTATTTTCAAAAGATTATTTAATAAAATATTTTAGTTGAATAATTCCTAAATTTTAAAGACACTACATTTTATAAATCTCTTATAATTATTTTGATTTATAAATATATTAATATACTAAAATAAGTTAGTTATAAGTTATGAGTCAAATTAATAATAATTATTAAAATTTTATATAAATAATTAATATACAAATATATATATATTTTATGAATTTTTATTTTCAAAATATGATATATACATACATATGTGTGTATATATATATATGAGATTATAATTATAAAGTATGAATAAATTATTTTTATAAAACTATTAATTTATAAAGTTTTGTTTTATAATTATATTATATTTATAACTATTACTTTCATAAATTATAAATTATGAAAAATTATTTTAAATTAATATATTATAATTATTAGTTTCAAATTATAAAATATGTTTAGATTATAAAAAAATATTTTTATATAAATTATGTTTGTTAAGGAAATTAAATATATAATTATATTAATATAATAATAATAAAAATAAAGAGAGGAAATAGGGTTTTGAGGGGGTGGTTCGCGAGTCATGAAAAGGTGGGGGCATCGACTTAGGGTTTCAAGGAGAGAGGCTCCACTGGGGGTCTTGTGTGCCACGACATGGGATTCGGGTCATGCAGGAAAGAGATCAAGCCAAGGTGAGTCGCGACCTCAGAGGGGCAGTCGTCTAACGGTGGTTCGTCTTCATCACATCGGGTGTGGTGTCGTCGTAGTTTCAAGGATCGATCGAAGGACCGAGTGCCTGTGAGGAAGGTCTGAGCATCATCGACATCTAATAGTGTTTCGACCATTGGCATGTGTTTTTCTTTTTAGGATCGAATCGTTTCTAATTAATAATGGTAGCATTGTTGTCCTCTTTTTATCATTGTTTCAATTTTTTCATCATACTTTACTTTTTCAAAAGTAGTTGTTTATGCATACGTTCACCTCATCTGTCTTTGTTCTATGTTTTGATTTTATCAAATTGTGGTCTTTACTTAGTCGATTAGTCATTTTAAATTATTTATTTCAAAATTTTCATACTATGGATGAATGTATTTTATTTTCTGTCAATGTTCCATCAATTTGTCTTTGCCATTTTCTATTGGAATATAAACAATTTGGTTTCGTTGTGGACCACATGTTTCATTGTAGTGATTTTCTACCTTTTTTTTGCTTGATCAGCTTGCTGTGAAAGCTATGCGTTCATGACTGTACACACAATAAAGGCTTTGGCAATAAAATCATATTCCAGTTTTCATTTTCAAAGGGGAAAACCATTCTATAGTCTTTATAGGCAGAGTTGGGGGTCCAAAGCTGAGTCTTCTGTTCTCTGCAAAACTCAGGTAAGGGATATACTCTTTATTTTCAAATTCCTTTATTAGTGGTTATTTTGTTTATTCATTACAAAATTAAGGTTTTAATATTATAGTTTTATGTAAGGTATTTACACTTTAATTTCAATTTTTTTTTGTAACAGTTTAAATGTTAGTTTGAAATTATGTTTTTATTTTTATACTTGTTTTGTAAGGGAAACATATTTTAGTGTTTAGATTAAATGAAGAATTTTTTACAACTTTAATTTTATGTTTGTGTAAGGGAGATTATATATTTAGTGTTCATTTATAAATTATAAAGAATTATTTTCTGGTTTTAATTTAAGTTTTCTTAAGGGTATTAATGCTACAAATTATTCTTGTGTAAGGGCGTATCAGTTATAATTTTAGATTTTATATTTGATTTATCAAAAATGTATTTAATTATGAATTGTTATGATAAAGTAATATATATATAAATATGTACCAAAAATATGGTCTAATTTATTTATTTTTTTCTATAAAAAATCAGTCTATTTACATAAGTATAAAATTTATGTACATATACAATAATTTATAAATTTATTTAATTATATTTGATTATATGTATAATTTTTTTTCAAGGAATTATTGATAAAACACTATTTTGTTGAATATTTTATTGATAATAAATGATATAATTTCCTCACATTGTGTTAAATATGTTTATTTATAAAATATTTGGGATTTGATCATTCATTTGAAAGTTTGGTGAAAATTCTATTTTTACCCTTTATAGTGCATTGTAGTAATTCGAAGATAAATATTTTTATATTAATTATTTGAATTTTAAATTTTGTAATAGTGTTCCTAACTTAATTTTATACAACTTTCATTCATGGAACTAGAGCTAAAGAATGCATTTGGATGGAGTAAATGGGCCATTAATCCAATGGTGGGCTGGACTCGGCAGAATGGATATGGGTTCTGTATTTGGGCCATATCTTCTTCATATGGGATTGGATGAAGCCCAAATTTTGAGGAAAGATCGGGGACATTATTTTAAACAAATCATCATTCTGTAATTCCAGTCAATTCACTCTTTTTGAGGTCAAATGGGGGTGAAATTTGCATTAAAATATTTGGCCGAGATTTCTCATTCACACTTGAAACCTCTTTAAACCTAGCCTCCCCTATACTCTATAAATTAGTGTTTTTCTCATTTGGAGGGATTGGGACGTGCATTAGGAAGTTTAGTAAATATGAGAAGAGGCTACACTCCAATTATCCAAGCAATTAAATAAGGGTATCTCTTGAATCAAGGATCCCTTCGTCGAAGCCCTATTCTTCTTCCTCATGTTGTAATGTTTGTGTTTTCTTAATAAACTTATTTGTTCTTCTTTTATTTATTCACTTTTATTCTGTTTAGTTTAAATTTATTCTTCTCTTAGTCTTACTCTTTGGGATTTAATTCTTGAGTAGAAGCGTTATTGGGTTATACCCAATATAAACCTTTACACATGCAAAACGCTTCTATGATGATTACACCACCCATGGAAGAGTAGTTATTTTTAGTAATCGATCTACCTCTAAACTTCTTCATTAATTTATTTTGAATCAATGATATAATTTAATTCAATAAACATGATCCATTAATTTAGTTTTTAAATTATAAGAAACAAAGTGAGTAATTGAACAATTAACACAAAACGCGCGAGGTCGGGATTTGTGTGAATTGCGAGAGCGCGATCTTAATCGGTAATACAAGACCACACAGGATCAATTTGTTGAGTTCAAATACAATCCCTAAAATAAACTAAATTAATCCTCATTTATAGAGTGGTTATGTGTCTTAATTTACCATTGACCATAAGTTATCCTTAGAACATCAATCAAAGAAGGGTGCTACGATAGCATGTTCCGAAGCTAGCCTAGAGTTTAATTAATTTCATCTTTGTGGTAAGGTTAATTATCGTAGGGTTCAGGGGTTAACAAATTAATGGATCATAATTAAGTGAATATTAATTTAAATTATAATGATTAATAAATTATTGAATAGGTAGAGTTAGATCGATTATGTCTTTTAAATATTGTCTAAAAAAACATCTTTTTGTTGTGTCATTTTAATCAAACTTCATTTCAAAACTAAAAACAAAAAAAAAAATACAATCTTCTTCCAGTAAACTTCTTCTAGATTTATAAACTATAAAAAACAACCCCCATACTTTTAGGTAGTGTTTTTATTCTGTTTTATTTTATTTCTATAATACCTCTGAAAAGTTGTTTTAATTCACTTCCTCCTTTGAGAGACGACCTTGGTCAGCCACTCTGCTACACCTAAGTACCGTAAAATCACACTAATCATTTGAGGGCACCCAGGACAGTGCTCTTTCAAATTGGCGCCATTTTCGGAGAGGCAAGTAATTATTTCAACCAATTAGAGGTATTTATTTTATTTTACATTTTATTCTCTTCATCTCTTCTTTCTTCATTCTTTACCCAATCTAATTTTTTTTTCTCTTCTTCTTTTATTTTCTTCTACTTATTTTGGACCATCAACTCAAAATTATAATTTTTATTTTAATATGGTCCACTTTCCTTCTTTTCATCTTTAATTGATTTATGACACAGACTAATCTCGAAGATCTCTTAGATCTTGACCCTGAGATTGAACGTAGCCTTAGGGATCGAATCAGACATTCTCAGTCTACGTGAAGTTTCAATATTCAACTAGTTGGTGAATTCCTCTCTTCTGGAAACATTAAAATTGGAATCAATTCAATTTCAAACATAAAATAGGAACCAATGGCTAGAAATAATGGAAATTAACTTAATAGAACAATTCAAGAATTAGCCGCACCTGATATTAACTATCAACCAAATTGTATTGCATACCCGAATCTCGAATCAGACTTTGAGTTAAAATCTGGGTTAATTCACCTTCTTCCAAAATTTCATGGCTTATCTGGTGAGGATACAAACAAACACCTTAAAGAATTTAATGTGGTTTTCTCAACCCTTAAACCAAGAAATGTTTCTAAAGATCAAATCAAATTAAGAGCATTCCCATTCTCACTTGATGGAGCTGCGAAAGATTGGATGTATTATTTACAACCTGAGGATGTAACTTGTTGGAACGATTTAAAACGTCTTTTCTTGTAGAGATTTTTTCCATCATCGAGGACCACTTCCATTCGTAAGGAGATCTCGGGGATCAAGCAAACACAAGGGGAGTGAATGTATGAGTATTTGGAGAGATTCAAGAAGTTGTGTGCAAGCTGTTCACATCACCAAATCAGTGAGAAAATACTCATTCAGTACTTATATGAAGAACTCACACCTATGGAGAGGAGCATGGTGGATGCCACAGTAGGAGAAGCATTGGTGGAAAAGATACCAGTAGCCGCACGTGCATTGATCGACAAGATGGCACAAAACTCCCAACAATTTGGCGATCGTGGTACACCACATGTCATGGGAGTACATCAGGTAAGTCCTTCTTCTCTTGAAAGTCATTTGATTGATACCAAGTTGGAAGAATTTACCACTATGGTGAGGAAGATTTCATTGGCTCAAAAGACATCCCAACCCCCTCCTTCAAGGCCATGTGACATTTTCACTGAGACAAGCCACCCAACTGACTGTTTCCCACAACTACAAGAGATAGAGGATTGTACAGCAGTATTCACTTGGAGACCATTTCAGCAGAAACAACAACCATATCCCCAAAAAAAGTTTGATTCATTTGATCCAATATACAACCAAGGGTGGAAGGATCAATCAGACATGAGGTATGGCTCTGGGCAACAACAAATACCCCCTTTTCAACCAAAATTCCAGCAGCCTCCACCTTACCAACAGGGTTTCCAACAACCCCAAAGGAGATTTGCAGCTCAAACATCAAAAAGTCAGCAACAAGGGAATCTCCAACACAAGGTAGAATATAACACTGATGATCTTTTGAAGCAAATTGTTATTAATCAATAGAATGAACTGAAGAGTCAAGGTTCTGTGTTGAGGGAGTTGAAGAATCAAATGAGCCAGATTGCCACTGCCCTCCATGAACTTCTAAGTAAGAATTCCGGAAATCTACCTTCCCAACCCACTCTAAATCCAAAGGGGAATGTTAGTGCCATTACATTGAGAAGCAGGAAGCAAACAATTGATGCTTCTCCACCTATCATTCCACTGGGATTCACCTCAACTTTAGAGAAGCCGCATTCCAAACCAACTGATGAGAAATACAAGGAGAAAGATAAAGGTAAGAAAAAGATTGATGATGTTCCTCCTAAACCCCTTCCTTTTCCAAACAAGGATGTTCAAAACAAGAAGATGGCTGAAGAAGCAATGCAAAAGGAGGTTTTGGACACATTCAAGCGTGTGGAGATCAACATTCCTCTACTTGAATCCATTAAGAAAATTCCAAGGTATGCGAAATTCTTAAAATAAATTTGTACCAATCGAAGAGGGATCAAGGGAAATGAGAGGATCAATCTTGGAAGGAATGTGTCAACACTCATTACACCAATTCTAGAAATTCCAACAAAGTGCAAGGATCCATGGATATTCACCATCCCATGCACCATAGGGGAGTTAAACTTTTCTGATGCACTTTGTGATTTGGGAGCTTCCATAAATGTGATGCCTCACTATGTATTCTCTTCTTTACAGGTTGGTGAGTTGAAGCTGATGAGAGTAGTGGTGCAATTGGCAAATAGAGCTACGACATATCCAGCGGGAATTCTGGAGGATGTACTTTTCTGGGTAAGAGACATGATCTTTCCAGCAGATTTCTACGTGCTTAACATGTAGGAGGATCAGGTAAGTTCTCATGCCCCCATTATCTTAGGTAGGCCCTTCCTCAAAACTGCAAAAACTATCATAAATTTCAATGAGGGTACACTTTCCATGGAATTTGGGGATGAATTTGTGATATTTAATGTTATGGATTCCATGAAGTACCTCTTAGAGGATCATTCTGCATTTGTTATCTCCCATTTTGAACCACCAAGTAAAAACACCATGGAATTGGATTGTCCTATGCTTAGGGAGATTATGAATATTGGTTCTAGTTTGATGTCTAAGAGTACTTCCACACCTATTTCTAAGGAGCAAGACTCTCTAAGATTTGATTTTGAAATGGAGTCATATTCTGATTTTGATCATGTGAACTCTGATTATGACATAGCTGTTGAGTATGCTGATGGATTTAATGCTTTATTCTCTGATTTTGATGATGTATATTCTGATACTGATGCTCTTTGTGCACATATTTCAGTTCCTTGTATGTCTCCATCCATACACCACCCCCCTACACTAGAACTCAAGCCATTACCACCAAATCTGAAATACTCATACTTGTTGAGTGGTGAGAAATTACCTGTTATCATTGCTAACAATACCCATTTTGAACATGAAGAAAAACTTTTGAATCTTTTGAGGGAGAACATCAGGGCAATCGGGTGGACCTTGGCTGACATATCAGGTATTAGCCCCTCCATTTGCATGCATAGGATTCTCTTGGAGGATGGAGATAAACCAGTGAGACAGCCACAAAGGAGACTCCATCCCACCCTCCTAGAAGTTGTTAAAAAAGAATTTGAGAAATTTCTCAAGGCAGGTATAATCTTTCCCATTTCAGATTCTGAGTGGGTAATTCCTATTCAGGTTGTGCCTAAGAAGAGTGGTGTCACTGTTATAAAAAATGAAAATTATGAGTTAGTTCTTGTGAGAGTACAAAACAGTTGGCGAGTGTGTATTGATTATAGAAAACTAAATAAATCCACTCATAAGGACCATTTCCCACTTACATTCATTGACCAGATGCTTGAGAGACTTGCAGGTAGGACACATTATTGCTTCTTGGACGGTTTCTCTAGTTATTTTCAGGTTCCCATTGTAGTAGAGGACCGGGAGAAGACGACATTAACCTGCCCATTCGGTACCTTTGCTTACCGAAGGATGCCATTTGGACTTTACAATACCCCAGATACCTTCTAGAGATGCATGGTGAGTATTTTCTCAGATTTCATTAAGACCTGCATGGAGGTATTTATGGATGATTTTACTATTTATGGGTCTTCATTTGATGAATGTCTAAGTATTTTGGGAAAGGTATTGAATCGTTGTATTGAGAAGAATCTGGTCCTGAACTTTGAAAAGTGTCATTTCATGGTAGAGCATGGCATTGTCTTAGGGCATGTAGTGTCAAAACATGGGATAGAGGTTGATAGATCTAAGATAGACATTATTTCATCCTTACCATATCCTTCATGTGTGCGTGATGTTAGATCTTTCCTAGGGAATGCAGGATTTTATCGGCACTTCATCAAAGATTTTAGTAAGATTGCTCTTCCTAGGTCAGGATTACTCCAAAAGGATTATGATTTTGTGTTTGATGATTCTTGAATGACTTCCTTTGATGAGATAAATAAGTGTCTAAACACTCCACCGATCATACAGCCCCCACGGTGGGAGATTCCTTTTGAGCTTCTATGTGACGCCTCCAACTTCGCAGTTAGTGATGTCTTATCTCAGAGGGTGGAGGGACGTTCACATGTGATCGCCTATGCATCAAGGACACTGGATTCAGCCCAATCAAACTACACAACCACGTAAAAGGAGTTTCTTGCTGTCATATCTTCTTTAGATAAATTCTGTTCATATTTATTGGGCTCTAAAGTAGTTGTTTTTTCTGACCATGCAGCTCTGAGGTACCTCTTGAAGAATCCAGATGCAAAGCCCAGGCTGATCCGATGGATGCTCCTTCTTCAAGAATTTGATATTGAGATAAAGAAAAAAAAGGGGTCATAAAACTTGGTGGTGGACCACATGAGTAGGCTTACTCACACACTAGAGGATGACACCTTGGACCAGGTACCACTTTAGGACACTTTTCCCAATAAGAATCTTTATTCCATCTCAGGTACGCATCCTTGGTATGCTGATTTAGTGAACTACCTTGTTTCCTCTGAAATCCCTGCAAATTTAAAGAAACATCACATCCAAAAATTAAAGAGTGAGTCAAGATTTTATGTTTGGGATGATCCATACCTATGGCACATGTTTAGTGACCAAGTTATTAGGAGGTGTGTTCCTGATCATGAGTTTGAGTCTGTTTTGAAATTCTGTCATACACTTGATTGTGGTGGACACTTTAGACCCCAACAGATAGCTAGGAAAGGTTTGGACTCCAGATTATATTGGCCTAGAATATTCCATGATGCCCATGTGTTTTGTAAGTCATGCTCTGGTTGCCAACACACTGGGAATATTTCTAAGAGACATGAGATGCCCCAACAACCCATATTATTCTGTGAGATTTTTGATGAATAGGGAATTGATTTTATGGGTCCTTTTCCTAGTTCATTTGGATATTTGTATATTTTGGTTTCTGTTGATTATGTGAGTAAATGGGTGGAGGCCAAGGCCACTAAGACTGACGATTATCATGTTGTAGTGGATTTTGTCAAGGCTCAAATTTTCTGCAAGTTTGGAGTACCAAAGGCCATCATTAGTGACCAAGGGACACACTTCTGCAATAGGAATTTTTCTTCCCTCCTTTGGAAATATGGGGTGACACACAAAACATCAACACCATACCACCCCCAAACAAATGGCCAGGCTGAGGTTTCAAATCGTGAGTTGAAACAAATCTTGGAGAAAACTGTGCAACCAAATAGGAAGGATTGGAGCAAGCGCTTGGATGATGCACTGTGGGCTTATAGGATAGCATACAAGACACCCATTAGTATGTCCCCATTTCGGATTGTTTTTGGGAAAGCGTGTCATCTCCCCGTGGAAGTTGAGCATCGAGCTTATTGGGATATAAAGAAATGCAACATGGATTTGGCCCAAGCTAGAATCCAAAGGAAGATACAAATTTAAGAGCTTAAGGAGATTCGATTGTCTTCATATGAGAACTCAAGGATCTATAAGGAAAAATTAAAAGCAACTCATTATAGAATGATCCAACAAAAGGAGTTTCATGTTGGAGAGAAAGTCGTTCTCTATAGTTCACGACTGAAGCTGATGCCTGGTAAATTGCGTTCCAGATGGTTTGGTCCTTATATTGTGTCTAATGTTTTTTCTTATGGTGCAGTGGAGATCACACAAGAGGAAACTGGAAGAAGATTTACAGTCAATGGGAAATGTTTTAAGTGATACATTGAGGGACTTCCTACTAATGCAGTGGATTTTATCACACTGCATAACTCCATCATCACCTGAGCACATCAGGCTGTTCCTAACCCTTTCACTTTTATATTATTTGTCCTATTTAAAAATTCTACATTTCATGTGCATATATCATATCATGGTTTCACATTGAGGACAATGCAATATTTTAAGTGTGGGTGAGGGAACCTTTTAGTTTAGTAATTTCAATTGTTTTCCTTTAAAAAAAACAAAACAAAAAAAATGTGTGTTTTTCAAATTTTGTGTGTTTATTTTTCCATTTTCTTTGTGTTTTTGATATTTTTGAACTGAAATAATTCTCATCATAATTTTGAAATGCATATCAATGAGTGAAACAATTTATCCCATGAAACTGAGCTTAAATGAATGCTGAAAATGACTTTGTTTCAAGTTCAAATATTTAGTAATTTCATGAAAAGTACATTGAATTTTGAATCCCATGCCACATCTCACTGTCTTTATATTTGAAATCACTTTCCTGTGAGGCTTCTGAACCATTATTTTCATATTCTTTACATTCATGTCACTTCTTGAGAGAACCAAACCATGCTTGATTTAACTAGAATTTGATCTATTCCTGTCAAAACTTGAGGGTTTGAGGTACTTATGTTTAAATTATTGAGGCATTTGTTTGGTATTAAAGCCCATATTTCAAAGAATCATTTTTTATAATGGCCTAGCTTGAAAATTTAATCCTTGTAGCCTTTAGAAGCCATGCATAGCCTGTTAGGTTAGCCACAGTACAAGCCAATTTTCCCTATCCAACCAACTCTTGAAGTGAAATTGCATAATCTAGTTGAGCTTAAGTGTGGGGGAAGCTATCTTGTGTTGTGCTACCACATTCTGTGATACTTTGGGTGGAAAATTAAATTTTGAAGAGATGTGTTTGCTACTAAATAAAATAATTATATTGAAATATGTGCCTTTTCTAGAGCTTTCATGACAAGTGAAGCTGTGCCTTTTCTGGAGCTTCTAATTGAGGTAGAAAGCTATGCCTATCTGGAGCTTTCAAGAAAATCATGTTTGAGAAGATTGAAATTTTGGATGCTGAAATGACGAATGGTGTAAACTTTTCATGACTTTTCATGATGATGTAGCTGAATTGATACTATGGGGATTAATGAGAAGACCATATTTAAGTGAAAATTAGATTAATGTAATTTTTATTCAAAAAGAGTCAAGCCCTCCTCATTCAACATCATAATTTTTCACATCTAAATCCTACCAACCGAAAGCCACAGAACAACCCTAAAAAGTCCTCATGATAAAAATATGTCCTTGAATCTCATCGGGTAGCGATGTAGGAATTTATCAAGCCTATGGTGACCCTTATATGAGTTTGGATGAGAAAGACATTGCAAAAAAATTGATATTTGAGTGATGAGAGAAAATTCAAGAGAGGTAAGTGTTTTGTGCACGAGAGGATAAATGAACTGGAAATATATTGAATGATATTAATAGAGAACTTGAAATAAGGTTTTTTATGAGGCATGATATATTTTCATTCTTGGTGTGGAATTTATGGATCCCAATGATATGTGTTTTAAATTTGTTTTTGATTGGATATTGATGTTTACTTGACATGAGGTTTTGCCCAGGAGTGCAAAAGGGTAAGTGTGGGGGAGTTGATAAAACACTATTTTGTTGAATATTTTATTGATAATAAATGATATAATTTCCTCAAATTGAGTTAAATATGTTTATTTATAAAATATTTGGGATTTGATCATTCATTTGAAAATTTGGTGAAAATTCCAGTTTTACCCTTTATAGTGCACTGTAGTATTTCGAAGATACATATATTTATATTTATTATTTGAATTTTAAATTTCGTAATAGTGTTCCTAACTTAATGTTTTACAACTTTCATTCAGGACACCAGAGCTAAAGAGTGCATTTGGATGGAGTAAATGGGCCATTAATCCAATGATGGTCTGGACTCGGCAGAATAGACATGGGTTCTGTATTTGGGTCATATCGTTTTCATCCGGGATTGTATTAAGCCCAAATTTTGAGTAATGATCGGGGACATTATTTGGAACAAATAATAATTCCGGAAGGCTGGTCAATTCACGTGTTTATGAAGTCAAATGGGCGGTGAAATTTGTATTAAAATATTTGGCCGATATTTCTCATTCACACTTGAAACCTCTTTAAACCTAGCCTCCTTTCCACTCTATAAATTAGTGTTTTTCTCATTTGGAGGGATTGGGACATGAATTAGGAATATTAGGGTAGATAAGAAGAGGTTCCACTCTAATTCTCCAAACAATTAAATAAGGGTATCTCTTGAAGCAAGGATCCCTTCTTCGAAGCCCTATTCTTCTTCCTCATGTTGTAATGTTTGTGTTTTCTTAATAAACTTCTTTGTTATTCTTTTATTTCTTCTCTTTTATTCTGTTTAGTTTAAATTTATTCTTATCTTAATCTTCCTATTTGGTCTGGAATTCTTGAGTAGAAGTGTTATTGGGTTATACCCAATATTAACCTTTGCACATGCAAAACGCTTCTACGATGATTGCGCCACCCATGAAAGAGTAGTTATTTTTAGTAATCGATCTACCTATCCCCTTATTCATTAATTTATTTTGAATCAATGATCTAATTTAATTCACTAAACATGATCCATTAATTGAGTTTTTAAATTATAAGTAACTAAGTGAGAAATTGAACAATTAACACAAAACGCGCGAGGTCGGGATTTGTGTGAATTGTGAGAGCGCGATCTTAATCGGTAATACAAGACCACACAGGATCAATTTGTAGAGTTCAAATAAAATCCCTAAACTCAATTAATCCTCATTTATAGAGTGTTTATGTGACTTAATTTACCACTGACCATAATCTATCCTTAGAACATCAATCTAAGCAGGGTGCTACGATAGCATGTTCCGAAGCTAGCCTAGGGTTTAATTAATTTCATCTTTGTGGTAAGGTTAATTCTCGTAGGGTTCATGGGTTAACAAATTAAGGGATCATAATTAAGTGAATATTAATTTAAATTATAATGATTAATAAATTATTAAAGAGGTTGAGTTAGATTGATTACGTCTTTTAAATATTTTCTAAAAAAACATCTTTTTGTTGTGTCATTTTAATCGAACTTCATTTCAAAACTAAAAAAAAAATACAATCTTCTTCCATAAAACTTATTCTAGATTTATAAACTATAAAAAACAACCCCCATCCTTTCAATTAGTGTTTTTATTATATTTTATTTTATTTCTAGAATACCTCTGAAAAGTTGTTTTAATTAACTTCCTCCTTTGAGAGACGACCTTGGTCAGCCACTCTGCTGCACCTAAGTACCCCAAAATCACACTAATCATTTGAGGGCACCCACAACAGTGCTCTTTAAATTATGTATTTATGTTTATAAAAATTTTACGTAATGAAGTTTGTGCATTTTTATCAAATTTTATCAAAATTATTATTTTTATCTATGAGATTCATTACTTCCAAATATCCATTTTACTCTTAAAATTTAATTGCAAGGGATAATTTTGTGTATCAAATATTTTTTTTTCATTAATTTAATGTGTGTATATATATACACACATGAATATATATATATATATACACATGATTTATTTTTATGAAATAACGAGTTATTTAAATTGGAGTTTAAATTCATAGTATATATATATATTATTTAATTATCGACATGTTTCAAAAAAATATGCATAACATGTCACCATGTTATATTACAATTAAGGATACCCTTATGGACATGTTATTATGCACAATGACATACCTTTCATTCATAATCATTATTTCAATATATGTTTTTCTAAGATGAATAATCACATAATTGAAATTATTTAATTAAGATGTTTATTTATAGATTTTATATGCACAAGCATTGTATTAATTTTACATTTATCGAAACAACCCTCAAAATGGATGTTTATGGAAGAAGTGTTTAAGTTCATGGTTGAAAATTGATCTTTCATATAATTATACAATGTGCATGTATCAAGAGATTTGGTTGTTAAAGTCTAATAAGTGAGTTTCCATGAAAGTTTATACTTACACATTTATTAATAAATATAATTTCATGGGTGATTAATGTTTGTTTATATATATATACTCGAAGTCATTTTTGTTCTTATAAAAATTTTATTTTTAAGGGTATCAAGCTATGTTATTACCCATGTAAAATATGGATATTTTTATTTATCAAAGTTTTTATTAAATATGAATTTATCCCGTGAATTAGAGTATTATAAATACCATGTCATATAAATGTATATATATATATATTTATATATGGGAAACATTAAGTTATTTTATTTTAAAAATTAAACTCATGGTATATATATATGTATAAATGATATAATGTTTATTAATATGTTACAATACTTAACATCATAAAATGTGCATAACATGTCATTGTGTTTTTTAAACTTAAGGATATCGTATCTGTATACAGTCATGGTCATGCGTCAAATGTAACATAGACACATCTTTCATTCATAATAAACTCATGGTTTCAAATAATTTTTTCAATATTATCAAGCACATGTATTTATTCAAGAATTGAAATTTTTTATTTATAATTTTATGTGCGAAGCATATTTATTTATTTCAAAATATTGTTTTGAGAAAAAAAAACTATATGTTTTTTGATTAAATGTGCATTTGTTTAATTAGTAATTTTATTGATGGATTAGGAATAAAGACAAATATTTCATGTATGGGATTAATCTTTTTATGATATTATAGATTAAGAATTAAATTTTCAAAGTGGTATGTGACACTTTAGATTGTTTAAAGAATATGTATCTTAAGAAATTATCAATTAATTTATTTTAATCCATGATTAATATTTAAATAAATCAAAGTGGTATGGGACACTTTGATTTAAGGACATATTTTTAGACATATGATAAATGAATTGGACTTATTATGTGATAGGTGATGCCTGCTATAGCCTCTTGATGCATCAAAAGGTCTCATGAGACAAACCAGAGTCTTGGAAGGAGGCCTTGATAGAATGATTATGTTGTCTGGAATTATGCATTCACACATGTATTGGACTTATTATGTGATGGGTGATGCCCTTTATAGCCTCTCAGTGCATCGGTAGGTCTAACGAGACAAACTAGGTCTTGACATGAGGCCTTGAAAATATGGTTATGTATGGTCTTGACACGATGCCTTGAAAAAATGTTTATGATGTCCTGCATCATGAATTTCTTCATAATGATTCTAGTAAGTGAAAGTTTGTGTGATTATTAAACTAGTATAATATCTATGACTAATGATAATTCTATTATAAACATGTATTAATCAGATATACATTTTCAAGTGCACATGGAATAATATTTTATACATATGTATATCATTTATTAAGAAGAGTTAATTGTTCACTTCAAATCCATAAACAAATATTAGGAACTTATATATCAATTCATGGTGTGCATATATGTATTTTTATATCCTTCTCTATGAAAATCCAAACAAGTAACATTTCATGTGAAAACTGTATCAACACACCTTACATGTCATACCTAATTAATTATGGTCATTATCTTACTTTCAGGTAGCATTTCATGCCTTTATGTTCAAGTGATAACATATTTTTGTAATGAATTTTTGTTAGTAACCCTTAAATAAGTTTATCAATTTTGGGATAAATTTATCCTAAAATCCGTTTTTAGAATCTTTCAAGAAAATGATGATGGTATGTTATGATAATTGTTAATTTCATGATTTAAAACATGTCTTTTAAAGAAATTTTTTAAAGAAAAAATATTTCTTAATGGTCTTGTTTTAAAACCCCTTACTGGGCATTTTTGTAATCACCCCATGTATTTTAAATTATACTTATAGGTTTAGTGGAAGTGCTACAATGAATTTATAATGTGGAAAAATTTCTATGATGTTTGTTTTATTAATGATTAATAAATTTTGTACATATAAATTTTAATGTAATATTGGATTCTAATTCTCTAGAAACTGATCTAGTAAAAGATCCTCTGTTATGTAGTATGCTGTGTAAATTTTTTGTTTATTTTTCAAAGAAAATCTACACAACATTTGTAAGGGTTGAACTCAGGTTTCAGGATCGAGTCCTTACATATATTTTCTTGATAAACCACTTAATTTATACTTACCAAAATTTAGGGATTATTTATTATACTTAGTCTTATCCCTAAGGATTTCTTTAGAGTTTTCTAATCCTAATCCCAAAGATAACTAAACTTTTCCTTTAATACCAACTATAATAACCGTTATCTTTAATTCACATTAATACATGACTTATTACATGAAATTACACTTAATAAAACCTGTAAGGTAAATAATTATAGTGTATTTTGGAATTAGGTGAATCACACTACAACTTATAACATTGGATACAAAAAAATTATTGAAAAATTCCTTTACATGATCATAAATTTTCCAGCGTACTTAAAACAGCATGGGATAACCTGGGGAAATATATGAAAAAGGGTTGATCTATAAATCCCAATAATAGAAAAAAATGGTATGATATAAAGATAATGATACATTATAGATAATAGAAATATAAAATGAAGTATATGAAGGAACATGAATAATAAGGCATGATATATCATAACATGGGAAATGTGGAATTTACTTAAAACAATGCATCATAAACTTAGGTCAAGGCTAAACCACCATGAAATCATGGTGGAAAAAGTCATATAAAGAAATTAGGTTCACTTCATATCCCAACATGATGTATCATGATACTTAAAATTACCCAACGCATTAGAGCACTATATAATTCTAGGCACACCCGTCACTTTCCTTTTATTTTCATGCTTAAGTGTGCCACATAGATTATAAAACATAGATTCATTCATCATAATAATTTATTCCAAAATAATGGAGTGTGGAATAAAAAAAATTTAATTACCAATTAAAATAGGTATAATTGTATAAGGGTGAATACTCTTGATAGGAAATGGGTATGGTATTCACTACACAATTGTTTTGGCATGGATTCCCGTAGTGAAATTTCGGTAGCATAACCGAGGCACATAAATGTTCATGGTGAGGATAAATGGGAAATAAATAGGTATATAATAATTTATAAATCATATGGGAAGTTTTTGGAATGTAGAAAAGCACACCCCAACATTAGGAATTGAAAATAAAAGGATATAAAATAAATAAGATTCTTGAATAAAGGGAAGAAAGAGAGGATCCCTTACGAAATTTCAGCAGTATTACGATATCTCATAAAAAATTATAAAAAGGGTTTATGAGAGAGAAATGGGTCTCTGATCATTAGTAAATTAAATATGAATTAATGGTGATATATAATAACATATCCCATCATAAGTAAATGATGATAAAATACATAAGGTAAAGAAGATGCATTAATAAAGAGGAGAAAGGAAAAAATCCTTTACTTGAGTTTTTGACACCAAAAGCTTGAAATGGGTTTCTTGAGGCCTTGATATAACCTTGAGAGGATTTTATAGAGAGTATGAAAGATTAAGGATGTGATCCAAGGATTTTATGTGAATAAAAATGGGTTCTTGGGTGGGTTTATATAGGAAAAGAGAGGGTAATTATTTAATATTTCAAACTTTGATTTTGGATTCTATATAATAAAATATTAACAACCACAAACCATACCATAGTTTTTGCCCATGGTTTCTACAAACATTGAGTGATTTTTATTATTTCATTATCTAAAGGTCCAAACTTATTAAAATAATTCCCTTACTTAAGTTGAGGTGAGTCACACATTTAAAGAAATGAATTTAAAATCTTAAAAAATATTATATATTTTGGAGGATTCATAAAGGTTCTATAAAATTAATATAATAAAACTAAAATAAAATTATATTAATGGGAAAACATATGTTTGTTGAGGATACCCATTATATTATTTATTACATCATTATGATTTCATAATACACAAAGTATATTTATACAGTATTTAATTTATACCTGAAAACTCAACTGTGTCAGAAAATTATAAAAAAATCACCATTGGATAATTTCAATATTATGATTCCAAAAAATAATATTAATTTTATCTAAATAATTTTATAAATATTTACATTTTCACTATCAAAATAATAATTGACATTTATTGGAAAATGTTGGGTTTTTAGAAATAACGGTTTTTGAACCCTTATAAAAACTACATTTGACTTCATAAGAAAAATATTAGATCATTTATATTTAATAATCATTATTTCATAATAATATTTTATTAAATTTTTATTTAATTCAAAAATTAATTAAAAAAATAAATTTCTTTGTTGAATTTCAATATTACCCAAAAATAATATTTTTTCTTTATTGAATAACAATCAAAATAATTTATGAAGTAATAATAAGACATAAATATAACCATTATTATATTGAAAATAGAGTATACATGATCATATAATTAAGTTATTGATATATATACTTTTAATATACCCGCAAACACCCTAAGAGTAAGGTGTGTGATGGTGGGATTTACATGCCGTGGTTTGACATACATGGTTTGGGCCATGATCTAGATGAGTTTGAAATTCTCTCATAAATAGTTTTGATCATGCTTAAGTTGTTGGATTTTAGATTTGGATTGGTCAAGGGAAAATCTCAAAGATGTTGTCTCCCTTAGAAGCTCCAATAAATGGGCTTCATAGGGTACAATCCAACTGTTTGAGGCCATTACTTCCTTTTTTATGTCAATTGGATCTATTAAAACCCTATATTTAAACTCATCATAGGATCCATTTTCAATGAATATATTATCAATGAAAAAGATACTTAATGGTATTTTAAATACGATAGGATAAAACCACATAATTTCATGCATTTTCTATATCTATATTAAACAATGATACATTTTTTATTTATAATAGTACGAGTCATTACATTACCCACCTCTATTTTTATCTTTATAATTTTATGAATTATATTTGAGTTAATATTTCATGAATGAAAGTTTTCTTCTTCAAATCATATGCACACATTTAATAAGTAAACTCATTGCCTCATTTTACTTTGCATGAGTGTTTGAGCATTAACCTATGCATGTACTCATGCACATTGTTCACTTCATTTTCACTGCCTCTTCATACTCTTCACATAAGAACCAGATTTAGGTATCAACCTATTTATGAACCATATGTTCATGAATAAAAAACTATCCCATGAAATCCTGAATGATTTTTCCTTCTTCCTTTCCCAAGTGTGAGTCTCTTTATTGTGAAAATAGGAGGACGATTAGATCCTGCGTCCTTTGTGAAAGTCGAGAGCTTAACAGATCACACTCTTCATGAAGAAAAGTGGGATTACTCGACTCAAGAACAGGATCACGGAATCATATATATTCATAGAACATGAAGAGGGTGTTGAACATCTGTCACATGAATACAGTTCTTGTTCTTATTCACGTAGTGTGTGGATCTTATTAGCACTGGATGTACATATCTTCTTCATGAAACCAGAATAGTTCATAGAACTCCCATGATTCGTGATGGATTAAAGGGTCATGGTACCTTTGATTTACCTTCGTGAAATGGAATATTGGTGAGAATATTTTTTATATATAAACTGAGAACTCTCAAAAATAGGTGAGTGGAAACACATTACTCAGCCTTGGGGGTTCATTATTTATAGGCAGGAGTCATTTTCACTGCCTCATTTGATCTAGATTGTAATTCTATGCCAATAATCCTTTCAACTAGTTAAATATATTGGATTTGAATATATTTAAACATAGATTAAATATGTTCCATATTTCAGGGAATTTTCCTTCATGATTTTGGCTTCTTCGGTTTCAGAAACACCTCATCAACATGAAGTCATGTGATGCTGCCTGCATGAAAAAACTCAAACTCCTCCACGACTATTGGAGGCTTGAATCAACCTCTGCAACCCAATTTTATTTTCTTTGAAACAACTTTTTCAAATTATTATTTACATGAAAATGGAATCTTGCATGTGTATCAACCCTAGGATCGTTATTTTTTGATTCATACATCAAGCTTGATTATTGGTGCATGATTTGATCACCAGTGGTGGACGATCACCGAAATCCAGAGTCGAGGTGCTCAAGCATCGGGAGTTAGGAGATGAAATGATGAATGTTGGATCATCTCATATATGAAAAACTTGATATGTCCAAAAAATTTTAAATACGGAAGAAAAATTCCACAAAAAATCCATCTCACATTGAAATGAATCATGTTCTCCCTCTCTTTTATAAAGCATTCTATGTTCGCCGCTTGCTCGATTTGGCGCCAAGGTTGACACTTGGATATCACTGCACACACTCTACCCACTTAGGTCGTGACACTCATGGTATAGATATATGGGATTATATCCTAATCTATGTGTGGTCTATATCATGAAAACCATGGGCATTACACACGGGCCCATCGAGGGATTATACACGACCCTCATGCCTCCTTGGTCACCCATGTGCAGGCTGGCTCCCACGTGGGTTGAGATTTCTCCTAATATTTGTGGTTTATATGGCCTCCTTGGGTGGATTAGGTTGGCCATATTTTTTATATATGTACCATAAATATTACTTATTAAAATACTAAGTATAAGATGGAATTCATGATCAAATGCATGACCACCTTTATATACTTAGATAATTCCAAGTATATAATTCTTCAACCCCACAAACTTATCTTCATTAAATTTTAAAATAATACTTCATATAATAATAATAATATTTCATAGTTCTCCTTCAATTCCTTTATGAAACTCATAATAGAAATGTTCTTCAAATTACCTATTTCATAGTTCTCCTGTAATAGTAAAATATTGCATGAACCTTTTCAAAAACTCTTTCTCTAATTATTTTTGGAATATGAATTCTAAATAACTCTTCATATTATAATCATCATTATAATCATCATTTTAATTGTTGTAAACAATATTCCACCTTTTACATATGTATTTAAACTTAAAACCAATTCAAAAAATGCCAGAGTTACTTGAAGAATTGTTTAAACATGACATCCAATGTCATTCACTGAATTCATAACAATTCTCTTGGAATCACTATGAAAATAAAAGTCTTTAAGGGATGTTTCTTGAAATATCAAGACTTGAGAACTTCATCTAAGATACATTAACTTTGTAACTTCTTCATCATATTGAAATAAATGAAATATTTCTATCTCATTTATCAGCCTTTTAAACCAATTAAAATCTTTTGAAAACAAATATAATCCATACACAAAGTGGGATCTTCACAGACCAATCATTCTAGGGAGTATAATGCTGATGAAAAGGAACATCATTCCATCTATTTCAGGGATATACTTTCTCATAACTTAGAGAATGAAAGAAAAGTTGACTCTTTAAATTATAACTCTAATGGTGATTATTAATCACATTCCATAAATAATCATTAATTATGGTTTTAATACATACTTTTTAATTCCAAGAGTCACAAGGTAAAGAAAAAAGTGATCCTTACTTCAAGTAAGGGATCCAAAATCATGAATAATGTTAATTTTCAAAGGGTGAAGACTTCAGTTACCTCTAAAATTGATGGTGATTCTATTATGTTGGAGACAAGCACTTTGGGTTCCCCCATTATGCTGATAGGTGAGAAGAATAAGCTTAATGAAAGCAAGGAGGCACCCCCTTTCCCGAAGGATCCATGAGAGGTCTTGGTGGTTATTCATGTTGGTCATGATATTACTCCAGGGATCTCTTGTGAAAGTATCAGTGGAAAGGCTATGGATGGTTCTTCCAGACCCCTTGATTATTCTAATGTAGCTATTGAGGTTCCTCTTGAATATGTATTTACTCAAAAAGTAGAGAAAGATGGTTCTTTAACATAGGAAATTGGGAAGGATGGTAAGTTTTTGATAGATGAGAATGTGAAGTTGGATGAATGGAAATCCTCACATAACAAAAAATAACATGTAGATATTTAATTTTTTTTGAAGTTCTTGAATCAATTGATGACTCAGAATACCCCTTTAAGGAAAAAATGATCTAGTTGGCTCCTGTTAACTCTCAGTCTCCCATGAAGTCTGATGAGATACTTGAATTGGAAAAATAGCATGTAACCAAATTAGAAAATTATATCAAAGAAAAAGAGGACCCACTTGATCTTAAAATGAAAAATCTTTTAAGGAAGGAAAGTGGAGTTGAGTTCTCTTACTATAAGTATAAGAGTGAATCAGAGGGATCAAAAGATCCTAACAGACCTTGGCAATGTGAAATGGCTTGGAGAAGGGGTCTACATCTAAAAAATAGGGGTTGTGGATGTGGTTGATCTATTTGGGAAGCTCATAATGAGAGTCTAGATGTGAAAAAATAAATTATTAAAAGACTTGGTTTGTATCTGATGAGGGAAATTTCTTTTTCTGACCCCACCTTCCTTGTTTTATTTTGCTTTATTTACTTGAAATTCTGAAGGCCATACATATTTTTATTATTTTGGATAATCCCCTTTTAATGGTTTAGGGGGGAACTTAAATGGAATGTAGGACCATTAGGAATATATGAACTCATACGTGTCCCTTGAAGGCCCTATGGATTGACACCCTAAGGGAGACCCACCCAACACATATATTTTTACCCCCAAATCCCAAACTTTTTAAGGAAACACAATGAGAAATTCCCCATGCATTGCATAATGACTGGTTCCAATGGAATATTCCATACCCTCTCGTTCATCCAAAACTGGTAGGATTGTGAAGCTCAAAAAAGTTTCTCTAAACCCCATTTGGATATGCACTTGTGGAGGGATTCTCTCACTCTTTTTTTCTTGTTTTTGTCGAGCCACCTCACACCTTGCTATACTAGTGGTCACTCTATCATTGACACCATCGTGCTCCGACACACACCAGACACACCAAATCCCACCACCACACTCCGAGAATCCCATCATCACCATTGAAGCCCCATCGCTCCATCAGTCATTGCCGACCGAGACTACCCTCGCTTCAGGCCCATGTTGTCAGCTATCACTGATGAACATCACTGCCCCCACATAAAGCACCCTATCCTCTATAACCCTTCCACACCACACACCGCCACAAAGATCCATAAATCCCCACATTTTGAGGCTGCTAGGGATTGAACTCTTGTTGATGCAGGATTAGAGGGTAGCCTTAACAACTAGGCTAAGACCCCAACTACTTGTTTTGTTTTGTTTCAATAAAGGGGATTTGGCCCTAGTCTTCTAAAAAAAATTATATTTAATTATAAATATAATAAATAAATTTATTATTTAAATATATTTACTATAATTTTATAATTATTTAAATATATATTAATTAATTTATAATTATAATTATAAATAAATACATTTATAATTTGTTTATATAATTATAAATATATTTACATAATTATATATATATTTATATAATTATATATATTAATATAATTATATATATTTATATAATAAATATATTCATTATTTAAATATATTTTCTATAATTATATAATTATTCCAATAAAAATATATATATTTATAAATATTTGGTATATATTTATAAATATATTTAAATAATTATTTATATTTATATAATTATATATATTTATTAATATATAAGTATATATAGTTATAAATATAATAAATATATTTTTTATTTAAACATATTTATTATAATTTTATAATGATTTAAATATATATATAATTATAATTATAAATAAATAATTTTAAAAGTATTTATAGTAGTACTGCTGATGATCAATTCTTCCCTGGTCTTCAGAGTGATTCCACTATAAGATATCATATTTTGAGAAATAATGCCTATAATTTTGTTGTACAAGATCCTAAGTTATTCCAGGAGTGGATTGAGGCTTGTCGACATTCCATCATTGCACAGATCTCCCCTCAACTGAATATTGATGCTTGAAAAATTGAGGATTTGAGGAAGATTCTGATCCAGATTTGGGGTTTCAATGGTTGGAACATGGTTTTGATTGATATGGGGTATTTCCATATTAATTTTCCTTCTCAGGATTTGAAGTTGAAGGCATGGAGCTATGTTTTTTTAACTTGAAACTGGGAGTTCTTAGATTTCAATATTGGGATCCTTAGTTTGATCCGTTTCAAGCGAGGATTTTTGTTACACAATATTGGATTCGAGTTAAAGGATTAAATTTGTTCTTTTGGCACCAAAATATTCTTTAGTATGTTGCTTTGTCTGTTGGAACACAAATTAAGATTGATAAGGATACTGAGATGGCCTGGTATGGGCATTATGCTCTAATTTTGGTTGAATTTGATCTCAATTCAAATCTCATTTAAATGGTATATATGGTTTCTAGTGATTTTAAATTCGAGCTTGCAATTGAATATGAGAATTTTTCTAATTTTTGTTTCAATTGATTTTGAATTGGAAATGTAAGAGAATATTAACTTATGGGTTTGAGATGATCAAATATGTAAGAAGTATGGACACTGTGTTGATAGTTATATGTTCATGTTTCACCTTGATTATGGTAAGAAATATTCAGATGATAGGAACACTATGAACATGGATGGGAATAGTGTTCATTAGGAGGTGCAGGGTAGGGAGGATGATTTTGTTCCACTGCCTCTTAAGAATATTGGGTCATCTAGGCCTATCAGTGAGACCATAACACTTCTGGTTCAAAATGCTATTTCGTTTGCTGATGTGGTTGTCAGTTAGTTTGTAAGGGATGTTGGCCACACCGATTCACTTGCATCCGATGTGGGGGATGAGACCTATGAGTATTGATGATAATCAACAAGGTGATTTACCTGGACTCTATTAAGGTAGTTACCCCTGGATAGAAGGCCACTACACCTACGACAATTGATCCACACACTTTACCTATGGATAAGGATACAAAAAGGATATAATACCTTATCTTGAAAAGGTAGTGGAATCTCACACTAGTAAAAATAAAAAAGGTGATTTATTTTTGATGCTTGAGTCAATAAATAATGTAGGATTTTATCAACTTTGTCTTGATGGTTTGGAGATTTACAGTGTGTGAAATAAAAGGGAATCTGTAGGCAGTGATGTTGTAGCCAAAGCCCCTATGGTTATGCAGGGAGCACATGATTTTGAGCCTGGTTCACATTTTGGAGAGGGTATTATCATGGCTGCATATAGCTATAGACAATACCATAAATAGGTTTATGTAGGTGGGGATGGACATTTGTATATTCATGAGAGAAATTTTGATATGACGCTGCATGCTCTGCATGATGTGGTGGATATACCTGCACCTCAGTAGCATCTTGTGACCACTAGGTGTGAAGAGGATAGCATTATGGGTTCTTCAGTACAAGATATGATCGATGATGTTCATGAACATCAAGTTGTGATGCCAAAAAATGTTGAGGATGGATTTCAAGTTGTGTATTCTCATAGTGTGAAGGATTACTAATCAAACATGGATTATTAAGGCGATGATTTGAAAAATCCAAAACAATTGAGGTGAGAAAGGCACATGAGAGGCCGAAGAGGCTCACGAAGAAGGGATGTTAGACAAAAAAAGATGATTGTGCATGCTTGCCTATTATATTGTGGTGGTGACATGCATGCCACTTTTTATCTTGCTACTCCATATTCTCTCTATATGTTTACTTTATTTTAAATAAATTTCTCAAGGCCATGGGTTTTTAATCCATGGTCTACACCGTTCTTAGTATATTTATTAATATATAAGTATATATAATTATAAATATAATAAATATATTTATTATTTAAATATATTTAATATTGTTTTATTATTATTTAAATATATATTTATTTATTCATAATTATAATTATAAATAAATATATTTAAAAAGTAATTATATATAATTATAAATATATTTATCTAATTATATTTGTGTGTATATATATATATATTTATTAATATATAAATATACATAATTATAAATATAATAAATATATTTATTATTTAAATATAATTATTATAATTTTATAATTATATATATATATATATTTATAATTATAACTATAAATAAATATTTTTATAAATATTTTTATATAAATATAAATATATTTATATAATTATATATAATTATATAATAAATATATAATAAATATATTTACTATAATTTTTTATTTTTTTAATAAAAACATATATTTATTTATAATTCCAATTACAAATATATATATTATAATTTTTTATATTTTTAGAAATATATTTATATAATTATATATATATATAATATTAATATATAAATATATATAATTATAAATATAATAAATATATTTATTATAAATTTATAATTATTTAAATATATAATTATATATTTTTAATTTTATAATTGTTTTTTTAAAACATTATATATATTTATAATTTTATAATTAACTATTTAAGTAAATGTCATATATACACCTGTATACACATTATATTTATATGTACATCCCACATACACGTGCACATATATATACATAAACAATATAAATCTATACACATACAACATTTATATATACACATACACAAAACACACACAAAATAATGCATTCACATATATACACATAAACATTGTTATAAAAATATATGTTCAAATATCACATATTAACAATACATCATTTATATTTATATAATTGTTTGAATTATAAAATATTTATATCAATATATCATATTTATATTAATTATATACATGCATTTTGTAATTAATGTAGATAAATAAACTTTAATTTTTGAATATAAATATGATACTTTTTTTATATATTAATAATAGTTTTTATTATTAGTTTTTATCAATGCTAATAAAAGCACTGATAAAGGATGAACTTTTAGGAGTGTTTTTTAGCACCGATAAAAGTTACCTTTATCAGTGATTTTAGCTAGCACTGATAAAGGTTACCCTCTTATTAATGTTTTTTGATTAACATTGATAAAAGGAAGAGATGGCTATGGCACAATCTGTGGTAGTGGTAACATAGTATGTGATAATGTTCTAAGAGTAGATATCACATTTAAAGGTCATAGAAGTTCCCCTATATGATGAGTACCCAAGAGTGGCACAACAATATTCTTAAATATATGTTCTATAGTCAGATGAAATCATTTTTGGGACACAAATAATATAGGCTATCAGGGGTAGAGTCTCATAGCACTACTAAAAATATGGTCTTTAACAACACTAGTAAAATGGATTTTTCAGTGCTTTAGAAGTGCTAATAATGCAAGCGATGTTAAAGGGTTGGCTTTAACAATGCTCGAAAAAAAGTACAGTTAAAGGCCCCCTTTAACAGTGCTAAAAAAAGAACTAATAAAGGGGGACATCAACAATGATTTTTAGGGTTGTTAAAGGCCACCTTTATTAGTGCTTTTTTAGTGATGTTAAAGGGCCATTTTAACAGTGCTAAAAAACACTGATAAAGGCCTCACTGATAAAGGGGGATATTTTTTCTTATCCGAACCTCTTCCCGCCCCACCCTTTATCAATGATTCACACCCCCTTTATCAGTGCTTCCCACCCCCTTTATTAGTGATTTAGATAATTTTCCCACCATGTGTGTGCCCCTGCCACCATCCAGTTTCAAAATCGAGACCTCCTGCTCATATACCAACACCATTTCCACTCCCCTATGTTGTTTTGTCTTCCATTTTATGATATATATATTTATATATATTTCATTAAATTTTTTAATGCATATATTTATATATATGTTTATATATATCTTCCTATTTGTATATATGTATATATATATTTTTAAAAACATATATAAAATATGTTTTTTTTGTGTTTGTGTATGTGTGAATATATAATAAATATATATATTGTTATATATTTGATTATAAATAATAGTAAATTGTGAAAAATGATAAAAATTCACAACCATAATATTAATATTAATGTAATTCAGGGAAATAAATTCATTCCCTACTAAAAAAATACAATAAAACCCCTTTAAAATAGGCTGAAATTAAATCGAATGTTAAAAAATTGGGGTACCCCATATAAAACCTTAGTTTTGGAGGATTTCTGGGCCTCTTTTGACCTATAAAAAATAGTGGTTAGGGTCCCCTTGACAAACATGGTGTATATCTCATCTCAAGCTTCAATTTGATATATGGTAGAGCCCTAATATGCATCTGGATCAAATGTTATGGCTGTTTGAAGTTCGAGTTACGTTTTCAACTTATTTTAGATATTTTTTTTGATTTTTTTATCTTTATATTGTTATGAAATGGCTATTACATGATAATAATTAGAAAATTATTAATTAAAAAATATTTTTTTTAATTATTTTAAAGCTATTTTCACTAAATATCATTTATATTAAGTGTAAATTCCTATTTATCCTTATCTAAAACATATTTAAAAAATATATAATATATTCATATCAATATAAATATATTAATTTGAATGAAATATTTTTTTAAATACAACATTTATTAGTGCTAGTAAAAAAATACTAATGGGGGGGGGGCTTTATTAATGCTTCTAAAAAATAACTGATAAAGACTCCCCTTTATCTGCGCTTATTTACATGCACTAATAAAGGCCTCCCTTTATTAACACTTTTTTACTAGTGCATATAAAGGGTTCCCTTTATCAGTGTTTTTTAGTAGTGATGATAAGGGGGATTTATGAGCGTTTTTCACAAATGCTGATAAAGGCCCCCCTTTAACAGTGCTTTTTTTAGCACTGTTAAAGACCCCCTTTAAAAATGGTTTTTAGCACTGACAAAGGGGGTATTTAACAATTCTTTTAGATATCACTATTAAATCCCTAGCACTAGATAAACCCAGTTTTGTAATATTATAGGGTTTTGAGGAACCTTCTCATGGTGTACACCCTTGGTAATATCCAGTGCAGGATATTGAGAGAATGAGACCCACTAGTAGGAAATCCACCTTTATATGTATCATTGGATGTTCCTATATATGGACATGTGTATTTATACTTAGACTTTAAGATTATTATTAATTAGTTTTATAATCTAAATACCTTTATGTATTGATGAAAACCATGATGACATATGTTCATGGTGAGGTATGATACGTTGGGTGTGTCACAAGTAATATTTCATCAATGAATAATGAGAGAAATGATTTTTCCCTTATGTTTTTTTAATGACAGTTGAAATCTCAGGACCTTTGTTAGAAATGATATAGCCTAAATAAATTGATTGTCATGGTTTTCTATAGGAAAGTTTGATTTCTGGAAAGTCCAAGAAAGATACATTGTGTACATAGGTTGATGACACCAGCATGCAACCTTCTTGATTGTAGATATCACGATAAAGGGGTTTTATTACCCAGTAAGTGTCCATATGAGGTATTATGTTATTGTGACCTTAAATTCTTTCTATATGGGTTCCTTGTCATGTTTCTAGATGCTAACCTTTGATTTTGGGATGCTTCGCCTAATGCCACTAAGAAAGAGGCCTAGAGGACCACACACTAAGAGTATTAGGAATATCATTTAAATAATATTTTTATTTAAAAAGATGAATAAATATTATTTCTACAGGTGGTTTAATAATTATTCATATTTTATCAAACATATATATTCTATCACCATTTATTCAATAGATTATTATATGATTCAAATATTTAATAAATATTTAATTTATATTTAGTGAATATAATATTTATTTATTTATTGGTGAATAATATAGTTATATTTATTTATTAAATAAGCAGTCATTATTTAAGGCTTGATAAATATCATGGATTAAGGAAGGACCGAGTTTAATGGTCTAGTGAGAAATAATATATATTAAATATTATTTGAATAAATAATATTTAATTGAATTTGTGAGTTTATCACTTGTCAATAAATAAACAAACAAAAAAACAAACAAACAAACAAACAAACAAACAAACAAATAAATAAATAAATAAATAAATAAATAAATAAATAAATAAATAAATAATAGGTTCTTGGGGGTAAAATTGAATTAAACACACACACACACACACCTTAAACACAGTCCGGAAAGGTAGACCATAGTCCCCCCAAGGAGATAACCCACCCATCAAGCCTTATTTATTTATATGGATGAACCGAAGGCCCAGTGGACATGAATCCCATTACATAGAACAAATTCCCATTTACTGGCCTAAAATTAAAAAGGGTGTATGTGAAATTATTATTTTATAACCCTAAAAATATATAAACCCAACTATACCATTTTTCTAGAGATCCAATTCATTTTGTTGCGAATAACAAAATCAGGAGAGAATCCTCTCAAAGCCCTTGAGAGTTATCTCTCCAAGAATGCTCTCAAGAACGGAGAGTGGTCCTCCTCTACCAACACTTACAATTATATAGATATTGAAGAGAAACCTTCCTTGAAGTGATTATTGGGGAAATCAAAGGTGAACAAAAAAACATTAGGATTTTCTGTGCTAGAACCTAGTGATTCATACGGCGATATTCAGAGGTTTTTGGAACACATTTAGATCACCGTTAGAGGGAATCTATTCTTTATTACTATAATTCAATGATGGTATGTTGTAGAGACATTGTTAGATCCATCAAAAAAGAAATAATTTATTACAATGTAATTCTTTAATTTTTTAAATTAATTATAAATAATATATGATGATTCTACTATTTGGTTCTGATATTTTTCTGTTGTCTATATTATTTGATTCAATTCCATTGATCACGATGTCTATCATCTTGTAAATATCAGATTAATCATTAATCTTGAAAAAAAGATGAGTTTGGAATGACCCAATCCACCACTTCCATTACTCTCAGAACCTACAAGTGGTATCAGAGTGAGGTTACATAATTATTTATAATTATTTAAATATCATTGATTGATTTTCACATTTTTTATTAGTTTTAAATTCTAGTTAAATCATTTTTTAATTTGAATCATGAGTCCTGATATTCTATCTCTTCATTCTTTAAAATATAATCAAATCAATAAATTTTATTAATGAAATAAATTTGAAGATGTCATCTATAGGTTTCAAGGAATCTGACTGACAACTCAAGAGTACATGTTGTGTAACACAGAGTCACATGCCATATACTCATGTTTAATACACCTGGAATTAATTCAGAATTAATTTGAGCTATGTGATTTTATTACACGTGGTGAATTTAATTACAAAACACATGTTTACCGGGCCAGCCTAGAATACGATCAGTTAAAGTACACACCATGTAACTTCCATACATGATATGTAGTCCTTTAGTCATAGACGGTCCATGTATCTTCTTACATGACCTACATGATTGGTGAGCATGTAACTCAGAGACCACACATTGTGTAGCCCATGTACAGATCGTGTACTCTAGTATTTTCTATGACATAGTTACATGCCGAGTCCCTATATAATATATTCAATTTTCTTAATGATAATAAAAATATTCTTTGTTAATAATTTATGAGGTATTTAATTTGAAAATGTAATTTTTCAACAAAAATCACTTAATAAATGATTTAAAGGATATGTGTAAGGGTAAAATCCCAGTTAGCACATTGAAATATTCTATGGAATATTTTCAGAGTTAGGTACTGAGTCGGCATGATATTCTGAGGCCCGTAGAGCCTTGATATTGATAAAATAAAAATATTAAATATATTATATTACATAGGCGAAATTGGTTCCAAAATAATGGAATATTTCTCAAATATGGTTTCAGATGAGAAATATGAGGCGACCATTAAACCTAAAATATGTAATTTACCTTAGGCATGACATAAAATATATGTGCATCAGTTATTTGGTAACATCACATGTGAGAGTAATTTATTTATTATTTTATTATAATTTTTAAATGAAAAAATTATGTTTCTCTCAAATGGTGTCTCATATTATAAATTTGAGACTTCCATTAGGTATAAAATGCGGGTTTTACCCTGGGTGTGATATATCCTTTGTGCGTGTCGAATGTTTTCTTACATCACATGTAAGGGTAATAATAATTATATTATTTTTATTATTATTTTTGTTGAAGAAAAAAATAGAAATTACATGTGTAATTAAATTCTCTTATTTGATGAGTGTTAGTTCACCATGTGTGAATATTTTTTTGAGGTTAGGTAATAATGATGGTATTATTACCTTGTGTTAAATAAATGAAACTTCTTGATTAATAAAAATTTATTAATCTATTATTGGTATTTAATCAAAGTTTTTGTTGAAAATTATAGGGTAGATTTAATAATACTAATAATAGTTGTTGTTATTATTATTTAATTGGGAAAAATAATATTTGTATGTGATTAATTAAAATGTTTGTGCATGTATATATATGGGTTATATATATAATGTGTACATATATGTGTGAATTTATCTATATTTTTGTTATATCCGAGTGCATGGATGACTCTTAATATATATTTAATAATGATTAAAAGGATTAAAGAGTAGAAAAATAAATAAAGGGAAATAAATGAGATAGTTGGAAAACGGAAATATAATGATGAAATAATTAATTAATGGAGAAAATTGGGCTTGAGGTGCAACACATAGAGAAATTAGGAGGGTTGTTTAAGTTTTATAGGTGTAAGGCATGAAGAGAGAGGAAGTAATAAATTTTGGATTTAAAAAAAATATAAAAGGGGTAATTGGGGAAGTTCCTAATGCATGGAGGACCCTCACATTTCTCTCCTCCCCTCACACCACCCTGTCTCTTCTCTCTATAGTTCTCTATTTTATTTTTTTATTTCATTATTTTTTCCAAACTTCCCTCTTTTATAACTACTACATTATTGATCGGAATGACACACCACCGATGCCGTTGGGTTCATCTCTACGAGAAGAAACTATATTTTATTTTTAAAGGAATAAAAGTATTTTAAATATGATTTTTATCATATTAAATGGATTATTTAAAATAAATTATCAAAATATAATTATAAAAAGATAATTTATTAGAAATTATAAAAATATAATTATCGAAATATAATTATTATTGAGGGGAAAATTTATAATGCATGCATTGTCTTGAAATGATAATTATGAAATTATCTAAGAGAGAGAAAGTATTATTGCATGTAATATTTTAGTTATTCTGGAAATAAAATAGTTGATTTTGGTTTTAGGAATCCTTGGCATGAGATCGTATTTCTAGTTGGTGTACAAATGTGGTTCAGGTGATGACACCTTCAACAGATATTCCGTTGATATATAAGACTTTAAGGTTGGAGTTTCCTAACTATTATGGTCCACATGTATATGATGTTATCATGACGTGATGTTCATATTGGACTTACCTATATTTCTTTTGAGATGCATGTGGGTGTGTGAATGGTCATGGGATTTCTTGTTTATGAAAAATGATTATGTGTGAATCCAGACATTGATCTTGGTGGGGATTATCATTCCTTTTTATGAAATTTAGTGTTTTTTGTGTCACATAACCCATGAAATTATTCTTCATGAACCGAGATATTTATGTGGAGACTTGAGTTTGGGAGTTACATGGTTCTAACATCCTTAAAGGTGGGCATAGACAACACTTTAGAGGGGAAAGCATCAGTAACTAGTTACCCAACCTGACATAACCCTAACATACTTAAAGGAAGGCATTGCTATATAGACCAACCTTTTTATTACATAAATCTTTCATTACATGATACAATATTTATTAATACATAAGATATTTTAGGGTATAATGTCTTTGAAAAAGGTAAATTATACATGAAAAAGTCATAAACTTAAAAATTATTTTAATCCACTGAAAATAAATCTTCATAGGTCCATCCTAAGTTACTTTTACTGCATCTCATATCTTAGGTACATACATCAAAGAAAGGGGTGAGTATAAATCCCAATGAGGAAATAATCAAAGGAGGTACTTAACATGTCACAAAGAGGCATATAAATAAGACATGATCATATAAATATGAGTCATATCATAATTGAAATAACATTAATCATAACATGTACATGTTTCTAGAATATAAAATGAGGTATTCATAATTATATTACCAAGGTTTATCACCAGGGTGTCATAAATCATAATTTCCAAGGTTATTCACTAAGGTATCGTTAAACATGTCATATATAGAGATTAGTTATTTAACCAATTCATTAGAGCACTATTGGGGATAACCCTTCATATGTACTAATTTATTTGAGCCACATTAATCATAATTAATTATTTCTTCAATAACCCATGGAAAATAAATAATTAGTTTAATATCAAAATCATTACATGAAAAGTGTTTAAAGACTTGAACATAACATCATTTTAACTAATGAAAAGAGAATATGGGTTTAATATATGTAAATAACTAAATTAAATAATGAATATTTATATATAGTTGAATACTTATGAAAATAGAAGAGGTTTTAGTATTCAAAATTTTATAATTTCTCATATATAAAAGAGAAATTAAATAAATGGAGTTGACAACATGATAATATATATTATGGCTTATGAAAAATGGAATAATATGAGAGAAATAAGTTATCCCATTGATAAAACATAATTTTTAAAATAAGGGTAATATAAAGAGTATAATTGAAGAAATTGTATTAACATTTATAAGGTATACAAAAAGGTTCACTTGGATGAGAAAGGAGAAGAGGAGAATTCCCCCACCTTGGAGATTTGCTTCCAAAAACTTGAGGGTGGAACCTTGGAACCTTGAGGGAAAATTATAGGGACTATTTTAGAGGAAAAAGTCCAGAAATTTGTGGATTATGAATTTTTATTGGAGAGTGGGTCTGGGAAGGTGGTATTTATACTTTAGGAGGGGTGGATTTAAGTGAATAAATAATGATTATTTTGTACTTAAGGATAACCACTATTGGGTGGAATTAATCATAATGATTTTGGTTGAAAATTAATGTTTCAAATGATGTTTAAGTTCTTCCAAAACCTATAATACCCATTTAATATTGTATTTTTTCAGAATTTAATGCTTTTACCATTTAACTTTAACATGCTATATTATTTTTCTTATATTATGGAAACTCTTTTTGTACCATGATAAATTTTATATGTCTGAAAATGAAATTAACATTATTAACTAATTTGGAACATATAATTCCAAATATGTATTCTATATTTCTTGATTCAATTTATAAAAGTGATAAAATCAATTATAAATATGTTAAGCGTATAAGTAATAATTTTTTTTGAAATGTTAAAATCATGGTTTTCAAAAATGCAAGGCACATGTTTCCAAATGTAAAATATTATATACTATGTTGTTACTTAAATATTTTTTTATTAAGATTAAATATTAAAAAAAATTAAAACTTGATCATATCCTAATTATATCATAAGAGTTATCATATTTAGTAAAATCAATATTTTCACTTTTTAAACTAAAAATTAACATTTTTTAGAAAATTAATATATATTCAACCTAAGATAATTTTGATGTGATGAGTACAAAAAATAATTTTATTTTATAAAAATAATTCTCTAAGTATCTGAATTTTAAATTTTTAAAAATTCATTATTTTAAATAAAATTAACCATTTAATATAAAAATAAATATTCCAACCATTATAAAAATTACTTAGGGAATCATTAAAATATATTATCATTTAAAATAATTTAATAGAATTATTTATAGAAATAAATTTTTTTAATACTTACACATAAAACATATTTTAATGTAATGGATTTATAGTCTCCAAGAATAATAAAATTTTATTATTTAATTAAATAATCTTGACGATCATTTAAATGCATCTACGTAAACAACAACAATAATGAAAAAATATTTTACTATGTAATGGTTATAATGCGGATAAAATGTATTATTTTAAAAACATAAAGGCTGATGATCATATTTTCCTATAAATACAACATCATTATTACTCTTCATTATTCACTTAGATTCGAATCAAGGTTCAATATCATTTCCAAAATGAATATTCTATTACTAACTCTTTGTTCATATATTATAGTGATGTTTGTTGGTGTAATGATTCCATGGGATCAAAGTAGACCATATTTTTATATTTTACTTTATTTATCTTATATTTTTCTTCCCATTTTAATATTTGGTATAATATTGTGTGTTTTTTAGACTGAATGTTACATTATTAATTAATGAAATAAAGTGTATCTAGTTTTAGTATATGTTTTTATCTTACTGTTCCTAGTAGTACTAGTTCATATCATCACATGATGTTCAATGTTATTATGAAATTTAAAAGTATTTATATATTATTTTATTTTAAAACATAATAAAAAGTTATTGGGAGTAAATATAGGCATTAATAAAATAATAACATTTTTTGGGTTCTAACATTCTTCCCCCTTACAGAAATTTCACCCTCAAAATTTCATTTTTTATACTAATTTGAAAAATGGTGAGGGTATTTCTACTTCATGGTCCTAAGTAGCCTCTTCATACTTGTTATTTCTCCACAAGACCATCACAAGATGTGTTGTCTTGTTCCTCAATACTTGTTACCATATATCAAGGATTTGGATCAGTTACTCTTAATATGATAAGTTATTTTACAATTATACACCATTAGTATAAAGTATATGTGATGGGTTAGACATATAATTTATTAGTAGGGACACTTTATAGACATCATGGACATTAGAAAGATTTATAGATAGTGCTAATCTAAGGACAACCACTCCAACATGATCTACAATTTCAAATGGTCCTATGTACCCTGGACTTACTTTAACCTTCTTTCCAAATCTCATAGCTCCCTTCCATGGTGAAATATTGAAGAATACATGATCCCAAAATTTAAACTCTAATTCCTTCCTTCATTTTTCAACACAACGTTTTTGTAGACTTTGAGTAGCCTTTATATGTTTCTAAATCACTAGAATATTTTCTACAGTTTCCTTCACAATGTCTGGTCCCAAAATTTTACCATCTCCAACTTCATCCCAACATGTTGGATTTATACACCTTTTTACATATAGATATTAAAAATGTTCTATTTTAATTCTTGAGTGGAAATAATTGCTATAGTATAATTTAACAAGTATAAGATGTTGATCCCAAATCCCTTGAAAATCAAGTAAGCTAGACCATAACATATCTTCCAATGTTTTAATAGTCATCTCTTAGTTTTCCCATAAGTTTGAGGATGGTAGTATATTCTTAGGTTTACTTTTATATTCATATCTTTTTAAAGGATCTTTCATAATTTAGAAGTAATTACTGGGTCTTGATCAGAAACAATCAACAATGGTACTCCATGGAGTCTCACTAATTCTTGAATATAGAGGTGAGCTAGGTTATCTAGGGGAAATACTATATTATGGAAATGAAATGAGATGATGTTTTCAATATATTGAATATTATCCAAATATAATTCCTACCCATGGGTTTCTTTGTAAGGTCAGTGAAAAATTTCATAGTGATGTTATCCAACTTCCACATAGGTATGGGTAGTTTCTGTAATACCCCTTTAGGAAGTTGTTGGTCCATATTTACTTGTTGACACTCCATGAACCTTTCAGTGTAATTAGAAATATTCCTATTAATATTAACCCAACAATAATGATCATGAATGTCCCTATACAATTTAGTTCTTACAAGGTGTATATAGAATGTGGATCTATGAGCTTCATCCATCATCTAATTTTTTTTATCATCATAATAGATGGGATACATAGCCTTGTACCAAATTTCAGTACACCTTCTTGATCATTATTGAATTCAGGAAACTTCTTATATTTCATAGACTATATATTCTTATGTATCAAAGGATCATCTCCTTTATATATCTTGATCCTCTCTAGTAATTTTGGTTGAGAAATAATTTTGCATAGGATTGATGATATCCCTTCCTATATGATTCCCATGTACAAAATTAATAAGTCATTAATCAATGGATCTCGTTCAATCCTAAACATTATAAAAACACTTGAATATTTCCTAATTAATTCATCTATGAGTTTGTTCATTATTTTTAGGGTGGTAATTAATTGAACAATCACAGTATTTAGGAATCTCTAACCATCTCATTTTCCTTATGTCCAGTTCCTTCTGTGTGAATATATACTTCAAAATTTGGTGGTCTATGTTTATATCACATTTTTCCCATAAAGATAGTGCCTCCATATATTTATAGAAAAAATGTATGCTGATAACTCTAGATCATTGTTAGGATAATTTTTTAATGAGTCTACCTATCGTGATGCATAGAAAACCATTTTGTCATTTTTCATGAGTACACATCCAAGTCCCTTTAAGGATGAATCAAAAAAAATGAAAAATCCTTCCCCATTGGAGGGTAAAGTTACCACATATTCACTAACCATCCTTATCTTCAGTTCTTGGAATATTTCTTCATAGTCCTTTTTCATGATGAACTTAAATCCCTTTCGAGTTAACTTAGTTAGTGAATTATAATATCGTGAAAAGTTTTTCAAAAATTTTCTATAGTATCCTCATATACCAAGGAAACTGTGAATATTGGTTACACTTATAGGATGTGGCCACTTCTCTATGGCCTTTTTCTTTGTTGAATCAATTAAGATTCCTTCAATGGACATGACATGTCCTAAGAATGGATTTTTTTATAACTTAAACTCACATTTTATGAATTTACCAAAAAAATTATCCTTCTTAAATGTTTATAATATGAACCTCAAATGATTTTAATGTTTCATGTGGATTTTAAAATATATCAAAATATAATCAATAAGTACTGCCATAAAATTATCAAGGTATTCATTAAATACTATATTCATAAAATACATAAATATGGTAGGAGCATTATTCAATCTAAAGAGCATAAAAAAACCCATAACGCCCATATCTTTTTCAGAAATCTGTATTTGGAATATATTTTTTATTCACCCTTAATTAATGATACCCATACCAAATATCAATCTTATAAAATAATTGAGCTCCAAGAAGTTGGTCGAACAAAATATTCAATCCTTGGAAGAGAATATTTGTTCTTTATTGTGATCCCATTAAATTCTCTATAATCAATTCAAAACCATATTTATCCATCCTTATTATTTATAAAGAGAATAGGTTGTACCCAAGGAGACCCACTTGGTTCAAAAAAACCCTTCTCCAACAGATCTTAAAGTTGATTCTTTAATTCCTCCAACTCTACATATTCTATTATATATGTTTTTTTGATATTGTCTTGGATCTCGGTATGAGTTCAATTGGTAACTCTACATCTATTTTTGGGGGATGTCTCAATAATTATTTTGGGAATATATCAATGTACTCCAGAAAAATAGGAACACATCCTATCTTTACACTTTCTCTTGTTTCCTCTTCTTCACCAATAATTTCCATAAATAAGGAAATAGGTGGTGGTTCTTAGAAAGACTCAGGCCAAGGAATATCTCCTTCAAAGATTATGAGAGGTTTTCTCTTCAATACTACTAAAATCTACATACTTATATAGTTGATCTTGGCATTATACTTTGATAACCAATCCATCCCAGGTATTTTGTCAAAATCCACCGTTGGAATATTCACCAAGTTTATAGAGATTTTATACTCACCAAAGTTAATGGGGGAATCCCTCTATATCTTGTATTCATGAATAGTTCTTATAATAGTTTTAATAGACAACTATACTAATAGTAGTTTAGTGTTTAAATTAATGTTATTTTCAAAATTAAAATAATTAAAAGAATGAATATAACTATAATGAAACAATGTAATTGTTATCTTTGAGTGTATATTGAGTATAATTACCAAAAAATCATTTGGATCCTGGACTTCAGCCATCATAATTGTGAAATCACTACCTTTATCACTTGGCCTTTGTTGAGGTTGGTGGTGGTTTTCCTCCATTATATTTTAATTTGGACATTGGTTAGAGAAATGAACAAGGTCCCCACACTTGAAGAATTGAACAATAGGATATGATTGCACCATATTCCCATTTTCATTGGAATTTATACATTGAAACTTTTCATATCCATGAAAATTTTGGGCTATATTTTTGTCTCTTCCACAATATTATAACTTTCCAATTACTTTAAAACAATTCCCAAATGCATATTCTTGCATTTTTTATACATGGAATGTTTTTGTTTATTCTCATTCATATTCTTCCCAAAATTTTGTTCCATATTTCTCTTATTGTCATAATATCTCTTCATAACTCTCAAAATCTCGTATTAACAAAGATTTATGTAGATGGGGTCTTAGTCCACCAAAGAATCTATCTGTCTTCCCATCTGAATTGATGAAAAAGATTAAATAATAACACACAAGCCTTGTAAAGTTCATCTCATAATTCCCCACCAATTCAATTTATCTTTTTTTAACTTCATTAATTCCTCCTTCATTTTGGTTTAGAGGGTATGGGGAAAATAATTGATGAAAATGATATTTTTGGAGTCTTCACATCCCATAGAATCCACCACATCCGTTGGCTTTGTGTTCTTGATCAGTGTCCACCATTGGTAAACTTATCCTTTTATTAAATATACTGCCAACATAACATTCTCTTGTTCAGAACAATGCAGTATTGATAATTTCATTTCTATAGTGTTGATCCATTTTTCCGTGATTAGTGGGTCATAAGTTCCACTAAAAACAAGTGTTCATTGATGCATTAAGGATTCAACTTCTATTTGTTCCTTCCTTTGTGAAGTCGGAATCTCTACAAAATTTAGATTATTTTTTATGACTTGAGATATTTGATTCATCATCATCATGAAGTTTTCAACTCCATCTCCCCCATATTGGGAAGGTTTTCATCACCTTGTTTGTTGCATTCATTTTTTTGCACGAGTCCTTCTATTTCTTGCCATTTTTTTGTATAATGATAAAACCTAAGTGAGAAATTTGTTACTATTGGGAATCTTATAATAAAAACTCTAAAGTAAAGATTAATCTGAAAATTTTCTAATATCATGCTTATAGGATAATATACTTAAATCTTAATAAAAATTTTACATTATATTTATATCCTTCATAATGGTTTGTACAAGATTATGATTAACCACAACTAATCCCCTTGGATTGTCAAACCAGGTGTGTAGTAAGGACCATTTTCATGAAACAGTTACCAATCAAGTATATATTAATATGGTGTTTTTGGGTGTTACCCCTAGGTACATTTTTTCCAAATCCACATCCATTTTTAGTATAAATACAAGGATGTATTGTCTTAGAAACCACTTCATTAATACTCACCAAGATACCAAGATATTTTCCTATAATTAGACTTACCATTAGTGTTTTTACTAATGTTTTATAATCCTAATTTACAAAAATAAATAAACCATCCTTTGATACCAAATATGGTGACCCACCTTTTTATTACATAAATCTTTCATTGCATGATACAACATTTAACAATAAAAAAACCTTTTAGGGTTTATTATCTTAGAAAAAGGAATATAATACACGAGAAATACATAAACATAAACATTATTTTAATCCAATTGAAATAAATATTCATAGTATTTTCCTAAGTTTCTTTTACTACATCTCATATCCTGGAAAAATTCATCAAATAAAGGGGTGAGCATAAAGCCCAGTAATGAAATAATCAAAGGAGGTACTTAGCATGTGACAAAGAGGTATATCAATAAGGCATGATCATATAAACATGAGGCATATCATAATATAAATTTAATATCACAACCTTTTTCTAGAGTTATCTTAGGATAAAATTTAGGTACCTTTTGTTTTATTTAAGTAACTTTGGTTGGAGTTATGACTTGGGGTGAATTTGAATGGAGTTTTAAGAAAACATTGAGAAAAAATGACTATGAACAATTGGATCATGATTAGAGTAACCTGTTCTCCCAACCCAGTTAACTGTATATACCTAGGAAGAGGGTATCCACATGGATGATGCATGGTTTGACAAACCGTGCACCCCTTACCATAAAACCATGCACACATTTTTATTTCACAGAAAAATTTATTATAAAATCACCTGAACCCCATAAACACCCTCATTTAGGCCTTGGATCAAGAGTTAACATTTTTGGGTGATTCTAGATATTTCTGTAAGGGGTTACAAGTCCACCCATCCTCCGTTCTTCAAGATTAAAATCCTAAATCGAAGATATGCTCTTCTCCCGGTAAGTGGATCTCATCCCGATCATTATTCCGTCCATTCTTCCTTCTTCTCTTGATCTTTTAGTGGAGATTATTATCTATTTATTTATATCTAATCCTAATCGGTGAGATCTAGATCTTGTATTGTAGTTCAAAATCTATATTTATTAGATATTGATATCTTTGATCTTGGTTTAGGGATTAGATTTAGATCTCAGATCTACATCATTATGTTTCTCAGATTTTGGGGATTTTTGTTGAGCAAACATCCATCAACTAATCGAGGTAGGTGGTATAAAATCTAAATCCCATAGTCTTTATTTTATTTTGTATATTAAAGTTATAGAATTGATATAGTTGGTTTGAAATTATAATTTCTAATTGAATTAAATAATGTGGTAAATTAATTAATTGAGATGATTGTGAAATTGTGAGATTTAGTGATATTTGAATGAAATAATTAATTGGATAATTAATTTTGAGATTTTGATATTACTAATTTTAAAAATTTATTGTGTGAATTAATTATGATGGAATTTAGATGGTTTAATTGGTTAATTAATTGTGGAATCAGTTATAGGTTGTGGGTGTTGCGAATAGAGATAATTAATTTGGAAATTAATTATGGAAAACTTAGAGAATGATCTGATATAATTAATTAGGGAATTAATTATGTGATATTAATTCCATGATATGGATAATTAATTAGTGAATCAATTATAAGACTTTGGAATAGCCTGTTTGAGTAATTAATTGATGAATTAATTATGAGATGTTGAGTTCGGGAATTGAGACAATTAATCGATGCATTAATTATGAGTAAGTGATTAATTAATGGTTGATTTTATGTGCTTAGTTAATTCGGGAACTAATTAAGTGGTTTTATGTGGAGAATAATTGTTGAATTAGTAATGAGGATGATCTAATTAATTAATTGATAAATTAATTAATTTAATATTGGGGCAAGAGGTTTAATTTTGATTAATGATGCTTAATGTGATGATGTGTTATATGTGATAATGTGGTTAATGTTGATAAACCTTGATAAATGAGATATAAGAGGCATGTGTGAAATGATGAATGGTAACATGATCATTCAGCCAACTATTATGAATGGTAACATAGTCATTCAAATTGTGTGATTAAATGAATTGTAACATGGTCATTAATTTGTGAAATAATAATGGTAACATGGTCATTCAAATTATGTGATTAAATGGATGGTAACATGGTTATTAATTTGTGAAATAAGAATGGTAACATGGTTATTCAAATTGTGTGATCAAATGAATAGTAACATGGTCATTCATCTATGAAATAATAATGGTAACATGGTCATTCAAATTGTGTGATTTAAATGAATGGTAACATGGTAATTAATTTGTGAAATAAGAAAGGTAACATGGGAACTCAAACACATGGTAAAACTTGGGGAAAGACCAGATTCTGGCACGGGATGGAGTAGGTATTGAGGTATGAGTATCTATAAGAACCTAGTGTTTTTATGGGATTAAATAGAGAATATTTAATAATGTGATAAACTGTTTATTTTTGCATTATAATTATTCCTATTACAATTTCATACACTTTTTTTGGATGGATTTGTTTTAGACACCATTTTTAGTGGCCAACTAAGTCATACTTATAACCTATCCAGGATTCTTGATTGGTACCTGAATAGAATTTATTATTGTAGGACTGGTTAAGGGAAAAGGCATTGGGTTGGATTGATCATTGGGGTTGGATCTTGGATGAGGGAACAAAATGTGGTTTGGGTCCTTCTTGGGATTCGTTTGTGTCTTAACTTTTAGTTTCATTTTAGACACTTTGACACTTACTTTGGCATGACATGTTTCCCCTTTTAGTTGAATATTGTATTTTTTATTTTGGTTATCTTGTGACATTAGTATTGTTTTGGTTATATATGCTTCCACATTTGTTTATTTATTTCCACTGGTGTTTTACTCTGATAAGAGAGGGTATATTCTCCCCATTATGACTTACCAGACCCTCACTTCTAGTCACCAACCTATAGCATATGAGGAGGCGCACTTGAGGTCATGTGATTGACTGGATAAAGTTATCATTGCATGTCACCTGGGCCAGTATTTCATAATAAAGAACATGAATCATAACATGGAAATGTTTCTACAACATAAAATGAGGCATTCATAAGCATATCACCAATGTTTTTCACCAGGGTGTCATAAATCATAATTACTAGGGTTATTAACCAAGGTATCGTTAAAAATTTCATCATTAGATGTTAGTTATTTACCCAATTCATTAGATAGCTATTAGGGAGCACCCCTAATATATATTAATTTAAGAAATCCACACTGATTATAACAAATCATTTCATTAACAACCCATGGAAAATAAAGAACGCGTTTCATATCAAAATCATTGCATATAAAGTGTTTAGTGATTTGAACATAACATCATTTTTAACCCAACAAAGGGGAATATGGGTTTCATATATGTAAATACCCAAATTAATAATAAATTTATACATCTTGGTGAATACCTATGAAAATTTAAGAGATTTTTGTATTCATAATTTTGTAAATTTCTCATGTAGAAAAGAGAAATTAAAAAAATGGATTCGACAACATGAAAATATACATTATGGATTATGAAAAGTGAATAATGGGAGAGAAACAAGGCCTCTTTTTGATAAAAATAATTTTATAAATAAGGATAATATAAAAATTATAATAGATTAAATTGGATTAACATTTATAAGGTATACACAAAAGGGGTACTTGGATGAAAAATGAGAAGAGGATAATTTCCTTACCTCAGAGATTTACTTCCTAGAACTTGACGGTGGAACCTTGACACCTTGAGGGAAACTTTGAGGGACTATTTGGGTGGTAAAAATACCATAAATTTGTGGCTCATTAATTTTTAGGGATGATTAGGGTTGGAAAGGGGTATTTATACTCGAGGAGGGGTGGATTTAAGTGAATAAATAATGATTATTTTGTATTTAAGGCTAATAACTATTGAGTGGAATTAATTTCAATGATTTTGGTTGAAAATTAATATTTTATAGGATGTTTAAAGTTTTAGAAAACATATAACACCCATTTAATTTTATATTTTTTAGGTATTTTAAGCTTTTACCGTTTAAATTTAACCAGCAACAATATTTTACTTATATTGTGGTAACTATTTTTTTTACCGTGGTAATTTTTTATGTCTAAAATTAAAATTAAAATTAATACCTAATTTGGAACTTATATTTCTAAATATTCAATCCATTTTACTTGATTAAATTTATAAAAGGTAAAAAAATAAATTCTAAATATGTTGCGCATATAACTCATAATTTATTTTGAAAGGTTAAAATCATGGTTTTTTAAAATGAAAATCATGTGTTTCTATATGTAATACATTATGTATTATGTTGTTACTTAAATAAATTTTGATTAAAAATAATTATTATTTTTTAAAATCTTTATCATATCCTAATTATATTATAAGAGTTATCTTATTTCATAAAAAAAATATTCAAACATTTTAACCCCAAATAATTTTTTTTAAAAAATTATCATAAATTCACCCTAAGATAATTTTGATGTGATGATCCCAAAAAATAAGTTTATTTAATCAAAATAATTTTCTATGTATGTTAATTTTAACTTTTAAATAAATAAATATTTTAATTGAAATTAACCATTTAATAGAAAAATAATCATTCTGACCATTCTAAAAATTACTTAGAGATTTTTTAAAATATATTATCATTTAAAATAATTTTATAATATTATTTAATGAAATATTTTTTTATATAATACTTCATCATAAAGAATATTTTAATAGAATGGGTTTATAGTCTCTGAAAATAATATAATTCTGATTATTTCATTAGATAATATCAACCATCATTTAAATGCATCTACTTAACCAACAATAATAATGACCAACTATTTTATTGAATAATGGTCACAATGGTGATCAACTATATTATTTGACAATAATAAATGTTGATGATTATATTTCCCTATAAACACACTATAATTCTTACTCTTCATCATTCACTTTGATTCTAATTAAGGTTTAATATCATTTCCAAAATGAATATTGTACTACTAACCCTCTATTCCACTATTATAGTGATATTTATGGGTGCAAGGATTCTAGGGGATCAAAGGGGCCTAGATTTTTATATTTCACTTTATTTATCCTCTATTTTATTCCCATTGTAATATTTGGTATGATATTGGGTGTTGTTTTAGACTAAATTTAATGTTATTAATTAATGAAATAAAGTGTTTTTGGTTTTTAGTATGTGTTTTCTTTTACCGTTCCTAGATATAGTAGTTCATATTAACAAACGATTTTCATAGTTATTATGAAATTTCAAACTATTTCTCTGTGATTCTATTTTAAAACATAATAAAAAGTTATTGGTAGTTTTGAGATCCATTAATAAAAGAAGAACACTTTTCAGGTCATTACAATGGCTACCCCTATAGAGGGTAAAACATTGTGCCCAGCTAGAATATATCCGTCATGGATTCTTATAGATTTGGACATGGCTGATTAAAAGGATAAAACGACTAGGGATTAACTTGATGGAATGTGAGACATTCTGATTATAACCAACAGTTGGGTGGGTGAGATGTTTGACATGGAAGAAAGTGCGATGTTCCTGTAATAACTACCAATTGTGTGGGGTGAGATATGTGACCTTGATGAAGGTATGTGTGTTCTGGACATTATTACTGTTAATGATCCAAAAAATGGTGGGGATAGGGTTTATGGAGGCTTAGTTATCACATAATGACTCGACACATGTATGTTTATTGAGCATTTACTTATTTCATTGCATAAACTATTATATATATTGTGAAATTATGGCAAGGATGCATTGGTGGGGTCCTACCAAGTATTGTACTCACACCCTTCTCAATAATTTCAGTGTGATTGTAGATTTTGGGACCATATATTTGGTGAGGGGAAAGGGCCTTATGGTGGATGGTTGAGCAGTGGAGCATGGAGTTGGAGCAGAATGGTGAAGACATTAGAGGACCCCAAAAATGTTTGTTTATTTACTTGTCATTTTATTATCTACTACTTATACTCTGGATAGGATTATAACTATGGGAGCTCTTATATATATGTCATTTATTTAGTTTCTTCATTTAATGTTTTTTTAATTTTTTTAATAAATTATTATCAATTCTATGTTATAATAGTGATGGTATAGTCTCCCCATGGAAAGACTTAGACCCTCATTTCTAGTTGGTATACTCTTTCATATGAGGAGCTGCACATAAGTCCACATAGTATTTTAGAATTGACTCAATAGTTGGGGTCAGGATGTTACAAAATGGTATTAGATGATCGAGAATCACTAAATTGTTTCTTATCCATACCTTGATTTGTAATAGGGTAGATAGAAGATTGGAAAGTTGCGACATGGGTATGGGAACTATCACAGTGTCTGGAAAACACTATATAGCAGACCTATGATTTACCATAAAATGAGAATTTGTGTTTTTCTATTACAGTTGATTAAAATCACCTTGGGTGATTCAAATGATGTTGATATGTAATTTATGATATTTTATTTACATTCATGCATTATGACTAGGCATATAGGTTCACATTCTATATATATAACTATTGTTATACTACATAATATTTCTTTAATTAAATTCATTATTTTTATATATCTATTCAGGATATTTTCGTTGTGTGATATATCTATTGAAATGTTGTGTGATATATCTTTATTATCTTTAATTAGTTGAAATTAAAATGATGTTGTATTAGTGTATATTGATAATTATTGAGACTAATGTGTAGGGACATAGACCAAAGTTAGTGCTGGAAGGGGTAAAATTTTGGTTGAGGGTAGAATCATAGGAAATTATTTATGTGATCCCATAGAATGGTTAGGATATGTTTATGTTCATAATGTTTCTTATCTTGCAGATGATGCTTCCTCAGAGACATTCGATGAAACCACTAACTGAGGTAGTATAAGATATCCCGATGCCACCACCCATGGTGAAGGGGGATACTCTCCATCACACTCCTATATGATCACAGATGATCTAGGCTATAGAACCTATTCAATCAGGACTCTTTCAGATAGTTCCCATTCAAGGTGGAGTCACTCAAAGTACTATGAATGAGCATGCTCTGGATTTTCAGCTTCAACATCCACTAGTATTCTAGGGTACTGGTGGCCCATAGGATATATAGGATTGGATGTATTTCATTGATATTATTTTTGAGTTGATCCAGACTTTTGATGATGGGTGAGTTATTTTAGAGACCTTCATTTTCCAAGGACCTGATAAGAGATGGTGTCAAAACACGAGTCAGGATAGGATATGAGAGGGTCTTACTTGTACTACCTTAAAGGATTTGTTTCTTAAGTATTACTTTCCTGACATGATGAAGCTGAAACATGACCAAGAGTTCATTGAGTTACGATAGGGTTCTATGAATATCTCTTCACACCTTGCATGTTTTACAGAGTTGTTGCATTTTTCTCCTTTTTTAGTTGGGAATGAGTCAGAAAGAGATAATAAGTTTTAGATAGGACTTCAACTAGATATCAAATTTCCGGTTAGGGTATTTGACTTGATAAAATACTCACAGGTGATTTATAAGGCCCTAACCTTTGATATGAGACTAGAGCAAGATGGAGCAACATGCTTACATCCAGCCCAGAGTGGTCTAGTTACTGATCTTTCTCTCACTACCACGAGAGTTTCTACTAGTAGTAAGAAGAGAAAGGTGGAGCAGGAGAAGTAGAGTAGAAGGTAGTCATGTTAGAGTCAGACTTCTTTAGTATAATCTATGGGAGATGGGTGATACAACTATGGGCTAAGGGGACTTTATAGCAATTCTTGGAGGAAGCCATCTATGGAGTTTCATTTTTGTGGTAAGATTAGAAATATTCAATTATTTTTCTAAAAGGTCTATTAAAGGGATACTAGAAGATTGAGAAAATATGGGAGTGGGGAACCTTAGTAAAGGATTCGTACTTCCCATAAAACAATGATTTAGGGATAGGGCCGTAGAGAAGAGGTAGGCCATGTCTATGAAATGGATCAAGCTCTAATAGATGGTGATGAGAAACTTGTTAGTGTACAAGGTACAAACTTGAACACATATTTTTGTTCTTATACCTCACATAATACCGGTGTTCTTATATCTGTATGATTTGTGTCTAGACTTCACTAACCAGTAGAGTTATGTTTTCCCCAACTTACCATTATTTGAATATGTTGTTGAATGATGACATCAAACCCTACTATATTGGAGATCTTTAGTCTATTCTTACATCAGTAAGAGAATAATAAGGGACTTACATATGACTAGGTGATAGGATGTCACAGTGGACTTTGTGAAGGGGTTACCAATGACCCAGAGAAATCGTGATACAATTTGGGTGATTTTTGATCTAATAATAAAAATTTCACACTTTTTACCAATCAAAGAGACTTATCCAGTAGTTAAACCATAAAATATTTACATCCATGGGATAGTATGGTCACAAGACGTTCCCTTGAGGATTTTTTGGAAATATATGCACATTTTATGTTACGGTTTTGGTAAGTCTTGCATAAGGGCTTAGATACTCAAATGATATTTAGCACAATGTACCATTATATGATAGACAAACACTCTTATTGGACTATATGAATACCGAAGGATATGCACCGAGCTATAATCATAGACTTTTATGGAGTGTGGGATGATCAACTAGCCATAAAACCATAAGAGGGTCTTTACAGGTGGTCATTTAATTCATCATTTTGTTCACATGAGGTGGGTGAGGCTGTAGTTATGGGTTAAAATTTGGTTCAAGAGACTTATAAGAGAGTATAGTTGATTCATAAGAAGTTTATCACTACTCAAAGAAGGCATAGATCATATACCAACCGTAGGAGGAGACTTTTAGTGTTCACTGTGGGCAATCAAGTTTTTCCTTTTGAGTGAATCCTCATTTGGGGAACTGATGTTTGAGGAAGTAGGGAAAGACAATGAAAGTTTTTTGGGACCCTTTTAGATCATTGAATAGGTGGGGATTGTGGAATATTGTCTAAAAATTCCTCTGTGTTTTTTAGGGATGCATGATGTGTTACACTTTTCTCATCTTTGAAGGCACACACCCGATCTTAGACATGTTATAGACTATTAAGACATTGAGTTGGAACTTTATGAATCTTACAAGGAGTGTCTAATGTAGATTATGGACTAGAGTGAGAATGTTATATGAGGAAAGATAGTACCACTCATTTGAATTCAGTGGAATCATGGATGGATCCAATAGGATATATGAGTGCGTAAGTCTGATGTTCAAGCTAAGTGACATGAGTTGTTCAAGTAAGACTGCAAAAGTTACTTCCTAGGGATGTAAATTCAATAAAGGGGGAGAATTTTGATTTCCAAATTTTTTAAGGATAATAAAAATACTCTTTGTGAATAATTTATGAGTATTTTTATGTGAAAATATAATTTTTCAGTAATAATCACTTAATAAATGATATAAAGACTTTGAATAAGGGTAAAATCCCAGTTAGAACCTTGTAATATTCTATGGAATATTTTCAGAGTTAGTAAATGAGTCGACATGAGATCTCAAGGTCCATAGATCATCAGTATTGATAAAATATAAATATTAAATATATTATATTGCACACACACACACACACGATCTTTTCCAAAATAATGAAATATATCACAAATGGTGTCTCAGATGTGAAATTTGAGACTTCCATTGAATCCAAAATGTGGTATTTACATTAGGAATGATATAAACTATGTGTGCTTCGGGTGTTTGGTAACATCACACTTGAGAGTAATTTATTTATTATTTTTATTATATTTTTTTAAAGGAAAAAAATTAATTATCCCCATAATGGTGTCTTGTATAAGAAATCTAATACTATTATTAGGTCTAGAATGTGGGTTTTACCCAAGGCATGATATAACCTTTGTACTTGTTGGGTGTTTTCTTACATCTCACTAAAGGGTAAAAATAATTCTATAATTATTACTATTTGTGTTAAAGAAGAAAAATAGAAATTACATATGTAATTAAATTTGGTTAATTGATGAGTGACGTTTCACCATGTGTGAATATTTATTTGGAGGTTAGGTAATAATGGTGATATTATTACCTTGTTCAAAATAAATTCCATTGTCTAATTAATAATTTTTTAATCTATTATAAGTATTTAATCAAAATTGTCGCAGAAAATGATGGGAGATATTTAATAACAATAATAATAATAATAACTGTTTTTTGTCATTATTTCATTGGTAAAAATAATATTTTTATGCAATTAACTAAAATGTGTGTTCACATATATATATATGGGTTATATATATATATATTATGTGTGTATATATATATATATGCATGTAGGTGTATATATATATACACATTTATCTATAAATGTATATCAGGGTGTGTACACACACACACATAATGCATGTATATATATATGGATGAATTTTAATATATATTTAATAATGGTTTAAATGTATTTAAGAGGACAGAAATAAATAAAGGGAAATAAATGTAATAGTTGGAAGATGGAAATATAATGATGAAATAATTAATTGATAGATAAAATTGGTCTTGAGGCACTGCACATGGATAAATAAGGGGGATGTTTAAGTTTTATGGGTGTAATACATGAGGAGAGAGGAAGTAATAAATGTTGGAACTAAAAAAATATAAAAGGGGCTAATTGGGGAAGTTACCAATGCATGGAGGACCCTTACATTTCTCTCCTCCCCTCACATCACCCTCTTTCTTCTCTCAAACCTTCTCTCATTTATTTTTTTTCCTTTCATTATTTGTTTTAAACATATCTATTTGATAACTTATCCAATACTGACCAAATTGACTTTTCATCGATGCCATTGGGTTTGTCTTTACGGGCATAAGCTAAATCATTTTTTTTTGTTTTTGAAGAAAGAAATGTATTTTCAATCCGATTTTCACATATTTAATGGATCATAGAGAGAAATTATTATTTCTTAGAATATTTTATTTATTCTCAAAATAAAATAGATGGTTTTGGTTTTAGGAATACTTGTAATTCTATCATATTTATGGTTGGATTATGAACTCAGTTTGGGTGGTGAAACCTTCAACAGATGTGGCGTTGATGTCAAAAACATTAAGGTAGATGTTTCTTTACTATTATGGTCTATGTGTATATGATGATATCATGATCTGATGTTTATGTTGGTCTAACCCCTGCTTTTTCTAAGATGTATGTGGGTGTGTGAATGGTCGTGGGATTTATTTTTTATGACATGTGATTATGTGTGACTCCTGGTATTGATCTTGGTGTTCCTTATCATTCATTTCTCTGACACGTATTATTATTTTGTTTCATAGCCTATGAAATTATGATTTAGGGACTAATATATTCAGTTGGAGCATTGAGGTTTTGAGTTATACTATTATAACATCCTTAAAGGTGGGTAGGGATACCCCTGTAGAGGGGCAAGCATTAGTAGTTGTTTACCCAACCTGACGCAGTCCTAATATCCTTAAAGGTAGGTGTGGCTACCCCTTTAGAGGGTAAAACATAGTGGCTAGTTTGAATATACTAGACATGGATTAATATGGACTTTGGCTGTGGGTGATTAAAATGATAAATGAACTAGAGATTAACCTAATAGAATGTGCGGTGTTCTAGTGACTGGTGGGGATGGGGTTCATGGGGGCTTGGTCCACGCACGATGACTTGAAACATGTATATTTATTATGTAGTTACTTATATCATGATATACACTATTATATATATTGAATACTTATGGTAAGGACACATTGGTGGTGTCCTAATGAGTCTTGTACTCACACCCTACTCATATATTTTGGTGTGCTTATAGATTTCTTTACAAAAGATCCGACGAAGGATAACGACCCTATGGTGGATGCTTGAGCAGTGGAGAATGGAGTTGGAGCAGATCGAGGAAGACATTAGAGGACCCTAAAAATGTTTTTTATTTACTTTTCATTTTATTATCTACTTCTTATACTCTAAATAGGATTACCACTTTGGGAGATCTTATATGTATGTTATTTATTAATTTTCCTCATTTAATTTGATTGTTTATAATTATTTTTATTGATTATTATGGATCCTATGACATGATACTAAGGGTATTGTCTCCCCATAGAATAACTTATACCCTTTATACTAGTCAATAACCTCTTGCATACGAGGAGGTGTGAATGAGGTCACATAACATTTTGGATTGGAACTAGAGGCTGGGGTCGTGATGTTATACCCTAGGCATGTTCTGCAGATAGAAGGTGAGAATAATACACTACGTGTATCTTGAATATACATGTCATTTAATTTTACCAAATTACATATAATTAAAAACTTAATTTATTATACAACTTAAACCATGTCCACAAGTGTTCCTTTTGGTCATTAAGTTGATAAAACACACCATGTGATAGGTAATATATATATATATATATATATATATGTATATTAAATGTCTTATTAGTTTTCTATGTAATGTTTGTAACTACATAATATGTATAAATTTTAATACAGTTATTACTCTATGCACATCAACATATTACACGCTATGTAAATACCATGCGTTCTGTGTGGTCATTAAGTTGATAGTAAAACATGTGAAATTACGTGATAAGTCTTGTATTTTAGATGTCACATGTGTAAACAATATATGAATATAATAAACATTCTGCAGTTCAGATGGGTATTCACCATGCTTCCTTAAAGGTAGATTTTTGGACATAATTAATTTTAAATAAATTTATTAATTTTCTTAAAATTATGATGGATTAGAATCTAAAGAAAATTAGGATGATAATTAAGATAAAATAATTGATTAATTATAGAAGATAATTAAGTGATTCAAGCATGATTTATCTTAAATAATAAAAATTAAAATTGAATAAATAATAAAAATTATAATTGAATGCTAATTTTATAAAATGTGAATTTTTTTGCATGTATATATCATGAGAATATACCAGAACTTTTCATGTGATTATTATCTTTTAATTTGTTATTAAATTAAAATTTTAGCCTATTTTTCATACCTCCTATCATTATGTAAGGTCCCACGTGCCCATGGTTTCTTTTATGTAAACCCTTTATCCAATCCTTTGATTCCCCTAACCCATGTGTGAGTAAAAATATATGTATTGGATGGATCTATCATGCTAGTGGAGGTAGTTCAAGTTTGGATCTGAGGAAAAACTAATCTAAGATAGATACATAGGTGGACAAGTAGAAAGTTTTCAACAAATACCATAAATGGTTCAAGGTGTTTTCCCCCTGAGGATGATGGTTATTTTATCATCCACTAGATAAACTAACCATTAGTAAAAAATCATGATCATACCAATTTATTATTTTATTTATTTCAAATTTCATGGTTATTTCATTATGGATGTTTTGTCGTGAATACATGAATTAATGAATTAACAATCATGTAAGATAGAACTAAAATAAAATTTCATATGCGTAAGCATTATATAATGTATGGTTAATAACTTAATTAAATCCACTTAATATTAACAAGAATTTAATAAAGATAACAATTGGAAATTTACACATAAAGATAAAATCTCTCAATTATATATATTAAGTTTGTATATCCTTCCACTACTTAAGTTAAAATCTAGCCATAGTTCAAAGTACTTGACCAACTAAAGTTGGGGTGCTTTCAATTATAAAGGAATTCTAAATTGAAGTTTTAGGTCAACTTAACCTAGTTCACATCAAGGGTTGACTTATAAAGAAGGACTTGGTGTAACTAAGAGGCAAAGGTTGAAGAAATCCAATTTACAAATTTCAATATTGGGGATTCCACTCAATAGATCAAGAAACTATGTGCCAATATAGTTATAAATTGGAATTCCTACCTAAAACCCTTCAGTTTTTTTGATGATCCAAATTCAGGGTAATGAGAACGGTAATAGGGATCCTTGCCACTAGAATTTCGAAGAAACAAGATATTCTGAATCTAATAGCGAGGGTATTGAGTTTTGATAAAATAGTGGTATATTAATAAATATAATATTTATTTATTTGTCTAAATTTTATCAAATTAAGTACTAAAAATCTTCTCTTCATATTCATAGAAATGGTAATAAAAATGACTTCAAACATGTCATTGTGATTCATAAATGTAAAAGATAACCTTCTAACCAACACAAATTTCTAAGAGTGTAAAAGGTTCTTATGTGATACCCTATTTAATGAAAGAAAATTGTATGTGCTATAAGAACCTATTCTTGAAGTGCCCAGTAAAGTGGTTAGTGAGGAAGAGTTGTCTCTCTACAAGAAACATTTGAACAATGCAACAAATGTTCAATGTTTCATGCTATCATCCATGACCAGTGAAATTATAAAGTAACATGAGGAAATGGACGTGTATAGAATAATGTATTTACTTCAGGATGTCTTTCAAGAGAATGCAATAAAAGAGAGATATTAGATCTCCAATGTTCTTTTTATGACTATGCTTAGGGAGTCAGTGCCATGTGGGCCTTGTGTAATCATGATTATTGGCTACATTGAACACTTAGACATCTTGGGGATTAAATTCTAAGATGATTCGCACATAGATATCACACATTCTTCAATACCCAATTCCTTATCTATTTTTTCTGTTAATTATAACACGATAAATAATGAGAAGAATATTTTTTGAACTTTTTACTCTAATTCACCATATGGACAAGTAAATAGGGCATGAAAAACCCACAATATTTATAGTGAATAAGAAAAATAATAATAAGGTGAATGGTATCAAGACTCAAAATAGGTATAAAGGTATCGAGCACTGTTCTTCCAAGAAAAATAAGATCTAGAGGTATGGAAAGGAAAAGGATGCGGTATGTTTTTCACGTGGAAGGCAAGCCCACTAGAAGAAGAACTACAACCAGAAGAAAGGGGAAGCTAAAGGTGACTTTTTTATTGAGTGTAATCTTTCAATATCTATATAGTAGGGATTAGATATAGCTTGTGGTGCTCACATCTATATCCAAATGCATAAATCAAGTAGATTTTTAAAGATTGATAGAGGAGATATAGATTTTTGAGCTGCCATTGGTTCAAGGCTAGCTGCTTTAGCCATGTGAGACTACCACCTTTCATTTACAAAAGAAATGATATCAATTTTAAGATATTGTTATTATGTACCAACTGTTAGTAAGAACATATTTTTTGTATCCAAACTAGATAAAAATGGTTTTATTTTCAAATTCTGGAATAAAAGTTATTTCTTTTATAAAGACATCATATGTGATGGTATGGAACATTTAAATAAAAGTCTTTATGTATTAAATTATAAAAAATAATTGGAAATAGATAAATAATCATGTTCACATGAATCATATAACACCCATATATGGAATCACCTTCTTGGTCATGTAAATAAGAAGATTTTGAAAAAGCTTTTTCCAGATGATTATTTAGACTACTTTGATGTAAAACCACTTAAAAGATGTCATACTTGTTTACAAGGAAAAGTGACCAAACCAGTATTTGGTAGATTGGGTGAAAGGGCCATAGAGATTATAGGATTATTACACATTGATATGTGTGAATAATTTACAATATAATATAGTGGTGGGTATTCTTATTTTATAACTTTTATTGATGACTTGAAGTAGATATGGACATGTCTGCTTGACGAGTTATAAGTATACAACCATTGATAAATTCAAATAATTAAAGAATGAAGTAGAGAATCAACTTAGAAAGAAGATAAAGAAGCTTTAATCAGATCAAGTTGGTGAATATATTAACAAGAGTATCAAATTTTTATGGGAGTTTGAGATTATTTCTCAACTCACTCCACCTTACACACCACAGTGGAATGGAGTTAGTGATAGGATGAGCCATACCTTGTTAGACAAGGTAAGTTCGATGATGATTCATGCGGATCTTCCATTATCCTTTGGGGGATATGAATTATACACTGTAGTATAAAAAAAACCAGAGTACCAAATATTGAAACAAACAAAATTACCTTCGAGTTATTGAGTGGAAAGAAAGTTGTTATGTCACATACAAATGTATAGTGTTACGTGGTGTTTGTTAAGGACTTTTTAGAAAAAAACTAGCACCTTAGTCACAAAGTGTATGTTTATAGGGAATCCTAAGAAAATAAAGGGAAACTGACTATAAAACCCCTTATAAAAGAAAGAGACTATCTACAAACATGCCTTCTTTTTTGAGAGGGAGAACATCCTAAAAATGGATAGTGGGATAAAGATTGACTCTTATTAATTTGAGATCAAGATACACAAGAGTTACTACATGAATAGATTCCATAGTTACTCATCGAAGAAGTAGTTCTTGAAACATTAGTACTATATAAGAGCACTAGAGAGGTAATTAAACCAGAGTGATATGGTTTTTTATTCACTGAAGATGGGGGATCATTATTGGTTGAAAATGATGAACCTATATATAACAAAGAGAAAGTAGAGGGATTAAAAGCTACAATATGGAAATAATCCATGAATTATGAAATAAATTCCATGTATCTGAACTATGTTTGGGTTCTGGTTGATGTGACAGTTGATGTAAATATCAAAGGGTGAAAATAGATATTTAAGAGAAAAATTGAAATGGAGGGTAAAGTAAATACCTAAAAATAATGTCTATCGGATAAAAGGTTTAAACAATATCAATGAATTGACTATTATGAATCATTTTCACCATTTTCCATGTATAAATACATCCGAATTATACTTTCTATAACCACTTACCATGATTATGAAATTAAGAAGATGGATGTAAAAACTAATTTCCTTAATGGGAACCTTTATAAAGATAATTATATGACACAAACAGAATGGTTTTTGACTCCAAGTTATTCAAAAAATATTTCCAAGTTACAAAGATCCATTTATGGATTGAAGAAAGCATCCAGATCATAAAAACCTCAATTTGATGAAGCAATAAATGATTTTTTTATTAAGAATGAATGTGATACATGTGTTATTATAGGTTTAGTGGGAATGCAGTCATTATTATAGTTGTATATGTTGATGATATATTACTCATTCGAAATGACATACCAGTCTTATAGTCTATTAGAGACTAAATAAACAAGTGTACATATATGAAGGACTTAAGTGAAGAAGCCTATATTCTAAGGATCAAGATAATCCGTGATATAAACAATAGGCTACCTAGACTAAGTCAAAGTACATATATTGACCAGATACTAATGATATTTATTATCAAACAATTCAAGAGGGGATTGGTTCCAGTGTCACATGGTATACATCTTTATAAGAAAACATGTCCTCAGACACAATAGGAGAAAGATAAAATGAGTAATATAGCATATGATTCAATGATTTGATCAATCATGCATTCCATGATATGTACTATACTGGATGTTTTCTACACATTGATCATGGTAGGAAGATATCAAGCTGATCTAGTATAACAAAAATGGTATGTTGTTAAACTTATCCTTACGTATATAAGAATAACTAAGGATATGTTCATGGTGTGTGGAGGATATGAGGATATAGTCATCATGGGTTATATTGATTATAGTTTTAAAATAGATTTGAATGATCTAAATTCAAAACTGGGACATGTTTTCTGTCTTAATGGAGGAGCTATGAGTTGGAAAAGTTCAAAGTGGTCATTTTTTTTTCTAATTCTATAGTGGATTCTGATTATATAATAGCTTATGATGCATCCACGGAATCCATTTGGATATGAAATTATTTCTAGGATCTTTATGTGGTACTTAGAAGTAAATAACCTATCACATTGTACTGTGATAATACTATAGTGGGGGATCTTGAAAATGAGAAATGGTCACACTAAAGGAAAAATCACCTACTACAAAAGTATCACCTATTGATGTGTTTTTACCATAGGGGTGAATTTGTAGTAAGAAGAGTCCCTATAGAATAAAACATGATGGAATCCTTGACTAAGGGCTTATAATAGAAGAAACATGAGTATCATGCGAGAGATAGTGGCCTGAAGGTTGTTAACAGTTAGCTCTAGTGAATGTGGGAGTATATTGGAGTTGGTTAATTAGTTTCAAATCTAGTGTACTTTTTGATAACCTGTATTCATTGTTTATAATATTAATAAACTCTTTATCACATCATAATTTTTCTTATGTATAATATAGTATGTGATAATTTTCTAAGAGTAGCTATTGCACTTAAAGTTCATAATAGTTCCCCCTTATGATGAGAACTGGGGATTTCCACAACAATATTCTTAAATATATGTTCTATAAATGGATTAAATCATTTAAGGGACACAAATGATACATGATATCAGAGGTGGATAATCATAGTACTTTTAGGCACCTTCTCATAGTGTACACCCTTGGAAATATCCAGTGTAGAATATTATGAGAACGAGACTCACCAATAGGAAATCCACATTTATATGTGCCATTGGATGTTCCTATATGCGGATGTGTGTATTGATACTTATACTTTAATATTATTATTAATGAGTATTATAAGTGTATAATTTGATGTATTGACAAAAACTTTGATGAAATATGTTCACGATGAGGTAGGATACATCGAGTGTGTCATGATTAATATTTCATTAATGAATAATACGATAAATTATTTTCCCTTATGATCTTTAATGGAAGTTGATATCTCAAGACATTTGATGAAAATGATATTGTTTAAATAAATCCTTGTCAATGTTTTTATATAGACAAGTTTGATTTCCAAAAAAGTTAAAGAAAGAGACATCAAGCATATATGTTGATGGCACCAGCATGCAACCTGCTTGATTAGAGATATCATGATAAATGGATTATATTACAGAGTAAACATCCATATAATGTATTATATTATTACATCATTAAATTATTTTTCTATGGGTGAATTGATGTGTTTTTAGATGTTATTCTTGAACTTTTGGGATACTTCATCTAATGCCACCGAGAAATAGGCCCAGAGGGTCACACACTAAGTGTATCCATAATCTTAGTTAAATAATAATATTATTCAAAAAGTTGAATAAAAATTATTCCTGCACATGGTTTAATAATTATTTATGTTGTATTGATCACATATATTCCATCACTGATTATTCAAGGAAATATTATGGGAGTAGAATATTTTATAAATATTTATTTTCTATTTAATGAATATAATAACTATTTAATTATTGACGAATAATATTTTGATATTTATTTATTAAATAAATAGTAATTATTCAAGGCTCAATAAATATTGTGGTGGAATTAAGAAAAAAGTTTAATGGTATAAAGAGAAATAATATATATTAAATATTATTTGAATAAATAATATTTAATTTAATTCACTAGTTTAGAGCATGTTAATAAATAATAAAAATAATAATATTATTATAAAAACGAGGTTACATAGGGATTAAAAATATAAAAAGGGCGCATGTAAAATTATTATTTTCTAATCCTACTGGTATATAAATCCAATTATATTATTTTTCCAGAGAGCCAATTCATTTTGTTGTGCACAAAAAGATCTAGGGAGAATCATCTCAAATCCCTAGAGAGATCCCTATGCTAAAATGTACTCAAAAACTAAGAGCGATCCTCATCCACCGCCACTCTCAAGTATTTTGAGATCTAAGTGAGCCCTTCCTTGAGGTTATTTTCTAGGTGATCAAAGGTGAACGACATAAGTGTTAGGATCTTACATGCTAGCACCTAGGGATTCCTATGACAATGTTTGAAGGTTTTTGGAACACTCATGGATCAACAATTGAGAGAATATATTCTTGATTTATACAACACAATGATAGTATGATATAGATACATTTTTAGATCCATAAAAGAAGAAATAATTCATTTCAAAGTAATTATTTAATAGCTTTAATTAATTATAAATAATATGCGATGATGATTTGGTTCTAGCATTTTTCAATTGTCTATATTATTTGATTCAATTATATTTATCATATAATTTTTAATCATTTAAATCTTGGATTAAAAATTGATCATGAAAAAATATGAGTTTGGAATGACCCAATCCATTGTTTATGCTCCACCTAGAACCTACAAGAAATGGAAAACATCATCAACAAGAACATGATAATGAACCAAGAAAATTCTCATCGAAATCACTCCAATAAATAACATCTACTAGAAATGAAAATCCTTTTAGGGAAGATTTAAACTCCAAATTAATTTCTAAACATCAATATTATCAAACTAATATCTATTCATAGCTATCATATAACTCAACGTAATAGAAAAAGTATCATCTTTTTAAAAAACCAGTAAATTAAATCACCCAATAACTGCTAATTAATTGACATTGAAAGAACTAAATCTTTATCAAAGTTATTGAATAACTGATCAACTTTTTGAAAATCCCAGGATGAAATATCATCATCTAATAAATCCTATACCTTTTCATTCTCAAACCTAGGTACCATAACAGATGCTGCAAACCTACATTCCACATAAAAAATCCACAACTACCTCCAAATATCCACTGAACAATGATCATCATGCTAACACTAGTAAAAGATATCATTATGTGTTATTTATTATAAAATGTATTTATTTAAAATAAATTTCATTATATATATGATATTATTTATATTTCATTTAAATTATTTACATTTTATAGATTTTTGAAAAATTAATACACATTTGTTGACATTTTATTGAATATTTTTTTTGTATTATATATAATTTTAAGCATTAGAAAAATAGATATTAGAAAAAATATTGATTAACTCTCTATTACTCTAGTCTTGTGTTGATAAAGTTGAGACTTATAGTTTAATATTTTTATAATGTGGGTGTTTTTGTCCTAATTCCACTAAAGTTGACTTATAGACAATTATGCACCATGTAATGTACTTAAATGCTATTATTTTATCATCAATTGATGTTTTTTGTATAGAACATGATACATTATATGATAATTAGTCCCTCATGACAATGTAATTCTATGTTATCCTCGATCAATGAATATCATGTTGGAATTATAAAAAATATACTTACAATATCATATTTTTTATGACGGTTATTAAATAATTGACATGATAAACCTAATTATTCTATTTTTTATTTAGATTATTTAATAAATAATGTAAAAAATAGATTTCTAACATCATATATGTGAATAATTAGCACTAAATATCCAATAAAAAAAATAAAACCAACATCCCTAAAATAAATCATTCACTCCTTACCTATTCATGCAACACCTCACTGTCATTTGAAAATACAAAGATAAAAATCACATTATCTTCTCATATAATAATACCCATCTGACCTCTTCTACTCCACCATATCCACCCCTTATTTTACACTACATTGACACCTAATCCCTTTCTGTAAGTCAATTTCAATTGCATTGCTACCTAAGGTTCTCAAATTTTATGTTGGGTTTTTATTTGATTATGTAATTGTTATATGAATCATATTACATTTGATAAATATATTAATATGTTATAGTTTAACTCAACATATATTATATAAATCAATTATTCTTTAAAATTTGGAACTTTTTGGATATATATTTTTTAGGTAGGTATATCATTATGTTTTATATTAATTTGTATGTATTATAATTTTATTTTTGTTATAATTTTTATTGAAAATAAATATTTGTGTTAGTGAATATATATTACAATACTTGATTTTACACACATTTATTTTTTATGATTTTGAATAAAGTTTTTGTTAACAATTTAAATCTAGTTAATTAGTTTATATTAGTTTTATTAAATATATAAGAGTAATAATTTATTAATATTAATATTATTATTATTATTGGTGTTATATAAATTTTATAAATATACTATATATTTTAAAAATTATAAATATTTTATTTATATATATATATATATATATTATTTATTATAACATTTATTGAAATAATAATTTACTAAATAAATAAAAAAATTTAACACACATATTTTGAGGTATAAATTTGATTAATTTTTTTACCAAACCCTAAGTATTTTGATCATTTTCAGTTGTTACATTAGTTGGAAGAGTCTAGGGTTGATATTTTAGGAGTTTACATTAGTGTGGGATGAATTTATATGGTAAAAAAAACCATGCTACAGTAGGGGGATTCACAATGTGGCATGAGGTTGCATGAAATAAAAATTTGGAATAGTTAGTGGACCATACCACAACTTGAGGTGATGTATCTTTCATGCTGCTCGAGTGTGTGTGTGTGTGTGGGGGGGGGGGGGGTTACACATCATTTCCCAAGGGGTTGTGTCAAGGAGACCCAAGACATGCTGCACATGGGTGCTCATGGTTTCTTGGTTCTATTATGAAGATGGGCGTTGTATTGTGGACTAAAGGGCCACATCGTAATGTATCCCTAGAGTGGGGCATGACACAGTGACCCAAGAGGTCATACCATAATGTAACCTTGTATAGTTTTGTATAATTTAATTAATTATAATAAAATTATAAAATATTATAAAATGGGTACCCCATTTCTACTTAGTAGCCACATGTGTACTTGGTCCCTTAGGTGATTTTTTTACTTCTCCTTAATTTATCATTAATTTCAAGAACCATTCATCATAATATATGTCTATAGGAAAGAACAAATTTTTTCTTACATCTATTCTTATATTCTCACTACTATAAAATTCTTTGTTGGATATCCCCAATTTATAGTTTTTATCAGATTTTGGGAAATATATCGATTGAAGACAAATTAGTCAAAGATCATTGGTGAGTAAGATTATAGTAAGTTGAGGTAGTTTATAGTACTCCAATAACCCTGTCACCTCAAATGACACTGAGCCAAAGTTCTCCACTAGAACTCATATACGCCTACTTATCTGCCAAATGGTAAATACTAGTAGTGAGGGTATCAGTTTTGATAACAGGGAGACTTTAAACTCATATCATAAAGTTAACATGTAGTGGAATTTATCAAAAATAAATATCTCAAAAGAAAAAATAGGATCACAAAAACAGAAGGAAATAATTAACATGACATAACCCACAATATATATAATGAGATTCTATATATTATCATTTAAAAGCAAGGCACTATGTTTCCCAAGGTGTGAAAATTGTATACATAAATTTTAAATTACACACCAAAAGAGTAATATCCCAACAGTAAATCTAGGGTACATATAGTTAAAGTTCAAAAACAGAACAATCAGTATCTCATTGAGCTCTATATTCTAGGAATCAGTCATATATTCATTTCCCTTTCCTAAGTTATGAGACATAAAGTCAACATGCACACCAAGGTTCCCATGTGGGGTGTGAGTATAACTCAGTAGGCCACCACCAATGGTGTCCCTAGACATTATTTTCATGCATACAGGTTCATTCAAGGGTAAACATGTGATAACAAAGAAAAAACAAATTATTCTCCACTCCAAGATCAATAAGCCACATGTGAGTATACTACCTGCCTCATCCAATGTCATAATGTGATGATATACCTATAGTATGAACATAACCCATGGGAAATAAAACTATCACCCGTAAACACATAACCATGTGTAAAAATCATAACTACACCCATAAAATTATAATGAATGATACATCACTAACTCATTTAATGAACGATACATCACCATATCATAATGACTATCTCACCCCCAAGTGGATATTACAATCACCTCATAAAAACCATGTACAATATCTACGATGTATTCCTCCATTAATCTAATGATCAAAATCATCACCCTAAGACAAAGATCTAGGGAGGGTCCCACCAGAAAACTAATGGTCATCACCAGCCTCCCCCGTGTACACACAATCTAATAGCCTCAACCCCAATAGTGTGTGACAACACCAACACCCCATGACCATGAACTTAGAGAACCTCCATATCCCCATCATTAGTGAAAAATATATTAATCACATTCCTTAGAATCATATAACATCACCATCTAGTGATAAGAATTAGAACAATCATATGTAATCACTTACTCAACTCTCTAACCAATTCCTCAGACCATCGACCACCATACCACATGTCCTCATTGTAGATTAACCCATAACCACATCAAATCATACTACATTTACCCTAGGATACTAATAGGCCATTTTCATGGGTATGGAAAATAAAAATTTGGAATCCCCTATGAATATCTTGAGAGTTTGAAATTGTTTTTCCTCAAGGAGCCTCACAAACACTAATTTAGATTCTTTACTTATTTTTATTTTTCAAAGTTTTATAAATTATAATAAAATAAAATGAAAGGGTTGATAAGTGTGTGTTTTATGGAATTCAGTTTATAAAGTAGATATGTATATATAAATATAGTTAGAATGAGTTAGGGTGAAAGGATATACTCCTTGGAGAATTATCCTGACCGAACCTTCATTATACCTTTTAATGTCTCTAATACACTCAATGATCAAAATCCACCATGTGTGTGGTTATACTCATCCAAAATTTATGTGAATATATAGTGTACTCAATGATCTCCAAGGACAATTCATTTCTGCCTCCTCCATGGTTAGTAGGCTATATGCCTCCTTAATCAAGATAACCCCTTAACCTACTATCCTAGTATGAAATCACACCCATTAATCACTAAACCACTATAGATACATCATATACCATGATTCAAAAGTGAAGGGCTATAGAATAGTTTATTAGAATAAGCTATACCTAAAAAAACTACAGTGAAAACATTATCACCAATACCCAACACTAATTATCCTCAGAAAAACTCTATGTAAATAAGGAACAATTAAAATTTGAATGAGTAGGAACTTGGTTCAACATTGGATTATTACATTAGGATATCCCTTGAGTTATCTCTTCACCACCATGGGGATAGAATCTCACAATTACAAAATGTAAAAATAGGGGGATGAGGGGAGATAAATGAACACACAAAAATTAGAACTACTATTATATTAAAAACAAAAAAAATAATTATAGAAAAATAATAATATAATACCTATAGAGAACCTCCCACATATTGGAGTTACCCTTATATTTATACAACACTCCCATGAAATCCATCGCAAAAAATTTACTACACCAAATCACCTATATATGGATAGATTGAGGAGTGAGATTCCTCTAGGTGAGCATATTATCTTAATTGAGTTGAAACCATGGGCTCATCATTTTTTCCCAATTTTTTCATGAAACAATAATGAACTATTATCTTTGTCCCTTTATTCCTTGAATAATCTATTTGTGTAATAGATATGTTCTACACAATCGTATTTATTTTAGATTAATCCATATAAAGCTGATAAAAATTCCTCCAAGTATAAAATATTACTTGAAATTCCATATCTTGGATTCAAAAAGGTAATTTTTTTACATTACCTCCATAATTTATTAAGTTCCAATAATTTATATCAAAAAATATTACATATTAACAAGTATCTTACATTTGAGATTAAAAAATATTACACATATTAGGGAACTCAATTCTTCTTCTACTAGTAAAGACAAATATCATATGTTTTAGTGAAACCATGGGAAATATTACTTAAAGGAGTAAAATCTATCTAGAAGTAAATTTAAAACCTTGACATATCACTACATTAGTATAGTAACTCTTATATATCAACAAATAACTCTTACACATAGGCAATGAACCTTTATGTATCAATTTTTTCATCCACATGGAAAATAAATTTACCCTTAAATATCACTTAGACTATGGGTAACCTTTACTTACCATATATTCAACTCTTATTTATCCTTAAATAATCCTTATGTATGGGTAGAAAAACCTTACATATCACATATTAGTTCTAATATTCACTACCTATGACAAAGTCATTTCCCTTATGTAAGGGGAAAATCTCTTACACATGTTCTAGGAGTTCTTACACATGCCTATACTTTGGAAATTCTACCTAATTTCTCCAAATTACTTCTAAAAACCAAATAAAATGAAATTAAACTTTTATTATGAAATTATTAGGGATTAAATCATTTAATTATAGATAAAAAAATAATTAATTTTAATGTTATGTCATTACCCCACACTTAAAGATTTCTCTTCTATGAAATTTCAATGAGTTCAAGGAAAAATATCATCCTTCTCAAATTAGATACTAAAAAAAAACTCAAAATTATTCAATTTTGAAATCATTATGATCCATATATAATTCGAGATCACTACTGACATTATATCACTTGGGTTTTGGGATTTTTAATTCTATAAAAACCACTACATGACTTACCTTACATGAAATATTTTCCCACTTCACTCTAAGAACAATTTAAATGGAGTTATGATCATTACTAGAGTACATGTGATCTACCATATGATTTCCAAGATTCTAAATTAGCTACTAAAAGATAAAAGTGTACTGATCAAGAAGACTTTTAATAGGTTTTTATAAGGTTCAAGGGCTGGTAGGATTTGTATGTGAGTATTTTTGAGGTAGAATGAGGAGTTTTTAATCTATAAAGTACATTAAATGTTATAGTTCAACCAATGTCAACCAATGAATGCATCTTTCACATTTACTCACAAAATATATCACTCATAGCACTATTTTCCTTTCTTCTTTTCATGAGTCACAATAGTGAAATATATAATAGTGAGTAAATCTCCCCCTATATACATTTTTATTTAAAAAATTATCTATTTTATATTTTTTATATACATTTTTTCTTGTATATAATGAGAAAAATAAGTATTATAATGAAAAATTTTATCCTGGGACCACACTACGCATAACATAAGTAAGGTAACCTCTTTATCAACCTACAAATAATGAAATTTCTTCCTAGTATCACCATGATCACACCCTCTCCCACACGCTTAGATAAAAGTATAAAACAAAATATACAAAATATATGAGTAGAAAAGGATTAAAATAAATTTTAATGTAACTTAACTAATAGGTAGTTTACAGATTCTAAGTAATATAGGGGTTCAAATGTTAAGGTTTTCATAAAAGTGGATTTTAAAGTATTTTTTTAATTTAACAATGGCCTCTATCATGTATAAAACACTTGAATCATATAGATTAAAAAAGAATCAATTCAAGTTTTAGTTTCACTACATGACATGAGTCTTCTAAGAAATTTATTAAAAGAATAAATATGAAAAATTAAGATAATAAAATCTCTTGGTTTGGGATTAAAAATAATTCAACTATAAATTAATAGTTTATAATATTATTTCAAGCTTACTAACAAAGGTTTAATTCCATGAAACCTTCAAAAAAAATACAACTTAGTAATTATTTAAAGTTAAAAAATTCAAAATTAATTAAAACCTAAAAACTATAAAATAATTTTCACTAGTAAGAACAATATTAGAGTTCAAATTTTATATTTAAAAACACACCAAAAAAATAAAAAAAAAATCAAGATGATTCCTATATAAATAGGCTAAGACCTCCCCCCATTATCTAATATTACACTTCACTTCATCTCGAATAGATTCAAAATAATGGGTCAATATAGACTAAAGATAAAGATATACACAACTTGTGGTTATTATGGATGAATAAAATTCAATAAATCTTGGTTTTTTCTAAATAATATTCCCTTTATGAATCTTCAAAGAAAAAAACTGACATTCAAGATTTATTAGAAGCACCAAGAAAAGAAAAAATAAAAAGAAAAGGGAAGAGACACCTAGTTTAAAACAAAAGTGGGAACTAGGTTTTTTACTTCCCCTAGTTGGGATATTCTAGATACTATCCCTTAATCAATGAGGGATTTTTTCTATGTCACAGGAACCCCCACATTTCCTTGACTGTATTTCTATTCAATTTTCACTGGTTATGGAAAACCCCATGGTTAATGTGTTTTGAATCCACCCCTTTAGAAATTAGGTATAACTTTCATGGATAAGGTGGGAAAATGTACGTGTTATCTTATTATTATTCTATTTCTAATTCTATTTCCACTTCCTCTATTTCTTGTTCAAAGAATACTATATCAAAATATTCATCCATGGGGAAGTTAGTTAGCATTTTATATTGAATAAATTAAAAAAAATGCATTTAATTCAAAATACCCCCCTTAAATTAATGATATTAAATATTTGTGTCTTCAAGAAGGGCCACTATGTGTTTTAATTAATTTAGTACCTTCAACAAATATTCAATACATTTGGCGCCATTCATGTGTTATTCTATAGGTATATCTTTTTTTTCATCCTTAATATATAGGGAAATTCATTGATGAGTTGAATATGAAAATTCAAAATAATGGGAGTTTGTGATGAATTCATTCTAAATGAAATTAAATAGGAATGAGTTTAATTTTGGAATATATTCCCATATTAGATTGATTTAAATCACCCATTCTTTTCTCAGTGCCTTCTAGATGTCTGATGTCATGGATAGAGGTAGGTAGTGGTAATTGTATCAGACTTTAGAGGTGTATTATGCTTTTTTGGTATTTATTTAAGTGTTTTAGAGTTATGATTTATTGGATGTGGACTTAGGTAGATTATAGGTTGTTTTGGAGGGTTTTATAATCCTTTAATAGCGATCATAATTTTAAAATGATTTGGGGGAATCATACAGATTTTCTAGGTAACAATGCAACCTTTTGGAGTTGAGGAGTTGGTGAAACATGGTTGGTGCCTGATTATACCTAACCATGAAACATTCCCCAGGTAACTTTCTGACTTAGAAAATAATACAGATAATTTTTGGAATATGATTTACCAAAATGTGTGAGTAAATCATATAGGTTCCCTAAATATGAAGTGATCCTCATAGGTTGGCACACCGTTTGGTGAATTGTGCAACTGAACTGTGTGAAAAATATTGATTAATATAAAAATTCTTATTTTGACTTGAAAACTCCTCCAAACCCATAATTATTCATACCACACCTAGGTATATTGAACCAAGTGATACCAGTGGTCATTGGTGGTGAATTAATTCCCTCTATAGATAAATACCATTGGATCTAAAGATATCAGTCCTAGGGATTTAAAGGTAAGTGATCATTTTTCATTTTTTATTCTTGTTCATGCTTGATATACTTTATTATCCTTGTAAAATAGCCTAGATATAAATCATCATGGATGGATCTAGGAATTTTGATATTATCTAATGCGGATCCTTAAAGATTTTTTGAGGAAAAGGATTGTGGAATGCCGAGTTTTCCTTGATCATTCTCAATTTCATCTAGACCTATTTGTTAAGTTGGATATCATTGGGGATCATTAGTGTGTGATCATGATTCAGGTGGTGAAAATTGATGTTGGGATTCTATATTATTTTGTTAGGAAGTTTCTTACTATGTTATGAAAATGATATAAAACTATATTATATGAAATTCTTGTGCATGTGTATAGCTCAAGACTTTCCTTGTTATGGTTTGTGCTTGTATATATGTGTATGGACTATGGACTCCTACTATCTGGTATCAAAGTGATATGTGTATCCTTCAAGTCTTGTCTAATAACTTTGGGTGGGATCATGTATAATGTGATGTATGAGAGTTATGGTGAGGTATTGAATGAAATATAGTAGGGAATGATGGCCTTAAGGACCGAACTAAGATCGATAATGAGGTATGATGGCCTTGTGGACTGACCTAATATAATTGATGGGGCATGATGGCCTAATAGACTGAATTTAGGCATGATGTCCATACAACCTATTTTAAGACTTTCATTGATATAATGTATTGTTATAATATTCATGGAAACCAAACATAACTTTTCCTTAGGTGTAGAGATAAAATAAGTAGGGTTCGGGTTTGTGGTATCCTAGTTATAGCATAATGATCTGAGATGTGATTGTTTACTTGTGTATTTATTTTCCAATCATTGGATACACTTATATAAATGTTTTTATTATACTAATGATTCATTGTTTGTGTTTTAATAGGTTTATACTCACACCCTGCATGGGAATCTTGGTATACATGCACACATTATGGTCAAGGATCTAAACAAGGGTAAGGGACCTATATTGGGAAGCTGAGTTGGAGGAGCAAGGAATATGGGTGGAGTTATAGTGGACTTAGGGTTTCTTGTTATGGAATCTCTTTTTTTATCTTTTATATTTTTTTTCTTTGGAACTTGACATATAGTTTGTTGGTTGTTGGTTTCCTTGTATAACATATTAATATTACATTATTTATTTCATTTAAGTCTATTATATGATTTTTTTTATTTTATTACTGCTTCCCTGAGAATATGTGTTGGTTGGATATCTGCATTGATGGAATAGTCTCCCCATGTTCCGATTTAGGACCTCACCACTAGTCAATAATATATTACATATGTGGAGGCATGCATGGTGTGATATAACACTTCAGAATAGACCTAATGATTTAGGTAAGGATAATAAAAAACTACATCAGAGCCTAATTTTTCTAGGGACATGGTTTTTGAATTTGGTAGAAAAGAGATAGGATAGTTTGGGCTCAGGTAAGGGAGTTACACATGTGCCTGTATAGCTCATGTGTAATGGATCTCCAAGTTACCAAAGAAAGTGTTATTGGTATTATTAATTATGGAATTGTAGTTTTGTGTTGATATTGAGTATTTTTATATAGTTATAGTTTGTATTATTTGGGTGATTTCATGCATCGTGAGTAGTCACACTAGTTCACATGTTATACACCTATTTTTTTTTATAATTTATAGAGTTTTAATCAATTAGGTGCCATTTATAATCTATTTTTTTGTGCCTATTAGATGTATTATTTCTAAAATTTAATTATTTTAGCCTAACCATACAATATTTTATTATATGTTCATGTATACGAATAGAATTTAGGTACTAGAGACCTAGGATTAGGCTTTGGTCAATGTAAGGTGTTATGCATTATAGTTGTAGGTAAACTCTTAGGATTATTCTCTATAAAGTAGTTCTTATATGTGTGCCTATTAAATTATTTGGTAGTATTTTTATTTAAGATGTTAAAGGGTTTTCTATTTGTTCACTTTGGAATTTTAGACAATCCATCCTCTCCAACATCTTATGTAAAAACCTAGGGAAGTGGGTAAGGATGCTCGTGTAGTCGCTCTAGTAATCTAGGCAGTGGAACTGCTTCCAGCTGGAGTTTTTAGGCTAGTACTTGTTCATGGTTGAAGAGCCCACCGAGGTTGGCTGACTATGGTTGATTTTTCTTGATATTTCTAGTTAAAGAATCCCCCAACATTCCAAATCACTAGAGGACCCTAAGATTATAAGGGATGAATTAAGATCATTGTGGGGGATTTATATTTGGTAGATACTTCTAAAGAGAAATGAGTAAAGTTGGATTTATTTATACTATAGGGGTCTACTGGGAGATGGTGGAGTATGATGAAATAGAATGGGAGGTATGAGGTTATGACTTGGAACTACTTTATGATGGATTTTTTAGGCTATTATTGTTGATTTTTTGATCAATAGAGGTGAGATTGATGGTTTTTTAAAATTGGTCTATGATCAATCTGTCACCAAATTTAGGTCAGAGAAGAGGATATATTGAAGATGGAATTTTGGAGCATATATGAGTTATATGAGCACCTAATGATGATATTTGGGTTGATGAATTATATAATAGTGTTCATGGACCTCATGAACAAAATTTTCACCCACTTTTGGATTTGTTCATCCTGGTGTTTTTTGAAGAAATATTGGTATATTTAAAGACCTCAGAATTACATTCTAGGTACTTGGAAATCATATTGAGTACCCTTTGAGAACATTGAATTTATATCAAGATTTATACATGTCACTTTTAGATCTAAGATTTACACTTTCTCGGCCATGTTATTTTTGAGACATATATTTTTATTGATCTGGAGAAGGTGAAGGCAGTTACATCATGGGAATTACCCATGAACATGTTTGAGGTTCAGAGTTTCCTTGGATTAGCTGGATACTATAGGTGGTTAATTTAGGAATTATTCCATTTGGCAGAACCCATGACCAACCTTACTATGAAGGGGGTATAGTTCGAGTGGATAAACCTATAGTGGAATCCTTATTAGATATTGAGAGAAGTTTTACATATGATCTAATTATGATTCTACCAGAACCTTATATTTGTTATATTGTGTGTTGTGATGCCTCTAGAGTTTTTTGGGGAATGTATTGATGTATAATGGATGGTTAGTTTCTTATGGGTCCCACCAACTATGAATCCACAAGAGAAACTACCCTACTAACAACCTATAGTTACGTACAATGGTTCATTCCATAAAATTCTATTGTCATTATCTCTTCAGTGAGAGATTTTTTTATCTATACATACCAAAAGATTTCAAGATATATTTTCTCCCAGCGAGACCTAAATAATAAATAAAGACATTGAATCGAGTATCTGTAGACATTTGATTTCAAGATGGTGTACACCCTTGGAAAAACTAATTTTTTAGATGTTCTTAATAGGAAGATGCATAAGTTAGGATCTCAAACATCAAAAGAAGAGTGGAAGTTGATGATTCTATGTATGAATTGGTACGTGAGAGTATCTGATGAGAAAGAGGTGATATCTTGTATAACCTCAGTCATTACTTTTTCTTTGGTTGATCGATTCAAGGCTAGTTAGAAGGCTAATCCATATGGTCTAGTGATGTTTGAGAGGTTAATAGGAGAAGTAATTATTCCAAGATGGTCCTTAGATAAGAATTATGTTCTTAATATCCATGGTAGTTCCAACTTCTATGAGAGAGGAATTGATGAGGGACTCACACACCTAAAAATGGGGTAGTTAATCCAGGATCAACTAACATGTATCATAATATTAAACATCGTTTTTTGTATTCAGGAATAAATAAGGACATAATAGGGTTCGTTACTTAAAGATAAATATAGGAAATCAATGACCAGATGGTTTAATTATTTCTATTCCTGTAATTGTATGGAAGTGGGATGAGGTTTCAATTAACATTGTCAAGAGGTTTCCCAGAACCTTAAGAGACTGGGATTTAGTGTGGGTTGTAATTTATTGGCTTGAAAAAGTTTCACATTTCTATCTCATTCAGAAATATAAAATATGGATGAGTTGGGTAGGTTATACATTCAGAATATAGTGTAGTTTCATGGTGTTACTATGAGTACCATGTTAGATTGAGACTCTCTATTTACATAATGGTTTTTGGGAATGGATTCAGAATGTGATGGGGTTATAACTGAAGCTAAGTATGATATATCACTCTCAAGTGTACAAATAGTCCAAGATAATGATCAAGATTGTAAAGGATACACTGAGGGAGTGTGTACTAGACCTTGGTGGAGCATTGGATGACCATTTGGTTTTGGAATAGTTTTCATATAAAAACTTTTTTTAGTCTTTAATTCATATGGATACATTTTAAGATATTTATAGTTGAATTTGTGTTTATTCTTTATGTTTTCATAAAACTAGTGGGTCAATAGTTATTGGTCTGAGTTTAGTACAGGAAACCTTTGAGTGGGTTTAGTTAATCAGGAAGCGGTTGGTTTCTGCTTAAATCAGGAAATTTTTTTATGCATTCCAAAAAAATGTTGCCCTTATATTTCAACATGGGTGACTGAGTATTATTGTGATTAACACCTTGGATAGGGAACCAATTATTGTGGAAATATGGGAGATTGGAATTTTGGTTTGTATTGATATATGATATAGTTAAATGAATCATGATGGTGGATTACAAATTTGATCTTCCTCCACTACATAGAGGTATGAATGATGTTTTCTATGCGTATCAATTTAGAAAATATGATCCAGATTTTTCATATGTGATTGATAGTAAAGATATTGAGTTGGAGGTGGGTGATTTTTTTGAGGAACATCTAATATATATTATTGATCAAATAAAAAAAGTACTACAAGGGAATAAAATTCATATATATTGAGTTTTATGGTAGCATAGATGCATTCATGAAGAAAATTGGGAACATGAATAAGATGTATAGGCTCAGTGACCTAAGTTGTTTGAGTAGGACCTTCAGAGACACTCCTTGAGGATGATAATTCCTTTGAGGGTGATATTTTAATGGAATCAGAATTTCTTGGTGTGTTATGAATTATTTTAATCCTTTATTTAATTGTTTTTGAGTTATGATTTTTTTGGGTGAGGTATCAGGTATTTTTGGGCAGTTTTAGAGGGGTTTGCAAGACTTTAAGGGAGAGCGCAATTTGGGAATAGTTTTTGGAAACCATGCATATTTCCTATGTAACTATGAAATTTATTGGAGAGGAGAAGAGGGTGTCACATAGTTGGATAATAGTTAGAGAAAACCATATGATGTTCCCTTGGTAACCAAGAAACTCAAAAAAATCAAAATCATGGTTGGCACATTGTTTACCAAACTGTGTGGCCAAACCATATGGTTCCCAAAAGAGGCAGTAATCCTTACATGGTTAACAGACAGTTTGGTAAATTATGCCACCAAACTATGCACATTGTTTTTATTAATCCAAGAATTATTATTTTAACCCTAAAAATCCCCAAAAACTTTCACTCTTCCACCTACACCTAGGTCTCTTGAACCTAGGGAATCCATGGCCATTCTTGGATAATACCTTCCCTTTGGAGAGTAATTCCTTTCGATATGGTGGTATCGGTCCTTGGGATTTTAGGGTAAGTGATTATTTTTTCTTTATTCTTATTATTCTTTATAGATCTTATATATTCATATTGATAAATACCCTAGATCCAAACTTTCATAGATATATATTGGAATTCCAGCATGATCTAATGTGGTTCCTTCTATATTTGTTAAGGAAAAGGAATGTGGAAAGTCAAGTTTGACTTGTTTTATATTATATGCATCTAGATCTATTTGTTATGTTGGATATCATTTGGGATCATTAGTGCATGAGATTGATTTAGATGGAAAACCATGATGTTGGGATTCAATACACTTAGGGTAGGAAGTTCCTTACCATGTTATAAAAATTGTATAAAATTGTATGATATGATAGGATTGTGCATGTGTATATCTCAAGACTTACTTTTCTATGGATTGTGTTTATATATAACTATGTATGGCCCATAAAATCCTTCCATATGGTATCAAAGTGATAGGTTGAACCTTTATGTATTAGTTAATATCATAGAGGGGGGAGAATGTGTGATGTGACACATGATGATTATATAATGGTCTTGAATGACCAATTAAAGGGTGTATTAACCTTATAAACTGATCTAAGACTGGAAGTGGGGTATGATGGCCTTGTGATATAACCTAAGATATTTAGTGGGGCATGATGGAATTATGGCATGACCTGAGGCATGATGGCCTTATGTCTTTTTCTGAGATTTATGTTGGTTTGGTTTATTTTTCTAAGAATCATGGAAACCAAACATAACTTCTCCTATTACATGGAACTAAAACAGGTAGGACTAGTGTTTTTGGAAGCCTGGTTATCAAATGATGACCTAACATATGTTTTTTTACTTATAGATTTATTTTACTATCATTGTATAAATTTTTATATAAATAATGTAATTATTGTAATGATGCATTGTTGGTGTCCTACTATGTTTATACTCAAACTTTTCATAGACATCTCAGCACACATGTAGACTTTATAAATAGAGTTGTAGTCAAGTGAAAGGACCCTATATTGGGTGTCTAAGATGTAGGATCATGGAAGATGGGTGGAGTTATGGTGGAATTAAATTTGATTATTATGGTTTATATTTTTATCTCCCATATTTTTTTGGTTTGGTACATGAATTATAGTTGGTTAGTTTTTGGTTATCCTGTATGACATTGATACTACATGGGTTATGATATTTTATTTTTTTATATGGATTTCTTATTTTATTATTTCTTCCTCAAGAATATGTTTTAGTTGGATATTTATACCAATGGAATTGTATCCTCATTTTCTAATTTAGTACCTCACTTCTATTCTACAACCTCTATTGTATGGAGAGGTAAGCATGAGGTTACATGACACTTTGGCCCATACCCAATGACTCTGGTTGAGGGATTACAATTTCGATGATATTCCATCCTTTCTTTAAATTATACCACTTCAAAAACTTCCTATTCTTATTTATCCACCAAAAGTTAAAATAGTTCAAATTATTAATTTCATAATATAAGATAGTCACTTTATGTTTCATCTTATAAATAATCATTCTAGAATACATATTGTGATTGTTGATGTCACACAATGAAATCAGCCAATATATACTCTTTAGTAATATTCTTTGGTAGGGGTAGTGAGAGGTCAAGTAGTAGATCCTCTAATAATTATTTATCAGCCTCCTAAGGATACCCAAGATGTAAAGGTAGTGGGGATAATTCTTCTACCACTTTATTATATACTAATAGATATAACTATGGTTTATTGTGTGCTTTGAATATGATAGTTAGTTGTGTCAATTGAATCTCTACCATAACCTCATTTAAATTTTCTTTTTACTGAGAAATTCCTTCATCACAAATTTCTTCTTACTACACGTGAGAGTAATTGTTACATGCATAGTATGGATTTACTTTAAAATTAATCATTGAAAGAGGAAATAAAGTTAAATTAAATCAAGAAAAAAGGTAAAAAAATTACATTGGGATATATAAAGTGAGTGGATCAGTGAGTGTTAGAGTTATTTCCCTAAGAAAGACCCCAAATTTTCTATGGAGTTTTTTATGGGGCTGTAAAATAGAAATTAGAAATCCCATATGAATAGTTCAGGCACTAACACTGGTTTTTCCTTGATAAGATTCAAAAAAAATCACTGTGATTCTTTATTTATTTATATTTATTAGAGTTTTATGAATTATAATAAAAGAAAATTAATGGTGATGGCAATGTGTGTTTGTGATGGAATATAGTTCAAAGTTTTAATATATAGATATAAATAAAAACATAATGAGTTATGGTAAATGTGATACTCCAATGAGAATTCACCAAATTTAACCTTTTTTATCCATTTACAAGCCTCTCACTTACTCAATAATAACAATACATTATATGTTTGGATATAATCCTATACACTTTATATAAATATACAATGTACCCAATAAATTCTAAGAACACTGCGCATATACCTCCTCCATTGTTAGTTGGATAGAGTGTTCCTCAATCAAGACCACCCCCTAACCTACCTTCCCGATATGAAAGTTTAACCATTAAAAACTACACCAACATAGATCTATCACATTTCATGATGATAAACTGAATGGAGGGAGAATAAAATAAAAAATAAGCTCATCCTAAAGCAATCATAGTGCATACATTGTCCCCAACCCCACCACTATTCATCCTTAGAATAAATCTCAATAAAGAAGAAAAATTTAAATTCTTAATGATATATGAATATAGTTCATAACTGGATTCTTACCCTATGTTATAAATATGTTAATTTATTCACTATCATGAAGATATAATATCATAGTCACACAATAGAAAGAGTGGGGGATGGGGGAAGATTCAGGAACATATAAGAATTAAATCCAATATTAAAATAAAAATTAGCTAAAATATTATAGAATATTCATAATTTACTACCCAATAGGGAACCTCACTCATAGTGGGGTTCCCATTTTATTTATACATTCCCATTCCTATTAATTCATTTCAAATTAATATGCCCATAAAAATTATTTCTAATAATAATCTACCCCAGAATTCCTCCACATGGATCACCTGAGGGGTAAGATTCCTCTAGTTGAGCATATTACCACGATCAAGCTCTAACTGTGGGTTCATCATGTTGTTTTACTGACTTTTCCCTACAATTATAATGAAATATTATATTTTTTCTCTCAATATTTGTATTATATCCACATATAATAGTGATGATCCCCATGACTATAGTTATTTGATATTCCTATATAAGAAGTTAAGAAAAATTATCCAGAGTGTGAAATATTATATGAAATTAAATTGTTTCATTTAGAAAAAGGTAAAAACCATATGAAAGTTCCAAAATTTATAAAATATCAATAAGAAATATCTAAAAAATATTACATATAACCAAATAACATATGATTGGGCATAAAAAATACCATGCATCTTAGGGAAAACTATTTTCCTTTTAGAAAAAAAGGAAAATATAATACATTTTAGTGAAGTTGATGGAACTCTTATATATCTGAGGTAAATCTCTCTAGTAGAAAATTTAGAACCTTAATGTATTAGTTAATTCATATAGTAACACTAAAATATTTGAAAATAAATCTTATATATGGGCGGGGGACCCTTATATATCATGTGTTTCATCCTTATGACAAAGGAATTCACCCTTAGGTATTACTTGGGCTATAGGGTAGCCTTTATATATCATAGATTCAACTCTTACATATCCATAAATAACCCATATGTATGGGTAGGAAAAACTTACGTATCATAGTAGATCTCAACTCTTTACTTACAATGGAAAATGAATTTTCCTTACATATAGGGAAAATATCTTATATATGTGTTGGGAAATCTTACACATGCCTATAATTTTATAATTTCACCCAATTTATCTTTAGGTACAAAAATATTAAGTTTCATATAACCAATAAATAAGGTTTTCCACTTAACCTAGAAAATAACACAAAACCATTTAAAGTTTATGATCATGTATAGTGAATTTAATGCATAAACTAAATCAATAAAATCAAAATTTAAGGGAATATTTACAATAATGTCTAAAATAACGCTAAAAAATAAATACAATATAATTTTTATTTTATTATGAAATTAACGTGCATTAAATAATTTGAATTATATAAAAAATAATATATTTTCATATTCTGTCATTCCCCTTCACTTAAACATTTCTCTCCTGATAAATTTCAAAGATTTAAAGAAAGAATATAATCCTTAACATCTAAGATACTCAAAATTGAAAATAATAAAATCTCTAAGTCATTTATTTTTGAAATTATCATGCTTCCTCTATAAGTCTATCTCACTTACAACTTTATCTCACTTTGGTTTTTTTTCTTTCTAATTCTATCTAATCCACTAAATGACTTCCCTTACATGTAATATTTTCCCTCTACACTCTAGAAACACTTTAAATAGAGTTATGATCATTCCTAGAGTACATGTAATCTACTTTATGCTTAAAAATATTTAAAAGTCTCTACTAACAATGATAAGTGTAATACTCAAGATGATAATCAACATTTTTTTTGAGGTTCAAGGGCGGGTAGGTTTTAGATGTGAAAATTGTTGCGGTAGAATGATAATTTTTTACTCTATAAAGTATATTTCATGTTACTATTCATATAGTGTTAAATAATGAATGCAAATCACTCATCTCCTTACAAAAGATATCAATTCCAACACATTATTCCCTTATCCTCTCCATGGGTCAATAATGTGTAGTGTATAATAATGAGTAAATTATCCCCTATATACATTTTTCATGTATATAATTTTTTTACTTTTATATTTTATTTTATATACATTTTTTATTGGTGGTAAAGAGGGAGATAAGAATTATAAATATAGGCTATTTTTCATTGGACCATCAAATAGAAATTAGAAATCCCCTATAAACTGCTCAGCATCTCACATAGGTTTTTCCTTATGGAGTATTTTAAAAACTCACTATAGTTCCTCACTTATTTATATTTTTTATAGTTTTTTAAATTTTAATCGAAGGAATTTAAAGGGAACAAAAATGTTTTTGTGATGGAATATTTTTTAGAAACTAAATATACAAATGTAAATAAAGATAGAATGATTTAGGGTTTAAGAAGATAATCCCAAAGTAATTCAACAAATTAAACTTTCATTATCCTATTTCAAATATGTCATCTAATCAATGATCACACCTCATAATGTGTGTGGTCATCCTTCTATTTCCTTTATGAGAATATATAGTGAACTCAAAAATTTAAAAACACACTGAACATCCTCCTCATCCATGGTTATTGTTCTAGAGGGATACTCAATCAAAATAACCCCCTAACATGAATTTTTGTTATGAAATCACACCCATTCAATACTCAACTACCATGGATCAATAATATGAAATAATGATCAGGTGAAGGGAGGGAGAATAGTAAAAAATAAGAAACTCAACAAAAAACAACCACAGTTAGGACACTATCTTCAATCCCCACCACTGATCATCCTCATAAGAACTATGAGTAAATAATAAATAATTAAAATATAAACGAGAAGAGACTTCAGTTCATCAATAAATTCATCACCCAGGAGATCCCTCAAGTTATTTTTTCACCATCATGAAGATAAAAAATCACTATCATAGTATTAAAAAAGATGTGGATGAGGGAAGATTCATGAATAAATATAAATTTAAAATACTATTATATTTAAAAGTAATAAAAGAATCATAAAAAATCCTAATCAACTCCCCTATGTGGAATATCTTTCACACTGGGTACCCCTTCTATTTATACATTCCCAACCCTTTATTACATTATAAATCAAAAAACTTATGAAAATAAAGTCCAAAATGATCCAGCCTTAAATCACATCTATGTGGATTGACCATGGGGTGAGATTCTTCCGGATGAGCTTCTTCTCCCAATCAAGCTCGAACTGTGAGTTCATCATTTCTTTTTACTAATTTGTCCAGGAAATGAGAATGAAATATTCTCTTTATCTCATTTTACATTGAATGAGAACCATGTGTAATGAAAATGATCTCCATGATCACAGTTCTTTGATATTTATCCATATAAATTTTTAAAAAATCAATTCAAATAAAAAATCATATTTGACATTCCAAAGCTTGATTTCACAATGGAAAAATCCTTACTCAAATCTAATAGTTTCTTACATTTCAATAATTTAAATCTAAAAAATCTTATGTATTACCAAATATCTTATGTTTATGGATAAAAAATCATACACATTTTTTGGAAATTAATTCTCCTTATATATCCAAAGGAAAATATCATACATTTCAATGCTACCATGGGAAATATTATGCATCAAAGGTAAATATCTATAGAGGAAAAGGTAGAACCTTTACATATTTATTAATCCATAGAGTAACTCTTACACTTCAATAAATAACTCTCATGTATGACCAATAACCCATATATACCAGCTGTTTTATCCCTAAATTAAAGGAATTTTTCTTTATATGTTACTTATTCTATGAGGCAACCTTTACATATTATAACTTAAACTCTTACATATCCCCAAATAACCCTTAAATATGGGAAGGATACCCTTACGTATTATAGAGGATCTCAACTATTCACTTATAAAATAAAAAACATTTACATTATTTATGGGGAAAATATCTTACACATGTGTTGAGAACTATTAAACATACCCATACTTTTCCAATTCCACACATTTGATACATAGTGAAAGAACTATTGCATATCATTTAATCCATATATATGGGTTTTAAATAAAACTAGAAAATAATAAAATCCTTTTAAAATATATGTACATTTATGATTAATTTAATGCAATAATTAAACCTATAAATCACCATTTAAGTCCATATTTGTAATAAGATCCAAAATACTAATAAAAACTAAATAAAATGTAATTTTTACTTATTTTAAAATTTTTGAGTATTAAACCATTGAATTATATATAAAAAATAATTAATTTTTAGGTTATATCATTATCCTACACCTAATCATTTATCAATTGGAAAATTTAAGAGATGTTAAGAAAAAATACCATCCTTCCCAGCTCATATACTCAAACAAAAAAAATAAGAAAATCACTAATTCATTTATTTTTCAAATTATCATGAATCCTCTCTAAATATAGATCACTGAAAACTTTATCTCACTCAGGTTATGGGATTTCCAATTCTATCCAATTCATTTTATGACTTACCATACTTGAAATATTTTACCTCTTCACTCTAGTAACACTTTGAATGGAGTTATTCCCATTATAAAAGTATATGTGATCTATCATATTATTTACTAGATTATAAATTATCTACTAGCAGAGACAATTTTACTACTCAATAGAAATTTAAATTTTTTTTCTATGGTTCAAGGGATAGTAGGTTTTATATGTAAAAATTATTTAGGTAGAATGAGAATATTTTAAACTCTAAAGTTCATTACATGATAAAATTTAGCTAGTGTTAAATATTGAATACTGATAACTCATTTCCTTATAAAAGATATCACTCTTAGGAACTTGTTCCCTGGTTCTTTTTCATGGATCACAATCTTTAATATTATAATAACTAGTAAATCATCCCATATATGTATTTTTTATTTATAATTTTTTACTTTATTTTTTTTCATAGAAACTTTTTCTTAGTGATAAAGAAGAAAATAATAATTATAAATACATATTTAATATTGTGGCAACATTTTCCATAATAAAATAAAGGGAACCTATCACTAAACTAAAAAATAATGAACTTACTCTCTAGGATCACCATGAATACACTATCTCCCCCATACTCAGATGAAAATATGACATGAAATTTATAAAAGGATATGGGCATGTAGGGATTGTAATAACTTGTAATATAGCTTACCTAATAGATAGTTTATGGATTATAAGTCTTAAATGGGTTAAAATGTCATAGGGGTTATAAAAATGAATTTTTAGAGGTATTTTTTAATTAAATGACTGCCTCTATCATTTATAATAAACTTGAATAATATAAATTTAAAAAATAATCAAGGAAATTTGTAGTATTGAGACTAAATTGAATTTAAACACCCTAAGAGTGGTGGTGGTGTTAGTGGTGGTGGTGGTTTCTGTGGGGGGTGGGGGTGGGGGGGTCAATCATGTTCATACTAAATTAAAACCTTTCATATTTTAAATCTCTCAATCAAGCTCTAACTGTGAGTTCATCATTTCTTTTTACTAATTTGTCCATGAAATGAGAATGAAATATTCTCTTTATCCCATTTTAAATTGAATGAGAACCATGTTTAATGGAAATGATCTCCATGATCATAGTTATTTGATATTTATCCATATAAATTTTTAAAAAATCAGTTCAAATAAAAATTCATATTTGACATTCCAAAGCTTGATTTCACAATGGGAAAATCCTTACTCAAATCTAATAGTTTCTTACATTTCAATAATTTATATCTAAAAAATCTTATGTATTACCAAATATCTTATGTTTATGGATAAAAAATCATACACATTTTTTGGAAATTGATTCTCCTTATAGATCCAAAGGAAAATATCATACATTTCAATGCTACCATGGGAAATATTATGCATCAACGGTAAATATATATAGAGGAAAATGTAGAACCTTTACATATTTATGAATCCATAGAGTAACTCTTACACTTCAATAAATAATTCTCATGTATGACCTATAACCCATATATACAGGCTCTTTTATCCCTAAATTAAAGTAATTTTTCTTTATATGTTACTTATTCTGTGAGGTAAACTTTACATATTATAACTTAAACTCTTACATATCCCCAAATAACCCTTAAATATGGGAAGGATACACTTATGTATTATAGAGGATCTCAAATCTTCACTTATAAAATAAAAAACATTTACATTATTTATGGGGAAAATATCTTACAAATGTGTTGGGAACTATTAAACATACCCATACATTTCCAATTCCACACATTTGATACTTAGTGAAAAAACTATTGCATATCATTTAAGCCATATATATGGTTTTCAAATAAAACTAGAAAATAATAAAATAATTTTAAAATGTATGTACATTTACGATTAATTTAATGCATGAATTAAACCTATAAATCACCATTTAAGTCCATATTAGTAATAAGATCCAAAAAACTAATAAAAACTAAATACAACGTAATTTCTATTTATTTTAAAATTTTTGAGTATTAAACCATTGAATTATATATAAAAAATAATTAATTTTTAGGTTATATCATTTTCCTACACCTAAACATTTATCTATTGGAAAATTTCAGAGATGTTAAGAAAAAATACCATCCTTCCCATCTCATATACTCAATCCAAAAAAAATAAGAAAATCACTGATTCATTTATTTTTCCAATTATCATGAAGCCTCTATAAATATAGATCACTAAAAACTTTATCTCACTCAGGTTATGGGCTTTCCAATTCTATCTAATTCATTCGATGACTTACCTTACTTGGAATATTTTACCTCTTTACTCTAGTAACACTTTGAATGGAGTTATTACCATTATAAAAGTATATGTGATCTATCATATTATTCACTAGATTATAAATTATCTACTAGTAGAGATAATTTTACTACTCAATAGAAATTTAACAATTTTGTTCTATGGTTCAAGGGATAGTAGGTTTTATATGTAAAAATTATTTAGGTAGAATGAGAATATTTTAAATTCTAATGTTCATTACATGCTACAATTTAGATAGTGTTAAATATTGAATATTGATAACTCGTTTACTTATAAAAGATATCACTCATAGGAACTTGTTCCCTGGTTCTTTTTCATGGATCACAATATTTCAACTTATAATAACTAGTAAATAATCCCATATATCCATTTTTTATTTATAATTTTTTACTTTATTTTTTTTCATAGAAACGTTTTCTTAGAGATAAAGAAGAAAATAAGAATTATAAATACATATTTAATCTTGTGGCCACATTTACCATAATAAAAGAAATGAAACCTATCACTAAAATAAAAAATAATGAACTTACTCTCTAGGATCACCATGAATACACCATCTCCCCCATACTCAGATGAAAATATAACATGAAATGTATAAAAGGATGTGGGAATTTTGGGATTGTAATAAATTGTAAAATAGCTTACCTAATAGATAGTTTATGGATTATAAGTCTTAAATGGGTTAAAATATCATAGGGGTTATAAAAATGGATTTTTGGAAGTATTTTATAATTAAATTACTGCCTATATCATTTATAATAAACTTGAATCATATAAATTTAAATAATAATCAAGGAAAGTTGTATTATTGAGTCTGAATTGAATTCACACACCCTAAGAGTGGTGGTGGTGTTGGTGGTGTCTGGGGGGGGGGGGGGTCAATCATGTTCATACTAAATTAAAACCTTTCATATTTTAAATCTCTCAATCAAGATCTAACTGTGAGTTCATCATTTCTTTTTACTAATTTGTCCATGAAATGAGAATAAAATATTCTTTTTATCCCATTTTACCTTGAATGAGAACCATGTGTAATGGAAATGATCTCCATGATCACGGTTCTTTGATATTTATCCATATAAATTTTTAAAAAATCAATTCAAATAAAAATTCATATTTGACATTCCAAAGCTTGATTTCACAATGGAAAAATCCTTACTAAAATCTAATAGTTTCTTAAGTTTCAATAATTTATATCTAAAAAATCTTATTTATTACCAAATATCTGTTGTTTATGGATAAAAAATCATACACATTTTTTGGAAATTGATTCTCCTTATAGATCTAAAGGAAAATATCATACATTTCAATGCTACCATGGGAAATATTTTGCATCAAAGGTAAATATCTATAGAGGAAAAGGTAGAACCTTTACATATTTATGCATCCATAGAGTAACTCTTACACTTCAATAAATAACTCTCAGTTATGACCAATAAACCATATGTACCGGCTGTTTTATCTCTAAATTTAAGGAATTTTTCTTTATATGTTACTTATTCTGTGAGGTAACCTTTACATATTATAACTTAAACTCTTACATATCCCCAAATAACCCTTAAATATGGGAAGGATACCCTTACGTATTATAGTGTATCTCAACTCTTCACTTATAAAATAAAAAACATTTACATTATTTATGGGGAAAATATCTTACACATGTTTTGGGAACTATTAAACATACCCATACTTTTCCAATTCCACACATCTGATACTTAGTGAAAAAACTATTGCATATCATTTAATCCATATATATAGTTTTCCAATAAAACTAGAAAATAATAAAATCCTTTTAAAATGTATGTACATTTATGATTAATTTAATGCATGAATTAAACCTATAAATCACCATTTAAGTCCATATTTGTAATAAGATCCAAAATAATAATAAAAACAAAATACAATGTAATTTATATTTATTTTAAAATTTTTGAGTATTAAACCATTGAATTATATATAAAAAATAATTAATTTTTAGGTTATATCATTATCCTACACCTAAACATTTATCAATTAGAAAATTTTAGAGATGTTAAGAAAAAACACCATCTTTCCCAGCTCATATACTCAAACAAAAAAAATAGGAAAATCACTAATTAATTTATTTATCAAATTATCATGAATCCTCTCTAAATATTGATCACTAAAAACTTTATCTCACTAAGGTTATGGGCTTTCCAATTCTATCCAATTCATTTGACGACTTACCTTACTTGGAATATTTTACCTCTTTACTCTAGTAACACTTTGAATGGAGTTATTCCCATTATAAAAGTATATGTGATCTATCATATTATTTACTAGATTATAAATTATCTACTAGTAGAGACAATTTTACTACTCAATAGAAATTTAAAAATTATGTTCTATGGTTCAGGGGATAGTAGGTTTTATATGTAAAAATTATTTAGGTAGAATGAGAATATTTTAAACTCTAATGTTCATTATATGATACAATTTAGCTAGTGTTAAATATTGAATATTGATAACTCATTTCCTTATAAAAGATATCACTTCTAGGAACTTGTTCCCCAGTTCTTTTCATGGATCACAATCTTTCAACTTATAATAACTAGTAAATCATCCCTTATATCCATTTTTTATTTACAATTTTTTACGTTATTTTTTTTTCATAGAAATGTTTTCTTAGTGATAAAGAAGAAAATAAGAATTATAAATACATATTTAATCTTGTGGCCACATTTCCTATAATAAAAGAAAGGGAACCTATCACTAAATTAAAAAATAATGAACTTACTCTCTAGGATCACCATGAATACACTATCTCCCCCATACTCAGATGAAAATATAACATGAAATGTACAAAGGATATGGGAAAGTATGGATTGTAATAACTTGTAATATAGATTACCTAATAGATAGTTTATGGATTATAAGTCTTAAATGGGTTAAAATGTCATAGGGGTTATAAAAATGGATTTTGAGAATTATTTTTTAATTAAATGACTGCCTCTATCATTTATAATAAACTTGAATCATATAAATTTAAAAAATAATCAAGGAAAGTTGTAGTATTGAGACTGAATTTAATTCACACACCCTAAGAATGGTGGTGGTGTTGGTGGTGGTGGTGGTGTCTGGGGGGGTGGGGGGTGGGGGGGGGGGGGGGTGGGTCAATCTTGTTCATACTAAATTAAAAACTTTCATATTTTAATTCCCCTTTCCTATATGGATCTTGTCTCCTTATTAGATAAAACACATTCTATCTCACTCTCTCATTTTTGATCAGACTGAATACTAGAAACTTATTTAGGAAAGTGAAGAACAACCAAAAAAGGACTTTACTTTTTTCACCCTAAGGTATATTCTAAGGATAATACACATCATGATGTGTTAGTGTACCCAAATACACTATCAAACACTATAGGGTCCCAAACTAAAACATTATACTTTCTAGTTATTTTTATTAAATTTAAATTATTTAAATTACCAGAGATCTTTTTGACTTATAGTTTTATAAAGTTAGGAAATAACTCATACATATAAACCTACAAGTATACAAAGTGGGTACCGTTAAAACAATATTCATTTCTTCCAAAACATAAAATTTTAAACAAAAAACAACAACATGATTTCTTTGAAAAATCTTCATAACATTTAACTTGAATTCCTTATTTCTCTTACACATCCTTATAACATGTGAAATGAATTTAAAAACATGGGATGAGAATAAAAATCTCAATAAGGGATATAAAAATAATGAAATAATCCATTATCCCATTAATACTTATAAACATATGATATCATTTTCACAAACACATACTTCTCACCCATAAATAATAATATAATTACTTTGTGAAACATTATTTTTCCATAAATCATAGAAAACATAAATAGATAATAAGGGTATATTGTGGAATTAATTACTTAATTTTTAAACCCACGTGGATATATTATGATTTTTAACCCTCACAACTACCTTACAATGTAACCCTCACAACTAGCTTATGGTGTAACCATCACAGTTACACCTGGAGTAACCAGACGACCAACCTCCAAATTACATATACCCAATGAATTAGAGGGAGATATAGGTAATAAAATTCATTATAAAAAATTTCCAAGATCTAAAACATAATCATTATACATTAATAATTTCATGAAATCATTTCTTTTGAATTTTGAAAAAAAAGAATTTTAAAAGGGGATTTTTAAAGGAAAGTCAATTACAAATATTATATAATTGAAGTGATAATGAATAGAATTAAAGTCATATATATATTCACTAAAAATAAACATAATAAAACATAATATAAACAAAAATAATTTCAAAAAAAAATTCTTAGTACCATATAATCAATGAAGTGGATAGATAACCCAAAGAATGGAAATTGGGTTAAGAATTCCCTTACCTCAAGTTTTTCTTACTTGAAACTTGTTTAAACCTCTAGTATAATGGTTAAAAGAGTGTTATTAATATTTTGGATAAACATATTTATATTTATAACACATTATATGGTCATTTTATAACATCATTCCACCCATTAATTAACAATATTTTGTTCTTTCCGTTGTTTCAGGTGCGTTCTTTACATGATTTCCAAGGTGAGTTCGTAAAGGATTTCCTTGTCAAATGAAAGTGAAACTATATAAGTGGAATGAAATGGTATTAATATTTTTAATAGAATATTAAAATATTCCATAAATAATTTTTTTATATGTTTTGAGGATGAATCATTAGATAAATCATCGGAGATATCCGTTTAGATCATTTTGGTGGTTCTTTGATAATCACGAACTAGTTTCATTATATAAGATAATATTATGTATATATGTTGACTACAGAACATGAAATAGGATATATAATAAAATTTAAAATGTATTTAAACCCTTAAAATGGGTTTATAGCCATTTTTTAAGGAAGTAATGAAAATTGAAGACACATTGTCCACAATTTTGGTAAATCGGCACATCACGAATGATGTTTTTATTTTTAGAATAAGAGGAAGAGGAGAGGAATAATGATGATGAATTTTTACATAAACATGATAAAATATAAAATATATAATATTTTGGATATTTCATGCCTCTTATATAAGGGTAGGGGAAGGTATTATATGAAAAGAAAATGAATTGAAAAGAAAATGCAAGAAAATGAAAGAGGATTCTTACCTCTTGATCTTTTCTCCTTGAGATCCTCTTTAAGGCCATTGGTTTTTGACTTTTGGTGAGACCAAAAGGTCTTGGATGTGTAAAGATCCTTGGTAATGTTATTTGGAAGAATACAGACAATGCTAAAAGCTTGAGATTTGTGAGAGGAAGAGGGTGGTGAGGGTGATATTTATAGTGGGGGAGAGGAGGGGTTTTCTATTATTTTAATCACTAGTTTCATATTTTTTTCTCAAGATTAGGAATATTATTGATTTATGTGAACCTAAATAGTAAAGATAGAATATGAGTTTTAAAAAAAGGGTGCTTACATCATCCATGATTCTAGGAATAGTCTATTTAACTGATAATTTATATATATGGTATATTACCGTATTTTAATATTTATCAATAATTCAAGAATTTTAGAAAAATCCCAAAAATTAACCCTAAACATTTTTTAACATGCATAAATAAAAAATGAACTCCATTTTTTTAGAATAATTTTCTAAAGATGATTAATTTATTTTTAAAATAAAATCATATTTTATTCAAAAAATAACAATTTTAAAACAATAATTGATTTTATATCACCTTAAAAATTTAATCAAGATATCATTATATTATAACCTGAAGAAAATAAAATAATAATATGATTTAATATTCATAAAGTTAATATTATTATTCATAAGGTTATTTTACTATTAACCAAAAAATCAATTTGGTTCTATCAGGCTCCAAATAACTTACTAATCACAACCGTAGATGTCTATTTTTTGAAATTCAATTCATAGGAGAGACAAAAATAAGTTTAATGGATAGTTTATAACTATATCTTTAAAATAAAGTTTCATTATGTAGATATTCAGGGTTTCATGAATTTAAATTTATTTTTAAAACCTTAGGATGTTACATTCTCTCCACCTTCTATAAATTTCATCCTCACAATTTTTTTATTTACTTATTAAACAAGTGAGGGTACCTTTCCCTATTAGAATTTTCAGATTCTCAGGTTTCTCCTTTAACCATGTGGTTTCTCTACAAAACCTTTACGTGATGTATTACCTTATTCCACAATACTTATTCTCTTTGATCAATAATATAAACAAGTTTCTCTTTATAAGAAATTTTCTCTTCTAACTCAACTACTTCTGGGTTCAAAACATGAGGTGAATCTGGAACATACTTTCTCAACATCAAAACATGAAAAATATTGTGTACTTAAGATAAAATTAGAGGAAAAGCTACTCGGTAGGTGACTGGTCCAAATTTATCTAGGATTTTATAAGGTTCAATGAACTGTTTAATTAACTTTTCTTTCTTACCAAAATGCACAACACTTTTCTATGGTGATATTCTAAGAAAAACATTATCACCTACCTCAAAAGAAAAGTATTTCCTCCTGTTATATACATAACTTTTATGCCTACTCTGAGATGTACTCACGTGTTTCTGGATCATCTTCACTTTCTCGACCACTTCCTCTACTAATTATAGTCCCATTAACTTCTTTTCCTCAAATTCATCTAAAAAATACTTGAGTTTGACACCACTTCCCTTATAATGCCTCAAAAGGTACCATCTGTATACTAGAATGAAAACTATTATTATAAGAAAATTTAACTAAATAAATATTCTGATCCCAACATATATGGTAATCCATTGAATAAGATGGAAGCATATCCTCCAAAGTCTGAATCATCCATTCTGACTATCCATTTGATCGATGATTAAAAACTATAGAGAAATTTAATTCTATTACAAACAACTTCTTATGGCCTTCCCAAAAGTTATAATTGAGCCTTGGATCATGGACAGTTACAATGGAAAGGGGAACTCCATGTAACCTGATAGTCTCTTTTAGGTACAAAAGAGAAAGTTGTTCCAAAGACGTAATACCTCAAATAGGAAGAAAATAAGTAGATTTAGTTGATCAATAATAACCCAGATTTCATTGTTACTTAGATAAGTCTTTGGAAAACCCACAATGAAGTCTATGGATATATTTTCCCATTTCCACTCTGGAACTGGTAAAGGATAAATCATCCCCTTTGGTAACTACTGATCTTATTTAACCTGTTGACATGTCAAACATTTCACAGTAAAATCTAAAAATATCTCTTTTAATTCCATCCTACTAGTAATACTCTTGAAGGTCTCTGTATATCTTTTTGATTCCAATATGAACTGAAAATGGAGAACTATGAGCTTCACACAACAACTCTTTCTTCAGTTGAGAATCACAAGGCACATACAATATTTTTCCAAATATCAAAACAAAATCTTTATCAATGTTAAATTCTGAAAACTTACCCATTTTAACCAATTCTACCTTTTTTCTATCGCTCCCCATCTACCTTACACACTTACTTAATTTATAGTTGACAAAGATAACTTCACTGAAACCTGAATCAAAACAGAGTAATTTCATGAACCAATAAATTCCAAGCCAAAATTCATTAAAAAATTAATCAAGGGGTCATGTTCCAAGCATAACATGGTTAATGATGCATGATGTTTTTGAATCAAGTCATCCACCACTTTATTTTATTTTCCCAGATGGTAATTAATTTTGGAATCATAATCCTTTATCAATTAAATCCATCTTCTCTCCCTCATGTTTAGTTCCTTCTGAGTGAATATATACTTCATACTTTTATGGTCGGTATATATTTCACATTTGGCTCTGTATAAATGATGCCTCCAAATTTTCAAGGAAAAAACCACAGCTACCAATTCAAAATAATGTGTGGGATTATTTAACTCATGAGGTTTTAGTTATCTTGAAGCATAAGAAATTACCTGATCATTCTACATTAGAACACAACCAAGTACATTTAAAGAAGCATATTTATAGATGCTAAACTCACCATTTTTGGAAGATAGGGAAAAAAATGGAGCCCTACCCAATCTCTTCTCTAATTCCTAAAAAACATCACATTCTTCTATCCAAACAAATTTAACCTATTTTTGGGTTAACTTAGTTAGAGGGCTAGTTAACCATGCAATTTTTTTAACAAACCTTCAGTAATAACCTACTAGTCCAAGAAAACTATGAATATTTTTAACACTTATATGTATTGGCCATTAATTAACCACTTTTTTGGTAGGATCACCTATCATTCCTTCCATATTTATAATATTCCCAAGAAAAGAATTTTTTGAAACCAAAATTCACACTTGATGAATTTTCCATACACTTTCTTTTCTTTTAAGGTTTTTAAAACAACCCTTAGATGTTTTTTCATGCTCCTCTCTATTTTTAGAAATTATAAGAATGTTATCAATAAACACAACCACAAATTTATCAAAGAAATCATGATATATTCTATTCATAAGATCCATGATTACATTAGGTGAATTGGTTATCCCAAATGGAATGATAATAAATTCATAATTCCTATATATAGTATAGAACGCAGTCTTCGAGTTTTCTATTTCCTTTACTTTCAACTGATGGTACCCTAACCTTAGGTCAACCTTCAAAAAATAGTGTGCTCCTTGGAGCTAATAAAAAAACTACCGATATGAGGAAAAGGATGCTTGTTTTTAACAATTATGTTATTAAAGGATCTATAATCATTGAAAAGTATCATTGAACCATCTTTCTTTTTAATAAAAAAATTAGAGCTCCCCATTGTGAAGTTCTTGGATGAATGCAGTCTTTATCAAGGAAATCATGCAATTAATTTATCAATTAAATAAGTTCCATTTCAGCCATTAGATATGGGGGTTTTGAAGTTGTCTTAGCATTATGAACTAATTTAATTGTGAATTCAACTTCCTGATCTGCTATAACACCAAGTAACTCATCAGAAAAAACATCTAGGTATTCATTTACCTTTGACGCATCATTAATATGAACAGTTTCCTTGTTTTCAAAAATATGAGCAAGATAATTTTAATTTTTATATTTCAACAGTTTATCATCTTACTGATATGTTATCAATTGTATGGGTTTATTATTGTATACAAACTAAAACTATTTATAGAAAACAACTTCTTTATCTCTACAATCATTCTTAGCATGATAAATAGAAAGACAATCCATACTCAGAATGACATCAAACTCTAATAAGGAAAAAACAACAAGGTTTGTTGGTAAATTATATACACAGACCATAATATAAATATTCTTATAATTACTATTTTCTATAATATCCCCCCTGATGTTTTAACAATAAGTTCTAATCTAATTTATTAAGGTGATATTTCCAATTCACTAGGAAATTTCTCAGAAATAAAGAAATGTGTAGACCCTATATCAAAAAAAAAACTTTAGAAAAATACAAGTAAACAAATAAGGTACTTGATACAACTTCATTGGATGACTCGATGTATACTAATGTTGTTTCAAATGATCTTACTACAACTTTCTAATTATAGTCTGGCTTCTTTGCATCATTTAGATCTCTCTTTGGGAAGGCATTTTCATAAAGACCCATCTCACAAAATTTAAAAGACTTTATAGTTTTCTTATTAGTATTAGCCTTAGGATCATTTTCATTACAATATCATGCCGTATGTCCAAACTTACCACATATAAAACACTTCTTAGTTTTGGTAAGGCATTCCCCAGGGTTATTTTTACCACACTTTTCACAGACTAGAAACTAAACTTTCATACCATCAGATTTATTAGATTGATTATTATTCATCACATTCAATTTGTAACTATTATTCAGTTTGTTGTTAAGGTACACATGGTAATTAGAAAACTTTATTTATACCCTCTCCACACATCTGAAAATTTTCTCATAAATTTTGACCTCACGGGAAGCCAATAACCTTCGATATCTTGGCTTCAATCCTGATTAAAAAATGGTTGATTTTTCTATCAAGATCTAGAATAATATTTGGAGCATAACATGCTAGTCAGGTGAATTTCACTTCATACACAACCACTTAATCTTCCTCATTACACTTTAATTCAAGGAATTTATTCTCTATCCTAAGTCAAACCACCTTTGTAAAATATTTTTCATGGAAAAGACTTTTAAATTCATCCCACTCTAAGAAATCAATATACTCTCTATCCCTGCTATTCTTGAATATTTACCACCACTGATCAGCTTCACCTTAAAAATGATAAATGGAAAGACATAAATTTTGATTATCTGAACATCCCATAATATCAAATATATTTTCCAAGGATTTAATTCATCCTTCCACTTCTATTGGGTTAGAATATCCACTGAAAGAAGGAGGGTGTTTCCTCATAAAATATTCCACTATCATCATATTCCTTTATAGAAAATCTGGTTTTTTTCTTGCATGGATTTTAATGCCATTTAATTATTATGTAAACTAAGACATTACTATCACAAACTGCTTGGTTATAATTCCCACCATCCCCAGTTGCAAATTCGGAATGATATCATTCTCTCAGTTCCTTCCAACTTCAACTTCCTTGTTTTTGCAAAAAACCATTCTGAACAGAAATATATTAGATGAAACAACATGGTAATATTTAAATTATATATCATTTAATCATAAACATAATGTAATAATAATTTATTGTATTATATTATCATCACCTTAACCACAAAAATTATTTAAACCATGCTCTGATATCAACTACATGGTTCTGACCTTAAACATTACATATTTTAGTTATTTTAACTAGATTTAACTTATTTACGTTCCCAAAAATATTTTCATTTTAGAGTTTTTTAAAGTTAGTATGTAACTCATACATATCAACCCTCAAGAATACAATGTTGGTACCATTAAAACAATATCCATTTCTTCCAAAACATAAAATTTTAAACACAAAACAACAAAATGATTTCTTTGACAAATCATCACAACATTTAACTTGACTTCTTTATTTCTCTTACTCATCCTTATAACCAATGAAAAAGATTTAAAAACATTTTATGAGCATAAAAATCTCAGTAATTTATATAAAATTAAGCAAAGAAACCATTATCCCATGAATACTTATAAACATTTGAAATCAATTTCACAAACACATACTTCTCACCCATAAAGAATCATATACTTACTTTGTGAAATATGGGATTTACATAATTCATAGAAAACATAAATAGATCATAAGAGAATATTGTGTCATTAATTACTTAATTTTATAACCCCCATGGCTACCTTATGGTTTTTAACCCTCACGTCTATGTTACAATGTAACCCTCACAGCTACCTTAGGTTGTAACCATCACAGTTACACTTGTAGTAACCATACAGATGACCTCCAACTTACACATAACCAATGAATTAGAGAGAGATATAGGTCAACAACTTCATAATAATCAATTCCAAAGATCCATAACATAATCATAATACACGAATAATTTAATGAAAACATTTTTTTGAATTAAAAAAATAATTTTAAAAGAGGATTTTAAAGGAAAGTCTCTTACAAATATTATGTAATTGAAGTGATAATTAATCGAATTAAAGGAATATGTGTATACACTGAAAATAAACATAATAAAATAAAATATAAACAAAAATTAATTACAAATAAATTATAAGTACCATATAATCAATGATGTGGAAGGATAACCCAAAGAATGGAAATTGGGTTAAGAATTCCCTTACCTCGAGTTTGTTTTACTTGAAACTTGTTTAAAACTCTTGTATAATTGTTAAAATAGTGTTATTAATATTTTAAAGAAAAATATTAATATTTATAACACATTATATGATCATTTTATATAATTATTCCTCCCATTAATTAATAATATTTTGTTTTTTCTATTGTTTCCGGTCCGTTCTTTACAAGATTTCCAAGGTCGGTTCATAAAGGATTTCCTTATAGAACGAAAGTGAAACTCCAGAAGTGGAATGAAATGGTATTAATATGTTTCCAAGAATATTAAATTATCCCATAAATCATTTTTCTTATAAGTTATGAGGATGAATCATTAGACAAACCATTAGTCATAGCCATTTAGATCATTTTGGTGGTTCTTTCATAATCACAAACTAATTTCATTATAAAACATAATATTATGTATATATGTTAACAAAAGAAGATTAAAGAGGATATATCACAAAATTTACAATCTATTTAAACCATTAAAATGGTTTTATAACCATTTTTTAAGGAAATAATGGAAATTGAAAACACATCATCCACAATTTTGATAAATCGGCACATCATAGATGGTGTTTTTATTTTTATAATAAGAGGATGAGGATAGGAAGAATAATGATGATTTTCCAATAAAAATGATAACATCCAGAATATATATGATTCTATAGATTTCATGAATCTTGGGTAAGGGTATGGGAAGGGAGTATATGAAAATAAAAGGAATTTAAAAGAAAACATAAGAAAATGAAAGAGGATTCTTAACTCTTGATCTCTTCTCCTTGAGATCCTCTTTAAGGACCTTGGTTTTGGCCTTTTGGTGAGACCATTAGGTCTTGGACGTTGAAATGTCCTTGTTATGGGGATTTGAAAAAATTTATACAATGCTCAAATATTGAGTGGTGTGAGAGGAAGAGTGGGGGTTAGGGTGGTATTTATAGTGGAGGAGAGGAGGGGTTTTCCATTATTTTAATCATTAATTTAATATTTTTACTCAATAATATGAATAGTCTTGATTCATGTGACCCTAAATAGTAAAGATATAATGTGTGTTTTAACCAAGGGTGATTTAATTATCGATGATTCTAGGAATAGTGTATTTAACTGATAATGTATATATACGGTATATTACCGTATTTCAGTATTCATCAATAATTCAAGAATTTTAGAAAAATCACAAAAATTAACCCTAACCATTTTCAATGTGTAGAATTCAAAAATGAACTCCATTTTTTGAAAATAATTTTCTAAATATGATTAATTTAATTTTTAATTAAAATTATATTTTATTCTAAAAAAGCAACTTTAAAACTATAACAAATTTATATCACCTTGAAAAATTAATCAAGATCTCATTATATTTTAACCTTAAGAAAATAAAATAATAATAAGATTTACTATTCATAAAGGTCATATTACTATTTATAAGGGTATGTTACTATTCACCAAAAAATCATGTTGGTTCTAGCCGACTCCAAATAACTTACTGATCACAACTATTGATGTTTTTTTTTGAAATTCAAACCATAGAAGTAGAAAATTAAGTTTATCAACTAGTTTATAACTATATCCTTAAAAAAAGTTTTATTATGTAGAGATTCTCCATTTCATGCATTTTAATATTTTTTTTAAAACCATGGGGTGTTACACACACTCTTCGGTGGATAAATATTTTGAGTCATGGTCTCTCTATGAAAATATGAAATACCCTTACAGGTTTTAGGAATGACTCACCACAAATAAAAGGGAAACACCCTATTATTCTCTTCCATAGACTAATTTGATGAATAAAAAATCAATTTATATAATTAAGGGTCTCTTTAATAGTTTATATACTTGAAGTTTTGTTACAGATTAATATTGGTTGTTGAGACACATTGCATCCTAATATCCAAATATATTATTCATTAAGATCCACTTTGACATGATCTCCTTCTTCAATGTTGGATGAGATCAAATCCTTGATTCTAGGGATGAGTCTTTGTCTTCCAAAAAAATATACTAGGAACAACTTCCTCTTACAAATAAAGATTAATCTCTACTCAGATAATCTTGTTTCACTCCTCTTACAATAACAAAATATAGAGATATAACTTCTTCTTCTTTAACCCTCTCTATTGAATTGAACCAAACATTCCAATGGAAATACTTTGTGGATATCCTCTCTTATTATTCTCTTGAATAGTTATATCATTATATTATGGATATTATCTCTTGGTCACCCCATTTTAATTATATTATCATTTATATTTTTATAATTCCATGTTGATTGTATTATATATTTTCAAAATGAAAACCCTTCAATCTTGACACTTTTAATTATATAATATTTTCTCTATTTTATTCTCATTAATCCTGGTCAAATACATTTATTTGAACCTCCTAGAGGACCATATTTTATTAAACTTTATGTTTTCTATAAAATATGAATTTTAATTCATTGTAGGCATGATAACATGCAATGACACTATTGTGGTGAAACATATTTTTCATGGAATGATGCTTAGTAAACATATATACCTTTAAATTCTACACAATATCTTATAGTTAATTACTCAGAGTATCAAGGTGTGATCTTCAAACTATTCTCAACCCTCAAACCTATTATGAAATGACACAGTCTCTCATAGAATAAATCCTTATATTATTTAATCTCTATGAGACAAACTTCTTCCACAACATGTGAATATCCAAATAGGTATAACCATTGAAATTTGCCTAAACCTCTTCATGGTGTTGACATACTTCCCACAACATAGACACTTGGGCTCCAAAATATGTAAATTAAAATTATCTCTACACACCTTTGTTGTGGCATGACCTTCATTAATATGATATGAATTATTCTAAAATAATTCTTACCTATTACCTTTGTAATTTTGATGGGACAATTACATGTGGCTCATGAAATTTATGTATCAAGGTGATACTCTGTTACATTGAAAATTTTCTATTAGTTGGGCCTAGAAAACCCTTACGTATCATCATGACCAACCCTTACGTATATGCATATTTATATTTTCCCTATCGGTATCAACCCTTAAATATCATCCAAATAAACCCTTATTCATCCCTAAGAAAATATGTAATACTCTTACATACATGAAGTTTACCAATTTATTTTTTTCAAGGTCTGAATAACCCTTTTATATTATAGGTAAATTTAAGGTTACCCTTACACATTAGACACTTCACAATTTTTATGACCCAATATTCTCAACACTATGGTAACTCTTACGTATCAAATACTTTACTATTTTTCTAACCCAATTTTCTAGTAATTCTTATATATAAATCTATTCATATTGAGGACTTTTACGATTTCTTTTGATATAGCCTACTTAGAACTAACCATTTCTAAACTTTATTCTAGCCTTCTCTAAACATCTTCAAACCTAGTCACATCTCTTCCAAAGCCAAAATATTCCTTCACACTCCAAAACAATGCATTTCATTGTTATGATTCCCCAATAACCTAAATGTGGTTCCCATGTATTTTGTAACCATATTCACTTCTTCATCCATTTCACCACATCTCCTTAATTATTTTACAACCTTATTTCACTGCTATCAGTTGTAAAAACTACTATAGAAATTTATAAAAAATTGAATTATCAACCTCTAGTTGAAACATTCCCCATATTTGTATTTTTCTGTAAATTATACCATAAATATAGCTCCATTTATTTGAAAACAAATTCTGGATTTATAGTGCATTTACTTCTCCCTATTTTATAATAAAATGTAAAGGTCTCATTATTCATATTATGTATATCATTCTATCCCCCATTCTTATAAAATTTTATAGGGTTCTCTACCAGATTCTTAATGAGACATGCCAATTCTCCTCAAATTCTATAATACAAACTTAGGGAGTTATAACTGTCCCTTTGAACTATAAAATCTTCACATCCCACTTTATACCAAGAGTTGACATCCAAAACTCTTGACTCTTTTAACCATTTCAAAGTTAACTAATTTTTTTTGGTTGTTTTAGATACTTCTAAATTATCCTTAGATCTTGAACTTTTGGATTATTTACCACCTTCAAACCAATGGATTCTCTCTCAACCACTTGTTGATTGAATCTTTTGAACTATATAACACTGTTGTAACTATATATTTTTCACTTCATTATGGATACTTATTAATGAACAAACTAATTAAAAAACTTTAATTTTTCATACTTTGAACCACTTCCTTTCTCCAACAACATTTTACTCAAATATTTTCAATACGGTAATTTTCCCCTTGGAAATGGGTCATTAAAAAATTATATAATCCTATTGAGTTATACCTTGGTGTAGGAAATAAGAGTCCATTTTAATAATGTCAAACCTATCCATGTCTCCAAGTTACTTCCATAAATATGTGAATCTTGTGATTTTTAATTACTCCAACAATTCTTCACATGATATCAACTACACTTATAAAAGAATATCTATGATTAAATAATAAAGTACCAGGTTTCTAAGTCATACCATACATTAAACTAACTTATACCACTTTTTAATGATAAAATTGTGATACCAGTTGGAATCCTTGTTCATATTTTCGTTATAGGGATTTTCTTATCCTAGATAAGTCTAAATAGTGTTTAGATGCTCATCACCAAATCCTCTTGAACACCATTAGTACTTGAAAAAAAGTATTGAGATAATTTTTAGTATGGTGAAACCACTTGTTAGTTATAAAAATTTCTTCCTTGTACCTTTGGTATCCTTATAAACAATTATAAGATACTAGATTTTCATTATATGAACAAATAAATAAGAATTCCATAAATATTTCTAATTATTCAATTGATATGACTTTTACTTCTTTCAATGGTTTGATACCACTTGATATATATCCCAATATCATTTATTTATCACCAAATTTGGCTTGATTCCACTACATATTTCAGATAAGTCTTCAACACAAATTTAATTCCTGATTAGGATCTACTTCATTTGAACTTCTTAATCAAAAAATATAATTCTAGATTCAACTTTGATATCAAAGTTGGTTTCTTAACACCAGTTGTTGAATAAAATTAGGACTTTATACCATGGGTGTTTTCTATGAAACCACTCATTACATGAATTTTCTCTCAACATGCTAACCTTATGGATCACATCTCTCCCTTAATCCTACACCAATTATAACAAATGATTAAAACATTAATTCACATGAGGAGTGGGGTACTTCCTAGATATAAAAAATTAGAGGATTGTGGTTCGTATTAGTGTACCAACCCTTTACTTTTAACTCAATTCTATACCTTTCAAGTAGTTATCTTTACTATCACATGTATAAAATTCATTTTATATATTATCATAATAATTTTTAAAATTCTTTTGATTGATATTTACCTCTATTTTGAGACTAATCCCACTTGTTCATGTTTTCTCCTTCAAATCATCTTTTTTTCATCCTCCATCATTCTTCTTCCTCCAAAGGAGGGATCATCCACTAGTATTCACCTATTTCCTTTTATTATAAATTTTAAAACCACTTATTCATGATTCATGTTTATCCTATTTAAAATCCATTAAGGTCACCTTAGAGTTTTTCACCCTTAGTATACCTCTTTTCACAAGATCATCCATCATTTTCATGACGGAATTTACACCTTATCCTTTATCCAAATCTATTTTAATTATTTCATAGAGGGATAATATGTTTAATAAATTATTATTTCTCATTTTAGCCTTCATTGTGATCCAAAATTATTTTTCTATAAATTTGAAAATCTATTTTCCAGCACAATAGATTTTCTTTCTATAGATGATTTCTTATCATTTTTCATAGGAACTGAAAAATTCATTATTTCACATTTATCTCCTCTCTTGATATATCTTCTAGAAATATTTCCATGGTTAGAATAAATCCAACATATCCCATTAAATTTACACCTCATGTATTCTTTTCTTAGTTGAGATGTTGATGCAATATATTTTATTCCACTTTTGAGACCATATCTTTCTAGACACAAATCCATGGAATGTACCACAATTCGAAAATAATATAACTTTGTAGTTACCTTCCCTTGAGATAGTTCACTTCCAAATTTATCATGATTTTTTTGTTTCCTTCGAAATTCCTGATTTTAACTTCCATTCCTTCAACTTGTTGGTGCTTCCAGGATGCGAGTTCCTAACTTCTTCTTTCATTTAAAAAACTTTAAATTTAATTCATTAACCTTGATCCTCATGTCCTTCTAATTTAATTAATAAATTATATTTTTTTATCCTTGATATATCTTTTTTTTCTAGATTTCATACACTCTTCATGTATTATTTTGAGAGGGATAATTATACATTTTAGTTCCTTCTCTATTCCCATATATTCTCCAAGAACATGTGAAATTTCTCTAGGTAGATCGCTTTGACCCATTATTTTTTCACCCATTTCCATAATATATCCATTTAGGGATACATCTTATTTCTTCAATCATTGATTCTAAAAATAAAAATTTTCCATGGATATATAATTCACTCAATTTATAATATCTAGTAGTTCTACCTTCTCATACATGGATTGGATCTTGTCTTGATCACTTCAAAAGGTTTATATATATTTATAACTAGAAATTATTCCTACTTCTTCCATAAAATCACTTTATACATATTTCATAATAAGGGGATATGAATTTTATATTTTCAAGATTATTAAAAAATGATGTTGGAATAATATTTAGCATTGATCTCAAAATTACTTAACTCAATGGGTGGGTTCTTCTGAGGAGTCTTCTTCCTACCCTTCTTCTTCTTTGCTTTTGAAATAAAGTATCATTCTCTAGATTTTATTATTATTTCCCCATTAAAACCATATTTATATTCATCTATTTAGGTAGGATATTCAACCTTATTTTCACCTATTTATTTTCCATAAATATCTTCCAAATATATCCAAATATAAAAATAACTCACACAATGAATGTTTTTCTTGAATACCTCATTATATATACCTCTGTTTAGAATTTTTTATGTCTCTAAATCACAAAATATTTCATTATACTTTTTCAAGATAGTATCTTAGTAGTCATATTTCATAATATATTCATCGTAATCTTGTAGAAAATAATACAACTCGTTTTCCAACCATAAAAGTTAGTACCACTTAAAACATGAGGATTCATCATTGAATGAATGTTAACAACAAATATAATTCCTTTTGAGACTAAACATGAAGTAAAATAGTTTAGGTTTTGATTAAAATTTTTTGTGACCAAACTAAATGTACTAACCATGAGTGAAAGCAATGGTGGTGGGGGTTGGGGGATGAATCAAAGTGCACACTGAATTAAAAAAATTTCATTTTGAGTTCCCCTTGACTATATGGATATTGTCTAATTTTATGAAGCGATATATTAAATCTTAATTCCTCTCATTAATGATCAAAGTGAATAAAAAAACATATATAGGATATTAAATAAAAAAATCACATTGATTTTAATTGGTTTTCCACTAAGTACTAATCTAAGGATCATACACAAAGTAATGTGTTAGTGTACCAGAATCCACAATCACGTATTATTCATAAGATACAAATTTATGGACATAATAATTCTATGATGAGGTGAGTTTCCATGATAAGGTTTAGGAAATAATAATTATAAATCAAATGGACACTCCTTTTCATTCATTCACTGACTTGGTGATCTAAAAGTAAATTTATTAACATTAGGGCCTCTTCAATAGTTTGTATACATAAAGACCTATTCTGGATCAACATAGGTTATTGAGACTCCTTGCATCACCATCTCTAAATATATGAATAATTAATATATTATTTATTTCACTATCCGTATTCAATAATAGATTATATAAAATCCTTGATGTGTGTTTTTAGTCTACGTATTGTACAAAAACATAGGTGTTTTTTGAAGTGGAAAACTCAAGAGGGGAGTGAATTAAGTTTCTAATTAAAATTCCTGTTAAAATGATATAAAACTAAATAATCCAATTTATAATAATACAAAACAATTAACTAAAATAGTAGAATTATGTAATTTTATCTTATAAAAAGATTATAAAAAGTTTGATCACAACTCAGTTAAAATTATTTTTAAAACCTATTTTTGTTTTGAAACAATTTTACTTATATCAAACACCACATATAAAACAATTGTTATTGATAACTATCAAAGTAGTGTTTTACTATATAGTTTTGAATACTAAAACAAGTTTTTTTGAAAACATATAAAAAAATAAGAAAACAATTGGTGAAATAAAACAAGAGGTTCACTCTAAATATGAGACCAAGTCCACTACACTTGGAAATCACCCATTTACAAGTAGTTTATTTATCAAATAAACTGATCCAAAACCTAGATCAAGTTTTATATAAGGAAACTATAGAGAAGAATTACATGCCAGAAAAAACCTCTTCCATAGTTCTATATGGTATATTATATGTAAGAGAATGAAATAACGAGTGTCTAGTACTCTTCAATATGATACATGAACCTATGTTAAAGAGTAAACAAAGTATAACAAACACATATTAAAATTTAAGCTAAAACCTAAAGATAAAAATATATAAGAGTATAAGGTTTAATAAATATTAGTATGTCAACTTAGATTGATCAATTATATTTATATTGTATTTGAAAATCTTCAAATGAGCTTGTACATAGAGTTATGAAAATTATAGTGTCATCGAAGCATAGTAGTGAGTCTGATCACCACACAGAGGCCACAAATATGCTTTTTATCTTTTTTCCAATGAACACTTTTTACATGAGTGGATATTATTTTTAAATAGATCTTATATATAACTAACCATTGGAGGATATTGATAATTTAATCCTCATAATCATTACATTCTTAAATGTACTATCACTACAATTAATTCTCTAAAATATAGCCATTGAAGATTTAAAAATACTCCATTGATTAAGTTTATCTTGGAAACTTGGGATTCACTTAGGAATAATTAAATTAGATCATGGTTACTAGGCACAGTCAGTTGGTATGGTAACTTTCCATGGTCACTTGGTATGGTAACTTGGAAAAATCACTTGGCATGGTAACTTGTCTTATTCATGTGGTCACTAATTTTATACATGTGGTCACTTCATTTGTTCTTGTGGTCACTTAATTTGTTCTTTTGGTCACCCAAATTATTCTTATGATATCTTATTTACTTCATATAGTAGCTTTACTTCTTCATGCGGTAGGTTTATCTCTTCTTATGGTCACTTGATTTGTCCTCGTAGTCACTTCATTATGCACACACAATCAGTTCAAGACTTGGGAACAAATTTCTCACATGAAACACGGTAACTTAGTTTTTCATGTGGTGAGTTGAAACCTTCATGAAGATAATTTTTATTCAACATATGATAGGTTTAGTACACATTCATCCACTATAAATTTAATGCATGGTAGGTTCAGTACACATGAAATCACTTGAGATTCATTGTGTAGCTAGTTCATGACTTAGAAAAAATTGGCTCATCTGACACATAATCAATTATTTTTTCAAGTAGTCACATGAAGTTCAACATGCGGTTAATTCCCCACTGTTACTTAACCTTCATGGTAACATCAAGAATTAATCATTTTTATCATTTTGGCCAGAAAAATTGTTGACTATCATAAAACTTAAAATTCATTAATAACATTATAAATATGATTTGGGATCATTAAAATGGGAAGGTTCTAGACTAATCTAACAATCATCCCATTTTTAATGATTAGAAATGATTAAATATATATGAAATAATTTTTTATCAATTCATTCTCCCCAATGAACTGAATACATCAAATTATCATAAATTTCTAAAATTTTAAAATTTATTAATACATTCGAAGCCTTTTGGAATTAAAAAAAAGTTAAATTGAGGTAAAAGAAAATAAAAGAAATAGTATAGAGATATTATAAAAAATAATAAGAAAATACTAAACAAAAATGAAGATAAAAAATAATATTTCATTAATATCTAAAAGGATTAAAAAAATATTATAAGGAGGTTCCCTATCATAAATTATAATCAGAATTAGAATCAAGAATATCTCTAATTTCAGATGGGAGAATAAGATCCTTTACTTTTAAAGTAGATACTGAGGTAGGTTGGGTAGGTTGTGGTACATATTCATAAGTAGGTTCTTGGATCACCACACACCAAGAAACTAGTCAAAGGTGATGAAATTATCTAGGAGGCAATCCAAAATGATTAATAAAGGAGGTTTTAGTTGAAGGAGTGTTTGAGGTAATGGGTAAGTCATGAAGAGCTAGGATAACTATATTGGGTGTGTATAGTTTGGGTTATATAAACCTATTAAAACACATTACTTCACATGATCCATGTTTCATAACCTAAAAGGAATCTTATTTTTCCTCCATGAAGGATTCTTAAATGGGAGTTAGAATTTTCATCTTTTCTGCTTGATACTTAAATACTTGGGTCAAGGGAGGTATCCTAAAATCACTAGACAATGATATAAATATAGTCTTCAGGTTTGAATTGGTGAAGATTCTGCTAAAGTAGAATTCAATATCTTTTTTGATAGTATCTCTATCTCACCTATTTGATATATTTTCTAACTAACTCCAAAGTCTTAGTAGAATGGACCTAAAAAACATCAAACACCACTTCCCTTGTTTTCTTAAAATCCTAAAAAACTTTTAACTCATCTCTTAATAGTTTTAGGATTCCATCCTTATCAAAAAAACTTGAACAGAAGTAGGAGGATGCATTGATGAAGGTGAAGGGATATCAACTGAAGTAGAAGACTAAAACACAACATTCAAAAGTTTTTAGTCTAACTTTAAAATCATATCTAAATGACCTTAATATGTTGTAACAAATTGTTCTTTCAATTCCTTAATATCATTTTCATTAGTTCCATTTGAGATTAAATCTTGGATTAAAATGAGAAATAAATAAAGTCAATTAATTGGCTATATATTATTCTCTAATTAGTTCCATAGAATTTCCAAAACCATGGAAAAAATTCTTTTAGTACAACCATTAAGTTATATTTTAATTCATTCAAATAATCTTTAGTCACAAATGATGGGGAAGTGGTAGAAGTAGGTACAAGAGAAGATAGACCACAATCCAATTTCCTACCATCTAAATCATCCAAAATATCCATAGACATAGGTTTTAAGGATTTAATATTATATTCATCATCATTTTATCCATCAACTACAAGAATTTATATCTTGAGAGTTCCAAAAAGAGCTATTACATTTGTATCCTCAGGTTTCTCAATTGATTTGGTTCGAGTAAAACCAAAAATATCTTATAGATATTGATATACTAAAGGACTAATATGATAGGCTTAAAGAAAATTATAAGAATCAATCTCAGCTATTAAAGATGATTCCAATGATCTTTGAGGAGAAAAAATGGTAGGACTAACATCCTAAGGTGGACTGTACCCATTATCAACATCATCATCAGACTTAGAGTATTCTAGACCTAGCACTGCTGATCATGGGAATTTCTTCCTCTTAGAAAGTGAATTTGTTCAAATAGGTCTAGGAGTGCTTCCAATATCAAGTCTCATAGGCGAATACTTATCATAACATTATTCATCCTTAGAATCATATGAGTCATCCCATTCAAGTTCATCAATATAACAATTGAATAAAACTATTTTTTCAGCATGATACTCATCTTTTAATTCCTCCTCATGTTATGGAAAAGAAAAATGATAGTCAGGAGTTCCAAATGACTCTGCAGTAGAGATCTCCCTACCATCCTCATGAGCTACCCTGGCTTCCTTATTACAATCTACTATATCAATCTATTCTTCTTCAATTGCCAAAAAATTTTCATCTTTATCCAATTAATACACATGAATATAATCTGGTTCCAAACCAGGATCTACTATATCCATTGGTATAACTAGATTATTGAAAAGATCAAACTTTTCATACAACTTATCAGATTTAACCATCAATTATTTTATCCAAGGGTTCCAATTTACTCTCATATGCCTATAGAATTTTTGAGTTTGGACTAAACTATATGATGAAGTTATATTGTTCTCCTCTCAAGGAACTAGTCCCTTAAACTCTAAAATGGATGATATGATATTTAGGTATAGAAGGGAATTAAATCTAGATGAGGATTACACAGGTCTAGCATATGTCTCATCACATATCTATATAGGCTTATCTAGATCCAATTATTCATCAAGAATAGAAATAAAAAAATACTAGAACCTCAGGATAATAAATCACCCTTTATTGAGACCGATGAGTTATTGGATAAACTTAACCTATAACCAAAATTCAATAATAAGTTCCACTATGGTTAGTCTCTTATGTGACATATTACCATTCAATTCTTAATGATATTTTTGAAATTAAAAATTGGAATGATTTATCAGATATGAACTTTGATAATATTCATTCTCACCCTTATGATACACATATAAGCACTTTTCCCAGAGTTTTTGAAGAAAACTCAAAAAATTCTCCATTCACCATTGTCTGAATGGTGTATTTATCATCTACATGAATAAATTACAAACAAGACTAAAATTCCTTAACTATATTTGGATATTTTGGATTACTATTTTCCTAAAACCATTCATTCTAAACTTTTTTTTGAATCAATTTACATAATAGCTATTTTCTGGATTTAAGGCACTAAGAATCAAATTATTTTTCAACACATACTGGACAAATTATTAAATATGGGTTGTGCAACTTCAATATAATATTTTTATTATCTCAGTCCTTTTTCTATTTCTTCATAGGTGGTGATCAAGAAGTAAATTCATCATTAAGAACTTTTTAAATCCTTATAATTCTCGTATTTATATTCAAACACTAAAGGTTTGTGATTGAGAGAACAGGATGTTAGAGAAAGGAGGGATTCAAGAGAGAGAGATAATGGGTATGGATTCAAAAAGAAATGAAGTATTTTTAGGGGAAAGTGTGTTACAATTTCCATTGCAATAGTGATTTTAGATTCATGGTAGATATAGTGACTGCATGAGTAAAGTCTCATGGTAGGTATAATGAATGCATAACCAACTAGTCATGGTTGCTTAATTGATTGTATAAATAAAAACTCACAATCACCTAACTTACTGTGTGAATTAAAATTCATATTTATTTATCAACACAAATAATAAAAATATTTGATAAAATCTTAAATATTTTAATAAACATATAAGTTAATAATTATAAATATAACTAGATAAATATAATATTTTGAACTAAATTGAAATATTTTGGAATATTTTTTGATTCCTAACTCATGTCTAATGTAATTTATTCTCTAAATATTAAATGGTTTTGAAAATATGTTAGCAATATGATGTTTAGTACTAATGAATTGAAGAGTAATATCCCTTTTTTGAAAACGATCTCTCAAAAAGTGATGTATTATATAAATATGTTTTGTCCTCGAATAAGATACAAGATTCTTAGAAATGTTTATTGCACTTGTATTATCATAGATTATAGGGAAATGTTTGAATTGGTATCAAGAATCCACTAATGTGTGTTTTATCCACTAAATATAGGTACAAAATCTACCTATAACTATATACTTAGCTTCATTAGTAGATAATGAAACAAAGTTTTATTTCATACTACACCATGAAACTAGATACTTTCCAAAAAAGTAATATGTTCCAAAGGTGGGTTTTCTGTCTGACTTACAACCACCAAAATGTTTATCTAAATAACATAATAAGAAAAATTATTATCCTTTAGAATAAAATAATCCTAAATTAGTTACGCTTTTTAGGTATTTAAAAATTATTTTGACATCATTCAAATGCGTTTATTTTGGATTTTCTTAAAAAATTTCACACATGCACACACACTAAACATAATATCTAGTTGGCTAGCAGATAAATATAGTAAACTACAAATCATACCTCTGTAGATGGTTTGATCAATTGGTATCCTAGTTTCATCAATATCCAAATTACATATAATACTCAAGGTATTATCAGTAACTTTGATGTTATCCATACAAAAACATTTAAAAATATCTTTAGTGTAATTGCTTTGATTTAAAATGATTCCTTCTTTATTTTGAAAAATATAAATTCCAAGGAATAATTTTAACTCAACCATTAAACTAATTTTAAAAAAATAATTAATTTTGAATATTTAGTACACAAAGAGTTTTTGTATGATCCAAAAAAATATAATCATTATAGATTTGAACTACCAAAAAATATTTGGAAATTTTTTTTATAAATAAAGTAGGATTATCTATTACTTTTGAAACAAAATTTGAATTAAAAAATAGTTGATCCTATCATACTAATCTCTTGGAGATTTTTTTAAACGATACAAATATTTTTCTAATTTAAAAACATTATTTAAAAATTGGGGTTTTGAAATCTTAGGGGTTTCTATAAAAAAATCCTCAATTATTAACCAATTTTAAAGGAAATTTTGACATCCATTTGATATAGTTTGAAATTAAAACATGTTTAATAGGTAAAAAACATTATAATAGCCTCTAGTATTGATACTGGTGAAAATTTTTATTCATAGTCAGTACCTTATTCTCAAATATAACATTGTGAAACCATTCTAGATTCATTTATAATTATAGTGCAAGACTCCTCAACATTGTTTCTAAACATTTACTTAGTTCCAATGGTCAGGAACTCTTTAGGTATTTCTACTAGTTCCAAAAATTTGTTTCTTTCAAATAGGTTATACTATTCTTAAATTACCATTACCCAAAATTCATCATATATATTTTCATTGATATTTTTAAGTTCAAGCTATGATAATAAGACTTGTTGTTAAACCTGGTTTCTAAGATAAGTTATAGTTTGGGTACATTTATATTGATCTCCAACTATAACATCTAAAGGATGAAATATATGAGTTATAATGGATCTATAGAGATAAGTACTTGGTACTTCATTTTCTTCTTCAAGATCTAGTTCAACAAGTTCCTCTTCATTGGGTGATTTTTCAACAAAATGTTTTACAAAACAATCATTAGGTTTTGTTGATGCATTGATATTTAAACCGGAAAGATCATGATTAAGGTTTTCTAAATAATTCTTATGATCACATGGATATATTTCATCAAATTTTACTTATAAATATTCTTCTATATTTTTTTTCTTTTATTGAGCACTGATATGATTTACTGGAAGTTAAATTACCAAGGAATATTACTTCATCACTTTTGGATTCAAAAATTGTTTAAAATTTCCTTTGTATTGAAAATAAAGACCTTACAACTAAAAACTATTAATTAATTAACCTTATGTTTTCTTCTATTCAATAAATAATATGAATTATTCTTTAAAATTAGTCTAATAAGAACCATATTGATAATATAGAAAGATGTATTGAAAAATTCTACCAAAAAATAAATAGTCAAGTAATACTAATTGAGCATAGTTTATAAAATCTCTTGAAGATTCATATTCCTTAATTCCATAAATCCATCCTTCTGGGGAGTCCTAGGAGAATAAAATTTATGATTTTAGACATGTTTTGAGCATAAATATTCAAATTTTTGATTTTCAAACTCATGACCATGATCAATCCTTAGGGTGTTAAATAGTAATTCCACTAATATTTTTTATAGAATTTGTATATTTCTTAAAATAGGAACAATATTCAAATTTGTGAGATTGGAAAAATACCTAAGTGTATCTAGAATATCCATCTATAAGAAAATTTTCCTAATGATTTCCATTTTATCGAGAAATTCTATAAGGTCCAAATAAGTCCATGTGAACCAACTCTAGGGGTTTTGAAGTTGAAACTTCTTTTATTGGTTTAATGAGATCTTATGTTAGTTCTCTTTTTGACACGGTTTACAAACTTTCCTTTTTATGAATTTTAGTTTTGAAAGTTTATTAACTAATACTTTCCAATCTAGGTTTATAATATAGTGAAGGTTAGTGGGATAGTCTCTAATGCCATAACATAGATTCTTTCTAAAAGGTACTTAAGAAAGAAATATTTTGATAAAATAAAGAATCTAAATCAACTGCATAAACATTATCATTAGGTAAATCAGTAAAAAATAAAGCATGTTTAGAATCATAAGTTTTACAATAATTTTTTGAAATTTGAAATGGTAACCATCATCACATAATTGTGATATTCTAATTATATTATACTTTAAACCATAACATATAAGACTTTAGAAATTAAAATAGAATTAGAGTTATCAATTTTAACGAGTCCAATTATTTTTAATTTGGGGTTTTCACCAACAGTGACATGTCCACCATCCACCGTTATGATACTTTTAAATATTTATTAGTCCCCAGTTATGTGTCTTGAGTATCCATTACCCGGATACCATAAAATTTTACCGATATTCTTCAAGAAAATTTCCTAAAACAAAATTAAACAAGAAATGATTTTGGTACCCACACATTATTGGGACTAGAAATGTTATTAATAAAATATTTTGGAATCCAAACATGTTTAAAAATTATTATATAAATAGAATTAATAATTTTATAGATAAATAGTTTATTATGTCCACAATAATATTAACTATTTACATAATTTTAAGAACTTGATCTAGGAATAAATTTACTCGTATAAATTCTCCTCTTTCTAAGCTGGAAAACAATCTCAGTTTTGTACTTGGGTGTGGTTTATTTATTAAGAATACTTATAAAGGGTTATATTACATATTTAATCCTTTCAAGATACATTTTTAGTATATCATTTTAAATTTTGAGTTCACACTTTTTTAATAAATTACTATTCATCTCTTTTTCTATTGAAAGATCAAATTTAACATCAATAGATAAATCATGTTACTTCTTTAAATTTTCATAGCTATATTTAATCTTATTGAAAGCTTATTTCATCATATTGTAGTATTCTAATAAATATTCACTAGTTATATTATCATCATTATGTTAAATTTTAGATATTTTATAATTATTAATAGGAGATGTACAAACAATATTTATTACCTCATATGTTTTTTTCATAAAATATATATTTTATCTGTTAATATTTTACTCTCTGCTCAAATAATATTCAATGAAACTATCATTAAAATCACTATAGGTTGATTTCATATCTTTCTTATTCCTTTTTCCTTAGTCCTCATACCTTTTATTGTACTAAAAATTTAGACATTCAAATTTTATATAACCTTTTATTTTGTATTAGTAATAGGAAACTTCACCTGATTGATTTTTCATTTTTCCAATTCCCTCTTCTATCATACTTTACTACATAATTTTATTTCTTAAATAATTTCTTCTTCTTTTAGAAATTATTAAATCTTATGGATTTTAGATCCATTTCCTCATCACTTTCAAAATGTGATTCATCCTCACTTAAACTATCTTCTTTGATTTTCTCCTTTAGCTTTGAATCAGTATTGAAAGTAACTTATTTTCATTTTGGTTCATCATCAACATTTTTCACTTTAAATTATTATTTTTACACCATGAGTTTTCCAATAAACATCTTTTTAGGTATTATACTTATGTTGTATGATTATTTAATTAAAACACAATCTTCTCTCCACTGATCTAGTAAGAATCACACGAGTCGCATCACTTGATCTTTATCTTCAATATTTTTTCTGAGTGCATTCATTGTATTGATTTTTTTGAACCTGAGATACATGATAGAAATGGATTCATTAAGTTTCATCTTAAAATAATCATATTTTATTGTATAGTAATTCTGGAAAATCTATTTAACATTTCATGTTCCTTCATGATATATAACAATTGCATCCCAATTTTCAAATGCATTAAAACATATAGAAATTATATTAAACTCATATTATCCTAATGTATAGTATAATGCATTAATATCTTTTAAATTACAATCATAAGTTTCCTTAGTGGAATCCCTCCAATCCTCTCCAATATCTTTGGGTTTTTCATATTTACCCCCTGTTATAGTAAAAATATAAAATCCCATGATTTCATTATATATTTTTATTTTAATCTTCCATTGATCATAATTAGTTCCATTAAAATAAGTAGGCCTATTAGTAGTATTCCCATCAAGACTATTGTTATCCATAAAGATATAAATTTAGTAATAACAAATTTTTGGATCTTTTCTGGTAAAACTAGATCATAATTAAAAGGTCAAATAAAGGAATAAAAAAACATTTTATACCAAATATTGATTGGATTCAACGACACAAGAGAGAGTGAATTGAGTTTACAATTAAAATTTCTATTAAAAACAATTTAAAACAAATTCTTCCAATTTATAAAAATACATCCTAATTAACTAAAATAGTAGAAGTATATATTTTTATCTTTCAAAAATCATCTCAAAATTTTGATCACAAATCAATTAAAACAATTCTTGAAACCTATTTAACTTTTGAGACAATTTTACTTGTATCAAACAACATATATAAAACACTTGTTAAATCTAGCTATCAAAGTTTCTTTTTTATATATTTTTAAAAATTAAAATAGGGTTGTTTTAAAAATAGAGAAAACAGAATAAGAAAACACACAGTGGAATAAAATATTAGGTTTAGTCTCAAGCTGAGACATAGTCCTCTCAACCTGGTAATCACCCATTGAAAAATATTTTTTAAATCAAATAAAATAATCCACAAACTATATTGGGGTTTTCATAAGAAAACTGCACACATGAAGTCTATTCCACATATAGACTCTTCTAAAATTCTATATGGGATAATAAATGTAAAATAGTGAAGGAAAGAGTGTATAACACTCTTCAATACAATACATGATCCTGTGTAAAAGTGTAAATCGAGTATGAAAAACCTAACTTGAAATTTAAGCTGAAATAGAGAGAGATAAATATAACAGATGAGATGGTTTGGTGTAACTAATTTTGATCAAATTCAGTTGCTAAATTGTATTGATATTTTTCCTTGAAAATATTTAATTGAGTTTTTAGAGAGAGTTATGAAAAGTGGAGTCTCTTGAAAAAATAGTAGTTAGTATGATCACCACAAAAGGATCATGCATATGATATGTATCTATTTTTCAATTCTTAATATTGTCCAACTATGTCTGTTATTCTTAAAGAGAGATTCTATATTACTATCCCTTATAGGATATTCATAATTTAATCCTCATACTCATTACATTATTAGATATACTAGATCTACAATTAATGCTCCAAAATATAGTTGACTGAGACATGAAAATACTCTACTGCTTAAGTTGGGCATGATCACTTGTTTTTCACATAGGCATGATTACTTTATCTCATGGTTAATAGGTACAATTAGTTAGCATGGTCACTTTCCACTATTGCTTGGCATGGTAACTTGGAGGAATCACTTGTCATGATAACTTGGTTTATTCGTACAATCGCTACTTTTCTTCATTTGGTCACTTCATTTATTCTATCTATCACCTTAATTCTTCTTGTGATACCTTCTTTACTTCATACAATGTATTTACTTCTTCATGATGTAGGTTCATCTCTACTCGGGGTCACTTGATTTGTTCTTATGGTCACTTCATTACACACACACATACACACAACCAGTTCAAGACTTAGGAAAAAATTACTCACCTAACTCATGGTAACATAGTTGTTCATGCAATAGGTTGAATCCTTCATTAAGTCACTTGATCTTCAACATATAGTAGATTCAATACACATGTGGTCACATAAACTTCCATGTGTATTTTGTTTAGTACACATGCGGTCAATTGAACTTTAATGTGTGATCATTTCATTAATTTGAAAAAATTGGATCATCTAAAACATGATCACTTATTTTCTCATGCGGTCTCTTAGAGTTCAGTGTGTGGTTACTTCCACATGGTCACTTGACCTTCACGACAACTTCAATACTTATATATTTTTATCATTTTGACTAGAAAAATAGTCGACTATCATAAAACATAAAATTCATTAGTGACATTATAAATATGATTTGGTATTATTAAAATGAGGAGGTGATAGACTAACCCAACAATAGTAATTAAAAAATCATCTTCTAGATAAATACTAATCCCTGCTAAGTTAAGAAAGTTTCAATCCTCATTCAATTTTTTTATATGGCTATGTAATTCCTTCTTATTCAATCCCTATTTTCTGATTTGAAACAAATACTTCAATAGAAATACTCTATGGATCTCCTCTAATCTATTTCAATGAATCATATATGTTAATATGTTCATGATTTTCTCTATTGATCTCACACTTTTCCTTCTATTATATTTTATATTCTCATAATTTTAAGTAGATTTTATTACATATTTTAAATATGATAACCCTTTAATATTTACAATTTTAGTTTTCTAGAATTTGATCTATTTTATTTTTATTAAAATTATTCAAAGATATTCATTTAAAAATTATTAATAATTACATTATATTTTCCTTAAATTTTACACAATATCTATATTTTAATTAATTTTTTATATGATAACGTGCATTGGAACCATTATGCTAAAACAAATTCTTCATGTCATGATTATTAGTTAACAACTAGATCCACAAAATCTGCACAATATATTATATTTAACTAATCAAAATATCATGATGTGATCCTCTAACTATTCTCAATCATCCAAAATACTAAGGTGTTACACATTCTCTCACAAAAAAATCCTTGGATCCTCAAATATTTGTGACATGAAATTATTCCTTGACATAATAATTTCTAAAGAGGAAGAACCACTAAAATCTACCAAAACCTATTCAAAATATAGAATTCCTTCCCATGTCACAGACGCTTGGGCTCCAGAATATGTAAATTAGAATTAATCATACACACCTCTACCGCAACATGGATTTCATTCTTACAACACGAATTCTTAAATAATAACTCTTATGTATTACCTATATAATTCTAAGGGGCCATTACATTGGATTATGAACTTTACATATCATCTCGCGATCCTTACATATCAAGGTGTAGTTATTTCACTTTATTTATTTTCCATCTAAATTTCCTGGAAATTACTTATGTATTAAGCCAATTAACCCTTCTTTATAAGTAAATTTCCATTTCCCAATATTGATCAACCATTATATATCATTTTGATTAACCATTATATATCATCCTAATCAAATCTTATATATCACTTATAAAATTTTTATTACTGTTATGTACATGTTATTTTCCAAATTTTTGGGTGAAAGGTATAAAAATATTTATGTATTATAGCGAAAATTTAGGTTACCCTTACATATTAAATACTTAAAATTTTTCTGTCCCAGTATTCTCAATTCCATGGTAACCCTTATGTATCAAATACTTTACCATTTTTCTAACCCAATCTTTTGGTAACCCTTATATATATCAACCCTTTCATATTAAGGGATTTACCAATTTTTTTGACCCATCCTGCTTAGTACTAACCATTTATAGACTTCATCCTACACTCATCTAAAAACATTTAAAACAAATCACTCCCTTAAAAAGCTAGAATGTTCCTTCACACTCCAAAACCATGTTTTTCATTATCATGCTTCTTCAATTACCCGAATGTGGTTCCCATGTGTACAGTAACCATCTTCACTTCTTCATCCATGTTAACATGTCTCCTTAAGTATTTCAAAACCTTCCATTAAAATCATAAAATAATAATAACTACAATAATAATTAACAAAAAAACTCATTTAATATCCTTTGATTAAAACATCTAGTTTAATTATACGACCTAAGACTCTTAAGAAAGGGTTATAAGATAGAATTTGAAAAATTGGGATTAAAAAATCATAGGTTAGGGATTAATATAATCGAATAGTTAATTCATGGATTTGAAAATCATTTATATATCACTAACCCAAGTTCAGTTCCATGTAAGAATTAAAAAAAACTAACTTAAGTAATCATTTAAACTCTATAACTTCAAAAGTAGTGAAATCATTAAAACTTTAAAATAATTTACACTAGGAAATATAATATTAGAGTTCATATTTTATATATAAAAAACCTAAAAAAATATTAAAAATTATCTTAAGAAGATTCCTATCTAAACAAACTGATATTATCCCTCATTTAGCTATTACCACCCTTCATTTCATATTTAGAAGATTAAAAATAATAGAAAAACATATACAAAAGAGAAGGAGATATAAAAACTATGATTATTCTATATAGGAAACCATAAATTAATCCTTATTTTTATTATATGTGATTCCTTTCCTAAAAAACCTACTAGAAAAAAAAAACAAACATGGGAGATTTATTGGAACCAATAAGAATAAAAAAAGAAAAAGAAAAGTGAAGGAAAACTTGGTTTAAACCCCAAGTGAGAACTTGGTTTTTATTACCCCCAGTTATGAAATTTAAGATTTTATCCCCAATATAATGGGGAATTTGGATTATTTGACAAGAACCACCACATATCCTTAACTCAAGTGCTCGTCAATTTTCACTAGTTATAGGAAACCCCACTGTCAATGTGGTGTGCATCCAGATATTTAACAAATATATACAACTTTTATGATGAAGGTTTGAATATTTATGGGTCATCCTCTTCTTATACCACTACCTGTATGGAAAATTAGTCCATTTCTTTATCTAGTGATTCTACATAAAAAAATTCATCCATGGGGGCATTAGTTTACAATTCATATTGAATATATTTTAAAAAAATGAAGTTAGGACAAATACCCCAAAAAATGGATAATTTTCATCTATGTGTCTTTGGGTTGGGTGACTAGTTATTATAATTAATTTATTCCCTTTAATAGATGTTTTATATTCTTGGTGAGTTTCATTTATTCCTCTATAGGTGAATCTTATTTTTCAACATCACTCTAAAGGGACATCCATATAATGACCAAATCTAAAAATTAAAAAAAAGTGAGAGTTAGTGATCAATTAATTTTCAATGAATTTAGATATAAATTAATTAATGTTTATATTATATCACAATATTAATTTTTTTAACCTCCCTTTCTTTACTCCTCACCTCCTAGAGGTCTATTGTAATTAATGGTGGAAAATAACGAATCTCTAACATCATTTCACAACATTTAAAAGAATCAATGATGTATTTTTTTAAATAGATAAAAAGAGGTAGAATGAAAATAATTTTTCATTTACTAAGATTATAGAGTCAATTAAAATTTAATATTATACATAATCATTCTAGAATGAATCTAGTGTTTGTTCATCTCCCACTATGACATTAGTTGGTATGTATTATCCAGTTATTTCCTCTAACAGGGGTAATGAGAGGTTGAGTTATAGATCCTCTAATAATTCATTCTTATCCTCCTAAAGGTCCTCAATATAGAAATAGTGGAGATGTTACTTCCACATTTGGATCATGTAATATTGGCTCTACCTATTATCTATTATGTTCTTAGTTGATAACAATTAGTTGTCTCAATTTCATATTCAGTTTTAGAACCTAATTTTAAATTTCTTACAAATAGGAAATTATTTCATCACAAATCTCTTTTTCCTACACTTAATGGTTATTTTTATACTCATAGTATAGATTTACTTTAAAATTCATCATGGAAATAGGTGAATTTTTTAATTAAATAAAAGTAAAAGGTAAATAAATAAGAGAGGGATATACAGAGAGAGTGTAGTAGCAAATTTTGGGCTTATATCTTTAGAAATAGTGATAAATATGAGGGTAAATTTTTCATAGTGATATCAAATATAAATTATAAACCACATATTAATTTCTTGGTATCTAACATAGGATTTTCATTTTGGGATCCTTATATACACTCATTTTTTTCCTCACTTATTTTTTAGAGTTTTCTAAATTATAATCAATGGAAATTCATGGGTACAAAAATGTGTGTGTGATAAAATGTGTTTTTGAAAGAAAATTTATAGATGTAAATTTAGATATAATTATTTAGTGTGAAATGAGATAATTCTTGGAGAATTATCCCAATAAAACCATCATTATCCTTTTGTAAGTCTTAAATATATTTAACAATATCACTAAAACATGTGTGTAGTCATCCTCCTCTACCCTTTACATGAATATATGGTGTACTAAATGATCTTTAAGAATAATAAACATACACATACTATATGGTTAATAGGATAGAGGGATACTAAATTGAGAGAACCACATAAACCACTTTAATGGAATGTAATCAAACCCATTAAATACCTAAAAACTATGTCTCTATTATATAACATGATGATAATATGAAGCGATGGATAATAGTGTAGAAGAAACTTAACGTAAAAAAATTTCATTGAGGACATTGGAACCAATAACCATAATTAATTATCATAAAATGAAGTCTAATTAAAGAAAAAACTACTAAAATATAAACAAGTAGGGACTCTGGTTCATCATTTGGTTGTTCCTTAAAGAAATCCCTCATGTTAGTTATTATATATCTTGAAAATAGAATATTATATTCACAAAATAAAAAGAGTGTGGGATGTAGGAAAACTCATGAACAAATAGAAACTAGAACTACTATTATATTAAAAAATAGAAAAATAATTATATAAAACTCTTAATCTATTCCACGATGGGTAACCTTATTCTCAATGGGGTTACCCTTCTATTTATACGTGAAAAATACCTTCCTAACTTGAGAAGTACCAAACCAATGAAAATAAAACCCAAAAGAACCCTCCCCATATATTCTCCATGTGGATCAGCTAAGGGGTGAGCTTCCTTTAGGTGGTTATCTTCTCTCAATCAAGCTTGAATTGTGAGTTTGTTAGTACTTTTTCTTGATTTTTCCATGAAATGAGAATAAAATTTTCTATTTTTCTCTCATGCCTTAAATGATCTCCATGTTTACTAGAGATAATCTACTTAAATATATTTCTTTGATATTACTTCATATGAAGTTGAGGGAAATTCATCTAAGTTAAAAATATCTTGTGGAATTCCACAATTTAATTTCACAAAGATAAATAACTTTACATGAGTTCTAAAATTTCTTACATATCAATAATATAAATATAAAAAAACTTATGTGTCACTAAATATATATTTTTTGTGCATAAAAAATCATAAACATATTAGGTAACTTGACTCTCCTTATAGTGGTAAAGGAAAATATCAAATATTTTAGTGTGTACATGAAAAATATTATGTATTAGTGATAAATCTATCTAGTAAAAATGAAAAACCTTTATGTATTAGTGTATCCATAGAGTAACTCTTACGTATTGATAAATAACTCTTATGTATGGGTAAATAACCCTTACATATCATGTTTTTCATTACTAAAACAAAGGAATTTACACTCACATATCAGTTGGGCTATGAGGTAACATTTATATATCATAGATTCAAGCGATAAAGGAATTTTCCTTATATATTAGTAAAATATCTTATAAATGTGCTGGGAACTATTACACATTCCCATACTTTTAAAATTCATCCAAATTTATCATCAGTGTAAAAATATTATGTGTTATATAACCCATATATAATTTTTTCCTCTTAATATAGAAAAAAAAAACCATTTTTAGTGTATACCTAGGTCTAATTAATTCAGTGCATGAATTTAATCAATAAATTCATAATTTAAGGACATATTTTAAATGAGGTCTAAAATACTCCAAAAAACTAAATACAATGTGTTATCCATTTTATTATTATTTTTTTGGTATTAAATCATTAAATTATATAGAAAAACATAATTAATTTTCATATTCTATTAGACACCTCCCTGAATCATAAAGACCTTAACCTATCCCATTCCTAGTTGCACACACACACCCGCCCACACATGAAAATAAAACGATTCAATACCTCATTTAAAATAATTAAAATATATAAAAACCACCTACCTAGTAGTATAAGAAGACTATTTTTCACATTTTATGGCTTGATTCAACCTAATTAAAGAGAAACTAGAGAGAAATCACAAAAAAATATAGATTTTAGTTGACAAATCATGCAATGAAAAACACCTAAAATTATTGAAGGGGGATAATTAGTCTTACATGAGGTGACTCACTAAAATACATATCATGGATAATGACCAAAAAATTTTTGAAATAAAACTAAGAGGAAGTATAGTACATGATGTGGAGGTGGGTGTGATTAATCCCCCTTATACTGGGTGAAACAAGCCCTTCTCAATTAATAAAAATTTTCAAATTTTAATTCATTAATTAAATTTTTAAAAAACCACCTAGATGAACATAAGGTACCTAGAAAAATTTCACAATGTACCTTGAATCCACCATGTACCCATCTTAGGTCCACTAGGTTATATTTGGACCTAACAGAACCACCCCTTTCCCAACCAAAGAACATTGGGTACTGAATATCAGTCCACCGAGTACTCATTGGAATTTACCTTCAAAGATATATGTCCCAATTTGGGACCATATTTCTAAAATTTATACCTTGGTCTTCATCAACCCCTCTAGAAACCTAAACACAACCAAATACACATGGCCATGCCAAAATTATACCCAAAATTTCTTACCTATAAACCCAAGCTAGCAAAACCTTCCCATCATAGAACAACCCATACTCGAGTTATTTTTGACCACAAAACTAACCACCCCTAACTGAAATCAATGAATCCCACTCATTACATCCCAAAAACATTAGGATGGTGATGAACATATCCATATATTATTGATCAATATGAACAAAATACTTAGAAAGACCGATTCCAACTATGGGCACTCCCAATTATCGGAATCACCAAACCTCAAAATCCATATTCCTAAACTCCATGAAAATTCACACTCGGTGTTTTACACTAACTCCGGTACTGATCAACAATTCCTCTTCAACGACCTAAGATCACAAAATAACACTGATTATTAGGTTCTTGCATTGATTCTAGTCCTACCTTGATTCCTGAGGCTGAATATATCCATGACCCTCAACTAGATACAAAAAATCTTAGGTAAAACTTATTTAAATTACCCATATTTCCATAAGATTTATGATCCTTATTTGTTAAATCACACTAATTTTAAAAATTAACAATATTATCACAATGATAACATCTGTAATATGTACTAATTTTATATGGAAAAGATAATTTACTTATCTTATTACCCTACTGGGGCTCCACACACCCCTTCTTAATATATCTTAAATCTATACTACTAGCCTCATTAGACATCACTATCCAATTGTGTACACAACCACCTGTCAACTTCCACTACACTATCAATATATGGATCACCACATAGGAAAATAATTTCAACATGAAAATGTTCACCTATACATTGATGGCATGTTAAAAACCATATATTAGTGATCTTTGGTTAACTAGGTTCCACCCTCACCCTATAGAAATTAAGGATTATATGACTGGAACACTCTAGTATGATACAACATAGAAGTATTTACTCCTTGAGTCCCCTAGAAAATACTATTTATGAACTATACCAGGATCACTCTTAATTTATCATCAAAGAGTCATCCCATCTCAACTGAATACTATGGATACCCTAATAGACTCTGAACCCCCATATGCAAATTATGATCATCTCCACTATCATGGGATTCAACTAGCTCATCCCTAAGTGGAACCACATCTCTACCCTCACAGGGACTAATATATACACACCTCAACACAAGCTCATATCCACCCTTATTGAACTTCAATGGAGCCTACCATAGTGTTATATCATTTAAAAACAAATTTCATGCTCAAAACATATATAATAGCTCAAATATCACAAAAATAGAAATATGTAACAAAAATTATAGCCCAAAAGACCATATACTTTCTTATCCACACCTAGGTCTCAAACTGTTTGGACTTAAGACACTTCATACCGACTTCTGGGCCAGTTATCACAAACACACACATTATACACACACTTTATAACACTAGGAATTAGAGAAATTTGTTTTTTTAGTAGAATTACTCCAAGAATCTATGAAACAAAACATTTTTTAGATTGTTGTTAACAATTTAAAAAACTAATCTTTTTCCAAAACCATGTAACTAAGCACAAAAAAGAAAACACATGTCATGTGAGACCTACATAACTAAAATGTTGCATAAACACACATAAAACCTCTTTACTCTACAATACAAGAGTCAAATTATAATAAAAGTAACCATTAAATAGGTACCATTTTCAAAAATCACCTAACCATAATAGTGAAATCCCAAAAACTATGTTGAATCTCAGAAACATGGGCATCCCTATAAATTATTTATCTACTCACATACATAGGTTCATTTCCAACACCCTTCCAACCTAAGCCTTTAACTAACATTCCCAAATAACAAAATAAAAACCTCCCTATATATCATTTATTACAAATGAAACCCACACTAACTTGCTCAACCTCATTATGATACCACTTTGTAACACTACCCCTGATTGGTTAACCCAGATCTTTCTAATTTAAAAGGCGATACTAGATCTGAGTAGCACCACTCTATATACCTGAGTCTACCAACTTGTAGCGAGGGTATAAGTAGTGATATTATAGAGAATATAACCTCATATTACATATTTAATATGAAGTTAAATTAATCAAAAATAATAAACCCACAAGAATCAAAAAAATTATAAAAAAATATAGAAACACATAACACAACATAACCCATGATCTATAGAATGAAATTACATATACAATCATATAAAATCAAGGCAATGGTTTACTAAGGTGGTCCAAGAATATAAATTAGTTTCAAAATATACAAAAAATAGAAATAAAATAACATGACTCTAAGGTTCCACCCAATACAACTCAGAAAAGGTGCACCATCAATGTCCTAATGAGCTCCAACTCTTAGGCACCAGTCACACGACCCTTTCTCTTTCTTGAGTCATGAGACATAAATTAGTCATGTGTACTGGGGAAACCATGTAGGTTGAGAGTATAAACACTAAAAATTTCCCTAGATAATATCTATAAATATATGGGTTTATATAGGGTGCAATGTATGATAACCAAAACAATAAACAAATCATACGCCACATTGTTCTTAACAATCCATAATTGAGCAACCTACCTACTTTAGTTAGTGCTGGAATGGGATGATATACCCATTTTATGAACACACATTGAGGGAGATAAAACTAAAATCCCTCATCACATAACTATTTATATGAATCAATGATACACCTATAACATCACATTGAATGATGCATCACCAACTCATCGAAAAAATAACACATCACCATCTTAAAGTGAGTGTTTTCCCCCTAAACGGTGATCACAATTACCTTATAGAACTTATCACCAAAATATATAGTGTATACCTCTATCCATATGATGATAAACATCATCACCCTAAACCATAAATATAATAATTATCCTAGTATAAAATTTATGGTCATCACCACCCTCCCTTATGTACACACAATCCAACAACCTCATTCTTAATAGTGTGCAGAAATACCAGTACCCTATGAACAAAAACCTAGAGACCTATATATACCCATTATAGGTGATTAAAATATCACCATAAAATCATACCTATGCACCACATAATTATCTAGTGATAATAATTAAATAATTACAAGTTGACTATTACTCAACTCATCTACCAATTCCTCATACCACTGACCACCACACAACATGTCCACCACATATCTCAACCCATAGTGACACCTAACCTCACTAAACATCCCTTACGACACCTCCCTAGATCATGGAGACCTTAACCACACCTAGTCCTAGTTACTCACAACCAATCACCTACGCATGAAAATCACATGATGAAAGAACTCATATAAAACATTGAAATTATCTAGGAACCACTGAATTGATACTAGAATGAGATTACTAATAAAATTACAAATCCTAAATTAAACTAAGGAAATATATGGAATTCATAGAAAAGAACCATAAAAAATATATTTTAGTTTAAAACCACCAAAATAGAAACATTGTTTGAAATAGATGAAAAAGGATGATAATCTTTACCAGTGGTGACTCCTTGAGATAGAATTCATGAATAGAAAACCACAAAAAGATGAAATACCTACATGAAAGAGGTATAAATGATAGAATAAAGTGGGTGTGGTCGATTCCTCTAATACTTGGGTGAAATGAGCCCATCTCATTTATTTTTTTATCAATTTAATTTATTAATTTTAAAAAAACTAACCAAAGGATAAATGGGAACCTAATACCATTTAGGTACCGATCACAGGTACAGAGAGTGGATAATGAACCTCACAAAACTACACATATCCTACCTGGTCACATTGAGTATATAGTACTAGTCAACAGGTTACCCAGTGGAATATTTATTCAAAGAAATATGCCCCACACCAAGAATATCTTCTCAAAACTCCCCTAGTCCTCCATTGACCCATTTGATAACTCAAACATGGACAATTATGCATGTTCATTCCAAAATTAGACCAAAAAATTGCTCACCCAAATACCCATACTATTATGTAAGTGGTTTATAAAGTTTAATATCAGATTATATAAGATTACATGTGGCATGAAATGTTATTATTATGAAAATTAGTGTGTATGAATTGGGAAAGAACAAAATCATGTTCCTTTTTGAGATTAGTGATTAGTGGGGACTATTGAACCTACCATAGGTTTTCTAAGCAGGAGGTTTTGAACACACAATCATCGATGACCATGTTTCTATTATAAAATGATACTTTTTATGAGATAATGGTGTCATGAGGGTTGTTCTTACTTATGATTTAACCCCAATATCCTGACAAGGTTCCCTATAGTTTCCTTGATAGTGATAAATATAAGTAATACCTTGGATAGTGGTTTATTATCACCGTATTGGGACTTGGGACTTAGATAGTGGTCACATTTCTTAGAAAGATGTGGAATTGGTAGGTTTATAGAGTTAGATTCTATGGAATGTTTATGGAGATAAATTAGTGAAATTTTCATGGGTGTTGTTGACGTGTCATCCACCCCTATTATGAATGATGTTGATGAATCATTAACTATTCCTATGGTTTAGGTGGAACCTCATTCATCACATTATTTGGTTAGTGATACATATTTCAAATTATGATTGATTGGTGGTACATATTCTACCCTTGAGAATGGTTTAGTGGTATATCATCCAACCTTTATAATTTTTTGGTGGTATATCATCCAATTTTAAGAATGGGTTGGTGGTATATTATCCACCCTCTATTAATGATTTAGTGACAACTCATTCACTGAAATAGTATATTGGTGATACATCATTCAACTTAAAGGATAGTGATTATAATGCGTTGTTCAATTTGGATATTGGGAATGATGATATATCATCCACCTTAGTGATTAGTCCATGATTAATCATTCACTTGAATACTATATTTATGATTCCCCATTAACCTTATGGGAAGGAAATGTGATTCCTTATTCACATATTCCTATTTGTATGTTAATTCTTATTTTACCAACAGTAATAAGAAAGTAATGTATCATTCATCTTGATTATTAAGATAAGAAGTGATAGACCATTCACCCATACATTGTGATCAATCATTGGGAGCATCATCTTATCCCAACATTGGGAAAATAAGTTATGGTTGTTCATGGGGTTAGATGCCATGAAATCTATGACATGTTTGGTATATTTTTGTAGTATTATTTAAATAAAATTTCATATTATGCAGACACTTATATATTTTTGATTGATTTAGGGATTCCATTAGTGGTGACCTAATTAGTTATACTCACACCATGTATAAAAATCTTGATACATGTACAAATTTCATTATCAGGGATACTGGTAAGGGAAATAGATTTGTAGTAGATGAGTAACTTAGATAGATGGTTAGAGTGGTAGATGAGACATGGTAGTGACTTTGACCAAATTTTTTAGTGGTCCCCATTCACTTGTTCATTTTGAGGTAACATTGTATATGATCATCCTATGAGGTGATCTAGTTGCTGTATGATATTATAGTGACATTCTATTTTGTTATATCATGTGATATGTTCCCATATGGTTAGAAATTATCTATAATGTTCATATCTGTGATGATATATTTAATTTATGGTATTGTTATTACCTTCAATATTATTTAAATTTATCTAATATAGAGCTTATAGTCTCCCCAGGTTATTTATAGACCCTCAATGCTAGTTAGAAACCTCTAGCATATGGGGAGGCATACTTTAGATCACACGGAACCACCCAGTCCAATAGTATTTAGGTGGAACAGGCTAGGGACATTATAAAAACCATAAAGCTGTTTATAATGGATAAAATATAAAACATTTTTTTATGTATGGTTGTTGTTGTTGTTGTTGTTTTTGTTATTATTATTATTATTATTAATGTTACTATTGTTATTTTTTCAAATTATAGAATATTTTGTATTATAATTTGTCAATGTATATTTAAATTTTTTGTTATATTATATAGTAATTCATATTATTTATTTCATAGTTATTATAGGTGATAATAAATCATAGTTTGAATAATGCATGAAATAAAACTGACGTGTAATAAAAATAAGTTGTTGATTTCATGTAATTTTCTAAACAAAATGTTTTAAACAAATATTTTTTACATTCTCTATGCATAAATTATATGAATATGAGAAAATTGATATCTATATAAATCAAATATAATTTAATTTTAAATGATTTTGATTTGAGATATAGTCCTTAGATTTTATATGGTGAAATAGGATAGAATTCACGATTTCATGATAATAATGATTTTAAAAATGATAAATCACATCGAATAGAGGAAATTATATGTGATATTGAAGTGAAAACTATTGATAAAAAATTAATGATAGAAAAATATATTGTGATGATGAAAATCCGTTGTATCAATATTGAATCAGATTTATAGTATTATTTATGATATTTGGGATGATTAACTTAAAATTAAATAATGGATGGAGTGACGAGAGTTTTAATGAATTTGTTAATCTATTGAAAGACATACATACAAAAGAAAATATCTTACTAGATTCAAATTATATTTCTAATTTTTTTTATGTTTAATAGGATTGTGGTATAGGAAGATACATGCATGATTCAATGATAGCTTTTTGTATAAAATTTAATATAATGGTTTGTTATAGTATCCTAAATATGGTACATCATGATATAAGTTTAAAGAAATATCCCTATAATCACTAAAAAATATATGATACACATGTTTTCATGAAATCCATGATGTGGACCTGATTCAAATGACATAAGTTGAGTTTATATAAAAATATATCTCAGTACAAGAATAATATATAAATGGAATCTCAATTGGTTTCTTGATTTCTCACACACTAATTAATGGCCATTATTACATAAGTTTACCCAATTTAGTGTAGTGGCGGTGAGGACCACTTATCAAGAATATAACATGAATTCCATCAAAATATTTGGATGCATTTTTTAGGGAATTATCAATATATTTTATCCATGGAAAACTTAGGCTCTATGCATACCCAATTTTAAGGGAAAATTATTTTTTAATCATTGATTTGATAGCTCATAGATTCAAAATTGATACTCAAATCAAAAGTTATGGATTTTTTATGTTTTAATTTTTTTATAAAGGAAGTTTACCAAATTTTGATCAGTTTTTACCCAGGTGATAGCCACACATGCACCCTATTAAATACTTATGTGTGATCCTAGTTGAATCCTTACCCATGCACCCATATGAAGTCCTCTATGTATTCCCTATTAAAGTTTTGCGTGCATTCCATCATCTAATCCTATGTGCACACCCTAAATTTAACCACTGTCTATTCCTCAAGTAATGGTGAGGTTCCCAAAGTAGTTATCTCATGTAAACTGGGTGCTTAAAATAGTTACTACCCAAATATGTTCTCTTATGATTAGGTTTCCTATAAAATTATCCCTAACATCCCATTTCTATAAAAGGTCGGACCAAGAGACATTATATGAAGATCCTAATCACTTGAGCATATAAAGTTCTATCTTATATTTATAATCTTTCTAAAACACACCATTGGGTGATTTTGGAATAAAAATTGAGGATAAGTAATAAAATCTATAGGTATTTTTATTATTTGATGGTTTTTATAACTCAAACCCTCATGAAAGTCCATTTCACCCATCCTTCTATATGGGTTAGGGATAATGACCACTTTTGAGGAGAGTATTTATTAAAAGAGGGAGAGGCATGATGATGGCTAGGTTCCTTAAACCAGGATCCAATACCAACCTTCAAGGGATCAATATTGTTCTTTATTCTCCTAGGTTCCTTCCAATTGAAGCATCACCCCTCCCTCAAGGGATAACTTGGGTTCCCTGCTCACCCTGGTCACCTACTTGGAGTTTTTTGTCAATTTTTTCCCATCATAATACAAAAAATCTATTGGAACCAACTATAAAAGGTTTTATCATATATAGGATTGTTTATCCCAACCCTCACCCCCTTCTCTAGGCTCAACCCACACTCTGGTCAACTACCTAGATGAAACACTTCCATTTTTCACATGTGTCCCTTTTAAACTAAATATATTGCTTAAATTAAGGAATTTTTACCAGGAAAATGGTATCACCATCTATCCTATTATAAGCCTCTATACCATTACTTGGATCATCTTACAGAGTGAACCAAAATGGGTTGCTCATGAATAAGTCCCACAAAAAACCATTTATAGGCACCCATGATTAGAGGTCCTAGTCATGTAACCTTAAAATAAATGGTAAAATGGTATTGGATACATGACCTTAGAAGGAACACCATTGATCATGGATGCATAACCATGAAACACCATTTTTTTCTTTTCACACAAACTTAAATGGTATGAATTGCCTCTTTATATAGCACTGAACAATGGGGGTTTCAATTCCCTTCATAAGGATATGTAGGAATTCACTATTACAGACCCAATTACTCTACCATGACACATTCTACATTACTAGATAGAATTAAATTCCAAAGTTAAATTTTATAAGGTATTTAACTATAAAGTAAACATTAGTTTGGATTAAATTCTAGACAACATAATTCCCCCATAAAATTTTCATTTAAATGAATTCATGTTAATTAATCGATTTCACAAAATGGTAATCGATATTCTTATTACGAAGTATTTTATGAATATGATAAAATCTATAAAAAAGTCTTGTTTTCAATAACATGGTCCATTTTTGGATGATTTATTCTCTTATTATTTCAATTTCTATATATATCCACTTGATTAAATAACCAAAATAGTCCCAGGAGAAGGAAATGAAAAAAATGGTGAACCAGTTGTGAAAATATTACTTATGAAAGAGATTGTTTAAACATGAATTTATTCGAGTGATACTACACTAATGTGTTATTTGTTTGTGAAATTACATCATAATCCAAAAAGAACCCCTAGTAAATAGGTAAAAAAGAATATGTCACATTAATAAGCTTAGTGGAAATCAAATGGAAGCCAATGTTACAATTGATCATCAACTGATGGCATCAAAAATTTATGCTACTAATATAATTTCTTAAACAACCTTATATTTGAGGAACATATATTTTTTATTATTCTCATAGCACCCACAATGCTAGATTGCGAATGAAATGGTTCAAGAGTACCAATATAAAGGGATAATACTAAACTTGGAAATAAATCATAAAATTTTAGAAGGGTTTATGAAACAAAGTCTAGAACCACTCCAGAAAATTAGTAGGGGAATAATACCCACATATAAATAATAAACCACATTTAGAGTCTTTCCCAAGAGTGAAGAAATACTAACTTTTCATTATTATTAACGTGTGAATTGGATATATCTTATGTCTATATAGCCCCCATTGATATACCTAGGAGGGCTCCAACCAATTAGGGATGCCATCACCATTTCTTCATGACCCCAATTCCACATCAAGATGACGAGAAAGTTGCTCCAACCCCAATTATCTATACCAGGGCCCCCAAAAAGAGAGCCCACTGGGGGTAGATAACCTCTAAATATTAGAATTGGGTTCACACACCTACCACTATTATTATCCCTGATTATATTCATCAATTACAAATAGATTATTGAGGAAAATTTCAATCCAAATTCATCAGGAATCCTCAAACATGTTTGAGATAGAAAGTGGTGGCTATTAAATTGAACCTTATTATTTTAGGGAGTGAAAAAAGGTATCCCCTGTTAGAAAATTCAAGAACATAGTAACTAGGGAGTTCCTCTATGAAGTGGCTAGGAATCCATAATTATATATTAGGTTTATAAAAAAGAAAAAATTGCATCTAATTTGAATAATTAAAAACTTTTGAAGTCATGAATATATTTTATGATGAATAATTATAATTCATAACTAATAATTAAAGCACTAAAATTTTCATTTCTTTAATTTCGTCTGAAAAGTGAGGATATATCTTAATACTCTTATAACACCAAATTAGAACCCACATCCCATAGGGTTGTGGTAATTTTACCCCTTTCAACACCCTTGGAATTTGTAATCAATAAGAGAGATACCTAGATCTTTAACACATCTCCTATAAGAGAATTGGTACTTTCAAGACTAGGGAGGTCTCGTAAGGGTCCAAAAATTTTAAATTACTTTGATAAACCATCAAATAGGGTTGATCATAATCAGAGTTTTGACTGATATTCTTAGATTGATAAATCCACCCAATTATCGAGTTCTTATGAATAATTAGTTCCCAATGATGGATTCATTTTAGTAAATGTCATAAATAATGACTAGGAAAATGTGACAGAGTTTGATGTTGGGGATGGATGGAAAAATTAGGAAGTATCTATAGAGTATATCATTCACACAAAGGTACATTGAAGAATAATTACTTAAAATTAATGAAAGGATCATGATTTAGGGTCTCTACAAGACATTCCCGACCAGGGATCCACATAACCCATGCCCTGAGCCGGTGGGTCACATGGCCACAAGCGTTCCACCCCATATGCCAGAGGCTAATGACTAGCAACGAGGGTGTAAAGGTTGTATAATGGGGAAGACTGTACCCTCATATCAAAGTGGAAAAATGGATACACTAAATAATACATGAAATCATAATCATAATATAAATAAACACTATAATGACTAGACTAGTAACACATCGTAGTCGAAGCGAATACATCAGATTTAATAAATAACTATGGAAGCATAAATAACTAAGAAACTAAATAATAATAACAAAATACAGAAAGGTTGATTAAGATATATGATGTCGTGGCATGTTTCTATACAAAAAGATGAAACAAGAGACTTGAATATACAACATGATATACCAAAATAAAGAAAGGAAAAAGACTGCTCCACTAGAATCTATAGAATATGCTCAGTCCTCTATTCCCATACTCTAACAATAATTAAAAAATATCAAATATCTATAGTAGGGTGATTTCCCTTATCCATATCTACAGATAAGTAATCTACTCAGGTACCAAAGGTGGCCTGAGTAGGGTTTGAGATAAAATCTCAATAGGCCATGACTAATGGTGTATAGAAGTAATTCAAGTAGTGTACCTTAAAATAGTAGTGTGCAAGTAATATGCATGATACAAAATGTTGAAAAAATAAAAACCATCATACTGTGGTTCTTATAGAACACCTGGAAGCTCTACATGTTTTGGTGTTGGCCGGAGTATATCTGATTCGTAACCACATATATATATATTAATAATATACATATAGTATAGTTATGTATTTCATCCACCTATATGTTAAAATTAGGCGTGCATATAAGTATCCATATATCTAGATACTAGGTGTTGGTTGAACCGTTGTGTAACTCAAGCTTACATAACCAGTCTAAACAAGTAGATAGGATCAAGTAGAGGGTATATTCCCTGAATATCATAATGAGTGTGATACATCATGATCATCACTCGATATAGGTGGGGAGAGTCTTCATGCAAGACACCCTAAATAGAGGAACCCGGAACATCATTCCCATTACCCTGATTAAACTATAATAGAGAGAGACATCATGATTAACACCCGATGTAAGGGAGAGTGAAACATCATGACCAACACATCCCTTAAACACAATTCCATATCCAATGTCATTTGTATAATAAAAATAAAATAATAAACTGAGGGATCACCTCATAATCATTATAAACATCAATCCCATTTTATAAAAAGGGTGTAAAAATTCATATAGTCAATATTAATAATCACGCTTCAAAAGGAATGGACTTTCCACCCATTTTAATTAATCTGAATCAATCCATTTAATCCATTTAAGAATAGGAAACCATCATTAATAAATATGTTATATATATAAAAACATTCTATTTAATTAACCAAGGAATAAAAATCAATTTCATATTTCAACGAAGAAATTTGAAGGTGCTATTAAATTAGGAAATTTCCTATAAGTGGGAAATTACATTTACAAGTAAATATAAGAAATTATAAGATGCTTTGGTTTCATAAAAATATGTAAGGATGTCGTAAATTCTATTTACAACCCAAGAAAAACACCTAGGCAGTGTTCCAGTCATTAAATCAATTATATTAAAGTGGGAAATTAAGCTGGCACACTAAAGGGGTGGACACGATCAATGTTTTCATCCTTTAAATACTTAACAAAGATCCTTGAGAGTATAACCACATATGTACATCAATTAAAAATCAAGGAAATAATTTCAAGGTGACACTTGACAATGAATAACATGTGACACAATGATAGAGATATTAAAACATCAATCCTTTTAAGGAAAACAACTATACCACCTACCTTAGAGTTGTGGATGACTTCGAATATGATATAGGCTTCAGATTAGGATTATATTGGAAGAAATATGAAGAATGGTCTAATGCCCAAAAAAAGGGAAAATATATTTCACTTAAATACTAGAAAGGATACAATGCGAAACAAAGAATAAAAATAAGGGGATTTGAGATCTTACCACAATCTATCCAATTATTTCTGATAGATCTTGAATTGGAATCTAAATATATGAGTTACTGAAGAACCTAGAATATGATTGATGATGGATTATGGGAGAAGATATGGAGATCCATCCATTGGAATAAGAATAAGGAAAGAAGAAATAATGTTTTAAGTTTAAGGAAGGGAAAAATTATAATTTCAACCTCAAAATAAGGGGTTCATTGTTTGAAAAAAATCATATTCTTATTAATATCTCAAGAGGGAACCACATGGTAAAGTCACATGGTTTCCCTAATTGTGTGAAAACCCTGAAAAACCCCACTGTTTAAGATATCTGAAATCTTACACGATCATGCTTCTCGAGAAACATGGTTGCAGACAAACCATACATCCCTTGATGCTCAAAAGGTGATATGTACGATTTGTACTAACCATGCGGTAACCATATAGCCTGCCATGTTTGCCCATTTTTTTGGAACTCTAGGTTCTAAAAAGCCACAAATGCTTCCGGGACCTTCCTTACGCCATTGTACATGTTTATCATGATAAAAAATATCTAAATTTAAAAAATGAGCCATAAATTTTTTAAAAAAAGAGTCACTACAACTTCCCCTCCTCAAATAAACTCATCCAAGAGTTGTCCTTCTGTTGGTAAAGAGGTATCATAAGCAAAGAGTTCTGGCTACAGAGCTCGTTTTTTAGCTTCCCGCTCCTAGGTCTCGTCCTATACTTGACAGTGCTGCCATATCACCCATACCAAATAAAATTAACTTCATCAGAGTGTCTACACATTCAAACCCACAATAAGAATAAGTTACTACTTAGAAGAATCATCTATATCCAACTAAACCTTTTCAAAATGAATGACATGTGGTGGGTCTGGATGATATCAAAAAATCTAATATTTTTAAAATACATCATTCATAGATCTAAATCTATGAGAAATTACTATCTAGTAATCCACTAGTCTAAATTGTTTCAAAAAATAAAAGGGTCTAATGAATCAAGGTGAGAGCTTACCCTACCTTGGAATATGTCTATGGACCAACCTAGGTGAGACCCACATGAAAAGATTTCCATGGACCTTGAACTCAATAGGTTTTTAGAGTTTTATTAGCACATGAATACTGGATAGACTGATCTATCATCATGCACTTTATGATCAAATGTACCTACTCTATAATCACCTGAACGGGACATGGTCCAAGAAAAGATGCCCCTTCCTCTAAACATCACATAGGTTAATGGAAAGGACCACCATATAAGGATTTAAAGTATCCATCTTTATGGTATCTTAAAATTTGTTATTATAAGAGCACATGAAAAAGGGTATATGTTTATCTTAAGAACACCCAAAATCAAGGACACATGCATGGGGCATGTCCTCTAAAACTTGAATCATACGATCTGTCTTTCCATCTGTCTGATGGTGATAGGCCATGCTTAGAAGAACCCATATACCCAAGGCCTTCTGAAATACCTTCTAGAAGCATGATGTAAAGTGAGTATCTATGTCATAAATTATATAATGAGGAGATCCATGAAGATGTATGACCTCCCTAACATATTTCCTCCTTAGACCATCTACTAAGAAGGTCTCTTGTATTGTTAAGAAATGTGTGACCTTCATAAAAATTTCAATGACAACCCATACCATATCGTTACCTTAAGGAGATTTGGGTAAACCGGTTATGAAATCTATAGAAACATCATCTCATTTCCACTCGGGAATGGAAAATGTATGAAAAATACCTACTGGTCACTGATGTTCTTCCTTCACCTACTAATAGGTGGAATATATAGTGATAAAACTAGATATCTCCCATTTCATACCAGGAAACCAATACTAGCGACGTAATTATCGATATATCTTGGTGACACTAGGATGAAATTACCAAATTGAGGCATATAATTCCTAAATAAACTCCTCTATGATATCTGATAGGACCCATACAAATCCATGAAAATGTAATGTTTCATCACTATCCACAGTCCAACCAGAATATGCATAATCATCTTAGATGATTTACCTTAGGACAAGGCCCCTAGGATCTAAAATTTTCCTCATTCTCACCCATTCTAGTAGGGTATATGTCACTGCTAAATATGAGATAATAGTCTACCCATGAACCTCTTGAACCTCAATTTTAATTTATAATAATAAGGCCATGAGGTTCCATTCTCCACTAGCCTTCTAAATTGAATTCGTATGAGTATTCTAGATCAAATCATCAGATACAACATTACCTTTCTTAGGTATGTAGGCAAGCTCCAAATCAGAGTATTACAGTCACTCAACTCATCTGCTCTGCCTGAGATTCAGATCAGGCTATGTAAATAATTACTTGAGGATTTTTTGATAAGTGAAAACTAAAAAATTCTCTCCAAGTAAATAGTGTCTTTAATAGCATAATTCATAAACTAAAATAGCTAGCTCAAATTCATTCATCGAGAAATTCCATTCATGAGGCCTCAACTAACAAGATCCGTATTCTATGACTTACTCATCCTATACCAAAATAGATCACAAATCGATACTTGATGCATCATAATAAAAAATATAGCTCTTTCCTTTGTTTTTAATAATTAGTATCAGTGTTGAAGTCAAATTGACCTTCAACTCTTGAAAGCTTGCATCAAAAGAATCTAACCATATGAATTTCACACCCTTCTTCTTCATACTCATAAGTGGCATTGTAAGGTATGATAAATCCTGGATGAAGGGTCTGTAATATCTGGATACCCCTAAGAAACTCTAAATGTCAAAGACATTTTTGGGATTCTCATAAGAAACTATAGATATCAATTTATATATATCTACTAAAATTTCTGAATCTGAGATGACATAACCTGGAAAGTTCACTTAGTTGGTCCAAAAGTGTAATTTACTAATCTTAGAATAAAGTTGGTTCTTTCTCAGTGTATTCATCATGATCTCGAGATGGTTGGAATGGCCATGTTTGGATCTTTGATACACTAATATTTATTCAACATATACTACCATGAATGAATCTAAATATGGGTGTAAAACCCAATTCATTAGATCTGTTAAAATAACAGGCACATTCATGAGACCAACCTGTATGAATAGGTACTCATATTAACTATACCTTTTCATGAATGTTGTGCGAGTTGTGTATGATGACTTAAAGAGCACCTAATGATATCCCAACTTAAAATATATCTTTGAAAAATAATCTCTCTTCTAAAATCTAATTTAATAGGTTTTCTATTCAAGGTAGTGGATATATTTTCTTGATTATAAGTCAGTTTAATCAATGATAATCCATAAAAACCCTAAGTGTACCATCTGGATTCTTTGAAAAAAGGACCAGTGAACCCCAAGGAGAAGTATTGAGGTATATAAAGCCTTTATAATTTAGATATTTTAACTATATATTGAGCTACAGATGCTTCATAGGTTCCATCTTGTGAGGAGGAATGGATATTGGTGATCCTCCTCGCACTAGCTCAAAAGTGAACTCTATCTATCTCACTAGAGGTAGCCTAGAAAATTCATTAAGGAAGACGTCCATGAAATGATCCACTATAAGAGGGAACACAATAGGTCACAACCCTTGATCATAGAAAAGATACTATAAATATGAGTTGTTACACTACCCCACCCCTGATTGTTAGGTTCTGATCAAGACACTTGGATGTCCCATTCTCCCTGATGCATTTGTTTACTTCCCTCTAGTGATGTAAACGTCACCCTCTAATGATAGAAGTCAATATGGGTTCAATAGAGAACTAACCAGTCTATCCTGATGATTACATAAAATCCCATCATGTTAAGGATGAAGAGATCCCATATGAAGATATATCTACCTATCTCGAGGGGATAGTCTTTACAATGTTGAACACTCTCAGATCAGACACCTAACAAGATATCAAGAATCATCATGACACAAAATTGTTCTATAACAAGGAACAAACTCTCCATGATCATCTCAGATATAAAATAATGTGATACAACAATTATTGAGTCAATTATATTCCTTATAAATTTTCCATTCCTTTATGTTTTGGAAATCACAAACACATTTTCTTAAGGAAAATAATCTTTCTCTAAGAAACATTTTATCAAGAAAAATTTTCTTTATCTAAAAATAGTTTTGAATTTACCTATGTTTTCTAATTCCTTACCTAATGTTTTTATAACTAAATCTAACCATATTTACCTTAATCCAAAATTCGGATCCTAATATATACCTCAAAACCTTATAATTTATATGAATTCAATTTCTATAAAACTGTGAATATGATTTTTCTAGAATTGAGAATCTGATTTCTCTAGAATCTAGATTCCAATTTCTCTATAATTGAGAATCTAATTTCTCTATAATTCAGAATCCAATTTCTCTGGAATTGAGAATCTGATTTAATCAGAAATCAAACTATGATTCTTGTAGAAACCAGACTCCAATTCTCTCAAAAATCAGACTCTGATTCTCTCAGAAATCAGACTCTGATTCTCTCAGAAACCAGACTATGATTTTCATAGAAATCAGAATTCTATTTTCATTTAAATTTTAATTCTATTATCAATTTTATTAGAGTTTGATCATCAATATTTTTAGACTTTGAATCTCACTATCTTGAGAATCTGATTAATTTTTTTTTTATATTTACCTCATTTTCTTAATATAGAGTTTCATTTTATCAGATCCTTAATGTGATAATTTTTCTTAAGAATAGTAATGTTTCTCATAGTTAGTTATATAAAACGATGTTGTCCAATATGTTTTAACTTAACCGTTTCCTGAGTTCCATGTGTACTGGTCCCTCTGAAATTTAAGGGAAAATATGACCATTGGAGGAGGAGTCAAGCATTTGAGATTTTGTCTATAAATACCAATCCATTTGAATGAGATGGTATCTTTTGAACTATGGAATGAAGTGATACCCTGAAAGATCTCTTCTCAGATCCACCTTGTGTGAATGCTATGAACAACTTTTGCAAGCTGATAACATCTTGTTCAACCTTCCTAGTGAGAATCTGATTGTTGTTGTTATCAATCGAGGGATTCTAGGGTTAAGAAGACAGAGGGGCCAATCAACTTAGAGATCAAGGGCTTCCAGGGAGAGGAAGACAGAGGTGCCGATCAACTTAGAGATCTAGTTCTTGCAGGGATATAAAGACAGATACTGATCTTTATATCAAAGGATTACCCTAGTGTGGGTAAGATAGACTTTATAGAAATTATAAATCCAGGGACCTTTATCCAAGGTTTTTGGATACCCTTATCTTTGGGTTAAATGATTTCTTTGTTACTTTTTACTTATTATAAGTATGTTTAAATTCTACTTCATTTAGTTATAGATATAAGGTATAACTTTCTTACACATTCTTATTCTTTAAAAACTGTTATTTAGATTCTATACACTTTAAGGTATAATCTTTCCTTAAGTAAACTTGTTTATGTTTCTTTATAGGATCCATATTATTAGATTCTAAGAAAGTTAGTTTATTTTTTAAGAACTAAAGAGGGCTTGTAAATTCATCTTATTTAAAATTTTAATCATAGATTTTATTAAGGATAAAAATGAAAGTTTTTAAACCTACAAATTACTCCTATTTTAATTAAGCAATCTACACATTCATTTAGATCCTACAATTGATATCAAAGGAGGTATCTGAAATACTTATAATTGCATATAAGTTTTCTTTGATCAACTTTTCTTACTTAAATTTACATGTTAATGTTTTTCTTGTAGATTTTACTTATAATCTCTTTGTTTATAAACTTTTCCTACTAACTTGTTTTGTGAAAAATATATTTTTTAAGAATGAAAGGAATGAACATTGGACAATAGACAACTTAAGTCCTATCAAACCTCCAATTTTTGATGGAAATGACTATGAATAATGGAGAGATAGAATAAATAATTTTATTATCAATACCAATGTAGATAATTTTGTTATGTTAACCAGAGATTATAAGATTTTTAACAAGGAAATCAGACAATTCACCAATCAAGAAAAACAAGTGTATCAACTTAACCTTAAGGTATGCAATACTTTATTATGTTCTATGACCAAGAACATCTATATCGATATTTCATCATGCGAATTTGATAATATAATCTAGAAGAAATTAGAAGTTACACATTTTGGAACATCCAAAGTTATTGAAACAAGAAGAGACATGCTTTGAGATGAATACCATGGTTTTGTGTTTCCTTATGGAGAACCTATATGCAAAGTTTAACAAAGGTTTATGACTATTGTCAATATCCTTTAGTATATGGGTAAGAAATGAGTTTATGATGAGATTATTATGGATAAGATAATAGTTATTTTTCCCAATGAGTGGGAATCCAAAAGAATAATGATTGGTGAAAATAGGAAAGTTTCAAACATAACTATTGATGAGTTATTAGAGATTCTTCTACAACATGAAACTAGAATGAAGAGAGATGCATAAATCAATAAGAAAAATAATGGTAATGGAAGTGTTTCTTTCACTACTACATCAAATAATATGAAATCCAAGACTCATGAAAACGTTTCTAGATTAAAATCCATGAAAGCTGCTGTTATATTTGAGTTAAGTGATAGTGATCATTATGAGAAAGAACTATATAATATTTCTCAAATAATGAAAAATATTGTGGGAAAAAAATATTTCCAATATATATACAAGAAGAAAGATAGAAATGATAAGAAATATTCAAAAGTGACTTGTTTTGAATGAAAAAGGTCAGGTCATATCAGACCAGATTGTCCTATACTCATAAGAAAAGAAATAAAGGATAGAAATTCTGAAATAAATAAGAAGAAGTACTACAAGTATATGTTTAAGAAAGTAATAAAAGACACTGATTCATGGAGTGAATTTTGTGCAGACTCTTTTGATGAATTTTCAAATATTGAATCTTTCAAATAAAACAATATTTGTCTTATATCCAAAATTACTATTGAAAATCAATGTCTCATGGATAAGGTAATCACTAATGAATATTTAACCAAAATTTCTTTAAGTGTTAGTTCTCCTAATGAAGAATATTATGAATCTTTTGATGAATAATATTATTTATTAGAAGATAAAAATTTCCCTTATTTTGAAAAATTATCTCAATTTTCCAAGTTACTTGAGAATGAAAATAGAAAGATCAATAAGAAACTTGATAATGAAAGTTATTGAATCTATATTTTGAAAAAAGAAGTTTGAGATATTTCAAATGGTCTTGATCAGAAAACCCTTGACTTTGAAAATGTTTCCAAAAACCTTAAGGAATTAAATTCTGAAAAGGAGAAACTTTCTAAGGGTCTTGAAAATGTTATATCTAAAAAAAATGTTTTGGAGAAAAACTCAAATTATAAGACTAATGACATTGAGGATAATAACTTAGTCATTAGACTTAAATCTGAAATATTTTCCCTAAATAATTTTTTTTTCAAACTTTACTCATGGAAAGTAAAGTTTTTATAAAATGTACTCTCAAATTCGTCCTCTAAGGAGTAGTTCTGGATTTGATTATTCTCATTCACAAATAGTTTTTAGTCATAACTATTTAGTACCCCAAAGTGATCCTTTTTTCATCAAGTGTCATTGTGGTTGAAATTGGTAGAAAATTTGTTGTATGAATAAAAACCAATCCTTATGTTTTCATAAAGACCATTTTTTTAAGAAAATATGGATACTAAAATTTTATTTTCTAACTTTTACGGATCCAATAAAGTTTGGATTTTGAAAGTTTAACTATTTTATTTTCATGAAAACATAGGAAGTGCTAACTACAATACATGGTACACAGATAGTGGATATTCTTATCACATGACTAGTAACAAAAAATTCTTTGAAAAGATTGTTAAGATGAAAGGTGGAAAAGTAACTTTTAGAGATAATGGATAAAGAGAAATTGTTGGTATTATTAATATTATTTATCTTGGAAAAGCTTTAATTTCAAATTTTTTATTTGTTAAAGGTCTTAAGCACAACCTAATAATCATAATAAAATTCTGCGATGAAGGTTACCTTGTGAATTTTTGGAATGATAAATGCCAAGTACACAATTCCAAGGATAAGTTTATTCTCTATTACCATAGGCATGAGAATGTTTATACACTTAACTTAGAAGACCTTAAGAGCTATGACTTAACTTGCCTTAGTGGAATGTAATATCAATCTTGGTTATGGAATAGAAGACCAGGACACTGTAATTTTATAAACCTATGAAAAATCTCAAAGAAAAGAATTGTTAAGGATCTACCAGATCTTAGATTTGATTCTTCAAAAGTATGTGATCCCTTTCAATATGGAAAGAAACATAAGTTAATATTTAAAACAATTATTGAAGTCTCAACATCTGGTTCATTACAACTAATGCATATAGATCTTTTTAGTCCATAAAAAACTGAAAGTATTGGAGAAAAACACTTTGTATTTATTTTAGTTGATGATTACACTAGATTTACATGGGTGTATTTTCTAGCAATGGAATCTGAAGCCTTTTCTTATTTTAAATATTTTACTTCTAAAGTTAAAAATGAAGAAAAACTTCAATTAATAAATATTTGTAGTGATCATAGGGGAGAATTTAAAAATTTATATTTTGAAAGATTTTTTAAAAGAAAGGAATTACTCATAACTTATCATCTCCAAGAAATACTCAAAAAATGGTGTTGTTGAGATAAATAAATGTATTATTCAAGAGATAATAAGAAACATGTTGATTGAATACTCTATTGATAAAAACTTTTGGGATGAAGATGTTAATACTAATTTCTATACAATAAATCAAGTTTTAATCAGTCATTTTCTTAATAAAACATATTATGAGTTATGGACTGGTCGAAAACCTAATGTTTTTTACTTAAAAATATTTGGATGAAAAGTATTTATCTTGAATATTAAATATAACTTACATAAATTGACAACCCAATCCGATCAAGGAATTTTCTTTCGATATTCCACTACTTCTAATGATTACAAAGTTTTTAACAAAAATTCTTGTACCATTGAAGAAATAGTACTTGTTAAATTTGATGAAACTAATCCTTTTTTTAAACAACCATAAACTATATCTTCCTATGTGTTTTCAAAAACTGATTATCAACATTTGGTGGAAGATTCCTCTAATCAAGAAAATACTCAAGAAAATTTTCTTAAAGTTTTTACCCCAAAATATTTTTTACCTTATGTTGATGAAAAGGTTTTAAAAAACCCAAATCAGTTGTTTCTTAATAATCATCCTAGAAATACTATCATTGGTGATATAAATCAACCTATAAGGACTTGAAGTTTTCTAAAGAATGAATTCAGGAATCTAAAATTTGTTTCCCAATTATAACCTAAAATTACTGATGGAGATTTTGGTGATTGTGATTGGATTAATATATGCAAGATGAAATAAATGAATTTAAAAGGAAAAAAGTCTGGACTTTGATTAAAGGGCCTGAAGAAACCTATAAAATTAGAATAAAGTTGGTCTTAAGAAATAAATGTGATGAAAATATAATCATTGTAAGAAATAAAAAATATTAGATTCTAAAGGATATAATCAAAAAGAATGAATAGGCTATGAATAAACCTATGATCCATTAGCTAGACTTGAATCTATTCGTATTCTATTATCCTTTGAAAAATTTTCAATTTCAATTTTTTTTCAAATGGATGTGAAGTGTGATTTCCTTAATGGATATGATCAAGAGGAAGTTTATATTGAAAAAAATCCTGGTTTTGAAGGAAAAAACATCTTGAACATGTTTAAAAACTTACCAAAGATTTATATGGACTTAAACAAGACCCTAGAGCCTGGTATCACAGACTTAAATGATTTTTGTTACAAAACAACTATGTTAAGGGAACTGCTTATCTAACCCCTTTTATAAATAAAGTTAAGAAAAATGTTTTTATCGTTCAAATTTTTGTTGATTACATTATATTCGAATCAACTTAGAAATCCTTAACTAATTTATTTTAGAATCTCATGAAATTTGAGTTTGAAATGAGTATGATGGGTGATTTAACCTTTTTTCTTGGTTTACAAATTTCTAAAAATCTAGAAGAAACTTTTATATCTAAACATAAGTATATTAAATATATTCTTAAGAAGTATGGATATGAAAACACTAAAAGTATAAGTACTCTAATTGGTACCTCAAACACTCTTGATCTTGATGAAGTTGAAAAACCAGTAGATCAAATATCTTTTAGAGGTATGATAGTAATTCTATTATACTTAACAAATAGTCATCCAAAATTAATGTTTTTAGTATGATTATGTGAAAGATATCAATCTAATCCAAAATAATCCCATTTAAAAGTAGTTAAAAGATTTTTTTTATATTTAAAAGGAACCATGAATTTATGACTTTTCTATTACTTTGAAAATGATTTTGTTTTAAATAGATTTTCAGATGCTGAATTTAGTGGTTATAGAATGGATGGAAAAAGTACATCTAGAACTTTTCATTTCTTATGAGATTCATTAGTTTCTTGTTCATACAATAAACAACACTCAGTAGTAATTTCCATTATAGAAGTTGAATATGTAGTTGCTGGAAGTTGTTATACTCAAGTGTTGTGGATGAAACATACACTCATAGTCTATAGAATGAGTTTTACCAAAAAACAAATAATGTGTGATAATACTAGTTCCATTTACCTATGAAAAAACCCTACACATAAATATCATAAAAAGCACAGAGACATAATTCATCACTTTCTTAGGGATCACACACTAAAATAAGATATCATACTTCAATTTATTGGAACACAAGATCAATTTGCTGACATATTTACAAAACCTTTACCCTATGATAGATTTTAATACATTAAACAAAAGTTAGAATGGAAACCATAAGGTAATCATCCATATTAATTTTTATCAAAACCCATCTCCTAACATTAAGATACTCCTTTTCATAGGGTGATCACATATGTTTATTCTTTTATATTTCCTTTCCTAATTTTTTTTCTTGGAACCTAATTTTTTTTTCTCATAACCTAAAATTTTTATCGATACCTAAAATTTTTATTCAGAACCTAAAAAGTTTTCTTTTTCTAAAAAATATAAGAGGAAAATTATCAATACCAACAATTCTTTCTATGTAATCTGGAAGGTATGGTTCCTTATTTATATCAACATAATTGAATTTTTATTGGTATTTCAATCTTGTTTTAATAAAACCTTATCAAATTCAATTTCCCTAAATATGATTTTGGTACTTAAAACCTAAAATATATCAGAACCTATAAATCATTTTCTAACATTGATATCCGACTTCATATTAGATCAAGTTAATTTCAACCGTTGGATTGATCCGGGAAGATGAACTGTTACCATGAAGCCTATATATAGGGACCCCCTCTTCATGTTCCATATCAGATTTCTTAGTGTTTTTTTAATGAAGCTTTGCCTCCCTTAAAGTTTGATGTTCTATTTTCTCCATATCCTTAAACTCTGAATGTCTCTTGATATCTCCTCAAATAATCCGATGCATTCCAACCAAGAACTCAAAGATTGGATAATTTTCAGGGAAAGGTTGTCAGAACCAAATTTCTTTGTCAAGTATATCACTTTGATTTCAAAAGTCATAAAGAAGAATGAATGGGAAAGCCTTTGTATAGAAAAGGGAAAGAATTAAGAACCTGTGTGTGATGATTTAGTTATAGAGTTTTATGATATAGTTTATTTTCACGAACAAGTAGGAAAAGAAATGTTTCAGTTTAAGAGTTATGAAAGAACTTACTTTTTTGTCTTACAAGAAGGATGCAAGCATTTTGGATATATCTTAAGAAGAAGAGGTAATGTTTTTATTTCATAGGTTGTTTGATAAAGAAGGTTATTTTGAGAAAATTAAAGTTGTTGAGTGCCTTGGGATTAAGAGATTTAATATTACCAGGATAACACATCTTCCAACAAACCACAAATTATTAGCTCTTTGGATGCAATGATTTTTGATTCTGAGGAAGGGATATAAGCAATCTATAAATATATGTGATATATTTATGGACTTATTGGTGAATATAAGTAAGTTAAACCTCATTAAGTACATAATTTTAACTATTAGAAACATTAGGAATGGAACCATCAAATCTCAAATATTGATGTAACCTTCTATGTTGTTTAAGATCATCATCTTATGCCAAGACCTCTTCAAAATCCCATGCAACTCAAAGGAAAAAACCTTCAAGATCATGTTGTTAATTGATAATACCATGATAAGGATGAGGATGTACTTCAACAAAAAGTTAGTATATTTATTTGATCCTACTAATAAGGATGGACAAGATGCTAGTAAGAAAGAATAAGTTAGAGAAAGCTCCAATCCAACTCCCAAGAAAAGAAAAGACAAAGATATGGAACTGCAGGAACAAGTATCAGCTGCTGAACCAGTATCTGCTCCACCTAATCCCAAGAAGAAAAAAACCTTTTATTAAAAGGTTTTAGAAAAATTGAGAGAGGAAAAGAAGAAGAATAAGGAAGGTGATGTAGTTTAGGAATATATCCTATAGAGGCTAAGGTCTTAAAAATTCCAGAAGTTAAAGAGGTTGAGAAGCAAGATAAATAAAAAAGTTGAAGAAGAAAATATCGGAAGCTGAGATTATCCAAGCCTTTCTAAGAGACAATGAGAAGGCCTCTGAACAAGTTCAAGAACCCGAATCATTATTTCAAGAACCTATGATTCCTCTAGCACCAATGGAACTGAAACTCTGGTACCAGATAAGGGAAAGAAGAATATTTCAGTTCCAAACACCATAGTTTGAGAAGAATAAATCCAATAAGAATAAAAAGAATAAAAAGAAGAGGAGGAAATAGAAGTTGTGATAAGAATGACAGAATAATATGAAGAGAAGGAGATCCCTTATTACAGACTATCAATAATATATTTGCAAGTTTGTTCCAAAAGTATTATTTTATAAGGACAATCTATTTAGAAAGATAATGTTTCCCATAACGAGGTTAATAAAGTCCCTTAAAATGATGAAATTATTAATGATAATATTGTTCAACATGTTGATGATCAGAATGATAAATAATTTGAAGACAAAAAAGATAATAATGTTTCTGATAAAGGTGTTGATAAAGAAGAAGAATATGGTGAAGGTAGAATTGTTCAAGTTTCTAATGGAGAGACTGGGACCCATAATTTTGAGAAGAAAATCTCTAAAAAAGAGAAATGAAAGGAATTTGTTGTCGATACAACTAAGAAAGATGTTGTTGAAAAAATGAAGAAGGATGTTTTTATTATATTTAAGAAGAAAGAAGATGAGGAAAATAAAGTTTCCTCACCAACAAAATAATTTTATTTATAATATTACTCTTCTTTAGGACATGAATTTGTGGATCAGTTCCTGAAGATGCTTTTAAATTCTATTCCAATATATCGAAGTATAGAATATCGATGTAAAATAATTCAAGAAATAGTTAATCAGAAGAAAATTTATACAAATCTTCTTATAGAAAAGTTCTTAAAACTTGAATCTGATTTCAATACTTTTCAGATCAGCTAAGATGCTCATAGAAGGTCATGCAAAGAAATAACAAAGTGGTTGAAGACAATCATAAATGATTTTAAATTTTTTGATGATTTCACTAACATAGTCCGGGATGATTTTGATAAATTAATTTTCAAGATCATGGATCTCTCAAAAAGTTTTTTAGAGAAACTAAAAGAAGATAATGCTTTAAGAAAACAAAGATCTGAAAGGGAAACTAAACTCTATTTCTCTTAATCTGAAAATGGAGAGGGAAATCGGGGAAGAGTTGGATAAAAAACTCAAAGTCCAGTAAGATTTGATCAAGTATTAAGGTGAAATAGTTATGTACTAGTAAGATAGAATCAAATATCTTGAAATAATAAATCAGGATAAGGAAGAGTTGCTTAAGAAGTTTCAATATGATCATAAAGAATTGAAAAAGTTGAAGGGTACTTTTAAGAAGTTTATGCAAAAGGAGAAAAATAAGGATGAATATTTTTTCTTTTAAAATATGATTTTTGTTGTAATTTATTTTGTGAAACATTTTTTATCTTAATGAAATTTGTTGACTTTGAATTGTTTCATATTGTTTGTTTCTTAACCTTTAAGGTACAATTTTTTTCCTACATTCCTTTTTAAAAATCACAAAATGGAAGAAAAGAATGTTTAAAAAGAATATTAAGTTAAAGGAATAAAATTTCTAGCTAAGGGGGGAGATTACTAAAAGAAGAAATCCTTAAGTAAGGGGAAGTTATTTATCTATAAAACACAAGAATACAATTCTTAGGGATTTCATAACCCGGGGGAGGGGTTAGTCATATTCATCATGAGACATAAAAAAAGAGATAATAATTTCATTTAATGTTCAAAAATGAAAACCTTAATCCTTTATATTATTTTATGAAAAGTTGTTTGTGATATCCAAAAAGGGGGATATTTTTGTGTCAATAAGTTTCCTTATGACTTTTCCATTCCTTTATGTTTTGGAAATTATAAACACATTTCTTTAAGTAAAATTATCTTTCTCTAAGAAACATATTCTTAAGGAAAATTTTCTATCTATAAGAATGGTTTTGACTTTACCTATGGTTTCCAATGCCTTACCTAATGTTTTTATAAATAAATATAACCATATTTTCTTTAATATAAAAATTAGATTCTTATATAACTCATAACCTTATAGTTCATATGAATCCAATTTCTATAAAACTATGCATATGGTTTTTCTAGAATTGAGAAATTTATTTCTCTAGAATCCAGAATCCGATTTCTCTAGAACTGAGAAACTTATTTCTCTAGAATTTAGAATCTTATTTCTCTATAATTGAGAATCCAATTTCATTAGAAATCAGACTTTGATTATCTTATAAATCATACTCTGATTCTCTTAGAAATCAGACTCTTATTTTCATAGAAATGAGACTCTAATTTTCATATAAATTAGAATATGATTATTAGTTTTATTATAATCCAATTTTCAATATTTTTAGACTCATAATATCACTATCTTAATAATCTGATTATTATTTATGTTATAGTTACCTTATTTCATTAATATAGAGTTCAATTTTATCGGATCCAAAATGGGATAATGTTTCTTAAGAATATTAATGTTTCTCATAGTTAGTTATATAAAATGATGTCATCCAATCTGTTTTAACCAAACCATTTCCTAAGTGCCACATGTACAGTTCCCAATAAAAATTAAGGAAAAATATGACCATTGGAGGAGAAGTCGACCATTGGAGATTTTGCATATAAATACCCAGCCATTTGAATGAGATGGTAGTTTTTAGACTCTGGAATGAAGTGATACTCTATGAGAGCTCTACTCAATTCCACATTGTACAAATGCTATGAACAACTTGTTCAAGATGAGAAAATCTTGTTCAAACATCCTAGTGTGAATCCGATTATTGCTATTATCAATAGAGGGATTCTGTGGATAAGAATACAGAGGTGCCAATCACCTTAGAGATCAAGGGATTTTGGGGATAGGAAGACAGAGTTATCGATCACCTTAGAGATTGAGGTCTTGCGGGGATAGAAAGAAAGATACTGATCTTCATATTGAGGGCTTACCCTGGTGTGGGTAAGACATATTTTCTTGAAAGTATAAATCAAGGGACCTTTATCCAAGATTTTTGGATACACTTCTCTTTGGGTTAAAATATTTCTTTGTTACCTGTTACTCATTACAAGTTTGTCTAAATTATGCTACATTTAGTTACAGATAGAAAGTGTAACTTTCTTACACTTTCTTATTCTTCTAAAAACTCTAATTTAGATTCTAGATGATTTAAGGTAGAATCTTTCCTTATGTAAACTTGTTTAAGTTTCTTTATTGGATCCATTTTATTGGATTCTAAGAATGTTAGTTTATTTTTAAGAACTAAATGGGATTGTAAATTCATCTTGTTTAACTTTATTAAACATAGATTTTCTTAAGGATAAAAATGAAAAATTTTAAACCTAAAATTCACCAAATATTGTAATTGAGAAATATTCATATTCCTTTTTATAAGAACCTGGATCTTCTTTTCAGGTATGAATCTTGTTTTCTGGTGTTTTCAGAAAAATAGGAGTTTCTGGAAATTTCAAGAGTACACACCGTGCACTTATAAGTACACACCATGTACTTGGTTGCCGCGGTAGCCATGTGCTGGATGTGTAATTGTAGAACACATGGCTATGTGGGGTGACCTGGAGACCACCTAAAGTGGAGTTAGGTCAAGGCTAATACACGCTGTGTACTTTTAAAGAACATGCAATGTATTTTGATTTTTTCTTTAAACAAACTGAGGTCACATCTAATTGAAAGAACCAATTCCTTCTTGACATGTCTCATCCAAGAGTGTCTGTATGATGAAAATCTTATTTGGGCCTCTGAATCTTCATCCGATCTTTAATTCGACCTCCATCGATTGCATTGGAATCTCCACGGTAATCTCTTCCTTCTTCTAGAGAAACATTTCCTTATTCCTCCTCTTTAATGATTTTTCCTCAGTTGAATGTGTTTAGTGTTTTTGTAGATATATGGAGTTATAGGGCAGTTCAAGTCTTGAGGTTCACGTATATCATTTTTATAATGATGAGGTAGGGGGTTTGTGACTTTCCGTAGTTAGTATTTGAGTTATATGTGAAAAAGTGTCCAATACCCTCATTCAGGGTATTGCGTGTTTATGGTTTTTAGCCCGGATTTTTCCGTCTATTCCTTGTGTGCTTGAATAGTGGATTTATGATTGTAAATAGGGTTATTTACCTTACTATGGATGTGTCTTCACATACTTGTTTGATTTTGTCCATTTGGTCTAGACTTAACTATTAGGTTATTGTTTTCCCTTCCTAGTGTTGATAGGATGAAGTGATTATTTATCTAATATGTTGTGCTATGCCTTGTAGCTAATTTATCTAGGTAGTACTTTGAGGATTACTTTGGCTGTAGATTATTTTTTGGCACGATTACTTTACACAGGGCTGCGGGAACTTGGTGTTGTGATACCATATGGGAAATTGACATTGAGGACTTTCCCAAAGTGTCTGTTATAATTATCATGCTATGATACCATATGGGGGATTGAATTTGAGTGCTCCCTTAGAGTGTCTATAGTTACATTATGAGACCACAAGAAGAATTGGCATTCAGTGCTTCCTTAGAGTATCTGTAGTTTACTATTAAAAGACTATAGGGGGAATTGATGGGGAGTGCTTCCTCAGAGAGTCTTTGATTACACATGACTATAGGGGGAATTGATGATGAGTGCTTCCACAGAGAGTGTTTGTTATATCTTCTCTTGTATTTTGAAATCGAGGGGTTAGGCTATGAGAACTACCTAGAGGGTTACTTGATTTTGTAGTTGAACCACATGGGATAGGTTGTGATAACTTTTCGATAGGGTTGCTAGTATTTGTTTATGGTTGGTTTAATTGTTAAAATTAAATGTTTTTAAAATAAACTGTAGGACTATTTACTATTTTGTACTTACTTGTTTATTGCTTCATTTTCTTATTGCCTGCCATATATATTCACTAACTGTTAGGCACATACCTTTGGGTGGTTGCCAACTGGGATTTGTCTCACACCCTATTTGGGTCATGATTTTAGTACTATATTCCAACATTATTACTTGTTTGGATACTTTACTAGACATATTTATCATGCATCATTTATATATGTACTCCAGTTATTTATTTCTTTTAGTTTTCCACTGTCAACTATTGTATGGTATCATTATTGTTTTTTCTATTGTTATCTGTTTATTTCCACTGCATTACTCTGCCAATGAGGGCATAGTTTCCCCATTATCACACCCAAGTACCTCACTGCTAGTTGGCAGCATTTGACATTCAGAGAAATGCACTTGGGGCCATATGACCAACTGGGTACGGGGCACCTCTGGGCGGCTTCCATAATCGGGATGTTACAAAGTGGTATCTAAGGTTTTTTTATTCTTGACTTACTATTTAGAGCCTATATCTAGGGATAGGAAGGGAATAGGTACTTGGTAATAAGATGCACATGGGAGTATCTAACCCATGTACAGGAAAAAGCCAATTTACCTTGATTATTGCCATTTTTCTGGTTTTCAATAATTATATTTGATTTAACTTTACCGTTGGGTGATTTACATGTTTTGTGCTGTTATTGTTGATATTATTGAGGTTCTATTTCTATTGCAACATGATGAGATGAGGTTATGCAATCTCATGCATCATATATGCACTTTCTAGAAATCACATGTCATGCATCCTTGCCATGAAATTTAGGGTGCATTACCGATTGAATGTTGATGTGATAGATGTTGTTCTAAATATTCATGATGTTGTGATAGATGTCTTGATAGAATAACTACTATTTGATAGGGTATTTTTTGTGTACGGTTTCTCTTGAATGAACACAAAACTTTGATTCTTGAGGTATTATGGCCCCTCATGGATCGGAATTTGGTGGAGTATTTACTTATTATTCCTTGTATATAACTGTATAAGATACCAAGATTTTATTCGCGGGGAGTATGGGCCCTCACGGATTGGAATTTGGAACTTAAATGTCTGTTTCAGTGTTTTCTTGGTTTTAGAGTAGTTTCTGAGGCTTACTATCTGAAAAAAACCAGAATACACGGTGTGTAATAATAAATACACACCATTAGTCCTTTTGTTTGGGAAGGAACTGTTTTTCTTATCTACGTTCCGTGTGCTATATGTACATGCCATGTTGTCTCTAACCGTGTCATTGGCTGTGTGAGTAGAGACACAGGGTTGGGAAATCCTTGGTGGGACACACCGCGTACCCGATGTACATGCAGTTTTTTCGAAACTATGTATCCGATCATGTGACTAATGACATGGGAGGATGAAAAAATAGGAAGTACACGCCGTGTGCATATGGAACACGTTGTGTAGAGTGAGTCATGCAACCAGCCATGTGACTAACAACACAGGGCGGTGGAATCCTTATAGTATACCCTGTGTCTGAAATAAACACACCTTGTAGAGACATCCATGTGTCAAACGCGTGAATAACAATACGGGCAGCGGAAGCCAAAGCAGCACACACTGTGTCTGGAACAAACACGTCATGTAGTCCTGTCCTAGGAGAACCATGTGGGTTAGTCATGTAGAATTACTCAGGTAGGAAAAATGAATCAAGTACACACTGTGTCTTGTGAGAACACGCCATGTGTATAGGGTGTTACACAACCAGTTTTGGTATAATTACACGCCCATGGGAAGGATTAAAGGAACACGTTGTGTAAGGGTTATACACATCATGTATCCATGTTTTGAAAAACTTGAATGCTTTCCTTTTCCTATTCCCTTCTTTCACTTCTATGTTTTAGTCCTTGATAATCTTGATCTAAGGTTCTTGACCTTGCATAGTCATGCTACCGAGACGTCCTCCAGTTGTGTGCCAGTTACAGGGTGGTGATTAGACTCTAGACATGACCGATCATGGACTACTAGTAGATCCTCTTGTTGTGCCAGTCTTGGCACTAGCCGTCATTCTGGACATAGGTGCTGTCATGCAGTTCCAAGAGGGATTTATGAAGTTCATGATGACCTTCTAGGGAGAACTGCATCCTGCCCTATCAATGGAAGAATTGACACGAGTTTTATAGAAGTATCATCCTCCCACCTTCATAGGGAATGTAGGACATCAGGCTATAGAGTCATGGTTAGAAGCCATGCTTTCTATCTTCGATCATCTGGAGATGCCTCTAGAGAGGAGGGTGAATCTTTCTACTTATGTGCTTATGTATTCCTCCAAGAGATGGTGGGATGTGGTTTCGTAGGTAGTATGCCAGTAGGGTACGGATTGGGATGAGTTTCAACATAACTTTTATGATTACTTCTATCCAGGGACCTTGAGGGCCTTTCAAGCTCGAGAGTTTATGAGTTTGGAGCATGGTACTCTTTCAGTTATAGAGTATTCTTATCACTTCACAGAGCTACATTGATTTACACCCTTTTTAAGGGGAGATGGGTTATTCCTAGTGAGGAAGTTTGAGGATGGTCTTAGGCAAGACATTCAGGCTCAAGTGAAAATGTTTAGTTTTACTTCCATAACTTCTATAGTCAACCAGGCACTGATCATGGAGCACAACATAAGGGATTCTGGAGCTGTGGGCCAGGGAGGTTCAGAATCCTGGGTTGGCACTTCTCCGGATGATAGTAAGAATCACCTCAAGGAGTCTAAATGTGAATATACAAGTAGGTGGGATGCACCTTCAGGTAGACAGGTGGTATGCTAATAGTGAGGAAAGGTTAGGCATACCAGAACACATTGCCCGAGAGACCCAGTGGAGTGCCAATCTTGTGGAAAGATGGGTAATCTTTAGTGGTTCTATCAGTTCTTATCACCAGCATCTAGTGATAGAGGTTCTTCTATGACTCCTCATTCAAGAGAAGCACTACGAGTTTCTCATTAGTGAGGGAACTAGAGTTCTTCCAGCTGTTCAAGCTGAGGTGGAGGTCACGACTGTGGTAGCCAGTCTCCAGTCTTTTAGTTACAATAAGGTGGATCAGCTCAGGGTGGTCAGGCCAGGTCATAGGGCCGTGGTGTAGGCTAGACTTTTGTAGTGGAGCAGACCCAATAAGAGAAGGATCCTAGACCCTTTGTAGTGAGAGGTATGATTCTATATTCCTCTATTTTACTTATGCACTTTTCGATATAGGGGATTCCCATAACTTTATATTTGTTGTTGTTGTGGAGAACCTTGGGCTCTGTATCTTTACTTCTATTGATTTATTGACACTGGAAAGTCTGTTGGGGATACGAACGATTAGTTTACATCAGTGCAAGGAGTTCCCTCTTGAGGTTGGTGGTTGTCACTTCTTTTGGAACCTCTATGCCCTAGAGATGACATGCTATGATGTCATTCTCAGAATGGACTGGTTTGTTCCCTTCCAGGTAGTCGTCAACTGTTATCACCATAGGGTGAGTTTCACATCAACAGAGGGTGGATTGTTTCTTTATAAGGGTGAGTGGGATGTCCAGGCGAGTAGAGTAGGACCCAATCATCATGATTGGGGAGGAGTTATAGCCCAGATTGATAGTCTATATATTGATGATCATGGGACTTCACAATTGGAATTTCCTCAAGTGGTTGATCATTTCGGGGATGTCTTTCTAGAGGAATTTTCATGTTTTCCTCCAGAGTGAGAGGTGTAATTTTCTATTGATCTTGTTCTAGGAGAGAAATTGGTGTCCATTCCTCCTTATAGGATGGCTACACTAGGGTTACAGAAGCTCAAGAAGCTGTTGCAGGAGTTACAGAAAAAGGATTTCATCCGACCCAGTACTTTTCCTTGGGGTTTTCTTATCCTGTTTGTAAAGAAGGTAGATGATACCCTAAGACATTGTGTGTATTATTAGAATTTTAACTATTTGATGGTCAAGAACCAATATCCCTTGTCGATGATTGATGATCTCTTTGATCAGCTTCGAGGAGCTCAGGTGCTCTCAAAGATTGACTTGAGATATGATTATTATCAATTGCATTTTATTCCATCGGATGTACATCTTACAACCTTTCGTAGTAGGTATGGTCTATACGAGTACGTGGTTATGCTGTTCAGTCTCACAAATGCACCAACAGTTTTCATGGCACTGATGAACTGAGTGTTCCATCCATACTTGGATTATTTCGTGGTAGTCTTCATGGACGATATCTTGGTGCACTATCACAATCAACACGATCATACCACACATCTTGAGATTGTTTTGAGTACACTGAGAGAGCATCAATTATATTCTAAGATCTCAAAATGAAACTTTTCGATGGACCCGATTCAGTTCTTGGGTCATGTTATCTCAGAGACATGAGTATCAGTAGACCTTGATAAAGTGAGAGCAGTAGTTTTCTAGGAGTATTCGAAGAACATATTTGAGATTCAGAGTTTTCTAGGGATGGATGGTTACTATAGATTTTTCATACAGGACTTATCATGCTTAGCAATGCTACTGATGGGCTTCACTAAGAAGGGTGTGAATTACTTGTGGTCAGATTCTTGCGAGTCATCCTTTTAGGAGCTAAAAGGGAGTTTTCCTTTAGTACCGATAATATTATTGCCATAGCTGGACAAGAGATATACTATGTACTGTGATGTATTAGGTATCGGTCTGGGAGCTGTGCTTATGTAGGGAGAAGGAGTTGTTGTATATAGGTCTCGGCAGTTAAGGCCACATGAGAGGAACTACCCGACACACGATCTCGAGTTGGATATAGTTGTTCATGCTTTACTCTGTTGGATACATTATCTTCTAGGAGAGTATTTTTTGGTTTTTACCAACCATAAAAAGTCTCAAGTATATCGTCACTCAGTGCGATCAAAATTCGAGACAATGAAGGTGGTTAGAGTACCTTCAGTCCTTTGATTTTGAGCTTACCTATACGCCTGGGAAATGCAACGTTGTGGATGATGAATTGAATAGGAGGACTCAAATACAGGTAGTTAGAGAGGCCAAAGGTGAGTGGCAGGTTATGGCTCTGTTCTCTGAGATGCATTTGGAGGTTCACGAAAACAAGGGAAGACATTTCTTTCTTCTATGACTATTACCTCTACTCTTCTCGATCGAGTGAAAATGAGGCAAATATCAAATTCTGAAGGCCTAGTCCTATGGGAGAGTGTGATAGGAGAAGACCCTATTCTTGGATAGATAGTAGGCAAGGATGATATCTTGAGTTTTCATGGGTGTGTCTGTGTGCCAGCAGATATACACGAGGAGATGATATAGGACTTTCATTCCTCAGTTTGGGTAATTCATCTTGTTGTCACCAAGATGTATCGAGATCTGCACTATCAGTATTGGTGTCCAGGTATGAAAGGAGATGTTGATTGTTTTTTCATGAGGTGTTCCACTTGTCAGTATGTGAAGGAGGGGTATTAGTGACAAGAATGGATTTTTCAGTAGTTACCCATTCTCGAGTGGCAGTTGAATGATGTCGCGATGGACTTCAAGACAGGTTTTTTGAGGTCACCTTGAGGGAATGATGCAGTTTGGGTTGTAGTTGATAGACTCATGAAGGTTGATCACTTCTTCCTGATCAAGGAGACCTTATGTGTTGTTGAGTTGGGAAGGTTTTACATCTGAGAGATTATACGTTTACATGGTTGAACACTCCATTTTTTTAGATAGGGATTCTCATTTTACTTCTTGGGTCTGGTAGGGATTACAAAAGGCTTTGGGTACATAGTAATTCTGAGTACAACTTACCACCCCTGGAAATATGGCCAGTTCAAGAGTACGATTCTGGTGCTGGAGGACATGCTTCAAGCATGCATCCTAGACTTTGGAGGTTCTTGGGTGAAACACATAACTCTGTGGTGTTTTCCTACAATAATAGTTTTCAAGCAACTATTCAAATGACACCTTACGAGGCTTTGTATGGTAGGCCATCCCGATCACCCTTATGTTGGCTACAGTTAGGAGAGGTTGTTATGTTGGGACCTCGTCTTGTCTAGGAGACCACAAAGCATATAGATTTGATCTAGAAGAGGATGAATACTGCACAGTCATGACAGAAGTCTTATACTGATCAGCAAATATGACCTCAGGAGTTTGAGGTCGGAGATTAGGTTTTCCTGCGTGTCACACCGAGGTTGGGACACAAGAGGATTAGGAGAAAAGGTAAGCCTTTTCTGAGATACGTTAGGCCATTTGAGGTTTTGTAAAGGGTCAGACCGATTTTATATCGGTTACAATTACCTCAGAGGTATTAGTGTATGCATGCTTTCTTCCACATTTCTCAGCTACTACATTACTTATCAGACCCATCTCATGTCTTTCAACCCATGGAGGTTTATCTAGAGGTGGATGCATCGTTCGAGGAGAATCCTATACAGATTTTTGATCGTAGTGTGAAGGTTGTCCATGGCTAGTTAGTTCCTCTGGTATGAGTGCTATGGCAGCACGGGCGAGTACATGATGAGACCTGGGAGGGGGAGGCTGATGTATGATCACAGTGGCCAGAACTGTCCGAGATTTCTTCTTCTACGCCACATTGATAGAGAAATTCAGGGACAAATTTATTTAAGGGGGTAAGTTTGTAAGAACCCAGATCTTCTTTTTTAGGTATGAATATTGTTTTCTGGTGTTTTTGGAAAAAATATGAGTTTTTGGAAATTTCATGAGTACATGCCATGTACTTATAAGTACACGTTGTGTACTGGGTTGCCATGGTAGGCCTGTGTTGGCCATGTAATGGCTGAACACATGGCCATGTGGGGTGACCTGAAGACCGCCTAAAGTAGAGGATGGTTAAAAAAAAGTAAACACCATGTAATTTTAAAGAACACACCATGTATTTTCTTTTTTTTCTTTAAACTGATCGGGGTCTCATCTAATCGAAAGAACTTCCTCCTTCTCGACCTATCTCATCTAGGAGCATTCGTATGGTGGAAATATTCTCTGGTCCTTAGACTCTTCATATAATCTCCGATTCGACCACTGTCGATTTCATTGAAATTTCCAAGGTAAGCTCTTTCTTCTTATAAATCCTTGTTTCCTGATTCCTCCTCTTTCATGAGTTTTCCTTGGTTGAATTGTTTTATCATTTTTTGTAAATCTATGATGTTTAGGGTGATTCAAGGCCTAATATTCACGTATATCATTTGTACAATGCTGAGGTAGGTGGTTTGTGCCTTTCCGTAGTTAGTCTTTGAGTTATATGTGCAAAAGTTTCCAATACCCTCATTCGAGGTATTACATGTTTATGGGTTTTAGCTCTGATTTTTCCTACTATGACTTGTGTGCTTGAGTAGAGGATTTATGATTGTAAATAGAGTTATTTACATTGATCTAGATGTGTTTTCCCACTCTTTTTGATTTTATCCATTTGGTCTAGCCTTACTTATTAGGCTATTATTTTTCATTCCTAGTGTTGATAGGATGGAGTGATTATTTATCTGGTATGTTGTGCCATGACTTCTAGCTAATTGAGCCAAGTAGTACTTCGAGGTTTACTTTGGCTGCTGATTATCGTTTGTGCATGATATATTTACATAGGGCTGCGAGAACCTGGTGTAGTGAGACCATAGGTGAAATTGACATTGATGGATTTACTAGAGTGTCTGTTATAATTATCACGCTGTGAGACCATAGGGGGGATTTGAGTTGAGTGCTCCCTCAGAGTGTCTATAGTTAAGTTAAGAGACCACATGAGGAATTAACGTTGAGTTCTTCCTTATAGTGTCTGTAGTTTACCGTTAAAATACTATATGGGGAATTGACAGTGAGTGCTTCCTTAGAGAGTCTTTGATTATACATGACTATAGGGGGAATTAATGGTGAGTTCTTACTCAGATATTTTTTGTTATATATTTTCTTGTATTTTGAACTAGAGGGGTTAGGCTGTGAGAACTACCCAGAGGGTTACTTGAGTTTGTAGCTGAACCAGAGGAGAAAGGTTGTGAGAATTTTTCTATAGGGTTGCCTGTATTTTTTTTTTGGTTGGTTTACTTTTTCAAAGTAAATGTTTGTAAATGAAACTGTAGAACTATTTACTTTTGAGTACTTTATTTTTTATTGCTTCATTTTCTTATTGCCTGTCATATATATTCATTGACTATTTGGCATAGATATTTGGGTGGTTGCCTACTATGATTTGTCTCACACCCTGTTTGGGTCATGATTTTGGGCCCAAATATATTATATTGCTACAAGTATATATAAGGGAAAGCTCCCTTTTCCTTCAGGTACTTGATTGCTGTGGAGTTGGGGAGCATGGGACCAAGGTGAGGCTTTGGATGCTGTTGGAGTTTATTTTTTTCTTTGTACTTTGGTTTAGTACTGTATTCCAGTATTGTGACTTGTTTGGATACTTTCATAGACATATGTATCATGAATCATTTATATATGTACTCTAGTTATTTATTTCTTTTAGTCTTCCACTGTCTACTGTTGTATGGTATCATTATTGTTTCCACTATTGTTATCTATTTATTTCCATTGCGTTACTCTGCCAATGAAGGAATAATTTCCCCACTATCACACCCAAGGCCCTCACTGCTAGTCGGCAGCCTCTGGCATTTGGGGAAATATGTTTGAGGTCATGTGACCAACTAGGTACGAGGCACCTTTGTGCGGATTCCGGAACTGGGACGTTAGAATTTTGATCCTAAAACTATTTCAAATAAAGAAGACACTAAAGTGGAGACTACTATAATATTAACTTGAACTGTATAAGGTCTGGTTCTCCACTCCTCTGACATAGGCTATACTACGTGTATCTGGCCTGAACCATGGTCCTGATTCAAAACTTGACTACCCTAAGTAAGCTCGCTATCCTGGTATAGAGAATCATGTTCCTGGTTACCTCTACCTTGACCACTGCCTTGGCCTGAATGGATGATGATATTCCATCTGCTTATGTATTGGGATACCGATTGCCCCACTATAGAATGTGGAGTAGGTATAGATCCATAATCTCTAGGTGCTGATGGAAAGGTAAAGTAGAAATGCAGGATATGCACCATCCTTCCATAGCTTCTACATTCCACTAGATCCTATAAAAATAAGGGTTTTATATGTCCCAAATTCCTACACAAGTGAAATATCAAGAAGTTGTTAGTACAATATGATTGGATTCAACTACCCCCATGAGAAACCTCAAAGCGATGCTTCCATCCACTAGAAGATCCACTGATAGATCTAGGTTGTGAGCCACCCTAACTCATATTATCAACTTCCCTCATATTCTTCCCTATAATAAGGGACTAGTTGACTATCTCATAAATAATAGTCATCCAAAAGACATTGACATGCTACTGTATGGCGTATACCATCCCATATTCAAATCACCTCACGATCATAAGATCATTATCATGTAGAGTTGATAGAAACCAAATAATCTTAGTAAATCTAGTAGAATACTCGATGACATACATATCTTCTAGCTACAGGTTAATAAAATCTCAATCCTAGTCATCCATAAAAGTATATGGGAAGAATTAGTCAAAGAAGATAGTCTAGAAATCTTTCCAATCCATTTATCTATACCAATATTTCTAGGTAATAACTTCCCACCACCACATAGCATAATTTCATAGCATACAAGATGAAATCTTGACTCTATTCTCTGGTGGAATCTCCATATAATCAAATATAAAAAGAATAACTTCAATCCATGACTCAACAACATGTGGTCTTCCATCCCCTAAAAAGGTGGGAGGATACTGCTGTTTGGAACTCCCAATTCAAATCTTCCATAGACGGGGATGGTCAAACGATAACTTTCAAATTTTTCATCATGTAGAAAAATCCCTCACAGAACGGGGTGTCAGTGCCCATACTAGGAATAGGAAAAGGTTACACCAGTGGAACTATCGTAGTTACCACTGGAAGCTCAAGGCCCGCCACCTCTACTGTATGGTCATCACCACCTTCAGGTTGTACCATTCAAGGATATTATGGTGGAATGACACTATAATGCTATACACATTCCTGAAATGTGAATTTAACAATTATAGAGACCATAGATAGATAACTAGGACATGTACATAAACTTTATATAAAAATACAATAACTCTCTATCTACTCCATAATCCAAGTCTAGGTGGTAAAGAAGATACCATGACATTCCATAATAATTCAGTGACACACAAACTACCAACCACTAAGGCTGAGTCTAGTTTGATATCTCTTATCACACATATAATATTTCCATTTTATTCTAAAAGTGATATTACTTTTCAAATTCATAATCATTTAAGTATTGAAATAGCATTCAATGGTTGAACTAGACGAATCACAATTTCTAATCCACAAGGGTCTATACTTATCATGAAATTAAATATAGAATCCACTTAAGACATAACATAACACATTCCAGCCCATGAGACCAAGGTTTCATGACTCAACATGCCACAACTAACTGCTTAAGGTGTCTGATTTAACTTATGTAGAAAAACATTGTTAGTTTAAGGTATACAATTTAAGTTTCAATCATGTTTTCAAACCCCCTATAAGAAATTGTTTAACATTTCTATATATATTAATCCCAACAATAATAATTTGTAATAGGTTGATTCCTGTTGAAGTAGGCATGGAATGGGAAAATGCATGATATATTAGTCATGTTGTGCCTATAATGATACATATAATGAAATACCCTCATTTGATTGGGCTAATTAGAATAAATCCCATTGGAATAACACCAATATTAATAACATCATAAAACAAGCATGTCACTCAAAAGTGAAATTATATCAACCACAAAAAGTGTAATAATAGCTTTAACATCCTATCATAGGAAATATGGGTTTTCCCTATACATGGTTTATCTAAACCTAGGAACATTCTCATTACCAAATTCATTTTTTCCTAATGTCCTTTTTAATACCCAAACAGTAAGACAACATAAAAGAAATGCTTTGATACCACTTTGTAATGTCCTGAACCGGGATCCAATTAACCCATGCCCCAAGATGGTGGGTCACATGGCCTCAATCATTCCTCCCAATATGTTAGAGGCTGTTTATTAGTAGTGAGGGTGTAAAGGTGATTCATTGGGGAGACTATACCCCCATATCATAGTGTCACAACAAATACACTAAATTATAGACCACAACATAATCACAATATTAACATACACCATAATGAATGGACCAGTAACCCAACATAGTGGAAGAAAATACAAAAGATATGATAAATAACTTTGGAAGCATAAATAACCAAGAAATTTAATAATAATAATAAAATCCAAAAAGGATGAGTTAGATATATGATTTCGTCGAATTCTTTTATTCAAAAAGGGGTAATATGGGACAAGAATATACATCATGATATAAAAAAAATACAAAAAAGGAAAAAATACTACTTCATTATAATCTTGATCATATGATCAGTCCTCTACTACCATGATCCAACTATATGTAAAGAATATAAAATATCTATAGTAGGGTGATTTCCCTTATCCATACCTGCAGGCAATTAATCTACTCGGGTACCAAAGGCATCCCAAGTTGGGTGTGAGATAAAATACCAATAGGAAACCACCAACGATGTCTAAAATTAATCCAAGTAGCGTATATAACAACAAACGTGTGTAGGAAATATGAATTATAAACAATACTAAAAAAATAAATACCAACCTTCTCAGGTTCTTATAAGATACTTGGTGGCTCTACCAACTTCCTCATAGGCCATAATATGTCTGATACGTAACCATATATATAGTAATAATATACTTATATTAAAGTTATATAATGTATCCACCTATATGAGCTAATAATGTTCAAACTTAAGTAGCCATATACCTGGATACTAGGTGCTGGATGGATCAGGGTGTAACTCAGGAATCCATAACTAGTAAAAATGAGTGGATATGATCATATAAAGGGTACATGCCCTAAATCTTATAATTAATGTGATTCATAATTCTCATGACTCATGATATGTGGGGTGAGTCTTCTTGCCCAACACCCTAAAAAAGGAACATGGAATGTTTTTCCCATCACCCAGATAATAATATAATAATGAGAGACGTCATGCTCAAAACTCAATGTAAGGGAGAGTGAAACATCATTCCCAAAACATCCCTTAACCATAATTCCACATCCAATTTCAATGGTGTAATCATAATAATATAATAAATTTAGATATAACCTCATAATCATTATAAGCATAAATACCATTATATGAAAGGGTGTCACATTTCATATAGTCAATATTAATAATCATGTGTCAAAAGATGTTGACTTTCCACCCATTCTCATTCATTTCAATTAATCCATTTAATCTATTTAAGCGTAGAAAACCATCATGCAGATAATTTTTATATATATACAAACATTCCATTTAAATAACTAAGTCACGTAAACTTATTTTCATGGTTCAATGATTCACTTAGAAGGTGCTATTCATTAAGGAAATTATCTACAAGTGGTAAAGTCCAATTATAAGTCAAGAAAAGAACTTATGAGGTTCTTTAGTTCCATAATTTTTTTTAAATAAGTGATAAATTCCATTTACATCCTAATATGAACACCTAGTAGTGTTTCAATCATTAAAGCTATTATCTTAAAGTGGTCAATTAAGCCGACACACTCAAGGAATGGCTATGATCGAAGTTGGAATCCTATAAATACGTAAAAATAATCATCGAGAGTATAAACACATGCATACATCAATTAAAAATCAAGTAACTCATTTTAAGGTGATGTTTGACAATAACCAACATGAAGAACAATAGAGTTATGAAAACATCATTCTTTTTAAGGAAAAAAACTAAACAACCTACCTTAGGTCCTTGGATGAATCCTTATCCAATATTAGCTTCAGATTCATAGTAGATTATAATAAATTATAAGAATGGTCCAACACCTTGAAAATAGGAAAAAATATATTGCATCAAAATAGAAAAAAAGATATGAATAGAAAAAAATAAAAAAATAAGAGGATTCGATATCTTACCTCAAGCTATCCAACTCTTCTGATAGATGTTGATTTGGAGTCCAGATTTATGATTTATTGAAGAACCTAAAATAGGCTTGAAGATTGATTATTAGAGAATAGAATGAGATAAATTAACTAGAATTAGAAGAAGGAAATAATAAATAACGTTTTCAATTTAATGAATGGAAAAATTATAATTTCACCCTCAAAATAGGGGGTATGCGGTTTGGACAAACTATGCACATAATGTGTGCTCATTACTATTTAAGGAGGGACCCAACATGGTTGAGGAACACAATTTCCCTAGCCATGTGAAAACCCATAAGAAACCCACTATAAAATATATCGTAAATCTCGCATGATTGTGAACCTTAGTTCGCATGACTATAGAAAAATGTGTGGACCCTACTACTTAGAAGGTTCCCTGCACGGTTAGACCGCACAATTTGTACTAACTATGTGGTAACTATGAAGCCTACCAATTTTGATCATTTTTTGGAACTCAAGGCTCATTACAATCTCCATATGATCCTAGGACCTTCCTTAGAACATAACACACATTTAACAAGATAAAAAAATATTTAAATTGAAAAAAATGAGCCGTACGTTTTTGAAAAGATGGGTTTTACAAATTTCATCTCAATAGAAGATTGGTTTTCTCAATATGTACCTAGGATATAAATTCTTAAGTATATGAACATCAAATTATTAATGGAAATATACTCACAGAGTTTGATTTATAGTCTTAATTCACTACATCTTCTTTAGTTTACCTCACTTAATTGGAAGATATTTCTTGACCAATGAAAGAAGAATCAAGCCATCGAACTGATCTAAAACCCTATATTCCTATTCAATTAACTGCATATTATATTGACTATAAATAACTTTCTTCACTAGGGAAACATTTTTCACATGCTCAATAAATCCACCTAGAATGACCCACATTTCTTTGGTTGGTAAAAATTTGGGAAAATTTTAATTTTTGGTCCCAGATTGGGGAATATTTTTAGAAATTAGATTTAGAGAGTTGGAATACATTTATGAGGTATTTATGGATGTTTTTAGATGTAATAGAAGTTTCTTGACTGGTTAAGTGAATGATAGGGGGTATTTTTATAAATTCTACAAATTATGTAGGTTGTGATTTGTAGGGTATGATTGGGATATCGTAGGCTACCATTAGGATTTTCAAATTTGTATTTATTTGGGATATTAATAAAGTTTTGGTGTGTATAGGTCACCATGTATGTTTTAGGGTTAACCAATGAAGATAAATCAGATCTATGATATAATCCCATATATACATAAGGGTATTCATACATGAGATTCATCCTGATGTGAAAAAATCAGTCAAACCTCATACATAAAATTCACCTTGTGAAGGGTTGGAAAAATTGATAAGTGTATAAATTTGGGTAACTTTAAATCACCATTTATATATAAGAGTGAATTTATGGAAAAGTGTTTATATATAAAAGAAAAACCTTGATATAAAAGAGTAACCTCTTTATTTATAAGTGTAACCATGTGATATGAAATTAACTAGGTGTTGAATTACTCTATGACACAAAAGGGTAAGATATATAAGCATATCCTTCACTACAAGAAAACCGCCTCTTACCGGCGGTTTTTTTCATATAGCAGCGGTTTAAACCGCCGCTATATGGTTTGGCGGCGGTTTATAGAAACCGCCGCTAAACTGGGCGTCGGCAATCTATTAGCGGCGGTTTTATGCATTTCACGGCGGTCAAAGAAAAGTGTCATAGTACCTCATTTCACGGCAGGTTTTGGTAAATTTAGCAGCGGTTTTACGGGATATTTAATTAGCGGCGGCTATAATCACTGCGAAATTCAGGCGTGTCATGTGCCTGCTTAGCGGTGGTTAAAACCGCCGCTAATTCCGGCATGATTTCACGGCAGTTTTAACCGCTGCTAAGTTTATTTCTGAATACATTTAGCGGCGTTTTAAACCACCGCTAAATTTATAAGTGGTAAAACATTAGCGGCGGTTAAAACCGCCGCGAAATGCTGACAAAAAAAAAGCATTTCTGCTTATACTACACCACTGCCCTGGAAAACAAACCAAACAAGAAACCATTTATCATGCTAAAAATTCTCAACGGGAAGGAATTCATCATATGTTTCCACTAATAGAAGTATTCCCCCAAGCTTAAAAATATTTCATAGGCCAATTTCTACCTCACCATGGGCTAGATAAATAGTTTTGGTTCCTAGAAACCATCAACTAATCAACTCACTATGGATTTATGGTTTATGGTACATGATAAATTAAAAAATATATGTCTCCTCGTAATGATGAATAACATGCACAACTATCAAAGAAGAGAAGGTTTGGTGTTACACCCAACATGGTTAACATCACTACCAACACAAGTACAAAAAACATTCATGATTTTAATCACACCCAACACAACTATCAAAGAAGAGAAGGTTTGGTGTTACACCCAACATATATACATGAAGATAACAATGGTTAACATTACACCCAACCCATATAATAAATAATAACAATAGTTGGAATTACATTCAACCCATGTAACTAACAAGAACACTAGTTTTAATTGCACCCAACCCATATAAGAAGTCATAGGAATATTTGGAATTATGCCCAATCTATGTAAAAACCAAGATAAATTGTCAGAATCATGTATAACCTACATAACCACAAAAATTTGGTTGGAATCACACCCAACCCATATACCAATAAGAATGATAGTTGGAATCTTATACAACTTATTATAAAGTGTTCAACATGGTTAAAAAATATCCAACCTATATAGCATGCCAAAGAAATGGTTAGCATTATGTCAAACCTAATTAACAATATAGAAACATCATTGGAATGAAACCCAACTAAAGGACCAAGTAATAACAAGAATTTAATTACACCCAACCAAAAATATACATCATTTTACTCAAGTCACTCTTACTTGGATAAGATCTCCACTATCAATTATGTTGTATATAATTCACCATCATTGAGGAATTTCTTTAAATAACTTTTAAGATATTATAATTTCACATTAATACATACCCCTCTTGGTTATCATTCCAAGTTCCACCACCAATTTCAATTTAATTCATGGATGTACATGATTAATAATTATAAACCAGAGGACCTTACACAGCCCTAACAAACCTTTCCTGAATCTCATCTATGAGGAAATCTAATTTTGTTCCATCCTGATCCATTGTTACCTTCCCTTCTACACTTGTGCATTAAACAACACATACAACATATATATAATGAGGAGAAAATTTATGCACCACCTACGCAATATTCATAAACACCCTTTCATTTAATGTTGATGAAAAAGTTGATCCAATTCAATAAGAATACCTAAAGCATACAAAATACCTAAAATTATGGATTTAGAATGAAACACAAGATAACATCAAATGAAACAAGAGATTGGGGGTCACATGGATTTATACTTATAGTTTAGAGATGATCAAAATTGAAAATATTTGATTCCATAAAGGATTAAAGTGTATGGATCAAAATGTGCCAAATAAAAGAGGGGAGGGATCACTACTAGTCGTTTATCCTATAAGGAAGAGGAACGAGGATTAAATGGGTTGATGTTCAATCAGAATAAGAACCTTTAAAACATCATTGTTATAAAATACTTTGTATTGATGATCGACATTATGGTTTCAAGAAATAAGGTCTCTCCAGTCTACCACATAAGAAGACATTTGAGAAATAGAGGACATATTTAAAGAGTATAGAGAATATATTAGAAGATATGTAACCATTAAGGGAGAATCAGTTGTGTTAATCAAACAAAATAAGTGCATAACATGGAAAACATTACGTGGACCACATGATCCATTCTAGGTCACGAAAATCACATAACCCATAAAACATATTTTGATCACATGATTTTTCTTAATACATATAATCATGTTACCATGTGAAGGTCACATGAATCACATAAAGATTAGTAGATCATGAAAAAATCCTCAAGAGACAACCGAATCACATAAGATAGACTGATGGCCAAGGGTGTGCATCAAAGTTCAAATAAATTACCATTGATTAGTTCATGGATTGATTAAGTGAGATATTTAGACAAGGTGATCACACAAAGAGGTCAAGTGACATGATCACATGATTAGGTCTCTTGTATGGTTCTTGTGATGAGGTCATGAAAAGTTGTCTTGCAAAACAATCGCACGAGAGAGGAGGTTTTGAGAGCTATGGAGCTTCATTTCACCGGTCAATTGACCAGCCTGTCACCCCCAATTTATATGGAACCTCAAGGAATATGAATGGACTTATAGAAGACCAAAAGATGTTTTGAATTCTGACCAGAGAAAGCATAAGAGAATCATGAATTCATTTCCTACCTCATAACCGAGTCCTTGTTCCTTCGAACATCACTTTTGTGGGGGGGGGGGCATTTTTTGATGCTAGCCAAATGAGAATTGTATATTTTAGGAACAAATAAATACCCAAAGCATAGGTATTAATATATACCCAAAGGAAAGAAAATTATAGCATGTATACATATAGATTAATCATCTAGGTCACAAGGACCATGTGAACTTCAATGAGGCTCATGATCACATGACCCTAGAAATATCATGCAAAGGGGTTATGAAATTCATGTGATCTGTTCCTGATCATGTGAAGCCCCATCAAATAGCCCAATTAATCATGTAAAAACCCTCTGATTATTCTTTTTTATCATATGAAATGTCATCTAACAGTCTCCCAATATGTTCATAAAATAAAAGTTAGAAAAGAGGGAATCTTTATGGGAAGGGAGTTGCATTGGTTTTCATGTGATGTGGTTATGTGCCACATAAAAACTATTAATGATCATGAAAATCACCTTAGAAAACCATCTTGATCTAGTGATATCCATTCAACATGGCTGTTTGGACATGCAACACACTAATGAGTCCAATTCCCAATATCGAATTTACAACAGAAACATCAAAGAGCCTATTACCATAGATCATCTAACCAATGAAACAAACACATCATTCTCTTTACCACTTGAGGTTATTGTGATCATTCTAGGTTAGCCACTGAAGCTCCTCCAAGACCAATGGTTTTTTAAAGGTTCCATACACCACACATGTTATATATACAAACCATCCTTTCCCATATTTGTTCAACACATCAACAATACTACTCATGGTCTGATGATGCATCATCACCCTCTCCACCTCCATCTCCTACTGCCACCTGTAAGAAAATTATATTGAAAATTAAATATTGTTGAATATTTATAATTAAACTTAAAACCAATAAAAGTTTTCAAACTAAATGATTTTGATTTTTTGGGATTTACCTGCTCACCAACACTCGGTGCACTACCACTGGGGGCATATCTGCTCATCTGCTGATATAAATCAGTCAACGCTTTCTGCATAGCAGATATCTGAGCCCCTTGGTCTTCAACTGTGGCTCGTAGCGAAGAAATATCCCTCTGAGCATCTTCAGGTATGGGCTGACTATAACCAGAAGTAGATGCGGTTGGAATCCCTGATGGCCTGCTAAAGACCTCAGATGGTACGGGTCCCAAACCCATCCCGCTCACTCTACCAGGATGCTCCTTCCCAAGGACTTGAGAAACCGGGTCATCCTGGGAGACTGAGTAGGACTGCCCAGGATTGGCATCCCATAGTTCTTTAATTTTTACCTATAAATCAAATATCAATACATATTAACATAGTAAAAACTGATAATAAGTTATTATAATAAAAATTTGACTTCATACCCCAACTTCTTTGGTAGGATCATTAACAAAAGAGCCATCTGATTTTCTGTGAACATCCAACCACAGTTCAGTCCGGGAGGCTTCGTGCCCTAACTTTATAGGACCTCTAGCAAGAAACTTCAAATCTTCTGACAAGTCTGCTCGAGTATCAGTATTCATGATCTGAAAAAAGAAATATAATTTAATAGATTTACAAATTGTATGTGTCAAACTAATATTCATATTTATTGCAATATTTATGAACTTACACATCGTGCAAACCATTCTACAAGCTCTTTATTCACATCTTTCATTATATCTTTCTCATTTTGTGTTCATCCTCTCATTTGTCTCTTTGTTTGTATCCTCAACTCTTCAATAAATGGATCTGCAATTTTACTATTCATAAGCATATATTTATGTGCCTGTAATAATTCCAATTCTGTCAGTGTCACATTTGAGGTCCTCCCAACTGATCGGCCAATAGCAGGAAATATTTTTGATTTCTGATGCATTTGAGATTGAGTTTATGTTTCATCAACACGTAAAACTTGATTAAATATTGTCTCAATATCATCTAAATACATGGAACAAAAGGTAATACATTCCTCATCCAAATAGCGTTCAGCAATAGAGCCTTCTGGTTGAGCTTTATTTCTCACGTATGATTTCAAATGCCCAAGATATCTGTGAAATAAAATAATAATATTATGCATTTATGTAAATTTCAAGAATTGTTTACTTAACTAGAAAACATATAAATAAAATACCTCTCAATTGGATACATCCATCGATAATGAACGGGGCCTCCTAATTTAGCTTCTTCAACCAAATGCACAGTTAAATGCATCATGATAGTAAAAAACGATGGAGTAAAGATCATCTCCATTGCACAAAGAGTCAATAAAAACCTCTCCTAGAGGTTGTCAAGCTGAAATGGATGTACAACCTTCTCACATAATTGCCTGAAAAATGTGCAGAATTGGAGTACAACAGTAGTGACTTTTTCAGGTAATAACGTACGAAATGCCAATGGTAGTAACTGTTATAACAAAATATGTGAATCGTGACTTTTCAATCCATGTAACTTACGATTCTTCAATTCAACACACCTTGAGATGTTACTCGAATACCCATCAGATACCTTCACATTCTTTAAAATTCGAAGGAACATATCTTTATCCCTATTTTTCATTGCGAAAATGGCCGGAGCATACTTTTCATTCTCATCTGGCCAGAGATCGTGTTTTATGTTCATTACTTGTAAGTGTTTGCGAGCATTAAGATGATCCTTAGACTTTCCATGCTCATTAAGTAATGTCAAAATCAAATTATCACAGACATTCTTCTCAATATGCATCACATCAAGATTGTGGAGCAACAAATTAAATTCCCAATACGAAATTTTGAAGAATATACTTTTTTTCTTCCATTGTTGCGTTCTGATTTCACTTGACGATGCACTTCGGACCCGTTTTCCACTATCATTCAAATGATGAACCTTCCCAAATTCTGTTTCAACATTTTCAAGCTGTGTTAATATTTCAGAACTGGTTAATAACTTTGGAGGTGGTCTACGATCAATGAAACCATTAAATTTTGATTTGTTCAGCCAAAATCTATGAGATGCATCGAGAAATCTTCGATGGCATAAGAAGCACCATTTTCTACTGTGAGGTAGCCGTTTGGGCTCAAAATCAAAGTTACAAACGGGACAAGCCAAACCCGTATAAGTGTTCCAACCAGATAAATTCCCAAGCCCAGGAAAGTCACTAATGGTCCACAGTAAAGCAGCATGCATTTTGAACATTGTTTTAGAAGAAACATCAAATGTCTCAACACCGTTACTCCATAACTCCTGCAATTCTTCAATCAAAGGCTGCAAGTATACATCAATATCATTTCTAGGCATTTGTTTTCCAGGAATAATCATTGAAATGATAAAAGATGATTGTTGCATACACATCCACGGAGGCAGATTATAAGGATCAAAAAAACTGGCCAAATGCTATAACTTTTACTCAGAGTCCCAAATGGGTTGAATCAATCGGCAACCAATCTCAATCGAACATTCCTAGGATCAGCTGAGATATCTAGATGTAATGAATCAAATGTCTTTCATGATTGGGAATCTCGTGGATGTCTCATTAACCCATCATTGTTATTCTCTATAGAATTCCACTTCATGTGTTTGGCAGTTTTCAATGACATGAATAATCTTTGCAATAGAGGCTTCAAAGGAAAGTAACGCAAAACCTTTGCAGGTGTGCTCCTTTTCTTCTTCTTCTCCATGAAATTATGTTCATTCAGACTTCCAACATCACCCTTTTCCTGCCATCTAGAAGAAGAACATTTCTTGCAATTCTGTCTACTTGAATCCTCTCCCCAATAAATCAAACAATCATTGGGACACACATGTATTTTTGTATAATTCAGACCAAGCTTGTTAACAACTTTTTTCATATCATAAAAAGATTCTGGGATTTTTGCTTCAGGAAATGCTTCACGTATCAATTCTAATATCATGGACATTGCCTTATTTGTAATTCCACATAGACATTTTATGTGATACAACTTCAGCAGAAATTAAAGTTTTGAATATTTCAAACAACCACAATACAACTCTTGATTTCCATCGTCAACTAAATCATGAAAAACATTTTCCTCAGTGAAGTTTTATATTACATTTGGCTCCACAGAATCAAGGGTAGGATCCAATGATATGTGACAATGTTGATCTGCCTGGGTTATAGTCTCAATAACATCACTTTTCACGTAGCAATTTGTAGCACCCTCTTCTGGTTGTTCTGATATGTTTTTATGCTGATAGTGGTGCCCTGCAGTGCCAAATGCATCATTTATTAGGTTTTTCATTTCATTTTCCATTGTCGACGAACTTGGGACCTCATTCTACGGATTAACATCAGTGCTCAATCTTTCTGTAACGTTCGATTCTCCATGCCAAATCCAACACAAATATTGATTAGGGAATTGCTTCAGTATTAAATGTTCATAAACCTCATCTCTCTTCAACCATGTTCTAAATTTACATTTAGGACATGGAAATTTTATTCTCCCTTCAACGTATCGATTAGAAATCACAAAATCTAAAAACTCATTCAAACCCTTAACATACTGAGGTGTGTTCCTCGGTAATGTGATCCAACTTTTATCCATGTATATCACAATGTGCCTACACAAAATATATGATAGTGTAAGATTGCAGAATCATAATATAATAAAGATGACCCATTTATCATAAAGTATGCATAATATAATAAAGATGATTCATTGATCACATTTACCACTTACTTAGCATGCCCATACAAACCAAACAAGTCTGGTCCCTAGGAGACAGCGTGAACACCTCATTGAGGAGCAGTAAGAATATCGGGTTACACAATTATAATAACACTCTCAATCACACATTTATGTTGCCTCAAAAAATTTCTATCCCCACTACATTAATGAGATACATTGGTCCACTCAGATTAATTCCATACCCTCACAAAAAATACTACAACTTTCCTGAACATCTAATATACTCACGTGCTTGGTCATCTCAATTAAATGTTTTATTTTATTTTTCATATCTAGAAATGGGATACCGGTCAGTATTTATAACATCCATCCCAAATCACTAATATAGAATACCAATGCATGGGTTCCCATTTCTAGAGTTTACCCTCATTGGATTATGTTTAATAATCATTACCTTCACTTATCAATATTATAGATCAATAAAAATAATATGGAATATTTTTTTACCATATTTAGTTTCATAGTTTGAACAATGTTGTTGATACTTGTTTATAAGCCAATGAATATTATTCTCACTAGATCCAACATAGTGATAACAAATTATGATAATTCCCCCACTTAATTTCAATGTTTTTTCATCTATTAACCATTTATTTAGTCGTGATTACCTATTCTTCAAAGATGGACAAGGATTATTTAATTCATTAAAAAGATGAGTTTTATTTTTTTGGTCTTTATCAACATTACTATAAATTATTATCTTTTCATTACATATAATCAAGTACCTTTTATTTATATAATAAGAATATGGTTCAAGTGATCTTTTATTTTGAGTGATGATACTTTTTTTAAAAGAATTAAATGGTTCTGTCCCATTTATCCTCATAAACCAAAGAAAAATATTCATATATCTATTATCCATATATATTACATGGTTGTACCTTCCATGAGTTCCTCATGAGGGTGTCGTTGAGTTGGAGACAGAGAACACAAGTCGTTGATGAAGGAGCAGTGAACTCATATTTTTCCATGGATTACATCTTTTACATGACTTATTGAGGACAAAAATTATTTATAGTGGGGAGTTTGTAAGATCCTATTACTGATCTATCAAGTATTTTTTTATCCTCTTCATGGTTTTCCTTTTTTCCATTGTCTGTAAAGGACTAGGAAGGAATTGGTAAGATACCAAAAATGGTGAAGTCAGATATTTGTTGTACTTTCATCTTTAACCAGCTTTTTCTACATGATTCAAAAGTCTTTCACACTATATAACTAGGTTACACACCGTGTAACTATTACTAGATACAAGTCATGAAAGGGTATTCATGCTGTGAAAGTTTACACCTCAGGAAGAGTGGTTTCACATCGTAAATGTTAAAATAATGGATTTTTAATTCGAGGTGAATGATTTTTCAACATACTAGAACACCATGGATTTCACAGCAGGTAATAGTATTACACATCATCAAATGACCCTCATGTAGTTTTTAAAATAGGTGAGTGGATATTTTTCTTTCAGTTCTTTTCTCCAGTCCCTTGGATCCCTACCTAAAGATCTTCTCGGGTTATTTTGGGAGACTATGCTCCATCTACATTGATCCATTCAACATTGGATCTTTTATTATAGTCGTGGCACATCTCTCTGGGTAAGAAATATTTCAGATTCTTCGTTTCTCTTGATAATGGTGGCACCCTAGGGTAACATTATCAGATCTGGTGGCCTAAGTTTTTGAATCTTTGTGTATTATTCTAGATCCTTTGAGAGATCTCATTATGGAGGCCATTCCTTGGTTAGTTGTGGTGCGGCGGATGTCTGTTCTTGAGGTATTTGGTGTTTTCCCTTTCCACCAACCCCTTCTTTTCTAATTTATATCAATATTAATGTTTTTATTATATTCTAGGGCCTTCATTTTCGTTATTGGGTTTTCATTGTTGGTGTATCCCATTACGGGAATGTGTGACTTGAGCTTTGAGGTAGGTGGTTCCATCTATAGCCTATGATAATTAGCCTAATTTCTCTTAATTTAGAAGTTGATTTATCAAATTGGAATGACTATTTTCATTTGTTTAAGAAGGGGTTTTTGAGAGAAATGTTTTTCCATGATTTTGATAAATGAAAATGAAATGGGTACTTTTAAAATATTGAAATTGATTTGTGAAAATGAGCACTTAGGTTACCTTGGGTACTTAGGTGGAAGGTTTATCTTGAGTCCATCGTCCATGTTTTGTGATTATTAGGAGGTTTTCTCATGGGTATTTCCTTGGTTTCCTAGTCCCATTGTTCTAGGGGACAACTTAGCATTTTCGGGGGGGGGGGGGGGGGGGTTACTAATGGGGTATTCCTCTTCTTACTAGGAATGTGTTATAGGAATTGGATTGTGCACATGATTTATTATGGTATAAGTATTCTTATAGTCTAAACTATAGTGTTCCTTGGTACTTATGCCTCTACTGCTTATTTTATTTTGTACTGATTGGATTTCTGAGTTATAATTGATATACATTATGTACCTACTTTTGTTTAGAACTAGGAAAAAGGGAAATGTTTACCCATGTTTTCTATAAAATTTCATTACTTCTTATCATTCCATGTTATCACCTAGTAGACTCCAAGAAAAACATATCCTCATCGATCTAACAGTTATTCCAAGGTTCAAGTTTCTAAACTACTAGACTAGAAAATCCATAATAGAGCCACTAATGATGTGATTCCTTAAGTAAACTAAATTACATCACCCCAAAAATGAAACCACACCAACCACTCCAATTGGATCATAGACAGGGTCAAAAAAAGTTGGAAGAACCCATAATATGAACACTCTAATTTCATAATAGATCTTTTTTGTAGGGGGGATCACATCAAATAAACTAAAGCATAGACCCTTAAGTATTTGTTTCCCCAAAATCACCCCAAGATATCCCAAAACATCCTAAATGGAACATCACATTATCCTATAAATTCTTTTAAAACAAAAAAATGCACAATAGAATAAAAAAACCATTCTAAAAAAATGCATTTTCCAAAAATGAATTTTTCAAATAACACATGTTCTTGTAAAAGAACCAAATTTCATACGTAAATCCTAAAACATTATCAACCATTTCTTGATACCACCTAAGATTCTCAAATCTCAAAATTTAATTTATGTAAAAAACATTTACTATATCAATTTCATTAAATGAAAATAGTCTGTTTTTCAAACCCCCCATGGGGTTCCAAATTCCTTTAAAACTGACTTGGTTTTTAAAAGAAAAAATTATTATAGAAAACCAATTCAAATGATTTAAAATAAGAAAAAAATCCCAATAATTTTCCAAAAAACAGAAAATTAGCAAACAAATCCCAAAGTATTCCTATCAAATTAGAATGATTTTCCATAAAACACTCATTTAAAAAAACACATTTCATACAACAATCACATCAATTATTTTCTAAATTCATAATAAAATCAATGGTTTCAAAATATTTCATCAAACCAAGCACATTTTACAAACAATTTATATAGCATTGATTTATAACCAATGGAATGTTTTCTAGGGAAATCTATTTTTTGATACACATAAAATGATTTTCACAGCACATCCACAAACTGAATATCAAAGAAACAAAACAATACTAAAAATTAATCCAAATATTCAATTATAACACAAGACCTACCATAACCATAATCTCTAGGAAAATTTTCTATATTTCAAACCTAGTTAACTGGATACATACCTAGAAAAGACGGGTCTCCGGATATGGAGGTCGCGGGGTCGCCGGAGATGGAGGTCGCAGAGTCGCCGGAGGTCGCGGGGTCACCGGAGGTCGCGGGTCGCCGGACGGTTGGGGGTCGAGGGTTGCGGGTTTCCGGGAGGGTTAGGGGAAGAAGGGAGAGCATGGGGATTTGGGGGAAAGATCGGGGTGGGGGTAGGGAAGGTTCGTGACTGTTTTAAAATTTTTTGGGTTTCACGGCGGTTTATTAAAAACCCCGCGAAACCTTTTGGCGAAAACGTTTAGCGGCGGTTTTGTGAACCACCGCCACAAAACCGCCACTAAAACCGGTTTTTTTTTGTAGTGCTTTATTCCCTATGATACATATGTTTCATATAATAGGTAAGGTTCTTTCTCTAATAATGTATGATACATTAAAGTATATTTGAAAATACAGAAATATAACCCAGAGTCTTCCCTGTGATATTTAAGGGTATTTTTTGACCAAAGGGAATACATAAATGTAATTTCCCTGATATATAAGGGTCACGAGGAAGAAAAATTTGACAAAGTTTTATGGGTATTCCCTATGATATGTAAGTGTAATTTCTTTGTACATAAGAGTATTTGGATATGTAAAGGTCATAAAAAGGTGTTGTATTGGAGATAACCTATGACACAAAAGGGTTAGAATATGTAAGGGTAATTTCTTACATAAGGATCAAATATTTTTCAAGTTTTTTTGATTGATTCATATGATTACTCTCATGTGATACATAAGGGTCACACATACATAAATATACATACATGTGGGTAATAATGTTTTGAAAAATTGAGTGTGATAATATTTTTTATAGAATATAAAAATTCCAGGTAAACTGATCCTTTTGAGATTTTAAATTGGATATTCCCTTCAAGGTTATTCATTTTTGGGATCTAGAACCAAAGGGAGGCTAGACTCCTCATCACATTCTTCTTTACCCATTCAACCTCCTTGATCCAGGGTGAATGAAAGTGGTTTTTTTCATCGTTTAAGGAATAATTATTTTCTTTTTCCTTAGTTTATTCAAATTTTTGTTCATTTATAGTTTCTTATGATTTGGGATAGTGTTTTATACCATTTACACTAGATCATGGTGTAATCAAAGAATGATTATAGGTTTTTTTTCATATTTAATAAATGGGGTACCAAGAGGATGAACACACTATACTTCATGTGATTTAATTATGGTATATCACTATTAGATTTATTTAGATATTTATATCATTTTGGGTGAAATTGGTGGATGATTTGAAATGATAAATTAGGTATTTTATATCCTAAAGGATTGAGTTTTCATGAATTGACAATAATAACCCACCCAAATGGAACTCGAACTGATCTTGACATGACTTGAAGGATGTTATTGATCCCCGGGAGTTAGAGACAAGAAACAAGGAATCAATAAAACCAAGAGGGAATGATTTCACCATAAAATTTTATCAATAAATAATTATATAATAATAAATAAAAATAAAATATGGTAAATAATCCATTGGAGAAAAGGTTTCACAAAAACCCCAGTACGAATCTCCAAAATAGTAAGACAATCTTTTCAAAAACACCATTAGTTTTGGACAAATCCCATGATCCTATAAGTTAGGTACACCCACCAACACCAAGTAATTTATTCCCTTTCCCTATACTTGGCATAATAAAATCTATAAATGATCAAAATAAAAGGTAGGATGTGGGTAATAAATCCCAATAGGATATCACCAAGAATTTCATAAGCAATGTTATAACCAATATACCAAATATGAAAAAATTAAGGTAAAAAATGGAAGAAAATATTTTCACAAAATCACAAAAAAAAGTTTCTCCAGAACATGTTAATGAATAAAAATAAACAGGTTCCAAAGTTCATTTCCATAAAATCATACAGACATAGGCATCTTCAATGAAACTGACATGATTTAATCATTTTATCTAATAGACATGAGTAAACCAATTATTTAAATCATTTTAATGTATTCATTATAAAAACTTTTACTATGGATATAATTCTTAGGGATTATTTAGTAAATTTAAGTAACAAGGTTCACACAATTTCTACAAATTAAGACTCTAGGATTGCGTACAGATTCCTAGGATTAAGACAAGGGGAAATTGGAATTCATTCCCAAATAACTAATCCCTCCCTCAGATAGTTTAATGTTGTAGTCATCATCAAATCATTTCTAGTGTACATAATCCATTTCTAACTAACTTGGATCTCATGTACATTATAATAATCATAAAAATATTGAGGCTATATATTTTTTATTTCAATCATTCATAAATAATTTAAAATAATCATTTCAATTGGCCCCAAGTTGAGGTTTCAAAAACCTACCTTTCATTTCAAAAAACAACATAAAAATATTTTTATCAAAAAATTCACACTACTAGAAAATCGGGCTATAGCCACGGTTTTAAACCATGGATATAGGTCCTCAAACTGTGGCTATAGGTAATAGGCACTGTTTGAGAAACCATGGCTAAGTTTGACGTGGCTATAGGCCTAGACCTATAGCCACGATTTGGAACTGTGGAAATAGGTCTAGAGCCATAGTTCAAACCATGGATTTATGTATACATCCATGGTTCAAACTGTGGTAATATCAGTATAACCATGGTTTAGAACCATGGCTATACTAGAGGAGGGACACAATTTATTGCCACGGTTAGAAACCATGGCATTGGACCTATAGCCACGGTAAAAAACCGTGGCAATAGACCTATAGACACAGTTAGAAACCGTGGCTATAGGGTCTGAAAAACCATAAAAAATATCCCCCACCCCCTGCATAGCCCCCCCTGCAGTAGCCCACCCCCTGAAGCCCCCTCCCTCCTGGACACCCCCACCCTACATAACCCCCCAGACAGACCCTGTACACCCCCAAGACAGACCCTGGACACCCCCCTGACATACCCTCCCCCCTACAAAGCCCCCCTCCTGGACAGACCTTGGACACCCCCCCCCCCCGGACAGACCCTGGATACCCTCACCCCAGAAAAACCCTAGAAACCTCCCCCCAGACCCTGGACAGCCCCTAGAAAGACCCTGAACACCCCCCCAAACAGACCCTGGACACCCCCCAGACAGACCCTGGACACTCCCCAGATAGACCCTGGACACCCCCTATACCCTCGACACCCCCCATATAGACCCAGGACAAACCCCCCGGACCCTGGATACCCCCTAGATAGACCACAGACACCCCCCCCACAAGACCCTGGACATGCCCCAGAGCCTGGGCAGATCCCCCTGTACAGCCCAGACCTCTACTCCCCTGGACAGCCACCCCCACCCTCCTGGACATACGCAAGAACCCCCCAGAACCTGGACACCCCCCAGAACCCCCAATCCACTCAACAGACCCCCTCCCCCCTCCTAGATAGACCTTGGAACCCCCCCCAGAACCTGGACACCCCCCCAGACCCTGGATAGATCCCCCTGGACACCCCCAGAACCTGGACATCCCCCCAGACCCCCACTCCCCTGGACAGACCCCCTCCCACCCTCCTGGATAGAACTTGGACCCCCAGAACCTGGACACCCCCAGACCTAGGAAAGATCCCCCTGGACACCCCCAGAACCTGGACACCCCACCCCTTGCACCCCCTTCTAGTTACTTCCTCCCCCTGCCAGTCCCCCCTACCAGTCCCCTCCCCCCTACTAGTTTCCCCCCTCCCCCTGCCAGTTCCTCCATCCCCCTGCAATTCCTGCCCCCCCAAACCTGGACACCGCTGAGACCCCCTAGACAGACGACCCCAGATAGACCATAGACATACCCCCCAAGACAGACCCCCCCAGACCCTAGACACCCCCTGGACAGACCCTGGACACCCCCCCAAAACCTGGACACCCCACCCCTTGCACCCCCTCTACCAGTTACCCCCCCTCGCCCTGCAAGTCCCCCCACCAGTCCCCTCCCAGCTAGTCCCCTCCCCCTGCCAGCCCCCCCTGCCAGCTTCCCCCCCTCCCCTTTCCAGTTCCCCCATCCCACCTGTCAGTCCTGCCCCCCCCACCCTACCCATTTCCCCTCCCCCTTCCAGTCCTAACCCCCCCACCCTGCCTGTTTCCCCTCCCCCTCCCCCTTCCAGCCCCCACTTGCACCCCCTGCCAGTTTCCCCCCTGCACTCCTGCAGTCCCCTCCAAATTAAATTATACACGAAATCTACATACATAATAATAATTTAATAAATCCAAATATAAATAAACACATAACTGCACTTACATGAGTCTCTATATAAGACAAACTACCAAAGAAGTCTGGAACCAGCTCAAAAGTACCTACAAAACAAGGTAGAACATAGTAGTGCTCATCCCCTATACCCACACATCTCCCCCCACCCTACCCCCAGCTGGACCCCCTGGACACCAACCCCAGCCCCCTAGATAGCAGCCCCTCTGCTGGACCCCCCTAGATAGTAGCCCCTCCACCCCCCTACTGGACCCCCCTGGGTAGCTGCCCCAGCCCACTGGATAGCAGCCCCCCCGCTGGAGCCCCCCTCGACAGCCCCCTTGCTGACCCCCCTAGACCAAACCCCCTGCTGAACCCCCCTGGATAGCCCCCCTGCTAGACAACATCCCCCCTTACACATCCCTTGCACATATCCTAAGGGATCCTTAGTTAACCTGATTGACCAAGCAGGTGAGCTTCAGGATTTTCCCTTATATGTACCTACCAAATCATAACCTGTAGAGGCTACTTTACCTAGTGTCGAGAGATTTTTTCCCCAATACCTTCAGATTTTGTATCCATAGTATATTTATAATATTTTATAGAAATAATTCTTTTTATATTTCATTAGAATTTTGAGTTATCAAGAACCTCATATTGTTGCATCTACATCTAGTGCTCCACCTCCCTCAACTTTAGTTGATGCTGATTTGATATAGTATATAGTCAAATAGTATCTCCATGTTATTATAGTTGATGTGCATTCATCTCATCAGGATTAATTGAGGTAGATTCTGTAGAATGGGTTCTCAAAAAATAGGTTGACCAGTTGAAAGTGATGACAACTCTACTCAATCTATTCATGGAGGAGATAATTTCTTTAGTAGTATGGAGATATGAGGAAATATTATTATAGACTTTTTCAATGTTATGAAGCCTTTCCTATATGTATCCAATACTCTAGTGGCTACTGGATAGAAGTCAAAAGTGCAACAGTAAAGTGGACTCTAAAGTCCGCACTACTATAGTGGTCATAGTTGCTATAATTTCCGAAAATTTGGACAGGGGGCCTTCGGCCCCCGGACCCCTGGAGCAGGGGCGTGTTGTCCCCTACAACCCCCAACGAGGTCACCATGGAGCTCAACTAATGACAGTTGCGGGCCACAAGCATTCATCCCAATCGGATCGGGCTACATCAATCCAAAAAACTCCCTTGTTGCATCCCTTGATGAGAAGGTGGTTAAGAGTTCCCTTTTTCTCTAAATCTTGAGAGTGTGGATGGTCTTGATGGGTTCACTGATTAATTATTTATGTTCTACTGTGACATAGTTCATGATGCACTCCTTAACTCTATAAGGGAGTTCTTTAACCATGCCTCAATGCCCTATGGAATCAACTCCAATTTTATTTCCCTGATCCTAAAGAAGGAAAATGCTTTGGATATAAAGGATTTAAGACCTATTGATATTGGGAATACCTTTCCAAAAATCATTCGCCAAATTATTTCTATGAGGTTAGGTCCCATTGCTCGTGGGTTTATCTCTTCAAATCAGCCCCCCCCCCCCGAACAGCCCTTGGACACCCCCCTGGACAACCCCCTAGACACTCCACCTACAACCAGGACCCTACCCAACAGATCCCCCAAACCCCCCGAATAGCCCTTGGACACCCCCTAGAAAGCCCCTCCTAGACACCCCACCTGTACCCTCCCCCCTACCCTACAGACACCACGACACCCCCCGGACAGCCCTTGGACACCCCACATACACCCTTCAAGATCGATTTATTCAAGGCTTTTGATTCGCTCAGGTGAGACTTCTTATGGGATGCTTTGGATCTACTCGGCTTTCCGGCTAAGTTCTCATCTTTGGTTAAAGGATGCATCTCTACCCCAATGTTCTCAGTGAACATTAATGGCAGTCTACATAGATACTTTTCCGAGAAAAGAGGTCCCATTCAAGGGGATCCTCTTTCGATATTCCTTTTTGTGATTTTCATGGAGTTTTTCTCACGCATCCTGGAATGCAGGAGGATGGGGGCTGGTGTGGTGGCTGGTGCGGGCTGGAGTGGCTGGTACGGGCGGGAAGGTAGGCGTTAGGGGGATGGCAGGGGGCTTGTGCAAGATGGAATAGGTGGCAGGGGGCTGGTGTGGGCTGGATTGCAGGTGGTTGGGGGCTGTTGGGCATGTGGCAGGGGTTGGTGCGGGCTGGGATGTATGAGAATGGGGGCTGGTGAGGGCTGGAACTGGTGGCTGGGGCTAGATTTCAGGTGGATGGGGGCTGTTGGGCATGTGGCAGGGGCTGGTATATACTGGGATGTTGGAGGCCGGGGGCTGGTGAGGGTAAGAACTGGTGGATGGGGCTGTTTTGAAGGTGGTAGAGGGCTGACATGAGTGTTTTGCAGGAGGCTGGGGGTGGTGGATGGTGTGGTGGATGGTGCGGGATGGATTGAAGGTGGATGGGGCCTGGTGTGGGCTCGAATGCAGGTGGAAGGGAGCTGGAATGATGGTGGAAGGGGGTTGGTTGTAGGTGCTGGGGGGATGGTGCGGCCTGATTCAAAGGTGGCGTGGGGGGGGGGGGGGGTGTTGCGGGCTGAAATGCTGGTGGCAGCGGGCTGAAATGAAGATAGAAGAAGGCTGGTGTGGGATGGATGTGGCTAGAGCAGGGCCAAATCATGGCATTACCATGGCGTGACCACGGTGTGACTGTGGCGTGACTGTGGCATGACCGCCTGGCAGCATCTTCTGGTCAGGAGCGAAGGGAGCGGGAGGAGGTGGAGCAACATTGCGATCATCGCCCCGCCGACATAAATTGTGATTAGTTAGTCTCAACATTAATCACAAGACTCATGGAATACTATCACTGCGAACCGCCGTGGGGTGTCGTCCGAGAGTAGGGCCAAATCATGGCATTACCACGGCGTGAACGCGGCGTGACCGCAACATGACCGCGGCGTGACCGCGGCGTGACCGCGGCGTGACCGCGGCGTGACCGCGGCGTGACCGCGGCGTGACCGCGGCGTGACCACGATGTGTTGTCCCAGTTCAGCGACATCCGCGGGGCATCATCTTATGGCCATGAGCGAAGGGAGTGAGAGGAGGCAGGGCAACATTTCGGTCATCGCCCCGCCGACAGAAATTGTGATTGGTCAGTCTCAACATTGATCACAAGACTCTTTTAATACTATCACTGCAAACCGCCATGGGGTGTCGCCCTTGATTAGGGCCAAATCACGGCGTGACTGCGGTGTGACCGCGGTTTGACCACGGTGTGACCGTGACGTGACCTCATCCTGACTGCGGCGTGACCGCGGTGGGACCGCGGCGTGACCGCGGCGTGACCGCGGCATGAACGCAATATGACCACGACGTGACTGCAGTGTGACTGCGGCATGTTGGCCCGGTCTAGCGACATCCGCGGGGAAGCATCTTCCGGCTAGGAGCGAAGGGAGCGGGAGGAGGTAGGACAACATTCCGGTCATCACCCCACTGACAGAAATTGTGATTAGTCAGTCTCAACATTGATCACAAGACTCATGGAATAATGTCACTGTGAACTGTCGTGGGGTGTCATCCTAGAGCAGGGACAAATCATGATGTGACTGCGGTGTGACCGCGACGTGACCATGACATTACCGTGACATGTTGGCCTGGTCCAGTGACATTTTCAGGGCATCATCTTCTGTCCAGGAGTGAAGGGAGAGGGAGGAGGCGGGGAAACATTCCGATCATCGCCCCACCGATATAAATTGTGATTAGTCGGTCTCAACATTGATCAAAAGACTCATGGAATACTATCAATATGAACCACCGAGGGGTGTCACCCTGGATTAGGGCCAAATCACAGTGTGACCGCGGCATGACTGTGGCATGACCGCGGCGTGACCGCGGCGTGACCGTGGCGTGACTGCGGCATGACCGCGGTGTGACTGCTGCGTGACCGCGGCGTGACCGTGGCATTACTGCGGAGTGACCACAGAATGACCGCGGTGTGTTGCCCTGATCCAATGACATCCACGATGCAATATCTTCCGGCCAGGAGAAAAGGGAGCAGGAGGAGGCGGGGCAACATTCCGATCGTCTCCCTACTGACAGATGATAGAATAGATCAACTATTTAATATTCTATAACAAGGGATCTCTAGAAAAGGTTTTAGTGAGCGGCACAATGACGCAAATTCTAAAGGGAAAGAAAATGACTGAAAAGAATCATACACCCTACACAAACCATTTACAAATTCATTCATGTTACGTAAACATGGAAATTTTATTTATAATATTCAAAGTGTGAAAAGGAAAGTGTCATGGTCAAGGCATATGCCTACTTAGGAAATGTCATTTGAGTTAAATGATTATGATAAGCCAATTTATATTATTCAAAGAAAACAAAAACTAACTAGCCACAAAACAAACACCAACAAGAGGCATATGAAAGACTCAAACCAAATCTAAACATGATACAAAAAACTATCACTACTCTTTGGTTTAGAAGACTACGCACCTCCATTGGAGGGGTTTTATTATAAAATCATGGCATTAATTTATCACACAATTCATTTAATTATATTTAACATTTACTATAAAACTCATTTAGCCCAAATCAAATGCAATAATTTAAGAAACTAGATCAACTTAACTATCACTGTGAGTTTTCGCAGACATCGCACCTCCATTGGAGGGGTTTTATTATAAAAGCATGACTTTATTTATCAAATGAAACAATTATATTAAAGAACACTTATTCAAGATATGCAATTCAATATAATTGAGAAGAATTAAGAAAGAAGCTAAATTCAATTTAAAGAATTCTTGAATTAAAGAGGAAAGAAGAGGATCCTACCTCAAGGTGGAACCAAACCATCCAATTCGGCTCTTGGAGTATTCTAACTAAAAGTTTTTGTCCCCCCACTGGGTATACACACCTTCACACACATCCAAGGACACCTAGCCCCTATTCACACACCCGCATGGCCATGAGCATGTGCAAGGGGATCCTTGCACATATGCTTATATGCATATACCAGTCTCCACTCACCTACGTATGCATTTATATATATATAAATGGGCACACATATCCCCATACGTGAATAATCACTACCATGGTTGACTATACACATAACGGGGGAACCCACATACATATACTTTCTTACCTATACACACGCAGGCAAGTTGCCCTTAACTTGGCTACTCGAAACCAACAAGTAGGGATGAACACACTACGCAAAGGATATTAGGAACATTAAAACATAGAAAGGATTCTACATAAACAATGAGAAACAAACCAACGACATTAAAGCCTTACCTAAATTGGGAGAAACAAATCCACCCGAACCAACACGAAATGATCCAACACCCTATTGAAAAGGCCCCCAACGTCGCAACAATAAATGCATGGTTAAGATGGTTGGTCTTCTCCATATACTCTGCAGATGTTGAAACCTACGGATCGACATTCACCATTTCTAAATTTAATGTTACCGTCATCCAAAACAATTTAAAAATACCAAGAAGGAGGCACGAAGATCAGGAAGAAGATATGAAAATAATAAAGACAATAAATTGAATGAAATAAATCATATAGTATGAAAATTGGAGGATGATTTGAGTGTCTCTTGGAGCAGCAACACATTTTATGTGAGTTATTTAAATAAATATTCTCACAAATCTCCATTACATAGTGCACTAAATCACATCTTGGATAATAGTGACCTGGAGCCTACACATTAAATGTATTTTGCAGAAACCTTCAAATTAAATGGGAAATGTCTCACATACAATTTAAATAGGAAGGTGGAAAACATAAAAAAATTGAAAACAAAGTAGAAACATGAACCTAGATGTTTGTTTATGCTTCCAACAATAGTATGACTCAATCTTCAACAGCTGCATGAGGCACTATCTAGCTTTTTTTCTGCCCAGAAAACACAAGAAAGATGTTATTAAATAGTAAAATAACTAAAGGAAATAAAAAAAAGAAAAGAGAAAATAATTTTTAGGTTTCAAACCCCAAACAGGGGATGTTGTTAACCTATCCACAGTTGGACAGTTCCAGCAGGTCAACCCCAGTCCATCTGTGGGTGTGGTCATCAGAGTAGGAACCACCTCATCTTGTTTATATTGAGTGTTGATTGTAGTTCCCATTGAACATCAACTTGAGTGAAGTCAATACGATGTCCATTAATACCTCTCAGTAGATCTTCTTGGTATTAAACCCATTAACATCAACCAGACTACTTCAACCTGAACCCAAATGTTTAATGAGATATAACACAGAAGAAGAGTCATGTAGATAAGAGTTCAAAAAGAACAAATGTTAAAGCCATGAATTATTGGTCTAATACCATCCAAATAAGCATAATGAATGAACTGTTTAATCGCAAACCATAAAAAAATAGTAAAAATGAAATATGGAATATCAATGTTTTTAATCTAGATAATGGTATTTATATATTTATCAGGAATTTCAATATGGACAACCACATGAATGAATAATGAGAAAATACACCTCTCAACATTACAGTTGTAGTATGGTAATAAGAAATAAATGAACATGCCAAAATGTTACCTTTGAGTAGTAGGGTGCATTAAGATTACATTTCCTTAAGAGTACAATGTCAAATAGATTAGTCTTATGGATGGTAAAATTGACGTTGTTGACCTGTCACCTACCTTTTGGAATAGTAAGTAGTGGCCATATTTTACCTGTGATGGCCAGTAGGATTGAAGGCTTCTTGTATTTATATATCCCATCTATTACACTAATATGATAAGCATCATTACTCATTGATAATAGAACAAATAGCAGTTTATCCATAATGGAAAATGAATGTAAATAAATCAAAGGACGAATATAAATTAAATTATTTAAAGGAAATGTATAAATAATTTTTCTATGTTAGAAAATGTTTTAATTTTGTATATTACGAGTTTTTATATAACAAAAACATTTAAGAATCTATAAATGCATTAATAAGAAAGATCAAGATCCATATAGAAGTAAAACTACATTATCTTGGTAATCCATAGTTTCAAAAATAAAAATTAGCAATTCATATTGAACACTTTCCATAAAGCTATTAAATTAAAGGAACACTAAAACAAATTATCAAAATATAGACCTTCATATCCAACAATTTATGTCCCTATACACACAAATATGATCTAGATATTGAACCATGACAGAAAATTAAGATTTTAAAATTTCTAATAAAATAAGAAGATTGGATGAGCTTACATACAAAGCAGTACAAGAATACTAGGTAAAACATTAAACTGAACCATCACTTATCCATTAAAAACATGTTCTTCCATGTGATCCCATATCCGGATGAACAAATGATTCAAAAAAGATTGTATGGATTTACACATTAAACCATAATGAAGAGAGGTAGAGCCCAACAAAATCTTCTAGGAGAATCTTGACAACAGATCAGGGTGGAAAATCTTGAAAATGAAATCGATATACAAACCAGTTGAGTAAGATAATCGCAAAGGATGATGAAAAAACACAATAAAAAATTCCAAGACGCGACTTTTCCTTCATAACCTCGCCTCACTACGGCTCCCTACCCCCTCCACCCACCCCCTGCCCCCTACCCCATGCTCTGCAGACCTCCCCCTGCCCCCTGCCCCCCTCCAACCTCCCCCTTACCCCCTGCGCCCTACCCCCTACCCCTACCTTCTGCCCCCTCCACCCTGCCCCCTGCCCCCTCCACCCTGCCCCCGGCCCTCTACCCTCTCCACCTAGCCCCCTAGCCTGCACATCCCCCCTGCACCCCCAGCCCCTAGCCTGCACTAGCCCCTAGCCTTCCCACCCCTAGCCTGCACCACCCCTAACCTGCATACCCCCTTTGTGTGTCAAATTTTTTTTGGAGATGCCCGTGGTGTCTCAAAGTTTAGCTGTAAAACCAATCCATGTTTTTACAAATGATTTAATTGCACACAACACCATCCTAATGGAAACCCTTGCAACAAAAGTTGACAAGCTGATGTCAATTCAGAAATTTTCACTCTTATAGAAATAAAGAACATGCGATTTTGAAAGTAAATACAAAGAAGCCTTGAAATCAAGTGAAGATAGAAAAAAGAAATTAGAATAAACTGAAAGGAGAGTCCATAAACTCCAGGATTCTATCAACAATATGCTTTAGTATGATATACTTCATGTTTGGGAAATCAAGAGCTAAAAATGATTCTATGTGCCTCATCCTCCACTTTTGCACCTATTCTTGATGACCATGAAGTTGAAGTTAGTTATGCTAGATCTGAAAAATAATCAAACAACTCTAAGTTCACTTTTACAACCCTATCTTTAGCAACTGGGAATGGATCTCCCTTGAATCCTAATGCTCTACAGATTCTAGTTTAGTACATGTCAGTGACTGAAATTTCAGGTTCTAAAAACTGTGCAAGTATCACAGAGGGTGGATTTTATGACTTCTTCTGATGAATTACTATTCCTATATAGTATGTAGTTGTGTTTATGTCCCTACTGATTAAATGTGTTAATTTAGTTAACATTACCCTTTGTCCATGTGGAGAAGGCTAGCAGAAGATAGATTTGTACTATGTACAAGTCTGATGGAAAATATCGGCTGTCAAATTATTCATTTTTCCTTGTTCTTTTGAAGGAAAGGAGTAGGAGGGTGTCTGTAAATCACCATTCATGATAATTGTGAGTCAGAATTACACTAGTAGGCCTTTAAACTAACTTTGAATGAAAGGGAGAATAAAGGATTAAAAAGTAACACTTATGATACATAATTAGTGTGCTATTTTGATAATGGAAACCTTACCGCTTGGCTAGATGAAGATAGTGGATCTTGAGCACCAGCAACATGGACATGGATAATGGCAACATAAAAAGGTATCCAATCTTGTTTCATGGCCTCCAGGTAATACTCATGTGTGTTCTATAAGAAAACTTTAATGCCTATGAAAGTTTTTATTGGTCACATTTATGTTCATAGAAAGAATAGATTAAGGTAGTTGTCATCATCATGTGTTTCTTTTTTGATTTGTTAACATGAGATTAGACCTAATCCAAATCCCACCATCCCTACCACTTGGATAATTTTAACCCTTAAATTAAGTAATGCTTTTTACATCTAATGATATCACTATGTTTATAGAACTGGGGTTAAAACCCAATATACTTTTCACATAGGGCATGGGAGTAGAAACAATATGCTGAGTTTTAGTACTAATTAGTAAACCCAATAAAATATTCTTATTATATTGTGATGTAAACCAAATCCTCTATTATAGGAAAAAATTCTCTATGAGAAATCAATTTGGAACAACCTATGGGAAGATACAATATTAAAATAGTAATAATGTTTTTAATATAGTTAGTTTGCACCAACATTCAATAAGTCACAAACTGAAAAAAGAGATAGAAAAGGAAAATAAGTTATTATCTATGTGTAGAGATTTACCTCTCTTGACATTAAGATAAATCATAGAGAATATAGTAGTCCAAAAAATAGGCCCTTTCTGAAATCCCAGGGAGGAGCAGTAGAAAGAGTTGAATCTCAAGAAACCATATCTTGCTATGTAGAGATAAACAAAGAAATTGTTAACAAATATAAAAAGATACTAATTCATCAAGAATAATACCTCTCATGTTTCCATATCCTGTAATAAAAACCCTTTCCCATAGTGCAATCATAGCTTCAAGATGGCCTGGCACCCATAGGAAGTATCCATCAGAGTAGTTTTATGACACAAAGGCTTGAAGAATCCCTTCCACCTGAGAAAACTATAGGAAAGGAAGAAATGATCATATTATAAATTAATACATTGACATATATGGATTCTTTAATGGAAACTCACATAGATCCCCCTGAAGATGATAATTACTCAAGAATAATACCTTTCATGATTTTATCACCTAGAATAAAAACCCTTTCACTCGGCGCAACCATAGCTCCATGTTTGCCGGGCACCTAAAGGAAGTATCCATCAAAGCAGTTCGATGATACAAAGGCATGGGGAATCCATTCCACCTAAGAAAACCTTGGGAAAGGAAAAATCTGCATACCTGTATGGAATAAAAGATGGACCTATTTGAAAAAAATATGAACAAATTAGTACCAAAATATGAACCTGTTAAATTCTAGAATAAAAGATGAACCTATTTGAAAATATGGCACTAACGGGGCCTTCCTAACTCAACTCCTTGGAGAGGTTATTTTTTTGTGTTTTGTTGTAAGATTATCTCCTTGTGTAATTGAAACAACAAAACATAAAACATTAATATATAAGGAAAAATATAAATAATATAAAGATACGATACAATAAACTCACCTTTTATCAGTATAATATCATACACTGTTCAGGTCGTGTTTTGGTTGTGTTTGAATAACACACTTGAAGCACAAAATAGCCTCATTTGGAATTTCTAGAGCCTGTAAAAGGTTAAAAAATTGCCTTAGTCAAGTAAATGACTAGGAACTTGCAGCAACACAACGTAACCACAACATACCTTATAGACAGTTCTAAGGTTTAGGTAGGCATCAGGAAATGTAGGTTCCAGCTTTACAACTTCCTCGATGAATGAAATTAGTAGGAAGGAAACAAAAATAAAAAATGGGAAAGGTAACCAAAGTCACAAGTTTTTCATCACTCATTCTGAATAACTTCCCCACCTTCCAGATGCAATTGGGCTAAGTCGGGCATATAGTATCATAACTTAAGTCCCTCAAAATCCGCATCCCTAGGAACTATTTTTCTGGAACATGATTCTTCATCTTGAAAATTCTAGAAAATTCAATATTTATCTCATCAACTATATCTTTTATTAGACTGTAAATAATAATATCATAAACATGGATATATAGGATGATGAAGATCCAATCTTAGAAAAAATTCAGGCAATAAGTAATGATTTGTATTATTTTAGATGAAATTTTGTTTCATCTCAAAGTAATTAATCTTTTAATTCTGCTTCCTTGTTTCTGAGAGAAATAGTACAAAAGTAGCTTTCACTATGTGCTTCTCTTGAATGATAGACAACCTGAGTGTCCGAAGAAGTCCATAAAATTGAAAGAATAAATTTAATAGGAGTTGTAAATAAGGGTTGATATTGATTCCCTCCATGTATTTAGTGTATATGTGATAATAGAGTGGACTTTTAGGAAGAATATTGCTAAAAAATATATGTTTAGAATCTTAAGGAGGAAGGGATGGTATATTGAGGTATAAGATGTAGCTAGTTGTGAAAGGCTTTTTTTGGGATCATGGCAACATTTTGGAAGACCACTAGAAGATATCTTCTAGAAATTACTTAGGCAGAAACAATGTATCAATATTCAATCCCACACTATGGTTTCAAAGACTTAGAAGGATATGGACATAAATCATAACACTACAATGAATAAACCACTTCAAAGGGACACATATAAGAGTATCAAAATATAATTATCAAAATGAAATAAGGAAAAAAAAGAAAAAAATATTTACATTGTCAAGATATGATTCCTACTCCACAAGGAGAATACTATTTTATTTTTATTCAAGGAATCAAAAATTATTACAATTTACTAATACTGATTAAATAATATATGTTAATAAATATAGTAGAATCCATCCAGTGAAACTATATGCCATGTCTTTTAATCTCTTATAGGAGTGATTCTATATATCTAATAGCTTCAAAACTATATCTACATTCTATCAAAGGATCCCACCACCTAAAATCATCCACCTAGTACATTGTGCACATTATAAAAATATCATGAGAAAAACATTATGTTTGATTCATTAATAAACCAGTATATTATATTTTCTAAAATATCCCAAGTGTAAAAACTTACATACTCTTCAATCAGGAAAAATATTTGAAAGTCCTTTTCATTTCCCACACTACTTCAATTATAATAATTTGTTGGGTAATATTTGATTTTCATTTTATGACTGTACCATCCAGTTAAAGTAACTCCTATTCTTCTATAATTTTTATCTAATACTCCATTATTGTAATCAATGTTACAAAAATTACTCTTCTATAATTTTTCCTTCTATTTGAATATGTTTTAGAACCTAAAAATGGTTTTCACACACATAGATGAAACCTAAAAATCTTCAAAATTTGGATTTTTTTTTGGGATTCACTATTGAGTCCCCCAACAACTTCTATAAACCAATTTCTATTCCTCAAACTTCCTTAATAGATGTATGGTTCCCCTATGATGATTATATTTATCCTAGCTCAACTGAGGTGAATATCCCCTCAAAACATTCTTGAAAATGACATTTTTAGTATATCTACCATATTTTAAGTTCCTTCTATCTTTCCATATATCCAGTACTCTATCCCCCAAAAATATATAGATAAAGTGATAATTCCTCAAAATATTCTTTATACTAGATTAAAACATCATATTTTTTACTAATTGAAACAAAATCTGTGATTCAAAAAACAACATCTCGTCATATTTCCTCCTTCTGAGATCTTTCAATGTCCCCTTCAACCCAAAAAACTCCTTTCCAAATTCTATTAAAGAAATATAATCAAATTTTATTATTGAGAGTGAAAATATCAATTAAATCATTGACATTTGACACTAAGACTTTCCTATGAAATTGAACACATATATAGTGGTTCTCTTTCAAGTGTAAGAATATCTCTCAAAGTATGACTTAGAAAAACTAGGAAATGACTCATCTATTTTGAAGGAAATTTCCAAGCTTCTAGAAACCTTTAGTTTCTATAAAATCCACTTCACATCAACCCAATATTATCTTATGGGATTATATGCGTTCCGTCTCCTTTATCAATTTGAAATGATCAACTAGGGGTGTGGTCATTGGTTTCCCCTCATCCGTGATGAAGTGATCCACCAATTTCTAGATGTAATCCAAATAATTTAGGTACAAAGTACCGAAACTAAAGTCCCTCAAAATCTTCATCCTAAAGATCCATTTATTCAAACTAGTGTTTATCATCTCAAAACTTCTGGACAATTAAATCTTCATCACATGACTCCTTTTTTTACTAGATTAAAAATAAGCATATTATGAGCATAATTAAGTGGGGTGATGTATCTCCTATCATCAAACACCCAACAATAACAAAAAAGATTGTTATTGCTCTAGATTAACTTCAACTTCACCATGAAGTTATTAAACTTCCAATTCTATTACCTTGGTGCCAAGTAAAAAGGTATAAAATTAATTAGTGTTACTTGTATCTAATGGAAGATGGAGAACCCAATATCTTAAAAGAGGAAAGATATTTGAAAGACTTTAATTATTGGGAGTTATACATGAGGGATGATAATGATTCCCTCCATGTTTACATGGGAGAAAATGGAGAGGCGTGATAGAAATAAATTTATTCAGCATAAATGGATGTATCAACTAGAGTAGGTAGCAGATGATAGATAGAGTTACAAGGTATGACTATTTGTGAGAGGGTTTTTTGGGTGTATGGATATCTTCTAGAATACCCCTTAAATATATCCTCCAAAACTAAATTATGAGGAATCAAATTAAAGTTGAGCTCATGATTTGGAGTCTATAACATTAAAAACTATGCACCTATATCACCACACTACTATGTACAAGCCACTACAAATGAACACAGACAATAGTATTGGAAGAAAATGATTGAAACAGAAGAATTAAAATGAGAAACACAAATTTAACCCCATTTTCTAAAACTCAATAAAATTCAACTTAGTATAACGGGGAATGTGTAGCAACATCCATATCCTACTTGTTACCTAAAACAATTGTGCCTCTTTCTAGTAAGTTTATGATTACCCAGTGTGAAGAAGAGTTTTATAAGATAAGGTTACTCAATTCAAAATTAATCAGAGTTAATATACAAATAGAGTGTAACTCCTAGTAACATGATACTTTATCTCCTCCAATGAATCCACATCAATAATAATGAAATACCCAACCAACAACGAAGGTAATAGATAAAGATTCCTACTACAAATCGCCGCACAGGAGGTGCGCCGGAGGAGGAGATGGGAAGGAATCCTTAGAGAAGCGTTGGAAGGGAGGTGAGGTGACTGTAGGGAGGTGGGTAGGTTGTGTCGGTGGGGAGGTGGGCTGGTAGTGCCAGAGCCATGTTGGCAGGGAGGCGTCGGAGCCGCTTTAGAGCCGGTGGGGAGGTTTTCTGGCTACGTCGAAGCTGAAGGGGAAGAAGGAATCGTGGGAGGAGGATGAATAACGAGGGGAGGAGGGGAAGAGGAGAGGAGGGGATGAGAAATAGTGAGGGTGGAGGAATCCTGAGGGGAGGAGGGGAAGAGGAATAACGAGGATGGTGAGGGAGGAGGAATCACAATGTGGGAGGAACGGTGATGGAGGAGATTCGAAATGCGAGAGGAAGGAAACCCGATCAAAATAATTTTCACATAAGCTATTTCCACGCCCAGCTATTTGGGTGTGGCTATATCTTAGCTATAGACACCGATCATTTAAGGTGTGGCTATAGATCCATGGCTATAGATCATTTTTTTAGTAGTGTCATGCATTTAAAATAAAACCATCATAATTCAAACCATAAAAAAATTATATTACTTTTTATTTCATTAAAATCATTCTTTTAAATTATATGTTTTAAGTCAAGAATATTTTCCTAAAATCACAATTTATTTTAAAATATATTTTTGAATATAACTCATCACACTCTCCATGAAACTTTAAATAATTTTTTAGGAGTCTCAAATCATGATTTAGAAAACCAATTTAAAATAAACAAGCATCAAGGGTTTGAATTTTTTAAAACATTATTATGAAATCACCTACATCAAGAGTGGAAAATTGTATCAACCAATGATGGAACCAAAACTAGTTGGGAGGATGAATCCTATATTAGTAAAAGGAAGAACTAAACCAAAGTTTAAAATCCTAAAATTAAAAAAAATAAATAGGATAATACACTCCACCAAGATTCTTAAAAACCAAACAATGAAAATGAGACTCTAATTTTCCTTTACTATTCACTCATTAAGAATGAATATAGACCAAACCAAAGTAGCTTGAAACCCTAAAACTCAAAAAAAGGGTATTCAAAATAGAATTCAACCATGATTCATGTAATTTTAAAAATATGGGAAGTGTTTCAATTCATAGAAAGAAAACTCCAAATTAAAATACTATTTAATTTTTAATTTTAAAAAGAATATTTAATGTATAAGGTTTAAAATAATTTAATAATAGGATTTATAACCTTCAATGAGTTAGAATAAATCAATACACATGATTTATGACTTTTGAAATCATAAGAATGGGTTTACTGGATGTTATCAGAGATAAAAAGAATTATATTTTAATTTTTTTCCAAAAGAATGGAACTATGTAAGGGTAACAAAGTTTACCTTATGTAGATCATAAATTCCACATAAGGTAAGTGGTTTTACCCTTATATAGGTCCCTTGACCAAAATTACCTTTACGTAGTGGTCTAATACCCTTACACGTCCTTCGAAAACTTGGGCCTACCCTTACGTAGTGCAATTTACCCATACATAGTGCACGAGGTACCCTTACACATCCTTTTAAAACACCAAGTTACCTTATATAAGACATATTACCCTTACACATAACATAAGATACCCTTAATAAAATCATATAAAAAATACTCTACTCTTATGTATCCCATATAAAAAGTTCTATACCATTATGTTGTACATAGACTACCCATAAATAACATATATGATTTCACCCTAACCTTATGTAGTGGGTGACTTACCATTACATATGTTGGGAAAAAATCCCTCAAGGCATCATTGAAGCATTTTTGAGGTGATTGTGTTTTTTGACAAAGTGGACATCTGAGTGGTTATTGTTGACAAAGAAAAACAATGGCATAAAAATTTGTTTAAAAAGTGGATTTCATGATGGAATGTCGAGTTCAAGAGCTGAGGTCAACGATCCATGTTTGATTCAAGAATGTTGACAAAAGGAATGGATGATCTGGAGGCGGTACAAAAGAACAGATACAAGGTGGCGCCGTTTTCCAGTGTTTGCCAAATTTTTGGGCCTGAAAATCGACAAATAAAGAAAAGTGGTTTTTGGCAGAGGGACTTGATTGCCGTGTACATGAAGGATTGGAAACTTTCACACCATATGTTTTTCAATGTTCGCGCAAGTTTTGGTGATGTCGCGCAGGTGACTTGCGCGCCGTGAAAGATACTTGCGCGCCGATGCCTTAGAAGTTTGAGAACTTGTGCGCCTATGGTTTTTCAAGATCAGAAGATCAAAATATGAAAAAGTCAAGAGGTTCTCACAAGTTTGGAAGTGGGTCGCACAAATGACTTGGAGGGGCAGAGAGCTGCGCGCCGAGACTTGCGCGCCGAAGGGAGACTTTCCCGCCGTCACGTAGGGTGGTCAATTTGCCTATAAATACTGGACCACCCCTATTCATTCTTTACCGGAGTTCAACACTTTGAGAAATCAGAGCTCCCATCACGCAGGTGTGGTGGTCGCGCAAGTGGTGTGTGTGGTGGCGCAGGTGGGACTTGCGCGCTAGGGTGATAGTTGCACGCTAGTGTTTGAAGTAGCGCACCAGTGTGGAGTTGCGCGCCAATATTGGATTGGGCGTAAAAGGAAGTGAGTCGCGCATGTTTAGAGTTGAGGAAGCTTGAGTTGCGCAAGTGTCTTAGGAGGACTTGCACGCCCGTTTTGACTTGCGCGCCGATACTTGCGCACTGAGTTTGACTTGCACGCCAAGTAAGATTTATTTCCATCACGGATTTTCGGGCTGCGTGGAAGCTATAAGTTTTCCCGATACCTTCGGTGCAAAGAGAGATTCATCTACGGGTGAAAATTGGGCTTCAAAAGAGCATCTACTTATATAGGAAGATGCATTCCTTCATGCAAATGAAGAGACCTACAGGTCTATAAACTGTGAGTGGATTCCCTCCCAGAGCAGTGAGGAAAGGAAGAGAAAGAAGGTGATCCTCTCCACCAGCAGTGATCCAGAGAGAGAGAAACATGGAGTGACCCTTGGGGAAGAAGTGAGCTGACCCTAAACATTGTAAAGGAAGTGAGCCTGGTCATATAAGTGATCTAGCCCGAACATTGTATCCACATCTAGTAAAGATTAGTGGAATTTGGTACGACCAACAACTTGTCGACATATGCTCCTTGGACGTAGCCCAGTGAGGGTGAACCAAGTAAAAATCTTTGTGTCTGCCTATTTGCTTTCCTACATTGCATTCGAAGCATCATCATTAGATACATAAGTAAAGAATTGATCATAGTTTACACACAAGATAAAACAAAGTGACCCTTGTAATAAAGAGGTCAAGATTCAGTGGGGTAGGAAGAACTTTGAAAAAGAATATCCATACCCTGATTCACCCCCCCTCTAAGGGTATATAGGCCCCTATTGGTCCTAACAATTGGTATAGGAGGGAAGGTTGTTGTTATAAGATTTGTTTTCTCCGACTTGGTATAACCGATCTGTGTGGTCAAAGAATCAGTCTGCTCTTATCTCGGTGTGCCATGGAAGAAGAAAAAAACATCAAAGAAGAAGCAGAAGTCAGGTGGTATTCCTCAGTGTGGAAGTGTGTATGGAAAAAGTGTGATTCAACTAAAAGAATCAAACGGCTTATTGAAGGAAGACCGGGATGAATCAGATAGGGAAAAGATTGATTCACTCATTCAAGATTTTGGAATGAGTGAAGTAAATGAACATCAAAGTGATGTTGGAACAACCGATGATGATGAAGTTTCAAGAAGGAGGCCACCAGTAGATGTTGTCAACATGACAAAGGAAGTGGACCAGAAGTTGGATGAAGAAGTAAAATCTAAAGATATCCGGATCAAAGTATTGAAAATTGAGGTCAACAAGCTAAAAGGATTAAATAAAAGTCTTATTGATATAGTTACTGACCTAACAGAGAAGAATGATTCACATGCCGAAGAGCTACAGAAGATGGCTAAAATGAAAGGTAAACAAAAGGCTGATGATTATGAAGAGAATCAAAATTCAGATGATGTTCAGAATCTGAAAGCTAGAAATGATGATCTAGAAACACAATTGTCTGATGAAGTTCAGAAGAATCGAAAGCTACAACAAGAGAATGAATCTGTCACTGTCTCTGTTTTTGAGGAAAAATGTAAAGTAAAGGAGTAGAGTGACATGGTGGATAAGCTGACACGTGAATTGGAAGATGAGATGAGTAGAGGGAAACTTCTCAAGGGAGAACTTGATGTCCAACTTGAATCAAGGGATATGAAGATTCAAAAGTTGGAAGAAGAGCTAGAATCAGTCAAGAAAGAAATAGAGAAGTCTAAATCCAAAGAGAAACCTAAGTTGAAGGATGCACTACACTTACTATTCGATTGTCCTTCGGAAGGTGATGATAAAATGAAAAGGAAGTATGAGATTTCTGAGGAGAAACAACAAAATATTTTCTCATCTCAAAGACCATATAGTTGGGGAAAATCTAGCATTGGATTTGATGAATCCCCTCCCATGCATGATAGAAGGAGAGCTATGAATAGTTCAAAAAGTAGAGAAAATCTTATAGGTGCTGGAGATAGGACTAAGAGGACAGTTCCAAGAAGTAGTGAAGACATGTGCCATTTCTGAGGGATTCATGGCCACACAACAAGCTTCTGTTTAGAGGCACATGAATATATCTCAGGCTATGAAAATAGAAACATTACAAGATATAAGAATAAGAAGATGTGTCATGAGAAATCTGAAAGAATAATCTCTCAGAGGAAAGCATTTTTTAGATGCTATTACTGTGGAGGAATGGGACACACCATGAGTATGTGTCAGGAACCTCAAGAGCCTCGTGTCATAAGAAGAACTCAAGGTGTATCAACATGTCGACATAGAAATGACGAAACGAGGTATGCCTTTGATGGAAGATGTTTTATATGTTCAGATTATGGGCATTTGGCACAAAATTGTAGCAAGAAGAACACAAGAAAGGAAAAGGAATTCGAAAGAAGATTCTTGACTCCAGTGATGCATAACGAGAAATTCTACACTGGGATACAATGTGGTAAGGAGAAGAATAGGCTTAGACCCTCAGGGGAATCACATGGATTCGAAAAAAAGGTGAATCAGTCACCTTCTCTGTCACACTCACAACCGCCCACTAAGAAAGAACATGAACAAATATGGAAGAAAAACGGAGGAAATTCTTTAGTTATGAGTAAGAAGAATGTACATTCAGTAGAGGACCCACCACCAATGAAAAATAGTGTGGTGACTCAGAAATATGATAAGAAGGAAATAAACAAAGAACGCATTGGAAAATTTGCAAGTCGTGTGCCACAACAAGAAGTGGAGAAAAGAGGACAGTCCTTGCAATGGTGGAAGAAGCAAGGGAAGATAGATGGAAAAGAGATTCTTCCTCAGAGAAATAATCAAGGAAAATGGAATTTTGGTAGAACATCAAAGACAGAAATGTGTACTAGTGTGCTTAAACCCTAAATTGTGAGAAAGGCTAGGCCTACAGAATCTTCATATCAGAAAAAGACTCAGTATTCAGGTGAAGAATTCTTAGTCATATAGCCAAAGCAGTTGAAGTTGGCTAGGAAGCTAGAAGATGCTAGGAAGGAGTGTGATGCTCTACAAGAAATAATCAAAGGGTTGAACCATCAGGATCAACCACAATCCTCATCTTGAAGAGTCTGGAAGAATACCCTCTCCCTATGTATATAAATGCTATTATCTGATGATTCATATATTTCAGGTTTTAGGGAGATACGATCCAAGAGGAAGTGGAATTAGAAGATGCACAATAGCAGTGATATTCTTCAAAGCTTCAATTGATTCAAATTAGGTTGCATAGTTGAAGAAGAAAGGGAGAAATAGAGCACAATTGAATGTGATTGTGTTATTAACTTTGTCTCTTGTTTCCTACACCGAGTTCCAACTCAATAGGCTTAGAGATTCTGTTAATGGCTCAACTTTGAGTGGAAGATTAGAATAAATGATGCATGAGGAGAAGAAGAGTGTTTATGGGTATAAAAAGTGGGCATAACCCCAAGAAGTATTGAATAACATATGGGGATCATTCAATAACAAAATCTGATGCAAGATCCATCAAAGCAATAATCAGATGAATCAGCTCAGGAGTTTTTCAATCGAGGGAAGACTTATTGTCAGAAAAGCATCAATAATCATTCATCTCATGCTTATCTATTTTGTTCTAACAATGTGGTATCAGCTGACTGCTTTCAGGATACCAAGAAGTTGTGAGAGAAAAATCAAAGGTGTGTCAACAAAAATTTGAGAGAAGATGTTCAAAGAAATGACACCATTGAACAATGACATGGTGAAAAGATTTCTGTTAATTGTGAAGAAGTTTTAAGAGACTCAGGGAGAGCAGAAGTGGTTGAAGATGAATCAAAAGAGGATACTAATGATGAGTACGAGGAAGTAAAATTCTTTTCTACACAAAAGACAAAGAGTCGAGCTGAAATTGACAGGCAGAATATCATCAGTGATCAGTGAGCTCTAGTTCAAACAAGGAGAATTAAATCACTACAAGAGACATCATTACTATCACAGATTGAGTTGAAATGCCTTGCTGATGTAGTTGAAGATGAAAACTGTGATCAGGCTATGAATCAAGAGCTTGATCAAATTGAGAAGAACCAGAAATGGGAGATTGTTTTGAGGCCAGCAGACAAGAATTTCATTGGGACTAAATGGGTCTATCGCAACAAGATGAATGAAGATGGAACTGTGATTCGAAAAAAAGAATGACTAGTGTGCAAGGGATACTCCTAGATAGAGGGAATAGATGTGGATGTGGCATTTTCACCAGTTTCTAGGTAGGAGACAATCAGATTATTCCTAGCCATTGTAGTGTAATGAATGTTCAAAGTATTACAGATGGACATCAAATCAACATTCATGAATGGGATTCTGGAGAAAGAAGTGCATATCGAGCATCCAAATGGTTTTATCATTCATGAAGATGAGAATAATGTTTTTTGGCTGAAGAAGGCATTATATGGGCTGAAACAAGCACCAAGAGTATAGAACTCAAGGCTACATCAGTATTTGAAGAAACTTGATTTCCAGCGTGGTGGAGCTTCTTACAATATCTGTCTCAACCACAATAATAATAAAAGGATGATGGTGTTGGTCTATGTCGATTACATAATATTTGCTGGATCAGATGAAGCTCAGTGCAGACAGTTTTCTGAATTCATGAAACATGAGTTTGAAATATCAATGATTAGAGAGCTAACATTTTTCCTTGGTCTACAGGTGACACATGGAAGGAATGGAACACTCATTTCTCAATCCAAATATGCCAATGAGGTGTTAAGAAGGTTTGTCATGAAAAATTCCAAGGAGTTGAAAACTCTGGTTGCTACCCGGATGAAATTATCAAAATATGAGGATGGAAGTGCAGTTAATATCATAGAATACATGCAAATTATTGGAAGATTGTTGTACTTAACCGCAAAAAGGCCTGATATTTTTTTGCCACATTCCAAGCAGCGAGATATCAGAGTTATCCCAAGGAAAGCCACATAATTTTAGTGAAAAGAATACTTCGGTATATCCAGGGCACAGTGGATTTCGGCTTGACATATACTGATTAATTTTAGACAGATTTATTGGGATATACTGATGCAGACTGGGATGGTTCAGCGGATGATAGAAAATCAACGTCAGGTGGTGCATTCTATCTTGGTGGATTGTGTATTTCTTGTCTTAGCAAGAAGCAAGATTTCATTTCATTGAGCACCACATAGGTTGAATATATTGCGGCCACTCAAACATGAACACAGTTATTATGGATGAAGCAGCGGCTTGAAGATATGGGAGTTGAAGTGAAGTCTCCGATCGGAATCCAATGTGATAACTCAAGTGCTATAAATCTTAGAAAAAATTATGTCCATCACTCATGGACAAAGCACATTGAGATAAAGTATCATTTTATCAAGGAGAAGGTTGAGCATGGAATTGTGAAGTTGGAGTATGTGCCTACAGAGCTACAATTTGTAGACATTCTGATAAAGTCCTTACCCAAGGAAGCTTTTGAGAGGCATCGACTGGCTATGGGAGTTCAGTCGATTCCCCACACTTGAAATAGTGTGGATGTGAAACCACCCCCTCTCCCCGAGGTATGATGTGTTTTTCCAAAATGTGCAGATATGTGTTCTCTACTCTGTTACAGACTGCAAAGGAGTGCCCTTTGGGTTCGTTGACAAAGGGGGAGAAAACAGTGATTGTTCAAGGGGGAGACAATGTGGAGATTTGATAAATCATGAATGATATGTGGAGAAGCTGACAGGTGGAGCAGCCAGATAGGGGGAGTTGAAGCTAGTTGAATGTTCTTAGCCATAGCTTAGCTTGGACAACACAGGAAATAAGGCTAAAGAGGTTTTGAAGATGACAAGGGATGAATCTGTGAACAGAAAGGGGGATAATATTAAATCTGATGATGCTAGAAGTGATCGATTAAAGAATAGATATCACGACAGCTGAGGATCGTGATAAAAGCAGAAGAGTGGTGTTGAAGAGTGGTAAGAATATTTCCAAACCAAACATTGGTCTTCCCAAAAGTCCTTCAACAATTGGTATCAGTTTAGTACAAATTGGTTTCAATTTGGTGTCAATAGTGGATATCAGAGATGAAGTGATTCATTGATGAACTTTTCATTTACTCTTGTTTCTCACGCCGAGCATTGCTCATGTGGGCTTAGAGTATGTGTTGAGTAAATCCTTGATTGCTATCAAAATCGCAAAAGGTGAATGGTGGCTGAAGAATCAACGATGTATCTTTTTATGGAAGAGTTGTCAACAAACCCAAAGGGGGAGATTGTTGGGAAAAAATCCCTCAAGGCATCATTGAAGCATTTTTGAGGTGATTGTGTTTGTTGACAAAGTGGACATCTGAGTGGTGATTGTTGACAAAGAAAAACAATGGAATAATAATTTGTTGACAAAGAAGATTTCATGATGGAATGTCGAGTTCAAGAGCTGAGGTTAACGATCCATGTTTGATTCAAGAACGTCGACAAAAGGAATAGATGATCTAGAGGCGGTACAAAATAACAGATACAAGGTGGTGCCGTTTTCCAGTGTTTGCCAAATTTTTGGGCCTGAAAATTGAAAAATGAAGAAAAGTGGTTTTTAGCAAAGGTACTTGCGCGCCGTGTACATGAAGGCTTGGAAACTTACACGCCATATGTTTTTCAAGATCAGATCATCAAAATATGGCAAAGGGATAATGTTTGCGCAAGTTTTGGTGATGTCGCACAGGTGACTTGCGCGCCGTGAAGGATACTTGCGCGCCGATGAATTGGAAGTTTGAGAACTTGCGCGCCTATGGTTTTTCAAGATAAGAAGATCAAAATATGGAAAAGGAAAGAGGTTCGCGCAAGTTTGGAAGTGGGTCGCGCAAATGACTTGGAGGGGCAGAGAGCTGCGCGCCGAGACTTGCGCGCTGAAGGGAGACTTGCGCTCTATCATGTAGGGTGGTCAATTTGCCTATAAATACTGGATCACCCCTCTTCATTCTTTACTAGAGTTCAACACTTTGATAAATCAGAGCTCCCGTCGCACAGGTGTGGTGGTCGCGCAAGTGGTGTGTGTGGTCGCGCAGGTGGGACTTGCGCGCTAGGGTGATAGTTGCACGCCAGTGTTTGAAGTAGCGCGCCTGTGTGGAGTTGCGCGCCAATACTAGATTGGGTGTAAAAGGAAGTGAGTCACGTAGGTTTATAGTTGAGGAAGATTTAGTCGCGCAAGTGTCTGAGGAGGACTTGCACGCCCGTTTTGACTTGCGCGCTGATACTTGCGCACTGAGGTTGACTTGCGCGCCAAGTAAGGTTTATTTCCAGCAGTGATTTTCGGGCTGCGTAGAAGCTGGAAGTTTGCCTGATACCTTCGGTGCAAAGAGAGATTCATCTACGGGTGAAAATTGGTCTTAAACAGAGCATCTACTTACAGAGGAAGATGCATTCCTTCATGCAAATGAAGAGACCTACATGTCTATAAACTGTGAGTGGATTCCTTCCAAGAGCAGTGAGAAAAGGAAGAGAAAGAAGGTGATCCTCTCCACCGGCAGTGAGCCAGAGAGAGAGAAACAGGGAGTGACACTTGGGGAAGTAGTGATATGACACTAAACATTGTAAAGGCAGTGATCCTGGGCATAGAAGTGATCTAGCCCGAACATTGTATCCACATCTAGTGAAGATTAGTGGAATTTGGTACGACCAGCAACTTGTCGGCGTATGCTCCTTGGACGTAGCCTAGTGAGGGTGAACCAAGTAAAAATCTCTTTGTCTGCATATTTTGTTTCCTTCATTGCATTCAAAGCATCATCATTAGATAAAAAATTAAATAAGTGATCATATTTTACACACAAGAGCAAATAAAGTGACCCTTGTAATAAAGAGGTCAAGATCCAGTGGGGTAGGAAGAACTTTGAAAAATAATATCCATACCCTGATTCACCCCCCCTCTCAGGGTATATAGGCCCCTATTGGTCCTAACAACATAACCCTTATAATTTCCACTTTACCTTTAAAAAACACCCCTTGCATATGGGTAGAATTCCCTTACCCTTAAACAGACCCCATGATTTGTGTAATGGTAAAAATAAACCAAAATTATTTTGAATTTAATTTTAAAGGAATCTTTAAACATAACCCAAAAAATGGATCTAAAGAGCATTGAAATCCCCCCCAAAACATCCAAAAATGAAAAACAATATTGAACCATATCACATAACTAAAATAAATTATCATCATATTACAATTCTCCCCACTTGATATACTTTCGACACCCATAAATTCTATTATGAATAATCCATATCAGAAAGATGAGGACACTATTCTCCCATTATTTCTTCAAACTCCCAAGTCCCATGTGAATTGAAACCATGTTTCTATAACACTAGAACAAAGTCTATAGATTTACCATGAAGAACATTTATCTAAGAATCAAAAATCCAAATTGGATAGTTGGTCATAGATAAATCATATTATATATCAAGATCCTCAAAAATCAAGATATGAGATGGATTATAAAGATAACTTCTAAGTTTTGACACATGAAACACATTGTGAATTAATGGTGGAAAACAAAAATGGTAAGATCATTTTACAATTTTCTCAACAACCTCAAATGGTCCCATGTATCTCGATGAAACATTTCCCTATTTTATAATCTGTCGGTGACCTAACCGAGGTGAAACTGTAACGCCCCGACCCTAGAAGCCTAGAGTCAGTTCATTATTATGTATCATTGGCATGATCACAAAAGATAGTCTATAAAAAATGATTATTTTAGTATCATTGGAATTACTAGATACATTCATAAGGTTTAAATTACATCATAAAATGGAAAACTAGAACAACATTGTTTCCATAGAAAACACTGAGATCACATAGACTATCCCTACTGGCCAGTAATAATATACTTCTTTGCATCCAGGAAAAAATAAAACATAGAAAGGGGTGATCTTAGATGCTCAGTAAGAATACCAATATAGTAGAAACTTTCATAAATAAGTATAAACATTTAAGGAAATGTATAAAACTAAAACAAAATCCTTTTAAACGTAAAATTCAGTATAATATGGCAAAGATAAAAATAAAATAATTCCATTTACTTATTTACATGGATGTTCTACTAGTATAATAATGACATGCAATATCAATAGCCACTTTCATAATGATGGAATGCATAATGTCAGACTGCATAACCACATAGTCAAGGCCTTGTGCCAGGACTACAAATAAGATTTTGTCAAGGACTTGTGCCAAGACACTAGTTTGTCTCATGAGACCTACCGATGCATCGAGGAGCTATAGAGGGCTCCACCCATCACTTACTAAGTCCAATGCATTCCTCATATGGAAATTTTAAACATAACATAAACATTCGTATTAAAACTAGCATACAAAATGTCAATACTTTATCCGCAAACCATGAATGGTATAAAAATAGCACATCCAAAGTTAAACATAACTCATTAAATACAATATGGAAGATTGTATTGTAACGGATTAACCTTAATCTAGAATAATTAAGGATATTTACAAAGATGAAAATAATCATCAAAACTATTTGAGAGAAATATCCCCCTTTTCTTGAAATCATTTAAAAGTCACATTATTTTTCAAGAAGCTGTTTAAAATAGATTTTTGAATCAAAGTGTACCATACCACTTTTAAACTTTTAAAAGGAATTTTAAATTTAAAACATTAATGACCATATAAATAAATCCTTAAAACCATTTTTAAAACATGGGCATTAATGAGAAAGATTTAGAATAATAAATATTTAAAACATTTTAAAATGATATTTTAGTTAGAGTTCCTAACCAAAAGAGAGACACTTGAACACAAATAATTGAGGAAATAAAAACTTTCTAATATCATGAGAATAAAGGGATTAATGATATTCTATGTCAAAGTACATTATATACACCATATAAAAGTGAATTGGCATATAACAACAAAGAAGTCTCAATAGAATTTAAATTGAGGTGAAATATCATATAAAGACTATATCCTTAGGTTAAGGATAAATAAATGACATAATTATGTGTGAAAAATATAAATACACTCAATATGATTGGATATTAAGTGTAAATAAACCAGAGGACATTCACACATATTTTTGTAAATAACAACACCAATGAATTGGATGTTTAACTCAATGAATGGAGATTGAGTTAAAATTACTCTTATCAAGTTCATATCGATGACTTGAGAATTTATCAATGGAGTGATTATGTGTCTCAAAATTATATCCACATAAATTAGGGTGTAAATTACTACACAAATAATAAATAGTGATTCCACACATAATCATGGAGTAAAATAATCAAAGAAGTATGCGTAATGTCGAATGAGTGGAAATTGAAATTTGAAATTCCCTTATTGTTTTAGTAACATATGAAACATAAATCCCATGAAATAAGGACCATAAAATGATGGTGAAAATACCCATAAATTAAAGTATATTATACAATTAATACAATCATGGACAGTACATACACCACAGAAAAGGAAATAGTGGCCAATATAGCTTGATTCTCACATGAATAAAAAGTGAGATGAAAAACCCTTACTGCGTTGTGATCAATATAGTTGTATGAAGAAAAGTTAATAAACCACAAATTAATCATATAATTCAATCAATATAAATAAAATCATGATAATATATAGAAAATGGTAGTACACAATACACCACATGCAATAAAGAAGTGGCGAACAATGAAAATATCACAGAATTAAAAGTGAGATAAGAAACCCCTTACATTGTACTTTTCCTTGGTCGAGGGTAGGTTAAACTCTTATATAATGGTGAAATAATTGTTATTAAATTATAAAATAACCATATACCTTAATATTATTTCGTATATGATCTTTTAACATTGCTTTGTTAATAATATCTTTATATTATTGTCGTTTCGGGTGTTAACTGATTCATTTTCCTTTACATGCTTTGTTACGTAAGTAATGTTTTCTATGGAGAGGATGTATCTTATTCATATAAAGAATGATATTAATTATTTAAAAATTATTTTTAATCATCTAATGAGATTTAGTCTTGAATGGACACGATGGGTAATGAATCTCATCGCGTTCGTGGAGACGGTAATCCGTACGTACGCACGAACGACAATATCATTCTTTTGGTATTAAAATAATATATAATTAAATGTTATATCATATATACAGAATAATTATCATGTTATATTTATTATTTACATCAATTACATGTCATTATTGTAACCATACCAAAAATAATGTATTGAATAAAAATTACACCACGACGTGGAGACGGTAAGCCATACGTACGCACGTATGGTGATATGTCATTCAAAGGATTGATAGAATAATGAATATGGTTGTACCATATTTATTATAAAATAACAGTATATATAATATACTGGATTTATTATTTTAGAATGGAAACAACAAAGAAAAAGGAAGTGGAATAATAAAGGAACTTGAAATAGGTGATGGAATATTTACCTCTTCTTCGGGTTCTTCCTTTTGATTTGTTCAAAAGGGATTCTTATGTTGGATTTATGACTAAAGGAAGGAATCTAGGATGAAGGGAGGATATTTTAGAGGGTATTTGGGTAGGTGTTGTCCGATACAAATTTCTCTGAAGGTGTGAATTATAGATAAGGGGGAGTGCCCTTTTATAAGAGGGGTGAGGGGCACCTTAGGAAAAGCTAGAAATATTATTTTATAATAAAATATTTTTTGGTTTATAATGGCTCCCAGATGAATTATTTAAAGGATAAGGTAGGTATGGGTCGAAAAACACTAAACCAATTGGTTTTAGATAGGTTTGAGTCACTATATTAACCTTATCTTTTAGATTTAACTCTTAGTTAAATTGTTTGACATTTACCATGTCTCTTTGTATTTTTATATTATTTGGTTAATAAACTTACTATATACTTCCAAAAGAACCTAAAGTGGTTCATTAATGATATACCTATCATTATATAAGTCTTTTTTCAGAACCTTATATTTTTAGGAATAGAATATCAATTAATAATATAATATTTGTTTTAAATACTCTTTTATGTCAATTTTGACACTAGTTGGTATTTTGTTTTTTCAAAATTTCTAACAGCATTATTACTTTGAAAAAAATTCATATAACCAACCCTAAAATGTCATATTAACCTATCAAATTAGTTTAATTCATAAAAATTTGCAAATTACATTTATTTGGATATTTATAATTTCAAATATATTAATATTTCATTAATTAGGTAATTACTGTATCATCATTGTGTCATAAATAAATTAAATTATTTAATGTCTAAAAAATATAAATAAAATACCATTATGTAGGAAATATTTTTAGATTTCTAATTAATATTTATAATTTAATTTATATTATGTATGACCCTATATTAAAAATGATTTAGTTATTAAGCTTTGAATTTAACACTTTTAACTCTTCTTTGAATTAAATAATAATAAATGTCCTAATCTAATCCAAGTGGACCTAAAGGATCATATTTTATTTCTAAGTTTGTTTTTGGTTGATTTAAACTTATCCAATAGAATTAGGACATGTGTTAGGGTAATAATAATATCATTTTTACCCTTAATTATCCTATTTACTTTTAACCGTGGTAAATAAAAGTCAAAAGTTACTATTCACCAAATATTATTTTTGTCTTATTGAACCACATTTTACTTAATGATATCAACCATGTTTCTCGGATTTTTGAAATTTAATTCACAAAAGTGGTAAAATTAAGTTTTAATCAAATTTTCTAATGCTCCTAGGAGGTGAGTAAAAGATGGTTAAAAAGTTCAATAAAATTTTTGTATATCTTAAATTATTATAAACTGACTCCAATGAATTACATTGAACTTATATAGGTATTATGTATCTATTTTGACATAAAATAAATTTAAATAAAATAAATAATTATTTAAATAAAAATTTGGTTTTAAACTATAACTCAGTGTTTTTCACTATTCATCAAAATTTGAAAGTTTTTAGAAAAATACAAAGAATTCACCCTAAGGTAATTTCGATATTCTGAATCCAAAAATGAAGTACATTTTGAAAGATAAAATTTATAAAATTTCAAAAAGTGGGTATTACTATTCTTAACGATTAGTTTGATTGGTCGTGGTGTGTTAGAATCTTGAAGTTGCGTACAATGCAAGCTATTACATTATTCAAAGGGAAACGTACCGTGGAAGCTTGGGGTGTTACATTATTCCCCCCTTTTGGAAATTTCGCCCACGAAATTTTTAAAACTGGGATTGGGAGCATAATTGAAAGTCCCATATCAGAAAAAGAGTCAATAAAACTATCACTTTAAAAGATAGAAATAAAAGTACAAAGGTCACCCGAGATAACCCTTACTAGGATCCCATCTAGGAAAAAATGGATATGAAAGATAAACTAAGTGTCAAGTTCTGATGGAGAGGGATAGAAAACATGATCAAGAGAAAGTTAACAACAAGAATACCAGAAACATGTGATTGGACAAACGGTCATTAGTTTCCCAGTAGGAAAAGTAAACGAACTACGTTTTTTTATTTAAGTTACATTTCATAAAGATGAGGAATTTATTTTTGAGATTGAATAAGAACATAAAGAGATATACATACTTTTTAAGTAGAGTTTCATTCTTTAATAAATTTCTACCAATAAATCATTTATTTTCAAAAGATGAGTATTCAAGATGAATTGGTCACATCGAAAGAGCTAGAATCAACTTCTAGAGAATCACATGGTCCACAAAGGATAAACTATATATTTACCTTGTCTTTATAGATTAATTAAAACTAAAATGGTTAGTACAAGATCAGATGATCCCCCAAAAGGATATTCCTTTAGAGAAAGAAACACTAATCTTAATTTTCTGAAATTAAACCAACAATACCCCAAAGTTAAATAAATAACATTAAATAAACAATTGCCCTTAAAATCCTTCAATATAATCCAAACTAATATTGAAACCCAAATCGTAGAAGAATTTGGTTATGTAGTCTTCCACCTTAAATTGTATCTTTATATAACATTGACTACTCTTAAAGACACATACTTAAAAGTAGTTAACCTAATCACATATTCTCTATTATAGGTTAATTATTTCCATAAATAACCCAAATCACTATAAATCCACAATAAAAACATAGATAAAAATCCACCATTACTCTTTTAATGAAATCCCATAGTATTCTATTTTCCTTAGGTATATAGTGTTCCCAACAGATCGAACGTCTTCCAAAATAACATTTATCACTTAATCACCAAATCATTTTCCTATACTAAGGGTATTCATTTGATAAGACATAAAATCCCAAATAAATTTATTATTGATCAATAAAATCATTTAACTAAAAATAATTAGTCACACTAACCAGGGACTTCACGTAGTCCAGTGGTAGGCGATTATTCCCGAGCGCACTCTGGTTGTGGGTTCGATTCCCACAACTTTGTTCGATGCGATGGGTTGTCACACAATCTGTGTGTTGTCCTTTTTTTAAAAATCTATTTTATAACATTACCAAAATGAGATAAATTCCTCAAAATAACCATAACATAATTTAACCACAAATGTTATCTCATACCTTGTATTTTCATCCCAAAATATAATAACTTGTAATTTCCTCAAACCCAATGATCATATAAAACTGAATGGTTATTTATAACTATATCTACAAGAGAAAAGATAATTTTTCCTCAAATATAATTTTCACATGAAAAACTATAGTGTTACAAATACAAGAGAAAATTATTCCAAAGTAATCCCATCAACAAGAAGCACTAATACTTTTAAACATTTCTCCCACCATTTATTTCTCCCACCATTTATTTCCACATAGCTTCTTCTTTGACCAAGTAAATATCCTATAGAATAGGGAATTCACTCGGGTAATGTCCAGGTCCCCAAAATATATGACAAATGACTGTAAATGGATTCTTGGGACCATTTTTATTTTCTTCCACAGTACTCTTCATTTTTCCTTGGTAATTCTTTACTTAATGTCCTTTCCCGCACGTAAAACATTTCTTTATTCCATTGAGACACTTTCTTGGGTGTCTCCTTCCACATTTCCTGCATGAAAGAAATTGAGGATTCTTTTATCCATGGTCTCCATTGCTAGATCTCTTATCATTCATCACCTTTATCTTCTTTGTTGAGTCTGGGAGTTGGTTAATATATAGGTTGTTGATCATATTTTTGGAAAACTAATTTGGCATGAACATGATATATTTTACGCATATCAACATTCCATTTTTTTTCTCATTTCCACCATTGTTCCCACCTTTTACATCATTCTCAAAGTTACTATGATTTCCCTAGAATCCAGACATTGACTAAAACCAAAAATCATTGTGTGAGTAACAGTAGTCGTAAAATCATTTATAGAATATCATGACACCATATATTCAATTTAAAACACCTTAGGAGTAACCAAGGTCATTTTTTCTTATCTTATATTAAAATACTTCAAATTGATTTGTAAATAAAATTTAAATTATCCTATGCATATCCCCCGGGATTGTCGTAACCAAGAGTGAAACAAGGCCCATTTTCGTGAACTAGTTCCCATTAGAGTCTAGCTCAAAACGGTATTTTCGGGTTTTACACCTAGTTATATCTGTGCCAGAGCCTCCTCTACTTACTCGTATGTATATAGGGATGTATTTCTTGGAACACTAACAAAATATTTACAATACCAAAATTTTAAGAAGTTCTTCTATACTAATCCTCAAAGTCTATCTTAGGGCTATGTGCTCAAATCAGAGTTTATCTAAATCTAGTTTCCATGGTTTTTACTAAACCTCCTCTGATACCAACTGTAACGCCCCGATCCCAGAAGCCCAGAGTCGGTGCATTATTACATATCATTGGAATGATCACAAAAGATCAAGTCTTGATAGACCGATTAGTTTAGTAGCCTTGGAAGTACTTGATACACTCATAAGGTTTACATTACATCATAAAATGGAAAACTACAACAAATTTTTTTCCATAGATAACACTGAGATCCCATAGACTATCCCTACAGTTCAGTTATAATATACTTCTTCATATCCTGTAAAAAATAAAATGTAGAAAGGGGTGAGCTCAGATTCTCAGTAAGGATAAAAATATAGCTGAAACTGTCATAAATAAGTATAAACACTTAAGTCAATGTATAAAATTAAAAAATAGCCTTTTAAACTTGAACTTCAGCATAATATGGAAAAGAAAAAAATAAAATAATTCCATTTACTTATTCACATAGATATTATAATAGTCAATTAATCACATGCAATATCAATAGCCACTTTCATAATGATGGAATGCATAATGCCAGAAGGCATAACCACATAGTCAATGCCTCGTGCCAGGACTACAAAGAAGATTTTGTCAAGGCCTTGTGCCAAGACACTAGTTTGTCTCATGAGATCTACCAATGAATTGAGGAGCTATAGAAGGATCCACCCGTCACTTACTACATCCAATAAATTCCTCATATGAAAATTTTGAAACAAAACATAAACATTCGTATGAAAAATAGCATACGAAATGTAAATACTTTATAAACAAACCATGAATGGTATAAAAATATCACATACACAGTCAAACATAACTTATTCAATACAATATAAAAGATTTTATTGTAACATATTAACCTCAATTGAGAATAATGAAGGATATTGACAAAGATGAAAATAATCATCAAAACTATTTGAGAGAAATATCCCCCTTTTTCTTGAAATCATTTAAAAGTCAAATTATTTTTTAAGAAGTCGTTTAAAATAGATTTTTGAATCAAAGTGTCCCATACCAATTTGAAAATTTTAAAAGGAATTTTAATTTTAAAACTTTAATGTCCATATAAATAAATCCTCAAACCCATTTTCAAAACATGGACATTAATGAGAAAGATTTAGAATAATAAATCTTTAAAAAATTTTAAAATGATATTTTTGTTAGAGTTCCTAACCAAAAGAGAGACACTTGAATAAAAATGATTGAGGAAATAAAAACATTGTAATATCTTGAGAATAAAGGGATTCATGATATTCTATGTCAAAGTACATTATATACACCATATAAAAGTGAATTGGTTTATAATGGCAAAGAAGTCTCAATAGAATGTAAATTGAGGTGAAATATCTTATAAATACTATATCCTTAGGTTAAGGATAAATCAACGACATAATTATGTGTGAAAAATATAAATACACTCAATATGATTGTATATTCAGTGTAAATCAATCAGAGTACATTCACACATATTCTTGTACATAACAACACCAATGAATTCGATGTTTAACTCAATGAATGGAGACTGAATTAAAATTACTCTTATCAAGTTCATATCGATGACTTGAGAATTTATCAATGGAGTGATTATGTGTCTCAAAATTATATCCATAGAAAGGGGAGTTGAAATTACTACACAAATAATAAATAGTGATTCCATACATAATCATGGAGTAAAATAATCAATGAAGTATGCGTAATGCCGAATGAGTGGAAATTGAAATTTGAAATTCCGTTACTGTTTTGGTAACTTAAGAAACATACATTCCATGAAAGAAGGATCATACAATGATTATGTAAATACCCATACATTAAATTATATTATACAATGAATATAATCATGGACAGTATATATGCCACACAAAAGGAAATAGTGGCCAATATAGCATGATTCTCACATGAATAAAAAGTGAGATGAAAAACCCTTACTTCATTGTGATCAATCGAGTTGTATAACCAAAAGTTAATAACCCCAAAATGAATCACAAAATTCCATGAATATAAAGAAAATCATGATAATATATATCAAATGGAAGTACACAATACACCACATGCAATAAATAAGTGGTTAACAATGAAAATATCACAAAATTAAAAGTGAGATAAGAAACCCCTTACATTGTACTTTTACTTGGTTGAGGGTAGGTTAACCTCATGTATAATGGATAAATAATTTCTATTAACTTATAAAAGAATCATATACATTAATATGATATCATATATGATCTTTTAACATTTCTTTGTTAATAATATATTAGTATTATCGTCATTTTGGGTTTTAACTGATTCATTTTCCATTATATGATTTGTTACATAAGTAATGTTTTTTATAGATAGGATTTATCTTATTCATATCCAGAATTATATTAAGTCTTTAAACATTATTTTTAAACATCTAATGAGAATTAGTATTGAATGGATACGATGAGGAATGAATATCATCACGTTCGTGGAGACGGTAATCCGTACGTACGCACGAGCGACAATATCATTCTTTTGGTATTAAAATAACATATAATTGAATGTTATATAATATATACAGAATAATTATCATGTTATATTTATTATTTACATCAAGTACACATCATTATTTTACCCATCCAAAAAATAATGTATTGAATAACAAATTACACCACGACGTGGAGATGGTAAACCGTACGTACGGACATATAATGACATGTCATTCAAAGGATGGATAGAATAATGAATATGGTTGTAACATATTTATAATAACATAAAATTATATAGAGGATACTATAGTTATTATTTTAGAATATAAACAACAAAGAAAAAGGAAGTGGAAGAAGAAAGGAACTTGAAAGAGGTGATGAAATATTTACCTCTTCTTCGGGTTCTTCCTTTTGATTTGATTAAAAGGGCTCCTTATGTAGGCTTTATGACTAAAGAAATGACTCTAGGATGAAGGGAGGACAGTTGATATGGTATTTTGGTAGGGTTTGGCTGATCCAAATGGATTTGAAGGTTTGAATTAGAGATAAGGGGGAGTGCCCTTTTAAAAGAGGGGTGAGGGGCACCTTAGGAAAAGCTAGAAATATTATTTTATAATAAAATAATTTTCGGTTTATAGTGGCTAAAAAATTAATTATTTAAAGGATAAGGTGGGGATGGGTCGAAAACCACTCAACCAATGGGTTTTAGATAGGTTTGGGTCACTATAGTAACCTTATCTTTTATATTTAACTCTTAGTTAAATTGTTTGACATTTACCATGTCTCTTTGTATTTTTATATTATTTGGTTAATAAACTTACTATGTACTTACAAGCGAACCACAAGTGGTTAATTAATGATAAAAAATCATTATATAATTATTTTGGCAAAAACTTGTATTTTTAGGAATATAATATCAATTAATAATAAAATATTTGTTTTAAAAACTCTGTTATGTTAATTTTGACACTATTTGGTATTTTGTTTTTGATAAATTCATAACAGCATTATTACTTAGAAACAAATTCATATAACCACCCCTAATATGTCATATTTACTTATAAAATTAGTGTAATTTATAAAAAGTCTCAAATTGCATTTATTTGGATATTTATAATATCAAATATTTTAATATTTCTTTAATTAGGTAATTATTGTATCATCATTGTGTGATAAATAAATTAAATTATTTAAAGTATAAAAAATATAAATAAAATACCATTATGTAGGAAATTTTTTTATATTTATAATTAATATTTATAATTAATATTTATAATATAATTTATCTTATGTATAACCCTATATTAAAAATGGTTTAGTTATTAAGCTTTGAATTTAACACTTTTAACTCTTCTTTGAATTAAATAATAATAATTGTCCTAATCTAATACAAGTGGACCTAAAGGATCATATTTTATTCCTAAGGTTGTTTTTGGTCGAATTACACTTATAAAATAGAATTAGGACATGTGTTATGGTAATAATAATATCATTTTTACCCTTAATTACCCTATTTACTTTTAACCATTGTAAATAAAAGTCAAAAGTTATTATTCACCAAAAATTATTTTTATCTTATTGAAACACATTTTACTTACTGATATCAACCGTTTCTCTCATATTTTTTAAATTCAATTCACATAAGCGGTAAAATTAAGTTTTAATCAAATTTTCAAATGCTCCTAGGAGGTAGGTAAAAGACAGTTAAAAAGTTCAGTAAAATTTTTATATATATAAAATTATAATAAACCGAATCCAATGAATTACATTGAAATTATATAGGTATTATGTATCTATTTTGACCTAAAATAAATTTAAATAAAAATTTGGTTTTAAACTATAACTCATTGTTTTTCACTATTAATCAAAATTTGAAAGTTTTCAGAAAAATACCAAAAATTCACCCTAAGATAATTTCGATATTCCAAATACAAAAATGAAGTCCATTTTGAAAGGTAAAATTTATAAAATTTCAAAAAGTGGGTATTACTATTCATAACAGTTTTTTGGATTGGCCGTGGTGTGTTAAAATCTCGAGGTTGTGTACAGTGCAAGCTATTACATTATTCAAAGGGAAACGTACCGTGGAAGTTTGGGGTGTTACAAAAACTCTCAAAAACAAAAATTCACCAAATATAAACTCTAAAGGTCACTGATGATGATTAATATAGGATTTAAAATGGATATGTACCATCATTATACTTTGATGAATCAAATGATTCTTTTCTATATTTTATTATACTAAACTAGGTCACACTTGGGAAGATTATCCATCCTCTGACCAAAAAAGATAATATTTAAATGTTTGGCCATAGAAGGACTCAAAGAGTTCCATCTTGATGGATGACTAGTATCTATTATTATAGGAAAACTCCACCAGTTCCAAATTGAAACTCAAATATCCTCCAAATTCAAGTATGCAAGTATGTATAATATCCCCTAGAATCTTAATAGCTAATTCTGTTTGACTATCTATCTAAAGATAGTAATCCATGTTCAACTTTACCTGGGATCCCATCACCTCCTAGAGTACATCTAAAAATGAGAAGTGAATATGGGATCCCTATAAAAATGATAGAATATGGATTTTTTTGCAACATGATGATCTATTGGACATACAAATTTACAAAGTCCTCAACTTTTCTCATATAAATAATTATAATAAAGTGATCAAATTTGGTTAATTGTCTAATAATAACCCATATCAAATTCATTCCTCTAGGGGTACATGGTAGCCTAACCAAAATTTCTATTGATATCTCATCCAACTTACATTTTGACACTAGAAGTGGTTAAATAAAACATAAAGGATTCCAATGCTCATCCTTGACATATTGACAAGTATAAAAATGGGAAACAAAATAAAAAATTTCCCATTTCATACCTAGGCACTAGAATCATCACATTATATCATAAAATATATTTTTGGTAATAGGGTGTACCAAAAACTAAAAATTATAGAAATCCTCCATCACAAATTTCTTAAAAGGTAAAAGAATGACATACCAACTCCATAAGTATAAGATACACTTTGAATATAGAGACCATTCATAAATTTTCTCCCCACCATATAAAGAATCTCTAATTCCTCATAATTCATCATTGAGATACTATTTCTGAAGAATCATCTTGAGAAATGAGGATATCAATTGAACACTCGATAATCTAACCTCAATATCTTCTCAAAAAAGTCATAGATGAATAAAAGAAAAAGGGCCATAAAATTCCATTCCTCAAAAACTTATTTCATGGCCATGGATAGAAGTTTCTTGATCAAATCGTTAATAATGACATTACTCTTACCAGGTGGGTAAGAAATGTAAAAATAAAAATATTTCAGGTACTCCACCCACCGTTTCAGTGAAAGGTTAAAATAAATTTAAGAGATGATATAACTCTAGATTTTATTATTAAAGTAGTTACTAATCCATTTACTAAAAACGTAATTATACTAACTCTTTAAATCATGCATCATAACTGTGAGTTCAAGATCATGTGTGGGATAGTTCTTCTCATAAGGACTTAGTTGAAGAGAAACATAGGCCACAATGTGATCACCTTTTATAAGAACTCCATCCAAAAATGAACCCCATGTATCATAGATGACCAAATATCCTCTCCTATCTTTTGGAAGAGTAAAAAAAAGAGTGTTAGTCAACAAACACTTCAAATCTTCAAAGGAATATGGAAAATTTGAATCCCAAACACACCTTACTACCTTCGGAGTAAGAGAGTTCATTGAAGAATACAACTTCGATATATCCTTAAAAATTATTATAATACCCTAAAAAGAATAATAATATCCAAATATAAAAGTCATTTCATGGATACACTAGGTTATAACAACATTTACCTTCTTAGGATCAACTGAAATACTATTTTCAGAAACCATGTGTCCCAATAATTTTACTTCCCATATCCATAAGTGTCATTTAGAAATATGGCCATAATGTTTGTGATTTATAAAGATGTATAGTACTAATATCAAATGAAATACATAGTCTAGATTTTTATTAGAGTAAACCAATATGTCATCCAAAAAAATACAACCATAAAATAATCACTATATTCATAGAAAATCCAATTCATCAATCACGCGAACACTATAAGATAATTTCATAGAAAAAAGGAATAATAAGGCACACATAATGGACATAACTAACCATGATAGAAGTCTTAGGGATATCAGACACTTTATTCAAAATCTAGTGATAACAATATTTGATATCAATCTTCGAGAACCAATTCACCCCTTTTAACATGTCGATCAAATAATAAATTCAAATAAATGGATATTTAGTCTTGACCATGAATCAATTGAGGATATTATAGTAAATACAAAGGTTGGGGTCCCATAAGATTTATTATCATAAAGAACAGGTTATTACCAATTTAACAACCCATGATTTTATAAATATTTATTATTTTTTTGATATCATGCGCTACATACGATACAAAGTTTTAATGAACCATGATATATAATTAATATTATTATTTAAACAAGACCATTATAATACAACCGTGAAATATGGTGGTATGAATATGAATTATTATTTTAAAATATAAAGTAGATTTTTTATATTAATAAAAAATATTGATAAAAAAGTAATTAATTTTTCGTAAAGTCTATATGAATCGAAAATACTATTTTCTCAAAAATATGATTTGTGTTTATTTTTTGGAAAAAATATTAAAATTAATTTTTGAAACTTTTATAAAATTTAATTAAAAAAATGAAATTAGTTTTTGAAATATAGATTTTAATATTATATTTGAGTGATTTTTTTTAATTTTATAAAAAATCAATATTTTTATGAATAGTAAAAAATACGGATTTTTGTTAAAAACTACCCTTTCATGTAAATATTTTAAAAGATAAATATGATTTTAATATGGGTTTAAGAGTAAAATCAGTGTATTTATATATTTATTAATCCAATATAGGTCATTGGATTCAATTTCATATTGAATTTTGAAATGATTTTTTTTATAATTTTGAAAATTTTCTCTTTAGAAAACCGCTTTTTCGTCACATATGTGGGTTTAATTTTAAAATAAATTTTGATGATTATATGAATGGAAGTTAGAAAAATAGATTAAATATTTTTAATTATAATAAAAAAAATTATATAGTAAGTTCAACATAATTATTTTCAAAATGAATGGTAAAAAAAGTAAAAATTAATCACCATGGATAAGGTTAAAATGAGTTTATCTGCGAGTTAAACCAAAAATATAAGCATTAAAATGAACTATAAACTTGTATAAAAACCATTTTATGAAAAAATTTAGGTCTTATCACCCATAAGGTTTGATAATGACCCATTTTTTATCCTTTTGGCATGTAAAAAAACATATTACACTTTATTCTTTTAAAACATTCCGAGTGTGTCCTCTCCCCCATTTATAAAGGGACACCCTCTCTTATCTTATTAAAACAAAAAAAAACTATTTGTATTAGAAAATAAATAACAAAATACCTTCATTTATTACCTACAAACATCTTAGATTTCTTATTTTTATTAGAAAAATCCCCTAATAATGGTTTGGATATAAACTTAAAGAGGTTCTTTGAAGAAGAGGTAAAATTCTTAAACTTGGTTTTTCTTTTCTTTATTATTACACCCAATTAAAATCATATTTAACTATGATAAAATAAAATAAAAATTATATCCCATATAATAATATTCTATTATTTTAATTCTATAACCCAATCTATCTCTTCTTCCATCAAATGAGAAACGAAATCGTCGATCATGTGTACAGAGGTCTATCACCTTGTGAAACGATGTTATCTGTTTTACATCACCACATATCACAGATAGATATAATGAAGGATTTAATTTTTATATCTAATATTTATGATATTATTATACTTATATAGTAACACCCCAATCTTCCACGGTATGTTTCTCTTTGAATAATGTAATAGTTTTCATTATACGCAACTTCGAGATTCCAACACACCGCGACCAATCAAACTAGCCATTATGAATAGTAATACCCACTTATTGAAATTTTATAAATTTTACCTTTGAAAATGGACTACATTTTTGGATTTGGAATATTGAAATTATCTTAGGGTGATTTTTTGGTATTTTCTGAAAACTTTTAATTTTTGATGAATAGTAAAAAACACTAAGTTATAGTCTAAAACCGAATTTTTATAATTATTATTTTTTTTAAATTTATTATAGGTCAAAATAGATATATAATATCTATATAAGTTCAATGTGATTCATTGGAGTCAGTTTATAATAATTTTAGATATATAAATATTTTATTGAACTTTTTAACCATATTTTACCACCTCCTAGGAGCATTTGCAATTTTGAATAAAATTTAAATTTACTACTTTTGTGAATTGAAATTCAAAAATCTGAGAGACACGGTTGATATCAGTAAGTAAAATGTGGTTCAATAAGATAAAAATAATTTTTGGTGAATAGTAAATGTTTACTTTTATTTACCACGGTTAAAAGTAAATAGGGTAATTAAGGGTAAAATGATATTATTCTTACCCCAACACATGTTCGAATTCTATTGAATAAGTGTAATTCGACCAAAAACCACCTTAGGAATAAAATATTGTCCTTTATATCCACTTAGATTAGATTAGGACATTTATTATTATTTAATTTAAAGAAGAGTTAAAAGTGTTAAATTCAAAGCTTAATAAATAAACCATTTTTAATATAGGGTTATACATAAGATAAATTCTATTATTAATATTAATTAGAAAGGTAAAATTATTTCCTATATAATGGTATTTTATTTATATTTTTTAGACATTAAATAGTTTAATTTATTTATGACACAATGATGATGCAGTAATTACATAATTATAGAAATATTAAAATAATTGATAATATAAATATCCAAATAAATGTAATTTGGGACTTTTTATGAATTACACTAATTTTATATATTAATATAACATGTTAGGGCTGGTTAGATTAATTTTTTTTGATGTAATAATTCTTTTATGAATTTAGCAAAAACAGAATACCAAATAGTGTCAAAATTGACATAAAAGAGTATTTTAAAACAAATATTATATTATTAATTGATATTCTATTCCTAAAAATCTAAGGTTCCGCCAAAAGACTTATATAATTATAGTAGTATCATTAATGAACCAATTTTTTTTCTCTTGGAAGTATATAGTAATTTTATTAACCATATAATAGAAAAATACAAAGAGACTTGGTAAATGTCAAACTATTGAACTAAGAGTTAAATCTAAAAGATAAGGTTAATACAGTGACCCAAACCTGTTTAAAACCTATTTGTTGAGTGGTTTTCGACCCATCCCCACCTTATAATTTAAATAATTTATTTTTGGGCTATTATAAACCATAAATGATTTTATTATAAAATAATATTTTCAGCTTTTCCTAATGTGCCCCTAACCCCTCTTATAAAAGGGCACTCCCCCTTCCATCAAATTTACTCTGTCAAAGCCTTTTTACTCAACTAAACTCTGCCCAAATACCCTATAAACGGTCCTACCTTTATATTAGAGGCCTTACTTTAGTCAGAAAGCCAACCTAAGGAGCCCTTTTGATCAAATCAAAAGGAAGAACCCAAAGAAGAGGTAAATATTTCATCACCTCTTTCAAGTTACATTCTTCTTCTACTTCCTCCTTCTTTGTTGTTTCCATTATAAAATCATAACTCCAGTATCTTCTATATACTATGATGTTATTATAAATATTGTATAACCATATTCATTAATCTATCCATCCTTTGAATGACATGTCACCAAACGTGCGTACGTACGACTTACCCTCTCCACGTCGTGGTCTAATTGTTATTCAATACATTATTATTTGGATGGATATAATAATAATTTGTAATTGATGTAAATAATAAATATAACATGATAATGATTCTCTATATATGATATACCATTCAATTATATGTTATTTTAATATCAAAAGAATGATATTGTCGCTCGTGCGTACGTACAGATTATCGTCTCCACAAACGCTATGAGATTCATTCCCCATCGTAATCCATTCAAGAATAATTTTCATTAATTGATTAAAAATAATTTTGAAAGAATTAATATCATTCTGAAATGAATAAGATACATCCTATCCATAACAAACATTACTTATGTAACAACTCATATAAAGGAAAACGAATCAGTTAAAACCCAAAACAACGATAATACTAAAATATTATTAACAAAGCAATATTAAAAGATCATATATGATATGATATTAATGTATATTATTATTGTATAATTTAATAAAAATTATTTCACCATTATAAAAAAGGTTAACCTACCCTTGACCAAGTAAAAGTACAATGTAAGGGGTTTCTTATCTCACATTTAATTCAGTGAGATTTTCTTTCCTTGCCACTCATTTATTGCATGTGGTGTATTGTGTACTTCCATTTGATATATATTATCATTATTCTATTTATATTCATGGTATTATATGATTCATTTTGTGTTTATTAACTTTTGGTCATACGATTCAATTTATTACAACATAGTAAGTGTTTTTCATCTCACTTTTTCTTCCTGTGAGATTCATGCTATATTGGTCACTATTTCCTTTTGTGGGGTGTATGTACTGTCCATGATTGTATTATTCATATAATATACTTTAATTTATGATTATTTACATCTTCATTTTATAATCCTTCTTTCATGGGATGTATGTTTTGTAAGTTACCAAATCTGTAAGGGAATTTCAAATTTCAATTTCCACTCAGTGGGCTTTACACATACTTCATTGATTATATTACTCCCAGATTCTATGTAAAATAACTATTTATTATTTATGTAGTAATTTTCAGTCCCATTTGTATGAATATACTTTTGATACACATAATCAATCCATTTATAATTTGTCAAGTCATTGATATAAATACGATCTTAACTCAATTTCCATTCATTGAGTTAAACATCCAAGTCATTGGTGTTGTTTTTACAAGAATATGTGTGAATGTACTCTGATTGATTTACACTAAATATCCTATTTTATTGAGTGTATTTATATTTTCACACATAATTATGTAATTTATTTATCCTTTACCTAAGGATACTTTCTCTATAAGAGATTGCATCTCAATTTACAATCCTTTGAGACTTCTTTGTTGTTATGTACCAATTCACTTTTATATGGTGTATATACCATCCTTTGACATATATTATAATGAAATCCTTTATTATCATGGTAATATAAAGTTTTCATTACCTCAATTTTTTGTATTCACACATCTCTCATTTGGATAGTAACTCTAACTAAAATACCATTAAATGTTTTAAAAATTTATTCTTCTAAATCTTTCTCATTAATGTCAAAGTTTTAAAAATGGTTTTAATTTTTATTTATATGGATATTAATGTTTTAAAATTAAAATTCCTTTAAAAATTTCAAAGTGTTATGGGATAATTTGATTAAAAAATCTATTTTTAAACAGCTTCTTGACAAATAGTATGACATTTAAATGTTTTCAAGAAAATGGGGGATATTTCCCAATAATAGTTTGATGATTATTTTCATCTATGTAAACATCCTTCATTATTCTCGATTGAGGTTAATCTGTTACAATACAATATTCCATTTTGTATTGAATGAGATATGTTTGACTGTGGATGTTCTATTTTTATACCATTCATGGTTTGTGGATAAATTATTGACATTTCGTATGCTAGTTTTAATAGGAATGTTTATGTTATATATCAAACATTTCATATGAGGAATGAATTGGACTTGGTAAGTGATGGTTGGAGCCTGTTATAGCTCCTTGATGAATCAGTAGGTCTCATGAGACAAACCAGTGTCTTGGCATAAGGCCTTGAAAAAATCTTATTTGTAGTCTTGGCACAAGGCCTTGACTATTTGGTTATGCAGTCTGGCGTTATGCATTCCATCATAATGAAAGTGGCTATTGATATTGCATGTGATTATTCAACTAGTATAATATCCATGTTAATAGGTAAATGGGATTTTTTTATCTTTTCCATATTATGATGAAGTTCAAGTTTAAAAGGCTTTTGTTTTAGTCTTATACATTGCCTTAAATGTTTATGCTTATTTATGAAAGTTTCCGCTATAATGTTATCCTTTCTGACCATCTCAGCTCACCCCTTTCTATGTTTTATTTTTCCTAGGTTGGGAAGAAGTATATTATGACTGACCTGTAGGGATAGTCTATGGGATCTCAGTGTTGTCTATGGAAACAATGTTGTTGTGTTTTTCCATTTTACGATGTAATATAAAACTTATGAATGTATCCAGTATTTCCAAGGCTACTAAACTAATCGGTCTTTTGAGACTTGATATTTTGTGATCACACCAATGATACGTAATAATACACTGACTCTGGGCTTCTAGGTTTGGGTTGTTATAGTTGGTGTTAGAGGATGTTTAGTAAAAACCTTGGAAACTAGATTTAGATAAACTCTAATTAGAGCGCATAACCCTAAGATAAAATTTGGGGATTAGTATAGAAGAACTTCCTAAAATTTTGGTATTGTAGAGATATTGTGAATTTTCAAAGAAATACATCCCTATCTGGATACGTGCAGGTTGAGGCGGCTCTGGCACAAATGTACCTAGGGTTAAAACCTGAAAACACTGCTTTGAGCTAGACTCGAACGAGAACTGGTGCATGACAATGGGCCTTGTTCACTCTTGGTTATGACACTTCTGAGGGATATTATTAGGATAATTTACATTTTCATTAAACACTGATTTGAAGGATTTTAATATAAGATGAGAATAAATGACCTTAGTTAATCCTAAGGTGTTTCAAATTGAAAATATGGTGTCATGATATTCTCTAAATGATTTTATGACTACTGTTATCACACAATGATTTTTTGTTTTAGTCAATGGCTGGATTCCAAGGAAGTCATAGTAACTTTGAGCATAATGTACAAGGTGGGAATGGTGGTGGAAATGACAAACAATAGGGAATGTTGATAGGCGTAAAAGATATCATGTTTTTTCCAAATAATTTTTCCAAAAATATGATCAACAACATATTAATTAACCAACTCCCAAACTCAACAAAGAAGGGAAAGTGATGAATGATAAGAGCTCTAACAGCGGAGAACATGGAGAAAAGAATCCTCAATTTCATTTATTTTGTAAATGTGGAAGGAGACACCCAGGAAAGTGTCTCAATGAAACAAATAAATGCTTTACGTGTGGGAAAGGACATACAGTAATGACTTGCCGAGGAAAAACGAAAAGTACTATAGAAGAAAATAAAAATGGTCCAAAGAATCCATTTACAGTAATTTACCATAAATGTATGGGACCTGGCCATTACCTGAGTGAATTCCATATTCTATATTATATTTTCTTGGTCAAATAAGAAGCTATGTGGAAATAAATGGTTGGAGAAATGTTTAGAAGTATTAGTGCTCTTTGTTGATGGGATTACTTTGGAATAATTTTCTCTTGTATTTTTAACCCTTCAGTTTGTCATGTGAAAATGATATTTGAGGAAGAATTATATTTTCTCTTGTGGATATAGTTATGAATAACCATTTGGTTTTATATGATCATTTTTTTTGAGGCAACTACAAGTTATTATATTTTGAGATGAAGATACAAGGTATGAGATAACATTTGTGGTTAAATTATGTTATGGTTATTTTGGGGAATTTATCTCATTTTGTTAATTTTATAAAATATAGTTTTTGAAAAAGGACAATACGCAAACCGTGTGACAACCCATCACGTCAGACAAAGATGTGGGAATCAAACCCACAACCAAAGTGCGATTAGAATTTATCACCTACCACTGGACTACATGCAGCCCCTGGTTAGTGTGACTAATTATTTTTAGTTAAATGATTTTATTGATCAATAATAAGTTTATTTGGGATCTTATGTGTTATCAAATGAATACCCTTAGTATAGGAAAATGATTTGGTGATTAAGTTATAAATGTTATTTTGGAAGACGTTCCCTTTGTTGGGAACACTATATGCTTAAGGAAAATAAAATACTATGGGATTTCATTTGAGGAGTAATGGGGGATTTTTATCTATATTTTTATTATAGATTTATAGTGATTTGGGTTATTTATGGAAATGATTAACCTATAATTGAGAATATGTGATTAGGTTAATTACTTTTAAGTATATGAATTTAAGAGTAGTCGATGTCATTTGGAGATACAATTTAATGTGGAAGACTAAATAACCAAATTCTTCTAAGTTTTGTGTTTAAATATTAGTTTGGATTATATTGAAGGATTTTAAGGACAATTGTTTATTAAAGGATATTTATTTAACTCTAGGGTAGTGTTGGTTTAATTTTTGAAATTATGATTAGTGTTTCTTTCTCCAAAGGAATATCCTTTTGGGGGATCATCAAATATTGTACTAACTATTTTTGTTTTGATAAATCTCTAAATACAAGGTAAATATATAGTTTATCCTTTTTGAATCATGTGATTCTCAATAAGTTGATTCAATCTCTTTCGGCGTGACCAAGTCATCTTGAATACTCATCATTTAAAAAATGAGTTAGTGGTAGAAATTTATTAAAAAATGAAACTCCACTTAAAAAGTAAGTATATCTCCTTATGTTCTTTCTCAATATCATAAATAAATTCTTTATCTTTATGAAATGAAACTTAAAACAAAACAAAAAAAATTATCCGTTTACTTTACCTACTGGGAAACTAATGACCATTTGTCCCATCACAAGTTTGTGGTTTTATTATTGTTAACTTTATCCTGATAATGTTTTCTATCCCTCTCCATCATAACTTGACACTTAGTTCATTGTCCATATCCATGTTTTTCTACAAGGAATCCTAGTATGGGTTATCTCGGGTGACCTTTGTACTTCTCTTTCTTTCTTTTGAAGTGATAGTTTTATTGACTCTTTTTCCGACGTGGGACTTTCAATTATGTTCCTAAGCCCAATTTTAAAAATTTCGATGAAACAATTTCCAAAAGGGGGGAATAATGTTACACCCCAAGCTTCCACAGTACATTTCCCTTTGAATAATATAATGGCTTGCATTGTACGCAACTTCGAGATTCTAACATACCGCGACCAATCAAACCAGCCTTTATGAATAGTAATACCCACTTTTTAAAATTTCATAAATTTTATCTTTCAAAATGGAATTAATTTTTGGATTCGGAATATCAAAATTTTCCTAGGGTGAAGTTTTGGTATTTTTCTGAAAACTTTCAATTTTTGATGAATAGTGAAAAACACTGAGTTATAGTTTAAAACCAAATTTTTATAATTATTTATTTTATTTAAGTTTATTTTAGGTCAAAATAGATGAATAATACCTATATAAGTTTAATGTAATTCATTGGAGTCAGTTTATAATAATTTTAGATATATAAAAATTTTATTGACCTTTTTAACCGTCTTTTACCCACCTCCTAGGAGCATTTGCAATTTTGAATAAAATTTAAATTTACTGCTTTTGTGAAATGAAATTAAAAAATCTGAGAGACATGGTTGATATCAGTAAGTAAAATGTGGTTCAATAAGATAAAAATAATTTTTGGTGAATAGTAACTTTTGACTTTTATTTACAACGGTTAAAAGTAAATATGGTAATTAAGCGTAAAAATGATATTATTATTACCTCATCACATGTCCAAATTCTTTTATATAAGTTTAATTCGACCAAAAACAACCTTAGGAATAAAATATGGTCCTTTAGGTCCACATAGATTAGATTAGGACATTTATTATTATTTAATTCAAAGAAGAGTTAAAAGTGTTAAATTCAAAGCTTAATAACTAAACCATTTTTAATATAGGGTTATACACAAGATAAATTCGTTTATAAATATTCATTAGAAAGATAAAACTTTTTTATACATAATGGTATTTTATTTATATTTTTTAGACATTAAATAATTTAATTTATTTATGACACAATGATGATGCAGAAATTGCCTAATTAATAAAATATTAAAATATTTGATATTATAAATATCCAAATAAATGTAATTTGAGAGTTTTTATGAGTTAAACTAATTTTGTAGGTTAATATGACATGTTAGGATTGGTTAGATGATTTATTTCCAATTTAATAATGCTGTTATGAATTTAGAAAAAACAAAATACCCAATAGTGTCAAAATTGACATAAAAGAGTTTTTTAAAACAAATATTATATAATTAATTGATATTATTTTCCTAAAAATATAAGGTTCGGAAAAAATACTTATATAATGATAGTAGTATCATTAATGAACTACTTGGGGTCCACTGTTATGTATATAGTAGGTTTATTAACCATATAATATAAAAATACAAAGAGACATGGTAAATGTCAAACTATTTAACTAAGAGTTAAATCTAAAATATAAGGTTAATATAGTGACCCAAACCTATCTAAAACCTATTTATTGAGTGGTTTTAGACCCATACCCACCTTATCATTTAAATAATTCATTTTTGAGCCATTAGAAACCGAAAATTATTTTATTATAAATTAATATTTATAGCTTTTCTGAGGGTGCCCCTCACCCCACTTATAAAAGGGAACTCCCCCTTCCCTCAAATTCACACCTTCAAAGCCTTTTGGTTCAGACAACCTCGGCCCAAATACCCTCTAAAATGTACTCCCTTAATCCTAGAGGACTTACATTAGTCATAAAGCCAACCTAAGGAGTCCTTTTGATCAAATCAAAAGGAAGAACCCGAAGAGGAGATAAATATTTCATCACCTCTTTCAAGATACTTTCTTCTTCCACTTATTCCTTCTTTGTTGTTTCCATTATAAAATAATAACTCTAGTATATTTTATATACTGTGATGTTATTATAAATATGGTATAACCAAATTAATTATTCTATCCATCCTTTGAATGACATGTCACCATACGTGCGTGCGTACAGCTTACCGTCTCCACGTCGTGGTGTAATTGTTATTCAATACATTATTATTTGGATGGGTATAATATTAATGTGTAATTTATTTAAATAATAAATACAACATGATAATGATTCTTTATATATGATATACCATTCAATTATATATTCTTTTAATATAAAAAGATTGATATTGTCACTCGTGCGTACGTACAGATTGTCGTCTCCATGAATGCTATGAGATTCATTCCCCATCATAATCCATTCAAGACTAATTTTCATTAGATGATTAAAAATAATGTTTAAATACTTAATATAATTCTGAATATTAATAATATACATCCTATACATAACAAACATTACTTATGTAACAAATCATATAAAGGAAAACAAATCAGTTAACACCCGAAATGACGATAATACCAAAAAATTATTAACAAAGTAATATTAAAAGATCATATATGATATCATATTAATGTATATGATTCTTTTATATTTTAATAACAATTATTTCACCATTATACAGGAGTTTAACCTACCCTCTACCAAGGAAAAGTACAAAGTAAGGGGCTTCTTATCTCACATTTAATTCAGTGAGATTTCCATTGCTCTCCACTTATTTATTGCATGTGGTGTATTGTGTCATTAAATTTGATATATATTATCAAGATTATTTTTATATTCATGGTATTCTGTTATTCATTTTGTTTTTATTAACTTTTGGTCACATTATTCGATTGATTACACGGAAGTAAGGGTTTTTCATCTCACCTTTTATTCCTGTGAGATTCATGCTATATTGGCCACTATTTACTTTTGTGTGGCATATGTACTGTCCATGATTGTATAATTGGTGTAATATACTTTAATTTATAAGTATTTACATATTCATTGTATAATACTTATTTCATGGGATGTATGTTTCATAAGTTACCAAATCGGTAAGGGAATTTCAAATGTCAATTTCCACTCAGTGGGCTTTACGCATACTTCATTGATTATTTAACTCCAAGATTATGTGTGGAATAACTATTTATTATTTATGTAGTAATTTCCACTCCCATCTGTGTGAATTTAATTTTGATACAAATAATCACTCCATTGATAATTTCTCAAGTCATTGATATAAACTTAATCTTAACTCAATTTCTATTCATTGAGTTAAACATCCAAGTCATTGGTGTTGTTTTTAAAAGAATATGTGTGAATGTCCTCTGATTTATTTACAATGAATATCCAATATTATTGAGTGTATTTATATTTTTCACACATAATTATGTCATTTATTTATCCTTTACTTAAGGATACTATCTTTATAAGGGATTTCATCTCAATTTACATTCCTTTGAGACTTCTTTGTTGTTAAGCACCAATTCACTTTTATATGGTATTTATACTGTACTTTGACATAGTATATAGTGAAATAATTTATTCTCATGGTAATATAAAGTTTTTATTACCTCAATTTTTTCATTCAGGAATCTCTATTTTGGATAGTAACTCTAACTAAAATACCATTTTAAATGTTTTAAAAATTTATTCTTCTAAATCTTTCTCATTAATGTCCATGTTTTAAAAATGGTTTTAAGGTTTTATTTATATCGATATTAATGTTTTAAAATTAAAATTACTTTTAAAAGTTTCAAAGTGGTATGAGACTCTTTGATTAAAAAATATATTTTTAAACAGCTTCTTGACAAATAGTGTGACTTTTAAATTTTTTCAAGAAAAGGGGGATATTTCCCTCAAATAGTTTTGATGACTATTTTTATCTATATCAATATCCTTCATTATTCTCAATTGAGGTTAATATGTTACAATAAAATCTTCCATACTATATTGAATGAGTTATGTTTGACTGTGGATGTGATATTTTTATACCATTCATGGTTTGTGGATAAAGTATTGACATTTTGTATACTAGTTTTTATACGAATGTTTATGTTATGTTTCAAACTTCTCATATGAGGAATGCATTGGAATTAGTAAGTGACAGGTGAAACCTTCTATAGATCATTGATACATCAGTAGGTCTCATGAGACAAACTAGTGTCTTGGCATAAGGCCTTGACAAAATCTTATTTGTAGTCTTAGCACAAGGCCTTGAATATGTGGTTATGCAGTCTAGAATTATGCATTCCATCATTATGAAAGTGGCTATTGATATTTCATGTGATTATTCAACTATTAGAATATCCATGTGAATTAGTAAATGGAATTATTTTATTTTTATCTTTTCCATATTATGCTGAAGTTAAATTTTAAAAGGATTTTTTTAGTCTTATACATTAACTTAAATGTTTATGCTTATTTATGAAAGTTTCCACTATATTGTTATCTTTACTGAGCATCTGAGATCACCCATTTATATGTTTTATTTTTTCCAAGATGTGAAGAATTATATTATGACTGACCTTCAGGGATAGTCTATGGGATCTCAGTGTTGTCTATGGAAACAATGTTGTTGTAGTTTTCCATTTTACGATGTAATGTAAACCTTATGAATGTATCTAGAACTTCCAAGGATACTAAACTAATCGGTCCTTCGAGACTTGATCTTTTGTGATCATGACAATGATATGTAATAATGAACTGACTATGGGCTTTTGTGGTCGGGGAATTACATATATAATTATAATATCATATATACCTTCTCACTTTCCATTCTGTGGGAATCTGATAACGTCGCTCATGTGTACGACGGACTGTCGCCTCACGAAGCAATGCGATTCATTTTACACTTACACTTTACATAGAAGGTAATAAGGGTAAATTTATTGAATATATGAGATATATATAACATAAAAATTATTCAATAATGATAATATATTATTTATCTACCTTTTTTTCATTCGTTAAGAAAATTAAAATATTGTTCAGGCATACGTATGACCTACCGTCTCCATGAATGGTGTAATTCATTTTCTATATCTAACATTAATGGATTAATCTAAAGATTATATCATGAATATATATTATATTAATATAATTTTTAACATGATATATATTATTAAACAATGATCAAAATGAAATGACCAAATATACAAAATCAAATCATACACAGAAAACAAAGCATTTATTACCCGAAATGTTATTTAAACAAAGAATTATTAATAAACATGTAATAAAAGGTAATAAGTAAATTATATATGGTATGATAAATATGATTATTATTACGTAATATATTTATAATAAATCATTTTTATTATATAGGTGGTTTCAATGTTAACAAAGGATGTTAAGACTAATGGTAATTTATTTTTTTCTCAATTTTTCTTTTTTGGGACTTATGTTATGTTATATACATATCAACCTTTATGAGGTGTATATAAAACCCATTTGATATTAAATATATTTAATTTATTTATTCTAATAATATTTTAAGTTTAATTTAATATTATTTTTTCATGGGGTTACAATTTAATGTTACCCAATTGGTAATGGTTTTTTGTTACAATCCCACCATTTATTAAGATTGTTTATGCTTATGCTTATGATGATGAAATATTAGGATCAATCTCTCAAGAATCACATGAATTTTATTATCCTATGGTTATGTAATGAGGTTAAAATTTTCCCTTCATTTTCCTCTCTTTATTCACTCATGAGTTCAAAATAATTTTTTTAAGAAAAATCGACTTTACTTCTCTATTCGGTCAAAAATTATTATTCTTACATATCCAAGTTTTCTTAAAAAAATGTTTTAAAGATATTTTCATACTCACAAATGTTTTTTAAACAAAATTTTATCCTTGTTTTAATTTTTTTAAAATGATTTAAAAGGAATATTCATGTCATTTTCCAAACAATCTCATTTGTCTTTTATTGAAAATGTGAAAGTAATCTTTGTTTTAACATATACGACATGAAAATAATTTCACTCCATAATTACCACAAAATGTTTTAATGATTAATTTATATGTTTCAAATGTTATTTTAAAATAAAATAATTTTTACAATGTTTGATGATTTTTTAGTTTTAAAAAATTCAAATTTCAATGTAAAAATTTATTTTCCTCAAGAAATGTTCCAAGTGATCTTTCAAAATCATTTTTCATATAATTTGTAATATTTTGATACTACTTATTATTTATTGGGGATATGATACAAGGATAATTTTATTATTAGTTCTTTATATGGTTTATGTTTATGATGACAAGATGTTTATGAAACCCATTTCTCTTTTACGGTTTATACTATGATAAAATTCTTATGAAACACTCTTCTTTGTCCATGAGTTATGATTTGATGAAATAGTGAAAAGATTATGAAACATATTTTTTTATACTGGTTATGTTATGATGAAATTATTATAAAATCCATTTCTTTTCTTGGTTTTTGATATAATGAATGTTTTATAATATTGTGGCCTACATATGTATGATTTTCATTATTTTATAGGTGAGAACCATATCTCCCTCAAATATATTTGGTAAAAATTGATATCTCATGATATATACAGTAATGTAATAGGTAGTGGACCCAGTTCAGTAAAGGGCATTGTCCACTATGATAGTCTTGGGAGCGAACCTTGACTACTAAGATAATATAGGAAGTGAACCCATTCTACTATGATAGTTTTGGAAATTAGACTTGACTACTAAGGAAATGACTTTATTTTATTTATTGTATACTAAAAATCTATATCTTATGAAAATGTTATGATATCTTAGATTATGTTATTTGATTCATTTATGATTCATGTCTTATGAACTACTATGATTTTTTTTATGACGCAAGTTTATGATCTATGATATGCAGGGTATGGTTTTCAAATGATAATCTCACGTTATCATACCCTTATACTCATGTTATTATTATGTGATCATTGATATATCACTTTTTTACCCTTACTGGAAATCTTATATCACCCTTTCTTATGTTTTCCTTCCCTAGGATATGAAGAATCATATTAAATATGATATTTATAATAAGGGTAATAGTTACAGAGAACTTAGTGGGATATTATGTGTGTCACGACCCCCTCCCCACAAAGTGTACCCCTCCTAGGCCGTGAATGTGAGAAGAGAGATAATGACCCCTGAGTCCCGCCTCCAGTAGGCCCCGGGTTGGCGACTAGCACCGAGGGTATAATAAACATACAAATGGGAGGCATTACCCTCTAAGAGAACACATGAAGAAGAGAGAGATAGAATAGAATCCAATCAACTCCAACTCAGAACTGAAATATAAAAGAAATCCAAGTACATATATGAAATGTCATGAAAAAGTAATACAACTGAAAGGGAAAACTAAAAGTACCCAAAAGAATGTAAAACGACAGCGACCACAAGCCCGAACAGCTCCTCCTCTAACCACAAGCTAGTAGTAACCAACTTGATCCCCAAACTGCTCCAAGTGACCTGAAAAAATAGTTTATATATACATTGGGTGAGTATAATAGTATACTCCGTAGGATCCTTCCCAAGACTCTCGTGAAACAGTAAAGAAAGCATGCTAAAGCCCAGTGAACAACAAGTGAAACTAACTCGTCACCTAAACAGGTATACTAAGTTCCCAACCTCACCATGGCTACTCTCACCAAGTAACGAATACAAGAATATAGCATATAGTAAAGATTATCAAGGGTACCCCGCTACTACTTCCCCACTGGTTTGCCGCTTTGCCCCCAACGACATATGTCCTGTGCATCTCGCTCTAAAGGCTTGCCTGTAGACACCTGGGCTAAACTCCACAATCTACACCTCGTGCACCACAAAGGCTTGTCCGCAGACACCTGGGTGAAGCACCACACCATCCTCACAACCAAAAGCAACCGGGTAAGTTCCAGGATCCACCACAACCCGCATAACGTGTATCATACATCAGGTATTATACCTCAAGCCATTATATCTCATAAACCGAATAGGGATCCTCAAGCCATCACAGCCTATAAACGTTACACCTATAGTAGTCCATAGGATACTATATCCAGAATATATGTGTGTGAAATAACCACAAGCCATTACAGCCCTCTACACACATATATGGGTAAAACTAACCAGTGTGCCAACGAGCACAAAGATCTACCAAGAGAAGAGAGCGGGGTCAAAGGGGCTAGTCAGCCATTCAACCTCATATTAGAATGTTGGGGAAAACACCCCCCAGGGCTCAGAATCCCCGGGGTGTTAGTTTCCCTTACTGACAGGGTGGAGTAGCATATAGAAACACAAAAAGTACAGAATATATATATAACTCACATCCACACTATGGGCATTACCTAGTCTTAGATACAACTGCAGCTAACATCTCTCAGACTCCAGGCTGCTACTTCTAAGACTAGGTATCCTATAAGCACAGAAACATTTGAAGAGCTTTCTTAGATTACTCCGTTCTCATTTTATCAGTTCCACTGTACATTAATTAATTATTTAAACATTAATTAAGCATGAACAATTCCCCATTAAACTGAATTGGCATCACATTCAAAATCAACTGCTCCTTTTAAGATTCACATCACCTTTAAATTCTAGTATCTCCATCCCCGTGAATTTTCACCATTTAATCAAACATTCATTAAAAAATTACTTTTCCATATTCCCAGGCATTCTAGAATAGCATCCTATGCTTATAAACACAATGGAGGCCTAACATGGTGAGTAGATATACTACCCGTCAAGTCTTTGCCGCCTATAGAAAGATCATAGACCCATTCTCTCTTGAGAGTCTAAACACGGAAAGCAAGTGACATACCCCGCACGTCTTCGCCTCCTTTGGAAGAAGGGTAGCAAGACCAGCTGCCTTGAGAAGTGGGGAAAATCAAAGCAGATTAACATTCAAAGAAAACCACAAGCATCCAGCAACCACATCCATCCCATTCCATCACCCCTGGTGTCCTCCCCGACACCCACATGCATAAACTGATGCATCTCGCCACTCTAGGCGTCATCTGTTGCCACAACCACAATGCCTCCATGCCTCCACATATCACAACAGCCATCCAGGCTCACATCACAACACAAACAGCATGAAAACAACAGTCACAACCATGGGATCTTGACCCTTTAACAAACAAGAGGGTAACTCAGAACCCTTTTAGAAATTCCCACATAATCTGTTCTTTAATCCATATTGAAATAGCAGATTTGTTATTCGTAGGTTCCAATTACGGGATACCTAATAAGTAAGCTATCACAATTAAATAACCATTCTTACTTCCCTAATTTGATTATCCTTAAATTAGAACAACTACAACAGCGGCAATAACCAGATTAATTTACATGCCTCTTTATCTTTAGCCAATTAATTAACAATTAATTCCATCTTTACGTTCATTATCAATTTATATCATGAACGAACAACAAATCAAAGAAATCATAGATATCGCTCTATCTAGAAAAACACGAGGCAAACCGTTATCACGGTATAAAGCAACAACATGCGATCAACCAATTCTTTTATTCAGGTTCAATTATTTAATTAGGTCAATTTCATTGTGATCCAAACGACTAAATCATGCTAATTCTACGATTGCACATATAAAATTATAGAAGCCATGAATCCCCTACCTCGAAGAGTTCTTGACATCCTTTATCCACACAACGGGTCACAATCCTCCCCTCACGACAACTGCATCCACCGGAGGATGCCACGGTACGACAGTACCAACCAAACCCAAGAAAAACCCATTAGAATCTTGGAAATTACATGGTATAATATGAAAGGGAGAATCAAGAGAAGATGATCCCCAAAGGAACTATGATAAAACATACCTTATTGGGAAGATTGACTGACACAGTTCAGTTGCATCCAAAATAGGGAAGAACCAATCCTAAGAGTAAATATTGATTGTGCAACTCCTACAGGAATTATTGAAAGGTTCTAGTGTCTCTTAGCTTAGAACAAATGGAAAGAACAAAGGAGAATGATATCTTGTCCCTTTTTAAGATTTAATGGGGCGACGATCTATGATCCAGTTAATTCTCCATTAAAAACGGATCGCATTAACCCACGCGGTTTGACCAAGTAAATACATCCCGGCCTTAGGAATAATTAATATAGGATTTATGGCCTTTGAAACGGCCTTAAGAGCCCTTAAAATAAGGCTTTAAATGTATTTTACATCAAAGGAAACATCAAAAGGGGAAAAACTGTAGGAATCTGGAAACACTGTTCACCCATTATTATTGTACATGAAACCGATCTGTGAAACTGATCTGTCAGACCGATCTGTGAAACTGATCAGTGAAACTGATCTGTCAGACCGATCTGTGAGACCAATCTGTCAGACCGATCTGTGACACCGATCTGTCAGACCGATCTGTGAAACCAATCTGTCCGACCAATCCGTGAGACCGATCTGTCAGACTGATCTGTGAGACCGATCTTTGAGACCAATCTGTGAAACTGATCTGTCAGACCAATCTGTGAAACCGATCTGTCAGACCGATCTGTGAAACTGATCTGTCAGACCGATCTGTGAAACCAATCTGTCAGACTGATTTGTGAGACCGATCTATCAGACCGATCTGTGAGACCGATCTGTGAGACCGATCTGTGACACCGATCTGTCAGACCAATCTCTGAAACCGATCTGTCAGACCGATCTGTGAAACCGATCTATCAGACCGATCTGTGAAACCGATTTGTCAGACCGATCTGTCAGACCGATCTGTGAAACCGATCTGTCAGAACGATCTGTGAGACCGATCTGTGAGACCGATCTGTGAGATAGATCTATGAGACCGATCTGTCAGAACGATCTGTGAGACCGATCTTTCAGACCGATCTGTGAGACCTATCTGTTACTGTTCATAAAACTAGAAACACTGTTCACAGAACTGGAAATTTGGCAAAGTGTTGGGGATAAGTCACCTTGACCTCCCGGAACACCTCCAACACCACATTTTCACAAAGTAATGGACCGGAGAGGTCCAGGCCATTACATTAGATACCTATCAAAACATTCTCATCCTCTAGAATTAAAAACCAACCCAGAAGAAAAGAGGGGTCCGAACAACCACCCCATAAGATACCTCTCAGGGGAAAACCACCATGAGTTGTTCGAAAGCTAGAACGAAACTATGACATCTGAGAGTATGGAAACAAACAATCCATATCCAAACAATTCAATAATAACATCACATCAAAGGTATATAAATAAAACATGAAAGGTCCAACCACAAAAGAAACATCATTACATGAAATGAGTTAAACATTAAACAACTCTGGGTACTGAGAACGTATCTGTGACTCACGCTCCCATGTACTCTCCTCCATGCCACCGTGTCGCCACAAGACACAAAATAAGGGGATATAACGCCCACGCAACACCTTCTCCTTGCGGTCTTGGATCTCCACAGGTCTCTCCTCGAAGGTTGCATCATCATCAAAATCGATCTCTCCCCAATCGATAACATGAGATTCATCATGAAGATAACGACGGAGATGTGATACATGGAAAACATCATGTATCCGACTCATCTGAGTGGGAAGTGCTACTCGATACGCCACAGCTCCAACACGATCTAACACCTCTAAAGGTCCAACAAACCAGGGAGAAATCTTACTTCCATAACCAAACCTTCGCTGCCCACGGCGGGGAGTCACCTTCAGAAACACATGATCCCCAACATTAAACTCTAAGGGCCTCCATATTTGATCAGCATATGATTTCTGACGATCTTGCGCTATCTTCATCCTCTCACGAATCACCTGAACCATCTCTGTTGTATTCTGCACTAGTTCTGGTCTGAGAATTTCTAACTCTCTGACCCCAGTCCAGCACAACGGAGAACGGCATGGCCGGCCATACAAGGCTTCAAACGGAGCCACAACGATGGTAAAGTGAAAACTATTATTTTAAGCGAACTCTACCAAGGGTAAGTGCTTCATCCATGAACCTCCAAAATCAAGAACACAAGAGTGCATCATGCCTTTAAGAGTCTGGATGGTTCGCTCTATCTGACCATCCGTTTGAGGATGAAAAGCAGTGCTAAGGCACAGTTGAGAGCCAAAAGCATGTTGGAGACCTCTCCACACCCTGGAGGTAAAACGAGGATCTCGATCAAAAATGATCGTCCTAGGTACTCCATGAAGTCTCACCACCTCCTCTAGATACTGCCTCGACAAAACTTCCACTGAGCTCGACTCCTTGATCGCTATGAAGTTGGCCGACTTTGTTAAACGATCCATTACCACCCATATAGCATCATGTCCTCCCGGAGCTCGAGGTAAACCTATAACAAAGTCCATTGAGATGTCCCCCCACTTCCACTGAGGAATCTCTAATTGCTGGAGAAGACAACCAGGAACACGGTGTTCGGCCTTCACCTTCTGGCAGACTAAACATCGAGACACACACTCTGTAACCATACACTTCAGCCCAGGCCACCAAAACTAACTCCTCAAGGATCGGTACATCATCGTCACACCAGGATGTACTGCCAAGGGCGAAATATGGAACTCTCGGAGAACCGTCTCACACATCACTAAGGGAACAAAAATCCTGCCATGATACAACACTCGGTGTTGTTCATCCTCCGACCAACCATCAGGGACCTCACCACAAACAAATCTATCTATCTAAACTTCCACCTCTAGATCACCCAACTGAGACTCTTCCACCTTCTGTATCAGGGATGACTGCACCATCATCTGGAAAAGACAACCTCTACCCCCAACTTCTCCCATATCAAGATGCAAAGCTGATAGCTCTTCCATCACTCTCCAGGAATGATCAGATTCACGCACAACATCATTACGTGACTTTCGGATTAGTGCATCAGCTACAACATTCCATTTTCCAGGTGTATACGATATTTTAAAGTCATATTCCTGCAAGAACTCCATCCACCGATGCTGCCTCAAGTTCAAGTCACGTTTGGAGAAAAAATACCTCAAACTCTTATGATCGGTGAAAACCACAAAGTGCTCACCAATGAGGTAATATCTCCACAACTTCAGAGAAAACACCACAGATGCCAACTCAAGATCATGGGTGGAATAGTTGCATTCATGGGGACGCAAATACTGAGACCCATAAGAAACAACTGACCTCTTCTACATGAGAACACAACCTAGCCCCAGATGTGAAGCATCACAGAAAACATCAAACTGGACTCCCTCCACTGGAAGACAAAGAACTGGAGCACTTACCAACTTCTCCATTAGATACTCAAAAGCTGTTAGACACTGATCAGTCCATATGAACGCTTGATCGTTCCTGGTCAAAGTAGTCAGAGTAGTCGTAACTCAGGAGAAATTGGCTACAAACCTCCTATAATAGCCTTCGAGACCAAGGAAACTTCGCACCTCTGACACGGTCTTGGGGGCTACCCAAGACACCACTGCTTCTATCTTCGATGGATCCACAGCTACTCCCTGTTGGGACACAACATGCCCCAAGAAATGAACTTCTCGAGCCCAAAACTCACACTTGGAAAACTTCCCAAACAACTGATGTTGGCGAAGAACTCCCAAAACAGCTCGTAGATGCTCTGGATGCTTTTCTTCAGATGTGTAGTACACAAGGATGTCGTTGATGAAAACCACAACAATCTTGTACAGGAATTCACGAAACACAACATTCATCAACCCCATGAAAACAACTGGAGAATTCGTCACGCCGAATGGCATTACAACAAAATCATAATTCCCATGAAGACAACGGAAAGCAGTCTTCGGGATATCCTCATCCTTTACATGCATCTGATGATATCCTGACCGCAAGTCGATCTTTGAGAACCAACTTGCACCCTTCAGTTTATCGAATAGATCATCAATCTGCGAAAGAGGATATTAGTTCTTTATTGTCACTTTGTTTAATCGAATATAATCGACACACAACCGCAAACTGCCGTAAGCCTTTTTCACAAAAGAACTAGCGCTCCCCACAGTGACAGACTTGGCCAAACAAAACCGCACTACAACAGACCATCAAGCTGAATATGTAGCTCTCGTAACTCAGAAGGGGCCATCCTATACGGATACATAGAGATAGGAGACGCTCCTGGCTGTAGCTCGATCCCAAACTCGATCTCTTGTCGAGGGGGTAAGGATACAACCTCTTCTGGAAAGACGTCAGGGTACTCCTCTACGACCCTAGGAAACGCCAACTGTTGAACCTCTGAAGAACTCAACATCATCCCATCCATCATGGATAATAAGGACGGAACTCATCTATGACTCATCCGAGCATCTCTCTAACCAAAAAACACCACTTTATCTCCATCTGCATCAAAGAAAACGAACTTCTTCCTATATAAATCCACAATAGACTACACCGAATACAACCAATCCATGCCAAGTATGACATCATATAGTTGTATTCGTAAATATAGGAAATCTCCCCAAGAGCGGTGTTCCCCCAACACTAGCTCACAGTCTCTACATACTTAAAACAAGTCGGCTCGACCTACAACTGACATAGTCAACGCCAAGGGCACTAGAAACCTCTCTACCTCAAGTCCCAAAGCATGAACAAGGGTAAGTGATATGAAGGAGTGTGTTTCTCCTGAATCAAACAAGGCATACAACAATTTAGAAAACAAGAAAAGAGTACCTCGAACGACATCTAGATCACCTGGGGATGGCAACGCTAGAGCATGAAGCTGACCACGACCTCCTCCACGACCTCTATGACCCTGATGACGACCACCACCACGGCCACACTCTAATCTCTGAGGATGGGGAGCGTCATGGGGCTGTCCTCTGCCTGCTCCATCTACCCTCGGGTGATCTGAAGCTGGTGCAACCTGCTGCTGCTGCCTCGGCTGGAACTGCCTCAACGAAGGAACCTGGAGCAGAGCGCCTGGTGCACGGTGACTGCTCTGAAAAGTCGGGCACTCCTGCTGCTGATGACCACAACCACCACAAGAAAAACAAGTGTCTGATCCCTTGTCATAGGCCTGAGAGTTTCTGCCTCTGGAGAAATGAGATGGGAAGGGCTGGCACCTACCCCCAGGTGAACGAAAACTCTTCTTCCCTGAAAACCGGGATCCACGGACCACATCTTTGCTTCATGGGGAATCATGACGATTCCCCTCTCATGACGATCCGGTCCTAGCCAAAGTCCTATCAACAACCTCTGCCCTCGCCATCACCTCAAGATAAGTCTTTAGCATATATGGGGTGACCTGGCGCTGGATCTATGGATGCAAATCCTCCTCGAAATGCCTCGCCCTAGCCTCCTCATCTGGTAATAGGTTTGAAGCATACCATAGAAGGTTCCTGAAACGGATTCCAAACTCTCGAACACTGGAGCTCCCCTGTCGAAGGGTAAGAAGCTCCTGGAGACTGGACGCCTTCGCAGTCAAAGAAAGAAACTCAACTCTAAACCTGTCTCGAAACTCCTCCCATGAGATCACTGACTCCTCACGATCCCCGAGGAACAAGAACCACCACTGCCTCACTGCTCCACGCAACATCGTCACAACCAAGGACACCCAGTGTTCCTTCCGAGTACGAATCGAACTAAAGCCTATCTCGACCTCCTCCAACCAGTCTTCTGTGACTGCATATGAAACGGAGCCCTCGTACTTCTGTAGAATCTGGCGCTGAAACTCTCGGAGTGTCTTCCTCCAAGTGTCATTGTCGTCAACATCTACCCGTCGGCGATCTGCTGGAACAGCCTACTGGGCATCTTCTGCGCAAACCTGACGAGGACGTCGACCTGGAGCCATACCTATAAAATAACAACTGTTAGAGCTCCTAAAACTAGAATATGGAAGACTCAACATTAATTAATTAATTATTTTGTTTTATTAATTTTATGTTACCTATCCCAAGGTCTACCCATTCAAACACAGGCGCAAAGAATAATGGTGCATGAACCTTTCCTAGGTCTCTACCCTACAACCAGTATCACTTTGTTTAGTAGCCATCGTAAACTTAAAGGTTCGTGCAACAGATCATAGAGGGCCATAAATGCCTATGTCTCTGCCGGTCTCTAGTGTTTACCCCACTTGCTAAACATGAATGACACCGTTGCCCTACCATCCCATGCATCCTCACCTGTGCCTAACTCCAAACTTCATTCTATCCCTCAACCAGACCTCTGATACCACTTTGTCACGACCCCCTGCCCACAAAGTGTACCCCTCCTGGGCCGGAAATGTGAGAAGAGAGATAATGACCCCCCGAGTCCCGCCTCCAGTAGGCCCCGGGTTGGCGACTAGAACCAAGGGTATAATAAACATACAAATGGGAGGAATTACCCTCTAAGAGAACACATGCAGAAGAGAGAGATAGAATAGACTCAAATAAACTCCAAATCAGAACTAAAATATAAGAGAAATCCAAGTACATATATGAAATGTCATGCAAAAGTACTACAACTGAAAGGGAAAACTAAAAGTACCCAAAAGAATGTAAAACAGCAGCGACCACAAGCCCGAACAACTCCTCCTCCAACCACAAGCTAGTAGTAACCAACTTGATCCCCAACCTTCTCCAAGTGACCTGAAAAAACAGTTTATATATACATAGGGTGAGTATAACAGTATACTCTGTAGGATCCTCCCCAAGCCTCTCATGCAACAGTAAATAAAGAATGCTAAAGCCTAGTGAACAACAAGTGAAACTAACTCATCACCTAAACAGGTATACTAAGTTCCCAACCTCACCATGGCTACTCTCACCAAGTAACAAATACAAGAATATAGCATATAGTAAATATTATCAAGGGTACCCCACTACTATTTCCCCACTAGTTTTCTGCTTTTCCCCAACGACATACATCATGTGCATCTCTCTCCAAAGGCTTGACCGCAGACACCTGGGATAAGCTCCAAAATCTGCACCTCGTGCAGCACAAAGGCTTGCCTACAGACACCTGGGCGAAGAACCACACCATCCTCACAACCAAAAGCAACCTGGTAAGTTCCAGGAGCCACCACATCCCACATAACGTGTATCATACATCGGGTATTATACCTCAAGCCATTATAGCCCATACACCGAATATGGATCCTCAAGCCATCACAACCTATACACGTTACACCTATAGTAGTCCGTAGGATACTATATCCAGAATATATGTGTGCGAAATAACCACAATCCATTATAGAACTCTACACACATATATGGGTAAAACTAACCAGTGTTCCAACTAGCACAAAGATCTACCAAGAGAAGAGAGAGGGGTCAAAGGGGGTAGTCAGCCATTCAACCTCCTATTAGAATGTTGGGGAAAACACCCCCCAGGGTTCAGAATCCCCGGGGTGTCAGTTTCCCTTACCAACAGGGTGGAGTAGCATATAGAAACACAAAAAGTACAGAATATATATATAAATAACATCCACACTATGGGAATTACCTAGTCTTAGATACAACTGCAGCTAACGTCTCTCAGACTCCAGGCTGCTACTTTTAAGACTAGGTATCCTATAAGCACACAAACATTTGAAGAGCTTTATTAGATTACTCCGTTATTATTTTATCAGTTCCACTGTACATTAGTTAATTATTTAAACATTAATTAAGCATGAAAATTCCACATTAAACTTAATTGGAATCACATTCAAAATCAACTGCTCCTTTTAAGATTCACATCACCTTTAAATTCTAGTATCTCCATCCCTATGGATTTTCACCATTCAATCAAACATTCATTACAGAATTACTCTTCCATATTCCCAGGCATTCTAGAAAAGCATCTGATGCTTCTAAACACAAAGGAGGCTCAACACGGTGAGTAGATATACTACCCGTCGAGTCTTTGCCGCCTATAGAAAGAGCATAGACCCATTCTCTCTCGAGAGGCTAAACACAGAAAGCACGTGGCATACCCTGCGCGTCTTCGCCTCCTTCGGAAGAAGGGTAGCAAGACCACCTACCTTGAGCAGTGGGGAAAAGCAAAGCAGATTGACATTCAAAGAAAACCACAAGCATCCAGCAACCACATCCATCCCATTCCATCACCCCTGGTGTCCTCCCTGACACCCACATGCATAAACTGATGCATCTCGCCACTCTAGGCATCATCTGCTGCCACAACCACAAGGCCTCCATGCCTCCACATATCACAACAGCCATCCAGGCTCACATCACAACACAAACAGCATGAAAACAATAGTCACAACCATGGGCTCTTGACCCTTTAACAAACAAGAGGGTAACTCAGAACCCTTTTAGAAATTCCCACATAATCTGTTCTTTAATCCATATTGAATTAGCAGATTTGTTATTCGTAGGTTCCAATTACGGGAAACCTAATCAGTAAGCTATCACAATTAAATAACCATGTTTACTTCCCTAATTTGATTATCCTCAAATTAGAACAACTACAACAGCGGCAATAACCAGATTAATTTACATGCCTCTTTATCTTTAGCCAATTAATTAACAATTAATTCCGGCTTTACGTTCATTATCAATTTCTATCATGAACGAACAAAAAATCAAAGGAATCATAGATATCACTCTATCTAGAAAAACATGAGGCAAACTATTATCATGGTATAAAGAAACAATATGCGATCAAACAATTCTTTTAATCCAGTTCAAGTATTTAATTAGGTCAATTTCATTGTGATCCAAAGGACTAAATCATGATAATTCTACGATTACACATATATAATTAGAGAATCCATGAATCCCCTACCTCGAAGAGTTCTTGACGTCCTTTATCCACACAACAGGTCACAATCGTCCTCTCATGACAACTGCATCCACTAGAGGATGCCACAGTACGACAGTACCAACCAACCCCAAGAAAAACCCATTAGAATCTTGGAAATTACATGGTATAATATGAAAGGGAGAATCAAGAGAAGATGATCCCCAAAGGAACGATGATAAAACATACCTTATTGGGAATATTGACCGACACAGTTCAGTTGCATCCAAAACAGGGCAGAACCAATCCTAGGAGTAAAGATTGATTGTGCAACTTCTACGGGAATGATTGAAAGGTTATAGCGTCTCTTAGCTGAGAAAAAAGGGAAAGAACAATGGAGAATGATATCTTGTCCCTTTTTAAGATTTAATGGGGCGACGGTCTAAGATCCGGTTAATTCTCCATTAAGAATGGATCACATTAACCCACGCAGTTTGACCAAGTAAATACATCCTGGCCTTATGAATAATTAATATAGGATTTATGGCCCTTGAAACGGCCTTAAGAGCCCTTAAAATAAGGCTTTAAATGTATTTTACGTCAAAGGAAACGTCAAAAGGGAAAAACCTATAAGAATCTGGAAACACTGTTCACCCACTATTACTGTACATGAAACCGATCTGTGAAACTGATCTGTCAGACCGATCTGTGAAACCGATCTGTGAAGCCGATCTGTCAGACCGATCCGTGAGACCGATCTGTCAGACCGATCTATGAGACCGATCTGTCAGACCGATCTGTGAAACCGATCTGTCAGACCGTTCTGTGAGACCGATCTATCAGACTGATCTGTGAGACCGATCTGTGAGACCAATCTATGACACATATCTGTGAGACCGATCTATGAAACCGATCTGTCAGACCGATCTATGAAACCGATCTGTGAAACCGATCTGTCAGACTGATCTGTGAGACCGATCTGTCATACCGATCTGTGAGACTGATCTGTGAGACCGATCTGTGAAACCGATCTCTCAAACCGATCTGTGACACCAATCTGTTAGACCGATTTGTGAAACCGATCTGTTAGACCGTTCTGTGAAATCGATTTGTCAGACCGATCTGTCAGACCGATCTGTGAAACCGATCTGTCGGACCGATCTGTCAGACTGATCTGTGAGACCGATCTGTGAGACCGATCTGTGAGACCGATCTGTCAGACTGATCTGTGAGACCGATCTGTGAGACCGATCTGTTACTGTTCATAAAACTGGAAACACTGTTCACAGAACTGGAAATTTGGAAAAGTGTTGGGGATAAGTCAACTTGACCTCCCGGAACACCTCCAACACCACATTTTCACAAAGTAATGAACCAGAGAGGTCTGGGCCATTACAATGTGGCTCACTTATGAATAATTTTTTATTTTTGAAAGTTTCCAAATGGACTAGACTTAAATTAGTTTGGGACGTATTGTTTTAATTAATATTCATCTATTAATATGTAATATTTATGTATGAGAAGTTTGGATCCTTACAATTGGTATTAGAGAAATATTTAGTTAACCTCTAAAAATGAGGATAAAAAAACTTTAGTGAGATCCATAGGTATATTTATAAGGACATGTCTTGGAATATGTCTAAGGAAAAGTGTAAGGATAATTCTATGTATATGAAAATATCCAGGAATTTTGGTGATGTTTTGAGTGAGTGGCTTCTAAGAGATTACATCACTATCAAGATAATACAAGTGGAAGTGGCTTTAAAATAGAGGTACCTAGGGGTAATAACTTTAAAAAGGGTTCATTGAGTTAGACTCGAACATCACTTGGTGCATGAAAATGGGACTTACTACACACTTGTTTTAATAATCCTAGGGGATATTATTTATAAATTTAAAAGATATTTATGAACCATCATGAATGATTTAAATAATGATCATGAATTACCGAGGTTAAGCCTAAGGTTTCATATATTGAAAATAAGGTATCATGATTTTGACATCTTATAGATGTTTTTTTATGATGATGTGGTTCCCTTATATGATTATTATTGCTGACATGATGATTTTCGGTTTTTTTAAATGGATGGATCCTAAAGGAACTATGTTAATGCTGAGTGAGATATCCAATTCAATGATTTTCTTCTAGAAAAACCAAATTCTATGGGATATAGAATAAAAAATATGATTTCTCAGCTCCCACAAATTTCTCAAGTTATTAATCATTATGAACATCCAAATGAGAAAATAAGGGAACAAAATTTTTTTTAGTTCTTCATGAGGAAATTTATACCTTATTTCAGTGTTTCTACTCATTCACTAGTTTCAGATCAATGGATTAATACTATTGAAAATGCATTTTATATTCTATAGTGTTTAAAACATGAAAAAGTAATTTTTTCTATTTTCAATATTTAAGGTTAAGTTGATCAATGATGGAATATTATCATGAATACAAGTTAACAAGATAAAGTTGACTTCATTGAATCAGATGTGTTTAAGAACTTGTTTTTAAATAATTACTTTCCTTATATTATTCAAAAAAATGGAGAATGAATTCCTTGAGTTAAATCAGAAGTATGATAAATTTTTTGGTACCTATGAGGTGAATTTTACATGACTTTTTAGGTATGATTCTGGTATTATCATCCAAACTTAAAGTAATCTTGATAGATTATTAAATGTCTTAAAACCAAGTATCAAAAGGGATTTGTCCATAATGGACTTTAGTATCTATAAGGAAATCATTCAGTATTCTATCAAGGTATAATTAAGATTGGTGTTACCGATCAATCATATGGTTTTGATAAGAAAATAAAGATATAATTCAAAATAAATTCATAAAAACTTGGATAATCGAAGATAAGATTTCATTTCTGATCAAAGTGTGGAAGGAAACATGAATGGAATTTGTATTAATGGGAGTACTAAATTTTATGTGTGGAAAATAAGGTCATATAGAAATTGATTACTAAATTAATGGGATAAAATTAGATAATTATAAAAATAGAGAGAAATCTCCATAGAATACAAAACCTAAACTTCAGTGTTTCAAATGAAATTAGTATGATAATTATTCTAAATAATGCTCAAATATGATGGTTAATGGCGTTGATCAACATCAGCAACCTCTTAATCAGAGAGAAAAAATGAAATCTCATTCGATCATTATTTTTAGTGATGGGTTTGATAATGATGTGGTTAAATGTATACTTAACATACACTCTAGAATATATAATATCTTATTTAACTATATATATACCCACTCTTTTATATTTGAATAATTTTCGGGGTATAAAAATTCCACCCCAATTATTAGATTCTAAATTAACATTGAAAACCCCTATTTGTGAAATGATCATATCATTAAGTTTATTATTCTTCTTTGATCAATGTTTGTGGGAATTTACTTACCAAAAATATTGTTACTATCTATCTGGTAGAATTTGATGTTATCTTAGGCAAGAATTAGATTTGTCCACATAAATCCCATAGAGAATTTCATGGAAGGGAAGTCAGATTTGATATTAAAAACCAACCTATTATCGTCTATTAGTGTGATGATATGTATGAACTTCTGATAAAGATCATATCCATTATATGGGTCTTGATTCCAATTCAAAAGGAATTTTTATCTTGGATGGTTGGGAAGAAAATTGAAATCCATGATATGCCTATTGTGTGCGAGTTTATTAATGTATTTTAGGAAAATTTTCCTAGTCTTCCAAAAAATCATGAAATTGAGTTTTTAATATAAATTATACCTTGTTCCACATATATTTTAATGACTCTTTATTGAATGAACCTGTTTGAGATTCATGAATTGAAGAAGTAACTCTAAGAGATCATTGAAAAAGATTTTATTTTGAAAATTATGTCACCTTACTATGAAACTATTCTATTTTTTAAAAATAAAGATGGATAGATGATACACTGCATTGATTATCAGGAGATGAACAAGATCATGATCAAGAACAAGTATCCTCTACCTTGTATTGATGAATTTTTTGATAAACTGAATAAAGATCAATACTTTTCCAAGATTTACCTTCATTTTGGATATCATCAATCGAGGTTCAAGATGGAGGATTAACCAATACCACATTCCTTATAAGGTATGACACTGTGTATATAGTGATTCCATTCGGTCTTACTAATTCGCACTCCATCTTCAAAGATTTAATGAATAGAGTTTTTAGGGATTACCTTATTTAGTTTATGTTAGTTTTATTGACGATATTCTTATCAACTCATAGATCAAATAATATCATTAATACCACTAGAAAATTGAACTGAAGACCCCAAGGAAGGAGAAACTATATGAAAAATATAAAAAGTGTGAGTTTTGGATACAAATGGTTTCATTTTTGGGAAATATAATCTCAATAGAGGGTATATTTTTATATCCATCAAAGATGGATTCTATTGAGAATAAGGCTAGACCAACCATGGTGACTATGATCTATATATTTCTTGGTTTAGTAGAATATTATCAATGGTTTTGTAGAATTTATCAAAACTATCTAATACACTCACCCAGATAAATTAGAAGGGAGCTAAGTTCCTCTAGACAAATGAATGTGGGAAAAATTTCAAGGAACCAAAGAAAGGGTTAGTTAGTAAACCTATGATCACATTACCCTATAGTGTATAAGGGTTTGTAATCTATAGTGGTGCATCCAAAAATGGATTGGGATGAACTTTCATGAAAAATGACATGGTTAAAACTTATGCCTCATGATAATTGAAGGTTCATGAGAAAAATTACCCAATTCTTGATTTGGAGTCAAATACAAGAATTTTTTCATCAAATATATGGAGGGATTATATTTATAGAAAAATGTATAATATATATATCAATAAAAACATTTTAAATTATATATTCACATAGAAGGAGGTGAAAATGCACCAGTGAAGATGGTTAGGGATGATTAAAGAACATGACTTATCAACACATTACCACACTAGGAATGAGAATAAGGTGGAAGATGTTTTGAGGCCAAAGGATCACGATAGATTATCAATGGTGAGGATAACAAAAGAACTAATACTTATTGATTTTCAATAGATAGATCTTGAAATCCTGAAGGAATGGGAGAAATTTTATCTTTTGAAAATAAGTGTCCCACCATCTATTCAAATGAATATTTAAGAGGAATAAAAGAATATATAGAGCTATAGAATAAGGTGAGAAATATTCTTGAGTTTATCCTTGATTATGATTGAATAAAACGGTTCAAGAACTGTGTATGGGTTCCATCCATACTTGATTTGAAGAAGGAGTTTTTATAAGTAGCTCATTGTTCTTCATTCTCTATTCATTATAAAAGAACTAAGATGTATATAAAATTGAAAGATTATTTCTAGTGTAATGGAATAAAGAGTGACATTTAAGTGTTTCTATCTTGGTTCATGGTATGTCATCAAGTTAAGGTTGAGGAAAAAAATTCTAAAGGGATGTTATAATAATTACCCGTATTAAAATGAAAATGGTATAACATCAACAATAACTTTGTTGTTGTACTTCCCAAAACATCTAAAGGGTATACTTCTATATGGGTTGTAGTTGATCACCTTAAAAAGTTATCTCACTTCATAACTACCAGATAATATTTCTCTCTAGATCAGCTTTCCAAAATATACATTAACAGATTTTTAAGGTTTCATGGAGTTCAAAATTTAGTTTTATTCGATCGGGATATGAGGTTTACCATAAATTTATTGAGAATTATTTACTAAGATCTTGATATAGAGTTGAGTTTCAGTATTTTGTATCATATTAAAATATATGGGTGGTATAAGCTAATAATTCAAACCCTAGAGGATATTATAAGATATTATTCTATGAATTTCAAAGGTGGTTGAGATCAAAACCAGCCTCTAATCAAGTTTTCATATAATTATAGTTTTCAATGAATAATCCAGATGGATATTTATGAGTCCCTCTATGTAAAGAAGTGTATAAATTCATCATACTGGGATGAAGTTGGAGAAATAAAGCTATTAATACATAATCTAGTTGAAGAAATGTAAGAGAAGTTTAGAGCCATTTAGTAACATATAAGGGAAACAAAATGTCCGAATAAACGTTATACTAATAATTTATGGTGTGACCTAGAATTTTAAGTTAGTGATCATGTGTTTCTAAGAATTTATCAATGGAATATGGTTATGATATTTAGGAAGAAATAGAAACTAATACCTAGGTATATTGGTCCCTTTTAAATTATTGATCTTATAGAGACAATAAGTTATCTATTGGTTCTTCCAACGAACCTCTCTTTAAGTCCATGATGTGTTCCATGTATCTCTCTTGAGAAAGTACATACATTATTCTTCACATGAAATGAAATTAGAGGTCATACAACTGAAGTGTTATATTTTTTACGAGGAATAATTGGTGAAGATTCTAGATCATGTAGGGAAAGTTATATGAATCAAGATCACTCACCTGGTCAATGTTTTGTGGTGAAACCACTAGTTTGAGAAAGCTATGTAAGAACTTGAGGATGCAATGAGGTAGAAGTATCCTTAGTTGTTTGTACCAAAGTGACATAATTTTTAGGAAAAAATTAACTTTAGTGGGGGTATAATTTATGACCCTAATATTTTATAATATATATTTTTCCCAATAAATTTATTTTTTGATATCTTGTGTTACATGCAACACTAAGTTTTAATGAACCGTGATATATTATTAGTATTATTATTTAAATAAGATCATTATAAAATTTATGTTAAAATTATTAGTATGAATTGGAATAAATACTTTTAAAATATTAAGTACAATTTTTTATATAAAAAGTCCCATCGATAAAAAATATTTATTTTTTAAGTAAAGTCTTTATATTATTCAAAAATACAATTTTCTCAAAAAATAATTTGTATTTTTTTTTTGAATAAAAAATAAAAGAATTTTTTTTGAACATTTATAAATTATATTTTACAAAATATACTTCATTTTTTAAAAAACATGTCTAAATTATCTTTGAGTTAATCTATGAGGATTTTATGAAAAAATTAAATTTCAATGAATAGGAAAAAATATTGTTTTGTATTAACAAATTCCTTTTAGTCTAAAAACATTAAAAGCTCTATTTTATTTCATATGGTTATAATGGTATAATTTGTTAAATTATATATTTATTAATAAAATTTAGGCAATGGAAATGAATTTTATATTTAATTTTGATATTAATACTTTCTATATGTTTGATAATTTTCTCTTTAGAAAACCGGTTTTCATCGCGTCTATGGGCTTAATTTTAAATTAAAAATTTTCAATTATATTAATGGAATTTTAAAAAATGTATTCCATATTTTGGATCATGATAATAAATATTATAAAATATATTCAAATTATTTTTTGGTCAAAATGAATAGTAAAAATAGTAAAAAATAATTACCATGATTAAAGTTAAAAAGGGTTTACCAGAGGGTTATAGTGAAAATATAAGGGGTAAAATGACAAATAAACTTATTAAAAACCAATTTTATGGATATATTTATACCTTATAACCTTTAATGTTCAATAATTACCCATTTTTGTGCCTTTTGGAATCTGAAAAATGTGGCTATACTTTATTCTTTTCGAAAATCCCAAGTGTGTCCTCTCCCCCACTTATAATGGAAACCCCATATCCTATCATATATATACTTAAAAAACCATTTGGTTAGAAAAATAAATACGAAAATACATTCATGATTTCTTTAAAAACATCATATATGACTTATTTTTATTATTAAAACCTCTTAATAAGGCTTTAGGTATGAACCAAAATAGGTTGTTTGAAGAAGAGGTAAAATTATTACACTTGTGTTTTTGTTTTATTTTTTCTTCCACCCCCTTAAAATCATCTTAAAATATGATAATATAATAAAAATATTATTAAACATATATTATTATTTTATTATGTTAATGTAAGTACCTACATCTATCTCCTATTCCATCAAATGGAAAACGAAACTGTCGATTGTGTGTACGGCGGACTACCACCCCATGAATCGATGTTATCCATTTTCCAACACCACCTCTCACGACTGGATATAATGATAGATTTAATATTTATGTATGATATTTATGATATTATTATACATATTTAATTATAATATCACATATAAATTCTTAATTTCCATTATATGGGAATATGATAACATCGCTTGTGTGTACGGGGGACTACCCCCTTGTGAAACAATTGGATTTATTTTTAACTTATAATTAAAAAATAAGTTAATAAGGTTAAATTGTATTATTATATGTTATATATATTAAATAAAAATTATTTTTTAAATATAATATATTATATACCTTCTTTTCGTTTCATCTGTTAAGAAAATGGAACTGACGTTCATTTGTACATACGACTTACCATCTCCATGAATGGTGTAATTCATTTTCTATCTCTAAAATTAATGGATTAATATAAATAAGTATATAATGAATATATATGAAATTTATATCATTTTTTTAAATTATATATATTATGAAACCATGATCAAATTAAAAGTACTGAAGATACCAAATCAAAACATACATGAAAAACAATGCAGTTATTACCTAAAATTTGATTTTAACAAGGAATTGTTAATAAATGGGTAATAAATGGTCATAAGTAAATATTATATAGTATTATAAATATAATTATTATTATATAATATATTTATAATAAAATTATATTTATTATATATGATTTTCAAATGTGTATGAAGGAATTCGAGTCTTATGGTAAGAAGTTTTTATCTAAATTTGTTTTTTTGGGACATACGTTATGTTATGAACCTATCTTATTTTTTGAAGTGTATATACAACCCATTTGACATGTAATATCATGAATTTATTTAATATAATGATATTTTAAGATTCATTTAATTTTATTCTTTCATGGGGCTTATGATTCAACATTACCAAAGTGGTAAGTTTTTTATGATATAATCTCATCATTTATCAGAACTATTTATGTTTATTCTTATGATGATAAAATATTATGATCTACCTCTCAATAAACTCATTAATTTTCTAATCCTATGGTTATCTCACAAGAATACATATTTTCCATTCATTTTCCTATATTCTAATATTCAATATATTAAAATAATTTTTCAAAGAAAAATTGACTTTATTTCTCTCTTATGTAGAAAATAATTTTTATTATATATCCATGATTTCAAAAAAATGTATTAAAGAAAATTTTTACTCATCTATAAATACTTTTTAAATTTTTTTTACCATTTTTTAAATTTTTAATTTTTTTAAAAGGAATCCCCATGTCATTTTCCAATCAATTCCAATTTAGATTTTATAAAGAATGTGAAAGGAATATTTGTTTCAATGTGTGAGTAATGAAAGAAATTTACCACCGCAATGACCACAAAATGTCTTAAATATTGCTTTATAATTTTCAAAGATTATTTTCAAATAAAAGAATTTTTAAAATGTTTTATGAAGTTTTATTTAAAATAAATGTTATTTTCAAAGTAAAAGCATTATTTTACTCAAGAAATGTTCCAAGTGATATTTAAAAATCATTTTCCTTATAATATGGAATAATTTGATGTTACTTTAGATTTAATGGGAACATTATTCAATGACACCATTCTTATTATTTATCTGTATGTTTTATGTTTATGATGAAAAGATTTTTTTGAAATCTGTTTCTCTTCCATGGGTTATACCATGATAAAATGTTTATAAATCCCACTTATTTTCCATGGGTTATGCTATAATGAAATTATAAAATTATTATGAAACCTGTTTATTTTTGATAGGTTATGTTATGATTAAATTTTTATGAAACCGATTTCTTTTCATGGGTTATGATATGATGATTTTTTATGATCTTGTGGTACACATATGCATGTTTTTTATTATGTAATGGGTGAGACCTATATCTCATTACAATTCATTGGGTAATGATTGATATCTAATGAGATAAATTGGAATATAATGGGGAGAGTGAACCTTGACTACTATGATGGTTTGGGGAGTGAACCCATTCCACTATGATAGTTTTGGAAATGATCCTTTACTACTAATGAAATGTATTTCTATGCTTATGTGTATGCCAAAAATATATATTATGATAATTCTATAATATCATGAATAATGTTCTTTTAATCCTTTATGATTCATGTCTTATGAAATGCTAATATTTGTTCCATGAATCTTGTTTATGATCTATGATATAAAGGGAACGGTTTTAAAATTCTAAGACCACAATCTCATACCATTATGCTCATCTTATTCTTATGTGATAATGGATATCTCTCTTGTTTACCCTTACTAAGAATCTAATATTACCATTTCTTATGTTTCCTTTCCATAAGATATTAGGATAGTTATTATATATGATATGTATAATAAGGTTGCTAGTTATAGAGAACATAGTGCGAGATAACGTAGTTCACTTATGAACCATTTGTTTATGGTTACAAGTTTCCAAAGGCACTAGAAGTAAATGATTATGGAATAGATCATTATTTTATATAATGAATATTCATATATTAAGATATAATATTATAGTATGAGAAGTTTGATACATTACACCCAAAGTAATAGATTTGTTCATATGAAGCCTTTAGACAACAAATCATCCAACCAATTTGTTAACTCTTATGATTCATATAGTTCTATATGGTAAAAGGGAATAGAAATAGGACAGGTAACTGGTACCATGATTATAGAAAAGTATAACTCCCTCACTAATGGAAAACTAGAAAATTCAGAAGGAAACACATTGGGAAACTCAATGAACACTTGAAAAAAATCATCATCTAATGGCTTCTTCTCCAGTTCAATGGAAAATATTTATATCGTCTTACCCAACTATGGATGTGGAGGTCCGAATTGACTTAAATATGGTTTCCATTCTCCTTGAAAGAAACTACACTCCCCATCATTTCCATTAAAGGAAACCTATTGAATATAATATTATCTTTGATCTTTATGTGTGATCATCCAATCTATCCCAAGAATGAAATATAAAGGATTCATATCCAACACCAAAAATTCCTAGGAAAGATCAACTTCCAACAAGAAGAAAGTAAAAGAAGGGCATCTGATACCCTACTATCTCTTTTCCCTGAGAGGTTTATAAATCACCATAACATAAGGCATGATATCTTTAAGAATATTAAACAATTCCATAATTTGGATGGATATGAAGGAATAATAAGCACAAGTATCAAATAAAGTAGTCCTTTAAGATGAAATAATAGTAATGGTACCTCTCACCATTATAGGATCTGCACTATCTTACATTGGAGACTCATCCACTATATGAATATTCTTCATTTCAGATGCTTTTGGCTAGAACCCCTTTATTATTAAATCATTTGAATTCACCATAAATTCTATTTGAAAAAAACTCGTACCAATATATAGAGTGTTAAAAAAATGAAAAAACATGAAAAAACATGAAAAAACATGAAAAAACATTTTAAATATATGGTTTTTCTACAATAGATATTGTTCCGTTCCCTTGGGAAAACAAACTTCCAGTGTCCACCCATTAGATAATGAAACCAAGTTGGTATGCTTTTTTTGGATACTATAGATTATTTAGTGTAGGATTTATTCTGAGATCCACTACCATAGTTTCTTCCACAAAACTCATTTTACTTATTTTACCTTTAAATAGACTATTTAAATAACCACTAATAGTAAGATGAACTGCAGTTAGCCATGAATTTTTAAAAAATTGAAGTTCATCTATTAATGATTTATCTAGAACATTAGCATATGAGGTGATATTTTGTAGAAAAAATTGAGATCACATATTTATTAAAAGACCCATATCGAATATCAAAGATTTATTTTTCACATTTGATACCTCAGGTGAGAATTTAAGAGGTTCAAAGAGCGGTTGGCATATTGAGTCATAATTTTATCACCTTGATAAAGTTTAAGTAACTCCATTGATTTATCCAATAACATCAATTATGGATAGAAATTTTCTATAAAGATATCCCAAAAGCATTTCCACTCTAGGACCACATTTTTACCCATATGAACTATCAATTCCCAACACCACCTGCTAGGACCTTTAGGAATCAAGGAAACACATTTAAACTTAACATATTCTTGATTATTTAAGAACTCAAAGAGCTGATCAAATTTCTTCATCCAATATTTGACCTCCAAAGGATCATTGGTACCCTAAAAATAAGTTTTCATTAGATGAATAAAGTATTGGGAATGATTTATACTATCATTACTATGGTGTATATCCTCTTCATCTTGACTAGGATTCAGTGTATCTACCTTGACCAAATTATAAACTACATGCATGAAATCCTCAACAAGGTCCAGGTTAACTAGAGGAATTTCATACCATTGTTCATTAGCACCCCCTCCTCTAGTCTATTGAAATGAATTATTGAGGGAAAGTTATTAACCAACACCAACATATAATAAATAAAACACCATTCAAGATACACTATATCATCAAATCTATCAAGAATAATTCATCGGGGATACACAAAAATTAGATCAATGATTGGGAAAAGTCTAGAATTATAACATCAAATTTACTCAAAGACACTTTTACTCAATAAACGATGGTAACTTACAGATCGTTACATTGGCATCTAGCTAGACACTCAATTATAAGAAACCCCCTTAATCCCCCAAACCCCCTCTCCCATCTACTAGGATATACCAAACAACATACCGAAATCAAAGAAGATGCTCAACCACATTTGAGAAATTTTTTTCATGAATTAACCCTGATAACCAGCCTAAATGGAACCCAAATCTTTCTTAATAAGACCTAAAGGGAATTAAAGAGCCCCATGGGCTGGATACAAGAAAAATTTCATTAATAAAACTAATAGGGAATATTTTTTTCCATTTGAGTTACTCAATAAAAAATCAAATAATAATCAATAAAATAAGAAATATGAAAAAAATTCCATAGGAGAAAAGGTTCCACAAAAACCCATGTAGAAGTCTCAAAAATGGTAAGTCAAAATTTTCATGAAAACCATCACTTTATACCAACTCCCAAATATCCCATAAGTTAGGTACATCTACCACCTCGAAGTGGTTCCTTCCCTTTCCCTGGATAAGGAATAAGTAAATATTTAAATTCCCAAAGGAAAAGGTAGGATGTGAGTAATAAATCTCAATATGATATCACCAAGAATTTCATAAGAGATATTATAAACAATAAACCAAATATGAACAACTTAATGTAAACCATGGAATGGAATCTTTTCAAAAAATAAAAAAAATCTTGTTTCTTCAAAAAAAATAAATTGATAAAAAGATAAGTGTTTTAAATTTTATTTCCATTGAATCATGTATTCATATGAATATTTAAAAATTCCAACATGAATAAGTCATTTAATAAAATAAACATGAGTAAAAAAAATTCTTTCAACCATTATAATGTAATCATTTTCAAACAATTCACTATGGATATAATCCTTGGGGATTAGTTAGTAAATTCATGTTATGAGGTTTTCACAATCTTAGTGAATTATGGATCCAAGTGCGAATAGACATACCTAGGAACAATCATAGGGGTAATATGAATCCAAACCCAAATAATGAATCCCCAAACTATGATAGTTTAATTTTTTAGTCATCATAAAATCATTTCTAGAATGTATAACCCATTCCTAACTAACCAATATCTCATGATAATCATATTAATTATAAAATTCTTCTGGTTATATTTTCATTTCAATCATTCATATATCATTTCAATTGGCCCCATGTTTGGGTATCAAAAATATGACCTTAATTTGAAAACCAATATCAATTTTTTATTAGAAACCCATTCCTTTCAAATAAAACCACAACAATTAAAATCATAAAACATCTCATTCCTTTTTATTTCACCAAAAACATTCTTCAAATTATATATTTCAAGTCAAGAAAATTTTCTAGGAATCACACATTATTTCAAAATCTATTTTTAAATAGACATCATCACATACACTCCATGAAACTTCAAATCATTTATCAGGAGTCTCAATTAAGGGTTTAGAAGACTAATTAAAAATAGAAAAGCATTAATGGTTTCAATTATTTAAAGACTACCTTACTAAATAACCTACCTTAAGAGTATAAAATTCCATCACCTAATGAGGGAACTAAAACTAAAAGGTGGAAGAATATTACAGTAGAAAAATAAAGTCCTAAACCAAATGTAAACATCCAAAAATAAGAAGAATAAATAAGAGAATACATACCACCAAGATTTCCGAAAATCAAATAAGTGAAATGAGAATCTAATTTCCCTTCATTTATCTATAAATAAGAATGAACATTGATCAAAATAAAGAATCTAGATGCTCCAAAACTCATCAATATTATATAAAAAATTCAATGCAACCTATCTTAAGGTACTTTTAATAACATAGGCGGAATTTTGGTTCACAGAAAGAAAACGCCAAAATAAATATATTTAATTTATTTATTTCAACTGAATATTAACCATGTAAGATATAAAACCATTTAAAAATAGGAATTAAAACATTTAACGGGTCAAAATAATTCTATACTAATGATTTTAAACTTTTGAAATCATAAAAATGGAATTACAAGATGTTCAGGAAAAGGAATAAAAAAATGATTTAATTTTTGTTTCAAAAGAAATTAACTTCAAAGGGTAACATGGTATACCCTTATACAGATCATAGATTCCACATAAGGGTAATAGGTTTTAACCTTATTTAATTACCTCACCCAGACTTACCTTTAAGCAGTGTCTGAGTACGCTTAGGAAATCTTTGAAAACTAAGACCTACCCTTACACAACACAACTTAACCTTACAAAGTGCATAAGGTATCCTTACACTTACTTTAAAAACAAAAGTTTATCCTTATATAGTGTGACTTAAACTTACATAAAACATGAGTTAACCTTAGAAAACCCATATAAAAATGTCTACACCCTTACACAACCCATATTAATAGCGCTATACCCTTATAAAACACATTGAGTACCCTTATGAAAAACATAGGTTTTTAAACCTACCCTTATACATTGACGTAACCTCATGCGGCCCTAATAATTTTAGGGTTACATTTATAAAAAACCCCATGAATTTGGGTAGAAGTTCTTTAAGCTTACCCAAAACCCATTATCTACATAAGGGTAAAAATTAACTTAAAAATTATTAATTTTCCTTTTAAATGACTTTTATGAAATACAAAAAGGGATCTAAAGAGATTAAAAATTCCCCCAAAAAATTTAAAATTGAAGGAAACCATCATTACCGAAAGAAAATAACTAATATAAAAGATTGGTATATTACATGAGGGGAAGCTGATGGTGGTGCACACCCCTTTTCTCAACGTTTTTCATATTGTATATTGTTTGATAAGTGATTATTAGATTATTCCCTAGGTTTATAATATGGAAATATTATCAGTTTATTGTGTGAATTTATTATAATTACTTTTTAATAAATTGAGATTAATTTTTATAGATTTAATACCTTGTATTAATGTGAAATGTCTGGTCTATCTTGGAAGATCTTAGGCGGTGATGGTCGACCTTGGAAAATGTAAATTACAAAAAATATGATACATGGTCCCTAAATATCCCCCTAATTTTTATACTAGGTGTGTGTAATATATGATATGTTATCTTTACACTTACATGTTATAGACCTAGATTTATAATTGGATTTTTTATTTTAAAATCCCATGAGTTGTATAGAAGTGTCTTGGTCCATGCTAGGCCCTTGAATAACAACTAGATGCCTTGGTCACTTATGGTTGAGGGTTCAACTATAAGTACGTGTCATATGATTTAAGGAATCATTATAGGTATAAATAAAATGAATGAAATTTAGTGAACCTTGTATAGGTTCCCTTAGTACACTTATTGGATGTGAAGAGTTAAATATTGAGAATGGTTGTCGTAGGGGTAGACCATGTGAAAGATTAAGATACCGTAAAAACTCTTAGTTAAATGATTAGTGCATGGGGTGAATAATCCTCCTACACTTGTATCGATTCATATAAGTGGGGGATAACATGAAAATAATATATGTAATAGTTTAGTGAAATATGTCTTATTGAGTTTAATTCGGGAGGTGATTAAAATATTACTCAACTCTATTATGTTTTATTTATATGGAATTTACAACATGGTCAATTAGGTTGTGATATAAGTGTGGATATATTAAGGTATGTGATTAAATATATTTTATGAGTATTAACCCTATAGGGGGATGAGATAAAGTATCTCATAGAGAAAGTATGTTCCATGAGGTAACCTAGGGGAATATAAAAGGTTCCCTATACTTATGTTATCCCATGAGAGGGTTAAACATAGAGTCTAACATGTTTTCATCCTAATATAAATAAAATTATATGAATATGTTGTGTGATTTAGAGAATATCCTAGGAATTTTTTTTGCGATATATTAATATATTATTGTATGAGATAAAATGTATGCTATATGAGATTCTAGGGAGGGATGATTCATCTGGGTGTATGATATATGAGGTTGCGAGGAGGGATGAGTCCCCTAGGTAAATTATTAAGAGGTTTTAGGAAGGAATGATGCCCCTTAGCATATAATATATGGGGTTATGAAGAGAAAATAACACTGGGTATATGTGAGATTTTCTAGATTAGGGCGCCACTTCCTTTGAGGTCTGAAATGTGATATGTTTTAGGGTGGGGTGTTGTTCCCCTTGGGAGTGATATTATTAGATGTTTTGGGGGTGGGGCTCCACTCCCCTTTGTGAGTGATATTATGAGATTTTCTGGGATAGTGTATCTTTTCCCTTGGGTGTGATAGTATGAAATGGTTTTGGGGTGGGATGATGTTACCTAAGGGGATGATATTCTGGTAAAAGGTTCTAGGGTTTGGTGCTGATTTACCCTAGATAATGATGTACCATAACTAGATACATCTCTAAACTAGTTAAATTAGCTATGGTTGAACTTATTTTTCACCTTAAAACTCGATACTTGGTATTGAATTATTTATTATGTTTATAGTTTATTTTATTATTGTGAATATATCACATTATACATGAACTCTATATACTATTTATGTTAGGGATACCATTGGTGGTGGCCAACTTAGTTATACTCACACCCTAATCAGGTGGCCCTATAACATTAGTACCTAAAAATAACTCATGATCACATGTATAGGTAGGTTAGAATCCTATTGTTTTTTTGTTTAACATGATGGCTAGGATAGAGTCAAGAGATGGTATCGAGTTAGGTCTAAATAATAGTTGGTGGTTTCCATTCAGTTTTTTATATTTTTTTAGATGTATATAATATACCCTCAAGAAACCTTTTTGAAGTTTGAATGAATAATGTGACATTTTGGATAGCTCATTTTTCTTATATCATGATTATATTATTTATGTTTGTTGGTTTTAGCTATGTTATTATTTTTATTAAGTAATGAACTGATCCAGTTACTATAGAGCGATCTAGGCGTGGGCCTTGAAAATTGGTGTTAGAGTAGTGTCTTTCCCTTGTATTATTATTTGGGATATATAGACCAGACGTTGGACTAGTACAAATTTAGATGAATGAAATATTTTGTGTCTCTCTAGAACCTATATAAGCTAAATTACAAGTTCCCAAGAATTTGATATCACTATTTCTGTGTTATGATGTTTTAATTTGGTTGATTATTATTAAAATATGATGTTTTGAGTTATTTGATTTTTGATTCTTACTCTTGGACTAGGGTGGAAATAGAGTGGGATCTCATGCATTATATTAGGAACATAATTTCATATGACTTATACATTATTTATTTGTGATTGGAAATATGGTTCTTGAAAAAGAAAAAGAAAAAATGTTCTTATTATTAAAAGTGTTAAAAATAACTTATTTAATGATTTATCAAATAAAATATAGGTAACATTCAGTTTAACCCAACCAAAAATGATACTTGTTTTGGAAGAGAAAAAGTAAATATAGGTTTTGGTTATTTAACATGTCACAAATAACTTATTTGGTGATTTCCCAACTAATTTTTTGGTGGAATTATACATAGCCAAACCCCATGGGTGCAGTATTTCTTGACACAGATCATCATATAGAAATGTTATTATATGCATGTGTTTATTAATTTGATTCTCAGAGGGGTATTCTGGTACATATATTCTCATTGAGAATTAGTAGTCTAGAGTAGGCAGTGAACCAAGTATGAGATTCCTAATATCTATGTATATGAAAACCTAGAGTGGGTGTTTTATATTGTGAGTTTCTTTTGGTATTAAATATTTGAGAATGGTTGTTGATTGAAATGCTATGATCTATATAGGGTATGGTTATGGGCCTGATGGGAGAGACTAGTGACATTGTGTTATGACTCAAGATATTGGTGATTTGATGTTATGATTTAATATCATGAAAATTTCCTATTATTGGTTGAGATGAGATTTGATATACAAATTCGACCTAATAGAGGGGTTTACAGAGGCTTATCATTGAATTTAGAGAATAAAAAGAATGGGTAGATTATTTATTTTTTGATATTGATGTATGAGAGGTGATATCAAGTATGTGATATGGTAATGGATATGCCTTAGGTATTTTGAATGTGAAATAATGGGTAGTGTAGTATTGTGATAGGCCTTACAAACACATGAGGCATGGTTATCTAGTTAATCTAGCAATCAGACCTAGGATTTTTGTAATGAATATGCCTGTGGTGTGTGGTTAGCTAGTGGATTAGGTGTCTGAGCCTAGGACTGATTGAATCAGTGAAATATCATTCATGGATGGTGATCAAATATAGGAACATTGTGGGAATGTGTGATACACCATGTTGTGTTTTAGGAATGTAAAATGGGTGTTGAACCTTGATGTTATGTCATTTGTTTGTTAGAGTGGGTTTTTATCCAAGGGTTAGTCAGTTGGACCTAGAAAGTGAAACCAATGCATCAAGATATAACCAATGAGTGAGATGGTGTATCTATTGAGTGATGGTAAAGTGTCAAAGGGGTTATGAGAATTATGGTTAATTCTGAATGGTTAGTTCATATGAGAGATGATTTGTGACCCTTTTATAGATGTGAGATATAGTGACATGACTATTGAGTCTTTTGAAAAACTAAGGTTCTATGTGGCTCAATGGGATCGATAAAGTGTACAAAAATTTCCTTAATTATGGTAAATTTGGAAGCAACATGATTGTGAGTATCTAGTGGAACTAGTCAATTACCATAGTGAGATGGAATGTGAGAGTCACGTGATGGTGAGCTTGTTAGTAGACCTTGAGTTAGATTTATCGTTATGAGATGTATGAAAATGAATTCTTGTTATATTTGTACAATGATTTCATTGGGGATTACAATATCATTAAACCCTAGAGTGGCGATTAAGATATATAAATAATTTAGGAATAATGGTAGGGATCATGGATACCATTTTTCAGTTGATGCTGGATATCTGGCAGTATCATGCTCACTAATTAGTGATGAGGAAATTCTTATAGGGGGAGTACAACATCGATGACCTAAACACATGATTCTCATTTGGATTAGTTTTCAATACATGTCGGAAGTGATGTGCCAGTAGATCCATCTAGATGTGGTTTTAGTTTTTTCACAACACTTGGATGCAAGTAAATAGATTTTTTTGTGGTAAATAGAAAATACCAAGATGTGGGTATTAGTTGATAAGAATTGGTAAGGTTAAATACATTTAGTAATTGATAACCACTAGATACGAGATAATGGTCAGGTAGTATGATTGAGTATGTATTTTGTAAAATAGGCTGGTGAAGTGACTTGGTCTATTAAATATCAGTTCTCATGGAAAAAATAACTACATGTTCAATGAGGTGGGGAATTGTGTCATAGATATAGTCTCATAAACGTGACTTCATATTTTGATGAGAATGGTTGGGAAATACTTGGTATGACACCAGTTGAGTGATTGTTTAGATTTGATTTATTTTTAATTATATATTTTTAAATCATATTGTATATTATTTATGCTTTTTTTCTACTTAGACATAAGGGTGTAATATTACCATGATATCACCTTTAACCATCACTTCCATTCTCTATACTTTGGTGTAGAGGGAGGAATGATTGAAATCACATAAAGAACTATTCTGGTTACTATAGACTGAGTTGGGTTAGTGAATTACACCACCTGATTCATGCTCAAGTGAATCATCAATGGCTAACCTCAACCCATGAAAAAACATCAAAAGTAGATATATTGAATGAAATCACAATTCAGTTTGAATCTATTTAATGTTGGTGTTAATTTGTATTACTACAGGAAAAAGTATATACTAAGGGGTGGATTTTAATCCTCCTTCACCCATCTTGGGAATCCCAAATTCTCAATATTCAATGGAATGTGAGAACCAAAGAAACATCTTACTCACTTTTCATCCAAGTGAAGCATAATGTTAGGAACAATATAATAAGAAGAAGAAGATAAGATAAGTTGTTTTGTGTAGACCCTAAAAGGTCCAAAAATTTTATAGTGTAATAATCTAGAATCTAGGTCCATTAATATTTTATAATATCTCAAACAAAAATTCCTTTATTGATTCATCTACAATATGAGGAAAACAATCATTTGTGACATCTCTAACTGAAAATAACAGGTGAATGAAAGATTTATGGAATTTATTTATATATGAAATGGTATAACCTCTTACTTATACATACATTTTCCTCATGAATAGTTACTATAAATTAGTGTGTAGAATCTTCAAGACAAGTTGAAACAATAATCATTATTTAGAATTATAAGAAAGGATTTTGGATTTTATTGATATAGTGCAATGAATAGAAGAATTAATTCTCAAAATCGAAGAAAAATCTCAGTTGACATTACCACAAAAAAACTAAAGGTGTTGGAAGGGAGAAACAATGACTATTACTTTCATGTAAACAATGAAAAACCCTCATATCCTAATCTGGTTAGGTTTCAAATAGAACCACCAGGAAAATCTTGACCCCAAGAGTAGAAATATGAAAACCCTATCCACAATACATGAAATTCTCATGTAGATTAGAGGTATTGTGAATTAAAATAAAAGAATAAGAAAACATATTCCTTTTGGTATAGACAAGTTCTAGGGTATTTTATATCTTCCTTGGAGAATAACATGAGTATACCACTTCAGATAAAAAATCCCAACTAGGAGAGCCTCAATGACCATCAAAATTAATGCCCTACTATCAAATGTTGGGGAAAAACATTCAATACTGCTTCATATTTATGTATTTTATCTGGAAGCTGGTAATAATGATGAAATAGTTTAGATAATCCTAAATTATAGAAAATCCACAAGTCTTACATCCTTCTTGAGGAATATGTATAATGGGATGTGTTAATAAATCACACATTAAAATTTGATCACTATATTTCAAAAAAAGTAGTCAATCATATAATGATCATCATCATGGCATAATTGAGTTACCTCATAATGACCCCAAGATTCTCTAAAAACTACATTAACACTGTAACACCCCAAGATTGCATAGTGTGTTATTTCTTCAAAATAATTCAATAACTTTCACTACACGCAAAACTGAGTTCAAGCGCACTATGACTTACCGAACAAGCCGTTCAAAAGAGGTTATGAATAGTATTAAATAAAATTTTAACCTTATATAATACTTATAATTTTCGAATCTATATTATTAGTTTCTTAGACATAATGTAAGAACAAATTCTTTTTTTTTTTCAGATAAAAGAAGTATTTTTCAAAAATGCACTTTTACCAACTTTAATAGTGAACCCTTTTTAAATCCAATATTTTAAACTTTTATATATTTAATTTGAATAAATAAATTTATTCTTTATAATGGGGGAATAAATTTTTTTTAAAATGTAACACCCCAAGCGTCCACGATACGCTTCTCTTTGAATAATACAGTAGCGTGTGTTGTACGCAACTTCAAGTTCCAACACACACCACAACCGATCAACTAGCCATTATGAACAGTAATAACTACTTTTTGAAATTTTATCTCTCAAAATGGACTTCATTTTTGGATTTGGAATATCGAATTTATCCTAAGGTGAATTTTTGGCACTTTTCGGTTAACTTTAATATTCTGATGAATAATGAAAATTACTAAATTTTAATTTAAAATAACTTTTTTAATCTAAATAATTAAAAGTGATAAATAATAAATTTGAGTGGTTTTAAAGTATATTTAGAATATATTTTTACCATTTAATACAATGTTGGTCATTGGACATAATTTCACAATTAAACAGAATATAAACAAGTATCAATCTTTTGATAGTTATTATCTCTTAAAAACACGCTTTTTGTTTTAACAACGAGAATTGATTTTAAATTAATTTCTGCCACTTCTGTGTTTTGAATTTCGAAAAATGGATTCTATATTTGGAATCATGATGTTCAAATTGTGTAAATAGGTAACTTTTATTTTTAGACATTTTGAATAATTACTGCGGTAAATATTTTATTTACCATGGTTAAGGGTAAATCTGGTAAATAAGGGTTAAAAAAGAATATTATAATAATACTAAATTACCCTAAAACGTGTTCTAGACTTATTTTTTGGCACAGGTTCGACCATATTCATCTCTAGGTGGATTTTGGGACCCCATGAAGCCACTTGTAGGTGATAGGGACACTTTATTTTAATTAAGTTAAAATAAATACAAAAATGACACAAGCATATATCTTTTAGAAAAACAATTTTTACATAGGGTTATATATGTTGTATTTTCGACTATAATTATTCATTATAAAGATAAAAAGATTTAATACATAATGATATTTTATTTATAATTTTTAGACATTAAATAATTTAATTTATTTATGACACAATGATGATACAGTAATTCCCATAATAGTGAACATTTAAAATAATTGATATTTTAAATACCCAAATAAATATAATTTGAGACTTTTAATGAATTAAAATAATTTTCTAGGATAATATGTCATATTAGGATGGAGTTAATTGAATTTTTTGGAAGTAATCATTTTGTTATGAGTTTCACAAAAATCAACTATTGAATAGTGTCAAAATTGACATAAAAGAGTTTTTAAAACAAATATTATATTATTAATTGATATTAAATTCCAAAAAATATAAGGTTCGTCCAAGAGACTTATATCATGATAGGTGTATCATTAATGGACCACTTGGGGATCTCTTGGATGTATATAGTAAGTTTATTAACTATTTAATATAAAAATACAAAGTGACATGGTAAATGTCAAACTAATTAACTAAGAGTTAAAACTAAAAGATAAGGTTAATATAGTAACCCAAACCTGTATAAATTCTGTTGGTTGAATGGTTTTAGACCTATTACCACCTTGAGATTTGAATAATCAACTTTGGAGCCATTATAAACCGAATATGAATTTATTATAAATTAATATTTCTAGCTTTTCCAAAGGTACCCCTCACCCCTCTTATAAAAGGGAACTCCTCCTTCTCATTTCTTCACACCATCAAAGCCTTTTGGTTCGGCCAAAATCTGCCCAAATACTCTCCCAACTTCCCTAACTACAATCTAGAGGCCTTAGTTTGATCCGAAATCCAACCTAAGAAGCCATTTTGATCAAATCAAAAGGAAGAACCTGAAGAAGAGGTAATGATTTCACCACCCTTTTCCAAGTTCCTTTCTTCTTCCACTTCTTCTTTCATTGTTATTACCATTCTAAAATAATAAATCCAGTATCTTATATATAATTTGATGTTATTATAAATATGGTACAACCATATTAAGTATTCTATCCACCCTTTTAATAACATGTCACCATACGTGCGTACGTACGGCTTACCGTCTCCACGTCGTGGTGTAATTGTTATTCAATATATTATTATTTGGATGGGTATAATAATGATGTGTAACTCATGTAAATAATAAATATAACATGATAATTATTCTTTATATATGATATACTATCAAATTATATATTATTTTAAAATCAAAATAATGATATTGTCGCTCGTGCGTACGTACGGACTACCGTCTCCACGAACGCGATGAGATTCATTCTCCATCGTATCCATTCAATTATAATTATCATTTGCTGATTTAAAAATGATGATATAATTATGGATATGAATAATATACAACCTATCCATTACAAACATGGATTACGTAACAAGACATATAAAAGAAAACGAGTAAGTTAACACCCGGAACAACGATAATTCTAAGATATTATTAACAAAGCAATGTTAAAAGATCATATATGATATCATATTAATGTATATTATTATTGAATAATTTAATAACAATTATTTTACCATTATACAGGAGGTTAACCTACCCCAACCAAGGAAAAGTACAAGGTAAGGGGTTTTCATCTCACTCCTTATTCCTGTGAGATTCATGCCATATTGCCACCATTACCTTTTATGTGGTGTATGTACTACCCATAACTATATTCTTTGTGTAATGCACTTTAATTTATGTGTATTTACATATTCGTTGTATGATACCTCTTTCATGGGTTTCATGTTTCGTATGTCACCAAATTGGTAAGGGTTATTTCACAATCTCTTCATTATCCGAAGTTGTTTATACATAATAATCTACTGGGATCTCTTTATCATCCAAATCCATGTTTCTTAAAAATGTATTTCAAAACATTTTTACTATTTACAAGAATATGGGTTAAAGTCATTTATACCCTTGTTTGACTTTGTATAAGAGGTTTATAAAGGAATCTTTTCTTCGTTTTCCAAACAAGGTGCTTTTTAACCTTTTCGACAAAATTAAGGTAAGAATGTTTTTTAAATTATACGGCGGGTGCAGCTATTTTATGCCATTATAAAATCTTCAAAGATTCTCTTACAAGCTTATAAGAATATTTTCAAAGTAAATGTTTTATTTTATAATTATGCGATTTTTAAATGATTTAAAAACAAGAAATATTTCTCTCAAATACATGAAAATCCAGTGCAAATGTATACATATTTAACGCAAGCTTAAAAATGTTTTCAGAAAACCCGACTCTCGAGTGTGGTAGAATGGAAGGGAATGGGAGAGGACCCATCATGGCCCGTAATTAGTCGAGCAGTCTCAGAATTAGTTATTTTGTTTTCATAAGCTTGTATAATGTTTTCAGAAAAACACTGGAGTATATTTGAGCAATTTTAAACGTAAGTATTTTCAAAAAAAAATTGCATCGGTAGGTCTCATGAGACAAATTAGTGTCTTGGCACAAGGCCTTGGCAAAATATTATTTGTAGTCTTGGCACGAGGCCTTGGCTATGTGGTTATGATAGTCTGGCATTATTCATTCCATCATTATGAAACTGGTTATTGATATTGCATGTGATTATTCGACTAGTAGAATATCCATTTGAATAAGTAAATGGAATTATTTCATTTTACTTTTGCCATACTATGTTGAAGTTCAAGTTTAAAAGGCTTTTGTTTTAGTTATACATTGCCTTAAATGTTTATGCTTATTTTTTAAAGTTTCCGCTATATTGTTATCCTTACTGGGCGTTTGAGCTCACCCCTTTTCTATGTTTTATTTTTCCCAGGATGTGAAGAAGTAAGTTATGAATGACCTACAGGGATAGTATATGGGGATATGAGTGTGGAAAATGGAGACTATGTTGTTTTAGTAGTTTTTCACTTTATGATGTAATGTAAAACTTTATGAATATATCTAGTGTTTCCAAGGCTACTAAACCAATCGGTCTTTCGAGATTTGATCTTTCTTGTGATCATGCCAATGTTATGTAATAATGCACCGACTCGGGGTAACTAGGGTTGGGGCGTTACAGTTGGTATCAGAGGAAGTTTAGTACAAACCTTGGAAACTAGATTTAGATAAACTCTGATTAGAGCATGTAGACCTAAGATGAACTTTGAGGATTAGTATAGAAGAACTTCCTAGAATTTTGGTATTGTAGAGATTTTGTGAGTTTTCCGAGCAATACATCCCTGTCTGGATACGAGCAGGTAGAGGCGGATCTGGCACAGATGTACCTAGGTGTAAAACCCGAAAACACCGCTTTGAGCTAGACTCGAACGAGAACTGGTGCACGACAACGGGCCTTGCTGCACTCATGGTTACGACACTCCCAGGGGATATGCTTAGGATAATTCTCATCTTCTTTACAAACCATTATGAAGGGTTTATGAGTATATACTTCCTCTAAGGAGACATTTTTATGATTATGGATTATATCCATAAACTATTTAATTTATGTTATGTGTTTTACAAGTTTTGGATTAGGTATTGTTATTCATAAACTAATCTAGTGTATTCCATTGTTTAGAAATGGCGCCCAGTAGAAGTAATGAGAAGTCCCGCAATGCACATGATACAAAGAGAAAGAAGGATCATATATTTCATGGTCTTAAGCCAGAATTTATAAGAGAAATAGTCTCGTATGTATTATCATCATATGAAGAAATAATATCATGTGTTGATAAGATATGTAAAGAGTTTAATGAGTCCTATGGATTTGAAGGGAAGCAAGAGAAGAAAAGGATGGAAGAGAGAAATATGGATAAAAGGAAGAGGGAAAAGAAGAATTTTCCCATATGTGATAAATGTGGAAAGAAACACCCTGGAACTTGCTTGAAAGGAATGGGAGTTTGTTATAAGTGTGGAGGAAAAGGGCACAAAGTACGTGACTGCAAGGGTAAGAAAATGGTTTCAAATGTACAATGCTTCATTTGAAAGGAGTTTGGACACTATGCGAGCCTATGTCTCAGTCATCAGACTAAGCTGCAAATGATGCTATTGGATAATAATAAAGTTATGATACTACCACATATGAAGAGAAATGATTATAGTTCTTGTGTTGATTATGTCATTTGATTGTTGTATCAACAATGTACTTGTTATAATAATTATGGAGTATATAAGGATTGTACTACAGTACTATTTCATTATAGAATTGATATTGTGAGGAAAAAAGAAAAGTGACTCAATAGCAGGTCAAATTTTTCGAAAATATATGGTTGAGAGAAAGATAAAATATAATATGGTTCTGATATAGAGGTAGTGATTTTAGAATAATACATGATTGTTTCGGATAAATTATATTGGATATTATTGACTACCGTGAAACTGATTAATGATTTGTATATTCCATCATTGTTGGGGTTTACAACATTTTTGGATTGAAGGAGCATATCTAGTATTCTTTAAGGAATGAGGGATCATGAATGTAATCAATAAGGTTTTATGGTAATTCAGGATGTTGCAGTGTTTTAAAAGAATACACGATGAAGGTGATCACATGTTATTATGTGGCAAAAAGGGATCTTCATTGTGTTTACCTTCCTTCTAAATTTTGGACTGAAGTATTTTGGATAGTTCTAGTTTGGATTATTTTGGATTGCCAAAAAGGACAACCCGAAGGTCGGGCGGCAACCCGTCACGTCCGGTAAGGCCGTGAGACATGAACCCACAACCGAAGGGCGAAAAGGGTGTATCACCTACAACTAACCCACGTGATGTCTTGGATTGAATAATGTGGTTTTTTTAATGGTTCTTCTAGATGAATTATAAATTCAGTTTTTAACCCTATACGAATAGGATAAATAGAATATTATTTTTAAGTTCTATTATCTTTTAGAGTGAAAGATGAGTCTGTGGTAGAAATTAGTTAAAGGATGGAACTATACATGTCAAGAATATATTTTTCTTCTTCTCTTATTCTATGAAGAAATTAATTCTTATAAATTATTTAAGGAATCCTAAAACCAAAAATTTGTTATCCTAATACCCTATGTTTTGTTGAACCGATGATATTTCAAATCATCATAGATTGATGAAATTAATGACCTCAATTTTACACTTGTTTGTGATTCATGACCTCAATCACTACGTATAAATATTTACGTTTTTCCTCCAATTATATGTCTCTAATTTCCACCAATGTTCTCCTAATCGAGATCATAATTTGTTGGTGACCCTTTCATTTCTTTTTTCCTCATATTAAGACTAAATTTTAGTAACCCAATTTCCGATGTGGGTTTTACCACAAAGATATTTTCTATTTTCAACCTTTTATTTTCAATGAACAATATCAAATTGCGAGGACACAATTTATTGAAGGAGGGGACAATGTAACACCCCAAGATTGCATAGTGTGTTATTTGTTCAAAATAATTCAATAACTTGCACTACACGCAACACTGAGTTCAAGCGCACTATGACTTACCGAACAAGCCGTTCAAAAGAGGTTATGAATAGTATTAACTAAAATTTGAACCTTATATAATACTTATAATTTTCGAATCTATATTATTAATTTCTTAGACATAATGTAAGAACAAATTCTTTTTTTTTTCAGATAAAAGAAGTATTTTTCAAAAATGAACTTTTACCAACTTTAATAGTAAACCCTTTTTAAATCCAATATTTTAAACTTTTATATATTAAATTTGAATAAATAAATTTATTATTTAGAATGGGGACATAAAAAAAATTTACAATGTAACACCCCAATCTTCCACGGTACGCTTCTCTTTGAATAATACAGTAGCGTGTGTTGTACGCAACTTCAAGTTCTAACACACACCACAACTGATCAACTAGCCGTTATAAATAGTAATACCTACTTTTTGAAATTTTATCTCTCAAAATGGACTTCATTTTTGGATTCGGAATATCGAATTTATCCTAAGGTGAAATTTTGGCACTTTTCGGATAACTTTAATATTCTGATGAATAATGAAAATTACTAAATTTTAATTAAAAACAAATTTTTAAATCAAAATAATTAAAAGTGATAAATAATGAATTTGAGTGGTTTTAAAGTATATTTAGAATATATTTTTACCATTTAATACAATGTTGGTCATTGGACATAATTTTACGATTAAACCGAACATAAACAAGTATCAATCTTTTGATAGTTATTATCTCTTAAAAACACACTTTTTGTTTTAACAACGGGAATTAATTTTAAATTAATTTCTGCCACTTCTGTGTTTTGAATTTAGAAAAATTGATTCCATATTTGTAATCATGATGTTCAAATTGTGTAAATAGGTGACATTTATTTTTAGACATTTTGAATAATTACTGCGGTAAATATTTTATTTACCATGGTTAAGGGTAAATCCGGTAAATAAGAGTTAAAAAATAATATTATAATAATACTAAATTACCCTAAAACGTGTTCTAGACTTATTGGTTGACACATGTTCGACCATAGGAATCTTTGGGTCGACTTTGGGACCCCATGGAGCCACTTGTAGGTGATAGGGATACTTTATTTTAATTAAGTTAAAATGAATACAAAAATGACACAAGCATATATCTTTTAGCAAAAAAATTTTTAACTAGGGTTATATATGTTGGATTTTCTACTATAAGTATTAATTAGAAAGATACAAAGATTTAATAAATAATTATATTTTATTTATAATTTTTAGAAATTAAATAATTTAATTTATTTATGACACAATGATGATGCAGTAATTTCCATAATAGTGAAAATTTAAAATAATTGATATTTTAAATACCCAAATAAATATAATTTGAGACTTTTAATGAATTAAAATAATTTTATAGGATAATATGGCATATTAGGATGGAGTTAATTGACTTTGTTCGAAGTAATCATTATGTTATGAGTTTCACAAAAATCAACTATTGAATAGTGTCAAAATTGACATAAAAGAGTTTTTAAAACAAATATTATATTATTAATTGATATTAAATTCCTAAAAATATAAGGTTCGGCCAAGAGACTTATATCATGATAGGTGTATCATTAATGGACCACTTGGGGGTCTCTTGGATGTATATAGTACGTTTATTAACTATATAATATAAAAATACAATGTGACATGGTAAATGTCAAACTAATTAACTAAGAGTTAAAACTAAAAGATAAGGTTCATATAGTAACCAAAACTTGTCTAAATTCTATTGGTTGAATGGTTTTGGACCTATTCCCACCATTAACTTTGAATAATAAACTTTGGAGCCATTAGAAACCGAATATGAATTTATTATAAATTAATATTTCTAGCTTTTCCAAAGGTACCCCTCACCCCTCTTATAAAAGGGCACTCCTCCTTCTCATTTCTTCACACCATCAAAGCCTTTTGGTTCGGCCAAAATCTTCCCAAATACTCTCCCAACTTCCCTCACTACAACCTAGAGGCCTTAGTTTGATCAGAAAGCCAACCTAAGGAGCCCTTTTGATCAAATCAAAAGGAAGAACCCGAGGAAGAGGTAATGATTTCACCACCCTTTTCCAAGTTCCTTTCTTCTTCCACTTCTTCTTTCTTTTTTATTACCATTCTAAAATAATAACTCCAGTATCTTATATATACTGTGATGTTATTATAAATATGGTAAAACCATATTCAGTATTCTATCCACCCTTTTAATAACATGTCACCATACGTGCGTACGTACGGCTTACCGTCTCCACGTCGTGGTGTAATTGTTATTCAATATATTATTATTTGGATGGGTATAATAATGATGTGTAAATCATGTAAATAATAAATATAACATGATAATTATTCTGTATATATGATATACTATCAAATTATATATTATTTTAATATCAAAAGAATGATATTGTCGCTCGTGCGTACGTACAGACTACCGTCTCCACGAACGCGATGAGATTCATTCTCCATCGTATCCATTCAAGTATAATTATCATTTTCTGATTTAAAAATGATGTTTAAGGACTTGATATCATTCTGGATATGAATAATATACAACCTATCCATTACAAACATGGCTTACGTAACAAAACATATAAAAGAAAACGAGAAAGTTAACACCCAAAATGACGATAATTATAAGATATTATTAACAAAGCAATGTTAAAAGATCATATATGATGTCATATTAATGTATATGATTATTGAATAATTTAATAACAATTATTTCACCATTATACAGGAGGTTAACCTTCCCCAACCAAGGAAAAGTACAAGGTAACGGGTTTTCATCTCACTTCTTATTCCCGTGAGATTCATGTCATATTGCCACCATTACCTTTTCTGTGGTGTATGTACTGCCCATAACTATATTCTTTGTGTAATACACTTTAATTTATGTGTATTTACATATTCATTTTATGATACCTCTTTCATGGGTTGTATGTTTCGTAAGTTACCAAATTGGCAAGGGTTATTTCACAATCTCTTCATTATCCGAGGTTGTTTATACGTAATAATCTACTGAGATCTCTTTATCATCCACATCCATGTTTCTTAAAAATGTATTTCAAAACATTTTTACTATTTACAAGAATATGGGTTAAAGTCATTTATACCCTTGTTTGACTTTTTATAAGAGGTTTATAAAGGAATCTTTCCGTCGTTTTCCAAACAAGGTGCTTTTTAACCTTTTCGACAAAATTAAGGTAAGAATGTTTTTTTAACTTATACGGCGGGTGCAGCTATTTTATGCCGTTATAAAATCTTCAAAGCTTCCCTTACAAGATTATAAGAATATTTTCAAATTAAATGTTTTATTTTATAATTATGTGATTTTTAAATGATTTAAAAACAAGAAATATTTCTCTCAAATACATGAAAATCCAGTGCAAATGTATACGTATTTAACGCAGGCTTAAAAATGTTTTCAGAAAACACGACTCTCGAGTGTGGTAGAAAGGAAGGGATTGGGAGAGGACCCATCATGGCCTGTAATTAGTCGACCAGTCTCAGAATTAGTTATTTTGTTTTCATAAGCTTGCATAATGTTTTCAGAAAAACACTGGAGTATATTTGAGCAATTTTAAACGTAAGTATTTTCAAAAAAAATTACATCGGTAGGTATCATGAGACAAACTAGTGTCTTGGCACAAGGCCTTGGCAAAATCTTATTTGTAGTCTTAGCACGAGGCCTTGGCTATGTGGTTATGATAGTATGACATTATGCATTCCATCATTATGAAAGTGGTTATTGATATTGCATGTGATTATTCGACTAGTAGAATATCCATGTGAATAAGTAAATGGAATTATTTCATTTTACTTTTTCCATACTATGTTGAAGTTCAAGTTTAAAAGGCTTTTGTTTTAGTTATACATTTCCTTAAATGTTTATGCTTATTTTTTAAAGTTTCTGCTATATTTTTATCCTTACTGGGTATTTGAGCTCACCCCTTTTCTATGTTTTATTTTTCCCAGGATGTGAAGAAGTAAGTTATGAATGACCTGTAGGGATAGTATATGGGGATATGAGTGTGGAAAATGGAGACTATGTTGTTTTAGTAGTTTTTCACTTTATGATGTAATGTAAAACTTTATGAATATATCTAGTGTTTCCAAGGCTACTAAACCAATCAGTCTTTCGAGATTTGATCTTTCTTGTGATCATGCCAATGTTATGTAATAATGCACCGACTCGGGGTAACTAGGGTCGGGGCATTAAAAACACATATTCTATTTCATAGATATCTAATAACATGTGAATTAAACTCTAAAAAATCAAGGAACAATAGGAGGATCCCTTACAGGTCCTTAAACTAATAAATTTTTTCCTAGACTTTATGCTCCAATTATTGGGATGATGCGAATAGAAGAACCTAAGGGAATCTTGAAGAATGCCAAGAATTTGAGGAATTCTCAAATAATTTTTGATCATTTTATTTGTTTTTAACCAAGTCTTTGATGTGTTTTTGAGGTGATTCTTAATGATTCTGAAGTTCTTCAAGTGTGTTGAAGTGGTTTTAATTATATTTACCTAAAATTTATGAGGTAATTCTAAAAAAAGAAAACTACATATCCATATATTTTTTATTCATCTATGTGTATCAATTCTATTTAAGGGGATTTATTCTATTTTTAACCACATAAATGGATTCAAAACTGTGGATTTATATAAGGGGATACATATAATTCCCCAAGATGTTGGTATACATTTTTTCTCTAAATTAATACTACTTTTGATAACTTTATCCACACACAACACCAAACCAAAATGAACTATAATGTATTTATTATTATGAAAAATTCATAATAATAAAACCTATAGTAAATTAAAAATATTAACATCAATTATAAAATGAATAAAAATATGATCAAGTACACTTAATGTTTTAAAAGTGATTTTTTTAAAAGTAGCTTTTTTATTTCTATATTGATTTTTTTTAAATATCAATTTATAAATTTTATATTATAAATTTTTCAAAATGAAATTAATTTTTTAAATACCTATATAATTATTATCCAATGGTAAACCTTTTATATTTTTATAAAATAATACATTTTATGTGAATATTAAAAAATATAGTTTTTACCAAAATTATCAATTTTATGATGTTACTAATATATTTTAGGGACCTATAAGTTTATAAATACTTTTAATTAATCAAATAATTATTTAAATATTGAATCAATTTATTTTAAAAATATTATTTTAAAATTAAAAAACCTATGTTTATTTTCTATAACAGAACTAACATTTTATTCCAATTTAAAAATACTTTTCACTATTTTCTTTTAAACAAAATTTTATGGTAAAATTAGTATTTGGATTTCTTTTATAGACAAAAATTATATTTGTTTTATAGTAAATAAATTTATGTCATGGAATTTAATAAAATTCATAATTTTAACTTACAAATAAATTTCATGCTTATAAAAAAATGTTTTTATAAAAAATGATTTTACGCATTAAGTGAGTTTGTTATAAAATTAAATTTCAAAAAACTAGAAATTTTAATCCATAAAATTAGTTTAAAAATTAAAATCATCATGTTCACATTTTTTAGTAAATTTATTTTATTTTTTTCATTTAAATTAATTACCATGGTTAATTGTTTTTACCATGGTAAAAGTATATGCGGGTAAAAGTTAAAAAAGTAAAAATATAAAGCCTTAAATCACTCCAAATTTTATAAAAAATTATTTTTAAAGGATAATAGGCCTAATAAATAAATACACTTCATATTTTACACTTTTGGAACATATGATTGTTGAATAGTAACATTCCATTTTTGAAAATTAATAGGTTCTCCCAAAATTACCCTTCTATTCACTTATAAAAGTGGAATAATTGAAACCTTTAATTAAAAACATATAACTTTTAATTTCATACTTAACCTATTATATTTTTATCCTCCTAGAATACTCTCTCATTTTCATAAGCCTTAGGACTCAATTAGACAGCCTAAGGACACCATTTCCAACAATATTTTCTTGTGAAATCTCAAGTTCTCAATGTGAGTATTTCTTGCTTCTTAGTATTTTCTTATTGATATCACTCTTCTAAAAGACTTATATGAACCCAAATATAATGGAAATATTATTAATAATACATTGAGTTTCTATTATATTAAATTTTTACCCTTTATTCAACCATTTAAACCCTCTAATAAAAACAAACAACATTGATCATGCATACATGCATACTACTGCCTCCATATAGCATTGTACTTCATTTTTCATCATCAACTATCATGATATTTAACAAGGATAAATTTTGGGAATGAATATATTTACTATTTCCCAATTATAATTCGGTAATTATAATTTTTCATATACATTCATTCTATCCCATTCATTGACAAATTAAATCATTAACTGTGTGTATGTGAGGACTACCACCTATACAAATGATGAATTTCATTTCTCATAACCACCCTACATGTACACTTATAATAATTTATTTAAGGAAGGTAACTTATATTTATGAAATTTTTATTTTTCTATAAAAGTTTTATTATCATTATATAAAAACATTTCCTTACCTAAAAATTCATTATAACATGCTCTTGTCTAGGTCTATTTTTTCCACCTACGTGAATGATGTTATAATGGTTAAACCATAAATTATTTGGAAATGTTATATAATGGTAATAAATTTTAATAATAATTTATTTAATATTTTTTTAATGAATATATAAAAGTTTTATTAATATTTTATATATTTTCTAATCTATCACCTTTCGATCATTAAATACGCTAAAACTAGTTCACCATAATTTCTTTTTTCATGAACAAGATCCATGTCTTTCACTTAGTGAATTTGAAATTAAGTATTAATTGAAAAATAATGGTTATTATATATTTAATTATCTATTAATTATTATCTTTGGGTGAGGAATTAATAATAACACTGTTATTATGAAACTAGTTCAAAACAATCAAGATTACTAACACCCAATAACAAAGATAGATAATAAACAAATAATATACATATAGGGAATACTTATAAATAAAATTTATAAACGGTTATAAATATGAATAAGGTTCTATTATAATATATTATTATAATTATTTTTATTATACAGAATTTTAGAACACATTCAAGTAAGTGGGAATACAAGGTCATAGGTTCTTTGCCTCAAATTTAATTTTTGAGGCATATTTCACATGTGCACCATTATATCCTTGATATGGTGTTATTACTACCTAATGAATGTATTTTTTATATATTAATGAAACTAATGGGGTTTAATTTTCCATATTTTTTTCTTTGATTAAATGGCCTTTGATCCAAATGACACTAAAGTTCTAAGGGGTTTTGTTAACTCAACTCCCTTCATTGAGTTACAATTTTTCTTCTTGGACTTCTATCTTAAAAGATTATTTTGTTCCACCAAAAGGTTTTTTTTCATAGTACATTATCTTTAAATATTGGTAAAATGAAAAATTTTATTCAAATACTCCTTTGTGAATTTCAACCCCTTAAAATGATTATCATTATTGAGTATAATCCCCATCCTCTTTAACGATAGTTTCTCTTACTTGTCCGTATTTTTCCGTTCCTATTAATTTTATCCTTTATAATTGGAAACCTAAATATTTTTTTTATGAAATTTTACCTTTATTTTTATATTATACAATTTACAAATTTAATTTTCGTTACTCTTTTTATGATGCGAGTTTTCAACACAGGCATTTCCAAATATTATAACGGTTTTCCATCCTTTAAAAATAAAATGTTTTATCTTATACTCAATATTTCTTTTGATAACCATTATGTCATTTTGAGGATCTATAATTGAAGTTTTTTTTCAAAATTAATTTTTTTCTAAATATTTCATTTATCCTTTTTGAAGCCTTTAAGTATTTTTAGGCTCCATTATTGGATATTATTTTTTAAAGTAAAAGTTTTCAAAAAAATTTCACTTTATCTTTTTAAAATAATCATATATTTTCAAATGGTTTATTATTAAGATTTATTTTTAAATATTGATTTTAAAAATTATTTCTCTTCAATTTATGAATAATGAACTTTCCCAAAATTACTTTTTTAAATTGCATTAACTTCATCTTTTACTCTAAATATAAAAGAGTGTTCTACAAAACTCTTCTATGAATTCACTTTGGATTTACTCTTTATATTTAATGGACTTATTCCTTGAAAGTTATTTTCCATAAACCAACCTCTTAATTTTCTTATTAAATAGTATTTTTGGGTGATTACATTTTTTGTATCAATATTTTATATTCTTGAGGTATATTTTTAAGATACTATCTGGAAATGTTGTGAAACCCATTTTTCATTATAAGGGTTCTATATGATGTGATTAGTGATTTTTTTTCATGTGGAACACATATATATGAATGGATGATTAATGGGTTACTATATACCCCTCTAATTAAATGGTTATTATTTTACATTTTATGATATAATAATATTACGTGTTGATATGATTATATATAAATTTTTTTACAATATTCTGTGTGGACATGATCATGTATAGCTTTGTTCACAAGATGGTGAACTGAAATGATCACATATATCTTTTTTCACATGATTGTGCATGGAAATGATAACTTATATCTTTGTCCACATGGTTTTTGTGGACATGATATTGTATATCATTTTTCACATGATGGTGCGTGAACATGATCACACATATGTTTTTCACATAATTGTTCATGGACATGATAATGTGTAGATTTTCTCACATTATTGTGAATTTACAAGACTATGTATATATTTTTTCACATGATGGTTCAAGGACATGATCATTATAGTTTTTTTTCAACATTTTGTCTAAAGATGACTGTATTTATATTTATTCATAATGTAATATTTTATTGTACTTATTTCACATTTCTATATCACATGACTATGATTATGATCCATGGTTAATGTTTATTATAAAACATTATTATTCCATTGTATGTGTTTTTTAATTCGTGATTACATGTTCTGCTATCAAAAATCATGTATAACTCTTTTTTTACATGTTCTTTTAATAATACATTTCTCCCCTTCTAATGCTTTATCATATGATTATGATCTATCCCAAGATAGAATTTTGATGAGTTTTTTTACTTAATGATGATTTGATCTCACACATTTCTTATGTTTCCATTCCCCAAGTTAGGAGGTTGAGTATAAAATAGTATAATTCTATAAGTGGTCCTAGTATGGTTTGATTATGGATAAATGTTTATAAGTTTGGTAAAACAATTTCCAATGTAACTTTTATTCAAAGAAATGTAACCATTAATTATTGATATTTTGAGATGATTTATGAGTTTTAATATTTATATTATCATAATGTGGTAAAATAAATATAGGATAATATAAATTTTCATCCAATCTAGTGTCCAAATAATGTTTTTAGCACCGAACCCGGGAGTGCGAGCTTGGGGTGCTTCAGTTGGTATTAAAGAGGGGTTTAGTTAATTTTGAGAATTATTTTATTTATTCTTGGGGATTAGGATTATATATAATTTTTAAAAACATTAAGGATAATTATAAGGTATAAGTCTAAGTATAGGATAATATACTAATGTTTTTTGTATAGTATACGTTGTGTGTTTATCCTTGAAATTACATCCCGGTCTGGTTACTAGAAAGTGCATACAACTATGGTATAGATGCACCTAGGGGTAATCCCCTTAAAAAATTATGGTAGTGTGTAAACTCAATATCACTCTAGTGGATGATGAGTGGGAGTTAGATTTCACACTTGGATATAAAATCCTTAGGGATTTTAATTGGTTAATCACATATCATTACAAACAATTATGAATGATTTATTTCCTTATTACTTTAAGGGATTAGGTTAAGAAGTATGAGAGAACATAACTTTAAGAATCATAGGTTGAACAGATAGAGTTATATGATGAACCATGTGTGACATAGTTGAAATTTACGTATCATAGGTTTAAATGAAAGTGTCATTAGAGAATTCATCTTTGGATTGAGATTTCTTTTTCATATTATTATTTACATTGATTCTATTGGATATAATCATAATAATTTTATAACTGGATGGATCTAAGAGGAATCAAGTTAATAATGGATGTGATGGACAATACAATAATTATTCTAATAACAAAAAAATTCTGATAAAATCTGGTGCTAAAAATATTGTGGTTATTTTCACCCAACTATATTGAGTTATGATTAATAAATCAATTATTTATAAACTATAATGTCTCAGATTTTCTGTGTATTATTTTAAAATATTATATGGAATTATTACGAGACCAGACGTGGAGACGAAACATCTTTTTGAGGCCCACTGAGCCCAGAATGGTGGTTTGAACTTTTTTTAAGTTAAGTGAGTCGGCATATGTGCATGGTTGTGGCAGTTTCCAAATGGATGCTCAGATTAAAAATTTGAGGGAACCGTTGTGTCCAGGATGACGACTTTACCTAATACCGGGTCTAGCCTCGACCAACGCGGGTTGAAGAAATTTTTTTTTGTTAGGACATTTTTAGTAAAATAAAATAAAACAAAATTTACAAAGTTTATTTTATTTTATTTGGAAACATTCCCTGCAGCACATCGACATGGAATCTATTTCAATAATTAATTCCATGTCATAATCACTCTGAAATAACAACGTTGAATCATTAATGCCTTAACGTAATGACAATGACTCAGCATAACAGAACGCTAAATCACGTTCCATTATTTTAACAGGTTAATTGAATGTTGCTTGTTGGAAGAAGGTGGAGATAAACTCTGGAGAATTCTTAGAGATTTGGAGAAAACTCTCAGTGATGAATGATGATGGATCAAAGCTGTGAATCACTGCGCCAAAAAATTTGAAGGATCTCGCCGACGAAGTAAAGGTGACCCCTTCGTCAGCAATCAATACCTTCTTAAGGTAGGGGTTGTTATTTCAATTATCCTTCCCCGTTCGTGGATTAAACGTTGAACATGGACCAACCTACGAATAGGTTGATCTGTGGATCATGAGTTCTTACAAGATGGTTTTTATTGAGATGATTTTGGGGATTAATCCATGATGTTAAAAATCCATGTTTCGAATTCTTATGTTTCATCCTTCTAATGGGAGAAGATCAACACCGTAACAAACAATGATGGAGGTTTGTTCCTCTTTTATGGGTTGGATTTCTTCCCCCCTCTTTTTACCCCATGTTCATCGCGTTCTTCACAGGGTGATGAACAATGGATCATTGCACATATATTTGGAAATGAAATGATCCGAAACTAGAGACCCGACATCGCAGCGACTCTACGGAGGTACGAAAATAATGCTAGATGACGGATTGACTTGGATCGGAAGAGAACATTCTTCAAGTGTTCTTTGCACGGGAGGATCGATGTGTGTTTTTGGGGCCGATCGAAGGCCCAAAAACAACGGAGATGACTTCAGGACATCAGGGAGACCTAGAATCTAGAGTTTTGTGGTGATCGGATCATTGAAACAAAGATAGAAGCATCATGGGAGGTGTGCCGGTGAGAAGCACAATTTCTGGAAAATTCAGAAATACACAACGTGTAATTCCAAAGAATACACTGTGTAGTATCAGTGAAAATAGATAGGGTTTCAGGGGTCAGATAGGTATCACACGACATGTGGCCCCAGTCACATGGTGTGTTGGACTTTCCCCGAAGCTCAGCGTGTATCCAGGGGATACACAGACATGAGGTGGAGTACACGGAAATGTACTCCACCACACGACCAAGCGAGGATAGTAATGTGGGTCACCCTGTGTACTGATTATATAGGTTGGAGTACATGGGTTAAGACCATGTATGAGCACACAACCATCATACATAGAGCAGAACCCAGATACTGTGACACAACATGTGATTCTTTCTACACGTTGTGTTGTTGTATTTCACATGACAAGCATTATGACATGGGCTATTGTACATAGGCAGTACCCAGGGTCAGAGGACACGGTGTGGGACCTATCTATATGCCGTGTAATTTTCAGTACGTGGCTTGATCTTCTTATCCACTGTATCTTGGACATGTTTCATTTGGGTTAGTGCCCCTTCTCCTCGTTCCCCTGAAGGTCAGGTATTATTTCCTACTACAAGAATATGACCCCTTCAGCAGGAATTTCCGAGATAGAGTTAGGTATCTCTCCGAGAGGCTCAGAGTGAGATCCTATATCCATTATTGACCCTAGGTAGGGTCAGGTATCAATGTGTACAATTCCATAGGGTTCCGATCCTCTACATAACAAGTGAATCCAGATGAGTCATGGTATCCTCCAAGGCCCTTGCAATGATCCTCATCTGTGTATCTTGATCTTTTCCCACTCAATAGTGTGTTCTACCATAATTATTTCACTTATATTTCATGACTTTTCTCGATAGACAGTACTTCTCAAATGGACATCATCAGATCTTTTAGACTCATGAAGTGAGTTCTCCCGGATGATTGCTTCATGGAATCTTCAAATTGTATCCTTAGCAGGGGTATTTGGTTGCATGACTTGTCTCTAAACTACAGGTCTGAGTTTTGAGGATATCTGGTTATTTTCTGTTAATCTTGCTATATGTTAAGTAAAAATATTTTTCAGAGCTGACTGCACCTTTCCTTTGTGTATTTCTTTGTGTTTTACAGGGTCTTCTATTGAGTATTTTTATACTCACCCCTGCATGGGCTTCACCCGCACGTGTTGTGTCTTATGTCGATGAGCAGCCTTTTAACAGAGTCCATGGCACACCAGACATGACCGAGATTTCTGATTTATCTACAGGCCAAGGTGTTCCTACGGCTACGAGCATAATTCCTAGTACCTCTTTGTGTTTACAGGTTGGAATTTTTAGTTTTCAGACTCTTTCTTTTGGTGGGCTTGTATTTTAGCCCATTTTACTTTTCAGTACTTTACTTTCTGTCAAACTCTATTTGTTGGGTTTAGTTGTATGCATGCATTTTGTTCCTTAGTAGTTCTTTTTCATTTCATCATTTATGGGCTTAGAGGTGTGTGCGTGTGTAAAAGTACTTAGGAAATGCCTCCAATGTTAGTGGTATGCCTACTCGATGCTAGTCACTAGCCTCTGGCCTATTAGAGGTGGTCTTGGGGAGTTGTGGTGCACTCCCCACTGGGACGGGTCATGAAATAGTGGTATCAGAGGTGGTTAGTTCTAACTTAGGACCAATAGTCTATGATATTGGTTTGGGGAAATAGTGGTCAATGTTTCGAGTTCAGATTTCAGGCCAGAGACTCCAGTGTTGGTGCGGGCGGCCGACGTATCCATACACCAGGACTATGATAACCTTCTTTTCGACTCGGTATATGAAAACACTTGTTGTGGGGAAATAAAAGAATGATATATGCATCATATATGGATGGGTTTTGTTTTCCATGTAGTTATGTTAGTTGTCCAGATATACTCATTGACCATGGTATATATTGTTTCCTTATAGGATGCCTCCGCGATGCATACCCGCTAGGATTCAGTAGCACAATCACGAGGATAACCCCCTTAGTGACGAGGCTTTGATTCAGGGACTAATTCCCCAGGCATTTCCACCAGGTGGTGCACCTGCTATACCAACACCAGTGGAGCTACCTGTGGTACCTACAGTACCGACCGATGAGGGGAGAAGGATGAGCGTGCTCTATGAGTTCCAGAGACAGAGAACCCTCATTTTCCGAGGAGAGCCCGACCCTCAGGCGGTTGAGGACTGGCTTGAGGTGGTGACCAATGTTTTCTGTCTAGTGAGGACACCAACGGACCTGATGGTGGTCCTAGGAGGGAGCCTTCTTTATGGTTTGGCCGGACGATGGTGGAGTCTGACCACACAGACTCATGACGAGGAGACTCATTCATGGATGGAGTTTGAGTGACTCTTTAGGGAGGAGTTCTCACCAGTTATGCTAAGAGAAGTGCATATACAAGAGCTTCTTCAACTCTAGCAGGATAGTTTAATGGTGGATGACTATTTATCAAGGTTCACCATCCTCGACAGGTACTCGATGGATATGGTCAGGGATCATTAATTTAGAGATCGGACCTTTGAGTGAGGTCTTCGGTGAGATTATAAGCTAGTGTTGTGCCTCTATGCATTTCTCCATATGCTGGAGTTCTCAAGCGGGCCTTGGTGATCAAGAGAGTCTTAGAAGAGTAGAGACAGCCGATGGCAGTCAGTAGCAGGAAGACAGGTGCAGAGACCTCAATAGTAGGGAGCCGACATCAGGCACATGGATCAGGATGTGGGAGACTTTATAGGAGGACCCAGGAAAGGGTACTGAAATTCCAGGGATATCAGGCTGGATTTAGTCAGCCTAGGGAGAGGCAGGGTTACTCATTCGATGGTAGAGGACATCTCACTAGAGATTTTCAGACCCTTCGAGTAGCTGACAGGGAAGCAGTGGATGGACCACCGAGGCAGAGACAGAGAATAGAGCTGACGGACCCGCCAGGTGGTAGATCTGGTAGAGGAGCAGGGATAACTGTTGGTAGTGGAAGACACTTCAATCTACTTCCACCACCACCCCTAAGAAGTCTGCACAAGGCTCAGGGAGATGGGGGACAAGGGCGGGGATAACTACATGAAGTCGAGGCACATGACCCTGAGGCTCTAAGGATGATCCGAGGTACAATATGTATCTTGTCTACCTTATTTTTCGTACTTATAGACACAGGTGCTAGTCATTCCTTCTTCACCACATGTCTTGTGTGAAACCATGAGATTCTAATAGAAATATTGACTCGATCCTTATGCTTGGATACACCTATGGGAGGAGACTCGATGATCATGCACCTTTGTAGGCAGTTTGATCTTACCCTTGGAGGTGAGAGTTTTAGTTAGAACCTCTTGGTGGTAGCGTCGAGGTCTTACGATGTCATTCTCGGTATGTATTGGTTATCTTCGGTCCATTCCTAGATTAACTGTTTTAGGGGAAGGGTGCGGTGTGTCCGTAGTTATGGGATGATGTTTTCCTTTATCGGAGAAAAGGAGACCCAGGCATCATAGAATGGTCTCATGCATAGGAGGGTGTAGCTGATCACTCATGAAATGGATTGCCTTACCCTCAGATTATTAGATGTTGTGAGCTTCCAGTTCCCAACAGTGGTGGCAGAGTATGAGGACGTCTTCCCTGAAGATGTTCCAGGACTACCTCCCCGTCGGGAGATCGACTTCTGCATCGACCTACACCCTAGGGTGGCACTGATTTCCTGATCAGCTTATCAGATGGCTCCCACAGAGCTTCATGAGCTGAGGGTGTAGTTGGAGGAATTACAGAGAAAGGGTTTTGTGAGACCCAGCGTTTCACCCTGGTAGGCCCCAATCTTGTTTTCCAAGATGGAAGACGAGAGTTTGAGGTTGTGCGTGGATTACCGGTGCCTGAATCAGGTAACGGTGAAGAACAAGTATCCACTTCCAAGAATTGACGACTTCTTCAATCAGCTGATAGGGGAACAATGGTTCATGAAGGTTGACCTCCGATCAGGTTGTCACAAGTTACGAGTACGGGACAAGGATATACCGAAGACAACTTTTAGATGCTGCTAGAGTCACTATGATTACTTGGTGATGCATTTCGGTATGAAAAATTCTTCCGTAGTGTTCATGGGACTTATGAACCAAATCTTCCAGCTGTACTTAGACTTGTTCATAGTGGTATTCATCGACGACATCCTTATGTACTCGGTGTCAGAGGAGGAGGATGTGAGACACCTGTAGATGGTTCTAGACGTACTCCGAGAGCACTGGCTTTATTGAAAACTTCTGAAGTTCCTGTTATGGATTCAATAATTCCACTTTCTAGGACATGTCATCTCAGCAAATGGTGTAGCTGTAGACCCAACCAAGGTGGGGGAAGTGTTAGCATGGGAGCCAGCTCAGAGTGTAATGGAGGTGTGGAGCTTCTTTGGGTTAGCTGAATATTACTGGAGATTCATCCTTGATTTCTTCCAAATATCAGCATCGATGACAACCTTGACCAAGAAGGGGCAACCCTTCATGTGGACAGAGAAGTTCCAACAGGATTTCGAGCAGTTGAGGCAGAGTTTGACGAGAACCCTGATCTTGAGATTGGTAGTGGAGGGTGTCGAGTACGTAGTTTTCTATGATGCATCGGGGACTGAACTTGGCTGCATATTGATGCAGAGACAAGCAATGATTTCTTATGGTTTGTGCCAGCTTAGGCCACCTGAGAAGAACTATGCAACCCACAATCTCTAGTTGGCAGCAGTGGTATTCGCTTTGAAGATGTGGCGACACTACCTTATGGGTGAGTGGTTCATCGTCTACTCTAACAATAAGAGCCTCAAGTAAATATTCTCACATTAGGATCTGAATATGAGAAAAAGGTATTGGATAGAGTTCCTCCAGGATTATGATTTCATGAACATCTATACTCTTGGGAAGGGGAACAAGGTGGTAGATGTTTTGAGCAGGACTTCAAGCTCACAATTGTTGTGTAAGGCGACAAAGCAGATAGCCACGTTGTAGTTATCCTTCATGGACAGAGAGGATGCATATTATCTATAGTCGATGGTTTTCACCCTTCCACTCTTACAATGGGTGATGGAGGTAAAACTTGGGGATGTCGATTATGAGGATTTAGGTGCTCAGTTATCCACAAGACATGCCCCTGAGAGACATTCGCAAGGTGGGGAGCACATACTTCTCTTTAAGGGACGCAATGTTGTATCAGTGGCGTTGCAGGAGGAGTCCCTGAGAGAGTTTCATACACCCCCCTTGGCAGTAAATCTTGGAGTGGTGAAGATGTACAAAGATATCTGATGACAGTTCTGGTGGTCAGGCATGAAGAAGGCAGTAGCAGAGTTCGTTTCTCGATGCCTTATCTGCCAGTAGGTGAAGGATGAGCCCCAGGTTCCAGTGGGATTGTCTCACCCCTAGAAGTCCCAGAGTGGAAGTGGGATGAAATATTGAGGGACTTCGTGATAGGCTTACTCTAAATGTCCAAAGGACATGATTCCATCTGGGTGATCATTGAACGACTCACCAAGTTGTCCCACATCCTAACTATTAGGGATCAGAGATCCAAAGAGATATTGGGATGCCTCTACGTGCAGGAGATAGTTCGACTTCATGGCATTCCTTCTACAATAGTCTCTAATCAAGATGCCCGCATCACATCCCAGTTGTGGAATAGATTTCATGAGGATTTCGGGACTCAGCTACGCTTGAGCATGACGTTCCATCCCCAGACCAATGGTCGAATAGAGAAGACCATTCAGGTTCTAGAGAATATGTTGTGGGCCTGTATCTTAGACTTTGGTCGTATTTGGGAGGACCACATATCATTGGTGGTGTTTGCGTACAACAACAGCTACCACTACACTATTGGTATGGCACCATTCAAAGCTTTATATGGGAGACCCTTCCATTCATCTCTTTGCTGGATCGACCTCGAAGAGTCATTACTCATGGTTTTAGAGGTGGTACGAGATACCACCAAGAAGGTTCAGATCATCCGGGAGTGGATGAAGACTGCAAAGAGCCGACAAAAGTCTTATTATGATAGGCGATGGAGACCTGTGGATTTTGAGGAGGGAGACCACGTCTTCCTTCGGGTCTCACCTCGATGTGGATTACAGAGATTTGGCCGAGGTGGCAAGCTATCTTAGAGGTTCATCAGACCTTTTCAAATACTATGCAAAGTTAGCGAGGTGGCTTAACACCTAGCTCTATTGCCGCAGTTGCATCAGGTACATGATGTCTTTTACGTCTCATAGTTGAGGAGGTATTTGCATGACCCATCGCAAGTCATCAACTGGGGAGAGTTGTACATTGATGATGGAGTGACCTTTGCTGAGTACCCGGTGGAGATCATGGATTGGAAGGAAAGGATCCTTTATGGGTGATCAATTCCCTTGGTGCACATTTGGTGGCATCACAGGAATCTTAGGGAGAGCACGTGGGAGGGGGTGGCTCAGATCCGTGCTGAGTACCAACATATTTTTGAGTAGTCTTATTTTATATTTTTGGGGATGCAAATCCCCAAGGTGGGGAGAATGTAATGTCTCATATTTTATGTGTATTTTTTTAATTTTATAGGAAATTTTTATGAGACCAGGCATGGAGACGGTGCATCGTTTAGAGGCCCAGTGAGCCCGGAATGGTGGTTTGAATTTTTTTTAAGTTAAGTGAGTTGGCATATGTGTTCGGTTGTGTTAGTTTCTGAATAGATGCCTGGATTAAAAAATTGAGGACACGGTTCCGTCCAAGATTACGAATTCACCTAGGAACGGGTCTAGCCTTGAACGACGCGAGTCGAGGGAAAAAGTTAATTTTCAGACGTTTTTAGTAAAATAAAATAAAATAAAATTCGCAAAGTTCATTTTATTTTATTTGTAAACAACCACTATAGTGCAGCGACGAGGAAGATATTTCAATAATTAATGTTATGCCATAATCACTCTAAAATAGCAAAGATGACTCATTAATTCCACAACCTAACAACAGTGACTCAGTGTAATAGAACTCTGAAACACGTTCCCTCTTTTTAATGGGTTTATCGAACATTGCTCATTGGAAAAAGGTGGAGAGAAACTCTCAAGAATTATTAGAGATTTGTAGAAAACTCTCGGTGAAGAACGATGATAAATCAAAGCTGTGAATCGTTGTGTCAACACTATTGAAGGATCTCGGTGATGAAGGCAACATGAACCCTTCATCATAAATTGACCCCTTCTTGAGGTAGGGGCTATTATTTAATTATCTTTCCCTCTTCCTGGATTAAACATCGAACGCAGACCAAACTAATAATAGGCTAATCTAAGGATCATGCGTTCTAACAGAAGGTTTTTTATTAAGATGATTTGGTGGATTAATCCATGATGTTAAAATTCCATGTTTCAATTCCTTCTATTTAATCATATTAAAGGGATAAGATCAACGCTTTGATGAAGGACGATGGAGGTTTGTTCCTATTTTGTGGTTTTGATTTCTTCCCCCATCTTCTTACCCCATGTTCTTCGCGTTCTTCATGGGGAAATGAACAATAGATCGTTGCACGTCCATTTGGAAATAAAACAATCCGAAACTGGAAACCCGACATCGAAACGACTCTACGAAGGTGCGACAGTAATGACAGAGGATGAATCGGCTCAGATCAGAAGAGACCGTTCTTCGAGTATTCTTCTTGTGGGAGGATCTATGCGTGTTTTTGGGGCCGATCGGAGGGACGAAAACAACGGAGATGGATTTGGGACATCAGGGTGGCTTAGAATCTAGAGTTTTATGGTGATCGAATCATCGAAACGAAGATAAAAGCATCACAGGAGGTCCACCAGTGAGAAGAATCATTTCTTGAAAATTCCAAAATACACAACGTGTAATTCCAAAGAACATGCCATGTATTACTGGTGGCAGTGGCTGGGGTTTCGGGGGTCAGATAGGTATCACACAACATGTGACGCTGGTCACATGGTGTGTTGGAATTTCCCCGATGCTCGGCGTGTATCCAGGGGTTACACAGACACGAGGTGGAGTACACGGCCGTGTACTCCACCACATGGATAGGTGAGGCCAGTAACGCGGGTCACCCTGTGTACCGATTACACGGGTTGTCATACATGGGTTAAGGCCATGTACGGGCACATGAACAGTATACACAGAGTAGACCTCAGATACTTTGACATGATTTGTGATTATTTCTACACGCTGTGTGGTTTCATTTCAGATTACAAGCCTTACGACACATGCCATTGTACACGAGCAATACATGGGGTTAGAGGATATGGCATGTGACCTATCTACACGCTGTGTACTTTTCAGTACATGGATTGATCTTCTCGTCCGTCGTATCTTGGACATGTTTTGTTTTAGTCAGTTCCCCTTATTCTTGTTCCACTGATGGTTAAGTATCTTTTCCTACTACAGGAATATGATCCCTTCACCAGGACTTTCTTAGATAGAGTCAGGTATCTCTCCGAGAGGCTTGGAGTGAGATCCTCTATCCATTCTTGACCCTAGGTAAAGTTAGGTATCAACATGAACATTTCCACAGGGCGCCGATAATCTACCTAGAAGGTGAATTCAGATGAGTTATTGTATCCTCAAAGGCCCTGGAAGTGATCCTAATCTGTGTATCATGATCTCTTACCACTCAGAAGTGTGTTCTCCCGTAATGAGTGCACCTATCTCTTGTGACTTTTTCCTACAGGCAGTACTTATTGGATGAACATCATCAGATCTTTTAGTCTTGTGGATTGAGTTCTCCCAGACAAGTGCTTCATGGAATCTTCAAACTGAATCCCTAGTAGGGGTATGCGGTTGCGTGACTTATCTCTAGACTGTGGGTCTGAGTTTTGAGGATATCTGGATATTTTATATTACTCTTGCTATATGTTTAGTAGAAATATTTTGCAGAGCTGACTATACCTTTCCTTTGTGTATTTATTTTTGGTTTTTAGGGTCCTCTATTGATGTATTGTTATACTCACACCTACACGGGCTTCGCCCGCACATGTAATGTCCTATGGAAACAAGCAGCCTTTTGACAGAGCCTAGGGAGGACGAGGATATGATAGAGATTTATGAGTTCCCTACAGACCAAGGTGTTCCTACGGCTAAGAGAGGCAGTCCCAATACCTATTTCTATTTATAGGTTGGAATTTTTAGTTTTCAAACTCTTTCTTTTGGTGGGGTTGTATTTTGGCCCAGTTTACTTTTCAGTACTTTACTTTCTGTTGTAATCTATTGGTTGGGTTTATTTGTACGCATGCATTCGATTCCTTAGTAGTTCTTCTACATTTCTGCATTTGTGAGATTAGAGATATGTGTGTGTGTACAAGTACTTAGGGAATGCCTCCCATGTTAGTAGTATGCCTACTCAGTGCTAGTCACTAGCCCCTGGCCTATTGGAGGTGGGAATGGGGATTTATGATGTGGGCCCCACTAGGACAAGTCATGACATAATCATAAAAACACACCAAAGAATAGAAGGATTGAGTTTCATAAGAGATTAGGTTATGTATTTGATGATGTAAATAATATTCAATTTCATTCATGTCAATAGTGTAGGAAGATATTCCCAAGGTAAATTGTCAAAGGAACTAGAAGAAAATTTATTTTTGGTAAAAGAGAGAATCAATCAATAAGCTGCTCAGAAAAATGGATATTAGTTGACATGATGGATAAAAATAATGTTCTTCATAAGTATCCACTAGTAGTTTGATGTTTTAGATGTGTGGAATTTGGGAACTATGGAAACTTGCTCACTAATCTAAGGGATTAAGATGAAAATCGACATCGAAAACCTCTTAGACCATTGGAAAAATGAAAATACTATAAAAATACAACTATTAAAGTGGACAGTGATAATTAAGTAATGTTAGGTGTCATCCACTATATATTTACAGATGTCTTATAAGATATATGATTTCACCAACTATTAGCTGTTTAATTATAAATAAAAAATTATGGTAGTATAATTATCATTTATAATTTGTTTAAATCTCATTTAGGGTTTATGGGAATATTTTACATTCAAGTCTTTATAATTATTCATTTAGATGAGTTTTCTATGTTCACATAGAGATTAAATTATTTACCAAGGTAGGTAAGTAACATTTAAAACTAACTTGTGATAATCTATTAGTGCAAGGATGAATATTGACTCTCTTCAAAAACTAATTCTATTATATAAGTCATAAAATCCAATCATGAGGGTTTTTAGATTAAATGATTGGAAAAAACCGAATATTTGGAATGACATATTCCATTGAAAATATATATATTTCTTATGACTATTGATATCATTCTAAAAATTATATCGTGAATTATATCTATCTCTTAGAAACCCTTATAAATTTTATCAAGAACAATCCCAGGTCGACCTGAACCATCACCCATGTTGGCACACCATAAGGGTTGAAGTTAATTTTTGTTCAACATGGTTTGGAAACAAGACCCATGGAATCAGAAATAACCATTTGGGAATGGTTTCACCATTAAAAATATGTCATGAATCATATATGAATTGAATAAACAGACCAATTAAACAATAAACATCAATATATATAAATATAAAAAATATAAAACATGACAATGAACAAAAGCAGATATCATAACATCATTATCTCACAAGCCATGTGTAGGAAAATAATATATGATATCCATAGTCAATGATAAAAATTGGTAATAAGACAAAAAATACTAATACACAACCCCAATCGAATAAAACCCCAAACACATCTCTAAACAATCCAAATTCACGAGACCACATATTTACTATCCTAACCAAACAAGTACTTTGGTAATAAAACGTATCCACTGAAATACATGATTCCATTACCTTTACCTGTTTCCTAAAAAATAAGGCCTATAAATTCTCAAAGGCATATGAAAGGTGTGAGAAAAAAATACCAACAGGATACCCCCATGAATCTATCTAATTATATTACCAATCTAAACCATTAATATGATTTTGAAAAATCATTTTCAAAACCATATTTACTTTTTTAAAACAAGTTCATCTAAAAACCACACTTTAGATATCTCATTTATTTTTCTCAAAAAACAAACCATATTTTTAAATATTAGAAAACAAGTCTCAAATAATGAAATAAATCCACCCTATATAAACATTATAAACACACCAAAACATGTAATAATCATGATAATAATAAAAAACAACAATATATAACCAAATAATTTAAAATTGGTATATGAAAAATATATCACAACCAAAAAAGTCACTAACAACATGCATAAAGAATATAAAAAACAATCACCAAAAATAGTACCAACCATGTGCTCTAAAATAATGAATTATATCTTGTAATTGAATAATCCTAGGTTCAGTTGTCACTAGGTAAGTATAAAAAGTTTGGAACCCTTCTAAGTCTTCCTCAGAAGCCCTCTTGGTATTCCCATAGATGTTATCCCAACATTCCCCTTGGTCTTAAAACATTCACATGGGCTCCCTAGATACCATGGTTAAAATTAATTACATCAGAACACTTGGTCCACATATATAACACTCCATAAGTATTCAACAACAAAGGTTAGGGTTTCATCCACCTAAGTGTCTTACACAGCCAAGGTATTCCATGCCCCACATAATGCCAAACATGTAAACATCAAGAAGTATCAATCATATAATCCATTTTAATGCATTTTAATAAAATTTTCATTCAAATAAATTTCATGAATTTAACACCATACAAGTCAGATTTTAAATCCCTTTTACAAACCAATTTGAAATCCTTAATTATTTTCGATCCATTTTAACAAACACCTAGAGTGAATTAAATACAACTCCCTTTGAAATTACACTTTATACTATAAAATTTCCAACCCAAAAAAAAGAATGGATTAGATATATCCAATTACTAAAATTAAGGGAAATATAAAAAACAATGAAAAAATCAAGATTCAATGTAAATATATGAAAAACACCCTTAAATAGAGAAACATTCTAGAAAGAGAACCGAAACTTATCTCCTTTATTGAAAACTACTTGAATCAAGAAATAGAGGTCCTAACAAACCTAAAACAAAAATTTATAATCATAACCCCAGTTAAAAACTGTACATTTTTATAAAATAGAAGATACATATTCATAATCTATGTTAATGAAAGAATAGGGTAAGTTAATGGTAAAAGAAGAAAAAACAATGAATAAAATAATATTACCTCAAGGTAAACCACTAAGGATCCAAGAAGATTCCAAAAAAATAGTGGGGGGTAAACTAAAAGGAATGGGGATAAAAATGAGGCCAAGGGAAGATAAATCTAAAAGGTGAGAAAATGGTGAAACCCCGTTTTTTAATGACTTGGACAAAACACAAGGTTTTACCACACTATCTGAAAAACAATGAACCAACCACATGGGAGACATTTTATGTCAAAAAAAATACACATGGATTCAAGATAATTTCACACGGTTTGAAAATAAATTCTCAAAATTTATGAAATATCGCTATTCTCAAAACACTACCCTCACACAATGATCCAAATGGTTAAAAAAACGTGCACTAAAAGTGTTATAGGGCCTGTTTCCTTAAAAAACCATGGTACTTTCCTTACAACTCTCAGAAAATCTAAACAATAAATAGATAAAAAATAATACTCAAAATAAAACCTAAAATTGACTCAAAATGTGTCACATAGTTTCAAAAGTTGTTGATAATTAAAATTTTTGAAGGAACAATTTATTTAAGGGGGAGAATGTACTGCCTTGATATTTTGGAATATATTTTTCTTTATATTAATACTATGTTTGATATATTATTCGACACAAAAACTATCCATATTTAATTTATTATTATGAAAATATAAGAATAATAATACCTTAATTAAATAAAAAATATTAAAATCAAATAAAAAATTCATAAGATATGATTAAGAACACTTAATGTTTTAAAAAGGTGGTTTTCAATAATTTTTTATATATATTGAATTTTCATTAAAAAGATAAATTTAAAAAATCAATAATTTAAATTTTAAAAAATTTACTTCATTTTTGATTAAAACTCATCAAAATTATCATGGACACATTTTTTTGATATTTTTTTAAATAATTAATTTTTATGTAAATAGTTAAAAATATAGTTTTTACAAAAAATATTAATTTTGTGACTTTATATTTATGCTAGAAATGCATTAAATTTTTTGAGACATTTTTATTTATTAAATATTTATTTAATGACTGAAATTATTTATTTTAAAAATATTATTTTAAAATTTGAGAACTTATTTTTAATTTTTAAAATTTAAGAAACATTTCATTCCATTTTAAAAATAGTTTTTGGACTTTCTTTTTAATTAAACATATTTATGGTAAAATTTTATTTTTCTCAATTTTAAAGATAAAAAACTTTTATTTTTTTTATAATAAACCAATTTATGTCATTTAATTTAATAAAACTGATATTTTTAACCTATGAAGAAATTTTATACTTAAAAACATACTTTTTCTAAAAACTGTTTTTATGCGTTATGTGCGTTTGTTCTTAAATTAAATTTTCTAAACATTATAAATCTTAATTTATATATTTATTTTAAAATATTAAATCATCATGTAGAAGTTATATAATAATTTCATTTTTAATTTGGTCATTCAAATTAATTACCAAGGTTATAAATTCATGAATGTGGTAAATTAATATTCGGGTATAAGTTAACAAAGTAAAAATATAAGCCTTAAATCACTCAAATTTTTCACCAAAATGTGTTTTTGAGAAGATAATAGGCCGAATAACTATCCAAAATTCATATTTTCAACATTTTAAATCTTTTACCATTGAATAGTAACATTCTATTATTGAATAGTAATGGGTATTCCGAAAATTACTATTCCCTTCGCTTATAAAAGGGGAACACTTACACCCATTCATGACATAAATATCCCTTATAAATTTTGCCTATAATTATGTAATTTTTACTCTCATTTAATCATTTCTCAATTTAATAATTCCCAAGTATGAATTATATAGAAAAGTATTCCATTTCTAAGGATACTTTGAAGAGAAATATCAAGTTATCTACATAAGTATTTCTTATCTCTTAGTGTTTTCTTATTAATATTAATCTTATAAAAATATTCTATGCAACCTAATATAATGGAAAGGGTATTATTTATATACTAGGATATTATTTTATTAATTTTTAAATCATTATTCAAACCATTCCATCCTTTAATAAAAAAAACAACATTGATTGTCCATACATGCGAACTACCGCCACCACGTAGCGAAGAAATCCATTTTTATCTCCACCTTTCTTGGTAGGTGAAAAGGATACATATGATAAATGAATATATTTGATATTTAAAAATTATAATTTAAAAATTATAATTTATCATGAACCTTAATTCCATCCCATTCTTTGATAAATTAAATCATTAATCATGCGTATGGGATGACTACCACCTCCATAGACTATGAATTCTATTTTTCATCACCACACTATATGGATGGTTTTTAGAATGAGTTTAATTAAGTTAAACATTATCTATTAAAATTTTAATCTGATGTAAATTTTATATTACCATTATATAAAAACATATCCCTACCTGAAAAATCAGTATAACAGGATCTTGTTTGGGTCAAGTTTTACCACATTCATGAATGATGATATAATGTTTAAACCATGAATAATTAAGGAATTTAATATAATGGTAGTATCATTTTAATAAAAATATATTTAATATTTTTTAATGATCATATAAAGGTGTTATTAATATTAAATATATTTAACACTATATCACCTTTTAATCTTTACACACACCGAAAATAGTTCATAATTTTATTTTTCTCGAAACATATCCACGTCTTTCACCTACTAAAATAAAAGAAAAGTAATAATTTTAAAAAAATATTATTCTATGTTGGATAGGTTATGAATGATAAAATTTTGAATAAGAACTAATAATAATACAACTATTATGAAACTAGTTCAAAATAATCAAGATTAATCACACCTGATATAGAAAATAGATAATAACTAACAGGTATACTTGTAGAGAATAGTCATAAATGAAATATATAAAACATTATAGATATGAATAAGGGTTTTAAATAAGTTATTAAGATAGTTATTTTTATTATACATGAGCTTAAATCATGTTTGAGTAAGCGGGAATACAAGGAAAAGGGTTTTTTTCTCAAATTTAATTTCTTAAGGCATATTTCACATTGTGCTGCATGATATATTTGATATGGTGTAATTATTATATAATGTTTGTATTTTAAAATATTTATGAACTTCATAGGGGTTTAATATCCATATCATGTTCTTTCTTTAAGTGGAATTCAATTCAAAATATAACGAAGTTCAATGGGTTTTTCTTGACTCAACTCCCTTCTTTGTGTTACAATGACTCTTCATGTAACTCTTTATTCCATGATTGGTTTTTTCCACCGTAAGATTTTATTTCATGGTAATTTATATTTATATATAGAATTTTTTTTTTCAATTCATCATTATTTATTAATTTTATCCCCATAAAAATTATATCATTATTGATAATAATTCTCATCCATTTTAACAATGGGTTCCACTCCTTGTTCATATTTTCATTTCCTTCAAGTGTTTTACTTTATAATTAGAAAACTAATTATGTGTTATCTCATGTTATATTCACATTTACCTTCCTCTATTTAAAAAACTAATATTTATTACCCTTTTATGATGTGGGTTTTCAATAAAGTTATTTAGAAAAATAAAAAATGTTTTCTATCCTTTCCAAATCAAGTGTTTTATCTTCCACCCCACATGTTCTTTGATAACACTTATTTCATTTCAAGGATCGATTATTGAAGTATATTTTTCAAAGTTAAGTGTTTTATAAATATTTCAATTTACCTTTTTTAATCCTTTATATATATTTTTAAGGATTCATTTTTGAATATTTTTTTGAAAGTAAATGATTTAAAAATACTTTCTCGTTACATTTTTAAAATATTTATGTCTTTTACAAGGCTTAATTATCAAAATTTATTTCAAAATATTTATTTTTAAAAATTACTTATTTTAAATTTCTCAATGTGAACATTACAAAAATGAGTTTTTTATAGTGATTGTTAATTTATGTTTTACACAGAAGATAAATTAAATTTCTACAAAATATTTTATGATTTCACTATTATTTTACTAATTACCTCTAAAGGAATTATTCCTTGGATGTTATTTTTGATGAACCAACCTTATAATTTTATTATAAAATAATATTTTTGGGTGATTGAATTTTTGGTATTAAATTTTTACCTTCTTGTTGTAAATTTTTGTGATACCATCTTGAAATTAAATCAACCATAATTTTCATTCCATTTTTTATTTATGATGCGATTAATGATTTTTTTTTTCAGGTGACACACATATGTATGGATGACTAATGGATGGATTCATATATAGTCCTCTAATACATTGGTTATGATTTTATATCTCATGAGATAAAAATATTTTGTTTGGGAATTATCGCAAATAGATTTGTTCACATGATTATCCATGGAAATGGTCACATATATCTTTATTCACCTGATGATGCACAAATATGATTGTTTGTATCTTTTTTCAAATTATTGATCATGTAAATTAATTAATATAGTTTTTTTCACATTATTGGTCATAAATATGATGGTATATAGTGTTTTTAACATGTTGGTGTGTGCAAATTAGCACATATAGATTTGTTCATATTACTATGTATGAACATGATCTCATATAACATTTTCACATGATTGTGTGTCAAAATGATCGCATATAAATTTCTTCACAATATGGTTCATAGACATTATTTCATATTTATTTTTTCACAATATTATTTGTGTACATGATGACATATTTATTTGTTCACAATTTCATAGTTTTCTACACTTATTCCACATTTCAATGTTGTATGCCTATAATTATACTCCATGTTTTATGTTTAATATCGCACACTCTTATAAAATGGTATATTTTGGTTCATTTTATATTTCATGTAATTTTATCATAAATTACAGAGATTTTTTTATCTCATTTCCTTTAAATTAGATATTTTACCCTATTCATGTTTTATCATATACTTATGATTTAACCCTTGATGACATGTTAATGAATCTTTCCCTTCCTAAGAATTTGAGCTCACCCCTTTCTTATTTTTATATTCCCCAGTTTATGAATATGAGTATAACCTATGATAATTATATAAGATATTATAGTATGGTTTAATTATGGAAAAAGTTTCACAAGTTTTATAAAAAAAATTTCCTTTGTAACTGGCCATCGAAGATACTAAATCCTATGTCGTTGTGATTGTGAGATTATTTATGAGTTTTAAATATTATCTTATAGTAATTTAATATAATTAAAATTGGTTTATCTCACTTTATATATAATCTAGTGTTTAAAGAAAGGTTTTTCCCACTAAACCTAAGAGTATGGGTTGCGGGGGGGGGGGGGGGGGGGTAAATCCAAACCACATATGTAAATCGATGTAAGAAGTGGTGGATGACATTAATGGATTTATATAAGGATATAAATCAATGCAAGGATATACAAAAACCTATGGGGATGAGTGTAAGATTAATCCATAGATGATGTAGGAGTGGAATTCATGTACATGCGAACCACATGTGGGTATACTAAAGATGAAATATAATAATTTTATAATAATAGATATTCTGAAGAAATGAAACTAGATAATTCAAGATCTATTATTTAGTGTTTAAAAATTTTAAATTAGGTTTTGATTAAAGATATTTGAATAATTTATTACCATCTCACATTGTAGAATATAATCTAATATGAGAATAACTTCACGAATGAGAATTTGAATGAAATTTGATCTATTTTAAATAATAATGAAGATATGATTGTGATGATTCATTTTTTATCCCTAGTTCCATAATCAAATACAAATAATATTGTTATTTAAGGTGAGTTTTTTGAATAAATGAGTTATCATGAGGGTGAGATATCTAGTTTTGTTGTTTTTCAAGTGCTTCCATCACATTATAAGCAGGTTAAAGAAGCTAAGGATTGAGGGTAAACCAGTGATGTAAAAAAGGAAACTACTATTGGGTATTTTTGGGATATAAAAATATTTTTTAGTGTTTTCAAATTCATATATTAGCTACTGGTTTTCTAAGAGATTGTTTATGTTAATCAGACTATAAAAAATAAAAAAATAATTTGTGGAATTTTAATGAGTTTATGAGTGTGACTAATCCATGTGATAGTTCTTGGTGAGAGATAAATAAATGATCATGGAGTTAAAAATGAGCTTATAATCATTGTTTTTTCTATTGAGAGGCTTGATATATTAAATATTACCATTTATAGTATATTTAAAATCCTAGAAAAATTAATTTAGCCACATGTATAGAAACGTGCATCAAAGTTATTGAATATTCATATTGAACAATGTTGGGAGAAAAAAAATCAAAAAAATTTAATACTTTTTAGTGAAAGAATATCTTAGATGTAGAAGGAGAAATGGGAGAGTTTAAAGCCTAAGTGGTGCATAATCTAAAAAATTAATTAACCATGATTCCAAATATTATTATATGATAAGAAGAATTGATGACCCCTAAAGGGTTTTAAATAATTGAGAATGAGCAGTATAAAGATTAACCACAAATAAAAATTTGTATAATTTTTTTCTTGAATATGTGAGTATGAGATTTTGTGTTTTTTTATTTTCTTTTTGAAATAGTAATATCTTTCATTGGTTATTTACTCAAACTATATATTGAAATAGAATTTCTCGATAATTGGTGTCTTTTAACTAACCATCAAGAGATAGTAGAACACATGATAGATAGTGTAATTTCTGGGAAAAAATGGTCAAAGTATGATACTTGAACCAACCACTTATAATTGATAAAAATATTTTATTGTAAAATATATATACTAGGATAGAAACCCAATTTATTTAAGATTATGATCTCACATTGGGAAAAAACATTGTAAAACTTTTATATTCCCTTATCTTCATTAGTTTCTATATATATCATCAAAGAGTGAATGTAATTATTCAAGTAAGGGAATCATATATTAAAATGTTTTAGGGGTTAATTTCTTGTGTAAAATGAAATTTTATAAATAAGTCTACATTGATTCACCCCTATTAGTGTATAAATTTGATCAACTAACACCTATAACTGGTATCAAAGATGAATGTTACTACTGTTTTATACCCATTCTATTCAAATATATAGATAATATAAATTAATTTAATAGAAAAAGAGTTCTTATATTTTATGGGAATGATTTTCATTGTTATAAAAATATAATGATTCTAAACCTATTGAATTTTATTATTAATGTTCTTGATGTGGATACTATTGTATTTACACCCAATCAAAGAGGTAATCATATGAATTTTGGTGATAAAATAAATTTTGAACTTTCTGGTATGGCTAGAAAATTTATTCTTATATTCCCTTATAAAAAAGTGTTTACAAAAGTGATTGGACTATGAATTTCTAGAAAATCATGAGACAAATTTGAATGAATTGATAAATAAAATGTAAAATTCAAAGTGGAAATTCTATAGATTTGGGGAGAAGATTTGAAGATATAAATATAACCGAGGAAGAACCCATTTAAGACTACTTACCTATATTCAATGTTATTATGAACAACATTAGAGGATTTAGTGAAAAATTATATGATGGTGTTATTATGAAGAAACTCATGAGGAACTTCCCTAACAGATATAATCAAAAAATTTATAATATTTAAGACTTTCAGGATCTATAACTTTATAATGTATAAAATATCATCATTTCTTATAAAATGATAAAATCACATGCATTTAAAAATAAAGTGATAGAATAGATGGATTTTGAAATAATGAGAAAGATAATTTTGAATGAATAATAACTAGAAAAATATAGTGATTCTGATAATGATGAAGATGATTTAGAGAATTATAATAAGAGAATCATATCTCTTATCTATATAAGTTATAGGAAAGTGTAGGGTAAATATTAGGGGATACTACCCTTGAAATGAATCAAATGTGTAGGAATTGTAAACTTATAGTTAACTATAAATATAATATGAGTTATAAGTTTTAATATTATGATCAAGATAAAAAACCTAAAAAACAAGAAATGAAAAAGAGATAAAAAATAGTGAACAAGTCTGATGATAACAAGAAGAGATTCCCAACAAGGAAGTGGGAAATTTATTGAAAAAAGAAAATGATGATGATTCCTCATCTAGTATCTAATCAAAGAATTATGTTCCTAATAAAATCACCAACTTTATAAAATATATGGAGAAGTATAGAAGTTCCTTAATTAGTGGCGAGGATGGAGGTAGATAAACTTACAAAGAGAATATAATCAAATCTAAATTAGAATCATGTCACGAATAATACAAAAATACCAAGAAGAATATAAAAGTTTTAAATAAAATTGATGGGAATAAATATTAAAAAAATGATAAAACTATTAAAAGAGAGACAAAACTCAATGAATAACTCAATAAATTCATGTTGAAGGCTATTAATTATGAAAACATCAACAATAATATTAAATAATAACGTATTTTTAAATAATGAAAAATAATAAAGTTTGAATATAATCTTAATGAAACTAAATTATAGTTGAAAATTGTGAAATAGTTCTTTAAAAAATTTATTGAATTAAAATATGGATCATCTATAATAGTTGAGATTTATATCACATCAAATTAGTTTAAAATTATAATTTATTTAAAAAAAAGACTAATATGGATTGATTAATAGATATGGTCATAAATCAAGATAAAGGAAATTTTTTGACTTAAAATATAATGATAAAAAATATTATACATCTAAATAATAGATTATAATATAAGCAAAATCATATTCCTTGAAGAATAAGTTAGACCTTGGAATATATGGAAAACCAAGGTAAGAATATGAAATGTATTTTTATAGAGAAAAAAATAAATTTTAAGTGTTACATTTGTTGTTAATGATGTGTAAATATGTATTTAGTGAGTTGAATATAAAGTGGTGATGCTTAGAGAAATGTTATGAACCCATTTAATAGCATTGAATGTCATGATTGGGAAATTCTTCCTATAATTGTGATGATTTTTAACCAATATTAAAGCGTAAGGATTTGTGTCTATGATGTCACATCGTTTACAATAAGATGAATAAGGATACGTACTAACCTATTATTTCTGGAAGAAATTGGGGGCAATAATTCCATGAAAAAATATTAATGTTTTTTTTCTTGATGATTATTGAAAAAACTAAAGAATTATGTAAAAGATAGAAAATATTTTTTTCCATGAATTTTGAGTGGGTTTCCATTTGTTTTTAGAATTATTATATGTTATAATTTCATAATTAGATATTTCTATGTGTTGGAAAAAAGTGTCCAACTAAAGTCACCCAGGAGGACGAGCACAACCACATTTGGGATCTAGGATCTACCATGTGGAAGCTATCCCATGCATGGGTAGCTATGAAAATAGATAATAGTTCATGTAATCAGAAAGAATGATATGGGTTACCATAACACCCATAAAGAAAATTTTAGTGTGCTTTTGGAATGTGAAGGGTTCCCAGGGGACTACTCAAGGGTGTGACACCATCTTTGTGGGTTTTGTGTGCAAGGTGTTCTAGGTTCTGAACCCCAATTCCGGATTGAGAAATCTATAACATGGATCTATTTTTAAAGAAACACTCAACTGAATCATGGTGAAATGTGGGGTAGTGGAATGTCGTTTAATTTTCACCTGTATATAAAATTTATGGAAATATCATCACTGTTCGATCTGAAGTGATCCAATAACCATCAAGCCTTCATGTTGTCATCTTCCTCCTAATATTATTGTGGGTTTTTGAATGTGATATCTTTAGGAACCAACGACCATCAAATGAGTTGTTGACCACCATGAACATTATGACAATACATGGCTTAATTTTCAATATGAAAAATATGTGTTGAAATTATTTCAATAACCATTGTGCATAAATGTAATATTTTAAAGGTTGATATTAAATCAAATGAAAAAAAGTTACATAAGGAAATTTTCATTCATGTATGAGTTTTATATTTTGAAATATTATGAGGAGCATGCGATAATAGAATGAACATGATTCCAGTGTTATAGAAGAAGAAAGTATGATGAGGATTCCATGATTTTATATGTAATATTATTTAATAAATAGTGAAATATTTGAGTTAATTAAAATATTATTGAAACAATATATTTTTTGGGATCTTTAAATCATCATTGATGTGGCATGAAACTCAGAATTGTGGTGGTGGAACTCACCTAAAATAGGATAATCACTGAGTTTGAGATAGATACTACCACTTGAGAGAGGCTATTGTTTTCTATAAAAATAGAGAAATATGAAACCTTATATCATAAAGAAGTGATCCAATGAAACACTCATTAATTTTATGGAGAGATATTTACTATTAAATCTTGAATTATGATCCTCACACTCAAGTGTATCTAAAATAATAAGAACTTACATATAAGTTTTTCTATCTGAAGGAATCTATGTTTTTGTAAATCATTATAGGTTTTCATGAAGGTATTATGTGAAGAAGAATGATGTAATTATTTCTTGGATGAAACTTGAGACATATACCATTAGGTTTTTCATGATGCTGAACTTTCAAAATATACTCAAGCATCTATTTTTGTTTTCGTGGAGGGGAGTGAAATAAACAGAAAGAAAATTGTGCATGCATACATGGATATGTTAATACATTAGAACTTGAGACATCTAATCCATTTAAAGCAAAAAATTTGCATAAAACATATAAGGAATCTAAAATAAATGTAAATGATAAATAAAAAATAATAATAATGAAAGATAACATTTCATGTGCAAGGGTTTGGTGCATTTGAGATGAGAAATCAAGAATAAATTGGATTAAGTTATGCAAGTCTATTTTTGTATAAAATGATAAGGAATAATATCATGTGTATGACTTGCACACATTTAAGTGAGACTAAAAATTCATCATAATAATGAATAATTGGACAAGAAGTGTTATACCGAGGAAAATGGTCATACAGAGGTGATCATATATAGTTGAGAAATACCACCAAATATGATTCATCAAGTTAAAAGGAAGTTAAAATGTATATTATTTAGTTAAATAAAACATTCCCATGGAGGAAAAATATCATCCAGAAGGTTGAATATATTTATAGTAGTGGATCAACCCTCAAGAAGGAAGGAATTCTTCTAGTTGGTACCAGGAGTGAAGTGTATCTACTTGTTGGTGCTAAATGTGGAGATATGTATTTTAGTGTATGATTAAAGTAGTGAAGAATTATTTCATTTGGAATTGGATTTAGTATAATCAATTTTTTGATAGTGAAGAATTTGTTTCCATGGGGAATAAGCAGTTATTATAAGGAGTATACTTTTTACCAAAACTTTTAAATATTGTGTGATACTCTATCTATTATTACAACTACATATAAGGTGATATTTATAGATAATATTGAGTGGATTGAGAACCTTAACATGTTCAGTTGGTTTAATTAGAGATAAAATTAACTTGTAAAAATAATCTACTAATTCAACCCCCCTCTAAATGGTTAATTTGGACTGGGGATCTACAAGTGGAAAACTATGGGGTTACCTCTAATGATCCAACAAGTATTATGAGAGACTGATAATTTTAAATATATCAACAACTATATTGTTTCAAATTCTGATGGGAATAATTATATGGTTTGGAAGAATATAATGATACCCTATCTCTTATCACTCAACCTAGAAGTGAGTGATGTTGTAATAATGGGTTTTCCACTCATTTATGATGACACTTCCATGACACAAAATGATAAGATAAATATAGAGTGATAAATAACTGCTTAAAAATCCAACTTGATGGATCTATAAAGGAACGTATAAATAAAGGTCATGAGTCTCTAGACTTCTAAATAGTTTCGAGACAAACTTATAAGTAGTTATAAAGGCAATTTCAAAGTCAAATATTCCAAACTACAACTTTAATGGAGTTAGTTTGGGGAAATCAAAATAAATGATGAATAAAATATTGATGACTACTTCACTAGATTTAATGAGATAGTCAAAAAAATTCAAGGATTTTGTGAAAATATGGATTACTCTATCATTACCATTAAATTAATAATAAATTTTCTAGATCTTTTTGATTTAAATATCTCAACCCTTGAAGAAATAGATGATTTTTATATTATTGAACAAAAAAAATTCTCATAACTTATGAGATGAAAAATACTGCATCTTTTAAGAAGAAAGAAAATTTTGGAATGGATATTGAAGCCATTGGGGAATGAAACATTATTATAGAATAAGTCAAAAAATATGGAAACTTGTATGATAAGAATGATGAAAAATTTAATTAAATTGTTTCTATTATATCAAAAGGATTAAAAAAGGAAAGTGTAAGAAAAAATGTAAGAATCCACTAAAATTATTAAACTATGTGACTCAGGTCATTTTTCTAATAAATGTAAATTAAATAATCTTAAATAATTAGAATTATAATCCGATCAGATGATGAGAGACTTCAAAAAAATAAATGGGAATAAAAATGAAGAAGCACCTCAACAATAAGAGGATAAATATTAAGAGAAATAATAATAAATATTTATCATCAATTCATTATCTGGATAATGAATTTTGTTTCCTTACTCATGAAAATAAAGGAATTGATTTATTAAGTAGTAGTGATGATAAATAACAAAGGATATAACTTGAGTGGGAGTTGAAATAAAAATTAGAATTTTTCATGAAACAAATACAATTCCTAAAGAAATAAAATAATAAACTTGAGAAATAAAATAAAATATTAGTTTATTATAAGGAATAGATATGTAATATGGAAATGGAATATGTCGATGAGATCAAGAAGCACAATATTAGAGAAGTTTAACATGAAAGTATTATCACTAATATCATAAAGGAACAATATAAAAAGGAAGAATAACTTCTAAAGAAAAAAATCCATATGTATCATAGTAAAACATTAGTTGAATAAATCTAGATAATACTTTAATAAATTAGTAAAATATATTGGTGAATATTCTCATTTTAGTGAGATCAAGGGCTCTAAAAACCAGGTAAAAATTAGTAATTTTCAAGATAAATATATTATAACTAACAATGAAGGTCACAAACAAAACCCTGTATAGTGTTGGTCCAATAAAAGTGATAAGAAATATTATACATCATGGGAATGGATAAATATTCCAAGGATACCACAAACCCCCAAATAAAATTAAGGCTCATTTTTCATCATTAAAAAACACAAATATGAATTCATCTAGAACCAATATGGGAAACTAATGTTTTAATGTTTTTGTTGGTGTTATGGTAAGAATAACCACAAATACTATTTTTTTTGGTTTAATATGTATTTACTAATAAAGAGGAAATAATCAAGGGGGACTTTCTATGATTATATGAGGAAATAATATCATATAAATTTTTTTGAGTAGATCTATACCACAACTATATAAGAAAAAAAAAATTCATGAAGAGGCTTCTAGAAGGTTCACTTTGAAAGGGAACAAGGTTGAGGTTTTCCTGACAAGGTTAGATGGAGAAGTTTCCTATGTTTTGAAAGGGAACAAATTTCAAATGAAAACTAGTAAAAAGTGATGTAATGATTTTAAGGAGACTGATAATGTCATGGAAAAGTGCCTAGTTGATTTTTCAAAACAATTGATATTCGATAAATAATCAGGGGAGTTTGAAAATTTGTTGAGGCTAAAGGAGATAAAATAGATTCAAAAAGTGAGTTGAGAGTTAATGAGAGGTTATCCACAATTGGACACTTAAATAACTAGAATACCAAGATAGTAAAATGTATTCCAAACAAAGAATAAACATAATTAGAGAAAAAAATACAATCAATTAGATGATACTCAAAATAATAAGAAGAGTCCAAATAAATATTCCCATATTGAGATTGGTAGAAAATAGTGGCCTAGATTGATAGAAAGCTCTTAGTATAAATTTTATTTCAGAAAAACCAAGAGATTTATCCTTATTCTCTTATATATATTATTTTTACTATCATATAGAAAATTTAAGTAGATGGATTCATCTTTTAATGGGGATCATTTATGAGTTAAAGCTGATAAATATTCACTACATAGTGAAATTGTAACTTTTTAAAAAAATTATAATATTAGAATATGTGGCATGACAGTCACCCCATTATCCCTGTTATGATTGAATTTATAATAATTATCGATGGGCAGTTTTTGTTAAAAAAGGAAGGGCGAGAACTATTATTTTAACCTAAACTTTCTAGTGTTTTTGCTTAAGTGTGTGAATGATTTATTATTTTGTTGAATAATATGATTACTTGTAACCTGTAAAATGATAATTGATTTTTTTAGAATGATTCCACATGCATGGTAATTAATGGAAAATATATACATCCTTTATTATGTCTCTCTTGTTTTTTACCCAGGTTTTCCCATATAGACATGGAGTATACCAACTAAAGGTTCTTTTCAAAGAGAACCATGTTACATCATCTATTTCTCTAAAAGGGGAAGATAATCCTAAATTCTATTGTAATGAAACTAAAGAGATCTGATGAACCATAATTATCCTTTTAATTTGATTATAAATAAATAGAGAAAAGACTTGAGAAAAAATATTGTCCTTCATATTATGAAGTGATATTGAAAAAAAGGGGAAAATTGTTGAGTCTAAGTGTTTCATTTTATTCAATGATGTGTCAATTTGTATTTGGTGAGTTTAATATGAAGTAGAGATTCTTGGAAAATTGTTATGGAATCATTTCATGTCCTTGTATTTCATACTTGATAAATTTTCCTTGTAATTGTGATGATTGTTGAACCTATCTTAAATATCAAGGAATTTTTTCAACAATGAAACATTTTTTACAAAAATTTTAATACAGATTTGAAATAATTATTGATTCATGATGGAATTTATTATATTAATTCAATGAAAAAAATATTAATGTTTTTTCATGATTAATATTGAATGTGAATAATTTTTTAAACCATGGAAAATATTATTTTCCATGATGTTTGAGTTGGTTGTAATTTTTTTAAAATTGTTATATAGTGTAATTTTATATTTATATTTTATCTATGTGTTAGAAAAAAATGTCTAACCAAAGCCACCCAGGAGGGCCAACTCAACCCCATATCAGAGCTAAGCTCTACCATGTGGGTGCCAGATCTTGTATGGGCATCCGTGGTGGTATATGATAATGAATGTAATGGGAAGGAAAGATATGTCTGAGAATAAAACCCATAAAAAGTGTGTATGGGTGAACATAGAATACATATAAATCTTAGGGGACCATGAAAGGGTGTGGTGAGGCTCGTGTGGGAAGTGTGCGCAAGGTGTTGCTAGTGCCAAACCCCAAAGCCAACTCGAGAAGTTTGCAACACTGATTGATTTATAAATAAGAACTCAATAATGTGTGGATAAATTTGGGATAGTAGAATGTGGGTTACTATTCACCCATTTTTAAAACATATAAACACATCATCACCACCCGACCTGAAGTGATCCGACAAACATCAAGCCTCCACACCATCTTTTTCCACCTCAAATTATCAAGGGTTAATGCACGTGATATCTTTAGGTATCATAGATCATAAAACATTCCATGGACCACTACGAACATCCCAATCCATCATGGATGAATTTTTGAGATGAAAAATATGTGATGAGATACTTGAAATCTCAATTGTTCATGCCTGGAATATTTTGAAGGATGATCTTTAGACAAATGAAAAACAAATTTGTAGAAGGAAGTTTTCATGCATGGGTGAGTTTTTGATTTCGAAATATTATGAAGAGAATATGATACTAAATTTCACATGATTATAGTATCATGGAAGAAGCCATTATCACAACTGATATATGGTATTTAGTGTAATATTATTTGAGATAAGATGAATGTTTTAGGTGATTTAAAATATTCTTGAAAAGACATATTTTGTGGGATATTTAAATCATACTTGATATAGTATGAAACTATGAACTGAGGTGGTAGAACTCATCTATAAAAGGAGAATAACTAAGGTAGATAGAGCTAATTCTTCTTGAGAGAGGATATTATTTTCTTAAGAAATATAGCACCATGAAACCTTATTTTATAAAAAAGAGAATATGTGAAGAAATATTTTCTTTGGTAAATAGATATATCCCACAACCTCTTGAATTATGACCATTGAAATCAAGAGTGTAATGTCCCAAACCCAGATTCAACCAAACAGTTCTACGAACCTTGGTTGGCCATATGACCTCAAGAACATCTCCCCAAATGCCAGAGGACACAGACTAGTAGTGAGGAACTAGGTTTGATGGTGGGGAGACTATGACCACCTTATAAGAGTTTAGTACAATGGAAACAATAACAATTAAATATCAGAAGAAGTAATACCATAAAACAAAAGTAAAAAATGGAGGATTGATAATATAAATAATCTAGATGTCATATCATAAAAAATATGATTATACGTGTTATATGTTATATAAAAGAGCCAAAATATGTCAGAAGATAGTCATACACAATAGAAGTACCAAAAGTACAAAAAGACCAAAAAGACCAAAAAGAATCTCAAAAGCACATCACAAGCCTCAGCTTGGACCCATTCTCTTTTGCTCCTATGGAACATATCAAGAACCTATAGGAGGTAACATTCCCTCATTGAAACCTACAATCATATAATATTTTTTGGTCCAAAACATGACTCAAATAAGGCGTGAGACTAAATCCTAATAGGCATCCACCCAAGGTATGTGCCAATATTTATATGATTATATATAACAGGTAGTGTCCAATAATGAAAGCTATAAGATATGAAGTACTCAAAAGTAAAAAACCTATAAGGATTAGTTTCCATTTAAATTACATTTCATTATTCATTTAATAATTAAATTCCATTGATTTGATAAGTTTCAAGATCAGGATCAATCCCAACATCCCCTGTATAACGGTAAGTACACAAAATGCCTCAGAATCACATATAATCAAGAAAAAGTGAAGACCGAATCCAATCTTATGATTTGTATTTCTAGACACATAATAAAACATTCCAATTGAATATTCAGTTTATAACCTGAGCCCATCCTTAACATTCCTATGTTTGAATTCAAGTATCACTCCAGGTGAAATTTCCACCAACACCCTATAAGCCCATCCCGATTAACCTCTCAAGAAACCAGTATCACTTTAGGTGTGGTATAATTCCATTTCCACTGAGCCCATCCCTATAAGTCCTATAGAGAATCCCCAAGTATCACTCATGACTTATATTCAAGGCCTCCTAAGCTTGTACATGGCTATAATATAAGGAACCCTGATTCACTCGACATTTAAGTATAACCTCCATGATCTCATCCATGGCATCCATGGTTCACTCAAAACATAATCATGATAAACCCTTTGATCACATCCAAGGAATTCAAACAGAATATGAGGTTCAATCAAGGTGCAAGGTACAATAGTCATATGACCCCGTCCATGGTAGTCTATACTGAATCCATGATTCACCCAAGGGTATTTACCAATTCAACAGTCGATTCATTTTACATTTCATTAGGAATGCTAAATTCAAAAACCAAAAGCATATAATATAATCACCACAAAAGGGTGTCTCAAGAAAGGAACAACCTCATGGCTCTTGGCCTTTCATTTACTCACATGTAAACATTTCTCATAATAGCACCACATGAAAATTAATCTATTACATAGATTTAACAATATTCAACTCACATGGGCAGGTCAATAGGTTGAGAGAATCAATCCAAATGTGCTTAAAAAAGCAATGACCCACTCGAGCGATGGGGTAAGTCAAACATCCCATACTCAAAACCAAAACCAATGCCTTATCAAAACATTGAAATTCCATTAATAAAAAACATATATTTTTAAAAACCCTTAAAAGGGAATCTCATCAAAGGACAAATGACCATAAAGGGTCCTCCAAGGAAACTCACCCATGAGGTGGACCATAATATAGGTATAGAACCTAATAAATGAATTAAAACAACTATTCCATTACCTAAACAACTATAGGAAACAACATGGTTCAATTATAATTAAAGGAGGCACGCTGGAAATGGGCCTACGACCCCCCAGCATATATAAATAGCTCGACAATTAGGTAAATGAATGAGACCACATATCTTAGGCTCGTGATAGATATCGTATCTAGTATCAAGGTCTGATTCGCCATGGTTTGGGATAAATCTAAAGAATGGATGAAGAATGGGATATTAGAGAATATGAGCCTAAATAAAAAAATTGATATCTTGAAGAATCACGAAAGGCTAAAAAGGAATTGAGGCATTACCTTTCTAGATCCAAGGAGATGAACGACACTCGATTCAAAGATCGGACAAAGAAGGGATTATAAAATGAAGAGTATGCTTCAAAGGGAACCAAAAATCAGGACCTCTAATATGAAAGAAATGAGGAGAAGCGAAATTTATTATATAAACATTTTATGGAAAAAATGATCATTTTACCCAAAATATCTGGGTCGCACGGTTTACCCACACAGTTTATCAAACCATGTAAAAACTTTTCAAAAATATCTATTATACTAGGGCATAACACATGGTTACCCAAAATAATTTTTCAAACCATGAGTAAACTGTGATGTACTATCTCTCAAAATATGCTAAAATTGCAGAGCATACACATGACCATACGACCCAACCTTGAATATTTTCACAAACTATGCAAACTCTTATTTTCACCCAAAACTAGAGTTTCAGGATCCAAACTAGGATCAGACACCCCATAGACCTCCATAACACCAACGATGCTTCATAATAGGCCATATTTAAGAAATTAAACTAAGAATTGATGAGAAAATAAGATCCTTACCTCAATGAAGAACCATATTATTTAAAACTTCACCCTGAAAAAAATTCATTCTCGAATTTCCCATCCAAGGATGATGAAGAAATATCCGAGAAAAACTCTGACCACTATGATTCTATATCGACCTCCCTATCCTAGGTCATGTCCTGTACTCATCTGTGCTTCCATAAAATTCCTACTAAAGGAACAGACCAGCCGCATAAAACAATCATGCTACGATCCAAAATTCTTATGCGATGCTCGTCAAAGGACGCATCTACCTGTAACTCCACCTCCTTGGGATGAAAGGTGTGAGATGTTTCTAAATAGTAATGTCATGGTTGAGAAACATGAAATATGTTATGCATAGCCATTTATCTCTAAGGTAAATGAAACCGATAGGCTACCGGCCTGACCCTATCTAGAATATTGAATGACCCAACATACCTCGATGAAATTTTACCCTGTCTTTTGAACCTCTTTTGTCCCAAACTTGCTGAAACATGTAAGAATAAATGATCCCCAACCTTGAACTTCAGAATTCATCTGTAGCGATCAACGTAAGATTTCCGATGAGACTGCACAAATATATCTACTTCTGAATCAACAGTAACTATTTTGTGGTCTCCTAGACAAGACGAGGTCCCAACATAGCTGCCTCTCCTACCTCCAGTCAACACAGGGGTGATCTGTATGTACTAACTTATGAAGCCTCATACGGTGCCATCTGAATAGTATCTTGAAAGATATTATTATAGGAGAAATCAACACGGGGTATGTACCTATCCCATGAACCCCCTGAAATCTAGGACACATGCCCACCACATGTCCTCAAGAACCTTAATTGTGCACTCTAGATGGAAATCTATTTGGGGGTAGTAATTTGTGCTCAGAAGAACCTATGAACCGAATGCCCTCTATATTCCTAGCCTGAAATGAGAAGTAAATCAGGAATCCCTATCCTAAATGATGGATTACGGGACCCCGTGTAGTCGTACAGTCTCATGGGTGTACAACCTCCCGATCACATCAACACTAAAGGCTTCCTTAATCGGTATGAAATATGTAACCTTCATGATCCTGTCAAGAAAACCCAAATGACATTTTTACCTCAAGGTGACCTCGATAAATCCTTCACAAAATCCATCACTAAAACATTCAATTTCCATTAAAGAATGGGTAGCTACTGTAATATCTTGGCTGGTCACTGGTGTTCTGCCTTTACATGATGAAAGGTAGAACATCTCATAAAAAACCATCTATTTCCATTTTCATACCGAACAACCAATATTGATGATGTAAATCCCAATACATCTTGGTGACACCAAGATAAACTACCATAATAAGGCATGAAAGTCCTATATCAGCTTCTCACATGTGTTCCGAAACCCATAAAAGACCATGTAATTTCATAACTTCATCCTCACCTACAGTCCACCTATGAGGAGGGTCCTCACCTTCCACACCCCCACAGAACTAGTCCTTCGGAATCCAATAGCTGCCTCATCCTCACTCTATCCAGTAGGGTAGAGGTAACATATAAGGATGACAGAAAGGTCTTTCCCTGACTATCATTCACCTTCAAGTGCATCTCAGAGAAAAACACCATAAACTACCACTAGCTACTGGCCTGCTACATTGCTTGTATCTGAGTCCTCTTGCTCAGTGCATCGACCACTACATTTCCTTTACCAGGCATAAATGAAAGCTCGAAGTCAAAATACTAAAGGTATCCTACCCACATTCACTACCTCAGATTCATATCACACTATTTAAATATGTACTTGAGTCTTTTGTGGCCTGTGAACACTACAAAATGATCTCCCAACAAGTAAAGCCTCCAATAACCAATCTGTGAAGAACTATATCCAAATCAAGATCATGCGTCAAGTAATTCCTATCCAATAGCCTCAACTGTTGAGAGCCATTTGAACACACCAGTAATTTGTTTAATAATTTTAAATAATTTAAATTTAAGTGTTCTAATTAATAATAATACTTATAAATAATTATAATTTATAGCTTTCAAATTAATTAATTATTGTTCTAAAAAAACAAATAATATTATTTTATGTAAAAAACATTTTAATATGAATATACATTTTTGATCAATATATTATTTAATTAATTTTTTTTAAGAATAATACATATATTGAAAATTATAATTATTTTTAATAAATACTAAATTAATTTATGAATATATTCCCAAATAATATGAAACCCCAAGATTTTATGGAATGTTCGTCTTAAAAAATTTCAATTCATTAGATAGATTATATGCGCAAAAAATTGAGTCACTGTGAAACAAAAATTTGTTATTACCTGGCCATTGAACATAATTTTTACACTTCTATGATTTTAATTTCAAAAAACAGACATACACCATTGTGATCAATAAGTTTTTTAGAGTCTAATAGGATCAATTTAATTGTTTTGTGAATAGTAAATTAACCCTTATGAATAATAATATACCATTATGAATATTAAAATGACCTATATGAATTGTAATGTAACCTTATCAATAGTAACCTCACCCCTTATAAGTAAAAAAAAATTTAGGAAACTTATAAATGAAAGTGAATATTTTAAACATTAATAATTAAGTGTTAGTATTTTCGTGAGAAATAAATATTTAATTAGAATTTTATAATTAATAAAATAATTTAAAATATAATTCATAAATTTATTTCATAAATAAATATTTTTTTATCCTATGATTTTGAGATAATTTAACGAGACCATATTTAATTTTTTATGGAATTATAAAAACAGTTATAATTTTAAAAAATATATTTTTTGAGTAAATGGTGATTTTAATTAAAAATTAAATTTATCTTATTAAGAAATTTATTTTCATAAAATTAAGTTCATTTTTTTAGTTCAAAACATTAAAAAATGGTTAGGGTTAATTTTTGGGATTTTTCTGAAATAATTGAATTTTTTGTGAGTAGTGAAAATACGTTAATTTACAAAATATGCTAAATAAATGGATTTCTGCATCATGATTTAGTCACAAATGATGTAAATGGACATTGGTTTGAACTATAATTCAATTAATACAATTTATATTCATAATAACTTGTAATATTCATAGTATTGAGCCAAAATAATTAAATAATGATTAAAATAATTGAAAAACCCTTCTCTCCTCCACTATAAAAACCATCCCTCACCGTCTCTTCTTCTCACACTAATCAATATTTGAGACTTATCTAAGTTATACCAAATACTATTCCCAAGACCCTCCATCATGTCCAAGACCTTATGGTCTCATAAAAAGGTCAAAACTAAAGGCCTTAAAGAGGTTCTCATGGAGGAGTACTCAAGAGGTAAACCTATTTTCCTTTTTCTTTCAATTTCTTTTACAAGTTTCATTCTACTATTTATCTCTCCTCAAATCCCGTCATAAAAATTATATGATAATTAAATTAACTTAAATATACCATAATTATATTATTCTAATGTAATATTTCATTATTATATCATTTTCCCTTTCCCTTTATACTAAAAATGAAAACGCCGTCCGATATGTGTTAATTTATCACACTCAAGGGTGACGAGTTTTCAATTTTTATAAACATATTAAATTCTGGTAATGAAACAATTTTTATCATTTAAAAAGATCATAATATATGTAATATATCTTATTTAATGATTTGGAATCAGTTTTTACACACGGTATTAAATTATAAAACAAAATGAGTTCATGGTGATCGAAGAACCACCAAATTAATCCAAGCGTTTATCATTAAAAAATTTTCTAATGATTCACCATCTACAAAATTAAAAAAGGATTTATATGATAATTTAACATTATGGACGAAAAATACTAACTCATAACTTCAATTCTGGATTTCAATTTCCATTTTACTTGAACTTTCACACTCTTATTCAAGAGAACCGATCATGAATGCTAAGAAAACATGCACTCCCAAATAATGAAATTGAATCAACTAACCCATATAAAAGTACATAAATAAAATTAATAAATATATTATGAATCAATTACATGTATATAGGGTTCTTGTATTATTAATTAATGAATATAATTATATTATTCAAGACATTGAGATCATGTGCAGAATACATTCAGATATAAGGTAAGGGTTTCTTCTTCTCACTTCTATTTTTGTGAGATATTCCTTATTCACTACTATTAGTTGAGAATGGTCTATGTATATTACCAATTGATGTATAATATCATGAGTATATTTATTTTCATGGTATTAAATTTATCATTTTATGATTATTAATTTTGGGGCATATGATTCGATTGATTACAATGTGGTAAGAATTTTCTACCCGGACCTCTATTTTCATTCAGGCTACTCTTCTTCTTTACTTACCACAATGAAATTATTATTTATTATTACATACTCATAATAAATTATATTTTAATATTATATATATATTTAACAATCATAATCCTTATTTATTATGGGGAGTTACATGTTTTAAAATAATCTTTCAAAAATTCTTCACGAAATACAAGCCCGATTTAAGGGAACTTTACAAATTCTTACCCATTTTTAAGTGCACTATATATTATATTTTAAGCCATATTTTTATTTAAAAAAAATATTATCATGAAAGTATATCTTGTTTCATTTCGGGTATCAGGAAAACAATCATTCTTTTCCACTTTAAAATATCTTCAATATTTTCCTTAAATAATAAAAAATTGTTTTATTTCTAAAGCTTCTTAAAAACTCCTTTTTACATGATTTCACTTCAATGGAACATAATATATGCCTAAAATATAATATCAATATCATTCCATTTTCTTTTATTGGATATACATGTTTATAATCTTATTTTTATGAAAAATATAATTTTTTTTCCTAAAATAACTCTTCTTTCAAAAGTAAAAAGGATTTTTCTCGTCTCACTTTAACTTTTCTGAGATATGTAACTTGTTAACCACCTATTCCTTGAATTTGAGGGTATTTAATGAAAGTTTTTATATCATATCAAGAGTATATGTATTCTAATGATATTCTAAGGGATTATTATCTGAATTTTTCAAGGTGGTATGAGACACTTTGGAATATTTAATGATTATTTCCTCAAGAATTTTTCAATGGAATAATTTAATAATATCTTCACATATGTAAAAATAATTTTTTGAATGTTTTACTTAATTTATGTTTTAATATTATTATATCATCTACAATATTTTATTTAAGGGTTTCTTTCTAGTTTGACAATGGATGTACTATCTTGATTCCACTCATCATATTACTCTGAAAGTTTCGAAATTATGTATACAGATCAGGGAAAGTTATTTAAATTGAATATTCATACGATGTTTATGTATAAACCTATTCATATGAGGAATTAATTTGACCTATAAAGTGATGTGTGGGTCCTCTATATCCCCCTGATGCATCGTTAGGTCTCGTAAGACAAAACTGAAGTGGGTTTTGTCTAAGGTCTTACCATAGTATTTTCAAAAGTCTTGGTCGAGGCCTAAACGATAGGTTTATGATGTTTGACATATGAAATACCTCATTATGATATTATTAATTGATAAATAATGTGATTATTTTACTAGTATAATATACATGTTAGAGTTTCATGTGATCAATTAAATAGATTTATTTACTCATCTTTCAATCATGGCATATTATGCCCATGTTTATTTTCAAAGGAATGTGTTTTAATTTATTTAGAATGCATAATGTTTATGTTTATGATAACTTCCATTGTGTTACATACCCTTAATAACCATCTGATCTCACCCCTTTCTTATGTTTCCTTTACCCAGGTTTTGAAGAAGAAAACTTTGATTAAGCTTTCAAGGATGTACTTTATTTCATATTGTATCATGTTTTGTTGTCTTTTACCAATGTACTATAGGTATCATGACTTTAATCAGGTCTTCCAAGACTGATAAACTGATTAGTTCTTTGGGATTTTATTCCTTGTAATCATTCAAATGTATTAAAATAATGCACCGACTTCGGTCTTATAGGGTTGCAGCATTACAGTTTGTATCGGCGGACGTTTCACAATAACCTTGGAAACTAGATTTAGAAAACATAGGACAATGAACATAACCATAAGATATACATTGAGGATTATAATAGAATAAAATCCTAGAATTTTGGTAAGGTACATATTATGTGAATTTTTTTAGAAAATACATCCCTATTTGTATACTACAAGTGGAAGTAGTTCTGGAACAAATGTACATAGGGGTAACAACTTTTACAAGGTGTTCTGAGCTTGACTCAGGGGAACCCAGTACACGAAAATAGGACATACTATGCACCATGTCTTACACTCCCATGGGATATTCTTAGGACAATTCACATTTTTCTTACATACTATTATGAAGAATTTATGCTTCCAAAGTTACCAAAGTATATGGTTCTAGGATTTATGATTCATAAATTTATGTTATATTTAGAGTTATATAAATTTTATAATTTTATGAGATAATATTGTATATGAAATTGTATATAAATGGTTCCTAGTGGATGGAATGGGAACCACATCAATGAACATAATCCAAAGAGTAAGAATGGTCATTTCTTCAAGGGGTTTGAACTATTATTTCAAAAGGAACTGGTCTCTCAAATGGCCACATCATATGAAGAGATAATATCTTATTATAACAAGAATGAGAAAGAGTTTTCTATGTATTATGGGTTTTAAAGGAAGAAAGAGAAGAATAGGACGACAGAGAAAAATATGGATAAAGGGAATATGGGAGAGAAGGGTTTTTCCACCTATGATAACTGTGGAAAGAATCACCCTACTAAATTCTTTAAGTAAATGTAAGTTCATTATATGTTTTTATAAAAAGTAAACAAAGTTTGTGATTGAAAGGGTAAGAAAAATTTTTACAATCTAAAATGATTCAACTGCAAAGAGATGGGACACTATGCGAATAAATGTCCCGAACGTCGAAGGAATACACCAAGAATGTTGTACTAGATAATGATCAAGTAATGATACTGTCGTAGATAAAGTGTAATGATTAATATTCCTATTGAAGAATCATTCCATTTGAATATTTTATTAGAAATGTACTCATTATAGGAATTATAGAATATATGAGGATTGTACTGAAGTAATTTTTCATTAAATATTTGAGACCATAAGTTGAATGGTATCGAGAAAGGATGTTCAGTGGAAAGTAAATTTTTTTGGAAAACACATGATTGAGGGAAATAAAACCATAAATATTTTCTTTATTTTTAGATAATTACGAAGAAATGATTTATTTGGTTAAGTACAAACCACCTTGAAACTGATTATTGACTTGTCAATAAGTGGTGTATTCTATCATTGATGGAGTTCACAATGCTTTTGGATTTAAGTAATATATCCAAATACATGTACCTTAAGGAATACAAAATAATGCATGTTTCCAGTAAGGTTTTATGGTAACACGAGTTATTACCATATTTCAAGAGGATACATGATTAAGATATTCACATGTTTGGAATGTGAAAATTTAGAGATACATTATGTTTATTAAGGGATAATGTCAGGTTCATCTTGAAATTTCAGTGGCCTTATTTCTAAAGTGTTGAATCATTATATTTTTGAAATTTTAACCATTTATGAATGGTTTAATTAGATAATTGTATGAGGTTTTAGAGGTTAATGTATTACTTCACCACATGATGTAGACTGTTCTATGAAATGAAGTATAGACAGTTCAAGGAGAAATTAAAGGGTAAGATTGTGTTTATGAAATATAAATGTATATTTATTCTCTTATAGAGTGGAATAATTCAAAAACACAAGGAAAATAGTATTATATAAAATTTTGTGTTGTTATCATAATATTTGATAATATTAATGAATTTTTTTACAGTAGTTTTTAGTTTTTTAGTAATCAAATTTTCATCTGAACATGTTCTCTATCACTTTTCATTAGAACTTATTAGTTTGATTTTTCTTCCTTGTCTAGGATCTTACTTCAAACTAACATCACCCCATTTAAAAGAATAATTTTTGTGGTGACCATATCATTTCCCTTAACCACTTTTTAAGAGGATTTTTTATTAACCCTATTTAAAATGTGGGTTTCCCATAAGGGAATTTTAAGCATCAGACTTTAACTTTCGGAGTGATGTTTCAAATTGAAAGGATGTAATTATATTGAGATGGAATAATGTATCACCCTAGTAATTTGTTTAAAATTTTAAAATAATTTAAAAGTAAGTGTTTTAATTAAAAATGAAGCTTAAAATTAATTATAATTTATGGCTTTCAAATTAATTAATTAATATTCTAAATAATTAAATACTATTATTTTACATAAAAGAATATTTTAATATGAATATAAATATTTGATCAATAGATTATTTATTTAAATATTTTAAATAATAATACATATATTTACAATTATAATTATTATTTTTAATTACTAAATTATGTTATGAATATATTCACTATTCATTTGACAGCCCAAAATTTCATGGAATGTTCTTCTAAAATAATTTCAATTCATTACAAAGATTATATGTGTGAAATACTAAGTCAGTTTGAAACAAATCTCTGTTATAACCTCACCAATGAACATAATTTTGTAACTTCTATGATTTTAATTTCAAAAAATAGACATACATTGTTGTGATCAGTATGTTTTTTAGAGTCTAATAGGATCAACTTAATTTTTTAGTGAATAGTAACTTGACCCTTAGAAATAGTAAAATACCCTTATGCATAGCAACATGACCCATATGAATAGTAATGTACCCTTATAAATAGTATCCTCGCCCATATATGTATAAATAATATTTAAGAACCTTATAAACGAAAGTGAATATTTTAAACATTAATAATTAAGTGTTGGTATTTTTTTGTGAGAAATAAATATTAAATTATAATTTTACAATTAATAAATTAATTTAAAATATAATTTATAAAATGTATTCATAAATAAATATTTTTTTCCAATTATTTTTGGATAATTTAGTGAGACCTCAGTAAAATTTTTATGGTATTATAAAAATAGTTATAATTTTAGAAACGTTATTTTTTGAGTAAATGGTGATTGTAATTAAAAATTTTATTTCAATTATTTAGAAAATCATTTTCTTAAAATGGAGTTTATTTTTGGATCATACTCATTGAAATATAGTTATGGTTAATTTTTTGTATTTTTCAGAAATACATGATTTTTTTTTGTGAATAGTGAAAATAAGTTAATTTATGAAATATTCTAAATAAATGAATTTCTGCATCATGCTTGAGTCATGGATGATGTAAATGACCATTGTTTCTAACATACACGCACTTATTACTATTTTTTTCACATTAATCAATACTATTCATAGTCTTGAGTCAAAATAATTAAATAACGATTAAAATAATGGAAAACCAGCATCTCCTCCACTATAAAAACCTCCCCTCACCCCCTCTTCCTCTCACACCACTCAAGATTTGATACTTGCCTAAGTTCTAAACAATACTATTCCCAAGAAACTTCCTCACATCCAAGACCTGTTGGTCTCACAAAAAGGCCAAAACCAATAGTCTTAAGGAGGTTCTCGAGGAGGAGTACTTAAGAGGTAAACATCTTCTCCTTTTTCTTTCAATTTCTTTTACAAGTTCCATTCTATTGTTTCTCTCTCATAACCTCCCCTCATCCAAATTATATGAAAATTAAATTCCCTTAAATTTTATATAATTATATTATTATAATGGAATATTTCATCATCATATCTCTTTCCCTTCCTCTTATACCAAAAATAAAAACACAGTCTAAGATGTGTTAATTTATCCCACTCAAGGATGAGGGATTTTCAATTTATAATACCATTTTAAATTACGGTCATGAAACAATTTTTATGGTAGAGACAAATAATAATTTATGTAATATATCCCATTTAATGTTCTAGAATCATTTTGTAGACATGATATTAAATTATAAAACAAAGTGAGTTCTTGGTGATTGAAAAACCACCACATTAATCCAACCATTTATCATTGAAATTTTATCTAATGATTCTTCATATACAAAGTGACCGAATGATTTATATTATAATTTAACCTTTTTTATTATAATTAAAAACTCATAAATTCAATTATGTATTTCAATTTCCATTTTACATGAACTTCCATACTCTTATACAAGAGAACCGATCATGAATACTAAGAAAACCTGCAATCCCAAATGGTGAAATTGAATCTCTTAACCCACCAAAAAGGCCCAAAATTAACTTTAAAAATATATAATAAATCAATAATGTGTATATAAGGTTAAAATATAATTAATTAATGAATCTAATTTTATTATTCCGAACATTAAGATCAAGTTAAGAATACATTCAGACATAAGGTATGAGTTTCCTCATCTCACTTCCATTTTTGTGTGATATTCTTTTTTCACTACTATTTGCTGAGAATGGAATATGTATAATTCCCATTTATGTATAATATAATGAATATATTTATTTTCATGGTATTCAATGTATCATTTTATGATTTTTAATTTTGGGGTATATGATTCAATTGATTATAAAGTGGTAAGGATTTTTTACCCAAACGTCTATTTTCATTCAAGTTACTCTTATTCTCTACTTAAATCAATAAAATTTTAATTTATTATTATTCACTCATAATGATTTATATTTTAATGTCATATATATTTTTACCAATTATAATACTTCTTTATTTTGGGAAGTTACATGTTTTAAAATAATATTTCAAACATTCTTCCCGAAATGCAAGCCTAATTCAAGGAAACTTCTCAAATTCTTACCCATTTTCATGTGCAATTTATATTATATATTAATACATAATTATTTATTTAAAATCCAAAAATTTATCATTAAAATACATCTTGTTTCATTTCTGGTTTCATGAAAACAAACATTCCATTCCTCTTTAAAATCTCATCAATATTTTCCTCAAACTACACAAAAATGTTTTATTTCTAAAGCTTCTTAAAAAATATTTTTTTAATGATTTTACTTCAATGGGACATAATTTATGCCACAAATATATTCCAAATATACTTACCTTTCATTTTATTGGATATAAATGTTTACAAACTAATTTTTATGACAAATATAAATGATTTTCCAAAAGAACTCTTCTTTCCAAAGTAAAAAATCGAATTTTCTCATCCCACTTTATCTTTTATGAGATATATGCATTGTTAATTAATTATTACTTTCTTGTGGTGTATGTAATTACCTTAGGTATATTACATCAAGAGTCTAATTATTCGCATGATATTATGAGGGATTATGTTTTTAATGTTTTAAGGTGGTATGAGACACTTTTGAATGTTTACAGATTATTTCCTCAAGAATTTTTCAATGGTTTCATTTAATAGTATCTTCACCTATGTCAAAATAATTTGTTGAATCTTGTAATTAATTGAAGTTTATATATTATTATATCATATAAAATATGTTGTTTAAGGGTTTCTGATTAGTTTGACTATAGATGTGTAATCTTGGTTCCATTCACTATATTACTCAGAATGGTTAGTAATTATGTATACAGATTGAGGAAAGTTATTTACATTGAATATATATATATATATATATATATGATATTTATATATAACCCCATTCATATTAGGAATGAATTGGATTTAGAAAGTGACATATAGGGCACAAAATATCCCCTCAATGCATATGTAGGTCTCATGAGACCAAAAAGAATTGAGTTTTGGCTGAGGCCCTACCTTAGTATTTTTAGAAATCTTGGCAGAGTCCTCGAAGATAGGTTTATGATGTCCAACATATGTATTCTATAATTATGATCTTAGTAATGTATAAATCATGTGATTATTCGACTAGTATAATATCCATTGTAGTGTTTTATGTGATCAATTATATGTATTTATTTACTCAACCTTCATTCATGCCATATTATGCTCAAGTTTATTTTTAAAGGCATGTTTTTTCAATTATTCAAAATGCCTAATGTTTATATTTATGATAAATTCCATTGTATTACTTACCCTTACTGATAATTTGAGCTCAAACCTTTCTTATGTTTCATTTATTGAGGTTATTAAGAAGAAATATTTGAATATGATTTCCAGGCTATAGTTTATTTCATATAGTATCATGTTTTATTTTCTTTTTCCAATGTACTATGAGTATCATGATGGTAATATGGTCTCCCAATAATTCTAAACTAATCGGTCCTTCATGATTTTATTTCTTGTAATCATTCCAATGCATTCGAATAATACACCGACTCTGATCTTATAGGGTTGGGAATTATAGTTGGTATCAAGGTAAGTTTAGAAGAAAGTTTAAAAAATAGATTTAGAAAACATAGGTTAGGGAACATAACCCTAGGATAGAATTTCAGGATAAAAATATAATAATATTTTAGAATTTCGATATAATATAGATTATGTGGATCTTCTTAGAAAATACATCCTTGAATTTATACTATAAGTGGATGTGGTTCTATCACAGATGTACATATGGATAACAACTCTGACAAGGTGTTTCGAGCTCGATTCCGGGAAACATGGTAGAAGAAAAAGGGCCTTACTGTGCACCTAGTTTGATACTTCCAATGGATATTCTTAGGATAATTCACATTTTTCTTACATACCATTATGAAGGATTTATGCTTCCAAAGTAACCAAAGTATATGGTTCTAGGATTTAAGATGCATAAATTTATTTTATGATTAGAGTTATATAAAGATCATAATTTTATGAGCTAATATAGTACATGACATTGTTTATAAATTGTGCCTAATGAATGGAATGGGAATCACATCAATGCACATAATCCAAAGAGTAATAAAGGTCATTTATTAGAGGGGTTTAAGACACTATTTTGAAGGGAACTAGTCTCTCAAATGTCCTTATCATATGAAGATATAGTAACTTGTTCTAACTAAAAAGAGAAAGAGTTTTCTAATTATTATGGATTCATAAGTATGCAAGAGAAGTGAAGAGAAAAATATGGATAAAGGGAATAATGGGAAGAAGGGATTTCCCATATGTGATAACTATAGAAAGAATCACCTAGGTAAATTATTGGAGGGAATGGGAGTTTGTTATAAGTGTGGAGAAAAAGGACACCATGTTTCTTATTGAAAGGGTATGAAAAAGGTTTCCTATCTATAATGCATCAACTGCAAGGAGATGGGACACTAGGATAATCAATGTCTCAAGCATCAATGGAATATACCCCAAATGATGCTACTGGATAATGATCAAGTTATGATACTACCATATATAAAGTGGAATGATTAATATTCCCAGTAAAAAATCATGTCATTTGACTATTTTATCAGCAATGTATTGGTTATAAGAATTATGGATTATATGAGGATTGTACTAAAGTAATTTTTCATTAAGGATTTGAGACCATAAGTTTAATGGTACCAAGAGAAGATATTTTTTAGAAAGTTAAATTTTTTGGAAAACACATGATTCATGGAAATACAACTTTAAATCTATTCTTGATCTCTAGATAATGATGAATAAATGATTTATTTGGATTAGTAATGATTCCCTTTAATTATATTATTGACTTGTTGAGAGGTGGTCTATGCTATCATCGATGGAGTTTGGAACACTTTTTGATTTAAGTAATATATTCGATAACATGTATCTTATTTAAGGAATATGAAAGAATGCATGTTTTCAAAAAGGTTTTATGGTAAATCGAGTTATTAACATATTTCATGAGGATACGTGATGAAGATATTCACATGTTTGGAATGTAAAAATTTAGAGCTACTTCATGTTGATTAAGGGATGATGACAAGGTCATCTTGGAAATTTAGTGACCTTCTTTCTAAAGTGATGAATCATTATATTTTTGAAATTATAACCATTTATGAATGTTTTAAGGTAATCATTGTATGAGGTTTTAGAGGTTAATGTATTACATCACCACATGACGCAATCTATGATAAGAGATGAAATATGGAGGCAGGCTTGGGGTAGTTGTGGCTCGAGCTTGGGTAGAGTCGGGTTGTGAAAAAGTGGTATAAAGGTGGTTCGTTCCTTGGGACATTTTTTGGACGTCCCTAAAAAAAGGAATTGGTTGGTATTTAGGACAACAGTGTCAACATGTCTCGAGAGCGGCTCTCAGGCCAGGGAGTCCACTAATGGTGAGGCTGCCAATGTATCCATTCACCAGGACCCTAATAACCAGTTTGTCGACTTGGCATGATGACACACTTTTTGCAAAGAAAATTGGTTTATGCATCGCATAAGATTTAGTCTTTGACTGTACTTCTTGAGTCAGATCTCCGATGTTGTTACTTTTTTATACATATATTCTCATCTGACCACGGAACTCCTTGATTACATTTTGGATGTCTCCGTGAAGACAATCATCCAGGACACCAGCTTTGGTTTGTGATGATGACCCTGTGAGCTACGAGGCCTTAGTCTAGGACCCATCATGCGAGTCCCTTTCTCCAGGTGGGCCGGTAGCATCACCCCGACTTGGTGAGTAGTACACAGCTTCAACAGAGCAAACTGAGCTTGAGCACAGGTTGAGCGTGCTCCGTGAGTTCCAACGGCAGAGACTGCTGAGGTTTAGTGGTGAGCCATACCCTCAGGCAGTAGAGGTTTGGCTAGAGATAGTGGTTCACATCTTTAGGATTGTGCAGATTCCAACAGATCTTATGGGGGCTTTGGCTGCCAACCTTTTTCACGGAGCAGCTGGCCGCTGGTGGAGTCTGGTGACTCAGTTTCTTGATGAGTCGTCGCTTTTGTGGGGTGACTTTCAGCTTCTATTTCATGAGGAGTTTTACCCCTCCTGCTTACGCTCTGTTCAGATCCAGGAGCTCCTACAGTTTCAGCAGGGAGGGGTGACGGTGATTTAGTATGCGACTAGGTTCACGGACCATGAATGTTTTTACCCGGACTTGGTCCACGACAACAACTTCCAAGCGCAGAAGTTCAATAAGGGTCTTCGTAGAGAGATTCGTACTGTCATAGTACCCTTGTGATTTACCACATATTTTGGGGTGATAGAGTAGGCACTGGTGACAGAGAGCTTCCTATCACGCTCTACTGTTGGTGGTGGTAGCAGGCTCGACAGAGCCGAGATGTCTGTCGTAGCTAGCGGGCGTCAGGTGACAGAACCTCGACACAGGTGGCTTTTTGATAACTGGACTCAAGGCCTGGTCGTACACCACAGTGGCGCCGGAGTGCAACAGTGCATCTCGGAGAGATTCGGTGTTATGCTTGCGATGGCCGAGGTCACATGGCATGGGACTGTCCAACTAGGCACACTGAGAATATCGGGCAGGCAGCAGGTGCACCACCACGACAGATGCATCGTCGTGATCAGAGTAGTTCCCAGAGAGGTGGTGCTTGTAGAGGAGTGGGATGAGATGGAAGGGGAGGATGACCTTAAGAGGTCTTCCAATCACCACTAGGTGGTCCACGTCAGGCTCTGGGAGCTGACAGTTGGGACCACGGACAACCGCGATCTTTGGATTTCTACGATCCTGCAGATCATGAGGTGATAAGAGGTACGCTCTACATCTCTTCTACTTTTTGCAAGTATAATTTACAGACTCTCTGTGTGAAATTATTTTCTCCCTGCTCCATGCTTGAGGTGTTACCAGGGTGATGCAGGGCATCAGTGTAACCCTGTGTTAGTAGAGTAGACGGCGTATAACCTTTTCTTTAGTCGAGGGTGTCAACTCCTTCGCTCTCCGAGCATGTAAGAGAGTCTGGGTCATGGGACATCGACTATGAAACCATGTGTGACCAGATATCCTTAGGTGTTTCACCATATGGATATTCTGAAGGAGGGAATCACCGGGCTTTGCCCCAGGTCCAAAAGGTGATTCCAGTCGCGGCGTGCGACGTAGGGGTTTGTCGGGGAGGTGAGCTACCCCTGAGATCCTTTGGGCCATTTGAGACCATGCGAAGGGATGATGAGGTTCCCTTCTGCCTTTCCCTAAGCCCAAAGGCATATTTGGGTGCATAGCGTCTCCTACGTGAATCACCCGAGAATAAGTGTGCATGATTCTATGCATGACATCGGAAAGGGATAACCTTGCATGAACAGATCAAATCCTTTGGTCTGTGTGCGGTGATGCGGGACTGTGCAAGAGTTCTTCTGGGTACGGGAGAGACAGGTGTGGGATTAGTACCTTGATTTGTTCCCTGGTTTTGCTTTTTAGGGATGAAAAGATTAAAGTAGGGAATGCTGTAAGAACCTGTTTTTTGCTATAAAAGACTTTGGAATATTCTTGATGTTATTCCAAAGCAGCGCCTTCAGACTGCGTGCGATTCCGAGCCCCAGTGTGGCTGGAATTAAATTTTTAGTGCGTTTAAATTGGCCACACCAAAGAAATGGGATAACTCCTAAACAATGCTTCAGATCAGAAATCTGAGTGTACAGATGGGTCTGAAATGGGGTTTTTACCCTAGAAAAGACATAAAACATATTGGCGCGGGACTCTGGGACCCCATTCCCACTGACAGAACATTAAACGGATAAATAAAATAATTAATTTATTCGTCTAATGGTTAAACTCAATTATCTCTTTAATGGTAGCTCGGACTGGAAAACCAAGGGCACCATTGAGTCTGAAGCATGCCGTTTACCCTAGGAGGGGTGTAACATTCACGGGTACAAACCTTCTGTGTAAAATACCGCCAGGGGCGTTTTCATAATTTAGAATCTTCAGATGCTAAATCTTATAACTTTTTAATGGGGCCTCGAATTAAAATTCCAAGACTGCTAGTGTGCTCGGGAGGTGGTGTTTACCCTAGGGGCGGCTTAATCTCGACCCCGTCTGGAGTCCGGGTACGGGCCTACTGGTGGATGTTTTAAAGATTAATTAATTTTTTTTTCTGTTTAAACATAACCACCTCCCCTTTCCCTCCCTTGTTCTTCCCTGGTAAAAGCCCTCCCAATGAAGGAGGAGCTCCTCTCCTCTCCTCCACCTCCCTCCTCTGATCAACGAGGCATCGAGCGGTGGGCGCGGTAGCGGCACGTGTAGCGAAGCTCCGGGCTACGCCCCTGCAGGTAGAAGATTTTGTTTTAATTTTCGAACCTCCCTCTTTGAATTATATATGCGTAAAAATGCTTTCCATTGGTTGAAAAAGGCTTTGTTTTCGAAGAGGGTGTTCTGAGACTTATGATACTTTTTTCAGAAAGAAATTTCGAGTCCCGAGGAGTCTGGGACGACCCAACAAAGATTCCGGTGGGATTTGAGGTTTTTATGGCAGATCTGGGCACTCCGGTAGTCTAGCGCAGCGACGTAGAGGAGGTTTAGGGTGAGGAACGGTTAGACGGGCGGTCTGCAGTGGCTCGACAGTAGGGCGGCTTGGGTGGTCAGCAGCAGGGCGAGGCGTTGGTCGAGCGGGCCCCAGCAAGGGGTGCGGAGCAGGAGGACCGGCCGGCTTTGCCGGTCGGTTGACCCGTGTAGACGGGGGTCGCAGTGCGCGACCCCATGGGTAATAAAGACCCACCCTTAGTGGGTCTTCACATGGAAAGAATGACCGGCCATCGGCCGGTCTGCGGGTGGACCGCGGGTCCACGGCCGGCCTAGGCAGATCGAGCCCAAGGGGATTTGTCCCCTCGAATTCGGACGCCCATAATTACCACTACGGGTGTCTGTTTTGTGTGCCGTCTGCAGAGACGCATCCCTTAAATTGAGATGAAGATTTTTGGGATGGTATCATGGATTTTTAATTCCCAAGATGAGGGGCTCGGTGGCGCTATGCGTACGTTAAGTGGCTTATCACTTTCCCAAAGATTTTTGTTTTGAGCAGCGCAGACACATCTGATGTCCGTTTTGAGCGTCGTCAGCAGCGTTGCGACCCTGGCGTCGAGGCAGAGTTTTCAAGATGGTTTTTAAGCATCGAAACTGGAGTTGAGACGTGGGCCCCACGACCTGTCTTTTATGTTGCGAGCAGTGTTTCACAACTTTCTCATCGGAAGTCTGTTTAGGGCGTGTGAGCAGTCTTTTTTGGGTGTTTTTCTGAGGGCATTGCAATGGCGTGATCTGCCTGCTTTAATTATGCACGATGGTGTGGGCCCCAAGAGGGTCATTTTGGGGAGTTGATGGTGATTTCCATCTCCTTCACTGGGTGTCTGATTCGGACAAGTGCATAGTCAATCTTGTGTACTTTTTCGCGAGGATCGCAATGGCGTGATTCGTTCGTAGCACTTCAGGACTGCGATGTGGGTCCCACGAATCACCGCTCATGTGCGGTACGATGAAACACATATTTTTCTCTGGATATCCATTGCACTCAAGTGATATTGAAATTGATGTGCCTTTTCGAGGATATCACAATGGTGCGATACGCCCGACTATTTTCAGGAACGAGGCTCGGGACCACGGGACGTTGTTCGGGCGTAAAGTGGTGCTGGCAACTTTTCTGTCGGATATCCATTAGAGGTGAGTAAATAGTATATCTCACATGTTTTTCTGTGAGGATTAAAATGGTATGATTTGTTTGGATGTTTGGAGTCTCTTTTGTGATCTCATTAAATGGGGAAGCATGAAAGGTGTACCGATGGTGGTTCTTCCTGCAGTGTTTGTAGAGAACCCTTGGCATGTGATCGCGTTCACTCCCGCGTGAGTGAAGTTGATATTTGAAGAGGTATGGTTGGCCATGCTAGGGATGTGGAGGAAGGAAGTTGGCAAAACTGTGTTTATGCCTTTTTGCATTGACATTGGGTGCTGTGTACATTATAGCCCTTGGGCTGGAAATGTAGTATACTCTAGGAACATACTGGAATGCATGGAGGTACATGTTGTAGTTTGTACCTAATAACGTTTGTGCTCTTGGTTTGAAGATTATTTAGGGACACACGTCTTGTGGGCCCCATGTGTGCACCGTGTACTTCTTTATTTACCTTTGACCTCTTGCAACATAGAGGGTCCTTCTGTTCTCTATGGGTTCAACCAGCAGGGTTGAGTGGGTTTCCCCTGGTTCTGTTATCAATGGTTTGGCTGACAGAGTTGTTTGGGTTCCCCTATTTCTTCAGCTATGAGGGGTTTTAGTATCACATCCCTTTCACTGAACTGTGGAATCATTTGGGACTATGTGCGTTCGTACAATGTGGATGTTTTCCCACTTTCTGGAGTGAGTTGTCTTGGTTCGCTTCGATGGTGACTCAACAAAATTTGGAGCATTATTGCCCTGAGTGGCCCGAGGAGATCCACACGTTCCTTCGTGTACCTTGGTAGAGTTATTTGGGTATAGGGGTGACCAACCCATTACTCGGGCCCCAACCCTCTACCCAGGAGGTTGTTTCTAGAAGGGTAAGGATCCCCCAGTGAGCCCTAGGTGCAGACTCCCGAGCTGTGTATCGAGATCATATCTTCCTTCCGCGATCTATCGTGATGTTTTTCCCTCTACGTGTTCCAGTTACCAGAGAGGTACCATCCAGCAGGGATGGCCAGTGGTGTACCATCCAGTAGGGATGGCCAGTGGGGTACCATCCAGCAGGGATGGCTAGAGTGGTTCCAGGTCTCCCTCCAGTGGATTACCCTTCGCGGGGCTGTGTAGTGGGAACCCATCAACTTTGATAAGACCTCTCGACTGTGTGACAGTGAAGAGGTGTGGTATGACTTCCCACAGAACTCTCAAGTACGAGAGGTACTTTCCCCACCAATATGTGTCCTTGTGATGCGACCTAAAACCATGCGGGCGAGTTAGTGCCACCCAAAGCGGATAGTGTCAAGGTGTGGTGATTTTACCCCCTTGACTTGCAGTTCAGGGTAGGCGTACATATACTGGGAATCAATGGTGTTTACTTCTGGGACTATTGGAAACTCACATTCTTGGGCTGAGCTACGGGACAGAGATCCCCTTATGATCTTGATCTGGTTTCCTAACAGAGCATATATATATGTATACCTTATTCCAGTACTCACTTCTTGGGTTTTGGTTACTATCCTTTTATGAGAGGCAAAGGCGCGCATAGTATTCCACATGCTTTCCGTGTCTATCTTCTCATGGTTGGATGAGTCTACTCTCCTGCTATAGGTAGAGAAGACTCGACGAGAAGTTCATCTTCTCACTGTTTCTAGCTCCCTTTGTTTGGACGAGTCTACTTCCTTCCTCTTGTTGGGTTGAGCTATACTCTTCACTACACTCTCAGTTGTACTCCTTTACTTTTCCATGTTAGATCTACTACTCACCTCTTCAGTACCTCATTTTTTGCTCCCTCGAGCCTTCGAGGCATCCTACTGAGTATTTTTATACTCACCCCTTCTTGGTATTTGCCCACAATTGGTGTGCCCTTATAGACGACATACAAGTTGGTCGTGACTTCAGTGGATCTTAGGAGTTTGGGAGCTTGGACCGCGTACGGTGGTCGTATTTGGGTTCCTGGTGTGGGAATCTCCTAGCTGTTTACTTTTGATTACCTATTGCCGGGTTTTGGCACTTTTCTAGTTGTGTGCATGTTTTTCCCTTTTTCTTTTCAGTTTACCTTCAGCTTTACTTTGTACTGTTTAGAGGTCGATGAACTTTTTTGGTTTTTTATAGCAGTTATTACTTCACTTTTCCTTTTACTCTTCACTTCTGCATTGAGTGGGCTGCATGTGTGTGTACAGGTACTCATGCAAAGGCCTCCCTGAGTTGTTTAGCCTTCATCTCTTGTCGCCATCCCCTGGCCTATGGAGGAGATCTTGGGGTAGTTGCAGCTCGAGCCCGGGTAGGTTCGGGTCATGAAAAAGTGGTATCAAAGGTGGTTCGTTCCTTGGGACGTTGTTCAAACGTCCCTAAAAAAGGAATTGGTTGGGATTTTGGGAAATAGTGTCAACGTGTCTCGAGAGAGGCTCTTAGGCCAGGGAGTCCAGTGATGGTGCGACGACCGACATATCCATTCACCAGGACCCTGATAACCCACTTGTTGACTCGGCATGTTGAGACACTTTTTGTAGGGAAAATTGGTTTGTGCATCACATAAGATTGATTCTTTGACTTTCCTTCTTGAGTCAGCTCCCCATTATTGTTACTGTTATATACATATATGCTCATCTGACCATGGAACTCCTTGATAACATTCAGGATGTCTCCACAAAGACAGCCATCCAGGATACCCTCTTTAGTTCATGACTAGGACCTTGTAAGCTACGGGGCCTCAGTACAGGACCCATCATGTGAGTCCCTTTCTCCGGGTGGGCCGGTAGCAGCACCCCCACCTAGTGAGAAGCAAAAAACTTTAGTAGAGTAGGCTGAGCTTAAGCGTAGGTTGAGCGCACTCCGTGAGTTCTAGCGGCAGAGACTGCTGAGGTTTAGTGGTGAGCCATACCCTCAGGCAGCAAAGGTTTGGCTAGAGATAGTGGTTTGCCTCTTCAGGATTGTTCAGACACCAATAGATCTTATGGTGTCTTTGGCAACCAAACTTTTCCATGGAGCAGCTCGGCGTTGGTGGAGTCTGGTGACTCAGTTTCTGGATGAGTCATCGTTTTTGTGGGGTGACTTTCACCTTCTGTTTCATGACGAGTTTTACCCCTCCTTCTTATGCTCCATTAATATCTAGGAGATCCGGTAGTTTCAGTAGGGAGGGATGACGGTGACTGAGTATGCAACTAGGTTCGCGAACCGTGCACGTTTTTACCTGGACTTGGTCCACGATAGCAACTTCCGAGCGTGGAAGTTCGAGCAGGGTCTCTGCAGAGAGATTCGTACTGTCATAGTACCCTTGTGATTTTCCACATATGATGGGGTGCTAGAGAAAGCACTGGTGATAGAGAGCTTCCTGTCACGTTATACAGTTGGTGGTGGTAGCAGGCTCGACAGAGCCAAGACGTCTGCCGTAGCTAGCGGGCGTTGGGTGACTGAACGTCGACACAGGTGGCTTTCCGATAACTGGACTCAGGGGAGTGGTCTTACACCATAGTGGCGCTGGAGGTCACCTGTGTAGCCTGGAGAGATTCGGTGTTATGCTTGCGCTGGCCGAGGTCACTTGGCATGAGACTGCCCAACCAGGCACGCTGAGAATATCGGGCAGGCAACATGTGCACCACCACGATAGAGGCAACATCGTGATCAGAGTAGTGCCCAGAGAGGTGGTGCCTAAAAAGGAGACGGAGGAGCTAGAAGTGGAGGATGACCTTATGAGGTATTCCCATCACCACCAGGTGGTCCACTTCAGGCTCCAGGAGCTGACATTTGGGACCACAGACACCCGTGAGCTTTGGATGTCTACGATCCTGCAGAGCATGAGGTGATAAGAGGTACACTCTACATCTATTCTACTTTTTGCAAGTAGAATTGTTAGACTCTGTGTGTGAAATGATTTTCTCCCTGATCCTTTCTTGAGGTGTTACCAGGGTGGCATGGGGCGTCGGTGTAACCCTGTGTCAGTAGAATAGAAGGATTAGAACCTTTTCTTTAGTCGATGGTGTCGACTCCTTTGCTCTCCAAGTGTGTAAGAGAGTCTGGGTTGTGGGAAATCGACTATGAAACCTTGCATGACCAAATATCCTTTGGTGTTTCACCATATGAATATTTTGAAGGATGGAATCACCATGGTTTGTCCTAGGTCCAAACGGTGATTCCAGTCGCGGCGTGCGACGTAGGGGTTCGGTCGGGGAGGTGAGCTACCCCCGAGAGCCTTTGGGCCTTTTGAGACCGTGAGAAGGGATGGTGAGGTTCCCTACTGCCTTTCCCTAAACCCAAAGGCTGGTTTGGGTGCATAACTTCTCTCATGTGACTCAACAGAGAAGATGTGTGTGTGCTCCTATGCACGTCATCAGCAAGGGTAGACCTCGCGTGAACAGATCAAATCCTTTGGTCTGTGTGTGGTGACGGGGGACTGTGCAAGAGTTATTCTGGGTACGGGAGAGCTAGGTGTGGGATTAGTACCCTGAGTTGTTCCATGGTTTTTCTTTTTGGGGAAAAAATCTTGAAGGAGGGAATGATGTAAGAACCCGGTTTTTTCTATAAAAGACTTTGGAATGTTCTTGATGTTATTCCAGAGCAGTGCCTTCCGACAGCGTGCGATTCTGAGCACCGGTGTGGCTGGAATTGAATTTTCAGTGCCTTCACACTGGACACACCAAATAAATGGGATAACTCCTAAATGGTGCTTCAAATCAGAAATATGAGTGTATATATGGGTCTGAAATTGGGTGTTTACCCTTGGAACGACATAAAACATGTCAGTGCGGGACTTTGGGAACCCTCGCCCGTTGACAGAACATTAAACAGATAAATAAAATAATTAATTCATTCATTTAATGGTTAAACTCAAGTATCTATTAAATGGTAGATTGTACTGGAAAACCGAGGGCAATTTTGAGTCTGGATAGTGTCGTTTACCCTAGGAGGGGTGTAACTTTCACCAGCGCGGGCCTTCTGTGGAAAATGCCACCAGGGTCATTTTCATAATTTAGCGGCTTCAGACGCTAAATTTTGTAACTTTTGAACGGGGCCTCAAATTAAAATTCCAAGACCACTGTTGTTCTCGGGAGGTGGTGTTTACCCTAGGGGCAGCTTAATCTCGACCCCGTCGGGAGTACGGGTATGGGCCTACTGGTGGATGGTTTAAAGATTAATTAATTGTTTTTCTATTTAATCATAACCACCTCCCCTTCCCCTCCCTTGTTCTCCCCTGGCATAATCCCTCCCAACAAAGGAGGAGCTACTCTCCTCTTCTCCACCTCCCTGCTCTAATCAAGGTGGATTCGAGTGGCGGGCGCGGTAGCGACACGTGTGGCGAAGCTCTGGGCTACGCCCCTGCAGGTAGGAGATTTAGTTTTAATTTTCAAACCTCCATATTTGAATTATATATGCATAAAAATGCTGTAGGATTGTTAAGAAAAGGCTGTTTTTTAAAAGAGGGTGTTCTGAGACTTCAAATACTTTTTTCGGATTGAAATTCTGAGTCCCGGGGAGTCCAGGACGACCCGACGAAGTTTCCAGTGGGATTTGAGGTTTTTCTGGCGGATCTGGGCACTCCGGCAGTCTAGCACGGCTGTCCGGCGAGCGAGCGCGGCTGAGCGATGGAGGTTCAGGAAGAGGCACGGTCGGGCGGGTGGTCTGCGCTGGCTCGGCAGCAGGGAAACGCGGGCGGTCGGCAGCAGGGCGAGGCATTGGGCGAGTGGGCGCCAGCTGGGGGTGCAGAGCAGGAGGATCGGCCGGCTTCGCAGGCCAGTTGACGTGGGTAGACCTGGGTTGCAGAGCGCGACCCCACGGGGAACAAAGACCCCCCCAGCTGGTATCCACGTGGAAAGAACCACCGACCCTCAGCCGGTCTGCAGGTGGACCGTGGGTCCAAGGCCGGCCCGCGCGGACCGGCCGACCCAGGCCGGTCCAGCCCAAGGGGATTTGTCCCCTCGACTTCGGACGCCCGTAATTACCACTACGGGTGTCCATTTTGCATGCCGTCTGTAACGACGCGTCCCTTAAATAAAGAAGAATATTTTTGGGATGGTCTCAGTGATTTTTTATTCCTGAGATGAGGGGCTTGGTGGCGCGACGCGTACGTTAAGTGGAGAGCACTTTCCCCAAGATTCTTGTTTTGAGCGGTGTGGACGCATCCAATGTCCGTTTTGAGCACCGTCAGCAGCGTTGTGACCCTAACGTCAAGGAGGAGATTTCCTGAGGGTTTTTTGGCATCAAAGCTGGAGTTGAGATGTGGTCCCCATGACCCATATTTTAAGCTACGAGCAGCGTTTCACAAATTTCTCATCAGATGTCCGTTCGGGGCATGTGAGCCGTCGTTTTTGAGTGTTTTTTTGAGAGCATTGCAATAGCACAATCCACCCACTTTAAATTCTTCACGATGGTGCGGGCCCCACAAGGGTCGTTTTGGGGAGTTGATGGTGATTTCCATATCCTTCACCGGGTGTCTGATTCGGACAAGTGGATAGCCATTATTGTGTACTTTTTCGTGAGGATCGCAACGGTGTGATCCGTTCGTAGCGCTTTGGGACCGAGATGAGGGTCCCACGAAGCACTGCTCATTTGCGGTATGATGAAACACATATTTTTATCCGGATATCCATTGCACTCAAGTGATTAGTGAAATTAACGTGCCTTTCTAATGGGATCGCAATGGTGTGATGCGCCCAACTATTTTCGGGACCGATGCTCGAGACCATGGGACGTTGTTCGGGCGTAAAGCGGTGTTGGCGACTTTTCCGTCGGATATCCATTGGAGGCGAGTAAGTAGTCAATCTCGAATGTTTTTCCGTGAGGATTATGATGGAACGATCCATTTGGATATACAGAGTCTCTTTCATTATTTCATTAAATGTGGAATCATGAAAGGTGTACGGGTGGTGGTTCTTCCTGCGGTGTTTGTAGAGAACCCTTGGTGTGTGATTGCGTTCACTCCCGCATGAGTGAAGTTGATGTTTGAAGAGGTAAGGTTGTCCATGCTAGGGTCGTGGAGGAAGCAGGTTGGAAAAAATGTGTTTACGCCTTTTTGCGTTGACATTGGTTGTCGTGTGCACGATATCCCTTGATCTAGAAATGTAGTATACTCTGGGAGTATACAGGAATTCTTGGAGGTACATATTGTTGTTTGTACCTGAGAAAGTTTGTGCGCTTGGTTTGTAGATGAGTTGGGGCCACACATCGTTTGGGACCCATGTGTGCTCCGTGTACTTCTTTACATACCTTTGACCTCTCGCGATGTATAGGGTCCTTCTGTTCTTGATGGGTTCGACCAGCATGGTTGAGTGGGTTTCCCCTGGTTCTATTCTCAATGGTTTGGCTGGAAGAGTTGTTTAAGTTCCCCTGTTTCTTCAACTATGAGGGGTTTCAGAATCACGTCCCTTTCACTGGATTGTGACATCGTTTACGACTATGTGAATTCATACAGTGTGGGTGTTTTCCCACTTTCTGGAGTGAGTTGTCTCGGTCTGCTTTGACGGTGACTCAATAGATTAGAGTATGATCACCCTGAGAGGCCCGGGGAGATCCTCACGTCCCATCGTGTACCCTGGTAGAGTTCTTTGGGTATAGGGGTGACCGACACATTACGCGGGCCCCAATCCTCTACCCAGGAAGTTGTTTCCAGTAGGGTAAGGATCCCCTAGTGAGCCCTGGGTGCAAACTCCCTATCTGTGTATCGAGATCATATCTTCCTTCCGCGATCTATCGTGACATGTTTCCCTCTACGTGTTTCGGTTACCAGTGAGGTACCATCCAGTAGGGATGGCCAGTGGTGTACCATACATCAGGGATGGCCAGTGGGGTACCATCTAGCAGGGATGACTAGAGTGGTTCCGGGTCTCCCTCCAGCAGATTACCCTTTCACGCGGCTGGGCAGTGGGAAACCGTCGACTTTGAGAAGACATCATGAATCTGTGGTAGTGAAGAGGTGTTGTTTTACTTCCTCCAGAACTCTCAAGTACGAGGGGGTGCTTTCCCCACTGAGACTTGTCCTTGTGAAATGACCTAAAACTGTGCGGGCGAGTCAGTGCCGCCCAAAGCGGACAGTGTCAAGGTGCAGTGATTTGAGCCAATTGACTTGCTATTCCGGGAAGGCGTACGGATAATGGGCATCGATGGTTTTTACTTCTGAGACTGTTGGTTACTCGCTTTCTTGGGTTGATCTATAGGATGAAGATCCCCTTACGATATTGTTATGGTTTCTTGTTACAGCATATATATATGTATACCTTGTTCCAGTACCCACTTCTTGGGTTTTGGTTACTCTCCTTCCAGGAGAGGCAAAGACACACGGGGTATGACACGTGCTTTCTGTGTCTAGCATCTCATGGTTGTAAGAGTCTACTCTTATGCTATATGTAGCAAAAACTCGACGAGAAGTTCATCTTCTCACCGTTTCTAGCTCCTTGCGTTTGGACGAGTCTACTTCTTTCCTCTTGTTGGGTTGAGTTGTACTCTTTACTACACTCTCAGTTGTAATCCTTTTATTTTCCCTGTTCGATCTATTGATGACCTCTTTAGTACCTCCATTGTTGCTCCCTCGAGCCTTCAGGGCATCCTACTGAGTATTTTTATACTCACCCCTGCTTGGTCTTTGCCCGCACATGGTGTTCCCTTACAGACGACAGACAAGTTGGTCGTGACTTTAGCAGAGCTTAAGAGTTTGGGAGCTTGGACCACGTACGGTGGTCGTAGTCGGGTTCCAGGTGTGGGACTCTCCCAGCTATTTACTTTTGTTTACCTGTTGTTGGGTTGTGGCACTTTTCTGTTTGGGTGCGTGTTTTTTCCTTTTTCTTTTCAGTTTACCTTCAGATTTACTTTGTACTATTTAGAGGTCGATGCACTTTTGTAGTTGTTTATAGCAGTTAGTACTTCAATTTTACTTTTACTCTACACTTCTATATTGAGTGGGTTGTGTGTGTGTATAGGTACTTAGGCAAAGGCCTCAATGAGTTTTTTAGCCTTCGACGCTTGTCACCAGCCCCTGGCCTATGGAGGCGGGCTTGTGGTAGTTACGGCTCGAGCTCGGGTAGGTTCGGGTCGTGACAATTTTATAATTAATAAATTAATTTAAAATATAATTCCTAAAATTTATTCCTAAAGAAATATTTTTTTCCTTTGATTTTGGGATATTTTAATGAGACCATAGTTAATTTTTCAGGGTATTTTAAAAACAATTATAATTTTAAAAACTGTATTTTTTGAGTAAATGGTGATTTTAGTTAAAAATTAAATTTATATTGTTTAAAAAAATATTTTTATAAAGTGGAGTTTATTTATTAATTCTAAAAATCAAAAAATGGTATGGGTTAATTTTTGGGAATTTTTTGAAAAACCTGCATTTTTGGTGAATAGTGAAAATACTTTAATTTACAAAATATGTTAAATAAATGAATTTTTGCATCATGCTTGAGTCATGGATGATGAAAAAGGACATTGTTTAGAAATAACATCCACTTATTACTATTTTTAGTCACAATAATCAATACTATTCATTGGTTTGATTCAAAATAATTGAATAATGATCAAAATACAGGAAAAACCCTCCTCTCCTCGACTATAAAAACCACCACTCACCCCCACTTCCTCTCACTCCAATCAAGCATTGATCCTTTCCAAAGTTCTAGAAAATAATCTTTCCAAAACACTTCATGACTTATAAGACCATTTTGTCTCACCAAAAGACCAAAACCAAAGGCCTTAAAGAGGTTCTCAAAGAGGATTACTCAAGAGGCAAACCTAATTTCCCTTTCTTTCAATTTCTTTTACAAGTTCCATTATATTGTTTCTATCTCCTCACCTCCCCTCATATAAATTATATGATAATTACATTAACTTATATTTACTATAATTATAATATTCTAATTAAATATTTCATCATCATATCTCTTTCCCCCTCCTATTATACTAAAAATGAAAACGCCATCCGATATGTGTTAATTTTTCAGACTCATGGACGATAAGATTTTAATTAATATTACCATATTCAATTCTGGTTAAGAAACCAATTTTATGGTTTAACCAGATCATAATATATGTAATATATCATATTTAATGTTTTGGAATCATTTTTTACACATGGAATTAAATAATAAAACCAAATGAGTTTTTGGTGATAGAGAAACCCCCAAATTAATCCAAGCATTTATCATTAAATTTTTTTTCTAATGATTCATCCTCTAAAAAATAGACAAAATATTTTTATGATAATTTAACCTTCTATATAATCATTACTAACTCATAACTTAATCTCTAGATTTTAATTTTCATTTTACATGAACTTCCATACTCTTATACAAGAGAACCAACAATGAATACTAAGAAAACGTGCACTCCCAAATGATGAAATTGAATCCCTTAACCCATATAAAAAGCCATAAATAAACATAATAAAGATATAATAAATCAATTACATGTAGATAAGGTTATTGTATTATTAATTAATGAATATAACTTGATTTTTTGGGACATTAAGATTAAGTGAAGAATACATTCGGATATTAGGTAAGGGTTTCCTCATCTCACTTCCATTTTGTTAGATATTCATCATTCACTACTATTAGTAGAGAATGGTGTATGTATACTGACCATTTATGTATAATATCATGAATATATTTATTTTAATGGTATTTAATGAATCATTGTAAAGCCCCGACCCTGGTTACCCAAAGTCGGTGCATTATTACATAACATTGGCATGATCACAAAAAGATCAAGTCTCAAAAGACTGATTAGTTTAGTAGCCTTCTAAGTACTAGATACATTCATAAGGTTTACATTACATCATAAAATGGAAAACTACAACAACATTGTTTCCATATACATCACTAAGAACCCATAAAATATCCTTATAGGTTAGTCATAATATAATTATTTGCATCCTGAAAAAAATAAAACATAGAAAGGGGTGAGCTCAGTTGTTCAGTAAGGATAACAATATAGCGGAAACTTTCATAAATAAGAAAAAACATTTAAGGAAATGTATAGAAGTAAAATAAAAGCCTTTTCAACATAAACTTAATCATAATATGACAAATATAAATCCAAATATTTCCATTTACTTACTCACATGGATATTATACTAGTCGAATAATCACAAGAAATATCAATATCCACTTTCATAATGATAGAATGTATAATTACAGACTTTCATAACCACATAGTCAAGGCCTTGTGAAAAGACTACAAATAAGATTTTGTCAAGGACTTATTCCGAGACACTAGTTTTTCTCATGAGACCTACCAATGCATCGAGGAGCAATAGCAGGCTCCACCCATCACTCACTAAGTCCAGTGCATTCCTCATATGAAAAGGTTTAAACATAACATAAACATTCGTATTAAAACAGGCATAAAAAATGTCAATACATTATCCATATACCATTAATGGTATTAAATAACACATCCATAGTCAAACATACCACAAAAAATTCAAAAAAATATGTATTTTTTGTATCATAATAAATCAACTTCAAATAAACATAAAATCCATCAAAGGATATTGACATAGATAAAATCAAAACCTTTTTAGAGAAATATATATTTTGATTTTGAAATCATTTAAAAGTCACATAATTATAAAAGGAATCATTTATAATTTAAAATATTCTTATAAGATCGTAAGGGAAGCTTCGATGATGTTATAATGGCGGAAAATATCCGCACCCATTGTATAAGTTAAAAAAACATTCTTACCTTAATTTTGTTGAAAAGGTCATAAGGTACCTTGTTTGGAAAACAATAAAAAGATTCCTTTAAAACCATTTTATAAAAATTCAAACATGGGTATAAATGAATTTAAAACGTAGTATAGTGAATATTAAAAATGTTTTGGAATACATTTTTAAGAAACATGGATGTGGATGATAAATAGGTCACAATAGATACTTACGTAAAAACAACCTCTGATAATAAAGAGATTGTGAAATTAACCCTTACATTGTACTTTTACTTGGTTGAGGGTAGTTTAAAATCCTTTATAATGGTGAAATAATTTTTATTAAATTATACAATAATCATATACATTAATATGATATCATATATGATCTTTTAACACTGTTTTGTTAATAATATCTTAGTATTATCGTCGTTTCGGGTGTTAACTGATTCATTTTCCTTTACATTATTTGTTACGTGAGTCATGTTTGTTATGGATTGGATGTATATTATTCATATTAAGAATTATATTAAGTCTTTAAACATTATTTTTAATCATCTAATGAAAATTATTCTTGAATGGATACGATGGGGAATGAATCTCATCACGTTCGTGGAGACGGTAATCTGTACGTACGCACGAGCGACAATATCATTCTTTTGATATTAGAATAATATATAATTGGATTTCATATCATATATATAGAGTCATTATCATGTTATATTTATTTTTTACATCAATTACACATCATTACTATACCCATCCAAATAATAATGTATTGAATAACAATTACACCACGACGTGGAGACGGAATGTCGTACGTACTCACGTATGGTGACATGTCATTCAAAGGGTGGATAGAATATTGAATTTGGTTGTACCATATTTATAATAATATCAAAGTATATAGAAGATACTGGATTTATTATTTTAGAAAAGAAACAACAAAAAAATAAGAAGTGGAAGAAGAAAGGATCTTGAAAGAGGTGATGAAATATTTACCTCTTCTTTGGGTTCTTCCTTTTGATTTGATCAAAAGGGGTCCTTAGGTTGGATTTTTGACTAAAGGAAGGAATCTAAGATGAATTTAGGATAGTTTATAGGGTATTTGGGTAGGTTTTGGCCGATCCAAATGGCTTTGAAGGTGTGAATTAGAGAGAAGGGGGAGTGCCCTTTTATAAGAGGGGTGAATGGCACCTTAAGAAAAGCTAGAAATATTATTTTATAATAAAATAAGTTTCGGTTTATAATGGCTCCAAAATGAATTATTTAAAGGATAATGTGGGGATGGGTCGAAAACCACTTAACAAATATGTTTTAGATAGGTTTGGGTCACTATATTAACTTTATCTTTTATATTTAATACTTAGTTTAATAGTTTGACATTTACCATGTCCCTTTTTATTTTTATATTATATGGTTAATAAAATTACAATAAACTTCCAAGAGAACTCCAAGTGGTTAAATAATTATACAACTATCATTATAGAAGTCTTTTTTTCTGAACCTTATATTTTAAGGAATAGAATATCAATTAATAATATAATATTTGTTTTAAAATCACTTTTATGTCAATTTTGACAGTATAAGGTATTTTGTTTTTGCTAAATTCATTAGAATATTATTAATTCGAAAAAATTTATCTAAACAACTCTAACATTTTATATTAACCTGAAAAATTAGTTTAATTCATAAAAATTCTCAAATTACATTTATTTGGATATTTATAATATCAATTATTTTAATATTTCATTAATTAGGTAATTACTGCATCGTCATTGTATCATAAATAAATTTAATTATTTAATGTATAAAAATTATAAATAAAATAAAATTATGTATGAAATATTGTTATATTTCTAATTAATATTTATAGTTGAATTTATCTTATTTTTAACCCTATATTAAAAATGGTTTAGTTATTAAACCTTGAATTTTACACTTGTAACTCTTCTTTGAATTAAATAATAATAAATGTCCAAATCTAATTCAAGTAAACCTAAAGGATAATATTTTATCCCTAAGGTTATTTTTGGTCGAATTATACTTATCTAATAAAATTAGGGCATGTTTTAGGGTAATAATAATATCATTTTTACCGTTAGTTACCCTATTTACTTTTAACTGTGATAAATAAAAGTTAAAAGTTACTATTCAACAAAAATTATTTTCATCTTATTAAACCAAATTTTACTTACTGATATCAACTGTGTCTCTCAGATTTTTGAAATTAAACTGACAAAAGTGGTAAAATTATGTTTTATGTAAATTTGAAAATGCTCATAGGAGGTGCGTAAAAGATGATAAAAAGCTCAATAAAATTTTTATATATATAAAATTATTATAAACTGACTCCAATGAATTACATTGAACTTATATAGGTATTATGAATCTATTTTGACCAAAAATAAATTTAAATAAAATAAATAATTATTTAAATAAAAATTCAGTTTTAAACAATAACTTAGTATTTTTCACTATTCATCAAAATAAAAAAAAATCACCCTAATCTAATTTCAATATTCCGAATCCAAAAATGAAGTCCATTTTCAAAGATAAAATTTATAAAATTTCAAAAAGTGGGTATTACTATTCATAATAACTAGTTTGATTGGTTTTGGTGTGTTAGAACTCGAAGTTGCGTACACCACACGTTATTGTATCATTCAAAGAGAAGCGTACCGTCGAAGTTTGGGGTGTTACAATCATTTTATGATTATTAATTTTGGGGAATATGATTTGATTGATTAAGAAGTGGTTAGGGTTTTCTACCTGAACTTCCATTTTCATTCGGGTTACTTTTCTTCCCAATATAAATCAATGAAATTATTATTTATTATTATGTGCTCCTAATAAATTCTATTTGAATGTCATATATATGTGTAACAATCATAGTCCTTCTTTATTATGGGGATTTACATGTTTTAAAATAATCTTTCAAAAATTATTCCCGAAATACAAGCATTATTCAAGGGAACTTCTCGAATTCTTACCCATTTTCAAGGTCAATGTATATTCTATTTAAAGACATAATTTTTTTTTAAAACAGAAATTTTATCATGAAAAAATATCTTGTTTCATTTATGTTTTCATGAAAAGAAACATTCCATTCAGGTTTAAAATCTCATCAATATTTTCCTCAAACCACACAAAAATGTTTTATTTTTAATGATTCTTAAAAAATATTTTTACAATGATTTTACTTAATTGGGACATAATTTATGCCTCAAATATAATCTCAATATCCTTACATTTTCTTTTCTAGTATATAAATGTCTACAATCTAATTTTTATGACAAATATAAATGATTTTCCAAAAGAACCCTTCTTTCCAAAGTAAAAAAGGAATTTTTTCATCTCACTTTAACTTTTATGATATATATGCCTTGTTAACAACTTATTCATTTAATGTGGTGTATGTAATGAAATTTTATATACCATATCAAGAGTATATTTATTCTCATGATATTATAATGGATTATTATTTGAATGTTTCAAGGTGGTGTGCGACACTTTGTAATGTTTAAGGATTATTTCCTCAAGAATTTTTAAATGGTATCATTTAATAGTATCTTTACCTATGTGAACATAATTTTTTTAATATTTTTATTCATTGAGGTTTATATCTTATGATATCATCTAAAATATTTTTTAAGGGTTTCTAATTAGTTTTACTATGGATGTTCTATCTTGATTCCATTCACCATATTACTCTGAATGATTAGTAATTATGTATACATATTGGGGAAAGTTATATACATTGCATATGTATATGATGTTTTTGTATAACCAGGTTCATATTATGAAAGAATTTGACTTAGAAAGTGATGGGTGTGGCCTTATATAGCCACTAGATTCATCAGTAGGTCTCATGAGACAAAACAAACTTTGGTTTTGGTTAAGTCCCTAACCTAGTTTTTTTAGAAATCTGGGATGAGGCCTCGACGACATATTTATGATGTCCAACATAGACATTCCCTCATTATTATATTTGTAATTGAAAAATCATGTGATCATTTGACGATTAAAATATCCATGGTAGAGTTTCATGTGATCATTTATATGGATTTATTTACTCAGAAGTCTTTCATTCCATATTAATCTCAATGTTATTTTTAAAGTAATGTGTTTTCAGTTATTCACCATGCCTAATATTTTTGTTTATGATAAATTTCTTGTATTACTTACCCTTACTGAGCATCTGATCTCACCGCTTTCTTATATTTTCTTTCCCAAGGTTATAAAAATCGAAAAATTGAATAAGCTTTGTACGATGTAGTTTATTTCATATAGTATCACGTTTTATTTTCATTTTTACAATGTAGTATAGATATCAAGATTGTAATCTGGTCTTCCATGACTACTAAACTGATTGTTCCTTTGGGATCTGATTTCTTGTAATCATGCCAATGTGTTGAAATAATGGATCGACTCCGGGCTTCTCGGGTTGGGGCGTTACATTTGGTATCATAGGAAGTTTAGAAGCAACTTTGGAAACTATATTTAGAAAACAGAGGTTAGGGAAAATAACCCTAAGATATAATTTTAGGATAAGAATATAAGAACATCGTATAATTTTGGAAAGGTATAGATTATGTGGATATTTCTAAAAAATAAATCCCTATTTGTATACTATAAGTGTACGTGGTTCTGGATGAGATGTACCTAGGGGTAACAAATCTGACAAGGTGTTTCGAGTTTGAATTTGGATAACCTGGTACATGATAATGAGCCATACTGCACACCTGGTTTGACACTCCCAAGGGATATGATTAGTATAATTCAAATTTTTCTTATATATCATTATGAAGTATTTATGCTTCTAAAGTAACCATAGAATATGGTTCTCAAATTTTTGATTCATAAATTTATGTTGTAATTAGAGTTATATAAAGGTAATAATTTTATAAGCTAATATAGTAAATGACATTATTTAGAAATTGCACCTAGAGGATGGAAAGAGAACCACATCAATGCACATAATCCATTGAGTAATAGTCATTTCATTGAGGGTTTTAAGATAGTATTTCTAAGGGAAGTAGTTTCTCAAATTTACTCATAATATGACGAGATAATATCTTATTCTAATAATGATAAATAGTTTTCTAAGTATTATGGCTATAGAAGGATGCAATAAAAGAGTAGGATGGCAGAGAGAAATATGGATAAAGTGAAGAAGGGAAAGATAAGTTTTCCCACATGTAATAATTGTGGAAAGAATCCCCCTAGTAAATGCATGAAGGGAATGTGAGTTCTTTATAAGTGTGGAGAAAAATGACACAAAGTTCATTATTGCAAGGGTAAGAAAAAGGTTTGCAATCTATAATTCTTCAATTGTAAAGAAATGATACACCATGCGAATCAATGTCCTAAGAATCAAAGGAATATACCCCTAATGATGTTATTAGATAATGATCAAGTTGCGATACTACTGCAGATTAAGTGGAATGATTAATATTCCTAGTCAAGAATCATGTCATTTGAATATTTTATCAGTAATTTACTGGTTATAATAATGAAGTAATATATGAGGATTCTACTAAAGTAATTTTTTCATTAAGGATTTGAAACCATAAGTTAAATGCTACCAAGAATGTATGTTAAGTGGGATTTTTTTTTGGAAAATGCATGATTGAGGGAAATAAAACCCTAAATATATTCCTGATATTTAGATAATGACGAAGAAATTATTTATTTGGATAAGTACTGACTACCTTGAAACTAATTATTAACTTGTTGACAAGTGGTCTATACTATCATCAATGGAGTTTAGAACACTTGTGGATTTAAGAAATAAATCCAATAACATGTATCTTGCCTAATGAATAGGAAATGATGCATGTTTATAATAAGGTTTTATGGTATTTCAAGTAATTACCATATTTCAAGGGGATACATGATGAAGATATTCACATTTTTGGAATGTGAAAATTTATATCTACTTCATGTTAATCAAGGGATAATGACAAGTTCATCTTGGAAATTCAGTGACCTTCTTTCTAAAGTGTTGAATGCTTATACTTTGGAAAATTTAACCATTTATGAATTATTTAAGATGACCATTTTATAAAGTTTGAGAGGATAATGTATCACTTAACCAGATGACACAATCTGTGTAAAGAGATGAAGTACAGATAGTTCAAGGTGCAATCAAATGATAAGATTTTGTTTATAAAAAAGAAACTTATATTTATTCTCTTATAGAGTGGAATAATTTATGAACTCAAGGAAAATAGTAATAATTTTTTTTCCATATTATCATAATATTTGATAATATCAATTATTTTTCATAATGGTTTATAGTTTTGTAGTAATCAACTTTCATTTGAACATGTTCTCTATCACTTTTCACCTGAAATTCAATGTTTGATTTTTCTTCCATGTCCAGGTTTTTACTTACAACTAAAATCACTTAATTCAAAAGAATAATTTTTTTGGGTGAACAACTCATTTCCCTTAGCCTCTTTTTAAGAGGATATTTCATTAACCCTATTTTTGAAGTGGGTTTTCCATAAGATAATTTTTAAGCATCATCCTTTAACTATCAGAGTGAAGTTTCAAATTGAGAGGATGCAATTCTATTGAAGGGGGAATAATGTAAAACCCCAATAATTTGTTTAATAATTTTAAATAATTTAAAATCAAGTGTTTTAATTATTAATAATACTTATAGATAATTAAAATTTATATCTTTCGTATTAATTAATTAATTCTCTAAAAAAACAAATACTATTATTTTGCATAAATGAATATTTTAATATAAATATACATATTTTATCAATAGATTATTTAATTAAATATTTTAAAGAATAATACATATATTGAAATTTATTATAATCTTTTATAAATACTAAATTAAGTTATGAATATATTCACTATTAATACAAGACCCCAAGATTTTATGGAATGTTATTTTTAAACAATTTCAATTCATTAGATAGCTTATATGCACAAAACACTTAGTCAATGTGAAACAATTTTTTTTATAATCTACCTAATTAACATAATTTTATGACTTCTATGATTTTAATTTTGAAAAATGGGCATACACTATTGCAATCAATAATTTTTCTAGAGTCAAATAGGATCAACTTATTTTTTTGGTGAATAGTAACTTGACCCTTATGAATAATAATATACCCTTATAAATAGTAACATGACCTATATGAATAGTAATGTACCCTTATTATTAGTAACCTCACCCATGTAATTATAAATAAACTTTAGGCACCTTATAAATGAAAGTGAATATTTTAAACATTAATAATTAAATGTTGGTATATTTTTGAGCAATAAATATTTAATTAGAACTTTATTATTAAAAAATTAATTCAAAATATAATTCATAAAATTTATTCATAAATCAATTTTTTTCTTATAAATTTGTGATAATTTAATGAGACCTTAGTTATTTTTTCAAGGTATTATAAAAATAGTTATAATTTTAAAAATTGTATTTTTCATGTAAACGGTGATTGTAAATAAAATAAAATATATCTTATTTAAAAAACCATTTTCATAAAATTGATTTCATTTTTGGATTATACACTTCGAAAAATGGTTAGGGTTAATTTTTGGGATTTTTCTAAAATACTTGAACTTTTGGTGAATAGTGAAAATATATTAATTTAGGAAATATGCTAAATAAATGAATTTCTACGTCATTATTGAGTCATGGATGATGTAAATGGCCATTTTTTTAGATCACATGAAATTATTACTATTTTTTGTCACAATAATCAAGACTATTCATAGTCATGATCCAAAAAAATTAAATAATGATTAAAAGAATTGAAAAAACCTTTTCTCTTCCACTATAAAAACCACCCCCACCCATTCATCCTCTCACCCAAATCAAGCTTTGAGCCTTACCTAAGTTATACAAAATGAACTTCCCAAGAAAATTCCCCATATATAAGACCTTTTTGTATCACAAAAATCCCAAAACCAAAGTCCTTAAGGAGGTTCTCAAGGAGGAGAGCTCAAGAGGGGTAAACCACTTTTCCTTTTTCATTCAATTTATTTTACAAGTTTCATTCTATTGTTTCTCTCTGGTCAACTCCTATCATTAAAATTATATGATAATTCTAGTACCTTAAATGTACTATAAAGACATATTTCTAATGGAATATTTCATCATTATCTCTCTTTCCCCACCTCTTATACTAAAAATGAAAACACCATCTGAGACGTGTTAATTTATCACACTCAAGGATGACTGATTTTCAATTTCTATTACCATATTAAATTATGGTCATGAAATAATTTTTATTGTTTAAATATATAATAATATGTTTAATATATCCTATTTAATGTTATGGAAAAATTTTGTACAAACAGTATTAAATTATAAAACAAAATGAGTTCGTGCTGATCGAAAAACCACCAAATTAATTCAAGTGTTTATAGTTAAAATTTTATCTAATGATTCATTATCTCCAAAATAACCAAAGGATTTATATGATAATTAAGCATTATGGATGATCAATAATAAATAATAACATCAATTTTGTATTTCAATTTCTATTTTATATGAACATCCATACTATTATACAAGCGAACCGGTCACCAACACTAAAAAAACATGCATTCCCAAAAGATGAAATTGAATCTATTATCCCATATAAAAGGCCATAAATGAAAATAATAAATATATAATAAATAAATTACATGTAGATAATGTTATAGTATTATTAATTTATAAATCTAATTTGATTATTTAGGACATTAAGATCAAGTACAGAATACATTTGAGCATAAGGTAAGGGTTTCCTCATCTCTCTTTCATTTTTTTGAGATATTCCTTATTCACTATTATTAGTTGAGCATGATGTATTTATACCACCCATTGATTTATTATATCATGAATATATTTATTTTAATGGTATTGAATGTATCATTTTTTGATTATTAATTTTTGGGCATATGATTCGATTGATTACAAAGTGGTAAGGACTTTCTACCCGAACCTCCATTTTCATTCGGGTTACTCTTCTTCTCTGCTGACCATAATTAAATTATTATATGTTCATATTTACTCATAATAAATTCTATTTTAATTTTATATATATGTGTACCAATCATAATACTTCTTTATTATATGTAATTTAAATTCTTTAAAATAATCTTTCAAAAATTCTTTTCGAAATACAAGCCCGATTCAAGGGAACTTCTCAAATTCTTACCCATTTTCAAGTGCACCGTATATTCTAATTTAAGAAAAAATTATGTTTTATAAAATAAAAAATTCTATAATGAAAAATTATATTTTTTAATTTTTGGTTTCATTAAAACAAACATTCCATTTTTCTTTAAAATCTCTTCAATATTTTTCTTAAACCACACAAAAATGTTTTATTTATAAAGCTTCTTAAAATACCTTTTTTGCATGATTTCAATTCAATGAGACTTTATTTGTGCCTCAAATATAATCTAAATATCCTTCCCTTTTATTTTCTGGGATATAACTATTTAAAATATTAATTTTACGACAAATATAAATGATTTTCCAAAAGAACTATTCTTTCCAAAGTAAAAAGGATTTTTCTAATCTCACTTTAACTTTAATGAGATATATGCCTTATTAACCACTTATTAATTTCATGTGGTGTATGTACCATCCTTTTTTATATCATATAAATATTATCCTTATTCTCATGGTATTATAAGGTATTATTATTTGAATGTTTCAATGTGGTATGGGACACTTTGGAATCTTTAAGGATTATTTCCTCAAGATTTTTTCAATGGACTCATTTAATATTTTTTACCTATGTCAACATAATTTATTTAATCTTTTAATTCATTCAGGTTTATATATTATTATATAATCTAAAATATTTTGTTGAAGGGTTTCTGATTATTTTGACAATGGATGTGCTATCATGATTCCATTCACTATATTACTCTGAATGGTTAGTAATTATGTATTCGTATTGGGGGAATGTTATTTACATTGCATATGTATATGATGTTTATGTATAAGCACATTCATAATAGGAATGAATTTTAGTTATAAAGTGATTGGTGGGGCCCTTTATATCCTCTTGATGCATTGGTAGGTCTCACGAGACAAAATAGAATTGGGTTTTGGTCTAGGCCTTACCTTAGTATTTTCAGAAGTCTTAAATGAGGCATCGATGAGAGGTTTTGATGTCTCACATATAAAGTCCCACCTTATGATATTAGTAATTAAATAATAATGTGATTAATTTACTATTATAAAATCCATGGTAGAGTTTTATGTGATCACTTATATGGATTTATTTACTCAGCTTTGATTCATTCCATATTATACTCATTATTATTTTTAAGGGTATGTGTTTTCAGTTATTCACCATGCCTAATGTTTATGTTTATGACAACTTTCATTGTATTAATTAAACTTATTGAGAATTTGAGCTCACCACATTTTATGTTTCCTCTACCGAGGTTATGAAGAAAAAAATTAAATAATATTTCAATGATGCAGTTTATTTCATATTGTTTCATGTTTTATTTCCTTTTTCCAATGTACTGTGGGTATCATGACTTTAATCTAGTCTTCCAAAATTTCTAAACTGAATGGACCTTTAGGATTTTATTCCTTTTAATCATGCCAATTTATTAAAATAATGCACCAGCTTTAGTCTTCTGGGGTAGATACATTACAATCATACACAACAACTCGACCCCCCTGTATAAGAATTTCTCCTAAACCAATACCTGATGTGTCAAAATATATAATGTAACTCATAACTAGCTCTGGAACAATCATTATTGGTGCTGAAGTCAATATACCTTTCATCTCCTAAAATTCCATCTCATAAGAATTTGGCCATACATACTTCACACTCTTCTTAGTCGGGCCTGTCAATGATGCTTCCAGGCTTGAAAAGTCCTTTATGAAATGCTTATAGTAAGAATACAACCCTAAGAAACTATGAATCCCAAATATGTTCTTGGGATTCTCCCATGTAACTACTGCTCTCACCTTCTCTAGGTCTAAAAATACTCTTTTTCTGAGATGATGAGACCAAAGAAGTGATTTTGATCCTTCCAGAAGTGTCACTTTGTGAGCTTAACAAATAACTGATGGTCTTTCAGTGTATTAAAAATTATATCAATATGTTTGGAATGGTTATGTCGATTGGGAGTATACACTAAGATATTATCCAAAATAACCACAAAAAATGAATCAAGATAAGTATGGAACACTCAGTTCATCAGTTCAATGACGAAAGATGGTGCATTAATGAGATCGAATGACATTACGATGTACTCATACATACCATACTTGTTCTAAAAGGATGTAGGGGGTATGTATGTTGATATAAAATGCACCTGATGATAAAAATCTCTCAAATAAATCATTGAAAAAACCTGATCTCCTCATATTTGGAGAATGCGATCATCTATGAACGGAAGAGGATACTAGTTCTTAATTATCAACTGGTTCAATTTATGATAATCTATTCATATCCTGAGGGTACGTTATTACTTTTTCACAAAAAAGAACCGACGAACCCCGCACAGAAGTACTGGGTCAGATGAAACCCTTTTCCTCTAAATCCTCTAGCTGCCTTTTGAGATCTTGTAACTCAGTCATAGCCATCCTATAAGTAGGATTCGACACATGTGATGATATTAAAACTTTCTTGATAGAAAACTTTGCCTCTCTCTTTAGGGGTAAACCTGAAAAGGTGTCTATTAACACATCCATTAAATGATCAAATACTTGAGGTAAATCCTTCTGACGCGTTCCATGATCATACAGATACAAACTCGCAATATAGGCTATCTTCTGGGCAACCCACAATGCTCAGGTCTAGCTCGACTCACCTAGGCATCCCATTAAACTTTGTGTAGAAACCTTTCACCTTATGGTGAAATAAAACTCACCCTAAGATGATAGAAATTAAAAAAGGCTTGAAAGGAAACCAACCATCCCATCTTGAGAATGACATCAAATATTATCATCTCAAGGATGTAAAGGTCCCATATGAAGTGACACCCACCAATATCAATGGCAAACTCCTTTTACTGACTCACACCTTTCGTTATGATCCCCAACAGAGTGTCTAACATCAAAACGCCATTAGAAGAAAAAACACAGAGCCCAAGGCTCTCCACAATGGGAATAGATATGAAACTATGTGAATCCCCTATATCAAAAAGTGAAAAATTTTAAACAGAGGCGACTAGAATAGTACCTCTAATAGAAGAAGTTATGGGATCTTACTTCTATTGGTTCCATTGTAATACTTACGCCTAACCTGTACCACGGGCCTGTGACACTTCCTGGTTACCCTGAGTTAACCCACCCTACTATCACTATAAACTTAGGGTCTAGCTACCATGGGAATGACCACCGCATTGGTCTGAATGGCCTGATGTACTCTATCTCTATGTTTGGTGAGAAGCTACAGTCCCCGCTCCTAAACATGGAGTCAATGTAGTCCCTCTCTCACTTGCTGTTGGTGGAAATGCCCTACAGATGTGCTATAAATGGCCCATATTTCCAAAAGATCAGCACTCAACTGGGATCAGAAGAAACTGTGGCCTCATATAACCTAGCCTACCGCAGTGGTATCACCTCACTTGGAAACTTGAAGATACGTTCTTACTGCTAGTACCATCCGGAATAAGCTCCAAAATATGATTCCTACTACCGATCGAGACAATACTAAATCTAGGGGGTCAAAATTCCCTATCTCTCACCTCCAGATTCCCTCAGGTTACACTCGATTATTGGTGCCTGATTTTCAATAGAAGATAATGTAGTCAACCTGAAGAAATTTACCAACAATCATATGTCACACCGAAGACCATCCTCAAATCTCCTTGCCTCCGACACATCATCACCAACCATAATTGTTACAAGGTACCATATATTAGTAAAACATGCCTAATAGTCCATAACTAATGAAGATCCCTCATATAGATGCAAAAAATCCCAAGCTCTATCAGCCCTATGCATATCGGGACAATATTAATCATAGAATACTTTTTAAAAATCTTCCCATGCCATATCCCGATGGCGCTCCAACTAAGTGACAACATCCCACCACATCTTGGGGGAATCAAATAGTATATACGTAGTGAGATTTACCCTTCTTTCAAGAGGCATCCCTAAATGTTAGAAGATCATAAGTATGACATATATCCATGAATCTACAACCCGTGATCCACCATCCCCCAAAAATATGGGCATATGATTCTACTGGAACACCCATAGTAGCTCTTCCATAGACGTGGCAGGTTGTGGTTCTCCCTGAAAGGTTTACATGAACCTCATAAAGCCTTCATGGAACTATGCGCCAACACCTATGTCCAGTATAATAGTTGGTGCCAAAAATTGCCAGAATGGAGGATCCACTAGTATCCCATGGCTTACCACCTCCAGGGTATTATTTTCACCACCCTCTTGTCATACAAATTGAGGTTTTTGTAGTTGAATGAATCTGCAATGCCAAAATCACACATCAGTTTATGATCGTCATCAAGGTTCATAACTCAAAAGAATAGATACAAAATTGGAAAAGTAAAACCTTCTTATAAGATCTCACCAATTTTCTTGAACCTTGGGGCCTATCTAGGAATCAAAAAAATAAGTTAATACTGAAATCCCACTACTAATGTTGGGTCTGGTATAGGTCTTTATCAAAATCCATTTTAGTTTCACTTGATATTATAATAATTTCATTTAAGAATTATTTCAAATTCACATTCATTGAATTGGTACTCATTTAATGTTTATCACAATACTTTTTTTAATGTTAAATTAATGGTACACTGAATTCCAATCTATAGGGGTCTATACTCTCCAATAATCAAATCTTGGCATTCACCTATGTCATATCATAACACATTTCACCTTAATGTTGAACCATGATCTTCCAAATTCCAATCCAAGAGGTCCCATACTCCTTAGGGACAAAATATTGGTGTCTATCAAATCTATACATTAACATATCCCAATATACCTATCACAACAACATGAATATCTATCATGAAATCTATCACAACAAAATGCAATAAGTAATGCTCTCTAAATGGAATGAAAAAAATGCATGGTATGTGAGATTATAACCAGTGCCTATATAATGCATGATATGGAATAACCTCATCTCATCAGGTTACAACATAATTAAACCAAAAATCATATAAAAAATCATATCTCAATACAAGTGTGTCACCCAACAGTGTAATCCAATCAATTGTAATAGCTCAAAATCCGAAAATCATAATTCAATTCGATGCATTTTGGATTTTCTATATATGCGGGGTAGCTACTCCCATGTACAAATTATTACCAAATCCCATTTTCTTCCTATCTTGATACATTTTCAACTAATATTAAATCAAACTAGAAAAGATGCTTTGATACCACTTTATAACATCCCAAACCCGGATGCCACCAAATAGTGCTCCAAGCCTAGTTAGCCACATATCCTAAACCACATCTCTTCAAACACCAGAGGTTGTTGACTAGAAATGAGGGACTAGGTGTGATGGTGGGGAGAATATTACCACATTAACAGAGTGTATCACAGCGGAAACAATAACAATTATATAGCAGAAGCAATAATACCATATAATAGAAGTAAATAGAAAAAATACTGATAGTATAAATAATCCAGATGTTATATCATAAAAAATATCATACTACATGTTTCATGTTCTTGAAAATATCCAAAATAGGTCACACTACAGTCATGCACAATAGAACTACCAAAATTACAAAAAGACCAAAAATAATCTCAGAAGTGCATCACAAGACCTGGCTTGGTCCCATGCTCTCCTGCTTATAAGAAGCATATCAATTACCAATATGAGGGAGCTTTACCTTATCTACACCTACAATAATATAATATTCTTGGGTCCAAAACATGACCCAAAATAGTTTTGGGACTAAATCATAGTAGGAAACCACCCGAGGTCTATTCCAATCTGTCCGTGAATATATATAACATGCAGTGTGTAGTAATGAAAGTAGTAAGCTATAAAGTATTCAAAATTAAACAAACTACAAGCACTGGTTTCCATTTAAATTTCTTTTCATTATTAATTAAATAATTCAATTACATCGAATTCATAAGTCTTGAGATCCTTCTCAAGACTGACATCCCCCATATAACTATAAACACAACAGATTCCTCAGAAGGCCATCTAATCAAGAACGAGTGAAGAAAGAATCTAAGCATGTTATTTGGCTTGGTAGATGCATCATAAATCATTCCAATTCAATATTCAATATATAACCTGATACCATCCTTGATATTCTTAGGTTGTAATTCAAGTATCAATCCGGGCACATTTCTACTAACACCCTACAAGCCCATGCCGATGAACCTGTCAAGAACCCGATATCACTCTTGGTGTGGTAGAAGTCAATGCCTCCTGAGTCTTTCCTTGGTGGTCCAATAGGGAATCCCCAAGTATCACTAATTACATATAGTCAGTTCCCCTTGATCCTATCTATAGATGTCCTATAATACCCAATGATTCAATCGGAATTTAAGTACAACCTCTATGATATTGACCATGGCATCTATGGTTTACTCACGACATAATCATAATAAACCCTTTGTGCCCATCCAATTAATTCAAACAGAATCCAAGGTTCACTTAAGGTATAAGGTACAATAGTCATATGAGCTCATCCATGGCGGTCTAGACTGAATCCATGATTCACCCAAGGCTATTTACCAATTCATCATTCAATTATTTTTACATTTGATTAGGCATGCTAAAGTCAAAACACAAAAGCATCTAATATACTCACCACCAAAGGGTGTCTCAACCAAGGACCCGACTCACGAGGCTTGGCCTATCATTTATTCACGTGGGAAAATTTCTCATAACAATAACACATGAAAATTAATATATTACATGGATTTAATAATATTCAACTCATGTGGGAAGGTCAATAGATCGAGAAAATCAATGCAAATGTGCTTAAACAAGCAATGACCTACTTGACTCATGAGGCAAGTCAACCATCCCATAACCTAAACTAAAACCAATTCCATATAACAACATTTAAATTATATTAATAAAAAATTACATTTTTAAAAACCCTTTTAAGGGAATAAAAGGCATTCCTCATAGGTATCCTAGGCCAAACAACCGTAAAAAGTCATCCAAGGGAACTCAACCATGGGGTGGCCCTTAATCTAGGTATTGAACCTAATAAATGAGTTAAAAAATATATTCCATTACCTAAAAAAGGAAACAATAGGGTTTAATTATAATTCAAGGAGACACCCTCAAAATGGGTGCACAATACTCCGACATTTATACACAGCTCGACAATTAGCGAATGGAACGAGACCACCTACCTTAGGCTTGTGCTAGACAGATTGTCCAGTATCAAGCTCTGATTCACCCTGATTTGGGAGAAATATGATAAACATATGAAGAACAAGATATTAGTACATATGATAATAAAGACAAATAGTGCAATCAATATCCATAAGAACCAAGAAAGGATAAAAAGGAATCGAGGCATTACTGTTGTATATCCAAGGAGACGAACAACACTCGATTTAGAGATAGGAAAAAGAAGAGATCTGAAAATGAAGAATAGATTCAAAGGAAGCCCCAAATCATAACCCCTACTATGAAACAAAGGTGGAGAAGTGAAATTTATGTTATAAACATTTCAAGGGAAAATAGTCATTTTACCCAAAATATCTGGGTCACACGGTTTACCTGCACAATTTATCCAATCATCTGGAAATTGCACATAGCTATCTATAGGCATGGGACATAGTGAATAGTTAACCTAAATGGTTTCTAAAATCATGTGAAATCCATGTGGAACCCTATATCAGAATTTTCTAAAATTAGAAAGCTTCCGTAGGATGATGCAACCCAACGCACATTGTTTACACAAACCGTGCAACATCTTCTTTTCACAGTAAACTCAGATTCCAGGATGAAGACCAGCCTCAGACATCTTAGAGACCTCCATAAACCAAAGGTTATTCATAATAGGCCACATTTAAGCAATTAAATTGAGAATTTATAGAAAACAAAAGATCTATACTTCAACGAAGAATCAGGTTCTTACAATATGTTACACAAAGAATAAGACCATGTGTATACATTCAGTTATGTGAAGGAGTGTATGGTTCTAAAAATCCTCACTGGTTTGTGTGAAGGTCTTACATGAAGAATAAAGGAGTTATACTTTCTTGCATGAAACTTGAGAAATATTCCATTAGGTTTATCATGAAGAATAACTTGTGTAATATACTGAGAATTTCAAGTAGTTTTTTCTAAATGAGAGTGAAATAAGTAAGAATAAGATAGTGCATGTATACATTCATATATGAATACATAATAAATTGAGATATTATAGTAATTATAATCAAATAGTCTAGGTGAAATGTATAAAAAACTTGAATAAAACTAAATAATAAACAGTATATAAAATAATAAATCAAGATATTTTTTCATTTTCTTGGTTTTAGTTCATTTGATTTATGAATTTGAGAAGATATCGAATGAATTGTGAAAGTTTATTTTTTCATAATATAAAATGGGAGAATATTATGTGAATCAATTTCAAAAATTTATGTCTGGCTTTAATTTTATTAGTCGAAAGAAGAATGTCCCAAGTAGGATTTCAATAATGAAATATATCATACATAGGTGATCGGATATAGTTGATCAATAACAGTAACTCTAATTCATTAGTTTCAAATAATCTTGGAATTCACATGAGATATTCAAATCAAAAATTATCTTGGATGAATACTTTTATCCTAAAGGTTGATGATCCTTCTAGCAGTGGATCAACCCTGAATAAAAAAATAAGTCTTCCAGTTGGTTCTGGAAGATGACTGTATCTTTCAGTTGGTGTTAGCATTGAAAAGAAGTCATTTAATTAGTACTAGAAGCAATTAGGTGGTCTTTTAGTTGGTTTTGGAAGCAGTTTAATAACACGTTTGATAGTTAATAATATGTAATTATGGGGAAAAACTAGCTAAATCAAGGGGTAGGATTTTTTCCAAACCTTGAAAATATTGTGTGGTGCTCTCTCCATTATTAAAATTCCACACATGTTGATATTGAGATATAATATTTTGTGGATCAACAAAATTTACTGGTTTGAGAGTTTTAATTTGAATGTAGAGGAATTAGTAAAATGAATCCACTGATTCACTTCTCCTCTCAGTGGCCAATCTAGCCTGGGGATCTACAAAAATGAAAACTATAATAGATTATCCAGATTTAATGATCACTATTTATGCTATGTGGTTTTTAAAAACAAATAAAATACACACTAAAAAAACATGTTCCAACCTCTAAGAATACGTAAAATAAGGGGGAGAAACATTAAAGTGGAAATTGATGAATCCACAAAGAATAAGAATATTTTGAATAAAGCTATCTCAAGTATGACTACCAAAAATTGGTTTGAAAGTTTGAATTTTTTTATAGAACATGTGAAAAACTATTGAATTATAATATGGACTGTATGATAAATCTCCCTGGATATTTTTTTGTATATAAAAGGGAAAATAATTTAAAAAAAATAATCCTGAAAGGAAGTATTCCATAATTAAAGTGTAATTAAAGGAAACTAATAGAGAAAGAACATGAATCTTTGTCAGTGGGAATTATTTATACATGAATAGAAACACAAAAATCTTGAAAAATATGGAATATCATGAAGGATAAGTTGTTGAATCTGATAGTTCTATATCCTTAAAAATAAAAGGCATTATTAGTATTGAGATTGAGGGAAAAGGACTCAGATAAAAATGTGTTATCTATAGAAGAGATGAAACATAATCTGCATAGTGTTATCCAATTATGTGACGAAGGAAATGATGTTTTTTTTTCAAAATAACTCATGAATCATCAAATTTTCCAAATATAGAAGAGTTATTATAGGAGGTGAAAGATCAAGTGGGAACTTGTTTCAAGTTTGTGATCTTTCCAACTTTTTTTTACATGAGTTACAAAGATGAAAACAGATTTGGCATAAAATGCTTAAATATATTGGAAAAAATAATGTGATTAATATTTATAAATATGAAGTGGTAAGAGACCTCCCCAAACTTAAAATATAAATACAATATGTTCTTGAAGCATCCCAAAAGTGTAATATGGTGCAAGGGATATATAAAAATTGTGGATATGTAGTCCACTAGACAATTAAAACTCATATATTTAGATTCGCATGGTCATATGAGAAATAATTCAACCACGTTTTATCTTCATTCTATTACATTCATTGATTAATGCACCCAAATAAAAAATGTTCTCTTTATGAAATATAAACCAGAGGCCATTCAGATACTTAAAATCATTAAAATACAATTTGAAAAGTCGTTTGGAATTTAAATAAATAAGGTGCGGTCTAATAATTTAAATGAATATGTATCCAATTATTTTGATAGGTTTATAAAAAAACATGGGATAATAAATCAATATAATACACTATACACCCTAAAACAAAATTGTGTGGATGAAATTAAAGATAAATGAATTTTGGAGGTGGGAAGAACCAAACTAGTTAAAAGAAAATTATTTAAGTTATTTTGGAGATAAGATATTTTCACTATTGTTAACATTGAAAATAGGTTATTTTTGAGACCTTAAACTCACAAGAAACTATATGAGATGTTTTAAAATATAATACTAACTTCAAAATATTTCAACTTTTTTGTATGACCTTGTTACATGATTATAAAGAACAAAAAGTTAGAAAATTTTGAATAAAAACAATAAGAAGAGACATTCATAGGATATGTTTTTAATGAAAGTGACTAGAAATAATGGTGAAAAAATCAACACAAGATTTTAGAATGTTAACATGTTGAAATCATTGAAAATTACTACAAAATATTTGTGTTTATTGAGCTTAAAGATGAGACTTATAATGATGGATACATGTGGATTTCTAAAAATTATACTATTGGGAAAGCTGTAAATGAGTAGGTTGTGGTCTATATTGATTTGGATGAGACAAGTGATGATAAAGGTACTGAAATCAAGATATATAGTCCCAAAATAGTGAATAATCTTGTTGTGTTAGACAATATTATTGTATAATAGGTTACACCTGTCCAAACTAGAATGAGGTAAAGACCTGAGAACCAAAATAATCTTATTTCAAAAGTTAAACCTCAAACTATTTAAGAGGAAGTTTATAATAAATAAGTTATTACAACTATTAATGAGGAACTTGATTAGATTAAGAATAAATCGACCTATGATATGGTTCCCAAACATGAAAACAAAAACAAAATTGTCACCAAGTGTGTTCTTAGGAACAAATTTAATGATAAAGGTGAATTTATAAGGAATAAAGTATGGCTGGTTTGCAAGGGGTCTTCACAGAATGAAGGAGTTTAATTTTAAGAAACCTTTTCACTTGTTGAATGAATAGAGACTATAAGGATGTTATTGATTGTGTATTCTCACAAAAATTATAAAATTTATCAAATGTATGTGAATTCTTCCTTCTTAAATGATGATCTTGAAGAAGAGGTTTTCATTGAACAGACTAAGAGTAATCTTTTGGAGGAAGATTAGAAAATGTTGGGATGGATTAAAACATCTCTCTATAACTTAAAATAAGGCCCATGGATTCAATTATTCAAAGATGGATGGATTCTTTGGAGGCATGAAATTCTCGAATGGAAAAGTTGATAGTAATATCTATGTGAAGAATTTTTCCATTAGTACTCTCATTATTATAGTATATGTTGTGAAATTACATTTAGAGGAGAAAAGGTGAATCATTATGAAAAATTAGTGAAGGGAATGAAGTAAACTTTGAGAAGTCTATGATAGGTGAAATGCTATATTTTTTGGGGTTAAAAATCAAAAAATAATCTGATCATATTTTCTTATCTTATGAAAAATACTTTAGGGAATTGTTAAATAGGTTTAGAATAGAGGGATGTAAAGTGATTTATACTCTTATTTCCCATGGAACTAAACTAACAAAACACGAGGTTGAAAATTACGTGAATTAAAGGAAATATAGAAAAATAATTGGCTACCTTCTCTACTTGATAACTTCCATAACCAATATAGTATTTTATATGGAACTATAATCTACATTTCAAAGTTATCTAAAGGAATATCACATATTGACAACTAAGAGAATCCTAATAAACACCAGTAATACATTGATTTTGGGTTATATGTGAAAAACCAAATCACCTTTAAATTTACGGGGCTTTATTGATACTATCTAGGTATGGGATTGTGTTGGTAGAAATATCTCTTCAGGTGGAACATTTTTTCTACGTAAATATTGTGTGGATTGGAATAATAAGAAAAAAACTTAAGTATCATTAAGCATAACAGAATCTAAATACATAAAATCTATGCATGTTTGTACTTATATTGTATGGATATAGGTATAACTAGTTTGCATGAAAATTAATGTTGTAAATACACTATGCATTTCCTATGAAAATAAATTTTCTATAAATATTTTTTAGAATATAATTAAAAAATTAGATCAAATAACAATAATCTTAGAAATCATTATATCAAATAGAAGGTAGTAGTAGAATGTACTGAAAAGCTTGAGTTTTTTTGGTACTAAGGAACAAATTGTTGATATTTTTACCAAAGTATTTATATATGGGAGTTTCTATATATAAGAGATTATACTTCAAGTTCAACCTTCCCCTATCACATAAAAACATCTAGAATTCCCCCACATAAGGCATTGGATTATGTTGTCAATGGGGGGGGGGGAGTGTGAAACAACTTTAATTTTTTAAAGGGGGAGAATACTATCAAAAGGGGAGTGTAACTTATTTCTTTATCCATATCTATGGTTGTTTCAAAAAGTGGGATAATTTGTGATGAATCGAATGACATAATAAGAAAAAAAATCATTTCAATCACTTAGACAAGATTTTCTTAATACAAAGGGATGGAATTTTATTGAAAATACTCGATTATCATGTGGTGTGGTTTCAAGATGAATCTAACTTTATATATGATATTATTTAATGATTCATGAGTGAGTTTTATAAAATTAGTGATATTTTTGAGTATCTTGAGTAAGATTTGAAAATGGGTTTACAACAAATCCAAAGTGGGAGATTGAAGAACCCAAGTTAATCTTGAAGAACTCCATGGATTTAAGGAATTTTTAAAACTTTTTGATTATTTTATTTGTTCTAAAACAAGTGTTTGAAGTGTATTTAAGGTGATTATAAATAATTCTGAGGTTTTCAAGGTTTTCTGAAGTTATTATGATGATGTTCCATTAATTCTAGAATTTATGAGGAAATGATAAATAATGAAAATGTTTAGATATGTATTTAATATTTTCTTATAAATGGATCTATTCTATGTAAAGGGATTTTTCATATGTTTAATCACATAAAGGTATTCAAAACCGATCCTTCATGTAAGGGGATCCAAACCATATATGGAGATCAATTTAAAAAGTGGTAGTCGACATAAGGGGATTAATATATGGATGTATCATGATGTAAGGATCCTAAAACCACATATTTGTTTAATGTAAGAGTTATCCACAAACCATGTATGATTGGTATTCACGTACATGCGAACCATGATTGAGTGGAATCCATATATGGGTCTATTTAAGATGAAATATGAGAATTCTAGAATATTCATTATTCTATATAATTGGAACCAGATTATATTTAATCCATTATTTATTTCTTATAACATTACAATTAAATTTAAATTCATGTTCTTTGAAGAATATATGATACCAACACCCTAAATAATGGTATCCATCATAATAAATACATGATTAGTGATAACATAAATGAAATATAATTTATTTTCAAGAATAATATAGATATTATTATGATGATGCTTCACTGATCCATAGTTCCATAATCTGAGGAAAATATTGATATGAATCAATATAAGTTGTTAAAATGAATTAGTTATCAATAGGATGATATTTCTAATTTTGTGGTTCTATATGTGTTTCCTTCACATCAAAAGTAGGCAGAATAAGTTGAGAATTTAGGATGAAACATTGAAGTGAAAAGGAAACTATTGTTGTGTATTTTTGGTATTTAAAAATAAATTTTTATGTGTTTTCAAATGAATATATAAGCTACTATTTTTCCAAGAACATGTTTTTATTTATCAAAATAGAATGATGAAAAACATAATTTTTAGTATTTTCATAAGCTGGTCAGTTTGATTTCACCATCTGACCGTAAAAAATGGGAGATGCATAAAATATCATGGAGCTAAAAATTGGCACATGACCATTGTGTTTTCTACTGGGAGACTTGATACAAGAAATATTACAATTTATGGTATGTTGAATATATTAGAAAAAATTATCACACCTTCCAGTATATAAAAGTTAAGTGAAGTGATAGAATATTGATACTGAAAAGGAAGAGATAAAAAACGTTGAAAATGTAAAGAACTTTGAGTGTGAGTGTCTTTGAGAAGAAGATGGAGATGTAAGAGTTCTGGAACCCAAATTGAAGTGTAATATAAAAAAATTACTTTCTCAAGATTTTGGAGATGATTATAAGGGAAGAAAAATAAACATACCCTCAAAGGGTTTGTATGAAGTGATCTAGATAAGTCTAGATATTACTTCCCTGGTAAAATTTTTGTGGCTATGATTCTTGATAAAGTGATCATTAGTTCTCATGTTTTTTATTTTCTAGATTTACATGTGATATCTTTCATCAATTTATGAATCATAATATACATTTTGATGTTATTTCTCATGTGGTGGTGTTTGTTTTTTTATTTACTACCGGGTGATAGTAAAACCCACATGAGGTCGTGTATTTGTTGGGAATTATGAGTTATAGGATGATACATAACCCAAACACTTATAATTGTTGAAAAGATTTTGGTTTCAAATATGTAGTCCATGATAAAAGCTGACTAAAACAAAGAGTGGGATCTCACACTAAGGATAAACCTTGCAAGAAATTTTATGTGCCTCAGTCTTCTTTAATTTCTATATATATCATCCATGATTGATTATAATCATTCAAATAAGAGAATTATATCTTAACAAGTCATAGGGGTTAATTTTTAGTGTAAAATGAAATTATGAAAAGAAGGAAACACTAATTTGTTCCCATATCATTATATCCATTCGATACAATGACACTTAAAAGAAAAATCCCATTAAAAGACCCACTTATGATGAGGTACACCAATTCACATTCATCAATGTTATTATACTAATATACATGTGTGATGAGTCATAAAAGTTTCATGAAATGAGAGCCTCCAATTACATTCATAGAGTATCAACTTGGTTCGAGGAATTTTTACCTAATTCTAATAGGATTACTCTAAAAAAGTATGATTTTGTTTTTATATAGTCATATAAGGATCAATATTTTGACCCATCATCTACTCCCAATGTGAATGAAAAATAGTTTAGAGATATTTCACCTGAATTTAAAGATTGTGTCTCTACCATCATCAATTTCTTAGCACATGATACCGAGCATGATCTATTCAGGGATGATACATCTATTGAAAATATCACACGTACCAGAGTATATGAAAATGGATCCTATTCCTGATATTAAGGGTATATATAATGATTAGTTTTGCTACATAAACTACCATTATCATCTACTCATCATAAAATTGGTAAATGTAAGGGTTTAATCATATATTCCATCCACTATTAACCTGAAGCTTCCAGGTTTATCTTTAATATATAACAAATCACCCAATTATATCAATAAAATAAAAATATTTTGAAATTTAATGTTGTGTTACTTCTAGAAAAAATTCAACTTTATAATGATTTTTAGGAAAAGATCTGGGTTCATTAATAATCCCATCTTAAAAGGGTGAAACCATTTGACCCATAAGGATAGAATTAATCCATATGTCAGGACCCATACATCATAAAACCATTCAATGATGCACCTCCTAGGTGTATTATTAGGAATATTTTCCCAATGGAGAAATGTCAGCCTCATGATATAAAGTTCCTCCTTGTAATGAAGTACACTAACCCATAGGGTTGGGGGTATTTTCATATAATGATCCCCTCATCAGGTTCATTCTTTATACGACCTTAACATACACCATACAATCTCTAATAGATTCAATGTTCTCTAAGCTTAGGGTAACACCATTAATGCATCAATCATAACCAACTCAAATACTCACACTCGAATTGATTAATATTATGATACTATCATCTAGATCTCACTTTCTACCACATGATTATACTTACCAGGGTATATATGACATGCATGAAAGATAATGTTTTAATCCTAATAAGGGATGATGGAATAAGGTATATTCAATCCATATAGATAAATTTCACGGGAAATTATTCTTTTCCTTTGATAATAAATTAATCAAACATTCAAGGATCAAGAAACATGAGGTGGTAAAATTGAAGGGAAATTATAATTACCATCATACTATTAGTTTCTAGGGAACACAATATTGGAATAATTTATCTTCAAGTATTGGATTTAGAAAAAGATAAATAAATTTATAATAATTATAGAAATATCCAAACCTAAACTTCACCCACATGCTTATACTAAGTACAATATACAAATTGTATAAAGGAATAAGGGACATCCATTCGCCAAATATTGAAGAAGAAGGGTCTTTTCCATTAGGTCTAAGAATGTGGATTCATATTTCATCCATTATCTAAAGAATAATTTAACATCCTACCCCAACCCATTTTCTATGGATGGGTAGAAGGTAATACTAAACTTATGTGACATACCCAAGACAGAAAAATCTAAAAATAAATGAAAAGGAATTAATAAAATTCCAAGTGACGATTTTCGTTGAAAAAAAAATTGAACCTAAAAATATAAAATAAAAACAACCAAAACCAACTCTATGATGCATGAGTAAAAAGATACAAGAAAAATGAAAACCAAATAAGAAGAAACATCTGAGTAGTAGCGACAAATTTATAAAATATGTCCTAAGAAAACCAAAGGATATACAAAATAGTAACATATATGTAGAATCAATCCAAATGCTCCAGGGGATAACCCCAATATCCATACATAAACCTATATAAGTAGCATCATTATGATCCATTATAGAATTATGATACATCTCTATTTCCTGTGTCTCGATAAAAAACATCTGAAAATGCATCAATGCTTCCAAGAAGGGGGTGAGTATAAAACCAAATAGGCAGTTCCCAAATAATTTCCAACACATTCCACTAGGATGAGAACATGTTAGGAAATCTTATAAAACACAAGAGAAGTAGATAACCAGTTTTAAGATCTCGTGTTTTCTTATGATGTAAAAATCATTTAATTATGAGTTTAACTGACTGGTTTTGACCAAATGTTAGTGGATACTGAGATAATGAGATTTTTAGGGTTGTATGTGGATTGAAAGGATCTTGGAACCCGAATTTTTGATAAATTTTTATGGTCCTCATGATTAGGAAAAATAGTGCACCTAATCCGTATAGTTATAAGTAACCGTACAGAGATGGAAAGTGGGATGCAGTAGGTGATACCATTTGTAGAAACCACGCACCTAGAGGAATACAACCCTGTATGAGCTATATAGTTTTTAACATATGATGTAACACATTTTTCACATGGTTAGTCAAACAATGAAGATGAACCATGTGGGTATTCCTTTAAGGTAGTTAATGGAACACATTTGGTGCAATATTTTTCCAATTGTATGGGAAAACTGTGAGACCCAAAAATTAGATGGTAAATTACCATTTCAACCTTAAAATGTTTTAAAACCTATTTTATTCATTACTATTTCATTATAATAGGAAACCTCATGTTGGGATCTCCCTCTTGAAGCCAAATCATATGAATTTCTCAGGTTTCACCATTTGGACTTGGATTCAAGTCTTATTGGATCCACGTCAGTGAGTTCTTCATTCATCTTGTGCTATTATTCATTTGAATTTATAACGAAAGAGTTATTTTGGTGAAAGATAATATGCCCTATTTCTAGGATTTTTATCCATACTTTGTTTTTATTCTAATATGGACTGAATCATTGTTTGATACTAGACGAGTTATCTATTACATACCAATAATAGGTGTTATATTACTTTACCTCAAGGTTTGATGTTTTATAATCATAATTTCCCTTGTTATTCACACCAAACCTTCCAATAATGCCCCTTTAATTAATTTAATTCTTTAATTTAATATATTGGGACTTTTTAGGTTTCCCTTTATGTACCATTGTGATGGTTGGAGCTTGTTCATTTCATTTGAGGCCACCCATGGGGTGTTCCCTTACACATGTATTAGGTTATAAAACCTTTTTGGGTGCATTTTTTCTCACCAATTATAGTGGGAGACTTAATATTAATTTAATGAATTATTTAAGGTTATTAGTACCATGTTTTACCAATTAATTTGTAAATTAAAGGAATGAATTTAATTGAACTTATATGAGATGGTTGTTTCCTCCTTTCGATGTTATGGAAATATAATTAAAATTGATAAATGGTTTGTTTGTAAAAAGTTGAATGAGATAGAATAGCACACATGTTTTGAAAGATGAATGATTTTATTGATGAATTGAAATGATAATATATATTTTGGATGATATCCTTGGATACTGATTCCATAAATTCCACAGACATTTCCCCCATGGATCTTGTTTATGGTAGTGGTTTCTTAGGACCTATTTTATCCTTGGATAATGATTCCATAGGATGAATTAGGCCTTTCTACCCATTGGATTTGGATTTCTTGAACTCACATTAGACACGATCTTTTGACATGATCCTTAGACTCCACCCAATTCTTTATTAAGTTTCAATCAAGATAATCCTAGGAATCAATGAGGATTCCTTGTTCTTCTATACCATAGATCTTGAACTTTTTGGTCTGACAATTTTGATTATACGGCATGGCCATGATGGATGTTATAAACTTGATTACACAGAAAGGCTACTTGCTATTTTCTGTCTCTTTCTCTCTGCTCAACATCTTCAAGGGTTTCATCCAAAATCTCTTTACTGCTTCATTGATAGCACTCCAGATCTCTTCCCCTATCATCATTACTTCCCCCATATCGTTCCTTTGAAGGAGATCACCTCTTATCTGTGTTTCCTCTCCTTTCCCTATTTCTCTCACCGTTGAGTTATCTTATTTTTTCACCCCTTCGCCTCCCTCTATTTATTGGTGCTTTGTCTTTCTTCCAGGATGTCTCCTTCACACCCTAACCCTGAGCTCCACCGCTTCTTTCTAGGATGGATCTGGAATGATGGTGTCTATGGGGTTTTTGGTTTAGCGAATAGGCAGCTGTGGATTTCTCAGTGATGTGTCTTTCTTTTTTGTGGTTTGGATCCTGTTTTCTCGTTATCATTGTTCTCCCCAGGGTTTCATCCCCTTGCATTTTTTCAGTCATGGCCTCCTTTTGGGTTTGGTGCGACGATTCTTGTTCGGTGGCATTCTATTGGAGTCGCTATGCTCACGCCTCTCTGACCTCCAGTACCACTACACACTTCTAGGCTGGTCGAGTGTGATGGTCCGTAGGAGGTTTTGGGTGTGTGTTGCATTGTAGTGGAGGGTTCTTGGTGGATTAGGTATGGATGATAGCTTTTTTTTCCTGATCTATGCCATGTGATGGTATCATTTTGTTATGATGGATACTTCTAGTTATGTTTGGGGTCCACTTTTAAGGTTATGCCAATGGAAAGATTGTTTGAGTTCTGTGATTGTGTTCTGTTGCTATGGAGGGACAACTGCTGGTAGGTTATCTCTTGTTGTGGTACTATCAATGGTGTGATTCGATGTCAGGGGCCACAGTTTCAGGCGTCTTGCTACTCGAGTTTTTCATTTCCCAATATTTTTTGATCGTGATAGGACTGAGGTGATTTAGGTTGTATGATTATGTTTACTTTTTTTTTGAATTTTAAAAATTTTCTTTGATGCTGTGGAGGTAGTGATGATTATTTGGGGTAGATAGAAATGATTATTTTGTTCAGAAGACTTGGAAGATGGGGGTGGACTTCAGCTTTTTGATCTGGTCATTGTGTTTAATGTGTGGTTGTTTTTTTTATGTTTTGATTTTTTCTGTTTGGAATTTTTAATTGTGCGGTTACCACAACCCCATAAAGTGGATTTTAGAAAATTAAAAAAAATAAGTTTGAATGGATTACATAGAAATACTATTGCAGATATTTTTGCATGTTATACAGATATCCCTCAAATGGGTATTAGATTATAGTGAATGGACTAAAATGTATCTCACCTGTTATTTCTATTAACATCCACCCTTATTTATAGGGGATTTAATTTTGTTTTTATGTAGAGTTTTAGGATATAAATTATCACTTACTTTTATCATATATTCACTAAGAAATTTACTTTTAGTACTTTTACTCCTTTGATATATATTACACATTTCTTTTCTTTATATTACATATATAGTATTTTTTATAGACACCATTGGTAGGGCCTACTAAGTGTTACCTCACACCCTTCTCAAGCCACTATTGTGTTCCTGGATAGACTTATATAGGCAGGGACCAGGGAAAGTGCACATTGTACTATGCTTGATTGTTATATGCTTTGAAGTAGGGGAGCACAAGACCGAGCTAGTCACGTGATGCTAGTGGGATAATTTATTTTTGGTATTTTTGTACTTTTTATACATGTATTTTATTGGATTTCTATATATGTATTTTATTACTTTGTATAGATATGAAAGGACACATAATTTTGTATATGAGGTTACCTTGGGATTTTATTTATTTATTATAGTATTATGGATGTTTATCTTATATCTGTTGTTCAGTTATTTATCTTCTTACACCATTGACAGATATGATTATTCCATTTCATTACATTATAACACGAGGGAATATTATCCCCACAAACACACCCAAGGACCTCTCTACTAGTCGATAGAATCTAGCATATGGGAAGGTGTACTTGAGGCCATGTGACCTACTGACTTGGAGCACCGCTTATTGGTACCAGGGTCAGAACATTAAAAGTGGTACCAAATAATTTATTTTCAAGTTTTATTACTCTTTTGAGACAATTGGTAGTGATTTGAAAGGAATTGGAATTTGGAAATGAGATTTGTTGGGGGGGGGGTAGCTGACCTGTATAGTGGAAAAATCCAAATTCCTTGGAACAAAACATGTTTTTCTGGATTTGGCTGTTACAATTGATTTGATTCCACTATTGGGTGAAACAAATTTTGTTTGATGCTCCTTTTGATTATGAATTTCATTTTTTTCCAATGATAAGAGCTTATTCATCTCATGCATCATTTTTGGAACCTATTATAATTCATATTCCATGCATTATGTCATGCCATATAGTATGAATTTCTTGACTACATGACTTGGTTATATGTTCCCTGCATAATATATATGTGATTTGAAAAATGGTTTGTACCGGGAATTGAAAAACATAGTTGGAACTTTGAGTAAATTATATTACCTAAAAAATGTTTTCCTATATAGAATATATAAGAAACCTTAAGCAACCAATTACGGTATGTTTATTGATGGACCATTGGTTACATGGATTGGATTGCGTTATAGTTTGGATTATGTGGATTACAGTTCATGAGGTGTATGGACCCTTATATATCACAAGTGGTGAGACATTTGGTTCAACCATTAAAATATAATTTTGAAATATATAAAAATTTAAATTAAATTGAAGAATTTGTAAAAAGAGAACTTGATGTAGACCTAACTTTAGAGTGGGTAGTAGGTAGGGTCTTTAGTGATTTTTATGACAGTTCCTTTTTACTCCGTCATGAATTTAGGAGAAAGAAGAGGGGTGTGAATTGTTTATAGGAAGGTTTTGACATTTACTATGGTTTTAAATACAAACTCTTATTGTTGGTCTTATATGAGGCTTGTGTTTGTAATTTTGGATACATGACACCATGACGACCTCTAGTCGTATGTCAAAAGGGTGGAAATGACCATACTCCGGAGGTGCTGGAATATGGGATACTAATATATCCTCTTATATTACCTACTGATGAACTAAAATCTTTACTAGATATGGGTGTTGAAAAAAAATTATGTGATATTTTTATGTGCTTTATGTTGGTCATTCAGGGATCCTTGCATCCTTGCTCATTTATGGAAGAGCCAACGCATGTGTTCCAATAGTAGCATCCACCAACACTTTTAGGGGATGGTGGTATACAAGCTACAAAGCTATGTCTTGAGACTATTTTTTCTGATATTTGAGCACCTAGAGGCACATAATAAGGGGATAGTGATTCTCTGGACTTATATTCTTTGGGGAGAAGCTAAGCACTAATTGGATGTTTTTAACCATGCTGATATTCTCTAAGATATGGGTTGAAGGGATTTCTAATCCACGTCTTATGATTATTTTTTTCATGATATCCCGAGATCTGAGAGGTCTAATAATTTTAAGTGTTTGGAGATAAGCACAATGATTGTTATGGAGTATTTGGAATGCTTTGTAGAGATTCATCATTTTTCCCTGATTTGTCTTACTGATGAGGCATTGAGTGCGAGATGCTTCAAGGAAGGTCTCACGAATTTCATTCAATCATAGGTTAATTTTTTTTTCATTTTAATACTATTATAGAGATAGTGAATTAGGTGTTTATTAATGAGTGTAAGGATAAGGAAGATGGGGGTGTAGAGCAGGATATTTCATCCCCTCAACCCAGTGGTTCATAGAATTCTAATAAGAAGAACCTTTTTGAGGCATCTCTTAAGGGGAGTACCAGTCGGGCTATTAATGATGGTAGTTATTTCTTCTATCACCAATTTGGGAGATGGGTAAATTTAAGGAATCAATGTGATAGATAAATAGTCGAGTACGAGTTTATGAAAAGATGGGCCACATAAAACATTTTTGTTGGAACTTTCATCCAGCAGTATGAGGATCAACTCCAACTCTAGGTTTAGGAGTGGGATTCCCTACTCCATGTTAGTCTGAGAGCTGAAATAGTAATAATTATCCTAGATTAAGTGGTGGTCATGGGTGAGGCATCTAAGCACTAGTTATAATTAAATAGGGTAGTTGGGTTACTTTGGGTAGTGAGGTTGTTTCACAGGGCCTCAATTCAGGATAGATATTTTCAATACAAACTACACATGAGGAGCAGTGCATCAAGACATATATGGTTAGATGTATGATCTTAGTAAACTCTGCTATAGTATCTACTCTTTTTGATATAGGTGCATCAAATAGTTTTATATATGTACCTTTTTTTTGAAATCCTTGGGATTGTTGTTCATTTTTAAATGGCTTTATGACCTTTAATACCCCATTGGGGTTTAGAACGAATGCTATACACCAGTGTAGGGAGTTCCCCATTATGATTTGTGGGTGTCACTTTTAATGAGATATTTTTTCTTTGCGATGATAGGGTTTGAATTAATAATTGGGATGAAAGTTTTATTTTATTTACATTACTATGTTGATTTATATGGCCAAATGGTGAATTTCACCTCACCAAAGGGTGTAGTTTTTATTCATAATGGTGAATGAGATGTGAGGGAGAGATGAGCTAGACCAAGGAATCATGAGCTTAGTGGGATGATATCCCAAATTTCTAGTTTATATCTAAATGATCATGGAGTTAATTAGTTTTTTTTCTTCTTTTAGTTCATCGTTTCTGGGATGTTTTCTTGGAAGAATTTTCTGGTTTACGTCATTAGAGAATGGTGGAGTTCTTTATCGATCTAGTTCCAGGAGCTGTATCAGTATACATTCCTCCTTACTAGATTACTAAAAGAGATTTATAAGATATAAAGTGGCAGCTATAGGAATTGGACTAAATGGGTTTATATGACCCAATACTTTTATGTGGGATTCTACGGTCCTTTTTGTGAAAAAAGAGTATGTTATACAAAGGATTTGTGTGGATTATTGGAAATTTAACCAGTTGACAGTTAAGAACTGGAATCCTTTTAAGGGGAAATATGATCTTTGAGTCTATCTCCAAGGAGATCGAGTTTTATAAATGATTGATTTGATACCAGGTTTTCATCAAGTACATGTTCGACCTATAGACATACCTCATACACATTTTCATAGAGGTTTGGTCTATATGGGTATCTGGTTATTCGATTCAGTCTCATGAATGCACTAACAATTTTCATGGTGTTGATGAACCTAATTTTCCATCATTATCTAGATTCTTTTGTTGTGGTATTATTGGATTATATTTTGTTGTATCATCACTATCAATATGACTATGCCAATCATCTTGAGATAATTTTTCATAAACTATGGTAGAATCATTTATATTCTAAGATAATAAAATTCCACTTTTGGATGGATACGATTCAGTTCTTGGGTCAAATTATCTCAAATACAAGAGTATCAGTTAACCTAGAGAAGGTGAGAGCTATAGTTTCATGGGAGAATCCCAAGAATATATTTGACATACATAGTTTCTTAGGGATAGCTGGATATTATAAGAATTTCGTAAAGGAATTCTCAACCTTAATAGAACATTTTATGAGTTTAACTAATAAGGGTGTGATGTTTTTTTTGGTAAGATACTTGTGAGAAAACGTTTTAGGATTTGTAAGGGAGACTAATTCTAACACCAATCCTGATTCTGTTAGATCCGGGTAAGAGTTACACTGTATTGATATGAATCAGGTATCAGTCTAGGGGTAGTTATGATTCCAAAAGAGAAATTAATTGAATAAAAGTCTTATTATTTTAGGCCAAATGAAAGTAATTAACAAACACATGATCTTGATTTATCCACTATTGTACATGCATTGAATTGTTGGAGGGATTACATTTAGAGAGAGTGTTTTGTAGAGTAGATGGATCACATAAGTATCAAGTATATATTTTCACATCATGATCTAAATTTGAGACATAGAAGGTAGGTTTAGTACCCACCGTCTTTCAAATTTGAATTTGACTATATGGATGGAAAAGGAAATGAAGTTTCTAATGAACTGAGTAGGATGGACCATATAAAGTCTTTTCATGAGGCTAGTAGTGAGTGGAAGATTATGTCCTTGTTCCCAGGGATGCACTTGGATGTGAAATATAGTTAGGGGTATATATTTATCTCATCCTTATTAGTGAATTCCACTCTTTTGGATAGAGTAAGTATAATATTGTTATCTGATTCAGAGGGCCTAGTCCTACAGGAGAGTGTGGTAGGTAAAGACCCTCCTACGTGTTGGGCTATGGATAAGGATGAAATATGCGTATTCATGGTCATGTTTGGGTTCTGGTATACATATGTGGAGAGATGATGTGGGAATTTTATGCCTCAGTTTGTTAAGTGCATCCAAATGTTATGAAGATGTATCATGATTCAAGTCTCTAGTATTGATGGATGGGTATGAAATGTGATGTAGTTGTTTTTTTCATGAGGTATTCAACCAGTCTACAGGTGAAGGTGGAACACCAGTGACCATCTAGGATTTTATAGAACCTACCCATTACTAAGTGGAAATGGGATGATTTTTTGATCGATTTCATGGCTGGGTTATAAAGGGCACCTTCTGGTAGTGATGCTATATGGATTGTTGTACAAATAATCATGAAGGTTTCTAATTTATTTCCAATTAGGGGAAAACTTTTTAGCAGATTAACATATGAGGTTTTTTATCTATGAGACAGTGAAACGTCAAGGGTTCCTCATACCCTTGTATTATATAGGGATTTATGGTTTAATTCTCGATTTTGGTAGATTTTTCAGAGGGAATTGGATACATAGGTGCTTCTGAGCACAACATACAACCCTAAAACTGATGGTTAGTCTAAGTGCACGATTCAGGTGCTTGAGGAAATGATGAAAACACATTTCCTTCGTTTTGGGGGCTCTTGGGAGAGGAATATACCCTTAATTGATTTCTTCTATAATAATAGCTATAAAGAAACTATACAGATGGTACCTTATCAGGAATTTTATTGTTGGACATGCTGATCACCCCTTTGATGGTTAGGTGTAGGTGAGACAACTTTACGGGGACTATGTATCATTCAAGAGACTTCAAAGTTGGTCCAGTTGATTTATAAATTGATGGATACTACAAAATTGAGGCTGAAATTCTACTCTAATTGATGTAGAGAACCTCCAGAGTTTAATGTTTGGGTTTGATTCTTTTTACAGATCTCACCAGGGCTAGTACATAAACAGATTAAGAGATAGGGTAAGATTTCATCATGATATGTCAGGACATCTGTGATTATGGAGAGAGTTGGGATTGTATCCTATCAGTTTTAATTACCTCATAGATTTCAAGCCATGACTGACATATTCCATGTATCTCAGCTACAATATTAATACTCAGAACCATCTCATACTCTACAAGTCGATAAGGTTGAGCTATAGGTAGATGAATAATTTTAGGAGCATCCCATACATGTTGTTGATAGGAGCACAATGGTTCTTCAAGGATCTTCATTTCCTCTTGTACGGGTGATATGGAAAGATGGCCTTTTATAGGATGAGACTTAGGAGTGGGAGATCAGTGTACTTGCTCAGTGGCCCAAGTTATTCTCAGATGAATCTTAACCACCTTTGGAAGGGAAATTTGGGGATGAATTTATTTTAGGTGGAAATATTATATGATCCAGGGTTTTACAATGATGTAAAAATATTTCTATTTTTGGTTTAAATCCTCAGTTTTGTCCTAATTTGAGTACATAATGAGATCATAGGATCTTCAGGGGTGTTCAGGGCTTATTTGGAACTTAGAGCCTGACTATTTGAGAAAATCAGTTGGGAAGTAGGTTAGGAAAAACCCAACAACCTAATCCGTACATTTAGGAGTAATCACAAAGGGATGGATAGTGTGATGCAGGAGGCTATAGGTTTGGGGAAAACATGTAAATAGGGGCTCACACCCATGTGATAGCACTACATTTTTTAGTTGAGGTGTGCAACACATATTTTTCATGATTAGTAAAACCGTGTGCATGAACCATGCAAGGATTCCCCTGATCCAGTGAAGGGTTCACAATTGGTGCATGATTTGGAAAACCATGCAGTCAAATCATTTGACCCTAGTCAAATCATTTGACCCTAGAATTAGAGGATAAATTTACATTTAATCCGTCTTTTTTTAAACCTATTTTCTTCATCCTCCTTTCATTCTAGTGGAAAACATCACTTTGGGAGCTCCCTCTTGAATCCAAATCATATGATTTTCTCCAATTTCTCTATTTGGACTTAGATTCAAGCGATTTTTGTCTCATTGGATCTTCATTGGTGAGTTTTTAATTATTCATATTCCATTTATTATATGACTTTGTATCAACAAAGTTATTTTTGTGTAAGATTATATACCTTGTTTCCATGATTTTTTTTCCGTTTTATGTTTTTATTCCAAGATGGACTGAATTAGTGGTTAATAATAGATGAGTTCTATACTATGGACCAATGGTTTGTGGTATATAATTTTCCATCAATTTTTGGTGTTTTATAATCATACTTGAAATTTTTCCACACACTGGACTTTCTAGTGACGCCCCTTGAATTAATTAAATGCTTGAATTAAATGGAATTGAACATGTAATGTTTCCCTTTGTATACCATTGTGATGGTTGGAGGTCATTCACCTAAAACTAGTTGACCCATGGGGTGAACCCTTTCATCATCCTTTTTTTGTACCACCTCATTTGGTGAATGTGTGCTCGCCAATTATAGTGGTAGCCTTAATGTGAATTTAATGAATTGTTTAAGGTTGTTAACACCTTGTTTTACCTATTCATTTTTAAATGAAAGGAATGAGTTTAATTGAATTGATAGGATATGGTTATTGTTAGGTCCCTTGGTATGGAATTTGTGACTAGGGGGAGTGAATAGTCCTTTTTTGATTTATTATTACAAATACTAATTTATTAGAGGTATTATTAAGTTAAAAGTTGCAGCAGGAATAAAACAAACAACACATGATGTTTTTATAGATATTCAGATCACCAAGATCCTACTACTCTCATCAATATCCTCTACTAATTGAGGATAATAGTATGCAATAAGTCATTAATTTTTAATGGGAGGGATAATCTGATTACTTAAAAATGCAGACATAGCCTTTTCACACCTGGTGGTATAACCCTTGACTTTTTAATGAGTCACAATATAAATTCCTTTTGTCTGGGAGGAAAACATGAAACATGAAATTACATTAACATGGGGGGGGGGGGGGGGCGGTGTAAAGACCCGTAAAATTCAAGGAATTTTTTTTCTTAATTTTCTTTGGGATTTTACAAGAACGCTGTTTCAGACGACACTTGATTCTGAGGCCCAGTGTTCCCAGAATTTCTATCCGAAGTTTAGCTCGGGTACGTTCAGTGAACAAACGAGCAGGAATTCCTATCTTTTGAACCGGTGCTCGGAATCGAATTCCGAGGGCACCGATGGAACCGCATCGGCAGTATTTTCTTAGGAACACTTAATCCGGAGTTGCGTTTACACGAGAGAAGTTGATAAAAATTGTGGAAGTTAAAAATAAAAATTTAACAACAATTTTTATTTTTACTCTAAGTGTATAATCCTTGGAATGGAAGTTGGGTAACTACCCAACCTCCCTTGGGAGGTTATGAGGTTGGTGGGGCCCACATGAACCCCACCCCTTAATATCCTCTAACCCCCCCTCAACTCACCATTAATTTTGTTAACATAAGTTTATTAACTTATGACATTAATGTAGTGAGTTAAATGTGTGTTTTTGAAATTCAAACTCTTGAATTTCAAAAGCCTTGATGTGTTAATAAAATAAGTTAAGAACTTATTTTATTGGGTTGGTGTTTATTTGTTTGAGAGCCTTTGGAGAAAAAGATAAGGAAGTCTTGAGTTCTTCATTCTCTTTGACGAAGAACGCGAAGAACGAACGATCTCTGACGTGGAGCGCCGAGCCCTTGGAGACCGTCTTCCGCGACACCGACCCGCGATGCGACGTCTTCTTCCACGACGTTCTTCTTCCATGACATCTTTTCTACGACGGTTTTCCGCGACGAAATCTCCGTCAACATCTTCGAATCCTCGCTTCGCGACGCCGCCGTTCGTCATCACTTTTATCAAGGTAGTTGATTATTTAATTATTTTCGTTCTTGATTTCTAGTTTTTTGTTCTTCGAGGATATACGACCAAATGATACCGATTAACGAGAGGGGGCCGGACCGCACAAACATGGCCGACCCTCCTCCTTTATCCTTGTTTGATTCTTTCTGGATGGAACAGAATGGCGTGGTGCCGTCGCACCACCCGGGAATCGCACGACAAGTAATGCGCGGCGCCGTCACGCCGCGCCGTGAAGTTGAACAAGGACGCGATGCCGTCGCGCCACGCCGTGAAGATTGAACAATGACGTGATGCCATCGCACCGCGTCAAAGAAAACAGAAGACACCGTGGCCGGAGCAGGGTCGCGGCGGAGGGGCGCGGTGCCGTCGCACCGCGCCGGACGAACCAAGCCGCGGCCGGTTCCGGGCCGCGACGGAGCAGGGTGACCGGCGGCCGGTTTCAGGCCGCCGATGTCGGCGATGGAGGAAGGACCGGCCGTCGCTGGTCCTTGTCGGCAGAACCGGCCGGCCGGCCGAACAAAGAGAAACCGAGGGAATTAATTCCCCCGTCCGGCCTACAAAACGGCCCCCATAAATGGGGGGGCCGCGGTTACACCAGGGGGGCAGCCCCCCCCCCCCCCCCTTTGCCAATGGCTCGACCGTTGGCCGAGCGCCAGCGCGCTGTGCCCAGGCCGGGCCGGACCCGGTCCCGGTTCGGGTCGACCCCGGGGGTATCGGGCCGGGTCGGACCAGGCCCGAACCCCATAATACCGAACCTTTTCCGGTCGGACGCCCATAACTTGTGCTACGGGTCTCTGATCGACGCATCGTCAGTTGAGATGCGATCCTTGAATCGAGAAGGTCATTTCGGTATATTACACTCAAGGTATCGGATTACTTTGAGTTCGACTGGGTTGGTTTGTACACGAAACCAACCGGGCCCTCGGAGCGGAAACACTCTTATCTTGAGTTTCGGACATCCGATTGACGTGCCGTCGGCCTTTTTGTATTCCTCTTAGTGAGACGGATCTTTTGGCTTACTCCGCCCGAGGTTTGGACGCAGGTGGAGTACGGTCGGGTTGGTTTTGCCTTAGAAACCAACCGGGCCCCTGGGACGAAAAAGCCAATAACTCTCAGACCGGACGTCCGATTGACGCGCCGTCTGCGACGTTGAGTTCCTATTGATGATACGGAACTTTTGGATACATCAACTCTGGACTATGTGTCAGTTGATGTATCAGCCTCTCGGCTCATGGAGCGGACCCTCCCGAACGAGCTTGCTGTGTGCGGGAACCCTAGAGCTGGTTGCGGCTGCTACTGTGACTGCGACTGGTACTGTGACTGCGACTGCTACTGTGACTGCGACGACGACTGTGCAGAGATCCTCAGTGGATTCGACGGCTACGACTACAACACTCAGCGATCCTATGTGGATCGATGCTACCGATCCTGTGTGGGTCCGATCCTGTGTGGGTCAGCGCTCAGCGGTTCTGTGTGAGCCAACGCCTACAGATCCTATGTGGGTCCGATCCTGTGTGGGTCATTGCGGGGGTTAGTATCTATCGATCCTTTGTGGGTCCGACGACTTATATGGATCAGTGATCATCTCTATTGTCTTTCGAAGAAGTATACCTGTGTGAGATGAATCCTATTTTACTTTCCTGTGTCGACTGTGTTGTGCTACCCTCCTATGTGGATTGTGTTGTGCTATCCTGTGTGGATTACGTTTAGCTTCCTGTGTGGAATACGTTTGCTTTCCTGTGTGGACTGGGTTGTACTTGGGCTCGGATGTTGGAGCCGAATGAGAATTGATGACTTAGGTATATGTATGGGCATATACCTAAGCAGTGTCGGATGTTACTTCGTGATTGTATCTTTCCTTTTTGGTTTATCCTTTGTGAATTTTGGGTGACCTTCGGGGGTCTCAGGGTCCCTACTGAGTAGATTATACTCACCCCTGCACGGGCTATGCCTGCACTACGTTGTGTTGGCTGCAGACGACGGACAACGCTGATCGTGGTGGAGGCTTGCGGAGCAGGACAGTACCTGGAGGTGGACCACTGGGCGGGACGTACTCGGAGCGGTAGGCTGGACCCGAGGAGCAGTGGAGGATTTTCTGTACCCACCCTTCAGGTGGGATTCCCAGTGGACAGCTCGTCGTTGCGGCTTTACCTTTCAGTTGCTGTTTTTCCCTTTCCAGTTGTACTTTACTTTCAGCTTGGGTTTGTATACTGGCCCACTTAATTTCCGCACTTACATTTGTACTCTGTTTTTACTTAGTGTTTACTTCTACTGCTTGCTTGCTCTGTGGTGTTTGTTTACTTTACAAAGGCAATGCCTTCCCTTTTTACCGGGATTAACGCCTTAGTGTTAGTCGCCAGCCCCTGGCCTAAGGAAGGCAGGCTTGGGGTAGTCACGGCACGGGCCCTGAGGACGGGTGTGACAAATTGGTATCAGAGCTCGGAGACTCCGACAGAGCCGTTGGCTCGATCCTTACAGCTAGAGACTCCTACGGGAGAAGACTCGACGATTACACACTGGTGCCGGCAGTGAGAGCTTACTCTAGGAGGCGAGATATTCGGCTGTGATCTTCTTGTAGGGGCGTCGAGGCATTACGACATCATCTTGGGAATGGATTTGTTGTTTACATTCCATGCATAGATTGACTGTATTAGGCACAAGGTGCGATGTGTATGCACCAACGGGAGCAGGTTCACCTTCACCGGTGAGAAGGGAGCCTTCACAGCAGAGGATGGACTTCCGCAGAGGAGAGGAAAACCCATCACTCATCAGTTGGCTAGCCTAATCCTAGGAGCAGTTTACGTGCGGAGTCCTGGTTTTCCTTCAGTGGTGGATCAGTATGCAGACGTTTTCCCCGACGACGTTCCAGGGCTACCTCCACGCAGAGAGGTAGACTTTTATATTGACCTATACCCCGGGACAACCCCAATATCGACTCCAGCATATCGGATGGCCCCCGCCGAGCTTCGAGAGCTGCGGGTACAGTTGGAGGACTTGAAGGGAAAGGGGTTCATCTGACCCAGTGTTTCACCCTGGGCTTCCCCGATTTTGTTCGCCAAGAAGGCGGACGGGAGCTTGCGACTTTGTGTCGACTATCGTCATCTGAACCAGGTGATAGTGAGGAACAAGTATCTGCTACTGAGGATTGATGACCTCTTCAATCAGCTCAAGGGAGCACGGTGGTTCTCGAAGATAGACCTCAGGTTAGGCTATCATCAGCTCAGAGTTTGAGACGAGGACGTGCAGAAGAAGGCCTTCAAATGTCGGTATGGCCACTATGATTTCTTGGTTATTCCATTCGGCGTAACCAATGCTCCAGCTGTGTTCATGGCCCTCATGAACAAGATCTTTCAGCCATACCTCGATCGATTTGTTGTGGTCTTCATCGACAACATTTTGATTTACTCGACGACAGAGGAGGAGCACACCTACCACTTACGGGTTGTACTAGACACACTTCGAGAGCACCAGATTTATGGTAAGCTCTCGAAGTTCCAGTTCTGGATACGTGAGGTCCACTTCTTGGGGCACGTCATCTCTAAGGTGGGAGTTGCAGTGGATCCTGCGAAGATCGAGGCAGTGCTAGCTTGGGAGCCACCCAGGAGCGTGACGGAGGTGCGGAGTATCTTGGGACTAGCTGGATACTACCGAAGATTCATGCCAGACTTCTAAAGAGTTGTGGAACCACTCTCAGATTTGTTGAAGAAGGGGAAACCCTTTGTGTGGTCAGACAGATGTTAGCAGAGCTTCCAGGAGATGAGAAAGAGATTGAACAGTGCACCTATCTTGAGGTTGCCTGAGGAGGGAGTAGGGTATGTAGTCTACTGTGATGCATCAGGGACCAGACTCGGATGAGTACTGATGCATGATCGGGCAATGATCGCCTTTGGGTCATGTTAGTTGAGGCCGCATGAGCAGAACTACGCTACCCATGACTTGGATTTAGCAGCAGTGGTCTTCGCTATGAAGACATGGCGACACTACCTGATGGGTGAGCGCTTTACATTCTTTTCTGACCATCAGAGTCTCAGATAAATCTTCTATCAGAAGGATCTGAATCTGAGATAGCGGTGATGGCTCGAGTTCCTCCAGGACTATGACTTTGAGATAGTCTATACTCCTGGGAAGGGGAACATGGTAGCCGATGCCCTCAACAGGAGGACGGGCATTCAGCTACTTGAGGAGGCGACAGAGCAGCTAGCCTCTTTGCAGATATCCTTTGTGGATAGAGATAGAGCAGCCTTCCTTCAGTCTCTCACAGTCACTCCTCCACTACTGCAGCAGGTCAGAGAGACACAGCGTGGGGATGCTGACTGTGAGATGCGGCGTGCACAGATATCCTCAGGACATACACCTGATGGTTTCTCCTTTGGAGCAGAGCCCGACGTTCTTTTCAGAGGACGCACCTTGGTACCAGTGGCTTTACGGGAGGAGGTTCTAAGAGAGTTTCACACCTCTCCCTTGGCGGTACATCCCAGAGTGGCGAAGATGTACCAGGATCTTAGATGACAGCACTGGTGACCGGGCATGAAGAAAGCTGTGGCAAAGTTTGTTTCTCGATACCTCACCTGCCAGCAGGTGAAGGCTGAGCACCAGGTACCAGCAGGCTTGGTACAGCCCTTGGAGGTCCCAGAGTGGATGTGGGACGAGATATCTATGGACATCGTGACTAGACTTCCACGTACTTCCAGAGGTCATGACTCCATCTGGGTGATTGTCGACCGACTCACCAAGTTGGCTCACTTCTTACCTATCAGAGAGTAGGGATCAATGGAGAGCTTGGGACAACTTTACGTTCAGGATATTGTACGGCTTCATGGTGTTCCATCATCTATCGTCTCCGATCGAGATGCTCACTTTATTTCCCGGCTTTGGAAGTGGTTGCAGGAGGCGTTCGGGATGCAGCTACGTCTGAGCACAACCTTTCACCCTCAGACGGATGGTCAGACGGAGAGGACCATTCAGACTCTCAAGGACATGCTCCGTGCATGTGTTCTCGACTTTGGTCGCAGCTGGGAGGACCACCTACCCTTGGTTGAGTTCACGTACAACAACAGCTACTACTCCACCATCGGGATGGCACCATACGAGGCGTTGTATGGCCGACCTTGTAGATCTCCTTTGTGGTGGACAGACCATGGGGAGTCAGCACTTTTGGGACCAGAGATGGTCCAGGCCACGACAGAGAAGGTACAGGTCATCCAGGAGCAGATGAGGACAGCTCAGAGCCGGCAGAAGTCTTATGCTGACTGGAGGCAGAGGCCACTAGAGTTCGAGGATGGTGACCACATCTTCTTACGTGTCTCACCTCGATGTGGATTACGAAGATTTGGCCGCGGCAGAAAGTTGTCTCCATGCTTCATCGGACCATTCCAGGTCCTCAGTAGGATTGGCGAGGTGGCTTATCGTCTGGCTCTACCACCTCAGTTGCACCGGGTCCACGACGTCTTCCATGTATCTCAGCTGAGGAGATACGTGCACGACCCGATGCATATCATTGACCATGGGGAGCTTGACGTTGATGACAAGATGACTTTTGCGGAGGTCCCAATGGAGATTGAGGATCGATAGGAGCAGGTTATACGTGGATGGTCGATTCCTCCAGTGCGCATCAGATGGCAGCATGGGAACCTCCAGGAGAGCACTTGGGAGCGGGAGGCTCAGATGCGTGCTCAGTACCCACTTTTGTTTCCCTAGTTTTCGATGTATCTTTACGGGGACGTAAAGCCCTGATGTGGGAGTAATTTAAAGGCCCGTAAAATTCAAGGAAATTTTTTTCTTAATTTTCTTTGGGATTTTACAAGAACGCAGTTTTAGACGACACTTGATTCCGAGGCCCAGTGTGCCCGGAATTTCTATCCGAAGTTTAGCTCGGGTACGTTCAGTGAATGAACGAGCGCGAATTTCTATCTTTTGAACCGGTGCTCGAAATCAAATTCTGAGGGCACCGATGGAACTGAAGCACTGGTATTTTCTTAAGAATGCTTAATCAGGAGTTGCGTTTACACGAGAGAAGTTGATAAAAATTGTGGAATTTAAAAATAAAAATTTAACAAAAATTTTGATTTTTACTCTAAGTGTATAATCCTTGGAATGGAAGTTGGGTAACTACCCAAACACCCTTGGGAGGTTATGAGGGTGGTGGATCCCACACGAACCCCACCCCTTCATATCCTCTAACCCCCCCTCAACTCACCATTAATTTTTTTAACTTAAGTTTATTAACTTATGACATTAATGTAGTGAGTTAAATGTGAGTTGTTGAAATTCAAACTCTTAAATTTCAATAGCCTTGATGTGTTAATAAAATAAATTAAGAACTTATTTTATTGGGTTGGTGTTTAGTTGTTTGAGAGACTTTGGAGAAAAATCTAAGGAAGTCTTGAGTTCTTCATTCTCTTTGACGAAGAACGCGAAGAACGAACGATCTCCGACATGGAGCGCCGAGCCCTCGGAGACCGTCTTCCGTGACACCGACCTGCGACGCGACGTCTTCTTCCACGACGTTCTTCTTCCGCGACGTCTCTTCCGCGGTGGTTTTCCGCAACGAAATCTCTGTCAACGTCTTCGAATCCTCACTTCGCGATGCCGAAATTCGTCATTTTTTTTATCAAGGTAGGGGATTATTTAATTATTTTCATTCGTGATTTCTAGTTTTTCGTTCTTCCAAGATATACTACCAAATGATACCAATTAACGAGAGGGGGCCAGACCACACAAACACGGCTGACCCTCCTCCTTTATCCTTGTTTGATTCTTTGTGGATGGAACAGAATGGTGTGGTGTCGTCGCACCACGCGGGAATCGCACGGCAAGTAATGCGCGGCGCCGTCGCGCCACGCCTTGAAGTTGAACAAGGACGCGACGTCATCGCGCTACACCGTGAAGATTGAACAAGGACACGACGCCGTCGCACTGCATCGAAGAAAACTGAAGATACCGTGGCCGGAGCAGGGCCGCGGCGGAGGGGCGCGGTTCCGTCACACCGCGCCGGACGAACCAAGTCGTGACCGGTTCCGAGCCGCCGCGGAGCAGGGTGACCGGCGGCCGGTTCCGGGCCGCCGGTGTCTGCGGTGGAGGAAGGACCGGCCGTCGCCTGTCCTTGTCGGAAGAACTGGCCAGCCGGTGCGGGCCGACCGGACAAAGAGAAACCGGGGGAATTAATTTCCCCGGCCGGCCTACAAAATGGCCCCCATAAATGGGGGGGCCGCAGTTACACCAGGGTGGCAGGTGCCCCCCCCCCTTTGCCAACAGCTCGGCCGTCGGCCGAGCGCCAGCGCGCTGGGCGCACTGTGCCCAGGATGGGCCGGGCCGGGCCGCTCCCTAGCGGGCCAGACCCGGACCCGGTTCCGGTCGACCCCGGGGGTATCTGGCCGGGTCGGACCTGGCCCGAACCCCTTAATACCGAACCTTTTCCGGTCAGACGCCCATAACTTGTGCTACGGGTCTCCGATCGATGCACCGTTAGTTGCGATGAAATCCTTGAATCGAGATGGTCGTTTCGGTATATCACAATCAAGGTTTCAAATTACATTGAGTTCGGCCGGGTTGGTTCGTACACGAAACCAACCGGCCCCTCGGAGCAGAAACACTCATATCTTGAGCTTCGGACGTCCGATTGACGTGCCGTAGGCTTTGTTGGATTCCTCTTAGTGAGACGTTTCTTTTGGCTTACTCCGCCTGAGGTTCGGACGTAGGTGGAGTACGGTTGAGTTGGTTTTGCATTAAAAACCAACCGGGCCCCTGGGACAAAAATGCCAATAACTCTCAGACCGGGCGTCCGATTGACGCGCCGTCTGCGACGTTGAGTTCCTGTTGACGATACGGAACTTTTGGGTACATCAACTCTAAACTATGTGTCAGTTGATGTATCAGACTCACGGCTCGTGGAGCGGAACCTCCCGAACGAGCTTGCTGTGTGTGGGAACCATAGAGCTGGCTGCGACTGCTATTGTGACTGCGACTGCTACTGTGACTGCGACTGCTACTGTGACTGCGACGACGACTGTGCAGAGATCCTCAGTGGGTTCGACGGCTATGACTACAGCACTCAGCGATCCTGTGTGGATCAGTGCTACCGATCCTGTGTGGGTCCGATCCTGTGTGGGTCAGCGCTCAACGGTTCTGTGTGAGCCAGCGCCTACAGATCCTGTGTGGGTCTGATCCTGTGTGGGTCATTGTGGGGGTTAGTACCTATTGATCCTTTGTGGGTCCGACGACTTAGATGGATCAGTGATGATATCTATCATCTTTCGAAGAAGTATACCTGTGTGAGCTGAATCCTATTTTAATTTCCTGTGTGGACTGTGTTGTGATACCCTGTGTGGATTTACGTTTTGCTTTCCTATGTGGATTTTGTTGTGCTATCCTGTGTGGATTACGTTTAGCTTCCTGTGTGGAATACGTTTTATTTCCTGTGTGGACTGGGTTGTACTTGGGCTCGGATGTTGGAGCCGAATGAGAATTGATGACATAGGTATAAGTAAGGCCATATACCTAAGCAGTGTCAGATGTTAAATCGTGATTTTATCTTTTCTTTGTGTTTTATCCTTTGTGGATTTTAAGAGACCTTCAGGGGTCTCGGGGTCCCTACTGAGTAGCTTATACTCACCCCTGCACGGGCTATGCCCGCACTACGTTGTGTTGGTTGCAGATGACAGACAGCGCTGATCGTGGTGGAGGCTTGCGGAGCAGGACGGTACCTCTAGGTGGACCACTGGGCGGGACGTACTCGGAGCGGTAGGCTGGACCCGAGGAGCAATGGAGGCTTTTCTGTACCCAGCCTTCAGGTGGGATTCCCAGTGGACAGCTCGTCATTGCGGTTTTACCTTTCAGTTGCTGTTTTTCCCTTTCCAGTTGTACGTACTTTCATCTTGGGTTTGTATACTGGCCCACTTACTTTCCATACTTATAGTTGTACTCTGTTTTTACTTAGTGTTTACTTCTACTTCTTGCTTGCTCTGTGGTACACAAATATTGAAGAGGTTTCTTGATGAATTTGAGAGAAATACCAAATATTTCATTGTATCCTTGTTAAATGAATCATATGAACTGGTAGAAGTGTTTTATATTTGGAGAAATATACCAAAATATTAAAACTATGATCTAAAATAGTGTGTCCATGTCTAATCTCTACATTAAAAATGTTAGTGTATAACAACAATACAATATGATTGTTACCATTTTTTTGAATTTGTGATGAAAAAAACACAATTGGGATTATATTTATTCAGGGAATATTAAAAGAAACATTTAATATATTAAAAATAATAATTCTAAACAAATATTAATTGAAATAAATTGAAATAATAATATAATTATTCTGATTTTACATACATCAAAATGTTGTGAAAAATAGAGAAATGTTTGGAAAATAATCTTCATGAACAAGTGTAACTATAATGTTCAACAATTATTTTTAAATAAAGTTGAAATTATATCTCCACATAAAATAATAGAATATTAGAGAAATAAATTTAGTTTAAAAACATTAATTAAAATTTTGAACTAAAAAATTTTGGAAACATTTTCTAACTAATGGTGTATCATGACCTACCATTGAAAACAGAGAGCGATGGGTCATTACCCAAAGTTGGAAATGTCCTATGGTGAAAAAACATAGTATTAACTTCCATTGAAATTCTACGAAAAAATAAAAATAATTAAAAAAAGTAAAATTAATTTCATGAATCTTAGAAATAAATAGATTCATTTGAAGAATAAAAAATTTACTACCATTGGATGTATAATGGTGACTCATGATTAATCATTGAATTACAATGATGACTCAAGACCTACTATTAGAAATTTTCTATGGTGGACCAGAATAAACATAACCAAACATCAGAATGAACTTAAAGATGAAGAACTTAACTAATGTTTCTGAAAGTAGCATGAAATAATAAAAACCAATCATAATGAATAAAAATGAAATCTATATTCATTATTCTTTTATTCTTTTGGAATAAAATATCATGTATATGCTTCTGATATCTATGATGAAAAATAGAAGAATATTTTTTTGGTAAAAAAATAAAACACATTAAAACACTCCAAAAAATTAAGAAGAAAACATTACATTTGATAAAAGAGGCAAGCGATCTTGTGGTATCATGAAGAATATACATCCAAGTAAATGTTCATCAAACTAAAAAATATATAGTGAGTAAAAACATAACCCACCATTGATGTTCCATAGTGGCTAAATTACCTACCATTGAATTCTAACCGTGCATAAATTAACTCATAGTTTATGTCCTTACAGTGGGTTATTGACCAAATGTTGGGTTCCAATGGTGGCCAAAACCACCCATTGTTGGAAATTTTCCCATAATGACATGAAAAAAACCACCAATGGGTTTTTCCAATAGTGATTCGAAGTGTAACAAATAGAGGGACTAAGCCTTAGAACTAAAGAACAAAGGGAAGAGTGAAGAGGAAGTGTATTTTATTATAGTGGATCACATACCATAATAATAACAGGAGAAGGAATAGAGATCATTTGAAGAAAAATTAGGTTCTCTATGTTGGAAAATGAATGAAGAAACAAAAAAAATAACCAATACCAAACAAAACAAAACATTAATCTTGAGGGAACTTAGATAAGACTGTCAGATTCACTATGAAGATCGCCGAAGAACTATTTTTTGGTCAAACATAAAAAGGATAATACTGAAGTGATAAAAAACATTAAAAATATGGATCAAATATACCATAGAGTTGTAGGGATTGGAAAACATTTGAAGAGGATAAAGGAAATTTGAAAAACAGAGTGCGTAAGAGTCCAAAACATAGACTCAAGTTAAACAAAGAGATCGTAAGGTTGACAATAAATAAAGAAGAATTGTTGGCCAAGGTTAAATCTCAGTTTATAAATTTTGTCCCAAATTTAATTTAACATATAGAGAGGCACCAATATATCACACAAGGTACACCAATGATCAGTTAGAAAAAAACCATAGCAGACACGACTTGCAGGCCAAGCGGGTGACCCATGCCCAACCCTTACTCTAGAGGGGTGTGTACAATTGGACTTATACATGGTCTTGTATCTGGATCACATAAACTATGCATGAACCAAACATTGTACCAAGACAAAAAGGTTATACCTCCCATGGGTGTTGACCTATGGGTCCTCCTAAATGTGGTTGTAGGTTTGGTTTAAGGGGATTACACAAAATACATTATTTTTTTTATAAAAAATATAAAAAATTATAATATAAAGAGCATAAAGTAAAACACTAGAGATTATAAGAAAATATTAATACATGTTAAATAGAAAAATTATTTTTGAAAAAGAATAAAATTTAATAAAACGTTATGTAAGATTAATTTATCAAAACAAATAGAGATATAAAATTTGTAATACTCAATTAAAAACAATATTCCCCTTTTTATAAATTAAAAAACATAATATTAATTAAGTTTTTAAATAACTTAAAATAAAATTATTAAATCTTTAAAATATTTCCCCCCTTTTTTGAAAAATATCAAAAATCATAGTAGTAATAAAAGTTTAAACCAATTTACCTTTTTAATTAAAAAATAACAATTTAAAAGTAAACATAGAAAATAATTATCATAAGATTTATAGAAAATTGAAGTGTCCAACTAGAAATTGATATTTAAATGAAAGATAATGAACTTAAAATACAGAAATTTTAATTATAGAACACATGAGAAAAAAATGAATTTTTAAAAACATTCTTTCAATAAAAAAATTACTATAACTATAGAAAAATTCAATATACAAAGATGGAAAACCAAGATAATATTATTTTAAGAACCCATTTTTAAGCAGAATGATCTAATCATAATTTTAAGAGAGGTAGAAAATATTATATAGATAAAAAAAAGCAAAAAACATTGAATATATTTATCAAAATAGAAAAATTAGGAAGAAAAATTTAAGGTTCCAACATACCCAATTCAAATTATATTTTTCCAAGTTTAACAAAATCCAAGGGTTTGGTGAAAGTACCAGTTAAATATTTCTCAGCTGGAAAAAATTCTAAATATATATAAACTTTATTTACATGATACCTAAGAAAATTAAATCTAATATCATTTTTTTAGTTATAGACTGTTGAAGAGGAGTTTCAGAGATTGAAATATCACCAGTTTTGTCACATTATAAGAAAAAATTATCAAAAATAATATTAAAATAATTAAAATTTTTCTTTATCGAAATACTATAAGAATAGAAATTAGTAGTAGCAATGTACCAAGAATCATCTTTTTATAGTTCTAATAAGAGTTGTTTCTTAGAGATCTATGAAATTATACTTTTTCTAAAAAAGGGACACATGCCTATGGTTATTTTCTTACCAAGTCTACAACCTCCAAATTTAGAATCAGATTAAGATCGTAAATCATATTAATTTATTTATAGTAGAATAATTTAGTACTAAAAATTCCTTTTATACACCAAATTACTCTTTTAATAGATTTATGGTTTCATTCTTTGGGGTTTGACTGATATCTATGAAATATACAAAAAAAATAATATGTCGAAGAAGTAGTAATATACAGAAGGATTATTATCATGACTCTATAAAACGTATCACAAACAGACTTTCCAGATTCATCTATATCCAGTTTAGAGTTTTTGATCACGGGGGATCTCATATTTTTACAAGAACCAAGTCCAAACTTTTTACCAAGGTATTTTGCATAATTAGCCTGATTTAATAAAATACCACCGTTTCTTTGATTAATTTGTAAAATAAGAAAAAAAATAATTACCCCATTAAACTCAAATCGAATTCATTTTTCATTAACCTGAAAAAATCATTACTTTTTTTACTAGTTGAAGAACTAAATATAACTTCATAAATATATATCTGTATAATTTGTATATCATTTGAAACTTTTTTTATAAATAATGTTGGATTAAAATTTCCTTTAACAAAATCATTTTGAATTAAAAACCTAGTTATTCTTTCATATCAAGCTTGAGGATCTTTCTTAAGACGATAATGATCTTTATATAGTTTGAAAACATGATTTGGAAATTCATTATTTTCGAAACCATGTTGTGGTTTTACATAAAAAAACTTCTGAAATTACACCTTTTAAAAATTAACTTTTTTACATGCATTTGAAAAAGTATAAAATTTTTAAAACATGGAAATGATAATAAAATATGAATGTATAATAATCTAGAAACATGCGAAAATTAATTTTTAAAATCAATTCCTTATTCTTGAAGATAAAATTAGACAACTAATATTTCTTCATTTCTAGTGATATAACCATATTTATCTAATTTATTTCGTATAATAAATTTGTTTCCTAAATAAATTGTATCTTTAGGTAACTCAACTACATTCCAAAATCTATTTCTATAAAACTGTTCAAGTTCTTCATGAATGGAATTAACCTAATTAGAATCTTTCAAGGAATATTTACTATTAATCAGAACACAATCAACAACAAAGGAAGAATTAACAAAAAAAATTTAAAATAAAATGTATAGTCCTAATTCTAGATTCAACATTTCATATAACATTTTACAAAGATCAATCTTTGTGAGTTTTAAAAATTAAAAAATCAGATTGAGATAAGATATACTCTTTTTTAAATAATGCTTCATTACTTTCAGATTTATCTTATTCAAAGTAGAATTATTTAAAATCCTCATCATTATCAACAAAAACATTACTCAATTTATCATTATTTTCAATTAATTTAACATAAAATGTTTCTTTAATTATCATAGTTATTTTATTTAATACTCTATAAGACATAGTTATATTATAGAATCCCATAAATACACCTTTATCATTTTTTAATCATAATTTTCAAGATTATATTTAGTATTTTAAAATATATAAAATACATCCAAAAAAACTAAAAAAATTAAGGTTTTCCTATTATTAAACAATTCATTGGGAGTTTTCATTGAAAAAGGACCTATGAAAACCTTAATTAAGATATAACATGCAGTGGTAATAGATTCATCCCAAAAATATTTTAGTAGGTTGAATTCATTAAAAATTGTTCATCATATATCTTGAATAGTTCAATTTTTCCTTCTACAACACCATTCAATTTTGGTGTTCTAAGGGAAGAAAAAAATATGAAAATATCCATTAGTTTCATAGATTTTTTCAAATTATAAATTAACAAAATATCCTCCTTTATCAATTATAATAGAATAAATTAAGTGAACTTTTTAGTTTTTAATTTTATTATAGAAAGTAACAAATTTGTTTAAGGTTTCATTTTTTTGAGATAATAAAATAGTCAATGAAGATATACTAAAATCATCATAAATTACCAAAACATATCTTTTAGAACCAAAACAAGTAGTTCTCAGGGGTCAAAAAATATCAATATATAGTATTTCTAAGTATTTATCAACATTAAACCTGTCAATATATCGAAATGATTATTTGTGCTTCTTACCTTTTAAACAATAATCACATAGATAGTACATACATGTATTGAAATTTGGAAGTTCTAGAATTTGTTCATTATTATCCATCTTGTACAATTGTTGAAGATGAACATGTCCAAATCTCTTATGCCATAGGATGTGATCAGTATCTACAACATTTATGCATTTTACACTCTATTGGGTTAGACCTGAAAAAATAAATAGAATATATATTTTCATTTATATTTTAATATAATAAAACTGTATTATCTTTATAAAAATTTTATTTTTTATCTTCAAATTTTACATTTATACCATCATCAAAATGTTAAGATATAATAATTAAGGTATGTTTTAATCACTCTACAAAAATTACATTATAAATTATAACATTTGTTAATATACCCGATTATTTAAAACCCTTAACATACATTTATAGTTTTCATCGATAATGAAAGTACCTCCATCATAGTAATTAAAAGATATGAAGTTAGATGTTTTACTAGTCATGTGCCTTGATCACCAACATTCCATATTCCATGTGACTTTGTAACACATTAGGCAAGTTTATTACAAAACAAATCAAGTATATGGTTGTTTTGGTATAAGAAATAGTTTGAGTCCAACTAGATTACTAGAAAAAGATTTAGGTACCCATACATATTTGAGACATTTATTTTTTGGTAACATGGATGATAATTTTTTGGAAATGAAAGTCTTAGTATAGAAAAAAGACAGAGTAAACATTAATGAAAATCCATTTTCATAATTCCCTTTCAAGTTACAATTAAAGAGAGTAACATTTTAAATATTCCCATTTGTGCCTTTAATAAAAATAGTTCAATACATATTATGAACCTAATTATTATATCCATAACACTTTTTTATCATATTTGGGTTTGTTTATATTTATTATTTTATCAAATTTCTCTTAGCCTCGAACAAAACTAAATAAGGTTTCCTTTAAACTAGTAATTTATTTTTTAAGGTTTTCATTCAATTTCTGAATAACTTCAAAGTCATCGCATATTTTATCTTTTGAGCATGATATAGAAATTTTTAGTTTATAATTTTCAAGTTTTAGATGCGTACATTCATTTTTAATTTTATCTAAATCATCAGAGACTAGTTTAAATTTTCTGTATTGATATTCATCATGTTTTGAAAGGAAATCTATTACTATTATGTTCTCATATGTGGATTTTAATAATTTAGAATCTAAAACACTTTTTTCTTTTATACAACTTAAAATAGAATCATTTAATTTTTTTATTTTCTTATTTAATTGTTTTAATTTCACATTTCAATTCCCTATACATTTTAGCTATTCTCAAGATATTACTTTGAATTTTTTCATTTTGAAAATTTAATCCCTTGAATTGATTTTTAATAAAAAATTCATAAATAGAACTATAATTATAATCTGAGTGTACCCCATTTACTATAATATCAATTGAACAAAAATTTTCATATTCATTTTCACTTTCAGAACCAACATCTCTTGAGTATGAATCTTCTATAAAAATCCAACAAACATAATATTATTTATTTGTTCCTTCTTGTATTTCTTATCTTTTCCATATTGTTTTAATTTGAGATAGTATGATTTTATATTTCTTTGTTTCCTAAACTAATATAATATTAATTCAGAAACATCATATTTAATGATTTTACCTCTTTTACTACCCTTTATGTTATCCTTTTCATAATCTCTTCCAAGACTCTTCTTAAAGTATCTATTAACCTTTATATACTTGTAACCACCTTTGGTGATATTTTCCATTTCATCCTTATCACTTTACTGTAACATAGAATTAGAATAATTAAATATAAAATTTATATTTGATTTAAATTATATACCTTTCCTATTATCATGGTCATCAATATTGTTATTCTTCATTTCCCTCTCATATTGATGAAGTGATCCTATCAACCCAACCATTGAATATTTAGTGAAATCCTTACGTTCTTCAATAAAAAATTCTTTGAATTCAATCTTTTTGGTAGATCTTAATCTAATATTTCTATGAGAGATTCATTATCCAAGGTCACTCAGAGAGAAACCTTATTGTTCAAAATTTTGGTGAATATATTGTACAACTCATTTATTATTTCTTGATCATTCATCCTAAACAACTGAAACTCAGATATGTATATACCTATCTTGGTTCTCTACAACTTATCAGTTACTTGATGAGTGACTTTTAATGTCCTCCATGTATGAGAAATAGTTGTACATGATGAAATATTATTATATATATTTCTACTTAGAGATTAGTATACGTAACTCATAACTTTGTAATTTAAAATTATTTTTGAAGAATCTTTACCAGTGAGTGTTTTAAAATCAAATTCAGATAGTTTATACGGTGTTTACATTATAACCAAATAATCAAGACCTATATTTGTAAAAAATACCTCCATTCTATACTTATATTAGACATAGTTAGTTTCGTCGAAGTGAGATGGTCTGATGAGATTCAACATCTCAAAATCCTGATTATCCATAACAAAGTAGCGGATCTTTTCCTTAGATTTTTAGGTCTAGGATAATGGTTGGTTCAAAAATAGAAAATGAAAAAACTAAAACCAAATACTTAAAAAATAACCACCCTCTAATTCCAATTGTTAGGTACATTCGTATGGTATTAGTGAATATAGGGGGGTAAATATTTATTTTTGATTAATTATAAAAAATAATAATTTATCCAAGTTATAACAGTGTTAAATTTTTTAGAAGAAATAAAATGGAAAACACATGATGTTTTTATAGAGGATTAGATCACCAAGATCTTAGTCCTCTCATCAATATCTTTTACTCCTAAAGGATACTAATATGAACTAAATCTTCACTTTTGAATGGGAGTGATAACTTGATTATATAAAAACACACACGTACCTTTTTAACACATGTTGGTATAACCCATGACTTATGAAGGAGTCACAACCTACCTTCATTTTTTCTAGGAGAAAAAAACTACCATTCCTTTTATATGGGTGGAATAACCCATTAATATTTTTTATGGGAAAATCATTAACTAAAACTCTAGTGGAAAAACAGATAGTAGGAATTATTAAAATGGAGAAATAAGTAAACAAATAATAAAATCTGTTGGGAAGATAGTATAGTAATTCTTCATAACTCTTTTTATTTGATCATATTTTTGGAGGATGATGCAAGAGATGAATATTTTCCATGATCACTGTAAAACTATAGAAGTTTAAGAGACTTCTTTATCCATTTGAGAGAAGTAGATTTTGAAACATCACATCATTGTACAATGAATCATATTCATTGGTACTATTGTTTTATCCTTGAACCAATTTCTAAAAAACATTAAAATTGATATCTACAAGAGAATTTCCATGTTTAATGTCTTCAAAATAACTTTTAATTTACAATAATAATATAATATGAATGCTACCTTATTTTGTGTTATATTTGATAAAAAACATAATCAGGTGTATATTTATTCACAAACTATTAAAAGAAACATTTAATATATTAAGAATAACAATTCTAAAACAAATCAAAATTAAAAATAAATAAATAATAATTTAATTTTTTAGAATATTCATATAGTAGAATATTGTGAAAAAGGGAATTGTATGAAAATCTATTCGCATGAACAATTGTAACTAAAAAGTGATATAATTATTTTTAAAAACCATTGAAATTATATTTAAACCAAAATAATAAAACAATTGGAAAAGTAATTTATTTTAACAAAAAGTAAAATTTAGAAATTAAAAATTTTGGAAACATTTTTTAACTAACGGTGGGTCATGAATTACCATTAAAAACATAGAGTGGTGGGTCATTACTCGCCATTATAAATGTCCAAAAGTGGAAAGATAGAGTATTAACTACCATTTAAACTTTAAGAAAAAATTAAAAAAATTAAACAAAACTAAAATTAATTTCATGCATCTTGACAATAAATGGATTCATGTGAAGAATAAAAAATTACCTACCATTGGTTGTCCAATGTTGACTCATGAACCACCATTGGAAATTTCCAATGGTGGATTAGAATAAACATATCCAAACATCAGAATGAACTTCAATATGAGGAAATTAAATACTGTTTGTCAAAGAAGCATGAAATAATAAAAATCCAATATAATGAATCAAAGAAAAATCTACTAACATGTGTCTATGCTCTTGGAATAATAAAATATAATGTAAAAGCTAATAATGTAATGACCCGGACTAGAGAAGCCACCCAAACAGTGCTAAAAGGGCTAGGTGTTACTACCTTAGTCGCACCTCCCTAGACACCGAAGGTTGTCGACTTGGAGCGAGGGTTTTATAGGTATAGTGGGGACGCTATACCCTCTCAGAGGATAATAATGGTACTGGTCCGAGTATAATAATAAATATGCTGTAAAAAAACAACTCAGTAGACTTGAATGAGACCCACAGAGCAGAAACACAATCAATATTGATAAATAGCGGAAACAATAAATATAACAAAAGCAACAAAAAGTAAACACAAAAGCATGATGATCACTTGTAACTAGTATTGAACAACAATATTCATCCAAAGAAATTCATACATATCCATATATATATATATATATATATATATATATATAAAGGGTGCCACTGCCTAACCAACTATAGCTACATAATAATAATGCTGATAGATGAAAGAAAATAGAAAAAATATCTCTATCTAGGAAAGACCTCAAGGTTAATATCGTCTCCATGCAATAACTAAAGTAGTCCAGCTCCTGAAGCTGGCCTCTTTCCTGTAGGTAAATCCATAAAGTCTGCATGCGTCCCGAGGGGCTAGTGCAGGGTGTGAGACGAATTTGATTAGGATACCACCAAACGGTGCGTACCTAATATAAGTTTTTAAGAAGACATGCATTTATAAATAAAATAGTAGACATCACATTGCACAACTAAACACAAAATCCATTGGTGCACAGTAGCCACCATGGAGTGTCACCTGCTTTAGCCAGCGCCAAAATCTCTATCATGTAACCCAACACCATGTTCCTCGTGACACTGCGTGTCTCAAGTACCAATGTCCCATAGGCACGCCCAACAGTAGCATCTAGAGGAATAATGATACCTGTTATCAAACAAGTATCCATAGGGACAGAGATTTCTGCCCTCAAATAAAGTATTCAGAGGGACACTGATGTCTTCTCTCAAGTAGACTAACTGGAGGAACAACAATGTCTGCCCTCAAAATAACAGCGAACCTCTGACCCCAACCCGATAGCCTCAATACTATCCACTGAAGTCTCCAAACCTTCCACATAGCTTCCTACGGTAAGCACCCCAAACCAAAAGTACCTAAACCACAACGAACAGGGGAATATACCCACATGAGTGGTCAAAACCACCTCATCTCTGAGTCGCTCTGTGTGAAAACTACTCAATGTTCTGGGTGAGATGGAATCACCAAAATATTACTCAAGCCACAACACCTCTGAAACCACATGTCATTGCGACCATGCTGCTCAATTCTGATAGCCTCCCCATCATAGGAACTCGGGCTATGCCCAACCTGACAGTCAACCTGCCTCAAGCCAATGTCCATCATGCCCAATCCCCTGGTTAGAACCACCCAATGTAACTGAGGCCAAGCCCAACATGTGATCTTCATCACTCAAGAATATCCGGGCCATGCGCAACACAACCCAAAGGTTCCAGCATATGCAATTCAACAATCACATATATAACACATTTAAACAGAATAAATAAACATGCAAACAATCTAATAGTTAAATTATACTAGCCTAGTGGTTATCAAACAACAGTACTAAGGTCTTTAATGCATCTAACAATTCATATATAGGTTTAAAAATATAAACTCAAAAGTTTAAGACAATAAAAAACAATTATAACCATTTTAGCATCCCCCGACCAAAATTCCCCAATTAGAAACGACCTCTCACCCAACCCCACTCAATCAAAAATGGTAAAATGGCATATCCAAAGGCATCCCATAGGTCAGATAATAATTTAACAGGAAATAATAGGTAAATTTGGGTCTCCTAAAAATACCCAAATACGCTCTTTAAGCCCCCCCCCCAAAGGTCTGCGAAAGCACAAAATAAGGTATGCACCACCTACCTGAGGCTCATAGATGTAGGCACGTCTGATATAGATCTCCAATTCGAAGTCGATCCTCATAGATCTACGTTTCTGTCAAAACCCGACAACTCTACTTGTATGGAATTGGAAATGTGTGAGGCAAGGAATCAAGAATAGAATAGGGTGCACAAGATTATCCTTGATGTTTCAATCCCACAACCACTTATAGATTAAAGAATGGATTAAAAATGAAGTATCTAGGGTTAGAAACGTTCTTCGGGTTTCCAGAATGGAGATGTCCCAAAGTTGGGGATGAAGAAGTTGTTTTTCAAAATAATTTGTGATGGAATTTTACTTAGTGAATAAAAAAAGTACATGGCGTGTATTCAAGAACTACACGCCATGTAGTGGCCTTTTCTATACTCTGACTTAAGCGGGGTAGCCACATGGCTTGGATGCTCCGCACAACTTGACATAGGGCTTGAACCTAGCCAATACGCAGAAAGAAGAATACATAGAGTGTTGAGCAGTTCTACAGGCTGTGTAGTAGGAAATTTATACCCGGTCATCACATGGAATGTACTCAGTGATCACGTGATCGGTACTCGCCTAACCCATACATGGTGTGTAATTTAAAGTACACAGTGTGTAGTATGGAAATTTCTTGAACTTACAATATTTTCCCAATTTTCTCAGGAACAAGTCAAAAGTTCATACAGGGTTGGGATTTTGGCCTGTTATAAAAACCTGGGTTCATACAATCTCCCCACCTTAACATAGATCATCCCTGAGATATCAAATGAAACCCAGAGATCGAACTGAACATGCCCCCTATCAAGTAACCCAGACTTCCCCGGTCTCAAAGGTTCTAGATAAATTCATCAAGGGGTTCCCCACCTTAGGGATTTCCAAACTCTGGATCAACCCCAAAAAACTCAAAACAAGATAATGATCACTAACCTGTTTTCCGGTTGTATGGTCCTCTCGTGATGCGTCATCACCCCCTTCACCTCATTGGTGCCCCCCATGTCATTTCTAACTCCCAAACGTATCACGCACTGCATCGGTGTCCACCTCTATGAGGTCCTTCATCTGATGGATGCTAAAAAACAAACCTAGTGCCTAGCACCTCAATTAACCTGCATCCTCGACGCCCTGATGCCCAGATCACCTCAAGTAACCCACATCCTTAATGCCCAAATGCCCAAGACACCTCAAGTAACCTGTATCCTCGATGCCCCGATGCCAACGACACCTTATGTAACCCGCATCCTCGATGACCCTAATGCTATGCATCTCAAAAATATATATAAATATATCACACACCCGATATAGAACCAATCCCACCGACCAACATCTAGTCAGTCCACATAGGTCCTATGCATCACATGCACTCAAAACAGACATTCCTCTACAGGTCAATCCAAAAGAGAACAAAGAAATCACGGCGACACCCAGGGTGTACCTCTTACAATTGTCAGCTCACCTGCCTTCTCAGCCTCTGGAAGCTCCACAGTGTGAACCTGGCCAAATGTATGGATGCCTGATGCCTAAGCTCCCTACGGTGCTGTTCCACCCATCAGCCACTGACCCCTCAGCTGGATCCTGATGTCTCTGTCACTTCCTCCACGTATAGTTGAACCTCGATGACCGTCTCCTACTACCTAACCTAAACCAACTCCATATGCCACCATCTGTCTTGGTCCCTACTTGCCGACTGTCTAAGAAGGCTGCCTACAGAACCACTCCAGATGCCTGACCTATCCACATGCCTGACACTCCTTTAGAGGCCAGTCACACTGAGTTCGAACATGTCCTGGATTCCCACACTAAAAGAAAACCACTGGAGAACTACTAAGAGGTGGTCCAGATGTATCCTTGGCCTGACTACCCTGCTGAAACTCATCCCTTCCTCACATCATGATGTCTGATATATCACCTGAAACTGCTCCTTGGACAACCTGGGGCCTATCTCTCTAGTTTCCCTCTACTATGGGAACCTAATTCACTGCCTCTGACAATGAACCTAGCATGAAGATATTCACATGGATCTGAATGGCGTGTCGTAATCCATCCTCAAAGTGCCTCACTCTTGATGCATCATCACTTTCCATACCTAGTGCAAAGTGTGACAGATCCATGAAAGTATCTGCATAGTCCATGACAGACATGTCTCCCTGATGAAGGCTCAAGAACTCCTGAGATCTCTCGGTCCTTAGTGTCTCTGGGTAAAAGTGCTCGAAGAACCTATCCTCAAAGTATTTCCATGATAGTACATTATGCTTGTGTGTCTGAACTAGAATATCCCTCCAATGCTTTGCTGGTCCTCTCATCATGTACATCGCCAGCTTGACCTCCACCCTAGAGGAGTCTTGAGCTGCTCGAAGATCATCTGTATGCTTTCTATCTAGTTCTCATCCGCTTGCGGACCACCCTCACCCTGAAAAAGAGGCAGGTTCTATGACTGGTACTCTCGCGTCAGATATTATATAGATGTATATGTACCTTACGCACCCCTGTTGTTCCCATGCAAGACACATACTGGGCTAGCTCGGACCTGCTCGTCGAGCCATGGTCCAAACGCTGCCAAACCTAGTTGTTGTCCTGCCTGCACTGGATCCTAAACCTGATCCTATCCCTGAGCCTTTACCTGTAGCTCATGCTCTGCCTACACCAGATCCTGTACCTAATCTAGCACCTGCTACACTATATCATCTCCCGCCAGCCGCTCCATCTGATTCATAAAAAAGGAACCCACTGAATACCATAAATGGCTAGACAACCTATATATATATATATATATATATATATATATCAATATATATTCAACACAGATAAGGAAACTAGTAAGGAGGATACATAAAACAACTACCCTTACCCGCCCTTAATAGAGCCAAGTATCAAAAGTACCTCGGGCCATGCCCATCCCGACAACCAACGTTTCCTTAAACCAACGACCTAGTCGACCAATCCTTGTGATCAAAATCACCTCAACCATAGTACCTGCATGTCACATGAAATTCTAAAAAGGTATAAAGCATTCCATAACACATTGAAATAAACCAGTAATTCTATCAGAAATTTCACCTATACACATTTCAAATCATACAAAGCATGAAAATTGATATTATTCACATGGTATTATCACATCACAAAGCATACATTCAGTTATGAAATTGAAAGACCCTAAAAATGTGCCTATTAAAATCCAAGAAAATAATACTTTCCATACCGGGACAAGGTCCAATTCTCCCTTACTGTACCGGGTCAAGGGTTACATATCAAAATCAATAACATCACACACCAAGTGAGCCACCAAGGTGGAAATCATATAAAATGTAATCTGAGAAAAAAGCAATAGTGATTTCAACCTATAGAAACATGGTCCATCACTCATACCAAGGGTTGTAGGAACCCAAGGAAAAGCTATAAACATAGTTCCCGTAACAACCTATCTTCAATATACCATATCCCAAATAGTAAAATATGCATAAATAAAAAGAGAAGTCACAATCTCATTAGTAGCCAGAAAAACACTACTACTAAATCCCTATCAAGAAATTATCTGATACCACTTTGTAGCGACCCAGACCCATATAAACACCCAAACAGTGCTAAATGGGTTGGGTTTTACTACCTTAGGCACACATCCCCATACACCAAAGGCTGCCGACTAGCAGTGAGGGTCTTATAGGTACAGTGGGGAGGCTATACCCTCTCAGAGGATAATAATGGTACTGGTCTGTGTATAATAAAAAATATGTAGTGGAAAAAATGACTCATCAAACTCGAACCATACCCACAGAGTGGAAACACAATCAATATTGATAAATAGCAGAAGAAATAAATATAACAATAGTAGTGGAAAGTAAACACAACAGCATGAGGATCACTTGTAACTACTACTAAACAAAAACATGCATCCAAAGAAAGTCATACATATCCATATATATATAAAGGGAACCACTGGCTAACCAACTATAACTACATAACCAACATGCTGATACAGGAAAGAAAACAGAAAAAACAACTCCAGCAAGGCAAGACCACAAGGTCCATATCATCTCTATTCAATAGCTAGCATAGTCCATCTCTTGAAGCTGACCTCCTTCATTAATGTAAATCCATAAAGTTTGCACGCATCTCGAGGGGCCTGTTCAGGGTGTGAGACAAATCTCAGTAGGATACCACCCAACAATGTGTACCTAATATAATTTTTTAATGAGACATTCATTTATAAACAAAACAGTAGACATCACATTGCACAAAAAAACACCAACTCCGTTGGTGATCAGTAACCACGATGGAGTGTCACCTGCTTCGACCAGTGCCAGAATCTCTGTCATGTAACCTGACACCATGTGCCCCCTGACACTGCGTGTCTCAAGTACCGATGTGTCGTAAGTAGCATCTGGAGGAACAACGATTCCTATCCTCAAACAAGTAGCTAGAGGGAAAATGATTTCTATCCTCAAATAAACTATCCAGAGGGACAACGATGTCTGCCCTCAAATAGAGTAACCAGAGGAACAACAATGTATGCACTCAAAATAACTGTGAGCCTTTCCCCCCAACCCAATAGCCTCAATTCTATCCCCTGAAGGCTCCTCACCTTCCACGTGGCTTCCTATGGAAAGCACCTCCAAACCAATAGTACTTAAACCGCAACTAACATGGGAATCTACCCACACAAGTGTTCAAAACCACCTCATCACAGAGTCTCTCTATGTGCACACTAATCAATATTTCGGGTGAGCGGTAATCACCAAAATAGTACCCAAGCCACAACACCTCTAACACCTAATGTCTCAGCGACCATGCTACTCAATTATGATGGCCTCGCCATCCCAGTAACTCAAGCCATGCCCAACATAATAGTCACCTTGCCTAAAGCCGATATCCATGACACCCAATCCCGTGGTCAAAACCACCCAATGTAACCCGGTCCAAGGACAACCTGTGATCAACATCACTCAATAATATCGGGGCCATGCCCAAAAATACCCAAAGGTTATAGCATATGAAATTCAACAATCACATATATAACACATTTAAACAGAACACATAAAAATGCAAACAATCTAACATTTGAATTTCACTAGCCCAACAGTTATCAAATAATAGTACTAAGGTCTTGAATGCCTCTAATAATTCATATCTAGGTTTAACAATCTATAATCAAAAATTTTTGACAATAAAAAACAATTATAACCATTTTGGCATTCCTCGGCCAAAATTCCCCAATGAGAAACGACCACTCGCCCAGACCCACTCAAGAAAAACTGGTAATAGGGCATTCCCAAAGGCATCCCATAGGTTAGATATTAATTTAACAGGCAATAATAGGTAAATTAGGGTATCGATCAAAATACCCAAATATGTGCATTAAGTCGCACCACCCAAAGGTATGTGAAAGCACAAAATAAGGTATGCACCACCTACCTGAGACTCATAGATGTAGAAACATCCGATATAGAGCTCCAATTAGAAGATGATCCTCGTAGATCTATATTTCCATCAAAACCCGACAACTCTGCTTGGATGGAATTTGCAGTGTGTGAGGCAAGGAATCAAGAATAAAATAGGGTGTTCAGGATTAGACTTGCTATTTCGATCCCGTATCCACCAACTAATAGAATAATAGATGACAGATGAAGAATCTAGGGCTAGAAATGTTCTTCAGGTTTCTATAACGGAGAGGTCCCAAAGTTGGGGAAGACGAAGACATTTTTCGAAATAAGTCATGATGACCTTTTACTTAAGCGAATAAAAAAAGTACAAAACATGTATTCAATAAATACATGTCGTATAGTGGCCTTTTCCATAATATGACTTAAGAGGGGTAGCCTCATGGTTTGGACTCTCAACATGGCTTGAACACAGCTGGTACACAGAATGAAGATTACACAATGTGTTGAGCAGTACTACACTCCGTGTAGTAGGAAATTTCTACATAGTCATCACAGGACATGTACTCAGTTAGCACACGGCCGGTACTCGCCTAACCCATAAACGATGTGTACTTTAATGTACATGGAGTGTAGTATAGAAATTTCTAGAACTTCCCATATTTTTCCAGTTTTCTCAGGAACAAGTCAAAAGTTCAAACATGGTTTGGATTTTGACCCATTCTAAAAACCCGAGATCTTACAGCTAATACCCAAGATGGAAAAAGAAAATAATTTTTTTACAATAAAAAAAATAAAATGGATTAAAACACTCCAAACATTTAAGAAGAAACCATTTCATTCGATAAAAGTGGAAAGAGCTCCTCTGGGATCCTGAATAATATATTTCCAAGGAAATTTGCAGAAAATAGAAAATAATGGTGGGTAAAAAAATAACCCACCATTGATGTTCAGTGGTGGGTAAATTACCTAGCATTTAATTCTAATAGTTAGTAAATTAACCCACCATTGATGTCTTGTTGGTGGGTTATTGACCCCCTGATGGGTTACAACAGTGGGTAAAATCAACCATCGTAGGAAATTTTCCAATAGTGACTTGAATAAACCACCACTAGGTTCTTCCAAAAATGAGTCGATGTGAAACTAATAGAGGGTATAAGCCTCAGACTAGATGAATAATGGGAAAACAAAATAGGAAGTATAGTTTCTTAAAGTGAATCAAAAACCATAATAATTAGGGGAGCTGGAAGATAGACCAGTCAAAGAAAAATGAGGTGCTCAGTATTGAAAAATGAATGAAGAAAAAAACATATTAACTAATACCAAATGAAAGAAAAAATTAAGAACGAGGGAAATCAGTTAAGTCTGTCAGATACACTATGAGGTTAACTATAGAAATGTATAACGTTCAGACAATTGTGGGATAAGATCAAAGAGATGAAGAACCTTCAAACCCTTGAGCACATATTTCAGTGATCTAGAGGGATGGGCAGATGTATGAAGAGGATGAAAAAAAATCAAATACTGGATCCTGAGATAGTCTTAAACATAGATGTGGGATAAACGGGGAGATCATACAGGTGATAATAAATAGAGGCAATTCATAATCTGAGATTAAATCTCAATTTATAAGTCATGTACCTCATCTAATTGAACATGCAGTGAAGCAACAATATATCATAAAAGGTGTTATGATGATAATCTAGAACAAAAACAAAACAGACACAACCAATGGGCCTAGTGAGTGACCCATGCCCAACCCTTACTTAAATAGTGTGAATACTCTATTCCTTATACATGGGACCGCATACAAATTGCTTATACTATGTACGAAGTATGATTTGTTCCTAGCCTCAAAGGCTATACCACCCACGGGGTTTGACCTTAGGACCCCCTAAATGTTATTGTAGTTTCAACTTAAGGGGCTTTCACATAAATACTTATTTTGTATAATAAATAATAAAAACTAATAATATAAAGAGTATAAAGTAAAAACAAATAGAGTTCTTATCAATATATTAATAAATGTTAAAGAGAAATGATATTTTTTTAAAAAGTAAAATTTAATCAAATGTTATGTATTAGTAATTTATCAAAACAAAGAGAGATAAAATTATTAATACCCAATTAAAAATAGTTGCTTCCTCATTTTCATGTTATGGAATATGGTTAAAATGGATAAATGTTTTTTTTGGAAAATATTGAATGTGTTGGAATAACTCATTGCTTAGGAGTGATGAATTATTTGATTGATGAATTGAAATGGTAGTGGATGCCTTTGACAATATCATTGGATCCTAATTCCATAGATTCCCTGAATGCTTTCTATATGGATCTTATTTACATCAGTGGATTCCTTGGGACTATTTACTCCTTGGATACTGATTCCTTAAGATTTCATGATCCTTACTACACCTTGGATATGTATTTCTTAGACTCGCATTGGACATGCTCTCTTGACATGATCCTTGGAATCCACCCAATTATTTACAATGCTTCCATTGAGTTTCTCTTGGGACTTGATAAGAATGACTTGGTATTTTATAACATGGATTCATACCTTTTTAGAATAACACTTATGATTATACAACATGGAAATGATGGAAGTTCCACACTTGATTACATGGTAAGGCCGTTGTGGATAGTTTAGCATGTTTTATAGATATCCTTGGTATGGGTTTCAGATTACAGTGGATGGAGTGGACTATATCACACATGTTATTTTTGTTTATGACTACCATGTTTTATTGGAGATTGAAATTTGTTTGTAAGTGTCCTTTTTTAGCTATAAATTATCACTTTATTTAAACATATTTTCCATGGGAAATTTACATCCAATAATTTTACACCTATGATATATATTTCACACCATTTTTTTTATAATACAATGACTAGATTTGTTATAGACACAATTAATAGTGGCCTACTGAGTGGTATCTTACACTCTATTTGGACCTCCATTGGGTACCTAGAAATAATTCACAGGTTCATGTAGGGATTAGGGAAATAACATACTATATGATTCTTGATTTTTCTATGCTTATGAGTAGGAGATCATAGGATTGAGCAAGAATCGTGATGCTATATGGGGTTATTTCTTTTTTGTATTTTTGTAATCTTAATACCATTATCATTCTAGATGTTTGTATACTTATTTTCCTGATTTTTAGATACGTCACATGGCACATCATTTTTTATATGATGTTACCTTTAGCATTGTTTTTTATTAAAATATTTAATATGTTTATCTTATGTTTTTTGTTCTGTTATTTATCTACTTCTTCTATTGACTGATATGATTATTCCACAACTTTACATTATAAAATAAGGGAATAATATCTCCATAGACACACCCTAGGTCCTCACTGCTAGTCAGAAACCTCCAACATATGGGTAGGCGTGATTGAGGCCATTTTACCCATCAAATTGGGGCACCATTTATTTACACTAGGGATGGGATGTTATGCCAGTTTATCATAATAAATATAGTTAAAGAAAAACGATTGAACTAAATAAATTTTTAGAATTTTTATTTTCCACTTGGAATAACCAAAAAATGTATTAAACATAAATAAGAACTTATAATTACATAGGAATGATATTTCAATACACATGAGTGGTGAGTAATCCAGTCACCAATTCCTCACTTGAACAATTCTATTAATGGTCAAACTTCCGATAGAGACACATCCCATGATTTCATTTTTGAAATTGGAACTTATGTCCATGACTCATTCTTATGAACATTAAAGGAATCCAAACACACATTCTATGTTTTTCTACATGAAATAATTTTTTAAAACTATTTTCTTTCAAGCATTTTATCAAAAACCTTGTGTTCAACATTCTCAAACCAATAATTTTAGTACTCGAACAAAAAGAGTTTTCTATCAAAATGAGAGAAAAAAATTTAAATGTAAACAATTTAAGTTTTAGAATGAGTATAATGTGAGTGAATACACCTACCATATAATGATTAATGACATTGAAGAGTGACACATGAAACCTCTAGATCCAAAGTTGAATCTTATTTCCTTTATCACATCCAACACGATGTCATTAAGATAAAAATCATAGAACATAAATCTATACATTATAGATTAGATATAATGATTCAAGTGAGAGTAGATAAGATTATGTAAAGAGAACCACCATGAATGGGGACTTACAATTAGTTCTAGAGATCCAATAGAATTTTTTTTATCATGAAAGCCTTTAGAAACAATGGGAATATAAATGGGATCCTTGTAGGGAATAGGATTTTGAGAGCCTAAAAAGAAAAGAGTAAAATTAGGGTTCCAAGGAATTAATCCTAGTAAATGACTAATTTTGAATGAATTTATTTCATGTTACATGATTAGGCCACCTGGTTTTTGAACCATGAACCAACTATGCACATATTATTGGATATCACCTAGGTAACCCCATAGTTGTGCCTCATGGTCTGGAAAATATTATGCCCACTATGATGTGATACTATGACAAGGTCAACCCATCACATGGTTGGTTTTCATAGTTTGAAAAACCATGTGACAACTATGATTATACCATTGTGTATACTTCCATGGTTTCTCCTTGAATGTACACAATTGGGAAAAATCATGCTCTAACCACACACCAACTTTGTAACTCCCAACATCACCTAAAATAATTTCCTAGAGATAGTTCACTACTTACTCTAACCATTCTCAAATCGTGCACCTCTGTAAATGCTTCTAAAAAACTATAAAATCATTCGTAAAATATTTAAACTCAACCCATTTATTATATAACATCTAAATACCTAATAAAATGGTAATGTAATAGAAACCAAGGGTTTCAAATTCTCCCCACCATTGTTCTTTCCATCCTCAGAACGTTGAAAGGTTCTTATGCTTTGGAAAAGATCAGACCACTACTCTTTCATTTCCTACTAATGTTCTTTTGTCCCTTCTTGAATTTGACCATGCTTCCATATTATCCATTCCAAATTGATGGTATTTTTAAAGACCCTCACCCATGTAGCTAAGATACAGTACCTTAGTTAATTACATTGGTACTATGAATAAGCATTTTCAATCATAAGGATCAAATATTTTAATATATTTTTAAAACTAGATTCAAATATATGTTTTACATTACAACAAGAAATTAAATATAACATATAAACTCCATTAAAAACATCTTAGAACCCTATATCACCCATACATGTCATTCATAGTATACATATTCACATACCGGTGAAAAAAAACCATAAGAAATGGGTGAGATCAGATGCTCAGTAAGAGTATGAAATACAATAGAAGATATTATAAATAAATATAAACAATAAGTCACTGTGAATAACTAAAAACACACACCATTAAAATATAATCTTGAGAATAATATAGAGGGAGTAAAAGCTGATTAATTAATTCCATAACAATCACATGAGGAAGAAACTTAACCATAAATATTTTACTAGTTGAATAATCACATGGACTATCAATTACTAGTTTTATAAGGAGGTAATTTATAATTTCAGACAACATAAACATATTTTCAAGGGTTAGACCAAGCCACCATACATAAATGGGTAAAACCTTAGTATAGTTGGTCTCATGAGACCTACCAATGCATCGAGGGGCTATAACAGGCCCCAAAAATCACTTACTAATCTCGAGGAATTCTTTATATGAAATGGGAGAATCATAATAAACATATAAATTCATATTTAAACTAGCATATAAAATGTTAATAATTTTCCCAAAATAATAAATATAATCATAAACCATCCAAATTAAAATGGAGAATAATATCAAGATAGTACATCCCCAGTAAAAATAATCATAAACCATTTAATAAAATATGGTAGATGATATCATTAATTATTAATCCCAATTAATCCTAATACTTCAACAAAGGGTATTGAAACATATGAAAATACTCGAATAAAATCATCTAAGAATTTTTAAGAGAAATATGTTTTTTTAATTTGCAAAGTAGAATTCTTTTAGAAAACTATTTTCATAAAACCATAAATTAATTATGAATGTTTTTCATGATAAAAATATATATTTTTAGAAAAATATTGGTTTGTTGAAACATATTATGATTTGTTCTTAAAAATGGGTAAGAAATTGGGAAGTTTTCTTTAATCAAGCTTGTTTAAAAGGAGTTAAAAAGGACACCTTATATAAAATATAATTTCCCATAAAATGAGAAATAATTGAGATAAATACATATATTTGGAACATGCACACATAATTTAGGAGGATTAAATAAGAATAATTAATAATTACATTGCTGTAAAGAGATATAATGTGTATCCTGAAAGAAAATGGAGGTTCAGGAAGGAACCCTTACCTTATGTACGAGAGTGTTTTTCACTTGTACATAACATCCCAGATAACTAAATTAGATTTATTTACATTTTAATTCATAAGCTACTATACATTTATTTCATTTATTATAATTTTATTATGTTTATTTATGGACTTTTTGATGAGTTAAAAGATTCAATTTTTTCGTTTGAAAGTGTTCATTTCCTTGGTTTTAATGATTGGTTCACCTATATACATGTATGAAAGGTAATGTAAAATGAGAATAGTTATATAGAATTTAAATTATGTGTTATTTATGGAATTAAAAAATATTAAATGGCCTTATTTATCCTTTTTTATATGGTATTATGATGAATCATTAGATAAAACGTTAGTTTATTTTGGGTAATTTTCTATTATCACAAGTAGTTTTTTTTAATAATTAATATTATGTATATATACTAGTTTCAAAAAATTAAGCCTTAATAAATATATTATATTATTTTTAACTATAATAACAATTTTATGACCATAATTTAAGGTAAAATTATAAAACAAACAATCATCATCCATGAAGGTGGTGAATCAGCATCTCACAGACGATGTTTTCATTTTTAATACAAAAGGGAGAGGAGAAATAATTTGATGATTAATATTCCATTATCATAATAAAATTATAGTATATATGTTATAATGTGTTTATAATTACACTTGGAAAAGGGGAGGTCAGAAAATAATAATAAAATAAATTTAATTTAATGGAAAATAAAAGAAAAAGATAGAGGAATTTTACCTCTTGAATTTTCCTCCTTGAGAGCCTCCTTAAAGAACTTTGAAAAGGTATTTTGGTGAGACAAGAAAGACCATAACATGGGGTAGAGGTTTGGGAGAGGAAATAGAAAAAATATAGTCAATATTCAAGGATTATAATGTGTGAGGATAATTGGTGGTATTTATAGTGGATGCATGGGTTGTTTTTTAAATATCTTATTCATTTTTTTATTTTGGCTAAATAATATAGATATTTTGAGAATTATCACTAAATATTTTTAAATAATTAAGGTAAGATTGATATTATAGTGACTAAATTTTCAATTAATTAAGTAATAATACATTTATCTTATAGTGTATTTGCACCGTAAATTACCATATTTTACTATTCCCAAAAATTAAAATATTTTAGAAAAATCCAAAAAATTAACCATAAAAATTTATCAATGTTTATAATTAAAAAAGAAGTCAATATTGTGAATATAATATTATAAATATTATAAATTTAATTTTTAAATAAAATCATAATTTATAATAAAATTCAAATTTTAAAATTATAACTGATTTTATGATAGTTTGAAAAATTAGTGAAGGTCTCATAAAATTATCTTATAATAATAAAACAAAAAATATTAATTTATGAATCTATTTTATGAAAATATAATTTATTTTAAATTATTATATAAATTATAAAATTTTAAATAAAAATATATGTTTTACAAAAATACCAACACTTAATTTATAATTTTTAAAACATTTATTTAATAATAATATAATATAATTATATCATATTAACACTAATAATATTCCTAAATTTTATTTATGATTTCATAAATTAAGTTACTATTATATTGGTAATGTTACTATTCTTAATGGTTATATAACTATTCTAATGGCCATACTTAATAGAATAACACATTTTTAAACTCAGTGTTGTGTGAAGCATAAACTACTGAAGGTATTTAATTTTAAAAGAGGTGCACCATAAAATTTTAGGGTGTCCCATTCTCCCCTCATTCAAAAAATTTCATCATCAAAACTTTTAGAATGTTACATCATAAAAATATTTGGGTATTTCTTCAACATAAGTTACTCAGGTTCCCACATCGCCTCTTTAATTTTATGATTTTTTCCAAGTACCTTTACCAGCTAAGTCATCCGATTCCTCAACACCTATTCTTTAATTTCCAAAATCTCACTAGGATCTTCAAGTTAAGATAAATCTTGTTTCAATTATATTCCTTCAGAAGTGAGAATATTCATTGCTTCTAGCATGTACTTCCATTACAAATAGGTGTAGAAGACATTGTGTACTTTATATAGGATATGTGGCATCACTAAATGATAAACCACATATCCAATTATCTATAGGATTTAAAAAGGTCTGATTTACCTAAGACACATTTTTCCTTTATTTAAAAATCTTATAACACCCTTCCATAAAGATAACTTCAAGAAGACATGATCCCTCACTTGAAACTCCAAATCATTTCTTCAGTTATCAACATATCTTTTTTTCTTAATTTGATCTACTTTGATATGTGTTTGAATAGTATTTACTTGTGTTGTTGTTTCCTCCACAAGTTCAAAGCATAAAATCATTCTTTCACCAAATTCATCCTAACAAGTTGGTGTACAACATCTATTTCAATACAATGCTTCATAGAGAACTATTTTAATACTTCAATGGAAATTATTATTGTAGGAAAACTCTACCAAAGGTAAATACTGATCCCATATACCTTGAAATTAAAATGACCATGATCTCAACATGTCTTTTAATGTTTGAATATTCCTATCAGACTTCTCATTGGTTTGAGGGTGATAAGCAATACTCAAATGAAACTTAATATCCAATTCTTTCGGAAGACTTTTCCAAAATTTCAATGTAAAATGTAGATCATGATCAGACACAATTGAAAGTAGTGTATTGTGAATTCATACAACTTCATTAATATAGATTAATTTAAGGAAATCCAATGGAAAATAGTCACTTATAGAGAGGAAATGTGTATATTTGGTAATTAGATCAACAATTACCCATATTACATCATTTTTATGGGAGATTTTGGTATCCTAGTGAAAAATACATAATGAAGTCATCCCATTTAAATCAAGGAATATGTAGAGGTTACATGACTCCTCTAGGATGTTGTCTTTCAGTCATCACCTGTTGACAGACTAAACATCATGATACATAATCAGAAAGTTCCCTCTTCATATTATCCCACAAGAAGTGTTACTTAAAATATCTATACATATTTTTGATACCTGGGTGTATAGAGAAATCTGAGTTATGGGAATCATCCAATAACTTCATTTTTATCACGGGTATAGATATAACACAAATCCACTTCCCAAATTTCCGAATTCTATCTACATACATGAAGTATGTAAACTTCATATAATTCATATATTTAATATTCCTTTGAAAATAATCATCATCATAATGATAACATTTAAAAATTTCCAATAAATATGGGTTGGAAACCAATTGAAAATGTAATGATGTTTCAACTTCCTTGATAATTCCCGTATCTATATTTTCTAGATACATGTACATAGAATCCTTATCAATCCTCATTTTGTTTAGAACTCCATGATTTTTATATATTTATCTTTTGTCTTATTCTCCTTCCCTGGGTGGAAGTGTATTGAACAATGATAATCATTGAGTAGCACAAGCCATCGCTTTTACCTCATGATGAGTTCTTTTTTTGAGAAGATATATTTCAAAATCCAGTGATTTTTATATATCTCACATATTTCACCGTAGAGATAGTGTATCCTTATTTCCAGAGTAAAGATCAAATATGATAACTCAAGATCATGGGTTGGATATTTATATCCATGTGTTTTTAATTGCCTTAATGCACAGGTAATAACTTTATCATTTTGTATAAGGACGCAACCAAGTCATTTATATAATACATCACTATAAATCACAAATACACCATTTCATGATGGTAGATTCAAGGTCAGTGTATTCAATAATATCATCTTAAATTATTCAAAACATTATTCAAATTATTTTTCCCATATAAACATAACCCCATTATGAGTAATCTTTGTTAATGGGTCAGGTAATCAGGAAAAAATATGAATGAAATGCTGATAGTAACCTGCTAAACCAATGAAACTGTGTACCTTAGTTATGTTCATTAGTGTAGTATATTCATGGAAATACTTTTTCATTTGCTTGATCGACTAATATTATATCTTTACAGAAAACATTTAAAAAAAAGAAACTATTTGAAGCTATAATTTACAATTTTTGTAATTTTGATATAACTATTTTCTTATAAGAGTCTCTTGAACAACCCTCATGTGGTTCTCATTATCCTCATAACTTTTGAATTATATCATGATATCATCAATAAATACTACAAAATATCATTATGACATTCCTTGAAAAATCTATTCAGTAGATCCAAAAAAATAGAGGGTTTATTAGTCAGTATATATTGCATTACTACGATGTCATAATGTCCCTACTTGGTTCAAAATACTGGCTTCAAAATATATTCATTCCACTCAAGAAACTGATGATATCTAGATTGAAGTTCAATCTTAGAAACCTATTGAGCTTCATGATTTTGATCAAATAAATCATTAATATTAGGTAGAGGATACATGTTCTTTATTGTAATAGCATTGATTTCTCTATAGTCAATACACAACATCATGGATCCATCTTTATTCTTCACAAATAGAATAGGGGATCCCCAAGGAGAAACACTAGGGTGAATAAATACCTTATCAATCAATTATTTTAGTTTTTCTTCGGATCCACTAATTCCATCATGTCCATTATACAAGGAGTCTTTGATATAGGTATTGAACCAAGAATTAAATGAGTAGTGATCTTAAATTCTCTCTCAAGGGGATGTGTAGGATAATCCTCTTGAAAAACATCAATGTATTATTACACAATAGGTACATCTTTATTTTGAAGATTTAATTTCTCATCCATAGATGATATTTTATCTTCCTCCCTAAGAATTTCATTTAGAAGAGCTGCTGGAGGTGGATCTTGATATGACTGGGATAATGAGGTCACCCCTTTAAAGAAATGAAATCCCATATCTTCATCACAAATCATAATTTCATCCTCTCTGAAATATTTTTTTCCTTATATTTCGAAATCCAATGAATTCCAAGGATTATATCAAAATAAACCATAGGTATGATTATAAAATCATCAATTAGAGAACATTTATGTGTCATAATAGGATCTTCTTGACACATATTTTTTGAAATAAGGTTTCCACTAAGAGTATTTACTAAAAACTCCATAGTTAAGGTGAATTGAAAATATCTAATTTTAGAATAAAACTAGGAAGATATAAAGGGATGAGATGATTATGAATAAAATAAATATTTAGTTACATCTTAGGAGATGATTAAAGTACTTGAGACCACATCATAGAGAACTTCAACCTCAGTTTTTGTGACTGAATAATCAAAGACATTATCCCTTGGAATTTTCTAGGGAAATTTTCATTGATTCTTAGGAAAATCATTTTCATAATGTCCAATATCTTTACAGTGGTAGCATTGAACCTTGGTAGATCCTTTCATTACATACAATCATGGGTTTGGTAGCCTTTTTCCTTACACTTTTAACAAATTCCCATCCCCAATTTGAATATTCCATGATGTTTCTTTTGACATTTATTACATAATAAAAAGTCAATTTTTACCTTCTTTTCCTTTTCCTTATTTTTTTTCCAAAGTGTTCAAAATATCTCTTATTCTCTTTGTTTCCTTTAAATTCATAAGACCTAGAAAATTTCTTCTCTGTCTTGATAGCACATGAAACTATATCTTTATATGAAGAGGATGTTTGGGAGACCTGTGGTCATCATATAAATGGTTTTAACCCATAAATAAATCTTTCAGTCTAGATCTTTGTATTATATATGTAATCCATAGCATACCTTTCTATCCTTGTAAATTTGGATTTAAACTTGGAAACATTCTTATCCTCATTTCCCCTCAAATTAAAGAATTTCCTCTTCATATCCACTCACTGTTCATGAAAGAAATATTTTTCTAAAAAAATTTACTTAAAATCCATTCATTTCATATTTTCAATTTCTTACTCCTATTTTGTGATTTGAATTAATGACCACAATTGATATATATCTCTATATAGACAATAAAATACAAAGACAACCTTCTCCCTTTCATTACTTCCCAATGTAAGAAATATATTATATAAGGAACCTATCCATTAATTAGATAAAAATGGGTTTTTAGTCCCATTTAATGATGGATGTTGTTGTCTCATGAAGTTGTCCAACATTATTCCTATATGTTATGGAATAGGATGATATATACAAGTATGATTATTATTAATAACATGAGCCAACTTCTCTAGTAGATCTATAAGTTGTTCAGTTCTATTTGTATCTCCAATTCCATCAACATTATATTTCATAACAATGAAATCCCTTCATGGATTACGTGCATTAATATGATTTATGTTCCTTCCACTAGGTGCCATTTATAAACAATGGAATATATAAAATTAGGTTATAAATCATAATTCATTATTTCAAACATGGAAAGTACTTAATAGAAATTGGAAGTTTAGGATTAACTAATCTCATAATCATAAACATTGTTTATTTGGGGACATATTTACTTTTAAATCCTTTATAACGGTTTGTAAAGAAATTGTGAATTATGTTAAGAAAATACTCCTAGAGTGTCAAAACAAGTGCGTAGTAAGGACCATTTTCATGTAAGTTGTGACATTGATTCAGGACCGATGCACCTTGTTAGAGTTTTTATACTTAAGTACATCTATTTCAAAAACATTTCCACTTGTAGTATTCAGACAAGGATGTATTTCTAGGAAGGCCCACATAATCTCTACCTTAAAAAATCATAGGATGCACTTATATTATTATCCAAAAATTCTATATTAGGGTTATATTCCCTAATCTAGGTTTTCTAAATCTAGTTTCCAAGGTTTCTACTATACTTTCTCTGATACCAAAGACAATGACCCTGACCCCAGTAGCACTAAACTGATGGCTTTCTTAATTAAATTGGTACTATGAACAAGAAATAACATCCGTAAGGACTAAATAGTTCAGTATCTTTGGAAAACCATATTCAAATATAAGTTTTACGTTACAAATTGAAATGAAATAAAATATTGAAACACTATTTCAAACACCCAAAAACTCCAAGATCATCTCTACAAGTCATTCATAATTTACATATTCACATCCCAAAGAAAAATAAAACATAATATATGTGTGAGATAAGATTCACATTAAGGGTTAGAAATACAATGGAAGCCATCATAAATAATCATAAACAATAATGAATGGTTAATAACCAAAAACCTGTTCCATTAAAACATAATCTTGATCATAATATGGTTGGAATAAAACATGAGTAAATAATTCCATAATAATCACAAGAGGAAGAAAATTAAACATTGATGTTATACTAGTAGAATACACACTTGAACTATCAATTACCAGTTTCACAAAGACGTAATTAATAATTCCATACTACATAAACATATATTCATGGCTTTGGAGAAGACACTATACATAAATGTGTAAAAACCCTATCTAGTTAGTCTCATGAGACCCACTGACTCATCGATGGCCTTTTGAGGGCCCACCTATTACTCACTAAGTCTAATTAATTCCTCATATGAAAAGGGTAAAATGTAATCAACATATACATTCATATTTAAACTATAATATGAAATTTTAATAACTTTCCCCAGATAATAAATATAATCATTAACCATCCAGAGTAATATGGTGAATAAATTAAAGATAGTACATCCCCAATAAAAATAATCATAAACCATTTAATAATATATGGTAGATGATATCATAAAATATTAATCCCAATTAATCATAGTATTTCAATTAATGGTGTTGAAATAGATTAAAATACTCTAATAAAATCATTGAGGAAGTGTTAAGAGAAATACCCTTTTTTACTTTGAAAAGAAGCGTTCTTTTCAGAAAAAAATTGCTTAAAAATATAAATGAACTAAGATAATATTTCATGATAAAAATAGCGATTTTAAAAAATTATTGTTATCTTAACATTGATTATGGAGTTTTATAAAAATTGGGTAAGAAATTGGGAATTTCCCATTAATCGAGCTTGTTTATTGAATGAAATAAAAAATAAAAACTTATAAAGCATATAATTCCCTACCAAAGGAAGAAAAATCGAGATAGATAAATATATTTGAAATATACACATATAATTTTGGAAGGTTAAATAATAATAATTAAGAATTACATTGGGGTAAAGAGAGTGAGAGAGAGAGTATCCTGAAGGAAAATGGAGGTTTAGGAAGAAACCATTACCTTTTGTTTGAAAGTGTTCAACACTTGTACTTAACATCCTGGATAATGAAATTAGATTCAATAATAATTTAATTAAGAAACTATTCAACATATATTTGACTTAATATAATTTAATGATGTTTAATTATGGTCTTTTTTATGAGTTATAGTATTCAATTTCATCATTTTAAAGTGCTCATTTCCTTGGTTTTCATGATTGGTTCACTTATATACATGTACGAAAGATCATGTAAAATATGAAAATATGTCCGTAATTGAAATAATATGTTATTAATGAACATTAATAATATTAAATTATCTTATTTATCATTTCTATATGGTTTGATGATGAATTACTAGATAAAATTTCAGTGATTAATGTTAGTTTATTTAGGCGAATTTTCAATTATCACAAGTAGTTTTGTTTTATTAATTAATATTATGTGTATATAATAGTTCCAAAACATTATGTTATACTTAATAAATATATTATAATATGTATTAAATATAATTTTTTTATAACTAGACATGAATGAAAAATTAGAAAACAAACAATCATTGTCCGTGAAGTTAGTAGATCAGCACATCACAGATGATGTTTTCATTTTTAGAATAGAAGTGAGAGGAGAATGAATTTGATGATGAATATTCCATTATAATAAAAAATTATAAATATATATATGATAATGGAGTTATAATTAAACTTATATTATGATAAGTTATAAGATAATAATGAAATAAATGAAATTTAAAGGAAAATAAAAGAAAAAGAAAGATGAATTTACCTCTTGAATACTCCTCCTTGAGAACCTACTTAAGGAACATTTAATTGGTATTTTAGTTAGACCAAAAAGACCAAAACGTTGGGGAGAGTATGGGGAGGGTAAATGGGAAGAATATAACAATGATTAAAGGCTTTTTTGGTGTAAGTAAAAGAGATGGTGGGGGTGGTATTTATAGTGGAGGGGAGGGATGTTTTTTGAATATTTTATTCATTTGTTTTTTATTTTGGACCATGGATATGAATAGTTTGATAATTATCACTAAATATATTAAAATAATTATGGTTAGTTCTTGATTATTTTAATTACATCATAAATGACTCTAGTAAAAATGTATTTAACTTATAATGTATTCATACTGTAAATTATCATACTGTACTATTCACAAAAAATTCATGTATTTTAGAACAATCCCAAAAATTCCCCCCAAATTTTTTTCGAAATATATAAATATAAAATGAGCTCCATTTTATAAAAATAATTTTCTCAATATGAGAAATTTAAATTTTTAAATAAAATCATTACTTATTCAAAAAATACAAATTTTAAAATTATAACTGCTTTTATGACACTTTGAAAATTATTTAAGGTTTTATAAAATCATCTTATAAAAATAATAAAAAAATATTAATTTTTGAATCTAATTTATAAAAATAAATTTTCTTTAAATTATTATTTTAATTATATAGATTTAAATAAACATTTATTTTTTATAAAAATACCAACACTTAATTTATTATTTTTAAAACATTTATTTACTTATACTGTAATATAATTATATCATATTAACACTTATAATATGTCAAAATTTTATTTATAATTTTATATATGATTTTACTATTCTATTGGCCATGTTATTATTCCAAATGGTTACATTACTAATCCAATGGGCATATTTAATAGTATAATAAGTTTTATACTCAGTTTTGGATGAAGCATAAACTACTGAAGGTATTAAATTATAAAAGATACATACCATAAAATATTGGAGTGTCACTATTTTACTGTAAAGAGAGATTCTATTTTCTATCCAAATTTTGTATTAGAACATGAACCAAAATTGAATAAGTCTTAAGATCAAAATATTCCCATCAAATAGCATGGTCAAGATTAGCCTGATACTTCTTCAATTGAGATAAACGAAACACATTGTGAATAGAAAAAAATCATGGGGGTAAATCCAAATGATAATAAACGTCTATAATTGAATCAAGTATCTAAAAATGGATAATGTACCGAGCAAAAAACTTAACTTTCATAAAAAAATGAATATTCCCTAGCCATGGAGTAATTCTCAAGAAAAATTTTCCACCCACATAAAATTATAATGAATGACAATGATTATCAACATAATATTTTCAATGACTCAAATCAAATTTCAACCCATTTCTAATTATCTGAATCTTCTCCATCATCTAATACACAAAAAAAGTTTTGATAAGTAAAGTCTGATCCACTTCCACCCAACAAAGTGGATATTGATAGGGACGACAATACAAAGATTTGAAATGATCCATATGTATCAAGGAATGATAATTTTTATTATATGAGAACTTGAGTAATGGTATACAATCTTTACATGGGCACTAAAATATTTAAAACAAGCTTTAATCGTGTCTTTTAATGTTTGGATCATCAGTTCAGATCATCCCTACATTTTATGAGGATAATTTATGCTCATGGTTAATTGGGTTCCAAGGTCCTTCTCTAAATATTTACAAAATCAAGATATAAACCTGAGGTTCTAATCAGATATAATTTAAAGTGTAATTCCATGAAGCATTACAGTTTCTTAAATTTACTGTTTTGACAAGTCTTCCAACATATTGGATTCTCGAATTGTGATGAAGCGAGATTACATTGTGATATGATCAATAATTACCAATATGACATTGTGTTTTGGAACCATTATTTGGGGAATGTTGAAACAATTTACAGTGATTCTCTCCCATTTAAACATGGCTATAGGTAAAGAATGCATCATACCATTTGACCATTTATGCTCCACCTTTACTTGATGATTTGAATGGCATATTTTGACATACTCAATGAATTTTCTCTTCATTGTAGTATAAAAAACTATGATCTAATCACCTTATATATCTTATTAATACCAAGATGAAAAACCCATATTGAGTGGTGGTAGATAGAGAGTATTAGTTCTTGGTAATCTAGAGGTGCCACAATTTGATCTCTAATACACAACAATGATCTCCCATCTTGCATCCATTCCTCAATGGTATCCCCACAATTATGTTTTGACCTCATGGATATAAATTATATATTAGATGTATGATCGTCAATAAATTACTCAATAAAATTAGAAATAACATAAATTTTAAAGAAAACTATAATATCACATAATTCAGCACAATCGAGGTGCATATTAGATATGAACAACATCAGCTTCCAATTATCCGAAGAATCTTTAATAAATTCACAGTATGATTTCCTACCCAATGTATCATCCATGGAATTTATTTTACTTGGTGTATATGTCAAGTCAAATTCAAAAAACTAAATTCTTTCCATTAATCTTCATTTACTTAGATTCAAATCCTTTCGTGAGAAAATGTTCTTCAAGCTCTTATGATAAAAAAATGCTGTTAATTTATCACCTAAAATACAATTATGACTTGATTTCAAGGAATTGACAATAGTAGCTAAACCAAAATCATGTGTCGGGTAATTATTCTTATACACACATAACTATCAGGAGCCATACACTACAAAATTATCTCCCTTTATGAGAATGCATCCTAAACTAGATCGAGATGCATCAAAATTAACCACAAATCCTCATCCTGACTCGGTAAATATAAGGATAAGTACTTATGTAACCTGAAACTTACATGACTGGAAATATTTCAGGTGCTCATTAATATATTGTAAAAGGAATCCTTTCCTCATCAAATCTTTAATCGCGGATTTATATTGTGAATAATCACAAACGAAGAATCAGTAATACCTTGCTAAGCCTAGGAAACTATGTTTCTTAGAGACAATATTTGGAAGTTTCCATGAGATAACAAATTATATATTTTTAAGATATATGGAGAATCATATTTAAGGAATTACATGGACAATTAAATGTATCTATTGTATATATAAATCAAAATTTGGGAGATAACATAAATTCAACGACCCCCAAAGGTGCCAAAAACTATGGCTAGGTGTTGTTCATGATCGAACTTAGTCCTAGAATACACTAGAATATCATCATTGAATAATAACTCAAAGGATTAATGATACCTATAAAATAATAAATTCATCAATGATGTAAAATCTTTTGATGAATTCGTCAGATTGAGGGGAATAATGATATATTAATAGTGGCTATAACAACTCTAGAAAGATGTTTTTAGAATATCCTTCTTATAAACTTAGTGTTAGTGACACCTTGTTCACTAATCAATCTTAGAGAACCAATGAGATTACCTTAATTAATAAATAATATAATAAATTAATGGAATAAGATATTGGTTGTTTATCACAACTTGGTTGAGCTTATGATAATCCATGAAAAGATGATGTGTTCCATCCACTTTCTTGAAAAAATAACCGGTGCTTCCTATGGAGAAAAACTATATCGAATTAAGGCTTTTATTTAAAACTTATCCAAAAATAAGTTAATTTATTTTATTTATATTGTTTATATCATATAATACTGAACTGAAATAATACTATTCCCTAGTTGTATATCAAACATAAATTTCACTTTTCTTTTGGGTACAAACCAAGAGAAATTTTAGGGAAAGACATCAAGAAATTGGTAAACGATGGTCAAAAAATATTTATGAATTATTTCATCAATAGATTCCAAATTAACAAATAACAGATGGTGATAAATATTCCAAAACATTGGTACTAAATGTATTACTCTACCTTCATTCACATCCCGATCTTCTTTAAAGATATGGATATCATTATATGAAGATGTGAAACTAACTTGTTGTGTATAAAAGTCAATGTTAGACTTGATGGATGTTAAAAAATTTATTCCCAAAATCAATTCATAAATATACATATCAAAAATAAATAAATTCCAAACAAACTCATCCTCATAGATAGTTATTGAATATGCTGCTCAATTAAAATCTCAATACACCTGTTGGGAAGCGATTTCTAGTTTTAATGATTTTTATTTATGAAATTTTGATGACAAGGGTGAAGTGAAAATAGTGTGGGTGAGTATTATATGGTGTTATGAATATATTGATGGTTAAGGCTAAGGTTAAGGTGAATGTGATAGTTTCTTAGGTGATAATGGGTTGATTGTTATGGATATCCTTCACGGTTTGATTTTTCTAGTTACTGGCTCTAGTGGTGGTGGGGTGACGATGGCATCAATGGTGGATATGTAATTAAGATGGAGGTTGGTGATGTGACTTATTATGACATGTGATAATGATTTTTCCTACATTAAGGCTTGAATGTTTCTTGAATATTTTCTAGAGTATTTTCTAGGAGTGGGCATGTGAAGCTACTGGATTCGAGGGTGCTAACTTTGTTTATTTTCAAATTTTGAAATTTGGTTAATCAGTGTTTGAATTTTATAAACATGAATTTTTCAATTTGGTTTCTATTTTAATTAACGATTTCCAATCCTCCATAAATTGTTATTTTAGAAAATTTTAAAAAATTCTTTACGTTGGAAACAATTCTATTGGCCAAGATGTGTTTTGATTTTTTGTACATGAGGCATCGTATCAATATATAATCCCATATGATTAACAATACAAGAATAAATAAAAATGTGGGGTGTTCCAATATTAACGAAGGATTGTATAAGAGTATAATACAAAATAATAGTACCTTATACAATCAAAAGACCATATTGATCCTCCTTCATTCACTACTCAACACCATAAAATTTCTTACTCACCCCCCTTATTCCTTTATTCCTTTTTGAGATTGAATTTCTTGAGGATTAATAGTTTTCCTAGAATCTCCTTGGATCAATTGGTTTTTAGGATAAGAGTTTATATCAATATATCATTACATCAAATCATTATTTATTTGAGATACATGGGATATATCTTCGACAAGTGAAATTGTAACGATACAAAATTAAAATTAAAGTTTTCCTATCTGATTATAGTCGTGATGAGATTGAGGTGGTTCTATACAATCTATATCCACATTAGAAAAAACCACACTATAAATATCTATTCTTGATATTGTGTCTCTGAGTAAAGTTACCTAGTTATGTGGTTCAAGACTGAGGTGCACCACCACCTTGAGAATAAGTTTCCCTCTTCCTCTTGATCTAGGTATTCGAGTTCTCAATTGTTCTGATGGAGATAAATATAATTACTCCCACATGATGCCATGGTGTATCCCTCTATACCACATTATCCCTATTAACAATCTCTATATAATCCATAATACATAGGAAAACTTTTTTTATTGTGAATATCATTCCACAAACCAGATTCTATTTCTTCAAGGATGCACTAGTTGCCACTTCTGGAGAAAAGTGAAAAGTTCAAAAACTTAATTACACACTCCGTTAATGATTTATTCTCTTTCATTTGGAAAATAAAATCCATTTTTATTCTCTCATGAATGTGTTTGGATATAATAATTTATATAAAAATTCATTAATTTCCTCTCATGTATTCCATTGGTTGAATTTATATTTTACTGATAAATCCCACCATTTTCATGTAAGATCCTTCAACATATAAGTTTCTAAATCAACCTTTAGGTCAAATGGTGTACCAATGAAATAGAAAATATGAATCCTTAAATTGAGCCATTTTTTTTTGTTTAGAATACCTCTAATATATAAGAGTATTATTTTCTTGGAACTGCATATAATTATCCACTTGCCTTGTTTTTTCATTTTGGTTTCCCATGAAAATAGCTTGGAAAACTTTCATAATGATCTGAACAAGCTATTGGTTCACCCGTGGCCTAGGTGAAACAAAATTTTATACAGCCTATTACTAGGTAAATCTATGATGTTTTCTTAAAGACATCTTCTATAACCAGAATAGAAAAAAAAATCATCATCACATTCTAGAAACTAAAAGCTTAAAATATTCCAAATCACCATAAGAAAAAATCATTACCACAAACATTGAAAGAATAAAACAATTTCACCATTTAACTATTTCATAAATATCATCAAATATTAGATTAACAATATATTCCTAGTATATTGTCTCATTACTAATGCATTATATGCTACAATCATTAGTTAAACCCATTATGATGAGATGAAAACTCATATTGAACTACCTTAGATAATTTTTGTACCCAAAAGTCTGGTAACTCAATGTTCAACATAAATAGGTTATAAATGTCTTTTTATGATATAAATTTCAATTTCAAAAATTCCCATATCATTTCTACCATAAAAAAAATAGACAAACTAACACAGACTGATAATGTTTGTAACATCCTTTCCCAACCCATTAGATTGGGTAGGGTTAGAGGTTATTCTGACCATAGGTGACATCCCCAAGGCCCCAAAGACTAAAAATAAATTCCAAGGGTTTAATAAAATGATGGGGGATGATTTTACTTGAAGAAAAAATATATCCAAACAAGATAAAATAAAATAACCAAAACCAACTATATCATGCATGTGTAAAATAGTACAATGAAAATGAAAAAAATAAACATAAGCATCAAAGTAGGAGTGATAAATTTATTAAAGATGACCCATGGAAACCAAAGGAAATTCAATGATGTAACACTGATGTTCCATAACTCTAAAGACTGTATGTTATAATCTGAAGCTCCAAACATCAACCTATAGAAGGAATATTTGATTTTCCCTAAGAAAAGTATGATAATGTTACATTTCCTTTGTCTTGGTAAACAACATCTGAAAATGCACTAGAGTTCCCAAGAAATTGGTGAGTATAAAACATAGTAAGATATTTCAAAAGACTTCCTAACACATGTCACTAGGGTGAGAACATGTTATAACTTTTCATAAAATAGAATAGAAGAAGAAGAATAGTTTATCATAATAAATATAATTTAATAAAAAAATTGAACTAAATAAATTTTTTACATTCTTTCTTTCTACTTGGTATACCCATACCATGTAGCACACACACACACACACAAATTCATACCAAGTATCTCCCTATACTCATGAGTGGTGAGTCATCCTATCACTAAGTCATCACTTGGTGGATCCCATTGAAATTGGAACTTTCAACCATGACCCATCCCATGTTTTCTTTTTTGATGGTGTAAATTATGAACATGATCCATCCTTATGCATATGAATGAATAATAACCAAATATTCCATGTTTTTGTAAATAAACCTACTTTTTGAGATCTATTTTATTTCAATCATTTTTTCAAACACCTTGTTCATATCATTAAAAAACCAAGGGTTTTGGTAGTAAAAAAAAAGTGTTTTCGTTAAAAATGAGTGAGAGGATATTAAATATCAAGACTTAAAGTTTTATAATGAGTAGAATGGGAGAGAATCTACCTTTATCTCGACGATTTATTACAATGAATAATGGAAAATAAAACCTCTCAATCCAAACTTGAATCTAATATCCTTTGATAGATCCAATAAGATATCATCAATAAAAACATCATAGAACATAGATTTTTCCATAACAGATTATATATAATGATCCAAGTGAGAGGATATGAGAGGATCAAAATAGAATAAGCAAGGATGAGTACTTACAATAAATTCCTAGAGATCTAGAAAACTTTGATTCATCAATAAAACCTTATGTAATAAATGAATTTTTCAAGGGATCCTTAGAGAGAAGGGAGTTTATGAGATTTATGTGAAAGGGGGTAAATGAGTGTTTTGAGGACTTAAAATTGAGTTAAAGTATATTTTTAGAGCATTTAATGTATGTTTCAAGTTTAAGCTGCATGATTTTTCAAATGATGTTCCAACCAGGGGAACAATACTAAACATAATCTAGGTATCTACATGGTTTGGAAAACCATGTGCCAACCGTGCGGTACTACTATCTCAAAGCCATCCCCATGCATGGTTGACTCATTTTTTTCTAAAAATCATATCACAACCATGCTTCTCCTACTATCTATTGATTAATTTTTTCTCCTTGAATATGCATGATTTGACCAAACCAAGCACCAACTACGCAACTTCTTAGTGACTCAAAACATTATCTTTAATGGTTTCATAGATATAGTATATGGTTTCCTCTAATCATTCTCAAACCACACACCTTTATAAACCCTTAAAAAACACTCTAAACCATCTATAAACTCTTAAAACTCATCCCAAGTATTATATAACATCAAAATTAATAATAAAATCTGACATTAAATGAAACCTTAAGTGTTACACATAACCTGATTAAGATCACAGATTTTATGAAGCCAAAGGAGGTAATTTAGAGGAAAATTAAATTTATTATCCTTAACAAAAACTTTTGAGACATATGATTCAATAATAATTTTCCTTTAAAAAATTTATTTAGAAAAAAATATATGAGGGTTTGATAGAGTTGGAGAGGTTTAAACACATGTGGCATGTTATAAATCTATCCTAAATCCTATATAAAATTATAATGTTTGATGAAACATAATAACATGATTTTATTTTCACATGAATCTAAATTTGATGATATGATTTCCTGTTCACATGTATTTAAACTACATGAAATACAATACTTATTGTAATATATTAAATTTCATGACACAGATTTTATAATATGTGGTCCACCCCATATGACCCTAAAAATGATAAAGTATTCTGTTATGAAAAAACATAAACTATATGGGGAGGTATCAATAAAAAGTGTGTTAAATTTAATGTCACCCCACCTTAACATTGTGATAGTAAACCATGAATCCCAATACTAGACCTATGAATGATCTATGTCTTTATAAATATCCTTTATACTATTTTACCTACTATTTTATATGTACTTCAATCACTATAGTGTCTTTTCACCTACCAATACACATTGGGTTTCATTACATTAATCCAATACTAAAGAATATTTAGAACTATGTGTATCATGATTATTGTAACCAAAGTATATGTAGTGAAAATTCGATCTCCTATCCTATGATAAACCAGAAATTTAACCATTATTGAAACCTACCTAGTATATGATCTCCTCATTCATGTCTAGTTTATTCCAATGACCCAAAACCAGGATAAAATCATCATATATCATGAAATACACATGGATTTATTCATTTTACCATATTATATGAAGTGAAATTTGAATTTACTTTCTCAGAACCGGTTGTAAATATTAATTTAACTCAATTCCCTATCTAAACCATCCCAATGTATGAGTCATACAATTCATGTCAAATTTATTTTAATTGACACTTCCCTAGGATAAAATACACACTGTATAAAACAATGTTTGGTTTTAATATTATTCATATAGGGTACATTTGGAAATTTAGGTATCCTATCGTAGACTTAACATAAAAGTCACCCATTCTCAATTTCCTATTCAAATCATTATAGTGTATGGTTTTCCAATTCATGTAAGGTTTTCTTTGCTATCCTTAAAGTGAAATTCCATGTAATTTCACCCAAATCCTCTATCTTGGGTCTTGTTACATTATTCTATTACATTTAATTTTCTCATTATCAACTCCACCCAGGTGCTCATCCATAACAATTCATGTCAGGTACCCTTTTCTAGTCTGAATCTAGGGTGAAATATCCCTCCACACCTTGGTTGAAACCATTATAAACCTAAATTATGATCAATATTTTGGTCTATATAGTATGACCATAAAATAAATTACAATTATATCTCATTTATAGTTTCTTACACTGGTGTTAGGTTCATCTTTAATTTCAGGTAATTCTTATCCATATCAATAAACATGAAACCTCACTTTGTTTTAAGTTTCATGACCTTAAACATCAACCCTAATTTAGATAATGTAGTATGAAATTAAACTAAATGGATTTTAATCTATGTTTTTATATATTATAATTAGGATTTTCACTCATTATAGGTTAATCTTACCTTACTATAGTATATACAACCTAAAATTCCATCAAAGTAGCCTGACATTAAACATAATCCTTATTTGTTTTCAGATGTATGAACTCAAACTATATAGAACCAAATATGGTCAAAACTAAAAGACCTAAAATAATAATAAGATTTTAGACAAAGATTCATCACATTAAAATAACATAATGGGTGTCCTTGGGAAAAGATTAATTTTAACTCCCTAAGACTTTAAAAATTATGTTTTATGAAAAATTTAGAGCATATAAAAATAAATAAAAAACCATGGTGTTGATATTTTTCTTTATAAAAAGTTAGGTAATTCTATCTATGTATATAGATTTATGAAAATTTTAGATCCTTTCCAAAGTAAATGGCTCTATCAGGGGTTGTTCATCCCTTATCTCACCTCATAGTTTCTTAAATTGGTGTTAAATTTCCAATTTATGTATAGATATTTATGACTACACTAGAGAGGAAACCATATTGTGGTCCAATAACTTTTTTCCAAATATTACTAACCTTAAATATCAAGTACCTATGGTCTAATATACAAGACCTAAAATTACCAAATAAAAACATATAAAGACTTATCAAGTCAAAAAATCATGAAGTGTAGCCCGATAAAAATTCATGTCTCTACTCACTAATCCGTTCTTTTCCATGGTTTAGGAAAAATATATAGAATAGAATAAAAAGGAAATAATATAATAGGTATAAATGTTTTGACCTAGAAAATTTTATTTTATGCTAGATAGATCTAAAATACTATGAAAAAGTTGGAGTGAAGCCTTTTTACACTAGGAATATGAGCTTAAACTATTCACAGAAATCTATATTAAGTTTAATAGTTTTACCCATTCATTTAAAGAAATCATATACCCATATCATTTTATTTCATATCAGTTTTCCATAAAGAAGTGATCAATTCAGGGTGAAGTAACATTCAATGTGATCAAAAACTTCTTCAACACCATTCCCTTCATAAATACACTTTATATCTTTTATTTCAAAGTCACCATCATTGAAATCCCTTCATAATAATTAGAAATAAGTTTATCAAATAATTTAAAAAGACCCCCTCAATAGAGTGAACAATATAATTTCCTTTGATTCACTATGAAACCACCCATCACATATTCATAGTCCCAAATAAATATCCCCACAATTCCATGTTATATCTTTTTAGAACACTAATGAAACTTTTATAGTAATTGGGAACATGTTCATTGACTAACTAAATGGGCCTCTTCAATAGAGTTAAAAACATAATTATATATGTGCTGCTAATTAACTACCAATGAAATATTCATGATCCTCAATGAATGTTTCACCTAATACCATATTCTATTTTATATATTTGTGTTGGTGGCCTTTCTATTACCAATTATTATCATATTCCCACCTTACACTATCTCCCATTTCAACTCATACATTATTAAGCTATTATTTAACTTCTTCCATGTTCCCATTGTTCATGGGAAATCCAAATACCTTTAATGTTACACATTTATACATGGTTCTCATTTTTAAGAAAATATATTTCATTAAACACTTACACCCTATCATATATAGGTACAAATTATCATGAAGACAAAATACTTGAGTCAAGTTACTCTTATTGGTTTCAAAATTCCATTAGTCAAGATTCTCATCTTGGTGAAAGCATTTATTAAGTAGAGATTCTCATTTTGGTAACAAAATGACTTCAGTTAAGATTATACATTTGGTTTCTAAGTACCTTGAGTTGGGATCCTCCTATTTGTTTCAAAATTATATTCCTTAATATTATTCTCTTGGTTTCCGAAAACATTGATTCAATATCTTCTTCTTCATTAAAAATTAATTGATTTGATATTATCCTCTTACAAAAAAAATCCATGAGTTAAGAGCTGCCTCTTGGTGAAAAAAATTATTGAGTTAAGGTATTTCTTAAGGTAAAAAATCCTTGAGTTTAGATTATCCTCTTGGTATCCAAATTTCCTTAAGACCCTACTATTGTTTTAAAAAATTCCTTGAGTCTTTATTCTTATCTTGGTTTCAAAAATCATTGAGTTCCAATTATTATAAAAAATACCACTGGATTATTTTTGAGTTATGATTATTGAAAAGGTTTTCAAGGAACTTAAAAGTATATTATAAATTCATAAAGAACATATAACATGGTTTATTGAGGATTTTTGGTTGAAACTAGAATAGTTTTATTTATCGGATGGAAATCACACCATAATATCCTAAGGGGCACCACAATAAAACTCACATGAGAATAATGTTATGTTGCTAATGAAATGGCCATTTCATGTTTCTAGATATCATGCCAAAGTTGATTACAAATACTATTAGAGTTCTATGTCTATAATAACAATTGTGTAGTAAGGGAAGTGACCACACTACAATGGAACTATGCATGATTAAATTAAAGACTATTCATAGCGTGTTCGAGGATACATATGGTTATGGAAAGGATGTGTAGGAATAACTCAAACTTGAAAAATATTAACTCATAATATATCATTATAAAATGATTAAGGTCATAGCATAGTGTATTTATGGGAAGATAACATACTATGATGATAGTTATTACATGGAATGGTTCATGATTTTAAGGGGTCCCCATAAATATTAGGCTTTAGATTGTTTGAAGTTGATTTTTTTGTTCACACTGAGGAATTTGGTGTCACATAATGATATATATTATTTGTGATTAAATTAGATCCACATAACAATAAATATTTAATACTTAAATGTGGGTACTTCCCTCAAAATTTTGGTAGTTCCATGGTGAAAAGTGAGTTATTTTTGGTGATATTCTCAAGAGAAGGGTATTATTATATAGAAAAAACAACTCTCTATAGAGAGTTAGTCGAAGGAGAACCCTGAGGTTTTCACTGTGCAATGGTTTGTAGATTCCATGTTTTGATTATATAAGTTAAATCAATTCATTCCATGATATTAATTCTCTTGTCATAAATAATGAGTCTATATGATTATCCATAATTCAATGTTCACATCTTTTATTAATTATATGGTATATATTAATGGTGGTATTTGAATTAGGATTGAATTCCTAATTGAATGAATTTTACCATCTTTTTCATTGAAAATAAAATATTTATTAAATGGGAAAAATGGTAATACTCTCATGAGTGGAGATATATCATTCTCTACAAAGAGTGGAAATAAGAACATGAGAAAATAGAGTGATTATATAACAATGATGGAAAGGTAAACATGAGATAAAATATAGATCCTAGATCTTATCTTTCCAGAGTTTAATAGAGTTTATCATATTTATAATGCGAAAGCTGATTGATACACCACTGAATGAGTAATATAATTTTTGGATCCTAAAGATCCTGATTGTTTATCTTATAGGACTAGTGAGTTTTCTAAGTGATTTGGGGAAATGAGGTCTCTAATTATATGAGAGTTTTAGACCTACTTGTTTAGTGAGACTGATCTGAAATGTAGGAAACATGCAATGTTCTTTTTTATTCTATACCATTAATAAATTTTCATTGTATGTGCTTTGGATTAGACCGATTTTAGTGATTCATATAATGTTTCTTTTGTATCTCTTTGTTTTATTTTTCTCATCATGTCAATTATGAGGGAGAGATGTGTTTCTACTAACAGTGTGACTAGATCATTTATCAGGGTCATTTTATGAAATCAACATACTATAATTCACCAAACTCTTAGAGTATTTACCTTTATTAGGATCAATAATTATTCACAGAGCTATAGGTTCTTGGTGGATTTTTCCCTCACTGAATACATGACAATGATTTCCAATCACAATATAATTTTAGTATTTTATAGAATAAATTTCCAATTATGTAAGAATAAGACGAAACACTATATTAAATATTTAGGAATGGATGTCTACACGACTTCCATACCTAGGATCATAATCAATATGAAAAGAAGATAATTATAAGATAAATATTTAAGGGATATTGATACTAATTCTGAAGGTATCAATGTGTCAGGAGGAGCTATAACTGACATAATATATACAATAATGATATCATTTATACCCTCACATGCCATTTGATAAAAAATTCTCAATACCTATAAAGGTGATTCCAAGGTATATGAACCTAATTTTTAGTATAAATATTAAATGTATGATAACTTAAGGATTCACCTAAATGAATTCGTTAATGTATTATTTAATCAGATGAATAATATTATAGAGGACATACATGGAATTTGAGAAACCTTTTATGATATCAAAATCATGTAGAGGATCCATAGAAAATTACCAGTGCATTTTTAATATAATAGTATGTGTTCTTGAAGACAAAGAACCAACAGATGTGATTGATATGACTCTATTTTAATGAATATTTTCACATGTTGTTTTAGGATACATTGATGATGTTTTTTGTTTAAATGATATTTTAATGGTGAATACTTTATAATTTAATATCTTATGTAAAAATTTGTATTATTTTTTTATTTTTATGAAATTAATCATTTCTATTTTCAAATTTTTAGAAGATCTTGTTTGATTTTCCTATGATTTAAGAAAAACTGTTTTGATGGTTTTTTTAGGACATTAATTTAAATATAACTTTAATAAAGTGATTTGGGTGTTGAAATTAACACTATCATTTTCCATGATTTTCATCTCAATCATCTATTGTTATAATAATTTTTAATTCTTCTTTTAATATGATAATTAATTAATGAATTTGATATAAAGCCTTATTAATGTTTAGATTCATTTTACTCCACTTAATTAAATTTTTACTATGTAATGTTTTTATTTAAAGCTAAAAATTCATAATAATTTAAAATTTATCATGTATTTGATCTTAATATATTATAGTAAATTTTAAGAAATAGATAAAATAAGCCTTGTAATATATTTCAACTAACTTATCCCATACGATATTTTTATAACTTTAATTTATCTAAGGAATTTTATATATCCACATAATATTTTTCATGTAGGAAACCACATAAGAAATTTTTATCCCAATAATTTTTTTTAAAGTCCCATAAGAATGTTTTTAAATCACTGTAAGATATTTTGAACCTCCTATAAGAAATTTAATATAAATATATAATAGTTTTTCTATCCCAGTGAAATACTCAACTGAGCATTGTTAATGAAACAATTATACAAATGAGAGTCTCTAAATAATAATGACCTAGTGTAATGAAATCAGATGATTTAATCTCTCTATGAACATGGAAGAGAAATATACTAAATTAATCTCTATTCCTTAAGTGTAGTTAGAATTAATTATAATTAGGGATAAATATTGAGATATTTGTTTAACATGTAACCAGGACCTAGGTTATTAGTGGTAAGACACACTAATGAACTTTGATTAATATTTAATCCAAGAATATTGAAATTAGGTTTTGAAAAGGATGGGATAAATCTTATGTGAATCTAATTTACAAAAATGATAGATGATTCAGTATTGAAACTGAATGAAAACTAAAAACATATAAATCAATCATAGAATAACGAAGCTAAAAATATGAATGGGATGAATATAATTGAAAAAAATAGTTATGGATTCATTTAATAACATATCAATCTAAGTATGTTGAAGTGAAGATTGTGGTCATTGAACCATTGAGTTGATCTGTGTTTGAAACAAAAGACAAAAGTTAGGATCATTGGTGTTTATTCGTCTTTGTAGGTTTTTATTGATGAAAATGAAATGTTTCTAGAATATCCCCAATTATCTAGATGTGAGAATGAACATGGTTATTTACTAAAACCTCATTAGAAGAAGGTTTATTTGTATGACTCACAAAGGACCTAAAAATACCACAAGTGGGGTGAAAAATATAAAAAATAATACAGCATGAATCCAATTATATTGTTGTGAAAATATGGGGAAAATGACATATTCCGTCTATAGAAAAAAATCAATTCATGTCATAATATAAATAAAAATAGATTAGAATAAATTCCTAGACTCTGTATCTTTTTAACGACTATTTTTTTTTGTGTGAAGTTTATAGAAACAAAGCCATGAATTTCTCATCATGAGTACACAAAGATATTCCAAAGGAGACCTAGAAAGGATAATATCACTAGACGAAAGATTCAATAACCAAGTTGAAAATAGATAGTCATTTTTTATCCTTTTAATATGAGACTGATTAGATGGAGTTAGCGGTGGAACAATCTAATTAACCACCAGAGGGATTGAGGCAGTGAACATGGATCTTGAAAGAAAAATATGAGAATTCTAATATAGATTAAATTTAATTGAGGGAAATGAATCAAGATGGAATGTGAATCATAACAAACAGATTTAATTTTCCTATTACAAGAAAAAATTATCTGATAATGAGAATAAATTTTGAAAAAATGGTGTCATTAATTTTTGTAATGATGAAGGTTTAAAGATCATTGGCTCCAAGAAATCCAAAATCAGAGGCAAATAATTGAGGTGTACATTTGTCTTCTTAGCTGAGGTCCTTGTTATAAATTTTATAAGCATAAGTTAATTTTTTAAATTGATATATGTAGTGAATTTTAATAATGAGGTTTTCATTTTAAAATGAATTTATACTACAATTGGGATTCAAGTAAAGCGTAGAAAAGGGAATCTCTACACCATTGGTGGACAACATAAATGTATTTTCTAACCAAGGAAGAAGTAAAAAATTAGTGTCATGAAAGTCTTATCCACTTGAAATAATATACCATGGAATATTTAGTGAATAATGATGGATGTTATAATATCCATAAAATTTTCACATGATAACACTCACACATACAATACTTGTAAAAAAGAAAAAATATTTCATAAAACACAAAATCCAAGAAATATGAAATTGATGTTATTTCATGAGTTGGTTCAAATTTATGTGTGTGGGGGGATTATCACTCATGTATATTAATGGAATGATGTAATTTTTTATATTAATTGATTATTATAGTAGCATTACATGGATAAAGGTAAATTGTCACAAAATTCAAAGTATTTAAATGTATTACACATTATCAGATATTAGTGGAGAAAATGTCTAGGCTGAAAATTTTGAAACACTACATTTTTAATGTCATGAAATTAACCCAAAAAAAATTATTAGAATATCTCTATAAATAAATTACATGTCACAAAGTTTTAACATTTGAGGAACCACAACAAAATTGTGTTGTTGAGATAAGGAATTGAATCATTAAACACATGTCCAAGATGATGATTATTGGGAAAGATCTACCAGAGATTTATTATAAGTAAAAATTTCATACATTAGTCTATATATCAAATAGGTAATTTTTATGTCGATATTGAGTTAAGATCTCTTGTAAAATGCGGAATGAGAATAATCCAACATTGAAATACATTAAATTTTTTTGATATAAGTTCCTTATTCTAAACAAGGAGTAGAATCTATATTTTTATGCTCATGAGAATGCATGTATTTTTCTATTATATTAATCCATAATAAAGGCATATAAATTCTACAAGAAAAGTATTAGATAAATAATTGAAATTTTTGAATTCAATGTTGTGGAAAAGGAGAGTTGTCAATATAATGAGTATCTTTCATAAAAAAATAACAGTGAAATTGTAGAGGAATGTAATGATAAAGTGGTTAACCTATAGGGGAACATAATAATGAAGTGGATTAATAAGAAGAAAATTATGATGAGAAAATTGAGGTTTATTTATGATCTTCATAAAAGGAAAGAATCTGGGCTGAAATCAGTGAAGATATTGTCATTAGTGACAAGGTATCTTCAAGAAAATATAAAAGGATTAAGACTCTATAGAAAATATCATTTATATCTCAATTATAGCCAAATATTGTTTATGATGTAGAAAAATATGAAAATTGGGTGGAATATATTCATGAGGATCTTGACCAAATTATGAATAATCATTCATGGGAAATGTTTCTAAGGTCAGGAGAAAAAAATTTCATTACAACCATGTGGAATTTCAATAAAAAATTCAATAAATATATAAATTTAATTCAAAATAAATTTTTTCTAGTGTGTAAAGGTTATTCCCATATCAGAGGGATTGATTTTAATGTGACATTTTCCCTCATAGATCAGTTGAAATTTTTTTACTATAGTTTTAAATTATAATGCTAAGAAAATTAAAGGTTTTCCAAAAGGAAACCAAATCTACATTCCTTAATAGATTATTTGAGAAAAAATGAGTTCATTAAGTAAATAGACATTTTTTATAGATGTTGATTATATAAAGGTATTTTAGTTAAATAAATAATCGTATAGACTAATTTAATCACCATAGGAATTGTATTAATGTCATGATCATCACCTGAGAAATCTTGGATTCTAATGGGGAGGATTTGATCCAAATCTCTACATCAAGAAAGAGAATAATAAAAGGTTTTTTATTTATGTAGATGGAATAATTTTTTAGAGGATTGGATTAAATACAATGAAATCTCTTTATAGAATTGATTTTGTGAAAGTTATAGATGCCATTGACTGGCGAGTTAATGTTTTTTTCTTGGTTTATTGGTTAATCAAAGAAGGTATATAATGTTTATTTGTCAATAGAAATATTACAAAGAGATACTTGTATCAAACTATATCAAGATATCAAGATAATCGGATTTGGAAAAAAATTTATGATACAAAATATTAAAAAATCATTGGAATACTATTGTACATAACATAAAAAAGATATGGAATTATGTTTTAAACTTATCAAGACACATAACAAAAAATCTATAACAAGGAATATAACTTTATATAGTAAATTTTATTCTTCATTATATCAAAATCATGGTTTATTTTGGATTGGTTTATCATAAAACATCACCAAAAAAATATTTTAGGATTTGAAAACACAGATTGGGCTGGTTCATGGATAATTCCTAGTTTACATTGGGTGGTAGATTATATCTCGATGGTTTTTGTATTTCTTGTTTAATTAAGAAGAAAAAATTAATTTCAATAAAAACTATTTAATTGAGTATGTTATGACTAATCAAGAGTGAAATCAACTTCCATGGATGAATAAACAACTTGAGGATGTTAGAATTGGTGAGAACTACCCTATTTCTAACAAGTGCGATAACTCGAGTGCTATAAATCATAGTAAAAATTAAATACATAATTCAATAATAAATAACATAAAGAATAAGTTCCATTTAATTAAGCATAATTTTGATTAAAGGGTATTGATGTTGGAGTATGTGTTAATAGAAAATTTGGTTTTAGACATCATGATAAAGGCACCACCTATAGATGATTTTGAGAGGCATCCATTGGATCTTGCAGTCAAAAAATCACTATCCAACTAGAAATTTTGGAGAAGGAAACCCCAATCCCCTATGGAATTTTATATTTTTAGAAACATATAGTGTTTCTATTTAATTAATTTGTTTAATTTATAACACTCTCTTATAAACACATAGATAAGTGTTCATCGAGTTCATTCAAAATAGGTGAAATGTTTTCTACGAGTTTCTTGGGAGAAGTTTCTCCTGACTAAAGTGGAACATGGATAAGAGTTTTTTTAATTATTGATAATGGTGGATATATATTGTGTTGAATCTTTAGAAATGGGTAGATAACATGAATTTCTATTTTTAAGAGAATCTTGTTTTGAGAAGTGTTGAAGAGCATGGTGATCAAGGAAGTGTTTTCATGAGAAAATTTTCATTTAACTCTTGTATCTCACAATGATATTGAATATAGTGTTTTTAGAGTTGTTCATTTTTAAATCATTGATGCACTATCTGAAGGAAGGAAAATTTGGACTGTGTTGATAGTTAGTTCTAATGTTTTCAAAAGAAGAAATGTTTAATATGTTTTGAATGGGTTTTCAACAAACCCAAAGAGTAAGATTGTTGGAAAACATTCCCTTGGAGTATTTTTGAGATTCTTCTGACAATGTTTTTAAATGGACATCCAAATTAGATTATGAATCCATAAAGAACTAATAACAAGATGGTTGAATTATTTTTGTAAGAAGTTGGAATAGTTTAATTATAAGATGAAAATCACATTGTAACATCCTATATTAGGCCGTAATGCATCTCTTGTCAGATTAAAGATCCATAGTTGATGGGATCATGATTCCATGTTGGTTTAGATGACACTATAGTTGGTTTCATATCATATTTTTATTTTTTTGGATAGAAGAGTAATTTTTCTATTAGGAAAGTCTCCACTTTGTAGTGAACCAATAGAAGATTAAATAGAAAAATGTTTACTGTGAGGTTGAGACTACGTGTGGTATGGAAAATGATACATTGGAATAAATAAAAAACTTTAGAGTATTAATTGATAGCATATAACATCACAATGAGTTCGGTAACACTATAATGTAGATTCATTATGATAACATGTTTCAAGGATCGTTATTGATGGGAATAGTCACACCGTGAAGGGGAACCCATAAATATTAGGCTTCAAGTTGTTTGAAGATTATTTATTATTCACTATATGGAATTTAGTGTTATTTTTTGTTATGTATTTCCTATTATTTAATCATATACATATAATATTGATTTCAAAATAATCAAAGGTGGATCACACTGAAGCCTATTTGGTATCACTGTGAAGTAGGAGTGATTTATTGTGTTTAACCTAAGATAAGGGTATTATGCCATAGGAAAAAGCATACACCACAATGATCTAGTAAGATTTGATCCCTAATTTATTCTCTATGATTTTAATTATACAGTTTGAGTCATGATTATTATATTTGAATGGATTTTCCCCATTATGTTGACCCTCATACCATGAAAAAGTTGATTTAGGAAGATTATCAACAATTCAAAGTTATTATATTTTAAGAATATTATGAAATATTTTTAGGGTGTAATTTAAATTGGGATTAATGGTCTAATTGAAATAATATTCCCATTTTAATAAATGAAAATTAAATATAAATTTAATGGGTAAATTGGAGATACTATCACGAATAGAGATATAAATTTATTTAAAGAGAGGATAGGAATATTATATAGAAAAAAAGCGATTCTAGATATTTTCTAGAAATTTAAATAAGAAATAGAAGGGAGATACTAGAGATTATCTCACTAGAGGTTCATGAAGTTCATCACATAGATGATGGTTTGGATTTTCAATACATTATTAATTATGTAATATCATTCTTAGTTATCGAAGATCCTGATAGTTTCTCTTGGAGGACTAGTGATATTTTTGAGTGATTAAGGTAAGTGAATTAAAAACTTTTTTAGGAGTTATAAAACTATATGGTTAGTGTGACCACTCTGAATTATATGAAAAATCCAATTTGTGTAGTGATTCTAGTACACTGTCGAACTTCCAATATATACTCCTTGGATTATCCATGTTTGTGGGAACTAATTAAAGTTTCTTACGTATGTCTTTATTTTCTTTATCATTTAATATCTAATGCTAGGAATATATGTGTTCCTACTAAATGTTGAATTAAATTATTGAAAAGGGTTTTTTGAACGAATCTAAAAACCCAAATTCACCCCCTCTTTGGGTATCTACCATGCTTGGGAATAAAAAAATACTCCCCATAGTCTTAAATACCCTGAGTTTAGATTCTCTCTTTCGTCCTAAAAAATATTCAAGTAGATACTCTACTTTGGGTAACAAATAAAATTGATTCATGATCCTCATATTAGTTCCCAAAATTCATTGTGTTGTGATCCTCCACTTGGTCTAAAAATCCTTGAGTCTATATCCTCCTTTTAGTTCAAAAAATATCGTCGAGTAAAGATCTTTCTATTGGAATTAAAATATCTTAGGTAAATACCCTCCTCATTAGAATCATAATCCTACAATGAAAACTTTAATAACTTGTATACTATATGAAGAATTCACTAAAGTGTCTAATTTTTCCTTATAATTAGATTCATTTATTCTACAAAATCCTATTTAATTGGGGTTCATTTTAAAAAAGTGTGTTTCACACACTTTTCCATGAAATTTATGATGTGATCCTCATTCAAATGAAATAAGTCATGTTTAAATAAAAATATATAATAGTATAAGAATAATATATAAATGGGATCTCTGTTGATCAAATTCTCACACACTAAGTTGTGGTGGTTCTTAAAAACCACTACCCAATTTAGTGTTTTTATGGTGGGAACCTATTTTCAAGAATATACCATGGATTACTTATGAATCCTAAAATTGATTTTTTAGAGATTTTATTAAATATTTTATCCACTAAAAACATAGGCTATGAGTCTAATTAATATTCATGAGGTATGTTATTCTGTTTTATTCAATTAGATAGTTGCAAGGTCTTGAAAAATCTGCAAAGGATAATGAGAATCCCCCTTTTACTTGAGAAAGGATTCTACCCAATTTCCTTTAAGTAATTAGACAAAATGGTGGCCAATAATCAAGATGTGAAAAGACCCATCGGTCCGCGTACCGGTCCAATAGTGATGGTACGCTGCCGGTTTAGCAAGCCGCCCCCTCCACTGACCAACATCATTCATGAAATGGAGGTGGGAACCCCTCCCCGGGTGCGGGAGCTAGGCTGGTCCATAGACACGAACCACCCTAGCCGTGAAGCGCGCCGACCGAACCACGCCGCGTACGCTATCGTTCGCGGAACAGAGGCAGAGACTTGTGCAGCCGCGAAGCATCAACTTGGTTCGCGGATGAGGTGCATTCAATGCCCCCTGCGAGTTTTAGATTGACCAAGTCATCTGTAAACTGTGTTTTCAGTCATGGTCCTCTGCAAAAGGTGCCGCATGATCACATATACATCTCTTTTCCCCCTCTATAAAAGGACATCGAGGGGGAGAATAAATGGGGATGGGGGGATGGATTAGATTCGGGTGGAAGGATTTCATAGTAAGGTGCCTCAGATTTCGAAAATATCGAAGTTCCAATTCGTGAACCAGAACTAGTATGAAACTGGAAAAGAATTAATAAGGAACCGAAAATGCATAACAAATTGGTGAACCGCGAACTTAAAAAAAAAAAGAAGACCACAAGCCATGGACCCTCCGCGGATGTACTCCCTGCGGACCCTCCCCTGGCCGCCGCTGCTCGCGTGGACTCCCCCGCATACCAACCTGGTATGTGGGCTGAACCCGAAGCCATGTACCACCCTGGTATGCGGGATGCCTATCAGTCTGCATACCACCCTGGTACACGGACGACCTCTCCAGCCGCGTAGCACACCCCTACGTGAAGGGCGCCACTCCTCATATACCCATGTGGCCCTCCAACTGCTTCGGTGTTCCCCTTCCCTGAGTCAGATAAAATCCGTTCAATCCATTCTGATCATTCGCAATCCCTTCTGTGGTCTATTAATCGGCCTCGGACCAAGCCCTCTACCAAAGCTGCCAGACGTGTATGATGAAACCACCAGGTGCATCAGCGTGCTACTTTGAGTTCACATACCCACTGTAGGCAAGGGAAAAGGTGTTGCTCCGACCCCTGATCAGATTCTCAAGTCATTCCTGGGTTCACATACCCACGGTAGTGCTGGGTCCGAGCCCAGTAATCCCCACCACTTTCCAGGATTAAGGTACCCCACTCACGCTCCCTTTTATAAAGGGACATCGAGGAGCACTTCTACCCTCTCCTGGGAGTTGTTGGGCATCCATCAGGAGGGAGCACCCATACACCTCCGTACTTCCCCAGATCCAAAGCCAAGGAAGGGCATGGTGGCAAAGAGTGATTCTTGTCCTCTCTCCCATGCGAAATCCCTTCTTGCTAGGCTTTATCACCATGGGCATCCATCCCGGTGTATGTCCCAATCTCCATATCCCCGGATCACCCCACGCATAATCCCCACTGGACATCCCACGGATGCACCTTTCACAACGTGATTGTCTCGTTCCTACTGCCTCTTGTTTCTCACACCAAGCATGACTCACGTGGGTTTAGAGTAAGCAGTGACCATGACATCCTCTCCTGGGTTTCCTAGAGTGTAAGACCCAATGCGACCATATTCTGAACTATAGATACTTTGATCCGTGTCAAGGCATGGTACGTAGGAAGCCTCCACGAGCTTCAATCCCACTAACCATCGGACCCCCGGGTCCACATTCACGTCGGTTCTCCGACAATCTTCTGAACTACATGGACATTGATCCCTGTCTCCTAGGTGGGGTACGTAGGAAGCCTCCCCATGGTTCAAGCCCAACAACTGGTCGTTCAGACCCCTTTCATGTCTGTTCACCAACACCTTGGGCTGCCTCAAGGTGTAATCCCCATACTACCTTGGGATGCTCCAGGGTGTAATCCCTAATATTCAAATGAACTACGTGGGTTTTGATCCCTGTCTCCAAAGTAGGGTGTGTAGGATGCCTCATTGAGGTTCAATACCAACAACAGGAAACTCTCACGTGTAAGCCCTAATATTTGAAGAACTATGTGGAATTCGATTCCTGACCTACTGGGATATGTAGGAAACCTCCCCGAGGTGCAAGCCTGATATGTATGTCTGATACACATCCTTCTCTATCAGACCATGTCCATATACTCTAGAAGGACCATCTTTGGGCCCAGGAAATCATTTCCCTTCGGTCTTCCGGGCTGTCTTGGCATAAGTCCTGCACTAGCTTTGACCGGACATCTCTCGCTCGGGGGTCCTTGCCACTTGAAGATTAATTGTACGGTTGGGTCCTTGTCACACAACCCTAAAAGGTGATGTGTCCCGCTAAGTGGAACCTAACTATATGGATTCTGATTCCTCTCATGAGGATATGTAGGAAACCTGTATCACGGGTTTGATCCAAACACTCAAGTCGTTATCTGTCCCCCCTGGATGACAATAAACACCAAAGTGCCCAGTTATAAGGCTTTAAACCAGCATCGTCTCAATGATTCCAAACTCCTCAGAGTCATTAATCCAATGAGGGATGGTAAACCTAAGGCCTAAATGATTCTGAATCCCTGCGTTCAGCTGACCATTGCCAAAAAGGAGTAATCCAAGGATACTTTTCTTGGGTATAGACCAAATATTAACAAACATATGAATATGTCTTAAATCTATAAGAGAGTCCCAGAACAGGAAATAATTTCCCCCAAAAGGGTGCGACGAGCCCGACTTCCCAACCTCTTGACTAATGTGATTTCTTAAGCATCGTTGGCCAAATTACCCAGTGAACGCCTACATTTGGAAAGAAGGTTCACGTATCATCGGATACGGAACCGTTGGGTGTTTCAAAACAATCCAAAACAGAAAATGGTGTACCTAACGTGAATATTTAACCAAACATGAAGGATTTAACCTAATACCACTTTGTGCCCCCTTATAATCGCAAGGAGGGCCAAACAAAGTCAATAATTACGCATGGGATCATGAGATGCTGCTTTGATGGGTTTTCTGTTTGTATTTGTTAAAATATTTTACAAGTACCACTCATAACTTCCTTTAACCCAATGGCATCACGGAGGAACTCACAGACGCTTACTTTGAACAACGCAATGACCGGACATCCTCAACAACAAAGGATCATGTCACCTACCCAGCGTCTTCAACGCTGGGTCTCAGATGCGTTGATCCGAGAGTACCACTTGAACGGTACTCTCCCAACAGTGGAGGCGGCCATCCACACCCTCCAATCTGCCATGACGCACTGGTCGCCTACCCAGCAGCACCCACGAAAGAAGTTCCAGATGGATCTTATTGCTGTCTCAAATCGTTTCGGGATTGTATCCCCTGAACGAGACAACACATACCTCCCTTACCTTAGGGAGGAGGATGAGGTCGACACTGAGGACATCATCCCTGCTGAATGGGGGTTCTTCTCTAAGGCTCCCGCCGAAAGACGTCTTCACAGTTATGCCATAACTCAATATCCTCATGCTAAAGAGGATGTCTCCCCGAGGATCCAGGCCCATGCTCCCCGAGCTCCGACCCCTTAGACAGCCCGACAAGGGTGGAAAAAATAAAACCAGGGACCGGTCATCACCCTTGTCCCTAAGGAGGATCTCTACTTCCTAGTCATGGAGACGTATCATGAGTAGGCACATACACCTGTCCACTCCTCCAAAGCCCGCTATCCAGACATGGTGGAATCATATGAGCAGGCGCACATCCTCGTCGAGCTCCTTCAATCCCGTCACTCACACATGATGACACCTAACTGGCAGACACCTCTCTCTACCTAGGGTCATGAATCCCACTAACCAGATGTGGTGGCGACCCAGCGCCTGAAGGACCAACTCCTAGTAGGTTCTCTTGATGCCTACCATCCCGATGTGGTGGCGATTAGTAAAGTCCTCCATTCAGATGTGGCAGCAATTAATAGGCAGACACGTCTCCCTACTAACAAAGGCCACCAACTCGATACGGTGGGAAACCAATATATGCAGGGACAGCTCCCTTCATGTAAGTAAAGTCTGCCATCCCAATGTGGTGGAAAACATAGAGATAAACTGGTATATCTCGGCACAGGGGAAGGCTCGTTCACCTGCCCCGACATAGGAGAATTGTCAATAACCATTGACCATTGGAGGACCAGAGAATGATATTCCTAATCCGATAGTGGAATGGGCCTTCATACCCATTACAACAAAATATGTCTCTCTACATATCCTGGTAATGATGGAGGAGCTCTTATCGATCCCAGAACATATCTTCCAGACATATCAGAATGTAATTGCATCAGCAGAAACAACAAGGACTTGGGCTCGTGAGCTCATCTCCCCAATTAAGGAGACTCATCTAAGAGATGAGATAGCCGCCTCAGAGCAGATCTGCATCCCTTCTTTTGTCCAGGAGGGTCGTCAGCCAAATTCCGCGATAGAAGGGCAACCAGATCGAGCAGCTTCACTTGTTCCAACTGGGGGACACCCGTCCATCACAGTGGATTATCCAGAGCAGTCATATATCCCTGATAAAAGTCAAGATGTTCGTCACTATATCTGGGTAATATATCAGGACCCAATTAGAAAGGAACCCAAAGGTTAAGTTCATTACCAATAGCAGACGGTCCCCGCTGCCCGCAAGAAAGTTCCCCGATTTCACCAAAGGTAGCCAGAAAATAGAGTGGGTTCACGACTACGCTATATTGGAAGCGGGGGTTCCCAATTCCACTAAGAACATATCAAATGCTCAGAACCATTCTCACCCATTATCATATTGTGGGAGTGGTAGTAGCAGTTGTGAATGTCCTCCCCACAATATCGCTACCAGCAGCTCTTAAGGTCCTCCTCAGAGCACCCGCGGAGGCCTCCCCCACGGGAATATAATGACCGATCATGAGAGATTCTCTTTTAATGCGAGTCACGGAAGCCCTCCGCATGACCGGAAGATCAAGCAGTAAGAAGGCCCTCTACTTGCTGCAGTCCACCCTAAAGGTCCTCCCCGGGGTATAAAATGCAAACACTCTCTATGTAGTGGGACCACAAATTATGATAGTAGTCCTCGCTATTGTAGTCGCAACTATGGAGGCCCTCCCCTTAGTGACATCTCATCACAAAAAGAATGACCTCCCCTTTTTGTGGCCTTCCCCAAAGTTCCTCCCCAGGGGTTACATTGCAACGACACTCCGCGCAGCCAGGCATCAGATCACAGTGGTAGTCCTCGCCACTCTGATAACGATTGTCCTCCCTGTAGAGACGTCAAGCATTGAGAAGGCCCTCCCCTCATTGTGGTACATTCTAAAGGCCCTCCCCAAGATTTACCCCACATACATTCTCCCTGTAGCAGCCATGATGGTAGTCCTCACCACCACTGCCCGCCATTGCAAAGGACCTCCCCGTAATGGACCCAAGCGACAAGAAGGTACTCCCCTTGTCGCAGTGTGTCCTGAAGGACCTCCCCAGGATACACATCGAAAGTCAAATCATGATGTTCATCCTCACCATGATGGAAGTTTTTGTGAAGTCCCTCTCCATAACAACGCTACACAACCAGAAGGTCCTCTCCTCACTGCGATACGCCTTGGTGGTCCTCCCCAGGGTATGCGCTGCAAAAGTCCTCTATGTAGTGAGGCGTCGAGTAGTAATGGTAGCCCTCGCCATTATAACATGGATAGAGGAGGTCCTCCCTACATAGAAACTGACCAACGAGAAGGCCCTCCCCTCATTGCGGTACATTCTAAAGGCCCTCCCCAGGGTGTACCCCGCATATTATCTCCCTGAGGCAGCTGTAATGGTAGTCCTCGACATTACGACCGCCATTGTGAAGGTCCTCCCCGTATTGACATATCATATCGACAGTAAGGTCCTCCCCCTGCCGAATCAGGAACAAAAAACCCCTCATATGAAAAAGCACATAGAAGGATGAAATCGAGCATGTTAGATTCTCAACTAGTTGCCCATGACACCCTTCTTCAATCAGGAGACGGTCCGGGGCCATGTTCATCGTTTGAACCAGCTCAGAATCACCCAGATGATAATTCAATACCTACCGGCAGCACTGCCTCTGACCAAACTATCGGTAAGCATCTCAGTTAGGCCGACCAGGTAGAGGAATAACTAGCGGAGGAGTATGCCGACATGTTGCACCTGAGGAAACGACTAGCCATAGATGATGTACCAGTTATGTTTTTTCCAATGGCCACCTCTCAATTCAACATACCCAGAAAGTTTCCAGAAGAATGTGTGCACGACATCCACTCCAATATATGGACAACCCTCCACTGGATGAAATCAAGCTTCCTACCCTATGATGGGTATGTAGACCATGTCAAGACAATAGGGGGCCGCCTGCATCACATCGATCTAGAAGCTCTTCCTTCGGTGTGGAAACAGTGACCCGAGAGGTGTAAAAGGAATATTGAGATAGCTTGCCTCCGTGCACTGCAATAGCTACACCACCTCATTGGCAATGCTCCAACGAGAGACCATATCAAAGGATGGGGAGAACATGGAGCTTTTCATTTCACTCCGCTCCCCGCCCAGAAGTACTCGTTCGGCATAATGTCTTGAATTGTCATCACATCAAGGTGGAAATCGAGTGGGGTCCCTATTCAGGAAAGGCGACACACCCAACAGAGAAAATCCTTGAGTAAATCCCAGAAGCGTTAGGCCTGATAGGAGCAAGCCGTTCAAGAACTTCTGAATTAGGCCACTGAAAGCATAAAACAGGCCTCTCGCCTAAGAGAGGCCAATCAGAGGTCATTTCCGGCCTCCCCGAAGGGGATTTATTCGCAGGTGAACTTGACATAAAATCCAATTCACCCTCAAATGGGGGCACACAAGATCTGGCTGGTAGAAATAGCAGCAGCCATTTCCGCAATCCAGGGTCTACCCCAGCCTGTAGGGCTGGGGGAATTTTTAACAACAAATGCTCTCGTAGGACCAATAAATATGGGAAGAGACTCAACATCTAAGGAACGAAGCCGACCCTAGCCCTTAGGGCTGGGGACATTTTTACCACCTCAACAACAACCTCCTCCATGAGAATCATTATTTTCTTATATAGGGATAACTGTCAGAAGTGGATTTTCCTGCCCTATCCCGTCCTTTGAATCATCATCCCCTTCAAGAGTGAGGCGTACCGTAAGGACGCATCAAAGAACACTCCGCGTCACACTTCGTCAAGGATTCAAAAAAGAAATCCAAGGACAAATAGGGGAATACCAGTAAAAGGTGCGGGAGATACACTTCTTATTTAGAATTTGATGTCTCCTCCACCCCACGATATGCATCTATCAACGCCATAGAGGTTCACCCCACAGATGACACTAGAGATGATGCAAATCCGAATGGATCAGGAGATGATGGTTCCAGTCTGGCTATGACTCACAATGAACCACCAGGTATGCACACCCAGAACCAGAGCACCACCATATATATACACCCTTCCAGCTAACCCTCCTATGCTTACCCTATGAGCTTCCAACAATGATAAGAAGAGAGGACTAATAACCCTTAACCTGTCCCCTTCTATTGATAAAAATTATCCACTTACGCTCGAAGAAAGATTTTCTCAGTAGGAAGAGGAAACGAAATAATTGAGGCGGCTTAACGCTGAGCTACTCTAGAGGAACTGTCTTATTAAAAGTGTTTCCCAAGAAGAGACACACCTTTCACTCCCAACAGGTGTACCTCAAAGACCAATGTTTTCCCCGGTAAATGAGGCACCCAACCCATCCAACTACATGAATATGGATACAGATGAATACCATGACTACCCTCCACTCAGGAAGAAAACAATGTGAGTACGTCTGAACCCTATGAAGGTTCCACAAAAAGAATATGCACCCTTGGTGCCGGCCGAGCCGGATCCTCCAGCAATGCCTCGGGCTACACCCACCCAAGACCGGTCCCAAGAGGATGTAAACCAGGGTATCACCAAAACCATCAAGGCACTGAAAGATTGATTGTAAGTAATGGAAGGTCAACGTGCTCTGATACAGCCAGAGCGGAAGCCCTACCCAGATAGGGTGTGCAACACGCCGCCCCACCCAATTTTGGGAGCACTGTATTCCCTATTTTCAATGGATTAGGTGGTCCATAACAACATTTGATGCACTACTCATCTTATTGCGACCCTATGATGGGATCTATAGAACAACAATAAGTAGTGAAACTCATATTCTTCATGCAGACCTTACAAGGATCTGCCTTCATCTGGTATACGAATCTGCTAGCTCAGTCAACAAAAATCTGGGAAGACCTTCAACAACAGTTCTTGTTCCACTTCAACTCAATGATGCCTAAAACAATGGTCAATGACCTCATGAATTGAAAATAGAGGGAGAACGAGAGGGTCTCAGATTTCATCACTAGATGGAAGGGTCTGACCTACTCTCTGAACATGCGAATGCCCCAAGATGAGATGCTTTCCATATGCATCGATAACATTCGATATGTGTTACGAACACTGATCATACCAGTGGAGTGCACCACTGGCTTCTGAAATCTATCTGCCATTGCCCAATGAATTGAAGACTCCCAGTAGTGGACTGAACTAATGTCCCGAATAGAATCACAAGCTCATGCGAAGAGAACAGTTAGAGCAAAGCATCCCCTGTCATTCTCAAGCCAACCCCTGTGCCTACTCCACCGCTTAGGCCTCCACGAAATCGTCAAAGGCCCTCTATGTATCAACGGCCACCTCCGCCCAAGAAGGGTGATTAGAGAGGATCGAAGCAGAACTAGTTTGAGGAATGAAGACACAAAGTATACTCATTTAGAGAGGACCAAGTCTGCAGCTACTTTATCGCAGCCATGAATTGAAATTTGCTTCACCTCCTGAAACCAAGGAATCCAAAGGAAGTCGGCTGCGATGATAGGCCTGATTACTATCCCTACCATCGAATGCTGGGGAACAATATTCGGGAATGATTCATCTTCAAAGACCTCCTTCAAAGGATGGTAGACTCCGGGGAGGTTGAGCTGGGACCACCCCCAACACATGTGACGTATATTTCTACCACTGACTCAGATAAAGGGGATGGGTGGCAGGAAGTCACCATCATGAAGGGGTAAAAATTTGATGGCTGGATGACTCGGAAGACCGTCAATCGAGCTCAGGGCATACTCTGAGATCAATTACTACAGCCGATGTTGCCACCAATAGCCCCTAATGTCGCACAACTGACCATATCGGCCTCACAACGCTCCATGAGCCAGTCATCTAGGCGTAATCGAAAAGGGAGGAGATAAGTGCAAGAGAATAAGTCCGCAACGAGGCCGGAGTTATCCCCAACACTGTCAGATTTTATGCCCCCAAACTTGGTGCCACGGGCACCGAACCACCAAACGGCACCATCAGAGACAACCGACCAGGTTGATTTATCACAGGATGAGGAACTAATCTTTGGTTCCATCAATGTCGTCCATTTAATGGAATCATTCCCTAACGAAGGGTATGGTTATGAACCCAAGTTCCCAACACATGGGGCCAGGAGGAGGCATCACAGAGGTAGGGGATACCGGGGAAGGAACAGTCGCGGCTGGAACTAACCCTATGGTTTTACCCCAGCCCAGACCGTTAATATCATAGAAACCCATAGGTGAGACCTTCAACGGACTCAGGAGGAGAAAGAATATCCCTCTTCCTCCACAAGTAGCCACTCTGGCCCCGTTATTTGGTGGTATCCACCAGAGGAGGAATATGTGTCTAGCCACCTAGTGCGCACAAAAAGACCAGACGGGCTGAGTCCCCAAAACATGGGAACACCATCGACCTCTGACCCCACGTCCGATCCCTCCTCATCACATACACCATCTCCTAAAGTGATTGCTAAAACTCTCCCACCAATGAAGAAGCGTCAGTCGCTAGAGAAGAAATATGATATCCTTAAACATCTGGAATCGGTACCAGCCAAACTGTCAATCCTGGATGCCTTTAGTTTGTCAGCAGATCTCAGGGAGGCACTTGTAGACGCCTTGCTCATTCCCAAATAGTTTCAAGTTGAGGTAGCCACCGCCGAAGTTTACCAGACGGAGACTGGTCCGACTGAGTGCAATGCGGTGATTTCCTTCAGCGATCAGGATTAAGATTCCATCATGCAAGGATACATCAAACCACTATATGTGTCCAGTACGTTAAATGATGTCAAGATCCGAAAAGTCTTTATTGACAACGGCTCTAGAGTTAACCTCATTCCCCTATGGACACTTCATAAGTTGGGCTATAGTGGGGATGATCTAATACTGTCAGCCACAACTCTGTTGGGTTACGACAAGAGTGAACTGAATCAAATATGACAAATCTATCTAAAAACCCATTTTGGCGACCTTGTGGCCTACTCGGAATTTCTGGTGGTCCGAAAGAACACAACGTTCAATGCCCTACTAGGAAGACCGTGGCTCCATAAGTAGATGGCCATTCCTTCATCCTAACACCAGTGTATAAAGTATTGCATCAATGGAAAAAATGGGACATTTCACGCTGACAAGGCCCCTTTTGAGCTCTCCGAGTCACACTAAATTGATGCCGGGTTTTATGAGAAAAAGAAGAAGAGGCCTTTGGTCGATGGTATTGACTGGATCACCGATCCAAATGGCTTGGAAATAGTTCCTGATGACCCCACCAAGCATCTCAGTAGAGACTACGTACTTCCCATCAACCATGTTGAGAGTAGGGGTTCAAGTTAGGACATGCACTCAGCTGTCCTCATGACTTCATCCATAACGGCAGAGCGTGACAATGCAGAAACATCCGCCAACCCTCAATTTGGTGGCAAATACTTGAGAAGGGATGCCTACGATGCCTCACCTCCAGACACCCAAGATCCCATTTTGGGAACTCTCCCCCCGTCAGATCAAGAAGATGAGAATGTGGGGAATAAGAGGAGAAAGATCTCAGGGATGCACCTCCCGCATTAGAGGAAGGTATCTCCACCACTGTGGACAAACTCAGGGAAATAAACCTGGGTACCGAGGAAGTCCCAAGGCCCACTCTCATTATTACAGCCATGTCTCCTGAGGAGCATGAGGTATATACCTCTTTCCTGAAGAAACATCAAGATGTTTTTGCCTGGAATTACACAGAAATTCCGGGACATGATCCCGAAGTGGAAACACACAACTTAGGTCTGCCAGAAGACCATAGGGGCTATAAATAAGCCGCCAGAAGGATGCACCCCACACATGCCACCAAAATAGAGGCTGAGGTCGATAATCTAATTAAATAAGGATTAATTCGGGAGGTCCAATACCCCATCTGGTTGGCCAACATTGTCCCCATCAAGAAAAATAATGGACATATCCACGTCTGCATCGATTTCAGAGATATCAATCAGAATTGCCTGAAAGATGATTTCCCAATCATGATTACCGAGTTATTAATCGATGCAACGGCCGGGTATGAGGATCTCTCCTTCATGGACGGTTATTATGGGTATAATTAAATCTGGATGGATCAAGAAGATGAAGAAACAACTACCTTCAATGAACCTCAAGGAGTATTCTGTTACAGGGTCATTCCCTTTGGTCTCAAGAACGCGGGTGCCACATATCAACGTGTCATGCATTGTATCTTTAAACCATTCCTGGGGAGATTTGTCGAATGCTACATGGATGAATTGGTTGTCAAATCAAGAAAATTCTCAGATCACCTGTCAAACATTGAAAACATCTTCAACAAACATCAACAACATAGCCTGAAGATGAACCCCTTGAAATGCACCTTTGGGGCTACCTCAGGGAAATTCCTTGGCTTCTTTGTACGCCATCATGGCATCGAAGTCAACCCTGAAAAAAAGGATCTCCTTGGATTACTGCCTCCCTGTAATCTCACTGAGTTGAGAGGATTCCAAGGGAACCTGGACTACATTAGGTGGTTCATAGCCAACTTGGTGGGTAAATTTTTTCCCTTCAACGGGTTAATGAAAAAGTGGGTAAATGTATTCCCTTCAATGGGTTCATTCTAAGGGATACTTGGCTTATATCTTAAGCCCAACGGTTCTTATTCCCACGGTTGAAGGAAGACCCCTCATCCTATACATGAAAGCCCTCAAACTGTCATTGGGGGCCTTCCTCGCACAGAAAAATGACGTCGGTAGCGAAAACCGTCTCTATTACTTCAGTCGAACCATGATCGATGCTGAAACTAGATACTCAAGCATCAAGAAGAGCTGTTTGTCCTTGGTCTTCATAGTTCAAAAATCGCAACATTATCTGCAGCATCATGAAGTCCATTTGGTCTCGCGTAGTAACCCACTCAAGTACATCCTCAGCCGCCAAATGCTAACCAGGCGCCTATCCTGATGGGAAGTCATCCTACGAAATTTTGACATCTAGTTTGTGCCTCAGAAGGCCATTAAAGGCTAGGAATTAGAAAATTTTCTAGAAGAGCACCCCTCGACAAGTACCACTGCACCAGACATCAAGCTACCAGATGAAGACATCTTCTCTGTTCAAGAGGAGTTCCCAACATGGGAAATGTACTTTGACAGCGCATCCCGAAGCCCAACCGGGAAGTGGATGGAGGATCCCAAATTTAACAAGGCGGGTTTGGGGATAATACTTGTATCCCCAAAAAGGCAGTCTTGCCATATTCCTTTCTCCTGTTAGAAGGATGTGAAAACAATGATGCAGAGTATCAAGCCCTCATTGTAGGCCTGGAGCTCGTACTCCAGGGACAAGTACACACCTTAAGGTAAAAGGTGACTCGAGACTGGTAATCAAGCAAGTAAATGGTGACTATGCTATTAAAAAGGAGGAGATGATTCCCCTATTTGACTATGTCTAAGGGTTAATAGAGGAATTCTCTATAGAACCGACATTGAACTATATTCCCTGATCTCAAAATACCCAGGACGATGCATTGGTTAATGCGGCCACATCCCTAGCTGACACAGACCGCGATGAAACAACTATCAGTATTTCTCATCGTCGAATGGTCTTGCCATTAGTTCAGACCAAGATGGATAATATCAACGAAGTCAGTCCTGTCTTGGAACCATATGTTCCTGCCATCGGCTAGATGACCCCCATTTCAAACTACCTTCAATGGGGAGAACTTCCATAAAATAGGGCTAAACGAGAGCAAATACGGAGAAGGGAAATCAAATTTGTTTTATATGGCGGCGCGAATCAGCAAGAGGTCCTTTACAAACGAGGCCTCAACAGAGTCCTCCTCAAGTTCATTTATGTGGAAGAAACTGTTACCGTAATGGCTGAAGTGCATGCCTGAGTATGTGGAGCACATCAGTCGGGGTCTAAGATTTCCCGTCAAGTTCGAAGGCTTGGGTACTATTGGCCCACCATGGCGTGAGATTGCGATAACTTTACCACAAAATTCCACTCCTGCCAAATTCATGCCAACTTCATTCACTAACCCCCATAGTTACTTCATCAGGCCATGTACTCTGGGAAATTTTCCATCTAGGTAATGGACGTCGTGGGACCATATCCTCCCACCACGGACAAACAACTAAAGTATATCCTCACAGCAATAGACTTGTTTTCCAAATGGGCAGAAGCCATACACCTCAAGGAAGTTTGGGAAAGAAACATTGTCAGCTTTGTGAAAGACAATATCATCACCAGATTTGGCATCCCTCATACAATACTGACGGATAATGACACCAATTTCTGCTCTGCTGAATTGGAGAAACTATACCAAGAATATGGTATCAAGGCTAACCACTCAACCCGCTACCATGCAACAGCCAATGGACAGATAAATGCTTTCAACAAGACCCTTTCCAACATTCTCTAGAATATGGTGGACAAAGACACGAAATCATGGCTGGATAAACTCTTTCATGCATTGTGGTCTTATTTAACCACAATCCACACTGCTTCTCGGGCTACTCCGTACTCATTAGTTTAAGGAATAGAAGAAGTCCTTCCCATTGAGCTCAAATTTCCCTCACTCCGCATTTCCATTTTTTATCAGTTATCCAATGATGAGCAATCAAAAAAACGAATAGGTGAATTGGAACAGCTATATGAGAAGAAGTTGCACACTTTGTACCATCTGGAAGTATATCTGAACCGGATTGCATGACCCTTCAATAAAAAGGTTCGTCTTCGGTCTTTCTTTGAAGGAGAATTGGTGTTGGTCCTCCGAACCCCAATGATACCCAGAAAGAAACTCCCAAAGAAAGACCCCAAGTGGGAGGGACCATATGTTATACACAAAGTCTACTCCAACAGAGCATATTCCCTGATCTCCATGGATGGGCAGTTCACTACCGCTCCTACGAATGCGAGATTTCTGAAGAAGTATTTCTCATAACCAAATGTAGTTATTGTCCGAGCTGCAGGACGATAATCTTCCAAGCACCCAATGGTCCAAACTCTATGACCCAAAACTGAGAGTATCTCGTCCTCACCTCACGATGTTAAACTGCATGGATTTCCAAGAACTACATGAGACTTTATTCTTTCCCTTGAAGGATATGTAGCGACGCCAGAATTTCACATCCTGGCCTAGCTGCAACCAAATGATTATTAAAAATTCCCTTTTCCCCCGTGTATGGACCAGACCTACATGATGTGTAGTCATCGTCCCTACTGCATGATGTTAAACTACCCAGATAATATTAAAAATTCCCCTTTCCACTGTGAACGGACCAGACCTATAAGGGGTGCATTATCTTCCAGAGAACAAAATACGGCTTGATTCCTACCCTTTCAGGATACGTAGTGACGCCAGGACTCTTTATCCTGGCCCAACCACCCCAAATGAAACTAAGAATACCCCCTTTCTCCCCGTACAGATCAGACCTGCACGGGGTGTATCCCTCTCAAGGAACTACGTGTGGCTTGATTCCTGCCCTTGTAGGATACGTAGCAATTCCGGGATCTTATCTCCTTGCCCAACCACCGATAAAAGAAAAAACAAGTATATATACCCCTCGTCTTTACCACATGACGTTAAACTGCATCGAACCCCCTTTTCACACCAGTTCTTCTTCATCCTCACTACATGACGTTAAACTACACATACTTCATCCTCACCGCATGACATTAAATTGAACGGGCTTCATCGTGACCCACCCAAGATATATGGAGAAATAAGACGGGAATACTTCTTGTGAGTTTGGATGCATCTTATCCATTCATCAAACTCTTCAACCCGGATAATTACAGATCATCACAATAATCAATGGCCATCGGAAGTGGAAAGTCATCGACCCATGGACACCTTTGTATGAATATACATACCATGCCCTCAGCGGCTCTACATATTGATAGCCCCTGGCCCATCTACCAAAGGCAAGATTTCCTCAGGCGATACTCTTGCTATCTTCGTATGCTTATCGTCCTCAGAGCCACCATATCATACCTTCCGATCCAAAAATTTATGAAGGAATGGTTTATAAGTTCATTCCCTTCTCACATCCAAACGTTTCCAGGGTATCCCTAACTGGTTATCCTAGGAATCTGCCCATGGTTCACATGATGATCTGCATCTACAAACATCAAGCTAGGGTTGGGATACTTTGACTCAACGGGAAGTTACGGTGAAGATGTTTCTTGTATGCTCGGACACCATTGTCCTCATATGCTTAACTCTGTGCTATGAGCAATCCCGTATTTTCATAATCATCCATGGCCATCGGATGTGGGAAGTCATCGACCCGTGGACACCTTTGTATGACTATGCATACCATGCCCTCAGCGTCTCTGCATATTGATAGCCCCTGGACCATCTACCAATGGAAATATTTCCTCAGTCGATACTCTTCCTAGCTATGTATCCTTACTAGCCTCAGAGCCCCCATACCATATATCCCGATCCAGTAAACCCTAGAGTTATAGTTTACACCCCCATTCCCTCACACCTATTCAGATAATACAAGATCATCCTAACTCAATTGCCCTCCAGGTGATTATAGCAATAGTCACCCAATGGTCCGAATTCTATGACCATTAAACTAAGAGTACTTCATCCTTACCACATGACCTTAAACTAAATAGAGTAAAGGTACACCCCATGCGCAAGATAAATTAGCTCAGTAAGCTCTTCGAGTTTTAACAGCAACCAGGGATGAATATCATCAGAATGTCCAGAAATTTCTTTACCAAATGGCAGACATCGTGGCCCGGACAATCACTGATCCTCATAATAATTCATGGCCATCAAAATTGGAAAGTCATCGACCTGTGGACACCTTTTCACGACTATTCATACCATTCCCTCAGTGGATCTGCATATTGATATCCCCTGGCCCATCTACCAAAGTAAAGATTTCCTCAGCCAATACTATTCCTAGCCCTGTACGCTTACCAGCCTCAGAGCCCCCATATAATCTCTCCTGATCCAAGAAGCCCCAGAACCACGATTTAAACCATCAACCCCTCTCCATGTCTTGGAAATGCTGAGATATTCGATCCCAGTTACATTCTAATCAAGAGTGGCCTTTGCAACTACGTCCTTACCGCATGACGATTAAAACTGCACGAAACATGTCTTTGTCACTTGGCATGAAGCAGCAAAGACCAAGCATTAGACATCCAGAGAAATGCCTCCACATACAGGAATTTTCACGGATTTAAAAAAAACACCCTATCCTTGTTGCACGACGTTAAACTGCACAATTTATTTAATAATGCTCCCCATATTTAACGCATGACGTTAAACTGTACGGAATCCATCTTTACCGCATGACATTAAATTGAACGGAAGCCGTCTTTACCACATGACATTAAACTGCACAGAAGCCGTCTTTACCACATGATGTTAAACTGCACGGAAGCTGTCTTTACTGCATGACCGTAAACTACACGGAATCCATCTTTACCGCATGATGTTAAACTGCACAGAAGACGTCTTTACTGCATGGAAGTCGTCCTTACCGCATGACATTAAACTGCACGGAATTTAAAATTCCCTCCATCCTCGCCACATTATGTTAAACTCCATAGATTTATTAATAATAACAATGAACTTCATCCTTGCACCATGATGTTAAATTTCGTGGTCGAATTCTTCATGGGTTCAATTAGGAATAGAGGTCTTCCTATGTCCCTTAGTGCACAGGCTAGACCTGCCCAAACCACCGTCTTACACCAGCATGAGAAGGGATGACTTTACCCATTCCTGGGAAGTTTAGCCTAGATGTTTCTCCCGCATTCAGGCACCCTCTTTTAATAAATTATACTTTGTACTCAGAAAGAGACAAACCTTTGTAAGCCACCCCTAGTGGTCCCGAATCTCAACTTACTTGAAGTTTCTCAGTTATCGAGAGAATATTGACCTAAGGACACCTTTTCATGACTATGCATACCATTCCCTTAGTGGCTATGCATATTGGTCGCCCCTAGATCGTCTACCAAAGGCAATATTTCCTCAGGCAGTGATTCTCTCCGTACGCCTCTAGGCCTCTGAGCCCCCATATCCATCCCGGGATTCTGAAACCCTCTGAGCTGCTATTTACCAACCTATTTCAAAACCCTGCATGAATATGTTGGAACATCTCTGATGAGATTACTGAGAACTAGGAGAAGTCGTCCAATTTTAATGAATGTCCCAGCTGCATGACTTTAAACTGCGCCAAGCTCCAACCATCCTTTACGCTGACTAAATGCATAGGACAAGGACCCTTTATCCACATTCCCAATTCACGTAGATGTTCCCAAACAATTTTAGACGTCACACACCCTTTCCGAGCCACCCCTGGGGGTTTTTCATAATTGTTCAAGCCACCCATGGTGGTTTCTATAATCCGGACATCCATAAAGTCCTCAGGACATCAGAAATGGGAAGTCATTGACTTAAGGACAACTTTGAATGAATATGCATTCCATGCCCACAGAAGCATTGCATATTGATTGCCCCTGGCCCGTCTAACAAAAGAAAGTCTTCCTTAGGTAATGCTTTCCTACTTCTACACGCCGATGCAGCTCCCATGCCTTGAGACATGCCCTTCAAGTTGTTCAAATCTAAACATGTTCTCCCCACGTGCGTCTGAAAGGTATTGGGACATCTTTTAATCAACCAAACCTTGTTGGGGCCCTCGCCCCACCATATCTTGTCAAGGCTATTTGACCTAGAACATAAGTAATTATAGTCTTGTTGGTGGGATTTTAAACCGATCACAAAAAGAGGCGCAAATCCCATTAGGCTGAAAACCCAAAAAGGGTGACCTAATCAAAAGCCAGGCTATACCTGCTGGGTCCACACCAAATGGGCCCAAGAAAAAGTTATGGTATTAACAGAAAAGACAAAAAGTTTGTGGGGTATTTCTATAAAACCCTAGAAATAGTCAAACTGTGCTCACTGAGTCCCTTGGCTCAGGAAAAATTTAGATCACTTTACAATCACTCATCCAAGTTTCAAGACTACTCTACTTCGGAATAGTCTCTTCTTCGTTCCGATCAGGCCCCATTCTGATGGGGGGAATTTGTAGGGTCTTGAAAAATCCTCAAAGGAGAATAGGAATCCACATTTTACTTGAGGAAGGATTATACCCAATTTACCTTAATTTATTGGACAAAAAGGTGGCTAATACTCAAGATTGGAAAAGACCCATTGGTCTGCGTACCGGTCCAACAGTGATGGTACGCGGCCGGTTCAGCAAGACACCCCCCTCCATGGACCAACATCGTTCGCAAAATGGAGGCGGGAACCCCTCTGTAGGCACGGGCGCCTAGCCAGTCCACCGACATGAACTACCCCAGCCACGAAGCGCGTCGATCGGCTGACGCTGTGTATGCTGTCATTCGTGGGGCAACGGAAGATCCATGCACGGCCATGAAGCATCAACTTGGTTTGTGGATGAGGTGCATTCAATGCCCCCTCCCCGTGTGTTGTGGATTGACCAAGTCATCTGTAAACCAGGTGTTCAGTCATGGGCCTCCGCAAAAGGTGCCACATGATCACACAGACATCGCTTTTCCCCCTCTAAAAAAGGACATCGAGGGGGGAGAAGAAAGGGGCGGGGGGGGGGGGGGGTCGATCAGATTTAGGTGGAATGATTTCAGAGGAAAGAGCTTAGGATTTTGCAAACAACAAAGTTCCAATTCACGAACTAGAATAGGTATGAAACTGGAAATTTATTTATAAGGAACCGAAAATGCATAACAAATTGGTGAACTGTGAACTTAAAAATAAAAAAAGAAGACATTGAGCCATGGCCCCTCCACGAATTTACTTCCCACGGACCAGGGAGTTTATACCCCTTTTTCGATCAGACGCACCGCGTAGCACCCTCCTACACTGGCGAAGCCCTGACCGATGAACCCCCATCCGACATCGCCCCTGGTCACCACTTCTCGCGTGGACTCCCTGACATACCAAACAAGTACATGGTCCCAACACAAAGCCGCATACCACCCTGGTACGTAGGATGCCTATCAGTCCGCGTACCACCCTGGTATGCGGACATCCTCTCCAGCCGCGTAGCACCACCCTACGCGAAGGGCACCACTCTTCATACACCCTTGTGGCCAGCCGACTTCTTCGATTTTCCCCTTCCCTGATTCAGATAAAATCCTTTCAATCCGGACTGATCCTTCGTAATACCTTCAGTGGCCTATTCATCGGCCTCAGACCAAGGGCTCTACTGAAGCCACTAAATCCGTATGATGAAACCTCCAGGCGCATCAGCGCACTAATTTGAGTTCACATACCCACAGTAGGTGAGGGAAAAGGGGTTTCTCCGACCATTGATTAGATTCTCGAGGCATTCCTGGGTTCACATACCCACAGTAGTACAGGGTCCGAGCCCAGGAATCCCCTTTCTGTCTCTCCACGTGCCAGGATTGAGGGACCCCGCTCGCGTTTCCTTTTGACAAGCGCCAGTAAGGAGCACTTCTTACCTGTCCTGGGAGTGGCTGGGAATCCATCGGGAGGGAGCACTCATGCACCTCCGTACTTCCCTAGAGCCAATGCCAAGGAAGGTCATGGTGAGAAAGAGTGCTTCTCAACCTCTCTGCCATGCCAGATCCCCTCCTGATAGGATTTATCACCATGGGCCTCCATCCTGGAGTAAGTCCCAATCTCCATATCCCCGGGCCACCCCACGTGTAAGCCCCACTGTACTTCCCATGGGCACACCTTTCACGACATGATTGTCTGGTTTCTACTGCCTCTTTTTTCTCACACAGAGCCTGACCACGTGGGCTTAGAGTAAGCAGCGACCATGAAATCTTCTCCTGGGCCGCCCGGAGTGTAAGCCCCAATGTGACCATCTTCCAAACTATAGGGACTTTGATCCGTGTCAAGGAATGGTACGTAGGAAGCCTCGACGAGGTTCAATCCCACTTACCATCAGAACCCCAGGTCCACATTCATGTCAGTTCTCTGACAATCTTTTGAACTACATGGACTGTGATCCCTATCTCCTAGGTGGGGTACGTAAGAAGCCTCCCCGAGGTTCATGCCCAACAACCGGTCATTTTGACCTCCTTCATGTAGGTTCACCAACACCATGGGCCACCTCAGAGTGTAAGGCCCATACCACCTTGGGCTGCTCCAGGGTGTAAGCCCTAATCGTCAAACGAACTATGTGGGTTTTGATCCCTGTCTCCTAAGCAGGGTATATAGGATGCCTCCTTGAGTTTCAATCCAAACAATAGGAAACTCTCACATGTAAGCCCTAATCTTTCAAGAACTACGTGGACTTCGATTCCTGACCTACCGGGATAAATAGGAAACCTCCCTGAGGTGCAAGCCCAATATCTATGTCTTATACACATCCGTCTCTATCAAACCATGTCTTTATACTCCAGCATGACCATATTCAGGCCCAGAAAATCATTTCCCTTGGGTCTTCCAGGCTGTCTTAGTGTAAGTCCCGCACCAGCTTTGACCGGGCATCTCTCGCCTAAGGGCCCTTTCCACATGACATTAAACTGTACGGTTGGGTCCTTATCACACGACCCTAAAAGGTGACGTGTCCTGCTAAGTGAAACCTAACTATGTGGATTCCGATTCCTCTCATTAGGATAAGTAGGAAGCCCATATCATAGGTTCTATCCAAACACTCAAGTCATTATCTGTTCCCCTTGGATGACAATAAACTACAGAGTGCCCTGTTATGAGGCTTTAAACCAGTGCCATCTCAATGATTCCAAACTCCTCGGAGTCATTAATCCAATGAGGGATGGTAAAACTCGGGCCTAAATGATTCTGAATCCCTGCATCTAGCTGACCATTGCCAACAATGAGTAATCCATGGATATTATGATTGGGTATAAACCAAAGATTTGCGAACATATGAATACATATTAAATATATAAGAGAGTCCCGGAACATGCAATAACTCAACCCAAAAGGGTGCGAAGAGCCCAAATTCCCATCATCTCGACCAGTGTGTGTTCTTAAGTGTCGCTAGCCAAATTACCCAATGAACGCCTGCCTTTGGAAAGCAGGTCCACGTATTGTCGGATACGGAACCGTTGGGAATTTCAAACCGATTCAAAATAATAGCTCATACATCCCAAAAACACACCTGGATGAAAAATATTGTAACTTTAAGTTTTTATTTTTACCAAGGAGTTTTATAAACTTACAATCAGAATCCACCTAGGTAAAGTATGGGTGTATTCCATGAAAAAGACTCACATGTTCATCTTTCTGAACACTTTCACAAAATATTAGTTGATGTCCCCCAAACATAACATATTTAAGTTTCATGCATAGTCTATCATCCAATATTATGTGCACACCTTAATATAAAACCCCACACATGCCTTCAGTAATGTCTTGGTTCTTGAAGTAGTTACCAAAAGTCACCTATTCACTTGAAAAGGTTTCCATAAAAATTAAATCACCTAGGACATGGTAAACTTTAAAATTACCCCCACCACCCATTTCTATAATAGGTTGAACCGATAGCCAATATGTGGTGAACCTCAACACATGATCACATAGAGATCTTGCATGAACACTAAAAATTTATAAAACTACCCTTTATGTGATTTTCAAAAAAACATTGAGGTCATGTAATAGAAAATAGGGTTATTTGGGTTATTCAAGGTTTTTGTCACCTCAAACCCTCACAAAAAACCACTTTTACAAACCCTCTATGTAGGTTATGCTGAAGGAACCATATTGAGGAGTGTTTTTAACAAAGGGAAAAAATAATGATAGATTCAAGGTTCATTCCATATAGGGCTATTACATACTTTGATGGATCACTAGGGAACCCCATTAACCCACATTCCTTCTATTTGGAGCCTCACTATCCCTCAAGGGATGACTTGGGTTCCCCCCTTTTTATAGGTCACCTACTTGAGTGAATTTCATAATTTTCACCCCAAAATTTTCCAAAACCCCAATTAAACCAACTAAACTTGGTTTTACTACAATGTGTATGGTTTCACCTAGCCTTCACATCTTACCCTAGGCTTAGCCCATTCCTAGGTCACCTACCCAGACAAAACCATTAAATTTCACCAAAGTGTATTTTATTAACTCAATTATTTTGTTCAGACAAGGTATTTTACCAATGAAAGTGGAATCAAATGATGGACCTCATAATTGGTGGAACCCTCAATACCTTCACCAGACTCATCTACTTGAGTAAACCAAAAAGGTACACTCTTAGATAAGTTTAACATTAAACCATCTCTAGGAACTCATTCCCATGGGTTCTAGTTGTATTACATTAAATTAGAAGACAAAAGTTTACCATATTTATGACCTTAAAAGGAACACCACTAGTTATGAACAGATGACCCTAAAAGAAACAACTTTATTCCTTATCAAACTAACTTAAAATTCATAAATTTATTTATCATATGGCATCAAACAACATGGGGTTTAATACCATTAATGGGGATATGTATAAGGCCCCATTGAAAGGACCAATCCGTCTATAATAAAACCTTATAATTTTTAAGATAGAATTAATTTCAAGAGTTCATTATTTTAAGGATTTAAACTAAAGAGTAAACATATGTTTGGATCAAAATCAAGTCAATAAAATTCATTCATACATTTTTAATTTAAATGAATTAGTTTGAATCAATTGATTTTAAAAAAGGGTATCTAGTATAATTACTATAAATTATTTCATAAAAATGATTAAATATATAATAGAGTCGTATAATAGGAAACAAGATACTTTTTTTGGATAAAAGGACCCCTTATACTCTCAATTTTAACATGCATCACCCTTCTGAAACAACCAAATAGGCCAGTGAAAAGGAAATATTAGAAATGAAATTATTAAAACCAATGTCAATTATTTACCTTTTAAAGATATTTATTTATCATTAATTTCCATTAGTGATAATATAATGATGGGTTTTCGATTTTTGAAATTCATTTAAAATCTAAATTGCATATTTTGTGAATAAGAAAAAAAATCCAAATTTATAATAAGATTAGGGGAGATCAAATATACATCTGAGTATCCATTAATCTATAATAATTGGAACAAAAAACTTATATTGTGACTATCATTTCTAAAAATTACTTATATGTAAGGCACTAAATAACAATATCCCTCACATAGTGAAAAAACATTCATACAAACATATGACATTTGATCTCCATGAATACGATATTTCATTTTTTATCTCTATATTTTATGGATTAATCTAAATATATATTTTGAATATTTATGATATTTATATAATGAATAATATTTTGAAAATTATGGAATAATGTGTGATATACAAGGACCATAACTACTAAATCAAAACATACATGAAAAACCATGTAGCTAGTACCTGACAAAATGATAATGAAAAAAATATTATTAAAAAATTAGTGATAAAATATTATAAATGGATCATATATGATATTATAGATAGTTATATGGTTATATTATTTAATTATTGAAAATATAAATTTATAATACATGAGGTTAAAAGAACTTACTAGTAAATTCAAAATTTAGGTAAGGGATTTCATCTCAATTTCAAATCCATTCAGACATATTTGGTATTATGTACCTATTTTTACGTGGTGCATATAATGAACCATTCATGTAATTGAGATAAATATATATTTATTAATGATTATTAACGTCTCAATTCAAGATTACTCTTTAAAGGTTTTATAATTTAAATGTCACTAAAGAGGTGAGAAATTATTTGACAATCTCATTTTTTTGGGAGTTATCATATTTTAATTAAACAAGTATTATTTTCTATTATTCAGAAAACTAAATCAATTTTATTATCGTATAAATATCTAAAGAGTTTCTATATTTTGTCGAAAATTTTCCTCAATTTCTCTCTTGAATAATTTTTTTTTTCTAAGAAAATATTTTCTTATATCTGTCTTTGATCATGTATATTTTTCTTCTGTGTCCACATTTTCAAAATTTGTTTACCGCATCTCTTTTTATTTACTAAAAATGATTTATTAAGGAAATTGTATGTTATAATTTACCTTTTAAAAGGTTTGAATAAAATAATTCTAACATTTTATTAAATCTTTGTTATCTACTTTATTTACACACAATCAAAATGAATGTTTTCTAACATATATGGTGTTAACAATTTTCCACGCCACCAAAATTATTTTATGATATTTTAAATTCTTCTATAAAATTTTAATGGTTTAAAAAATAAAACTATTTAATGAAATGTTATGTTGATGTTTTTCATCCATTTTCCTTTATTATACAAATAACATGATTTTATTAAAAAACTTATATTTCCAACGATTTTATGGTCTTTTATCTATTATTAATTTTGTTTTCATTAATATTATCTTGAAACATTCACTTTCTTATGAATATTTTTAATTTGACATTACATTTCTCTTAAATATTGACACTATTTCTATCATGGAAATTATTATTTCTTAAATGACATACCAATATTACATATAGTGTTTTATTATGTGTTTTATTTGATTGAATGAGGAAATATTAATATTCCGTACTTTTTGCTCAATAATTATATTTTCTAATAAGGAATATTGATTATTAGTTAATTTTACCATTCAATATATGAGGAAATCATTGGACATGAAGTGATGGATGAGGCCCAGTTATAGATATCCCCTTGATGTATTGACAAATATCATGAGAAAAATCAATAGGAAAAATTTATTAAATGGGTTTTTGGTATATACCTACCCATTAATTAATCTATCTCGGCCCAAATACTTGATGGTAAAGATATCCTGATTCTTGAGATCTTGATGCCTAATATTAACACTTTTCTTCATTTAGAATTTAGTTATTATTATCCATGAGATCAATTCATTGATACTATCAATAGATTCATTTCTTGATAATGATATAAATTAAATAGAATGTGTTTTTAGTTATTTACCTTGACATATTTATTATGCCTTATTTACTCATGATAGCTACTTTTGTATATTACTATTACTGAGAATCTGAGCCCACCCTTAATTTTTTCCTTTCCGAGGATATAAAGAAAGATATTATATATAATATCAAGGATGAAATATTATCTCTTATACTATGTATTTTAAATTCCCATTGTAATATGGAAATCATGTATCAATATAGTTATTCAAGACTACTAAATTGATCCTTCCTTTTGGATAAGATCCCAGAAATATTATAATAATACTATAATATACACACTGGATCTTGGTTACTAGAGTTGGGGTTTCTATAAAAAACTCTCAAGTAGCCCATTGGGCACTTGTCCATGTTTCATTGGGCACCCGATTTCACCCCTAGGATTACTAGGACACTTCTTAGGCCACTGGGAACCCAGTGTCCTTCCACCATGTTCCGGGTTTCACATGTAACTATAAGTTCTAAGTGGAACCATTTCAAAGGTATCTTGAATCTCCAAAACTCTTCTCATTACTTAAACCTCATCCAAAAATTATTATAAATTAATATGAAAAACCTAAAACCAAATATGAATCCTCTAATGAAAAATTATTCCTAAATAAGATCTAAAATTTCAAATTTACCTATTCAATAACTCTTATAAATGCATACTTAATTCATTGAATCATTTTTTTAATTTGACCATTACAGACTTCCAACTATATGAATTCACATCCCCAAGAAGTCCTGAGTTACGTTTACCCAATAAACTACTACCCCTATGTATCTAATTTATAACCTAAATAATCCATAATATATATAATTTAAAATATCAAAATCCTTCAGAAATCAAAAAAAAAATTTATCCCCAATTCACCAAACCATAACCATATCTGAAATGCATGACCCAAAATTCACTTGAATTCACATCTCACATAACCCACCTTGTGTGTAATCCATTTGACCTATATCATATGCAAATAATAAAAAAATTTGAAATTAAATATACAAAACTGTCAAACCACAAAATTTAAAATTCAAAAGATACCAACAATAAATGTTCTTACATATTCTTAAATTCACCTTCATGATTCTCCTGTGTGACTCTTAAAAAAATAATGATATTAAACCATCTATGATACACCAATATAAAATGTTAAATCATAATATGTGTAAACTTGGCCTCTAATATCTGGTCAACTAGTCAAAATAAAAACCATAAAACTATCCATCATAGGATTCCACTTGGGATACCTATGCCTATCCTACCATACATTCTAGTTTATCAAAGCGATTCAATGGTCCAATGGTTAACAAAGAATCATTCATTATTTTAAAAACTATATACCAATTTATTTCTATAGTAATCAAAACTTATAGAAAATATTTCATTATAAGTCTTTAGTTTAAATAGACACACCACACAAATTTTATTTTTTAAGTAAGTATCATATCTTTTAAAAATGGTAGATTAAAATTTGGGTGTATATTAGAATCCATTTCACTTAAAAACTAAAATAAATTTAAATTTAAAAATTTAATTCCCATTCTATTTTCAAAATTAAATTCTATTTTTAAACCCTATTTACCTTATTTAAAACAAAGACAAGGGTAAAATTGTTTTTCACTAAGACTCATTCAATTTAAAAATCCTAAACTAAAATTTAATTTAAAAAACACCATTTATTTTACAAAACCAATAAATAATAAAAACTAAAATTAAGATAAACACGATTTATTTTTCTAAATATCATCAACTAAAACAATTTTATATTAACAATTTTCTTTTAATTTATAAAATATAACATTGTAAATTGATTCCGTCGATAGATGACACTTATACGTCCTCTTTCATACTCATATAAGAAAACTATGTTTCTAATGTAACATGAATAAAAAGTAGTATCTATCATGTTTAAAAAATTATTTTGAAAAAATCCTAGTGGTGAATTAAAACATAATAAATATGAAACATACTCACTAGTAAGATATCATATGTTTGGGAATGAAATGAAATCACAAAGAAAACCACATTATTAGAAGTAGGATATGTAACAAAAATATATTTATTTTCATGATACATAATATTTCTCCATATTTAATTCTGAAATATATAAAATCTAAATTCCATGTTTGAAAAACATTACGAGACATAAAGAAATAATCATTCTTGGAGACAAAATCTAAGTAGAATTCACGAAACATGTCCAGTAGTAAAAATATAAACAAAAAACATAGGACATTCTCATCAGATTACTCTTTAAAATATATATGTATCATAAATTTAAACAAAATTAAATAAAAACACAATGATCATTGTTCTAAATGGAATAGTAGAAATCAAAATGATGCTTTGGTTGATAAAGCATTATACACGAGTTTCTAACTATCATGAAAATAAGCATGTCTATTTCAATAAATGAAATAAAATGTTGGTAAATATTAACTAGACAATCACTAATATATATACACACACACACACAATATATATATATATATATATTAAAGAAGTTTATATTAATAAAAAAACTAATTCAATTCCATGTATAGTTTAGAAATCTCAAGCAAGAATAAGATATGGACTGGAACCCTATGTGTTCCTAACCGTTGATGCTTAATATGATGCATGAATCCAAAATAATGGTTGAATTCTAGTTGATCCCTAGATTAAAATATTGTTTTTAATTTAATTATATTTTTGAAAATATAATAAAAACCTCACTCCGACCTATAGTGTCAATTGATTACCACAACATCCCCTGGTAACTTGAGCTTATACCAAAATAAGGTTCATGGTTTCTTTTTTATCGACTACATCTAAACTCCAAATAGTCCTTTATTTAGTATAATCCCTGAAATAATAAATAACATATAAATTTAAAAAAATTATGATTCCACTTTGTAACATCAGTAAAATGAATACTCATGCAACACATGAATAATGTACACTATTACACTAAGAGAACTCCAGAATCCCCAAGGGATAGTGGCTAGTGTACCAGTTATCTATATATATTTAGTAAATGATTTTACTACTTTTTTACAAAGATAATTCTTTATTATAATTTTATATAAATATATTATGACACATTTGTAATTCAGAAATTCAAATAACAAAACTCTAACAAAACATGACATAAAATATACAACAAGAATGAAAACCAAATAGTAGTACACTATTTTTATGCATATAAGGAACAAAAACCTACAATCCAACTTATGAAAACCAATCCATGATGAACATGTAATCTAAACATGACATAGATTGGGTGAAACCAAAGGAAGAATAAGTTATTAGCTGAACAAGACCTTCAACCACCTAAATAATATCAAACTTTGATGTTGGGAATGATCTTGCTTCCATAACCAATATTAATGTATAACTAAGGTGATATAAAAACATTTCTTACTTATTAAAACCTAAAAATAAGAAGAAGAGAGGTTTCATGTATTCTAGAGTGTCCATGTAGGGTGTGAGAACATAATACTGAGTAGGGAACCACCAATGGTGTCTCAACAGAGTTGTGATATAACCTGTGTATACATAAACATGTCTATATATTTATCTACATATACACAAAAAGAAAAACCATAAATCACATATATATCATAGTAGAAAAATAATAGTCATAAATCTTAAGAGGCTATATGGTCTATACATGATAATAACCTATACTAGACGGATCAAAACCTATCATACCTACTTTGAGTATTGACTTGGGATCTGAGAAGAGTTGGACTAGGAAATATCATTGTCATTCCTATTATGTAAGAATAAAAAAACTTGGGTTCAATACCCATCCCATGGGGGAAGGGGAATCTGTATACTAGAATCAGGATGATCTTGAAGCTCAACCCTTTAGGACTAAGTGAATGAGTAGAATAGAAATAAGGCAATATTGTATCTTATCTCATATGTTTGACAAACATTCTATTAATTTTATACCTACATATAGCTTATATGACATAACTCCATGTGAAACTCCCCTTACCCAAAATCCTGGGTCTAGTGCAAGAAAAACTTCTCATAACGTCTTTTATACCAAGTTAGATTTCCCAAGATTAACTTGTATATTTTTCACATCATTTTTATAATTTAATCATTTAAACTCCCAAATATTCATATAGCCCCACAAATAATGGTTTAGTATATTTATAGATTATCTTTTTAAAAATCATATTTCAAATAATTTATTTAATATGTTCCATGAAATATCAACATATTACTTTTTTTTCACATAATCTTGCACATAATTTCCTAGGGGAAATGGGAAACATAAGAAAGGATGAGATCAAATGATCTATAAGGACAAAACATATCAACAAGTCAAAAAGAGTTTGAGAAGAAAAATTTCTTAAAATAATGAAAAAGTGATAAATATATGATTAAATAGATCATGGAATAATAATATTTTTCCATAATTATTAATATAAGAACATGTAATCTTAAATGATCAAACATATATCAAGGCCTAAGAGAAAATTTACGTGAACCAAAAATCCAGATCCATGGAGCATAACATAAGAATATATTATAATATATAACTATGTAATATCATGGGAATGTTTCATTAGAGTGTATAAAAAATATAATAATATGAAAAAAGTACATAGTAGAGAAGGAAACACTATCCTAGCTCCCATAATATAGTGGATTAAGAATTTAAATCCTACCTATCATCATGTATTGTGTATCATAACTCACGTCCCATTTTTACCTCTTGTTATACTAAACCTTAACCAATATATTTTATGTAAATAAAAAAACCCATCTATAAATGCATATACATATGTGTTCTATTTGAAATAAATCATGTAATATATAATGGTAGACCCATGGGTATAAAATGGGTTTTATATCATTTTTAAATGGTATCACATAACATGTCATAAAGAGTGGATCAATAGATACCATATTTAAATATGGAAATATAAGTACATTATAAAATCACTTATATCATGATCATGAAAATTACACCAAATTATATATAATTTTTGGATATAGAGAAAAAAAATTATGTGAAACCATAAAAATATTTTTTTAAAAAATTTCTTATCATTGTATTAAAGAGACAAAGATACAGTTCACTTTCAAAAAGATCATTTTTCTGAATAAGTGACAGGTAGACTTTTGTATGATATTAATTTGTTATAAACCATAATAATTAAACATTATAAAATTCATAAAATTTTTCCTAAGGAAATATGGAGTGGAAGATAATACATATGATCATGACTAGAAATACCTTTTTAATATTTTAAAAATACATTATTAAATCCCACATCATAAAAAGGATAAAAAATTAACTTTAAAAGGAAGTGGATAAAATATGAATATTAAATGATATAATAGATACTTTGTTTTGAAAATAATATATAAATCATTTTTTCAAAGAAATAATATGGACATAGAAGATAAATTGGTTCTTATAGAGGATAAAAAATATTCTCAACACTATTTTTTGTTAAAGAAATAAATACATCAAAGAAGAAGATTTTGATGAGAAAATGTTAACACAAAATAGATAAATATAAGGTACCATATTAATTAAATAAATGTAAGAATATTATAAACAATTGAATAACATAGTATGTGGGGAAAACCTATCTCTCAATCGAAAGGATATCAAGTTGAAAAAACCATTATCGTGGATTCTATCTTGGTTGGAATTGGTCTAAACTATAGTATGACAAACATAATAATCTTAATTAATTATTTCAGAACATTATTCAAATATTTTTTTTATAATTTTTAACTATAATAATACCTTATTCATTTAATAGTTAGTTTTTTTTCATCATCACATGTTAGTGATTTTTATTGCTACACACATGTTTTATAATGATGATGTCGATACCCACACATTGATTCCATGTTCATAATTAATAGAATATTTAAGGTACTAGAATAGATGTTACGTAATTAGATATATAGTTATAGTTTCATTCCTTTAGATTATTAACTCTGATTCATGAAGATGAAATTGATAACAATCTTGTTTAGGTAAATTTTATCTAATAAAAGGTGGTATATAATAATGGGTTAAATGTTAATAGAATGCGTAATTTATCAATTTAGAATATCTTTTTTTATAAATATAATTTTTGTTAATCAAATAAATTCCAAGACCCTTTCATCTAATGCGGTGATGAAAAATGGAATATGTTGTTTCTCGAGATGATGATCTCTACATAACACAAGTGATGTCTTAATTTCCCAATGGATGAGAGGGAGATTTATGATGGATACTACATAAATATAATAACATATAAGTATAATAATTATGCTTATTTAATTATAATATTATAGTTATAATTGATCAATAGGATAATGTATGAAAATGATAGATAATAAATGTTTAGGTAGTGGATAATACTCATGTTGAGGAATTGAATATTCTATTGAAATAAATATTGGAAAAAGAGGACTTGGGAAACATTTTTGTTACTAGGGGATCTAAAACATATAATAGGTATCATGGAGATGTAAAATGGAAATATTTTTAATTTTAAAGTTAATTGTGTCTTGAAGTGGGTGGAAGTGAGCTCCTTTTATAAGTGAAAAGGAGGGACATTACCTTGGAAACTAAAGTTAGGTGGAGGGTAAAGATGGAATCCCAAGGGAGTTAGGTGATTTAGGTGAAGAAGTGTGGGAAATACCTATGGGATTGAATCTAATAACTTATAAAAATCTTATATAAGATCTATGTTTCAATTTTATTTTGTAAAATTTGATTCATGATAGATTACCTCCTTTTACCCTTTAACATTGATCAAATATTTACTATGGTAATTATATATTTAATAGAAATATAAAATGAAAATCATCATAAAATTTGGATTTTTTTAATTCTGAAGTTTGACTCAATTTATTCTAATCCAATTTATGAATATGATAAAATTATTTTTGAAATTAAAACATAATATATATAAAAAATTGTTTTCTTATAAAAGTGACTTGTTAAATATTTACTATTCATTGTACTATTTCCTATTATTAATTAGTTAAATGAGTGTTAATATATCATTCATATCCACAATATATTTTTTACAAATAATTATTTAATCATAATATTTTTATTTCTTAAAAAATAAAATTCATGTTGGATAAAATATAAATTTTTAGTAAACTATAGTTTTAATCATAAAATGATTTCATTTGTTATTTTGAAACATTAATTTAATACATTTAAATTAAAATAATAATTAATAATAATATAATTATTAGTGATATTTTTTAGTGATTCTTCCACTAACCTGGATCTCATAATGATTTCCATGAGGTTAAACTATTTCCAGAAATATTTTTTCTCAAGCCATAATTTTTGGAGTTTGGCATAGGATTGGTCTAGAGAAAACCCTAGTGAAGTTACCTCCCTTATAAGATAGAAAAAATGTGCCTCATAAAAATTTGTTTGAATGATTGATTTCATTTATTCTATTTTATATATTGATTTCATAATATAGTTACTTTTATACCCACTGATTCAATAGCTTTGTTACAATGATCATTTCATTATTATAAGTAAAATAATTTTAATTTAGTGTTGAATCTAAAACAAGATATCATAACTTAAAATTAATATAATTTATGGGATATTATATTATACCACCAACTAAAGGAATTTAACCCATGAATTGTTTTACTCAAATGGAAAAATGACGTATTTTTTAATCACATAATCAGATTTATACGCAGCTTTCACAAACATTTGGTTTCACTATTCGAATTTAACCAGGTGGTTGGTCTTGTTCTAAAAAAACTTAAATATTTAGGTTTAGGATCTCCATATTTTTCTTATAAGATATAAATTCTTCTTACCTCATTGATTATGAGTTTAGAAGATGTGATGGATCTAGTATGTGCTGTCTAAAATGTGATGCTTGTAACTAATCATGTACTTATGAGAGGTGTCAAGTAAGTGATAATAGATAAGTTATAACCCCTAAATAATAAAAAATATACAAGGTACCAATATATATTAGGATTAAATTCCATTTATTCCAAAATATCATAACCCACTTATAATAAGATATCTAAAAGAATACATTGAAACTAAGTTAAAACTCAAAATATCATTGATTGTTATTAGCATAGATCTTCAAACCAAATTATGACACTTGCATATATAATTGAATGGTTTGAAGATTTTCTATTATTTATTAGAAAATATAATTTCTGATCAACCACTCTTCTTATAATTCATACCAATATATTGTAATCCTGAATCTCCTACCATATGTAGCCTCATATGGTTCCATTTAGAGGCTAAAGTAGAATCTGTTATTATATGAGAACTCAAACAAAGTATGATGTTAATCTCAAACTAATTTCTAATCCATAAAGAAATATTTTAGAAAATATTAAAATATATTTTTTATTTTAGATAAAACATTAGTTTTATGATGATAATTCAAGCTCAATATCAAAAATATATCCAATGTATGTTAAATTCACCTCCCAATTTTTAATGTGAACCTTGAAACTCGATTAGATATATTGAGATTTGTAATATATTCAGTATAAATACTTCCTTTATGTATAACCTATCCTTTAGAATGAGTGAGTAGTCTTATTGAATATACATTATGTTTGAAGACTTTTTAAGTTGGTACACCTCTACCCAAATGGAATTTTAAAGTTCATAAGTCTTAGAATGATTTTTGATAAAATCTATAGGGATGTTCTCCAATTTTTATACTAGTAAAGTTAATGGTTGCATCATCCCTTAAGATTTATGATATTCAATATTTAGTCACTGGTATAACAACCATCAAGATACATACTCCTCAATATAATAATTTATTTTATGCCACTTGAAGTGTTACTTAAGATCTCTATACCTATTTGCAATTCCAGTAAAAATAAGGAAGGATGATCTATGTAGACCATACAAAAAAGATCCTTCTTCAGTTCTATTATAGATGATACAGATATTTGAATTTAAAATATTATAAAAATCAATACCCAAGAAGATTATACTTTGTAATATTTTCTATGTTCTTCCATAGATCAACATTATTTTTACAATATTAATTGATCCTTATATAAGTTGATGGTTAGGAAGTCATTTTGGACATGTATGATTTAATCCCTTCCTTTATGATCTCGATACCCATCTTTTAAATATCCATGAAGTCTATGTCCATTTTAATTCTCATCAAGGATAAGGTATCATGATATATTCTCTATAGATAATATTCCACCCTGTTTTCCTACCTAGTGTGATAATGTATTGAGAAATCATAGTCATTGATCAACTACAAGCTTATAATTTGGTGCTTGTTCAACTCCTTTTATATAAATATATACTTTAAGATCTTTTTATTTGAATTGTTATCACACTTTTAACCATTGAGATAAGACCACCAAATTTTCAATGCAAAGACTACCACAACCAACTCCAGATAAATCATTTCATACTTTTTCTCATTTGACTATAACTAATGTGAATCCAAAGCTATTACATTTTCATTTTCCATTTGGATTCATCTTAAACCATTCAATGAATTATCACTGTATATAAAACACCCTTCACCATTGTAGGATAATAACAATGTAGGTGTAGTAAACAATATCTTCTAAATATACTTAAATCATTCCTCACATTAACCTATCCAGAGTAACTTTACTATCATACACATTAACAAGATTGGATAATTGGAAGATTTTGAGAATTTTTCCATAAATAATAGTTAGTATATAGTTAACAAAATAAAAAAACATATTTATGTCATAATGCTTGGTCTCAGTCATTATCAATAACCTCAATATTTAATAATTCTATAGATAAACCATCACTTGTAATCAAAGTGAACTAAAACACTTTCTTTAGTAATAATTTAAATTTTATACACATATAATATAATTTCACTTTCCATAGGGTCTTTAGAACAATCCTAAAATGTGGTTCATGTAATTAATTTCTCTTAGAATATGTAATAATATCATTAATAAAAACTTGTATGAATTTTTTAATGTAATCAATAAAGATTATATTAATGAAATCTATCAAGATGTTAGGGGTATTTGTATGTCCCAATGGAATCACTATGAATTCATAGTGTCCATACCTTATGATGAAAGATGTATTCAATATATCTTCTCTTATTAACCTTAATTGATATTATCCAAATCAAATATCCACTTTCCCGAAGTATTGAGATCCTAAAATTTAATTAAAAAATCATAAATATATGGAAAATGATACTTTTTCTTGATCACGTTCTTTATATGATTATAATAATTGATAAAAATATGAATTAATCTAAATTATTACTAACAAAGAAAATTTCTTCACTCTACGGTGAATCACTGGGTTATATAAGACCTATGTCTATCTTCTAATGAAGTTTCTTATTTAATTATAATAATTTAATAGGGTTCATTATATAAAAAATATATGATAAAAGAACAAAACTAGGCATGATTTCAATTTAAAAATCAACCTCTCATTTTGGGGGAAGTCTAATAAATTCATCAATAAATATATCAGTACACACCTCTACACAAGGTATGTATTCAATGATTAGTTGTACACTAATAATTTGATCAAAGTATCCATTATTATTAGGTATTGAGACCCAAGTCAATGATTTTACTTCTAATGGATATTCATAATCATCATTTCATTTATATTTGATAATAAGAAGATTACAAATATAAAATTAGATATCATTATCCTAATAATTAATAAGATATGTATATATATATGCATAGAAATCCAGTCCATGCATAGAATCATATCAAAATTTTCTAATTGGAGGAGGAATATATCCTTATTAAGTACCTTCACACAAAAACCGATCATATAAAACTTATATATCTTGGTTAAAATCATTGTGACACTAGGTATTTTCACCGATAATTCAATATCCATATAATTAGGTGGTGAATAAATATTTCTAGAAATTATTAAATATATGAAAGAATGTAACGAACCATAATAAAATGTGAAATTTACTGATATGGAGTGGAGAATGAGTATACCTTTCACTATTTCGTAATAATCATCAAAATTAGTAGTAAAAATTTTATATCCTATTCCTTATTCCCTTCATCTTGGAGGCCATTGTGGTCTATTTTCTAAGTTAACCTCAAGATTTGGCCACTGATTTTTGTATTTTCCAAACTCCCATCATTTGATGCTTTTAAGTGTGTCTGTTATATTAGTTAAGAACATCTTATCCTCCCTTGAATTGACAAATACCTTTGACTCATTTTGAAAATTATATGCATGACAATCTAATTTACAATAGTTAAAACTTCTTTCCAAACCTTTGAGAAAATATATTGGGAGATTCCTACCACACTTTTGGAATATAGATTGTTGTAATTTATTTCTCACATTATATTTATCATTTTAGTTTTAACAATAATCCATTTCTATTTTCCTATGTCCAAAAATTATAAGATTCACTAGCTTCCATTCCAATCTTAAGTTCACATAAAACAATTTATTCATATCTTGAATGTATCTTATTGTTAATGTATTTTCAAGACCTGGTTTTAGGATAAAAAATAATAGTTCAATATTAATTTTTGAATAAGTAATAAAATTGGAGGCATACTATGATATTCACATGAAGTTCTATTCATAAGTACTAATGTATTCATCCTCCGTTTGTATCAACTCTTGTAATTTTCTATTAATTTTCATGTGAAGAATGTGGGGAACATATTTAATGAAAAATATTTCACTAAACTCATCTTATTCTAAAGAATTAAAATCATTTGTTTTCGACATATTCTTAATGAGATTCCACAATTGGTTGGATTCAACATACAGATAAAAATCAATTAAAATAAAACTCTCATGGTTTGAAAATTATTGGATATAAAATATCATATTTATTAAGTTGATCCATTTATCTATAATTAGTTGATTATAAGAACCACTAAAGGTGGGTGGATGATACTATAGGAAGGAATTAATATCAAGTTTCTCAATCCTTGATGAATTTAAGAACTCAACATGGTTATCATTATTGTTCATATCTTGGGGGATTTATGAGAGAATTATGATGATATTTTTCTCTCCATATTTTATGTCATTAGGTTTTTCATTGGGGAAATCTCTATATTATCCATCAAATCCATTTTTAACTTAATTAATTATTACCCAAACCATTAAACTGATAATGAAATGTTGATATGAATTATTAAATTAATTCATAAATAGAATTCATAACCTATATTATGAATATCTAGGTTTTAATCTAGGTTATCCATGGTCATATTAATATTTCTTTAACTATGCTAAATAGTTGTATATTACATCCTCAAATTGTATTTTAATCATTCATAATGGTTTGTAAAGATAAATAAATCAACCAAAGAATATCCTTGAGAGTTTTAAACTATGTGGTAATTTAAGACCATTATGTTTTCATCATGTTAAGTTCATGTTAATAATCAACCAATATTTATCATGAATATTAACCATATGTGCATAGGATCCAGAGCCTGCATGCACTTGTTTGTATGTAGACATGAATTTAATTACTAGGAAACCACAAAATCTCTACATTACTAATATTTTAGGATGTTTTCTTATATTTATATTATCCCCATGGTTTTAGATAATGTTCTCTAGTCCAAACCCCCAATAAAACAAAACCCCACTTTGATACCCAATGAGTGTCCCTAGATATGTACTCACATGTTTGATAATAATTAAATAAAAATTTAAATACCAAATTTATACTAAGGGAGATGTACCAATCTAAACATTCATATATTTCACATCATTTTCTTAATTTAAACATTATATATCATAGATTATCAAACAATATGAAGAACCTAAAATATTTTTTATTTCAAGATAATTAACATAAAAATATATACCTCATAATATCTTCAACATATCTCACAATATATATACATATGTGTTCCTTAGAAACCTAATATTGTACATAATTTCAAGAAGAAAATGGGGGAACATAAGAAGGGATAAGTTCAAATGCTCAGTAAGGTAAAAACTATTCAATTAGTAATAAAGGGTTAGAGCATAAGCATATGAGAAAACATTATCATAGTGTAAATATATGATAATATGACATGGAATAATAAAATTGGTCTAAAATTCATGATAAAAAACTTATAATCTAATTTTACTAAGCAAATACCCTGGTATAAGGGCACAGAAACATGAGACAATAATAATGATACATGGAACATAATATAATCATTTGTCATAATATAGAATTATTACATAACATTGGAATGTGGAATACAATTTTGGAACAAATATATGCATAGGAAAATATAATATAGTGGATCATGAATCATGATCCTCCTCCCATAATATAGTTAATCAGTAATCATGATCCTACCTCTCATAATGGATTGAGTATCCTAACTTACATCCCATTTCAATCTCATGAGATATAGAACCTTAACTGATGCATTGGAGGGTGATATAGAACCCCACCCATAATTTTATCTCTCTCTCTCTCTATATATATATATATGTTCTGTATGAAATAAATAATATAACAAATCAAGGAAAACCCTTGTAAAGAAAATGGGTTTCATATTATTTCTCAATGGTTTCATATAATAAGAAATCAATAGTAGATTGGTCGATAGAAAAATTTAATCTCCCAAAATAAGTACATAATAAAATCACATAAATTATGATCATGAAATTTACATTTTATGATCAATAATTTTTATATATGTAGATTAAAATGTAAGTCAAATGGTAAAAATATTTTTAGGTTACTTTTGTTATCATAATTGTAATGTGATAAAGCTACGAATATCTTTCGAAAAGATTTTTTTTGATTAGTTGACAGAAATAATTTTTTAATTTTTTTTTAAAAATAAATAAAAATAAATTATCCATGAAAAATATATAAATTTAATATAGATAAAGTGTAGAGTGGAAGAAAAAAAAATTATCATTAAAGGAAAAACCTTTTAATTATTTTAAAATAACAATATTGAAAATCACATCACAAAAGGATAATAAAAATTTATTTTGAAAAGGTATGAAGAGAAATATAATTTTCCCATGAGAGAACACATAATTTTGTTTAAAAATAAAAAAGAAATTTTTGTAAAGAAATAATATGGATATATATTGGAAGGAGCTTACTGGAAAGGATGGAAATTATTCATAATAATATTTTTTTCCAAAGAATAAAATATAAAAAAGAAAATAATCTTGATAATAAAATTTAAATCCATAAAAAAGTAGACACTACCATATTAATGGAATATATTTATGAAGATAATTTCTTTTAGAAGAACATATTTATCGTATAAAAGCAATTATTCAATGAAAAGGAGGCTGAGTAAACGAAGCGCTTACATTGGATTATTTATTATTTGTATGAATTAAAAACTATTTATGATAGAAATAACCATATTAAATAATTTTTTTATAAAATTATTGAAATATATAATATTTTATACTCTTTAAGTATAATAATTCATTATAAATTTATTAGATATTTATTTTTTATTTTCCTCATTGGATGTTAGTGACTTCGATTGGTTCACACACATTTTTTTAATGTTGGTGTTGATCCCCATACATTGATACAAGGTTCATAATTCCAAAATTAATTTAGTGGAATATATGTTTCATTAGGATTTATAATCTTATAATTTCATTCGACAATATTTTTAGTTACTATTAGTAAATATGAAATCACTTATGAACTTGTTTTGGTAAAATTTAGTGTAAAAATGTGGTATTTTAATATTGGGATAGATATTAATAAAATTAATAATTTATATATATATAATCATTATAATGTAATAAATACCATTTTTATTCATTAAATACATTATTATAACCATTCATGTAATTTTATTATGAAAAATGATATTTTTCATTTGTAGATATAGTAGTCCACACATAACATGAGTGACGTTTTCATTTCCTAATTGATTGGATGGAGAGAGGTAATGGTTGTTATATAAATATAATAACATGTAAGTATACTAAGGATACTAATATAATTATATTAGTATTGTTATAATATATTTTTAGGTGTGTAGATGATCCCGAGAGAAAAGAAAAGGTTAGGGAGTGGATAATACTCACATCGAGGATATGAATCTTATATTGAATGAACACTTAGAAATATAAAACATGGGATAATTTATTGTATCCATGGTCTCCAAAAAATTTAATTTGGATATTGGGGAGGTAAAATGGTCATATTATAAAAGGAATTTATTTGACTAACCATACTCTAATACATTACCAATCTGCTACCCAACACAAATTGCCACATACCTAAAGGGCATTCCCAATCCCCATGGGCTAGTGTCTAGCACTCTGGAAAACAGAAAAAACATAGATAATTATTTATCCCAACCTTATGTTTAAATAAATGAAATATATACTAATTTTTATAAATAAACATTTAAAAATAACATTAATATATATATATATATATATCATAATAAAAGAGAAAAACAAAAGTGATACAACATAAAATGAATTAAAAAATATCTAAGAGGAAAGTATAACTAAAAAGGATGAAAAAAGTAAATATTTAATCCAATAGTATCCATGTGATAGTATAGAAAAACCCATATCATCTCACTATCTGGCTACCTAAACTGTACCGATAGAAAATCTCACCTCTCATTTGTGAAACCTTGCATTTCCCTTCATTGAACGACATAACCAGGTCTATGCACCATCGAAGGGGTACGTAGGATTTGAGATAACAGGACCAGTAAGGTCTCACCTAGGTTTTCCTTATCAATTCTCTGAATAATAATCAAATCATGGTCAACTTTAAAGAAATCAAGGCATGATATACGATTTAGTAGTTTTTATCTCAAATTCAGGGAAAAACATTTAATTTCCCCCCTTTTACACATCTCAAAATAAATTATAAAAATATATTTCTAGTAATTTTATATAAACACACACACACATAAACACACACACACACACACATATATATCAAATAATACCAAAACAAGTATCACATATCATATCAAATCAATGTAAGTATAATTAAAAAGTTAAAACCAAAACAACCAAAAGCACGAGTAACATCACGTTAAAAATCACACTAGGTCTAGATAACTAGGAAATTAATACCTAATATATAAAACCGCATATTAATCAAGCCTCTAGACATTTTTATTGAGTTATGAGATCATATTAACACCCCAGAAAGCGAATATAACTATAGGTCTAACAAGACCCTAGAACAACATTCAATGGGAGTAGAGGAAAGCCCAATGAGAAAACTAATCAACCGTGGATGAGAACAGTTAACATACCTTCCAAATAAGTACCCAAGGCTTCCCGTGTTCTCTATTTTTTTTAAAAAAGTCATCAAAAAATTTCATCATTTTAAAAACCATTTCATAAAACTATTTCATAATGCTTTGAAAACCCCTTTCAATTTACCAAAACCATGTGTAAACCATATTTTATAAAAAACAACTTCCACAAAAAAATAAATAATATAATGAAATTTTATTTAATAATAAATTTTTTTAAAATATATGAGAAATACAGTTTACCAAGACAAGATAGATATGGAACCACCTACCTCAAAAATTTGGGTGCACATGCCCAAAACACGATCAACCAACAGGAAGAACAAAAAAAAAGATAATAGAGGAAACAAAATCAATTGAAATATAATATAATTGATTTAATTTTAAAAAACAACTTGGTGGAGAAAATGAAACATCTCATACATTAAGAAAGAACACCTGATGCACCACAAAAATACAAAGAATCAACCCCCAAAAAATGATTTCACAATGAATCTAAAAGGGAATCAAAGGAAACATCACCACAGATAAATAAAACTAATATAAAAATGAAAAAATGTAACCACGCTAAAATTCAATAAATAATAATAAATATTATCTTACTCAAATAGATGAAACATAACCACCTTGATGATCCAACATTGAATGAATCAATTCATAGTGAATGAAGGATCCTGAAATCACTAAATATGAGTCTTAGGTTGAGTGTGAGGATTTATATTGAATAATGAAATAATATTCAGATGATGTAGCACCCTAAAATTACTTTTATACACATTTACATGTTATTTAATCCCTCACAAATCATGTAATACTCGGGTTCAAAATACACAGAAAAAATTGTTGCATTTTTTTAAAACCAATATTTTAATATTACACAATGTGTAACCTGTATATAGAGTGTACTCCCTTCACATTGTGTACTCGATTCATGGAATCTACCCTGTATAATTTACATGTCGTGTGATCCTACTAAACAATGTGTATTTCTCCTATAGACTGTAAAATTTCTAGATCCTTACATGAAAACTCAAACCACCTTATGTGTTCTTCAAACATGGGGAGAACCTACAAATTCATTACACCTTTATACACATACTACATTTATTCAAACAAACATACATCCCTAAAATTTAGTTATTTTTCTTTCAAAAAATGTTCTCTATCCCTGGAAGTCCCAAGAAACAACCAATTAAGGAGGAAAACAAGAAAAGGGGAGAGAAATACTTAAATGAAAATAAAAGGATATTACAATCTCCCCACTATAAGACTTTCCATCCATGGGAAGTCATTTGAAAGTATGTAGTTTGGTAATGGGGTGTGGCCCCTGCTCCCCCATTAACGACTCACACTCCCAAGTCTCATGAGAATATGATATATCAGGAAAAAAATCGGACCAAGAGAATTGACTTCCCACAAAATATGTTCACTTGAGAGTCAATGATCTCTACTGGTTGTTCTATGATAAAAATTTCTAGATCTAACTCAGTCTCCTCCCAAATCATAATGTGAGAGGGATCAGGATGGTATTTCTTGATCCTCATTATGTAGAAAACATCATGAGTTCTCATCAACTGAACCAGTAATACCAAATGATAAGAAAACATCCCAATATACTAAATAACATCAAACAAGTGAACATATATTTAAGAAAACTTTCCTTTCATTCCAAGATGATAGTGAACCAACTAAGGATAAAATTACAAGAAGACCCGACCACCTATTGAAAACTCAAAAAGACGACATCATTTGAATGCATAATATTTCTATCAACTTTTTGTTGTATCAAGAAACTAACATACATCCTGTATCCTCACAAATGTATCCTAAATAGAAAATTGTCCTACCAAAGAAGCTTCACCCATTGATTCCCAATAATGAGTTGACTTGTACAAGATACCATACAAATCTTTGAATATATCCATACTAATTTAATACCAATAAATAATTTTATAAGAAAACTAAACTAGTCCTTTATGGCCATCCCATGATCCACCAATGTCCAAGACACAAACATAAAGCTTATCCTCTAAGATCGGAATAACATGCTCCATCTGGATGTCTGTCTGTGGATGATAAACTGTAATAAATTTGATGTGAGTCCTCATAACATCCTAAAGACTCCTCCATAATATTTAATTAAACCAGGGATACTTATCTGAAATAATATGGGAGATATTCCTATATAACCACATAATGTTTTACACATACCTCTTACATAGATCTTCAATTATATAAGTTTCCTTAATCAGAATGTAATGAACTGATTTTTTCATCTAATAAATCTGCACCCAGATAACATTTTTCCCTCAGGGAGTCTATGGTAATCAAATAAGAAAATTGATGGACACTTTATCCCATTTCCAAACCAGTACTAGAAGAGGATTAAAAAAACAAGAAGGTTTCATATGCTCTACCTTTATCTATTAGTAGGTGTAACAAAGAGACATGTAATCCAAAATCTCACACTTTATACCAAGGAACCATAACCACCATCTCATTTCATAATACATCTTTAATGTTCCCAGATGAATGAACCAATAAAAACTATGAAAATAAAATAAAACCAAACATCTCTATGATGTTGGGATGAAAAATCAATACCCAAAAATGGGAATATCATCTGAAGAGAGAGACTAACCATAAAAAGTATCCCCACCATACAAGGTTTCTCAAATTCTTATAAATCCATCATCATGCTGCTGACTATGAAAAATAGACTTAAGTAGAGATGATGAAAATTGAACGCTGGTCAGAATTATACCTGAAATATCTTCTTGAGCATCCACATGGAACTAAAAAGAATTCCTATAAGGTTGCACTCTTCCTTCTATTCCTGAATATCTTGTGAGGGCAATTTTCTACTAAGATCATTTTTATTGTAATTTCCATTCCCAAGTGTGTATGTGATATCACTATGAAAATTTAGAAGGTATTCCAACCACTGCCTCTATCTAAGATTCATGTCTTTCTGAGACAATGTAAATCTAAAACTCTTGTGGTTAGAAAAGATGGTGAACATTTCCACAATAAGATAATTCTACCAAAAAATAAGCTCATGAATAACTAAATAAATATCTAAATCATGAGTGGTGAAATTATTATCATGTGATAGAAGTTGGGGAGAAAACTATGCTACCACATTATCATATTTCATGAGCACAAAATCCAAACTAAAACCATAAGAATCACAGAAAACCACATACCCGTTAACAAGGTTAGGTAATATCAAAATAGAAGCTAATTTCAAAAGTCGTTTTAGGTCATTGAAAGAATACTGGAACATTTCATCCAATGTGATTTTCACCCATTTCCTGGTAAGAGTAGTCAAAGGTGACACAAACTTAGAGAAGTCCTTAATTAACCATTGATAATATCTTACAAGACTAAGGGTTCTATGATGATCAAATATATTCCATGGGTCTTACCATGAAAAAATGACTTTCACCTTCAAATGATAAATTGATAATCCATGATTAAAAATCACATAACCTAAGAAATTCAATTATTGGATCCAAAAAATAGAATTTTGAAGGCATCCAATACAAATAGTGGCTCCTAAGGATTTCTAAAAAAAATAGTTCTTGCACTCATGATCAGATATCAAGCAAACCAAAATATCATCCATGAACACCACTAAAAAAGTGATGAGATACTGATGGAATATCTGATTTATCAAATCCATAAAAACAACAAGAGCGTTAGTCAGACTAAATTACATAACAAGATATTTGTAATGGACATACTTACTCTTGAAATATTTCTTATGTATATCATACTACAGAACCCTAAGATGATGATAACCATTCCAAAGATCAATACCTGTAAACCACTTTTTTCATTTAACTAATCAAAAAAATCATTAAGATGAGGAAAAAGATACTTTTTATTAACTATTACCCAGTTTAAATCCTGGTAGTCCAGAGATAATCAGAGTGAACTATATACCTTCTTAGAAAAGGTCCCTATGGCTACCTAAGGTGAAACAATAAGGAGAACAAACCATTTTTTCACTAGATCATCCAACTAAATATTGAGTTCTTTCACCTCTAAAAGTTCCATATGATAGGAAGTTATCAAAATCTGTTGTGTACATGGTACCAGGTCTATCGTAAACCATACCTCTCTCTCTTGGGGAATATTTGAGAATTTGTTCGGTAAAATGTTAGGAAAATCCTAGAAAATAGTGAGTCGATCAACAAAAAATAAACATCATTTAGATCAACTAAAATAGTAGACAAACAACTCCTGGGTTACCAGAAGGAAGGTCCTACTGGCAAAGACATCAGATCCCACTCTCCCTAAAATAGCTGTGATCTCCCATATGACATAACAAATTAAGAATTCCAATGATAAAAATAAACATAAACATAATGCGCAGTAAGACAATCCATCCCAATGATGATGTAAAACAAATATGGATCAAGAACAAGGAAATAACATACTAAATCTGCATCAACTACCAATAGCGCACAAGAAGGACAAAGAAAATCCAGCACTTTCCTCTTCTAAAAGGTGTCTCTACCTCCAAATAAAATGACATGAGATTCATTAGAAGGTTAGGAATATAAAAAATATCCATATATAAATTAATGGGGATCACTAGTATCAAATAAATAAATCATTATAGAAGAAGTAATAAATATGATACCTCTCACTATCGTAGGACCTTTATCTACCTCCCCTCATAACTCATATATTACATGAATGTGTTTAACTTTTGAGGATTGTGTCTAGATCTATGAAGTATATGAAGCAGCTTAGTACCCTACATTAGCCTTTAGAGGCATCTATCCTTGGCCATATCAAGGTATATACATAGCTAGATTGAAATGTAGAAGATGACCATAACATCCATGACTATTGAACATATTTTTAGGTGAAGGAAAAGAAATCCAATTTTTATAAGCTCTCAAAAATTATAGAAAATTATAGGAACACTTCTAACTGTAACTTTAGGTGACAAATAAACCTTCTATCGAGAACGAACCCCTCTACCCTTGTAATGATATTTACAGTTCTCCTTTTTTCCTGGCGTGCCACTAAATCTAGAACTAGGTATGAGAGAAAGGGAATAATATCCAATATTTCATTACATTTCCATTTATTCTCTAATATCCAAATAAAATCTCTCTATATAGGTCAAAAGATTCAGAAAAAATACATGTGATATGATATCTTGTTGCAAACCCTGTAGGTAATTATGAGCTTTACGTTGGCTATTCATTATAGCCTCTAGTATAAAAAATAACCATCCCAAAAAACTAATTGGTGAATTTTGACATGAAACACTCTCCTTGATGCAAAGAGAGTAACTCTAGAGACTTTACCATCATTTGAGACTCTGGAAAAAATATATCAAGAAGTAGAGTGTCTTAAGACCCTTCCATTCTAATCCCACATGCTTATCCACCTACACTATAGAATCTCACCAATGATTACTAGGACCAGAACATCTAAATGTAGCACAATTCAGCTTAATACTCTCTGGCATCACTAATAAAAAACTAGGTTTATCTAGTTATAATTCTTTAACATCTCTAGCTAAAAGTGATGTCAAAACCCCCCTTTGTTAGTGCTAGTAAAAGTGACGTGAAAGGGTGTCTTTAACATCAATTTTTTCAGCATTGTTAATGGGGGTATTTAGCAGTACTATTAAATGGGTCCCTTTATTATCACTACTAGAAAAGGGATGATAAAGGGGGTCAATTATCAACTCTTGTAAAAAAAGATCCAATGGTGGAGGAAGGCGGACTTTATCAATGCTTTTTTAGAAGCGCCCATAAAAAATATCTTTATCTGTGTTTTTTTACTAGTGCAGATAAAGGGTATATTTTAGAAAAATATATTTCATTGATAATAATATATAAATATATTTATATTGATATAAATATAGTATATATTTTTAAATATGTTATAGATACGGCTAAATATGCATTTACAAATAATATGTATGATATTTTTTGAAAATAGCTTATAAAATAATTTAAAAAATATTTTTAATTAATAATTTCCTAATTATTATCAAGTAATATTAATTTAATAACAATTTGAAGATAAAAAAATCAAAAAACTAAAAAAATTTCTAAAATAATTTAAAAACCTAACTCGAACTTCCAATGACCATAAATTTTGATTCGGGTTTCCATTTGTGTTCTACCAAATATAAAATCGAAGATTATGATGACTTTTATGCTCTGAATACAAGGAAGGACCTTGGAGAATAGGGAGGACCTTGATCATATTTCTCAAGGCCAAAAAAAGGCCTAGAAGGCCTCCAAAACCGAGTTTTTAGTCAGGGCACCCCAATTTTTTAACATTTGTTGAAATTTCAACCTCGTTTAAGGGGATATTTTTTCTATTTTTCAATGGAAACTGAATTTTTTCATGGGGATTACATTTATATTGATATTATGATTTTGAAATTTTATTATTTTTTTATATTTTACGGTTATTTATAATCAAATATATAACAATATATACATATTTTTTTATAAATTCACAAATAAAAATTTAATTTTATAAATAAATATTAAAACATATTTACATATAAAATATATTTTTTAATATATAAACCTTATCTAAATAAATTATAATATCCATTTTATTTAAAATAAAAATTAATGAATATTTATATACCTATACAATTAATGTGTATATAAGGTATATATATATATTTGAGTGTGTATTGAAAAAAAGATATATATTTATCTATATATTCTAATATATGTATATATATATATATTAATATATAATATATTTCAATAAATATACAAATGTAAAATTATATCTATAGATTAACACACACATACACACACACAAAACATATTTTATATATGCATTAAAATAAATAAATATTTATATAAACACACACACACATATATATAATTATAGATAATAATGTATAATTATATATAAATATATAGATATATCATAAAATTTAAAATAAAAAAACATATGGGAGTAGAAAAGGTGCCAGTGTATAAGTTGGAGATCTTGAGTACGAATCTCTCTAGAGGAAGGGGTGTGCATGGGAGGGTGGGATTATCTAATGCACTAATAAAGGGTTAGGGGAAGCATTGATAAAGGCAGGGGTGAGATCACTACTAAAAATGTGGGGCGTAAACAAATAAAAATTATCCCCTCTATCGGTGTTTTTTATAACTATTAATGGTGGCCTTTAACAGAACTAAAAAAAGCATTGATAAAAGGCCCTTTTATTTTTTCATTTTTAGCATTGTAAAAGGGGGACTTTATATGTGTTTTTTATGAGTTCCATTAAAGTAAATCTTTTAATATCGCAAATATTTTCAAGCTAGTCCTCCACCTCTTGAGGTTCATTCATACCTTTAGAGGATGGTGGCATCTTAAGAAAGAAATCACATGATTGATCTATTTCTCTTGAAATTTTTATTTGTACCTCAACAAATGAATTATTAGTATTCATTACATTCTAGTTGAAAACAAAAACATCCCACCTAATAGACTCATTAAAATTATTATCCATTGGAATATTTCCTTGATAAGCATAAACTAATCCCTCTTGAATAACTAGCAGAACATGCCTCATAGGCATACCAAAGAAAAAAGAAAAAGAAGAAATGAACAAAAAACAAAATAATATTAGTTCAAACTAGAATAACCATAAAAAATTGATAATAACATCAAAAACTTAAAAGAAAAGAGACACACATCCCAAAATCTCATCGAAAGTTCAGTCACATTATGGAAGGAGCGGGCCAGGAAAAATAATGACCCAAAAATTCATTATTAAAAATTCCTCTTGATCTAATTAAATGTCTTATTGTGTTTATATAAAATGTTAACTTCATTGGTATTATGTTTATGGATTTTAAAATTCCGTTAATAACTGTGATCATCACAAATATAGTCATTGAACAGTGATCACATGATCAGTATAAATATAGGACTTTAATGAATCCAATCTACTCAGAAAAAGGAAGTGATGAACTCATCCAGTAGATTTCCACATACGAATCCCATTTTTCAAAGCTCAGAAAGGAGGTGGAATCATTGGGCTTCGCTCTTGACCAAGCCCAAGCTGAGCTTGAACACGTTAAGATTGAGCGGAACCGACTATGGGAGAAGTGGATGTTAATAAAGATTACCACCTGAGTGATGTTATCTGAGCCACCCCAAGAGTTTCTTACCACCACACACCATAACCTTAGGTCTTATGTAGGTGTTATAAGAGGTTATGTAACATGACCCTAGAGCTATGAATATGTACATTATTATTTTTATAAATAATGTGAATTTATTTTATTATTGTTACTTTGTAAATAGTTTTTAAAGCACAAATAATATTTTTTAGTAAATATTCAACTAAGAAATATATTTTGATGAATTAATGGATTTTTTAATTAAATATTTTTGTAATAAAATATTATTAATAAGTTAATTTTTATTAAATATAAATGATCATACAATTTTTTATGAATACACTTTTAATTTTTATTAATGCTTGAAAACGGTTTTTGTAAAAACCCATGAATTTTTGATAAATGTCGATTTTTTTAATAGTAAAAATTCATAAATTTAGAAAATTATTTAGAAAAATTAATATTATTTTTGGAATCAAGATGTCGAAATTATCCAATGGTGAATTATTCATAATTTATTGAGAAAGTCGAATTTTTGGGTAAAAATTAAATACTGTTTAAATATATAATGTATATTTGACATCATAATGACCCAATAGTGATGTAATAAAATACTAAAATCATTATGTTCCAAAAATATATGTTTTAGCATTGAAATAATGTGATTTTAAATTTTATTGATTTATTTTACAAAGCTTTAGTGGACCCTCCATGACTTCTAAAACATTTTGTCTTTTTAAAATTGTTTTCCTTGAGAGTGTGACTCACATCCAAATAAGAAACCCTATTATTTTAAGAATTTACGCCATTTTCCACATAAAATATTTTTTTTTTCAATCCCCTTTTGAAAAAACCATGGAAAAAAACCATTGGCTAGTTTGTGGTTTTGATTAGTTTAATGTGTGGTGTCCCAAACCTAAATAATAAAGAGTTTCGTCTCCTTTTTTATATAAACCCACCCAAGCTCCCACTTACTCTTCACATGAATCCTTTGGAGTTAGTTCAAAATCTTCCCTCCTCTCTCTATAATACTTATAAGGCACCACAATCTCCCAAGAATCCTCTCTCAAGTCACTCCCAATCCTTTGGAAGTACACATCCAAATAATGGATTTCTTCTTTTCTCATTTTTGTCCAATTTTCTTTAAGTTGTTTTGACCCTTTATTTTCAACTAAAAATGTTGGGGTATGATTTCACACCTTAACCATACTTATCTATTTATGTTTGGATGATGGGAGACCCCTTTATCTCTTATTAATGCCTCCCATGTACACCTGTTACCATGCTGAAATTCTGTGAGGGGTTTCTCTCTCCTCACTTACATCCAAGTAATTATTTTGTATTATGCATGTAATTTACATTACGTTTGTTGGGAAATGTATATATATGACCCCATTACATTTAATTTCATGTATATATTATGCGAAAGCCCTTTATCTCTCATCAACTATTTTTATGAGTTCTTATTTCACGCCGTTATGATGCCAAAGTTCAACTACAATTTTCTAAGCCAAAGCCATTGTGTAGTGAATACCATGCCCATTTATCTGTCAAGAGTATTCAACTTCATGAAAATTTAATTACTGATTATAAATCTTATTGTATTTATTCCAAATTCCTTTATTATGGAATAAATTATTATGATTTATTCCATGTTTTATGATCCATGTGGAACAATTATGCATGAAATAAAATGTTTAAGAGGGGTGCACCCTAATAGCGCTCCAATGCATTGGGTAAAGTATTGTATCATGATACATCTTGTGCAATGAGTTTTGACTCATTCTAATTCAAGTTCAGTGAGGTTTTACTCATGATTGATGTGCAATGATGGTTTACTCATGCTCCATGTGTAATGATCATTGGCTCATGGTAATTCCATGTTATGTGTTGTTGCCACATTTCCATGTTATGATTATCATGCTTTATCATGTATTTATGTTCATGTTTCACTTATACTCCATTGATATGCCTATTTTATAACATGTAATTTATTCCTCATGTTATTCCATGTTTATTCCCTTACCAGTCTTTATAGCCCACCCTTTTCTTATGCATGTCCTGATGTTATCCCATGCAATGCTATGTATGAGGGAATGTAGTGGTCATGTAAAGGATGTTTTCTATGAAGTTGTTCTGTTTAATGTTTTAAGTTGTTATGTAATGTTCCTAAGCCCCAATGACACTATACCCCTATATCTTCTATATTTTATTGAGTGAATATTTTATTTAATAAATCATGTTTAAGTGTGTAATAAAGAGTAGAGTTTTTATAGTTGGTATCAGAGGATTGGTTAAGTTATTTTTCAGATTAGGATTAGAAAACCCTAGTGAAGCCTTAAAGAGTAGAATAATTGTGAAAAATATCCATACATTTTTTTGATTATTGATTATGTGATTTAGCAAGAAAATACATCCCTGTATGGATACGAGCAGGTAAAGGAAACTCTGGAACAAATGTACCTAGGAGTGAAAAATCGAACATGGAGTTTTGGGCTTCACCTGGGGTATCGTGGTAAACGAAAATAGGCCTTTCTACACTCTTGGTTATGACACTCTCGGGGGATATGCATTGGTAAATTCACAAGCTTAGCATGAACCATTATTAAGGGAACTAAAAAAAATTCCCCTAAGAATATATGTTAGAAAGTAAACCATGGATAACATAGACTAGAGCCTATAGATTCATAAGTTAAGGAAATAAATGCTATTTATAAGTCATCAGGTTTGTCCTTATATTACCCTTTATGTGTTACCCCTAATTTTCCTTTTATTCCAACCAATGGAAGATAATATGAGGACTTGGGATAAAAACCAATGTGAAGACCAATATGAAGACTGTTCTAATGAGATGTGCAATCTGAGTGGAGCGGGAATCATGAACATTGTCTTGATACTCTCTTAGTTAACTCAATCATTGAATAGAAACATTGGTTAAGATAAATGTTCAAACCCCCCTAAGAAAGAACACGTTGCTATTGAGAGCTTCATGAGAAAAAGACCTCCTAATTTTAATGGATCATTTGATCCCTCAATCGCCGAACAATGGATCAACTCCATTGAAAAGATCTTCTCCATTCTTCAATGTTCCGAACAAGAGAAGGTTCTTCTAGCTTCTTATCATATAGAGGGTGAAGCCGAAAAATGCTAGACATTGATAAAAAATATGATGCCTAAAGAGGATACTAAGGCATTCGAATGGAAGGATTTCTAGAAGATGTTTTTTGATAAATATTTTCCGCACACCATCCCGCATAAGATAGAAAAGTATTTCCTTGCCCTCAAGCAAATAGATGAAAAATTAATCCGAGTGTATGAGGAAAACATCACAAGGCTTGCACAATACACCTTCAGCTTTGTCATTACCCTGAATTCAAGGTTGATCGCTTATTTAGTGGGCTAAAACCTAGCCCAAAGAAATCCCTCGCGATCCATGACTTCGACAGCTATGAGGAAATTGTCTGATGTACCCTCAAGGTCGAAATGGAGATCGGATAATCTCAGGAGTATCATGAGGATAAGAAGCATAAGGTGGAGTTCAATTCTAGAAGTTCGATGGATAAATCCAATGGTTCTAAGAAGATCCCACACCCCACTTTCCAAAGGTGCAGAAAGAAGAACCCCAAAAATTGCTTGAAGGGGGCAAGGAAATGCTTTAGGTGTGGAAGAGAAGGACACACAGCTGTTAACTTCTGAGAAGAAAAAACCACAACTGCGAAAGAGGAGAGAAATTATCCATTCAAATATCAATGTATTTTTCATTACTTCAACTGAAAATAACTAGAGCATATTAAAAATTAATGCCCTAATACAAGGGTTTTAGGAGGCAACCAACAACCTCTAAGGAAACAAGGGTGATCTTTTTCCATCACTATTGCTAAAGTGAACCCTAAAAACGAAGTGGTGACTTGTACACTAGTTATTCATTCAAGAATAGAGAATATAATTTTTGATTCAGGTTCTATACATTCTTTTGTATCCCTAATGTTTAGTAGAACAATACCAACACCATTTAAAATCATAGAATTAATGATGTCGGTGAGTACAAAAAATGGGGAAATCATTGCATTCAATGAATACAACTCCTCCCCTATCTTAATAGGTGGATTTAACTTCCCAGAAAACATCATCATAATCCATCTGGTATAATTTGATGCAATTTTTGGCATGGATTGACTTTCCTTATATAAAGCCAACATAAATTTCTGTAAGAGGGAAATCACTTTCCATGTGGAGAAGTGACCCCCGATTCTATACAAGTGCAAGGTGGAAGATGAATCTTTTTTAGCTCCATCATATCAAGTGTGAATATTACTACTACATGAGCACATGTATCTGGCTTTGATGAATGAGTCTAAGGAGGAAAACATCCTTGATGACATGCCTACTTTGAGGGAATTTGATGAAGTTTTTCTCGAGGAATTGTCTGGTCATCCTCCTAGAAGAGATGTTGATTTCCCAATTAATCTTATACCTGGGTTGTTTCTAATATCCTAGAATCCATATAGAATGGCTATTATGAAGCATGAGGAGATGAAGAAACAAATATAGAAGAATCTAGATAAATGGGTTATACACCAAAGTGCTTCACCATAGGGTTCCCTAGTCCTCTTCGTCAAGAATAAGGATGGGTCAATACGCCTTTGCATCAATTATTATGAGCTTGAAAAAATCATGATAAAGAAAAATTATCCCCTCCCACGAATTGATGACTTGTTCGATCAACTACGTGGAGCACAATAATACTCTAAGGTAGATTTTTGGTTAGGATAATATCAAGTAAGGTTGAAGAAGAAAGATATCCCCAAGACTGCTTTTCGTACAAGATACAGGCACTATGAATTCATAATAATGCCTTTCAGACTCACTAATGCTCTAGAAATCTTCATGGAATTGATGAATAGTGTCTTTATAGATTACCTCGACAAATTTGTGGTAGTCTTTATTGATGATATTATAATATACTCTATAAACAAGGAGGATCATGAGGAGAATTTAAGATCTATACTAGAGACCTTGAGAAAGGAGAAGCTCTATGCAATGTACATCAAGTGTGAGTTCTGGTTGAAGGAGGTCTCATTATTGGGCCATATCATCACAAGAAATGGGATATCTGTGGATCCCTCTAAGAAAACTGCAATAGAGGGATGGACGAGGCCAACATCGGTAACGGATATCCGTAGCTTCTTGGGGTTAGATGGATATTATCGATGATTTGTGGGAAATATCTCACGATTGTCCAACCCTTTTACCAAGATAACTCAGAAGAGAGTAAAGTTTTCTTGGAGTGATGAATGCGAAAAAAGATTCAAGGAATTTAAAAGGAGGATTATCACTACGCCAGTTCTCACATTACCCACAAGTGGAGAACTTTTTTTGGTATTCAGTGATGCTTCGAAGAATGGAATGGGTGGTGTGTTGATGAAAAATGACAAATTCATTGCCTATGATTCAAGGAAATATAAATTTCATGAGAAGAATTGACCAACACATGATTTGGAGTTAGGTGCAGTGATCTTTGCTTTAAAAATTTGGTGGAATTATCTCTTTGGGGAGAAGTGTGAAACATATACGGACCACAAAAGCCTCAAGAATATATCACATAGAAAGTGTTGAACATGCGCCAATGAAGATGGTTAGATCTGATCAAAGACTATGACTGCTATATCCATTACTGCCCTGGGAAAGCGAATAAGGTCGAAGATGCTCTAAGGGGAAAGGACCCAACAATTCTATCATTTATGAGAATAAAAAAGGATCCAATCTTTTTAGATTAAATGAATATGGACATGGGAATCATAAATAAGGGAACATCATCAATCCATTCAAAAATGATTGTTGAACCATCTCTTTTGGAAAGGTTAAAGTATTATCAAAAGGATGATGTGGAAATTCATAAGAATGTGTACGCGATCATAAAAGGGAAATCCCCGGAGTTCAATGTTAATGAAGAAAGAATTGTGAGATTTTTGGAAAAGACTACATGTTTCATCAAGTCCATAGCTGAAGAAGGAAATTTTGGATGATGCACATAGTTCGAATTTCTTTATTCACCGAAGAAACAAAATGATGTATTGAGATATTTGAGAGCATTATTGGTGGGATAATAAGAAAAAGGAGGCAGTTGAGTATACATCAAAGTGTCTGGAGTATCAGTTAGTGAAGACAGAGAGGAAGAAGTCTAACTGGATGATGTAACCATTGCCCATACCAATACAGAAATGGGAGAACATCACCATTGACTTTGTCACTGGAATTCCAAAGACATCCAAAGGCAACAATGCAATCTGTGTTGTTCTGTATCATCTTAAAAAGTCTACACACTTCATTGAAATTTTGGAGGATTTCTCATTGGATAAAATGACACAGATATATATCAGGGAAGTGGTAAGGTTTCATGGAGTACCACTCACTATTATATCTGATTGAGATCCAAGATTCACCTATATGTTTTGGAATAGTCTTCAACATGATTTGGATACTGAACTGAACTTCAGTATGGCCTATCATCCTCAAATAGATGGCTAATCTGAGCAAACTATTTAGACACTGGAGGATATGTTAAGATCATGTTTATGGACTACATAGGAGGGCGGGTCCAACATCTTCCACTGGTTGAATTGTCCTACAATAACAGTTTCCACTCGAGCATCTAAATGGCACCATATAAAGCACTATATGGGAAGAGGTGAAAAACAATGCCATGTTGGGAAGACGTTTTTGAGAATAAGATATTAAGACCAGAAATGGTCTAAGAAATGGTGGAGAAGGTGAAAACCATTCAGCATCATATCAAGGTATCCTAGAGTCAATAGAAGAGTTATGTAGATAACCGTCAATGATACCTTGAGTTTAATGTTTGAGACATGGTATTTCTATGCATATATCTATAGAATAAGGTCATGAGGTTTGGAAAGGAAGTGAAGTTATGTCCTAGGTACATCAGCCCCTTCGAGATTCTTGATCATGTCGGGGCTGCAGCTTATCGACTAGCACTTCCACAAACCATGGACAATGTACATGATATCTTTCATGTATCCCTATTAAATAAGTGGATACCAAACCCTTCACATGTACTCTCTTTATAGGTAGTACAGTTAGAGGATGATCTTTCTTATGAGGACCAACTAGTGAAGATCTTAGATCGTAGAGAAAAAGTTCTACAAAATAAGACAATGCCCCTTGTCAAGGTGTTGTGGTGAAACCAAAGGTTTGAAGAAGTGATGTGGGAATTAGAGGAAGTGATGAAGTAAAGTTACCCAGATTTGTTTTATTGTGGTAAAAGGAAATTTTAAGGGAGACATTTCTTAAGGGGGGAAGATTATAACGATCCAAACATTCATTAATTAAAATTAAACTTGATCTAATTAAATATCTTATTATGGTTTTATAAAATGTGAACTTCATTGGTTTTATGTTTCTGGATTTTAAAATTCCATTAATAATTGTGACCGTTGCTAATATAGCTTCTGAACAATGATCACATGATTAGTATAAATATAGGGATTTAACAAATCCAATTTACTCAGAAAAAGGAAGTGATGACCGCATCCAGTAGACTTGCCCCATACGAAGCCCATTTTTCGGAGCTCAGAAAGGAGGTGGCGTCATTGGTCTTCACTCTTGAAAAATCCCAATCAGAGTTTGAACATGTTAAGATTTAGCGTAACTGACTATGGGATAAGTGGAAGTTAATAGAGATTACCACCCGAGCGATGTTATCTGAGCCACCCCAAGAGTCGATTACCAGCACACACCTTACCCTTTTGTCTTTTGAGGATGTTATAAGGGGTTATGTAACAAGCCCATAACACTATTACAATGTATATTATTATTTGTATAAATAATGTGCATTCATTTTATTATTGTTACTTTGTAAATATTTTTTAAAGCACAAATAGTATTTTTTTAGTTAATACTCAACTACGAAATATTTTTTGAAAAATTATTGGATTTTTGAATTAAATAATATGTTAATAAAATATTATTAATAAATTTCTTTTTATTAAATATAAATGATCGCACAAATTTTTATGAATACAATTGTAATTTTTATTAAGGTTTGAAAGCTGTTTTGGACAAAACCCATGAATTTTAGATAAATGTAGATTATTATTTTAAAAGTAAAACTTCACATATTTAGGAAATTATTTAGATAGAATGAAGATTAATTTTGGAATTATGATGTCGAAATTATCAAATGGTGAACTTTTCATAATTTTCTGAGACAGTTAAATTTTTGGGTAAAAATTAAACACTGTTTAAATATATAATGGGTTTTATGACATCATAATGACCCAATAGTGATGTAATAAAATAATATAAACATTATGTTTGGAAAATATATGTTTTACCATTAAAATAATCCAATTTTATATTTGTTTGATTTATTTTACATAGCTTAAGTGGACCCTCTAAGACTTATAAAACATTTTGTCTTTTTAAATTGTTTTCCCTGAGAGCGTGACTCACCTCCACAAAAGAAAACCTATTATTTTTAGAATTTTGGACATTGGAATCATAAAATATTTCATTCCAATTCCTATTTTCAAAAAACCATGGGCAAAAACCGTGGTCTAGTTTATGGTTTTGGTTAGTTTAATGTGTGGTGTCCCAAACCTAAATAATAAAAAAATTCCCTCTCCATTCCTATATAATCCCAATCAATATCCCACTTAATCTTCACTCAAATCATTTTACAGTTCATCCAAAATATTCCCTCATCTCTCTAGAATCCTCCAAAAGTGCTCCAATCTCCCATGAAGCCACTCTCAAGCCTCTCCCAAGCCTTTGGAAGCACACATCCATGTAAAGGATTTCTTCCTTTCTCATTTTTGTCCAATTTTCTTCTAGTTGTTATGACCTTTTATTTTCAATTAAAATTGTTGGAGTATAATTTTAAACCTCCCCCATACTGAACTCTTTATGTTTGGATGATGGGGGACCCATTTCACTCTCATTAATTCCTCCCACGTACACCTATTACCATGCCGAAATTCAGTGAGGCATTTCTTTCTTCTAATTTACATCCATGTAATTATTTTGTATTATACATAAAATTTTATTACATTTGTTGGGACATGTATCTATATGACCCCATTACTATCCATTTCATTTAAATATGATGAGACACCTCATTCTCTCTCATAAACCATTTTTATGAGTTCTTATTTCACGTCATTATGCTGCCGAAGTTGCCCTTCGATTTTCCTAGCCAATGTCATTGTGTAGTGAATACCATGCCCATTTCTCTATCAAAGGTATTCAAATTTATTCAAATTTACTTATTGATTATAAATATTTATGTATTTATTCCAAATCCCTTTATAGTGGAATAAATGATGATGATTTATTGCATGTTGTATTATCCATGTGGCACACTTATGCATGAAATGAAATGTTTATAAAGGGTGCACCCTAATAGCACTCCAATGCTTTGGGTAAAGTATTGTATCATGATATGTCATGTGCAATGAGTGTTTACTCATGCTAAATAAAATTAAATGAGGTTTTACTTGTGCTTCATTTGGAATGAGGATTTACTCATACTCCATGTGTAATGAGCCTTGGCTCATTCTAATTCCATGTTAAGTGTTGTTGCCACATTTCCATGTTAGGATTATCATAATTTATCATGACTTTATGCTGATGTTTCTCTTGTTCTATATTGATATGCATATTTTCTAACCATATTTCTTCCCTTACCAGGCTTTATAACTTACCCTTTTATTATGCATGTCCTCAGGTTATCCCGTGCAATGCTAAGTACGAGGGGATGTCGTGGTCATGTAAAGGATGTTTTCAATAAAGATGTTGTGTTTCATGTTTTAAGTTGTTATGTAATGTTTCTAAGCTTCAAATACACTTGACCTCTCAACATTCCATGTTGTATCAAGTGAAGAGTTTGTATAGTAAATCATGTTTAAGTGTGTAATATAGAGAAGGGTTGTTATAGTAACTCCCCGCAATCTACCTATGAAGTCCCAACCATCCTATCTTTAGTCTACCTAATGTAAAAAAGACAGGGAATCTTAAGGAAAGACTAGATTTGATACCAAACTATGATGAATCCGACTTTGATACCCTTTCAAACTGGTACCTGACCGTAATTCCGACATAACTGAAGGGCGTTTTAGATCCCCATGGGATTATGTTTAACACTCAGGAAAACATAAACAAATAGAGGGAATAATTTTACCAATCTTGAAGTATAAAACATGACATATATACACATGTATAGAAATATATAGTGAAATAAAACATGACTATATATATATATATCATTATAAAAAAAGAAAAACATAAGCAATGTAATTGGAAAGTTTGCAAAAACATATCCAAGAAACTAGTCCAACTGTAAAGGATGACAAAAAAACAAAAAATTCAATAGTCTTTATATGATAGCTTGGGAAAACCCTCACCATCTCACTATCCATCTACTCAAGAACATCTGATAGAAAACCTCACCCCGTCATTATGGTGAATTGACTTTCCTTGCATCGAAATACATAACAATGTCTATACACTATCGAAGGGGTATATAGGGTGTGAGATAACAGGCTAAGTAAGGTCCCACCGAGGTTTTCAGTATCAATTATCTAAAAACATCAATATATTCACAAATTTAAATAAAACAAGTCATGATATAGATATTATCCAATTTTATCTCAAAATCACTGTAAAACATTTAGTTACCCACTTTTTATACATTTTCAAATAAATAAGGTAAATCATTTTCAAAGGATTTCATATTAATATATTAAAAAAATATATAAAACCAAACCAAATCATATATGACGTATCATATCAAATTCAAGATAGTACAATCAATACAACAAGAAACAAAATAGTCCAAATCAACCAAAAGAACAGTTAACATAATACCAAGGATCACAATAAGTTAAGATATCGTGGAAACCTGTATCTAACATAGAAAATTTTGTATTCATCGTACCTCTAGACTTATGCATCTAGTCTAGATAGTAGAGGAACACCCCATAAAGTAAACCCACAAATAGGAAAAATAAGTCCCTAGAATAATATGAACAAGGAGTATTGGAAATCCCCATAAGAAAAATTTTAACAATAGATGATATTTATTAATATACCTTACACTTAAGTACCAATGACTTCCTATTTTCTCTATTTTCCATAATATTTCATCAAATCATTTCATCATACCATTCTTTGAAAAACTTTTCATAAAACCATTTCATAAGGATTTGAAAAACCCTTTCTATTTACCAAAACTAGGGGAAAACCATCTCTTATAAAAACCCAGTTCCACACACACAAGGTAATTCATTATTATCATTCCATTTCATTTAATAAAATAATTTATCAAAATAGGATCAATACAATTCACCAACACAAGATAGATAGGAAACCACCTTCCTCAAAATTTATGTCGCACATGACTGCAATGGGATCCACCAATAAGGAAGAACAAAATAATTAAAATGGAGGCCCTAAAATCAATCTACACTTCTTATGATTTATTAAATTTAACAAAAGGATTGGTAGAGAAGTGGAAATAACCCATACCTCAAGAACGCACACCCGACACACCACAACCAATAAGGAACCATCCCTTAAAACAAGATCACACAAAAAATATAAAATAGAATAAAAGGAAACATCACCACTAACCAAGAAAACCAATAGTGTAATGCAATGGTTCTACCATGATCCATGGAAATTAAGAAGAATAAAGGATTCATTACCGAGAGAGATTCACCACAACTTATATGATGATCCAATGCAGAATGAATCAATTCAGAATGAATGAAGGTTCCTAAAATCACGGAATAAGAGCCCTAGATTGAGAGAAATGATGGATTTGGAAGAATGAAATAATATTCATCCGATAAAGTTTCCTAAAATCCTTGTTCATGAAATTTACACTTGTGATAATCCCTTTACATTCTGTATAATCCTTGTGGTCTAGATATGCTGAAAAACTCGTTGAAATTTTATTAAAAACCAATATTTTCACATTATATGACATTTGAATTGTACACTATGTGTACTCCCTATATCTTGTGTACCCAGTTCATGACATGTTTTATATAGTATATGCAAGTCGTTTAATTCCATTACAGAGAGTGTATTTATCTCGTAGACTGCAAAAAGTCCAGATCCATACATGAAAACCCATACAAACTTGGGGGTCCTACGAACTCAAAGAGAGACTAGCATGGCTATTGGACACTTATACCCATACTACATTATTTAAAACAAACATAAATTCCATATCTTTAGGTCATTTTACTCAAAAGATGTCCTCCATCCTTGAGATTCCCTAGACACACCCAATTAAAGAGGAAAATAAGAAAAGTGAAGAGTAATACCTAAAAGTGGGTAATATGATGTTACAATTTCAATAGATAATTTTAGATTGAATTGGGTAACAGTTTTCTTCTTTTATAGATGAAAAATCAGAGAATTTCCTTGGAAACTAAAGTTCGGTGAAGGGTAGTGATGGAATCCTAAGGTAGTTAAGTGATTTAGGGGAATAAATGTTTGTGACACATGTGTGATTAAATTTCATTCCAAAAAAGGTTCTTATACAATTTATAAGTGTTAATATGGTTTTATAAAATTTGATATATGCTAGACTACCCCATTTTTACCCTTTAACATCAATTAAATTTTTACTTTGGTAATTATCTTTTTACTAAAAATTTAAGATAATCATACTTATAAAAATTTAATTTCATGATTTTAAATTTTCACTCCATTTAATATAATTCAATTTTTAACTTTTATAAAATTATCTTTTAAATTAAAAGATAAGATACATAGAAAAACAATTTTCTTAGAAAAGTGACATTTTAAATATTAACTGTTCTTATTATTTTTTCCTATAAATTATTAATTAAATTATTTTTAATATATTACTCAAATAAGTAATATATTTTTTTAAAGTCATAATTTAACCATAATATATATAGTTTTATTAAAATAATGTTCATAGCACATGAGAAGATAATTCTCATTCAAATACATTTTTAAGTATAAAATGATTTTATTAATTATTTATCTATGTAAATTTAATACATTTGTATTAAAAAATTTATTTTTCAAGAAATGTATATTTACATAATGTATAAAAATACACATGACATATATATTTATATATAATTTTTTATATTCATAAATACATGTTAATATCATCCTAGATTATACTTACAAAACCCCTCAAGATCCTTACATAAGACCTAAGGATAAGATAAAACATATTGATAATCATGGGAAATAATTCAGATAGTATGGATCTTATAGTGATTTCCATAAGATTGAAATTATAACATGAATTATTTTTCTCAATTCATGCATGTTGGAGTTCAGCTTGGGCTTGGTATAGGGAAAGCCTTAATCAAGCTACCACCCTTATATGGTTGTAAAAAAGAGCCTCATAAGTATTAATTCTACCACTTGATGTCGTTTATTATGTTTATTTTTTTGATTTATTTATATAGTTATATTTTATCCTTTCTAATTCAAATATTATGTTACATATGTCATTTTTTATCATTTAGTTCATTTCCATTTAGTATTTAATGTAAAACAAGATATCATATTTATAATTTCTTAAAATTTAAAGGATTAAAATTTCACATTCATCTTTTATATTATTAGTGAAGTTGAAGGAACATTACCATTTACATTATCAATATTCTCAGTAAAAAGGAAACAACGATTCTAAACCTAGAAAAAGGTATATAATTATTTAACATTATAGAGTGGTGACATGTTTAAAGTCATTTTACAAATATGTGAACCAAGATTATCATTATGGGAATGAAATAGTATGTTTTATATAAATAATAAACAACATACTTAAAATCGTATCCATTCTCAACACAACTACTCAAAATATAATAAAAGTATGGAAAAATTAGTATATTAGTCTATAAAAAATGTATAATAATAAAGGGAAAAAATTCCAGTGTCTGTCCTGTGGAACATTATAAGTATAACTTACCTAAATTTCAAGGCACACTAAGAAGATTCCAATTAAATAATAGTAATTATAGTAGATTAATTTTTATTAAGAGTTTATGAACTAAATGTTGTTCTCTTCTAATACATTCACGTGGTTGTTCTTAGGATAAGCCAAGCAAGGCATAGCCTATAACTTGGAGAATAGGCTGGTAATGAATTATTTGATATAATTATATTGGTTCAATGTACCATTTCAATAACTCAACCCTTACTAATGATGTAAATATCAACACATGACCTAAAAAAATTTATTTAAGTAATTAAGTTTCAAAATAGAATAGGTTTATGCCCTATAATAAATATTTTCGGTAAGAACATAAAATATAATGCATGAAAAATTGGAGAAAACTGATTTATAAACCATTTAAAAAGATTACGTTTGTGAAATATGGTATTAATTAAACATTAAATTACTTTTTAAAAACTTTGTTAGTTATTAAGTTTCATGGTTAGATAATTATAATTCCATTGTACTTTCTATGTTGGACCATATAGTCTTTCTTAGAAATCTAAATAGACACTTCACTACAAAAGCACTCTCTTAAAAATAGGATAAGTGTGGTTCTTTGGTTTATAGCACATTTGGGTTTGGATAGAAGAGTTTTCAATATCATAGATCTTAATCGAGTCACAAATATATTTAATTTAGTTTTAAATCCTAAAACTAAGGTGGAAAATGAAATTTAAGATTGATAACTTACCAATTATCCACAAATTGGGATTAATTTATTAATAACTTAATGGTCTTTATTTTATCCCATTATAATATTATGGGAAAGGTAAAATACATTATGATAAGAGGTCTTAGTGACATGGCCTATTTATAGGTTACCCCTCACCCATCTAATGTTCAATTCAATTAAAAAACATAATACATGTGAGGGATATCAAAGTGTAGTTCATTTAATAAAAATTTAAAACATAATCAAAAAGGGGATTTTTTTCACTATTAACTTCCAATAAATACACCTTGAATCTTTTTACCTCTTTTATCAAATTATATTTGAAAATTATCCATTCATTAATTTTTAGCATTAATATGACCCATTTTTAATTTAGGATAACCAAAGTCGGGCATACTATTGATATAGCCTATGAATCCCTCAGAAATCCTTGATTTCATGCCATTTCATTGGGTGAGATTTATAGATCCAACTATTTTCAGTAATCCCTAAAACAATTAAACCAAAATTATATGACTATAATAATCAAATCACATAATCAAAAAAAAGGAAGATCAAATGAATTCCATTGAAAACTAATTTTACCTGCTCCATAAATTCCCCCCAAAAGATGATAGCCCTAAAACCTAAATAATTCTAAAGAAACCATCACAAAAATCTTAATAAAACCCAATGAAACCAAATATAAACCAGACCATAAATTCATTAACCAAAATTATGATGAATTTATAAAAAAACTATATATTCATTCTGGATGAAATAAAATAAGAGGTCCCAAGGTTTTATGTTAATTACACTATAATCAGGTAGAATTCACTCTAGAATCCCTAGACAAGACTAGGGAAATAAAAATAAGAGGGAAAGAAAGGGAATATGAGAGGATAATAGAAGCTTACCTTGTATATAGGTATAAAAAACATTCTCTTTATTTCATATTTAAACATGTTTTATTACATAAATTTCACTTAATACAACTCAAAAGATCAAGAGGTCTAGTTTATTTTGGGGATTAGGAACATTAAATAACAACATAAAACATAAAATAAAATATCTTTATTTAAAACTTCATTTGCATGAGCACAACATTCCTTCGTACTTAAAACTTCATGGGATAACCTAAGGACATACATAAGAAAAGGGTGAGATATAAACCCCAGTAAATGAATAAACAAGGAATAGCATGAGGAATAAAATACATGTTTGTCAATAGGCATATCAATGGTTCATGAAAGAAACATGTACATAAAGGCATGATATAGCATGATAATAAAAACATGGAAATGTGGAAACACCATAAAACCTGATATTAGAATGAGTAAAGGCTCATTGCACATGGATTCGCATGATTAAACCCTTATTTCATGTTAATTACCATGAGTAAACCCTCATTTCACATTACATATCATGATACTAAACATTACCCAATGTACTGGAGAACTATTAGGGCTCACCCTTCACAATATTTTAATGTTCATGCTTAAGTGTGCCACATAAATCATTCATTAAACACCACAATCTATCCCACAAATAAGGAATCTAGAATACAAAAATTTAAGTCCCTAATTAATATGTAAATTATAATAAGGTTAACATCCTTGATAAATAAATGGGAATGGTGTTCAATATGTGGTGATTTTGTCATGGAAATCATAGTACAATTTCGATTGCCTAACAACGTCAAATAGAAATTTATAAAATGGGTTTATGAGGAAAAAGTGGTATCTAATCATTTATCCATTAAATGATAAGTAAGGGTGATAGGTAAAAATGTATCCCGAATTAATAAATTGGAAAATTAAAGTGTATATCATAAATGAGGTGCTTGATAAAAAGAGGAGAGAGATAAATCCCTTATAGAATTTTGGCATAGTAAAGACTTAGGTAATGGTCCCAATGGGAGAGGATAAATGATCCATAATTCAAATAACGTAAAATTTATAGTATGGAATTTGTTATAAAATGAAGAAAATATAAACAATTGAAACTAGAAAGACTAATATCAAATACGATTATTGAATTGAAAAGAGGAGTGGAATGCGAGGATCCCTTACAAAATTTCAGCATGGTAACATGTGTATATAAAAGATCATTGATGGATTAATGAGAGTAAATAGAAGATATAATTATTTATATATCAAATGGATAGTAATGGGAGTATGTATGAAAATATCCCAATATATAAAAATTGAAATTAAAAGGCATACCATAAAAAGAGTTCTTTATAAAAGAGGAGAGTTGAAGATATCTTACTTAGATGTGTGACTCCAATGGATTAGGATAGGATTCTTGGGATCTTAAGGAAACATTGGGAGGAATATAGAGAGTATATAGGATAGTGTGTGTGAGCTTAAAAGAGTTTTATTTAAGATTAATGAGAGCTTGGGTGGGCTTATATTGGATAGGATTCGGATTTCTTTATTTCTTTTTGTTTTGGACACTATATAATAAAACATTCAACACCAAAAACCATAAAATGGGTTTTTACCACGGTTTATGGAAAAGGGGAGTGGTACACATTATTTTATGAGGATAAGGTCCTAAAATATGAAATTATTTCCCTTTCTTATGTGACTGAATTTAAAATCTTAAAATATATTTTATTTCTTGGAGGATTCATAATGGATTTTAAAAATAAATAAAATAAACTTAAAGCCATATTATTTTAAAGAGAAAAAATTTATTTGGATAAATATACCTTTTATAGTATTTGTTGTATCATTATTGGGACATTAAGATGTCATAAAAACATTATATATTTATGTGATATTTAATTTTTACACAAAAATTGGATTGTTTTAGAAAATTATGAAAATTTAACCTTTGGATAATTTTGAGATCCTGATTCCAAAAAAAATATTAATTTTATCAAAATAAATTTCTAAATGTGTGAATTTTCTTTTTTAAAATAAAACTCAATGGTTTTGACAAAAATAGTTTTTTCAAATCATAATAAAAATTATATTTTACTTCATAAAAATTATATGATCATTTGTATTTCATAAAATTAATTTAATAATAATATTTTAATAAAATGTTAATTATTTAAAAAATTAATTAATTCATCAAAAGAGACTGCATAATTGAATTTTAACATTAACAAAAAAATATTTATAAAGTAACAATAATAGGAAAAATATATCAGTTATTCTGTACAAAAATAATATAAATATTACTAATGATAGGGTCTTAATATGTATCCCTTTATTACACCTGCATATTCCCTAAAAGTAAGGTGTGTGATGATGGGTCTTTTATGGGGTCCTTCAGTGAACATGGTTTGGGTCTTGATCTCGATGAGCTTGAACTTCTCTCATAAACGGTTTTACTCATGATTAAGTTATTGGATATTGGCTTGGGCTTGGTCTAGGGACAATACAAAAAATGCTATCTCATTTTTAAGATCTGATAAATGGGCTTCATAGGGTACAATCCTACTGGTAGAGGCAATAACATCCTTTTTCTATGCCAAAAGAATTTTTTAAAACCATATATTTATACTAGTCATGTGATAACTATTCATCCGCTATATTATTAATGGCATTGATACATAATAGTAATTTAAATCCAATTATATATAATAAAAAAACATGTGCATGTGTATTCTAAATCTCTAAGACATTTAATTAATTCCAAATAAAGAGAATTTTATTCATTAATGTTCAGGTCATTACAACCTTCCCCCCTTAAGAAATTTCTCCCTTAAAATATCCTTTTCCCATACTAAAATAGTTGAGGGTAACTTTACTTTACCACCTCCTATTTTTCCCATGTTGATTCTTCAAACCTGTGGTTTCTCCACAACACTTTGATGAGAGTCATTGTCTTATTTCCTAGAACTTTTTCTCCATGACATACGATTTTCACTAAATAATCCTAAAAGGAAAGGTAATTATCCAATGTTACCACCTCTTGATTAAGTATATGTGAGGGGTATAGTATGTACATCATTAATAGGGGTACATGGAATACATCATGTTGTTGAGATAGGATTGGGGGGATTTATATTCAATCAGATACTGTTCTGATGCGATCAAGGATATCAGAAGAACATATGCACCTTGGACTAAGATTTCCCTTCTTCCAAAATCTCATCAATCACTTCCATGGAGATATGAATAGAAATTCCATGTCTCCAACATCAAAATCTAGGCTACATCGATGATTGTCATCATTGATATTTTTTCAAATCTGAGAATCTTTGATGTACTACTGGATGGTCTTATCCTTCTCCATCATTTCTTTAACCATATCAGGATCTAAAAGTTTTTGTTTCCCAAAATCATCCAAACATGCCAGTTTGTTGCACCTCTTCCCATAAAGGGCTTCATAGGGTTTCATTTAGATTCTTGAGTGGAAGATGTTGTTGTAAGAGAACCCTAGCAATGGATGATGTTACTCTCATCCACGTTTGAAGTACATTATGAAATATCTCAACATGTACTCATGTTTTTGGATAGTTTTCTCAAGTTTGACATCATTTTGGGGGTGATAACCTATACTAAAGTTCATATCTATGTTTAGAAAATGATGGATACTTTTCCAATACTCATAGGTGAATCTGGGATCTTGATTGGACATAATATATAGTGGTACTCCATGAAGCCTTACCACTTCTGTAATGTATATTCGTTCTAGTTGATCTAGTGATAAATCCTCTCGAATTGCACTAAATTGTGCAATATTTGTAAGATAATCCAAAATAACCTAGATAACATTGTTTCATTTGGATGTCTTGGGAAGTCTAGTGACAAAGTCCACGATGATGTTTTCCCATTTCTATGATTCTATGGGTAATGGTTGAATCATACCCTTATACTTCTTCCTCTTAGCCTTCACTTGTAGACATACATGAAAATTTGATGTATATTCAACAATATCCTTCATTATGTTATACCACCAATATTTCCCTGAAAGATATCAATACATATTTTCGTTTCATAGGTTAATGGAGAATGTCAAACTATGTTCATCATCCAAAATTTATTTATTTAACTCATGATTTGATGTAACACATATTCCTAAACCAAATCTCACAATTCCTTTTTCATTAACATTGAACTCCAAGTATTTCCCTTTTATAATAGTTTCCACTTTCTTATAAATTACCATATCATATTTTTTAGCATCCTTGAAACTTTCTAAAAGAGACGGCTGAGAAATCATTTGTGAAATGATTGATGATGTTTCTTTCTTTATGATTCTCATGTTCATACTTTTAAAATCAATAAAGATTGGATCCTTTTCAATTCCGATAAAAGATAGAATCATTGGGTCCTTTATACTAAGATTATTATCCTCCTTGTTCGCTTACCTTGGATGGTAGTGGATTGAGCAGTCGTAATCCTTGATGAGATCTAACCATCGTCATTGGGACATATTTATCTATTTCCATGTGAATATATATTTATGTCTTTCATGATTCGTATATATTTCAAACTTCTCCTGAAAGAGATAATTCCGCCATATTTTTAACATAAAAATAATAGTTGATAACTCCAGATCATGTGTGTGATAGTTTTTCTCATGAAAATTAAATATCTTTGAGGTGTATTAAATGAATTTTCCATTTTTCATCAACACTCATACCAATAATTTATTTTATGCGTCACTGAAAATTATAATAAGCTCTCCACTCGTGGGTAGTGTGAGAATAGGGGTAGTGATAAGCGTCTTTTTCAACTCCCAGAATCTTTCTTCACATTCATCATTCTAAGAAAACTTTACACACTTCCAAGTTAGATTGGTAAGAGGGTTTTAAAATAACTATAAATTTCTCACAAATTGGTGATAATATCCAGCTAACCGAAGGAATCTATAGACAACCATCATATATGTTGGCCTCAGTCATCCCTTAATTATGTTTTACATGGAAGGATCCACAGATATCCCATTTCACGTGATTATATTCCCCAAGAATGATACTTCTTTCAACCATAACTAACACTTACTATACTTTTCATATAGCTTCTCCTTTCATAAGGTCTTTAGCATAGTTCTTAGATCCACCTCATGGTCCTCCTTGGTTTTAGAGTATATTAGAATATCATCCATATAGAATACAAAATTCATTACAAGGTAACCACCAAATACTCGATTCATCAAGTCTATGAAGATTTATGGAACATTAGTAAGACTGAATGGAATCACTATGAAATCCTAAGGCCTATACCTTGTACAAAAATCAGTCTTGGGGATATCCTTCTTCTTCATCCTTACTTGGTAAAATCCAAAACAAAGATCCACCTTCGATAAGTATTATACTCCATGTATCTGATTGAAAAAGTAATAAATTTATGAAAAAAGTTACCTGCTCTTTATCATGATATTTTTGATCTCACGATAATTAATGAAAAGTTGAATTAACCCATCGTTTTTTTGATGTAGAGGACTGGTGCACCCCATGGTGAAGCACTTGGGTGTATAAACCCTTTATCTAGATTCTCCTATAGTTGTTTCTTTATCTCCTCTTGTTCTAAAATAGCCCTCCTATATGAAGTATTATATATTGGAAACTCCCCAGGTATAAGATCGATCAAAAAATCAACCTCCCTACATGGTGGAAGACTAAGAAATTTCTCGAGAAACACATCATGGAATTCTCTCACAATTAGAATGGCTTCGAGGGTGGTTCTTTCCTTAGACCCAATCATCTGAGAAAGATATGGATTATCATAGGGAAGTAATATCCATGCTTGATATGATGGTTATAAAGAAGATTCATCCTTCTCCTTGAACTTGTACAGAATCCAAGGTCAATTCTTCATATGGAGAGTGATTTCCCTCTTATAGAGATTTATTCTTCATCTATATAGGGAAATTAAATCTATTCCCATAATTTCATCAAATTCCACCAAGGGAAGTATGACAAGGTTCTAAGGGAATTTCAATCCAAAAATTGAGACATGGGAGGAGTTATGTACCTAGGATGAAATAATTTCTCCATTTTCTATCTTCCCTAACATATATACTTCCATTCTTTGTGGAAGAGTCTGAATTGTTCTAATGATCTTTCTTGGTATAATAGAATACGTAGAACTATGGATGACAACCCTACCTTTGATTTTTTGATTCGGGTTCTACTCATTTAATTCATACCAAAATTATTAGGGAATATATATTTTTAAACTATTAAACACATGAAGGATAATTCAAAGATATTAAAAAAATAACTTATAAATTGCATGTATCTCCCTAACTTATGAGTTTCTAGGATTCAGTATATGTTATCGATGATCTACATCCTACAATATATTATTATGGGCATTTTTTTGTTCCCTTAAAAATGTTTTTAATGAGATTATGAATTTATGAAAGCATATACCCTAGTATTATCAAACCAGGTGTGCATTAAGGCCTGTTGTTGTGTACCAGGTTACCCCATGTCAAGCCCGGAACACCTTTTCGAAGTTGTTACTCCAGGGTACATCTGTTCCAGAACCATGTCCACTGGTATTATCTATAAATGGATGAAATATTCTTGATAAAACACTTAATATATACTTATCCAAAATTTAGGGATTTTATCTTACACTTATTCTTATCCCTAAGGGTTTTCACTAGGGTTTTCTAATCCTAATCCAAAAAATAACTAAACCTATCCTCTGATACCAACTATAATAATCCTTATATTTTTTTCATATTTAAACATGATTCATTAAGAAATTGATCTTAATAAAAAGTACAAGATCAATAGTTCTAGTTTATTTAGATATTAGGAACATTACATAACAATATGAAACATAAAATACATCATCTTTTTTGAAAACTTCTTTTACATGACCACAACATTCCTTCATACTTAACACTGCATAGGATAACCTGGGGAAATACATAATAAAATAGAAATCTATAAATCTCAGTAAGGGAATAAAAATGGAAGAAAATGAGGAAGAAAATACATGTTATTCAATAGGCATATCAATGGATCATGAAAGAAACATGAAGATAAATGCATGATATAGCATGATAATCATATCAAGGAAATGTGGCAACAATATACAACATGATATTATCACTAGTCAAGGATCATTGCACATGGATTAACATGAGTAAATTGAAATTTCACATGAATTAGCATGATTATACTTTCTTTGAACATGAATTATCATGAGTAAACCCTCATTGCACATGAGGTATCATGATACTAAACATTACCCAATGCATTGAATCACTACCAGGGCACACCCTTCATAATCATTTCATTTTCATGCCTAAGTGTTCCACAATGATCCTTCATTAAACACCATAATATATCTCAAGAAAAATTAATATGAAAAAAAACATGTAAGTATCCAATAAATAAGTACATGATCATGTGGTGAATATCCTTGAAAGAGAAATGGGTGTGGTGTCCACTACAAAATGATTTTGGCATGGAAATCATAGAGTAATTTTAGAAAAATAACAACATAAAATAGAAATTCACACAATGGGTTGATGAGAGTGAAAAGGTTAAAACATAATTTATTCATGAAATAAATAGTAGGAGGGATTTCTAAGAACTTATCCTAACTTAAGAAGTTGGAAAATTAAAGGGCATATCACAAATGAGGTGCTTGGTAAAAATAGGAGAGATAGAAATACCTTATGATGTTTTGGCATAGTAATAACTTAGGTAAGGGTACAAATGGGAGAGGATAAATGATCCATCGTTGAAATAGAATCAAATGGTAAGTATGGAATTTTTTATAAAAGTGTAAAAATATAACAAATTGAAATTAAAATTCTAATTTCTATCAATGTTCTTGAATTGAAAAGCGGAGAGGAAGGTGAGGATCCCTTTTGAAATTTCAGCATGGTAACATGTCTATATAAACAATAATGGATGGATTAATGAGAGTAAAAGTAATATATCATTATTTATATATCAAATTTATAGTAAGAGGAGTATTAATGAATATATACCAACATATGAAAATTGAAATTAAAAGAAATACCATAAAAGGAGTGCTTGATAAAAGAGAAGAGTTGAAGATCCCTTACTTAGATGTGTGACTCCAAAGGCTTAGGAGAGAATTATTTGGAGCTTGATGAAGACTTGGGAGGAATATAGGGATTATATTTAAGAGTGTGAATGAGATTAAAGGATTTTGAGTAAAGAGGAATGAGATCTTGAGTGGATTTATATAGGATAGGAGCATTATTTCATTATTATTTTGGTTTTGGACACTACATAATAAAATATTCAAATCCAGAAACCATCCCATGGTATTGATCATGTTTTATAGAAAAGGTGAGTTGTATAAATTACATATTTTAGCATAATTTATAAAAATATTAATTTATTTCCCTTTCTTATGTGGAGGTGAGTCAAATTCTTAAAGAAATGAATTTAAAATATTAAAATATATCATATGTCTTGGAGGATTCAAAATCGATTTTCAAAATAAATATAGTAAACATAAAACAAAATTATTTTAAATGTAAAAAATTTATTTTTTCTAATATAACTTTTATAGTATTTGTTACATCATTATTGGTCCATTACGATGTCATAAAACACACCATATATTTATTTAGTATTTAATTTTTGCCAAAAAATTGACTATTTCGAAAAATTATGAAACGTTAACCATTGGATAATTTTGCATTAATAATTCTGAAAATAATATTATTTTTATATTTATAATTTCTAAACATGTGAATTATCACTTTTAAAATAAAACTGACATTTATTGAAAATTGGGGGGTTTTGACAAAAATAGTTTTCAAACCTTAATAAAAATTACAAGTGACTTCATAAAAATTATGTGATTATTTTTGTTTAATAAAACTAATTTAATAATAATTAACTAAAATATTAATTATTTCAAAAGTTTATTAATTCATAAAAATTTATTTCGTAATTATGTTTTAATATTAATAAAAAATCATTTACAAAATAAAAATAATATGTTAAATATATTCATTATTATATACAAAAATAATGTACATATTATAAATGATAGGGTGTTGATAGAAGTACCTTTATTACACATAAAAACTCCCTAATATTACATTTTGAAATGTTGGAGATTTCTTGGGGTTTTTCGGTGAACATGGTTTGGGTTGTGATCTTCATGAGTTGGAACTTCTCCAATAAATGGTTTCTCTCATTCTTACATTGTTGGATCTCTGCATGGTCTTATTATAGAGTGAATAATAGAAATGATATCTCCCTTTTAAGCTCTAATAAATTAGATTCTTAGGGTATGATCATACTGGTTGAAGCCACCACTTCCTTGGTCTATGCCAAAAGGGATTGTTAAAACCCTATATTTTTTCTAGTCATGTGATAACTGTTCAACTATTATATTATCATCAGTAATGATACTTAATGGTCATTTAAATCTAATTGGTTATAATAAAAAAATAATTTCATATGTCTTCTATATCCAAAAGACATTTAATTAACTCAAAATAAAGGAAATTTTATTCATAAATGCTTTGGTAATTACACCAAACCCAGGAATAATACTTTAATCAAGGGGGAAAGATGTGGGAATGAGGGAGTCATCAAAGGGTACATGTAAAGGGTCTCATTTAACTTGAATTAATTGGGGTAAAATGATAAATAGTAGATAATAAAGAAGAGTAGGAAATTAAAAGAAAGAATCAGCCACCATAAAACCCCCATATGCATCCCACTAAGTACTTGGTCAAGTACAACTAGGTATGCAGTTTCACCCTCAGGTTACCTAGGACACTACATAGGCTATCATGTACTTGGTAGCTATCCACCCGGAACCCTGTGTAACTTCTATGTATAAACTATTGTTTGAAACATTTATTAGGTAACATGAACCTCGAAAACTCATCTCAAGAAATAAAATTAATCTAAAAAACCATAGTATTTAATTTCAAAACACCTGAAACCAAATCCAAATATTTGAATGAAAATATAACCCTTAATAAAAACAAAATGTTTAAATAGACACAACGACTATCTCTCTAAAATTCATACCTATGACATCAAATCACTTTGGTCAAGACACATTATATTATAATATACATTCTTCAACTATATTTCTTAGTTATATCACTTTAATACCAATTATTTAAGAAATAAAAAAATAATTAATAATAATATTATCAATTAATGATTGAAAGATTTAATTTTCATTGAAAATATTATACTTACCATAAAATAAATTTTCTTTCCTAATATTAATTAATTTTTTCCATGTATATTCATTTATAAATTTATATTTTTTTCTTCTATTTATATATTTTTTTAAATAAATATATAATTTAAAGATAAATTTTATTTTAAGTATATGAATCACTTTACATAAAAATAAAAACATTACATTATGAACTATTTTGAATTAGGTATATCAAATTACACTTACAAGTGTGAGTAAAAAATTGGTTATATAAATTTTTTAATGATTTTGATGACAAATCCTGGTTTATTTAATTATTTTACCATTTCAATATCCCATAGATGATCTTATGTAATCTTGTAAATAAACTTATTATAAGAAAAAAATTACAATTTTTTATAAAACTAATAATATCAAAAAAGTCTTAAATGTTTTCCCATTTAAACTAATTATAATACCATTATCCTAAAAATAAATAGTTATTCTCTAACCCTGCTATAAGAAAATGATAATCTAGGTAAATGTTTATTACCATGTGTACCAATGATTAAAGGACCTATCCTGGGTTCTTTATCAATATAAAAATTAATACCAATGTATAACCTAGTATGAGGAATAGGTTATCTCTAAATTATGCACACCTAACTCTCACAATAATTTGGTTTTTCAACTAATTTATATTTTTGGGAATTTAAAATAATAAAAAATTGAAAAAATTATAATTAAATTAAAGTAAAATGAAAGTAAATGAAAAATGAAAATAAAAAGTTGTTAATGACTAAATATTCAACCATTTTCAAAATAATAATGAATAAGGTAACAAAAAATGTTGTTAAAGTTCAATTAGAGTATGAGGAATTTTGATATTTTTGGATTCAGAGTTAGGATTAGAAATCTTTAACTTGTTTTGAATGCGTTTTGGTATGTTTTGAGAGTGTTGGTTTAGTATAATAATTCTTGAATATAATTTACACTTGTTGGTTTTTAATATATATAGTAGTTATAGGTCATGTAGTAATGGTGCATGGCCCTAGGACTAGGCCTTCTACATGAGGAAAGTTAGGATGTGGCCTTGATGGGTCACTATGTGAAGGTTTATTCCCAAGTATAATGCCTTCTTCCTAGGATAGATCAAACCAAAACCTATATGGGACTCTCCATACTGATGCTTGTTTAGGATATTTCCCCTCTTCTTAGAATTAGTCATGTCACGACCCATAGGGTTATTTGTTCGACTGGAGTGTTGGGTTTTTAATAGGATATAGTAATTTTATAGGGGGTGTTATTTGAAACCCCATAAATTTCCCTGGTTCTATACCATTAAAATGATAGGGGTGAACCCTCTTTTTTACTCTAATTCCCCCTTGTTTCCCCTTTGATCTTTCTAGTTTAAGAGATCTTGGTCATGCAAATTCCGTGTCAGAATTATATTCTCTACATGGTTCTTCTTCTTTGTTTTATTTTAATTTGTATTTACCAATTTAGGGTTTTGGTGTGAAAATTCTAAAATGGTGGGGATTAAATCATCCAAATTCTTAAAGTGTTGGTGTGTATCTTTTAGAGAAGGTCCTGGAGGATGTTCAAGTTGTCATTCATTATTTATCTTATGGTTTGTCGTCTTATAGTATTATATGGGGATGTTATAAATTCTTGGTTAATTTATCCATGATCTCCAATGTATTAATTGGTTATTTATTAAAAATTATTTATATATGTGTTTTAGGTTTGGAATAAATCTTCTTTTCATGTTATTCTACTCCATTATGTTATATGGGGATTTTTTCATTGATTATTCCATTGAAGGAACTTGTTTTTAGTTATTTGGTTTATTAATTTTTTGGGTTTTGTGGATGATATTTGTTCTTATGGACCCAAAATAGGTTTTTAGAAGATTTTAATCAAATTATAAGTCATATTTTGAGGTTATTGGATATATTCATAACTCTTTAAAGTGAAATCTTTGATTACTTAACTATTTTTAATCCAAGCTTTGAGATTCCTAAAGAATAATTTTATAATGTATACCTATTAATGTTTTATATAATTACTTAAGAGATCCTTCCAAATAAAATAGGTAATTAAAAGTGAGTATGGTTTATAATTATTTTAAATGGAATAAAATTATGTTTTTATATAAAGGTTTACAAATAAAGGATGGGTTTATCTTTTTTTAAAAAAATTTCTTGTGTTTTAATGTGTTCTAAATAATTTTTTGGTTTTAAATTGATATTGAGACCTGGATTTTGTAAGACTATGTTTATAAATGGTTCTAATGTATTTAATTTATTTTTAAAACTTCTTATATATTTTTTAAATTTTTTTAGTTTTTAATTGAGTTCTTATGTTAGAAACATAAGGTTAAATTGTTAACAACCATTTTAAAAAACATTCAGAATGATTTCTATGGATTTTTTTTAAAACAAAATTATTCACTTGATTTAATTTTTTTTATAAAGTCATGGTAGTATCTTTATAATATTTTCCTTGATATAAATTTTTTAGAAAGGAATTTTTTTTAGAAAAATTATTGGATCTGAAATTATTTTATAATAAGGAAGAATACTAATTATTTCCAATATTTTATTGATTCATTCTTATTAGTTAAAATATACTTCATATTTCCATTTTTTAGTGAGTCATTCTAAATTGTGATATTACACTTTATATTTTCTCTAGTTCAGTGAGAAAATTGAGTAATGAAGTTTTACAACATCTTTCCACTAGTACAACTTGTTTCCCTAACTAGTGAAGTAATATTTCTCCTTTACACCAGTTCTGTGTGTCTTTATAACTAGTGAATTAATATTGTTATCAATGATTGTAATCTATCCAATGGAAATTATAGGTGGTTTTTTTGGATATATTTATAAACAGGTGAGGATCATAGGCTTCTCTGACTATAGATCCAAAGGGATTCTACTATGACGTTGTTTGATTTATTTTTCCTTTATCATGGTGATGTTATTAATATTTATATGATATTAGTTTTCTTTTATTTGTGTAGATGTTATTTTTTCCTATATTTGGGTACCATTATATTTCGTGAGTTCATGTTATTTCTGTTAATTAATATTTTTATGAATTAATTCATTTCCACCAGTTTATTTCTTTTGTGTAAGTTTCTTTATGGATATTACATTTTTATTTATTATGATTTGGATTTCACATCATTTTAAATGTATAGTATGACTCTCTAGTTATTTATTGGTGTAATATAAAATTGTATAATAAATTTAGGGTCATTTTCCTATACTTCCAAAATTTTGAGCAATTTCAAAGGCTTGGTTTTCAACCCATTTATTTTTCATTAAAAAGTATATTTTCCCTAAAAATATTTAGAAGATTGATTATGTTTAAAGAGCTGAATTATTTAACTTGGATAAAAATTGAACATAAGTGTAGATCACTTGGGACTTGTTTTATCTAAAATGAAAAAACTTTCATTCACAATATTTTTTTCAAACCAATATGAAATGGATTTACTTTTAATGTTTTTTCATAGGGAGTGGGGAGGTTATATGCTATTATTTTCTCTTCTTTGTATATATTTTATATTTTTTTAGGTTCCACTTTGCTATAAAAGTTGGAATTGGGTATTTGTTTTCAATATGGTGGTGATGGTTCCACGAAAAGGAGTATTATCTTTACACATAGAGATAGATTATCCTGATCTATATTTTATGATACTATTTTTTGAATTTGATTTATTATTCCATATCTGTTGTATCATATTACACTCACATAATTATGTTTATTTCATTTTTATTTATATTATTATCTATAATAGTTAGGTTTTATTTAATTTTTAAACAGTTATGTTATGTTATTATGCTTTTTTTGATTTGATATATATTTAGAACCTCTTATATTGTATGTGTGATCATCCAGATTATGGGTTGTTTATGTAACAAATTTACGTGTAATCTCTGTGATATTATTATTTCTTTAGGAAAAATCTTTCCCACTCATGTATGTTTGATGACCGATCATTATTTTCTAGCATATAGGGATTAGTAATTCTCTTTGGGCCATTCCATGGCCCATCTCAGGTACCTGGTTTAGAGAAATCCTAGGTTGGTTCATGAATACATGGTTTTAGAACCTTGTTCTGTATTATAGAATTTAAGGATTTAATAAATATGGGAGGTAGGGCTACCAAAACTCTATAGGTGGGACAATAATATGTTCCTGATCACTACCATTCATACCATAACCATGATTTCTAGGGGAATTCCTAAATGTGTAATTTAAATTTCATGTTTGATTTATCCTTTTTTATGGGTACAATTCTGGATTTTATAGAATTTGGAAGATGATATAATTAACTTTATGTGTAGGGGGCATGGTTTGTAGACTATTCACACAAACCATTTATCTTGGGAGGGGTTTTTTTCTATGGTTTTCCATTTTCATTATTATTTAATGTTTTCTACTAATCTAATGGATTGATTTTTATTTATGTTAATGATGTCTATAGGATATCAATTTAAATTTGTATAGGTTTATTATAATATTTAGCCAGACTGAGATGATGTATTTTTATTTTTTTGTTACTTAATTACAATGGGTCTCATTTTTATGTAATGACCTTTTTTGTTTTATTTTTAAACATCAACTCCATGGAATTTTATTTGATTTTAATGGAAAAATTAGTCTTTAATATTACAGTTGGGTATGCAATTTATGATTTCTCATAATTAATTTTTTTATAATATAATTAATATTTTAATCGGTAATTTTATGTATAAGGTTAAACTATTAATTTTTTTGAATTTGAATGGGGGTGTAGGTAGTATTTTGGAACTTGAATAGTTTTCAAATGGTTAACATTTCTAAAAATCTGAAAAAGATTATATGCATGTGATTGGTTTTATAAATAGTCATTCAATTACAAAAATCATTATTTTAGAATAACTTTCTTATATGTTGGGTTTGTGAGTTCTTAGTTAATAGTATTTTCTTATAAATGGAGTGAGACATGCTTTAGTTTAATTATCACTAAAAAACATTGAGAGATCACTCTAAATAACTTATTCCTAATGAAAAAATTGTAAATGGGATACAAGTTAATTTTATGGGTTAATGAATTTTAAAACATGGTGGTCTAATGTTTTTGACATTCATGTAAATTAATTATGGACATGAAATTTTTCAAAAGTTATGTCTTTATGAAAATGATTTTGGATAAGCTTGTAATAAATCAATATGTGAATAAGAATGTTTTATTTTTGTTTAATTTTATAAAAAAATATATTTGGGGTATTTAAAAAGGTTTTTACTTTTATTAAAGGAAATTTTGATTTAATTTTTATAATGTAGATGTTGAATATTATGATTTTATGTGGTATTTTGTGGTATATTTCACGTTTATACTAAAAATAAGTATAATTTTCCATTTTAAAGGATGAAATCCAAGTTTTATGATAATTTAGTTCTCATTTGTATTGGTAAAATTTAATTTCTTAATGATAGTATTTTTTTTCAAGTGTGTTTTATTTTTATGGTGTATTAGATTCAAATAATGTTTTTATTTAAAGTGATTAATTTAAAATTAGAATATTTTATTGATGAATTTTCATTGGTTTGGTAATAATTTTGATTAATTATATATTGACTTATGAGGTTAAGTTATCCTTTTAATGATATATGGTTTTGGGTTAAGGAAAATACTTTTTATGATGGGGAGTACCCTATGTGTGCATGATATTTTGATCATCAGTTTCAGAGTGTTTTAGGTTGAATCTTTCTAGTATGTGTACTCATACCTTGTTTTACAAGTGATTTCTTTCATACTGATGTAATATAACTTTACAACGATGCAGTGTTATTTATGTTGGGGTGGTTATAAAGAATAATTTAACAATAGATTATCGAGAGTATAAGGAATTTTAAATTTTTCGATTCAAAGTGGGAAGAGGGAGTCTTGACCATGTTTTTAATGGTTGTTGGGATGATTTTGAATTTTTGTTCTAGTAAAATAATTCTCAAAGTGAGTAATTGGGCAGTGGTTGTTGAAATTATTAGTATTTTAAGATCATTTCATGACCTATATGGTTCATACTATGATTGTAACTATAATAAATTATCCATGTAGCAATGGGTTTTTTATTTGGCAGCGGTTTCGACCACTGCCACATGGTTCATCGATGGTTTCTAGAAACCCGTTCTAAAACTGCTGTCGGCATCCAAAATGCTGCGGTTCCTTCCATTTAGCATAAATTTCTATAAATTTTCATAGAAAATGTATTTAGTATCAATATTATTTGTTTTAGTAGTGGTGTGCCATTGAAAAAAAATGCTATGATTTTAGTGACAGTTAAAACTTCCACTAAAACAAATAAAACTGCCACTACATAATTTTTTTCATACTTATCAGTGGGTTTAATATCCAATAAAATAAATATTCCATAATTTAAAGGACCTTTAAAATACTATGAAAAAAACTATTTTTAGTAGTTGTTTAAATTGCCTCTATATGATAAATTACAAAAAAATGAGATGCTGAATCTGTAGCCCCAGAAAATCCCTAGAAAAAAAACAATGCCGAGAATTCAATAACAAATTAAACAAAAATGGAACACAACATAAAAAATGGAACACAACATAATCATAGTACACATAAATCAGAGGAAACAACATATACACATAAGGAAAGATTCAATATCTTACAATCTGAGTACACATAAACAATGCACAAACCATATCACTTAAGAAGGTCTGGTCCATCCCAAAAATGATACCTGAACAAACTCTCCCCACTAATCACTAGATGATGATAATCTTTTCTCATCACCCTCTCCATATCCTTCTCTACCACCTACTCTTAGCACCTGTAAGATATTTATAATGAAAATCAAACCAAGTTGTATATTTATATTTAAACCTAAAATCAATAAAAGTTTATGGACTAAATGATTTTGAATTTGGGTCATTTACCTGATCACCACTAGACATCGATGTTATACCATCGGAGACAGATTTGGTTATCTTCTAATATAAATCAACCAATGTTTTCTACAAAGCGGATATCTGAGCCCCAAATTCATGAATTATTCTTTTTATAGAAAAAAGATATCTTTGAGAGTCTTGTGGTAGGGAGTGGCTACAGTAGGGAGTAGATGTATTTGTAATATCCGATGTGCTTCCAAATATCTCAGATTTTACTTGTCCCAAACCTATCCCGTGCACTCGATTGATATGATCCTTCCTAAGGACATTACAAACCAGGTCATCCTAGGAGACTAAAAAGGAATGTGTGGGATTGGAATCCCATATTTCATTAATGTTTACCTATAAATAAAATATTAGTCATATTAGAATAAATATATATTAAAATATTAGAAAGTGATAATAAGTTATTATATTGAAAAATTAATTCATACCCAAACTTCTTTGGCATTCTCATTAGCAAGACTCCATTCATATTTTTTTATTAATATCCAACCACACTATGTTTAGGATGCTTGGTTCCCTAAATTATGTGACTATATTTAGAAAAGATAAATAAAAAATTTTATATATCTAATAGATAATATTGTCTTATGAATATTTAAACTATTAAAATGATTATGAGAGTCAATAGGCTTCTATAAAAACTCTTTGACCCCATAGTGTGAGGTATGATTTTCTTTTCCCAACTCAATGCATTCTTCCTTGAAATATCCTAATATAAATAAACATTAATTTAATAGAAATGTAATCAATGTCATTTCCTTCTCATATGAATATTTAAATGTAAAATGAGAGTAATATAATAATATATATTTAAATACCATGTTCTTCTCATCATTAAGTCATTCAAAAAAACATTCCATTTCCCTCCAGTTACCCCATTTTGTACCTTATCATAGAGTTTCTTGAAACCCAATGAAGTATCTTTGAATTTTTTCCATAATCTCCATTTAAAAGCTTTCCATTTCTTGCGCAAAAGATTCAATGTCCACATTTGTGCTATTAGATATACAATGTTAATGTGGAAAAAATATGTACAAAGAGATTAATTTTGAAAATATTAGAATTCAATAACTTAATGACATTCAATTATATCATAATATATCACAATTTCCTTTATATGTGAATCAAAAACATCATTTTTCCAAGATATAGGAATTTTACTCTAATCATCATACGTAACAAAAATGGTAACCGACTCCTCCGACAGCTGGCCTAGAATCTAGCCAAATAATCCGACATCTTCATCCATCAGGACCCCATAGTAGTCAAATGAGAAAACTATATTTATTACCTTCTGATTCTAAACATCTGAATATTTCATATTTTTCTCCTTAGTAGAATTTTTTCTATATTTTTTTAAAAAATAGTTTGTAGTATAAAATAATTGAAATGAATATATTCATATTAAAATTTGTACCTATAAAAGACACCCTCCATTATCCCCTCAATTAATCGAGAGTGACGGCCCGATCCCTCACTGTTGAGGCTACTAAATGGGGAGGATTAAGTAGAGCTACTAATGGGTTGATGATGGAGGGTGTGAGAGATGGTGTAGGGGAAATTAGATGATGTCTCAGATGATTTAGGGGGGGAGACATATGGATCATCATCTATCAGTATGGCCGAGGAAACATCGACTTAGATTTGACTGGATTCATTATAACACTTCCTCTTTGGAATTACTATTATTTAAACAAATAAAATTAATCTCAGAACAGATATTTTAAAAAATTCATGTAGAAAAATAAATTAGAAATGATAAGAGATGCACAATATTAAAAAACAAAATATACATAACAATGATAATGAGTGACTGCATAAAAGACATAAGTGGTTCATAAATAAACAAGAGACTACATATATAATCATTTTCTCCTTCAATCATGTCATTATACTACTCCATCATTAATTTATCAACTTTATCCACCCTTTAAATAATAACATTTTCAATATCATGATGAAAAAATAAGTTCACTTTATAATGTTTATGGGATTCAATGTTATAGGTCAAATCTTCCATATCATTACCCCTATCATACAACTCTCTTTGTTTTAAGTGACCAGCTACACTCCACCCTTTATCCATGACATATTCCACATAATATACCATTTTCACTTGCGATGATAAGATATATGGATCATGTAATTAATAGTCACAAACATCCATCAAGTGATAGAAGTTTAGAGAAGTAAATTATATATAATATCATTTAAGACCCCTTATAATATTGATCTAATTTCTTTGGAATAAAACAATCGAAAATTGCCCACGATATTTTAATTTGATAGTATCAGTCAACTTTCCAAAGTTTCCCCTTCAAAAAACAAAAATATACCACTATTATATATTTTTAATCCCTCTTCCTAATTTACTATATGATATTCAAATCCATTCACATTGTAAGCGTTGAACTTTCTAGCCTGTTTTAGAGGACCTCGAGTAATAAACATCAAATCTCGTAACAAATAAGCTCGAGTATCCATATTCATGATCTAAAAAAAGTAACATACATTATTATATTTACAAAATATACGTGAAAAACTAATATCCATATTTATTGAAATATTTATGAACTTACACATCATGCAAACCATTCTACAATCTCTTTATTTATAAATTTTGTTATTTCTTTCTAATTTTGGGTTTGGACTCTAATTTGTTTCTTTTTTGTATCCTAAAATATTTAATAAATGGATATGTAATTTCAATATTTAGAAACACATATCTATGTGCCTATGATAATTCCACTTCTGTTAGTGTGACATTTGAGCTACTCCCAACTGATCAGCCAATAACATGAATGGTTTTTTATTTCCCATGTATTTGAGAATGAGTCAATGTGTTTTCAACATGTCCAAATAAATTTAATAATTTCCCAATAATATCCAAGCATTTTTAACAAAAGGTAAGGCACTCCTCTTCTAAATAGCCTTCAGGTTGAGCATTATTTCTCACGTATGATTTCAAATGCCCAAGATATCTGTGAAATAAAATAAAAAAACATAAGTGTGTATTTAATAAAGTTCCAATAATTATTTTTTCAAATGAAAAACATAAAAAAAGTAGCTCTCAATTTTATAAATATATTGATAGTGTATGAGGCCTCCTAATTTAGCTTCTTCAACCAAATTTATAGTTAAATGCATCATAAAAATAAAAACGATGGAGGAAAGATCATCCCTATTTAAAAATGTACCAATATAGATCTCTCCTGAAGGTTGTCAAGCATAAAATATTATAGAGTTTTCTCACATAGTTTTCTAAATAATGTAAAAAATATAAGTACAATAGCAGTAACCTTTAATAATGTACACAATTCCAATGCTAGAAAATGCTATAACAAAATATGTGAATCATGAATTTTCAATCCATATAACCTAAAATTATGTAATTCAACATGTATTGATATGTTACTTGAATCCCCATCAGATACCTTCACATGATTTAAAATTAGATGAAATGCATCTTTATCCCTATTTTTCATTAATAATTTTCTAGAGCACTCTTTCCATTCTCATTTAGCCAGTGATCATGCTTTCTGTTTATTTTTTTAAGTATTTCTAAGCATTGAGATGGTCGTTCATTTTTCGATGCTCATTAAGCAATGTGAAGATAAAATTTTCATAAAATTTCTTCTCAATATTCTTAACATAAATATTATGACTCAAAAAATTTAATTCCCAATACGCGAGTTTTAATAATATTCTATTTTCCTTCCATTATTAAGTTCTAATTTCACTTGACGATGCACTTTGAACTCATTTCCCACTATCATTTAAATGATTAACCTTCACAAATTCTGATTATTCATTTCCTATTTGTACAAATAATTCAAAATCTATCAACAAATTTAGAGGTGGTCTATAATCAATAGAACCTTTAAATTTTGACTTGTTCAACTGAAATCTATGAGATTCAATAAGAAATATTCAATGACACAAGAAGAAACATTTTTACTATGAGGTAGTCATTCGAGCTCAGAATAAAAGTTAAAAACATGAAATTCCAACCTTGTGTATGTTTTCCAACCCTCTAAATTCTCGTGTCTAGTGAAGTCACTAATGGTCCACATTTAAGAATCCGGAATTTTGAAAATTTCTCTAGAAGATCTATTATATAACTCAACACAGTTTCTCCATAATTCCTATAATTCTTCAATTGGAGGCTTTAAGTATACATCAATATCATTTCTAGGCATTGTTTTCTCAGAATAATTATCGATGTGAAAAAAGACATTTCTTGCATACACATCCACATAGCCAGATTGTAAGGGATCAAAAGAATCATCCAAATTCTATAACTGGTGCTCAAAGTCCCAAATGGGTTGAATCCATCGGTAGATAATCCCAATCAAACATTCATTGGATCAGATGAGAAAGTTGGTTATATTGAATCAAATTTCATCCATTATTGTTAATATCTTGGATTTCACATTAACCTATCATTGTTATTATCTATATAATTCCACTACATGTGCTCAGCAGTTTTCAATGACGTGAAAAATATTTGCAATCGAGGATTTAAAATAACGAATTGTAAAACCTTTGCAAGTGAATTCCTTATCTTCTACTTTATATTAGTAAGTTGATTCATACTTACAATATCACTTATTGACTACCATCTAGAAGAAGAACATTTTTTTCAATCATGTTTTCTTTAATCCTCACCCAACAAAGCATAAAATCATTGGGACACACATGTATTTTTTTATAATTCAGACCAATATTGTTAACACAATTTTCCATATCATAAAAGGACTAAAGAATCATTTCTTTAAGAAATGCATCATGCAACAATCCCAATATCATGGACATCACCTTATTTTTAATTCCAAATTGGGATTTGATATGGTACAACTTCTACAGAAAATAATGTTTTGAATATTTCGAACATCCACTATATAACTCTTGATTTCCATCATCAACTAAAACATGAAACACATCTTTCCACTTCGTGAAGTTTTCCCTTAAATTTGTATCTACTAAATGAATAGGAGGATCCAATGATATGTTACAATCTAGATCTGGTTTTCTTATAGTTTAAAAAATATTAACTGTCACAATTCAATTTATATCACCCAAAACTGGTTGTTCTGATATGTTTTTATGTTGATGTTGTTGTCTAACAATTTATAATGTATCATTAGTGAGGTTTTTTAATTTCATTTTCCATTTTAAAAGAAGTTGGGAGCTCATTCTGTTGATTAAGGTTAGTGCTCAATGTTTATATAACGTTTGATTCTCTATTCCAAATCCAACACAAATATTGAGTATGTAATTGGTTCAATATGAAGTGCTCATAAACTTCATCACTCTTCAAAAATTTTCTAAATTTACATTTAGGACATGGACATCTTAATCTCCCATCAACAGATCGATTGGAAATTGAAAAACCTGAAAAATATTCCAAACCCTTAGCATAATGAGGTGTGTTCTTCGGTAATGCGATCCATATTTTATCCATATATATCATAATGGCCCTAAAAATTATTAAAAAAAATTAAAACACATAAATATTACTAAATAATAAAAGAGATAAACTGGAGTGAAAACCCACAACCCAAGTAGTTATAAGAATAGTCATATAAGTACTAGAGGGGATGTCTCATAATGCATCACAAACATAGCTAGTGTTGGAGGACGTCATGAATACATCACTTAAATTTTATAGTTTGACAACTTACATTGTGTTAGTCATCATTAAATTTCTTATAGATGTAACTAGATGTTATTATACAACATTTTTATTATTAAATGACTAAGTTATCAAAATATGATAATTTAAAACTTAGTAAATTATTCTTTTATTATATTCCATGCTCTAAAAATTACATATTTCAATATAACTAGTCCAAGATCATTAATAGAGGTTCAATGATTAAATTGATATATATGTATAATTTTCATCTATAAATTCATATATAAATTGGTCAGTTTTCTAAATATCATTAATAAACTTCTCTAAGAGGAACAACAATATCAATGCTATTTGAGAGAAAATCATGTTACAGAAAAATTATCAATAATTTATCAAGGTGATGAAATGTATTCACCTAAACATGAAAAAATGGGATACAATGTACAATGCCTATTAAATGATACTACATTTTTAGAATGATTGAGTATTCTTATTCCAAAACAATATATAGTACTATGTAATCCTATTCCTCAACTATACATAGTTTTATGTGATCCTATAAATACATATGGTAAATAATGAAGAATTTTAAAACAGATAATTGAAATCCGTAAAGTCTATTTGTGAGGAAAAGGGAGTGTAAAAGAGTTATATTTTCATTTAAACCCCATTAAGAACCCCAATATGAAAAATACTTGTTGAAATCTATTTTTTTAAAATATTATTTCAAGAAATCACTGAAAAAAGTATCACAATACAATGTCAAAAATTGATATTAAATCTATGAATATTTACCATTTACCTATAAGGAATATCATATCAATGAAGATACATTAGTATAAAATGTACCTCATAACTATCAAATATATATAATAAAGATGTTCAAATAAAGAAATTCTAATGTCGAGTAACTATTAAGTGATTAGAGAAACATTAAAAATATCAATGCCAGGTGTCAAGGTAATATATCACTGGATAGTCCTAGGTATATTAGAGATACCATCAAAGATAAGAAAAATATAACAATTATTTTATATATTCAATTTTTTTATCTACTATGTACACAAGCTTACCGACTCAGAGCACATCTTCTTCCTTGTTGCATGTCCCTAGAATAAATTAAAATGTATAGGTAGATAATAATTGTGGTGTGAGTTTGTAAAATCCTAGAATAAATCTACACTTTCTCATCATTATACCATGGATTCCTCTTGACCAATCGAAGTGGTGTGTGATATTTCAAGAAATAGGGATCCCAATAATGATCCTCAATGGAATAAACATGACCAATAAACATTCCATTGGATACAAAGTTCCCATATCTCCCAAACCACAGGATCCCTCAATGACCAAAATCCATATTTCAACAACCATTATCTTTTCAACTGGGAACCATACATTAAAGATAAATCATAATTAAAGGGTTCATCAAGATTTTATTAAATAAGATAATTTACATTACAAATTTCCAAATGGTGCTTTATGGAAAACCATGATGGTAAAAAATCCTTTATTAACAAAATAAAACATTTCATTCAAACATTAATTTTATAAAACCCAAACATAGTTGTTTCCTTTAAAACTTATTTTAATGTGTTGAAAGGTCCGTTGAGGAAAGAATATGAAAACACTATGAGACACCTTTAATGTTTTGAAATACCATATGATAAACCATTCAAAACAAATAATTGAATGTTTTTCCTTCAATCATTCCAAAACAAATTTAAAGGAAACACACACATTAAATCATATGGAATTAACATTAGTGAATAAACATAACATTATTAAAATTAAATGTTATATTTTGATAACAAAATCCACCGAGACTAGTGAAAAAATTGATATCGTCTCAAAATAATGGATTAAATCTCTATATAAATGTATCCTTGCTAAACACAATTTTCTTAAAAATTGGTTAGTTTTAGTTAAAAATCAAAAAATTAGGATTTTAAAATCTCAAATGAAATAAATTAGAATTATATTAATAAATTAATAAAAAGAAAAATAAATTACATAAAAACACCAACCACAAGACTTGAATAATTATATATTGATGATATAAAACCAATGAGGAAGAATGATTCCACAAGATCATGCAGAGGTGGGGGACTAGAAGTGGGGAAGTGGCCAGGGGAGTAGTGGAAATGAAAGTTCAGGGGAGAGAGATATTGTTGGCTAGGTATTGGGATCAGGGGGCTCAAGGGTGTGGGTGAGGGGGTTTCTGTGGCTCGGGATCGGGAAGGGGTGTCGGTGGGGGAATAGGGTTTTGGAAGCTTGAGATCGGGATTCAGTGTCTATGGGGGAAGGGGTATTGGTGGCTCAGGATCAATCTGGCAGTGAGGGGATAGGTCTCTCGGGGATCGGTGTTGGGGTATTGGGTTCGAGGGGGGTTAGGGGGTGTTGGGGGGAAGATATGTTGTGTTTGAAATTTTTTTAAATGTTTTAGCAGTGGTTTTAAAAAACCGCCACTAAAAAACCATTGTGAATTGTTGATTTTTGTGTAGTGTGTTCTTAGCTTAGGAACTGAGTTATCTACCATAAGGATAGTCATGTTATGAATTTGATAAGTCAAGATGAAAATATGTACATCCTAGGATATGAATATCTACCAAATATTTTTTATTTAGTGTGCCATATGTGTCACATCATGATGAATTTTGGAAAGGATTTGGCCCTCTAACCTTAGGGGTGGTCGCACCACAACCCATAGGGATCATGTTGTAAATAGGGTTCCATGTATTTTATTTTAATTTTAATTTGGTAATAATAGATGTGGTCCTATATAGAACCTCCGTCAGGCTTACTTGGTCAAAACTCTCTAAATAAGACAAGAAATCCCTATTTAGATCTATAATACTCCCACTTGTTTCACCATCAATACAGGTGGTTTAAGAGGTCTTCATCACTTAAATTATAGGTAATATTTCCCCTCTTATATCTTTTGGTCTTCTTAATTATTTTTTTGTTCACCTAATATAGTTCTTAGGGATCCAATTCCACTATGGCATGGTGGAATCATCCCACTTTTTGAATAATTGGTGTGAAAATCATATAGGAGGTCCAAATAGGGTATCATTATACCGTCATTCATTTTTAATCTTGAGTTATATAAGAAAATTTTTAATTTAGGGATATTATATATTTTTGGTTAATTTTGTCATTGGACTGCGTGTATTAATTCAGGATTTGATATGGCTTAGGCTCGAGTGTGTACTCAGTGTGGACTAACCCCCTTTTCACATGGTTTGACAATGTTATTCCATCTGGTGAGTTTAAAATTTATTATTCCATTGTGGTAATTTTTTTAGATATGTGGTTTATTAATTTAAGAGTGTTTATTATTTGTATAGTTGTTTGTGGACCTAGAAAAGATTTAATTGATATAGGAATCAACATATGATCCATTAGTTGGGCTTTGTAGATCCATGCACAACTCTTTATATTTAAAATAATGATTAATCAACTAATTTTAATACATTCTTTGAGTTTTTAAAAGAATATGGTATAATGTAAACCTATTAGTGTTATTTAAAATTTCTTAATGAAACTTTCCAAATAAAATATATATTAAAATGGGTGTTTCGTGCGTAATAATGTTAATGGTAGGAAGCTTTTTTTTCGAAAATGGTTTAGGAAATGAGGATGAGATTATATTTTTTAATAACGTTTTATTTTAGTTTAATGTTTGTTTTAGATGAGTTACCGTTTTCGTTAGATATTTATCCTTGAATGTTGTTGGGTGATGTTTATAAAGAAATTTTATGTATTAAAAGGGGTTTTAAGAGTTCTTTTGAATGTATTAATCCATAGTTGTTTAATTCAAGGACACTCTTACATTGGAATCTTTGAGTTAAATATATGATGCTTATTTAAAAAAAACAAATGGATTTTTATGGTTTGTTTTTCAGGAGATGAATTATTTTCCAAATTTCAAAAATAAATTTCCCAAACTCTTAGTTGGATTTTAAAAAAGGTATTTTCTTGATGTAAATGTTTTTAAAAGGGATTTTTCTTTATAAAAGGGTTTGATTTTAAATGTACATGCTACATAGAGTGAATATGGATTCTTTCTGAATGTTTAATGATTCAATCTGACTTTTGAGTTTATATTTAACCTTTAAAATAGTTCAGTTAGTCATCCTAACTAGTGATGTTATATTTTATTTTTTCACTAGTTTAGGGATTCATCCTCACTAATAAACTAATACTGAATATTTTCACTAGTTTAATGTGTGTCCCTAAAAAATGAAACATTTTTTCTCCTTTTCACTATTCATTTTTCACTATGACAAGTGAAATAACATTCTTAGATATGATTAAACTATAGATAACAACCAATATACTATGGCTATTTATGGATATGGTTATAAGCTAGTGAGGATCTTATACTTCCTTGACCATGTTCCAAAAGTCCACTACATTGATATTTTTTACTTCAATTTTCATTTATCTCAGGGATGTTATTACTATTTACATTCAATCAATTTTATTTTATTAGAGTGGTTTTTATTGTTTCTTATAGTAAATTACCTTTACATTTATTGAATGTTCGTTGTTGGTAATTTTACTTATATTTTAATTAATTTTTCCCACCTATATAATTCTTTTATGCTAGTTGTTGTATAGTTTTTTCATTATTATTTTTTTAGCACAGGGGTTATCATTTATTTTAAAAATATAATTTATACCTCTAGTGGTTTCTTGGTGTAATTTAAAAGGGCTTATAGTGTATCGATCATTTTCCTCCACTTCAAAAATTGTGAGTAGTTCCAAAAGGCTTGGTTTTTAAATAGTTTATTTTTTATTAAAAATATCATCTTTTCCTAAATCACTTTTAAAATCATTGTTACATATAAATGAATGAAAACATATATTTTATTTTAAAAATAAATTTTATGGATAAAGTGGGAACCCATGAAACAATCAACTGGCAACATAAGAGATAACAAAAATTAGTGCAAACAAGTTTAAGCCTCTTTGAAAAAATTTCCTTATATAAACTCAATTGAAGAGAAATAGAATTGGTATTGAGATCTCCCTTATTTAAATATTAATATAGGCCATCCATATTTTCCTAAGTAAATATAAACTCTTACAAGTTAATCTTTTTTTGTTGATGCCTCGTATCAAAATATGATCTTTCTTATTGATCCACACATACTGTTCCTTGTTAGTATCCACCCAAAACATTCTATATTTTATCATATTAACCTCTTATTGTAAATTATTGGTCACAATTACCCCGTCTGAGTTGTTTTCATTAGAGTCAATGATAAGTTACCATAATTTTTCATTTTCCCAAACTCCTAAACTTCTTCTCTGGCCATACTATTATCAAATACGGTGCTCCCTGCTCCAAAATCAGGGCTTCCATACCACCATCATTACCTTGTTTCATAGCATCACCACACTTATCCATTTGGTTTTCCCACAAATGTTTCTAACTCTTTTTACCCTCTAGGTCATGAGCCATGGATTTTTAGTCCATTAACTTTTTTCTTTTATCAGAACTTGTTTCCACTGTCTTAGGTAACTATGAGTAATCATTATGACCTTTAGAATATCTTCCCTTAAGTAAAATTAAATCCTCAAGTACATTTTATCCTTCCACCCCTTATTCCCCCATGGGATGTTCATTCCACTTTCATTCTCTCCATTTACATAGTAAAATGGGAATTAGCTAAAGATCTCATTCTTAGAAAATATCTTAGATGAATCTTGACCATTAAAGACATTATCCTCTAATTTTGGGTTTTAAATTTTCATTATGGCTTGCATTGAAACACATAATTCCTGAACTAAACCTTTAATCAATAGATATTCAAAGTATTTACCTAAATTAATAGTTGAAATTTATCTTATTGGGGTTATCCTTCTTGTTGCATTCACCCATCCTGAGTTTACAATCGGTGATACCTATCTTGAATTTTCATGGTCCATGTAGACTGGTGCACTTACCTCAATTTACACATGTAACACCTCTTTATGTGAATCTTCATTTCTAGTTTTTATTGACTCTTTATTGGTTTAATCCTTGGATACATTTTTCTTGGTCCTAAAGGCCACATTGTATACACCCCACTAATTCCCACTGACCCATACATGACCTTCATTTACAATTTATTCCCAAAACAATCGCTTCTCAACATTCCATATATATATATCCACAACATTAGGGTTAGTATTTTTAGAACATATGTCTTTCTTGGAAGTAACACCCTTTTTTGTTTAATTCATTCCCAACCAGTGAGCTGTAAACTGACACCCAATGTAACACCCTAGGTAAATAAAGAATATAAAATTTTCACATTTACCCCTTTTTGTGAATAAAATGTTAATATTAATTTAAAGGGAACGCTATGCTCGATGGCTTACCCAATACGCAACAACGAGTTCCTTTGAAATCTTATGTTTCACTCTAATAATAAAATAATATTATTTTAAATGGTAGTTAATGCCTAGACGTTGTAATGGCGGGAATGAACAGAACTAACTAAAAATGATTATATATGTCTATCAAATATTTTTATTTTTTACAATAAATGTTAGAGGATTAAAAATGCGAATGAATCCAGTTTTACGCGTAAACATTCTAATATTTTTTAAAAGGTCGATTAACCACCTTTTGATGGAGAACCTCTTCTAAATCCACTTGTTGACTATTTTATCTGTTATAATTGACAAAATAAAATTCTTCTTTATAATTGGACATCAAAATTTACTTTGTGTAAATTTTTGGCATTTTTCCGGTAAAGTTCATTTTTTAATGAATAGTGAAAATGTTGTATTTTAATTCAAAACCAATTTTTAATCTAATTTATTTATATGATTAGATTATCTTTTGAATTGGTTTTAAAGTGAAATTAGAATATATTTTTACCATTTAATCCAATAGTTGTCATTGGAATTAATTTCACATTGAAATTGGACTTAAACTAGTGTCAATCTTTTGATATATATTGTTTCATAAAAACACGCTATTTGTCATGACTGCGGGAATTAATTATTAAATTAATTAATGTAACTTATATGATTTGAATTTTGTAAAATAGACATCATTTATGAATTTGGAATATCAAATATAGCTTAGGGTGAAGTTTTGGTATTATTCTGAAAAACTTCAATTTCTGATGAATAGTGAAACCACTATATGGTACTTAAAAAACCGATTTTTCGTCTAAATGAAACTTTACCACATCTGTGTTTTGAATTTAAAAAATCCTACAAATAGGGTTTTCATTAGAAATTAAAATGTGGTTCAAAGGGATTAAAATAATTTTTTGGTGAATAGTAACTTTTATGTTTTTAATCATGATTAGAGGTAATTAGTGTAATTTTAGGTAAAAATAATGTTTTAATAATATGAAATGAACTTGACACATGTCCTAACCTCATTGGATGTGTCATGGAAGACCATTAAAATCCATGGGTCAACTTGGGGACCCCATGGAGCCACTTTGGTTGGAAAATGACATAAATACTTTTTTATTTAAAGTTAAAATTAAAATGTAACAAACATGAGTTGTTTTACTAAAACAATTTTTAAATGGGGTTATACAAGTAATATTTTTGACTATAAATAGTCATTGGAAATTTAATAAGATTTCCTACATCATAGTATTTTTTTATAATTTTTAGACATTAAATAAATTAAATTATTTATGACATCATGATGATGCAGCGATTACCTCATGATTTAATGATTTAAATAAAATTAAAAGATAATGTAAAATATAAGACCTAAACTTGTCAAAAACCTATTTTATGGGTATATTTAGAACCCTTATCACCTTATCCTAGAATTATATCAATTTGGGACCTTTTAAATCCGAAACTCATTTTAAAATAAAGTAATATTTCTTTACTTTCCAAGAGTGCCCCTCCTCTCCTCTTATAAAAGGCCCCCACCTCTACCACCTTACCCACACTTCCAAAGACATTGGCTCGGACAAACCCTGACCATTTTTTCTCTAAAAATACCTCTATAACTCTTAGAAGCCTCACTTTTTGCAGAAGTCTTCCCAAGGAATCATTTGAGCTCAAATCAAAAGGGTTACCTGTTTTAAAGGTAATGTCTTCCCTTGTGTTCTTTTGTTTTGCTTCTCCAACCCCCTAAACTCTTTTTATACTTTTCTTTTGTAAAAAAACCCATATCTTAAATATACTAGGATGTTTTTATGTGAAGGATTAGAGCTACACTTACAAACACCTTTGTCTAATGGTTAAAGAACATACTGTTTCTATGGATGGCAAATTACTGCCTCACGAAACGATGATTGTTCATTATTCTTTTAACACCTTCAATGGTGGACATTAAGATGTCACTATATTTATATATGATATATAATATGTTTATGTTTTCCTTAAGCTTCTGTATTTTTCATTTATGGAATAACTTTATGGTTTCCATTATGGGTAAACGCGATATCTTCATTATAGGAAGTACGGACTACCGCCCCCTCCAAGTGATTTGATTTGTTAATACCATATATGGGACGTATAAATAATGGAATTAATGGTATTACATATGTTATCCTACAGTAATTATAATATACCTTTATATAATTATTATTTTATTCCATTTAATACAAAAAAATAAATGAAAGTAGCGTTCATGCATACGTACGGCTTACCGTCTCCATGAATGGTACATTTCATTTCTTATCTCCAAATGTTATGTACTATTATAAGTACATATATATAATGTCTATATATGTAATATATTACATCTAAATGATGGATATCATTATGTAATTATAATATATATATCTATCATTTTGTTTTAACTCCTTTAAAATGACAAAAAATGAAAGTAGCGTTCATGCGTACGTACGACCTACCGTCTTCATGAACGATGCTTTTAATTTTTTTATCTCCAAATGGTATGTAATAGTATAAAATGAATATATATTGGATATATACAATATTTAAAACATCAATACTATTCTGGAGATGATTTAATTATAACTACATGGAAAATTCTTTTCCAACAAGTTCAATTTTTACTCATGTACTGAACATCGACAAAAACCTCTGATATGAACTCAATTTATTAACCAATTATTATAACATTATAATATGTGATATGAACTGAATAATAATATTTAAAGGAGGTCCTTAAGAAATTATAAATTGACCAAATTTTATTATTCAGGAGATTAAAGAACGATCGAGTCAAGTCGGACATGAGGTAAGGGATCCAACCTCTCTCTTTCTTTTTAAGTACTATCTTTTATGTCATTTATTTTAAGCTCATATTTATTATGTTTGGGGATGTTATTTTATATTCCTCGTACTTTATTTTTTATGTTCATATTACATGAGACCCTATTTGATCTCATAAATCCATTTTTGGAAGTTTTAAGTGGCACCGTTAGGCTGCCGAGTTTTCATAATGGATTTTTCACCTCACTTTTATTCCCTTGACATTTATGCTATGTTTGCCACTATTTCCTTTGATTGGTGTATTTACTGCCAATTATTATACTCTTTGTGTAATATAATTTCATTTATGGGTATTTACATCTTCATTGTATGACCCTTCTTCCATGGGGTGTACGTTTCGAAAGTTATCCAACTCGGTAAGGGGACCTTTCAACCTCTTTTTAAAAGACTTATTTTGTTACGTATTTTAATATTCATATTATTATGTAGGGATATGTTCTTATATATCCTTGTTTCCATAAATTTTATGTCCAAGTGATGAGATACCCTTTATCTCTCCTATCAACTCTTTTTCTAAAATTTGATGTGACGCCATTAGGCTGTCAAGGGAACTTCTTAACCCAATTTCAATTTCTTTGGGTTCAACATGTAGTTATTGAATATGTCATCATTTGAATATGTGTGAATGAAATTTGATTATTTTACACTTAATATCCACTTATATTGGGTGTATTTATATTTGTCGCACATAATTATGAGATTGATTGATCCTTAATTTAAGGATACCATCTTTATAATGGATTTCATCTCAATTTACATTTGCATTGAGACTTAATTGTTGTTATGCACCATTTCACTCTTATATGGTGTATATACTATCCTTTGGAATATTATATCATGAATCCCTTTACTCTCATGATATTATAAAGTTTTGATTAAATGTTATTCCTCAATTATTGTATTCAAGTGTCTCTCATTTTGTTAAAAACCCTTTAACTAAAATATCGTTTTAAATGTTTTCATGATTTATTCATATAAATATTTCTCGTGAATATCCATGTTTTCAAAATGGTTTTAAGGATTTATTTATATGGATATTAATGGATTAAAAATTTAAAAGCTTCGATGTGGTATGGGACAGTTTGATTTAAAAATCTCTTTATTAAATGTTTTAAATGGTTTTGAAAATGGTTTTTAGATTGGATTAATTATTTCAATATCTTAAAATGTTATATTGTTATTGCAATGTGGGAATGTTATCTTTCCTTTATTCTTAAGTTATGTGCGATGATTATGTTATGGTTCTTGGGCATTGTTATGAAGACGGGTGGTTCCGTGATAAACTATGGGCGGGTGAGCCCGATATAGCTCTCCAATGCATTGGGTAACGCGAAGGAGTTAAACGTTAAGGTTTATCCGAAGAGATTTAGAGAGTATACTGTGATGGGTATTCCAAACGTAACCAAGAGGGTTACTCCCTATGTATGAATGTTATGAATGCCTCAAGTTACCTTTATGTCTTATGATTTCTATGATTTATTCATGATTTTATGAGGTATGTTAAAGTTCTTATGTTTTATGGGTAAAGTTTGATTTCATTCTTATGTATATATGTACTCATGTTTCCATTCCATACTTTTTATAACCCTTACTGAGCTTTTTATTCTCATCCCATGTTTTTGAAATGTTTTCACAGGTCAAGTGATTGGTACATGATATGATGATAGTGTCAAGGAAGTGTCAAGAAAGAATCCTTGTTTTATTTTTAATATGTTTCCATTGATGGGAAAATGAATACTATCTTTTATGTAACCACTTTGTTTAAATGTGGAATGTAATGCAATTTTTATGATCTAATTCTCTAAAACACTAAACCTAAAAATATCCTCAATGTGTAATCTTGTAATAACTCAATATTGAGTAAGGTTTAAGGCTGGGGCCTTATAGTTGGTATCAGAGGTCGGTTTAGATAACTTAAGAGGTTAGGGTATTCTTTAAGCATAATTGACATTACCATAATGGTTAGGATTTCAGAAAGAGTCATAGTTTTTAGATAAAGTGAATGAGTAAGTATATCTTCCACATTAGTACATGATGGTTTTGTTGATATACTAACACTGCCATTTCTATTTTAAGTGAATGGATGGATCTAGCAGGCACTAAAGTGACAGTAGATTTGAAGGAAACTATGGTGGTTCTCTGATTAAGAGACTGGATGAAATGGGGGATTCAATGAGGAAACTCGTTGTTGTTCTAAACCAACTATCAAGGAGTCATGATCAACCACTTGAACCTTGATATGTTCTGTAATGCATCAAGTACGAGATGACCAATCGATGTGGAAGTTCAGGTAATAATTATAAAGGTAACCATTAGGGTTTATATGATCCTTAATTTTGAGGTAATTATGGGTTATTATATGTTATGATGGAAAATTAAAGGCATGAGATAAACATGAGGTTAGAATATGTTATGATTATTTTTGAAGATTTTATCTCGTTTTGGGGAATGTTTTAAGAATTATATAGTTTTGGAAAAAGGACAACATGCAAACCGTGTGACAACCGGTCACGTCGGACAAAGCTGTGGGAATTGAACCCACAACCAAAGTGCGACTGATATTTATCGCCTACCACTAGACTACGTGAAGTCCCCGGTTAGTTTGACTAATTATTTTTAGTTAGATGATTTTAGGAATTAAGAGTAAGCTGATTTTTGGTTATCAATGGAAATGATTAGCCTATCATGGAGGATATGTGATTAGGTTAATTACTTTTTAGTATGAGACTGTAAGAGTAACTGATGTTATTTTGGAGAAAATTATTAAAATTTATCTTAGTAGACTATGTGATTAAATCCTTCAGAGAATTGGGTTTCAATCTTAATTTGGTTTACTTTGTAGAATTTTATGGATATATGTTTATTGAATGGTCTTCGATGAACTTTTGGTTTTAGTTTTGGTTAAGGTCGAAAGACATGAGAATTATATAGTTCTCTTTTATGGATTAGGTGATTCTATTGAAGTTGATTATGGCTCTCTTAATGTGAACAAGTCATCCCAAATACTCGCCTTTTGGAGAAAATATGAGTTCGTGTAAGAAATATAGTAAAAGTTGAATGTCAACATGAAAATTAAGTATGCTTCCTTATGTTTTAGTTAAGCTCATAAATAAATTCCTCAATGAAAAGTAACTTAAAACAAAAATGTTGTCTGTTAATTTTTCCTACTGGGGAATCAAATACCGTTTAACCCATCACAAGTTTGTGATTTTCTTGTTGTTAACTTTTTCTCAAACATTTTTACTATCACTATCCATGAGAACATGACCCTTTGTTTTTTCCTACATATCCATATTTTCATACTTTGAATCCTAGTATGGATTAACTTAGGTGACATTTGTACTTCTCTCCCATTCTTTTAAAGTGATAGTTTTACAGACTCTTGTCTCAATGTGGGATTTTCAATGAAGTTTCCAAGCCCAATTTTAAAATTGCGAGGACGCAATTCCCAAAAGGGGGGAAGGATGTAACACCCCAGGTAAATAAATAATATGAAATTTTCACGTTTATCCCTATTTATGAATAAAATGTTAATATTAATTTAAAGGGAACGCTATGCTCGATGGCTTACCCAATCCGCAACAACGAGTTCCTTTGAAATCTTACGTTACACTCTAATAATAAAATAATATTATTTTAAATGGTAGTTAATGCCTAGCTGTTGTAATGGCGGGAATGAACAGAACTAACTAAAAAATGATTATATATGTTTGTAAAATATTTTTATTTTTTATAATAAATGTTAGTGGATTAAAAATGTGAATGAATCCAATTTTAAGCGTAAACATTCTAATATTCTTTAAAAGGTCGACTAACCGCCTTTTGATGGAGAACCTCTTTTAAATCCACTTTTTCACAATTTTATCTGTTATACTTGACAAAATAAAAATTTTCTTTAGAATTGGGACATCAAAATTTACTTTGTGTAAATTTTTGGTATTTTTCTGATAAAGTTCATTTTTAATGAATAGTGAAAAATGTTGTATTTTAATTCAAAACCACTTTTGAATATAATTTATTTATATCATTAGATTATCTTTTGAATTGGTTTTAAAGTGAAATTATAATATATTTTTACCATTTAATCCAATAGTGTTCATTGGAATTAATTTCACTTTGAAATTGGATTGAAACTAGTGTTAATCTTTTGATATATATTGTTTCACAAAAACACGCTATTTGTCATGACAACGGGAATTAATTATTAAATTAATTAATGTAACTTATATGATTTGAATTTTGTAAAATAGAAATCATTTTTGAATTCGGAATATCAAATATAGCTTAGGGTGATGTTTTGGTATTATTCTGAAAAACTTCAATTTTTGATGAAGTGTGAAACCACTTAGTGGTACTTCAAAAACTGATTTTTCGTCTAAATGAACCTTTACCACTTTTGTGTTTTTAATTTCAAAAATATGACATACATGGTTGTCATTAGGAAGTAAAATGTGGTTCAATGGGATTAAAATAATTTTTTATGAATAGTAACTTTTATGTTTTTAATCGTGATTAGAGGTAATTACTGTAATTTAAGGTAAAAATAATGTTTTAATAATATGAAATGAACTTGACAAATGTCCTACCATCATTGGATGTGTCATGGACGACCAAGACAATCCATGGGTCAACATGGGGACCCCATGGAGCCACTTTTGTTGGAAAACGACATAAATACCTTTTTATTTAAAGTTAAAATTAAAATGTCACAAACATGAGTTATTTTACTAAAACAATTTTTAAATGGGGTTATACAAGTCAAATTTTTCACTATAAATAGTTATTGGAAATCTAAAAATATTTCCTACATCATAGTAATTTTTTTTATAATTTATAGACATCAAATAAATTAAATTATTTATGACATCATGATGATGCACTGATTACCTCATTATTTAACGATTTAAATAAAATTAAATGATAATGTAAAATATAAGCCATACACTTGTCAAAAACCTATTGAATGGGTATATTTATAACCCTTATCACCTTAAACTTGAATTATATCAATGTGGGACCTCTTAAATCCGAAACTCATTTTAAAATAAAGTAACATTTCTTTACTTTCCAAGAGTGCCCCTCCTCTCCTCTTATAAAAGGCCCCCACCTCTACCACCTTACCCACACTTCCAAAGCCTTTGGCTTGGTGAAACCCTGAACATTTTGTCTCTCCACATACCTCTCTAACTATTACAAGCCTCACTTTGGGATGAAGTCTTCCCAAGGAATCCTTTGAGCTCAAATCAAAAAAGGGTTACCCGTTTTAAAGGTAATGTCTTCCCTTGTGTTCTTTTGTTTTTCTTCTCCAACCCCCTAAACTCTTTTTATTATTTTATTTTGTAACAAAAACAGTATATTAAATTTACTAGGATGTTTTTATGTGAATTATTAGATCTAAAATTACACACACCTTCGTCTAATGGTTAAAGAACATACTGTTTCTGTGGATGGCGAATTACTGCCTCACGAAACGATGATTGGTCAATATTCTTTTAACACCTTCAAGGGTGGCCATTAATATGTAACTATATTTATATATGATATATAATATGTTTATTTTCTTCTTAAGCTTCTATATTTTTCATTTATGGCATACCTTTATGGTTTCCATTATGGGTAAACGCGATATCTTCATTTTAGGAAGTGCGGACTACCGCCCCCTCAAAGTGATTTGATTCGTTAATGTCATATGTGGGACGTATAAAAAATGGAATTAATGTTATTACATATGTTATCATACTGGAATTATAATATACCTTTATATAATTAGTATTTCATTCCATTTAATACAAAAAAAAAGAAATGAAAGTTGCGTTCATGCGTACGTACGGCTTACCGTCTCCATGAACGGTACATTTCATTTCTTATCTCCAAATGTTATATACTATTATATGTACATATATATAATATATATATATGTAATATATTACATCTAAATGATGGATATCATTCGGTAATTATAATATATATATATCTCATTTTGTTTTAACTCTATTAATATAACCAAAAATGAAAGTAGTGTTCATGCGTACGTACGGCCTACCGTCTCCATGAACGGTGCTTTTAATTTTTTTATCTCCAAATGCTATGGAATAGTAAAAAATGAATATATACTGGATATATATGATATTTAAAACATCAATACTATTCTGCAGATGATGTGCCTATAACTACATGGAAAATTCTTTTCCAACAAGTTCAATTTTTACTCATGTACTGAACATCGACAAAAACGTATGATATGAACTCACTTTATTAACCAATAATTATAACATTATAATATGTGATATTAACTGAATAATAATATTTAAAGGAGTTCCTTAAGCAATTATAAATTGACCAAATTTTATTATTCAGGAGATTATAAAACGATCGAGTCATGTCGGACACGAGGTAAGGGATCCAACCTCTCTCTTTATTTTTAAGTACTCTCTTTTATGTCATTTCTTTTAAGCTCATCATTATTATGTTTGGGGGTGTTCTTTTATATTCCACATACTGTAATTTTTATGTTCATATTTCGAGAGACCCTATTTGATCTCATAAATCCATTTTTGTAAGTTTTAAGTGGCCCGTTAGGCTGCCGAGTTTTTGTAAGGGATTTGTCATCTCACTTTTATTCCCATGACATTTATGCTATGTTTTCCACTATTTCCTTTGAGTGGTGTATGTAATTTCCATTATTATACACTTTTTGTAATATAATTTCATTTATGGGTATTTACATCTTCATTGTATGACCCTTCTTCCGTGGGGTGTACGTTTCGAAAGTTACCCAACTCGGTAAGGGGACCTTTCACCCTCCTCTTTTTAAAAGACTTATTTTGTTATGTATTTTAATTTTCATCTTATTATGTAAGGATATGTTCTTATATATCCTTATTGCTGTAAATTTTATGTCCAAGTGATGAGATACCCTTTATCTCTCTCATCAACTCTTTTTCTAAAATTTGATGCGACGCCGTTAGGCTGTCAAGGGAACTTATTAACCCAATTTCGATTTCTTTGGGTTCAACATGTAGTTATTGAATATGTCATCCTTTGAATATGTGTGAATGACCTTTGATTATTTTACACTCAATATCCACTTATATTTGGTGTATTTATATTTTTCGCACATAATTATGAGATTGATTTATCCTTAATTTAAGGATACCATCTTTATAATGGATTTCATATCAATTTACATTTCCATTGAGACTTCATTGATGTTATGCACCAATTCACTCTTATATGGTGTATATAATTTCCTTTGGAATATTATATCATGAATCCTTTTAATCTCATGATATTATAAAGTTTTTATTTAATGTTATTCCTCAATTATTGTATTCAAGTGTCTCTCATTTTGTTAAAAACCCTTTAACTAAAATATCGTTTTAAATGTTTTAATGATTTATTCTTATAAATATTTCTCGGGAATATCCATGTTTTAAAAATGGTTTTAAGGATTTATTTATATGGATATTAATGGTTTAAAATATTAAAATCTTCAATGTGGTATGGGACAGTTTGATTTAAAAATCACTTTATTAAATGTTTTAAATGGTTTTGAAAATGGTTTTTAGATTGGATTCATTATTTCAATATCTTAAAATTATATATTGTTATTTCAACGTGGGAATGTTATCTTTCTTTTTTTCTTAAGTTATGTGCTATGATTATGTTATGGTTATTGGGCATTATTATGAAGACGGGTGGTTCCGTGATAAAGTAAGGGCGGGTGAGCCCGATATAGCTCTCCAATGCATTGGGTAACGCGAAGGAGTTAAACGTTAAGGTTTCTCCAAAGAGATTTAGGGAATATACTGTGATGGGTATTCCAAATGTAACCAATAGGGTTACTCCCTACGTAAGAATGTTATGAATGCCTCAATTTACCTTTATGTCTTATGATTTCTATGATTTATTCATGATTTTATGAGGTATGTTAAAGTGCTTATGTTTTATGGGTAAAGTATGATTTCATTCTTATGTATATATGTAATCATGTTTACTTTCCATACTTTTTATAACCCTTACTGAGATTTTTATGCTCATCCCATGTTTTTGAAATGTTTCCACAGGTCAAGGGATTGGTACATGATATGATTATAGTGTCAAGGAAGTGTCAAGAAAGAATCCATGTTTTATTTTAAATATGTTTCCTTTGATGGGAAAATGAATACTATATTTCATGTAACAACTTTGTTTAAATGTGGAATGTAATGCAATTTTTATGATCTAATTCTCTAAAACTCTAAACCTAAAAAGATCCTCAATGTGTAATCTTGTAATAACTCAAGATTAAGTAAGGTTTAAGGCTGGGGCCTTATACCCAGTTTATTCCTGGCGGGTTCTTAGTCCATATTTGATGATGGAGTTTCCAAAAGCTTGATACCAAGACCTATACTACTAACCAAGTCCACAACCTTCTTTGGGATGTGATTCATGAGTCCATGCCTACACACAATCATCTAATGACCCAATATCTGACATGAAGAACAAAAAAATCCTTCCAAAATGAAATCTGAAAAAACTATATAAGTGGTATTGAAACATCAACTTCAATGAAAATTCAAGGGTAAACATGATGGAATTTAGATCTATTTATACTATAAAAACATTAATATCCGTAAAAAAAATTACCTTACATTTTAATAATCAAAGGATTTTAAAAAATGAGGTATTTTATGAAAACTAATCCATACCATTGTGTTCGGGATATCAATTTTCTTATAGAAATCATAAGACATCCTGAGTAAACAGAAATGGAATCTATTGCATATGTGGGGATCTCTAGACTAGTCCAAGATCAAATAATTCTCCGAAAAAAAATGAATCATGATGTGCCTGTTGTCGAGGAGTCCAACAATTGGTCTGTCTCATTTTGGTATAATGGATTTTTATTATTGAGATGCTTCTGTATGTTAGTTAGGATTTTTTTAATGCTAAAAGATTTATTTTATATTATTATTACTCATTTGGTTTCTTTTATATTTAAAATCTGTTATTTTTTATGCAGGTTCACCCAACTTATGGAGTGTTCATGTCAATATTAAAACTATAATATGTATGTAATTCATGTTTATTAGGGTGAAATAATTACCACTCATGTATATTTGATGCCCAATCACTAGTTTCTTTCTTTCGGGGATAGTAAAATCCATATAGTTCATATAACATGCTAGTTCGAGTACCTTTCTTAGAGGATCCCCATTATGTTTTTGAAAAATAATATTATTTCATCCTATTGATATACCTCACTCCCAATCATTGTGTACTTCCTAATATATAATAACACATTCTCTTGTCCCTTGTGTGTTAATATATAATACATGAGATAACACCAAGAACATTATACATCCAGCTCTTCCTTAGGTAAGAGAATCAAGGAATCCTCAATTGAGGGTATCCCTCGCTCATCTCCATGGTGTGAAACAACACCTAATAAAATCCAATATGATGGTTTGAACATATACCGCACTTGTTATATAGGGAATACATGAATTATTTTTTAGAAAATTGGAAGAAAAAAGGAATAAAAAGGATGAAAAATTATTATCAACTATTAACCTCCCTCAAACCTCTCTATATTTTCATTGTGAAATCAGGATTATAAAATATCAAGAAGAAGAATAAAAAACATAACATTCTCCCTTATGGGAATCTTGGTAATACATGTATCGTGGATGGAGTATTGAGACCCCTATAATGGGATACAGGCACACACAAACAAAAAAATGAAATATTTGAAAAATAAAAATAGTTCAATTCATTAAAAAGAAATAGATAATTAAAAAGACCTAACTTATACCAAGTAAGGACAAGTGGGTAGTTCTGTAATACATTAAAAGTGGTGAATACAATTTTATAAATAAGAAAAAGGTATTATCTTCATCATTTGATGGTGAGATCCATATGTAAAGTAGATAGCTATTTGATTAACACACATGTATAACTTAGAGACACATATTTCTCCTTTTTTCTTCATCTTGATCACCACATGATACCTTGTTGGTGTTTTTTCATGAATGGAAACCATATGGTTTCTTCATTATAGTATTTCATGATTTATAAGATAAAATTTATATTTAATTTTTTATGGTATTGGAGTCAGGACTCGATTCTATCTGTAAAATGGATTGATCCCTCAACCAATATTGATTTACAATGGTCTATTTGTGCCTTTATTGTAATCATAATCCAAATTTTGAGTTATTTTTTAATTTATTTGCAATCAAGGATTCATAAGTGTGTATCTCATGTTTCAATATAGAAATCGATTCCTTTATTTGAATAAAAAACATTGGAATATGGATGACATGGGATGTGATTGGATCATGGGTGACTGTAGTTCATATCATAAAAAATATTTCACTTCATGGTTTCTACTCCTTAAACATGATAATATAGACCCATGGTCAACTCATGACATGGTGATGTCATATTGAGTGGTTCAATTCATAGGAATTTTCTTGTAAATATAACACACAATTTTTTTTTGAAATTATTATTTTTTTAAATAAACGAAATGTTTTGTAAATTTTTATGACACAAAACACTGATTTTGGCTTCTGTTAGACATAATACCGAGTTTAGATTGTGTTACACTCAAAACTGAGTTTAAATGAAATGTTTCATATGATTAAATTGTTATTATTTATTATGATAGTTATCACCTAGCCGTTGGAATGGAGTGTATGAATAGGATTAACTAAAATATGAAAATTTGTTTTACACATGTATATATAACCAAATCTTTGGAGTATAATTAATTATAAATGTAAATAAAATACATTAAAAATAAACGAAATCTTATTGTACAAAAAATTATTATTAAAAAATACCTTCTACCTCATTAAAAATAAAAAAAGTACTTTTATAGAATTATTTTAATGATATTTATAAAGTATATATATATATATATTAAATCAACTATTTAAAATTAATATTATGTTTTTTCTTTATAAGAGATAATGTTAAATCCAATTTTATGCTTAAAAATCGTATATTTCAAAAATGTAGTTTTGCCGCCTTTTTATTGAGATATTATTTTAACACTAAATTTTTAAAGCATTGAAAAATTAATTTGATAAAATGAACTTCATTTTTGAAATAAAAATTTCAAAATTATATTATGGTGAATTTTTTTAATTTTTATGAAATGTTTTTTTGATGAATAATGAAAAATACTAATTTTTTTTAAAAATTCCCTTTTGTTTAAATTATTTATAATGTTAAATAATATTTTTATTTGGTTTAAGAAAAAAATTATATCATTTTCATGTTAATTAATCAAATTTAGTAATTATAATGAAATTCATATTGAATTTTTATATAAAAACATTTCATACATCATATATTTTTCTATTTAGAAACTCATTTTCTCATCGCATATACAATATTAATTTTAAATTAAAATATCAAAATTTTGTTAATGGAATTTATAAAATTGTATTCCATTTTATGAATCATAAAAAATATTTTTTATAATATGTTCATCGTAATTTTCCTACAAAAATGATTAGTGAATTCAGAAAAAATTAATTACGACGGTTGAGGTTAAAATAAGTTTACTATGAGGTTAAACTAAAAAGATAAATGAAACAATGTCCTATAAACTTGTATAAAAATTATTTTATAAAAATAATTTGACCATAAAACCAATAATATTCTATAATGGTCTATTATTGGACCATTGTGACATTTAAAAAACAATTGAGGATATATTTCATTTGAAAAATTCCAAGTGTGTCTTCTCCACCACTTATAGAAGGCGACTCCATTTCCTTCCTTATTAATACATTTACAACTATTTGTTTCAGAAAATACCTTAAAAATAAATTTCTAAATTCCCTCCCCTCATCATATAGGCCTTATTTTGTGAAAATATCCAACCTAGGATGGCTTTATTTCAAACCTAAAATAATACATAAAGAATAGGTAATGCTCATCTACAACCCTCTTTATTTTATTTCTTCATCCACCATATTAAATTATTATTATGACATGAATATAAAATAAAAAAAAATTAAATTCCATATACTGATATGTTTTTATATTAGAATCATTACTTATAACCATATCCACTTCCATCAAATGAGTTATGAAATCATCGTTCGTGTGTATGACATACTACCACCTCGAGAACTGACGTCATTCGTTTTTTCCATTAACTCCTCTCACAGTTGGACATGATGATGGATTTACAGTTTATATATGATATTTATTATTTTATTATCAATTTTTTGTTATTATATCATGTATAACTTCATACTCTCAATTTTGGGGGAATATGATAACGTTGTTCTTGTGTACAATGAACTACCACCTAGCGAAGAGTCGTGCTTTGATAAAACTTTACATAAAATTTATTAAAGATGGGTTTAATGAAAATATGTGATATATTTGAAATAAAAATTATTATTTAATTAAAATATATTATTTACTTTTATTTCATTAAATCGAACAAAAAATGGAAATAAATTTCATGCGTACGTATGACCTACCGTCTCCATGAACAATGTATTTAATTTTCAACCAATAAATATCATAGATTATTAAAAAAATATATATATAATGAATATAAATTATATTTATATCATGGTTATAATTATGGATATTATGGATCCATGATTAATGTAAGAGGACCAAAAAACATAAAAAAATAAAAACATACATGAAAAACAAAGTGGTTATTAGCTGAAACGTAACTTTAACATGTAATTGTTAATAAATAGGTAATAAAAGGTAATAAGAAAATAATATATGGTATGATATATATAAATATTATTCTGTAATATATTTGTAATAAACATATTTTTATCATATATGTGGTTTTGATGACTACGATGAGTGTTAGTACTTAAGGTAAGTGATTTCTATCTCACTTTTTTCTTCCATGAGGGACATGCCATATTCACCACCTATTTATTTTATGTGGTGTATATAATTCACATGAAATTATATTACTATTATTATACTAAAAAAATATTTGGTTTTATATATCCATTTTATGATATCCCTTTCAAGGGGTTTACAGTTCAAAAGTCAACCAATTCAGTAAGATATTTTTGTCTCAATTTTCTTTCTTTGAGATATATATTATGTTATGAACCTATATTATTTCATGAGGTGTATATAAATCCCATTTTAAATTTAATATCATGAATTTATTCATCCTCATGATTTATTATATTTCATGTTATATTATTATTTCAGGAGGCTTATGATTCAATGTTACCAAAGTGTTAAACATTTGATGTTACGATCTCATTATTTTTCAGGATTATTTATGATTATGTTTCCAATGATAAAATATTATGATCCATCTCTCAAGAATTATCATGAATTTTATTCTCCTATATTTATTCAGGATATATTAATTTAATGTTACATTTCCCATTTTTTTTACTTAAAATAATTTAGAAAATGTTTTTAATAAAATTTTACTTTATTTCTGTAATCAGTCATAAAATTGTTTTATTAAAAAACCATGTTTTCTAGAAATTTTTTATTAAAAATTATTATTTTTTAAAATTTATTTCAAAAAATGTTTTAATTTTTTAAATGAAATATTTATGTGATTTTAAAAAATAATTCATGTTTGTATTTTATCGAAAATTTAGAAAGATTATTTGTTTTAAGCATGCACCTGATGGATGGTATTTCTTAATATAATCACTATTTAATGGTTTCATGATTACCTTAAATTTTTTAAAACTTATTTAAAAATAAATAATTAATATTTGGGAGTTTTTTTATATTTTAAATAAATGATATCAAAAGGAAATGATTTTGAAAATGTTTTATATTTTTAAAAATTATTTTCAAAGTGGAAATGATAATTTTTTTAAGAAACATTTTAATTTTTTTAAAATATTCCTTCATTTTTTTTATATGTTATTTTCAAAGAAAGTAAATTTTAAAATGATTCATGTTTTAAAAATTGATTTCAAAGAGTTGTTTTTATCCTTAATAAATGTTCAAAGTAATCATTCAAAATAAATATCCATCTAAGTTGACATACGTTGATACAGTTTATGCTTTACATGGGATATAAACCAAGGATACAATTATTATTATTTATTTTAATGAATTATTTTTTGATGAAAAGTTTTTTATAAAATCATTTTATCTTCTAGGGTTATACCATGATATAACTTATAGTAAACCCACTTTTTTCCTCTCTTATTATCTGATGAAATGTTAAAATAATTAAGAAACCTCTCTCTTTTACACAAGTTACGGTATAATGAAATATTTATGAAACCCACTTCATTTCATGGGTTATGATATGATGAATGTTTTATGATTTTGTGGCATACATATGTATGATTTTCATTGTGTGATGATGGTTACATTATGACTAGAGATGGTGGTTATATTATAACCAAGGATGGTGGTTATGTTATAACCAATGTTGGGTGGTAACTATATCTCCCTCTAATGCATTGGGTAATGATTTATATATCATGAGATAGATATTGATAGAATGGGCAGAGAACCAGGTTTAGTAAGATGAGGATAGAATGGGAAGTGAACTCGATTCAGTATGGAAGAACTGGAACATGGAGTGGACCTAGTTTAGTAAGACATTATAGGAATGGGGAGTAAACCAGGTTCAGTATGATTGGACTGGAACATAGAGAAACAAAGTTTAGTAAGGAATTTTTTATGCTATGATGGTCTTGATAGTGAACCATGACTAATATGATAATTTAGGGACTAAACCAATTTCACTATGAGGAATGGGTTACCACTAGGTATAGTGGTGTGTCCAGCCCTATAGGTGTAGCTGCACATATATCTCCCTTAGTTTTTTGAATGACCCATCACTACACAGAAAATAATTTTCTATTCTTATGTGTAAGTAAAAAATATATGTATTACACCAATTTTATTCTTTCATGGATCATGTTCTTTGATTTCCATATGACTCATGTCTTATGAACTGCCACTCTTTATTCAATGAATTAAGATTATGTTATTTTATATATAGCGTATGATTTTGAAATATTATTCTCATGTTCTAATACCCTTGTACTAATGTAATTCTTACATATATCCCTTATTTACCCTTACTGAGCATTTTATCTCACCTTTTCATATATTTACTTTCCTCAGGTTTTGAATACTTTTTTTATATAGGATTACAATTAGGGAATATATTTATGGGAAAAATTGATGATCTTCTATGAATTTAGAATATTATGTTCTAAGTTTCCAAACACACTAAACTATTATGGTGCTCAGGCATGTTTTTATGTAATGTATTGAATATTCATATAAAAATATGTAATATCCATGTACAAGAATCCTAGAATGCTATACTTGATATCATTGGAATGGTTTTGTTAAAATTTGGAAACAATTATAAGACACCTTTAGTGAGATACTTAGGGATATTTATAAGTGTATGTGTAGGGATGTCTTCATGGATAAGTCTAATGATGAGTTAAAGTATAATAAAATATCCTAGAATTTAGAAAAAAAGATAGAATGAGTGGTTTCCAAGAAATTACATCTCTGTCTAGATATTACTAGTGGATGTGGATCTGGAAAATATGTAACTATGGATAATTACCCCAAAACACCATAATGATCTAGGATCGATTAGGAACCATGGAACAACAATGGTCCTTACTGCATACTTAGTTTGAAACACCCAAGGTACATGATTTTAAAATTGAAAAAAAAACATTACAAACCAATATAAAGGATTTAAATAGATGATGACTAAGAATTAAAATTGATAAATATAAGGTTTCATGGATTAAAAATTATGTGTCTTGATTTAGACCTCCTAAATGATTTTTCAAATTATGTGATTTTTAATTATGACTGGTGTTGCTCATATTAGGATTTCTATTCTTAGTTAATTTTGGGAACTATAAGGAATGTGAATTAATTTTAATGTGGTGGAATTTTTTTTGATGAGTATCCAAATGGGATGATGACCAGAGTAAAGGATTTTTTGATTGTGTATAATTATTTTTCACAAAACAAGAATAAAAATGTGTACCTTAACGAGCTATTATACTCACCAATGTAGAGAAGGAAATATTTTCCTGAGAGATTAAGTGATAGTAACCATGGAATAATGAATATTATGTTTTCTATATGTTGAGAATGTGGAAATAAGCACCCAAGTGAATGCATTATAGGAATTTTAAGATTTTTTTTAATTTGAAAAATAAGAAACAAAATTAAGTAACTACGAAGGGAAAATGAAATTTTTAGTTAAAGGAATAGATAGTAATATTGGGCTCCCTAATATAACATTGATTATTGAATGTTTTGAATATAGAAAGTGTCATAATTATGTAAATATATTTCATAATAATAAATATCATGAAGAAAATTAGAATGTTTGTTTAAGTAATGGTTATATTGATAAAGATGAATTGACTATAGTTGGCATGTGAAATGAAAGAGGTATTGAAGAATACGATGATGAATATTAGATGATGGGTTGAAAATGAAGTGGGATAAATGAAATATTTATGTATTTTAATTCAAATATTATGATATATGAATAGTAAAATATATAAGTATTATTTATTATAAGTTTTTCATTAAGGATTCAAAAGGATAAGTTAAATAATGATTTTGGACCAGAAAAGTGATTTAATGGAAAGGTGACATTTTGAAGATAACTCTTAATTTATTCTGAATATTGAGATAATGGTTTTGGGATAATGAGATGATTTATTTGGATAAAGTAAATTGGATAGTACTGAATTATTTATAACTAATTAATGATTTCTTGATAAAGTGGTTTATGCTATCATTGATGGGGTTTGCAACATTTTTTTATTTAAGCAATATATCCAATAATCATTGTTTTATTTTAGGGATGAGGAAGAATATATTTTTTCAATAAGGTTTTATGGAAATATTGTTTTGAAGAGAGTACATGATTGAGGTATTAACATGTTTGGAATGTGAAAATTAAAAGATATTTCAAGCAGTTTGGGGGAATAAGGATAAGTTCATATTGAAAATTCAATTACCTTCTTTACAAAGAAATGATTTTTTAATCCATCATATGGTTAATAAGATTAACCATTTATGAAATTGACTATGTTGGACTTTAAATGTGATTTTAGAGATAAATATTTTTTTTCATTCATATTGGGTAACCTATTCTAGCCATTTTATTTCTATTATAACTAGAGATAGAAGGAATGAATTACCATTATTTATGGATATTATTATCCATTGGTGCTTTAGGAATTAAAAAAATTCATATTCATTTCATGGAGTAAGATATTAAGTAAAAATTGATCAAGGAATAACCATAGTATGAGATTGTGCATATGAAGTAAATTAAATAAAGTATATATTCTAGTGAAAATTCTCCAGAATTATAAAAATTACCTTGAAATAAAATATTATCATATTATCATCATTTTGAAGATATCAATGATATTTTTCACACCTATTTTTTTTACTATTTTTTTGTCATTAACCTTTTTTTGGATCACCCAATTTCTTATGATCAGTGATCTCTATCACTATATATAATTATTTATGTTTTTATTATATGTTCAATTCTACACATCCCACCTATGTTCTCTTACGTGGAAACCTAGTTATGAGTTACATTAGGTAAACTTTATATTTTCAAATTTTCCTTTTAAATATTGTTTTATTATTTATTTTTACAATGTGGGTTTTTATAAAGGAATTTTAAAATGGTAAATGCTCTATAAACGAGATGAATTTGGAGGGTGAAATTCTTGGGGGGGGGGGGTAGAATGTAATGCCCAATGATTTTGTGATATTATTATTTTTTCAAATAGATTTTATATTTTCCATATTTTGTGTGACATGAAACACTGATTTTTTATTTTGTTACAAATTAATATGAATTTACCTTTGTTTTTTTTAAATATAAATTTTTTTATGTTACACACAATATTGAGTTAATCTTTTCTTTCACACAACACCGTGTTTAAATAAAACTAGTTATACAATTAAAATATTATTATTTGATACAACAATTATCACCCAGTTATTGGAATGGAGAGTATGAATATGAATAAATAAATTATGAAAATATGGTATACATAAACATATATATATATATAATGAATTATTTTTTAACTAATTAATTATAAATGAAAAAAACTAGTTGAAAGTAAAGGAACCATTTTCCAAAAAAACTTTTTTATGAAAACAAATGTTTTCCACCTCAACAAAATAACAAATAATACTTTTAGTGAATGAATTTAATGAAATTTATACATTATATATATTTAACCAACTATTTAACATTCATATTAAATTTTATTTAGATAAGATATAATAATAAATCCAATATTACACTTTAAACCCATATTTTTCTTAAAAGAAATATTGTCACCTTTTTAGGGTGAACTTATTTTAAAAAATAATTTTTAATATTTTATAAAATGATATTTATAAAATAAAATTTCTTTTTATATATTTATTTGATAGTTATATTAGGGTTAATTTTTTATATTTTTCATAAATTTTCATTTTTTGATGAATAGTGAAAATACTAAATTTGAATTGAAAATATGATTTTTGTTTAAATTATTTTAAATATAAAATTATATATTGAGTTGGTTTTAAAGTTAAATTAGCTCAAATTTATATTAATTAATCCTATGTAGGTATTTGGAATTAATTTTATATTGAATTTTGATATAAAACCATTTCATACTTTTGAACGTTTTATATTTAAGAAACTGTTTTCTCATCGCTTCTGTGAGATTAATTTTAAGTTAAAATTTTACAACTATTTAAATTGAATTTATAAAAATGGATTCCATATTTTTAAATAGAATAATTTATATCATATAACTAGTTCAACTTTATTTTTGACCAAAATGAATCCTGAATACAGTAAAAATTAATTAACACAGTTAAATAAAAATGGGTTTACCAGGGGTTAAACTAGAAAGATAATGATAAAAATAAACTATTCACTTGTATGAAATCTATTTAATAGACATTTTTATACCATTAAACATATAAGGTTCTATAATGGTCTATTTTTCCCTTTTTACATATGAAAATGTGGGATCACTCAATTCTTTTCAAAAATAACTTGTGTGTCCTCTCCCCCACTTATAAAAGGCCACCGCATATCCTCCCTTATTCAAACCTTCACACAAATTTGTTTCAGGTAATACCTAGATATTTCACTTAAAAACATCCCTCCCACCATCCTGTAATCATTATTTCTAGAAGAAATCCATCTTTGGAAGTCATTAGTAAAAACTTAAGGGCAATACCTGAAGAATTGGTAATGTTATTTAAGGAGCATATTTATTTTATTTACTTATCCAACTTATTCAATTATTATTATGCCATTATTATATAATAAATTAAATATCTTCCATATACTAAGGTGTTGTTTTGTTACTATAATGTCCAACCACCATCTCAACTTCTATCAAATGGTTTACATAATCATCATTTGTGTGTACGATAGACTACCGCCTCACGAACCATTCTCATTAACTTTTTCCATTTCCACCTCTAAAGGTTAGAAATAATGATGGATTTAAAGTTTATATATTATATTTATGATGATATTATTATTCTAGAATTAATATATAACACATAAATTCATACTCTCCATTTTGTGGGAATATGATAATGTCATTCATGTGTACGACAGACTACCACCTCAGGAAGAACCGAGATTCATTCAAAATTTATATGTAATGTATTAAGGACGATTTTAATGAAAAAATGGGATATATTTTACATTAAAATGACTTTGGGATGATAATATATTATTTAATTTTCTTTCTTTCAATCCAATAAGAAAATGGAATATAAAAACCCTACTCTTTGTTTCACATTAATACATGATTTATTATATATGATTACAGATAATAAAACTCAGATGATGGAAAAGTATAGTTATTTTGGTAATTAGGTTCAAAAAATAACATCTTGAATTTGTAATACAACAAAATTGTTGAAAAATTGTTTTATATGCTTCTAAAATTCCATGGCATTTAAAACATCATGGGAGAACCTAGAGACATACATCAGAATGTGGTTAGCTATAGAGACAAGTAAGTGAATAAACATGGAATAAGGTAATAAATTTTAGAAAATAGTTATATAGATAGTTAAAAAGAGTAACATTAATAACAATTCATAATATAACATGATAATCATAACATGAGAATTGTGGAAACAACATAAAACACTACATCATAAACACATGTCAAGACTAACATCCAAGACATCATGATAGAAAAATTCCCATAAAAAGATTAGGTTCATTACCTATACCAAAAGGACATATCATGATACTAAATGTTACCCAATGAATTGGAGCTCTATATAATTTAGGGCACACCTATCACATTCATTTCATTATCATTCTTATGTGTTCCCCATAGATTATAAAACATGGAATCATTTATCATCACATTTTATTCCAAGAAAATAGAGTGTAGAATGCATAAATGTAAGTCCAAATTAAAATAGGTATAAGTGTATAAATGTGAAAATTTTTGATTCAAAATGGGTCTAGTATTCACAACAAAATTGTTTTGGTATAGAAAATAGGAGTGAAATTTTGATAGCATAACAACAGCACATAAAAATTTATAAAATGGGTTGATGAGAGAGAAATGATTCTCTCATAATTTGGAAATAAAATTTGATGTAATAGGTACACATAAATATATATCAATACATTATTAATTGGAAATATAAAGCATAAGATAAAAAAATAAATTTGAATAGAGAAGAGAAGGCAAGAATCCCATAATTGAGTGTGTGAATCCAAATGCTTGGGAGGATCTTTTTAAGAGTTTGGGGGCTCCATAGGAGGACTCTAGTGAAGGAATGGTAGATTAATGACATTTAAAAGGATTTTTAGTGAAGATAAATAGGAGATTTGGTGGGTTTATATAGTAAATTAGTGGGAATTTCTTTATTATTTATCAAACATAGGTTTTTTACTTTATATAAAAAATTATCCAAAACCACAAACATTACCATAGGGTTTTACTATGGTTTCTGAAAAAATGGGAGTGGTTTTCATTATTTTATATGTTCAAGGGCCGAAAATAATAAAATAATACCTTTAATTATGTAAAAATCACTCATACTTTTAATGAAATGATTTTAAAACCTTAAAATATATTTATGGTTTTCGAGGGTTCAAAAAGGATTTATAAAATTAATAAAATTAACATAAAACCAAATTATTTCAAATATAAAACACAAATTTTTTTGTGGATATAATTTAAATTATTTATTATATAACTTTTGGGTCATTATTATGTCGCAGTACACAAAGTATATTTATACGGTATTTAATTTTACCCGAAAATCAAATTAATTTAAATTTAAATATGATAATTTAGATGTTATGATTAAAAATATAATATTATATTTATATGAATAATTTTATAATTAGGTGTATTTTCTCTTTTGAAATAAGTATCGACATTTAATGGGAAATGCTGGGTTTTTTTTGGTAATAACTATTTTTGAACCCTTATAAAATTACATTTGACTCCATAAAAATTATATGACCATTTATATTTAATAAAAAATATTTATAAAAATATTTTTTTAAAATATTATTTATTTCCAAAATCCATTAATCCGTCAATGTAAATTATTTGAATTTAAATACTACCCAAAATACTATTTTTATTTTATTGTATCAAAATATAAATAATTTATAGATTAACAAAAATAGAATGAAAACTTATTTTTATTCTAGAAAATAATGTACCTAATATTATAGCTAGGGTATTGGTACATACACTTTTAATACACCAGAAAACTCCCTACGATTGCGGTACGTGACAGTTAAAATTTCATTCGGTGGTTTTGCGTACATGGTTTGAGCCACAATCTCAGAGAACTTTAAATTATCCAATTAACAGTTTCACCTTATATTAAGTTATTGGATATCATCTAAGAATTGGTAATGGGAAAACCCAGTGATTTTATCCCCCTCAAAATTTTTAATAAATGGGATTCATAGGGTATGATCATACTAGTTGAGGCCATCACTTCCTTTGTCTGTGTCAATTGGATTTGTTAGAACCTTATATCTATACTAATCATGTGATCACTATTCAATTACTATATTATCAATCATAATGATACTTAACATTTTGTAAATTTTCTGAAATATAATAAAACCAAATAAGTGCATGAATTTTCTATAACCCAATTATATAATATGACATTTAATTAAAATCACAATGGAAATTTATTTTATAAAAGTTTGGGTCATTAAGATATCCGCCTTAAGAAATTTCACCATCCAAATTTTCATTTATTACAATAAGAAATGAGGGTAACTTTATTTCATCACCTCCTCCAGTTACCATGTCACTTACTCAAACTTCTAGTTTCACCATTGTATTTTGACAAGGTGTGTTTTCTTATTCCATATAACATTGTCACTATGAGGGGTTTAGTATGTAATTTCTCTAGAGGGATACATTTAACACATCTTATACCTTAAATAATTTCATTGGTAGATCTAGTTAGTAAGCCACTGCCTCGGTGAGATCTTGGATATTGAAGGGGATGATGTATCTTGGACTAAGATTTCCTTTATTCCTAAATATGATGTCATTCTTACATTTAGATATATAGAGGAATACCTTGTCTCTAACATCAAACTCTAGGTATCATCGATGATTATCATCATAACACTTATATCGACTCTGGGAAGCCATGATGTGCTACTGAATGGTCTTAACCTTTTCCACCATTTCCTCAACCATTTTTGGACCTATCAGTTTTGATTCCCCAACATAATCCCAGCTTGCAGTTTTTTTTGTACCTCTTCCCATAAAGGTTTTAATATAGAGACACTTGGATGGTCAAGTGGAAACTGTTGTTTTAAGAGAACTAGACTAGATGAAGATGTTGGTCCCATCCTCCTTTGACAACAATTGATCATTATCTCAACATGTCCTCATGTGTTTGGATATTTCATTCAGATTGACCATCATTTTGAAGGTGATAATACATCTTATGTTCAACTTAGTGTTTATAGAATGTTGAATAATTTTCTATAACTTGGAGGTGAATCTCATATCTTAATTGGATATAATCTATAGTGGTACTCCATATAGCCACACTACTTCTCTAATGTGTATCAGTGTAAGTTGATCTAGTGATAAGTACTCTCTACTTGTAATTAATTGTGCAGTATTTGTAAATGATCCACCAAATCCCAAATGGAATTGTATCTCCTAGATGTATTTAAAAGTCTGATGAAAATTTCCATGGGGATGTTTTCATACTTTGATGTTTGTATGGGTAATGGTTGCATCACCCCATTAGATTTTCTCCATCCATATTTTAATTAATGATATATGAGACATATTGATATATATTTTTGTGATATACTCCTTCATATTTTCCGTCTAAAATTTATCTCAGAGATATCAATACATCTTTATGATTACAGATGGAGAATTTTGAGCTATGTGCATCATCCAACAACTAATTTTTTAAATCAGGATTTGATGGTACTCATATTATTGACCCAAATCTCACAAATATTTCTTCATTAACATTGAACTATGGGTATTTCCTTTTTCTTACAATTTTCACTTTCTTCTGAATTACTATATCATTTTTTTGGGAATCCGTTATCCTATACAGAAGGGATGATTGAGCAATCATTTGTGAATGGATTTATGATTTTCTTTCCTTTATCATTCCCATGTACATCCTTTTCAAATATAAGAAGATGAGATCCCTATCAATTATCATCAATGAAAACATTTCTAGATCCTTTCAACTTAGATCAAATGAAAATTTATTTTATTTTCTAGTATAGTGGATAATTGAGCAGTCGTAGTCCTTGATCAACTCTAACCATATTTGTTAGAGCATATTTAGAGCATTCTATGTGAATATATACTTCAAGATTTCGTTATCCATATCTATTTCACAATTCTCCCCAAAGAGATAATGCCACCATATTTTCATAGTGAAGATAACTTCAACAAACTCTAATTAATGCATTCATTAGTTCTGTTCACGAAATTTCAACTACATGGAAGAATTGTATTTGAATTTTTCATTCATCATTATCACACAACCCAATCCCTTATTCTAAGAATCATTGAATACCCTGAAATTTTATCCACTTGTGGGTAGTGTGAGAACATGTTCAGAGATAAGACTCCTTTTTAACTCCTTTAATATGTCTTTACATTCATCATTCAATGAAAATTTGACTCCCTTTCAGGTTATCTTGGTTAGAGGGTTTGATAATTGCGAGAAATAAATCAAAAATCAACGATAATACCCAGCTAATACAAAGATACTATGAATATATGTCACAGATGTTGGCCTCTTCCATCCCTTAATTGATTCTTTTTCAAGGATCCAACAATATCACATTTTATTTGATGACATTCCCAAAGAATGAGACTTCCTTAAACCAAAACTCACATTCGATGTACCGGGCATAAATCTTCTCCTTTCACAAGGTATTTATAATAGTGTTAAAAGGCTCCCCATTCCCCTCCTTGGTCTTAGAAAATATTTTAATATCATTTATAATTACTACCAAAAATTTGTTGAGGTAATCTGTAAATACACTATTCACCATGCCAATAAATATTATTGGATCATTAGTGGGTCCTAATGGAATTAATCTAAACTCATAGAGCATGTACCTTGTAGACAAAGTAGTTTGGGGGATATCCACCTTATTCACCCTAACATGGTAATATACCAACCAAATATAAACTTTATAGAAGTGTTGTGCTCCACATAGCTGATCGAAAAAGTCCTCAATCTGTGGTAGAGGATACTTTTTATTTATCATGATCTTGCTAAGATCATGATAATCAATGAAAAGTTTCATTGACCCATCCTTATTATTGATGAAGAGGACTGGTGCATCCCATGGTGATGAACTTGGGCATATGAATCCTTCATCTAGATTAACCTATAGTTGTTTCTTCAAATCTTTAAGTTCCAAAACATCCATTCTATATGGAGTCTTGGATAATGGTAATTCCATATGTATATTATCAGTTAGAAATTCCACATCTCAACTAGGAGGCAGACTCAAAAGTTCCTTGGGAAAGACATAAGTGTATTCCCTTAGAATAGACATATCTTCAAGGTTGATATTTTTATTATAATCAGTAATTTTATCTTGATACGCTTACTCATAAGAAAATAACATCCATTATTGAGATGTTGTTTTAACGAATTTTTTTCCTCCTCATTTCACTTGTATATAATTGGGGGCTAATCCACAATATAGAGAGTGATTTCTTTCCCACAACAATTAATGATTACTCTATAGTGGGAAACCCAATCAATTTAGAGAATTGCATCAAATTACACCAAAGTTAGTATGAAAAGTTTTTTAGGAAGTATATCCCACATGTTTTTATAGGGGAAAAGTTATATACTTGATATTCAATAATATCCACATTTTCCATTTTAACCAACAACTCTACTTCCATGATTTTTAGTGGTATTATAATAGTTCTACTAAACATTCATGATACAAAAGAATGTGTATAACTAGAATAAAAAAGTATATTCACTATTCTAGAATGAATAACAGGAATGTTTATCACCACTTAGTTGTTAGGATACACCCCAGTGGTTGTGATTGTAAAATATAACCCTTGCTTCAGTGGAGGTTGTTTTTTGTCTCTGAAAACCCATATCTTAGTGAATTGGTTTGAAAAATTCCTTGTTACTTTCAGTTGAAGAAATAAACAATGTGCAGAGGGTTGACATGATCATTCCTTTCCTCTATTACATTAGTGGGATTCCCCTGTCGGTAGTCATTATCTAAGTATCATTCCTTCTCACACCTAATAGATTTCCTCGTTCCCCTTAGGTAATTTTGGGGGTTCTTTTTTCCACACCTTTGATTGTCAAGATGTTGAAATTTATTGGCACCATTATATTTATCCATAGGAAAACCAAAATCAAACTACACTTTCCGCTTATTAACCCTATGATACCCTTGATATTCATTGACCTCCATTCTTACTTTGATGGCACATTAGACAATTTAAGTATATCTATGAAAGTCACAGATCACTAGATAATTTTATATAGTAGGTTTTAGACAACTGAAGAAATGGAAAATATTTCATTTGGGGGTAGTGACAAATCCAGAGGAATACCGTGCAAGTCTTGTGATTTTTTCCTCATACACCCTGATAGATTTGTTATTTTCTTACTTAATAGTAATGAAATATCTTCCCATTTTAAGTCACAATGTGTGAGGAAAATATTTTTAGATTTTTTTTTCAGAATTACTTCCACCCCATAAAATTTATTTCTTCCTCACACTTCATATTTTTGATAAATTACCACCACTGATCATCTTCTACCCCATATGATAAACAGTTAGTAGAACCTTCTGTTGCTCTAAACAATTATGGATGAAGAAGACCATCTCAATGAAGTTCATCCATTGTTCTGCGATTAAGGGGTCAGATGATACATTGAAATTTAAATTACTTTATCACATAAAGGACTCAATAGAGACTTCTTCCCTCTTATGTGGATTTGAACGTTCCTCTAAATCTAGGTTTCTATACAAGACCTGAGTCAGAAAAAAAATTATTGTCACAAATTTTGTGATTATCACTCCCATCAGGTTGGGCATCTCGTTGGTGGCAGTCATCATTTTTCCATTCACATTGGTTTTTTTTACCAAATTCCTCCTATTTCCATCCATTATATAGAATAAAATAAACATTATAGATGATTATTTTTGGACTATTAAACATATAAATGTGAATCCAATGACATTAAGGGGATAACTTATAAATTACATTTATTTCCTTAACTTATGAATTTTTTGGCATCAATTTATGTTATCCATGATCTATTTCATTACATATATTCTTATATAAATTTTTTGTTCCCTTAATAATGGTTCATAATGAGATTATAAATTTACCAAAGAAGATCCCCATGTAGTGTCAAACTATGTGTGCAGCTAGCCCCATTGGCGTGCACTAGTTTCCGGTTGAGTCTTTCTCAACAATGTGTTTTAGAGTTTTTCCCATATGTATATTTATGACAAAAACACATCCACATATAGTATCAAAACATGGATGTATTTTCTTGAAAAACAACTTAATCTGTACTAACCAAAATTTAGAGATGTTTTATTATACTTTGTTTTATCCCTAAGGCTTCTGATGGAACCTGATTCTGGGGCCCGGTGTGCCTGGAATAAATTTCATGAAGTTTTGTTCGGGTACGTTCAATAGACGTACAAGCAGGATTTTCTATGTTTTGAACCAGTGCTCGGAACTGAAATCAGAGGACACCGATGAACTCACAGCACTGGTATTCACTTAAGGAGACCTTTAACGCAGTTGTGTTTGGTCGAGAGTAGAAGTTATAAATTGGGGATTCATAAAAAATTAAATAAAAATGTTGTGTTACACAATTTTATTTTTAAGTGGTGGTTATTTCCTCCAAAGGAAAGTTGGGGTGGGGCCCACACCCCACATAACCTCCCATGAGAGGATAATTTGTGGTGGGGTCCACACGAGCACCTAACTCTTCACCTCCCCTTTAACTCCCATGAACCCCCCTTTCTAACTTTTGAACTTCCACTTAATGGAGGAGCCTCTCCACCTCCCTCTATTAATTGTACCAACCCCATCAATTTAATTAATTAAGCTCCATTAATTAATTGGTTAATTTGAAATGATTTAAAATGCATGGAATTATTAAATCGGGAAGCCTTTTATTTTCTTTGCGTTGGAAAATAATCTATTGGGGAGACTCTGGAGAATTAGAACAAAAGTGTTCCTCTCCATGAAGAACATCTTTAAAGAAGAACGACATCTTCCTCTCGACGAAGAATGTTCTCTCCACTTCTTCAACTGGGGCAAGAAAGAAGGCGATGCCCATGAGGAACACCCGTCTTTTTTCTTCTTCTCCGTGTCAAGGGAGAAGTCACCGTCTGCTAAGAGAGCTTCCAATGACTACGTCTTTCCATCCGACGTTGATGGGATGACATCCGTCTTCCGCGATGCTTGTCTGCCACGGCTCGTCGACGTTCACCATTCTTGAAATCGAGGTAGGGGCCTTTGTATAATTTTTAATGAATAAAAATATACCTCATTCTTGATAAAATTATTTGGATTGTCTCGAGCCATTTAGTATCACCTAAAGAGGAGGGTGCGGGCTGAACGAACATGGCCCGAAGACCCTCCAATGGTTCTTGATTATTATTGACAGTGGCGACTGGAGGCGGCGGCGATCGCAGGTGGCAGCCGCATACAGGAAAACCACGGCCCGCAACCATGGGCCGCTCGGGCTAAAGAACTGGCAGGCTATGGCTGGCTGGGTTGGTGAACCGCGGAACCCGCAAGTGCCGCATGGAGGAGGTGCGGCCTGCATACATGGATCGTTTGTTGGAAGAACTGACTGGCTAAAGCTGGTTGGGCTAGAGAACTGCGACGCCTCTTGGCACGGTGCTGCGGAGAACTAGGGCCCGATTTCGTGGGCTGCTTCGACAGGCGAACATGCCTACCACCTATCGGCCGGGCTGAAGGAACCGCATCGCCCCCTTGGCGCTGCGCTCTGGAGGACCGCGGCCCACAACCGCGGGCCGGGTCCACGGGTGAGTCGCGCCCCACCGGGCCGGGCCGACCCCCTAGCTGGGTCAGAGCCACCGGGCCAAATATTTGGGTGGGTCACGCTCCACCGGGCTGGGTCGACCCCCTGCCGGGTCGGACCCACCAAACAGGGTCATGCCGATCCGGCAGCCCACTAGGCTAGACGGGTCGAGCCCGTTTCGCTTAAACGTGAATAACTTTCAGATCGCGCATCTGATCGGTGCGCCGTCTACGGCACTAGGACCCTTGCGACGAGGAGGTCATTTTTTAATACATAAAAGTGAGTTTTGGACAAATTTGGAAAATGGCAGGGTTTGGAACAGGCGTAATTCCAACCGGGCCCCTGGAACAGAAAAACCAATAACTCTCAGATCGGGCGTCCGATTGACACGCTGTTTGTCACATTAGGTTCCTTTTGATGAGACGAAACTTTGGAATACATCAACTCAGGGCATCCCGATAGATAATGTATCGACCCATTTTCTCGATGAGCGGACCCTCCCTAAATCGAGCGTGGTGTGTGTGGGAACCCTAGAGCTGGCTACGACTATGACGTCTACCGTACTTGGATCCTCCGTGGGTTCGACGACGATGAATACCGTACTGGGATCCTCCGTGGGTTTGATGACGATGGGAATTTTAACAGAATACCTCATGGGTTCAACAGCGAGGACTACTGTTCTTGTATCCTGTGTGGGTCCAACAGTTTTGACCTCTGTACTTGTATCCTGTGTGGGCTTGACAGAGTAGCTATTCTTGTATCCTTTGTGGGTCCGACAGCTTAGCTGGTCTTGTGTCCTGTGTGGGTGTAATAGATTAGATGAATCAGTGACTACATCTGATCATCTATATCACTATATGAAATAAGTATACCTATGTGAGCTGAGTCTTGACTTTCAATCATTATCATCGATGTGATTGAATTACTTTCCTGTGTGGACAAAGTTGTGCTTGGGCTCGAGAGTTGGAGTCAAACTGAGATTGATAACTTAGGTATATGTATGGGAATATACCTAAGTAGGGTAGGATGGTACTTCATTTTGTATCTTACTTATATGGTTTATCCTTTGTGTATTTTGGGATACCTTCAGGGGTCTCGAGGTCCCTATTGAGTATAATTATACTCACTCATGCACGGGTTATGCCCGCACCTCATTTTGTTGGATGCAGACGATGTACAACGCTGACTGAGGCCGAGAGCACCATGACTGGACGATACCCGGAGGTGGACCACTCGCCGGGACGGTACACAGATCGGACCGATAGATGTGGAGTGTTGAGGTGGACATATATAATGACCCTTTAGGTAGGATACTTGGTGGATGATCCAGGAGCTGCCCTTTTCCCATTCAGTTGTTATCCCTTTTCAGTTGTACTTGCTTTCCGTTGTACCTGTACTTTACAGTTGGGATTTTATTTTCAGCACCTTTACTTTCAACACACTCTTTTGTATTCTGTTTTTTTAGTGTTTACTTCCTATTGGGTACATTATTGTGGGTTTTTTATTTAATAAAGGAAATTCCTTACCAGCTTAGGAAATTACACCTTTGGTTCTAGTCGCCAGCCCTTGTCCTATGGAAGGCGGGCTTGGGGTAGTCATGGTACAAGCCCGAGGATGGGTTGTGAGAAATTGTTATCAGAGGATTCAGTTCTACTATAGAACATAGGACTCTGATCATTATTTACTGTGAAGTAATAATGTTAAGAGTATTGAGTGTGGTTTTCAGTCCAGTGTTGGTGCTGCGGCCGACGTATCCATACACCAGAACCTGACCTCTGATTTCCAACTCAGTGCAAGAGAACACTGATTGCGTGTGTGTTTCCTTTGAAATGTTTTATTTGTGATTACTTTATGTCAGCTCACCAGGTATACTGTTTGACTGTGGATCACCTGATTCTTTTCTGGATGGCCCCACAAAGGCAGCCAGCTAGGGTTCTGAGTTATGTACGAGATGGTAGCCCACCGGGGGATGAGGCCTCAGTGCAGGGCCCATCACAGCGGACGCACCAGCGGTACCACTACCCGTAGGGCCACCGATACCACCATCCCCAGCAGTAGAGAGTGCACGTCGACTGAGGGCATTTCTTGAGTTCCAATTCCATAGGCCACCCATGTTCCAGGGAGAGATGGACCCACAGGAAGTAGAGGATTCGTTGGAGGATGTCGTGAGAGTTTCCAGATTAGTAGGGACACCAGCCGACCTCATGGTGATCCTTGCTGCGAGTCTCCTGAATGCAGCGGTAGGCAGATGGTGGAGCCTGATGCTCCAAGTGCATGATGAGGCATCATTACTCTGGACAGACTTCGATAGTCACTTCTGCTCAGAGTTTTTTCCAGCCACCCTTCGTGTGGTGAAGATTCAAATGTTACATCATCTGCAGCAGGGCAACATGAAAGTATCTCAGTACTCAGTGAGGTTCACCGACCTCTCGCACTACTCCACGGATATGGTACGAGACCTATTTTTCAGGGCCCAGACCATCATTTAGGGACTCAGGCATGAGATCAGGGCTTCGAAGATTCCCCTCAGCATTCTGACGCAGGCGGGGGTACTAGAGTGAGCCCTTCTAGTGGAGATTTTTCTCACTGAGTAGTCACCAGCGGCGAGACCTTCTGCAGGACAACACATAGTAAAGTATTCTGGAGCCAAAAGTAGACAGTTAAATAAGAGGTCCAAGAGGACCAGTCCATCAGGTGGGCGACCTCAGGATACAGGTTTGGTTGTGTGGCGCAAACAAAATAGAGCCATCCTTACGAAAATTTGGAAGTGCAATGCATGTAGCGGGTAAGGCCACATGGCTCGGGACTGCCCGACCCGCCATGCAGATGACCAGTAGACAGTAGAGGGACCTCCCAGGCAGAGGAAGAGGTTCAACTGTGGTGGTCCTTCGGGAGGAGAAAGATGTGGTAGAGGAGCTTGCTGAGCAGCTGGTGGTGGAGGACATTTCGAGGCTCTACCACCACCACCACCAGAAGGTCCACCCCGACCAGAGGGAGCTGGAAAACAGAGGCGAGCTCAGCTCCAGGTAGTCGTGGCCTATGACCAAGGTGCACCTAAGATGATTCGAGGTATTATCTGTGTCTACTCCACCCTTGCTACAGTACTTATAGACATAGGTGCGAGTAATTATTTAATTTCTACTATCCTCGTTCGGTGCTCGGAGTTTCCGACAGAGTCGTTGGCTCAATCCTTATAGATAGATACTCCTACAAAAGCAGACTTGATGATTACGCACTTGTGCCGGCAGTGTAATATTACTCTAGGAGGTGACAACTAGGGCTGGGATCTTATTGTAGTGTCCTCGAGTCCTTACAACTTCCTCTTGGGTATGGACTGGTTATCCATAGTTCATGCTCAGATTGATTTTATTAGGCTCAAAGTGCGGTGTGTCTGCACGGATGGGACCAGGTTCACCTTCACCGGTGAGAAGGGATCCTTTGTAGAACAGGATGAACTTATGTAGAGGAGGGGGTAGCCGATCACACATAAGTTGGCTAGTCTCATCCTCAGAGTGATTGATGTGCGGACTCCAAGTTTTCCTGTTGCGGTGAATCGGTATGCGGATGTTTTCCCTGAAGACATTACAGGATTACCTCCTCGCAGATAAGTAGACTTCTTTATTGACACGTACCCCGGGACAACACCAATATCTAATCCAGCATATCGGATGCTCCCGCTGAGCTTCGTGAGATGCGGGTACAGTCGGAGGACTTGCATGGGAAGGGATTTATCTAGACCGGTGTTTCACCCAGGGAATCTCTGATTTTGTTCGTCAAGAATGCAGATGGGATATTGCGACTGTGTGTCGACTACATCGCCTAAATTAGGTGACCACGAAGAACAAGTACCCACTCCCGAGGATTGACGACCTCTTTGATCAGATCAAGGGAGCATGACGGTTCTCGAAGATAGACCTCAAGTCAGGCTATCACCAGCTCAGAGTTCGAGATGAGGATGTGCATAAGACGGCCTTCAGGTGTCGGTATGGCCACTACTAGTTCTTGGTTATGCCCTTCAGCATAACCAATGCTCCAGAAGTGTTCATGAGTCTCATGAACATGATCTTCTAGCCATACCTCGATCGCTTTGTTATAGCCTTCGTCGACGTCATACTAATTTACTCGACTGCTGAGGAGGAGCATGCCTACAATTTGCAGGTAGTACTGGACACACTCTGAGAGCACCATCTTTATGGTAATCTCTCGAAGTACCAGTTCTAGATTCGAGAGGTTCACTTCTTGGGACACGTCATCTCGGAGGCCGGAGTTTCAGTGGATCCAGTGAAGATCAATGCAATACTTGCTTGGGAGCCACCTAGTAGTGTGACGGAGGTATGGAGTTTCCTAGGTCTGTCAAGATACTATTGCAGATTTATGCCAGACTTCTCCAGAGTTTCACCACCGCTTTCAGAATTGATTAAAGGGGAAATACTTCGTGTGGTCAGATAGATGCCAGCAGAGATTTCAGGAGATGAGGCAGAGGTTGAATAGTGTACACATCTTGAGGCTATCGGAGGAGGGTGTAGGGTATGTAGTTTACTGCTATGAATCAGGGACCAGACTCAGGTGTGTCCTGATGAAGGAGTGGGCAGTGATCACGTATGGTTCATGGCACTTGAGACAGTATGAGAAGAACTACACTACCCATGACCTGGAGTTAGCACCAGTGGTCCTCACCTTGAAGATGTGGTGGAAAAATTTGTTGGGAAAGCATTTTACTGTTTACTCTGACCACCAGAGTCTCAGGTACATCCTCTTACAGAAGGACCTGAACCTGAGACATCGACGATGGCTCGAGTTCCTACAGAACTATGACTTCAAGATATTCTATACTCCTAGAAAGGGAAACGTGGTAGCAGATGCTCTCAGCAGGGGATTGGGAATTCAGTTGCTGGGAGAGGCGATAGAGTAGCTAGCCGCGTTACAGATATCCTTTGTGGATAGAGATGGAACAACCTTTCTTCAGTCCCCCACAGTCAGTCCTCCACTTCTTCAGTGAGTTAGAGTGGTGCAGCGTGGAGACGTTGACTGTGAGGCACGACGTGCTCAGTTATCCTCAGGGCAGGGACCTGATGGGTTTACTGAAGGTGGGGAGCATGTAATCCTCTTCAGAGAATGTACCATGGTACCAGTTGCATTACAAGAGGAGGTGTTGAGGGAGTTCTACAATTCCCCTCTAGCGGTACATTCTGGAGTTGTGAAGATGTATCAGGACCTCGGACGACAACACTGGTGGCCGGGTATGTAGTAACCAGTACTAGAGTTTGTCTCTCAATGCCTCACTTGTCAGCAAGTGAAGGTAGAGCACCAGGTACCAGTAGGCTTGGTACAACCCTTAGAGGTCCCAGAGTTGAAGTGGGACAGAATATCCATGGATTTTGTGATGGGGAATCCACATACATCTAGAGGACATGACTCTATCTGGGTGATTGTCGGCTGACTCACCATGTTGGCCCACTTCTTACCAATCAGAGAGGAAGGCTCAGTAGAGAGCTTGTGAAGCCTCTACGTTTAGGAGATCATACGGCTTCATGGTGTGACATCGACTATTGTCTCCGATCGAGATGCTCGTTTCACTTCCCAGTTATGGAAGGGGTTACATGAGGCTTTTGGCACGCAGCTTCGCTTGAGCACCACCTTCCATCCTCAGACAGATGGTCAGACTGAGGGGACCATTCAGACTATCGAGGACATGCTCCATGCATGTTTCCTTGACTTTGGTGGAAGCTGGGTGGATCACATACCCTCGGTGGAGTTTGCGTACAACAACAGCTACCACTCCACAATCAGAATAGCACATTACGTGACACTGTACGACCGACCTTGTAGATCACCTTGGTGCTAGACTGACCCATGGGAGTCAGCACTTGTAGGACCAGAGATGGTACATGCTATGATGGAGAAGGTGAAGATCATCTAGAAGTAGATGAAGACTGCACATAGTAGACATATGTCCTATGCTGATAGGAGACGAAGACCCCTGGATTTTGAGGATGGCGACCACATCGTCTTACAGGTCTCACCTCAACGAGGTCTACGAATATTTGGCTGAGGCGGCAAGTTGCCTCCATGATTCATCAGACCATTCCAGGTCCTCAGCATAGTAGGCGAGGTGGCTTACCTCCTGGACCTTCCACCTTAGTTGCATCGGCTGCACGATGTCTTCCATGTATCTCAACTAAAGAGATACGTGAATGACCTATCCAACATCATCGACCACGAGGAGCTAGACGTTGAAAACGGGGCGATATTCATGAAGGTCCCAGTAGAGATCGTGGGTCGACAGGATTGGGTCCTACATGGATAGTTGATTCCTCTGGTGCGCATTCGCTGGCAGTACGAGAACCTCCAGAAGAGCACATGAGAGCGGGAGACTCAGATGCATGCTTAGTACCCTCCTTTTTTCCCCTAGTGTGTGTTGTAGCTTTACGAGGATGTAAAGCCCTTAGGTGGGGGTAATGTAAAGACCCATAAATTTCAAGAATTTTTTTTTCTTAAATTATTTGGAGCTATACGAGTACGCAGTTTCTGATGGAAGCTGATTTTGAGGCCCAGTGTGCCCGAATTAATTTTCTGAAGTTTTATTCGGGTACGTTTAGTAGACGTACGAGCGAGATTTTCTATATTTTGAACCGGTGCTTGGAATTGAAATCTGAGGACACCGATGAACTCGCAACGCCTGTATTTTCTTATGGAGACCTTTACTGCAGTTGTGTTTAGTCGAGAGTAGAAGTTATAATTTGGGGATTCATAACAAAATAAATAAAATTGTTGTGTTACACAATTTTATTTTTAAGTGGTGGTTATTTCCTCCAAAGAGAAGTTGGGGTGGGGTCCATACCCCACATAACCTCCCATGAGAGGATAATGTGTGGTGGGGACCACACCCCACATAACCTCCCATGAGAGGATAATGTGTGGTGGGGCCTACATGAGAACCCAACTCTTCACTACCCCTTTACTCCCATGAACCTCCCTTTTTTGAACTTCCACTTAATGGAGGAGCCGCTCTACCTCCCTCCATTAATTGTGTCAACCCCATCAATTTAATTAATTAAGATCCCTAAATTAATTGGTTAATTTAAATTGATTTGAAATACAAGGTAATATTAAATTGGGAAGCCTTTTATTTAATTTCCATTGGAAAATAATCTATTGGGGAGGATCTGGAGAATTAGAAGAAAAGTGTTCCTCTCCACAAAGAACATCTTCAATGAAGAACGACATCTTCCTCTCGATGAAGAAATTTCTCTCAACTTCTTCAATAGGGGCAAGAAAGAAGGTGACTCCCACGAGGAATGACCGTCTTCCTTCTTATCCTCCATGTTAAGGGAGAAGATGTTGTCTGCTAAGAGCACCACCAACGACTACGTCTTTCCCTCCGACTTTGACGGGATGACATCCGTCTTCGGCGATGATAATCTTCCACGGCTCGTCGATGTGCAACGTTATTGAAATCGAGGCAGGGGGCTTTGTATAATTTTAAATGAATAAGATTATACCTCGTTCTTGATAAAATGCTTTGGATTATCATTGGCCATTTGATATCGCCTAATGCGGAGGGTGAGAGCCGAACGATCACGGCCCGAAGACCCTCCTATGGTTCTTGATTATTTTTGACGGCGACGACTGGAGGAAGTGGCCATGCACCGACCACGTAGAAGAAAACCACACCCCGCAACCGCAGGCCGCTCCGGCTGAAGAACCAACTAGCTATGGACGGCCGGGTTGGTGAACAGCGGCACCCGCAGGTGCCGTGCGGATGAGGTACAGCCCGCATCTGCGGGCCTCTTGCTGGAAGAACCGGATGTCTAAAGTCGGCCGGGCTGGAGAACCATGGAAACTTTTGGCACCGTGCTGCGGAGAACCACAACCCACTTCCACGAGCCGCTTCAACGGGCGAACTAGTCAGGCGCCTGCCGACAGGGATGAAGAAACCACGTCGCCCCCTTGGCGCCGCGCTGTAGAGGACCGCGGCCCGCAACTGCGGGCCTGTCAAACCTGAAATACCGGCCGGTTTCGGCCAGCCGGGCAGCAGGGAGAGGCTGCCAAGTCGGACCCACCAAACCGGGTCGGGCCAACCCACCAACCCACTGGGCTTGACGGGCCATGCCCATTTCACTTAAACGTGAATAACATTCAGACCGCGTGTCCGATCGACGCTTCGTCTCCGACACTGGGACCCTTGCGATGAGGCGGTCCTTTTGTGATACTCTCAGGGAGTTTTTGACAACTTTGGAAATTGGTTGGGTTTGGAACGGGCATAATTCCAACCGGGCCCCTGGAACGGAAAAGCCAACAACTCTCAGACCGGGCATTTGATTGATGCGTCGTCTGTCGCGTTGGGTTCCTTTTGATGAGACATAACTTTGAGATACATCAACTTAGGACTTCATGATAGATGATGTATCAACTCCTTTGATCATGGAGTTGACCCTCCTAAAATCGAGCATGTTGTGTGTGGGAACCCTAGAGCTGGCTGCGACTGCGATGTCTACCGTACTAGGATCCTCCATTGGTTCGACGACGATGACTACCGTACTACGACCCTCTGTGGGTTCGACGATGAAGGAAATTGTATCGGAATCCTCCGTGGTTTTGACAGCGATAACTACTATTCTTGTATCATGTGTGGGTCTGACAGTTTCGACCTCTATACTTGTATCATGTGTGGGTCTGACAAAGTAGTTGGTCTTGTATCTTGTGTGGGTCTGACCACTTAGGTGGTCTTGTATCCTGTGAGGTTCTGACAGCTTAGATCAATCAGTGACTATATTTGATCATCTCTATCTCTATACAAAACATGTATACCTTTGTGAGATGAGTCTTGAATTTCACTCATTATCATCGATGTGATTGAATTACTTTCCTGTGTGGATTGGGTTGTGCTTGGGCTCGATAGTTAGAGCCGAACTGAGATTGACAACTTAGGTATATGTATGGGGATATACCCAAATAGTGTTGGCTGATACTTTATTTTTGTATCTTACTTCTGTGGTTTATCCTTCGTGGATTTTGAGAGACCTTCGGGGGTCTCGGGGTCCCTACTGAGTATCGTTATACTCACCCCTGCACAGGTAATTCCTTCACCTTATTGTGTTGGATGCAGACGACGTACATTGTTGATGGAGGCTGAGAGCACCACGACTGGACGGTATCCGTAGGTGGACCACTCAACGGGACGGTACACATAGCAGACTGATAGACTTGGAGTGCTGAGGTGGATATTTGTATATACCCTTTAGGTAGGATACTTAGCGGACGATCCATGAGCTGCCCTTTTCCCTTTAATCTATTTTCCCTTTTTCATATGTACTTGCTTTCCATTGTACCTATTCTTTACAGTTGGGCTTGTATTTCTGGACCCTTTTCTTTCAGAACACTCTTTTTTATTTAGTTTTACTTATGTTTACTTCCTGTTGTGTACTCTGTTGTGGTTGTTTACTTTTATAATGGAAATTCCTTCCCAGGTTAGGTAATTAGGCCTTTGGTGCTAGTCGCCAACCCCTGGCCTATAGAAGGTGTGCTTGGGGTAGTTACGGCATGAGCCCGAGGACGGGTCGTGACACCATCTATAAAAACCGTAATATTTATTTCATATTAATACATGAATCATTACATAATATTATACTTAATACAAACCTATAAATATATAATTCTAGTTTCTTTGGGAATTAAGAACATAACATGACATCTTAAACATGGGATACAATAACATTATTGGAAAATTCCTTAACATGCTTCTAAAATCCTATGACATTTAAAACTGCACATGATAACATGGGGACATAAATAAGAAAAGGTGAGATATAAATCAAATAAATGGAATAAACATGAAATAATGTAATACATGTTAGACAATAGTCATTTCAATGGGGAATAAAAGGATCATGAATAATAATACATGATATTGCATTATAATCATAACATGGGAATTAAGGAAAGAACTTAAAACACTACATCATAATCATATTTCAAGGAAAAAATAAAATAAATCATGATGGAAAAAGTCCTTAAATTGAATCATGTTCTCTCCTTATCCAAGCATGAAGTCTCATGAGACTAAAAATTACCCAATACATTAGAGTTCTCACATTCAATTCATTCTCAGGCATAAGTGTGCCACACAGACCATAAAACATGGAATAATTTATCATCAAATTTTATTCCAAGATTATGGGGTGTAGAATAAATACATGTAATCCCCATGTAAAAGTGATATAAGTGTATAAATGTGAAAAAATTTGATAGGAAATTATAATGGTATTCACTACAAAATTAGTTTGGCATGAAAAATCACTGTGAAATTTTTAGAGCATAACGACATTAGTTAAAAATTCATAAAATGGGTTGATGAGAGAGAAATGGGTATCTAATAATTTTTACATAAAATAATAAGTGATATTGAAATGAAAATAAATATCCCGACATTTGGAATTAGAAATAGAAGGCATATGATAAAAAAAACTTGAATAGAGAAGAGAAGGTGAGGATTCCTTACTTGAGTGTGTGACTAAAAATGCATAGTAGGAGCTTATTGAGAGCTTGTGGGTGCCTTAGGAAGACTCTATGGAGGGGAGGGAAGAATAAGGAAGTGATAAAATGATTTTGGGTTAATTTAAATAGGATACTGGGGGGGGTTTATATGGGAAATGAGTGGGGATTTCTTTATTATTTCTCATACATAGGATTTATACTCTATATAATAAAATAATCAAAACCAAAAAATATACCATGGTATAAGACCGTGGTTTCACAAAAATTGGAGTGTTTCAAATTAATTTATAAGTAAAATAGATAAAAGTAATAAAATAATACCCCTGATTATGTAGAATCGAGTCATACACTTAAATAAATTATTTTAAAACCTTATAATATATTAATTGTTTTGGAGGATTCACAAAGGCTTTATAAAATTAATAAAATGTACATAAAATCAAAATAATTTATATATAAAACAAATATTTTTCCATTTAACTCATTTATTGTGTTTATTACATCACTTTTGGGTCATTATGATGTCATAATAGACAAAGTATATTTATACTGTTTTAATTTTTTCCCAAAAATTTGGCTATCTCAGAAAATTATGGAAAATTCAAAATTGGATAATTGAGACATTATAAATCCAAAAATAATATAAATTTTATATAATTTATTTTCTAATAATTTTTATTTTCCCTTTTAAATTAAGAATCAACATTTATTGAGAAATGATGGTTTTTTTATAATAACTGTTTTTAAACACTTATAATTATTATATTTGTCTTCATAAAAATTATATGAGAATTTATATTAAAAAACAAATTAATAATAATATATTATTAAATTATTAATTATTTCAGAAATCTATTAATTTATGAAAATATTTTCTTTATTTTAATTTTAATTTTACCCAAAATACTATTTGAATTTTATTGTATCAAAATAAAAATCATTTATAAAGTAATAATAATAGGATGAAAATAAGTTCATATTATATAGAAAATAATGTACCTAATATTATGTCTAGGGTATTGATATATTTCCTTTTAATACCCCATTATACACCCTAGTATCAAGGTAGGTGACATTGAGAATTTTTTGGGGTAGTTCAGTGTACATGGTTTGGGATGTGATCTCAATGAGCTTAAACATTTTTCGTAAATGGTTTCGATCATGCTTAAGTTGTTGGATCTCAACTTGAGCTTCATCAAGGGAGATTCCCAATGATGCTATATCCTTAGGAATATCTAATAAATGAGCCTCATGAGGAATGATCCTACTGGTTGAGACCATCACTTCCTTTATCTGTGTCAATTATATTTCTTAAAACCCTATATTTATACAAATTATGTGATCATTGTTTAATGGATATATTATTGATGGGAATGGTACATAATGGTGTTTCTAAATCTGATAAAATATAAAAAAACCATACAATTAATTGTTTTCTATAACCATATTATATAATAATACATTTAATTATAATTATAAGTGAAATTTTATTTATAACTATTTTGGCCATTACATTGAAATAGTGTTCATGCGTACGTATGACCTACAGTCTCCAAAAACGGTGTATTTCATTTTTTATCACTAAATCTTATAGATTACAAAAAATAAATATGTACTAAATATATATTTTATTTGTATAATGGTTATCATTCTAGAGATGATGGAACCATGATCAATGTAAGTAGACCAAGAACCTTAAATATCAAAACATATATGAAAAAAAGTAGTTATTACTCGTAACATAACATTAACATGGAAATTTTAATAAACAGGTTACAAAAGGTCATAATAAAATAATATATGGTATGAATTATATAAATATTTTTCTATAATATATGTAATGTAAATATATATTTATTATACAAGAGGTTTAAATGAGTATGATTGATTTCAATACCTAAGTTAATAGATTTTTGTATCACTTTTTACTTTTGTGAGACACATGCCATATTCACCATCTATTTCTTTTATGTGATGTATATACTTCACATAAATGTATATTATGATTATTATCCTAAATTCTTTTGGTGTTTACATAAAAATTTTAGGATATCCTTTTCAAGAGGATTATGGTTCAAAAGTTAACAAATCGTTAATGGATTTTGTTACTCAATTTTCCGTCTTTGAGATGTATGTTATGTTTTACCCATATATACTTTCATGAGGTGTATATAAAAAAACATTTACATGTCATATATTTAAAATTTTCATCCTCACTATTTTTTAAGTTTCATTTTATATTATTACGATATGGGTGTTATGAATCAAAGTCACCAAATTTGTAAAGATTTCAATTTACAATCTCATTATTTATAGAGATTGTTTATGAATATGTTTCTAATGATAAAATCTGATGATCCATCTCTCCAATATTCACATGAATTTAATTATACAATATTTATTCATGATATCATCAAGTAATGGTACCATTTCCCACTCTTTGATAACTAAACTAAATAATAAAATGTTTTTAGGAAAATCACACTTTATTTCTCTCGTCAGTTGGAAGTGTGTTTTCTTAGAAAACAATGTTTTTTAAAAAAAAATCCATTTTTTATAACTTTTGATTTCTTTAAATTTATTTTTACCCTTGTTTATATTTTTAATTATTTTTCTAAAACTAATATTTATATCATTTTGAAAAAGAGTTCTTGTTTGTATTTTTCAAAAAATGTGACAAGAATATTTGTTTAAAAAATACATGAGTTACACAATATTTCTTATTGTCATGACCACTCTATTATTTTATGGTTCGATTAATTTTTTTTCAAATTTAGTTTCAACAAAATTTTTTCTTTAATAATTTTGAAATATTTTATATTATAAATAAATTATTTCAAAAAGAATTAATTTTTATAATTTTTTATGTTTTTAAAAATTATTTTCATAGAGGAAAGGATATTTTCATCAATAAAAATTTTAAATTATTTTTGAAAGTTTCATTTATATATTTTGAATAATATTTTCAATGAAAATAATTTTGATAATGTTTCATTTTTTAAAATTTATTTTCAAGTAATGTTTATTTTCCTTATGATATGTTCTAAGTGAAATTTAAAAACCTTGTCCATATATGTTGAAATCCTTTGATTTAATTTATTTCTTACTGGGGATATTAACCAAGGATACCATTTTTATTATTTATCAGAATGTTTTTTTATCAAAAAGATATCTAGGAAACCCATTTCTCTTCCACGGGATATGCCCCAATAGAACTTTTATAAAACCCACTTATTTTCATGGGGTTTGATATGATGAAATGATTATATAACCCATCTTCTTTTCACATGTTATAATATGATTAAATATTTATGAAACCCATTTAATTTATAGGTTATGATATGGTGTAATTTTTATGATATTCGCACACATATGTATGATTCTAATTACATGACAATGGTTATGTTATAACCAAGCATAGTGGTTATGTTATAACCATGGGTGTTGGTTACATTATAACCAAATATGGGTGGGACATATATCTCCCTCCAATGCTTTGGGTAAAGATTTATATCTCATGATATAGATAGGGATGTAATAGTGATTCAACCTCGTTGAGTAAGATGGGTCTGGAATGGAGAGTGAACTTGGTTCAGTAAGAGAAGACTCGAATGTGGTGTGAACCCAATTTAGTAAGCCATGACCAGAACAGGGAGTGAAACCAATACTGTAAGACCTTACTAGAATAAGGAGTGAACTCAATTCCGTAAGGGAATTTATCTCTTTTAATGTTATTGGGAGTGAACCTTAACTTCTATAATGGTTTGGGGAATGAACCCATTCCACTATGAAGAAAGGGCTACCATTGGAGATGGTGGTGTATCCCCCCAGGAGGTGTAGCCACCCATATAGTTCCCTTATAAATTTTGGAAATGAGCCTTTATTAGTAATGAAATTATTTTCTATGCATATGTGTATATCATAAAGTTGGGTATTATGCCAATGTTATGATTTCATGGATCTTGTTCTTTGATTTCCGGGTGATTAATTCCTTATAAAAAACAATTTTTAATCTATGAATCAATATTATGATCTTTCATATATAGGGTTAGATTTTAAAATATTAAGATCATGTTCTCATATCATTATGATCATGTTATTCTTATGTATCTCCATTTATTACACTTAATGAGCATTTGATATCACCCTTTATTATTTTTCCTTTACCTAGGTTATGAATAATTATTTTATGTAGGAGTATACAAGAGGAATATATTTATGGGATTCATTTTAGATATTATATAAATTAATAATATTGTTTTCCAAGTTTACAAAATCACTAAACTATTACAATCTATAAGCTTGTGTTTGTGTAATGTATTGAATATTCATATAAAAAGATTTAATATCTATGTATGAGAAGCCTATGTCACTATAGTAAATGTCTTAAAAGGTTATCCTTCTATCCAAGTGAAAAACATAATGGTAGAAGATAATACTTTAGTTGTAGAAGCCATCATGGGTAGTGTGGAATCCACTTATAGTTTCTCATACATTGTGCATGATTAAGGACAATATACCAATACACAATGACTTGATAATAATTGTTACACTTATATATAATTTAAAGATATTGAGTTATTATCATATGTATATCTATCTATTGACACAAATACTTATGAAAATGAAAGAAATCATATTTATCTTAGGAATTAGTCAAATTATTCTTATGCAGACATATGAAATCTAAATCTATTGGTAACTACTATAGGTATTATTATGTAGTAAAATTTTATTCATAGATATCACGAAAATTAACTTAGTTAATAATACATATCAATCCACTTCTCTATTTATTATTATAAGTATATCTTAAGAGCTATCTTATTCCAAATAGACTATATGATGTTTAGTTTATTTTTATACACCTGTGGTTTTCATTAGTCAATGTGTCTTTGTGGGATAATTTCATGTGGAAATAATAAAAAAATCCAAAATAAATGTATATCCATACAAATTTATAAAAAAAATATTGTAAAATAATTAAAATCATAATTTTAAGTGGGATTTAATTAAAACTATAAAATTCACTATATTATAAATAATTGATTATATGCCGCAGATGTATAATTTTTTTTGGGATTTATTTACACTAAAAATTCAGAGTAAAAATGGTATTTCTTTTACATCACACCCCAGTGATCATTACATTTCACTCCTATTAAATGTATAATAATTTAAGTAAAAATGACCACCCTACCAAGCTCAAACACACACCAATTTAGAGTAAACCGAACAACACATCAATCAATAAAAACTAGCATGCCACCTTTATAAGTTAAGTATTATACCTCACTTCTTATCATGAATGATTCTAACCCTTGAATCATTCCTATGTCATTAGTGACCTACCTATCATGAAATTTACCTCATCAATAAAAGAACATTTGAAATAAATTTCTTATCATTATCAGATTGAATGTATTCCTCCATAGTCTTGTTAGGATCTCAAGATATCTTCCATTGAAATAAAGTTAACTATTCAAGAAGAATTTGAACATGTTGTTATATGGTTCAAGGGTTGGAATGTTTAAATGTGAATAATATTTAAGGAATATTAAAGAAATTAATCTATAATTCACAATTATTTATATAATTACATTATGTTTATTACAATTAAAATAACATACACATCTATTTCAAGGTATAAAACCATAAACATTCTTTCTATTTACTATTAAGAGAGCCACATTACATAAATAAATAACAATGAAACAATGAAACAATCATCCAATTATCTATCTTTTCATGAATATTTTTTTATATATAAATTTTTTCTTATATACATATATTTTTTAAATATTATTAGTGAGATAACATTTTCAATGGAATATTTATCTTGTGAACAGATTATTTATAACCAAATATAAAATGTCAACACATTAAATCCAAATGGTAAATTTCTATATATAGTAACCATGAAAACAACCTACCACCCACACACATATGAAAATATATCATTAAATTCACTAAAATATATGGAGGTAATGATATTTTATCTTATAATATGGTTGACCTAATAGAAACTTCGTGACTTTTAAGGCTTAAATGAGAGCAAATGTCAATGTTTCTATTAAAGTTGATTTAAATGGGATTTATAATGAAAGATTTCATTAATAATACTTATCACACATGGATCCAATATAGTCGAACAAGAATCAAGGAATGTTATAGTTTCAAACATATATTAAGACTTTCGAGAAAATAGGGTATAAGAAAGAATATATAAAAAAAGCATAGAATGTCTGTCATGAATGAGATAAAAAATTTGGGATAGTAATTTGATAGATTGGAAATTTGTATCCAATTTAAACACACAATGTTAAGTACATGAATGAAAATAACACAACTGATCAATCTTTTAAATTCATTTTTTTTTCAAAGCATGTTATTTCATTAAAATGGAAATGAAACTACAAAAGGGAGGGTTCCATTTAATCATGAATTTTGTTTGTTTTTTATATTCATATTTTAAACACATAAAAAATTGAAATTGAAACAATGAATTAAAGTCCTAATAAAAATTCTAGACCCCCCCACAAAGACATCTAATATTGCGGCGTTTATGTTTTAGCACAATGCTCAAAAGATTAGGGTAATGATCAAAAAACTGTTAAAGGAGAATAAAAACTAGTGTTTATATTTTTAGTGATACTTTAGTTAATACCTTACACACTAGTTTTAAAAAACCTATAAGGAAACCCAAAAAAATATGAAAATTTTATTAAAATTAAAACTTAGAAAAAGAAAGAGAGAAATTGATAAAGATCTCGGTTTATCCTATAAGTGGTGTTGTTTTCCATTTTCGAAATTTCATGAGTGAACACTAGTAACTGCAGGAAAATGACCATTTGACAACATTTTTTTTTGGAAATGGAAGCTGTTGAAACTCCCACTATATGATTATGTAGTGGTTTCAAAAAACTTTCGCAAAAGAGTGTGCCAGCGTACAATAGGCAGCAATTTCCTCGATTAAGTGGTGGTTTTTGGTAACCATCCTAGTGGGTTAATTTCAAGGTGGGTATCTTGGTTTTAGCGGTGATTTTCCTCAGCAAAACTAATTTTTTTAGTGGTGGTTATAATAGCCCCTATAAAAAATAGCAGTTTAACTGCAAAAAACCACCGCCAAAACCAAGTTAACCGCCATGAAATAAAAAAGAAATAAGAAAATTGTGTAGCAGTGGTTAAAAAACCACTAAATTATTGTCTGTAGTGGATGTTTTAACTACTATTGATATATAAATACTGTAATTTTAGTGGCAGTTAAAACCACTGCTAAATATATTATATTTATTCTGTGGTGGGTAAAACCATCCCCTAAACAAAATTTTACAAAAAAAGAAGAAGCTAATACTGCTGGGCCATTACCAATACCCTAAAAAACCATTCAAATTGATATAACATATAACACATCAGAACCACAACACATCGCAACCACCCCACATAACAACCACCCCACATCACATCCACCCCACATCACCACCACCACACATCATAACCACGACGCATCACAACCACCACACATAATTTATTTTCAGTAAGGTTTTTTTATCATAATTACTAAATTATTAATAAGGGTATTCACACCTAAATACAATATTCTAGGGGAAAGAAATTTAATCATTAAATATATATTCGTAGTCTTTTTCATATATGGTGAGGTTATACAAACATACATAAATTTTTTTATAAAAACCAAAACAATAAACTATCTCAAAATAAGTTGTAATTGGAAAACCAAGTATGTGTGTCCATATAAGAATAAATAAAAAAATAAGTAAAAATAATGTGGTTTATCCCTTAACCTTAAAATTAAATTAATATTGTTCATTTTCTTTATTAAGATGATATATACAATTTATCCAAAGAAATACAGAATAATGATATTTCCAAATGTATATATAAAGAAGCGGAGAAGAAGGATCCCCATATTTGAATGGATATTCAAGGAGAAATGAACAAGAACCAAAGATAAACCACCACTGATCTCAAGTTAATAACTGTTGAATCTAATGAATAATAGGACTCCATAAAAAATAACACAAAAAAGTGGAGAATTACCCCCATAACGAGCTCTTGAATATAATAGAAAGATAATAAAGGAGTAATGGGGAAAGAGAGGGAAACCATGAATCAAATAACTTCAATATAAATGATTTAATATGATCCAAGTGACTTGGAACACCAAGGGAGGTGATTGGGGAAGGGGAGGATGAGTAAGGGTCAACCAAGAATTGAGGGAAAGTCTAAAATTCAAAACAAGGAGGTAATAAAACTCCTATTTTTATGTGAATCACACTGGACTCTACCAAAACATGGTTAATATCCAAAACTCATGTGGTGGGTTTGGTAAAAGTGTGATATAAAAACCTCATTGTCATTTTATCTTTTTTTTCCATTTTTAAATGGAATTTGGACCCCAAAAATTATTAGAACATGGAGTTGTCTAATCCATAGTGGTTCTTCTATATTACGCCATTTATATAATCCATGACCTAGTTTTGATTTCTTAACCATTTTACCTTCACCATTCCCAAGTCTAAAATGTGGTGAGCTTAGGTTTCTTATTTTTGATTAGTGGTCCTCTGATGATCCATTCCCACCCAAGGGAATTTCAAGATTATCATGTTGCATAAGAAAACCACTAGGAAAACATGCATAACACCATGTCTTCCTGAAATCATGGTTATATATCTGATTTTACACAAGAGCACACCCTACATAAATATACCTCTTTCATATCTAGACAAGTCATTACACAAGTCATGGTGGCCTTCAAAAGTCTAAAACACCACCTCAAACCCCAAAATCACCACAAAACTCTCCCAAAAACATCCCCAATACTTGATAATTCACAAAGGGAAGGTCATAAACAGATTGTACCATTACACTCATTCTATTTATTTTGGTTTCCCTATTATTTCTCAATTATAAGTCAGGTGATCATATTTTCTTCAAAATTATAAGTACTATCGGTGGATTGATTCCAATTTTCTTGGGATATATAGTAATTCCTAGATCTCCTATCACAAAACCAACCAAAAAACAGATATCAGATCCCGCACTTTATCTTTTTGACTGTGTTTATTTATTCACGTTGGGTTTCCATCCATTGGGTTGGAATCAAGACAAGTTCATTTCATTTTAAACATCAGTTTAAACAATATTAAACCTCAAATAATAAGGGATTTTTCATATGATCTTAAAATATAGATTATTTTAATAATTTTCACATGAGCTTAAACAATGTGATACATGGTCCATCTTTTAATACTTGAAACATAATAAAGTAGTCTACCTAGTTATACATGTCACCCTATACATATTATCCAAATATACATAAGGATCCTTAGCATGTGGTTATTTATCTCTAAACCTATGTTACAAAAAATGACTCTTACCCTAGGAAAGTGCCTAATATGTATTGGGGTATTATATAAAAACTATATATGGATTGATTCATTAAGTTTCAATATATGTAACGATGTTGGGATCTCCTATAATAGGCCTTGGTTAAAATTATAATCACACTTGTTATACTCTAAAGGCGAGACCCTTCCTCATTCACCTCAATTTGTTTATTTCTTTCTCACATAATGGTTCCCATACATCTCATTCTTCTCCTCCCATATAAAAGAAAATTTTTTATAGAGGACCTTTTCCAAGAGCACTGAATGGATTGATTCCTGTTACTATAAGATATGTTTTTGATCATTAATCCTTTGGTAACAAACCTAATAAATTTAGGAAAAATTAATCATAAAAACTGATTCATGAAAATATATAATCAACATATATGTTTCATACCACACTTTAGAAATCCAGACATAAATGGAAACATCAGAAATAAATAAAATACATAAAATGAGACATGATAAATCAAGAAAAAGTTTGGTCATGAAAATGTTTGGTGGAAACTATGTGCCACAAATGATACATATATAAACTGACTGTTTCCATATTTGTCCAACATATCAACAAAACAACTAATCATGGTTCGATGAAGAACAAATCTATTCACCCTCTCCACAACCATCTTTACTTCCTGCTACCACCTGAAAGAGAATTATATTGAAAATTAAATACTATTATATATTTATATTTAAACATAAAACCAATAAATGTCTACAAACTAAATGATTTTGAATTTTGGTGATTTACTTGCTCACCAACAGTCGATGCAATAGCACTGGGGGATGATCCGGTCATCTTCTAATATAAATCAATCAACATTTTCTGCAAAGCGAATATCTGAGCCCCCTGTCCGTGAACTGTGTTTCATAGAGAAACAATCTCTCTCTGAGTATCTCAGGGTATGTACTAACTACAACTAGGAGTAGATATAAATACAATACCTAGTGGCCTTTCAAAGTCCTCAGATAGAATGAGTCCCAAACCCATCTCACGCACACTACTAAGATGCTCCTTACCAAGGACTTTAGCAACCAGGTCATCCCGGGAGACTGAGTAGGACTACGCCGGATTATCATCCCACAGTTCATTAATTTTTACATATAAATCAAATAGAAGTCATAGTATAAGAAATATATATTAACATAGTAACAATTGATATTAATTTATTACAATGAAAAATTAGTTCATACCCAAACTTATTGGGCATGCTCATTAACAAAACTACCATTAGATTTTTGGTGAATATTCAACCACACTTATGTTCAGGATGATTCATTCCCTAAACATTGTGACTACATTAAACAAACATAAATAAAAAATTTAATCTATTAAAAAATAATATTGTATTATAAATATTTAAACTAATGAAAATATTTCCAGAGAAGATCAGCTTCTAGAAAAAATCTTTGACCTAACAGTGTGACGGATGACCTGCTTAGCTAGACTTGATGCATACCTTATTGAAAGATCCTGAAATAAATAAAATTCAATTTTATAGTAATGTATTCATTTTCATCTCCTCTCCATAAACATGTAAAAATGTGAAATGATATTATTATAGTAAAATATATTTAAATACCATCTGCTTCTCATCTGGATGTCTTTCAACAAAAACTTTTCATTGCTCTTTGGGTACCCCATCGGGTAGCTTGTCATACATATTTTGAGAGGTCAACAAAGTATCATTGAAATCTCCCCACAAAATCCATTTAAGGTTCTTCCATTTTTTCCAAGATTTGACAATCTCCACTTTCTTACTATTACATCTGCAATCGTAATGTGGAAAAACATATGTACACAGAAATTTATTTTGAAAATATTAATAACATGATATTAAATTACAACATAATGTATTAAAATTACCTTTATTTGGGAATAAAAAACATAATTCTTCCAACTTTCAGGAATATATATCAAATATTCATATGAAATAGGAAGGGTAAAGAGCTCTGTGGCCAACTGGCCAAAAATCTGGGAAAGTAATCATGTGGAGTCATCTGTAGGGACCCTATATGAATCAAATGGGACAACTATCTTCTCTCTGGTAAAATTCCATACATCTAAAGATTTTTTATTTTTCTCTATACTTGCATTGTTTCCATATTTAATAAACAAAAAGTTATAATAAAAAATGTTCAATAAATTTATTCATATTAAAATTTGTACCTACAAGAGTGACCCTCGAGAATCCCTATGAAGAACTAGAAATAGTGCGCCACTACCCCACTACTAAGGCTCTTGAAGTAGGTGGTGATGACTGAGCTACTAAAGGGACACACACAGAGGGTGTAAGAGATGGTGTAGGGGGAGATGGTGTAGTGGTAAAGTAGATGGTGGCTCAAATTTCATAGGGAGGGAGACAAATGAATTGTCATCTGTCGCAGTAGTCGATAAAACAATATATCGCTTCCTTCTTTGAATTTATATAATTTAATAAAATAAAATTAAGTTTAGAACTTATATTTTAAAAAATTTATGGAGAAAAAATTTAAAAAGGATAATAGATGCACAATACTAACAAATAAAATATTCATAACAATGATAATGAATGATTGCACAAATTAAATTAGTAGTTGCTAAATGAATGCATAATTGTATATACAATCATTTTCTACTTCAATCATGTCAGTTTCCCACTACATTACATCCTACAATTCATTCATCCTTGCTAGAATAATATTTTCAATATCATGGAGGACAAATAATTCTGATTCTTATTGTTGATGAGATTCAATGTCAGAGGTCAAATATTACATTTTATCACCCATACCATACAAATCCTTTGGTTTTATATAAGCAACTACACTCCACCATTCATCCACAACATCATTCAAATAATATACCATTTTTTCTTGTGATGATAAGATATATGGATTATGTAGTTCATGATCACCAACATCCATCAAGAAAGAGAAGTTCACAGAAGTAAATAACAAGGAATCTCTATTAACACCTCTGATAATATCGACCCAATTTCACTTGAATAAAATAACTGAAGAATGCTAGTAGAAGTTTAATTAAATAATATCAGCCAATTTTCCATAGTATCTCACTTTATAAAATGTAAATATACTACTATTCTATGTTTTCAAACCCTTTTCTCGATAGACTGTATGAAATCTAAACTCGTTCACATTGAAAGCGTCTAACTTTATTACTTGTTTTAGAGGACCTTAAACAAGAAACATAAAATCTTCTAACAAATCTACTCATGTATCAATATTCATGATCCAAAAAAATAAATACAATTTATTAGAATTATAAAATGTATGTTTCAACTTAATATTCATATTTATTTCAATATTTATAAACTTACACATCGTGTAAACTATTCTACAAGTTCTGTATTAATATCTTTCATTATAGCTTTCTCGTTTAATGTTCATCCTCTCATTAATCTCTTTTTTTATATCCTAAACTCTTCAATAAATGGATCTCCAATTTTACTATTCTACATCACGTATCTATATGCCTGTAATAATTCCATTTCTATCAGTGTAACATTTGAGGTCCTCCCAACTGATCGTCCAATAATAAAAAATATTTTTGATTTCCCATGTATTTTAGATTTAGTCAATGTGTCCTCAACACATCCAAATTGATTAAATATCGACTCAATATCATCCAAGTATCTATAATTAAAGTTAATACACTCTTCTTCCAAATAGACTTCAGCAATAGAGCATTCTGGTTGAGCTTTATCTCTCATGTATGATTTTCAATGCCCAAGATATCTGTGAAATAAAATAAAAAAAACATAATTTTTCATTTAATTATGTTCTAAAAATTGTTTACTTAATAGAAAAACATATTAATAAATTACCTATCAATTGTACACATCCATCGATAATGAATGAGGCCTCCTAAAACTAGCTTGCTCAACCGAATGCATAGTTAAATGCATCATGAGAGTAAAAAAAGATGGAGGAAAGATCATCTCCATTTCACAAAGTGTCAATAAAAACCTCTCTTAAAGGTTTTAAAACTCAAATGGATGTATAGATTTCTCACAATGTTGTCTAAAAAATGTGCATAATTGGAGTATAATAGTAGTAACTTTTTCAAGCAATTATGTATGCAATGCTAATGGTAGTAACTAATGTAACAAAATATGTGAATAGTGACTTTTCAGTCCATGTAAATTATGATTCTTTAAGTCAAAAAACCTTGAGATATTACTTAAATACCCATCAGATACTTTCACATTATTTAAAATTCAAAGGAATGTATCTTTAACCCTATTTTTCATTGAAAAAATTGCCGAAGCATACTTTTCATTCTCATCTGGCCATATATCATGTTTTATGTTCATTACTTGTAAGTATTTCTGAGAATTGAGATGATCCTTCTACTTTTCATGATGATTAAGCAATGTTAAGATAAAATTTTCATAGACATTCCTCTCAATATGCAACAAATCAATATTATGTTAAAAAAAATTAAATTCCAAATACAGAAGTTTGAATGATATACTTTTTTTCATCCATTATTGCTTTTCGATTTCACTTGATGATGAATTTCAAACCCATTTCTCACTCTCATTCAAATGATAAACCTTCCCAAAATTTGTTTCAACTTTTCCAAGTTGTGTCAATATTTTAGAACTATTTAACAACTTTGTAGGTGGTTTGCAATCAATGAAACCGTTAAATTTTGATATGTTCAGCAAAAATATATAAGATGCACTGAGAAATATTCGATTGCACAAGAAGAACTATTTTCTACTATGTAGTAGCTATTTGGGATCAAAATAAATGTTACAAATAGGACAAGCCAAACCCATGTACGTGTTCTAACCTGATAAATTCCCAAGCCCAGGAAAGTCACTAATGGTCCACATTAAAGCAGCATGCATTTTGAACATTATTTTAGAATAAGCGATAAATGTCTCAACAAAATTTGTCCACAACTCCTGTAATTATTCAATTAAAGGGTGAAAGTATACATCAATATCATTTATAATCATTGTTTCCATGAATAATCACAAAAATGATAAAATAAGTTTTTTTTTCATACACATCCATGGAGGTAGATTGTAAGGGATCAAAACAACTAGCCAAATGCTATAACTAGTAATCAAAGGCCCAGATGGGTTGAATCCATCAACATCTAATCCCAATTGAACATTCCTCGGATCAGCTGAGAAATCTGGATTTAATGAATCAAATGTCTTCCATGATTTTGAAACTCATGGATGTCGCATTAACCCCATCATTATTATTATCTATATAATGAAACTTCATGTGTTCGACGATTTTTGATGGCATGAATAATATTTTCAATCGAGGATTTAAAGGAAAGTAACACAAAACCTTTGCAGGTTTATTCCTTTTCTTCTTCTTAATGGTATTATGTTGATTCAAACTTCCAAATCACCCATTGACTACCATCTAGAAGAAGAACATTTTTTGAAATCATGTTTACCTGATTGCTCTCAACAAAAAAAGCATACAATCATTGGGAGACACATGTATTTTTGTATAATTCAAACCATGTCTATTAATAATATTGTTCATATAATAAAAAGACTCAGGGATGTTTGATTCATGAAATTCACAATGCAACAATTCCAATATCATGGACATTTCCTTATTTGTAATTCCACATAGACATTTGATATGGTACAAGTTTAGTAGGAAAAAATGTTTTGAATATTTCAAAAAAACACTATAAAACTCTTTATTTCCATCCTCAACTAAATCATGAATGAAATTTTCCTCAATAAATATTTATCTTACATTACTGTCCACATAATCAAGAGGAAGATATACTTATATGTTACAATCTTTATCTGGTTGTCCTAAAGTCTCAAAAACATCACTTGTCACGTTTCTATTTGTAGCACCCTCATCTGGTTGTTCTGATATATTTTTATGTTGATGGTGGTGTCTTGTAGTTCCAAATTCATTATTTATAAGTTTTTTCATTTCATTTCTAATTGTTGATGAAGTAGGGAGCTCATTCAATGGATTGACATTAGTGCTCAATATTTCTGTAATGTCTTATTATCTGTGCCAAATCCAATACAAATATTGACTGGGGAATCAGTTCAATATTAAATGTTCATAAACATTCTCTCTCTTCAACCATCTTATAAACTAATATTTAGGACAAGGAAATCTTATTCTCCCTTCAACATATCTATTGGAAATTTCAAAATCTAAAAACTTCTCCAAACCCTTAACATACTGAGGTGTATTCCTTGGTAATGTGATCCATATTTTATCCATGTATATCATAATGTTCCTACACAATATTAAAATAATAAAACACATAACTATTAATTAATAGGAAAATAGATTCATATATAATAGTTGAAAAAATAAATAAATATGTTAAATATTTGGAAAAGGTCTAGGATTAGATCAAAAAAATCATCAAAGACACTTTTTCCAAATAGCCCATAGAATCTTAAAGAACATTAAGATGATATATGGCCAATAAATTTCTTATATTATACCTATTAAGTCTCAAAAATACTATCTCATTTCAACCAAGACATCCCAAACTATAAAACAATTTCAAAGAAGTGGAATGAATGCCTTTGATACCAATTTGTCACAAAACAACCTAGATAACATACCTAAGTGGCAAATAATCTAGTTTTGAAAAATCACAATGGCTGCTCCAAATTCCCAAAGGTTGGGGACTAGTGTCGAGGAATCATAAAAAACATGATTAATTTATTTCAAAGTGAATTTCCATTCAATTAGAGAGATATAATCATCTATGTCAAAATAATAATGAATAAACATTTCTATCAAAACAGACATGATTAAATCATTTCAATCAATAATTGGCATGAATAAATCATTCTACCTTAGTTTCAATAATAGAACCATAGTGATAAAATCTATGGTTAGTACGAGTCATAAGGATTTACAACATCTCAATGAAATATGCCTCTAGGAGTACACACACTCCTTATATCCACAAGATTAGGGGGAATATGATAACACCCCAAAGAATAAACTACCTTCCCTCAAGTAGTTTTGTTTCATTTTCATCATCAAGTCGATGTAAGATATAAATTTACCTTTCCTGAATATTCATTATCATAACCACTGTTAATCCTCTATTCTTCAAGGAAATTAGTAATAATTTGGGATATCATTCAATATAATCAATAATTCAATCAATCAAATAAATAGTCCCGTTGTAAAAGTTTCAAAATATGCCTTTAATTTCCAAAACCAATATCAAATAGTTTTTATCAAAAAAGCATTCCTTTACTTTAAAATCATTTCATTTCAAAAAATGAAACTTTTTATGATTTTATATCTCATTAAATCATGCTTCAAATATTATCTTCGGGTATTTTAATTATTTTTTATAATAGATACCGTTTGAAAGGTCATACTACATGAAACTAACATCCAATGGAAATATTACCTATTAAATATTAAATTAGTTTTAAATTAGAAATATCTCTAAAGAATCAACTTAATTGTACTATAAATGTTAAAAAAAATTAAATTAATAAAAATAATTATAAGGTCAGAAAAGGTACTTTCTCCCTAGTACAAATATGATTCCCCTAATATAATGGAACAAGGTTTCAAGAATTCCCCATATCACAAGAAACAAAAAAGTTGGTATATGTTTACTTGTATTTATGTCAATTAATTGTTTTTAACAATACATTATAATTTAATAATTTAATTATTTAAGGAATCAATGAGAAGTCAACTAAAATTAATGATTAATAAAATTATTTTTTCTTATAATAGTAGTGAAATGGATATTAGAAGATATATTTATTTCATTGAATATAAATGTAAATGATAGTATGATATTCATTGGTAATGAGTTAATTAATCTGATTCAAAATTCAATGATGGATAGATTGTAAATATTTTCAGAAAACATTGATATTTATTTGTTAGCTTAAATGTATTAAAAATACCAATGAAATACTTGAATCATGTATACAGAGTAATAGGGCCCCAAAACATTTAATATCTAACAAAAAATTAGGCGAACCAAAAATGATAAGTAGTTTCAGGTAACCAAGAATAATATACTAAATAACAAATTGATATAATCTATATTAAGATCCCAAAAGTCGTCAATGAGCATATAAGAACTCATAAAAACTTTCTCATTACAAAACAATCATGAATGTAAAAATTTCTCACCAAATACCAATACACATAATGGTAGATAATTAGATTTAGGAATTATAAGAATTGAAACTAGGATGTATTCATTTCAACACACTAATATATAAGATAATACCAGTCATGTCTATCTAGATTCACTACTGAAAATCCCATTTTTACCAATGCTTATATCCCAACAGTTTGTTAAACCATTTGGAATGGTTATGTATACCAACGGTTTTTAGAAAACCATTGGTATAGAGGCTTTTATGATGAATTTTACCAACGGTTTATAAAACCGTTGGTATAGGCCTCAATTAAGACACTTTTGCCAACGGTTATACACTAACCGTTGGTATATGTTGGAATCTATTCCAACAGTTTCCACAAACCATTGGTATAGTTCTTAGGTAAACATACATTCCCAATGGTTTTTAAAAACTATTGGGAAAGTTTTCCCCTAAATCCAGTTCGGGTGTCCAGTAGGCCCTCCGCTCGATTGTAGTCCCCCTCCACTCGAGTGCAGCCCTAAATTGAAGCTCTCCGCACTCTCATTACCCAGTCTCCAAAAGTCCATCCATCCTCTTCAATCAAACAATTTTTCTGTTCTACACTTCAAATCTATAAGTTCTAATGTTCTTCTTCTATTTTTTTATTTTATATTTTGATTTGACCTAAACGTCTGGGATCTCTCCATACAAGGACTCTGAAACTCGTTCCACTCATATATCCATCTTAAATCAAACAATTTTGTATTTCTACGCTCTAAATATGTAAGTACTATCTTAGTTTTAATGTTTTTCATCTATTATTTTTTCTTTCTGTTTTAATTTGGTATAAACTAGGTTGTGTTGTTTATGGCATGCGAAGGTTAGTGATATTGAGGATGAATTGGATGTTGGTTGGGTGATGGATTGGAATTGTGATGTTTTTTGGATTAATATTAGTTAATTTTCACTAAATTATTTGGGTATTTCCTCCCTTTTACAGATCCCCCACTCCTTATGGACCCTAAACACCCCCCCTCTTGGACCCTGGATAGTCCCCCCCTCCTGGAACTTGGATAGCCTGGCCCCTCTCTTTCCTGAAACTTAGACATCCCCCCTCTTGGACCCTAGACAACCCCCTCCACCATCCTCTCAGGACCTCGTATAGTCCCCCCTCCTACCTGGAACCTAGGATTCCCCCCACCCTCCACCCTGGACACTGGATAGCCCCCATCCTTGATGGACCCTGGACAACCCCCCTCATTCCTGGACCATGGACAGCCCCTTCTCCCCTTCTCCATGACCCTGGACAGGCCCCCACCCCCCTTCCTGGACCCTGGACAACCCCTACCCCTCCTCCTAGACCTTGGACATCCCCCTCACCCCCTCCTCAACCACCAAATACCCCCCCCCACTTAAAAAATTTGACCACCAAACTTGGACATGCTGGATTTTCTCTAAAAAGATATATTTATCATCAAAAAACCTCAATAATATCCTAAACAATGCTTATAATGTGTTTTTAGCACATATCATCCAATTGTATTCCAATTCACTAGTCTATCCTCCCTTGGCTAGATCTTACAAAAAGCGTTCAACCTTAAGGATCCAAATAAAAATAAATTGATATAAGACATTTGATAATAGATTAAAATTTCAAATTGGGATCCAATGAGGAACATTTGAGATATTATGCATCATGTCCATGAGTAAATCCATTTTTATATATCCGATAAGTTATTTTTCACAATTTTCACACATTAATTGTTTGTAAAAATGGGACAAACATTTATAAAGGTTCTAATATATAAAAATGAATCTATTTGTGGATGCAGCTTAAACAACATTGTCTAGCTTGTCTGCCTCTTCCATGATCATCGATGTGCACATACCATCTCCATCTGACCTCACACGATGGGTGAATCAGCGTCTGGCTGATGAAGAGCGCCATATTATCTTACTTCCACACCATATTCATACCCGCTACGCTTCTAAAGTGATCAATCCCACTAAGCATCCCTGTGAGCTAGATGACACGGCCACCCGTTCTTGTAAGAGGCATAGGAGTTCTGAGCTGATGGACCAAGACGATTGACCAGTGTCCATCCATCTGGCCGAAGATATAAAACTTAGAGCTTCCAGGGAGGCAAACCATATTCTAGAGTTTCATCATTTTGCTTTTTTACTTTGTTTTAGGAAATAAACATGGCATGTATGCAACAATGTTTTAGCTGCTTCTGATCTGTATGTGCACTTGTCATTACTCTGCTTGACTGCTTCTATTTTGTATGATCCTTAGTGTTATTTTTTATGACATGATGCGGCTATGTTCTGTCTATGTGTATATTTTACAGGTACGTAAGTATGTGCACTTTTCATTATTCCATTGTTTCAGTGCTTATGCCGATGGTACGAGGGAGGTTCGTACTAGAGGTAGACGAGCATCTCCGTGTACCCGACTAGATCCTTCCCCTCCAACCAAACACATTCGGAATCTATTGAAACTTAAGGTAAAGTATCCATGGGTCAAATGTGATGTGTATAAGTCAACCCCGTCTCAATAAAAGGCATGGTGTGGCCAGGATCACTCAAACTGCCTCTCTTTTGTACAAAATTGACTTATTTTTAAGTGAAATCAACAACTGACATATGGGAAACCAACCAAACGCCTTCAGATTGTGTTGAAACATTAAGAAAACGATCCATGGGTCATATGTGACATGTAAAAGTCAACTCCGCCTCAATCCAATGCGTGGTGTGGCCGGTATCACTCCAAGTGTATGTATTTTGTTCAAAATGGACAATATTTTACGTACATACACCAATCCAATCAAACAGCTTTTTATTGTGGAAAAACTTTTTCACAATGATCCATGACTCATATGTGACGTGTACGAGTCAACCCCACCTCAATTTGAGGCTCGGTGTGGCCAATACCACTCAAAGTGCCTCTGTTTTGTTTAAAATGGACTTAATTTTAAGTGAAATCAACAACTGACATACGGAAAACAGACCAAACACATTCGTATTCTGTTGAAACTTAAGGAAAACGATCTACGAGTCAAATGTGACGTGTATGAGTCAACTTCACCCCAATACAAGGCTCGGTGTGGCTGACACCACTCAAAATGCCTCTGTTTTGTTAAAAATGGATTTAATTTTAAGTGAAATCAACAACTGTCATACGGTAAACCGACCAAACGCATTCGGATTCTATTGGTATGATAGGAAAACGATACATGGGTCATATGTGACGTGTACGAGTCAACCCTGCCTCAATACAAGGCGAGGTGTGGATGATACAATTCAAAATGTATCTTTTTTGTTCAAAATGACTTTAATTTTAAGTTAAAACAACAACTGGCGTACGGAAAACTGACCAAATGCGTTCCAAATTTGTTGAAACTTTAGAATAATGATCCATGGGTCATATGTGACGTGTATGAGTCAACCCCGCCTCAATCCAAGGCATGGTGTGGCCGGAACCACAAAAAATATCCCTCTTTTGTTTAAAATGGACAATCTTTTACGTACATACGCCAAACAGAACAAATAGATTCTGATTGTGTTGATAATTTTTCACAACAATCCATGACTCATATGTGGTGTGTACGAGTCAACCCCGCCTCAATTCGAGGCCCGGTGTGGCCGACACCACTCAACGTGCCTCTGTTTTGTTAAAAATGGACTTAATTTTAAGTGAAATCAACAACTGACAAACATCAAACCAACCAAACACATTTTGATTATATTTAAACTTAAGGAAAACAATCCATGAGTCAAATGTGATATGTACGAGTAAACACCGCCTCAATACGAGGCCCGGTGTGGCTGACACCACTCAAAGTGCCTCTTTTTTTTAAATGTACTTAAATTTAAGTGAAAACAACAACTGTCATATGGAAAATTGACCAAACGCCTACAGATTCTATTGAAACTTTAGGAAAATGATCCATGGGTCATATGTGACATGTATGAGTCAATCCAACCTCAATCTGAGGCACCGTGGGGCCGAGACCACCCAATATGCCTCTCTTTTGTTGAAAATGGACTAAATTGTAAGTGAAAACAACAACTGTCATAAGGGAAACTGACCAAATGCATTCCAAATCTTTTGAAACTTTAGGAAAAAAATCCATGGGTCATATGTGATGTGTAAGAGTCAATCCCGCCTCAATCCGAGGTTCGGTGTGACCGAAACCACCGAAACCGTCTCTCTTATGTTTAAAATGGACAATATTTTACGTACATACGTCAAACCGATCAAACGGATTCTGATTGTGTTGATTCTTTTTAACAATGATCCGTGACTCATATGTGACGTGTAAGAGTCAACCCCACCTCAATCCGAGTCTTGGTGTGGCCGACACCACTCAAAGTGCCTCTGTTTTGTTAAAAATGGACTTAATTTTAAGTGAAAACAACAACTGACATATTCCAAACCGACCAAACACATTTGGATTATATTGAAACTTAAGGAAAAAAATCCATGAGTCAAATGTGACGTGTACGAGTCAACCCTACCTCAATCCAAGCCGCGGTGTGGCCAGGACCACTCAAACTGTCTCTCTTTTGTTCAAAATGGACTAAATTGTAAGTGAAATCAACAACTGACATAAGAGAAACCTAACAAACGCCTTCGGATTCTGCTAAAACTTTAGTAAAACGATTCATTGGACATATGTGATGTGTACGAGTCAACTCTTTCTCAATATGAGGCTCCGTGTGGATGGGACCACCCAAAATACCTCTTTTTTGTTCAAAATGGACAATATTTTATGTACATACGCCAAACCGATCAAATGAATTCTGATTATGTTGAAACATTAGGAAAATGATCCATTTCTCATATGTGATGTGTATGAGTCAGCCCTGCCTCAATCTGAGGGCCTGGTGTGGCTGACAACACTCAAAGTGGATCTCTTTTGTTTAAAAGGGACTTAATTTTAAGTGAAAACAACAACTGGCATACGTCAAACCAACCAAACGCCTTCGGATTCTGTTGAAACTTTAGGAAAACGATCCATGGGTCAGATGTGATGTGTATGAGTCAACCTCTCCTCAATCCAAGCTACGGTGTGGCCGGGACCACTGAAACTATCTCTCTTTTATTTAAAATGGACATAATTTTAAGTGAAAACAACAACTGACATACGCCAAACCAACCACACGACTTCTTATTCTATTGAAACTTTAGTAAAACGATTCATGCGTCATATGTGATGTGTACGAGTCAACCCCACCTCAATTCGAGTTGCAGTGTGACCGGGACCACTCAAACTGTCTCTCTTTTGTTCAAAATGGACTAAATTGTAAGTGAAATCAAAAAATGACATACGGGAAACCGACCAAATGCCTTCGGATTCTGTTGAAACATTAGTAAAATGATCCATGGGTCATATGTGACATGTACAAGTCAACCACGCCTCAATCCGAGGCACCGTGGGGCCGACACCCCCAAAACTGCCTCTCTTTTGTTCCAAATGGACAATATTTTATGTACATAGGCCAAACTAATCAAACAGATTCGGATTGTGTTGAAACTCTAGGAAAATGATCCATGGCTCATATGTAACGTGTACGAGTTAACCCCACCTCAATACGAGCCCCGGTGTGGCCGACACCACTCAAAGAGCCTCTTTTTTTTATATGTACTTAATTTTAAGTGAAAACAACAACTGACATATGGAAAACCAACCAAACGCCTACAGATTCTATTGAAACATTAGGAAAATGATCCATGGGTCATATGTGATGTGTACAAGTCAACCCCGCCTCAATCGGAGGCCCGGTGTGGCCGAAACCACTCAATGTGCCTCTGTTTTGTTTAAAATGGACTTAATTTTAAGTGAAAACAACAACTGACATAAGCCAAACCAACCAAATGCATTCAGATTCTATTGAAACACTAGTAAAACGATCCATGGGTCATATGTGATGTGTATGAGTCAATCCTGCCTCAATCCGAGGCGCGGTGTGGCCGACACCACCCAAACTGTCTCTCTTATGTTAAAAATGGATAATATTTTATGTACCTACGCCAAACCGCTCAAACAGATTTTGATTGTGTTGAAAAATTAGGAAGACGATCCATGGATAATATGTGACATGTACGAGTCAACCCTTCCTCAATACTAGGCCCAGTGTGGCCATCACCACTCAAAGTGTCTCTATTTTGTTTAAAATGGACTTAATTTTAAGTGAAAACAACAACTGATATACGCCAAACCAACCAAACACCTTTGGATTCTATTTAAACTTTAGGAAAATGATCCATGGCTCATATTTGACGTGTAAGAGTCATCTCCACCTAAATCCGAGCCGTGGTGTGGCCGGGACCACTCAAACTGTCTCTCTTTTGTTCAAAATGGACTAAATTGTAAGTGATATCAATAACTGACTTACGGGAAACGGAACAAATGCATTCGGATTTTGTTGAAACTTTAGTAAAATGATCCATGGGTCATATGTGATGTGTATGAGTCAACCCCGCCTCAATTAGAGTCACTGTGGGGCTGGTACCACACAAACTGCCTCACTTTTGTTGAAAATGGACAATATTTTACGTACATACGCCAAACCGATCAAACGGATTCTGATTTTGTCGAAACTTTAGGAAAACGATTCATGGGTCATATGTGACGTGTACCAGTCAACCCCACCTCAATCTGAGGCCCATTGTGGCAATTATGGAGTCACAAGTGATGAGACTCCTACGAAAATACCTTTTCACCATATATTAGAAAATTGGTTGTCATAAGAAGATTGAAATGGGTGTAAATAACATTTGAGTTACTGAAACGTTTATTTAATTATACTGGATGATTGTTGTCATATGAAGATTCAAATGGGGAATTATTCACCATGTATCTAATCAAAGATTTGGTGTTATTCTTTTTGTTTTAATTTTGTTACTGTATTAAGTGTTGTTTTGTATGTAGGTGTATGGACTGGAGGGGCTACTGGAGGGGCTGCTATGCAACAATTCTGGAAATACACAATACCAACGGTTTACAACTGTTGGTATACTTTGAGAAAGAATTATACCAACGGTTCAATAAACCATTGGTAAAAAACTATCCCAATGGTTACAAACCATTGGTATAGTATTTTTTATTGAACATATGCCAACGGTTTCATTGAAATCGTTGAAAAAAAACTATACCAATGATTGTAAACCTTTGGTATAATATCAAAATCATATAATTCCCAACAGTTCTAAACCGTTGGGTAAACCTATAACAACGGTTCAACAAGAACCATTGGCAAATCAATACATAGAGTGGGCTATTCCAATGGTTTTGTTCAAACCGTTGGTATAGATCTTTCCCCACACCTTACTTCCCCACGGTTTGGACAACCGTTGGTATAGAATATACCAATGGTTTTCCAGACTATACCAACGGTTTAGAACCGTTGGTATGTCCTCCATTTACAGTAGTTATTTTTGGTGATAACTCAAAAAATTCACACCATAAGTATGATACAAAAAATTTAATAAAGAATATTAAACTGTACCTCTAACCTACCAGAATGCCAGTGAGGAGGCGAGGGGCTAGGGATTAGGGTGTCACTGGGGGGGGGGGGGTCTCACAGGGGTTGGGGGAGAAGGTGGGTAATAGGGGAGTGTTAGGATTGAAAAAAAGTTTCAATAAGGGTTTATTAAAAACTGTGGCTAAATCGTTAATAAAAAATTAGTGGTGGTTTCGTAAACTGTCGTTAAAAAACTGCCACAAAAGGATATTAATTCTGTAGTGAGATACGGCCTATGATAGAAAATTTACACATTTGTGTGCATTGTTGAAGAGCATCTGGATCTACTTCCACCATGAACCCACCGTCATCAATTATCTTGATAAGGGGAGGATTCATCATAATTTCTTTTCTTGGATCAATACTCCTCAGTGCATCTAGAAACAATATCCCTTGGAATCTACTAGAGAAAGGTCGTGTGCGAGCTTTTTCATCTGAGGAGTCTTCAATATGGATTTATATGAGAGGATAATGAAAATGTGGGATTTGATTATTATGAGGAGTCATGAAGTGATGGGATTAAAAACTCATTAGTTTGAGAAAATCTTCCATGAATGATGAGATCGAAGGATTCAGGTGAATGAGCCCTACTCACTCCAGGGTTTTAATGAGATAAGGTCTCCCATCTCTCTAAAGTCCTATGTTGAAGCTTTCAAGATAAGGGTTAAAATGATTGTAAAAATTTGAAATTAATATTTATAATCCATATTTCCATATTATATTTCGAAAGTTTGAATCTAGGTTCATTTTTAAGGATTTTCTTGTATATTACTTTAATATTTTCAATTCTATTTGAAAATTTCCAAGTGGTTTCCAAATGGGATTCATTCATCTAATTATTACCAGCCACCACCACCAATCACTTATTCACACTTCACAAGACATCTATGTTAGCCAATAACTTCCCAAAAAACTGACCAACACCCCTAATCTCATCCAATAAGCCTTTATTTGGATATAAAGACTACTTAGGAAGGCTTTTGGTGGAAACCTAAGGAGGATACCTAGGGAATAAGTAACGTTCATCAATGGTCATTTTTGTTTTATTTATCCGTAAACCTACTAAAATTATTTTTATACCATAACGATATAATAACATCAATATATATCATATAATAATATTTTCTTTTGTTAAGGTAATGACCTATAACTATCTTAATTTCTATCAAATAGGATACAAAATCATTGTTCACGTGTACAATAGACTACCACCTCGTGAACTGATGTCATTCATTTTTTCCATTATAGATTTTGAGAACTGGTCGTAATGATAGATTTATTGTTTATATATGTTATTTGTGATATTATTATTCTCTTAGAATTATTATATCACATATACATTCCTATTCTCTATTTTGTGGGAATACCATAATGACACCCATGTGTACAGAGGACTACTGCAACACAAAGTGATGTGATTCATTCATGCTATACATGGAAGGTCATATGGATAGATTTAATATATATAAGTGAAATATATTAAATAAAAAGTATTTTATAATTTTTAATTGTTTTTTAACGTTATTTATTTCAATCTAACAAGAAAATGGAAACAACATTATGCCTATATATGGTCTACCATCTCCATTAATGGTGTTTTTCATTTTATAACACTAAATTCTATGGATTAATTTAAATAAATATATATGATAATTACATATTGGTTAACATTCTCTATATTATGAAATCATGATCAAATTAAGAGTTCCAAAAATAAAAAATCAAAACTTATATGAAAAAAGTAGGTATTACCCCAAATGTAACTTTAACATATAATTATTGATAAGTGGGTAATAAAGGCTCATAAGAAAATCATATATGGTATGATATATATAAATATTATTTTTTATTATATTTATAACAAACATATATTTATTATATAAGAGGTTTTAATGTGTACAATGGAAGTTAAGACTTAAGGTAAGGGATTTCCATCTCACTTTTTACGTCTATGAGACACATTCTATATTCACTACTTGTTTCATTAAGGTGGTGTATATACTACCCATGAATTTATTTTATAATTATTCACATGAAAATTATTTGGATTTACATATCCATTTGAGGTTCTATCATTCGTAGGGTTATAGTTCAAAAGTTATCAATGAAGTAGGAGATTTTTAACTCGATTTTCCCCCTTTGAGACATATATTATTTCATTAACCGATATTCTTTTACAAGGTTTGTATACATACCATTTACAATGTTATCTCATGAATTAGTTTATCATAATTTTATATTAATTTACATTTTATGTTATTCTTTCATGGGTATTACAATTCAAATTTACCAAAGTGGTAATGATTTTATATTACAATCTCATCATTTATAGAGTTTGTTTAGGATTATGTTTGTGATGATAAAATAGTTTGATCAATCTCTCAATATACTAATTAATTTTATTATCCTATTATTATTCATGATAATTTCATGTAATAATATATTTTTCCCACTCCATGGTACTTAAAATATGTGAGGAATTGTTTTTAAGAAAATTAGACTCTATTTATATCTTTGGTATGAATTCCATTTTCTTCCAAAACAATTTTTTCTAAAAATCTTTTACAAAAAATCTTTTATTTTTATCCTATTATTTTAAAATTAATTTTTTACCATTTTTTAATTTTTTTAATTTTTTTAAAGGAATATTCAATTAGTTTTCCAAACCATACCCATTTATATTTTTACAAAAATGTGGAAGTAATCCATTTTTATCATGTAGGGAATGGAAAAAACGTCTCGTCGTCTTGACCATTATTTAATTTGAAGATCGCTTTTATATGTTTTCAAGGTTATTTTAAAATAAAATGATTTTTAAAATTATTTAGGTTTTTAAAAGTGTTTTTAAAATATATTTTACTCAAAAAAATTTAAAAAAAAATTTCATGCATTCTGAGTATGTTTTAAAGGTTATTTTTGTCACACCTCATGATTTAATATTACGTTATTTCTTCAAAGTAATTCAATAACTTGCACTACTTGCCACACCGAGTTCGAGTGCACCATGACTTACCAAACTAGCCATTCAAAAAGCGGTTATGAATAGTATTAAATTAATTTTGAAATTTATATACTCCATATAATTTTACAATCCATATTATATGTTTATTAGACATAATATCAGAACAAGTTCACTTTTTTCAGATAAAAAATGTATTTTAAAAAAATGCAGTTTTACCGCCTTTTAATGGAGAACCATTTTTAAAACCAAAATTTGACACATTTATATATTAAATTTAATGAAATTAAATTCTTCTTTAGAATAGAGACATAAAAATTTATTTTGGATACATTTTTTGATACTTTTTTAATAACTTTTATATTTTAATGAATAGTAAAAAATATTAAAATTTAATTGAAAACAACTTAATTTAATGAAAATAATTTATAGTGTTAAATTGTGTATTCCAATAGTTTGGAAGTATAATTATATTATATTTTTATCATTTAATACAATGTAGGTCATTATAAGTAATTTCACAATTAAATTTTCCATAAACATATGCCAATATTTTGATAGTTTTTACTTTATAAAACCCTACTTTTTTGTTTTGACAATGAGAATTAATTTTAAATTAATTAATTCAACTTATATATTATGAATTAGGTAAAATATAATCCATTTTTTAATTCATAATAACAATATTATCTTAGGCTTATTTTTTGGTATTTTTATGAAAACTTTCAATTTTTGATGAATAGTGAAAAACACTGCGTTTTGTTTAAAACCGATTTTTTTATTTAAATAATTATTAATTTATTTAAATTTATTTTAAGTAAAAATTTATATATAATACCTATATATGTTCAAGTTAATTCATTGGAGTAATTTTATAATAAAATTAGATATATAAAATTTTATCGAACTTTTTAACATCATTTTTGCACCTTCTAGGCACATTTGCAAATTTGCATAAAAAGTAATTTTACCACTACTATGAATTGAATTTCAAAAATACAAGAGAAAAATTTGACATCAATAAGTAAAATGTGGTTCAATAATATTAAAATAGTTTTTGGTGAATATTAACTATTGGCTTTTATTTACCATGGTTAAAAGTAAATAGGGTAATTAAAGGTAAAAATGATATTATAATTCCACTAAAACATGTCCTAATTCTATTAGATAAGTTTATTTAGACCAAAAACAACCTTATTAATAAAATATGATCCTTTTGGTCTAGTTATATTAGATTATGACATTTATTATTATTTTATTTAAAGATGAGTTAAAAGTGTTAAATTCAATGTTTAATAAATAAACTATTTTTAATATAAGGTTATACAAAAGATAAATTTGAATATAAATATTCATTTGAAATATAAAATGATTTCCTATATAATGGTATTTTATAAATAATTTTTATAGATTAAATAATTATATTTATTTATGAGACAATGATGTTGTAGAAAATTATTTTTTCAATGATAGATTAAACAAATTGATAATATAAATATAAAAATAAATGTAAATTGAGGATTTTTATACCATAAAATAATTTTTAGGTTAATATTAAATTTTAGAGTTGATGAAATATTTTTTTTAAGTGATTAAGTTTTTATGACTTTAACCAAAACAAAATACCATATAGTGTCAAAATTGTCATAAATGAGTTTTTAAAACATATACTATATTATTAATTGATATAATTTTTCTAAAACTTTATGGTTATTCAAAAGTAATTATATACGGTTTCATATATTAATAATGAACCAGTTGGGGTTATCTTGGATTTTTTTATAGTATGTCTGTTAACCATTTATTATAATAATACTAGAGGACATGGTAAAAGTTTAACTACTTAAATAAGAGTCAAATCTAAAAGATAGGGTTAATATGGTGAATTAAACTTATCTAAAACATATTGGTTGAGATTATTTATACCCATAACCATATTATCCTCTAAATAAATTAATTTTGAGCCATTAGAAACTGAAACTTATTTTATAATAAAATATAATTTCAAACTTTTCCTAAAGTGGCCCTCACCATTCTTATAAAAGGGTACTTCACCTTCTCTCCACATCACACCTCCAAATCCATTTGGATGAGCCAAAATCTGCCAAAATCTCCTACAAAATTCCCTCAATTAAACCTATAGGACTTCCCTTTTTCATAAAGCCAACCTAAGGAGCCCTTTTGTTCAAATAAAAAGGAAACTCCCAAAGAAGAGGTAATTATTTTATCACCTTTTTCAAAGTTCTTTTCTTCATCCAATTTCCCTTTCATTCTTATTTACATACAAAAATAATAAATCAATTACTTTATAAATACTATGATGTTATTATAAATATGGTAAAACCGTAATAATTATTCTATCGATCATATGAATGATAATTTAACCATGCGTGCATACGTACGACTTACCGTCTGGTGTAATTTGTTATTCAACACTATCTTATTTGGATGGATATAATGTCAAGTAATATGTATATAAATAAATAAAACAACATGAAAATTTCTCTATAAAATTAATATACCACACAATTACACACCTTTTAATCATTAATTAAATGATACCATCACTTGTGTGTATGTACGACTTACAGTCTCCACGACACGATGATATACATTTCCAGATTCACCATACAATGATGATTATAAAAATATATATTATTAATAAGTATGTAATATATGAAATAAAAATTCTAATGGATATATATATATATGTATCTAAGTACTTACATATATCTTATTCACTTACTTTCATTCGATACTATATGAAAATGGAAACAACGTTTATGCGTACATACAACCTACTATCTCCATAAATAATGTTTTTCATTTCATATATCTATTATAAATTTTTATATTCTGAATATATATTATATATTAATCATTTTTTATATTCTCTAATTATATAAATCATGATCTATATGACACGATCAAGAATAAGATGTTAAAAAATTTACGATAAAGAAAGCGATTATTACCCAAAATGTTAATTTAACATGGAAATCATTATTAAATAGGCATTATAAAGTCATAACTGAATCATGCATGAAATAATAAATATGTATATGGTTCTTGTATAATTTAATAAAATACTATGGTCATTATACAGTAGGTTAAATGTACCCTCAACCAATGGATAATGCAAGGTAAGGGTTAATTCCTCATTATCATTATTTTCCGAGATTGTTTATGTGCAAGTATTTTCTAGGACATATTTATTATCCATGTACATGTTTCATAAAATAAATTTCAAAATTATTCTTTTAAGGTAATGTTTAACTAAAACATAATTTTAAATGTTTTAAATATTTATTTCTCAAAATCTTTCTCATTAATGTCCATGTTTTCAAACTGGTTTTAAGGATTTATTTATTTGGATCTGATTATTTTAAAATATTAATTCATTTCAAAAGTTTCAAAGTTGTATGGGAAACATTGATTCAAAAATCTATTTTAAATTACTTCCTTTATAAATTTGTGACTTTTAAATGATTTCATAAAAAATTATATTTTTCTTAAAAAGTTTTACTGATCATTTTCAACTATGTCAACATCCTTTACTGGATATTATTCTTGATTAAGGTTGATTTATTTTAATACAATCTTCTATATTGTATTAAATAAGTTATGATATGTTTGAAAGTGTAAGTTATATTTTTATACCCTTCATGGTTTATGGTTGAAGTGTTGACATTTCATATGCTAGTTTTAATACGAATGTTTATGTTATGTTTAAAATTTTTCATATGAGGAATACCGTGGACTTAATAAGTGACGGGTGGAGCCCGCTATAGCTCCTCTATGGATCGATAGGTCTAATGAGACAAAATAGTATCTTGGAATAAGGGCTTGAAAAAAAATTATTTCTAGTCTTGGTAAGAGACCTTGACTCTGTGGTAATGATGTACGGCGTTATGCATTCCATCATTAATAAATTAATCATTACATGGGATTATTCGATTAGTATAATATCAATGTGCATGTTTATATAGTAATGTTTGATATATTTTTTCTATATTATGTTCAATATTATATTTAAAATGCTGTTTTTTTATTACACATCTTTCCTTAAAAGTTTATAGCTTCCGCTTAATTATTTACCCTTACTGACCATCTGAGCTCGACCCTTTCTTATGTATTGTTTTCCCAGGATTCCAAGAAGTGTATTATGTTTTATATGCAGGTTTAATCCAGGGGAATAATGTAATTATAAAATGATTATTATTTTTTGTTTAATGTTTGAATGTGTAATGCAACATTAATGTATGTAATCTATTTTCCAAGACTACTAAATTGATAGGTCCTTTAGGACTTGATTCTTTGTAATCATGCCAATGTATTAAAATAATGCACTGGCTCTTGGATTCTTCGATCAGGGTGTTATAGTTGTTATTAGAGGATTTTAAGTACTAACCTTGGAAACTTGATTTATAAAAATTCTGATTAGATAACATTATCTTAAGATAAACATTGTGGATTAATATAGAAGAACATCCTAGAATTTTGGTAATGTGGATATTTTTTTCATTTTCCAATACATACATCCCTGTCTAGATATGAGTAGGTAGATGCGGCTCTGGAACATATGTACCTAGGTGTCAAAACCCCGATAAGGAGTTTCAGGCTTGGCCTAGGGTATCCTGGTACACAACAATGGGCCTTGCTACACTCTTGGTTATGACACTCTTGGGGGATATGCTTAGGATAATTCACATTTTCTTTACAAGCCGTTATGAAGGATTTATGAGTAAATACGTCCTCAAATAAAACATTTTTTATGATTATAGATTATATGCATAATCTTTTCAATTATTGTTAATTATTTTATTTGTTTGGAATTATACATTACGATTCAAAAACTATCGTAGTGTATGCCATTGTTTAGAAATGGAATCCCATAGAAGGAATAAGAACTCCAGAAATAAGTATGATCTAAAGAGTAGGAAGGATCATATCTTTCATGATATTAATCCACAATTTTGAAGATAAATAGTCTCCCACATATTCTAATCATATGAATAAATAATATCATGTGTTAATAAGATAAGTAATGAATTATCTGAGTCCTATGGATTTGATGGGAAGTAAGAGAAGAAAAGGATGGTAGATAGAATGATGGATAAAGGGAAGAGGGGAAAGAATGGTATTACCATATGTGATAACTGTGGAAATAATATCCTTGGTAAATGATTGAAGGGAATGGGAGTTTGTTATAAGTGTGGAGAAATAATACACCAGGTACGTGATTACAAGGGTAAGAAAAAGGTTTCAAATGTACAATGATTCATCTTCAAGGTGATGAGACACTACAAAAATCATTGTCTAAAACCTTAGAGTATTCCCCAAATGATACTATTGGATAATAATAAATTTATGATACTACCACATTTGAAGAGGAATTAGTAGTGTTTTTATGTTTTTATAAAAGAAATATTTCATTTGAGTGTGGTATCAATGATGTACTAGTTATATGAATTATGGAAATAAATATGGATTGTATTGCAGTACTATTTACTTGAGGATTTGAGATTATATGGTTCAATGAAAATTTACTCAATAGAAAGTTAAACATTTTATAAAATACATGGTTGAAGTAAAGATAAACCTCAATATGGTTTTGATACTGAGGTCATGATTTGGGAATAAGATATGATTGATTTGGATAAATTATATTCGATATTCATGACTACTTCAAAACTAATTAATTTTTTGTTCATTCCATTAATATTGGAGTTTAGAACATTTTTTGGATGTAAATAGTATATCTAGAATACTATAAGGAATAAGATAAAATTAATGTAATAAATAAGGTTTTATGGTAATTCAGGGTGTTACTGAGTTTTAAAAGAATACATGATGAAGGTATTCACATGTTATTATGCGGAAAAAATATCGTCATTATGTTGACCTTGCTTATGAATTTTGGACTGTGAGTTTTGACAAAAGTATTTTGGATAATTCTAAAGGTTGGAATGAATTATGTTCGAAATTGGATACCATTTTTAAGGTTAAATCATTTCATAATATTATTTTTTGGATTGTTATAAAATAGACAACCCGGAGTTCAGGCGATAACCAGTCATGTCTGACAAGGCCACGAGACTAGAACCCACAACCGAAGGGCGACAAGGGTGGAAAACCTAACACTAGCCTATGTGATGTCCTGGTTTGTATAATGTATTTTCTTTTAAATATTCTAACAAATTAATTATAAATTCATTATTTTTGGAACCCTATACGATTAAGATAAATATATTATTTTTTAATTCTATCACATTTTGAGTGAAAGATGAGTTTGTGGAAGGAATTAGTTGAAGGATGAAACTCTACTTGTAAAGAATACATTTTTTCCACTTATTTTATGAATAAATTAATTCTTAAACTTTAGGTAAGAGATCTTAAAAACAAAAATGTGTTATCTTAATACCTTATTTTTTTGTTGAACCGATGATATTTTAAATCATCATAGCTTGATGGATTTGAGACCCTTAATTTTACACTAATTTATGATTGATGAACTCAATCACTCCCAAGAAATATTTTGGGTTTTCCTTCAATTATGTGTCTCTAACTGCCACCAATGTTTTCTTAATCAAGATCAAAATTTGGTGGTGACTTTTTCATTTCCCTTTCGCACTTATTAAGACTAAATTTTATTAACCAAATTTTTGATGTGGGTTTTCCACAATGGTATTTTTCTATTTTTAGTCTTTTATTTTCAAAGAATGATTTTATATTGTGAACATTAAATTTATTAAAGGAGGGGAGAATGTAACACCCCATGATATTATAGTACATTATCTCTTCAAAGTAATTCAATAACTTGCGCCACATGCAATACTGAGTTCGAGTGCGCAATGACTTACCAAACTAGCCCTCCAGAAAGTAGTTATGAATATTATTAACTGAATCTTCAATTTTATATACTCTATATAATTTTAGAATCCATATTATGTGTTTCTTAGGAATAATATCAGAAAAAATTCATTTCTTCAGATAAAAGAAGTATTTTTCAAAAAATGCAATTTTACTGCCTTTTAATAAAGAACCCTTTCTAAAACCAATATTTAAAAATTTTATATATTCACTTTAATGAAATTAAATTCTTTTTTAGAACAGAGACATAAAAATTTATTTTGGAATTTTTTTTTGTACTTTTCTGATTACTTTCATATTTTGATGAATAGTGAAAATTTATAAATTTTATTTGAAAACAACATAATTTAATCAAAATAATTTATAGTGTTAAATTATGCATTTTAATGTTTTGTAAGTATAATTAGATTATATTCTTATCATTTAATACAATTTGGGTCATTATAAGTAATTTTACAATTAAATTTGACATAAACACATGTCAATCTTTTGATAGTTTTTACTTTTTAAAACCCAACTTTTTTGTTTTGACAACGGGAATTAATTTAAAATTAATTAATTAAACTTCTATATTTTTAATTTTTTAAAATATAATTCATTTTTGAATTTGGAATATCAATATTATCTTTGGATGACTCTTTGGTATTTTTCAGAAAACTTTCAATTTTTGATGAATAGTGAAAAACAGTGCGTTATTTTTTAAAACAAATTTTCTATTTAAAAAATTATTTATTTTATTTAAATTTATTTTAAGTCAAAATAGATATATAATAACTATATAAGTTCAATTTAATTCATTGGAATGATTTTATAATAAAATTAGATGTATAAAATTTTATCAATCTTTTTAACGTCTTTTACACACCTTCTAGGAACATTTGAAAATTTGCCTAAAAAATAAATTTACGGCTTATATGAATTGAATTTAAAATATCTGAGAGAAACAGTTGACATTATTAAGTAAATTGTGGTTCAACAAGATGAAAATATTTTTTTGGGAATAGTAGCTTTTGACTTTTATTTACCACGGTTAAAACTAAATAGGGTAATTAATGGTAAAAATAATATTATAATTACCATAAAACATGTCATAATTCTATGGGATAAGTTTATTTCTTTTAAAACCTACCTTAGGAGTAAAATATCATCATTTTGGTCAACTTAGGTTAGATTAGGACATTTATTATTATTTTATTTAAAGAAGAGTTAAAAGTGTTAAATTCAATGTTTAATAACTAAACCATTTTTTAATATAGGGTTATACATATGATATATTTTACTATAAATATTATTTATAAAGATAAAATATTTCTTATATAATTTTATTTTGTTTATAATTTTTAGAGATTAAATAATTAAATTTATTTATGACACAATGATGTTGCAGTAATTACTTTATCAAAGAATGATTGAACTAATTTATATTATAAATATAAAAATAAAGGTTAATTGGGGATTTATATGCCATCCATGATTTTTCTAGGTTAAGAAGACATTTTACAGCTGGGAAAATAATTTTTTTCTGAACTGATTAAGATGTTATGACTTAAAAAAACAAAATACCAAATTGTTTCAAAATTGACATAAATGATTTTTTAAAACAAATACTATATTATCAATTGATATAATATTTCTAAAAATCTACGGATCTGCCGAAGTACTTATATAAGGTTAGATATATCAATAATGAATTACTTTTGGTACTATTAGCTTTTTATAGTAAGATTATTAACCATTTATTATAATAATACAAGAGGATATGATAAAAGTTAAACTATTTAACTAAGAGTTAAATCTTGAAGATAGGGTTAATATGGTGACATAAACCTGTCTAAAACCTATTGGTTGAGAGTATTTTGACCCATATTCACCTTATATTCAAAATAAATTAATTTGGATCCATTAGAAACTGAAAATGATTTTATAATAAAATAATATTTCAAATTTTTTCTAAAGTGACCCTCATCTCTCTTATAAAAGGGTATTTCCATTTCCCTCAAAATCACTCCCCCAAAGCCATTTAGTTCAGCCAAAAACTTCCCAAATATCCTTTCAACTTCCCTCAATTAAACTTAGAGGCCTTACTTTGAGCAGAAATCCAACCTAAAGAGCCCTTTTGTTCATATCAAAAGGAAACACCCAAAGAATAAGTAATTATTTTTTCACCTCTTTCAAAGTTCCTTTCATCTTGGAATTTCTATTTCATTATTATTTCCATAACAAAATATTATATCCATAACATTATACATAATGTGATGTAATTATAAATATGGTATATCCATACTTGTTATACTATCCATCTTATGAATGATAATGTCACCATGTGTGCGTATGTATGGCTTACCATCTCCATGTCGTGGTGTAATTTTTTATTCAACACTATGTTATTTGGATGGATATAATGATGAGTTATATGTATAAAAATAATAAAAATAACATGATAATTTCTCTATACAATTAATATACTATACAATTCCATGCCTTCAAATCATTATGGAAATGATATCGTCACTCATGTGTACGTACGACTTACTGTATCCACGACGCGATGAGATTCATTTCTAGGTTCACCATTCAATGATTATTATAAAAATATACATTATTAATAACTATTTAATATATGACATAATAATTCTACTAGATATATATATATATATGTGTGTGTGTGTGTGTACTTACACATATCTTATTCACTTATTTCTATTCAATATGGTATAAAAACAGAAACAACATTTATGCGTACGTACGACAAAACGTCTCCATAAATGGTGTTTTTAATTTCATATATCTATCAATTATACATATTAATATTCTGAATATATATTATATATAAATCATCTTTTATATTTTTGAATTATTTAAATTATGATATAAATGATACGATCAAGAATAACAAGTTAAAACACTTCTGATAAAGAAAGTGATTGTTACATGAAATGTTAATTTACCATGGAAATCATTATTAAATGGGTAGTATAATGTAATAAATGAAACATGTATGATATAATAAATTCAAATATGGTTATGGTATAATTTAATAACATACTATGGCCATTATATAATAGGTTAAACGTACCCTCAACCTAAAGAAAGTGCAAGGTAGGGGTTAATTCCTCAATCTCATTATTATCTGAGAGTGTTTATGTGTAAGTATTTTTTGGGACATATTTATTATCCATGTCCATGTTTCATAAAAGACATTGAAAAAATGATTCTTTTATGGTACTTTTTTACTAAAACATCATTTTAAATGTTTTAAATATTTATTACTCTAAATATTTCTCACTAATCTCTATATTTTCAAAATGGTTTTAAGGATTTATTTAAATGAACATGATTAATATAAAATGATAATTCTTTTAAAAAGTTTCGAAGTGTTATGGGAAACTTTGATTAAAAAATAGCTTTTAAATTAATTTTTTTATAAATGTGTGACATTTAAATGATTTCAGAAAAAGGGATATTTCTCTCAAAAAGTTTTACTGATCATTTTCAACTATATCAACATCCTTTGCTCGATATGATTCTAGATTAAGGTTGATTTATTATAATATAATAATCGATATTGTATATAATGAGTTATGATATGCTTGAAAATGGATGTGCTATTTTTATACCGTCCATGGTTTATGTTTGATGTATTGAAATTTCATATACTAGTCTTAATATGAATGTTTATGTTATGTTTCATCATTTTCATATGTGAAATGTAGTGGAATTAGTATGTAATGTGTGGAGACCTCTATAGCTCCTCGATGCATCAGTCAGTCCCATGCGACATACTTGTGTCTTGGCACAAGGCCTTGACAAAAAACATTTTTTTAGTCTTAGTACGAGGCCTTAATTATGTGGTAATGATGTCCGAAAGTAGGCATTCCCTCATTATGAAATTAATTATTACATGTGATTATTAAACTAGTAGAATATCCATGTGCATGTTTATATGGTAATGTTTTATTTTTTTTCTCCATATTATGTTCAGGTTTAGTTTTAAAAGGCTGTTGTTTTTATTACACATATTTCCTTAAAATTTTATAGCTTCTACTAAATTATTTACCCTTACTTTGCATTTGAGCTCACCCATTTCTTGAGTTTTTATCCTAGGATTCCAAGAAGTGTATTATGTTTGATATGTAGGGTTCAGCTAGGGGAATAATGGCATTCTCAATGGAGTATTTATGTTGTGTTTTATGTTTTCATGAGTAATGTAACACTCATGTATGTAATCTATTTTCCAAGACTACTAAACTGATCGGTCCTTAGGGACTTGATTCCTTGTAATCATGCCAATTTATTAAAATAATGTACCGTCTATGGGATTCTAGAGTAAGAGAGTTACAATTTTAAAAGAAATGGATTTTAAAAATGATTTATGTTTTAAATTATTTTTTCATTGAAGAAATGATATTTTCTTGAAGAAATGTTTTAAATGTTTTTTAAATGTTACTTTATAAAACCTGATGTTTATTTTGAGAGGAAAAGATGTATGGAATATTTATAATGTTTATTTTTAAAAATTTATTTTCAAGGAAAACATATTTTACTCAAGAAATTTTCAATGTAATATTTCAAAATAATTTTCAATGTATAATGAAATAATTTTATGTTAGTTATGATTTATAGGGGATATGATCCAAGGATACAATTCATATTCTTTCTCAAAATAGATTTTTCTTATGAAACTTATTTCCCTTCCATGGGTTATTAGATGAAAAAATACATATGTAACAATATTCATTTCATGAGTTATGTGATCATGAAATGAAGAAATTAATTTGAAAACCCTATCTTTCCCTAGGTTATGATATGATGAAATGTTTTTGAAATTGAGTTCATTTCATGGGTTTTTATAGGTTGAATGTTTTTGATCATATAGAGCACATAAATTTGGTTTTCATTATGATATGGGTCGGAACTATATCTCCATACAATTCATTGGGTATATATTTATCTCACATGAGATCATAATGGGAAACAAATCAATGGGATTGATCCACTATGATATTAAAGTGATTAATCCCCATCTACTATGTCTATAGTCTTGGTTGTTAATTTTGACAAATTAAATGGATTTCAATATTCATATTGGTGTCACACTTATGACCTCATCTTGTGGTTCATGACTGATTTATGAGTATTTATCACACTTATGGGATATGTTTTTAGAAATGATAAATTTTTATTGCATGAATCTTTTTTATAATCTATGATAGGATAGTTATTAACTTTATATGTTATGTTCATGATCAAATACACTTATTATTATCTTATTATTTCATAGAATCAAATATTGATATCTCTTATGTTTTCCCTTACTGAGCATCTAAGCTCACCGTTTCTTATATTTCCTTCCTCAGGTTATGTAGAATGGTTTAGGTTGGGTATAATTAATATTAGGACAATGTGAGAAGAAATTTGTGTGATGTGTTGAATATATTTCAAAAAATTAGATAATTATGTAACTATTCTCTAAATACACTAAACTATTATGATTCTCATGCATGTATTTGTGTAATAAATTTAATATTCATAAAAATAGATATAATATCTATGTATGAGAACACTAGTTTGTAATAGATAACTTCTTTGGGATTGAACATGACCAGTCCAAATCCAATAATAACCAAAGCATGATATAAACAGTTTACAAGTGACTTTAAAGCTCATCGATATCATATCCCATCCCATATTTCCTGAACAACCCCCAGAAAATCTCACCATAACACACCCTACCCTTATAGAATTCACGGGTGTAATGAAAAGTTATAAATATAGACTACAACATGATGAATTTTTATGGTTTCTTTCAATAAAATAGTCATTATATGTATTTATTTTTCACTTTTGAAATGATTACATAAAGAGTTTGAAAAAAATTAGATTTTGGTAAGATGAAACAAAAAATGTATTTTAGGGAAATATAAATTAAGACACTTTATTTAATGAATTCAAGAAATTTTAAAATAAATAATGTTTTAACAACCTGTTCTTATTAAATAATATTTACTACATATAAATTATAATATAATTTTACAATGTAAAATGTAAATTTTATAATGGATAGAAATCCTTTAATTTATAAAAACTAGTATTTTTCAATAAATTGTGTTTTTTATTTAAAATTTTAAATTATAACATTTAGATAACTTTTTTTATAAAATAAATAATATTTTTTGAAATCATAAATTCAAATTTATCCAATGGTGACTTTTCATAATTTTAGAGACCGTTGATTTATTGGGTCGAAATTAAAAACGGTATAAATAAATGGTTAGAATTTTGACATCATAGAAGAAAAAATGTTATATAATAAATACTATAAAAAGTATACAGAACAAAAATTATTTTTACCCTTTAAATAATGTGTTTTAAGTTATTTTATTAATTTTATAAACCATAATAAATATTGCCAAACCTATATTAGGTTTTATGGTTTTAAATTCAAATTTTGTATACATGAATCACCTCAACATCACCAAGAGTATTATTTTAATATGTTATATCCATATAATTATAAAATAATTAAACACACCCATATTTTTGAAACCCGGTGGAAAAACTATGTTACGGTTTGAGGTTTGGTATAATTTATTATATAGATTCCAAAAACTACGTTTTGAAATTATTAAATAATTCCCCTATCTTTTATTATATAAACCCACCTTGAAACCCATTATTCTTCCATTAAACCCCTAGATTATGAATTTAGTTTATAATTCCCTCTATATATCCCTCCCATGAATCCCCTAATCTCTGTATAAGCTCATCCCAATATTTTAGAAGAATCCCTCAATACAAGTGATCCTCTAATTCCCCTCTTTATTCATGCACCTTCTTTATGTAATGACTCTTGTTTAAAGTTTTTCATGTTGAATATGTTTTCAAAAACCACCCTTACCTTTCTTATTATTTATAAATTATGCAAAAACCCTTTAACTCTCATATAATACTTGAATCTTTATATACCCCCATTATTCTTCCAAAACTATCATATTATTTTCCATTCAAAACATTTGTTTCAGGAATAACTATCCAAATTTCCACTTAATTTTATTCTCCAAGTTATATATTTCCTTCATTTATTTTTTATTTCCATGTATTAAAACATAACTCTTTAATAATGGGGTTAAAATTGATGAAATACATCCTTATGTTGTATAATATATGTGGCACATTTATGCATTCACATTAAATGAAAGTAAGAGGTGGGCTCAAAATTATATAACCCTCTAATACAGTGATTAATGTTCATATCCATGAGATTCCATGTTTTTTTCAAGAGAGGTTATCTTATAAACAATTTGTTGTGATGTCTTGGTGGTTAGAATTTTTTTATATTCATTATGTCATGTTTTACATTGTTTCCACATTCCCATGTTTCTTTTATTTTATCATCATATTCATTATTTTATGTTCATGTTCAGGATTCTCATCCCCTTTATGTATCAATGATATGTGTATTGAAAAGAATGTATTAATTTCATCATTTTACGATTTGAAAACTCCATTATTGGGCTTAATAACTAACCCATTTCTTATATACATCCTCAGGTTATCCAATGGTGTTTTAGAGGATCCAAGCAATATATGGGCATGTTTCAGAGTTTTTAAATAATGATATTGTACATATGCTTCTAATTATTATTTAATACAGCCAATTTAAAAAATTTAGTAGGCTTAATGATCTACTAGTATTTTATTACATGTAACTTTATGTAATATATCTATAAATGAATATTATTAAAAAACGGTTTCTCATAATGACAGTTTTAACTATGGGTAGGTATACATCAGAAACCCATTTAATTTATCCAACTAATTTGTGTCATGATACCTATGAAGCATCATGGGGTTATCCAATTATGGTCCCCACCCATCACTAAATAATTAATTTATTCCTCATTTAATCATTTACCAATTCAATTCATAAAAAATATGAATTGTCAAAGAAATATTCATATTTTGTAACAAGTATCTTTTTCTCAATGTTTTCCCGAGTCAATATAGTAACTTTTATAGTAAAAAACCATATGTATAAATTATATAATATTTAAGAAATAAAAAAAAAACCCATGATGGTTATTTATGATAAATGTAATATTAAATTAAAAATAATCATAATAAAGTAAATGTTTGAGGATAAAAGATTACAATCAATTGATCATAAATAAAGGTTTTGAAATAAAATCATATATTTGGTGAGTAAAAGGAAATGGATTGATATAATATTTCATAAAATATTTTACCTTTTAAAACCATTTATACCTTATTTTTTATGTTAATAGTTTAAAATAGTTATGGCTAGGGTAATATCAATTAATTTCATATACGTTTAAAAAAATCCCTTTCAACTTTTTGTAAATAAAGTAAAAAATGAACCTTTTAGAATACATTTGAAAATATATTTTAAAAACATTTCAAAATTTCAAGGATAAAAAAAATATCATTAGAATGAATAATAAGTGATTTTTTAATTTTTTTTAAAAAAATCTTCACATGGAATAGATATACAACCAATCAAATGAGAACTAAGTTTGTTTTAAAAAAAATAATTTTCTTTAGTCAAGTTCCATCTAGGGGAAAAGTAGATGAAAATATGGGAACTGAATAAAAGATTAAACTTTAATTTTAAAAATTATTATCATGAATAAATATATATTCATATAAAATACCTAAAAATGTATGTATAGACAACAAATAAAAATAAGATCTTATATAATACAACATATGTCTCAATGGAGTGTAAATTGAGACAAAAATCCCTCACCCTGTGTTCGACACACCTCATAAGTTCTTATAAAATTCTTTATAATATATTTTTATTTTTTATAATTAAAAAAAGAGACCAAATATATATATTTAATATCATATATGATCAATTTATAACATTTCATAAACCGTTTCTGAATAATCATTTATTATATTTATTTTTTTGGGTGTTTACTACTTTATTTTCCATGTTTGTTTTGATTAAAAAGTTTCAATCATTAAATATTTATAATGTTTAAACAATATATATAATTTTATTAATTATAAAAACATAATATATATTAAATACATATATATTTAGAGTCATCCATGAAAAGTAGAGGTAGAAAAATGAATTACACCATACATGGAGATGGTAGGCAGTTTGTACGTGTGGAAATTGTTTTCAATTTTTAATAGATGGAATGAAACAGAGGAAAATAATTATTAAAATTTATAGTATATTTTTATATCATGTATATGTTCTACATTCAATAAATAAATCCTTATTACCATCCAATTAAATAAGGAATTAAAAAACTGATCACATCGCATTATAGAGATGGTAGTTCACGCATACGTACAAGTGACCTTCCCATTTTACAAATTTTTGGGTGGTAAGAAGGTAGATATGATATTATAATTTTATAAAAATAATTATGTCATAAATATAATATATATTCATTACTTACTTATTTATAACCATCCATTTAAATGGGTGATGAAGAACAAATCACATCACTATGTGGGGACGGTAAGTCGTAGGTACGCATGAGCAATGTTTTCGATTTTCATTGGATGAAGAATAGATGTAACACAGTTGTAAAACATTAATATTAATATCTTAGTATATTTATGATACTATGTTTCTTATTTTAATATGGGTACAACACATAGATAGGAATTATAAGAACAAATGAACATGAAATAGTTTGTAAAGACAATTACATATTCTTCAATATATTTCTTTTAGATATCCCCTTAATGGACCTAGGGTTAGTATTTTTTAATGGATAGAACCTCCTGAAATTTTATAATTGTTTTTAAAATGTATTTTTATAATGTTTTTTCAACTTATAAGGCTCAAAGTGGTGTGAATAATTAGGATAATGGGGTGTCAATTTATAATAGTGGTAAAGGACACCCTTGGAATTTCTAAAAGGATTAAAATATAATTTAGTCATTATCAATATAAATGCTTAAAAAATGGACTATTCCAAAATATTTGATGACATAGGGTAAAAATATGTCTATATAATAGAAATATGACTAGTTTTTTGGTAATTTTAACCATTATATCATTAGTTTAAACCGTGGAAAACCTATTTTAACTTTATATGTGGTAATAATTTTTTTATATTTTTATAATTCATTTTGATAAAAAATTATGTTGAATTTATAAGCTAATTTTAATCATTCTTATTAAAACTATTTAATCCATTTTATCAAATTCTAATCAAATAAGTGGAAAAAATTAATTTATATTTAATCCCACAAAACTCGATGAAAAAAATTTATTTTTAAAAATTTATTTTTATGTAAGAAATTGTTTTTAAACAAAATTAATGTATAAAATTAATTATAAAAAACATAATTATATTATAAATAATAATATTGAATAAATTTTTCATTAAAACCATTTAAAAATAAAATAAAACTTTGTAAATTCTCAAAATGAAAATTTGGTTTTCAATTGAAATCTATATTTTACTCTTCATTAAGAAATCAAACATTTTATATGAATCCGAAAAATGGAACCTCAGTTAATTTAAATATGATTATTTAAAAAATTAATTTTATTTTATCAAATGAGTCTTGTAAAATTCAAAATAATTAAATATATTATTTTCTCTACTATGTAATAGAATATTTTTTAAAGAAAATATAATTTTAAAAAAATTACTTTACAAAAAACTGAGTGATTATTTCCTATGAATTAATTAATAAATTTAAATTGAATAGGTTATTTTTGAATATTATACAATTTTCTAATCCTATTCATACTAAAAAATTAAACGATTAGGTTATAATGTTCATATTATAATATTAACATTATATAGTTCATGTTCTATAAGTGTTGCATTAGTGTTATTTTAAAATACTAGGTTTTAGACCACCGAAGAAGTGCAAAACTATTCATTTTGGCATAATGACAAAGCCAGATGCATATCGTGCAAGTATTGGGATTTTTTCCTCATATGCCCTGTTATATTTTTCATTTTTTTAACTAAGGGTAAGGAAATAACATCCCATTTTAAATCACAAAGTGCGAGGAAAATATATTTAGATTTTTTTTCAGAATTAACTCCACCCCATAACATTGATTTCATCCTCTCAATTCATATTTTTGATAAATTACCATCACTCGTCAGCATCTACCTTCATATGATAAACAAATAGTAGAACCTTCTCTTGCTCTAAACATTGAAGGATAAAACAGATCATCTCAATGCAGTAGATCCGTTATTCTACAACTAAAGGGTCAGATGATACATTGAATGTCAGAGGCCTTTATCACAAAAATGACTCAATCGAAGATTTTTCTCTCTTATTGGGATTTCTAAATTCCACCAAATCCTTGTTTCTATTCATAACTAGAGTCATGAAAAAAATTATTATCACAAATTTTGCAATTATCAATCCCACCGGGTTGGGTATCTGGTTGGGGCAGTCGTCACATTGCCCTTCACATTGGTTTTTTACCCAATTCCTCCTATTTCTATCCATTGCTTAGAATAAAAGTAAAATTATGGAGGATTATTTTTAAAATATTAATCATATAAATGTGAATAAAATAAAATTAAGGGGATAACATATAAATTACATTTATTTCCTTAACTTATTATTTTTCTTCTTCAATCCATGTTATCCATGATTTATTTCCTAACATTTACTCTTATAGGCACGTTTTGTTCCCTTAATAATGGTTCATAATGAGATTATAAATTTACCAAAGTATATATCCTAGCAGTTTAAATCTAGGTGTGCAGCTAGCCCCATTGGCATGCACCTGTTCCTGTTCAAGTCTTTCTCAAGAATGTGTTTTAGAGTATTATCCCTATGTACATCTATGCAAAACCACATCCACATATAGTATAAAAACAAGGATTTATTTTCATTAACAAACAATTAATCTATACTTACCAAAAGTTAGGGATATTTTATTATACTTAGTTTTATCCCTAAGGCTTCTTCTAGAGTTTCCTAATTTTAATCCAAAAAAAACTAAACTTTTCCTTTGATACCAACTATAAAAACCTACTATTTATTTCACATTAATACCTGATTTATTACATAATATTACAATTAATACAACTCTAAAAATCAATAATTCAAGTTTCTTTTGGAATTGGAAACATAAAATAACATCTTGAACATGGGATATAACAACATTATTGGAAACTTCCTTAACATTCTTCTAAAATCCCATGACATTTAAAACTACACAGGATAACATGGGAACAAAAATAAGAAAACGGTGAGCTATAAATCCAATAAATGGAATAAACATGGAATAATGAAATACATGTTATAAAATAGGCATATCAATGGGGAATAAAAGGAAAATGACCAATAATACAAGATATAACATGATAATCATAACATGGGAATTGTGGAAAGAACTTTAAACAATACATTAAAAACATATTTCAAGGATAAATTACAATAAATCATGATGGAAAATGTCACTAAATTGAATCATGTTATATACCTATCCCAACATGAAGTCTCATGAGACTAAACATTATCCAATATATTGGAGCTCTCACATTCCTTTCATTATCATGCTTATGTGTTCCACATAGATCATAAAACATGTAATAATATATCATAAACTTTTATTCCAAGTATATAGGGTGTAGAATAAACACATGTATGTCCCACGTAAAATTGGTATAAGTGTTTAAAGGTGAACCAATTTGAGAGGAAATTTTAATTGTATTCTTTACACAATTATTTTTGCATGAAAAATCCCAGTGAAATTTTAGAAGCATAACGACATTAGTTAAAAATTTATAGAATGGGTTGATGAGAGAGAAAGGGGTATCTCATAATTTTTACATAAAATAAGAACTAATATTTAGAGAGAAATAAATATCCCAACATTAGGAATTGGAAATAGAAGGCATAATATGAAAAAAGAAACTTAAATAGAGAAGAGAAGGTAAGGATTCCTTACTTTAGTGTGTGAATGAAAATGCATAGTTGAAGCTTATTAAGAGCTTGGGGATGACATGGGAAGACTCTATGTATAGGAGGGAATATTAATGAAGTGATAAAAGATTTTTTGATAATTTAAATGTGATATTGGGTGGGTTTATATAGGAAATGAGTGGGGATTTCATTATTATTTCTCATTCTTAGGATTTGGACTCCATATTATAAAATAACAAAAACCACAAAACTTACCATTGTTTAAGACCATGATTTCCTAAAAATTGGATTGTTTTAAATTAATTTATAAATTAAAGGGACTAATGTATTAAAATCATACCCATGATTATGTGGAATTGAGTCACACTCTAAAAAAATGTTTTTAAAACATTATAATATATTAATTATTTTGGAGGATTCACAAAGTCTTTATAAAATTAATAAAAGAAACATAAAATTAAATTAATTTAAATATAAAAAATATATTTGGAAATTTAACTCATTTATAGTGTTTATTACATCACTTTTGGGTCATTATGATGTCATACTACAGAAATTATATTTATTGAGTTTTAATTTTTACACAAAAATATGACAATCTCATAAAATTTGCGAAAATTCACAATTGGTTAATTTAGACATTATAATTCCAAAAATAATATTCATTTTGTCTAAATTATTTTTTAATAATGTGTATTTTCACTTTTAAATTAATAATTAAAATTTATTGAGAAATGATGGTTTTTTTTGACAATAACTATTTTTGAACCCTTATAATTATTGTATTTGACTTCATAAAAATTATAATAGAATTTATATTTTAAAAAATTGTTTAATAATAATATATTAATAAATTATTAATTATTTCATGAATCCTTTAATTTATGGAAATAAATTCCTTAATTTAATTTTAATTTTACCCATAATTCTATTTGTATTTTGTTGTATCAAAATAAAAATCTTTTTATAAATTAATAATAATAGGATGAAAATATATTCATATTATATACAAAATAATGTACAAAATATTATTACTAGGGTATAGATATGTTTCCCTTTAATACCCCATTATACACCCTAAGAGTAAGGTAGGTGACATTGAGACTTTCTTGGGGTGGTTTGGCGTACATGGTTTGGGATTTGATCTCAATGAGCTTCAACTTTTTCCATAAATAGTTTTTCTCATGCTTAAGTTGTTGGATCTCAGCATGGTCTTCATCAAGGGATAATATCAGTGATTCTATATCATTAGGAATATCTAATATACAGGCCTCATCAGGTATGATCCTACTGGTAAAGACCATCACTTCCTTTGTGTGTGTCAACTGGATTTGTTAAAACCCTATATTTATACAAATTATGTGATCAATGTTCAATGGCTATATTATCGATGATAATGATACTTAATGGTATTTCTAAATAAGATAAAATATAATATGACAAAATAATTAATTTTTTTATATAACTATATTACATAATAATATATTTAATTAAAATTATAGGGGAAATTTTAATTATAAGAATTTTAGTCAACACATTGAAATAACATTCATGCGTACATATGGCCTACTCTGTCCATGAATAGGGTATTTCAATTTTTATCAGTAAATATTATAGATTAAAAAAAATAAATATATACTAGATATATATTATCTTTATATCATGTTTATCATTCTATATATTACGAAACCATGATTAATGTAAGAGGACCAAAAACAAAAGAAATCAAAACATATATGAAAAATGTTGTCATTACCTATAACATAACATTATCATGGAAATGTTAATAAATGGGTAAAAAGAGGTCTTAAGAAAATAATATATTGTATAAAATATATAAATATTTTTCTATAATATATGTATAATAAATATATATTTATTATACATGTGGTTTAAATGAGTATGATTGAATTCAATACCTAAGGTAAGGTATTTATGTATCACTTTTTACTTCTGTGAGACACATTCCATATTCACCATCTTTTTTGTTTATGTGATTTATATACTACACATAAATGTATATTATTATTATTATTATAATTTATTTTTGTGTTTACATATCAATTTTAGGATCTCTTTTTCAATGGGTTCATGGTTCAAAAGTTAACAAATCGGTAATTGATTTTGTTTCTCAATTTTCCTTCTTTGAGATGTATGTTAGGTTATGCACAAATATACTTTCTTGAGGTGTATATACAGAGAATTTTACATGTCATATCATGAAAATTTTCATCCTCATTATATTTTATGTCATTACTATATTAGTGTTATAAATAAATGTTACTGAATTTAAAAATATTTCATTTTACAATATCATCATTTATAGAGATTGTTTATGATTATGATTCTGATGATAAAATCGTATGATCCAACTCTTCTAAATTATCATGAATTTACTTATCCCCTATTTATTGATGATATCATCAAGTAATGGTACCATATCCCACTCTTTGATACCTAATTTAATTAAGATAATGTATTAATGAAAATCACACATTATTTCTCTCTTCGGCCAGAAATATCTTTTCTTCAAAACCAATATTATCTAAAAAAAATCATTTTTTTATAAATTTTGATTTATAAAAATTTATTTTTACCCTTGTTTTTCCTTTTATTTTTTTTAAATTAAATCTTTATACAACTTTCAAAAATAGTTCTTTTTTCAATTTTTCTCAATAATACGACAAGAATCTTTATTTAAAAAATGCATGAAGTTACACAATTTTTCTTATTGTCATGACCACTAAATTATTTTAAGGTTCCATTAATTTTTTTCAAATTTATTTTCAATGAAAATGTTTTCTATAATAATTGTGAAATATTTTCTATTTAAAATAAAATATTTCAAAAGAAAATAATTTTGATAATTTTTATGGTTTTAAAAACTATTTTCAACGTGGAAGGGTTATTTTCCTCAATAGACATTTAAAATTATTTTTGAGAGCTTCATCTATATATTTTCAATATTATTTTCAATAAAAATTATTTTCCTAATGATTAATTTTTTAAAAATTTATTTTCAAGGAATATTTATTTTCCTTATGGGATGTTTAAAGTGATCTTAAAAAACATTCTCCTTCTAAGTTGACATCATTTGATTTAATTTATGGCTTACTAGGGATATTAGCCAAGGATACCATTTTTATTATTTATATTAATGTTTAAAAAAAGATATATATGAAACCCATTTCTCTTTCATAGGCTATGACCTGATAGTACTCTTGTGAAACTAGCTTCTTTTCATGGGTTTGGATATGTTTAAATGATTATATAACCTACCTCCTTTCACATGTTGTAATATGATGAAATATTTATTAAACCCATTTAATTAATGGGTTATGATATGGTGTTTTTTATGATATTTTCCCACATATGTATGATTCTTATTACATGATAGTAGTTATGTTATAACAAGGGGTGTTGGTTACATTATAACCAAAGATGGGTGGGACATATATCTCCCTCCAATTCCTTGGGTAAGGATTTAAATCTTAATATATATATAGAGATGTGACGGTGTGTCAACCTAGTTGTGTAAGATGTTTCTACCATAAGGATTGAACTAGGTTCAGTAAGACAAGATTGGAATTGGGTGTGAACCCAACTTAGTATGACATGACCAGAACAAGGTGTGAACCCAGTACTCTAAGACATGGATGGAATATGGAGAAAACATAGTTCAGTAAGGGAATTTATCTCTTTTAAGTGTATTGGGAGTTAACCTTGACTACTATAATGGTTTAGGGAATGAAACCATTCCACTATGAGAAAAGGGCAGCCGCTGGCGATATTGGTGTGTCCCCCCCAGGAGGTGTAGACACCCATAGAGTTCCCTTATATGTTTTGGAAATAAGCCTTGAGTAGTATGGAAATGATTTTATATGAAAATATGTATATCATAAATTTTGGTCTTATGACAATGTTATGATTTAATGGCTCATATTATTTGATTTCATTATGATTAATGACATATAAAAAACCAATTTTTATGCTATGAATTATTATAATGATATTTCATATGTAGGGTATGATTTTGAAATGTTATGATCATCTTCTCATATCATTATGATTATGTTATGCTTATGTATCTCCATTTATTACTCTTAATGAAAATTTGAGATCACCCTTTATTATGATTACTTTACCTAGGTTATGAATAATTTTTTTAAGTATCAGTACAAAATAGTAATATATTTCTTGGAGACATTAGAGATCTTACATGAATTAATAATATTGTGTTCAAGTTTACAAAATCACTAAACTCTTATGATCTTTAGGCATGTGTTTGTCTAATTTATTGAATATTCATATAAAAACATGTAATATAAATGTATGAGAAGCCAATTTAACTATATTAAATGTCTTAAAAGGTTATCCTTATATCCTAGTGAAAAACATAGTGATATAAGATAATACTCTAGTTGTAGAAGTCATCATGGGCAGTGTGGAATTCCCTTGGTATTTCTCATACACTGTGCTTGATTAAGGCTAGTCTACTTATACACAATTAATTTCTAATAATTGTTACACACATATATATACATTCAAGATATTGAGTTATTATCATATATATATATCTATCTATTCACAAATATACTTAAGAAAATGAAAAAAATAATATGTATCTTATGAATCAGTCAAATTATTATTATATAGACTTAATAATTAAATATTTATTGGCCACCACAATAGGTATTAATATGTAGTAAAATTTTATTCATACACATCATGGAAATTTACTTATTTAATCATATATATCTATCAACTTCTCTATTTATTCTTATAAGTATATCTTAAGAGTTATTTTATTCCATATATCTTATCTGAGGTTTAGTTTATTCTTATAAAGATGTGGTTTTATTTATTCAATGTAACATTGTTGGATTATTTCACTTGGAAATAATAAAAAATCCAAAAAAGTATATCGATAAAAACTTATAAAAAAAGATATTTAAATAATTAAAATGATAATTTTAGGAGGTATTTAATTAAAACTCTAAAATTCACAATATTATAAATAATTGATTATATAGATTAGATGTATACTATTTTTGGGATTTATTTACATAAAAAATTATCAATAAAAATGGTATTTTTTCACATTACATCCCAGTGATCATTACATTTCTTTCTTGGTAAATGTAAAATAATTTTGGTAAAAATGGACACCCTACCTAGCTCAAACACAAACCAATTAAGATTAAACCAACGAATACATAAATCACTAAATATTAGCATTCCACCTTTATAAGTTAAGTATTCTACCTCGATTCATATCATGAATGATTATGACCATTGAATCATTCCATTTTCATTAGTGACATACTTATCATGAAATTTACCGCATAAATCAAGGATGTTTTGATATAGATTTATTATCATTAACAGTGTGAATGTATTCAACCATATTCTTATTAATATCTCAAGATATATTCAACTAAAATCAAGTTAACTATTCAAGAGGAATTCGAATATATTGTTTTAAGGATCAGGGGTTGGATTATTTACAAGTGAATACTATTTTGAGGAATAATAAGTAAATTAATCTATTATTCACAATTCTTGATATAATTACATTAATTGTATTATAATTAAAATAACATACACATCTATTTCAAGGTATAAAACCACAAACATTCTTTCCATTTCTTATTTAGAGAGCCATAGTACATAAATAAATAAAAATGAAACAATCATCCAATTATCTCTATTCTCATGAATATTTATATATATATAAATTTTTTATTATATACCTAACTTGTTCAATGATTATTAGTGAGATAATATTTTCAATAGAATATTTATCTTGTGATCACACTATTTATAACCAAATGTAAAATCTCCACACATTCAACCCAAATGGAAAACTTCCTCTATGTAGTAACCATGAAAAAAACCTCTTCCCCACACACATATGAAAATATATCATGAAATTCACTAAATTATATGGAGGTAGGGATATTTTATCTTATAATATGGTCGACCTGATAAGAAATTCATGGTTTCTATGGCATAAATGGGAAAACATGTCAAGGTGCCCATTAAAATGGATTAAAATGGAATTTATAATGAATGATTTCATTAATAATACTTATCACACATGAATTCTATATCTTTGAAGAATAATCAAGGAAATTAATATTTTCAAACATATCTAATGAATTTCCAGAAAACATGGTATAAGAAAGAATATATAAAATAAGCATAGAATAATTGTCATGAATGAGATAATAAATTTGGGATAATTAGTTGATAGAAGGGAAATTTGTATCCAATTTAATCACACATGGTCAAGAACATGAAATAAAATAACATACCTCAACAATCATTTAAATTATTTTTTTTTTCAAAACTGGTTATTTCATCAAAAATGGAAAGAAAACTAAAAAAATGAAGGCTGTCATTTAATCTTGATTTTTTTGTGATTTTATATTCATATTTTAAACACATTAAAAATTAAAATAGAAATAAATCATGAATGTCTTAAAAAAATTCTATACCCCCACACAAACATCTAATATTGACTCATTTATGTCTTTGAACAATGTTAAAAGATTTAAGGTAATGATCCAGAACTATTAAGGGAGAATAAAGCCCAATGTTTATATTTTTAGTGATACTTGAGTTAATACCTTACACAATAGTTCTAAAAAACCGTTAAGGGAACACAAAATATACTATAATTTTATAAAAATGAAAACTAAGAAAAGGAATGAAAGGAATTGACAGAGATCTCAGTTCATCCCCTAAGTGGTGTTTTTTTCTCTTTCTGAATTTTCATGAGTGAACAATAGTTTTGGAGTTCCCCATGGATAGATTACTTTTTATTTTGGTATTATTTATATACCATAACCTTAATTTTATGTTTATGTGTTTCAAGGAAGTATTTGGTAAGGCCTTTGTTGATTTAGTGTGAACTAGAAGTAATTTTCCATAGGATACAAGAGGGGTATTTGTACTAGAGTAGCGGGTTGTTTTTTGGTTAAAATATGGATTGATTTATTATTTAGGGATGAATAATTCATGTTATTTGTTTATTATAAAAAAATTATTTTATTTTAAATTATAACCATGTAAAAACCAAATAGCATCATTGAAACAACTTATTAATGGTAAATAATCAAAAATAGTTTTTTTATTTGGCTAAAATATAACTTGGGGTAAAAAATTTAAAAAATAGGCTAATAAATTGAAAATAAAATTTTAAAATTAATTATTTTACTCCTAAAATACATACTTGGTTTTGAAAAATCTTTTATAAAATTTTAATACATTCTTATATCATAATAATGTCATAAAAGTGGTGATATTTTTAAAAACTGTGTTTTATAATTCAATAAAAACAATAAAATTCTTTATAAAAATAAAAAAATCAACCTAAGATAATTTTTATATGATGAAAACATAAAAATTTGTACTTTCTATAAAATATAATATCTAAAATTTGAAGAAATTTATTCTAATATCCACGCACAAAATGCCAAAAAACCATTTTTGTAAAGAAAAATTTTTTAATAATAAAAATGATCATATTCTTATTATGTACCTAATAACAACCATTATATGAATATTAATTTATTTTAATAAATATTATATCTACACATTTCAATTAATCCATACATAAATAGTGATTAATTTAATATTTTAATATAATATAACATTACACACATAAAAAAACATTTTTATGAAAAATGTTATGTTCTACCTTCAAATGATTTTCCATTCATTTGTAACCAATTTATAATAAATGTACGAATGATTATTATGTTTCATACATTTATAAAAAAAATATTCCATGGTATTAATGATCAAATTAAGAGAAACTGGAAATTAATTAAAAACATATATTTAAAATAATGTTTGGGAATATAATATTTATGTTTAGACAATAATTATTAGACTAGAATTTATTATCATTAATTAACCCATCCATGGATGTCTTTATGTGATTTTATCAATCATGAATTCAATTTTTTTCAATAAATTTTGTTGATATCATTCGATAAATATATTACATTTAAGAAAAATGTATAATTTAACAAATTAGATCAAAATAGTCTCTTTAGAATCAATTGTATTTTCTTAAGTAAAATTTGACCCTTTTAAAAAGTTATTTATTTTATCAATTTCATTTATATATTTAATAATTTATTTCATTATTCACTTAGGTTTGGTGTTGCATGCATCACAAGCTATTAAATGTGTCAAATTTTTTAAAGAGGAATATATTTTAAAATCATGAGGTGTTACATTCTACCCCCCATAAAATAATTTTACCTGAAATATTACAATATAATAATAGATAAAATGAGGATAAGTATTCACTATTACACCCTTAGGTTCTCTCATATCTTCCCCAAAGTTATGGATTCATTATAAAACATTGAATTGGTGACGGATTATTTTTAATAGCACTTTATCTCTTTGATCAAGAATCTCAACCATTTGATTCTCATAAGATAGATCATACTCCATATATACATATTACAATTTTAGTACAAGTAAATTATAAGGTATTTAATTTCTAAAAAGAAATATATATATATATATATAACAATATGAACATGGGAGAGGTTTGATGGAAGAACTAAGTGATAAGCTGCCATCCTAATATGATCATGAATCTCATATAGACTGATATATATAGGGATAAACATATACCATAATTCTATTCCAACTAATATTCATTGGAATATATTTTCATAAAAATTTTACTCTAGATCTCACTAATGATTTTATGTATAAATTATCCATCGATTATGAGGTTCTCTGATGTGCTACTGAATGGAACTATCTTTATCTATCACTTTTTTTATCTAAAATATGTCCAAATATATTTAATTATATAAAAAAATCATAATATATTGGATCTATTCACTTCTTTCCCAAGAGAGCCTTATAAGGATAGATCTTAATGTGTGATTTAAATCTACTATTTTAAGAAACAAATGGCATGAGTAAGGTATTGATCCCAACCTCTTTTGAAGTCCACTAATCATTCTATTATAATATTATCATATTTATAGATTTTTCCATAAAAGTTTCAATTAGTATAGTTGTGGTGGGTCATAATGAAATTCATCTATATATTCAATAAACATTGAATAATTTTCTAAAAGTTTTCTTTAATCCTTGGATCTTGATCAAATACGATTACGACTAGTACACCATAAATCCTACCGCTTATTTAATATAAATACTATAAATTTTATCAAGTGATAAATAATTAATGATTGAAATGAAATGTTATTATTGTTTAGTGTGATAAACTATTACAAAAAAGGAATTATAGGCTTTAGATGTCATGTGGAGTCCTATGATGAAATCTATAGTGATTTTGTCCCATTTTAAAACTAACATGGATAATAGTAGTATCATCCTCATTTAATTCATTTATTCATCCTTAACTTACTATCATAGAACTGATTAAGATATGTAAACTGTAACTTATATATTCATGTTATCCCACCAAAAATTATATTTGAGATATATACAAAATTTTGTAATTCCAAAATGTATAGAGAATGATTAGCTATGTTTTTAATATAATAACTTATTCAATTATATATTTTAAGGGACACATATCTCATTAATGAATCTTATCATTCAATCATGTTCAAGTTTGAACTCTGGAAAACTCATTACCTTTGATTATAGTTCCAAATCCTCCTATTATGACTCTTCAATATTCACATGTATGGATGGTGGAACATTCATTTGAGTTAGATAAGATTTACCCCATTCCCTCATGATTTCAAGGAACATAATTTTTAAATCCTTATATATTTTATCTCTTTCAATCCTTACCATGAAAAAACTATTGTGGTCCTTCCAACCTATACCTTCAAACCAATTTTTTCACCTTCCCATGGTGGTAATTTTTTAAGAATTAAAAATATTTAATCAACTAAAACTATCCCCTGTGTATCATTCTCAACTCTTTATATGTGATTATATATTTAATTATTTTATGATAAATATATATTTCAAAACATTGACCATAGAAACAATGAATTCATATTTTTAATGAAAAAAAATACTAATTCCATTTCTAAATAATGATTCAGTTGATTTTTCTTAGGAACCATTAATTAAAATGATTCACATGATACTACTATTTAATTATGTATGATAAAAAATCTCAGTCTATTATTTGATTGATCACTATATATCACAAACCCTTATCCATTAAAAATTTGTGCGATAAATTATTCCCTAACCAACCCTTTCTTTAGTTACTTAAAATTTTCTTCACTTTCATTTGTTAAAATGATTTGGTAACCCTTATTTTTCAACATGATTGATAGATTTGATAGCTGTGAAAAATTCCTCACAATGTTTCAATAATATCCATCCAATCATAGAAAAATATAGATATATTTCAAATTGGTTAACCTGGACCATTGTTCAATAACTTCCATCATTAAAGGATCCATTGACATGACCCAAGAATGATACTCTCAATATTCAGAATTCACACTTGATAAATTTGGTATATTGTTTCTTTTTCCTTAATGTATTCAATAGAATCCTCAAATGATCTTCATACACATCTTTTATCACAGAATATATGATAATATAATCTATAAATACGACCATAAATTGATCATGTAAACATTTAAAGACTATATTCATTAAATCTATGAACATAGTAGGGGAATTGGTAAGTTTTAATGGAATCACTATAAATTTATAGTATCCATATCTCATACAAAAGGCTATATTTGGTATATCCAACATTTTGACCTTTGACTGATGATATCCATATTGATGTTCAATCATTGAAATGTATTAGGCTTCACATAGTTGATCAAATAAGTCATTAATACTGGGTAGAGAATACTTGTTATTAGTAAATATTTTATTATGTTCCTGATAATCGATGCAAAGATGTATTGACCCATGTTTCTTTTTAACAAAATAAATGGCTGAACCCAATGTAAATTTATAGGGTTATATAAATCTATTTCATATATTCAAATAAAGTTTAATCTTCAATTACTATAACTAAATTGGGTCCATTCTATAAGGATTATTTTATATAGGAGTATCACCAAGTTTGAGTTCTATTTAAAAATTGACATCATGATTTGAGGAACACTGTGGAACTCATCAGAAAATACATTAGGATATGCCCAAAAAATTATCAAATATTTGGTATTGAGTTTCTCCACAATCATTTCAGACAAATACATCTCATGAATATGTAGTAAGACCCATATAATGGAAGTAATTTTCAATTTAAGTTCATGTTCATACTCAAATAGAAAAAAAATCATTAGTTGATTCTGAATATAAAATGTGACTTTTTTTCATAGAAATTCATTTGGTATATTTATAGAGAGATCCAATACAAGCCCAAATTCACATAAAACTCAACTAGAGGTAGAATAAAAATATTTACAAGAAGAAAATTCCAATAATATTCTATCAGAGTGGATAAATAAATTTGAGGTGAAACCATCGTATCATTTGGAATTTTCACCAATAGTTTTATAACTAAAAATTGAGCTGGTGATGTGATACTATTTGAAGATTCTTCATATATAAAGGAGTAGATAAAACCTGAATAAAATAATATTTTTAGTTTTCGAGTGGATGGTAAGTATACATTTCAACACTTCATTATAATAACCCACCTTAGTACTAGCGATCAGACAGGCCTTCCCTTTTTCTTTTGGATTTAGAGGTTTCTAATTACAATTTTCATCATTAATCATTGGATTCTTTTACAAGTTGGTGTAATTTATATACTCCTTGAAATTATAAAATCAGAGTGTTGGGGTGAGTTAGTTTGATTTTTCTTTTTTATCATTGATTGTCCTGTAACGACTCTAATTTTTCATGTATTACATTAGAATATTTTATGGATTATTTTTGGAGTTTGGAATTGAAGAAAAGATAGATTCTATAAAACGCTGATTCCAGAATTAATTTTTGGAATATATTAAATATATTAAATATCAAGTGTGCACAGTTTTCCAAAAAAGTGGAATAACTCATAAATAGGGGCTCATATCAGAAATTAGAGAAATCTATTGAGATCATATCATATGATTTTCCATAGGAGTGACATAATCGTTTTCAGTGTTGTGCAATTTTTTAATGAGTTATCACACGAATTAATAAATAATATAATATAAATTGTTTAATTTATTTTTTATAACACAAAAACCTAAAATCCTATATAAAAATATTTTATGTGGAGATATTTTGGTTGACCAATTAACCTTATAGATCTAGACGACCGTTGGAGGATTATGTTCTTGGTGGAAGACATCAGATCAGATTGAGATCAAGGATTTTTGTGCCATAAGAATTTGAGGATATCACTAATGACAATGACACCGATTCATTCTTCATTGGAAAAAATAAATCTCAAGGTAGGACCTTTGTTTTAAGATGATTTATACCTGTTTAATTATTCTTATGATGAATGTTAATCAATTAGATAACAAATTGATTAGAAGATCATGTGTATTGAAGGTACAAGTTATATTTATCCATGATTGTGAAATTATGCAATTAATTTTATTATATCTCTTTGTTTATCATTGTAAAAAAATATTGACCAACAAAAATAGTGGCTGATGTCCATTTTTCTGGTTTTTGTTTTGTGTATTTCTTCCCCTGTTCTTCGCACATTAATCATGGGAAATTACATTGGATTGTAGTTTGAAAAAATAAATGGTATTAAATTGTTTTGAGACCATTATTCAATGAAATGGACCGATACTATGGGTACCGATGTGATCGAGGTTGTTTTATTGGGTAAATACTATGATAGATGATCAATTAGGAACGGATTTGGAGTCCTCTGTTTGAGTAGGGTGTATGACGACAAAAATACATGACGATGGCCATTTCATGAGTGGATTTTATTTCAATATACGATCATGGATGATGATGAATGCACATGGATCAAGATCCATTTTCTTCATTGGGATTGGTGGTAGATACAAAAGAATCAGATGTGTGGGAGAATATACGTGAACTGATCTAGGATTATATAAAATACTGGTTTACAAAACATGTAATCCAAAATTACATTCCATGCGAGGATCTCAAAGAGGTAGCTATGGATTACACAAATAGGTAAGAATCACATACCATGTGGTCCCAACCACTTTCCATTTGACCCCCAACTATCTAGATCGTCTTGTATAGAAGGTACACACCCATGAAACCAGGCAGCGATACACTCCATGTGGGACATGCCACACATGGTGTACACCATGGAAGGTTTCTTAGTTTAAACTTGTGATATACACCAAGCATATTGTGTGGCCCCACACACCTTGTGTGGTGGTCCACATGTCGTGTAATCAAACACAGACATGGGAATGTTTCGTGATACATGGGTAGAACCTGGTGCCAAAGGAACATGTCTTATACTCATAGAACGTGCCATGTGCCCTCTCAAAGAAGGATTAGATCCATTTTCTTATCATTCTTGGACATGTTTCCTTAGGGAACATTCATTTCATCCATTACCCGATGTTTCATTATAAAGTCATGTCCCTTGCATTGGATGGGGATCCCCTCTGCAAAACTTCTGTCTCAGATAGAGTTGTTGGAATCCTTATGTGAGGCATATAGTGAGATCATCTATCATTATATATTTCCCAAGGTGGGTTCATAGTATCATATTGAAAAAGACTATATGGTCATATATCCCCTACATTATTGGATAATCCGAATTGGGTTGTTGGTATATCTCATGGTCTTGGGTGTGATCCCCATAGGTGTATCATTATTTTTTTACTTATAGAATACACTTTTTGTACATTGAACTGATGATCATAAAATCTCATATAGACAACATTAGTTCCATCATACTCTTTTAGTATGTTCTACCAAATGTGTGTTATATGGAACCTTTGAGAAGGAATCCTAGGATGGATTTACGGTTTAGACCTGACCTTGAGACAATGTGTCTTTTATGAGTATATATGAATATTCTTGTTATATATGTTATTGAAATATACCTATAATGAGATGAATATTACACTTGATGCTATAATATTTATGATTTCTAGGTTTATTATAGGGTATTTTTATAATCACCCCTGCACAGGATTTTCCTGCTCACGTCATGTATTATGTAGATGTCTGACCTTTTGACGAATTCCTAGAGGGACTAGTGTAACACCCCGAGATTTTATGAAAAATATTCTTTTTAATTTCATTAATGTCTTGTGTTGTACGGTACACCAAAAGTAGCTTGCACAACACACATCCTTGACTTGCCTTGCATTACCCACAATCACGACCTTCCTCAATAGCGTGTGTAGTACGCAATAACGAGTTTCACTAAACAACAATATGATATTAAAATATTATTAAAACTAGCCGTTATGAATAGTAATAACCAATTTTTGAAATTTTGTAAATTTTATTTTTCAAAATGGATTCATTTTTGGATTCGGAATATCAAAATTAGCTTAGGGTGAAATTTTAGTACTTTTCGGATAACTTTAATTTTCTGATGAATAGTGAAAATTACTAAATTTTAATTAAAAACAACCTTTTTAATCGAAATAATTAATAGTGATAAATTATTAATTTGAGTGGTTTAAAAGTATATTTAGAATATATTTTTACAATTTAATACAATGTTTGTCATTGGATGTAATTTCACATTAAAACCAGACATAAACAAGTGTCAATCTTTTGATAGTTATTATCTCTTAAGAACACGCTATATATTTTGACGATGAGAATTAATTTTTAAATTAATTAATGCAACTGATATGTTTTTAATTTGATAAAATAGACATCATTTTTGAGTTCATAATATCAAATATAGCTTAGGCCTAATTTTTGGTATTTTCCTGGAATCTTTCATTTTTTTAATGAATAGTGAAACCACTAAGTGGTAGTTAAGAAAAATGAATTTTTCATAAAACTTAATTTTACCGCTTCTGTGAGTGGAATTCCAAAAAATCTGAGAGACACAGTTGATGTCAGTACGTAAAATGTGGTTCAATGAGATGAAAACAATTTTTGTTGAATAGTAACTTTTTACTTTTTTTTACCACGGTTAAAAGTAAATAGGGTAATTAAGGGTAAAAATGATATTATTATTATTACCCTAACACATGTCATAATTCTATTGGATAAGTGTAATTCGACCAAAAACAACCTTATTAATAAATTATGACCATTTATGCCCACTTGGATTAGATTAGGACATTTATTATTAATTTATTTAAAGAAGGGTTAAAATAGTTAAAATCAATGTTTAATAAGTAGATAATTTTTAATATAGGGTTATACATAAGATAAATTCAAAAATAAATATTCATTATAAATCTAAAAATATTTCCTACATAATGGTATTTTATTTGTAATTTTTAGACATTAAATGATTTAATTTATTTATGACACAACGATGATGCAGTAATTATCTTATTAATGAAATATTGACATAATTGATGTTATAAATACCCAAATAAATGTAATTTGAGACTTTTTGTGAATTCAAATAATTTTATAGGTTAATATGACATGTTAGTATTGATTTAATTAACTTTGTTTTAACTAATCATTCTGTTGTGAGTTTTACAAAAATCAATTACTAAATAGTGTCAAAATTGACATAAAATAGTTTTCAAAACAAATATTATATTATTAATTGTTATTTTTTTAATAAAAATATAAGGTTCGGAAAAATGACTTAGATATGGTTATATATATTAATAATAAAAAACTTGGGGTTCTTTTGGCTTCTTATAGTATGTTTATTAACCTTATAGTGTAAGAACACAAAAAGACACGGTAAAAGTAAAATTATCTAACTTAATGTTAAATATAAATGATAAGGTTAAAATAGGAACCTAAACTTGTCTAAATTATATTGGATGAGAGTATTTCGACCCATACCAACCTTATCTTAGAAATAACTCAATTTGGATCTATTTAAAACCGAATTTGGCTTTATAATAAAATAATATTTTTAGTTTTTCCAAAGGAGCCCCTCTCCTCCTTTATAAAGGGCACCTCCTCCCTCTCTTCCTCACACCACTTTGAGCCATCAATCACGGCCAAAACCTGCAAAATTATCTTATCCACTTCCCTATAAACATCCTATATGTTCTGGTATTCTTCAAAGACCAATTGTAGTGCCCTAAAAGAAGATCTCAAAGAGGCGCTTCAAAGAAGAGGTAATGTCCGTTACCGATTCTTTCAACTTTATTTCTTATTCCACTTATTATTCTTAGGTTGTTTCATTATGAAGTAATAAAATAAGTATCACTAATATACTGATATGTTATCATAAGTATGAAACAACCCTATTTCACCATCTATCCATCCTACGGAAAATGAAATCACCGCGCGTGCGTACGTACGGAATACTGTCTCCACACCACGGTGTAATCTATTTTCCACCACCACCTTACTTGGATGGGTATAATGGTGTAAGTAATAACTATATATGATTATTGTAAAGTTATATTGATTCTAAAATAGTATACATACACTCCAATAAAATTCCACGATCATGAAAATGATATCATCGCTCGTGCGTACGTACGGACTACCGTCTCCACGACGTGATGAGATTCATTCTCCACGTTAACCATTCATGAATGATTATAAAGTATATATAATAATAATTCATGAAATATATGACATAATAATGATACTGGATTTATGTGTATATATATTTATGTCATCTACTTAATTCCATTCAACTCAATAAGGAAACGAGAACAGTGTTCATGCGTACGTACGGCCTACCGTCTCCATGAACGGTGTATTTATTTCCATTTACAGATCTATTACATATATGTATATTCTGAATATATATTATATATAAATCATGTTTTATATTCTGGAATTAAGTAATCATGATCTAATTAATCATATTAATAATTACAATTCAAAACACGCACGGCAAATGAAACGATTTTACCCAAAACGCTCTTTAACATGGAATTTACAAAATAACGGGTAAAATAAAGTCATAAGTGAACCATATATGATATCATAACAATGAGTATGATTGCGGAATAAGTCAATGACATTATTTAAATCATTATACAGGAGGTTCGTACACTTTTGAAGCAAATCAGACCTAAGGTAAGGGATAAATATCACAATCTCATTTTTATCCGAGATTGTTTATACTTTGAAATTTACTGGGGTGTATTTTATCATCCACATCCATGTTTCCTCAATTTGTAATAGTATTTCCTTCCACCTACAATTGTTTAAATCTAATTTTACCCTTCGGTGAGTTTTTAGTAAAAGATATGAAAGTAATCTTTTGTCGTTTTTCGTACGAGGTACTTTTTAACTTTTCCGACAAAAGGACGAGAAGAATGTTTTTTAACTTATACGGCATGATTGGATTTTTAAAAAATTATTTCAAGAAGCTTCCTTTACAAGTTTTTAAGTTTATTTTTAATCAACTTCTTTTAGTTTAAAATTGTATGACATGTTATGAAAGGAAAAATGTTTTTGAAGTAGAAAGGATATTTTCCTCAAGAATGGAGTTCAAGAGTTTTATCAAAATTATTTTCCATCTAAGATAGTATAGGGTTCTGTTTCTATCCCAATTATTACATGGATTTGATTATGTTGTGATGGAAATATTTTTATGAATTCCATTATCCTATATGAATTGTTTTATTATGTCATGATGTTTAAGATTCCCGTTTTTATTACATGGGTTATGCTAAGATGTATGGTTTATGATTTTGTGGCACACATAAGAATGGTATCATTATGAGATGGGTGGTACCTATATCTCCCTCCAATTAATTGGGTAAAGATTTTATATCTCATGAGATAGACATGGCTGGAATGGCAGGTTAAACCGGTTCAGTGAAACATGACTGAAACGAGGAATGAAATCGGTTCAGAAATGGACTTTGTCCACTAAGATAGTCCTGGCATTGAGTCTTGACTAACAAGAAATGATTCTCTATGATTATGTGTGTATGCCACAAAGTTTCATGTTTTAAGTTATGATTATTGGGATTACATTTCACTACTATTATTTACCCCATGTTATGAAATTATGATTTCTTTTGCAGGTTAAGTTTTCCAAAAGTTATGTTCTTATGAATATGATGTGATTGATATTTCTTTTGTTTACCCTTACTGAGCATTTTAGCTCAACCTTTTGTGTTTTCTTTTCCCCAGGATATAAAGAAAGGTTTTATGTAAAAAAAGGGAAGATCTTTATGGGAGATGTTGAAGATATTTCACCACGATTAGAAGATTATATTCCGAGTTTCCAAAGACACTAAACTATTACGGTCCTTGTGTGAGTGTTTTTGTTATGTACTAAGTATTCTGCAAAAGTAATGTAATGTCCATGTACGTTAAGCTTTGGGTCTCTACAGTTGGTATCAGAGGAAAGGTTTAGTCAACCTTTGGAAACTAGGATGCGAGAACTTTAGTGAGATCCATATAGATATTTCTAAGGAATGTATTGGGATGTACCTAAGGTTTAGTATAAGTATAGGTTATAGTAATAGAATTACGGTAACCTAAGATGTTAGATATTGAAGGTACTCCCCCTTTATTATGTTGTTTTCCCTAGTGTGATTTTTTCCCCTCACACTATTATTTTTGGATTTTAGACGATGTCTGGAACCCGAAGGAACCGTGTTGATCAATGCAATGGACAATGCAATGATTGTCCTCCTGAACAAACAAATGTTATGGGAGATGGAGTGAAAAATCTTATTGCTATACTTACACAAGATATGAATCATTCTGGACTTCCAAATGAGCAGAGAAGGGAACAATATCTTATTGAGTCCTTCATGAGGCAACATCCACCTTCTTTCAGTGGTTCTTCTGATCCACTTGTTACTGAAAAATGGATCATTACCACTGAAAAGATATTTTTAGTTCTTCAATGTTCTGAACATGATAAATTCATCTTAGCAGTATATCGTTTGGAATTTTAAGCTGATCAATGGTGGAATCTTATCAAGAATACGAGGCCAAGAGATGAAATTGAGTCCATGGAATGGGACGAGTTCAAGAACTTATTTTTCAATAAGTACTCCCCTCGTATTCTTCGAACAAATATGGAGAAGAATTTTCTTGAAATAAAGCAAAATGATGATGAATCTGTTGGTATATACGAAGAGAATTTTACAAGGCTTGCAAGGTATGCCTCTGAATTTATCATCCAACCTAAAAGTAAAGTTGATCGATTCTTCAGTGGCTTAAAACCAAATCTTCGAAGGGTATTAGCTATAAGAGACTTCAGTAGCTATGAAGAAATTGTGCGTTGTGCTATCAAGGTAGAAATGGAAGTTGGTGTTACTAATCCATCTCATAGTTTTGACAAGAAACAAAAGATGGGGATCAAGGAGAAATCTCAGAATAATGGTGAAAAGAAGATGAATGTTTCCTCATGCTCAAAGTGTGGAAAGAAGCATGGTGGAGATTTTCTTAAAGGGACTAGAAAATATTTTAAGTGTGGAAAAGAAGTTCATCGAGTAGCTGAGTGTCGAATTAATGGAAAAAGGGTTTCAAATGATGTGAATAAAGAAAAGACTGTAGAGAACGCACCACCAACACTTCAATGCTTCAATTTCAAGGAAATGGGGCATTATGATAATCAATTCCCTAATCCAAGGGTTAGTGATGATCGACATGATCAACCACTTATGCCAAAGGACAAAGGGAAGTCACATGCGATCACTATTGGCGATGTTGAATATGACAATGATGTGGTGGAATGATTATGTGTTTATATAATGGGATTCCAAAATAATGTTGTATATAGTATCGTGGAATATTGGAATATTTATGAATTGGTCTATTGTGGTTTTCAATAATTTTGTGGTACCGGTAACCATGGAAAGTGATTGAGATATTTTTGGTAAGTAGATGATATGCGCATAATGAAGGGATAAGAAGATAATGAGATGTTTGATTGTATTCATGAGCTCATGATTGTTATAAGGACTAAGTGATATCATGGTTTGAGTATAAAGAATTTTTAGGATTTTGGTTTGTGGAAAGTGTTAACTTTTAACTGCATTCATGTTTCACTAAGGTTAAATGGGTATTTATTCTTCAAGAGAATACATGATTAAGGTATTCACATGTTTGTAATTTGACCAACAAGATATCTCTTATGATATATGGGGGATAAATGATGGCATTCACGTGATTGTTATGTGACATTTCAAGTAATCATTTTCTTTATACTATGATCTTGGACTGAAGTATTTTAGATAAGCCTAAAGATTGGAATGGATTATGTTGAAAATAAGTTAGGATAGAACTTTTTTCGATATTATTGATGGGATGTTATAGTAATATAGCTTTAGAAAACAGAAAACCTGCAGGACGGACGACAACCCATCGCGTCAGACAAGGCTGTGGGAATTGAAACCACAACCGAAGTGCGACTAGCCTTTAGGGCCTACCACTGTCCTACAGGAAGTCCCTATTTAGTAGAGACTAGTTTTATTATATTAATCAGTATGATATATGAAGTATAAGTCCATTTTAGGAACCATATATGATTAATCTCACTATAGATGGACTTATGTAAGTTTTGATAACTTTTCTAACCTTTTTTTGAGACAGATGGAATGACCCATCATTCTATCACATGATCTGCTAACACATCATGAATGAAAAATTCAACTTCATTTCAATAAGAGATGAAGTGGAAATTGTCCAAAGAACGACCAACGGTGAGACTATACCAAAATCACGAAAGTATTTCTTCTAATTCCAATCTCATCAACTTTAGGGAAATGATCTTGAAAACCAAAAATGTTGTCCTAGTGCTCTTATGTCTGATGAATCAGATGGTACCTTAGATCGTCACAAATTTATGGCTTTGTGAATGCTGTCTTTTCCATAGCCATGTTCTCTACCACTCTACATCAGAACATGATGGTTAGATTTTCTCTTCAATATCCATGTTTTAAATTATAGTTTATGAATGGTAATAACTAAATTATGAAAGTTATTTTTATTTATTGAATAAAAATAAAATAAGAATCATTTAAAAGATAAAGAATTGTTTTCTGAATAAATTTAACTTTTTTTTCTAGAATATGGTTTAGTCACACATTGCACACATAATTTAAAATTAGTTTTTAAAAATTTTAGAATTTTTCTATGAAATAATTTTTTATCCTCTTATTAAAACTATCTTATGGTGATCTTTTGAGAATTATCTAAACTGTTTCATTTGTCGATTAATAGTGAAAAAACTGATTGCTATTGATAACTAGATTTTAATTTAAATAATTCACAATTTAAATATTTTAAATTTATTTTCATGTAACATTAGTTCACTTATATTAATATTTAACTAATTGATATCATTTTAATCAATTTCATTATGAATTTTGATATTAATACCTTTTATAGTTATTATAATTTTTTCTTTGGAATCCCTCTTTTTCATTGGGTTGGTAGGTATAATTATAAATTTAATTTTTCCAATTATGTGGATTGAATTTGGAAAAATAGATTCAATATTTAGAATAATAATAATTTATATTAATTAATATATTCCACTTTAATTTTGACCAAAATGAATAAGTAAATTATTAAAGATTATTTAATGTGGTTAAGGTAAAAATGTGTTTATCAAGGGTTAAAATAGAATGTGAAGGGTTAAAATGATCTAATTTTTTTTTATAAATCTATATTATGGCCAAATTTAGACATAATCATGTCTAGGTATTGATATTACTCTATTTTGGATCTATGTGGTAATAGAAAAATATGGGTATAACTTTTTTATTTTAAAAAAATACAAGTGTTCCACTCACATCACTTATAAAAGGCCACCCCTATCCTCTATTATTAACACCTTAAAAACCATTTTGGTTCATCCAATACCTAATAAAATAAAATCTTAAGTTTCATCACCTCATTATAGATTTATTTTTTGGTCATAAATCTATTCTAGTAATACTTTAGGTATTATCATAAATAGGTGTAATGAGAAGAGGTAAAATTATTAATTATGTATTTTTCGAGTTATTTATTCATCCACCTCCTTCAAATAATCTTCATTTGTGATTATATAAAAAAATAATTATAACCCACATATTGATATGTTATTATGTTATGTTTATGAGCTATATAAATACCATCTTTTATTAAATGAGAAAATATAATGTTGCTCATGTGTACAAAAAACTATGACCCTGCAAACTGATGTGACATGTTTTCCATCGAAACCTCTCACAGATGGGTATAATGATGAATCTAAAGTGTATATATGATATTTATAAAATTATTATACCTTTTGAGTAATTAATTCGTATATACCTTTTTTATTTTATTTTCTTTACTGTATACAATAATCTCACAGATGTGTACGACGGACTACCGCCTCGTAAAGTGAAGTGATTAATTTTCCAATAATTATTTACATAAAAAGAAAATGATGATAAATTTAATGAATATATTTTAGATATATGAAATAATTATTATATTCATGATATATTTTTCATTCTTACAAGATTATATATCATTTTATTTTTTACCTTTTCACTCACTGAAAGATGATAACATTATTTGTGTACATGTGGACTACCACCTTCAGGAAGCGATGCAACTCTATTTAAATCACCACGACACATTGATTATAGATATAAGTATATTTTAAGATATAATATAATATTTATTATATTATTACCATTATTTTAATATAAAATATTACTTACTTCCTCTCAATAATGATCATTGAAAAATGAAAATTTACCCATGCATACGTACGACATACCATCTCATGATCTTAAAATAGTTAATTTATAAAAACCAACATTCATGATTTATGTTAAAAGTATAATTGATATATAAATATGATAATTATATAATGATTATTTTTTATATATTATTTAACTATATAATAATCACATGAACATGAACTTTGAGGAAAAATCATGAATGGGAAAACACATCAATTAACACCTAAAATAATAAAATTGATAAAATATTATTAATTAAAGGGTGCTAATATGTTATAAAAGGATAATATATGATAATATAAATATTAATATGTTTCCGGTATAAGTTAATAATTTCTTTGAAACCACTATATTGGAGGTAACATCCTGTCCAACCAAATAGAAATGTGAGGTAAGGGACTTCATATCAATTTACCTTCCTTGAGGTATATTTTATTGTTGTTCACCTAATTTAATTTATATGGTGTACATACATCCAATTTGAAATGTAAAATCATGATTTCTTCACACTTCATGTTATTTTATGTTTCAATTTGGATTATTTCATTCAAATTTATTTGTATTGAAAATCACTAAGTGTTAAGGGACTTCATCCCAGTTTCCATTTGTTGAGGTATATTGTAATTTCATGCCCCTAATTTATTTTATAATGTGTATATACTGACCCATTGAAATTTTAAATAATTATTCCTTAATCAACCATTTTTTTAGGTTTCAATTTGATTTATTTTACCCACTGGGATTTTACTTGAAAATTATAAAGTGGTAAACATTTTTGTAAAACCTCGGCTTGTTTCATGATTGTTAACTTTCTCTTGAAACAATAACCTTATTTTGATCATTTTTCATTGAAAATTACATTTTCATTAAATATGAAAATTATTTCATAATGTATATTATTATTTCTTAAGACTCATACAATTTTGACATATAGTGTTTACTTTGAAAGTTATTTGACTTATTAGAGAAATATTGATAAATCTAAATCCTTTAATAAATATGGATATTTGATGATAATTCATATTGATTCATGAATTTAATATTCTATTAAAAATATAAATGATTTTTTGGACATGTAGTGATTAGTGGAGCCCAAAAATATATATCCTTTTGATGCATTTTTGGGTCTCATGATATAAAGAAGTTGGCCAAATTAAATAGGTTAGTACCGATACTTTTAAACCGTATAATGAAATATATTGATAGAAGTGGTATGATGTTTTTGAGAACAAATATTCCAATGATTAATCATTTCCATCCATTAAAATTTTATTAATATTATCCATAATATTTTCCAAATTATATTATCTCTTGATGCATTTTAATCTAAGTTTATTGATTAAATGGCAAGTGTTTTTAGTTATTTACCTTGCTATATTGATTATGCCTGTTCTATTTATGATAGTAAGGATATTAATGAAATGTATGGTATGTTTATCTATTTAACTTTATATATTTATTATGACTTATAAATTCATGATTGCTAAATTATTTAAATGACATGTGTTTTCCTTAATTTACCCTTTCATAACATTTACGCTTACTGATTTAGGATAGCTTCGGTTTAACTTAACCCATACTGATCATTTGATATCTCCCTTATTTTTTTCCTTTACCAATAATTTATAACATGTTTCATGATTTATATTGAATGATATTATATATGGAATAACATTATTTTTTTAAAAAATAAAATTTTGTAATTCGTCTTTTCAAATGTAATATGTGAATCATGTATGTATATATTTTACCACAAATACTAAACTATTCAATCCTTTGAGACACGATTAATTGTAAATAATTACAATTTAACAACGTAATTAATCAAATCAAGGTTTTTGTGGTCTAGATCATTATAATTTCTATCAGAGGATATTTAGGAGAAACCTTGAGAACCGATTTAGGAAAACAGGGACCGGTTAACATAAACGTATGGTAGATATTGATGATATGTATGGAAGAAAATCATAAAGTTTTTATAAGGTATATATTTAGTGGTTCTCCTAAAAATAAATCCTTGTGTGGATAGTACAAGTTGATTTGGTTCTAGAATATATGTACCTAGTGGTAATAACTCCAAAAAAGGTGTATTTGGCTCGACTTGATCATCACATGGTTCATTACAATTAGCCTTACTGCACATAATGTTTGAAGCTCCTAGGGTAAATGATTAGGATAATTCACATTTTATTTTCAAACTATTGAAAAGTATTTTAATATATTATGATGATGAATGACCTAGGATAAACCTAAGATGCCTAAGATTAGAAAAAAATGTGGCAATATTTAAACATCCTATAAATTATTATGTCATTTTCTGCTATGATTATTTTTTATCACACTATGTTTTTTGGTTTTATTAAATGGGTAGAAACTAAAAGAATAATATTAACATATAATATTAAGGAATAATTATTTACTATGAGAAACCAAATGTGATGATGATGGCAGTGGAATATAACTTGATTATTCCTAATAAAATATCCCAAAATATGATTCACAACCTATACCTTAACCAACATTTGGACTCACCAAAGAAGAGAAGGATCAGGTTTTCTACGATCTCGAGTGGTGTAGGACATTATGTAAATAAGGCTCAATTTCATTCATGTTTGAAATTTTTAAGGAGACAACTATTAATGTGTTTTAAAAGAACAAGAAATGTTTTTGTGTGTGGAAAATAAGGGCTTAAATTAAAAAAATTATGAGGAAAAATGAAGAGTACAATGAAAGAAAATAAATATCAATCTAGTGATCCATTTATAAATCTCTTTCTTAAATATGGGTAACCTGGGAATAATATAATTAAATTCTCTCTTTTAATGATTAACCCCAAGACCATGGAAGGACCAATTTTGAATTAAAATGGATGAAGTATTTAGGTATTATAATCCAATAATTATGTTATAGAAGTATTTTTACCAATGATAATTTTAATTTAAGAATCAAGTAACATCTAAGGAATGTGTTAAATTTTATAATAATATATGTATTTATTAAATTAAGAGTTATGGATACCATCATGTGTTATGATTTTAAGGTTTATAATAAGTTAAAAGTCTTAAACAACCCTTTAAAAAAATTATAGTAGTAATTTGACATGATTAATGATAGTTTTGGGAAAACAATTTTCGTGTTACAACCCACCGATTTTGAATATGTTTTAATGAAAGATTTATTTAAGAAGTAATTACCTTAAATTTTCTTGTGAATAGGTTAAAAGTAATTTATAACCTTTTTGATTTATTTTATCTTTGTGTGGATTTAATTAATGGGCATAAAAATATAATAGCATTATGAACATTTTACTAATATTGTCTTAGGAAAAAAAATTTGTTTTATTTGGTGAAGGACACGAGGATTGAAACCACAACTAAAGGTAGATAAATGTTTAATTCCTACCATTGGCCTATGTGATGTCTTGGTTAATATGTCATTATTTTTACTAAAATGATTTTATTAATTAATATTAATGAATAACAGGTGGTGTTACTATTGAGTTTTAGAGACTGATGTATTATATTGAATAACTTATGCTAAAAATATTGATAATTTAAAATATTTTGAGATATATAGAATTTCTTTTCTCTCCCTTATGGATCTTACAATTCGTTAAAATTGAGTTATAGTGCTTCAGTCATAAAAAAATTATTTTTTATATTCATTTCATGGAGTAAGCGATGAATTGGAAATTGATCAAAGAATAGGAAATAGATGAAATTATTCTTATAAAATAGAAACATATAATATAAGTATATTATATTATATTAATAAATAGTAAAATAATTACTCAACATTAGAAAAAAGAAATTTAATTTTTTTATCTTATTAACATTGTATTTGATGAATAAAATGCCTTTAAAATATTAATAGTTTTATACTTTGAGGTCCTTAACTTACCATTGACCATGAAATTTATTTTTATCAATGACCTCTATCACTCTCTATAATTATTTACACTTTTCATCCATGTCCATATATTTAATTTCTTCCAATTTTCTTCTACTTAGAAACCTATTTATGTGTTATTACATATGATCTTTTTTAATTACCTTTCTCTCTTAGTAAGAGGATATTTTGTTAACACTTTTTGTGATATAGATTTACAAAAAAGTAATTTCTAAATGTCAAACCCTATATTTTTAAGAGCAATATCAAATTGCATGTAAACAATTTATTTAATCTGTGTAGAATGTGAATTCAAAAAATCCTAAAAGAAGAAAATTTTATTCAATAGAATATGTGTACTATAGGATTCTAGGTGCCACATATCGGATACTTACATGACCTCAAAAGAACCACCTATTATGTTAGAGGATGCTGACTAGTAGAGAGGGTATAATATGTAATGTGGGGATACTATACCCTCATGATCAAGAAGCATAATTATGGTAATAAATAAACAATATTAAAAAAGTAAAAAATAACTAGGATAATACCCAAATCAAAATAGACCAATATCATAGTATGACCCAAACTAGGAAATATACCATAAACCAATGTAGTAGATGTCATGCCATGATGTATGTCAAGTGTCTAATGAAATTCCAAAATAAATAATCACTGACAACTCCTAAGTGGATAATATCTTCTTGTATGTTTACCTCATCTATTCTACATAATTCATCATAAATTATCCATCTAACATAGGGTTATTTCACTTATCCTACCCCAAAAATATAATGTCTATGTTTATATTGATCAGGTAACCTATGTAGGGTGTGAGTTAAACTATGTAGGTCCTCAAAAATGGAGTATAACACAATATCAAGTCAATATCAGTATATCCAGTTGAACAAATAATAAAGTTAAATAATAAAGTAAACAGTTTTTACGTTTAACATTTTTAGTTAACCATATTTTCCCCGAGCTCACAGTAATACATGAACCAGTAATACCTTATTTATCCCATGAAAGAGTCTTAACCATCCATAAACAAGGATGTCACATTTTATTCTATCATGGGTTTTTATTTACCATTGAATATCCAAATTCACAATTATATAACAGGATCCTACGGTACCAGTCCAGCACCCCATGGGTATTTGGAGCAGCAGTCCCTATCCCACACCTCAGTGATCACAAGAAATAAAATATATATCATTGGTGTCCTGGAGAAGATGTTTCTAACCCTGTGGGTATTTAGATCAATAGTCCTTTTCTCAGAAACTAGTCACAATTATCACTTATTATGGTTCCACATTCACAACCCATGTAACAATGATTTCTATAATGCATTATCCTTCCAATTTCACAAATTCATATATCAACCATGAATAATTTATAAATCATTATTCATATCATATCATATCACCCTATGGATTTATATCAATTTTATATTAACATTAAGATATAAATTTGATAAACCCATTATTCAACCAATTTCATAATACCATTATTCAACCAACTAATTAATTCAATTCAAAATGAATTTTCCCAATGTGTCAGTTTCAATTTCACAATTAACTATACTCAAATATAATCATGAATATGAGAATTTAAAATCAATACACCACCCTAAACTTTTTTCACAGATATTTTCCAAACTTAATAACCTGATATGATGTGGAACTATCAAAATTACAGTGTGCAGAAAATCTAAAATCAAAACCAATGATCAACATAAAAAGGAACACGATCCATATAAACCTAAATATAAAAAGTTTCAAATGGAGGGAAATAAATCTATCTTCCTTGGGAAAGAGAGATGGGGGAGATAGAGAAAAAAATAGGGATGAAATCACTTACCAATGAGGTTTCAATCTATTAACCAGAAATTAAATTCAGTAATAAATAGGTTTGTTGAACCTTGCAATCCTCTTCGTGACCTCCAAAAAAGAAGTAAATCACATTAGGTCATCCTAGGGGAATATAAGGAAAACAAATTGGGGGTTCAATAATTTTAAATAAAAATTCAGGGAAACTTAATATTGCATGCATGGTTTTTTGAGTGATGGAGAACATCTATGAAAACATGTTTCTAACCATGTAACCATACTTAGGGTCTGCATAGTTTCTTCCATTGGGATTACAATTTATAAAATTGTATTCCAAATATAAAAATCCATTCTATTGGAGGGTGCATATTTTTGGTGATGTAGGCCACATAGTTTGGCCAAATATCACACCAATTGGTCACCACCAACAATGCCTTCAAAATGGGGCTCACAATTTCTTGTCGAAAGCCATATGGTTTTTCCTAACCATGTTTTAACCGTTAACAACCCCATAGGCTTCGAAATTTATTAAATTTCACCAAAAAGGTCCCCAAATAAAAAAAGGTTTAAATAAACCATGGGTAAAATAGTACATGGAAACAATCACGATCCATCTCTAGAAAGGTTGAGGTCTTACAATCTCCCCAAATTATAAAAGTTCATCCTCAAGATATACTCAGAAGAATCTATAATATTAGGAGGTAAAATGTTTGGCCACTAATCCCTCTTATCTTATTCCACCCCCCTTATTTCTTATTAAAAACAGACATTTTCCCTTAATACTTTAGTTATTATCCTAGTCTTTCCCCACAAAACATTCTAACTATTATCCATAACACAAATATGATGTGCCTAAAGGACCCATCCTCTTAAATCTCAATCGAATAAACATCGATCACTTTGAAATGGTCAAGGTGATACTCCATAAGCCATGACACATGAAAAACATCATTCATAGCACTATATCTCTATGGAATAGTGAATCATTATGCCACCAGTTCGATTATCTCTACAATCTCTAAAGGTCTAAAAAACATGGGTGCCAGGTTTCCTTGACTCCATATCATTTAGTGTCCCAATCTAGGAGGCGCCCAAATGAACACACAATCACAGACTATAATTTCGAGGGATGCGTGATTTCAATCAACATAGGACTTATGCCTACTCTGAACTGTAGAAATACCTTTCTGAATCAACCATACCTTCTCTGATGTATCACGTATATGACTCAGTCCTAACAACTCAAACTAATCATCCACCATCCAACATAGAGGTGATCTTCACAGCCTAACATAAATTTCTTCATATGGTTTAATTTGAATAGTTTCTTGATAAATGAAGTTTTAAGTGAACCGAAAGATCACTAAGTGCTTCACCCAAGACCAACAAAATTCTTGGACGCACACTCATAACATGTCCTAAAATAATTTAATATTACGTTATGACATCCCATAATTTTGTTGGTGGAAGGATATAAGATGAAAAACATGTGTACCATGTGCCTTCTATAATCCATTCTAGAAGCACATAGTGAAAGGTGTGTCATGATATGAAAATATTCTCCATTGTACCCCATGAAGATAGACTATATTCTGAATGTACATATCCCTCAAATTATCTACTATGAAATTCTATCTAATAGGAAATAAATGGGATAATTTTTTCAATCAGTCCACAATTATAGATATAGAGTAATTATTATAAGGTTTCCATGAAATGCCTACCATGAAATCTTTGGTAACCTCATAACACTTCCGTTCCGAAATGGGAAATGGATATAGTAAACCACCGGGTCTTTGATGCTTGATTCTTACCTACATATAGGTGTATCATCATTTCACAAACCCTAAAATATATATTTTCATTCCTAGCCACTAATATTGTCTGTGTATGTCACAATACATTTTGGTCAAACCAGGATGCACCTCCCACTTTGATGAATGAAAGTGATGCATCAACTCATCTCGTATACACATCGGTACAAGAATACGGTTCCAGACCAATATGATCTCATCCCAATTTATAATATAATTTTAAGGTGATTCCCTGCCATCAAGCATTTCCATCAAGGCCATACACATTGAATCCTCCTATTGAATCTCCCTGATCTGTCTCAAAATTGGGAACTCAAATGATACTAATATGAGGGAAATCTTCTCCTAACCCTCCATAACCACAATATGTATCTCATCCGTCAAGGTTATAATCATCCACTCAAAAATGTCACCTGAACTACGAAAGTCTATGTTACCCAACTCCAAGCTTCAAGATCATTATTTCCCTTCCCGGGTGTATATGATTGCTCAATGTCAAAAGACTGTATATAATAAACCCACCTTCACTATAAAATATTCAAATATCACTGTAAAAATATGTCTTACAAGATATTATGATCTGTATACAGAGTAATTTGTTTTCCAAACATGTAATACCATTATCACATTAATGCATAATCCACTACATCTAACTCGAGATCATGCGTATTGGTAATTCCGTTCATGTGGACTCAACTGCCAAGAACCATACTCTACAAATCAATCTCTTAACATCAACAATTCTTCACATATGATCCTGGAAGAATCACAAAACACGATATAATAGTCACCTAGTTTGGGTATGATAAAAATTGGTATAGTATTAAAACACTTCTTCATCTCCTAGAATGCATTATCACATTCTCCCAACCCTTAAAACTTAATTACCTTCTTATTCAATCCTAAAAGTGGTACTTACAAGTGGGAAAATTATATTTTGAACCTCCAATAATAACCCGAAAATATTTTTATATAAAAAACATTCTTGGGGTGATACCAAGAAACCACTACCTAAACCTTCTTTGAATCCAATAGAACACCTTCCTCCTAGATTATGTGACCTACGAAATGTACCACGTTGATCCAAAATTGACACTTAAATATCTTGGAATATAGCCAATTATTTCTCAGTGAAATTAGGCCAATGTAAATATATTGGGAATGATCATCATGGGTCTTGGAGAAAATGAAAATTCCTTCCAAAAAAGAAACAAAAAACTAATCTATGTAAGGGTGAAAGATTCAGTTAATAATTGAAATAAAAGTACATAGATGGTTCATCAGCCCAAATGAAATCATGAGGAACTCATATAGTCCATGACGTCTTATGAAAGTACTATGGGGTATATCAAATGTTCTAACTCTCAACTGATGATACCCAAAACCTATGTCAATCTTAGAGAATATATAAGCTCCTATAAAATAATCAAAGTGATCATTTATGCATGGAATAGGGTACCAGTTCTTCACTGTCATCCAATTGAACTTAGGATAATCAACACATAAACATAATTTCCCATCAGCCTTATTAGAAAAAAAGATTTTATAACTCAAGGTGACTTACCCAGACAGATAAATCCCATATCCATCAACTCTTTCACCCAAGTCTTATGTTATTGAAGATCTTTCGGTTTCATTCTATAATATGGAATGGAAACTAGCTCATCTATAAGAATGAACTCAATTTTAAAACACACATAGCTCTTAGGTGGAAGACCTAATAAGTGATCAAAAAATAAATCCTTGAACACGTTTACTACGGGTGAAAAGACATCATTTTTCACACCTGATTCAACTAGGAAAAGACTCACAACCATGGTAGTGAGATCCACCAGTTTCTGATGAAATGGCTCGACACGACCTTCATGGATATCTCACTTTCTACGATGAACATAACTATTACACCCAAGGTATGTAAAGATTTGTATCCTTTGATAATAATCAATTTGGGCTTGGTACTCTACCTACCAATCCATACCCAAAATCATGCCAAGTAATATCATTTCTTGTATATAAATATCCCAACAGAAATGATACTCCCCAACCCCAAGAGAAGATGCCATGCATAAAATATGTCCCTCAACAGCACTCTCTACCATGTGTCAATCATCATAACCCCACTGCAGACTCAAACAATTTAAAATTTGTGCATATATAAAATAATGTGAGGCTCTTGTATCCAATAATGAACTAAAAATAATTGAATCTACAAAAATAGTTCCTCTAACCATCACTGTACAGACCTCTTTATCTACATGTTTAGGTTGAACTACATGAAACAAACCTACCACTCTTCCCTGTACTCTGTTCTGAGTCCACTGACCTGCACTAATATTCTAATACGACCACTCATTCCTAGACATACCATGTAAAATACCTCAAAATTCATGGCTAAAAGAACTCCAACATCTAGAATGATATAGAGTAGAATACCCCTTCTCGTACTCTGATTTAGTCTGGTTCCCTGTCACTTTCCATCAGTTGATAGTTACTACAATACCTCTATAAGTTCCCCATATTACCATAGGATTGTAACTCCATTGGTGGTCAGGGACACATTCCAGGAATATGGCTCGACCTACCACAATAGTGGAAGTATATTCTGTTACTACTTAGAGTAACCAGTCCTTCTCTCTGGAAAGTCTATCTTCCTTATCCCTTGTTAACATTCTCAAGGTGACACTTCCAACTCCTATAAGATCTACCTCCTGTTAATATAGTATAAACCACCTACATTCCACTAGATTCCTATTTTAGGATCCCCTAGAAATGAGATCCTAATTTACCTATTTAGAAAACTACTTCAGCATCTAGATGTCAACGAGAAAGTTAATTTCATATTTCATTCCATATTGAAAATGATTCACCATATCTTCTGACGTCCTACTAATTATGGAGGAATTTGATGAAAAGCCATGATGTGACAAGTATAGTATATCACAAACATACTCACCTAGGTCAAGCATAAGAACTCTACATCCATCTCATACCTAACCATCTCATGGTAAAAGTGTTATAGAAACATATCCTGAAATTATTTACATACCATACCCACTAGATGCTCAAACTGTGTCTGAATATCACACTAGATATTTTCTAGAACACATAAAATATAATCCACTAATATAACTCTATTCTCAACTATAGTCTCTAAATTTTCAAAGATCATATGTATAGATTGAATCCTTAACTCATTTACCTCATGTGCTCCTTCTCTAGTGAATGTCATAGGATGATACAACTAGAACTCCCATTTCAGGTTAGTAATATTACGAACATACTACCCTAGTTATCTTCCCGTAAACTACATAAACTAAAAAATGTTCTCACGAAACTTCTCTCTCACTACCTCACCTGGAACTATTGGATCCCCTGGATCCAATAATGGAAGAAAATTTCAATCCATATCCTCCTGTAATCCTATTAATAAGTATCATTATATAAATTTTTTTAGTAATTAAAAACACAAGTCTAAGGATATATAACAAATCATTAACAAATTTTAATAGGTGGTATTAACATAAATTCATAACAACTCATCCATCCTCCATTATAACACGGTCAAAACCGAGGCACTATCACTGCTCCTGAGCATCCCTAATCATGTGCATGGTTAAAATAGGGTAAAAAAATTGCATTTCATGGTTTACAATTACACAAAAATTTAGACATATTAAATAACTTATAATTCTCATAATTTAAATTTATAAATTTCTTATTATGAACCATTTTATTTATAAACTACTCAAGGAAGGGAAAACATTTTCATCATAACACTTACCGAAATATTTCATTTCCAAGCATGCCTAAAATGATGTATGTAATATAAATATCATGAGTACCTAAAGTGATGAATTCATACTCAACTTCCATGTCATATTAGTCCATGAGTAAAATCTCATAAAATAATAACATCACACAAAAATTTAATCATTTAATTTGAAAGAACATCAATTTGTAACAACAAACATCAATAAAAATAATCCCCCATGGGTACTTGATTTAACCCCCATACATGGGTTAACTAATCCCATGCACAAGTCGATGACTAAGTCCCATCATATCTAGTATCATGTATACCTTCCCAAAGATTAAGACAAATGAAAAGAGAAAATACCCCCCTTTTATACCACTTTTTATCATCTTGAATTAGCTTCTACATGCTGGTGCCCTGAGATGGTTGGTTACATGACATAAAGATTGCCACCTCAAAATATAGAGGATGCCAACTACATAAAGGGTTTAATATGTAACATGGGGAGACTATACCCTCATTATCAAGGGGATCAATAGGGGAAAATATTAAAAAATAGAAAAAATTTAATAAATAATAGCCATGATAATACATTAATAAATACAGTCTAATATCACATCATAACCCTAAACATGGAACCATACCATAAACCAATGCAATATATATCATGCGATAATGAGTGTCAAGTGTCTAAGGAAAAAACCAAAATAAATACACACAAAAAACTCCTAAGTGGGTCCTGACATCATGCCTCATTACCTCATCCATGCTCCACCCCACATCCCAACATTTCCATCTAACATAGGCCACCTCGCCTTATCTTGTATTGCAAACATGATGTCTATTTAGGTACCGATCAGGAAGCCTAATTTGGGTGTGAGTATAACTCAATAGGAAACCACTAATGGCATCTAAAATAATATCTTGTTAATAATTGTTTGTTGAGTTGTAAAAATAAATAATTAAAAATAATAAAGTAAACATTTTTTACATGTAATATTCTTAAATTAACCCCATATTCCCGAAGTACATGTTGACACCCAAACTAGTAATACCTATATTTTTCCTGTCTAAGTGTGATCAATCCATCAAAAATAATATCACATTTTATTCTATCAGGGTTTTCATTAATAATTAATTTTAAAATTCACAATCATATAATGGGGGCCTAGATAAGTAGTCTGGAACCATGTGGGTATTTGGAGTAGGAGTCCCTATCCCACAGCTCAATGATCACATGAAATAAAATATATATCATGGGGGCCTAGAGCAGTTTTTCGGAACCCCATGGGTATTAGGAATAGTAGTACCAATCCAACAACTTAGTCACAATTATCACATTTCAGAGTTCCACAATCAAAAAAAATTTAAAATCATTTTCATAATTCATTATCGATCCAATTTAACAAATTCATTCATCAACAATGCATAATTTATAAATCATTATTTAAAATATATTGGAAAATCCATGAATTTATATCAATTTCATAATCCAGTAAATCAATCAATTTCATAAACTCTTATTTATTCAATTTCAAAATTCCATTACTAAACCAATTAATTAATTAAACTCAAAATTTGTTTTCCTAACATTGAAGGTTTATTTTCAAAATTACATACTGTCAAAAGAATCAATAATATGGTAATTGAAAATTAGACCACCTACATCAAGGTAATTGGGAGACATTTTACAAACTGAATAACCCAATTTGATGTGGAACTATCAAAATTACAATGGTGCAGAATATTTAGGACAAAATCTTAAGACCAAAACCCAAAGAAACAAAATCCATAAAAACATTTACCTAAACCATCTCTATGGGAGGAAAATCCAACCCTCATCATTGAGAAAGAGAGACTAAAGAGAGAGATAGAGAAGAAAAAATGGGTATGAAATCACTTACCAAAGAGGATGTGATCCTTTAACCATATATTTGATTCCCTAATAAATAGGATTTTGGAGCCATGGATTCCTCTTTGAGACCTCCAACAAATGAATGAAATCTCATTTGGTTGAGTTGGGGTGAATGGGGATAACAAATACAGAATTTGAGAATTTAAAAAAAAATTAGAGTGAATTAAAACCCATGTGAATGATTTCTTGTTTGGAGGAACATGATTTACCAAAACATGCGCCTTAAGTGGGTGCCTATATTTAGTGAGCGAGCAATTTCTTCTATATGGTGGACAGTTTGAAAAACCATACATCAACATTGAAAATACCCTCTATTATAGGGTGAAATGTTCAGTAAAGAAGGTTTCACAATTTTTCCAATCCATGAATCAACCATGAGCCACCTCATGTTCCACCAAAATGGGGTGTATAAATTATTGAGATAAACCACACAATTTTCCCAAATCGTGCATCAATGATGGACAACCCCATGGGCTTCTCAATTTCTCCATTTTCACCGAAAACAACCCCAAATAAAAATCCACAAAATGTATAACCAAAAAAGGTAAAAGGGTACCTAAAATAGAGCACAAGTAATCTGCATAAATGATAGGGTCAAACATTATGGGACATGAAACACTGAGCTTAAATAACTCCAAAAATATTTTTCTTTAAATTTAATATATCTGATAGCTTGCGGAACTGGAAACCTCGAGTCTAAATGAAATGTAAGATATAATACCATTATAACCTAGATATTAAATTAAAGGTTATTAATGGTACTAAATAAAATTTGAAAATTATTGTTTCCTATATATGAGAAATAAAATTAGAATCATTTCAATAAAAAGATATACTTTCTGAAAAATTGTATTTTTTTTTCTAAAAGATGGTTTGGTCGCACTTTTCACACAGAATTTAAAATAAAAATTAATAAATTTTCATACATTTATTTTATAAAATGGACTTAAATTTTGAAATAATCATATCGAAATTAAATTAGGGTGATTTGTTTGTGATTTTTATAAAATGTTTTAATTTTTGATAATTAGTAGAAATACAAATTTTTATTAAAAACTGACATTTCATTTAAATAATTAAAATGTATAAATTACTTTTTAAAATGATTTAAAAGTAAAATTAGTTCAGTTATATTAAAACCTAACTAATTTAGGTCATTGAAATAAATTTTATATTGAATTTTCATATTTAATCCTTATATAATTATGATAATTTTCTCTTTAGAAAATCAATTTTTATCACATCCATGTGTATAATTTTAAATTGAAATATGAATCTTATTTGAATTTAATTTTGAAAAATGTATTATATATTTATAATTAGGAACATTTATATCATATAACATGGTAAACATAATTTTTTACCAAAATGAATAGGGAAAATTGAAAAAATTAATTAATATGGTTAAGGTGAAAATGGGCTTTCTTGGGGTTAAATTAAAATGATAATGGTTAAAATGACTTAAAAACATATATGAAGTATATTTTATGAATATAAATAGAAATAATAATGTATAATTATCAATAATAATTCATTTTTGAAACTTTTGGAATGTAGAAAATGTGGCTATACCTTTTTCATTTTACAAATTACAAGTGTTCCACTCACCTCACTTAGAAAAGATACCCCATATCCTCTCCATTTCACACCTTAAAACACATCTGGTTCAACTAATATGAACCCAAATCAATTAAAAACATAAATAAATTCATTATATAAGAAACTTTTTGTTTATAAATACATTATATAAATATTTTAGTTATATTCTTAAAGGGGTTTCCTTAGAAGAGGTAAAATTACAAACTATGCTTTTTTATTATGTTTCTTCATACACCTCCTTCAAATATTATTCATTTATGCTTATATAATGAAAAAATTATCTACCATATAATTATGTTTTTTTATTTTATGTTAATGACCAACATACATCTCCTCTTACCTCAAATGGGAATCGATAATGTCACTCTTGGGTACGGTGGAGTACAACCCCATGAACTGAAGTGACATGTTTTCCATAAACACCTCTCACGATTGGGTATAATAATGGATATAATGTATATATATTATATTCATAACATAATAATACATATTTATTCATTGAAATATATATATATATATAAACTTTCCATTTTGTAGGGGATATGATAATGTTGCATATGTGTACGACAGACTATCTCCTCATGTAGTGATGTGATTTATTTTTACTAACACTTTAAATGGGAGGTAATAATGATAATTTTAATGAATATATGTGATATAAATTAAATAAATATTATATAAATTACATATTTATCATTATCAGAAGATAAAATATCATTTTCTTTCTTACATTTTTGGTCATTAATAGATGACAACATCGTTCATGTACGTGTGCACTACCACCTTTACAATGTGACGTGACTCTCTTTTCATCACCACACCACATGGGTAAAGTATATATGTATATTTAATGTAGATAAAATTCATTTATGACATTATTATATTTTTTAATGATAAAATATTAATTTACTCCTTTCAATAAAGACCGTTGAAAACTTGAAATGCTCCCCATCAGTATATGTGACCTATCATCTCTATAATAATAAAATAATTCAATTTTCTAAATTTTTTTTCGTGATTCATGTTAAAAATATAATTTATTTATAAATATTATAGTTAATTAATTATTTTAATTCTAGTGATGAAAAAACTATATAATGTGAACAAGAGAGAGAACATTTATGGAAAAGCACGAATGATAAAACAAGACAGTTACCACCTGAAACAATGAAAATAATGAAATATTATAACCAAGGGGTTATAAGATGTTATTAATGGATAATTAATAATAATATAAATACTAACATAGGTCTATTTTAAGTAAATAAAATGTTTAAAACCACTATACATAAGGTAGAATCATGTTCAACAAAAAAATGTGATGTAAGGGAGTTCATCTCAATTTCCCTTTAGTGAGCCATATTTTATTTTTTCACACCAAATCTCATTTATATAGTGTACATACAACCCCTTTCATTATTTATATCATTAATCATTCACACATAATGGTACTTTGTGTATCAATTTAAATTATTTCCTTTAAATGGATTTGAATTGAAAATTACCAAATGGCAGGGGCTTCGTTTCAATTTACCTTCATTGAGGCATATTGTAATGTTATTCACCTAATTTTCTTTATATGGTGTATAAAATTCCCTTATAAAATTTAATATCACTATTACATAATAATAAAATGTTATTTTACGTTTTAGTTTAAATTATTTATTTTAAGTAGTTTTTGACTTGACAATTATCAAGCCGTAAAATTTATTTTACAGTCTCACTTTATTTTGTGATTTTAACTTCATTTTTAAGAAAAATCACTTTAATGGGATCATTTTTCATTGGAAATTTCATTTATCTAAAATTTACCAATTATTTTATCATTTATATTATTACTTTCTAAACTTCATTCTATTTTTACATATGGTAATTACTTTGAATATAATTTGATTAACTGGGGAAATAATGATAAATCTGTATTCATTACTCAATAAAGATATTTGATGTTAGAGCATAATAATTCATGAATTAATTTGATTATTTTAAAAATAAGGAATTCTTTGGACATGCAGTGATGACTATGGGAAAAAATTATATATATCCCTTTGATGTGTCAACAAGACTCATGAAAAAAATTATTTGGACAAATTAATGGGGTTTCTACCAGTAGTTTTAATCCTTCTTATGAAAGGGATTAATATTCGAGGTAAATTTTTCTAAGAACATCATGTTCAATGATTATGAAATTATTTTATTGCGAATTCAATTATTATTATCGATAATATTTTCACAATGATATTATATCTATTTTTATTTCATTCCAAATTTAATGATTAAATTACATGTCTTTTCCGTTATTTACCATTTTATATTGATCATTATTTATCCATTTATTATAGTGAATTTATCAATTAAATTTAATGTGTGTTCAATTATTTTACATTACATATTTATTATTCCTTATGTAGTCATGATAAAAAAATTTATTTAAATAGAACATGTATTTAGGTATTTACCATTCCATGTCATTTATGCTTATTGAATCATGATAAATTTCACTGTCCATAAACAATACTATTTTTTTAGAACACCTTTATTTTTATTCATTTTACTAGAAATTCATGATATGTACTACGGTTCACATGTAATCATATGCTAGAGGGAATAATGTTATTCTAAAAAAATGTTCTTGTTTATATTTTCAACAACAATATGGGAATTATGTATGTATTATGTTTTCCAAGACTAATACATTATTTAGTCCTTTGGGAAGAAATTACTTTTATCTTATTACAATGTAATAAATTAATACAGTGATGCTGGTTTATTGAGGTTGGGGTCGTTATAGATAATGTTCTATCTAACAAGACAACTCACTATGTCCTGGTGCTGTGGAAAACATATAAATATAAAGAGGATATTTTTGAACATAATAAATCAATGAAAAAAATGTTACCTCAACAATTATCAACCAAGAACATGAGTTGATAATTCATGGTCAAAATTTTTAAAAGGTGTAATAATTTAATCATTATAACTTAATGAATGAAATTTTTTTCCTAAATAAATGTGTGTTATATTTTATAGAATTATACACAGATGACACATAGAGAAACTAAAAAACGTCATTTCATAAATTTATATTATTACATTAGTCATCTACTAAACCCGTTAAAATTTCAATCATTATAATGGGATAAAATAAATAAAATAACATAAATATGATGAGAAAATTGGAATATTTTCAATCTGTTAGAATCATCACCCTCACAAAAAACAATATATAAATGAAAAAGAATATTATTATACTAATTGAAATGTTATAAAACTAAATCATTTAAATTTGGGTGGAAATTATAGTGAAATTTCAATGATGGAATTAATTGGTGTTTAATAGAGGTAATGTTATTATTGTAATAGTAATTTTCTCATTAGAATAGTAACATGACAATTACGAATAGTACAATGACCATTAAGATTAGTAACCTGACTATTTCAATTGAAATTTGACCCCAGAAGAATAAATTGTAATATAAATAATATTTATCATTTGTAATTTAAGAATATATAAATATATAAATATCAAAAATTTAATAAAAATATTAAAAAATGAATTAAATTATAAGTATGTTTTTTAATAAACTATTTTTTATGCATTTCATAAAAATCATAATTTATTATGTTAAAATTGTATAATAACTATGATATATAATTATTTTGATAAAATTAATATCAATTCTAGAATGAGAATATAAAATTTTTTCAAGGTTTATTTTTTGTTAAATTTATAAGAAACTTCCATTATTACATGAATATTAAAAATACTACTTTCAAGTACCACATATTTTATTCCATAATTATGATGAAATAATTACTTAATAAATATTAAAATGGTTATTTCTCCCTCAAAAAATTTAATAACATAAATGGTTTATTTACAAGTAAATAGATAAATTTCCAAACCTAAAAAATATTTTCCAAAATCTTATGTCAAAAGTATTCCATTAGACCAAATATTTCTCTCTCTTTTCCTTTCCATTTTAATAAACTAATTTACCAGGTTTATAAATGGATTTAAATTCCAAAAACCATTTTATTTTATTTATAAATTATTAATAATTTAAAAAATATAACTATCACAAATATTACCTTTGATATAGTATTTTATACAAAATTTTAACTAAAAAATATCATATCCTCAATTATAAACAACCCCTCACCCCTCCCATAGAAAACCACTCCTCCTTGTAAGATCCTGGATTTTTTCATAAGGTATGTTCTTGTTATTTTTTAGTTCAAGTCCCCTATTCGTGGTTAATAACGTGTTTTCGCTTGTCCTTGTGAAGGTTCAGGGGTGTTCCAGGGGTTTGGGTTATGAAAAAGGTCGAAAAGGGCTTTTTTGGGCAGTCCTTATGGCTTTCACACGGTTTGGAAAACCTTGTGAGGGTAGGCCATGCGGGTAGTATAAATCTGTATTGTTTGTGCATGGTATGGTAAATTATGATAGGGGGAGAGTGTGTGTGTGTGTGTGTGTGTGTGTCTGCAGGTAGAAGCCTTCAAATAGTTTACGCACAGGTTGGAAAACCGTGTGGGTAAACCATACAACCTAGGAACTTCTAAAGATTTACAAAAATGACATTACGAGGGAAATAAGGGGCACTTAGGATCTTCACCACTTCTTTGTTTTCTACCTCTATTGACTCCCCAAGATATTTAAGAGCTTATAATGACCAATCTCCCTCATCTTTGGCCTGTTTGGTTTGCCGTTAGTTGTGGATTGAAGATCCGAGTAAGGCCAATATTACTCTTGTTTCTCTTTTTGGTTTAGGTTCCTATTTATTTCCCATCTCCATACGATACTATAAAACCCTACATTTTTAGTGTGATTTAGGTTAAATCTTCAAGGGTTGGTTGAATTGATATATAAGGCTTCTGTTGGGAGTGTGTTGACCAATGAATTCAAGTTAGGTGGTCTAAAAGTTAAATCCCTTTGTTTTTTAGTAGACTTGTGAATGTATAGTTTTTTTATTCTTTCCCTATTTTGATGAGTTATTAGTGGCGTTGAAATTATGTGAAAGAGTGGGTGTCTAAATGGTTAATTTATCCCCTCTTGACCCCCATGGGATGCAAGGAGGTTGACTCGGCCAAATTTGTCCACCCATGGGGTGTGCTGATATTCCTTTGACATCGAGTTTAGCCAAGTGTAAGACCATTGTGCGAGACCATATATCCTGTTGATCGGAGTGGTTTACTCAAGAGGGGGGGTGAATTGAGTACCAATTAAAATTTCTGTATTTAAAAAAACAGTGTCTTAAAGACCCCCAAATAAAATAATAAATTAAACTGTAGTGAATTTATATTAAAGTAGAGGTTCTGTCAGATTCTCAAGGGATTGATTAATTCACAGTTAATCAACACAGGAGTGTGTGATTATCTTTTGAAACTAACTTACTAATCTACACTTAACATAAACACTTTCTAAGTTAAATATCAAAGTAACTTTAAAAACAGTATTGGTTTTAAAGTGATTAGCAGCGGAGTAAAAATTTGAAAGAGATGGCACAACAATGTAACCAAGAGGTTCAGTCTCAAGCCAAGACTTAGTCCTCTCAAAAGTTTATATAAAAATGATCCACACCCTGGATCGGGGTTCAACAGTTTACAACTATCCAGGTCCAAGACCTCTACCACTGTTCTTCGTGGGAAACAGTACAACAGCAACCAGCTGTCCAGGTCACACACGACCTCTACCACTGTTATTCGTGGGAATGAAAGAATGAAAGAGTTTGGTAAGGATTTACAAATCCTTCAGTTTGAGTACAGGAGACAGTGTATGTGTTAGATACAGCAGATAACACACACTGCTCGAAAAGAGTAATAATAAATCACAGAACAAGAGTTGTAGAGTTTAGAAGTGGTTCTGGTGATTTCAGTGTAGCTCTGGACTTCTTTGGATTCGATCAGAAGTGAGTTTGAGTCCTCTTCTCCTTTCTGTTTGAGAAACAGAGTGTCGTATGCTCCAGGTTCGTAGGTAGTGAGATGTAGTCGATGAAGCTCTTTGATATTCTTTTGAATGCACAGAACTCTTCTCGAGTATGCTTGATTGTATATGTGATTCTGTCTTGCTTGTTTCTTCTTGTATGCACAGAGCTTTTTCTTGAGTATGTCATATGTCTTCCTTGTCTCTGTGTGTGTTGTCTCTCTTCTCTTCAGCAGAGTCTTCTTGTATTTATGTCACGTGCAACAGGAGATAGAAAAGATTTCCTTTCTGCAGGTACGAGGTACGGGTTCATGACATTCTACAACCTTTATCAGATATTTGACAAATCATTAAAATGTACATGATATGACCGTTGGATAGATTAAATATAGGAAATAAAGAAATTCAAACAGTGCGTCGAGTGATCGGTAGGTGATCAACATCGGTAGCTTGGACATCAGTAGCTTGAACATCGGTAGCTTGAACATCGGTAGGTACATGCATCGGTAGCTCCATGCGTTGGTATCGGTAGCTGTGAGTCTATCAGTAGCTTCGTCCATCGGTGACTCTTATTCCATCGGTATCTATTTATACTTACACCGGTAGCTCTATATTTGTATCGGTAGCTGTCTGTAAGTCAGTAGCTTACATTTATAAGCACATTGGTAGCTCTGTGTTAAGTCTATCGGTAGCTCTGTGTTAAGTCTATCGGTAGCTCTGTGTTAAGTCTATCGGTAGCTGTCTGTCGGTAGACTAAGTCTATCGGTAGACTGGTTACCGGTAGCTCATTATCAGTAGCTATAGGCAGATTACTTATCTGTTTTATGCAGAACAAATCCGATTGGGTTAGAATCAATTTATAACTTGTATGAACATGGAGAAATGAGGATTAACATATTTCAAAGACTATTTTAAAAATTATTATTGGTTTGATCATAGATTTGAAAGAATTAAAGTATAGATCAATGATACTTAACAATATCATATAGAATGAAAACATAATTGGGATTTTCAACACATATGAATACATGATTGAGATTATCAAAACAGGTGAGGTCAACAATCTCCCCCTTTTTGATAATCACAATTTATGATATGGGCATTTAACATAGTGAAAATATAATGGTAAAGAGTATAATATTGAATTCAATTTTCTTATTGAAAATAGCATCAGAGATAATAGAAATAGTATGATATAGACATAAGTTATCAGAGGTAACAATCATAAGGTACTAAATAGACATAAAGTATCAGAGGGAAAAATGAGAAGAAGGGTAAAGTGTCTCCCCTTATTCCTTATGTTTCTCCATTGAAAAAATTTTTCATTCTCTTTGTTCTCCCCCTTATTCTCTCATTTTGTTCTCCCCCTTTGTGATAATCAAAAAGTGGGAAAGCATATATATAGGAGACAAATAAAACATGAGAAGTAAAAGGAGTTCTGTATTAGAGTAGTCAAAAAGTACAAAAACAGAATACAAAAGAATTCCTATCAAAAATCCTAGCCACTGGATCATTCCACCTCTTCCACGTGAGATTTTCCTTTGGGATCAGAAGAAGGTTCGGGTGGTGAGGATGTAGGTGAAGATTTTGGAATCCCAGAAAAGATCAAAGGAGGCTGGGCCACTGACACAGAGTCAGGCCTGTAGGTTGAAGATCTTTGGGTGATCATCGGTGTGAGGCTGCGAATAGCTTGAGCAGGAGTCAGCTGGACTATGGAAGCAGCTGAGGCAGAAGCAGGCAAAGAAGGAGGTATGATGACTGGTCTGGCATCAACATGCAAGAAGGGTAGCAGCAGATTTCTAAAATCCATAATAATTCCTCCTCCTCTTTCCATAGCAGAGATGAAATCATCTTTGTTCTCCATGAATTTCTCTAAGGCAGGAGTCAGTTCTCTTAGCTTGCTCACATGTTCTCTGAAAGCTTGAGTGACTTGAGGTAGCTTCATGTTTTCCAACATCAGCTTGAAGTGGTGTTCGAGTTGATGCTTGGTGAAAATTTTGGTGAAGTAGTAGTACACTTTGCTCTTTATGGCTTCTTGAGAGGAAGAGGCTTCTCTCATATAATCTTGAACAATCTTCATTATTTCTCTGGCAGAATCTCTTGTAGAAAGAACCACTCGGCTCAACTCTGATGAGTCCACAGAGCCACTGGTTGAAATAGAACCAATCTCCTCCTTCAACATTGCTCGAACTTGATTCAGGTCAACTGATAGTTTGGATGTGAGAGGGCCAAGAGAGAAGGAAACAGTTTCTTTAAAACTCTAATACAAACCACTGATTAGGCTTTGAACTTGAGAGTCTTGTAATGGAACATGATCCTTCACTGAGGTTTTGAAACTTTCAAACACCGAGACAAACTGGCTTACTACACTCTTCACATAAGCTAGGTCCTTGTCAGCTTGAGACTTGGAGCTCATATAGGAATCCAAAGCAGCAACTGATGTCTTGAGAGCTTCCAGATCTGATTCGATTCTTGAAGACTGAGTTTGGAACTCTTTCACCTCTTCCATAATCTCAGACATAAAAGAAGATAAATTACAAGCTAGAGATAGCTCGAAAGATCTCTCTAACATTTTCATTTCTTCATAAAAGCTTGGCTTCATCTTAGCAACTGATACACTGAATGATTCTTTCAGCTCATTCTTCATGGATTCAAGATCAGATTTAGAGACAAAATCATTTGAGACAACTGCAGCAGATTCTCTTGCTGAGGCCAAACTAACTACAGAATCAGTCATTATTGAATTAATTGAGGAAGCGAGAGAGGTTCCCATTAACTTCACTTCTTCAACAAAACTGGTTTTGAGGTCCTCTTTCAGCTTATTCAAATCATGAAATCTGACCACATCATCTGGCAACATCTCAGAAGCAAGATCATAATTGGTCTTCGGTCTATTCACAGACATCTCATTATCTGAATCTGGATAATCCAATTCACAGACTATAAACCCTGGGTCTTCTACCCAGTCTCCAAGCTCAACAGCTACTGTAACATTTCCAAGAACAGATTGATGCTCCCCCTCAATGGGTGCATTCTCATGTATCACAACAACATTTGGAGTTGGATTCTCTTCATCAGAATCTTCTACTACAAGTTCCACAGGTGCAGCATCTTGAAGATTTTCTGATACAGGTACAGCTTCTTCTGTAACTCTTTCTACTTCATCAGCAGGCATAGCTGAGTTCCCAATCAAAGGGCTCATACTTAAACTACCAGAAGCAGACAATTCAGATACATTTTCCTTTTCCTCTTCTTCTTGGTGAGGTACAGACTGGTCTTCCTCATGAGTAGATACAATTTCCTCTACATTTCCTTTCCTAGAATTGACCAATTCTGCAACAGGACTTGGGGGAAAGTCTGGATCTCCTCCAACATCCATAGGAGTTTCTTCTTCTTCTTCTTCTTCTGTTTCATCACTATAAACAGGTTCCTCTTCATCAGGTCTCAGACTCGGATCTCTCTCATCCTTTGGTCTTGAGGGATGATCCACAGGATTAAACCTATCATAAATCTTCTGATCATCACTGACCCATTCACCCTTCCATGGGTTCCAGTTAATTTTCATGTACTTGCAAACTGTTGAGGTGATGCAGAAATTGTTCTTGACTACAACTGTCTCATCCTGAGACTCAGCTATTCCTTTCACTTTTATCATCACTGAAATCATCTTGGCAAAGAACAAAGCATTAGTCTTTGACTTTGGTCTAATCATGTCTTCCATTTGAAGCATTAGCAATCTGCACAGATTGATCTTCACACCATGTCTTAGAAAGTTAAGAAGACAGATATCTTGATATCTCAGATTTGCAAAATCTCCTCGCCTTGGTATCAACACATGTTGAACAAACTTGAAAAGCAGTCGATTTTCTCCATCCATTTCAGCAGCAACCACTTGCCTTTGATTTCCATTACCAGTCAGCTCTTTTAAGGCGGTTTCATAATCAAAGATGTCACTGCTAGGTGGAATTTCTCTTGATACATACCCAGAGACACCTTCATGTGGTACTTTCAAACTCTCAGCCCACTCTACTGAAGAAAAAGACATCTCTTTTCCATTTACAAAAGAGCTTACTCGATTCTCATTCTCAGACTTCTCAAAGGTTACAAACTCATAGAACTGTTTTACCAACTTCGGGTAGTATGGGCCATTGTTATTCGAGAAACAATCCACCCATTTCTGGTCCTCCAGAATCTCGAGTACTAACGATTTGCTAGGCAGTAGCCATTCCACGCACAGTTCCTTCTCGATCACTATGTCTCTATTCTGCAAGTGAGGATTCACTGGTCGCCTTCCCGATCTAGTTCTGACTTCACTAACACTGGCTTTATGCTGTGTCTTCTGCTTCTTAGCGTTTGGTTCTACTCTTTCATCTCTGACGATAGGAAGCTTGGTTTTTGCCATCGTGGGTTTAGGGTTCTTGGTCGATTTGGGAGCTAAGGTTCGATGGTGAGGGATTTTGAGCTCGGTGAGGTAAGAAGTGGATTAGACTTAGTTTTATCATTTAGGAATTCCAAATAAACGACTAAAATATAGTAATAAAAATAATATAAAACGATTTGCATTCTTGGCGGCAGACAGATGTTTTAATAACATTGCATCGGTGTGAGTTAATCATCGGTGAGAAAAACAAATCGGTGAGAATTGTACATCGGTGAGAATATTCACATCGGTGAGAATTTTCACATCGGTGAGAATTTTCACATCAGTGAGAAGTTTCACATCAGTGAGAAGTTTCACATCGGTGAGCATTTTCACATCGGTGAGAAGTTTCACATCGGTGAGAATTTTCACATCAGTGAGGATTTTCACATCAGTGAGGATTTTCACATCAGTGAGGATCTTCACACCGGTTGTAATTAAACATTCCCAATTTGTGTCTTATGTAACTTAGCCTATCCGAACTTAGAGGTTTAGTGAAAATATCAGCCAATTGATGTTCAGTGCCAATAAATTCAAGAGAAATATCACGTTTTTGATAGTGATCTCTTAGGAAATGGTGTCTTACATCTATGTGTTTGGTTCTAGAGTGAGATACAGGATTCTTAGAGATGTTTATTGCACTGGTGTTATCACAGTTGATTGAAACATTTTTAAAAACATATCCATAGTCCAAAAGAGTGTGTTTCATCCACAGAATTTGTGCACAGCAACTACCAGCAGCTATATATTCTGCTTCGGTAGTAGATAATGCAACTGAGTTCTGTTTCTTACTACACCAAGAAACTAAGGATTTTCCAAGCAAATGAAATGTTCCTGATGTGCTTTTTCTATCTAACTTACAACCAGAAAAGTCAACATCTGAATAACTCATTAACTCAAAGGATTGTCCTTTTGGGTAAAACAAACCTAAGTTAACCGTGTGTTTGAGATATTTAAAAATTCTTTTAATAGAAAGCAAATGAGATTCTTTTGGATTAGCTTGAAATCTGGCACACATACACACACTAAACATAATATCAGGTCGACTAGCAGTAAGATAGAGTAAACTACCAATCATACCTCTGTAATTTGTTTGATCAACTGGTTTCCCAGTTTCATCTGCATCCAATTTACAGGTAGTACTCATAGGAGTTTCACTTACCTTGATACTATCCAGACCAAAACGTTTTAAAAGATCCTTTGTATATTTACTTTGATTCAAAATAATACCATTTTCATTTTGAAATACTTGAAATCCAAGAAAGTACTTAAGCTCTCCCATTAAGCTCATTTCAAATTCATTTTGCATACTTTTTGAAAAATCAGTACATAAAGAGTGTTTAGAAGATCCAAAAATAATATCATCAACATATATTTGTACAACTAAAACATCTTTAGAAATTCTTTTAATGAAAAGAGTTGGATCAGCAATCCCTTTAGTAAAACCTTTTGAAATAAGGAAATTGCGAAGTCTATCATACCAAGCTCTTGGAGCTTGTTTCAAACCATACAAAGCTTTAGAATGTTTAAAAACTTTATTTGGAAAATGGGGGTTAGTAAATCCAGGTGGTTGTTCTACAAAAACATCTTCAATTATAAAACCATTTAGAAATGCACTTTTCACATCCATTTGATATAACTTGAAATCCAGATGTGCAGCATATGCAAGTAAGATCCTAATGGCTTCTAGTCTAGCTACAGGTGCAAAAGTTTCCTCATAGTCTATACCTTCTTCTTGACTATATCCTTGTGCAACTAGTCTAGCTTTGTTTCTAACTATATTCCCGGATTCATCTACTTTATTTCTAAAAACCCATTTTGTGCCTATTGTCAAAGTGTCCTTGGGTCTGTCAACTAATTCCTAGACTTTGTTTCTTTCAAACTGATTTAATTCTTCCTGCATAGCTATTACCAGAATTCATCATTGATAGCATCGTTGATATTTTTGGGTTCTAGCTGTGAAAGAAAAGCTTGATATTCAACCTGGTTTCTTAGAGAAGCTCAAGTTTGTGTTCCTCTATCTAGATTTCCTACAACAACATCTAAAGGATGATTCTTTAGAATCCTCGTTGATCTGGTAAAGGTTTGAATAGAAATTTCAGGTTCATCTATAGATTGAGGTTCAACAGAAGCAGGTTCTGGAGAAAGTCCAGAACTGGATACTTTTATAACAGGTTCTTTAGATTTATCATTAAGGTCCAGAATAGACAAATCTTCTTCAAGATTCTCAAGAGAGGTTTTAGGCTCATGTGGATCAGTTTCATCAAACTTGATGTGAACAGATTCTTCCACACATTTAGTTTTCTTATTGAATACTCTATAGGCTTTACTAGAGATAGAATAACCCAGAAAAATTCCTTCATCACTTTTGGAAGCAAACTTATCCAGATTATCTTTAGTATTCAGAATAAATACTTTGCAACCAAAAACTTTAAATTAATTAACCTTAGGCTTTCTATTGTTCCACAATTCATAAGGGGTTTTCTTAAGAACAGTTCTGATTAAGACTCTATTAATGACATAACAAGCTGTATTTACAGCTTCAGCCCAAAAATAAATAGGTAGGTCATATTCATTGAGCATGGTTCTAGCAATTTCTTGCAGGGTTCTGTTTCTTCTTTCTACTCCACCATTCTGTTGGGGTGTTCTAGGAGCATAAAAGTTATGAGTATAGCCATTGTGTGAGCAATAAGATTCAACATCTTGATTTTCAAACTCACGACCATGATCACTCCTCAAAGTTTTAATCTTAAGTCCACTAAGGTTCTCTACAGACTTGGAGTATTTGACAAAGTAAGAACAAGCTTCACTTTTGTGAGCTAGAAAATATACCCAAGTATATCTAGAAAAGTCATCTACAAGAACATAGACATAGTGCTTCCCATTTAAACTAGAAACTCATGATGGTCCAAACAAGTCCATGTGAACCAATTCAAGTGGTTGAGAAGTCGAAACTTCTTTCTTTGATTTAAAAGAAACTTTGTGTTGTTTTCCCTTTTGACAGGGGTTACACACTCTATCATTTGGGAATTCTAATTTAGGTAGGTCTCTAACTAGGTTTTTCCTAGAAAGTTTTCTAAGTGAGTGAATGTTGCAATGTCCTAATCTTCTGTGCCATAGCCAAGATTCTTTATGAAAATCATTCAAACAAGTAATATTCTGCTTAGCTAAAGAATTCAGATTAACAGCATAAACATTCTCATTTCTTAAGGCAGAAAATACCAAAACATTCTTAGAATTAAAAACATTGCAAGAATCATTTTCAAATTTAACATGAAAACCATCATCACATAACTGAGAAATACTTAATAAATTGTATTTAAGGCCATCAACAAATAAAACTTTAGAGATCAAAATTGAATCAGTGTTACCGATCTAGCCTAGGCCGATGATTTTTCCTTTAGAGTTGTCACCAAAGGTGACAAAGCCTCCATCAACTTTTATTAAGCTCTTGAAACAAGAGAAGTCTCTTGACATATGTCTTGAACATCCACTGTCCAAATACCAGGTCTCTTTACAAGAGCTCTTCAAGCAAGTTCCCTACAAAACAGATTCAGATGGGAGATGATTTTGGTACCCAGATTTTCTTGGGTCCAGACAGGTTAGCCAATAACACTTTAGGTACCCATATTTGTCTAATGGGTCTCATATAATTTGTAGAATTGACATGCTTTGAAAGATAAACTTTATTAGATCCATAGCTATGTATATAACTAGTTGAAGCATATGAAGTTCCAGAATTACCTTCATTCTGTCCAGATTTAGAAATGAATCTAGTTTTGTCAATTTTCCTTTGTCCAGGTTGGTATCCTATACCAGTAGTATATTTAGGTGCTACTTGCTTTCCTAGCATCTGTGTTAGAGTATTCTTTCCATTTGTGAACTTCTCTAAGTCTTTTCTTAGTTGTTCATTAGATAGTTTCAGTTCAGTGTTCTCCTTTAACAGTTGAGCATTTTTCTCTTTTTCAATAGTGAGTTCAGTTTTAACTGTAGTGGTGAGAACATGTTGTTTCTTTAATGACTTGTATTTATCCGTAAGTTCATTACATGTCTCTTCCAGTATATCACAGTATTCAAATAGTTCAGATTTAGACATGTTATCACCTTCAGAATCATCTCCAGAATAATATGAATTTAAAGCAGGAGTTTCAGCAGTTACCAGAGAAGTGTTTGTCATAAAGCACATGTTGGCTCGATTCCTTTCAGAGTCTAAAGATTCAGCTTCACTTGTGATGTCTTCTGAAGCACTCCAAGTAGGCTTCATGGATTTCTTAAACGTATTGTCCTTATATTCATATTTCTTTTTATACTTCAGCTTTGGACAGTCGGCTTTAATGTGTCCATTTCTCTTGCACTCATAGCAGACAACATCATCTGATTTGTCATTCTTCTTCCAATCCTTTTTCCATTTACCTTGGTGATCATACTTACCCTTATAATTTTTTTTTCTGAAGAACTTCTTTTTCCTATAAAATTTCATAAATCTTCTAGCAATGTGAGCCATCTCAGCATCACTGTCAGAATCACTTCCACTGTCTTCACAACTTGAACTTTCAACTACATCTTGAAGCTTTTCTTTGTCCTTATTCTTTGAAGTTGAGGATTTGAAAGTGACAAACTTTCTTACAGGTTCATTTTCTTCCTCTTTGTTCACTTTAAGCTCTTCTTCATACATCATCAGCTTTCCAATTAGTTCCCTGATAGGTAGAGAAGCAATGTCACATGATTCTCTGATTGATATAGATGTGCCTCTCCATCTATCAGGTAGACACCTCAAAATTCTCATAATTTGTTCCTTCAGTGAGACATCCTTTCCCAGCGAGATCATTGTATTGACAATTTCATTGAACCTGAGATACATGTCAGAAATGGGTTCGTCAGGCTTCATTTTAAAATTATCATACTTGATAGTATAAGTATTCAATCTCATTTCTTTAACATTAGTTGTTACTTCATGAGAAACAGCTAAGGTATCCCAAATTTCATAAGCAGTTTTACAAGCAGAAATTCTATTAAATTCTTCATCTCCTAGAGCACAGTACAAGGCATTCATAGCTTTACAATTGTTATTGTAACCAGTCTTTGTAGGTTCATCCCAAGTAGATCTAGCAGTAGTGGGAATTTTGTATTCTGATTCAATAGTAGTCCAAATATCAAAACCTATGCTTTCTAGATGAATTTTCATTTTCAGTTTCCACTGAGCATAATTAGTTCCATTGAAGAAAGGTGGCCGGTTAGTAGCATCACCCTCAAGTCTATTGTCCATGATGAGAAAATTTTAAAGAGATAAAAATTTAGATATAACAGAAATTTTAAGAACTTTAAAATACAACTAAAATCACAGTTCAAAAGCAGAGTAATTTTAAAAAGTATTTTCAACCTCTGATACCAAGTGTTGGTCGGAGTGGTTTACTCAAGAGCGGGGGGAGGGGGGGGGGGGTGAATTGAGTACCAATTAAAATTTCTGTATTTAAAAAAACAGTGTCTTAAAGACCCCCAAATAAAATAATAAATTAAACTGTAGTGAATTTATATTAAAGTAGAGGTTCTGTAAGATTCTCAAGGGATTGATTAATTCCCAGTTAATCAACACAGGAGTGTGTGATTATCTTTTGAAACTAACATACTAATCTACACTTAACATAAACACTTGCTAATTTAATTATCAATGTAACTTTAAAAACAGTATTGGTTTTAAAGTGATTAGCAACGGAGTAAAACTTTGAAAGAGATGGCACAACAATGTAACCAAGAGGTTCAGTCTCAAGCCGAGACTTAGTCCTCTCAAAAGTTTATATAAAAATGATCCACACCCTGGATCGGGGTTTAACAGTTTACAATTGTCCAGGTCCAAGACCTCTACCACTGTTCTTTGTGGGAAACAGTACAACAGCAACCAACTGTCCAGGTCACACACGACCTCTACCACTGTTATTCGTGGGAAAGAAAGAATGAAAGAGTTTAGTAAGGATTTAAAAATCCTTCAGTTTGAGTACAGGAGACGGTGTATGTGTTAGATACAGCAGATAACACACACTGCTCGAAAAGAGTAATAATAAATCACAGAACAAGAGTTGTAGAGTTTAGAAGTGGTTCTGGTGATTTCAGTGTAGCTCTGGACTTCTTTGGATTCGATCAGAAGTGAGTTTGAGTCCTCTTCTCCTTTCTTTTTGAGAAACAGAGTGTCGTATTCTCCAGGTTCGTAGGTAGTGAGATGTAGTCGATGAAGCTCTTTGATATTCTTTTGAATGCACAGAAATCTTCTCGAGTATGCTTGATTGTATATGTGATTCTGTCTTGCTTGGTTCTTCTTGTATGCACAGAGCTTTTTCTTGAGTATGTCGTATGTCTTCCTTGTCTCTGTGTTTGTTGTCTCTCTTCTCTTCAGCAGATTCTTCTTGTATTTATGTCACGTGCAATAGGAGACAGAAAAGATTTCCTTTCTGCAGGTACGAGGTACGGGTTCCTAACATCCGACAACCTTTATCAGATATTTGACAAATCATTAAAATGTACATGATATGACCGTTGGATAGATTAAATATAGGAAATAAAGAAATTCAAACAGTGCGTCGAGTGATCGGTAGGTGATCAGCATCGGTAGCTTGGACATCGGTAGCTTGAACATCGGTAGCTTGAACATCGGTAGGTACATGCATCGGTAGCTCCATGCGTTGGTATCGGTAGCTGTGAGTCTATCAGTAGCTTCGTCCATCGGTGACTCTTATTCCATCGGTAGCTATTTATACTTACACCGGTAGCTCTATATTTGTATCGGTAGCTGTCTGTAAGTTAGTAGCTTACATTTATAAGCACATCGGTAGCTCTGTGTTAAGTCTATCGGTAGCTCTGTGTTAAGTCTATCGGTAGCTCTATGTTAAGTCTATCGGTAGCTGTCTGTCGGTAGACTAAGTCTATCGGTAGACTGGTTACCGGTAGCTCATTATCAGTAGCTATAGGAAGATTACTTATCTGTTTTATGCAGAACACATCCGATTGGGTTAGAAGCAATTTATAACTTGTATGAACATGGATAAATGAGGATTAACATATTTCAAAGACTATTTTAAAAATTATTATTGGTTTGATCATAGATTTGAAAGAATTAAAGTATAGATCAATGATACTTAACAATATCATATAGAATGAAAACATAATTGGGATTTTCAACACATATGAATACATGATTGAGATTATCAAAATAGGTGAGGTCAACATATCCCATGATGAAAATGTTAATATGCTTGAAGGATGTGAAATGGGAGGTTAGTGATACACCTAGGTTGGGTAATGACCTAAGTGGGTGTTTAGTTGTCTTTAAAAATGGATTAAATGGGTTAATGGGAAAATGCTAAGGGGATAGCTTTATACTTGAATATGCATAGTGAGATAGGAATGAGAAATGGAATGGGGATAAAGGGTTTGAGTAATATAAATGATGAATGTTTTAACGGATTGAGTCAATAATGTTAATTTCCCATTTAATGATATTGTTGTGATGTTATGAATGATGTTGGAATTTTTTGATGGGATATAGTTAATTGTGGTGAATGATAAATAAGAATGTGTACATGGCTTGGTAGAGTGGGGTATCGACTTAAGGTTCTATGTCGATGGGTTGAGTTGGACTGAGGTTATATCTCTTTCCTTAAATGCATGGGTTAGGGAAGGCAACATGGTTTTATTTCCCTAACAATTAAATTCCACCGAGACTTAGGATTTGAAGTGTGGAATATGGGTTTTCTATAATGTGATGGCTAGTAGAGAGGAATTGAATTTTTCCCATATGCTTGGAAATATTGAATATCTATAATCCATTAAACACATGAAAAAGTTATATTAACTCATGAAATTCCTAAGTAGTGAACTCTGATTTAATGCAAGTATAAATTAAATAGACATAGTTGAGAATTCCCCCAATGAACTGTTTATCCTTACTTGTCATTATTTATAACTTGAATGAACTGTCCTCCTTTGCTGGATATTTTGCAGACACTGTTTTTGGTGGCCTAATTAGTTATACTCACACCCTTCTCGTGTCGTCGTTCAGTACCCGAGCTGATTTCATTCTTGCATATCAGGATAGGGGAAAGGGCCCTATGAGTGGGAGTTGGGTTGGACATGGGACATGTTGGGTGATGCTCCAAACATAGGGTCAAGATCCTTTTGGGGATCCTGATGTTCTCTTATTTTCTGGTTTTGTTCACTTGACACTGCAGCATGACATGCCATATTTATTATTGCATATATTTATACATAGTTTTTTGAAATGGTTAATTATGAATGTTATTTATTGTTCTATTTTTTTCGTTAGTAAAGCTATTATCTACTGCGTGTTACTCTAATATTGAGGGTATAGTCTCCCCATGTTACCTTTTAGACAATCAATGCTAGTTGGAAACCTCTGGCATATAGGGAAGTGTGCTTGAGGTCATGTAACTACTCAGCTCGAGGAACCAGTTTAGTGGATCCCAAGTTGGTGACATTACAAAGTGGTATTAAAGGAGTTATTTTCGATTTAATACTATTTGGGGATGTTAAAGAAGTGTTTAGGAAAGTTTCAGGCCTTGGTAATGAGCTCGTTCTTGGTAATATCTAACCCATGTACAGGGGGAAACCCATGTCACCTTGGGAGTGGATTGTTGTTCTTGTTGTGTGTTGTTATATTTGATGATATTTCACTATTGGGTGATGCAGTTATTGTATGGTTTGACAATATTATGATATTTCTCACATGGAGGAAGGGTAAAAAGTTTTAAATTCATCAACCATTATAGGAACTTATGTCGGTAAGTGACATGCATCACGATAGTCATAGACACAGGATGGGTGTAAAGGATATAAAGGTGAGGATTCATGTGTTTTCTAAAAAGTAATAAAATTTTTCCTAAAAGGATTACATCAATGTATAAAAAGGGAAAGTAATAATTAGAAAATGGTGGGTAATAAATAAGAAAAGTGTATTAATCATTGGTAAGAGTAAATTGGAATAGGGAAACTATTTTTGGATGGGTGTAAAAGATAAGGCACATAACCATGTAATTTAGATACATGTGTTATTCATAAACTTAGAAGAGATGGAAAAGGGTAGTGATATGGTTGTGAGTGGACTCGTTTTGGTAGGTTTTGAATTTTTTTCTTGTGGAAAGTGATGAGCTTATCGATATCTCTCCCTTCTCATAAAATCATTATGGTTGCATTCAGAAGCTCATGTTTGGCATTGTAGGGAAATTCCACCTAGAAGACGTGCGCTAGTTGGGAGACACAAGGACGTTGCTGAGAACGCTACTCCTGTAGAAGTGACGTAAAAAATGGTGATCCAAGAAGATAGCATAGAATAGTTCCACAAAAACATTGCTCATTTTATGTAGATGATGGAACGAGACCCATGGTAGGTTACATCGAGTATGCTTGAGATGACCAGGGAGTTTCAGCTACAGAACCCTTTAACATTCATTAGAGAGGATGGGCCACAAGCAGTAGAGTTCTTGATAGAGTCCATCCATACTATTATTGACCATACAGATACTCCTCTTGAGAATTTATTCATGTTAGTGACCAATATACTGAGGGGTCAAGAAAAACATTTGGTGGGACATTATGGTTCTGACATAGAAGGCTGAGGGAATGATGTAGAAATATTTTCAAGAGAAGTTCCTTGAACACTTATACCTAGTAAACACGAGGTAGGATAATACGATAAATTTTATGATTTTGACTCTGGGGACAATGTCGATGATGTACTATTCTTGTAGTTTCACCGATTTGAGATTCTTTATTCCGATGTCGACGGGCGATGAGGCGACTGTGGTGAAATGCTTCTAGGACAGACTGAGACATGAGATCAAATAATAGGTGAATATCTTTTGTATGAAAATGTTTGCTGAGGTGGCGGATAAAGACTTTAACATACACAAGAACCTGGAGGGAGCTTTAAGTAGTGAACATGTGGTTCCATCTGGGCGAGTAAGTGGTGTATATTATGATAGTAGGAAGTTCCTCTTTGGAACCTTTCAGCAGGGTGGAAGCACACAAAGCAGTTAGAAGAGGGGGCCAACTTCTCAAGGTGGTGACCAGGTTATCAATTATTAGAGTGGTAGGCTGGGGTACACGTGTGACCAGTTCCCCCAACCATCAGTTGAGTGCTAAGAATGCAGCATGTTAGGCCACATGTAGAGGTTCTGTAAGAACCCGCAACAATTAGGGAATTATGGAGGTCATAGGTAGATACCGAGTGTAGGTAGGGGTCAGTTACCCCATATCAGGAAGGCAATTGGATATCCACAATCCGTACTAGTAGTGGTTCTAGACATAGAACTATGGGAAGAGATCATCTTTACCAACAAAGAAGTGAAGTACAGGGCACTCAGGCTGGAGCCCAGGGTAAAGGGGTAGGAAATCTTCATGGAGTTTAGGCTACACCCGAGGGTGGTGTGGAAGAACCATATACTATTTGAGGTTTTATTCTCTTAGATTCCACATTTGTTAGTGATTTATTTGATATAGGCACAACACATTCTTTTATTTCTGCTCATTTTTTTGTTTCTTTGGGATTAACTGTAGAAACTGCATGTGAGGTAATGTCACTTGATACTCCGTTAGGGGTATGAGTTGAGCACATTAGGCAGTGTAAGGGACATACTCTTGAGGTTGGTGGATATCATATTCTATGGGATCCGTTTGTCTTATAGCTGTTCGGTTTGGACATAATCTTGGGGATTGATTTATCGGTGTTATATTAAGACCATATCGACTATTAGAGACATTGGGTATTATTCACATCTCTCTATGGTAGCAATTATATCCTTCGTGGTGAGTAGGTTACTCGATCGGGCTGCATAGGGCCACTACGCCTGTGGTTGGGAGAACTCACAGCCCAAGTGAAAGGCCTTAATTAGATGATAAAAAGAAAGGATATCTAGTATTCCCTTTTTTGTGCACCTATTTTAAAATGTGTTTTTTGTGGACTTCTCAGGGTTACTAAAAGAGAATGATTTTGAGTTTACAATCGAATTGTTTTTGAGAGTGAAGTTAGTTTCCATTCCACTTTATAGAATGGGTTTTTCAGTGCTCCTTGAATTGAAGGTTCAGTTAGAGGACTTGTAGAGTAAGGGGTTTTTACATCATAAAACATCACCTTGGGGATCTCTTGTTATGTTTGCTAATAAGGTTTATGGATCACTGAAGCTATGTTTCAATTTTAGGAAGATAAACTAGATTATGGTTAAGAACTGATACCCTCTTCTTAGAATTGACAACATGTTTAATCAGATAAGAGGTGCCTTAGTATTTTATAAGATTTATTTGAGATTAGGATACCATCAGTTGAGGGTAATACCGTTTGATGCAACCCTGGCAGCTTTCTAAAGTAGGTATGGGTTTTATGAATATTTGGTAATGTTGTTTGGTATAACAAATGCACCAGCTGTGTTCATGGCCTTGATGAGATGGATATTTCACCCTTATCTAGACTAGTTTTCTAGTTTTCTTAGTTGATGAAATCTTGTGTACTCCATAACTCACAATGATCACGACAAACATCATGAAATTGTCTTGAGTACACTAAGAGAGAACATGATTTACACCAAGATATCAAAATTTCAATTTTGGATTGAAGAGGTGCTCTTTCAGGGACACACAATTTCTGAGTCATGTGTGATAGTGGATCTCGAAAAGGTGTAGGATGTGGTTTCTTAGGAGCAGCCCAAGAACGTCTCTGACATTCCATGTTTTTTTTGGGTTTGTCTGGTTATTACCAAAGTTTTATTAGATACTTCTCTCAATTGTAAGAGCCACATACATGACTAACCAAGAAGAGGGTTATGTTTGATTGGTTAGAGGCTTGTGAGAATTCCTTTAAAGATATGAAATAGTGGTTGAATACCACAATGATTTTGATCTTACCTAAACCAGGTAATAGGTACACCTTGTTCTATGATACGTCTAGTGTTGGACATCGGGTAGTGTTGATGCAGGATGATCAGGTTGGGGCATATGGGTTGAGGTAGTTGAGACCACATGAAAGAAATTATATTACTCATGACCTTGAGCTAGCTATTTTTGTTCATTCCTTGAAGTGTTGAGGAAAAAGTTGTTGGCTGAACCATTCACGTTGTTCACAGACAATAAAATTCTCAAATACATATTCTCTCAGTGGGATTTGAATCCTTGATAGTGATAGTGGGTTGAGAACCTGTAGTATTTTGATTTTTAGTTGATTTATAAACCCGAGAAAGGGAATATTGTCACCAATTCTTTGAGATAGAAGACTCAAAATTTGGTAGTTCAAGAATCTAGTTCAGAGTGGGTGATGATGGAATTGTTTTTAGATGTTCACTTGGAGGTATAGGATGGGAACAAGAAGATGAACCTTTTATTTATTATAGTTTAATCTACATTTTTGAGCCAAGTTAATGAGAGTCAGTGTGTGGATATGGGGTGTTTGGCTATGAAAGAAAGTCTTAATGGTGGGAAGTCACCTTCGAGTTAGAACTTCTATGTCGATGGAGTCTCTTATGTTCATTTCCAGGTTGTGGTGCTGACAAATGTATGATAGGAGTTGATGTGCGAGTTTTCTACATCAAAGTGGGAAGTGCAGCCTAGCTTGACTGAGATGTACCATGATCTCCGTAGGCAGTTTTGGAAGCCGAGAAAGAAGAAAGAAGATGCTAGTTTTATGGAATGATTCCTTATCTATCAATAGGTGAAGGCGTAACATTAGTGTCCAAGTAGGTTTTTATATTCATTACCTATTCTAGAGTGGAAGTGGAATCACGTTGTGATGGAATTCGTTATGGGTCTTCAAAGGACTCCTTGGAATAATGATGCAATTTGGGTGGTGGTAGATTGATTGACAACAATGGATCATTTATTACTGATTCAGGAGACCTATAAGGTCAACCTGTTGGGTGAGTTATATGTTTTAGAAATAGTATGGTTATAAGGCATGACAAGTACCATATTTTTGGATGATGATCCACGATTCACCTCTCTCTTCTAGAAGGTAATAAAAAAGGAACATGGTAAATGGGTGTTTTGAGTACTAATTACCACCCACAGACTGATGGGTAGTTAGATAGTACAGTTGAGGTATTATAATACATGTTGAGAGCATGTGTTCTAGATTTCTGTGGTTTGTGCGAAAATCACTTCTTGCTTGTTGAGTATTCTTACAAAATAGCTTTTCGGCAACAATTTAGATGGAACATTTTGAGGCACATTATGGGAGACCATGTAGATATTCATTATGTTTGTTAGAGACTAGAGGATCTGAGCTGTTAGGGAAGAGTCTTGTACACGAGACATTGAAAAAGGTCCAATTGATTCAAAAGAATATGAAAATGGCTCAGAGTAGACAGAAGTCATATGCCTATCAATTTCATAGACATATTGAGTTCATGATGGGTGATGGTGTGCTTCTTTGGGTGACTCCAAGGTTGGGTCACCTTTGAATTCGGAAGCAAGGCTAGTCGGTGACTACATATGTGGGGCAATTTGAGATTGCAGAGAGGTTAGGAATTGAGGATTACCGATTGGCTCTTAAAAAACTGTATAGTGTGATGGATGATGTTTTACATGTTTCTCAACTCCAACAACATCACCTTGATCCATCTCATGTGATAAATATTGAGGATGTCGAGCTTGAGGCTGATGCGTCCTTTGAGGAGCACTCAATTCGTATTATGGATCATAGTGATAATGTTTTTTGAGGAAAGGTTGTGCCCTTGGTTTGTGTTTTAAGGTAGAATTGAAATGTTTTGGAGGAAACATAGAAGGGAGTATCAAATATGTAAGACAAGTGGCCTGATCTCTTTCCCTTAAGAACTCAATGTTGCTCAAGAAGAGAGGCTTGGGGATGAGGTGTTATATGGTGGGGAGGTTGTATGATCCAAGATTTTCCCTTATGATATGTTCTTTTTATGTTTTAGTTATAGTCCCCTTTTTTCTGGTTAATAATGCGTTTCCCCAAGCCCTTGTGAAGTATTTATGGTGTTCTAGGGGTTTGAGGCCTAAAAAGGGGAATAAAAGGGCTTTTTTGGGTAGTCTGCATGGTTTGTGCATAGTTTGGAAAACCATGTGAGGGGAGGTCGTGCAGGCAGTGGACATCCACATGGTTTTCACAATGACTATAAAACCATGTGAGAGAGAGATAGAATGTAGGTAGTATCCTCTACACAGTTTACGCACGGTTTGGGAAACCGTGTGGGTAAACTATGCTTCCAGGGAACTTCTAAAAATTTAAAAAAAATCCATTACGGGGGAAATGAGGCGCACTGAGTATTTTTACTCCCTTCTTCCTCCTCTATCCCCAGTGACACCCCAAAGTCCTTAAGAGATTCAAATGACCAATCTCCCTCATCTTAGGGCCATTTGGAGTGTCATTAGTTGCGGATTGAAGATCCATGTAAGGCTAATCTCCCTCTTGTTTTTCTTTTTAGTTTAGGATTTATATTTCTTTCCCATCTCCATCCAAATATCTCCAAACCCTACTTTTTTTTGTGATATTTAGGGTTATATTGAAGGGTTGGTTGAATCAAAATCTAAGGCATCAGTTGGGTGTACATTCTCCCAAGGATTCAAGGTAGATGGTCTTCAAGATATATCCCTTGGTTTTTGTGTAGATTTGTGCATGTAGGGTTTCTTTTATTCTTTTACTATTTTGGTGAGTTATTAGTGGATTTGACATGATATGAAAAATTGGGTGTCTAAATGGTAAATTGAACCCCTCTTGATCCCCATGAAATTTAAGGAGGATGACTCAACCAAATTAGGGCCACCCGTGGGGTGTGCCGATATTCCCCAGAATTACAGTTTTTCCAAGTAAGTGTAAGGCCATTGTGAGAGAACATAGATCCCAAGATGAAAATGATAATATGTTTGAAGGATGTGAAATGAGAGTTTACTGATACACCTGTTGGGTAGTGACTTAAGTGGGTGTTTAGTTAGCTATAAAAAGGGATTAAATAGGATAATGGGAAAATGCTAAGGGATTATCTTTATGCTTAAATATTCTTAGTGAGATAGGCATGCGAAATGGAATGAGACAAAAGGGTTTGAGTAATATAAATTATCAATGTGTTAATGGATTGAGTCAATAATGTTAATATACAATTTAATGATATTTTTGTGATGTTGTGAATGATACTGGTTAAGTTTGTTGTGATATGGTTAATTATGGTGAATGATAAATAAGCATGTGAACATGTATTGGTGGAGTAGGGTATCGACTTGAGGTTCTACGCCCATGGGATGAGTTGGACTGAGGTTCTAGCTCCTCCCCTAAATGAACAGGTTAGGGAAGGGAACAATGTTCTATTCCTCTAATGGTTGCATTCCACCCGGACTGAGGATTTGAGGTGATGATTATGGGTTTGTTATAATGTGATTTCTAGTGAGATAGGAATTGATTTTATTTCCATATTCTAGGAAATATTAAATGTTCATAATCTATTGAACTCATGAAAAAGTTAGATTAACTAATTAAATTCTTAGGTAGTGAAACTAAATTTAATAGTAATATAAATTAAATGACCATAGTCTAGAATTCCCTAATGAACTGTTTATCCTAACTTGTAATAATTTATCACGTGCAGTCACTTTGTGCCTATTCTAGATATTTTGTAGACAGTATTGGTGATGGCCTACTGAGTTATACTCACATCCTATTTGGGCCACCGTTGGGTACGATAGTTGATTTCATACTTCCATGTCAGGAAAAGGGAAAGAGCCATGTTATAGGGAGTTGAGTTGGTCATGGGACATGTTGGTTGAGGTTATAGACTTGGGGTCCAAACAATTTTGGGGATCTTACTATTTTTTTCTTTTTGGGTTTTGTTCACTTGACACTATAACCTAGAAGGACATATTTAATGTTGTATATGGTTGTACCCTATTTTGGGAATTGGTTAATTATGCATGTTATTGATTGTTCACTTTTATTTTCGTTATTTATGTTATTATCTACTATGGATTACTCTGATATTGAATGTAATGTTTCTCCATGTGGCATATTAGACCCTCGCTACTAGTAGTCAACCTCTAGCATATGGAGAGGTGTGCTTGAGGTCATGTAACCACCCGGATCAGGGCATCAGTTCAGTGGCTCCAAGTTCGGGGAAGTTACACCTCCATCACATAAAAAATTCAAAACACTACTAAAATACCCTATATTAAGCCCATTATTATCCTTATATATGTTCTAATGTAATTAATCTGAAAGATTTCAAGAATTTAAGGGCCATAGAAAAAGAAAAACATCAGGAAAGAGGTAATTTCATTTCATTTATTTATTTCTTTTTAATTTTATAATTTCATATCCTACTTTTATTTTATAATACAAACCTTATTAAAATAATTAAATAGGATATTAACATGAACTAGATGATGTTAATTTAGTTTAAAATTTTATTTTTAATATAATCACATTACATATATCTCGCACCTTTACTTTAGAAAATGTCCCATTAATGGTTGGTTAACCACCAAAGAGGATGTTGTTTATTATTTTATTATAAACAACCTTATGTATGATTATAAAAAATTATATATAACATATAAATATGTATTTAAAAGTATTATAACTTCCTAGAAATCGTTTTACTTGTTTGTAAAAGACCTTTAATAATAGTAGTTAAAAGAAAACGAGATGAGATATTTTATCGAAAATATGATATCAAAATGTTTCACCTTTAACACTGAGAATTAATGTATATAATACAATGATTATAATTTATCAATATTGAAAAGATTTTCATATTTCAATTATTGTTCCTTTTTTTAATAAACATTAATTTATTATTCTGGAGGTGGAAAAGTTATAAAATATTGCAGGATTTATGGTTAGGGGATTCTCAAAACCTATTCACTATCTTTTGGGATATGGCCTCTTTCACATAATTCTCAGTATAAATATTCATATAATACAATTAAAATTGCCTTTTAATATTATTTACTTTTTCCTTATTGGGATATAAATTTTTCTAACCTTACAAAATATTTTTTAATCCAAATATAATGAATTATCAAAATCAATTAATTTTCTATAACACGTTATTAACTCCTCCTGAGTTGTTTTTTTCTGTAAAGAAAAAAGTTAATTTATTTTAATTTATGACCTAAAATATTAATTTAGAAACCCCAATGGCCATTCCATGAATTTTGATAAGTGAAATCCCTTATTAAACCATTTTTTCCATTGGATTATTTCATGAATATTATTTTTATATGTTAACTTTACAAGTGGAATGTATGATTATAAGTATTAGATAATGTGATGAGTGGGCCTTAGACTATATATACCTATTATTAATTGTTTCATGTGTTTTATCTTATGATATTATGTGTATTATTCATGAAAACGATTCAATATTTGTTCAAAATTATGTAGTTACAATTTATACACATATGTTATGTGTGAACATGATGGAAGATTTATTCAAAACTATTTGCGGTATTTAGCCACTATGTTATATTATCTCATTATTATACATATTAAACATTCCATACCTTTATATACTATTTACCTCATTATTATTAGGATTATTCTATACAAATTATATGATTATGTTGAATATTCTCACCCATGTACTATTGATTCATTCCCTTATTCATCCGATGATATTCCAATCCTTATTAGGATTTTTTCTCACCCTTATTTATGTATATTTTCATGTGATTACTAATACTAAGAGGTGTATGGGAGATTTTAAGATAATAAGGTATAATTATCTAAATATTTTTTTTATAAAAGTAATGTATGAACCTAATTTTAACAAGATAATATACATATTTTGGTCTGGGATAATATCACTATTATATTTTCTGTCTTAAAAATTATGTAATCGTCATCTATGAAAATATTGGGTTAATATATGTATGGTTTTTGTATCTATAATTTACTGCCCACCATTTTTTTGATAAAAAAATATGATTTGTAAGAAATGTGGGAAATGTAAATTCATGGGATTTATATAAAAGATATAAGAAATCCCTATAATTTCAATGATTGTTTGGGAAAATGTTGAAGTATGGGGAAAATGTTATATGGGACCCTTTTTCATGTAATTTAAAAATTTATACATATTGTTTGAAATACATTATTTTTCAAAATGGGTGAAATCCAAATCCACCAAGAATAATGATTCAGTTATTATTCATGGATTTTAAGGAACTAATATGTTTTATATATTTTGAATTATAATAGAAATCATCAGTGTCCATGGCAACCACTTTTTAATAGAATAATGAAATATTTTATTATAATATTTTTATTGACATATAAAACGTTAACATGTGTCCATTTTCACACTAATGTATAAGATATATATTCTAATATAGATATTAATGGAATTACAGAGAAAAATATTAAGATGAATAGAAAACATTGGAGATAAATGTTAGAAAAAAATTTAGTGGATTGAAAAATATCTTATAAAAACCATTGGAATTAGCCTATACTAATTGATTCATGGGAAATGTTTTTATACGCCAATGGAGATGGAAAAAGAGGCCTATTATGCAGTAAAGGTGGTTAATTGGGATTTTTAAAATGATGGAAAATAAAGAAAGCTTCATATTAATGATATATAAGAAAAGAAGATAATATTTTCTGAACAACATAATTTAAAAATAAACAATTTATGTTTCAAATGATATATTGAATTAAAAATTGGAATTCTATCCAAGATATGTAATGCTACTTTAAAACCCATTATTGAATATAATTCAAGTTAAATATCATTTTTAATGGGAAGGTCCATTTACTATCACATATTTCCACCTATTACATGTTATCTGTATTTTAAAATAAAGCAAGAAAAATATATTTACTATAAAGTTGAAATGACTAAAAGAGTATTATGGAACTCTTTCATAAGAACTATCTTAGAGATCACACTCTTTAAACCATTTTATCTTTAAATCCACAGAGTTTTACCCTTAGTTAAGCTTATTTTCTTATGTCCTTATTTCAAATATACAAAAAATTCTATTTCTACTAAAATATATGGAGTACATTTCATCTTTCAAGTGTGAAATAATGAAAACTATGGGTTATAATAAGATTTTAGTTTTATGTGGATATCTAAATATATAATTACAATTTTAGCTTCTATTACTTAAAAAAATATTTTTTTTGATTTAAGTGTCTTATTGTGTGTTTTTGAAACATTTTTTGAATACTATTAATCTAATAAAATTATTTTTAAATTTGGATCATATTCTATTGGGAGAAACTAATTTAACCCATGAATTGAATTTAGATGAATAGTTAAATGAAATGAATTTTATATTCAAATATTTGTTGTATTGATTAAAGAAATAATTATTTTCAAACATCATGTGATGAAATGTTTTCTAATGTAAAACTAAAACACATGTGGGGATTATGATTTCTTAACTACTCTTCATACTATTCTCTTGATAAAACCAAATAATTCTTAATTCACCCTAAATTATTTTACTTCTATCAAAGAATTATAGGCATAATGAACTTGTGTTAATAATGATTAAAGAACTATTTTGATTTAAAAATATAATTCTTTTTTATAAAATATTATGTTATCCTACCCAAACATATGAACCTTTAAATCAATTAGAATCTATGAAAACCTAGTTATAAAATCATATTAAAAATAGGAATTAATTATCCAAAAATATATATAAGTTAAATAATCATCCTAATTGAACTATAGTGTGGAACAAGATATGGTTTCAAGAGTTTCTTAACAAAGTCACACAATTTTGGTAAGTGAATATAAATTAGAGGACATTATGTGTGTTTAAAAAAAATATTTGTGAGAATAATTTTCATGGTAAATTTATACTAAATAATCTTTTTGTGAGAATATCTATAAAATATAAAATAAATATCATTTTTAGGATGTTATAAGGGAGAATTATCAATCATGATTTTGTGGGATATGTTCACACCACTGATTTAATTTCAAATAACCTTATATACCTTTAAATCTAAAATTATATATTTAATTTGGATAAAAATTAAAATATAAAATTTATTGAAGTTATAAAGATGAAAAGTAAATTTATCTATTTTTGAACTTCTAAAAGTTTGAGCATTCAATAAAAATTTACAGGATGTTTAGAGTTGATTTATTTTTAGATGATTAAGGAGTATTACAAAATTTACTATATAATAGGAATAATTATTTTATATTCATGAAATAACCAAAAATAATTATCCATCATCTATTTTTTAACAATGGAATGTAGTAAATCCTTAATCATTAATCATCACTAGAAATTACACATGATTCACAAAATTCCATGACTGATTGGCTGGATATTTAGGAATCATCAAGCATATGGTGACCCCTACATGTGTTTTATTGATAAATTTTTTTATAATATTTATATTATTTAATGAGAGAAATAATATTTTTTAGGTGAGGGTTTATATTAATATGAGGATAAAAAGTAGAAATCCATTAAATTCACCTAATGTAGAATTTTAAATTAAGGTTATTCTGAATTTATGATAAGTTTGGGTACATTGGTGTTTAATTTGGTGAATCTCACTATCTTATGTTTTGAATTTTCTTTTGTAAAATAATTAGCCTTACTTGTCTAGGTTTATAAACCTTATGTTAGGGGGAATTGATAGGGCCCATATTTTCATTATGTTAATAATTGATTTTATTAAATTAACCCCCAAAATTTTATCATTTCAAAGAAAATTACATAAATTTTTTATATGATATATAATTTTTAATTGATTATAAATATGGATCAATTCATGATTTTTGATTATTTATTTTCATTTTTGGATTTTCTGTATAAATCCACACTTCTATTTGTGTTTTTGTCAATTTTTTTAAGAAAATATGGATTATGAAATTTAATAGATATATTTTGGGTAAGATTTGGTTCATACATATAATTTTCTGTTATACATAATATCTATCTATAGTTGAAATATAAAATTAGTGATGTTATTGAATGGGTAATGTTAATAGCTTTTTTTATTTGAAGTGTGAATCTAGAAAAGTAAAAAATGTTGTGTATCTGTAAGAGTAAATGAATATATTATATATAAAAAAATTTCAAAAATATCATTAAACCAAATATTTCTAAATGTATAACTTATTATGTTCCACTTAGGATATATATATATATATATATATATTCAAAAGGTGATATATAATTACATAATTGGATGATATACCGATTGAATGGACACACCTATAAGATAAATGATATATCACTCCTCATATCATAATTAAAATGAAACATTTATCACGATTTAATATTCTTAGTGAATAATGAATCACCATCATATTCCATATTGATGAATTATATATAAAAAATCCAAAATTAAAGGTGAATAAGGATTTTAAGAATTTAGTATGGATATACACCACTACAACCCATAATTTGGTAAGCATTATACTACTGATACACGTCTCATGTTGAAAATATAACACCAATCCAACACATTATGAGTGAATGATTCATCACTAGTATCAACTCCTTAAATTGATGATATACCTCTATTTTTCAAATCTATATGGGTGATAAACCACCAATATGAACTACTAGGTTGATTATATACCACCAGCGTCAATTCTATAGTGAATAATTCACTATAGATAAAAATTACTAGGTAGATTAAGCACCACTAATTATGTTGTCTGGAAGGATGATATATTACCAATATCAATTTCAATGTGGAAGATAAACTACCAATACCACTGTTAAAGGTGACGATTAATCACTAATATGAGTCCCTTGTTAGATGATTTTTCATTGAAATGACATCACAAGTGAATGATGTTCCACTTCTATTTTAAACTCATGATGAATGGTGGATCAACAGTTCAATTCAGGTGATCAAATTACCCAAAACTAACTCTGGGTGAAGGTGGTATCATATTTATACCAAAATATCATAACATGTAATGATTAATTATTTCAACCATTGGTTTTAATATATTATAATTTTTAAATTTTTTTATTGGGTAAAACGTATGAAAAATCATGATATATGTAGGATGTTAGTGAGAATATAAGTGATGGAAGTCTTCAAAATTCTATTCACCATGTCATGTTTTTCCTGTAAAAACTGTGTGGTACATGGTTTAAGGCTAGAAAAGAAAAACATGAATGATTCTTGTAGATCCCCCTAAGTATGTAAGATTAAAATAGGTCAAATGTAAGGAATCCAATAGGATAAAGGCCTGTACTGGGTGGAAAAAAGGTTAATGGTTAATCCTAGTTTTGGGTAACAATATAGTAAGATAACTAGAATAATTTGATGCTATATGGAGTAAAGTATAAATATAATAGTGTGAAATAATAATATTGAAGTGGTTATAGTGTGGGATGCCACCAAAAGAATAAAATGAGAAGTTTATGTCGGATCCCAACTTATTAATAAGAATCATTATAATGGGAACTCAAACATCATATTCAACATATGATAAACACTTTTGAAATTAAAACCCATGTAAATGATGAGGAATGCATCATTAAAGTTACCATGAAGGATTTATGTAAGTTTAATCTGGTTCCCATTGGTTTTTCCTCACCATGGAGAATAGAACCTTAACTCAGGTGGTTGAAATATGGTGAACATTTTTACACCATGCTATGGAGATACATGTTTTGTTATGATGACATCACTGTGAAAAATATGCTTTCACACTATGAAGGTTTTGAGTATCTAATTAAAGGTGTGTTAAATTAAAATATCTATATAGATGAATCAAAATGAGTATCTGGAAGAGAACATTCCATTGAGATAACAATTTTCATAAAAAAAGTACTTAATAGAAACTTGGGTCTTTATATGGTAGTTTTTATAGTCATAGTAAAATTAATTTAAAAGTAAAAAATATATTTTATGGGTGACCAAAATGAGTAACCAAAATATATCACATCATAGAGAAATGTGTTTCGAGAATCATGATTTCTAGAGTTGGTATAACATGCATAGGTGAACACGGTGGATGCTGTGTTGGAGGAAATTTAGTCCAGAAGTGGTCATTATGACCACTATAAAATTAACTGGTGTTTTTTGACTAGTTTTGTATACTAATTAAGTAGAAAGTTGTGTCAAATTAATAGTATTCATTTTTTATGAAATGATTACTTATTTTAAGAGGAAACCCAATAATTAGAACAAATTTTTAGCTATTAATATTAAAATATCTTAAAAATGTAGTGTGAAGGAGAATATTGAATATTCTTATTTTTAGAGAAGTGAAATTTATTCAAGATCAAGACCATGAGAAGAATGTTAATCATATCGAAAACACTCTTGGTGTATTTATGTTTACATTTTAAAATAATTATTATAAGATATTATAATATTTTATTATATTATATTCATTTTAATGAAGTTTTGATCAAAGAGAATATAAGTGGGAGTTCCAAAAGATATATAGTGCACCCTTTCAAATCATTTATAACACTTACAATGCATATTGTAAATTTATAGATAATCAACAAAATGTGTGCATATTCCCCTTGGACTAGACCTTTATGGTGATCCATGTAAAACATGTATCTCCCTAATCTGTTTTTGAAATATGAATATACCGTGTTCTTGATTTTTTTTATTTTTTTTAATATTATTTTTTACATGGAAAAAATATACGGTGGAAATAAAATAATAATTAAAAACCCGAATTAAATCCAACACCTCATTGTGTGTATTTGGCATGTGGGTACTACAATTGGAGACAAATCCACAAGGTAATGTACAGATGAATGTATCTATAAAATAGTTTTTAAAATTGTTTGTAAATACCCAGACTCCAGTACCACAAAGTGTATGAATGCATTATTACATTGGAACTATATTCAAGTGATGTCATCACAAAGGGCTGAATAGTTTAGTATTTTTAGTAAACCAATAAATACTTGAATCTCACATTACATTTGAAAAAATATATTATAAAATAAAATTAATATAAATATTATACATCCTTGAAATATTTCAAAGAATCCTTCATTATATCCAATGGAAAATAAAAAAATAAGGGTTATCTCAGATTCTTAGTAAGGGTTATGTATATCAAAAATTGTCATTATTAAATAAGGTATAATCAATATGGAAAGTTAAATAAATAAAATAGATGACATTTAATCAATAACTTGATCATCATGAATAATTTGGTAGGAATAACATATGATTAAATAACGAAATATAAAATATCACATGAGTTTGAATCATATCAATGGATGTGATCACTATTTAAATAATCAAAAGACTATCATTAGGTAATCTCATAATTATGGGACTCATAATGTAGGACATGATAAACATTCCATTGAGTCCTCGTGCCAAAAAAACATACAAAAATGGGTAAAGGCTCATCCAAATACCCAAGAAGATTTTTTTCATGGGGCATTTTGAGGCATTCAGGGGCCATACCTGGCACAACCCATTAACTACTAATTCCAATGATTTAATCATATAAAATATGAGAACAACAATTTAACACATGGTCAATATAAACATTTATATTGAAAAAATATCCTATGAAATGTTGATGTTTCATCATTAAAATTGATAACAAACTATACAAGGTTATAATAATGATAATATATTTACAAAATATTATCATTTTAGTATAAGTAAAATAAATGGTTATTTCCATTGATGAATATAAATTCACTAAAAAGACCATTAAAATTTTCTTGTTGAAAATACCCTTTTAATTTTGTAATCCAATTTTAAAAACTAAAAACAAAAAAATAGGAAAAAATTTCTCTATGAGAAGAATCATGGAAAATTTTAAATTATGATTAAAAGAAATAACAATTCTTGATAGTGGGAAAATTCAGTACATGTAGGGTATTTTTAAAAAAAGGTTATATTAACATTTTCTAGAAAAATTCAAAAATTAACCTCTTCAGAAAATTTAAATATGATTCCTTTTAAAATGTTTTGTAAAAAATAAAACATGTGTAAAAAAAGTATTTAAATAAAATAAGAACATATTTAAAATGTGGTTTAAACATTTTAAGAAAGATATTGATATGCTAGAAAAAATTCCCAACTAAGTAGAAAAAATTCTGGTTTTACATAAAAATATTCTTTCAATCTATTGAGTACATAAAAGATGAAAATGAAAAAAAAATTATAATTTTCTAAATTAACCATTAGAGAATAAAATATTTTTTGTAAGATAGAAAAATCATATAATTAAACCACCTGAGACTTAAACATAAACAAACCTAAATAATGATAATATTATGAAATAAATATATAACGCTTAGGTAACTTTGGAATCATAATCACCGTGAAATAAAAGAATTAACATGAATATTTAAATTACAATAATATAAAGTTAATCAATATATATTATATCAATGAGGTAGTATATATAGAACATGAATTAAGAAAGTGGTGAATACAACATATGTCTTATAAAACAAATGTGAGAAGAGAAACCCTTATAGAGATTATATCATCATAGTGAGAATTAATAAATGAAGTAATAATGTTGGAAAAATGTAAATCCACTCAAAACAATTTGAAATACAACAAAATATAATTGGTGTTAATTACACAAATAATATTGGGAAAACATGTTCAATAAAGTAGAAGTACAACTCAATAAATGGAAATTGAGTTAAGAAACCCCTAATCACGTAATAATTTTCTAGTGAAACTACCCTTGATGAAATAATTTGACATGAAAAATAAAACGCCATAAAATATTAATGATTCATGATATAATATGTAAATGGTTCAATATATACACTATATAAATTAAATTTGGTTCATAACATTTAAACCAGTCTCAATGAAAAAAAGTGAGATGCAATCACTTATCTTAGGTTTGACTTTTCACGTACTTTATTTTTCATTATAAATAATAAAATTATGTTAATTATTTTAATGGTTAAGAGAATATTTAATTTTTCTTATTAATTTTAATTTATTTATTATCATGTAATATTTAATTACATGATCAACTAATTTCACATAGGACATTTTGGTGATATTTGGTTCATATATCTCAAATGACTTTGGTAGGTTAACTATGGTCAATAAGGTATTTCTTAAATAATATTAATAACAAAATAATGAAATAATAACAGTTTTTTCAAATAAATTATAATTTTAAAGCCACACCTGAACTATGGTTATTAAAAATTAACTACGCTACAATCATGGAGATGGTGTGTCATAAATACGCATGAGTAACATTTTCATTTTTCAATGGTCAGGATAGAAAGAAGGTAGGTATTATAATATATTTAAAGAATTATCATTATATAATATACAAAATTACTTCTTTAAATAAAATTGATATAAAATTAACATTCTTGGTGATGAAAAATGAATCATGATGCTTTATATATGTGGCAGTTCACATTTATGCACTAATGACATTATCATTTTTATATGAATAGAAAGGTTGGAAAATATATGATATATAAATATTATAGAATTATAAATATATCCTTAATATAATATATTTAATTTAAATATATCATTATAAAAAGTCATGATAGGTGGTGATATAAGATTAATTACATCAGTTTGTGAGGCGATAGTCTGTCATACACATGATCGATGGTTTTGTTTCACACTTGATGGATGAAAGAGAATGATATATGTCATTATATTAACATAAAAATATATCAGTATTTGGGATATACCAATGTTATTATATCATCATGGTTTCAGTTGATTTTTTGGTGGTGGAAGAAATAAATAAAATAAAAATTTGTGTTTAAGAATTATACCTCTTCGACTGACAATCTCCCTTGATTTAAACCTTACTCCCTCAAAGGTATATATTATTCCCAAAACAGGACCTCTAGAATAAGGGGAGGGATGCTATTATGGAATTTGGGATGGGTACTGTTGAACATAAAATATTTTTAAGAATAAATAAATGAGGGTAGACAGTGATCGTTTATAAGTGAGGGGAGGAGTACTTTGGGAATTTCATAAAATATTTAACTAATATAAATTAATTATCCTAGAAAAAGGCCCCGAACAAATATAATTACAATATTGGATGATTTTATATCTAAATAATATCATAAAATCAAAGTTAAACAATCTTATAGTTGGTTTTTACCCTGATCTCATTGTTTTGACACACATTTACCCTTAGTGACAATTATCACAATATTAATGTTTCCTAACATTTGAGTGTCACAAATACCATCATAAAAGGAAGGACATCCCATAAGTGGATAATGTTTGATTTTTTTAACATATAAAATTAATATGGATATATATATATATATATTTATTTAATTTTGAATCATTTAATAAATTATTATTTATTACAAAATATCATTAATGTCATTTTTGACACAATTAACATAATTTGGCTTTGAAAACTACACGAAAAGAATGAAATTCAAATATAATCCTTTTAAACATCACTAAAATGATATAATTATCAAAAAAAATCTTGTAGAAAAATATTTTGTAAAATTTATTTTACTTTTAATATTTTTAAAATCATTTATTTTATTTTATTAAATAATTAAATATTATATCAGTGTTGAAAAAGAACATAAGGTAATAATTTCATTATAAAAAAATTAGAAATAAATTTCCATGATTAAAAAGTATTTTTTATTTAAAATGAATATAAATAATATAGCATTTGTTTTTTATCCCTTTCATAAAACTTAATAGTAATTAAAATCATGAAAGCGACATTTTTTCCTTACCTTTCACTTAAATATTTTAAAGTAGAAAATCAAAGAAATATAGAACCAAGTGGACATATATTTGAGGATGGGATGGAAATAACTGAAATTCACTTGTCTTAAAGAATAATAGAATGTTTTAGGATCATTCTTATTCATTATCATATTACTTTTAACCATAGTTATCTAATTTAGCATTACCATGGTGATAATTATTTCCTATAGTTACTATTAATAATGACTAAAAAAAGAGAAATATTTAACAAATTTAAGCCTCATAATATAAAATATTTAATTATTTTTCCTTGAATAAAGTCAAATAATTGTACAAAATTAATTTAATATTAAACTAGCAAAACGTGAGAAAATAGGTTTTATTAGAAAAATTCTTATAAACTATAAAAATGTTTACATAAAAAATTTATGTATAAAATTAATTTCTTGGACTATAATTGTATTATATTTTATCAAGATAATCTAATTAAAATTTAAAACTAATTGAAAATAAAATATTACTTTGTGAACACTTTAAATAATATTCAATTTTTAATAAAAATATGTGTTTTTTTCACTATTCATTGAAAAATCAAAATTTTCCTAAAAATTTTAATATTTAAACATAAGATAATTTAGATATCTTCATTTAAAAAATGAAATAATTTTTATTAAATAAAATTTCTAAAATTTCTCAAAATAAAATAAAATTTTCTCTTAGAAAAATTAATAAAAACTTTTTAAAGAGAACATATGTTTTTGAATAATTAAATGAGTTTACTAAAAATTATGTGATTATTTAATAATAATTAATAAAAAATTGATGATTAGGTCATTTAAATATATTTCATATTATGGTTATCCCTATTCATACCAACAAATTCAGTTGATAGTTTATAAACACCATATTTATGTAATACTATTTTAATGATATATTGTGGTTTGTTTAAACATGGTGTTGCGTATAACACCAGCTATCAAAAAATTATTTATTTTAAAAATATATATATTATTAAATTTGAAGGTGTTACAAATAGAAAATGTTCATTGAAAGAGGGGTTATTTATAACAGTCAGATATAGAATAATCTCATGATATCTCACTTATTATCTCTCAAACATTAGTTTTTCACTACAAAATTACATGGAATAAAATTCAGTGGCACCACAAAAATGTTAGTGGATGATGAAGATAATTTATTTTTAATTCTGTTGAAAAGGAGGAAAACAAATTGTATATTATCCTATATAACTATATATATATATAATGGACCAAACATCAGTAAAAACTATGTGGGTAAATATGGACAATTTTTATGAAGGTGATAACACAGTGAAGGTATTAAAATTTCAAGTAATTCAAAATAAGTTTTGCTATCTAAATATGAGACTAAACAAGAATATTGATTTTATATTCAATAATCTTATTGATGTTATAAGATATATATTATGTATTAGTGATTTGATGAAGGATATTTATATTATGAATAAGGTCATCAAGAGACTACATCACATGTACAATAATAAGGTGTCAACTGTCAATGATTAAGATATTACAAATATAAATTTGGGAATCCAATAGAAAAATCTAGTATCGTATGAGATGATAGTAAAACATGAGAGAAATTTTTTTCAATCATTAAAAGAAATAGATTTAAGGACCACATAGTATATTCAAATTTTAAAAGATATAATGAATAAAGATAATGATATTGATGAATTACTTTCACTTATCATTTACATATTCAAGTGCGGAAAAATATGATATGAAGGTAAAATTCAGTTTCAATATTTATATTGTGGTAGTATTTTACATGTCATAACAATATGACTATAGTATACAAAAAATAGAGATAAATATGAAGTGGCATCAACACTAAAATTGGTATTTACTATAGGAAAAAATATTAAATATTGAAGCTTAACTATGCAGTGATTTTAGAAAAAAAAAAATTTACTAAAGAAGGAAAATATGGATAGAGGTTCCTTAAAGGTGAGGAATTTTAATTAATATTTGATGAAGAATACATTACAATGTAAATGGTTAATTTTTTTTTGAAAATGATAAATAATACCAACACAAAGGAATTACTAATGTGATGGTAAAATATGAAGGTTCCCTTGAAGAGTTAGACATAAGACTCAAGAAAAATATAAAGTTATATAGTTTTTTGAAGTAATAAGATATATATATTGATCAAATTGAAGAATGAACTAATCTATTACATAATATAGTTTTAGATAATGAGTCCTCTCAAGCTACATTAGATTAAGTTATTGATTTCAATGTATAATTTGATGAAAAATCCATAAATATTGATAAAGCCAATACATAGTTATAGGAAATAAATAATGGAGTTGAATCACATAAATGAGTAGTTTTATCCTTACGGGAGATTCTTTAGGTTTAAGGTAATATTGAAGGTTCATAATGAATTTAAAGTTACTTAAATTTTCGGACAAATGGAAGGTATAATGAGAAGAATGTGGGACAAGTAATTTTGAAAAGATTATAAATCAAGACTATACTAGACATACCAGAAAGGTAGGGATTATATGTAAATCTAACACGTGTAATTATTTTGAGTTTTTAGTATGTAATAAGGGAAAAAAATTGTGAAAACAATCAAAGGCCAACCTAATAGTTTATAGACTAATCCAAATATGGAATCATATTGAGAAGAAATGATGGAATGATATTTCCATAGATGCAATTCTAATTATATGGATTTATGGGGCATACAATATAATGAGTCTTGTATAGAAGGTACAAAATGGTAGTATTGATGAGAATTGAATTTTATGGATATTTATGGATCCCAATAAGTGAGACTAAGTTGTGATGAGGTTTTGGAGTGGTATATTACTGCCTGAGTTGGATATGGATTGTGTAATAAGATAAAAGTTAATGGTGTTGTATATGAAATAGTTATAGTTATCAGAGACTCGATGGGTTAGGAATACCATAATAGCTTCGTTTATTAATGATATTAGAATACTGATGGTTCAATATGATGTGATGTGTAATATCTCTGATGAGTTTGGATTTCCTTGACTTGTGATGTTATGTGTTTCCTAATAGGGTGTGGAAATTCACTTGGGTTTGAAAATTATGTTTCCTATTTTCTAAAAGGCAACGTTCACACCCATGAGTTTCTATATTCTGATATCTACTTCGTGGATGCGTGTGGGAAGTACTATGCGTTTCAAAACTATGATATATGTTTTATGGAAGGGTTTAGGTATTTCATTGGGTTTATAGATCATGATACATGGCATCTTGATTTGGTTTCGGTATACCACTATGTTTCTGGATGATATGTATGAATTTATTAATAGGGATAGTCTACCATGAGTTACTAGGTGATCTGTACATGTTTCTTGTTTGGGATAATTTTTCTTAGCTTTTGGGTGATCTGGTGTTTGATTCAACTTAAGGTTGGATTATTCCATCAATTTTCAAATTATGTTACTAATGTTTCATTGTAGGTAACATGTATACCTATGGGTTTTAGATGATGGTATTATGATCCAAGATATCTATTGTTGGTAATAATATGTATGGTCTATCCTAGGCATCACCTTAAGAACATGTGGATCTAAACTAATTATTTTATTTCATATCATAGTTTTATAATTATTTCCTAAGGATATATTATTTCCATAAAATCCATTTATGGTATATGTTATGTATGTTGTTTGTGGTTTCTTACTGAGTTTTACTCACCCACTTACTAAGAATCCATGAAAATGGGGTACCATAGTATACTTTATTATTCATAGGTTTTGGTAGGGAATATTACCAATGTTTGAGGATTTGATTAGAATAGCTAGGTAAGGATTAAATATCAAGATATGGTGAGGCTCAAGAATAGTATTTGATTCTCGTTTTTATTTTATTCTTTTTTCATTTCATATAAGAGACTATCTTAATGGGAAAATAATTGGTATTTATGAATACATGCTACTGTATTTCATTTAATATATCATGGGTTCTTGTTTTTTAGGTATATTATGCTGGTCTATTATGGATGATTTTTGGTTATTTCATGATATTAAAAACTCTAATATGAGTGTATAGTCCCCCCACAATAACATCATAGACCCTTGGTCTAGTCAGTATATTCTCACATATTAGGAGGAATTCCTAGGGCACATTGATGCAGCTGTCCAGACATTGGTTGAGTGGTCATGGGACTAGGCTTTAGAAATTGTTATGAGGGAATCTCACTTCCCTATCTTACTATTTTGGGACATAATAGACTTGAAATAAGAACGTGTCAGATCTTTATATGGACTGCACATTTAGGATTCAAGGACACCTTTCCCAGAGGAAAGATATAGTTACAAGAGATATGTGATTTTTGTTTTAGTTTTCACAAATATGATTGAGATATTTATTCTAATATGAATTTTTATTTTATATTTCTACTTTTGGTTTCAGATTTTGGCTCATTGTAATGAATCTTTTATATATACATCATTTTCTAAACATAGCATTCAAATGAAATATGTATGATTGTGTGTGATTTATTCCCCTGATGATAGATTATTAATCTATTTAAAGTGTCAACAATAACTTATATAGTGTTTTCCAATATAATTTTTTGGTGGAAATCTACTATGTTAAACCATAATTTAGTTTCTCTAATAATATGTTATGTGGATCTTATTTGATGGTGTTTCTTGATAATGACTATGAAATACATTATTATATGATATTTTTATTTTACCTTAGTAGGTTAGTATAATAATTGAATTCCTTAGTGATGAACTAATTTTGGGTATTTAGAAAATGGGTTTGGGTACTTAATCTATCAAAAAACCTATATATTATTTTTTCATATAGACTTTTGGTTGTATTCTAACTAACTAAACCGTGTTAATATGATATACTTGACATCAATCATTATGGGAAGATGTAATTATATATATATTTATGTATATATTATATCATGGTCTTTAAAAGTTAGTTTTTTATTGTTTTTTGGTGATGTCTAGTGACATAGAGTCATATGAAGACTTAGTATGTGATTCTGGATATCTATATATGAGATCCTTAGAGTGGTTGTGAATTCATGTAATATTCCTTCACATATTTGTGATGTGATTAGGGATGTGGACTAATGAGTTGTGGCCTATGTGGGGTATGTTTGTGGGTTAGGTGGGTAGGCCTTATGACTTTGAGGATTTAGATCAACATATTGGTAATCCAAGTGATATGATTAAGTAGTAGGAATATTTTATACTATTGTTGAGATGAGTGGAGTTATAATATGGAAGGCTATGATAGGGCTTATCCATGTTTTTATGTTCAATACAAGATGGGGGTATGGGTAGATTCTTATGCGCATGTTTCATTCATGGGTGGGATTTTCAGTTATGTTCTCTGGGTATGAATATGTCTTGAGTTCTCGAGATGTAAATCACATAAGGTTTTTTAGTATCAAGGTTTAATTTTAAGTGATGGATCGATTAAATTCCCAACCCAAGTGACTTTGGGTGGAGTTCCAAATGAGATTGTAGATAGTTATCCTAAATGATTGGATCTAAAATAGATAGATAAAGGGTAGGATATTCTAATACCATAATTACCCCTAGGTGGAGTGTGATTGTGTACTAATCCGTAGTATAAGTGGGATTCATTAAGATTTTTATAAATACATCACTAAGATTATTCTATCTAGATGAGTCTAGAATTCTCGTGGAGAATGGTAATTAGTTTAGGCATATGAACCTATAATTGATAGAGTGTGGCTCATGGAACTGTGAGATTCATCCTGTAATCGGGTGTCATAGGAGAGTGTTGAGTCAAAAGTTTTCCTTTGACTTCTATATCATGTTTTGGAAATCACAAATGTCTTTTATCATATCGTACTGACTCTGTCAATCGTATCGTACTGACTCTTCCAATCATATCATACTAACTCTTCCAATTGTATTGTACTAACTCTGTTAATCGTTTTGTAATAACTCTGTCAATCGTATCGTACTGACTCTTTCAATCGTATCGTACTAACTCTGTCAATCGTACTCACTTTATATCATATCAATACATTACATTTAGTAATACTTATAAGACACATACTTTCATTACTTGTTTTGGTAATTAGTCAAAACACTTGTTTCATATTAATTGTACTCTTATTTTTCATCTTCATATATCTTTTTTTGACCAATACGATGTCGTTGAGTTAGTTACAAACTAATTAAAACGATGTCGTTCTTTCTGTTTCAATATGACCGTTATAATGCCAGGTGTCTAGGTCCTTTGGAGTTTTTTTGGAGAAATATGACTGTTGGAGGCAATATGACCGTTGAAACCCAAGGCTTATAAATAGGAGGTCATTTGAAGCTGAAAAGATAGAGAATTTGGAACAACCGTGACATTATTCTTTTATGAGATTCTTGAGAGAGATGTTGTGACTTCTCTCTTGCTTTGTGTGTTCGATCATTGTATCGAGGGCATTAAAGTGATTGAAAGACAGAGGTGCCAATTACCTAGAAAATCGAGGGCTGCCATAGATAATCAGACAGACGTTCCGATCATCATATCGAGGGCTGCTGAGGATATGCAGACAGACGTACTGATCATCATATCGAGGGCTGCCGGGGATAGGCATACAGACGAACCAATCTTCGTATCGAGGTCCTACCAAGGTGGTGGTAAGACAGACCTCTTATCCTAGGTGAAAGGATAACCCTTCTCTTTGGGTCAAAATAATTATAATACTTTTACATTTTCACTGCTGTTTGTATTAGAAAGGAATTTGTATTGTTTTATTTCTTCATTACACATTCAATTGTAATTGTTTTTATTACAATTATTCTATTACAATTTGTATTAATAGAATCGATACGCTTTATGGTAGAATCTCTTACACTTGTATTACTCTAATTATTGTATTCATCTTGAATACAATTACATTACTTTTCTAATAGTATTACATTAAATCCTTCCTTTATATTCAATACAATTGTTGTTGTCTTAATTGTATTAGTTTAAGATCTTTTATACTAATATCTTAAGTGTTTAAACCCATAGTTTTTAAACATACAATTCACCCCCCCTCTTGTGTTGTTCCATCTAATATACATTTACATCTACATATTCGATCCAACAATTGGTATCAGAAGTGCTCTTCCACTAATTTTTATTACTTTTCCTATTTCTTTCATATTACTATTTTAACTACTTACTACACTAAAGCGTGGAGTGGAAAATATTTTGTTTCTTTAGATGGAAGGAATGAATATTGGGTCAATTGAGAATCTAAATCCTTCTAGACCACCTATCTTTGATGGGAATGATTATGAGTACTGGAGAGATCGAATGAATACTTTCATGATCAATACTGGTGTAGACAATTTTATAATGCTTACTGGAGGTTATATAATTCCTAACAAAGAATTCAGTACTTTCACTAATCAAGAGAAGCAAGAATATCAACTGAATTACAAGGTACACAATACTTTATTATTCTCTATGACCAGGAACATATACAGTTAGATATCTTCATGTGAAGAATCCAACTGTATTTGGAAGAAATTGGAAGTCACTCATTTTTGTACATCCATGGTTATAGAAACAAGAAGGGAATTGCTTTGAGCTGAGTATCATGGATTTGTTTTTCTGTATGGAGAGCCAGTATGTAAAGTGCAACAAAGGTTTATGACAATTTTCAAGAGATTACAATCTATGGGAGAAAAAGGAATTCATGATGAAGCTCTAGTAGATAAGATTATAGATATAATGCCGAATGAATGGGAGTAAAAAAGGGCAGCTATTGATGAAAACAGAAAAGTTTCCTAGATTACTCTTGATGAACTTTTTGGAACTCTTTTACAGCACGAGACAAGAATGAAAAGAGTTGCTGATTTTAACAAGAATAAAAATGGGAATAGAAGTGTAACCTTTACATCTAAAGCGAAAACACCTAAAAGGATTACAAGATCCAAATCCAAGAAATTAGTTTTAATATAATCAAGTGATAGTGATCACTTAGAAAATGAGTTATCCAATCTTGCTCGAAGAATAAACAAGATTGTGGGAAATAAAGACTTCCAATATAGATTCAAAAAGAAAGATAGGAAGGACAAAAAAAGATTCAGAGGTAACTTGTTATGAATGTAAGAAAGTAGGTCATATAAGGCCTGACTGTCCTTTAGTAAAGAGAAAAGACAGAAAGGAGAAACATTCTGAAAGAAACAAGAAAAAGTATTTTAAGACAAATAAAGTCTTGAAGGTAAATGGTACTTGGAGTGGAAGTGGTAGTGATTCTTCAAACAAATATTCATAATATGAGTCCTCATGACAATGGAATATTGGACTTATAGCCATATTACCAATTGAAGATCATTGTCTCATGTCCAAGGTACACAATGTCTAAGCTATTAGAAATGTCTCTTTAAATGCAAATTATACTGATAATAGATATTATGAATCTTCAAATTATGAATCTTCATCATCAGAAGATGATACATTACCTTCTTTTGAAGAAGTTTCTAGATTTTCTAAATTACTTGAAAATGAAAATTCTAAACTCAAGAAGGAGCTTGAGAAAGAAAACTCTAGAATTTCAGTTTTAACAAAAGAAGTATCGGATAATTCTAATGATCATGATACGAAAACTTCTGATTTTGAAAATATTTTAAAAACCTTTGAGAAAGTCAAATCTGATAAGGATAAACTTTCTAAGGATCTAGGAAATGAACTTTCTAAGAAAAATGTTATAGAGAGTAAATCTAGCTCAAAATCAAATGTTTTGGAGGCTAAAAACTTGGTTGTGAAATTAAAGTCAGAAATTCTTTCCTTGAAAATGTGTTTTTCAAACATTACTTATGCAAATAAAATTTTGACAAAATGTATTCCCAAATCTGGCCTTTGAGAAATCGTTTTGGACTTGGTTATACTCATTCCAAACCTGTTTTTAGTAATAACTATTTTGTTCGACAACAAACCTCTTTTTGTTCTAAGTGCCAATGTGGTGGACACTGGAAAAGAGAGTGTTCTCTGAACAAAACTCAAGCTTTTGGATTTCATAATTCTCATTTTGCAAAACAAATGTGGATTCCTAAAATTCTGTTATCTAACCATTCTGGATCCAAACAAGTTTGGATTCCGAAAAACTAATTGTTTCTTTTTCAGGAAAATGAGGAGTGTACCAACAAGAATATTTGATACATGGATAGTGGTTGTTCTCGACACATGACGGGTAACAAAGATTTCTTTGAAAAGGTTATAAAAAAAGGTGGAAAAGTTACATTCGGAGATAATGATCAAGGAAAGATTATTGGTATAGGTAATATTATTTTTATTGGAAAAGTACTTATCTCAAATGTTTTGTTTATTTAAGGTCCTAGACACAATCTCATCAACATAAGTCAATTATGTGATGAAGGTTACCTTGTGAATTTTAGGAATGATAAGTGTCCAGTTCACAATTCCAAGAATGAGTTCATTCTATTTTCCCATAGGCAAGAGAATGTATACACTATTAACTTAGAAGACCTTAGGAGCCAAAAATTACCCTGCTCAAGTGCAATAGAAGACCATTCATGGCTATGGCATAGAAGACTAGGAAACTGCAATCTAAGAAACCTTTGTAAACTCTAAAAGAAAAGACTTGTAAAGGGACTACCAGATCTTAGATATGATTCTTCAAAAGTCTATGATCCTTATCAATTTGGCAACCAACATAAAACTAGCTTTAAATAAATTAATGGAGTTTCAACTTCGAATGCATTACAGCTAGTGCATATGGATCTTTTTGGTCCTTCACAAACAAGAAGCATTGGAGGAAAATACTATGTATTTTTTTTAGTTGATGACTTTACTAGATTTACATTGGTCTATTTTATAACAAAGAAATCTGAAGCCATTTCTTATTTCAAAACTTTTAGAGCACAAGTTAAAAATGAGAAAAACCTATCATTGATAACTATCCATAGTGATCATGGCGGTGAATTTCAAAATTCAGATTTTGAAACTTTTTTTAGTAAGAAAGTTATTACTCACAATTTATCAGCTCCAAGAAATCCTCAACAAAATGGTGTTGTTGAAAGAAGAAATCGTATTCTTCAGGAAATGGCTAGAACCATGTTGAGTGAATACTCAATTGCTAAGCACTTTTAAGCTGAAGCTATTATTACTGCTTTTTATACTATAAATCGTGTTTTAACTAGATCATATCTTAATATAACACCTTATGAGTTATGGACTAGCCGAAAACCTAAAGTTTCATACTTCAATGTTTTTGGGTGCAAAGTATTCATTTTGAATACAAAAGATAATCTACATAAATTCGAACCAAAATCTGATAAAGGAATATTTTTAGGCTACTCCACAACCTCTAAGGCTTATAGAGTTTTTAATAAAAACAGTTGTATTGTTGACGAAACAGTACATGTAAAATTTGATAAAACTGATACTTTTGTTTTCATACCATCCCAACCTACATCCTCAGATATATTTTCAAAAACTGATTATCAAACTTTGATAGAAAATCCTTCTGATAAGGAGATTGTTCAAGAAGTTACTTCTGAAACATTTACCATAGAATAATTTCTACCATATGTTGATGAACAGGTTTTAAAAAACCCAAATCATTTGTTTCTTAGGAATCATCATAGTGATAACATCATTGGTGATGTAAATCAACCTGTAAGGACAAGAAATTCCTTAAGAAATGAAATAGAACATCTTTCTTTCTTTCCCAATTTGAACCTAAAAGTCCAAGTGAGACCTTAGATGATGAAGATTGGATCAAAGAAATGCAAGATGAACTAAATGATTTTGAGAGGAATCAATTTTGGACTTTAGTTGAAAGACCTAAAAAAACAACTATAATTGGTGTAAAATGGGTTTTCATTAACAAATGTGATGAAAATGGAATCATTGTAAGAAATAAAGAAAGAATTGTTGCTAAGGGATATAATCAACAAGAGGGAATAGAATATGAAGAAACATATGCTCCAATATCTAGACTTGAATCTATTCTTATTCTTTTAGCCTTTGTAGCATACTTTAATTTCAAACTTTTTCAAATGGATGTAAAATGTGATTTTCTAAATGGTTTGGTTCAAGAAGAAGTTTTTGTTGAACAACCTCCCAGTTTTCATGACCCAAAACATCCTAATCATGTTTTTAAACTTACCAAAGCTCTATATGGTCTTAAACAAGCTCCTAGAGCATGTTTTGATAGAATTACATGATTTATTTTACAAAAAAATTATACAAAAGGTACACCAGATCCAAACCTTTTTATAAAAATGGAAAATAAAAATGTATTGATTGTTTAAATTTATGTTGATGAAATCATATTTGGATCAACTCCGTAATCTTTAACTAATTCATTTGCGAATTTAATGAAGTCTGAGTTTGAAATGATTATGATGGGTTAGTTAACATTCTTTTTAGGTTTCCAAATTTCTCAAAAACAAAAAGGAACATATATATCTCAACATAAGTACATTAAAGATTTACTCAAAAAGTATTGTTATGACAAAAATAAGAGTATCAGCACTCCAATTGGTACCTCAAATACACTTGATCTTGATGAAACTGGGAAACCAGTAGATCAAAAAAAATTAGAGGTATGATTGGAAGTTTTCTATACTTGACAGCTCGTCGACCAGACTTAATGTTTTCCGTATTCTTATGTGCGAGATACCAATATAATCCAAACGAGTCTCATTTAAAATCCATAAAGATAATATTTCTGTATTTAAAAGGCACTATGGATCTAGGTCTCTTTTATTCTACTGGAAATGATTTTGTTTTAAAAAGTTTTTTAGATGATGACTTTGGCGGTTTTAGAATGGATAGAAAAAGTACATCTGGAACATGTCATTTCTTAGGAGATTCTCTGGTTTCTTGGTCCTGCAAGAAACAACACTCAGTAGCACTTTCCACTACTGAAGATAAATATGTAGCAACTGGAAATTGTTGTGCTCAAGTGTTGTGGATGCAACACACACTCACTAACTATGGATTGAGTTTTTCCAAAACTCAAAATCTATGTGATAATACTAGTGCCATAGCTCTTAGTAAAAACCCAGCACATCACTCTCATGTAGAACACATAGATGTTAGAAATCACTTTCTTAGGGATCACACACAGAAAGGAGATATTGTTTTACAATTCATCGGAATGAAAGAACATCTTGCTGACATTTTTACAAAACCATTACCTTCCGATAGATTTGAGTTTATAAAACAGAATATAGGAATGATTAAATTAAATTAATCATTCATATCTACTTCATGTTTTACATTTCTCCTAACATTAAGAAACTCCTCATAGAAAGGGGGAGAACCATTCTTTTTGTGTTTTCTTTTTATCTTATGGTTTGTTTTTTTTGTTATTGTCCTATCTGTTTATCGTATCGATGGTTTTATCGTATTGACAGTTTTATCATATTATTTACCTATCTATTTATCATATTGATAGTTTTATTGTTATTCACCTATCTGTCCATCGTACTGTCAGTTCATGGTAATGATTTTCTTTTACATCGAATCGTCAGATCATGGTAATGAATTTATTTTCCATCGTATCGTCAGATCATGGTAATGAATTTCTTTTCCATCGTATCATCAGATCATGGTAATGAATTTCTTTTCCACAATATCGTCAGATCATGGTAATGAATTTCTTTTCCATTGGCATGTCCGATCATGGTAATGAATTGCTTTTCCATCGGCATGTCCATGGAAACAAGTTTTTTTCCATCAGCTTGTCCGTTCATGGTAATAAGATTGTTTTCCATCGGATTGTCTATTAACGGTAACAAGATTGTTTTTCATTAGCTCGCCAGTTAATGGTAACGACTTTCTTTCCATCAGTATGATGATTGATAGTATTCTTTTACTTCATACGCTTGTGTTTTTATTTTAATACTATCTAAAACAACAATTACCTTACGATCTCTGGCAGGGACATACTTTTAATTTTATTCCTTTTTTAATTATAACTGTTGATTTCCTCTATTATAATCTTAACCATAGATGATTAATGATAACCCCTATATCACCTATAAATACCCCTCCCCCTCCCCAAACCCACATCATTTTTTTCAGGATCTACGTTGAATCTCTGCCTCACTGTTTTTAAGTCATCGTACGATCTTTCATCGGTAGCATCTCTATGTCTTAGTCTTCTGCCAATACTCCCGCTGATATGTCTTCAAAGGTTTTCTCAGAAAAAGACCTTTTCAGGGAAAGGTTATTTTCCTTCGACTTCTATGATTCGTACGATTCTACAATCAAGAGGATTATTCGGTTTCAAGGATGGGAGCATTTGTGTGTTGAAGGACCTTTTTCTCAAGATCCAGTTCTCTTTGATGAAGTCAGTCAGTTTTATAAAACTGTATCTTTCGACAAAGACATGACTATCAATTTTTCGGTGTACAAGAGAAAGTTGTCTATGTCTGTGAAACAAGCGGCTCATTTTCTGAATGTCTCGATAGAAGGTGATTCCTTCTGTCAATCTCATAAACTACCAGAGGAGGTATGTATGTTTAATAAAGAAAGTGCCAAGAAGTATTTATTTGTTGTAAATTAAGAGAAGAGGAAAGTGGCTCATCTTTCTCCAAGTAACAGATTTGTTACCCTTTAGATGAAAGGTTTTATTATCCCAAGGAAAGGGGATAGAGAAACCCTGAAAGTTTTTGATATTTTCATGTTTGACTATCTTGTCAACATGAGAAAAGTAAATCTGATGGGATAAATTTTTGAAACAATCAAGAATGTAAAGTCTGGATCAATCAAATCTCATTTGATTTTGTATCCAGCTATCGTTATAAAGTTTATTCTCAAGATCATGAATTTTTGCAACATTCCTTTGAAAGGAAAGCTGAGAGATCTGAAGCCATCCTGGATTAGTAAGAGTATGATGAAAATGTTGAATGTTTGTTTAGTCCCGAATTCAAAACTTTTTTTTAAGGATGTAGAAGGTGAATCGGCTCAGAATCAATCAGAACCTATGCCAGTAAAAGACAATCAATCTGTTGGTGTTACTCAAATGTCTGATCTGCAAACCAGCACAAATCCAAATAAGAAACCAAAGTACAGTAAGGAGGTTGTAGCCAAATGTAGAAAGGATAAGGAACAGAGAAAGGAAGGTGATCCAATGTTTGGACTTGATCCAGCTGAAGCGTTTGCTAAAAGAATAAGGGTAGAAGAAACCCTTAAATCTGAAAAGAAAAAGAATACCATTTTGAAGTGAAAGGCTCATGTCTTTGATGGCTCTAAAGTTTTGAAAATGGTTGAGGATGCAGGTGCTCAACTAATAGATGAAGTGCATCAAGATCCCATCGTACAGAGTCTTCTTAAGAAATAAAAAGGAATTTTTTTTGGAAGAGATACAAGAAGTTGAAGAAGAAGAATATTTTCTTTTATAATTCCTTTAGAGTTCAAAGAAGAGTAGAGAGGAATCGGTAAAAAAGAAAAGTGAAGGTATTCAACAAACCCCTCATACCGGTCAAGCACATTTTCAAACATACGAAACACCGGATAGAATTTCTTATCAAATAAAGCAAGGTTCTCAATCCTCTCACACTGAAAAAGTTATTGTCATTAGTGACAAAATAGAAGATGAATTAAGGGAAAAAGAAAAAGAAAAAGGAAAACATCCAGTTGTAGACTCAAGCCGATCAAATGAACTAGCTTCGTACGATGAGGATACTGATTCAGAACACACAATCTCTCTCAAGAATAGTGATTACATTGTTCATATTTTAAGAATGGTCGAGAAGACTATCCCATACTTTCCCAGGAAAGAAGGGAAAATTGATTTCATTATTGACAATCAAAAGAAGATGTTTGGTTCTGTAAAATATTTGAGAAAGAAAGTTCTGTTAGTTGAGGCCGATTTGAAAGTTCTCTCAGAAAGTTCGGTTGCTCATAAGAAGGCTTGCAACAAGATGACCAAGTGTTCGTACAAAACAGAGAGCTCAGTCGATGACCATGAGATAGAAATTGACAATATAAAACGGTTGTCAAATGAGCTAGCAATTTCTTTCAATAAACATGACAAAGAAACAATTGAAAGACTGAATCAAGTAACTCATGGAGCCGATGTTTCTTCAGTAAAAGAGTTACAGGTTAGAATGAATGCCTTTCAGTTTGTGTTTTCGAAGGTTTCATCTCTAAAGGCTGAATTAGTTCTATTTAAGAAACAAAATTATGTGTTATCCAAAGATAACAATAATTTGCAAGATAGAATTGATACTCTTTAAGAAGTTATCAGAGTTCAGGAGGAAACAATCAGAAATCAGGATAAACTCTTTCCCAATCAACAAGACCTTCTCAGATCTCAGGGTGATGCTATTTCATAAGATAAAAAGGAAATCAAAAGAATGAAGGCAGTTCTTCATGAGTTGATTAAAAAGGAGAAGTAAAGGGAAAACAAGTGACTTGTAGTTGTTTTAACGTTTTGTTTTGCTGTTTTCATAATGAAATTTATGTCAATATATCCATTGTCTTGTATTTATTTCCTAACTCTTTTAGGAATTTCAAGTTTTCCCCTTTATTTTTGAAAATCACAAAGGGGGAGAATTTTTTACAAAGGGGGAGAATGTTTTACAAAGATAATGTTGTTTCAAGGAAATATAGGAATACAATCCTTAGGAAAGCACATACCTAAGGGGGAGTTAGTTGTATTCAAATTCATATTTAGAAGAGTTTCCAATAACTCAGGGGGAGATAAGTTTTTATTGTTCTCTTTACTTTGTGTTTTGTGCTTTCAAAAAAGGGGGAGATTGTTGAGTCACAAGTTTTCCTTTGAATTCTATATCTTGTTTTGGAAATCACAAATGTCTTTTATCGTATCTTACTGACTCTGTCAATCCTATCATACTAACTCTGCCAATCGTATCGTACTGCCTCTGCTAATTGTATCGTAATAACTCTTTCAATTGTATCATACTGACTCTGTCAATCATATCATACTGACTCTGTCAATCGTATCGTACTAACTCTATCAATCATACTAAATTTTTATCATATCAATACATTACATTTAGTAATACTTATAAGACACATACTTTCATTACTTGTTTTGGTAATTAGTCAAAAACACTTGTTTCATATTAATCATACTCTTGTTTGTCATCTTCATATATCTTTTTTTAACCAATACGACGTCGTTGAGTTAGTTACAAACTAATTAAAACGATGTTGTGCTTTCTGTTTAAATATGACCGTTATAATGCCATGTTTCCAGGTCCCTCCGATTTTTTCAGAGAAATATGACCGTTGGAGGCAATATGACCGTTGGAACCCGAGACCTATAAATAGGAGGTCATTTGAAGCCGAAAAGATAGAGACTTTGGAACAACCGTGACATTTTTCTTTTATGATATTCTTAAGATATACATTGTGACTTATCTCTTGATTTGTGTGTCCGATCATTGTATCGAGGGATTTAAAGTGATTGAAAGACAGAGGTTCCGATTACTTACAAAATCACGGGCTATCGGGGATAGGCAGATAGACGTTTAGATCATCGTATCGAGGGCTGTCGGGGATAGGCAGATAGACATTCCGATCATCGTATTGAGGGATGCCGGGGATAGGCAGACAGATGAACCGATCTTCGTATCGAGGGCTTACCAAGGTGGTGGTAAGACAGACCTCTTATCCTAGGTGAAAGGATAACCCTTCTCTTTAGGTCAAAAGAATAGTAATACTTTTATATTTATGATGTTGTTTGTATTAGAAAAGAATTTGTATTGTTTCCATTCTTCATTACACATTCAATTGTAATTGTTTTAATTACAATTATTCTATTACAATTTTTATTAATAGATTCTATACGCTTTATGGAAGAATCTATTACACTTGTATTACTCTGATTATTGTATTCATCTTGAATACAATTACTTTACTTTTCTAATAGTATTACATAACATCCTAACTTTATATTCAATACAATTGTGGTTGTCTGAATTTTATTAGTTTAATATATTTTAAACTAATCTCATAAGTGTTTAAACTCATAGTTTTTAATCATAAAATTCACCCCCATCTTGTATTGTTCCATCTAATATACGTTTACATCTACATATTCGATCCAATAGAGAGTATAACCAAGGGATTTGGATTTAATCTTGTTAGTACACAATGGTTATACACAATTCATATTGAGATATTTTTTAATGAGAAACCATCTGTGAGCTGAGAACTACTAGTGTTAATATAGATATTATTGGATTAGTATTTAGTATTTAATAAAAATTAGATATTTATCTCTATAGTTAATGGTGATATTTGAAATGTATTACAGTGTGGGGTTTTAGTCGATATGCGATTAATCTTAGACATGCATTTCCTGATAATATGATCATGTAAAGGGATAACCTACATGAGTTGGAAATAGGACCCTTTAAATTGTTCTTGAGGATTCGTATATGAGAAATCATAGCATTGAGAAAACCATTGGATTTTTGAGGATGTGACACTCATTATGGATGAAAATTTGGAAGATGTCGAGGATGACATTCCTGATGTGTTGTAAATGTTTAGTGATTGAAATTTTCATATTGGTGCTCAGTTATGAGTGTGACTTTCTTCTATAGTCAAATATGTGAAATGTTTAGGGGAATATTAATGTTAGCCTTAGGATTCAGATTTATTTGGGTGTGATCTATGTGGGAATTAGATCGGAGATCTGTCAATGATCATGTGAAAAGTCGGTTGAAAGATGTTTTTGTTTTAGGAACCATTAAAGAAATTACATAAATTGTCATGTTTAATAATTGGTCTGGGTATTTGAATGATCTCTAGTTGAATCTCAGAATTTAGGAATCATGATTGGTAATGAGAGAGTGCATTATCCGGTAGACATGATAATTTTCAAGGTGATACAAAGGAGGTTTAGATGATCGTTTTGTGTTATATTTGGTGTGATGAGTTAGAAATGCCACACCTCATGATGATATATAAAAAAAGTTAATTTTAGTAGTTTTTTCCTATAGTGGAGAGAAACTTGTCTTGGAATCAACTATTATGAGCCCAAAATTATGATAGAGAGTACTATAATCTTAGATATAAATCATTTGAATAAACTATCTTGTCTTAGGATAAATTGATACCATTAAGCACAATCACTATATTATTGATGGTAATGAGGATGTTTCCCAGTTTTTGATGAATAATGTGTACTGTTTTTTTTGTTGTGTAATTGAATCATTTTGGAGTTCCAAGATAGAATGAAGAGATTTTATCATGAATTGATAGCTGATTTAAATACCCTAACCCAAACAGACTATATATTGTGGTTACATTATTACATTGGCACTAGATATAAGTGTTCACATCAAAAATGACTAAATAGATTATTTGTCTTGGAAAATTGGACACAAACATGAATCTCACATTACATTTCAAAAAATAAAATTAAAAATTTACTTAAAGGAAGTATTTTTCATCCTTGAACTCATTCAAATATTTCTTCTTCAAATCATGGGTAAAAGAAACAAAATTAAATATGATCTTAAATAATTGATATGGGATATGTGTTGAAAAATATATCATAATTAAATAAGTAATTTTAAATATGGAAAGGTAAATACTCAAAAAATAGTCCATTAAATAAAAATCATTAGCATGTAGAATAATATGGCAAAAATAAATGACGATCATATAATAACACATAAATAATCACAAGAGCTTGAAACATATCCATTAATATAATTAATATTCAAATAATAACATGAAGATTAATAAATATTCTCATAATGATGGTATGTATAATGAAAACATCATAAAAATACAATCAAGGGCTCATGCCATAACATATTATATAAACGGTTAACGATTCATCCAAATACCGAATATAGTTTGTCTCGTGATACCTTTGGATGCATTGAGGGGCTACAGTGGGCCTTATCAGTGACATACTACATCCAAGGAATTAATCATATCAAAGGGGAGAATAATAATGAATTATATAGTCAATATAAACATTAATATCGAATAACTAACATTTGAAATGACAATTCTTCCCTAATCAAACTGATCATAAACCACCCATAGAAAGAATAAGGATGATATAGTTACAAAAAGTTACCATTGGATTATAATTTAAATAAAAGGAAATTGACAATAAATAAAAGAAATAACATAAAAATATTAATAGAAAAATATTTAGAAAACTAAATTTTAAATTTTAAACATTTTCAAGATATTAGTAAAATCATTTTCTTTGAAATGAATCATTTAAACTTGAAAATTAATTTTCCAATTATTAATCATTCATGATGGTGGGAAATTCTGTTCATGTCGAGTAGGTTACAAAAATATTACTTTCATTATTTTAGTAAAATCCAAAATAGTACCACATTCTGAAAATGAATAAATGGTTAGTTTTAAAAAATGGTTTAAAATGTTAAACTTCCTTAAAAATTTACTGAATAAATCAAGGAATACTAGTTAATTTTTTTATGGAATGTATGGACATTGAAAAAAAAAATCTTCAGCAATTTGAAAAACAAATATAGTTTTCCTTAAGTAAAATAATTTGTGTAAATTGAGTATGTAATTCGAGGAAAATTTAAGGAACTCTTTATATTTTTATAAATAACAATATGAGAATAAAAATATATTTGGATATAGAAAAAAATATCAAATAATTTCCCCAATGGAGATTTAAATATAAACCATCCTGAAATGATGATATTGTGAAATAAACACTTACCAATTTGGTTACTATTGAATCATAGCCCCCATAAATAAATAAAATTGACTATATCTTTAAATACCATTAATATAAATGGAATTAGGATGTATCATATCTAATTTCATGTATATACACCACATGAAAGAAGAAATTGGTTTATAAGACAAATGTTTCAAAAAACAATAGTCAGATGAGAAACTCTAATAAAGATCATATCAATAATGTAGGAATTATTCAATAATGTGACAGTGTGAGAGAAACATTAATTTAAAACAAATAAGTGGAAATAAAAAAAATTTAATTATAGGTTATTTTATACATAATCCTGGAATAATACTATCTATGAAATTAATGTATAGCTTAATGAATTGAAATTGAGTTAAGAAACCCCATACAACTTGGTAAATTTCAATTAAAATACACTTGGATAAAATAACATGAATTATAAACAAAAAATATTATTATGTATAATGTATATTTGATATAACATATAAAAGGGGCTGTATATAAACCATAATAAAGAAATTAGAGAATAATATTAAAATATGGCTCATTGAGAGTAAATTGATACGGAATCCCTTACCTCAAGTCTAACTCATCATTTACATTCTTTATCTTCTTAAATAATAATCTTATGTTAATTATTTAATTTATTAAAAAAAATTCATCTTTATTATTAATTTTTTTATTTATTTCCATGTTATATTTAATTACATAATCATTTAAGTTCTAATCATATATTTTGATGATATTCAGTTCTTATGTATAAAATAAGTTTGGTATGATGACTATGGTCAATGAGGTAATTATTACTTAATATAAAAAACTATTGATAGTGATATAATTTTCAATTCTAAACATAAATTACACTAATATATTATAATCCTATAGACGACAGGCCATACATACGTATGAGTAACATTTTCATTTTTCATAGGTCACGATGGAAAGAAGTTACGTATTATATTATAATTACCTAATTATTATTACGTAATTACTATCATATATATTTTTTAAATAAACTTATATATACCATCTATGTGTTTCATTCCTAAAAAATGAATCACATCACTTGTAGTGGTGGTAGTCCACACAAACACACGAATGATATTAATAATTTTCAATCAATGAAGGGATCAGAAACAATATGATATATAACTTTTATAAAATGATAAATATTGAATTATAATAATATATTTACTTCAAATAAAACATTAAAAACACTTTTAATGGGAGAAGATGGAAAATGAATAACATCAACTCGTGAGGTGGTAGTCTGCTTTACACACGATCAATGGTTTTGTTTCCCACTTGGTGGATGAATGAGAGAGATATAGGTTATGAAGCTAACATAATATAATCTTATTATATGGTAGATACTAATTTTTTTATTTCATAATGGCTGAATAATATTTTATGGATGTATAAAAATTAATAAAACAAAAGCACATGGTTAATAATTAATAATCTTCTTCAAACAATAATTCTTGATTTACACCTTCAGCCCTCTAAATTTGGAATTTTTTTTAAACAATGAAATATAGAATGCGGGGATAGATGAAAAAAGATTATTTTTTCATGTCTTCGCTAATATTTAAGGAATTTAGGTGGAAATAATAGAGAAGAGATGATTTCCATTTATATGTTTGAGGGTGACAAAATTTTGTTTTCTTTTCAATATAATATTAATTTTAATAAAAAAGGCTCCAAATTGATATAATTAAAATATAGGATGATAATATTTCCAAATACTATCATGAAATTAAATTTTGACGATTTCAAACTAGTATTGAACTCTAACCAATCTTTTTAACCCACATTAATCATTTTTGACAATTACCCAATATCAATGTTTTCTACCCCGTAAAGCTTATGAATATTATAGTAAAAGGAAAAAAAAACCAAAAAATGGACCGTGGTTTATGATTTAAATATTTACCCATTAATATTACTTAATATAATATTTTTATTAATTTTAAATCATTTAAAAAATATTATTCATTATAAAATATATTTAATTTTATTTTAAAAAATGTTCATTTAATTTGACTTTGAAAACTACAAGATAACAATGAAATTATAATAAAATATATTCAAAAAAAATTAAAATGATATATTTATCAAAAAAAATATTATTATCCAATAATTAATTTAATTTATATTATTATGAAAGTTTTTAAGTTCATTTTTTTATTTTCCTCTAAATTTAATAAATAAAATGTTAGTGTTTCATATGAGTCTAAGGTAATTATTTAATTAAAAAGAATTAGAAATAAATTATAATGATTGAAAATAATTTATATATAAATAAATTATTATAAAAAAACATAATTTTTTACCTATATCACAAAATATCATAGTTTCTAAAAACATAAAAGTGACATTTTTGTCTATATCTTTTATATAAATACTATAATATTGAAAATAGATGAAATAGTGGACTATGTGGACACATTTTCAAGGATTGGATGAATATGGAAGAACTACACTCATTGAAAATGATAAATTCAAGAATTAGTGTAAATTTGTTTTCCGTATAATATCACATTTGAAATTAATTTCTCGATTTACTCTTACCATGGTGATAAATCATTAATGTTGTTGTTTATTTATGATGACTTAAAACAAAAGGGTCATATATTAAAATTTTTTCACTATTATTATAAATATATAATTAATTTATAAAAATTATATTCATATAATTAGAAGAATTTAATTTAATATTTGACATAAAAAACATGATGAAAATATTTCTTTCAGAAAAATTCATTTTATGCGTAATTTTTTTCCCAAAAAGAAAATAAAGATTTCACTAAAAATCTACATTTTTTCACAATTCATCAGATATAAGACTTTTTAGAAAAATATAAAAAATTCACCATAACATAATTTTGATTTGATTATTTAAATAAATATATTAATTTTATTAAATAAAATTTACTATTTTGAATTAAATTAATAATAATAATTGCTAAAAAACAATAAAAACACTACCAAAAATATTTTTGAAGAATAAAATGACTTTACTAAAATTTGAGTGCTTATTTGCTATGAATTAATAATAAAACTATATTGGGTAGGGCCATTATATTTATTTCATAATGATGTTAGTACTATTCAAAATCCCCAGTTCGATGGCTAGGTTATAACAATCATACTGAAATTAAACTATTTTAATAGTATATCATGATTCATTTAAACTTAATGTTTTGTGTAGTGTAAGGTATCCCAAAATTAAATTTATTTCAAAATAAATATATTATTAAATTTATGGATGTTAAATTCGTCCCCATTAAATATGTTTCTCCCTTAGAATTTTATTCTTATACTAAAAGGTTCAATATCGGAAAATAGCATTATTGGAAACCCACATTGTATTGAGGGATAATAAAACAACCTCTTGAAAAGTGGGAAATGGAAATATGATGGTCATCTAGAATAACACATAACCTGGTTTTCAAATAGGATAACATTATTGGGAAGTTAAAATATGAAAATTTTAAAAAAATAAAGGTTCAAATTACGCTGGAGAGTGATAGAGAACATTGATAATAAAAAACTGAATGATCACGAGAAAGTTTATAGCCACAAAACATAAAAATGTAATGGGTGAAAATACCATCAATTCATTGAAGAAGTCCTAATAGTATAAAAATTATATTCCGATAATCTTTTCTTAGTGTTGTGTTATTTTTTCACTGTATAGACAAAAAAAGTATAAATCTATACGTACTAAAATATCATCTTCTTCACTACAATCTCATTTTCCACTACAATCACATGTTTTTCTATAAACGATGAGTATTTAGGATGAATTTGGTTATACCTGATGCACTGAAAATCAATTTTTCATGAATTCCGTATTCCAAAAAAGAATTAAAATACATTCCCCGTATTTATAATAAAACCAAATGGTTATCAATATATAATAAAATACCAAAAATGAATAAACCTTCATATAAATAAGGAAAACATTAATCTAAAAAATTAAACAGTGAAACCAAAGGGTTAACATGGATCATTCTATAAAGAAATTACAATATGTCCCAAATAACCCCAATATCCCCAATATTAATTATTTTTTTAACAGAAAAGTTTTCCTCATACCCTTCATCATACTCCTCCAAATAATTTATAACTATCTTCTCAAATAATTCTATATTTTAAACATAATGTTTTTATACATACCTAAACCCAATAAAATGTCTCCCCAAATATCATTACTCACATGTAAATCTTAAAAAAATTGACCTATAATATGATTCCCCGAATCAAAATTATCATTATCAATAAAATTCGTAAGTAAAAAATGTATATATGAACTTGGACATAACATAAGCCAATTGTAGGTATTGCACCCATATCTCTTAGGTTGGGGGGACTAAGCCCCATGACCTTGTAGGAAGATACAGGTAGTCTCCTTACATATGGGGTTTCCTTATTCTAAAAAAATATTAATATAATTTCTATAAAATTCCCAATAATATGATGTATTTACTAAAAATAAACTTAATCATCAAATACATTAATATCCACTAAAGTTTTATGTACGATTTATTTATTTTTCCCTCAAAAAATTACATAAACAAAATTTACTACTATTACCTTAAAAATAATGACCATGTTAACCCTATAATTTATCAATAAAATTAAACTTTTGTCCAAAAATATAAATTATTACCCATAAATATTCTTTTCACTAAAACACATGTAATAAATAAGGGTTACATATCTAACAAAGATATATTAACCCTCATTAAATGACTCCATGGTACTTAAATAAAATAAACCCTCACAATGGATATCTATTCCTTTAATCATATAATCAACCATAGATTATATAACCCCTGATTGTATATAAAAATTATAAAATATCCAAATCTAGATCATACACAAAGTGTCTTTGGGGAGTATCCTCATAGTATTTTATATTGTTAGGTTCTCTAATCTATGTTTTCATAAATCTAGTTCACATGGTTTCTACTAAAACTACTCTTATACCTACTATAAAGAACCCAAACCTAATAGACTAGAGCCTGTGTTTACTTTATTACAATCTCACTATATAAAATATATCACCACTCCAATGACTAAATAGTCTAGTAGTCTTGGAAAACTGTATTCATATATAAATTTAACATTACATTTGGAAACATAGAATAAAAAATATGATGAATGTAAATATTCATAATCCTTGACCATATTTAATGATGCATTCATCCTATCCTTGGGAAAAGAAACAAAATAAGGGTGATCTCAGATGCTCAATAAGGTTTATATACAAGAGATGCTATCATGATTAAAATAATAATAATAAATACAGAAATGTAAATTTCAAAAACATATTACATTTAATCAATAACTTATACATGAAGAATAATATAGTAGTAATAAATGAGAATAAAATAATTCCTTAAAAATAATCATAGAAGTTTAAAATTATTAATAGATATTATAAATTTTGAAATAATCACATAGAAATCAATAAATAATCTCATAATTATTGAATGCATATTTTTGAACATCCTAAACATATCATTAAGTCCTCATGACAAGAAATACTATGTATATGGGTAAGACCTCAACTTAATACTCTTCTTTGTTTTATCATGAGATCTTTCTATGCATCGAAAGGGCTATAGAATACCCCTCCCATAACTTAATAAGTCATCATATGAAAGGGGAGGATAATAATTCAATAGATAATAAATAAATGCATTCATATTGAGAAAAATAGAAAACAAAATATTAATATTTCTTTATGAAAATTGATCTTAAACTTTCTAGATAAAGAATAAATATTATATAAATAAACTCATTCCCAATTAATTATAAGTAATATAAATAGTTATTGTAATTGATGAATATATATATCATAACAAGATAATTAAAAACATTCTTGAGGAAAATCAATTTCCAAAACTAAAATGTATCCAAGATATTAGAAAATCAGTTTCCATGAAAATAATGATGGAAATTTTAATGTAATATAAAATTAATTGAGCGGTCTTGATAGTGGGGAGTTTTATTGATGACAAGTATGTTAAAAAATATATATTTATTTCACATTTACAATAAAAATTAAAAAAGTTCCTTATTCATAAAATGAAAAAAATATAGCTTGTAAACTATTCATTAAAATGTATAACATGGGTAAAAATGTCTTAAATAAATAATTCGATATTATATAAAAATTATATAAAACAATTTATGAAAAATTTTGATATTGAAGGAAAATATTCCTGACCAAGTAGATAAACAATGTCAGTCTTCCTTAATAACATTATTTTAGTATTTTAAGTACATAAATTGAGGGTAATTATAGGAGAAATTGTTATTTATTGAAATAAATAAAGAATAAGAAAATATATATTGATTAAGATATAAATACTACATAATTCCCCTAATGAAATCTTAAACATAAAAATCTTAAATAATGATAAGATTTTAAAATAACCGCTACCACATTAGTAACATTTGAATCATAAATTACATAAAGAAATAAGCATGAAATAAGCATGTGGTGAATATGAAATATTTTTAAACTAAAAAGGTGAGACAAGAAACCATTGCAAATATCATATCCATAAAGTCAAAATTATTCAATTAACAGAATATATGTGACAAGTTTAAATCCACAATAAGAAAGTAGGAATACAAAAAAGTACAATTAGAGGCCATTTTATACATAATCTTGTAATAACATTGTAAATGAAGTTAAAGTATAATCCAATGAATGAAAATTGAGTTAAGAGACCCCTTACCACTTTTTAACATTGAATTAAAACTCCCATGGATGAAATAATTTTAATTTGAACATAAAATAAAATAAATATTGAATTATTCAAGTTATAGCATAAAAAAAGGGGTAGAATATACCCAGTATAAAATAAATTTGTCCATAAAATTATTATATTTTTTAATGTTAGGAAATTGAGACAGTATCCCTTACCTCAGGCCCGAATCATCAAATATGTTCTTTATTTTCATGAATAATAAACTTATGTTAATTATTTATTTACATACGAAAATTTTAAAAGTTTATTATTTGTTTTATAGTATTTTTTACCATGTTATATTTAATTAAATAATTAATTAATTTCACATGGGACATTTTGATGATATTCAGTTCATATTTCCAAAATGACTTTGGTTGGTTGACTATGGTTAATGAGTTAATTATTAAATCATATCTATAATAATAATAATTAAATAACTATCATTTATATACATAAATTATACATCTGAAACCATTCGTGAATTATGGTTATGAAAAATGAACTATGTTAAAATCAAAGAGAAAATTAGTCGTACATAGGCATGAGTAACATTTTAATTTTTCAACTATCATGGTGAAAATAAGGTATGTTTTATATTATTTTTAGAAAAGTATTATCATATAAAAAATATAATAATATTTCTTTAAATAAACTTATATATAACATCCATGTGATTTTCTAATGAAAAATGAATCATATCTCTTTATGAAGGTGGTAGTCCACACATATACACAAAATACGTTATCAATTTTCAATGAATGGAAGAGGAGGAAAATATGTAACATATTAAATTTATAGAATAATAAATATTTAAATAATATCATATATTCACTTTAAATCCATCATTATAAAAATATGTGAGAGGTGATGATGGAAATTTAATTACATCTATTCATGATGTAGAAGTTTGTCGTGCACATAGTCGATGGTTTTATTTCCTAGTTAATAAAAGAAGGAGATAGATATAGGATATATCATTACCATAATAAAATATTATTATTTTTTAGATAAATATTTTGTCATATTATTATTTTTGAATAATATTTCAATGAGGTGGAAAAATAAATAAAATGAAAATTCATGGCCAATAATTATATATATTCTTCAAACAATTATCCTTGTTTTACATGTTAAGTCCTATAAGGTTAGTATTATACCAAAAATGATTCCTCTAAAATGAGTTAAGAGATTTTTGTGGATTATTTTTTCATGTATTGGATTATAATAAAGGTTTTTATGTTTAAAGAAAACATAAGAGGATGTTCTCTTTTATAAGTGAGGTGAGGAGAACATTTTTGAATTTATTAAAATAGTAAATTACTTTTCATGGAAAAAATGTTAAAAAATAATACAATTAAATGATAGGTTTTTGGTAGATTGAATTGATGTCATATAATTAAATTTTTACAATTTTATATTGTTATTTTACAATTATCTATTTGTTTTAACCCATGTTAATCTTTTTTTGACAATTATCGAAATATATTAGTTTTTATCACATTAAGGGATATGTATATTTCCAAAAAATAAAAAACAAACCATAAATGGATTGTGGTTGATGTTTTCAATCATATATAACTAATTTTATTGAATATAATATTTTTATTAATAATAAATAATTTTAAAAGAATTATTATAAAATATCATTAATGTCATTTTGAACACAATTCATTTAATTTTACATCGAAAAGACATGGCAGCAATGGAAGTTGAATATAACTTATTGAAAAATCATAGGCATGTTATATTTAACTAAATTAATCTTACTATACAATTAATCACTATATTTTTTTGGATTTATTTTTTTATAAGATTTATTTTATTTTTATATTAATTGATTAAATACTTTATTAGCATTTCATAATCATTTAAGGTAATTATTTTCAAACTTTATGGTATCTATAAATTTACATGATAAAAAAAATAAATTTTGAATTTAATATTTATAGGTAAACATAATATGTTGTTATCCATATCACAAAGTATTATTTTTATTAAAAAAGTGACTTTTTTGTCATTATTTTTACTTAAATATTATAAATGTCAAAATCAAAAAAATATGGCACCAAGTGGCTATTTATTTGAGACTTTGATTTGCATGTACAAGAAATACTTGAAATATGGGATTAATTGAAGTGTCGTGGAGAATGTTTAGTCCTTATCAAATTATATTTTACATTAATTACATGATTTACCATTATTGTGTTGGTAATTATTTATTATAGTTACTATTCATAATGAATATTAATAAAATGAGACTATTTTAAAAATTCTAGAACCATAATTAAAAATTGGTAACTAAAATGTAATGATTTAATTAAAATATTTTGTAGAATTTTATTTAAAATTAAACCCCTGAAATGTGATGAAAACCTATTTTTTAGAAAAATGACTTTTTATGAATAAAAATATGTTTATGCCAAATTTAAGTGTAAATTAATTCCAAAGATTATAATTGGATTATATATAATCATAATGAGTTAAAGGTATTTTAAAAATTATGTATAATCTAATATTATTTTTAAAACATTATAAAAATAAAATATAAATTTCAATAAAAATATATATTTTTTCAATATTTATTGAAAATTTAATAGATTAGAAAAATATGAAATATTTTTCATAAGATATTTTTGGTATTATGATTTATAAAATGTTATTATTTTTTATTAAATATAGTGTCAATGTCATGAAGAAGAAAGTGAAGCATGGTAATGTGGCTTTGAAGATCGATATTTCTAAAGCCTTTGACACCATCACAAGGAGTTCCATCATTAAAATTCTAAAAATGCATGGGTTCTCACCAGGTTTGATTGACCTGATTAGGTCTATTATGAGGAGTGTCAAACTCTCTATTCTGGTAAATAGATCTCCTAAGGGTTATTTCAATGCTCAAGACGTGTCATGTAGGGGGACCCTCTCTCTTGAATTTTATTTTCTATAGCTGAAGACTATCTCAGTTGGTGAATTAGTGACCATACAAATATTGGTTTATATCAGAGGATGAGTGTTGGGAGGAATTATTTTAGTCCCTCCCATTTGGTATATGGAGATGATATTTTTCTCTTTGGAAAGGCTAATAGAGGTACACCTTCTGGTATTAAGAGTTTTTTCTCACATTATAAAGAGGTTATTGGTCAGGTCATCAGTTGGAGAATGTTCCCAATCATGTTTAGGGAAGGTGTTATTGTTTCCAAGAATAATAAAATTTTGTGTAAGCTCAGTGTCAAGAAGGTTTATTTACCATTTACCTACTTTGGAGTTCCTATGTTTTGGGGTAGGGTGAAGAGGTTTTATCTTGAGGATATTGCTATGAAAATTACTATTAAGTTAGAAAATTGGAAGGGAAAAACTATATCTCAAGAAGAAAAATTTTTCTTTTCAACTCTGTAATCCCATCAATGTTTGTCAATTAATTTTCTCTATATAGATAGCCTAGAACCCTTTTGAGAGAGCTGATCTACAAAAGTAGGAATTACATTTGAACTGGTTCTATAGATGACAATAAATTAATCATAGTTTCTCAGAAAGAGTGTGTTAGACCTATTGATATTTAAGGAATGGGTGTTAAAGATATTAGAATCTTTAATGACTCAGTGATAAAAAAATTCACTTAGAAGCAACTTTCTTTTTCTGATATGTCCCGTGATTTTCTTAATACAAGATTCATTAAGAAGCTGTATAATGGTCGGTTTGGATACAAAGCCTCTTGTATGTGGCATGAATTTAAGTAGTCATAATCTGATCTTATGGTATTTTCAAGGTGGGTTTTCTAGAAGCACTCTCCCCCTGAAATACAAGATAACCCACTAGTTTTCTTGACCGATCTTCACTAATATTATTTTTCCAGGCTCTCTAAGGGATAAAAAAATTACTGATCTTAATGTTGACCAATCCTTATAGGGGATTATTCCTACCCAAATACGGATGGAAATATCCAAGTACATGTTTTTTGATATGGAAACTATTTTTTGGGTGAATATCCTAAATAGTGAGTTCACCACAATCAAATTCTATAGACTTCTTTTTGGTCATTCAGATCCTCCACCATCATGTATTTCTAGAATTTGAAAACCATTTGTTCCTCCCATGGATTATTTGTTACCCTAGAGGATTTGGAGGCAAAGAAACCCCCTACAGTAACTTATTTAATGCACTGTAAGGAGTCTTTACTCGGTTTGTCAATTCTTCTTGAGAGAAGAGGAATCGATGTCTCATATATTAATTAAATGTTGCTTTGACAGAAGTGTTTCTTCCCATATGCAGGATATTTTTAATTATTATTTGGAGCTCCATTCCATAAAATCTATGCTAAAGTCTATTTGCAGGTACTTCAGAAGTGAGAAGGTTCACTAATTTCTCATTTCTGCAATAGTTTATGTTATTTCATATCTATGGATGGTAATAAATGATCTAATGTTCAGCAGCAATACACCTTCATTGCATACTATTGTTCTGGGTGTCCAGCGCACCCTTCGACTGACTTCTCATGTTCAAACTAGGGCCATGAATAATGATGTCTCTGACCTTGTGATTTTGAGGTCTATTATTGTGAATGGAAGGTCGGAGAATCATCTAATGGGGAAATATATTCGTTGGAGTCCACTTATCGCATAGTTGTTAAAGGTCAACAATGATGGAGCTTCCTCTGGTGCACCAGGACCTACGGGCTATTGAGGTTTCTTTTGCACTTATCGGGGTCTGGTCAAGGTATTCTTCTTTCACTACATTTGAAAAGTGACTGCCATTGAAGCTGAACTATGGGAAATGATTAAAGATATTAGTTATGATTTCCACTATGGATGTAAAGATTTATGGTTGGAATCAGATTCTTCCTTTTCTATCCAGATTTGGAAAAATCGATCAAGGAATGTACCATGGTGGATTCTTTCAGTGTGGGATAATTGCCTTTAGATTGCAGACCAGAGCTCTCTTGATGTTAAGCGTGTTCATTGTGAATCCAGTCAAGTGGTAGATTCTCTCTCAAGTAGGTCAATTGTGTAGGTTACCTCTAGTTGTTCATATATAACTCCAATTTTTTGAAGTCATATTTTTCATACTGATTACTATGGTAAGGTTCTTACCCTCTAGTGTAAGGGTATTTTGTAATGTTCTATTATGAATTTTTCTTTTAGTTTAATTTAATAGGATCAGGTTTGTCTGACACGTGATATTTTTCAGTATAGTGTCTATGTGTTCTAAAAAATAATTAAAATAATATATCACAAAAAACAAAAAAAAATGATGAAATTGTATTTTGAAGAATATAATGACATTTCAAAAAACTGAGTTCTTATTTCCAATGACTTATCTAATAAATTTATAATGAGTAGGTACTATATATGTATTTAATAATGTGTTTAATCCTATCCATAGACTTTAATTCAATAGTTTGTTTATAATGGTTATATTTAAATAATACAATTTTAATAGTATATTGTGGTTCATTTAAAATTGGTGTTGCGTGTAACAAATGAAATCAAGAAATTAATATTATTTGAAAAGAAATATTTTGTAAAATATTAAGGGGTTACATTATATTCCCCATAAATAATTTATTAAATGATAATTTTACATTTTTCATCAACAATATAATATTTGAAAATGCATTTATTGGAAGCCCATATTATATAGATGGATAATAAAATATCCTCTCAAAAGTTGGGGAAGGTAAATATAAAGGCCTTCTACAATAACACATAACTAGGATTTCCATTATGAGGACATTATTACTATGTGAAAATATATAAACGGAGAGAAAAAATTTATATATAATAATAGAGAATGATAGAGAACATTGATCACAATAAATTGAATGATTTTGAGAAAGATAATAAATAAATAACCATAATGTCGTGATAATTGAAAATACCCTCAATTGATCATATAATACCCTAATAAGATAAATTTTTATAAATATATTTTTCCTTATGATGAGGAATTCCTTTAACATATTTACCAATAACATACAGAATTATACTTACTCAGGGGGTAGAATGTCATCTTTTATTCAATTTTCAGTACAATCTCAAATTTATATATAAACAATTAATAGTCAACATTATTTTTATTTTCATTAAGCACTAAAAATAAAAATATAATATATTACATAATAAAATAAAACAAAAGAAATTTTTCCAATATTAACTAAAACCAAATGGTTATCACAATATAAGAAAATACCCATAATAAAAAAATCAGATGAAGAAATAATAAATTAATCTAAAACATTTAACACTAAAACCAAAGGTTCAACATTGATAATTCTATAAATAAGTAACCATATGTCCCAAAAAACCCCAATAACATTAAATTTAAATAATTTTATATCTTCAATGGTTTTTCATTCTCTTCAGCTTTCATCTCAAAAAAACATAATAATATTCATCCCGAATAATCCTTAATTTTAAGACTAATTATTATATATGTTTCTCAACTAAATAAAAAATCACCCAAAATATTATTAATCTAATAAATATCATTAAAATTAAAAAATATTTTATCCTATAATATGATTCTCAAAATCAATATAATATTTATCAGTCAAAAATTTTATGAAAAAAAATTCTTTCTATCTAGGACATTGCATCGCTAGTGGTTTGAGTTTCACCTTTTTCACTCTTTAGTTATGGGATACCACTGTGTGGCCTTTCTAGATGCGATGGGATATTTTTCAACCTATGGTTAACCTTTTTATAAAAATATATTATTATAATTCCAATATCATTCCCATTAATATTATTTATTATTCAAAATAACATTAATCAACAAATAACTTTTTAATCACAATGGTTTTTTATATATCATATTTATTTTATTTCATCAAAAAATAAAATAAACAAAACTGCCTATTATTAACATAAAATAAATTATGTTATTAACATTTATTCTTATCAATAAAATAAAAATTTTGTCCAAAAAATATATAATCATTATTCATGTAATATAATTCTCAGAAAAACAAGTTATATATAAGTGATACCTATACAAAAAACATTAATTAAAAATCAATAAAAGACTCCAAAGTACTTCCATCACACAAAACATCATAATGAATATATGTACCTTTAAACATATAATCAACCTTAGTGTTATTAACCCATGATAATACATAAAAATAAACTATCCTCATCAGAATCATAAACATAGTGTCTTTTGGGGATTTTGTCATTTTTATACATAGAGTTATGTTCAATAATCTGTAATTTTCCTAAATATAATTCCAATGGTATCTACTAAACCTTATATTATACCAAATTTAACGGCCCTAACCCTAATATCCAATAGTAGATGGTCACTTTTTTACACTAGCACTTGATATAAGAGATTATATCCAAAATGGCATAATAGTTTAATATTCTTGATAAACTTGATACATACTTAAATCACACATTACATTTGAAAATATAAAATAAAAACTATAGGAAATGTAAATATTCTATATCCTTGAACTCATTCAATGATTCCATCATCATATAATAAGGAAAATATAAAAAATAAAGGTAATTTTTATTCTCTGTAATGGCCACATACATAGAAAGATATCATGATTACAAAAGTCATAATCATTAGGAGAATTTAAATACTAAAAACATAGTCCATTTAATAAATAACTTTGGAATGAATAATAATAGGGAAGAAATATATAATGATTAAATAATTATATATAAATAATCAAATAAGTTTTAAATTTATCCTAGGATGTCTTAAATATTTAAATAATCATATAAACATCAATAACTAATCTCATAATTATGGAATGCATAATGTCGAACATCATAACGATACTGTTGAAGCCTTGTTCCTAGAATATATTACATAAACGAGTATGGTCTTTGGAAAATTCTCATAATAGTTTGTCCCATGAGACCTTGATATGTTTCAGGGGTCTATAGAAGGCCCTACCCATCACTTAATAAGTCCAATTTATTCATCATATAAAAAGGTATAATAAAAATTATATACATAATCAACATAGACATTATAATAAAAAATTATGCATATAAAATTTTAATATTTTCCCAGTAAAACTGTTCATAAACAATCTAAAGAATGAATAAGGATTCTATTATTACAACATATTCCAAAAATATTATATGTATCATAAAGTGTTATTTTCATTGATTAATATAAATACTATAAAACATCATTAAAAACACTCTTGAAGAAATTCACATTGAAAAAATAAAATTTCCTAGATATTATGAAAACATTACATTTGAATGGAATCCTAGATACATGAATTGAAATCTTTAATGTATTGTTGTTTCATGACCTTGATAAATTATATTGATGCACATTACCTTAAAAGAAATATTTCATTCACATTTTATATAAAAATTCAAAAACTACCTTGTTCATAAAATCAAAAAATATTTCTTTTAATTTTCTTTAAAAGTAAAAAATTGTTAAAAATATATTTAATAAATCATTAGATAATATTAAAATCATTATTTAAAATATTTAAATGAAAATATGTAAATGGAATAAAATTTTCCATGAATGAGAGTAAAAATAATGTCATTTTTCCTTGAAACTTTTATTCCTGTATTTTAGTACTTATATAGAGGAAAATTAAAGGAAAAATTATGGTTTTTAGAAATAACCATGTGGAAATAAAATATATTATTTTTAACATATAATGATAAAATAATTCCCCAATTGAAGATTTAAATATTAACAAACTCAAATAATGATAAGATTGTCAAATAAACCCTTTCCACTTTTGAAACTTTTTAATCATAACTGCCAAAAATAAATAACTCCAAATGAATCTATAAATATCATTAATATAATGGGAATCATGATATATCATATCAAAGTGGCAGTATATAAACCACATGATATAATCTTGTGGTGAATAAGACCTATGTCTCACAAAAACAAAAGGTGAGATGCAAAACACATATAAAGGTCTTATCAACGAAGTTTGAATTAATCATTGAAGTGAATATATATGAAAATTTTAAATAAAAAAATAGAAATAGAAAAATAATATAGATATATTACATTTCAAAAAAATAATGGAATAATATAGTCTATGATGTAAAAGTATAACCTATTGAATGGAAATTGAGTTAAGAAACCCCTTACGACTTGGTAACTTTCAAGTAAAATATACTTGGATGAAAAAAAATTAATTTCAACTAAAAAATGATGAATTATGATGGATTTATGATATAATATATAAAACGTATAGTATATACAACATATAAAATAAATTCATTTATAACATTGAAATATTTTTCAATGAAAGGAAATTGATACGAAATCCCTTACCATAGGTCCGACATATCATGTACATTCATTGTATTACTAAAAAACTAAACATATAATAATTATTAAACTAATTAAGAACCATTTTATATTTTATTAGTCATTTTATTTTATTTTTTACCATGTTATATTTAATTACATAATCAATTAATTTCAAATCATATATTTTGATAATTTTCAGTTTATAGGTCCTTGAGTTTCGTTGGTTGACAATAGTCAATGAGGTAATTATTACATAATATATGGAATAATTATAATGAAATAATTATCATTTATGCAAAATAATTATACTTTTAAAACCACCCATTAATGATGGATATTAAAAATGAACCATATTACAATCATGGAGATGATAGGTCATACCACACAAGAGTAACATAATCATTTTTCAATGGTCCTAATAGAAAAAAGATAAGTTCCATATTATCATTTAATAGTTATTATTATATCATAAAAATAATATTATTTCTTTAAATACTTTTATATATATTAACCATGTGCATTGGGGTTGAAAATTTTTTCACATCAATTTATGGAGGTGGTAGTCCACACATACACATGAATGGCGTTATAATTTTTCAATGAATTGAAGGGTATGAAAATATATAATATAATTTCCTTCAATAATGATAAAAATTTAATTAATAACATGTATTTACTTTACATATATCATTATAAATATGTGATAGGATGTGATAGAAAAAAAATTACATCGGTTTGTGAGGTGGTAGTCTGATGTACACATGATTGATGGTTATGTTTCCTACATGATGGAAGAAGGAGATGGATTTTATTTATTTAATTATAATAAAAAACCATACTATATGGGATAAAATTATTTTATTTATATATTCATGATTTAATAATATTTTATGGATGTGTAAGAAGAAAGAAAATGAAAATGAATTGTTATTAATTATACCTCATCTTAAAAAAACCACCCTTTCATTACAGTAAAATCCATCATATTTTTAAATTATACCTAAAAATGTCTTTTATAATGATTTTAGGTATTTTAAGAGATGATTCAGGTAGTCCTTGTTTAAAAATAAAATCTTTTCAATTGTGAATAAAAGTGTAGAGGAGGAACTCTTCTATAAGTAAGTGGAGGGTCACTTCACTATTAAAATTTCATAAAATATTCAATTAATTTTCATGCAATAAATTCTAAAAACTAATATAATTCAAATAAAGGATTAGTATGGGTTTAAATAATATCATAAAATAAAATTTATACATGTTTATATTAGTTTATTACCATTTTCTATTTTTTTAACATGCATTATCCCTTTTTGATAATTACCAAAATATTAATGTTTTCTAACATTTAAGTGTCATGAATATTAAAATAAAGGAAAAAATTTCCATAAATGGACCATTTTCTATATGTTAAATCATATAACATAATTTTTTCATGAATATAATATTTTGGTTCATTTTAAATTAATTAAAAAATATTATTCATATAAAAAATCATAAATTTGAGGTTTCAAACTATTCATTTAATCTGATTATGAAGAAAACATGATAATAATGGAATTATAATATAATAATTTAGAAAATAATTAAAATTTTATATATCTCTGAAAAAATAATGGAACATAATAATTCATTTAATTTATTTATCTTTTAATATATTAGAGATCATTTATTTTATTTTTGTATTAATTGAGTAAATACCATGTCAATATTGCACAAACATTTAATGTAATAATTTAATTACAATAAATTATAAATAAATTAACATTAATAAAAATTAATCTATCTTTAAAATTAATATTTACAATAGATCTTATGAATTTTTTATCCCTATAAAAAATATCACTATTATTGATGAAATAAAGTGTCATTTATGTCTTTATATTTTACCAAAATATTATAAATGTTAAAATCAAACAAATATGACTCCAAGTGGCCATATATTTGAGACTTGGATGTACATTCCTAGAATAATCTCAGAAAATTTGATAAAATAATGTGTTATGGTAAATTTTTATCCCTTATAATATTACATTTTTTTCTTTAATTATCTGATTTATCTTTACCGTGGTGATAATTATTTACTTTGGTAAATATTAATAATAATAAAATAAAAGGGTCCAATTTTTAAAATTAGGGAATCCTAATTCCCAACATTTAATTCATTTTTCATTATTCAATTCATATAATAGTAATACTTTAATTTAAAATTGAACCCGCTAAACGTTACAAGAAGTGGGTTTTCAGATTTTTTTTTTCATGTATAAAACATTATGAACAAATTATATTTTAAAGTTTAATAAGAATACAATAATTAGATTATGTTTAATACAAATGAAATAATTATTATATTTATTTTAATAAAAAATAAAATATTACTATCCAAAAACATTAAAAAATATAGTTTTTAATAAAAATCTATATTTTTTCACTATTCATTGAAAAATAATGCTTTTTAAGAAAATAAAAAAAAATAACCATAAGATAATTATAATATGATGATTAAAAAACGATATTTTTTTATTAAATAACTTTTCTAATATTTCCTAAAATTCACTTTAATATTGACTCACAAAATGAAATTCAATTTTTTTTAATAAAACATATTTTTCGAAGAATAAAAATACGTCATTAAAAATTGAGTTCGTATTTCCTAAGAATTAATAAGTAAATTTTTATTTACTAGGTAATTTATATATATTTCATAATTTTTTTAATTATATTTATAAATTCCAATTAAACTTCTAGGTTATAAATATCATTTTTAAAATATACTATTTTAAAATTGTATTATGGTTTATTTAAAATCAAGGACGCATGTAATATAGAATATCAAAAAAAGTAATTAATTTTAAAATTCATATATTCTAAAATAATGGAGTGTTGCAACTATGGTGGGTTGGTATTAGTGGTTGATGGACCCATGAGTTTTCTTGAAGATTATATGTTTTATGGTGGGAACTTTGCAATGACTCACGACATTATGGGCTTTGAAATTCCGGTGGAATTTGAATATTGGATTTAGAGTGGGGATTATTTAAAGAACTCATATTTATATTTGAATTGTGAGAGTTATCAAATCCAAAATAGTTTTTTATCTGTGAATCATGTCATAGGGGTTGTTTTGGATGCTGAGGAGAATGATGGAGAAAGGTCTGGGTAGATCCATATTAGAAGTTTTATTAGGTGACAATAGGTCACACTATGACCAATTTTTCTCCACATTATGGGCCTTTATTTATACCTAGATATTTTAACATAGTTTCTTATCATGTCACAATCATGGGAATCATGTCATGATGGTCTTTGTGAATTTTATTATATGAAGGGACTCATATATATTTGTTGCACGATGAAAGGAGGTGTCACACAATGATAATGACTCTTAAGAAGATTATATGAATTGTTTCATAGGTATGGGAAATTGGTAACACCTTAAATTGTTTTTCATTTCATGAAGTCTTACTATAATGTTTGTATCATGGGGGACTCATGATTCCGAGTGTGAGGGGATGCACTATGAACTGTGATTCATACATTGTGGAAGAAAAGCTGTGACTAAGTCACATTATTGGATAATAGGACACACATTGAAAAGGGTTGACAAAGGGTCCAGGCACTCTATATAGGGAACCAATTTCATAGTGAGGCACTGAGGTATCACATGGAATAGAGGTTAATTTGGGGGATCATACTGTTAAACCATATCCACACCATGATGAAAGTGATGAGAATTTTTATTAAAAAATTTAAATATATCATTTTTCAATTTTGAAAATAGATTAAACCTTAAGAATTATAGTCACATATGAACACATATGAGAGGGTCATTCTCCCACTCCACCTTTATTCCTCCCTTCACCTCCTTAATGTGAGTTATTTTGTGGTATTTTTATAGGTGATTCAATATGTGTTCATCTTTTTTACTTATTTTTTTTCATGGAACACACTGATTTTGTGTGATTTGAGTACGGATTGGTGAAAATTTCAATAGGATCATGGTGTAAATCATTTGTGATGATGGTAATATTTCTCAGTATATCTAGAGGATTTCCCATGAAAGGGCTTGCAAAAAATCATCCTCTTTCTTTATAGTAGATAATACTATGAATTTTTATGGATTTTTTTATCAATCCTAAAGAAATTGAACAATTAATCTAGTGAGTATATTTGGGATTTGTGTGGCTTTGGGTTGGGTGTGTTTTGAAAGTGGACCACACCCCATTTATTTTTTTCCCTTATAATATAGCTCAATGAGTTTTATTTGATACAATTCACTAAATAAAATTGTATAAATAATTATAACTGTTAATTGATTTATTAAATTCATTTTATGGTTTGATATATGATCTCAGGAGTTGAGGAAATTTAGGAAGAGACCTTGATGATCTTCAGTGTTAGTAGTTGGAATTTTATTAAAGGAAATAAAAAACATGTGGATGGTGGTCCTACAATATGTCCCTATGCTTATGAATTTTATACGAAATGTGTCACGATATCTATCCCCTATGATAAATATAACATTTTAATTAAATAATTTGTTTTATAAAAGTATAATTCTTGTAGATGGATGAAGTTCCAGGGCCCAAATAGACCATTTTTCACAGGCATAATTCCTTTACCTCCCATAGATAAGGTCTAGATTATAAATACACTCTTTGTGAATGATGTAATTTTAGGTGAATGAGTTGTATGATATGAATAGGCGTGGAGGGACAAATTTAGGATAGAATTGAGCCTCCTAGGTTTGTAATGGGTTCATTAGTGATGTAGTGGGGATGGGATCACTTGGTGATTTTTTACATGAAGTGAAATAGGTTATGATAAGTTTAATATTTTCAAGAGGTACGACTCTAGGATTAGATGATATGTATACAACATATATTGGGTTATTAATCTAATTGGGTTGGTGCGAGTGGATTTTTCCCTACGACGGTGAATGAGGTGATTATACATATCATATATGAAAGGAAACACCCTCTTGATGGTGGGTTAGAATCCTAGAGAGTTCCATGAGTGGGAGTATCCCTCTAGAGCTAGGGATAGTGCAACAAAAGTTATTTACTCATGGGGATTGGATTGAATCCAATCATAGAGAGATACAAGATGAGACGAAGGATTTGAAATGGGTGTTTTATAGATGACCTAGAATGGGAGTGTAGAAGGGAACATCGTGAGATATATTGGGATGGTTCCCAAAAAGTGGTGATGATTTTTGATGAGTTTGTTTACCAAATTCTTAAGTGTTGAGTTATAAAGTAATAAAATATTAGAGAATAGAAAAGGGTGAATGATATGACTAGGTTCTAGTAATTAGAAACCACATTCTTATGTAGGACACTAGTGTATTTTATTAATGGGTGTGAAGAGGATTTCAATGGATTTGAAGAGATCTTAAATTTGAATGTTTTGTGGAGGGAGGATGACCCATATTTGGGATGTTACATATTTCTTAGTGGGACATGAGAATAATTTTTATTTTATAGATTATGCTACCTATTTCTTGTAATGGTATGGGAATCCTGCTAAATTTATATATGATGATACCTACTTCAAGGTAGGGTGTGGGTAGACCTATAAGATTAAAAATTATGTTAAATGTTTCCTATAAGTATTTGGGAATTCCTTTTAGATTTCAGATGATGATACTTGGTTTCTCAATAGGGTTCAATTACACCATTGAGTTTCGGAATGATATGTATTTTTTCTTTGTAGGGAGATTCTTCAACTAAATTTATAGATTATTTGTATGTGTTTTTAAATATAAAGAGTTTTATAATGGGTTTTGAGTGATCAATTACTTATTTCATGATGGGATAAAATATTTACCCTAGGATACAGATAATGTTAATTATGTTTTTTGGTAAGAATCATGCATTCCCCTAGGTTCTGGCTGATAGTATTATGATTAGAGGAATCAAACACTAGAAAATGTTCATATGGGAAATCCTCAGTGAGACTGTAAAACCATTTGATAAATGGATATAATTGTTTTCTAATTTCATGTTAATTTATTTGTTTTGGGATCAAACCACTTATGAATACACTCTGTTTTCTAGTTTTGTTAAGAATTACCTTATTGGTTCTATATTGAGTTCTAATCACACATTTCTTAGGTGTTTAGGCCATTGGGGGTACCCGAGTTGATTTCAATGTTCATATGATCACATATTTTAGAGCCTTATTGTTGAATGATTGAGATAGAGAATATCAGAATGTATTGTATATTAGAAATAGTTACTGGTTGGGGAAAAAAGTATATCCTTATATATAATTTATTCTTTTTTATTTTACATACATTGTTTTCCATGTGGGTGACCAGTTGGAATGTATGAATATATTATTACATAATTCTTTTATATATAATTGATGTTCATTTATTATGGAAGAATAATGGTTATTTTACAAGTTTTTTCTACTCTAATATAAGGGTGTAGTTTCTTCATCTTAACACTTTATACCATTTATACTATTTGGTAGCATATTTTATTTGAGGAGGTGAACCTACGGTATTATAATGCACCATTCTGGAAATTGTGCAAGTGGCCATGGGTTGAGGCATTTTGAAGTGCTGTTATAGTATATTTTTTTATTGGAAAAACTATTTAGTGACATAGTAAATATAAAATATGGATCTATAAGATCTTTTTATATACCTCATACTTATGTGTCATAAATACCTTTCCAAGTATGAAGACATAGATATTAGGGATATGGGTTTTTTATTATTGGTTTCCACTTATATGACTGATATACTTACTCAAATATGATGTTTACCACAAAGAATTATATTTATGATTTCTGATTTTGGCCTATTTGTAAAAGGCTTTTATAAATTAATTAATTTTGGCACATATTATTGATATGTTATTCTCATGCTTATTTGTGATTGAAATAAATGAATATATAGGTTGTATGTATTTAATTCATTAATAATAAATTATGTAGTGTGTTACTCTATAATGTAATGGTGGAATTCTACAATGTTGAACCAAAATATAGTTTCTCTAATGATTGGTCATATATTTCTTATAGATATGTCTCCCAAGACAACAACTCTACAGTTCTTCCTTCAAGGAAATTTAATGTAACCCTATGTAGGATGTTTTAGGAATTGGATTCCTTATGGATGAACCCCTTTTGGGTAATTTAAAATGATTTTGGTTATTAAAATTTTCAGTAAACATCCTATGTGGTGTTTTCCAATATAGATTCTTAGTTACAGTTTATTTAGAAGAACCATATAACTTTGGTATACTCGATAATAATCCAAAAGTAAGGATTTTATTATATATATATATATATATCATTTTTCTCAAGGGAAAAGTATGTTGTTTAGTTTTACAGTTATGATTAGTCACCTTAGGTTTGATGATGACTTTGAGTGTGATTCTAGATATATGTATACGAGAACACTAGAGTTGGTGTTGTGGAACATAAGTTCTCTTGTGATATTTGGGATGGGAGAAGAAATTTTTCCTTTTGAGTTGTAACCTATGTGAGATATGTTTTTGGTAAAGTTCCTTTGAGTATATATTCTGGATATTGGTGAGTCTAGAGTTATGACTATAGTAGCCTCAAAATTATACCCCTTAAATCCAGTGATTAAAGAATAATTTTTATTTTTTTGGTTTGATGCTAATAAATGTGACCCATTTTTAACCATCAAAATCTAACAACATCAAAATAAAATATTGGATCAATTATATACCCATGTATATTTTAGTTTTATATTTATAGATAATCTTTCCATTAATGATGCATAACAAATACAAATATGTAGAAGTGGACCATTTCACTAAGTATCCATTTTTTCCATAGTATAAAAATTCTATAATGAAATAAATTTTGTTTTAATGAAAGATCATCCTGAATTTCAACATCAATTATTTTTTTGTTATAACGTATCTGTAAATCATGTTAAAAAACATTTTAAAATAAGGTATTATCTAAAAAATATTAGAAATGGATATTATAAAGAAATAAAGAGATATATTATTCAATTTTAAAACCATGAGATTATAAAAGAGGTATTTACTTTAACATAATAAACCTAGAGATGAAATAATCATTTAATTTCACAATAAATCATCTTTAACACCCAATGTGTTTCATAAAACACTCTATAAGAAAAAATAAATAAAAAATGATCATCACGAGGGTTTCATGTAAAATACAAGCACTCATGAAATATTTTTTTTTGGAAAACATATTTTCCACCTTTAAAAGGGGAATAAATATTATTTTAAACATAATATCATTATATTACTTTGTAAAATTATAATATTTCAATAAAAAATAGAATGAATAAATAAATAATATTGGTAACTATGAAAACAATTTTTTTATTTCTCTTTAAATCATTCATATAAATGGACTAAACAATTTGATAAATTCCAATAATCTGTTAGCAGAAATTTAAAATAATTTTACTCCATCTTATTACCCATTGTATTGGAGAGCTATATTTGGCCCACCCATCATCATTAGATATATATACCTCACCTATCATTATAAAAAAATTATAATAACCATAAAATTATCATAACACATAAAATATATAATTTACATCATTATACTAATAAAAATATTCTTTGTACCTATAAGAAAAAATTTACACATATTAAAATATCTAGTCAATTTAAAACACACTTGAGAACACCAAAAAATAGTTGAGGATAATTTTTCTTTAAATAAAAAATTAAATCTTTTAAATGATACTAAAATAAAATTATAGTTAAAACACATGAAAAAACTACTTACATTTTATACGTCGAAATAGAAAATTAATTTTCATTTTTTCAAAATGTTTCCTAAAAAATACATAAAAATTTTTCTTTTGAAATCCATTAAAGTAAAGAAATAAATAACCCTTTATAAGTCATTCATATACAAATAAATACATTAGTGAAAGAATTTTAATAATATTCCCAAGGAATAAAAATATTTATAAATAAATCCCAAAAGCATTTTAAACGTGGTTTTTAGTTAAAGTACGCAATACCTCAATACTGAATAGTCTTGTATAATATTTATATTCCAAAAAAGAAAACATATATTAGTAATTTATATGATTAATAAAAAAAATTCAAGTTTACTATTCTATTTATTTTGTTATTACAATGTTATACATATTTACATAATCAATTAAGTTCACATTAGATGTTTTTACAATATTTGGATAATATATCAAAAATGTCTTTGGTAATTTGAATATTGTAAAATATGTTTATATTATCTAATCTATAATATAATAATCATGGGTAAATTTTGTTTTTTATATAGTAATCATACTTTTAAAACCAGTAATCAATGATTCTTCAAGAAAATGAACAATTTTACAATCATAGAGATGGTATGCCATACATATGCATGAGTAACATTTCAATTTTTCAATGAAGATGACCAAAAAGAAGGTAAATATTATATTATCATTAAAAAATATTCATATATCATAAATATCATATTATATATTTAAATAGAATTATATATACTATCTATTTTATGTAGTGATAAAAAATGAATCCCATCATTTCATGGATGTGGTAATCTACACTTTCGCAATAATGAAGTTATTATTTTTCAATGGATGGGGAGATAAGAAAATATATGGTATATTATCTCTAAATAATGATAATTATTTCGTTAATATAATATCTATATATTTTATTCATCACTATAACAATCCATAAGATAATGTGATGGATAACAAATTACATCGGTTCGTGAGGTGGCAGTCAAAAGTACATACATAAGTTGTTTTTTTTGAATTTGAAGGAACATCAGATGGATATAGGTTATAAAATTAATATAATAACATATAAATATATATATGATTCTAGTTTTATTATTTTATAATGTTTTAAAAAGATTTTATCTTGATAGTTATTGAAATAAAACAAAAATTATCAGTAAGGAAGTATACATCTTCTTCAGAAAACACCTTTATGTCTATACATAAAGCCATACTAGGTTTATTTTAGGATAAAATCATGGAATCTAAAATATGTTGACGTATTTTAAGGTTGTATTTTATAAGTTATTAGATCAACTAGAGTTTTCAAAAGGTGTGAGGAAGAAAGGATAGTATGATCCCTTTTATAAGAGAGGGGAAAGACATACTTTGAATTACATAAAAGACTAAATAATATATATTTCATAATCAGGTAATGTGGAACTATTTCAACTAAAATTGGAAAATAATATTTTATAGGGTAAAAATAATTTCAAAAAATCACATTTTTACATGTATTGGAGCCATTTGGATCCTTAAATCCCAGTTAAAACACTTTAAACTTATTTTAACATTAACCGTGAAAATATAATGTTTTACCATGATAATATAATTATACTACCAAAAAAATAGGATTGTTATATTTTTAAAAAATTATGGTTAAAGATTTTAAATCCAATTTATAAGATCAATGTTTTATATTTCTTAAAAAATTTCATTTAATACTAGAACACAATGCAAATGAAAAACATTTTTTTAGGAAAACACCCGATTTATGTGGAAAAGTAAATTATCCTTGAATAAGTTATAAATTATATATCACATGATTTTTAAGATATATAAAAAATGGCACTATTTTAGAAACTATTATCAAGGAAAAAAAATGTAATCTTCCTCCTTATCCATTTAATGCAACAACCTTAAAATTGTTTTAAATTTGAATAAGATATAACTTTTAATCATAAAAATCATTATTATGTTAAAAAATTAGAAACAAGTTTTTAAAATTTATAATATTAGTAGATAGACATATATATGGTCTAAAACACTCATCTAATATGATAAAATCTATTTTTTCAATAACCATAACCATTATATTTTTAGTTTAAGTACTGATAATCATTTTTTAACATTACTTATGGTAAAATATTTTTATTGTTTTTAATATGAATTATGATAAAAAAAATTAATTTTCTAATATTAAATTATATTAATAAATATGAATATAATTATTGAATACAGTTTTTTTTAAATTAAATTTACAAAAGTGGATTAATTTAATTTAAATTAAACACCCAAAATGTGGTGAAAAATATTTTTTAGAAAAATTCCTTCATAAGAATATTTTTTATACCAAGTAAAAGTATAATATTGATTCAAATTACATTTATTAGATTATTTTTAATCAAAATTATGTTATTAAATTCTAATACTAATCCAAAATATAATCTGAATTTTTATATATTTGAAAAGAAAAGAATGTTTACAATGAAAACCAATACTTTTCACTATTCAATGTTTTTTAATTTTCTTTAGAAAATAATACAACGTAAACTATTTCATAATTTATTAAAAAATGATATCATAATTATAAAATATAACCCTATGTTCTATATAAATTCATTATAATATTCACTAATAAAAATTAATAAAAAATAATTTCTAAGTAAAACATATTGTTGAATCATAGAAATAATTTACTAAAAATTGGGTGTTTATTTCCAAAAAATTAATAACTAATTTTTTTGAGTAGGATATATATATATATCAGAAAATATTTATTCATATTCATTACAAAAATTAGATTCCTAGTTCATAAAAACATGTTTATATAATAATATATTGTTATTTGGCTAAGATCAGTTTTTCTTGTTGAATAAACTATAAAACATAATGATATACTTTTAAAATATCAATTATTTAAATTATATCCATTTAATAAATTTTATCCATAAAATTTGAACTTGATCTAAGTAATCAATATTTTGACAATTGAAAATACCATTGTTGTAAAACCACATCATGAGAAGGGTTAATATAACATTCTCTTGAAAAGAGGGAATTTAAAATAGAGAGGTTGTCCAGAATAACAAATAAAATGGTTTTTATATACTAGAACATTAGTGGGAAGTTAGAATATGTACATGAATGAAAAAATAAATTTCCCTATAATATGCATATTTATAGAGAAAGTTTGTTAGAATAAAGTGAATAACAATGAGAAAATCAATGACCACAACACCATAATTAAATTATGTTTGAAAAACACCATAGATTCATAAAAAATGATGGTAATAGGATAAAATTTTATTTTCAGGTCAATTTCTTATAGTTTTGTAATTTCTTTTCCATCTAGAAAAATAATATAATAAAACATACATGAAAAATGTAATTTCAAATATTAATCAATTTCAACCACAATCTCATATATTTTTCCAAAGGTTGAGTAATAAATATAATTATTTCATTCATGAAAAACTAAAATAAACATTAAAGGGATAAAATAATACTCAAAAGTATAAAAAATTTATTCCTACGATCAATAAACATTTACCAAAACCATAACGGTTAGAAAAAACGTAAGATAATATCAAAAATGATGAAATTATAAATTAATCTTAAAAGCCTTAACAAAACCCTCCAAGGATAAACATTTAAAATTTCATATATGAATCATAAAATTACTCTAGGTTCAAAACCCAAAAAATAATAGTTAATTGATCACATATTCTTCCAATATTAATTTAACATTTATCTCCAAACAACATTATTCAATAAAAATTCTATATACACAAAAACATATATGTCCAAATTGTATAATCTAAAACAATGCACTAATAATTTCCATAAATAATATGAATCACAATAAATACACATTAAAAACAAAAATGTTTAAAAAATATAATTCAATATTCATTCCTCAAATATAAAAAATATTATCAAATAATATTCTATTTACCTTAATTAAATTTTTTTCCACACAAATATAGGTATTGTATTATAAATAACATTAATCACTTATTCAAAAAATCACCATTCCATCCCATGGTTATCTATACAATAAAAAACATGTTAATAAAATTTGATAACCCATTTTTACCTCAATATCAAATATTATATAAATTTTTCCTTAATTAAATTTTTTCACATGGTAAAACTAATGTTCAAATATACCTCAAACATCTATTAAAATAAAATAAATGTTTCCCAAAATATTCCAATCACATAAAACCTACAATGAGGTACCTATACCATTAAAAATATGATCATATTTAGATTTAATAACCCTATAAAGCTTAAGGTTGTCCCATATAACTATGTATTATTATAGGATTTCATTAGATATGTCCACTCATTATTCATAATGATTTGTAAAGATAATGTAAAATAACAAATGTTTTATCCCATGGGTGTGTCCAGAAAAGTATACAATATTAGGCACACTCATCATGGACCAATTATGATCAACTTCATACCAAATCTACCCCCTTCATTACTGTTAGTTCTAGGAGAATCGTTGACACATTCACATACAATTGATAGTATCCAAACATGGAATTAATTTCTAGGAAACCACACAATATCTAATTTACCAAATCCTTTAGCTATTATCCTCATCATTGACTTACCCCCAATGTTCTGATAAATTTTTTCTATTCCCAATGTCTAAATATATCTAAACTATTCCACTAAAACCAAATATAACAACCCGAAAATCACACTCCTAGAGTCCAATGAATAAAGCATAATCAATTCATTTCTATCTTTAATAGAATAATTGGGACCCAATTTTAACCATTCAAAACATAAAACATCAAAATGAAATATTGGATCACTTATATTGCCAATAAAATTTTAGGTTTATAGATTTTGAGATTTATTTCATAACATATACATAAGAAACATTATATTAAAAATTGAACACTTCTACTCTATATATATTTTTTCCACAACATAAAACATTTATATTAAAATTATGATTTTATCATTAAAAAAATTAATGAATTTAAGGTTGACATATTATTAATTATAATTCATCCTTAATCCCGATGAAAAAATTTAAAAAAAATTGGATGATAATCAAAATCTCAGTAAGGGGAAAATAAATAGAATAAAATAAACTCTTTATTATTTTTAAAAACTATGTAATCATTAAAGTAATTTTTTTGGATAATAAACATAGATCTTAAATAATTATTTACATAGACATGAAATAATATTTACTAACCAATTTTTTTTATAAAAATATTTATAAGAAAAAATAATTGAAAATCATTATCATGAGGGTTTCTTTTAAAATATGATCACTTATAAAAACATTTTTTGGAAAAATGTACTTTTTCACCCTTAAAAGGTGAATAAAATTTATTTGAAATATTATGTAATTATATTTACTTGTTTAATAATAAGGTTTTTTTAAAAACCCATAGAAAGAGTAGAATAATAATTTATTTGACTTGGGAAATCATTTTCATATCACGCTTACAATAATTCTAACAGATACAATAACTTACCTGGTAAATTCTAATGACATTTAAATAAAAACCTAGACCTATTTAACATCATCCCTTTAGCTAATACATTATATATTTGTGTAATTATAAATAAAAATAATGAGATATATGAGGCTCACCCATCATCATAAAAAATTTCCATGAACCATAATATAATCATAGTACATTAAATCATCTATTTCCTACATCATACTCATAAAAATATTAATTTCCCCTATAAGAAAATATTTATAGAAATTAAAATATCCATTACATTTAAAACCATTTTAAAACACCCTTAACAAAGGGAAGAATGTTTTTTTCATTGAATAAAATAATAAATCTTATAAATTCATCCAAAAATCAAATTTTGGTTACAATTGGGGGGGGGGGGACTATTGACACCGTATATGTTAAAATAGAACATTCCTTTTATCTATTTTTGAAACATATTTGTAGAAAAAACCTAAAAATATAATATTTGAGGATCAATGAAATAAATTACCCATTTGACATTATAATTCATTAATTTTTATATAAATAAATTAATAAATATTTTTTAATAATATGGAGAATTTTGATTTTTTGAATAAAATAAATCTTAAAAACATTTAAAATGAGGTTTTAAGTTTAAGTGTCTCTTACCTAGGGTATGAATACTTATGTACATTATTTATCTTCCTATGTAATAAAAATATGTTAATTATTATCTTACTTATTTTTTCATGTTATATATAATTACTTAACCAATTAAGTTCATATCATATGTTTTGATGATTTTCATCTCATATGTTTATAATGAATCTGTTTAGTTGACTTTGGTAAAATATTTTAGTATAAAATCATATATAGAACAATAATCATGAAATAATTAACACTTTTATACAAAAATTACACATTTAAAACCAATCATGAATGACAGTTATGAACAATGTACTATTTTACAATCATGGATATGATAGGGCATACATACAATGAGTGATGCTTCCATTTTCAGAAAACATGATGGAAAGAAGGTAATTTATATATTATCTATAAAAACATACTATATTATATTAAATATCATATTAATTAGTTAAATATACTTATATATACCATCCAAGTGAGGTAGTGTAGAAAAAATAATCACATCGCTTTGTTGAGGTGGTAATCCACATGTATCCCTAGATGACATTATCTTTTTCAATGGTTGGAAAGGTAATAAAATATAAAGTATAAAATATTTATATAATTATAATTCTCTCATGAATATCATATTTATATATTAAATCAATCATTATAACCATATGTGATAGGATGTGATGGAAAATGAATTACATCGGTTCATGAGATTACTATCTTTCATGCACACAAATGATAGTTTCATTTCCCATTTGATGGAGGTGGAGATATATACAGATTATACCATAAAAATAATAACACATTACTATATAGAATATAAATATGTTTTTATTTCAACACGGTTGAAGAATATTTTATAGAGGTATAAAAATAACTGAAACATAAATGCTCAATTAATAACTATACCACTTCTTCGGACAACCTCGTAGGTTAATACCTAAAGCCTTCCTAGGCTACATTTACGATAAAACCAATGAATATATGACATGGATATGGATTTTATAATTTGATTTCACTAGATTATGTATTAAATAGAGTTCCCAAAAGTTGTGAGGAATATAGGAGAGAAGGTTCATTTTATAACTGAGGGGATGGACACTTGAAATTACATAAATGATTAAATTATATATATATATATATATCATAATCATGTAAAATGGAATAAATTCACCAAAAATACAAATAGAATATCCAATAGGTTCAAAATAAACTCAAACAATCACTTTCTTATAAGTATTAGATAATTTTTAATCATTATCTCATAGTTAAACCACATTAAACTCATTTTACCTTTAACTTTGAAAACATAAATTATTACCATGATAAAAAAAACTATATGACCAAAATAAAATATTGCTTATAACTAAGTATTTAAATTAATATTCCAAAATTTGAATCACTTTTATCAGTTTAAAATTATAAACTTTGAGGAAATTAATTTTAATATAGGAACACAAAAAACATGAAAAATCGTTTTTAACAAAATACCAGATTTATTAGTAAAAATATATTTAGCTTGAAATAAAATAATAATTTGGGTTCTAATTATTTTTTATAAAATATAATAATAAAAATAAGGATTTTTACTCTAGGATAAATAAATCACTGAATTTAATCATTCAACCCTTCCATTAAATTCCAAGACCCATTCGTAGTTATTAATTTTAATAAAATATAACTTACCTTTATAAAAGTCAGGTGTGGGTTCTAAAAATCAAAATATATTTTTTAAAATTAAATTTTTAGTCCCTATAAATATAATTTTTGGATTTAACCTTTCTAATAGGATAAATTTATTTTAATATGTAATTCCAATCCTTATATATTTAGTTTAACCCCTCGTAAACCTGTTTTGCCTAATAATTCTCGTAACATATTTTTACTATTTTTACTATTCATTATGAAAAATTAAATATTAAAATAAATAAATTATTTTCATTATGATGATTAAAAATATGGAATCTATTTTATCAAATTCAAATTATATTAGTGGTATAATTTAATTTAAAAATAAACCCATAAATTTTAATGAAATATGTTTTTTAGAAAAATGATTTTTTAAGTTTATTTTTTTTAAAAAATTAGTGTCTAATTTTGTTTAAAATTAAATTTATTTAATAATTTTTATTGAAAATTAACTATTTAATTTTTCTGAATAATATAAAATGGAATGTGATTTTTTGAATATATGAAAAAAGACAATTTTCAAAAAAATTCAATACTTTTCACTATTCATTGAAAATTCAATATTTTTAGACAATTCTAAAAAACCCATTATAAATTAATTTTAAAATAACTAATTAAAAATTTATATCCTTTTTATGAAATAAAATGTTCATATTTTTTATAAATTAATTATTATCTTGACCAAAAAAACTAATAAAATTCATTATTGAAGAAAATATATTATTTAAATCATAAAGTTATTATCTAAATATTGAGTTCATATTTTCAAAGAATTAATAAATAAATTAGAATTTTTTGTGGACTATATATATATATCATAACATTTTTATCTCTATTCATACCTACCAATTCAATGGTGAGGTTATAATGGTGATATTTAAATAATAATATTTCATTGTTCTTTTAAGCTCAGTGTTGCATGTTGTATATGATTTTAGAGATAATGTTATTATTTTAAAATCATGGGGTGTTATAATGACTGATTAAAGGTATATTTTTATATTGGTGTTTATGATAACATCATTATAAGAGTGTAACCCATGAGAGGGGTTATCTAAGACCTGTGATTTACCTTAATGATGAGAGGATGGGTTAATGATAATATTTAAAATTGATTCATGAGAGGTTATTTCGGATATATTCTATTAGAATATAGATTCATTATGATATAATTATTTCAATAACCTGAGGTGTATTGTTTTGGGGGGTTTTTTTAAAGACCTATAAAATTCAAGGAATTTTTTTTCTTAATTTTTTTTGGAATTTTACAAGAGCGTAGTTTTTTACGGCACCTGATTCCGAGGCCCGGTGTGCCCGGAATCATTTTCCGACGTCTGGCTTGGGTACGTTTAGTGAACGAACGAGCGGGTTTTTCTATATTTTGAACCGGTGCTCGTAATCAAATTCTGAGGGCACCGATGGAATCACAATGCTGGTAATTGCTTAGAAACACCTCTTCCGGAGTTGCATTTTCTCGGGTGTGGTTTTTAATTTTTGGAGGTTAGTTAAGAAATAAAATAAAAGTGGTGCAACCGATTTTTATTTTATTTTGCTTAAATTAAGTTAAGTGGATTATGTGGGACGCACAATATCCTAAACACGTGGTATGATATTTGTGAGGTGGGGCCCACACAAGCCCCACCGTTTCATTCAACTTTTTCAACCCCTCCTTTAATTAAGTAACGCACCCGCACCCCCCTTTTTAATGAGGTCAACCCTTGCGTTTATTCTGGATAATAAACGCCTCATTAATGTGGCGGATTAAATGTTGCAATTAATTCACTTAATTGATTATTTCTTTTTGAATTTGAAACATTGGCTTCAGCATTAATAAAATAAGACAACTCTTATTTTATTTGGCTAGTGGTGTTGAGAGGGGATTGGGGAGAAAGAAGGGAGGCTTGAAGATCTTCATCTTCTTCATCGAAGAATGCGAAGAACGCGAAGAACGCACCGATCTCTGACAAAGAACGACAAATCCTTAGAGATCGACTACGTGATTCCATGTATCGTGATGCCAATGACCCTTCTTCTGTGACGCTTCTTCTGCGACGCTTCTTCCGCGACGCGTCTTCCCCGACACTTCTTCCACGACGCTTCTTCCGCGACGCTTCTTCCGTGATGTTCCTTCTCAGCGACGCGACGACCCCCCTTCCACGCCGCCTTCTACCGCGACATGGTTTTCCGCAATGAACCCTTGCTCAATGATTTTGACAAGGTATGGGGTTTGATTCAATTTAATATTTTTGATTTATACCCTCAACATATGTTTAAAATTTGTCAAAGGTCTTTTTGAAACCGCTAACGCAGTGGGTGCGGACCAACGAACAAGTCCGAACCCACTGTCTCTTTGTTCTTGGTGTGCAGATCGGTGGGCGACGATGAATTAGGCCGCACAGGCGTTGTATGGTCTTCGCAGTGAAGAACCAGTCCCGAGAGGGCCGTTGGAGAAGACGACAGGCAAATCCAACAACCGGAGCCCATCCGGTGGTCTGTGGAACTTTTCGCTGGCGTGCCTCGCCGGCCGCCAGGAGGCGGCGGCGCCCAGCACGCCGCCGGGAAGGGCCGCGACAGCGAAGCCTTGGCGGCAGCCCGCTGGTCCTGCAACCGCGCGGGATAGAGGAAGGCGAGACGCGGTGCTCGGCCGCGTCCGTTGACAAGGAGCGGCCCCCGATGGGGCAGCGGTTACGCGCTAGCGGGGGGGGGGGGGGGTGGGGGGCAGCGTGCCACCCCGCACCGCTTGGCCAAAACGGTCAAGCCGCCTGACTGGACTACCAGGCCAGGCCGGGCCGGACCACGCCCATGGGGGCCAGACCCGGACCCGGGTCGGGTCGACCCGGTTGGGGCCGACCCAAGGGGTCTCGGGCCGGGTCGGTCCGGGCCCGCAACCCCCACTTCAGGACCACCTTTCAGTCTTTTTCCCATAACATGGGATGCGGACCTCCAATCGATGCACCGTTAGTTGCATAGCGATCCTTGGATTGAGATGGTCATTTCTCTATATTACACAAAAGGTTTTAGAGTAATTTGGGTTCGGCCGGGTTGGTTCGTACACGAAACTAACAAGGCCCTCAAAGCGGAAACACTTATAACTTGAGCTCCGGATGTTCGATTGGCGTGCCGTCGACTTTGTTGGATTCCTCTTAGTGATACGCACCTTTTTCCTTACTCCGCTCAAGGTTTGGATGCAGTTGTAATACGGTCGGGTTGGTTTTGACTTAAAAACCAACTGGGCCCCTTGGACGAAAAAGCCAATAACTCTCAGACCGGGCGTCCGATTGACGTGCCGTCTGTGATGTTGAGTTCATGTTGACGATACAGAACTTTTGGATACATCAAATTCGGACTACGTGTAAGTTGATGTATCATCCCCTTGGCTCGTGGAGCGGACACTCCCAAACGTGTTTGATGTGTGCGAGAACCCTAGAGCTGGCTGTGACTGCGACGATGATGACAACTGTGCAGAAATCCTTTGTGGATTCTATGGCGATGACTACAGCACTCAGAAATCCTATGTGGATCAGTGCTACCGATCCTGTGTGGGTCAGATCCAGTGTGGGTCAGCGCTCAGCGGTCTTGTGTGGGCCAGTGCCTACAGATCCTATGTGGGTCAGATCCTTTGTGGGTCATTATGGGGGTTAGTACCTATCGATCCTTTGTGGGTCCGATGGCATAGATGAATCAGTGGCTACATCTGATCATCTCTATCATCATACGAAGAAGAATAACTGTGTGAGCTGAATCTTGACTTTCTTTCCTATGTGGATTGTGTTGTGCTATCCTATGTCGAGGTGATCGAATTTGGTCTCGGATGTTGGAGCCGAACTGGAAATTGATGACTTAGGTATATGTATGGGCATATTCCTAAGTAGTGTCGGATGTTACTTTGTGATTGTATCTTTCCTTGTGGATTATCCTTTGTGGATTCTGGGAGACCTTCGGGGGTCTCGGGGTCCCTACTAAGTAGCTTATACTCACCCCTGCATGGGCTATGCCCGCACTATGTTGTGTTGGTTGCAGACGACGGACAGTGCTAATCACGACTGAGGCTTGCGGAGTAGGATGATACCTGGAGGTGGACCACTGGGCGGGACGTACTCGGAGTGGATGGATGGACCTTTGGAGATGTGGAGGCTATCTGTACCCACCCTTTAGGTGGGACTTCCAGTGGATGGATCGACATTGCGGCTTTACTTTCAGTTGTTGTTTTCCCTTTCCAGTTGTACTTTACATTCAGTTTGGGTTTGTATTCTAGCCCAGTTACTTTTCCGCACATACTGTTGTACCCAGTTTTTACTTAGTGTTTACTTCTACTTTCTTGCTCTGTGGTGTATGTTTAGTTTACAAAGGCAGTGCCTTCCCTTTTTACTGGGAAATACGCGTTGGTGCTAGTCACCAGTCCCTAGCCTATGGAAGGCGGGCTTGGGGTAGTCACGACATGGGCCCCGACGATAGATCGTGACAAATTCGTATCAAAGGAGTTCGGTTCTACCGCAGAACTCAGGACTATAATCTTTTCCTATGTGAAGCAATAGTGTTCTGAGTATTGAGTGTGGTTGTCAGTCCAGGGAGTCCAGTGTTAGTGCGGCGGCCGACGTATCCGTACCCCAAGACCCTGACTTCTGATTTCTGACTTAATACACAGAAACGTTTATTGCATCTGTGTTTCAAGTTTTCTTTGTGATTACATTGTGTCAGCTCACCAGGTATACTGTTTGACCATGGAACACCTATTTATTTTCAGGATGGCCCCACGATGACAGCCATCTAGGGTTCCGAGCGTTGTGCGTGACGACTGCCCACCGAACGACGAGGCCTTGGTACAGGTCCCTTTGACAGCAGAGGCACTGACAGTACCTCTACCCGCCAAGCCACTGATGCTACCATCCCCATCCGCTAACGATACACATCATCGTAGTGCACTGCACGAGTTCAAGTGTGAGCGACCACCCAGGTTCCGCAGGTAGACGGACACTCAAGCAGCTGGGAATTGGCTGGAGGCAGTGGTAAGAGTTTTCAGGTTAGTGAGGACACCAACATACATCATGGTGATCCTCACAGCGAGCCTCCTGCATGCGGCAGCAGGCAGATGGTGGATCTTGATGCTCCAGGTGCACGATAGGGAATTGTTGAGCAATGTATTGTTTTCAAACAATTCAAAATAATGTTTTTTAAAGGGGGAGATTATTTTAAATAATACTCTGTCTCTTTATGATGATTTTGATGCTCACAAATATCCTTAATTATTTACTAATTATTTCGTTGAGTATTTTGCAGGAATTTATTTTATTTATTTATTTCATATAACGAGATTTCATACTTCATTTATTCCGAGATCAATTTTAGCGCGTTCTGGAATCACTGTAGCGCGAGATCAATTTTAGCGCGTTCTGGAATCACTGTAGCGCGAGATCAGTTTTAGCGCGTACTGGAATCACTGTTCATACCCTACGTTGATGAACGTAACGTATGGATGAAAAGTTTACTTTTTATGTTAAAAGAAACGTATGGTTAAGGAACCTTACGTTATTTTGAAACGTATGGTTAATGAACCTTACGTTGTTGAAAAGTATGGAAGAAGAACATTACGTTTGGAAGGAACCTTACGTTTTTGTTGTTGTACAAGTATGGAAGAGAAACCGTACGTTAGTTTTCAGTGTTGAGTTTGTTTCTCAAAAGTATGGATCATCAACCTTACTTTTATAATCAACCGTACGTTCTTTGGAGAGTTGAAGCAAGACAAAGTATGGATGATCAACCCTACGTTTGAATGCTGAAGAGAAAGTATGTACGTTCTGAACCTTACGTTCTGAACCTTACGTTTGTGAACCCTACGTTTGGAGCTACGTCATCAACCCTACGTTTGGCGTCGGGACATTTTTGACAGACGATATTTCCTTTTGCATTGGTCAAACAGGCGGATTATTAAGCGGATTTCGAGCCGATTCTTAAGTACGACTTTGATTGAATCAAAGACGATTTTCAACGGATTAATGATTGATTTAAACAGAGCTTTTTATGCCGATTCTTCAGGGGAGTTACAACGGCTCTGTTATTTCATTTTTTTTTATATCGCGAATCTAAAGGAGATTTTCATGGATCTATTTATGCGGAAGATTTTCTCAGATTTGAATATATATGTTCTATCTTGGAAACTTCGGATATATATATACACAGGAAAGTGTATGAAATATATAGATTGATCTTTTAACGAGCAAGAAACAGAGACTGTGTGAAGGCGTTCTTTTCTGGTGATCGAGAAGAATTGTAAAACCTTTATTACCGAAGGAAGATCTTGATAGCAGATTCACGTGTTCTACATCGACTATCTGTTGTGAATCTACTGCTGCTGAAGTTGTGAAGTTTCTTATAATATCTATTGCAACTGGATCGACTCAGAACTATTTTGATTACAGATCTTAATTTTCTGAAGACGACGATCTATCTACTTTCAATTGCATTCTGTTGCAATTGTGAAGAACAACTGGAGAAGTGTTTTCTTTACCGAAACCCTTTTTATTTTTGAGTGATCAGCTTCTCGTTCTAAGCTGTGTGAGTTCGTGTTTGAACCAGGAAGGCTGTGTTTGCCTGAAACTTGTAAAGGTGTCAACTGCCTGTACTCAGTTGTGAACAGGTCTGTGGAAACGAGGACCAGATAGTGAAAATCGCCAAGCTCGTGGATTTGAGCGTTGGTGGAGTGGACTAGGGGCCTTCTGTTCCCCGAACCACTATACATCCGTGTGTTCATGCTTTTACTTTTTCCGTTGAATATTTAATCGTGCTAAAGCATAGTGGACAGAATTTGTCTAAATTGAAGAGATTGTAATAATTTTGAAAAGACACAATTCACCCCCCCTCTTGTGTGTAATCCGTAGATTCAGATCCAACAATTGGTATCAGAGGAGGAGGTTCTTATTAATAAAGTCTTGTCAAGCTAGAAGTATTTAAAGATTATACATAGTGTATCATGGCTGATACGAGAGAGGGAATGTCAATGGTCAGAGCACCTTACTTTAATGGAGATAATTATGGCTGCTGGAAATCACGTATGATTATTTATCTGAAAAATCTTGGTTATAAAGTCTATTCAAAGATTCTGACTCCCTATGAAATTCCTGAAAATCCCGATACATGGAGTGCTGCTACAGAGGCTAAGTATGACATGAATTCAAAAGCTATGAATGCAATCATCTGTGGTCTAGGACCGGATGAATTTAACAGAGTATCTCAATGCCCGACTGCATATGAAATGTGGCAAACAATAACTGTTGCTTATGAAGGAACAGATAATGTAAGACAGATGAGATATGCAACTGCTAAATTAAAATTCGATACTTTCAGAATGATTGAAGGAGAGAGCATCACTCAGATGAATGGAAGATTGACAGAAATTGTCAACAATATAACAGCTCTAGGAGAACCAATCAAGCAGGCTGATCAAGCGTTAAAGGTACTGAGAGTACTTCCTACTCGATGGAATGGAATCTCTGCAGCAATCAGACAATCAACTTCTGTTAAAGATCTAACTATGAGAGAGCTGATTGGTACATTGATGATGTACGAGGCTGAAATGCAAGATGAGGTAAATGAGCATAAAGTCTACATAAAAAGGGAAAATACTAATTTGAAAGTGACTTCTCAACAAAAGGATAGAAAGATGAAGAACAGAGAAGTAAGTGCTAAATCAGAAAGCTCTGATTCTTCAAATTCGGATGAAGAACTGGCTCAGCTAGCCAGAAAATTCAGAAAGTTCTATAGTAAGAAGAAAGACTTCAAGAAATCCTTCAAGAAGGATAGCAAGGAAGTGAGATGTTATGAATGCAAAAAGATGGGACATATCAGACCGGATTGCCCAAAATTAAAAGATGCAAAGAAGAAGAAATTCTTCAAAATAGATGATTATGAGAAGAAAGACAAGAAATCTATGAAAGCTACTTGGAGTGTTTCTGAAGACTCAAGTAATTCTTCTGAATCAAGCTTAGAGAAGGAGGATGCCAATTTAAAAGCAAATATGTGTTTCATGGCTGAAACTGATGAGGTACACTCATACTACTCCTCTAACTCAAATAATGAATCAAACTTTGAAACAAGCTTCTCAAATAAAAAACTTGCAGCTTACTGCAATATGCTTGAAGAAAGGTATGACTCATTATTTAAAAAATATAAATCTATAAAGAACTTGCATAAAGCTATTTCAGATGAGAGAAATACTTTGCTAAAACAACATAAGGAATTAATTGACAAATACAACTCTGCTGACTCAAATAAAATTAATTTTGAATCAAAAATAAAAACTCTACAGGATGAAGTAGAATCTTATAAAAAGGCTGCATTAGTTTTTACAAAAGGAGAAAACACCTTAAATGAGATACTTCGAAAAACTGTAATTAAAAAGGAAAGGTTTGGAATTGGAAGTAAAGGAGAAAAACCTAAGTTATACAAAAATTATTTTGTTCCTAGCACTAAACAGGTTATTTGTAACTTCTGTGGAACAAAAGGTCATATAGCTAAAAACAGTTTTCTAAGACAACCTCAAATATGTGGAATTAAGAAAGCTTATATTTCCAATGATCTATATGATTCAATCAATTTTAAGAAAACAAAGAAAATCTGGATACCCAGATCACTGCTTGCTAACACTCCTGGACCCAACAAAATATGGGTACCAAAGCAATTTGTTTGAATGTCTTTGCAGGTAGCAGGTCACCATAGAAAGAAAGAAATATGGTATATGGACAGTGGCTGCTCAAGACACATGAGTGGAACTTCAGCTTATTTCTCTTCTCTTACTCGAAAGGAAGGAGGACTTGTCACCTTTGGTGACAATTCCAAAGGAAAGATTATTGGTATTGTAACAGTTGGAGATCCAGAGACAGTCTCAATCAACAAAGTACTTTATGTACAAGGGTTAAAACACAATCTGATAAGTATCTCTCAACTCTGTGGTGATGGATACACTGTTGATTTTACTAACAATTGTTTTACTGTTTCTAAAGATAAACTGTTTAAGTTTAGAGCACCCAGAACTGATAATGTTTATACTTTTGATTTGTATTCCTTGTGTAAACAACAAGTAAACTGCTTAACTGCTAATATAAGTGAATCCTGGATCTGGCATAGAATACTTGGTCATTGCAATATATATGCTTTACATAAATTATCTAAGAAACATCTAGTTTCTGATTTGCCTAGTCTCAAATTTGAAAATGACAGATTCTGTGATGCATGTCAGCTTGGCAAGCAACACAAATCATCATTCAAATCTGTTAATAAAGTTGCTACAACTAAACCTCTAGAACTTATCCATATGGATTTGTTTGGACCTTCAAGAGTAGCAAGTTTAGCTGGTAAATTATATGTTTATGTATTAGTTGATTATTATTCTAGATTTACTTGGATTTTCTTTTTGAAATTTAAAAGTGAAGCTTTTAGTTTATTTGAAGGTTTTTGTAAATCTATTCAAAATGAAAAAGGTTTTAATATAATCTCATTGAGAATTGATCATGGTGGAGAATTTGAGAACCAGGAATTTAATTCCTTTTGCTCAAACATGGGTATTAAACACACCTTCTCTGCTCCAAGAACACCTCAACAGAATGGGATTGTAGAAAGAAGAAATAGAACTATTCAAGAAATGGCTAGAACTATGTTAAATGAATATAGCCTACCTATATATTTCTGGGCAGAAGCTGTTAATACAGCTTGTTATATAATGAATAGAATTTTAATAAGACCTATTTTGAAAAAGACACCCTATGAACTATGGAATAATAGAAAACCTAAAGTAAATTACTTTAAAGTTTTTGGATGCAAGGTTTACATCTTGAATACCAAAGATAATCTTGGTAAATTTGATCCAAAATCTGATAAAGGTATTTTCTTAGGATATTCTGCAACCTCCAAATCTTATAGAGTCTATAATAAAAAGTCAAGGATTGTTGAAGAATCAGTTCATGTGAAATTTGATGAATCTGATCCTTTTGAGAAAAGGATAGAACAAATAGATGAACCTGATTCTAATGAAAACATGAGACTTGAGAATTTAAAGAATGATTTTGAAAATGATATAAAAGGAATTCAGTCCAGTTCAGAAGAACATGACACTGAAGAACCTTTGAATGTAATGCCTAGACAGTCTAGAACCTTAACGAATCACCCTTTAGAATCTGTGATAGGTGACTTAGAGACTGGTATTCAAACTAGAAGAAACCTTGGAAACATAGTTGAATTCTCTGCTTTCCTATCCCAACAAGAACCTAAGACCATAGAAGAAGCCTTAGATGATGAGATCTGGGTAATAGCAATGCAGGATGAATTGAACCAGTTCAAGAGAAATAAGGATTGGGAGTTAGTTGAAAGACCACATGATTATCCAGTAATAGGAACTAAATGGGTCTTTAGGAATAAACAGGATGATCAAGGGATAATAACTAGAAATAAAGCAAGATTAGTAGCTAAAGGATATAATCAAGAAGAAGGAATAGATTATGATGAGACCTTTGCACCTGTATCCAGGTTAGAAGCCATTAGAATCCTTTTAGCCTATGCATCTTATATGAATTTTAAATTATTTCAGATGGATGTTAAATCTTCCTTTTTAAATGGTTATTTAATGGAGGAAGTTTATGTTGAGAAACCTCCTGGTTTTGAAAATTCTCAAACACCAGATTCTGTTTTCAAACTTACTAAAGCTCTTTATGGCCTTAAACAAGCACCTAGAGCTTGGTATGAAAGACTAAGTTCTTTTCTTTTGAAAAATGATTTTACTGTTGGACTGGAAGATCCAACACTCTTTAAGAAAACTGTGAAAAATAATGTTTTGTTGGTTCAAATTTATGTTGATGATGTAATTTTTGGATCAACCAATAAAATTCTTTGTCATGAATTTTCAGAATTAATGCAAAAAGAATTTGAAATGAGTATGATGGGAGAATTAAATTTCTTTTTGGGTCTTCAAATATTTCAAAAAGATTTTGGAAATGTTTTAAATCAATGCAAATACATTACTAATTTACTTAAGAAATTTGGACTTGAAAACAGCAAGCCATTTACAACTCCTATGTGTACTAATATAAAACTTGATTTGGATGAAACTGGAAAATCAGTGGACAACAAGTTATATAGAGGTATGATTGGTAATTTGTTATATCTTACTGCTAGTAGACCAGATATAATGTATTTAGTATGTCTTTGTGCTCGATTTCAATCAAATCCCAAATAATCCCATTTAACTGCTGTTAAAAGAATTTTTAGATATTTAAAAGGTACTATTTATCAATCTCTTCTTTATCCAAAAACCTCTGATTTTAATTTAATTTCATATTCAGATGCTGACTTTGGAAGCTGTAGATTAGATAGGAAGAGTACTTCAGGAACATGTCACTTTTTAGGGAAGTCTTTAGTATCATGGTCTAGTAAGAAACAACACTCAGTTGCCCTGTCAACAGCCGAGGCAGAATATGTGTTTGCAGGTAGTTGCTGTGCACAGGTGTTGTGGATGAAAAACACTCTTATGGACTTTGGATTAAATTTCAATAATACACCTATTTTATGTGATAATACTAGTGCAATTAATATTTCAAAAAATCCTATTAGTCATTCTAGAACTAAGCACATTGATATAAGACATCACTTTTTAAGAGATCATGTGTTTAAAAAGGATATATTTTTAGAATTTGTAAATACAGAAAATCAATTAGCAGATATTTTTACTAAACCACTTCCCACGACAAGGTTTGAATTTATTAAGGGGGAGTTAGGTTTATTTAATTTTAAATAGTTTTTTTTAAATCTTATTCTGTTTTCAAATTCTGCTTAATTTCTGTTTCCCGCTATAAGTAATTTTATTTTGTTTTAAATAAAAGTAATGATTAGTGATTACACGGGAATCAAGGCTGTCAGAACCGTTTCACCTTCTAAACTGCTTCACCTTTTTCGGATTCCCTTTCAAAAATCTAAAACCGCACATCTGCTCCAAAACCCTTTTCTGAATCTTCAAACCCTAAACTTATGAACCTTCAGAAATCGTTGTTGGAATGGAAAAGACTAAGCGTCCAGATGAAGCCGAGAGTAGTGCTGCAAAGAAACCTAAGGTAGTTAGTCGGAAAATACTGCAAGGTAAAGTCATAGATTTAGAGTGGCTGTTTGAAACTAATTTACTGTTGAAGCAAGAGTTGTCGTTTCACAGCCTTGAGCAAGCTTTTAATAGTGAAAATTCTGAGTTTCTATATGAGGAAGAAATGAGACATTTCTTTAGAACTGTTCAGTTTAGCCTTGGAGATACATAGGATAGTTTATTGGCTCAAATAGAGGATAAGGACTTGTCAATATCATCTGTAGAGATAAGTCAAATTCTTAACTGCCCTCATGAAGGAGTTTTTCATTTCGATTTACGGAATATTGGAGATTCTGTACATAAGTATGAAGACATTATGTCTTTTCTGTTTGGAACCAGAGTGATAAAGAAGATGTTTATTAAGGATTTGGAGCCCGATCAGAAAATTTTGGTAAAATTTGTTCAGACTGGTTTAGCACCAAGAATGGCTGATATGGAGAAAATCCTATACCCTGACATGTACATAATGTATCTTCTGATGTGTGATATTAAGTTTAATTTTCCTCGGTTTATGATAAGATATCTGAGTTACTGCTGTCAGAGTGACGCAAGAATGACCTTTTTCCCTTATGGAAGGTTCATTTCTTTGTTTTTGTTTAAAATAGGAATGATCAGATTGGTAGATGCTGGGGTGAAATGTCACCACATTAATGTTTTTAATGCTGGAACTTTGAGGAAAGTAGGATACTTCTGGAGCACAATTAAAGGAAAACTCTTACCTGTTGGAGCTGAGGAAAACTCGGAGAGTGCTCAGGATCAACCGGCTAAGTCCAAGGAGGGACAAGCAGAATCAAGAGTTAGTACAGTGGAAAGGAGAATTCGTTTTGAGATGGAGGAAGTTGAGGAAGAGAGAAGTCAAGAAGGACTTCAATCTAGAAGGAAGAGGTCAATTGATGAAGAAATTATTTATCCTGCCTTGAAATCCCTTGAACCGTTATTTTCTTATTCATTTGTGAGAGAAGCTGTTGTGGAGCAGACTGCACCGATAGAGGAACCAGCAGCTCAAACAGAAACTCAAAAAGAACCTCAATCTGCTGCTGTGGCTGTTGAAAAAGTAATTCAACAAGAACAACTTATGGAGGCAGTGCCTGGTGAAGAAGTGGCCCGACCTCAAGATTTACATGAAAATATTGTTCTTGACCAATCAGTAGAAGTCAGAGAGACTACTGTTCGTGATGAACATACTTCTGAAGCTAATACAGAGGTACTTCCGGAAGATTTTTCAGTGGAAGAGTTTCAGGCTTCAAAAGATAGTTCAGTGGATCAACCTTGTCAGGACAAGGACAAAGAACAGTCAGATGCAGATTCCTTACCACTTGCCCTGCTTCATTAACCTAATTCTGGACATGAGAATCGAGCACAGGGTGCCCCTGATTCGAGAAAAGAAGAAGTTGTTGAGTTGTACAAGCGTATCTCTCAGTTAGAATCTGAGAATGTTAGTCTCAGAAATTTTCTGAACTTAGAGCAGTTGAAGTTTCAGAAGCTGAAAGAATGTACTGTTTCAAGACAGGAAGTAGATTTGTTTAAGACTGATATGCTGCATGCTGTTGATCAGTTAAAATCAGAGATGGTAAAGAAAGATGATTTGTCTGAGTTGAAGATTTACATGGAGAATAAATTTGAGTCTGTTGCAAACAGTGCTGTGAGTGGATCGGGCGGATGAGCCCGTAAGGGGCGACGCAGCGCGAGGGTTTTCTCTCCCGGCGCCGCCTCCTGGTTTCGCCCCGGTCAGGCGCTGCTTCCTCCCATTCCTTGTCTGTGGTTCACGGCGGGGACTTCCTTGGCTCGGTCGACTTGATGGTGCGCTTGATTCAGCCTTCTTCACGGCGGCGCAGGCGTCGAACGACCGAGTCCCAGAGTCCGCAGGTTGAGGGAGTCTTCCCGTTCGTGGTCGCAGGCATCTGGTGAGGGGTGTGACTTCCGGGGGTCTGAAGGTTGGTAGCGCTGGGTTTCGGAACAAGATCTGGTTTTTACTGGGTCCTTCTCCGGTTTTGTGCGTTTTTCTGTTTTTTTCTTTTTTCATTCTGTCCTTCCTGCTTCTGGTTCCTGTATGGATGAATTTTGTTGTCGTTTCATGGATGGATCTGGCGGTTTCATGCCGCTGTTTTTGATGTTCATGCGTCTTTGCGAGCATGGTATGAGTCTTTTCCTCTTTGTTTCGAGGTTGATGTTTTTGTGTGTGTGGAAGTTTCCGTATGTTGTGATTTCTTCGGCCTCCACCAAGGATCTGGTGTGTGCCGCTGATGTTTGTACCGGTGAGGTCGATGGACGAGACGAGGATGGTCGATGGTGGACGATGACGGTCGCCGGTGATGGAGTTTACGGGAGCCGGTGAACCTCGCCGGTGTCCCGATGAAGTGGGTTTTCCGGTCACATCGGGGGCGTATCCCAAGGATGATGAGATGGTGGCAGGTGATCCCGGGTTTCGAGGTGGCGTGTGGGCTCGCGGCTCGAGGAGTTACGCGGTTTGATGGTGGTTTTTTGAATTTTGAAAAGTTTGATTGTATCCTTGGGTCCCGGCAACCCCTTTAAACCGGCTTTCTGATAATGAAAAAATATGATTTCCGGAGTGGATCGGGCTCTTCACCTGATTTGATTCAGGAATTTCAAGCAATTACTGCAGCAATGAGCAATATGAGTGACAGATTACACGATCTTCAGTGTAATAGTGCCCCTTTGTCAGTTTTTCTAGATAATCAGAGATTTTTAGTTGATCAGTTGACATCTGGAGAGAAACCGATTAGGATTCTTTTGAATCAGTTATCAGAAAAACTGGCTCTTTTTGTTGAAAAAGAAGAAAGAATGCATGAGTTTTTCAGAGTTAATTTGATTGAAGATATTCATATGACTCAAGAGAACAGAGATCTTATCATCAAGTTAGGAGATGGGATGATGAAGAGGCTCAGAGAACAGTTTACAGAGATAAAGACCGCGATTCAAAGGAGATAGACATCTTTTTCCCTGTCTTATCTATGAACCTTGATTCCTCTGTATATCACAATCGTTTATATATAACAGCTTGTGAATGAAAATTCTTTTCTTATTTTTTTTTGTTTTGTTGTTTATTGATTTATGATTGAGGTAGCCAGTATAACAAATTCACTTATTCATACACAGTTAATTATAGCATTTACTTATAGTTCAGTGCAATATTGAATGTGTTCAAATCCGTAATTTTTCATTCTTTTTGATATCACAAAAAGGGGGAGAATTTGGATAAACACAACATTTAAATTCATTTGTTTCCTATGAAGAAATTTGGATATATGGGAGAATTTGGATATATACGACATTTATCTTTTATCTATTTTTAGCTGAAAATTTATTTCTATGGGGGAGAAATTTTATTATAGTTAAATATTGTTTTAATCCTTTCAAAATTCTAAAATTTTATAAAACTAATTTTTCAATAAAGATTGAAATTAAATTAATTCTATTATTTTATGGGTTTTGAGATCATCAAAAAGGGGGAGATTGTTGAGCAATGTATTGTTTTCAAACAATTCAAAATAATGTTTTTTAAAGGGGGAGATTATTTTAAATAATACTCTGTCTCTTTATGATGATTTTGATGCTCACAAATACCCTTAATTATTTACTAATTATTTCGTTGAGTATTTTGCAGGAATTTATTTTATTTATTTATTTCATATAACGAGATTTCATACTTCATTTATTCCGAGATCAATTTTAGCGCGTTCTGGAATCACTGTAGCGCGAGATCAATTTTAGCGCGTTCTGGAATCACTGTAGCGCGAGATCAGTTTTAGCGCGTACTGGAATCACTGTTCATACCCTACGTTGATGAACGTAACGTATGGATGAAAAGTTTACTTTTTATGTTAAAAGAAACGTATGGTTAAGGAACCTTACGTTATTTTGAAACATATGGTTAATGAACCATACGTTGTTGAAAAGTATGGAAGAAGAACATTATGTTTGGAAGGAACCTTACGTTTTTGTTGTTGGACAAGTATGGAAGAGAAACCGTACGTTAGTTTTCAGTGTTGAGTTTGTTTCTCAAAAGTATGGATCATCAACCTTACTTTTATAATCAACCGTACGTTCTTTGGAGAGTTGAAGCAAGACAAAGTATGGATGATCAACCCTACGTTTGAATGATGAAGAGAAAGTATGTACGTTCTGAACCTTACGTTCTGAACCTGACGTTTGTGAACCCTACGTTTGGAGCTACGTCATCAACCCTACGTCAGGCGTCGGGATATTTTTGACAGACGATATTTCCTTTTCCATTGGTCAAACAGGCGGATTATTAAGCGGATTTCGAGCCGATTCTTAAGTACGACTTTGATTGAATCAAAGACGATTTTCAACGGATTAATGATTGATTTAAACGGAGCTTTTTATTCCAATTCTTCAGGGGAGTTACAACAGCTCTGTTATTTCATTTTTTTTATATCGCGAATCTAAAGGAGATTTTCATGGATCTATTTATGCGGAAGATTTTCTCAGATTTGAATATATATGTTCTATCTTGGAAACTTCGGATATATATATACACAGGAAAGTGTATGAAATATATAGATTGATCTTTTAACGAGCAAGAAACAGAGACTATGTGAAGGCGTTCTTTTCTGGTGATCGAAAAGAAGTGTAAAACCTTTATTACCGAAGGAAGATCTTGATAGCAGATTCACGTGTTCTACATCGACTATCTGTTATGAATCTACTGCTGCTGAAGTTGTGAAGTTTCTTATAATATCTATTGCAACTGGATCGACTCAGAACTGTTTTGATTACGGATCTTTATTTTCTGAAGACGACGATCTATCTACTGTCAATTGCATTCTGTTGCAATTGTGAAGAACAACTGGAGAAGTGTTTTCTTTATCGAAACCCTTTTTATTTTTGAGTGATCAGCTTCTCGTTCTAAGCTGTGTGAGTTCGTGTTTGAACCAGGAAGGCTGTGTTTGCCTGAAACTTGTAAAGGTGTAAACTGCCTGTACTCAGTTGTGAACAGGTCTGTGGAAACGAGGACCAGATAGTGAAAATCGCCAAGCTCGTGGATTTGAGCATTGGTGGAGTGGACTAGGGGCCTTCTGTTCCCCGAACCACTATACATCCGTGTGTTCATGCTTTTACTTTTTCCGTTGCATATTTAATCGTGCTAAAGCATAGTGGACAGAATTTGTCTAAATTGAAGAGATTGTAATAATTTTGAAAACACACAATTCACCCCCCCCCCCCTCTTGTGTGTAATCCGTAGATTCAGATCCAACAGGAATCTCTTCTCTGGACGGACTTTGAGAGCCTCTTCCGCTCGGAGTTTTTCCTAGCCACCCTCCATACGGTGCACATCCAGAAGCTTCTACAGCTGTGGTATTGCAGCTTGACTATCACCCAGTACTCGGCGAGATTTACCGATGTCTCGTGCTATTCGACGGACATGGTACGTGACCCATTCTTCCGAGCCCGGACCTTCGAGCAAGGATTGAGGCATGTGGTCAGGGATCAATGATCTCCCACAGCATTCCGACATAGGCAGGGGTACTGGAGTGAGCCCATCTGATCAAGAGCTTCCTTACTGAGCCCACTTTAGCAGGGAGACCTACCGCAGTGCGGCACGTAGCAGAGTCTTCTGCAGCAGGTAGTCGATGGATGACTCAAGGGTCCAAGCAGACCAGACCTTCATGCGGACGAATTCAGGACACTGGATCAGTAGTGCGGGGCACACAGTGCGGAGCCAGTCATTCGAGAGGCAGACAGTGCTACGCATGCGGTGGGCAGGGCCACATGGCTCGTGACTGCCCAACCCGCCATGACGAGGAGCAGCAGACAGTTGAGGGGCCACCAAGGCAGAGGCAGAGGGTCGACCGTGGCGGTCTGTAGGGAGAAGGAGGACGAGGCAGAGGAGTTGGCCGAGCAGAAGGTGGTGGGAAACGCTTTGAGACTCTACCACCACCACCACCAGGAGGTCCACCCAGACCACATAGAGCTGGCGGATAGAGACAAGAACAGCTCCAGGCATCAGAGGCCTATGACCACAGCGTGCCCGAGATTATTCGAGGTACTATCTGTGTCTATTACACCTTTGCTGCAGTTCTTATAGACACAGGAGCGAGTAATTATTTCATAGCATCTACCCTTGTTCAGAGCTTGGAGATTCCGACAGAGCCGTTGGATCGATCCTTACGGCTAGAGACTCCTACAAGAGTAGACTCGACGATTAGGTACTGGTGCCGACAGTGTGAGCTTACTCTAGGAGGCGAGAGATTTGGCTGGGATATTCTTGTAGTGGCATCAAGCCCTTACGACATCATCTTGGGAATGGATTGGTTATCTACAGTCCATGCTAAGATTGACTATATTAGGTCCAAGGTGCGATGTGTACGCACCGACGGGAGCAGGTTCACCTTCACCGGAAAGAAGGGATCCTTTGCAGCATAGGATGGACTCTTGCAGAGGAGAGGACATCCCATCACTCATCAGTTGGCTAGCCTCATCCTAGGAGCAGTTGACGTGCAGAGTCTTAGTTTTCCTGCAGTGGTGGATCAGTATGCGGACGTTTTTCCCGACGACGTTCCAGGACTACCTCCTCGTAGAGAGTTATACTTTTATATTGACCTGTACCCCGGGATAACCCCGATATCCACTGCAGCATATCGTATGGCCCCCGCTGAGCTTCAAGATATACATGTACTTTTGGAGGACTTGCAGGGAAAGGGATTCATCCGACCCAGTGTTTCACCCTGGGTTTCCCCGATATTGTTCGCCAAGAAGGCGGACGAGAGCTTATGACTTTGTGTCGACTATCATCGCCTGAACCAAGTGACATTGAGGAATAAGTATCCGCTACCTGGGATTGATGACCTCTTCGATCAGCTCAAAGGAGCACGGTTGTTCTCGAAGATAGACCTCATGTTAGGCTATCATTAGCTCAGAGTTCGGGACGAGGACATGCATAAGACGACCTTCAGATGTCAGTATGGCCATTATGAGTTCTTGGTCATGCCCTTCAGCGTGACCAATCCTCCAGAAGTGTTCATGGGCCTCATGAACAAGATTTTTCTGCCATACCTCGATCGATTTTTCGTGGTCTTCATCGACGACATTTTGATATACTCGACCAGTGAGGAGGAGCACGCCAACCACTTGCGGGTTGTACTAGACACACTCCGAGAGCACCAGATTTATGTGAATCTCTCGAAGTGTCAGTTTTGGTTACGTGAGTTCCACTTCTTGGGGCATGTCATCTCTGAGGTGGGAGTTTTGGTGGATCCTGCGAAGATCGAGGCAGTGCTAGCTTGGTAGCCACCCATGAACGTGAAGGAGGTGCGGAGTTTCTTGGGACTAGCTGGGTACTATCGGAGATTTGTTCCAGACTTCTCTAGAGTTGCGGCACCACTCTCAGCTTTGACGAAGAAGGAGAAACCATTTGCGTGGTCAGACAGATGTCAGCAGAGCTTCTAGGAGCTGAGACAGAGATTGACCAGTGCGCCTATATTGAGGCTACTAGAGGAGGGAGTTGGGTACGTAATTTACTGTGATGCATCAGGGACCAGACTCGGATGTGTCCAGATAAAGGAGTGGGTCGTGATCACCTATATATCACGTCAGTTGAGGCATCATGAGTAGAACTACGCTACTCATGACCTGGAGTTAGCATCAGTGGTCTTTGCTCTAAATATGTGGGGACACTATATGATGGGCGAGCGCTTTACAGTCTATTCTGACCATAAGAGTCTCAGGTACATCTTCTCTCAGAAGGACCAAAACCTGAGACAATGGCGATGACTTGAGTTCCTCCAGGACTATGACTTTGAGATAGGCTATTCTCCTGGAAAGGGGAACGTGGTGGCCGATTCTCTCAGTAGGAGGATGGGCATTCAACTACTTGGGGAGGCGACAGAGAATCTAGCCACTTTGCAGATATCCTTCGTGGATAGAGATGGAGCAGCCTAACTTCAGTCACTCACAGTCACTAATCCACTACAATTGCGGGTTAGAGAGGCACAGCGTGCGGATGCTGACTATGAGACGCGGCATGCACAGATATCCTCAGGATAGGCACCTGATGTATTCTCAATGGGAGGAGAGCACGATGTCCTTTTCAGAAGACGTACATTGGTACCAATTACTTTACAGGAGGAGGTGCGGAGAGAGTTTCACACTTCCCCTTTGGCGGTACATCCTTGAGTGGTGAAGATGTACCGGGATCTCAGATGACAGCACTGGTGGCAAGGTATGAAGAGGGTTGTGGCAGAGTTCATTTCTCGATGCCTCACCAGCCAGCAGGTGAAGGCAGAGCACCAGGTACCAGCAGGCTTGGTACAACCCTTGGAGGTCCCGAAGTGGAAGTGGTTGCAGGAGGCGTTCGGGATGCAGCTACGTCTGAGCACCGCCTTTCACCCTCAGACAGATGGTCAGACGAAGAGGACCATTCAGACTCTCGAGGACCTGCTCCGTGCATGTGTCCTCGACTTTGGTCGCAGCTAGGAGGACCAATTACCCTTGGTGGAGTTCGCGTACAACAATAGCTACAACTCCACCATCGGGATGGCACCTTACAAGGAGTTGTACGACTGACCTTGCAGATCACCACTGTGCTGGACAGACCCTAGGGATTAAGCACTTGTGGGACCAGAGATAGTCCAGGCCATGACGGAGAAGGTCCAGGTCATCCAGGAGCGGATGAGGACAACTCAGAGCTGGCAGAAGTCTTATGCTGACAGAAGGTGGAGGCCACTAGAGTTCGAGGATGGCGACCACGTCTTCTTGCGAGTCTCACCTCGAAGTGGATTACAGAGAGTTACCCGAGGCGACAAGTTGTCTCCACGCTTCATCAAACCATTCCAGGTCCTCATCAGGATTGGCAAGGTGGCTTATCGCATGGATCTACCACCTCAGTTGCACCAGGTGCACGACGTCTTCCACGTATCTTAGCTGAGGAGATACGTGCATGACCTGACACATATCATTGACCATGGGGAGCTGGACGTTGATGATGGGGCGACTTTTGCGGAGGTCCCGGTGGAGATCGAAGATCTACAGGAGAGGGTCGTAAATGGACGGTCGATTCCTCTATTGTGCATCAGATGGCAGAACGGGAACCTCCAGGAGGGCACTTGGGAGCAGGAGGCTCAGATGCGTTCTCAGTACCCACTTTTGTTTCCCTAGTTTATGATGTATCTTTACGGGGATGTAAAGCCCTGAGGTGGGATTGATGTAAAGACCAATAAAATTCAAGGAAATTTTTTTTCTTAATATTATTTGGAATTTTACAAGAGTGCAGTTTCTGATGGCACCTGATTCTGAGGACCGGTGTGCCCGGAATCATTTTCCGAAGTTTGGCTCGGGGACGTTCAGTGAACGAACGAGCGGGTTTTTCTAACTTTTGATCCGGTGCTCGTAATCAAATTCTGAGGGCACCGATGGAATCACATCACCGGTAATTGCTTAGAAACACCTCTTCCGGAGTTGCGTTTGCTCGGGTGTGGTTTTTAATTTTTGGGGTTAAGTGAAGGAATAAATTAAAAGTTGTGCAACCGATTTTTATATTAATTTTCTTAACTTAAGTTAAGTGGATGATGTGGGACCTACAATATCCTACCCACTTGGTAGGATATTTGGGATGTGGGGCCCACACGAGCCCCACCATTTCTTTCAACTTTTTCAACCCCTCCTTTAATTAAGTAACGCACCCGCACCCCGCTTTTTAATGAGGTCAACCCTTGAGTTTATTCTGGATAAGAAATGCCTCATTAATATGGCGGTTTAAATGTTGCAATTAATTCACTTAATAGATTGTTTCTTTTTGAATTTCAAAAGTTGGCATGTGCGTTAATAAAATAATACAACTCTTATTTTATTAGGATAGTGGTTTTGAGAGGGGATTGGGGAGAAATAAGGGAGGCTTGAAGATATTCATCTTTTTCGTCGAAGAATGGGAAGAATGCGAAGAACACGAAGAACACACTGATCTTCGACGAAGAACGCCAAATCCTCGGAGATTGACTATGTGACGCCGTGTACCGCGACGCCAACGAACCTTCTTCCGTGACGCTTACTACACGATGCTTCTTCCACGATGATTCTTCCGCGACACTTCTTCAGTGACATTCCTTCTCCACGAGGCGACGATCCCCCTTCCGCGACGCCTTCTATCGCGACGTGCTTTTCCATGAAGAACCCTCACTCAACGAATTTGACGAGGTAGGGGTTTTGATTCAATTAAATCATTGTGATTTATACCCTTGGCATATGTTTAAAATTTGTCGGAAGCCTTTTTAAACTACTAACGCGGTGGGTGCGGACCAACAAACAAGTCCGAACCCACTGTCTCTTCATTCTTGTTGTGCAGATCGGCGGACGACGATGAAGCAGGCCGCACGAGCGTTGTGAGGTCTTCGCAATGAAGAACCGGTCCCGGGAGGGCCGTTGGTGAAGATGGAAGGCAAATCCAACCACCGGAGCCCGTCCAGTTGTCCGCGGAACGTTCCTCTTGCGCGCCTCGCCGACACGGCAGCACCGGTGACCGGCATCGGCCGGCCGCCCGGAGGCGGCGGCGCCCGACGCGCCGCCGGGAAGGGCTGCCACGGCTGAAGCCGCGACGGCAGGTTGCTGGTCCGGCAACCGCGCGGGACCAAGGGAGAGGGACGCGGCGCTCGGCTGCATCCGTTGACAAGGAGCGGCCCCCCATGGGGCCGCGGTTACGCACTAGTGGGGGGGGGGCAGCGTGCCACCTCGCACCGTTCGGCCGAAACGGCTGAGCCGCGCGACCGGACTGCCATGTCGGGCCAGGCCGCACCCAGGCCTGGCCGGCCTATGCCAGCCGGGCCGGGCAGCGCCCAAGCGGGCCGGTACAGGACCCGGGTCGGTTCGACCCGGTTCGGGCCGACCCAGGGCGTCTCTGGCCGGGTCGGTCCGGGCCCGAAACCCCCACTTCCGGACACCCTTTCGGTCTTTTACCCATAACATAGGCTACAGAACTCCAATTGAAGCACTGTCAGTTGCGTAGAAATCCTTGGATCGAGACGGCCATTTAGGTATATTACACTCATGGTTTCGGAGTACTTTGTGTTCGGATGGGTTGGTTTGTACACGAAACCAACCGGGCCCTCGGAGCATAAACGCTTATAACTTGAACTTCGGTAGTCCAATTGATGTGCCGTTGACTTTGTTGGATTCCTCTTATTGAGAGGGACCTTTTGGCTTACTCCGGTCGAGGTTTGGACGCAGTTGGAGTATGGTCAGGTTGGTATTGACTTAAAAACCAATCGGGCCCTTGGGACGAAAAAGCCAATAACTCTCAGACCAGGCGTCCGATTGACACGCCGTCTGTGATTTTGAGTTCCTATTGACGATACGGAACTTTTGGATACATCAACTTCAGACTACGTGTCAGCTGATGTATCAGACCTTCGGCTCGTGGAGCGGACCCTCCCGAACGAGTTTTCCATGTGTGGGAACCCTAGAGCTGGCTGTGACTGCGACGATGATGACGACTGTGCAGAAATCCTCCATGGATTCGACGGCGACGACTACATCAGTCAGCGATCCTACGTGGATTAGTGCTACCAATCCTGTGTGGGTCAGCACTCAGGGGTCCTGTATGGGCCAGTGCCTACAGATCCTATGTGGGTCAGATCCTTTGTGGGTCATTGCGGGGGTTAGTACCTATCGATCCTTTGTGGGTCCGACGACTTAGATGAATCAGTGGCTACATCTGATCATCTCTATCATCATATGAAGAAGTATACCTGTATGAGCTGAATCTTGACTTGCTTTCCTATGTGGATTGTGTTGTGCTATCCTGTGTGGACGTGATCAAATTTTGGCATGGATGTTGGAGCCGAACTGGAAATTGATGACTTAGGTATATGTATGGGCATATACCTAAGTAGTGTTGGATGTTAATTCGTAATTGTATCTTTCCTTGTGGATTATCCTTTGTTGATTTTGGGAGACCTTCGGGGGTCTCGGGGTCCCGAATGAGTAGCTTATACTCACCCCTGCATGGGTTATGCCCACACTACGTTGTGTTGGTTGCAGACAACGGACAGTGCTGATCGCGGTTGATGCTTGTGGAGCAGGACGGTACCTGGAGGTGGACCACTGGGCGGGACGTACTCGGAGTGGACGGATGGGTCCGAGGAGCTGTGGAGGCTATCTAAACCCACCCTTTAGGTGGGACTTCCAGTGGACGGCTCGACATTGCGGCTTTACTTTCAATTGTTGTTTTCCCTTTCCAGTTGTACTTTACTTTCAGTTTGGGTTTGTATTATGGCCCACTTACTTTTCTGCACTTACTATTGTACCAAGTTTTTACATAGTGTTTACCTATGCTTGCTTGCTCTGTGGTGTTTGTTTACTTTACAAAGGAAATTCCTTCCATTTTTACCAGGAAATACACCTTGGTGCTAGTCGCCATCCCCTGGCCTATAGAAGGCAGTCTTGGGGTAGTCACGACACGGGCCCCGAGGACAGGTCGTGACATTTTTAGGTCAATATTGGTTTGATACATGGATTTGGAGACTTCAAATATTGTTCCTAATAAGATTCTAGACCATGATCTTGCATGATTGGGTATAGAATTACTAGATTATGGGTAGAAAATTATGATTTTGGAATGATTTTCATGTAGAGAGTGATCATATGATCATACTATTAATGATTGATATACCTTATGATATTCAAAAGAAATAACTGTGGTGATTTATGATAAATTCTACAATCATGAATGAGAAGCACAGTTAGTGGTTTATGAATATGGGTCTAGAATTAATAGTGTTCAACTAATGGGAGAATTAAAAAATTTATATGATTGGGTGGAAGGAAAGAATACCCATGATGTGTTTAGATATGATTGAGTTAGTATACATTGGCTGTGTATAGTGCCTATTGAGTAGTGGGTGATTGAGAGACCTGGTGAGAGATGCATAAATATGGTTTTAATGGAGTGTTTATGGGAGAGGCTGCACACAGTTTTAAGGAAATGTGAAATATACCTATATAGAGGGATGTGACATCAAAAATGGATCATGGTGTGGTGGCATTGTTAATACGGGCTTAATATTAGACTACTTCTGTCTGTAATGATGAGTGTATATCAGAAGGAGTGGAACATGTTGGATATTAGAGACTATTAAGAATTATGTTCAAGGTGCATTATAATGGTTGTCAGATTGTGGGGAAAGCACAATTTGATCTTGGATGATTAGGCCATTTTTATTGATATAATTTCAATGAATATAAAATGAAATATTTTTAGGTTGGAAATGTAGATATAGATTATCAATTACAAGAGGGTGGAGGCTGAATTGTATGTTCAAAAACATTCATTTTTAACCTTAAGGAAACTTTGTTTAATAATACTATTAAAATTTGATTAACTTAAGCCCTCTACTATAAGGTAAATAAAGAAACCATGTTTTAAGAAAGGCATGTAATGAAATAGGCACACAATAATGCTTTTACAAGAATTTACCTTAAAGCATATAGAATCTTAAATCTGAGTAACAATTAGAAAGAATGTATAAGAAAGACTTTCTTATTGTTACAAATTACAATTGAAATTAAAAGTACATAGAAAAGAGTAAAAATATTTTAACCCATAGATTAAGGTATCCAAAACACCTTGGATTAAGGTCCCTTGATTTATATATTCAAGAAAGTCTACCTTAACCACACTAGGGTAAACCCTCGATACGATGATCAGTATCTGTATTTTTATCCCCACAAGACCTCGATATATATGGTGATTAGGACCTCTAGCTTCCATCAACATGGAATACATCAATTATGTAGGTAATCAGAACCTATGTCTTCCTTCAGCTCGGAAGACCTCAATTGTAAGTAGCAATAATCATAATCCTAAAAAGAAAAAAAAAATCTTGCTAATGATTTTAGTATGTGGAACTAGTGGGTCACAACAAAAAATATTCAAGGATTTCACACTAAAAAATGGAAATTCATTCATAGAGTACGAATTCTCCCTAAAGATCATAGCATGGAACACATTCAAATGATTGGGTATTTATAGGAGAGATCTCCAATGAGCAAAATTTCATCCAACAGTCATATTTATCCTAAAAATTTAAGAGGGATCTATATAGATGGAACTTATAACGGTTATATAATAAGTGATCAGACGACATCATTTAGCATAAGAAAATATCATATAAAACATTAAGTATATATTAATCAGCTTATATGAAATATTATATTTAGGAAAAAAAAGTAACTTAAGAAAGATATAAAATCGGATCTGGAAATAATTGAGAAATGGAATTGGGGAAATGAGAATCATATTCAAAAAATTCGACGTTTTGGAATTGATAAAATGTGAATAAAATTCACATTTTTTAGTGAATCATAATGTAAGAATGTTTGAAATAGTTTCAAAATTTTTGATGATTTTTTATTGAGGGAGTGAATCAAATTCTCAAAATTCAGATAATCCTAATCAAAAAATTCCAAGAATCAGAATCATAATTATGGATAATTTAGAATTGAGGAAGATGAATCAGATTCAATTTTCTACACAATTTAGATATGAGAGACAGTAATCATAATAGATATATTAAGATAATTAGATTAATAATTCTGAAGGAATAGGAATTGAGAAACATGAATCAGAATCAAATTTCTGGTTGATTTGGAATTGAGAAAGTGAAGGACTCGGAGTTTTATGAAGGATTTGATTCATTCTAGTAACTATTCAAATAATGTTATACTTATCTATAAAAATATTAAATAAAAATCATGTAGTTTTACTTATATATTGATATAATTATTAATAAAATAAGTATAAATTTACTTATAGATAAAAAGTGTTATAAAGGAAATATGATGGTTATTTCCAAAAACTAATGTAATGAGAAAAGTCATAATTAATATTTTTACTCAACATTATCCCCCTTTTCAGAAAGAAAAAAACATAATTTTTGAAATTAATATTAAAAATGAAAGAGTTTATATAAGAACATAAAAGAAAAAACTTATCTCCCCCTTAGTTTATGACTCAAGATGAATACGAATAACTCCCACATAGGTTAAGAAACCCCCCTAAGGATTGAATTCTAACATTATATATTTGTATTCCTTTCTTAAGGAATCATATCACCTTACATAAGGATATCTTATTTACATTTTCTTACCTTTACATTTTCCTCCTCAAAAATTAACAGGGAAAATTATAATATACCTAAAATTTTAGAAAACAATCTATATGAAAAATAATAATAATATATTATTATTCCAAAAGTTTTACAATAAAATATCAAAAAAATAAATATTTCTTCAATATTAAAGGTTGGATCAAATCCTTCAACTTCTTGAAATCCTTGTGATCATCTTGAAACCTTTCTAAAATATGTTTCTGATCCCAACCCTTCTTCCCAATGTTCTAAATCTTTTCATGTTGGAATATAATATTTTCCTCATGAGAATTAATCATTTCATCCTAATACTTAATATTTTCATCCACATATTTTCTATAATCCTTCACACTTTTAACTTCTTGAGAAAGTGAATTTAATTTCCCATATATATCCATATATTCTTGAAACTGAATAACTTGTTCTTATTTTAACCTTTATTAGAAGTTGTTTGAAAGAGTTTTTATTTTAGCTTCCAATTATTTGAAAGAACTCTTTACTGTATTAAAAATATCATCAAAATCTCTAATATCATTATTGATATTATTTTACCTCTTAATTATATCTCAATAAGACTTAATGTGAGAATCATAATTCTATAAACATGATTTGAAACCGTCTTCACATTTTATCATATTTTCCATGAAAAGCTTTTTTCATTCTAATTTCTGATTTATGGATGCTTGAATAAGATGACATCATAACTCAATATTTGGTAAATAAGGATAGTAACACACCATCTTCTTTAATTATTTCACAAAAAAAATATTCTCCTATAGATGATGAATATCTTTTGATTTTAATTATGCAAGTTTAGATGTTCCAACATCTGCTTTCTTCCATTTAACTTTCTTGGATTCTAATATTTTTGACTTATGAACTACTTAAATTTTATTTAAAATAAGAATGATCTTATAATCATCATAATCATTATCAACATCATCTTCATGATTTTCATTATTTCCACCACCACCCTCATCTTAACCTTCATCACATTCGTCTTTAAAGGGGATCTTTTGAACATCACTTTCAACAATATTGGATTTCTGAGCAGGGGATTTGTGAAATGATTTTCCTTATGAGGCATGTTTTAATTAATGTGATTGATATTTTATTTATGATAACCCATCGAATTAACTTGTCTTATGTGTTTCTTCGATTTTTTGATTCTCATCATCACTATTTTTCTATTGACTGCTAACTTATTCGTCTTGTTCGTATTCTTCTTGAATCTATTCATGAATAATCAAAACTTATCATAAAACAACTTCCTTTCATTTTTCATTAGGGTAGCCTCAACTACAACATGTTTTTATTGTTATGTAAGTTTAGTTTCTTATAGAAATAATTTTGGAACATAAATTTGTTTTGATTCTCATTCTGTATCTTTCAAAAATTCTTGAACTTTGTCATATTCACTTAAATTTTTATTAAAATTTTACTCATTTACTTATTTCTCCAACTCTTCAAATTCCCTTTTTTTTAATGATTTATCTTCTTCTTGATATAATCTAAACAGTACATCTCGTTCCTTCTATAGATCTTTATATTTTCCCCACTTTTCTACAACTTTGTCTTGGTATGATTTCTATTTCATTGACTTTGGAGTTTGGTAATCTTTAGTTTTTTGTGGGTTTGAGGCCCAATGATTTATTTTATTATGATCAACTAATTTTTTCTTCGATATTTCTACGATTTCCCCTAACTTTCAATAAAAGTTAATAAATAAATTTTTAGTATCACTAAAATAATATTTCATTCTATTAACTGTTCCATAACTTAAAAGAAGATTCTTGAACATATTTTTATTTGAAGTGCAAGGAACTTTTTAAAAGTTAAAATAATAGATGTTAAGCTTTGACAAGATTTATGGATAAATCAGAATCCAATAAATGATTAACTCATCCTTTATCATGATAATAGTTAGAAATATATTATTCACTTGGTTAAACTTCCTTATATTAACAAGAAAATATATCATGAAAATGTCTATTACTTTCAAGGTATCCTTGTATCCTTTTTCATAGTATTAAAAGACCTTTCATCCATAATGCCACAATTTTGAAGTTTTTTGAAATGTTTGAAGGATTGGGATTCTTTAATCCCTTAAGAACTAAGAGATCAACAAGGTTAACTCTATCAGAAGGTCCTTCTAAATCTAGAAACTTATGAGAGAAATACTAAGATTCACCATCATATCGTATCTCTAGGACATTTGTGTCATTATTATATGATAGAGAATATGTTTTCCTATTACGTTTAAAATGAAACGATTATTTTAATCCTTATTGAAAAACTCAAATAATTGATAGAAATCAATTACTAAGTCTACATAAACAGGATTATATTCTTCTTTATTTTTACAAGGAATATACTTTCCCTACCTTGAAACTTTATGATCCTTCTTATCAAATAATCATACATAAGAAAGAAATCCTGATCAAATAAATATTCTATGAAGATCGACCAATCTTTTTGTTCCTTATTCTTAGGCATTGAAGTCTGATAGGATATTGACAATATCATTCAGAACATTAAGAAGGAGATATAGAAGTCAAAATGATAAATTTGAAGGGAGGTAGAAATTGAAGTAGAAAAACTATGGAGTTCGATGTAGGACATGGGGGTACCCTCCTTTATATAGGTATTGAGATGATGGTTCAACTTCCAAGAAATATTAAACGGTTGATATTGATATGATATAATTTATATGTTTTTATTTTTCCAAAAAAAAATCTCATAGATTCTGATATTTTGAGGTTTTATGGAAATAAAATAGTTTTAAGAAAATTTAAATCTGATAAAACCTTCTTCATAAAACATGATTGAAATACCAAAAAATGTAAATGAAACTAAGAGATAAAAAGTAAAAATATATACCTTTCATAGTTTTCATTTGGTTTATTAGTATTTAATAATTTACTTATTAGATTTCAAAAACCATTTTATATGTTCAAAAACATTTTTTAGGTTATTAATGACATTACAGGGTTCCTAAAACATAATTATGTTCCAAATGACATTATTAGGTTCATAAAACATTATTAGGTTCCAAAAAACATTTTTTGGTTAAAATTTTCTTAAGGAAATAAAATGAACCCCCTACAAAAATAATTATCTTAATTTTAGAATATAGTTTTAAAAAAAACTATATATGAATGAATACCTTATAGTTATCACTCCTAACTTTTTTAATGTATTCAAATATATCCAAAGATAATGATTTTGTAAAAACATCTGGATATTGTTCTTTCATTCGGATGAATTGTAAAATAATATCTCATTTATGAGTGTGACCCCTAAAATAAGTGATTTTTAATATCTATGTGTTCTAATATCTGTGTTATTTTAATGGGAGGGATGTGAATGGATTTTTGTTAAGTCAATGTCACTAGTGTTTTCACATAGTATCTGAGTTTTAGTAAAATGCATGCCAAAATCACTGACTGTGTGTTTCATCCACAACACCTAAGCACAAAAATATCTATGTACTACATATTCAGCTTAAGTTGTTGAATTTGCTACATAATGTTGATTTTTACGTGACTAAGAAACTAATTAATCTCCCAATAACTGAAAAGTTACAAATGTTCTTTTTCTATACATTATACAAACACCAAATTCAGCATCTGAAAATATTTTCAAAATAAAATAATATCTAGAAGAATAAAAAAGTCGAAATTCCATAGTTGCCTTTAAATAGTGAAAAATTTATTTCACTACATTGAAATGGGATCATTTTTAATTAGACTGATATCTTGAATACAATCATATTAAAATCATTAAGTCTAGATGACTAGAAGTTATATATATATACCTTCTTACCATAACTCTAAAAGTTGTTTGATCCACAAGGTTCCCAGCTTAATCATGATCAAAGGTATTTGAGGTACCGATTGGAGTTATTATAATTTTAGCGTTTTTATATCCATAATTTTTAACAGTCTCTATAATATAATTTTTATAGATATATAGGATCCTTCTGGTTTTTTGAAACATTAAAAACCAAGGAAAAATGTTAACTCATGCATCATACTCATTTCAAACTCTGATTTCATATTATTCACAAATAAATCAGTTAAGGATTATTGAGTTAATTCGAATATAATGTCATCAACATAAATTTTAACAACTAAAATATTTTTTTTCTTTGTTTATAAAAGGGTTGTATTTTTAGTTCCCTTAACATAATTGTTTTGTAACAAATATCCTTTAATTCTATCCTAGTAGGATCTTGGGTTTTTTTTAAGACCATATAATTTTTTGGAGAGTTTAAAATTGTTCATGATGGTTTTTTTCTTCAAAATCCAAAGGATGTTCAACATAAACTTCCTCTTGATCATATCCATTAAGGAAAACACAATTCAAATCCATTTGAAAATGTTTTATGTTAAACAATGCAACAATGTCTATAATAATTTGAATAGATTCATGTCTAGCTACTAGAGCACATGTTTCTTTATTGTCTATTCATTCTGGTTGATAATATCCTTTAGCAACTAATATTTCCTTATTAATTAATATGATTCCATTTAAATCACATTTATTTCTATAGACCCACTTTTCTCCAATTACAAATGATTCATTAGGTCTTTCAACAAAGGTCGAGACATTGTTCCTTTCAAATTCCTTTAGTTCATATTTCATAGCTTTAATCCAACTTGCATCACCTAAAGATTCATCAGTACATTAAGGTTATTATTGGGAAAGAAATATTAGATTCTATACATCATTTATTAAATAACTTATAGTCCTTACTAGTTGATATACATCACCTATGATACTATCACTAGGATGATTCCTTATAAACAACAGACTTGGATTTTGTAATACATTTTCATAAAAAAGTGTAGAATGTATTCTAGAGTGAATACTTCAAAAAAATTTCTTAAGTGTTCTCCTGAATAAGAGAATATTCCATCAAAGGATAATAAAATGTTTTTGAGAAAAAAATCGAAGATGTGGGTTGGGGTAGTTAAAAAAAGGACCAATTTCATCATATTTAACATGTACTGTTTTCTCAACTGTACATGAATTTTTATTGAAGACTCTATAATCCTTAGAGGAAGTGGAATAGCCTGAAAATATTCCATCATTAGATTTGAGTGAAAATTTGTGTATATTATATTTTTTATTCAAAATTAATACTTTGCATCTAAATACTCCAAAGAATGAAACATTATGTTTTCAGCCTGTTTATAACTCAAAAGGTTTTTTATTATGAAATGGACTGATTAAAACATGATTTATAGTTTAACAAATGGTACTTACATCCAAGCGACCCCCAAGTGGTCCATTAATGATACACCTATCATGAAATATGTTTCTTGACTGAACCTTAGATTTTTAGGAATTGAATATCATTTAATAATATAATATTTGTTTTAAAAACTCTTTTATTTCAATTATGATAATATTCAATAATTGATTTTTTTTGAAAATCATAAAAGAATGATTACTTCGAAATTAGTTAATTAAGTCAATCCTAACATGTCATATTAACCTATAAAATTAGTGGAATTCATAAAAAGTCTCAAATTATATTTATTTGGATATTTACAATATCAATTATTTTAGTTTTTTACTATTATGGTAATTAATAAATCATCATTGTGTCATAAATAAATTAAATTATTTATTGTCTAAAAATTATAAATAAAATATAATTATGCAAGAAATATTTTTAGCTTTCTAATTAAAATTTATAAACAAAAATCCAGCATATATAACCCTATGTAAAAAATGTTTTTCTAAAAGATATATGCTTATGTCATTTTTCTATTAATTTTAACTTAATTAGTATAAAGTGTCATTATCACTTACAAGTGGCTCCATGGAATCCAAAAATCAACCCACAGATGCCCATGGTCAGACATGTATCAACCAATAAGGTTAGAAAAAGTTTTAGGGTAATTTGTTATTATTATAATATTATTTTGTAACCCTTATTTACCGTATTTACCCTTTAACCATGGTAAATAAAATATTTACCGAAGTAATTATTCAAAATTCCGAAAAATAAAAGTTACGTATTTACACAAAATTCAGCATCTAAAAATATTTTCAAAAAAAAATCATTTCTAGAAGAATAAAAAAGTCCAAATTCCATATTTCCCTTTAAATAGTGAAAAATTAATCTCACTACATTGAAATGGGATCATTTTTAAATAGACTGATATCTTGAACACAATCATATTAAAATCATTAATTAAACTGATATCTAAAAATATTTTAAAAACAAAATCATGACTAGAAGTTATGTATATAAACCTTCTTACCATAACTCTAAAAGTTGTTTGATCCCCTAGGTTCCTAGCTTAATCATGATCAAAGGTATTTGAGGTACCGATTAAGGTAATTATAATTTTAGCGTTTTTATATCCATAATTTTTAACAGTCTCTATAATATATTTTTTATAGATATATAGAATCCTTCTGGTTTTTTGGAATTTTGAAAACCACGAAAAAATGTTAACTCATGCATCATACTCATTTCAAACTCCGATTTCATATTATTCAAAAATAAATCAGTTAAGGATTATTGAGTTGATTGGAATATAATGTCATCAACATAATTTTTATCAACTAAAATATTTTTTTCCTTTGTTTATAAAAAGGGTTGGATTTTTAGTTCCCTTAACATAATTTTTTTGTAACAAATATCCTTTAATTATATCGTAGTAGGATCTTGGGTTTTGTTTAAGACCATATAATTCTTTGGAAAGTTTAAAAACTTGTTCATGATGGTTTTTTTTCTTGAAAACCCAAAGGATGTTCAACATAAACTTCCTCTTGATCATATCCATTAAAAAAATGACAATTAAAATCCATTTGAAAAAGTTTTATGTTAAAGAATGCTTCAATGTCTAAGATAATTTGAATAGATTCATGTCTAGATACTAGAGCACAAGTTTCTTTATTGTCTATTCATTCTCTTGATTATAGCCTTTAGCAACTAATAATTCTTTATTTATTAATATGATTCCACTTAAATCACATTTATTTCTGTAGACCCACTTTACTCAAATTACAAATGAATCATTATGTCTTTAAACAATGGTCCATACTTTGTTCCTTTCAAATTCCTTTAGTTCATATTTCATAGCTTTAATCCAACTTGCATCGCCTAAAGATTCATCAGTATATTAATGTTCTAATTGGGAATGAAATGTTAGATTCTCTACATCATTTATTAAATAACTTATAGTCCTTACTAGTTGATATACATCACCCATGATACTATCACTAGGATGATTCCTTATAAACAACAGACTTGGATTTTGTAACACATTTTCATCAAAAAGGGTAGAATTTATTCTAGAGTGAATACTTCAAAAAAAAATTCTTAAGTGTTCTCCTGAATAGAAGAATATTCCATCAAAGGATCATAAAAAGTTTTTGAGAACACATTCGAAGATGTGGGTTGGGGTAGTTAAAAAAAGGACTAATTTCATCATATTTAACATGTACTGTTTTCTCAACTGTACAAGCATTTTTATTGAAGACTCTGTAAGCCTTAGAGGAAGTGGAATAGCCTGAAAATATTCCATCATTAGATTTGAGTGAAAATTTGTGTATATTATCTTTTGTATTCAAAATGAATACTTTGCATCCAAATACTCTAAGGTATGAAAAATTATGTTTTCATCTTGTTTATAACTCAAAAGGTGTTTTATTATGAAATGGACTGATTAAAACACGATTTATAGTTTAACAAATGGTACTTACATCCAAGCGACCCCCCAAGTGGTCCATTAATGATACAACTATCATGACATTAGTCTCTTGGCTGAACCTTAGATTTTTAGGAATTGAATATCATTTAATAATATAATATTTGTTTTAAAAACACTTTTTTGTCAATTTTGGCAGTATTCAATATTTTTTTTTTAAATCATAACAGAATGATTACTTCGAAAAAAGTTAATTAAGTCAATCATAACATGTCATATTAACCTATAAAATTAGTGTAATTCATAAAAATTCTCAAATTATATTTATTTCGATATTTATAATATCGATTATTTTAGTTTTTTACTATTATGTTAATTACTAAGTCATCATTGTGTCATAAATAAATTAAATTATTTATTGTCTAAAAATTATAAATAAAATATAATAATGTAGGAAATCTTTTTATCTTTATAATTAATTTTTACAATCGAAAATCCAGCATATATAACCCTATGTAAAAAATGTTTTTCTAAAAGATATATACTTATGTCATTTTTGTATTTATTTTAACTTAATTAATATAAAATGTCATTATCACTTACAAGTGGCTCCATGGGGTCAAAAAATCGACCCAAAGATGCCCATGGTCGGACATGTATCAACCAATAAGGTTAGGAAATGTTTTAGGGTAATTGTTTATTATTATAATATTATTTTTAAACCCTTATTTACCAGATTTACCCTTTAACCATGGTAAATAAAATATTTACCGAAGTAATTATTCAAAATGACTAAAAATAAAAGTTACCTATTTACACAAAATTCAGAATCTGAAAATATTTTCAAAACAAAATCATTTCTAGAAGAATAAAAAAGTCCAAATTCCATATTTCCCTTTAAATAGTGAAAATTTAATTTCACTACATTGAAATGGGATCATTTTTAATTAGACTGATATCTTGAACACAATCATATTAAAATCATTAATTAGACTGATATTTGAAAATATTTTCAAAAATAAATCATGACTAGAAGTTATGTATATATACCTTCTTAACATAACTCTAAAAGTTGTTTGATCGACTAGGTTCCCATCTTAATCATGATCAAAGTTATTTGAGGTACCGATTGGAGTAATTATAATTTTAGCGTTTTTATATCAATAATTTTTAACAGTCTCTATAATATATTTTCTGTAGACATATAGGATCCTTCTGGTTTTTTGGAAATTTGAAAACCACCGAAAAATGTTAACTCATGCATCATACTCATTTCAAACCCCGATTTCATATTATTCACAAATAAATCAATTATGGATTATTGAGTTGATCCGAATATAATGTCATCAACATAAATTTTAACAACTAAAATATGTATTTCTCTGTTTATAAAAAGGGTTGGATTTTTAGTTCCCTTAACATAATTGTTTTTGTAACAAATATCCTTTAACTCTATCATATTAGGATCTTGGGTTTTTTTAAGACCATATAATTCATTGAAGAGTTTGAAAACTTGTTCATAACGGTTTTTTGTCTTCAAAACACAAAGGATGTTAAACATAAACTTCCTCTGGATCATATCCATTAATGAAAGCACAATTAAAATCCATTTGAAAAATTTTTATGTTAAAGAATTCTACAATGTCTAAGATAATTTGAATAGATTCATGTATAGCTACTAGAGCACAAGTTTCTTTGTTGTCTATTCATTTTGGTTGATTATAGCCTTTAGCAACTAATATTTCTTTATTTATTAATATGATTCCATTTAAATCACATTTATTTCTATTGACCCACTTTACTCCAATTACAAATGTTTCATTTGGTCTTTCAATAAAGGTCCAGACTTTGTTCCTTTAAAATTCATTTAGTTCACATTTCATTTCTTTAATCCAACTTGCATCACCTAAAGATTCATCAGTACATTAAGGTTCTAATTGGGAAAGAAATGTTAGATTCTCTACATCATTTATTAAAGGACTTCTAGTCCATACTAGTTGATATACATCACCTATGATACTATCACTAGGATGATTCCTTACAAACAATAGACTTGGATTTTGTAATACATTTTCATCAAAAAGGGTAGAATGTATTCTAGAGTGAATACTTCAAAAAAAAAATTCTTAAGTGTTCTTATGAATAGAAGAATATTCCATCAAAGGATCATAAAAAGTTTTTGAGAACACATTCGAAGATGTGGGTTGGGTTAGTTAAAAAAGGAACAATTTCATCATATTTAACATGTACTATTTTCTCAATTGTATAAGAATTTTTAATGAAGACTCTGTAAGCCTTAGAGGAAGTGGAATAGCCTGAAAATATTCCATCATTAGATTTGAGTGAAAATTTGTGTATATTATCTTTTGTATTCAAAATGAATACTTTGCATCCAAATACTCTGAAGTATGAAACATTAAGTTTTCATCCTATTTATAACTCAAAAGGTGTTTTATTATGAAATGGACTGATTAAAACACGATTTATAGTTTAACAAATGGTACTTAGAAATTCTTCCAAAAAAAAATTTAGTAATTGAGTATTCACTCATCATGGTTCTTGCTATCTCTGGAATAATTTGTTTTTTTTTCTTTCATCAATACCATTTTATGAGGTGTTCTTGGAGATGAGAAGTAATGTGTAATTCATTTATTTCTAAAAAAATTCTTGAAATCTAAAATTTCAAATTCTCCCCCATGATCAATATGAATAATTATCAATGAAAGGTTTTTCTCATTTTTAGCTTTGGCTAAAAATATTTGAAATAAGAAAAGGCTTCCAATTTCCTTTCTAGAAAATAGAACTTTCTAAATATAGTGTAATCATCAACAAAAATAACTACATAGTATTTTCATCCAATACATCCAGTGTTTATAGGAAAAAAAGTTCATGTGAACTAGGTGTAATGCATAAGAAGTTGAATCTTCACTTATAGAATTAATGATTGACTTATGTTGCTTTCCATAATGACAAGGGTCATAGACTATTGAAGAATCAAATCTAAGATCTAGTATATTATTAAAAACTCATTTCTTAGAAAGTGTACATAAGTTCCATAGGTAAAAATGTCCTAACATTCTATGCCATAACCAATATTTTTCTTCCATTTCACTAAGAAATGTAAGTCTTGGCTCCTAAGGTATTCTAAGTTATGTATATAAACATTCTCATTCTAATGGTACGAAAGAATGAACTCATCCATGGAATTGTGTACTAAGTATTTATCATTCCTAAAACTCACAAGTTAACCTTCTTTCATAGAATTGAATTATGCTTATAAGGTTGTTATTAAGACCTATTAATAATAAATCATCTCAAATTAGGGATTTTCCAATAAAATGTTGTTATATGTACCAACATTTTCATCTTGAGCATTATATCCAAAAGTGAATCTTCTACCTTTCATATTAATAATATTTTCAAAGATTTTTTTTCCAGTCATGTGTTAGAAAAATCCACTATCCTTGTACCATTTATTTTTGTTGGTACTTCCTTTGTTTTCTTGAACATAAAACAATTAGATTTTCAGAATCCAAAATTTTTGGGATTCTGAACTATTGGAACGTAAAATCATAAGAATCTATATTTTTATAGAAAAGTGAAATTTATGAATACCAAAGGACTGGATTTTTTTTGAAGAACAATTTTCTCCCAATGTCCACCACATTGACGCTTAGTGCAAAAGGGGGAACATTGAGGTACAAATTAGTTATGACTGAATACATGTTTTTAGTGAGTATAACCCATTCAAGAAACATTCATAAGAGGATAAAGTTGTGAATAAATTTCATCAAAACCTCCCATACAATAATTAAAGTTTAAAAAAAATATTTAAAGAAAATACTTCATATTTTAGAATAATTACTAAATTGTTATCCTCATTTGTCATAGTCATAAGATTGGAGTTCGTCTCAAAAACATTTTTTTAGAAATAGTATTTTTTCAATCCTTAGAAAGTTTATCTTTATCATAATTAACATCCTCAAGGTTTTTTAAAATAGAAACAATTTTAAAATATTTTTCATTATGATCTTTAGAATGATCTGATATTTATTTTGTTAAAACAATGATTCTAGAATATTTTGTACCATGTTTGTTTTTGATCTTACTATTTTGATTTTCATGAAACTTGGAAAATCTAGACACTTCATTAAAATAATTTTAGATATCTTGTAATGAGGAAGATTATTCATCCTAGGATGTAGAATATTCATCATTAGAAGAATTATCAATTAATGATATATTTTTTAAAGATTCAGTAGTGTCTACCTTATAAAAGAAACATTGGTTTTCAATTGGTATTTTGGCGATAAAGACAATATTATTTTTATAGAAGATTTACTATCTGAGGACTCATAAAATAAACCTCCACCACTTTCCCTACAAGAATCATTTTCCTTAAATACATTATTTATTTTGGGATTATAATATCTTTTCTAATTCCTCTCAGTATGGGTATCTTTCCTGTACTTTCTTTTAATCCAAGGATAATTAGTGTTGTAATATCCTACTTTATTACATTCATAACATGTGACATCAAAATAATTTTTATATTTTATATCCTTTTTTTTATACATGTATAATAAATACTTATTTACAACAATCATTTTCATCCTTTAATAAATATTTTATAAGTCATTATATTACTATTCATATTAACTTGAGTCCAACTGAATAAAAACATTCATATCCTTATTTGTCTTAGAAAAAATCTCAAGAGTCTTAGATTTTTTTTTTGAAGTAGTATTCAAAGAAACACTCAAATTATTCTTCTTTATATTATCAACATATCTCTTTAATATGTTCTCAAGTTGTAAGAGAGTTCAAAATAACTAATCAAGAGTTAGAGTTGTAACTTTTCTTGACTCACCAATAACAGTTATCTTCTATCCCCATTCATTAGGCATGATGTTAATAATGTTACCTATAAGAATATAATCATCTAAAACTTTTTCTCCCATTTACTGTAGGATATTTTTGATAGTCATAAATCATTGTCGAATATTAACTATAGGATCTCCTTAGGGAAAAACAAAACCATTTCAATATACTCTAAGAATGGATCTTATAGTTTTTATTTATTTAGATGTTTTTAAATGTGAAACTATCTTTTTATTATATAAAATGTTAGTTTATTCACAAGAAGATAATTTTCAGTATAAATCATTGGTCATATAACAATGAAAATTATTTCATACCTTATGCTTTAGATAATATTCTTGATTATCTTGATTAGTAAAAGGTCTAGTGTCCTTATCATGTAACCTATAATAATCAGTAAGCATAACATTGTTGTCCACAACAGTATTGATAATAAGGTCGTCATTCCATCTCACCAGTATTTATAATCTTTTCAATCAAATATAGGTGGCCTTTTCAGATTCATATTATCTAAGGATATGAAATTAATTTCTATAATTTTTCAAAACAAAACATTTCCACACCACATGTTAGTGTAGTATGTAATGATGAAAACAATTTCTCAAAAAATAAATCTAACATGAAAGAGAACAAGTAAGATAGACATAGTATAATTATCTTCTAATTAAAATATGTATATTAGTATTTTAGAGACCTAATCTGATATCAATTTTAGGATCAAAATGTAGATGTAGATACTCTATTACAGGAGGGGGGAATTGTAACTGTAAAAACATTCATTTTTATCCTTAAGGAATCTTTATTTAACAATGTTAAACAAATTTGGTTTAGTTAAACCCTATTTTATAAGGTTAACAAAAACAACTTTTTTTAATAAAGATGTGTGATGAAATAGGAACATAATAATTCTTATAAAATATTCTACCATAAATCATATAGAATCTTAAATTACAGTTAGAATAAAAAAGAAAGTATAAGATTAAATTTCTTCTAGTTCCAAATTGTAATGAAAATTAAAACTACATATTGAAGTGTAAATATATTTTATCCCAAATATTAGGGTATCCAAAACACCTTGGATAAAGGTCCCTTGATTTATACATTAAATAATGTATGTCTTACCCACACTAGGTTAAGCCCTTGAAATAAATATCAGTGTCTTTCTTGATATCCTCACAAGCCAATGATCTATTTGGTTCTTGAAACTAAAATATTACTTAATGTTGGAATACCTCGATTAAGAAGGTAATCAGAACCTATATCTCCCTTCATCTTGGAAGCCCTTTATTGCAAGAACCGAAAATCAAAATCACACAAAGAAAAAAAAAGAATGTTCAACATTTATGTATGCAGGATAAGCTGTTCAAAATATAAACTCTGGAAGGATTTCACACAAAGAAATTTTGGATGATCTCTCGTAGAGTAACAAATATCACAAAATTTCATAGAAATAAACATGTTCAAATGATTGGGTATTCATAATTGAGATCTCTAATTGAGGAAATTTTCTCCAACTATCAAAATTTCCTCCAACTGCCATATTTTTCCAAAAATTTAGAAGGGAAATGTACAACTGGCACTTACAATGGACATATAATAACAGATTAGAAGACATTTTTTTGCATAAAAAATATCAGGAGAAACATTATCTATATGGATATGATTTTATAAAAAATTATGTCAAGTAAAACTTAACATTAAGAGAGATATAAAATCAGATCTGGATATAATTGTGTATTAGTATTGAGGAATTTCGAATCAGATTCAGATAATTAGACATTTCAAAATTGAGAAACTGTGAGTTAGAGACTCATTTCTTAGTGAATCAGAATTTAAGAAAGTGTGAAACATATTAAATTTTTTAATAATTTAGAATTGAGTTAGTGAATCCGATTCTAAAAATTAATAGAATTAGAATCCAAAAATTGAGAGAATTAGAATCATAATTCTGGATAATTCAGAATTAAGGAAGTTGAATCAAATTTTACTTTTTTCATGATGCAGATTTGAGAAATTGGAAGCGGAATCGATATTATAAGAGGATTGGATTCATAATTATGAAGGAATTAGATTTGAGAAACATGAATTAGAATCGACATTTTGGATGATTTTCAATTGATAAATTATAAGATTATTTGTTTTATTAGGGATCTAATTTATTCTAGTAACCATTCAAATAATGTTTCACATAGCAATAAAACGATTAAAGAACAAGCATATAGACTTCCTTATAGATTGAAATAATTATTAAGAAAGTACATACAAATTTTATTATAGATAAAAATTGTTATAATGAATATATGTTTGTGATTTCCAAAACATAAAGGGATGTTAAAGTGTATTTGGAAAAATTTGAATCAACAATATTCTTAATGAGGTAGGAATGGGTAGTGACCATTTTTTTCATTATATATCTGGCATGAGCAAGACACTCACACCCAATAATTATTTTCATTAATAGATGGAATCTGGATTTTAGCCTAATGTTCATGATGTATTCAGGTGTAATATAATGGTGATTTCGATTTGTTATGTTTCAGTCCTCACTAGTGGTGTATGAAGATTAATTTAGTTATTCAATGATCTAACCACATTATTACAGTAAGTGTTGTGTTCTATATTTCGTGTAGGTATTTAAATGATCCTGCGATGACATCCAGAATTTTGGCCTTATGATCAACTATAAAAGAGAAATATATCTTGTGGAATATAATATTTTTAATATATTTAAACTATATGTGGAATGAAATATGTTTTTTGGTGAGGTGATCTATAAACCACAATGAGTGTGTTGATAGGATACTAGAAGAGAGTTTTAGTCGGTAATTCCATTGGTAGGGAGTTCCATGTCTTTGAATTAGCCCTTATGATCCATGTATTACTATTGGTAAAACAATAATACTAGAGATAAACCAATTTAAATAACTATAAATTTATAAAATAGATGAGTTTTATCAAGAACTACCTCTATATTTGAAATTGTAATAAGCAGGATTCTCAATTTTTTATAAATAATGAAAATTACATTTTTTTTGTTTTATAAGAGAAGATCATTTGGTGTTCTGAGATAGGATACATTAATTTAATCATGAATTTATGATAGATGTGGGTTATGATAAATTATTGAAGGATCTGTAAAGATTCTTATGGATTTAATGAGATATGGTGTGGAGTTTGTAACGATTAATGTGATTATGGGTTATTAAATTATTGTGAAATTTAAATTTTGGATCCAATGATGGAGACATTTTGAGAACTAAAATTCATATCAGAGTTTAAAGGGTCTAAATATCTTAAATATATGTTTTTGGATCTATATTAATGCTAGTTAGGGGTTTTAAGTACATTTCTTAAAGAAAAGGGGGTGATGGGTTTCACCTTGGCTAAAATATTGCCAGCTAATATAAAGTTAAATCCAGATAGGCCATTATGATGGAAAAGATATTTTTGAAAATTAGTTTGTCAAAATGCAGACAAGGGGTTCATGGTTCAATGGGTTATTTGAATTTTTTCAATGTTAAGGACTCATATGTAATCATTGGACTTCTAAGGGAAGGGGTATTCGGTGAAAATAACTCTTACGAATAATCTAAGGACTCTTCCATAGTCATGAAAAATTGATCACATTGTGACACATTGGTCATGTTTTGAAGGACATATATGATGGTTATGTAATAGGGGATTCATAATGTATAAAATGAAGGGTTGTTACATGAAGTGTTAGGACCAACTTATATAAGAGAGGTTTTAAGTAGGTTATGTCACAATCCATGTGGCCATTCCATGATAGGGGATTTCCAAGATCCAGGCCCCTCTACCAAGGGTTCTGATTGTTCTTTAGGGATGAATTATGGATTTACACGTTTTTAAAAGGGTTGGAGGAACTAGATAAATTCCACATTTTATTCACCTACTCATTATATAATCCGAGTTCTAATATTTTTTTTAAATGAACGAGGATTGAATTTTAGGGATTATAAAATAAAAACCTAATTTGAGATTTCTCCTCCATAACATGTATACAAGAGAGGGATGAGTAACTAATACCTCATTATTCCTCCATCAAATCCCCCTTTAATAGGGGTGTTTTTTGTTTTGTGGTAGATTTTAGGTCGATTCATGGTTTGTTAATCCTATTTTATACTCTTCTCTTTTTTCAATTCAAACTACTGCTTTTGTGAGATTTTTCTTGAGAGTTGATAAGGACATCCACTAGAGCACATTGAAAATTATCCTATTTAATGAGAATTATTATTAGTGTGGCTGGATGACATATTATAACTATGAATTAATAATATTTGCCATTATTTTTTAAAGTTACATTAGCACATGAATTTTTTAATGATTTTTAAGAATTTTTATGAGATTGAAAATTTGATTTGGAAAGTCAAAAGGGGATTATTGTGGATTATGTTCATGTGTTTGTTTGGAGTGTACAATTCCTCTATGCTCATAGTTTCAACATTTTTAGGTTTCTAGGTGGGTTTTAGATAATTATACCTAATTTAATAAAATTTTATATATCATGAAAATTTTAAATATTAAATTGAAATGGATTATTTTTTGATATAGGATACTATTTCATTGGTAGAGTTTGGGAAAGGCCTGGATATGCTTTGGAATGAGTGGGCAGTCATTACTTAATGTAAATCTCTATATGGTAGGTGTTCCTTGAACATCTCCCTAAATATATTTATTTTATATGGCATGTAATATATCATCTCATCACTATTGAAGATCAAAATTTTAAATTTAATGTTTTTGTCAAAATAAAGTTATAATGTATAAATTATGTGCTAAGGGACCTGATAGGAATTTGTGAACTTTATTAATTCCTCAAATACCTTTAGACGGGGGTATATTATGAAACATTTTAAGTAGTTCATTGGATATGAGTTCAATCATCTAAATGATATTAATGGGAATATAGGGATTAGTTTAGGATAAATTTGATCTTTTGTGGTTCTGAGGGCATACTTCGACAAAGTTATGGGGATAAGATAGTCCTCTGATTTTTTCACCAAGGGTAGAGAGAGATAATTATATTAGGAGAGGTACTAGGTATAAATCAGGGAAAAGATGATATGTTAATATATTATATTAGGAAATATATATAAATTTATAGTTTGGTAGCCGTGACTATCTTTGTCCTTGCAGTGATGGATGATATAGTTGAACATTCATGATATGATGAGAAACACCCTCCAGACAGTGGGTTAGACTTTTAGGGAGTTCCATGATATGTATTTTAGATCTAGGTATATATATGGAATTATTTAGGCGAATTAATCTATGAGTTTTATTAAGTTCTATTTGAGGAAAGTGCAATATGAGATCAAGGTTAGGTATTCACATTTTTCTAGAAGACATATAAAGGGAGTGTTAAGGGTTATAGTGTGAGATAAGTCAAAATATTTCCCAATTATAGAGACTAATTTATGACTATTTTTTATAATTTATTCTCTAATATTGAGTATGATAGGGCCTTCTAGTTGAGAGAATTTTAAAGGGTGTTTGATACATCTTGGTTCAAGTGTGTAGTGACAAGATGGGTCTGGAAGATCCTAATGTATGTTGTTTATCAACTATATACGCATGATTATGGTTTGGGGTGATTTGTTGTGAGATAGTTCAAGGGAGAGAGTATTATATTGTTCTGTGGTACTACATTTTATCAGGTTGGGTGTGGGAGGGACCCTGATTTTCTATATTATGATACTCATTTTTATCAAGGTATAAGAACACTCAACGATTTTAAATCATTATTTATAGTTTCTAATTAGTTTTAATTTATTCTATTCTGTTTATAGATGATCAGTATATGTTTCCACGAAAGTAGTGTTTTCCATTGGGTTTCGGGTGATCTGTTTCTTTTTCCTTAGAAAGGTGTAGTTATCTATCTAGAGTGATGGTGTAACAAACTAGAATCTAGTGACCTGCATTCAGGGTTTGAATTATTTCTTAGGTACATGATGCATAATATTAAATCTTAAAGGATCATAAATTTTATAAGTATTGGGGGAAAAATAAACACATGATTACTATATTAAAATTGAAACATCAAAAGAAAACAATATAAAATTCTTGAAAACATTATTATTCCTTTTATTTATTCTTTAAATTCATTCAATGTTATCTTATTGGAACCACAGGTAAGGAAAAAAAATAAAATGGTGATCACATATTACTATTATGTGGAAACATACAATGGATTCTATGATGAATAGAATATGTGGAAAAATTTTGGCAGGGTGAATAATCATTATATATATCATGTAATAAATAAATTAAGAAAGAAATATATCCATGGATAATATAAAAATGTTAAAAATCACATGGATAAAAATAACTAAATTAATACTAATATAATGTATTGTGCAGTAATTTTTAATCTTACTATCAAGGCCTCAACCAAACCATTATTCATACCACCAAAGCCTAATCCAAGACGTCATACATAAGGCCACAACTATGATATTATTAATTAATGGATTGTGATAAATGGAATACCAAAACCCTTTCTCTAATTATAATCTATGATGAAAAGAGGGGATATATAATTCAAAACACAACCCATCCCTTAATTAAATCCAGTACATTAACATTTTTAAATAAATGAATGATAGTGCAATGTGTAGTCAGCTTTTGCTTTATATGAATAAACATTCATATTGGAATAAAAATTATATTGGATGAAAATAATTTATCCTATAAGTAAATGGAATAACATGATCTATATCCATATAAAGAAAAATGATTATGGTAAAATTAGAGAATATCCTTAGTGAAAGATAAAAATCATTAAATGATGTTGACATGGATAAAGAGAAACATCAGAAGGGAATTAAAATTTTCATTATATAAAGAAGAAGAAATATCATTTATATTTTTACACCATTTTTAGATAATACATTATAATGAAAATGGAAAATATTTTTTCGGAAAACATGAAAAAATTAAGTGGATGTTTCTAAAATGAAATTATAAAATGAAGTGAAAAAATGAATCTTAAAAATGGTTTAAAAGGATTATATTTCAGATTTCGTAAATAAATACAATATTAATTTAAACTGAAGTCATATGTCACTTTATAAAATAATTTTAATAAATATAATGTAATGAATTTTGAAAATATTATTTTAAAAATAAAACTTCTTAATATAATATTTTGAAAAAAAAATAAAGTATATAACTATAAATATGGAGTAGAATATAAAGTATAAAAACATAAATAATACATCAAAATATCTTCTAATAAATACCATATTATACAATGAGTAATGAATCTTTTTTTATAAAAGAGATAAATATAAATATTATGATCAATATATATAATAAATATTTTTATTTTTAAAAAAGGAGGTGAATATTTATTAGAAGAAGAATATGGATATAATGGGGAATGATTCCTGACTAAAAATAAGCACGATTGAAAAACCCCTTATAGATTTGGTAAAATTTGAATCATAATAACATAGAAGAGGAAAAAAATGATATATTAAATAATATGAATAAATAATTCATGTTAAAATATGTTAAATTTATATTATATACACTATATAATAAAATTACATGTATTGTTCCAAACATGTCTCAAATAAGGGAATTTCAAAAGAAGAACCCTTAAAAATTTAATAAATTTAAATTATATGCCATAAAATAAAATAAAATGATATATAATTGTAAATGAAATGAATTAAATGAAGTATATAGTAAATAATTTTCAGGGTGTGGTATATACATTAGATAAAGTATGAATTTAGTTAATATAGAATGCATCTGAATGAATGAAAATTGTGATTTGAAAACGATTACATTTTAATCCCAAAATTAATGAATGAAAATTGACCAATTTTATAATGAAAACTTACATATTTATCACATATTTAATAACCTTATTCATATATATTACCATTAATAAAATTCAATTATAATCATTTTATACATTTCTATTAGTTTTTCAATAATTATATTTATCACCAATTGTTTGTAATTTTGATGACTTCATATTTATTTCAAAATAAAGATTTTAGAACCCAGTCATTGACATAAAATTAATCATTAATATATTATAAAATGTGATTAAATAATTAATTTTAAATTATTTATGAATCATTATCATCATTTTATGTAAATCATGTGCATGTTTTATGAGAATGGAATCCATATCAATCTTATTTTGGGTAATTTATAAATATTGGATATTACTTTATAATAATCATTAATTCTTATCTTATCCTTGTATAACCTTATTTCTTAAAAATTATTTCACCTTAATATCATATATATTAATCTAATATATTTATAATACATTCAATGTAATGTGGTTATGAAATTCAAAATGCATTGACCATGGAGGTGGTGGTCCGCAGATATGCTCAGGAGACATTTTTTCAATGAATAAAAAGAAAAGAAGGTAGATAATGATTTATATTTTAGAATAATAATTATTTAATTAATATCATATTTAATCATTAAATAAATTTTTATATCTATCCATTTATAATGGAAATGAAAAAGAAAACACATCATTTATAGAGGATGTAGTCTTCACATACACATAAGTGATGTTTTAATTTTGTAATGAATGAGAGGGAATAGAGTTAGATAATTATTTATTATTATATTATCATAATTAATTCATAAATACGATATTTAATAATTAAATCTATCTTTAAAATGATCCATTTAATATAGTTATGAAAAAAACATTTTGCCTATGGAGACGGTTGTCCACATGTTCACATGTGCGACGTTTTCATATTTTGAATAGATGAAAATTTAATTGATAATGGTTTAACCATGAATATAAAAAAAATTGTGGTAAAATTATTTATATTTCATTAATTTATTATTTTTCTAGTAGATATAAAGGAGTATGGATAAAAAATATAAAAATAAAAATACTAGGAGGGAATATTACATATATTGAGGATTAGTGTTATCTCTTAAAATAATTATTTCAAATAAAGTACTAGGTCCACCTTATTCAAACTGATCTGTTAAAAACATATATGATATTATAGTGATGGTAAAATGTAAGGGTTTTACCAAAATTTTGAAATACAAGTTTGGATTCAAGTGGGTGGGAGCGAGCTCCTTTTAATGTGAAAAGAGGAACTTTTACTTGGAATTAAATAAAATGTGAGGGGTAATAATAGAATAGCATGACTGTTAAGTTAGGTGAGGAAATGTTCTTGATACATGTATTTATGAGCCTCCAACCTAAAAATTTTCTTATGTGAGGTGTTCTTTCCATGTTAATTTTGTAAAATTCATGCCAATTTATATTACTCTTTTTTACCTTTATTAACTATGATTAAAAATAAACCATTATAATAATTGTTTTATAATATAAGATGAAACCACTCCCACTTAAAAAATTTCAATGTTTTTATTCTAAATGTGGACTACAATTAATATAATTTAACATCTAAATAAGATAAAATTAACTTTTAAATTAAAACAAAAGATATAGAAAAAAAAAAGTTTTTATAGAAAAATGTATCATTATACATTAAGTGTTATTATTATTATTTCCTACCACCGCTAATTATTGAGTGGTAATAGATTTTTATATGTTAAAAAATAATTTGTTTGACATATTGAGTTTTTAAAATGGAACAATAAGTTTGATAGTGTATAAGATACACCATCCTGAGTTTAAATAAAAAAAAATATTATTATTTTCATGTGAAAATTATAACCTACATTAAATTGGATGTAATGAATATTGTTATCCATATTATGAAATATATAATTTCTACTCTTTTAAAAAGTATCAGTCAAATATTTTTTAATAAGATTATTATTTTTGGTAAAGTTATTTTATTTTTTAAAAAATTTTGTTTAATTCAGAAACTATTTTTATTTATTTTTATCAGTAATTATTATAATTATTTTATTTAAATTTTATAATATTTACTTGAAAAAATTACTTTTTATTGAATAACTCATTTAATATTAATCATAATATTTTTTTTATAAATCTATGAAAATTGTGATTTTCCAATGAATATTGAAAAATACCAATTTTTTGTTAAAAAATTTCATTTTTGTTTCATCCATATGTGAAGATTTATTTTATTTTAAAAAATTTTCAAAAAAATATTAGTTCTATAATTTAAATAATAATTGAATTTTGGTAAATTTTATAATTTAATTTGATATAAAATAATTATATATACAAATGGACCATTTTAAGAAAAATTGTTTTTTTCTTCTTTCTAAAATGATGTTTCATTTGTAGTTTGAAAGATTAATTTATTAATAATTTATTTAACTTATAATAATTTAATTTTATAAAATGGAATTCATTATTCCATTCATAAAAAAATCTATCCTAGAATGGTATTTTCTTATTATGTTCTAAAGAAGTTAAATATTTTATGAATTGTAGAAAAGTATGGTTTCCAAGAGATACAATATATTTTAGGATATTTCCAATACGTATATATAATATTAAAATTTATGAAACATATATAATGACTAAAATATGATAAAATTATATAAGTATTGTTGATAAATAATTTAAATTATATAGATTTAAATTTTTCCACAATTAATATGGAAATTATTTTTTGCGCTAACGTAGAGACAGCACAACACTAGAAAAGTCAAATTTGTTATCCTAAAAAAATTTGGTTTAGATAAGTCCTTCATAAACATTTAAACTAAATATTATGTATTATTTATGATTTTCATGGTTTTAACACAATTTTAGGGCTATATAACAAGTGACTTATCAAAAATCTTGTGCAATGCTTGCTCAAGGCCATAAAAGTCATAATAATACATTAAATGTGTTTTCATGAAATAATTGTTATGTAAAATAGATATTTCATGAATATAAATGTATAATTTGATGATAATAAAAATATTTTCATTATATAAATTTATTAATGGCCTTTTGGGTCACATTGATAAGAATATGATATTATTTTATTTAAAGAATTGTCGAACATGTCACATTCTGGATTTTAATTTGTGTAAATTTTTTAATATGGTTTTATAAAGAGGATATGTTTTACTATAAATAATTTTTTTAAAGATAAAATATCTATATCCACCATGTTAATTTATTTATTTGTTTTAGTGAATAAATAAGGACCTTAAATTCTTGCACAACACAAATGTAATAATTAATTAATTAATGGGAAAATAAAATCAATTATATTAAAAATATTAAAATTTTCATAATATGAGATAATTAATTCAATATAATAATTTTATATATGATATAAACATTATATGTATATAATAAAATAGTATTCCATAATTTTATGTTGTATATTTATATTATTAGTTTCAATATAATAAATAGTTCAAAAAATTGATAAAATTGATAATTTATAATAAATATTATTGTATAGAATGATATAAAAATAATAAAAGTATTTAATTCAACCAAGTTATTATTATAATTATGAAAATATTAACCATGATCAATTTAAAGGGCATTTATTATTGTATAACAGTTATATTACCACTAATATTGTAAAAATCTATATTGTCACGGTAAGAGTTTAAGAGGTGACATAAGGGTTAAAACGAAAATATAAGGGTAGAAATATAGTAAATGAATATCTTATTTTTATTAGATAAGGTCATTTTGACCCATCATCATATTATATCATAAAATAATATATTTTTATACATTTTCTATTAAATATTATTTTATATTAATTTATTATTTTGAGTAGTTTCATGAGTGCCCCTCTCCTCTCTTATAAAATGTCGCATCTTATTTTAATTTTTTCACACAACAAAACCATTTTTTTGAAAAAAACTTAGCAAATCCCATAATATTATTCATCCACTGATTATAGTGATCTTGGTTTAGGAATAATACGAAAATTAGTGGTCTTAAGGTGTTACAAAAAACTTATTTTCTGAAGAAGAGGTAAATTAACCATTTCTGTTTGGTTTATTATTCAACATCCCTCAAAACTTATTAAACCAAGATAAAATAATAAATCCAATTTAATCGATATAATTATTTTATTATTATTCTCATTACATTAACAATAATTATATCCTGTTCCATAAAATGGGAAAATAATTAATCGTTCATATGTACGGCGGACTACTGCCTCACTAACCGATATAATTCATTTTCAATCAACGTATCTCAATACTAGTTGTAATGATGGAATTAATATTAACATATGATATTAATGGAAGATTAATCATTATGAAAATATAATATATCCTTTAACTTATAACTATTCCATTCTATTTAAAAAAGTTATATTATATTTTCATAATGGTAAATATGTATAACATCATTCATGCGTAGGTGTGGACTACCACCTCCATGAAGCGATGTGAATTATTTTTCATCATTTCATCAAATTGATGATATATATAAGTAAATTTAGAGAAATAATTTGATATATGTAAAATTAAGTTCATTATAAAAATACATACTAATATTTACCTTCTTTCCATAATGATCATTGTAAAATGGAAATGTTACTCAAGCATAGGTATGACCTACCATCTCAATGATTGTCACACAATTCATTTTTTTTCATAACCATATTTAGTGGATATATTTATAACTATGCATAAAAATAATAATTATACTATATTAATTATTATTATTATTTAGATTATGAAATTATAAATTTTTTTAACATATTCAAATTACCGAATTTATTTTGGACTTATAAACTAAATATCATCAACATGTCCAACAAAAACTTGAATAATTATTTAATAGTAACAATAATGTAATAAGTGATATAAAAGGAATAATAAATTTTTAAAATTTTCTCAAAGAAGGTAAATAATTAACATATCTTTATTATTTATGAATATAAATAACTTACATGATGTGTTAGATGTGAGGTAAGGGTCTTTCTTTTTAAATAACCTATTTTAATGTTCTTTTTTCATTTTTTATGAAATTAAAAAAGAAGTGTTTTTTAAATTATATGTCATGAGTTAAATTTTCTTACTTCATGAAACATTAATGATTTAATATTTCCTTTATTAGTTTTTGTATTTATTTTTAGAGAAAACAGTTTGATTAAAATGTGAGTGGTTTATAGATTTTAAAAGTTATTTTTACATGTAAAGGGAATTTTGATATTCAAAATATTTTTACAATTGAGTTTAAAATATTTTTCAAGTTTTTTATTAAATATATGGTCCTTGGAAATTGTTTATGATGGTTTGATCCCATCATATATCAATATATGATTTATTGAGTAACTTTATAGCTTAATATATAAAGGGTTGAGCCCCATTATAACACAAGATATGATGGGGTTATCCCTATTTTATCTCAAGATATGACAGGTGAGCTCCATTATAGAACTCTAATGCAATGGGTACTCTGGAGAAGGAATTCGACCATATGGTTATTCCATTTGTAAGTATGATAATAATAATGATTTAGAAATGATATCCCAAGGTACCTAAATTATTATTATTTTCATTAAAAAGTGTTTCTAAGGAAATAATATGATTACATTTTAAGTAAAAATTATTATTTTTTTGTAATAAATTTTTTTTTAAGAAAATATTGTTAATGCGTTTTTATTGTTTTCTACTAAAATAGTATTTTTTTTATGTCGCTTATTTGGTTTTTTTCCTAATCCCATATTTTTAAAATAATTTTCATAGTATTTTAGGTATGTATGAAAAAATAAAAATTCATGTTGAATGTTTTCATCATTTTTCATGAAAATAAAACATGTTTTTTTTAAAACTTTTTGATTATGTAAATATTTGATATTACATTGAAGTGTCTAGTATTAATGTATTGGTATGTTATTTAAGAGTTTTCCCTAGTTATCTAAAACTCTTAACTGAAAATATCATCAGAATTTTAAGTTAATTATTTTAAAAAATGAATATGTAATTCTTAAGGATGGGTCCTTATATTGGTTCTCAGAGGAGGGCTTTGAAAAATTTTGGAGATTAGGACTTCCTAAGGTGAGGATATCTTCAGTGTTAGGGATAACATCATGATTTTATAATTTTCTAGTTGTTCGTAAGACCAATATCTTATAAACACATTTTGATGCTTATGTAATGTAATTTTAAGGTGATAAAATGATATGTTTTGGGGCATTTATTTTTGAGGTAATTATGGGATATAAAATTTTGGATAAAAAAATAAAAAGTATGAGAAAAAATTTGAGGTTAAAACAATTATTTAAATTTGAAGATATCATGGTTTTATAAGGACATTTCTCATATTTATAGAATTTATAAGGATTATATTAATATAGTATTAAAGAAAATATAACTCACATGATGGGTTACAACACGCTGTATATAGCAAGGTCGTGAGGATTAACCATTAACTAAAGGGTGATAGTGGTGTATCACTTACCACTAGCCTACATGATTTCATTATAAACATGGGAATGGAAAATGATTTGGTTACCAAGTTATCAATGTTATTTTAGAAGATGTTCACTATTTTGGGAACATGATACAATTAAAGTAAATAGAGTACTATAAAATTTTATATGAGTAAAAAAGGACGAATTATATTTTTGAGGAATATATGATTTTAGTATGTATTTATGGCGACTAAGGTTATTTAAGGAAATGTTTATATTATATTATAGATTATGTGATTTAAGAATTTATGTTTTGTTATGATACTCTATGATTCATTGATGTGATTTATAGATAAAAATTAAATTTTTCTTGGAAGATAATGGGATCAAATCATTATGATTATTGGGTTTTAATCTTAGTCTAGATTATTTTTTGAATAATTTAAATAATTATAATTTTTTATATGATATATTATAAAAATTAGTTATTAATATTTAAATTTGAATATTAAAGAAGTTTTTCATAATATTAAGGTTTATTTTTTTTATGGAATTATTTTATATTTTACCAACTATATTGGTTTTGGTAACTGCTTAAAGATATGAGGAGTGTTTTTTTATTTTTTTGGTTTTTTTATCCATAAAATTTTACTATAGTTCATCAACCATTATAAAATTCATACTCATCATTTGGAGAAAATATGATTTTATATAAAAAATAAATTAAAAAATGAAATTATTCTATTAAAGTAAGTTCATTTCTATATTTTATCATTATAAATAGAAATATAATTCCTCAAATATAATAAAATGATCTTGAAATATAAAAAATAATTTATTATTTTCTGATTAATTAATGGAATTTTAACCTATCACATATTTAGGGTTTTGTGGTGGTTACTTTTCTAATGACCATGTTACCTATCACCACCTATCAGTTCGTAAAAGTTAGTTTTCTCTTCTATATACACGTTTTCTTACCTGGAAACATAGTATGTGTTATCTTAGGTGACTGTCAAACATTATTTTCTCTCTTATCATGTGGAAGTTGACTTAAACTTGTTTACAATGTCAGATTTCAAGAATGTTTTTTTAAATATTAAACATTGTTATCAAGGAAAATTTAAAATTTGTGAAGAAACAATTTCCACATGGGTGGGAGAACTTGACATCCCATTATTTTAAAAGGAAACACTATGTTCAATTGTGTACAAGATGCACAACACCAATATAAAATGATAAAAGAAATATTATTATTTAAATGTGACCATTATAACCTAGTCATTAAATTGGCGGTAATGAATAATATTAATCATATTACGAAATATTTATTTTTCATACTCATTTATAATATATTAATTAATTATTTTTAAATATGTACATGTTTCTTATTAACGTCATTTTATTTTTCAAAAAAATATGTTTTTTCAAATATGATTTTTATTGATTTTTTAGTGTGATTATTAAAATTAATTTATGGAATTATTTTAAAATCTATTTGAAAAAATTTATTTCATTTTTTAGTTCATAATTTCAAAATTATATTAAGATTATTTATTTATAATTTTCTAAATAATTTAGTTTTTTATGAATTTTGAAGAATACCGATTTATTAAAAAATATATTTCTCAAAAATTTGCGACGTTCTTTTTATTTAAAAATGGTTTCAAAGAAATATTAATTATATTATATTATTTATAATTAAATTATTTTCAATTTTATTGTTTAATTTCGTATAAAATCATTTCTATATATAAATATGCATTTTTAAGATTTTTTTTCTAAAAAGTCAGTTTTCATACTATTTTGCATGATTATTTTAATAATAATTTATATAACTTATAGATTTTGAGTTTCATAAAATGGAAGTTTTCTTTTCAATTAAATTTTTTTTTTCTAGTATGTGTTTTTATTGCATTTTTCTAAAGAAGTTAAATATTTATGGAATGGTAAAAATGTTTTTAGGAAATAGAATATTTATTTTTATATTTATAAGAAGTAAAAATAATATAAAAATTTAATAAACTTATGAAATGTATAAAATATTATAAGATACTATGAATATCATTCATAAATAATTTAAAAATATTTATTAGAATTTATTCTATAATAACTATGAAAATCATTTTATGTGTTGAAGGATAGTCTACGCAAAATTAGAAAAGTTATATTTGGGGTTGTAAAATAAATAATTGGGTTGAGACAAGTCCTTTCACCGAATTTCTATCAAATATTACGTATTATTGATGATTTATATTATTAGACACAAATTCTACAGTCATATAAAAAGCGGCTTATCAAAATGCTAGTGCAGTGCTTCCGAACGGCCATCAAAGTCAAAATAACACATTAAATATGATTTCATGATATATATATGTGTGTGTGTTTGTGTGAGTTGTAATAAATATTTTACAAATATAAATGTATATTTTTATTATAATAAACTTTTGGTCATTATAAAAATGTATTTATTACCTTTTGGGGCCACTTGGATAAGAGTATGAAGTTGATACAATTTTATTTAATGTAATTTCAAACATGTCGCGGTCTTGTTTTTATGAAGTGTAAAATTTTTTATATTCTTTTACCCAAATATATGTTTTATTATAAATATAATTTTCAAATATAAAATATTAATCTTTATTATGGTAGTTAATTTATAATTTTTTGTAATGAAATAATTACCTAAAATTCTATCATAATGTTGATGTTGTAATTATTTAATTAATTGAAAAATAAAATAAATTATATTTCAAAAATTAAAATAAATATAATTTGAGATATATAATGTAATTAAAAAATTTATAAACACCTTTATAAGAGATGTATATAATAAAATAGTTTTTTTCTGAATAATAAGTTTTATCTTGATATTACAAAAGTTAATGTAGTGAATAGTTCTAAAAATTGACATTATTAATATTTTATAATAAATATTGCATGATTTAATGATAAAAATTTAATAAAAATATTAAATCATTCCAATTTATTAGGATAATATTTAAAATATGAAACATGGTCATTTAATTGTTCTTTTTTATAGAAACTAAATTAACCCTCAATGTGTTAAAATCTATGTTGTCATGGTAAGAGTGAAAAATGGTTAAATAAGGGTTAAAACACAATATAAGGGTATAAATATAGTTAAATAAAATATTTTTTATATAATTAGTGTACATAATAATATTATATTTGAAATTAACATATTCAGAGTTATTTGGTATTAAATTTTATTATATATATTATTTTTATTTTGAGAAGTTCTATGTGTTGTCCTCCCCTATCTTATAAAAGTGACCATCTTCTTGTGTTTTTTTCACACTTCAAAACCATTTTGGTTTATAAAATCACTATTAAAATATTTTTTTAAAATTATTCCCATAATTCTAGAGGTCTTTTTCACATAACACAAACATTATTATGTTTATGGTGTTATGATAAAGGATTTTCTAAAGACAAGGCATCATTTTAATCCAGAATTTTTGTTTTGATTATTATTATACAAACCTAAAACCATATTCAACCATAATAAATTAATAAATTTATGATAAAACATATAATTATAAATTATTATGTTTTCTTCTAGACCCATATTCACCCATCCTCCATTAAATAGCCAAATAATTCACCATTCATGTGTACGACAGACTACTGCCTCACAAACCGTTGTAATTCATTTTCCATAAACATATCTCTATAATTTTTTAATGATTTAGTTAATGTTTATATTATATATTCATGAAATATTTATTATTATTAAAATATAATATATCATTTAACTTCATATTGTTACATTCAATGAATAATGATAATGTCATTCATGTGTAAGTGTGGACTACTGCCTCCAAAAAGCTATGAGATTAAATTTTAACCATGATATCACATGGATGAAATATATAAGTATACATAAATAAATAATTTTATATATGTGATATTATAATAATTATGGAAATATAAAATAATACTTCACGTTCTTTCCATAATGATCATTGAAAAATGGAAACGTGGCTCATGTGTACGTACGATCTACTGTCTCCATGATCACAACATATTTCATTTTTCTTTCTCGTATTTAATTATTTTATTTGTAAATTTGTATAAAAATGATAATTATTTCATAATTATTATTATATATATGATTTAATGATGACATTTTCCCTATTTTCAAAATACCAAAGTAATTTTTTACGTGTGAACTGAATATCATCAAAACATCCAATGTAATCTTAAATAATTTTGTAATTATTATAACATATTAATGACTGATATAAATGGAATAATAAACATGAAAATGGAACTCATGGAAGTTAAATGATTAACATAATTTTATTATTTAACAATAACATGAACTTACTTGTTGTTTTATAATTGAGTTACAGTAAATTATCTTAAAATCCCTATTTTAAAATTCAATTTTTTTTTTCAAAATTCAAAAAATAATTTTTCTTAACTTATATGGAATGAGTGGATTTTATTTCCTTTCTGAAACATTATTTATTTAATTTTTCCTTTATTATTTATCATAGTTCTATTTGAATAATAATTTTTCATTATCATGTGTGTCTTGTTTAGATCTTAACAATGATTTTTACATTAAAATGGTATTTTGATTTCCAAACTTGTATTGTAGACATGTTTAAAACAGGTTTCAAGGGTTTTATTTAAGATATGGTCCTTGTAATTTTTTTATGATTGATAGAGCCCATTTTATCTCAAAAAATTATGGGTTTATCCACATTATTTCTCATGATATGACCGTTTGTCCCCCATCATAGAAAAAGATATGATGGTTGAAACCCATTATAGCTAAAAATATGATGGGTGAGTCCCATTATATCTCTACAACACTTTGAGTGCTCTGGAGATGGAATTAGACTATATGTCTATTCCATTTTAGAGGGTGATTATAAAAATGATATTTTAATGATGTCCCAAGGGACATGCATTATTTTTCTATTAATTCTAATGAGTTTTCATGGAAATTTTTTGAACTCCAAAGTAAATAAAATTATTATTTTTTATAGAAAAATTATTCCCTTTTCGGATGAAAAGATATTCATTAAAGAAAATATTTTTAAAGTGTTTTAAATATTTTCACAGGACTAACAATTTTTTCCATTCAGGTTTTTTTACTGAGAATTATGTTATTATTCCATTTTTAAAAATAATTATCATAGGGTTTAAGGATAGGTAAAAAAATAGAATAAACCAGGTTAAATTGTTTGAAAATTTGACATGAAAAGAGAAAACATTTCTTTTTAAATGTTTTATATATTTAGGAATAAATTTATACTATTTAGAAGTGTCAACTTGGAATATTTGGGTTTTTTATGTAAGAGTATTTCCTAACTCATTAAAAATAAAAAAAAAGATCATCTGAATTCTAAGAAAATTCTATTTTAAAACACTTAAATATGAAAAGAATAACAATAGCTTTTTAAAATAGCACAATTATCATTTAAATGATATCAATTAAATCTATTTTAGATGAAATTTATAAATCCCTTATAAAATTATTTCATGGAAGGTTATCATGACTCTTCCCCTAGAGCCTGTACCATAACTACTTGAAGCCCACCTTCCATATGCCAGGGGCTAGCAACTAGCACCAAAGGCGTAATTCCCTGAAACTAGGAAGGAATTTCCTTAATAACCTATAAACACGCACAATAGAGCCCACAAATGGATCTGGAACACAAAGTAAAACTGTATAACAAAAGAGTTTTAAAAGTAAAAAGGACTAGAATACAAGCCCAATAGTAAAGTAGAAGAAACTGGAAGTATAGGTACAACTGAAAAAAAGAAAAAAAGATGTCGGGTCGTCCTCCGAAGTTCCTACCTGAAGGGTAAGTAAAAATCACCTCCTTAGGACTCCTTGTCTGTCGGTCTCTTCCGTGTACCAACTCGTCGTAAGGTCTACCACCGTGTACCGTCCAGTCCTGGTACTCTGAGCCTTAGTCAGTGTTGTCCGTCGTCTGCTTCCAATACAACAAGGTGCGGGCATAGCTCGTGTAGGGGTGAGTATAACAATACTCAGTAGGGACCCCGAGACCCTCAATGTCTCAAAAAATACACCAAGGATAAACCGTAAAGAAAGAAATCAACAGATAATCCTACATAGGTATATTCCAATACATATTCCTAATTATTCAAGAGATCCATCTCAATCATGAGTAAAACATTGAAAAAACTGCCTTAGTTCAACCAAGATTTTATTCTAGGGGTACTATCCAATAAAATCCCCAGTCCCATTGTCGAAACCTCAGCTGCTGGAGAAATCCTCCGCTATCGAGTACAGGGGGCCTACCACGACACCAAGCGCGCTTCCCACTAACCTTGGACTGTTGAGGTACTCCTCTTGTCGCGTAACATGGGTCTACCGTGGCACATAGAGGCGCTCCCCACCTGGGGTCTTCCATCACCAAGCCCCCCCCCCCTCGTAGTCTATAGAGGTACTCCTCCTGTCGAATACCATGTATCTACCACGTCACCAAGCAAGCTCCTCCACCATGGGTCTTCCGTGACACCAAGGCGCTCCCCACTGCGATAGTAGAGTCTCTCCGAGTCAGAAGGTCAGCAGTCATCAGGTCTCATCTAGCTACTAGGTCTCCTCACTACGCTCTCTCGTCTCCAAGTGGATCTGCTCCATGAGCTACTGGTCGATACTCCAACTATCAAGAATTCCCATGACGAAGTGTCACAAAGGTTTTCCATGTCATAGGGGTCTCAACGCAACAGAGGGAGCGTCAATCGGACGCTCGGTCTATGAGTTATTATCCTTTAAGTCCTGGGGCCCCGGTTGGATTCGTGCACGATCCAACCTAACTGTATCTCAAATATACACCAAACTCTAGTCTGGTATACTCAATGTGACCATCATGCTACAAGATTACCAATGCCGCTGATGGTTCATCAAACGAACGTCTGGTGCCAGTGATATGACCAAAAGAAAGTAACGGTTCATAGTGGGCCCGGGTCTGGTTGGTCCTGGTTGGACCGACCCGAACCAACCCAGTCTAGGTCAACCTGGTTCGGGTCGACCCGGCCTGACCCATTAGGTCGGGCCCGACCCATTGGGCAGGTCAGCCCATTGGGTGTAGCCCGGCTCGTTGGGCCTAGCCCAACTGGCCGGGTGGGGCCATGGAGGGCTGAGAGGTCATAGACCTACCGTGAGGGCGCGGATCAGCCATGGGTCGACACAAGGGCGGTTTTGCCCAGAGGGTACCGCGAGGGCGACTCGGCCCAGGGCGTGGGGCCGGTTCAGCTGGGGCGCCATGAGGGGCTGATTCGGTTGGGGCTCGGAAGGCCAGGGTGACTCAGGAGGCCGGTGTGCTGGCACGACTAGGGTGGCTCAGGAGGCCGGGGGGCTAGCGTGGCCGGAGGGGAGGGGGTGGCGCTACCAGCGAGCGGCGCGGTCGGTGGGTGGGATGATCGGTTTGGCCGAGATGTCGGAGCATCGCGGGGGCAGCGCATGTCATGGAGGTTGTGGTGGCATGGTTGTTTCCTTCGTTGCCTTCGATGCTTTTGTCGCCTTCCTCCGTTTCAAAGAACACCACAAAGAAGAACATCAGGATATAGGTCCAGGATTGTTTGGTCCGCACCCTCTGTATTTAGAGTGTTAGAAAGTGGTTAATCAAGAACATAAACAAAGAACAAGCATGGAATATATTTTAAAACATCAATTCCCATAATCCATAGATAATTTCTATTCCCAACACCGTAAGAAAACTATTTGTGGATCAACTTGATAATAATTTAGTCCGCGTTCTTTTTTTAGAAGGAAAGGACCAAGGGAATAAAATCATACTTAATAAAACCCCTACCTTGTTTATTTTTGGTTGAAGTTAGCACGATAATTTGGATTTCGATTCATTGTAGAAGAACACATCCTACGTCGGAGGACGTTTTGAGAAAAGAATTTGAAATCGAGTTCGTTCTTCGTAGTCAAAGGCGTTCCTCATCGGTGGAGCATTCTTCATTGGGAGCTTTCTACCAAGTTCCTCCTCTCCCCAATTCTACCCAAGTGAATTCGTAGATCAAATTATATATTGAAATATCTATTATTTAATTGGGATAATATTCAAACAGGTTTAAATAATTAACTGACTTTTTTGCTCAATTAATTAATGGGGTGGATTTGGAAAAATTACTAATGTGCGTTTCACAATTAAAATTGTGGAGGGGTTGATGAGGCTCCCCCCACATTTATTAAGTGTTTGAGTGGTTTTCTTCTCCTCCCATTAATAGGGGGTCGGGTGGTCCCCACCACAATAAATCAATAATAAGAGGATTATATCTAGTGGACCCACCCCTGAACATCTCTATGGTGTGTGGTCACAATAAAATAAAATAAAACATAAGCTTATTTTATTTTATTACTTCCATGAAAACCTTAAAAAATATCTTTCACTCTCAACCCAGTAGTTTCAAGGTTAATGTCTCCTTAGCTGAATACTGACGTTGTGAGTTCAACTGTACCCTCAGATTTCAATTCTGGGCACCAGTTCAAAAGTTAGAAAAACCCGCTCACACGTTTACTGAATGTACCCAAAAAAAATTGAGAAATTAATTTCGGGCACCTCGGGCCTCAGAATCACGCGCCGTCAATTTTTTCAGACTCAAAACATTCCCATATATTTTAAAAAAATTACATGGAAATTATGGGTCTTTACATTCTCCCCATCTCAGGCTTTACGTCCCCATAAATAACAACTCAAACTAAGGGAACAAGTAGTGGTACTGAGCACGCATCTGAGCCTCCCGATCCCATGTGCTCTCCTAGAAGTTTCCATGCTGCCAGCGAACGTGCATCAAAGGTATTGACCATCCAAAAAGGACCCGCTCATATCGATCATAAATCTCTATTAGAACCTCCGTAAAAGTCCCCCCATCGTCGACGTCCAACTCGCCAGGGTCGATAATGTGAGAAGGGGCGTGCACGTATCTCCTCAGCTGGGATACATGGAAGAAATAGGGCACTTGGTGTAACTGAGATGGAAGAGATAAGTGTTATTCCACCTTTCCAACTTAGTTGAGGACCAGAAAAGCTCTGATGAACCTCGGAGGTAACTTGCCACCTTGTCCAAATCTTCGATAAGCTCGTCGAGGTGAGACCTATAGAAAGACGTGGTTGCCATCCTCGAACTCTAGAGGTATTTGTCTCCTGTCATCATACAACTTCTGCCTGATCTGTGTAGTATTAATCTACTCCTGGATGATCTGCACCTTCTCTATGGTAGCCCGTACCATCTCCGGTCCCACTAGTGTTGACTCCCCTAGGTCAGTCTAGCACCAAGGTTAACTGCATGGTCACTTGTACAACACTTCAAAAGGTTATATCCCTATGGTTGAGTGATAACTTTTGTTGTATGAAAACTCCACCAAAGGTATGTGATCCTCCTAGCTACAACCGATGTTGAGGACACAAGCACATATCATGTCCTTGAGGGTCTGAATGGTCCGCTCAGTCTGACCATCCATATAAGGATCGATGGTGGTGCTGAAACAAAGCTGCATCCTGAAAGCCTCATGCAACCCCTTCCGTAGCTGGGAAGTAAAACATACATCGTGATTGGAGACAATCATCGTGAATATTCCATGTAGCCACACAATCTCCTACATAAAGAGGTGTCCCAAGATCTCTACTAAACCCTGCTCTATGATCGGTAGGAAGTGGGCCGACATGGTGAGTTGGTCGATAATCACCCAAATCGAGTCAGGACCTTGGGATGTACGTTGAAGAACCGTCACATTGCCCATGTATATCCCGTCCCACTTCCACTTTGGGACCTCTAAAGGATGAACCAAGCCTGGTGGTACCTGATGCTCCACCTTCACTTGCTGAAAAGTGAGGCACCAAGAGACAAACTATGCTACTAATTTCGTCAGTCTCAACCACTAGTGCTGTCGTCAGAGGTCCTGGTACATATTCGCCACTCTTGGATGTACCACTAGATGGGATGTGTGGAACTCCCTAAACACTACTCCTAGAAGTGACACTAGTACCATGGTACGTCCCCTGAAGGGCATGATGTGCTCCCCACCATCATAAAATCCATCTGGTGCTCACCCTCTGGATATCTGAGCACGTCGTGTCTCACAGTCAATGTACCCACACTATGCCTCCTTGACTTGCGGAAAAAGTTAGGGAGTGACTATAAGAGACTGAATAAAAGCTACTCCATCTCTATCCATATTGGATATCTGCAAAGTGGACAGTTGCTCCATCACCTCACCTACCAGGTGTATAACAGATCTTCTATTGAGTGCATCAGAAACAATGTTCCCTTTCCCCGGAGTATAGCCTATCTCGAAGTCATAATCCTGGATGAACTCAAGCCAACATCACTTTCTCAGGTTCAGGTCCTTCTGGGAGAAGACATACCTAATACTCTTGTGATCAGAGTACATGGTAAAATGCTCACCCATCAGATAGTGTCACAACATATTTAAAGTGAAGACCATTCATACTAACTCAAGGTCATGGGTAGCATAGTTCTGCTCGTGTTGTATCATCTGTATAGAGCCATGTATGATCACTGATCTCTCCTCCATCAGGACACATCCGAGTCCCATCCCAGATGCATCGTTGTAGACTACGTACCCTACGCCTTCCTCTGGAAGTCACAGGATGGGGGTACTAGTCAGCCGCTATCTCAGCTCCTGAATGATCTGCTGACTTCTCTCGGACCATACAAAAGGATTCCCATTCTTCGTCAAGGCTGATAGTGTTGATGCAACATTGGAGAAATCTGGCACAAATATCCGGTAGTATCCAGCCAAACCTAGGAAACTCCGTACCTCTGTTACAGTCCTGGGTGGATTACATGCAAGTACTACCACAATCATTGCTTGATCCACTACAACTCTATCCTCCGAGATGACATGTCGCAAAAATTGAATCTCTCGGATCCAGAACTAGCACTTCGAGAGCATACCATAAAGTTGGGGCTCTCAGAGTGTGTCATGTACTACCATAAAATGATAGGAATTCTCCTCCTTAGTATCCGAGTAGATCAGAATTTCATCGATGAAGACCACTAAAAAGAAATAAAAGTATTGCTGAAATACCCTCTTCATGAGTTCCATGAACACTGCAAGAGTGTTGGTTACACCTAAAGGAAAAAATCAAGAACTCATAGTAGCCATACCGACACCTGAAGGTCATCTTCTACACATCCCCATCTTGTACTATGAGCTGGAGATAGCCTGATCTGAGGTCTATCTTTGAGAAACATTGTGCTCCCTTCAGTTGATCAAAGTGGTCATTAGTCCTTGGAAGTGGGTACTTGTTCTTCATGGTCACCTGGTTCAGGCGCCGATAGTCAACACAAAGCCTCAAGCTCCCATCCGCCTTCATGGTGAACAGAATCGGGGCTGCCCAAGGAGAAACACTGGGCCGAATGAATCTCTTCCATTGCAAGTCCTCCAGATATCCCCACAGCTCACAAAGCTCTGAGGGAGCCATCCAATATGCTGGTGTAGATATCGGTGTCGTCCTGGGGTACAAGTTAATGTAAATGTACACCGCTCTGGGAGGGGGTAGACCATGGAAATAATAAGGGAAAACATCCATGTATTAGTCGACCATTATAGGATAACTCTGACTCTCTACGTCAATAGTTCCTGGGGTATGTCTAGCCAACTGATGAGTGATCGGCTGCACTCTCCTCCGAGCAAGTACTTCCTATGCTGAAAAGGCTCCCTTCTCGTCGATGAAGGTAAACCTAGTCCCATACATGCGGATACACTGCACTATGCACCTAATAAAGTAAATATGAGCATGGACTATAGATAACCACTCTATACCCAAGATGACGTCTTAAGGCCTTCACGCTGCTACTAGGAGATCCCTGCCGAAGCTCTCACCTCTTAGATTAATCTTTCATTTCCAGTAGTAGTGTGTAATCGTCGAATATACTCTTGTAGGAGTCTCTAGCCATAAGGAACAAGACAATGGCTCCATTGGAATATCCGAGATCCAAACGAGGGTAGTTGCAATAAAATAATGACATGGACCTGTGCCTATAAGAACTACCGCTATGGTGGAGTAGACATAGATCATACCTCGTATCATCTCCAGAGTTCTACGATCATTGGTCTCCACTACCTAGAGCTGGGATCTCCCCTTTAAACCTGCTCCGTGCAGTCGGGGTGGACCTCATAGTGGTGGTGGTGCTAATATCTTGAATCGTTGGCCACTGCCAGCTGCATGAGCGGCTCCTCGTCCACGTCTTCCTTCTCCATGCGGAGCTCCTCAGTCGAGCCTCTATCTCGGCCTGGGCGGTCCTTCGACCATCTTCTGATCATCTGAATGGTGGGTCGAACAGTCACAAGCCATGTGACCCTTCCTACCGTATGATTAACACTGCCCGCTTCTGGCAGTTCTGTCTCCACTTTGGGTGCCCCGCACAACTGATCCTCAGTCATGCAGTCGTCCACCTGTAGGTCTGGTCCCCTTGGACCTCTGTGACATCTGTGTGCTGCCAGCTGCAGAGGACTCCGCTATGCATCGAATGGTGGTCTATTTCGATGCTGGAGACTTCTCAAAAAGAAAAATATCAACTATGATGGCTCTCTTTAACAGCCACACATGCGTTTTGATACTGAGTGTGATCATTGAATCCCTAATCTCCCATCTGAGTCCCTACACAAAGGTCTGGGGCTAGAAGAATGGGTCCCGCACCATATCGATGGAGTAGCATGAGTGTTCTGTGAACCATGCTGAGTATTGAGATACAGTCATGCTGCCCTACTGCAGATGAAGTAGCTCTTGTATGCGCACAGCGCAGAGATTTTCTTGAAAAAAATCTACCCGAAACAGGCTCTTGAAATCTGCCCAGAGAAGTGTCACATCGTCCTGAACCCAGAGCATCAAGCTCCACCATCTTCCCAATGCTTCCTATAGAAGGCTGGCATCAAGTATCACCATGAGGTCAGCTAGAATCCCTACCAGTCGGAAAACTCCTGCTACAACTTCCAGCCAATCCTTAGCCTCTAGTGGGTCCGTCTATGCTCTAAACCTGGGTGGCCTATGGTGCTGTAACTTGTGGAATGTGCTCAAGCTATGTGCATTGTCTGCTACAAGGGCTGGTGGAATCAGTGGCCAATGGGAAAAGGTACCGCTGGTGCCTCCACTGGAAAAGGGCCCTACACTGAGGCATCATTGTTCGGTGTGCTATCTATGCGTACAACTCTCAGGACACCAACTAGATATCCGCGTTGGGGAATCCTTAAAAGAAATAGGTGCGCTACTGTTAAAAGTTATACCTGGTCAGCTAACCTAGTGATCTGACATAAATAAAAATTCTGAAAACACACACACAATCAGTGTTTTCATTAACTGAGTTGGAAATCATATGTTAGGGTCATGGTCTATGGATACGTCATCCGCAGCACCAACACTATACTCCCTGAACTGAAAATCACACTAACAACACTTATCACTATTTTATCACAGAAATGATTATATTCCTATATTCTACAGTAGAACCGACTCCTATGATACCAATTTTTCATGACCTATCCCCCACGGCATGTGCCGTGACTACCCCATTCCCACCTTCCATAGGCCAAGGGATGGAGACTAGCACCAAAGGCGTAATTCCATAAAACTGGGAAGGCATTGCCTTTATAACCAGTAAACACTCACAACAGAGCCCACAACTTGATATGAAACACTATTTAAAACTGTATAGGAAAAGAGTGCTAAAAGTAAAAAAGTTTTAGAATACAAGCCCAACAGTAAAGTACATGAAACTAGAAGTACAAGTACAACTGATGAAAAGAAAAATAGTCGTTGGATCATCCTCTGAAGTTCCTACCTGAAGGGTAGGTATAGATCGCATCGTCAACACTCCTCGCCCATCTGTCTCCTCCGTGTAACGACTCGTTATATGGTCCACCACCGGGTACCATCCAGTCTTGGTACTCTCAGCCTATGTCAGCGCTGTTTGTCATCTACATCCAACACAACAAGGTGAGGGCATAGCCCGTGTAGGGGTAAGTATAACGATTCTTAGTAGGGACCCTAAGACCCTCAAGGTCTCAAAAAATACATGAAGGATAAACCAAAACGAATGAAATCAATAGACAACCCTACATAGTTATATTCCCTTACATATAACAAATTTATCGTGTGATTCATCTCAATCATGAAGAAAACATAGAAAAAACCGACTCATCTCAATAAGGATTTTACTATAAGGGTAGTATCAAGTAACATCCCCAATCACATTGTCAAATCCTCAGATACTAGAGTAATCATCCTCTATCGAGTACAGTGGGCCTATCGCGACACAAAGAATGCTTCCCACTGTCCTTGAACTATTGAGGTACTCCTCCTGTCGAGTACCGTGGGTCTTCCACGTCACACAAAGGCGCTCTCCACTATGGGTCTTCCGCGTCACCAAGCGCGCTCCCCCCCGTAGCCTGCAGAGGTACTTCTCCTATCGAGTATCGTGGGTTCTCAGAGTCACCAAGCATGATCCTCCAATGTAAGTCTACTGTGACACCAAGCCGCTCCCCACTAGGATAGTAGAGTCTCTCCGAGTCAAACAGTCACCAGTCATCAGGCCATAGCCAGCTACTAAGTCTCCACTCTATGCTTGCTCATCTCTAGGAGAATCCTCTCCAAGAGCTACTGGTCGATACACCAACTATCACCAAGTACCATGAATAAGTATCACAATGGTATTGCACATCATGGGGTTCTCAACGCAACAGATGGTGCGTCAATCAGATGCCCGGTCTTTGAGTTATTCACCTTTTAGTCCCGGGCGCCTGATTGGATTCGTGCACGATCCATCCTGATCGTATATCAACTATACCCCAAACTCTAGTGAGGTATACTCAACGGGACTGTCATTCTCTATGATTACTAGCACTGCTGACAGTTGGTTAAATGAACATCTGGTGCTAATGATATGGCCAAAAGAAAGAAAAGGGTCATAGTGGGCCTAGGTCCGGTCCGACACAGTTGGACCGACCCGGTCTGTTGGGCGAGCCAGCCCTTTGGGTTCGGCCCAGCCCACTGGGCCCAGCCTAGCTGGCTGCGAGGGTTAGCAGAAGGTCGAGAAGAAGCCGACTGGACGCGAGGGCGCGAACTGGTCACAGGTTGGCGTGATGGCGGTTTGGCCCGGAGGGCTCTGTGAGGGCGGATTAGCCAGGAGCATGGGGCCGATTCGGCTGGGGGCACTGCAAGGGCGCATGTCAGTTTGGCCGAGGCACCGTGAGGGGCCGGTTCGGCTGGGGATCGAAAGGCCGGTGGGATAGTGCTGCGGGGGAAGCTCAGGAGGCTGGTGGGCAGTCACAGCCAGGGCGGCTGGAGAGGCTCAGTAGGCCGGCGAGCCGGCGCGGCCGACACAGCTCGGGAGGCCGGTGGGTGGGTGCGGCTGGGGTGGCTCGGGATGCTGACAGGCTGGAACGACCGGGGCGGCTCGGGAGACCGGTGGGCTGGCGTGGCTTAGGAGGCCGACGGGCAGGCGTGGCTGGGGTGGCACGACCGGCAGGCGGTGCGGTCGGCGGGCGGTATGGCCGGTGGGCCGGGACGTCGGTGTGTTGTGGGGGATGTGTGAGTTGCGGAGGCCGCGGGTTGTGCGGTCATTTCCTTCGTCGCCTTCGATGCCATTGTCTCCTTCCTCAATTTCAAAGAACAACATAAAGAAGAACGACGGTGGGTGGGGTCATGTTTATTTGGCCCTCACCCTCTGCATTTAGAGTTGTAGAAATCATTTCATCAAGAAAATAAACAAATAATGAGCATGGAAGATAATTTAAAACATTAATTCCCATAACCCCTCAATAATTTCTATTCCCAACCCCACAAGGAAAAAAATTTGCGGACCAACTTGATAATAAGTTGGTCTTTGTTCATTGTTTTTAGAAGGAAATAATCAGGGGAATAAAATCATACATAATCAAAAACCCTACCTGGTTTTTTGTTGGTTGACGTTACCGCGAGAAGGAAGACACCGATTCATTGTAGACGAACACATCCTATGTCAGAAAAAAGTTCCGAGAAAGGAAGTTGATGTCGAAGTCGTTCTTCGTAGTCAATGGTGTTCCTCGTTAGTGGATCATTCTTCATTGGGAGATTTTTCCCAAGTTCCTTCTCTCCCCAATTTGACCCAAGTTAATTCATAGATAAAATAATAGACTGAAATATCTATTAAGTCGTTGGCATAATATTAAATATGGTTTAAATATTTAATTTACGTGTTCACTCAATTAATTAAGGAGGAGGATTTGGCACAATTAATAAGGTTCGTTTTCACAATTAAAATTATAGAGGTGTTAAAGAGGCTCCCCCACATTTATGAGGGGGTTGATAGGTTTTCCTCTCATCCCATTAATAGGGGGTCGGGTGGTCCCCACCACAATAAATAAATAGGAGGAGGTTTAGTTACAGTGGACCCCACCCTGAACATCTACATAGTGGGTGGTTACAACAAAATAAAATGAAATATGTGAAAATTTTATTTTATTATTTCCACAAAAAACCTAAAAATTATCTTTCACTCTCGACCCACTGCCATTGAGGTGAATGTCTCCTTTTGTGAATACTTTCACTGCTAGTTCAACGGTGTCCTCAAATTTCAATTCGGGGCACCAGGTCAAAATTTAGAAAAACCCAGTCGCACGTTTACTGAACATACTAGAAAAAGAATCTGAAATTTATTCCAGGCACTTCGGGACTTATAATCACGCACCGTCAATTTTTGTGGACTAATAAAATTCCAATATACTTAAAAAAATTACATGAAAATTCTGAGTCTTTACAAAGGTTATCATTTTACTTTTACCATGGTAGTTAAAATTTATTGTTACTAACATAACATTATTACTAAAAATGAAATTTAACTTAACACTTAATATCAATATTATGATTCCAAATATGAGGAAATTTTCATCTAATTAATTTTCTGTAGCTGATAAAAATTTATTTTAATATAATATCCCATAACATCTAAAAACACTTTAAAAAAATGTATTTTCAGATCAAATTATATAAATTATTTTTACTCAACTAGTGATTAATATTTAATGATAGTTACATAATTTATTTGTATATATTATCTATAAATTTTTATTAAATAAAAATTTCCATATTTAATAAAATTATTTCATTAATAATAATACATAACTCATTAAAAATATTTCAATAATAGAATATTTTTTTTAAATAATATATTTGAATTTCTTTATTTATTATTTATGAAATATATTATTTTAATTTATTTAATACAATACACAAACATGATATAACTATTGGCTATATATATATAAATCCAATGACCATTTTTTCAACGATGATATTTCCACTGACCATATTTCCAATAAATGCATTCCAAAAAATATATTTATAACAATATGATTTCATTCTTATATATGGATTAACTAAAATCATTTATTCATTCCATTCTCACTTCACATAGAAATCATCTCATTCCACATTAGAAAATTTTCCATATTTTTTATCCATTCATAATTTTCATCCTCATTCATGGTTTTTTAGCTAATAATGATTCACAAGGTTAAAGATGATACATGGGATTTCCTTGATGTGAATAAATTGTTTTTTAATTTATTTTACATTTTAAATTATGAACATTTAAGGGATTTAATGAAACATGAATGTAATAACACACAGTATATACATTTTTTATAATGATTCTTTTTGAATGCATAAATTTTTATAAGTATTATTCATATTATTAAATAATTATTTTATACTCTAGATTAATTTATTGGAAATTATATATATATAAACTTACTTAATAGTTATATTCATCTTGATTATGGAAGGAAAATGTTTCATAAAACCTGGTGTGTGACACTCCCCTCCCTATTAATTAAACTTTACCCTCTCATTTTAATTATCATTCGCTAATAAAAATAACCCAGTGTATATATTTGATAGATAAATGTCATGATATAATTTATAATGAGATATAAAACCCATTATCTAGGGTAATACAAGGATACTCATCTTATACCTCCTAATAAACCTATATATATATATTTATTTACAATAACCATTTATTTTAAATATGCATCGATATTTTTCTATAATATATAGGGGTTTTAAGATTCATACCTATCATGACATCATTTTCATGATCCTAATATCATTTAAATAATGAAAACAAAAAATATTTAATAATTTCTAATTAGATAATATAAAATTATTATATTAGTATGAAAAAATAAATACCAAGGTGTGTTTTCTTAGAGAATATTCATTCTAATATATGATAATTTCAGTTCATCTATGATATAATTAGATCAACCTATTACTCCCTTAGTTTATCATGTGTTTTCTATACTAATTTTTCTATTATTTTATTTAATTTATCTAGTTTTACATTATATAAAAAACTTATATTTAAATACATTATAATGGTTCATAAATATCATGTGAATACCCAAAAAATATCACTTATGATTTTTAAACCTTGAAGATAGACCCATATTTTTTCCACTGAGTGAAGATCGAGTTAATTCCCAACTAGCCCTTTTAAGGATATTTCATCTAGGTTTATCAGTGCTAAAGCCTTTATCTTCTTATCTGTATCCCGAAAAGGATTAAATTTTTAGGATATCACAGACTCTATACATTACCAAATTTTTTGGATGTTTTCCTTATATTTATACTTATACATTTGGGTTTTTACTAATGCATCATAGTATTAATTTCTAATAATAATTTAATTAAGACATTTTTTAATATATCTAAGACCATTAATTTAAGGAAATATAAGCTCTCAACATTCAACATAACAATTATCCTTAAACAATATAAAATCTCATATCAATTAATTTGTCCCTTCACATAAATAAAAGTCAAATTTTATGGGATACCTATACCTCTATCATGTACTCATCCAAACATATATTTTTATTTAATGTTTTCTTTTCTAACAATTGTAACAACCCCAAACCTAGTATCCTAGAGTCGACCGTTACTTTATTAAATTAGTACAATATAGAATTGATTGTAATAAAAATAATGACATACTATTTCTGCCATAAGAGATTAGATAAATACACGATTTCTATATTACATGGATATGGTATAACATGACATTATAAACTTCATGAAAACATTCTTATTTATTTTATTTTTTAGGGACTCTATGTTAAACATTGAAGAATATAGTTAATTCAAACTGAATTCATTTTCTTACATTTCCTAAGATCCTTTATGGTTAGAGTTTTGGAGAATCGGGTCATAATTCATACAGAACACCCCAAAAGTATACAAAGTGCATTCTAATAAAAGAGTATGCATTTTTTCATAATATAAAACATTTAAAAATAATACATTATTTTTTTCATGAAAATCATACTCATCTCTTGACTTACTACATTATCGAAACCATCTTTATAACCCGTGAAAAACATTTCAAAACATGGGATGTTGACAAAAAGTTTCAGGCATGGAAATAAAAATAAAGAAAGAAACAATTAGTCTATATATACTTATAAACCCATGAAAATTTCCAAAATTTTATACTTTACACCAATAGAACATAAGTTCTTTGGAATTCCTAATAAAATCTCAAGTTTCCTATAAAACCATAAAAAGAAAACAGGAATCATAAAAATAATTTGTGGGATTATTTTCATATCATTATTACATATAATGTTTCTCTCCCAAATACACAGGGAGTAACCATCCTGGTTACTATTGGAATAACTACCACATTCTATTACCATAATCTCAAAGAAGAAATCTAAAGGTTATCTATATCCTTTTACCCAATGCATTGGATACCTATAACATCCTCACTTGCCCTCAGTTTATCACGAAACCACCCATCATCATAACAATTCCCATGATTCATAACATGATCATAACATATAAATATTTCATAAAAAACATTATTTAGTAAAATAACTCTTCCATTTTGAAAACACTTTACATTTGTAAATGTCTCACATTCCTAAAATAAATTAAATTATTTGAAAATAAAATTTTAAATTTATAAAGGAAGCCAAAAAATATTAAAGCATCATGAATGTGGAAAATTTTATTCAATAAACATATGCTAAAAAAATATTTTTAATTTCTTTAAAAGAAACATATAATAGGATTTATGTAATTGAAAGTCCGTTAACTGGGGTTCATCTTCCATAAAATTTGTTCAAAACTCTTCTTCTTTGGTAGTCTTCCTTTAATATCTACTTAAGGGATCCAGAGATGGTCGTTTGGAAGGAAAATAATCATAGAAACTCAACTAATGATCATTATAAGAGAAGTGGATAGATCTTGTTTGAGAAAGAAAACTCATGGTGGTGAAATTCAATGAAGGAATGAGTGCCCCTTCATAATTGAGTTGAGGGTCACCCTTGGAAATCCTCAAAAAAATATAAGATAATGAATTCTTTTTCAATCAAAATACATCCAAAAGTCCATGGATTTGAATATAATCTGAGATAAGGTTTTAATATCATAACCCTATAAAATTTAGACTTGTTTTTCATTTATTATAAACCTTATCATTTATATTGTCCTCAATAAATTTATATTAATTTTAATTACAGTAACAAATTATATAATATTAAAAGGAAATAATTTTTATATAAAAATTCAATTAGACCACAAATTTCCATTTAAAGAAATTTTAGACAAAACATAATAACATTTTTATTTTTAAATATTTTATTTTTATTTCTCAATAATTTAATAATGTTTTATTTTAATAAAATATCATTAGTGGAAATTCAAAAACTTTTCATTACATTGACTTGAAAAAAATGAAATAATATAACTTCATAAAAAACATTTAATAAAACTATAACATGTAATAATCTTATGAATATTTGTGGATCACATTATTTATTTAATATAATATTTATTTTAATATTTTTATTAACATTAAGCTGAGTTTTTGATTAATAAAATAATTACTACATCATCATTGTATAATTTTTTAATATAAATTTTTTTAATAAAAACATAAAATAAAATACAATTATATAGATAAATCATGAATATTTAAAAATAATGTCTATATTAAAATGTATCATTATTAATAAAACAATATTAAAAAACATAATTATTAAAAATATGAATGTAACACACCTGTCTTTTCAATAAATAAAATATTATGAATATCATAACCTCATCCAAATGATCCCCCAAAATCATAAAAAAATATATTCATAAAAATAGGATTATTATGTTCAAAATGAAAAAATTTATTCTTTCTCAACCCACCTATGCCCCCATACATACACATAAGAGATTTTGAAGATAATTAAATTCACATTTTTTAATTTTCTTTAATCTAAAAAATATCAATGTCATTTTCCATGAAAAGTTTCCCTTAGATAACAAAAAGTCAATCCTTAGGGTTTAAGGTTTGAATATGTATCATAAAATAAATTTGTAACCAGAGTTAGGGTAATTTTATGTTATTATTTTCCCCTTAATTCCCAAATATTCTTTTAATATGTTAATAATAATTTAACAAAGATATTATTCATATTAACAAAATATAAAATGTAACATATTACCTAAATTTGGACTATTAGAATAAAAATATGGAATCTATTTTTTAAAATTAACAAAATAAATGTGGTAGAATTTAATTTAATATTATACTAAATAAATGCACCAACAACCAATTTTTTTCCCGAAAAATACCTCATTTTAAAAATAAATTATTTTTATAACAAATTAATGTATATAAAGAAATCCTAAAACCATTATTGGATTAATATAAATAAAAAATAATCTAGTTAAAATTTAAAAATCTGTCAAATTATAATTTTACCTTGTTAAAAAATACAGTTTTCAATAAAACCATCATTATTTCACTCTTCACTAAAAATGAAACTTATCATAAAAATACCAAAATTTAAAAAAAAATAATCTTAGATATAACACATAGAAAAATGAGTTTAAATTTCTAAAATATAATTTATAAATGTGTAATTTTACATAAATTATTTGTTCCATTAAAAAGAGACAATATTTCTTTTTAGAAAAATATAGTTTAAAATGTAAAAATAGATTTATCACATACACTATTTAAAATAATGTCCATTTTAAAATTTAAAATTAATATCTATTTCATAAATATGAAAACTAATTAGTTAATTATTTCCTGGGTTGTTTAATTCTTACACCTTTTTTTTATTTTTCACCCTCTCCAATTTATTCACTTATTAAATAAGTGTTGATACCTTTCTCTCGTATCATTTTTATATTCCCGTGTTAATTAAATAATGTGGTTTTTCTACCAAAATTTATCCCAATGAATTAACTTTTTCCATAGTACATTCTCTCTATGGTCAAGAATCTAAATAGGCTTCTCCTTATATGAATTTTTTTCTTCTAACTAAACTAATTCATGGCTCAAAACATGAGATGAATCATACACATTCATTCTTAACATCGAGACATGAAAAAAATTGTGTACCTTAGATAATCTTGGAGGTATGTACACTCGATATACAGCTGATCCAACTTTTTCGAGGATTTAATATGGTCTAATGAACTGGAATATTTTCTTTTCTATATTACCAAAATGCATAACAATTTTCTATTGAGATACATTAAGAAAAACATGCTCACCTACATTAAAAGAAATACCTTTCTTCTTTTTATCTTCAAATATTTTCTACCTACCTTATGCACCATTCATGGGATGCTAAATCATTATTACTTTTCAACAATTTATTCAACTAATTCTATTCCCAAAAATGTATTTCCCCAATATTTATCCCCAAAACCCGAAATCTGACACCACATTCCATATAATACCTCAAACGGGGCCATCTGTATACTAGGAGTAAAATTTTTATTATAAGAAAACACATCTAATGAAATATTGTGATTCTTAATTCCTTTAAAATCCATTGAACATGACCAAATAATATCCTCTAATGTCTGAATTTTTCACTCATAATATCCATTTGGGTGAAGATGAAATGATGATCTAAAATTTAATTCAATCCATAAGGTGTACTATAACGCTTTATAGAAATTAGTAGAAAATTTAGGATCTTGATCTGATATAATAGTGATATATTATCCATGTAATATTAATATATCTTTAAGAAAGTTCCTAATGTTGATCCAAATACATATTATATTTAATGGGATGAAAAAGAGAATATATAGTCATTTAGTCAATAATAACACAAACCACATTTTACCTCATGAAGTCATTGGTAGTCCCAAAAAAATCCATGGAAATATTTTTCCATTTACACGCTACCACTAGAAAAGAATGAATAATTTTATTTGGTAATTTATATTACAAATTAACCTATATATTTTTCAAACAACTCATATTAATGTCAACAATATCACTTTTCACTCCATCCCACTAGTATTAAACCCTAAGGTCTATGTACATCTTAGAGCTATTAGGATGAACTGAAAATGGAGAACTATGAGCATCACTTCATAACTCTTTCTTTATATGTTAATAACATGGCACACATAATCAATTACTAGGTCTCAAATCATAATATTTATCAATGTTAATTTCAGAAAACATACCCATTTGAATAGATTATACCTTTTTCTGTAACTCACAGTCATCCTATTAAACCTACTTAATTCTGTCTCATAGATTCTATTGCACTGATACCTGAAATATAAACTATGAAGTTCCTACATCCAAAACTTCTAAGGAAAAAAAATAAAAAAAATCATTAACCAAATGTTAATATTCTATACGTAACATGGTTAATGATGCATGATGTTTTCTTATTTAAGACAACTACCACATTGTTTTATTTTATAGGACGGTAATTGATCATTAAATCATATTCCTCTATTAGTTTAATCCATATTCTATAAATCATGTGCAATTTATTATGAGTGAATATATACATGAGTGTTTTATGATCAATATATATTTCACACCTTTATGTACATAAATGATCCCACTACTTTTTCAAATAAGAAAAACAAAAATTGCTAATTCCAAATCATGGGTAGGGTATTTAACTCATCAGGTTGTAGTTCCCTTGAAGAATAACTAGCTACCTAATCATTTTTCCTAAAAATGAAACCAAGTAACTTTGATAAAGCATCATTATAGATGAAAAAATATACATTTCTTGGGGGAAGGTACAAAAATGGAGCATTCTTAAATCTGGTTTTCAGTTCCCCAAAATAACACCACATTCTTTTTCCTAAATAAACTTAAACCCTTTTTGAGTTAAATTAGTCAGAGGGATATATAAACATGATTTTTTTAAAAACATTAATAATATCCTTATAGTTCAAGAAAATATTTAATCTCAGTAAAAATCTTTGGTCTATGCTATTAATAAACCACTTTTTCTATTTAGGTATCAACTATAATTCTACTTTTTCTTACAATGTTTCCAAGGAAGGAAAACTGTTGTAAAAAAAACTTTTTATAAATCATCCATATAACTTCTTTTAATTAAAGGGTTTTCAAAAAATCCTTAGATGTTTTTCATAATCATCATAATTCTTTTGAGTAAACTAGAATATCATTAATAAAAACAATCGAAACCCTATCCAAGTATTCACCAAAGAACCTATTCATAAAAAATATGAGTATAGTGGGGGAATTTTTCAAACCAAGGGTCATAACAATAAACTCCTTATTCCCTTATCTAGTCAAGAATTATGTGTTTTAAATTATCACCACCATTAGTATGAGAAAATTTTACACTAAACTGAGATCAAACATTGATAATTAATGCAATCCTTGGAGATAATCAAACAAATAATCAATATGGGGAAAATAATATTTGTTTTTAATAGTGATGTTTTTTAATTCTCTATAATCAATGAAAATCCTCACTAAACCATACTTATTTTTAACAAAAAATAGGATCGCCCTTGGGTGATATACTTTGAATAATGAATCCCTTATCAAATAATTATTGTATCTTATTTTTTGTATTACAGAAGTTATATTTGAGATATTAAATAATGTCATTTTGAAATTCTCATACCATTAAGAACCAATTCAATAGTAAATTTAACTTCACAATTATTTATAATACTAGGAAAATCAACAAAAAAACATTCAGATAATCATTTAACACAAGCACATCATTAATCTGAATAGTTCCCTTATTTTCAACAATACATAAAATATAAAATTAATTTATATATTTTACCACTTTATCAGCTTCCAGATATGTTTTCAATGGTATGGGTATATTATTTTTTAAATCTAAAATTATTTCTGAAATACAACTTCTCTATATCTATAATCAATATTATCATAAAAAAACATTCTACATCCATAATAACATTAAATTCTACTAGTTGAATGAAAATAATATTTATATTTAAATTATTTCCCTGGGAAATGAGATTAAGATTCTTATAATTTTTATCCATTATATTACCTAGGTATTTTTACCATAATTTATGGATTCATTTCTTGAGGTGAAATTTCCAATTTTCAGGAATATTTATCAAAAATTAAACATTATAAAGAACACTTATGAAACAATACACTATTATAATCTAAATAAATAAAAAATATACCAGATACCACTTTGTTTTATAGTCCAACATTTTCTGAAGTAGCTGGAATTGATTTCAACAAACATTTCTACAAATAGTCTGGCTACTTCCCTTCTTTATAGATCAACTTTGGATACCCATTTTCATAATGACCCATCTCATTACATTTAATAAATATTACACTCTGTATATCTAAAAGGTTCTTACCACTACCTTGATAATTTTCATTGAAGTTATGAGCTGTATGCCCAAACATAGCACATTGAAAAATTTAAGTGTGTTCAAAAGAAATTACACAATGTGTTTATTACCAAAATTATCCAATAAATGAAATCATTATCTTTTTACTCTAAAACATATTTGATGCATTATTTCCTTTTTCCTTCCACTTAAACCACTTTGTTAAATGATTTTAAATTAATACATTTCATTAGAAAACTCCATTTATACCTTCTCCACCTGTCCAAAAAGTTTTTCTTAACTTCTGAATTCACGAGAAGTTAATTCCCATCGATATTTTGGCCCCAATCCTGGGTAAAAATGTTCGATTTTACTACCAAGATCCTGGGTAAACTTTTATGTGTACCTTTATATTAGAGATTATTTTTCATTGTATATAGCCACTAAATCCTCCTATTATATCAATTACAAAAAAAAATTTCATTTAAAGTCACATCACCTTAGGAAAATATTTCATAAGAAAAATATCCTTTAATTAATCCCATTATAATGCATGAATATTCTATATATCCTTAATATTAGTGACCATTAACAAAAAATTATTAGATTCACCTTCAAGATGGTATATAGACAGACTAACCATTTGATGGTATGAAAACCCTATGACATCAATTAACATTTCTAAGTCTATAATCAACCCTTAAGCTTTAACTGGGTCATAAATCCACTAAGAATAGAGGATGTTTCCTGATAAAATGTTCCACCACTGAAATATTCTTCCATGGTTGATCTATCCAATATCATGAACAGATACTACCACCATTAATACTCTTATTAAATGAATCCATTACAGTTACAAACTACTTGGTTCTAATTCCCACCATTACAGGTTATAGATTCAGAATGATATCATCCTCTCAATTCCTTCCTTCTTCAACTTCCATTTTTTTTATGTAGTAAATAATTCTGAATGAACATATCTTAGATGAAACAATCTGGTGATATTAAATTCTAAATCATTTTAACATGACCACAAAATAAAAAATCATTTATGGGTATTTCAATAACATTATCCTTAATGTTAAAGATATCTATACCTTTCTATGATAATAACTATAAAGACTCACCTATAAATATTACATAATTTAGTTAATTATTACAGAATTCAATTTATTACCATTACGAAGTCCTTTTAGGTTTATATTTTTATAAAAACATGTCATAATTCATACATAAATACCCATATGAAAACAAAGTGGATAGTACTAAAACAATATCCTTTTTTATAAATATAAATCATTTAAAAATAAAACATGATTTCTTTTTCAAGATAAATCTTCTCAAATATTTTGTTTCCACTTTCTATAAACCGTCCTTATACCATGTGAAGTTTTTTTTATAATAGGGTTGAGAAATAAAGTGTTAATAAGGGACATAAAAATAATGAAAGAAACCATTAGTCTGTGAATACAAACAAATCCATGAAAACATTTCTAAAAAGTTATACTCTTCACCTATAACACATAATCACTTTTCCTTACATTATTAAGTCATATGTTTCCTATAAAACCATAAAAATCATACATAAATCAAAAAGGTAACTTATGGAATCATTTTCATATCACTTATACATATAATTTATCTCTTCTGACTATACAGGTAGCAACCATCTGGATTATTCTTGGAATAAATATCATATTATAATCCCATAGTCCTTTAGGAGAAACCTAACAATTTAACTCCCTTCCATTTCCTAATGCAATGTAGAGATATAACAGGTTAACCCACCCTCATTTTATCATGGAACAACAAATAATCGTAATAATTCCTAATAACCATAACATAATCATAACACAAAAATAATTCATAAAATAATCAATCTTGAGAAAAATCTCTCTTCTATTTTGAAATCATGTTTCATTTTTACATTTAGTACACTCAAAAATGAAAACACATTATTAGAAAATTAATTAGTAAAATTATAAAGGATGATTCAAAATAATAAAGCATCATTAAAGTAAAAAATTATATTCTAGATGAATATTTTGAAAAAAAATTCAATTTTAGTTTTGTAAATAGTGACAATAAATAGGATCTTTTTTAAAGTAAAATGCCTTACATTTTTTTTCAACTTCCTTCAAATGTGTTAAAAAATCCTATTCTTTGGCAGATTTCTTTTAATATCTTCTTAATTGATATAGGAATTTTATTTTGGAAGGACCAAAACATCAAGAACATAACTAAGGATGTTGAGAAGAGAAATTGATAGAGGTTGGTTGAGCAAGAAGGCTCATTTTGGTGAAATTAAAGGAATGAGTTACCTTTTATAATTGTGGGGATGGGTACCCTTGAAAATATTCAAAATTTTAAATTATAATAAACTCATTTTCTAGCCTAATAATAAAAAAGGGCATGGATTCGAATATAATATGAGATAAGGTTATAATATCATTAAACAATAAAATCTAGACATGTTTTGTTTTTATTTTAATCTTTATAATTTTTACTTTCTTTAGTTACCTTATATTAATTTTAATTATGGTAATAGTTTATTTAATATTAAAAAGTAGTAATTTTTTTTATAAATTTTAAATTAGACAAGAAATAGACAATTTATGACATTTTAGACCAAAACATAAAAAATATTTTATTTTTAATAATTTTTTATGATTTCTAAATAATTTAATAAAGTATAATTTTGATAAAATATCATGACTATTAATTTTGACACTATTCATTACTTGGATTTTAGAAAAAAATATACAAGATAACTTCAAAAAAACATCACTACACCATTAATATGCTATAATAATTCATAATTATCTTGGAAAACCTTAATTATCCCAAATTATATTTATTTTAATTATTTTATTTTCAATAATTTGATTATTTCATAATAAAATAATTATTTCATCGTCACTGTATAATTATTTAAGGTGCATATTTCTTCACTAAGATATAAAAATAAAATACCGTGATGTTGATAAATATTTTAAATTTAAATATAATATATATAGTTGAATATATCCTTAAAATAATACCATAATAAAAAAAATATAGTTATTAAAAATATGAATGTGACACTCTTGTCTTTTGATTGAATAAACTATTATTAATATCCTAACCTCATCCAAATGGTCATAAAAAATCATAAATAAATTTAAATCTTCAAAAAAATTATTAGGTCAATTATGGATACTTATATTATGTCTTAAAATAGCTTTTTCCCGATGTTACACATAAGATATGTTTAATACAAAGATAGTGGCAATTTTTTGATTTTCCATATTTTAAAATAATATCAAAGTCACCTTCATTGAAATGTGTCCATTAAATAACTGAAATTCTAACATGAGGTGTTAAGGTTTAAATATATATCATCTAGTAAAATTTTAATTTGTTATAGTAATTTTACACTATTTTTTACCCTTAATTACATGATTTATCTTTTAACGTGGTAATAAAAATCTATCAAAATTAATATTCATATTGAGCAAAAATAAAATTGACCTATTAAATAAATTTATATCTTATAAAAGAAAATATGGAATTTATTTTTCAAAATTTAAGAAACTTTAATTAAATAATAAAATCTAAAATTAAATGAACAAAATGCAGCAAAATATTTTTTTTTCCAGAAAAATTCTTCATTTTAAAGATAAAATGTTTCTACACTAAAATAATGAATAAAAACCATTAATAAAACATTCATGTATTAATATAAATAAATATTTACTATTTAAAATTTAAAACAAATCCAAATAATAAATTTACCAAGCCAATAAAACATATATTCTTTCTCTATTTAATAAAAAAAATAACTTGTTAGAAAAATAAAAAAATATACCAAATTAAATTACTATATTCCTCATTAAAAATGAATTTTATTTTTCCAAATAAAAATTATAAAATTATAAAATTTTAGTTTTATTATAGAATACGATTTCTTTTCAGAAAAATATGGGTTTTAAATTTAAAACTGGACTTTTCGCATTTACTATTGAACATAGAATCCATTTTCATGTTTAAATTTACTATTTAATTCATAAATATGAAAAATAATTATTCTATTTTTACTTGGGTTGTTTCAAGGACATCCTTGAAATCATTCATAGAAATATTTTTATTACCCTTTGGAAAGGAAACAAAACAAAATGTTGGGTTATGATTCCCCATAAAGTGAAGTATACAACTGAATCTATCATGGATAAAAATGGTTTAAACAATAAAAAATAGTGAATTACTAATAAATGTTCCCTATAATCGATATCATGATCATGAAATATATTCAAGGATTACATAAAAATGTAAATAATCACTTTTTTAATAATAATTTTTATCATAGTGATGGAATTAATAATTTAATATATCTTAATATTCTAATGAATGAATAATCCATGATATTATCCTTATAATCAAGGACTAATTCAATAAATTTTTATAACTATCATGTTTATAGTCAAGTCTTTATTAATAAATTTGTTATAGAACCCCAAATACTAAAACCTTTTGTCTCACAAGAACTATGAATGCATCAAGGGGATATATAATCCTTCACAACACCCATCTAAAATTTAATTCCAATTAATCACTTATATGAAAACAAATTAATAAAATAACAATGCATAGCTAAAAAATCTAATTAGTAAATATACATACAAGAATAAATACATACAAGATGTCAACACTTTCCCTAGTAAATAAATGGAATATCATGATCACAATTCATCTATCTAAAGAAGGTTGATATTATCATGAGGTCATTTCCCCAGTGAAACATAATAGACATAAAATTACATTGACATAATAGAAAAAAAATGTATGTGAGTTAAAAAAAATTAGAGAAAGGAGAAAAAAATTCTTTTACATTTTTTATACACATTTTAGAAAATAATTGATAAATTAATTGGAAACTAAATTCCATTGAAAAAATAAGAAAATATGGTGAGGAAGATTCTTTAATAAATCAGTTTAAGGAAATAATAAAATTTTTTCATAGAGAAAATGAAAAAAAATTATATTTTTTTAAAGAGAGTAAAAGTTACTAGAAAATAAAATCACATGACACTTATAAATCTTATTTTCAAGAATATGAAAATAATATTTTAAAAATATATAACAAAATATAACCTCAAAAAACTAAACTAAGGAAATAAATAAATTTTAGGTATAGAAAATATGGAATGGAAGATAGAATATATTTACACAATAAAGTATTTCAAAAAATATTTATTAGAACTCACACCATTAAAAGTGTAATAATACTTCCTTTTAAAAATTGGAAAATTGAAGTACGAAGATATCAATAAATAATAAATATTTATTTTCCAAAACAATAATGGACAACATTTGTTGGGAAAAGAATTATGAATATAGAGAAGAAATGTTCCCAACCAAAAACAAGAAATATTGAAAAAGAACCCCTTCTGGATTTAGAATATTTTGAATCATTAAATATTAGAAATAAAACAATAAATATAACATTAATTATCTTAAATAAATATATTACTTGTAAAATATTTTAATGGGGAAGTATAAATAAAATATAAATGAAAATATTTACAAATAAAAAATATGTCTCAAAAGAAGCGAATTTAGGAGAAAAAAATACTTACTGCTTTGGAAACAATTAAATTAGAAGCAGTTAATTGAAATAAAATGATATTTAATTTTAAATAAAATGAATTACATGAACGAGATGGTAAAATTTATTCTTTTGGAAATATTTACACTACATCTATAAATATGTTTTTGAATGTTGAAAATATCTCAATGAATGAAAATTGAGATGAGAAAACCATTACCTTTTAAACCAGAATATCATAAAATCGAGTTAACCACCTATATAAAAAATAATCATATTAATAAATTATTTCATAATATTATTAAAACATATTATCATTTATATTATAAAACTATAATCATTCTATATATATAATAGTTAGTTTATAATTGTTTTCATTTACAAATGTTTTGAATTTTGATAGTCTCATATATATTTCATAATACTGATGTAGAACCTCAATAATTCATAAAAAGTTTATAATTAATGTATTATAAAAGGTTCTGAAATCATTTATTTTCAATTATTTTTTATACCCTTGTTCATTTTAAATAAATCATGGGAAATGTTTTCAATAATGGAAGCCATGATGATCTTGCTTATGGTAATTTATAGATATCAATGTGTTACTTTGTAATGATCATTGAGTCTTGTTTTATCCTTATAAAATATTATTGATGAAAAATACTACTTATAAATATAATATATAGTCAAAAAATAAATTTTTAGAACTATCTATGTTCTATGGGGATGAAAAATGAAATGAATCGATCATGGAGGTGGTTATCCACATGTATGGATGGGGGACCTTTTCTTTTTCAATGGAAGGAAAAAAAATATTGTAGAAACTTATTTATCTCTATAGAATAATAATTATATAATAAATATAAAATTTAATCACTAAATACATTCTTATAACTACCATTTAAGTTGGTCATAAAAAACAAAACACATCGTCCTTGCAAGCGGTGGTTTACATGTGAGTGGTGTTTTTATTTTCTAATGAATGGGAGAAAATAAACAAAGATAATGATTTATTTTTATAGAATATTAATTATTTCCTAAATATTATATTTATTCATTAAATAAACTTTTGTAACCATATATATGGTTGTGATTAAAAATAAAACATGATATCCATGAAGGTGGTAGTCTGCACATACAGACATGCGACATTTTCATTTTTTGAATGGATGAGTGGGGAATATATAATTGTTTTACCATGAATAGAATGATATTTAACAAAAAAATGATAATAATTTAATTATATTAATAGTTTTAGAATGTTTTTTGGAATATATAGATGAAAAATATGAATTATAAAAGACAATGGATTAATATTACTTGTGTTGATGAATTATGTATTCTTTTGAATGAATTATTTTAATTGGAGGACACCGTAAGTTTTATTGTAACAAAGGGATGTAAAAAGTTTAATTAATTTATAGGGGAGGTAAAATAAGTAAATTTTCCAGAAACTTTTATTTTATATTTTTTTCTTTTACTGAGTTAAAGTGATCTCCTTTTATTGGTGAAAAAGTGGGACTTTTCCTTAGCATTAAAAAGTAGGTAAGGGATATGAATTTAATTACATGAGATTTAGGTTAGTTAGGTGATTAAAGTTGGGTGATATATGAAGGTATTATATTTTAACATAACAATGGTGTTATATAAGTGGTTTTAAAGGTAAATTACTAAATTTCAATCATATTTATGTTACTCATTTTACCATTATGAAACATGATTAAAAATTAACCATGAGGATTTTTTAAAAAATATAACATGATCCATCATAATAAAATTTTATTTTCTAATTAAAAATTTTAGATAAATTTAATCTAATTAAATTTTTTAATATGGTAAAATTAGGTTTCAAATTAAAACAAAACATATATAAAAAACTACTTTTGCAGACAATAAAATTTTATTTATTATGTATTTTAATTGATATTTAATATAAATAATAAATTAAGTGAGTTTTAATATATTTATATATTTATTTAAACATAATATTATATTAATAATATAAAAAATATGAATTTATTTTATTTTAAGTAAAACATACACAACTGTAGAAAAAATTAATTCCTTGAAAGTAACTATTTAATTTTATTATAGTAATTTATCATTAACCTTAGTAGATCAATTTTATACCTAAAAATGAAGTTTAAATTAATACATAATTTGAATATGATGATTATAAATATGAAAACCATTTCAACAAAAAAAATTGAGAGTAGATGAAAATTAATTTTAATATAAGAACACATAACTTGTAACAATATTTTTTTTGGAAAAATGTGTTTTATGCCCAAAATGAATATATTATTATTAATATTCTAGTAATAAGTATTGAATATTGTTAATGTATTTAATTTTATATATTATCAAAACATTTTTATTAAACAAAACTGTTATTATTTCATTAAAATAATTATTCTATAATTATACATAAATCCTAATTTTTTTATAAAAAAAATATTGAAATTAAATATTATTTTTTTGTTAGATAATATTTATGGAATATATTATTTTAAATTTATTAAAAATAAAAATAAAAAATCAGCACACTTGTTAGCTATAGATATATACAATGACTAAATCTTTAACAACCATATTTCAAAAGACAACATATCCAATGAATATATTCTAAATAAAAACATTTACAAAAGTTAAATTCCATTCCTATAAATAGAAATAATAAAATAATTTACTCATTCAATTATCACTTCAATATGAACTCCTATCATTCAATTTTTTTAATTTTTCAAGGTTTATTAGACTTTCATTATTTTATTCCTCGTTGTAGGTTTTGTTTTTCTAATGGTGATTTTCAATGTTAAATATGATCTATGATATTTTAGAGTTGTGGAGATATAGTTTTTTAATATATGGAACTCTTTTAGTTTATTTACTTTTAAATGATATAATCAACCACAGTTTGTAATAATCTATGCTACGTACATTAATTGTAATGTTTCATTATGAATGAGTAAATTTTTTTTAGTTTTATTCATATTAAATATGATTTATTTTCAAATCAATATTAATTATTGTGTATATATATACCTATTTAAGAATAATAGAAATGTAGATAAAGAATGGAAAAAATTCCCTAAAATCTAGTGTATAACACTAGATATGGTAAGTTATGTTTTTTATAAAATATAATGAACACCCATGGGTTCTTAATAATGGTATTATGATCAAGCATATTCATTGTTGGACGAAGCAGATATGGTCAATCCTACGTGTCACCATATAACTCAAGGATCGATGCTGATTATTTTATTTTTCTTCTATATTTTTTTATTTATTCTTTAAGCACATAAATTTTTTAAACACTAAATTTACATGTTATATTAGAGACACCATTTCTGGTTCCCTACTGATTTTTACTCACACTTTACTCAGGCATTCCACATACTAGGTTACCTGAGAAAACATTGTTTTTCATAGGTTCATAAAAATGAAAAGGCCTAGTTCTAAGTGATTGAGATTGAGTAGAAGAAAAGAGACAAGCTATAAGGATGAGAAAATTTTCAGTGTAATTGTATAACCTCTTCTATATTTTAGTCATATTTATATTTTTTATACAGGTAAATCATAGTATGAAATTCTAAAGACCCTAATTTTTCTACAAGTTATGGATCTTTTTAATTTAAATCTAATTCCATATCCTAAACCTATTATGGATTTTTTAATGTGGTATTTAATGTTTTGGGGGGTCTTTGAGGATTGTTTAGAGCCTGGAACCCCACAAGGTGGAAGAAACCCCTAGTCCACATGGCTAATAAAAACCATCAAGCCCAACAGACATAGTTTCTCTTAGGAGTGTGAGGTGTTTCTTAGGGAAATGAAGAGAGAACATCCTTATCTAATTGTGATCCTAGGGATTCATGGGCATGTGGGTTGTCTGCATTTTTTTTTCAGATTGAAATAGGATGGTTAGTGTATGGTTTCTCAAAGTGTGTGGCCAAATTGTGAGGGTTACATCTTGAGGAAGTGAAGTATGCATGAGTGGCACATGATTTGGCCAACTATAGGGCCAAACTGTGTGACACCTTAATTTTTTGATAGAATTACTATCTTTCACTTAAAAATATATTAATTTACACATCCTTATTTATTTCCTCATTCTAATAGATAGTAATCACCTTTTACTCCTAGTGGAAATCCCATGCCCTTTTTATAGGTTTTTATTCCAATTATCTTTCCAAACATTGACTTGATATTCATTAGACGCATCAGATATGTATTGATAGGAACATTATTCATCTTATACCTTTGGTCATTGGTTTTCCCCGTAATGATGTTGTTCTGATGAAGGCTCATTTTACCTATTTTTAGGGATTTTAACATTCCTTAAATTCTCTTCCAACCCATTCCAATATAAGGTTTGATACTAGATAATGAGAGTTCTATAAGATCAAGGTTGGTGGTGTATGTATTTACCATAAAAGTCTCATTGTTTATAAATTTATTTCATTGGTAAAATTATGGTTTCAACAGGTGTTTCCTCTAAAATCCATATGATTTTATTATAATCAACATTCTTTTATTATATATCCCATTTTATACTTGTTAATGATGTATTTAGAGGTTGTAACTTCAATACTATCCACCCCATGTATGTTGCTTAACATTATAATCATTTTGACCTAAGTTATAAACATTTAAGACATCATTTAGGTGTGTTGAATTTACACTAATAATGGTAAGACATTCTTAGTTATAATGAATTATGAAATGTTAATGTCTATAACATGTATATTTACCACATTACCCTTCTAAGATGAGTGTTTTAAATAAAACATTGATTCATTAAATATTAATTGGAAAGTATGTTTTAGATATCACTTGTCTTGGATATTTATAATTGAATGTTAATTAGTTTAATATCCTTATAATTCCTTTTAATGGAATGTAAGGTAAATTAAAGCACAAAATAAATCATTAAGACCTAAAAATGATAAAAGGTTGCATGCCCTTTACTAACCTTGTCACGATGGTGAAAGGTCCTAAAATGGATCAAATGTCTTATAAAATGGCTTGAGTATTACATGGAATAAATTAAATAATGACATATTTAAAAGGTTACCATTTAATATATATATATATATATATATATATATTTCTTTATCTATGTTATTAGACTAGAGACAACCTTGGATTCCCCTGGGAATTCCTTAAGCACTTAAATAATGTCGTTCCAATTTGAGGAGATGATTTCCAAGGAAGATACAAACCTTCAAAAATCGTATTTTTCTATTAGTGGATGCCCAACATGAAGTTTTATGATACCTTCACTATCTTTCCAAAAACTATGATACCTCTAATTCACTCCTTGGATCCATATTGATGTATCTAGACATGTTCCAATATGGATTCACCCCATCAGTCTCGATCATGCCTAGCCCATGATTACCTTGGATTAGATCCTTAGATGTGGTTAGAATAACTTATATTATAATTTATTTTGAGTCTACCTTCGATTACACTTAGACCCTGTTTATTTCTATACTGTCTGAGTTTCTACTATTAGTTGGATGACCCCTGAGGTCAAGGATTCCTTGGTTACAATATGGATCCTATTTCATTTTTATTATGATCTATTACAGTGTTTTTGACACATTCAAATGATTTATATTTATAAATTTGGATTAAATGAATTAATTAAAAGATCACATGTTTAGATATATTACCAACTGAGTCTGAAGAAGGCTTGAATTGTTAATTATAATTACAATACAATTATATATATTTGAAGACTATTAAATTTATATTGATAGACCAAATTTTGATCGATGGAATTGTTGGTGGGATACTAAGATAACTCACACACCCTATCAAGGATTAAATTGGAACATAAGAAGATTATATGATCACGGGTATGGAAAGGGGAGGCATCCTTCCCTAAACATCAGAATTTTTTCTTGATGATAGAACTTGGTAGCAGACCAACGGACCAGTGCTATGTATTCTTGGATAGTTTTTTTTTAATTTTTCTTGTTTTTTGTATATCATATATGTACTATTTCTATGTATAACTATTTTCTAATTTTTCAGCAACATGATTTTACACCATCATCTATTGTATATGATACTATTAATCTTTTGAGTTGATTATTAATGATTAATGTTTATTATTATCTTCTTCTTCTAGTTCAGTTTATTATTTATACTACTTAACCTATTTTATCTATTTATTATACCACTATACTACACTATAAAATGAGGTAATAGTATCCTCATGGACACACCATTGGCCCTCACTACTAGTCAGAAGCCTCTAGCACATAGGGATGCATCCTTGATGCTATGTTTCCCACTGTATTGAAGTACCTTTGAGTGGAACTTAGGTTGGGATGTCACAAAGAGGTATCAAACAATCTAATTTTATTTTTTTCTATTGTTTTGGAATTTTTGATTTGAAATTATGAACATGTTGGAACTTGATTATAATCCATTACTGAGAGTATCTAACCCATGTTCGGGTAAAATACCATGTTTACTCAGAATGAGAAATTGTTGTTATATATTCCACCTATTATAGTTGATATACATACAACATTGGTTTATACACATGAGTGTGGTATTTTTATATGCTTTAGGTACATTTAATTTTGTTTATTATAATAATGATAACTGATAATTTCATCATTATAGACACCTAAAATTCACATTTCATGTATATGCCATGCCATATATGTGCATTTAAATTATTTTATTTATTGTGTTTCTTGTGTTTGTTAGGTGATCAATGGTTGTTATATATTCATGAGATGCTAATATCATATGTAGGCTAGGATAAATGGTTATTAAATATGTCATCATAAATCTAAATAGTATTATACTATATTGGTTCATGGTGACATCTTAAATAACTGGTTTCAACCCATGTTTGTTATGTACCGTTGGTTACAAGAGCAGGAATTTTCCCTAATTGAGTGACCACCAATTTCAATTTATGATGTGTATGGTCCCTCATTAATTGGAAGGGTTAATTAAACCAATTCATCCATTTGAATATTAAATTTTATATTTGTAGACCGCATATAAGGTACATAATTAGAAATTAAAGGGGGTTCACTTTCAATTATAAAGTGTATTGGACTTTTTATATATGAATAATTATAGATTTAATCAAACCTTATTATACCTATATAAGAAAATACAAGCATTAAATAAAAAACATGACTTATAAAATGATATGGTTTCTAGTAAATGAATGTGAAAATTACAAATCACCATTCACTTATGGGAACCCCTATAAATTAGACATGAACACATACCAATGCCTCAAAAAAATTAGTAGGTAAGTGGGGTTGTACCTTAAATAGCGAGTCATTATTCTTATGTTATAATTTATCTAATGATTCCAAATATTACCCACTCTTGTTTTGAGTCATGTTATTTTCATTTATAGGGATATTCCTCCACAGCTTTCTCCAATCATGTGCTGAGAGGGTGGTGATGTCATGCTAGAGAGATGGAAGTCCATGATCCACCGGTCTTACCTATAGTAGTTCCACCCAATGAACCACATGATATTCTCAAATTAGTAATTGATGCTTAGTGTTGAGAGGATTTCCTATATCTGATATAGTCCGTGTTGGGTGATCCATTACCTACACCTATTATAGATGATCTGTGTCTTGAGTTCCAATAGTAGCATTCTCTCATTTTCTTAGGGGATTAAGGTCCTCAAGCTATTAAGACTTAAATATAGGACACTCTTTATATCAAAATACATTTGGATATTATTATTTATAGGAGGTTCAATCTCTCTACCTACATGTTTCTTGATTCCACCATACACTGGTGGGATGTGATTACATAGGTTGGTCATCATCAGGGGATGGTCTGGGCGGACATCTAGATTTCCTTCAATAAATATTTTTTCCTCAGATAATATGATATGATTAAGATAAATATTTCATTCACATATAGTATGGTTCTATGTTTTCATAGAGTATTGATCATTTTTTACTGAGTGTTAATGCATTTCACCACTTCTAGTCGGTGATGAGATATAGTGAGAACGACATTACGATGATGGGTAAGATTAGTTGTGTCACATTAAGAAGGTAGTTAGAATAGTACCAAATGGAAATTTTAAGGAAGCGGTTTTGGATAAGGTATCTAGACTTATGATTATCATTTCTAGTAGATCTGACCTACTCAAGGTAGTGCAGTTGTTGCTCATGGTTTCATATCGGGCTAGTTGAATTCTATACAACCGATACCCAAGGATTAAAGTTAATAAACATCTACTATATGAGGTACTATTGTATTAACCTATTTTAACATATCATCATTATTCAATATAGGTGTTTACCATTTCTTTATCTCTATATCGACCATGGGAATTCTTGAGTTGGAAATTAAGTACTTCTACGGTGTGATGTCCTATAACACACCACTGGGAGTGCGGTAAGGGGAATACACCAATGATTGGACTTCCCAATTGAGGTGGGTAGTTAAAAATTATTATGGGAATGATACATACTTGATATGATATGTTTCGATAACATTCTCAAAATGGATTATCCTGTTCAATATCATGCCTATGGGGATTACTATCATCATAGGGTGACGTTTACATCACCAGAGTGTGGCTGTTATCTTCACAGGGGTTAGTGGTATGTCTATGATAGAAGAGGTAAATTAGAGAATCATGGTTTAGTTTGAGTTTTCTCCCATATTTTTATTCTTTTCATATGGGATTGAGGAATAAATATGACATATTTTACTCCCTTGATATATTGTTTGAGGGATTTATTTCCTGGTGGCTTCTCTGGATTACCTCTTAAGAGAGAGGTAGAGTTTATAACTGATCTTATTCTATGAGTAAATCTAGTATCTAGCCATTAATATAGTATAGAACCTGTTTTTCTCCAAAATATCAAAATATAGTTGGAGGACTTATAATAAAAGGTTTTTATCTGACCCATTACTGATTCATGGGGTTCACCCATTAATTTCACCAAAAATGAAGATGAGAATCATAGGATATGAATTTTCTACTGATATTTGAACCAACACAAAATTTATAACTAGTAACCATTGAATCGAATATATCACCTCTTTGAAAATATTCTACTAGTGTGGGTACTCTTGTAGATTAACATAAGATCATCCTATCATCAGGTGTGAGTCATGCCTTCAGATATACAACATATAAATTTCTGTAGTAAGTATAGTTTATTTGAGTACCTCGTTTTGATGTTTATTTCTATGAACACATCCTCCATTTTTATTGCTTTGATGAAATGGGTTATCCACCCCTATCTATATTTATCCATGATTTTTGTTGAGTAAATCTTGGTGTACTATTATACTCTAAATGACCATGATAAAAATATTGATTTAATTTTTAATACACCAAGAGATCATCGGATTTATTCAATTCTTTTTATGTGAAACCTCTAGATAAAAAATTCCACATATTTTTTCACAATATCTAGGAATTAATAGTATTAGTTTTCCCAAAGAAGGAAAGTGTTTTGATTTTCTAGGAACATCCCAAGAACATGTTTGATATACAAATTTCCATAGGGATCATGGAATTTTTCAAACATTAAATACAGAAACAATCATTCATTTAATCACATTTTACTAGTCATACAGTGATTGGTGTGATGTAATTATAGTTTGAAATGTGCAACAATAATTTTTAAGAGAAAAATGGATGGCTAACTTCGATGCCAATTCTGATTCTTTCTAAGCCTGGTAGATGCTACATAGTGTTTCATAATGAATTAAGAATCAGACTAGGGGTAGTGATATGTTGGAGGACAGAATCATTACATAGATGTATTTCATGTTGATAATTCATTAGAATAATTACCTAAAACAAGAACTCGAGCATGTAGTTATTTTCTACACCTTAAACTGTTGGAGACATGATTTGATAGGTGAGAGATATGTGGTGTATACAGAACGAAAGATCCTAAAATACATATTTATGAAGAGTGACTTGAATCATAGACATAAATTATTGTTGAAATAACAGCATTCTTTTGATTTTAATCTTGCATATATTCTAGGAAACAGAAATGTGGTGGAGATGCATTATGTCTGAAAACATTGGCATTGGCCATATAAGAAGCCATCAATGAATGGAAATTGATGGCCCTATTTTCTAATATGCATATGATGGTTAATGAGAGTGATAATAAATCATATATTACAACCTTATAAGTAACCTCTTCACTCCCTAATTGGGTAAACAGATGTAATTTTTCAGACATTGAGGGGTTGGTTCTCCAATAAAAAATATCTAGAGAGGACCCACCTCAATATAAGAATGTTTGTTGAGATGAAATCCAATGTATACATGGGTGAATATGGTTTACTAAAAATATAATATAAGAACTAATGTGAGTGTCCCTCACTTCTTAATGGGTAGTTAATCTAGTAATGTCCATCATGTATCATGATATGTGTCACAAATATTGGTGGCTCGAGATGAAACATTGGACATTAGGTTTTATTACTAGGTGTTCCACATTTCAGAAGGTGAATGTGGATCACTAGATTTCTGCTAGATTTTTTCCACCATTTACAATCCTGAATGGAAATAGGGGGATGTTTCAATGTATTTTTAGGTGGATTCTCGAGGTTTCCTCACAGAAATGGCCGAGTTTGGGTTGTCTTGAATTGACTAACAAAGGTATCCCATATTCTTCTTATGTGAAACACTTTTTAAGTTGGTGAGTTTGGAATACTCTATGTATATGATATCATACGATGACACAAGGCCCCTCATAATATCATTTTAGATAGGTACTATCATTTTACATCAAGGTTCTGGTAGGTGCTGTAGAGACATATAGGTACATAGGTGATCATAGGCACATATTTTCACCCTCAGGCCAATGGTGAATAAGAATGGATGAGCATGCGTCCTTCATTATCATGTTTATTAGGATAATTCTCTACCTCTTGTAAATTTTCCCATAATAATAGTTATTAGGTGATGATTCAAATGGATCTATAAGTGACTTTATATAGTAAAAAATTGGTTTACCCAAATTCTAGTTAGAGGAATAAGAGGTAGTGCTATTATTTTCTTATCTCATGTAGAAGACTTCATAGAAGATTTAATAGGTCAGAATGTTTATGTATACTATTCAGTCAAGACATAATTTTTATGCTAATCGCCTATAATTTCTTCTTGATTTAAAGGTTTAGGATCAGTTTTTCCTATGGGTATCACTTAGAATTGGGAATAGATAGATATAGAGGTAAGGGAAGCGGTCACCCCATTATGTCAAGATTTTTGATGACATGGATTGAATCAAGATGGTATCTTATCAGTTCATATTACCTCAAAGCTACCTATCCTTTTTTGATGTCTTCCACATTTCACAGCTTCACCATTATCATGCTCACCTGCATCATTCTTTTGATCTTGATGAGGTTGAGTTAGATTTCGATGATTCATTAGAGGAGTATGCCATATACATAATTGAATAGGGAATGAAGGCTCTATGAGGATGTCCTGTACCTTTTAGTATGGGTGACACAAGAGTGAAACCATTCATAGGAGGAGACCTAGGAGTGGGAGGTCGATGTATGTTCTTAGTTGACGGATTTTTTCTCAGATAGTGTTTCACTACCCATGGAAGAGAATATGGGGATGAGTTCATTTAAGGGATAACCCTATAGGATCCTGGTATTTCATGAGATACATAGGCTTTAAAGCTTACTCTAAATACTTATATTAGACATATTATGGATTCCTAATGAGTTCATGGAGTTTTTTTGGGGTTTATTGGGCTTGTTCGAAGTTTGGAACCTTGAACAGTGTATGAAACCACTAGGTTGTATGGTCAATATAAATTGTATCACCTACTGTGCATGGTTTCTTAAAACCATGCATGGTGTTTCAGAGGAAAAATTAGGGCGCAAATCATTCCCTTAAAGAAATTTAGGGCCACATTCCCATTAATGTTTTCTATAATTTTTAGTAGATCCAAATAGTAGGGTTGGCGCGTGGTCTCTAAAACTGTGTATCCAGTGTGTGTTCCCTCTTATGGAAGTGAGGTTCGCAATATTTTTTCAACTACGTGGCCAAACCCTGATACCCATTAAATTTTGGGGTAATGTATTATTTTACCTTACTAATGTATTATCTAACCACTATTTATTTATTTCCTCACTCCATTAGATATAAGCCCCATTTTTCTTCTAGTGGAGCCTGAAATCCCCTCTATATAGGTTTTGATCATAATTTTATATCCTAATTCTGATTAGATCAACATTATTCTTGTTGGATTCTCATCGATAAGTACTCTTTTCATCTTATACCTTTAATCGTTCTTCTTCCCCAAAATGATGCTATTTTTATGCAGACTCATTTTCCATGTTTTCCTGGTGTTGAATCATTCTATCATTTATTTTTGATCTTGGACAAACTGGTGACAAATATTGGAGGAGGAGAGTAAAATTGTGTTGAGTTAGGTGGTATATGACTTTTCCCTAAAAGGGTCATCACTTATAAATTATTATCGTTGTGCGGACTCTGATTTGGAAAGGATTTTTTCTTTTAAATTCATATTCCTTTATTATAATCATTGTGATCATATTGTAGGGACATTATATATTTGTTCATGATGTCATTGGAGGTTGTGACTACAACTCCATCCACACTAATTAGGGCGCTTCACTTGTTATTCATTTTGAACCTTTTTATAAATATTTGAGACATTGTTAAGGTCTTTTGGATTGACCCTACTGATGGTAATAATTTCTTAGTTAAAATGAATTAATAATTGTTAATGGTAAGAAAATATAAATTCACCACTTGAGACATATAATCTAAGAGTTTCAATTAAAATAATGAATCTATAATTGATAATTGGAAAGAATATTTATAAACACTAGTTGGACTCATTATTTATAATTTACTAGTAATTGGTGGAATATCTATAACACTCATTTTCATCTATAACAAAAGGTAAAGGAATTAACCTAATAAATGATTATGTGATGAAAATGACCAAAAGGTGCATGCCCATAACTAACATTGTCACAATGGTGAAAAGTAATGGAATAAACTAAATGACATATAGAAATTTATAAGTATTACATGGCCTAATCTAAATAATGATATTTGTATAATGTTCTTATTGAATATGGTACTTTTTATTTTTATAGGAGTGGTTAGGCTTGATCCATTAATGGATTCCCTAGGGAGTTCCTTGATCATCTGAAGGAGTTCGTTCCAATTCAATGAGCTGGTTTCCAAGGGAATTACAAACCTTGGAACATGGTTCTTGTCTACTAGAGGGTGACCAACATGACACTGTAGGATCTATTCACTAGATTTAAGAACATTAGGTTTCCTCATATACACTCCTTAGATCCATCTTGATGTATATGGAAACATGGAACCATGAATTTACCCCATCAGGCACAATCATTCTTAGACCATGATTATCTAGGATTAGATCTTTAAACTTTGTTAGAATTATTTATAAAGGAATGCCTTAGGCCTTTCCTATAGATTATTCTCATACCCCCTTTATTTTCCAGAATGTATGAGTTACTAATATGAGTTGGATGAACCATGAGGCCAATGATTCATTGGTAAAAACTTTTATCTTCAATTGTTATTATTACAATCTATTAATGTTATGTTGAAACATTCACATGACTAATCTATATAAACAATAGTCAAATTAAATAATTAGACAACTAAATTTACAATGAAATTACCAACTACAGATGATGTAGGTATGAGTTATTATTTGGTGTTTCTATATATATATATTATATAATTACAATGCTCATTTTATATTAAAATACTTGATTTGTATAGATTTCTTTGGTGGTGTCCTCTAAGGATTTTTTTAACACCCTATATGGGCCACTTTCGGTACCTGAATATATTATATGATCGAAGATATGGGCCAGGGGATGAATATCTCATTAGTAACCTAAATTTATTTCTTAATTTATAAATTTGATTTTTGGTACTATGTGACCCAGCTAGTGCATGTGATTCTTGGATAATTTTTGGGTTTTTATTATTTTATATATCATTTATTTCCTATAGACATGTCATCCCATTTTCCTATTTTGTAGAGAAATAAAATTACACCATCATCTTTTTTGTGTACTATTTTTCATCTTTTTAGTTGATTATTATTGATGAAGGTTGATTATTATGTTCATCTTCCAGTTCTATTTATTATTTATACATCTTCCACTATTCTATCTGGTTATTATAACGATATTATACACTATCAAAAGAGGGAATAGTTTTCCCATATGCACACGGTCATCCCCCAGTGATAGTCGATAGCCTCTAAAAGTTGGGGATGTAATCTTGATTCCATGTTCCCTATCAGATCAGGGAACCATTGAGTGGAACCTGGGTTGGGATGTCCCAAAATTGGTATGCATGTATTATTTTACACCTATGAATTTAATTTGATAAATCATGGATGTTTATTTAATTTGCATTCACTATTTTATTATTATGGCAGACTTTTGTTTGTTTTACACTGTTATGATACTCTTAAATGAGGGTGTATTCTCTTCATGGTATCATATTAGAGCCTAAAAATAATTGTTAGGATTTGTTATACATATATGAATGCTCGAGTTCATGTGATACCTCGACTTGGAAGTTGGGTAAGTGGTCTTGGTACAAGGAATTATATGTAACAAGGAGAATTCTAAGGTTACAAGAGCACACCGTGCAAGAACTATAGTTGATAAAAAAGGGTTGTACATGGTTGGGGGAAGTAGTGGATAAATAAAGAGAATGAATTATTTGAATTTTTTATGGTTCTTATTAAGAAATCCAACTACATGATAAAAATTTATTAAACGAGTTATCATTTTTAAAAATATTTTTATTATGGCTTAAATATGACACATAGAGATGACTAGATGAAAAATGGTTCAATATAATTTGTTTCTTACTTTTTAGTTTGTTTTTAACAGCAACTATCAACCACATATTTTTTAGATACATTTTAAATTAAATATGGAATTATATAGAATGTTTATTATATTGTATGTTGGTCATATATTTAATAATTTATCCCTATACCAAATTACTTAAGAGATCATATTTTTAGAAATAAAATTCCAACTCTATTGATTATTATAGCTACCTCAATTTCATATATTACCTCGTAGTCCAAAAATAGTGTCACATATGATATTAAATCCCTCATACTTTTGTCTAATATCATTTCTATTATTAAAGATATATATATATATATTACATTGAACATTCAAAGAGACTTTATGAATAATAAAATTAATAATATTATTGTAAATAATCTTTTTCTATAAATAACATAATGACAATACCAAATTACTTTAGATAAATGAATGGGATTAGACCAATTTCATCATAAATAACAGTGAATTTGGATGAAGGAACGTATCAAACTCTAAGAGTTTATAGGGATTTTCACATCTATACAGTGTTCATAAAAGGATATTTCTTTAACATTATTGGTAATTTTGTTTATTTTTTAATAATGGATTATGGATGGTAATACAAGATAAGTCACATGTGAAATGTTATGGATGAAATTTTATTATAAATATAATTTTATTCACTTATAATGTATAATGTTTTCAAATAAATTTCAGGGATCACACCATGGTTTGAATTTATTATCTTCATTAGTGAAATATAATTCACATAATAGATTTAGACTGAGAAGGAAATCAAGTAACAGATTCCTTATCAATGATAGAAGTGGCCCCTCATGATCTTTTTTTTTCAAATTTCATTTTTATCATTTATATTCTATTTTAGGATGAAAATAAAATGGTTCATTTATATAATAAAATATATTTTTCTTCCTTATAATTATTTATTCTCTTAATAAATTTACGTAGAAAATTTCTATCTTAGGATCTATAATATTTCAATTATTATTAATATTATATCCAATATTAAAATATTTATAGATATGTATTTTCCCCCCTTCCACTAATTTTTAATAATTATTACTATATTTAAATTTTATAATTTTTTTGTTAATAAACAACTGTTAATACTAATTTATTGTTATTATTTTTTTGTCATTATAAAACATGAATTAATTGTATTTTTGTCGAATAATATTCATCATAAAATTCCAAATCATTATCATGAACAATTTTGTATGATGATTATTTGTGTGAAGAAAGTACTTTCTAATAAAAAACTATTCATGATCCATACTCATATTATTGATGATCTCCTCATATAATCTCTTTCTTGTGATGTACTCAAGGGTAAAAAAGTTATACTTACATAAAACCTTGAATGTTTCAATTATAAACAAACCCCAATCACCTTACCCATCCTAATATTAGTATTCAAAAGTTATCTATCATTGTTAAATCTCAATTGACTAATGCTTTGAACCTCATCAATATAATATATAAAATATGTCCTATCCTCACCCTCACATATGTGGAATGAATTTCCCTCTGGTTTATCATATAAAAGATTATAAATATATATATATATATGATTCTTGTATGTATGTGTGCATGAATTTAATTATTTATATATATGATACAATATAAAGTAATAGAAATATGTTTACACCAAAATCACACTTAATTACTCAACATAAATTTTCATATAGTATCATAAATCCTTTTATACACCTCATATTCATTATCAGAAGGATCTGAATTAGTCTACATAAATTTAATATAAATGTTATATTAAATATATATATTAATTAATGAATATTTACATGAAATAGATAATGATATATACCATTTAACAATAATGATCACAAAAATTATGACTCTAAGATATGTGATTTATATTCCCACTCAGTCAAAACTTTTAACCCATGGAAGGAATATTTTTAAAGCTTTATATATTTAGTTGGTTCATAATGCCTCCAATACATGGGAGATAATATAGTAAAGTAATTAAGTAACTAATGACTCATAAATTATTATCAATGAATACCTTTAAATTATATTCCTTTGAATATTATATAAAACTTAATGAAAGTTCTTTCACATTTAAACATTTCATACATCCTCAGTAGGGAATCTCATAGAATCATAAATATGATATCAAAACTATATATTATCATTAGAAAATATAAATTAGAAAAAAATATATTTTACAAGAATAAAACATTGTTTTATTTGTTTACAAAGTAATGATTGAACACATTATGTCTCATATCCCTAGAAATTAGATCCCATGAAAACAAAATAAATGTAAAAATAATTTCTCAATATCTGAGCTTCCAAGAAAATAAATTGAAAGAAATATTCACTATGAAAAAACCAAATATTGATCAATATTATCACAACATGGTTTGTGCTGATTAAAACCACGACATTGCCAATTTCACTATGTCATATCTATGTGAATAGACGTGGATGAGTTATGAGATAACACAAGACTCAAATTATTTGTTCCGCATAGGATGTCATAATTTATTTATCATTATTATGTAATGATATTTGGTACTTTCAAACATTTATTTTAATTATTACATTTTATTCCATTTGTTGAAGGATGAATTAAATGTAAAATGTGATGTGTCATTATTAAAATTTTCTAAAATTTTAAATATTATGTCAATAAGTATATAAAATGTTTAAAAACTAAGTAGTTTCTTTAGGGAATATATAAATTAGTTCAGTCCTTGTAAATCATGTGAAATTATTATATTTCACAGTGTGTGAAAATCCTTATGTTATTTCCTCTCATTTCTTTCGACTCCATAAATCAATGTTTTTAACAGGCCAGGAGTGTGAGAGATATCCTTAAAACTAATTAGATTACTCATAAGAAATTTTAATACCTTTGGAGGAGGGAGACTATTGGATTCTGTTGACGGATCTCTTCTAACCACACGTAAATAAAATAACAAGATAGGTTTTTTGCAGGTATAAAATTATGCGTGTTCTTCATTTTATATTCATTTTAAATAGATGGATGGATATTTTTGGATAGAATATAATGATTTTTTACAAAAACTAGACAAGATTTCTATTTATTAAAACCCAAAAATTCAAATAAAATAACTCCAATTTCATTTATATTGGAGATTCAATATATGTAAAATAAGGAAAGATGTTTATTTTTCAAAACCATAGTTTCTTTATTAAAGATAATTACAAAATTAAAATGACTCTTATTACAATGGAATTATTTTAAATAAAACATATATGGTATAAAAAAATTGAAAACTACTTCATGGTTTCATAAAAATGGTCCAAGATTAATGTTTCTGAAAAATATATCATCATGAAGCCTCATTTACTATTTTCTAGTTTTTAAAAAAACATCATGGTTTTTATTAAAATTAAAATTATGTATAAAAAATTTATTACAAGAAAAAAATTGGCATGGTTAAAAATTTTGAGACCTTTTTAATTTGTATAAAATTTGTGCATTAAAGAAAATTCATTTTGGTTCATTTGGATTTTTTTCATGTGTGAAGAAACAAAAGATGTTTTATTTAAAGAGGGGATTTCTTTAAATATTTTTTGCAAAAAGTATCATTTCAATTTTTCTAAAAAAACTATATATATTATTTTAGTCTATTCAATTTATAATTAAAAAATAATTGTATGGTTTATTAATTCATAAATTATTTATAAATTCATAAATACAAGCAAAAACTTAAAAGGAATTATATTTTTTATCAGATGATAAATATTAATATGATTTTTTCAAATCAAATACTTTATTTTATAAATTTATTTAAACTAATCAAAAATAATTTTAGTGATCATAAACGGTTTAGGAAATGTAAAATATGTGATATTAATATAATATATATTTTTATATTATTAACATGATGTTTTCATATATTAATCAATTTGAAGAGTAAATATTTCATAGATAATAATATATTTAAATATGTTTATCAGGGAGTGGTTAGTTAGTATAATAATCTATTGATCTATATATATTGGGTGTTTAACCCCTACCAATAAATGTTTTCATAAATTTTATCTTGATTAAATTCCATTATTGTTTCCTAAGAGAGGGTGGGTTTTTGATTTGGTAGGATGAGTGGGATGTCGTGATGATGATAATTATTCACGAGAGATAAGTGATGGAATTAAAATTTTAATTTGTGGTACAATTCTTAATGTGTGTATATATATAATAAATTTGTATAAATCCATATTACTGATAACATATGATGTATTTATATTTTTATATGAATTTGAAGTATTTATATATATATTTTATATAGAAAATACATGAAAGTATGTTTACATTACTAAGTTCTTATATTTTTTTAAAAAATTCAAAAAAATTATTCTATATAGAAATGAAAGTTATAAGACCCCTTATAAAGAAATAACAGAACCACCACAAGACCCTACATAGTAAAAGTGAAAGTGTTCAATAAATTATTATCTAAATATGTTTTATCAAATACAAAAAAACCCATAAATGTCTATAAAATATTGGACTACCGTAAATAGAAGGGGAAATGTGTGAAAAATTTAATAAAAATGAAAAATAAACAAAAACCATCAAAATATTTCCAAATGTAAAACCCATTAAAAACAACAGAAAAAGACCACCCACCTAAAAAGAAACACCTAAATCCAACAGACCTACATAACAATCAAAAAAATAAATATCAAATACATGAACATACCCTGATAGGAATAAAATTTGTCGTGAGTGTAATTTATCAAGCCTACCACCAACAATAATTAAGATCTCATGCCTCATGAAAATGAAACCTTTACCCACCCACCATAAACATAGAAGCATATTCCCTCAATGTACTATCATATCCAGTCTATAATTAGATGATAAAAACCACCACTAGCAACTAGGAAAACCACCACCAATAACAATAATATACTGTTGCCATAATCTACAAAATATGTAAAAAATAATGACCTATAAAAGCGATGACCAAAACACATAAAAAACAAGAAAATAATAAACAATACACGAATAACACCAAGAGAGGAACATTATAAGAAACATTAAAATTAAAATAAAGAATGAATCCCTTATTCAAAATCTATAAAGTGGGATTAAACAAATAAAAAAATTAGTATAGGATTTCACCAAACAAGATAGATGTGACGGGGTTTATATTCATTCTATATCCAAACATCCAATTACTCGTATATTGGACATCCTATAAGTACAATTGTTGAGGATCCCAAAAAAAATCTAAGAAGACATGCCAAGTCCAATATCTCTAAAAAAGCAGATCATGACTTATTCCACCCCACATCAAACAAATATTAGAACTCACATATAATTAATAATTAAATAAGAAATACATAGTATGAGACAGAAAAATAGTATTACAATAATCTCAAAATACTGAAAAGTATAAATTATTTATCATCTTCATTTGTAGAATCCGTTGGAAATATAAGTCTCCAACTAAGAGTGGATAAGCTAAGAAATGTTATACACAAAAGTGTATTTAAAACTATTTCATCTCTAAACCACAAGACTCTCTACAACAAATCAAGTGTATAAGATTCAAACTTGATATGTAATCCAAAACCTATGGATACTCCATGTAACCACCATATTAAAAATATTCAAAACATTATCAAAACTCAATTAAACGACAAACCCTTAAAAAATAAAACTATTTATATGAGAAAAGCTGAGTGATTTCAAAGCATTATTAAATTATAATTGAAATTATTTATCAAAGGATAATTTATCAAAATTATAAAAGGGTAAAATATTGAATTATCATGGGTAATCTATAAATGAAATATAAAATGATATTTTTTGAAAAATTATGAATAGATAATTATAAATAATTATGAACTTAAAATTAAAAATAAATATCATGTTAATTATGAATAATTATCAAAGATAATTATAAAGAATGATAAAATGATAATTTTATCAAATTATAAAGGATAATTATTGATATTTAATCACACAAATTTATAAAAAGATTATTGCACCAAAATATTAAAGGATAATTTTGAATAAATCATCAAAATCTAATTGTTTGGGATTACCGAAGAATGATTATTAAATTATAAATATATAATTACGTGTATTATCAAAGATAATTAAATATAATTATCAAAATATAATTATAAAAGGTTAATTACAAGGTCATGAGTTGATCTAAAATTAAAATTTGAATATTATACATTGAGATAAAATATCATCACATGTGATATTTATTATTATATTATGATAATTATCTAAGAGGGAGAAAGTATCATCGAATTCGATATTTTATTTAATTTTTAAATAAAATATAATTTTTTTGGTTTCAAGAACCCTTAACGAACCCCAAGAATTAACATTCCGACATTTATGTTAATAAGGATGAGAATTGGTGTTATTGACAATTGAGATTTAAACTAAAGCTATCAAACCACACAGGGTGGCTCATCCATTCCTTTGAAATTGAACACAATTGATGTAGGTGGTTTCTTACCTTCATGGTCTCTCCTTACACATGTTTCATTAATATTATGATTGTATTGGAATATTGATATTGATGGATGAATCTTGATCATATGTGGGTGTGTTTGTAGCTTGTGATATAATATAACATTGTTCAATGAGATTGTTTAGATAGATATATTCCATAATGATGTTTCATTCAAATTTTTTATATATAATTATGCTCTATTTATCATGATTAATGTTGTGGTTATAATAATGTTATGCCTTTTGATTTTTTTTCTATTGGAGGATTGGTATATTTTATACGTGACATGTGGCCTATGTGGTATGATTATTCCATCGATGTGAATACATGGAGTGTAGTGATTATTATAGAGGTTCATGATGGCTATGTGAATCAGTCTATACTCAATGCTTTATAGATTCTGAGTAGTTGACCAACACTCAATTCCTTGTTGATTACAAGTGTTACTCAATACCCTGTAGATTCCATGTAGGTAACATATGATAGTTTCCTTATGGATATACAAGTATTACATGATTTATTGTGAATAATAATTAAGTTAGTCACTCGATAACTTATAGATTCTGAATAAAACACCAAAAAACTGGTGTTTGGATCCTTGTGGTGGGTTCTGATCTCATACCAACACACTGTGCATATTATGACATGGAGCTGAAGTAGGTACAAGCAGGGAATTTTCGAAGCTTTGTAAGTGTATGACCACTCTGTTTTGGATTGGATTTTTATTCTTGTTATGAACTGATCATTATTATTCCAGACATTGTTACACCTGAGAACATAATGTTAACGAAACAATAGTGTTGTCACACTGAGTCTTGTAATCACACCCTAGTTGGGAGTTTAGATGCACTTATAGATTTCATGAGGGATCCAATGAGTTGTAACTTATCTGTGGTGGATAGATAAGATAAAGTTTCTAGAGAAGGTTGTGGATTAGAATTAATACCATAAGGACCTACAGTTCATTATTTATTTATTTATCTACTTTATTTACTCTAGATTTTCATTATAGTTTTTGGTAGATTCTTTATTTATTTGACAGGAATTCCAATTATTTATTTATTTTATATATTTACTATGATGATTTATTATGTTGATTATTGTTAATTATTGCTATGGTGACTTGGTACTAAGGGTATATTCTCCACTATATTGGACTCAGACCCTCACTGGTAGTCGGAGGCCTATTGATTATGGGGAGGATTGTACAAGGTCATTTAGAAATCTGTCATAGACTTGGTCGTTCAGGTTGGGATGTTATAAAATGGAATTATAAGAAAAATATTAACTAATTTTTTCTTCTCTTTGTATTGCGTTGTGATAAGGTAGATATGATATTGGAGAGTTCGGATTCGAGTAGGGAAACTATTCCAGTTCTTAGTCAGCACTATATATTGGACCTCCAAGGTTCCATAATGTATGGAATTTATGTTTAACAATTACCATTAATTAAATTCTCCTTGGTAGATTCAAATAATGTTTACACATGTTTTATGATATTTCAAGTGTGTTAAAACATCATGAATAACCACATAGGTTTACATGGGATATATATATATATTTGTGGTTGTGTAGCATAATAGTTTATTAATTAAATTTCATATTTTTTGTTATCTATTCAGGATAGTTTTCTACTATCATATGTATTTGTATCCATGATATATGATATATAATTAATCAATTTATTTATTTGAACTTTTACTTTTTTATATAAGAGTATATATATACTGATTTTGACTAATTTGATGAGATGTAAAATAGGGGTAGTGCTAGGGGTGTTATAGATTGGGTTAAGCGAAGACTCCTAGAAGAACATTGTGTGATCCCATAGACTGGATATGGTATTTTTTATGTTTTTAATGTTATTATTTTTTTAGAGATGCCTCCTTGGAAATGTTTTATAGGAATTATAGTTATGGAAGACCATGATACTCTTATTCCACCGCATATTGTGTAGGTGATATACCCTATCATTCTCATGTAACCGCATAGGTGATAGAGGATTTATATACCATTCACTTGAGACTCCTATGGATAGTGAATGTCCAAGTAAGTGCCACACATAGGACAATGACCAATCATGATTGGGATTTCTAGCTCCATCACCCTTGGGCATTCCATAGTTCTGGTGGCCCAAATGATGAAGAGGATTGGATGATCTTTATTGAGATCATATTTGAGATGGACTAGAATTCTAATGGGGGGCACATGATTCTAGTGAACATCATGTTTCAAGGACCCTCATAGAGATGGTGGACAACCATGTGTTAGTCTGAGAGGTGAGAGGGTATTATATGGGGGACCTTTATGGAGGTGTCTCTCAAGAATTATTTCTCTAACGTGATAAATCTAGACTGTTCAAAAAACGAATTCATGGAATTATGATATGTTTTCATGAATTTTTTATATTCTTACTAATTTATTGAATTTATTTTCTTTCCTCCTTTATTGGATTGGAAGAAGTATTAAAAGGCCTATAATTTGAATATTTGGCATCAATAAAATAGTAGTCATTAAGTTAGGGGATTTAAACTCATGACATACTCATAGTTCTTTATAAGGAACTAAAATTTGAGAAGGGACTGGATTATGACTGGGTAGCAAGATTACTTGTGGTCCATAGTGTTCTAATGATTGAGTTTCCTCTTAATAGTACTAGAGATTCTTCTGGGAGAAAGAAGAGGTTGACGAGAGATATTAATTCGAGTACAAGAATATTTGTGAAGCATAGTGTAGCTCTATCATCCCATACACAAGATGTTTTAAATAGATTCAACTATTGAAAGGATTAAAAATTTCAAAGGTCTTATACAACACCTCAAGGAATATGTCGACATTAAAAATCATGAGGGAGTCACTAAAATTTTTCTATAGAATTATTAGGCTTAATAATCATAGAGATAGGATTCCTATATATGGATCTACTTGGTTTTCTCCAAAAAAGACTCAAAATAGTCATACACCTTAGGGACAAGGAAGAGGAGCTGAGGCAGGTTTCATTTACATTATAGATCATAATATAGAAGATGGTGGAGAGAGATTATCTACCATTCAAGGTACAATTTTGATCAAATATACTTTATCTATTAACTTAACATATGAAGGTGATTCCCATTAATTTATATATGTACAAGTAGTTGTTGGACATGTCGTAATAGTCAAGTTATCCTTTGAGTTAGTCTCCCTAGATACACCATTGAGAATGACAGTGGACAGTCTTCACAAATCCCTAGAGTGTCTTCTCGTCATTGCTGACTATGTACATTTATGCGTGTTCATGATTATAGAGATGATTTCTTCTGATGTTATTCTCATCATGGAAGGGATGACCAGTTTCCGAGATCACATTTTTTTCTATTTTAGATGGGTGTCTTTTACCTCAACAAATGAAGAAATGTTTATGATGACAGTAGAGTGATAACTATGAGCATGCATAGTTTGACCCATCTTGATCAGCTCAGGATAATAACCACACAAAGGGAAGGATTTTCCATTTTTGAATGAATAGTGGTATCCCCATCATATTTACCAGTAGTCCTGCATATCTATCATGTTATCTTTCCATATGCCTTCATTGGACACTTTCCAAATAAATAATTTGACTTTGAGTTAGAGCTCGCACCAGGTGTGCAACCTATTTCAATAACCACATATTTTATGGATAAAATATATCAAAAGTAGATCAACATATAGCTATGATACTTGGATATGATGACATTTATCTTATATTTTACTACGCTATGGGTTAAACATATTTTTTCACCAAGAATAAAGAAACTATTATTTCACTACGTCGGGATAACTATAAGCCAAACCCGGTGAGGGTGAAGTATTGATGCCCATTTCCCCAAATCAATGAGCTTTTCAATTAGCTATGGTGATCATCATGGTTATCTATGATCAATCATTGAATAGACTATCACCAGTTTGTAGTTAGAGAGAAGGGAATTCCAAATATGGAATTTTAGATAAGGTATAGATTCTATGAGTACTTGGTATTTTCATCGAGGAAAATGGATGAACAATAAGGGTTCATGAACCTTATGGAAAAGATATCCCATCCATACATGGGCTCATCAATCATAGTTTTCATTAATAATATCCTTTTATACTCACTAACATGAGAGAAACTTGAAATTAACCTAGAGATATTCCTATGTATTCTTTGATCACATAGGTTTTTTTCAAACCTATTGAAGTGTGACTTATAGATTAAATAGGTGTTGTTATTAGAACATGTGTTTTCTGAATCTAGTATATATATATACCTATAGAACATTAAGGAATTCATGTCCTTGAAACATCCCTAGAATGTGTTATAGATTATGATCTTTTTTGGTTTAGTAGGATATTACCAATGGGTTATCTAGGAATTATATCAACTATTAAAAACATAACACCATTTAAAATTGTAGGGAGAGATGTTCTAATATTCATACTAATATTAAGTGGTTTTCCTTAATCTAAATAGAGGGTTGATAAAATATTTCATGCTAATATACCCCTATGGTAGAGATTGGTTATGTTGTTTGCTCTGATGCATCAAGAATTGTTTTGGGATAAGTTCCATTTAAATGAGATAAGGTAGTAGACTATGGGCCTCATCAGATAAAATCCCTTGAGATGAATTACCCTACATTAGACATAAAGATGGTGTCTATGGTCTATGATATGAAATTTTAGAGACACCATCTATTTGGTGAGAGATTTATTGTTTACACATAACACATGATCGTTCCCTATATCTTTACACAATGAGACCTTAAATCGACACATATACAGCGGGTTGAGTCTATGAAGATGTTTGACCTTGAGATAATGTTATAAAATAATAAGGATAATGTCATTGAGGATGATCTTGACTATAATACACAGGATGATAAAGAGCATATTGAGAGGCCCATATAGGATTAGTGTGGGTTGATGAGCTTATTAACTGACTAGAGAGTGGATTATTTAGAGGAACAACAATCTATGAAATTGTCCCCATTGTTAATTATGTCTTCTCTTATGGAATAGGTGATGAATTCTTAGGAGTGATACCCATATTGTGTTGTGATGAGAGATAAATTGTCTGGGGGTGACTCACTCCTAGATGGAACTTGGGTGATTACAATTTCATCTTTCTACAAGGGAGAGTAGAAGACCCCCTTCCATCAGGGAGGAGTGATATATAAATTTAATGCATATATTTTATGGTCTTTAATACATTGATATATGTAATTTAATTGATATTATAGACAATATTTGGACTATTTAACTTGTTTTGTGTTTTATGGGAGGATACAAGGAATATTTGAAAAAGGATCATGGTGAAACAGAAAAATATTGATGTCTGAAGAAAACTTAATACGGAGAAAACCATACTGAATATTCTATAGGAAGACGTTTTCATGTCACTAAATTTATACACATTATGATAGAATAATATTTTTCAGAATCATCACCCCATCCCAATATGAAAAAGAGATTCATTGAATATGACTAACGTATTGTGATGTGAATTCATGATGTGAGTTTATTGAGGGAAATATATATTTTAATCCACTACTTCATCATAATACAAGTAGTGTAATGAAATTCATACTATGATAATTGAAATTTATAAAAATATAGAGAAGCTACTATCACTACATATTACATGATGTTTAAACAATACATGTCATGTACCCGTCAAAAAGATTGTAATTTTAATAACGTATATATGAGGGTTCAACTACAAAGTCCTATATTTACATTCATTAAACCGCACTATTGGGACACTAAAAGAAGGAGGGAATCAAGATAAAAACTAGACCAAGATGATTTTGGGCCCTTCATGCTACCTGCATTTATATTTTTCTTGATTATTTTTTTACCCACTCATGGATAGTACAAATTAGTGATTTATTTGTTACATGGCCTGCCTAATATACATGGATTGAATGTATACAGTATTATTTGATTTCAATTTATGATGGGATTTTATATATTTTATTTACATCCATCATTACCCTGATACTTTTTGTATGACCATTGTACATAAGATTAAGAAGTGGGTTTAATTTCATTTTTTATTTTTGCATTTCCGTTTCCTAATTTGATTCAATTACACTGTTTAATGTGATATATAGGGTGTAGATGTATTTCATGGACATTGGTCTAACTGTTTCCCTTCATTTAAATAAGGTTTCTAGTGGCCCATTCCTTGCAATCTGATATACCTAACCATGAAGAAAATTATATTTTAGGATAGATGGTGTTTACCATGACAACAAGACTCATGAGGAACTAATTCTAAATAATTAATGAATTCCATATCATTATTTCATAAATTGTTATCCAATGAACCTGGAATCAAAACGACATGACTCCCATTTCTATATTCTTCTCCAATATTCTTCACCAATAATATACTCAATAACATAGATTAAATTTATAAAAATAGAAATTATTTGAGAACAAAATTATTGAATTAATATTTTATCCAACCTTGTATATATGGGTTCAACCTAAAACATTCATATCCTATACTATATTTTAGTTTAGTGGTTTTTATGATTCATAACATAAATTTTAAATTTGATAACCCTGTGTAAATTTAAAAAGATTACATAGATATCAAAAATATGATGATGGATTATCATACCGCTATACAGGTAGTATATCCTGGTGTGACCAAGATGTATCATGACTTCAGGGGGGTGTTTTGGTGGCCATGTATGAAGAGGTACATTGTTTATTTCTTCTCTCATTTCCTCATGTGTCGGAGTGTGATGGCTGAGCACCAGCATCCTAGTGCATTGTTGTAGCCACATTGAATACCTATAATGAAGTGGGAGGATGTCACATGGACTTTATGTCTGGGTTAGCTAGGACCCCGATGTTTCATGATGCAGAAATGATTATTTTGGATCACCTATCATTGTATTCTGGATTTTACTGACCAGATAGACTCACTTAGGGGAGGAGATGAAAAAAATCTTAGTCCGAGAGATTGTAGACACGCATTGAGTTCCCGTGATCATTGTTTCATATAGAGATTAATGTGAAACATTCCACTTTAGAAAATTATTATTGAATATTTAGGGACTCCGTTGAGATTAAGTGAATCATACCATCCTAATACATATGGAAAATACAAGTGGATTATACACATCTATTACAATATTATTTGAGATTATGAAGCGGCCGGAGGTCGTCACAGCCCTCAAATTACATTTATTACTCCTACACTAGCACAGTGGTGCAGGGTCGAACCACAGAGAAGGAAGACGAAAATTCTAAGGTTTTAAAACTAAAACCTCACTGTTGTTAGTAGTGAGGGATGCATCTTTTACTTTTTATAATTTTTTTTATTTTACTGATTATATAGAAACATGATGAGGAAACTAGATTTTCTAACAAAGAAACTAAAGTTATACTAAGTACTATTAAACTAAGAGTAATACAGTATACTAGTATAAAACAGCAAGACAAGGAAGTGAGATCAACAAAGTACTCAGGAATTCTAAACAACTAGTTCGAATGGATGTTCTCTCCACAGCTTATAATCGAATCACACTTCTAGAAAATCTGAAGAATTTCCCTCGCCAGGAAAATCAACAGGCAGATGACTAAGTCTTGGAGTTCGCCACACCAAAACTCAACCAAACTGCAAAGTAGTTTTAAAAGGTAACTTTTTGAAATAAACTCACCATAAATCTCCAAAGTTAATGACATTAAAGTTCTGAAAAAAGCATTCAAAAACAACCTTGCCAGTTGAAATTGAATAATGAAACTGAAAAAATTGAAGTGTGAATGATCAAAGATTAGAAACAGAATCAATCTCGCCAACCGATTCTAATTTCATATAAAGATAAGCATATGAAGATTTAAAAATCATAACCAGAAGGTTTTAAAACTCCCGAGTATAGAAAGTTCAATCTATGATCATATTGATTCAATAAGTGTAAAACAACCAAGAACAGAGTACAAATAATAAGGACAGAGGGAAGATGTACTCCCCAAGTAATGCTCTGAACTCGGGCTCCTTGGTCTCCTGCTCGTTTCCAGTGCTGCTCCCAGGAGTCTCCGCTCTCGAATTGGTGTTGTCGTGGAATGTTGAATGAGAGTCCCCACCAAAAATTCTGCTGCTGCTCTGCTTTAACTACCATCTGTCATCTGCTGCACGTCACCGCTCAATCTCCACCGACTTCAAAAGTTCTTTACCCACGCACCGCAAAATGTGCGTTTTTTCACGACCGGCACGTCGCGCGAGTTTTTCCTTTGTAACTAACTCCGAATGAGTTAGTTGCACGTACTTGGACGTAAACTTGACTCCTGAATGAACCTGCCATGTTTTAAACAAAATGAAATAAATAAAACTCAACGAGAGTTAACTAAAATTTGAAAGGTATTATTTAAGATTACTGTTATAATACTAATTAAAAGTAATTTGAGTTAATTATTAAATAAATTAATTAAAAAGTTTATCAAATGCTATTAATTTCATTAAATCAATAAATATAAATACTAAATACTAAATTATTTTAGTTTATCATATTTTAACTAAATCATTAAAAAGTGACACTATAAGTATAAAAGTAATAAATTTATAACAAAGATTGTATTATTAAATTTTATTATTACTACATTAAGAAATTAAGTTGCTCGTTTAATTTATTATTGAGTTAATTCTCATTCAGTAATTAGAATTAATTCTTATGTTTTAAATAATTTAAAAATTATATTTTATAGTTTATTTATAATTATTTTTATCTAAATTTATACTTTTAATAGTAAATTAATTAATTATTAGAACTTATTATTAATTAAGTCTTAAATTTTTCATTCTATAATTCATCCATTTAATAAAATTATAAATGGTTTAAATTGAAAATTTTAATAAATTATTTAATATTGACTTGACTAAGTTAAAGAAGCTTTTATGAAAAATTAATTTAACATTAACTTTTCCTTTAACTTTTTTTCTTTTCTTTTTGTGTTTAACTTTTTTTACTTTACTTTTATTAATATTTTTATTTATTTTTTTAATGTCTCCTCCTTCCTCCCCCAAGTTTGGCGCACAGGGGGAGGGTTTCTTCCTCCTTTGAAGCCGGCGCAACAACAGCTCCATAACACCATTGCGGTTTCAACGCCTGGACAACAGCGACTGGATCTCCTCGCAATGGCGGACAGCAGCTTCAATCAAGAACCAGCGCGGCACGTCGTCTCTTTGTCTATTCATCCGCAGCTGAACAGGGTGCGGCGGATCTCCTCAGTGCCGGCGACGGACTCCTCTATCCAAGACGGCGGCTCGCGGTCAGGTCCTTCGGCTCGGCTTCAGCTCCAGCGACGGCCAGCGGAAAACAGCGGCGGCCTCTCTCCTCGGTTCGGCTCCAGCTCGGCATCGGCTACAGCTCGGGTTAGGGTTCATGGGATCTCGACGGTGATCCGAGGGGGTTTAGCCGTGGGTCGGCTAGGGTTCAAAAACCAATTCGCTGAATAGCAGAGTAGACGAGGGCCGCTCTCATTTGAATGTTTGAGTTTGAATTCTTCTTCTGATCTTGAGATTGCTGGTGTGTCGTCAGTTTTTTTCTGGTTCGAATTCAGTGCTAGAATTGTTAATTTCTGCTAGTTCGAATTTGGAATTCTGTGTTACGGTGCTGAAAGGTGATTGCGGTGGTGCTGCTGGGGTGAGCAGAGGAAGGAGCGGCGAGGTAACAGTGAGGAAAATAAAAATAAACAGTAACGGTGTGATTTGGGACAGTGAGGCAGAGGGATGAAACGGTGAGGTGCAGGGGACGTGACCTATCGGTGAGGTGGAAAAAACGAGGGATATCAGTGAGGATGCTTAAATAGTGAAAGTGAGGTCACAGTGAGGCTGGAAAAGGGACAGTAGGGTAGAGATAAATTGGGTAATAGTGAGGGAATGGTAGGATATAACAGTGAGGTGCGGGTAAGATGGTAACAGTGGACTTAGGCTGAAATAGTGAGATGGTTACTGTTATAAAAATAAAGATTCACTGTTACAAATAAATTAGAAGTTACCGTTAGAATGCTAAGAGTGAGGTGCAGGGCACTGTCTAACAGTGAGAGAGCTACTGACAGAGGGAAATAAAAGGAGATGAAGCGCAATAGTGAGGTGGTCACTGTTAGGTAAAATAGTGAAGCAGGGTTCACTGTTAGGCTTGGAAAGGGACAGTGTTAAGCTAACAGTGAGGTTTGAGATGCGTTTGCATAACGGTGAGGTAGAGAAAGTAAGTGGGTAACGGTGAGGTAATGCGGCGCAGGGTCACCGTTACAAATATATAATAGCCTACTGTTACGTGATAGAAATAAAAGCTCACTGGTACCCAGCAAAAATAAAAAGGGTCACCGTTACAAATAAAATAATATAAAACGTGACCTTCAAAAATTATTTTGTACTAAAAATTAAAACTTTAAACAATATAAATATGAAGAATGAAAATAATTAATTAAAGATTAGTATCATAAATCTATAACAGGATTTTTATTAAACCTTAAAATATTAAAACCATACCTAAGATTTTTAATTGACAACACTTAAGCTAAGAACTGAATAATTATTAAACTAAAATAATAAAATAATTACATTGAAATTACTATATAAATTAATTAAAGAGTACCAGCAGATGAAAATGAAAAGCATCGGTAACCCAATAAGTCACCGCAAGCTCTTATCCACCTCACTGGTAGACTAAACTCAAAATTCGGTGTCTTAATAGTTAATCTACATACATAAAATAATATAATTAATGCTTAATAACTCTTAATTAATTAATTAACTATTTTAACACATATAATTAAAAGAGAACTATTTAAATTAATTAAAAACACAAATTATTTACTTAAATGATTGGCAGAACACGTTAATTAACATGTTAACCTATTCTATTGTAACTAAATTAAATGATTAAATATTAAAATAAAGTCTAAGTTAATTAAATTGAATTACATAGATAAAATAATTGTTTATAATAAATATTAACTATTATAAAGTTAAGAAGATTTAAATTAACCAAACTAAATAAGACATAATTAGAGTTGAATAGTTTAGTAAGATTAAAATTATCAATTTAAAGACTAAAAATACATAATTAACTATAAAAAAAAATTAATTAACATATTTAGTGATAAAATTACAAAAGTGAAAATATTAATTAAAAAGTGTTAAAATAATTAAATAAATTGTATAAAATGTAATAAAAGATGTGGCAAAACTATGTTAAAATAGAGCCACATCAAATTCCCCCACACTTAAACATTGTTTGTCCTCAAACAATCCCATGTTTTATTCTCTTTGAAAAAAAATGTGAAATATACAAATCAGCAATGTTCGGAGAAGTTTCAACAGAGGACTCAAAAAGTGTGCTTAGGCTATTGAACACATACCTCAAATAAAGTCTCGCCTAGAACCACTACTCAAAGGGAACTCAAGTAAACCATGAATCATCCATAAATGAAGGTGTCCTGCTTCATATATGACTCTGCCTAGTGACTTACTTCAATTCAAGCTCAATTTCTAAATTCAAGAGTGATAAAAGGTAAAATGAAAGTGGAATCAAAACCTTAACAAAAGGAGATTTGTACTTTGACTAATCCCCTTGGTTCCAAAATTAAAACATAGATAATTTTTTTTTTGAAATCACTTTATTGATACAACCCAAATGACTCCCATATAAACCAGTTTTCCCCTTCTTCATCTGGAGTTCATCATTCCCCTCACCTTAATGAATTCATTTTTGACCTTAGACACTTTATTTATTTTTCCCAAACCATGTAATTTGTGCCAAGCACTGTGCAATGCACTTATTCAGAGTGTACAGAGGGCTTATAGTAAACAGAAACGCACCCAGCATCTAAGGTCTCAGAGATTCACCGTGGGATCCCAGATGCCCAGTATTACTCCAGTTTCAAAAGATTTATATAGAAACCATTTACATTGACTCAATAAAAATGATCATTTTTATAAATTAACAGAATGAAAAGGCTCCTCGGATAAAAGTCAAACTTCCAGTACCTAAAATTATGATCTTAAATCCACTAAAAGATTTCCCATATCACTCTCAAAAGAAGTTCCTAACCAAAATTCATTAAACCACTAAACAATTCCACTCAGCAATCATCCACCAACACTCATTTCAGACTCAAAGCAAGACTCAACTTCCAATCAAGCACCATCCTAAGGCAAGACTCATTTGAGTGCAGTGTAAAGACTAAAATTGTGAAGAATTTTTTTTGAAAAATTTTGATCATTTTTTGACAAAAAGTTTAAAAGCAGTGGGAATTGATGAGCATTACAATTAAACACAGTTTATCACAGTCAAGAATTGACCCCCTCCCCCACACTTAAAAACCAACTTTGTCCCCAAAGTTGAATTCTAAATATGGAGAAGAACAATTAATCAATTTAAGGTTCAAAATAGATTTTCAATTTAGTAGATTATTGACATATATAAAGGTCTCAATGAAGTTCAAAAAGGTTGTTTGCCACAATGGATAACTTACAGCAGGTTCATATCCATACACACATTAAAGTGACAAAGATTTTCATTAAAGCTCAAAAGAATTATATAATGTGTGGGTGCACAATTAATTGGGTGTAAGCATTTTAACAGATTTGGTTCAATAAAATGTTCAATATAGCAGATAAAGTTCATGCTAAACACCTCAACGAAACAAGCAGATTCAAATGATCAGCAGCATGTACTCCCCCCCACACTTAGTTTCATGCAGTGAAAAGGTTTTATCACAATAGTGAAATTCAATTTTTTAAATCAAGGAGGCTCATGCAGATTTTTAATTCATTAGTTACACGACATGTAGCAGAATCTTATAATACAAGCAGAATTTTAAGCAAGCAGAATTTTGAACAAAAACAGAATTTTAATAACCAAAACAGGAGCAGAAAAATAAGTGCAACAAGTTGAAGTACTTCCCTGACTAAGCTCTTGTCCAAAAATGACCATGGAAATTCCACTCCTTAGATGACAGAAGCAGCATTCCTAAAAACACAGGGTATATAGACCAGGAATAATTATCCAGCAAAAACAGAGCATATATAAGCATACAAAGCAGCACTTTATTCAAAGTAAAATAAGAACATAACAAAAGTAAAAACAAAGAAAGAGCATGGGTTAACTCCCATGAATCACTGAATTTAAAAGTCTTCAGTTAGACTTTATTTAATCACAATTTTTTATTTATTAACAAAACACAAACCATGGGTTGCCTCCCATGAAGCGCTAGGTTTAAAGTCCCCAGCCAGACTCACCTAGCAACTAACCGTAGTCACTAGGTGGATTTGGTTTCCTTAATAGGAACCACCACATGTGTTTGGCCCATTTATTTTTAACAGAGCAGTGAAGATTGTGGGCACCAAAACATAAGCAGATAAAAATGGAATTCTCAAAGCCTGAATTAACCCCTAAGAAGCACCCTTTAGCAGTAATGGATATAGTGTTGTCCACTTCCAGTTTTGTTTCAGATTTATCAAAAGTTGAGTTCACATGAAGGGACAATATAGTACTTGGTGCTTCAAAGGGTGTGGCATTATTTTCATGGATTTCTCTCTCATCTTCAACACTCATAGGTTTAAATACAGGGGTTCTTGTGGGTGAATACTTAATAGTAGGTTCAAAAGGGGATTCAATAAAGTTCTGAACATAATCATGAGCATTGGAACTCAATTCTAAGTCTCCCTCTAGACTACTATCAGTATCATGATGATCTTTTGAACCCTTCACAGGTGAGGATGGAAGTGAAAAACAAGAAAGAGAATTTATGTTATCACTAAGTGGTTCAGCTCTAACAATGTTATAAATCTCTTCCAAAAGATCCTCATCTGTTAACTCACATTGAACATCTACTACTTCTATAAAATCAGTTCTGCAACCATCATATAATGTGCGTTCAACTTCTCTTTCAAGTTCAAGTTCAAAAGGCTCACTTTCTAAAACCATGTCATTGGAGTGTTGCAATTCAATTTCAGGAGAAGAATTGTACAATTCAGTTTCAATAAATTCACTTTCCAAAATGTTCATGTTAATAAAATTCTCCTCAAGTTGATCAACACTGATTTCCATTTCATTGCACACTGATTCAGAAAAGTGATTACTATGAGAATAAGGAAATGAAAACTCATCAATTAGTCTTTCTTCAAATATTATTCCCACATTCTCATCATCAAACATCATTTCAGAATTAATTGGGTTTACAGTTTCAAAACATGGAAGAGAAGTTTTCAGTTGAGGTTCAAAAAATTTAGATTCTATGTTATCCAGCTTAAGGTTATCTTCCAAAGTGTTCCCAATTTCAATTTTAGGCTCATTGTTCAGAATTTCAGAAAGATTGGGTGAAGAGTTTTTAACATTCAAGTTTCTAGTTTCAAGTATATCTTCAACCCGAGTGACTTCATTCTCAAAGCTTCTAAAACAGTGATTTTTCTCAAGTGTAGGAATTATGAAAAGAACTGGGCTATCTTTTTCAATCTGTTTCAATTCATCTTCAAAATTGTCCAACTCGATTCCATTAAAGTTCTTTATTGGATTTTCAATGATGTGTTCTTTATTTAGAGAGTTGGTTATTTCCAGATTTAGTTCAACAGAGTCAGATTTTTCAAAGTGAATGGGTTCTTGTCCAGTTTCATTATCACTTTCTTCTTCCACTTGATTTTCAAATATTTTGTAAACATTTTCTTTTACCTTTTCTTCAAATACTTCTTTTTCTTTAACCCTTTGTTGCAATTCCAAGAGCATGGTTTCTATTCTTTTCATTCTTTGATCTCGCTCTTGAGAATATCTAAGTTGAATCTCATGGGTTTGAGTTAACCAATTATTAATTTGTTCCACCCTAGCATCAAGTTTGGAATCAATTAATTCAATTTTAGCTAGGGTGATAAGACTAAACTCACATTGTTCATTTTCATCAGTGTAAACATCTTGTTGTGGCTGGTTATAGACACACTGCCAAGCAGTATGTCCATAATCACCACAACAAACACAGTTAGGTCCCGGTTGATTCCAATTCTGTTTAACATCCATTTTTAATTCAAAATTTAATGAGCTTAAACACACAACAGTTCTCTGTGAAGCAGATTTTTCTTTTCAAAACAACAAAAGTAGCAGATACAGTTCAAAGTAGTTTTTTTTTAAATCAGTTTTTTTTTTAGTTTTTTTTTGTGTTTTTTTTTGTGTGTTTTTTTAAACCCTAGACTCTCGGTGCGTGCCTTCCCCGGCAACGGCGCCAAATTTTGAAGCGGCCGGAGGTCGTCACAGCCCTCAAATTACATTTATTACTCCTACACTAGCACAGTGGTGCAGGGTCGAACCACAGAGAAGGAAGACGAAAATTCTAAGGTTTTAAAACTAAAACCTCACTGTTGTTAGTAGTGAGGGATGCATCTTTTACTTTTTATAATTTTTTATTTTATTTTACTGATTATATAGAAACATGATGAGGAAACTAGATTTTCTAACAAAGAAACTAAAGTTATACTAAGTACTGTTAAACTAAGAGTAATACAGTATACTAGTATAAAACAGCAAGACAAGGAAGTGAGATCAACAAAGTACTCAGGAATTCTAAACAACTAGTTCGAATGGATGTTCTCTCCACAGCTTACAATCGAATCACACTTCTAGAAAATCTGAAGAATTTCCCTCGCCAGGAAAATCAACAGGCAGATGACTAAGTCTTGGAGTTCGCTACACCAAAACTCAACCAAACTGCAAAGTAGTTTTAAAAGGTAACTTTTGGAAATAAACTCACCATAAATCTCCAAAGTTAATGACATTAAAGTTCTGAAAAAAGCATTCAAAAACAAACTCGCCAGTTGAAATTGAATAATTAAACTGAAAAAATTGAAGTGTGAATGATCAAAGATTAGAAACAGAATCAATCTCGCCAACTGATTCTAATTTCATATAAAGATAAGCATATGAAGATTTAAAAATCATAACCAGAAGGTTTTAAAACTCCCGAGTATAGAAAGTTCAATCTATGATCATATTGATTCAAGAAGTGTAAAACAACCAAGAACAGAGTACAAATAATAAGGACAGAGGGAAGATGTACTCCCCAAGTAATGCTCTGAACTCGGGCTCCTTGGTCTCCTGCTCGTTTCCAGTGCTGCTCCCAGGAGTCTCCGCTCTCGAATTGGTGTTGTCGTGGAATGTTGAATGAGAGTCCCCACCAAAAATTCTGCTGCTGCTCTGCTTTAACTACCATCTGTCATCTGCTGCACGTCACCGCTCAATCTCCACTGACTTCAAAAGTTCTTTACCCACGCACCGCAAAATGTGCGTTTTTTCACGACCGGCACGTCGCGCGAGTTTTTCCTTTGTAACTAACTCCGAATGAGTTAGTTGCACGTACTTGGACGTAAACTTGACTCCTGAATGAACCTGCCATGTTTTAAACAAAATGAAATAAATAAAACTCAACGAGAGTTAACTAAAATTTGAAAGGTATTATTTAAGATTACTGTTATAATACTAATTAAAAGTAATTTGAGTTAATTATTAAATAAATTAATTAAAAAGTTTATCAAATGCTATTAATTTCATTAAATTAATAAATATAAATACTAAATACTAAATTATTTTAGTTTATCATATTTTAACTAAATCATTAAAAAGTGACACTATAAGTATAAAAGTAATAAATTTATAACAAAGATTGTATTAGTAAATTTTATTATTACTACATTAAGAAATTAAGTTGCTCGTTTAATTTATTATTGAGTTAATTCTCATTCAGTAATTAGAATTAATTCTTAAGTTTTAAATAATTTAAAAATTATATTTTATAGTTTATTTATAATTATTTTTATCTAAATTTATACTTTTAATAGTAAATTAATTAATTATTAGAACTTATTATTAATTAAGTCTTAAATTTTTCATTCTATAATTCATCCATTTAATAAAATTATAAATGGTTTAAATTGAAAATTTTAATAAATTATTTAATATTGACTTGACTATGTTAAAGAAGCTTTTATGAAAAATTAATTTAACATTAACTTTTCCTTTAACTTTTTTTCTTTTCTTTTTGTGTTTAACTTTTTTTACTTTACTTTTATTATTATTTTTATTTATTTTTTTAATGTCTCCTCCTTCCTCCCCCAAGTTTGGCGCACAGGGGGAGGGTTTCTTCCTCCTTTGAAGAAGGCGCAACAACAGCTCCATAACACCATTGCGGTTTCAACGCCTGGACAACAGCGACTGGATCTCCTCGCAATGGCGGATATCAGCTTCAATCAAGAACCAGCGCGGCACGTCGTCTCTTTGTCTATTCATCCGCAGCTGAACAGGGTGCGGCGGATCTCCTCAGTGCCGGCGACGGACTCCTCTATCCAAGACGGCGGCTCGCGGTCAGGTCCTTCGGCTCGGCTTCAGCTCCAGCGACGGCCAGCGGAAAACAGCGGCGGCCTCTCTCCTCGGTTCGGCTCCAGCTCGGCATCGGCTACAGCTCGGGTTAGGGTTCATGGGATCTCGACGGTGATCCGAGGGGGTTTAGCCGTGGGTCGGCTAGGGTTCAAAAACCAATTCGCTGAATAGCCGAGTAGACGAGGGCCGCTGTCATTTGAATGTTTGAGTTTGAATTCTTCTTCTGATCTTGAGATTTCTGGTGTGTCGTCAGTTTTTTTCTGGTTCGAATTCAGTGCTAGAATTGTTAATTTCTGCTAGTTCGAATTTGGAATTCTGTGTTACGGTGCTGAAAGGTGATTGTGGTGGTGCTGCTGGGGTGAGCAGAGGAAGGAGCGGCGAGGTAACAGTGAGGAAAATAAAAATAAACAGTAACGGTGTGATTTGGGACAGTGAGGCAGAGGGATGAAACGGTGAGGTGCAGGGGACGTGACCTATCGGTGAGGTGGAAAAACGAGGGATATCAGTGAGGATGCTTAAACAGTGAAAGTGAGGTCACAGTGAGGCTAGAAAAGGGACAGTAGGGTAGAGATAAATTGGGTAATAGTGAGGGAATGGTAGGATATAACAGTGAGGTGCGGGTAAGATGGTAACAGTGGACTTAGGCTGAAATAGTGAGATGGTTACTGTTATAAAAATAAAGATTCACTGTTACAAATAAATTAGAAGTTACCGTTAGAATGCTAAGAGTGAGGTGCAGGGCACTGTCTAACAGTGAGAGAGCTACTGACAGAGGGAAATAAAAGGAGATGAAGCGCAATAGTGAGGTGGTCACTATTAGGTAAAATAGTGAAGCAGGGTTCACTGTTAGGCTTGGAAAGGGACAGTGTTAAGCTAACAGTGAGGTTTGAGATGCGTTTGCATAACGGTGAGGTAGAGAAAGTAAGTGGGTAACGGTGAGGTAATGCGGCGCAGGGTCACCGTTACAAATAAATAGTAGCCTACTGTTACGTGATAGAAATAAAAGCTCACCGGTACCCAGCAAAAATAAAAAGGGTCACTGTTACAAATAAAATAATATAAAACGTGACCTTCAAAAATTATTTTGTACTAAAAATTAAAACTTTAAACAATATAAATATGAAGAATGAAAATAATTAATTAAAGATTAGTATCATAAATCTATAACAGGATTTTTATTAAACCTTAAAATATTAAAACCATACCTAAGATTATTAATTGACAACACTTAAGCTAAGAACTGAATAATTATTAAACTAAAATAATAAAAGAATTACATTGAAATTACTATATAAATTAATTAAAGAGTACCTGCAGATGAAAATGAAAAGCATCGGTAACCCAATAAGTCACCGCAAGCTCTTATCCACCTCACTGGTAGACTAAACTCAAAATTCGGTGTCTTAATAGTTAATCTACATACATAAAATAATATAATTAATGCTTAATAACTCTTAATTAATTAATTAACTATTTTAACACATATAATTAAAAGAGAACTATTTAAATTAATTAAAAACACAAATTATTTACTTAAATGATTGGCAGAACACGTTAATTAACATGTTAACCTATTCTATTGTAACTAAATTAAATGATTAAATATTAAAATAAAGTCTAAGTTAATTAAATTGAATTACATAGATAAAATAATTGTTTATAATAAATATTAACTATTATAAAGTTAAGCAGATTTAAATTAACCAAACTAAATAAGACATAATTAGAGTTGAATAGTTTAGTAAGATTAAAATTATCAATTTAAAGACTAAAAATACATAATTAACTATAAAAAAAAATTAATTAACATATTTAGTGATAAAATTACAAAAGTGAAAATATTAATTAAAAAGTGTTAAAATAATTAAATAAATTTTATAAAATGTAATAAAAGATGTGGCAAAACTATGTTAAAATAGAGCCACATCAGATTACATTATAAAATTTAGTGGAGAATGGGATGATCACTGAAACACCCCGAGATTTTATGAGATATATTCTATTTAATTTCGTTTATGTCTTGTGTTTTATGCTAGAAGAAGATTATCTTTCACTGTATGCAACACTGTATTATCTGTATTATACGCAAACACTATTCTTGGCTTGTGTTGTATGCAAGAGCTACCTTCCTCAATAGCGTGTGTTGTACACAATACCGTGTTTCACAAAACAATGATATATTTTTATAATATTATTATGAACTAGACATTATGAATAGTATTAACCAAATTTTTAATTTTATAACATTATCATTCATCTTACACATTATCTAGAACATGGTATGAGAACAAAATAATTTTTTTGCGTAAAATGAGTATTTTTTAAAAAAATGCAGTTTTTCCGCATTTTGATGGAGCACCCACTTTATATCTAGGTTTTGACACATTTATAAGTTCAATTTGATGAAATAAAATTATTTAGTTCAATAAGAATATAATAATTTACTTTGGATAATTTTTTAATATTTTTCTGATAACTTTTATATTTTGATGAATAATAAAAAATACCGTAAAATTTAATTAAAAACATCTTTTTTCATCGAGATAATATATATGGTTAAATTATAATATTGAATGGTTTTAAAGTATAAATAGAATTTATTTTTACAATTTAATATAATTTAAGTTATTATCATTAATTCTACATTGAATTCATAGGTAAAAACTTATCAATCTTTGACAATATTTTAACTTTTAAAACACGTTTTCTTAACAACGAGATTAATTTTAAATTAATTAATAAAACATAGGTGTTTTGAATTTTGAAAAACGGATTCCATATTTGGATTCAGTGGGTCAAAATTATGTTAATAGGTTACTTTTATGTTTTTTATATTATGAATAGTAACTATGGTAATTTTAATTTTCAACAATTAAAGGTAAATCGGGTAATTAAGGGTAAAAATAAGTTTATAAAATTACTATAACACATGAAAAAATTCTATTGGATGATTAAAAGTAGACACATATCATCTAAGGGTTATAATAGATTCATTTCATGGACTTTGGACCATGAAAATTATATAATTATTATTTAAACCAAAGAAAGTGACAACATGTCACTCTCTTATATCTTATAACTGCAATAATTTTAATTTAGTGATAAACTTCATACAACTTCAAACACAAATAGTCTCCAGAAATATAATAAAATTATATATATCATGTGAATTTATTTAGAATTTTTAGGGATTAAATAATTATCATTAATTATTACACAATAGTGATGTTGAAATTATTTTATTGATTGAAATATCAAGTAAATGGTTATCAAAATATTAAAATAAATATTATATGAACTATTTAATGGGATCGATGAATTTTCTAGATACATATGACATTTTATAAATCTATTAAATCTTTTAGTTCGAACATATATTCTGTGTTTATTTTATTTAAATTTAAATAAATGAATAGTGTCAAAATTGACACTATTGTTATTTTATAAAAATAACATATTATAAAATTGTTTAAAAATCACAAAAATTTTAAAAAATTATAAATTGAAATTTATATGGTCGAAAATGTCATAAAGTGTAAAATTATGGATAATTCACAACACATAAGTAAATACTTATAACAATTTAAAATTTAGAATATGATTACCAAAAATAAAATTAAATAGATTATATAAGGATAAATCAAGTTTATAAGGAATAAAATAATTTCCCAACATGTCTAAATATTATTGGTTGATACGTTTACAACACTATCTCAACTAATATTTGTATTTGAGTCATTTTTCAAGGTTTTTAATGTTGAGTCAATAAGGTTTTCCTTATGAATTTTCCATTCCTTCTTGTTTTGAAAATCAAAAACATCTTATCTTTTATAAGGAAAATCGCTTTTATAAGGAAAATTGCTTTCTTAAGGAAAATCGCTTTTATAAGAAAAATTATCCTTATCATATTTTCATCCATATTTTTTTTAAGTATCATATTCGGATTCATTTTCTCGGAATCATTGAAACTTTGATATAAAGCATTCTGTTTTAGTATTTGGATTCTGGATAAGAACTATAAGGATGTTTCATTCCGAATTCCGGATATGAACTCTGACTAAGTTCTATTCCAGATTCTGGATACGAATTCTGAAGAAGAATTCTCATTACTAATTCCAATGAAGAATTCTCATTACGAATTCTAATGAAGAAATCTCATTCCGAATTCTCATTACGAATTCTAGTGAAGAAATCTCATTCCGAATTCCCATTACGAATTCTGATGAAGAATTCTCATTACGAATTTTGATGAAGAATTCTCAATACGAATTCTGATGATGAATTCTCATTAAGAATCTTGATGATGAATTCTCATTACGATTTCTGATGACAAATTCCTAATCCGAATTCTCATTCCGAATTCATCTATTAAACAGTATTTGAGTATCTTTGTTTTATACACTCTGAATTAATTCATACTTCGAAAAATATCTTTGTTAGACTCCGAAATTTTATATTGCTTACACTTCTAAAAATTGTCTACTCTTTACTATTATTACTTACACTCCAAACCTTCACTCCGAAGTTTTCATTCCAAACTTTTATGTTAGAGTTTAAAACGATGTCGTACATTCTGTTACACTTGTTTTGTTATAAAACGATGTCGTCTGTTTTGTTATAAACTAACCATTGTCTAAGTGACACGTGTACAGGTCCCTCCGATCCTTAAGGAAAATATGACTGTTGGAGAAGGAGCCGACCTTACCTATAAATAGGAGCTCATTTGAAAGAGCTCGTAGCTGATGGCTGATGAAAGTACTGAAAGGCTGACTAATCTTCTTGAAGTGATTTCTAGAGAGAGAGGCTCTTATTAACTCTCAAAGCTTCATGCTACTCCGAATGTTGGTGATTACATTCGAGGGCTTCCGGGGATAGGAAGACAGAGGTGCCGACTACCTTGAAGTTCGAGGGCTTCCTTGCTGAGGAAGACAGAGGTTGCCGACTACCTTGAAGTTGAGGGCTTGCGGGGATAGCAAGACAGACACTCCGATCTTCGTATCGAGGGCTTACCCTGGTGTGGGTAAGACAGACTTTCTTGAAAGTATAAATCAAGGGACCTTTATCCAAGGTTGTTGGATACCCTTCTCTTTGGGTTAAAAGACTTATATCTTTTTACTAGTAGTTTTACTACTTGTTTTTATTCCGCTGCATTTTGTAATATAAGGAAAGTATAACTTTCTTATACTTCTTTATTTATACTTTGTTTCATTTAGATTCTATACGCTTTAAGGTAGAATCTCATATTGTAATCTTTTGTTAAGTTTCAACTTCCGGAACCATATTTCTGGAACCTACTTTCGGAATCTCTTTCCTAGTTTGCATTCGGTGTTAAGAGGTGTTGTGAATTTGCTTAGTTTAACTTTGTTAAACTTAGCCTTTTTCTTTGCTTAAGGAAAACATAGTTATTCTTAACTAACTTTAAAGGTTCCAAAGGAATTTTTTAAAGTATACAATTCACCCCCCATCTTTTATATTGAGCATCTAAATCACCTTCGGAACACTTATCACTCCGAACTTCTGAAGCTGAATCTTCGAAGCTAGTAACTCCAGCAATGGAAGAAGAGAAAGGAGAAGAAGAAGTTTCTTATCATGGAGAAGAAGAACATATTTTACTTGATGTTGCTCAGAAAGAAATCGTAGGGGTTCATGTTCAGGAAGTCGCTGATGAAGAAGATAATGTTGTTCAAGTTTCTGATAGTGAGAAGAGAACTCCGGAACAGGATTCAATTCCGGAAAAAGACAAGGGAAAGCAAATTCTTGCTGATACTCCGAGCTCAGAAGTGAGGAACAGGAAGGAAGTTGGTAGCTCTTCAAAGAGAAAGCTTGAACTTGTTGAAGAAGAAATTTCTCCAACCAAATTTTCAGATTCGGAGTCATCCTCAGTGGGGCATGACTTTGTTGTTCAGTCTTTGAAGAAGTTGGTGGGAACCATTCCGACCTTCTCGATTATTGATTCAAGATGCCAAATGCTCCAACATTATTTAAATCAGAAAACTGACTCCGTATCTATGGTTATGGACAAGTGTGTTGAAATAGAGGCTCAGTTCAGAACTTTTTTCGTTGGCTACGAAGCTCATAGAAAATCTTGCAAGAGGATGACAAATTGGTCGAAGAAGACAGTGGAAGAGATGAGGTTTCTCGATGAGTTTCAAGACAATGTTAAAGATGCCTTTGAGACCGAGGACAAGAAGATAAATGAGTTAACTGCATACTTTGAAGAGATGCTGACAGAAGAAAAGAACTTCCGGATTCAAGAAGGGAGAGATCTGAATGGGAAGCTCAATTCAGTTTCTCAAAACTGGAAATTTTAAAGGGATCATCGTATCGATTTTGAAGAAAGGATGAAGGCTCAGGAAGAGAAAATCAAAGCTCAGGAAGAAAAGCTGAAAGACCAGGAAGAAAAAATTGAAGCTCAGTCCGCAAGAATAGTTGTCTTAGAGAAGCAAGCTGAAGAAGATCATAAAGACCTAAAGAAGATCAAGACAATTCTAAAGGGGCTCATATCAAAGGAAAAAGATCCGAAATAACCTAATCCAATCTTTCTGTTGTTTTTTTTCTTTGTTGTCAAGATTTTAAATCTAATGAAAGTTGTGCTTGTTGTTTCTACTGTTATCATTACTAATTTTTCAGGTACTTTTTTTCCATTCCCTCCAATTCTTTTTGAAAATCACAAAGGGGGAGAAGGAAAAGATCCTTAAGAAAAAGAAGAACTCTAATAAGAGTTTATAAAAGGGGGAGAATAAAAAGATCATTAAGAAAAAGAAAAACTCTAATAAGAGTTTGTTTAAGGGGAATATTTTTCATTAAAGAATACATTCTTATCTATCACTCCAGAAATCTGAATACGATCCTTAGAGTTTTCAAAACCTAAGGGGAAGTTAGTCATATTCATCAATATCCTTAAAGAAAAGGGAGATAAGCCTTAATGTTTTTATTTCTTCCTAGAATTTCTTTTTCGTAAGGATGTTTGTGCTTTCCAAAAAGGGGGAGATTGTTGAGTCAATAAGGTTTTCTTTATGACTTTTCCATTCCTTCTTGTTTTGAAAATCACAAACATCTTATCTTTTATAAGGAAAATCACTTTTATAAGGAAAATTGCTTTCTTAAGGAAAATCGCTTTTATAAGAAAAATTATCCTTATCATATTTTCATCCATATTTTTCTTAAGTATGAGATTTAGATTCATTTTCTCGGAATCATTGAAACTTTGATATAAAGCATTCTATTTTAGGATTTGGATTCTGGATAAAAACTATAAGGAAGTTTCATTCCAAATTCCGGATATGAACTCTGACTAAGTTCTATTCCAGATTCAGGATACGAATTCTGAAGAAGAATTCTCATTACGAATTCCAATGAAGAATTCTCATTACGAATTCTAATGAAGAAATCTCTTTTTGAATTCTCATTACGAATTCTAATGAAGAAATCTCCTTCCAAATTCCCATTACGAATTCTGATGAAGAATTCTCATTACGAATTCTGATGAATAATTCTCATTACGAATTCTGATGACGAATTCTCATTACGAATCTTGATGATGAATTCTCATTACGATTTCTGATGACGAATTCCTATTCTGAATTCTCATTCCGAATTCATCTATTAAACAGAATTTGAGTATCTTTGTTTTATACACTCTGAATTAATTCAGACTCCGAAAAATATCTTTGTTAGACTCCGAACTTTTATATTGCTTACACTTCTAAAAATTGTCTACTCTTTACTATTATTCCTTACACTCCAAACCTTCACTCCGAAGTTTTCATTCCGAACTTTTATGTTAGAGTTTAAAACGATGTCGTACATTCTGTTACACTTGTTTAGTTATAAAATGATGTCGTCTGTTTTGTTATAAACTAATCGTTGTATAAGTGACACGTGTACAGGTCCCTCCAATCTTTAAGGAAAATATGATCGTTGGAGAAGGAGCCTACCTTACCTATAAATAGGAGCTCATTTGAAAGATCTCGTAGCTGATGGCTGATGAATGTACTGAAAGGCTGACTAATCTGCTTGAAGTGATTTCTAGAGAGAGAGGCTCTTATTAACTCTCAAAGCTTCATGCTACTCCGAATGTTGGTGATTACATTCGAGGGCTTCCGTGGATAGGAAGAAAGAGGTGCCGACTACCTTGAAGTTCGAGGGCTTCCTTGCTGAGGAAGACAGAGGTTGCCGACTACCTTGAAGTTGAGGGCTTGCGGGGATAACAAGACAGAGACTCCGATCTTCGTATCGAGGGATTACCCTGGTGTGGGTAAGACAGACTTGCTTGAAAGTATAAATCAAGGGACCTTTATCCAAGGTTGTTGGATACCCTTCTCTTTGGGTTAAAAGACTTATATCTTGTTACTAGTAGTTTTACTACTTGTTTTTATTCCGCTGCATTTTGTAATATAAGGAAAGTATAACTTTCTTATACTTCCTTATTTGTACTCTGTTTCATTTAGATTCAATACGCTTTAAGGTAGAATCTCATATTGTAATCTTTTGTTAAGTTTCAACTTCCGGAACCATATTTCCGGAACCTACTTTTGGAATCTCTTTCCTAGTTTGCATTCGGTGTTAAGAGGTGTTGTGAATTTTCTTAGTTTAACTTTGTTAAACTTAGCCTTTTCCTTTGCTTAAGGAAAACATAGTTATTCTTAACTAACTTTAAAGGTTCCAAAGGAATTTTTTAAAGTATAAAATTCACTCCCCCTCTTGTATATTGAGCATCTACATCACTATTTCGATCCTACATTTAAGTGGTGTTTGAATTTATTATAAATTAATATTTCTTATGTTTCCAAAGGTGCCCCTCTCCCCCCTTATAAAAGGGCACGTCCTCCCTCTCCTCCTCACGCCATTTTGAGCCTTAAAGCTCGACCAAACCCTACCAATTTTTCTTTTCCACTTACCTAGAAACATAATATAGGTCCTGGTCTTCTTTAATGACCAATGTTAGTGCCCTAATAGGAGGTCTAGAAGATGCGCATCGAAGAAGAGTTAATATCTTTTACCGATTCTTTCAAATTCATTTCTTTATATACTTCCTCTTATATTGTTATTTCATAATAAAGTTGTAAAATAAGTATCACTCATTTACTGATATGTTTTTATAAATATTAAAAAACCCTATTTCACCTTCTATCCATCCTACGGAAAAAGAAATCACTGCGCGTGCGTACGTACGGAATACCGTCTCCGCGTCGTGGTGTAATCTGTTTTCCACCACCACCATTCATGGATGGCTATAATGGTGTAAATAATAACTGTATATCCTTATTATAACATGATTATAATTATTATATATTATATCATCCACTCCAATACCATTCAATAATTATGGGAATGGTATCATCGCTCGTGCGTACGTACGGATTACCATCTCCACGACGCGATGAGATTCATTCTCCGTGTTAACCATTCTAGAATGATTATAATGATTATATATAATAAATAATGATGAAATTTATGACATAATAATTCTACTATATTTATTTTTATATATATATATTTCAAATACTTACTTCCATTCAATTTAATAAGGAAATGAAAACAATGTTCATGCGTACGTACGGTCTACCGTCTCCATGGATGGTGTATTTAATTTCATTTATCTATCTATTATATACATATATATCCTAAATATATATGATATGTAAATCATGTTTTAAAATCTGGAATTATGTATATCATGATATAAGTAATAATAATATCAAGAACAACAAGTCCAAACACATACGATAAATGAAATGATTTTACCCAAAACGTGGCATTAACATGATATTGACAAATGAACGGGTAAGATAAAGTCATAAGTAAATCATATATGATATCATAAATATTATTATGGTTCTGTTACAAGTTAATAATATGTTTAAACCGACTATACAGGAGTCTCATACACATACAGAAGAAATTGGACATAAGGTAAGGGATTATTTTGTGTCATTTTTATTTCTATGTGACATATGCCTCAATCACCAACTATTTATTTTGTATAGTGTTTATGATTCCCATGAGTGTTTTATGATTTATATTAAAAAGGATATTATATTTACATATGCATGTAATTTTCCACTGATTATAAGTGGTAGGGGATAATTTTTCAAATCTCAATTTTTTCTAAGATTGCTTATACATAAGTATTTACTAGGGTTATATTTTTCATCCATGTCCATAAAATGTTTGTAATAAAGTATTTAATATTCTTCCATGTATGTTTAATGTCATTTATACCCTTTTTGACTTTTACCACAAGTTATAGAAGGAATCTATCTTTTTTTACCATACGAGGAACCTTTTGACTTCTTCTAACAAAAGTATGAGGAGAATGTTTTTTGAACTTATACGGTGTGTATGGATTTTTAAAATTTCATAATGACTTATTTACATAAAGATTCCTCTACAAGATTTCATGATTATTTTAAAGAATGTTATTTTCATTTAAATTGCATGTCATTTTGAGAAAAGAAAATGATTTGGAAGAATAAAGGATATTTTCCTCAAGAATTCATTTCAAATGTTTTATCAAAACTATTTTCCATCTATGAAGAAATTATTGTTATGTTTCAAGCATAATGTCTCTATTATTTACATTGATTGATTTTTCTTATGATGAAATGAAATACATTTTGTATATGTATTATGTTATGAAGGGTTGAAGTTTATGAAACCCATTTTATTCTTTTGGTTATGATGAACGATTTATGAATTTTTTGTGGTACACGTAAGAATGATTTCAATATAAGATGGGTGGGACCTATATCTCCCTACAATGCATTGGGTAAAGATTTATATTTCATGAGATATAAATGAATGGAATGGTAAGTTAATCCAGTTCAGTAATACAGGGCTGGAAAGGCAAGTAAACCTAGTTCAGTAATGGATTTTGTCCACAATGATGATCTTGGAAACAATGCCTTCGATACTATAGAAATCATAAAATGTGATTAATGGGTTTCCACAATTCTATGTCTTATTTCCATGCTATTTTATCATGATTGATGTTCATTTATGAACTATTCCTTACATACTACCAAGATTTATTTCACAACTCAAGATTTTGATGATTAAACATTATGTTCATTTTTTAAAGTTCAAATGTATATGGTTTGTTTTATTTTCTCCATGCTTACCCTTACTGAGAATTTCAGCTAACCCATTATATGTTTTCTTTTCCCCAGGATATAAAGAAAAATTTTAGGTAAGAAAACAAAAGTTGAAGATCTTTATGGTAGATTTTTAAGATCTTTCACCATGATTAGACTATTACGTCTTGAGTTTCCAAATACACTAAACTATTATGGTCCTTGGGTGCCTATTTTTGTTATGTATTATGTATTCTGCAGAAGTAATGTAATGTCCATGTTTTCCAAGCTTGGGTCTCTACAGTTGGTATCATAGGGAACGTTTAGTCAACCTTTGGAAACTAGGATGTGAAAAATTTAGTGAGATCCCTAGAGATATTTCAAAGGTATGTTTAGATATTTCCCTATGGATAAGTATACATATAGGTAATAGTCCTAGAATTATGGTAACGATATTAGAATCGAACCTAAGATGTTATATATTGAAGTTACTCCACATTTATTATGTTGTTTTCCTATCATTATTTTTTCATCTCACACTATTCTTTTTGGGTTTTAGAAAATGGCTGGAAATAAGAAGATTCATGATAATGGAGTATATGATGGAAAATGGAATGATATTATTCATGAGCAATGAAATGAAACAGGATTTGGAAGACCAAACATCATTATTATGCTTAATCAGGAATCTCAAAATATGAGTAATAATCTCAACTTTGATAAGTTTCCTGACTCGTCTAATAAGAGAAAGATGGAGGTTCATGATGATCATAGAGGAAAGAAAGTTCAATTTCCATCATTTAGATCATGTGATAAGAGGCATCAGGTAGAATGTTTCAAAGGAACTGGAAGATGCTTTGGGTGTGGAAAAGAGGGACACAAAGCTAGTAATTGAAAAGGAAAGGGTTCAGTTAACACTATGGATAAGGATAATGGTATTGCTAAGACATCAATAACAGATAAATGTTTTAAATGTGGAATGTATGTGAATTTTTAAAACCAGTGTCCTAAGGTGAAATCTCACGAAAAGAATCAGCATGGTCTTATGGGTAGTATTTATATTGAAGATGATAAAGAGACTACAAATGATATAAGATATGAAAGAAGTGTTGAGGAATAAAATGAATAATCTCAGTCAATGGTTTAAGAATCTAGTGGAATGATTTCATTTTTATCAAGAATAAATTATGGTACTATTGAATAAAGAAAAATCTAAAGATTGTTACACTATAGTTTTTCCATGAGTATTTGAAAGTATATGTCGAATGGTACCGGTGACTATGAAAAGTGATTGAAATATTTTTGGAAAGCACCTAATACACGCATAATGAATGGATAAGGAGATAATGAAATGTTTGATAGTATTAATGATCTCATGACTTATATAAGGACAAAGTGATATCAGGGTTTGAGTATATAGAATTTTTGGGATTTTGGTATGTGGAAAGAGTTACCTTTCAGCAGCATTCATGTTTTTACTAATGTTCAATGGTAATTTATTTTTCAAGAGAATACATGATTAAGTTATTCACATTTTTTGAATGTGATCAACAAGATATATCTTATGATATATGGGGGAAAAATAATGGTGTTCACGTGCTTGTTATGTGACCTTTCCAGTAATTGTTTTCTTTATACTATGTGATTGGATATATTTATTTTGGACAAGTCTAATGATTGGAATGGATTATGTCAGACATCAGATCGTATTATTTAAGGTGAGACCATTTTTAGATATTATTTCTATAATTTTATAAGAGTGTGGTTTTAGAAAAAGGAAAACCTATAGGACGGGCGACAAACCGTCACGTCAGAAAAGGTTGTGGGAATCAATCCCACAACTGAAGTGTGACTGGCCTATATCTCCTACCACTTGCCAACATGAAGTCCCTGGTTAGTAGAAACTAGTTTTATTTTATTAAGAGGTGTGATAGATGAATTATAAGACCATTTTTGGAACCATATATGATTAATCTCACCATAGATGGACTTATGTATATAACTTTTCCTAACCATATGTTTGAGACAGATGGAAAGACCAATCATTCTATCGCATGATCTACTAAAACTTCACAAAAGACAAATTCTACTTCATTTCTTTAAGAGATGTAGTGGAAATTGTTCAAGCCATGGGAAATTGTGAAATTTTACCAAAATCAAGTAAGTATTTCTTTTTAAAAAATTATTCAACATTTGGGAAATGATCTTGAAAACCAAAAATGTTGTCGTAGTGCCCTCATATCTGATGAATTAGATGGTACCTTAGATCATCACAAATTTATGGCTTTTTGATTTTTGTATTTTTCATAGCCATTTCTTCTACCACTCTTCATCAGAAGTTGATGGTTATATTTCTCTTCTATATCCATATTTTCACCGATTTCTCCTATGTGGAATCCCAGTGATGAGTTAATTTGGGTAACCGTTATGTTTCATAATTCACTTTTTAAAATTAATTTTTAGTATTCCTTTTTACGATTTGGGTTTCTATTAATGAAACATTCAAGTAATAAACGATTTATAACCCCGACGAATTTTGAGGGCGAAATTCATTTTAAGGGGGATAAAATGTAACACCCTGAGATTTTATGAGATATATTCTTTTTAATTTCATTGATATTTTATGTTTTATGCTACACAAATATTATTTTGCACTATACACAACACTATATTAGATGTAGTATACACAAACACTATTCTTGGCTTGTGTTGCACGCAAGAGAAACCTTCTTCAATAGCACGTGTTGTACACAATACCGAGTTTCACTAAACAATGATATATTTTTATAATATTATTATGAACTGGCCGTTATGAATAGTATTAACCAAATTTTTAATTTTATAACATTATTATTCATCTTAAATATTATCTATAACATGGAATGAGAACAAAATAATGTTTTTGGGTAAAATAAGTATTTTTCAAAAAATGCAGTTTTCCCGCCTTTTGATGGTGCAACCACTTTAAATCTAGTTTTTGATAAATTTATAAGTTCCATTTTATTAAATAATATTATTTATTTCAATAAGGATATAAAAATTTACTTTAGATAATTTTTTAATATTTTTCTGATAACTTTCATATTTTGATGAATAGTAAAAAAATATGCTAAATTTTAATTAAAAACTACTTTTTTCATCGAGATAATTTGTATGACTAAATTATAATATTTAATTGTTTTAAATAATAAATAGAATATATTTTTATTATTTTATATAATGTAATTTATTATCATTAATGTTACATTGAATTCATAGGTAATAAATTTTCAATCTTTAACAATGTTTTAACTTTTAAAACCCGTTTTCTTAATAACTGTATTAATTTTAAATTAATTATTGCAACTTCTGTGTTTTGAATTATGAAAAATGGATTCTATATTCGGATTCAGGGGGTCCAAATTATGATAATAGGTTACTTTTATTTTTTTTATGAATAGTAACTACGGTAATTTTTATTTACTATAGGTAAAGGTAAATCTGGTAATTAAAGGTAAAAATAAGATTATAAAATTACCCTAACACCTGCCAAAATTCTATTGGATAAATAATAGTCGAACCATATCTCCTAAGGGTTGGAATAGATTCATTTCATGGACTTTTTACCATAAAAAGTATATAATTATTATTAAAACCAAAGAATGTTACAACATGTCACTCTCTTATATCTTATAAGTGTAATAATTTTAATTTAGTGATAAATCTCATAAAACATCGAACATGAATAGTCTCCAGAAAGATTATAAAATTATTTACATCATGTGAATTTATTTATAATATTTAGGAATTAAATAATTATCATTAATTATGACACAATAGTGATGTTGAAATTATTTTATTGATTTAAATATCAAATAAATGGTTTTAAAAATATTAAAATAAATATGATATGAACTATTTAATGTTCTCCATGAATTTTCTAGATAAATATGACATATTAAAAATCTATTAAATCTTTCAGTTTGAATGTATCTTCTTTTTGGATTTTATTTAAATTCAAATAAACGAATAGTGTCAAAATTGACAATATTGTTATTTTATAAAAATAACATATTATAAAATTGTTTAAAAATAAAAAAAAATATTAAAAATTAAAAATTGAAATTTCTATTTTAGAAAATGTAAGGAAGTATAAAACTATAGAAAATTCACAACACATAATTAAATATTTATAACCATTTAAAATTTAGAATATTATTACCACAAATAAAATTAAATAGATTAAATAAGGATAAATCAAGTTGATAAGGTTTTGAATAATTTCCCAACATGTATAAATTACATTTTTTGATGATATTACAACCCTATATCATCTAATATTAATATTTGATTCATTTTTGGAGGTTTTTAAGTGGTTTTTGGATTTATTATAAATTAATATTTCTTATCTTTCCAAAGGTGCCCCTCTCCTCCTGTATAAAAGGGTATCTCCTCCCGCTCCTACTCACACCATTTTGAGCCTTCATGCTCGGCCAACCCCTACCAATGTTTCTTATCCACTTATCTAGAAACATACTAGAGGTCCTTGTATTCTTCAAAGATCAAATTTAGTTCCCTAATAGGAGGTTTAGAAGAGGCGCATCGAAGAATAGGTAATATCCTTTACCGATTCTTTCAAATTCATTTCTTCTTCTACTTCCTCTTATTTTTTTGTTTCATAATAAAGTAATAAAATCCATATCACTCATATACTGACATGTTATTATAAATATTAAACAACCCTATTTCATCTTCTATCTATCCTTCGAAAAAGGAAATCACTGTGCGTGCATATGTACGGAATACAATCTCCACACCGTGGTGTAATCTGTTTTCCACCACCACCAAACATGGATGGGTATAATGGTGTAAATAATAATGATATATTTTTATTATAACATGATTATAATTATGATATATTATATCATCCACTCTAATACCATTCAATAATTATGGTAACGATATCATCGCTCGTGCATACCTACGGATTACCGCCTCCACGATGCGTTGAGATTCATTTTCCATGTTAACCATTCCAGAATGATTATAAAGTTTATATATAGTAAATAATGATAAAATTTTTGACATAATAATTCTACTGTATTTATATATATATATATATATATATATATATATATGTCATCTACTTCCATTCAATTCAATAAGGAAATGAAAACAACGTTCATACGTACGTACGGTCTACCGTCACCATGAATGGTGTATTTCATTTCATTTATCTATCTATTATATACATATATATCCTGAATATATATGATATATAAATCATATTTTGGATTCTAGAAATATGTATATCATAATATAAGTAATAATAATATCAATAACAACAAGTCCAAACATGTGCGATAAATGAAACGATTTAACCCAAAACACGGCTTTAACATGAAATTGAAAAATGAACCGGTAAGATAAATTCATAAGTGAATAATATATGATATCACAAATATTATTATTTTTCTATTACAAGACAATAATATGTTTAAACTCCCTATACAAGAGTCTCGATGTAGAGACCCGAAGCTTGACATACATGGACATTACATTACTTTTGCGGAATACGTAATACATAACAAAAAAGACACCAAAGGAAAATAATAGTTTAGTGTCTTAGGAAACATGGAACATAATCTTCTAATCATGGTGAATGATCTTCAGCATCTCCCATAAAGGTCTTCCCCTTTTATTTTCTTACCCAAAACCTTTCTTTAAATCCTGGGGGAAAGAAAACATAAAGAGGGTGAGCTCAAATTCCCAATAAGGGTAAACATAGATAACATAAAACAATCCATAAACATTTGAATGCAAAAACTTGAACATAAAATCTAAACATCAAAAGCTTAGGAAAAGACATAAATCTTGGAAGTACGTAAGGCATATATCATAATAGAACATCAATAATGATAAAATATCATGGGAAGAAAACATGTAATTGTGGAAAACCATTAAGCGCATTATATGATTTCCATAGTAGCCAAGGCATTGCAGCCAAGACCATCTTAGTGGACAAAGTCCCTTTCTGAATCGAGTTCACTTCGCGTTTCAGTCCTGTAACACTGAGCCGGATTAACCTACCATTCCAGCCATGTCTATCTCATGGGATATAAATCTTTACCCAATTAATTGGAGGGAGATATAGGTCCCACACATCTCATAATGAAATCATTATTACTTGTTCCACAACATAAACATAAACCAATCATCATCACCCAAAGAGTGAAAATGGGTTTCATAAACATCATCCCATCATAACATAATCCATATAAAACAAATGGATATCATTTCATAATAAGAAAAGTGGAACCCTGTAAATCAATGAGACATTATACTTAAAATATACACATATGAAATAATATCAACTTTTATGGAAAATGGTTTTGATAAAACACTTGAAATGAATTCTTAAAGAAAATATCCTTTCTTCTTCAAAATCATTTTCTTTTTACAAAATTCCATGAAATTTTAAAAGAAATGGATCTTGTTGAAATTATTCATGAAATATTGTATAGTAATCTTTTTTAAAATAAGGAGTTATGAAACAATAAAAATCTATTCATGCAGTATAAGTTAAAAAAACATTCTCCTCAGACTTTTGTCGGAAAAGTCAAAAAGTACCTCGTATGGAAAATAAAAGAAAGATTCCTTCCAAACCTTGTGGTAAAAGTCATAAAAGGGTAAAAATGAATTCAAAAATACATGGAAGAATACTAATCATTTTATGATATTTTTTTTAGAAAACATGGACATGGATGATAAACATAACCCCAGATAATACTTAGGAATAAACAATCTCGGATAAGAATGAGATTGGAATAATTATCCCTTACCTTAGGTCTGATATGCTTCGTATGTATCTAAAACTCCTGTATAATGATTTAAATAATGTCATTGACTTATTAAATAATCATATTAATTATTATTATTTCATATATGGTTCACTTATGACTTTATATTACCCGTTCTTTTGTAAATTTAATGTTAAAGCAATATTTTTGGTAAAACATTTTATTTATCGTACGTGTTTGGACTGGTTGTTCTTGATATTATTACTACTTATATAATGATTTAATTAATTACATAATTTATAATCATGATATATATATATATATCATATATTCTGTATATATATATATAATATATAGATAAATGAAATGAAATACACCGTTTATGGAGATTGTAGGCCGTACGTACGCATGAACGATGTTTTCTTTTCCTTATTGACTTGAATGGAAGTAATTGGATGAAATATATATATATATATATGTATACATAAATAAATTAGCTTTATTATTTAATATATTTAATTATTATTCATTATATATACTTTATAATCATTCTTTAATGGTTAATCATGGAAAATGAATCTCATCACGTTCGTGGAAACGGTAGTCCCTACGTATGCACGAGTGATGATATCATTCCCATGATCGTGTAATTGTATTGAAGTGTATGTATAATATTATGGATTCAATATAACTTTAAAATAACCACATATAGTTATTTATTTAAACCATTATACCCATCCATGTAAGGTGGTGGTGGAAAATAGATTACACCACGGCATGGAGATGGTATTCCGTACATACGCATGCGCGGTGATTTTGTTTTCCGTAGGATGGATAGAAGGTGAAATAGGGTTGTTTAATATTTATAATAACATATAATTATATAATTAATACTTATGTTATTACTTTATAATGAAACAACTAAAGAAGAGGAAGTAGAAGAAGAAAGAAACTTGAAAGAGTCGGTAGAAAAGATTACATCTTCCTCGACGCACCTCCTTTAAACTTCTTCTTAGGGCACTAGAGTTGGTCTTTAGAAAATTCCAGAACCTCTAAGATGTTACTAGAGATGTTGATAAGAGGAATTTTTAGGTTTTTTCCAAGATTAAAGTCCCAAAAGGGTGTGAAGAGAAGAGGGAAGGGGTGCCCTTTTTATAAGGGAGGAGAGGGGAACCTTAGGAAAACTTAAAATATAATTTTATAATAAAGTCATATTAGGTTTTTAATAGCTCCAAATTGATTTATTTAGAATCTAAGGTGGGGATGGTTCGAAATCCTCTCAACAAATAGGTTTTAGACAAGATTAGTTTACTATTTTATCCTTATCATTTAGATTTAACTATAAGTTAAATAATTTATCTTTTATCATGTCTTTTGGTTTTCTTACACTATATGGTCAATAAAATTACTATAACAAGACAAAAGAAACCCAAGTCGTTCATTATTAATATATTTATCCTTATCTAAGTAATATGGCCAATACCTAGATTTTTAGGAATAAAATAACCATTAATAATATAATATATATTTTAAAAACTATTTTATGTCAATTTTTACACTATTTGGTACCTGATTTTTGTGAAAATCATAACAGCATTATTAGTTCACAAAATATATTTTAAATCAATAATAACATGTTATATTAACCTAGAAAATTATTTTAATTCTTTAAAAGTCTAAAATTACATTTATTTGTGTATTTATAACATCAATTTTGTTAATATTTCATTAATAAGGTAATTATTCCATCATCATTGTGTCATAAATAAATTAAATTATTTAATGCCTAAAAAATATAAATAAAATACAATTATGTAGTAAATTTTATTTATCTTTCTAATGAATATTTATAGTCGAATTTATCTTATGTATAACCCTATATTAAAAATGTTTTAGTTATTAAACTTTGATTTTAACTATTTTAATTCTTCTTTGAATAAAATAATAATAAATGTCCTAATCTAATCCAAGTGAACCTAAAGGGTAATAGTTTATCCCTAAGGTTGGTTTTGGTCGAACTAAACTTATCCAATAGAATTAGGGCATGTTTTAGGGCAATAATAATATCATTATTACCCTTAATTACCCTATTTACTTTTAACCATGGTAAATAAAAGTTAAAAGTTACTATTCACCAAAAATTATTTTTTCCTTATTTAACCACATTTTACTCCTTGATATTAACTGTGTGACTCATATTTTTTAAATTCCACTCACAGAAGTGGTAAAATTAAGTTTTATGTAGATTTTCAATCTCTCCAAGGAGGTGGGTAAAAGATGGTGAAAAGTTCAATAAATTTTTTATATGTCTAAAATTATTATAAAATGACTCCAATGAATTAAATTGAACTTATATATATATTATGCATCAAATTTGTCCTAAAATAAATTTAAATAAAATATATAATTATTTATATAAAAAATCAGTTTTTAAATAGCAACCTAGTGTTTTCACTATTCATAAAAAATTTAATGTTTTTAGAAAAATACCAAAAATTCACCCTAGGCTAATTTTGATATTCTTATTCCAAAAATGAATTCCATTTCTAAATATAAAATTTTAAAAAATTTAAAAAGTTGGTATTTATATTCATAACGGCTAGTTCATAATAATATTATAATAATATCTCTTTTAGTGAAACTTGGTATTGCATACTACACACGCTATCGAACAAGGTCTTAATTGCATATAATACAAGCCAAGTCAGGGCTGTGTGTAGTGAATGCTCTGTTTGGTGTTGCGTATAACATAATCAAAACTTATTTCTTTTATACATTAAAAAAAATCTACACTTAATGTTGCGTAGAATAATTTCTACAAAACGAACATGAGTTTGTGTGTAACATGAGCCAAGAATAGTGTTGCGTATACTGCAAGCTAATACGGTGTTGCGTATAGTACAATCTAATCTTGGTGTAGTGTATAATAGAAGACATCAACGAAATTAAAAATAATATATCTCATAAAATCTCAGGGTTTTACATTCTACCCCCTTTAAAATGAATTTCACCCTCGAAATTCGTCGCGGTTATAAATGGTTTACTACATGAAAGTTTATTTCATAGAAACCCACATCATAAAAAGGAATACTAAAACTTCATTTTAAAATGGGATGTTAGAATCATAATAGTCACCCAAAGTAACTCATCATTGGGTTTCCACATAGGACAACATGAGTGAAAATATAGATATGGAAGAGAAATACAACCATCAAGTTCTGATAGAGAGTGGTAGATAACATGGCTATGAAAAAGCCAACAATCTCAAAGCCATAAATTTGTGGTGATCTAAGGTAGCATCTGATTCATCAGATATGAAGACACTTGGAAAACATTTTTGGATTTCAATATCATTTCCCAAAAGTTGAAAAATTTGAATTAAAAGAAATACTAACTTAATTTCGGTACAATCTCACCATTGTTCATGCCTTGAACAATTTTCACTTCATCTCTTAATGAAATGAAGTTGAATTTTTCATTCTTGAAGTGTTATCAGATCATGTGATAGAATGTTGGGTTATTCCATCAGTCTCAAAAAAAGGATAGAAAAATTTATCAAATATACATAAGTCCATCTATGGTGAGGTTAATCGTATATGATTCCAAAAATGGACTTATACTTCATCTATCATACATCTTAATAAAAATAGTTTCTACTAACCAGGGACTTCCAGTAGGCCAGTGGTAGGAAATAAAGTCATGTCGCACTTCGGTTGTGGGTTCAATTTCCACAGCCTTGTCCAAAGCGACGGGTCGTCACCCTTCCTATAGGTTGTCCCTTTTTCTAAAACTATATTTTAATAACATTCCTGCAATAAAATAGAAAAAGTTCTAGCCTCAAACAAAACTATCTTATGACTAAATTAATTCATTCCAATCTTTAGGCTTATCCAAAATAAATCTGTCCATGTTTATAGTATAAGGAAAACAATTATTAAAAATGTCATCTACCGAGCATGTGAATAACATCATTTATCCCCCATATTTCATATGATGTATCTTGTTGGTCACATTCCAAACATGTAAATACCTTAATCATGTATTATCTTGAACCATAGTGAAAACATGAATGTTGTCACAAGGTAACTCTTTCCATATACCAAAATCCCAAAAATTCCATCTACTCAAACCATGATATCACTTTTTCCCTATATTAGTCATGAGCTCATTAATACTATCAAACATTTCATTATCTCCTTATCCCTTCTTTATGCGCATATTAGATTCTTTACAAAAATATCTGAATAACCTTTCATGGTTACCGGTACCATTCAACATATACTTTCAAAACTCAAGCAAAGGCAATAGTGTAACAATCCTTAGATTTGTCTTTATTCCATAGTACCATACATTATTCTTCATAAACATACAATCATTACACTAAATTCTTAAATCACTGACTGAGCTTCATCATTTCTTCCATCTCATATATCATTTGTAGTCTCTTCATCATCATCCACATAAATACTACCCATATGACCATGTTGATTCTCTTTATGAGATTTTCCCTTAGGGCATTGGTTTGCATAATTCCCGTACATTCCACATTTAAAACACTTAACAATTGTTGAGGTATTTGCAATACCATAATCCATATCCATGGTGTTAACTGAACAATTTCCTTTACAATTACTATCTTTGTGTCCTTATTTTCCACACCCAAAGCATCTTCCAGTTCCTTTGAAACATTCTCCCTAATACCTCTTCCCACATGATTTACATGAGGGAAATTGATCTTTCTTTCCTCTATGATCATCATGAAACTTCATCTTTCTCTTATTAGCTGAGTCGGGGAACATACCAAAGTTGAGATTATTGATCATATTTTGAGATTTCTGATTAGGCATAATAACGATATGTGGACTTCCAGATCCAATATCATTTGGTTGGTCATGAGTAATATCATTCCATTTTCTACCGTATCCTCCATTATCATGAATCGTCCTATTTCCAGCCATTTTCTAAAACCCTAAAGAATAATGTGAGAGGCCAAAATCATAATCACAAGGGAGTAACTTCAATATCTAACATATTAGGTTTAATTCTAATATCTTTACTGCAATTCTAGGATTATAACTTATACTTATACTTAACCTTAGGGACATCCCCAGACATACCTTAGAAATATCTCTAGGGATCTCACTAAAGTTCTCACATCCTAGTTTCCAAATGTTAACTAAACTGAACCTATGATACCAACTATAGAGACCCGAAGCTTGAAATACATGGAAATTACATTACTTTTTCAGAATATGTAATACATATAAAAAAATATTCCAACAGACCGTAATAGTTTAGTGTATTTGGAAACTTAGAACATTATCTTCTAGTCATGGTGAAAGATCTTCAACATCTCCCATGAAGATCTTCCCCTTTTATTTTCTTACCTAAAACCTTTATCTAAATCATGGGAAAAAGAAAACATAAAAATGGTGAGCTCTAATTCCCAGTAAGGGTAAACATAGAGAATATAAAACAATCCATAAACATTTGAATGAAAAAACATGAACATAAAATCTAAACATCAAAATGTTGAGCAAAGACATAAATCATGGAAGTATGTAAGGTGTATATCATAATGGAACATAAATAATGATAAAATAGCATGGGAAGAAAACATGTAATTGTGGAAAACCATTAATTACATGATATGATTTCCATAGTATCCAAGGAATTGTTTCCAAGACAATCTTAGTGGACAAAGTCCCTTTCTGAATCGAGTTCACTCCTCGTTTCAGTCCTGTAACACTGAACCAGATTAACTTACCGTTCCAACCATATCTATCTCATGAGATATAAATCTTTACCCAATGAATTGGAGGGAGATATAGGTCCCACCCATCTCATAATTAAATCATTCTTACTTGTTCCACAACATAAACATAAACCATTCATCATAACCCAAATAATAAAAATGGGGTTCATAAACATCATCTCATCATAACATAATCCATATAAACAAATGGATATCATTTCATCATAAGAAAAGTGGAACCATGTAAATCATATATAAACTATACTTGAAACATACACATATGAAATAATGTCATCTTGGATGTAAAATTGTTTTGATAAAACACTTGAACTGAATTCTTGAGGAAAATATCCTTTCTTCTTCAAAATCATTTTGTTTTTATAAAATTCCATGAAATTTTAAAAGAAAAGGATTTTGTTGAAAATAGTCATGAAATCTTGTATATTAAGCTTCTTGAAAATAAAGAGTTCTAAAACCGTAAAAATACATTCATGTTGAATAAGTTTTAAAAAAACATTCTCCTCGTACTTTTGTAAGAAAAGTCAAAAAGTACCTCGTATGGTAAACAAAAGAAAGATTCCTTCCAAACCTTGGGGTAAAAGTCATAAAAGGGTAAAAATGACATTAAAAATACATGGAAAAATACTAAACATTTTATGAAAACATTTTTAGAAAACCTTGACATGGATGATAAACATAACCCCAGATAATACTTATGAATAAACAATCTCGGATAAGAATGAGATTGGAATAATTATCCCTTACCTTAGGTCTGATATGCTTCGTACGTATCCGAACCTCATGTATAATGATATAAATAATGTCATTTACTTATTAATGAATCATATTCACTGTTATGATATCTTATATGGTTCACTTATGACTTTATATTACGCGTTCTTTTGTAAATTTAATGTTAAAGCAGCGTTTTGGGTAAAACGTTTTATTTATCTTAAGTGTTTGGACTGGTTGTTCTTGATAATACAACTAATTATATCATTATTTAATTACTTACGAAATTAAAATCATGATATATATATATATCATATATATTCATTATATATATATATAATATAGATAAATGAAATTGAATACACCGTTCATGGAGACGGTAGGCCGTACGTACGCATGAACGCTGTTTTCTTTTCTTTATTGACTTGAATGGAAGTAAGTGGATGAAATATATATATATATATATATATATATATTTATGTATACATAAATCCAGTATCTTCATTATTTCATATATTTCATTGTTATTCATTATATATACTTTATAATCATTCTTTAATGGTTAATCATGGAAAATGAATCTCATCGCGTTCGTGGAGACGGTAGTCCGTACGTACGCACGAGCGATGATATCATTCTCATGATCGTGGAATTGTATTGAAGTGTATGTATAATATTATATAATCAATATCACTTTACAATAACCATATATAGATATTTATTTACACCATTATACCCATCCATGTAAGGTGGTGGTGGAAAACAGATTACACCACGGTGTGGAGATGTTATTCCGTACGTATGCACGCGCGGTGATTTCATTTTCTGTAGGATGGATAGAAGGTAAAATGGGGTTGTTTCATATTTATAATAACATATCAGTATATAAGTAATACTGATGTTTTTAGTTTATAATGAAACAACAAAATAATAATAATTATAAGAAGAAAGAAACTTGAAAGATTCGGTAGAAGATATTACCTCTTCCCCGACGCACCTCCATTAAACTTATTCCTAGGGAACTAGAGTTGGTCTTTTGAGAAGACCAGAATCTCTATGATGTAACTAGAGAGGTTTAGAAGATTAATTGGCAGGGTTTGTCCGAGCTTCAAGGCTCAAAAGCGTGTGAAGAGAAGAGGGAAGGGGTGCCATTTTTATAAGGGAGGAGAGGGGAACCATAGGAAAACGTAAAATATTATTTTATAATAAATTCATATTCGGTTTTTAATAGCTCCAAATTGATTTATTTTGAATATAAGGTGGGTATGGGTCGAAATAATCTCATCCAATAGGTTTTAGAAAAGTTTAGTTTACTATTTTATCCTTATAATTTTTATTTAACTATAAGTTAAATAACTTAACTTTTACCATGTCTTTTTCTTTTCTTACACTATATGGTTTATAAAATTACTATAACAGGCCAAAAGAATCCTAAGTGGTTCATTATTAATATATATATATTTATATAAGTCATTTTTCTGATCCTTAGATTTTTAAAAATAAAATAACAATTAATAATATAATATTTGTTTTAAAAACTATTTTATGTCAATTTTGACACTATTTGGTACATTATTTTTGTGAAAATCATAACAGAATGATTAGATCAAAAAAAGTTAATAAACACTAGAATAACATGTTATAGTAACCTATAAAATTAGTTTAATTCATAAAAAGACTAAAATTACATTTATTTGGGTATTTAAAACATCAATTATCTTAATATTTCATTAATAAGGTAATTACTGTATAATCATTGTGTCATAAATAAATTAAATTATATAATTCTGAAAAATTATAAATAAAATACCCTTATATAGGAAATACTTTTATCTTTCTAATGAATATTTATAATCGAATTTATCTTATGTATTACCCTATATTAAAAATGTTTTAGTTATTAAACCTGGATTTTAACTATTTTAATTCTTCTTTAAATAAAATAATAATAAATGTCCTAATCTAATCCAAGTGGACCTAAAGGGTAATATTTTATCCCCAAGGATGTTTTTGGTCAAACTACACTTATGAAATAGAATTATTACATGTGTTAGGGTAATAATAATATCATTTTTACCCTTAATTACCCGATTTACTTTTAATCGTGGTAAATAAAAGTAAAAAGTTACTATTCACCAAAAATTATTTTTATCTTTTTGAACCACATTTTACTACTTTATATTAACTGTGTCTAATGAATTTCCGAAATTCCACTCACATAAGCAGTAAAAGTATTTTTTATGTAATTTTTTAAACTCTCCTAATAGGTGGGTAAAAGACGGTGAAAAGTTCAATAAACTTTTTATATGTCTAAAATTATTATAAAATGATTCCAATGAATTAAATTAACCTTATATAGGTATTATGTATCAATTTTGACCTAAAATGAATTTAAATAAAATAAATATTTATTTATATAAAAAGTCGGTTTTTAAATAGTAACCTTGTGTTTTCACTATTCATAAAAAATTTAATGTTTTCAAAAAAATACCACAAATTCACCCTAGGCTAATTTCGATATTCCAAATCCAAAAATGAAGTCCATTTTGAATGATAAAATTTGCAAAATTTTAAAAAGTGGGTATTACTATTCATAACGGCTAGTTCATAATAATATTATAATAATATCTCTTTTAGTGAAACTTGTTATTGCGTACTACACACGCTATCAAAGAATGTCTTGATTGTGTATAATGCAAGCCAAGTCAGGGATGCGTGTAGTGAAATCTATGTTTGGTGTTGTGTATAACATAATAAAAACTTATTTGATTTATACATTAAACAAAATCTATACTTAATGTTGTGTAGAATAATTTCCACAAAACGAACTTGAATTTGTGTGTAACACGAGCCAAGAATAGTGTTGCGTATACTGCAAGCTAATACAGTGTTGCATATAGTACAAGATAATATTAGTGTAGTGTATAATAGAATACATCAAAAAAATTAAAAATAATATATCTCATAAAATATTAGGGTTTTACACTTGAACACATACAGAAGAAATTGGACATATGTTAAGGAATTATTTCGTCTCACTTTTATTTCTATGAGACATATGCCTTAATCAGCAGCTATTTCTTTTGTATAGTGTTTAATCTTCCCATTAGTGTTGTATGATTTTTATTATGAAGGATATTATATTTACATATGCATGTAATTTTCCACCGATTATAAATGGTAAGGGATAATTATTCAAATCTCTTTTTTATTTGAGATTTCCTATACGTATGTATTTACGGGGGTTATATTTTTCATCCATGTACATAAAATGTTTTTCATAAAGTGTTTAATATTTATCCATGTATGATTAAATTAATTTTTACCCTTTTTGACTTTTACCACAAGGTATGGAAGGGATATTTCTTTTGTTTATCATACGAGGTACTTTTTGACTTTTTCCGTCAAAAGTACGAGAAGAATGTTTTTTTAACATATACGGCCTGGATAGATTATTACGATTTCATAATGCCTTATTTAAACAAATATTCCTCTAAAATATTTCATGATAATTTTCAACAAAATACTTTTCTTTTAAATTTCATGTCATTTTGAGAAAAGAAAATGATTTGGAAGAAGAAATGATATTTTCCTCAAGAATTCATTTCAAATGTTTTATCAAAACTATTTTCCATCTATGATGACATTATGGTTATGTTTCAAGCATAATGTATCTATTATTTACATGGTTTGATTTTTCTTCTGATGAAATGACTTCCATTTTTTTATATGGATTATGTTATAAATAGATGATGTTTATGAACCCCATTTTATTCTTTCGATTATGATGAATGACTTATGATTATTTTTTGGAACACTTAAGAATGATTTCAATATGAGATGGGTGGGACCTATACCTCCCTCCAATGCATTGGGTAACGATTTATATCTCATGAGATAGACATGGATGGAACGGTAAGTGAATCCAGTTCAGTAATACAGGGCTGGAACGACAAGTAAACCCTGTTAAGTAATAGACTTTATCCACTATAATGGCATTGGAAACAATTCCTTGGATGCCATGGAAATCATAACATGGGATTAATGGTTTTCCAAAATTCCATGTCTTATTCCCATACTATTTTATCATAATTGATGTTCCTTTATGATCTATGCCTTACGTACTTGCATGATTTATTTCACAACTCAAGATTTTGATGATTAAACTTTATGTTCAAGTTTTTTTAAGTTCAAATGTATATGGTTTGTTTTATTTTATATATTCATACCCTTACTGAGCATTTGAGCTCACCATTTATATGTTTTCTTTTCCCCTGGATATAATGAAAAGATTTAGGTAAGAAAAAAAAATGGAAGATCTTTATGGGAGATGTTGAAGATATTTCACCATGATTAGAAGATTATATCCCTAGTTTCCAAAGACACTAAACTATTACGGTCCTTGGGTGTCTATTTTTGTTATGTATTATGTATTTTGAAAAAGTAATGTAACATCCATGTATGTCAATCTTGGGTCACTACAATCACCAAGCCTTGATTGATTTCACATATAGTAAAAGTTATCACTCTAAATTCAGAGGTACCTTTATGAGAGATCGTACGTCTTCATGGAGTTCTATTGAGAATTGTTTTAGATAGAGATGGATTTTTTTTTAAATTTCACTTAAGAAAAATCATACAGAAATACCTAGGGACTTAGTTAAGAGTGAGCGCAACATACCATCCACATACATATGTAAAATTCAAGTGGACTATACCCATAATTTAGGATATTTTTTGATTTTTCATGATAAACGTAAGTGGAGCAAGGGATGATCACCTATTTTTATTGATTTCACATGAAATAATATTTATCGTTATTTGATTCAGATGGAACTTTATGTGGATCTTTATGGGTGGTTGTATTATTCATCACACTATTGGTGTGAGGTGGGTGAGGCAATGGTTTTTGGCCCCAGCATGGTTCGTGAGACCTCTGATGTGGTGAAACTAATGTAGAATAGAATGATTACAACTAAAAAAGAAAAAATATCTTATGATGAGACAAATAGGTTAACCGTGGATTTCACTATGGGAGATCATGATTTTAGATTGTGAATCCTTGGTTAGGGAAAATATGTATAGGGAAATAGGGAAAGGCTATACCATTTTTAGTGGACCCATTGAGATCATTTATAAGATAGGGGTAGTTGTATACCTTCTGGACCACCCTTCATCCTATCTAGGTTTTCATTATGTTTTCCTTATGTCAAAGATTTAGAGGTACATACCTTAAATTGTGCATGTTTAATATTCGGAGGACATTGACATGAAGATGGATGCATCATATGTGGAGCGTCTAGAATAGATAATAGAACCGAGTGAGAATGTGGTGTGAGGAAAGACGATACCACTAGTAGAAATTCAGTGTCCTCATAGACATATCTTAGAGGAGACATGAGAGAACGAGTCAGATGTATGAGAGCAATGGCTTGAGATTTTTGAGTGAGACCATTAGAGATACTTCTCGAGGAAGATAAGTCAATATAGGGTCGAATTATAATATCCTTGATTTTTTAGTATAATAAAAACCCTAATTGACAATAATTTATAAGTATTTTTATGTGAAAATGAAATTTTTAATTAAAAAAATTCATAGATGATATAAAGGATTTCAATAAGAGTAAAATTCAAGTTAACCCAATGACATATTTTTTAAGTAAGGAACTAAGATAGAACAGAATTCTGGGGGTATTAGAGCCTCAATATTGAAATAATAAAAAAGAAAAAATATATTATATTATGTGCACATGAATTTTTCCAAACTAATTGAATATCAACCAAATGAAGCTTCTTTATGAGAAATATGAGACCACTGTTAGGTCTGAGAATAGGGGTTTAACCTAAGCACAACATAACATTTTTTCATGTTTGGAATTTTGTTAGATCCCACACATAACTAATTTATTTAATTTTTTGACTTATATTTTTTGTGTGGAAATATTTTAATATCTCTCAAACTGTGTGTCATTTGAGAAACCAAATACTTTTGTTAGGTCTATAATGAGGGGTTTTACCTTAGCACACCACAATATTTTTACATGTCAGGTGTTTAGTCCGATCACATGCGAGGATAAGTTTTTTATAATTAAATTGTATTGTTATCATTAATTTTATTATTAAAAATAACTTTTTGGGTTTCTTATTTCACTATAATGAATGACCACTATTATCAGTCATGAAATAATATCAAACCATCAGTTTCAATTTTTTTTACAAGTTTTAACTTTCAATGAAACAATGGTGTGAATTAATACTCTCCACCATTATTTTTTAGTTGAATATAATTTTAAAATAGGGTATTTAATTCCTTGATTTTTGTAACATCGTAGAAAAAACAGATGAGTTCATATACCCCATCGACATCCCATTTTGGTTGATCTCAAAGAGTTAAATCTACCTCCAACCACCTTTTCCATGGTTGGTATGTATCTGATGTTCCATTATAGATTATCATATGATAATGGTTATCCTTATTTTCTATTCATGGAACCTATAGAAGGTGTGTTTTTTTTAATTTTATTAATTTAATTTAATTTGTTCCATTATTTCTTAAATTCAAAAATTATTGAAAAATTATAGAATTTAAGTTAAAAATATTACACCTAAATAATATATGAATAATTAAATAGAAGTTATCAAAACATAATTTTTTATAAGGGGATAATAAAATTGAATGTTCAAGGATAATTTAATAAAATTATAGAGCAATAATAATGATTGATTATCATGGATAATTATTAAATAAATATTAAAAAGATGATTTTGTAAGATCATCAAACAATAATTTCACAAGATTATCAGAACGTAATAATGAGGAATTATCTAAGAATAATAATAAAAAGTCATTAAATTATACTACTAATGATTTATCAAAGGATAATTATCAAAATTATCAAAGCATAAAACATTTAATTATCAATGGTAGTCTATAAAATAATTAACAAATAATTATTTTTTGAAATTATGAAAGGATAATTATAAATCATTATCAAGTAATAATTATAATGAAATATAATGATAATTGTGGGAAATTATCAAATGTAATTATAAATAATTATAATATGATAGTTTGGTGAAATTATAAATTAAAATAGTGATGTTTAATCCCACTAAATTATCAAAAGATAATTTCACCAAATTTTTAAAGGATAATTTACTATAAATTATCAAAATATAATTGTGTGGGATTTACAAATAATTTTTATTAAATTATTAAATGATAGTTATGAATATCATCATTGATATTTATCTATCGTTATCAAGAAATAGCTAAAAAGGGTAAATTATGTATGCATTCAGTGACCTAAAATGATAATTTGAATATTATCCACAAGATTTAAAATATAATTTCATGTGATATTATAAATTATTATTTAAAAATATTCTATGAGAGGGAACTTGTTATTGCACAAAAAAATTATTTCTTTTTGAAATAAAATTATTGGTTCTGGTTCTGGGAAACCAAGATGAACAATAAGATTTAACATTTCGAAATTTATAGTAATATGGTCACAAATATGTGTTCTTGACTATTGAGGTTTCTAATATAGCTATCTAACCAAATTGGGTGGTTTATCCTTTCCTTTAACGTCAATGTCTTTTGAGGTAGGATGTTTCTTACCTTTTTGGGTTCTCATTACACATATTTCCATGATAAGATTATTGTGTTAGAATACTAATATTTTTCTCTAATTGTGATCACATGTGGGTGTGTGGGTAGGATGTGTTATTGTAAGTCTTTCTCCCATGATATTTTTCAGATAGATAGATTCCATGATGAGGTTTTATTCACTTGTTATATATATTATGATTCTATATTTTTCATGATTTTTTTCTTATTATTATCATTATTTGACTTATCAAATTTTCCTTTAAAGGATTGGTATGTTGTATAGATGACAGGAGGTCATCATGTTATGATTACTCCTTGGGGGTGAGAGTATGGAGTGTAGAAATAATGATAGTGGTTCATGATATCCTTGTAACCAGGTCTCTACTCGATGTCCTTTGGATTCTGAGTAGAAGAATGACTGCCAATACCATATGTATTATGAGTGTTACATGGTTCCTTATGGATTATGATTAGGGTACACATACTCAACACCTTGTAGATTTTTTAGTATTACATGATGCCTTGAAGATTATTTGTTGTCTAGTCACTCAATACACTGTGTAATACAAGGAATACCCCATCGACCTGGTGTTTGGTTATGTTCTTATACCTACACACAGTAAATATTTTGATATGGATCCAAAGAAGGTATAGATGAGGCTTTGTGGGGTCTTGATTAGCACATAATCACATGATTTTTTATTGAATTTTTATTCTTATTACTAATTGATCACTATTATTGTATACATTCTTATAATTTTTCAAATTAGGTCAAGGAAACATTAGTGGTGTCCTAATGAGTCTTGTACCCACAACCTACTTGGGTATTTTAATGTACTTGTATATTTCACGAGGGATATGGTGAAGGGAAATGTCCTTATAGTACATAATTGAGCTGTGGAGTGTCAAGATGGTGGTGGGAAAGTATGAAAACTGTTATAACATTCATTTATTTATTTATTTATTTTTATAATTTATTTTTTATCTACAAGATTACCACATTTGGGTGATACTAAATTTATTTGAAATTTAATCCATTTAATAATATATTTTGCATGTTTACTCTGACAATTTATTATGTTTATTATTGTTAATTATTGATACTACGAATTGGTAAATAAGGTCTATTCTCTGCACTATCATACTCAGACCCTCACTACTAATTAGAATCCTCTTGCATACGGGGAGGTGCGCATGAGGTCATGTGGCACTTCGGATCAGACTTGGTCATTCGATTTGAGATGTTATAGTAAAAGAAGAAGTCAAGTTGAAAATATCAAAGAATGAGAAAATATATATTCAGTAAATGATGAGATGTTTTAGCTATAATGATATGGGAAATATTGATACAATGTGTCCAATTATACTTAGTCATGGTGGAGTTAATAATTATCAAAAAATAATGTTGTGTAAAAATCATTTTCAACTACTATTATTAATATTGGTCCCTCAATTGAATTGGTGACAAGAATGTTACTTTCTTATTAAAATTATTCCAATACCTTATTTGACTATGTATCTTTGGATTCATTCATTTTTAAGAAAATTTAAAGAAAAATTTTAATAACACACCATGAAATTATGATAGAATTTTGGTTAGGTGGAAATATAAATGTAACCAAGATCCATATAAATATTCCTATTGTTTTTAGTGGAATTATCATTCCAAAAAATCTAGTTTAATTTTTTGTAGTTTAGTTTATTGTTATTCATCGTATGGATTGAATTTTAGTTTATCATGATGATATAGGTTACAGAGATAAGAATATTATGTTCAATGATTTAATGACTTTGATAAATTAACAAAAAGTTGATAAATTGATTAGATATGGTAGGTAAATTTATCAATCTCATATTGTTAAAAATAAAAAAAATTATGATTAGTGATGTGATAGTATTGAATGAATTTATTGATGTATTTAAGTAATATTTTACTAGTGTTTTTCCTGACTAGGATACAGATTTTACTATTGATTTAGTTCTAAATTATAAGCCTATTTATAAACCTCATTTTTATAATCTGAAGTATAAATTTTAGAATTTAAAATTCAGTTACAATATTTTTTAGATAAAGGTTTCTTGAAATCTATTACTTCACCATGGGGTGATCATATTGTATTTATTAAAGATAAAGATGGTTTAATGAGAGTTTTCATCAATTATAGATCCTTGAATAACATCAAAACTATGAAAAAATATCCTTTGTCTCTTATCAATTATTTGTTTGATCATATACAAGGAGACCAATATTTTTCAAAGGTTGATATAAGGTTTGGGTACCATAAAATAATGGTGAAGGAGGATGAAATTTTATAGACAATGTTTCAGACAAAATTTTGGCATCACAAGTATGATGTTACTCTATTTGGCTTGTCCAATGCACCTACTGTATTTGTGTACATCATAGAAAGATTTTTATATGAGTTATTGGATAATTTTATGGTTTTGTTTACTAATAGAATTTTGGTATATTATAAACTTCAATAGGAACATAAAAAACAAATATGGATGACTTTTCAGATCATAAATGAAAAGAAACTATATGTGGAATTTAGTTTGTTTTAATTTTGGTTGCAAATTTTTTCCATGGACACATTATTTAAAAATATGGAATAATTGTTTTCCATGACAAAATATTGATGTTCAAAAGTGACCAAGATCCAAAACTATCATTGATATTCATTGTTTACTTAGATTAGTGGGTTAATACATTTAGTTTGATGAAAAGTGTTCTCCTTTGTCTAGCCCACGCACTAAGTTAACTAAAAAATGAGATAAATTCATCTAGAATATAATGTGATGATTTTTTTAGGAACTAAAAAAATCAATGAATTCTATTGTTTTAGAATTGCATTCAATAAATAGATAATTATTCGTCTATAGTGATTCTTCATTGAAAGAACTTAGGAGTGTCCTGCTGTAAAATGATTATATTATTGCTAATGCTTTTCATTATTTGAAAAATAACGAGTTAAATTATCCAACATATGATATAGAATTTTATTTTGTATTTGTTGTTTAAAAACTAGTTGGCATTATTTTTATGGAGTAAAGTGTGTAATATATAATGATCGTAAAATTTTGAAGTGTATATTTACTAAAAATGAATAAAAAACGAGAAATGGAATATGGGTGAAACTGATCATGGATTATGATTTCAGGATTTATTATCAACCTTGGAAACCAAACAAAGTTGAAATTTTTTTTTGTCAATAAATAATAATTAAAAATTAACCATGTTATATTTGGAAGCTAAAACATTTTTTAATGATTTTATGAATTTTTTCCAAGAATTTGTGGATGCAGGGACATCCTCTGTCTTGGTTTAGGTTTTAATGTTGTTATCTTTTTTAGAAATAATTAATGAATCTCAAATTGATGATCCTGTTTTGTAAGAAAATCTATAATATGTTATGAATGGTAAGTTTCTTAATTTTATCATTGATGAATTAGGTATTTTATTATTTTTAAAAATATTTTATGCGTCTTTTGATTCCTAGTTAATGAAACATTTGTTAAATTAATCTCACAGTTCTCTATTTTCTATTTATCTACCTGTAACTAAGATTTAAAGAGACCTTGGGGGTATTATCATTTTAATGGAAGTAAAGGTGGTATTTCTAACTTTTCCATGAAATATTTGACTAGTTAATTAGTTAATGAACAATAAAAATTACCAATGGAAATGATTCATCCATTTCCAGTGATGGAGTGGAAATGTAAAAATATATCAATGTATTTCATGGTGGGATTACAAATGACATCTCAAGGTAAAAATTCGATTTGAATAATTGTTCATTGATTAAATAAATCTATGAATTTCCATCCCATTAAAGACACTATGTCTTTGGTCTAAATTTCTTGAGTGTATTTGAATAAGATAGTCTGGTTATTTAAATTTACTCTCTATATAATATCATATCAAGATCCTAGGTTCAAACCTAATTTTTCGAAATGACTTCCAACATCATTGGGTAATGAATTAAATATAAGTAATATTTTTCATCCTGAATATGAAGGATAGGATATGTGAAAAATCCAGTAATTGAAAGGTGTTATTTTTTTATATTCATTGGATTACCAAAGAAGTTGGACTTATTATATTTTATTGGAATATTTTTATCAAAATAATATTATCTATTCATATATATATATGAAAACATTTGAGGAATTATATGTAAAATAGTGTTAGAAACCAAATTTTTTAGGATGAATCTGGAGAAATAAATATTATGAGACCATAGTAAGTAGAGTAAATGTATAAAAAAGAGTATTTGATTCAGAAACATATGAGGACGTCTCAGAGCAGGTATAAAAGTTATGTTGATAATTGAAAGAAAGATATTTATTTCCAGTTATGTGGAAATGTTTTCTTATAGTAACGTCATGGAAAAGTGTTATTCATTTTTATAAAAATTGGAAATTAAGAGAATGGTTTGTTAGAATTTATGAATTCCTAGATAATGTTGGATCATTTTACTACCGAATTTATCTTAGGTATACAACAATTTTCATGGATTGATGTCTAGGAAATATCTCCTAGATTCATCTCATGTTTTGAGACTAGAACATGTTCAGTTTGAATAGTTCTCTTCTTGTAAGTAGAAACATATTTAGATTATTTAAAATAGAGAGTAAGTGTTGTAGAACAAGTTGATTCCCCATCTTAATGTTTTATGGAAAACCCATATGGTTGAATATGAAACATGGGAATCTTAAAAAACATTGTAGGAAAGACATGACCACTAGTCTAATTAGTGAACCAAATTGAGAGGGTGAAATTTATAAAAGGGGGAATAATATAAAAAACCAATAATGATATAATAAATAATTCTCATATTTATTAATATGAATTAAATGGTTATATACCTTATAAAATTATTACGTAATATTTTAAATAAAAAAGGAAATAGTTTGAATTATACTTTTTTATTATAAGGTATTATTTTTTAAAAAAATAATAAAGTATTAAAATTTAATTTAATGAAATGAAAATATTTTTTAAAACATTAATATCAAAATTAACATAGCATGTTTTTTAATAAATATTGATTCTTCATTGAATTGTGAAAAATAATGATTTTTCTAAAATTCAATTTCTTTTTAACGAATTTTGTAATTAAATGGCCCATTATATTTTCAATATTATTTCAAAAAATATAATTATTCTTTACTAATATTTAATTCACTAAAATAATGTTGATTCAATATTATATTTCATCTTAGAATAAGTTTATTTTTTGTTATCAAAACATGATTTATTTGAAAACTATTTAAAAGTGTACAATGCTTCTCATTTTTGATTAATTAAAAAACCCCTAATGGGGAATTATTTAAATTAAATTTATCTAATATATATTAATAAAAATAAATTTAAATTAATTTACTATTTATTTTTATCCATAGAGATAATAACAAACATATTTTTCTTGAAAAATACACTTCTTGAGAACCATCTTTTCTTCGCATATGTGGTTTTTGTTTTAAATAAAACATTTCTACTTATATAAATTGAATTTGGGAAAAAGTATTGAATAAATTGAATTATCATATTTTATATTAACAAATAAGGTAAACATGATTTTTTAAATTAAGGAAGAGTGAAAATAGTAAAAATTAATTACCGCGGTTAAGCTAAAAACAAGATTATTGGGGGATAAACTAAAAAGAAAAGGGTAAAAAACCCAAAAACATTATATAAAATATATTTTATGTACATAATTCATCCATATATTTATAAATATATATAATGTTCAATTTTAGTTCCTTTTTAAATTTGAAAAACATAGCTAAGCCTTTTTCTTTTTCAAAAATCAAAAGCATTCAAGTCACCGCACTTTAAAAAGGCCACCAACTCTCCTATTTACTTCAAGCCTTAAAATCCATTTTAATAGGATAATACCTAGAAAAATATCTTCCTTAATTTACTCCGCAAGATCTATCAGCCTTATTTTTATAATAAATCCATCATATGAATGATTTTGGTGCTTACCTATGTTGGCTACCCACAGAAGAGGTATCGATCTTAATTGAGAATCTTTATTTTATTTATTATTCTGCCTCCTTAAAATATTATTTAATTATGATTATATAACAAAAATTGTGTATCCCATATAAAGATATTTCATTAATGTTAATTGACTAATATAAATACATCTATTCTTATATAAAAGGCGAAATAAAATCATCATTTCATCTGTATAAGTATCTACATCCTCACAAACTGATGTCATTCGTTTTCCATCATCGCCTCCCAAATATTATTTTAACGATGTATTTAAATTATATATATGATATTAGTAACATATTTATACTTACATAGTTATAATATTACATATAACTTCTTACTTAAATTCTATGTGGGATTAGATAACATTTTCTTGGGTGTATGATAGATTAACGCCTCACGAAGTGATGTGATTCATTTTTCACAATCAATTTAAATGGAAGGTAATGAGGATAAATTTGATGAGTTTATGTGATATAAATTAATTAATAATGTTATTAATGATATATTAATCATTATTAAAAGATAATATATAATTTTATTCCTTGTGTTGAATGATTGAATTTCTTTACAAACAATATAAGGAATGATATATTTTGACATGTATGTCAACAACGGATTTCCACACTATTGTAATGGTAATATGAAGTTTTCATTCACTTAAAATGTTTCATTTTTTCATTAGTGAAATATAACCACTTCACATTTTTCTCAGTATTTTTGTTTTGGAAAATATTATTTAAAATAAAAGGGAATTTTTGTATTGAAAATGGTTTTTTAAAAGAAAAGGTATATTGATGTCATAAATTTCTTTTCATATGGGCTCAAACATGTTTTTCCGAATGGTATTATGATAAAAAGTTTCAATAATAAAATTTTTATTCATGATATGGTACGTGGGGATTATATGAAATATGATTGATCTTGATATAACTTAAATAATGGTTTGATATCCATTAAATCTCATGGGTGAGCTAGATATAGATTATATGAAGGATTGAGCCCTATAATAGCTCATGAAAAATGGGTGAGGTCAATATATATTATATGAATGGTGATCCCAACTATATATCTTTAAATAATTTGGTAATGATTATATTGGTTGTTGGACATATAGTTATTTTAATAAAATGTTTTTGGATATGGGGTGATGAATACGATGTTATTACTTTAAAAAAAGGGGTATTAATTTATTGTAATTGGTTTTAAGGAATTTATTGAGAAAAAATTGTGTCTATTTTTATGTAAAAATGTTTTATTTAATATACCAAAATAAAAAATAATATAATATTAATAATTTCATGAGTTTTCATGTTTTTTACCAGGATAATTGTTTTCATTCTTTTCATGCCCCTTACTGAGGTTTTTATGTTAATTACAAATTTTTTAAAATTATTTTCTCATTGATTAAGGTTTGTTAAGGGAAAATAATAACTAAATTTGATAGAAATTAAAATTTTTCATGAAAATAAATCATATTTTAACTTAAATGTTATTATGTTGTGAGAAAAAATAGATACTGATCGGAATTGTGCACTTTGTATTATATTGTTTTTTACATATGAGTTATAAAACAATTATCTAAAGAACTAAACATCTAAATATACTCGATGTGAAATAAATTGAATTATTGACTAAAGTTTTAGATTTTTTAATCTTTAATGTCATGTACATATATTTTTCATATGAAATTCAATGCTCATGTTCACTACAGAAATAATGTTCGTATTTTTTTAATAATGTTAAAAAATTTCACATGTCATCATCTTAATTTTCCCCATCATGAAATATCATATTATATTTTGAATCATACTATAAATTAAATTAATATAAGAAAAATCTGAAATCTCATCCTTAAAATAATACACTGAAATTCAAAATTCATTCTTCTTAAAATTACATTCTTCTTTTACTATGAAACAAATCTCTCATATATGTAATGATGTGGAATTTTTTTAGTTCATTTTTCCACATCTATTTTAAGTTATTATTCTATTTTAATGAAATAATGTCCACAGGTGAAAATAGTTTAAATCACTATCCTTTTGTATTGAAAATAATATTAATATTTTTGAATGAAAATGAGTATTTTCTGTTAAATATAATAAATTTACATTGCATAAATTTCTATATATTTTTAAATACATTTTTTTTATTTTATAAGTTCACAAAAATTCTATATTGAAGTTTTTTTCTATGTTTTTTGTTTTGGAATTAATATTTCTAATTACCATGATTTTAATATAATATTTATTTTCTAATAAATTTTCATTTATTATTTTTTAATCTAGAATTTCATTGCAAAATTATGTATGAATTTCATTTTTATATATTTAATTGATAAATTTTACAAATTACAGTATTTTACCTTGAATGTTAATACATATAATTTTGAAGCTTAATGTGTTTTGGGATTCCAATATGTGTATATATCATGGAATTCATTTATTTGGTAATGAAATTTTAGTGAGTTGATAAAAGAAAAACCATTTATCACTTTTGACATTTTATGTAATAAGAATCAATATTCCTTTTTTAGAGTAGTAGTGAACATGTAAGATGAAAATTTTAGTGGATTCAGGTGATATATAAGAAGACTCCATTCAATAAATTTCATAGTAGGTAATACATTATAAAATTGGCATAGAAAAATTAAGGGAATATTCCAGTGAAAGAAGGTATTTAAGAAGACATTATGCCTTTGTTGAAAGTATTTAATAAGATGAATTTTATCAAATTTAGGGGACCGTATTAGATAGAAAACATATAAGAAGAATTATCTATTTTTTCATACATAATATTCTAAAATTCAATAAAATTAATGACTATGGAAGAGCTTATGAAAACTTGAAAAGTGTTTGTAAGAGGATGAATCAACAGAAGTCTAAAATGAAGCTGAATTATGAAGAATTTTTTTTCATACATAGATATCACATATTATTTGATAATTATTTGTTATATAACATAATGATCTATTCTAGAATCATAAAGGTCTATTTTATTTGGAAACATAGACATGTTTTCAATAGTTTCATAAATTAACTACATCATCTACCACAAAGATCTTAAAAACTATCACCCTTCTAAAACTTATTATACATAATACCTTTTTTTATTACCTAAGGAACGGAAACATTAAAAGGGTAATATAAAATTCATAGTGGGGGTATGAAAGGGATTTATCAACATTACATGACTATAGGGGTATGATAACATAAGAATAACATGTGAAAACCAAACCCTATATATCATAGATCATAAACATGGGTCATGTAAGAAGTCATGGAAGTTTATAAGGAAATAATAATAAAATAATCAAAGAACATAAGCAACGAGATCATAACATTGAAATAATATGTATATTTATATAATATAGATAAGAATAGAAAATATAACGGAAAGGATACCCATAAACACCATCATAACATGTTAGTACTTGGATAAGCACTTGTGTACCATATTTTTTGTTTTTTATACAATCTCATGGATAAGGGTTGAGTAGATTGAATAATAATATTTCATAAATTAATTAGGGGGATATATTGGTCCTTATTATAATATAATGAAAATCATTCATATGTGTGAAATAAGATCATAAATAATTCATCATATCACAACCCATGGTAAGTAAATTTGATTTATAATCATTTAATCATAGCATAACCCATTGAAAATAAATAGGTTTAATAAACATTTCCTCATAGTATGGACCATGGGAAAGAATTAGGTTTCATAATCATATTTTTATCATAATCATAAACCATCCATAAAATGAATTCAGATGGAATAATAGTATTATATCCCTCTTAAAACATAAGAAACACCAAATTTTTTATTCATTGATTAATATAAATTCCATATAAATATCATTAAAACATTATTGAGGAAAACACCATTTCTATTTTTAAATAAATTCCTTAAAATTTATAAATTTCATAAATATTTTCTCTAAAAATTATATTGAAAATTTTCAATGGAATTTTTAAATAATTGACAGTTCATGATGGTTTAAAATTCAATTCATGCCGTACATGTTAAAAGAAAATATTACTTTCACATTTTCAGTAAAAATTCATAACTAAGTCTTTCATAAAATTAAAAAAAATCATTTTAAATTATATTGATGAAGTTAAACTCTGGGTAAAAATTACATTAATCATTAATTTGATAATAGAAAAACTATCCTTTAAAATATTTTTAGACAACATGGATATGGAAGAAAAAAAATTCAACTGAAGAGAGAAATAAATTTAATTATTTATTTAAAAATTATTTGGTCTCTTTTTTTTAATAGTGGGAAAATTAAAAGAATACATGTATTGTAAAAAAATATATAATTAAATAAAAGATTTTCTTGAGTTTCTGATCATAATATTTCATTATATTAATGTTAATCATAAATTGTCCCAAAAAAATGGCATTATAACATTTAACTTTTACCACATTATTTACTATTCAATTATAAGAACAAAGAAATAAAAGACCATATATATATATGAATACCCCATAATTTTCTTGAGAATAATCATAAAATAAATACATGGGATGTATATATACACTACATAAAATAAATAAGTGGTGTATAAGGCATGTGCCTCACAAAAATAAAAGTGATATAGAAATCACTTACCTCAAGTATGGACATTATTATTACACATTGAAACCTAATGTATAATAAATATTGGATTATTATCAACATATTATTGAAATATAATCATATATATCATATCGAATATGATTTACTTTAAACCTTTTATCACCCGTTTTTTAACAATTACTTGTTAAAAATCACGTTTTAAGTAATGATATATTTGTATTTCATGAATTTTTTTGTTTGGTAATTTTGGAAAATTTAAATTGATTATGGTTATATAATATATATATAATATAATAAATTATATAAATATCATATCAATTCATTATATATTTCTTTTTTAAATATATTAATCATTGATATAGAAATGGAATTATACCATTCATTGAGACGGTAGACTATATTTACACATGAAAATTATTTCTATTTTATAAATGGATAGAATAAAATAAAGATAAATAAAATATAATATTTAAAGAATAATTTTTTACATCAGGGATATCATCTATATTCATTAAATATATTCTTATTACCATTCATTTAAAAATAAAATGAAAAATGAATCGCATCCCTTCATAAAGGATGTAGTAAACATGTACGCATGAGTGTTGTGATAATATTCCAAATTATTAGAAGGTAAGAAGTTGGATGAGAAATTATAATTATAGTAGTATAAAATTTTTCTAAATATCATATATAAAATCCATCATTATATTCAGCTTTGAGAGGTGGTGATGGAAAATGAATTTCATCTGCCCGTGAGGCGATAGTCCATTGTACACACAATTGACAAATTAATTTCCCATTCTATGTAAGAGGAGATGTATATTGGTTATCCCAATAAAAATTTATAATATATTTATATTGTATTTTTTTGAAAACATATTTGGAGAATATTTAAAGGATTTACAATTATAAATAAAATGAAAATTCATAGTTAGGGACTATACCTCTTCTTCAGAGAACCTCCTTAGATTTACACATAAAGACTTTATAAGAGGGTATCCTAATAAAAATAATTCCTATGAGATATGTATAATTAAATTAGTGTAATATTTGGGATTATATTTACTGAATCAAAATTCCTTTCAAGGCTGAATATGATATAAGAGGGGTGTCATTTTCTAAGTGGGGGAGAGAAAGTGCTTCAAATTTCTAAAATGAAAAAGTTATACCAACGTTCTAAAAATTTAAAAAGGATCCAAAATGTATCATTATAGAACTATATATAATATTATTTCTAAAAATTTCAACAACAAATTATTTTGACTTTTTTTGTCATTTTAACCCTTATATAATTAATCTAACTACCAGGTAAGACATTCTATCTTTAACCATGAGAATTAATTTTTACTAATTTTATTATTCATTTTGGAAAAAAATTGAGTTCAAATTATTATATAAAATTAATTAATTTTGTTACTCAAATACAATAAAATTTTAAAATTTCAATTTATATAATTGGTGGAATTTAACTTAATGTTAATCCTACAAATGCAAAGAAAAAGAGGGTTTCCAAAAGGTAATTTTTCATAAGAATAAAAAGTTTTAATATAAAAAAATAAATATTAAATTTATTAGAATAAACTAAAATAGATTAAATATAATATAAATTTTCTAATTGTAATTGTAAAAAAATATTCTAAGAAATTTGATCGTTTAAATTCTTTAAAAGAAATAAACTTTTTAACAACTTTTTTCACTATTCATTACAAATTATTTTTTTAGAAAAATTTAAAAAATAATCCTAAGATAATTTAGATAACATTATTCAAAAAAATTACATAATTTTTTTCAATGAAATTTTCAAAATGTAGAAAAAATTAATTTTATTATTTTTTCACAAGAAGTAATAATTTTTTTTTTGGAAAATTTTATTATCTAAACATATTAGTACATTTATAATAATTTAGTAATTATTTGTAAATATATTATCATTATCTAAAACATTTATACAAAATATAAAAAATATGGTTATTACTATTCAAACCACCACATTTAGAGACTTGATTTTAAGATTCATGTTTAAAGTATAATATTAATAGAATATTGTGTTTTATTAAAACATGATATTTCATGTTATATAAAATATCAATGAAAATAAATCTACTATAAAAATAATAATTATTGAAATCATAGTTTGTTACAGTCTACCCCATTTAAAATTAATTTATCTCTCTAAATTCCATCACATTGATTCATACAACTAAGAATTCTTCGACCGCATCATATCCTAAGGTTCATTGGGAATCTGTGTTATCTTATTTCACCATAATTTCCCTCTAAAATAATAAATGACCATAGTTATTATTTTATAGTAAAGATCATGATTCTATGTAAAGCCCTTTGTATTCATTACATGTGAAGGATCGTGTATGTACATCCTTTTAAGAGATAAATGAAACACATTATGGACTTGAGATATATTATGTATAATAACCAAAAAATAATAAACCATCCATAATCAATAAACAATATCAAAGGGAAAATATACCTATGGATCATCTCTAACTTAGTCTCTGATCTCATAACACTATTCCATGGAAAACATTATAGGAAAAATTTCACATTAACATTAAAACTGTAGATCCTGGTGATGATTTTTGGAAAAAATATTTTTCATCTTTGACCTATCTTGATGTACTACTGAATAGATATAAATTTATATACCATTTCCTAAAACATATTAGTTCCCAGTATATTTAATTCTCCATCCTAATCCAATTATGTTATAGTTTTACAATTCTTTCCATAGAGGAATTTATAAGGAGGTATCCGAATTTTTCTATAGAATATATTTTTGAATGAAAAATCTACTAGATAAAGTTTCTAATCCCAGCCACATTTAAAATCGATAGAAAAGGATAAAAATATATCCTTTAGGGTCTTAATGGTTGTCTCAAATAGACCATCTTTCTCGGTATGATACAAAGGGTTGAAATCTATTCCATATCAAGATCTTGCTTAAGTATTTTCTAGAACATTGAGATAAATCTCATATCTTAGTCAAACATAATAGAATGTTCTAATTTGTAAAACCTTAACACTTATTTAATATTTATATTGGAAATATAATCTATAGAGAAATATTATCTAATAATTATGAAGTGTATTAACTTCATAAGTTGATCAACTATAACCACTATACCATTATTGACATTACATGTTTTAGGGATTCCGATGAAAAAGAATCCGGGGATATGTCTTCCATTTTCCATTCTTGTATGGGTATTCGATTTAAAAACCCCTTACACATTTGTCTCTTTACCATAAATTATTTACATATCACTAAATGGAATAAAAAATAATTAAATAAATCTCTTCATACCATCCCATGATAAATAATATTTCATATCACTATAAATCTTCATACTTTTCAGATGAATAAATAATGAAGAAATAAAAGCCTCTTATAAAATCTCATTATTCAAATATGTTATGGATAGAACACATACATGATTCATAAACCTTATAATTTCATCATAATCAATAAAAAAATCATGAATTTTTGTCACCTTATTCTTAAGATTTACAGCTTCCCTATGTTTCTCTTTAATCTCTACTAGGATAATGGTTGAATTCTCATTTGAGAAAGATAATTTATTTTATCTTCCTTCATGATTTATAGGTCCACCCTTGGATAATATAAAATTATTTAATATTTTATCCTCATCATGGATAACCTAGAATGATTCTTTTCACTGAAAGAGTTTGGGACTTTTTCACCTTCCAAGGATGGTAATGTTTTTAGTAGTTATAATCCTTAATGATATCCAACTATCTTTTATAGATCTTGTTCAACTATTATTATCTTAATTTAAACTTTAACATCTTTAGGTCATCATTTATATTAGACATTTAATATTACTATAATTCCCTTATATATTTAATGAAAATTTTACAATTATTAAACCAAAATCTTGAGTTGTGTAAATATTTTCATGAACCGTTAATTTCCATGATCCATAAGCTATAACCATATGATTATACATGATAATCTATGCCAGTCAATTAATTGATGAATCAAAATAGATTAAAAACCATTCTCTACTATAGAGTACTATAATCATAGGCTAAATTAACAACCTTATTTTTAGTTCTATGAAATTTTCCACTCATTAATCTATCTAGTGGAGATTGGATCCAATTTGCGTTTACTTGCAGGTAGATTAGAAATCCATGAGAAATTCTCCACAGAACATTAATAATATCCATCTAAAAAAATTGGATCTCAGTTTCAATGGTTGGTTTAGGAAAATGTTCCATAATTTCTATCTTTGATGGATCCATATACATTCCCTATCTTGAGATTATATAGAAAAAAAATAAAGCCTTTGTAGAAAAAAGTCACACATTTTATCTTTTTCATACAAATTCTACATCATTAGGTTCTTCAACACAATTATGAAGTGATCTCTATGCTCTTCCTTTAACTTTGTATATTTAATAATATCATTTATTAATTCTACCAAAAAACATCAAGGTAACGTCAAATAATGTTATTCATTACACATATGAAGATTGTGATGGAATTAGTAAGTCCAAATAAAATCACTATATATTCATATTCTCATACCTCACATGAAATTTTGTCTTAAGTAAATATTTTTCCTTAACCCACAATTTTTGAAATCCAAATTTTAGTTTAATCTTGGAAAAGTATTGAACTCTACACAGTTGATCAAATAAGTCATCAATATGTGGTAGAAGTAACTTGTTCTTTATTATGATATTTTTTATTTCTCAGCAATCAATGTAGAGTTCCATCAATCCATATATATTCTTAATAAAAATAATTAGTGCACCACATGGTGATGCATTTGGTTGAATTAATCCATTTTCTAGATTCTCCTATATTTTATTCATCAATTCCTATAACTCAATCAGTGCCATTATATAGGGATTATTTGAAATACGCATTTCTATAGGTATGAGTTCTATTAAAATATCAACTTCATGATTTAATATAATATAAGAAATGTATTTTAGAAATATATGAACAAACTCCCATACAATTTTTATATCATAAATTTCTAGTTTATCAATAATAATATTAGATAAACACTACTTTTTAAAAGTAATCAAGACCCATACAATGGGTTGTATTTCCTCCAAAATTTAATATATATCATCAAAATGATAGATAGTCATAGGTCAGTTTGTAATTTCAAATTTTTATTCCCTTCCTTTTAAATTGTTGTGAGATTTATGTGGATAAATCCAATATATGACAAGATAACATTAAATTCAACTAGAGGGAGAATGAAAATATTTATAGAAATAAAACTCTAGTTATCTTCTACTAGAGAAGAATCATAGACATGAGATGAGATCATCACACCATTAGGGTTTTCACTCATTATTCACCATATAATATTTAGATAATCATTTTGATACCCATAGAACTTTCATTTAATATAATAGAGTGGGTATATACATAATCAAATAAGAAATTATCAGTTATAGATTGTATGATAAGTGTACCTTTCACCACATATTTATCATACTATACTGTAAAAATAGTGAGTGCAAGAGAGTTCCCTTTGTCTGTTGTCAAAAGAGGTTGATGGTAGTAAGTATCATCCTTAACCTTTATATTTGATAACTTATTATCATAATTACCATATTCGATGCATTTGAAACACTAGAGTGTGGGTGGTGAGTTAAATTAGTATGCCAATCCAATCATATCATTAGTTAAATTCCGCCAATAACATTTTAATTTAACCACTTGATGACATTAATTTCCACAAATAAAATTTTTGGTTTCTTTAAGATAATTTCATCCATACTTCCAAAAACACCATTAGTATGAAGGAAAAATCATATTCCTTTCCCCATGGTTTTTATAGTTTTATTTGAATTCCATATTTATTTTATTGTCAAAACCATGAGATTGATGGGTAACCCGAATCTCCATTTCCACCTTGGTTTCATATAGATAGATTTTATCTTAGAAAATTAATTCGCTTATGACTAAGAACCTTTAAGGACCTTGTTTTATGAAACTAATAAATCGATCATCCTCAATTTTAGGTTATATGACAGTATAAGATGTTTACCTTGGATGTCTTGTAAAATTTTCCTCATAGGTACCAATAGATTCTTCATCCTTTTACATAAGCACAATATATTCCTTCTAAATTTTCAAATGAAGTATTCAAGGAATTTAATAATTTTAAAATAAAATCCTAAATATATCCCACTCCATTGAGTCTATTCATTCCCATTTCCTCATATTATTGAGAAGATTACACCATTGATCTACTTATCCTTCCAAATGATAGATAAACCAAATGAATTTTTCATGCTATAGACACTAGAGAAGGTATAATAAGTTTTTAGTTGTATTGATCGATTTATCATCATTAATAAGATCAACAGAAACACTAAATGAGAGTGGATATTACCACAAGAAAAACTCAACATAGCATTGTTTCCTATATTTATTGTTTGGAATTTCAACATGATTTTTTGCATGAGAATTTTATGTGAGCATAGAAAGATATTTTTCTTTATATATCAAATAAAATTTGGTTGATCTAGAAAAAAAATATTTTCATTTTTTATTACAAATAGCATTAACATGGTTCCTTAATGTTCTATACATTGAATAAAACAAAAAAATATTGTGTAAGAAACTATACTCATAGTGGTGAATAATATATCCATGAAGAATCACTTATGATATATCAAACTCAGGACAACATAGATTCAATTTATAAAACCTTAGGCTTAACCAAAGTCATAAATAGTAATTATTCAAATCATTCAGGAGGGTTCGTAATAAGTTTGTGAATTTCCAAAATATATCACATAAGTGTGTCAAACCTAGTGCAATGTAGGGACCATTATTTTGAACTCAAATATGATTGATTCAAATCCAAATAACCTATTTTTAGAGTTATTACCCCTAGGAACAACTATTCCAGGGCCTCATCCACTTGTAGTATCCAAACAAGGTTATAATATCATGGAAAACACACACTATATCCTTCAACAAAATTCAAATACCTTTTCTAATACTTGGAAATATCTGTATACTTATCCCTATGGATCTCACTAAAATTCAGTCCTAGTTTCCGAAGGTTAACTAAACCATTCTCCGATTCTCAATATAAATAGATAAACATTTCATACCTATATATCACATATTATTATATGAATATTCAATACCTAACCTAATGATACATGTTAGAATCATATAGGTCTTGAATCCTTGGAAAAATGGTCATGATAATAACATGTTTATAGGTTAAATACATCATCTGTGTGATGTACCAACTCAAGAGTTACAAAATTATTCTCATTGCTGGTGGAACACCTAACCTCAAGTGAAACTCCCCACACATCAGTGGTTTCCAGATAGCAGCAAGGGTCCAAGTTAGTAAAATGGAGAGACTATACCGTCATGATTAGAGCATAAAAATGGTGTTATAAATGAATAATCTGTGGAAGAATAATAACTTGTAGACTAAGAGTAGAAGGTAAATATCCAGATGATATAATAAACAATCCAAAAAATTAACATTCGTTATCAAATATGGAATGATTTAATGTCATCTATCAATCAAAATGGAACATATAGGAATTGAAATATGTAGTATGCATGAAATATAATACATGTATCAAAACAATAAATAAATAAAATACACTATTTAATTGTATCATGAGCCATTGCTCTGTTATGTACTTCCCTACTCCTATTCTGTAATCACCCAAACCTAAACAATATAGAATTTCTTCTTGTCCCTAGATGAATCCACATATTCTACCCTTGTACCATAGGAAAAATGGATAGGGTGTTAGATAATATTAGTAGGAAACCACCAATTATGTCTATAAATATTTAGCCAGTTCATATAATTTGACTCATGTGAAGATATAATAAAAAGAAATATTGATAATTGTAAAGGGTCACATATGGTTCCTGAAGGACACTAAGATAACAATATCCCTTTCACTCATGTTGTATAAAATCTGAACAAGTAACCATATGTAATCATATATATAGTCTATTTTTTTAGTGACATATAAAGCCATATATATGCATACTTATACTAGTTTGTACATTATGTGTTGTTCAACAATCCATTGGTAGTAGCATGAGACATTTAAGATTCAAGGGAAACCATACCCTGTCTCATAACTATATGTACATCATGAAGTTACATCGTAATAGTAAGGACATAATGTCCATGTATAATAATCAATAAGGGTATCCATGCCCATTTATCATAATCTGTATGGGTCTCCATTCCAATTTATCATAATTCATAAGGGTCACCATACCCATTTATCAGAATCTATAAGGGTATCCATGCCCAAGTTCCACAAGGTTAAGGGATACAATACCAAAATATCATAAAATGTAAGGAATACTCTGGCTGTATATTAAAATTTTAAAGGATTCCATGTTCATATCTCATAAAATTTTAAGGGGAACGATGCCCATATATTACAAGTGTATGGGATTCCATTCTCTTATATCAAAATTGTAGTAAGTAGTCATTAATTTAGAAATATATAATTAGATAGATTATAGTTCATTAGCATTATATTTAATAAGGGAATGACCTCTTTTCTATTTAAACAAATGATGTGGTCCCACAAATCACTCACCATTTATTTTTATATAGTTTTATAGGTGTGTTTTCCATGCTAAATAACTAAAATTATACATGACCATTTATGATATCGCCTTTTAAAAATAAAATTAAACACAATGATGGTTTTTTTGGTTATATATCCATTAATGTCCAATATTCTTATAAATATAACAACTAAATTTGTGTCATGTGTCGAGGTTGAAAAACTCAAATGTCTTTTGTGATTTAATAGTCATTATCTTCTAAAAAGGCAACCAATTGGATGAAGATTAATTTTTAGGGTAATTATTAGTGGAATCAGCATGCGTAACAAATAAAAACATTGTATAAAGCATGATTATTTTAAGGGAAAATTTCTATAACACCTAACTTATTCCTATGGATGAGAACTCATCCAACATCAACCTCTTATTTTGTAACGATTGGAAGACTATGGAATAGTAGACGAATGGCCTAAAAATAGGGCATAAGAGACTTCACCAAAATTATGTTATTGATAGGAATAATATTAAAAAACGACACTAAGGAGTGGAGAACATATTAGTAGAAATCCAATGATACAATTAGAAGTCTAATTAGTGTCTCGATAAAGATTTATCAATAAACCAATATGGATCTTAGAGGAGAGATAAAATGGGAGAAATAATGGTTGGTTGATGGAGGAAAATAAAAAAGGAAGAGTTGTGTTAAACTCAAAATCCCCTAAATTAAAAATTGTAATTATAACAAAATTATAGGGGTTAAAATATTTTTTTGTAGGGTAGAATAAACTATTTTCCAACCCTACATCATTCACTACCTCTACACCTCCCTCACTAGGTCATGAAGCATGGTTAGACAAACCATGTACTGAAAATGAATTTTCCCTATATTAAAAACTATATCATGTTCAGATAGGTGTGTGTCATGGGTTACATAGTTAGGGAAAATATTGTGTACCACTTCCTATCAGTGAAACAACCCACATGGTTAGGAGAAACTATGAAGATTGGTTGGCACAATTTATTCTGGCCATGCATCCCAGTTATTACTACCACCAACCAGTTCCCCAGGCTCCAAATAGGGCTAAAACCCATGGAAACCTTTGTGAAATAATTTTGGATTCATATTTGGTATATTAAAATTAAATAAACCAATAGTTTAGGGATATATACCTCAATGAAAAACTAGTTTCCTATAGTCTTCTTCCTTACAGGAACTCATCCCTGAGTTAACCTTACATGGGTGGTAAACAATGTCTGTGAATAACTTTGGCCACCAATCCCATACATTGGCCTCTTACTCCCATGTCTCATTATGAATATGGATTGGATTCAAAAATACCCAAAAAAGTGGCATACTGACCTCATAGAGACATTTTTCATAATCAATGTTACATATAAGACACTCCTCAAAAGAATGATTAACATATAATTGAAAATCCTCGTGATCAAAAGTATGAGACAAATATTCATGTTAACAGTGAAGCTATGAAATTTGGAATACATAATTATAGTAATGGTGCCTCCAAGGTAATAAAATATAGTAAGCTACTAACCTGACTCTATCTAAGATCTCAAAATTCCCAAATAAATATGGAGGAAACTTCCATTTCCCCTGTATCTATCTATGACCAAGTCTGGGTGATACCTGTTAGAAAACAGAATCCATGACCTTGAACTAGAAAAGTTATAAATAGAGATCAACACATGATTTCTCTCTATATTGAGTTGTAGCCGTATGATTTTTTATCAACTGTACTTACTCTAATGTATCCTGCACAGGATTAGGATCTAGTAGCACTATGTATCTGACCTCTAGACATCACAAAGGTTAATGACATAGACTACTATATAAGTCCTCATAAAGATCCATCTGAATTTTTTCCTAAACAAAATATTATTATAGGAAAACTCAATGAGGGGTATATTCTTCTCACAATAACCACCAAAATCATGGATGCATTCCCAGATCATTTCTTCCAATACTTGAATTTTCTCTGATAGACCATCAGTCTTGGGATGAAATATTGTTCTTGAAAGTAGCTGCATACATAATGATCACTATAACCTCTATAATAACCATTTCATGAAATGATTTTAAATATCTAAAATGAAAGTATGAGGGAACCGATGTAATTATATAATCACATAGACATATAATATTTCCGTCTCCTCAATTGAGAAAGTCTCCCGAGTAGGACGGAAGTGAGATACATTCATCAGTAGATCTATTACTACCCAAACGGTGTCTCTACCTTGAAGAGGACATGGTAAAACAACATTAAAATAAATTTTAATGTCATTCCATTTCCATTATGAGACTATTAACTATATAACAATATTATGGAACACTAGTATTCTTACATCACCTTCTAGTAGATAGAAAACCTTGTCATAAATCCCCATATATAACGTTTCATCCCAGGACACCAATAATGGAAGAATATATAAAAGATATATATGAGAGATTACAAGGTGGACTACCCATTGTGAATTAGGTGATTCTTACATCAGATCTTTTATCAGGTCTACAGGAACCTAGAAAAACCCATGTATATATAGAATATCATCTCCATCAATAGACCGATCAGAAGGTGGGTCCCCACCAGAAATACAATCCTATACGACTAAACCATTAGGATCATAGAACTTAATTCTATTAAACCTAAAAATTTGAATAGGTAAATACAATAGAAGTATGAAAAGGACTCTCAAAACTATATTGAAACACTAAATGCATATCAGAAAGAAGGGCCACCAATTTCTATTCATCACTAGATTCTTAAACAGCTTGTTCCTGAATTTCCTAACTCATAACATTAGCTACCACATTTTTCGTTCCAAGAATATAGGTAATCATAATTTCAAAGGAATGAATGTATTATATTCATCTTATCTAGATTAAATTCATTTACCTTTACCTAAATATTTATTTTAGATTGTTGTGGTCTATATAAACTTCAAAGCGGTGACCAATCAGATAATTTCTCCAAAATAATGTCATGAACAATATTTCAATATCTATTTCATGCGTTGTGTAATTATGCGCATGAGGTCTCAACTGGAGTGAAAAATGTGTTACAACTCAATCATAATACATAAATACTCCACCAATCTTAATACTTGATGCATCTTAGAACAACATATAGCCTCATCTACGCTTTGGAAGAATCAATATCAGTTCAAGAGTAAGACTTCCATTTAGCTCTTGACAAGATTTATCACACACTTCCGAACAAAGGAGATTAAAATTATTATTAGTAAGACTAGTAAGTGGTTTAATAAGGAAAGAGAATTCCATTATGAAATGTTAGTAATATCCATCGAGCCCCTATAATCTTCATATGTTATAAATGATCTTCGGATGCCCCCAGGTAACTACATCACCCACCTTTTGTGGGTCAAATGATCATAGTTCCTTTGAGATAATATGGTATGGGAGAAAAACCTTTTATATCAAAAAATGACATTTAATGTTATTAGAATATATATGGTTCTATCATATTGTATTCAATATGATCTTATAATTTTTGGAATCATCGAATCGAGTTTGATAATGAACCAAGAAGTCATATAAAAAGATAATCATGAATGAATCACAAATTGACTAGAATAAATTGATTCACCAAAGACATGAAAATGGTAGGTTAGTTCATGATATTTAATTGAATAATAAAATATTCACAAAAACCATAATGACTACATAATGTTAAACATTTTATGTCTGGAGGTATAACACACACTTCATGATATCTTGGTCTCATGTTAATCTTTGATAAATCCATTTCTCCTTTGATTTGGACAAATATGTCATATATATTAAGTAATGGGTATTAGTTCTTTATAATAATGTTATTCAACTTCCTTTATACCATACAATGTCTGAGGGTTCAATAATCCTTATTAGCAAAATTGACTGAAGAACCCCTAGAGATGTACTAGGACATATAAAACCCTTGGATTCCAAAACCTATTGGTGTCTATTGAGCTCTTTTAACTCTTTAGTAGCCATAATAATTGGTTGAATGGAAACTAGAATAGCTACATGCCCTTTATTTATAGTTAATTATATATATCTATTACAAGGTAGTCTAGATAAGTCAGCAGGGAAGAAATATCTAAATAGATTGGATATAGAAGATAAATTAGAATAATTTAACCCCATATCATCCATATAAAAAATAGAAATATATGTACACTCTCCACTTAGACCAAGAGAATATATTTTATATACAACTGTCTAAACATCCCATTCACCATTGTGAAGGTAACTACCACACTCTGAGGATGTAAACAGTACCTTGATATGATGGAATTCAACATATGTATGATAGTGGAAAAACATTCCTTCTATAGAATGAAAAAAATACCATTACCTTAAAGATGAAGAGGTCCCACAAGAAGTGATGGATGCCTACATCAATAGTGAATTCATTTCACTAGCATACACTTTTTGATCAAATTCCCAAAAAACTATTAAGTGTAATCATTCTAGAGAAGTACTAAATATGAGGCCCAAGTCTTTTCACAATAGACATGAATATAAAGGAATGTGAAACTTTCGTAACGAATAAGGCATTTACAATAATAGTAGCCACTAGAATAGTACCTTAAATAGTATATGGACATGAACCCTACTCACCAAGTATTATATGAATAGAATAAATATCTCCTAATTCATAGATATGTATTGAAATATTTCTACCCTGAGAAGGCTTTCTATACTAGTGTTGTGTATCTGAAGCCGAGATACCTTGGCCAAAACCTCCTCACCTACCTATAGGGCCGATTGTACTCCAAATATCGTCATAAAGAGGTGAGCATGATCCCAATATTAAAGGAGGATATAATATATACCCTGTCTGATAAGGGATATATGGTAAGGTCCCAAAAAACATTAAAGATGACCCAATCTTCTATAGCCTCAATACATAACATGGTCTCTGGAACACTGGGGATTCTGATGTTCCAACATCTAATTTTTTTGAAAAACCATGTAACTATCTGTCAGTGTCATCTCGATGGTGCAAATCTCATGTCAAGTCTCAAAGTGTCACTTTTGACCACTAGTCAAACCACTTCTAAATCTTATTTCTAAACCATCCTATCCCAGATAGTAATATTCTCTCAGAATTCACTTAGTATTGAGAGCTTGGATTAATATATTAGACATTGTAGTAAACCAGAAAATATTCTCCTGAGATCTAATAAGATGCCTATGAATATCCCCAGATTTTCTTTCTTTCACTAGATGATGAACAATATATATAAGCTCAAAGTGTTGAAGATCTATAAAACAAGATGTATAGAGTATAACAGACATATAACACTATTTCGGGTTTATGAAATCCCTAGTATGATAAACTCTATGGGTATCATGTTTGAAATTATTATAGATGATATATTTTAAATCCCTCCAAATAACTTCTCAATTTTGACCGTCCTAGTTAATAATATCCCACCAATGTTTGGAAGATCCCCGAAACATATGCGTAGCAAGATTTAATCTCCAATCATGGGGTGTATATAGGTTCTTGAAGATATAAAATACCATATCAAGGAATAAATTTATAGCTTAGGACCACCATGCCATAAAAGAGTAGGTGGATGTTACTTCTGAAATTCCCACATCAGCACTCCCATTGAAGGGGAAGGCTATGGAGATCTTTGTATAGTGTACATAAGATGCATAAACTCACCTCAAAACATGAAATATTTCCCAAAATTAAGGATAATTGGTAGTGCCCAATTTAGAAATACTAGAGGTTTCACCAGTGGCTTAGGGCCTATCAACACTGGAGAATGGTCTTCACCTCACTCCTAGAGCATAATTAGAGAATAACATGGTATCATAACTCCATAAATTCCAAGAAACTACCTCAGAAAAGGTCTCGATAAATGTAAATATTATAGATACAATAATATTATTATTACAAGACTTCATATTTAATATTCACACCACCTATTATTTTTCATAAACCTAGATCTGGGTGATAAGAATGATCATATAGAACACCTGATACACTACATACATCACACAACTAAGTCTAGGTATGGGTCAAGCTCTATGTTTCACTATAAGGTTCCCGATATATGACCTATCAGTTGTATATTTGAGAGGAAGAAACCCTTTAATTTTCAATTGGAATAACCATTTAACAAGGACCATATTTTTAATAATATATTTATTAAGTCAGGTATTTAAATAATAATCTAGTCATCTAAAGTACCATTATCAATTTATATAAGTTCATACATTATAAATTTAATTTAGTAGTTCATTTAACTACATAAAAACCGTTAAATTTGAAATAAAAAATTATTATGTAATATTATATGATTGACTATATAGATCATCATTCCAAATCTATTGAGGTATACAAACTCTTTAGATTATAGATGAAATAGATGTATCTCAATTCAATTAAATTTTTTTCAATTTAAACTCAAATACATGAAAAAGTCTTTTTATAAGTTTTTAGTCAAGTTTCAATAATAAAACTATACGGTAAAAACCAATTTAAGATGATTAAGACACTTTAATAACCCGTTACCTACTCTCATTATGTTAATAAATAGTTTAATAATAAGTATCTCATTCAAGGAACAAAAAATCATATCATGTTGTTAAGAAATAAAACCTACATGGAATGGAAAATTTCATGAACTATTAGTCCTATAAGGTTTCTAAATTAATGTTTGGTCAATGTTTCATTATTGTATCAGTACAATGATAAAATATAATCCAAAATAAAAAATATAAATATCACATTTCATTTGTTTCACCCAATGGAGGAATCAAAACATATTTAATAAGAATAAACTAGAACATGGTATCCCATCCTTGGAAGAATGGATTTTTAAACATATGTGGGTTAGCTACTCCCAGGAACAAACACTTTACCACATTTTTAATTGTCCTGGTCTCATTTCTACCATCCCAAATTTTAATAAAATGATAAGAAAACTATGATACCCGATTATAACATCCCAACATGAGATTAACTAAACAGTGCCCCATGATGGTGGATCACATGGCCTCAAGTGCACCGACTATATTCCAGAGGCTACCAATTAGTAGAGAAGGTCCATAGTTTTACACTATAGAAACTATACCCCCATTTTCCAAGAAGAAAAATGATTTAATAAATGAATAAATATAATAATCATAACCAATGGTATGTAAATAGTATAAGGAAAAAATCTTAATGATATAATAAATAATCCATCCAAAGTAACATCTAGTATGACATATAAAATGATTTAATTTCATGTATCTATAAAAAGAAAATAAGCAGAAATGGAAACATGCATGAAATACCATACATTTATAAAGAGAACAAAAATACCAAAAAGGCTATATCCATTAGCATCATGATCCATATATCGTTCCCATTATTTCTCACCCTAATGAAATAATCACTCAAACATAAACAACATGGCACTTTCCTCTATCCCTACCAGTATCCACATAATCTTCCCTGGTACCATCTACTACCTAGTTATGATATCAAATAAACTCAGTATTACACCAAAAATATTGTCCATAATTATCCATTTAATTCATATAATTTGAGAAATGTGTATATATAGTAATAAAAAATATTGAAAACAATAAAGTGTTGGATCTAGTTCTCAAAAGACACTAGGCTCACACTACCTATGTCGATACATCCCAGATAACATATAAACAAGTTACCATATATATAAATATATCGTATGTATACATAATGACATATAAATCTATATATATGGATACTTATATTAGTCTAGAACTGAGGCATAACTCAGGTTACCATGGGAAGTGGCATGAGTAATTCATGTTTTAAGGCATTCCATTCCATGGCTTGTAATTATAGGGTCATCATGACCATTTAACATAATAGTATGGATGTCATGATCATGTATCATAATCCATAAGGGTCTCTATTCCCATTCATTATAATATGTAAGGTTCATTATTTCCATTCATTAAATTTCATATGAGTCACCATTTCTGTTTATTATAAACTATGAGGGTCACCATGCTGAAGTGTCGCAAGTGTAAGGGATTGGATGCTGGTATATTATATAAGTGTAAGAGGTGACAATATCATATATCACAACTTTAATGGACACCATTCCCATATCTCATAAATGGGTAAGGGATCCCATGAATATATATCTCACATGTATGGGATTTCATACCCATATATCTCATGTGTAGTAAGAATTCATGAATTTCTGAAGATCCTATTAGATAATTCATAGTTCATTAACCTTCTTCTTTAATAATGGTGTGACCATTGTTCTATTTAAACACATGATGTGGCCATACCAATCTCTCTCTATTAATGTTAGTATAGTAAGATAAGTGTTTTATCCATGCAACAACACTATAATCATCCATTGTAATCTATGATATCAAATTTTAGAAATAAAATTAAACACAATGATGGTTGTTTTCCTTTTATAACTATGATATTAAAATATAGAAATGAACTTAATACTTGTAGGGTTGGATCATATTGAGGGTAAAGACCTCCAATTCCTTTTGGGATCTAATGGAGTCATTAATTTCCAGAAAAAGAAAACTAATTGGATGGAGATTTATTTTTGTGGTAAATTCATAGTGAAACCAATATTGAACACAATGAAACAAAGTATAAAGCATCACAAAATAGAATGATAATTACTATACCACCTACCTTATTATTTTGGTGGAACATGTCTCTAGTATTATCCATCTGTTTGGTCTAGGTTGGAAGAAAACAAAAAATAGATGAATTCCCTAGAAATAGGTTATAAGAGATAAAAACAAAAATAGTGTCACTAATAAGAATAAAATGAATAAAGAATCCTTAGGATTGGAGTAGTTAAATGTAGGAATCTAATGAGAAGATATAAATCTGAATAACAGTTCAGATGGAATAATTATAAAAAAAACATAGGTGGAGAATGGAGAGGAGTTCAAATTTTTGAAAGAAGGGCTATTAATTTGAGGAAAATAAGAAACTAAGAGGTTTGTTGAACATCGAAGTGTTTAATAAAAAAATGTTAATTCTACCCAACTTACAAGTGTCCAAAATTTTTACCACATGATTGGACAAACTGTGCACCAATAATTTGATATGCACTTCCTCAACATACCCTAACATGGTCATGGTACACGGTTAGAAAAACCATTTGAGGAATTTTTGTTTTCCCTTAATTAAGAAATAAAAAAATATATCATGGGCATGCAACCTGAGTCTTAGGGTTCTGGAAAATTATAAAACCCACATCTGCTCATTTAAACACCCTGCATGGTTATAATAAATCATGTTAACAATGATTCACAATTTCTACTAACTATTCAACCCATTTTTTCTTCCACTTTCTATGGATTATAGCCAAAAACAATCCTCGGACACCCATAGAACATTAGTGACCTCTTTAGGAAGTCATATTGTCTTTAAAGAAAGGAATTAAATTGGCATTTAATTGATGTGTATCTCAAAAAAATGGGTACATACAATCTAACACTATTTTTTAAAACTATCACCATTTTGAGACATATTATACACAATACATTTCTTTATAACCTGGTTAATGAAAACATAATAAAGTGTGAGCTCAGATGATCTATAAGGGTAATCAAGGAAGATATCCATATAACATTATTATAAAGGAATAAGAACATGATATTAACATTTGAAAATATACAATACCATAAACATAATTGATTATAAAATTTAGTAATGGAAAAAATATTTTCAGTTCATATATCATTGATTATAAAGGGATCAATGAATTTAATATATAACAGAATAATATTAGTGTAAGATATAGATTTCTTTTATACGTAAAATCAAATAAAAAACATTTAAAGATGACCCACCAATACCATTATAATATTCTAGGATTGGGATAACCACCCATGTTCCTACTTCATGATTTGTATAACCTCCAATGTACCCTCTTGTTTTATGCTTGGGATAAACTCTTATATTGCCTCTTGTTTTTGGCTTGGGGGACACTCATTTGTACCCTTTTAGCTCAGGCAACATTAGTATTTCTGTAATAAATTTTAAAAAGATATAAATACCACCTCCCACAAAAATTAAAGCTTATTTATGTGGCCCAAAATATCATAAATTGTTTCATATATCATATACCTTCCAAATGAAATGGGTTTTATATCCATTTTATCATAGAATATCCCATGAAAAATGGGTTTCATAAACATTACATCATTTTATAACTCATGGGAAAGAAATAGGTTTCATAAATATCTCGTCATCATAATCATAGACCATCTAGTTTAAGAATATGGATGGTACAATTTGATTATATACCTAGTAAAACATAATCAACACCAATGTTTATGGTCCTTCATGAATTGAAATTCTATAAAAATGTCATTAACTGATTATTAGGTGAAATATCCTTTCCATTTTGAAATAAAATATTTAAAATCTATAAATTACTAAAATATTAAGGAATTTTTTTATTTTAAAAGAACCTCGATAATTGTTAAATGAAATATTAAATAATTGTGTGCTCATGTTCGTGGAAAATTAATTTATTCCATATAAGTTAAAATAAAGATTAATTTTAATTTTTCGTTAAAATATAAAAACAAAATCTTTCAGAAACCAACTATGTGGATCCTTTAATTTTCATAAAAGTAAATAACGGGTAATAATTAATTAAAATAATCATCGAAGAATATTAAAAAGATTCTTTAATAATTTTTTAAAAAATAAGGACATGGAAAAAAGGATTTTCGATCGAAGAGAGAAATAAAATATTTTTATTAAAACCCCTATTTTGGAATCTTTAGTTATATAATAGTGGATAATAAATGGAAAAAAATTATTCCAAATAAATAAGGAGAAAAATTCATTTTTTATTAGAGTTATATAATTTAATTTCATCATCCAAAACAAAATCTTAAACAATCCTCATAAACAATGAGATTGTAACAAAAACAGTTACCACTTTGGTATATTTGGAATTGTAAGCCCCATGAAATATAGAGACTTATATAAAATTTATAACCCATAATTTTCATGAGAATAATAATAAAATACTTTAATTGGTAGCATATATACACCACAAAAAAGAAACAAGTGGTGTATAAGGCATAGGTCCGACAAAAATAAAAGTGAGATGAAAATTAATTTAATGAAGTCTTGACATTATTTGTACTTGTTAAAAACTCATGTATAATAAATATAGGTATATTATAAATTTATCCCAGAGCTATAGTAATATATATAATATCTAATAAGATATAATTAATACATTGGGTCGCTTTTTTTCAATGATTCCTTGTTTAAAACCATGTTTTGGGTAATAACGACTTCAACTTTCATGTATGTTTTTTGTATTTTTTTCATTTTAATTTGATAATGATTCCATAATATACATACATATAAAAGTTATATAAATATAATATTTATTCATTATATATTTATTTTTATAAATTTATTAATGTTATAAATTCAAAATGTGTTACATCATTACTAGAGACAGTAGGTCATACGCATCCATGAATGATGTTTCCATTTTATCAATTGATGGAACGAAAGACATATAAATAATATATCGCATTTATAGAACCAGTTATATTTTATAAAAATAATTTATATTAATTAAATATATCTTTATTTCAATATACATGAAAATAAAACTAACAACAAATTATATCGTTTTGTGGAGGTGTCAGTCCTCACGTACGCAAGAGTGACACAATCATTTTAAAACAAACAAAATATTAGAATTTCAATGTGAAATTCTTATTTTAGGAGTATTAATATGTCCTAAATAAAATATATAACAATTTAATCCATCATTATCTCTATTTTTGGGAGCTAGTGATGGAAAAAGAATTAATTCGTGTTGCGATGTGGTAGTCCTCCATAAAAACGGTCGACAATTTCATTTCCCATTTGATGCAATATGAGATGAATATAAGTTACTAAAATAGTATAAATTTTTTTATGGGATGTAATAATGTTATTATATCATAATATTTTAATTATCTTTTTTGGATATATAATGATAAATAAAATGTAAATGTTGGGTTATTTTCTACACCTCTTCTTCTGAGAACCTATTTAGGTTTACAAAAAAATCTTCTTTAAGAGGGATTTAGAATAAAAATAATTATTATAGGAAATGAGTATTGAATTAAGGAAGGTATTTTTAAAATAATTGGTATAAAATATTAATTTTTAGTGTGAGTAAAAGATGATAAGGGGTTCCCTTTTAAAATTTGGGGAGAGGATGCACTTCTAGTGATTGAAAATAAAAAGTTATACCCATGTTTTACAAATACAAAAAGGCTCAAAAATAGATAATTATCAAATAATAGAGTATATTAGGTCAAAATATGGTCATAAAATATTGTTTGTATAGGTTTTTAGTTCATTTAAATACTATTATTTAATAGTTTATCCCTTGGTTAACATGTTTTAACATTAACCGCAATAATTAAACCTGTATATGTGATGAGTAAGCTGTTTTCTAAAGAGAAAATTTTCATAAATATAAATAGAATTAATATAAACATTAATTATTAATTTGAATATAAAATCCTAAATTTTATTATTTATATTATAATTTAACTAATTGAAATTTTAAAACTATATTAAATCATTATTTAACATGTAAATTTTTTTAATGAAAATGCAGTTTTTAATAAAAATCAGTATTTTTAACTATTCATTAAAAAAATTAATGTTTTTTAAAAATCACAAAAAATCATCGTAATATAATTTTGAAATTTTGATAAAAAATTTGAAGTTTAATTTTTCAAATAAATTTTATAAATGTGGAAAAAAAATTATTTTATTAGTTTTTTATAAAAAGCAATAATATTCATTTTATTAGAAAACTGTATTTTCAAAACAAATAAAGACATTATTAAAATTAAGTACTTATTTATAAATATATTTTATTTACAAAAATATTTTATACTTAATTTCAAAAATAAAGGTATTATTAATTATATCATTAATTTTAATGTCTAGGTTTTATTTTTCTTGTTTAAATACTAATATTAACAGTATATCATGGTTTAGTAAAACTCAGTGGTGCATGTAATGAAAGATATCAACGATACTAAATCAATTTAAAAAAATATTAAATAAAATATTATGGTGTTACACAGATGAAACCATAATCTAAAAAGGGGAGGATGACTAGTCTATGGAATGTTGAATGAGAATATTCCAAATTGAAAGATGTTTGAACATGGTTGTTCGAGATATGTTCATGTCCAAATATATTAGAGCTAACTAATGGATGTTTGACCAAGGTAAACCAAAGAAGACTATTCCAAGGAGGTGGATTATGAGAAAATGAACTCATTAGATTGGGATTTATTAATAAACCAAACAACAGTTTAAGATCATCTAAGCCTAGTTGAAATAAAAAAATAGACTTAGTTGGCGGTAGTTGAACTTATATAAGCTGAACTTGAAAGGTGGAAGAGGAAGTTTCAGGCATATCTAAATTCATGATGTTAGGTGGTTGAGTTGTTGGAGGTGATGTTCAATATAATGAGGAACTGATTTTTTTTGGGATCATAGATATGTGATCATTTTTATTAAACATTTTTATAGGTTTTAGTTGACTAAGATAATGTGGATTCGATACATTTAAGTCCTACAGATGTAAAAGTACACTGTAGTGCACATAATGTGATTAGTCAAATTACTATGAGGCTTATAATAAGTTTAAGTAGACTATGTTGTGTTCTAAAATATATGTGATAAAATTGTACGAGGTATGAGTATTTAATAAGAGTGTAGAAGAATATATAATTTTAAAGAATCTTGATATGAATTTTGGAATTGAGGGATGAGCTAAAGATAAGTTCTATGACGTCTAGGCATATAGCTATATGAAAGAATTAGAGAAGTTTATAACCAGATGAAATAATAATAATAATGATATAAAATAAAAAAATAAAAAAAATAAATTTATGTATCTACATTTAATAAAAATGTAACACCCAGAGATTTTAATAGAACAATATGTTTTATAGTGTTTGTCACATGCAATACTAAACTTGAATGAACCATGAAATATTATTATCTAAATATAACCATTATAACATTATTTGTGAATTGTAAGGTATTAGTAGGATTAAAATAATTACAAAACATATTTAAATTACATACATAATTAAAATTTATTAAATAATTCTTAGGTAGTAAGAACTCAATTTTTAGTCTTGTCGTTTTATTGTTAAATTATTTTTCTTCAAAAAGAAGTTTCTTTTTTCTTTTTGTGATAAAATATTATAATTATTTTTTAAAATTTTAGAAAAAATATTTTAGAAAAGGTTATATTTTTTTAAGTTATCATGTCATAATTATTTTCGATCAATTTTTTCAGAATTTTTTAAAAATTATGATTTTTCCATCAAGAGTGAAAATACCAATTTTCACTTAAAAATATATTTCTTAAAATAATTTAAAAATTTCCATTTGGTATAAAAATGTTTTTAAAATAAAATTAGTTATATTATATTAATAATAATTTAGCTTTTATTATTTAAATAAATTTAATTGTTGAATTTTTTAAAAATACATATTTGTAATTACAAGGTATTTTTCTAGAAAACTGTATTTCATTGTGTTTTTTTATACTAAATTAATTTCATCACTTACAAAGATTTAATCTTGAAAAAAAATTTATTTTTTGAATTATGAGGTTAAAATTTAGTAAATAGGTCCCTTTTATTTTTTATTCACTATAAGTAGTAACTATGTTAAATATTTTGTCACTTATGTAAGGGTAAAATGGGTAAATTTGGATTAAAACCATGAAATAAGGTGTTCAAATCAACGCAACACATTAATAATTCTCACTAGATGGGATAAATGAAACCATATACATAAAAATAACAATATATTTAATTTTCATGCCTTTTCCCTTGATAAGGACATTTATATTGTTTTATGTAATGAAAATCTCCAAATATCACTCTCTTAACATTAGTATCACTTAAATTTTAACATAAGGGTAAAAGGAGAATAATTTCAGTTATAAATGTTTATTTTAAAAAATAAATTAATTATTAATCTGTTTATTTTATTTTTATTATTTAGCAAAAAAATAATTAACTTAAATGCTTACACAATTCTATCATTGTTCTTGTTCAAGGGGTAATGAAAAAAATAAAATTATTTTAAAAACATTAAATTTAGTTTTTTGGGTGTGTAAAAATTTCCCATTAATTTATAAATAATTATAACATATTAATAATTTCTGAAGTGTTTATATTCTAATCCTATTTCTTCCATGTTGTTTTAAAGTCAGATTATGTCAATAGTTATTAAAATGAAATTTATAGTATTTTATGTTTAATATATTTATTAAATTATTTAAAAATTCATAAATATATATAAATATGAAAATTAGGATAATAAATGATCATGTGGTTAATAACATATCCATTTATTTACCAATTATAGCCTTATTTAGAATTATATCTATAATAGTGAACATTTTATTACCACAATTAATGTTAAGATTAGTTAACCAAGGGTTTAAACAAAAAGATAAGGTTTAAAATGATATCTAAACCTATATAAATTTAAATAGGTGGTTATTTTAATAAAATATCCTCCGTATTTTATAATACTTATAATTTTGGAGAAATTTTACCAGAGTAACACACATAGGATGTTATAATATTTCATGTATTTCCAAAAATGAAATTTATAACATTTTATAATATTATTTTATTAAATAATTAAAATTTAATTAAAATTTTATATTCATCCATGTTAATGGTATGTGATTGAAAATATTTTTATTTTTCAATTTATAGTGTATTTCTACTTTTATATTAACTTTATCCACCCCTAAAAAGAAAAAACATTGATATCACTATAATTATATATAGAGATAACTTAGAATAAAACTAAGAGTTATGGGTACACTATAGGGACCCATCCTTAAACATTATATATTATTGAATTGTGTCGGGAATTCACTTTGAGGATCTTTCCATGTTTATAGTTTTAGAGAACTAGGCCATAACTATTACATAACAACAAGAATATAACATGTAGACACTACTACCCTGTATCCATTTGTTTATAAAATAAAAACTCTTGAAAAATAGAGACATGTCTAGTTCCATGTTTTAGACAGCATGGCTATTCCTTGATCTCATCTGTAACCCTATTCATATTTATGTCATGTGAAAATACATTTCAAAACATGGGATGAGCATAAAAAAGATCAGTAAGGTTTATAAAATAATTAAAAGAAACATTATACCATCAAAAAATACAAATCTATGAAACCATACTTTTCAATCATAACATACCTCATGAAATCATAATATTTATGAATAACATACAGAAATAATAAATCAAAAAGGTAACTTATAACATTCATAACATACTTACACTGTAGCTATCAGAACTATATAGGGAGTCCCATTTGGATACCCATCACAACATATTCCTTAAATCTCTTAGGAGAAACATTAATGTTTACCTCCGTCACGTTACCCAAAGCATTGATGATTTATCTCGGGCTCACTCACCCTAGATTTATCATGGAACCACCGGTATATGTAAACAATTCCCAACAACCATAAAATAATCATAACATATAACACAATCATAAATGAAATATAAAATTTCCACATTCCAATCAAAATTTATCATTTCAAGATATTGTCATAATCAATGCTTTATCAAAACCATTTTAAAAAACATTTAAAACATTTAATAAAGAGATTTATGAATCAATGCGTCCCATACCTCCTTGAATTTTTTAAAGTAATTATCATTTTTAACCATTAATATCCATATAAATAAATCATTAAAACCATTTTAAAACATGTACATTAATGAGAAATATTTAGAAGAATAAATCATTAAAACATTTAAAACGATATTTTAGTTAAAGAGTTTTTAATAAAATGAAAGATGCTTGAATATAAATAATTAAGGAATAACATTTAGTCAAAACTTTATAATATCATGAGAATAAATGTATTTGTGATATAATAATCCAAAGGACAGTATATACACCATATAAGAGTGAATTGGTTCATAAGAACATTGAAGTCTCAATGGAATGTAAATTAAGACGAAATCCCATATAAAAACTTTATAATTAGATTAAGGATAAATAAATTACATAATAATATGTGAAATATATACATACAGTCAATATTATTGGATATTTAATGTAAATCACTCAGATAACATTCACACATATTCTCTTTAAGAAAAAAAATGACTTGGATGTTTAACTCAATGAATGGAAATTGCGTTAAAATTGCGTGTATCAAGTTCATATCGATGACTTGAGAATTTATAAATGGAGTGATTATGTGTATCAAAAGTATATCCACACAAAGTGGTAGGTGAAATTACAATATAAATAAATAAATAGTGATTACACAAATAATCATATCCTGACATAATTAAATATTAGAATATTAACCCAAAGAATGGAAATTGGGTGAAAAGGTTCTATTGCCAATTTGGTAACTTACAAAACATACAACCCATGAAAGAAGGATCATAAAATGAAGATGTAAATAACCATATAATGAATTATATTACATAAAAAATACAAGCATGTGTATTAGATACACCACAAAAAATGAAATAGTGACAAATATAGCATGAATCTCACGGTAATAAAAATTGAGATGAGAATCCCTTATCACATAGTAATCAATCAAGTTGTATGTAAAAAACGTAATAACCAACAAATTAATCACAATATACCATTAATATAAAGAGAATAATGATAGTATATATCAAATTTCAGTAAAAATATACCACATGCAATAAATAAGTGCCCAACAATGGAAATCTCACGAAATTAAAAGTGAGTAAGAAATCCATTACCTCGTGTCCGACTTGACTTGTTTGTTCCTTGTTATTCCTAAATAATAAACATCAGTTAATTTATACTTTATTAAAAACCCCTTTAATGTTTATTATTCTTTTTATATCACTTATTACCATGTTATAAACAATATGTAATCATTTAAGTTAATAATGATTGTTTTGTCGATATTTGGTACTTGAGTCAAAAATGAACACCTTATAATTACAAGTTGTCCATGTGGTCATGAGTCCATTATCTTCAGAATTATATTCATGATTTATATATCATATATATCATATATATTCATTATATATATTTATTTATAACAGTAAATTAAATTTTTAGAAAAGAAATTAAATGCATCATTTATAGAGACAGTAAGCTGTACGTACACATGAATGCTACTTTCATTTCTATTTTGTATTTTAATGAAATAAAAACATAATCATACATCGTTATATTATACTTATAGTATAATATCATATATAATTACAATAACTCCATCTTTTATATGTCCCACATATGGTAATAATGAGTCATATCACTTTGAGGGGGTGGTAGTCCGCAATTCCTAAAATGAAATAATCACGTTTACTCATAATGGAAACCATTAAGGTATACTATAAATTAAAAATATAGATGCATAAAGAAAACATCAAAATAATATATATCTTATATAAATACAGTGTCATCATAATGTCCACCATTAGATGAGGGAGGAGATAATTAAATAATGATCATTTCATGAGGCGTTAGTTTGCCATCCATTGAAATAGTATATTCTTTACCCATTAGATGGAGGTGTGTGTAAGTGTAGTTCGATTCCTTCTCATAACAACATTATAGTATTTTAAATATACTATTTTTGTTATCAAATAAAGTAATGAAAATATTTTAGGTGTTGGGGAATTAAAATAAAAGAAATGAATTTAAGAGAAACTGTTACCTTTAATTCAGGTAACTCCCATTGGTTTGAACAAAAAGGTCTTCTTGAAGTGACTTATGCTTACTGTAAAGAATATAGGATGAATAGAGGGATATTTAGAGGTTATTTGTGAAGGGGTTGGATGATCCAAGTTTTTTTAGAGGTTTTAGGAATGGTTTAGAAGTGAGGGCTTTTTATAAGGGGGAGGAGGGGTTCTTTATGAAAGTGTGGAAATATTGTTTTATTATATAATGATTTTTGGTTTCTAAAGGCCCAGAACTCATTAAGGTCTACGATAAGATGACTCGTGGTTGAAAAAAAATTTATCCAACAAGAATTAGATAGGTTTTGGATGTTATTTTAATATTTATAATCTTATTTATTTAAATCATTTATTAATGAGGTTAATACTACATCATTTTTGTGTCATAAATAATTTAATTTATTTAATGTCTAAAAATTATGAAAAAAATACAATGATGTATGAAATCTTTTTATATTTCTAAATAATGTTAATAGTTGAAAATAAAACTTATATACCCCCATGTAAAAATTAATTTACTAAAAGATATTTGTTTACTTCATTTTTGTCATTACATTAGGTTAATTAAAATAAGGAGTCATTATCTCTCTTAAGTGGCTCCATGGGGTACTAAAATTGACCCAAGGATACCCATTGTTGGAAATGACTCAACCAATAATATTAGGACAAGTGTTATGGTAATTTTTTATTATTATGATATTCTTTTTACCTTGAATTACCCTATTTACCTTTAAGTGCGATAAATAAAAGTCAAAGTAACTATTCACCATAAATTATTTTTATCTTATTGAACCATGTTTTACTTTCTAATAAGAAAAATGTATGTCATATTTTCAAAATTCAATTCCTAGAAACTATAAAATTTCATTTTTATGAATAAATCATTTTTTAACTACTTCTAACTGGTTTCACTATTCCTCAAAAATTGATTTTGTCCAAAAAATACCAAAAATTCAGCATAATATATTTTTGATATTCAAAATTACAAAAAGTATCTATATTTTAAAAATTTAAAAATGTATAAGTTGTATTGATTAATTTAAAATTAATTCTTGTTGTCAAAATAAATAGAGTGTTTTTAAGAAACAATATTTATCAAAAGATTGACACTAGTTTATGTCAAATTTCGAACTGAAATTAATTCCAATGACCACCATTAGATTAAATGAGAAAAATAAAATAAAATTACTCTTTAAAACCAATTAAAAAGATAATCTAACCATATAAATTAATTATATTAAAAATCATATTTGAATTAAAATACAGTATTTTCACTATTCATTATTACATGATTTTTACCAGAAAAATACCAAAATTTTACCCTAGGTAAATTTTAATGTTTTGATTATAATGAAGAATTTTATTTTTTTTTCAAATATAACATATAAAAGTGACCAAAACTATATTTATGGAGGGTTTTCAATCAAAAGGCGGTAAATCAACCTTTTAATTAATATTAGAGTATTGTGCTTAAAATTAGATTCATTCAAATTTTAAGCCTCTAAATTTTATTGGATAAATGTAAAAACATTTAAAAAACATGTATATTAATATTGTAGTTAGTTCTTTCCATTCCTACCAATACAATGGCTAGGCGTTAACTACCATTTCAAATAATATAATAATATTATTTTTCAATATAACTCAATGTTGCGTGCAACATAAAATTTCAAAGAAACACGTTGTTGTGTATCTGGTACGCCATCAAACCTATCATCCCCTTTAATGTTAAATTAATAATTAATTTTTAAATATTAAAAAATATGAAAATTCCATATTCTTTATTTACCTGGGATGTTACATTCTTCCCCCCTGTTGGGAATTACGTCCTCATAATTTTAAAATTGGTCTCAGAAACATCATTGAAAGTCCTACATCATAAAAAGTGTCAATAAAAATATCACTTTAAAAAAGGAAGGTAAGTACAAAGGATACTAGAGGCAAAAAATACTAGGATTTCATTAAAACATGGATCTGGAAGAGAAACTAAATATCACATATTAATAGAGAGTGATAGATAATTTGATCATCGAAAGTTAACCACCACAATACCATAAATTTGTGGTTGGATAAAAGTTTGATGATAAAAGAGAGATTATAACATTTATACTTCAATATATTTTTCATATAGTTGAATAATTTTATTAATAAATAGAAAAATATCGTAAGGAAATATTCTTACTTGTCATGTAGAGTGTCTTCCTTTAAAACAATTCCACCACAAACTCATCTTTTCTCCCAACGGTAAGTATTTAAGATGACTTATTCACATTAAAAGTATATAATCAACTTCTATATAATAACATGATCGACAAAATATGAACCATATATTTCCCCTATGTTTATAAATTAACCAAAACCAAAATTGGTTAGTACGTGATCAGATAATCCCCGAAAGGATAATCCTTTATAAAAATAAGTACTACTCTTAATCTCCAAAATTCAACCAAAAGTACCCAAAGTTCAAGAAAGACCATTAAATATACAAATTCCCTTAAAATTATTCAAAATAATCTTATATTAGATTAAAACCCAAAACCCAGAAGGATTTTATCACATATTATTCCACAGTTAATTTTAACATTTATCCCCAAAAACACACACTACTCTTAAAGTCTCATTCTAAAGTGTAATTAACCTAATCACATATTCTCTATGATAGGTTAATAATTTCCATAAATAACCCAAATCAACATTTGTCCATAATAAAAACCAGGATTCTTCCAAAATAAAATTATACCATTACTCATCAGAAGAAAAGATAATTATTCCATGAATAACATTTCCATATATCAAACTTCATGGTTAAACATACTATAAAAATTCTTCCAATGTAATCGCATCATCAAAAGAGCCTTAATAATTTGAATCATTTTATAATATTAAAATATACCATAAATCTTGTATCCCATAATAGTTCACTTATGACTCATTCAATGTTCTTCCTGATCCATTAACCATTCTTTACAAACTTATTCTCAAATACTTCTTTCCTACAAACAAAATCATGAATAATATCCTAAGACTCAAGATTATCAATAAAATATGTTAATAAATATTCCATACCTTTCATTGGTCATTGTGAGTTTATTTATCCTCAATCAGAATTGCTTTAGGTGTTGATAAACAAAAATTTGTATGATCCTAGTGATCCCATTCCTAAAACTTCTTTGTAGGACAACTGTTTGTATAATGACCATGCACACAACATTTAAAACATTCAATTGATCCCTCAGAAAGAACTTCTTTACCTTTCCTAGGGTTAACTGGATGCTTCCTTTTTCCATGGCATGTTATTTCTTTATGACCATCATTCCCACATCTATAGCATCTTCCCATCCCTTTGAAGCATTTTCCTAGGTGTTTCTTTCCACATCCTTGACACATAGGTTTTGGAACATACTTACCTATATGATTATTACCTAAACATCTTAAGGGATTTGTTTCTCATATATACGATGCCTTATAAAAATCACTAAGGTTGAGGTTGTCAATCATGACTCCAGATAGTTGGTTCAGAATAAACACAAGAGTTCTCATTGCAGCTCCCATTTCATTTATTTTCTCATTCAAAAAACCATCACAACTTTCATCACATGCATTGTTACTTTGGTGCCTACTAGATCCATCCATTTAATGAAACCAAAAAGTTCAATCTGAGTATATCAGTAAAATCACCATGTAATATCTTACGAGGAGGTTAAATATTAATATATACTTATCCATGTTATCTTAAATTCATTCAATTTATATTAAATTACAATGACTCTTTCTAATATGTTAACCATTAGGGTTATGTAACTAATGTTTAAATAACACCCTAACCTCTAAAGTTATCTAAACCATCCTCTAATACCAACTATAAGGTCTCGGCATTAAACATTATATAATCTTTAATTATTTCAAGAATTCACATTGAGGGTCTTTTTGGGTTTAGAGTTTTAGAGAGTTAGGTCATAACTATTACATAACAACTTTAATATTACATGTAGCCAATACTACCCAGTATCAATGTTTTCATAAAATATACACTCTTGGAAAATAGAGACATGTCTAGTACCATGTTTTAGACAACGTTACTTTTCCATGATCTCATCCTTGACCCTATTCATCTTTATGTCATGTGAAAAACATTTTAAAAATTTGGATGAGTAGAAAAAGCTTAGTAAGGATTATAAAATAATGAAAAGAAAAATTATCCAATCAAAAAATACAACTCTATGAAACCATACTTTTCAATCATAACATACATCATGAAATCATAATATTTTTGAATAACATATCGAAATCAAAAATCATAAAGGCAACTTTTTTCATTTAGGACATACATACATTGAAGCTATCACAACTATATAGGGAGTCACATTTTTGACACCCATCATAGTATATTCTCTAAATCTATTAGGAAAAACATTAACATTTACCTCCATCACGTTACCCAATGCATTGTAGACCTATCTCTGGCTCACCTACCCTAGTTTTATCACAGAACCCCCCGTATACATAAAGAATGCCCAATAACAATAACATATTCAAAACACATAACATAAGAATAAAAGAAATACTAAATATCCACATTCCAATCACAATATATCATTTCGAGATATTAACGTAATCAATGCTTTGTCAAAACCATTTTCAAAACCATTTAAATCTTTTAATAAAAAATATTTTTGAATCAAAGTTCCCCATACCACCTTGAATATTTTAAAGGAATTATCATTTTAAAGCTTTAATATCCATATAAATAAATAATTAATACCATTTTTAATACATGGACATTAATGAGAAATATTTAGATGAATAAATCATTAAAACATTTAAAACAATATTTTAGTTAAAGAGTTTTTAATAAAATGAGAGATGCTTGAATATAAATAATTGAGGAATAACATTTAATCATAATTTTATAATATCATGAGAATAAATTGATTCATGATATAATATTCCAAATGGAAGTATATACATTATATAAGAGTGAATTGGTGCATAACAATATTGAAGTCTCAATGGAATGTTAATTGAGATGAAATCCCTTATACAAAACTGTATCTTTAGATAAATGATAAAACAATTACATAATAATGTGTGAAAAATATAAATACACTAAATATTATTTAATATTCAGTTTAAATAAATCAGATAACATTCACACATATTCACTTTATGAAAAATCCAGTGACTTGGATGTTTAAATCAATAAATTGAAATTGAGTTAAAATTACTCTTATCAAGTTCATATCGAGGACTTGAGAATTGATCAATGGAGTGATTATGCGTATCAAAATTATATCCACAAAAATGGGAGTGTAAATTAAAAAATAAATAAATAAATAGTGATGTCACGACCTGTTCTCAGGGCCCGTGCCGTGACTACCCCAAGCCCGCCTTCCATAGGCCAGGGGCTGACAACTAGCACCAAAGGCGTAAATCCCGATAACTGGGAAGGAATTTTCATTATAAAAGTAAAAAAAACACCACAGAGTACAAGAGGAAGTAAAACACTAAGTACAAAGAGAAGTACTGAAAGGTAAATGGGCCAGAATACAAACCCAAATGAAAGTACAACTACAGCTGAACAAAGTACAACAGAAAAAGACAATAGCTGGAAGGACGGAAGAGGCTCCTGGGTTGTCCTCCTCGGATCCTACCTGAAGGGTAGGTACAGATGGCGTAGCTCCTGGATCATCCACCATGGATCCTACCTAAAGGGTGGGTACAGATAGCCTCCACAACGCTCTCGCCCGTCAACCTCCTCCGAGTGTCATCCTGCCGTGAAGTCCACCTCTGGATACTGACTCGTCGTGTAGTCCACCCTCTGGGTACTGAATCGTCGTGTAGTCCACCTCCGGGTACCGTCTAGTCCTCGAACACTCGACCTCCGTCAGCACTGCCTATCGTCTGCAACCAACACAATGAGGTGCGGTCATAGCCCATGCATGGGTGAGTATAACGATACTCAGTAGGGACCCCGAGACCCTCAAGGTCTCACTAAAACCAACAAGGATAACCACAAAAAAGATCTCAACAGATAACCTCTACTTAGGTATATTCCCATACATATACCTATGTTATCAAGTAACCCATCTCAATCATGAGGAAACACAAGGATTATGAAATCAACGGATAACCACTACCCAGGTATATTCCCATACATATACCTAAGTTATCAAGTAACCCATCTCAATCATGAGGAAACACAAAGGTTATAGACTCATCTAAAACCAGGATTATTATTATCGAAACCGTAACTACTGAAGAGCTCCGTCTCTGGAGTGTACAGTGGTCATGTCATGACTCCGAGGTACTGCTCACTAACCTAAGACTGCTGAGGTACTCCTCCTGTCAAGTACTGCGGGCAAGCCACCCAAACACAGTAGTGCTTTCTGCCGGGGAATGCCACCCAAACACAGTAGTGCACACCCCCTAGTAGTCTGCATAGGTACTCTTCGGACGAGTACCGCGGGTCTGCACTGTCACACAGGTATTGCTCCATCCGCCATGGGTCTGCACCTCACAAATTAGTGCTCTGTCCACTGGGCTAGTCGACTCACACCAAGTTGAGTCGGTCAAGTAGTCTTCAGGTCTCAGTTGGCTACACGGTCTCCGTACTCTGCACGCTCGTCTCTAGGAGGGTCCGTTCCACGAGCTACAGGTCGATACTCCAAGTATCTCAATGTCCCACGAAGAAGTATCCCAAAGGACTGCCTTGTCACCGAGGTCTCAACGCAATAGATGACGGGTCAATCGAACGCCCGGGCTGTGAGTTACTAGCCCTTTCATCCTAGGGGCCTGGTTGGTTTCGGGTGTGAACCAACCCAGCCGTATCTCGACTGTACCCCAAATCTCATAGGGTAAACTCAAAGAGACCGTTTCTTAACGTGATCACCAACGCCGCTGACGGTTCGTCAAATGGACGTCCGGTGTGAAAGATATCAGCTTTTCCGTTCTAGGGGCCCGGTTGGATTTCGGGAACAATCCAACCCGGACACTATCCAACAGCAACCAAAACTCGGGAGAAGTATGCCAAATGTTCCGCCTCATCAAGAGGAAATCAATGAGACTGACGACACGTCAATCAGACGCCCGGTCTGTGAGTTATTGGTTTTCGTTCCAGAGGCCCGGTTGGTTTCGTGAGCGAACCAACCCGACCGCACTCCGACGACATCCAAACCTCGAATGAAGTAAGCCAAAAGATCCGTCTCACTTAGATGAATCCATCAAAGTCGACAGCACGTCAATCGGACGTCCGGAGCTCAAGATATAAGCAATTCCGCTCCGAGGGCCTGGTTGGTTTCGTATCCGAACCAACCCGGCCGAACCCAAGGTATTCCGAAACCTTGAGTGTAATATAATGAAATGACCATCTCGAGTCAAGGGTCGCATTGCCGGTGATGGTGCGTCGATCGGAGGTCTACAGCTCAAGATATGAGTGAAAACCCGTGAGGGGTCTGAAAACGGGGGGTCTGGGCCCGGACCGACCCGGGTCCGGGTCCGACCCGGGTGGGCACGGCTCAGCACGGCCGGCGCTGCCCGACCCGGACTGAGCGACCCGGCCTGGCTTGGGTTCCTCAGTGCTGGCCGCGCGGTCGCGCCCAAGGAGCCACGGTCCCCTCACGATGGGGGCCGCTTCGTGTCACCGGACGCGGCGCGCTGCCGCGTTCCGCGTTCCCCAGTCCCGTGCAGCCGCGGGACCCTCGCTCGTCGTTGCGGCGTGCCGGTGGGGTCTTCAGTGGACCACCGGCCGTGCTCTGGTGGTCCAATTCGCCTGCGGTCTTCACCAGAGATCATCCCGGGAACCGACATTCGCTGAAAAGCCTTCAAAATGCCTTCGCGGCCCGCCTCACCATCGTCCGTCGATCCGCACTTCGACAAAAAAACACGGGGTCTTCAAATCGCCTCCTCGAACCCGACTCCGCCCGCGGTTTCGTTCGGCCCCAACGGCATGGCGCGACGGTGCCGCACTTCTTCGCCACGTTCGTTCTTATCATTTCTGTGCAGTGCAAGGACACCGCGCTGCCTTTCACGTGCCGCAACAATCTCAAACAACACGGGGGGAAGGAGGGTCGGCCGTGTTCGTGCGGTCCGACCTTCCCCCGTTAGTATGATAACAGGTGGCCCAAAATGAAACCAAGAAATACGATAGATGAGATCACAATCAATAATAAAAATAAGCCCCCACAACTTCCCGCAACAAAAATTTCCAACCCGCAAGGAAAACGTGTGTGGATCAACTAGATAATAAGTTGATCTGTGTTTCCTTGTTTTCTTTAGAATGTAAGAAATGAGGGAATAAAATCATTCTCAAACATAATTCCCTACCTCAAGCATTGTCGTCGAACGCGAGTTCATCGCGGAATTAACCGTTGTAGAAGAAGAGGATCATCGCGGAAGAGAAGGATCGTGGTGGAAGAAAGGTCGTTGACGTCGCGGTACACGGCGTCAAGTCATCGATCTCCGAGGGTTTGGCGTTCTTCGTCGGAGGTCAGAGCGTTCTTCGCGTTCTTCGCGTTCTTCGTCAAAGAAGAATGCTTTCCTCCAAATCCTCTCCACGCCACAAGTTCCGACAGAAATAAAATAAGAGTTATCTAATTTTATTAATGCACATGACAGGTTTGAATTTCAAAAGAAAAGAAACGAACAATTAATTCAATGAATTAATTGTAAAGATTTAACTGCCCAATTTAATCAGGCATTTCTTAACCAGAAAAACACACGGTTGACTTTCATTAAAGAGGGTTTTCGCGGGTGCGTTAATTAGAAGGAAAGAAATGGTGGGGATCATGTGGGTCCCACCTCACAAATATCCTACCAAGTGGGTAGGATATTTTGGGATCCACCCTATCCGCTTAACATAGCTTAAGTGGCTTTTAAGTGGCTTTAAGTGAAATAAAATAAATTTGTCGCACCACTTTATTTTATTTCTTAACTTAACCCCAAAAATTAAAAACTACACATGAGAAAACGCAACTCCAAAAAAGGCGTTTCTAAGAAAATACTGGCACTACGATTCCATCGATGCCCTCAGAATTTGATTCCAAGAACCAGTTCAAAAGTTAGAAAAACCCGCTCGTTCGTTCACTGAACGTACCCAAGCTAAACTTTGGAAATTAATTCCGGGCACACCGGACCTCAGAATCAGGCGCCATCAAAAAATGAGTTCTTGTAAAATTCCAAATAAAATTAAGAAAAAAATTTCCTTGAAATTTCCAGGTCTTAACATTACTCTCACCTCAGGGATTTACGTCACCGTAAAGCTTCAACAAAAACAAGGTCCACAAAAGCGGTATAGAGCACGCATCTGAGCCTTCCGCTCCCATGTTATCACCTAGAGGTTCCCGTACTGCCAAAGAAGGTGCACCCGAAGAATCGATCGTCCTCGTAGGATCCGCTCATGTCAATCCTCGATCCCCACTGGAACCTCCATGAAAGACACCCCATTGCCATCGTCCAGCTCCCCATGGTCGATGATATGTGAAGGGTCGAGTACGTATCTCCTCAGTTGAGATATGTGGAAGTCGTCGTGCACCTGGTGCAACTGAGGTGGATGGGTCAAGCGGTAAACCACCCCACCTACACAGTTGAGGACCTAAGAAGGTCCGCTGAACCTCGGAGATAAATTTCCGCATTGGTCACATCTCCGTAAACCTCGTAATGGTGAGACCCGTATAAGGACGTGATCGTTGTCCTTGAACTTCGGAGGTCTCCAACTCCTGTTTAGAACTGGAACTCAAAATGACTGTTGCCACGAGGGTAAGGTTGACCGACTCAAGAGTGATCGGTCGCACCCTCCTGTGCATGAGTTACCCTATGCTGCCTGGGGTTTCCTTTTTTTTTCGCCGACCAAGGAAAACCCATTCCGACGTCGTAGTTAAACAAAAACTTTTTTGCCTAATACCGTCAATTTATGTATGAACTGTGATTTCCCAGTCCATACTCAAACCAACTTCGTAAGGCCTCGACGCTGCCACCAAGAGATTTCAACCGAAACTCTCACCTCGAGGGTCTGACCACACTGTCGGCGTAAGTGTGATTATCGAGTCTTCTCCCATGGTATCTCCAGACGTGAGGGTCAAGTCTACGGCTTACCAAAAACTCTAGGTCTGGGACAAGATTTTTGGAAGGAAGGAATGATTTGTATCAATTCCTATTACTACGTTAGCTAGTAGTGGACATAGACGGTCCTTTGAATAATTTTTAGAGCCATTGGGTCACACTCCTTGACCGCATGCAGCCGCACACTTCCTCCGCCCTCCAGCTCTCTGAGCCTAGAAGGGATAACTAAGGAGGGTGGTTGTATCATGTTAAGATGTACACCACCTCATGCTGCTCTCCTAGCTCTGCCTCCACGTCTGCTGCTTCGCAGACTCATCACTCCTTAAAGCTTCCACTTCTTGAAACATTTAACATGGCCGAGTCTCTAAGACTGGTTCCAGTTTCTTATTTCTTACTACACCATGCAGTCTTTATCCGCTCTTGGATGACCTGCACCTTCTTTGCCTATGATCTGAAAGAGCTGCTAAAAATTTCTACTTTGCCGAAATGAGAAACTCATTCTCATCCCCTGGATGAACCACGCCCATTGCCTAATACAGTCAATCCCGACATTAATGATGCATTCATGCCATGGATGACATCGTAAGGCCTCGATGTAACTATCAAGAGATCCTACTGTCACTCTCTCCTCCAAGGGTCGAGTCAAACTGTCGGCATTAGTGTGAGGTCACTGGGTCTCCTCCAGTAGAAATCTCGAAAGTGATGGTCAAGTCAACAGTCTTAACCAGGACCACTCAGTACCAACCAAACAAAAAGGACATGAAAGAAAACATCACAAAGATAAGTGTCTTTTTATTATTGCAGCTCATAGTACAAAGACACGAATACAAAAGAAACATGGAACTAGAAGTAAAAGGGACGTATCCACTAGTTCCTCTCTTGTCCACCTGCTCCCGGAGCTCTACTGCCTTGTCCACTGCTCACCTGTTGCTCAAGCACCAGCCGCTGCTTCTGTCTCGGTGGCTACTCCAACACCTGCTGATCAACTGTGCGGGGGGTCGTACAGTCACGTGCCAAGTGACCCTTCCTACAGCAGGAGAAACACTGTCCGTTTCTGGCATGCCTGGCTCTGACCCCACACCGGGTGCCCCACACCACCGATCCTAAAACCCGAGATCGCCCAACTGCTGTTCTGGTCCTCCTGGACCTCTGAATCATCTATCTACTACCCACAGATGACTCGTCTACTGATCGAAAACCCTACAGAAAAGGCAGAAGCTCATGTACATGCTTGGGGTGTAGAGCTACTGGCACAAACTCCACCCTGAAGAAGTTCTCTAAGTCTTACCATGTGAAGGCCATCCCGTCGCAAAACTGGAACAAGTGGCTCCACCACCTGCCTGCTACTGCCTGAATAAGGCTAGCAGCAAAGATCACCATGAAGTCTGCCAGCATCCCCACTAGCCTGAAGACTCTCACCACAGCCTCCAGCCAATCCTCAGCCGCCTGCAGGTCCATCTCTCCCTGAAACATGGGTGGTCTCTGGCGCTGGAACTCATGCAGCGCGCTCAAGTGGCGTGAATCGCCTACTGCTGGGGCTGGTGGCATCGGTGGCCCAACGTATGGTAGTACCACTGGTGCCTCCATTGGTGCCTCAACGGCAAGAGGGCCCTGTACTGAAGCCTCTTCACTCAATTGGCTTTCAGTACGCACATCCCTCTGGGCTCTAGCTGTTCATCCGAGAAAAGGCATCTTGAAAGAAACAACGTGAAACCGTCAAACGATTATACCTGGTGAGCTGACCTGGTTTTAGCTGACATTTAAAAACATCTGGAAACACAAACGCAATTAGTGTTTTCGTGCACAAAGTCGAAAATCAGTTGTCAGGATCCTGGTGTATGGATACGTCAGCCGCCCACACCAACACTGGACTCCCTGAACTGAAAACCACACTCGGTACTCTTAACACTATTTCTTCACAGAAAGAAAATATCAGAGTTATAATTTCTACGGTAGAACCAACTCCTATGATACCAATTTGTCACGAACCATCCTCGGGGCCCATGCCGTGACTACCCCAAGCCTGCCTTCCATAGGTTAGGGGCTGGAAACTAGCACCAAAGGAGTAAATCCCGATAACTAGGAAGGCATTTCCTTTGTAAAAGTAAACAAAACACCATAGAGTACAAGCGAAAGTAAAACACTAAGTACAAAGAGAAGTGCTGAAAGGTAAATGGGCCAGAATACAAACCAAAATGAAAGGAAAACTACAGCTGAACAAAGTACGATAGAAAAAGACAACAACTAGAAGGAAGGAAGCGACTCCTGGGTTGTCCTCCTCGGATCCTACCTGAAGGTTAGGTACAGATGGCACAGCTCCTCGATCATCCACCACGGATCCTACCTGAAGGGTAGGTACGGATAGCCTCCACAACACTCTCGCTCGTCAACCTCCTCCGAGTGTTGTCTCGCCATGAAGTCCACCTCCGGATACTGACTCGTCATGTAGTCCACCTCCGGGTACTGACTCGTCGTGTAGTCCACCTCCGGGTACTGTCTAGTCCTCGAACACTCGGCCTCCGTCAGCACTGCCCGTCGTCTGCAACCAACACAACGAGGTGCGGGCATAGCCCTTGAAGGGGTGAGTATAACGATACTCAGTATGGACCCTGAGAACCTCAAGGTATCACTAAAACCAACAAGGATTACCACAAAGATGATCTCAATAGATAACCTCTACTTAGGTATATGCCCATACATATACCTAAGTAATCAAGTAACCCCTCTCAATCCTGAGGAAACACAAGGATTATGAAATCAACAGATAACCACTACCCAGGTATATGCCCATAAATACACCTAAGTTATCAAGTAACCCATCTCAATCATGAGGAAACACAAAGGTCATAGACTCAGCTCAAACCAGGATTTTTATTATCGAAAATGTAACTACTTAAGAGCTCCGTCTCTGGAGTGTAAAGTGGTCATGTCACGACTCCGAGGCACTGCTCACTATCCTAAGACTGCTGAGGTACTCCTCCTGTCGAGTACCGCGGGCCAGCCACCCAAACACAGTAGTTCTTCCCGCCGGGGTATGCCACCCAAACACAGTAGTACACACCCCCTAGTCACCTGCAGAGGTACTCTCCGGATGAGTACCGCGGGTCTGCACTGTGACACAAGTAGTGCTCCGTCCGCCATGGGTCTGCACCTAACAAAGCAGTGCTTTATCCACTGGGCTAGTCGACTCACTCCAAGTCGAGTCGGTCAAGCAGTCGTCTGGTCTCAGTCAGCTACACGGTCTCTGTACTCCGCACGCTCATCTCTGGGAGGGTTCGTTCCACGAGCTACAGGTCGATACTCCAAGTATATCAAATTCCCACGAAGAAGTATCCCAAAGGACCGCCTCATCATAGGGGTCTCAACGCAACAGACGACGCGTCAATCGAACGCCCGGTCTGTTAGTTACTAGCCCCTTCGTCCCAGGGGCCCGGTTGGTTTCGTGAGCGAACCAACCCGGCAGTATCTCAACTGTACCCCATCTCTCATAGTGTAAACTCAAAGGGACCGTTTCTCAATGTGATCACCAACACCGTTGACGGTTTGTCAAACGGACGTTCGGTCTGAAAGATATCAGCTTTTCCGTTCCAGGGGCCCAGTTGGATTTCGGGTACAATCCAACCCGGACACTATCCAACAGCAACCAAAAGTTGGGAGAAGTATTCCAAAAGTTCCGTCTCATCAAGAAAAATCAACGACACAGACAACATGTCAATCGGACGCCCGGTCTGTGAGTTATTGGCTTTTTCGTTCTAGAGGCCCGTTTGGTTTCGTGAGTGAACCAACCCGACCGCACTCCGACGGCATCCAAACCTTGAGTGGAATAATCTAAAAGATCCATCTCACTTAGAGGAATACATCAATGTTAACAGCACATCAATCGGACATCCGGAGCTCAAGATATAAGCGTTTCCGCTCCGAAGGCCCGGTTGGTTTCGTATCCGAACCAACCCGGCTGAACCCAATGTATTCCGAAACCCGGAGTTTAATATACCGAAACGACTGTCTCGATCCAAGGGTCGCATCGCCGCTGATGGTACGCCGATCGGAGGTCTACAACTCAAGATATGAGTGAAAAACCGTGAGGGGTCCGAAAAAGGGGGGTCTGGGCCCGGACCGACCCGGCCCAACCCCCCCCCCCCCGGGTCGGCCCGAACTGGGGCGACCCGAGCCAGGTCCGGGTCCGACCCGGGTGGGCATGGCCCAGCCCGGCCCGCTAGCCGAGCGGTCGCGCCCAAGGAGCCGTGGTACCCTCGCGTTGGGGCCCTCTTCATGTCACCGGACATGGCGTGCTGCCGCGTTCCGCGTTCCCCAGTCCCGCGCGGCCGCGGGACCCTCGCTCGCCGCCGCGGCGGAATCTTCCGGCGGCGTGCCGGTGGGGGCTTCCGCGGACCACTGGAAGCCCTCCGGTGGTCCGATTCGCCTGCGGTCTTCACCAGAGATCATCCCGGGACCCGACCTTCGCTTCAAAGCCTTCAAAACGCCTTCGCGGCCCACCTCACCATCATCCGCTGATGCACACTTCGACAACAAAACGCGGGGTCTTCAAATCGCCTCCTCATTCCTGACTCCGCCCGCGGTTTCGTTCGGCCCCAACGGCGTGGCGTGACGGCGCCACGCTTCTTCACCGCGTTCGTTCTTCTCATTTCCGCGCGGTGCAATGACACCGCGCTGCCTTTCACATGCTGCAACAAACTCAAACAACAAGGGGGGAAGGAGGGTCGGCCGTGTTCGTGCGGTCCGACCTTCCCACGTTAGTATGTTAACAGGCGGCCCAAAATGAAACCAAGAAAGGCGACATATGAGATCCTGATCAATAATAAAAATAATCCCCCACAGCTTCCCGAAACAAAAATTTCCAACCCGCATGGAAAACGTGCGCGGATCAACTAGATAATAATTTGATCCGTGTTTCCTTGTTTTCTTTAGAATGAAAGAAACAAGGGAATAAAATCATTCTCAATCATAATTCTCTACCTAAAGCGTTGTCGTCGAACGCGATTTCGTCGCGGAATTAACCGTCACGGAAGAAGAGGATCATCGCGGAAGAGAAGGATCATCGTGGAAGGAACGTCGTTGACGTCGCGGTACACGACATCACATCGTCGATCTCCGAGGGTTTGGCGTTCTTCGTCGGATGTCGGAGCGTTCTTCGCGTTCTTTGCGTTCTTCGTCGAAGAAGAACGCTTTCCTCCAAATCCTCTCCACGGCACAAGTTCCAAAAGAAATAAAATAAGAGTTATCTTATATTATTAACGCATATGACAGGTTTTAATTTCAAAAGAAAAGAAACGAACAATTAATTCAATGAATTAATTTTAACGATTTAACCGCCCAATTTAATGAGGCGTTTCTTAACCAGAAAAACGCACGATTGACTTTCATTAAAGAGGGTTTTCGCAGGTGCGTTACTTAGAAGGAAAGAAACGGTGGGGCTTGTGTGTGCCCCACCTCAAAAATATCCTACCAAGTGGGTAGGATATTTTGGGTTCCACCCTATCTGCTTAACATAGCTTAAGTGGATTTTAAGTGGCTTTAAGTGAAATAACATAAAGTTGTCGCACCACTTTATTTTATTTCTTAACTTTACCCCAATAATTAAAAACTACACCCGAGAAAACACAACTCCGGAAAAGGCGTTTCTAAGAAAATACCAGCGCTGCGATTCCATCGGTGCCCTCGGAATTTGATTCCAAGCACCGGTTCAAAAGTTAGAAAAACCCGCTCGTTCATTTACTGAACGTACCCGAGCTAAACTTTGTAAATTAATTCTGGGCACACCGGGCCTCGGAATCAGGCGCCGTCAGAAACTGAATTCTTGTAAAATTTCAAAGAAAATTAAGAAAAAAATTTCCTTCAAATTTCTGGGTCTTAACAAGTGGTTACACACATAATCATATCATGAAATAATTAAAAATTAGAAGATTAACCCAAGGAATGGAAATTGGGTTAAAAGGTTCCCTTATAGATTTGGTAACTTATGAAACATACAACCCAAGAAAGAAGTATCATAAAATGAATAATTAAATACCCATAAATTGAATTATGTTACATAATTAATACAATCATGGGCAGTACATACACCTCACAAAAGGAAATAGTGGGAAATATAGCATGAATCTCACAGTAACAAAAAATGAGCTGAAAATCCAACACCACATTGTAATCAATCCAGTCATATGTCCAAAACTTAAAAACCACCAAATGAATCATATAATACCATGAATTTAAAGATAATAATGATAGTATATATCATGTGGCAGTAAAAAATACACCACATGCAATAAATAAGTTTCCAACAACGGAAATATCACAGAATTAAAAGTGAGAAAAGAAATCCCCTACCTCGTGTCCGACATGACTTGTTTGTTCCTTGTTCTTCATGAATAATAAACTTATGTTAATTTATACTTGATTGAGAACCCTTATTCATGTTTATTATTCATTTTATATCTCTTATTACCCTGTTATAATCAATATGTAATCATTAAAGTTAGTAATGGTTGTTTTTTTATATTTGGTACTTGAGTCCAAAATGAACACCATATAATCACAAGTTGTCCATGTGGTCAAGAGTCCATTAAATCCAGAATTATATTCATGATTTATATATTATATATATCATATATATCCAGTATATATATTTATTTATAATATTTCATAACATTTGGATATAAGAAATGAAATGCATCATTAATGGAGACGGTACACCGTACGTACGCATGAACGCTATATTCATTTCCATTTTGTATGTTAATTGAATGAAAAATTAATGATAAATAGTTATATAATAATTCAAGTATAATATCATATATAATTCCAATAACTCTATCCTTTATATGTCCCACATATGGTAATAATGAGTCATATCACTTTGAGGGGGCGGTAATCCGCAATTCCTCAAATGAAATTATTGCGTTTACTCGTAATGGAAACCATTAAGGTATACTATAAATTAAGGGTTCAGATGAATAAAGAAAACATAAACATAATATATATCATATATAAATATATTGTCATCATAATGGCCACCATAAGAGGTGGTAGGAGATAATTGAACAATCATCGTTTCGTGAGGCGTTAGTTTGCTATGCACAGAAACAGTATGTTCTTTACCATTAGATGGAGGTGTATGTAAGTGTAGTTAGATTCCATCTCATAACAACATCCTAGTATATTAAAGATACTATTTTTGTTATAAAATAAAGTAATGAATGTATTTTAGGTGTTGGGAAAGTAAAATAAAAGAAAAGAATTTATGAAAAACCCTTACGTTTAATTCAGGTAACTCCCATTGGTTTGAACCAAAAGGACTTCTTGAAGTGCCTTATGATTATTGTAAGGCTTATAATAGGAAAAGAGGTATATTTATAGCTTATTTGGGGAGGTTTTTAATGATACAAGTTGTTTTAGAGGTGTGAGGAATGGTTTAGAAATGAGGGCTTTTTATAAGGGGGAGGAGGGGTTCTTTAGGAAATTGTGAAAATATTGTTTTATTATATAACGATTTTCGGTTTATAAAGGTCCAAAACTCATTATGCTCTACGATAAGATGACTCATGCTCGAAAAAATTTTATAAAATAAGAATTAGATTTGTTTTGGTGGTTATTTTAATATTTATAATCTTATTTATTTAAATCATTTATTAATGAGGTAAATACTACATCATTTTTGTGTCATAAATAATTTAATTTATTTGATGTCTAAAAATTATAAACAAACCATGATGTATTAAATCTTTTTATATTTCCAATTAATGTTAATAGTTGAAAAGATAACTTATAAAACCCCATGTAAAAATTAATTTACTAAAAGATATTTGTTTATTTCATTTTTTTCATTACATTATGTTAATTAAAATAAAGAGTCATTATCAATCTTAAGTGGCTCCATGGGGTCCCAAAATTGACCCAAGGATGCCCATGGTCGGATATGACTCAACCAATAAGGTTAGGACAACTATTATGGTAATTGTTTTTATTATGATATTCTTTTTACCTTGAATTACCCTATTTACCTTTAACCGTGGTAAATAAAAGTCAAAAGTTACAATTCACCATAAATTATTTTTATATCATTGAACCGTATTTTACTTACTAATAAGAACCATGTATGTGTAATTTTTAAAATTCATTTCACAGAAGTGGTAATATTTCATTTATATGAAAAAATCAGTTTTTTAACTACTACTAAGTTGTCTCACTTTTCATCAAAAATTGATGTTTTTCAAAAAAATACCAAAAATTCAGACAAAGATATATTTGATATTCCAAATTCAAAAAATTATGTATATTTTACAAAATTAAAAACATAGAAGTTGAATTAATTAATTTAAAATTAATTCTCATTATCAAAACTAATAGCGTGTTTTTACGAAACAATATTTATCAAAAGATTGACACTTGTTTATGTTCAATTTCGAAGTGAAATTAATTAAAATGGCCACCATTAGATTAAATGGTAAAAATAAAATCTCATTACACTTTAAAACCAATTAAAAAGATAATCTAACTATATAAATAAATTATATTAAAAAGCATATTTGAATTAAAATACAGTATTTTGACTATTCATTAAAAAACGATTTTTACCAGAAAAATACCAAAATCCTACCCATGGTAAATTTTTATATTCCGATTCTAAAGAAGAATTTTATTTTTTCAAATAGAACATATAAAAGTGGCCAATACTATATTTAACGAGGGGTTTCCATCAAAAGGAGATAAATCAACCTTTTAATGAATATTAGAGTATTTATGTTTAAAATTAGAGGCATTCACATTTTAAGCCTCTAAATTTAATAGGATAAATGTAAAAATATTTAACAAACATGTATATTAATATTGTAGTTAGTTCTGTCCATCCCTGCCAATATAATGGCTGGGCGTTAACTACCATTTAAAATAATATAATATTATTATTTTTCAGTATAACTCAACGTTGTGTGCAACATAAGATTTCAAAGAAACACGTTGTTGTGTATATGGTACGCCATCGAACATAGCATCCCCTTTAAAGTAAAATTAATAATTTATTTACAAATATTAAAAAATATGAAAATTCCAGATTCTTTATTTACCTAGGATGTTACATTCATCCCCCCTTTTGGGAATTACGTCCTCGCAATTTTAAAATTGGGCTATGAAAAATCATTGAATGTCTCACATCGTAAAAAGAGTCAATACAAATATCAATTTAAAAAAGAAAGGGAAGTACGAATGTTACTCGAGACAAAAATATACTAGGATTCCAATAAAACATGGATATATTAGAGAAACTAACTCTTATAGATTAATAGAGAGTGATAGAGAATTTAATCATGGAATGTTAACCACCAAAATATCATAAATTTGTGGTTGGGAAAAAGATTGTTGATAAAAGAGGGATTATAACATTTTTACTTCAAGATCATTTTCACAGAGTGGATGGATTTTATTAATAACTAGACTAATATTGTAAGGAAATATATTTTCTTGTCATGTAGAGTGTCTTCCTTTAATAAAATTCCACCACAAACTCATCTTTTCTCCAAATGGTAAGTATTAAAAATGGCTTGTTCACATTGAAAGTATTAAAATCAACTTCTATAGAATAAAATGATCTACAAAAGATGAACCATATATTTTCCCTATATTTATACATTAACGGACACCAAAGTTGGTTAGTACGTGATCAGATAATCCCCAAAAGGGTAATTCTTTATAAAAATAAGTACTACACGTAATCTCCAAAATTCAACCAATAGTACCCAAAGTTCAAGAAATACCATTCACTATACAATTTCCCACAAAATTATTCAAAATAATCCAATATAAGATTTAAATCCAAAACCCAGAAAGATTTTATCACATATTATTCCCCATTAAATCTTAACATTTATCTCCAAAAACATCTACTACTCTTAAAGTCTCATTCTGTAGTGTAATTAACCTAATCACATATTCTCTATGATCGGTTATTCATTTCCATAAATAAACCAAATAATCATTTTTTCATAATAAAAACAAGGATTATTCCAAAATAAAATTCCACCATTACTCATCAGAAGAAAAGATAATTATTCCTTGAATAACATTTTCATATATCAAACTTCAGGGTTACACATACTATAAAAAGTCTTCAAATGTAATCTTATCATCAAAAGACCCTTAATACTTTTAAGCATTTCATAATATTAAAATCTAACATAACTCTTAAATACCATACATGTTGACTTCTAACTCATTCAACGTTCTTTATGATCCATTAACCATTCTTTACTAACTTATTCTGAAATACTTCTTTCATACAAAAAAATCATGAATCATATCCTAATACTCAATAATATCAAAAAAATATGTCAATAAATAATCCATACCTTTCATTGGTCATCGTGATTTTCTTTATCCTCAATTGGAATGGATTTTGGTGTTGATAAACAAAAATTTGTACGATCCTGGTGATCTGATTCCTGAAACTTCTTTGTAGGACAACTGTTTGTATAATTACAATGCACACAACATTTAAAATATTCATTTGATCCCTCATAATGAACTTCTTTACCTTTCCTGGAGTCAATTGGATGCTTCCTATTTTCATGGTAGGCTCTTACTTCATCACCATCATTCCCACATCTATAGCATCTTCCCATCCCTTTGAGAATTTTCCTAGGTGTTTATTTTCACATCCTTGACACATAGTTTTTTGAACATACTTATATGTATGATTATTACCTAAACAACTAAAGGATTTTTTTTCTCGCATATACGATGCCATATAAAAATCACTAAGGATCAGGTTGTCAATCATTACTCTAGATAGTTGGTTGAGAATAACCACAATAATTCTCATTGCACCTCCCATTTCATTTACTTTATCTTTCAAAAAACCGTCACATTTTTCATCACATGAATTGTTACTTTAGTGCCTGCTAGATCTAGCCATTTACTGAAACCAGAAAGGCCAGTGTGAGTATATCAGAAAAAATCATCATATAATATCTTATGAGGAGGTTAAATAGGAAGATATACTTATCCATGTTATCCTAAACTCTTTCAATTTATATAAATTACTATGAATCATTCTAATATGCTAACCATTATGGTTCTATCAGTAATGTTTAAATAACATCCTAACCTATAAAGTAATCTAAACTAACCTCTGATACTAATTATAAGGTCTCAGCCTTAAGCATTATATAATATTTAATTATGTCAAGAATTAACATTGAGGATATTTTTATGTGTACAGTTTTAGAGAGTTATTCCCTAACTATTACATAAAAACTCTAATATTAATGTAGACAATACTACCCAGTATACATTTTTTTCATAAAATATGAACTCTTAGAAAATAGAGATATGTCTAGTTCCATGATTTAGATAGAATGACTTTTCCTTGATCTCATCCTTGACCTTATTCATCTTTAGGTCATGTGAAAAACATTTCAAAACATGGGATGAACATAAAAAGCTCAGCAAGGTTTATAAAATAATGAAAAGAAAAATTATCCCATCAAAAAATAAAAATCTATGAATCCATACATTTCAATCATAATATACATCATGAAATCATAATATTTATGAATAACATATAGAAATCATAAATCATAAAGGTAACTTTTTTCATTTATGACTTACATACATTGCAGCTATGATAGCTATATAGGGAGTCACATTTGGAATACCCATCATAGTATATTATATAAATATATTAGGAGAAACATTAACGCTTACCTCCATCACGTTTCCCAATACATTGGAGAGCTATATTGGGCTCACCTGCACTAGTTTTATCACATAACCACCCGTATACATAAACAATACCCAATAACCATAACATATTCATAACAGATAACACAAGCATAAAAGAAACATAAAATTTCTACATTCCAATCACAATATATCATTTCAATATATTAACATAATCAATGCTTTTTCAAAACCATTTTTAAAACCATTTAAAACATTTAATAAAGATATTTTTGAATCAATGTGTCCCATAACACAGTGAATATTTTAAAATAATTATCATTTCAAACCATTAATATCGATATAAATAAATCTTTAAAACCATTTTTAAAACCTGGACATTAATGAGTAATATTTAGATGAATAAATCATGAAAACATTTAAAATGATATTTTAGTTAAAGAGTTTTTAATAAAATTATAGATGCTTGAATATAAATAACTGATGAATAACATTTAATCATAACTTTATAATATCATGAGAATAAATAGATTAATGATATAATATTCTAAAGGATAGTATATTCACTATATAAGAGTGAATTGGTGCATAACAACATTGAAGTCTCAATATAATGTTAATTGAGATGAAATCCCTTATAAAAATTGTATCCTTAGATAAATGATAAATTAATTACATAATAACGTGTGAAAAAATATAAATACACTCGATATTATTTAATATTCAGGGTAAATAAATCAGATAACATTCACACATATTATCTTTATGAAAAATCCATTGACTTGGATGTTTAACTCAATAAATGTAAATTGAGTTAAAATTACTCTTATCAAGATCATATTGATGACCTGAGAATTTATCAATGGAGTGATTATGTGTGTCAAAAGTATATCCACAAAAAGGGGAGTGTAAATTAAAAAATAAATAAATAAATAGTGATTCCGCACATAATCATATCATGATATAATTAAATATTTGAAGATTAACCCAAGGAATGGAAATTGGGTTAAAAGGTTCCCATACCGATTTGGAAACTTACGAAACATACAACCCATGAAATAAGGATCATAAAATAAATACGTAAATAACCACAAATTAATGAATGTTACATAATGAATACAATCATGGGCAGTACATACACTACACAAAAGGAAATGAACCCTACTCACCTAGTATTAGATGAATAGTACCTTGAATAGTATATGGGCATGATCCCTACTCACCTAGTATTAGATTAATAGAATAAATATCTCATAATCCATAGATATGTATTGAAATATTACTACCCTAATAAGGCTTTATATACTAGTATTGTGTATCTGAACCCTAGATACCTTGGACAAAACCTCCTCACCTGCCTATAGGGCCGATAATACTCAAACTACCATCATACTGAGGTGATCATGATCCCAATTTTAAACGAGGAGCTAATATATACCCTATGTGATTAGGGATATATGGGAATGTCCTAAAAAACATTGAATATGACCCAATCTTCTATAACCTCAATACTTAACGTGGTCTCTAGAACATTGGGGATTCTGATGTTCAAATATCTCAAATTTTGGAAAAACCACATAATTGTCAGTCGGTGTCATATCAATGGTTCTAATCTCATGTTAAGTCTCAAAGTGTCACTTTCGACGACTAGTCAAACCACATCCAAATTTTTTTCTAAACTATCCTATTCCATACAGTAAGATTCTCTCAGAATTCACTCAGTGTTGAGAGCTTGGATTAATATATTAAACATTTTAGTAAACCAGAAAATAATCTCTTGAGTTCCAATAGGATGCCTAAGAATATCCACAGATTATCTTTCATTCACTCAATGATGAACAATATATACAAGCTCAAAGTGTTGAAGCTCTATAAAACAAGATGTATAGTGTATAACAGACATATTACAATATTTATGGATCATGAAATACCAAGTATAATAAACTCTACGGGTCTCAAGTTTGAAATTATCATAGATGATATATTTTAAATCTATCCAAATAAATTCTCGATTATGGACGACCTAGTTAATAATATCCCACCAATTTTTGGAAGATCCCCCAAACATATGCGTAGAAACATTCACTCTCCAATCATGGGGTGTATCTAGGTTCTTAAAGATATAAAAGAATGTATCAAGGAATAACTTTACAGCTTAGGACCACCATTCCCTAATAGAGTAGGTGGATGTTTCTACTAAAATTCCCACATTAGCACTCCCATTGAAGGGGAAGGCTATGGATATCTTTGTATAGTCTACATAAGATGTATAAACTCACTTTGAAACATGAAATATTTCACCAAATTAGGGATAATTGGTGGTTCCAAATTTAGAAATACTAGAGGTATCACCAGTGTCTTAGGGCCTACCAACACTGTAGAATTGTCTTCACCACACTCCTAGAGCATGACTAGAGAAAATCATGGTATCATCGCTCTATAAATTCCAATAACCTAACTTAGAAAAGGTCTCAATAAATGTAAATATTATAGATATAATTATATTATTATTACAAAACTTTTTATTTAATATTCACACCACCTATTATTTTTCATAAATCTAGATCTGGGTGATAAGAATGATCATATAGAACACATGATACACTGCATACATCGCACAACTAAGTCTAGGTATGGGTCAAGATCTATGTTTCACTATAAGGGTCCCGATATATGACCTATCAATTGTATATTTGAGGGGAAGACACCCTTTAATTTTAAATTGGAATATCCATTTAACAGAGACCATATTTTAAATATTGTATTTATTAACTCTAGTATTTACATAATAATCTAGTTATCTAAATTACCATTCTCAATTTATATAAGTACATACTTTATAAATTTAATTTCATAATTCATTTAACTACATAAAAACCCTTAAATTTTAATGAAAAAAATTAATATAGAATATGATATGTTTGACTATATAGATCATTATTCCTAATCTATTGAGGTACACACGCTCTTTAGATTACAGATTAAATCCATGTATCCCAATTTAATTAATTTTTTTTCTATTTAAACTCAAATACATAAAGAAGACTTGTGATAATTTATTAATTAGTTTAAATAATCAAACTATACTGTAAAACCCAATTTAGGATGAATAAAATGCTATAATAACCCATTACCTACTCTCATTATGTTGACAAATAGTTTAATAATAAGTATCTCATTCAAGGAACAAAAAATCATATCATGTATTTAAGAAATGAAACCAACATGGGATAGAAAATTTCATGAAATATCAGTCCTATAAGGTTCCTATAAAAATGCATGGTCAGTGATTCCTTATTGTATCAGTACAATGATAAAATATAATCCAAAATAAAAATTATAAACATCACATTTCATTTGTTTCACCCAATGGAGGAATCAAATCAAATTTAATAAGTATAAACTAGAACATGGTTTCCCATATTAGGAATTTTGTCTTTTTAAACATATGTGGGTTAGATACTCCCAAAACCAAACACATTACCACATTTTTACTTGTCATGGTCTCATTTCTACCATCCCAAATAGTAATGAATTGATAAGAAAACTATGATACCACATTATGACATCCCAACATGAGATCCACTAAACAGTGCCCCATGCTGGTGGATCAAGTGGCCTCAAGTGCACCAACCCAATTCTAGAGGCTACCAATTAGTAGTGAAGGTCCATGTTGGTATAGTAAAGAAACTATACCCCCATGATCCAAGTAGAAAAATTATTTAATAAATGAATAAATATAATAATCATAACCAATGGTAAGAAAATAGTATAAGGTAAAAATCCTAATGATATCATAAATAATCCATCCAAAGTAAAATATAGTATGGCATATAAAATGATTTAATTTTATGTATCTCTAAAAATAAAATAATCAGAAATGGAAAAATTCATGAAATAAAATACATGTATAAAGAGAACAAAAATACCAACAAGACTATATCCATTAGCATCATGATCCATAGATCGGTCCCATTATTTATCACCCTATGAAATAATCACTCAAACATAAACAACATTACACTTTCCGCTATCCCTACCAGTATCCACATAATCTTCCTAGGTACCATCTTCTACCTAGTTAGGGAATCAAATAAAATCAGTATTCCACCAACAATATTGTCTATAATGTTAAGATGGTATTTTTGAGTATGATATACTATATTATACCAAACGTAGGATCGAAATAAGAATGCGATTCTCATATACAAGATGGGGGGGGGGTGAATTGTACCTTTTAAAAATTCCTTTGGAAATTTTAAAGATGGTTATGTTTAACAAGGTTAAAAAAGATAATTCACAAGACCTCTATATGTTTTAATCCCTTGATAAATTCTGGAAAAGTTATTCCAGAAATGGAACTTAGCTAATGTTTATAAAGAAGAAGATTCTACCTTAAAGCGTATAGAATCTAACTATATTAGAGTATAAGAATAATGAAGTACAAGATAGATATACATTCCTTAACAAAACAAAATGCAGCAAGAAAACTTGTTAAAAAACAAGTAACAAACAATAACTCTTTTGACCCAAAGAGAAGGGTATCCAACAACCCTGGAAAAGAGGTCCATTGATTTATACTTTCAAGAAACTAAGACTTTCCCACACTAGGGTAAGCCCTCGATACGACGATCGAAGTCTATCTTGTTATCCCCTCAAGCCATCCACTATCAGGTAGTCAGAACCTCTGTCTTCCTCAGCAAGGAATCCCTAAACATCAAGGTGTTGGAACCTCTGTCTTCCTATCCCCATAAGCCCTCAATTGTACACAACAACAATCGTAGTCACACGAAGCAAATCTACACGAATCAAATTTTGAACAAGCCATTTAAACTTTTTGCATGAATCTTGAGAGTTTATAAGAGCCTCTCTCTCTAGAAATCACTTCAACATCATGTAGGCACAAATGTAAAAGTTGTTGTCAAGTGTGTTGCTTTTTTCAAATGAACTCTTATTTATAGGCTCAGCTCCAATGGTCATCTCCCTCCTCCAATGGTAATATTCTTCCTTGAATTTCGGTGGGACCTGTATATGTGTCACTCAATAAATGGTTTGTTGATAACTGAAGGCACGACATTTTTTTATAAAAGAACAAGTGAAAGCATAACCAAAACTATTATTCAGAATGGATAATATATGAATGTTCAGAATGTAAGTAAATAAAAGTTTGGAGTCTAACCAAGAATAAATTAGGATTCTATAATAAAAGTATATTTGAATTCTATTTATCGGAAGAATTCAGAGTAGAACTTCATTCATGTTCGTATCCATAATTCATAATCAGAATTCACAATCAGAATTCGTAATGAGAATTAATAATCAGAATTCGTCATCAGAATTTGTAATGAGAATTCATAATCATAATTCTTCATCAGAATTCATAATGAGAATTCGTAATCAGAATTGATCATCAGAATTCATAATGAGAATTCATTTTTAGAATTCATCATCAGAATTCGTAATGATAATTTGTAATCAGAATTCATCATCAGAGTTCGTAATGATAATTCGTAATTAGAATCCATCATCAGAATTAGTAATGAGAATTTGTAATCAGAATTCATCATCAGAATTCATAATGAGAATTCTTAATCAGAATTAATCATCATAATTGGTATTTAGAGCTTTATATATGTTCCTAATCAGAATTCAGAGTTGAACTTCATAAAAGTTCGTAACATGGAATCCAATGTTGAACATCATAAAAATTTGTAACAGGAATTCACATCCTAAAACATAATTCTTCATATATAAGTATTATACGATTCCATGGTTTTAGATATGAGTCCAATTTTTATACTTAAGAAAAATATTGATATGAACAATGAAAAAAAGGTAGGGGTAAATTTCCTTTGGGAAGGAAATTTTCCTTATGGAGATAAAATAGGGGTAAAATGAAATTTTCCTTAAGATAAAGTGTTTGTGATTTTCAAAACAAGAGGAATAATCAAGTCACAAGGAAACCTTGATGACTTATCAATCTCTCCCTTATATGAAGGAATGGAAAAGTCATAATGAAAACCTTAATGAATAAAAAATCTCCCCCTTTTTGGAAAGCACAAACATCTGTACGAAAAAGAATGTAAGGACTTAGAAAAATATTTTCTAGACTTTGAAATAAATATTATCTCCCTTTGTTCATGGATAATGGTGAATATTACTAGCTCCCCCTTAGGCTTTGAAACTCTAAGGATAGTATTCTAGATTTCCAAAATTGGATTTTCATTATGAATATGGAATTCTTAGTAATGAGAACTCTCCCTTAGATAAACTCCCCTTACTTAGGGATACTTCTTCTATACTTATAAACCATTCTCCTTATCTTCTTTAGAATTATTTTTCCTTCTCCCCCATTGTGATTTTAAAATAGAGTTTGAGGGAATTGAAAACAATCTGGTACCTGAAATATTAGTACAAAATAACACAAAAGACAAGAAACTAGAGTTTTCATTCAGATTTAAAGGATTTTTACAAGGAAATACATTACAACAAAAGATTGGATTGGTGTATTTGTCTTCTTTTTCCTTGTGGATTTGCTTCTTCAGAAGGGTTTTTAGCTTCTTCAACTCTTTTTGGTCCTCATCAACTTTCTTGTCTTTGGCTTTAATCCTATCATCTTGAGATTTTAGTGCCTCAGACTGAGCCTTAAGAACTTCATCTTATTTTAAAAGATTCTCTTCTATCTCAATCTAGAGATCTCTTTCCCCTTTTCTAGCATTGAGCAACACAATAATGCTTCCCATTTAGATCCTTCACCTGTTGATTCCGAGTATTTTGATCAGTGGTCAGCTTTTCCTAAAAACTTTATATAAGATCCTTGATCATGGAATCTTTGGTATCAAAAGCCTCTTTTACTTACCCTTGAAATTCATCAAGCTCTACCATATTATGGGAGATCTTCTCTGACCAAGTGGTCATTTTCTTGCAGGACATCCTGTGAGCTTCATATCCTATAAAAAAAATTGAAATTTGATTCTATCTTTACACACTTGTCCATCACTATAGACCCCGAATCTGACATCTGGTTAAGAGTGTGTTGGAGCATCTGGCATCTAGAATCTATGTTTGTAAAAGTCGGAATGGAACCGAGTATATTCTTCAAAGAATGCTCCAAAAAATCATTACCAAGTGAAGATGACTCTGAATCCGAGACATTACATGGTGAGAGTGGTTTTTCAAGCTCAACAATCCTCCTTTTTGAGGTTCCTACAACTTCCTTCCTCTTCACTGTAGATTTTCTTTGAGAATCACCAACCACTTGCTTACCCTTATCAACTATCAGTATAACTTGTTCATTAGGAGATTTATGCTCGCTATCAGATAATTGAACAACTCTGTCATCATCAAGTATCTCTTTTTCTACTCCTTTTTCAATAAAGTTCTTTTCATAACTTTCTTCCTCAGATAATTCATTTACTTCTTCTTTTTCCTTGTATTCATCTTCCTTTCCATATTTCTCTTCTTTCTATCCAGGAGTGACAAGCTTTGAGGATTCGACCTCAGATATTCGGATGGGTAATTTCTCTAATGGATTTACCTTATCTTGATATTCTTCAACTAGTTTAACAAGATCATCTAAATCACCACTTTCTTCTTCTTCTACTTCCACCTCTTTCACTTCTTCAACAACTTCTTTCTATTTAGATTTTTCCAGAGTGAATAAATTCTTCCCCGGAGTCTCAGGAAATTGTTCCACCAGAAAAGATTTTGGAACAGAAATACTTTCAGAAGCTATTTTAGCATCCCTCAGAAGGGATTGACAAATTTAATCCTCTGTCATCTTCTTCTTCAGCATCTTCTCTTTAGAAAGTTTCTCTAGCTCATCATTAGATTTTTCTTTCAAGGCCTTATCCTCAGTAGGATCCACACAGAACTGTGTCTCCCCTACTCATCTATTTTCCTTTACTTCCCTCCATTTTGCAACCACTTCGTCTGGATAACATTTTTCTTCATTGGTTTAGGAGGTGTTGATTGAACTTCCTTTGATTTTGGGGTTTTATCTTCATCTTGAACATCCTTCAACTTCTTCTTCTTACCAGCCTTCTTTGAGGGTTCAGCCTTTTCCACATTTTCTGGAATGGGTTCTGCGTCCTCCTATAGAAAATCATAAAATTTTTCTCTCTATTTGGAAAAACTGACTTTCATCCTCTTTAAGGTGTCATCACTAATAATCATCACCTTGAAATATATTTTCATGGAGCTACATGGGATCTTGAAGGACTCTAGGAACCAAATAATCAACTTAGAAAGCAATGGTGAATACATAATTAACTAAGATCTAATATTTCCATTCTTGATGTTATGGATTGTAACAAGAACATGCCTCATTAAATTGATTTTCCTTAGGTTTACCAAGAAATCTAAGAAATATATGTCACTTTTCTTGAGGGTTTCTTTGTCACCTTTTCTCGGTACTAAAAAACCTTGTACCCATAACTGAAGGATCTGGTTGTTAGAAGATAGATGGGAAATCTTCACTATCTTGACATCAGAAAGTCCAAGACATTTCAAGGCCTTCACTTTAACGAATCTACCTTGAACGTCTAGGTGTTTGTGGGAGAAAAATTCTGCCTCCCCTTCATATAATAATCCCACCAAGCTGGCTGCCTTGGAATAGGAGAGATTTTAGGTTTTTCCATAAGACTTGAATGAAAATATTTCTCAATCATCTTCCTTAAAGAAGCACACTGACTCATAAATTTCTATGAGTAAATCCAGATACATCAAGTCTTGAACACCTAGCTTAGATATGCAGACATATTCCCATCTATTTAACATGATATTCTTAGAAATGGTAGAATCGTATTTGAAAAATTTTGGATTCACCAACCTTTCCTTGTATACTTGCCATTTTGAGATTGGCTTCGCGGTAGACATTTCTTGAGAAGAGGCTTCCAACGACATTCAGACTGGAGGAACTCTGAGAGATTCAGAATGAACTTAAGAACTGAGGCAGAGCTTCGAGACGTGAGAGCTTGGAAACTGATGTTGGACACCATTGGGGGTCCCTTTTATATAGGTGATGGTGGTGACCTTTCATCTTCCAAAACCAATCTAACGGTTGGGAAAATCTGTGATCTGATCTGACGATTGAAAACATGCCCGCAAGAAAATCTTGATTCCGATCTTTTGAGGTTTAAAAAAACATTTGGATTTAAGAGAAAATTAATCCAAAATATTAAAATAAAATTCCAGCATGTAAAAATTACTACGAAAACATATGTAAGGAAATCATACCTTTTAGATTGGCTAGGAAGTTTATTCGTAATAAGTGATATTCTTTTTAAAGAAAATTTGACTATGAAAAACTCACTATGAAAAAAATACTATGAAAAACTCACTAAGAAAAACATAAAATCTAAAAGTTATATTGCAAAGTGTTTGAGAAAAAAACTTGATTACAAAAATATGTATTACAAAAATTCCCATTACTAAAATATCCATTGAAAAAATTTCTATTACGAAAATTTTCAGTACTAAAATTTGCAGTACGAAAATTTCTATTATGAAAATTTCCATTACGAAAGTTTCCATTACGAAAATTTCCATTACAAAAATTTCAAAAACCAATTATAAAAAATTTTATAACTAAAATTTTGAAAAACTAACTACAAAAACGTTCATTATGAAAATTTCAAAAACTAGTTACAAAAACTTTTATTATGAAAATTTGAAAAACTAACTACAAAAACTTTCATTATAAAAATTTGAAAAACATTAATGACATATGTACTCCCCCTATGAAAAGGAATTTATTACTATAATGATATTGGTTAAACTGATAGTTAATGGAGGAATATTACCTCACGGTTATCATTCCTAACTTCTATTTAATGTATTCCAATCTATCGGAGGGTAAATATTTTTTGAAAATATCAACAAGTTGATCTTGCGTTCTAATAAATCGAAGAATGATATCTCCTTTTAGTGTGTGATCTCTAAGGAAGTGATGCCTAATATCTATGTGATTTGCACGAGAGTGATGTGTACTGTTTTTACTAAGGGCAATGGAACATGTGTTATCACACAAAATTTGAGTCATAGTAAAACTCAAGCCATAGTCTGTGAGTGTGTGTTGCATCCACAATACTTGAGCACAATAACTTCCAACTGCTACATATTTGGCTTCAGCAGTGGAGAGTGCTACAGAATTTTGATTCTTACAAGACCAAGAAACTAATGAATCTCCTAGGAAATGAAAAGTTTTGGATGTGCTATTTCTATTCATTATACATCCACCAAAGTCAGCATCCGAAAAAAATCTTTAAATCAAAATCATTTCTAGAAGTGTAAAACAGTCCTAAATCTATGGTTCCCTTTATGTAGTGAAAAATTCTTTTCACTATATTTAAATTAGATTCCTCAGGATTAGATTGATATCTTGCACATAAACGTACTGAATACATTATGTCTGGATGACTATCTGTCAAGTAAAGTAGACTTCCTATCATACCTCTAAAAAATGTTTGATCTACTAGTTTCCCAGCTTCATCAAGATAAAGTGTGTTTGAGGTACTGATGGGAGCACTTATACTTTTAGTGTTTTCATATCCATACTTTTTAAGAAGATATTTAATATAATAATGTTGGGATATATAGATTCCTTCTGGTTTTTGAGAAATTTGAAAACCAAGGAAAAATTTTAACTCACCCATCATACTCATTTCAATCTCAAATTTCATTAAATTTTCAAAGTAATCAGTTAAAGATTGTTGAGTTGAACCAAATATAATGTCATCAACATAAATTTTAACAACTAAAACATTTTTCTTATTATTCATTATAAAAATGGTTGGATCTGCATTTCCCTTAACATAGTTATTTTTAAGCCAGAATCCTGTAAGTCTATCATACCAAGCTCGCGGGGCTTGTTTAAGGCCATAAAAAGCTTTGGTAAGTCTAAAAACATGATCATGATGTTTTTTTCCTTCAATTCCCGGAGGATGTTCAACAAAAACATCCTCTTGAACATAACCATTAAGAAAACCACATTTCACATCTATTTGAAAAAGTTTAAACTTGAAGAATTCTACAAAGGCAAGTAAAATACTAATAGATTCAAGTATAGTTACTGGAGCTTTGGTTTCTTTATAGTCTATTCCTTCTTGTTGATTATATCCTTTAGCAACTAATCTAGCTTTATTTCTTACTATGATTCTATTTTAATCACACTTATTTCTGAAGACCCATTTTACACCAATAACAGAAGTTTCCTTAGGTCTTTCAACCAAGGTCTATACTTTATTCCTTTCAAATTCATTTATTTCATCTTATATGGATATAATCCAATCATCATCACCTAAAGCTTCATCAGTGCTTTTTGGTTCGAATTGTAAAAGAAATTCTAGATGATCTACTTCATTTCTTAAGGAACTTCTAGTCCTTATAGGTTGATTCACATCACCAATGATACTATCATTGAGATGATTCTTTAGAAACGACTGGTTTGGGTTTTTTAAGACCTATTCATCAACGTAGGGTAGAAAATAATCTTGGGAAAATGTTTTATAAGTATCTTCTTGAACATTTTCCTTATCAAAAGGATTTTCTATCAAAGGTTGATAATCATTTTTTGAAAACACATTCAAAGATGTAGGTTGGGGTTGTTTAAAAAAAAGGGATTAGTTTCATCAAATTTAACATGTATTGTCTCTTCAACAGTACAATTGTTTTTGTTAAAAAATCTATATGTCTTAGATGTTGTGGGGTAGCCTATGAAAATTCCTTCACCAGATTTTAGTGCAAATTTATGAAGATTATCTTTAGTATTAAAAATGAATACCATGAAACCAAAAACATTAAAGAAGTAAAGTCTAGGTTTTCTACCATTCCATAACTCATAAAGAGATTTATTAAGAAAAGGTCTAATAAAAACTCAATTTATAGTATAACAAGCAGTACTTACAGCTTCAACCCAAAAATGTTTGGAAACAGAATACTCACTCAACATGGTTCTAGTTATCTTTTGAAGAATTATATTTCATTATTCGACAACACCATTCTGTTGAGGTGTTCTATGTGCTAAAAAGTAATGAGTACTTCCTTTTCTACTATAAAACGTTTCAAAATCAGAATTTTGAAATTCTACTCCATGATCACTATGAATAGTTTTCAATAGAAGGTTTTTCTCATTTTTAACTTGGGCTCTAAATCTTTTGAAATAATAAAAAGATTCAGAATTCTTTGTTAGAAAATAGACCAACGAATATCTGGTGTAATCATCAAACAAGACAAATACATAATATTTTCACTAAATGCTTCCAGTTTCTGTTGACCCAAAAAGATCAATATGGACTATATGTAATTCATCAGTGGTTCAGACTTCACTAATTGATTTAAAACTTGATTTATGTTGTTTGACATATTGAAAAGGGTCATAAACTTTTGATAAATAAAATCTATGCTCCGGCAGATCCTTAACTAGTCTCTTATTAGAAAGTTCACATAAGTTCCTATGTTTATAGTGTCCTAACCTTCTATGCCATAACCAATAATGATCTTCAATTGTACTGAGGCAAGGTAAGTATTGGAATTGTGTACCAAGAACTTATCATTCCTAAAATTCACAAGGTAGCCTCCATCACATAATTTTCTTATGCTGATGAGGTTTTTCTTAAGACCCTTAACAAATAAAACATTTGAAATCAAAGTTTTTCCAAGAAGAATGATGTTACCTATACCAATAATTTCTCCATGAGCATTATCTCCAAAAGTTACTTTTCCTCATTTTAACATTATAATATTTTCAAAATAGTTTTTGTTACCAATCATATGTCAGGGACATCCACTATCCATGTAACATGTATTGTTGTTGGTACTTTCCCTATTTTCATGAAAATAAGAAATAAGTTTGGTTTTCAGAATCTAGACATGCTTGGATCCAGAAATCTCAGAAAGTAAAATTGTTGGAACCCATATATTCTTTGAAAAATAATCTTTATGTAATCCTAAAGACTGTGTTTTGTTTAGAGAACAATTATTTTCCCAATGACCACCACATTGACACTTAGTACAGAATGGGGTACTTTGAGGAACAAAGTAATTGTTGCTAAAAATCGGTTTAGAACTTCTATAACCAAAACCAGAAGTATTCCTTCGAGGTCAGATTTGTGAATACATTTTATCAAAATTTTCCTTACCTATGGTTATGTTAGACAAACACTTCCTCAAGGAGAATATTTTGGATTTGAGTTTTATAACTAAGTTCATGCCTTCCAAAACATTTGAACTAGAGCTAGGCTCAAAAACATTTTTCATATAAATTATATTTTCTAGATCTTTGGAATGTTTATTCTTCTCATAACATACTTCCTCAAGATTTTTTGAAATACTTTTAAAATCAGAAGTTTTCTTATCATGATCTTTAGAAAGATCTGAAATTTCCTTAGTAAGAATAGTATTACTAGAATTTTACTTTTCATGTTTTTTCATGAGTTTTGAATTCTCATTTTCATGGAGTTTGGAAAATCTAGAAACCTCTTCATAGGTGGGTAAAGTATTATCTTCATTAGAAGAAGATTCTTCATCCGAAGAGTTATAATATTTACTATCATTACCATTTAAGGAAACATTGGTCACTAATTCAGCATTGTGTACCTTATCTATCAAGCAATGATTATTTATAGGTAGCCTGGCTAGAAGACAAAGATTCTTCTATCCAGAAGATTCATAATCCGAAGATTCATCTGAAGAATCTCCACCACTGGCACTCCATGTGTCATTGGCTTTCAACACTTTCTTAGCTTTGGAATTGTAATACTTCTTTCTATTTTTCTCAGAATTCATTTCCTTTCTTTATTTTCTCTTGAGCATAGGGCAGTTAGGTCTTATGTGTCCATCTCTCTTGTATTCATAACATGTAACATAAGATCTTTCTTGTATTTCATTTCCTTATTCTTATACTTTGATTGAAAGTTCCTCTATCTAGCTATCATGTTCAACCTTTGGGAATGATTTTCTAATTCATTTTCTGATGATTCACTTCAACTAGATTCGGAATGGATAATAAATTTCTTAGATCTAGATCTAGTAACTCTCTCAGGAGTCATGGCTTTCATATGATCCGAAGTTATAGTAAAAGGTACACTTCCACTTCCATTCTTCTTCTTCATAATATCAGTATCTCTCTTCATTCTAGTCTCATTCTAAAGGAGAGTTCCAAACATCTCATCAAGAGTAATCTGAGTGACTTTTCTATTCTCATAAATTGCAGTCCTTTTAGATTCCCACTCATTTGGCATGATGTCGTTGATCTTGTCAACAAGGTCTTCATCATTCAATCCTTTTTCACGCATTGATTATAAACTATTCACAATAATCATGAATCTCTATTTCACTTTGCATATGGGTTCACTATAAGGAAAACTAAAACCATGATATTTAGTTCTAAGCATGGCTCTACTGGTCTCAATTACTTTAGAAGTTCCAAGGTGAGTAACTTCAAGTTTCTTCCATATAGAATTTACTGCTTCATAGGATAAATATTGGCTATATATATTTCTAGTCATTGGACAAAGTAAAGTATTTCGTACCTTATAATTGAGTTTATATTTATGCTTTTCTTGATTTGAAAAGGCACTTACTTCTTTATCAAGAATTTTGTATCCACCGGTAAGAATAAAAAAAATTTCAACCCCATTGTTGATAATGAAAGTCATCATGTGATCTCTCCAATATTCGTAATCATTACCATCAAATATAGGTGGTCAGGTAGGATTTAGATTGTCTATGGAACCAAAATTGATTCCTTCCATTCATAAAAAAAATATTTCCACAAACACTTGTTAGTAGAAAAAGTTTTTAAACAAGGACAATATTCTATGCAAAAAAAAAATAAAGGTATCCAAAGTGAATCCGAACTATGAGTCCGAAAAATAGATGCTGAAAAAAAAATTTACTCGGAAGTGTGAATCCGAATATGTGAATCCGAAAATTCAATTCCGAGAACTAATTCTCTTCTAAATCTAATCATGAGATTAATTCAGGTTAAACCAAATGCTCTGATACCAATTGTTAGGATGGTATGTCTGAGTATGATATACTCTATTATACCAAACATAGGATTGAAATAAGAATGATATTCTCAGATACAAGAGTGGGGGGGTGAATTTTACCTTTTAAAAATACTTTTAGAACTTTTAAATATTGTTATGTTTAACAAGGTTAAACAAGATAATTCACAAGACCTCTATAAGTTATAATCTCTTGCTAAATTCCGTAAAAGTGATTCTTGAAATGGAACTTATCTAAAGTTTACAAAGATGAAGATTCTACCTTAACTCATATAGAATCTAACTATATCAGAGTACAATAATATGGAAGTACAAGATAGTTATATTTTCCTTAACAAAATAAAATGAAATGAAAAAACTTGTAACAAAACAAGTTACAAACAATAACTCTTTTGACCTAAAGATAATGGTATCCCACAACCCTGGATAAGAGGTCCCTTGATTTTTATATTCAAGAAATTTTGTCTTACCCATACTAGGGTAAGCCCTCAATATAAAATTGTAGTCTGTCTTACTATCTCCACAAGCCATAAATTATCAGGTAATCGACACCTCTATCTTCCAAAGCAAGGAAGCCCTCAACTTCAAGATGTTGAACCTATGTCTTCCTATCCCCAGAAGCCCTCGATTGTACACAACAACAATCAAAGTCACACAAAGAAAATCTACATGAAGAAAAGTTTGAACAAGCCGTTAAAACTTTCTGTATGAATATTCAGTGTTTATAAGAGCCTCTCTCTCTCTAGAAATCACTTCAACAGCATGTAGGCACAGATTTCAAGGTCGTTGTCAAGTGTATTTCTATTTTCAAATGAACTCTTATTTATAGGCTCCGCTCCAACAGTCAGCTACATCCTCCAATGACCATATTATTCTTTGAATTTCGGAGGTACCTATACACGTGTCACTCAAACAACGGTTAGTTGATAACAGAAGGCGGGACATCATTTTATAAAATAAGAAGTGAAAGTATAACTAAAACTGATATTCATAATGGAGAAAATATGAATGTTCAGAATGTAAGTAAATTAAAGATCGAAGTCTAACCAAGAATAAATTTGAAGTCTATAATACAAGGATATTCAGATTCTGTTTATCGAAATAATTCAGTGTCCATCTTCATACAAGTTCTTATCCATAATTCGTAATTATAATTCACAATCAAAATTCATAATGAGAATTTGTAGTTAGAATTCAACATCAGAATTCGTAATAAGATTTCGTAATCAGAATTCATCATCAGAATTCGTAATGAGAATTCATAATCAGAATTCATCATCAGAATTCATAATGTGAATTCAGAATAATAATTCATCATCAGAATTCGTAATGATAATTCGTAATCAGAATTCATCATTAGAGTTCATAATGAGATTTCGTAATCAGAATCCATCATCAAATTTTGTAATGAGAATTCAGAATCAGAATTCATCATCAGAATTCTTAATGAGAATTCGTAATCATAATTCATCATCAGAATTCGTAGTTGGAACTTTATATAAGTTCGTAATCAGAATTCAGAGTTGAACATCATAAAAGTTCATAAGAGGGAATTCAGAGTAAAAATTTATAAAACTTCATAACAGGAAGTTGGATCCTAAAACAGAATGCTTCATATTTAAGTATTATACGATTCTGAGGTTTTAGATATGAATCTGATTTTTATTCATAAGAAAAATATTGATATGAACAATGAAAACAATGTAAGGGTAAATTTCCTTTGGGAATGAAATTTTCCATATGGAGATAAAATAGGAGTAAAATGAAATTTTCTTTAAGATAAGGTGTTTTTGATTTTCAAAATAAGAGGAATGATCAAGTCATAAGGAAACCTTGATGACTTATCAATCTCCCCCTTATATGATGGAATTGAAAAGTCAGAAGGAAAACCTTATTGACTCAACACATAATTATCCATTGAATTCATATAATTTGATAAATGTGCATATATAATAATAAGTAATGTTGAAAACAATAAAGGGTTGGAACAAGTTCTCAATAGACATTAGGCTCACACTACCTGTGTCGGCACATCCAAGAAAACATATAAACATGTTACCATACGTATATATATATATCGTATGTATACATAATGGCATATAAATTCATATATATGGTTACTTATACTAGTCGGAACCTGAGGCATAACTCAGGATCCCATGGGTAGTAGCATGAGTAATTCATATTTTAAGGCATTCCATTCCCTAGCTTGTAATGGTAGGGTCATCATGACCATTTAACATAATAGTAGGGATGTCCTGATCATGTATCATAATCCATAGGGGTCTCCATTCCCATTCATTATAATCTATAAGGTTCATTATTTACATTCATTAAATTTTATATGAGTCACCATTTATGTTTATCATAAACTATAAGGGTCACCATGCTGAAGTGTCATAAGTGTAAGGGATTCGACGCTTGTATCTCATAAAAGTGTAAGAGGTGACAAGCTCATATATCACAATTATAATGGACACCATTCCCATATCTCATAAATGTGTAAGGGATCCCATGAATATATATCTCACGTGTATCGGATTTCGTACCCATATATCTCAAGTGTAGTAAGAATTCATGAATTTCTGAAGATCCTATTAGATAATTAATAGTTCATTAACCTTCCTCTTTAATAAGGGTGTGACTGTTTTTATATTTAAACACATGATGTGGTCATACCACTCTTTATCCATTAATTTTATTATAGTCAGATAAGTGTTTTATCCATGCAACACCAATATAACTATCCATTATTATTTATGATATCACATTTGAGAAATAAAATTAAACACACTGATGGTTGGTTTCTTTATATAACCATGAAATTCAAATATAAATATGAACTGAATACTCAGAGGGGTGGATCATATTGAGTGTAAATACCTCCAATACCTTTCGGGATCTAATTGAGTCGTCAATTTCCAGAAAAAGGTAACTAATTGGAAGGAGATTCATTTGTGGTAAATTCATAGTGAAACCAATATTGAACACAACAAAATAAAGTATAAATCATCACAAAATAGAAAGATAATTACGAGACCACCTAACTTATTCTTGTGGTGGAACATGTCTCTAGTATTATCCATCCGTTTGATCCAGGTTGGATGACAACAAAAAAATATGAATGCCCTATAAATAGGTTTTAAGAGATAAAACCAAAAATAGTGTCACTAATAAGAAGAAAATAAATAAAGAATCCTTAGGATGGAGTAGTTAAATGTAGGAATCTTAGGAGAATATATAAATTTGAAAAGAGTTCAGATGGAAGAATCATAAACAAACAAAGGTGGAGCATGAAGAGGAGTTCAAATTTTTGAAAGAAGGGCTAGTCATATAAGGAAAATAAGAAATGAAGAGGTTTGTTGAACATCGAAGTGTTTAATGAAAAAATTATAATTCTACATAACTTACAGGTTTCCAAAAATTTAACCACGTGATTATTCAAATTGTGAACCAACAATATGATATGCACTTCCTCAACACCCCCTCACATGTTCATGGTCCACGGTTAGAAAAAACATTTGAGGAATATTTGTTTTCCCTCAATAAAGAAATAAAAAAATATATCAGGGGCATGTAGCCTGAGTCTTAGGGTTCTGGAAAATTATAAAACCGACATCTACTCATTGAAACACCCTGCATTGTTAGAATAAATCATGTTAAGAATCCTTCATAGTTTCTACTTACTATTAAACCCATTTTTTCTTCCACTAGCTGGGTATTATGGCCCAAAGCAAGCCTTTGACACCCTTAGAACATTAGTGACCTCTTTAGGCAGTCATATTATTTTTAAGGAAAGGAATTAAATTGGCATTTAATTGATGTGTATCTGAAAGAAAAAACGGGTTCTTACAATCTACCACTATATTTTTCATAAATATCACCCTTTTGAGACATATTATACACAATTCATTTCTTTATAACTTGGTTAAAGAAAACATAATAAAGTGTGAGCTCCGATTCTCTATAAGGGTAATCAGGGGAGATATCAATATAACATTACCATAAAAGAATGAGAACATGATATTAACATTTGAAAACATAAGGTACCATAAACATAATTGATCATGAAATTTAGTAATGGAATAAATATTTTCAGTTCATATAACATTGATTATAAAGGGATCAATGAACATAATATATAACAGAAAAACAATGCTAACAGATAGAGATTTATATTATACATAAAATCATATAAAAACATTTAAAGATGACCCACCAATACCATCATAATATGTTAGGATTGGGATAACCACCCATGTGCCTACTTCAAGATTTTTATAACCTCCAATGTACCCTCTTGTTTTGTTCTTGGGATAAACTCTCATATTTCCTCTTGATTTTGTCTTAGGGTACACTCATTTTTACCCTTTTAGCTCATGCAACATTAGTATTTGTGTAAAAAATTTTAGGGAGATATAAATACCACCTACCACAAAAAATAACGCTTATTTATGTGTCCCAAAATATAATAAATTGGTCCATATATCATATCCCTTTCAATTGAAATAGGTTTTATATTCATTTTATCATAGAATATACCATGAGAAAATGGGTTTCATAAACATTACATCATTTTAAAACTCATGGTAAAGAAACAGGTTTCATAAAAATATTGTCATCATAATCATAGATCATCTAGTTTAAGAATAAAGATGGTACAATTTGATTATATACCCATTAAAACATAAGTAACACTAGTGATTGTGGTGGTTAAGGAATTGAAATATTATAAAAATGTCATTAAATGATTATTGGGTGAAATATAATTTCCATTTTTACATAACTTATTTAAAATCTATAAATTTCTCAAATATTAAGGATTTTTTTTTATTTTAAAAGAACCTTGATAATTGTTAAATGAAAAATTAAATAATTGACTGCTCATGTTGGTGGAAAATTTAGTTTATTCCCTATAAGTTAAAATAAAGATTAATTTTAAATTTTTGTTAAGATATAAAAACAAACTCTTTCAGAAAAAAACTATATGGATCATTTAATTTTCTTAAAAGTCAATAATGGGTAATAATTAATTCAAATAATAATTTTAGAATATTAAAAATATTCGTTAATAAATTTGTTGACAATAAGGACATGAAAGAAAATATTTTCGATCGAAGAGAGAAATAAACTATTTTTCTTGAAACCCTTATTTTAGAATCTCTAGTTATATAATAGTGCATAATAAATGGAAAACAATTATTCACTATAAATAAGGAGAAAAAAATACATTTTTTCATTAGAGTTATATAATATAATTTTATCATCCAAAACATAATATTAAACAATCCACATAAACAATGTGATTGTAACAAAAATAGTTACCACTTTGGTATATTTGGAACTGTAAGCTCCATGAAATAAAGAGACTTATATAAAATTTATAACTCAAAATTTTCATGAGAATAATAATAAAATACTTTAATTGGTATCATATATACACCACACAAAAGAAACAAGTGGTGTATAAGGCACGTGTCCCACAAAAATAAAAGTGAGATGAAAATGTGTTACATGAAGTCTTGACTTTATTTGTACATGTTAAAAACTCATGTATAATAAATATAGGTATATTATAAATATATCCCAAAACCATAGTAATATATATAATATAAAATAATATATACTTGATACTTTTGGTCACTTTTTTTTCAATGATTCCTTGTTTAAAATAATGTTTTGGGTAATAAAGACTTCAATTTTCATGTATGTTTTGGTTTTGTATTATTTATTCATTTTAATTTGATCATGATTCTATAATATACATAAATATAAAAGTTATATAAATATAATATTTATTCATTATATATTTATTTTTAGCAATTTATTGATGTTATAGATTCAAAATGTGTTACATCATTACTAGAGACAGTAGGTTGTATGCATGCATGAATGATGTTTCCACTTTATCAATCGATGAAACGAAAGAACGCTAAATATTATATCACATTTACATAACCCCTTATATTTTATAAATATAATTTATATTCATTAAATATATCTTTATTACAATCCACATGAAAATAAAACTAAAAACAAATCATATCATTTGGGGGATGAGTTAGTCCACACGTACGCAGGAGTGACACAATCATTTTCAAATGAATTAAAAGGATAGAATTTTGATGTGATGTTGTTATTTTAGGAGTATTAATAAGTCATAAATAAAATATATAACAATTTAATCTATCATTGTTTCTATTTGTGGGAGGTGGTGATGGAAAATGAATTACATCATGTTGCGATGTGGTAGTCCTCCATAAACACAGTCGACAAGATCATTTCTCATTTGATGCAAAAAGAGATGAATATAAGTTACTAAAATAGCATAAATTTTTTTATTTTATTCAATGTAGTAATGTTATTATATAATAATATTTTAATTTTCTATTTTTGAGATATAATAAGAAATAAAATTTAAAATTTGGGTTATTTTCTACACCTCTTGTTCCGAGAACCTTTTTAGGTTTACACAAAAATCATTTTTAAGAGGGATTTATAATACAAATAATTATTATAGGAAACTGGTATTGAATTAAGGAATTTATTTTTATAGGCATTAGTAAAAAATTCATTTTAAGTGTGACTAAAAGATGATAGGGGGTTCCCTTTTAAATGTTGGGGAGAGGATGCTCTTGTAATGATTGAAAATAAAATGTTATACCCATGTTTCACAAATACAAAAAGGCTCAAAAATAGATAATTATCAAATATTAGAGTATATAAGGTCAAAAAAGGACATAAAATATTGTTCGGATAGGTTTTTAGTCCATTTAAATCCTATTATTTAATAGGTTATCCCTTGGTTAACATGTTTTAACCTTAACCACAATAATTAAACCTGTATATGTGATGAGCAAGCAGTTTTCTAAAGAGAAAATTTTCATAAATATAAATAGAATTTATATAAACATTAATTATTAATTTGATTATAAAATCCTAAATTTTATTATTTATAATATAATTTAACTAATTGGAATTTTAAAGATATATTAAAACACAATTTAACTTCTAAATTCTTTTAAAGAAAATTCAATTTTTAATAAAAATCAGTATTTTCACTATTCATTAAAAAATTGAACTTCTTAAAAAATCACAAAAAATCAACATAATATAATTTTGAAAGTTTGATAAACAATTTAAAGTTAAAATTTAAAAAAAAAATTATAAATGTGGGAAAAAATTATTTTATTATTTTTTTATAAAAAGAAATAAAAATCATTTTTTGAGAAAACTATATTTTCAAAACGTATAAAGACTTCACTAAAAATTAAGTACTTATTTATAAATATATTTTATTTACCAACATCTTTTATAATTAATTTAACAAATAAATTAATTATTAATTATATCATTAATTTTAATGTCTAGGTTTTAATTTTCTTATTTAAATACTAATATTAACAGTATATCATGGTTCACTAAAACCTAGTGGTGCATGTAATGAAAGATATCAATGAAATTAAAACAATTTAGAAAAAATATTAAATAAAATATTATGGTATTACACAGATGAAACAATAATCTAAAAAGGGGAGGATGACTAGTCTATGGAATGTTAAATGAGAATATCCCAAATTCAAAGATGTTTGAACATGGTTGTTTGATAGACGTTCATGTCCAAATATATTAGAGCTAACTAATGGATGTTCGACCAAGGTACACCAAAGAAGACTATTCTAAGGTGGTGGATTATGAGAAAATTAGATTATTAGATTGGGATTTATTTTTAAACCAAACAATGGTTTAAGATCATCTAATCAAAGTTGAAATAAAAAAATAGAGTTAGTTGGTGGAAGTAAAACTTATATAAGCTGAACATGAAAGATGGAAGTGAATGTTTCAGGAAAATATAAATGCAAGAAGTTAGGTGGTTGAGATGTGGGAGGAGATGTTGAATATAATGAGGAAATTATCCTATTTTTGGATCACAGATATGCGATCATTTTCATTTAACTTTTTTTTATTGGTTTTAGTTGACAAGGATTATGTGGATTCAAAACATTTAAGTTGTACAAATGTAATATTGCAGTGGGGTTCACACAATGTGATTAGTCAAATTACTATGAGGATTAGAAGAAGTTTAAGTAAACTATGGTTTGTTCAAAAATATATGTGATAAATTGAATGAGGTATGAGTATTTAATAAGAGTGTAGAAGAATGTATAATTTTAAAGAATCTTGATATGAATTTTGGAATTGAGGGACGAGCTAAAGAGAGGTTCTATGACGTCTAGGCATATAGCTATATTAAAGAATTAGAGAAGTTTATAAATAGATGAAATAATAATAATAATATAAAATAAAAAAAAATAAAAAAAAATTATGCATCTATATTCAATAAAAATGTAACACCCAGAGATTTTAATAGAACAATATATTTTATAGTGTTTGTAACATGCAATACTAAGCTTGAACGAACCGTGAAATATTATTATCTAAATATAAACATTATAACAGTATTTTTGAATTGTAAGGTATCAGTAGGATTAAAATCATTACAAAAAATATATAAATTACACACATAATGAATATTTATTAAATAATTCTTAGGTAGTAAGGACTCAATTTTTAGTCGTGTCATTTTATTGTTAAAATATTTTTCTTCAAAAAAAGTTTCTTTTTTCTTTTTGTGATAAAATATTATAATTATGTTTTAAACTTTTAGAAATAAAATTTTATAAAAAGATTAAATTTTTTTAATTCATCATGTCATAATTATTTTAGATCAATTTTTTATAATTTTCTAAAAATCATGATTTTTCCATCAGTAGTGAAAATACCAATTTTTTTTGAAAAATGTATTTCTTTAAATAATTCAAAAAGTAGCATTTGGTATAAAATTTTTTCTAAAATAAAATTAGTTCTATTATATTAATAATAATCTATCTGTTATTATTTAAATAAATTTAATTGTCGAATTTTTAATAAATACATATTTATAATTACAAGGTATTTTTCTAGAAAACTGTATTTCATTGTGTTTTTCTGTACTAAATTAATTTCATCACATACAGAGAGTTAATCTTGAAGAAAAATTTATTTTTTGAATTGTGAGGTTAAAATTTTGTAAATAGGACACTTTATTATTTATTCATTATCAATAGTAACTATGGTAAATATTTTGTCGCTTAGGTAAGGGTAAAATGGGTAAATCTGGATTAAAACCATGAAATACTATCTTAAAATCAATGCAACACTTTAATAATTATCACTAGATGGGATAAATGAAACCATATACATAAAAAATAACAATATATTTAATTTTCAGGCCTTTTTCACTTGATAATGACATTTATACTGTTTTATGTAATGAAAATTTCAAAATATCACTCTCTTGGCTTTAGTATCACTTAAATTTTAACATAAGGGTAAAAAGAGAATAATTTCAGTTATAAATTTTTATTTAAAAAATAATTTAATAATTTATATGTTTATTTTATTTTTATTATTTAGCAAAAAAATATTTAACTTAAATGCTTACACAATTCTATCGTTGTTCTTTTTCAAGGGGTAATGAAAAAAATCAAATGAATTTAAAATCATTAAATTTACTTTTTTTGGGTGTGTAAAATATTTCCATTAATTGATAAATAATTATAATATATTAATAATTTCTAAAGGATTAATATTCCAATCCTCTTTCTTTCATGATGTTTTTAATGTCAGATTATGTTAATAGTTCTTAAAATGAAATGTATAGTATTTTATGTTTAATATATTTTATTAAATTATTTGAAAATTCATAAATATATATAAATAGGACAATTATGATAATAAATGATCATGTGGTTAATAATATGTCCATTTATTTTCCAATTATAACCTTATTTAGAATTATATGTCTTTAATAGTGAAACTTTCATTACCACAGTTAAGGATAAAATTATTTAACCAAGGGGTAATAAAAAGATAAGTATTAAAATGATATCCAAACCTATATCAATTTAAATAGCTGTTTATTTTAATTAAATATCATCCGTATTTTATAATACTTTTAATTTTAGAGCAATTTTACCAGAGTAACACACATACGATGTTATAATATTTCATGTATTTCTAAAAATGACATTAATACCATTTTATAATATTCTTTTATTAAATAATTAAAATTTAATTAAAATTTTTTATTCATCCATGTTAATGGGATATGATTGAAAATATTTTAATTTTTCAATTTATGGCGTATTTTTGCTTTTATATAAACTTTACACACCCTTAAAAAAACATTGATATCACTATAATTATAAATAGAGATAACTTATATTAAAACTAAGAGTTATGGGTAAACTATAAGGACCCAGCCTTTAAAATTACATAATCTTGAAGTATGTTAGGAATTCACATTGACGATCTTTCCATGTTTAGAGTTTTAGAGAATTAGGCAATAACTAATACATAACAAATAGAATATTACATGTAGACACTACTACCCAGTATCCATTTTTTCATAAAATATATCTCTTGAAAATTAGATACATGTCTAGTTCCATGTTTTAGACAGCAGGAGTTTTCCTTGATCTCATCCTTTACCCTATTCATCTTTATGTCATGTGAAAGACATTTCAGAAAATGGGATGGGCATAAAAAAGATCAGTAAGGGTTATTAGAGAATGAAAAGAATCATTAGCCCATCAAAAAATACAAATCTATGAACCCATACTTTTCATTCATAACATACCTCATGAAATAATAATATTTATGAATAACATACAGAAATCATAAATCATAAATGTAACCTATAGCATTCATAACATAATTACACTATAGCTATAAAAACTATATAGGGAGTCCCATTTGGAATACCCATCATAGCATATTCCCTAAATCTCTTGGAAGAAACATTAATGTTTACCTCCGTTACGTTACCCAATGAATTGGAGAGCTATCTCGGGCTCACTCACCCTAGTTTTATCACGGAACCACCCATATATGTAAACAATTCCCAATAACCATAACATATTCATAACACATAATACAATCATAAATGAAATATAAAATTTCCACATTCCAATAACAATTTATCATTTCAAGATATTGACATAATCAATGCTTTGTTAAAACCATTTTCAAAACCATTTAAAACATTTAATAAATAGATTTTTGAATCAAAGGGTCCCATACCTCCTTGATGATTTTAATTTAATTATAATTTTAACCATTAATATCCATATAAATAAATCATTAATACAATTTTTAAAACATGGAAATTAATGAGAAATATTTAGAATAATAAATCATTACAACATTTAAAACGATATTTTATTTCAAGTGTTTTTAATAAAATGAGAGATGTTTGAATATAAATAATTAATGAATAAAATTTATTCAAAACATTATAATTTCATGAGAATATATGTATTCCTGATATAATATTCCAAAGGACAGAATATACACCATATAAGAGTGATTTGGATCATAACAACATTGAAGTCTTAATGGAATGTAAATTGAGACGAATTCCCTTATAAAAGTTGTATCCTTAGATTAAGGATAAATCAATGACATAATAATATGTGAAATATATAAATACAATTAATATTATTGGATATTAAATGTAAATAACTCATATAAAATTCACACATATTCTCTTTAAGAAAAAACAAATGACTTGGATGTTTAACTCATTGAACGGAAATTGAGTTAAAATTACTCTTATCGAGTTCATATCGATGATTTGAGAATTTATCAATGGAGTGATTATTTGCATCAAAAGTATATCCATACAACGGGGGGGGGGGGGGGTTAATTACAACATAAATAAATAAATAGTGATTATACACATAATCATATCATGACATAATTTAATATTAGAAGATTAACCCAAGGAACGAAAATTGGGTTAAAAGGTTCCCTGACCGATTTGGTAACTTACGAAACATACAACACATGAAAAAAAATCATAAAATGAAGATGTAAATACACATAAAATGAAGTATATTACATAAAAAACACAATCATGTGTAGTAGATACACCACACAAAATGAAATAGTGGCAAATATATCATGAATCTCACGGTAATAAAAAGTGAGATGAGAATCCCTTACCACATAGTAATAAATCAAGTCGTATGTCCAAAACATAATAACTGTCACGAACCAACCCGGGTCGACCCTGAACCGGTCACCCGAGCCGGTCCGCGAAATGGCCCGAGAGGCATTCCCGATCCTCCCGGGCTGGCGACAAGCGCTAGGGCATCATTAGAGACTGTGGGAACGATTTCGCCCAATATAAATAAATAAGAATGCAAAGATAAAACAGAGCAGCGCAGAAAAAGGTAAACTAAACAAAGTGACTAAACATGAACAAACAGGAATCAAACTAACCAAACACGACATCCGAACAACTCCTTGCGACCTCGCAGGTCGCTCTCCGACTCAACGATCAAGTGTCTCCCTAGGCGAGCGCACTCAAGCTATAGCCTGCACAAACACTAAAAACGGAAAAGAAATATAGGCGTGAGTATTAAAACTCAGTAGGCTAGCCCGGTATCTATTCCCAATGCACTACCTTTAAAATAAAAGAAACATTATTTCAAGTTTGAACTACAATTTATAAAAGTATGTTTTTTCTAAGCATTTTACTTAAAAACAAAGTACGAACCATTGCCCTTAGCCATTTTAAAATTCGGGTTCATTTCATTAGTGCCAATGACATTTCAGGAAAGGGGGAAAGTGATGTTTAAATTTTCAAATTTGTACAAAAGGTATTAAACACTTCCATTTGAAAAAAAAATTTAGAAACCCATAAAAAAGAAATTTATCAGTTTCCAGGGAAAACAATATGCCAGAATGCACAAAGTAAAACATACAGCAAGGGGAATGTAAGTATACATGTGAGCATCATAATCATTACTGCAAGCTACAAAAGCTGAATAGACATGGGTGAACCTAGGAGATCGAGAATAAACCAGAAGACACCAATACATGAGAAATCATCCTTATCGACATGTCACGATGAAATCAAAACGCCCAATACGCTCGACCATCCACTCACGGGCAGGTCGAGGGCAAATCCCATAGCAATAAACCCAATATATCCACCTACTATGGGCCACTGGTCAGTACCATAACCTACCAGTGCAGCAATCGTTCTTAGAATATTCTCTCAATATGCCAGATTCCCATGTCTCAAGTGTTTGAAAAAAGGGGTGAGCCAACTAATTCCAACCGAGCATCCAATCACATACATATATATATATAAAGCACAACAGGCATCACCCGAGCCACTCCGTGGAACAACCTCATGCCTTTTACTACTCAAGTACCCGGGAGCCTCTAAGAGCGGCCTCCCAAACAATCAATTTCAACCAAGGCATGAGAGTCGCCCTAAGAGGGTTTTTATCAAAACATTTTTATCGCTTTCCATAAAGTGCCAAACTGGCATTTAATACATTTCACAAACACTACTCAAAGACAGGTACAACTTCTTTATGAGGCAAAACCCAGTCTAAAACCATTAAAGAACCCCAAAACACTACGTCACAGGCTAACAATATTTTTATAAACCAAACCAGACCATTTTCTTTTTCCAAATAATATTTAAGAGCCAACCGGGCAATTTCTCAAACGAACCAAAGTATTTGTTCATGCTTCAAAAGAAATCATTTCTCATTAAACCAGGACTCTGTTTAACATTCCGTGAATTATGTTTAAAAGCCAAACGGGCATTCTTTCATTATTGGGTGTCCGCTCGTAAAAAGGATGTTTCATGTGTCGTGTATAAAATAAACAGCTCATTTTGACATTAAATAACCATTTAAAAATTAACCATCTTATATTAAAATTTAATTATCGTATATTATCTCATATTTATTACAGTTAATAAAATGTTGATTTTGAACAATTAGGGTGCGCAAACAGCATGAAATAATATAACTTAAATTTTAAAAGCAGTGCAAAGGGGACCTACCTCAAGACCAAGCGCGTCGACACAACAACCTCGGATCCAAGTCGCGATGACACGACGTGTGTCCGAAACCACGTGACAAGGTCTAACACTCTGCATAGTCAGTACCAAGGACTCAGACACATCCAAAAACTCACAAGAGCATGCCAAACCAAGCGTCGGAAAGAAACGCTCACCTCGGAACTGAAGCGCGACAACAACGGAACCTCGGAGACAAGGCGCGGCGATGGCGCTCACTCGGAAACACCCTGCGCGGGTCCTAAAAGTCCTAAGCCAACAAATAAAAACCCACCATCAACAAGAGTACGATGATAATAATAAAAATAAAGATAATAATAATAATAATACTAATAATAATAATAAGATTAGTAATAATAATAATAGTAATAAAAAAAATAGTAATAATAATAATAGTAATAATAATAATAATAATAATAATAATAATAATAATAATAATAATAATAATAATAATAACAACAAAATAATAATAATAATAAAAATAATAATAACAAAAATAATAAAAATAATATTAATAATAGTAAAAATAATAATAATAATAATAATAATAATAATAATAAAATTAATAATAATAATAATAATAATAATAATAATAAAATTAATAATAATAATAATAATGAAAATAATAATGATAATAATAATAATAGTAATAAAATTAATAATAATAATAATAATAATAATAATAATAATTACAATAGTAATAAGATTAATAATAATAATAATAACAATAATTATAATTATAATTATATTAACAATAATAACAACAAAATAATAATAATAATAATAATAATAATAATAATATGAATGATAATAATAATAATAATAATATTATTATTATTAATAATAAAAATAACAACAAGAATAATAATAATCACACAATAAGAATGATAAAAATAAAAATAAAAAAAACCAACCTAGCAAGGGAGGCCGAGCGGCTGGCTGGGGGTGATGCGCACAGGACAGGGGAAAGAAAAAGAAGAAGAAGAAGAGAAGAAGAGGAAGGAGAGAAGAAGAAGAAGGGAAGAAGAAGAAGAGAAGAAGAAGAGGAGGAAGAAGGAGAGAAGAAGAAGAAGAAAGGAAGGAGAAGAAGAGAAGAAGAAGAGGAGGAAGAAGAGGAAGGCCGAGCGGCGGGGGTGCAGTGCGGCGGACAGGGGGGGTGGCCGCTGCTGTTGCGGGAGGAGAAGAGGAAGGCAGAGGCAGCGGACACCGGCTGGGATGCTGCGGCTGGAGGCAGGTGCGCCGGCAGGGAGGTCCGGGGGCAATGCCGGCGGGCTGGGTGCTGCACCAAGGGAGATGCGCTGGGTGCTGCGGCTGCTTGATGGAGCAGGGGGGGCGTTGTGGTTCGGCTAGCACAACCGAAAAGGGAGGTCCGAGGCTGTTGGAAGGGAGCAGAGGAGCTGCAGGCCAGAGGTGAGCTGGGTGCGACGGCGGACAGAGGAGGTGCGGGCTGGCTGGACCAGGGGTTCGTGTGGAGGGAGGTCGGCGCGGCTGCAGGGAGGCGCTGGGTCGCTGCTGCTACTGCTGCGGAAGGAGGCAGGGAGGAAAACGGATTCCGGGGGGGCTGCTGTACCAGGAGGTAGGAGGGGTGCCGAGGCGGACAGCGGGGGGGGGGGGGGAAGAAGAGGAGAGGAGGCGGCGGCGCTACGTGAAGAAGGGAAGAAGAGAAAAAAAAAACACAGTGAATAGGAGGAGTCGGCCAAGGAGGGGGGGGGGGGTGGCGGCTGAGAGAGAAGAGAGGAGTAAAAAGAAAATAAGAGGGGGAAGCCGCTAGGGTTAGAGGAAAGGAAAGAAAAAAAAAGAGATAAAAAAAGAAATAAATAAATGAAACAAAGATAGTGATAATAATAAAAGAATGATAATAATAAAAATAATGATAACTTTAATCTCTAATAACAATAATTTCATTTCATAATAATTATTTTATTTGAATAGCGCAACTGCGCGGTCCGCACATGCCTCTAGCGACTGTGCGCGAACTAAGCGTGAGCTTTTGTCTGATCCAGAAGTTGTCAGACCGGTGTCAGGCTGTCCGCCCAGTCTCTGCCAAACATGTAGTGCATGCGCACTAGTCTAAAACTCTCCCCAACTCTCGAAAAGAGGAAATAAATAAATAAATAACCATAATAATTAATAACACCTTTATTAAGATCAATTATAATAATAATAATTTTAATAATAATCATCATGATAAAAGTACAAATGATAAAAATACTCATTTCGTCTTAAATAATAAAAACAACTATGAACTGATAACAATAGATGTGCGCGTTAAATATAAAGACTCTATTTAAAATTTTCCAAAGACAACGGGATGAAAAAATACACCGGGCAGGGACGAGCGGGGTTTTCAGAACAGGCTCCGCTCACGCGCCCGACGACGTCACGTCAAAAAGCGCACATTTTAACAAAAACTCAAAAACCTGGTCCGATACTGAACACGAACCGCATCAATATAATTTAAAGTCAAAGAAATCATAAAATAAAATAAACGCGCATGTCGGGGTGTGACAATAACAACCAAATTAATCACAAATACCATGAATATAAAGATAATAATGATAGTATATATCAAATGTATGTAGAAAATAGAGTACATGTAATAAATAAGTGGCCAACAATAGAAATCTTACGGAATTAAAAGTGACTAAGAAATCCCTTACCTCGTGTCCCACTTGACTTGTTTGTTCCTTTTTATTCCTAAACACTAAACTTCAATTAATTTATACTTGATTAAGAACCCTTTTAATGTTTATTATTTCTTTTATATCAATTATTACCATTTTATAAACAAACTGTAATCATTTATGTTTATAATGGTTGTTTTGTCGATATTTGGAAATTGAGTAAAAAATGAACAGCTTATAATTACAAGTTGTCCATGTGGTCAAGAGTCCATTATCTCGAGAATTATATTCAAGATTTATATATCATATATATTGTAACACCCCAAGATTTCATAGTGTGTTATTTCTTCAAAATAATTCAATAACTTGCACTACACGCAACACCGAGTTCAAGCGCACCATGACTTACCAAACAAGCCGTTCAAAAAAGGTTATGAATAGTATTAACTAAATTTTAAACTTTATATAATCCTTATAATTTTAGAATCCATATTATGAGTTTCTTAGACATAATGTAAGAACAAATTCATCTTCAGTATTGTAGTTTTACCAACTTTTAATAGTGAACCCTTTTTAAATAAAATATTTTAAACTTTTTGACTAAATGGGGACATCAAAAAATTTAAAATAAAACATCCCAAGCTTCCACAGTACGCTTTCCTTTGAATAAAACAGTACCGTGTGTTGTACGCAACTTCGAGTTTTAACACACACCACAACCAATCAAACTAGCCGTTATGAATAGTAATACTTAATTTTTTGAAATTATATATATTTCATATTTCAAAATGGACTTCATTTTTGGATTCGGAATATCAAATTTATCCTAAGGTGAAATTTTGGTACTTTTCGGATAACTTTCATATTGTGATGAATAGTAAAAATTACTAAATTTTAATTAAAAACAACTTTTTTAATCAAAATAATTAATAGTGATAAATTATGAATTTGAGTGGTTTTAAAGTATATTTAGAATATATTTTTACCATTTAATATAATTTTGGTCATTGGACATAATTTTACAATTAAACCGAACATAAACAAATGTCAATCTTTTGATAGTTATTATCTCTTAAAAACACGCTTTTTGTTTTGACAGCGGGAATTAATTTTAAATTAATTTCTGCCAATTCTGTGTTTTGAATTTAGAAAAATGGATTCCATATTTGGAATTAGGATTTTAAAATTGTGTAAATAGGTAACTTTTAATTTTAGACATTTTGAATAATTACTGCGGTAAATATTTTATTTACCATGGTTAAGGGTAAATCCGGTAAATAAGGGTTAAAAAATAATATTATAATAATACTAAATTACCCTAAAACGTGTCTTAACCCTATTGGTTGATACATGGTCGACCATGGGCATCTTTGGGTCAATTTTGGGACCCCATTGATCCACTTGTAAGTGATAATGACACTTTATTTTAATTAAGTTAAAATGAATACAAAAATGGCATAAGCTTACATTTTTTAAAAGAACAATTTTTACATAGGGTTATACATGTTGGATTTTCTATTATAAATATTCATTAGAAAGCTAAAAAGATTTCCTACATAATGATATTTTATTTATAATTTTTAGACATCAAATAATTTAAATTATTAATGACACAATAATGATGCAATGTTTACCTCATTAATAAATCATTTAAATAAATAAGATTATAATGATTAAAATATTATCTAAAACCTGTCCAATTCTTATTGGTTGATGTTATTTAGAATATGAGCCATCTTATCTTCGACCTCAATGATTTTTGGACCATTATAAACCGAATATAATTATATTATAAAGTAATACTTTCACTCCTTCCTAAAGAGCCCCTCCTCTCCCTTATAAAAGGAGACCACTTCTACTCATTTCTCACACCTCTCAAGCCACTTGGCTCGTCCAAACTCTGCCCAACTAAGCTCCCCACATCCACCTCCTCCTCCTTGAAGCTTCCCCTTAGGCAGAAAGCATTTCAAGAAGTCCTTTGGTTCCAACCAAAGTGAGTTACCTAAATTAAAGGTAACATTTTCTCTTAAATTATTTTCAATTATTTTGCTTCTCCAACACCCAAACTCTTTTTATTTCCTTTCTTTTGTCACAACACCAGTATCCACAATATACTAGGATGTTGTTATAAGAAGGATTCAAACTACACATTCACACAACTCCATCTAATGGATGATGAACATAATGTTTCTGTGGATGGAAAACTAACGCCTCACGAAACGATGATTGTTCAAATACATCTTACCGCCTCTCATGGTGGCCATTAGGATGGCACTGTAATTAAATATGATATTAATGATATGTATTTTATATATGAGCTTATGTAATTCCATTTTATTTCATACAATTATTCGTTTCATGTTGTATATACATACGATAATTTCATTTGAGGAAGTGCGGACTACCGCCCCCTTAAAATGATATGACTCGTTCATACCACACATGGAACGTATAAAGGATGGTGTTAATGAACTTAAGTAACATATATAAAATATTATATTTTACTGGAATAGTAATATACCTATGTATCATTTGGATTCGATTCTTTTAAAATAAAAATTAAATGGAAGTAGCATTCGTGCGTACGTACGGACTACCGTCTCCACGAACGCGATGAGATTCATTCTCCATCGTATCCATTCAAGTATAATTATCATTTGATGATTTAAAAATGATGTTTAAGGACTTGATACCATTCTGGATATGAATAATATACATCCCATTAATAACGAATATCTCTCACATAACAAAGAATATAAAGTAAAATGAACCCGTTAACACCTGAAATGACGATAATTCTAAGATATTATTAACAAATCAATGTTAAAAGATCATATATGATATCATATTAAAGTAACTGATTCTTGTATTATTAAATAACAATTATTTCACCATTATACAGGAGGTAAACCTACCATCGACCAAGGAAAAAGTACAAAGTAAGGGATTCTCTTATCTCACTTTCAATTCCGTGAGATTTCCATTGTTCGCTACTAAATTATTGAAAGTGGTGTATTGTGTACTTCCATTTGATATATATTATCATGATTAACTTTATATTCCTTTTATTCTTTAAATCATTTGGTGGTTATTAACTTTTGGCCATGCGACTCAGTTGATTAACGTGGTAAGGGGTTTCTTGTCTCACTTTTAATTCCGTGAGAATTCCATTGATCACCACTTAATTATTGCATGTGGTGTATGTGTACTACCCATGATTGTATTCATTGTGTAATATACTTTATTTTATGGGTATTTACATCATCATGGTATGATCTTTCTTTCATGGGTGTTTGTTTCTTAAGTTACCTAATCAATAAGGGAATTTGAGATTTCAATTTCCACTCATTTGGCTTTACACATATTTCATTGATTATATTACCCCAAGATTATGTGTGGAATCACTATTCATTTGATTATGTCATAATTTCCACTCCCCTTCCTGTGGATATACTTTTGATACACATAATCACTCCATTGAAAATTCTCAAGTCATTGATATGAATTTGATAAGAGTAATTTTAACTCTTTCACCATTTGTTGAGTTAAACATCCAATTCGTTGGTGTTGTTTTTACAGGAATATGTGTGAATATACTTTGATTGTTTTACACTGAATATCCAATCATATTTAGTGTATTAATATTTTTTACACATAATTATGTTGTTTATTTATCCTTAACCTAAGGATATGGCCTTTATGAGAGATTTCATCTCAACTTACATTCCATTGAGACTTCTTTGTTGATATAGACCAAATCACTTTTATGTGGTGTATATAATGTACTTTGACATAGTATATCATGAATTCCCTTTATTCTCATGATATTACAAAGTTTTTATTACCTCAATTATTTTCATTCAAGTCTCTCTTTTGGTTATAATCTCTAACTAAAATACCATTTTTAAATGTTTTAAAGACTTATTCATCTAAATCTTTCTCATTAATGTCCATGTTTTAAAAATGGTTTTTAGGATTTATTTATATGGAAATTAAAGTTTAGAAATTAAAAATCCTTTTAAAAGGTTTCAAAGTGGTATGGGACACTTTGATTCAAAAATCTATTTTTAAATGGCTTCTTGACAAATAGTGTGACTTTTAAATGTTTTCAAAAAAGGGGGATATTTCTCTCAAATAGTTTTGATGATTATTTTCATCTATGTCAACATCCTTCATTATTCATGATTGAGGTTAATGTGATACAATACAATCTTCCATATTGTATCAAATGAGTTATATTTGACTGTGGATGTTCTATTTTTATACCATTCATGGTTTGTGGTTAAAGAATTGAAATTTCGTATGCTAGTTTTAATACGAATGTTTATTTTATGCTTAAACCTATTCATATGAGGAATGCATTGGACTTAATAAGTGACGGGTGGAGCCCGCTATAGCTCCTCGATGCATCGGTAGGTCTCATGAGAAAAACTAGTATCTTGGCACAAGGCCTTGGCAAAATCTTATTTGTAGTCTTGGCACGAGGCCTTGGCTATGTGGTTATGATAGTCTGGAATTATGCATTCCATCATTATGAAAGTGGTTATTGATATTTCATGTGATCATTCGACTAGTAGAATATCCATGTGAGTAAGTAAATGGCATTATTTCATTTTACCTTTGCCATTTTATGCTGAAGTTCAAGTTTCAAAGGCTTTTGTTTTAGTTATAAATTGCCTTAAGTGTTTATGCTTATTTATGAAAGCTTCTGCTATAATGTTATCCTTACTGAGCATCCGAGCTCACCCCTTTCAATGTTTTATTTTTTTTTTCAGGATTATGAAGAAGTAATTTATGAATGACCTGCAGGGATAGTATGAGGGGATATGAAGACAAGATGTTTTTTTTATTATGTAATGTAAAAATTCATGAATGTATCTAGTTATTCCAAGGCTACTAAACTAATCGGTCTTTCGAGACTTGATCTTTCTCATGATCATGCCAATGTTATGTAATAATGCACCGACTCTGGGTAACTAGGGTCGGGGCGTTACAGTTGGTATCAGAGGAAGTTTAGTACAAACCTTGGTAGCTAGATTTAGATAAACTCTGATTAGAGCACGTAGACCTAAGATGAACTTTGAGGATTAGTATAAAAGAACTTCCTAGAATTTTGGTATTGTAGAGATTTTGTGAGTTTTCCGAGCAATACATCCCTATCTGGATACGAGCAGGTAGAGGCGGCTCTGGCACAGATGTACCTAGGGGTAAAACCCGAAAACACCGCTTTGAGCTAGACTCGAACGGGAACTGGTGCACGACAACGGGCCTTGCTGCACTCTTGGTTACGACACTCCCGGGGGATATGCTTAGGATAATTTACATTTTCTTTACAAACCGATTTAAGTAATATATACATAAGATGAGAGTAAATGACCTTGGTTAATCCTAATATGTTTCAAATTGAGAATATGGTGACATTTTAATCTCTAAATGATTTTACGACTACTATTACTCACACAATGCTTTCTGGTTTTAGTCAATGGCTGGATTCCAAGGAAGTCATAGTGACTTTGAGAATGATGTACAAGGTGGGAACGGTGGTGGAAATGAGCAACAAAATGGAATGTTGATAGGCGTAAAAGATATCATCTTTATGCCAAATCAGTTTTCCAAAAATATGATCAACAACATATATATTAACCAACTCCCAGACTCAACAAGGAAGAGAAAGGTGATAAATGATAAGATCTCCAGCAATGGAGACCATGGAGAAAAGAAACCTCAATTTTCATCATGCAGGAATTGTGGAAAGAGACACCCAGGAAAGTGTCTCAATGGGACAACGAAATGTTTTACGTGCGGGAAGGAAGGACATAAAGTGAAGAATTGCCGAAGAAAAATGAAGAGTACTATGGAAGAAGATAAAAATGGTCCCAAGAGTCCATTTACAGTCATTTTCCGTAAATGTAGGGGACCTGGCCATTACCCGAGTGAATGTCCTATTTTATAGGATATTTTCTTGCTCAAAGAAGAAGCTATGTGGAAATAAATGGTTGGAGAAAAATTTAAAAAGTATTAGCACTCCTTGTTGATGGGTTTACTTTGGAATAATTTTCTCTTGTATTTGTAACCCCTCAGTTTGCCATGTGAGAATGATATTTGAGGAATAATTGTCTCTTCTCTTGTGGATATAGGTATAAATAACCATTTGGTTTTATATGATCATTGGGGTTTGAGAAAATGATAAGTTATTATAATTTGGGATGAAAATGAAAAGTATGATATAACATTTGTGGTTAAATTATGTTATTTTGAAAAATTTATCTCATTTTGGTAATATTATAGAATATAGTTTTTGAAAAAGGACAATACGTAGACCGTGTGACAACCCGTCACGTCGGACAAAGCTGTCGGAATCGAACCCACAACCAAAGTGCGATTGGGATTTATCGCCTACCACTGGACTACGTGAAGTCCCTGGTTAGTATGACTATTTTTTTTGTTAAATGATTTTATTGATAAATAATAAGATGATTTGGGTTCTTATGTCTTATCAAATGAATACCCTTGGTATAGGAAAATGATTTGGTGATTAAGTGATAAATGTTATTTTGGAAGATGTTCGTTTTGTTAGGAACACTATATGCCCAAGGAAAATAGAATACAATGAGGTTTCATTTGTAGAGTAATGGTGGATTTTTATCTACATTTTTATTGTTCATTTATAGTGATTTGGGTTAATTATGGAAATGATTAACCTATAACAGAGAATATGTGATGATGTTAATTACTTTTAAGTATGAGACTTTAAGAGTATTTGATGTCATTTGGAGATACAATGTAACATGGGAGACTACATAATCAAATTCTTCTATGTTTTGGGTTTCAATATTAGTTTGGATTATATTAAAGGATTTTAAGGACAATTGGTTATTGAATGGTATCTATTTAACTTTGGGGTATTGTTGGTTTAATTTTAGAAATTAATATTAGTGCATATTTATTTCAATGAATATCCTTTTGGGGGATCATTAGATCATTCACTAACCATTTTGGTTTTGATTAATCTTCAAAGACAATGTAAATATATGGTTTATCCTGCATGGATCATGTGATTCTATAGAAGTTTATTCTAGCTCTTCCAGTGTGACCAAGTCTTCTTGAATACTCATCGTTTAAAAAAAATTGAGTTAGTGGTGGAAATTTATTAAAGAATGAAAATCTACTTAAAATTTAAGTATATCTCATAATGTTCTTAGTCAATATCATAAATGAATTCCTCTTCCTTATGTAATGTAACTTTAAAAAAAATGTTGTCCTAGATGGTACCTTAAATCATCACTAATTTATGGCTTTGGGATTGTTGGCCTTTTCATAGCCATGTTCTCTACCACTCTCCATCAGATAATTGATGGTTAGATTTCTCCTCCATATCCATATTTTTCTACATGGAACCCTAGTATGTGTTATTTTCGGTAATCTTCATACTTTCCACTCTTTATTTTAAATAGAGGCCTCATTAATTCATTTTTCGATGTGGGATTTCAACTAAGATATTTTGAAATGTCAAAAATGTGTGATCCCAATACCCTATATTTTGTTGAACCGATGGTACTTCAAATCATCATAGATTGATGAGTTTAAGGACCTCAATTTTATACTTGTTTGTGATTGATGACCTCAACCACTACCTATAAATATTTACGTTTTTCCTCCAATTATATGTCTCTAATTTCCACCAATGTTCTCCTAATCGAGATCATAATTTGGTGGTGACCCTTTCATTTCTCTTTTCCTTATATTAAGACTAAATTTTAGTAAACCAATTTCTGATGTGGGTTTTCCCACAAATATATTTTCTATTTTCAACCTTTTATTTTCGAAGAACAATTTCAAATTGCGAGGACGCAATTTATTGAAGGAGGGGAGAATGTAACACCCCAAGATTTCATAGTGTGTTATTTCTTCAAAATAATTCAATAACTTCCACTACACGCAACACCGAGTTCAAGCGCACCATGACTTACCAAACAAGACGTTCAAAAAAGGTTATGAATAGTATTAACTAAATTTTAAACTTTATATAATCCTTATAATTTTAGAATCCATATTATGAGTTTCTTAGACATAATGTAAGAACAAATTCATCTTCAGTATTGTAGTTTTACCAACTTTTAATAGTGAACCCTTTTTAAATAAAATATTTTAAACTTTTTGACTAAATGGGGACATCAAAAAATTTAAAATAAAACATCCCAAGCTTCCACAGTACGATTTCCTTTGAATAAAACAGTAGCGTGTGTTGTACGCAACTTCGAGTTTTAACACACACCACAACCGATCAAACTAGCCGTTATGAATAGTAATACTTAATTTTTTGAAATTATATATATTTTATATTTCAAAATGGACTTCATTTTTGGATTTGGAATATCAAATTTAGCCTAAGGTGAAATTTTGGTACTTTTCGGATAACTTTCATATTTTGATGAATAGTAAAAATTACTAAATTTTAATTAAAAACAACTTTTTTAATCAAAATAATTAATAGTGATAAATTATGAATTTGAGTGGTTTTAAAGTATATTTAGAATATATTTTTACCATTTAATATGATTTTGGTCATTGGACATAATTGTACAATTAAACTGAACATAAACAAATGTCAATCTTTTGATAGTTATTATCTCTTAAAAACACGCTTTTTGTTTTGACAGCGGAAATTAATTTTAAATTAATTTCTGCCAATTCTGTGTTTTGAATTTAGAAAAATGGATTCCATATTTGGAATCTGGATGTTCAAATTGTGTAAATAGGTAACTTTTATTTTTAGACATTTTGAATAATTACTGCGGTAAATATTTTATTTACCATGGTTAAGGGTAAATCCGGTAAATAAGGGTTAAAAAATAATATTATAATAATACTAAATTACCCTAAAACGTGCCTTAACCCTATTGGTTGATACATGGTCGACCATGGGCATCTTTGGGTCAATTTTGGGACCCCATTGATCCACTTGTAAGTGATAATGACACTTTATTTTAATTAAGTTAAAATGAATACAAAAATGGCATAAGCTTACATCTTTTAAAAGAACAATTTTTACATAGGGTTATACATGTTGGATTTTCGATTATAAATATTAATTAGAAAGCTAAAAAGATTTCCTACATAATGATATTTTATTTATAATTTTTAGACATCAAATAATTTAAATTATTAATGACACAATAATGATGCAATGTTTACCTCGTTAATAAATCATTTAAATAAATAAGATTATAATGATTAAAATATTATCTAAAACCTGTCCAATTATTATTGGTTGATGTTCTTCAGAATATGAGTCATCTTATCTTCGACCTCAATGATTTTGGGACCATTATAAACCGAATATAATTATATTATAAAGTAATACTTTCACTCCTTCCTAAAGAGCCCCTCCTCTCCCTTATAAAAGGAGACCACTTCTACTCATTCCTCACACCTCTAAAGCCACTTGGATCGTCCAAACTTTGCCCAACTAAGCTCCCCACATCCCTCTCCTCCTCCTTGAAGCTTCCCCTTAGGCAGAAAGCATTTCAAGAAGTCCTTTGGTTCCAACCAAAGTGAGTTACCTAAATTAAAGGTAACATTTTCTCTTAAATTATTTTCAATTATTTTGCTTCTCCAACCCCCAAACTCTTTTTATTTCCATTCTTTTGTCACAACACCAGTATCCACAATATACTAGGATGTTGTTATAAGAAGGATTCAAACTACACATTCACACAACTCCATCTAATGGATGATGAACATAATGTTTCTGTGGATGGAAAACTAACGCCTCACGAAACGATGATTGTTCAAATACATCTTACCGCCTCTCATGGTGGCCATTAGGATGGAACTGTAATTAAATATGATATTAATGATATATATTTTATATATAAGCTTCTGTAATTCCATTTTATTTCATACAATTATTCGTTTCATGTTGTATATACATACGATAATTTCATTTGAGGAAGTGCGGACTACCGCCCCCTTAAAATGATATGACTCGTTCATACCACACATGGAACGTATAAAGGATGGTGTTAATGAACTTAAGTAACATATATAAAATATTATATTTTAATGGAATAGTAATATACCTATGTATCATTTGGATTCGATTCTTTTAAAATAAAAATTAAATGGAAGTAGCATTCGTGCGTACGTACGGACTACCGTCTCCACGAACGCGATGAGATTCATTCTCCATCGTATCCATTCAAGTATAATTATCATTTGATGATTTAAAAATGATGTTTAAGGACTTGATACCATTCTGGATTTGAATAATATACATCCCATTAATAACGAATATGGCTCACATAACAAAGAATATAAAGTAAAATGAACCCGTTAACACCTGAAATGACGATAATTCTAAGATATTATTAACAAATCAATGTTAAAAGATCATATATGATATCATATTAAAGTAAATGATTCTTGTATTATTCAATAACAATTATTTCACCATTATACAGGAGGTAAACCTACCATCGACCAAGGAAAAAGTACAAAGTAAGGGATTCTCTTATCTCACTTTCAATTCCGTGAGATTTCCATTGTTCGCTACTAAATTATTGAAAGTGGTGTATTGTGTACTTCCATTTGATATATATTATCATGATTCACTTTATATTCATTTTATTCTTTAAATCATTTGGTGGTTATTAACTTTTGGCCATGCGACTCAGTTGATTAACGTGGTAAGGGGTTTCTTGTCTCACTTTTAATTCCGTGAGAATTCCATTGATCACCACTTAATTATTGCATGTGGTGTATGTGTACTACCCATGATTGTATTCATTGTGTAATATACATTATTTTATGGGTATTTACATCATCATGGTATGATCTTTCTTTCATGGGTGTTTGTTTCTTAAGTTACCTAATCAATAAGGGAATTTGAGATTTCAATTTCCACTCATTTGGCTTTACGCATATTTCATTGATTATATTACCCCAAGATTATGTGTGGAATCACTATTCATTTGATTATGTCATAATTTCCACTCCCCTTCCTGTGGATATACTTTTGATACACATAATCACTCCATTGAAAATTCTCAAGTCATTGATATGAATTTGATAAGAGTAATTTTAACTCTTTCACCATTTGTTGAGTTAAACATCCAATTCGTTGGTGTTGTTTTTACAGGAATATGTGTGAATATACTTTGATTGTTTTACACTGAATATCCAATCATATTTAGTGTATTTATATTTTTTACACATAATTATGTTGTTGATTTATCCTTAACCTAAGGATATGGCCTTTATGAGAGATTTCATCTCAACTTACATTCCATTGAGACTTCTTTGTTGATATACACCAAATCACTTTTATGTGGTGTATATAATGTACTTTGACATAGTATATCATGAATTCCCTTTATTCTCATGATATTACAAAGTTTTTATTACCTCAATTATTTTCATTCAAGTGTCTCTCTTTTGGTTAGAATCTCTAACTAAAATACCATTTTTAAATGTTTTAAAGACTTATTCATCTAAATCTTTCTCATTAATGTCCATGTTTTAAAAATGGTTTTAAGGATTTATTTATATGGACATTAAAGTTTAGAAATTAAAAATCCTTTTAAAAGGTTTCAAAGTGGTATGGGACACTTTGATTCAAAAATCTATTTTTAAATGGCTTCTTGACAAATAGTGTGACTTTTAAATGTTTTCAAAAAAGGGGGATATTTCTCTCAAATAGTTTTGATGATTATTTTCATCTATGTCAACATCCTTCATTATTCATGATTGAGGTTAATGTGATACAATACAATCTTCCATATTGTATCAAATGAGTTATATTTGACTGTGGATGTTCTATTTTTATACCATTCATGGTTTGTGGTTAAAGTATTGACATTTCGTGTGCTAGTTTTAATACGAATGTTTATTTTATGCTTAAACCTATTCATATGAGGAATGCATTGGACTTAATAAGTGACGGGTGGAGCCCGCTATAGCTCCTCGATGCATCGGTAGGTCTCATGAGACAAACTAGTGTCTTGGCACAAGGCCTTGGCAAAATCTTATTTGTAGTCTTGGCACGAGGCCTTGGCTATGTGGTTATGATAGTCTGGCATTATGCATTCCATCATTATGAAAGTGGTTATTGATATTTCATGTGATCATTCGACTAGTATAATATCCATGTGAGTAAGTAAATGGCATTATTTCATTTTACCTTTTCCATTTTATGATGAAGTTCAAGTTTCAAAGGCTTTTGTTTTAGTTATAAATTGCCTTAAGTGTTTATGCTTATTTATGAAAGCTTCTGCTATAATGTTATCCTTACTGAGCATCTGAGCTCACCCCTTTCAATGTTTTATTTTTTTTCCAGGATTATGAAGAAGTAATTTATGAATGACCTGCAGGGATAGTATGAGGGGATATGAAGACAAGATGTTTTTTTTATGATGTAATGTAAAAATTTATGGATGTATCTAGTTATTCCAAGGCTACTAAACTAATCGGTCTTTCGAGACTTGATCTTTCTCATGATCATGCCAATGTTATGTAATAATGCACCGACTCTGGGTAACTAGGTTCGGGGCGTTACATATATCATATATATTCAGTATATATATTTATTTATAACAGTACATAAAATTTGGAGATAAGAAATGAAATGCATCGTTCATGGAGACGGTAAGCCGTACGTATGCATAAACGCTACTTTAATTTCTATTTCGTATTTTAATTGAATGAAAACATAATGAAAAAATGTTATATTATAATTACAGTATAATATCATATATAATTACAACAACTCCATCCTTTATATGTCCCACGTATGGTAATAATGAATCATATTACTTTGAGGGGGCGGTAGTCTGCACTTCCTCAAATGAAATTATCACGTTTACTCATAATGGAAACCATTAAGGTATACTATAAATAAAAAATACAGGTGAATAAAGAAAACCTAAACATAATATATATCGTATATAAATACATTTTCATCAAAATGGCCACCATAAGAGGTGGTAGGAGATAATTTAACAATAATCATTCCGTGAGGCGTTAGTTTTCCATCCACAGAAACAGTATGTTCTTTACCCATTAGATGGAGGTGTGTGTAAGTGTAGTTTTAGTAATTCTTATAAAAACATACTAATATATTATAGATACTATTTTTATTATAAAATAAATAAATTAAAATATTTTAGGGGTTGGGGAAGTAAAATTAAAGAAAATAATTTAAGATAAACCATTACCTTTAATTCGGGTAACTCCCATTGGCTTGAACGAAAAGGACTTCTTGAAGTGCATTATGCTTATGGTAAGGCTTATTGGAGGAATAAAGGGATATTGAGATCTTATTTGGGAAGGGGTTGGATGAGCCATGTGGTTATAGAGGTTTGAGGAATGGTTTATAAGTAAGGGCTTTTTATAAGGGGGAGGGGGGTTCTTTAGGAAAGTACGAAAAAAATTGTTTTATTATATTATGATTTTCGATTTTTAAAGGTCTAGAACTCATTAAGGACTACTATAATATGACTCATGCTCGAAATAAATTTATCCAATAATAATTATATAGATTTTGGATGTTATTTTAATATTTATAATCATATTTATATAAATCATTTATTAATGAGGTAAATACTACATCATTTTTGTGTCATAAATAATTTAATTTATTTAATGTCTTAAAATTATAAAGAAAATACCATGATGTAGGAAATATTTTTATATTTTAAAATAATTTTAATATTTGAAAAGAACACTTATATAACCCCATGTAAAAATTAATTTACTAAAAGATACTTGTTTATTTCATTTTTGTCTTTACATTAGGTTAATTAAAATATAGAGTCATTATCACTCTTAAGTGGCTCTATGGGGTCCCAAAATTATCCCAAGGATACCCATGGTCGGACATGACTAATCCAATAAGTTTAGGACAAGTGTTATGGTAATTTTGTATTATTATTATTTTAATACCTTGAATTACACTATTTACCTTTAACCGCGGAAAATAAAAGTCAAAGTTACTATTCACCATAAATTATTTTTATCTTATTGAACATAGTTTTACTTACTAATAAGAACCATGTACGTCAGATTTTCATAATTCAATTCACAGAAGTGGTAAATTTTCATTTATATGAAAAAATTGTTTTTTTACTACAACTAAGTGGTTTCACTATTCATCAAAAATTGATCTTTTTCAAAAAAATATCTATAATTCGTCCTAAGATATATTTGGTATTCCAAATTCCAAAAATTATATATATTTTAAAAAATTAAAAACATATAAGATTAATTAATTAATTTAAAATTAATTCTTGTTGTCCAAACAAATAGCATGTTTTTAAGAAACAATATCTATCAAAAGATTGACAATAGTTTATGTCCAATTTCGAAGTGAAATTTATTCCAATGACCACCATTAGATTAAATCGTACAAATAAAATCTAATTACACTTTAAAACCAAATAAAAAGATAATATAACCATATAAATAAATTAGATTGAAAAGCATATTTGAATTAAAATACAGTATTTTCACTATTCATTAAAAAATGAATTTTACCAGAAAAATACCAAAATTTTACCCATGGTAAATTTTAATGTTCTGATTACAAAAAAGAATTTTATTTTTTCAAATAGAATATATAAAAGGGACCAAAACTATATTTAAGGAGGTTTTTCCATGAAAAGGTGTTAAATCGACCTTTTAATGAATATTAGAGTATTTATGCTTAAAATTAGATTCATTCACATTTTTATCCTATAAATTTTATTAAATAAATGTAAACACATTTAACCAACATGTATATTAATATTGTAGTTAGTTCTTCCCATTCCTTCCAATACAACATCTAGTCTTAAATACCTTTTAAAATAATATAATATTATTATTTTTCAGTATAACTCAATGTTGTGTGCAACATAATTTTTCAAAGAAACACGTTGTTGTATATCTGGTACGCCATCGAACATAGCATCCCCTTTAAAGTAAAATTAATAATTAATTTACAAATATTAAATAATATTAAAATTAAATATTTTTTATTTACCTATGATGTTACATTCTCCCCCTATAGGGAATTACATCTTCGCAATTTTAAAATTGGGATGAGAAACATCATTGAAAGTCTCACATCATAAAAAGAGTCAATAAAAATATAACTTTAAAAAAGGAAGGTAAGCACAAAGGTTACCCGAGACAACAAATACTAGGATTCCATTAAAACAAGGATATGGAAGAGAAACTAACTCTCATAGATTAATAAAGAGTGATAGAGAATTTGATCTTGGAACGTTAACTAGCACAATACCATAAATGTTTGGTTGGGTAAATGTTTGATGATATAAGAGAGATTCTAGCATTTTTACTTCAAGATATTCTTCATAGAGTTGAAGAATTTTATTAATAACTAGGATAATATCGTAAGGAAATATTCTTACTTGTCATGTAGAGTGTCTTCCTTTAATAAAATTCCACCAAAAATTCATCTTTTCTCCAAATGGTAAGTATTCAAGATGACTACTTCGCATTTAAAGTACTATAATCAACTATATAGAATAACATGATCCACAAAATATGAACCATATATTTCCCCTATCTTTATACATTAACCAAAACCAAAAAAAATTAGTACATGATCAGCTAATCCCCAAAAGGATTATCCTTCATAATAATAAGTACTACTCTTAATCTCCAAAATTCAACCAAAAGTACCCAAAGTTCAAGAAAGACCATTCAATATACAATTTTATTTAAAATAATTCAAAATAATCCAATGTATGATTGAAACCCAAATCCCAGAAGGATTTTATCACATAGTATTCCACAGTAAATATTAACATTTATCTCCAAAAACATCCACTACTCTTAAAGTCTCATTCTAATGTTTAATTAACCTAATAAAATATTCTATATGATAGGTTAATCATTTCCAGAAATAAGAATTCTTCTTAAATAAAATTCCACCATTACTCATCAGAAGAAAAGATAATTATTCCTTGAATAACATTTTCATATATCAAACTTCTGGGTTACACATACTATAAAAAGTATTCAAATGCAATTTCATCTTCAAAAGAGACTTAATAATTTTATGTATTTCATAATATTAAAATCTACCATAACTATTGAATCCCATACTTTTAAACATCTTACTCATTCAAAGTTCTTAATGATCCATTAACTATTCTTTACCAACTTATTCTGAAATACTTGTTTCCTACAAACAAAATCATGAATCATATCCTAATACTCAATAATATCAAAAAAATGTTAAGAAATAATCCATACCATTCACTGTTCATTGTGAGTTTCTTTATCCTCAATCGGAATGGCTTTAGGTGTTGATAAAAAATATTTTTATGATCCTGGTGATCCCATTCTAGAAACTTATTTGTAGGACAACTTTTTGTATAATGACCATGCACGACACATTTAAAACATTCAATTGATCCCTCAGAAAAAACTTATTTCCCATTCCTAGAGTTAACTGGATGCTTTCTTTTTCCATGGTAGGTTCTTTCTTTTTTACCATCATTCCCAAATCTATTGAATCTTCCCATCCCTTTGTAGCATTTTCCTAGGTGTTTCTTTCCACATCCTTGACACATAGGTTTTTGAACATACTTACATGTATGATTATTACCTAAACATCTGAAGGGATTTGTTTCTCTCAAATACGATGCCTTATAAAAATCACTAAGGATCAGGTTTTCAATCATGACTCCAGATATTTGGTTGAGAATAACCACAAGAGTTCTCATTGTAGCTCCCATTTCATTTATTTTCTCATTCAAAAAACCATCACATATTTCATCAAATACATTGTTACTTTGGTTCCTGCTAGATCCATCCATTTACTAAAACCAAAAAGGTCAGTGTGAGTATATCTGTAAAATCATCATATAATATCTTATGGGGAGGTTAAATGTTAATATATACTTATATATGTTATCTTAAATTAATTAAATTTATATAAAATTACTATGACTCATTCTAATATTCTAACCTTTATGGTTACATCACTAATGTTTAAATAACACCCTAACCTCTAAAGTTATATAAACCAACCTCTGATACCAACTGTATGGTCCCGACCTTAATCATTACATAATATTGAATTATGTCAAGAATACACATTGAGGGTATTTTTAGGTTTAGAGTTTTAGAGAGTTAGGCCATAACTATTACATAACAACTTGAATATTACATGTAGAAAATACTACCCCGTATCCATTTTTTCATAAAATAAGAACTATTGGAAAACAGAGACATGTCCAGTTCCATGTTTTAGACAACATGACTTTTCCATGATCTCATCATTGACCCTATTCATCTTTATGTGATGTGAAAAACATATTAAAACATGTGATGAGCATAAAAAGCTCAGAAAGGGTTATAAAATAATGAAAATAAAAATTATCCCATCAAAAAAGACAAATATATGAAACCATACTTTTCAATCACAACATACCTCATTAAATAATTTTTTTTATGAATAACATATAGAAATCAAAAATCATAATGTTAAATTTTTTCATTTATGACATACATACATTTCAGCTATCACATCTATATAGGGAGTCATATTTGGAATACCCATCATAGTATATTCTCAAAATCTCTTAGGAGAAACGTTAACGTTTACCTCCATCATGTTACCCAATGCATTGGAGAGCTATCTCGAGCTCACCCGCCCTAGTTTTATCACAAAACCCCCAGTATACATAAAAAATGCCCAATAACCATAAAATATTTTATAACACATAACACTACCATAAAAAAATTTAAAATTTCCACATTCCAACCACAATATATCATTTCAAGATATTAACGTAATCAATGATTTTTCAGAACCATTTTCAAAACCATTTAAAATATTTAATAAAAATATTTTTGAATCAAAGTGTCCCATACAACCTTGAATATTTTAATGTAATTATCATTTTAAACCATTAATATCCATATAAATAAATCATTAATACCATTTTTAATACATGGACATTAATGAGAAATATTTAAAAGAATAAATCATTAAAACATTTAAAACGATATTTTAGTTAAAGTGTTTTTAATAAAATGAGAGATGCTTGATTATAAATAATTAAAGAATAACATTTAATAATAACATTATAATATCATGAGAATAAATCGATTCATGATATAATATTCCAAAGGATTTTATATACACCATATAAGAGTTAATTGGTGCATAACAACATTGAAGTATCAATGGAATGTTAATTGAGATGAAATACCTTATAAAAAACTGTATCATTAGATAAAGGATAAATCAATTACATAATAATGTGTAACAAATATAAATACACTCAGTATTATTTAATATTCATTTTAAATAAATCTGATAACATTCACACATATTCTCTTTATGGAAAATCCAGTGACTTGGATGTTTAACTCAATAAATGGAAATTGAGTTAAAATTACTCTTATCAAGTTCATATCGATGACTTGAGAATTTATCAATGGAGTGATTATGTGTATCAAAAGTATATCCTCACAAAGGGGAGTGTAAATTAATAAATAAATAAATAGTTATTCCACACATAATCATATCATGGCATAATTAAAAAGTATAAGATTAACCTAAGGAATGGAAATTGGGTTAAAAGGTTCCCTTACCGATTTGGTATCTTACAAAACATACAACCCATGAAAGAAGGATCATAAAATTAAGATGTAAATACCCATAAATTGAATTATATTACATAATTAATATAATCATGGGCAATACATACACCACACAAAAAATAAATAGTGGCAAATATAGCATGAATCCCACGGTAACAAAAAGTGAGATGAAAATCCATTACCATGTTGTTATCAATCGAGTCATATGTCCAAAACATAATAACCACAAAATGAATCACAGAATAACCTGAATTTAAGGAGAATCATGATATTATATATCAAATGGGAGTAGAAAATACACCACATGTTATAAATAATTGGAAAACAATGGAAATATCATGGAATTAAAAGTGAGAAAAGAAATCCCCTACCTCGTGTCCGGCTTGACTTGTTTGTTCCATGTTATTCATGAATAATAAACTTAAGTTAATTTAAACATTATTTAGAATAATATTTCATGTTTATTATTCCCTTTATATCACTTATTACCATGTTATAAAAAATATGTAATCATTAATGTTAGTAATGGTTGTTTTTCGATATTTGGTACTTGAGTCCAAAATGAACACCTTATAATTACATGTTTTCCATGTGGTCAAGAGTCCATTATCTCCGTAATTATATTCATGATTTATATATAATATATATCATATATATTAAGTATATATATTTATTTATTATAGTACATAAAATTTGGATATAAGAAATGAAATGCATCGTTCATGGAGACAGTAAGTCGTACGTATGCATGAATGCTACTTTCATTTATATTTCGTATTTTAATTGAATGAAAACTTAATGATACATAGTTATATGATAATTCCTATATAATATAATATATAATTCCAATAACACCATACTTTATATGTCCCACGTATGGTAATAATGTTTCGTATCACTTTGAGGGGGCGGTAGTCCGCACTTCTTCAAATGAAATTATCGCATTTACTCAAAATGGAAACCATTATGTTATACTATAAATTAAAAATGAAGATTCATAATAAAAACATAAACATAATATATATCATATATAAATATATTTTCATCTTAATGGACACCATAATAGGTGGTAGGAGATAATTGAACAATCATCGTTTTGTGAGGCGTTAGTTTGCTATCCACAGAAACAGTATGTTCTTTACCCATTAGATGGAGGTGTGTGTAAGTGTAGTTCAAGTACTTCTCATAATAACATTATTGTATATTAAATATACTATTTTTGTTATAAAATAAAGTAATGAAAGTATTTTAGGGGTTGGGGAAGTAAAATAAAAGAAAATAATTTAAGATAAACCATTACCTTTAAATTGGATAACTCCCATTGGTTTGAACCAAAATAACTTCTTGAAGTGCCTTATGATTATGGTAAGGCTTATAGGAGGAATGGAGGGATATTGAGAGATTATTTGGGAAGGGGTTGTATGAGCCAAGTGGTTTTAGATGTGTGAGGAATGGATTATAAATGAGGGATTTTTATAAGGGGGAGGAGGGGTTCTTTAGGAAATTGTGAAAATATTATTTTATTATATAATGATTTTCGGTTTCTAAAGGTCCAAAACTCATTAAGTTATACGATAAGATGACTCATGGTCGAAATAAATTTATCCAATAAGAATTAGATAGGTTTTGGATGTTATTTTAATTATTTATTAGTGAGGTAAATACTACATCAATTTTGTGTCACAAATAATTTAATTTATTTGATGTCTACAAATTATAAAAAAATACCATGATGTATGAAATCCTTTTAGATTTCCAAATAATGTCATTAGCCAAAAATATAACTTATATAACCCCATGTAAAAATTAATTTACTAAAAGTTATTTGTTTATTTCATTTTTGTCATTACATTAGGTTAATTAAAATAAAGAGTCCTTATCAATCTTAAGTGGCTTCATGGGGTCCCACAATTGACCCAAGGATGCCCATGGTCGGAAATGACTCAAACAATAAGGTTAAGACAAATTTTATTGTAATTTTATATTATTATGATATTCTTTTTACCTTGAATTTCCCTATTTACTATTTAATTGTGGTAAATAAAAGTCAAAAGTTACTATTCACAATAAATTATTTTTATCTTATTGACCCACGTTTTACTTATTAATAAGAACCATGTATGTGTGATTTTCGAAATTCAATTCACAGAAGCGGTAATATTTTATTTATATGAAAAAATCGGTTTTTTAACTACTACTAAGTGGTCTCACTAGTCATCAAAAATTGATCTTTTTCAAAAAATACAAAAAATTCAGCCTTAGCTATATTTGATATTCCAAATTCCAAAAATTATGTATATTTTACAAAATTAAAAACATAGAAGTTGCATTAATTTATTTAAAATTAATTCTTGTTGTCAAAACAAATATCATATTTTTAAGAAACAATATATATCAAAAGATTGACTCTTGTTTATGTCCAATTTCGAAGGGAATTTAATTTCAATGACCACCATTAGATTAAATGGTAAAAATAAAATCTAATTACACTTTAAAACTAATTAAAAAGATAATCTATACATATAAATAAATTATATTAAAAAGATGATCTGAATTAAAATACAGTATTTTCACTATTCATTAAAAAATGATTTTTTCCAAAAAATACCAAAATCTTACCCATGGTAAATTTTAATGTTTCTATTCTAAATAATAATTTTATTTTGTCAAATAGAACATATAAAAGTGACCAAAAATATATTTAATGAGATTTTTCCATCAAAAGGTGGTAAATTGACCTTTTAATTAATATTAGAGTATTTTTGCTTAAAATTAGATTCATTCACATTTTAAGCCCATAAATTTTATTGGATAATTATAAAAACATTTAAAAAACATGTTCATTCATATTGTAGTAAGTTCTTTCCATTACTTCAAATACAACGACAAGGCGTTAACTACCATTTAAAATAATATAATATTATTATTTTTCAGTATAACTCAACGTTGTGTGCAACGTAAGATTTCAAGTAAACACGTTGTTGTGGATCTGGTACGCCAGCGAAAATAGAATCCCCTTTGAAGTAAAATTAATAATTAATTTAAAAATATTAAAAATATAAAAATTACATATTCTTTATTTACTTAGGATGTCACATTCTTCCCCCCTTTTGGGAATTGCGTCCTCTCACTTTTAAAATTGGGCTCAGAAACATCATTTAAAGCCCCACATCGTAAAAAGTGTCAATAAAAATATCACTTTAAAAAAATTAAGGTAAGTACAAAGGTTACCTGAGACAACAAATACTAGGATTCCCTTAAAACATTGATATGGAAGAGAAACTACCTCTCATCGATTAATAGAGAATGATAGAGAATTTGATCATGGAAAGTTAACCCCCACAAAACCATAAATTTGTGGTTGGGAAAACGTTTGATGATAAAAGAGATATTATAAAATTTTTACTTCAAGATCCTTTTTATAGAGTTGAATAATTTTATTAAAAACTAGACTAATATCGTAAGTAAATATACTTACTTGTCATGCAGAGTGTCTTCCATTAATAAAATTCCACCACAAACTCATCTTTTCTCCAAACGGTAAGTATTAAAGATGAATTGTTCACCTTGAAAGTACTATAATCAACTTCTATAGAATAACATGATCCAAAAAATATGAACCATATATTTTCCCTATCTTTATACATTAACCAAAACCAAAATTGGTTAGTAAATGATCAGATAATCCCCAAAAGGATAATCCTTTATAAAAATAAGTACTACTCTTAATATCCAAAAATTCAACCAAAAGTACCCAAAGTTCCAGAAAGACCATTAAATATACAATTCTACCTAGAATTTATTCAAAATAATCCAATATAATATTGAAACCCAAAACACAGAAAGATTATATCACACATTATTCCATAGTAAATCTTAACATTTATCTCCAAAAACATCTACTAATCTAAAAGTCTCATTCTGAAGTGTAATTAACCTAATTACATATTCTCTATGATCGGTTTATCATTTCCATAAATAACCCAAATCACCATTTGTCCATAATAAAAACATGGATTCTTCAAAAATAAAATTCCACCATTACTCATCAGAAGAAATGATAATTATTCCTTGAATAACATTTTAATATATCAAACTATATGGTTACACATACTATAAAAAGCCATCCATTGTAATACCATCATCAAAAGAGCCTTAATACTTTTTAGCATTTCATAATATTAAAATCTACCATAACTCTTGATTCACATACATGTTGACTTCTTACTCATTCAACGTTCTTCATGATCCATTAACCATTATTTACTAACTTATTCTGAAATGATTCTTTCCTACAAACACAATCATGAATCATATCCTATGACTAAATAATATCAAAAAAAATATGTCAAGAAATAATCAATAGCTTTCATTGGTCATCCTGAGTTTCTTTATCCTCAATTGGAATGGATTTAGGTGTTGATAAACAAAAATTTGTATGATCCTGGTGATCCCATTCCTAAAACTTCTTTGTAGGACAACTATTTTTATAGTGACCATGCACACAACATTTAAAAAATTCAATTGATCCCTCATAATGAACATATTTCCCATTCCTAGAGTCAATTGGATGCTTCCTTTTTCCAATGTTGGTTCTTTCTTTATGACCATTATCCTATATCTATAGCATCTTCCCATCCCTTTGAAGCATTTTCATAGGTGTTTCCTTCCACATCCTTGACACATAGGTTTTTGAACATACTTATCTATATTATTATTACCTAAATATATGAAGGGATTCGTTTCTCACATATACAATGCCTTATAAAAATCACTATGGTTCAGGTTGTCAATCATGACTCTAGATAGTTTGCCGAGAATAACCACAAGAGTTCTCATTACAGCTCCCATTTCATTTATTTTCTCTTTCAAAAAACCGTCACAATTTTCATCCCATGAATTGTTACTTTGGTTCCTTCTAGATCTAGCTATTTACTGAAATCAAAATGGTTAGTGTGAGTATATCAGTAAAATCATCATATAATATCTTATGTGGAGGTTAAATATTAAGATATACATATCCATGTTATCTTAAACTCATTCAATTTATATAAATTACTATGAATCTTTATAATATGCTAAACATTATGGTTATGTCACTAATGTTTAAATAACACCCTAACCTATAATGTTATCTAAACTAACCTCTGATACCAACTATAAGGTACCGGCCTTAAACATTACATAATCTTGAATTATGTCAAGAATTCACATTGAGGATCTTTTTAGGTTTAGAGTTTTAGAGAGGTAGGCCATAACTATTACATAACAACTTGAATATTACATGTAGACAATACTACCCAATATCCATTTTTTCATAAAATAAGAACTCTTGGAAAATAGAGACATGTCCAGTTCCAGGTTTTAGATAGCATGAATTTTCCATGATCTCATCCTCGGCCCTATTCATCTTTAGGTCATGAGAAAAAACTTTCAAACATGGTATGAGCATAAAAATCTTAGTAAGGGTTATAAAATAATGAAAATAAAAACTTATCCCATCAAAAAATACAAATCAATGAAACCATACTTTTCAATCATAACATACCTCGTGAAATCATAATATTTATGAATAACATATAGAAATCACAAATCATAAAGGTAAATTTTGTCATTTATGAAATACATACATTGTATCTATCACAGCAATATATGGAGTCACATTTGGTATACCCATTATAGTATATTCTCTAAATATCCTATGAGAAACATTAACTCTTACCTCCATCACGTTACCCAATGCATTGGAGAGCTATCTTGGGCTCACTCGCACTAGTTTTATCACAGAACCACCCGTATAAATAAATAATTACCAATAACCATAACATATTCATAACACATAACACAAGCATAAAATAAATATAAAATTTACACATTCTAATCACAATATATCATTTCAAGATATTAACGTAATCAATTCTTTGACAAAACCATTTTCAAAACCATTTAAAACATTTAATAAAGATATTTTTGAATCAATGTGTCCCATAACACTTTGAATACTTAAATAGAATTATCATTTTAAACCATCAATATACATATAAATAAATTTTAAAAACTGTTTTTAAAACATGGACATTAATGAGAAATATTTACGATAATAAATCATGAAAACATATAAAACGATATTTTAGTTAAATATTTTTTAATAAAATGAGAGATGATTGAATATAAATAACTAAGGAATAACATTTAATCATAACTTTATAATATCATTAGTATAAATGGATTCATGATATAATATTCCAAAGGACAGTATATACACCATATAAGAGTGAACTGGTGCCTAACAACATTGAAGTCTCAATGTAATGTTAATTGAGATGAGATCCCTTATAAAAACTGTATCATTAGAATAAAGGATAAATAAATTACATAATAATGTGTGAAAAATATAAATACACTCAATATTATTTAATATTCAGTGTAAATAAATTAGATAACATTCACATGTATTCCCTTTATGAAAAATCCATTGACATGGATGTTTAGCTCAATAAATGGAAATTGAGTTAAAATTACTCTTATCAAGTTCACATCGATGACTTGAGAATTTATGAATGGAGTGATTATGTGTATCAAAAGTATATCCACACAAAGGGGAGTTTTAATTAACAAATAAATAAATAAATAGTGATTCCACACATAATCATATCATGACATAATTAAAAATTAGAAGATTAACCCAAGGAATGGAAATTGGGTTAAAAGGTTCCCTTACCGATTTGGTAACTTACGAAACATAAAACCCATAAAATAAGAATCCTAAAATGAAGATGTAAATACCAATAAATTGAATTATATTACATAATGAATAAAATCATGCTTAGTACATACACCACACAAAAACAAATAATGGAAAATATAGCATGAATCTCAAATAAATAAAAAGTGAGATGAAAATCCATTACCACCTTGTAATCAATCGACTCATATGTCTAAAACATAATAAACACCAAATGAATCATATAATACCAGGAATTTAAAGTGAATCATGATAGTATATATCAAATATAAGTACAAAATACACTACATGCAATAAATAAGTGGCTAACAATGGAAATATCCCTGAATTAAAAGTGAGAAAAGAAATCCCCTACCTCGTATCGGACTTGACTTGTTTGTTTCCTTGTTATTCATGAATAATATACTTAAGTTAATTTATACTTGATTGAGAACCCTTTTTCAAGTTTATTATTCATTTTATAGCACTTATTACCATGTTATAAAAAATATGTAATCATTAAAGTTAGTAATGGTTGTTTTTCGATATATGGTACTTGAGTAAAAAATGAACACCTTATAATTACAAGTTGTCCATGTGGTCAAGAGTCCATTGTCTCTAGAATTATATTCACGATTTATATATCATATATATCATATATTTCCTGTATATATATTTATTTATAATATTACATAAAATTTGGAGATAAGAAATGAAATGCACCGTTCATGGAGACGGTAAGTCGTACGTACACATGAACGCTACTTTCATTTCTATTTCATATTTTAATTTAATGAAAACATAATGATACATAGTTATATTATAATTCCAGTATACTATCATATATAATTTCAATAACTCCATCATTTATATATCCCACTTATGGTAAGAACAAGTGATATCACTTTGAGGGGGTGGTTGTCCGCACTTCCTCAAATGAAATTATCGCTTTTACTCATAATGGAAACAATAGTGGTATGATATAAATTTAAAATACAGAAGCATAAATAAAATATAAACATAATATATATCATATATAAATGCAGTGTCAACATAATGGCCACCATAATAGGTGGTAGGATATAATTTAACAATCATCGTTTCGTGAGGCGTTAGTTTTCCATCCACAGAAATAGTATGTTCTTTACCCATTAGATGGAGGTGTGTGTAAGTGTAGTTCGAATCCTTCTCATAAAAAAATAATATTATATTGAGGATACTGGTTTTGTTATAAAATAAAGTAATTAAAAGATTTTAAGGGGTATATTAGTAAAATAAAAAATAATAATTTAAGAGAAATTGTTACCTTTAATTCGGGTAACTCCCTTTGGTTTTAACAAAAAAGACTTATTGAAGTTCCTTCGGCCTAAGTTATGTCTTCTAGAAGAAAGATAGAGATATTTATAGATTATTTGGGCAGTGGTTGTATGAGAAAAATGGTTTGAGAGGTATGTGGAATGGGTTAGAAGTGAGGGCTTTTTATAAGGTTGAGGAGGGGTTCTTTAGGAATGTGTGAAAATATTATTTTATTATATAATGATTTTAAGTTTCTAATGTTCCAAAACTCATTAAGGATGAAAATAAGATGACTAATGGTCTAAATAAATTTATCCAATAAGAATTGGATAGGTTTTGGATGATATTTTAATATTTATAATCTTATTTATTTAAATCATTTATTAATGAGTTAAATACTACATCATTTTTGTGTCTTAAATAATTTAATTTATTTGATGACTAAAAATTATAAAAAAAATACAATGATGTAGGTAATATTTTTATATTTATAAATAATATTTATAGTTAAAAGATATCTTACGTAACCCCTTTTAAAAATTAATTTGTTAAAATATATTTGTTTATGTCATTTTGTCTTTACTTAATGTTAATTAAAATAAAATATCATTTTCACTCTTAAGTGGATCCCTGGGATCCCAAAAATTGACCTAAGGATGCCCACGGTCGGCCATGAATCAATCAATAAGTTTAGAACAAGTGTTATGGTAATTTTGTATTATTATGATATTCTTTTTACCTTGAATTACCCATTTACCTTTAACCGCGGCAAATAAAAGTCAAAAGTTACTAATCCCCATAAATTATTTTTATCTTATTGAAGCGAACCATGTATGTCAGATTTTCAAAATTTAATTCATAAAAGTGGTAAAATTTCATTTAAATGAAAATGTCAGTTTTTTAAACTACTACTAAGTGGTTTCACAATTCATCAAAAATTGATGTTTTTCAGAAAATACAAAAAATACCACCAGAGCAATATATGATAATCCAAATTCAAAAACGATGTTTGTTTTACAAAATTCAAAACATAGAAGTTTCATTAATTAATTTAAAATTTATTCTTTGTTGTAAACACAAATAGTGTGTTTTTAAGAAACAATATATATCAAAAGATTGACACTTGTTTATGTCCAATTTCAAAGTGAAATTAATTACATTGACCACCAATAGATTAAATGGTGAAAATATAATCTAATTACACTTTTAAAAAAACTAAAAAGTTAATATAACCATAAAAATAAAAATATTAAAAATCATATTTGAGTTAAATACTATATTTTCACTATTCATTAAAAATTGAATTTTACCATAAAAATACCAAAATTTTACCCAAGGTAAATTTTAATGTTCTGATTATAAATGAAGAATATTATTTTCTCAAATAAAACATATAAAAGTGACCAAAACTATATTTAAGGAGGGTTCTCCATCAAAAGGTGGTAAATCAACCTTTTAATGAATATTAGAGTATATATGCTTAAAATTAGATTCATTCACATTTTAAGCCACTAGCTTTTATTGGATAGATGTAAAACAAATTAACAAACATATATATTCATATTGTAGTTAGTTTTATCCATTCCTACCAATACAACAGATAGGAATTAACTACCATTTAAAATAATATTATATTATTCTTTTTCAGTATAACTCAACATTGTGTGCAACGTAAGACTTCCAAGAAACCCATTGTTGTGTATCGGGTATGCCATCAAACATAGAATCCCCTTTAAAGTAAAACTAATGATTAATTTACAAATATTAATAGGTATGAAAATTTTATATTCTTTATTTACCTTGGATGTTACATAAACACATTACCAAAATATGTCCAAATATTATTTTATGACATTAGTTTTACTTATAATATTTTTATATTTTAATATTTTGACTTACAACCATTTTTATATGAAAATTAATTCATTATAATTTAATCCATTTTGTAATTATAATGATCCCCCCTAACATATAAAATGGAACACCATATGATCTCTTATTGACATGTAAATAACAATTTTTCCCTAAATACCATTCTATAGTCAATACTCATGTTCTTGATGTATTTGTTTTGGAAAAATACCAACCTTACAGGGATTAAGGTGTAAAGAAAAATAGGTTGTCCTAAAAAGTTGTGAGTTTTTTTAATGAATTTTTTTGTTTTATTTATTATTCTAACACCTTGAAATATTATTTATCCATATTGATATTATAAAATAAGTATCATCTATATAATGAGATGTGATCATGTACATGTAATAACCTATATCGAGATTGTAATGTCCCTTGATCTGGATCTCCTTCATGTGGCCAAATCAGGTGTCTTATAGGATCTCAAGCGCACCTCCTCGAATGCTAGAGGATACTGACTATAAAAGGGAGTGTAAAGGTCATATTGATGACACTATAACCATTGAAATAGAATTAAAATTTATTATAAATAACTAATAAAATAAATATTAGAATAAAAATACCAGAAACAACACAATATACAACTAGATGGTAAAGCACGAAATTAGTAACTCATAAAATAAAAAATTTAATGACATGAAGGAATGTATCTCAATATCAAAATAAATGCATTAGAGATAAAAGACCATACTAACACAAACAACTAAAAAAAATCTGATCTCGAACCCAATTTCAGCCCTGTCTTCAAGATCCAACACATCATGAAAACAATAATGAACAACAAGTTCCATTTCCTTTGTCTAAACCTACATCCATGTAATCTAATGAGGTACCAAATATCATCCCGAATAGGGTGTAACTAAAACTCAGTAGGTCGAGACCACTGTGTCTAAAAAAATAGTCTAATAATTATTCCATGAAATAAAGTAATAAATAGACGTATTAATTAATCACTTAATACAATACATCAAACCAGTCTATTTTAGCACTGTGCTAGAATATCTCTGAGCCTGTTGAAAAACCATGACAACCATAACTAAAAGTCCATGGTATAATCATATAACTAGGAAACACCCTCTATATCATTTCAGCATCCAGGAAAGTCCCTCTACATAATTATTTCGTCGTAACTAGGACAATCCCTCTAAATTTTTTTTGCACCCATGCCAGGACCTCTATAAAAGAATTTCAGTATAATTTGGAAAACACCTCTATATATTTATTTTAGTAAGAGAAAAAATATAAATCATAATAATAAGATTATCATAAATCAAATCACAAGTCACATTGTGCATTCTTAATGTTATTGTTTTTTTAATTCCCATTTACTCATTAAATTATATCTTAAGCTATTCTCCTCCCAGTTTTCTCAAATAATTATTATCAAATTACTTCCAACCATTGAAATAATAAATTTAATAATTTTCCAGGGTGAATCAATAAAAATATATCACCTTTTATTTTCTTCATGACACACATACTTTAATCTAGTATCTAATTAGTTATTGTTCAAGGGTAGGCTCACCCTTCAAGAAGCTGCAAGTTAGGGTGCAACAACTTTGAATCAAAATTTATCTCATGAATGCTTCAACACAATAATTCATCATCCATTATTCATTTGAGTAATGTAAACGTTGTGTTAGAAAAACCTCACATCACATAATTAAAAAATGGAAACAGACCATAGGTTTTGGATTTAGAAAACATACCTTTAAATAGTGACCAAACCAATTCTTATAATATGTAATTACATTAAAGGATAAAATGGATGATGATTACAAATAAAAAATAGACCATAAAAGATCAATATCAACTCCCAAAAGAAATTTTTTCATGATATTCCATATATGGCATTGGGATAAAAAAAATATAGGTGAAAACCAAAGAAAAATAACTCTCTAAGGATTAGATGCTGGATTGGGACATCCATAAGGGTTTAATCACTCCAAAAACACCTAGAGTCTCCTAGGGCTCATGAGAGGAGGGATTCACAGGTATTAGAAAATAGTTAAACACACAAAAATTATTTAGAACCACTTTTCATGAGATAAAATAGAATATAAATATTTCACATCAATTATTAAATAATTTATTATTTACATATAAAAATGTTCCACCTCAAGTTGAAAAAAAACCAATCAAACATTACACATTGTGTAACAGTTTAAAAGTGCTTATCTATTTCACAATATCTACCCATTTCATGAAATCAACCTAGAGATTGATACACATAGAGAATTAGGTTCACAACATGTAACTATTTCATGTTAGGAACTAGTTCACAACATCTACCTAGACACATTTACACTTCATTAAATTGGTTTACTATGTCTAAATATCTAGAAAAAATCACTCAACCTTGTTTATAAAGAGGGGATTGAACCACCACCCAATAATTCTAATCTCATGGATAACCCTCATAAGACCTTTTAATAATATTCATAACTCTATATCAATTAATTAAAACAAACATAAATCCTTAAAAATTTGGTCATTTTACATTGAAAATTAACTCCATAATGTAGGAACTCTACCACCACGGTTTAAAGAAGAATAAAAATGAAAACAAAACAGGTTTAATGAAAAAAATAAAATAGCGACATACCTGACAAAAATATAGGATCGTACAACCTCTCCATCATATAGAATCTCATACCAATGTTTCTCTAACCATCCTTATAGTGTATTAGTGAAAAATTATATCCAATGTGATAACATATCACACTCCGTGTCCAATGTGATAATATATCACCACAGTCCACAAGCCATATCAAATTCTCCTCAATAAACACATTTAAATCAAGTTAGAATTCATCAATATCCAACACATGAGAAGATTCATGATGATATCTGCAAATTTATGACACAGGAAAAACATCATTCATAGAACTATAAAGGTATGAAAACTCTATTCGGTATCCCTCTAGACTAACCCTTTCCACTATCTTATACAACCAAAATAATCTATACGCTAGTATTCCTCATTCCTGACACAACATTCTCCCAACCTTGGATACACCCAATGGAAAACAAAATGAATAAACTCAAACTCTATAGGTCGTATTCAGTGGTCATTGTATGATTTTTTTATTCTATATAGGGTTACAAGACACCTCATGATTATCTGAACCTATATAAACATTTCAGACATGAGGCTTTGTCCAAAAAGCACAGAATCACTTTTCCCCAACCAAAAAAGTAGTGAATGTCATGACCTTTCAGAAAAATCTTTAAATACTTCCATTTCTATCAATTTCTTAAATATACTATTATAAATATAATCCATGTGTTCTAAATGTTGTGCCCATGAATGCCGAAATAAAAAAACAAAGGCCTGTAATATATCCTTCAGAATATGAATATTCACTCTAATTGTCTATCAATATGAGTATGATAGGACATACTCAGATAAAACTGCAATACCATATCATTTTGAATACCCTTCCACAACTGATATGTTAAACAAGTATCTCTATAACAAATGATACTCCTAGGAACACCATTAAAGAAAACTATATCCTGCATGTAATGACTTCCCAAATCATCAATAGTGAAGGCATCCCTAGTATGCAAGAAGTGGGAAACCTTTTTTAATAAATCTTTGATCACCCATAATAAATCATTTTTACGGGTTGTTCTGGGCAATCTTATCATAAAATCCATAGTGACATCATCCCATTTCCACTTTGCAATGGTTATAGGTTGTAACAACCCAATAAGCCTATGATACATGGATTTCACCCATTGAGAGGTGAAACATCATTCCAAAAATCTCTCTACCTCCTTCTTTATTTTTATCCACCATTAATATATTGGAAGACCACATTACCTATCTTCCAAAAAAGTATTAAATCCTATATAGAATCAGGAAACTCTCTCATCATCTCCTCTTACAAGCCTTATAGAACCCATACATGACCACAGAAAAGAGAAGATTTTCCTATTATAAGATACCATCCTAATGGTGGCTCCCCACCATATAAGCATTCTCTTATAACTAATCCCTCCATATTAGTCAACCACTTTGTCTTGATCCGGTAATAAGTAAAGGGTATAAAAGATGTCGAAGTAAGAGATACTACTCCCTAGGACTCTTGAACATCTGTATTCCTGTCTTTAAATAATACCACCTTCCACCACTAATTGAATGATTTTCATACTACCTCTACCTTAATATTTTATCCAATGGAATAGGAAGTCATGTTCCCCTTTCTGGGTGTATAAGACATCTTGAATTCGAATTCCTATAGATACTTGATCCATACCCTCTAAAAATGACTAAATCTCATTGGGAAACAGTGTTTTTAAGGATTTTATGGTCCTTGTAAAACAAAAAGATCCCACCCATAATATAATGTATCCAGTATAGTAAGTTATGTACAACTATGGCTAACTCTAAATAATGTGTAGGGTAATTCCTCTTATGTTGTCTTAGCTGGCTAGATCCATAAGAAGCTACTTGATCCTCCAATATCAGAAATGCTCCATGTCTATCTACTGAGGAATCACAATACAAGGTATGTCCATTACATGAAACATGTAAAGTGAGGATAAGTTATATGGTTAGAATAATATTTGTCTCTTAAAAATTGATCTCATAAAAATTTAAAAAAAAACATCACCCCTTCTTGGTGTTGGATCTAAATCTATAGATTATATACAAGAGGGCGGTGAATTGTGTCTTTTACAATTTTTCGTTAACTCTTTGATTGAAAGAGTTCTGTCCTCTATACTTTATCAGATTTGATCGAGCAGCGGAATAAGTAAAAACAAGAAAACAAAGATGTATAGTGGTTCAGGGAACAGAAGGCCCCAAGTTGACTCCACCAATGCTCAACTCCACGAGCTTGGTGATTTTGACTATCTGGTCCTCTATTCTATAGACTGGTTCGCAACTGAGTACAGGCAGTTGACACCTTTACAATCTTCATGCTAACAAAGCCTTCTGGTTCAAACACGAACCAAAATAGCATAGAACGAGAAACTGGTTACTCAAAAATAAAAAGAATCTAAAAAAAAGGTTTTCCAGTTGATCTTCACAATTGCAACAAAATGCAATTGACATCAGAAGGATCGTAGTCTCAAGAAGTATTGATTTTTCAAAACAAAGAAATTCTGAGTCGATCCGCCTGCAGTAGATATAGAGATATAGTTCACAACTACAACAGTAGTAGATCCACAGTAGATATTTGATGCAGAACAAGTGAATCTTATATCGAGTTCCTTCTTCTTAAACAAACAGAGCTTTGACACTCCATTTTGAATTAGCATATCAATCGTGAATTTCTGCAGTCTCTATTTTACACCTTTTTAATAATAGATCGATCACCATACACACATGTTCTTGGTGTTTCAGAGATAACATATATAATAAAGCTGAGCATATCTTCTGCACATTTAGATCCAAAAAAGTCGCCATCTGATTTGAGATATTCAAAAAATTTAATTTACAGAGAACTCGTAACTTCCCTTAAGACTCGGCATAAAAAGCTCCTTTTAATTTGATCTTAAATCCATTGATAAAACGGCTTTGAATCAGTCAAAGTTGAATTTTAAAAACGACTTTAAATCCGGCTTGAAATCCGCCCAATAATCAGCTTGTTGATCGCTGCATAAAAAATATCGTCTTTCAAACTTTCCAACGCCAAACGTAAGGTTGATGAAGTCACCTTAAAACATAGGGTTAATGACATATTCTTCAAACATATGGTTAACATTGTAAGGTTGACAACGTAAATGTAGGGTTGATCATCTATACTTTTTCTTCAACTCTCAAACGTACGGAAAAAGATTCATACTGTTACTTGATCTATACTTTTCCAACAATGTATTGTTGCATACAAAAGTAAGGATGATGAACCATACTATTGAGAAACAAATTTAATGTTTAGTATTTACATACGGTTCTCCTTCTATACTTTGATGATAACAAAAACGTAAGGTTCCTTCCTAATGTAAGGTTCTTCTTCCATACTTTGCTGGAAACGTATGGTTGTTTAACAATACTTTTCTCTTATATGAAAAAGTATACACGCTCTTCATACTTACACTACGTTTATCCATGTAGGGTATGAATAGTGATTCCAGAATGCGTTAAAATAGATTCCGCGCTACATTTATCCACATAAGGTATGAACAGTGATTCCAGAATGAGCTTAAAGAAGATTCTAAATAAGTAATAATTTCTCGTTATTTCAAGAGTAAAATAAATCAATAAATTCCTGCAAAATACTAACTAAAAACATTAGAAAATAACTAAGGGTATTTGTGAGCATCAAAATTATCATACAAAGATAGAGTATTATATTCAATAATCTCCCCCTTTAAATAACATTTTTATGTATTATTTAAAACAATAATTTTCTCAACAATCTCTCCCTTTTTGATGATCACAAAACCCATAAGATAATAATATTATTTAAACGAAATTAACTTTCAAAATTAGTTACATAAAGTTTTAGAATTTTGAGAGGAAAATTTCTTCATTAATTCTCCCCCTAAATATAATTTTCTGTTTATCCAAATTCTCCCCCTTTTTTTGATATAAAAAAAGAATGAAAAATCATGGATTTTAACACATTTAATGTTGCACAGAACTGTATGTAAATGCTTATTATTAACTGTTTATCAATAATTAAATCTTGAGTACTGGCATATCAAAAATAAAGTCACTAAAAAAATAGAGAGAGAAACAAACAAAAAATGAAGGAAATTTTCATTCAAAAAAAGTAGTATATACATGACAGTGATATACACAGGAATCATGGTTTGGGTAAGATAGGAAACAGGTTCCATATCCTCTAGATTGCAGACATGATTTCTGTAAACTGCTCCTGAAGTCTCATCATCATCCCATATCCATGTTTGATAATGAGATCTCTGTTCTCTTGAGTCATATGAATATCCTCTATTAAATTTACTCTGAGAAACTCATGCATCCTTTCCTCTTTTTCGACAAACACTGACAGCTTCTCTGATAACTGGTTTAACAGGATTCTGATCGATGGATCACTAGATGTTAGTGGATCCACTAAAAACTTCTGATTTTCCAACAACACTGATAAAGGAGCACTATTACATTGAAGATCTTGTATCCTATCATTCATGTTGCTCATCGCAGATATGATATCTTGAAGCCCTTTTATTAAATCAGGTGAAGTACCCAATCCACTAACAGCAATATTTGCAACTGATGCAAATTGGTTCTCCATAAACGCCTTCAGATCTAAAAAATTTGACTTCAAAACCATTTTAGATTTCAATTGTGCAACTGCATTCAGCATATCCTCTTTAAACATTTCAACTTATTGCCTCGAGACTGTACACTCCTTCATCTTTTGAAATTTCAAATGTTCTAAGTTTAAGGCATTTCTCAGTGTGACATTCCAAGATTCCAACTGAGTTACTTTTCTGTACAGTTCTTTAACTTCATTCTTCTTGGAATCAGAGGCAACATGTTCTTGATTCGCATTATCAGGCTCTGGTTGATGCAGCAGTACCAAAGGTAATGATTGAACATTAGATTTCTTGATTTCCTTGTCCTGAGTAGGTTGGTCCACATATTTTTCCTTAGATTTTTCAAACTCTTCCACAGAAAAATCCTCTTAAAGTACCTCTGTGTGAGATTCAGAAGCATGATCACCACAAACATTAGCATCTTGCCCTTCCACTTGGTTTTCAAGAACAATATCTTCAGTAGTTTTTGAGGTATGGCCACTTCTTCACTAGGCACTGCCTCCAGATCTTGTTCCTGTTGAAGTGCAACTTCAACATCAGCTACAATCTATTCCTCATTCTCCCTTTGATCTTCTTCTTGAGCTCTTGATCCCTCTACTGGTGTTGTACTTTCACTAACATCTTCCATGATCTTATCAACAACAGCCTCTCTTACAAAAGAATAAGAAAATAAAGCTTCTGTTGTTGTTTTCAAAGCAGGGGAAGTAACTTCCTCATTAACAGGTCTCTTTCTTTTTGATTGAAGTCCCTCTTGAATTCTGTCTTCCATAACATCTTCCACTTCAAATCGGATCCTTCATGCTACATTGCTGACTCTGGATTCAACTTGTCCCTCCTTGGACATAGCAGGTTGTTCCTGAGCACTCTCTGAGTCTTCCTCAGCTCATATTGGTAAAAAAAAAATTCAATTGTGCTCTAGAAATATCCAACCTTCCATAAATTTCCAGCATTAAATGTATTACTATGATGATAGTAAACTCGGGAATCCACTAATCTCACCATGTCTTTCTTAAACAGCAGTTTAGAAAACAATCGACCGAAAGCGTAGAAATTCATCGAGGAATCGCTTTGACCGAAGTAATTGAGATACCTTATCATGTACCTAGGGAAGTATAACATAATATTTCTTAACAGAAGAAAAATTATATATATATCCGGGTAAAAAATATTTTCCATCTCTGCCATTCTTGGAGCTATTCAAGTCTGAATAAATTTGACCAAAATTTTATGATCAGGCTCCAAATCCTTGATAAAATTTTTCTTTATAGTTTTAGTACCAAAAAGGAAAGACATAATGTCTTCGTATTTATGCATAGAATCTCCAATATTCTTCAAATTGAAAAAAAATCCTCCCTCATGAGGGCAGTTGAGGAACTGACCAATCTCTACTGATGAGATTGAGAAATCCCTACCCTCTATCTTAGCCATTATACTATCCTTGGTATCTCCCAAAGTAAACTATACATATTTGAAGAAGTATCTATGTTCTACTTCATACAGAAATTTCATATTTTCACTATTGAACATCTTTTCAAGATTCTTAAATGACAGTGCTTGCTTCAACAGAAGATTTGTATGAAATAACCAATCGAGATCGACTAACTTTCCCTGTAAGATTTTTCTTCCCTCAGAGCATTGTCTCTTGGCATTGCTTGGATCGGCTTCACTGGCTCTTTTAGTTCTTACCATCTCTATGAGAATCTATGAAGGTTTTAAGGTTAGGGTTTCAGAGGTTCAAAGATTAGGGTTTAAGAGAAGAAGTGCGATTTTCAGATTTCGAAAGGGTTTCGATAGAAGTGAAATGATTTAGAAGTCGAAAAGGCTTTGACAGCCTTGATTCCCATGTAATCACTAATCATTACATATATTTAAAACAAATTAAATTTGCATATGACAGAAAAAAATCTTAATCAGCATTAAAAAAAGTAAATAAAAAATAAAAATTTATTTAAAATTAAATAAACCTAGCTTCCCCTTAATAAAATCAAACCTTGCAGTGGGAAGTGGTTTAGTAAAAATATCTGCTAATTGAATTTCAGTATTTATAAATTCTAAAAATATATCTTTTTTAATAACATGATCTCTTAAAAATTGATGCCTAATATCAATATGCTTAGTTCTAGAATTACTAATAGGTTTTTTGAAATATTAATTGCACTTGCATTATCACATAGAATAGGTGTATTATTAAAATTCAATCCAAAATCCATAAGAGTATTTTTCATCCACAACACTTGTGCACAAAAACTTCTAGTAGAAACATATTCTACCTCAGCTGTTGGCAGGGAAACTGAATGTTGTTTCTTACTAGACCATGATACTAAAGACTTTCCTAAAAAGTGACATGTTCCTGATGTACTTTTTCTATCTAATCTACAACTTCCAAAGTCATCATATGAATTTGAAATCAAATTGAAATCAGAAGTTTTAGGATAAATAAGAGATTGAAAAACAGTTCATTTTAAATATCTAAAAATTATTTTAACAGCAGTTAGATTAGATTCTTTGGGATTTGATTGAAATCTAGCACAATGAAATAGTGAATACATTATATCTGGCCTGCTAGCAATAAGATATAAAAAACTACCAATCATACCTCTATATAACTTGTGGTCAACTGATTTCCCAGTTTCATCCAAATCAAGTTTCATATTAGTACACATAGGAGTTGTAAATGGATTGTTTTTTTCAGGTTCATATTTCATAAGTAAATTAGTATTGTATTTTCTTTGATTTAAAACATTTCCAAAATATTTTTGAAATATTTGAAGACCCAAAAAGAAATTTAATTCTCCTATCGTACTCATTTCAAATTCTTCTTGCATTAATTTTGAAAATTCATGACAATGAGTTTTATTAGTTGATCCAAAGATTACATCATCAACATAAATTTGAACCAATAAAACATTATTTTTTATAGTTTTCTTAAAGAGTGTTGGGTCTGCCATTCCAATAGTAAAATCATTTTTCAAAAGAAAAGAATTTAATATTCCATACCAAGCTCTAGGTGCTTGTTTGAGGCCATAAAGTGTTTTAGTAAGCTTAAAAATAGAATCTGGTTTTTGAGAATTTTCAAAACTAGGAGGTTGCTCAACATAAACTTCCTCCATTAAATAACCATTTAAAAAAAAAGATTTAACATCCATCTGAAATAATTTAAATTTCATATAAGATGCATAGGCTAAAAGGATTCAAATGGCTTCTAACCTAGCTACAAGTGCAAAAGTTTAATTATAATCTATTCTTCTTTTTTATTATATCCTTTAGCTACTAATCTTGCTTTATTTCTAGTTATAGTGACCGATCATCTTGTTTATTTCTAAAGACCCATTTTGTTCCTATTACAAGATAATTCTTAGTTCTTTCCACTAATTCCCAAACTTCATTTCTTTTAAACTGGTTTAATTTATCTTGCATTGCTATTACCCAGCTTTCATCATCTAAAGCTTCTTCTATAGTCTTGGGTTCTTGTTGAGAAAGGCATAGAATTCCACTAGGTTTCCTATGTTTCTTCTAGTTTGAATACCAGTTTCTAGGTCACCTATTACTGTTTCTAAAGGGTGATTCTTTAGGGTTCTGGACAATCTAGGTAATATATTTAAAGGTTCTTCAGTACCATGTTCCTATGAACTGGACTGAATTTCTTTTATATCATTTTCAAAATCATTCTTTCAGTTCTCATGTCTCATGTTATCATTAGAGTCAAGTTCATCCATTTTTTCTGTCTTTTTTCTAAAAGGGATCAGATTCATCAAATTTCACATGAACTGATTCTTCAACAATCCTCCAGTTTTTATTATAAACTCTATAGGTTTAGAGGTAAAAGAATATCCTAAGAAAATACCTTCATCAGATGTTGGATCGAACTTACCAAGATTATCCTTGGTGTTTAATATGTATACCTTGCATCAAAAAACTTTAAAGTAGTTAACATTAGGTTTTTTGTTATTCCATAGCTCATAGGGTTTTTTTTCAAAATAGGTATAATTAAAACTCTATTAATTATATATCAGGTTGTATTCACAGCTTATTTCCAGAAATATATATGTAGACTATATTCATTTAACATAGTTCTATCCATTTCTTGAATCGTTCTATTTCTCCTTTCTATAATATCCTTCTATTGAGGTGTTCTGGGTGCAGAAAAGGTATGTTTAATCCCCATGTTTGAGAAAAAGTAATTAAATTCCAGATTTTAAAATTATCCACCATGATCACTTCTCAATGAGATTATATTGAAACCTTTTTCATTATGAACAGATTTGCAGAAACTTTCAAATAAAGTGAAAGAATCATTTTTAAATTTCAAAAAGAAAATCCATTTAAATCTTGAATATTCATAAACTAAAACATATACATATAATTTACCAGCTAATATTTCTACTCTTGAGGGTCCAAAAAAATCCATATGAATAAGTTATAGAGGTTTCGATGTAGCAACTTTATTAACAGATTTGAAGGATGATTTGTGTTGCATTCCAAGTTAACATGCATCACAAAATCTGTCACATTCAAATTTGAGACTAGGTCAATCAGAAACTAAATGTTTCTTAGATAAATTATGTAAAACATATACATTGCAATGTTCAAGTCTCCTATGTCAGATCAAGGATTCACTTATTTTAGCAGTCAAGCAGTTTACTTGTTGTTTACACAAGAAATTTAAATCCAAATTATAGACATTTTCATTTCTTGGTGATTTAAATTTAAACAGTTTATCTTTAGAAATAGTGCAGCAATTGTTAGTAAAATCAACAGTATATCCATCATCACAGAGTTTAGAGATACTTATCAGATTGTGTTTTAATCCTTGTACATAAAGTAATTTGTTGATTGAGACTATTTTTGGATCTCTAACTATTCCAATGCCAATGATTTTTCCATTGGCATTGTCACCAAATCTGACAAGTCCTTCTTCCTTTTGAGTGAGTAAAGAAAAATTCAATGAGTTTCCACTCATATGTCTTGAGTAGCCATTGTCCATGTACCATATATCTTTTCTTCTCTGGTGGCCTGCTACCTGCAAAGATATTGAAACAAATTGCTTTGGTACCAATATTTTGTTGAGTCCAGCGGTGTTAGCTAGCAATGATCTAGGTATCCGGATTTGCTTTTTTTCTTTTAAAATCAGTTGAATCATATAAATCTTTTGAAACATAGGATTTCTTAATACCAAAAATTTGAGTTTGTCTTATGAAACAGTTTTTATCTATATGTCCCTTTGTCCCACAAAAGTTACAATTATCCTTTTTAGAGCTAGGAATAAAATAATTTTTATATAGCTTTGGGTTTTTTCCTTTTCTGCCAAATCCAAATCTCTCTTTTTTAATGAAATTTTTCCAAGAATTTCATTTAATGAATTCTCTCCTTTTGTAAAAACAAATGCAGTCTATTTGTAAGATTCTACTTCATCCTGTAGTGTTTTTATTGTTGATTCAAAATTAAAATAGTTAGTGTTAATCAAATTATATTTATCAGTTAATTCCTTATGTTGTTTCAGCATTGTATCTCTTTCATATGAAAAAAAATTCTGTTTATTTTTTAGAAACTTATGTTTCTTAAATAGTGAGACATATCTTTCTTCTAGCATATTGCAGTAGGCTGCAAGTTTTTCATTTTTATAGATTGATTCATAATTTGATTCATTGTTTGAGTCAAAGGAGTAATATGAGTGTACCTCATCATTTTCTTCCATGAAACACATGTTTGCCTTTAGATTGACTTTTTTTAGCTTGATTCAGGAGAGCTACTGGAGTCTTTATATACACTCTAAGTGGATTTCTTAGCTTTCTTGTCTTTCTGCTCAAAGTCATTTCTTTTAAAGAATTTATTCTTCTTTGCATCTTTCAATTGTGGGCAGTCTGGTCTGATATGCCCCATCTTCTTGCATGCATATCTTCTTACTTATTTATCATGTCTCTTAAAGGAATTTTTGAAGCCTCTTTTCTTCCTTTAGAACTTTCTAAATTTTCTGGCTAGTTGAGCCATCTCTTCATCTGAGTTTGATGAGTCAGAGCTCTCTGATTTAGCTTTGAATTCTTTTATCTTCAGCCTTGTATTCTTTTGTTGTGAAGTTACTTTCAAGGCAGTATTTTCTATTTTTATAAGCACATTTTGTTAATTAGCCTCATCTTGAATTTCAGGTTCATACATCATCAGTGTACCAATCATCTCTCTCATGGTTAGATCATTGACAAGTGTTCATTGTCTGATTGCAGCAGAGATACCATTCCATTGAATAGGAATTACCCTCAGTACTTTTAATGCATGATCAACCTGCTTGATAGGTTCTCCTAGAGCTATTATATTATTGACAATTTCTGTCAATCTCCAATTCATTTGGGTAATGCTTTCACCTTCAACCATTTTGAAATTATCAAATTTCAACTTTTCAGTTGCATATCTCATTTGTCTCACATTGTATGTTCTTTCATAAGCCACTGATATTGTTTTCCGCATCTTATATACTCTCGGGCACTGAGATACTCTGTTAAATTCATCTGGTCCTAGACCATGGATAATTACATTCATAGCCTTCGAGTTCATATTGTACTCTGCCTCTACAGCAACACTCCATGTCTCAGGATTTTCTGGAATTTCATAAGGAGTCAGAATCTTTGAATAGACTCTATATCCGAGGTTTTTCAGATATATTATCATGCGTGATTTCCAGCAACCATAGTTGTCTCCATTAAAATTTGGTGCTCTGATCATTGAAATCCCTTCTCTTGTATCAGTTATGATGCTCTGTTGTATAATCTTTAAATACTTCTTGCTTGTTAAGGCTCTATTAGAAGCTCCACCTCTGATACGAATTATTGGATCTGAATCTACAGATTATACATAAGAGGGGGTGAATTGTGTCTTTTACAATTTTTTGGTAACTCTTTGATTGAACGAGTTCTGTCCTCTATACTTTATTAGATTTGATCGAGCAGTGGAATAAGTAAAAACAAGAACACAAAGATGTATAGTGGTTCAAGGAACATAAGGCCCCTAGTCTACTCCACCGATGCTCAATTCCATGAGCTTGATGGTTTTCACTATCTGGCCCTCTTTTCCACAGACCGGTTCACAACTGAGTACAGGTAGTTGATACCTTTACAATCTTTAGGCTAACAACGCCTTATGGTTCAAACACGAACCAAAACAGCTTAGAACGAGAAGCTAGTTACTCAAAAATAAAAAGAATTTCAGAAAAAAAGATTTTCCAGTTGATCTTCACAACTGCAACAGAATGCAATTGACAGCAGATGGATCGTAGTATCTAGAAATAATGATTTTTCAAAACAAAGCAATTCGGAGTCGATCCGGTTGCAGTAGATATAGAGATATAGTTTAAAACTTCAGCAGTAGTAAATCCATAGTAGATATTCGATGCAGAACAAGTGAATCTTCTATTGAGTTCTTTCTTCTTAAACAAACAGAGCATAGACACTCCTTTTTGAATTAGTAGATCAATCGTGAATTTCTGCAGTCTTTGTTTTCCACCTTTTTAATAATAGATCGATCACCACACACACATGTTTCTGTTGTTTCTGAGAGAACATATATAATAAAGTTGAGCATATCTCCAGCACATTTAGATCCAAAAAAGTCACCTTCTGATTCGCGATAATCAAAATTTTGAATTTACAGAAAAGTCGTAACTTCCCTTAAGACTCATCATAAAAAGTTCCTTTTAATTAAATATTAATTCCATTGATAAAACGACTTTGACTCATTCAACGTCATATTTTAAAAATGACTTTAAATCCGGCTTGAAATCTGCCCAATAATCAGCTTACTGATCGCTGCATAAAAAATATCGTCTTTCAAACTTTCTGACACCAAACATAAGGTTGATGATGTGGCCTTAAAACGTAGGGTTGATGTCATAGTCTTCAAACATAAGGTTAACAACGTAAGGTTGACAACGTAAATGTAGGGTTGATCATCCATACTTTTTCTTCAACTCTCAAACATATGGCAAAAGATCCATACTTTTACTTGATCCATACTATTCCAAGAATGTATGGTTGTTTACATAAGTAAGGTTGATGAACCATACTTTTGAGAGACAAACATAATGTTTAGTATTTACGTATAGTTCTCATTCCATACATTGCTGATAACCAAAACGTATGGTTCCTTCATAATGTAAGGTTCTTATTCCATACGTTGCTGGAAACGTATGGTTATTTAACCATGCTTTTCTCTTATATCAAAAAGTATACACGCTTTTCATCCTTACGCTACGTTTATCCACATAGGGTATGAACAGTGATTCCAGAACATGTTAAAACAGATTCCGCACTACATTTATCCACATAAGGTATGAACAGTGATTCCAGAACGCTCTTAAAGAAGATTCCGAATACGTTATAAATTCTCGTTATTTCAAGAGTAAAATAAATCAATAAATTCCTGCAAAATACTAAATAAAAACATTAGAAAATAACTAAGTGTATTTGTGATCATCAAAATTATCATCAAAAGACAAAGTATTATATTCAATAATCTCACCCTTTAAATAAAATTTTTATGTATTGTTGAAAACAATACTTTTCTCAACACTTGGTCACCTCGATCATCGATGCTTCCAGACCAAAGAAGTCTTAGATAAACTACCAATAACAACCCACTGAAAAAAGAAAACTATGAATCATGAAGAAATATTTCTACCACTCTCAATATTATAAGGAAATAATATTATTTTGGAAAACTGAGACTCTAAAGTATGATAAAACATGGAACAAGAATTTTAATTTATCAATCCAAAAATTTCATCATGTGGTATTATAGTAAAGACAAGGAACTCTCAATATAATTAGAACAATATTAAAATGTAAGGAATGATCATATTCTAACTATGATTAAACTAACATGTCATTAAAAAACACAAAAAACTTGTCTATATAAGGATTAAATATTTGATTAATCAAGTCCATGAACACTACCAGTTTATTCATCAAACCAAACGTCATCACTACAAACTCAAGAAAGCCATAATTGTTCCTAAAAGCAGTCTAAGGTATATCTGATGGTATCATGATCAACTAATGGTATCCTAATATCAAATAGATATTGTTAAATATCATATCACCTCTTAGATAATAAAAGAGATATTTTATTCAAGGAAGGGGATACTAGTTCTTGAATTTCACCTAATTCCGTCTCTAAATGTTCAAATAAAAGTTAAAATTCCTATAAGCCTTTTTGGAAAAAAGAAATCAAGAATACCAAGGTAATGTACTAGGCCATATAAAACTATTAACATAAAAATATTCCAACTATACTATAAATTTTAAGCTCTGTTGGTTCCATCATATAAGGTGTAATAGAAATTGGTCGACTATTGGAATAATCATGATCATGAACCAAATATATTTCACGGTAGGTAAGTCATATAAATACTTAAGAAAAGCATCGTAAAAAATATATCATTGGAGGAAAAGTATCATGTTGCATTTCACTATCACCTAGTAAAAAACCTATTATTTGATCCATGAGACAATTCAATATACACTGAATTACTCATGCATGTCCAACCTGATGATCTTACTCACCATAGTAAAAATAGTTCCTCCTTTTGGAGACAGAAAGGTCCCTCCCCTATGATAACATTCGATATGATCATGGTATAAAAGTATCTAATCAATACAAATATTGAAATAAAAACATTTCATTTTTAATAAAATCATTTCCAAAAATTATATTTGACAACCAATATATAGAGAACATAACCTCTAATGATTGATTTTTTTTCACTGCACTCCCAATGGTGTATTTATGGTCAAGACAGTATCCATATATTCTATAACCAAGAACAAAACCTTATAAAAAGTAAAAGAAAAAAAAGGAATTTGATTCTCATATATCATGAAAAAGTAAAGTGTATATTATACAAGAATCATACCACTGACAGTAGAAGGAATTTTATCAACACTATCTATAGTAGACAGCATAGAATGCAACAAACTAGACCCTATTCCTTGAGCTTTAGTCTGACTCCCCATGCCTATTCCCACTGTATTATACTTCCACTACTATACTCGGGTACCACGTCCCCATCCTCGACCAAAATGTCTTGTGGAACTCCAGCTACAATTATCTTGATGGGTATTCATGTCCTTTAACAACTCAAGTACCTGTCTTAATCCCCTCCCCCTAATCTAGTAATGCATGGCCAAACAAAACCTCTACATTTGACTTAGCCTACAACTAACAAGATACCCTATAAAATGATATTGGAATTGAGGAATATTATGGAGAAACTTTCCAGACCAATATCACTAAAACAGAATAAGATCTCGGGATGGCTTCCTATATTCAAAACTATTCGTCCCACTATTTCCATGGCTAGTGTTGTCATATTCCCACATCATCCAATTAATTTTTTCCTCAATTTTCATTGATGAAATATCATTGACACTGCTTGAGGGGTATCTTATATTCCCTTCAATGATTAGTTCCTAAATAAAAAAATAAAAAAATATACTCATATAAAATATGTTAACCTAGGACCTAATCCCATAGAAAATAACATCCATAAAATGTCACGCCCTGGAGATATAATCACCTACCAAAGATAGAGTAATGTACTATAATTTAGTGAAATTCCCCGAGTACCACATCACTGACATGATCTCCTACATCAGGTTCATAAACTCATGTTCCTTCTCATCCCTTAACATATATTGATATAATTGTCTCCAAAAATTATCCTCTATGAATTTGGAGGATAACATTTATTGATACATAGATTTCTCTCAAATTTCCCTCCAACTCTTGATCGATCTATTGAGAATGTATCCATTAAGATTCTCCCTCTTGTCTCTATGTGTCTCAAGGTTCTTAATGATCACCTAGATTGACAATCTCTTGAACATGGCTACCTGGGGGAATCACTACCTAGTGAACATAAGAATATTCTACAACTAAAACTCTCTCTTCATATCAGACATAAAAGTAATTATGTAAACAATATCATTTTATTTGAATCACATTCTACTTAGGAATATTTCATCAAGTTCAAAATAAATCGGATCCTTATGATCTATAATAAACTATTTCTTAACTTCAATAGGTTTATATATATTTCTTGTATTTTAATGCTCAATTCAATGATAATGAGGTGGACTTTTTTATATAATAAAAATGCACTCTTTAGAATACTAGATTAAAAGAATTTAACCTCATAAGGTGACATAAAAAGAAAAATTAATTTATTTCATTTATAAGATATAACATGTATCTTATTTCATAGTTTAAATTTATCATTTAATGAAGTCTCACCAAAACTAATTCAACCCCCTACCCTCTTAGTGGAGTTTATATTCCCAATCAGTCCCCTCATATTTCTTAAATTTATAACTTACATGATTTGGTTTCAATATGATTGAATTATAGTTATCCTTACCTTATATTGATATAGGAAACAAAAAACTCTTTTCAATTGTTTTTATTAATAATGTTCATAAAATTGATTCCAAAGTTAAGAACACCTTATTTAGTCTAGGAAGATATAATTATTTAGATATAGTGACCAGGGTTTGTGAGGTTTCAATTTTCTATAGAGGAATTTTTAGAATAAAATTAGAGTTTATAAAAACATGAATATGAATTATATGAATATGAACAACAATTGTTTGTTACATATTTTTTTCAATTTTATCATTAATTAATTTAGGTTATTCAATTAAAAAAAATTAGATGATGGAATGTTTCAGGGTCTTTTATTTTTTGTAAACAAATATTGAAAATACTGAGGAAAGAATTATTAAAAAAATTTATTTCTAAATATATTTCTCAAAACACATTAATGAGAACCATTTTTTATAACACATAAAATATAAATTAAGTTGAATTTTATATGTATTGAGTGAAATATCATTAAACATCTAACATATTATTACATAATCAATAAGTTATGAAATCTTCCAACATTGGGACAATTCTAAATGAGGAAAAATAGTTATCTATAACTGTAATAGGGTGTTTTTAGGGGGGTTATGCTATTATGGGATTGTATATACCATTAAATGTTTATTTCCAAATAAATATTCTTGTCAATAAATAAGATTTAGGATATAAATATATAGTTTTTTCTATATAAAAAGCCATGTCATTCAAGAGACAATGGTTAGTACTCTAGGTAAGTCTGGATGATGTCTATAAACGTAGTTCCACATTGGAGGCAACCCTTGGTATATTAAATGAATTTGTTTTTTTCATTAAAATAAAATCCCATTTAGCCAACCCATAATCATCTCTTATCAGATATATAATTTAAAAATCTTGTGCATTATAGAATAAAATATGGAATCGTTGGACTTGATGTACTTTTCCACATCCTACACCATTTTTACTTTCTTTTATGTTTCAATCTTCAACGATTGAATCTAATAGAAAATATATACTAATTTTATATATTCTTTAATTGAGAGAATTATTAGTGATTTAGAAATTAAAGGATGGAGACCAATTGAATTATATGGTAAGTAATTAAAACAGTAAATTTTAGGGCATTATTATTTATATTTTTTTCATCCTACATAAAAATTAAATAATAATTTAAACTATTTCACTCTGTCTTAAAATTTTAGTTTAATTGTTCATGAATTTTTTTATAATTTTTTTCCTTGGAATATATGTGTTAGGGGAAAATTTAAGAAATTTTCTAAACTACTTATATTTGAAGTCAAGATTAATTTTGGAAATATGTTTGGGCATTAATCTTTCTTTAATAAAAGATTCTTAAAATAATTTTGAATTGGTTTTAAACTCATATTTTAGAACACTGGAATATTTTTTTGAATGATAAGTATTTTGGAAATTGTCTAATATGGTGGTTGTATGATAATGTACTATAAAAATTCATGTCCATTTTCATTATTATTATATGCCATTCTATACTATAAAAATATGCTCTAATTTATTGAAAATTTATGATTTTTTATAATTTCAAAATAAAGGCAGTGGTTTAAAACATTTCTTAAATTTTTACTTTTTTCATATTAATTTGTTCAATATTTTTTATTTATCTTTTAATTCAATTTGTTAAAAAAAATTTATTTATCTGTTGAAAAACCTAGTTTTTGGTTGAATTTTAAGAGTGAATTTTTTAATATTAATTTAATTTTAAATTTTTATAAGGATATAGAAAACTAAAATTATCATTCAAATGGATTTAAAATGAACTCATAATCATTGATGAGTTTTTATAGTTCTATTAAAAATATTATATGTGTCAATTTAGATTTCTTATAATTATTAAACTCACTTATCGATCAAGGGTGTATAATTTTACATTATGATATGTTTTACGTTATCGTTCAAAATGTAAAAACCTATGTTCTTTAGAATATTGAAACATAAAAATATGTTTTCTTACGTCCTTTCATAATTTCCAAATTTGACTATCTATATCAAAATATGAAAGAAATTTTTTACTAAAATATTTTTCATTTTAGAAGGAAATTAATCATATTATCTTAATAAATTCTCTAAGGGAAATAAATTTTTAAATAACCAATTGGTTAACATTATAATTATTTAATTTTTATATTATATAACTTCCAATAATTTTGTTTAACTAAATCCTTGAAGGAAATAAATTTCTTAAGTGTGGGGTAATTTTAAATGGAATTATTTTAAAACATGTTTCCAAAAATATTTATGAAATTGTGGAGTTTTTTTATAAAAGATGATGCAACTACAAATTATTTCAATATTTCTATTTTTTAATTGAAAATATAATTGAGGGGTTATGTAAATGAAAATTATTATTTTTTTGTTAAATACAATAATAGGTATTTTTCTTTGTTTTATAATATTTTAATATCCAAAACATTGGTTGATTTTTGTTTTAATTTCATTACATTAATATCTAATTTTCTTTTGTATGGATACTATTTTGGAATTAATATTTCTAATCAGCATGATTTTATCATTAATAAAAATTATAGGAATACATTTTAAATTATTATTATATAATTAAAAATTTCATTGATTAATTATACTGAAAGTTCAATTTTACATATTTAGTTGATAAATTTATCAATGTGTTGAATTTTTTCAGGTATGTTGATACATGTAATTTTAATGTTTGTGGAATATTTGGCTCACTCCATAAGTATAATTCATGAAATTAAAAAATTTAGAAAAGTTATTCCAGTGAGTTGATATGTATGAATTAATTTTTTCAATAATGTGTTTATTCATATGAAAATTAGTTTTCTAATTTTAGGGAAGTAATGCATACATAAGAAGATGATTATGGAGGATTCAAGTGATGCATAAGAATATCATATTTTCTTATGTTTAGGGCAGGTGATACATAATAAGATAGACTTAGCCAAATTATAGTAATCATCAATGAAATAAGATACATAAGAATTATTTCACCATATGTTTGCAGTAAATAATATAATAGATATTATCAAATTTAGGGAACCTACTCAACCAATTGATATATAAAAAAGCTTTCCCCATATTCTTTCCATACAAATTATTCATCACTTTTTGAAATTAAGGACCTCAGACATTCTTTGCAGAAACCAAGAGTATATCAATTGAGGATGGATCATGGGAAGCTAATAGCAAGGACAAATGAATCGTTGAGCCAAAATAGTGAAGAATATAAGTATAAAACAAGTCATTAATGAATTTTCCTAAGTCATAATATATCGGTAATGGATTTTTTAGGGTATACAGTGTTCGACTTAGGGATAGTTGCTGGAAGGAAGTTTGATGATGGGTCTCTAAAGATATCTATTTGAAGCTAGTAATTTCTCTGTAAAAGATGTGATTTTATTGGTATTTAAGTTAAAACCATCACATTGTTTAAGATCATATAGGTCTATAAGAATATGTATTTCGAACATATGATTGATTCTATAGAGGAAAAGCCAATAAATCCAATCTTTGATAATTTATGTATTATTTATGCTTCCATCTAAAAGAAATAAAATTGTTGGTTGAGTTTCAATAGAAGATATTGAAGTAATTGAACAACTGATATCAATTTTGGATCAAGGAAATGTGATTTTTGGCTATTAAATATTGATAGTATGATCAACATGAAGATTTCATTAGAACCATGTTACATAGGATCCCAAAAGTATTTATAATACAACATGGGGTGGAGAATTTTAGTTTATAAAAATTTTAAAATTATAATTTCTTAAATTCTTGTTTAAAAGAATGTCTAGATGAAAAATATTTGTTCTAATATACATTATAACTTCATTTTATAAATCATTTTAACACATCATGGTATAAATTTTTATTTAATGTATAGTATAGGAATAAAACTTATAAAAATATTAATAAAAATGTATAAAAAATTATTAAATAACATAACCAAAATTAAAGAACCATTCTAAGAAACGTATACACATTCACACAAATTGATAAGGAAGTTGGTTAAAATTACATTAGGTATCACTAATTTTAAACCTATACAAAGCTATTTATTCCCAACATTGGAATCCCTCAATCCACTAGATCAAAAATAGATCAATCAATTAATCCCTTGGATCCATTGATATAGAAAATCAAATAAACGTATGTCTCTAGATCCCTAATATCCCTCAATCCACCATATCATACAAACAAGAATTAAAATGTAATAACCTTAAATCATTCATAAATATAACCTCAAAACGTATACATTAGGGAAAACTCTCTAATGATTACAATATGAGGTGCACTGCATAATGATACATTGTATGAACATCAAAACAATTAGTTCATATGGAGATGGTCACTTATTCCCCTAGAGGTTGTGGTGCTTCTTATTGAAAACATTTCAATTTTCAGATTATTTACATCCCAGGATTAGTTTTGATGATATTATAAAAATAATTAGCATTTTCCATTATTTCTTCACTATGATTGATGATCATCTGATTTAAAATAATTACAATTCTATTAAGATTTACATTTAGTATAAATTAGAAGACTTCAGCTTGTAATTTTTTTTACATATTCATCTAATTGTATTACTTAATATCTGATCGGAATATTTTGTAAGTATTTATTAATGGTATTTGTATAATTATTTTGGATAAACATTATAAAACTCCATTCGATATAATTTGTATACATATGTTTGATGTACGGTTAACATGTCTATCCAATGCACTTTTTACTTCTTCATTTGGATTACAAGACACTACTCAATTTAATATAATTCTTATATATATGTCTAATATAATTTTATTTCCCCATCCAGTAAAACAAAAAATCATTATACAAACCATTATACATCTTATGAAAAAATATTAGTGAAGGGAAAAATATAAGATTAAAATTTGATTTTCATTATTAATATTTCAAAGAGGCATTTATATTAAATAATCTAATACTTTTTGAAGATAACAATACACTCAAATTATGATAATTTTAAAAGTAAAAAATTTATAATGAACCCCCTTATATACAAAAATATTTTATTCTACACCATTTTCCCCCACTGTGATTTTAAAAAATAATATTTTGGGAAGTAATTTTTTTTGCGGAAAGAGATCCAAAAAGAGTAAGAAACACTCGAAAAATAATTGTTTGGAGAAAAAATTAATTTAAGAAAGATTATTATCCATTAATATATATATATATATATAAGCAGTAAGTTAAATGATAGAGGTTTAATTATTACAACCAAAAAGAGTTGATGAAAAATAAAAAACCATCATAAATTGTTTCTTTAAAATGATCTTAATCGTAATCAAATATTTTTTATTCTTATATTATTTCTCTTACTTGGATTAAATATTTCCAAGACATTACCCAAAATACAATAACCTTTTTTTTTGTTTGAAGATCTTAGAATCATATTGAATAAAAAATTATTCCAGATCATCAATTACTCTTCAGCATTTTCCATCTTTTGAATTAATGCTATCATGAAAATTTAATACTAATTTTTTTTAATCTTATGATAATTGAAATATCCTCATAAAAACATTATATAATCATCATTCTAATTCTCCAACTTAATGATATTATTCACCTTTCTGAACTCAATCAGGGACATCCCTTTGGTACAATTAAACTTATAGTCCTTTTTGATAAATTTATATGATATTTTAATGAGAGAAATAGATCTTTCCATTATACCAACCTACCTTCAAATATATTCACATCAATATTGGATGTCCAGAAAGATATCCATAATGAATTCTAGAATTTTTATCACTTCATTAAATTCATTAAATTTAATCTCTATCCTATTTCATCTTAAAATTTGATGATAATGTATCAAATCAATAAAAACATATGGTGATATGGAATCATTGTTTCAATAAGGTAACGTTTCATATTTTTTTTAATAAATTTGGATCGAGATATTTCTTGAATTCTTACATATTCTTTAGACTATGATTATTATGATTCTATCATGATTCAATATTCGTTGTCACATTATATAGAATCTTATTTTTATGAATTAATCAATTCTTTTCTATCATCATAATTTTATGTTATAGATATTATGGTATTTAAAAGGGATTAATTAATATAAAAATATTTCAAATATAAGGAATGTTCTTTAATTTTAGATATATTTACTAATTAATAATTTTTTTCCCTAATCCATTATGTATCTCAAAGGGAGAATAATACTTTTCAACAGATATGATAAATTATTTTTTCATATAAAAATATCCCACGAAGTAGAATGAAGAAAATACTAATTAAATTAATCAAAAACATGTTCTCATTTGTACTTTAAAATACTTTGGGTAATTTCATTCTTTTACGCTACTAGAATAGACTATGAAATTGTATGGGAAATGGATAGGGTAACATGTTTCTCCTTCTCTAAAAGAATGAAATGAGGGAAATTATGAGAGTATTTATCCATATTATCAACTACCTCATGATACTTTTCATGTAACCTATGTATGTGTCAAGAAACATTCAATTTATTCTATTTTTAAACGTTATTCGTCATCTTTTCTTTCTCTTTTATTCTATGAAGAATTTATTAATTTAAATATCTAGCATTAGTAAGATCATATAATAGGTTACCATCTATTTTCGTGATTTATTTATTTTTATTTAATAATTCAGAAAAGGATTCTCTTGATATATCCTTTTTTTTCTCAGAATCATGGGACATTTTTAAGATTTTTTGGGTTTTTAATTTATCATGATATATTATTTTTTGGAAAATATTTCCTCTATCGAGGAAAATTTTTATGACTTATCAATGAACATTATTTTATTATAAAAGTATATAAACATAATTATAGAAATATTCTCATCACACAAGTAGGATTTCATATCTATAATTGGGATACTTCATTTATAATATTCTCAACATCAATAAAAATCATAATAACATTGGTAGAGAACTTTGGGTACAATAAGATCTTCAACTTCACTATTCCTATTTTGATTGATTTGATAAAATTCCCTATAAACATTAGGATGCATAATTTCCTCATGATTCGAAGCTAATAGTTTAAATATATATCTTGAAAATTTAATATATATTAATCTAGTTTTTCTTGGAAGTAATTAACATTAAATCCACAAACAAACAATCCTAGGATTTGGAGATAAATGAGATATTATTCTTACATTCTCATATTTTGAAAAAAAAGACATTTCATTGAAATAATCCTTTTAAAATAACATATATATTCTAGAAGATTATGTTTGATAAAATAAAAATAACATTCAAATAGAATGCCATCTAGCTCATCTTTCCTCTTAATGTTCAGACTATTATATTTCCTAGAAATATTTACGGTAATATTATTTATTCAGTCAACTTAATTAAAAATTAACTAATATAAAAACCTGGTTAATAAATAGATAATGAAGATCAAAATAATATTTTTTTTAAAACAAAATCCTCCCATAATTGAAAAATTATACCAAATTTTAACAAGGAATCATACTTTTTGAACCATATAAGGTTGAAAACTCATTCATTTACAACTCAATTGGTTGAATAATCACTAATTGCTACCATGAATTTTAATGAAAGAAATGAAAATTTTCATAACTAATAGAAAGACTATTAATTCAATTAGATAAAAGATAATCAAATAGGTGATATCTGTTCTCCAAAATAGTTAGTAAGGAAATGAATCCAATCCTATGCAACTATATATAGGTTAGAAGAGTGGAGATTGTAATCCTAAAATATCATGGAGTTTATATTTGATCTTATAATAGGATAACATCAAAATTTATAATAAATTAGATATTTTGACCTCTCTATTCTAAAAAATATTTTATAAAATGTTCTAAGGTTATACGAAAAAATTATTTTTATATAACAAAAAAAAATCAGATTTTTTATTAAAACACTTCAATAAAAATTATAAGAATAAAAATGTGTAACTAAAATAATGTTTAAAAATTTAATGTTTAATGAAATATTTTCTAGTTATTTTAAAACATGGATGAAAATATGAGTTAGATGAATAGATTCATTCTAATGAAACATTAGATGAACCTCATTCTGATAAAAATGGGGAGTTTGTTATAAAAATTCTTTTTAATGATTTTAGTAACTAGGTAATTATGGGAAAAAGGAAAAAATAGAGAGGGTGAAAAGTAATTCCCCTTTCCAGATGAGTTTTTCAAGGTAATGAGATTGGTAAAACATGAAGAAGATTAATAACCACTTTATATTCATCATATAAATATAGTATTTAGTATATTTTAAAATATCAAAATTGAGTGGATTTATAAAAATATTACCACGTCAATCTTGAATTATAATGATTTGAATAATAATATCACCTTTTTATTTGTGATCTTGAAGGAAATTGTGTTTAATATTTATGACCTTTTATCATGAGTGATGTGTTGGATTCATATATAATGAAATCAAACTTTTTTTATCATGAAAATCTAAATTTTTACAAATAATAATTCTAAAATTAGTGATTGTGTGTTGCATGTACAACTCCTGAGTAAAACAACATCCATGTATAATATATTTAGAATCAACAGTGTAATTTTCTACTCAGTGATATTTTTTTCATGAATAAAAAACTAAATCTCCTATATTAAATTAAAAGAGACATATATAATTTTTATATCCATTTTGATTCTAAAAAATTAATCATCTAAATAAATTAGTTCAAAATAATTTACATTAGAATAAAACATTTCAACATTTGAATTCCCATTAATATAATGAAAGGTCAATTTTATAAATTTAGGTTGAAATTATTTCAAATTTCATGGAAATCTCTTGCAAATCCATATAGAGAAAATTAAATATCGTCGATTATAAATAAGATATAATAAAAATCTAATAATTATACTAAATTTTTCTAATCAATTGGTTTCCCAAATTAATCACGATCAATATATTTAGAGGTTATAATAATAGTAATTAAAATTTTATAATTTTCATAACCAAATATTATAAGTAAAATATTTTTATAATTTTTTTAGAAAATAATTTTCTTCCCCTTTTAATAAATTTGAACACCAATGACCAATTTTAGTTCAAACATCATGATAATCTCCAACTAAAATTTCAAATGTTTTCAAAAGGAATAAAAAATATACTTGTGAGTTGATCAAAATATAATTTCATCACCATAAATTTGAAAAATTATGGTATCCTTAAAAAATTTCTTTTTAAAAAGAGATGGATCATTATCTCTCTTACCACATATATTTTATTGAATAAGACTGGTTATTCTATCAAGGATCTTGGAGAATATTTAAGTCCAAAAAGTTAATTAGTAATTTTAGAAATATGTTTTAGTGATTTTTATTTTCAAAACCACATGTTTCTTCTATATAAACATCCACTTGAACATATATGTTATTAAAAACATGATTTACAACCATTTTATAAAGATAAAATGAAGTTATTCAAGAAATTATTGATTTATGTGAAAGTATTAATGTACCAATATTCATGTTATAGTTTCTCATAATCTATATGTTAGTTTTTAATAAAAAAATTTAGTAAAATACATACTTTATTTCTAATAATAATTCCATTTAATCACATTTTTTTCATGAAACCTATTTACTCCAATCATAGGTATATATCTAGGTTATTCTACCAAAGGCCAAACCCTGTTCCTAAAAAATTCATTGATCTCATAATTCATTTTTTATACACCCTTCATCTACTAAATCCTGAACATGTTTTTTGGTTAAAACTAATATATGAATTTAAAATGTTCACATTTATTTCATAAATAACTACTAATCATGTCTGGTTGATCGATATCTCCATTGATATTATGAGTGAGATGATTCTTTAATATTGATTGATTTCTTGGGTTATAAAAAATATCTATTCAAAAAAAATGTTGGAATATTTCTAGAAGAACATGTTTTGAATTTATTTCATTAGTTGTTATTCTATAGGAATAAATTTTCAACATGGGTTATTTTATTTTTTGAAAATAACTTCCAAATATATTGTTTTAAATGTCTGAAAACAGAAGGACCAGTTTAATCAAACATTTATTTTATTTTTTTCCTCAAAATAATTTGTTCATTTTATAATAATGGGGAAACATTTCTTATTGTAGAATAACCAATAAATTTCATCATTATATGTTAATTTAATCATTTGAAAATTACCTTCAGTATTAAAAATGAAAATTTCAAATCCAAAAAATGGGAATTAATAGGGATTTATATTTATGATAGTCCACTACACATAATAGGATTTTTTAACAAATTATCTTATAAAATTTTGATTTATATTTTAGGAAGTGGTACTAATATATTCACCCCATAAATGTTAAGAAAATGAATATTAACTCAACATTGTTCAAGTAATTTCTTGAATAATTATATTTCTTTATTCAACTATGCCATCTTTCTTAAGGAGTTATAGAACCCTAGAAGTTAGGTGTAATACATTTCATACTTGAAAATGTTTTGAAATCAATTCTCTCAACCTCTTCACCATGATCACTATGAATAGTAAACAAATATTGAATTTTATCATAACTAAAACAAGCTGTATGATTTTTAAAATAACAAACAAAATCTAACTTTTTAGTTAAAATATAGATCCACAAATATCTATTGTAATCATCAACTATGGTATACACATCGTGTTTTCATCAAATACTCCCAGTTTTCTTCAACCAAATAAATCCATATTCACTAATAGTAACAATGAATTAGTTGATATTTCAATAATATATTTAAAGTAAGACTCATTTTTTCATACCATATTTATAGGGGTTAGAAAATTTTGAAGAATTAATCATTTTCTCATGTAGATCAATCGTAAGTCTATTCATAGAATGTTTAGATAATGTTATAAAATTACAGTGTCTTAGCCTTCTTTTATAAAATGAATATTTATATTATATTTCTCATAGAAAAGGTATATCATGGTTTCTAAGGAAATTTATGTTTAAATTTTAAACATTATCATGCCTTTCAGAAAAAAAAATACTTTACCTTATAAAATTTTAATTTTACATTTATCATTCCAATTGTTCACAGAATAAACTTTATAACATAACTGAATTATGTTTTTAACATTTTTTTTATGTCCTACAACATATTTTTTTTGAAATTAATTATTTTATAAGGAATTCAATATAATAAATTTTGTATATTTCTCCTTCAGTGTTTTCAATAAAATTTACCTTTATATCTTTCATATTTATAATATTTTGGTGTAAATATTTCTTTCTAATTGTATTTCTTGAGAAACCACTATCCATGTACCAAATATTTTGTCAAATGGTACGCATCATTTATCTCTAAAATAAAAATTCTATTGTTTTATAACCCATACATCCTTGGGTCTAGAATTATTAGAAAATAAGAATTTTAGAATCTATAAATTTCCAACATTCTTATGTTGAAAAACTTCCAAATATTTTAAAATATATTCTCTAAGTAACACAAATAACTTGACTCTCTTTAATGATCAATTTCTTCCAATTCTCTCATATTAAATATTTCATACAAAATGATTATTTTTTTATAATAAAATAGTTTTAATAAATAAATATTTTATTTAATAAAACCTATTATAGATTTATTTATTTGAGTTATCAAATTTTTATAGATATTGAAAAAAAATTCTTTCCCAGATGTAAAATATAAAAAAAGTATGACTCGGGATTTTAAAATTTGGTTTTACATTAAAATTATTATCACTATTAGTTGATTTATAATTAGAAATAATATCTAATTATTATGTTACTTTTTAAATATCCAAATTATGATTATAACTTATAGTATTGTATTTATAAAGTTAAACTTTGGAAGAATCATTGACATCCATTACTTTGAAATTAATTTTCTCTACTATGGTTATGTATCTAGTAATTTCTCCAATGGTAGTTATATTATCGAGAAATTATGATGTGAAAAATATTTTATAATTTTAAAAAAGTTTAACTATATTAGTTATAAAAATAATGATAATTTAATTTAGATTTCAGTTAATAAAATATTCTATGGATATATTTTTCATTTTTAAATAGTTATTCTTTGGAATTTCATCAAAAAATCCCACAATTTTATTATTATCACTACATTAATTAGAATAATTTTATGATGATGAATCCTTACCACTAGCACTCCAATTGTATGAAAAATTTATAATTTTCTCCCCTTTGGTCTTATAAAATTTATTTGAGTATTTATATTTTTTATTAAACTATAGAGAATATATAAGAAATTTCCAATGAAGTATCTATCATTTCAATTATTTTTTTTATATTTTATTATAATAATGATGGAAATATTTCTTCCAAATAACATATACATTAAATTTTCTTAATAAGAATGATCCTTTACACATTCCTCATAAGAACTACTATCAAAATAAACTTTTACATGTATCTGATATTTAAATGATTTTTAAACATTCATAGTTTCAAATGTAGATGTAAAAGTTACACCCTTATTTTACTTTTCATTGTTAATATATCTGTTAAATATACTCTAATATTGTTTAATATTTCTAATGAGACCATCCAAAATCACCTTTTTTATATTCTTCGTATCGTATATTTATTTTCATTTAGATTCTAACTCATTGTGCCTGATATAAAAAATATTTTCTATAAGTTTTCCATAGGTGAAATATTTATCTCTATGATAATACCGACTATTTATGATAGTCACGAATCCTTGATGCATTTGAGTAACTAATTAACCTTATAAGAAATAAAAATCATAATAGATTTTATATTGAATAGATATTTTAGTTTCAAAAACATCAAATGTTCTAAAAATTTGTCACTTCTAACTTCCTCCAAATATTGTTGTTTATCCCGCAAAAAAGATATATTACTATCGATAATCCTCATGATAGAACATGATAAAGAATTATTTAGCTCTATAATTAATGAAATATATTCTCTTACCTCCTATTGAAAAATTAGTCACTTCTTTCTCATTAATTTTATAATTACTATTCATTAGGAAAAAATTATCAAGATTTGTTTTCATGAAAAAATATTTCATCTGATCCCTCGAATATTCATAGTTAACACCATCCAAATTTGGTTTCATTTTATGATTCTTATTCTATAAAATTTCAATTGAAAAAATAGAACATTATAACTCTTCTATATATACACAATTTGCGTAATCATGTATATTTAGGGACCATATATAATACCAAATGTTTTATCACAAATGTATTACGAATACTTAAAGTGGGGGAAAATATTAGTTTATCAATATTTAAACATAAAATTACCCAAATCTTTTTTTTAATAAATTATTTTGGACAAACAGTGGTTCTAATATACTTTATATTTTTAGAGTATGATATATGTTAATGATACATCATATAACATTGTTTGAAATACACTACATAATGATAAAACTTTTACAAAATAGAATAACAAATCAAAACAAACACTTTATCCAAGAACATTACTAAACATACAAAACCATTATTATGAGAGGTATTCGATTTCAACCAAAGTGAAAAGAAATATTATGAACTAGACTATAGTTACCTCTAATTATCAATTTATCTTAAGGTATACTTTCCAAACTATGTAATCCCTTTATCTACCTGTTTTGACACATCTTGTCTCCTTATCCCTAGGATACCTTGACCTACCTATTCAAATAACTCACTGTGTATCTATTAGTATGATCCCCCAATCAACCAGATCGTGAAAACAATAATTACAATGGTAAAATATTAAATAATTTAACAATATATCTTAATAAACATATATTTAAGGAAAAATTCAAAATATTATATTATGAAGTTCACTCAATAACAATATTTTCAAAAAAAATCAGTAGAAAACTTCAGATCGCTTTAATTCAGTAACATCTTTTCTTTAATCAAGTGATTTTATTTATAGAAATGATTCAAATGGTCGAATTACATGATTCCCAGGATCAATGTAAATATAATTAGACACATAATATTTATCTTTCATCATACCATCACACATTCCAATGATATTATAATTTATAATTATTATAATAATTTATAGAGTATTGTTTTGTATAATTAGTAAATATTCACTTGGTATAAATTGTACATCTCTTTATGATGGCCTAAGTGAATATTCATTCAGTAGATATTGTAAATACCCATCTGATGGGATTTAGAAAACTCCGTCTGATAAAATTATAAGACTATATTTTATAGGGTATATATAAATCCATATGATATAATTTATACATATCTTTAATGTGTATTTTGTACATGATTTTTTGATTTACATTTTATAAGTCTATCTGGTATCATTCATATATATTCGTTGGATTTTATTGCATTATTCTATATTGTAAAACTAATTTCTTCCATAAAATTTTTATACATTGGATGAAATAAACATTTTTGAAAAATAAGTTCTAGTGGTGAATTTTTATTTTCAAAGGAAAGATTATAAATAATTCTTTCTTCTCAACACGTTACTCAAAAGTTATATTATTGTTATAAAGGGGAGGAGATCACACTTTGTTAGTAGTTAAATTATTGGTAAAATTAGAGGAATATGAATCATACCACCACTGGTTTTGCACCATTCATGATGAACTATATAAGAATTTCTCAAGTGATTTAAATATATTTTCATGCTATTGAGGCACTTGATATTGTTTGAAAGCGAGTACAAACACATGCACAAGTTTTTTGAAGTTTTATCATCATATCATATTGAAAACATTTAGTGATGGTGCCAATGAGGTTGAATTAAAATAAGATAAAACAATAAAGTATAAAATTTAAAATTTATGAAGTCACATAAAACTTAAGTAAATCATTAGTATAAATTAGATTGAAATTTATTAAATGAATAGTGTAGTATAAAAATAAAATCCTTCATTGTGAAGAATAAATGGGGATTGATTGATGACATATTGGTAGTGGACATCTAGAGAAAAGTAGTATGTCCATTTTGGAAGGCATGGGTGAAACTTCAAGGAGGAGGAATACATATAATGGACGGGGGAGTAGAGGCCTCATTTTGAAATTTTGTTATCTTATTCTAGATTTATAATTTTTTTATGAACATGTGTTTTATTAAAACTCTTTAAGGATAATTAAATTTTTTTTTGATTCTTCACATTTCCATCTTATTGAAATATTTCATTGAAATTATTTTCCATTCTTCTTGGGATTTTTTTCCTTTCAATTCAAATGATATTTTTATTTGATGTGTCGATAGAAGAAAACAAATTTCACGATAGTTTTTGAACTATTTCACCAACTATAATAAATTAAGAGATTGTGGTATTAAACGACTTGAATAAAAATTCATATATGAATAAAATTTATATTATGAATGACCAAAACATTTTCAATTATTACTAAACCCTTTTTCAAGAGAATTACTTTTATTCTGGCTAATTAAATTGGAATAAATTCTCAATCATATTTTTTCATGTATCATACAAATAAAATGTGGTTTAAATTATTTTAACACAATTATCTCAATTTACTATTTTAATTATGCACCCCTTTCATTTAATTACAATTTTATATCTCTTTTTCAATAGTATTTGATAAATAAATCCCTTTGACCATTCTCAAACTATCTATTGGGTTTTAAAATTCTCTATCAAAATAATAATGTTGTGTATATCTATAAATAAATATTTTCTCCAACAACATTTCAGGTATATCCTTTAATATTTCAAATTTATTTATATTTTTTCTCATAAGATTAATGTATTATTAAAATTATCTATAAGGTTGGTGGAAATATTTTCTAATTTTATTATGGGTATACAAATATATTCATATAAATTATTAAAAATATAATAGTTTGATGATTTATTAATGATATAATATAAAAACAGGACATATCAAAAAAATCAGAATTATCTATGTTCATTTAAATATATATGTTTAGTAGAAAATAATATTTTTATTAAGACATGACGACTGAAACTTTTTAACTAAGTGATATGAACAATTCTATCACATCCTGTTAAATTTTTAGTATAAAAATATAATATTCATGAGTATATAATCTATATAATAAATAATGAATTATTTTATTTTCAATGTTAGTTATTTTATTCTTTCATTAAAAATTGTGATATTTTATTATTAGATAATTCCAGTTTTGGGAACTTGTATATTTTTTCAAGATCTAATCACTTTTTAGTGAAACATTTAGTATGAATAAAACTATATAATATAAATTCGTAAATAAATTTATATAATTATGAAATATAAAAAGAAATTGATTGACTATAAAATCATTTAATTATGATAAATCCTAAAATATAAATCAGTTTTTCTAATTATGATCTCTCCTAAATCCAATTATTCTAAAGGAGTTTCCATTATACCCATATATAATATCAAGTAATGAATACAGAATATATTAAAAATAATTATATAATATCATTGAGGTACATTCATCCCTTTTAGTTTTTCATTTGTAGAATATGTTTTTATTTCTATGAAATAACTAATAAATATAATGAAATATTTTAATGATTGTAAAAAAATATGGTTTCATTCCATAAAAACCCATGATTGATTTATTAGAACCCATGTAGTATGAATAATATTTAATACCATGTGAATTACATAAATAAAATATTATGTATGGTAAGATGTAAATAAATATCCACAATATAGTTGTTTCAACGGGGAAGAGATGGCCAAGGATACTATTGCTAGGGCACATCTCGTTGTGCCTCATAGTCGATTATGGGGATTTATTTCTTTCATAATCATTAATATCAAGTCTCTATTTTAATTATTAATTTAAAATACCAACAGTTACCTCATCCATAATGGGGTATGAACCTACATTCCCAAGGAAGGTTTCTATTTGGGGGTTTAGACCCAACAACTCTTAGAGACTCACATTGGTCAAGGGTATGTGATTTAGGGCTCCTCATACCCTTTTGGGGGATTTTTTTCCTACACTGGGACACATTTATTGATTTAATGTTTGTTTTTGAAATCCTTTCCAGACCTCAATTCCATAATTTTTACCCATATGTCAATGAATTGATTATGAACTTGTATCAATATGTATAATGTGGTGCATGTTACAGGTTCTCTATCACTCATTTATTTATTTATAATGCATTGATTTGTGTCCATATTCGAGAACTATGATGTTTATTTTCATCAAGGAATGTGGTTTTTCTATGATATGGTATTTAGCCTCCATGAGGCATCCTCTGTATCTTTTGAAAAAAAGAATCAAAACCAAATATTTTTTTGATTTAGTTTAAAGTCATATGAATGGAATGTTCTATGAAGTTTGTCTTCATGAAGTAAGAATGAAAATATTAGGCTTGAACCTCTATGAGGTTTCCTTTGTGTCTTTTTTGAGATAGGAATCATATTCAACATAGTTCTTCTAACGGAAATTTGTGTCAGGAGAGACATGGCAATAGAGGCCATATACAGAACTTATGACCATAAGACTGCCCCAGATTGCTTCATCAGGATAATCGACTTTTGAGAAGAGATGAGATATAATCATACTTCTATCACAATGGTACCCACAACTTGGGGAATTGTTTTTATTTTATTAGTACAATCACTTATAGTCTCATTTCCCACATGTATCATTCTTAGTTTTAAAAAGAATTGGTAGTAGAATATTGGACACATTACATGAGGGGATATTTGTACAGGTTTTACACATTTAATTTGACCTTCAAGTGTAATGATTACCCAATATATAGATTATATGGTATAAATATTAGGCCTTAGTAAGGTGTCCTACATATCCCATTTTATAGTAGGAATCGTATTCATCATTTTTAGTTCACCTCTTAGTCCGTTAGTTGGTTTGAGGTGCTTAAGGACACCATTAGGGCTTATATATAAAATAATTCCAGTGTATTTCCCCACTTCTCATCTACTGGAGGATGAGAAATAATGTCAGACCTATGGGAAATTTATACCACTAAGTCAAGAATACTTTGGGAATGAAGAGACATAAACTGAAGTGGATTCCCATTGGAGATCATTCATTAGGAAGGCATACTACATATCATAGTTATGGAGGAAATTACAGTTATTATAGATTAATCAATAGGGGATTTTATACTATTATTTACCTTTTAATCGGGGATTACACACTGAGGATTTCATTAATTGTGGGACAAATCATGTTATGTCATTGATTGGGGCTTACACATAGAGGATTCCATTTGGTCTAGGCTTATGCACAAAGGCTTCCCTTTGGTAGTGGCTTACAAAATATGCTTTCCCTTTTATCAAAGATTACACACTATAGATTCCCTTTGTTCAGGGATTACACACTACGTTCTCCCATTAGTTGGGGCCTACAAACTATGTTTTTATTTTCGTATACATATTCTTTATCTTATGATAGATAAAGTGATTTTTCACACATAAAATGTTTGTCTATGACCATGAGACCAATAGGGTCATTTGAGTGCATAATCCTAGCTCATCAAAGACACTTCCCTTATAAAAGGGGGATGTGGGTGAATGTTCCCGATTTGGGTGCATATTTGATGAGTCCAATTGGGTGTTTTGGACAAAGTTGAGATGCCATAAGGGATCTGCATGACTTGTTTTGAATACTTCTTGTAAATTTCTTGATTATATCCCCAATGTATTTATGGTGTCATTAAATTATGTATTACACATACAATGGTGTGGTATTGATATGTTCATGATACCTCATATGACCTAGGTTGGCATGCCAAATATCTTCTACAAGACCAAATTGAACATAACTAGGGTCATTCGCATGATTAATTGTCTTGTCTTAGATGTCTTCATACGAGTTACATAGGTTTTTACGAGATTCATCACATAATCAAAGAGGGCATGTTTAGGGTTTTGTGTATGGTCAGAGTAGACATAAATATGTGTTGTCACATGTCAAATCCGAATCATCCTAAAACTATCCCCTGAAAATTGTGACTTGTAAATTGTAAATCACATGATCATACCGATATGTCAAAGGCTCTTTAATAGGATTAATGTGAATTATCTAGATCAAGTATTTTGAAAATGAAAACAGGTCAAGGAGATATGGAATAATCAACCTAGTCTATCTTCAAACTATCGCATAAAAAAGGTGAAATATTGATCAATTATCGTGAGGTCAAATCAACTTGTCCAAGGCTTTACTTGAAATCCAAGTGAAACATACAGGGTTACCTCAATACATTGCAAGACTAATGAATATAATTGTGATCATGTGATCATTAATTGATCACGCAAAGGGGTATCATGAACATGTTAATTATCTTGCAACCATCCAAGTGTTGTCATGAATGCCCAATGAGATCATGCCTCAAGTTCATATGGGATCCAATTCCTCTATGTTGGAGGATGAACACCAGAGGTTTTTCTCAATACTACACCTTATATGGTCTTGCGTGATGGATCCTCAAAAAGGAGCACAACCTGCATGACATTATATGTCTCTGGTGTTAGATTATGTTGTGAGGTTTAGGTTTGTTTTTTTATACCACTTACATGGGTGTGGGTAAACCCTTCATGAAGATGGTGAATTTCATATGGGTCATATATCCTTATTTTTTCCCTTAAATGACAAGGGTCCTCACGAGTATTCTACAAGTTGAGGAAGCCACTTATATGGCCGTATGTTGGCATTTCAGGAAACGAGGTATCATTATACCACAAGACCAAGGGACAAGAATCATGAGCTATCTATCATGGTAATCAAATCCTTGAGTGGAATCCCTGCTGATCAAGGGTTCATGAGAATGTCTCACATTTCATTGGGTTTTCATGAGGTTTGTTTTCTCATGCAATTCGTATTCCCATCAAATCGGGTCTTGTGATGGATCCTACGACTATATCAAGGATCAGAAAGCATTTCACATACCATGTCTACCTTTACCAGGGCATAATGAAAGCACCATTCAGATAGGTGTCTCAAGGCATTGTGAGACTGAGGGTTAGAACTCCCTGCATGGGTAACTTATGTGCCTAAAGACCTACCTTATACACCTTCTCATAGAGGGATCTCTTGGACTTTATATTTTCATGTGATCACATGATCAAGGATTGGATCATGTGGTGGGTTTTCTAATCATGAATTAAGGGTGTATATTGAATCATTTATGTGTATGGGTGATGGTTCATGTTGCATTGTTGAAGAGGAGTGCATGACATATCTAGTAGAAGTCATAAAGTTTACACGGTGAGTCCGATTTGGAGACAATATGGAGTTTTTTAAAAAATATATATATAAAATAGGCTAGGATAAATGTGTTTTTAAACATGCGTCATAATTGTGGCATCTATGATGCCACCTTTGGGTCTTGGGTCAAAGGCGGAATTACCGGTGCCACATTTCCCCTATAACCAAAAATATTAATAATATATTGTTTAAAAAAATTATTTTGTTTTATAATTTTTATTTTGTTTTTATTTTGTTTTTTTCTACTTATATATATATATAAAAAATAAAAAAATGAAAGTAAAAAATAAAATTTTCAACAGAATTTATCTGCTATTTAAAATCAATCTGTACTACCATTCCAACAGTCTGGATTCTGGAAGAAGCTCTCACCCAGGGCACCCATTTATAAGAGGGTTTACCTAGTAAATCATGTTGCATTTCCGATTTGGGATGTAATGGCCCAGACCCTCCTGGCCCATTACTTTTCCAAAATGTGGCTCCACCAAGATGGTGGCACCGTAAGGGTGACACTGTGATGGTGGCACCGTATGGGTGGCGCCATGACGGTGGCACCGTAAGGGTGGCACCATGACGATGGTACTATATCCTTACCCTTACATCACTATTTTTCCATTTCCTCTCCAACAATTTAATATTTTGACGTTAAAAGATTTTAATACCTTTTTAAAGCCACTTAAAGCCCATAATTAATACCTAAAAATTCAGAGAAACCTCCCCAATGGGGGATATTAAATAACAACTTAATATCATCATGTCTAACTGCCCACGAAACCACGATCCGACTTTCAAGTCATTCAATATTCCATATCTCCTTACAATAGGATCACGTCTTTTTATTCTATTAGAGTTTCCTCTTCTTCTCCTTGGATGGATTTATTTCTTCCCCCTAGTATGCCTGGAGTCCCTCTTTCTCGTGGCTTGTGGCGCACTTGTGGTGGAGCTTTTCTACTCGTCCTTGGAGTCCCCAATGTTCCTCTGCTACAATTCGTGCATCCACTATTCTTGGCGCGTGGAGAAGAACATCGATCCTTGATCAACCAAGTGGGGAATTTCGGTCATCTCTCTTTTTTCTGTATCATGTGGGGTGGGTACGCAACTTTTTCTGTGGGATGGACGAAACCAAAACTTAACAAAGATAATAAATGGGCTGTTAATGGGTGATGGGGTGCATTTGATGTTTCTGCTATATTCATTTATGTCTCTATGTGATTGTGAACTGTTTGGGATTATACTTGCTGAAAATCATGGTCATTGGTGGTCTTTCCTTGCGCACTAATGAACCTTTACCTTCAGTGATGATTTAATGAATGTAATCTAGAAAATTGGTTAATCACTTAAACTCGGCTGGTTAAATGGATGCCTGGTGAACATAAATTCTTATGTGGTTACCCTGGTTAACCAACAGAAAGAAGAACCTAATGAATGATGTGTTTTAACATGGAAGTTTCCCTACTCTGTTTCAGTAGTGGGTGTGTTTTCTTGCTAGAAGCTTATAAGGGAATGTGGGTGAGGATGGGATCTTCTGTTGTGGTACTATTGTTAGATGTGAATTTGATGTTTTGGGATTTATCTGCTTGTGACATGAATTGGGGTGGAATCCCCTACTTTTGGAAAATCATTGGTTATTGTTTTGGGGATGTGGGATTGTATCTTGAAGCCTGTTTTGGTTCCAATACTTGGAGGGATCACACTGTTTCTTCCCTTTTTATGAGTTTTTACAAGAGAACTGGGTGTGAATGTTTAAAATTATGTTTTGATGTAATCCCCCCTGGCTTGTGTTTTCCGACTAGTTGCCCAGTAGTGCAGATCTTTACTCGAACAGGATCACTTGAACATCAAAACAAAAATGGGTTAAAAGGAAAATCGGTTCTGGGAATGAATTGTGACTCAGTTGTGAGTAGTGTTCTTACTATGGATAATGACTAGGTTGTTCGTGCTTGGGTTGGGTGTGGAACCTTATGTTGGGATGAGTTATTGTTTCTTATATATATATATATATATAATTGCAGTTTTAATTTTTCGAATTCTCTCCCCACCCAAGTTGAGCACTTAAGGCCGAACACCCCCATTTCATGGGGGGAGGGTGTTTTTTCCAACACTCCTATGAGTGGCTGGTTATTAGATCTTTTTCTACTCCTTTTCCTGAATATCCCAAGACTCTTTGGGTAGGATGTGGTGGCATGAAGTCCATTATTAGCCCACAATTCTTCAGGAAGAGTAGTGTGGTGATTGGCCCAGGTGTTTTTGGGAAGTTTGTTTCCCAAGTATCTTCGGGATGAGGCCCAGGTGTCTTCGGGCGTGACAGTAGCTTTCTGGCCCAGGTGTCTTCAGGCCAGGAAGTAGTTGTTCTGGCATAGGTTTTTGCGGGCATGGTTATGTATGGTTGTTTTGGCCCCAGTGTTTGTGGGCAGGATGACAGTTGTGGTGCAGGTGTTTGTGGGCGGGATGTGTTTTGGTGGACCAGGTGTGTGCCGGTGAGGTGTGGAAGTGGGACTGTGGTGAGAATGGAGGGATTGGTTCGATGCATATTATGTCTTCAACAACCAATGGGAAAGTGGCGTGAGGTACCCAAACATCGATGTGTTATTACTATACATTACTTGACTTGTGTTATTTGGGGAGTGTGACTTGGGGAGGATTGGGCAGATAGTTTTCCTTTCTAGGTGTTTTGGTTGTCTCCTTTATCAGAGGGCATTGGAATGCCTTTCCACTTGTGCACGAGAGTCTTTGGTTTTCCCTATTGAGAATACTCTTATGCTCACCCAATGTATATTAACTACTTTCAGGATTCTAGGAGGATTTTAGGGATCGTGCAGGGCAGTACTAGCTCGGGCATTGGGGCAGTTGTAGTTGATGTTTTTCTTTTCATTTGGTACCTCACCCTTGTAGTTTCCTTATATCTGGTGGATTTTTCTTTGGTAACATGCATATGGGAATGGTTTCTTTGGATTTACATTTACCCCAATTTTTGGTGTTTTTGCGTTTTATCATCTTATCGCCTGATCCTATTAAAGAAAAAGGGTAATTCCTTCCATATTATGTGTGATTATAAACCCTTGGTGCTAGTCGCCACTCTGTGACCTATTAATGGTGGGTCTTAGGGGTCATTATCTCTCCTTCAACTTAATGAAGGAAGGGTATGGCCATCTGTTGTCCCTTCCCTCATCTTGGTGAAGGAGGTTCATGATAGAATGGTATCAGAGGTGAGGTTGAGAGATAGGATGGATTATAAAGCTAGGAACAGTGAGGATTTCATGGGATGGTAGGGAAACAGTGTTGGGTGATCTTGGTGAGTGAAATAGGCCAGGGAATACCGGCTAGGACACGGTATTTTAGGGCCCCCTGTGATCCGATGCAAGGACTCTGGACCTACCGAACGACCAAGTAAGGCTACACTAATTGCAGGTTAGAGACCCTAGGAAAGGTACATGCATCATAATGACTTGTGTTCTCGTGTTTCATGGGTATTTTTGGATTTATAATGAATAATAAGTCTATGAAAATTTAGGAAAAATATTCTACACTACTTGGGATTATGCATTCCTTGATTACCTTGAATCTATGGGCAATTTGAGTTTGTGGTAATGTCGTTCGGCATTAAAAACGCTCCACCTGTGTTCATGGGGCTCATGAAATCCATCTTCTGGGAATACCTGGATCAGTTCATGGTCGTGTTTATTGACGACATCCTGATCTACTCCAGATCAGAGGAGGATCACACTAAGCACCTTAGAATGGTTTTAGAGGTCCTCCGACATCACCAACTCTATGGGATGTTTTCCAAGTTGAAGTTCTGGATACGATAACTGAACTTACTTGGGCACGTGGTGTCTGAAAAGGGAATAGAGGTGGACCCATCAAAGGTCGAGGTGGTTGTTTCTCGGGCAGCACTGAAGAATGTGGCATGGGTTCATAGTTTCCTCAGGCTGGAGGGTTACTACTGGATGTTCGTACCCAACTTCTCCTGAGTTACAACACCTTGGACAAAATTGACCAAGAAGGATCAGGCTTTCATGTGGAATGGATCGCGTGAGGCATCCATAAACTATCTAAAGGAGAATTTGGTTAGTTCCCCATTGCTGAGATTACCATAAGAGGGAGTAACATTTGAGGTGTTCTTTGATGATTCAGGACAAGGCCTCGGGTGTGTGCTAATGCAACAGCAAGGGGTGATCTCTTATGGGTATAGATAGTTAAGTCCTCATGAGAATAATTATTCCACCCATGATCTGGAGCTTATGGAGGTCGTGTTCACACTAATGTTGTGGAGGCATTACCTCATCGGGGAGCGCTTTGTAGTCTTCACGAATCACAAAATCTTGAATTATATCTTCTCCCAACGGGACCTGAACTTACAGGAGAGAAGGTGGATGGAGTTCCTTTAGTACAACGACTCCGAGATTTCCTACACCTTAGGAAAAGAGAATGTGGTGGCTGATTCCTTGAGCAGGAATTTGCTGAAAATTGTGTTTAGCGAGTCGACAGATGCCTCGAAGGCGATGGAGGAGTTGGACGCCCTACAACTGGATGCAAGATGAATGTGGTAGAGGTTTCCTGTATCAGATGAGAGTACAATATTCACTGTTATGGAAGGTATTTGAGTCTCAATGGGGAGACTCATAAAGTGAAGTGATGCGTGACTGGGCTAACTAAGGCGATGCCTCAGAAGGGTAGACAGAGGATGGTCAGAATCAGATGCTTTTCCGAGGGAAGTTGTTCGTTCTTGAGACGATGCACGAGAGGGTTCTTAGTGAGTTAAAAAACTCACCACTATAAGTGCACCAAGTAGTTTACAAGATGCACTAGGGTCTAAGGAGTCATTTTTTGTGGCTCGGGGTAAAGCGGTCTGTGGCAGAGTTCGTAGCAAAGTGCCTTGTGTGTTAGCAGGTGAAGGATGAACTCTTTGTTCCGGCTGGTTTGTTTTAACCATTAGGTGTTCCCGAGTGGAAGTGGGATGAAATCTAGAAGGATTTAGTCACAGTTCTACCCAAGCTTCAAGGAGGTCATGACACTATCTGGGTAGTGGTGGACCGGTTGAAAAAATTGGCTCACTTTCTGGCGATCAAGGAGTCGGGCGCATTGGATTCCCTAGCACGGAGGTATGTGGATGAGGTGGTGCAGTTGTATGGAGTTCTGAGGTCCATAGTCTTGGATGGGGATGCACAGTTTACCTCATGAATCTGGGGAAGATTGCAGCATGATTTTGGCACCCAGCTACGTCTTAGCACTGCTTTTAACCCCCATACAGATGGATAGATGGAGCGCACCATCTTGACAATAGAAGATATGTTGCGAGCATATAACCCGGATTTTGGGGGATCGTGGGTGCGACACATTCCTCTGGTAGAGTTTTCCTATAATAATAGATACAACTCTACCATTGGCATGGATTTATTCGAAGATTTTTACAATAGGTCGTGTTGCTCACCCGTGTGTTGGACATGAGTCGGGGAGGTAGGTGTTCTTGTCCTAGAGGTGGTGCAGAGCATGATAGAGAATGTTTAGCTTATACAAGAAAGAATGAAGGTGGATCAGGACTGGAAGAAGTCATATGCCAATAATAGGAGGAGACCCTTGGAGTTCGAGGTTAGGGACCACGTGTTCTTGAAGGTCTCCCCTCGGCATGGGCAGTAGAGGTTCGGTAGGGAGAGTAAGCTTTATCCCTGGTTTGTCAGACCGTTCGAAGTGCCGCAGTGGGTCGGTGAAGTGGATTATCAACTGGATTTGCCACCACATCTACAAAGTGTGCAAGATGTCTTTCATGTGTCCTAGCTCCGTCAGTATCTGCACGATGATTCAAACGTCCTCGACTGGGGAGAGCTAGATATCTGGGATGATGCAATGTTCGTGGAGCAACGAGTGATGATCGAGGGTCATGAAGAGAAGGTGCTTCGTGGGAAAACCATTCCCTTGGAGTGTGTGTTATGGAGGCATGGTAGGCTTGAGGAGAGTACCTGGGAAAGGGAAGCATAGATGCATGCCCAGTACCCAGATCTATTTTTTGTTTTGTTTTGTTTTTTTGTACTTGTTTGATGGAATGCTTTACCTTGTTAACTATGGAATGTGTGGTTTTCCCTTTTCTGCGGTTGTGTGTGAAGTGTCCTGAAATGTAGGAGGGGACGACCTGATCCCTAGTTAAGACACATTAAAGTGGATGCGCCTATACCCGTGCATGCGAGTCAGTTCCACCCAGAGCGGATAGCATCTTAACATGGAGGAAGGGAAACCCCTCACCCATATGACTGGACGGTTTAATCTTTTGTTTTGCGTTGTTGCATGGGGGAGAGGAGCAGTATGTTTGTGACTGTTCAAGAGATATATGAGGAAGGAGACATTCCTTGGTAACAAAGAGGTTCACTCCTAAGAGGTTCCTTTTGAGTTGGTTGTTCGGACCCCTCTCCTTTCCTCGGGTCTATTTTTGATTCTTGAGGGTGAGAATAGATTGAGAGGTATCTGATGTAATGGCTCAGACCCTCCTGACCCATTACTTTTCTAAAACATGACACCACCAAGATGGTGGCACCGGACATGGTGGCACCATGACGATCACACTGGTCACGGTGGCACCGTGACGGTCACACCGGTCACGGTGGTACTGTGATTGTTCCACCGTGAGGGTGACACCATGATGGTGGCACTATCAGGGAGGCACCATTAGGGTGGCTCCGTGAAGGTGGCACCATAAGGGTGGATTTGTGAAGGTGGCAGTGTGACGGTGGTACCGTATCCTTACCCTTCCTTCATTATTTTTTCCTGTTATTCTCTTTCAATGAAATTTTTTGACATTAAATGATTTTAATACAATTTTTAAAACTATTTAAATCCCATAATTAATACCTAAAAATACCGAGAAACCTCTCCGATTGTGAATATTAAATAACATAATAATATCATCATGTGTAACTACCCACAAAACCATGATCCAACTTTCAATTCATTCAAAATTCCATATCCCGTAACAATAGGATCTCATCTTTATGTTCCGATAGAGTTTCCTCTTCTTCTCCTAGGGTGGATTTCCTTCTCCCCCCTGGTGCGCCTGGAGTCCCTCCTTCACGTGGCTTGTGGTGTGCATCTGCTGGATCTTTTCTACTCGTCCTTGGAGTCCTTAACATTCCTCCCATACAAGTCACGCATCCCCTATTCTTAGTGCGTGGGGAAGAAACTAGTTCCTTGATCAACCAAGTAGGGATTTTCCTTCGTCTCTCCTTTCTGTGTATCATGTGGGGTGGGTATGCTATTGTTTCTATGGGGTGGATGAAACCAAACCTTAAAAAAGATAATAAATGGACTGTTAAAGGATAATGGGGTGTCTTTGATGTTTCTACTGTATTCTTTTATATTTCTATGTGATTGTGAAATGTTTGGTCTTATGCTTGCTGAAAATCAGGGTCGTTGGTGGTCTTTCCATGCGCACTAATGAACCTTTGCCTTTAGTGATGATTTAATGACTGTAATCTAGAAAATTGATTAATCACTTAAACTTGGCTGGTTAAATGGATGCCCAGTGAACCTAAATCCTTGTGTGGTCACCCCGGTTAACCAACAGAAAGAAGAGATTAATGAATGATGTGCTCAAACCTAGAAGTTTCCCTACTCTATTTTGGTAGAGGGTGTGTTTTCTTGCTAGATTCTTATGAGGGAATGTGGGTAAGTATTGGATCCTCTATTGTGGTACGGTTGTTGGATGTGAATATAAAGTTGTGGGATTGATATTCTTGTGACACAAATTGTGGTGGAATCCCATACTTTTAGAAAATCATTGGCTTTGGTTTTGGGGATGTGGGACTGTATCTTGAAGCCTGTTTTGGTTCCAATAATTGGAGGGATCTCACTGTTTCTTCCCTTTTGATGAGTTTTTACAAGAGAACCGGGTGTGAATGTTTAAAATTATGTTTGGTTGTAATTCCCCTTGGCTTGTGTTTTCCTGCTAGTTTCCCAGTAGTGCAGAACATTACTCAAATAGGATAAATTGAACATGAAAACAAGAATGGGTTAAATGGGAAATCGGATCTAGGAATGATTTGTGACTTGGCTGTGAGTAGTGTGCTTACTAGGGATAGTGACTAGGCTTTTCATTCTTGGGTTGGGTGTGAAACCCTAGGTTGGGATGAGTTATTGTTACTTATATATATATATATATAATTGTAGTTTTCATGTTTCTTATTCGCGACACAACCAAGTTGAGCACTTAGTGCCGGACACCCCCATTTCATGGGGGGAGGGTGTTTTTCCCAACACTCCTATGAGTGGTTGGTTATTAGCTCCTTTTCTTCTCCCTTTCCCAAATATCCCAAGACTCTTCGGGTAGGCTGTGATGGCCTGATGTACATTATTATCCCATGATTCTTTGGGCAGACTAGTGTGGTGGTTGGCCCAGGTGTTTCTGGGCAGGTTGTTTCCCAAGTATCATTGGGATGAGGCCCAGGTGTCTTTGGGAATGATATTAGATTTCTAGACCATGTGTCTTTGGGTGTGGCAGTAGTTGATCTGGCCTAGGTGTTTGCAGGCATGGTTATGTATTGTTATTGTGGACCAAGTTTCTGTAGGTGGGACTTCGGTTGTGGCCCAGGTGTTTGCGGGCATGATGTGTGGTTGTGTCCCAGGTGTGTGCAGGCAGGGTGTGGCAGTTGGACTACAGTGAGAATGTCAGGATCGGTTCGATGCATAGGATGTCTTCAATAACCAGTGGTAAAGTGGCGCGGGGTACCCAAACATTGATATGATATTACTATATATTACTTGACTTGCGTTATTTGGGGAGTGTGCCTTGGAGAGGCTTGGGTGGATAGTTTTCCTTGCTATGTATTTTGGTTGTCACCTTTCTCACAGGGCATTAGAATTCCTCCCCACATGTGCACGAATTTATTTGGTTTTCCATACTGAGTATACTTGTATGCTCACCCTATGTATATAAACTGCTTTCAGGTTTCCAGGATGACATCAGGGATCGTGCAGGGTCGTACTAGCTCGGGCATCGGGGAAGTTGCAGTTGCTGTTTTTCTTTTATTTTGGTACCTTACCCTTGTAGTTTCCTTATATCTTGTGGCTTCTACTTTTGTAACATGCATATGGGAACGGTTTCTTTGGGTTTACTTTTACCCTGGTTTTTGGTGTTGTTGGGTTTTATCATCTTATCTTCCGATCCTATTAAAGAAAAAGGGAAATGCCTTCAATCTTCTGTGTGATTCTATACCCTTGGTGCTAGTCGCCACACCGGGACCTATTGAAGGAGGGTCTCATGGGTCATTATCACTCCATCAACTTGAAGAAAAAAGGTTTGGGCAATCTTTTGTCCCTTCCGTCATCTTGGTGAAGCCGGGTCGTGACACGAGATTCTAGTTCTCCCATTCTTGTGCAGAACATTCTGCATTTCCGATGTGATATTCTGTTTCAAGTACGTGGCTTTGAAATACTATAAAATATAAACAATATGAAGAATATAAATGAAACGTAAAACATAGATTAAACATATAGAAATAGTTAAAAACAAAAAAAATTTATTAACAAATATTGATGGATAACAATTTATAAGGTTTCAAAGACATCTACTTGAAACTTAAAAATGTTTGAAGTACGTGACTTTGAAATCCTATAAAATATAAGATATAAGACCAACATAAATAAAACATAAAACATGAATTAAACATATAAAAAATAGTTGAAAATAAAAATAATTTCCTAAAAAATGTTGATAGAAAATAAATTATAAGTTTTCAAAGACACCTACTTGAAACTTAAAATTTTTTCAAGTATGTGACATTAAAAGTATATGAATCATAAACTATAACACCAACATAAATGAAACATAAAACCTGGATTAAACATATAAAAAATAGTTGAAAATAAAAAAATAATAAGAAATGTTGATGTAAAATAATTTATAAGATTTCAATGAAACCTACTTGAAACTTAAAAATGTTTCAAGCATGTGCATTTTAAAGCCTATAAAAAATTATAAATCCAATATAAATAAAACATCATACGTTGATTAAACATATAATAAATTATTTAATTATTTAATTAATAATTATTAATTACAAACTTATAATTAGTAAATATAATGTATAAAGGAAAATTATTAGTTATAATGAATAATTATAATGAATAACTATATTACTAATTAACAAATTATTATTATATAATAATTTTTAAAAATTACTAATTATTAATTATAATGAATAACAATATTACTAATTAATTAATTATAAAAAGGGCCTCATCTATATCTTTCTCAAAAAATTAACTAATAAACTATTATAAATATAATAATTATTTTACTAATTAACTAATTTGTTATTATATAATTAATTATTTATAAATACTAATTAACTCATTAAAAATTATATAATTAATAATTATATTACTAATTTACTAATTAATTATTATATATTAACAATTATATTACTAAGTAACTAAATAATTATTAAATAATTAATATTTATATTACTAATTAACTGATTATATTATTAATTAAATAATTAAATCACTAATTAACTAATTATTTATTATATAATTAATCATTAATAATTAATAATTAACTAACTAATTATTAAACAATTAATAGTTATATAATTAATAATTATAATTATTAATTATAAAGAATAATTATATTACTAATTAACCAGTTAATTATTATATAATAATTGTTAATAATTAATAATTAATATTTATAATAAATATTTATATTACTAATTAACTAATTTACTATTATATTATTTATAATTTCATAACCAATTAACTGGTTAATTAATATATAATAATTTTAATAAATAATAATTAATAATTATAGTGAATAATTATAATTTATAATTATATTACTAATTAACTAATTATAAATATGGCCTTGGCTCTATCTTTCTCAAAAAATTAATTAATTACCTATTTTATAATTACTAATTATATGACTAATTAACTAATTAGTCACTATATAATTAATGATTAATAATTTCTAATTAACTAATTAAAAAATATATAATTAATAATTATATTACTAAATAACCAATTAATTATTATATAGTTAATAATTATATTACTAAGTAACTAATTAATTATCAAATAATTAATAATTATATTACCAATTAACAGATTAATTACTATATAATTAATTATTAACAATTACTAATTAACTAACAAATTATTATACAATTAATAGTTATATAATTAATAATTATATTTTTCAATAACAAATTAATAATTAATAATTAAATATTAATAATTATAATGAGTAATTATAATGAGTAATTATAATTATTAATTAGAATGAATAATTATAATGAATAATTATAATTTATAATTACATTACTAATTAATTAATTAACAATTATATAAATAATAATTATATTACCAATTAACTATTTATTTATTATATAATAATTTTGAATAATTACTAATTATTAATTATAATGAATAAATATAATTTATAATTATATTACTTGTTAACTAATTAACTATTATATACTGAAAAATTATATTAAAAATTAATTGGTTAATAATTATATAATTAATTTTTAATAATTTCTAATTAACTAATTATTTATTATATAATTAATTAGTATTATTATTAATTTAATAATTAAAAAATTTATTATATGTTTAATTCGTGTTTTTACTTTAAATTATATCGATCCTATATTTTATATTTTATAGTCTTTCAAAGCCACAAACTTGAATCATTTTTAATTTTTGAGTAGGTGGTTTTGAAATCTTATAAATTATTTTTCATGAACATTTTTTATGAAACTATTTTTATTTTTTACGAGTTGTTATATATTTAATCCATGTTTTTAGTTTCATTTATATTGATTTTATATGTTATATTTTATAGGCATTTAAAGTCACATTCCTGAAACATTTTTAAGATTCATGTAGGTGTCTTTGAAAGCATATAAATTATTTTCCATCAACATTTTTTTCAAAATTATTTTTATTTTCAAATATTTGTAATATTTTTATTCCATGTTTTATGTTTTATTTATATTGGTTTCATATTTTATGTTTTACAGGCTTTCAAATTCACGTACTTGAAATTTTTTTATGTTTCATGTAAGTGGTTTTGAATGGTTATAAATTTTTTTTATCATCATTTTTTACAATATTCATTTTGTTTTCAAGTATTTCTTATTTTTTAATCCTTGTTTTATGTTTCATTTTTATTGGTCTTATAGTTTATATTTAATATCTTTCAAAGTCATGAACTTGAAACAGAATCCCACATCAGAAATGTAGAATGTTCGGTGCGGGAAAGGGGGAAATAGAATCTAACATCCGAAAAGAAGAATGAATTCATGGGTAACCTCTCTTATAAATGGGAGCCATGGCTGAGAGCTTTTGTCAAAATGTTGAATAGTGTAATAGCAGTACAACTGGATTTTAAATAGTGGATAAATTCTGCTGAAAATTTTAATTTCATTTTAATTTTTGTTTTGATTATATATATATATATATATATATATATAAACAAAACAAAACAAAACAAAATTAAAAAAATATTTTTTTTTGTTTTATGGGAAATGTGACATCCACGATGCTACCTTTCACCCAAGCCAAAAGGAGGCATCATAGATTCATCATTTTTTGAATATTTAAAAAAAATTAAACCATCTTGTTTTAAATTTTTTTTTTAAAAACTCATATAAAAAAATTTCAGACAATGTGAGATCAAATAAGGGGAATCGTGAGACCAAGGGGATGGAACTACAAGACCAATTTCCACTATTATACTCTTTCAGATTCTAATATAGGTCTTCTGTTTTTCGAAAAAATTGTCCAATCACGTTGCATGTGGTTCCATCACTCATAAGCTCACCTGATTGGAATGAATGCCATGCATGAGGTCTCATGAAAGAATGTAGGGTGTGCACACCAGGAACGCAAATCCGAATGATGGTTATGATTTTTGAAGTCAAAATATCCAATGGGGTATCACATGGCCACTTGAATAACTTAAAGGAACCAAGCGTCATATGATGCTACGTTCATCATGTGATCACATGTTATTTAAAAGAGGATGTGATGGGTTTTGTTTTTGCGATCATCTGAGAGGTTATACCATAAATAGTGGTTGACTTATCCTACATTTCCACTTGTCTCCATTTTCCCAAATGTGTCCCCTTTTCTAGATGGTAGTAGGAAATTTATAGGTGAGTTTAGTCCAAGGGTGTAACTGATTTGTATGAAGTGGACATTTTGTGTAGCAACTGAGGCGGTGAAGACCTTGCGTGATCGATATCACATTGATCGTGAGGTAGGTTGTTCTTTATCGCCTGATTATTTCATTTGATCATTCTATTATTTGATTTCCATCAGTGATACTACATGAAAACCTTTTATAAAAATATTTAATTATGAAAAAAAATATTTAGGAGGTAGAATGGATTGGGGATGTAATCATATCGAGATGAATCCATCAATTGTATTCACATTGATTGTATACTAAAATGGTGATAATGTGATGGATTTAAGTGCTGATGGGGTATCTCATGGAATTCCAATGGCTTCCCTAGTTGAATTATCAATATTGTTTGAGTATAAGATGTATTGGACTATCAATGAAAAATTGGAAATGGTAGTTGTTTCGAGAGGGTGTCGGGAATTCCTCATGATGTAGGACCATGTGGTTTATAGTTTTAAGACAAGGTCTTCCACCACATGGGATCAATTGATTTCAAATTTCCATACCATGGGATTAGCTTCATTTGAACTCATGATGTGTGTCGTTGAAGTGGATGGCTGAGATAAGTCGATAAATAGATTAGGAAGTTGTTATTTGATCACGTGAAAATCTCATCCCACATAAAAACATTCATAGTGCCTCCCTCTGGTATATAAGTAATAGTGTGACTACTATTCGATAAAGATGATAGTGTGGTTTGGCACTCGTACCTCCTACACACACTACCAACCAAGCTTCAACCCTGTGGCATATCGTCCCATGCTTTGTGTGGATTCAGTATTGTATACCATGGGCCCTATACTAGGGCCCACCTCCGTCTTGTGGGCGCTATGCCCTCCATCCTCTAGCTGGCTTGGACTATATCCCACTAGGCATCATCAACTCTGGTCTCAATATTTCATGTGGTCGATCCCTAGTATTGTTGGTTAGTGGATTAGCCTACTTTTTATTTAGGGTCTATAATAAGACATAGAAAATATTCTTAAGTAAGAATTGATATAAGGCTCACACATGTATTCACATAAATCAATTCCGAAGAATTCGTGGATTCCATTTTCATGTTCTTCATGAAAATTTATACAATTTTTTTGCAATATGGTCTCATTTCTTGAATATTCAACAACAAGGTGAATTATGTACACTTATAGGTGCCAAAAAATGAATCCCTTGGAATGAGATTTGATCATAATTAATAGAATCGGATTCATAGGTATCTTTTAATAAATTTTTTCACATATTTTATGAGATTTTATATTGATCTACATGAGAGTATATGCCCAAAGTATTTCATTGAGAAATTTTTGGTGTTATCCATAAGATACTTATGACCATGAGTTTTTGGATAAATCTGAGATAGGAAGTGGATTTGGCTTGGGGAATGGCTGCCCAAAAATTGTAATGTGTATGAATTCTAAACTATAACAGGGATTTGGTGAAAAGGAACAGGTGGATGGATTTTAATAGAGGTACTTGGATGTTTCTATTCATCCTATCAGGATGTGAATCAAGTCAAAGTTAGCTTAAAATTATACCCCTATAGAGATCAAACTCATGCATAGGGTAAATAGTATCATAGATAATAAAATCTATAATGTATGAGCTTATGTTGATCTTGCTAATATATAGGAAGGTAAATGAAATTTTTTTTAATGAAATCCTTGGTAGAGTTCAAGGATTGTGTAATGGTATTTTTTGGATAAACCATGATATCCATCTTTTATGTGTAAAACTCAAATGATCCAATCTCACAGACTTTAATGATTGACTTATAATAGGTTTTTTGAGATATTATTATTAATTCCCACTAACATGAAATTATTCACTAATTTCCTACTCTATTTATACTAAGATCGTCTGGTTTACAATGATAATTCAAGTATGGTATTCATCCCAAAAGTATAATTCTCTATCTTCTACCAAAGAAATGGGACTTAGAAAGCATAGATTTATTTTTTATGAGGCTATGTGATGGGACCCAAAACATTTATATCTATTTATTTATTTTACCTAACTTTTACCTAATATTCATATTGAGGAAGTCTTAGTGGGCATAATGTTAGATTTTTCTCAGGCTTGCTTCATACAGTTTTTCATCCTGATAGGTCTTGTGTCTCTCTCATCTTATAGATGCTAAATATTTCCTATTTCATAAAAATTGAATGTCCAACGAGAAGATACACTACCCTTTACTAGTATTTCATTATATGGTTTTAATCTAAGAGAGAATTACATCTCTTTTATGTTTTTATTTTTTGGTCATACAAGCTAGACCATCACTGTGTTTTAGTTTGGAGTCTTTTAGCTCATACCCTTGATGTGTTTTAGTTTATGATAATCTAGATTAGACATTTTCTGGGCCTCATTTTATGGTCTTTAGGCTCAAAACATTTATGTTTTCTTATTTAGGTACTTCTAGAATGGACCTTTAATGTGTTATATTTTATGTTCTTCTCACTTTGAACTCTGTTGTGCTATTATTTAGGGTCTTCTAAATTTGATATTTTTTATGTTTTATTTTAGGGTCTTCTAGCTCATACCATATTTATGAATATAGAATATAGTGTATGTAAACTAATGATGAATCAAAACACTATGGGGTTTTGAGTTCTTTCATGTATTTGATAATGCTCATGAGGATCCGAGCTCCTTTCTTGCTTGGAAGAGATTCCTCTGGTTGGTAGGTCAAATCTATCATTAATTTTTATCATATAAAAATAGGGGTGTCTACTCTCTCATCTGAGGTTCATGGATGTTTTATGGTGGGAATATGGTTGAGGGAGAAATTCTAGAGAATCTAGGCCCACGTGGATTGTTGGAATATGTGTGATGTAAGTCATAACCCAAAAGTTTATGTTAGTGAATACGAGATGTGGAAGAAATTATGGGGACAACTCCTGACACTCTAAGATGCTATATTAGTCCATGGTATTAATAGGTCTCACAAGGATTGAATCTCATTTTTGGAAAGGATTATATTTCATTTGTTAGTGGTTCAATGCCCATATGTGTCAATATCATGGCCAAGAAAATCTGATCTTCACTACTTTTAGAGGGCCCTGGAAGATTTATGGTGAATCAAACGTCCATGTGATGAGGTTGGGTATGGAAATAAGGCTATCCATGAAGGGTTATGTAACCATATGAAAGTTTAGATCTTTATTTTGAAGCTTAAACTCTACACCCTATGGTTTTGAATCATGATGAGTAGGCCATCAATGGTTTGGGAATAGAGTTTCGCATTCCAGACTTGAGAACGAGAACAATAAAACAAGAATTATTTTTTAGGGTGTCAAATCCACTTTAAAAGTTTGGTATGAATATTGTAAATTATTTTCCAAAATTCTTGGTTCATGAGTAATCATATGGGTAAATTAAACTCGGGATGACATAAAACACACTAAGGTTATGGGATCCACCCTATTGGAGTCACAATTAAATGAATTAGAAATCTTTTTATACCTAGCTAGGAATCCGCTAGTTTGTGGGTTTAATAACTTCTACATCAACATCATGGATAAGAATAGAGATCACTTTTCCATTCCAATGGCTACGAAAGTTTTCCAATGACCCCAAGAACTTTAAATCATGAAGTGTGATGAACGAAAAAGTTTAATATCTAAAAGGGTTTGAGAACCCCAAAAGGGGTATCACCTCTTTGAGACCATATTATCATAGACGAAGATATCTGAAAAATAATTTCTCTAACTTTTTCATGGACCAGGGGGTCTAGTAAGAATTTCATTTCATTTACTAGGGTAAAAAATTAGGCAACTTGAGATTTATGCCTTATTTATTTCTATTGTTATTTTCTAATAAACTTTATAGATTAAGAGTTTATTGAGAAAAGAATTAGATTTTTCTCATGGCACCCACTGTGGGTTTTCAACCTGACACGTTTTGGGTCTATTTCACTATTGGTTTATGATATTTCAATATAGACTATGATATTCTAGATTTTAAGGTCATAAAATTTGATCAAAGTGTAATTATTTTAATCTCATTACAGCTATGGAACTATTTTGAGGGGTGTTACATAGGAGCCCAATTATGATACCCAGGGAAAAGAGTACTCCAATATCCTTTTGAGTGGGAGATGAATATGTTTTAAATCACGTAAAAAGGATCCCTACACCATAGTAATTAAATGTTACAATCATATCATAGATGAACAAAAACACCCTCAGGTGCTAGGTGCTTCCACAATGTCTTCAAGCTCACATTGATTAGAAACCCCACCTTACAGACCCAATATGTCTCTAATTATTGGATATGAGACCCTCTACATAAATAGCATGGCTAAACCAAGTGATCTCATTTCCCTTATAAGGTACATTATAATATTATCACAATTTTATGAGCTCAATAAATTTATTATGGTACGTGGATTAGGGTGATTTTAAAATATTTTAGAGAACCCCATAGTCTGGTTTATTGAGATAAGGACCATGTGGTCCTTTGATAGGGAATAAAAATGGGTAATGGTTTATACAATATAGAGTTGTGTGTTAGGGGAAAAATATCTATGTAGTTTAACGTCATGCGTAAGGATGTATTCTATATAATTCTCTTCATGTTGTAAGACTTTTTCTATGCAGTTTAATGTTTTACGGTAGGGGAATTTTTTTGTGTTGTTTTAATGTCATGCAACAAGGATGTTCACATTTAATGTCATCGGGTATGGATGTAATTCCATGAAATTTTATGTCTTGTGGTAAGGAAGTGTTCCATGTAGTTTACAATAATGCAATAAGGACAATTTTATGTTGTGTTTTTAATGGCATTCATCCAAGAAGATCACTTTACTGTTTAATATCATGCAATATGGATGTACTTCCATTAAGTTTAACATCATGTAATAAGGATGTGGTAACTAACGTGAAAAATTATGGGAGACATATTATATGTGTAAGAAGGTTGTGTGTATATCTAACTCAGATGTTGGAAGAGTTATCTTCAATGACCCAGTACCCAATGATGTTTGGATTTGATTTCATATTGGTTGTCACAGTTGGGCCCAAGATTGGGTATCTGAGCATCACTACATATCCTATGATGATAGGAATCATGAGACATGTAGTTGTTGAATGGGAAACTCTCCATATTGGTCTGACTCATATTTAGAGGTAGGAATTGTTTCAATTTATTGTTTTTTTCTTGGACAATGATTGGAGATCTAGACATCACTACTAAAATTGTGATGATAGAAATTAAGCCACACATAATTCATGAACTACCATGAAGTTTAACATCTTTGTTGATAATGAAGCTGATCCGACATGGATGAACTGAAATGTTGCAGCTGGGCCTATGTGAGGGTCATTGTGTACCTCATGAAATTGAGAATCAAGTCGCAAATATTTCTTGGGGAATGACCTTCCTTCGCAAGTCTGGCATATAAACATAGAGGAAGAATATTTATATTTATCATGAATGGACCTATGATTGTAGAGCAATGGATCACTACATATAATGTAATGTTTTGATTCAATTCACTCGTATTTCTTGAGTGTAAGTGAGGCATGAGACCAACAATAGAAATAGTGGTCCTCTCGGGTGAGGTCTATATGAATGTGTAATTTTATTTCATGTAACGGACATCAATCATGCGGTTTAACATCATGTGACTATGACTCATGGTATTCTTTTTATGTTCATACACCTAGGTCCATAATAACCCTATCATATTCTTTTGTTCCATGTATGTTCAGGGAATCCATTAGTGAAATTCCAAAATCTCACATGAGCTATTTTCGGTGTGAGAAATAGGGAATGACATGGGTTCCTCTTACTATTCATTGGAAATTATGGAAATGATTGGGGAATTTTTCATCATATGGTGTATAATCAATATATAGGATCAAGGAATTCTTACTTATCTCATTGAAAATCAGAATCATGCCGTATATAGTTCTAGAAAACATGTGCAGTTCCATGTTGTGTGGAAAGGACATGGATCACTCAATGTGAAGGAAAAGGGATGTTATGGATCTGTATGGTTTTATGTTATATAGAAAGAAAAATGTTATATAGTTTAACATCATTTGGATAGGAAGAAATTTTTATAGTTTAACATAATGTCACTAGGATGAAACATGTATAGTTTAACAACATGTAACCAGGATGAATTCCGTAGAGTTTTACATCATGTGGTTTAGAAGAACTCTATACAGTTTAGCATCTTGTGGTTAAGAATAATTCCATAACTTTTAACAACATGAGCTTATGATAAACTCCATAAAATTCAATTTTATGCAGTTAGCATGAACTCTGTATAGTTTAACATCATGTTGTTGGGAGAACTCCATAAATATTAACGTAATGTGGTTAGTACAATATATATATATATATTTTAACAACATGTGGTAAGGATTTACTCCAAACATTTTAAAATCATGTGGTTAAGAAATATTCTAGAACTCCCTTATTGACATTTTTTAGATATTATAATTCGATGTGGAAATGGTTCTGGGCATGATTGGGAGTTCTTTCCAGATAACACTCTCCATATCTCCATGTCAGCCACTTTTTCATCAGAGTTATATGTGTTTACCTGATCATATCATAATGGTCACATCTCTGGGTCACCTTATAACCATGGTGAAGTATTGATGATGGTTGATTTTGGAAAAATATACCATTAACCTCTATTATTGTGTGCATATTTCTATATAAAGTTATTTGAGTTTTGGACACCCCTCTATACGAATGTGTCTGGGAAAGTGGAGGATTTTCCTATCTGTGGGAGATATCAGCATGTGGAGGTTGAAAATGGTGGATTTCAGGAGTATATTCCATGGGATCTATCTCCACACTATCATGAGGAGGACTATCACTGTAATGATAGTGTTCTTCAGTTAAAGAGTTGAATGACCATTGTGGTTTTGAGAATGTGTCTCTATCAAATAAAAAGACATTATCATTCATCATATTATAAATATGTTTTAGAACCTATGTTGTGGTTAGAATATGATGAACTAACTTTCAGAATTATTTAAGGATATGAGCCTATTATATGATGGTTTCTAGAACATGTTTATAATTATATGGTTCTATGAGAATATAAGCCCACTGTTGAGAAGTTTATTGAATATTTAAATGGGATTCTTCATTATTAACCAAAAAAATTTCATGTCACATTACATGTGAAATTATAACTTGGTGAGTCTCGCATAGAATGATATTATGAGCTTAATAATAATCCTCTGGAATAAGTCTCTAGCCTCTCTTGGACAGAATATATGCTTACCCCGAGGCATGTGATGCTTTCACTTGGTGAGCCCCTGTTGGAATATGAATTTTACCCTAGTTTGAATATGAATTTTTCTTTAGAATATGTAAAAGTTAATATAGATGGGGATTAAGGATATGAGCCTCATTCTATAAGAAATTGGGATATTTTTGTTAGCATTTTTGACCAAAATATGAGCATTTCTCGAGGTATGTATATCTAGAACTTGGTGAGCCCCTTCTAGATGTGCGATATGTGCCTAATACTCTGTATTTTGTTTATTCCTCCAATCTATTATTTATAGGGATAATAGCCTATCTTGAGGCATGCTCATCTCTAACTTGGTGAGCCCCAATCAGAAAGGGAATAAGTGCCTGGCATGAAATCTCATCCTTTACCAGAATATCCCGTTAATCCTCCTAGATTATAGAAAGGATATTCCCTTTCCCAAGTGTACCCAGTCATTTATACTAATTATAGTGTTGTTCTATGTTGTCTTTTGGGATAGAAATATATATTTACCCCTCCATCTTCTCCAAAATATACTAGTGGAGCTCAATTTTTTCATTCACAATTTGTTATCACTTCAACATGGTATGTATATTAATTTCTTCATGTACACTCTCAATTTATATGGTATTTCAGTTGATTCCTCTGATTAAATTGTGAATATATTCCCACCCATGTCCTCATTATGCCATCTAAATATTCTGATGAACTTTATTTATGGGGGTGTGGATTTATACCTTCCACTTCCATGCTTCCCAGATATAACAGCAGAACTTATTTAAAATAGCATGGGTAGGATCCCCCTCTATTAGATCCACAAATTTCTGAAAATGAGAAGGTTCCATTGACACACAAATATGACTGTTTGGAGAAGTTAATGGTGGTTCATCTAGCAACTATAATTTCAACATGATGCAAATGATGTCTCTTAGAGATTAAAATGTTGAACAATTTTTCATCCTATAACCAGGAAATATCTTTTCCAGTTTATCTTCAAGTTGAATGGACATGAATATATGAAGTTATGCCCAGATATAGTATTCAAGTGTCCCTATATATCTAATTATGATGAGAATCAATCTGTGCATATTTCTTGAGAACCCATGAACTTCAATGTAATGTAGAAAAGATATCAATCATGCAGTTTAATGTATTTTTGTATGGACATGAAAATAGGTTGATGAGTAGACATATAGGGTCCATTTGTCTCTATGTATCTTAGTAGTATGAGACCAAATCTGTATGTAGTTCTAGAAACCCTATGAAAATTAATTTTTTGTGATAAGGGAATCATATATATAGTTTAAAATCATGTGGAATGGATGTCAATATTAGAGGGTGGGTCAGGATATAGAATCCAAACATACCTAAACATCTCATTAGAATGGGTATCAACTCATATGTAGTTTTAGGAAACCCATATTTTGTAATGTCATGTGGAATGGAAATCATCTTTGTATTTGAACGTATTTCAGTATGGAGTTGAATATAGGTAAATGGACAATGATATTGGATACAAGAATCCTTATGTATCTAATTAGGATGATAATCAAGCCATACATAGTGATTGAAAACCTGTGAAGATTAATATTGGGAGGAGAAGACTTCAACCATGCAGTTTAACATCTCATGGTAAGGACTTGAATATAGATGGATGGGAAAGGATATAGGATTTAGGAATCCCTAATTATATTATTATAATGATAATCAAGTCATACATATTTCTATAAAACTAGTGGTGTTTAATTTCAGGCAGAAAGGACATCAGTTATGCAATTTAACATCTTACACTAAGGAGGTGGTTGAGAAAGTTTAATGTCATGTGGTAAGGAGTAAGACCATGCAGTTTAATGTATTGTAGTATGTATGAGGGTCATATAGTTTATTATATTTTATTAAATATGATGACCATGAAATTTAATGTATTGTGGTGTGGATGATGTCCATACATTTTAACATATTACGGTAAGGATGACAACAATACTATTTAACTCTTACCGTAATGACAATGACAATGTAGTTTAATGTCTTTCAGTAAGGAGGACAATAATAAAATATATGAAGAGTTTCTCAACTGATGGATCTTGAATAAATCTTATAAATATTTCACATGTTTTGGGATCCTTCAACTCTATCAATCCTGCATATACATGTATCACAACCCAATCCTTTAACAAAATGAAGCTCTCTATTGTTTTTCTGAGATTTTGATGGAAGGGAAATGGGTTTCATGGAATGCCAACCCACCACATTCGACGTCATTATTTTACATAGTTCCACCAAAATGATTTAAATAGAAAATTTAAAATACATTGATGCATGATATTTTTGTAAATTATATGTTTTTGTCAACCATTCATTAAATGATGGTCATTTATCCCTATTAGTTATATGGCTCATGGTCTTTTGCAAAACATTTTTTTCATGTTCAAAGCACTAATATAAATGGAGGAAGGATTCAAGTTTTGGTGGTTCCAATATCCCCATGTTCATCTATACCTAAATCCATCCTTTAAAGGAAGATGAACCTTTTATTTCATAACTAAGATGTCAATGGTTGGGGGAATGATTTTCATGGACTACCATCCTTACCTCAATCAGCTTTCTCATTACCATGAAATATATAAAACCATTTTCCATAGAATAGTTAAAATACATGGAGACATGTATTAACAATATGGAATATTATTTTCATTGTCTTCCTTTGAAGTATGGTTGTGCATGCTTCTTTCCCCACACATTATCCATATCTCTATTAGCACAGACGTATGTCTGAACCAGAAGAATATGGTATGGAGTCCCTTTATTTATTGGTCTAAGGGATGTTTCTAAATTATTTCGGGGGGTATTGGATAATATAGATTCTTCACACTGATTAAAAGTCACTTACTTTGCAGGAGGTTTTTTGGACACATCTGAGATCCTATGGTTTCCAGAATTTCCTTGATAACGAGGTAGAAAATATGTAAATGCCCCCCGCCCAATGGGTTGGGGGTCTTGGAAATATGAAAATGACCCCATCCTTGTTGACAAGGTTGAGGTGGAAAAATATTTGGATTTAACCTAAATATGGTTAGATAAATAAGAAAATTCCTATATTCTTGTGGGTTGGGGAGCTTCACTACAAGGGGGACTTCCATAGCCAAACATCAGTGCATCATTGTGAGGTAGAGATCTCAGAAGTATTCCAACCACAACATCCCATAAATCCTTGTTCTCTTGTTGGATTTGAGTGAATTTTTCTTCAATAGGAATTTCCTTGTCATATTCATGGGGTTGGTTTGAAGGATCCTTGAAAACAACCTATCCTCTATCAGTGGCAGGAAGAGAGAACGATGATGGGAGTTCAAATGTAGACCCCATAGACTGAATCTACTCTAACCACTATCTATGTTCTCCATTGTTATTACCCAAGATGTACTAATATGGTCAGTTACACATTCTCTAGTTTCCTAAATGATATCACTAAGCACTTATTTTTCTGTTTTAGTGGAGGAAGGTTGGGCATCCAATTTTGAATTATATGATTACATGAGGCTATGATTACACTCTTCAAGAGTGTTCTCATCCAGATATAATGAGGATTCATCAGATTTTATTGATATCATATTTACTGAGACATATGTGGGTTAGTGGTCTTCCTCGATAGAGTAACTTGTTTTGCGGTTCAGTGCTTAGTTTATTGCTTGTGGGGTCAGTTCCTATGATACTATTTGAGGGTTTGGTTCCTATGATAACATTTGATCAGTCAGTTCCCATGATACCATTTAAGGGGTTGGTTCTTATTATACCATTTTAGGGGTTAGTGCCAATGATACCATTTGAGTGGATAGTGACTATGAAAACATTTTAGGGGTTAGTTCCAATGATACCAATTTAGGGGTTAGTGTCAATGTAGACGATGATCCATGGGTATGGTATGGTAAAACAGTCCTCCATCCCTGCTATATGTGGAGCTCCCTAGTATTCCATAGTCATCAATGTATGTTGTGATGAAGTCATATTAACTTTTCTAGTGATGACCATGGATGGATTATGGGGAACTATTAGGATACACTGGTGGGCCTTAGACATATTAAAAATAGTAGGGATATAATAATTCTTTGGAGCTGCATTGTTTGGATACCCCTAGTGGTCTCTCATGTGGGGTTTCCCAACATGGATAGTTCATGAAAGCATAACCTCTAGTATATATCTTTATTAAAACATGGTTCGATGTTGGGGATGACGACCATAATTGGTGGGATCCCCCAGAGGCATCCTTTAAGTGATTGTGTTGACCCAATGATTTGACTCATTTACCTCTACTAGGTAGGGAAGATGTGTATTGATACACTCTAGGTATATGCTCCCTGAGGGGTTGAATGTATAAACAAGGGCCAGTTCTTCTCCTATGTCCATTCATGTGAATGACGTACAATGGGAAATAATCCTCTGGAGGCTTTAATTAGTCTATTGTAGAGTCTGGATGAAGATTGTTATTTTGTATTCCCTAACAAATATGTTCCCAAACCAATACTATATGTGGTTTGTTGGTCAAAATGTACACCAGGGCCTTAGGGCCAAAGTTACAATTTAGTGATCTAGAAATACAATATTACATTTGATGATTTCATTTTGGTTATGAGGACTCCGAGATTTCTCTATATGAAACAAGACACCTTTATAATACAAAATTATATAAAAGAGTACATTTTTTATCAACAACATTCATAGTTAATGGATAAAGAGAAATTCTCTTATTTTTACACATGGTTTATTGCGGTTAAAAGAAAGATGTTAGTTTAACTATTTTTTTTAATATGTGTATAAAAAGAAAGCCTAAAATGAATTGGAAAATATAACATTTTTAACCCATAAAAGGGATGAAATTTATATAATTTTAGGTTGGGTTTTCCATTTCTCTTTCGATGGGAAGAGATAACCGGGGAGACCCTCGTTGATGTTGGATCAGTTAGGCCTTATGGTTTATTATGGGGGTTCATTTATTTCCCAATAATTTATAACATTTCATAATTGTAATTTTTTTATAGAAACTCTCAATGATTTCCTAATCCATAACTATATACAGACCTACTTTCTAGATGCAGCTGGCTAAGTGCGGTTTCAGACCTAACGACTCTTATGAACTCATATTGGTCGAGAGGATGGGAAGTCAGGCTCATCACACAGTTTTGTGGCAAATTATTTCCTAAAATGTTAAACTCTTATAAATTTAATAAATGTTTGTGAAATCCTTCCCAGAATCCGATATAGTACTGGTTACATGTGTGTCAATGATTTTATTATAACCATGTATCAATATAAAAAATGGACTTCATATCATGATTTCTTTATCACTCTATTATATTTTTAGGATGCTTTGGGTAATGGATATATTTAATAAATATAGAGCTTATGGTTATCCATGATGTTTTTCTATGTCATGGATATGGGATTGATCCTCCACTAGGAAAATTTTGTATATTATGAAAAGTGGAATCAAAACTCATGGAGTTAATTTGACAAAGATTAAGGTTTTTTGACCTGACACATAAATGTAGTTTATCATATTGTAGTAAGGACACAAATATCTTGATTAGACCTTAGTGAGGTGTCATAGGTATCTTGTTTGAGATAGGAATCAAAATCTACATAGTTATTCTAAAAAGATTCTATTTGTGGAGGGACACCACAATAGCTTCCCCCAAATGAGACGTATTCATATATGGTTGTCCTGGATCACTTTTTCATGATTATGTACCTTTGAGAATAGAATAGGTATAATCAGAATTATATTTTAATGGTTCACCAACTTTGGGGAATTCTCATCATATTTTTGGTACAATCATCACTAGTATCTATGCCCATGTGAGTTATGCTTGGTGTGAGAAACAAGAGGTAACAGAAGACTGGACACATGATAAAAGAGGGTATATGTAAAAGGATTATACATTTATGTTTCTATTTCAGAGTAATTTTTACCAATATTATAGATTATATGGTATAAAGATCAAGAATTCATAAGGTGTCCTACATATCCCGTTTTATAATAGGAATCAGAGTCATCCTAGTTCAGTTCATTCCCCATCCCAATGATGGATTTGAGGTACTTGAGGGAATAATCAGGGATTATACTTAAAATAATGATCATTTATGACCCCTAATCTCATTTTCGGATTGATAAGGAAGAATTTTACAACTAAGGGATAATGTATTCCCCTATGTCGATAATAATTAAGAAATTATGGGACATAAACCAAAGTGGATAACCAATGGATCTCAATCCTTAGGAAGACATCCTATGTAGCCTGGTAATGGAGGAAATCCAATTTATCATAGTTCACTCAATATGTGATTTTATACTTAAATTTTTCATATAATCTATTCTTAAACACTGAGGATTATATGCAAGACAAATCATGTTATTTTATTGATCAGGGCTTAGACACTGAGGTTTCCCTTTGGTTGGGGCTTACGCACTGAGGATTACCTTTGGTAATGGCTTATACACTATTGTTTCCCTTTGATTTTGTCTTAAAAACTGGGGTGCCCTTTTTTGGGGAATACACACTAGAGATATCCTTTGGTTAGGGAATACACATAGGGTCTTCCCTTGGGTAGGGCTTACACACTGAGGTTTTCCATTAGTATACTATTTCTTTATCTTCTGATGGACAAAGATATATGGAAACAATAAAAGTAATTTCTGAGAGGGAAAGACAAATATGTTTGTGTGAGTGAATACACCCAGCTCATAAAATACATATTCCTTTTAAGAGGGGGACGTGGTAGAATGTTCCCAGCTGGGGTCCACATGGAATAATTCCATGAGGGTCTTTTGGAAAATGTTGAATTCTTATAAGGGATCTTCTATACATTTATTTGAAGATTGATGGACATGTATTGAGTTTTTACGCGATATATTTTGGATTTCAATTTATTATAGTAGACACATACAAAGGATTATTCCTAACATGTTCATTATTCCTCACAAGACCTAATTTGGCATGCCTATGATCTTCTATATGACCAAAGTGGACATAACTAAGGTCTTTCTCATGATCAACTAACTAGTATCAGATGCCTTTTTATGAGTTCTGTGGGTATTTCCATGATGCCTTGAATAATCAATGACGACATGTATGGGACATTGAACATTATCAATGAAAATGAACTATGTGTTTTCACATGATTAGCCTCACTTATCTTCAGACTATCACTTGACAATGTGACATGTCAATGGAGAATCAGGTGATCATGTCGACATTTCAAAGCCTCTTTTTTTATGATCAAAGTGCATTGTCAAGATATTGTCTTGTGAAATTGGAGACATGTCAAGGGGTTTTATCTAGATAATATTTTATTTTCCTTTGACATATACAAGAAAATTGTGACATGTTGATCATGTGTTGTAAGGTTAACCAGACTAGTCCACAGATTTACTTCTAATCCAAGTGACATGGCCATGGTTTCCTAATGACATACTAAGACTAATGAAGAGACTTATAGTTGTAGGATATTAAATTGATCATGTGATAGGGTTTTTTGAACATGTCTATGATCATTCAACCATCCAAGTATTGATGTAAATTCCCTATGGGATCACACCTCATGTTCATATGGGACCCAATTTTTTAGGAGGGAGGATGCACACCCAAGGGTGTGCTCTAATGTACACATCCTAGGGCTCCACATGATTGCTCCTCATGAAGGTATGTGGATTTCATGGCCTCATAGATGTCTTACAATGGATCCTTCTACTATGTATATATCTGTTTTTTATTCCACTTTAATCAGTGAGGGTTCACAATACATGAAGAGAGTTTTTGTAATATGGGTCACACATCCTTTTTGTTTTACTCACATGAATAGGGTTTCCTCGTGGATGATAGAGGTTGAGGTAGCCACTTTCAAGGTCACATGAAATCATTGTGATACTTGAGGGATCCACATACCACATAATCAAAGGATATGTGTCTAGATATTTATGTGTTGGGTGTGAAAACTAGGAGTGTAATCCCGCATGATCATGGGATCACAATAATGTCTCACATTTCAAAGAATTAAAATGAGTCTTCTTTAATCATTATACTCACATGTCATTCAAAGGGGGTCTTACGAAGGATCTTTTTACCATATTAGGGATCTGTGAGGGTTACTCATGACAAGGATTCCATGAACAATGTTTTATGAATGAATAGTCAAGACATGTAGATCAATACTTGATGATATTAAGGGACTGCACTACCAGTATGGGAATCCATTATGCCAGAAGACCTGTATTATGAACCTTATTATAGAGGGTTTTTATAGACTTAATATTTTCATGAAATCACTTGATCAAGGATTGGATCATGCAGTGGTTTTTATAATCTTTCATGAAGGGTGTATGGTGATGCAATTATGTGTTCACGTGAGGTTTCATATTAAAATTTTGAAGAGGAGTGCATGGAATATGTGTTGCACATCCAAAATCTTACAACATGAGGATTAGAAGGGGAAACATTGAGATAAAACATGGGTAATACTAAGGTTGAGGGAATGAAACTAAAATATTCATATCCATTATTATACTCTTGTAGATTATAGTTTGGGATTTCATCATGTCCAATGACTATTTCTTCTTGTCACATGAGGTTTTATCACTCATGCTATCATGTGATCTAAATTAAATTCCTACATGAGGTCTCACAAATGAATGTATGGTTGCACATTAGGACCGAATATCAAAATAATTTTTTTTCTTGGTGAAGTAAAAATACCAATGGGGTATCATGCTATAATGTGAAAACCATGAATTAATCATGAATCATATGATTCTTATTTCTTAATGTGATTGAATGTTCTTAAAAGGAGCAAGTTGTAGATTTTTTCCATAATATGAGAGGTTCTTCGGTGGATGGTGTAAGACTTATCCTCCTTTTACACTGCTCCCCATTTCCCCTCGTTTACCCCTATTGTTTATGGTATAAGGGAATTTATAGATAAGGTCTGTCCCAGGGTGGTTCCACTTTTTACTAGGTGGATGACACATACATCAGTTCGGGAAATTAATACCTCACGTGATCAACATCATGAGATCACAAGATAACCTATTATTTACTGTATGATCATTTTATTTGATCATGTGATGATTTATTTTACTTATATAATTTCACATAAAAACCTTTGATAAATTCAATTTAATTTAGATGAAAATCATTTAGGGTGTGAAAGGGATCACGAGCGTAAACATCTCAGGATTACACCATCGATGGTATTCACTTTGATCAGATGATCAAAGTATGATCATGTTATGGATTTGAGATCTATTGGGACATCTCATATAATTCCAGTTGTTTCCTCAGTTAGATTCCCATGATTAATTGCATACAATATTGATTTAGCTATCAATTAAGGATTGGAGATGGCGGTGATATCGAGCTACTGTCATCCATGCTTCTTGAAGTCAAAACATGGTGTTAGGAGGATAAAGAAAAGGTATCATGTTGCATGGGATCTTATAAATTCACAATTTTGTAGCACATAATCACCATCATTCAATCCTAAGATGTCAGGGATTGAATTAGATGGATGAGATCGGCTGATAAATTGACTGGGTAGTGGTTATTTGATTGCATGAATAATACAAATGAAAATCCCACTGCACGTGAAAAGATTTTCAGTTCCTCCCCCTAGAATATAAGAAAATGAAGGACCGTTGATTTTATTAACTGAAAATGGTGTTTTAAAACTATAACACTAACCCACACCACCAACTGGGCTTTGACCCTAAGGGATATTGGGCCAAGCTATGCACGAATCTGGTATCGTGCACCATTATCCCTACACATCACATAGACTACTTCCTATTGATCTATTTCTCCCCTCCTTTAATTTTTTTGGGATGGCTATCACTAGGCATGGTTGACTGTAGTGACACATGTGCATGTGGATGATCCTTGGACAAGTTGGAGAGTGGATTGGGAACTTTTTAGTTAGGGTCCTTAATAACCCATATGAAATATTCTTTTACAAAAATGGATATAAAACCACACATATATTCCATTAAAAAAATATTAATCCTTCAAGTATTCAATTTCCAGGTTATTCATGACTATTACTTCAATGTTTTAGCACCACCTTCACATTTCTCAAATAGTCGATGAAAATGCGAATGATAAAAAGTTATGGGTTCGAAAAATAGTTTAAATAATTGTAAATAAATTTATATAACTATGAAATATTTATTTTAAAAATCCATTACATTTTTAACTCATAATTCTTGATTTTTATGTAATCAAAATATTCTATTTTTGATGATCTAGAACTAAAAATGACAAATATATATATTATTCTTTAATTAAAATAACATGAGGTATGTTCTATGGATTTATGAATACACATCAACAAGAATATTAAATATAATAAGAAAAAACTCACAGAAACCATTTTTTGTAAATACCACATGAATGTTATATGGTTATAAATAAAAGATCTAATGGAACTAATAAAAAAATTTACAATGACTCACCTTCACATGAATGGTTTTACTTATTATTTTTAGAAATATTTAATTTAATAAATGAAATAAATTATTGTTTGTTGTTAAATATAAATAAACATTACAATTTATGTGTAATTAGAAAGTATATCAATTCTTTGATAAGAAAAATATTTATTTTTGTATAATTTCATTTTGTTTTAGAACAATTTTCCACATTTTCAGTTTTTAACTAATGATTCAAAATCACTATAATATATTATAAAATCAATTGATCATGAATGAATTGTCTAATAACTATAATAAAAGAATATATTGACTTATTATTTATATAACATATTTCTAGAAATGTATTTATTTCTCTCAGGAAATATCTAACTAAGGGGAATGCTCTATTGAAATAGTTCATGAACATTTAAATCTTTGATTTCATATATATTAAAATCATAGTTAGTTTTAAATTAATAATCTTTCATTTAGGGTACATTTATTCCTCAACTATTTTCAACATTTCATGCTCTATTATGACATGATATGTTAACTAATCATAGGAATTTACCATCCTCAATACAAAAACGTGTTATATCATTATAGTTATGGACATGTAAATTTAAAATGATTCTCACATCAACTTTTATTTATTGGATGGTGATGTTATTCAATCGAGACAGTGAGATGCACAGTTTGAAGGTTTTGTGGGATGTGAATGTTGGTAGATCTATACCAGTAATGATGGGTGTAGAGTGTATATCATATTTGATAATGGAGATACTATTGAGGAATGTAAAATTGTTTGGGTAGGTAATGTTTAAAGTGAAATCCATCCTTTACCTAGATGATTTTTGGATGATTTATCTAGACAACCACTAGTGTGTGTCATGGAAATATAGATTGATTTTATTCTGGGGACAATACCAAAATCTACAGTTTCATATTTTTTGTATCTAACTAAACAAATATAGTTGAAATTTTTGTGATTTGATTTAGAGAAAAAAAATTCATCAGTAAATTAATGCGAACCAATTTGTTTTCAAATATTGAATTTTTATCGACATACCATCAAATCATGGTGAAGAAATAGGATGCCCCAATTTTTTGGAGAAGGTATAAACCTGATGGGTGTTTATTTATTCTAGTTAGTTTTACTATTTATTTTAATATTTTATTAGTATTGATTAATCATATATTTCATAGATATCTCAATTCATTTTCCATTGTACTTATCGATGTTATATTGGGGTATTCATAAATGAACGGAGACGTTGAACGATATTTGGATATTGTGAAAAGAACAATGAGGTATCATCACCCGTATAAAAATTATATTAATGTATTTATTGGATTCAAAGATTTAAATTAATTGAGAATGTTATTTAAAAAAGTTAATATCAATGCATATAAAATTATTGATATAATATTTTCATAAAAAGAAAAAAAAATGTGTTTTCGATAAGATGTTTTCATGTGGTTTTTAATTACTACAGATTCATTGTCAAATATTTAAAATGGGTATCTTGCATTGTGGTGAATCTAATTGTAAATAATTTTTCATTATCAATGATTAAAATTGTAATAAATATTTCATGGTGATGAAAAGTAGGTTGATATTAATTCATTTTATCAAGAAGATCGATTTGGATGATGGTTATCTAGTGTTTGGTTATAAGATCAATGTTTTTATGTTTATTTAATGATGTTAATTTTAACATAAATTTGCTAATAGATGTTATGTTTACTAGGTAATTTGATTCAAAATTTATAATTTTAATTTATTCAAGTTATAGATACAATTTGATCATGGGGGTTAGTCAATTTAATATATTATAGAATTTATTATTGTAGATTAATTTGTTGATTTATATCACGAATCAGTTCTTAGTTTCATTATGATACTTAATGATTCATTATTGAGTAATTTATTTGGGGAGAACTATCTTTTTCATTTCATATGTATTTTATAATAAATTAATTATTTAAAATGAATTGGTAAAATATATGGCAGCAAATTTAATAGAATTTGATGAATTGATTGAGTTTTTAAAACTGCGCTCCATTCAATAAATTCCAATCATATATTTTATTATGGGGTCTTACCAATTGCACTAAAAAATTATCATGTTTCAAAATGACCTTCTGGAACCTCACATAGGGAACAAGGTAAAATATTTTAAAATTGGTCAACACATGAAGAAAACATTTAGATGAAGAAACTATGCTCCCACATCTCTTGTTGATTCATAATGATCTTAGAAAATATTCTAAGACAAAACATAAAAATAAAACATATAAAATATCACCACTTAGAACAAAAAGGATTCAAGTGTTATAAACATAGTCCAAATCAATGAGATAAAAACTATTTCTCTTTATTAAAAAAATTGGAAAATAACTTTTACAAAATACTAAAAAAGAAACATTACATTATATATATCAAAAAGTCTATCTAGTTTATCTAGATCCATATGCTTCTGCATTTCAATATATAACCCTTTATTGTTTAAGGTCACCTCTAAATACTTAGAAAAAATATCACATCAATTAACAACTTCTAGTGAATAATAGAATCAAACTATTTAATCATACATATCCCTCTAATAAATCTTACATCACTATTGAAAACACAGGGTTACTCAAATACATCAATTGAGTTAATCTTATTAAATTAAAAGTTCTTCTTACAAACCCTTCTAAAAATTTCCATTTTAATGCTTGTGTCTTGTTAATTTTTCCCCCAATCTACTGAAATACAAAAATTTCATTATGTAAAAAGTCTTGTGGAATCAATCCTTCCATTAGTTCAGACTTTTTAACTATAATATTTTTTTCATAGCCAAGAATAATAATATCCAACATTATGACCTAATTCACATATTTACCAAGTCCATTAAATCACATAAGAAATTTCATCCTTCCTTCCAGAAGAACAAAATACAAATATCCCTTCTTTTCTCCCAATAATCCACATCACATTGAGTCATAATAGTTCCCCAGACAATCCATCACTATATAATTTTTTACTACATCTTTTGGATTATGACATATATAGATTTTAATGATCTCTAATAATCTATATTCTATATTCTTCATGATAAATTGACACTTTAAATAATTTTTTTCAAGAGTAAAACACTGAATTATTTATAGGGTGCATGGTTCTTTAACAATCATAGAACATCATTGTATTCCCATATAATATTATAAGTACCTCTAATAATATATTAATTCATATTATCTTATTCCACTATCGTAATGTTTCCCATATAATATTATAAGTACATCTAATAATATATTAATTCATATTATCTTATTCTACTATCGTAATGTAATCAGATTCCATGGTAGAAATGAAAATTTTTAATTGCGGTAGAGAAATTAATCTTATAGATGTCCATTCATCAGTAAACACAAATCTAGGGAATTGATCTATTTTCCACATCACCTCTAAAGTCTGCATTAACTTACCCCTATGATATATCAACTATTCTAAAACATAATGATATTTATTATGAATATATTATATACCATAGTATAATAATTACCCCTACCTATTGATCCTTTCATGGATTTTTTATAAAACCCCAAACCACTCCTAGTACAGGAGAAATTCATAGAATTTCACATGTAACGTCTGAGGATATTTGTTTCTGGTATGTAAAACATTAATTCTTTTATTCACCATTTGTTTTTTAGTTTACTCTATCTTGAAAGAAGATTACTAGGATTATAGTTGATTTAAATGTATTATAAGTGGGTTTCAAATATTTATTTTGTCCAAAATGGGAAACAACAAATTTTTTGTGCTTTTCAAGGTGTCTTGTATATGTTGATGTGTAAAATAATAAAAGAGTAAATTGTGTAAGAATATTTTTGATAGTGAATAGTTCTATATATTTTCTTTAGTGGACCACAACTTCAATGACTTCACAACGACCTTAGTGAAGGACATGTTAATGAAAAAAGGATTAACATTTTGTTAAACAACATAAATGAAAAATAGGTTTAATGAATCTTCAAGTGAACCATGACCATGGTCAATCCATGATGGAGTGAATTTTAATGGACTAGATAGATTTGAAATACTATAAATTTTTATCATACTTATCAAATATTATCTGTTTCAAAGGGGTAAATGTGTGACTTTAATTGGTGGTATGTAATGAATTTGTAAGTTGATTTATTACAACTATATGTAAATCTATTCTTCTCTCCACGGTGATTATTAGATATGTGGGTTTTCCATAAAACATTTATACATTCTGTAAATGATAGTAGGTCTTTCCTTTCATGACCATTCTGTGAACTAGATATTAGAAGATTCAACCTTATAAGAGAATGATTTTTCATATGGAATAAAAACTGTGGGATTATCACCACTTTTCCTTTTGATTCTCCATTCATTAAGTAATGAATTTTTCCTTCCTTTAACATAAATTAGAGTCTAACATTAGTAGTAATTGTCAATTGGTACATTGAAAGGATAAATAAGGATTTATGTGATAAATGAGAAGAAGAGGGGTTGATTCAGTGATCTTTTCTTATTATTTTTTTACATATAAAACAACATCCACCTCCTATTAAAGAGTCATGACATTGTTGAAAATAATGAAGAAAATTACATTCTGTAGAGACACAAAAATTTATATGTCTTGCTATTTATTAATAGTATATAATCTGTGGAATGGTTTGTAAATTATATAATACCATGAATTCCAATAGAAAATAATCCTTCTATCTTCTTACATCAATTAGGTAATGTCCTTACACTTTTTTTCACTATAATAAAACAAATTTACTTATTATCTCCATACATATAAAGATGAAAAATAAATTTATAACAAATTTATAAAACATTTCCAATAGGTTTAGTTTATTTTTATTATTCTATTTTTACTTCATCACACATTCACATCTTGAAAATAATTACTCACCTTATTTTCTAGTAGCTAGAAATAAATTTCTTATAAGTATTATACATAAAATGTATTCACATTCATAATTATGTCCACTTTATCAAGATGGTTGTCAATATGGAAATATGCATCTGTTTTTTTTTTGACATATGATACAGCACTCTTACACATTTTTTGTCTATTCGCATATACAAAAGTCTGTAAGTTCAAATAGTTATTAATCATTGTTTAGTGTCTTTTAATCAATTCTTCTTATTATAAATCCTCAATATGTTTCCAATTCTTCTTCAAAAAATATATTCCTTGGTTGGAAAATTCTAAAATCAAAATATATATGGTAGATTTCACCCATTATCTTTTTTAGTGCTATTTATTAAGAGAATTATCATTAATTCATGTGAGAATTATAGAATACCTCTGTATTATACATTTAGCCTTTATATAGATGGGATTGAATGTTTATCTGTGGGAATTCAAAATTAATTTCCCACTAAAGGAAAACCTAAAATTAAAAACTCCCAACCAAATAAATATATTGGATTCTTCATAAGTATTCAAGATTATTATCGAATATTATTAAGAAATCAAACAACCTCTAACAATAAAAATCATTTTTTTATAATCAGAAATAAACATGAATATACATCTAGTGATTTTAGAGCATTAAATGTTTAATACATAATCATAACATTTAATATATTTATAAAAAAGAAAACTTAGATAACAAATTATGTGGTAAAACATTATAATATTATATTGTGTTGTAAAAATATTGTATCAATTATTCCTTCAATTTAAAATCCATCCAATTCTTCTTGCACAAAATTTTTAGGATCTTCTCAGAAGTATTTCCCAGACACTTCCTTTATCTAATAAATATTAGGACAACTCTCTATCTATTTCTTAGACTTTTTCTGTTCAATATTATATAAAACATCAATATAATGATTTCAACTAACATATTATATCTAAAAAATAAAATACTTCTTTTTGATATTTGGTGCATCTGATAGGATTTGTCCATTTGGAATTTTCCAAATGGAATTGAATGAGTCTGTCTAAAATTATCTATATGATTGGATTTAATATAGAAGGGTGTCATCTAAAAGGACTTTATTCAATTATATTCATCTATAGCTTCCCTTCAAACATCAGCAACATTTATTTAATTATAAAACATAATAAAAACTAACTTATTCACACCCAAACCTCTTCTTTATATTAACTATCCATTGAATATCCTTAGAAACTTTTAGTACAAACTCTATATATACAAAATATTTTATCACAACTTTAAAAAATAATTGGATAATGATTTAATTCATAACCAATGATAATTGAAACATTCATAAAAACAAATAATCACCAGATTTTTTTACATCACATAAGTCATTTTTAGATAATCCATATCAAAAAATGTAGTATAAACTTTCAACAAAAAACTCTCTCTGAACTTCTCATCTTATATTGTTGATCTTCTAGTCTTTTTTGGAAAAATATATCCAATTTTCTCCACCCTTTCAACAATTTTTGAAATATAAATAATCTAATATGATTTATGTTAATAAAAAATTGAAAACACTCAAAAAATCCTCCATAACAACTTTCAGAATCTTCAAGACACCTTTAATCATCTTTGTCCCAACCAACTCCCCCTTTGGATTTTGTTTTCAAATAGAGATCATAAATCCTACAACTTTTTTAACTCATTAACTGTATTTTTTATCCAAAAATTATAATCCTATATAAATTAACTATGTATACAAAATAAGAATCATTGAATAATAAAATCTTGTTTCCCCTAATAAGTGAATTAAGAACCCATCTTAAGAAATATTTTCCTTATGATTTTAAGATTCAAAGAATTTTACTCTAAGAGAATACTTTCTTATATCCACTATAATAAATTTTTAAAATAGTTTAAATATTATAAAATCACATTTTACCCCTTTTAAGAACTCTTTCTAAATAAATTCTTTTTATTAAAAGGTAAAACACGTAAAATGGATAGATTTATGTTAAATAAATTTCTACCACTTGAAAATATTATCCAAATAAAATATAGGTAGAGGATGTATGTTCATAAGTTATCCATTAATAAGGTGAGTTTGAACATCCATGAACAACATCCAGATATGAAATTTTTTCTTCTGAAATTGTTTTATAAAAAATCACCAACATTCTTTATTATAAGAAGAAACACCATATTTAGTTCATTCTTCTCTACATGATCTTTGATGAAGAGATATTATATATCAATGTTATTGTAATAAGAAATTTTCATTGGATTTTTAGTGAGATTTATAACACATAGATTACCAACAACTAGGAGAAGGAAAAAATCCATATCATCTAGTATGTTTACAAAATTCTCTTTTTAAACATAAGTTAAGTTGAGTCCTGAGTGGAAGAAACATACATGTCTCATATTATACGAAGATTCCCTGGATTGTATTCATTATATTCCCACTAACACATCATTCTCCCAAGAAAAAAACTCTACCAGATGTCTATTTTCATTTACCAACACTTCCATCCCAATCTGAAACTTTATATAAGAATAAATCAATCATTCCCATGTTATCATATTTCAGCCTAAAATCAATTCATCATTTGATAAATTTAATATTTATATTTCCATCCATGAGTTGATATTATTTTGGTACACTTTATTACCTAGAAAAAAAAGTATAATAGAATATTCTATATCTATCCTTTAATTTTTAAGTTATAGTAAACATCCTACCAAAATTCTAAATTCAATATTATTTACCTCATTTTCATCAACATATTTTGAAAATTTGGTTTCCACCAAATTATGGTGGAAAATATATTTGACTCTTCCTTGTCAAACTAACATCAAATTTCCTTTGAATAATTATACGGGGATATGAAAACATATTTCTTTTTTATATGACTTGTAAGAAATTAATTTATTTCAATTATCATAAAATAGAAAACTAAAATAAAAAACTCATTTGCACTGTAACATTTTCCCATGTTACTTTATCAATCCCCATTAATATGATTTCATCAGCATACACAGTCAGAATGTGGGAAACCTCTTGATATTTTGATATAGAATGTATTATCATCTCATCCTTACTTGAAACTAATGTTATTTATGTAAGTATCTAGTTTGTAATATGTAGCTCTCATAGATTGTTTAAAAACATAAAAAATTTCTCTAAGTTATACACTAAAATTTAAGTATTCCAAAGATTGAATCCACTTGTTTGTTTTGTAAAAAATTATTTTTTTATCTCTCTCGTAATTAAAGATAACAAGACAACCATTTGAAAAAATTTATATCCTCATTGTGAAATTATATAAATAATGATTTTTGTAGATTCTAATCATTAATCTAGAGAAAATGTTTCATCAAAATCAATGCCTTCAATTTGATATTGTCATTTACAAACCAATAATTCCATGTTTTTTTATAAATTTAGCTTTCTCATTCAGATTATTTTGGAACCCCTAAATTATAAAAAAGACATTATTATTACTTAGGTAGGGTAAAATTTCCCATGTATCATTATTCTCTTTCTGCTCTATGTTTACATTAATGTCATAAATACGTGATGTCCTATAATTTGATCCATATTTTTTTGAACTTATCAATATATGGAAGTATGTGAAACTGACATTGATGTTTTTTTGGTTTGAACATTTTTTCATTAAACTCAAATGATATTATGAACTTCCTCCAATATCCTTTGTGTAGGATTAGGTGTATGTAATTTATCATTATCACTTCAGCTAACTGAATCTGTATAATTTTATATAGCAGAATCAATATTGTTAATAGATTTCATAATTTTTTCATGTTTCTTAATTATAACCACCTCATCGTCCCTTTATTCCAAATTTTCAACTGTATATGAATATTTCTTATAAATTTGTTCAAGAACATTCACATGTTTATAGTATAACATATTTCTTATTTAATTATTATAGCACATGTGTCCTCTATAATTTGTATTCTATCCAATAAATATTTCATCAAAACCTCTCTAAAAAAAGATCCCAAGATTCTCACACTTAACTTTTATAATAAAAGTACTAGTGAAACCCTTATGAGCTTCAAACATCGGCTTCGTTGTAATTTATCTTTTAATGAGTTGTATCAAAGATCATCCAATATAAATATGGATTATAAGCATAATATATTTCACATATATTTATCCTTAAAAAATAATGAATCATGTCATGTTTAGTCAACATTGTTCATTCCATCTCTACAAAACATGTATTTTTCCTTTTAATAAGACCATTTATTTGTGATGTATATGGTTCACTAAAATCATGAATAATTCCATATAATTCAAGATAATCTCTGAACTTCCCAATTTTATATTTACAACAATTATTAGTAAAAATATTCTTCACATCATATTCTCACTATTTTTTCCACACTTCTCCAAATTCAATTAAATATATTTAGAGCTTTTGATTTATGTTTCAAAAGAATAATACATATAATAAATTTAAATTCATAAATAAAATAAATAATTTACTTTTCTCCATGTGTTTATGGTTTACACATGGTCCCACATATATTGAAATGTATCAACACCAAGGGATGTGTTGATTGTTTCTCAAATTTTTTTTGAACCATGTTTTTAAGCTTCCCTCTCTCGAAAATTGATCAGCAACAATAAATTATTCATTTAATATCTGGAATGTCACAAATACATAAATTATTTATTATCCTTCCCATATTCATCTCGTAAAATATCCCACAACTTTTATACTATAAGATAATTTTTTCAGATAACATGATATATTTGAATCACTAACTTGAAAAAAGTTTCACTTTTGTTTTTTGTAATCTCATAATAAATTTCCCATATTCTATACCATTCAAAATGAGACTATATTATATAAAAATTAATTTATTAACTCTATCACAATGTTTTGAAAAACATAAAAAATGTGTTTTATCCCTTCAACAAAAAGGCTCATTTCTATTTTAACTATTAGTTCTCAATGATATCATATCCAATACCATTGATTATATGTGACTCATCATGTCCAAGAGTTTTTGTACCTTATTTTAAGTATTTATAATTTTTCATTAGCAATAAATTTCCAATAATATTTGAAAAACACCAACTATCCATGATCAATGTTCATTCTCCTTTTGTATATTTGATATAATTTTAAATAACTAAATATTTTTTCCATATTTTTTTCATTCATCTCTCATGAATTTTTGGATTATTTATAAATAAAATTGGTGTTCTAGTATCATTCAAAGACTTCTTTTTTCAAGATATCTAGTTTGATTAGATATTTCAAAAATAGTTTCTAAATGTTGTGATCTATTTTCATCCTTCAAAATAACTTTCCAAAGTTTGATTCTTTGAGTGGGATGACACCACATAAAACATCCCCTCATAATTCTCATAGATTCTCTGAAATGTTTACCACTCAACCAACAGATATATGTTCTACACCCAAATCCTTCATAATTATAACAGTATTCATATAAAGAAAATCACACTCTATAACATGAATAATATTTAGATTTTTGTTTCTAATTTTCATCAATATTATTTCCTTCCACATTGGTATTTTTTCACAAAAAAGTCATGGTAGTCTCTGGATATTTTCTTATTCCACTTATATTTATTATTAGCTTCAGAAAAGTATCCTATAGTTGTAATTTTTTGTCTTTAAATTGTAACCAAATAAACTTATAGTTTTTAAAACTACGGTTTTTTTAGATATATAAAACGTTTCATAAGATACATTTTCCTTATAATAAATTATTTCTTCTTATCAACCATTGAGGATAATATTTTAACCTTCTTAGGTTCAAACATCTCTAAACATACACCAACAACTGTAACTGAGTTATATAATATTTTAACTCCTCAAAAATAATTTTATTTTTTTGTTGAATAAGTTCTAACTATTCATACTCCACATTAAACTTTTCTTTAATAATATTTGAAAGACAATTATTTTCATCAAGAAACTTATTCAGATAATAATATTTTTTTACAACATGGAATTTCTCCTAGAAAATATTTTGGACATTTTTCTAAAATATTTACATTATTTAATTTCTTATCCCCCCTATAAAGTCTTATAATATTTTCAAGACATTAGTTAACCTCTATATTCAGCATAAACTCTAGAATAGTTTCTTATTATTCAAAAATACTTCTTCCATCAATGATGAACTTCACTTCATTCACATTTGGAATATTATTTTAAAAAACATCATCACAAAAGTTGTAATCCTCTTATTAAATATCAAAATCTAAATCAAGATAAAACTAATAGTATATCCTTTTGTATATATAATTCTTAATATCATTTCCCCTTGGATAAGATATATATTATTTCACTATATTATTGTTGGAACTTTATGATTTTTTTCATATTTTTCACTTTCTTTATCTTTCTTATATCTATTATATGTTGTAGGAAGTTTTCCAATAGCTCCCAAGGAAAATAATTTTATGTACGTTATATTTTTTAATTTCATGTTCCTTTTTTTATATTTTTAGAAAATCAAGGCTTGAATTTAAAAAAAATTCAAATTTCATCATTTATTAATAAATAAGAAAAATTATTTTCCTCTGTTAAATTTCTTATATTTTTCTTTCTCAACAATTTTGAATAAAATTTCGAAACACTCATTTAATTTTTATTTATATATTTTTCCCTTCTCATTTCTTAACTGATGATATTAATATGTAAAAAATCCATAGATAGTGTTTCAAGATCTCTATCTTCGAACAATTAAAATTTTCAATTAAATTTATTCAGAGGAATTTGAAATATCTTTTCCGCAATGGTTGGATCATACACCTTCTACCCAAACATATTTGGTTCTTATAATGTTATTAATACTTATAAATAAATCACTGAATGATTCATGGTCACCCATATTAATATCTTCATACTTCATGCTTTATATTTTCAACTTCTATTTATTTAAATTTTTTATTTCCATTATAGATTTCTTTCAACATTTCTTTGATACCTTCTTGAATTCCGACTACATTAACTCAAAGAAAATTACCTTTAGAGAGTGTGGAAAAAATTAAATTTCTACCTCTCCAATAATTCTTCGAATTCTTATTATTGGTTTATTTTAGGATAACTCCCTTTACACTTGGTTGAAAAGAACTTATAATTTCTTTGAGAACATCATAACCAATGGAGATAAGATAAAGAACCAGTCTATCATTCTAATTGTGAAATATATTTAGATTGAAAACATGATACCCTTAATATTAACAAAATTATGAATATCCACATAAAAATCACTTTTCATAAAACATCACTAATGATTCAACAAAGTAAACCTTCCCTATTATACAACAGTAAAAGTCTAATCATGATTTAAATAACCATGGGGAGGGGAAGAGGTGAATAAGTGATTTTAAATTTTTATATTTTTTACTTATGAAACAAACTTATATACTAATTATAGAGTTGTGAATTTACTAAAAGAAATCACACAATAAAATTCCATAGGGACACAAGAATTTACAAGGTTCACTACTCAGTAAGAGTAGATAACCGTTATCTTGGTTTTGAAATAATATAATACCACACAAATGACAAGAAGAAAAATACTTTTTTGTGATTATAATAAGAATAGAGTATCCTTATACATTTATTACACTATAATAAAACTAAATTTAATTTTCTATTCACATTTAAAAATGTAATGATGTTTTGGGTAGAAATTCAGGAATCCATCACGAACATGATCAGTTGTTGTCACTATACTCTATAATTATTCACACTTTCTCATCTGGAAAATATTTATTATCAATGTTATTTCAAAGAAACATGTAATACATTTCTTCATGTACTTATATATAAAAAATCTATCCATTATACTATTTAAATGTTTCCACTCTCTAGAGGTGAATCCAAAAAACATCATTGTTTCCTTCTAAAAACTAATACCACATTCATACAATATTTTTTTTCGTCTACCTCTTCACAGAGTCTATTTATGTAATGACCCAATGTTTTATTAATGGAAAGCCCTATTGATCAAATTAAATGTCTCTGTATGTTTATATAAAATTTCAACTTCTTTGGTTTTATGTTAAGAATTTTGAACGTTGCTAATATAGTCGTTGAATAGTGATCACATGATTAGTATAAATATAGGGATTTAACAAATCCAATTTACTCAGACAAAAGAACTGATGGCCTTATCCAGTAGAATAGATCCATAAGAAACCCATTTTTCGGAACTCAGAAAATATGTGACGTCCTTGGGCTTCGCTCTTGACCAAGCCCAAGCTGCTCTTCATCATTTCAAGCTCGAACGAGACTGTCTACAGAAAAAGCGTATGTTGATAGAGATTACCACTCGATCAATGTTATCAGAACCACCTCAATAGTCCATCATCATCGCACACCATACCCATAGGTCTTATGCCGCTGTTTTAAGGGGTTATGTAACAAATCTCTAGTACTATGTTCATGTACATAATTTTTTTTGTATATAATAATGTATATACTTTCTTATCATTATTGATACAATGTAAATAGTATTTAAAGTAGAAATAGTTTTTTTAGTTATTATTTAATTGATAATTCTATTTGATTAAATTAAGGTATTTTTGAATTAAATAATATTTTAATAAAATATTATTATTATTATTAAATTTATTTTTATTATATATAAATTATCATATAATTCTATGAATGCAATTGTAATTTTTATTAAGGTTTGAAATCCATTTTTGTCAAAACCCGTGAATTTTCGATAAATGTCAGTTTTTAATTTAAAAATGAAAATTACCATATTTAAAAAATTATTTAGATAAAATAAATGTTTTTTTCTGGAATCAGGATGTCGAAATTATCCAATGGTGAATTTTTCGTAATTTTCTGAGACAGTCAAATATTTTGGTAAAAAATAAATATCGTTTAAATATATAATGTGTTTTATGACATCATAATGACCTAATAGTCATGTAATAAAATACTATAAGCTTTATGTTTGGCCAATTTATGTTTTACCATTAAAATAATGTGATTTTGGGTTTCTTTGACTTACTTTACAAAGCAATAATGGACCCCTCAAGACTTACTAAACATCTTGTCTTTTTAAATTATTTTCCATGGGAGTGTGACTCACCTCCACATAAGAAACCCCATTATATTAAGAAGTTCGTACTTTGGCCTTATAAAATATTTTTTCCCTCTTCCCTTCTCCAAAAAAAATAGGCAAAAACTACGGTATGGTTTGTGGTTTGGATTAATTTAATATAAGGGGTCCCAAACCTAAATATTAAAGAATTCCCTCACCTTTCCTATATAAAACCACCCAAGATCCCACTTATTCCTCACTCAAAGAATTTTGAGATCATCCAAAATCCAACCTAGTCTCTCTAAAATCCTCCCAAGGTGCCCCAAGCTTCCAAGAAGCCCCTCAAAAGCCTCTCTCTAGCCTTTGGAAGCACACTTCCAAGTAAGGGTTTTTCTTCCTTTCTCATTTTGTCCAATTTTCTTAATGTTGTTTTTCCCTTTTTATTTCAATTATAAATGCTGGGGTATGGTTTTTAACCTCCCCCATACTTCCCTATTTATGTTGGAATTCTGCAAGACCCCTTTCCCTCTCATTAAAAGCCTCTCATATACACCCGTTAATATGCCGAAATTTTGAAAGGAATTTCTCTCTCCTCAATTACATTCAAGCAATTCTTTTGTATCATGAATCAAATTTCTATTAAATTTGTTGGGAAATATATCCATATGACCCCCTTAATGTAAATTTCATGTAAATATGATGATACACCCCTTTATCTATCATCAACCATTTTTATAAATTCTTATATCATGCTGTTATGCTGCCGAAATTGCACCGATTTTGTAAGCCATTGCCATTGTGTAGTGAATACCATGCCCGTTTCTCCATCAAGGGTATTCACCATTATGCACATTTACATATTGTTTAAATAGTTTCATATATGAATTCCACATTCCTTTATCGTGGAATAAATGATTATGTTTATTGAATCCATGTTTTATGATCCATGTGGCACACTGATGCATGAAATGAAATGTTTAAGAAGGGTGCGCCCTTATAGCGCTCCAATTCATTGGGTAAAGTATAGTATCATGATACATCATGTGCAATGATTTTTTACTCATGCTAATTCAAGTGCAATGTGGTTTTACTCATGCTTCATGTGCAATGAGGATTTACTAAAGCTCTATGTGCAATGAGCCATGGATCATGCTAATTCCATGTTAAGTGTTGTTGCCACATTTCCATTTTGTTATTATCATGCATTATCATGCCTTTATGTTCATGTTTCTCTTATGATTTATTGATATTCCTAATGTATAACATGTATTGTGCCCCTCATGTTATTCCTTGTGAATTCCCTTACTGGGATTTATAGCTCACCCTTTTCTTATGCATGTTCTCAGAATATCCAATGCAATGTTAAGTACGAGGGAATGTAGTGGTCATGTAATGGAAGTTTTCAATAAACATGTGTTATTTCATGTTTTATGTTTTTATGTAATGATCCTAAGCCCCAAAGACACTAAAACTCTTTATATTCTTATTGTATCATGTGACATTTTATGTAATAAATCATGTTTAATTTTGTAATAAAATCAGGGTTTTCATGGTTGGTATCAAAGGATAGGTTTAGTTATTTTTGGGATTATGATTAGAAAACCCTAGTAAAGACTTAAGGACAAGACTAAGTATAATAAAACCATCCCTATGTTTTTGTAAGTACTGATTAAGTGTTTTATCATGCAAATACATCACTGTCTGGATACGAGCAGGTAGAGGCGGCTCTAGGACAGATGTATCCTAGGGGTAACACCCGAAAACACCACTTTGAGGTAGACTCGAACGGGAACTAGTGCACGACAACAGGCCTTGCTGCCCTCTTGGTTATGACACTCCAGGGGGATATGTTTTTATAAATTCACAATCTCAGTATGAACCCTTATTATGGGAATTAAAAAAAATCCCCTAAGAATTTATGTTTGAAAGTAGATCATGAAAAGCCTAGATTTAAGCCTATATACTCATGAGTTAAGGAAATAAAAGTTTATTTATATGTCATCAACTTTTGTCTTTGGATTACCCTTTATGTGTTACCCCTAACTTTCCTTTTATTCCATCCAATGGCCCGTAATAGGAGGACTCGGGCTAACAACCGATGTGAAGATCAGTGTGATGACTGTACTAATGAGATGCCCAATCCAATGGGAGCAGGAATCGTGAACTTGGTCATGCTTCTCTCTCAGCTAACTCAAGTTTTGAATAGAAACACAGGTCAAGAAGAACATTCAACCCCCCCCCCCCCCCCTAAGAAAGAACAAGTCAATATCGAGAGCTTCATGAGACAAAGGCTACTACTTTTAGTGGATCATCTGATTCCACAATCGTTGAAAAATGGATCAACTCCATTGAAAAAATATTCTCCATCCTTCAATATTCTGAACAAGAGAAGGTTATCCTGGCGGCTTATCGTATGGGGGGTGAATCTGATCAATGGTGGACGTTGATCAAAAATACGAATCCTGAGGTGGAGATCGAGGCGTTGGAATGGAAGGATTTCCGGAAGATGTTTTTCAATAAATATTTTCCACGCAACCTCCAACTTAATATGGAAAGAGACTTCCTTTGCCTCAAGAAAAAGGATGAAAAATCTATTGGAGCATACGATTCAAACTTCACAAGGCCTGCACGATACATTTATGGGTTTGTCATTACCCCCGAATGCAAAGTTGACCGCTTCTTTGGTGGACTGAAGCCTAGCCTACAGAAAGCATTGGTGATCCGTGACTGCGACAGCTATGAGGAAATTGTGTGATGTTCTCTTAAGGTCGAAATGGAGATCGGAGAATCATAGGGGTATCATGGGGATAAGAAGCGTAAGGTAGAATTTAATTCTGGTGGTCCGATGGATAAATCCAACAGTATTAAGAAGATCCAGCACCCCACTTGTCAAAATTACGGAAAGAAGCACCCTAGAAATTGCCTTAAGGGGATGAGGAAATGCTTCAGGTGTGGAAGAGAAGGGAACCTAGATGTTAACTGTCGGCAAGAAAGACCCGCAGCTACGACAGAGGAGTGGAACTCTCCCTTCGAACCTCAACTCATTGTTCAATGATACAAATGCAAAGAAATGAGGAATTTTTCAAATCAGTTCCCTAATCCAAGGGTTTTCGGAGGCAACCAACAACCATCAAGGCAACAAGGAAGAGATTTTTCCACCACTTCAGCCGAAGTGAACCCCGACAACGATGTTGTGACAGGTACACTAGTTATTCATTAAATAATAGCGAACATAATTTTTGATTCGGGTTCTACGCATTCTTTTATATCTCAAAAGTTTAGTAGAAAAATCCCAGCACCACCACAAATCATGGATGTGATGATGTCGGTGAGTACGGAAAATGGGGCAATCATTGCATCCCATGAATATAAGTCCTCCCCTATTAAATATGTGGATTCAATTTCTCGGAGAAACTCATCATACTCACTATGGTTGAATTTGATGCAATTCTTGGCATGGATTGGCTTTCATTATATAGAACCAACATATATTGTTCAGAAAGGGAAATCACACTCCATATAGTGAATCGACCCCCGATTCTTTACAAGTGTAAGGAGGAAGATGAATCTCATTTAGCACCATTATCTCAAGCATGGAGATTACTGCCCTATGAGCACACGTATCTGGATCAGATGATTGAGTCTAAGGAAGAAACCATGCTTGATGAAATGCCTATTGTGAGGGAATTTGCAGAAGTGTTTCCCGAGGAACTGTCTGGTCTTCCTCTTAGAAGAGATGTTGAATTCTCAATTGAACTTATACTCGGGGAATTAACAATATCCAAGACTCCATATAGAATGGATGTTGTAGAGCCTGAAGAGATAAGGAAACAACTATAGGAGAATCTGGATAAAGGGTTTATATGCCCAAGTGCTTCACCATGGGGTGCACCAGTCCTCTTCGTCAAGAAGAAGGATGGGTCAATGTGTCTTTGCATCGATTATCGCGAGCTCAACAAAATCACAATAAAGAACAAGTATCCTCTCCAACGAATTGATGACTTTTTCGATCAGCTATGTGGAGCACAATACTTCTCCAAGGTGGACTTGCGGTCAGGATATTATCATGTAAGGGTGAATAAGGAATATATCACCAAGACTGCTTTTCACACAAGATACGGGAACTATGAATTCATAGTAATTCCTTTTGGACTCACTAATGCTCCAGAAATCTTCATGGACTTAATGAATAGAGTCTTTAGAGATAACCTCGTCAAATTTGTGGTAGTATTTATAGATGATATTCTAATATACTCCAAAACCAAGGAGGATCATGAGGAGCATTTAAGAACTGTACTGGAGACGTTGCGCAAGGAGATGCTCTATAAAAGAACAGAAAGTGTGAGTTCTGGTTGAAGGAAGTCTCATTATTGGGCCATATCATCACAAGAAATGGGATATCTATGGATCCCTCCAAAACATATGCAATTGAGGGATGGTCGAGGCCAAAATCGGTAACGAATATCCGTAGCTTCTTGGGGTTAGCTGGATATTATCGCGGATTTGTGAGGAATTTATCATGATTTTCCAACCCTCTTACCAAGCTAACTCGGAAGATTTTAAAGTTAGCTTGGAGTGATGAATGCGAAGAAAGCATCAAGGATTTGAAAAAGGAGGCTTATCACTGCCCTTTTGCTCACTTTATCCACAAGTGGGGGACTTTTTGTGGTATTAATTGATGCTTTAAAGAAGGGCTTTGGTTGTGTGCTGATGCATAATGATAGAGTGATATCCTATGCCTCAAAGCAGTTAAAAATCCATGGGCAAAACTATCCAATGCATGATCAGGAGTTAGCGGTGGTGATCTTTTCCTTGAAAATCTGGCGGCATTATCTCTATTGGGAGAAATGTGAGATATATACTGACCACAAGAGTCTTACACTAATAGAAATACAGGTATTTGAGACGGGTTCCAGTCGAAAATGGCCTTTTGTGACGGGATCCCGTCTCAAATGACACGTTGTCGAAAACGGCGTCACAACTAAATTTTTTTGCGATGGGCTCGTCGCAAAAAAATTTAGTTGCGACGGAAAATGGGCCCGTCGCAAATAGATTTTTGGTTTTTTTTAAAAAACTTTTGTGGCGGGTCTGTCGCAACAAAGTATTTTCGAGAGGCCCTTTTCCCGTCGCAAATAGTTTCTTCGAAGAGACTATTTACGACGGGCCCGTCGCAAATACTAATTTGCGACGGGAATATATCCCCATCGCAAATAATAATAAAAAAATTTAAAAAAAATTTAAAATTTTTTTATTAGTATTTAAATATATTAATCTATTTATATTGATATAAATATGATATTTATTTTATAAATATGTTTTTGAAAGGATATATGGAAATATAATATTAATTTATAATATATTTAATAAAAGAGGATTATAAAATAAATTAAAAAATATTTTTAATTAGTAATTATGTAATTTTTATCAATTAATAGTAATTTAATAACTCTTTGAATATAAAAAAAATAAAAAAATTAATGAAAGATCAAAAATAAGTTGAAAACTAAAACCAAACTTCAAACATCCATAACTTTTGATCCGGGACTCCTTTTGAGCTCTACAACATATCAAATCGAAGCCTGCGATGAGCTCTACATCTTTATTAATTTTTCAAACCCGTCCAAAGTTTTTCGAAGCCAAAAAAGGACCAGAAGGCCTCCAAAACTGAGTTTTTAGTCGGGGTACCCTGGTTTTTTACTATTCAAACAACTATAACTTCTGATACTGATGTCCGATAAACATGTACCATATATAATATCGAAGATCATTTCCTGTTCTTTGATTTGACTGATTGTAAATCTGAAACGGACTCTTGGATTAGAAGTTATGGTCTTTTTAACATTCAAATAGTTATAACTTCCGATCCGGATGTCTGTTTGGCCTGTACCGCAAATCATATTGAAGATCATTTCATGTTCTTTGATTTGACTTGTCGTGGAGTTGAAAGGGACTTACGGATTACAAGTTATAGCTATTTTAACATTCTTGATGGATTTTCACCCCCTCATATCTATGTATTCATTCATAACTATCATATATATATGTGTGTGTGTGTGTGTGTATTGTATATATTTATGTATGTATGTATTTAATTATTTATAAATAAACATAAAAAACATATTTTAGAAATATATTTAAAACTATGTTTATAAATATATATTAATATACAAATAAATATACGAATAAAATTTTATAACTATATATATATATATATATATTTAATATATGCATAAATATATACATTAATATATGAATATATATATATATATATTCATATAACCAAATATATTTATATTAATATAAATCTATATTAATATACGAATAAATATAACTATATACATATATAGATAGATCATTAAATGTATAAAAAATGAAATGGCTTAGTTGTAAAGGTTAATGTGCTCATGGGGGAGGTTTATTAATAATTATTAGTAATTATTAGTAATTATTAGTAATTACTTGTATTTTTTCTTATTTTTCGTAATTATTCCAAATTATTTCTAAATTATTCTTAATTATTCTAAATTATTACTAATTATTACTAATTATTCCTATTTATTCCTAATTATTAGTATTTATTACTACTTATTAGTATTTATCCTTAATTATGACTAATTATTAATAATTATTCCTAATTATGACTAATTATTATTAATTATTCATATTTATTATTAATTATTTATAATAATGATTAATTATTCCTAATTACCATTAACTATGAACAATGAATACTAATAATTTAAATTTATTAAATAACAAAACAATCTAAACATAATTAAATTACAAGTAATTAAGAATAATTAAAACTAATAAAAATTTTAAAATAAATATTAAATTTAAGTGAACAAAAATACCTTTAAAATTGATCTGAGGTTGATCTCTGATAGTTGTTGAAGACTTCAATATCAACTCCAGAAATAAAAATTATACTTAAGAATCTGTGAACTCTAAAAATTGAGTTTTGAGAGAAGTAGAAGATAGAGTTTGAGAATTAATGAAAAAAATGGATGGGGGTATTTATAGGTTATCTTTTTGTGACGGGACTATTTCCGACGGTATACCCGTCGCAAATAGAATTATTTATGATGGTACCTATCGCAAATACGTTAGCCCATATTTATCACGGTCAATGGTTAAATAGTTATTTGCAATGGGACCCGTCGTAAATAATAACCTGCCGACATACTATTTGCGACGAGGGTATATTTCTGTCGCAAATATTTTTTACCACCGCCAGTTATTTTCGACGGGTGGTAACCCCCCGTCGCAAATAACTTTCCAGCTGTTTGGCTTGCATTGCATGCCAAACCTTTTACGATGGGTGAGCTTTCCCCATCGCAAATAAGTAGTTATTTGCGACGGGAAAAATGCCCCCATCGCAAATAAGTTTCCACCGGGACTCTTTGCGATGGGATTTATCCCCGTCACAAATAACCCTTCGCAAAACCCCCTTTTTCCCATAGTGTTAAATATATATTCACCCAGAAAGATCTTAATATGCGCCAGAGAAGATGGATAGAGCTCATCATGGATTATGACTGTTCAATACATTACCACCCTAGGAAAGCGAACAAGGTGGAAGATGCCCTAAGTAGAAAGGACCCAGCGATTCTATCAATGATGAGAATTAAGAAGGATCCAATCTTTTTAGACTTGATAAAGATGGACTTGGGAATCATAAAGAAGAGAAAATCATCAATCCTTTAACAAATTATTGCTCAACCGTCTCTTTTGGAAAGTTTAAAGGATGCTCAAAAGGATGATGTGGGAATTCAGGAAAAGGTGGAAGCTATAAAAAAGGGAAATACTAAGAGTTTAATGTTATGGAAGAAGGAATTGTGTGGTTTGGGAAAAGACTATGTGTTCCATCAAGTCCAGAGCTAGAGAAGGAACTTTTGGATGATTCACATAGTTCAAATTTCTTTATTCACCCAGGGATCACAAAGATGTATCTGGATCTGCAAGAAAACTTTTGGTTGGAAAATATGAAGAAGGAGATCGCTGAATATACATCAAAGTGCCTGGTGTGTCAACAATTGATGGAAGAGAGGAAGAAGTCTAAGGGGATGATGCAACCACTAACCATACCAGAATGGAAATGGGAGAACATCACCATAGACTTTGTCACCGGACATCCAAAGACATTCAAAGGCAACAATGCAATCTGGGTTGTTGGGGACTTTCTTACAAAGACTTCACACTTCATTGATATTTGGGAGGATTTCTCATTGGATCAACCTGCATGGATATATATCAGGTAAGTGGTAAGGTTGCATAGAGTTCCACTATCGATTGTGTCTGACCAAGATCCGAGATTCACCTCTAAGTTTTGGAGGAGTCTTCAACATGCTCTGGATGATAAACCAAACATTAGTATGGCTTATCATCATCAAACTGATGGCCAATCCGAGAAGACTATCCAAACACTTGAGGACATGTTGAGATCATGCTCAATGGACTTTAAAGGAGGATGGGATCAACATCTTGCTCTGGTTGAATTCTCTTATAATAACAGTTTCCACAAGAGCATCCAAATGGAACCTTATGAATCCCTATATGGGAAAAGGTGCAGAACACCGGCGTGTTGGGATGTAGTTGGTGAACGTAAGCAGCTTGGACTAGAAATGGTCGAAGAAATGGTGGAGAAGGTGAAACCCATTCAGTAGCATATCAAGGCAGCCTAGAGTCGGCAGAAGAGTTATGAAGATAATCATCGACGAGACCTTGAGTTTAAAGTTGGAGACATGGTTTTTCTACGCATATCTCCATGAAAGAAGGTCATGAGGTTTGGAAAGAAAGGGAAGTTAAGTCCAAGGTACATCGGCCCTTCATGATTCTTGATCATGTCGGGGTTGGGGCCTATCTAGTAGCACTTCCACCTACCATGGCTAAAGTACATGATGTCTTTCATGTATCCCTCTTAAGGAAGTACATACTGGACCCTTCACATGTACTCTCTTCTGAGGTGGTACAATTAGAAGATGATCTTTCTTATGAGGAGAAACCAGTGAAGATCTTAGATCATAGAGAAAAAGTTCAACGAAATACGACAATTCCCCTCGTCAAGGTGTTGTAGAGAAACCACAAGTTTGTAGAAGCGACTTGGGAATTGGAGGAAATGATGAAGCTGAGTTACCCATATCTGTTTCAGTGTGGGAAAAGGAAAATTTCGAGGGTGAAATTTCTTAAGGGGGGAATATTGTAACAAACCAAAGTTTCATTAATGGAAATCCCCTGTGATCAAATGAAATGTCTCTGTATGTTTATATAAAATGTAAAATTATTTGGTTTTATGTTAAGAATTTTGACCATTGCTAATATAGTCGTTGAACAGTGATCAAATGATTAGTATATATATAGGGCTTTAACAAATCCAATTTACTCAGAGAAAAGAAGCGATGACCTCATCCATTAGAATTGCTCCATACAAAGACCATTTTTCATATCTCGGAAAAGAGGTGGAGTCCTTAGGCTTCGCTCTTGACCAAGACCAATCTGAGCTTTATCATGTCAAGATCGAACGAGACTGTCTACAGGAAAAGTGGAAGTTGATAGAGATTACCACTCGAGTAATGTTATCCGAACTACCTCACGAGTCTGTCACCATCGCACACCTTACCCTTAGGTTTTATGCAGCTATTTTAAGGGGTTATGTAACAAATCTCTAGTACTATGTTCACGTACATTATTTTTTTTGTATATAATAGTGTATATACTTCCTTGTCATTATTGATACATTGTAAATTGTTTTTATAGTACAAATAGTGTTTTTAGTTATTATTTAATTGAGAATTATATTTTATTAAATTAAGGGATTTTTTAATTAAATGATATTTTAATAAAATAATAATAATAATATTATTAAATTAATTTTTATTATATATAAATGATCATATAATTTTATGAATGCAATTGTAATTTTTATTAAGGATTGAAATCCATTTTTGTCAAAACCAGTGAATTTTTTATAAATGTCATTTTTTATTTTAAAAGTGAAAATTAATATATTTAGAAAATTATTTAGATAAAATAAATTTTATTTCTGGAATCAGGACGTTGAAATTATCCAACGATGAATTTTTCATAACTTTCTAAGACAATCGAATTTTTGGGTAAAAATTAAATACCATTTAAATATATAATGTGTTTTATGACATCATAATGACCCAATAGTGATGTAATAAAATAATATAAGCTTTATGTTCGTCCAATATATGTTTGAACATTAAAATAATGTGATTTTTGGTTTGTTTGACTTATTTTACAAAGAATTAATGGACCCCTCAAGACTTATTAAACATCTTGTCTTTTTAAATTATTTTCCATGGGAGTGTGACTCACTTCCACATAAAAAACCCCATTATTTTTAGAATTTAGGACTTTGGTATTATAAAATATATTTTTCCTATTACCTTTTCCAAAAACCATACGAAAAAACCATGGGATGGTTTGTGGTTTGGATTAATTTAATATAGGGGTCCTAAACCTAAATAATAATGAATTCCCTCACCTTTTCTAAAACCACCCAAGCTCCCACTTCCTCCTCAGTCAAAGCCTTTGGAGTTTATCCAAACACTTCCCTACCCTCTCTAGAATCCTCCCATGGTTCCCCAAGATCCCAAGAAGCCTCTCACAAGCCTCTCTCTAGCCTTTGGAAGTACACATCCAAGTAAGGGTTTTTCTTCCTTTTTCATTTTGTCCAATTTTCTTAATGTTGTTATGCCCTTTTTATTTCAATTATAAATGTTTGGGAATGGTTTCGCACCTCCACCATACTTCCCTCTTTATGTTTTAATTATGGGAGCCTCATTTATATCTCATTAAAAGCCTCTCATTTACACCCGTTATTATGCCAAAATTTCAAATGGAATTTCTCTCTCCTCATTTACATTCAAGCAATTCTTTTGTATCATGAATCTAATTTCTATTAAATTTTTTGGGAAATGTATTCATATGAACCCCTTACTGTACATTTCATGTGAATATGATGAGACACCTATTTCCCTCTCATCATCCATTTTTTATGAATTCTTATATCACGCTGTTACGCTGCCTAAATTGCACCAATTTTCTAAGCCAATGCCATTGTGTACAGAATACCATTCCTATTTCTCCATCAAAGGTATTTACCTTTATACACATTTAAATATTTTATAAATAGTTTCATGTATGAACTCAACATTCCATTATCGTGGAATAAATGATTATGTTTATTGAATCCATGTTTTATGATCCATGTGGCACACTTATGCATGAACTGAAATGTTTAAGAAGGGTACACCCTTATAGCACTCCAATGGATTGGAAAAAGTATAGTATCTTGATACGTCATGTGCAATGAGTGTTTGATCATGCTAATTCAAGTGAAACGAGAGTTTACTCATTCTTAATGTGCAATGAGGATTTACTCATGCTCTATGTGCAATGATCCTTGGCTCATGCTAATTCCATGTTAAGTGTTGTTGCCACATTTCGATGTTATGATTATCATGCTTTATCATGCCTTTATGTTCATGTTTCCCTTATTATTTATTGATATGACTATTGTATGACATGTATTGTACTCCTCATGTTATTCTATGTGTACTCCCTTATTGGGCTTTATATCTCACCCTTTTCTTATGCATGTCCTCAGGTTATCCCATGCAATGTTAAGTACGAGGGAATGTAGTGGTCATGTAAAGGAAGTTTTCTATAAAGATATTTTATTTTATGTTTTAGGTTTTTTATGTAATGATCCTAAGCCCCAATGACACTAAACCTCTCGATATTCTTGTTTTATCAAGTAAAGTTTTATGTAATAAATCATGTTTAAGTTTGTAATAAAAGAAGGGTTGTCATAATTTATACCACTAGTTATAAAACATTATCTAGTGTCATATTTCATGTTCCTCTAATCACAAATCCTCAATTTATTTCCACTACTTCCTCAATCATGAGATTTCATGGTTTGAAACTTACCTTATGTAACATTAGCTTTAAAATTTCATTCCGAATCTATTTCTAAAACTACTTTTAAGTTGTTATTCTATTTTCACATGTGAATAGTACATTACCATTGTATTATATTTTTGAACTATATATATGTGTATGTATGTGTGTGTTTGATTTATATATCACATAAGGGAATTCCAATTTGAAATCCTACTAAATGAAAATTCTATATTCGAAACACCAGCTCAAAAAAAACAGTGTCTTATCAAGACTTATAGAGTATTCTTCATGATTCTTACAAATTTAACCATCCAGCGCCAAAACAATCCTTCCATAAAACACAATGAGATCATTTATTGACCATCCATGATATTTGGAACATTAAAATATTAATATTTCATTTTAAAACATAATATTGTTATAAAAACATCATAATGAACTTAGGAATCAGTAAAACATTATACCATTGAATAGTCTGGTATAAAAAATATAGAAATTATTTAATCTATTTAGATACCACTTGATTATTCCTATACAAACATAATAGTAACTTATCCAAATTATTTCTCCAACACTTACTCTATCTAATGAATTTCATCAAAATCTATGTTTTATTCCCTCACACACCAACCTATTTCTATTAAACTTCATAAAAACATTCAATTGATTTTTAACCAAACCCTCCCATTTGAAAACTCATAGAATTCTATCTGATGTTCGGTTCATCTGATGGACACTTTTTACATGGGATTTATCTAATTACATTTAATTAGATTGTCTATAAGTCATTATCCTATTGGATTTTTCAAGAGTTACTTTTTTCTAGAAGGACATGATCTAATTATAATCCTTAGTATCTTACATTCAAACATCATCAACTATTCTTGAATCAAAAAAACATTGATTAGTAAATTCTATAAACACAAACCTCTCTATGACTTTTCTATCTATTAAAAATCCTATAAACTTCAAAGTATGAACTTTATTCAAAATATGAAGTTCCCTCACTTTCTAAAAATGTTGGGATCGTGAGTTTTTTTAAAAATAATGATGTTGGAAACATTTAGAAATGAAAATAATCACATTATTTATAACTTCACTAATTGTTATAGGATGATACTTATAAAAAAGTAAGGTAAATAATCAATACAAAAATCTATCCAAAAATCTTAGTATGAAGTAATCTGTCAATTGGAATTTGTTTAAAACCCCTATTTGGTTTTACTTTCTTATCCAATATTAGAAATCTTACTAGAGTAATATGATTTATTCCAAGACATTAAATATCTTTAAAAACCTCCAATCATCTTGGTCCCAACATAAGTGATTTTTCTACCTCATAGGTTTTTTTTCTTGATCTCACTCAAGAAAATTTTTCATGTTAAGATCAGTTTTTCGAATATCATGATAGGAAAAGTTTTTCTGGAAGACATGTTAATATGGTTTGGGTGAGGATAATCCAAATTAAACATGATATTGATGTCAACAAGAATGAGGTATTATATTCTTTACCATATAGATTCCATGCATATAATTGTTATAAAGATATGAAATTGTTTGTTTCTAATCTTAGACAATGATAGAGATATATCACATGTGTGTTCATGCATATCCCATGAGACCATTCCTGAGTTTGTTCTCATGTGTGTGTGTATCCCGTGGACTCATGATCATGTTTGATTTCATTTATGTGTGTGTAGCCTGAGAGACCCATACTATATATTGATCTTATGTGTGTGTGTTTTTATATTGATTCTACATCCTGATATGATTTGTTATACCAATATATTTTCATGATTGAGATGATTATAAAATTTCCATATGATATATTTCATGTATGTTCTATATGTTGTTCTATCTAGGGAATGAAATTAACAAGTGGAAAAACTATGGCTCAATAAAAATAGAGAGATAAAATGTTCAGATTTTTCATTTGACATAATGTGTAACAACTCAAGATTCCAAAAGAATAAAATTGTTTTCAATAGAATTTGAGACTCACAACAACACTCTCAATGGAACAGTGAAACATATTTCTTTAAGTTTAATTTATTTGATAGCTTTTGGTACTCACAACCTCAAATATAAATGAATCATAATATAGTATTCATTCATAATATAACCATTAAATTAAAGGGTTTGTATAAAACTACATAATTTATAATAATTATATGGTTTAAACTTGTAAAAAATAATTTCAATGATTTTATATTTATTAAAAAATAACAACATTTCAAAAGGGAATGAAATGTTTTTTGAAAAGCTATATTTTTGTAAAACGGGGTATAATAACTCTTTGTGAACATAATTTATTTATTTTAACAAATTTAAAAAATTTATTTTCAAAATTAAAATTTATTATTTCGAATCTACATGTAAAAATTAACATTCAAATTTTTTTTGATATTTTTTTTGAAAGGATTAATTTTTTTTGTTTAATAGTGAAATAGACTGTTTTTATTAAAAAATATTTTTTCATTTTAAATATTAACAAGTTTAAATTATATTTTAAATTAGTTTTAAAAAAATTGAAAAACTGTATTGAAATTAAACTAATTTAGATCATTTGGATCAAGTTTTTATTAACTTTCAATAAAAAAACATTCCATACTTATGATAATGTTTCTTTAGAAAAACTCTTTTTCATCACGTCTGTAGGTTTTATATTAAATTAAATTCTTCCAATTATGTGAATTTAATTTGGAAAAATTAATTTTATATTGGAAAAATTATTATTAATATTATATATTAAGTAAAAATAATATTTTTACCATAATAAAACGTGAAAATAGAAGAAAATAATTACCTTATTAAGGTAAAAAATGATTTAACAAGGTTAATACTAAGAATATATATGTTAAAATAACCATTAAAGTTGTAAAAACACAATTTTATGGCTATATTTAGAAAATATCGCCTATATGGTTATATAATGACCCATTTTTTGATGAATTTTGTATGATCACAACATGGAAATAATTGATTCCTTTAAAAATTTCCAAATCTATCCTTTCCCTCCCTTTTAAAAGGCCACCCACTCTCCTCTACTATTCACACTTTAAAAACCATTTTTATCAGCCAATAACTACCTATATATATTATAATATTAAATAGTAAAATCTTATGTATAATTTTTAGGTCATAAATATAATATATAAAGGCTTTAGGTTAAACCTAACATGGTTTCTGGAAGAAGAGTTAATGTTTTTAACTATGCATTTCGATTTAACTTATTACTCAAAATACATCTAACATTATTCATATATGATAATATAATAACTATAATATATAAAATATTAAAATATATAATTATTCCAAGGGAATATCCCTGATCCATATCTATTTCCATCGAATGGGAAACTGAACTATCGATCATGTGTATGAAGGACTAATGCATCATGAACTGATTCACTTCATTTTCCATCATCAAAATGCAAGAATATATAAATATATTGATTTAACATATATATATATATATTATATTTATAATTTTGATATAATTCTTGAACTGTGATATCACATCTTCAATTTTTCCTACCAACTCGTGGAAAAAATATATCGTCGCCTGTCACTACTAGAATTCAAGGTATTTGTGATGGGTTATTTATGACAGGAGCCTGTCGCAAATAAGCTTTAGCGACGGGGCCCCGACGCAAATATCCTATTATAGAAGACTCCATCGCAAATAAGTCTCTAATTATGTACTTTATATGTTTATATATAAGCTATTTTGCGACGGGCCCGTCGCAAATAATTTTTTGCGACGGGTCCGCAATCCCGTCGCAAATGCTTTTTGAAAAACTATTTGCGACAGGCCCATCACAAATACATATTTTAAGAAGAAATTATTTAGATTATTTATGATGGGATCCTATCGTAACAGATCCCATTGCAAATAATAAATTAATTTAAAATAAAATAAATTTAATAAAATTATGATTATTGAAATATTAATTTTAATATTATTAAAATAAATAAATAAATAAATATTATTAAAATTCTCAATATTCACAAAAAAAATTAAAAAAATCATAAAATATTATTATGATTATTGAAAAATTAATTTTAATATTATTAAAATAATAATGAAATAAAAAATATGAAAATTCTCAATATTCACAAAAAAATATAAAAAATCATAAACTATTATTATTATTATTATTATTAGTAAAATAAAAAAATATTAAAAAATATAATATGAAAAAATATATTTAATAAAACTATGATTAATGAAACAATAATATTAATATTATTAAATTAATAAAAAAATAAAAAATCTTAAAATTCTCAATATTCAAAAAAACAAATCATAAAATATGAAAAATTAAATTATGTAATAATCGCACCGATATAAAATACAAAAACTATAAATATTTTATATTACAATAAATTTAAATTCAAATGTTTTTGACATAAAAAAACATTGGGGTCATCTTCTGAAGGAGGTGGAAGAACTGAAGGAGCTGGGAGAGGAAACTTCATCCCTAAACTACGAGTCAAACGACACATATACTCCATCTACTCGTGATGTTGTTTCTACCATCGACACATCTCCTCCTCCTCCTCCTACTGTTGTTGCCATCGACGCAACTCCTCCTTCTGTTATTGCTGATGTTGCTGCTACTAACACATCTCTTCTTGCTACTTCTGCAAACTCTCTATAAGGTCATTTCAAGCTCGGAACTACTCCTGATACTAAGAGCCAGAAGATTATGCCTCTCCATGAGCTCCTCTTGATATGGAAGCTGCCATCACAGTAGTATTATAATAAGTACTAGGAGTCACATGAGATTCGATATCAACTACTCGACCCTTCTTAAAGCCATACTCAGTCACCTACATCCACGCTGCATCCTCAAAATGGTGGGCAGTGGTCTGATCAGTCTCCTCATCCTGACCCTCAACCTGTGTTTGAGAAGTTTCAGCCTCATATGACTCCTTCAATTCCAATTTGAAATTAAAATTGTGAAAATATTATATACAGTTAATTTTCAAACTGAAAAAAATAAGACTAACCACAATCTGACGCTGGCAATCACCTCTAATGTCTTCAGTGGCTAGATCATTGTACATCATCCGATAAACATCATACTCTATAATAGTGGGATGATCGACTGCCTATATGAATATAAAATAAACTATTTATATTTGAATTTATATAAAATATTTTAAAAAAATACTTACTAGATTCTCTCTATGCATACTGAATGTACAGCTACCAGCTCGATGTTTCACCTCCTATATCCCCTGGTTCTGCCAACCCAATGAAGACCTCCTCTGAAATCCACCACACAACCAGTGTGCACATAATCCATCCCAAACCTGAGATGAAATATACTCTGGTTGGTGGGATCTACAGGGCTTGTCAAATACTTTCACTCATGCATTCTTAATGGTTGTCTTTCTCAAATTGTGTAAAAACTGACACAAACGCTCACGCATAGCCACCTCTCATTCTGCATGGATATCGTCACGCAAGCTATCATCGATGGGATACCATAAACCCTAAAAATAATTTATATTATCAAGTTATTAATAAAATAAATTTTAAAATACATATTATTTATTAACGTACCAGCCAATGATTGTACATGTTGAGCTTCATATCAACAGGAATCTATTCCCATGTGGTGCATGGATGAGAAAAATAATTGCACAAGATAGCACTCCCATGTTCAATAGATACATGCGCAAAACTATGAAAAAAGAATAAATAATCAAATAATTGGTATATATATAAATAAATAAATTAAATATAACTAAAATATACAGGTTACCATACCTCAGTGTGTGTGTGTATTGAAGCCACGATGTGGATGTCGTTCAGGGATAAGGTCATGAATCATTTGTCGAGCAATACCGTACCCCCTTAGCATACCTCTTGAACCACCAATAGGCTAAGGGTCAGATGATACCATATCTCCCTCATCCAAACGTAGATCATCCTCCTCTAACTCAGGCAATAGATCAGAGTCCATCTGAAACACAAAATGATTTTTGTTAGAAGATGGTTGAAAATTACTATTATATATATATGTTATGATTATAACTAACATTTAACTATACCGATGTTCACCTTCATCATCATCTTTATATATAATGATGTCAATGTCTTTATATTCCTCCTTGGCATCATAAATATCCATATAAGTTTCACTTTCATCATCCCTTGTCATTTTAGTTTCATTTGTAACATCATTAACATCTTCGTCACCATGGACCCTTAATTGTGGGGTGTCCTCATCGATATTCACGTTTCTTTGTAAAAAATATGGATTTTGAGTAGTCTCTTGAAAAATTTCAATTTCATCCACTTCAGTGGAACCACATTCAGTTTGTGAAAATTTATTTTCCAAAGATTTTATTTTCATTTTTCTCTACCAATCACCCATGTCTCTTAATGTAGAATAGTACTTTGCATAATAAATTTGATGTGCTTGTTGAGCCAATAAAAATGGTTCATTTACTACAAGAAGAATTTTATATTTAATATCAAAGATTCTATGAGTCAGATGAACACGCAAGCCTCTCTCAGTATCTAGCCACTGACATTGAAACATAATTATGTAATTTGTTTCAAGATAACATAGCTCAATAATTTCATCTAGAATGCCGTAAAAGTAAACTTCAGTTTCTCTATGATGTGATCCTCTCAAACAAACTCCACTGTGCACTGTTTTTTTAATTCCCCATATGCATGTGTGTGAAATAGAAAATCATTCACCACAGATGCATTATAATATTTAACGATTTTGGATGGTGGGTTACTCAATATACACAGTTGTAGACCCCGAAAAACGCGTCCCAAAAATTTTCCAAATGCTTCCATACATGATCCAAGATTGTAGTCCATTTCGAAAGCTTCGATTTGGTAGGTCGTAGGGCCCAAACGGAGTTACGGATTAGGAGTTATGGACGTTTGAAGTTGGGCTGGAAATCTGGTTCGCGAAGCCCATCCGCGAAGCCCCCTCCGTGGTCGCGGAGCGCCGCCGCGAAGCAATGAGGCGAGAGGCTCCGAGAACCCGTTTGACGTTTGCGATGCGCCGCGAAGACCCCTCGCGAAGCACTCATGCGAAGCACCGATGCGAAGCACCCGTGCAGTGCGGTCCCGCGAAGCCCCGCCGCGAAGCGCCCCGACCATCGTGGCCTCGCGAAGCTCAAGAGGCGGTGATGCTCCGCGAACGCATTTGACGTTCGCGAGCGCGCCGCGAAGCTCCTGAGGCGGCGCGGAAGTTCAGCTTCGCGGCGCCCCTGCCTATAAATACCCAGCTCGCCCCCCTTCTCGGGAGGACGGCCGAGGACGGCCACGGCCACTTCGCCCCTTGGGCGGCCGAGCGGAGCTCCGCATTGCGGCTCCGCGAAGCCATGCTCCGCGAGCAGCTTCCTTCGCGTTGCTGCTCCGCGAGCCGGGACTCCAGGAGTCCATGCTTCGCGAGCCTATGCTCCGCGATGCTGCTCCGCGAGACCAAGCTCCGCGAGAGCCCTTTGCTCCGCGAGCCCTTGCTCCGCGATGCTGCTCCGTGAGACCAAGCTCCGCGATGCTGCTCCGCGAGACCAAGCTCCGCAAGACCCCTTTGCTCCGCGAGAGACCATTGCTCCGCGAGGCCATGCTTCGCGAAGCTACTTCGCGAAGACCCATCCTTCGCGAGGACCCTACCTTCGCGCCCACCGGTCCATACCGCGGGGGCTGCGCCCCCGCACCCCCGCTCGGGGTCAGTGCCGGGCTGCGGTCCCGGCCCTCCGGGCGGTCCCTTCGCTACCGTCACAGACCCCCATGAAAAATGGAGAGTCGCACCGCGAACTTTTCTGGCCGGGATTTTCCATTGCGCCCTTATGCGCTCCCACATTCCACCTATGGAACACCATGATTCGAGATACTCCTCCACACACCATGAAACACCTTGAGTTGACATATCCTCTTGGTTTCATTCCGTGCCGTGAGTCGAGATTCTCATCATCAATTCCCCGAGAACCTCGAGTCGAACCATCCCTCAGGCAACTCCTCCAAACCCGATCACTTGGCTCCTATGCCAGGTTCAACCAGAAAGGGCTGCTTTGCGTAAGTCCCAACACCAACCATTTCTAGGCACCTTCTGCCTCATAGTCCTATCTACAAGACTATAAACTGTAGTACTCCCTATCTAACAAACGATAGGATGCCTCTCGCCCTATACGAGAGATGCCTCATGCTCCAAGCATGAGCCTACAATAGTCCTACCTACATGACTCTAAACTGTAGTATACTCCCTATCTAACAAATGATAGGATGCCTCTTGCTTCTAACGAGAGATGCCTCATTCTCTTATCATGAGATGACAATAGTCCTACCTACATGACTCTAAACTGTAGTATTCTCCCTATCTAACAAATGATAGGAGGCCCAATTCACCAGTGAGTTGGGATGCCCTCATGGCCATACATGAGGAAGACATTACGGGCAGCTTCTTGCGTAAGCCCCATTCACCAGTGTTGCTCCTCAGCGGCACTCGGGCAGCTTCCTAGCGTAAGCCCCATTCACCAGTGCTGCTCCTCAGCGGCACTCGGGCAGCTTCCTAGCGTAAGCCCCATTCACCAGTGCTACTCCTTAGTGGCACCCGGGCAGCTTCCTAGCGTAAGCCCCATTCACCAGTGCTGCTCCTCAGCGGCACCCGGGCAGCTTCCTAGCGTAAGCCCCATTCACCATTGCCGCTCCTTAGTGGCACCCGGGCAGCTTCCTAGCGTAAGCCCCATTCACCATTGCCACTCCTTAGTGGCACCCGGGCAGCTTCCTAGCGTAAGCCCCATTAACCATTGCCGCTCCTTAGCGGCACCCGGGCAGCTTCCTAGCGTAAGCCCCATTCACCAGTGCTACTCCTGAGTGGCACCCGGGCAGCTTCCTAGCGTAAGCCCCATTCACCAGTGCTGCTCCTCAGCGGCACTCGGGCAGCTTCCAAGCGTAAGCCCCATTCACCAGTGCTACTCCTTAGTGGCACCCGGGCAGCTTCCTAGCGTAAGCCCCATTCACCAGTGCTGCTCCTCAGCGGCACCCGGGCAGCTTCCTAGCGTAAGCCCCATTCACCATTGCCGCTCCTTAGTGGCACCCGGGCAGCTTCCTAGCGTAAGCCCCATTCACCATTGCCACTCCTTAGTGGCACCCGGGCAGCTTCCTAGCGTAAGCCCCATTAACCATTGCCGCTCCTTAGCGGCACCCGGGCAGCTTCCTAGCGTAAGCCCCATTCACCAGTGCTACTCCTGAGTGGCACCCGGGCAGCTTCCTAGCGTAAGCCCCATTCACCAGTGCTGCTCCTCAGCGGCACTCGGGCAGCTTCCTAGCGTAAGCCCCATTCACCAGTGCTACTCCTTAGTGGCACCCGGGCAGCTTCCTAGCGTAAGCCCCATTCACCAGTGCTGCTCCTCAGCGGCACTCGGGCAGCTTCCTAGCGTAAGCCCCATTCACCAGTGCTACTCCTTAGTGGCACCCGGGCAGCTTCCTAGCATAAGCCCCATTCACCAGTGCTGCTCCTCAGCGGCACCCGGGCAGCTTCTTGCATAAGCCCCATTCACCAGTGCCGCTCCCTAGTGGCACCCGGGCAGCTTCCTAGCGTAAGCCCCATTCACCATTGCCGCTCCTTAGTGGCACCTGGGCAGCTTCCTAGCGTAAGCCCCATTCACCATTGCCACTCCTTAGTGGCACCCGGGCAGCTTCCTAGCGTAAGCCCCATTCACCATTGCCGCTCCTTAGTGGCACCCGGGCAGCTTCCTAGCGTAAGCCCCATTCACCATTGCCACTCCTTAGTGGCACCCGGGCAGCTTCCTAGCGTAAGCCCCATTAACCATTGCCGCTCCTTAGCGGCACCCGGGCGGCTTCCTAGCATAAGCCCTGTTCACCATTGCCACTCTTTGTGGCACCCGGGCAGCTTCCTAGCGTAAGCCCTGTTAACCATTGCCGCTCCTTAGCGGCACCCGGGCGGCTTCCTAGCGTAAGCCCCATTCACCAGTGTCGCTCCTTAGTGGCACCCGGGCAGCTTCCTCGCGTAAGCCCCATCCACTGTTGCGACCCCCATGCAGCGGTAAGCCGTTGACATCCCCATCCAGCGGTAAGCCGTTGTGATCCTATGCAGCGGTAAGCCGTTGACATACCCAATCCAGCGGTAAGCCGTTGTGATCCTATGCAGCGGTAAGCCGTTGACATCCCCATCCAGCGGTAAGCCGTTGTGATCCTATGCAGCGGTAAGCCGTTGACATCCCCATCCAGCGGTAAGCCGTTGTGATCCTATGCAGCGGTAAGCCGTTGACATCCCCATCCAGCGGTAAGCTGTTGTGACCCAATCCAGCGGTAAGCCGTTGTGATCCTATGCAGCGGTAAGCCGTTGACATCCCCATCCAGCGGTAAGCCGTTGTGACCCAATCCAGCGGTAAGCCGTTGTGATCCTATGCAGCGGTAAGCCGTTGACATCCCCATCCAGCGGTAAGCCGTTGTGATCCTATGCAGCGGTAAGCCGTTGACATCCCCATCCAGCGGTAAGCCGTTGTGACCCAATCCAGCGGTAAGCCGTTGTGACCCAATCCAGCGGTAAGCCGTTGTGACCCAATTTAGCGGTAAGCCGTTCTGGGCCTCCATCCTGGAGTAAGTCCCAACACCATGGGCCGCTCAACGCGTAAGCCCCTCTTCGCTTCTCACGGACGCACCCTTCGCGACGTGATCGTCAGGTCCTTGCAACCTCTTGTTTCTCACACCGAGCATGACTCACGTGAGCTTAGAGTGAGCACCGACCCTGACCCACCATTTGAACTACGAGGTCTTTGATCCATGTCAAGGCATGGTACGTAGGAAGCCTCTACGAGGTTCAAGCCCACCCGTCTTTCACGTCGGGTTTCACCCCCGTCCAGCACGACGTTAAACTACATTCTGGTCCAGTGGTAAGCCATTGCAACCAAACCCACCTGAACTACGAAGTCTTTGATCCATGTCAAGGCATGGTACGTAGGAAGCCTCCACGAGGTTCAAGCCCACCAACAGTGGACCAAGGTCTTCTTTCACGTCGGTTCACCGACAAAACCCCCATTGAACTACGAGGTCTTTGATCCATGTCAAGGCATGGTACGTAGGACGCCTTTATGAGGTTCAAGCCCACCAACAGTGGACCAAGGTCTACTTTCACGTCGGTTCACCGACACACCCACCCGTCGCTCATTCACGTCGGGTCCCATTCCAGTCCAGCGGTAAGCCGTTGTGACCTCTTGAACTACGAAGTCTTTGATCCATGTCAAGGCATGGTACGTAGGAAGCCTCTATGAGGTTCAAGCCCACCCGTCGTTTATTCACGTCAGGGTTCACTTTCGTCCCGCATGACGTTAAACTGTATTCTCCGAACTACGAGGTCTTTGATCCGTGTCAAGGCATGGTACGTAGGAAGCCTTTATGAGGTTCAAGCCCACCACCCATTGGACCAAGGTCCACTTTCACGTCGGCTCACCGACACACCCACCCGTCATTTCACGTCGGGTCCCATACTGGTCCAGTGGTAAGCCATTGCGATCATCACCCATTTGAACTAAGAGGACTTTGATCCGTGTTAAGGCATGGTACGTAGGAAGCCTCCACGAGGTTCAAGCCCACCCATCACCCAATTCACGTCGGTTTACCGGCACCATCCCGAACTACGCGGACTTTGATTCCCTGCCACGGGGATACGTAGGAAGCCTCTTCAAGGCTCAAGCCCAACTTCACCGTCGCCCCTGCGATGGTCCCATTTCATCCTCCTCCACTTCACTCATCCATCCATCACCCATCCTGATTCTCACCCGGGCCGCCACGTCCCGGTGGAATCATGCCATCCACCTCCTCGCTGCTCCTAGCGGCGCATGGGCCGCATTCCATGTGTAAGCCCCATCATGTCTCCGGGTCGCTGTCCTCTGTGTACACCCCGATTCATCGCCCTTTTCCCCTATAGGGAGTGCACCACCTCGGATCCGTCCTCATTGGGCGTTCTGATCCATCTCTATGGGACCATAGCCGTCTCTATGCGATATACCAATCTGATCCGTCTCTATGGGACGTTCTGATCACCCTCATTCCGTCTCCGCAAGACGTTAAACTCGCGGCCTACCTCGTGATAAACATGAGATGCCTGAGGAAAACCTCGGATGGAACGCCTTTGGTGTAACCCTCTCTTCTAGACGTTAATCTTGCAACATACCCTGTGTTAAACACAGGAAGCTGAGGAAAACCTCAGATGTACGCCTCGGGTTCTGCACCCTTGAGATGCCCTCTTATGAGGAAGAATACAGGTTCCCATATGTCCACGCACCCAGAGATGCCCCGACATTCCTGATGTTGCCGTCTACTCCGACCGAAGGTCACTACCATGTCAAGACCCTATGGAAAGTCTTGACGGAAGTAGTGTAATTAACCGGCGTCCATGACGATATGGCACCGGGAATGAGATTCACGAACAACGTATTAAATCTATGAGGGAGACCCGGACTAGGTGACGAGTTCCGAGGAGGAATCCACGGAAGGAAGAACCGACATCCCATCATCCCGTTTCGATCAAGGAGCAGACGTACCTGAACAAGGAACGAATGCCGCCCGCCTTTGGAAAGCGGGAATGCGGGGCAACAGCCGCGCGTCCTGATGGACGGATGCGCGCGCCCCGGCGAAAGCGTCGGAAACAACAGTCTCTTATCAATTTTATCAGCATGTTGGGACACTAGAAAATTTTTCAAATAGTTATCAATATAATAAATAGTAATCTGAATTGATATTAAACCATCAATAATTTATGTTACCATCTTTTGAAACCATTGAGGAAAACAAATTGTCTGTGTTCTTCGAGAGTAGCTGCTGTAATTTGTGGAACTTTTTTCTTGAGATGATTATCATAAAACCTAAAAATAAAATAAGTTTACATACTGTAACACAAATTATAGAATAAGTTATAAAAGAACTCTCAGTACAAAGGTTGTCATATCTTCACAGTTGAGCAGAACATATGTATGAGCTCTGTGATGTTCATCTTCTGAAAGCTATCATTCTTGAACTCCACCGAAGCCAAGATTTGGCTGATTAAAAACTGATAAATGATTGTCCATTTCATCATTAACATTTTCCTTGTTCCATACCATCTGGTTTTTAGGGATATTCATATTCAAAATAGTGAGAGTAGAAAAAAATAACTCCCTCTTACAAATAAGCTTCAGAAATTGAGCCTTCAACTGATTCTTTGTTATGTACGTTTTTCTTCAATTTCTACATGCATCTCTCGAATGGGTACATCCATCGAAACTGTACTAGACCTCCACATTTAGATTCATGTGGAAAATGTAATATTAGATATTTCATTGTGTCAAAGAAAGTAGGTGGAAAGATTTTTTCCAGTTTATGTATAAGATGCTTTTGGCTTCATTAACCTCTGTGATCTGACATTTTCAAATAGTTCAAGTTCTGGTCGCCTACAAATTTGGGAAAGATCTAATCATGCTTTTACAGTATCTTTGGTCTTAACATATGTTTCCAAAATTGTATGAAATAAATTATCAGAACAGTTCTTCTCAATGTGCATGACAACCAACATGTGGCGGACCAACAAATCAGACCAATTTGGCAGATCCCAAAAAATAATTTCTTTTATCCAATTATGTTCTTTCCCAAAGCCATGAATTTTCTGTTGGATTATTGTTGGCCCAAATTTGATGGGAGGTAATGAAAATGACTGATTTTAACTATGTATATGAGATTATTTTTGGAGGTTCATCCTTTTCAATTGTACCTTTTCAAAAATGAGATTTGTTCCTTCGAAATGGATGATCAGTGGGTAGAAATCTACGATGATAGTCAAAATATCAAGGTTTTTTTCCATTAAAGAGCATAAAATCTTTGTTGTCTTTCATACAGTAAGTACATGATTTCGAACAATGTGTACTCTAGGCAGATAACATGCCATATGCCGGAGAGTCACTAATCGTCCACATCAATTCATCTTTTAATGTGAAATTTTGTTTCACAACAACCTCATATGTACTAACACCATTACACCACAATGAATTTAACTATTCAATCAATGGTTTCAAATAAACATCAATATTCTTTTTCAGATGTCCTAGGATTAATAAGGTCAAAAATATATAGGGATCCTTCATCAACATCCATGGAGGTAGATTGTACAGCCTGAATGGCCCGAAAGACTTATTTTTATTTTATTATAGATAATCTCCCTTTTATGGGTTGAAGGGGAACCCGTAAATGACTTGTAGGCACAAGGAACAAGGCCAGACATGACCTGAAATACATGACCTGAAGTCCAAGAGGCATACCATGCCCAATACATGACCAGTAAACCCATCCCACTAGAACTACCCCTCCTCAGCTTTTGTATCATTGATTGCCTTTATCTCCCCACCTGCATTGCTAATCAACAACATTGCCTTGTACAAAGCTGCACGGTGCCCGGTCCCGATGGCGGTTTCCATACCCTCTCATTCTTCCAATCCGATTAGTTCTACTTCGTGTGACTGCTACTGGTGCTCTGATCATCATCTGGGGGCTGCTCTGTGTGAACTGGGCTACTTCATGGTCTTCAATTGCTCGAAGGCCCTAAGGCCTGAAGGCCTTTGATGGCCCAAAGGCCTTTGATGGCCCAAAGGCCCTGAGACCCGTAGGCCCAAACCGGTGGCCCGAAAGCCTAAATCAAGTGAATAGTCTAGCTGCTACATTACTGAACTATGTCTGCTACAGTACCTGCTACATTACTGCTACAGTAACCCAAAAATTCACCTCCATGAATCACCATCAGATGGATAATTCAGGATTTTACCGGTTGAAATTTTGGTTTTGTGCCATGACATCATTGACATTGTGTTATGAGACATAAATAAACATTGCAGCCTGGGTGTAAAGGGGAAATATCTCAATTGTTTTACAGGAATCGTTCCATACATCCCTTGTTGAGCTTCTTTATACCTCGATTATCCACATGTTGGTCAACTATCCAACAAATCATTTTCACGAGAATATAAGATGCAATCATTTTCACATGCATGAATCTTCTAATAACTAAGGCCTAGATTACGAACCAACCTCTTAAAATCATAGTAATTTTCAAGCAACACATTTCCATCAAGTAACAATGTTTTAACAAAAGAAAATATCTGATCAAAAAAGTTGTTTGACATTTCATTATCTGATTTAGAAGCCATAAATTTTACAACCGCTTCTAATTTTCTTATCTTGCAACCAAGATATAATTCATCCTCTGCAGACCTCAAAAACACATAAAATTTGGATGGTTCCAACTTTGGAGTTAAATCAATATCATAGTGATTTTCAGTTTTTTGAACAGATGGACCTGCAACATCATGTACTAAATTTTGGAACTGTGATGGATCCAGAATCAAGTTATTAGTATCTTCTCTGGAACTGCATTCAATATATTGATACCAAAATCATAATCTGGTTGAAAACCAAACCGCAAGAGATGTCCCACAACCTTTTCAAATGTGTCAAACTTTCTCAGAGTACATTTTTGACAAGGATACTTAATTGTGCCTTCTAAAACATATTCTATTTTTGATGATGCAAATGCTAAGAAATCTTCAACACCCACAATATATATAAGATTTAAACTAGAACCATTTGGACTTCTGCGCTGATTTATCCAAGCTTGATCATCTAATAATGATTGATGTCGACTTCCTTGTTCCATATTTTTCTACAAAATATAAAATCATCACTTTTTTTGAATAATTTAAAATTATAAAAAAACAATATGGAAAACGAAGATAAATAATTACAACTACTTATTAATAATTACCATTAATAAAGTCACAGAATTTCTAGTGGATTGACGAGTACTCTTTTGTCTAACAGCTCAATTACTTGCATCTTTCACACACTCAAATCACAATGAAGAATCTCGTCGGAGGTAGGCATATTCATTCTTGTATGCACGAGAATGAATATACGTATCTCCAACCAGATTCTTCATTCTGATTTTAGTGAGAGAAAGATGTATGTAAATGAGCCGTCGGACAAAACATCACCCTTTTCGTTGATGAATCTTCTTCTTCTAACTATCACAACCTGAAAACATTATAAAAAATATGATCCTGTGAATGCATATCCAATCTTGTGTATACGATATTGAATATGACTATGTAGCAGCACATATTTTATATTGTTTTGAGTCGGTAAGAGTTGAAAGGAGAAAAGTCATCAAGCAAAAGGAGTGCGATCAATCCACTGGAAATTGTGCCAGGTTCTTGGAATTTATAAAAATTTATTAAAATGTATTAAAATTTCATTCTTACTATTCCTAACTAATTATTACTATTTATTAGTAATGTTTACTATTTATTACTATTTATTGCTAATTATTGCTAATTATTACTAATTATTCTTATTTACTACTAATTATTCTTATTTATTACTAATTATTCATATTTTTTACAAACTATTACTATTTATTACTAACTATTACTATTTATTACTAACTATTACTATTTATTACTATGTATTACTATTTATTAATATTTATAAATATTTTTTACTATTTTTTACTTTTTGTTACTATTTATTACTAATTATTACTAATTATTACAATTTACTCCTTATTATTACTAATTATTCATATTTATAACTAATTATTCATATTTATTACTAACTATTACTATTTTTTACTGACTATTACTATTTATTACTAAGTATTAAAATTTATTAATATTTATTAATATTTATTAATATTTATTACTATTTATAACTAATTACTAACATTTAATACAATTTAATACTAATTATTAAAATTTATTACTATTTATTACTAATTATTCCAAATTATTGCTAATTATTCTTAATTATTGCTAATTATTCCTATTTATTGCTAATTATTTTTATTAATTTCTAATTATTCCTAATTAGTTCTAATTATTCCTAATTATTCCTAATTATTTCTAATTATTACAATGTATTCCAATTTATTGTAAGTTATTGATAATTAATTCTAATTATTACAAATCATTGCAAATTATTGCAAATTATTTCTATTTCTTTTTATTTATTGCTAATTATTGGTAATTATTGCTAATTATTTCTAATTATTGGTAATTATTGCTAATTATTTCTAATTAATTCTAATTATTTCTAATTATTGCTACTTATTTCTAATTATTGTTATTTATTGGTAATTATTACTAATTTAGCAATACTTACCAATACTTAATAAAATGAAAACTGCTTGAATAATGAAAAGAAATCTGGTAATCATCGTTGTGGAGATGATAACAAATTTTCCCTTCATTATCCATCCAGTTTTTGTTTACTATTCTAATTATATCTAATTATTACGAATAAAAAATTAATATTATCAATATTTTTGAGAAAACAATATTAATATTATTAAAATAACACAAAATTTATAAAATATTAAAATTATCAATATTTTAAATTGTCTTTTCTCTATTCTTAACAGGTTAAAATCTCAAAGGGTCGCCAATTATCAGGTCATGCGCAATAAAAAGTTTGTGTCATCCATGTCCAATGTAAATTCTATAATTGTCTTTGCATGGTTGATCACCTCGCAAGTAGTGTTGCAATAGGATGACCAAAGTAAAGTCGTTCTCATCTCAAAGAATCATCTTACTCCCTTTACATAGATTATTCTTCCTTAAAAATGTGAGGGGACATCAGTATCTTTCCCTTAAATTTTCTAGGAACAATGGTCAATGTAAAGGGTCATGTGCGGTAATTCTAATAGATGAGAAGTGCATGACATGGGTTGTCCTATTGCAATGCTACCTGCATGGTGATCTACCAAGCAAGGACAATTATATCTAATTATTACTAATTATTACTAATTATTACTAATTATTACTAATTATATCTAATTATATCTAATTATATCTAACTATATCTAATTATATCTAATTATATTTAATTATTACCAATTATTACTAATTATTACTAATTATTACTAATTATTACTAATTATTACTAATTATTACTAATTATTACTAATTATTACTAATTATATCTAATTATATCTAATTATATCTAATTATATCTAGTTATTACTAATTATTACTAGTTACTACTTATTATTACTAATTATTACTAATTATTACTAATTATGACTAATTATGACTAATTATGACTAATTATGACTAATTATGACTAATTATGACTAATTATTACTAATTATTACTAATTATTACTAATTATCACTAATTTTTACTCATTATCACTAATTATTACCAATTACTACTAATTATTAGTAATTATTACTAATTATTACTAATTATTACTAACTATTACTAATTATTACTAATTATTACTAATTATTACTAGTTATTACTAATTATTACTAATTATTTATAATAATTACTAATTATTACTAATTATTACTAATTATTACTAATTATTCCTAATTATTACTAATTATTACTAATTATATCTAATTATTACTAATTATATCTAATTATTTCTAATTATATCTAATTATATCTAATTATTACTAATTATATCTAATTATTAATAATTATATCTAATTATTACTAATTATTTCAAATTTTTATAATTATTATTATTTATTACTAATTATTACTAATTATTACTAATTATTACTAATTATATCTTATTATATCTTATTATATCTTATTATATCTAATTATTACTAATTATTACTAATTATATCTAATTATTGCTAATTATATCTAATTAATACTAATTATATCTAATTATTACTAATTATATCTAATTATTACTAATTATATCTAATTATTACTAATTATATCTAATTATAACTAATTATTACAATTTATTACTATTTATATCTAATTATTAATAATTATATCTAATTTTACTAATTATATCTAATTATTATTAATTATATCGGATTATTACTAATTATTACTAATTATATCAAATTATTACTAATTATTACTAATTACTACTAATTATTACTAATTACTACTAATTATTACTAATTATAACTAATTATTCCTAATTATTACAAATTATTAATAATTATTACTAATTAATACTGATTAATACTAATAATTACTAATAATACAAAATTATTACTAATTATTACTAATTATATCTAATTATTACTAATTACCACTAATTACTACTAATTAGTTGTAATTATTACTCATTATTACTAATTACTACTAATTATTACTAATTATTACTAATTATTACTAATTATTAATAATTATTACTATCTATATCTAATTATATCCAATTATATCCAATTATATCCAATTATATCTAATTACATCTAATTATATCTAATTGCGTCTAATTATTACTAATTATATCTAATTATTACTAATTATTACTAATTATATCTAATTATTACTAATTATAACTAATTATGACTAATTATTACTAATTTTATCTAATTTTATCTAATTCTATCTAATTATTACTAATTATCTCTAATTAGTACTAATTATTACTAATTATTACTAATTATTACTAATTATTACTTATTATTACTTATTATATCTAATTATTACTAATTATTACTAATTATGTCTAATCATACTTAATTATTACTAATTATATCTAATTATTACTAATTATATCTAATTACTACTAATTATATCTAATTATTACTCTTTATTAATAATTATATCTAATTATTACAAATTATTACAAATTATTACAAATTGTATCTAATTGTATCTAATTATATCTAATTATATCTAATTATTACTAATTTAATTACAACTAATCAACAAAAAAAAATTAACATAAAAAAATGAAATAAATAATAAATTAAAAAAAACATTAAAACCATTAAGACTGGTTTTCTATTGATGCAGAAGGCTTCACAACTTCTTCGTGAACAAAAAAATTAACTTAAAAAAATTGTCTCTAAAATCCGAGTTCAGAGAGAAACTAAATCTAGAAATTGAGAGAAATGAGAGGAAAAATGGATGGGGGTATATATAGGTTAGATTATTTGCGATAAGTAGCCCGTCACAAATAGTATCTTTTGCGACGGGACTCGTCCCAAATACCTACACCCGCATTAATTACTGTCAGCGGTTAAAAAGTTTTTTGCAACGGGTCCTGTAGAAAATAGTCCCTACCGACACACCTTTTGCGATGGGACGACATCCCGTCGCAAAAAACTATAAACCGCCGCCGGTTATTTGCGACGGTGGGATCCCACTTTCACAAATAAACTTAACGTGGTTTGGCGCGCTATCTGCGCCAAACTATTTGCGACGGGAGACGATATCCCGTCGCAAATAGCTGGTTATTTGCAACGGGTCGTTACCCCCATCGCAAATAACCTTTTGGACGGACCATTTGCAAGGGGATTTATTCCCGTGGCAAAAGGCCCGTCACAGAAAGCCCTTTTTCCTTTAGTGTGTTTGTATGACGGACTACCACCTCAGAAACTTATGTGATGTCCTTTTCTAATTTCCATTTTACATGGATTGTAACAAGAATATATTAAATAAAAATATATAATAATTGTAATATAATTACACCTTTGTAATTACTATATAAAATACACATACTCACGTTCTATTCCATTTGGGATGTGATATCATTGCTCGTGCGAACAGGAGAGTACTGTCTCGCGATGTGATGTGATTTGTTTTTTACTAACCAAATACATGAAAGTTAATGATGATATATTTAGTCTATATATGTGATATATATTAAATATGAATAACAATATAATGGTTATATATTATTTTCCTTCTTTTCGTTCTATCAGCTGAGAAAATTGAAACAATGTTCATGAAAAAGTACGACCTTTCATCACCATGAATGGTGTGATCTATTTTCATTCTCTGACATTTAAATATTAATATAAACAAATATATAATGTATATATATATGATATTTACATCATATTTTACATTATGGGGATTATTTAATCATGATCAATGTAACTGTAGCAAAATTACTAAACCAAAACATACCTGAAAAATAAATCAATTATCAATCAAAATAAATATGTTGACAAAGAATTGTCAATAAATAGGTCATACATCTCTATAAGTAAATAAAATATGTAATAAAATATATTATTATGATTCTATAATTGATATATAATAAACCAATAGTTATTATATCGGTGGTATAAAGACATACAAAGGAATCCAAAGAATTGGTAAGGGTTTCTAGTTTCATTTTTTACTTCCATGAGACAAATGTCATATTCACCACTTACTCCATTGTTGTGATGTATATACTACCCATTTTGATATGTTATATAATTAATATATTTCTTTTCATGATATTTAAATTTTCATTTTGTGTTATTTCTTTCATGGGGCTTATGATTCAAAAGTTACCAAAGTGGTAAGAGATTTAAGTTTCAATGTTATTTTTAATTGATATTTTTTATACTGGAATTTCTATTGAAGGAAATTATTTGATCATTATATGACAAAGAACATTAATTTTATTCTCATATAGTTTTTACTAATGTTTTAAAGTAGTAGTACCATTTTCTTATCTTTGATATTTAAAATAATAGAGAAAATACTATAAATAAAATCATGACTCATTTATCTCTTTGATCTATAATAAATTTTCATCCAAAAACATATTTCCTAAAAGAAATATTAAAAATGTTTTCATATTTTAAAAATTATTTAATATAGAAAATGTTCCCCAAGTTTTATTATTTATCTAATAAATAGAATGAAATATTCATGTTGTTATCCAACCAAGGACTAATTGCCTTTTAGAAAAAATGAGAATGGAATCATTATTTTAACATGTACATAATGAACATAATTTCACACCATCCTGAACAGTACAATTTTTAAATATTACATTTAATGATTTAATTTTTATTTTCAAGGAATATTTTTTTCAAAATATTTTTGTGAACTTTTAGTTATAAAATTATTTTTAATCTGAAAAGTTTTTTTCTTCAAAAGAAATTATTTACATTTATATGCTATTTGTAATCATCTATAAAAAAACGTTTTTTTCACTTATTCTACATTGGTAATATTTTATAATGATACAACAAATATTATTTATCTATTTGTTTTATAATCAATTTTCATTGGAGATGTACTATTTTGATACGATTCACTATATTACTTTGAACTGTTGATGATTGTCTTTATTGATTGGGGAAAGTATTATCATTTTGTATGATATTTTTGAAATAGGAAAGTTTATATTTATTATTTTCACCCCTTTCATATGAGGAATTCATTATAATTAGTATGTGATGGACGAGGCCCAATATAGACCCTTGATTCATCAGTAGGTCTCTTGAGACAAACTAGCTTGGGTTTTTGGCCAATTCCTTAAACTACATGGGAAAGATGTCTTATAACAATGAATTGAAGGTATAGTTATGATGTAATTATTAATTCCTTCATTACTATACATGTTATTAATGTTCAACGTGAATATTCGATTAATTAGAATATTCATGTTATGTTTTAAGTTCATGTCATTTTTATAGCACTATTTGATCATATATTATTTCTTCCACATCATTATTAATTTTAATTTTATTAATTAAACTGAATGTGTTTTAGTTATTTAAATTTCCAAATTCATTATTTCTTATGTATTCATAATATCCTCTTTTGAATGCATACCCTTACAAAGCATTAGATGTTAACCCTTTATTTTGTTTCCTTTTCTCAGGATGCTAGGAAATGTTTTATGATTGATATGCAGTGACATTCGAGAGGGAATAAATATGATATGAATGAAAATATTTTTTTTTAAAATTTATAATTTTATGTGAAATTAAATTATGTATCTATTTTTCCAAAACTACAAAACTATTTGGTCTTTACGGATGTGATTCTATATATCTCAAACTAATGTTATAAAGTAACCAATGAATCTGGGATACTATGGTCAGGGTGTTGGAATAAAAATTTTAAATTATATGATTTAAACATATATTAAATAAATACATTGGATGTATAATTTTTAGAAACAAAATAACATCCATTTGAAAGAAAAAGTAATGATTTTTGAAAGCTGTATATTTCTAAAAAGAGGTTTGGGATCTCTTTGCAAACATAATTTGAAAATAAATTTCAACGCTTTTAGAAAATTTATTTTATAAAATAGGCTTTTTGAAATATAAATTTTAATATTATATTTATGTATATTTTAGATAATTTTCTGAAAGGATTAATTTTTTTGATTAATAATGAAAATACATATTTTCATTGAAAACTACATTTTCCTTTAAATTATTTACTCGATTAATTTTTATTTTAAATTGGTTAAAAAGTAAAATTAGATAATATGTATTAAATTTTAACTAATTTATACCATTGGGATCAATTTCATGTTCAATCTCAATATAATAACTTTCCATACTTATGAGAACCTTTCTTTGGAAAATCACTTTTTCTTCACATCTTCATGTTTTATTTTCAATTAAATTTTAAACTTCTTCGAATTAATTTTTTTTTTAAATATATTTCATATTTTTAGTAAAAATTATTTATATTATTTAATAATTTAAAAATAATTTATTTACAATAATTAATTATGAAAATAGTAAAAAGCAATAATCAATGTTAAGGTAAAAAATAATTTACTAGGGGTTAAACTAGAATGATGTGGTTTAAAATGACCAAGCATATTGTGAAAACCCCCTTAAATGAACATATTTCAACCACATAACCTATATTTTTATTTATTTTCCCATTTTTTAGGATTGTGGAATGTTAAAAACTAGGATGCAATTGATTCTTTTAAAAAGTTCTATGTTCATCCCCCCCCACTTATAAAAGGTCACTAACTAATTTCTAAAATACACACTTCCAAAACAAATTGGATTTGAAAATAAATTACAAAATATATAACATAAATCCCTCCCAACATCCTATAATTATATTTAGATCATAAATCAAATCTTGGTTAGTTTTAGGTCAAACCTAAAGTGTTTTCCCGAAGAAGAGGTAATGTTTTTTGACTTTTCATTTTAATTTTTCTTCTTTTTATAAATCCATCTAATATTCATAATATATGATAATTTGATAAGAAAAATAGATACCATATACTGATATGTCATTATTTTAGTAGAATAACCTATATTTATTTCCAGGTATATCAAATGGGAAACAAATCTGTTGATTGCATATATGGAAAACTACCACCATATGAACCAATGTTATTCATTTTCCATCATAAACATTCAATGATGAATATAATTTTTTATTTTACATATTTATATTATATTGTTGTTAATAGTAAAATTATATTATTATAATATCACATCTACCTTATTACCTTCAAACCCTAGAAAATAATAATGTTACTCGTATGTACTGTGGACAACTACTTTGTAAACCTTTCTTATGTGGTTTTCTTATTTCCATTTTACTTGGATGGTAAAAAGAACTTGTTAAATGAATATAAATAATATATTTTACATAATTATACCATTTTAATTATAATATCCCATATACATCCTTTTTTTCATTCCTTGGGTGTGTGATAATGTCGTTCATGTGTATGGCAGACTATTGCCTCACGAAGTGAGGTGACTCATTTGTCACAAACTATTTACCTAAAAGGTAATAATGATAAATTTAATAAATTTTTTTAAGAAGCGCAGAGACATGAGCTGGTTTCCCAGTTCAATGATAAATTTAATAAATATATATAATAAATATTTTATAAATATAATGGTGATATTTTTCTACCTTACATTCATTGCATTCATCAAGAATAGTGGAATCATCGTTCATGTATACATATTCCCTACCGTCTCCAAGATCAGTGTATTCAATTTTATTAATCTAAATTTCATAGAATAATAAAATAAGTAATATATAAGATATTTATATCATGGTTAACATTATGTTTAAAATTTATACATGATCAATATATAACTACAAACATTTAAAAACCAAAACATTCATGAAAAATGAAATAATTATCACCTGAAAATTTTATTTTAAAAAATTTATTTAATAAAATAATAATGAAAGGTAATAACTAAATAATATATTTTATGAAATATATGATTATGTTTTTTAATATATATATAATAAAAATATATTTATTATACAAGAGGTTTTTACTTATACGGAGAAGTCGAACATTAGGTAAGGCTTTCTCGACACACTTTTACTTACAGAAGGCAAATGGGATTTTCACTATTTACTCCATTAGTGTGGAGTATATAATTTCACATTTTATATTTTATATCATGAATATACTTACATTCACGGTATTTAATTTTTTATTAAATTTTATTCTTTTCATGGGGATTATGATTCAAAAGTTACCATGGTGGTAAGATATTTATGTTTCAATATCATCATAATTGTGATTGTTTATACATGAATTTACATTGAAGTAAATTATTTGATCATTTATAAAGAAAAATATCTATGTTTATTATACTCATCTTATTTATGGTGTTTTAAATAAATATTACCATATTCATATCTTTTGTACTTAAAACTATTTGAGATATATTTTTAGTAAAATCTTACTTCATTTATTTCTTCGATTGAAATTCCTTTTTTCTTCCAAAACCATGTTTTCTAAAAATGTTTTAAAAAATATTATTAAAATTATTCAAAAGGTATATTATATATTTTCTACCCATTTTTAATATTTTTAAAAATATTAATGTAATATTGATATTATTATCCAAAAAAGGAATGTTTTACTTTTACCAAAAATATGAAACGAATATTTTTTAATATGTAAGACATAGTTTAAATTTCATACCATAATAGATACTCTATGTTTTAAAGATTACATTATAATATTAAATTTTTATTTCAAAAAAATCAATTTTCAAAAATATTTTGTGAACATTTAGTTTTAAATATATTATCAATGTGACATTTTTTTCTCAGTAATGTCTTAATGAACATTTTTTTGGTATTTATATTCATCAAAGAAAAAACATTTTTTAAATTATCTTTCGTTGGGATTGTATTGAAATTATACCATCCTTATTATTTTTCTGGATGTTTTATGATCAGTTTGATTAGGGATATACTATTTTGATAACATTATCTATATTACTCTGAATGGTTTATGAATTTTATTATTAGTGAATGTATTAGCATTTCATATGATATTTTTTTCAAAACAATTATGTATATTGCTTATGTTAAACCCCTTTAATATGAGTAATGTGTTGAACATATTATGTGTTGTTCATGGCTTAGTATATCCCATCAACGTATCTATCATTCTTAGGAGAAAATCTATGTCACGTTTTTCAATGAGGCCTAGTCCATTTATGTAAGATGTCTTGGAACAAGGACATGAGGTAATGGTTATGATGTTTGTATTTATGAATTCCCTCATTATGATATTTTTATTGATATTCTATTTGATTATTTTATTAGTATGAGTATCCATGGTTGAGATTCAATTTCATGTGATTATTTTTATGTAATTAGTTTATCATCAATTATTCCTTCCATATTATTATTTTTGTAAATGTTATTGATTAAATGACATGTTCTTCAATTATTTACCTTCATGTATTGTTTATAATTATATATTCATAATATAATCCACTATAAGATTTGAGTTCACCCCATTCTTATTTTTCCTTTTTCTAGGATGCCAGGAATTGATTTATGATTGATATGATGGGACATTACCAAGGGAATAAATTTTATATCAATGAAAATACATGGTATTTTTTAGGATTTCTATTATTTGTGAAATTAAAGTATGTATCTAGTTTTCTAAAAATTCTAAAATATTTAGTCCCCCCGGATGTGATTCCATGTGTCTCATTCCTATATATTAACGTAACCAAAACATTAAGTTACTTGGGTCATTGTTTTTACATGATAATTGGACCATGATAGAATATAGGGAATGTTGGTGTTGTGACATAACCTGGGGGCATGGTGGTCTTCTATGATCTGACCTGGTAGAAAGCAGTGTGGAATTATGGTCTTCAGTGACATAACATGTGACAAAATTCTACGATATGATAGACTTATGGACTGACCTGAGGTTGTGTCAAATATGATATCCTTTTGGATAGACTCAATAATATTGTGGTGGCTTGGGGAAAAATATAGTGACCTTACAGTTGAATCTATTTCACAACATCTATTATGAATATTTTTTATGAAAGGATTCAATGAATGTAAGATCATGGGTTTGTGGTGGCCTGGTTAGCAACTTATCGCTCGGTTTATGTTTTTATGTTGATTTACTATTCGGTGATCTATTATCATGAAATAAACTATTATTAATACTCACTCATGTAAAGTATGTATTTTTTTCTCTTCGGGGTTATATTACTAACACCATGAACGGGTATCTGGATGTTCATATAGGAATTATGATCATAGATATAAGAAACGGAAAATACCATGGTACATGGATCTAGAATATGTTTAATGGTGATCAATGTTTCTATAGAGATATAATCTAGTGCGATTTCATGGTGTTTATTTACATTCTTTTAGTTTATCACACTTTTTTATCCTTGAACACTGGGATTCTATGATTTATTTTCAATTTGGATTGATATACATGGAATCTAATATGTTTTTGTATTGTATATTTTTATTTTTAGTTGGTGTTTATGAAAATCATTGTTGATACTGAGGGTATAAACTCCCCACTCATGGTAACAGTACAATTATATAAAATCATAAACCTCTTGGGTTCATAGGGGCATGTATGAGTCCATGTGACACGCCTGCTCAAATTTAGTGATTTTTTTGGGAACTATTAGTGGTATCAGATGATTTTTTATCTTCTTATTTATTATTGAAAATGTTTTGGGGATAGGTGAAATGGAGTTTGTTTGTGTGGGACCCAGGAAGGGTAGTTCCATGCGTTTATGGATGACACATGTGTAATAGACCTCTGGTTTGTTTTTGTTGGGACTGTTGTTATTTTTGTCGATTTATGGTTTCATTTGGATCATGAGTATGTTGTTTTGTTAATATGTAATGGTATTTTGTTATATAAATTTTAACTCATTTTTATTTCATGAAATAATTTTATCCAAATAAATTTGATTTCTTCTATAGCATTCGTTACACACAACACTAATTTTTAATAAACAACAATATACTTTTATTTAAACAATAATGTTAAAACAAATCCATTAAACAATGAGTTAGGAATAAAAATAACATCATTTTCAATATTATATATAATTTTTTTATATAAATAAAAAATATTTATAAAAATTAATTTAATTTTATCGAAGTATTTATATGCTCTAAAAATTACTTTATCTAAAAAAAGGATTTATTTATTTTAGTAATAAAGTTGTAAAATTAATTTTTGGCATTATTAGAAAATTTATTTGAAAATATAAAATTAATTTTGTAAATAAAAATTTTGAAAATATTTTTCGGTAAATTTTTGAGAATTTCAAAAAAAAGAATTTTTCAATGAATATTAGAAATATTATAATTTTTATAAAAAAATGTTTTTTAGTAATAGAATTTAAAATATAATTTTTATTTTAAGACTGTTTTAATAGAATCATAATTTATAATATATTATTGTTAATGTAATTTATTTCATTTGAATCAAAATAATAATTATTTTTTATATTAATACTTTCTATACTTATGAAAATTTTATTTTCGATTGACCTCCTTTTCATCAAGTATGTGGGTTAAGAATTGAAATAAAAATTTTAATTCTATGAATGGTATTTATAAAATTGAATTACATATTTAGAATAATAAAATTAATATTATATAAAAACTTAAAATTAATTTATGTTCAAAATGAAATTTAAAAACATTATAAATTTAGGTACTATGGTAAAGGTAAAAATGGGTTTACCGATGTTTCATTCCAAAATATAAAGGCACCTATACACATGATACATTTAGGAATACTATAATATGGATATATTTCAACCATAAACTATACCAAAAGTCCAATATAACATCATTTGTAATCAATTTTATTGGGAATGACTATATAATTTTGTATTCTTTTTGGAAATTTCCAAGTAGTTTCCAAGTGGATTCCTCTCCCCACTTAAAAATGTTTTCCTCTCTCCTCTCGACTTCACTATATAGAAGAATTTTTCTCAACAAATCCCAAACTAATTACTTCCCATACTTCATTACACATGTCCAAATGACCATATTTTGGTTAAGAAACATTGTTAAGAAGGATTTTCCTTCTAATATAAGGATGTTTTCTTAAGAAGAGGCATTGTTCTTAATTGAACATTTATATATTATATTTTTCCACCTTCATAAAATATTATCCTACTATTATTATATAATAAAATCAGTAAATGCCATATTATTGATTTTAATTTGTTAATGTTATTATGAATATATATCTTCTCTTCTATAAAATGGGAAACGAAACAGGTGATCGTATGTACAATGAACTATATCCTTGAAAACTGAAGTAATTTTTTTCAATAACTACCTGTAAGATCCCATGTTTCTCCTTATTGTTTTTTATTGTTTAATATTCGGTTTTTGTGTCATATTTTAGTTAAATAAGTGTTCCCTAAGTTCATGAGAATCCTCGAGGTTGTACTAGGGGTTTGGGATATGAAAAAGTAGGAAAATTTGTTTTCGAGGAATGTTGCATGGTTTGCGCACGGTTAGTGAAAACTATGAAGAGTATCCCAAGAAACCTTATGGGGGGATGATTTTGGGATAATAGCTCTCTTATGGTTTTAAAATTGTTTAGAAAACCATGTGGTTAAATATTCTTAAAGGGGGATTGTGGGACAATTTCCCTCACGAGGATTACACATAGTTTGGTAAACTGAGCGAGTAAACAATTGAACTCAGAAAAGTTAATAAATTTACAATTTTTTCACTATGGGATTTTATGTCTTCAACATGATTTTTATTCTATCTCTTCTACCTCTATCCATAGTGACACCCCAAAAACCTCAAGATCTCCCATGGATCAATATCCTTAATCTCTATGTCATTTTGAGTGCCATCAGTTACAGATCAAAGCCCTGGCTAAGTCTAATCTTCTAATTGTTTCCCACTTCTGGAGTAGGGTTTATAGTTCCTCTCTTCTCTTCAAAAAGATCTAAATCCATATTTTCTGGTGGAACCTTGGTTTCAAATTCAAGGGTTATGAGGGGGTTTTAATTTGGATCTAAGTATATAATTAAGAGTACAATCATCATCAGATTTAGGGTAGGTGGCCTATAAGTTATATCCCATAGTGTTGTTATAGATTTGTGTATTTGTGTATAGATTGTGCTTCTCTATTATTATGGAATAATCAAATAGAGTAATATTTGGTATGATTAATGGATAAATAATTATTTATACCTATCATGATCCCTTTTGGATTCATAGAGGATGATTATAATGATTTAGTGCCACCCATAGAATGCGCCGGCTTTCCCAAACCTAGGCATTGTTATTTATAAATGTAGAGTTGATGCGTAATAACAAAGTGACCTCATTGAACAACTTATAATGGGAATTTGGTGGAATATAAATATTAATAGTGTGTTCAAGTTTTGATAAATACATATGATCTTGTTTGGAATGACTTAAGAAGGATTCATTGGGATAATTGAGACTGTATCAAATGATATATGAATTATGTTGGAATGCCCAATAGGGTTAGTATATCTGAAATGATAAAAATTTAAAATTTGAAATGGATTATGAATCGAAGGACATGTAATGGTGTTATATTGTGGAATTGATGAATATGTTTAAGGAGTAAACATGTGGGAATTATGGTGTATATCTAATGGGTTGAATGTAACAAAGATAGCATGCTACATGAAATAAGAATTTTAATTTAAATGTATAAGTGGATAACTATTTGTGAAATGGTAATGGGGTACATTGGCTAATGTATGGTAATTTTTTCATAATGGATGATGTATTGGAAGTGCTGAACATGTTTTCTGGGATAAGTCATGAGAATGGGAATTTGGAAAAATAGGAAATGTAAGTTTAATTATATAGGGTTAATCCCCATCATGATTGTTATGAATACTGATTTTCATGTGTAGTGATTTTTTTTATTGAGATATGGTAGAATGTGATGAATGGATTTGGGAGGTTGGACTGATGCTTCACTCCTCAGTGAACAATGCGTTTAGGGAAATAACTGATTCCCCTAAACCCAAGGGTGTGAATACAACATTCCATATCAACGTTGGGATGGTTGGACGTGGTATTTTGAGTCCCGATTGTATTCATTGGTTGATGATTCATGTTTGTTGACTTTTGACCTAGTGGTTGGGATGGCCGAACATGGAATATCGTATCCCATTTAGACACTTGTACTAAGGTTCCTTATGCGTTGACTACTGACCATATTGAAATATAGTTATGATTTTGGGTTGATGCCTAATTCCCCCAACAGTTATAATTTAAGAAACTACCTATTTTGAGGCTCCAAGGTAATTTAGATCTATTTATTGGGGAAGGTTTTTCCCTAGGGATATAGGGTATTGATTTATTCCCTTATGCATAATATTTTATTAATATAGACTCGTGTTTGTATAACATATATGCCTAAACTGTGGAACACCAAATAAAAAGGGATTAAGTAATAAAGACAGTAAAGATGATGGAAATGGAAATGAAGATAGAAATGGATTATATTTGTCCAGTTATCTAATAGACCCAAGTTTTCCTTTTACTTATTTTACCATTTTATCCATATTTACATGAAGTATCTGTTAGATAGGATATTTTTTAGACAACATTGGTGGTCACCTAATGAGTTGTACTGACACCCTTTTTGGGTTGCCTTTGGGTACCCTAGTAGATTCCATTGTTAGAGGTTCAGATATGGGAAAGGGATGGTGCTAGGGAGGTGAGTCTAGCTTGGGATTTTTGTGGATGAGGTTATGGTCATAGAACCTAGTTCATTTTTTATTTTTTCTATTTTCTTTATTTTTGGATCCTTGTACTTGTGGCACTACTGGCATGGAATGTCATGGTTATATCTTACTTATAGTTTGTACCATATTTGGGGGATTCTTGGTTATGGATGTTCAATAGTTTTTATTATTGTTTCCAATATTTATATTGATCTCCATTATTTCATAGTCTAGTAAGGTGGGTATATTATCCTCACATCACTCATTAGACACTTATTGCTTGTCGTTAACCTCTGGCATACGTGGAGGCATGATGGAGGTAATGTGACGACCCGAATCATGGAACAGGTTTAGTGGATCCTATGTCAGGGATGTTACAAAGTTATATCAAATTAGTTTCCTTTCTCTTTCCTTTGGTTTACTATTTTGGGATGGTAGATCAAAGGCTAGGAAGTGTCAGGTCTTGATAATGATCTTGTTCTTGGGAGTAACTAACCCATGTATGAGGTAAAACCTAAGTTACACATTGTGGAAATTGTTGTTTTTATGTTTGTTGTTACAGTTGAATGATTTTTCTCTATTTTGGTGATGAACATTTAATGCGATTTGACTTATTTATGATATTTCACTCAGGGATGGAAGGGAGTGATGATGTGAATTCATACATCATTTTAGGAACCTAAGGTTATAGGTGGCATGCATCATGGAAGGCTCACACCTGAAGGTTTTTCGGGACATTGATAGTAGAATTCATTTCACTTCCTTGAAAAATTTGATTGAAAATGGTGTATAATAATGGTTATGCAAGTGGATGAATGAAAAGATTGTAACTTTATCATTAATGAATATTATATGTATAAGAACTTTATGAACGAGTTAGAATTTTGGGTTGTGGTAAATTATAAATATTTAATAGTGTATATAATAGAAAGATTTTGTTAATTGATAGTGAAATAGTCAATGAATTTGGCCTAATGATAAGTGTAAATTAGTTAAAATTATAATTTTAACAAGTTTTTATATTAAAAATGTACCTAAGAGAATAATTTCATGTTGTAGAGGAGGGAATGGTTTATTTTTTTTGTATAAATGACTTGTGGCTAATTAATTTTTCCCCATTTTTACCACGACATATGGTTAGAATGTTGAGGGAAGTTGTAGAGGTGTGAACACATCCATTGGAACATGGTATGTGTAGTGGGTTATGTGTGGGAGTTAGTGCATTCTATTTTTGTGGTCTATACCTATTGAACATCCATTGAGATATTTTTTTAATAAAATATTCGGGGAATATGAATCTGGGTAAATGGGTATTTAAGAAATTTTGGTAAGTAGAATGTTCAAAAGCCTGAACCTTTAAATGTTCCTTGTTGTTTCTTTAGTCAGGCAGTGGCCTTGAATTCTTAATGTGTTGTTTTATAATGTGAGGGTATTAATACTTGTGGGTTGTACGATGGACATATGAATTAGTTCTATGGTTTTAATTTCATTGGAGATGGGTGTTGTTGTGGGTGTGGTGACCCATGTGGCTTCATACCTTATGAGTTGTATCTGATACTGTAGAGTGGTTTTTAGATTGTGGTTCTAATATATGTGTATGAATACCTTTAGTGTATGACCTAGATAAAATTAATACAAGGTGCAATATGAGTAGTGTCTATTGTAATGGGGGTGAGAGTGTTGTTCTCAAACACTTATTTGGTTGTAACTCAATGTCTGTGTGGATCAATGGTACTTTTCCATTGTGACTATAGTTTAAAGAACATGTATCACTAGAATTTCATGGTGACCTATGATAGAGGTCAAAAGTGGTTTCTCTTGGGTGTGTGTCATATGGCAGATGTTGGAAAATGATATTGGGATGCGGAAGATGTTGTCTAGTGTGGGTTAGCCTATAGGGATAAGTGGGATGGTCCATGTTTTGGTAATGAACCTTGAGTTTTGGTGATGTGTTGGTAGTTTTTGAGAGATCATGGGTAGAATCATGGGAGGCTTGCCCAGTTATGCAGGTAACTTGAATATGAGGTATAGGGAATGTTTAAAAGGTGAAATAGATGTATACCAGTACCATTGATCATCAATAAATAGTATTATGCAGATGCTACACCTGTTAGTTTGGATGACGGGTAACAGAGACCTCAGTGTTGTTTTCTGGTGAAATAGAAAATGATGACTAAATCTTGGTTAGATACTACTTTTGGAAGATGACACCAAAGGTGAGGGTGGTCACATGGATAGTCTTTGTTGTATGAATGGTTATATTATTGGGTGAGATGTTGAGAATTCCTTGGGCTGAAAAAGGCGACTAACCAAAAGGTAGGGTTAGGTTAGTAAGAGGATGTCAGGATATGTCAGGTGATGGTTGGATTGAGGGAACTAAATTCAGTATGAGGATGTTCAATGAAAAGTGAGAAACCATGAGGGATCTAAGAGATTCAGGTGTGGGAACAGGTTTGTAAGACATTATTTTGAATGGGATAAGAATATTTCATTCATTATTAAACAAAAGCATTAACCATGGTCATGAGGGAGATAGTTGGTTTTGACTGGCACAGAAAACCAAATTTTTTGGTCATTAATTGTTAGGGGTGTAGTAGAAGAACATGAGTGTTGTGTTGTAAATAGTTTCAAGGAAAAATATGGTTCATGAGTACTTGGAAGGTGTTCATGGAGTGGTGGTAATTCTTTGTTAGCAATCATGCCTAAGTGGTGATGGTTGATTTCTCATGAGATGTGTGCAGTACATAAGTTTGAGATCCTTGGTAGAGCATGGTTTCCCTTAGTGGGAGGTGACATCAAAAAAAGGATAAGTTGGTGGAGATGTTCTTTCACAAATTCATAGCATACCTCAGCTAGGGATGATAATGATCAATAACTTGACATCATCCTAGGTACACTGAGAATATTTGACATTATTCCTAGAAACATGAATGTGTTTTGGTTCGATGAGGGACATCATGGAGTAAACAATCATATAGATGATATACCTGAAGTATGATGGTAGGTTGTACACCATCAATGGTTTTGTGTGAATCAAACATCGCATGTAAATAAAGAATAATACATTTTCATATTTAATAATATTTGTGATTTAATTATTAATTTTTCTTTAAAGGGGATTCTATGTTTGATGGCTTACCCGATACACAACAATGAGTATCTTGGAAATCTTACATTGCCCACTTATAATATAAATTTATTATATTAAATGGTAGTTAACACCTAGCCGTTTTATTGACAAGAATGGAGATAAATAACTATAATATTATTATGCATGTCTTTTAAAAGTTTTACTTTTATCCAATAAAACATAGAGGCTGAAAATATGAACAAATCTAATTTTAAGCATAAATCTCTAATATTCACTAAAAGGTTGATTTAAAGAATTTTTATGACGAAACCTTTTTAAATCTATTTTTGGTCATTTATATATGTTCTATTTGAAAAAATAAAAATATTCTTTAGATTTAGGACATCAGAATTTAGTTTGGGTGTTTTTTGGGTATTTTTATGATAAAGTTCATTTTTTAATAAATAGTGAAAAATAATGCATTTTAATCCAAAAGTTTCTTTTAATATAATTTATTTATATGGTTAGATTATATTTTTAATTGGTTTTAAAGTGTAATTAGAATATATTTTTACCAATTAATCCAATGTTGTTCATTAGAATTAATTTCACTTTGAAATTGGACATAAACAAGTGTCGATGTTATGATAGTTATTGTTTCATAAAAACACCCTATTTGTTTTGACAACGAGAATTAATTTTAAATTAATATATCCAAAATAAATATATTTAATTTTATAAAATAAACATCATTTTTGAATTCGTAATATCAAATTTAGCTTAGGCTGAATTATTGGTATTTTTCTTAAAAACTGAAATTTTTTATGAATAGTAAAACCACTAAGTAGTAGTTAAAAATTGACATTTTCATTTAAAAAAAATTTTACCGCTTCTGTGGATTGAATATCAAAAATCCGACATTCATGGTTGTTATTTGTATGTAAAATTTGGTTCAATAATATGAAAATAAATTTTGGTAAATAGTAACTTTTGACTTTTATTTACCGCAGTCAAAGGTAAATAGGGTAATTCAAGGTAAAAAGAACATCATAATAATATGAAATTACCTTAACACTTGTCCTATCCTTATTGGTTGGGTCATTTACGACCATGGGCATCTTTGGGTCGATTTTGGGACCCCATGGAGCCAGTTATTAGTGATAATGACACTTTATTTTAATTAACTTAATGTAAAGACAAAAATGACATAAAAATATATCTTTTAGTAAATTAATTTTTACATGTGGTTATATAAGATATATTTTTGACTATAAATATTATTTGGAAAGATAAAAAGATTTAATACATCATGGTATTTTTTTATAATTTTTAGACATCAAATAAATTAAAATATTTATGATACAATAATGATGTAGTGTTTACCTCATTAATAAATCATTTAAATAAATACGATTATAAATATAAAATAACATACAAAACCTATCCAATTCCTATTGGATGATTTTATTTTGATGATGATTCATCTTATCTTCAACTTTAGTTAGTTTTTTCCCTTTAGAAACATAATATCATTATGTAATAAAATAATATTTTCACACTTTCCTAAAGATCCCTCTATCCCCTTATAAAAGCCCTCACTTATTACTCATTCCTCACACCTCTAAAGCCCCTTGGATCATCCAAATCCTACCCAAATAATCAATCAAGATCCCTATACTCCTCCAAGAAGCCTTAACTATGGAATAAGGCACTTCAAGAAGTCCTTTTGGTTCAAACCAAAGGGAGTTACCAAAATTAAAAGTAAGAGTTTCTCTTAAATTCTTTTATTTTATTTTACTTATACAACCCATAAAATCTTTTTATTACATTCTTTAATAACAAAACTAGTATAATAAATATAGTAGGATGTTTTTATGAGAAGTATTCAAACAACACTTACACACACCTCCATCTAATGGGTGAAGAACATACTGAATATGTGGATAGAAAACTAACGCCTCACGAAACGATGATTGTTCGATTATCTCCTACGACTTCTATTAGTGGCCATTATGATAGAACATTATTTATATGTGATATATATTATGTTTATTCTTTCTTTATTCTTATGTATTTTCCATTTATAGCATACCTTTATGGTTTCCATTAGGGGTAAACATGATAATTTCATTGGAGGAAGTGCGGACTACCACCCCCTCCAAGTGATATGACTTGTTAATTCCATATGTGGGACATATAAAGGATAGTGTTAATGAAATTATTTATGATATTATACTGGAATTATAATATACCTATGTATCATAATGTTTTAATTCCATTAAAGTATGAAATAGAAATGAAAGTTGGGTTAATGCGAACGTATGGCTTACTGTCTCCAGAAACATTGCATTTCATTTCTTATCTCCAAATGTTATGTACTATTATAAATACATGTATAAAATGGATATATATGATATATATGATATCTAAATCATGAATATAATTTTGAATATAATGAAATTTTGACCATGTGAACAACTAGAAATTATAAGAAGTCCATTTTGGACTCAATTACCAAATATCGACAAAACGACCATTATTAACTTAAATGATTAAAAAATGTTTATAACATAGTAATATGTGATATAAAAGGAATAATAAACTTGAAAAATGTTCTTAAGAAAGTAGAAATTAACTTTGGTTTATTATTCATGAGTTTAAAGAATGAACGATTCAAGTCAGACACGAGGTAAGAGAACTTCATAACCCAATTTATATTCTTTGGGTTAATGTTCTACTTTTTTATTATTCCACGCTATGATTATGTCCTCTATTGTATTTATACATTATTTAATTGTACTTACAATGAATACACATAATTGATCTATTTTATATTCTAAATGATCTTTGTAAGAGACTTCGTCTCAATCTGCATTCATTGAGTTGTATTTTGTTTTATACACAAATTTCATTTATACGGTGTATAAACCCCTTTGAAATTTCATTTCATTCAAAGGGAATATTTTTATACGAAGTGTTTTACTAAAAGACAAGGTTTTTTTAACGTAAGAAGTGAAAAAGACCTTTTTCCGTCGTCGTGAGTATTATTTGATCTTTGGCTTCCTTAACAATATATTGTGTTTTTTTAAAGGAAAATAAATACCATATACTTTTTACATATTTTTGTATTGAAAATGGATTTTATAATGAATTTTTATGACAATATCATTAAATTATATATTGTTATTGAAATGTGGAAATTTTATCTTTCCTTTATGTTTGTTTTATGTGTTATGAAAATTTTTTTGGGTCTTGGGCATTGTTTACGTATACGGGTGCTTCCGTGATAAGCCTAGTGGGTGAGCCCACGATAGCTCTCCCATGAATTGGGTAATGTGATAGAGGTATACATGAATGTTTCTCCTAAGAGATTTTGGAAATATATTGTGATGGTATTCCAAATGTAACTCCCTACATAGTTGTGATAGCTACAATGTATGTATGATATTGATGCCACAAGTTACCTTTATGATTTATGTTATCTATGTGTCATTCATAAATCTTATGTTCTTATGAGGTAAGTAAAAGAGTTTAAGTTTTGTATGTATTTTTGGACTAATTATTTATTTCTTATTTTATAGCCCTTACAATTATTTTTATGGTCATCCCATGTTTTGAAATGTTTTTCACAGGACTTAAAGATGAATAGGTTCAAGGATGGGATCAAGGAAATGCCTTACTATCTAAAACATGGAACTAGACCTAACTCTTTTTTAAGAATTTTTATTTTATGAAAAAATGGATACTGAGTAGAATTGTTTACATGTAATATTCATGGTGTTATGTAAATGTTATGACCTAATTCACTAAAACTATAAACATGAAAAGATCATCGATGTGAATTATCCATTTAATTCAAGAATATTTAATGTTTAAGGTTGGGTCCTTACAATTGGTATCAAAGGTCAGTTTAGAAAACTTTAGGAGTTAGGTTATTGTTAAATTCATATCTATAAATTACTTTATATTGAAAGGATATAGAATTTATAGATTACTATGTTGCTTCACCTATGATATTTTTGTGTTCAGAATGGTCTTCCATAGAGGAAACATGGCATCTATATTGGGATGACATCAAGAGGAAGAAAACATTCCAAATCAGCAACCTGATATGGTTGAAATCAGAATTGAATAGTTTGTTTCAGTGATTGCACAGTTGAGTCAGGCTATAAATGGTGGTGGAATCCATGAATAAGATCAGCCGGATCAACCATAGAGGAACATGTCAGTAGTGAAGAATTTCACGAGGCAATATCCCCCATCATTTGGAGGATCATCTGACCTTGTGCTAACAGAAGGGTGTATTAATGCATTGGAAAATATTTTTGATGTCATTGGTTGTTCAAAACATCAAATGTTTAGTCTCGATGTTGAACTTTTTGAAGGTGATGTTGATCAGTGGTGCTCCATGGTGAAAATTATCAGGGATAGTGAGGAGATTTATTCTCTTGTTTGGGATGAATTCAAAGGTATGTTTTTTGAGAAATATTTTCCTAAATTGGGTCATCTTAAAATAGAAAACAATTCCTAGAATAGTGGTAGGAGGATGACTTAGTGGCTTTTTGTGAATCAAAATTCCTAAAATGGAAACGTATGCTCCAAATTTCATGTGAGATATTGATAATAAAATGAACCATTTTTGCTCCGGATTAAAGCCAAAGTATCGAATGGATTTAGATTATCGTGTGTTCAAAAGTTATGAAAAACTTGTACATTGTGCAGAGAAGGTGGAAATGGAGTTTGTTGATGATCATGTGTTCTTTGAAAAACAACAGAATAAGAGATCAACATGGCTGGAGAAAGGGAAGAACTCTTCCAAAAGGTCGAATGGTAAGAAACTTAAGTTTACAGTTTATGAAAATTGTGGTAAAAAGCATGTTGGGGAATGTTTTTTGAATTTTATTAAGTTCTTCTGATGTGGTAAAATGGAAATTTTTAGTTTGAAATTGCACTGAAAGAGAGCGGGTTAATGGTAAGATAAAATCTGATTTACAGTCAGTAAAATGTTTTAAGTGTAATGAAATGGGTCATTATGCAAATGAGTGTCCAAAAAAGAACACAATTGAGGGAAAGCTTCCAGACTACATGTAGAAATGGGTGTTGATATCCTTTTCAATAACTTTAGAAGATGTTGGGCCATCAAATAATGTAGTATCAGGTACACTGTTTATTTGTTAAGATTATGCCAATGTGTTGTTTGATTTAGGTTCTACTCACTCTTTCATTTCTATGACGTTTTCTTGTAAATTAAAAATTTCATCTCAAGATATGAATATGGAACTTATGGTAAAAACACCTGGGATAAATAATGAGACAAAAATAAACTATAATAACCTTTTTATCCTTGTATGTGGTAAGAATCTACCTGCCAACCATATTGTTTTTCCTCTAGTATATTTTTATGTTATTTTGGGTATGGAGTGGCTTTCCGTTTATCATTCTAAGATTGACTGCCAAGATAAAGATGTTTCTTTTCAGAAAGATTCTCAGTTTGTGTACAAAAATGAAACCATGATTTTGATAACATTTCAAGAAGATGATAATCTAGTAAAAGAGGAAAATGAATGTTAACTTGCACATATTGTTGAAAATATAGAAAGTGTTGAGATTAATGATGTGATAGTGGTAAATGAGTACCTTGATGTTTTTTCTGATGAGTTTTCTGGTATTATACCTAACTGGGACGTTGAATTTACTATTTACTTAGTTCTTGATGCTAATCCAATTACAAAACACCAATATACAATGGCTCAAATTGAAATGTTAGATTTAAATAAGTAATTACAAGAGTTATTAAATAAAGGTTTCATTCTACCTAGCACATCACCATGGGGTGATCCTGTTTTATTTGTTAAAAATAATGATGGTTAAATAATACTTTTCATTGATTATAGAGCATTGAATAACACCACACTAAAGAACAATTATCCTTTGCGTCACATTGATGATTTGTTTGATCAGCTCCAGGGTGCTCAGTATTTTTTGAAGACTGATTGGAGGTTGGGATACCATCAGTCAAAAGAAAAAGAAGCAAACATTCCGAAGACCCAGTTTTGTAGTAGATATGGCCATTATGAATTTGTAGTTATGCCTTTTGGGTTAACCAATGAACCTACTATATTCATGGATGTTATGAATAGAATTATCCATGAGTTCTTGGATATTTTTGTGGTTGTGTTCATTGATGATATTTTGGTTTTTTCCAAAAGTAATGAGGAACATTAAGGTCATTTAATGGTTGTCTTGCAAATAATAAATGAAAAGAAACTATTTGGGAAATTCAGAAAGTGTGAGTTTTGGTTACAAAAAATTTCATTCCTTGGTCACATTGTTTCAAAAAATGGCATAACAGTTGATCCTGCTAAAACAAAAGTTGTTCAAGAATGGCCATGACCCACAAATATAACAGAGATTCGTAGTTTTCCATGTTTGGCAGGTTAATATTGGAGATTTGTTGAGAATTTTTCATGGTTATCTAGTGCAATAACAAAGTTAACTCGAAAAGGTGTAAAGATCATTTGGACAAGAGAATGTGATGATTGTTTTTTGGAATTGAAAAGAATATTGGTGAATGCTCTGGTTTTGGAACCGCCTTCCAGAAATGGTAATTTTTTTATTTACAGTGATGCTTTGTTGAAAGGACGTTGATGTCTCATTATGAAGAATGATCATGTAATTGCTTATGATTATAGTTAATTGAAACCTCATGAGTTAAATTACCCTAAACATGATTTGGAATTAGCTACTATTGTTTTTTCTTTAAAAAATTAGAGGAATCATTTGTATGGAGTAAAATGTGAAATATATACTGACCAAAAAAGTTTAAATTATATATTCACTTAGAAATAAATGAACATGAGATAGAGGAGATGGCTAGGATTAATCAAGGATTATGATTTCATGATCCATTACCATCTGGGAAAATCTAATAATATTGCAGATTCTTTGAGTTGGAAAAGTAATGCTACATTAACCATGTTATGTTTGGAACACGATCCTTTGGTTTTTGATTTTGATGAACTTTGGAATTGAAGTTTTTGGTGTAGGAAATTCTTCTATTTTGTTTCAGGTGTCAGTGAAATCATCTCTATTAGATAGAATAATGCAAACGCAGAAAGAAGAAAATGAGTTGCAGAAAAAGGTAGAGTATGTTTAGAAGGGTATGTTGCCAGATTTTAAAATTGATAATGATTGTGTTTTGACATTTGGGAAAAGATTATGTCTGCCTTGTGATTCACAGTTAAAAAATGAGTTGTTATGTAAAGCTCATATTTCTCCTTTTTCAGTTCATCCTGGCAGTACTAAGATGTATAAAGGTCTTCAGGAGTATTACTGGTGGGATGGAATGAAAAGAGATATTGCTGATTTTTTTGTGAAGTATTTGACTTGTCAGTAGGTTAAAGTAGAGTGGTAACTACGGAAGGGGATGCTTCAGTTTTTACTGGTTCCAGAGTGGAATTGGAAAAATATATCCCTGGAATTCATTTTGGGATTACCAAAGACATCAAGAGGTAATAATGAAATCTGGGTTATTGTTGATCGATTAACTAAATCTGCTCATTTCCTTCCTATTCGAGATAATTTGCCTCTAGATCATCATTCTCGGTTGTATGGTAATAAGATAGTCAGGTTTTATAGAGTTCCCCTCTGCATTTTATTTGATCGGGATCCCAGGTTTACATCTAACTTTTGGAAAGGCCTTTCAAATTCATTGGGTACTGAATTATATTTTAGTACAACTTTTCATCTGCAATCAGATGGGAAGTCAGAATGAAAAATTCAGACCTCGGAGGATATGATACGTGCTTGTTCACTATATTACCAGGGAAGTTGGGACCAACATCTCTCTTTGTTTGAAATTTCATATAATAGTATTTTCCATTCTAGTATATAGATGGCTCCATTTGAGGCATTATTTGGAAAGCATTTTTGAACTCCATAATTTTGGGATGAAGTAGGGGAAAGGAAGCTGTTGGGACCAGAATTGGATGAAGAGATGGAAGAAGAGGTTTATTTAATTTAGAAGAACATGATAAGAACATAGAGAATACATAAAAGTTATGCAGATAACTGGAGGAAGGATCAATCTTTTGAGGTAGGTGATCATGTCTTTCTCAAAGTTTCTCCATGAAAAAATGTGATATGTTTTGGTAAGAAGGGAAAGTTGAGTCTAATGTTCATTGGACCTTATATAATCCTGGTGAAAGTTGGATCATTTGAGTACAGAGTGGCTTTACCTCAATGTTTATCCCATGCACACAATGTTTTTCACGATTCAATGTTGAGAAATTATATGCTAGATCTATCTAATGTTTTGAGCCTAGAGGTAGTTTAGTTGGAAGAGAATCTCTATTATGAGTAATAACCAGTATAGATTCTTCACCATAGAGATAAAGTGTTGTGGAATAGGTAAATTCATCAGGTAATGTTTTTTTGAAAAAACCATATTATTGAAGAGGCAATGTGGGAATCTGAAAATGCTACAAGGGATAAATACCCCGATTTATTTGATAAGTGAAAAAAATAGAGAGGATGCAATTCCCAAAAGGGGGAAGGATGTAACATCCCTTGTTAATAAATAATAATAAATTTTCATATTTATTAATATTTCTTAATTAAATAATAATTTTTTAAAGGGGATTCTATGTTCGATGTCTTACCCGATATGCAACAACAGGTTTCTTTGAAATCTTATGTTGCACAGTAATAATATAATATTATTATTTTAAATGGTAGTTAATGCCTAACCGTTGTGTTGGAAAGAATGAATAGAACTATCTAAAATATTATTATACATTTTTGTTAAATGTTTTTATTTTTATCCAATAAAACATAGAGGCTCAAAATTTGAATGAATCTAATTTTAAGCAAAAATACTCAAATATTCACTAAAATGTTGATTTACCACCTGTTGATGATGAACCCTCTTTAAATATTGTTTTGGTAATTTCTATATGTTTTATTTTTCAAAATAAAATTCTTTTTTATATTCAGGACATCATAATTTATTTGGATAATTTTTTGGTATTTTTCTGATAAAGTTTATTTTTTGATGAATAGTTAAAAATACAATTTTTTTATTCAAAAGTGCCTTTTAATAAAATTTATTTATATAGTTATATTATCCTTTTAATTGGTTTTGAAGTTTAATTAGAATATATTTTTACCAGTTAGTCCAATGTTGGTAATTGGAATTAATTTCACTATGAAATTGGACATAAATAAGTGTCGATCTTTTGATAATTATTGTTTCTTAAAAACACACTAGCAGTTTTGACAAAGGGAATTAATTTTAAATTAATAAATCAAAATTATATGGTTTGAATTTGGTAAAATAGACATCATTTTTGAATTTGGAATATCAAATATAGATTAGGTTTATTTTTTGGTAGTTTTATAAAAAACTTCAATTTTTTATGAATAGTGAAACAATTACGTAGTAGTTAAAAATAGAACTTTTCATTTAAATGAAAATTTACCACTTTTGTGGATTGAATTTCAAAAATCCTACATATGTGGTTGTTATTATTAATTAAAATTTGGTTCAAATAGATAAAAATTATTTTTGGTGAATAATTATTTTTGACTTTTATTTACCGTGGTCAAAGGTAAATAGGAAAATTCAAGATAAAAAGAATATCATAATAATACAAAATTATGTTAACACTTTTCCTAAACTTATTAGTTGAGTCATTTACGACCATGGGGATATTTGGGTCGATTTTGGGACCCCATGGAGCCACTTATGGGTGATAATTACACTTTATTTTAATTAACTTAATGTAAAGAAAAAAAGGACATAAACAAATATCTTTTAATAAATTAATTTTTACATGGGGTTATATAAGTTATAATTTCAACTATATATATTATTTGGAATGATAAAAATATTTCCTACATCATGGTATTTTTTTATAATTTTTATACATGAAATAAATTAAATTATTTATGACACAATAATGATGCAGTGTTTACCTCATTTGTAAATCATTTAAATAAATAAGTTTATAAATATTAAATTAACATAAAAAAATATCCAATTATTATTTTATGGTTTTATTTCGACCCTGAGTCATATTATATTATACATTAATTATTTTTTGACATTTAGAAACCTAATATCATTATATAATAAAAATAATATTTTCACACATTACTAAAGAGCCCCTCATCCACCTTATAGAAATCCCTCACTTCTTACTCATTCCTCACTCCTATAAAGCCCATTTTATCATCCAAAACCATCCCAAAAAATCTTTCAATATCCCTATACTCTTATTAGAAGCCTTACCTTAGGCATAATTCACTTCAAGAAGTCCTTTTGGTTCAAACCAACGGGAGTTACCCAAATTTAATGTAACAGTTTTTCTTAACTTATTTTCTTTTATTTTACTTATAAAACCACTAGACATTTTAATACCTTTATTTTATAACAGAAATAGTATCCTCAACATACTAGGATGTTCTTATGAGAAGGATTAGAACTACACTTACACACACCTCCATTTAATGGGTGGAGAACATGTTGTTTCTCTGGATGGAAAACTAACGCCTCACGAAACGATGATTGTTCGATTATCTCCTACCGCCTCTCATGGTGGCCATTATATTGGAACTTTATTTATATATGATATATATCATGTTTATGTTTTATTTATTCTCCTGTATTTTCCATTTATATCGTACCTTTATGGTTTCCAATTTGAGTAAACATGATAATTTCATTTGAGGAAGTGCAGACTACCGCCCTCTCAAAGTGATATGACTTGTTAATGCCATATGTGGGACATATAAAGGATAGAGTTAATGATATTATATATGATATTATACTGGAATTATAATATACCTATGTATAGTTATGTTATAATTCCATTAAAGTAAGAAATAGAAATGAAAGTAGCGTTAATCCGTACGTACGACTTGTTGTCTCCATGAACGATGCATTTCATTTCTTATCTCCAAATGTTATGAAATATTATAAATACATGTATATAATTGATATATATGATATATATGATATCTAAATCTTGAATATAATTCTGAATATAATTAATTTGTCACCATGTAAACAAAATGAAATTATAAGAAGTCCATTTTGGACTCAAGTACCAAAAATCGACAAAACAAACATTATTAACTTAAATGATTAAAAAATGTTTATAACATGATAATAAGTGATATAAAAGGAATAATAAAATTGAAATTTTTTCTTAAGATATTATAAATTCATTTTAGTTTATTATTTAGGAGATTAAAGAATGAACGTGTCAAGTCAGATGTGAGGTAAGAGAACTTATTAACCCAATTTCCATTCTTTGTGTTAATCTTCTACTTTTTTATTATTCCATGATATGATTATGTCCAATATTTTATTGAAAATTGTTTTTATAATGGATTTGTTATAACATTATATTTACATGATATATTGTGACTGATATTTTGAAATGTTATCTTTCCTTTATGTTTGTTTTATGTGCTATAAATATGTTATGTTCTTGGGCATTGTTTACGTATACAGGTGGTTTCATGATAAACCTAGGGTAGGTGGGCCCAAGATAACTCTCTAATTCATTGGGTAATATGACAGAGGTACACGTTAATGTTTCTCCTAAGATATTTAGGGAATATACTTTTATGGTTATTCTAAATATAACTCCCTACGTAGTTGTGATAGCTATAATGTAAGTAAGATATGGATGCAACAAGTTACCTTTATGATTTATGTTTTATTTTTGTGATTCATAAATCTTATGTTTTCATGAGGTAAGTAAAAGAGTTTATGTTTTGTATGTATTGATGGACTAAGGTTTTCTTTCTTATTTTATAACCACAATTGATATTTTTACACTCATCCCAGGTTTTGAAATGTTTTTCACTGGACAAAAAGATGAATAGGGTCAAGGATGGGATCAAGGAAAATTATTCTTGTCTAAAACATGGAACTAGACATCACTCTTTTTTTAAGTGTTTTTATTTTATGAAAAAATGGATATTGAGTAGAATTGTCTACATGTAATATTCATGATCTTATGTAAATGTTATGACCTAATTCTCTAAAACTCAAATCCTGAAAAGATACTCAATGTGAATTATCAATTTAATTCAAGAATGGGTAATGTTTAAGGCCGGGTCCTTATAGTGAGGTTCTCGTAATGTATGTGGTTTCAAAAAATGGTGCAAGTTTCATTCTCAAAAACATGAATCAGGAAATGGGTGAGGTTTGTTTACGTGTTTTAGAAAATTCATATAGTCACATCTATGTTTTGGGATTTATCTTATGATATAGGAGTTAATCATTATGGATGAAGTTTCTAGAGGAAATCCATAGTAACAACACTCCTAAGGTGGGGAGTGACGAGTCAGTCTAAAACGTGGGGAGGAGAATTTGAGTTGATGTAGCAGCACTCATATACCATTGAGGAAACTTTGAGGTACATTATATGTGTCTCAGAGGGGTTAGGTGGGCCTTGAGTGTGGTGGTTGATTGAGACAGACATTGTCTTTGGGATCAGGGTGGTTCTAAAAGTAATTTTTTGATTCTTTTGTTTTTTCTTCAAAGAGTTTTGTGAGAAGTAACATTGGTTTGTAGTATTCTAAGTTAAGTTCTACAACACCAATAGAGATCAAAAGTAGACTCGGGTAAGGGTCCTTTAGTGGTGTGACTCACTGTTACATTATAAGACACCTTGGACATGGGATGTAGTGTCTTGCCAATGGTGAAGCGAAGAATTATAGGACGACTCAACTAGGGAAACACGACTTGACTCTGAGAAATTAATGAATGTAGATAGTGGTAAATCACCTTTGGTGGAGGTTTTGGGAGGAACAATGTGTTTTGATGTTCAGAATGGGCTTGAATAAAAACAAATACTTCTTAGGTTAGTGTATGAAGAGTAAAAGTGATGGTGTTGGGAATGTTGGTTGGAATAGTGGATCATGATAATAGTATTTAAGGTAGTGGTACAGGGATGATGGGATTCTACATAAGGTCGGGAAATGACATCTGTTGGTGCGTCCAGTGATGTGTGAAAGTCATGTTGAGATTCTGGTGGACCTTTTGTGATAGTGTAGGTAACATGTAACTGATGATGGTGAAGATAACCATAGAAGATAAATTGTTGGTTGTCAATGTGATTATATTTTTGGGTTGGAAGGGATCTACTGTTCACTATTTAGGTGAGTTAGCCTCGGTAGTGAGATTTGGCTTAGGTTCAATCTGTCAAGTACCTGTGAGTTTTGGTTGCATTTGGATGTATAGTTACGAAATGGAACCATTGATAAATGTATTTGGAAGGATCGTGTGATTTCCTCTGGGTGATACTGGTGTTGTTAACCTATAAAGTTCATAAAAACAAATTAAAATGATTCCAAGTGATTCAAGTCATGAGTATCGAGGGGGATAAGACTAATAGGGTGCTGATTTATTCCCCCATGATTGAATAATTTTTTGTAAGATGTGTCCATGTGTTGTGAGTTAGGAAATGTTGCCTAATTTTTCTCTATGATGCTCTAGTGGAAATGTATGATTGAATTTGATGTATCCATGAGATGTATCTGGTTCATGTTGTGGGTTTTTATGAGAATGTCATGTGAGGAAAGAACATGCCCTTGTTTCAGGTTTTATGGAAACATGGTAATGATTTGGAGGAATAACGGGTAAGGGAAAATGGTAGATTGGATAAGTGGAATGACCTATTGTTATTAAATCTCAGTGATTCTCAGGATGAGTGGCTTGAGGATAAGTCGTTACAAGGTGGAGAGATTATAAGATCCCATATTATTCCTTATGTTTTTTCTTGTATACAATCTAGTTTATGATTCTTTTTTTTGTTAAAAAATTTCGATTAGTTCAGGAGAATAAATGGGGGTGTTCTAGGGGTTCTGGACATGAAAATGGAAGAAAATAAGTTTTCTAGGCATGTTTCCTGGTTTGTGCACAATTATTAAAAACCATGCAGAGTTTCCCAAGATACCATGTAGGGGTGATTTTGTGATAGTAACTACTACACAGTTTGTGAAAGGTATGGAAAATTGTGTTGGTAAACTATGCTAAAGGGTGATTAGGGCCAATGGCTCTCGCACAGTTTGTGCACAGATTGGAAAACTGTGTGGGTACAACATAGATCCCATAAAAGATTAGAAATTTACAATTTGTCAATTGTGGGATTTTAAGTATTCAATCCATTTTTTATTCCCTTCATTCAACCTCCAGCCATAATGATGGCCCAAAAACTTCAAGACCTCCCACAGATCAATCTCCCTCAAATCTATGTTATTTAGAGTGTCATCAGTTACAGATCAGAGCGCCGGGTATGTCTTATCTTCCCCTTGTTTCTATTTTTCAAATTAGATTTTGTAGTTCCTCTCATCACTTCATAAATTGTTAAAACCATCTTCTATCATGGAACCTAGGTTGGAACTTTAAGGTGGATTGGATTAGGATCTAAGTCTACATTTAAGTGTGTGTTCATCATCAGATTAGAGGTAGGTGGTCTACACATTATATCCCAATGTTGTTATAGATTTGAGCATGTGTGTTGAGATCGTGCTTCTATTTTATTAAGAAATTATCACCTTGAGTAATATTTGGTATTATTATTAGATAAATTATTATTTATACCCCTAAAAATCTTTATTGGATTCATCTAGGATGATTAGAATGATTTAGGGCCACCCATGGGGTGCTCCAGCTTTCCCGAACCTAGACGTTCTTATGGATAAATGTAGAGTTATTACGTAATAACATTGGGCCCTCATTGAAAATGTTATTATGGGAAATTTAGTGGAAGATGGAATATTTATTGTGTTTCCTAGGGCTGATAAAGACACATGGGCTTGTATGGTAAGACTTGAGAAGGGTTAATTAGGCTAATTGAAATCGTATCAAATAAGTTATGAATTATGATTTAATTCTCAATAGGATTATATACGTGAAATGATGAACATATTAAATAAGGGATGGATTATGAATTGAAGGAAATGTATTAGAGTTGTGTAGAGGAATTTATGTATTTGATTAATGAGATAACATGAGGTAATTGTGGTATATACCTAAATGGATGAATGTAATATAGAAGTGATACTACGTGAAATATGAATTGTACATTAAATGTATAAGTGGATAAATTATGGTAAAATTTTAATGGGGTAAATTGGATAATGTCTGTTAATTTGTTCATAATGGATGATGTATTGGAATTTTTGAACCTGTTTGCTGGGTTAGGGTATGAGAATGAGAATTGGGATAAATATGTATTGTAAGGTAAATTGAATAGTGTTAATCCTCATTCTGATTGTTATGGATCATGTTTGTTATATATAGTGGTATTGTTTTTTTGTGATATGGTAGTATGTGATGAATGGATTTGGGAGGTTGGAGTAATGCTCCACTCTCAGATGCACCATGGTTTTTAGGATAAGTACTAACTCTCATGAACCTAAGGGTGTAGAAATGGAGTTTCATATCGAAGTTGGGATGGCCAGACATGGCTTTTTGAGTCCTGATTGGATTCATTGGATGATGTTCCATGTTTTCTGACTTATAACATAGTAGTCGGGATGATCATACATGGATTACCAGATCCTAGTTTGACACTAGGACTAAGGGTCCCTTTGTGTCGACTAGTGAGCATTGTGAAATATAGTTAAGTCGTCGGGCTGATTGCTAATGCCCCAATGGTTATATTTGATTAAACTACCTAGATTGAGGATACAAGGTAAGTGAGATATATGTATTGTGTAATGTTCTTTCATAGTGATATAGGAACTTGATTTATTCCCCCATGCATAGTGTCGTATTTCCTTTGATGCATATTTACATTACATATATCACTATCCCATGGAACACCTGATACAAATGGACGAAGCAATACAGACGATATAGATTATGGAAATGGTAATGAAGAAAGAAGTGGATTAAATGTTCTATATTATCTAATGGAACATGATTTGTCCTTTTTTTATCTTAAAATTTAATACATATTTACATGCACTATATTTTAAACTGAATATTTTCTAGGCACCTTTGGTGGTGGCCTACTAAATTGTACTCACACCCTTTTCAAGTTGTCGTTGGGTGCCCAACTAGATTCCGTTGTTGTAGTTCAGATAAGTGAAATGGTTGGTTCTAGGGAGTTGAGTCTAGATTTTGATGTTCATGGATGAGATTCCAGTCACGGAGTCTCGACCATTTGGGATTTTACCTTTTTTATTTATTTTTGGTTCCTTGTATATGTGTCACTACTAGCATAGCATGTCATGATTATATTTTATTTGTAATTTGTATCCTATTTTGTGGGATGATTGCTTAGGAATTTACATTTTTTGTTTCTTAGTGTTTCTGCTACTTCTATTTTTTCCTATTTTGTATTACTCTAGAAAAGAGGTTATAGTCTCCCTACATAAATCATTAGACCCTCGATGTCAGTTGGAAACCTCTAGTGTATAGGGAGGAGTGCTTGAGGTCATGTGATGACCCAACTCTTGTCACCGGTTTAGTGGCTCCAATATATGGGACGTTACAGTACCTCTAACTGATGGATATAATAATTAAATTAACATATATATATATATATATATATGATATTTATGAAATAATTATACTTCGGTAATTTTAATATCACATTTGTCTTCTTACCTTCTATTCTTATGGAAAATGATAAAATAAATCATTCATATTGGTGGATTACTACCTCTATGAAGTGGTGTGATATGTTTTTAATCTTTTACCTAGATGGTAATAAGGATATATTTAAGAAATATATTTGATTTATATGATAAAAAATAAGTTTGGATAGGGGAACTAATATTTACCTTTATGTAGTTTCATCTATTGATAAAATGGAATCAACCCTCATGCATACATACGACCTAACATCATTTTTAAATGATGTAACTATTTTTTTATTTATATATTTAATGGATAAATAGAAATAAATTTATAATAAAAACAGAATATATTTATATCATGGTTAAAATTATGGATATTATGGAACCATGATCAATGTAAAGGACCAAAAATACCTAACGAAAAAATACATGGAAAACGAAGCAGTTATTACCTAAAACATGATTTTAACAAGGAATTGATAACAAAAGAAAAATAAAATTTAAAATCCCAAGTAAGTAATGAATAATAGATATTGTTATATATGTCTATTAATGAATTAGATAGTGTTTTAGAGGCTTAAAATTCAAATAAATCCAATCTTAAGCATGAAATACACTAATATTTTTAAAAGATTGTTTTACTGCCTTTTGATGGAAAACCATTTTGTAATCTATCTTTTGACAATTTTATAAGCTATGTTTGTCAAAATAAACTTATTATTTATGATTGGGACATCAAAATTTACTTTGTGTGAATTTTTTGTATTTTTCTGACAATGTTCATTTTTTTAATGAATATTGAAAAATACTGCATTTTACATCAAAACTGCTTCTTAATCTAATTTATTTATATGATTAGATTACCTTTTGAATTGGTCTTAATGTGTAATCTGAATATATTTTTACCATTTAATCCAATGGTTGTCATTGGAATCAATTTCACTTTGAAATTAGACTTAAACTAGTGTCAATCTTTTGATACTTGTTGTTTTATAAAAACACGCTATTTTCTCTGAAAGCGGGAATTAATTATTAAATTAATTAATGTGACTTATTTGTTTTGAATTTTGTAAAATAGAATTCATTTTTTAATTCTGCATATCAAATATAGCTTAGGGTTATTTTTTGGTAATTTTCTGAAAAACTTCAATTTTTGATGAATAGTGAAACCACTAAGTGGTAATGAAGCAAACTGATTTTTCAGTTAAATGAAAGTTTACCACTAATGTGTATTGAATTTTGAAAATCCGACATACATGGTTGTCATTAGTATGTAAAATGTGGTTCAATGGGATGAAAATAATTTTTTGGTGAATAGTAACTTTTTTTCATTAATCGTGATTAGAGGTAATTAGTGTAATTTAAGGTAAAAATGATATTATAAAAATGTGAAAACACTATGACACTTGTCCTACCCCTATTGGATGAGTCATGACCGACCAAGACAACCCATGGGTCGATTTAGGGGACCCTATGGAGCCTCTTGGGTGAGAAAATGACTTTAATGCCATTTTTTTAAATAAAGGTGAAAATGACACTAACATAAATTGTTTTACTAAAACAATTTTTAGAAGGGGTTACACTAATCATAATTTTCTCTATAAATACTATTTGGAAATATACAAAGATTTCCTACATCAGGATATTTTTGTAATAATTTTTAGACATTATATAAATTAATTTAATTATGACATCATGATGATGCAACGATGACCTCATTAATGAACAGTTTAAATAAAATGAAACGATAATATAAAATATAAGACCTACACTTGTCCAAAAACTATTGGATGGGAATATTTCGAAGACTTATCATCTTATCTTCGAAATATATCAATGTGGAAACTTAGAAATTCGAAACAGTTGTGAAAATAAAATAATAGTTTCATGATTTCCAAAAGTGCCTCTCCTCTCCTCTTATAAAAGGCCCCCACCTCTACCTCATTTCACACACTCCTCAAGCATTTGGCTCGGCCATCCCCTGAAAATTTACTCTCTCCACATCACTCTCCACATCATATAGGATTCCCTTTGGACAAAATCCTTTCAAAAAAGCCTTTAGGCTCAAATCAAAAGGAGTTACACTTTTAAAGGTAATTCATTCTCTCATGTTCATTTATTTTATTTTGCTTCTCCAACCCCCTAAACTCTTTTTATTTACTTCTTTTGTAACAACACCAGTATCTTCAATATACTAGGATGTTGTTTTAAGATTTATTCAAACTACACTCTTACACACCTTCATCTAATGGTTAACGAACATACTGTTTCCGTGGATGGTGAATTTATGCCTCCTGAAACGATGATTGTTCAACATTCTTTTAACACCTTCAAAGGTGGCCATTAAGATGTCACTATATTTATATATTTGATATATAATATGTTTATGTTTTCCTTAAGGTTCTGTTTTTTTTCTTTTTGGTCATACCTTTATGGTTTCCATTATGGGTAAAGGTGATATCTTCATTTAAGGAAGTGCGGACTACCGCCCCCTGAAAGTGATTTGATTCGTTAATACCATATGTGGGATGTGTAAAGGATAAAGTTAATGATATTATATATGTTATTATACTGTAATTATAATATACTCTTATATCATTATGAATCCATTCCAGAAAATACGAAATAGAAATGGAAGTAGCGTTCATGCGTACGTACGGCTTACCGTCTCCATGAACGGTGCATTTCATTTCTTACCTCTAAATGTGATGTAATATTATAAATACATGTATATGATGAATATATATGATATATATGTTATCCAAATCATTAATATAATTCTGGATATAACGAACCTTTGACCAAATTAACAACATTTAAGTGTAAGAAGTCTATTTTTGACTTAAGAACCAAATACCGACAAAATGAACATTATTAACTTAAATGATTACATGATGTTCATAACATGGTATAAAAGGAATAATAAACTTGAAAAAGGTTCTTAATCAAGTAGAGATTAACTCAAGTTTATTATTCAGGAGATTAAAGAACGGTCGGGTCAAGTCGGATACGAGGTATGGGACTTCGTCTCAATCTCCTTTCATTGAGGCATATTTTGTTTTATACACAACCTTCTTTTATACGGTGTATAAAACCCTTTGACTTTTACGTTTATTCAAAAGGATTCTTTTTTATACGAAGCATTTACTAAACGACAAAAGGGAATGTTTTTGTCGTACGTATGCGGCGACAACGACTTATCCGCCGCCGTTATCTGTGTTTCGGATTCCTCTACAAGACATACCTTTTTTTAAAGAAAAATAAATACCAAGTTTTGGTTTTATTTTATTTTGGTATTGAAAATTGTTTTCATAATGTTTTTATATCAATGTGTTGTATTGATATCTTGTGATTGAAAGGTGGAAATGTTATGTTTCCTTTATGCATGTTTTATGTGATACAATTATGTTGAGGTTCTTGGGCATTATTATGAAGACGGGTGGTTCCGTGATAGACTAAGTGTGGGTGAGCCCGATATAGCTCTCCAATGCATTGGGTAATGCGAAGGAGTGAAACGTTAAAGTTTCTCCAAAGAGATTTAGGGAATATACTGTGATGGGTATTCCAAACGTAACCAAGAAGGTTACTCCCTACGTAAGAATGTTATGAATGCCTCAAGTTACCATTATGTCTTATGATTTCTATGATTTATTCATGATTTTATGAGGTGTGTTAAAGTGCCTATGTTTTATGGGTAAATTATTATTTCAGTCTTATGTATATATGAACTCATGTTTCCTTTCCATGTTTTTTTGTTATAACCTATACTGAGTTTTTTATGCTCATCCCAAGTTTTTTTTGAAATGTTTTTCACAGGTCAAGGAAAAGGTACATGATATTATGATAGTGTCAAGAAAGTGTCAAGAAAGAATCCATGATTTATTTTAAATAAGTTTCCATTGATGGGAAAGAAGAATACTATCTTTATGTAACCACTTTGTTTATATGTGGAATGTAATGCAAGTTTTATGATCTAATTCTCTAAAACTCTAAACCTGAAAATATCCTCAATGTGTAATCTTGTAATAACTCATGATTAAGTAAGGTTTAAGGCTGGGGACTTATAGTTGGTATCAGAGGTCGGTTTAGATAACTTTAGGAGTTATAATTCTATTAAATGATTATCCAAAAATATTTTTTTATGAAATGATATCGCTTTTGAAGATTACCATGTTGCTTCATCTAAGACATGTTTGTTCAGAATGGTTTTCCGCAGAGGATTCAGGGAAGCAGTGCTAGGAAGGCATATAGAAGGAAATAACCTTCCGAATCAGCATCCTGAGATGGTCGGAATTGGAACTGAACAGTTTGTTGCAGTAATGGCACAGTTGACTCAAGCTATAAATGGTGGTGGTATCTATGCATGAGATCAGCCAGATCAACCACAGAGGAACATGTCAGTGGTGGAACATTTAATGAGGCAACATCCCCCATCATTCAGAGGATCATCTAACCCTGTTCTAGCTGAAGGTTGGATTAAAGAACTTGAGAAGATTTTCGATGTCATGGGGTGTTCAGACAATCAAAAGTTTAGTCTTTCTATTTACCGTTTGGAGGGTGAAGCAGATCAGTGGTGGTCGATGGTTAAAAATATCAGGGATTCCGATGAGATTGATGCTCTTGACTGGGATGAATTTAAAGCTATGTTTCTTGAGAAGTATTTTCCTAAGGCTGTTCGACTTAGTATGGAAAAGCAATTCTTGGAATTGAGGCAAGAGGAAGACTCAGTGGATGCCTATGAAGAGAGGTTCACTCGACTGGCAAGGTATGCCCCAAACTTCATATGAGATATTGATAGTAAAATCAACCATTTTTACTGAGGATTAAAGCCGAAGTATCGAAGGGAATTAACTTCTCGTGAGTTTAAATGTTATGAAAATCTTGTTCGATGTGCTGAGAAGGTGGAAATGGAGTTTTTCGATGATCATGTTTTCTATAACAACCAACAGAAGAAGAGACAGAGGTGGCAGGATAATGGTAAGAATTCTTCAAAAAGTCTGATGGTAAGAAAACTAAGTTTCCAGTTTGTGATAAATGTGGCAAAAGGCATGTTGTGGAATGTCTTCAGAATTCTGGAAAGTGCTACTAATGTGGTAAGATGGGACATAAGGCTCGTGATTGCACTGAAAAGGATCTAGGTGAAGGTAAGACCAAATTTTATTTACAGTTAGTGAAATGTTTTAAGTGCAATGAGATGGGTCACTATGAAAATGAGTGTCCAACAAAGAGCTTGAGTGGTGGAAATCAGTTAGACTACAAGCAGAAAGGGGTGGTTAAATCCTTTGCAACTACTTCGGTAGATGTCGGGCCATCAAATGAAGTTGTATCAGGCACTTTGTTTGTTTTTTCAGATTATGCCAGTGTGTTGTTTGATTCGGGGTCTACACATTCTTTCATCTCTAAAACCTTTTCTAGTAAAATGGGAATACCATCTCAAGAAATGACTCCTGAACTTTTGGTAAAAACACCTTGGGGGAATGTTGAGGAAAAAAGAATTTATAAGAATCTTCCTATCCTTATCTGTGGAAAGAACCTACTTGCAAACCTTATTTTTCTACCTCTAGTATAGTTTGATGTTATCCTGGGTATGGATTGGCTCTCTATTTACCATGCTAAGATTGACTGTAGAGCTAAAGAAGTTTCTTTTCAAAAAGAATTTCAGTTTCTGTAGAAGAATGAACCCTTACTGTTGATAACTTATCAAGAGGCCGAGAAACTTGTAAAATATGGAAATGAATGTTACCTTGCACACATCATTGAAAATAAAGGAACTGTTCAGATTAATGATGTGCCAGTGGTAAATGAGTATCCTGATGTTTTTCTTGATGAGTTGCCTGAAATAATACCAGATCGGGAAGTTAAGTTTACTGTTGACTTAGTTCCTGATGCTAAGCCAATTTCAAAACCCCCTTATCAAATGGCTCAAATTGAACTTTTAGAGTTGAAGGAGCAATTGCCAGATTTATTAGAGAATGATTTCATTAGACCTAGCACATCACCATGGGGTGCTGTTGTTTTATTTGTTAAAAAAAAGATGGTTCTATGAGACTTTTCATTGATTATAGAGCCTTGAATAATATCACTATTAAGAACAAATATCCTTTGCCTCATATCGATGATTTGTTTGATCAGCTCCAGGGAGCTCAGTTTTTTTCAAAGATTGAACTGAGATCGGGGTACCATCAGCTGAAGGTAAAGGAGGCAGATGTTTCGAAGACTACGTTTCGTACAAGATATGGCCACTATGAATTTTTAGTAACGCCTTTTGGCCTAACCAATGCACCTGCTGTATTCATGGACTTAATGAGTAGAATTTTCCATGAGTTCTTGGATAAGTTTGTTGTGGTTTTCATTGATGATATTTTGGTGTTTTCAAAAATTAAAGAGGAGCATGAAAGACATTTAAGGGTTATCTTGCAAACATTAAAAGCAAAAATATTGTATGGGAAATTCAGCAAGTGTGAGTTTTGGTTGAAACAAATTTATTTCCTTGGTCACATTGTTTCTAAAGATGGGATAACTGTTGTTCCTGCAAAAACAAAAGTTGTGGAAGACTGGCCAAGACCCACAAATGTAACGGAGATTCATAGCTTCCTTGGTTTGGCAGGCTATTACCGAAGGTTTGTTAGAAATTTTTCACGGTTATCTAGTCCAATGACTAAGCTAACTCAGAAGGGTGTTAAGTTTATCTGGACAAAAGAATGTGATGATTGTTTTCAGGAATCAAAAAGAAGATTGGTGAATACTCCAGTTTGGGCACTACCTTCCAGGAATGATGAGTTTGTTATCTACAGTGATGCTTCATTGAAAAGACTTGGTTGCGTTCTAATGCAGAATGACCAGGTAATTGCTTATGCTTCACGACAGTTGAAGACTCATGAGGTAAATTACCCTACACATGATTTGGAATTAGCTATTGTTGTTTTTTCTTTAAAAATTTGGAGGCATCATTTGTATGGAGTAAAGTGTGAAATATATACCGATCACAAAAGTTTAAAGTATATACTCACTCAGAGAGAATTGAACATGAGACAAAGGAGATGGCTAGAATTAATCAAGGATTATGATTGTACAATTCATTACCATCCGGGAAAATCAAATAAAGTGGCTGATGCTTTGAGTTGAAAAAGTAATGCTTCATTAGCAATGTTGCGTTTGGAACGTAATCCTTTGGTTAAGGATTTTATGAACTTTGGAATGGAAGTTGTTGGAGCAGGAAGTTCTTCTGTTTTGTTTCAGGTATCAGTGAGATCATCTCTATTAGATAGAATCAAGCAAGCACAGAAGCAAGACAGTGAGTTGCAGAAAAAGGTAGAGCTGGTTCATAAAGGTAAGTTGCCTGAATTCAACATTGATAATGATTGCGTTTTGAGATTTGGGAAGAGATTGTGTGTGCCTTGTGATTCAAAGTTGAAGAGAGAGTTGTTATGTGAAGCTCATAGTTCTCCGTTTTCAGTTCATTCTGGCAGTACTAAGATGTATAGAGATCTGCGGGAGTATTACTGGTGGGGTGGAATGAAAAGAGATATTGCTGATTTTACTGTGAAGTGTTTGACATGTCAACAGGTTAAAGCAGATCGGCAGTTACCGAAAGGGATGATTCAGCCTTTACCAGTGCCAGATTGGAAATGAGAGAATATATCTATGGACTTTGTTGTGGGATTACCAAAGACATCTCGAGGTAATAATGCAATCTGGGTTATTGTTGATCGCTTGACTAAATCTGCTCATTTCCTTGCTATATGAGATACTTTTTCCCTAGATCAACTTTCCTGTCTGTATCTTAAAGAGATAGTCAGGTTACATGGAGTTCCCCTCTCCATTGTCTCTGATCGTGATCTGAGGTTCACTTCTAACTTTTGCAAAGGCCTTCAGAAGTATTTGGGTACTGAATTAAATTTTAGTACAGCTTTTCATCCTCAATCAGATGGGCAGTCAGAACGAACAATTCAGACATTGGAGGATATGCTACGAGCTTGTTCAATGGATTATCAGGGAAGTTGGGACCAACATCTTTCTTTGGTTGAATTTTCATATAATAACAGTTTTCATTCCAGTATATAGATGGCACCATTTGAGGCATTATATAGGAAGCAGTGTCGAACTCCAGCTTTCTGGGATGAAGTGGGTGAAAGGAAGTTGATTGGACCAGAATTGGTAGAAGAGATGGCAGAAAAAGTTCAGCTGATTCAGAAACACATGAGAACAGCTCAGAGCAGGCAGAAGAGTTATGCGGATAACCGGAGGAAGGATCTATCTTTCGAGGTAGGTGATCATGTTTTTCTCAAGGTTTCTCCATGGAAAAGTGTGATGAGATTTGGTAAGAAAGGAAAGCTGAGTCCGAGGTTTATTGGACTATATGAAATTCTGGAGAGAGTTGGATCAGTTGCATACCGGGTGGCTTTATCTCCGAGTTTATCTCAGTTACAAAATGTTATTCATGTTTCGATGTTGAGAAAGTATATGCCAGATCCATCTCATGTTTTAAGTCCAGAGGTAGTTCAGCTGGAAGAGAACCTATCTTATGAGGAACAACCGGTCCAGATTCTTGACCACAGGGAGCAAGTGTTACGGAATAAGGTGATTAAGCAGGTAAAGGTTTTGTGGAAAAACCACATGATGGAAGAGGCAACATGAGAATCTGAAAATGCAATGAGGGATAAGTACCCCCATTTATTTGATAAGTAAATAAATTGTGGGAATGCAACTTACTAAAGGGGGGAAGGATGTAACATCCCATGTAAGTAATGAATGATAGATATTTTTATATATGTCTATTAATGAATAATATAGTGTTTTAGAGGCTTAAAATTCAAATAAATCCAATCTTAAGCATGGAATACACTAATATTTTTAAAAGATTGTTTTACTGCCTTTTGATGGAAAACCATTTTTGAATCTATCTTTTGACAATTTTATAAGCTATGTTTGTCAAAATAAACTTATTATTTATTATTGGGATATCAAAATTTACTTTGTGTGAATTTTTGGTATTTTTCTGACAATGTTCATTTTTTTAATGAATAGTGAAAAATACTGCATTTTACATCAAAACTGCTTCTTAATATAATTTATTTATATGATTAGATTATCTTTTGAGTTGGTCTTAATGTGTAATATGAATATATTTTTACCATTTAATCCAATGGTGGTCATTGGAATCAATTTCACTTTGAAATTAGACTTAAACTGGTGTCAATCTTTTGATACTTATTGTTTTATAAAAACACGCTATTTGCTCTGACAGCGGGAATTAATTATTAAATTAATTAATGTGACTTATATGATTTGTATTTTGTAAAATAGACTTCATTTTTGAATTCTGAATATCAAATATAGCTTAGGGTGAATTTTTGATAATTTTCTGAATAACTTCAATTTTTGATGAATAGTGAAACCAATAAGTGGTAATCAAGCAAACTGATTTTTCAGTTAAATGAAAGTTTACCACTAATTTGTATTGAATTTTGAAAATCCTACATACATGGTTGTCATTAGAATGTAAAATTTGGTTCAATGGGATGAAAATAATTTTTTGGTGAATAGTAACTTTTTTCATTAATCGCGATTAGAGGTAATTAGTTTAATTTAAGGTAAAAATGATATTATAAAAATGTGAAAACACCATGACACTTGTCCTAACCCTATTGGATGATTCATGGCCGAACAATACAACCCATGGGTCGATTTAGGAGACCCTATGGAGCCTCTTGGGTGAGATAATGACTTTAATGCCTTTTTTTAAATAAAGGTGAAAATGACACTTACATAAATTGTTATACTAAAACAATTTTTAGATGGGGTTATGCTAATCATAATTTTGTCTATAAATACTATTTGTAAAGATAAAAAGATTTCCTACAACAGGATATTTTTGTTATAATTTTTAGACATTAAATAAATTAATTTAATTATGATATCATGATGATGCAACGATGACCTCATTAATGAACAGTTTAAATAAAATGAAACGATAATATAAAATCTAAGACCGAAACTTGTCCAAAAACTATTGTATGGGAATATTTAGAAGACTTATAATCTTATCTTCGAAATATATCAATGTGGGACCTTATAAATTCGAAACACTTTTGAAAATAAAATAATAGTTTCATGATTTCCAAAAGTGCCCCTCCTCTCCTCTTATAAAAGGCCCCCATCTCTACCTCATTTCACACACTCCTCAAGCCTTTGGCATGGCCATCACCAGCCCATTTACTCTCTCCACATCCATCTCCTCATCCTAGAGGATTCCATTTGGGCATAATCCTTTCAAAGGAATCCTTTAGGCTCAAATCAAAAAGAGTTACACTTTTAAAGGTAATTCATTCTCTCATGTTCATTTGTTTTATTTTGCTTCTCCAACCCCATAAACTCTTTTTATTTACTTATTTTGTAACAAAACCAGTATCTTCAATATACTAGGATGTTTTTATAATAGTTATTCGAGCTACACTCTCACACACCTACATCTAATGGTTAACGAACATACTGTTTCCGTGGATGGTGAATTTATGCCTCCCGAAACAATGATTGTTCAACATTCTTTTAACAACTTCAAAGGTGGCCATTAAGATGTCACTATATTTATATATATGATATATAACATGTTTATGTTTTCCTTAAGATTATGCTTTTTTCTTTTTGGTCATACCTTTACGGTTTCCATTACGGGTAAACGCGATATCTTCATTTAAGTAAGTGCGGACTACCGCCCCCTGAAAGTGATTTGATTCATTAATACCATATGTGGGATGTGTAAAGGATAAAGTTAATGATATTATATATGTTATTATACTGGAATTATAATATACTCTTATATCATTATGATTCCATTCCAGAAAATACGAAATAGAAATGGAAGTAGCGTTCATGCGTACGTACGGCTTACCGTCTCCATGAACGGTGCATTTCATTTCTTACCTCTAAATGTGATGTAATATTATAAATACATGTATATGATGAATATATATGATATATATGTTATCCAAATGATTAATATAATTCTGGATATAACGAACCTTTGACCAAATTACCAACATGTAGGTGTGAGAAGTCTATTTTTGACTTAAGAACCAAATACCGAAAAAATGAACATTATTAACTTAAATGATTACATGATGTTCATAACATGATATAAAAGGAATAATAAACATGAAAAATGTTCTTTATAATGTAAGGATTAACCCATGTTTATTATTCAGGAGATTAAAAAACGGTCGGGTCAAGTCGGAAACGAGGTATGGGACTTCGTCTCAATCTCCTTTCATTGATGCATATTTTGTTTTATACACAACCTTCTTTTATACGGTGTATAAACCCCTTTGACTTTTACGTTTATTCTAAAGGAATCTTTTTTATACGAAGCGCTTACTAAACAACAAAAGGGAATGTTTTTGTCGTACGTATGCGGCGACAACGACTTCTCCGCCGCCGTTATTTGAGTTTCGGCTTCCTCTACAAGCCATACCTTTTTTTAAAGAAAAATAAATACCAAGTTTTAATTTTATTTTATTCTGGTATTGAAAATATTTTTCAAAATGTTTTTATATCAATGTGTTGTATTGATATCTTGTGATTGAAAGGTGGAAATGTTATGTTTCCTTTATGCATGTTTTATGTGATACGATTATGTTGAAGTTCTTGGGAATTATTATGAAGACGGGTGGTTCTGTGATAGACTAAGGGCGGGTGAGCCCGATATAGCTCTCCAATGCATTGGGTAACGCGAAGGAGTGAAACGTTAAGGTTTCTCCAAAGAGATTTAGGGAATATACTGTGATGGCTATTCCAAACGTAACCAAGAGGGTTACTCCCTACGTAAGAATGTTATGAATGCCTCAAGTTACCTTTATGTCTTATGATTTCTATGATTTATTCATGATTTTATGAGGTGTGTTAAGGTGCATATGTTTTATGGGTAAAGTATGATTTCATTCTTATGTATATATGAACTCATGTTTCCTTTCCATGTTTTTTTTAACCCATACTGAGTTTTTTATGCTCATCCCAAGTTTTTTTTGAAATGTTTTCCACATGTCAAGGAAAAGGTACATGATATGATGATAGTGTCAAGGAAGTGTCAAGAAAGAATCCATGTTTTATTTTAAATAAGTTTCCGTTGATGGGAAAGAAGAATACTATCTTTATTTAACCACTTTGTTTATATGTGGAATGTAATGAATGTTTTATGATCTAATTCTCTAAAACTCTAAACCCGAAAATATCCTTAATGTGTAATCATGTAATAACTCAAGATTAAGTAAGGTTTAAGGTTGGGGCCTTATAGTTGGTATCAGAGGTTGGTTTAGATAACTTTAGGAGTTAGAATTCTATTAAATGGTTATCCAAAAATATTTTTTTTTGAAATGATATAGCATTTGAAGATTTCCATGTTGCTTCATCTAAGACATGTTTGTTCAGATAGGTTTTCCGCAGAGGAAACAGGGAAGCAGTGCTAAGAAGGCAAACAGAAGGAAATAATCTTCCGAATCAGCATTCTGAGATGGTCGAAATTCAAACTGAACAGTTTGTTGCAGTAATGGCGTGGTTGACTCAAGCTATAAATGGTGGTGGTATCCATGCATGAGATCAGCCAGATCAACCGCAGAGGAACATGCCAGTGGTGGAACATTTCATGAGGCAACATCCCCCATCATTCAGAGGATCATCTGACCCTGTGCTAGCTGAAGGGTGGATTAAAGAACTGGAAATGATTTTTGATGTCATGGGGTGTTCAGACAATCAAAAGGTTAGACTTGCTATTTACCGTTTTGTGGGTGAAGCAGATTAGTGGTGGTCGATGGTTAAAAATATCAGGGATGCCAATGAGATTGATGCTCTTGACTAGATTGAATTTAAAGGTATGTTTCTTGAGAAGTATTTTCCTAAGGCTGTTCGACTTAGGATGGAAAAGCAATTCTTGGAATTGAGGCAAGAGGAAGACTCAGTGGCTGCCTATGAAGAGCGGTTCACTTGACTGGCAAGGTATGCTCCAAACTTCATACGAGATCTTGATAGTAAAATCAACTATTTTTACTCAGGATTAAAGCCGAAGTATCGAAGGGAATTAACTTATCGTGAGTTTAAAAGTTATGAAAAGCTTGTTCGATGTGCTGAGAAGGTGGAAATGGAGATTGCCGATGATCAAGTGTTCTATAACAACCAACAGAAGAAGAGACTGAGGTGGCAGGATAATGGTAAGAATTCTTCAAAAAAGTCTGATGGTAAGAAAACTAAGTTTCCAGTTTGTGATAAATGTGGAAAAAGGCATGCTGGGGAATGTCTTTTGAATTCTGGAAAGTGCTACCGATGTGGTAAGATGGGACATAAGGCTCGTGATTGCACTGAAAAGGATCATGGTGAAGGTAAGACCAAATTTTATTTACAGTTAGTGAAATGTTTTAAGTGCACTGAGATGAGTCACTATGAAAATGAGTGTCCAAAAAAGAGCTTGAGTGATGGAAATCAGTTAGACTACAAGCAGAAAGGGATGGTGAAATCCTTTGCAACTACTTCAGCAGATGTCGGGACATCAAATGAAGTTGTATCAGATACTTTGTTTGTTTTTTCCGATTATGCCAGTGTGTTGTTTGATTCGGGGTCTACACATTTTTCATCTCTGAAACCTATTCTAGTAAAATGGGAATACCATCTCAAGAAATGACTCCTGAACTTTTGGTAAAAACACCTGGGGGGAATGTTGAGGAAAAAAGAATTTATAAGAATCTTCCTATCCTTATCTGTGGAAAGAACCTACTTGAAAACCTTATTGTTCTACCTCTAGTATAGTTTGATGTTATCCTGGGTATGGATTGGCTCTCTATTTACCATGCTAAGATTGACTGTAGAGCTAAAGAAGTTTCTTTTCAGAAATAATTTCAGTTTGTGTACAAGAATGAACCCTTACTGTTTCTAACTTATCAAGAGGCCGAGAAACTTGTAAAATATGGAAATAAATGTTACCATGCACACATCATTGAAAATAAAGGAACTGTTCAGATTAATGATGTGTCAGTGGTAAATGAGTATCCTGATGTTTTTCCTGATGAGTTTTCTGGAATAATACCAGATCGGGAAGTTAAGTTTACTATTGACTTAGTTCCTGATGCTAAGCCAATTTCAAAACCCCCTTATCGAATGGCTCAAATTGAACTTTTAGAGTTGAAGGAGGAATTGAAAGATTTATTAGAGAAAGGTTTCATTCCACCTAGAACATCACCATGGGGTGCTCCTGTTTTATTTTTTAAAAAGAAAGATGGTTCTATGAGACTTTTCATTGATTATAGAGCCTTGAATAATATCACTATTAAGAACAAATATCCTTTTCCTCATATCGATGATTTGTTTGATCAGCTCCAGGGAGCTCAGTATTTTTTCAAAGATTGACCTGAGATCGGGGTACCATCAGTTGAAGGTAAAGGAGGCAGATGTTCCGAAGACTGCGTTTCGTACAAGATATGGCCACTATGAGTTTGTAGTAATGCCTTTTGGGCTAACGAATGCACCTGCTGTATTCATGGACTTAATGAATAGAATTTTCCATGAGTTATTGGATAAGTTTGTGGTGGTTTTCATTGATGATATTTTGGTGTTTTCAAAAATTAAAGAGGAGCATGAAAGACATTTAATGGTTTTCTTGAAAACCTTAAAAGAAAAGAAATTTTATGGGAAATTCATCAAGTGTGAGTTTTGGTTGCAACAAATTTCTTTCCTTGGTCACATTGTTTTTAAATATGGGATAACTGTTGATCCTGCAAAAACAAAAGTTGTGGAAGACTGGCCAAGACCCACAAATGTAACGGAGATTCATAGCTTCCTTGGTTTTGCAGGCAATTACCGAAGGTTTGTTAGAAATTTTTCACGGTTATCTAGTCCAATGACTAAGCAAACTCGGAAGGGTGTTAAGTTTATCTGGAAAAAATAATGTGATGATTGTTTTCAGGAATCAAAAAGAATATTGGTGAATGCTCCAGTTTTGGCACTACCTTCCAGGAATGGTGAGTTTGTTATCTACAGTGATGCTTCATTGAAAGGATTTGGTTGCGTCCTAATGCAGAATGACCAGGTAATTGCTTATGCTTCACGACAGTTGAAGAATCATGAGGTAAATTACCCTACACATGATTTGGAATTAGCTGCTGTTGTTTTTGCTTTAAAAATTTGGAGGCATCATTTGTATGGAGTAAAGTGTGAAATATATACCGATCACAAAATTTTAAAGTATATATTCACTCAAAAATAATTGAACATGAGACAAAGGAGATGGATAGAATTAATCAAGGATTATGATTGTACAATTCATTACCATCCGGAAAAAAAATAAAGTGGCTGATGCTTTGGGTCGAAAAAGTAATGCTTCATTAGCAATGTTGCGTTTGGAACGTAATCCTTTCGTTAAGGATTTGATGAACTTTGGCATGGAAGTTGTTGGTGCAGGAAGTTCTTCTGTCTTGTTTCAGGTATCAGTGAGATCATCTCTATCAGATAGAATCAAGCAAGCACAGAAGCAAGACTGTGAGTTGTAGAAAAATGTAGAGCTGGTTCATAAAGGTAAGTTGCCTGAATTCAACATTGATAATGATTGCGTTTTGAGATATGGGAAGAGATTGTGTGTGCCTTGTGATTCACAGTTGAAGAGAGATTTGTTATGTGAAGCTCATAGTTATACGTTTTTAGTTCATCCTGGTAGTACTAAGATGTACAGAGATCTGCGGGAGTATTACTGGTGGGATGGAATGAAAAGAGATATTGCTGATTTTACTGTGAAGTGTTTGACATGTCAACAGGTTAAATCAGAGCGGCAGTTACCGAAAGGGATGCTTCAGCCTTTACCAGTGCTAGAGTAGAAATGGGATAATATATATATGGACTTTGTTGTGGGATTACCGAAGACATCTCGAGGTAATAATTCAATCTGGGTTATTGTTGATCGCTTGACTAAATCTGCTCATTTTCTTTCTATACAAGATACTTTTTCCCTAGATCAACTTTCCCGTTTGTATCTTAAAGAGATTGTTAGGTTACATGGAGTTCCCCTCTCCATTGTATCTGATCGTGATCCCAGGTTCACTTCTAACTTTTGGAAAGGCCTTTAGAAGTCTTTGGGTACTGAATTAAATTTTAGTAAAGCTTTTCATCCTCAATCAGATGGGTAGTCAGAACGAACAATTCAGACATTGGAGGATATGCTACGAGCTTGTTCTATGGATTATCAGGGAAGTTGGGACCAACATCATTCTTTGGTTGAATTTTCATATAATAATGGTTTTCATTCCAGTATACAGATGGCACCATTTGAGGCATTATATGGGAAGCGGTGTCGAACTCCAGCTTTCTGGGATGAAGTGGGTGAAAGGAAGTTGATGGGACCAGAATTGGTAGAATAGATGGCAAAAAAAGTTCAGCTGATTCAGAAACACATGAGAACAGCTCAGAGCAGGCAGAAGAGTCATGCGGATAACTAGAGGAAGGATCTATCTTTCGAGGTAGGTGATCATGTTTTTCTCAAGGTTTCTCCATGGAAACGTGTGATGAGAATTGCTAAGAAAGGAAAGCTGATTCCAAGGTTTATTGGACCATATGAAATTCTGGAGAGATTTGGATCAGTTGCATACCGGGTGGCTTTACCTCCGAGTTTATCTCAGGTACACAATGTTTTTCACGATTCGATGTTGAGAAAGTATATGCCAGATCCATCCCATGTTTTGAGTCCAGAGGTAGTTCAGCTGGAAGAGAACCTATCTTATGAGGAACAACCGGTCCAGATTCTTGACCACAGGGAGCAAGTGTTACAGATAAGGTGATTAAGCAGGTAAAGGTTTTGTGGAAAAACCACATGATAAAAGAGGCAACATGGGAATCTGAAAATGCAATAAGGGATAAGTACCCCCATTTATTTGATAAGTAAATAAATTGCGGGGACGCAATTTTCTAAAGGGGGGAAGGATGTAACATCCCAAGTAAGTAATGAATACTAGATATTTTTATATATGTCTATTAATGAATTAGATAGTATTTTAGAGGCTTAAAATGAAAATAAATCCAATCTTAAGCATGGAATTCACTAATATTTTTAAAAGATTGTTTTACTGCCTTTTGATGGAAAACCATTTTTTAATCTATATTTTGACAATTTTATAAGCTATGTTTGTCAAAATAAACTTATTCTTTATGATTGGGACATCAAAATTTACTTTGTGTGAATTTTTGGTATTTTTCTGACAATGTTCATTTTTTAATGAATAGTGAAAAATGCTGCATTTTACATCAAAACTGCTTCTTTATCTAATTTATATATATGATTATATTATCTATTGAATTAGTCTTAATGTGTAATCTGAATATATTTTTACCATTTAATCCAATGGTGGTCATTGCAATCAATTTCACTTTGAAATTAGACTTAAACTGGTGTCAATCTTTTGATACTTGTTGTTTTATAAAAACACGCTATTTTCTCTGACATCGGGAATTAATTATTAAATTAATTAATGTGACTTATATGTTTTGAATTTTTTAAAATATACATCATTTTTTAATTCTGAATATCAAATATAGATTAGGGTGAATTTTTGGTAATTTTCTGAAAAACTTCAATTTTTGATGAATAGTGAAACCACTAAGTGGTAATCAAGCAAACTGATTTTTCAGTTAAATGAAAGTTTACCACTAATGTGTATTTAATTTTGAAAATATGACATACATGGTTGTCATTAGTATGTAAAATGTGGTTCAATGGGATGAAAATTATTTTTTGGTGAATAGTAACTTTTTTTAATTAATCGCGATTAGAGGTAATTAGTGTAATTTAAGGTAAAAATGATATTATAAAAATGTGAAAACACCATGACACTTGTCCTACCCCTATTTGATGAGTCATGGCCGACCTAGAAAACCCTTGGGACGATTTAGGGGACCCTATGGAGCCTCTTGAGTGAGATAATGACTTTAATTCCTTTTTTTAAATAAAGGTGAAAATGACACTAACATAAATTGTTTTACTAAAACAATTTTTAGAAGGGGTTATACTAATCATAATTTTGTCTATAAATACTTTTTGGAAAGATAAAATGATTTCCTACATCAGGATATTTTTTTATAATTTTTAGACATTAAATAAATTAATTTAATTATGACATCATGAGGATGCAACGATGACCTCATTAATGAACAGTTTAAATAAAATGAAACGATAATATAAAATCTAAGACCTACACTTGTCCAAAAACTATTGGATGGAAATATTTCGAAGGATTGTCATCTTATCTTCAAAATATATCAATGTGGGACCTTAGTAATTCGAAACACTTTTGAAAATAAAATAATAGTTTCATGATTTCCAAAAGTGCCCCTCCTCTCCTCTTATAAAAGGCCCCCACCTCTACCTCATTTTACACACTCCTCAAGCCTTTGGCTCGGCCATCCCCTGCCCATTTACTCTCTCCACATCCCTCTCCTCATCCTATAGGATTCTCTTTGGTCATAATCCTTTCAAAGGAAGCCTTTAGGCTCAAATCAAAAAGAGGTACACTTTTAAAGGTAATTCATTCTCTCATGTTCATTTGTTTTATTTTGCTTCTCCAACCCTCTAAACTCTTTTTATTTACTTCTTTTGTAACAACACCAGTATCTTCAATATACTAGGATGTTGTTATAATATTTATTCGAGCTACACCCTCACACACCTACATCTAAAGGTTAACGAACATACCGTTACCGTGGATGGTGAATTTATGCCTCCCGAAACGATGATTGTTCCACATTCTTTTAACACCTTCAAAGGTGGCCATTATGATGTCACTATATTTATATATATGATATATAATATGTTTATGTTTTCCTTAAGCTTCTGTTTTTTTTGTCATACCTTTAAGTGTTCCATTATGGGTAAACGTGATATCTTCATTTAAGGAAGTGCGGACTACCGCCCCCTGAAAGTGATTTGATTCATCAATACCATATGTGGGATGTGTAAAGGATAAAGTTAATGATATTATATATGTTATTATACTGTAATTATAATATACTCTTATATCATTATGATTCCATTCCAGAAAATACGAAATAGAAATGGAAGTAGCGTTCATGCGTACGTACGGCTTACCGTCTCAATGAACGGTGCATTTTATTTATTACCTCTAAATGTGATGTAATATTATAAATACATGTATATGATGAATATATATGATATATATGTTATCCAAATCATTAATATCATTCTGGATATAACGAACCTTTGACCAAATTAACAACATGTAAGTGTAAGAAGTCTATTTTTGACTTAAGAACCAAATACCGACAAAATGAACATTATTAACTTAAATGATTAAATGATGTTCATAACATGATATAAAAGGAATAATAAACTTGAAAAAGGTTCTTAAGCAAGTAAGGATTAACTCAAGTTTATTATTCAGGAGATTAAAGAACGGTCGGGTCAAGTCGGATACGAGGTATGGGACTTCGTCTAAATCTCCTTTCATTGAGGCATATTTTGTTTTATACACAAACTTCTTTTATACGGTGTATAAACCCCTTTGACTTTTACGTTTATTAAAAAGGAATATTTTTTATACGAAGCGTTTACTAAACGACAAAAGGGAATGTTTTTGTCGTACGTATACGGCGACAACGACTTCTCCGCCGCCGTTATTTGAGTTTCGGCTTCCTCTACAAGCCATACCTTTTTTTAAAGAAAAATAAATACCATGTTTTACTTTTATATTATTTTGGTATTGAAAATTGTTTTCATAATGTTTTTATATCAATGTGTTGTATTGATATCTTGTGATTGAAAGGTGGAAATGTTATGTTTCCTTTATGCATGTTTTATGTGATACGATTATGTTGAGGTTATTGGGAATTATTATGAAGACGGGTGGTTCTGTGATAGACTAAGGGCAGGTGAGCCCGATATAGCTCTCCAATGCATTGGGTAACGTGAAGGAGTGAAACGTTAAGGTTTCTCCAAAGATATTTAGGGAATATACTGTGATGGGTATTCCAAACGTAACCAAGAGGGTTACTCCCTACGTAAGAATGTTATGAATGCCTTAAGTTACCTTTATGTCTTATGATTTCTATGATTTATTCATGATTTTATGAGGTTTGTTAAAGTGCATATCTTTTATGGGTAAAGTATGATTTCATTCTTATGTATATATGAACTCATGTTTCATTTCCATGTTTTTTTGTTATAACCCATACTGAGTTTTTTATACTCATCCCATGTTTTTTTTGAAATGTTTTTCACAGGTCAAAGAAAAGGTACATGATATGATGATAGTGTCAAGGAAGTATCAAGAAAGAATCCATGTTTTATTTTAAATAAGTTTCCGTTGATGGGAAAGAAGAATACTATCTTTATGTAACCACTTTGTTTATATGTGGAATGTAATGCAAGTTTTATGATCTAATTCTCTAAAACTCTAAACCCGAAAAGATCCTCAATGTGTAATCTTGTAATAACTCCAGATTAAGTAAGGTTTAAGGCTGGGGCCTTATACTTGGTATCAGAGGTCAGTTTAGATAACTTTAGGAGTTAGAATTCTATTAAATGATTATCCAAAAATATTTTTTTTTGAAATGGTATAGCATTTTAAGATTTCCATGTTGCTTCATCTAAGACATGTTTGTTCAGAATGGTTTTCCGCAGAGGAAACAGGGAAGCAGTGCTATGAAGGCATACAGAAGGAAATAATCTTCCGAATCAGCATCCTGAGATGGTCGGAATTGGAACTGAACAGTTTGTTGCAGTAATGGCGCAGTTGACTCAGGCCATAATTGGTGGTGGTATCCATGCACGAGATCAGCCAGATCAACCGCAGAGGAACATGTCAGTGGTGGAAAATTTAATGAGGCAACATCCCCCATCATTCAGAGGATCATATGACCCTGTGCTAGCTGAAGGGTGGATTAAAGCACTGGAGAAGATTTTTGATGTCATGGGGTGGTCAAACAATCAAAAGTTTAGCCTTGCTATTTACCGTTTGGTGGGTGAAGCAGATCAGTGGTGGTCGATGGTTAAAAATATCAGGGATGCCGATGAGATTGATGCTCTTGACTGGGATGAATTTAAAGTTATGTTTCTTGAGAAGTATTTTCCTAAGGCTGTTCGAATTAGGATGGAAAATCAATTATCGGAATTGAGGCAAGAGGAAGACTCAGTGGCTGCCTATGAAGAGAGGTTCACTCGACTGGCAAGGTATGCTCCAAACTTCATACGAGATCTTGATAGTAAAATGAACTGTTTTTACTCAGGATTAAAGCCGAAGTATCGAAGGGCATTAACTTCTCGTGAGTTTAAAAGTTATGAAAAGCTTGTTCGATGTGCTGAGAAGGTGGAAATAGAGTTTGCCGATGATCAAGTGTTCTATAACAACCAACAGAAGAAGAGACTGAGGTGGCAGGAGAATGGTAAGAATTCTTCAAAAAAGTCTGATGGTGAGAAAACTAAGTTTCCAGTTTGTGATAAATGTGGCAAAAGGCATGCTGGGGAATGTCTTCTGAATTCTGGAAAGTGCTGCCGATGTGGTAAGATGGGACATAAGGCTCATGATTGCACTGAAAAGGATCATGGTGAAGGTAAGACCAAATTTTATTTACAGTTAGTGAAATGTTTTATGTGCACTGAGATGGGTCACTATGCAAATGAGTGTCCAACAAAGAGTTTGAGTGATGGAAATCAGTTAGACTACAAGCAGAAAGGGGTGGTGAAATCCTTTGCAACTACTTCAGCAGATGTCAGGCCATCAAATGAAGTTGTATCAGGTAATTTGTTTGTTTTTTCAGATTATTCCAGTGTGTTTTTTGATTCGGTTTCTACACATTCTTTTATCTCTGAAACCTTTTCTAGTAAAATGGGAATACCATCTCAAGAAATGACTCCTGAACTTTTGGTAAAAACACCTGGGGGGAATGTTGAGGCAAAAAGAATTTATAAGAATCTTCCTATCCTTTTCTGTGGAAAGAACCTACTTGCAAACCTTATTTTTCTACCTCTAGTATAGTTTGATGTTATCCTGGGTATGGATTGGCTCTCTATTTACCATGCTAAGATTGACTGTAGATCTAAAAAAGTTTCTTTTCAGAAAGAATTGCAGTTTGTGTACAAGAATGAACCCTTACAGTTGATAACTTATCAAGATGCCGAGAAACTTGTAAAAGATGGAAATGAATGTTACTTTGCACACATCGTTGAAAATAAAGGAACTGTTCAGATTAATGATGTCCCAGTGGTAAATGAGTATCCTGATGTTTTTCCTGATGAGTTGCCTGGAATAATACCAAATCAGGAAGTTAAGTTTACTGTTGACTTAGTTCCTGATGCTAATCCAATTTCAAAACCCCCTTATCGAATGGCTCAAATTGAACTTTTAGAGTTGAAGGAGCAATTGCAAGATTTATTAGATAAAGGTTTCATTCGACCTAGCACATCACCATGGGGTGCTACTATTTTATTTGTTAAAAAGAAAGATGGTTCTATGAGACTTTACATTGACTATAGAGCCTTGAATAATATAACTATTAAGAACAAATATCCATTGCCTCATATTGATGATTTGTTTGATCAGCTCCAGGGAGCTCGGTTTTTTTCAAAGATTGACCTGAGATCGGGGTACCATCAGCTGAAGGTAAAGGAGGCAGATGTTCCGAAGACTGTGTTTCGTACAAGATATGGCCACTATGAATTTGTATTAATGCCTTTTGGGCTAAAAACATCACCTGCTGTATTCATGGACTTAATGAATAGAACTTTCCATGAGTTATTGGATAAGTTTGTGGTGGTTTTCATTGATGATATTTTGGTGTTTTCAAAAAGTAAAGAGGAGCATGAAAGACATTTAAGGGTTTTCTTGCAAACCTAAAGAGAAAAGAAATTGTATGGGAAATTCAGCAAGTGTGAGTTTTGGTTGCAACAAATTTCTTTCCATGGTCACATTGTTTCTAAAGATGGGATAACTGTTGATCTTTCAAAAACAAAAGTTGTGGAAGACTGGCCAAGACCCACAAATGTAACGGAGATTCATAGCTTCCTTGGTTTGGCAGGCTATTACCGATGGTTTGTTAGAAATTTTTCATAGTTATCTAGTCCAATGACTAAGCTAACTCGGAAGGGTGTTAAGTTTATCTGGATAAAAGGACGTGATGATTGTTTTTAGGAATCAAAAAGAATATTGGTGAATGATCCAGTTTTGGCACTACCTTCCAGGAATGGTGAGTTTGTTATCTACAGTGATGCTTCATTTTAAGGACTTGGTTGCGTCCTAATGCAGAATGACCAGGTAATTGCTTATGCTTCACGACATTTGAAGACTCATGAGGTAAATTACCCTACACATGATTTGGAATTAGCTGCTGTTGATTTTTCTTTAAAAATTTGGAGGCATCATTTGTATGGAGTAAAGTGTGAAATATATACCGATCACAAAAGTTTAAAGTATATATTCAATCAGAAAGAATTGACCACGAGACAAAGGATATGGCTAGAATTAATCAAGGATTATGATTGTACAATTCATTACCATCCGGGAAAATCAAATAAAGTGGCTGATGCTTTGAGTCGAAAAAGTAATGCTTCATTAGCAATGTTGAGTTTGGAACGTGATCCTTTGGTTAAGGATTTGATGAACTTTGGCATGGATGTTGTTGGTGCAGAAAGTTCTTCTGTTTTGTTTCAGGTATTAGTGAGATCATCTCTATTAGATAGAATCAAGCAAGCACAGAAGCAAGACAGTGAGTTGCAGAAAAAGGTAGAGCTGGTTCAGAAAGGTAAGTTGCCTGAATTCAACATTGATAATGATTGCGTTTTGAGATTTGGGAAAAGATTGTGTGTGCCTTGTGATTCACAGTTGAAGAGAGAGTTGTTATGTGAAGCTCATAGTTCTCCGTTTTCAGTTCATTCTGGCAGTACTAAGATGTACAGAGATCTGCGGGAGTATTACTGGTGGGATGGAATGAAAAGAGATATTGCTGATTTTACTGTGAAGTGTTTGAAATGTCAACAGGTTAAAGCATAGCGACAATTACTGAAAGGGATGCTTCAGCCTTTACCAGTGCCAGAGTAGAAATGGGATAATATATCTATGGACTTTGTTGTGGGATTACCGAAGACATATCGAGGTAATAATGAAATCTGGGTTATTGTTGATCGCTTGACTAAATCTGCTCATTTTCTTTCTATACGAGATACTTTTTCCCTAGATCAACTTTCCCGTTTGTATCTTAAAGAGATAGTCAGGTTACATGGAGTTCCCCTCTCCATTGTATCTGATCGTGATCCCAGGTTCACTTCTAACTTTTGGGAAGGCCGTCAAAAGTCTTTGGGTACTGAATTAAATTTTAGTACACCTTTTCATCCTCAATCAGATGGGCAGTCAGAACGAACAATTCAGACATTAGAGGATATGCTACGAGCTTGTTCTATGGATTACCAGGGAAGTTGGGACCAACATCTTTATTTGGTTGAATTTTCATATAATAACAGTTTTCATTCCATTAGACAGATGGCACCATTTGAGGCATTATATGGGAAGCGGTGTCGAACTCTAGCTTTATGGGATGAAGTGGGTGAAAGGAAGTTGATGGGACTAGAATTGGTAGAAGAGATGGGAGAAAAAGTTCATCTGATTCAGAAACACATGAGAACAGCTCAGAGCAGACAGAAGAGTTATGCGGATAACTGGAGGAAGGATCTATCTTTCGAGGTAGGTGATCATGTTTTTCTCAAGGTTTCTCCACGGAAAAGTGTGATGAGATTTGGTAAGAAAGGAAAGCTGAGTCCAAGATTTATTGGACCATATGAAATTCTAGAGAGAGTTGGATCAGTTGCATACCGGGTGGCTTTACCTCCGAGTTTATCTCAGGTACACAATGTTTTTCACGTTTCGATGTTGAGAAAGTATATGCCAGATCCATCTCATGTTTTGAGTCCAGAGGTAGTTCAGCTGGAAGAGAACCTATCTTATGAGGAACAACCTGTCCAGATTCTTGACCATAGGGAGCAGGTGTTACGGAATAAGGTGATTAAGCAGGTAAAGTTTTTTTTGAAAAACCACATGATGGAAGAGGCAACATGGGAATCTGAAAATGCAATGAGGGATAAGTACCCCCATTTATTTGATAAGTAAATAAATTGCGGGGACGCAATTTTCTAAAGGGGGGAAGGATGTTACATCCCAAGTAAGTAATGAATAATAGATATTTTTATATATGTCTATTAATGAATTAGATAGTGTTTTAGAGGCTTAAGATGCAAATAAATCCAATCTTAAGCATGGAATACACTAATATTTTTAAAAGATTGTTTTACTGCCTTTTGATAGAAAACCATTTTTGAATCTATATTTTGACAATTTTATAAGCTATGTTTTTTAAAATAAACTTATTCTTTATGATTGGGACATCAAAATTTACTTTGTGTGAATTTTTGGTATTTTTCTGACAATGTTCATTTTTTTAATGAATAGTGAAAAATATTGCATTTTATATCAAAACTGCTTCTTAATCTAATTTATTTATATGATTAGATTATATTTTGAATTGGTCTTAATGTGTAATATGAATATATTTTTATCATTTAATCCAATGGTGGTCATTGGAATCAATTTCACTTTGAAATTGGACATAAAATGGTGTCAATCTTTTGATACTTATTGTTTTATAAAAACACGCTATTTGCTCTGATAGCGGGAATTAATTGTTAAATTAATTAATGTGACTTATATGTTTTTAATTTGGTAAAATAGACTTCATTTATGAATTCTGAATATCAAATATAGCATAGGGTGAATTTTTGGTAATTTTCTGAAAAACTTCAATTTTTGATGAATAGTGAAACCACTAAGTGGTAATCAAGCAAACTGATTTTTCAGTTAAATGATAGTTTACCACTAATGTGTATTGAATTTTGAAAATCTTACATAAATGGTTGTCATTAGTATGTAAAATGTGGTTCAATGGGATGAAAATAATTTTTTGGTGAATAGTAACTTTTTTTCATTAATCGCGATTAGAGGTAATTAGTGTAATTTAAGGTAAAAATGATATTATAAAAATTTGAAAACACCATGACACTTGTCCTACCCCTATTGGATGAGTCATGGCCGACCAAGAAAACCCATGGGTCGATTTAGGGGACCCTATGGAGCCTCTTGGGTGAGATAATGACTTTAATGCCTTATTTTTAAATAAAGGTGAAAATGACACTAACATAAATGGTTTTACTAAAAAAAATTTTATAAGGGGTTATACTAATCATAATTTTGTCTATAAATAATCTTTCGAAAGATAAAAAGATTTCCTACATCAGAATATTTTTTTTATAATTTTTAGACATTAAATAAAATAATTTAATTATGACATCATGATGATGCAACGATGACCACATTAATGAACAGTTTAAATAAAATGAAACGATAATATAAAATCTAAGGCCTACACTTGTCCAAAAACTATTGGATGGGAATATTTCGAAGCCTTATCATCTAATATTTTAAATATATCAATGTGGGACCTTAGAAATTCGAAACACTTTTGAAAATAAAATAATAGTTTCATGATTTCCAAAAGTGCCCCTCCTCTCCTCTTATAAAAGGCCCCCACCTCTACCTCATTTCACACACTCCTCAAGCCTTTTTCTCGGCCATCCCCTGCCCATTTACTCTCTCCAAATACTTCTCCTAATCCTAGCGGATTCCCTTTGGGCAGAATCCTTTCAAAGGAAGCCTTTAGGCTCAAATCAAAAGGAGTTACACTTTTAAAGGTAATTCATTCTCTCATGTTCATTTGTTTTATTTTGCTTCTCCAACCCCCTAAACTCTTTTTATTTACTTCTTTTGTAACAACACAAGTATCTTCAATATACTAGGATGTTGTTATAAGATATATTCGAGCTACTCTCTCACACACCTACATCTAATGGTTAACAAACATACTGTTTCCGTGGATGGTGAATTTATGCCTCCCGAAACGATGATTGTTCAACATTATTTTAACACCTTCAAAGGTGGCCATTAAGATGTAACTATATTTATATATATGATATATAATATGTTTATGTTTTCCTTAAGCTTCTGTTTTTTTCTTTTTGGTCATACCTTTATGGTTTTGATTATGGGTAAACGCGATATCTTCATTTAAGGAAGTGCAGACTACCGCCCCCTGAAAGTGATTTGATTCGTTAATACCATATGTGGGATTTGTAAAGGAAGAAGTTAATGATATTATATATGTTATTATACTGGAATTATAATATACTCTTATATCATTACGATTCCATTCCAGAAAATACGAATTAGAAATGGAAGTAGCGTTCATGCGTACGTACGGCTTACCGTCTCCATGAACGGTGCATTTAATTTCTTACCGCTAAATGTTATGTAATATTATAAATACATGTATATGATGAATATATATGATATATATGTTATCCAAATCATTAATATTATTCTGGATATAACGAAACTTTGACCAAATTAACAACATGTAAGTGTAAGAAGTCTATTTTTGACTTAAGAACCAAATTCCGACAAAATGAACATTATTAACTTAAATGATTACATGATGTTCATAACATGATATAAAAGGAATAATAAACTTGAAAAATGTTCTTAATCAAGTAAGGATTAACTCATGTTTATTATTCAGGAGATTAAAGAACGGTCGGGTCAAGTCGGATACGAGGTATGGGACTTTGTCTCAATCTCCTTTCATTGAAGCATATTTTGTTTTATACACAACCTTCTTTTATACGGTGTATAAACCCCTTTGAATTTTACGTTTATTCAAAAGGAATATTTTTTATACGAAGCGTTTACTAAACGACAAAAGGTAATGTTTTTGTCGTATGTATGCGGCGACAAAGACTTCTCCGCCGCCGTTATTTGAGTTTCGGCTTCCTCTACAAGCCATACATTTTTTTTAAAGAAAAATAAATACCAAGTTTTAGTTTTATTTTATTTTAGTATTGAAAATTGTTTCCATAATGTTTTTATATCAATGTGTTGTATTGATATCTTGTGATTGAAAGGTGGATATGTTATGTTTCCTTTATGCATGTTTTATGTGATACGATTATGTTGAGGTTCTTGGGCATTATTATGAAGACGGGTGGTTCCGTGATAGAATAAGGGCGGGTGAGCCCGATATAGCTCTCCAATGCATTGGGTAATGCGAAGGAGTGAAACGTTAAGGTTTCTCCAAAGAGATTTATGGAATATACTGTGATGGGTATTCCAAACGTAACCAAGAGGGTTACTCCCTACGTAAGAATGTTATGAATGCCTCAAGTTACCTTTATGTCTTATGATTTCTATGATTTATTCATGATTTTATGAGGTGTGTTAAAGTGCCTATGTTTTATGGGTAAAGTATGATTTCATTATTATGTATATATGAACTCATGTTTCCTTTCCATGTTTTTTTTTGTTATAACCCATACTGAGTTTTTTATGCTCATCCCAAGTTTTTTTTGAAATGTTTTTCATAGGTCAAGGAAAAGTTACATGATATGATGATAGTGTCAAGGAAGTGTCAAGAAAGAATCCATGTTTTATTTTAAATAAGTTTTCGTTGATGGGAAATAATAATACTATCTTTATGTAACAACTTTGTTTATATGTGGAATGTAATGCATGTTTTTTGATCTAATTCTCTAAAACTCTAAACCCGAAAAGATCATCAATGTGTAATCTTGTAATAACTCAATATTAAGTAAGGTTTAAGTCTGGGACCTTATATAAAAGGCCACAATTAAATAATATATGGTTTTATATATGTGGTTATAGTTCTATAATAGATTTATAATAAACCTAAATTTATTATACATGATGAATAAAGGTGTATAGGGAAATTCATGTCTTAAGGTAAGGGAGTTTTTCTAAAATTTTATTCTTTGGAACATATGTTATGTTATGAACCTATATCCGTCACTATTATTATGTTTAATAAGTTACCAAATAATATAATCTATTTTTGTCACTATCTTTTTCTGTAGGACACATGCCTTATAAACCACTTTCCCCTTTTTGTGGTGTTTATGCTGCCCGAGAATGTCTTCAAATAAACTTATCAAGAAATTTATTGGGATTTAAATATCCATGAAGGGTTATTTATTTCATGGATATTATGATTCAAAAGATTACGATGTGGTAAATGTTTTATGTTTAACTCTCATTGTTTATGAGGATTGTTTAATATTAATAATTCGATGGTAAAATATTATGATAAATCTATCAAGAACATCACAATTTTTTCCTCCTCTCATTATTTCTAAAAAATATAAGTTTTTATTCATTTCTCTATAAAAATGTACTAAATATTCAAATGTTCTTTTTATCAAAAAATTAATTTATTTTCATGTCCAATTGAAATTATTTTTTCACCCATGGCCATGTTTTCTAAATTTGTTTTAAGTAAATCATTTACAATTATACAATGACTCTATAATGAATATTTTACAATAGTTATCTTTTTAAATTTCTTTAAAAGGAATATTCATTCTATTTTCCAAAAAACATATTTATAATTTTTTTCCAAAAATGTAAAATGAATATTTTCTTTAACTTACACAGGATGAACTGAATTTTCCTCCATGATGAACACTCAATTCTTGAAATATTTCAATTCATGTTTCTTAAGGTTCCTTTCAAATAAAATGTTTTCTTTAATGTTATAAAAAATATAAAATTTAAATAAGTTAGCTAAAAATGAAATTTTAAATTTCCTAAAATAAATTAATTAATTTATTATGGTATATTTATTCATCAAAGGAAACAACCTTTGGTGTTAATTTTCTTTACTAGGGATATGATCTAATGATACCGCCATTGTTCATTATCTAGATGGAATATATTTATGTAGAAATTTTTTTTATGAAACCCATTCATTTTCAACCTGTTGTACTAGGATGTTATGATGAAATATTTATACTACCCATTTCATTTACATGGTATATGATATGTTGAAAATTTTATAAATCCCAATTCATTTCATGGATTATGATATGAGGAATATATTATGATATTATTGCACACAATTGTATGATTTTAATTATGTGATTGTTGGGAGATATATCTACCACCTAGGAATTGGGTAAAGATTGATATATCATGAGATACATGTAGGAAAAGGGCTAATGTGCTTGATCCAAAATGGGATAAATGAAAATGAGTTTGATCCACTATGGGAAAAAAATCCAATGTTATTGATCCACTATAGAAAATAGGTGATCATTAATAATTTTTTATGTTATGGGTAAAAAGTAGGGATTCTTAATCTATTATGATTATAATTTTCCCCATAGTTATCCATGACATATGAAATAGTTTCTACACTTATGGTGGTACCACCCTTATATAACATGAACATATGGTTTATGATTTATTTAAGATGATTTATCACTCTAATGATTCGTTTATTTGAAAGGATAATGTTTCATATCTTGAATCATGTTTATGATATTTGGTGGGTTTAGTGTGGATTTAGTAAGTTATTTTCATAATTTTAAACCCTTATGTTAATTTATGTCAGATTATGATCATCAATTGATATCTACCATGTTTAAAAATACTAGAAATCTAATCTCTCCCTTCCTTATGTTTCTTTTCCCCATGTTATGAAGAATGGTTTAATAGAGGTATGTCTATAAATTATACTAAAGGATAAGATCTATGTTGAATATGATGAATATATTTCATGAAATAACAATATATTATGTCTAGTGTCCAAATACACTAAACATTTGTGTTCAACTAGAATGTATCTATGGAATTAATTGAATATTAATTGAAAGATATGTATTATTTATGTATGAATGTTTTCGGTTGCTATATTAAAGAATCATGTCATGAAATTTTGGGTGACATGACATATATATATATATATATTAATGTTGATTTATTCATGGTAGTTATTTAATAAAATTACAAGATTTTAGTTATCTATTATGGATAGTCATGTATTCTCCAAAAATTTATATATCTATGTTCCATGTTATTTTAATATATGTGTTTTTAATTTATTATTTTAACTTCAGTATGATATGATGTTTTGTTTATATGTAACTATGACTAATGTATATGTGAGAAGAAATTGGCTTGAGAACTTAGTGGTACTAGGAGTACATTATTTTTATTTTTATTGATAGCCTAATTTGATAGGTTTTTCATAAAAAATTATGTGTGACATTAAACATCCAAGGTTTTTATGTGAGTAAAATGTTATAGGTGTTATAAGAATTGTTTTTTCATTTTCAACAAATTTTTATTGACATTATATTATGGCCCCACCCATATTTGTAGTCCAAGATTCCCCTTTAATGAATGATTTCCGTGTTCTACCACTAATCGTGATGGCGAGTGATCTTACATATACTCTAGTTGTTTAGGAAAAATAACCACTTTTTCTAGGAATCTTATACATTGTAAATATTCACTCTGGACAAGTTTCTAAAACAATATTAAACTTTTATCTAGAATATCAATCACCCAATATCATTCTAGGGAACTAGAAACCCATAGGGTGATCAAGATGGGATATTAATCATCAAAAAGATCTATGATCTAGTAAAGACCCTGAAGGATTGAAAGGTAAAACATAAGACCATTATACTTTATGGAACAGATAGATATTGGTGAGATGTTATGCTTTTAGTTGGTAGAAATGATGGGATTTTTTAGGTAACCATAAAGAGAATTTTTCCTCGAATAGTTATTTCTGAGTATATTGAAGATGAATTATCCTTAAGTATTTATAGATATTTATTATAGATTGATAATAGTGTATTGTTTTTATAAATGATTCCCTAATTAGATTCAATTTCCCCCTATTTTGGCTATAAATGAAGCACAGATGGTCAAAAAGTTTTATATTGCCCATTAATAAGATATGAGATTTGAGGTTAGAAATTTATACCAGAGAATGTTTATATAAGTACTTATTAAGGCCCTAATGAGTGATAAGAGTCTAGATTAGAAAATAGTTTTTGGTTTTCCTTCAACTTTATGTGGAATTATTTGGGGTGCTATTGATATTTGGAAGAGGAAGTAAGATGAAACATAACAGGGTGGTAGAAGATAGTTGGAAAAATGTATAGTTTTCTTATCTCTTCCTATGGGAGAAGGTGGTCCACAACGTTCCATCTATAGAAAAACTGGGAATTATCATTATTTTTTCCTTATATTTATATCAAGGGTCATTGTCATTGAAATATCGAGGTATCTACTATTTTTATTCTAAAAGGAATTGTGGATAAGGATATTTGGGGGATTGATTTGTACATGGGAATGAATCCACATTGATTTTTTAGTGTCCTTAGTAGTAGGATTAGACCCCTCATATGATGATGAATTTTATGATTCATTCATGTTAGGGATATGACCAATGACCCGATAAAGGATGAGTGTATGAAGTGGGGTAGGTTCCAACTGACTATGTAGAGGGTCCTTCAACTGTTCAAGGTATGGTATTGGTGATCTCTAATATTTCAACCACTCTATTTCATAATGGTTTTTCACATTTTTTATATCTTCAATAATTGTTATTGGGTATGAATTTCTAATGAAGTTGTATTCAGATCCTATTTATCTTAAAAAAATTGGTGGAGAATATATAAGATCTTCAAATATGTGTAGGATGAACTATAATAGTTATTGGATTTGAACATATACAGTATTTCATTATCCATGAGGTTAATAGATTTGATGTGATATTTTTGATGGACTATATGAGTTATTATTAGGAACACTTCAATTGATATACGAGGTGGATATTTTTTATTTTACCTAAGGGGGAGAGTTTTGTGATAGTTGATGAATGGGTTGTTGGATTAGGTAGATTGGGAATAGACCATACACTAGTTTGAGCTTTTATAGTTTAAGTAGTATGCTTGGTTATTGGAGAGAAGATAGGAATAGTCTCTTCCTTTCCTATAATGATAGTATGGTATCATGATATTTTAAGGATTAAATTTCAATACCCCATCCTAATATATTAATTTAAATTGAGATAAAGATCATAATAGGATAACAACCTATATTTATTCTCCCATATCATAAAGCATCTCCAGAGTTGAAGGAACATAAAGTACAAATCTATGATTTGGATGTGAAATGTTTTATCAAACAAAGAGCATACTACATTATTATTTTCCTGTTTTTTACAAAGAAGGTTCTATATATTCTTATATTATGTGTATAATATACGATACTAAACCACATGACTGTGAATAATTGATATGCATTGCTGAGAATCAAGGACTTTTTTGATGAGTTTTGAGGATTTTAGTGGTTCCCCAAGACTAAATTACAGTCAGTATACTACCATATTCATGTTAGAGAGAAGTATAACACTAATAAAACCTTTAAAATTATATATGAACTGTATGAGTACCTATCATACCTTTTGAGATAAAAAATTCTCTAGTGGTGAACATGGGTTTGGGGAAAAGGATCCTCCATATTTATATCAACTTGTTTTTGTGGTTCTTTTTTATGATATCTTGATAAAGTCTTAGAAAATATATATGGATTGATGGTACCATGTGATTATATATAGAATTATTTGAGTACATTATCATTATTAAAAGATCTCAAAGTATCACTTATTAATTCAATAGTTGAAATTCCTTGGGCACGAGATATCAGAGGCCCGAATTTCAATAGACTAATAGAAAGTTGAGACGTTGATATCTTGGGATCATCCTAGGATCTTTTTAAAGGTTATGAGCTCCCTTGGTATTTTTTGGTAGTACATAATGTTAATATTGGACATATTCGGGTTTTATGGTCCTTTTACAGATCTCACAAATAATGGATTGAAGTTCTAGTGGATAGATATTTTTGAAGAAGCCTTCTTAGAGGTGAAAATAAGAATCAAGACACCACTAATTCTAATATTTCAAATTGTGGGATATGTTATTAAGTTTATTATAATTACTTTTTTATTTTTATGGGATTTGTGATGATGTATAATAATAAGTTAGTTTTAAAATCTAGATATTTTAAATTAAACACTTTGTTCGATTACGAAAAAGATAAGCCATATAAAGCTTAAATGAACAAAAAAATATTATTATTTAAATGTAACCATTATAAAAAATCCATTAAATTGGTTTCTATTAATAGGAATAAATAATTTTTGAAATAAATATAATGGACTAAATAAAAATGAATTTTTCTCTATATTCCTAGAAAATAATCACGCATTTTTTTAGTAAAATTGTTTTATTCTTCAAAAATATGTTTTCAACAAAAATGAGTTTTCACCTACTTATAGGTGAATATTATTATATCCCAAAGTTATAAAAAATTTATTCGAAATTATTTTTTTTGAATTCATAAATTTAATATTACCTTAAAATAATTTTTTAGAATTTACTGACAATATTAATTTTTAAAGAATAGTGAAAATAATATTTTTTTTGAACCATATAATTTATTTTAAATTATTTACAGGGTCATATAATGATTTGGATTAATATTAATTTTTATTTGTTGTTTTTTTATTTAATATAAACCAATTATTTTTCAAAAAATATTTTATACATAAATTTAGCATAAAATATTTTATTTAAAATGGGAATTTTTTAGAAAATTTGTTTTTCATTGCATTGGCATGTTTAGTTTTAAATTAAATAATGAAACTTATATGTTTGAAATTTGAAAAAAATGAATTCCATATTTTGAATCAGTGGGTTAAAATTTATTAAATAATTCACTTTCTTTTTTGGAAAATAGGAATAGTGATGTTAGTAATTCTTATTACCATGATAAAGGATAAATCCAGTAATTAAGGGTAAACATAAAATAAAAAGGACAAAAAAATTACACTAACATATTAAAAAATTTAATATGAGGATTTATTTTCATCCATAATAATTCATTGTTCATTTATATTTCAATTTTATTCTATTTTGATATGATTATAATCTTTATAATGTTTTATTTAATGAAAAGTAAAAGATTTCACACAATTGATTTTGATAAGTGTTATATTTTTAATTTTGGTTTTTATAAAGTATGTGTTTGAAAATAAATAGTATTTGGAAATCTATAATATTTATCTTTATAGTGGTTATTTATTTTTAATTTTTATTACTGTAATAATTATCTTAAATGCTTTCACAACACTAATACAATAATAATTTAATAAATGAATAAATGGAATTAATACTATTAAAAATATTAAAAGAAATATAATTTGAGATAATTAATGTGATAAAATAATTTTTGTAGATTACCTTGACATGTTAGGGATAAAAATTAATTATTTTTGAATTATATGTTTTTTTGGATATTATTAATGTTAAAACAATGAGTTGGTCTAAAAATTGACATTATTCATATTTTATACTAAATACTATTTCATTTAATGATATAAAAGTATAAAAAATGTAACATTTTTTCAATTAGATAGGATATGGTTTAAAATATATATCATTTTCTATATATATATATTGTTTTTCATTTTATTGTAACTGTATGAACCCAAAATATTAAAAATCCATGTTGTCCTAGAAAGAGTTAAAGGGGTAAAATAATTGCTTAAACCAAAACATATAGGAAGACATATAGTCAAAAAATATCTAATATTTACTGGTTGATGTTATTTTGACCCATAATCATCTTATATTATAAATTAAATTTTTTGGAGGAATTTTTTATTAAATATTAATTTATATTAATTTTTTATTTTTTGAGATTCCAAGAGTTTCCCTCCCCTCTCTTATAAAAGGCACCACATCTTCCCATTTCTAAGAAATCAAAAACCATTCGGTATTTGAAAATACCTACCAAAATAACTTCTTATAATCGAACTCAACATTATATAGTTATTTGTTTTGGAATAATACCTAACATATCGGGATTACGGTTTTAATTAATAGAGGTTTTCTGACTAAGAGGTATAGTTTTCAACTGAACATTTTAGTCGTGTTCCTTCATCCACATCCATAAAATATTATTTAACCACTATAAAATAATAAATCGTGTATAATACATATAATTATATTTTATTAGGTTCATTTCATGACCCATATACATCTTCTCTTCTACCAAATGTGAAAATAATTTATCATCTTTGTGTCTAAAGGACTAACACCACATGAGCTGATGTAATTGGTTTTCCATCACTATCTCTAAAAACTGGTTATAATGATGGAATTAAGGTTTAAACATATGATATTACTGATATATTTTTTAAAATTAATATATAATATATCATTTATTTTTTTCCATTCCAAGCATAGGAAAACATTAATTCCGTCCATTTGTACATGTGATTTTTCACCTCCACAGAGTGATACGATCATTTTCAGAACCGTATCACATGGATACTATATATAAGTACATTTAAATGTAAAATATAATTTTAACAATAATAGGATAATTATTAAAATAGAAAATGGAACTTACCTTCATACCATAATAATCATTGAAAAAGGGAGATGTTACTCATGCCTCTATACGACCAACTATCTCTATGACTTTAACATAGTATATTTGTCATAACCATAATTAATGGATATATTTAAAAGTATAATTTATGTGTAAAATTTATAATTATTTAATGATTATTATTTTGTAGATGATTCAATAATGATTAAGGTATATTTTATACTTTTTAAAAATGGTTTTAATGGAAACTATTTATTATTTTTAAAATGATGTACTTTGTGACTTTTCCTATAGATATATGGAAGGAATATTTTTTAACGTATATATAATGAGAATATTATCAGGTTATCATTGAAACATAATATTTGAACATTACTTTACAATTTTCAATCACTACATTCAACGATTTTTTCCTTTTTTATGTGTATTGTTTTTATAAAAATATAGGATTTGAAAATGAAAAGGTCATTTTCCTTATGAATATTTTTTTGATGCGAGAATTCATGTTTACTGAATATGATATAGTTATTGAGAATTTTTTTTATGATGGATGGTTATACTATAAACTGATTATATGTGGTTTCATGATAAACCAAGAATGTGTGGTTATGTAATAACCTTAAATTCGTTGGGTCCTCCGGAGATAGAGGACAATCTCAGGGTTATTCCATATATGAGATGACATAAACTGATTTGGTTTCTCTAAAGAGATAATGGGAATATACATTAATATTTGTTCTAAAATTAATTTAAACGGTTAATAAATATTATTTTTTATGGTTACTATAAATTAATTTTTAAAAGTTAACTATGAAGTTCTTCCATGAGTATCTATGGTGGTAACACCAATGATGCCCCATGTTACTAATATGTTTTATTTATGCTTTATTTGGGATTTAAAAAATTTATTTTATTAATATGTTTATATTTTTCATTTATAAATTATTAATTCTATAATTTAAAATAATAATTTGATAAAGGCAATTATATTATAGACATTCATGTTTTTCACTCGATAAATAGTTTTCTTTTTTTTTTATGTTTTTTACTATGATTTTTGGGCTCATCCCATATTTTTAAAATGTTTTTCATAGGGTTTAAGGATGAGTAGGGACAAGGATGAGGTCCACATTAAAATTTTAAATAATTATGATGCTAATAATTTTATTATTTAAGAAATTTAGTGGAAGAAAAGAATTCTTGAAATAATTTTTCACTAACATTGTATGTTTTTACATTGAAATATTCATTCCTATTCTCTAAAACAATATACCAAAAAGATCCTTATAATTTTAAGAAACTGAATTCTTTGTTAGAAAACACTATAATATGTAATTATTAAGGCCATATATTTAGATTTGGAATCCTAATAGGGTTTATATAACTTTAGATATTTTGATGTTTCCATGATAGATTTTCTGAAGAGTAGAATATACCATAAATAAATTATAATTTTAAGGTTGATAATAAATTCAATATCTTAGAAATAAATTTTGAGGCTTTATGTTATGAAATTTCAAGGTGAAAAATGTGATTTGGATATTACTATTAAAATAATATTGGAAAACAATTTGACCAAATCCTTCTAATTTTTAGGTTTCACTCTCTATCAGCTCTTGGGATTTTTCTCTCTCTTCCTTTTCCACATTTTCCTACATGGAAATATAGTATGTGTTATCTATATGGAACTTCATACTTTCTTCCCTCTCTTATCAAGAGGATGTTGTATTAATTTTTTTTCAAGAAGTGGGTTTTCAATTATGGTATTTTAGAGGGTCAAATGATTTCTTTGGAGTCTAAGCTCAAAATTTTGAGAATGAAATTTCTAAAAGAGTGTGAGAATGTACCATCCTGATATATTAAAAGTAACTACTTTTTTTGATAATGTTTAATATAATCCACCTTATGCATAAATAAAAAATAAATACTATTATGTTTATGTGACCATTATAACCCAGTCTTTAAATTGGTGGGAATGAATAATATTGAATGATTTATGAACGAAATATAAATTCCCAACTCAATATGTTTATATAGGTATGTTTTTATAAAATAATCACACATTTTTTAGTTAATTCAATTTATCATTCAAAAACATGTATACTTCAAAATTTATTTTTATTCCCTTTATGAATGAATATTATAATAATCTGAAGCCCTAAAAAAATTATTTTAAAAAATTAATATCATTTTTAGTTCATCGTGTTAGTATTATATTAAAAATAATTTTTGGGAATTCTTTGAAAATATGATCTTTCAAGGAAGAATGAAAAATAATGATTTTTAAGGAAAATAGTATTTTATTTCAAATTATTTACAAGGTCAAATTTTTTTACACATTAATTTTAAAGTTTCATTACATAATTTTTTATTTTAAATTATCCAATAAAGTTTTTTAAATTTATTTTATAGATCAATTTATTATAAATGAATTATTCCAAAGAGAAAATTTCCAAAAAATATATTTTTTGTTGCATTTTTCTGGTTTAATTTTAAATTAAATTATACAACCTATGTTATTGGATTATTAAATATTGGATTTCATATTTTGATTAATTGGATTCAAATTTAGTAAATAATACTCATTAATTTTTAAACAATATGAATTACAAACTTAATAATTTTTATGACCATGGTAAAGGGTAAATATAACATCCTAGGAATAATAAACACGAAAATTATATCATTTTAGAAAAAAATATTCCTCATATAACAAAAAAACATGTGTATAGACCATAATATATATTTTTTATTTAGAATCATGGAAACATAATCTTATAACATAGTGAAATATCATCAATATCTCCCTTAAAGATCGTCCCATTTTAGTACAAATACTTAAAACATTTCTTCATAACCTGGGGGAAGGAAACGCAAGGGGGGAGCTCAGGTGCTTATTATGGGTACGAAATTGAGATATATAATCATAACAAGAGCATAAGGGTATTTTAACATGATCATAACATTATAATATCATACCATGAATATCAAAGAACATAAACATGAATCATGGAATAAATATTGGCAGTTCATAAGACATGAATCATAAGTAAATCAAGAGCATAATCCATGAAAGCATGAAATAGAGATAAGACTTATAGTTTTGGAATACACATAAGTATATAAAATCATATATCAAGGATACATACTAAGTCCTCCATAACATGTTATTCTTGGGAAAATCACCCATGTACCTACTTCAGGATTGGGATTCCCTCTTGTTTACCCTCTTATTTCGGGCATGGGATGACCTATTGTGTATACTCTAGTTTCGGTCATGGTATGACCTCTCATGTGCCCTCTTTTTTTTTGGATTTGTATTCCCTCCTCTGTACCCACATGTTTCGGGCTTAAGATGTCCTCTTTTTCTAGGCTTAGGATTACCTCCCATGTACCATCTTATTTCATGCATAAAATTTGGTGTTTTTTAGGATTGGGTTTAATCCCTATGTAACCTCTTGTTTTGTGTATTAGATGAACTTTTATTTCGGTCTTGAGATTCCCTCCTGCGTACCCTCTTATTTCAGGCTAAAGCTTTACTCATGTTTCATGCTTCAGAATCCCTCTCGTTTATCCTTTGATCTTATAAAACATTTATCATTACCAAATTAATTTTAAGGAGATATAGGCCCCACTAGTAACATAATAAAATCATAGATACATGTTCCATAAGAAAATAAGCCATTAATTATACTATGACCTATAAAAAGATATGGGTTTCGAAAACATCATATCATAACCCATGAAATGAAATGGGTATCATAATCATTTAATCATATCATTATCTACAAGAAAGAGACTGGCCTCATAATAATTTCATCAAAGAGGAACCCATGAAAATAGGTAGGTAAAAAAAATAACCCATAGAAGGGACACAGGTTTCAAAAACTTCACTCCCTAAAAACATAAACCATTCATGAAAGGATATGATTTCTATTCTTAAATCATATCCCCAAAAAAACATAAACTATATGAAAGGATGTAATCATTGATGAAGAATGAATTTGAAATATCGCATGGATAATTTATTAAGTAAAATAGTATTTCTTCAAAACTACTTCTCATAAAACAATTTCAAAAATCATTATATTATAAATGAAATTTTTTTATTACATTTAATATTTTTCTTGAGGAAAATATATTTTCGGATTTGAAAAATTATTTTTTAGAACATTAATCATTTTGAAAAAATTTGGATTCTAAAATAGATTTTAAAACATATTAAAGATGTTTGAAAATATTTTTTGAACCTTTTTCTTTGAAAAAACCTTGATTACTCTTACAAAAATTAGGAAAAAAATTTGAAAACCTTTTTCATAGAGAATACTTTGAAAACATAAAAAAGGCTTAAAATAATTTTTGAAACATTTTCTATAAAATGGATGTGACTATATATAAATAAATATTTAAATAATTTAAAACAATTTTTAAGCATTAATAATTATCTAAAATATATTTATAAAACAAGCTTTTGAAAAAACCTAGATTTTCAACAAAAAGGTTGAATAAAATCAAGTTTCCATAAAAAAAATTCATGATTATATAAATTACCAAAGAATAAAATATTTGAAACTTTACATGGATATAACATGAATGATAAAAATAAAATATATCCCATCTGTTATATTAATATGTGTATAATATTATTTCATCAATGGTAGAAAATCATAAATAATCCCGATAAACAATGATATTATAGCAATATAATATTAACCCTTTGGTAACATTGACTCATAATTAACATGAGTGTATAATATTACATAAATATTAAAATATAATTAAGGAAAGATATTCATTATATAACATGAAAAGGGTAGTATATAAACCACATAGTAAAATATAGGTGTATAACAGTGCATGTATCTCAAAGATCGAAAATTAAGACAGAATTACTTTATCGATTTGTTACCTTATAAAACATAAACACCATGAAATTAAAATAATAAAATTGATATTTATATACCCATAAATCTATGTATAATAATCATATTATACATTAATGGAAAGTATATAGACCACCCAAAATTATTGGTGGATATGGAATGTATCTCAGGGAAATAAAAAAGTGAGATGAGAAAACCCTTACATTAAGTCTTGACGTTCATTGTACACATTCAAACCTCTTATGTAATAAAATATTATTATTATAAATCTAAAAAATAAACATATTATTATATCTGACTCCATTTATTATTTTATTATGAGTTTATATTACCAATTTATTTACAATTCCAAGTTAATATTACGGTTTGGGTAATATCGGCATTGCTTTTCATATATGTTTAGACTTGTTATTCTCAATACTCTTACAAAGATAATGATTTATATATTCACTAAATTTATAATTATATATAATTATAATATATATTAGTTATATAAATATTTATAATAATATATAAATTATAGAATTATGAAATAGAATACACCGTTCATGGGGACGGTAGGTCATACGTACACATGAATACTGTTTCATTTTAATTATCATTTTGAATGAAATAAAGTGAACGACATGTATATATATACCATTTAGAGTAATATTATTATTTCATATATTTCATATAAATTTAATAAACCCATCCTTAGTATATTCCACAAAGATTTAGAATGAATCACATTACTTTGAGGAGGCGGTAGTCCACACATCCACAAATGAAGTTATCATATTTACAAAAAATAGAAAGAAGGAATGTATGTGTTATATAATAATTTCAGAAGCATAAATAAATAATATATATCATATAAAAATATATTTTCTATCATAATTACTAACCATGGTAGGTGGTAATGGAAAAACAAACTACAATATTTTGTGAGGCGGTACATCATTGTATATAATAATGGTAAGTTCGTTACCCATTTGATGGAAATGCGTCTAGCTATAGATAGAACCCTTATAATAAAAAAATAATTATCTTTATTAAAAACTTTAATTATATATTCATGAAGTAAGAAGAATTTTTTGGTTCAAGAATGTAAAAAATACCTTGATGAACGATGTTACCTCTTATTTGGGTAACTCTTTTAATTAGCCTCAATGGAATTCGTGAGATAGATTTCTACCCAAATGGATTTTTTGATTAAGGGATGATTTTTTGAGGGTTTTCGACTAGATTTTGGATGATGAAATATTATTTACAGGTGTGAATATGTGGTAGGGGTGAGTTCCTTTTTATACTGGAGAAGAAGTGGCATTCTTGTAAAATTTTAAAGGGAATTTGACATATATTTTCTCCATGTACAGTGGATCAAATAATCATAAAAATTTCATATATGGTACTAAAAGGTATAAATATTTCAATAAAATGGACTTTGGTGAATTTTTTAGTTCATTTTGGTTCTTATGTTAAAGGTTTAATCATTTTTTAAGATAATGTTTCTCTTCATCATTATTATTAATTTTATTCTCTTTCAATAATTTTTTTCTAAAAAGATAATTTGAAATTATTATAAATTATAAATTAAGAATGTTAAACATATTTATTACATTTTTCTATAATATAATCACATAAGTTGATAAATTAATTTAAATTTAATCCCATGTAATTGACAAAAAGTGTGGTTTTAAAGTAAAAATGATCAGAAGTTTTAAAAAGAATTATATATAATTTCATTATCAAATTTATTTAAATTCTTTAAATTAGGTTAACTATTTTATAAATGACCTAAATATACTATAACAGAAAATTAATGTGCATTTTAACTATATAAATTAATTAGATGAAAATTCAGTTTTAAATTAAAATTCAGTGTTTTTAACTATTTATCAAAAAATGGAACTTCTTAGAAAAAATAAAAAAATCACCCAATGAAAATATTTATATTTTGATTTAAAAAAATGAAATTTATTTTTTCAAATAAAAATTATAAAAGTGTCAAAAATTAAATTTAATAATGGTTCCCCATTAAAAGGTGGTAAAATTACCTTTTAGAAAAATATGACTTTTTATTCATATAATTGGATTTAATCACATATTATGTCTATAAAATCTATTAGACGAGTATAAAAAATATTTATTTAATATAGAATATATAATTTTTTTAAAAAAAATCAATAAAGAGTTTTTTGTTGAATTTTATTTATATAAATGGTGTTTTACATAGAAAAATAGTTTTCTTAGAAAAGTAATTTATTTATATTTAAATTGTTATTACATAAAATTATACTATTTGATAACCAAAGGATTAATTTTATTTACATGTGTAAATCATATTTTTACAATTTACTTAATTTTATTCGTATATTCCATTCTAACAGGTAGGTGGTAGCTATAATAATATATTTATAATCATATTAATAGTATATTGTAGTTCAATAAAACTCGGTCTTTCATGTTTTGAAATATATCAAAGAAAATTATCATTGTATCTAACACAAGACAAAATTAGTGTTATGTGTACTGATAGTTATTTTAATTTTTCTGTGTATCCCAATATTAATTTTTTGTTTTATATAATTCCATCCAAACATAGTTATTTCAAATAAAAAAATCTATATTCAGTGTTTCATGAAGTAAAAAATATCAACAAAGATTAAATTAATCCAAAATATATATTTTCAAAATATTGGGGGTTTACATTTTACCCCATTTAAAATGAATTTGACCATTAAAATTTGTCTTGGTTATCAGTGGTTTATTAAATAAATGTTAATTTCATATACTCCCACAAAACAAAAATGAATACAAAAAATTCCATTAAAAGGGAGAAGCTGGAATAATTACAGTTACCCAAAGTAAATAATAGCTATGTTTCCACATATGATAAAATAGGTGGCATGTGAAAACATAGACATGGGAGAGAAATTTAAGTATCATGTAATACTGGATAGTGATAGAGAAAATGGTTAACATAATGTTAACAATAACAAATACATAACCCAAAGAGGCTTGAAAAAGGACATCTATATAATAAAAAATGATGATAACTTGAAGATATTTTATTTCAATTTTATTTCAAATTTTTGGTGAATTTTTAATAAAATATATAATTACATGATTTTAGGACAACCTCATCCATTTTTGTGCCTTGATCAATTTCCACTTCATCTCTTACACTAATAAATGAAAGTGAATTTTTCATTCTTGAAGTACTAAAAGATCATGGCATAGAATGATAAGTCATTTCATCTATACTTAGATAGCATCACAACAAAAATTTTAGCACAAGTTATCCAATATGCATCAATGCTCATATATTTAGATAATACTTGACTCTCTAAAACCCCATCTTAATTTTAACTTAAACCATTCCACAAATGGTTATCCTTATAACCCTTCCAAAATATCGAAGTCCAAAACATTATAAATAAGGTCACTAAATCAATGAAACATTGATCACCCTTATATAATTATATATTACTTGGTTGTCACATTCCAAACAAGTGAATATATTTATCATATATTCTCTTTAAATATTTATTTAACCTAAATTATCATAAAATTTTATTGAAAAAATTCATGCTTTATTATTCCAAATATTATTAGATATATTCATTAAATCTAAAAGGTTTTAAAATTCAACCATGATTACATAGGCCCTTTAGTCGAGAAATACTTAATCAGTTCCAAGGTAATAAATAACATCCAATTTAATAATTCATATCCAAAATAACATAATCCAAACATCATTATTTAAACATTATTAACTTATCAAGGGTTATATTTTTGATGCACAAAAAATCTAAATTAAAAACCTAGTATTAGATGGTGTGTAAGACACGCGACACCAAGAACGTAAGGTAATATAATATTTAGATACTTTATAATATATTTAAAATCATAAATTTATTCAATATATTTTATTTATTTCCTCATATTATAGAGTTACCTTCTTTGATATCTTTTATTACATGCATAGCACCTTCCTCGATAACATGCATTACATGCAAGATTGAGTTTCACGAAATAACAATTTATTATTAAAATATTGTTATTTAATATAATTTGATATGAAAAACTTATTATGTTAGCTATTATTAATACTATTAACTAAAAAATGAAAATTTATTGTATATATATATAATTATTTCATTTATTACAAATTAATGAGAAATGAAAATATGAACCAATTGGATGTAAGAAAAATATTATTATATTTATGCTTCCAAAAGGGTTCTATATTAATTAATATAAATAATTAAAATTATTTAATTATTATAATGAAATATATATGATATATATTCAATCAAATATTTTTTATATTCATCGATTTCATTTGATAGACATAATATAAGAACAACCTTAATTTTAAACATAAAACATGTTTTTTTAAGGCTATTTTACCGCATTTTAATGAAGAACCCAGTTTAATTATGAATTTTGAAACATTAATTGATTGAATATTTCAAAATAATTATCTTATTTTAAATAAAAACATAATAATTAGCATACAATGATTTTTTGATATTTTTCTGAAAAATTTAATTGTTTAATGAATGGTTTAAAATATTGAATTTTAGTACAAAACATATTTGTCATGTAATTTATTTATATTATTAAAGATTATTTTAATTATTTTTAATGTTTAATTAGATATTATTTTTATTAATTAATACAATTTATGTCATTTTAATCAATATAACATTGGGATTGATTATAAAATCATAGGAAAATTTCAGATGCTTTTACATTAAAAACACGCATTGTCGTCCCACTTACAGGATAAATATTTAATTAATTTTAACAAATTTAATGATTAGAATTTTTAAAAATGGATTCCATTCATATAATCATAAAAATTAATAATTTATAATAAGAACAAATTTTTTTGACCAAAATGATTAGTGAAAGTGATTAGAATTAATTACAATTATTAAGGGAAAATTAAGCTTAATAAGGGACTAAACCTTTAACATAAGGGACCAAATGACCGATCCACTTTCAGAAAACTTATTTTATGGAAAAAATCATTCATTACCTTTAAATTAATTATTTTTTGTAATTTTTATTCCTTTTTTTGGTAAAAACATGTGTACATCTAACTTTTTTTTTAAAATACCATGTGGGTCATTTTCCTCCCTTATAAACGGCCACCCCCCTACTCCATTTCTCACACCTCCCAAAAAACATGGGTTTTGACAATATATGACAATATAGATTAAAAAAATACCCCCTAGAGACCATTAAGCCTCCCATTAGGAATAAAAAATTAAAACGAAGCCTTTTACTACAAACCAAAATAAGTTACCTGATTAAGAGGTAATGTCTTCTCTCCTGATCTCTAATATTATTTCAATACTTTACACCCTGAAATCTATTAATTATATTATTAAATAACAAAACAAGTATCATTAATATAATATTATGTTTTTATGAAAATAGTTTTACCTATAATTACAAACACTTCTAACTAATGGGTAATAAACATATTGTTTCTCTTTACAACAAACTACTGCCTTACAAAACAATTATTGATCATTTTTCTATTGACAACCTTCATAGTTGTTCATTATGATGTAAAATATGTTAAGATATGAAATATATGATATTTATTATTCCTTTATACTTATTTAGCCCTTTTATTTTATTTACCATTAATATATTCCATTTAATGTTAATATGATAACATTGTTTGAGGAAGTACATACTATCGCCCCTCAAAGCGATGTGATTCGTTCACATGATACATGGAATGTATAAAAATTTATTATAATTAAACAAATGAGACATAAAATAAATCTATATGATATTAATGACATAATTTCATTTATATGATTATATATCTATCATTTTCATTGATAACCATTAACACACTTAAAAAGTTATCACGTTGTTCGTGCATGTATGTAATATTTCTATATCAACATGATGTGATTAATTTTTTACATCAAAATACTTATATATATAAGTATATATGGATAAATAATATGTTATTTATTATTTAATAATCATTATGGAAATATTTAATTCTATTTATCTTCTTTTCATAATGATCATTGAGTAATGGGAACGTTACTCATGTGTACGTATGAACTAACGTCTCTAAGATTGTAACATTGATTCATTTTTAACAACTATATCTAATTATTTTTAAAATTATATTTGATTTATAAATATTTTGTCATGATTATAACTCTATAGATGTTATATAATGACCCCTTTGACTATAGTAGACCTACCAAAGTTGATTTTGACACATAAGATGAATTTGGTCAAAACACTCGATGTAAAAATACTTTTCTAAGTAGTTGTATAAAAAATACTAATATGTGAAATAAAAGTAATGATAAAAATTTAAAAGTTTCTAAATAAAGTAAATAACTAACATATTATTATTATACAGGATCTTAATAGATGTTCACCTGAAAGGAAACACAATGCAAGGGAATTTGTCTCAATTTACAATCCATTGAGGCTTATTTTTTAATGCACAAATTAACTTTTTTGGGTGTATATATTTCCCTTTGACATGATATGACATGAATATACTTATTATCATTATATTATATGTTTTATTTAATTTATATTGAATGATTATTTATATTTTTCGAGTGGTTTGAGACACTTTGGAATTTTTATAGATTATTTTTCTTCAAGAATAATCTATTATCAAAAACCCTTATTGAAGATTATCCTACATTAAGGCATTAAGGATAAATACAGAATCCCTATCTATTATGGAAATTTTATAAAGAATATTTATAATTTAATATATTTGGAGCCCTTTGGAAATTTAGTACATGTGTTGAGGGCCATTTTGGGAAATCCCTATGCATTGGGGACCAATTAATGCAAGCCTGTCAATGCATCGATATTCTCATGTTATGAAATTAGTTGGTGATAAACCCTTTGAGTTTGTTTCCAAGTAGTATACATGTGTTTATACCAATAGTTTAAATTGTCTGGTGAAATGTATTATTGCTATATGTTTTTATGTGCCTTAGAGATTATGTCAATTAAGAAAGCATTTCCCCCATTTAATTTCAGTTATTATTCATCCAAGAGAATTTTCATCAACATATAAATGGATAAATTTAATTTTCAATTAATTAAATTGCATGTGTTTAATTTTTTTTCCTTGATATATTTATTTTTCCTAATATTTTTTTTATGGAGTGTGTTTACATTTATTAACACTTCATGTAGTTTAAACAATTTCATTAAATTTATTAATTACATTGCATGTGTGTTCAGTTATATAACTCACCATATTGACTATTCACATAGATTAATTATTTAATCAACTATATTATTCCCATACTGAGCATTTGTGGTCACACTTATAGTGTTTCTTTCCCAAGGAATCCAAAAAACATACTGTGAAAGAAATTTAGGTATTTTCTAGATGGATTAGAGTAATCGTTGAAGTTGTTTATTTAGAAAGAAAACAAATTTTTGTTATAATTAGAGTATTGTTTTTGTAATAAAATACTCTTTTATGTATTTTGTTTACCAAGGATACTAAAAAAAACAGTTCTTTAGGGATTGATTCATTGTAATCATGTAGATGTAATTATTAGTCACCGACTACGTGATATCTACGGTCAGGTCACTATAGTCGGTATTAGAGAAAGTTTTGTAACATACTTGGGAACTAGATTATGAAAAATAGGTTATATAACACTACCGTATAGTAGAATTTGAGGATTAGTGTATAAGAACATACTAGAATTTTGGTAATGTAGATATTATGTGATTTTTCATAAAAATACATCCATGTGTGGATATTACAAGTGGACATTGTTCTAGAATATATTTACCTAATAGTAACAACTATGACAGGGTTTTATGGGCATAACTCAGGGAAACATTCTACACAAAAATGGGCATTACTACGCACCTAGTTTGACACTCTTGGGGGAAATGATTAAGAAAATTCACAATCTCCTTAAAAACCATTATAAATGATTTTAATATAAAATATATCCTAGGTTAAACATGGGGTGTTTTATATTGAACATAAGGTGTCATTATTTAGAAATCATAGAAATAATATTGATGATAAACCCTAGACCAAGGAAGGTCCAATATAGACACAAATTGATGAAGTATTTATGTGTTGAGTATGTATTGATGAAATTAAAAAAAAGGATATTCATTGATTAACTATTTGTTAAGGATTTCCAATATATTTATTTTGGAAATAATATTAATTTGGTTTTATAAAAAGGCAATATATAAGCTAAGAGAAATATAATAAAATTGAAAAAGGCAACCAGTCATGGACCCATGACTAAAGGATGATAAGGGGTTAAAGATAAAAACTGACCTATTTATTGTTCGGGTTGTTTTTTCATTATTTTTTGTTGAACAATTTGATTAATAAATGTTAATGATGAACCTGGAGTATCACATTTTAAGATTAGAGATTAATCTATTAAACATCTTGGTTTTGGAAGATACATAAATAAAAATAGTTATTATTTTAACTATTTTATAGGTATTGTGATCCTATAGACGTTCCTTTTAGTGCTTCATGAACAAAAAGTCGTTATTTGTAGTTAATTTCTAGGAGTAAATAAATGAATTATAATTTCATAAAAGAAAAAAAATTAAGATTTATCATATGAAATTGAAACCTATCATTTAAGAATATTTATTTATATTCTTGGCTAGTAAAAGAATTACCCAACATTAGAAAAATGAATTAGAATTAAAATGATGTCATAATACCTTAATATCCGAGGAGTCAATGGCCTTTTAAATCATCAATGATTTATGGATTTGAGGCCCTCAAAATTCTATTGACCATTCAATTTTTTTGATTGATGACCTCAGTCACTCCTGATAAATATTTACTCTTTTCCTCTAAATATTTATTTCAACCTTCCACTAATGTTCCCCTATATAGGTCCCAAGTTAAATGGTAGTCCATGCGACCATTGTACTTACCACTATACCTTTCCTAGAGGAAGAATTATGAACCCTTCTCATAATGTGGGATTTAAAACAAAGGAAGCATCAAACAATATATCTCCCAGATCATGTTTAAATTTCGAGGGCAAAATTTAAATAATTTGGGGAGAATTTTATGCCCCAAAAATCTAAAGTAAGAACCCGATATTTGATAGTTTGTGTGACACGCGACTCCAAACGCGTAAGGTATTATAATATCTAGATAATTTATAATATATTTACAATATTAAATGAATTAAATATATTTTATATATTTTATTACATGTAATAGAGTCTTTCTTTTATAAATTATGTTACATTCAAGAGCGATCTTCCTCGATAGCTTCTGTCATACGTAAGACCGAGTTTCACCAAATAACAATGTATTATTAAAATATTGTTATTTAATATCATATGATATATCATAGATATTATTTTAGTGGTTATGAATATTATAAACTAACATATTAATATTTATGGTTTATATAAATATAAAATTAATTCATTGGTTACCAATTACTGAGAAACACAAATAAGAACCAATTGGATAAAAAAATAAATATCCTTATTTTTAATCTTACAAATGAGTTTTTTCTTAATAAAAAATAATTCATTAAAATTATTTAGTGAATTATTGGAACTATTTATGATATATATTCAATAAAATATATTCTTTATATAAATATAGTAGTTTTTATATACATAAGATAAGAACAAACTCGTTTTTACATATAAAAACCGTTATTTTTTAAAGGTAATATTACTGCCTTTTAATGGAGAATCAATTTCTAATAAAAATTTTTACTCCTTAATTGATTTAATATGTCAAAATAGAATTCATATTTGAATTATAATCACAATAAATACGTAAGGGATAATTTTAGATATTTTTTTGAAAAATTTCATTTTTTAATAATAGTTAAAAATACCAAATATTAGTTCCAAACTTATTTTTAATATAATTTATTTATATGAATAAATTATATTATTTTTTGTTTTTAATTTATAATTAGATAATTTTTTATTAATTAATACAATTTATTTAATTTTTATAACTTTCACTTTGACTTTGATTATAAAAACATAGCAAACTTTCCGACATTGTTTACTTTAAAACCCTACATTGTCGTCTTACATGTGGGATGAATTTAAAATAAGTTTAATCAAATTATATGATTGGAATTTTTAAAAATTTATTCCTTGTCTTGAATAATAATAATGTGTAAATTATAAAAATACAAACATTTTTTTTACAAAAAATATTAGTGAATTTGATTAAAACTTATTAAAAATGTTAAGGTAAAATTAATCCTAATGATTGACTAAGACTTTAACAAAAGAGCCCAAATGACATAGAAACAACTTAAAAACAGATTTTATGGAAATAATTAGTTTATAAACTTCCATTATTCCGGTTTTTTTAAAGACTTTTTATAGGTAAAATCATGGGTACACCTAAATTCTTTTTAAAAATACCATGTGAGTCATTTTCCTCCCTTATAAAAGGACACCGCATCCCCCCGTTCCCCACCCCTCCAAAACAACTTTGGTTAGGCCAATACCATCCCATATAATTTTTCAAAATCCATCGTGTATAACTTCAAGAATTCCTTTGGGATGAAACCAATTCAAAAAATAATTTTGTTACAAACCAAACAAAGTTACATGATTAATAGGTAAGGTTTTCTCTAAAGCTCTCTAGTTTCATTTACATTCTCCACCACCTTAAATATAATTATTACATTATTATATGATAAAATATTCTTAATATAATGTAATTTTTTATGTAATAGTTTTTACCTACACTTACAAACACTTCCATATAATGAGTAACAAACATATTATTTCAGTGTACGATGAACTATTGCCTCACAAAACGATGACTGTTCATTTTTTCCTTTACTAAATTTCACGGTTGGAAATTATGACAGAAAATATATATATATTACATATATTTTATTTATTATTTATTGATAATTATTTAATAATTTTATTACACATACCATTAATACAATCCATTTTATTTTAATACAATAACATCATTTGAGGAAGTGTTGACTATCACCCCTCAAAAAGATGTGATTTGTTCACACAATACATGGAATGTATAAAAGATGATTATAATTAAACATATGATACATAAAATAAATCAATATTATATTAATTCCATAATAATATTCATAGGAATATATATAGACGTATCATTTTATATATTACCCTTTCATGCACATAAAAAGTGAAAACATCATTCGTCGACATGTGGACTACCGCCTCCTCGACATTATGTGATTTTATTTTTTACATAATAAGAAATATATATTTAATTATATATAAAAAAATAATAAGTTATTTATGATTTAATTTTAATCATATAATTATATTATTATAACTTTCCTTCTTTCCAAAATGATCATTGAGAAATGAAAATGTTACTCATGCGTACATATGACCTACCGTCTCCATGATTGTAACATTGATTCATTTTTAATAACTATATTTAATGATTGGTTTTAAATATATAATTGAAATATACATATTATTTCATGATTATTATTCTATATATGTTATACAATGATCATTTTGAAGATAATTAACTTACCAATGTTGAATTTGACACAAAAACTGAATTTGGTCGAAACACCAGATTTAAACAAAATTTTTTATGTAATTGTAAAAAAAATATAATAATGAGTGTAATAAAATTCATGATAAAAATGAAAAATGTTCCCAAAAAAGTATAAAATTAAAATTGGGTTATTATACATGATGTTATATTACGTTCAATCAAAAGTAAATATAACATAAAAGATTTCATATTAATTTACATTTCATTGTGATTTGTTTTTGTTATGAAAAAATTCACTTTTACTTTTGGTATATAATTTTCTTTTACAAGATATATGATGAATATAATTATTCTCATGAATTAAAAGTTTTATTTTATTCAAGGGAAATTTTTATTTAAATGTTTCACGTGGTATGAGACTCTTTGGAATGTTTAATGTTTCTTTTTCCTAAAAAATATTTTAATGTCAACAACCCTTGTTCTATAATTTCCAACATTATGGTATTATTGACAAATACATATTGTTTATTCACTACAACAAACCCGGCCCCTAGCGGTGGTTTTTTTTTCATTTGGCGGCGGTTAAAACCGCTGCTATAGGGTTTGGCGGCGGTTTACAAAAACCGCCGCGAAATTGGGTGTCGGCAATCTATTAGCGGCGGTTTTTACTATTTCGCGGTGTTTTAAGAAAAGCGTCGGAGATGCCTCTTTTCGCGACGGTTTTTGACCATTTCGCGGTGGTTTTATGCATAGATGATACATTTTTTTCGCGGCGGTTTTAACCGCCGCTATATTCTGACCTTTGATGCGCCTATGTCGCGGCGGTGAAAACCGCCGCAAAATTTAAAGATAATACATTTAGCGGCGGTTATAACCGCCGCTAAATACTGACCAATAAGGCATTAGTGGCGGTTATAACCGCCGCTAAATGCTGACCAGTAAGGCATTAGCGGCGGTTAAAACCGCCGCAAAATGTTGACCGGGGAAAAAAAATAATTCTGCTCCTACCACACCACTGCCCTGAAAAACAAATCAAACTAGAATATTGAACAGGAGACACCATACAAACAAATAACATGGTAGTATTCATTGAAAAATAGGATATGAGAAAATTTTGTATGTTATGGAGTCCAACCTAAGGAATGGTATGTATCACAATTTGGTGAGTAACCAATCCATGTGACCCCCAAGATGTATATGTGTTTTTAGCTTCTTTAATTTCTTATGTGTTTTAAGAAGGGTTGATTTATATTATATGGATACTAATACTCTATATAATAAATGGTTATGAATTTTGATACAATTTATGTGATCATGCTAACCATGGTGATGTGTAATGATATGTAATTGGTTATGCTCTAAGTTGGCCGATATAACATCCATGGGTGGATTGTGATATGGGTTTGGTTTTTTTAACAATGGATTTGTGTTATGGGATAGAACAAATTATGTTTATATGGGTATAGAATTTTTTCCAAATATGGATGTTTGAGTAGTTATAGAATACATGTTATGGTATGGTTTGTTGTGTGTTTTGGGTTGGTTGTTAATGCCTACTATAGAAAATGGGTAACTTGTGAATTGGCGTGTGTTTTAGGTTAGACAACACGCTAACCATGCATGGTGCTTGAGAGAGTATGGTTTATGATCTTGTAGTTTATACATGATTCCTATTTAGGAGTTGAGTTATGTCATTGGATATGAGATAAGAGTTTCATGTATACATCCCAAGATGGTCATCATGTTGCAGGTTGGATGGGATGCATCATGATATAGTTGTTATTGACTTCGTTAAAGAAAATAGGTTTGAGTTTTTTAAAATTTCAACAACTTATCTAATGTTTTCCTAAATACCTTATTGGTGGAATTATACTTAACCAAACAAAATGATATTGATTTTTCACAACAGTTATTATCATAAGATAATGTCATTAATATATATGTGCATGTATGTGATCTTTATCCTTCAGGGGAAGTATGGTGTGTCAATTTCTAGATAGGATTAGTAACCTAGATTTCACAGTTGGATTGGGTATGGGATTTTTGATATGCATGAGAACCCTCGAGTGGGTATATTGGCCTATGATTTTCATCGTGATATTTGAGATGGGTTCATAGATGCTTCTCCATGAGTTGTATCCTATATAGGATGTGACATGTGAACTAGGGTTGATAAAGACTAGTAATATTGAGATGTATCTTGGGATATTGGTGATTGGAGTGTTCTAATCAAGTGAAATAGAGATTCTCATTTCCACCTGATGAGGGTTTTCTTCTATGTATGTAATCCAAGAGAGGAATTATCCTAAGTCTATGAGTTCATTATAAAAATTAAAGTATGTTTAGACACTTTGTTCTATAGTGATGGTATATAGGTGGATTGTGGTTTTTTATTCAGTTAGTAATATCATTGTATTTGGTATTGTGAATGTAAAAGCATGGGTAGTGCTTGTGTTTTGTTAAGTATAACATGAATAATTGACATGGTTATTTGGGGATAAGTTAAGTTAAACTATGATTATTTGGATGTTATTGTAATGATTCATATTAGGTGTTCTAATAGAGTTTATACATGCTTAGATTCATGTTATACTGATAACGGTTAAATTTAGGTATTGTGGGAGGCTTCTAAGATACACTCTTTCCATGTCAGTAAGAGCGTGAGTTCTTTATCAGCATAATTGGTATGTTGGTTGTATAGTCTAAGATTAGCCTGTCAGGTGGGAATTTCTTCATGCATGTGTAATGCGTTGTGGCTCATTGGGCCTTGATAGTGATGGTATGAATTGGTATTACACAGCTAGGATACCCAGGTGCTGCTATGGAGCAACAATGATATGAATGGGACTTACACAGTTGGACTGCCTAGGTGCTTCTATGAATCAGTTATGGTATGAATCGAGCTTACACAATGGGGCTACCCGAATGCTGCTATATAGTAGAAATAGTATGAATATGGGTTACATATATGGTATTCTCATTGGATGTGGTACCAATTCAAACACAGGCCTAAATGGAATGATGTATACCACACTCGAGAAATCAAGACATAAAATGAAACATCATAAATAAATAAAATGCATATAAGTAAACATGAGAAATCAAAAAAATGTTAGGACATGGGAATGATTGGTGGAAACTATGTGCCATATACATGTTACATATACAAACCAACCGTTCTCATACTTTTTCAATACATCAACAACACTACTACTCATCATCTGATGCTGCATCATCACCCTCTCCACCTTCATCTCAACTACCTGCTGTCACCTATAAGAACATTATATTGAAAATTAAATATTGTTGCATATTTATAATTAAACTTAAAACCAATAAAAGTGTGAAAACTAAATGATTTTGATTTTTTTGTGATTTACCTGCTCACCACTAGCCGATGCACTACCACCGGGGGCATATCTGCTCATATGTTGACGTATTTCAAGCAACTCTTTCTGCAAAGCAGATATCTGATCCCCCTGCTGGTGAACTGTGTTTCGTAGAGAAGACATCTCCCTCTGAGTATCTTCAGGTATGAAATGACTATAACCAGGAGTAGATGTAGTTGAAATCCCTGATGGCCTGCCAAAGACCTCGGATGGTACGGGTCCAAAACCCATCCCGCGTACTCTACCAGGATGCTCCTTCCCAAGGACTTTACCAACCAGGTCATCCTGGGAGACTGAGTAGGATTTCTCAAGATTGACATCCCATATTTCTTTAATTTTTACCTATAAATCAAATATCAATATATATTAACATAGTAAAAACTGATAATAAGTTATTATAATAAATAATTGACTTCATACCCCAACTTCTCTGGCAGGTTCATTAACAAAACATCCATCTGTTTTTTTATGAACATCCAGCCACAGTTCTGTTTGGGATGCTTCATGCCCTAAACACTGTGACTGCATTAAACAAAGATAAATCAAAAATTAAATATGTTAAATAGATAATATTTTCATATAAATATTTAAACTAATTAAAAGATTACCAATGACATTCGGCTTCTAGAAAAGCTTTTTTGAGCCCGTAGTGTGCGGGATGACTTGTTTTTCCTGGTTTGATGCATTCTGTCTTGAGAGATCCTGAAATAAATAAAATTCAATTTGACAGTAATTTATTAAATGTCTATCTCCTCTTCATGTACATGTATAAATGTAAAATGAGGATAATATAATAATATATATTTCAATAACATCCTCTTCTCATCACGATGGCTATCGACAAAAACATTCCACTATTATTTCGGTACCCCACTAGGTAGCTTCTCATACATCTGCTGCACGGTCAACAAAGTATCATTGGCATCACACCACAACCTCCATTTGAAATCTTTCCATTTTTTTCCAAGATTTTTCAATGTCCACATCCGTGCTATCACATCAACAACGGTAATGTGGAAGAACATCTGTATACAGAAATTCATTTTGAATATATTAGTAACATGACATTCAATTAAACCATAAAGTAATAAAATTACCTTTATCTGAGAATCAAAAACATCATTTTTACAGTTTGGAGGCATATGCCTCCAATCATCATATGAAATAGGCAGGGAAATGGGCTCCGCTGCCAGCTGACCTATAATCTAACCAAGTAAACCTGTTGCGTCATCCGTCGGGACCCCATAAGAATCAAATGGAACCACTATCTTCTCTCCATTCATGTTCCAAACATCAGAACTTTTTAAGTGTTTTTCCACAATTTCATTTTTTTCATCTGCAATTAGCAAACAATTACTATAAACAAAATGCAATAAATTAATTTAATTAAAATTTGTACCTATGACTGTGACCCTCCAGAATGTCCGTGATGAACTAGAAGGGGCGTGTCGCTGCCCCACTGCCGAGGCTCCTGTAGGGGGAGGCGATGACTCATCCTCTATTGAGACATCCACTGACGGTGTCAGAGATGGTGCAGGGGGAGATGATGTAGGGATGTAGGCAGCTGCCGCCTCAGATGCCGTGGGGACAGACGGATCGTCATCTGTCGCAGAAGTAGATGAGATGGTGTACCGCTTCTTCCTTGGCATTCCTGTCATTTAATCAAATAAAATGAAGTTTAGAATATATATTTCAAAAAATTTATGCAGAAAAAAAATAAAAAATGATAATAGATGCCTAGTACTAACAAACCAAATATATATAACAATGATAATGAATGACTACAGAAATGAAACAAGTGGTTGCTGAATGAATACATAATTGTACATACAATCATTTTCCCCTTCAATCATGTCAGTTTCCTGCTCCATTGCTTCATCCACTTCATTCATCCTTGCTAGACTAATATTTTCAATATCATGATGGACAAATAATTCTGCTTCCTATTGTTGATGAAATTCAATTGCAGAGGTCAAATCTTCCACTTCATCACCCATATCATACAAATGCATTTGTATTACGTGAGTAACTACACTCCACCCTTCATCCACAACATCATTCACATAATATACCATTTTTTCGTGCGATGCTAAGAAATATGGATCATGCAGTTCACGATCACCAACATCCATCAAGCGAGAGAAGTTTACAGAAGTAAATTGTAAGGAATCTCTTTCAACACCTCTGATAATATCGACCCATTTACATTTGAATAAAACAACAGAAAAATGCCCATGGTAGTTTAATTAAATAATATTATGCAACTTTCCATAGTATTCCACTTCAGCAAATGTAAATATACCACTATTCTGTGTTTTCAAACCCATTTCTCGATCGACTGTACAAAATCTAAAACCATTCACATTATAAGAGTCGAACTTTCTAACTTGTTTTATAGGACCTCTAGTAAGAAACTTCAAATCTTCTGACAAGTCTGCTCGAGTATCAGTATTCATTATCGGAAGAATAAAAATATAATTTAATAGATTTGAAAATTGTATGTGTCAAACTAATATTCGTAATTATTGCAATATTTATAAAATTACACGTCGTGCAAACCATTCTACCAGCTCTTTATTCATAGCTTTCATTATATCTTTTTCATTTCGTGTTCGGCCTCTCATTCGTCTCTTTGTTTGTATCCTCAACTCTTTAATAAATGGATCTGCAATTTCACTATTCAGTATCACATATCTATGTGCCTGTAATAACTCCAATTCTGTCAGTGTCGCGTATGAGGTCCTCCCAACTAATCGGCCAATAGCAGGAAATATTTTTGATTTCTGATGCATTTGAGATTGAGTTGATGTGTCGTCAACATGTCCAACTCGATTAAATCTTGTCTCAATATCATCCAAATATCTAGAACAAAAGGTGAGACACTCCTCGTCCAAATAGCCTTCAGCAATAGAGCCTTCTGGTTGAGCTTTATTTCTCATGTATGCTTTCAAATGCCCAAGATATCTGTGAAAAATAATAATAATATTATGCATTTATTTAAATTCCAAATATTGTTTACTTAACTAGAAACATAAAAATAAAATACCTCTCAATTGGATACAACCATCGATAATGAATGAGGCCTCCTAATTTAGCTTCGTCAACCAAATCCACAGTTAAATGCATCATGAGAGTAAAAAATGATGGAGGAAAGATCATCTCCACTGCACAAAGGGTCAATAAAAACCTCTCCTGTAGGTTGTCAAGCTGTAAAGGATGTAGAGTTTTCTCACATAATTTCCTGAAAAATGTGCAGAATTGCAGTACAACAGCAGTAACTTTTTCAGGTAATAATGTACGCAATTCCAATGGTAGTAACTATTGTAACAAAACATGCGAATCGTGACTTTTCAATCCATATAACTTACGATTCTTCAAATCAACATACCTCGAGATGTTACTCGAATACCCATCAGATACTTTCACATTCTTTAAAATTCGAAGGAATGCATCTTTATCACTATTTTTCATTGAAAAAATGGCAGGAGCATACTTTTCATTCTCATCTGGCCAGAGATCACGTTTTATGTTCATTACTTGTAAGTCTTTGCAAACATTGAGATGATCCTTCGACTTTCCATGCTCATTAAGTAATGTGAAAATCAAATTATCACATACATTCTTCTCAATATGCATTACATCAAGATTGTGGCGCAAAGAATTAAATTCCCAATACGGATGTTTGAAGAATATACTTTTTTTCTTCCATTGTTGCATTCTGATTTCACTTGACGATGCACTTCGCACTCGTTTTCTGCTATCGGTCAAATAATGAACCTTCCCAAATTCTGTTTTAACATTTTCAAGCTGTGTCAATATTTGAGAACTTGTTAACAACTTTGGAGGTGGTCTACGATCAATGGAACGATTACATTTTGATTTGTTCAGCCGAAATCTATGAGATGCATCAAGAAATCTTCGATGACACAAGAAGCACCATTTTCTACTGTGAGGTAGCCGTTTGGGATCGAAATCAAAGTTACAAGCAGGACAAGCCAAACCCATATAAGTGTTCTAACCAGATAAATTCCCAAGCCCAGGGAAGTCACTAATGGTCCACATTAAAGCAGCATGCATTTTGAACATTGTTTTAGAAGAAACATCAAATGTCTCAACACCGTTGCTCCATAACTCCTGTAATTATTCAATCAATGGCTGCAGGTATACATCAATATCATTTCCAGGCATTTGTTTTCCAGTAATAATCATCGAAATGATAAAAGATGTTTGTTGCATACACATCCACGGAGGCAGATTATAAGGGATCAAAACAACTAGCCAAATGCTATAACTCGTACTCAAAGTCCCAAATGGGTTGAATCCATCAGCAGCTAATATCAATCGAACATTCCTAGGATCAGCTGAGAAATCTGGATGTAATGAATCAAATGTCTTCCATGATTTGGAATCTCGTGGATGTCTCATTAACCCATCATTATTATTATCTAAAGAATTCCACTTCATGTGTTCGGCGGTTTTTGATGACCTGAATAATCTTTGCAATCGAGGCTTCAAAGGAAAGTAATGCAAAACTTTTGCAGGTGTGTTCCTTTTCTTCTTCTCCATGAAATTATGTTCAGTCATACTTCCAACATCACCTTTTTAATTCCATCTAGAAGAAGAACATTTCTTACAATTCTGTCGACTTGAATCCTCTCCTTAGTAAAGCATACAATCATTGGGACACGCATGTATTTTTGTATAAATCAGACCAAGCTTGTTTACAACTTTTTCCATCTCATAAAACAATTCTGGGATTTTTGCTTCAGGAAATGCATCACAACTCAATTCCAATAACATGGACATTTCCTTATTTGTAATTCCACATAGACATTTGATTTGGTACAACTTCAGCAGAAATGAAAGCTTTGAATATTTCAAACACTGACTATACAACTCTTGATTTCCATCGTCAAATAAATCATGAAACACATTTTCCTCACTGAAGTTTTCCCTTACATTTGGCTCCACAGAATCCAGAGGAGGATCCAATGATATGTTACAATCTTGATCTGCTTGTGTTACAGTCTCAAAAACATCACTTGTCACGTCGCAATTTGTAGCTCCCTCTTCTGGTTGTTCTGATATGTTTTGATGCTCATAGTGGTGTCATGCAGTGCCGAATGCATCATTTATGAGGTTTTTCATTTCATTTTCCATTGGCGACAAACTTGGGACCTCATTCTATGGATTAACATTAGTCCTCAATCTTTCTGTTTTGTTTGATTCTCCATGCCAAATCCAACACAAATATTGATCAGGGAATTGCTTCAGTATTAAATGTTCATAAACTTCATCTCTCTTCAACCATGTTCTAAATTTACATTTAGGACATGAAAATCTTATTCTCCCTTCAACGGATCGATTAGAAATTGCAAAATCTAAAAACTCATTCAAACCCTTAACATATTGAGGTGTGTTCCTCGGTAATGTGATCCAGCTTTTATCCATGTATATCACAATGTGCCTATACAAAATATACGATAGTGTAAGATTACAGAAACATAATATAATAAAGATGAACCATTGATCATAAAGTATTCATAATATAATAAAGATGGTTCATTGATCACATTTACCACTTAATACCAACCGAACAAGTCTGGTCCATAAGAGACAGCGTCAACACCTCATTTAGGAGAAATAAGAATATCGGGTTACACACTTATCATAACACTATCTACCCAACTATTTTTTATGGTTTCCAATGGGATATGTTTATAAAACATGAAGCACCTAATTAATTCATTATCCATGATAAGACATGTCATTATGGACCAAATTTACAAGGGAGAGAAGTCACATGGATTTTTGTAAAATAAACCATTTGAATTGAAATTGGTCTATAGGATGGGATTTAATCTATTGAACATATCTATATTCTTGGAAAGAGTTGAGGTGTAAATAATATTAAGTGATATCCCAAAGGAACCAACTTCTCAATATAAATTCCAAGAAATTACTCAAATTGTGGATGGATATTCTCACTTTTAGTAATGAATACATGAATAAATGTAGGAGAAATATATAAACCACAAAAATAAATAATCCACAATTACTATGCATGACTTATCTGTCGTTTATGAGAAGCAATCAAAGAATCAAGGAAGAACTAAAAATTACCAAAGTCGAAAGGGGTCGCGGGGGGCGCCGGGGGGTGCAGGGGTCGCCGGAGGCCACGGGGGGCGTGGGGGGTGTCGGGGTCAATAAAAAAATTACACCCATGAAAATACAATAGATAATTCTCACTAAGCATATACCTAGGTATGAAATCCATACTATAAAACCATTCATGGAAAACCCAATACACATAATATGAAATCATACCTTCTTTAAATAAAAAAATAAAGATAAAGTGATGTTCAAGGTTTCTATAACGACATGACCTTTATAATTAACTACATCATGATGAATCTCTGAGAAAAGTAATATAAATTTACATCCATCTTTCGACGTACAAACTATATTCACTTGATAATTTATACTTAGAGCATCAATAATGAAATTTCACTTTCATGGAGTATAATTAAAATCCAAATAAAATGACTAAATATATTCATCCCATATCCTCTATCATAAATTTTTATCCCTATGATAAAATATTTACTACATGTTTTTTTATTTGCAAATGCCACAAAATTCTCATTGAATAACTAATTTCATAAACATTGGAGGGCATGCATAACCATAACTAACTCAATATCATGAGTTGGATAATTTTTATCATTTATTATAAGTTTCAAGACCCATTTACTAAAACCCATTCCTCCATATCAACATAAATCTTAACATCACATTGGAGGCCTCATTATTGACCTTATTATGCATCCTTGGCTTTGGTCAAATAAGAATAGGTGTAGATGTCAATATATTTTTTAGCTCATAAAATGAATCTTTTTATTTATCATCCCACTAAAAATTCACTCCATTCCAAGTCAATACTATATTTTTAATGAATATGTGAGAAAACTCCAAGATAATGCAAGAATAAGAAACCACATGACCAATGAAAATATGAATCTCAACAATATTAGTATGAATCTATTAAGAAATTATAGATTCTACTTTCTCAATATCCCCTAATATCTTAGATTTAGAGAACTCACGACCAAAAAATGTCACCTATTGATTATAGAAATAACATTTCAATATATTGGCATATAAATGATGATATCTCAATGTGTCTAATAACATAACCAACTATTCTTCATGCTCCTCATAGGATCATGATCATACCAATATATCATTGATAAATATAGTCCCGAATGAAAAAAAGGATAAAAAATGGTTTATCAAAGTTATAAATACATATGGTTTCTCCATTACCCTAAATAGAATTACCAAAAACACAAAATTACTATATAGTGTTTGAAAGTCTATCATGGACACACCTTTAGCTCAAACCTTTAACCCCTGATAACCTAATCGATCAACAATCTTCAAAATCTATAAAGAACCTCTAAACTGATTGAATAAATCATAAATTCATAGAAAAGGATACCAATTATTAAGAGTAACATGATTTAATGTATAATAGATAATATAAAATCAATTACTCACCCTTGAAATATTGGTAAAAATAAATGTATAACCCTATATAGACACACTCAGATTAATAAATCCATTGGATTAAAGATCTCCCAACTAAATATTTATCTATCTATGAATCAAGGAATAACTAAAAATTACTAAAGTCGAAAGGGGTCAGGGGGGGGGGGGGGGGGCGCCGGGGGGTGCGGGGGTCGCCGGAGGCCACTGGGGGTGTGGGGGTGTCGAGGTCGCTGGATGGAATAGGGGCGTGGGGGGCGCGGGGGTCGTCGGTGGTCAATGGGGGCGCCGGGGGTGCGGGTTTCACCGGAGGGCTTCGCCGGAGGGTGCGGTGAGTGCGGGGGGTGCGGGGGTCACCAGAGGGTGCAGGGGGCGCAGTGGTCGCCGAGGCCGGGGGGGATCGGGGAGGGTTTAGGGAACGCGGTCGGGGAGGGGGAAAGGGTCGTGGTGTTTCTAAAAAAATTTGGGTTTCGTGGCGGTTTATTAAAAACCACCGCGATACCTTCACCGAAAATGTTTAGCGGCGGTTTTGTGAACCGCCGCCACAAAACCGCCGCTAAACCCAGTTTTTTTTAGCGATTAAATATGGATATTTGACAAGGAACATTGATTATTCAATATATGAGTAATGCTTTTGACATGAAATACACAGTTTGGGGACTATTTAATGAAATCCCTATAAGTTGGTGATTGGTTAATACAAGCCACTCGAAGCATTAAAAGTATCATGAGATGAAATTAGTTGAAAAAAACCCTTTGAGTTTGTTTCAAATAAGTATATCTGGGTTTATACCCATATATTAAACCATATAGTGAAGGTTATTAATGGTATATGTTTTCATGTTCTCCAGACATGATTTCCAAAAAGAAATCATTTCCCCCATTTAGTTTTAGTTATTATTCATCCATTAGATCTTGTGATGTCATATCTACAGATATATTTCATTTTTAGTTATTTAGATGGAATGTGTTTTAGTTTCTAACCATTAGATATTTACTTTTAATTATATAGTTATTTTAATGGAAGGTGTTTCCAGTTATTATATTTTTTATATTATTTATAGACTTTCATTCATTTTATTGATTACATGAAACATGTGTCAAATTATTCACCTTTCTATATTAACACTTTTAAATGATTCATTATTTATATAGATATATTTTTACCATACTAATAATTTGAGCTCACCCTTATTATGTTTCTTCCCCATGAATCAAAGAAGAATACTCTAAAAGATATGCATGGATTTTCTAGGTGGATTAGAGTTATATAAGATGTTATTTATTTATAAATAATAATAAAAATATGTTGTAATTAGTTTATTCACTTCTAATACAATACTCATTTATGTATCTGGTCTAAAAAGAATACAAAATTGATCAGTCCTTAAGGGTTTAATTCGAAGTAATAATACCAATATAATTTGTAGTAGACACTGTGTAACATCCCAGGTAAATAGGGAAATAATATATTTTCATTTTAATTAATATTTGGTGAAATATATATTTATTTTACTTTATCGGGATTTCTATGTTCGATGGAATACCCGATACGCAACAATGAGTTTCCTTGAAATCATTCATTGCACAATAATAATATAATATTAGTATTTAAAATGGTAGTTAATGCCTAGTCGTTGTATTAGATGAAATGAAAAAAACTTACTATAATATGATTATACATGTTTTTAAATTTTTTTACATTTATCAAATAAAGGTTAGAAGCTTAAAATGTGAATGAATCTAATTTTCAACAAAATTTACATTAAAAGGTTGATTTACAGCCTTTTGATGGAGAACCCTCTTTAGATATATTTTTGGACACCTTCATATGTTCTATTTGACAAAATAAATTTATTCCTTAGAATCGGGACATCAAAATTCACTTTGGGTAAAAAAAATTTCTTTCTGATAAATTTCATTTTTTGATGAATAATGAAAAATAATATATTTTAATTCAAAACATCCTTTTAGTATAATATATTTATATGGATAGATTATCTTATTAAATGGGTTTATAGTCTAATTATATTATGTTTTTACCATTTAATATAATTTTTCTCATTGGAAGTAATATCACATTGAAATTGGACATAAATAAGTGTCAATCTTTTGATAGTTATTATTTATTAAAAACACGCTTTTGGTTTTGACAAAGAGAAATAATTCTAAATTAATTTCTGCCACTTCTGTGTTTTGAATTTTTATAAATTAATTATATATTTTTAATCAAGAGGTCCAAATTTTGTAAATAAGTAACTTTTCATTTTTGAAAATATGAATATTTACTTCAGTAAAAATTTTATTTATCATGGTTAAAGGGTAAATCTGGTAAATAATGGTAACAAAATAATATTATAATAATATAAAATTACACTAACATGTGTCCTAATCCTATTGGTTAATATATTTCCAACCATAGGCATCCTTGGGTTGATTTGGGACCCCATGGAGCCACTTAAGAGTGATAATGAAACTTTATATTTTTTAAAAGTAAAGACACAAATGACTTAAAAATATATCTTTTATTAAATGAATTTTTAAATAGGGTTATATAAGTTATTTGTTCGAATATAAATATTTTTGTAAATATAATAATATTTCATACATCATGGTATTTTTTTATAATTTTTAGACATCAGAGAAATTAAATTATTTATGACACAATAATGATGTAGTGTTTACCTCATTAATAAATGATTTATATAAATAAGATTTTAAATATTAACATAATATCCAAAACCTGTCCAATTATTATTGGTTGATTTTATTTTGATCATGACACATCTTTTATTTATCTTTAATGAGTTTTGGATTTTTAGAAACCGAAAATCATTATGTAATAAAATAATAATTTCACACTTTCCTAAAGAGCCCCTCCTCCCCCTTATAAAAAGAAACCACTTATAACTCATTCCTCACACCTCTCAAGAAACAAGGCTCTTCCAAAACCTACACAAATAAGCTCTAAATATATCTATATAAACCCTATAATCCTTACCTTATGCAGAAGGCACTTCAAGATAACCTTTTTATTCAATCAAAAAAGAGATACCTAATTTAAAGGTAACATCTTCTCTTAAGTACTTTTGTTATATTTTACATTTGAAACCCCGTAAAATATTTTTATTCCATTATTTTATAACAAAAAAAATATCCTCAATATACTAGGTTTTATGTATGAGAATTATTCGAACTACACTTACACACACCTCCATCTAATGGGAAAAGAACATATTGTTTCTCTGGACGACGAACTTCTACATCCCGAAACGATGATTGTTCAAATATCTCCTACCGCCTCTCATGGTAGACATTGTGATGGCACTGTATTTATATATGATATATATATATTTTTAATTTATTTTTATTTTTTCTTTATGATTATGTATTTTTTCATTTATAGCATACGTTTATGGTTTCCATTATTGGTAAACGAGATAATTTCTTTTGAGGATGTGCAGACTATCACCCCCTCAAAATGATATGATTCGTTCATGCCATAATTGGGATGTATAAAGGATGGAGTTAATTAAATTATATATTATATTATACTATAATTATAATATAAATATTTATCATTAATTTTTCATTCAGTTAAAATACTTAATAGAAATGAAATTAGCATTAATGCGTACGTACAACTTACTGTCTCTATGAATGATGCATTTCATTTATTATCACTAAATGTTATGTACTGTTATAAATACATATATATAATAAATATATATGATATATATGATATCTAAATCATGAATATTATTTTGGAGATAATGTACTCTTTACCACATGGACAACTTGTAATTATAAGGTGTTCATTTTTGACCCAAGTACCAAATATCGACAAAACAACCGTTATTAATTTAAATGATTACATAATGTTTATAACAAGGTAATAAATAATATAAAATGGATCATAATAAATTATAAATTAACTTTAGTTTATTATTCATGAGATCAAAGAACGAATGTGTCAAGTCGGACATGAGCTCAAGGGTTTCTTTTCTCACTTATAATTCTATGAGATTTACTTTGTTCACCACTTATTAATTGCATGTGGTGTGTTGTGTACTACTATTTGATATATATTATCATGATTTTATTTATATTAATTTTATTTTTTGATTCATTTGGTGGATATTATTTTTTTTCGTACGACTCGATTGATTACAATGTGGTAAAAGGTCTTCATGTCAGTTGTATTTCTGTGAGATTCATGCTATATTTTCCAATATTTCCTTTTGTGTGGTGCATGTAATTCCCATGATTTTATTATTTCTGTAATATAATTTATTTTATGGGTATTTGGATCTTCATTGTATGATCCTTTCTTCAGGGTGTGTATGTTTTATAAGTTACCAAATCGGTAAGAGAATTTCAAATTTCAATTTTCACTCATTGGGCTTTACGTATACTTAATTGATTATTTTACTCCAAGATTATGTGTAAAATCACTATTTATTTACTTATGTATTAATTTCCACTCCCCGTTGTGTGGATATACATCTGATACAGATAATCAATACATTGATAAATTCTCAAGTCCTCAATATGAACTTGAAAAGAGTAATTTTAACTCAATTTCCATTCATTGAGTTAAACATCGAATTCATTGGTGTTGTTTTCACAAAAATAGGTATGAATGTTATCTGATTGATTTAAAATTAATATCCAATCATATAGAGTGTATTTATATTTGTCACAAATTATTATGTCCTTGATTAATATTTAATCTAAGTATACTGTTTTTATAAGGAATTTCATCTCAATTTACAATCCATTAAGACTTCACAATTGTTATGTACTAATTCAATCTTATATAGTGTATATAGTGTCCTTTGGAATATTATGTAATGAATACGTTTATTATAATGACATTATAATGTTCTGATTCAATGTTATTTCTCAATTATTTTTATTTAAGAGTCTCTCATTTTGTTAAAAAATATTTAACTAAAATCACATTTTAAATTTTTTAAAGATTTATTCTTCAAAATCATTGTTTATTTTGATATCTAGATTTGAAATATTGTGATTAGAAAGTGGAAATGTTATCTTTACTTTGGCCTTGTGTTATGTGTTATGATTATGTTTTGGTTATTGGGAATTTTTACGTAGATGGGTTGTTCTGTGATAATACTAGGGAGGGTGAGACCAGGATAGCTCTCTAATGCATTGGGTAATGTGACAAAGGAAAACGTTAATGTTTCTCCTAAGTGATTGATTCAATATACTGTGAAGGGTATTCCAAATGTGACTCCCTATGTTTTTGTGAAAGATATAATTCATGTATGTTATGAATGCTATAAGATACATTTATGATTTATGATTTCTATGTGTTATTCATTAATTTTATGATTTCATGAGGTATGTTATGATTGAAAAGTATGGTTTCATTTATTTGAATTTATTGATGGGTTAATGTTTCCTATATTTATTTTGTAACCTTTATTGAGATTTCTATGCTCATCCTATGTTTTTGAATTTTTTTTAAATGACTTTAAAATGAATAAGTTCAAGGATGGGATCTAGGAAAAGTCATTCTATCTAAAACATGGAACTAGACTTTACTATTTTTTTCAAGACTTTTGATTTTTTTAACAAAATGGAAACAGAGTAGAAGTGTCCACATTGTAATTATTGAGATTTAATGTAATAGTTATGGAATAATTCTCTCAAACTCTTAACCTGAAATTATCCACAATGTGAATTATTAATTTAATTCAAGATTATGTAATGTTTTAAGGATGATCCCTTACACATTGCCTTTTTTCTATTTGGGGATAGGTCAATAAAATTATTCCTTTTTTTTCAATGAAAATCCCCTTAATATTAATTCACTTTTTTAGTCCATCATAGTCATTAAGAATATCCTTCTCAATCCATGATAAAAAAATTATACTAAAAATAATTATATATTTCAATATTCATATTACATAATCATCAAATTCAAAAATGTATAAACTCCTACAATCCAACATTATTATTAAATCATTACACATGCTTAATAATATTATTCCTTAATAAACCTTTCACTTAATATGAAATATAAAGCATGTCTTAATGTTTCTAAACCTCAATCTAAGAATGATTCTTATATTTAATTCAAACAATACTTTTATAACATCTCATTCCTTTCACATGTCGTTTTCAATCCCTTTTTCTTTAGTGTTATAACTTGTACCCGTAAAACCATAATGATTCTATTTATGAGATTTCCACTTTGGAAATCAAATTCCAGAATTCCCATAGTATTGAAATCTAAATCATTCATTATTAACCATGTTATTTCTAGTACCTGAAATTGAAAAAAATGAGAAATCATAGGGTAGGAAACAGTTATCATTAATTAAAACCACATAATCATTAAAAAATTCTTAAAGCATGCCTAAATCATAATACCAAATTTTAAATATACTACACCTTGGGATTATCCTTAGAGACATCTTTATACTTATCCTTATATATATTCCTAGGGATATGACTATGTTTTATCATCCTAGTTTCTAAAGGTTGACTAAACCTTTCCTCTGATATCAACTATAGTGACCAAGGATTGACATTCAAGGATATTAAATCATTTTAAATGAATATTAATGACATTACAAAAATACATTCCCATGGAATATAATATTTGAGTCTCTCTAGAAAATTATAAAAATAATCATTAAACATGGTGAAGGATATTCAATATCTCCCTTAATTATCATCCCCTTTTATTAATCCTACTTAAATCATTTCTTCATAATTCGGGGAAAGGAAACATAACAAATGGGTGATCTCACATGATTGATAAGAGTAAGAAGGGATATATTAGATGATAACATGAGCATAAGGGTATGTGAAAATGATAATAAATATTGAAGATCATATCCAATATATCAATTATCATAAACATAAATCATTGAATAAATGTAGGTAGTTCATAAGACATGAATCATAAGGGAAACAATATAATAATCAATAAAATAAAAACATATGAATAAAAATAGAATTTTAGAAAATACATCATTATAGAAAATCCAATTTTATAGAAACCTACCAAGAACTTCACAATATGTTAATATTGGGATAATAACATGTGTATTAGATTCGTTCTGGAGATTCCCTCATGTATACCCACTTATTTTTGAAATGGGATTCCTTTAAGTATACCATATTGTATTGGGAATCAGATTACATCCCATGTAAGCTCTTTTTTCAAGCATAGAATGCCCTCCCTTATTCCCTCTTATTTTGGGATTAATTTTACCTATTGTTTTGAAATTGGGATTCCCCCTAGTGTGCCTTCTTTTTTTGGGCATAATATTCCCTCTTGTTTTAGTATTGAGATGCCCTCCTTTTTACCCTCTTGTTTCGGGCTTCTAATACCCTACTCTTCTTTCTGGAATTGGATTTCATCCAGTACACCTTCTTATTTTGTGTTTAATATTCCCTCTTGTTTTAGGCTTGGGATTCCCTCTTGTGTACCCTTTGAGATCATAAAACAATTTTCATTACCAAATTCTTTTGACACGACCCATCCCCCAGGGCCCGTACTGTGACTACCCCAAGCCCGCCTTCCATAGGCCAGGGCTGGCGACTAGCACCGAAAGGCGTATTCCATAAAAACAGGGAGAGATTTATTTTATCACCTATAAACACACACAACCATGCACACAGCAGGATAAGAACACTACTAAACTGAATATTAAAAAGAGTGTGTACAGTAAGTAATAGGGGCCAAAATACATGCCCAACTTGAATGGTACAAGTACAACTGAAATATAATACAACTGAAGAAAGATAAAGATATCTATTGGGTCGTCTTATAAGGTTCCTACCTGAAGGGTAGGTATAGATCACCTCCTCAGCACCCCACGTTGTCCCATCTCCTCTGCGTACAGACACACTATATGGTCCACCTATGGGAATCGTCTAGTCCTGGTACCCTCAGCCTCGATCAAAGCTGTCTGTCATCTGCACCAATCACTACAAGGTTCGTCTATAGCCTATGCAGGGGTGAGTATAACGATACTTAATAGGGACCCTGATACCCTCAATGTCTAAAAAATCCACAAAGGATAAACCGCAAACAATGAAATCCATTAACAACCCCACTTAGGTATATGCCCATACATATACCTAAGTTATCATGTAAACTCATCTCAATCATGAGGAAACATAGGGTCCAACCCAAAAGCATAATGCTCATCTGTTCCAAAAAGGTAAGAAGACCACAAAGGAAAGTACCACACCAGTATGCCAAAAAGAAGAATACCATAAAGGTATTACCACAAAGGAAAGTACCACAGAGGTACATACTCATCTCGAAGAAGGTATAACATTGGTACCATAGTAGAGATGATTAGATGTAACTACTAATTAATCTTACTCTATTAAGAGGTATACCCACGAATGATACTAATTCATCACAAGACCCACAAATGATTGTAGTACATCGTCAGACCCACATAGAATCTTAGTACCTTGTCATACCCACACCGGATCCAAATACATCTTCAAAACCACACAGGATCCTAGTACATTGTCTTTATATCATTAGACCCACACTAGATCCTAGTACATTTTTAGTACGTCGTATGATCCACACAAGATCCTAGTACATCGTCAGTACGTCGTCAGACCCACACAAGATCCTAGTACATCGTTAGTACATCGTCAGACCCACATAAGATCCTAGTACATCGCCAGTATGTCGTTAGACCCACACAAGATTATAGTACATCGTCAGTACCTCATTAGGCCCACACAGGATCCAAGTACATCGTCAGAACCATACAGTATCCTATTATATCATTAGTACATCGTCATACCCACAAAATATCTTAGTACATATTCAGTACAATGTCAAACCCACACATGATCCTAGTAAATTGTTAGTACATCGTCATACTCACACAGGATCCTAGTACATCATCAGTACATTTTCAGACCCACACGAGATCCTAGTACATCGTCAGTACATCATCAGAGCCAGCTACAGTGTTCCCACACTTAGCTTGCTTGTCTTAGAGAGGGTCCACTTCTCAAGCCACTGGTCGATACTCCAACTGAAATTAATTCCCATGAAGATGTTTCCCAAAGGACCTCCACATCATAGGGGTATCAACGCAACAGATGATGTGTCAATCAGACTCTCAGTCTATAAGTTTTTAGCCTTTTAGTCCTGAGGGCCTGGTTGGATTTGTGCTTGATCCAACCCAACCATGCCACAACATTATCCAAATCATTAGTGGGGTATACCAAAGAGACCATCTATCTTCAAGGTCTCCAGCATCATAGAGAGTTCATCAAACATACATCTGGTGCCAAAGTTATGACTAAAAGAATATATAGGGTCGAAACTGGTCTAGGTCCGGTCCGACCCGACCTGGCCCGCACTGGGTGGTCCAGCCCGCGCTGGGTGGCCCATGTTGCGGGAGGGCCGTGGTGCGGTGGTCCGTTGTGTCTGGCCGTATGAAAATGTATTCTATCCACGCAGCGTGGTTGCACGCTGCACCTTCGCTGGTGGCCGGCTCGGCCGAAAATCCTCCCTTCGTCATTGCGGCACTAGCTGCGACCCCTTGTTCGTTGAAAGGCATGGACGCACGCCGTTTCCCCCTTCATGTGGCCAGCCTCTGGTTTCAGTCTTCCTTCGTCGCAAAGATTTCATCAAAAACCTAAAGGGATTGCAGAAAGGTCTGGCCATGTTTTGTTAGACTGTACCCTCTGCGTTAGAGCGGTAGAAAGAGGTTCACAACTATTGAATCAAGAAGAACATCAAGAATGGGTAATAGAGATATTTAAAAAAAATAAAACCCTACCGCAAAGGATTTTTTATGTGTGGCGAGATGAAAATGGTGAAGGCGAAGAGGGTACCGGCTATCGTCGCCTCTGCAACATGATTCCTAAGTCGGGATCGTGCATTGTCCTCTTTCTTGGCTCCTAAGAACATTATTTAATGGAGATGGTGTTTTTCATTTGGAGTAGAAGTTATTCATTGGATAAAAATGGTGTGTTCTACATTGGAGAAGATATTTCAAAAAATTTCCCCTTCTCCTTTTCCAACCAATCTTTTCTATGAAAAGAGGTGACAATAAAAAATATAATTCTATTTGCACAAATGGAGTTGGAATAATTAATTGGATCCATTAAATGAAATGTGTTTGTATAATTAAAGTAGGGTATTTGAGTGGTTCTCCCCCATTAATGGGGGTTTGGGTGGTCCCCACCACTAGAATTAAATTGGGAGGTTTTAAACTCGGTGGTCCCCACCTCTATAAAAATCACATGGGAGGTTTCAACAAAAATAAATTTGAAGTTTATTTTATTTAATTTTTATTTCAATGAAAAAGTAAAAAACTATCTTTCACCCTCGACCTACTATGGTCAAGGAAAAGGACTCCTTAAAATAATAACAACACTACGAGTTCAACGGTGTCCTCAGATTTTAATTCCGAGCACCAGTTCAAAAGTTACAAAAATTCACTCACACGTTTACTGAACATACATGAAAAAAGTTCAAAAATTCATTCTAGGCACATCTGGCCTCAGAATCACGTGCCTTCAATTTTCACAGACTCATAAAATTCCCATATAATTTAAAAAATTATGTGGAATTTCCAGGTCTATACATTCTCCCCACCTCAGGGCTTTGCATCCCAGTAAGCCACAATTCAATCTATGGAAACAAGTGGGGGTACTAAGAATGTATCTAAGAAATCCGCTCCCATGTGCTATCCTGGTGGTTCTCGTGCTTCCAATGAATGCACACCAGAGGTATCAACCACCCACGAAGGACCCGCTCATGTCGATCCTCAATATCTACTAGAACCTTCGTAAAAGTCACCCCATCGTCGACGTTTATATAGCCATGATCTATGATCTATGAAGGGTCATGCACGTATCTCCTCGGCTAGGATACGTGGAAGATTTATTGTACCAGGTGAAATTGAGGGGGAAGAGCTAAGCGGTAAGCCACCTCGCCAACTCTGTTGAGGACCTAGAAGGGTCCAATGAACCTCAGAAATAACTTGTCGCCCCGAACAAATCTCTGCAAACCATATCGAGGCGATACCCGTAGAAATATGTGGTCACCATCCTCAAACTCCAGAGGTCTCCATCTCCTGTCAGAATAAGACTTATGCCTGATCTGTGTAGTCTTCATCCGCTCTTAGATGATATGCGCTTTCTCGGTGGTATCTTGTACCATCTCTGGTCCCACGAGTGCTGAATTCCTAGGGTCAGCCCAGCACAAAGGTGATCTACAAGGTTTCCCGTTCAATGCCTCAAAAGGTTCCATCCCAATGGTGGAGTGATTTCTGTTGCTGTATGAAAACTCCACCAAAGGAAAGTGATCCTACTAGATACGGACGAAGTGGTGGATTCAAGCACGTAGCATGTCCTCGATGGTCTGAATGGTCTACTTAATATGGACATCCGTTTGAGGAAGGAAAGCAGTAATAACATGAAGTTACATCCCAAAATCCTCCTACAACCCATTCCACAGTCAAGAAGTAAAAAGTGCATCATGATCAGAGAAAATTGTTGAGGGTACTCAATGTATCCACACAATCTATTGAATATAGAGGCATCCCAAGATCTCTACCGAACCCTACTCTCAGATTGGTAGGAAGTGGGATGATTTTGTGAGTCAGTCGATGATCACCTAGATAGAATCATCACCTCTGGATGTATGTTGAATTCCTATCATGAAGTCAATGGATATACCATCCCACATCCACTTTAGGACCTCTAAATCCAGAACCAAGCCTGTTGGTACCTGATGCTTTTCCTTAACTTGCTGACAACTGAGGCACCGAGAGACAAACTCAATTACTGCTTTTTTCATTCCTAACCACCAGTGATGTCATCAGAGATCCTGGTACATCTTTGCCACTCCAGGATGAACCACTAGAGGGGATGTGTGAAACTCCCTCAACACTTCCACCCAAAGTAACACCGGTACCATGGTACGTCCTCTGAAGAGGATGAAGTGATCCCCACCTTCAGAAAATCCATCAGGTTTCTTTCCTGTGGATATATGAGAAAATTGATTCTCGCAGTTAGTGTCCCCATGATTTACCTCCCGAACACGCTGAAGAAGTGGGGGAGTGACCGTAAGAGACAGAATAAAAATTAATCCATATCTATCCACAAATGATACATGCAAAGAGGAAAGCTGCTTTGTCGCCTCACAAAGAAGTTGTATACCCAATCTTCTACTGAGTGCATCTGCTACAACATTCCCATTCCTAGAATTATAGACTATCTCAAAGTCATAGTCAAGGAGGAACTCAAGCCAATGTCATTGTCTTAGGTTCAGTTCCTTCTGAGAGAAGATATACCAGAGACACTTTTGATCTGAGTAGACTATAAAACGTTCTCCCATTAAGTAATGTCACCACATCTTTAAGGCGAAGATCACTTATGCTAACTCCAGGTCATGAGTAGCATAGTTCTTCTCGTGTTGTCTCTGTTATCAAGAAACATATGGGATGACTTATCGGTCCTACATCAATACACATTTAAGCCTGGTCCCTAATGTGTCGCAATAGACTACGTACTCTACGCCCTCCTTTGGTAGCCTCAATATGGGGGGCACTAGTCAGCCTCTGCCTCAGCTCTTGAAAACCCCACTGGCATCTCTCTGACCAAATGTTGGGTTACCCCTTCTTCTTCAACACTAATAAAGGTACTGCAACTCTGGAAAAATCTGGATCAATATTAAGGTAGAATTCAGCTAATCCCAGGAAACTTCGTACCTTCATCATTCTCCTGGGTGGCTCCCAAGAAAGTACATCCTCGACCTTCTATGGATCGACCGCAACCCCATCCTCCAAGATGACATGTCCCAGAAAGTGAACCTCTAGGATCCGGAACTGACACTTAGAGAGATTACCATAAATATGGTGCTCTCGTAGTGTGTCCCAAACACTCTGCAAATGATAGAAACGCTCCTCCTCAGTAGCTGAGTAGATCAAAATGTCATTGATGAAGAATACTAAAAAGTGATCAAGGTATGGCTGAAAGATCTTGTTAATGAGTCCCATGAACACTACTGGAGCATTGGTCACACTGAATGGAATGACCAAAAACTCATAATTTTCATACTGACATCTGAAAGCCGCTTTCTATACATCCCCGTCTCATACTATGAGATAACGATATCTTGATCTAAGGTCTATCTTCGAGACCCGATGTGATCCTTTCAGCTAATAAAAGAGGTAATCAATCCTCAAAAGTTGGTACATGTTCTTCACGGTCACTGAGCTTAGGTGTCGATAGTCAACACAAAGTCTCAATCCCCCATCCTCTTTCTTCACGAACAAAATCGGGGCGGCCCAAAGAGTAACACTGGGCTGAATGAATCCCTTCACGTGTAAGTCCTCTAGCTGTACCCGCAGCTCATGAAGCTCCGCAGGAGCCATCCGATATGCAGGGGTAGATATCTTTTCCATCCTGGGGAAAAATTCAATGTAAATGTCTACCTCTATACAAGGAGGTAGACCCGAAACATCATTTGGTAAGACATCCGCATAATGGTTCACCACTACAGGATAACTCGGACTCTCCACATCCACTGCTCTGAGGGTCAGGCTAGCCAACTGATGTGTAATCGGCTGCAACCACCTCCAGGTAAGTCCATCCTATGCTGAAAAGGCTCCCTTCTCACCGGTGAAGGTAAACATGGTCCAATCCATATGGACACACCACAATTTGTGCCTAATACAGTCAATTTGTTCATGGAATGTAGATAACTAGTCCATACCCAAGATGACGTTGTAAGGCCTCGATGCTGCTACTAGGAGATCTCAGCTGAAGCTCTCGCCTCCTAGAGTAATCTCACACTGTTGGCACTAGTGGGTAATCATCGAATCCACTCTCTTAAGAGTCTCTACGCATATGGAATGAGCCAACAACTCCATCATAATCTTTCAGCTCGGAATGAGGGTAGTGGAAATAAAAGAATTACTGGAACCTATGTCTATTTGTACTGCAACTAAGTTGGAGTAGACATAGATGTACCTCGTATCATCTCCAGAGTTCCATGATCGTAAGAATAAGCTGCCTGGAAATGTGCTCGCCCCTGTCCACCTGCTCCTTGGGGTCAGGGTGGACCACCTGGTGGTGGTGGTGGTAAAATCTCGAATCATCACCCACCATCAGCTGCACGGCTAGATCCTCTTCCTAGTCCTCCTTCTCCCTGCAGAAATCCTCTATCGAACCTATATCTTTTTCGAGGCGGTCCCTCACCTGTCTACTGATCATCCGTATGGTGGTTCAGGTAGTCACGAGCCATGTGACCCTACCTGCCGCATGTGAAACACTGCATGTTCCTAGAATGGATAACTCTATATCGGGTACCCCTCACAAATGACCCTGAGTCATGTGGTCTTCCACCTCTAGGTCTGGTCCTCTTGGACCTCTGCGACATCTATATACTGCCAGCTATAGAAGACTATTCTACGTGATGTCCGGTGGTGATTCTTGCTGCTGGTGACTGCTCATCAAGAAAAATCTCCACTAAGAGACCTCACTCTAACACCCCCGTCTGCGTCGGGATGCTGAGGGAAATCATCAAAGCACTGATCTCCTGCCTGATTCCCAGATTGATGGTCTAGGCCCAAAATAATGGGTCTCAAACCATTTTGGAGGAGTAGCATGAGAGGTCAGTGAACCTCACTAAGTTATTAGCCACAGTCAGGCTTCCCTGCTACAGGTGAAGAAGCTCATGTATGAGCACTACACGAAGATTCACTTGGACAAACTTTGCCTGAAATAGGCTCTCGAAGTCTAACCAGAGAAGTGTCACCTCATCATGAACCTGGAGCATCCAGCTCCACCATCTGCCTGCTGCTACTTGTATAAGACTGGCGGCAAGGATCACCATGAGATTCGCTGGTGACCCTACTAGTCGTAAGACTCTCAACACGGCCACCATCCATTCCTCAGCTGCCAGATGGTCCATCTCTCCCCCAAACCTGGGTGGCCTTTGGTGCTAGAACTCGTGAAACACACTCGAGCATCATGCACCCTCTGCTGCTGGGACTGGTGGAATCGGTTTCCCAATGGGTAATGGTTCCACCGGTGCCTCTACTAGAAGAGGGTCCTACACTGAGGCCTCGTCTCTCAGTGGGCTATCAGTGTGTACTACACCTAGAACCATATTTGGCTATCTGTGTGGAAGAATACTAAAATGAAACAGGTGTGCCACGTTCAATAAGTTATACTAGGTGAGCTAACTAAAAGAGTTTACAATGAAAATTTTTCAAAATACACATGAAATTAGTGTTTTCAGGCACTGAGTTAGAAACCATAAGTCAATGTCCTGGTGTATAGATACGTCGGCCGCCGCACTAACACTGGATTCACTAAACTGATAACTACACTCACTAAACTTAACACTATTGTCGTTAAAAAGATCAGAGTCTTATGTTTTATAGTAGAACCAACTCCTCTAATACTAATTTGTCATGACCGGTCCCCTGGGGCACGTGTCGTGACTACCCCAAGCCCACCTTCCATAGGCCAGGGGCAAAAGACTAACACTAAAAGGCATATTCCCTAAAACCATGAAGGCATTTCCTTTATAACCTATAAACACATATATCCAAGCACACAGTAGGATATAAACACAAGTAAATTGATTAGTAAAAATAGTGTTTATAGTAATTAAAAGGGGCCAGAATACAAGCCCAACTAAAAAGGTACATGTAAAATTGAAATACAATACAACTGAAGAAAAATAAAGGAAGCTACCGGATCATCCTATGAGGTTCCTACCTAAAGGGTAGGTACATATCACCTCCTCAGCACTTCCTGTCTTCCCGTCTCCTCAATGTACCAACACGCCGTATGGTCCACCTCAGGGCACTGTCCAGTCTTGGTACCCTCAGCTTTGATCAGTTCTATCCTTCATCTACACAAAACAAAACATGGTGTGGTCATAGTCCTTGTAGGGGTGAGTATTACGATACTCAGTAGGGAACCCAAGACCCTCAAGGTCTCATAAATCCACAAAGGATAAACCACGAAGCATGAAATCAACTGACAACCATATATAGGTATATGCACATACATATACCTAAGTTATCAATTAAACACATCTCAGTAATGAGGAAACATAGGGTCCAACCCAAAATCCAAAAGCTCAACTATTCCACAATGGTAGGAATACCACAAAGGTAATTACCAAACCGGTATGCCAGATAGAATAATACCACCAAGGTATTACCATGAAGGAAAGTACCACACATGTACGTGATCAACTCACACCAGGTATGACTAAGGTAAAGTAGTAGAAAAGAATTGATTTAACTACTAATTCATCTTACTCAGTGAAGAGGAAGACCCACGAAGGATACTAATTTGTCATTAGACCCACATAGGATCATAGTACATCTCCAAACCCAAACAAGATCCGATTAACTTGTCAGACCCACACAGGATCCTAGTACATCGTCAGACCCACATAGGATCCTATTACATCGTCATGCCCTCACGGGATCCTAGTACCTCGTCAGTACGTCGTCATACCCACACAGGATCCTAGTACATCGTCATTACATCGTCAGACCCACACAGGATCCTTGTGCATCATCAATACGTTTTCAGACCCACACAAGATCCTAGTACATCATCAGTACGTCGTCAGACACAAAAAGAATCCTAGTACATCTTCAGTATGATGTCAGACCCACACAAGATCCTAGCACATAGTTAGTAAATTATCAGACCCACACATAATCCCAGTACATCGTGAGTACCTCATCAGACCCACATAGGATCCTAGTACATCGTCAGTACATTTTCAAACCCACACATGATCCTAGTACATCTTCAGTACATAGTCAGACCCACACAGGATCCTAGTACATAGTCATTACGTCATTATACCCACACATGATCCTAGTAAATCGTCATTACATCTTCAGACCCACACAGGATCCTAGTACATCGTCAGTACATCATTAGAGCATGCTACAGGGTTCCCACACTAAGCTTGCTTGTGTCTAGGAAGGTCTGCTATTCAAGACACTGGTCGATACTAAAATATCCATGTAGTCTCACAAAAAATTATTCCAATGGACTGACACGTCATAGGGGTCTCAATGAAACTGGCGTTGCTTCAATCGGATGCCTGGTTTGTAAGTTATTAGACTTTTAGTCCTAAGGGCCTGGTTGGATTCATGCTCGATCCAACCTGACAGTACCCCAAATTTATCCAAATCTCTAGTGGGGTATACCAAAGGGACTATCTCACTCCATGGTCTCCAGTGCCACAGAAATTTTGTCCAATAGACACATGGTGCCAAAGTTATGGCCGAAGAATGTATTGGGTCGAAACTGGTCTGGGTCCGGCCCGACCTGGCTTGGGCCAACCCAGTTTGGGTCAACTTGGTCCACTGGGTCTGGCCTGGACCGCGCTGATTAGCCCGCAGTGTAGGATGGCCATGGTGCGGTGGGTAGTTGGGGTGTGGCAGTTTTCCACGGCTGGCCAGATGGCGAGCCGTTCTCTTTGGGAGGTGTGGTCGCGCGTCGTGCCTTTACCAGCGGCCAGCTCAGCCGTCCGTCCTCCCTTCATTTCCGCGACACACACCACATCCCCTTGTTCACCGAGTAGAGCAGATGCATGCTTCAGCCCCCATCGTACGTCCAGCCTCTGGTTTCTGTCTTCCTCCATCGTAAAGATTCTATCAAAAACCACAAATGTATTGTAGAGAGTTTGGGCCATGATCGTTTGGCCGATACCCTCCGTGTTAGAGAAGTAGAAAGCGGTTCAAAACTTTTGAATCCTGAAGAACAACAAGAATGGGTTAGGGTGGTATTTAAAACATCAAACCATACCTCAAAGTTTTGTTGATGTGTCACAAGACGAAAATGGTGAAGGTGAAGAGGGTTCAAATGATCATTGATTCCGTAACATGCAACCAAAGTCAGTCTCGTGTCTTGTCCTCTTTCTTGGCTCCAAAGAACGTTCATTAATGGAGATGACATTCTTCATTTGGAAGAGAATTTATTCATTGGAGAGGAAGGGTGCATTCATTGTTGGAGAATATCTTACACATGTTCTCCCCTTCTCCTTTTCCAACCAATCCTCTCCAAGAAAAGAGGTTACAATGGAAAATATAATTCTGTTAGCAGAAATGGAGTTGGCATAATTAACTGGATCAATTAATTGGCTCAATTAAATGAATTGTGTTGGAATAATTAAAGTAGGGGATATGAGAGGTTTTATAACATTAAAGGGGGTTTGGGTGGTCCCCACCACTAGAATTCAAATTGGGAGGTTTTAAGCTCAGTGGTCCCCACCTTCATAACAATCACATGAAAGGTTTTAACAAAAATAAAATTGAATTTTATTTTATTTTATATTTATTTCCAAAAAAAGTGAAAAACTATCGTTCAACCTCGACCTACTACGGTCAAGGTAAAGGTATCCTTAAGTGAATATTGACGGTGCAAGTTCATTGGTGTCCTCAAAATTCAATTCTGAGCATTGGTTCAAAAGTTAAAATAACCTTCTCTCATGTTTACTAAACGTACCCGAAAACATGTTCAGAAATTCATTCCGGGCAGACCGAGACTCAGAATCACGAGCCGTCAATTTTTGTAGACTCATAAAATTCCAATATAATTAAAAAAATTATATGGAATTTATGGTTCTTTACATAATTAGGGGTAGATATAGTTCCAAACTATTGCAGAATAAAATCATACATACATGTTCCACAAGATAATAAAACATTCATCATACCATGACCCATAAAAAGATATGGGTTTCATAAACATCATATCATAACCCAGGAAATGAAATTGGTATAAAGACCTTTCATCATATAATTACCTATAATAAGGTGATATATCTTATAATAATTTAATCAAATAATATAATTTGAAAAGAGGCAGGTATCAAAATTGTATAATCTGTGGAAGAGAGATAGTTTTCAGAAACAATACTCCATCAAAACATAAACCATTCAATAAAGAATATGAATGGTACTCTTAAATCCAATCCCTTGTAAATTTTAAAATATAATAAATTATATTATCATAGAGAGATAAGGATATTTAAAGATAACATGAAACATTTCTTAATGAAAATATTTTTCATTGAAAATAATTTCCATAAATCCATTGCAAAAATCATTTTCTTATGAAGAATACTTTTCAATTCCATTTAAAACAATTCTTGGGGAAAAAATACTTTCTTCTTTGAAGAACACAATTTCAATCATTAAGAATCATGAAATCAAATTTCACTTAATATATAATTAAATTAATATAAATTAATATTGAAAATATTTTAAATCATTTTTCTTATAAAAAACATTGATAACTCATAAAGAAATAATGAAAGCAATTTGAAAACATTTTAATTTTAAAATATTTGAAAAAATATAAATAATGATTACAATAATTTTGGAACCACTTTTCAATAATACTAATTTGAAGAAAAATAAATAATTATTGAAATAATTTAAAAAATATTAAACATAAACCATTTTTTAAAACATTTAAAAAACATGGTTTAAAAATTATATAGATTTACGACTGAAATGAGGAATAAAATCAACTTTTCTTAAAAACATTTTCTAAATTATAATATGTACTAAAGAGTAGAAAATTCATACCATTACTTGGATACACCATGAATAATCATAGGATAATACATTTCAATAGTTTAATTTAGAGATGTATTATAATATTTTATCAATGGTAGTGTAATAGTAACCAGTCCCGATAAATGATGGGATTATAACAATCAACTATTAACACATTTGTAACTTTGAATCATAATCCACACAAGTTAATAAAATTAAATACAGCATAAAATGTAATTAAATAATTATATTAATGATATAACATATTAAAGGGATATATATATGTGCTACATAAGAAAATATAGGTTCATAACATAGAATGTATCTCAAAGAAGAAAAACAGAGACAAAATTACATTACCGATTTGGTAACTTTGGAACCACAAAACCCATGAATGAAAAATGAAATAATGGATATGTAAATACCATTAAATATATTTATAATAATCATATAATTAACTCATACAAAGTATATACTAAACACAAAATAAATGAGTGTTGAATAAGGCACATATCTCGCATATAAAAAAATGAGATGATAAAACCCATACATTATGTATTTACTTTCAATATACATTATAAAACATACTATATAATAAATATAATTTTAATATAAATATAGATATTAATCATATTATTATATATAATTCCATATAATAATTTATTATTACTTAATTTTACTTATTTATTAACAATTCTATGTTAATGTTATATCTCAAGTAATATCTGTGTTGTTTTTCATATATGTTTTGACTTGTTATTCTTGATACTATTACGTAGACTATGATTTAATTATTTTTATAGTGTACATATTTTTTAATTATTATATATATTAATTATGTAAATATTTATAATAACAATTAAAAATATATAAATATTAACTGAAATACACTATTCATGGAAACAGTATGTCGTACGTACTCATGAACGTTATTTCGGTTTAATTATCATTTTTAAAGAAATAAATTAAATTAAATATATGTTTATATATATATATACTAATTATAGTATCATTATTATTTAATATATATCATTTAAATTTAACAAACCCATATATAATACTTTCCATGTAGAGTGTGGATTAATAACATCGTTTTGAAGTGGCCGTTTCCCATAGGTCCACAAAAAAATTATTATATTTTCAAAAAACTGAAAGTGTGAATTAATGGGTTATATAATAATTTTATAAGAATAAATACATCATAAATATAACATATATCATATAAAAATATATTTTCTATCATAATTCCCAACCATGATAGGTGGTAAAGGATAAAGGAAAAACATATCTTCGTGAGGCGTTATATCTTCATACAAAAGAATTTAAGTATGTTACCCATTTAAGGGATGTGTTTGTTTATTTATATGTAAAACTTATGATAAAAAATATTAGTATATTTATTATACTGAAGAAATTATATAATAATGGAAGAAGAATAATTGTAGGGGTGGAGAATGAAAATAAAACAAAAGAGCTTGAGGTTGGTTTTTGCCTCTTATTTGGGTAACTATTTTTGGTTTGCATCAAAGGGATTCCTTGGATAGATTTATTCAAAAAAGGGAGGTCTCTATGATGAATTTAAGAATTTTGGGAGATTATTTGAGTATATTGTGGGTGAGATAAATTGTTTGATAGGTGTCAATAAGTTGGAGGAGTGACTTCCTTTTACAGTGGAGAAGAAGTGGCATTCTTGTAAAATTTTAAAAAGAAATTCCACACCCATTTTTCACATATAATTTTTCTCCAATAATGGTCCAAAATAAAAGATTATATTTTCTAAATATAGACATAAAATGGATTTTTGGCATGTTCCTAATAAATTTAGGGCCTTCAGATTATGAATTATTCCTTTGTGAAGATATTTTTTTCTATAAATCATTGTAATTAATTTTAATCACTTGAACTGATAATTTTATTCAAAGAATAAGTTAAACATATTATAGATTAAAAATTATTATTATTCAAAATATGAAATCCATTTTTTCAAATTATAATCATATAATTGGCATAAATTAATTAAAATTTAACCTCGTAGATGGGGTGATTTGGAGTGTTTTTAAAATAAGAATATTCAATATTTTCAAAATATTTTATACCTTATTTCAAAGTGAAATTGAATAAAATAATCTAAATGGTATAAAAGGATGTATTATTGATGTAAATATTATTTAAAACAGAATAGATATATAATTTTACTATATAAAACATTCAATGAAAAAATAGTTTCGAATTAAAATTTAGTTCACTATTCATCAAAAATTAAAACATCTCATAAAAATTCACCAAAAGTAAATTTTTATATTAAAATTTCAAATGGAAATTTTAATTTTTCAATTAAAATTTACAAAAGTTTCAAAAATGATATTATAAATTGGTGCTCCATTAAAACTAGGTAATATAACCTTTTAAGGAAATAAACCTTTTTATTCATATAATTGGATTTATTCTTATCACATGAACATAAAATATATTTGATGAGTATTAAAAATATTTATAGAATATATAATATATAAATCTTATTTAACACATGAATCAGAACTGGATTTGTAATTTATTTATGTAAAATGGTGTTTTTACATAAAAAAATAGTTTTCTTAGACAAGTAATTTCTTTATTTTCAATTATTTCTTACATTCACTAATACTAATTTCTAACCAGATGACTCATTTTACATACATGTATAAATCAAAATTTCATAGTTTATTTAATCTTAATTTTAATTTACATTAAAATAACTAGGTGGTAGCTATAATTATATTTTTTAATAATAATATTAATAATATGTTTTTGTTTGTTAAAACTCATCCTTGCATGTTACACAAGTAATAGAAAAAAATTGTAATTGTGTGTAGCATAAAGAAAAAATATTTTTATATATACTAAAATTCAATCCAGGTGTTGCATGTAGTGTAATATTAACTTGGTTTTGAGTATAACTGAATCCAAATATAGTGGTTTTATATTTTTGGAAACAAATCTCTAAAAAAACATTGAACCAATTTTTGGTTGTTTATGTTTATAGAAAAAGTGGTATTCCACGGAAATTTTTCAAGTAATAGAGATATTTTTTCAATCTACGTTGAAAAAGAACCATGAAAAAGGAATGGATGATATAGATCTTGTATAAAAAAATATATACAAGGGGTTATTGTTTTATTGTATTTTCCATATTTTTAGGTCTTAAAAGTAGAGAATGGAGAATTTTTTTTGGGAAAAGAGATTTGTGATCAAGTGACAAGTAGACCTGGAATGTTTCATTCTATGAATTATTTTAAATCATAACATTAAAATATGGAAATGGAAGGAGTGGTGCTCATGTTATGGAGCTGCGTGAAAGATGAGGTGTCATGAATGTGACACTAGCATGCAAGTTGTGATTTGGGAGGAAGTTGTGCACTAGATGAGAGTTGCATGCTAATAGTGTTTTAGATATAAAAGGGCGTGTTTCATGAAAGTTTTGAGTATAATAATGGTTTGGTGTGCATGTTTTATCTAACACATATGTTTGTTTTCCATGACAAGGGGGATACTACATGCTAGTCATTGATGTGGCGTAGAAGTTAATATAAGGTTACAAAAAATGTGTGATGTTGTGAAGTATATATGTGGTAAAGTGGTTTTCATCAATGGATTAAAGGTAAAATTATATTGATAATCTATCTACAATTGAGGATACGAGATTTCATACAAATGTAGCGACCTACCTACCCACAATTTAAAAGTGGATCCCTTCAATGAGCAGTGAGTGAAGAAAGAGGGATATGGTGATCCTTACTACTGATTGCGAGCCAGATTAAGAGACAAAGTGAGTGAACCATGGGAATACAGTGAGATGACACTAAACTATGTAAAGTATGTGAGCCTAATAATATATGTAACTAGCCAAAACTGTGTAATTGGTTGTGGGCATTAGTTGATTTGGTACAACATCATAGTATGCTCCTTGGATGTTTCCCACTAAGGGTGAACCAAGTAAATATCATTGTTTCCTTGTGATTTATTTATTTATTTTATTTCAATGAATTATTATCAATTAAAATCTGAAAGGATATAATAAAAATTAACATTAAAGATCAGAAGAAGTGATGCTTGTAATAAAGATGTCACGATCCAGTGGGGAATTAAAAGGGTAAAAAGAATATCCATACCCTGATTCACCAGCCTCCTAGGACATATAGTACCATTTTGGACCTAACACATATAAAATAACAATATTCAGTGTTTTAATAAATGAAAAATATAAACAATATATTAAATTACTTCAAAACAAATATTTCACAAAATATTAGTGTGTTACCACAAATCATGTAATTAAGGGTAAAAATGAAATGATAAGGATGAGAAAATGTCTACAATAATTTCTAAAATTTAATTGGATGATGAATTTTGTCAATAATAAGTAATGGGTTGGTTATGTGTCCATTTTATGACAATTTTATATGATTATAACCTTTATAATATTTTACTTACAGAAAAGTCAAAGATGTCACGCTCTTGAATTTATTAAGTGTTGTATTTTTAATATGTGTTATCCAGAGGTTATATTTGACTATAAATATTAAATTGGATTATAAAATATTTATAATCATCAGGGTAAATTATTTTTAATATTTTATGTATAATATTTTGTCTTAAATTCACGCACAACCCTCATGAAAAAATTATTTAATTAGCTGTAAAATAAAATAAAATAAAACAAAAATACTAAAATAATATTAATTTGGGATAGTTAATGTGATAAAATAATTTCATAAATTACATTGACATGTTTTTTTTTGTAATAATAAAATCATAATTATAAGTGTTATATTGACATTATTAAAGTCTATTTAATGAATAGTATTAACTGTTGATGTTGTTGATATTTTATAAAAAATATATTTTATTTTCTGTTATGAGTTTTACAAAAATCATAAATTTTTTCATTGTGAATAGGATAAATATTAAAATATCAAACATGGTCCACTTATATATTGTTTTTTATAGTAATTATATTAACCCTCAGTGATTAAACATCCATGTTGTCATGGTAATAGTAATTTGGGTCAAATATGGTTTAAAATAAAGATATTGGTATAAATATAGTCAAAAAAACGAATTTTTATTGTATGTGGGGATTTAGACACATAATAATATTATCTAAGACATTTAATTTATTGTAGAAATTTGTTATTAAAAATTAATTTATACTGATTTTTTATTTTGTTAAATTCCATGATTACCCCTCTCCTCTCTTATAAAAGGGAACCTATTCTTACTATTTCAACTCACTTTAAAAACCTTTTAGTTTATCAAATACCTGACTAAGATAATTCCGAGAATATATCCCCACTTTATAGATTCCTTATTTAGGAATAATACCAAACTTATGGGGAATAATATTTTATGGAAAAATGTATTAAATATATGAAGTATATTTTTGAACTAAATATTTTAGTTTTATTTCTTCTCCTACCGCCCAAAAATATTATTAAATCATAATAAAATGACACTTCAAGTAAAATAAAAAAGATTATATATGTTATATATTTGTTTCATCACCCATATCCATCTTCTCTTACATTAAATGAGAAAATAATTCATCATCCATATGTATGGGAGACTACTTCCATATGAAATGATGAGATTAATTTTCCATCACAGTATCTCATGACTAGTTATAATGATGTAATTAATGTTTATAAATTATATTATAGAAATTTTTATCATTCATAATATATAATAAACAATTTATTTTTTCCAATCCATGCATAGAAGAATGATAACACTATTTGGGCGTACATGTGAATTATCGCCTCTATGAAGCGATGCGATTCATTTTCATCACAAAGTCACATGGCTTATACAGATAAGTAAATTTAATTTATTTATATGATATTAATTATATAATTATATTTTTGTAAAGATAAACATAGACTTACCATCTTTCCATAATTATCATTGAAAAATGGAAATGTTACTCATGTGTGCGTATGACATACCATATACAAGAATCTAACATAGTTAATTTTTAATAAATATATTTAATTTCTGTTTTTGAAACTATAATTTATTCATAAAAATTAAAATCATTTCATTATTATTATTCTTGATATGATGTAACATCTTTCTATTTGACCATATTAACCCTCCCAAAGTCATTTTGTTCTTTACTGCCAAATATTGTCAAAATGCGTGATGTGAATTTAAATGATTAATTAATTAACATGTTAATAAGTGATAAAAAAATAATGAAAATGAAAAAAGGGTCTTAATCAGGTAAAATTTTAACCTATTTTTATTATTCAAAAAAATGAATAACATACATGATGACATGGATTTAAGGTATGAGACATTATTGAAAAATTCATCTTTAAAAGTTTCCCTTAGAAACATTTTTTTTCTTCCATATTAAATTAATTGTTTGATAATAAAGTTGTAAAGAAGATTTATATTTATATAATGTGATTATTTGGAATAATATTCACAAATGATTTATTTTTTATAATTTTTTTTAATGTAATATTTTTATCGTTTTCAAAATAAAGTATTTTGTGACTTCTGACAAAAATATAGAAGGTATTTTTTATTATATATGTATCATCAGTGGATTTACCCTTCGTCAATAATCTTTAATGAGTTGAATTGTGTTTTTATAATTTTACATGTTTATTTACAATATTACCCTTTTAATATATGAAGATTTTCAAAACTATAGGATTTAAGATTGAAATAGTTATTTTCCTATAAAGTAATTTTATGATGCAATAATTCAGGTATTGTGGTTATGATTTGGTTTTTGGAATTTTATTATTAATATGGGTGATTATTTTATAAACCAATAATTGGTTCTTCCGTGAATATAAAATGATGTTTGATAATATTATAACCTCCAATGCACTGGGGAATCCAGATATGAATGTCAATCTTATGGTTATTCCATATATGAGATGAAGTTAACTAATTATATTTCTCCTAGGAGATAATAAGAATAAACTATGAAGTTTATTCAAATATTAACTATTACGGTTACGTTTTTTTATGGTTACACTAAGGTAATTATCAGAAGCTGGCCATGAGGTTCTTCCATGAGTAGATATGGTGGTTACTCCAATGATTTCATAAGTTTATATCATATTTTATATAAATTTTCTATAGGTTTTAAATTTTTTATTTGAGAAAAATGTGTATTCTTTTCATTAGAAATGATTAATTAAATAAACTCAAAAAATAATGTGACAAAGGTGAGTATATTATGTATTTTCATGTTTCTCAATGGGATAATGGTTTTCTTTGTTTTTATATCCCTTATTGATATTTTGGATATCATACCATGTTTTTAAAATATTTTTCACATGATTAGTATATGAGTAGGGACAAGGATGAATTCATGAAAAAAATGTACAAATTTATCCAGAAAATAAATCATATTTTATTTTAGAAGGTCTTGTTTTTTTGGATAAATAAATATTGAGTACAAGTTTCAACTTGTAATGTATGGGTTTAATTTGTAAATGTGTGTCCAAATTCACTAAAACTATAAACCAAAAAGATCCTATAAAATTTAATAAAGTGAACTATAGATAAAAAATCATAGAATATATAATCTTTAAGGTTGAGCAAAAACTATTGGTATAATATGAGGGTATAGAAAAAATTTTAGATTATTATTTTTTCAAGATAATTTATCTGAAGAGTTATGGATACAATAAAATATTTTTATTTTTAATTTTTATCATAAGTTAAATGCCTTAGATACCCATTTTTATGATTTCAATTATGAAATTTTAAGGTGACTAATGTGATATGAAGATATATATTAAAACTTTCTTTGAATACTATGTGATAAAATCCATCCTTTTTTAGCATTACTATTAGTCTGAAATATTTTTGAGGAACATTAAACATAGTTATTAGGTGAATGATCTATGTTGAACCAAGGGTATTCCAATTTAATTTCATATATTAAAGATATTATTCATCATATAATTGTTTTTTATTTTTATCGAATTATATTTTCTTGTACAAAACACTTTGGATTTGGTTAACTTCTAGAGATAGGATGAATTAATTATTTTACTATTATGGTTTTTTATCTATAAAGGGTGAATATCATACTTTAGGCACGGAAATTTAGACTTATAAATTGTATAAAAACATGTGGTTTAATAGAAATTTATTTATGGATGAAATTATTCTAGTAAAGTAAGTATATTTTCCTATATTACCAGTATAAATGGAAACAAAATTATTTAACTCCTGGATAATTATTTTGAAAAAAAATGTTATTTGAATATTTTTCTTATAGATAAATAAATGTTATTTTAACTATTCAATGATTTAGTATTTTTTGGTGGCTAAATTTATCATGTACATGTTCTTTATTACATTATAATAGTACTCGGGATTTATGTTTCTCTTTCATGTCCATGTAATAATTCATTGAACCTTGTATATGTCATCTCAGGGGACCATCATTCATTATTTTCTCTCTTATAATGTGGATGTTGTATTAATTATGTTTATGAAGATTGATTTCAATAAAGGTATTTTTAAAGGTAAAACCATTCTAATGAGCACGAGTTCATAATTTTAAGGATGAAATTTCCAAAAGCAGTGTGAATTTAATATCTTAATATTTTAAAAGGAAACCCCTTTTTCGATAATGTACAAGACAAGACACATCAAACATAAATTGACAACCAGATATTAATATTTAAATATGGTAGTTATAACCTAGCTGTTAAATTTGCATGAATAAATAGTAATTACATATAATTGATGTAAATATAAATCTCCAACTAAATAATAACGTATTTATAGGTTCTTTAAATATAACTACACATTTTTTGTAATGTCATTTTATCCTACAAAAATAATATTTCTTCAAAAAGAGGTTTTCCTTATTTTCATGAGTGAATATTATAAATCAAATATGTTTTAGGGAATTTATTTGACATAATTAATTTTAATTTTTAGTTCATCATATTAATATTATATTATATTAATTTTTAGAGAATTTTCTTGAAATATTGTGTTTCATGGAATATTGAAAAATAAGGATTTTTATGGTGAGATGTATTTTATTTTAAATTATTTATGAGGTTAAATTATATTATTGAGTAATTTTAACTTTTTATAAGTTTTTTTATATATAAAATAATATAATTATTCTTTAAATGGTTTTTATACATGAATTAAGTAATAATAAATTATGTATTTTAAAAGGTAATTTTTCAAAAAAAAATACTTATCATTGGGTTTTACCACTTTAATATTAATTAAATTCTAAAAATTATGAGTTTGATTTTTTTTTAAAAATGGATTCCATGTTTTAAATCATTGGGTTAAAATGTTTTAAATATTTCCATTTTATTTATTGAGACTATGAATTGTAATCTTAGTAATTTTTTTTTTGCAGTAAAGGGTAAAGTTTTAATTAAGTATAAAAATAAAATGATATGGAGTAGAAAATGACCCTAAAACATTCCCAAATTTAATTGGATGATTAATTTTTATTTATAATGATTCCATTTTTAGTCATATATCCATTTGAATACATATCGATTTGACTATAAAATTAATATTATTTTATTTAATGAAAATTCATCGATGTCACACTCATGTTTTTAGAAAGTGTTATATTTTAATACGTTTTAATAAATAGTATATTTTGTACTATAAATATTTTTTTGAAGGATAAAATATTTATCATAAAAATAATAATTTATTTATGAATTTTAGTAATGAAATAATGTCACAAATTCTTGCACATCATTGATGTAGTTATTATTTAAGAAATAAAAAATTCAAAAAAATTATTTCAAAAATATTAAAATAAATATAATTTGAGAAAAGTAATGTGGTAAATTAATTTTCCAGTTTACCATAAAATGCTAAGGATATAATATAAATTATTATTTTTTGAATTAAAAGTGTTATGTAGATGTTATTAAACTCAAATTAATGGCATGTTCTAAAAATTGAAAATTTTGATTGTTTAAAAGTTTAATTGATGAATAAAAAATATAATTATGTCTTGATTATTTTTCTTGAGATTATGTAATAAAAAAATCATTTAACATATTTAACCCAGTGAAGTAATTTATCTCTTAAGTATCGAATATCATCAAAACATTAGACATGAAATTAAATGATAGTATAATTAACATGATAATAAGTGATATAAAAGGAATTATTAACTTGATAAAGGTTCTTCAGTAAGAAAATAGTAAACATAATTTTTTTATTTATGAAGATAATGAACTTATGTGGTGTGCTGGACATAATGTACGGGAATTTCAATTAAAAATCGTCTTTTAATGTTTCCCTAAAAACACAATTTTCATCCATGTTTAATTAATTTAGTTATAAAAATGATTTCTATAATGTTTTTATTTTTATTTGAATATTTATTTATTTCATTTTTACTGATGTAAAACTCTTAATAAATTTTTTCTAAAGGAATATTGTTTTCATTTAAAAAAATATGTTCTTTGGGATTTTTTTTGAAAACAATATAAAAGTAATGTTTTTATCTTATATAGAATGAGTGTATTTTACCACTTTTCTTAGACTTAATTATTATAATGTTACATTAAAAGTTTACATTTTATATTTTAATGAAAATGTTTCCCTTTGTATGTTAATGGTTTTTCTAAAAATATGTTTTTTAAAAATGAAAAGCTTATTTTTTTAATAATATTTTTATGATGTATGAAATTATGTTTTATGATTATGATATAGTTCATGAGTATTTTTTATGATTATGGGTGGTTACATTATAAATAAATTATTGGTTGTTCTATAATAAACCAAGATGGGTTGTTGGATTATAACCTCTAATCAATTGGGTACTCCGAATATATAATTCAACAATATGGTTATTCCATATATGAGATAGAGTTAACCAATTCGGATTATCCTAAGAGATTATGAGAATATACTATAAATGTTATTCCATGATTAACTAGGATGGTTAATGACGAGTTTTTGTGATGGTTATTTTAAGGTAATTTAACTATGAGTGGCTGTGTTGCTTACTCAAATTATGACCCAAGTTTCCAACATGTGTAATCAATGTTTATTTGTGTTTTTAAATGTTTATTTGATAATAAAATTTATGTTTTTTATATTGAATTTATTAATTCCATATTAATAAAAAATACTTTGATAAATGTACGTAAATTATTTATTTCCAGTTTATTCAACCGACTAATGTTTTTCTTTCTTTTTATGTTCCTGGTTGACCTTTTTGTTCTCATCACATATTTTTAAAATATTTTAACATGGTTAAAAGATGATTTCGGAAAATGATGATTTCAAGATGAGAATTTTAAATATTTATCATTATTATGAATCATGTTTTATTTTAATTTTTTTGTTGAGAAATACAAACATAAGTATAAATTTTCACATTTATTTTATGGGTTTATGTGGGAATAGTTTGTCCTAATTCTCTAAAACTCTAAAATAAAAAATTCCCTAAATTTTTTTAAAATGTGAATTATAGTTCAAAAATACCATAATATGTTATACATATGGTTGGTTACTTATAGTAGTAGCTTATGGGTCATTTTAGTTGTGTCCCATTGTGAGAAATTGCCTGACACATGACTTGGATATAGTATTTGTATTCCATGATCAAAATTGTTGGTGAAATATCTATTAACTGAGAATTTTTTTTAAATAGACCAAAATATCGTCTTATATACATTCTATTTAAGTGATCTAAACATGAGGTAGGGGCATTGGGTGGGTTATCTATAAATTATTTAATCTCAGACGGTCGATGCTCTATGATATGGTAATGTCACAACATAGGATCGTACAATGAAAACACCACAAAAATATGAGATGATAGATTGACTTATATGTGAGGTGTGGTGTCTGATGAGTTTGTTGGTATAGTGAATTTTGGATGCATCGATGTATCGTAGTGTACTAACATGTGCACTATTAATGACCACTTCTTTTTTGGTGGACCATATGAAATCAAGAGAAAAGTTATAACCAAATTGGATAGTTATATATGAATTCTTGGTGAGTGATGTTTTTTTTTCTATGATGGTCATTAGATAATGATTATACAATATACATTCATGAGAGGTTAGTTACTCTGGAATCCTTGAGATAGGATATGATTAGAGACTCGTGTTCTTCAATGTGGGTAGTGAATCAAAGGTCACTGAAGATGTACTATAACTTGAGGTGGTTGTTTTTGGTGGCTAGGTACAAAGAGTGACATCACTCTTTTTCATGTAATTACACCTTTCCTTCTATAGGGAAAGTATTGAGCATCTGTTTCTAGGAGGTTTACTTTATCCACTTTCGGTACTGATGTTGAAGTTGGATCATAAGATTATAGACATCTTTACATGGTTACCTAGGATCTGAACGAGTTGTGATGTCATATGGGTGATATTTGATCTACTAATGAATGTATCACACTAATTTATAATCAAATACACTCTCTCTATTAATTAGTTGGGAAATTTTTATGCCTATGATATTTTATAACTAAATAGAGTGCCTTACAGTATTGTATTCGATTAGGACAAACATTTTCTATTGTGTTTAGTGAATGTTTTGTAGAAGTATTGGGGGAGGCAGTATTTGATGATGTTATGTATTGTGTATCATCCACAGACCGATGGATAATCATATAATACCAAAAACATCCTTGAGGATATTTATAAGAAATGTCTCATAGATGTTTGTGGTTCAGGGTATGAGTATATATATTTGGTAGAGTTCAAATAACTTTTTTTTCAAGATTCTATTCAGATGGAAAATTTTGAGGCTCACTATGTATGGTCATTCAGATAACTGAATTGTTGTAACTAGGGTGTGAGATGGTAGTTTTTGGTTTGAGTCTGGTATAAGACATCTCCAATAGAGTTCTATTTATCATGAAGGTGTTGGTTATCACTCGAAGCAGGAATTGAATGTATTTTGACATGATAATATGTCCCTTGGAGTTCTTTATTGGTGACTGGGTGTTCTTGTGGATGTCACTTTGGTTGGGGAATAATCATTTGGGGAAATTAGGGAAATTGGTACCATAGTTTTTAGTATTGTATGATCTCATCCAATGTATCAAATTAGTGTATTACAAATTGTTTATTCCTTCACATTATCAAGGTGTGCATGATGTGTCACATGTTTCTCATATTCTAAAGTACACGCATGCTCCCATTCAAGTGATCAAATACAAGGATTATGTTTTAGAAACATATATATCATTTATGATTTTCCCTTAAGGGATTATAGACTAGAGAAAAAATATTTTCCTTCTAAAATTTGGTGGCACTTTTTCACGTCTTATGATCACATGGACAAATCATGGAGGAAATGTAGAAGAAAGAGTTTTTTTCTAAAGATATTTTCCTTAAGTTGTTCCAGTAATATAAAAATACACACTTCTCTAGGATTTCAATCCCTATAGGGAGATAATATAAATCCCGATAAAATTGTTTACTATATGTAAAACTTTTTCTCGTATCACTGTTGAATTTTTAAGAGGATCCATTCTTGGATGTATCTTAGCAGGGTTTGACTATATTAATCAAGATTAAATGTGTATTTTATATCCTTTATTTCTAAAATAATAAAAACTATTTACATGGTGATATTTGTGATGGTTCATGGGTTCTCCTGTGTAAAACAATTGTTGGGTAAATGGGTAGGAAAAACATATCCATGGTGCAGTTCTTTGTATGTTATGTGGTGGACCACATATCATGAAGAATTACTATACACATGGTGGAGACTATGGTTAAGGAAGATGGTGTAATATTCTGGTCCACATCAGAGTAAAAATACATATTTAGGGGCATGCTCCCTAACACCATGGAAATGACCAAATAATGGTGGATTGTGTGGTGATGGTTGGGCTGACCTCGAATGGACCAAAATCATCGACCAAATTTCATGGGTCTGGCCCGTTTCTAATTGAAAACATGTGTGACATTAATTGGAGGTCCTAATCCAAGATAGATTCCTAAAATGTATTTTTCAAATGCTCTCCCGCCCAATGCTCTGGATTCCCATGGGGTCACATCTTCCTCCATACCTGGCCCTCCGGTGACTGGTGAGGGCTTGCCTCATCCCCCTAGTATCTCTTTCAAGGAAGCCCTTCTTCAGCAAAATACTCTAGGTGTAGATCCGCCTCAGAGTGCTGCATCTGTGGGCCTAGAGGTTGGATCTTGTTTCTTGGAAAAAGGATTCCTCATGCCCGAGGTTTCCGCGGCGTCCTTTCCAGAGGAAGCTTTGGATCATCAGTGGACGTTGGTTGCGTTGTTCGGTGTGGATAATCCTCCTATAGCATTTTTTCCAAGATTGTGTTAGGCGTTGGAACTTAGATCGGCCATCTTCGGTGTCAATTTTGGATCGAAAATCTTTCTTCATCGTCTTAGCATCCAGAGTGGATTGTTTCTCTGCCTGGTGCAAGAGCCCTTAGTCTGTGGGGCATTGGAGGTTCTTCCTCTTGTGTTGGTCAATGGATGTTCACTATGGAAGAGAGTGATCTCGCTCGGTGGTCTGGATTTCTCTTCCTGGGTTACCCCTACCTCTCATGAATGAATCATTTCTTAAGGTCATTGGGGATTCTTTGGGTTTCTTCCTTTGCACGGATGATCATACTCTTCGTTTGGCGGAGGCTTCTGTAGCTCGGATGTGTGTTGAGATGGATCTCTCTCGTACATTACAAGATCATCTAGTTTTATGTATTGAAGGGCTGTCTGATAGGAATCAACCTCTGATCTACCCTGTTTACCCCAAGTTTTGTTCTTCTTTCTATATTTCATTCCATTCTCTATAGGTCTTCCACAAAGCTCGCTCAAAGGGTGTTGATGTCCAGGAGAATTCAAGGTCATTTAACCAGGCCCCTTCTAATGGCCTTGATGGCAGTGCCCAAGGTAGTGGTAAGGCTCCTGTTCACTACAAATTTTCATCGGTGGATCTTTCTTCTAATCAGACAGGGGAGGGAAGTGATTCTTCCAGTCGTGATTTGGTTCCAGTTCACTATTTTATGGGAAACGAAATTTTTTTATTGCTTTCAGTGGAAGCACATTATCCCTCAGATATGAGATTCCAGACATCTCTTCACCTTAGGGATCTTGTTGTGGATAACTGGGTAACCACATGCAGTTTTATTTCTGAAATATTTTTGGAAGAATCTGGCTCGAGTGATCAGAAGGATTTTTAGTCTTATCTGTCTAGGGGGCTGCCCCTCCTATCCTTGAATCCCTGCACTGTGGTGTCATATCTTTCACCAGGCACAGTGGTGTCTTCTCCTCCATCCTTTCTAGCAGTTCTTGCATCCCCATTCCATCCAGGTACTTCCTCATCTCCTTTGGATCAGATCAAGAGTACAGTCCTGTGATTTGATTCTCCAGAGGTCTCTTGCAGGGTTCTGTCCAACAGTGGGTTATCTCCTACGAAATCCTCCTCGTAGGTGAAAATGGGTGTTAGAACCAGGTCACAATCAAGAGGTGATGAGATTTTATGTGAAATATCTTCTCTTCATGGAATGTTCTAGGATTTTGGGGACAAATCGAGATGGTTACATGACAATGTTTATAGTCATAATATAGAATGGTCGATTCTTTGGTGCTAGGGTCATGTCTGATTTTCTTTTCAATGAGTTATGTAATAACCAAGTCTCCCTGGTTGTTTTTTTGGAACCTAAACAATCATTCAGCAAAATATCTGAGTATGCTTAGAGGATTAAAGTAGGTGGTTTTTTACATTGGGATCCTCCCAATTCACACATATGGATTTTCTAGAAATATCACATCAGTGTTGGTCTACTGAGTACATCATACCAGCCTCTGAACACTAATATTACTGTGGGTATCCAAGAGTTTATCTTCTCTTTTATATATTCCATGTGTAATGCTCAGGACATGGAGTCTTTATGGAGTGATCTAGAAGTCTTTAATCCTGATGCGGCTCCCTGGATTGTTGGTGGTGATTTCAATATCCTTTCTTGTATAGATGAGAAAAAAGGGGGCGGATCTTTCCCCATGAATAGAAGTCATTATTTCATCTCTTTCTGGCACAAATTGGATTTTAGGATGTGAGTTATGAGGGAAGTATCTTTAACTGGTGTAATAATCAACGTGGGGGTAGGCGCTCATATTGTCGGCTTGACCGATGTCTGATGAACAACACTGCATTCTCTATGTTCCCAGACTCCAATGACACTCACTTGACTCGGAGTTTGTCTGATCATTCCCCACTATGCATTTCCCATGGTGCTGGCATGTCGTGGGAGGATCATTATATGTTTTCCAAATCTTAGGTTCAAAAACCCGGTTTCTTAGAGGTGGTCAGGGAATAATGGGACTCACAATATAAGGGGAATCCATGGAATACTTTTCATAATATGCTTTGGTGGGTTAAAAATCTTCTTCACAGCTGGATAAGAACTATCCCGACTCGTGATCATGATGTTTCTGAGATTAGTGAGGAGGTGGATCATCTAGAGAAATGATTGGAACAAGAATGGGACGACTCCATATTTTTTGAGATGAGAAGGAAAAAAGACTCTTTATCTGATAGTATGCTTAAAGAGGAAAGGGTGGATAAAGGGAAAGCACGGGTGAGATGGCTTCAGGAGGGGGACCAGAATATAGGGTACTTCTATGCTTTCATTAAGGAACACCGGTATGTTCAGAGGCCCAATATCCACAGGGAGGATTAATCCTTTTCCACATATCAGGAGGAAATCGAGTCAATGGTTAATGAAGCTATACAATCTTTAATGGATGCTCTTAATCCAACCATGGAAGGGGGGTACACAAGTTTTGATGCTAAGATTTTTGAGGTCATTTCCAGTAGTGTTTTGGAGGTCATTGATGTTGTCTTGAGAAGATTTCTGGATGAGGATGAAGTGCATGATGTGTCCTGGACCTTGAACCCGGATAGTTCACTAGGGCCTGATGGGTTCCTTATGTCTTTTTATAGGGATTCTTGGGAGATTATTAAAGGTGATCTAGTACGTGTTGTTCAGGATTTCTTCATGGGAGGGGATTTTCCGCGTATTGCCTATGCTACCAAAATGATTCTTATTTGGAAAGTGAGTAATCTTAAATCCATTGATAAATATAGACCCATCAGTATGTGCAACCTACTATACAAGATCTTAGCCATCATTCTTAATAAGAGATTAGCCATTTTCCTGGATGAATGGATGAATCCAGGAAAGCATGGTTTCATAAAAGGGCAGTCAATTCAGGGCGTGATTAGTCTGGTCAAAGAAATGGTTAATGGAATCAGGAATAAATCATTCATGGAAAATTTGGTGGTAAAATTGGATATGATCAAGGTGTGTGATAGGATGGAATGGGGTTTTGTTATAAGAGTATTGGCTTGTATGGGGTTCTCCAACTGGACTATCGATATCCTTTTCTATTGCTTTAGCTCCGCATGGATTTCTACTTCGTTCATGGGAAATCATTTTGGATTTTTCAAGGCATACCATGGTCTCAAGAAAGGGGATCCTCTATCCCATACTCCTTTAATTATTGCACAAAATTCTTTTTGCTGCTACATTAATAAGGGACTCACCTCAGGTAAAATCCTTCCTTATCACAATAGGTATGCCACAAGGGGAATTTCTCACTTGATGTTCACGGATGAAACTATTAATTTTATCAATGGTAGAAGAAGATCTGTGAGGGGTCTCAAAGGTATTTTAAATTAATATTTCAAGTGGAGTGGGCAATTGGTGAACAAGGAAAAAAGACTCTTCTTTGCATCAAGGAGGACCTCTATGTGGAGGAAGAGGATTCTGAGAGCCAGCTTGAGCACGGGAAGGGGCTCTTTTCCCATGGATTACCTAAAATCTCCATTTAGTCCTTCTTCCATGAAGTTACATCATTTTCATAATCTTATAAGAAAAATTACAAGGTGTATCCAGAACTGGAAGAATAGACTTTTCTATTTTGGAGGTCGTATCACTCTAGTCAATGGTGCTCTTGTTTCCATCACTATGCATATTCTTTCTACTCTGAAGGTTCCAAAAAGTGTAATATCCAATTTGGAAAGTATTATGGTGTCCTTCAAATAGGATGGTCAAATGGATGGCAGACACCATTGGGCATTAGGGAAATGGTCAACAAGACCTCTAACTTAAGGGGGTATTAATACGAGAAGTGTCTCTAGTACCATGCATGGCCTCCATACTAAGTTAGCATGGGAGGATATGGAAGGCCGGTCACTAGGGGGAAGAATCATGTAGGATGTATATGTCCTGAATGTGAATACTCATGGAAGGTGACCATCTATGATATGGAATCTGACCCTCCCATATCTGGAAATTCTGTATCATCACTCTCGATGGATTGTGGGAAGGGGGAACATCAACATTTGGCAGCATGATTGGGGGGTGGGTAGGATGTGGTTCTCGGGGTGTCCTACCCCAGTATTATCTTTTAATGAGGCTAGTAATCACCCAAATTTCCTACAGGCTATTCTTGAAGTGATTCAAAGGGAAGTTTTCAGCACTATTGTTTCTAATGATGAGGAAGACATGCTGGTTTTCACGGTCTCTTCATCAGGTGCTTTCTCCATTAAGAATTTTTTTCATGTGACGAGGAACATAGTGAATGTTTATTCATGGGAGGAGTCTCTATGGTACAATGATATTCCTTCAAAATTTAACTTTCTGTTTTGGAGTGTGTGGAACAAGGTTTTGCCTACAGATGAAAAACTTCAAAAAATGGGTGTGAATATGGCTTCAAGGTGTCAGTGATGCAGGTCTTCCAACCAAGAATCAGTTGGTCATATTTTCTATGATAATGAATGGGCCAGAGGGATTTGGAAGGCCTATGTGGATTTCTTCAGTGGGAATGGGTATAAAAGATCTCCTGCTAACTTTCTCGATGCTTGGTTTAGTGGATCTGGAAACCAAGGGGTGGAGAGAAAGGCCAGATCGGGCATCCTAAGTGCCAGGTGTTGGAATCATTGGAAGGCCCAGAATGAGGGTCGACACAATAATGCTTCAGGATTCCAGGACAACATTATTTTCAAAATGAAAAACAATATCAGGTATCTACTTCATTTATCCATAGATTATCACTCGGCACCTTCGGTTAGCCCTTTGGTCCTGTCTAAATCTACTGATCACCAGGTGAATGGTTTAGAGCTGGGATGTTGGGTATGGTGGTGTCCTCCAAGCCAAGGGCTCAAACAAAATTCGGATGGGTCATTTCGTGGGGGGAGGGGGAAATTCATGGGGTGGTGTTGTGGGAGATCAAGCTGGGTCAATGCCCGCGGCGTTCATGGGTTTGTTCGGGGAAGGCAATGCTCTTTAGGTGGAGGACCTGGCTTTGGCTAAGGGTTTGGAAATGTTTTCTTGTAGACAAATTTGGTTGACAATGGTGGAGACTGACTATATTCTTCGGTATAGATCCTTTCTAGACATGGGAATAATTCCTTGGATTATAGTTTATACAGTCAGGAGATCCAAATTCTTCATGGTGATATCGCATACATGGCGAGAGGGGAATACAATAACGGATTTTCTGGCATAAATGGATACTTCTAATCATGGTATGGTTTCCTTTATTAACTTTGGTTCATTTCCTGGTGAGGGAATGAAGTTTTTTGTCAATGATTCGTTGGGGTTGCATTACTTTAGACTTTCGTTATGATGTTTGTTCTTCCTATGTAATGTGATCTCTCAAAATCAATAAAATGATAAATTTTAGTCAGTTAATTCATGTTCCTTAATTCATTTTAGGTCGATTTCTTACCTCTGTTACTCAATAAACACTCATCCACTAGTTGATTTTTATATCTAGGAATTTTCTAGACATCATCCAAATGACTCTCAGGTAAATCTTGGTTTTTTAATTCTCAACCATATTAGAAACCAAGAAATTGGATTATCAAACCATGAAAGTGGATTTATTTTATTATTGAATCAGAAATGGGCTATTATTTTTCTATTCTCATTTTGATTCCTCATTCCTAGGTAAGTGAATTGACCATTCCTTCAACTATACTTGAGGAATACCAATGATGATAGTTTTCATTGGGTATGCGATTATTATCTCCATAGGTTTATTCATATTTATTGAACTCACTAATAAACCATTGGTATGTTTTTATTATTACTTGGGAATTCACGGTGTGAAAAAAAATTATGCTTTGTGTGTGAATATGGTTTGGGTGATGACACTCTTGATGAACCATGATGTTAACATAAAAAAGATTGAGGTAGTAATTCCCTTAAAATGTAGAGGTAATTTGTGTAATTTTATTAAAGATATGATATTGTGTGTTTCTATTATTACACCATGATCATTTTTTATCACATTAGTGGGTGTTTCCTATGATATAATGATTTTGTTTGATCATATGTATGTGTATGTGAATCCTTTGAGACTAATGGTTGAGCTTCATTGCATGTGTATTGTTGTGTACATCGTGAGACTGATGTCTAAGATTAATCATCTATCTGTAAGTTTGGATATTATTTATCACTCAGGATATGTTCTATATTTCCTCCATATTTATGTGATTGATATGATTACATAGATTCTATGTGATGTATTTGGTGTATGATAAAATGTGGTCTTCTGTAAATGGTACCAAAGTAACTGGTGGACCTGTTGGGGCTTGGTAGCCATACAGGGAGAGCATGTTAAAGAAATACATGTGACATGTTGATAAGACAGAGATAGATGATGGGGCATGATTGTCTTATTTAATGTCTTTTGGTATGATGGTCTCATGGGATAAAACATGATAGGAAATAGTAGGGTATGATGGTCTTCAAGGACCTGGCCTGAGAAACAGTGTTGGGATATGATGAAATCTTTTCCTAACCCAAGGTAGTGTGGGATATAATGGAGTTGTGTCTAGAAAAGATATACCTGTGGTGGTTATTGGATACATTTAGTGACCAATGATTGAATCTTATTTATAACTTTCATTAAAACTACATTTGTAGCATGAAGCTAAAGTAGGTACAACTGGGGGTTTGTGTCAGCTTGGTTAGTACACAATCACTCAGTATATGATTATATGTTGATTTATTTTGTAGTTATATATTATCATGGAATGTAATCTTATGAATGTGCACTAATTTTAAGGTATCATTGGTGGTTCCCTACCAAGTATTATTACACACCCTACATGGGAATCATGAGGTGCATGTAGACTTCATAATCCATGATATAGGAAAGGGAAATTCCTTAATGACATAGTGCTTGGAGATTGTTCATATTGATCATATTTGGTGCAAGGATTGATTTTATAGTTATATCTTTGTGTTTAGTTACATTCCTATTATTGTTCACACTTTAGTTGATCAACCACCTTTGGGGTCCTTGGTTTATTTTCTGTATGACTTGAGATACATTCCCTGACATACATTTTAACAATGTTTATTTTTATTCTTATTTTATTTTCTATTTTTATATTTTTGATACTAAAGGTATATCCTCCCCACCGATGAAACAAATACCCTCTTTGATAATTAAAAACAACTTTTCTATATAGAGAAGCACATGAGTCTATGTGACACTCTATCAAGGATTCAATTATTCTAGTTAGGTTGTTCTAGTAAAGAACATAGAGTACATTGAACATGTGACTGCTGATACATATGTAAACAACTCTAGGTACATAGCCTCCATAGATACCCACTCTGAACATTCATGGATATTAAATTATTTTAGATGAATATTAATCACATTGAAAATATACATGCTCATGGACTGTAATAGTTTAGTGTTTTTGGAAACTGGGAAATATAATTGTAGGAACCTGGTTTCTTACTCAGGTATGGATCATTTAAATTTATGTCTCAATCTTTACTTTGGAACTATTATGCATTCCAAATGACCTAGAAATGTATCTAAGGGTGTTTGGTGCTTGGAAAACCTATTTAAGAGAAAACAGGAAAAGTTGCATGTTTTTCTCACGATTTTTCTAACCGTGCAGATTGTGTTTTCCCAAAAGGAGCCACCTCGCAATGTTAGTGCATGGTTGTGCGGCCTAACCGTGCAGGTTCTCTTTCATTCTAGGTGACCATGCAGACAAACTCTGCACATGAATTTTTTGGTAAATTTCCAGTTTTTCCCTTAATGATCTATTAATCCTCTTTATTCTTCCTAATATGAGAGCCACCATGATTAACCCCCTTTTCTATCAATTTGGAGATTTTTGTAGGCCAATGCCTGATATTCAAATATCTCCTTCATCCAGGTTCTGACCGAGTTTACGTTAATTATGTTGGATGCACAACCTTATGTACTCGAGTCCTATTGAGCCATTCTCTTTATCTTTTTCTCTCTACCTAGTTGTGATGGTTTTAGATTTTTCACCTTTTCTTAGATATAATCGGATTCAAGGAAAATAAAGGGCTGATACTGGAGGAAGATATTCTAACAAGCCATAAGGTGGGTGGCATATAACTCATCCCTCAAGTTCATCGATTTTGGATTTGTTATGTGGGGCCCACCGATTTCATAGGGTTCCGTTATTTGAATTTATATTCCCCGATTATAATCATTAGAAACTTATGCATATGATCTTACCATATATGTGATTAATTATTAGCATTTATGACCACAACCCCATCCTTCCCATGCCAAATGATATTTCATATTTTATGTTTACTGATTTGACATGTTTGTGCCACCATTTTGGTGTCCCTTGGATTTACCACACTATGGGTAATAATTTTTATATTAATTAGCTTGACTTATATTGTGATTGGAATAATGGATAGTATAGTGTATTCTTACCACTAGACTCACCTAAGGTAAGTTCTTCCATTGATAATCAAATGTGAAATGGAAATTGGAAAGTATATAGAGTATGTGAATTTACCATATTGAATGTGAATTAATAGTAGGTTTCACAACTGTAGCACCCCTTTCGACATTAATGGAAGGTAGTAGAATTAACCTTGAATATGGAATATTCCATAAAAGGATTAAATAGTTTCGTAATACTTGGCCTTGTTACAGTATTGAAAGGAAAGGCTTGAACCAAATGACTTGACTAAAAAGTTTCATGCTACATGGCCTTATCAAATTATTGAAAGGAAAGTCATGAACTAAATGAAATATTACATTTCCTCATAATTTAATTGAAATGGCCTAACTCAATCTCATATTGTATACTAATTAGATAATTCCATGAGCACTTGGGAACCCCATTTCGATTCAAGGATATGACTTTAATATGATGATACCCAACTTGATCACAATACTTGTATATTCTTGGATTCCCAGTATAAAACTATAGGATACATCCATAACATTATAATATTATAGGGATACACTCCTTGGATACATTATTGAAAGGTAGGTGACATGGTTAAAAACCAACAGGGCCTGTCTCTGCTTATCCCCCTTTTACATTGGTCAATAACCTTGGAATTGGTAGTCACATCAATGGGGAATTACTTGGATTATACTCCTTGGATTACACTCTTACCCCATTCCAGGATACAATTATTACTATGTTAGAGACCCTTAAGGTCTATGGCACCTTGGTTATTACATTGGGACATCATTATTTAATATCATAAATCATGGTTTCCTTGTAACATCTTGGAACCTCAAATATTTTCATACTGATATGATTGTGATTGCTGAGTGGTGTTGTGATAGTTATCTTATGCTTGTATTACACTTGGCTGCAATAGAGTGGTTGATTGTCACAATTAATGAGGTGTAATGGGCCCTCATTGGTAGGAAGAAGTAATTTACCTAGTCAAGACATTATACTATAAATAAATGGGTGTTATTTTTGGTGATATGTGTATGAGAACAGATTCATCAAAAAAAAATATTTTTAATTGAATCAAGAAATCTAATATGAAATGGTTTCACATCCTTATCCCTCCATATCATTTTTATGAAATGTGAAGGAGTAACTTTGTAATTAATTATTATGTGAACTGAAACTTATACATGATCACTTACTGATACCTGCCCATTTATGTGGGTAGTTGGGGTAGTATGACTTGTGTAGTTAGTTTTCCTACTTTTACCTTCTTCTATTGATGTTATATTTCTTCTTCTAAGCTTGTTCTGAGTCATGTTATTGGATATTGAAGAAAGATTCTGCCACAACATCCTCGTATCATATTACAGGAGGGTGGCGATGGCCATGCTTCAGACATGGTGGGCCCCAAGCTGCCACTCTTACCTTTAGATGTTCCATTTGAGCCACTACTTGATGTACCTAATTTGGGAACTGATTCCAAATTTCGTGATAGTTTCCTACATCTGATGTAGTCCATGCTTGGTGGTTTATGGATTTCACATATGATGGCTGATCTCACTTGTAAGTTCCAACAGAACCATTTTCCTACCTTTTAGGGGATGGAGGTCTGTAGGCTGGTAAGTCTTGGATTCAAGCCACCCTATCTATCATTGAGCATATAGAGAAAAATCTAGAGTGAAGTGTTAGGCTTTCTACATTCATATTTTGGGATTCACCCATACAATGGTGAGATGTGATTACCCAAGACGATCATCATTGGGCATGTTATGGGGTGATTTCCAGAAAGACTTCTATTATTAGGTAATTTCTCATACACTGAAATCCGATAGAGCTAGATAGTTCATGGATCTTGAGAAGGATTCTACGCCAATTTTGGAGTATTCATCATGTTTCACAGAGTTGCAGTGGTTTGTACCACTTCTAGATGTTAATGAGCTTTCTCGTGCTGGAAGTTTTGAGTATGGGATCCAGTAGACCATCTGTCCACAGATCAATATATTTCACCAGACTAATTTTTCTATAATAGTCAATCAGGATCTTATCACCAACCCTAACCTAAATAATGACAATTGTACGGGGAATATAGTATCAAATTTGTGTTAGGAAATTATTACTTCCGATGGATGTAAATGTTCCCTCATGGTTTCTCATTTGGGAAGTGATAACTAGAGTACCCATTTTGATTTCTCTTTACTGTGTCATCAGTATAGAAAATGGGAGAATTCAAAGCCTCAGTGTGATAGAGACCCACTAGAGTGCCCTGATTTTTTCCATATGGAGAATCTTCATAATTTTTGTAGGACCTTCCGCCAACTTTGATTGGGAAAGGATCTGCCCCAGCTCCCCCTTTAAGAGTGAGTTATTTTAGGTTGTTTTAGTTGAGGAGTATGAATTACACCAGAAGGTCTTGCTGGGGAGGAGGTCATGGCCATGGTAACCAGACCCATGATCATCTGCTGAGCTAGTAGAGCATTTATGATCGTGGTATTCCATCTGTTTCCCACGGCCATGGACCAGGTTAGTTGCATGAACTAGAACCAATAGCTGAGGATCATGATGCAAGACTAACTATAGTACGAGGTACTATTTTAGTAGCCTCTACTATAGTATCTACATTATTCAATACCGGTTATTCAAACTCTTTTATCTATGTATCTATCATGGAGAGTCTTGGACTAGAGATACAACATCACTATGGTATAATGACCCTATATATGCCTTTAGGGGTACATAAAGATGGAATATTATAGTGTAGGGACTATCCCCTTGATATAGGAAGTTAACTTTTTTGTGGAACCTATTTTCCATGTTACTATGGGCTTCGATTTCATTATCGAAATGGACTGGTTGGTTCACTATAACACTATTGTATATTGCAATCACGATAGGGTAACTTTCACATCACCAGAGGGAATCAGGTATCAACATTAGGGTGATTAGGATGTCTAGGCATGTAGAGTGGGACTATATCATCATAGTGTAGGTGGGGTGACCACCCATATTTCATATCTCTTCATAGAGGATCCATGTTTTCTTCCAATTGATTTCCCACCAGTAGATGATTATTTCAGGGATGTCTTCCCTGACGAATTTTCTATATTACCTCCATCGAGAGAGGTAGAGTTCATGATATTGTTTGTTTCAGGAGTAAATTAAATGTCCATTTCTCCTTATAGGATAGCACCTATAGAGCTTTAGGATCTCAAGGATTAGTTAAGGGATTTAAAGGAAAAGTTATTATACAAATCACTACATTCTATTAGGGTTCACTCATTCTTTTTTCCAAGATGGATGATGGAAACATACATCTATGGATGGATTATAGAAGGTTGAACCAGCTTAGGGTCAAGAACATGTATCCACTAACTCCAATAGAATATCTTTTTTACAAGATATAAGGATAAAATGTTGTATATAAGATCTACTTGATATAGGGTTATCATCAGGTACAAGTTAGGCCATCAAGAATACCTATCACAGCTTTTTATAGTAGGTATGGTCTGTGTGAGTAAAATGTTATGTCGTTTGGTCTTATGAACATGCCCACCATTTTCACAGCATTGATTATTAGGGTGTTCCAAACCTATTTGGATTATTTTTTTTCGTCTTTATGGATGACATCATGGTGTGTTCTCGCACTCGTAGCAACCATTCTAAACATCTTGAGAGCATACTGAGTACATTGAGAGAGAATAAGATTTACATGAATCATTCTATGTGCCACTTCTAAATTGAGAAATTTCATTTAATGGGTCATATAATATCAAAATCATAAGTATATTTTGACCCTAAAATAGTTAGTTCTGTAGTTTCATAGAATAATCTCAAGAACATGTTTGCTATACATATTTTCTCGTGTATGGATGGGTATTACAGGCCTTTCATACTAGACTTCTCACACCTTTCTTCACCCGTTACTAGTCTTACAAAGAAGTGTGTCAAATTTTTGTGGTTATAAGCATGCGATAAATTCCTTCAAGAGTTGAAAGTGATGATTTTCTCAACACCTATTCTAATTATTCATGAGATAGGTATAGGTTTTATCATTTCTTTGATGCATATGGCATTTTACTAGGAGTAGTACTGATGTAGGAATAAAAATTCATTAAATATGGATCTCTATAATTGATGGCTCATGAGAGGAATTGCCCAATGCATGACCTTGAGATAGCAGCAGTTTTATATGATTTATGATTCTGAATACATTATTTGATGGGTGAGAACTTTTTGGTGTACACATACCACCAGAGCCTCTGATATATCTTTTCTCAGTGTGACATGAACCTTAGACAACATAGATGGGTTGAATATCTAAAATTATTTGATTTTTATCTTTCAAATATTCCTCGGAAGGGAAATGTAGTCACTGAAGTGTTGAGTCATAAAACTCAAGCACATGCCATATGGGAATCCCATGATGAATGGAAGTTATTGGCACTCTTTTATATGCTTCATCTAGAGTATCATGACATTCACAAGTAGTAATACCTCTTAAACATAACAGTTAACTCTTCCCTCTTTGAGAAAGTGAAGAGTAGATAGTTTTCATATCTTGAATGATTGGTTCTACAAGAATGTATATCATGAGATAACCCACCTATTTATTGGTCTATGGACAAAGACGACGTCCCATGTCTATGTAGACGTATCTATGTTCTTATAGATATGAGATAGAATTTGATGAAAGAGTTCCACGCTTCCTAGTGGGCAGTTTATCCAAGAATCACTAATATGTTTTAAGATATGAGATACTAGTATTGGTGGCATATAATGAAATGTTAGAGAGAAGGTTTTATCACTAGGTGTTCCACCTATCAGCAGGTGAAGGTGCAGCACCAGAGACATGCAGGATTATTACAACAGCTTCCAGTCCCAAAAAAAATGGTAAGATGTTGCTATCAATTTTGTAGTCATCTTAATAGGTCTCTAAGGGTTAGAGATGCTATCTGGGTAGTCATTGACTGACTAGAAAATTAATCACACATAATTCCTATTCAGAATGCTTTCTTAGTTGATGGACTGGAAAGACTCTATGTTTGTGAGATCATACGACTACACATGGTCCCACATACTATCATTTTCGATGAGGATTCTCGTTTTTCATCACAGTTGAGGTAGGGATGATAGAATTATATGGGAACATAGGTGTTTCTAAGAATATATTTCCACCCTTAGACTGATGGACAATTATAATGGGCAATACATGTTCTATAGTATATGCTCCAAGCACGTTCCCTTGATTTCAGAAGTTCTTGGGGGAAGCATATCCCTCTCACCGAGATTGCCTATAATAGCAGCTTTAAGGAAACAATTCATATGGCTCCTTTTGAATCTTTATATGGTATGACATATCGTTCACCCATGTGTTGGATAGAGGTAGGTGAGAAAACCCTAAAATTCCCTTGTATCCTTTAGAAGTCTTTAGAGAAATTTCATCTAATCCAAAACTGTATGAATACTACTCATTCCAGACGGAAATCTGATGTCGATCATCATCAACAACCTCTTGGGTTTATGGTCTGGGATCGTGTTTTTCTTTAGGTATCACCCTAGCTAGGGAACATATAGTTATGAAATAGGGAATACTATCACCATGTTTTTTAGGACCTTTTGAAATTCTATAGAGAGTCGGACTGACATGATATCGATTTCCACTACCTTAGATGTATTTTTCCATGCAAGACATATTTCAGGTTTCATAGCTTTTCCAATATCAAGTCAAACCGTCTAATACTTCTTTTCCTGAATAATTTTAGTTAGATGGATATTCTACCATTATGGAGTATCAACTATGCATTGTTGACCAGAGTATAGGGGCTCTCCGAGGCATGTTCTTTCCTCTAGTACATGTTCTATGGTAGCAGAACCAAGTAAATGACATGTCTTAGTTGATGGAAGCTGATGTATATTCCTAATAGATAGAGTTATTCCCAGGTAACGATTCTTCACCTTTGTAAGGTGAACTCATGGATGAGTTCTTTTAAGGGGGATGACTATAAGAACATGGTTTTTCACTCAAGTATGAATCATTTAAATTTCATTCTAAATATTTACTTTGGATATATTATGGATTCCTAATGAGTTAATAATGGTTTTGAGGGTGTTTGGGGATTTTCTGGAGCTCGAAACACCTTTTTTGGAAAAATAGGCCAAGTCGCACAGTTTGCGCACAGTTGGCACAGAACCATGCGGTATAACCGTGCAAGTTCCCCTTTTTCCTAGGTGACCATGCATATATTGTCAAACCATATAGACAAACCATGACTTGGATTTTTTGGGGTAAATTTACAGTTTTTCCCTTAAAGATCTATGAATCATGCTTCTTCCACCTAATATGAGAACTAGTGTAATTAACCCATTTTCTCTCAATTTTATTATTCTTGAAGGAAAAATATATATATTCAATTATATCCTTCATTAAGGATTTGATCTATCTTCCCTTCATCATGTTGGATGCACAACGGTAAGTACCCAAGTCCTCTTGAACCATTCTCCTTCTCTTTTTCTCTCAACCAAGCTATCATGGTTTGCAAAATTTTCACCTTTTATTTGATCTACTATGATTCTAGGGAAAAAATGGATTATATTAGATGAGGATAGTCATACAATTCTATGGTGGGTGTTTTATAAATCATCCCTGAAGTTCATCGATTTTGGATTTTTTCTGTAGTGACCACCGATTTCATCTAGTGCCATTTATTAAATTTATATTCCATGATTATAATCATTAGAACCATATAGATATTATTTTACCATATATTTGATTAATTATTAGTGGTTATGACTATAACTTTATCCTTCCCATGTCAAGTGTTTTTCCATATTTGATGTTTAGAGTTTTAACATGTTTGTGCTACCGTTCAGGTGTGCCTTGGCTTGACCACTCTTAGGGTAAGAATTTCTATATTAATTGGATTTACGTATATTATGATTGGAATAATAGAATGTAGCATGTATTCTTACCACATGACCCAAAAAAGGTATGTAATTCAATTGATAATAAAATATGAAATTGAAATTTTGAAGTATATTGAGTATATGAGATGACCATATTGAATATGAATGAATAGTAGGTTGCATATCCTTAGCACCCCTTACCAAATTAATGGAAGGTAGAAGAATCGACCTTGAATATTTTATATGCCTTAAATGGATTAAATTGTTGCATGATACTTGGTCTTGTCACTCTAATGAATGGAAAGGCTTGAACCAAATGACTTGATTAAAAAGATACATGATACATAACCTTATCACACTAATGAAAGGAAAGTCTTAAAATGAAATAGATATTACTTGACATAATAATTAAACAGAAATGTCCTGACTCAAGCTCACCTTGGAATCTGATCGGAGAATTCCATGAGAACTTGAGAACCCCATTTTGATTCAAGGGTACAACTTTCATAGGTTGATACCCACCTAGATCCAGATCCTTATTTGTTCTTGTATACCCAGTATTAAACCATAGGATCCCTCCATACTATTACATAATTCATTGGATACACTCCTTGGATTAAGTATAGGCAAATGTAAGTTCCATGGAGCAAGCCCTTTAGGCCTTATCTCTGCTTGTCCCTGTTTTACCTTGGTCGATCACAATGGACTCAGTAATCACCTCATTGTAAAATGTTTTGGATTAAGATCCTTGGATTACACTCTTTCCCCGGCCAGGCTATAGATATTATTGATTTAGCAACCCATGAGATCTACATCACCTTTTTTATTACCTTGGTACATAATTATTAAATATCATAAATCATGGTTTCCTTATTACATCTTGGAACCTTCATTATTTATACAATAACGAGGTGATGTTAGTGTTGGCTATGGCTTACAAGAACTATCAATATAAAATTGGTAATTATATAGTTAAATTAATAGGTTACATGTTTATAGACTATTTGAGGGATAAAGTAGGTACATGGGTATTTATTTACATTGTACTTGTTTATTTTATATACGCATGCATTCACAATATTATATTTCCATTACACGGGCCAGATGTTATAGACACCATTAGTGGTGGCCCACTAAGATTTATCTTACACACTCTCTGGGTGTTGTTTGGTACCTGAGGCAGATTACATGGTTGCAGGTGTTGAAAAAGGAAAACATTTAATTTCAAACACTTGATTGCCTGTTGTTTAGTATCAAGTATGATAGAAAAGGTTCGAGTCGGAACTTAGGATGCTTGGAATAGTCTTTTTATTATTTTATACTTTGTAGAACATGTTATGACTTTTTTGTATAAATTTTTTCTGGCTTTCTAGTTTATAACATATCATTATCTGTTGTTTAATTTTATTATATTTGTTTCAGTTATTATTACAGTTGTCTCTATTTTCTGTTGTTCCATTTATTTACTTATATTCCTTCTGGTATTTACATATGTTTACTTCACTTCCATTATGCTAAACTTTGGTAATGAGGGCATAGTCTCCCCACATCTACACTCTAGGCCCTCATTACTAGTCGGTGGCCTCTAGAATTTTGGGAGATTATCTTGAGGCCATGTGGACCACCGGGATCAGGGAACCCTTGAGTGGCATACAGGTCCGACACGTAATAGTAATATCATATCTCTATGAAAGCTATTAAACATCAAACATAAAGATATCCCCCTTTAGTATTCCTAATTAAAACCTTTCTTCATAACCTTGTGAAAGGAAATAAAGGGGTGAGATCAGATGATTAGTAAGGGTAAAAAAGAAATATATGTATGAATTACATGAGAATAAGTGTATGTGAACATGAATGTATCTTTAAAAGATCATACCATTCATGTAAAGGATCATATACATGAATAATGGAATAATATTTTAATTTCTTAAGAATTTAATCATAAGAGAATTCAGACAATAATCAAAAAATGTATAATATCGGAATAAGTCATGGAATTTGTGGCATACACCTAACTATAAAAAATAATTCCCTACAAGAAAAGTCTCATTGCCAAAAAAATCCTGGAACTAAATGGGGATTCACCTACTGTGTGGGACACGCCACCATCCCCCATCGTATCCCTATTATTATAGTGGATTAGGTTATTCCTTCTTCCCAACATGGATGAAGCACATATACTTTTTCCCATCATTATATTATGAGATATAAATCATTATCCAATTCATTAGAGATCTATAATAGGACCACCCAGTGCTATATGGGAAACCCCATTGTATAACCTATAATGATATTTCCACTAATTATCCTTGTCATCGCATCATATAAGATGAAATGCTCTTACCAAGACCTAATTAGGATACTATATCATATAACTTATAATGAGATTAACAGATGTTATATGGGCCATTATATCATTTATCTTGTAACATCCTTACACAATATAATCTGGGCCACCCCATCATATAAACTATTTACATGAACCACAATATGAATAAATCCTAAATAGGAATCATATCATAATAAAAGTCATTCAAAAAATTATTCATTAATAACATTTTTATCCTAGGGAAATGAAGTGGGTTCCATGATAATCTCATTGAAATGTGATTAGCCCATCGAAAAGAAACAAGTTTAATAAAAATCTCTTTGAATCATGATTGAACCATGGATAATAAATGGGTTATATAAACATCATTTCCTAAAAACATAAACCATTCATATAAATAATATTAATTGTATCCCGGGATCATATCCCTAGTAAAGGATAAACTATATTAAAGGATATCATCTTCGATAGAGAAGGATTATGAAAGATCACTTGGAACGTAAACTCTTTTTTTGAAAAATAACATTTTAAAGAAAATAAAATTTTTTAAAAAAATTCATTGAAAATCATATTGAATACATATAAACATATCCTTAAAATTTCGTGAGGAAAATATCATTTCTACTTTGAAGAATTCCTTTTAAAACCTAAAATATTTTGAAAACCATTTCCATTGAAAATAAGATTGAAAAATAATAATGGAATTTTTTAAAGAAACATTTAAATAAAATAACAAAATTGAAAATATTTTTAAATTACATTTTCTTATAAATTATATTCAATGGTAATTTTAAAGAATTACAACATTATTGGATAACCTTGTTTTGAAATAACACAGATTTATAGCTGAAAAGATAAATTTAATAGTATTTTCTTTAAAATGTTTTCTTAATTATATTAAGTACTAATATGTGAAAATATAAAACCATTAGATTAAGATATCCTAAAAAATCAAATGGTATGAAAATTCATGATAATTATTGATATATGGATAATAATATTTCATCAATGGATGAATAATCATAAATAATATCGATAAGAAACTAGATTATTGCAATAAACTCTTTCCATTTTGGTAACTTTGAAAAAAATACCAATGTAAGAAAATGAAGTTACATAAAGCTTATAATATCATTAAAAAAATTATTTTTAATATATAAAATCTAAAATGGTAGTATATAAACATAATAATAGAATAAGAGTTCATGAAAAAACATATGTCACGAAGAATGGAAATTGAGACAAAACAACCTTAAGGATTTGGTAACTTTTGAACCATAAAACCCCATGAAATGGAGATCATAAAATGGTTACATAAATAAACATAAATATATGTATAGATCAAAAATATGATAAATTTATGATGAATTATATACACCACAAAACAATAAATGAGTGATGAATAATGCATATCTCAGTGCAATAAAATTCAGATGAGAAATCCCTTACCTTAAGTCATGACATTCTTCGTATATGTTCAAACATCATGTATAATAAATATAAGATTATTATAAATCTAAAAAATAACCATATTTGAATATATAATAACATATATTATTTAATTTTAACTTCATAATAACTATTTATTACAAATTCCGTGTTATTGTTATGTTTAAGGTTATATCCGATTTGTTTTCGTACATGTTTTGACTAGTAATTAATGATTTTTGTTACTTATATCATGATTTAGTTACTTAAAAAATTCAAAAAATTATATAAACTTCATATAAATTAAATATATATATATTTATAATAATCTATAAAATATATAAATTTTAATTTGAATACATCGTTTATAGAGACAGTGGTCCGTACATATGCTTCAACACTATTTGTATTGTTGTCACATTGAGAAAAATAAAGTAAACAAAATATATGTACATAAATATATTATTATTCCATTACAATTATTATTTCATTCATATAATATATTTTTTCTAAAACAATCCCTTATACATTCCATGCAATGTGTGAAAGAATTACATGGATTTGAGGAGGCTTTAGTGAACACGCCAAAAAACAGTGTTATTATATTTACACAAAATGGAAAGAAAGAAGGTACTTTTTTTATAATAATTAATGAAGTATAAAGAAATAATAAATATCATATAAATAATATAAAAAATTATTTCCTTTATAATTCCTAACCATGGGAGTTGGTAAACGAAAAAATAACAACCTTGTTTCATGTGGTAGTAGTCCACCGTACACACGAACGGTAAGTTTGTTACCTATTTAATGGAAGTGTGTGTAGTTTTAGGTATAAAACATTGAAATAAAATTATAAGTATATTTAATATTCCTAGTATATTATATAATAATTTAATAAGAATAATTTATTGGGTGGAAAATGAATATAAAATAAAAGAGCTTGTATAAGGATGTTACCTCTTCTCTGGGCAACTCTTCTTCGTTTTCTCTGAAGGGATTCCTTGGTTTGATTTTTACCAAATGATAATATTATAGTATTAAGGGAGCGATGTTGTGAGGATATTTTATAAGGGTTTTTAAAACAAAATGTTCTTTATTGGTGTGAATAAGTGAGAGGGTGAGTTCCCTTTTCATATTCGAGTAGTGGCATTCTTTTATATTTAATAAGATAAGAACAATTGAGAGGTCTCTCTTACATCATGTGACTCTAAAAATATTAAATTTTAGATAAAATAGGGTAACTGGTTGAAATATATTCCTAAATTTATTTTTTACATGCTTTCATATTATTTTCCACATTAAATTATTGTTTAACCACTAAGTAATATTGTTTTTATCTTAATCCTTGTTATTAATTTGAATTACATTCACTCATATTTTTAGTCATTTTTTGGAAATTATTAGGTATCATAAATTATGATTATTCCAAATATGGAATCCATTTTTTCCAAATTATAATCACATAAGTGGCACAAATTAATTTAAAATTAAACCTATAGACGAGACGAAATAACAATCTTTTTTAAGTGAAAATGTTCAAGAGATTGAATTGTATTTATTTCCAATTTCTACATGAAATTTATTCTAATGACCTAAATTGGATTAATTTATGTAAATTTTTTCTAAATTAACATTAAAATAAATTTAAAAACATTATTTAAAATTTGTTATTAAATTAGAAGAAAATGCAGTTTTCAATCAAAATTTATTATTTTTCATTGTACATAAAAAAACTAAACATCTCAAAAAATAACAAAAAAATGTACTAATTAAATTTTTATATTAAAACTTCTAAAATGATGTTAATTTTTTTTAAAGAACAATTAATGTTTCAAATATTATATTTAAAATGGTTCTCTATTAAAAAGTGTGAAAATTGATATTTTTGAAAATACTTCTTTTTATTTATAAAATAAGATTTTTTATTGTCTTATGCCTATCAAATATATTAGATGAATGTAAAAAAATTATTTAATAATTATTACATATATATTTTAATAAAAAAAGTAATCAAATTAGGGTTATCTAATTTATTGAGATAATTAGTAATAACATAGAAAAATAATTTTATTATTTTAAAATTGTTCTTATATCCTTTTCTAACTAATTGATAACTAACTGAATCATTCTATATACATATTTAGTTAATATTTTAAATATGTAGTTAATTTTACTCTTAAATTAATTTATAATATATAGATGGAAACTACAATAAAATTTTAATAATTATATTAATAATACATTATAGTTTTTTAAAACATTGGGTTGGTTGTAACATAAGAAATCGAAGAAACTCATAATTATTTTTAATAAAGGCTAAAAATATTGTTGTCTGTACTAAAAGTTATTTTATGTGTTTCATGTAGTGAAAAATAAACTTGATGTTACATATATTTCAAGAAAAACATAGTGATTTCATATGAAAAAGATATATTCAGTGTTTTCTCAAATGAAAAATATTGAAAAGAGCGAATTAATTTGAAAAAAATAAAAATTATCAGGTTGTTACATTGTACACCCCTTATAATGAATTTCTCACTCAAAATTTAGCTGGGTTACTAAATTTTTGATACCTAAAATTTTATTTCCTAGAAATCCATATCGTAAAAATGAATTATAAAACCTTCTTTAAAATTGGAAAGTTAGAATAATAATGTTTAACCAAAGTAACTCATAATTAGGTTTCCACATAAGAGAACATTTGTGGAAAATGAAAATATGGACATGGAAGATAAATATAACTATCATTCTCTAATTGTAACGACCCAATGTTTCATTAATGTAAAATCCCTCTTGATCCAGTTAAATGACTCTTTATGGAAAATGTTTTTATAAGATGTCAATTTCTTTAGTTTTATGTTACGAATTGTGACCGTTGTTAATATAGCCATTTAATAGTGATCACATGATTAATATAAATATAATTCTTTAACGAACCCAATTTTACTCATACAAAGGAAGCGATGGCCTCGTCTAGTTGAATTTCCCCATACGAAGCCCATTTTTCAGTGCTCGGAAAAGAGGTGGCATCTTTGGGCTTCACCCTTGACCAAGCCCAAGATGAGCTTCATTATGTCAAGCTCGAACGGGACCGTCTGCGGGAAAAGTGGAAGTTGATATAGATTACCACTCGAGCGATGTTATCCGAGTCACCCCAAGAGTCTGTCACCATCGCACACCTTACCCTTAGGTCTTATGCGGCTGTTTTAAGGGGTTATGTAACAAATAATTAGTGCTATGTTCATGTACATTATTTTTGTATATAACAATGAATATAATTTCTAGTCATTTTTGATACATTGTAAATAGTTTTTAAAGTACAAATGGTGTTTTTAGTTATTAGTTAATTAAGAAATGTATTTTATTAAATTAAGAGATTTTTTAATTAAATAATATTTTAATAAAATAATAATATTATTATTAAATTATTTTTTATTAAATATAAATGATCTTATAATTTATGAATGCAATTAAAATTTTATATTAAGGTTTGGAAGCCATTTGTGTCAAAACCAGTGAATTTTAGATAAATATTGGTTTTTATTTTAAAAGTGAAAATTAACACATTTAGAAATATTTTTAGATAAAATAAAGGTTATTTCTGGAATCAGGACGTCGAAATTATCCAACGGTGAATTTTTCATAATTTTCTGAGACAGTCAAATTTTTGGGTAAAAATTAAATACCATTTAAATATATAATGTGTTTTATGACACCATAATGACCCAATGGTGATGTAATAAAATACTATAATCTTTATGATCGGCCAATATATGTTTTATCATTAAAATAAAGTGATTTTGGGTTTTTTTGACTTATTTTTCAAAGAACTAGTGAACCCCTCAAGACTTATTCAACACTTTGCCTTTTTAAATTAATTTCCAGGGGAGTGTGACTCACCTCCACATAAGAAACCTTATTATTTTAAGAATTTCGGACTTGGGCCTTATAAAATATTTTTTTCCTCTTCCCTTTTTCAAAAACCATGGGTAAAAACCATAGGATGGTTTGTGGTTTGCATTAATTTAATGTAAGGGGACCCAAACCTAAATAATAATGAATTCCCTCACCTTTCCTATATAAACCCACCCAAGATCCCACTTCCTCTTCACAAAAATCCCATTTTATTTTGTCCATACTCTTCCCTAATCTCTCTAGAATCCTCCCATGGTTCCCCAAGCTCCCAAGAAGCCTCTCACAAGCCTCTCTATAGCCTTTGGAAGCACACTTCCAAGTAAGGGTTTTTTCTTCCTTTCTCATTTTTGTCAGTTTTCTTTAAGTTGTATTGCCCTTCTAATTTCAATTATGAATGTTGGGGTATGTTTTCACACCTCCCACATACTTCCCTCTTATTGTATTAATGATTGGAGACCCCTTTCTCTCTCATTAAATTCCTCCCATGTACACCTGTTACTATGCCGAAATTCCGAAAGGAACTTCTCTCTCCTCTTTTACATTCAAGCAATATATTTGTATCATGAATCTAAATTCCAATAAAATTGTTGGGACATGTATCTATTTGACCTCCTTTCTATCCATTACATGTAAATATGATTAGGAACCCCTTTATCTCTCATTAACATTTTTTATGAATTCTTATGTCATGCTGTTACGCTGTCGAAATCGCACCGATTTTCTAAGCCAATGTCATTGTGTAGTGAATACCATGCTCATTTCACCATCAAGGGTATTCACCTTTATGCACATTTAATTATTGATTGTAAAGTTTCATGTATTAATTCCACATTCCTTTATTGTGGAATAAATGATTATGTTTTATGAATCCATGTTTTATGATCCATGTGAGACACTTATGCATGAAATGAGATGTGTAAGAAGGGTGCGCCCTTATAGCGCTCCAATGCATTGGGTAAAGTATAGTATCATGATACATCATGTTCAATTAGTGTTGACTGATTCTAATTCAAGTTCAATAAGGGTTTACTCATGCTTCATGTGCAATGAGGGTTTACTCATGCTTTATGTGCAATGAGCCTTGGCTCATGATAAATCCATGTTAAGTGATGTTTCCACATTTCCATGTTATGATTATCATGATTTATCAATCCTTTATGTTAATGTTTCTTTTATGATCTATTTATATGACTATTGTATAACTTGTATTGTACTCCTCATGTTATTCCATGTGTACTCCCTTACTGGGCTTTATAGCTCACCCTTTTCTTATGCATGTCCTCAGGTTATCTCATGCAATGCTAAGTACGAGGGAATGTAGTGGTCATGTAAAGGAAGTTTTCAATAAAGATGTTGTGTTTCATGTTTTAAGTTTTTATGTAATTATCCTAAGCCCCAAAGACACTAAACCTCTCGATCTTCTTTGTTGTATCAAGTGAAGTTTTAGGTAATTAAGCATGTTTAAGTTGTAATAAAAAGCAGGGTTGTCATAGTTGGTATCAGAGGATAGGTTTAGTTATTTTTGGGACTAGGAAACCCTTGTAAAGCCTTAGATACAAGAATATGTATAATAAAAACATCCCTAAGTTTTGGTAAATAGTAAGTAAGTGGTTTATCAAACAAATACATCCCTGTCTGGATACGAGCAGGTAGAGGCGGCTCTGGCACAGATGTATCCTAGGGGTAAAACCCGAAAACACCGCTTTGAGCTAGACTCGAACGGGAACTGGTGCACGACAACGGGCCTTGCAACACTCTTGGTTACGACACTCACGGGGGAAATGTTTTGATAAATTCACAATCTTAGTATGAACCCTTATTAAGAGAAAAATGCCCCTAAGAATATATGTTAGAAAGTAGATCATGAAAATCCTAGATTGAATCCTATAGACTCATGAGTTAAAGAAATTAAAGTTTATTTATAAGTCATCATCTTTTGTCTTTGGATTACCCTTTATGTGTTACCCCTAACTTTCCTTTTATTCCAGCCAATGGCCTGTAATAGGAGGACTCGGGCTAACAACCATTGTGAAGATAAGTGTGATGATTGTACTAATGATATTCCCAATCCAATGAGAGCGGGAATCGCAAACATTGTCACTCTTCTCTCTCAAATAACTCAAGTTTTGAATAGAAACACAGGTGAAGAGGAACGTTCAACCCCCCCTAAGAAAGAACAAGTCGCTATCGAGAGCTTCATGAGACAAAGGCCTCCTACTTTTAGTGGATCATCCAATCCCATGATCGCTGAACAATGGATCAACTCTATTGAAAATATCTTCTCCATCCTCTAATGTTCTGAACAAGAGAAGGTTCTCCTGGCTGCTTATCATATGGAGGGTGAAGCTGATCAATGGTGGACGTTGATAAAAAATATGAAGCCTGAGGAGGAGATCGGGGCTTTGGAATAGAAGGAATTCTGGAAGATGTTTTTCGATAAATATTTTCCGCGCACCCTCTGGCTTAAGATGGAAATAGACTTCCTTTCAGTCAAGCAAAAAGATGAAGAATCTGTTGAAGCGTATGAGGCAAACATCACAAGGCTTGCAGAATACGCTTCCGGCTTTGTCGTTACCCCCGAATGCAAGGTTGACCGCTTGTTTGGTGGGATGAAGCATAGCATGCGGAAAGCATTAGTGATCCGTGACTTCGACAGCTATGAGGAAATTTTCTGATGTGCCCTCAAGGTCGAAATGGAGATCGGAGAATCACAGGGGTATCATGGGGATAAGAAGCGTAAGGTGTACTTCAATTCTAGTGGGCGTATGGATAAATCCAACGGTGCTAAGAAGATCCAGCACCCCACTTGCAAAAAGTGCAGAAAGAAGCACCCTGGATATTGCCTTTAAGGGGATGAGGAAATGCTTCAGGTGTAGAAGAGAAGGGAACCTAGCTGTTAACTGTCGGCAAGAAGGACCCCCAGCTGCGACAGAGGAGAGGAACGCTCCATTCGAACCTCAACGCGTTGTTCAATGCTATAAATGCAAAGAACTGGGTCATTTTGCAAATCAGTGCCCTAATCCAAGGGTTTTCGGTGGCAACCAACAACCTCCAAGACAGCAAGGAAGAGCTTTTTCCATCACTTCTGCCGAAGTGAACCCCGACAACGAAGTGGTAACAGGTACGCTAGTTATTCATTCAAGAATGGTGAACGTACTTTTTGATCCAGGTTCTACGCATTCTTTAATATCTCGAAAGTTTAGTAGAACAATCCCAGCACCACCACAAATCATGGAAGTGAAGATGTTGGTGAGTACAGCAAATGGGGAAATCATTGCATCCCATGGGTATAAGTCCTCCCATGTTATTATCTGTGGATTGAATTTCCCGGAGAACCTCGCCATACTCCCTCTGGTATAATTTGATGCAATTATTGTCATGGATTGGATTTCCTTATATAGAGCCAACATAAATTGTCGGGAGAGGGAAATCACACTCCATATGGAGAATCGACCCCCGATTCTTTACAAGTGTCAGGAGGAAGATGAATCTCCTTTAGCTCCATCATCTCAAGAATAGATATTACTGCCCTATGAGAACACGTATCTGGCTCAAATGATTGAGTCCAAAGAAGAAACCATCCTTGAAGAAATGCTTATTATGAGGGAATTCGCGGAAGTGTTTCCCGAGGAACTGCCTGGTCTTCCTCCTAGAAGAGATGTTGAGTTCTCAATTGAACTTATACCTGGGGCATTACCAATATCTAAGACTCCATATAGAATGGTTGTTTTTGAGCTTAAAGAGATGAAGAAACAACTATAGTAGAATCTTGATAAAGGGTTTATACTCCCAAGTGCTTCACCATGGGGTGCGTCATTCCTCTTCGTCAAGAAGAAGGATGGGTCAATGCGGCCCTACATCGATTATCGTGAACATAACAAAATCACGATAAAGAACAAGTATCCTCTCCCAAGAATTGATGACATGTTTGATCAGCTGCGTGGAGCACAATACTTCTCCATGGTATACTTGCGGTCGGGATATTATCAAGTAAGGGTGAAGAAGGAAGATGTCCCCAAGACTGCTTTTCGTACAAGATACGGGCACTATGAATTCATAGTAATGCCTTTCGGACTCACCAATGCTCCAGCAATATTCATGGACTTGATGAATAGAGTCTTTAGAGATTACCTTGAAAAATTTGTGGTAGTCTTTATAGATGATATTCTAATATACTCCAAAACCAAGGAGGATCATGAGAAGCATTTAAGAACTGTACTAGAGACTTTGCGCAAGGAGAAGCTCTATGCAAAGTACAGAAAGTGTGAGTTCTAGTTGAAGGAGGTCTCATTCTTGGGCCATATCATCACGATCAATGGGATATCTATGGATACCTCCAAAACAGATGCAATTGAGGGATGGTCGAGGCCAACATTGGTAACGGATATCCGTAGCTTCTTGGGGTTAGCTGGATATTATCGACGATTTGTGAGGAATTTCTCACGATTTTTCAACCCTCTTACCAAGCTAACTGGAAATGGAGTAAATTTTTCTTGGAGTGATGAATGCGAAGAATGATTCAAGGAGTTGAAAAGGAGGCTTATCACTGCACCCGTGCTCACTTTACCCACAAGTGGGGAGCTTTTTGTGGTATTCAGTGATGCTTCGAAAAAGGGCTTAGGATGTGTGCTGATTGAGAATGATAAAGTGATATCCTATGCCTCAAGGTAGTTGAAAATCCATGATCGAAACTATCCAACACATGATCTGGAGTTGGCGGCGGTGATCTTTGCCTTGAAAATTTGGCGGCATTATCTCTATGGAGAGAAATGTGAGATATATACTGACCACAAGAGTCTTAAATATATATTCACACAGAAAAAGATTAATATGCACCAGAGAAGTTGGATAGAGCTCATCAAGGATTATGACTATTCAATACATTACCACCCTGGGAATGCGGACAAGGTGGCGGATGCCCTAAGTAGAAAGGATCCAGTAATTCTATCAATAATGAGAATTGAGAAGGATCCAATCTTCTTAGACTTGATGAAGATGGACGTGGGAATCATAAAGAAGGGAACATCATCAATCCTTTCACAAATGATTGATCAAACATCTCTTTTGGAAAGGTTAAAAGATGCTCAAAAGGATGATTTGGGAATTTAGGAAAAGGTGGAAGCTATCAAAAAGGGTAAATCCTCGGAGTTTAATGTTAATTAAGAAGGAATTGTGCAGTTTGGGAAAAGACTATGTGTTCCATAAATTCCGAAGATGAAGAATGAACTTTTGGATGATGCACATAGTTCAAATTTCTCTATTCAACCAGGGAGCACAAAGATGTATCAAGATCTCCGAGAAAAATTTTGGTGGCATAATATGAAGAAGGAGATCGCCGAATATACATCAAAGTGCCTGGTGTGTCTGCATGTGAAGGCAGAGAGGCAAAAGTCTAAGGGGATGATGCAACCATTGCCCATACCAGAATGGAAATGGGAGAACATCCCCATGGACTTTGTCACCGAACTTCCAAGGACATCCAAAGGCAACAATGAAATCTGGGTTGTTGTGGATCTCCTTACAAAGAATGCACACTTCATTGCTATTCGGGAGGATTTCTCATTGGATCAACTGGCACAGATATATATTAGGGAAGTGGTAAGGTTTCATGGAGTACCACTATCTATTGTGTCTGACCGAGATCCAAGATTCACCTCTATGTTTTGGAAGAGTCTTCAACATGCTCTGAATACTGAACTGAACTTCAGTACGGCCTATCATCCTCAAACTGATGGCCAATCCGAGCGGACTATCCAAACACTTGAGGATATGTTGAGAGCATGATCAATAGACTTTAAAAGAGGATGGGATCAACATATTCCTCTAGTTGATTTCTCTTATAATAACAGTTTCCACTTGAGCATCCAAATGGCACCATATGAAGCCCTTTATGAGAAATGGTGTAGAACACCGGCATGTTGGGATGAGGTCGGTGAACTTAAGCTGATTGGACCAGAAATGGTCAAGGAAATTATGGAGAAGGTGAAAACCATTCAGCAGCATATCAAGGCAGCCCAAAGTCGACAGAAGAGTTATGCAGATAATCATCAATGAGACCTTGAGTTTAATGTTGGAGACAGAGTGTTTTTACGCATATCTTCGTGGAAGACGGTCATGAGGTTTGGAAAGAAAGGGAAGTTAACTCCAAGGTACATCATCCCCTTCGAGGTTCTTCATCGTGTTGGGGATGTGTCCTATCGACTAGCACTTCCACCTAATATGGACAAGGTATATGATGTCTTTCATTTATCCCTCTTAAGGAAGTACATACCAGACCCTTCACATGTACTCTCTTCTGAGGTGGTACAATTGGAAGATGATCTTTCTTATGGGGAGCAACCAGTGAAGATCTTAGATCGTAGAGAAAAATTTCTACAAAATAAGACAATTCCCCTCGTCAAGGTGTTATGGATAAACCACAAGTTTCAATAAGAAACTTGGGAATCAGAGTATATGATGAAGCTGAGTTACCCACATTTGTTTTAGTGTGGGAAAAGGAAAATTTATAGGGCGAAATTTCTTAAGAGGTGAATATTGTAACGACCCAAAGTTTAATTAATGGAAAATAACTCTTGATCTAGTTAAATGTATATTTATAAAAAAAAATTTATAAGATGTCAATTTCTTTAGTTTTATGTTAAGAATTGTGATCGTTGTTAATATAGTCATTGAATAGTGATCACATGATTAGTTTAAATATAAGGCTTTAACGAACCCAATTTTACTCAGACAAAGGAAGCGATAGACTCGTCCAGTGGAATTTCCACATACGATGCCCATTTTTCAGTGCTCAGATAAGAGGTGACATCTTTGGGCTTCGCCCTTGACCAAGCCCAAGCTGAGCTTCATTATGCCAAGCTCGAATGGGACTGTCTACGGGAAAAGTGTAAGTTGATAGAGATTACCACTCGAGCGATGTCATCCGAGTCACCCCAAGAGTCTGTCACCATCGCACACCTTACCCTTAGGTCTTATGCGGCTATTTTAATGGTTTATGTAACAAATAAGTAGTACTATGTTCATGTACATTATTTTTGTATATAATAATGAATATAATTTCTAGTCATTTTTGATACATTGTAAATAGTTTTTAATGTACAAATGGTGTTTTTAGTTATTATTTAATTAAGAAATCTATTTTATTAAATTAAGGGATTTTTGAATTAAATAATATTTTAATAAAATAATAATAATATTATTAAATTAATTTTTATTAAATATAAATGATATAATAATTTTATGAATGCAATTAAAATTTTATATTAAGGTTTGAAAGCCATTTCTATCAAAACTAGTAAATTCTCGATAAATGTTGGTTTTTATTTTAAAAGTGAAAATTAACATATTTAGAAATATTTTTAGATAAAATAAATGTCATTTCTGGAATTACGACGTCGAAATTATCCAACGGTGAATTTTTCATAATTTTCTGAGACAGTCAAATTTTTGGGTGAAAATTAAATACCGTTTAAATATATAAAGTGTTAAATGACATCATAATGACCCAATGGTGATGTAATAAAATACTATAATCCTGATGTTCGGCCAATATATGTTTTATCATTAAAATAAAGTTTTTTTGGGTTTGTTTGACTTATTTTTTAAAGCATTAATGAACCCCTCAAGACTTATTCAACACTTTTGCCTTTTTAAATTAATTTCCATGGGAGTGTGACTCACCTCCACATAAGCAACCTTATTATTTTAAGAAATTAGGACTTGGGACTTATAAATTATTGTTTTCCTCTTCCCTTTGTCAAAAAACATGGGCAAAAACCATAGGATGGTTTGTGGTTTGGATTAATGTAATGTAAGGGGACCCAAACCTAAATAATAAAGAATTCCCTCACCTTTCCTATATAAACCCACCCAAGATCCCACTTCATACTCAATAAAATCCCTTGGAGTTCGTCCAAAATCTTCCCTACTCTCTCTAGAATCCTCCCAAGGTTCCCCAAGCTCCCAATAAGCCTCTCACAAGCCTCTCTCTAGCCTTTGGAAGCACACTTCCAAGTAATGGTTTTTTCTTCCTTTCTCATTTTTGTAAATTTTCTTTAAGTTGTATTTCCCTTTTAATTTCAATTATGAATGTTGGGGTATGGTTTCTCACCTCCCCCATACATCCCACTTATTGTTTGAATGATGGTAGACCCCTTTCTCTCTCATTAAATTCCTCTCATGTACACCCGTTACTATGCCGAAATTCCGAAATGAACTTCTCTCTCCTTTTTTACATTCAAGAAATACATTTGTATCATGAATCTAAATTCCATTAAAATTGTTGGGAAATGTATCAATTTTACCTCCTTACTTTCCATTACAGGTAAATATGATGAGGAACCCCTTTCTCTCTCATCAACCTTTTTTATGAATTCTTATGTCACGCCGTTACGCTGCCAAAATCGCACTGATTTTCTAAGCCAATGTCATTGTGTAGTGAATACCATGCCCATTTCTCCATCAAGGGTATTCACCTTTATGAACATTTACTTATTGATTGGTAAGTTTCATGTATTAATTTTACATTCCTTTATAATGGAATAAATTATTATGTTTTATGAATCCATGTTTTATGATCCATGTGGCACACTTATGCATGAAATGAAATGTTTAAGAATGGTGCGCCCTTATAGCGCTCCAATGCATTGGGTAAAGTATAGTATCATGATACATCATGTGCAATGAGTGTTGACTCATGCTAATTCAAGTGAAATGAGGGTTTACTCGTGCTTCATGTGCAATGAGGGTTTACTCATGCTTTATGTGCAATGAGCCTTGGCTCATGCTAAATCCATGTTAAGTGATGTTACCACATTTCCATGTTATGATTATCATTCTTTATCATGCCTTTATGTTCATGTTTATTTTATGATCTATTGATATTCCTATTGTCTAACATGTATTTTACTCCTCATGTTATTCCATGTATACTCCCTTACTGGGCTTTATAGCTCACCCTTTTCTTATGCATGTCCTCAGGTTATCCCATGCAATGCTGAGTACGAGGGAATGTAGTGGTCATGTAAAGAACGTTTTCAATAAAGATGTTGTGTTTCATGTTTTATGTTATTATTTAATTATCCTAATCCCCAAAGACACTAAACCTCTCGATCTTCTTTGTTGTATCAAGTGATGTATTATGTAATAAAGCATGTTTAAGTTGTAATAATAACCAGGGTTGTCATACTAATGGAGAGTGATAGAGAATGTGGTTAGGATAATTTCAATGATCATAAATCCAAAACACAATGAGGCTTAAAAAAGGATATTGATATATAAAAAATTATGATAACATGACAACATTTTTTTAATACCCATCTCATTTGGATAAAAAAGTTTCATGAAAAGATATAATTAAATAATTTCAGTATAGTATCACTCATTTTTGTGTCGTTATCAATTCCAACATTATATATTATTCCATGAAATAAAGGTGATTTTTTCATTCTGAAAGCATTATCAGATCATGAGATCCAAAAATATAATGATAGGTCATTCCATCTATCTTTATCAGAATAAAATGGTTATCCCAAGTTATCCAATATGAATAAATCCTCATATGGTGAGATAATAATTTAATCTTTAAATACTCATTAAAATATTGGCATACACCATTCCATAAATAGTTAACCTTATAACCATTTTTGAAAGATGAAAGTCCAAGACAATGGAAATGAGGTTACTAGATTTATCAAAATCTGCTTAACATTGATCCCCCATATATCATAAAGTAGCACTTCTTTTTTACCTACAAAACATGTAAATACCTTAATCATTCATTCTATTAAAAATGTTAATAATTAGAATTAACCTAAAACTGTATTGATAATATACATTATTCCTTATTCCAAAGATTATTTGTTATATTCCACAAATCCAAGAATGTGGTAATCCTAATAAATAATAGCATATTTTTTCAAAAACCCTTTTATTAGTTTTAAGGTCATAAAAACTATCCAATTTAATTTACCCATATAATCATCAATTTATCCCCAATATATATCTTTTTATAATCCTTAAAAACACATTAAGGGTTACCTTACATTAATCAAAATATCACATTTACATTTAAAACAATTTCCATATCATCAGTGTTATCTAATATATCCTTTTAAATAGTAATTAAAAATCTTATAAGAAAAATACTTATATATTTCATGATTAATATGACATAATATTTTAATTTTAAAAAATATAAATATAAATCATCAAACTTAATTGTTAAATCGTTAGTCAGGGTTCTTCATCTTATTCTTTAATAACCCTTTTTTAGAATATGAAATATGATCATGTCTTATTGTTCCTCAACCTTAATATAATCATTCTATTTAGGTTTAATGAAAAAAATAAAGTTAGAATATCCCATACCATTCACATTTCATTCAAGGTATCATTTTCTTCAGTAACATAAACAATATTAATTCCCCCTTCCTGATAATCTTCATGATATTTCCACTTAAGAAATTTATTTTCATGATACCTATATATTCATTATCTGATAAATTAAATTTTAACATAGTACTTTCTAGTTTTCTCTGATGAATAAGACTATAATATATAGTGTGATCAACACTTATCATCCCATAAAACAATATAATCATGAAAAATTACTAATAGGATTCCTAAATTATGATTCATTTTATAATATATTTTACACCATAGGCTAATACTTAGAGACACCCTCATACAAATACTTGGAAATATCTAGATCAGACTAAATTTTTCTCTCTGTAGTTTCCAAAGGTTGTGTAAACATTTCCTTTGATACTAACCATAGAAACCCAGACATAACATGCATGGATATTGCATAATTTTAGATAATTTTTCAGAACATTACAAAAATACATACCTGAGGACCATATTAGATTTATGTCTTTGGAAACATAGAAATATAATCTTCTATCTTGGTGAATGATATTAAAAAAATCTCTTAAAGATATTAACCCTTTGTAATGATACTTAAAAACATTCTTCATAACGTCTATAAAGGAAAAATAAGAAATATGAGACCTCATATGATCATTAAGGGTAAAAAAGGGATATATGTATGCATAACATGACCATAACTGTATAATAAAATGATTATATCATTATAAGATCATATCATGCATATCAAAGATTAAAAACACGAATCATGGAATAAATGTTGGAATTTACTATGAATTGAATCATAAGATAATTGAGTGAATAATCCATTGAAGCATAAAAACGAATAATACATGGAATTTGTGGCATACACATAGGCATATAAAATAATTACTTAAAAGATAAGGTTCATTTGCAAAACTTATTAGGGCACTTCATGGGGGATGCACCTACTGGGAAGGACTCACCTCCATTGTAGAGATCGGTAGCCTGATTTACATGGACATTACATTACTTTTGTGGAATACTTAATACATAAAAATAATAGACACACAAGGATCGTAATAGTCTAGTGTCTTTGGAAACTCGAAAAAAAAATCTTCTAATAGTGGTGAAAGATTTTCAACATCTCCCAATAAAGATCTTACCCTTTTTTCTTACCTAAAACCTTTCTTTATATCCTGGGGAAAAGAAAACATAAAAGGGGTGAGCTCAAATGCTCAGTAAGGGTAAGCATGGATAAAATAAAACATACCATATACATTTGACCTTAAAAACATGGACATAAAGTTTAAACATCAAAATCTTGAGCAACGACATAAAACATGGAAGTACATAAGGCATAGATCATAATGGAACATAAATCATGATAAAATAGCATGGGAATAAAACATGTAATTGTGGAAACCATTAAGAACATGATATTATTTCCATAGTAGCCAAGGCATTGCTGCCAAGACCATCTTAGTGGAAAAAGTACCTTTCTAAATCGAGTTCACTCCTCGTTCCAGTCCTGTATTACTGAACCAGTTTAACTTACCGTTCCAGCCATATCTATCTCATGAGATATAAAATCTTTACCCAATGCATTGGAGTGAGATATAGGTCCCACCCATCTCATAATTAAATCATCCTTACTTGTGCCACAAAATAAACATACATCATTTATAATAACCCAATAAATAAAATGGGTTTCATAAACATCATCCCATAATCACATAATCCATATAAAAGAAATGGATATCATTTTATAATAAGAAAACTGAAACCATGTAAATCATAGAGACTTTATACTTGAAACATACACATATGAAATAATGTCATCTTAAATGGAAAAAGGTTTTGATAAAACACTTGAAATGAATTCTTGAGGAAAATATCATTTCTTCTTTAAAATCAATTTCTTTTCCCAAAAGGTCATGCTATTTTAAAAGAAAGAGATTTTGTTGAAAATAGTCATGATATATTTTGGAGGATGCTTCATGAAAGTAAGTCTTTATAAAACCCCAAAAATCTGTTCGTGCCGTATAAGTAAAAAAACATTCTTCTCGTACTTTTTCCAGAAAAGTCAAAAAAGTACCTCGTAACGTAAACAAAAGATATATTCCTTACATACCATGTATTAATAGTAAAAAATGGGTAAAAATTACTTTAAACATACATGAATTTTTTTTTATAAAACATGGACATCGATGATAGAAATAACCCCAGCAAATAATTACGAATAAGTAATCTCGGATAAAAATGAGATTTGCAAAATTATCCCTTACCTTAGGTCCGATATGCTCTGTACGTATCCAAAACTCCAGTATAACGATTTAAATAACATAATTGACTTATTAAAGAATCATATTAATTGTTATGATATCATATATGGTTCACTTATGACTTTATATTACCCATTATTTTTTAAATTAATGTTAAAGTAGCGTTTTGGGTAAAATCATCTTATTTATCGTACGTGTTTCGACTTGTTGTTCTCGATGTTATTATTACTTATATAATGATTTACTTAATTCCAAAATGTAAATCATGATTTATATATCATTTAAATTCATTATATATCCAGAATATACAAGCATTTATAATAGTACATAACATATGGAGGTAAGAAATGAAACGCACCGTTCATGGAGACGGTAAGCCGTACGTACGCATGAATGCTACTTTCATTTGTATTTCTTATTTAAATGGAATTGAAACATAATGATACATAGTTATATTATAATTCCAGTATAATATCATATATAATATCATTAACCACATCCTTTATACATCCCACATAAGGTATTAACGAATCACATCACTTTGAGGGGGTGGTAGTCCGCACTTCCTCAAATGAGATTATCGTATTTACCAACTATGGAAACCGTAAAGGCTTGATATAATTGGGAATTAAAGAATAATAAAGAAATAATAAACATAATATATATTATATATAAATACAGTGCCATCATAATGGCCACCATAGGATGCGGTAGGGGAAAATCGAACAATCATCGTTTCGTGAGGCATTAGTTTCCCATCACAGAAACATTATGTTCTTCATCCATTAGATGGAGGTGTCTGTAAGTGTAGTTTTAATCCTTCTAATAACAACATCCTAGTATATTTACGATATTTTTTTGTTACAAAATAAAGGATTAAAAATATTTTAGGGGTTGGAGAAGTAGAATAAAAGAAAACAACTTAAGAGAAACTGTTACCTTTAATTTTGGTAACTTCCTTTGGTTTGAACCAAAAGGACTTCCTGGAGAGTCTTCTGCCTAATGTAAGGTTTATAGGGGGAGGATAGGGATGCATGGAGCTTAGTTGGGCAGAGTTTGGAACAGCCAAAAGGGTTGAGAGGTGTGAGTAATTGCATAGAAGTGTTCTCCTTTTATAAGGGAGAGGAGGGGCTCTTTAGGAAAGTGTGAAAACATTATTTTATTATAAACTTATCTTCGTCTTCAAGAGGTCCAAAACACATTAATGTCGAAGTTAAGATGACTCATATTCGAAATAAAATCATCCAATTGGAATTGGACAGGTTTTGGATGATATTTTAATCATTATAGTCTTATTTATTTAAATCATTTATTAATGAGGTAAACACTACATCATTATTGTGACATAAATAATTTTATTCATTTTATGTCTAAAAATTATGAAACAAATACCATGATTTAGGGAATATTTTTAGCTTTTCAAAAATATTTAGAGTCAAAAATATAACTTATATAACCCTTTATAAAAATTAATTACTAAAAAAGTTTTGTTAAAGTCAAAGTTGTCTTTACATTAAATTAATTAATCCAAATTGTCATTTTCACTACCAAGTGGCTCATTGGGGTCCCAAAATCGGCCCAAGGATGACCATGGTCGTCCAAAACTCCTAAAATAAGGTTAGGACAAGTTTCAAGGTAATTTTGAATTATTATAATATTATTTTAACCTTGAATTACCCTATTTACCTTTAACCGTAGTAAATAAAAATTACCGTAGTTACTATTCATAATGCCCAAGAATAAAAAGTAGCTTATTAACATATTTTGTACCCACTGATTCCAAATATGGATTCTATTTTTCCAAATTCAATACACAAGATTTGCAGAAATTAAATTAAAATTAATCCTGTTGTCGAAAGAAAACGGGTTTTTGTTTAAAACATTGGAAATGATTAAATTGATTTTACCTACGAATTCAAGGTAAAATAAATGCTAATGAAATAAATTATATTAAATGGTTAAAAAATATTCTATTTATACATTAAAACCATTAAAAATTATAATTTAACAACATAAATTATTATTATGGAAAAAGTTGTTTTTAATGAAAATATAGCGTGTTTTTACTATTCATTAAAATATGAAAGTTATCAGAAAAATATCAAAACATTATCCAATGTAAATTTATATATCTTGATTCAAAATAAGAATTTTATTCTGTAAAATTGAACTTATAAACATGTCAAAAACTATATTTAATGTGGGTGTGCCATCAAAAGGCAGCAAAACTGCATTTTTTTAAAAATACTTATTTTATCTGAAAATTTTATTTTGTTCTCATACCATGTTCTAGAAAATATGTAAGATTAATAATAATGTTATAAAATTCAAAATTTTGTTAATACTATTCATAATGGATAGTTCATAATAATATTATAATAATATATCGTTGTTTAGTAAAACTCAGTATTGCGTACAACACACTCTATCGAGGAAGGTCGCGATTGCGTGAAATGCAAGCCAAGTCAGGGTTGCGTGTTGTGAAAGAATCCTTCGTTGTTTTGTATAACAGAATCCAACCATATTTTATTAATACATTGAATATATATATATATATATATAACACTCAATTTTGCGTAGAATTACTATTATAAAACAAACTTGAAATTGTGTGTAACACGATCCAAGAATAGTGTTGCGTATAATGCAAGCTAATACGGTGTTGCGTATAGTACAAGGTAATCTTGGTGTAACATACAACCCAAGACATTAATGAAATTAATATAAAATTTTTCATAAAATCTCGGGGTGTTACATTCTACCCCCCTTAAAGTGAATTTCTCCCTCGAAATTCGTCGGGGTTATAAATGGTTTCCTACTCGAAATTTTGTTTAATAAAAACCCACATCGTAAAAAGGAATACCAAAACATGGCTTTAAAAACTAAAGTATGAAATGTAACAGTAACCTAAATTAACTCATCACTGAGTTTCCACGTAGGAGAACATAGGTGAAAATATGGATATGGAAGAAAAATTTAACCATCAAGTTCTGATGGAGAGTGGTAGAGAACATGGCTATGAAAAAGCCAACAATCACAAAGCTATTGATTTGTGATGATCTAAGGTACCATATGATTCATCGGATATAAGAGAACTAGAACAACATTTTTGGTTTTAAAGATCATTTCCCTAAAGTTGATGAATTAAAAGAAATACTTACATGATTTTGGTACAATCTCACTGTTGTACGTGAATTGAACAATTTCCACTTCATATCATAAAAAAATGAAGTTGAATTTGTTATTCGTGAAGAATTAGCAGATCATGCAACAGAATGATGGGTCATTCCATCTATTTCAAACAAAAGGTTAGAAAAAGTTATAAGTCCATCTTATGGTTAGATTAATCGTATATGGTTCCAAAAATGAACTTATACTTCATATATCATACCGATTAATAAAATAAAACTAGTTTCTACTAACCAAGGACTTCCTGTAGGCCAGTGGTAGGCGATAAAGGCCAGTCACACTTCGGTTGTGGGTTCGATTCCCACAGCCTTTTCCGACGCGATGGGCTGTCGCCCGTCCTGCAGGTTGTCCTTTTTCTAAAACTACATTACTATAACATCCCATCCATAATATCGAAAAAAGTTTTATCCTTAAACAATACTAACTAATGTCCAACATAATCCATTCCAATCATTAGGTTTATCTAAAATACTTCGGTCCAAGCTCATAGTATAAAGAAAATGATTATTGAAATTTCACATAACAATCACATGAATGCCATCATTTATCCCCCATATATCATAAGATATATCTTGTTGAATACCTTAATCATGTATTCTCTTGAAGAATGAATACCCATTGAACCTTAGTGAAAATATGAATGCAGTTAAATGTTAACACTTTCCACATACCAAAATCCTCAGAATTCTATATACTCAATCCATGATATCACTTAGTCCTTATATCAATAATGAGCTCTTGAATACTGTCAAACATTTCATTTTCTCCTTATCCCTTCATTATGCGCATATCATCTGCTTTCCAAAAATATTTCAATCACCTTTTCATGGTTACTAGTACCATATAATTATTTAAAACCAATACATAGATATTCCAAAATTCCACAATACCATACATGAGATTCCATGATACTATTTTGAAATCCCATTACATAAACACTTAATCACTACACAACATCATTTTTATACTCAACATCACAAATAGTGATCGCATGAGACTTCCCTTTATCCTTTTCCTTAAGAGGTTTCTCACGTTGATCATCATTAACCCGTGGATTAGGGAATTTATTATCATAATGCCCCATTTCCTTGCACTTGAAGCATTGAAGTGTTGTAAGAGAGTTCTCTTTAGTCTTTTCTATATTCACATCATTAGAAACCTTTTTCCCATTGCTTCGACAATCAACTGCTCGATGACCTTATTTTCCACACTTAAAACATTTTCTAGTACTTTTTAGGAAATCTCCACCATGCTTCTTTCCACACTTTGAGCATAAAAAAACATTCATCTTCTTTTCACCATTGTTCTGAGAATTCTCCTTGAACTCCATCTTTCGTTTCTTGTCAAAATCATGAGATGGATATGTTACACCAACATCCAGTTCTACCTTGATAGCACAATGCAAAATTTATTCATATCTACTGAAGTCTATTATAGATAATGCCCTTCGAAGATTTGGTTTTAAGCCACTAAAGAATCGATCAACTTTACTTTCAGGTTGGATGATAAATCCAGATGCATACCTTGCAAGTCTTGTAAAATTCACTTCATATATACCAACAGATTCATTATCCTTTTTCTTTACTTCAAAAAACTCCTTCTCCATCTTTGTTTGAAGAATACGAGGGAAGTACTTATTGAAAAATAAGTTCCTGAACTCGTCCCATTCCATGGACTCAATTTCATCTCTTGGCCTCGTATTCTTGATAAGGTTCCAACATTGATCAGCATCAGCTTCCAAGCGATACACTGCCAAGATGACTTTATCATGTTCAGAACATTGAAGAACTGAAAATATCTTTTCAGTAGTACTGATCCATTGTTCAGCAACAAGTTGATCAGATGATCCACTGAAAGAAGGTGGACGTTTCCTCATGAAGGACTCAATAGAATATTGTTCCCTTCTCTACTCATTTGGAAGTCCAGAATGATTCATAGCTTATGTAAGTATAGCAATAAGATTTTGCACTCCATCCCCCAAAACATTTGTTTTTTCAGGAGTAAAATCATTGCATTTTCCATTACATTGATCAACACGGTTCCTTCGGGTTCCAACCATCATCTAAAACCCAAAAAGAATAGTGTGAGAGGGAAAAATCATGTTAGAGAAAACAACACAATAAAGGGGGAGTACCTTCAATATCTAACATATTAGGTTTAATTCTAAGATTGTTAGCACAATTCTAGGACTATAACCTATACGTATACTTATCCTTAGGGGCATCCCTAGACATACCTTAGAAATATCTCTAGGGATCTCACTAAAGTTTTCGCATACTAGTTTCCAAAGGTTAACTAAACCTTTCCTCTGATACCAACTGTAGAGACCGGTAGCCTAACATACATGGACATTACATTACTTTTGCGGAATACTTAATACATAACAAAAACAGACACACAAGGATCGTAATAGTTTAGTGTCTTTGGAAACTCGGAATAAAATATTCTAATCATGGTGAATGATTTTCAACATCTCCCAATAAAGATCTTCCCCATTTTTTCATACCTAAACCTTTCTTTATATCCTGGGGAAAAGAAAATATAAAAGGGGTGAACTCAAATCCTCAGTAAGGGTAAGCATGGATAAAATAAAACATACCATATACATTTGAACTTAAAAACATGGACATAAAGTTTAAACATCAAAATATTGAGCAACGACATAAAACATGGAAGTACATAAGGAATAGATCATAATGGAACATAAATCATGATAAAATAGAATGGGAATAAAACATGTAATTTTGGAAACCATTAAGCACATGATATGATTTCCATAGTAGCCAAGGCATTGCTTCCAAGACCATCTTAGTGGATAAAGTCCTTTTCTGAATCGAGTTCACTCCTCGTTCCAGTCCTGTATTACTGAACCAGTTTAACTTACCGTTCCAGCCATGTCTATCTAATGAGATATAAAATCTTTACCCAATGCATTGGAGGGAGATATAGGTCCCACCCATCTCATAATGGAATCATTCTTACTTGTGCCACAAAATAAACATAAATCATTAATAATAACCCAATAAATAAAATCGGTTTCATAAACATCGTCCCATAATCACATAATACATATAAAAGAAATGGATATAATTTCATAATAAGAAAATTAAAACCATGTAAATCATAGAGACTTTATACTTGAAACATACGCATATTAAATAATGTCATCTTAGATGGAAAAAGTTTTTGATAAAACACTTGATATGAATTCTTGAGGAAAATATCCTTTCTTCTTCAAAATCAATTTCTTTTTACAAAACATCATGCTATTTTAAAAGAAAGAGATTTTGTTGAAAATATTCATGAAATATTTTGGAGTAATCTTCATTAAAGTAAGACTTTATAAAACCGTAAAAATCCATTCATGCCATATAAGTGAAAAAAAACATTCTTCTCGTACTTTTTCCAGAAAAGTCAAAAAGTACATCGTAACGTAAACAAAAGAAATATTCCTTACATACCATGTAGTAATAGTAAAAAATGGGTAAAAATGAATTTAAACATACATGAAAAAACTTTTATAAAACATGGAAATGGATGATAGAAATAACCCCAGCAAATAATTACTAATAAGTAATCTCGGATAAAAATGAGATTTGCAAAATTATCCCTTACCTTAGGTCTGATATGCTTTGTACGTATCCAAACCTCCAGTATATTGATTTAAATAATGTCATTAACTTATTACATAATCATATTAATTGTTATTATATCATATATGGTTCACTTATGACTTTATATTACCCATTCTTTTGTAAATTAATTTTAAAGTAGCGTTTTGGGTAAAATCATCTTATTTATCGTACGTGTTTGGACTTGTTGTTCTTGATGTTATTATTACTTATATCATGATTTACTTACTTCCAAAATGTAAATAATTATTTATATATCATATAAATTCATTATATATACAGAATATACAAGCATTTATAATAGTACATAACATATGGAGGTAAGAAATGAAACACACCGTTCATGGAGATGGTAGGCCGTACGTACGCATGAACGCTACTTTCATTTATATTTCTTATATTAATGGAATTAAAACATAATTATACATAGGTATATTATAAATCCAATATAATATCATATATAATATCATTAACCACATGCTTTATACATCCCACATAAGGTATTAACGGATCACATCACTTTAAGGGGGCGATAGTCCGCACTTCCTCAAATGAGATTATCGTATTTACCGACTATGGAAACCGTAAATGCTTGATATAATTGGGAAGTAAAGAAGAATAAAGAAATAATAATCATAATATATATTATATATAAATACAGTGCCATCATAATGGCCACCATGAGAGGCAGTAGGGGAAGATCGAACAATCATCGTTTCGTGAGGCGTTAGTTTTCCATCACAGAAACATTATGTTCTTCATCCATTATATGGAGTGTGTGTGTATGTGTAGTTCCAATAATTCTCATAACAACATACTATTATATTTAGGATATTTTTTTGTTACAAAATAAAGGATTATAAAGAGTTTAGGGGTTGGAGAAGTAGAATAAAAGAAAACAACTTAAGAGAAACTGTTACCTTTAATTTTGGTAACTTCCTTTGGTTTGAACCAAAAGGACTTCTTGGAGAGTCTTCTGCCTAATTTAAGGTTTCAAGGGGGAGGTAGTGATGTAGGGAGCTTTGTTGGGAAGAGTTTGGATGATCCAAAATGTTTGAGAGGTGTGAGGAATTGCATAGAAGTGGTCTCCTTTTATAAGGGAGAGGATGGGCTCTTTAGGAAAGTGTGAAAACATTATTTTATTATAAACTTATCTTCAGTTTCAATAGGTCCAAAACACATTAATGTCAACGGTAAGATAAATCATATTCGAAATAAAATCTTCTAATTTGAATTGGACAGGTTTTGGATGACATTTTAATCATTATAATCTTATTTATTTAAATCTTTTATTAATGAGGTAAACAGTACATCATTATTGTGTCATTAATAATTTAATTCATTTGATGTCTAAAAATTATGAAACAAATACCATGATGTAGGGAATCATTTTATATTTCCAAATAATATTTATAGACGAAAATATAACTTATATAACCCCTTATACAAATTAATTACTAAAAGAGTTTTGTTAAAGTCAATTTTGTCTTTACATTAAATTAATTAATCCAAATTGTCATTTTCACTACCAAGTGACTCATTGGGGTCCCAAAATTGGCCCAAAGATTCCCATGGTCGGCCACTACTCATAAAATAAGGTTAGGACAAGTTTCAAGGTAATTTAAAAATATTATAATATTATTTTAAAATTGAATTACCCTATTTACCTTTAACCGCAGTAAATAAAAATTAACGTAGTTACTATTCATAATGCCTAAAAATAAAAAGTAGCTTATTAACATAATTTGGACCCACTGATTCCAAATATGGAATCCATTTTTCCAAATTCAATACACAAAAGTTTCAGAAATTAAATTAAAATTAATCCAGTTGTCGAAAGAAAACAGGTTTTTGTTTAAAACATTGCAAAAGATTGAATTGATTTAACCTACGAATTCATGATAAAATAAATTCTAATGACATAAATTATATTAAATGGTAAAAAAATATTATATTTATACATTAAAACCATTCAATATTATAATTTAACCACATAAATTATTATGATGGAAAAAGTTGTTTTTAATTAAAATATAGCATGTTTTTACTATTCATTAAAATATGATAGTTATCATAAAAATATCAAAACTTTATCCAATGTAAATTTTTATATCCTGATTCAAAAGAATAATATTATTCTATCAAATTGAACTTATAAACATGTCAAAAACTATATTTAATGTGGGTGCGCCATCAAAAGGCAGCAAAACTGCATTTTTTGAAAAATACTTATTTTACCCGAAAACTTTATTTTGTTCTCATACCATGTTCTTGAAAATATCTAAGATTAATATTAATGTTATAAAATTCAAAATTTAGTTAATACTATTCATATCGGGCCAGTTCATAATAATATTATAAAAATATATCATTGTTTAGTAAAACTCGGTATTGCGTACAACACACGCTATCGAGGAAGGTCGCGATTACGTGAAATTCAAGCCACGTCAGGGTTGCGTGTTGTGCAAGAATCCTTCGTTGTTTCTTATAACGGAATCTAAACATATTTTATTTATACATTGAATAAATATATTTATATATATATAAAACACACTAAATGTTGTGTAGAATGACTATTATAAAACGAATTTGAAATTGTGTGTAACACGATCCAAGAATAGTGTTGCATATACTTCAAGCTAATACGGTGTTGCGTATAGTACAAGGTAATCTTGGTGTAGCATACAACACAAGTCATTAATGAAATTAAAAGAATATTTTTCATAAAATATCAAGGTGTTACATCCATCCCCAGTCTCAATACTTTCATTATAGTGGATTAAGTTTTACCTTCTTACAATATTGGCTCAATCACATATATTTGTTCCCATCATTATTCTATGATATTTAAATTTTTATCCAATTAATTGGTGATCTATAATGGGATAACCTGGTGCAATATAGGCCACCCAATCATATAAGATGAAATAGGATTTCATAGTGCTATCTCGACCCCATAATATATGTTGTCATGGGATTACCCAATTCTATCTAGGCCACCCAAAAATATAAGTTTTAAGGGATTAACCAATGCTATATAGGCCAAAAATCTTATAAGATGTAATAGGATTACCTGGGGATATCGATGCCAACATATTATATAAGAAATATCCCTGACCACATAATGAATAAAGTTGAAATATATTTCATATCATAATTAAGGTGATAAAAAAATTATTCATTCATAACATGTTTAACCCATTTAAATGAAATGGGTTTATATCAATATCTTTGAGACATGATTAGCTTGATGAAAATAAATGGGTTTCAAAATAATATATACTTGATTCATGATTGAACTATGGAGAAGAAATGGGTTCCATAAACACAATTCCATAAAAACATAACCCATTCATAGAAAAAATATTAATAGTATCATTAGATCATATCACTAGTAAAGTGTAGAAAATATCAAAGGAATTAATCTTAGATGGAGAAGTATTTTCGACGACCACTTTGAAGACAACCTTTATTTAAAAAAATATCATTTTAAAACACATAATTTTTTTGAAATAGTTTTATTTTATAACCACATTGGAATCATATAAATTATGAATTAAAATTAATTTAAAACATTTCTTGAGTGAAATATACATTTCTATAAGAAAAAATCTTTTTAAAACATAAAACATTTTGAAACCCATTTCCTTTGAAAATAACCATTATGGCCTAGAAAGGAATATATTAAAAAAATATAAATAACCTTTAAGACATAAAACATACATAAAAACCATTTACATAAAAATAATATTAAAATTTCATTATAAACATGTTTAAATAATTTTTATATAATATTGTTTTGAAAGAAAACATATTTTCAATCGAAAAGGGAAATAAAGTCAAATTTTCATTAAAATGATTTATTAATAATCTTAAGTACCTATGTGTGAAAAGGAAGCATTACTTGAATATATCATGAATAATAATAGGAAAATAAAATTAAATATTATTCTAGATATAAATGGATAATATTATTTCATAAATGGAAGCATAGTCATAAACAATCGTGATAAACATTGATATTGTTGAAATAAACTCCTACCACTTTGCTAACCTTTAATAAAACAATCCATGGAAGAAAATGAAATTACATAAATCATAAAATATAATGAAAAGAATTATATTAATGATATAACAAGAAAGATATAATTATATAAACCTCATAAAATAATATACGAGAAACCCAAAACCTGTGTCACAAAAATGAAAATTGAGATAAAACCACCTTACTATTTTGGTAACTTTTGAGTTAAAAAACCCCATAAAATAGTGATTATAAAATTGATATTTAAATACCCATAAATTTATGCATAATAATTTTATAATACATTCATGGTATTTATATTTACCACATAGAAGTAAATGATTGATGAATATGAAGTCTAAGAGAAATAAAAGTGAGATGAGAAAACCCTTACCATAAGTCTAGAATTTTTTTCGCACTCATTCTCAAATACAATATAATAAATATATGTTTATTATAAATCTACCACATAACCAAATTATTATATATATCAGTATATATGATTTTATTAAAACATTATCTTTCCTATTTATTTATAATTCCTTGTTAATGTTGAATTTCAGGTAATATCCACTTTTTTATATATGTTTTGAATTTTTTTCCTTGAACTTCTTAATTAGATCATGTTTTAATTATTTCAAGAAATTCAAACATGATATAAATATCATATATATTCAGTATATAAATATTTATAATTATATAAAAAATATAGATATATGAAATTGAATACACCATTCATGGAGACGGTAGTCCGTATGAACGCTTGAACATTGTTTCCTTTTTCTTATTTTATTACAAGAAATAAATTAAATTAAATATAGGTATATATATATATAATTAAATTTTTATTTTATTTGATAAATAACATATAAATTTACTAAACCGATATTTAATACATTTCATTAATGTTTTGAATGAATTGGTCGATTTGAGGAGGTGGTAGTGCACACGTCCACAAACAAAGTTATCACATTTTCACAAGATGGAAAGAATAAAGTTATATTTTATATAATAATACAATAAAAATAATGAAATAATAAATATCATATATATCATATAAAAATAGTATGTCTATCATATTTCCTAATCCTGATATGTGATAATGAAAAAATGTATGATATCATTTCGCGTAGTGGTAGTCTGTCGTACACACGATCGGTAAGTTCATTGCCTATTTGATGGAAGTGTGTGTAGGTGTTGGTTGAAACCATAGAATAATATTTTTTATTATATTTATTATACAATGTTTATTATATAATAATTTAATAAAATGAATTTAGGGGGCCTATAATATAAATAAAAAGAAAGATCTTGTGGAAAGATGTTACATTTTCTTTAGGAAACTTCTCCTGGTTTTCAACAAAGAGATTCATTGGATGGAATTTTTTAAAAATTGTTTTTTCATGGATGGATTAAATTATTTTTTTAGTATATTGATAAGGTTTTTTTTGAGTCAAATAGATTGATAGGTGTTAATAAGTGAGGGGTGAATGTCTTTTTTAATGGTGGATGAGTTTTATTCTTGTAAAGATAAAAAGGCAAATAGTATTAAGAGATCACCCTTACATTATGTGCATTAATTAATATTAAATTTTCAAAAAAAATGGGTAATTGGGAGAAATATATCCATAAAATGGATTTTGGACATGTTTTTAGTTTATTGGTATCCGTAAATTAAAAGTTAACCACTAGGTAATCTTGTTTTTACCTTAATTGATATAATTAATTTTAATTACATTCACTAATGTTTTTGTCTAAAAAATATATAAATCTTATTAAACAATATAAATTATAATGAATAAAAATATTCAATCCATTTTTCCAAATTATAATTTCAAATTTTTAGAAATTAATTTAATTTTTTCCCAGTAGATGGAACAGAACAACAATTTTCATTAAATTGAAAATGATCAAAAATTTGACCTGTTTTTATATCCAATCTCAAAGAGAAATTAATTCCAATGAACTAAATTGAATTATTTAATTTAAAGTTGATCTAAATTAACATTAAAAAAAATATTATTTAATTGTATATTTAAATTATAGGGAAATGAATTTTTCAATTAAAATTTAGTATTTTCACTATTCATTAAAAATGAGACTTCTCAGAAAAATACCAAAAATTGACCCAACTTAAATTTTTATATTCTAACATAAAAAAATGTTGTTTATTTTATAAAATAAAAAATATAAAAGTGTTAAATAATATATTTAAAATGGGATTTCCATTACAAGTTGTTAAAGTTTCCTTTTTGAAAAATACAACATTTTCTTATAAAATAGAATTTATTATTATCTTACGCCTATCAAATAAATTGGATAAATGCCAAATAAATTTTATTGAATATGTAATATATAAATGTGTTTTAAAAAAATTAATCAAAAGTTGTTTCTCTAAGCTATCTAGATATAGGGGAATAATTTTCTTAGATAAAGAATTTTATTCTTTTTAAATATTTGTTACATTTATTTTTAACTTATTTATAAATAAAGAAATAATTTAATATCAATGTGTAAATAAAATTTTCACACATTAGTTCATATAATTCATAAATTCCACATTAATGGCTAGGTGGTAACTATAATTAAGTATTAATAATTATATCAATAGTATTATGTAGTTTGGAAAGGCATGGACTTGGGTGTAATGAAAACTATCGAAGGACACTGATATTCTTTGTACCACAAGACAAATATAGTTTTCCATGTATTGAAAGTTAATATGAGTGTTTCATGTAGTGAAAGATTAAATTTTTGTTTCATATAGTTTAATCCAAACTATTTATTTTATATAACAAAATCTATATTCAGGGGTTTGGGAACTGAAATATATAAAAAGGTATAAATTAATTCAAAAACTAATTTCAAATAATATATGGTTGTTACAACCTCATCTTTTATTCATTTAGATTAATTTTTAAAAAAATTAAATTTGTTCTTAGTGGGGGAGAGGTATATTTAGATATGGAAATTTCAAACCATTTCCCTAAATTATATATTTACTTTTACTAAGACAACATCATTGGTCCATTATTCTAGTCCATATAGAATATCATACCTAATATCTTTTGGGCTTTACTGATATCCTCTATATTGAACCTCTTGTAAAAAACATCCTTTTCCTCATCAATCTAGTCCATGATAATTATTTCTAAAATCATATCATCTACCTACAAGAGATATATGATGAATCTTCAATCATAAATTTAATTTTTATATAAATAATGATTTTCATTCCACCAAATAAATATTATTTATTCCATGAAGGCTTCTAACTTTCTGATCCATTTTCTAGGTTCTTTCTTCAACCCAAGTAAACATTGTCCAAGCTCCCACACCATATTTTTTAAATTACATCAATCCTTTTATATTTTATATGAATCTTTCATCCATAAAATATCCATGATATGAAATCATCGGCACATGTATTTTTTCATCATATATTCATTAATCTACAACAATTCCAATAATCATCCATATTTTTAGATGTTTTACATCTGAATAGAAAATTATTGAGAAATACAGTCTTTATTTTCATTGATATCCTTTTAAAACAAATATTTTATTATTATATTTCTAATCATTACCCTCTTACTTCAATATATATACTCATTTTTTCTCTGTACCTATTTCCATAGTAATAATTTTACTAGATAATATTTTTTTCTTAACATAGAATGATTCTATCTCATACATCATTTCTATCTCAAACAATATATAATCACAAGGATTTTCCACCTATTTTAGGATTTTAGGTTATTCACAAACTATAAGTAGAATGTAATGAAGATCATACCTAGATAGATGGACTAGTATTATGAGTTTGATATAAAAACCCAAAACAAAGGGATTCTATACATAATGAACTAATTTTTCTTAAACATATCATGGTTATTATAAATCATTGATATTTATTGGACATATGTACTTAAAAACACTTCCATAATCATACCACCATAAAAAAAGTCACCATCCATTTGATTACATTGTTTTAAAACATGATTTCTTCTATAACTATCTGAATTTGTGTACCCTACTGGCCCACAAAAGTCCTTTTGAGAGGGGATTATTACTATGTCTTAATATTTATATTTTTTCTTTATAATAAATTAGATATTGTATTCATGTATTAAAATAAACTTTACATATATTTTATAATCACAATTAGACACAAAATAGTAGAGATCTGAAATGAATAATTTTTACATGGTTTAGACTAAAATTTCTATATCCTTTGATCATATGTTAATATTTTATTGATATTACAATTAAGCACTAATTCACTAGTATATGATTATATCATTAGGATAAAATAAATGCCCATTTTATGTTAACAGAACCTTCCTCTCTTTTACACACAACATTAAATAGGAATACAATGATGTAATATATATATATATATATAATTAAATATATTTCTAATAAAATAATCAAAAAAAAAACAATAAGGACTTTTTCATGATATATTTTTATCATATTCTAGATCATTAATTACATACAAAAAATTATATTTCCCCATATCTAATATTTATCTAATCATTTTTGTACTAATCATAAATATATTCTACATTAATTTTTTGTGTGTTGACATAAAATTTCACACAGTATATCCTATAAAAAATTAATTTAAAATATTAAATTACAAAATTCACTAAATTATACATTACATTAAATTAAATCCATTATTTAAATATTCTTCTTTAAGATCTCATCCTTTGAATTAGAAAAAGTAGTTATTAGTTGATCAGATAACTAACTAGACATGAATTGAAATCTACATTACTATTATAATTTGAATTATATATATTTATTAAAAAAATGAATGGAATGTACCTTCATGACATGATATATTGGTGTCAATTTTTACTTATTTCAACTACTAGATAGGCCACGACATGACCAACACATTCATGGTGTGTACGAAATTTTAATGATTATAACAATGTAATCAACAATTTCTCACATCCCAATAGGATTTTTATGGTATGTTTCCTCAGCATGTAACATATACCTTACAAGGTGTGAAATTAATTCCAAGGTGTATGAACATTCAATCTATAAGTATTAATATATTATTTATCCTTCTTCATGTAATATCATAAGAGTATTTCATAACACTACATGAGGATGTTTGTAACACCTGAGGATTTTTTGAGAAATATTATTTTTAATTTCTTTGATATCTTATGTTGTACGCTAAACCAAGATTATATTACACTATACACAAAATTGTATTATCTTTTATTATATGACAACACTATTCTTATCTTATGTTGCACGCAAGAGAGACCTTCCTTAATAGCGTGTGTTGTACGCAATACCAAGCCTCTCTAAACAACCATATATTTTTCTAATATTATTTTTAACTAGACATTATGAATATTATTAACTGAAATTTGAATTTTATAACATTATAATTCATCTTAATCATTATCTAGAACAAGTTATGAGAATAAAATCAATTTTTCGAATAAAGGAAATATTTTTCCAAAAATACAGTTTTGTCGCTTGTTGATGACACACCCACTTTAAACCAAGTTTTTGAAACGTTTATAATTTCAATTTGAGATAATTAAATTATTTATTTTAATGAAGATATGAAAATTAAATTTGGATTATTTTTTAATATATTTCTGTTAACATTCATATTTTGATGAATAGTAAAAATACTCTAAATTTTAATTAAAAATAACTTTTTTCATCAAGATGATTTATATGGTCAAATTTTAATATTGAAGGGTTTTAAAGTATAAATATAATTGATTTTTACAATTCAATATAATGTATGTCATTCCCATTAATTTTACATTGAATTAATAGATAAAAACATTTCTATCTTTGGAAATGTTTTAACTTTTAAAACCCATTTTCTTAACAACAGGGTTAATTTTAAATTAATTACTGCAACTTATGTGTTTTGAATTTGGAAAAATTTATTTCATATTTGTGTTAATTGGGTCCAAATTATGTTAATAGGTTACTTTTCTTTGATATTAGGAAAAGTAACTACGGTAAATTTTATTTACTACAGTTAAAGGTAAATTGGGTAATTAAGGTAAAAAATAAGACTATAAAATTACCCTAACAACTACCAAAATTATATTGTATGAATAAAAGTCAACCCATATCACATAAGGGTCGGAATAGATTCATTTCATGAACTTTTGACCATGAAAATGATGTAATTATTATTAAAACCAAAGAAAGTGACAACATGTCACCCTCTTATATCTTATAAGTGTAATAATTTTAATTTAGTGATAAAAATCATAAAACATTGAACATAAATAGTCACCATTAATCTAATGAAACAATATACATCATGTCAATTTATTTAAAAATTTTAGGGATTAAATAATTATAATTAATGGCGACACAATAGTGATGTACAAATTATTTTATTAATTGAAATATCAAATAAATGGTTATAAAAATATTAAAATAAATATTATATAAACTAATTAATGTGATACACTTTTTTAATAGATACATATGACATGCTAGGATTCTATTAAATATTCTTCTTTGAACATATCTTCTATGTGGAGTTTATTTAATTTCAAATAAAATAATAGTGTCAAAATTGACACTATAGATATTTTATAAAAATAACATATTATTCAATTATTAAAAAATCCCAAAAATATTTAAAAATTAAAAATTAAAAATTATACGGTCTATAATGTCATAATGTATATTATTATGTACTATTAACAACACATAAGTAAGCATTTATAACAATTTAAAATTTAGAATATTATTACCACAAATAAAATTAAATACATTAAATAAGGATAACTCACATTGATAAGGTTTAAAATAAATTATCAACATGAATAAAAATTTTATTGTATAATGATATTAAAAACCATATCTCATATAATCATCTAATTTGAGTCATTTTGATATTTTTTGGTGGGTTTTGAGTTTATTATAAATTTTTATTTTTGAGGATTCTAAAAGTGCCCCTAACTTCTCTTATAAAAGGGAACCGCATCCCTCTCCTCCTCACACCATTTTCACCTTAAATCTCGGAAAAACCCTATCCATTTATCTTCTAAACTTTCCTAGAGACATTCTAGAGGTCTTGGTTATCTTCAAAGACCTACTTCAGTGCCTTGAGAGGAGGTTTTGAAGAGGCATGTCGAAGAAGAGGTAATCTCTTTTTTAGATTTTTTAAAGTTTATTATTATACTTCATCTTCTTTAGTTGTTTCATCATAATGTAATAGAATAAGTATAAATAATATAATTATATGTTATAATAAATATGAAACATCCGTATTTCACCTTCAATCAATCCTATGAAAAACTAAATCACTGCACGTGTGTACCTATGGCTTACTATCTCCACACCGTGGTGTGATCTGTTTTTCTATCAACACATTACATGGATGGGTATAAATGTGGAAATAATAACTATATATGATTATTATAATATAATACTAATTCTGAGATATTTTATCATTGACCCCAATTCCACTCAATAATTATGGGAACGATATCATCACTCGTGCGTACATACGGATTACTATCTTCACGATGCGATGAGATTCATTCTACATGTTAACCATTCAAAAATGATTATAAAGTATATAAAATCAGTAATCATGAAATATATGACCTAATAATTCTACTTGATTTATGTATATATATATATATGTCATTTACTTCCATTCAATTTAATTAGGATAAAAACAGTGTTCATGCGTACGTACGACCTACCGTCTCCATGGACGGTGTATTTCATTCCATTTACCGATATTATATATATATATATATATATTGAATATATATTATATATAAATTCTGTTTTACATCTTGGATGTATGTAATCATGATCTATGTAAAAATGTGAATAATTACAAGTCAAAACATGTACGATAAATGAAACGATTTTACCCAAAACACAACATTAACATGGAATTGACAAATGAAAGGGTAATATAAAGTCGTAAGTGAATTAGATATGATATAATAAATATTATTATGGATTTTTTATAATTTAATAATATGTTTAAACCCACTATACATGTGTCTTGGACACATACGGATGAAATTGGACATAAGGTGAGGGATAATTATTCCAATCTTGTTCTTATCCCAGATTGTTTATTCTTAAGTATTTACAAGGGTTATGTTTATCATACAAGTCCATGTTTTCATAAAATTCTTACTATTCTTCCATGTATGTTTAAATTCATTTTTATCCTCTTTTTCTTTTACCACACGGTATAGAAGGAATCTTTCTTTTTTTTACCGAACGAGGTACGTTTTAACTTTTCCAGCAATAGTATGAGAAGAATGTTTTTTAACTCATACGGACTGAATTGATTTTTTTGGTTTCATAACTCCTTATTTCCATGAATATTTCTCTACAATATTCCATGGTTATTTTCAACAACATTATTTTCTTTTAAAACTGAATGAAATTTTGAGAATAGAAAATTATTTGAAAAAGAAATGTTATTTTTCTCAAGAATTAATTTCAATTGTTTTATCAAAACTGTTTTCCATATAAGATTACATTATATAGTATGTTTATGTTTCAAGTATATTGTATCTATTATTTAAATTGTTTTATTTTTCATGTGATGAAATGATATCCATTTGTTTTTTAAGGATTATGTTATGATGGGATGATTTATGAAACCCATATTATTCTTTGGGTTATGATGAATGATTTATGTTTATTTTGTGGCACACAAAAGAATGATTTCATTATGAGCTGGGTCGGACCAATATCTCCCTCCAATTCATTGTGTAAAGATTTATATCTCATGATATATACATTTATGGAATGGAAAGTACATTATGGTTCAGTAATATAGGGATGGAATGACAAGTAAACACAGTTCAGTAATGTACTTTGTCCACTATGATTGTCTTGGAAGTAATGCCTTGACAACTATGGAAATCATATCATGTCATTAATGGTTTTCCACAACTACGTGTTATATTCCCATACTATTTTATCATGATTTATGTTCCATTATGATCTATGCCTTACGTAATGTCAAGATTTATTTCATAACTCAAGATTTTGATGTTTAAACATTATTTTCATGTTTTTAATTTCAAATATATAGAGTTTGTTTTATTTTCTCCATGATTACCATTACTAAGAATTCAAGATCAACCTTTCTATGTTTTCATTTCCCCAAGATATAAAGAAATGTTTTGGTATGAAAACAAAAGTGGTATATCATTATGGGAGATGTTGAAGATCTTTCAACATGATTAGAATATTGTGTTCCGAGTTTCCAAAGACACTAAACTATTACAGTCCTTGGGTGTTTTTTTATTAAGTATTCTTCAAAAGAAATATAATGTCCATTTATGTCATGCTTCGGTCTCTACAATTGGTATCAGAGGAAAGGTTTAGATAAAATTTGGAAACTAGGATTCAAAGTCTTTAGTGAGATCCCTATAGATATTTCTAAGGTATGTCTAGGGATGTACCTAAGGTTAAGTATAAGTATATGTTACAGTCCTATAATTATGATAATGATCATGAAAAACCTATGATTAAAGATAAGATGTTAGGTATTCAATGTACTTCCCCTGATTATGTTGTTTTCCTAGTATGATTTTTGCCTCTCACATTATTCCTTTTGGGTTTTAGATAATGGATGGAACTCGAAGGAACTGTGTTAATGATAAACGCACAGGGAAATGAAATGATTGTCTTCTTGAACAACCAAATGTTATGGGAAATGGAGTGAAAAAACTTTTTTTTATACTTTTACAAACAATGAATCATTCTGGACTTCCAAATGAGAAGATAGGGGAACCATATTCTATTGAGTCCTTTATGAGGAAGCGTTCTTCTTCATTCAGTGGGTCTTCTGATCCACTTGTTTCTGAAAAATGAATCAATACCATTGAAAAGATATTTTCAATACTTTTCTATTCAGAATATGAAGAATTCATTTTGGCTATTTACCATTTAGATGGTGAAGCAGACCAGTGGTGTACTCTAATTAAGAATATGAGGCCCCAAGATGAAATTGAATCCATGGAATGAGACGAGTTCAAGAGATTGTATTTCAATAAGTACTTCCCTAGTATTCTTCAAAAAAATATGGAAAATGAGTTTATTGAGAATAATCAAATGAATAATGAATATTTTAGTATATACGAGGCAAATTTTACAAGGCTCTCAAGGTATGAATCTAGATTTATCATCCATCTTGAAAGTAATGTTGATCGATTCTTGAATGGCATATAACCAATTATTCAAAGGGAATTAGCTATAAGAGACTATAGTAGATATGAATAAATTGCGCGTCGTGCTATCAAGGTAGAACTAGAATTTGGTGCTTCATATCCATCTCAGGGTTTTGATAAGAAATGAAATATGGAGTTTAAGGGGAAATCTCAAAACAATGGTGAAAAGAAGTTGAATGTTTCGTTATGATCAACGTGTGGAATGAAGCATGGTGTATATTGTCTTAATGGGACTAAAAAATGATTTATGTGTGGAAAAGATGGTCCTCGAGTAGCTGAGTGTTGAAGTGATGGGAAAAGGTTTCTAATAATGTGAATAGAGAAAAGACTAAAGATAACGCACCACCAAAAATTCATTGATACAAGTGCAAGGAAATGGGAAATTATGCTAACTAATTCCCTAATCCAAGGGTTAATGGTGATCGACATCAACAACATCTCTAATATATTTTTTCATAAATATATTTCACCAGGTTTATACTAAACATCCTCTAATACCAATAGTAATGACTCTGGCCCTAGTAGCACTGAAATAGTGTATACACTATTACACTAAAAAATGATACAAGTAACCTCATCCCAAAGGAATAAATATTTTAAAAGCCTTTGTAAACCATATATATACTTGAAATTCTTATTGAGATTGGAAATATAAAATACAAAATGTAATTTCTTATATAATTCCATTGTTCCTCATAGTGTATTTGTGTATATAAATCAAAAAGTACTTCTCAGAATCTTGGGGGAAATAAATGATAATAATGTTGTGAGATCAGATTCTTGGTAAGGGTAAAAGTATAGTGATATCACTGAATAATCAAGTCAAAATATATAGGTAAAGTTAAAAAGCTGAAACAGATGTCATTTAATCAATAACAAGAGAATAATATGGAAGGAATAAATGATGATCAAATAATTCCAAATAAATATTCACAAGAAAATGAAACATAACCGTATATATTATAACCATTTGAATAATGACATGGAATATCTATGACAAAATTCCTAAATATGGAATGAATAATTATAGACATCTAAAACATTCTATTGAGGCCTTTGTCCAAGAAATACAATATTATTGAGGATTTTTTCTAAGACATATATATTAATGTGTAAGAGATCTATAGAAACCCAATATCAATTGTCTAATAGGACTTACTGATACATAAAGGGGATATATCACGTCTCTCCCATCACTTACAATGTTCAATTTATCTATCATGTGAAATGGGAGAATCATAAGGGACCTAAACATTTATATTTAAACTTTCATTAGAAATGTAAATAATTTTAATAGATAGTAAAAATAATGATAACCATCTAGGGTTATTTTAATGGTATCAATAAAACATATCCTTATGTGATTATATATAAAATAATTTGATGTTTTCATTGAAAAATTGAAATACCATAAAAATGTTTAAAAACATTCATGATGAAAATATACTTTTTTTAAATAACTTTATAAAAAAATCATACATAAAAATTAAATAAAATCATTGAAAATAAAATTTGAAATATATAAAGTAATTTTTCAATCATGGAGTGGTCATGATGATATGAAATCCCATACATTTTGTGTATGATAAATAATATTCTTTTCACTTTCTCGATAAAATCCAAATAGGACTTGTGTTTAAAAAAATAATAATTTCAATACATTTTTAAAAAATTAAAAATCATTAAAATGTAATTTAATAAATCCTTTTGAAAATGGTTTAAATATTTTTGGAAGAAATTTTTAGAAGACATGGGTTTTGTAGAAAAGTATTTAAAACGAAATATAGAAATGAAGTTATATTCTATTAACAAAACATTATAAATAATTTTATGTACCAAAGAGTGTAAAAATCATAATATTACTTGAAAAATACGATGAATATATTGAGGAGAATAAAATTAATTGTTCTATTAAACAATGATCAAATAATTTCCTTTATTGGATGTTTAGGGATAAATAATCCTAATTAAAATGAGAAAGTGAAATAAACACTTGAATATATTTAACATTTATGTGAGAAAAAATCATTGAATCAATTATCTATATCAAATTTTAATGAATATTAAACACGTGTAAATAAAACATAAGATAATTATAATTCATAAAAAAATATTATAATGTAAAAGAAAAAGGAGATGTAATATAGCCCAGTTAAAATAAATTAAGTTATTTAATTCTTTACCATGTGGTAATGTTAAATTATATTACCTTTGGATAAAAAAATTAAAAAATAAATTTAAAATACCATGAATTTATAATGAATCATAAAAATCAAATTACAAATGGGATGTATATACATGACATAAAATAAATTATCTATGTAACATTATAAATTTTATAAATAAAGGGAAATTGAGATGAAGTCCCTTAACCCATGATTCCTTCTAGTTGAACTTGATTTAACCCCATGTATAGTGGTTTTAAAATTTGGAATAACATATATAATACCCATAATAATATTTATAATATCAGATATGATCTTTTTATGGAATCTTATCACCCATTCGTTAATAATCTATCATTATTTTCATTGTTTTAGGTGTTAATTGCCTTGTTTTCTCATTAATGATTTGACATGAATGTTCAATTTCTTGGGAATATCATATCATTAAATAATTTCGATAATTATAATCATGTAATGGATATCATATTTAAACATAAATTGTAATTTAAATTGTAATCATGAAATATGATTTTGAAAAATAAATTATTTTATGATCATGTAGACGGTGGGTTCTACGTACAAATGGTTTACATTTCATTTATCAATTATCATAATGGGTAGAAGGTAAGTAATATTTTATCATTATATAATTATAATATTATCATTTACACCATATTATTTATTTAAATGTGCTTATATATATCATCCATGTGGTGTGGTGATAAAAATAGAGTCATATTGCTTTGTGAAGGTGGTAGTCCACATGTACATGAATAGTGTTATCCTATTTAAGTGATTGAAAAAGTAAGAAATTAAATGATATATTATTTTTTATAAAAATAAATATATCATTTATATGAATATAAAAATCTTTATATAACAATTAATTATTACATTTCACCATATTACCTTGAATGTAAAGAATTAGTGAAAAACAAATCACATCACTTCACAAGGCAGTACTTCACCGTACATATGAGTGACATTATCATAAGCCATACAAAATGTAAGGTAAATATTTTATATTTGATTTAAATAATCCATAGGTATAATTAATATATTAATATCATATATATACATTTTATCCATCATCATACCCTACTGTCCATGGTGGTAATAGATAAATGAATGACATCAGTAGGTGAGGTTGTAGTCTATCATACACACGAATGATGAATATTTAACTCATTTGATGGAAGTGTAGATGATTTTAGATAATTAACATAAAATAACAACATATAATTTTATACAATACAGTGAGTTTATTATATCATCATGTTTTAAAATGAAATGAAGGAGGTGGATAAATAAATAAAATAAAAACGCTCTATAAAGAAATTTATCTCATCCTCAGGTAACCACAGTAGGTTTACACCAAAATCTAAAAAGATAGATTTGTGACCAAATAAGGTTTATAGTATGATGGGATGAGAGTTACTATGTGATTTCTATAGTTCATGGATGAATCAAAAGTGTTTTAATGTGTGAATAACAGAGGATAGGGGTGGAAATTTATAAACAAGTTGAGTGACACACTTATAATTTTATAAAATGATATTAATTTTTCAAATTCATATTCTCTAATAGATAAAAAATTAAAATTTATGTACAAAAATTATGACTAAACCGCCTTTTAGAAAAATACATTTTTTTAGAAAACATTTTTTTACATTAAATTGGTTATTATTTTATTTATAATTGATAGCATACAATTGAATTAACCTTATACATGTTTAAATCATATAATATTTATTATTTAGTTTTCACTATTGTTAACCACCAACTAATTTGATATGCTGTATTGGTAATACTAAAATTATAATATTTTAATAGTGTATCATGTTTCGTTTGAAACCAGTGTTGTTTGAATTACAAGATATTGAAGAGATTGAATATATTTATAAATAAATATATCATAAAAACTTTTGGAATTAAACTCTATTATAATTTTTTATTATAATATACACTACAAATATAATGTTCCATTTTAAGAATCTCTGGGTGTAACATTAATATTCCTTACTAGTTATATAATGTCCTAGAAAAAAATAATTCATTAGATGTTGAAGAAAATTTACATAAATTATCCTTAATATTGAAAAGAAATACATTGTATCAAAAAACTATAAAGTAAGAAATTTTTATATTTATTCCAGCCTTCAACTAATAAGTGTTATTATTAATAAAAGTTGAAAACTGAAATTATTCTATATTAAGAAATAATAACTCATTCAACATAAAAAAAATTGAAATTGGGTATTCACTGAACATGGTTCAAGTAATATATCCTGAAGAACACTATTTTTTCAATCAAATACACTATTATACTGAACTATTCTATGTTTTATAAAGGTATGTACAATTCCCTTTTAACTATGAAAAGTTTCAAAATCATAACGTAAAAATTATCCATCATGATCTCTAAGAATAGTTACAAAGAAATATTTCTCTCATTATAGACACAGAATACAAAATTTTTAAAATATAAAAAGTCATAAATATTTTTTTCTTGAAAATTGATCCATGTATATATAGGGTTTCTATAAACTAATACATATACTTAGTATTTTTCACAAATCAATTTAGTTTTTTTGTCAAAATAAATCTTTATTCACTAAATGTAATGTTGAAAATGATAAAATTCAAAAAATTGATTTAAAATAAGACTTAAGTTTCATTCTAAATTTATAACAACCATAAGAATTATAATAAATAATCTTAAGATCTTATAAATATACAAATATTACTTTTATAGAATTAACTTCTAAATTTCAACCATTTAAATTTCATAATATTTTCTTACACAACTATGGTTGATATTTTATTGAACAAAGGAAAGGTAGATCAAGAATTGTTAAATATTCTAATTTTATTATTAATATTTTATCACGCACTATAGTAGAAATAATAAATTTACCTTATAAACATTGAAAAATAAATTTATCGTTTTTGAAATTCAAATGTTAACCTCCATCACATAATTTAAATATGCTTTTGAGATTTTCCTTAAGTCCTGCAAAAAATAAAATAGTTGAAATTAATGGTTTCCCAATAAGAGAAATATTAATTATACAATATATTTATCCTATATAAATATGTTTAAAAGTTTATTCGATACCTTTCATCTTGATAATCTTATGAAATAATTGTTTGTTTCCAATCAGGCTATAGGAAAACCCACAAACCATTTACCAAAATTTATTGTTGTGGTACTCTTTATATTCTTATAAAAATAAAAAGTTAATATTTTAGTACTCAAACATTCTTGGGTCCATAATCATTATAAAATAGTACTTTAGGGATACATATATGTTCAAATTCATTATGTTTACCATCTATAAATTTGTTAAAAAAGTAGGATATCTAAAAACAAAAACATTAAACTCCATTCAAAGAAAAATTATTTTTCTATTTTCCACCACAATGAAATTTTTTACAAAAGGTACATTCATAAGGATTTAACAGTGATTTTGAAAAGGTTTTTTTTTTGTAAAACCAATCCCAGTGATACTACTGGGATGTATAGTTTTTCTAAGCATATTATTTAAATTTTCCATCTTGGAAGTAAAATATGATAGTAACATTTTCATACTAAAAATTTCATATTTTATTTTTTCAACTAAATATTTATTCAAAATAGTTGAATTAGAGAAAGTTTTTTGATAAAATTATTTTATTATATTATTAATATCTATAACATGTTTTGAAATTATAGAATATTCTTTGTAAATATATTCTTTATCATTTTCATATTTTATAGAAACATTAAAAAAAATTATTAAAAAGTATCTACTTTGGAAACATCTTAATAACTCAGTAAAGAATATCCTTCTTCAGATAAAATATATTTTTATTCATATGAGGAATAATAATAACAATAAGAATAAGAATCTGAATAATTTTAATTTTATATTAAATTAATTGGGGATTCAATAGATACCTATTCCATGAAGCATTGGATTTTTAATGTCTCGAAATGAGTTCCACAAACTGGTGCCCCGTCATAGTTCATTATGTAACCTCAAGAGAGCTTCCCCATATGTCAGAATCTTACAACTAGAAGTGACGGTTTAATATATAACATATATAGACTATAAAATATTTATAAAAGTAGTATAATAGTAGCAATAAATAAACAATAACCAAATTATATAACAAATTAACAGTACAGAATAGTATCAGATAATAATCCAAAACATGAATAAAATAGTAGAAATCTAATTCCATATATTTTTCAACTGACAATATGAAAAACCAAACATAATACAGAGGGATAACTCTTTAGTGGGTCCTGAAACCATGTCAGGTACTCTCATCTATTCTCTATCCCAAACCAGTCATCTAACGTAGGGATATTTCCATTAACTTGTCCTAAAAATAGAAAGAATATTTTCTTATTGAATAGGAAGCTCATGTTTGATATGAGTAAAATTTAGTAGGCCACCACTAATGGAATCTAAAATAACTTCCTATTAATAACAGTGGTGTAGTAGTATAAATAATAATGCACCCATTATAAAATAAGCAATCTACCAATTCAATTTTCCTTAAATTAACCACATTAATATCCAAGGTTCATGATTACCCTCGAACCATAAATACCTAGTCCATCATATGGTAGATTTTGAATTATAGCCATGGGGTATCACATATCACATAAATCATGGTTTTAATTTATCATTTCATTTAAATGTAATACAATGACTATATAGAACCATAGTCCAATGCCAACATTTTGGTCATAGAGTTCCTTATCTAGTACCGAATGTGTATTTGAAGCAACATTCTATGTCCCATAACCCATCATTATCAATATAAGATTTTGAAGCATCAGTCTATGTCCCACACACAAATATCATTCAATAACATTTGGGATTTTGAAGCTTCAGTCCATTCCCCCATATACTTATATCAGTCAATCATATATGGAATTCTTAATCATCATTCCATGTCCCACAGACATATATCACATATATCACAATATCACATTTTTCACAATCTCACATAAATAAATATTTCTATTTCATTAATGTTAATAATCAATAAACTTATTATAAAAAATTATCCTTAAAGTCTCTCCGTTTAATTATCAAAATAAAACATGGTTATCCACATTAATCACATGAATTAATATGAGTAATTAACCATTAAACTGTTTATCATCATTTTTTCATATAAACCATTAACTGTTTAAAGTTAATCAACCATCCCATAATACCCATTATCAATCAATACATCATTCCTTTAATTAACTAATTAAACAATCCCAGTCATTCACCAAATTTATAATCCCAATATCCCATAAATTTCATAATCACTTCATTCTATGAAATAGTTAATCAAAAAATTAATCTAATTAATGATGAAATATCCAAAAAATGTATTTTCCATTTCAGAATTCCATACACATAATTATAATAAAGACCATGGGATTTTCAATTTACACCCCCTACCTCAAGATCATTGATGATCCTTCACCAAATGGAAATCCCCAAAATGAAGTGGATTGTTCAATTGGACATTAAATAATGAGATATAAACCAAAACCTAGATGCAAGATTAAAAAAATTATAATTTATCAAAACCTAGATCTAAACCCATCACTAGAAGAGAAAATAATCCATTCAAAAGATGAATGAAAAATAAGAGACAGTGAAGAAACTAATCAAGAAGAAATATCCTACTAAGAGTGGAGCATATTATTCAATTAGATCATATATTTTTCAGGAATTGATTTAAAAATTCAATGGAATATGTCTAAAATCCCTTAAAAATAAGGGGTAATGAGTTAGGTCGAGCAGGGGTTAATATAGGTGAAATATGGGGGCTTGAGAATTTTTAAAAAAATGTATTTGAATATAAATTCGTGCACATGATTTCCTAGACATGGGAACACTGTTTCCCAAAAATTATTCCCATACTATGAACCACATCTTGGGGTCACATAGTTACTACATAGAGGGTAAACTGATAGAAATACGTTGCACCAAACATGAAAATTCACTATTCCTGGTTTTTCATGATATTTCGAGGTGGCCACAGGGTTTGGGAAAACTGTGAATTGCCCCTCTTTTTTCCAAAGTTCCAAAATTTCATCTAAAACACCCCTAAATAAAAAACCAAAATATATATACCAAAACATGGGTAAAAATAATCCTATAAATGAACTTCATAAATCTCAAAAAAATAGTTTGGATCTTATAATGTCCACACTTTATAACAGATTGTCCTCGAGTTTTACTCCGAAGCATCTCTCACATTTTGAAATAAGAAGTTCTGGCCACTAGGCTGTCATATCTTCTTCTCTCTCCCATTTTTCCTCTAGAACATGGCTATGTTTCGATGATACGCATACAATCTTCATGGAAATTCCCCACAATACGTTTTCATTGAGATCTACACCACATATCAGATGATACTCAATGGACGTATCAATCTCAATAAGAACATCTTCCACATCAATCACATGAGAAGGGTTGGTGTGACATTCCAGAAGTTGTGACACATGAAAAATGTCATGCATAACATTATTCCTGTTTGGAAGGCCTAATTAGTATTCCATCAGCCCAATTCACTCCACAAACTCGAAAGTTCAAACAAACCTAGGTTCCAAAATGCACTGTATATGTATTGTATGGTGACCCAATCTAGGAAACACTCAAAAGAGCACACAATCACCCACATTAAACAAAAGGGGTCAAAAAATATTATCTAAATAATCATTCCTACACAGAGAATTATGCATACATTTTAAAATCAGGGAAACCTACTCTGAGGTCTCTTGTATGAGACTCATTCCAACCCTATTTGAATCATTTGCATACATCTAACATAAAGGTGATTTTCCCGGACTATAATAAATATACTCATATGGTTCCCTCGTAATAATCACCCAATAACATTCTATATAGGAGAACTCAATGCTCATTGGATAAATCTCCCAATACCCAATAATGTTAAGAAAACATTGTTGAATCATTTTCCCCAAAACCAGTATAGTATGTCAAAACAATCCATCAGTCTGTGGGTAAAAATTAAAAAAAATTAATACATGTGTACCACGTGCCTTCTGTATTCCCTGTTAGAAGCATGAAGTAAATCACGAGTCACTATTTGATACTATAAACTATGGAATCCCATGTTAATGGGTTATCAATCAAAGGTACAATTGGCCCAACTGATCCACTAAAAAAGTCCCCCATATTGGAAAGAAATGTACTACCTTTATCAGTCAATCAACTCTGAACCAAATAACATCATTCTTCTGAGGCATTCTTGAGATACCCACAATAAAATTAGATTGTAACAATTTCCCACTTCCATTCTCGATGTGTAATGATTGTATTAATGCACCAGGACATTGATGCTCACTATTCAGATTTTTATAGGTGTAGCATCATCCCACAAACCATGAAATATCGTTTTTTATTTCTTTCCAGTAATACTATCGATATAGGTCATGATACATTTTTTTTCAAACTCATTTTCACCACCCACTTTCAGGCATTAAATCCACAAATAATCACCAAAGAAACAATTTCTAGCACCTTCTATGGGTCATTTGACACACCTTCCTCTAAGATGATATGACCTAGGAAATGTACCTCACCAATCTAAAGTCAGCACATATATATAATTGTATATATATTATTCTCTCTCAGTGTAGTCTTTATTATTCCAAGGTGTTTGGAATATTCTTTTAGATCCTTGTAGTACAATAATTTGTTATACACAAACACAACAACAAGGTGATCCTAGTATGGGTGGAATATTTGGTTCATCATGTCCACAAAAATGTATAATCATTCTTCTTCCTGAACGACATCACAACAATCTCATAAAATCCATACCTTCTTATGAAATTATTCAATGACATATTAGAAGGTCAAACTCTCAAATTAAAATACCCGAACCACATTTCAATCTTGGAAAATAGACAACCTCTTCTCAACTATTCAAAAATATCATCAATATGTTGAAGATGATATATGTTATTCGTTTACATCTGGTTCAACATCTGGTAGTCGAAACACAAGCCAAAAGTCTCATCATCCTTCTATGAAATCAAAACTAGAGAACCCCAATGCTACATACCCATATGGATAAAAACCTCACACATCAACTCTTCCAGTATATTTTTAATCTCTTGAAGCTCTATTAGTTCCATTTTGTACGATGGATGGGAAACTGGCTCAGCTCTAGGAATTATCTCAATTGAAAATTCCACATTTCTATCAAGCTCAATACCTAATAAATGTACAAGAAAGGAATTCTAGAACCATTATATAATTGGTCAAATAAAATCAGTGTTCATGCCACTTTCATTCAACAATAGACATGGAACATGGGATGTGATCTTCCATAGTTTCTAAAGAATAATCTCTTCAAGGCTTACCCAGATATCGCACTCTCCATGATGTACATAGTTGTGTACCTCATGAAATTTAAAAGATAAAATTATGTAGTAACCATCAATATGAGATCAGTATGCTACTTACAAGTCTATACACTAAATTATTTCTTAGACTGCCATATCAAGGATGTAAAGATACCAATGAAAATGGTAACCCCCAACAATGAGAGAACTACCTTTGCACAATCATATGTCTCTCTTCTATACGCCCAAAGGTGTATTAATCATCAAAACCCCATTCACAAACTCAACTATAAGACTCAACCCATTCTAAATTTCAGTTTATATAATGCAATGAGAGATACCATTATCAAATATGAAATTAGAAAACGTAGAATCTACAATAATAGTACATGTAATTGTTGATGGTATTTCCTTGTTATCCACAAGTGTAGGTTGAAATACTTGCAACTATTCTACCCATATTCCCTATGATGTATTCTGAGTACCATGAGCTTTACCACTTTACTAATATGGGATTTATTTCCCAAAAGTACAATGTACACTACCTCGAATTTTACTTCATGTAGAACTGTTACTACTAGATGGGTGTGTTATAGAAGTCCTCCTTATCGTACTTTGGTCCTACCAAGCTTCACTATCACTTACCATCTTTTTTTGGTTCCTGTAGATTTGATGTGGATTCCCTATCTTGAAGCAAGATCAGCACTATATTAGTGTTTTGGGACATTTGATAACCAATCTTCCCAACCTACCACAGTGGTGGAAGGTCACTCCTGTAATATATTGAGTGACTAATACTTCACCATGGACACTCTACATCTTTGTCGTTGGTTATAATTATCATAATGACACATCCTACTCTCAAAATAGATAGCTTCTGGTCATCCATATGATTCAAACTATATTCCACTATAATTCTCGTTTAGGGTCCCCATATATATGAGATCTTGATTCACAATATAAAAATAATTATTTATCTTGAATATGTTAACACGATACATAATATCAAAGTTAATCCCATACTAAATTTTTTTTCACTATACTAGCTTCATCCCTTATAAAATCTAGAATAAATAACTACAAATTGGTAAAATGAAATGCATAGTCCCTCACAAACATGATCCATTGGGTAAACCTCATGAACAACTCATCTTTATCCTATATGAGAATATCAGGGTAAATGTTCTCCAAGAACTTCTTTTGAATTTCCATCAAAAAAATATTATCCAACAATAAATCCTAAGTCTATATGTACCACCAAAGCTTCATTTGACCACATAACATGTATGTGGCCATCTTGGATCTATTCACAATCAGAGTCTCTAATTGTACAAGGATCATCTTGATAGACTCAATCCATAACATAAATGACTCTAATCCACCCTATAAGAAATGTAGAACAGTTTTTCAACTGTAATTCTCATGTCATGCATGACACACTCTTCACAACCCACCCTAGGTCTCGTTCAATAAACTACATAAAATGAGAAAAGTTCTGATGGAACACTTCTCTGGCTTCCTCACCCAGAAATATCAGAGCCTTTGGTTCCAATACGGTATGACAATTTGTAGTCATGTCCTCATGTTGTCCTATTAATAATAATACTTATTGAGACATAAATCTATAATTCCAATCTAGTATCTTAGGATTCATTACACAACATTAACAAATTTACATAAGATTGATTCACATAAATCCATAAAACTAAATCCCCTAAATGCTACCAAATAGCCAAAATCGGGGCACATTCACAACAATCAAACATCTGTCATCTAGTTAATGGTTAGTAAGGGAAAAATGTTTTCATAATTCATGTTTGTCATTTTCTACCCATTTATTCATTTCAATTTACTCTATTTACAATTATTTTTAATTTTCAATTTCATATTAGGAACCATTTTCAATCGAATTAAAAAAAAAGAAAATTATTTTCATTTAAAAATACTCACCCAAATCCTTCTATTATGTGTGGTCATAAAATGATTTATGTCATAAAAAAAAGATTGATTAAAATGATGTTTATATAAAAACACGTCATTATATACTGGTTTATAAGTAAAATCTCAAAAAAAACTCTCAGAATCAATCACATCACATAACAAGTTCATCACCCATGGTGAAATAATAATCAATTGTAACTTCACTAATCAATAACAACAATCCTAATATGGGTAGTTGAATAGTACCCCAATATATGGGTCAGCTACACCCATTCATGAGATATTAAATAAGGAATGACTCATCCATATATCCTATCTAACAATATGAAATTGTAATATAAATGAAATGAAAAGAACTCCCTATGATTCCACTTTGAATCATCTCATCATGGGTTCCACATATTGGGGCCTTGAACCAGTTGGTTACATCACCTCACGAGCATCTCCCAAAATTATAGAATTATTTTACTAGTATTAAGGGTCTAATATATAACATAGGGTGACTATACCCTTTTTATCAAAGAAACCATATATATGAAATAAATAAATAAATAAATAAATAGATAAAGAATTACCAGTATAGACCATTTTCACATGACAAACCAAAATAAATTTTCAATATCTAAATCAAAATATTATATATTTCATGCCATATATATGTCACATTTCAAAATGAGAGCCCCAAAATAAAACACACTAGCAACTTGAAAAGGGTCCTAACACCATATCTAGTTACCTCATCAATGATCCATTAAAAATCAACCACCTAATATAGGGATATTTTCCTTATTCTAACATGTATAAATTAAGTTTAGTCATGTAATGATCAGGAATTCCAAGTATGGTGTGAGATCAATTTAGTATACCACCACTAAGGGGGTATAAAATAATATAATTTTAATAAAAATGTATATAATTTTTTAAATAATCAATTACAATTGATAAAATAAGCACTTCACCAGTTCGATTATCCTTTAATTGACGGAATAAATATATTGGGTTTATGATGAATCCGGAACCATCAATACCTTATTTATCCAATTCCAAAGTTTTAACTATTCCCATGGGGTATCACATATAAAAAATTCAGTTTTATTTCATCCTTTAATTTCAATATTATATAATGGAAACTTGGAACCATTATACAATGCTAACATTATGGGCCTAGAACTCCATGTTTAGCACCTCGTGGGAGTTTAAAGCAATAGTCTGTGTCATACAACCAGTCATTATCACATAAGGCCTTTTGAAACATTTTTTAATGTCCCAAACACATATATTTGTCAACCACATATGGTATTTTGAAGCATCATTCCACATCCATCACACATATATTAGTCAATGATATATGGTCGTTTGAAGCATCAGTCCATGTCCAACATACATATTTCATATATATCACAATATAACATTTTCCACAATTTCACATAAATCACAATTTCATATTCATAAAGGTTAAGAATCATTAACATTATTATCAAACGTTATCATCAATGTTTCCAATTCCAATTATAAAAATTAAACATGGTTCTTCACTTTAATCACATGGAAGAAATATGAAACATTCACAATTAATCTATTTATCGACATTTAATTGCTTAATCCATTAACTATTTAAGGTTCATCCAACCATCCAAAATTACACATTATCAATGAATTCAAAATTCCATTATTTAAACAGTTACAAAGTCCCATTAATTCACCAAATTCCTAATCCAAATATCCCATAAATTTCATAATCCCAACATTCAATAAATTAATTAATCATGTAATTAATTCAATTCAATATGAAATTTCCAAATATAGAAATTTTCCTTCACAATTCCATAAACATAATTATAATCAATACTATATTATTTCCAATATAGACCCCCTACTCCAAGATCATTGACAAGCTTTCACCAAAAAAGAGTCCCAAATTAAAGAAAAATAATTAATTCTAAAATAAATAAGTATATCTATAACCAAAACCAAGATCTAATATTAAATATATTAATATCATGAAAAACCTAGATATAAACCCATCAATTATGGGGAGAAATAAACACTTCAAAATTTGAGTGAATTATGGGAGAGATGGAGAAACCCTAGGGGGAAGAGATATCTTACCAGAATATGTGAAAATTCCTCAATAATATATTTATTTCAATATTAATAGAGGTCATAAAACATTGTAATCCATCTTGGAGACTCAAAAAATGAGGGACAGTGAGCTAAGTTGAGTGGGAGAAAACAAGCTTGAAATCTCTGGTTTTGGAAAATATAAAATAAAATTTAGGTAAAATAAATCTACAAACATGTTTCTAAGGAATAGGAACACAACTTTCCAAACTATGTCCCATAATCATTCACCTCTTATATGGGTTTCACGACTACTACTTAAAGGTTCCAAAGCATTTAAAACCTTGCACCCGCAATGAAAATACCCTTATTCCTAGGGGTCATGGTTTTATAGGGTTGGTTCATGGTTTGCGAAAACTATGTGCCAACCATGCACAACCCATCTTCTTTAAAAAATTTCTAATTTCATATGAAACACCCTAAAAAACCAACCAAATATAGAACAAAAAAGCATAAAACAGTACTCGTAAATGATAATGATAAATCTCCAGAAAATGATGTTTTATTAAAACATTTTCATTAGTACTCCATCATATAATCTTGAAATTTTATTGTTGACATCACTATTTTATTTTTAATAATTTTCATAAGAAATATCTCCACCACAATGACCCCATTTTCTACAACATTCAAAAGATTCTATACTTAATAATTATATAACATCTTATTATTTCTATATTTCATATACTTATTTTAATATAAAATAATTAGGCTTGATATGACCAAGATTCTAGAATTTATAAAAATTCATTTCAAAATTTTCTTTCTATCACTTATGATAATATAATACTTCCTATACTTATATTCAAAATTTATCTTTCAAACAATTTTTTTCATCCTTTTGGCATGATTTTCAAGATCATTTTTAATTTTTTTAGAAGAAATATTTCTTTATAAAATTTTAATTATTCATAGAAAAGATAGAATATTTCATAGTTGATGTGCCTTTATTAATTGTTGTTGATGTATAAGAAAAAGATACCACATTATTCTTTTTGTCTTTTCTAAAATCTTTTTATGTCTACCCTCACACTATATGAGAGTTCCGATAAAATTATCTATAATATGATCTGTAATATTCTTAGTATCATCAATAGCTGTTATTTTCTTATTACCATTGGAAATGAATAATATCAACAATTTTTCATCCAAATTTCCATTGGATATATATTTATCTCCATATTATTGAATATAATTAACAATTTTAATTAATCTATAATGCATCATAGAAATATATTTTAAAGGTAAGGAATTAAAATATTTATAAGAAACTCTTATTATAGCTCTTCTAGTATTAGTAAATTTGGTTGTTTCGAAATGAGAAAAATTCCTTTTCAACCAAATACTATATTCACATTACCATATGAGAAATATGCGAATTTTTTTATCATTGAATATAAGATATTATTTAATAATATTTATTTAAGTTAATATTAAATCTTTTCATCTTTAGTGAATGTTGAATCTTATTTTTCTATAATAACCCAATTTATTATCGACATCAAATTGATATCAAATCCAACTAAGATCAAAAAAGTATTCATTCTTCCACTGCACTATGCATATTTAGTACCATAAAAATTTAGTGGTCTTCTAGGATTCTAATTCTATAATGTAATGACATTTAAATTTATTATCTTTAAAAAAATAGACATTCTCATATCTATAATATAGATTAGTTTACCATTTTATAAAAACATATAAAAGTATAAACCTAATATGATACCAAATGTAAGATCATAATACTATCTCAGAACACAAAAATATGGGGTGTGAATTTTATTTCATAAAATAAAACATATAGTTTTACAAAACTCCTTTACTATGTTTATTGGGATAAGATTTCATTTAACTAATAGTTTATTAAATTTTATAATTAATAATATAAACATTTTTTAATATGCACTATTCAAGATAAACATATAAAAAATTAATAATAATGAATATATTAGATCATATGTGATAAAAAATATACCTCTTCCATGAATTATTTTTCTATTTATAAGAAAATATACAATGGTCATATTCAGAAATCTATGGAGGACATTGAAAAAACATTGGTAAAACTCATTCTTCTCTTGGAATTTTCGTATGATTTCATTGAATGGTCACCTTTGAAGCACTAATACATTGCATTAGTATTCTTTTGGGGGGAATATAAATGTAAATATTTTAGAATAGGTGTATTTATCCAACCTATTTAGGCTTTATTATTTTCAATATAGAAATAATTTCTACCTCTATATGATGATGTTTGTCTGATATAATTTTTTTAATTTTTTCTGCTAAGACATCATTGTACTTTTTTCTTTTGAATATTAAAATCCTTTATTCAGTGAACATTATCAATTTACATCTGATGTATAAAGTACCTGTTCATCAATTTAAAATAAATAAATACTATTTTATTTCATTCATAAAACTTAAAAAAAGTATGGACCAATAGTATGAAAATTCTACATTGGGTAAAATATATTTCCAATAATAACATTATAAATATTTTGGAATTATAATGTTAGAAAAATAATGAACTTAAATAACTACGTTCTTATTTTTTAAAAATTGAATATAAAGTGATGAATGTAAACTTCGAACTCAATATTTCATAGTATGGAATTCTGTACCTGGAATGGGTATCACATTTTTAGAATCATTCTAATATTTTTTATTAAACTTTTTTTTTATAAACAACTATATAATTATGTGACTTCTACTTCCAATCTCACAAAAAACCATTCATGTATCCTTTATGATGTGATATATGTGTTATGATGTGTGTATTCACACATGTAATTTGAAAAAGAGAAGTAATGAACTTCTGATATTCCCCTTTTAAGAGTGATTTAAAGGGTTCATGATATGCACACACCTTTTTTTTACAAATTTTAAAAGAAACATTAGATTCTTCAAACTCTTTCAAAATACAAAAAAAAAATCATATTTAAAAAAACCTATATTAAAAAATAGGCTTGAAAAAATACCCCCATGATTTTTTTTCAATCATCAGATACTGATATGTTCCTTTAATCATTTCCATTTGACATATAATAATTTTTATATAGAATGAGAAAAATAATCTCTCTTTATGTAGATATGTTCTTTTAATCATGGCCCATTTCAATATATAAGCATTATCATAAAAACTCATAATTTAATTTATCTTTCCCTTTAATAGTAAAATTCAAAAATGCATACTCTCCATATATGAAAAGATAATTATAACTATTTATTAATAAGAAAACATCAATCAATAAATTCTCTAAGTGTATGAAATAAAATGCTTCTTATAAGAAACATGATATATAGTTAAAAACCTCAATTTTTGCACTAATAAATTTATTTATCAAGCCTATAAACATCATCCACGTCCCTTTTATAGCATTTAACCTATCCCTTATCTCACAATAATATATAATATCCTTGAAAAAAGAGTATCAAAATATGACGATATATACGATGAGGAGAGGGGTATTAAAACCTCTATAGTTTAAGGATATTTTTTGGACTTTGAGGTTCATTCTATGCCTTCGAAACAAATGTTCTACCAATGGTTTGATAATGATTTATTTTACTTGATTTTGAGTTCCAATAAAATGTAGTTCTATAATGTTGGTATATACCTTCTCTTTTATGAAAAGATACTATATTTTTGTGTACATCAGGAAAGAGTTATGTACTATATATTTAGTCAACTTAATATTACTTTTTTCCACTATGAATAATCGTTTTACATTTCACCACATTACCAATGTATTCTAATGACATTATTTTTAATATATGTTGTGTGTAGGATTTAGTGACTGAGATATACTCCACCTATAATGTAATCAAGGAAACATAATCTTATTTATTACTTAACAATACAAAAAACTTCTTCCAATGTAAAATTACTATCTAATTGTGGTTTTATAATACATAATGTAACAAACCAAATCAACATAAGAATAAGATTAAAAATATATATTCTATCTACTATTAAACATCAAAAAATAATTCATATTTCCCCAAATGTTCTTTATAATTATAATTACTTCATGAATTTTTTCTTTCTTAGGTTTAATTTAGAAACATGAATCCATTAATCAAATATAAAATATGTATATCCAACTTTCAACAAGATAGAGTAAAACCATAATAATTATTCCATAATATATTGAAGTAACACCCTCACATTCCTTATTTTTTCCAATTTAATTTCAATTTATATCAGAGGTAAAACCTTCTTATAATCATCCATCTTAAATTTAATTAAAACCTACAGTGCATATTTTACTTTTGAGATGAATACATTAACTTAATATTAATGAATTTTTATCCCAATAAAATATATTAATCCACCAATAAATGGAATCTAAAATTATAAACTCATTAATTAAAAGAATTTATATTTTATTTATTCTTATTTCCTCTAAATATAATGTTATCCACATAAACCATCACCATAAATTACTATAATTTTTAAATTTTTTCATATTGGTAGAGATCAACCCCTCCTCTCTTAACCTATTTTTCTAATAAAAGTATTGATCCATGAATTCTATGAATGAGGTTATTTATTTAATCCATAAAATAATTTTTTTAATAATTTTATCATTGATTAATTATATCTTATAACAAATTTAACTAGTAATTTGATATATACCACTTTATTTATGACACTATTTATAAATTTTATATTCACATACTTCTATAATATTTTAAATACTTATTGAATATAAACTGTTTATAAAATTTTATTTGTCTTCATTCATTCACTAATTATGAATTTTTATTTAATATGAACAAATATAACTTGTGAATATTCATAAAATAATAGCCTTTCATTATTACAAATTATAGTTATATTTTCATCCTGATTATTCTTGAACACCAAAATTATAAAAATCACATTATGATGTTTCAAACTATAAAAAATCTCCCAATTCCATTTTTATCAATATTGTCCCATTATTCATTTATATATTCAATAAATTAATCATTATTTGTCACCAATTTAAATAATTTATATTTTATCTTAGATATTTAAATAGTGTTATCTAGTCTCTTCGGCATCTAAGTCTATGTCAATGAAATATTTTCTCTAGTAACATTTCATGCATTAACATAAAACATTTTCCTTCTTGATTGAGTCAAATTTCGACTCACTTCTTCAATTGGTTCTAATTTACATTTAATCTCATAATCATCATCATTGTAAAAAAATTTTGAATGTCCCCAATTTTTATTTTTTCTTTATCTTCTTAAAAATAATTCATTAAAAATGTAAATTGAATAATTTCATCTGGATTAATTATTATCTAATTTTACATTACTTCCCTAATTAAAAGTTTCGATCCTTTTGTCGAAACACTTTTAAGATTTACCCTTTGATGGGAGACCCAGGAAAATACCATCACCCATTATATCATGGTATTTTCTCTGATTTTATTCATAATTTAATTTAAATCAACTTATTCCAAAAAAAATTAATATTTTTCAAAGAGGGGTTCAATCCAATATATATTTCATATTTCATTTTGTAAATGAACATCTCAAGTAATAATTTTTTTATATATATTAATCCACTTGAACTACTTCATGATAGTTGCATTGTGAGATTCCACAATCTCTCAACAACGTTTTTCTATGTTGTTGACCATGATGTTTCTTTATCCCGTAACCCCATTTTTTGGGGAGTCAAAAAATAAGTTACTTAATATTTAATACCATGGATTTTAAGGTAATTATCTACCTTCATATGATGTATCCTCTATTCCATTATCATATATCATAATTTTCATTAGTATTGAACTTTAATTTTCTTCTCTTCTTGAAAACCCTTTTATTCATTCAGGAACAAAAAATTTTATCGTATAAACCTGGAACATCCTATTATATTATAATCATTAAAAAACGATGAAATACCTCTCACTATTGGTTTTATATTGATCAATTGGACCATTCACATTAGTGTGAATAAATTTTATCAAACATCACACATTTTTCTTCTTTAGAGAATATGGATTTTAAACCATATTTCTATGAAAATAAGAAGCCCAAATATTATCCAGATCTTTCTTAAAATTACAAATATTTAAAACTACTCTGGATTTTGAAATGTTTTTCATACATTTTAGATTATCACAGATGATCCTCCAATTCCATAATATTTTTTTCTTCTTCTATTTTTAGAAGACATGTATTCTATTTACTATCAAAATGATATATATTTTTATTCATCCTATATATTTTTATTATTTATTTATTAGATATTCCATTGATATTATAGACATTAAAATTTAATTTTTCTTCAAAAACTATGTCACAAAGATGACTAAAACTTAATTGATTATGCAAATATCCATCCAAATAAAGTAATTTAGTATCTTTAAAATAATCCAAAACTAACCATGACTAACCAATAACATTAATATTTAATTTTCCACTATTTTTAAACATATTGTACCATTAAATCTTCCCTTCATATTCTTAAAAAAATTCATATTACATATCATATGATAGGAACACATGTTATTTAGAACAAAGGTGTTACTATTATTTGATTCATTAAATGATTTTTTTCCATATTTTCACTATCAACCTTATTTATTTCCTTCCATGAAACTAAAAAATGAGTTTATATAAGTGTACATATTTTATCATTTTCTTTAGTATAAACATCATATTAAACTCTACTTTAAGAAAGAATAAAAAAATTAAAAGTTATTGAAATATATTTCCTTACATCCATTTTCACATAACTTCATTAAGAATATATAACTCTTATATTCATATAATCATTTACATTATTCCCATGATTTGAGAAAGTAAAAATGTAACCAATGAAGGAATTTTGATTTTAATAAAATGAGTAACTTCCTATTCTTATTATATAGCATCTAATTTCTTCTCCTCTTAGAAAAAACATAACCTCACTATAATATGTTATATTATTCCTAGGAAAACAATTAAATTGACACTATATCAAATTAATAATCCAATTATTATCACCTCTCCACATATCTCTATATTTGATGAAAATACATAGTTACTGATATATTATTTATGGTTTTACTATTCAATATAATTCTACTTTTCAATTCTAGTTATATTTATAAACATTCACATTGATATGTTACAATTATAACCAATAACAATTTTACCCATGAAACATATAATTTGAGACCAAAATATTTCTTCAATGGTTTTTGTTCCTAGACCTACCCTTCATTCAAAACATCATATGATAAGTTTGAAATCATATTTTTCATATTTGAGTCACCTTTTTCAACCAAGTGTTGAATCTTCTTTATCATGTCTATATATTCCTCTTAAAGTGTTTCGATTTCATTAACGTTTTCATTAATAATTATATTTATATCATTGAGGAACTTTTTTAGTTCTTCCATATTCAATATATAATTCATAAATTCTTCATATTTCACACAATTTTTCAGACATTCTTCAACTACTTTTTAATGATAATTCACTTCTACTTATTTTTCTTTAACATTTCTTATAATTATTTATATAAGACCTTGATTTTTATTTTCTTCTATATATTTAAATCAAGATCCTAAATTACTCCATCCAATTGTATATGATGATAAAAAATACCCCATTATTGATCATTTTCATCTAGTTTACTTTTATACATCTCTACTGATTGAATGGCCCGAAGGCCTAAATTATTTTATTCATATTTGGATTAACCCCATTTTAATGGTAAAGGGGAAAAACCATATAGAAATCAAAGAGATAGAGATAAACAAAACCTTAAGGGAAAAGCGGTTGTAATCATCCCGAAACAAGACAACTAAGGAATACCCCTTCCCATCATCATCATTATTATGGAAAGCCTCTACCATTTCATCATCAGTATCTAAGACAAAATAAATATCAATACTTTAATATAGATATTATTGAGTATCTTCTTATTCTTTATTATCCAATACTTTCCACTAAAACATATTTCCATTGGAATTTTCTTAATTAAAATTCCTTCTAGCATGAAACATAATCTTAAGTTTTAGTGAGAATTAAAACTCACCAAGCTCGTAAAAAATAATTAAAAATATATTAGTAATATGCCCATGTATTCCACAATGAACACAAACTAATGTTAACATACCTTTGAATCTATATTTAAATCTTTTAAATTTTCTTTCCACATGATATAATAAATAACAACTTTCATATTATTTGAGTTTAGCATCATAAAACACTTTTTCTAAATTATTTGTATTTTATTTGTTTAGATGAATGTTGTAATGAAATGTCTAGATTCATTATTACATCATATGAAACCAGATTACTATGTGATTCATCAAGTAAAAAATCAATATACATTTCATCAAGTGATAATACCATTTGGTTATATATATTTTTCATCCTTCTAATAATTTTATTCATAATATTAGAATCCCTGACCAAATTTCCAAATAAATGTATAGAATCAAAAACATCAGTGATATGTTTACAGAATACATCACCTTTTTTAAATTGAATTCATTTTAAGATTTTCAAACCCGTTCTTTGTTTTTTCTATAATATTTTTAGATACAAAAAATTTTCTCTCAAAATATTTTAATGGAGGAACAATTCATCACTTCATATATATATATATATATTATTAAACAGATATCCCTAAAAGTAATTTTGGGCCTTACCATCATTATTAAAAAATATATATTTTCTTCCATTATATATCCTATAGTTGAACCCCTAAACATCATTCCATGAACTGCTACTAGTTATACATCAATACTAAGTGACCACGGATTTTCTCTAATCCTATTTTTATAAATTTGGTAGTTTCACCCATAAAATAATGGTAGTCCCATATCATTCTTAATTTTTTTCAAGATATTGGGATTCCCTCAACAAATTATATAAATAACAAGTTCCTTTTGTACCACTTTTATCACCCAAGTGGTCCCACTAGACACCCTAACCGGGGATAAATTAAAGTGTCCTGAAATTTCAGATTTTATTTAGAAAAAATTAGTTCTTGTATTTAAATTGTAAACGACACCTTGAATCTATTTCTTAATCATAAACAGATGCAAAATTGTAAAGATCCTAAAAAAATTACTTATTTTACCTATAAAATGATACATATGTGGAGAACATATCAATGGTGTATTGATATTTCAATTAACCACTATTGTACTAGTATGTGATTACAATATTAGTATAATCTCACTAATCATCCAAGTTACACTACCTCTTCCTAACATTCTCTAACAAATTTTAATAGGGATACAAAGATGTAATCGGAACAGTTGTTGAATTCATAATATTATAACTAGAGAACCAATACCAAAATGAAAATGTGTTCTCAATGACCTATCATGAAAATACAACTGAAAATCAATAAATAATGATCAATGTGTCCAAGATCCCAAAACATAGTACAAAACATGAAGTCTTAGGTATCACTAAGACTTTTCTTGACGTTAAAATAAATTTCAAGGGAAACCAAATTTTCATTCCATGAAGTTCTGTGTCACAAAATGGATGATGAGATTTAATGAATAAAAAAATTATGAGGTGAATATCAAATAATTTTGGGTCACAATTTGAAAAAATATTCTATGTGTGATGAGTTTTAATTTTTCCTCATGGAAGATCCTTCACTACATAGTGTGAGCATCACGTTTACAGAGCAGTAAAAATATGTTGTATTCTTCTTTTCGTTACATCTAACCATATCATGGTATGAAATATTTTTCTATTATCATAGAAAAACCATCATTAATTGTTAATAACATGATTTTTGAATCACAAAACATCCCCTAAAACACTAAATTTTACAATGTAAAAGAATTTTTTTTACTAACATTGAACAAAGAATGATTTAAAGGGGTCACATTGTGAAATAACCTATTCTATAAACATCATGAAGATATACTAGATTACTAAAAATATTTTAGGAATCTTTCAACAAACACCTATAATAATAAAAACTCATCATTAAAACCTATATTCTCAACATGTATCTTGAATGCATTAGTTTATATTAAACATAGAAAGATCCATTGATTATTTTTTCCTAGATTAATCTTACACTATATTCAAATCTATACACATTGTGATTTTATTAAAGCGAAACCTTTTACTTCTATTTACTCTCGGAAGATCATTGTCCCATATTTGAAATCCATACTATTCACCAATATAAAATACAATGAAAAATTGTGGAGAATTTTATTTTAACTTATTCAATCCAGTGAAATAAATATTAACATAAGGGATACAAACAAATACTATATGGATATAGGAATATACCATTTTCCAAATATATATATTTTTTATAATCTCTTTCCCTAATGTTGTATATTTACTTTGATTCACATGGTATGCCACAAAATTTACTACTTCCTCCAAAATTTATTTTGGAATGTCAGTGCGTAAGAATATAAACTTGGATATCTCATTTAGATTATAATTAATCCACACTACCATTCCATTTTTTATAGTGTTCCGAGCTCCATCTTCTCAAGATAAATTCCTTTTATACTTTTCAAACTATCATAGATATATTTTTCTATACTCCCCATCTTATTAGACCTAAATAATTCCATCATTATTCATGTATCATTTTCCTCCATGTCTCCCCATATAATCAAGGTTCTATAAATTTCGTACTTGTGATCAATATGGAAGACCCATACATTTTGTTTCACATTTTCAATGAGGTTAATACATTATAATGACTGTTTGGAAGGATGAACTATTTTAATCCCATATATATCTATATGTGTCATTTCAAAATTTGATTTATTTGGTGTCCTTTATTCCATATTTATGGACAAATTTAATTATTTCCCAAGGATACACTAATCACCTGTTGAATACTCCACATCATAGAGTTTCAATATTCCTTTTTATCCCTTTCTCATCTACGTGACCAGGATGATCATGCCATAAATTCAATATTCTAAATTTTATATTCCTAATAAATGTTGAATATTATGAAATCATTATAAGGTATTATTTTATTTATTTCACATCATTAGACATAACTATGGACCCCATGAAATATTATACACACAACCTATAAATATTGTATAGAAACCTATGGCATCTAGCCGGCCAAGTGAAATCAAGTTATTTTGTAACACTAGTATCTTACACAAACCTTACAACTATAGAAATTATTTCCTCTTAGTTAAGAAGTTAACATCATTGTTTCCAAGAATCTAAAAGTTTTTATCATCTCATATATGAACCTTAAAAAATATTTAAGATAAATAGTTATCTATTCTTTCCCTCTACGATGTTGAGTGAATTGAAGACATAGAATCAATGATTCATGACTCCAATGAATTAGATATATTTCAAAACAACTTTATTTCATAAATTATATTATTTATGAAATAATTATATGAATAAAACATTTTCAAATAATTTACTCATTCTTTGCAATACTTATTTATTTTCACTATCATCCCATGATGACAACATGTGAGTTAAGAATCATCTAAATTCCCTTGGTTCCTCTTCCTACTATAAAATATATTATTCTAATCAATAAAGAGTGGATCAACATCTTTCTTCTTCACTAAAAATTATTATAGTAGTTTCTTCTACCACCTTGTTCATAATAAATTCATTTAAAATAAGATAATAAGATTCCTAGAACACAATATTAACCATAGAAATTCAGTTAATCACAATAGTAACCATTACATCCCATAACTCTATAAGTGATAGAAAATGATCATTACACACATTATCCCTCTAAATTTCAATCATAACAATTTTTGCAGACATAAAATCAAATTGATGTCCTTGACATGGATTTAAACTGTCTTTAGGATGATTTCACTATACTTAAAATTTTTTATTAACTATGGTCTTCATCTCAAAAATTTCAATGAGAGTGGTAAATTTTCCGAATTATTTTTCTCCTCCCAGATGTAGAAGACCAAATTTCAAGACAATTTAATCAAAAAACACATTTTCTTTTTTTACTCTTTTCAAATTATAATTTTTACATTCATTCATGTTTCAAACCAATAAATTGAGCTTTCATACCTTTCAGAAATATAAAATCTTAAATATTCATCTTCTACGATCCGAAATTTTACTAGTCATGTTTTTAAATCCAATCCATGCTTGCTTTCAATTTTATTCCATCTAAAAAGTCAAACTCCCATTCAAAAAGAAATCATAAAATTCAATTAACTAACCAAGATTATTTTTCTAATATCTGATACATATTTTTTTTATGAAAACCCACTATGTTTCATAAGGACTTTCTAGAACCTCAACTTAAAGGAAAAGGTCATAAATTCTGAAATGGGCTGAAAAAATAATTCTAATGATATGATAAAGGAATTATTATTCATAATCCACTATTTAGTAAAATTTATATAGGAAGACATATCTAGAAACAAACACACACACAAAATTAGACAACTCTGACACCTCATAACAATAATGATTTATGTGTTTTATAATTAGTCCTACTCAATATAGGAAACAAAATTTTTTATATCATAAAAAAAGAATAAAAAAAATTAAAAACTAGTAAAATAAGTGCTCCCACTAACATAAATAAATACATGGATGGATTATTAATATAACACCACTACCTTTTAAACTTTTTGAAAGAATCTCGATTGATCAAGAACAACGGTGGATATGAATTAAAAGTATTACCTTAGTTTCATGCTTCTAGTGAATAATATGTAATGACCGAAGATTTACATACTTTGACATTACATTATTTACATTATAGAATACCTAATACATTAGAAAAGTAGATTATCAATAATTGTATTAGTTTATTACATTTGGAATCATAGAACTCATTATTATAATTGGTTAATGATATTCAAAATTTCTAAAGAAGATATTGCCTTTTATTTTTCTTACCTAAAACCTCTCTTTATATCCTGGGGAAATGAAAATGTATGAAAAAGGATGATCTGAAAAGATCAGTAAGGGTATATATGGAAAAAATAAATAAAACATGAACATAATAATTTCAAAATAATAACATAACTTTTGAAAATCATACCATGTATAACATATATCAAAATATCTAGTCACGAAATAAATATTGGAAGTTTATAAGACATTTGACATAATGTAACTTAAGAAATGGGAAAATAACATTGACATAAAAAAATAGAATTATAGAAACCATATTTGCATTTAAATTAACTTCCATATTATCCGTGTCTCATTTCCAACACCATCATAGTGGATAAATTCCATTACTAAACCAAGTTCACACCTTATTCTTGCCCTATATTACTAAGCTGGGTTTACTTGTCGTTTTACCCCAATATTTCTAACATCCCAAGAATGTAATGAATAACATATTTTCTTATCTTCGTCTATTTATGAATTATATAGAGTTTTGGTGGCTTAAAATGAGAATAAATCCAATCTTAAGCATGGAATACACTAATATTTTTAAAAGATTGTTTTACTGCATTTTGATGGAAAACCATTCTTAAATCAAACTTTTGAAAATTTTATAAGCTCTATTTTTCAAAAAAAACTTATTCTTTATGATTGGGAAATTTAAATTTACCTTGGGTTAATTTTTGGTATTTTTTTGACAATGTTAATTTTTAATGAATAGTGAAAATACTGCATTTTACATCAAAACTGATTTTTCGTCTAATTTAATTATATGGTTAGATTATCTTTTTAATTGGTATTAAAGTGTAATTATAATAAATTTTTACCATTTAATCCAATTTTTGTCATTATAATTAATTTCACTTTGTAATTGGTCATAAACAAGTGTCAAACTTTTCATTGATATTGTTTCAAAAAAACACGCTATTTGTTTTGACAACGGGAATTACTTTTAAATTAATTATTGAAATTTCTATGTTTGAAATTTGGTAAAATTGAATGCATATTTGGAATCATAAGGTCCAAATTATGCAATTAATACTCTTTTGTTTTTTAACGTTATGAATAGGAACGATTGTAATTATCTTAAATTATCTGGATTAATTAGTAATCGGTTAATTAAGGATAATAAAATAATATCATAATAATAAAAAATGACCCCAAAATGTGTCCTAATTCTACTGGTTGTGTCATGGACGACCATGGGATGCCCTGTGCCAAACTTAGGGACCCCATGGAATCACTTTTGTGTGAAAATGACACTTTATCATTTTCTTTTTAAAGAAAGGATAATATCACTAAAAAATGTATCACTTGAGTAAAACATTTTTAGTTTTATCTGTGTAAATTATATCTTATTCTATAAATAGTTATTGGAAATATAAAATAATTTCATACATCATAGTCTTTTTTTTATAATTTTTAGACATTAAATAAATTAAATTATTTTTGACATCATGATGATGCAACGATTACCTCATTAATGAACGATTTAAATAAAATGAATAGAGAATGTAAAATCTAAAACATATACTTTTCAAAGACCTATTGGAATAGTATATTTCGAACCCTTATCACCTTATCCTCGAAATATATCTATGTGGTACATTTTAAATCAGAAACTCATTTTAAAATAAAGTAACATTTCTTGGCTTTCCAAGAGTGCCCCTCCTCTCCTGTTATAAAAGGCCCCCACCTCTACCTCCTTACCAACACCTCTCAAGACATCATCTCGGACAAGATCTACTCATTTTATCTCTCTACATCCCTCTCTTTATCCTAGTATCCTTATCTTAGGAATAAATCTCTTCGAGAAACCATTTTGGTTCAAACCTAGAAGAGTTACCCGATTTAAAGGTAGTGTCTTCACTTGTGTTATTTTGTTTTATTTTGTTTCTCCAACCCCATAAACTGTTTTTTTTAATTTATTTTGTAACAACACCAGTATTTTCAAAATACTAGGATTTTTTTATAACAAGGATTCGAGCTACACTTACACACACCTACATCTAATGGTTAAAGAGCATACTGTTTCCGTAGATGGCGAATTTCTGCCTCACGAAACGATGATTGTTCAATATTCTTATAACACCTTAAAAGGTGGACATTAAGATGTCACTATATTTATATATGATATAAAATATGTCTATGTTTTCCTTAAGATTATTTATTTTTCATTTATGGCATATATTTATGGTTTCCATTATGGGTAAACGCGATATCTTCATTTTAGGAAGTGTGGACTACCGACCCCTCAAAGTGATTTGATTCGTTAATGCCATATATGGGACATATAAAGGATGGAGTTAATAATATAATATAAAATATTATACTGGAATTATAATATACCTTTATGTAATTATTATTCCATTCCATAATATACGAAATCGAAATGAAAGTAGCGTTCATGCATACATACGGTTTACCGTCTCCATGAACGGTGCATTTCATTTCTTACATCTAAATGTTATGTAATATTATAAATGCATTTATATACTGGATATATTATATATATATATTATATCTACATCATGAATATAATTCTGGGTATAATGGATACATGAACAACTTGTAATTATAAAGAGTCTATTTTTGACTCAAGTACCAATGATCGAAAAAACAACCATTATAAACATAAATAACTACAAAGTGTTAATAACATGGTAATAAGTGATATAAAAGAAATAATTAACTTGAAAAAGGTTCTTAATCAAGTCTAAATTAAGTCAAGTTTATTATTCAGGAGGTTAAAGAACGATCGAGTCAAGTCGGATACGAGGTAAGGGACTTCGTCTCAATCTCCTTTCATTGAGGAATATTTTGTTTTATTCAAAAATTTCTTTTATACGGTTTATAAACCCCTTTTACTTTTACATTTATTCAAAAGAGAAACTTTTTTATACAAAGCATCTTACTAAACGACAAAAGGAATGTTTTTTTTGTCGTACGTATGCGGCGACAATGACTTCTCCGCGGCCGTGACCATTATTTGAGTTTCAGCTTCCTCTACAAGCCATAACTTTTTTTAAATGGAAAATAAATACCATGTTTTACTTTTCTTTTATATTGGTATTGAAAATGGTTTTCATAATGTTCTTATTATATCAATGTGTTGTATTGATATCTTCTGGTTGAAATATGTAAATGTTATGTTTTCTTTATGCATGTTTTATATGATATGATTATGTTATGGATCTTGGGAATTGATATGATGACGGGTGGTTCTGTGACCAACTAAGGGAGGGTGAGCCCGATATAGCTCTCCAATGCATTGGGTAACGCGAAGGGGTTAAACATTAAGGTTTCTCCGAAGAGATTTAGGGAATATGCTGTGATGGGTATTCCAAACGAAACCATGAGGGTTACTCCCTACATAAGAATGTTATGAGTGACTCAAGTTACCTTTATATCTTATTATTTCTATGATTTATTCATGATTTGATGAGGTATGTTAAGGTGATTTTGTTTTATCAGTAAAGTATGATTTTATTAATTCTTATATATACATGGACTAATGTTTTCATTTCGTACTTTTATATCCCTTACTGAGCTTTTAATGCTCATCCCAAGTTTTTGAATTGTTTTTCACAGGTCAAGGGAAAGGACATGATGTGACGATAGTGTCAAGGAAGTGTCATGAAAGATTCCATGTTTTATTTTTAATATGTTTCAATTGATGGGAAAAATGAATACTATCTTTTATGTAACCACATTGTTTAAATGTGGAATGTAATGCATGATTTATGATCTAATTCTCTAAAAATCTAAACCTGAAAAGATCCTCAATGTGTATTCTTGAAATATCTCATGATTAAGTAATGATTAAGGCCAGGGCCTTATAGTTGGTATCAAAGTTCGGTTTAGATAACTTTAGGAGTTAAATTCTATTAAATGATTATCTGAAAATATTTTTTATGGTCAAATTGAAATGATATATAATTTGAAGATTCCAATATTACGTCATCTAAGACATGTTTTTTCAGAATGGTTTTCCATAGAGGAAATAGGGAAGAAGTGCTAGGAAGGCATACATAAGGAAATGACCTTCCGAATTTGCATCTTGAGATGGTCGGAATTAGGAATGAATAGTTTGTTGCAGTAATGGCGTAGTTGACTCAAGAAATAAATGGTGGTGGTATCCATGCACAAGACCAGCCAGATCAACCGTAGAGGAACATGTCAGTGGTGGAACATTTCATGAGGAAACATCCCCCATCATTCATAGGATCATCTGACCATGCACTAGCTGAAGGGTGGATTAAAGCACTGGAGAAGATTTTCGATGTCATGGGGTGTTAAGACAATCAAAAGGTTAGTCTTTCTATTTACCGTTTGGTGGGTGAAGCATATCAGTGGTGGTTGATGGTTAAAAACATCAGGGACGCTAATGAGATTGATGCTCTCGACTGGGATGAATTCAAAGGTATGTTTCATGAGAAGTATTTTCCTAAGGCTGTTCGACTTATGATGGAATTTCTTGGAATTGAGGCAAGAAGACGACTCAATGGCTGCTTATGAAGAAAGTTTCACATGATTGGAAAGGTATGCTCCAAATTTTATCCTAGACCTTGATAGTAAAATCAATCATTTTTACATAGGATTAAAGCCAAAATATTGAATGGCATTGGCTTCTCGTGAGTTAAAAAGTTATGAAAAGCTTGTTCGATGTGCTAAGAAGGTGGAAATGGTGTTCGCTGATGATCAAGTGTTCTATAACAACCAACAGAAGAAGAGACTGAGGTGGAAGGAGAAAGGGAAGAATTCTTCAAAAATGTCTAATGGTAAGAAAACTAAGTTTCCATTTTGTGATAAATGTGGTAAAAGGCATGTTGGGTAATGTCTTTTGAATTCTAGAATGTGCTACCGATGTGGTAATATGGGACATAAGGCTCATGATTGCACTGAAAAAGATCAAGGTGATGGAAAGACCAAATTCGATTAATAGTTAATGAAATGTTTCAAGTGCAATGAGATGGGTCACTATGAAAAAGAGTGTCAGACAAAGAGCTCGAGTGATGGGAAGCAGTTAGATTACAAGAAGAAAGGGGTGGTGAAATCCTTTGCAACTACTCAGCAGATGTTGGGCCATCAAATGAAGTGGTATCAGGTACTTGTTTGTTTTTTAATATTATGCCAGTGTGCTGTTTGATTCAGGGTCTACACATTCCTTCATCTCTGAAAATGTTTCTATTAAAATGGGAATACCATCTCAAGAAATGACTCCAGAACTTGTGGTAAAAACACCTGGGGGAAATGTTGAGGAAAAAAGAATTTATAATAATATTCCAATCCTTATCTGTGGAAATAACCTACTTTTAAAACATACTATTTTACCTCTAGTAGAGTTTGATTTTATCCTGGGTATGAATTGGCTCTCTATTTACTATGCTAAGATTGACTGTAGAGCTAAGGAAGTTTTTTTCCAGAAAGATTTTCATTTTGTGTATAAGAGTGAACCCTTACCGTTGATAACATAACAAGAGGATGATAAACTTTTAAAATATGGAAATGAATGTTACCTTGAACATTTTTTTGAAAACAAAGGATCTGTTCAGATTAGTGTTGTTCTAGTGGTAAATGAGTATCCTGATGATTTTCCTGATCAGTTGCCTAGAATAATACCAGATCGGGAAGTTGAAATTACTGTTGACTTAGTTCCTGATGCTAAGCCAATTTCAAAACCCCCTTATCGAATGGCTCAAAATGAACTTTTAGAGTTGAATGAGAAATTGCATGATTTATTAGAGAAAGGATTCCTTCGACATAGCACATCACTATGAGGTGCTCGTGTTTTATTTGATAAAAAAAGATGGTTCTATGAGACATTGAATTGATTATAGATCCTTGAATAACATCACTGATATGAACAAATATCCTTTGACTCATATTGATGATTTGTTTGATCAGCTCCAGGGAGCTCAGTATTTTTCAAAGATTGACCTGAGATCGAGGTACCAACAGTTGAAGTTAAAGGAAGAAGATATTCTGAAGACCGTGTTTCGTACAAGATATGGCCATTATGAATTTGTAGTTATTCCATTTGGGCTAACCAATGCACCTGTTGTATTCATTGACCTTATGAATATGAATTTTCCCTGAGTTCTTGGATATGTTTTTGGTTGTTTTCATTGATGATATTTTGGTGTTTTCTAAAAGTAAAGAGGAGCTTGAAAGACATTTAAGGGTTATTTTCCAAACCTTGAAATAAAATAAATTGTATGGGAAATTCAGAAAGTGTGAGTTTTGGTTGCAAAAAAATTATTTCCTTGGTCATATTGTTTCTAAAGATGGAATAACTATTGATCCTGCAAAAACAAAGGTTATTGAAGAATGCCCAAGACCCACAAATGTAACTGAGATTTGTAGCTTCCTTGGTTTGGAAGGTTATTAGCAAAGGTTTTTTAGAATATTTACCGGTTATCTATTCCAATGAATAAGCTAACTCGGAAGGGTGTTAAGTTTATCTGGACAAAAGTATGTGATGATTGTTTTCAAGGACTAAAAAGAAGATTGGTGAATGCTCCAGTTTTGGCACTACCTTCCAGGAATGGTGAGTTTGTTATCTACAGTGATGCTGCATTGAATGGACTTGGTTGCGTCCTAATGAAGAATGGTCAGGTAATTGCTTATGCCTCACATCTGTTGAAAACTCATGAGGTAAATTACCCTACACATGATTTGTAATTATCTGCTGTTGTTTTCACTGTAAAAATTTGAAGGCATCATTTGTATGGTGTAAAGTGTGAAATATACACTGATCACAAAAGTTTAAATTATATATTCACTCAGAAATAATTGAACATGAGATAGATAAGATGGCTATAATTAATCAAGGATTATGGTTGTACAATTCATTACCATCCGGGAAAAGCAAATAAAGTGGCTGATGCTTTGAGTCAAAAAGTAATGATTCATTAACAATGTTGCATTTGGAACATGATCCTTTGGTTAAGAATTTTATGAACATTGTCATAGAAGATGTAACCCCCAAAGCTTCCATGGTATGCTTCTCTTTCAATAATACAATAACTTCCATTGTACGCAAGTTCGAGATTCTAACACACCGCGACAATTCAAAGTAGCCGTTATGAATAGTAATACCCAATTTTTTAAATTATATAAATTTTATATTTCAAAATGGACTTTATTTTTGTATTTGGAATATTGAAATGATTCTAAGATGAATATTTTGTAATTTTCTGAGAACATCCAATTATCTATGAATAGAAAAAAATACTTAAAAACAAATTTTTAATCAAAATAATTTATAGTGATAAATTATACTATTCAGTGGTTTAAAAGTATAGTTATAATATATTTTTACCATTTTATCCAATGGTGGTTATTATAATTAATTTCACTTTGAAATTGGATATAAACAATTATCAACCTTTTGATATATATTGTTTCTTAAAAACACGCTATTTGTTTTGACAACGGGAATTAATGATAAAATTAATTAATTCAACTTATATGTTGTAAATTTTATAAAATAGACGTCATTTTTGAATTTGGAATATCAATTATAGAATAGGGTTAATTTTTGGTATTTTTATGAAAAAATTCAATTTTTGATGAATAGTTAAACCACTAAGTGGTTGTTAAAAAACTAATTTTTCATTTAAATGAAACATTACCACTTATGTGAATTGAATTTCAAAAATCCGATATACATCATTGTCATTAGGAAGTAAAATGTGGTTCAATGGGATTAAAATAATTTTTGGTGAAGAGTAACTTTTATGTTCTATTAATCGCGATTAAAGGCAATTAGTGTAATTTAAGGTAAATATATGATATAACAATATGAAATTATCTTTGCACTTGTCCTAAACTTATTGGATGAGTAATGGCCGACCAAGACAATCCATGGGTCAACTTGGGGGCCCCATGGAGCCACTTGAGTAAGAAAATGATATTAATAACTTTTTATTTAAATAAAAAATAAAATTGTCACAAACATGTGTTGTTTTACTAAAACAATTATTACACGGGGTTATATAAGTTTACCTTTCGACTATAAATATTCATTAGAAATATAAAAATATTTCCTATTTCATGGTATTTTTTTATAATTTTTAGATGTTAAATAAATTAAATTTTTTATAACACCATGATGATGCAACGATTACCTCATTAATTAACGATTTAAATAAAATGAAAAGATAATGTAAACTATAAGACATACACTTGTTAAAAACCTATTGGATGAGTATATTTCAAACCCTTATCCCCTTTTCATCAAAATATATAATTGTGGGACCCTTGAAATCCAAAAATCACTTCTTAATAATGTGTCACTTCATGAATTTCCAAGAGTGCCCCTCCTCTCCTCTTATAAAAGGCCCCCACCTCTACCACCTTATTCACACCTTCAAGCCATTTGGATCAGCAAAAATCTTCCAAAAAAACCTCCCAACTTACCTCTATTACTCCTAGAAGCCTCAAATTTGGAATAAGTCTTCCCAGGGAAGACTTTGGCTCAAATCAAATAGAGTTACCCTATTTTAAGATAATGTCTTCTCTTATGTTGTTTTGTTTTATTTTGCTTCTCCAACCCCTTAAACTCTTTTAATTCCATTCTTTTCTAACAACAAAAGTATCTAAAATATACTAGGATGTTGTTATGAGAAGGATTTTATTTACACTTACACACACATTCGTCTAATGGTTAAAGAACATACTGTTTCTGTGGGTGGTGATTTACTGCCTCACGAAACGATGATTGTTCAACCTTCATTTAACACCTCTCATGGTGGCCATTAAGATGTCACTATATTTATATATGATATATATTATGTTTATTTTTTCTTTATTCTTTTGTATTATTAATTTATGGGATACCTTTATGATTTCCATTATGGGTAAACACAATAATTTCATTTTAGGAAGTGTGGACTACCGCCCCCTTAAAGTGATTTGAATTGTTAATGCCATATGTGGGGCGTATAAAGGATGGATTAAATGATATTATATATGATATTATACTTTAATTATAATATAACTTTATATAATTATGATTTCATTCCATTATATATGAAATAGAAATGAAAGTAGCGTTTATGCGTACGTACGGATTAATGTCTCCATGAACGGTGCATTTCATTTCTTACCTCTAAATGTTATGTAATTTTATAAATGAATGTATATACTGGATATGTTTGATATATATGATATCTACATCATGAATATAATTATGTATATAATGGATATTTTACCACGTGAACAACTTGTAATTATAATAATTTTATTTTTGACTCAAGTACCAAAGATCGACAAAATGACCATTATTAACTTAAATAATTACATAATATTCATAACATGGTAATAAGTGATATAAAAGGAATATAAAAGGAATAATGAACTTGAAAAAGGTTCTTAATCAAGTATAAATTAACTCTAGTTTATTATTCAGGAGGTTAAAGAACGATCGAGTCAAGTTGGACACGAGGTAAGGGAATTTCTTAACCCAATTTTCGTTCTTTGGGTTAATCTCATACATTCAAATTATGTAATGATATTATTATGTCCTATCTTGTATTTGTACTTTAATTATGTGTACTTATAGTTAATACACATAATAGATCTATTTTATTTAAAAAAATGATCTTTGTAAGGGACTTCGTCTCAATCTCCTTTCATTGAGGCATATTTTCTTTTATACACAACATTATTTTATATGGTGTATAAACCCCTCTGAATTTTCCTTTTATTCAAAAAAATATTTTTATACGAAGAGTTTTTACTAAACAACAAAAGGAATGTTTTGTCTTACGTATGTGGTGATAATGACTTCTCCACCGCCGTGACCATTATATGTGTTTCGGCTTCCTCTACAATCCATAATTTTTTTTAAAATGAAAAATAAATACCAAGTTTTAATTTTATTTTATTTTGGTATTGAAAATGGTTTTGATAATGTTTTTATTATTTCAATGTGTTGTATTGATATCTTGTTATTGAAATGTGGAAATGTTATGTTTCCTTTATGCATGTTTTATGTGATACGATTATGTTATGGTTTATGATATGTTTAAACCTTTTCATATAAGGAATGAATTGGACTTAATAAGTGACTGGTGGAGCCTGTTATAGCTCCTCGATGCATCGGTAGGTCTAATGAGACAAACTAGTGTCTTGGCACGAGGCCTTCACAAAACTGTATTTGTAGTCTTCGTATGAGGCCTTGGCTACATGGTTATGATAGTCTGGAATTATGCATTCTATCATTATAAAAGTATTTATTGATATTTCATGTGATTATTCGACTAGTAGAATATCCATGTTAATAAGTAAATGGCATTATTTCATTCTAATTTTTCCATATTATACTGAATTTCAAGTTTAAAAGGATTTTGGTTAGTTATACATTTCCTTAAATGTTTATGTTTATTTATGAAATCTTCCTTTATATTGTTATCCTTACTGAGAATCTGAGATCACCCATTTCTATGTTTTATTTTTCCAGGATGTGAAGAAATATTTTATGACTGACCTGCAGGGATAGTCTGAAGGGGATATGAGTGAGGACTATGGAGACTATGTTATTGTAGTTTTTCACTTTATGATGTAATGTAACATTTTTGAATGTATCTAGTGTTTCCAAGGCTACTAAACTAATCGGTCTTTCGAGACTTGATCTTTTGTGATCATGCCAATGTAACTCAATAATGCACTGACTCTCGGTAACTGGGGTCGGGGCGTTACAGTTGGTATCAGAGGCAGTTCAGTACTAACCTTGTAAGATAGATTTAGATAAACTCTGATTAGAGCACATAGCCCTAAGATAGACTTTGAAGATTAGTATAGAAGAACTTCCTAGAATTTTGGTATTATAGAGATTTTGTGAATTTCTGAGCAATACATCTGTGTCTGGATATGAGAAAGTAGAGGCGGCTCTGGCATAGATGTACCTAGGGGTAAAACTAGAAAACACCACTTTGAGCTAGACTATAATGGTAACTGCTTCACGACAACGAGCCATGTTGTACTCTTGGTTACGACACTCCCAGAGGATATGCTTAGGATAATTCTCATTTTCTTTATAAACCGTTATGGATGGTTTATGGGTATATACTTCCTCAAAGAAATTTTTTTTATGATTACGGATTATATCCATAAACTATTCAATTTATGTTAAGTTCCTTACAAGTATGGAATTATGTATTTCGATTCATAAACTAATCTAGTTTATGACATTGTTTAGAAATGGCACCTAGTGGAAGGAATGGAAACTGTATCAATGCATGCACTCCATGTAGGGATTTCCCTCCTACTCAAGTTAATTATAATGGAGCTGGTGATACAACTACTGCTGATCAACTTATCACCATACTGGGGTAACTCACTCAGGTTATGAATAATAACCTTTCTCGTATGGAGCACCTGGAACCGCAACGTGGAGGATCAATTTTATATCACTTCATGAGGAAACAACCACCAAAATTAAATGTGAGTATAAATCCCTTAGTAGCTGAGTAATGGATAAATTACTTAGAAATAATATTCCATGCCTTGGGGAGTAGTGAAATGGAAATGGTTATAATGGAAGTTTACCACCTCACTGGAGATGCTGATCAATGGTGGTCATTGATTCAAAACACAAAGGAAGATTATGAAGTATCAAATAAGGAATGGTGGGAGTTCAAAGAGATTTTCATAGAAAAATACATTCCTCGTGACCATCAAGCTGATATGGAAAGGCATTTTCTGAGTCTAAGGAAAAAGGAGGATAAAAATATTGCAAAGTATGAGTCTAACTTTACAAGGTTAGTGAGGTATGCTGCAGATTATATATATAACCCAAGAAGTAAGACTGATCCTTTTTTTGGGTTAAAACCATTTCTTCGTCAAGCATTAGTATCACAATCTTTCTCAACGTACGAAGATATAGTCTCGTGTCCTATCAATATAGAAAATAAATTCCTTAAATCACACGACTTTTAAGCAAAGCAAGAGAAGAAGAGATCTGCTGATCACTCTAGAAATGGAAATAAGGGAAAAGGGATAGAAGTATTTTCCATTATGCGATAATTGTTTGAAGAATCGCCCCGATACTTGCCTAAAAGGAATGAGAGTTTGTTATAAATGTGGAGAAAAAGGTCATTAGGCTCGTGATTTCAAGGGAATGAAAGAGGATATCAATGTTGAATGCTACAATTGTAGAGATATGGGGAATTATGAAAATTAATGTACTAAGAGTCAGGGAAACTTACCTCGGAAAAGGCCAAGGGATAAAGGCCAAGCTTATACTGTAACTAAAACTGAAGTAGAATAATTATTGTATTTGTGTTTTTGGAATCAAGAACTATATTATGGTTATAAGAATAATGTGATATATAAAAGGATTGTACTACAATACTTGTTGTTTTCATTAAGGTTTTAATATGATGAAAGAAATAATATTTTCAGTATGTGACAATAAGAGAAACTTTACTTTGTTTGGGGAATCTGATGTTACAATTGATTTTGGAATTTAGAGACCTTTTAGAGAAAGTCCGGACAGTGGTATTTTGGATAAATATAAAGGTTGGAATGGATTAAGTTGAACTTTGGATTGTATTTTCCAAGGTTAAAACATTTTTTAAGATTGTTTTTTGAATATTATAATAATATAGTTTTAGGAAAATGACAACTTGCAAGTCGGGGGATAACCCATCACGTCGAACAATTCTGCAGGAATCGAACCGACGACCATAGTGCGGTAGGCCTTTATTACCTACCACTAGTATACAGGAAGTCCCTAGTTATTACAAAATAGATTTCCTAATCTAAATGGTGTGTGTTAATATTTGGAACCATGTACGATTAGGATAAACATAATATTTTTGTGTTCTATTACCTTTTGGAGTGAAAGATGGATTTGTGGTAAAACTTTAGTAAGGAATGAATGTCTACATGAAAAGTAAATATATTTCCTTACGTTCTTAGTAAATCTCATAAATAAATTCTTCAACTTTATGAAAGGTAATTTAAAACAAAAACGTTGTCGGTTAACTTTTCCTACTGGGGAATCAATGATCGTTTAACCAATCACAAGTTTGTGATTTTCATGTAGTTAACATTCTCCTAATACTATTTTCTATAACTCTCAATCAGACCTTGATGGTTTGTTTCTCCTCCATATCCATGTTTTCATAGAATCCAAGTATGGGCTATCTCGGGTGACCTTTGTACTTCTCTTTCTTTCTTTTAAAGTTATATTTTTATTAAACGTATTTCGGATATGGGTTTTCCACAAAGGTATTTTCTATTTTCAACATTTTGTTTTCTAAGAACATTTTCAAATTACAAGGATGCAATTTATTTAAGGAGGGAATAATGTAACACCCCAAGCTTCCATGGTAAGCTTCTATTTCAATAATGCAACAGCTTGCATTGTACGCAAGTTCGAGATTCTATCACACCGCGACCAGTCAAAGTAGTCGTTATGAATAGTAATACCCAGTTTTTGATATTATATAAATTTTATATTTCAAAATGGACTTCATTTTTGTATTCGTAATATTGAAATTATCCTAAGTTGAATTTTTTGTAAGTTTCTGAGAACTTCCAATTTTTTATGAATAGAAAAAAAATACAAAAAAACATATTTTTTAATCAAAATAATTTATAGTGATAAATTATACTATTGAGTGGTTTTAAATTATAATTAGAATATATTTTTACCATTTTATCCAATGTTTGTCATTAGAATTAATTTCACTTTGAAATTGGACATAAACAATTGTCAATATTTTGATACATATTGTTTCTTAAAAACATGTTATTTGTTTTGACAATGAGAATTAATGATAAAATTAATTAATGAAACTTATATGTTGGGAGTTTTTTAAAATAGACATCATTTTGGAATTAAGAATATAAATTATAGCTTAGGGTGAATTTTTTGGTATTTTTCTGAAAAACTTCAATTTTTTGATGAATAGTTAAACCACTAAGTGGTTGTTAAAAAACTAATTTTTCATTTAAATGAAACATTACCACTTCTGTGAATTGAATTTCAAAAATATGACATACATCATTGTCATTAGGAAGTAAAATGTGGTTCAATGGGATTAATATAATTTTTGGTGAATAGTAACTATGAAGTTCTATTAATCGCTATTAAAGATAATTAGTGTAATTTAAGGTAAATATAATGATATAATAATATTAAATTACCTTTACACTTTCCCTACATTTATTAGATGAGTCATGGCCGACGAAGACAATACATGGGTCAACTTGGGGGCCCCATGGAGCCAATTGGGTAAGAAAATGACATTAATAACTTTTTATTTAAATTAAAAATAAAATTGTCACTAACATGTGTTGTTTTACTAAAACAATTATTACATGTGGTTTTGTAAGTTAACATTTAGACTATAAATATTCATCGGAAATGTACAAATATTTCCTATATCATGGTAATTTTTTATAATTTTTAGATATTAAATAAGTTAAATTTTTATAACACCACGATGATGCAGCGATTACCTCATTAATTAACTATTTAAATAAAATGAAAAGATAATGTAAAATCTAAGACATACTCTTGTCAAAAACCAATTTGATTATTATATTTCGAACCCTTATCACCTTATCCTCGAAATATATAATTGTGGGACCTTTGAAATCCGAAACACACTTCATAATAATGTAACATTTCATGACTTTCCAAGAGTTCCCCTCATCTCCTCTTATAAAAGGCATCCACCTCTACCACCTTATTAACACCTTCAAGCCATTTGGATCATCCAAATCTACCCAAAAACTCTCCCAACTTCCCTCTCTTACTTTTTGAAGCCTCACTTTGGGAAGAAGTCTTCCCAAGTAAGCCTTTGGCTAAAATCAAAAAGAGTTACCCAATTTTAAGGTAATGTATTCTCTTATGTTCTTTTGTTTTATTTTGCTTCTCCAACCCCTTAAACTCTTTTAATTCCTTTATTTTGTAACAAAACCAGTATATTAAATATACTAGTATGTTGTTATGAGAATTATTTTATTTACACTTACACACACATTCGTCTAATGGTTATAGAACATACTGTTTCTGTGGGTGGCGAATTACTGCCTCAGGAAACGATGATTGTTCAACCTTCTTTTAACACCTATCATGGTGGAAATTAAGATGTCACTATATTTATATATGATATATATTATGTTTATGTTTTCCTTATGCTTCTTTATTTTTCATTTATGGCATACCTTTATGATTTCCATTATGGGTAAACGCAAGAATTATATTTTAGGAAGTGTGGACTACTGCCCCCTCAAAGTGATTTGAATCGTTAATGCCATATGTGGAATGTATAAAGGATGGAGTAAATGATTTTATATATGATATTATACTTGAATTATAATATACCTTTATATCATTATGATTTAATTCCATGAAATATGAAATATAAATGAAAGTAGCGTTCATGCGTACATACGACTTACCGTCTCTATGAACGGTGCATTTCATTTCTTACCTCTAAATGTTATGTAATATTATAAATGAATGTATATACTGGATATGTATGATATATATGATATCTAAATCATGAATATAATTCTGGATAAAATGGATATTTTACCACAAGAACAACTTATAATTATAATAAGTTTATTTTTCACTCAAGTACCAAAGATCGACAAAACGACCGTTATTAACTTAAATAATTATATAATGTTCATAACATGGTAATAAGTGATATAAAAGGAATAATGAACTTGAAAAATGTTCTTAAGAAAGTATAAATTAACTCTAATTTATTATTCAGGAGGTTAAAGAACGATCGAGTCAAGTCGGACACGAGCTAAGGGAACTTCTTAACCCAATTTTCGTTCTTTGGGTTAATCTCATACATTCAAATTATGTCATGATATTATTATGTACTATCTTGTATTTGAACCTTGTTTATGTGAACTTATAGTGAATACACATAATAGTTCTATTTGATTTAAAAAATTATCTTTGTGAGGGACTTCGTCTCAATCTCTTTTCATTGAGGTATATTTTGTTTTATACACAACATTATTTTATACGGTGTATAAACCCCTTTGAATTTTACTTTTATTCAAAAGGAATATTTTTTATATGAAGCTCTTTTATGGAATGACCAAAGGAATTTTTTGTCTTACGTATGCGGTGACAATGACTTCTCCACCACCATGACCATTATTTGAGTTTCGACTTCCTCTACAAGCCATAACTTTTTTTAAATGAAAAATAAATACCAAGTTTTAATTTTCTTTTATTTTGGTATTGAAAATGGTTTTGATATTGTTTTTATTATGTCAATGTGTTGTATTGATATCTTGTGATTGAAATGTGGCAATATTATGTTTCCTTTATGCATGTTTTATATGATATGATTATGTTATGGTTTCTGATATGTTTAAACCTTTTCATATAAGGAATGAATTGGACTTAATAAGTGATGTGTGGAGCCTATTATAGCTCCTCGATGCATCAGTAGGTCTCATGAGACAAACTAGTGTCTTGGCACAAGGCTTTGACAAAATCTTACTTGTAGTCTTGGCACGATGCCTTGGCTACGTTGTTATGATAGTCTGGAATTATGCATTCCATCATTATTAAAGTGGTTATTGATATTGCATGTTATTATTAGACTAGTAGAATATCCATGTGAATACGTAAATGGCATTATTTCATTCTACATTGTCCATATTATTCTAAAGTTCAAGATTAAAAGGCTTTTGTTTAGTTATACATTGCCTTAAATGTTTTTGTTTATTTATGAAATATTACTCTATATTGTAATACTTACTGAGCATCTGAGCTCACCCCTTTCTATGTTTTATTCTCCCCAGAATGTGAAAAAATATTTTAGGACTGACCTGCAGGGATAGTCTGAAGGGGATATGAGTGTGGACTATGGAGACTATGTTGTTGTAGTTTTTCACTTTATGATGTAATGTAACTTTTATGAATGTATCTAGTGTTTCCAAGGCTACTAAACTAATCGGTCTTTAGAGATGTGATCTTTTGTGATCATGCCAATGTTACGTAATAATACACCAACTCTGGGTAACTAGGGTTGGGGCGTCACAAAAGTAGTTGCTTTAGGATATTCTTCTGTTTTGCTTCAAGTATCAGTGAAATCTTCTCTATCAGACAGAATTAAGAAAGCACAGAAGCAAGATAGTGAGTTGCCGAAAAAGGTAGAGCTAGTTTAGAAAGGTAAGTTTCCTGAATTCGACATTGATAAGGATTGTGTTTTGAGATTTGGGAAGAGATTGTGTGTACCGTGTGATTCACAGCTGAAGCGAGAGTTGTTATGTGAAGCTCATAGTTCTCCGTTTTCAGTTTATCCAGGTAGTACTAAGATGTATATAGATCTTTGGGAGTATTACTGGTGGGACGTAATGAAAATAGATATTGCTGATTTTAATGTGAAGTGTTTGACTTGTCAACAGGTTAAAGCAGAGTGGTAGTTACTGAAAGGGATACTTCATCCTTTACCAGTACCAGAGTGGAAGTGGGAGAATATTTCAATGGGCTTCATTGTGGGATTTCCGAATACACCTCGAGGTAATAATGAAATCTGGGTTATTGTTGATCACTTAACTAAATCCGATCATTTCCTTTCTATATGAGATACTTTTTCCATAGATCAACATTCACATTTGTATCTTAAAGAGATAATCAGGTTACATGGATTTCCCCTCTCCATTGTATCTGATCGTGATCTCGGGTTTACTTCTAACTTTTGGAAAGGCCTTCAGAAGTCATTGGGTACTGAATTAAATTTTTGTACAGATTTTCATCCTCAATCATATGGTTGGTCAGAACGAACAATTCAGACATTGGAGGATATGCTACGTGCTTGTTCGATGGATTATCAGGGAAGTTGGGACCAACATCTTTCTTTGGATGATTTTTTTTATAATAATAGTTTTCATTCCAGTATATAGATGGCACCATTTGAGGAATTATATGGGAAGCGGTGTCGAACATCAGCTTTTTGGGATGAAGTGGGTGAAAGGAATTTGATGGGACTGGAATTGGTAGAAGATTTGGCAGAAAAAGTTCAGATGATATAGAGACACATGAGAATGGCTCATAACAGGAAGAAAAGTTATGCGAACAACATGAGGAAGGATCTCTCTTTTGAGGTAGGTGATCATGTTTTTCTCAATGTTTCACCATGGAAAAGTGTGATGCGATTTCGTAAGAAAGGAAAGCTATGACCAAGGTTCATTGGACCATACGAAATTCTAGAGAGAGTTGGATCATTTTCATACTGAGTGGCTTTACCTCCGAGTTATCTCAGGTACACAATGTTTTTCATGTTTCAATGTTAAGGAAGTACATGCCAGATCCATCTCATGTTTTGTGTCAAGAGGTAGTTCAGCTGGAAGAGAATCAATCTTATGAGGAACAATTGGTCCAGATTCTTGACCACAGGGAGCAAGTGTTGCGGAATAAGGTGATTCATCAAGTAAAGGTTTTGTGAAAAAACCACATGATTGAAGAGGCAACATGGGAATCTAAAAATGAAATGAGGGATAAATATCCCCACTTATTCGATATGTAAATAAATTACGGGGAAGCAATTTTCTAAAGGTTGGAAGGATATAACATCCCAAGTAATTAATGAATAATTTATATTCTTATCTATGTCTATTTATGAATAAGATAGTGTTTTAGAGGTTTAAAATGAGAATAACTCCAATCTTAAGCATCGAATACACTCATATTTTTAAAAGATTGTTTTCATGTCTTTTGATGGAAAACCATTTTTAAATAAACATTTTGACAAGTTTATAAGACCTATTTTTCAAAATAAACTTATTCTTTATTATTGGGACACTGAAATGTACCTTGGTTCAATTTTTGGTATTTTTCAGACATTGTTCATTTTTTAATGAATAGTGAAAAATACTGCATTTTACATCAAAAATGCCTTTTCATCTAATTTAATTATATGGTTATATTATCTTTTTAATTGTTCTTAAAGTTTAATTAGAATATATTTTTACCATTTAATCCAATGGTTGTCATTATAACTAATTTCACTTTGGAATTCGTCATAAACAAGTGTCAAACCTTTCATAGGTATTGTTTCAAAAACACCCGCTATTTGTTAAGACAATGGGAATTATTTTTAAATTAGTTATTGAAATTTCTATGTTTGGAATTTGGTGAAATGAATTCAATATCTGGAATCCTAAGGTCCAAATATTTTAATTAATACCCTTTTTTTTCAGACATTATGAATAGTAATGATGGTAATTATCTTTAATTATCTTGATTAATTAGTAATCGAGTAGTTAAGGAAAATAAAATAATATCATAATAATAAAAAATGACCCCAACATATGTCTTAATTCTACAGGTTGTGTTATGTACGACCATAGGATTCCTTGTGCCAAACTTAGGGACCCCATGGAATCACTTTTGGGTGAAAATGACACTTTATCATTTTATTTTTAAAGAAAGGAGAATATCACTAAAGAATGTATCACCCGAGTAAAACATTTTTAGTTTTGACTGTGTAAATGATATTTTATACTATAAATAGTAATTGGAAATCTAAAAATATTTTCTACATCATAGTATTTTTTTTATAATTTTTAGACATTAAATAAATTAAATTATTTATGACATCATGATGATGCATCGATTACCTCATTAATGAACGATTTAAATAAAATGAAAAGATAATGTAAATTCTTAAATTACACTTGTCAAAGACCTATTGGATGAGTATATTTGGAACAATAATCACCTTATCCTAGAAATATATCAATTTGGGGCCTTTTAAATCCGAAACTCATTTTAAAATAAAGTAACATTTCTTGGCTTTCCAAGAGTGTCCCTCCTCTCCTCTTATAAAAGGCCCCCACCTCTACCTCCTAACCCACACCTCTCATGCCATTAGCTCGGACATGTTATTATCATTTTATCTCTCCACATACCTTTATTCATCCTATAAGCCTTACCTTAGGTATAAATATCTTCAAGAAACCATTTTGGTTCAAACCAAGAAGAGTTACCCGATTTAAAGATAATTTATTCACTTGTGTTCTTTTGTATTATTTTTCTTCTCCAACTCCCTAAACTGTTTTTATTCATTTCTTTTGTAACAACACCAGTATCATAAATATACTAGTATTCTTTTATAATAACTATTCGTGCTACACTTACAAACACCTACATCTCATTGTTAAAGAGCATACTGTTTCCGTGGATGGTGAATTTCTGCCTCACGAATCGATGATTGTTCAATATTCTTCTAACACCTTAAATGGTGGCTGTTAAGATGTCACTATATTTATATATGATATAAAATATGTTAATGTTTTCCTGAATCTTCTGTATTTTTCATTTATGACATACCGTTAGGGTTTCCATTATGGGTAAACGCGATATCTTCATTTTAGGAAGTGTGGACTACCGCCCCCTCAAAGTGATTTGATTCGTTAATGCAATATGTGGGACATATAAAGGATGAAGTTAATGATATTATATATAATATTATACTGGAATTATAATATACCTTTATGCAATTATGATTCAATTCCATAAAGTACGAAATAGAAATGAAAGTAGCATTCATGCGTACGTACGGCTTACCGTCTCCATGAACGGTGCATTTCATTTCTTACCTCTAAATGTTATGTAATATTATAAATGCATGAATATAATGGATATATATTATATATATGATATCTACATCAAGAATATAATTCTGGATATAATGGATACATGAACAACTTTTAATTATTAAGAGTTTTTTTTACTCAAGTATTAATGATCGACAAAACGACCATTATTAACTTAAATAATTACATAGTGTTCATAACATGGTAATAAGTGATATAAAAGAAATAATGAACTTGAAAAAGGTTCTTAAGCAAGAAGAAATTAACTCAAGTTTGTTATTCAGGAGGTTAATGAACGATCGAGTCAGGTTGGATAAAAGTTAAGGGACTTCGTCTCAATCTCCTTTCATTGAGGCATATCTTGATTTATACAGAACTTTCTTTTATATGATATATAATCCCCTTTTACTTTTTCGTTTATTCAAAAGGAATATTTTTTATACGAAGCGTTTTACTATACAACAAAAGGAATGTTTTTTTTCGTACGTATGCGGCGATAACGACTTCTCCGCTGCCATGACCATTATTTGAGTTTCGGCTTCCTCTACAAGCCATAAATTTTTTTAAATGAAAAATAAATACCATGTTTTACTTTTCTATTATTTTGGTATTGAAAATGGTTTTCATAATGTTTTTATTATATCAATGTGTTGTATTGATATCATGTGATTGAAATGTAGAAATTTTATGTTTCCTTTATGCATGTTTTATGTGATACGATTATGTTATGGTTCCTGGGCATTGTTATGAAGACAGGTGGTTCCATGATAAACTAAGGGTAGGTCACCCCGATATATCTCTCCAATGCATTGGGTAACGCGAAGGGGTTAAATATTAAGGTTTCTCTGAATTGATTTAGGGAATATACTGTGATGGGTATTCCAAACGTAACCATGAGGGTTACTTCCTACGTAAGAATGTTATGAGTGCCTCAAGTTACCTTTATGTCTTATGATTTCTATGATACATTCATGATTTTATGAGGTATGTTAAGGTGATTATGTTATATGAGTAAAGTATGATTTCATTAATTCTTAGGTATGCATGGACTAATGTTTTCATTTTGTATTTTTATATCCCTTACTGAGCTTTTTATGCTCATCCCAAGTTTTTGAAATGTTTTTCACTGGTCAAGGGAAAGGTACATGATGTGATGATAGTGTCAAGGTAGTGTCATGAAAGAATCTATGTTTTATTTTAAATATGTTTCTGTTGATGGGAAAAATGAATATTATCTTTTATGTAATCACTTTTTTTAAATGTCGAATGTAATGCATGATTTATGATCTAATTCTCTAAAACTCTAACCCTGAAAAGATCCTCGATGTGTATTCTTGAAATATCTCAAGATTAAGTAATGTTTAAGGTCGGTGCCTTATAATATTGCTTAATAGTTATCATTTCCCATTATAGTCCTATATATATCATGAGATATAAATTTTTACCTACTTAATTAGGGGGATATATAGTTCCTACCCAACTCATAATGAAATCATTCGTACATATTATATAAAAAATAATTCATTCATCATAGCATAACTCAAGGAATAAAACGGGATTCTTAAACATCCTTAAATCATAACACAATACATATAAAACAAATGGATCACATATATATCATTACATCATAAACATAATAAAACCAAATGAATAATAGGGATAGTATACTTTAAGCATACCCCTATTAAATAATTACATATTAGATCAAAACTAATTTAGATAGAACCCTTGAAAATTATTCTTAATGAAAATCTCCTTTATTATTTGAAAATGTTTTACTTTTCATAAAATAATATGCCATTTTAAAATTAAATAATTTCATGGAAGATAACCAGGAAATATTTTAGGGGAGGATTTATGTAAATAAGGCTTTATGAAAACATAAAAATCAATTCATTTCGTATATAAATACTTTTCATGTAATTTTTTCAGAAAAGTCATAAGGTAACACATTTGTAAAATTTAATAAGTATTCACATAAAATTTGTAGTAAAAAGTAAAAAAAATGGGTAAAAATTAATTTAAATATCAATATGGAAATATTAAAACATTTTATGAAATATTTTTTTGACATTGTGGAGATGGATGATAATTATAACCGTGTATATAGTTTCATATAAACAATGTTGGTTAAAACTGTGATTTACAAGATTATCGCTTACCAAATTATAATCAGTCGAATCATATTCTTTACAAAATAGAGAAAATTATAATCTTATAATAAACTTTGTAATATGAAAAATAGAAACATTCTTGGTCATTATAAACACATCTCAAAATAAATAGGTGGTGTATAAGGCATATGTATCACATAAATAAATGTGAGTCTAAATAATAATTTCCTTCAAGATGATATACATTGTATATATATGACCCTTCTATGTGATTATTTAAAAAAAATCATTGATTTATTCAAGAGTAATTTTCATTTTTATGATATCAAATATGACCATATTATTATTCATCGGGAACTAATAGTTTTATTTTCATACACATGTTTCATCAGATAACTTCCTCCCCCTCTTTTCAGAAAATAGTTATATAATTTCCACAATGAAATCAAGATAATATATATCATATTTTTTCTTTAAATACATTTGTATAATCATTCTTTAAGGGATATCATGTAGAATGAATCATATCACATCATAGAGATGGTAAGTCGTATGTACGCACTAGTGGTGATATCATTCCCATAATTGATTAATGATATTTAATTGGATGGTGTATAGTATTTATTAATTAATATCATGTTATAAGAATCATATATTAGTTATTATTTCAATCATTATACCCATCCAAAAAATGTGGTGGTGAAAAACATATTACACCACGTTGTGCACAAAGTAAGTCATACGTACACATGCGTGGTGATTTAATTTTTCATAGGATGAATAGAAGGTTGAATATTATTGTTTCAAAATAATAATAATAACATCTAATTATATAAATTATACTGGATTTTTTAATTTATAATGAAAAAAATAATTAATATGAAGTGGAAGAAGAAAGAAGTTTGAATGAATTGGTATAGAAGATTACCTCTTCTTCGATGTGCTCCCTTTGAATCTCCTCTTAATGAACTAGAGAAGGTCATTGAATAATACTAGAACCTATAAAATGTTATTATGGATGTTTTTAATTTAAATGAGTATTTTATTGACATGGTTTAATGAATAAATTTATGTTAATAGATGAGGGATGAGGTTCCCTTTTATAATAGAGGTTAGGGGAACTTTTAGAAAGCTAAAAAATATTAATTTATAATAAACTCAAACCACATCCAAAATCATAAAAAGTTTCATTATTTATAATATAAGACATCACAAGGTTTTAATATCATTAACTGATAATTTTTATAAATTTTTATATTTCATTTCTAACCTTGTCATTTTTTTTACCCTTAATTGTAATCTTCTAATTTTAACTAACATAAAAAATTGTTCAATGTTACAAAAATGTAATTTTTACCTATGTAATGTTTATTAGACCATAAATTAACACAATATATCATTTTATAGTAAAAAATAATTATTTTATATTTTTAAAATTATTTTAGTATTTTTAAATAAATTATTAAATCATTATTTTGACAATATGTCAACAATGTCATTTTTACACTTTTACTTTAATAGTTTTTTAAAAATATCAAGATAATATTTTAACCTAGATAACAATATTTTATTATATCTCTAATGATTAAAGTTATTGAATAATTTTTTTGGATATATTAATTATCCAATATTTTTTATTTTAGTATTTTTACTAATGTTAATTAGATATTCCCATTAATAGAATATTTGCTACAACAGTTTTGTGTATTTATATAATAGGCATATTTCTTGAGTCAAAATTTAAAATAAAATACTATGATAAAGATAAATCCTCTATATTTCATAAAAATACTTATTGCTGAATATAAACCTTGTAAAATCATAATATATAAATGTTATATATATTGAAAAGTGAATGTGAAGACTTTAACATCACATTAAATAAAATATTACATGTGTCGTAATCTCTTCCATATGGATCAAAATGTTCAATAACAGAATGCTTGGATAATTATGGTCTATATATACTTGAAAAATAATATTTGGTCATTTTTTGGTCTTTTATTTGTTTGTATAATTTTAATGAAAATTATTTTATTGATTTTTCATCAAGTAAAGAATTTATGCATCATCAATATATAAGCCTTTGAGGTGATTATTTATTTATTAAAAATTTAAAATAAATTATCTCGATAAATTAAATGATTTTATATTTCAAATGAGTATTTATTTTCTAATTTATCTTATGTATATCCTTATTCTAAAATTGATAAATATATTAAAATTTGAGTAAGAGATATTTATATTTTCTGTAAATAAAATATATTAAATGTCCTAATATCATCAAAGTGGCTTAAATAGGGTACAATTTAATCCCAAGTATGGTTTAGTTCGAAAATAACACATAAAATAATAGTATTCCATGTTTTATTATTATTATAAAATATTATATTTACCCTTAATTACCCGATTTAGCTTTTTACCACATTAATAAAAATTACTAAATTTACTATTCCTAATGTCCAAAAATAAAAAAAATGATACATAAATAATTTATACATATTGATTCCAAATATGTTATCCATTTTAAAAAAATCAAAAAATAGAAGTTAATGTAATAAATTTAAAATTAATTTCATTTTCAGAATGCAAAAAATATTTTTAAAAAGTAAAACATTGCAAAAGATTGAAATGTTTTCTTATGAAATTTCATGGTAAAATTATTTCCAATGAACAAAATTATATTAACATATAAAAATATATTCTATTTTCACTTTAAAACAATTTATTAATATAACTTATTCACATATACTATTTCAATGAATTTTTTTCAATTAAAAGTTAATATAATTTTACAATTCCAAAAAACATAAAACTCATCAAAAAAATATCAAAAATCATCTAAAGTAAAATTTTATATCCCTATTACAAAGAAGAGTTTATTTGTTTAAATATAATATATAAAATTTTCACTAACTATATTTAAAATGGGGGCACCAAAAAAAGTTGACAAAACTGTATTCTTTGGAAAATACTTCTTTTATCTGAAAAATTGATTTTTTTTCTTATATCATATCTATAAAACATAAAAGATTATTTTTAAACATTATATTGAATATATTAAAGATATTTCTCATTAATAAAATCTACCAAGAGTGATTTTATTATTTTATAAACTCACTTATTAGCATTTAAATAGTATTTTAAAAGAATGTTAATATTGTTCATACAAGCTATTATTATGGTTAGGTTATAAGGTAAAACCAAAAATATTTAGTTGTTATCTTATAATCAGTCTTCTGTAAAATGAATTCTATCAAAATAACACAAAATTGATTGTAATATAGTCCAAACATAGAGCTTCGCACACCACAAGCTAAGTCGGAGTTGTATAGTGCAAGCTTAACTTCTTGAAGATTTAAAAACATTAAATAAAAGATATAAAAAACTCTCTCTCATAAAAATATTTAGGTGTTGCATTCTAGCCCCATTAAATTTAATTTCTCCCTTTAAATTCATCTAGTTTGTTAAATGATTTAATACGTGAATGTTTATTTCACAGAACCCCATGTTCTAAAAACAAGGACTAAAAATTCCTTTTGAAAAGGAAGAGTTGGAAAATAATAGGTACCCAAGGTAACTCATAACTAGGTATCTATGAAAGAGAACATAGTTAAAGATTTTTCATAGAGAAAAAACATAAATAATCTATGATATTGATAAATATCATTGATCAAAATAATGTTTTTTATTCAAGTAAGGTTGACAATCACAAAACCATAAACTAAAGAAGCATGAAAGAGGCCATTAATATCATAAACAATAATGATAATAAGACACCCATTTACATCATAATCCCCTTTACCCTAATGTTTAATAATTTTTATGAGAAAATAGACTTACTTTATATTTATACAATATCACCATTGGTCGTTCCTTGAAAAAATTCAAATTTATCTCTTCTTAAAAGAAATGAAGTTCAATTTTTCATTCATGAATAGTTAGCAGGTCATTGAATCTATAAATATAATGATAGGTAATTTTTTATTTCTTTATCCTAATAAAAATGTTAGCCCAAGTAATCAAATATACATTAGTCCACCCATGGTGAGATAATATTTTTTTCTAAAAAACATCATTCGATGTTTAACATAAACATTCCATAAATTTATAACCTTACAATCCTTAAGAAAAATGAATATCCAAAACATTAGAAATAGGTACACTAACTAGTCTTAACATTTGTCCACCATATATCTTAAGGTATCTCTTTTCAGTCACATTCCAATCATGTGATCACCTTCATCGTGTATTCCCTTGAGTCATGGTTATGACCTGAGTTTCCATATATCATTATTTAAAACATGCATATTTACTTATTCTAAAACTTATTAGATATATTCCTTAAGTCCCAAAAGTTGTTAGTAAAACCTTCTTGAAGAAAAATCCATAATTTGTTCCCAGGAAACAAGCATTATCCAATTTACTTATTCAAATCCAATATATATTCGTCAAACATCATTATACTAACATAAGGGATATATTAAGAGTTTTCATTCACACAATCATGTGTTCTCCAAGTTTATCTTCTTTACTTTAAATTATTTTTCTATGTCTTATAACCATTCATCATATTCGTTCCAATCCTTAATGAAAAAAACATATACTAAAAACACTTATATATTTCATGATTCATATAACATATTATTTGAATTCTGAGACATATACACCTCAATCATCGAACTTTGTTCTTAAAACATTACTCAGGATCTATACTCTTAGTCCTTCCTAAAATATGAATTATGTATTCAGGTTCTTTAACCTTAATATGACCAAGATTCTTAGGTTTATAGTAAAAAATAATGCTATAACATCCCATAACCTTCACATGTCATTTACAATCTCATTATCTTCAACAGTATAACCAATACTCATACCACCTTCATGATTATCTTTATGATATTTCTACTTTAGAAATAAATTTTCATAATTCCCACACATTCAATATCTGAAACATTCAAGTTTAACTATGCTCGGTCTAGTTCTAGATATTGGCTTAGACCAGAAATCTATATGTTAAAAATACATATCAGATATAAAAAACACATAAGTAAGAAAAATTACTTATAGTATCTCAATATATGATATCATAGGTTTTACACTAGGTTATTCAGGATTATCAAAAAAAATAATCATTGTAACCAATACATAATCTTATACTTAAGAAATTACAAGATATATCCTTCGAAATATCTCTAGGTATCTCAATAAATTTTTCACATCCAATTTTCCAAAGGTTAACAAAACCATCACTCTAATACCAACTGTATAGAACCAAGGTTAACATACATTTTTGTTGTGGAATAACTAATGTATTACCCAAAAAGATGCTCAAATAGTGTATTACTTTAGTGACTTTAGTAACATGTAACAAATTATTCTAATTAGTGAAAGATATTCATCATATCCTTTAAATATATTCACCATTAGTTTTCCTTCCTAAAACATTTCCTTATATCATAGGGAAAAGAAAACATATGAAAAATGTTAGCTCAAAAGCTCAGTAAGGGCAGACATAGAAAATATCAAACAAAACATGAACATAATAATGTAAAAACCTGAACATAATAATGTAAAAACATTAACATAGAATTTTAAAATTAAATTATGTGTAACATATATCAAAATCTTGAGTGATTAAATAAATTGTGGTTGTTCAGAAGCCATAAATCAAAAAGGAACAAAATCCATGAGAAAACAACATTGATATAAAACATTGAATTGTGGAAAAAAACATAATAATATAAACTCATTTCTATAATATCCAACAAATATTACTAATAACATCATAATGGAAAATATTCATTACTTAATTGAGTTCATTCCTCATTCCAACATTGTTTTACTGACCATGTTTACTTGTCATTCAAGCCCAATAATATAGAACTGGGATCATTTTCATTCCAATAATGTCTATATAATGATATATAAATCTTTACCCAATTTATTATAGGGGTATATAGGTCCCACCCATCTTATAATAAAATCATTCTTATGTGTTCCAAAAAAAGTAAATCATTAATCATCATATACCCTAAAGAATAAAATGGATTTTTAAAACATCATTCAATTGTAACATAATCCACGTAAAACAAATGGGTCTTAAAAATAGTATTACATCATAAAAATAATAAAACCATATGAATAATACATATATTATATTTAAAAAAACACTATTAAATAATTCTATCTTATATGGAAAATAATTTATATATAGCACTTGAAACTAATTCTTGAGGAAAATATCATTTCTTCATCAAAAAGATATTCTTTGATTAAAATACTATGTAATTTTAAAAGAAAAAAATTTCATGGAAGATAACCATGAAATATTTTAAGGGAAGATTCATTTAAATAATGTGTAATAGAAACATAAAAATCTGTTCATGCCTTATAAAAACAATATTCTTGTACTTTTGTCTAAAAATTCAGAAATTTCCTCATTTAGAAAATGAATGAAATATTCCCTTCAAACCATGTATTAAATAGTAAAAATGGTTAAAAATGACTTTAAATATCCATATGAGAATAGTAAATTAATAACAATCTCAGATAAAAAATGAGATTGGAGAAATTACTCCTTACTAATTTACAATCATTCAACTTGTATGCATAGTAAAATAATAAAAACCATATTCATATCATAAAATTTATAATAATAAGAATAAATTAATTCATGGGAAGCATAAACACAACACAAAGTAAATATATGGTGTGTAAGGCATATGTCCCATAGAAATATATATGATACAAAATAATCCCTTACCTTAGGTCTCATATCCTTTGTTTGTTTTTGAACCTCGTGTATAATGATTTAAATATTGTCATTGATTTATTCCAGAATAATAGTCATTTTTGTGATATTATATATGATAATATTATAATCTATTTGTTAATAACATTATAACACATCCATTGGGTGGAGACTGCTTGATTTTCTTACGAATGTTTCGCCAGATAAGTTTTTGGTCCACTTCTTAGAATATTGTTATATCAATTAAAGAATTATATTAATATAATATATATCCAATTTATTCTTTAAATACATTTATATAATCTTTCATTAATGGATATAATGTATAATTAAACGCATCGCATCATGGAGACTGTAGGTCGTACATACAGATGAGATACAATATCATTCAAATAATTTGTGAATGGTATTTAATTGTCTGGTGTATAATATCTCAAAATTAATATAATGTTATAATAATCATATATTGATAGTTTTTGCATCATTATGCCCATTCAAGTAAGGTAGTGGTGAAAAATAGATTACACCATGACATGGAGATTTTAATCTGTACGTATGCATGTATGGTGATTTCATTCTTCGTAAGATAGAAAAAAATGGGAATATTTTTGTTTAATAATCATAATAATATCTGAGTATATAAGTGTAAATATATTTATTAAATAATAATGAAAATTTTAATTAATAGGGTGTATAAAATCAATATTTTTGAAAGAATCCGTAGGGGATATTACCTCATATTCGACGTGATCCCTCTAAATATCTTCTATAATAACTAGAGTTAGTCTTTTAAGAAGACCAGAACCTAAAAAATGTAACTAGATAAGATTATAATAAAAATGGGAAGGGAATTTTTCAAATATTAAGGCTCAATGTGAAGTGGATAGGTGAGGGATGAGGTTCTCTTTTATAATTGAGGTGAGGGGAATTTTTGGAAACTTAAAAAATATTAACTTATAATAAACTAAAAAAATAAAAAATAACCTCCAATGTTTATTGATAAAGAATATAAGATTATATAAGGTTTTAATATAATCATCCAATTGTATTTATACATGTTTTTAATTTTTTATACCTTTTTAATTTTTACCCTTAATTATTATCTTTTAATTTTAACTATGGTAATAATTTGTTCAATATTAAAATTGTGTAATTTTCCTTATTTGAATTCAATTTAACCATAAAAACATATAAATCATTTTAGATCAAACCATAATTGTTTTATATTTTTAAAATATTTTATGATTTTTAAATAAATATAAAAAGCATTATTTTGACAAAATATCAATAGTGTCATTTTGACAATATTAATTTATTGAATTTTTAAAATTATAATGATAAGAGGTTAACCTAAAAAAGATTATATAATATCTATAATGGGTAAATATCATCTATAAAATTTCTTATATATATTATTTATCACAAAATTATATTTTCTTTTTTATTTTTTGTAACATTAAATTAATATTTCCATTAATCAAATAATTATTACATAAGTTTTTTAATTATTTAAAATAACTTTTAGTTGAGTAAAAATTAAAATTCAATACTATGATGATGATATATCCTACAGATTTTATAATAATACTTATATTCAAATATATTTCTTATAAAATACTAAATTAAAAATGTTATATATATTAAAACATGAATGTGACAACTTTAACATCACATTAAATAATATGGTATACGTAAGAACCAGAATCTTCTTTTCAGGTATGTTTTTTCCTTTTCTGGTAGTTTTTGAGAAAAAGATGAAAATATGGAAATTCCTGGACTACACGCCATGTACTTTATGAGTACACGCCATGTACTTCGATTCCACTGGAAGTCATGTGCTGTCCATTTCATGGGCACACACACAACCATGTATGGGTGAATTAGAGGCCTCTTAAAGTGGAATACGGAAAAGGAATGTACAGGCTGTGTATTCCAGAAGTACACGCCATGTACGTTCTTTTTTTCATTAAACGGAACGGGGTCATGTCTAAACCCTATTTTCACCTTTCTCTTTGCCTAATTCAAGACAGAGCGTTCCAGGAGGCCAAATCTTCTCCGAGCCACCAATTAGTCACCGGTTATCTGAAACGAACACTGTTAGTTACAATAGATTCACATCGGTGAGTTCTTAGTTCTTCTTTGGTCGTGTTTCTAGATTCATTCCCTTATGAGAGTCATCATAGGATGATTGTTTTAGTCGTTTTTGCGGATCTACTCCATTCTAGGATGATTCACAGGTTAAGGTTCAAGTATATTGGTCTCCTAGGATCAGGATAGGTGGTTTCTTGCCTTACGTTGAATGCCTTCGAGTTTTTGTGAAAAAGTGTCGGATTCCCGTGTTTCAGGTATCTCGGGTTAGGTATTTTCGTCCCATTGTTTAATTTCCTTAGATTTCTTATTAGCTTAAAGTTAATTGATAATAATATATACTTGTTTTCATGTTTTAGGATCACCCCATGGGTGTTACCCTTGTTTGGATGTTTATCACCGTTTGGATCAGTTTCCTGCAAGGCAAACCCTATTGCAATTTCTAGCATGCTTGTTATAACATATTACAAGTGTTGCCTACTGTTTTAATGCTTTTGATGCATTGTATCTTTTGGACAAGTAGTTTATAAACTTACATAGGGCTTCTGACAGTCGATGACGCATGAATGGACTCCTCAAGGCTGTGAGAACCTGGTGCGGGAGACCAAAGAGGGAATAAATGGTTTAGTACTTCCCTAGACGGTCTGTTGGAATTAGATTCATATGAAAGACCTACATGAATTGGACTTTTTGTATCAAAAGAGTGTCCTTAGTTTACGCATGTATTGTGACCCCATGAGTAATTAGACGTAAGAGCTTTTTCATAGAGTTTGTAGCTATTATTTCAAGACCACATGGGAATCAACGTGACTGCTTCCCAGAGTGTATGTGCCTTTGTATGTTTACTTGACTATAAGGGTATGCTAGATTGTTCCACCCATAGAGTTAGTGTGAATGTGGATTTTTTTTGTTGGTTTAAATGATTCTACCAATCCAAAGAACAAGCTTGGATCTATTGGCCTGCTTGTTTGTTTAGGAAGTCTTTTGACGTCTATTGTGTTACCTGTTTACCTTGGAATTGAGAGCCTTGCTAGATTCCTTGGTTGGATTATTAAATTACTGAATTAATTGTTAAATGAATGTGAATGGAAATTGGTAGGATTTTTTACTTGTGTACTCCTAGTTCATTACTACATTTACTTACATTACTTCTGTTATATTACTCACTGACGGTAGGGCACAGATCTTGTGGTGGTTGCATACTAGGATTCATCTCACACCCTGTTTGGGTCCTGCTTTTCGGCTCAAACAAGTTATATGGTTGTAGGTGTGGATAGGGACTGTGGCCCCTCTACTTCAGGTACATGATTACTGGTTGGAGCTGGAGAGCATAGGACCGAGCTTATGCTTTTGATGCTGCTGGAGTTACTGTTTACTTTCATACTTTGTATCTCAGTTGTATTTCATTATGTTGTTGTGTTTGCAACTTTCCGTAGATACATGTAACTGCTTCATCATTATCATCATTACTATATATTAATTGCTTCCGCTATTTAGTTTCAATTATTTTATGCTATTTACTACTTCCTCTATAGAATGTTATTTCCATTCCCTTGTATACCTTAACAAATTAAGTCATAGTTTCCCCAATGACTCACCAAGGCCCTCTCTTTTAGTTGGCAGCCTTTGGCGTTTGGGGAAATGTGCTTGTGGTCATGTGGTGAACCGGGTATGGGGCACCGGTTGAGTGGCTCCTAATTCGGGTCATTACAAAGTGGTATCAGAGGCAGGTTCTTTTCGTTTCTTTTCTATTGACTTACTATTTAGTGACATTAGATAGGGATAGGATAGAATATGTAAATGGTAAATAGCTATACCTAGGAGTTCTATAAACCATGTACAGGGAAAAAGCCAGGTTACCTCGAATATTTCAATTTTTTAGTTTTGAAAATGTTACAGTTTAATTGAATTCTCCATTTGGTGGTGCACTTGTTTTGTGTTGTTATTGTTTATATGATTGTGGTTCTATTCTTTTGATACCCAAAGAGATGAGGGTATGTCATCTAATGCATCATATAGGCACTTGTTAGAAAATCACGTGTCATGCATTTTTCCATTCCATCTAAATTGCATTAGAAGTTTCATGCTGTTGTGATTGAATTTGTTATAGATTATGCATGTTGTTGTGATAGATACTGTGATAGAATACATGCTATGTTGATAGGGTATCATTTTTTTAGAGCTTCTTTATCATGGATTCCAAACTTTGGGCTTAGAGGTGCTATGGGCCCTTGAGGATTGGAATTTGGTGGATCGTGAGTTTGTTATACTATTTACTTGTTATATGAATTGTTAAAGATGCCAAACTTTGATTCGCGAGGAGTATGGGCCGTCATGGATCAGAAGTTGGTACCTTAATGGTTGTTTGTTTTCTGTGTTTTCTGGGCTCTGGTGTAGTTTTGAGGCTACTGTCCGGAAAAAACCTGAATACACAGTGTGTACATTATGAATACACTCTGTGTAGTCTATAGCAGTGTCACTGAACGTGCGAGCAAAGACATAGGGTTTTTGAAAAATCTTGTAGGAACACGTTGTGTATTGGTTTAGCAAGCCATGTAGTATGAAGTTGGTACCATGGCCATGTCACGAACAACACGTGCCATGTTTCTATTTCACATACACACCATGTCTGAATCTTACATGCCGTGTAGTCTGATCAGGGTACCCAGCCGTGTCCCGAACAACACGGGTCAGTATCATCCTTTCTATTACACGTCGTGTCCTCATGAAACATGTTGTGTAGTGTTAGCCATATATCCGGCTCTGTAGCTAACCACACGGTCTGTTATGACTTCTTAGTACACTCCATGTCCTTTTGGAAGACGCCGTGTAGTGTGACCTGGGCACACTGGCCCTGTCACTAACAACACGGGCCAGGTAAGGCATGTCTAGTACCTGTCATGTCTTCCTTGAACACGCCATGTAGTTTTGTCTTAGGAGAGTCGTGTGGCTTAACCGTGTAGAAGGACTCAGGCAGGGAAGGGAATTCAAGTACACACCATGTGTTGGGACAACACGTCGTGTATTTGGGGTGTTACATGACCATTTTTGGTAAATGTACATGCCCATGTGAATGAACTAAGGGAACACACCGTGTAGGGAAAGAACATGCCATGTAGTCATGTTTTTTATAACATGAATGCCTTCTTTTCCCTGTTCCTTCTTGTGCCTACATCTTTTTTCTATTGTTGTTAATCCTAAATATGAGGTGTTATTTTGACCTTTCAGAGCTATGGTACCGAGACGTCCTCCCATTGTCCGTCAGAAACTAGGTAGTGACTGTACACCTGATACAACAGATCAGGGACTACCAGTAGTTCCGCCTATCATTCCGGACATGGCACCTGCAGTTCTTCCAGAAACTGGTGCTAACTCTAAGTTCAGAGTGGGTTTCATGAGATTTATGTAGAACTTCTATGGAGGTCAACATCATGCCCCGTGTATGGAAGAGCTGACACGAGTTTTTTAGTAGCAGCATCCTCCCCTATTCCCCGGGGATGGAGGACCACAGGCTGTGAAGTCAAGGCAAGAATCCATGTTATCCATCATCAAGAACCTAGAGACTCCTCCAAATAGGATAGTGAAGATTGCGACTTATATTCTGTGAGATTCCGCCAAGAGATGGTGGGATGTGGTTTTGAAGGCAGGGTGCCAACAGGATATGGCTTAGGACAAGTTTCAGTGTACGTTTTACGACTACTTCTACCCGACAATGATGAGGGATGATACAGCCAGAGAGTTCATGAACCTGCCACAAGGTACTCTCACAATTACGGAGTATTCCTATCGATTCATAGAGTTACAGTGTTTCGCTACCATTATGAGGAATGACAAGCTGTTTTTGGTGAGTAAGTTTGAGGAATGACTCAAACTGGACATCAGATCATAGGTGAATGTCTTTCAGTTGACTTCTATTACTCTCATAGTCAACCAAGAGCTTATAACGGAGAGAAATCTAAGGGAGACTGGAGCTATGGACCAGGGCAGTTCAGCATCCAGGGCAGAATCATTTCATATGGACAACAGGAAGCACCACTGAGAGTCTACACTAGGTGACTTGAGAAAGAAAGGTATTCATTCTGGTAGATGGGAACTTTTTTCTAGCAACCAAATCGTGTGTTATCAGTGTAAAAAATGTGGTAATAAGAAGAATCAGTGCCCGAGAGACCCAGTGGAGTGCCGATCATATGGAAAGATGGGTCATCTGCAGTGTTTCTGCAGGGTTCTCCTGCTAGCGTCTAATGAAGGAGGATCGGTTTCGACTCCGCATATAGGAGTAGGATTACCAGTTCTATAGCAGACTGAAGGCTGGTATTCTTCAGGTTGTTCAGGCCAGGGTATAGGCCGTGGACGCAGTGGTCAGGCTCAAGGATGGTCATCCCAAGGATCTCATGCTGCTACACAAGGCCGCGGTGTAGGCCTGACTTTTGCGGTAAAGCATATCTATCAAGGGTTGGGTCCTGGACCTTCTACAGTTTGAGTTATGATTTTAGTTGCCTCAGTTTTATCCTCTGCCCTTTTTGATACAAAAGCTTCTCAGAGCTTTATTTTTGTGCATGCGGTGGAAAGCCTTAGAATTAATGTTTATACTTCTGAGGATATGGTGACGCTAGACACTACCTTGGGAATTTGAACTGCTAGCGTGTGTCAGTTCTTATACTGCCCCTTGAGGTTTGTGGGTGTCATTTTTTATGGAATCTCTATGTTTTGGAAATGAAAGGCATGATGTCATTCTCGGGATGTACTGGTTAGTTCCCCTTTAGGACTTTGTCGATTGCTATTGTTGTAGGGTGAGTTTCACATCATTGGAGGGAGGATCATTTCTTTACAAGGGAGAATGGGATGTCCATGCGAGCAGAGCTAGACCAGAGCATCATGGGTTGGGTGGTGTTATGGCCTAGATTACTAGCTTATATTTGGATGACTAGGGGACTTCTCGGATCGATTGTCCTCCAGTGGTTGAACGCTTTCCAGATGTCTTTCCATAAGACTTTTCAGGTTTGCCTCCAGAGTGAGAGGTATACTTCTCTATTGAGCTTATTATAGGAGCAACACCGGTATCCATTCCTCCTTATAGGATGGATAAACTAGAGTTTCAAGAGCTCGATAAGCAGTTGGAGGAGTTGCAGGCAAAGATTTTTATCCGACCCAGTACTTCTCCTTGGGGTCCGCCCGTTCTGTTTGCAAAGAAGGTGGATGGTACTATACGACTTTGTGTGGATTATCAGAAGCTAAGCCTATTGATGATTATGAACCGATATCCATTTCCATGAATAGATGATCTATTTGATCATCTTCGAGGAGCCAGAGTGTTCTCGAAGATCGACTTGAGATCCAGCTATCATCAGTTGCGTGTCAGACCATCTGATATACCTATTACAGCCTTCCAAAGCAGGTATGGTCTGTATGAGTATTTGGTTATGCCGTTCGGTATCAAAAACATGCCAGAATTTTTCATAGAGATGATGAATAGAGTTTTCCATTCTTACTTGGATTATTTCATGTTGGTTTTTGTGGACAATATCTTGGTGTACTCTCACACTCAACACGACCATGTTACCCATCATTAGACCATTTTGAGTACACTGAGGGAGTATCAGTTATATGTTAAGCTCTCAAAGTGACACTTTTGGATGGATGATATTTACTGACTGGGTCATGTCATCTCAGAGACAAGAGTATTAGTAGACCTAGAGAAGGTGAGAGCAGTAGTTACCTAGGAGCAGCCGAAGGATGTCTTTGAGGTACGAAGTTTATTAGGGCTGTATGGTTAGTAAAGGGTGTTTATATAGGACTTCTCATGCATAGAAGCACCATTAAAGTGCTTTACTAAGAATGGGGTGAAGTAGGTTTGGTTAGAAGCCTGCGATTCAGCCTTTAATGAGTAGAAGGGGAGATTGAATTCAGCACTAATTCTAGTTTTTCCAAAGCCGGGCAAGAGTTTTATAGTTTTTTGTGATGCATCTGGCATCAGTCTTGGTGGAGTGCTTATGTAGGAGGATCATGTTGTTGCATATGGATCTCGGCAGTTGAGGCCACATGAGAGGAACTATCCTACGCATGACCTGGAGTTGGCTAGAGTTGTTCATGCTTTGTGTTGTTGGAGACATTATCTTATGGGAGATCATTTTGTGTTATATACAAACCATAAGAGCCTCAAGTATATCTTCGCATAGCATGACTTGAATCGGAGAAAGTAGAGGTGGGTTGAGTACCTAAAGTCTTTCGATTTTGAGCTTTCATACACACCTTGGAAAGTAAATGTTGTGAAAGACACACTGAGTAGGAGAACACAGATACATGCAGTTCAAGAGGACAACAATGAGTGGAAGATTATGGCTCTATTCTCAAAAATTTATTTGGAGGTGCATGACAGACTAAGTCAGACATTTATTTCTTCTGTAGTTGTTACCTCTACCCTTCTTGACTGAGTTCGAATGAGGCAGCTATCCGATTCTGAAGGCCTAGTCATACAGGAAAGTGTGTCAGGAGACGACCCTCTTCCCAGATGGACCGTAGGTGAGGGTGAGATCTTGCCTTTCCGGGGACGCTTATGGGTGCCAGCAGATATACGCAAGGAGATAATGCGATACTTTCATTCCTCTGTTTGCGAAGTTCATCATGGAGTCACTAAGATTTATTGTAATCTATACCACCAGTATTGGTGGCCAGGTATGAAGAGAGATGTTACTGGTTTTGTCATGAGGTGTTCCACCTATCACCAGGTGAAGGCGGAGCACCAGCAACCAGCAGGGATTTTACAGCAGCTACCCATTCCTGACTGGAAATGGAATGATGTCGCGATGGACTTGGTGACAGGGTTACCAATATCACCTCAAGGGAATGACGTGGTATGGGTTGTCATTTACAGGCTCACTAAGGTTACTCACTTCTTGTCAATTAAGGATACCTTCGGTGTTAATGAGCTTGGATGGTTATACATCCATGATATTGTATGCTTGAATGGGGTTCCGAGTACTATCATTTCAGATAGGGATGCCCGCTTTACGTCACATTTTTGGCATGGTCTACAGAAGGCTTTGGGTACACTGGTACTTCTGAGTACAGCTTACCATCCCCAAACAGATGGCCAGTTAGAGCACACGATTTAGGTTCGTGAGGAGATGCTACGAGCATGCGTCCTTGATTTTGGATGTTCTTGGGAGAGACATATACCTCTAGTGGAGTTTTCCTACAATAATAGTTTTCAAGCAACTATTCAGATGACACCTTACGAGGCATTGTACGGTAGACTGTGTTGATCACTCTTATTTTGGCTAGAGGTAGGAGAGGCAGCTCTACTGGGACCTCATCTTGTTTAGGAGAACACAGAACATGTGGAGTTGATTCAGAAAATGATGGCTACTGCACAGTCTCAGTAGAAATCTGATGCTGATCAGTGGAGATGACCTTTGGAGTTCAAGGTCGGAGACCAGGTTTTCCTATGTGTTACCCCGAGGATGGGATACAAGAGGATCAGGATATAGGGTAATATTTCACCAAGATACGTTGGGCCATTTAAAGTTCTGGAGAGATTTGGTCTGGTTGTTTATAGGTTTTAGTTACCTTAGAGGTACTAGGATTTACATGATGTCTTCCAAGTTTCTTCTCTTCGACGCTATTTCTCAGACCCGTCTCATGTTTTTCAACCTGAGAAGGTTGAGCTGGAGCAGGATGCATCATTCGTGGAGAATCATATCAGGATTGTTGATCATAGTGCAATGGTACTCCGTGGATGTTCTGTTCCTCTGGTATGGGTGATATGGCAGCACGACCGTGTAAAGGACGAGACATGGGAGAGGGAGGCTGATATGCGATCACAGTGGCCAGAGTTGTTCGAGGTTTCTTCTTCGCCACCTTGTTAGGGAAATTTGGGGAAAAATTTATTTAAGCGAGAAGTTTTTAAGAACCTATATTTTCTTTCTAGTTATTTTTTTCCTTTTCTGGTAGTTTTTGAGAAAAAGAAGGGAATCTGGAAATTTTCAGAGTACATGCTGTGTACTTTATGAGTACACGCCGTGTACTTCGATGCCATTAGAAGCTGTGTGCTGGCCATGTCATGACCACACACATGACCATGTAAGGGTGACTTGGAGGCCGCCTAAAGTGGATTACAGAAAAAGAAAGTACATATAGTGTACTCCAGATGTGCACGCCGTGTACTTTCTTTTTTTCGTTAAACGGGCCAGGGTTGCTTTTTAACCCTATTGTCACCTTCTTCTTTGCCTAATTCCATTCAGAGCATCTAAGGAGGTATAATCTTCTCCGAGCCACCAATCTGTCACTTTTTATCTGAATCGAACACCGTTGGTTAAAATAGTTTCTCAACAGTGAGTTCTTGGTTCTTTTTTGGCCACGTTTCCTGATTATTTCTCTTACAAGTGTTATTATAGGTTGAATGTTTTAGACGTTTTTTCATATCTACTCTATTATAGGCTGATTCATGGGTCTAGGTTCATGTATATCGATCTCCTAGGATCGAGGTAAGTTGTTTTTTGCCTTAAGTTTAATGTCTTTGTGTTTTTGTGAAAAAGTGTCAGATTCCCATGTTTTGAGTATCTCAGGTTTGGGATTTTGGTCATATTGTTTAATTACCTTGGATTTATTATTAGCTTAAGGTTAATTGATAATAATATATGATTTTTTTAATGTTTTAGGATCACCTCATGGGTGTTACCCCTGGGTGGCTGTTTATCGCCTTTTGGCTCAGTTTGCCTGCAAGGCAAACCCTATTGCAATTGCTAGTTTTCTTGTTATAACTGATTTCATGTGGTGCCTACTATTTTAACTCTTTTGATGCATTTTATCTTTTATCCAAGTAGTTTCTAAACATATTTAGGTCTTATGACAGTCAATTACGCACGACTGGACAGCTTAGGGTTGTGAGAACCTTGTACGGGAGACCAAAGAGGGAATAAATGGTTTAGTGCTTCCCTAGGGGTCTGTTGGAATTAGTTTCATACACAGGACCTATAGGAATTGGACTTTGTTCTTCCTAATAGAGTCCTAATTTTATGCATGTATTGAGAACATATCATGAATTAGACGTAAGATCTTCCTCAGAGAGTCTGTAGCTATCGTTGCAAGACCACATGGGAATCGACGTGAGTGCTTCCCAGAGTGTATGTGCCTTTATATGTTTATATGACTATAAGGGTCTACTAGTTTGTTCCACCTAGAGGGTAAGTGTGAATGTGTATTTCTTTGGTTGGTATAGATAAGTCTACCAAGCCAAAGCACACGCTTGAATTTATTGGTCTACTTGTTTGTTTAGGAAGTCTTTTGACGTCTGTTGTGTTATATGTTTACCTTGGAATAGAGAGCCTTACTAGATTCCTTGGTAGTGTAATTAAATGAATGAATTAATTGTTAAATGAATGTGAATGGTAATTTTTAGGATTGTTTACGTGTGTACTCCTAGTTCATTACTACATTTACTTTCATTACTTCTACTATATTACTCATAGACAGTAGGGCACAGTTCTTGTGGTGGTTGCCTATTGGGATTAGTCTCACACCCTTTTTGGGTCCTTCTTTTCGGCGAAATAGGTTATATTGTTGTAGGTGTCGATAGAGACTGTGCCCCACTATTTCAGGTACATGATTGCTGATTGGAGCTGGAGAGCATAGGACGGAGCTTAGGCTTGCGATGCTGATGGAGTTACTGTTTACTTTTGTACTTTGTTTCTCAGTTGATTTTCATTACGTTGTTGTGTTTACTACATTACATAGATACTTGTACCTACTACATCATTATCCTAATTACTATATATTCATTGCTTCCACTATTTAGTTTCTGTTATTGTATGATGTTTAATGCTTCATCTCTTGAGTGTTATTTCCTTTCCCTTGTATACCTTACCAAATGAGGGAATAATTTCCCCAATGACTCACCAAATCCATCGCTGCTTGTTGGTATCCTATATAATTTGGGGAAATGTGCTTGAGGACATGTGGCGAACCAGGTATGGGGCACGAGTTGAGTGGATCCAGATTCGAGTCGTTACATTATAAGTGTCATAATCTTTTCCATATGGGTCAAAATGGTCAATAACACAATAGTTTGATTATTAAGGTTTATATAAACTCAAAAAATATTAATTTGTCAAGTGTTTATGGATTTTAATGGTTATTGTAATTTTAATAAATATTATTTTATTAATTTTGTATCAATTAAATAATTTCTTCATCATCGATGTATAAGCCTTTAAGTTAATTATTTATTACCTAAGAAATGAAAGTAAATTTTCATAATAAATAAAATGACTTTAAATTTAAATTAAACATATATAATCTAATTTATATTCTTTATAACCTTACATTAAAAATGATAAAGTTATCACAATTTGAGTAAGACATAATTATCTTTTCACTAAATAAAATACATTAAATATTCTAATCTCATCCAACTAACATCCAAAGGGTATAATTTAGACCCAAGGATGGTTTAGGTGGAAAATAAATCATCCAATCATATTAGTACAAGTATGAAATTAATTTTATAATATTATATTTACCATTAATTACCTTATTAACCTTTTTACTGCATTAATAAAAATTACTGAAGTTACTATTCATAATGTTCAAAAATAAAAGAAAAATTTTAATGTAATTTATACCTACTGATTAGAAATATGAAATATATTTTTAAAAATTAAAAACATATGAGTTTCAGTAATTGATTTAAATTTAATCCTATTATCATAATGAATAATGAATTTTTAAAAGTTTAAACATTTCAAAATATTGTAATGTTTTTACATCAAAATTCATGGTAAAAATAATTCCAATGAAAAATGTTATATTAAATGATAAAAATATATTTGATTTTTAATTCAAAACAATTCAATAATATAATTTATCCACATAAACTAAATTGATGAAATAAATTCAATTAAAATTTAATATATTATTACTATTCAACAAAACATAAAACTTCTCAAAAAATTATCAGAAAATCATCCAAGGTGTATTTTAATATCTTGATCCCAAATAATATGTAAATTTGGTTAAATATAATATATAAAAGTGTCAAAAACTATATTTAAAATTTGTGATTTATCAAATGGTGATAAAACTCCATTTTTTGAAACATAATATTTTTATCTGAAAAAATTGAATTTTTTCTTATAAATTTTCTAGGAAACATAAAAGATAATTTTAAAAAATTAGATTGAATTTATTACATATATATCACACAAATAAAATCTATTTAGAATGATTTTATTATTTTCTAAATTCACATGTTTTCATCTAAATAGTTTTCCATAAGAAGGTTAATATTGTTCAAACCTATATAATACTCGTTAGGTTATAAGGTAACATAATAATATTTAGTTGTTCAGTTATATTCGATCATGCATAAAATTAATTCTATCAAAAGAACATTAAATTTTCTATAACAAAATCCAATCATAGTCTTACATATACCTCTAGCTATATCGATGTTGTATAGCGCAATCTTATCTTGATGTAGCGTACAACACAAGACATCAAAGAAACTAAAAAAATAAATATCATAAAAATATCTAGGTGTTATATAACATACACCAACAATTTAATAATATATAGATCATATATTAATATTGTATTTATTTTGAAAACTCTCGGTTACTCTTATACATGTATAGAGTAATACCTACAAAAGTCAAACTACTTCTTAGTAACACTTCAAGAAATTTAAATTTGCATGGATTTCCTTTTATGGAGACCTTCCTTTTAATATAATATTATCAACATAATTCTTTAAAATTAGTAAATAAATACATACAATGATTTTTTTAGTTTTAATTTCATAGATTATAGGAACAAAATAAATTAAATATAAAAGTAAAACATAAATAGAAACATTATTTAATCATTTATAAATACTGCTCCATGTTTCTATCTTATGTCACCTCAGTATAAGTTATTTATGGGGAAATAAATTATTAGATAAGAGTGATCATAAATCCAAGTAAGTGATAAATAAAATAAATGGAATATAAGTGACAATCATGGTTATAACATGTGACATAAAAATATATCATAACCATAAATACATTATAAAAAATATAAGATGAGGATCATAAGTACTTGAGACATAACATATAAATTTGTCAGCAATATAAAAATGTGACATTATTAATCATATCATTATGTTTTATCGCCAACATGTAATGATACATGTGATAAATGATATTCTCAAAGGTATCGTAAAACACTAACCAGGAATAATTCAAAGTTATCATAAACATATGATCTCTAGAGATTAATTCTCCACCTTAATCACTAGAGCAGTACCAAGGTGAAACTTATATTTTTATAACAGTATGTGTGACACATAAATTGTAAATCATAAGAAAATTTTTATAATCTCAACCAATGAGTATGGAATGGGGGTTTCATGTGTGTAATTCCTCTATCAATGAAGCATAGTTATATATATAAATACCCTTGAATGAAAGTAGTGTTGGGTATTCCCAACATTATTGTATGGAATTGATTATCATAGAAAGATTTATGTTACAGAATGTGTATACATAATAGTTTATATAATGGAATTAATGGGAGAGAAAGGTAGTCCATACTTAATAAGGAATAGAATAAAATTTAAATTGATTAATCTGAATACATATAGAATTACTTAATTGAAAATGAAATGTTGTATTAAAAAGTAAGTACATGATTAAAATGAGAGAGAAGGAGAATCCCTTATCTAAAGTATTTCTTCCTTAACATAAATGGATGATTCATTGAGATCATGAGAGATTCAAATAAGGTATTAATGAATAATTAAAATATTTAGGGATGTGGTAAACATCTTGATATTTAATTAAATAAGGAGGAAAAATGCGTATTTATAGTAAATTAAGAATGATTGCTTTCAATTTTTAAAATACAGTATTTGGAATTATTGGTTTTTGAAAATACATTTTCTATTGGCCACCGATGGATTTGGATAATAGGTTATTATATTAATAAGGATTACTTATAAATATGAACATTATATAATAGAATATAATTATTTTATTTTACTTTTTACATGGAAATATAATTTTTCCAAAAAACAATGTTTTTAAAACTTAAATTACTATTTTAAACTTTAGAGAGTATTATATAGGTTTAGAAAATCATTTTAATTCATTAAAATACATTATGTTAATGAAATTAATTTTTTTTCATTTCTTAAATTTAATAAATTATCACATATTTTTTATATATTTATTCACTCATAATATATGCCGAAAAAACAAAACTATATTTTTACTATTTGTATATAAAATAAAGTATCCTAGAAACCTATAAAAATTATACTCTATCCAAATTGTGATATTATCATTTCTAATATTTTATTTATTTTATGAAGATTAATTTATATTATTTAAAAATAAATACTTTAATTAAAAATTATATATTCTATATAAGATATTATTTTTAAAGGGAAATATATTATAATTTTCAATTTTACAAATTCATAATTTTATAATTTTATATATATTTATTTGCAAGATGTATATGGAAATGTAAAATAATATTTAAAATAAAATTACTACATGTAATACTTTCTAACATGATTTTAAACATGTTATTTTTCTATTGTGTATTATTACTTTTCTAATAGTCTTATAATGGTCACTGTGCAATAGAAAGGTAACTATGAGATCCTAACTATTACATTTCTCTTTACACCCTATATATATTCCACAATTCTGATAACTCATCATTAAAAACTTCACTTTCAAAGGCTCTATGGTTCCCCTGATAATTTCCATAATATTAATAAAGTTTCCCTTTCTTTTTATAGTTGTTATGGAAGGAGTGATCTTCATGAGAGAATTTGTCTCTATGGGTTTCCCTTAGTTATTTCAGTTTTATTTGGTGTTTATATCAATAAGATATTATTTTTTGTTATGGTCCATATTACTTCATGATATGTAATATTCTTATAAAATATAAAATTATTTATATATTAATCATAAAAAATAGTCATTAAGAAATAAGAGTTCTTCTATTCATAATATAATGAAAATATCTAATCATTCCATTGTTCCCCACAAAAGAAATTTCACCATCAGAATTAGTATAGAACCTCAAAATAAATGGGGTTGTCTCTCCTTTATCTCTTATTAAAACATTAAAGTTTCATCTATGTAATTTTGATTTATGCACAATACCTTCATGAGCATGGTATTATAGGTCCTCAATAATTCTTACCATTCATCAAGAATACAGATCAGTTACTCTTTATATGATATGTCAGGTTCCAATTCCATGCCATTTATATTTAGATTCACTGTCCAGTATGACATATACTACTTAATAAGAACATGTGGAAGACATAATAGGCATTGGGAAGATTTAGATGTAGTATTAACAAATAATTAACTTCTCCTACATTCTATAGAATCATATATTGTCCAATATACCTTGGAATTAATTTCTAATTATTTCCAAATCTCATGGGTATGTTCCATGGCTATAATTTAAAGAATACATGATCCCCAACATAAAATTCTAATCATTACTTCGATTGTTAGAATCACTCTTTTTTTGACTCTTAGCACATTTGATATATTTCTTCATCACATGTTTCTTCTATATAGTGTTTTTATATAAGCCCCTAATATTTAATATTATATTTTATTTAAATAATATATATTTGAAAATTTTTAATTTATGAAACATAAAACTTAAACGAACCATGAAATACTTTTATTTAAATATGATAATTGTGACCTCATAATTGGTTTGGTGGGTATAAATTGGAGTAACTATATTTCGAAAGATTTTAATATAGTTTTTCTTTAATAAATTAATAATCAATCATAAATTTATTGTTAATTTTTTGGAAATAAATATAAAATCATTTCCACCAAAACGTATATTTTTCATTAAAATAATTTTATTGGCGTAATGTATTTTTATCTTAATATATTCTATAAATATTAATTAAATAATTATTATATGGAAATAATTATATTTTATATCAAATTTAATTAATAATCCTTCATTTAAATATTGATACTAGGATCAAAATGAGAAAAAAATCATTTTATGCCTCAAAAAATATTTTCTTCAAAAATGGGTTTTGTTGAATTTTGTGTGAAAATATTATAAATAACTACTTAAAATTATACAAATTGAATTTGAAAAAATAGAAATTAATTTTTAAATCATAATTTTATAATTTTATATGTATTTAATTTTTTATAAAATATTTATTTTTGAGTTAATAGTAAAAAATGATGATTTTAAAAAACCTACCATTTCTTTTCTTTAAATAATTTAATTTAATATTAACAATCTATTTTGGATGTGAATTTAAATTAATTCAATATCTATTTTATTAAACACAATCTAAAAAATTTTATAGGAATAAATTTTATATTTTATTCTGTTATAAGTACATTTTTATGCTTTAAAACACTATTAAAAAAAATCATTCTATTTTTTGCATTTATACTAAAATTTATCTACGCAAATTCTTGAAATTTTATATTGAAAATGGAATTAAATATTTGGATTTAGGATTTTCAAATATTATAATTATTTTCCTTTTATTTTTTTATAATTAATAGTAGTCATGCTAAATATTTCTCACCTTGGTAAGGGTAAAATGAGATTAAAACGATGAGATGAGGTTTAAAAATATCCACACAACTTTAATTTGTGGTATAAGATTTGTTTTTGAAACTATAACCAAATTGAATTAGAAAATTTGTAAATTTCATTCCACTTTACTTCAATTATAACCTTTATATTATTAAGTGAAGATTATCTACAATATGTCACTTGGTTTCTTTTAATATATCTAATATATTTTAATTCGGATAAAAAAAGTTATGATAGGTTATAAATTTTTATTTTTATATTTAATAAATTATTTTATTATTTTATTTTATTTTTGTTTTGTATTGGTCATATAATTACCTCAAACACTTTTGAAATAGGGATAAGGTTCCTGTGAATGCCGTATAAAAATCAATGTAAATTATTTTAAAAATATTAATTTTCATATTCTTTGGATGCATTTTCGTATTATAATAATTTAATTGGTAATTATAATGTATAATAAATAGTAATGGTACTTATATTCAAATTTTATTATTGTATTTGTGTCTTCGATTTCATGTTAAATGAATAGGCCCAAAAACATATTCAATGATATCTTATAATAAAAAATATTTTGTTAAATGATTTAAAAATTAAAAAAATAGGATAAGTGGGATTTAAAATAGTATATAATTTTATCCATGTACCATTTCTAAGAAAAATTATTACTTATAAGTTTATTTATAACCCTTAAAGAGTGAAAAATGTTCAAGCACGGTTAAGGTTAAAAAGGGTTAATGAGGGGGTTAAACCAAAAGATAATGTTTAAAGTTAAAATTAAACATGTATAAATTTTAATAGTAAAATTTATTTAAATCATATCATATCTTACACTGAAAATAATTTCCATATGTTTCTAATTAACATGGTTATGTTATTCATTAAATTTTAAAATTCTTAATATTTTCAACTCTGTCGTCCCCCTCACTTATAGAAGGGAATCTTATATCATATATTATTCACATAATTTTAGCACAATATTTTATCCATTACCTTTTTAAATATCTCCAAAACATCTCTCCCCATTTAGAGGAGGTCATAGTCTGACCAAGAGACCAAACCTACAAGGATTAATGTGTAATCCAAAAGAGGTTTTCCAAATAACATGTATAATTATCAATAGAGTGTTTTATGTTTATTAATTATTCTACCTAATTAAAATATTAGTTTAACATGATTAAATATTATAATATACTTATTAAATTTTAATTCTTTTATTTCAAATTCATTTTCATCTTATTTTCATTACAATGGTAAATGAAACCATTGCATGTGTGTTTGTACATAATTCTATCTCCATAAACACATGTGTTTAATTTTTCATCACAGGGTATGAATGTTAAAAAATAAGGATAAAATAAATATACAATATATTTATGATCGAATTTATATTTTTAATGATAATATATTACATTCATTTACACCCTTTCATGTTTCCGAAAATGATAACATTTCTTGTGCGTAAGTGTTGACTACCACCTTCACTATGCGATGTTTTCCTTTTTATGTTACTGTTGCACATAGTTTTTCATATGAATGACAATAATAAATAAATTTTACATTTATAAAATTATTATTATTTCTAAAATTTCAAAAAAATCTAATTTATTTCCTTAACGCTTATTAGAAAATTGAAAACAATAGTCATGTGTATGTATGGATTATCATCTCCATGAAATGATGTGATTCGTTTTTCATAATCTTATTACATGGTTGGTTTGAAAACCATATTTAATGAATAAAAATTATAATTATTTCATGAATATTAATCCAATTTTTATGGAATAATAACCACTTTGACTACAATCAATGCACTCATATTGTATTGAGGTTATAGACTGACCGTCCTAATAGCATCAAGTGTGAGCCTATATATTATATTAAAAAATAAAACATTGTTAAAATACAAAAAGGTAATAATAACGATGGAAATAAAATTAAAACATTTCATTCATAAGATACTAAAATAATATAATTTTAGTAACTGGGAGGGTAGACATACGAATGAAATGACTTAGGACTCAAGATAAGGTATTTTCCTTTAAAATATTGTTTTTTGATTTCTTATTTCTTCCTTCATAAATTTTCTTTTAAATGTTTCTAGAATGTTCGTGGGTGTAATTAAAATTATTTTAAATATAATTTTATATTATATTTTACTTCCTTCATAATTTATAAAAAAAACTAATCCTTCCATTGTTTTCAATATAGGTTATTTTCAACTTTATAAAAAATAAAAAAAATGTTTTTACGATATATGGCTTAAAAACCATTTACCTCCATCATTGAAATTATTTTTTATAAATATTACTCTACATGTTCAAATTTTTTTAAATTAGATCATATTACAACTCTTCTTACAATTTTTCAATTTTAAAACTTTATAATGTAAAAGGTTATTTATAGTTTTGATTGTGTGAAAATTGAAAGTGTTTTTTCTTATGGGTATAAATGATTATTTCAAGGGTTTTATTATTAAAACATGAATGGTTAATTTTTTTTATCCTGATATAGAATTTTAGAATTATATATGATCATTTATTATGCCAATGTAGCTCATGATGTCAAGTAATCTCATTATTCCCTCTCAATTAATTGGCTAATGATTTAGTCATCCAATGAAAAAAATTAGTGTGATAAATGGGTTAGTAACACCAACAGAGTTAAATAGGATCAATTTCCCCTTACATGATTTAAAAATTAGTGAACATGGTTTATGTATTTGATTTCACATGATACCAATATTTTTCTGAAGAAGGTGTTTTATGGAAATAATTGGATTTCATGAAAAAATTAATGTTTTTAAACTTTTAAAGGTGAATTTTTTACTTCTGAAAGAAATGTTTTCAAGATTTTTTCATGGTTTTCCTATGCATGAACCCTAGTTTCAAATTCATCTTTTGAGATGTGATTTATTTTTTCATATAGAAATGTATTATTTATTTTATTGATGATTAATTATGGAATATGTAAACATTATCAGGTTATTTCATGGTTTTCAATATACTATTGATATTTCCTTCTTTTTATATCATATAATTAGTTATCATTTTCACATACCATGTTGAAATTTTTTAATAGGATCTATGTAAATGTAAGAAATAAATAAATTTCATTCATTTATCTATGGTCACTAATCTAAAAGGATGAATAAGTGCATTAAATGAATAAATAGTTTAAATTTAAAATCTTATTTTATGGAAAAAATGAACATTGAGTTTATTGTTACTTATGTAATATAATTAATTTCCCAATTCTATAAAACTATAAACCTAAAATATCCTAAAAATATAACAAGGTAAAAAATTTCTTGTAAATCATGTAATTTTGGGTTATTTAAGGTAAAAGTCATTGTACATTCACAATTTCTTTTCTCAATAGTGTTCCTTCTCCAACATCATCTGAATATGTTAATTTTTTTTACCTTTTTCCAATATAGTTATTTATAAGAAACCAACTAGATACTTGAGTGGAAAAAATATTTTTAAGAAGTTTTAACAAGTGTAAGATTTTGATTACAACTCCCATGAAAATCAAGTGACATAGACCTTAACATGTCTTTCAATATATGAAAAATACTCTCAGACATTCCATCATATGATGAATGATTGGTCATTGTGATATTTAAAATTATATCCATGGACTTTTGAAGGCCCCATCATAACATAAAAGTAAATCATGGATCACAAAAATATAAATTGAGGGTGTTCATACATTAAGTCTTTCATCTTTTAGAAAATACAAATGAGTATGGTTCTCCAAGGAGAAGTCTTATTATATAGAGAAAAAATGGTAATTATTTGTTAATATATCAATAATTACCCATATAATATTTTTCCCTGGGATGTTTAAGGAGGGATAGTAACAAAATCCATAATTTTTCCCACTTCCATATAGGTATACATAGTGGTTTTCCCGTATCTTTGGGTAGTTTTCATTCCTTATTAATTTACTAACATTCTAAAAATCATTCAATACATTTAGTTGTCTCCCTTTTTATATTATCTCTCTAGTAGTGATCACATAGATCTCTATACATTTCTGGGCTTCCGATATGAATTGATAACACAAATTCATGATCTTATCCATTATCTCTTTCATTAAAACTATAATTAATGGGATGGATATCTTTTACAAAACCATAGTGTTCCATTTTTCTTGACATTGAACTAAAAAATTATTGAACTCTCACTTCTTCTACCCTTTGAAACATTGGATCTTCTCATTGTGCTTTCTTGGTCTTTTTGATAATTATGGTTTCGAAATAATTTGGGATAATATTTATGATTTCTCTTCTTGTGTGAATTTTATGCCCATATTTATGAAGTCCTTGATCAAATCATATATTTCAATCCTCATCATTGGAATAAATTTTGGTTCCTTCTGAATCAATCCATCACTGATATTATTTTCTTTTCCAATGTGATAAAAAATAGAAAAATTATAGTTCCTAAAAATATATAACCATGTCCTTTTCCTCATGATAAGTTCATGTTATTTGAAAATTTACTTTACACTCCATTTCTAGGTGTATATATAAAATTTCTCCTCATAAAGATATTTTTTCAATATCTTTAATGTAATGATAACAAACAATAACTCCAAATCATATATAATATTATTTTTCTCATGGGGATTCAAAATTTGAGATGCATAAGATACCACATTATTATTTTTATTCAGTACCCATCCAATTCCACTCAAGTATACATCAATATAAATGAGAAATTATTCTCTATTAGAGGGTAATGTTAACACTGTTTCACTAACTAACCATTTGTTCAATTTTTTGGAAACCATCTTCACACTCCTATATTTAGATAAAATGAAAAAACTTTTAATTTAAAATTGGTAATAGATTAGAAATCCATGATAAATTTTTCATCAACCATCTATAAAATATTAAAAGACCAAAGAGGCTCTAAATATATGCCACTCTTATAGTATAAGGCATCTTATGTGTGGACTAATTAATTTTTGGATCATTTATTCTTCCTTCCCTAGTCATAATGTATCTTAAGAAATATACCTATTGTAACCATGACTCACTTTTATTAAATTAAAAAATATATATTATCTCCCATTTGAGTTTGTAATGTATCCTTTATATGATTATAATGGTCCTAATGAGTTGGAATATATCATAATATTATAAAAAACACACCAAAAAGTTATCATAGTAGTCCCTGAACACATTATTCAGCAATTCAATAAATATATAAGGATCATTAGTTAATATAATGGTCATCAAAATAAACTCATATTGTCAACCCTTCTCTAAAAGATCTTGAAATTTCTTCTATAATTCTTATAACTCCAAATATTTCATATCTATATGTGGTCACTGATATTATCTTGGATCCATGTATGAATTTAATTTAGATCTTGTCCTCTATTTCTATCGAAGTTCTAGGTAATTATTTTGAAAATACTTAAATTTGTTCCAAAACAATGGGAACATACCATGTCATTATATTTTCTCTTTCAACCCTTCTTTAATTGTCATTTTCATAAACAAGGAAATAGGGTGATAGTTCTTGACAAGACTCGGGTCAGGATCTCTCTCCTTTGAAAATAAAAATAGATTATCCCTTCCAGAAACTAAGGTATCATTACTTTTATAGTTTAACTTTGAATTAAACTTCGATATCTAATCTATCACTATAATTCTTTCATAGATTACAATTCGAATGACCACCGGGTTTTTAAAGATATTTAACATTCCAAAGATTGTAGGGGAATGTTTATATTTCATTGTTTCAAAAATATTTTCTACATGTTTTATAACCAAGAGGTCTACCACAAGTTGTTAGAGATTTAATTTGATGTTATATTCAATATTTAGTAAAATTAACGAAATTCATAGAATAATAATTCAGAAATGTACTTATTGGATTTGAGGTATGATGAGTATACATAATACTATATAATTTTATGTATAACATTATCCATTATGATTCTAAATGAATGATATTTATATCTTCACCTCTACTAGGGTTGATGGTGGTTTCCATCCATTATATTCTTATATAAGAATTTGTTACATAAATGTCCTTTCTCATCACTCTTGAATAATAGTATTGTAGTTTATTTGTTTACAATATTCCCTTTTTCATTCTCATTCATATTATCAGAATTTTCCTCTCAATAAAATTTTGGATCAATATATTTATATATTCTACACTTGTAGCACTTTCCATTTTCATAAAAAAATTCACAAAATTATTATTCCCACAAATGTTTCACATGAGTAGTGGATGTTTCTTCCCTTCCCTTTTATAGTAAAAAATATATAAAAAATTGGATATATCATTATATTCTTATCATTATGTCTGTGAGACCATTTATCTTTAACAAATAATATTTATACTTTGATATCACACTGTTCTATCTCTACATAAATCTCAAAGACTTTGTGTTTCAAAATAGTTTTCATAGCTAATTTCTTAGCCCACAAAACAATCTATCAATATTCCCATAAAATTTGATGAAAAATATATTATGACATTATGAAACCATGTATATTTTATTTCATAAATTCTAACTGATTTATTCTTTATTTTATTCTACTCAAGTAATTCCATCTCTATATTGGTTTGGATGGTATTAAAAAATTTCTAATAGAAAAATACTTTTTGAATTATTCCCACTCCATGTATTCAAGCTCACCCATTGCATTTATGATCTTGATTAGTGTCCAACACTGATTGTATTCTACCTATAAGTAGAATTATTCCTATGTATCATTATCTGTCTCAAAAAATGTTACTAGGAAAATATACTTTCTATTTGATCAATCTACTATTCTATGATAAATGTATTAAGGAATCACATAAATGTAATTATCTTTTAATGCATTTGGGTTTTAACTTCTAGTTGTTAATTCCTAGGGGAATTTGGACCCTCCACATGGATTCAATTATTATTCATAACATGAGATAACTAATCCATAAATATCCTTTTTTTCCACTCTGGTTTCTCATATATTGAGAAGGCCAATATTACATTGTCCATCACATTCATTATTCACCTAGGTCCTTCAATTTCCTTCCATTTTTCTAAAATAAGAAATCATAATTGAGAAAATTTAAAATATCTAAATATTACGATAATAATAATAAATGGTAGATTAATTATAAATTCTTTTAATATAATTGTTCTATGAGAGGTTGAGGGGTGCAGTGCAACTTGTGGGGTTTATTTATTTTTGGCTTTAGGGATTTTTACGGGCATGGTTCTTCACATCGTGCGGAGTTGAGACCTCTTTTATCTAGAATTACACTTTGTAGGGATCGAGGGTTGCATACGATAGTGGTATAGTCAGACTTCGAAGTCCTGGTGAAAACCTAGAAAGGATTCCATGAGGTGTTGTGAGAAAAATCTACTTGGTTCACAGATGCTATGCTATGAAAAGTGGTGGGATTAGGGTTCAACACACTTAGAGAGAATCCAAATTTGCAGTGGACTCAAATTCATGGTTGGGAAATGAGGTAGAATAAATGATCATATTTGAAGGATTAGGGTCCCTTTATCCTGTGTGTAGGGTTATTATGGAGGAAGATTCCATTAATCTGCACCACTTTCAGCCTCCTTAAGGAGGTTTCCCACTCCCCTCCTATATTTTATAATAATAAAAAAGAATTTTTCAGTCAAATCAATTGAAACATCTAAAAAATAATTAAATTATCAATAAATCTCTCATATTGGATTATATTGAACATGTTATTAACCAAATAATATCATATGGGAATGTCTAGCTAGGTGTATAGTCTTATTCCCAATCATCTTGCATCGGGGGAATATTAGGTTGATACTCAATTGGTATTTACTATGGTGATTTCCCTATGTGCATCTTTTCATATCCACATCCACTTTATGTTATTGATAATAAAACATAAACACATTATTTTTCCATAATTCACTAGGATTTACTATATTTTTACTTATACCGAAGATTCTTTCTAATGATTCCCAATCCCAATTTTCACCAATAACTAAACCATGATTTGATGCCAACTATGTTGGCCGTCATTTTTCATACTTGATTGTTAACATAATTTTTTAACAAAAAATGACATTAATACATCCATAGATCATTTGACGCTTTATGTCTTGGAATATAAGTACATAATACATTAATTATTTAAAGAAAATGAAAAAATTGACTATAATTTTTCTTCTGGTTAGACTCCTTTACTATTTCTCCCAACATCACCTCATTGCAAGTGATGTTATGGGGACATAAATCAATTGGAAAGGGTATGAATAAAGCCCAGTGGGGGATAATAATAAAAAATAAAACATGAGTGGTCATTAAGGATAAAACATAAGGAATAAAATTGGAAAATTCTCATAAAAATGATCCATAATATGATAAAATGATCATATGTACAAGAGGTAGAAGATGGAAATTTGGATATAACGTAAAATGAGACATTCTTATAAATATCATAAAGGTTCAACCCCAAAATGTCATGAAACGATTTACATGGTTATTCAAAAAGGTATCATAAAATATTATCAATTCATACTACCATGGTATCATAAAAATCTTATCCATAGATATTACTTCTTTACCTAATTAATTGAATTGCTATATGAGAATACCCTACATATATTTAACTATATATGTTCCACATAGATAATATATGATAAGAATGTTTTTAGTTATCATAACCCATGATTTGGGAATGTGGTATTCATACATAAAATTAAAATACTTATTAATTATATTCATATATATATATATAATAATATCCTTGAATTAATGTTGGGGTGGGTCTCTAAATAATAATTGTTTTTCATTGAATGTCATGGAATGATTTCAACAATTTAACAGGTATGCATGAAAATTTATGGAATGGCACTAATGAGATGAAATGATATAATCTCATTTATAGTTCATAAATTGAATATTAATAGTATTATTATGAACACATGAAAATATAATAAATTGAAAATAAAACAATTATTACAATGAATGTAGATGAATAAAAAGAGGTAAAAATAAAATCCCTTTCATTAGGTGTGACTTCCATAACATAGTGGGTTTATTCCATGAGATCTTAAGAGCATTACAACAATTTTTAAGGATATAATAAGAGATATAGGTATTTGAAAATGATATATATATTTTATTCAATAGTGTGTATATGAGGGTATTGATTGAAAAATGATAATTATCTTTTATTTTTCAAATATAGCCTTCGGAATACAAGATTTTCAAAAATACATTTTTCATGATCTACATAAGGGTTTAGTTCATGTTTTATTACATTAAGATAGTAATGTTTGAAATATTTGAGTTTTAAAACCTAGTATCATTATTTTATGTTAATTTTTACATGATAATATAACATTACCACATAATGTTGTTTTATATAACTTAATTTCTATTTTAGACTTTTCATAGTTATTTATAAGTTTGAAAAATAATTTTAACTCATTAAAATATACTTTGTTTTAAAATAACATATTTTATTAATATAATCACTTTAATAAGTTATAATTTCATTTTTACATAACTCTAAATTCATAAAATATATAAAATAGATAGAAATGTATTTTTTATACTAAACTATGAAATAATGTATCCTAAGATATTCTTAAAATTTTACCCCCATATAATTTTTATGTAATTATTTCAAATATAGTGTTTTAGTTTTTGACAATAAATTTATACATATGAAAAATAATTAGTTTAAATAAAAATTACATTTTTTCATTAAAAACAATTTTTAAAGGGAAACCGATTTTTTTCAATTTAAGTCATCCAAAATTTTATAATATCATATGTATTAATTCATAAGAATTATATGGATAAATAGTAACATATTTAAATTATAATTATTTTATATAGAACTTTTGAATTTACTGTTAAACTAGTATTTCACTATTATATTAGATTCTTTTTTGATTCTTATAGTCATATAACAACCAAATTGCAATGACCGTGTAACTATCAGATCCAAACTATCACATTTCCCATTATAATATATATAATCAACTATTATAAAAAATCATCATTAAGTAATTCATTTCCAATGTTTATGCACATACCTTGATAATGGTCACCATATTTCTAAATATTATCATTTTTTCATTGTCATCATTATAGGAGTGACCTTCCTATGAAAAGTTGGGATAGTGGACTTTCCCATGGTGTTTTCACACTTCTTTAGAGTTTGTCTCCCAATGCTATTATTGGTTGTCATGGTCAATATTATATCATGATTTCTAATGTTTCTATGAAATTAAATCATCTCTATATGTGCATCATAATTAATGTAACGCCCCGAGCCCAGTTACCTAGAGTCGGTGCATTATTACATAACATTGGAATGATCACAAGAAAGATCAAATCTCGAAAGGCCGATTGGTTTAGTATCCTTAGAAACACTAGATATATTCATAAGTCTTACATTACATCATAAAGTGAAAAACTACTACAACAACATATTGTTTCCATATTCCACACTCATATCCCCAAATAATATCCCTGTAGGTCATTCATAATTTACTTCTTCACATCCTGGAAAAAATAATACATAGAAAAGGGGTGAGCTCAAATGCTCAGTAAGGATAACAATATAGCAGAGACTTTCATAAATAAGAATAAACATTTAAGGAAATGTATAACTAAAACAAAAGCCTTTTAAACATGAACTTCAACATAGAATGGAAAAAGTAAAATGAAATAATGCCATTTACTTATTCACATAGATATTCTACTAATCGAATAATCACATGCAATATCAATAACCACTTTCATAATGATGGAATGCATAATGCCAGACTATCGTAACCACATAGCCAAGGCCTCGTGCCAAGACAACAAATAAGATTTTTCCAAGGCCTTGTGGCAAGACACTAGTTTGTCTCATGAGACCTACCGATGCATCGAGGAGCTATAGCGGGCTCCACCCGTCACATATTATGTCCAATGCATTCCCATATAAAAAGGTTTAAACATAACAAAAACATTTGTATTAAAACTAGCATACGAAATGTCAATACTTTCACCCTAAACTATGAATGGTATAAAAATAGCACATCCACAGTCAAACATACCACGAAACCTTCAATACAATATATAAGTTTTGTATCATAATAAATCAACTTCAAATAAGCATAAAATCCATCAAAGTATGTTGACATAGAAGAAATCAAAACACTTTTTAGAGAAATATCTCTTTATATCTTTGAAATCATTTAAGAGTCATATATTTATAAAATAAAACAATTTTCTTTGAAAATATTCTTATAAGCTTGTAAGGGAAGCTTCTACGATTTTATATCTGCATAAAATAACCGCACCCGCCGTATATGTTAAAAAAACATTCTTACCTTAATTCTGTCGAAAAGGTTAAAAGGACCTTGTTTAGAAAACGACGGAAAGATTCCTTTATAAAACTCTTATAAAAAGACAAACAAGTGTATAAATGAATTTAAACCATATTCTTTTAAATAATAAAAATGTTTTCAAATACATTTTTAAGAAACATGGATGTAGATGATAAAGAGATCCCAGTAGATTATTACGTATAAACAACCTCGGATAATGAAAAGATTGTGAAATAACCCTTACCTTGTACTTCTTCTTGGTTGGGGTAGGTTAACCTCCTGTATAATAGTGAAATAATTGTTATTAAATTATACAAGAATCATATATATTCATATGATATCATATATGATCTTTTAACATTGCTTTGTTAATAATATCCTAGTATTATCGTCGTTTCGGGTGTTAACTTACTCGTTTTCGATTATATGTTTTGTTACATAAGACATGTTTTTCATAGATAGGTTTTATATTATTCATATAAATAATTATATCAAGTCCTGAAACATTATTTTTAAATCATCAAGTGATAATTATACTTGAATGGATATGATGGAGAATGAATCTCATCGCGTTCGTGGAGACGGTAGTCCGTACGTGCGCACGAGCGACAATATCATTCTTTTGATATTAAAATAATATATAAATTGATGGTATATCATATATACAGAATAATTATCATGTTATATTTATTATTTACATGAATTACAAATCATTATTATACCCATTCAAATAATAATATATTGAATAACAATTACACCACAACGTGGAGACGGTAAGTCGTACGTACGCACGTATGGTGACATGTTATTTAAAGGGTGGATAGAATAATGAATATGGTTGTACCATAATTATAATAACATCATAGTATATATAAGATACTGGAGTGATTATTTTATAATGGTAACAAAAAATAATGAAGAAGTGGAAGAAGATAAGAACTTGAAAAAGGGTGGTGAAATCATTACCTCTTCTTCGGGTTCTTCCTTTTGATTTGATCAAAAGGGCTCCTTAGGTTGGCTTTATGATCAATATAAGACCTCTAGGATGTAGTGATGGATGTTGGGAGAGTATTTGGGCAGAGTTTGGCCGAACCAAAAGGCTTTTAAGGTGTTAATAAGTTAGAAGTAGGAGTGCCCTTTTATAAGAGGGGTGAGGGGCACCATTGGAAAAGCTAGAAATATTAATTGATAATAAATTCATATTCGGTTTCTAATGGCTCCAAAGTTGATTATTTAAATTTTAAGGTGGGTATGGGTCGAAAAAAACTCAACCAATATTAGTTAGACAGGTTTGGGTACTTATATTAACCTTATCTTTAAGTATTAACTCTAAGTTAATTAGTTTCACTTTTACAATGTCTCTTTGTATTTTTATATTATATGGTTAATAAACATACTATATACATCCAAGAGACCCCAAAGTGGTCCATTAATGATACCACTATCATGATATAAGTCTCTTGGCCGAACATTAGATTTTTATGAATTTAATATCAATTACTAATATAATATTTATTTTAAAAACTCTTTTATGTCAATTTTGACACTATTCAATTGTTGATTTTTTGTGAAACTCATAACAGAATGATTACTTCCAAAAAAGTTAAATACAACATTCCTAATATATCATATTATCCTATAAAATTATTTTAATTCATAAAAAGTCTCAAATTATATTTATTTGGGTATTTATAATATCAATTATTTTAAATTTTCACTATTATGGTAATTACTACATCATCCTTGTGTCATAAATACATTTACTTATCTAATCTATAAAAATTATAAATAAATTATAATTATGTAGGAAATCATTTTATATTTCTAATTAATATTTATATTCGGAAATCCAACCTACATAACCCTATGTAAAAATTGGTTTGATAAAAGATATATGCTTGTGTCATTTTTGTATTCATTTTAACTTAATTAAAATAAAGTTTCCCTATCACCTACAAGTGGCTACATGGGGTCCCAAAATAGACCCAAAGATTCCTATGGTCGAACATGTATCAACCAATAAGGCTAGGACACGTTTTAGGGTAATTTAGTATTATTATAATATTATTTGTTTACCCTTATTTACCGGATTTACCCTTAACCATGGTAAATAAAATTTTTACTGAAGTAATTATTCAAAATGTATAAAATTTAAAGTTACCTATTTACACAATTTGAACATCATGATTCCAAATATGGAATCCATTTTTCCAAATTCAAAACACAGAAGTGGCAGAAATTAATTTAAAATTAATTCCCATTGTCAAAACAGAAAGCATGTTTTTAAGAGATAATAACTATCAAAAGATTGACACTTGTTTATGTCCAGTTTAATTGTAAAATTATGTCCAATGACCAAAATTATATTAAATGGTAAAAATATATTCTAAATATACTTTAAAACCACTCAAATTCATAATTTATCACTATTAATTATTTGTATTAAAAAAGTTGTTTTTAATTAAAATTTAGTAATTTTCACTATTCATCAAAATATTAAAGTTATCTGAAAAGTACCGAAATTTCACCCTAGTACAATATTGATATTAAGAATACAAAAATGAAGTCCATTTTGAGAGATAGAATTTATAAAATTTCAAAAAGTAGGTATTACTATTCATAACGGCCAGTTTGGTAAGTCATGGTGCGCTTTAACTCAGTGTTGCGTGTAGTGAAAGTTATTGAATTATTTTGAAGAAATAACACACTATGAAATCTTTGGGTGTTAAATTCTCCCCTACTTCAATAAATTTCATCCTCGCAATTTGAAATTGTTCTTCGAAAATAAAAGGTTGAAAATAAAAAATATCTTTGTGGGAAAACCCACATCGGAAATTGGGTTACTAAAATTTAGTCTTAATATGAGGAAAAGAGAAATGAAAGGGTCATCACCAAATTATGATATCGATTAGGAGAACATTGGTGGAAATTAGAGAAATATAATTGGAGGAAAAACGTAAATATTTATTTGTAGTGATTGAGGTCATCAATCACAAACAAGTGTAAAATTGAGGTCCTTAAATTCATCAATCTATGATGATTTGAAATACCATCGGTTCAACAAAACATAGGGTATTAGGATAACACATTTTTGGTTTTAGGATTCCTTAAATAAAGTATAATAATTAATTTATTCATAGAATAAGAGAGAAAGAAAAATATATTCTTGAAAAGTAGAGTTCCATCATTTAACTAATTTCTACCATAGACTCATCTTTCACTCTAAAATATAATAGAACATAAAAATAATATTCTATTTATTCTATTCGTATAGGGTTAAAAAATGAATTTATAATTCATCTAGCAGAACCATTAAAAAAATGACATTATTTCATCCAGGACATCACGTGGGTCAGTGGTAGGTGATACACCCTTGTCGCCATTCGGTTGTGGGTTCAAGTCTCGTAGCCTTGCCGGACGCGACGGGTTGCCGCCCGACCTCCGGGTTGATCTATTATGGAAATCCAAAATAATCCCAACTAGAACTATCCAAAATACTTCAGTCCAAAATTTATAAGGAAGTTAAACACAATAAATATCATTTTTTCCGCGTAATAACATGTGAACACCTTCATCATGTATTCTTTTAAAACACTACAACATCCTGAATTACCATAAAACCTTATTGATTACATTCATGATCCCTCATTCCTTAAAGAATACTAGATATACTCTTTCAATCCAAAAATGTTTTAAACCCCAACAATGATGGAATATACAAATCATTAATCATTTTCAAGGTAGTCAAGAATATCCAATATAATTTATCCAAAATCAATCATGTATTATTCCAAAATCACTACCTCGGTATCAGAACTATATTATGGTTTATCATTCTCTCAACCATATATTTTCCAAAAATTTATCCTTCTATTGAGTCACTGTTCTTTCTTCCACACAATCTCAAGTCCTTAATTAAATTGTACTGCATTACAATCCTTATATTCTCCATAATTATTATAACAAGTACATTGTTGATACAACACTCAAATGACATAATCAACATAAGAACTATAATTATTCCTCTTCATCTGTGGTAGTATCATAACTTGATTATTATCCAATAGCATCATTTGTGGCATAGTCTGACGACTGGGACATAGGTTCGCATAGTTTCCAAACTCCTTGTAAATGAAGCATTTTACATTTGAAACCATTTTCTTACCCTTGCAGTCACACACTTTATGGCCATTTCCTCCACACTTATAGCAAACCCCCATTCCTTTCAGGCAAGTTCCAGGGTGTTTCTTCCCACAGTTATCACATATGGAAAAATTCTTCTTTTCCCTCTTCCCTTTATCCATATTTCTCTCTTCCATCCTTTTCTTCTCTTGATTCCCTTCAATGCCATAGGACTCAGTAAAATCTTTACTTATCTAATCAACACATGATATTATTTCTTCATATGATGATAATACATGGGAGACTATTTCTCTTATAAATTCTGGTTTAAGACCATGAAAGATGTGATGTATCTTTCTCTTTGGATCATGTGCATTTCTGGAGTTCTCATTCCTTCTACTGGACGCCATTTCTAAACAATGGCATACACTATATTAGTTTATGAATAACAATACCTAATCCCAAACTTGTAAGACACATAACATAAATTAAATAGTTTATGGATATAATCCATAATAATAAAAATTTCTCCTTTGAGGAATTATATAGTCATAAAGCCTTCATAATGGTTTGTAAAGAAAATAAGAATTATTCTAAGCATATCCCCCGGGAGTGTCGTAACCAAGAGTGTAGCAAGGCCCATTTTCATGCACCAGTTCCCGTTCGAGTCTAGCTCAAAGCGGTGCTTTCAGGTTTTACCCCTAGGTACATCTCTGCCAGAGCCGCCTCTACCTTCTCGTATCCAGACAGGGATGTATTTCTCGTAAAACTCACAAAATCTCTACAATACCAAAATTCAAGGAAGTTCTTCTATACTAAACCTCAAAGTCAATCTTAAATCTTTGTGCTCTAATCAGAGTTTATCTAAATCTAGCTTCCAAGGTTTGTACTAAACTTCCTCTGATACCAACTGTAATGCCCCGACCCCAGTTACCTAGAGTCGGTGCATTATTACATAACATTGGCATGGTCACAAGAAAGGTCAAATCTCGAAAGACCGATTGGTTTAGTATCCTTGGAAACACTAGATATATTCATAAGTCTTACATTACATCATAAAGTGAAAACTACTACAACAACATATTGTCTCCATATTCCACACTCATATCCTCACATAATATCCCAGCAGGTCATTCATAATTTACTTCTTCACTTCCTGGAAAAAATAAAACATAGAAAAGGGGTGAGCTCAAATGCCCAGTAAGGATAACAATATAGCGAAGACTTTCATAAATAAGAATAAACATTTAAGGCAATTTATAACTAAAACAAAATCATTTTAAACTTGAACTTCAACATAGTATGGCAAAAGTAAAATGAAATAATGCCATTTACTTATTCACATGGATATTCTACTAATCTAATAATCACATGCAATATCAATAACCATATTCATAATGATGGAATGCATAATCCCAGACTATCATAACCTCATATCCAAGGCCTCGTGCCAAGACAAAAAATAAGATTTTTCCAAGGCCTTGTGCCAAGACACTAGTTTGTCTCATGAGACCTACCGATGCATCGAGGAGCTATAGCGGGCTCCACCCGTCACATATTATGTCCAATGCATTCCCATATAAAAAGGTTTAAACATAACATAAACATTTGTATTAAAACTAGCATACGAAATGTAAATACTTTCACCCTAAACTATGAATGGTATAAAAATAGCACATCCACAGTCAAACATACCACGAAACCTTCAATACAATATATAAGTTTTGTATCATAATAAATCAACTTCAAATAAGCATAAAATCCATCAAAGGATGTTGACATAGAAGAAATCAAAAAACTTTTTAGAGAAATATCTCTTTATATCTTTGAAATCATTTAAGAGTCATATATTTATAAAATAAAACATTTTTCTTTGAAAATATTCTTATAAGCTTGTAAGGGAAGCTTCTACGATTTTATATCTGCATAAAATAACCGCACCCGCCGTATATGTTAAAAAAACATTCTTACCTTAATTCTGTCGAAAAGGTTAAAAGGACCTTGTTTAGAAAACGACGGAAAGATTCCTTTATAAAACTATTATAAAAATACAAACAAGTGTATAAATGAATTTAACCCATATTCTTTTAAATAATAAAAATGTTTTCAAATACATTTTTAAGAAACATGGATGTAGATGATAAAGAGATCCCAGTAGATTATTACGTATAAACAACCTCGGATAATGAAAAGATTGTGAAATAACCCTTACCTTGTACTTCTTATTGGTTGGGGTAGGTTAACCTCCTGTATAATAGTGAAATAATTGTTATTAAATTATACAAGAATCATATATATTCATATGATATCATATATGATCTTTTAACATTGCTTTGTTAATAATATCCTAGTATTATCGTCATTTCGGGTGTTAACTTACTCGTTTTCTATTATATGTTTTGTTACATAATCCATGTTTTTCATAGATAGGTTTTATATTATTCATATAAATAATTATATCAAGTCCTGAAACATTATTTTTAAATCATCAAGTGATAATTATACTTGAATGGATATGATGGAGAATGAATCTCATCGCGTTCGTGGAGACGGTAGTCCGTACGTGCGCACGAGCGACAATATCATTCTTTTGATATTAAAATAATATATAAATGGATGGTATATCATATATACAGAATAATTATCATGTTATATTTATTATTTAAATGATTTACAAATCATTATTATACCCATTCAAATAATAATATATTGAATAACAATTACACCACAACGTGGAGACGGTAAGTCGTACGTACGCACGTATGGTGACATGTTATTTAAAGGGTGGATAGAATAATGAATATGGTTGTACCATAATTATAATAACATCATAGTATATATAAGATACTGGAGTTATTATTTTATAATGGTAAAAAAAAATAATGAAGAAGTGGAAGAAGATAAGAACTTGAAAAAGGGTGGTGAAATCATTACCTCTTCTTCGGGTTCTTCCTTTTGATTTGATCAAAAGGGCTCCTTAGGTTGGCTTTATGATCAAAATAAGACCTCTAGGATGTAGTGAGGGATGTTGGGAGAGTATTTGGGCAGAGTTTGGCCGAACCAAAATGCTTTTAAGGTGTTAATAAATTAGAAGTAGGAGTGCCCTTTTATAAGAGGGGTGAGGGGTACCATTGGAAAAGCTAGAAATATTAATTGATAATAAATTCATATTCGGTTTCTAATGGCTCCAAAGTTGATTATTTAAATTTTAAGGTGGGTATGGGTCGAAAAAAACTCAACCAATAGAATTTAGACAGGTTTGGGTACTTATATTAACCTTATCTTTAAGTATTAACTCTAAGTTAATTAGTTTAACTTTTACAATGTCTCTTTGTATTTTTATATTATATGGTTAATAAACATACTATATACATCTAATAGACCCCCAAGTGGTCCATTAATGATACCAATATCATGATATAAGTCTCTTGGCCTATCCTTAGATTTTTAGGAATTTAATATCAATTACTAATATAATATTTTTTTTAAAAACTCTTTATGTAAATTTTGACACTGTTCAATAGTTGATTTTTGTGAAACTCATAACAGAATGATTACTTCGAAAAAACATAATTAAATCAATCCTAATATGTCATATTATCCTATAAAATTATTCTAATTCATAAAAAGTCTCAAATTATATTTTTTTGGGTATTTATAATATCAATTATTTTAAATATTCACTAGTATGGTAATTACTACATCATCATTGTGTCATAAATAAATTAAATTATGTAATATATAAAAATTATAAATAAACAATAATTATGTAGGAAATAATTTTATATTTCTAATTAATATTTATAGTCGAAAATCTAACATATATAACCCTATGAAAAAATTGTTTTTCTAAAAGATATATGCTTGTGTCATTTTTGTATTCATTTTAACTTAATTAAAATAAAGTGTCCCTATCACCTACAAGTGGATCCATGGGGTCCCAAAATCGACCCAAAGATGCCTATGGTCGAACATGTATCAACCAATAAGGCTAGGACACGTTTTAGGGTAATTTATTATTATTATAATATTATTTGTTTACCCTTATTTACCGGATTTACCCTTAACCATGGTAAATAAAATATTTACCGAAGTAATTATTCAAAATATATAAAAAAAAGATACCTATTTACACAATTTGAACAACCTGATTCCAAATATGGAATCCATTTTTCCAAATTCAAAACACAGAAGTGGCAGAAATTAATTTAAAATTAATTGATGTTGTTAAAACAAAAAGCGTGTTTTTAAGAGATAATAACTATCAAAAGATTGACACTTGTTTATGTCCGGTTTAATTGTAAAATTATGTCCAATGACCAAAATTATATTAAATGGTAAAAATATATTCTAAATATACTTTAAAACGACTCAAATTCATAATTTATCACTATTAATTATTTTGATTAAAAAAGTTGTTTTTAATTAAAATTTAGTAATTTTCACTATTCATCAAAATATTAATGTTATCCGAAAAGTACCAAAATTTCACCCTAGGATAATTTTGATATTAATAATACAAAAATTAATTCCATTTTGAGAGATATAATTTATAAAATATCAAAAATTAGGTATTACTATTCATAACGGCTAGTTTGGTAAGTCATGGTGCGCTTTAACTCAGTGTTGCATGTAGTGAAAGTTATTGAATTATTTTGAAGAAATAACACACAATGAAATAATGGGGTGTTACAATTAAATACTACCTATGAAATAAGAGTTATTCTATTAATACTACAATGATGTTATTAGGCCATTAAACATTTTTTATATGTATTTATCTTTATCCATTTAATTGAATCCATATGGTTCTACAAAACTTCATAAATAATTTACTACATTGAGAACATTTTTTTAATTATCCAATAAATATTTTTCACATCCAATGTTGACATTTCCCAGGGTTATAGCGATGATTGAAATAATCATTTAATTTAGAAAAATGAACTAATGAAATTATGGGAAATTTGAAATTGTATATTTCTCTCTCTAATGAGATAGAAATATGAAACATTGAATATTACTTTTTAGTGGGTCAATAGTTTTATCTTGGATGTTAATTATAATGACCCAAGAGGGGGTAATTTTTTTCCTGAATTTCACCTTCTAAAATTTTGACTTCATACTTTAATTGGTTCTTTTAGCCTATCTATTTTTATATTAGATTTTATAGTTACAATAATGAAAAGGTAAATATAGTACATGATTTGTTTTCATAGAGTTTTTGGGTTTTCATGAAACTTCCACTACTCTACACCATAATCACCAAATATAGGTATGTGTATTTTATTTTTATACTTCTACTAGGTATCTCATAGTTGAGTGCAGAAAGGTGACACATGATGTGTATAGGTTACAAGGTCTTTCAAATAGAATATCACTCTCCTTTAGAATAACAATACCTATGCTTGGTCTCTCCCACATTTTAAAAAATTCTAATTAATAAAAAAGATATTGTATATTGAAATTTATTATAGATGTTGCAAAAAGTAGTGAAATATTGAAAATAAAAGTAATTGAATATTTTTTTGAGAGCAATTTAAGTCTCTAATGTTTTCAATTGAAGTGTCCACAACCATGTCTGAAATATTTAAGATCACACACTAGTAGTGGTATTTTTTTATTTCTTCTTCCTTGTTTTAAATAGTACATTCTAAATACAAATAGTATAACATTTTGAATAATCAATATAATCATAAGAATCACCAAAAAAACGATTTTATTTTTTCTATAGGGGGAATGTTATTTTATAAATATATTTACGTTTTCAAATTTTTAAATATGATATATAATATTTTAAATTTAATTTTAGTAAAAATTTATTCTTGATATTCTCTTTGAATTTTATGTTTTACTAACTATTACATTATATTTTCTCAATAAACAAACTCATAAACTCTTGGTAAAACACTTCATAAAATCGTAAATTTTTAAATTAACTACTATGGAGTTGAGAAATATTCTCCTTTAGTATAGTAACTATAAATATTTTGAAAAAACAATCCAAAATTTAATCATGTAAGAATAATTTAATCATTTATTTATATATAATGTTAACTTCTTTTAATAGAGAATTTATAAATAATAATTTTATTTTTTATCTATGAATAGTTTTTGATGATTCATAGGAATGAATTTTTTTTAATTTAAAATAGTATGTATGATCTTTCTTTTCAATACATAAAGCCATCTCATAATATTTAAGAGTTATATATCTATGCATATAATCTTTTACTCATATATAAGATCTCATATTTAGAAGATATATGTTACCTAAATTGAATTCATAAGAATAGTTTGTCCATATATAAGAATTATTTTTGTTCACCTAAAATCATATACTTTTATAATTTTTGATATAAAGTAATATTTTTCAATTCATAGTGAATACATAACTATCCTATTTTATGCATAGGATACCCTCATTTTTTTAATATATATTATGTAATTTCAAACTCTAAATTCATCAAGATACATAATATCCAAAAATTTGAAACATTTATCACTATATTATTAAGTTATTATTTATCCACAATAAATAAGATTTATTTCTCAATACATAATATCCATAATATATTTTTTTAATATTAAATATATTAACCTCTAGAATATTGAGAAACTTATTAAAAAATAAATAAATAACCTGAAATATACTGAATTTAAACTCATTAGTTAAATAAAGGATTTGGTGTGGATTAAAACATAGGATTTTGAAGGCTATGTTTGAAAAATATAACTATGTAACAATATATCCCTTTTCTATTATCAAAAACCACATAAAATTTACAATTATAAATTTTAAATATTATAAAAATAAAAATAAAATGAGTTAGTAAAATTTCGTGTTAGGAGTGTCATTTTCCACCATTTTTATATAAAAAATAATGTAAATTATGGGAAATAACACATTATTTAATATACACTATAATGAATAAAATTGGGTGAAAGGTGAAATAAAATGAAAAATAATTCATATTTTAATTATAATCATCTATAATATAATGGGTATAAAGGTAAATAAAATATATATAAAACAAAAAGAAAGTAGAAAAACAAAAAAAATATTTAGTAGTTGGATCTACTTTATTAGGATAATATGGTTTAGTTTTTTTATGATTTTGTGCCACTTTAATTAAATATCTAGAAAAATAATGAAACCTAAAATCATGTGGGAAAAAGGAAAAACCCAAGATAGACTACTATATACCTATATATTTCATCATTCTAGTAGTTAGTTTTATTTACTCTAATTGAATTGCATGCCATTTATCCCTTCTGAGACTGTAACCACCACCCCAACCTCTTGATCTTCCTTTATTTGTAATAAGAGATTGGAGACTTACCAAAAGTGTCTCATCATCAGTTCTTCCAGAATTAGATCTATTTTCTTGCTGCATTTTTCCCTTTTCAGGAGAAGGATCTCCATCCTTTGTGGTTTTTAGGACTAGGATCTCTTAAGTCTCATATGGAGATCCCTGAGTGGAACCCTGCATTTTAGTGGAATCATTGAAATGTTTACCAAAAGAATTATTGGGTTTACCTGCAATTGACACAACTGAAGACTTTGTCATTTTTTAAGAAACAAGCTGAAAACATTCATTTCCCATAATGGGTTTTGAATTAGCCTACCAATATTTGTAAGTGACTGGGAAGATATATTGTAAAATTTGTTTACCCATTTGGTTTTTTGAAGAAACCATACTATAATATTAAAGCTGATGATCAAATTCTTTCTGAATTTCATCTTTACTCTCTCATTCAGCTCTGGATTTTTCATCATGTCTTTTCATTTTAAGAGATGATGGAATCTGAATTTGCTTCAAATCAACACACTTTCCTTGGCTACAAGTGTCAACATTAATCACCTTTTTTTTAAAATATGGCTTCCCAAGTCATTTTCTTATTCCCAGATGTAGATTCATTAATATTAGGTTTCTTACATGTCTTCCCACCCTTCTCATCAACAGTATGATTGAAAACATCCTCATAAATATCTGCCTATGTTTCTTTCCTCATATTATCAGTAGGAATGGACGTTTCATCATGACCCTTCCAATGTTTCTTTCAATCCTCAAGCTTTCAACCATGTGTGCATTTTTTATTTCTGAGGCAATTTCTCTTCTCATGCCCACATGAAGAGAATTAGCTACAAACTATTGATTTCCTACATATAGATGAGTCATGACCTATAATGTTATAGTCCTTGCAAAATTTTGGCATTTTTTCACAAAATATTTTCAACTCAATAATGTCATTATTAGTTTCTAGGATAACATTATCAACCTGGGTTGATCCCAATTCATCCTCAACCAAGAAATGGGCATAGTGAACAAATCGATCCACATATATCTCCTTTTTTATTTTGATTAGGATATGAATTGACCATGTTATATCATATAAAATTTTGGGGTGATAGAGTATCCAATTATACCCATACACTCGTACCCATATTTGTGAACTGGTGTTAGCAACTTCAATGGGGATGAATTTTTTATCCCATTCATGAAGGTAAATGATTCCTGATTTTAGAGCAATGGAACCAAAGCCCTAAGATCTTACTTTCATTTCTTCTAGGGTAAATACCATATGGAAGTATCCCCATACCATTAGATATTTTAGTGTTTTTAGGTTTTGGATTTTATTTCTAATTAATATTTATCTTTTTTGGATAAATGTTTTTGGTGTTGAGGATGGGGAATCGTATTTCAATCCAAGAAACTCCAACACCTTGAGTTTTATCTATTAGCCTTCTCATTTTTCTCAATATTTATTCATTTAAAGAAGATCCTTCATATAGTTTATTTTTTTCATATGTTTCCTATCAAGATTATACTTTTCAAGGTTTACATGAGGTAATAGTATATCTGAATATAGGCTTAGGTGAACCCAAATTCATTATTGTAATGTCATCAAATTTTATTAAGGATTATTTGTTTTAGATATATTTTTTATCCATTTAAAATTAATTTCATCCATTTCACTTTCATGATATGATATAGGATGACCAAAATTATTTTCTTATTGATCTATAGTGGTTGGTGTCATATTGAGTGTGCTTTTATCTTGGATTTTAATTCATTTTATCAGGATAAATTTCTCACCAAATAAATTTAACATGTAGATGATTTCATTATAATAATATTCTAGAAACACTTCATAACCTATTCTTCAGAAGAATCTATAAGCTTTCTATATATCATTCATTTATTCTATCAAATAGATATTTCATTAAATCTATCATTTTTGTAGTATCATACTATTGAAATCACCTTTATGAAGTCATCCAAATGAATCCTAGTAAACTAAATCATTTTACAGAAATAATAATCACATACTTTTAAATTTTTTATGTTTTCATTGAAACATTACCATTTTCTTAGAATAAATTTTAATATCTTACCGTTGTGGTTTTAGTATTTCCAAATGAGATTTTGAAATCATGATAAACATAATAAGAGAATGTGATGTAGAAAAAGTTTGTTCCTTTTAAACCATAATTTATTTTTCAATTTAAATATTTCTTTCTTATTATGGTGTTTTTTATTCTGGTTACATGATTTAGATCCATATTTGGATTCATAAGAGTATATCTCTACAATTGTTTGAAGAATAATTCTTTATTTACCTTCTATATAATGATTTTTAAAATCTAAAACTTCTTTCCAATATTTTAAAATAATTCATATGCACTTAGTATCATTAGAATTATGATCATGTTTATTATTTACCCAATATTGTATCTTTACAAACTCTACAGTACTCTCTAGAATATTCATAGAGTTTTTAGAATTCAATTCCATTGTTCTTATTAACATTACCTCAAAAAGAACCAATTTTTTGCACTTGAAATTTCTCTAATATTATAGTATCATATTTTAATGAAATTTTTTCCTTTACAAAATATATACATATATATATATATAATAAATAATTAAGTGAAGGAACATCGTTATTAATTGATTTTATCTCAACTAAAATAGAAATTCGAACTCAAATGTCAACATTCTATTTACACCATAGTTAATTAGCATATGATTTCATCATTTCTATAAGAATATATTTAAAAACGTATTATACACAAGTCTTAAAAGGTTTAGAGCACTTTATCATATCAGTTTAAGATTTAAAAAATTATTTCAAATCATCAAAACCTATCATTGAAACCTTTTGATATTTATTTTCAAAAAAAATTAAAACATAGTTTTAATTCAATTCATTATCTCATCTCTTGAATCCTGATGAACAAGTTTCAAATTAGTAATTTCATCATATGATGGATGAAATTTAAAAAATACACTGGTAATAAACATTTTTATATTCTCTTAAAAAATTATATCATCTATAAGTTATGGAATATCTTCATCAACTAACCCTCTTGATCGTTTAAAAAATAATGTTTCTTTCTAGACATTATAATTTCTAGACACATTATCCTCTATATTTCTAGTCACATTATGATCATTTCCATTTTCAATCTCAGGTTCATCTACCTCAGCAAACACTTCAACTATTCCAATCTCTATTATATAAATACCAATAAAATTTTCACCTTATCTGAATGTATTCTAGACTATTTCTACTAGTACGTAAATATTTTCAATGACCTTAATATTTTCTTTTATATAATTCTCAATATCATTTTTGTCAATAATACATTCAAAAAAAATTAACTGTCATCCCTTAATCTTTATTTGCATCATTTTATGAAGGTGTAATGTTATCAATAGTTTTAATTTTGACTATAAAATAAAAATCATCATATTGATCTTCAATTTTATCATTATTGTCTCTTTCTATCACATCCAAAAAATCCTTTATAATAGTAAACAAATATTTTTAATTGATTTTTATTCAGCCAAAAGTACTTTAACTTGACACTCTCTACAATAAGTAGAAGATACTTATTTTTTATTTTATTGATTAGATTCATAATCCATCATCTTAATAGAAATTAAATTATTCAAAGATATAATCTAAAAAAGTCCTGTATTTTTTACAACACCAACAATCCTTTAATTTTTATGGCGATATTTCAAAACATCCAACTCATTCAACTCTATCTCCCACTTCTAAATTAAATGAATAAATTTTCTTCTGTAATAAAATATGTATAACTTTTTACTACATTGGATACAATGATACATGTATCTAAAAATATATCATTGAAACTCATTTCCATTTTCATGTAACAATAGGCATATAATTTTTTTTCTTGGTATAGAGGATTCAAAAATTCTCTATACCATTGGGTTACAGTAGTGTAGATGAATTTAGAAATAACATTATTGTGTACGTCTAAAACCTTTACTAACCTCAAATATTTTTATGTGGTATTGAATAAATATAACATCTATCCATAGGACTAACATTTTTATAAATTACCAAATATAGGATACATTAAAATACCTCTTCATAGGTACATTAAAATTTTTCATCCAACTTAGTAAATGAAAAGGAAAAGGTTATCCTTTTACTATTTATTTAATTAAAAATTCAATGTTCCCAAATATAAACTCAAATTCAATTAAAACTATCGAAATTCCTTCTCAAAAAAAATTCTATTTTATTTAGGCCAAAAAAATTTTAAGAACATGAGAACATAATACTTTTTTTAAAACCATATTTATTTTATTTGAATTTGATAAATCAATGAATTGTATAATAGTAAATATTCATTACAAACCATTGGTCTCACCTCCCTAAATTATTAAATAATATATAGAATCATTATACATTGTTTTTTTCTTGATAAATGTAAGTTAGAGCATTATTTTTTAGGGTTTTTAATTCATTGAAAAATGTTATCTTATATAAAATTTAGTTTCTATGCCAAATAATTAAATATTTAAACAAAATTAAATAAATAATAATACCAAATTTCACTTTATGATATATTGAAATATAATAATATATCATTAAATGTATGATTAAATAAAAATAAAAATTATTAAACATAAAATTATTATTATGTAATATGAAGTTAATATTAAGACCAGAACATTAATATTACTATTCATGATATTGATATTTTATATTATGAAAATTATATTACACATGAGAAAAATCCTATAGATTAATATTAAATAAAATATTATATAACATTAAAAATTTTATATTTTTGATAAGGAATTAATATGTAATATTAAACAAAAAAATTAAAAAACATAAAATATATTAAAAATCACAAAAAACAAACAAAACATATTTAAATTCCAAAAAACACAACTGCATATTAATAATATAAATAAATTATAAGAAATTATATAAGTGAATATATCTTCAATCTAAAGTTTATTTTCAATACACTCAAGATATTTATTACCTTTTTATGAATGACCTCTTAAGAAATGATGTTGTAAAAACCTTAATAATGACGATTTCTAATATCAGACATTAAATTGAGATTTTTATTTTTTTCAAAATGGGTCATTAAAAAAGGATTAGGTTATATGTTATGAACTTGGGCTTTTTAACTTTAACTCTAACCACTTTATAATTCATAATTAGATTATTTCATTGGTCCATTTTAAATGGTATTAAAGTTGTGGACTCATAGACAACGTGTTTCCTGAGGTAATTCTAATATAACATAAGTTTTTTCAAATATCTCAAAACTGGGGTGTTGTGGCCACTTATTCATGAATTTATATTTACATATAATTTTGACAATAATATATGACAATTTTTCTTGAATGTATCATTAATTTAGGAATTTGTGGATGATTCATCAAAGAACATCTAAATAGTTGGATTCAATATTTTACATAAGATTGAATAATTTATATATGCTTTATTTAATATTTATAATCAAGAAATTATTTTCTTATTATGTTTTGGGTATAAAATTGGTTGTTTCTAAAATATGAAATTATTATAATTTTTTTTAAAAATATCCAGTGAAGATATTGGTTTTGGAAAAATGATTTAAAGATAATATATATAATATTTTCATAGTGTGAGTACGTGTTTGAAAATGAGTTTTTCTGATTATTTTTGAAAATTTATAAGTTTGTATCATGGTAAATAATAGAACATATGGAGCATTTGATATGGAATGAAATGGTTTAATGGTAACAATTCACTCTATAAAGTGAACGGCTGGAGATAAATGTTTGAAAAAGTGATTACATTTCTTATACCTATGAAATATAACTAGTGAATAATTTATTTATTTTTTATACTATTTTATTACATATAATGAGTGAATTATCAAGGAATAGGATATTTCCATTAGTTTTCATGAAACCAGGAATTTTCAGTTTTTTGGGAACATATATTTTCTAAGGTTATGGTAAATAGATTGTTTTCTAAAAGAAGTTTTTGAAGAAGAATTCAAGATTTATAAATTATTTTATTAAATATAAGATTCATTTAGTATTTCATGGATAAATTATCTTGAAATAATATGATTTTGATTTCATTGATTTTGATATCTCATTTATTGATATTATTTTGTTAAATCGATTTCTTGAATAAAACTATATCACTTATCATTATTAGACATAATTTTATTTGATGGAATGTCTCTTGAATGGATATTTATAAAAAAAATTGTAAATCCTTTTGATTTCATACTCTCCCCATACAAGGGTTTTTTTGGGATATGTATACATTAATGGTCATAATGAAGGTAAATGAAATATCTAATATTTTATCAAGTATTAGGAATATATATTCTATCTATAAATGAAAGGATGATTTGATGTTAGTTTATTAGACTTGACTTATATTTATTTACATGGGTTGGCATGTGTTGTTATACTTTTATTTTAGTTTTTTAACCTTATTTTTGTTTCCTATATGAATTTTTAGGTTTTAGAATAGAAATATTTTTACATGAAGTGTGTGTTTTCATATATATTTTTGTCATGTTTAAAGGGAAATCGAATCCCCAAGGGATTTTAATATAACTTTATAATAGAATCCAGACTATGGAGAGAAGGGGGACTATACTCAAGGCCTTTTATAAATACATTGTGGGTATAATGATTGAAATTAGTCATTTATTTAATTATAAAATTAAATTTAAATATGGTATGAAATTATGATTTAAAAATATTGGAAGGTGTTTCAAATATAATGCTTGTAATCAATAATGAACTGATAAAACTTCATAGATAATTTTTAAAAAAAACATCATGTTACTGAGGAGTCTTGGTAAATGAAAGTTTGATTGTGGTCAGTTTTTTGTCATATTATCCTACGATGTTTCTATACTCAAAAGAGTTTATGAAAAAATACTAGGCATTGTAATGAGTTGTATTAAAATTTCATGGTTTTAAATGAAATTGTTTTCTTTCATAACTAGTAGATTTTTAATGACACAAGTGATTTTTAAATTAATTTTTTTAAAGGTAGTAATAAATAATGTTTATTAATTAATTTAATAAGGAAATGGGAAATGGGGTTAACTAATATAAATGGATATGAATCCACCAATATGTGGAATGCAATAGAAAACATGTGATAATAATCACTTTGAGATGTATTTAATTTTTATCAAATATTTGATATGTTAATGAATTATATCACCTAGAATAATTTAGATAAACTTGAGTACGAGTGGAAGATAATTATCATGACGATCCTCACTTATTGAATGAGATTATTCAAGATATCCCTACGAATGAAATAGATTCAAATTTGGATAGTTCAAAAGAGATGGATCGAACCTTAAATTATCTAATGCAACATCGACCTTCCTTAAGAAGTTGTAAAGACATAGACTATCCATTTATTTTTTTAATTATATGTAATTATTTCAAGTCTTTGAAATTTTACGGCGAGTGATTCTGAGGCGTGGTCTGCCCGAAATGAACTTCTGAACTTTTTTTGAGGTATTTTCAGTAAATGCACGAGCGACATTTTCTATCTTTTAAAAAAATGACTGGATTAGAAATTTTAGAGCACCATTGAATCTGCAACACTGGGATTCGCTTAAGGAAGGCTCAAATTCAACCACAGTAGGTCCGTGGAAAAATCTATATTTATACATTTAGTTGAATAATAAAATAACTTTGTTATTTTATTCCTCTCTTTTATTTTCCTTCAACACTCAAGCGGAAGTGGCAGGGCCAATGATTTTTTAATCCATTAAATGGCTTGATTCCTCAATTCCTTTATAACAGTGCCATTGGAATTAGGAAGGTTCTTATTAAATGAACCCCCATTAATTCCACATGTGTTACTCTCCCTCCCCTATCCAATTTATATGGAGCTTGTGGAGGATGTTTGGCATGGCTTCACCAAGCGATAAAGTTATAATAATGTATTGGGGCGCCAACCACTTGGAGGACGGGACTGCTTCCGGCAAGCAGTGATGAGTACAACCAAATTATGAACCGAAGAATAATGACTTTGCGGCATCATATGAGGCTTGTTGTGGGAACGATGAATGCCGACTCTTCCTCAAATATAGACATTCTTCAACGAATATTGATGTAGGGTTATTTTATTGTCTCTTTTGTTTTCAAGAGATTGTTGAATCATATAACCTCTCCATTGTTAAGATGCTAACATGGAGTGTGTGGGAAAAACGAACAAGGTTTGGTTCCTCTACCTTTTGTTTTTCATCACATTTTTGTTGGTAAATTCTCATGTTTGACGAAACCCAAATATGAGGTTCACGAAGTGAAGGAGATGACCCGTGGAAGACCACCGACATAACACCGACACGGTGGAACCAACGACTCATGTCGGTGGGAAATGGAAGTGTCCAACACCGACTGGCCATGATGGAGGCGGAATGCTGTCGCGCGCCATAGGAAGAGGCCGCAACACTAGACTGCAGTGGCCAGTAGAGCAACCGACACCGGCTGGCCATGGAGGTGGTGTGGACCACCATCGAACGCTGCTGGAGGGGAAGGTTGTGGATTTTCAGCCACACTAGTCGAGTATGGTAGCCGACACCAGCCGGCCAGGGGGACGGCACGGTATGTCATCACGTGATGAATGGGTTGGTCATAGCTTGATGTCGCTGCAGTGGAGGGACTCGCCTTCTGCGGGTCACGTGGCGATTGAGCGGCACCACATGGTTTCGCTGCTTCATTAGTTGAACGACTATGGCCGTTTGGGAATACTGGGGGGAGAAGCCCCCCCCCCCCGGTGCCATCTAGGGAAGACCCTAGTAGGTGGGCCACGCCCTCCACGAGCCAGGCTACACGAGCCCAGTAGACGGCACCCCACCGTTGGATGGGCTGCGCGCGCCCAGCAGGCCACACCCTTGTGGGCCAGGCCACTCCCCCTACAGATAGGTCTAGACCATGGCCCAGCCCATCCAGGCCAAACCGAGACCAGGTCGAACCGGGTCGGTCTGCCCAGGTTGGACCAGACCTTGACCCAACGAGGCCTAATTTCTCTTAAAGGGCCATAACGTATGAACCAGGCATCCATTTGACAAATCATCTATAGTTACGGAATCCTTGGAGTGAGACAGACCTTTTGGTATTCTTCACTTGGGTTTTGGATAATGTTGAAGTATGGATGGGTTGGATCGAACCCGTATCCAACTCGGCCCTCGACATTCAAATGCCAATAACATACAAACCAGGCATCTGATTGACGCGTCATCTGTTGTATTGGAACCCTTACAACATGGAAGACCTTTGGGATACTTCTTCATAAAGCTTCTTGGTGGTTGATTTAAAACCGATGGCTTAAGGGGCATATCTTCCTAGAATCAACTGTGCTTTGAGCGGCAATCCAGTGGTTGTCAGTGAGGCGGAGGTTGGTGACAGATCATACGGAGGTTACTACCGAGAGATCTTATATGGGTTCATACTTACCGATCATGTATGGGTTAGATCCTGTGTGGGTCAGCACTCAACGATCTTTTGTGGGTCAGTGCATACCAATCCTGTTTTGGTTAGATCCGGTGTGGGTCAGTGAGGGTTAATATCTATCGAAACTGTGTGGGTTAGACACCGTATAGATAGCAGTAGTGCCACTCACCAGAATAAGATGATCTAGCTTCTTGACTAATCATCTATACTTGTATTCATTACTTATGCTTACTGTGAGATAAGTCATTACATTCATGGTGTTACCTTCTTGGTATTACCTTTGTGGTACTTTTACCTTTGTTGTGTTACCTTCACGGTATTAGATTTTCGGTACTTTTACCTTTGTGGTGTTTCCTTTATGGTACTTTTACCTTTGTGGTGTTACATTTGCGGTGTTACCTTTGTGGCACCTTTACCTTCATGGTGTTACGTTTGTGGTGTTATCATTGTGGTATTCTTCCCTTGGGGAATATTTGTCCAAATGGCTTAAAATTTAGAGCCTTATTTTTCATCATGTAAGAGATTAGTATATTTTGATATCATAGGTATATGTATGGGCATATACCTAAGTTAGAGTTGATGAATACTGATTTGTTCTTTGTGATTGAGGTCTTTCATTGTGATTATTTCCATTTTGGTACTCTAGGAGACCTTTGAGGGTCTTTCAGTCCCTACTAAGTATTGTTATACTCACCCCTGCATGGGCTACGTTTGCATCCTGTTGGGTCTTGCGCAGACAACATACATCTTTTATCGAAGATGAGGGAGTTAGGACTGGATGGTGCTCAGAGGTAGACCGACCATTCGACATGACATGTAGTAGAGACTACTGATCATGACTTGTACCTACCCTTGAGGTAGGATCCTCAGTGGACAATCCATGATCTATTTTATATTTTCAGTTGCACTTTTACATTTCGGTTGGGCTTGTATTCAATCCCCTTTACTTTCAGTACACTTTTTACTGTAGCACTTTACTTAGTGGTTGCTTCGTGTAGTGTTCTTGGATTGTGTGTTTATACAGGGTAAAAGGAAATGCCTTCCCATTATAGGGATACACCTTCCCGATGCTAGTCACCAGCCCCTGGCATAAGGAAGGTGGGATTCGGGTAGTCATGGCATAGGCCCCGGGGGATGGGTCGTGACAATTTGGTATCAGAGGAGTCGCTTGTACCGAAGAACTAGGACTCTGATCTATTATATGTGGCAACAGTGTTAACTGTTATGAGTATAGTTTTTAGTTTGGGGAATCTAGTGTTGGTACATCAGATGACGTATCTCTATACCAGGACCCTAAATTCTAATTTCTGACACAGTGCATGAAAACACTAATTGTGTGTGTTTTTGAGAAGTTTTTCTTTTGATTTCATTGAGTAATATCACTGCGTATAACTTATTGATCATGAAGCACCTATTTTCTTTTAGGATTCCACCATGTAAATAGCCATCCAGGATTCCTAAGAGAGTACACAATGAATGCCTATTGAGTGATGTGGCCTCGGTATTGGGCCCTCTTATGGTGGTAGCAACTTCAGGCGGTGTTCTAGAGGCACCACTACCCATTGGGAAGTCATTATCCCCATCCCCATAAGCAAGGGTTGTACACCGACTGAGCGCGTTGCATGAGTTTTAGCGGTTCAGGCCTTCGAGGATCCAAGGCAAGACAAATCTGTAGGCGGATGAGGACTAGATGGAGGATGTGGCTAGATTTTTTTGCTATGTTGGAACACCATCTGATCTGATGGTGATCTTAGCTACCCGTCTCTTCTAGGGTGCAGCTGGGAGATGGTGGAGTCTGATACTTCAGATACATGATAAGGAAACCCTCACCTGGGCAAACTTCGAGAGCCATTTTACGGCAGAGTTTGTCACCCAAACTCTATGCTCGGTGTGTATACAGGATCTACTGCCATTACTGTAGGGAAACCTGATCATGGCCTAGTACTCGTTGAGGTTCACTGATCTCTCCTGCTACTCTACTGACATGGTATGATACCCTTTCTTCCGGGCTCGGACACTTGAGCATGATATCTTATGGGAGATCAGAGCATCGATGATATCGCTCAGCATTTTGTCGCAGGCTTGGGTGTTAGAGAAACCACATAGTGGAGAGATTCCTAGTTGAGAAGGCACCGTAGACAGATGACGCAAGGCCCCGATTAGGCCAGACCATCTGGTGGATGACCTCAGGATACAAGGTCGGTGGTGTGGGGATCATTGGACAGAGGAGGAAAATTGAGGAGCAGAAAATGCTACTTGTGTGGAGGACAGAGTCACATGGATCACGACTGCCTAACCCACTGTACGAATGACCAGAAGATGGTCGAGGGACCGCCAAGGCAGAGGTAGAGGTTCAAGCGAGGAGGTCTATAGGATGACTGACATGGAAGAGGAGCTAGCCGTGTAGCAGGTGGTGGGTGACAATTTGAGGATCTACTTCCACCACCTCCAAGTGGTCCACCCTGACCACATGGAGAAGGTAGATAGGGACAAGATCAGCTACATGAAGCTGAGGCCTACGACCATGGAGTTCCAGAGATGATTATATATACAATCTATGTCTACTACACCCTAGTTGTATTACTTATAGACACAGGTTCCATTCACTCAATTATTTACATATCCCTCGTTCAGAGCTCATAGATTTTAGTAGATCCATTGGCTCGATCATTACAGATGGAGACTCCTATGGGAGGGGATTTGGTGATTACACGGTGGTGTCGGTTGTGTGAGCATACATTTGTAGGTGATATCTTCGGTTGGATCTTCTAGTAGCAGCCTTGAGGCCTTACAACTTCATCTTGGGTATTGAATGGTTATCCATAGTCCATGATCTGATAGACATTATTAGGTGCAATGTGCAGTGTGTCCATGAGGATGGGTCTAGGTTTTCCATCATCGGCAAAAGGGATCCTTTTCCACCCAGGATGGAATTTCCTAGAGGAGGGAGTGGCTGAAAAAACATCAGTTGGAAATACTTATCCGCATAGAAGTAGATGTTGAGATTCTGAGATATCCAATAGTGGTTGAAAAGTATTTCGATGTATTTCTTGATGATGTTCTGGAACTACCTCCACGCAGAGAGGTAGAATTTGATATCGATCTGTACCCTGGGATGACACTGATATCTACACCATAATATCAGATATATCCCCCAGAGCATCATGAGTTACGGGTACAACTGGTGGACTTGTTGATGAAGGGGTTTATAATGCCCAATGTTTCTCCATGGGAAGCCCCTATTTTTTCGCCAAGAAGGTAGATGGGAGTTTGAGACTCTGTTTGGACTATTGGAACCTAAAGCAGGTGACTATGATGAATAAGTATCCACTTATGAGGATTGATAATCTCTTTGATAATTTGAAGAGTGCTCAATGGTTTTCAAAGAGAGACCTCAGATCAAGTTATCATCACCTCAGGGTACGAGATGAGGATTTGCAGAACACGACCTTCAGATGTTCGTATGGTCTCTATGAGTTCTTTGTTATGCTATTTGGCATGAAAAAATCCTCTACAGTGTTCATGGGACTCATGAACAAGATCTTTTAGCCATTCCCCGATCCCTTTGTGGTGTTCTTCATCGACGACATCTTGATATATTCGGTGTCAGAGGAGGAGCATGCCTATCATCTACAGATAATTTTGAAGACACTTAGAGAGAAACATTTTTATGGTAATCTCTAGAAGTTCCATTTATAGATACGGGAGGTCCACATTCTATGGCATGTTATCTTGGAGGCTGGATTTGTATTAATTCTGGTGAAGATAGAGGTTATGCTTGCAAGGGAGCCACCCAAGTGTGTGACTGAGGTGTGGAGTTTTCTAGGGTTGGTTGGGTAATAACGGAGATTCATTCATGAATTTTCCAGAGTTACGGCACCCTTATCTACTTTGAAGAGGATGGGACAACCCTTTGTATAGATAGAGAGATGACAGTTTAGTTTTCAAGGTCTAAGGAAGAGACTGATGAGTGCCCCAATCTTGAGGGTACCAGAAGAGGGCGTTGGGTATATAGTCTAATGTGACACATCAAGGACCAGTCATGGATGTTTCCTGATGCAAGAGAAAGATGTGATCAATTATGGTTCATGAAAGTTGAGAAAACATGAGTATAACTATGATACTCATTACCTAGAGTTCGTAACAATGGTATTCACTTTGAATATGTGGATACATTACTTGATGGGATAACATTTTATAGTCTACTTTGATCACAAGAGTCTCAGGTATATCTTCTCACAGAATATCCTCATCCTAAGACAACAACATTTTCTGGAGTTTCTCCAGGACTATGACTTTGAGATAGGCTACACATCGGGGAAGGAAAACATAGTGGCAGACACACTAAGTAGGATGTTTGGTTTATCGCTTCCATGTGAGGCGACAGAGCAGCTAGCTGCGTTGCATATATCCTTTGTTGATAGATAAGGAGCAGCTTACCTCCAGTCTATAACTATCACTCCCCCTCTTCTTCCGTGAGATTGGGAGGCATATCTTCAAACATTAACTACAAGGCTCAATGTTCTTAGATATCCTCAGGACATGCACCTAATGGATTTTATAAAGTTGGTGAGCATGTCATCCTCTTCAGAGAACATACCATGGTACCAGTAGAGCTACGAGATGAGGTTTTGAGGGAGTTCCATACGTCCCCTGTGGCAGTACATCCTAGTGTGGCGAAGATGTACCAAGGATTCAATTGTTAGCACTGGTTTCTAGGGACCAAGAAAATCGTGGAAGAATTTGTTTCACGATGCCTTGCATCCCAGAAAGTGAAGGTCGAGCAACAGGTTCTACCAGGATTAGCACAACCATTAGAAGTACCGGAGTGGAGGTGGGATGGTATCTCCATGGAATTTGGGACAGGGAATCTCTATACATCCAGGGGAAATGATCCCATCTGGGTGATTATTGACTGACTCACCAAGTTGTCCCACATATTACCTATCCGAGAGCAATGATTAGTAGAGGGCTTGGGACGACTCTTCGTACAAGAGATTTTACGACATCTTGGGGTCCCATCGAAGATTGTCTCTGACCATGAGTCACATTTTACATCCTATTTGTTGAAGGGACTTCAGGAGGCATTCATGACTTAGAAACTTTTGAGCACCGTCTTTCATCCTCAAACAGATGGTCCGAAGGAGCATACCATACAGATACTCTGAAACATGCTTCGTGCTTGTGTCCTCAATCTTGGTTATAGTTGGGAGGACCACCTGCCCTTGGAGAAGTTTGCATAAAACAAAAGTTATCACCCCACCATCAGTATTTCACCATTTAAGGCCTTTTACGCTCGACCATGAAGATCACCTTTATGCTGGATAGACCTAGGGGAGTCAGCACTTATGGGTCCAGAGTTGGTATGGACTACCACTATGAAGATGCAGATCATCCAAGAGAAGATGTAGATTGCGCAGAGCAGGAAAAAGTATTATAATGATAGGAGATGAATACCTCTAGAGTTCCAGGAGGGGGACCACATATTCTTGCGAGTCTCCCCTCAATGGGGACTATAGATATTTGGCCGAGGAGGAAAACATTCACTAAGGATTATTAGACCACTTCCGATACATCAGAAAATTGGCATGGTGGAAGAACACTTGGCACTGCCACTGTAGTTGGAGAACGTGCATGAAGTCATCCACATATCCCATTTGAGAGATACAGGTATAACCCATCTCACATCATCGACCATGGATAGCTGGACTTTGATGATGGGGCGACATTTATAGAGGTTCCGGTGGAAATTGAGGATCGATAGGAGTGGGTCCTTCATGGATGATCGATACCTCTAGTGCACATTTGCGGATAGCACGAGAACCTCCAAGAGAGAACATGAGAGCAGGAGGCTAAGATTTGTGCTCAGTACCCCCATTTGTTTCATTAGTCAATGTTGTGGCTTTTGGAGATGAAAATCCTAAGGAAGGGAGAATGTAATGACCCAGATTTTCCTTGTATTTTTTTAAATTATATGGAATTATTATGAGTCTCTGAAATTTGATGGAGCATTATTCTAAGGCCTGGGTTGACCAGAATGAATTTATGATCTTTTTTATTTACATTAAGTAAACGCACGAGCAACAGTTTCTAACTTTTGAACTGGTTCTTGGATTAAAAATTCAAGAGCACCATTGAATCCTTGTCCCCAAGATTTATATAAGGAAGGATTCACATTGACCACTGTTGTTCGGGGAAAAAGATAGATTTTGGACATTGAAAATAATAATAAAATAACTTTGTTATTAAATTTCTTTCTTTTCTTTTCTTCCAATAGACAAGCAGCCATGGAGGGACCAACAACGTTTCATTCCATTAAATGGATTGAATTCTCATAACCTTTATAAAAATTCCATTTGAATTAGGAAGGTTCCTATTAAATGAACCCTCATTAATTCTACGTGTGTTACTCAACCTCCCCCACTTTTATTTATATAGTTCTTGGGGAGGATTATTGGCACGACTTCACTAAGTGAAGAATTTATGATAAAGTTTCATGATGCTAACCACTTAGAGGATGTGAATTGTTGTGGTGAGAGGAGATGAGCTCCACCAAATCATGAACAGATGAACGATGATTGAGCGGCGTCATTGGATATTTGTTTTGGGAACAAAGAATGCCGACTCTTCCTCAAACATTGACGTTCTTCAATGAATATTGAGTTAGGGTTATTTTCATGTAACTTTTTTTTCAAGATATTATTGAATCATTTAACATATCCCTTGTTAAGATTATAATGTGGAGGGTGTGAGCCAAATGAAGAAGGCCCAGTCCCTCCACCTTTTGTTTATCATCGCATTCTTCGCGGTTAATTTCGTGGGTTGGACAGAACCCAAATCCGAGGGTCACGAAGTGAAGGAGACAACCCATGGAAGAACACCAGCATAGAACCAACGTAACGACACTGTTTACCCACATCGTCTGGTGATGGTGGTGGCCAACACCAGCCATCCGCGATGGAGGCGGTGCACCATCACACGCCATAAGAGGAGGTCGTGGCCTGAGGCCACGGTGGTTTGTAGAGAGGCCGCCACCAGCCATCTCGTGGAGGTGGTGCGGTGCAACATCACATGCCACTAGAGGAGAAGTACATGAATTTTCATTCATAGCAGTCGAGCATGGAAGCCGACACCGGCCAGCCATGGATGCGGTGCAGCACACCGTCGTGTGCTGCTGGAGGTGGCTGCGGCTTGAAGCCGTGACGGTGGAGGGACCTGCCTCATGCAGGGGCCATGGTGACAGGGAGACACCACTTGGAACCACCTCTTCATAAACCGAATGGCTACTACCATTCATGAAAACCGAGGGGAACATCCCCCCCCAGCTAGGGTGGACCCCAGCCAGTGGGTCGCGCCCTCCATGGTTAGGGCCATGAGAGCCCAGCAGATTGCGCCCCACCACACCCTTGCAGGTCAGAACACACCCCCTTTGGACCGCAGCCCCACCCAGCCGGGCCAGACCCAGACCAAGATGGTCCGACCGGGTCGGACCGGACCCAAATAGAACTAGGCCCAATTTCCCTTAAAGGGCCACAATATGTGAATAAAACAGCCGTTTGATGAATTGTTTGTGATGATTGGATCCTTAAAGAAAGACGTGCCTTTTGGAATACTCCACATGAGTTTTAGAGAAATTTGGAGTATGGATGGGTTGGATCGAACTCCTATCCAACCTGGCCCTCGGCATTCAAATGATAATAACATACAAATCGAGTATCTGATTGGTGTTCCATCTATCATGTTGGAACCCTTGTGACATGGAAGTCCTTTGTGTTAATTCTTCATGGATCTTCATGGCTATTGAGGTGTGGCCGATGTTTTGAGGTGAAGATCTTCCCAGAATCAAGTGTTCTCTGGGCGGGAATCTAGTGGGTGCTACTGAGGCGGAGGTTGGAGATAGATCGTACGGAGGATAGTACTGAGAGATCCTTGGTGGGTCAGCACTTATGGATCCTGCGTGAGTCAGATCCTATGTGGTTCAGCCCTTAGCGATCCTGTGTGGGTCAGTGCATACCAATTCCATGTGGGTCAGCGCATACCAATCCTGTGTGGGTCATTTCCTAGGTGGGTCAGTGGGGGTTAATACCTATCGATCTTGTGTGGGTCATACTCCATATATAAAGCAGTAGTTACTTTTGACAGAAAGGATGATCTATCTTCTCAACTAATCAGTTATACTTTTTTGCATTAATTATTATTCATGTGAGATGAGTCTTTACCTTCATGTTGTTACCTTAATGGTGTTACCTTTGTGGTGTTACTTTCATGGTATTAATTTTGTGGTACATTTACCTTCGTGATGTAACCTATGTTGTTTTTCCCTTGTGGAACTTTTAGTTTGTGGTGTTACCTTCATGGTGTTACCTTTTTGGTACCTTTACCTTTGTATTGTTACCTTCATGGTGTTACTATTTTGGTATTCTTCCCTCCTGTAATAGTTGTGAAAATGGTTTCAAAGATGGCGCCTTATTTTTCTTCATGTAAGAGATGAGTATATATTGATAACATAGGTATATATGGTCATATACCTAAGTAGAGTTGATGAAAACTGCTTCATACATTGAGATTGAGGTCATGCATTGTCGTTATTCCCATTGTGGAACTTTTGGAGACCTTTGAGGGTCTCGGGGTCCTTACTAAGTATTTTTATACTCACCCCTACATGAGCTACACCCACACATTGTTGTGTCTTGTATAGAAGATAAAAAACATTGATCTAGGGTGATAGATCTAGGACTGGACGGTGCTCAGAGGTGTACCATTTGTCATGAAGTGCTACTGAGAATATTGATCATGAGCTATACCTACCTTTCAGGTAGGATCCTTGGTGGACGATCCATGATTTTTTCTCTCTTTTCAGTTGTACTTGTATTTTTTAGTTGGGATTGTATTCCAACCCTTTACATTCAGTATACATTTTACTAAATCAGTTTACATTGAGGTTGCTTCTTGTTGTGTTCTTAGATTGTGTATTTGTATTGGATCAAAGGCAATGCATTCCCATTATAGGGATACACCTTTCTGGTGCAAGTCAACAATCCCTTGACTATGGAAGGAGGGCTTGGGGTAGTCACGGTACGGGCCATGGGGGACAGGTCGTGACATATGTGATGTTTATATTGAAAAATTTAATCTATTGTTAGAATATATGATCAATATATTTTAATTTTAATAAATTATTAAGTCCTAAAAGGATTCATTTGGATCTTAATTATTGTAAATGCCATTTAAGAAGTGGTAAGATTTTAACAAGAAAATACATAAAGATAAATAATCATATTGATTTTTTTAATTATTAAACAAAATTGATACTTGAAGACAAATTAATATTCCTCCATATCTATGTAGAGGGTGAAATGTATATATTTTTGATAAAATAAAGAAGAAATATTTTCAATGGAATCCCACATAATAAACTTTTTAGTTATCTTAGTGTATTTATTCACATAAATATTTCTAGTGTAGTGATATTGGAAATTTGATTTCAAATTTTTTATCTGCACCTCATTCATGATTAGTGTGTGGGAATATAGACAATATAAACAAATATTGTAGTATTTTACAAAATAAAATTTTGTCGAGGAATAGAAACTATTGAAGGGATCAAAGATGCATGTCTAAGACCAAATAAAACTATTATACAGAATCATTGTAAATTGGGAAGACCTCATCAAAAAATAATGGTTGATTCATAATGTAATTAATTGGAATATATTTATAGGTGAGATAGAATCAGGGGAGGAAAATACTAATATTGGATGATTTGTTGTGTGATGTACCATTTTGATTACTTATATAATTATTTCTACAATTTTGAATTCTATGAAATCACAGTCATTTATCAATGAATGGTTCGTTAATAAATTGGGGGTATTAGTAAAATTAATTTAATATTCAATTAATATTGAAACTATATTAATTGAAAGTGTTGATAAAGTTTTTAAATATATATAATGGTCAATAGTAATATGAAATGTTTAAATCTCATGAGTCTTTTCAGTACTTGGAAAGAAACATTTGATTTAATTATCAAAATGGAGTGGATGAGTTGTTGTAAGGATAAAATATATTATACTAGTTTATGTGTTATTTTATGGTCCAAAGGGTACATTACACACATAAAATATAAAATAGGATATCCAAGTATGAATGGTAGGAATAATGGAAATAAAGGTTTGATTAATATATTTTTAGTTCGACAGACTAGTACATTGATTAATATAGGATTTTAAATGATCTCTAATTCCAATGATGGTGGATCAATATAAGGATTGTTTCCCAAAAAATTTCTATATTAACACTAAAAGGGATATGGAATTTTTTATTGAAATCTTTCCTAAGAAACTCCCAATTTCCCTACCATCATTTACATAGATCCAATAGAGTTAGTGGAATTGAATTTGTAATTATATGAACTTTGTCAGAAGGAACACATTTTATTGAGTGTTTCCCCTTGAGTAGTCAAGGTTATATTATCTAAAAAATAACTTTTTCATTTTCATGTATGAATTAACTATAAGAAACAATAACATGTGAAAGTCAAAAATTAATTTCCTCTATCCTAAAATGACGATATTTTGGACAAACTGAAGGGAGGTCATCAATTTTCAATGATTCACATTTTATATAGTTATCATCATCTATGGATAATGAAATAGAATATTATAAAGAAATTACTTTTATTTTAATATGAAGATAATTATATTTTTCATTACATTCAATGTTATCAATGTACCTGTTGTGTTTGTGGAATTTATGAACCTGATAATTTAAAAAATTAGAATCTTTTATGATGGTGTTTTTGGATAATATTATGATATATTATAGGATGAAATTTTTTCATGGTAATCACTAGGTAATTATTTTAGAAACATTACATGATCATTTTTTTCTAATATTTCAAAATATTATTTATATATTTAAGAATTAATATTTGTTTTCCATGTTAACTCATAAAAATATATTTTATATTCTCCTAAGAACATAAAAGCAGTGGTGTCTTATTGAAGATACTATAATGTACATGATATATGGATTTTTATAGGTTTTGTTGGTGTTATTAAATATTTATTCTTTTTTTTAATACATGCCATCAATATATTTTTGACTCTGGAAGTATAAAAGTTTTATCATAACATATAGTTTTAAGAATAGTTTGATAAACTAATAAATATGATTACTTGAACTCTAATTTTAAGTTGTCCTGAATTACGGGTTTCTTATAAGGTGTATTTTTTATCTGTACTAGTGGGGTTTTGGATGTGTTCTAATATTATGAGGTAAATATATGGAAAATGGTTCTAGAAAATTGAGACCCTATATAAATAATTGTCCAATACATATTTGGTGTTAGCTATTTTTATTCAAATACTGGAAGGACTTACTTTATTAGGAAAAAATTTGTTATATAGAAAAATTATAAGAGTTTGAAATATATCTTATCATAGATTGAACTCAACATAAGGAACCATAGGTGGGTAAATAATCTTCTAACTTATTATTTTGATATTATTAATAAACTATGTTATTTAGTTATAGTGTAAAATTCATTATGTATAATTAGTCCTACCCAGTTTGATAGAATAACTAGAGAAGAATAGTTTTTGGTTAGGGTTGTCACCACACAGTAACATGGAAAGAGTGGAAATGATTAAAGATGTGTTTATATCATGTATTAAGGTGAATTATATTTTTTTAGACAATGTTAATGTAAATTAGTTTTTAGAAAAGTCTTTTAAGAAAATGATTAATTCCATATATAGTTGGGAGACCATATTTGAAATAGGATATTTCAATAAATTTAATTATTTATTTTAATGGATGAATGTTAATTCCTATAAATATAAATAAATATGTAAAATAATAACTCACTATTCATGTTTAATAGTATATTCCAATGATACTATGATATTTCAGGAAATTGGTCACCAATTTTACAGTGAATTATTAATAAGGCCATCATGGAATTCTTTTCAGAATGTTCAAATTTTCAAATGGTGAAATTCAATAATAATTGAATTATTGGGTTTATCAATAAATTTATCTTACTAACATAGAAATATCAAGATATTTCCATGGATTATATGGATGTATTTCACTAATCACTACGGAAACATAATGATGTTTGGGTAGTGGTGGGTAAAATTGCGAAATTGGTATATTTCTTAACTATTTGAGAAACTCATTTAGTTAATGGACATGGTAATATTTATTTCAATTAATTAATTTTATTTGATTGAATTATAATGACAATTATCTTTTATAGGGATCCATGATTTATGTATAGGTAATGAAAGTGGATTCAAAATGCTATGGAGGCATAGTTGAGGATAATTATATCTTATCGCCCTTGAATAAAGTAATAAAAATGTCATTTATTTAGATTCTAGAGGAAATAAATTAAGATTATGTGATAAAATCTAGAAAATAATAGAATAATCATCTAATATTGGAGGGTTTTTTTTATAAAAACAATTATAAGTAAATTATAAAAATGAACTTTTTTAAATATTATATAGAATATCATTTCATAAAACATTATGCTGGGTCATGATCAATGATAAAAAATTAAAGATATAATTTGGTGCAGTAAATTATGGAAAAAATTAACTTAATGCATATTCATATGTTTTCAATAAGAGTTAGATTGAATTCTTACACTGATCAATAATGGTGACCCAAAAATATTATTATGGGTATCATGTCTTTTTGAATGTGTCATAATGTTTAGTATATAGAAGATTCAAAAATCAAATAAAATCAATACCATGTTATATATGACCTATTCATATTATACAGTGACTTGGTAATGTGTCTTATCAATTATCATTACCACAGGGTTATGTTGAAATTAATAACATTATCCATATTTCTATCATTGAATAAGTATATAACTAATGAATTTCATGTATTTAAATTGGATGTCATCATTAAAAAACCTAATATTTATTATTTTTAATGTCTAATTAAAATTATGGATTCAGGATAAAAGATTTTATGAGGGCATGGTATGCATTTGATTATAGTTTTATAGAAATAAAGATTAATTCAAGAGGATTCATGGGAGATAAAAGCTCATGAATCATGGTATTGGACAGTTATTTTTTATATTATACATTCCCAATGAATTTTTATGGGTTAAAATTTTTAATTTTGGTGGTGTTGTGAGACACATATTGTTTTTAATTAATGGATTTTATTTTAATGCCACTTTATTAATATAAGTGTGGTGTACTTGGGAATGTGATTAAAATTTTAATTTTTTAAATAATTCATACTACCGATATAATGTGATCATAAAATATAGTTAATTTTGTGTATTAGATAATTTATTATGATAGATTAATTTTATATATTTATATATTTACATAATGGATTTTTTTTATTATTAGATTATAAGAATTAATTTTAATGGACTGATTATGGGATAAATGCATTTGACATGGTTTATTTAAGATATATTTGATTAATTTTGGGAAAATAATTTTTAGAATTTACGATGGTCAATTTATTGGAATTAGATAATTTGGAAGAATTTATCTCTGAAGATAATTATGTGACATGTATTTTAATGACATCCACAATCGGGATTTATCATGGAGTTTTACCATGGGTTATAGTGAATAGAAAAAGGATGAATAAATTTAGAAAATTGAATTAACATAATTATTGGAGACATGACTTGAGAAATTATGAGCATTGTTAATTAAGAAATATGACTCATTGAGTGAGATTTATAGAGAAATTCAATGATTATTTAGATAATGTAGTCTATAAAAATGAAACATGGCACTCCATTCTCTTCTTTTAATAATGTTTTCTTATGATTTTAGTGGTCGTTGAATTTGTATGAAAATATTAGAATGATTCTTTTTCAAATTTCAAGAGGTAGTTATGTGTATTATGTAATATATAATAACTTATTCTATATATTTTATTTCAATTAAATTATGTTTATGTAGGTGAGTAGATATATCGAAAAACACTTTTTGGATTTTGTTTTATAGAAGAATGTGTCAATGTAGATTTTATGAGCATGTATTAAAAATAATAACCCTTTTATTTCCACACACTATAAAATTTTCTACTTGACACTCCTTTGAAAATTCATAATCTAAGAGTTACACATGGTCACTCTAAATATAATAGGCTACAAGAACTCAATAGGGGTGGTTCAAAGTTTGATAGTGAGTTCTACAAAGTCCTTCCAATATAGTACAAGTAATTCAACATAACTAGAAAATAAATAATTATGGAATATTATTCATAAAATTATATTTATAATTAATTATGATGACATGACATGGAGATTTACATTGAAAGGATCATTAGGTTGATAATTTCATAGAATTCATAAAATATCAATTAGGTATGAAATATTTACACTTTATATGATATTGGACAATTTATTATACTTATTGAATTAATTAGGATCATGAAATTATTTATTTATCTAAATTGTATCATAAACCATGCTTTGTTCTAATTTTGAATATTTGTAAATTTCATTTTCATAAATTCCTTCTCAATGGATGGTCTCTCAATAAAATATTTAAATATAGTTTATTGAAAATATCAATAGTGTTAGTGAATATGTGGAAATGGTTTTGGTGAGACCAATTTTTAATATTATTATTTATCTAGAATGGTAAATTAGATAATTTATAGGGAAATTTACTAAGTTGACCCATGGTTATAATATGAAAACTCACTCATTTTCATGGTAAAAATAAGGGTTGGGTTAAATGTGTGAATGGTTGATGAATTTTTTTACACATTATAATTATAGATTCTGAATAGTTTATTTATTTTTTGTTCTATTTTATTTCTGATCATGAGTGAATTATCTAAAAATGGGGGATATTTTTAGTTTTAGGAAATTGTTGGATTCTTCTATTTTCAAAAAATGAATGGTTTTTAATTTTTTGGGAAACATGAATTTTGATAATTTAATATTTTTATGAAGTAAATATGATATTTTAATTATTTTATTAATGATTAAATAAATTTTTTATTCTATTGATATTTTTTTTCTCAAGAAATTGGTTTTGATATCGTTGATTTCAGTATCTCATTTTTTGAAATGAATTGAATAAATAAAATTTATGTATACAACTATTTTGATTAATCATTTTTCTTAATCATTTTATTTTCATTATTTTATCTTGCATGGTTATTTAATAGAGGCATTGTGGCAATACTTTGGAGTTCATACTCACACCTTAAATATAAATATATATGAATATTTTGAGATAATTACCCAAGATGAAATTAATGGAATGATCTAATAAATTTTTAGTGGAATCAAATTAATCCACTATTGAGAAATGGAAGGAGGAGTTTGAGTGGATGGATTATACGTTAGTCACACTTATTTACATAGGTAAATATGTGTTATTTTTTATTAAATTTGGATTTTTATAAACAATATTTTGTTTTATTTTATGAATTTTATAGGATAAAAATAAATATTTTTACATTTCATGTTCCTTGTTACCCATTTTTTGATTTACTGTTTCACGTAAAATAATCACTCTATAGTTTAATCTATACCTTGACAGTAGTTTCACGCCTATTTTAATTTTTGTATTGATCTTGAGGCCACATAATAAATGGGTTGAGTTTTAAATATTTAGATTCTCAATATTGCTAATAGAAAATGTGATGTAATAGAAACTAGACACGGATGTTTCATTATAAAATTTCACCATTAAATTACTTATAAATCACAATGGATAAAATATTTACCTCATGCTTGAACATGAGTTATAAGAGTAATGATTTCATTTAAAACATTGAACTATTGCCTATTTAGGGAGGTGCTTACATTTTATTCACATTACATGAGCATAAATATTATATTTTCATGAAATGACATAAATTTGAGTCATAATAAAAAAATATATTATTTATAAAAAAACTAATATTATACAATTCTATACACCAAGGAACAAAAAAATTGTAGTTTATGAATTGGTTCATAAATCAAATGGCTGTGTGGTTTTAGAAGCCATTGATAATTTGAATCTCGTAAGATTATTTGAATAAATTTTGTTAGATGTAGATTATTATGGTGAGTGGATAATTTTTTTGAGTATTTTCCTTATTCTCACCATCATAGGGTATGGGAGGATCAATTGTGGATTCAGAATACAAATCATTTAGGGATTTCCTAAAAAGATAAAATTCCATAATGTATGGTAAAAAGAGTTAGATTTGATTTATTATTTCCATTTCATATTTGTTCTTCCATCTTAAATGTTATTGGTTGTGTTAAAGGTTTTTCATTGTTACTATGCGTTAGTTCAATCAAATGCATAAACAATTTGTAATGAAATAAAATGACGTTTTAGTGGTTGTTCATGAAGATATACATTTCTTGTTATTTATTTAGTGGTCTAAAATATAAATGAGTAAGGGTGGTACAAGAGTTCATAACATGAAATTTGAAATGTATGATTTCAATCAAGAAGTGGTATCGAATTTTGATATATGATATGGTGGAATTTACTAAGACCAAGATTAATAATGATTCCATTAGGGTATTTGTGGATAGACTAAATGAATCCAATTATTCCATATGAATCTAGAAGATAAATTCATTGGATGAATTATAAAATATTTATGTATTTTTACCCATTAAACATCATGTTGTAAAGACTTCTATTGTTTCTACTAGGGACTCCAAGTTCACTTTTATATTTTATAATTTATTGTAATATATTATGGGTATATCATTGATTTTTAGAAGTTTCTACCATTCTCATTTTATTATGTGGTTTTAGTTATCCATACAAATATTGGATTTATTCTTAGAGATTGTGTGTTTTATATTAATTTCTAATGGAAGGATCATCTCCCATTTTTTGAATTAAATTATAATAAAACACATCATAACATTATTCAGATGGATATCTTTGAGGTGTTCTATAGAAGGCCATTCCATTTTTTATCTTAATTGGGAAGTAGGTGAGAAAAATTTCTTAATGGGAAAAAATATGGGAGAAAAGATTATAGATATAATTTAGCTCATTAATGTGTGAATGGATATGGGATAGTCTTAGAAAAAATTAGGTGTTAAGAATTATCAAAGGGCTCTAGGATTCTTTATAACTGATCATATATACATGAGGTTGTCATTGATGGTTAAAAACTAGGGGATCAAAAAGTATAAAAATTTAGTACCTATTTATTTGGGGCCATTCAATGTGGTAAAAAATATCTTCAATGTAAAATATTGACTGGAATTAACTACATATTATAGTGAAATTCATGATTCTTTTCATTTTTACATTTTCATAAATATATTTTATATTATTAATATATGATCAATTTGGGTCATATTGAGCCAGATCTAGATGAAAGATTTATACAATATCCCATTTTATTATAAACTAATATAAGAAATTATTTCATTGTCATGATATTTGATTATAATGAATGCATTTTAAATATGTTTCCAGGCATGTGGATATACTGGATCGAGTTTCAATATTTCATTAATAAAGGCCCAAGCATTTCACTAACACTAATTAAATCCAACTTCATTGTGATGACTATTTTAATTGTGGGGATTATTTTAAAAATACATTCAAGGTGTGTAAATATTATATTTTAAGAATATAGAAGTTTCACAGGTTTGGGTTGATATTATTGTGTTTTGGGGATTTTTTAGATATGAACGAGCATGTGAACAACCAATAGAATGATCATTATTCTTAGAGAACAATACAAGGTGTTTTAGTGGAGGAATATGGAAGAAAATGATTATAATTGTAGTCATTTTAGGACACGAAAATCAACAATGCATACAATAAAATAATCAAATTGAAATGCACAGTCAGTTTCAAGATCACTATGACTATGTAATTAAACTATATATTTACTTTAAAAATCCCATGAAAAATCTATATTTATATGTTTTTAGTTATTTTTGGATTATTATCCCTCCCTCGCATGGTACTTGTATGTGAGGGAATATTTGAGGTGATTTTGGGTGATTATATCTTTTATTTCTTTGATCCCTTTTGATCTTTGGATGTTTATTTGTTCAAACCTAGGTATGTAACTTTGGATATCTTTTCCAATGGTTTATTTTGATTTAACTCAGATGAAATAAAAAATATAGAGGGTTTATTTTGATAAGTGGTTTTATGTTCATATATATTTATGGGTTTTATTTTTTTCTTCTTGAGAAGACTAAGGGGAATGAGGATCCAAAATTTGGTGGTGTCATTTTTCATCTTTACAAGGTTCAAGTATGTGGATTATCCAACCTTATTTTTCATTCCAAATCATTTGATATTTTAAAATGGTATTTAATTTATGTTTTCATTTATTAAATATAATTTAATTAGGATCACAATTTTATAAGTTGGAAATGAGTTTACATTGTGGGTGAGTTTAGTGAAAATGAAAATGTTTGATTTCTCAAGTGTGTAATTTTGGAAAAATTATATTACTAGTGACATATTGATTTTATAATGATGTGGATATAAAATTATCATATTTTATTAAATATTATTATTTAAATATTTTTACACTATTAGTTTTTTGGATAAAAAATAATTTTGGAATTACTTTTAACTATGGGTGCCACATCATGTTTGACTGGGATATTGGAAATTCTCACTTTAGTGTGGGTGATTCATTAGGTTGTAAGAAGATAAAATAAAAGTTTTATGGTATTAAAACCCATAAAGATTATATTTCACTCATTGGTTGTTATTCATGTTCTAAGGTATGCCTACAATTTTTTATAAAGAAAATGCATTTTTTAGTGTTGGATTTTGGATATGTGGAGATTATTATGTGTTTGGATTTGGTTAATTTAAATGAATGTTTACTATTAAAATATGAAATATATAGATTTAGTTTAATAAAATATAATGGTATTGAGGAATTATTTTTAAAAAACAATTTAAATATTATTTAATTTTCATATTTATGGGGTGTGTGTAAACGTTTGACCATATTTTATTGGTTCCTAGATTCAAATAATTAAATTCCTACCATGATGGACATTTAGGTTGTGTATGATGTAATAAAAGTAAAAAAACATTCATTAACTAATAATTGATATTATCCATGGAGGTGTACCAATAGGGGATAAATTATCTGATGATTGCTTAGATAATAGAATTTTTGGGTGACATAAAGTTGCAATTTAAATAATCTATTTTTGGGTTATATATTCTTCCCCTTATGATACTTTTCTTTTCATCTTATACAATTATTATAATATATGGTTTTTAGTATTCTTATTTCCATTAAAGAATTTTTTCATGAAAAATATTTTATCATGGATTAGTATTTCTAATATGTATTTATTTATCTCATAGGTGTAGAGTATATCTAACATAAGAATAACTTATATAATAATTTCAAAAGAATATCAGCATGAGTTGTGGGGTTTATTGGAAGGAAAATCATCCAACTAAAATAATGTTTTTAATCCATTAAAATTTATTTCTAACATTTAGTGATTAAAAGGGAACATAATGTCATGTAACATTTTTATTGACTTAGTTGAGGTTTTATTTGGTATTGGTAATAGATATAGTTTGAGTTACAACTCAATATTTAGTTATAAAGAGGTGTATCTATCCAATTTATAGTGAACCATGAATTACTGAGATGTGTAGAATACCTGAGAGCATTGTGCACCAATTGAATAAAAATATAGTAGTTTAGTCCATTATCTTGGGTAAATGAATCTTGTAATAATTCATTTAATTGAAATTAATCATGGTTTTATGGTTTTGAAGAAATTATTTTTTCAAAGAAAAATAAATTTCAGAATGGATTATTCGAAATATCATGGTTTTTAATTTGAATATTAGTATGGGTTTTTAGTAACGAAATTTGACTATTATTAACACGTTTATATCATATAATTAGTATCTTGTATTTGAAATGGTCCCCATAATGTTTTCATCATAAACTGTAATGATCAGTGGATGAGGTGTATTTCTTGAAAAAAATTGGATGATTTTACATAGATTTTTTATCATAGATATTTGTTTTAGGGCCTCAATTCATAGTTTTCCATGGGAATTATAAATAAAATTATTATACAGACATCCTTTTAATTATCACAAGTAAGTTCCCAAGAATCTATTTCCTAATGATAAAACATTGATATTTGATTTCTTTATTATTTTTTGAATTCTTATTATATTATCAATGGGATTTTTCTACCTTGGCAACCTCAGGTGGATAGGTTGTAAGAATTATAATGTTATGAAACTTTCATCCATTAAGGGGATTAAGAACATAAATTTATATATAATTATTTTATATTTATTAATTCAATTTTTCATTTCTTAGATACTACAGAAGATATAAATCTTATCTTCCTTCATATATATTTGATCGAATCACAATCGAGTGGTGGGACTTTTTCATGTAGGAAAGTTTCATGAAGGGATAGAATTGGATGTCTTTTAGAATATATTTAATAAATTCATTTATAATTATATGTTTCATGTATCAAATACCATGGATTTATTTTACATAATAAAAGGATATATAATGAATATATAAATATTTTCTCAATTTACAACATTGGCCTAGTTTTCATAAGAGGTAACTACTGGTGACTCATTGAAGGTCCTCAGGTTTGTGTAAGGATTATGACCCAATATATGATCATGGTTAGTGATGTAATATAATTAATGTTATAATAGGATTGTAAAATTGTTAATTGGGTCTAATAACTATAGTATGGAATAACATTTAGGTAGAAACGCCTTTTTCTAATTTTCAATGGGATGTACCTTAAGTAAAAATGGTGGAAAATAAATAATTAGTTTTCTCATGGAATTAGATCATCATATGGCCAATAAATATTGATGTAATATATTATATTCTAGATGGATATTTAGAATTAACGTCGTTAGTGTGGATTAGTTTACCATTTAAAGTGAAAATAACCCAAAATATCTATACTGTTGTTTTAGGTGTGAAAATATTAGACACTTAAAATGGTAGTGTATGAATTCACTTAGTGAATATATCTAAATTAGGGATCAAATAATAAGAAGGTATAATAATAAAATCTATGAATGTATTGATATGGTGGATCAAGTTATCATTCATGATTTATATGGAATAATTATATGGCTATATGGTTATCACAGTAAGCACTATTTCAATAGGGGAATGATCCTATACTGAGAAGACTCAGCGATACTTTTCATGGTTATTAAGGAAATTGAATAGATATAGGTGGGGCCTTTAATGGTTAGAGATACTATATTGTTTGATTGTGTTTCCTCCAATAAAATTAAACACACTCTAATGGGGTAAATCAAAGTATGATGATCTATTGAAAATGAACCTCTACATTGATATTATTACTCTACTAGTAAAAACACTACCCTACCTCACAATAGGTATGAAGTGATAAATAAAATAATAGAGAGACCCAATAAATTTACTTGTTTTATCCAAAAATGTTTAATTCAAAGTGCATGAAACTGGGATATATCAATTAAACATATATACTAAGTGCACTATTTTTAGTAAAATATAGAGTTGTATCAATAACCCTACAATTTTAAAGCCCTCATAGAACAAATAACTCACTTCTCAAAACCACTCTAATAACCAAATAATCCTCCAATTATTATTATCTCAATCTCTATAAACTAATAGGTAGTTTAAAATAGTAGTGTTTTATAATAAAAATTCACTTTCACCCACTTGATGAACTCCATGATCCTATAGTGTTAGGGAATACTAAAACATCGTTCACTCCTTAAATTATTTTCTAAAACAAGTAATGAATTGTTTTGATGCTCTTGTTGTTAATCTAGCACTATTATTCCTTCATTATGGGGAGAAAGATATATATATTATCTTCAATGAACCTCTAGGTTTCCCTCTTAATTGATCTTAAATTATGTTTCCTGAAGATTGAAAAATATATCCAACAAAACCCTTCAATGGTGGTTAAATATCACCCATTTCATTTTTATATCTCCCCCAGAATGATTATAAATCATAACATGAAATTTTATTAAATCAACTATGTCACAGAATGAATATCTCTAGAACTGTGTGATTCTAAAATTATTCCAAAACCTTAGAAAACAAGCTCCTGAATGTAAGATTACCTCCAAAACATGAAATTTCACTCATGATTTATAATACATATCTGTTGTCTCTCATGATTACCATATAAAACAATATTTTTGTCAAAAAATTATCTAATTCACATATTACATGAATACTGTGGATTGAATCTCCCACAGAAAATTATGGTTGATGTAAATAATTTTTTAGGATATATTTTGTATCATTATCTGTAGATACACATCATTACACAAACCACTTCTATTTCATAAACACCACCAAAAGGATAGGTCAGTTGAAAAAAAATTAATATTTTTTATAGTGTTTCCCTCTTTCAAATGCAGTAAAGGATTCTTACTCAATATTCCATATATACTGGTAAATTTTGTCATAGTGTGATCCAAGATCCTATAGCATGACCCATATTAATATCTACTAATAATTTAGATCCTAACTCTCATGGGGTTTCCTTCAAGACATGATCCACACCTTGTGAAAAAAATCATTTGAATAGGTCTACATGACACAACCATATCAAATATTTACCTAGGATTTCATTGAATGACTTCTATCCTACTGTATATTCTATATAAATCCTTCTATCGAAGTTCCTTCTGAACCCACTTATCCTCATTCATGACTCTATAACTACCCTTGAATGTCTCACCAGACCAATATTGTTGAAAAACACAACCCAAAAATGTTCCATGGTATTATTTATAACAGTTTCCCTCATTCAGTTTTCTGAGAAACCAATAAAATATATTTAACACATTTCCATCCAAAAAAACATTACATCTGGCTAGTAGTATAGTATGAAACCCTTTCATTTATATATTAAATCATTGAATCACTAATTTTCAAAACCAATCCCATGTGAGTAATTATCATCAGGAGAAACAACAGTTCAATGAAAATTTAATCATAAAAATGTAATTAATGCCTATGAATTTCAAAAAATACGAACCAAGTTCTACCCCAACACTAAATAATAATGTAGGGACTATTCCCCATTTAAAACCATCAGTATGAGATAACTCCCCATTTTCAATATGAAATAACAATAATAGATAAATTTACCTTTAATCATGAACAACTTATCCCAAGTATTGATGATAAAAATCTCCCTGGTTAGCCACGGATATCTTATCCCCTTTATCAATAAATCCAAACATCAATCCAATAAATATTCACAAGAGAGGGTTAGAAATCTACGAATTTATTCAAGAGTTTTACAAAACATTTCTATAAATAAAATATTATATTTGGGATTAGGTGTCTCTTTTACAAAATATTTAGTTATATGGAGATGGATGTAAAATTACAGAAAAAATTACCCTTGAAAAAATTCCTAGGGTAATTCCTTTTAAGGTAAACCCACAACCTAATTCTAAGTTAGAGGATACACCAAATTCACTATAAAATTTTAAATATTATCATTGATAAAATAATAATTTTTCTTGATGTTATTTTTCCTTGAATGGGGGGAAAATTTTCTATGATTGGTAGAACTTTATTTATCACATCTAATTTCAATAGGATTTTTGACATTAACTATAACATCCTAAAGTTGTTTTATAATCCAAAATAATTGAGTAAATTATTGACTTTCCAGAATATATTCAACATATAGTGAGTGAAATGAAGTATTTATTCTTTCTAAACTATGAATTGACTAAACCTCTAATATAAAATGAATCAACCTATTTATATTTGTGATCATAAATTGAATCAGTAAAATGCGATTTTTTTATCCCAATGACTCCTACTTCAATTTCTTATGATAAACTTTTATAAAATCCATTATTCAATTGATATAATCGAAAAGTATTTCCATTACTAACTCTTGGGAAAAAGTTGGTATTGTGTTACTTGAAATGTATTAAATAAATGTAGGATCATATTGTTTTAATTTATTATAGTCCTCCAATTATTTATATATATTCCAGTAAATAAATTTTATTATCATCATCCTCATCTCATGAAAACATATCTTAGTTATCCACTAGTTTTTTATTGACAACAAACCATATATTTTAATCCTTTTGAGTACCAAATTGATTTTTTTATTAATAAAAAAAATTCCATATTTTATTTATGTCACTTAAAATACAAGGAAAAATATTAATTATAAAATCATAGATATTTAAAACACACAAAATTTTATTCTAGAAATATATTTTTTATTTGTTTATATAATCCTTCAAGAATTATGTTACACACAAAGATGAGTGATAACATTATTTGATCATTATATTTCTTAATACTGAGATTCTAGTGAACTCCTCCCTGAATGGTTCTATGATTTCTCAAGTATTGATCAATCTGGGAATACTCAGTTCTTGGTATTTCCTTTTTCCTATAAAAATAATTATTCAATCAAAAAACATTTTTCTCATATTCATCTACAAAAAAATCATCTATTTTTTCAATGTGCACTTCCTCCTCATGGATCCAATTATAGAATATTGATTTGACATCCATTTAGTAAACCATGACTCATCTTTTCACTGACATTTACAACAAAATTATAATTGTTTCAAAATAAGAAATGGGGGAAAATTACTCACCAATACCAATACATTAAAATTTGTAACACCCTTTACTCAGTAACCATGATATTTTATGAGGCACATTTCTATATTTTTTGGGATTGAAATAAAACACTCCCTTTTTTATAAAGTCATTTTTATATTCACACACTAAAAATTTATCATGTTTGATTCGTTTCAATTTAGTTAAACTCTTTCAAAATTGTGTTTACTCAGTTGAAATATTTGGTGGCCTCTAAAAAACACATTGTCTCTACTTAAGATAAAACGGAGGTTTTTTATATAGCATGGATCCAATATGTTTTTAATAAATATATTTTTGTCACCAATGATACTCTATTTATATATTTCAATCATATTTATTATATTAATTGAATCTATTGAAATTTATATGACTTATTTATCACTGGTGGAATTTTTTGATTCATATATTCCCCTACAGTCTCTCCATAGGTTTCCCCCTAAAGAGTAACTAACCTCTGATATTTCATCACTATTTAATTTTGAAAACTCCTCACTAGATTGATAATTATTCTCTCCATCCACAACTATGATTTCTTGATTTTCAATTATTTAAAATGACATTATTGTGGAGTTCTTATTATATTATTTTATATGACTATCCATGAAAACTACCTTCATCTTTAGGAGCTTAAACAAATAGTTCTTCATCTAGTTGATAATAAATCATTTACTTCGAAAAATTATAAAGTTATTTAGTGTTTTATTCTTATCATACCATATCCCAAAGCGTTTCTTCTCTTTATTTATACACACCAAATCCCTATTTCAGATATAAAACAATGTAATAACTTCTTCCTTACAATATGTATATGGTATATTTTTCTCAATGACCCTCATTTGGGATTTTATTCTTAATGATGTAGTTTTTATTTTCAATAAAACAATTTTTTAACATTTATCAATGTGGAAAATTAGTGCATTATTATGTACTTCTAATGATAATCTTCCACCTTTGATAAAAATCACTTGTATTCATCTCTACTAATGAGGTAGATATTTCCCTTTATATGTTTTATGTATTTTTATCTATATATTTCATTTTCCCAACCAATTATCTTCAAACCATTATATTTTTTAGAATAAACAATACATTATTAATAATATTTTATTATCATAACATGATTTTGTTTCGTATATTATATGAAGTGTAACCAATATAGAGGATCTAGACTCAATCCTTGACCATCAATTTCAAAAAATTATATATGAAATTAAACTTCTAAAAATTTTCATTCTTTCCCATGTTCAATGCCTCTTTTCCATGGGTGTTGAGTGAGATTATTCCACCATTGGATCCATTTGATCTTCCTCATATTTCTAGGATGTCAATTTATTATGTGTTTTAGACATATTGATACTACTTATAATTGATAAGATATCGTTAATGGTTTTTTTGTATAATTATGTGTATAATTAAGGATCAATTTGTAGCTTTCTATCAATAACCATTACATAAAAATAGTATATATTAAAAATATATCTATTATAGGAATTTCAAATCACATATTTATGTTTCTCTTGACACTAAAAATTCCTTTTATCTATATAACACAAATATTTTTTATTCCTTATATTTAAAAAATAATAACACCTGATTCAGAATGTATTATTAAATGCCTTTAATATTCTAATTATGGTCTTTGGGTGTTTTTCAATAACCCATATAGACCTTTTTCGAGGTTTTGGGTGTATGTGGCTTTGCATCAACTGTCATTGAATTTTTCATATGGTAAATCACATCAATTAATTTTCCTTTATCATTGAAATGCTTTACTAGTGGTAATGTTTCTAACATTTCAACTAAATCTTTATGATCCCCCTTAGATTCTATCTATATCCCAAACACACTAAAGTACATATTTTATGATGGGAGTTATAATTCTCTCTTTATCTTTGGTCTTTTATCACGTCTTCATAAAATTTTCTTCATGCACATTGTTTATTTTGATATGATCTTTCCTATAACCAAGTAATTCATATGAATTATGGGCCTACTCTTCATTTTGGACCTTATAATCAATCAAATTTTATAAATTTTCTATCATTCAATATTTAATTCATTTGATATCAACCTTTATATATAGTTTTTATTATTCTTTCTTTTGCATATATGGTTTGGAATTACATACCAGTCAATTAAATCTCATTATTTCAGGCCTCTAAGCATCATTTTCTTTATAATTTGCTTCCATTTCAATCTTGAGGTATACTTTTTCCTAAAAATGACTGATTTCATTATCATTTTCATATAAGTTTGGGGTTTCTATGATATATATAAGAACTTCCTCACTATGTATTTTCACTAATAATTATTTTCACTACTAAATATTTTCCCATATGTTTATTATGAGTTAATATAGTCATGTATAATCATGTTATTAATTTTGAATTATTTATTCTATGAAATACTCTTACCCTTTCAGCCATAAATAATTTCATTATGGTCTCTTTTTATTCATTACCATTTAAAAATTATTTATAACATGTTACTGTGAGGTAACTAGATTTTCTACATCAAAAGAATGAATGTTAATGTATTCCCTTGGATATTCCATTTCACTATTGTATTTTTTAGGCAAGGAAAGATATAACCTCATTAATCTCCCTACATATAAGATCATCTTCCATTGTATTTTATTCATTGCCTGAAATTAAACTTTATAATAATAACCATTTGTCAAAGAAACATCTTTATTACTACTCATCTAATATGAAAAAAATTTATCATAAATACAATCCAACATCACACAATTTAGGTATGTTTTTCAATAATAAAGACCCTAGTAATGAAATTAATTAGTAATGTTACCAGGATCCACTTCATTATTTTTATATCATTGATGTTTTTTCAGGGTCTACACATATCATCCATAATAATGTTCACCCAATAAAATAATTCACTAACATGCTCATTCATTCCCATCCTTTGATTGACATAATTATTCCAAAGCACCTATAATTTAGATTTTTGTACCATGAAATCATCTTAATAGATATTATGAAGCTTCTCTAGCATGTAATTTTAGGACATACCTGTAATCACCAATGTGTATATTTTATTATATAAAAAACATCCCAATTCAGTGACTCCTTTAAAATAATTGTAAATATACCATTTTTTTAACAGTTCTATATTATTAATTTCAGCTCAAATACAATATATTGAATCGATGTATACATATATTCCTAGGTATTGGAAATCATTTTTCATCTGATTATTCAACATTTTGATTTTGTTTTAACTAATATTGCAATCCCCTTAGGGTTTACAACCATTACCATTTAATAAAATTGAGAAAAATCAACCCAAAACCATTATATTTGGTAAAACATGTTGATACTATGTAAGGAAAATACTTCTACAGGGTTTTGAATCAATTTGTATCAATTATTTAAAAATGAACCACACCATTGATCTTATTCAACTACTAGTAGGAACACTCCTCTCACTCAAAAATGGTACTAAATGATAATGAAAATAATAGAGGGATGAAAAAAATTTATGCGGTCACTAAAACTACGATAATTTAAGGACAATTAAATGGTTGTATATTTATTCACTTGAAACATAATGCGTGAAATATTCCTTTACTGTTTAGAGAATTCAAATTGATCCTCATGTTTTATAACACTCTAAAAAAAGAACTCACCACTTTCAATCACTTGAAAAACTCATGGATTCTCCAAGTGATTTAATCATAATATTCAAAAACTAATAGTGAGTTTACACCAATAGTAATATATTTATTATTTTTTAATTCCACCCACATGAAAAGATCAATTACACTCTAGTGAGATAGCCACATGAAACTCTATTCCGTTCTTCTATGACTTTTCATCACAATTTTCATTTTTTTTAATTCTCTCTATGTTAATCCATGATAATTATTCTATAATTATTAAGATAAATATATCTCTCTTGTAATTAAATAATTTTCATATTTCCATCTTAATTTATCTTCATTTCAATTTTATTAAATTATCACTATTTTCCCATTGATAATATTTTAAATCAAGACAAAATCACTCTTTTAATCTCAAAATATCCCTTATAAAAGAAATGAAATACCATCATTCAAGTCTAGTAACATGACTTTTTCATGAATTTAATATCACAATCATAACATAGTTCTCATATTCTAACAAAACCTAGAACTTGATCTCTTATCTCCCTGGGTATCTCTATGGTGTGAAATTTTCCATCACAATGTGCAAATAGTATCCTTTTGTTGTCAGAGATCGAACATGAAAAACACATCATGGCTGAAAGTAAATAATTTTCCATTTAAAAAAACACCATTTGGTGACTCTTTATGTGATACCCCAAGCTTCCATGGTACGCTTCTCTTTCAATAATGCAATAGCTTGCATTGTACACAAGTTCGAGATTCTAACACACTGCGACCAATCAAAGTAGCAGTTATGAATAGTAATACCCATTTTTTAAAATTATATAAATTTGATATTTCAAAATGGACTTCATTTTTGTATTCATAATATTGAAATTATCCTATGTTGAATTTTTTGTAATTTTCTTAGAACTTCTAATTTTCTATGAATAGAGAAAATAATGAAAAACAAATTTTTTAATCAAAATAATTTATAGTGATAAATTATCATATTGATTTGTTTTAAAGTATAATTAGAATATATTTTTACCATTTTATCCAATGGTGTTCATTAAAATAAATTTCACGTTTAAATTGGACATAAACAATTGTCAATCTTTTGATATATGTTGTCTCTTAAAAACACGCTATTTGCTGTGACAATAGGAATTAATAATTAAATTATTTAATTAAACTTATATGTTTTGAGTTTTTTAAAATAGAAATCATTTTTTAATTAGTAATATCAAAAATAGAATAGGGTTAATTTTCGGTATTTTTCTGAAAAAACATCAATTTTTGATGAATAGTGAAACCACTAAGTGGTAGTTTAAAAACTAATTTTTCGTTTCAATGAAACTCTAACACTTCTATGAATTTAATTTCAAAAATCTGACAAACATGGTCATCATTAGTAAGTAAAATTTTGTTCAATGGCATGAAAATAATTTTTGTGAATAGTATCTTTTATGTTTTATTAATCGCGATTAAAGGTAATTAGTGTAATTTAAGGTAAATATAATTTTATAATAATATGAAATTACCTTTACACATTTCCTACCCTTATTGGATGAGTCACGGCCGACCAAAAAAATCCATGGGTAATCTTGGGGTTCCCATGGAGCCACATGGGTAAGAAAATGACATTTATAACTTTTTATTTAAAGTAAAAAAAATTGTCACAAACATGTGTTGTTTTACTAAACCAATTATTACATGGGGTTATATAAGTTAACATTTAGACTATAAATATTAATTGGAAAGATAATAAGATTTACTACATCATTTTAATTTTTTTATAATTTTTAGACATTAAATAAATAAATTTATTTATGACATCATGATGATGTAGTGATTACCTCATTAATGAACAATTTAAATAAAATGAAAAGATAAGGTAAAATATAAAACCTAAACTTTTATAAAACATATTGGATGGGAGTATTTCGAACCCTAATCACATTACCCTCAAAATATATCATTGTGGGACCTTTAAAATCTGAAAAGCATTTCATAATAAAGTAACATTTCATGACTTTCCAAAAGACCCCCTCCTATCCTCTTATAAAAGGCCCCCACCTATACCACCATATTCACGCATTCAAAGCCATTTGGCTCAGCCAACCTCTTCCCAAATACTCTCTAAACGTCCCTATATTACTCCTAGAAGCATCACTTTGGGCATAAGTCTTCCCAAGGAAGCCTTTTACTCAAATCAAAAAGAGTTACCCAATTTTAAGGTAATGTCTTCTCTTATATTCTTTTGTTTTATTTTGCTTCTCCAACCCCTTAAACTCTTTTTATTCCTTCAATTTCTAACAACACCAGTATCTTTAATATACTATGATGTTGTTATGAGAATTATTTGATTTACACTTACACACACCTTCGACTAATGGTTAAAGAACATACTGTTTCTATGGGTGGTGAATTACTACCTCATGAAATGATGATTGTTCAATATTATTTTAACACCTCTAATTATGGCCATTAAGATTTCACTACATTTATATATGATATATTTTATGTTTTTTTTCCTTATGCTTCTGAATTTTTCATTTATGTCATACCTTCATGATTTCCATTATAGATAAACGCGATAATTTCATTTTAGGAAGTGTGGACTACCGCCCTCTGAAAGTGATTTGAATCATTAATACCATATGTGGGATGTATAAATGATGGATTTAATGATATTATATATGATATTATACTAGAATTATAATATACCATTATATATTTATAATTTCATTCCATTAAATATGAAGTAGAAATGAAAGTAGCGTTCATGCGTACGTACGGCTTACCATCCCCATGAACGGTGCATTTCATTTCTTACCACTAAATGATATGTAATATTATAAATGCATTTATATACTGGATATATATTATATATATGATATGTACATCATGAATATAATTCTGGATATAATGGATATTTTACCACATGAACAACTTATAATTATAAGAAGTTTGTTTTTGACTCAAGTACTAAAGATCGACAAAACGACCGTTATTAACTTAAATAATTACATAATGTTAATAACATAGTAATAAGTGATATAAAAGTAATAATGAACTTGAAAAACATTCTTAAGTAGGTATAAATTACCTCTAGATTATTATTCCGGAGATTAAAGAATGATCGAGTCATGTCGGACATGAGGTAAGGGACTTCGTCTCAATCTCCTTTCATTGAGGAATATTTTGTTTTATACACAAATTTCCTTTATATTGTGTATAAACCCCTTTGAACTTTACTTTTATTCAAAAGAAATATTTGTATACAAATCATTTTTACTAAACAATAAAAGGAATGTTTTGTCTTACGTATGCAGTGACAACGACTTCTCCGCCACCATGACCATTATTTGAGTTTCAGCTTCCTCTACAAGCCAAAATTTTTTATGAAAAACAAATACCATGTTTTACTTTTCTTTTATTTTGGTATTGAAAATGGTTTTTATAATGTTTTGATTATATCAATGTGTTGTATTGATATCTTGTGATTGAAATATGGAAATTTTATATTTCCTTTATGCATGTTTTATGTGATACGATTATGTTATGGTTTATGATATATTTAAACCTTTTTATATAAAGAATGAATTGGACTTAATAAGTGAAGGGTGGAGCCCGCTATAGCTCCTCGATGAATTGGTAGGTCTCAGAAGACAAACTAGTATCTTGGTATGAGGCCTTGACAAAATCTTATTTGTAGTCTTGGCACGAGGCCTTGGCTACGTGGTTATGATAGTCTGGAATTATGCATTCCATCATTTTAAAAGTGGTTATTGATATTGCATGTGATTATTTGACTACTAGAATATCCATGTGAATTAGTAAATGGCATTACTTCATTTTATTTTTTCCATATAATGCTGAAGTTCAAGTTTAAAAGGCTTTTGTTTTAGTTATACATTGCCTTAAATGTCTATGTTTATTTATAAATGTTTCCGCTATATTGTTATCCTTACTGAGCATCTAAGGTCACCCCTTTCTATGTTTTATTTTACCTGGATGTGAAGAAATATTTTATGACTAACCTACAAGGATAGTCTGAAGGGGATATGAGGGTTGACAATGGACACTATGTTATTGTGATTTTTCACTTTATGATGTAATGTAACATTTATGAATGTATCTAGTGTTTCCAAGGATACTAAACTAATCAGTATTTCGATACTTGATATTTTGTGATCATGCCAAGGTTATGTAATAATGCACCGACTATAGGTAACTAGGGTTGGGGTGTTACAGTTGGTATCAGAGGAAGTTTAGTACTAACCTTGGAAGTATGATTTAGAAAAACTCTGATTAGAGCACATTGCCCTAAGATAGACATTGAGGATTAGTATAGAATAACTTCCTAGAATTTTGGTATTATAGAGATTTTGTGAGTTTTCCATGAAATACATACTTGTCTGGATGCGAGCAGGTAGAGGTGGCTCTGGCACAGATGTACCTATGCATAAAACCCAAAAACACGGTTTGAGATAGACTCGAACAGGAACTGGTGAATGACAACGGGCCTTGTTGTACTCTTGGTTACGACACTCTCGGGGGGTATGCTTAGGATAATTCACGATTTCTTTACAAACCATTATGAAGATTTTATGAGTATATACTTCCTCAAAGAAAAGATTTCTTTTTATGATTATGGGTTATATCCATAAATAGTTCAATTTATGTTAAGTGTTTTACAAGTATGGAATTATGTATTTCGATTTCTAAACTAATATAATTTATGAAATTGTTTAAAAATGGTGCCTAGTGGAAGGAATGGAAACTGTATCAATGCATACACTCCATGTAGGTATTTCCCTCCAGCTCAAGATAATTATAGTGGAGCTGGTGATGCAAATGGTGTTGGACAGCTAATCACCATTCTAGGACAACTCACTCATGTTATGAATAATAACCTTACTCGTATGGAGCACCCTGATCCGCAATGTGGAGGATCAATGTTAGACCCCTTCTTGAGGAAAAAACCACCAGCATTCAATGGGAGTACAAATACCTTAGTAGGTGAGCAATGGATAAATTACTTAGAGAAAATATTTCATGCCTTGGGGAGTAGTGAAAGGGAAAAGTTTATCTTGGCAGTTTACCACCTCACTGGGGATTCTGATCAATGGTGGTCTTGATTCAAAACACAAAGGAAGATGATGAAGTATCCAATATGGAATAGAGGGATTTCAGAGAGCTTTTATTAGAAAAATACTTTCCTCGTGACCATCGAGTAGATATGGAAAGGCAATTTCTAAGTCTCAGACAAAAGGAGGATGAGAATGCCGCAAAGTATGAGGCTAACTATACAAGGTTAGCGAGGCTTGAAACAGATTATATATGTAACCCAAGAAGTAATACTGATCATTTCATTTATGGGTTAAAACCATTTCTTCATCGAGCCTTAGTCTCACAATATTTCTCGTCGTACGAAGATATTGTCTCATGTGCTATCAGGATAGAAAAGGAATTCTATAAATCTTATGGAAATAAAGTAAAGAAAGAGAAGAAGAGAACAGTGGAACAAGAGAGAGATAAAGGGAAAAAGGGAAAGAAGGATTTTCCATTATGCGATAATTATGGGAAAAATCACCCAGGTACTTGCCTAAAAGGAATGGGAGTTTTTTATAAATGTGGAGAAAAAGGTCACCAGGCTCATGATTGCAAGGGAAAGAAAGAGGCTAGCATTGTTGAATGCTATAATTGTAGGAAAATGGAGCATTATAAAAATGAATGTTCTAAGTGTCAGGGAAACTTACCTCAAAAAAGGAAAAGGTATCAAGGCCAATCTTATGCTGTTATAAAAGATGAAGTGGAATAATTAATGTATTGGTACTTTTGGACTCAAAGATTATATTCTAGTTTTAAGAATAATATGATATATATAATCACTGTACTGCAGTACGTGTTTTTTTAATTAAGGTTTTAATATGATGAAGGTAATCATATTTTTAGTATGTGACAATAAGAGAAACTTTACTTTGTTTAGGGAATCTGATGTTGCAATTGATTTTGGAATTTATAGACCTTTTAGAGATTGTATGGACAACAATATTTTGGATAACTATAATGGTTGGAATGGATTATGTTGAAATTCGGATAGTATTGTTTAAGGTTAAAACATTTTTGAACATTATTTTTGGAATATTATAATAGTATAGTTTTATGAAAAGGACAACCTGCAGGTTGGGGGATAACCCGTCGCGTTAGACCAAGCTGCAGGAATTGAACCCACAACCATAGTGCGACAAGCCTTTATTACCAACCACTAGCCTACAGGAAGTCCCTGGTTATTAAAAAATAGTTCTCCTAATCTAAATGGTAGGTTCTAATATTTTGAACCTTGTACGATTAGGATAAATATAATATTTTTGAGTTATATTATCTTTTTGAGGTAAAGATGAGTTTGTGGTAGAAATTAGTTGAAGGTTGAAACTGTACTTGTCAAGCATATATATATATATATACTATCTCTTATTCTATGAATAATTAATTCTTAAACGTTATGAAAGGGATATTAAAACACAAAAATTTGTTATCCTAATACCTTATGTTTTGTTGAACTGATGATATTTTAAATCAACAGAGATTGAAGGCTTTGAGGCCCTAAATTTTACACTTGTTCGTGATTGATGACCTCAATCACTCCCTACAAATATTTATGTTTTTCCTCCAATTATATGTCTCTAATTTCAACCAATGTTCTCCTAATCGAGATCATAATTTGGGGGAGACATTTTCATTTCCCATTCCCTCTTATTAAGGATAAATTTTATTAACCTTATTTTTGTTGTGGGTTTTCCACAATGTTTTTTTCAATTTTCAACCTTTTATTTTTGAAGAACATTTTCAAATTGCCAAGACGAAATTTATTGAAGGAGGGGAGAATTTAACACCCCAAGATTCAATGATACGCTTCTCTTTCAATAATGCAATAACTTGCATTGTATGCAAGTTCGAGATTCTAACACACTGTGACCAATCAAAGTATCAGTTATGAATAGTAATACCCAATTTATGAAATTATATAAATTTTATATTTCAAAATTTAATTCATTTTTGTATTCGGAATATCATAATTATCCTATGTTGAATTTTTTGTAATTTCTTGAGAACTTCCAAATATTCTATGAATAGAGAAAATACATAAAAACAGCTTTTTTAATAAAAAAAATTAAAAGAGATAAATTATACTATTTAGTGTTTTTAAAGTATAATTAGAATATATTATTACCATTTTATCTAATTGTGGTCATTAGAATTAATTTCACTTTGAAATTGGACATAAACAATTTTCAATCTTTTGATATATATTATTTCTTAAAAACACGCTATTTGTTGTGACAGTGGGAATTAAATATTAAATTAATTAATTCAACTTATATGTTTTGAATATTTTAAAATAGACATCATTTTTGAATTAGGAATATCAAATACATAATAGGGTTAATTTTTTGTATTTTTCTAAAAAACATCAATTTTTGATGAATAGTGAAACCACTAAGTGGTAGTTAAAAAACTAATATTTTGTTTAAATGAATATTTACCAATTCTGTGAATTTAATTTCAAAAATCCGACATACATGGTTGTCATTATTAAGTAAAATGTGGTTCATTGGGATGAAAATAATTTTTTATGAATAGTAACTTTTAAGTTTTATTAATCGCAATTAAAAGTAATTAGTGTAATTTAAGGTAAATATAATGTTATAATAATATAAAATTACCTTTACAATTGTTCTACCATTATTGTACGAGTCATTGTCGACCGAGACAATCCATGGGTCAACTTGGGGTCCCCATGGAGTCACATGGGTAAGAAAATGACAATAATAACTTTTTATTTAAAGTAAAAATTAAATTGTCACAAACATGTGTTGTTTTACTAAAACAATTATTACATGGGGTTATATAAGTTAAATTGTTGAATATAAATATTCATTAGAAAGATAAAAATATTTCCTACATCATGGTAATTTTTTTATAATTTATAGACATTAAATAAATAAATTTATTTATGACACCATGATGATGCAGTGATTACCTCATTAATGAACAATTTAAATAAAAAGAAAAGATAAGGTAAAATATAAAACATAAACTTGTCTATAACCAATTGGATGGGTGGGTTTCGAACCCTTATCACCTTATCCTCGAAATATATTATTGTGTGAACTTTAAAATATGAAAGGAATTTCATAATAATGTAACATTTCAAGACTTTCCAAAAGAGCCCCTCCTCTCCTATAATAAAAGGCCCCCACCTCCACCACCTTATTCACACCATCAAAGCCATTTGGCTCGGCCAAACTCTTCCCAAATACTCTCTCAACTTCTTTATCTTACTCATAGAAGTCTCACTTTGGGAAGAAGTCTTCCCAAGGAAGCCTTTGGCTCAAATCAAAAAGAGTTACCCGATTTTAAGGTAATGTATTCTCTTATATTCTTTTGTTTTATTTTGCTTCTCCAACCCCATAAACTTTTTTATTCCTTTATTTTTTAACAAAACCAGTATCTTTAATATAATATTATGTTGTTATGAGCTGGATTTTATTTACACTTACACACACCTTCGTCTAATGGTTAAAGAACGTACTGTTTCTGTGGGTGGCGAATTACTTCCTCATAAAATGGTGATTGTTCAATATTCTTTTAAGACCTCTCATGGTGTCCATTAAGATTTCACTATATTTATATATATTATATATTATTTTTATGTTTTTGTTATTCTTCTGTATTTTTTATTTATGCCATACCTTTATGATTTCCATTATGGGTAAATGCGATAATTTCATTTTAGGAAGTGCGGACTACCGCCCCCTCAAAGTTATTTGAATCGTTAATGCCATATGTGGGATGTATAAAGGATGGAGTTAATGATTTTATATATGATATTATACTAGAATTATATTATAACTTCATATAATTATAATTTCATTCCATTAAATATGAAATAGAAATGAAAGTATCGTTCATGCGTACGTACGACTTACCGTCTCCATGATCGGTGCATTTCATTTCTTACCTCTAAATGTTATGTAATTTTATAAATTCATTTATATACTGGATATATATTATATATATGATATTTAAATCATGAATATAATTCTGGATATAATGGATATTTTACCACATGAACAACTTGTAATTATAAGAAGTTTATTTTTGACTCAAGTACCAAAGATCGACAAAACGACCGTTATTAACTTAAAAAATAACATAATGTTCATAACATGGTAATAAGTGATATAAAAGGAATAATGAACATGGAAAAGGTTCTTAAGCAAGTATAAATTAACTCTAGTTTATTATTAAGGAGATTAAAGAATGATTGATTCAAGTCAGACACGAGGTAAGGGACTTTATCTCAATCTCCTTTCATTGAGGCATATTTTGTTTTATACACAACTTTCCTTTATACTGTGTATAAACCCCTTTGAACTTAACTTTTATTCAAAAGGAATCTTTTTATACAAATAGTTTTTACTAAATGTTAAAAGGAATTTTTTCTCTTACATATGCAACGACAATGACTTCTCTGCCGCCGTGACCATTATTTGAGTTTCGGCTTCCTCTACAAGCCATAACTTTTTTTAAATGAAAAATAAATAACATATTTTACTTTACTTTTATTTTGGTATTGAAAATGGTTTTGATAATGTTTTGATTATATCAATGTGTTGTATTAATATCTTGTGATTGAAATTTGGATGTTTTATGTTTCTTTTATGCACATTTTATGTGATACTATTATGTTATGGTTTATGATATGTTTAAACCTTTTCAAATAAAGAATGCATTGGACTTAATAAGTGACGGGTGGAGCCCGATATAGCTCCTCAATGCATCGTTAGGTCTCATGAGACAAACTACTGTCTTGGCACGAGGCTTGGACACAATCTTATTTGTAGTCTTGGCACAAGGCCTTGGCTACGTGGTTATAATAGTCTGGCATTACGCATTCCATCATTATAAAAGTGGTTATTGATATTCCATGTGATTATTCAACTAGTAGAATATCCATGTGAATAAGTAAATGGAATTACTTCATTTTATTTTTTCCATATTATGCTGAAGTTCATGTTTAAAAGACATTTGTTTTATTTATACATTGCCTTAAATGTCTATGTTTATTTATGAATGTTTCCTCTATATTGTTATCCTTACTGAGAATCTGAGCTCAACCCTTTCTATGTTTTATTTTCCTAGGATGTGAAGAAATATTTTATGACTGACCTACAGGGACAGTCTGAAGGGGATATGAGTATGGACTATGGAGACTATGTTATTGTGATTTTTCACTTTATGATGTAATGTAACATTTATGAATGTATCTAGTGTTTCCAAGGCTACTAAACTAATCGTTATTTTGAGACTTGATCTTTTGTGATCATGCAAATGTTATGTAATAATGCACCGACTCTTGGTAACTGGGGTCTGGGCGTTACAGATTACATCACAAGAAGTTAGAAATCAATCATATTTCATGGTATACTGTGAATTATAATCATCATCTAGACATCCTTGTGTAAACTGCTTCTATAATATAGGTGCCTCAAAAAGTGATGCTCCCCTGAAAACCTCTATACACATGTTCATAGTGTGTCTATCATTCCCATGTTTTTAATGATATTTTTATCATTTCTCCTTATCTAGAGGTGAAATTTTATATAAAGTGATACTATATACCATGGGATGACCCACATAACAAGATTTAAAAATCATTAAGACTAACTCTCAGGGGGTTCTATTCCCAATGTGATCTACTCCCTAAGGAACAAATATTTTAAAAAGGTATTTAGGACACTACCTTCCCATGGAGTGACCTGGGTTATAACTACGTGAATATTATCTTACATACTGATATATTTTATCTCATTTTATAAAATTTCCTTTAAAAATACCATATCCTTCATCATGACAATATAATATTCCTTATAATTTTCAACAAACAAACATTTTCAATAAACACAACCAAAATATGAACAATGAAATTTTTCCAAACACATTATACTATTGATTATACATTATTTTATATTAGAGATACACCTTGTTTTATTATGGAACATCTTGTAACCATTTTAATTTTTGGGTGAAAGAAATATCTTATTTCATTTGAATCTAAAAACCTCTATGATAATGGGATAATTATGGATTAAAGTATATATCCTTCACTATTACAAAACGTTGTGTGAAATGCTCATGTGAATTCAAAATCCTCAATATGGTATTTTATTATGTCATCATAGGAATGGAATGGTTCATTACATATGTTTTTCACATCAACTACTTTTGTTGGAGAGTGAGGTTATTTATTCCGCATTTGGATATGCATACCCTGAAGGGTGAATAAGCGGGTTATGAGTTCTAATAGGGGCAGACTAGAGATGATATGGGTCGTGTGTATATCATATAATCTAGTAGTGAGTGGGTTTGAAATTTAGAGAATAAATGATTCGTTAGATCAGTCACCTAACCATTTGTTTCTCATTCTCCTTTCATTATTAAACTTAATAGTAAATTATGATTACATTTCTAATATAAAAACTAAATCAATTTTCGATTGATAAAAAATATAAAATTTATATAATTGATTTTTTTTAATTAATTGAATGATTTTTTATACTTTTTTTATATTAAATTAATGTTATGATTCCTTTAACTAAGGATGAATAAATATTACATGAGATACCCAAGACCCACTCCCGCAGGTTTGGGGCTAAAAATATCTACTTTACACACTATCTTTGATACCAAGTGAGAAAAACCCAATATAACAAACAAAACATTTACCTCAATTTAATATCATAAATAATCACACAATATTGTATCCCAATGTTTTATTCTCTTCATACATTACATACATAAAAAGCATATTGTATGACACTATTGTAATGTCTTGTGTTTTTTAACAATTTAAATTTTTATATTAATTCTTGTTTTTTTCATTTGGTAGACCAAAAAAATTATTATTTAGGAATAAAAAGGTAATTAGGAGAGTTTGAGTCTTTATTAGTGTTATTTTTGGACATGTTACGATGCCTATATGGTATGCCTAGTGTTTATCAATGATTTAAAAGTGTCAAGATCTTAAAGATTGTATAGGGTCATGAATTGATGAAATGGTGTCACACCAAGGGGAAACCATGTGTTCTACTAAAGGTTTATTGGGGGAAATTACATGGATGGTGCACAGTTTTTCAAACAATGTGTTGCAACTATGAGATATGGGAGGTTCTTATGATATTAACATTTCTTAGATGGAACTCTATTGATAAACCTTATGAGGAAAACTATACAGCCTAGTGTTCGTGGATTGTTTCATTTCACAATTAGCTCATATTTTTCCAATCCATGCAACTATTAAAAGAGTATTGAAAAGAATATTTTTTTCAATATATACATTATATCATTCTTCACCATTATTTACCCCTTTTTCAAACATTCCATGGAAACAATTGAGGTCCCCTCTACTTTTCTACTAGGCTTTGATGAATATCATTCATTCAAACTCAGAATCAAGAATTTACAGCTATGTTTTTTCTCCCACAATTAGTATCTCATTAATATTCGTTCCTTTATTCTTTTCTTTTACCATATTAGATGTTATTTTCATGAAATATCATAAGCCTAATTTTTAGGGTGCCTATATTTTTCTTTGATTTATCTCATTAGGGATTGAATCAATGCTTGATAATAGATGTGTTAAGCCTCACCATAATGTGGTGGTTGGGATATATGTTTTTCCATAAATATTGCATCATTTTTAAAATTCATAAGTGTACCATGAACAATATGTTTTTGTTCATTTCATCCAAAATGTTGAATTATTTATGTAAATTTTAATGCCATAAATTATATAACTTTTGTTTGTCTAGTTATACCATTATAGGTATTTTACACATACAGGAATTACCCCTTTAATTTGTTTTTATTTATTGTATATGGTCTTTATACATTGGATATATAATTACACCCAAACTGTAGGGTATTGACTTGAATCCTTTTAAAAAAATCAATCTTTTATAATTCATGTGATGACTCTCTTAGTGTCTAAAACATTGCCAAATTATGTTTAATGGTTATGATAGACTGGCCTGACTGGCTAATATGGATTGATAAATGGATTACATTTCCCTATATAAACCATATAATTAATTATAAATTTATTGGATAATGGGTCAAATCATAGTTTTTTATGAATTAGTGTGGGAGATTCCCATATATTTATTTTTGTTACCAATAAAATAAACTAATTCTGTTAAATTGAATTGCATTATAGAATGTCTTATTGCATGGAATTCTAAATTATTATAAATTTACTTCTGAATTCAATAATAATGATGAGTCCTCTTTAAATTATCTTGATTTTCATCTCACTACCAATGTTAATTTTTAAAATGTAAATTTCTTACACCTTTATATTATTCCTTGAGTGCACATTGGATGGATAATTGGGAACACCTTGGATGAGATCATAGTTTAAATGGGATTACACTACACCTTGAGTGATACTAAATTTCACTTTATGAAATTACTTGGTTAAGAACTCATAGGGAAGGTTCAATTACCTCATAAATTATCATTACTAAGAATCCTCAATTAGGGTTATTGGGAATGATATTTCACACCCCTTGGTCTAGGATGTTGAACAAGGAATAGAAAATCTCATTGGGTTGTTGTAAATGATGTTTCACACTCGATATTAGGATGTGGGAGATGAAATTTTACATTATTCAATGATGGGTTCATACATATTTTTAAATAGCGAGAATCTTATTCTATACTCATTGAATGACGTTTCATTGGTAAAATGCCTCAGGTAATCACTAGTGTATTCATATTTCTAAATAAATATATTATTGAATATATGTATATATATACATGATTTCATGTTCAAATATATTTTTGATTATTTTGAAGTAGGTAGGGTGAGATAGGTGTCCCTAAAGAACAAGATCCTGAATCTATTACAATTGTTTATTTATTATTTATATATTATACTTGCATGTTATGTCACGATCCCATCCTAACAAGGTGAACCCCTCCTCGGCTATAAATGTGAGAAAGGAGATAGTTACCCCCTGAGTCCCGCATCCAGTTGGCCCTGGGATAGCGACTAGCATTGAGGGTACAATAAACACACAAATGGGAGACATTACCCTCTAAGAGAACACGTGCAGAAGAGAGAGATAAGACATACACCAACCATATGGAAATCAAATTTCAATATAAAATAAATCCCAAATACACATATGTAATTTCATATAAAAACTAGTATAAATAAAATGAAAAAGTGAAAGTACCAAAAAAAATTAAAAATTCTAGTGACCAAGAAACCCGAACAGCTCTTGCAACCCCGATCTAGTAGTGACCAGCCTGATCTCCAACCTTCTTGAATTGACCTAAAAATATTTTATTTTTACATAGGGTGAGTATAACTGTATACTTAGTAGGATCTTCCTTGGAACCTTCTTTTCTAATGTAAATAAATCATGCTAATTCATAGTGAACAAGAAGGGATACTACCTCGTCATCTAAACAATTAGACTATGTTCCCAACCATACCATGGCTACTCTCACCAAGTATCACATAAAATAATATATAATAAAATAAAGAACATTAGGGATACCCTACTACTATATATCCACTATTTTTCTTCTTTTTCCTAACATCACACATCTTAAGCATCTCTCTCCAAAAAGTGTTTCCCGCAGACACCTGGGCAAAGCAGCAAAAAATGCACCTACTGATGAAAAACCACAGCATCCATGTAACAAAAGTAAGCGGGTTATTTCTTGGAGCCACCATAGTTTTTAATCATGTATCATATATCGAGCATTAATCCTCAAGACATTATATCCCATACACCAAATTAGGATCCTCAATCCATCACAACCTATACACATTACACCTAAAGTAGTCTATATACAACTATATCTAGAATATATGTGTGTGAATAACCAAAATACATTACAGCCCTTAATAGATATATCTGGGGAAACTAACTATTGTGCCTACCATCACTAGTAACTACCATGAAAAAAGGGCAGGGCCAAAGGGGGTAGTCAGCCATCCATCCTCCAACCATAATGTTGGGGAAAACACCCCCTAGGGCTCAGAATCCCTGAGGTGTCAGTTTCTATAACTAATGAGGTGGAGTATTGTATAGAAATATATAAAGTATAGAATGTACTATAGCTCACAACCACACTACAGGTATAACCTATTCATAGACAAAACTATACCTTACGTATCATGGACTCCTAACTTCCACTACTAAGACTAGGTATCCAATAAGAACTCAACCATTTAAAGAGATTTATTATATTACTTCCTTCCCTTTTTATTAGTTTCACATTATGTTAATTAATTCATTAAAAACTGATTAACTATATAAAATTACATATTATATTTCATTACCATTCCAACCAATATCCATAGTTCCTTTAAATTTCAACCTCTGCATTGTGTCCCACCAAGCTCCAAACCCAGGGGTTAACAAAATTTATTTTATAATTTATTAACAAAATTCTTACCTTACCATAATACTATGAATTATAAAAAATCATTCATAGATACTAAACTCAAGGGGTCTCAACATCGTGAGTAGATGAACTACCAATCATGTCTTTTAAACTTAAAGCTGAAGCATAGACCCATCCTCCCTTGAGAAGCTAAACACAGAAAGCACATTTCATACCCCACGCGTCATCACTTATTTTTGGAAGGAGGGTAGAAAACCAGCTTCCTTGAGGAGTGGAGAAATTAATGAAGATAAAAAATCAATAAGATTCAGAAAGCATCAAACAATCACACCAACCCGTTTCATCATCTCTCGTGTCCTCCCTGACACCCACATGCATAAATTAATTCATCTCGCCACTCTAGGAATCAACTACTACCACAACCAATGGGCCTCCCTGCCCCCACATTTCACAACAGCCATCTAGGATTAAATAAAAAGAAAACCACTAGGAATCAAACATCATATCACTGGGCACTTGGCTCTTAAACAAGGAATCTAGCCTTCAAACATAAAGAACACTCGTGGCTCTAAAGCACAAGGCAGTGATCCTTATAAAAAAGGGTATCTTAGAACCCTACCAGGAATTATCATTTTGTAAAACAGTGTGTTCATTAATCTTTATTGAGTTAACCTATTCAAAATTAGTAGTTTTAAACTATGGGTAACGTAAATAGAAATCTATCATAGCTATCATAAATAATTAAAAATTCTTACTACATCAATTTGTTTAACAATAAATTAGAACAACAACTAGATTCATTAACATTCATCTTTACCTTTATCCATTTAATTGCCAATTAATTCTAGATTTATGTTCATTACCAATTTCATCAATAACAACATGATTACAAGTAAATCATAGATATCACACTATCTATAAAATCAGGAGGCAAACCATTATCACGGTTTAAAGAAACAACTTGTGATGAATCCAATTCTTTTAATCATGTTCAACTATTTAATTAGATCAATTCCATTGAAATCCAAAGGGATGAAATAGGACTACTCTACAATTTCACATGAAATAATAGAAAAGAAAATAATCCCCAACCTCAAAAGGTTTCTGATGTTCTTCGCTTGAGAAAAGATCAAAGCAACGGATCACAATCACCTTCCCCACAACAAATGAATCCATCAGAGGATGTTACGACCCAACCACATAAAAAAAAACAAAAATAAAATCCCTTAGAAACATTGAGATCAAATTCCATAGCATTTAAAAGAAAAATGGGAGAAAACATATTGAATAAAACAAAAGAACATAGGTAGATCTTACCATGGATTAAAGACAAATCGAAGAAGGAAGCGAAGAACCAATCCAGGATGAAGGAATCCCCACACATTGAAGAGGGATGTGTCTAAGTAGTCTGGGTTGACAGGGGGTTTTCTCAAGACATAGGGATTGAAAAACCTGAGTGGTTGGGTATCTGTAAAACACCTAGTATGAGTGAAGTACATGATGTCTACCTCCTCCTCACATTGTGTACTGCCTCGAGGCAACTTACTCTAAAAAATGTGTCACCTAGGTTCTTTATTTAATTATCCTACAACCCAAATGATACACACCCAGTCCCCTTTGATCAGATTGGGTACCCCCCCCCCACCAATTTCTAGCTTCTCACAACCAAACTTCTTCAGACATCCTCTGAGCCTTCTCCATGAACCTCGGTCTTCCAAAAGCACAAATGGTCGATCCACATGGATCTGATCCCTTACATCAGATACCTCTCAAAATATTATCATCCATGAGAATCCAAAACCAACCCAAAGAGAAAATAGAAATGGGTTTGTCTGAAAAAACCTCCCCATGAGATACCTCTCTAGGCTTTTACCAATAGAGGATCTCAAACACATCCAAATAAAATTGTGACACCTTGAAAAAACCGCAACTAGCTCCTGAACGATCTCCTGGAGGAGATACCTCTCAAAGAGAGAAATCCACAACAAGCAACAAAAGAAATACATATTATAGATAGGAAATCCCTACAACCACAAAACAAACATAGTTACATAACATGGGTCAAAACATTACACATCTCGGGATACTGACCTAATATCTGTGACTCCTGTTCCCAGGTACTCTTCTCTACACGACCAGGATGCCAAAAGACACAAACCAAGGGGATATAATGCTTGTGAAAAACCTCCTCCTTGCAGTCCTGGATCTCCATAGATTTCTCTTCGAGGTCGAATTATCATCAACATTGATTTCACCCAATTGATAACATGAGATTCATCATAATGATAAATACAAAGTTGTGACACATGAAAAAAATCATGTATCCATATCAACTACGGGGGAAGTGATAATTGATATGAAATCACTCTAACACAAGCCAACACCTCGAATGGCCCAACAAACCAAGAAGATAGATTACTCCCACGAACAAAACATCACTACCCACAATGGGTAGTCACCTTCAAAAACATGTGATCCCCAACATAAAACTCCAAATGTCTCCTCCTTTGATAAGCATATGATTTCTAAAGATCATATGTTGCCTTCATCCTATCATGAATCATCTGAACCATATCTGTCATATTCTACACTAGTTTGGGTCTAAGAATTGCTGACTCTCCAACCCCAATCTAGCATAATACAGAATCTAAAGGTTATACATACAATACATAAAATGGCTCTATAACAAAGGTGGAGTGAAAAATTTTATTGTAAGAGAACTCCACTAAGGGTAAGTTACTCATCCATGAACCTCCATAATTCAGGACACATGAGCAAAACATGTCTTCAAGATTCTGGATGAACCACTCTTTCTAACCATTCTTTTATGAAGGAAAAGTAATTCTAAGTCATAACTGAGAATAAAAAGTATTCTAGAGACCACTCTACACCCATGATGTAAAATGATGATCTCGATCAGAAATGATCTTCCTCGGGACTCTAGGATGTCAAACCACCTCATCCAGATACATCCTCAAAAAACATCATCTATGCTCGAATATTTGATTTATATGAAGTGGGATGATTTCGATAAATGATCCACTACCACAACAATAGTGCCATGGCCTCCCTGAGCTAGAGGTAAATCAATAAAAAAATCCATTGATATGTCCTACCACTTCCAGTTAGGAACATCTAATGTATGGAGAAAACCATAGGGGACATGGTTCTCATCATTCACCTTTTGGCATACTAAACATCAAGACACAAACTCTGCAATTGTATGCTTCTGGCTAGGCCACCAAAACTGACTCCTCGAGGCTCAACACATCTTTGTCACACCAAGATGCATCGCTAAAGGAGAACTATGAAACCCTCTAATAACTATCTCATGCATAGCCAAAGGAACAAAAATTCTTCCTTGATACAACACTCTATGTTGTTCAACCTCAAACCAAAAAACTAGGGCCTTTCCATAAACAACTCTATCTCCCCAAACCTCCACCTCTAGATCCCCCTATTTGGGCTCTTCCACCCACTACACCAGAGATGACTACTGAATCATCTGAAAAACATCCTCTCTCCCAAATTCTCCCATATTGAGATGTAATGCTAAATGTTCTTCCATCACTCTTGAGGAATCATGAGATTCACCAACTGCATCACTACATGACTTCCATCTCAGTGTATCATTTACGACATTCCACTTTTCAGCTGTATTCAATATTTTGAAGTCATATTCTTATAAGAACTCCATCCACCAAATTTATCTCATGTTCAAGTTACACTGGGAGAAAATATACCATAGGATCTTATGATTAGTGAAAACCACAACATGCTCACCAATGAGGTAATGTCTCCATAACATTAGAGAAAACACCATAGCTGCCAAATCAAGATCATGGGTGGCATAGTTACATTCATGGGAATGAAACTAATGAGACCAATAATAAATGATCAATCATTGCTAAATCAGAACACAACCTCACCCTAGATGCAAAGAATCCTAGAAGACATCAAACTGAACTCCCTCTACTAGAAGAAAAATAACTAGAGCATTGAACAACATTTCTTTAAAATAATTGAATGTTTCTTGACCCCAATCTGTCCACATGAATACCTGGTCCTTCTTAGTCAATTCCATCAGATGAGTCACAACCAAAGAGAAATCACCTTCAAACCTCATGTAATATCTCGACAGACCAATGAAAATTAGAACTTATTCCATTATATCAGGGACTACCAAAGATACATATGCCTCAATCTTGGATGGATCCATAACTACCTCTACTAGGATATAACATGTCCTAAGAAATAGACTTCTCAAGACCAAAAATCACACATCAGAAACTTCACAAATAGCTGTTGTTGAAGAAGAACTGCCAAAATGGCATGCATTTGCTCTGTATAGTCCTCATCGGACAATGAGTACACAGGTATGTCATCGAAGAAAACCACCATGAACATATCTAGGTACTCAAGGAACATAGAGTTCATCAATCCCATGAACACATTCAGAGAATAGGTCACACCGAACAGTATTACAATGAACTCATAATGTCCCTAATGACAATAAAATGCAATATGCGGGATATCCTCATACATCACAGGGATATGAGGATATCCTGACCTCAATTCGGTCATTGAGAACCAACTTTCACCCATCATTTGATCAAATAAATAAACAATCAATAGAAGAGGATAGTGACTCTTCACAGTCAATTTTATTGAGCAATGATAATCGATACACAACTAAAAACTACCCTCAGCCTTCTTCACGAACAAAACTGGTGCGCCCCACGGTGACACACTTGGTCGAACAAAATGGAACTATAATAGACTATCAATCTGTATATCTAGTTATCGTAACTCATAAGGGGACATCCTATAAAGAGACATATAGAAAGGATATGCTCTCAACTGTAGCTCAATCCCAAACTCGATATCTCATTGATGGGGTAATGTTACAACCTCTTCTGGGAAGACATTTGAGTACTCTTCGATGACCCTAGGAAATGACCACTACTGAACCTCCAAATAACTCAACATCATCTCATCCATCAAGGATGATAATAAAATAACACGCCTTTGATCCATATGAGGGTCTCACTTTCCAACAAACACCACTAGATCACCATCAGCATCGAAGAACACCACCTTCCTCTAGAATCAATATACAATAGAATACACCAAATACAAGCAATCCATGCTGATCATTAAATCATATTCCTGTATCTATAAACATAGTAATTCTCCCTAATGAGTGGTGATTCCCCAGTACAAGCTCACATCTTCTACATACTTCAAACAAGCCATCATGACCTCCAAGTGGCGTAGTCAAAGCCAAGAAAACTGGATGCCTCTCTACCTTAAGTACAAAATAATGGATAAGGGAAGGTGATATAAAGAAATTTGTTGCTATGGATTCAAAACAGGCATACAGAAAAGTAGATATCATGCAAAGGTTACCTTTAATGAGGTCTAGACCACCTTGTGATGGCAATGCTAAAGCATAAAGCTGACCACAACCTCCTCCACAGCCTCTCTGACCCTGATGATGACCACCACCACATCCATGATATACTCTATGACGATGGGGAGTGTCATGGGGATGTTCTATGACTGCCCCATCATCTCTATGTGGGTCCAAATCTGTTGAAACCTCCTACTGCTACCTCAGATGGAACTTCCTAAATAAAGGAACCTATAGTGGAATCCCTGGTGCATGATGACTTCTCTGAAACTCCGAGCACACTCATTGCTAATGAACATAGCCTCTAGAAGAAAAAAAATCATTTTATCCATTGGAATAGGAATGAGATCTGTCTCCCCTAGAGAAATAGGATGATGAGTGCTATAAACTACCCCCGACCGAACAAAAACATTTCTGCCCTGAAAACTAGGATCCTCGGAAAATATATCTTCTTTATGAGGAATCCTGATGACTCCCCACTCATAAAGATCCAATTCTGGATAACATCCTCTCAGTGACCTCTACCCTCACTAGCACCTCAATATCATTCATCAGCATAAATGGTGTGACCTATCATTGGATATCTAGATGAAAAGACACTACAAAGTGCCTCTCCCCCGCCTCTTAATCTTGAAACAGGTTTAAAGTATTTCTTAAAAGGTTATTTAAACAGATTCCAAACTCTCGCACACTAGAGCTCCCCTGTAGAAGGGTAAGAAGCTCCTAGCCATCGGACGCATTTTCTATCGAAGAAAGAAACTCAACTATGAACTCATCTTGGAACTCTTCCCATGAGATTAATACCTCGTCGAAATCCCTGAGGAACAAGAACCACCGCTACCTTGATACCCCACACAACATCATCACAACCAAAGACAACCAATTCTTCTTCTGAGTATGGATGTAACTGAAGGATATCTCATCATCCTATAACAAGTATTTTGTGACTACATATGAAAATGATCACTCATATTTCTATATAGTCTGGTGATAAAAATAAATGAGTTTCCTCTTCTAAGTGTCTTCATCGTCAACCTCTACCTTGCAGAAGTCTGCTGGCATAGCCCTCTAATCATTTTCTACGCAAACCTGAAAAGGACATCGACCTGGAGACATACCTGAGAAATAAAAAATAGTTAGAGCCCCTAAACCTAGAATATGGAAGACTCAACAATAATTAATTAATTGTTTTATTTTATTAAATTTAGGTTAACCAATCTCAAGGTCTTACCATTCAAACATAGGCACAAAAAAGAATGATGCATGATCCTTTCCAAGGTCATTACCCTGCAACTAGTATCACCTCATTTAGTAGTCCCCATAAAATTAAAGGATGGTGCATAAAATCATAGGGGGCCCAAAATTCCTATGTCTCAACCAATATCCAGTGTTTACATCACTTTATAGACTAAACTGGCACTATTTTCCTACCAACCCATGCAACCTCAACTGTGACTCACACCAAACTCCATAATATCCCCCAACCTGAACTCTGATGCCACTTTATAACGACCCCCTACCCACAAAGTGTACCTATACTAGGTTGGAAATTTTTCTTGTGAGATAGTAACCACCGAGTCCTACCTTGATTATTCCCTAGGTTAGAGATTTGCACAGAGGGTAAAGAAAACACACAAATCGGTGGAATTTCCCTCTAAGAGAACACACGTGGTAGAAATAGATAAGATAGAAACCAACCAAATCAAACTCAGACGACAATATAAATGAAATCCCAAAAACACATATGTAATGTCATGAAAAAAACTACTAGAACTGAAATAGAAAACAGAAAGTACTAAAAAAAAGTAAAACCAATAGTGACCCTGAAGTCTGAATAACTCTTGAAACACCGAGATAGTAGTATCCAGTCTGATCTCCAACATGCTCCAAGTGACCAAAAAATTTAATTATATGTAGGGTTAGTATAACAATATACTATGTACGATCCTCCCAAAATCATGTCATGAAAAAAATAACGCTAAATCACAGTGAACACCAAGTGAATCTAACTCGTCACCTAAACATGTATATTAAGTTCCCAACGTCACCAGGGATACTCTAACCAAGTATCCCATACAAGACTATATAATATAATAAATAATATTAAGGGTAACCTGTTAGTACTTCCCCAATTTTTTTTTGCTTTTCCCCCATGTCGCATGTCTTAAGAATCTCTCTATAAAAAGGCTTTCCCATAGAAACGATTGCTTGTATAACATGTATCATATGTCAGCCATTAATCCTCAAGCCATTATAGCCCATGCACTGAATAAGGATCCAAAATCCATCACAGAATAGACACATTATATCTAAAGTAGTCAAAGGGAACTATATCCAAAATATATATGTGTGAATAACCACAAACCATTAAATCCTTATGATCATATATATATGGAAAACTAACTATTTTTTCTACAAGAACTAGTATCCACCATGATAAGAGAGTAGGGCCCAAGGGGGTAGTCAGCCATCTATCCTCCCACCAGAATGTTGGAGAATCCCCCCCCTAAGGGCTCAGAGTCCCTATGGTGTTAGTCTCCCTAACTAACGAGGTGGATTAGAATATAAAAACACAAAATTATAGAAGATACTATATCATTAAACAACACTATGGGAACAACCTAGTCTTATAATCAATTGTAGCTAACATCTCTCGGACTCCCTACTGCCACTACTCAGACTAGGTATCCAATAAGCACACAACCATTTACAGAGATTTGTTATACTAAATCCTTTCTTTTTTATCAGTTTTACATTACATTATTTAATTATTTAAACATTAAATATCCATTAACAATTACACATTGTATTTAATAATCATTCCAACCAAGATCAATAGTTCCTTTTAAATTGAAACCTCAGCATTGTTTCCCACCAAGCTCCAACCCCATGGGTTAACATAATTTATTCAATCATATATTAATAGAATTATTACTTTACCATATTCCCAAGCATTATTTAAAAAAAATTATAAGATACCAAACACAAGGGGTCTCAACAATGTGATTATATGAACTACCCATCAAGTTGTTTCCACCTATGGAAGGAGCGTAGACCCATCCTCCATTGAGAAGTTAAAAACAAAAACCACGTGGCAGACCCGGCATGTCATTGCCTATTTTTGGATTGTGGGTAACAACACTAGCTACCTTGAGTAGTGGGGAAAGTAATTAAGATAAACAACCAAAAAGAATTTCCAAGCATTCAACATTCACAATAACTCATTTCATCATCTCTAGTGTCCCCTATGACACCCACATGTATAAATTGATGCATATCACCACTCTATGCATCAACTGTTGAAACAACCAATAGGCCTCGCTACCCCTAGAAATCACAAAAACCATTCAACCTCACATCACAAGAGATGTAGTAGGAAACAAACATCATATAATTGGATCTTGGCACTTAAACAAGGAAAATGACCATCAACCATAATGAGAAATCATGGTTCCAAAGAAAAGGAACTCAACCTTATAAGAAAGAGTGAAACTCAGATTCCTACCAGGCATTATATTTTTATCAAAGAGTTAGTTCTTTAATCCATCTTAAATTAACTTATTCATTATTAGTAGGTTCCAACTATGGAAAAACTAAATAGTAATGTATCATAATTATCATAAACAATTAAACATTCTTACCATGTCACTTTTATTAACATCAAATTACAAAAACAACAACCGGATTCATTTACATGCATCCTTATCTTTAGCCATTTAATTTTCAATTATTTTTGGATTTACATTATTTAACAATTTCATCCAGAACAACATGATAATAATCAAATCATTTAGATAACACTGTCTCAAAAATCAACAGACAACAAGTTTTCATGGTGAAAATCAACAATATTCAATCAAACCAATTCATTTATTCTGGTTCCTGTATTTAATTAGTTCGATTCCATTTCAATCTAAAGGGTTAAAACATAATAACTATATAGTTTCACGTAAAAAATAGAAAATCCATGAATCCCCTACCTCAAAAGGTTTTTTAAGTTCTTTCCATGAGAATGGATCAAAGCAACGGATCGAGATCACCTTTCCCGCAACAACTGCATCTACCTAAGAATATCGCAGTACAACTGTATCAAAAAAAACCAAACGATACTTCCTTATAACCATGGGGATCAAAATCCATAGCGTGGAAAAGAGAAATGGGATAAAATGGATCAAATAAAATCAAACAACAGTGGTAGAACTTACCTTTGATTGAAGATGGAGTAAAGAAGCAAGAATAGAACTAATCTAGGGTGAAGGAATCCCCAAACAATGAATAGGGAGGCGTCCGTGTTATCTGGTTCAAGAGGGGGTGTGCTCAAGCCATAGGTTTTGAAGAACCCTAGTGTCCAGGTGTCTTTAAAACAGCCATCAGCGGGGTAGTAAATGATGCATACCTCCTCATCATGTCGTGCACCACCTCGAGGTGACATGCACAAAAAAACATGTCACCTAGAAGCTTTGTTTTATTTTTCTAAAACATGAATGGTACATGTCATGTTCCCCATGGTCATGTTTTGTACCCCCTATTTCCATTATCTCAAGACCGAACTCCTCTAGACTTCCTTTGATCCTTATCTGAGCACCTTAGTCATCGAAAAAACCCAAAGGGTTGATCCACGATGATATGAGCCCTTAAACGTGGAATAGCATTATAATCATCGACTGGATTTCATTAGAAATGATTGGTGGTGTCCTATTCGATTTATCGCACACCCATTTCGGGAACCCATTTGTTACCCTAAAAGATCTATTGGTTTCATTTTAGGATCTAAATTGTGCGATGTGTTTTTTTGAATCATTTTGGATAGTGCTGGACATGGGATCTCAAGAGTAATGGATGACAAGTACTCAGGCTCCCCCCAAAATAAGAGTCTTTTTAATATTTATTTATTCTTATTAGTATATCCCTATATATTATACTACATATTGAATGCCCCTTTTTGGGCTTTTTATAATGGTCATGCATGGATAAGAACCTTTGAACCCTCGTTGGGCCTGGGATAATTACACATATATCCTTTTGGCCTTGGGAGAAACCCCCATGTACCCTTGGTCTTGAGATAGCCTCTTGTGTAACCTTTGGGTTTGAATAACCTCCCATATACCAGTGGTCTTGAGATAACAACTTTTTTACCCTTTACCATTTGTAAAACCTCCAATGTATCCTATGGGTTTGAGATAACACATATTATACCCTTTTAAGGTTGAGAAAATAAACATTACCAATGCCTTATAGGCCTATATAGTACCCCACCCATAAAATAATGATAAAAAAATTCATATGTGTTCCATATGAAATAAATTATAAATTATATAATGTATGAAAATTTGAAGGTAAAATGGGTTTCATTACATTTTAAAAAGAAATATAATAAAATGACATCAAGAGTTATATCAGTTGACACAAAAATTTAATCTTCTAAAGAAAGTATATTATAAAAAAATGTAGAGTATGACCATGAATAATTCATAACCATTAGATATTTTGGGGATATAGAGGAATATTCATGAAAAAATATGAAAAGATATTCCAAAAAAAATTAACATTATGATAAAAATATAATATTATGAGTTTCTATCTACAAACATTTTTTAGAAAGTGATAAAATGGCTTTTTGAAAAATTTGTTTTTAAAGAATACGTAATATTATAAGCATAAAAATTAAATAAATCAATATAGTAATTGTAGATTATAATATAAAAAATATATCAGTGTCAAATGAAATTCTTTTTTAATATTTTTATAATGTTTTATAGAAAACACACATCAAAAAATGAGGGGATTTTTTTTGGAAACTTGAGTTAGGTTAAGGGTAAATGAAGAATAACTTGAGATTTAGGAGAGTTTGGTGAAGAAATGATACTGAGAAATTTAGGATTGACTCATGAAATTAAAAAAGGTATTATATAATGTATAAAGATCATATTAATTGAACAAAAGTGAGCCATTATAATTTACCTCTTTTTACACCTTTTAAACATTTTTAATTTTTTATCATGGTAATTTTATTTTTTATTAATTAAATATGAACCCTATTAACCAATTTCAAATTGATGATTCCAAATTTTCACTCTATTTAATGTAATTCAATTTCTTTAAAATAAAATTTAAAATTAAAATATTAGATGTACACAAACACTTTTTATATAAAAATGAATATTTAAACTTTATTTGTAATTAATCTTATTTCATTGATATTTAAATATAAATGAGTTACAGTATATGTCTAATTAATCTTATTACATAAAATATGTTTAACATTATGTTAAAAATATAATTTTTTGAATTACTGTCTACAAACATTTTTGGGCAGGTGATAAAATGGATTTCTGGAAAATTAATTTTTAAAGAATACATAATAATGTAACCATTAAAATAAAAAAAAATTCAGTATAGTTAATGTTGAGTAGAATATAAAAAATATATTAATGTCAAATTAAATTCCTTTTTAATATTTTTATAATTTTTTAGATAAAACACACATAAAAAATGAGGGGAATTTTTTGGAAACATGAGTTGGGTGAAGGGTAATGATGGAATTACCTAAGATTTTGGAGGGTTTGGTGAGGAAATGATATGGAGACATTTAGGTTTTACACCTGCACTTAAAAAGGTTCTTATATAATATATAAATATCATATTAATTGAAAAAAGTTGAGCCATTATATTTTACATCTTTTTACCCCTTCTGAACTTTAATTTTTTATCATAGCGATTTTTATTTTAATAAAAATTAATATGAACCCTCTTAAACAATTTCAAAGTGTTAATTCCAAATTTTCACTCCATTTAATATAATACAATTTCTATAAAATTTAATTTTAAAGTAAAATATAATATGTATAAAATAAGTTTTTATATAAAAATGATTATTTAAACTTTATGTGTTATTAAACTTATTTCAATGATTTTTAAATATAAATGACATAAAGATTTTTTTATTAATATTATTCCATAAAATATCTTTATCATTATGATAAAAATATAATTTTATGAGTTACTATCTACATTCATTTTTGAGAAGGTGATAAAATAGATTTTCAAAAATTTTATTTTTTAAGAATACATAAAAATGTAACCATAAAAATAAAAAAAATCAATATAGTAATTATTGAGTAGATATTAAAAAATATATGAGTGTCAAATGAAATTCCTTTTTAATATTTTTATAATTTTGTAGAGAAAACAAAAATAAAAAAATGTGGGTAATTTTTTGGAGAAATTGAGTTAGGTAAAGGGTAAAGATGGAATAACCTAAGATTTAGTAGTGTTTGGTGAGGAAATCATATTGAGTAATTTAGGTTTGACTAATTCACTAACCAAAGGTATTATAAAATGTATAAAGATAATATTAATTGATAAAAATCGATGCATTATAATTTCCCTCTTTTTACCCCTTTTAAACATCATTAATTTTTATCATGGTAATTTTTTTAAAACATTTAATATGAACCCTCCTAAATAATTTTGAAGTATTGATTCCAAATTTTTCAAACAATTTAATATAATTTATTTTATATAAATTTTATTTTTAAATTAAAATATACGATGTATACAAACACTTTTTATATAAAAATATATATTTAAACATTATGTGTAATTAATAGTTTTTCATTGAAATTTAAATATAAATGATTTAACATGTATGTGTTATTAATATTATTCTATAAAATATTTTTAGCATTACAATAAAAATGTAATTTTTTAATTTACTATCAACAAACATTTTTGAGAAAGTGAGAAAATGGATTTTAGAAAATTTTATTTTTAAAGAATGCATAATAATGTAACAATAAAAATAAAATTAAATCAATATATTAATTGTTCATTAGAATGTAGAAAATATATTACTGTCAAATGAAATTCATTTTTAATCTTTTTATAATGTTTTAGAGAAAAAACGAATCAAAAAAATGAGGGAAATTTTTTTGGAAACATGAGTTGGTTGAAGGGTAAAGATTGAATAACCTAAGATTTAGAAGAGTTTAGTGAGGAAATGATTTTGATATATTTAGTTTTGACTCATTCAAATAAAAAAGGGCTTATATAATGTAAAAATATCATAATAATTGAAAAAACTGAGCCATTATAATTTACCTCTTTCTACCCCTTTTAAACTTCTATAATTTTTTATCATGGTGATTTTTATTTTAAAAAAATTAATATGAACCCTCTTACACAATTTCAAAGGGTTGATTCCAAATTTTCAATCCATTTAATATTATTCAATTTCTTTGAAATTTAATTTTAAATTAAAATATAAGATGTATAAAGACACTTTTTACATAAAAATGAATATTTAAAATTTGTGTGTTATTAATCATATTTAATTTAAATTTAATTATAAATGATTAAAACATTATAAGTTATTAATATTATTCCATTAAATATTTTGAACATTATGATAAAAATATAATGTTATGAGTTACAATCTAAAAATATTTTTGATGAAAGTGATAAAATGGAATTTTGAAAAATCTATATTTAAAGAAGACATAATAATATAACCCTATAAATAAACAAAATTCAATATAAAAAAGTGGATTAGAATATAAAAACTATATTATTGTAAAATTAAATTCCTTTTTTATCTTTTTATAATGTTTTAGAGAAAACACACATAAAAAATGAGGAGAATTGTTTGGAAACTTGAGTTAGGTGAAGGGTAAAGATTGAATAACCCTAGATTTAGGAGACTTCAGTGAGTAAATGATATTAATATATTTATCTATGACTCATGAACTCAAAAGGGGCTTATATAATGTATAAATATAACATTAATTGAAAACAAATTGAGCTTTCATAATTTTCCTCGTCTAACCCCTTTAAAACTTCTTTAATTTAATAACATGGTAATTTTTTTTAAAAAAATTTAATATGAACCCTATTAAACAATTTCAATGTGTTGATTCCAAATTTTCAACCCATTTAATCTAATTCAATTTCTATAAAATTTTATTTTAAATTAAAATATAAGATGTATTAAAACATTTTTTATATAAAAATTATTATTTAAACTTTATGTGTTATTAATATTATTTCATTTAAATTTATATATAAATGATTTTTAATTTATTTATTTACACATTAAATCATTACATCTGATTCAACATTTGAGTATTTTAAATCTAATTTATTAATACAAGAATCCATAGTACTTAAAATACAATTTATTAAAAAGTACCATTTTAACTCTACCATGGTAATTAATTTTCAACGAGTACCAAGTTTGTTTGTCTAAAAATTAAATTTAAATAATTACAAAATTTATAAATTATGATTCAAAATATTAAAACTATTTTATTATAATAATTTTCTAAATATGATAAAATTTAATTTTATTAAAAAACACAAATATAAAAATAAAAATATTTTAAAGAATAAACTATTTTATCATTATTATTTTCCATTTAATAAACATTATATTAATCTTAAATTATTATTTTATAAATAAATTTCATTGAAATAATAATGTATTAGTTATTAATGTAATTTATTAAGATTAAAATCAATTACACATAGAAAAAAGTTTTCTGAATAATTTATTATTAACGTTAATTGATTTTATCTTCATTTCTCACCAATTGTTAAATAATGTATGAATGATTATTAATTTCATTATATGTATATAAAAAAAAATTTATTTAATACTATAAACATGGTACAATTATATTTTATATTAAGACATATAAAATATAATAAAAAATGTTTTTAAATAAATATTTCTTATTTAGCTGTGAATATTTAAATTAGTATTAACTATAGATACTTAATTATTTGTTGATTTGTAATAATTTAATTTAATAATAATTACTTTTTATATTTAAATTTTATTAAAATGCTTCTTTTTAGGTAATAATTTAAATAAAAATGGAATTTTTTTAAAATCAATTACTTTTTATTTTTAAATATATTAAAACCCTTTAATGGTTTAATAAATTTTAAATTTTATTAAAATAATTTTTTAAAGTAATAATTTTAATACAAATAAATATTTTTTAAAATCAATTTATTTAAAATCCTTCGTCAATGATAGCTCTGATTAGAAAGAATATGCTATTTTTATAAGCATTAAAATGTCTTAAACCATCATATAGATTAAATAATAGTTTGGCATCAACATCAAATATAATATTTCCTATGAAAAGTTATGGCTATGTAATATACATTTATTACATGAGAACTAGACTTGGGGATGTCCTGATATAAGGTGATCGTATAGTGTCTAGTGGATCATGCCTGTAAAGGGTAAATGAAATTTACTACAAAAAACATTAGCATGAGTTTATAAAATTCATGAAAGTGTTGATAATTTTTTTTTCACTTCCTATCTATGGATTATTTTACAATATATATTTATATATCATAGGATCCAAATTTATATCTTCTCACATCATAACGTAAATATGAGATAATATAAATGAATAAAGTGATTTTTAAATTTTGATATCGATATAGAATATATGAATGGGAAAAGAAATAAGGTATTTGATACAATGAGTCATAAATCACATAAATATTTGGTTCAATATAAAATGAAGATGTGGAAACTCTTGATCATATACAGAAATCATCAATTTTATTTAGATGAAAAATTTGATCCGATGGAGTTATTATGGAATTCTTTCACACCCACTCTGGTGGATCATTAAAGATACTCTATGTTATTGAATTCAGAGTATAAAGATTTAATGGATTTACTAAATGGTGTGTAGACCCAATATATATGGTGAAATGATCATAGATATATGGTGAGGAGTTTCTAATTAAACATTTTCCTTTAGAGGTTGTCTGGTTATTCAATCCTTAATGTTGGATAAAGTGTTATAGTTGTTTCATAATTCATATTCAGAGTTTTACCATAGTGATAAAAAATGTGTAATTTTATTAAATGATAGTATTACTATTTAGGTATGAATACATGCATTATTGGTTATATAATATGTTTCTTTATCTATCAATGAGTAAAGGTATAACACAAATGATTAGTTGGGAATTTAAAATGGTTTCCAATTTTACTCTACAAGTAGAATAATTTTTGATGTATTTTTTTTGTAATCACAAATAAACACGAAGAATCATGAATCTAATTGGGTATATGGGATTAAACTATAAAAATTTCTTATTTTATTTCAATTAAAAAAATTAATATTGTGGATAATTCGGAAATGATCTATGTTCAAGAAGTGGTTATGTTTTATATTATGTGGGAATTTATTACATTACATTGGAATCTTATATTCCCTTTTATGTTTGGAATGATGTAAGAAAATAGGTATTAAATTTATGTTTAACAATACCAACTATACTTATATGTTTAGGTAGTTTGAGAGGACCAAGAAGATGTTGGGAGACATTAATAGAGCAAGTGTAATAGTTTTTTTAATGAACTGAATTGGTTTCACCCAACCCATCACCCAACCAAACCGACAACTAGTCCCAAACGAAATTCTCAATCACCATGGGTTGAAAAAAACTAATAATCAAATGAAACCACTTTGGAATTATTTTACCCTTAAATAAAAGTTAACACCTAGTGGATCTTATACTAATAATCTATCATGGACCAATTATACATTTTACATCCCCATGATATCAATTGTAGGAAATTAGATATATAAATTATCCAAATGGGTAAGATGAAAAAAATATCCAAGATAAAACTAACTATATAAAAATTATAAAAAAAATCTACAAATGAATTCAACATTTACCATAATGATTTTTCCGACACAAAATCTGAAACCAAAAGAAAAATTAAAAAACAAATACCACAAGATCCTTTCAATACAACCTCAAGTTTGCCTCCAAATCTAAACTCATCCATTAGTGACCAATAATGATATGACCAAGCCAAATGAAAAACCATGAACCTATATATGATGTACTATTTTCATATAGGAAAAAAATGTACATGTAGGTTGTGAACTAACATGCCTAGTTAGATCTCACTATGGAATTTATGAATTTTTTTCATAATGAAATCTAAAAATTCTAGTTTGAATTACAAATGGAGAATTGATTTTCAAAAATTAGAACATGAAAACCAAAATAAAATTCATAACAATTTTATAAATATTTCATTTATATTTTCTTTAAATGAAAAATATCTCTTTAAAACTGTTTCGTCATCCCAATCTGTTTTGAACCAAAACACCCATTTTAACCTCACTGTGAAAATGCAAAATAATTTTTTTATTTAAAATGATTTCCAAAATATATTTTAAAAAATTTTAAAATAAAATTATCCAAATATAATGTTCAAAGAATTAAATATGGTAGGAACAACAATTTTAGTAGTACATGTGGAAATTAAACATGGTAAATTTTCCACAACATCATAAGTAAGGGTAAAGTATAAGAAATCATAAGGAAAAAATCTCCATTATAAATCAACAATAAATTAATTTCTATCATGGTCTCTAAAATATGTCCTAATGTGAGATAATATAGTCTTAAAAACTAAATTTGATCTATGTATTCGAATATTTTATTTATACTCAACACAAGCCACTAAAATAGCTTTTACTAGCATCATTGATATGGAACTCTCCACCAATCGCTATTTCAACTTAAATAGGACACTAGTGGAATTTTTACCCTCTATTGAATCATAAAAATTCACCTTCCACCTGTATACCTAGGAACCCCAGATGAAAAAATGTGGATGGGAGTAAATAATCAATACAGGATCAAAAAAAACATGGAACAACAAATAAATCCCCCTCACCTTTGATTCCCTCACAAATAAAAAAATCTTTAAACATCATAAATCGAACACATAAAGAAAAAAACACATTAATTTGTGGATGAAGTGGCTATATTAATGAGGTTTTATTTTGAGTTATTTTATTCTACTCAAAAAATTGAACTAGTTTTAGGATAACACAGACCATTTTCATTTAAAAACTAATGGATTTCCCTCATTTTTTCCCAAACCTGGATAAATTTCTTTTATTTAAATAAATTATACTTTAAAGAGTCATTGAGTAATTTTCATAAGGGTCTTTTCATAAGAAAATTTATTTTAAAAGATAAATTGAAAATTCAAAAAATAAAACCATTATATCAAAACAAAAATACATTGAAACAATTTAGAAACAACATATACATATTACATAAAATCATTACTTAAAAAAAAGGAATTTACCAAAATCAAGCACACTTTTAATTCAAATATAAATCTATTTACTAAAAATATTTATCTTAAAGAAGTGGGAACCCATCCACTAAAATCAAAAAATTATATCCTTCAACAAAAATCACTAAATCAAAGATGTATTTTATTCCTATAATCCTTATACATCCTAATTTACAACATTATGTCCACATTGAACCTTATATTTTCCATAAATACCCCTAGGTTTTATGGGAGAAGTTTAAACCAAAAGGAAATAGAGATAAAAATGGTGTAGAATATATTTAGAGGATAATAACATGTGGAATAAATCTCAATCATGGAATAAATCCAAGAAACATTTCATGTAGGTGGAGATAATAAGAGGGAGGTATGAATAAGGGAGGTCAGGTTTCATTGGAGGGGTAGAGGTGATTATGGTATTAAAAACAAGGAAGTGTAAATTATTGATTTTAAAATTATTAAAACATAGGTGAAGAATAAGGTTTTCCTACACAACTAGGTGAAACCATATTCCAACCATTCAGGATCACCCTTATGCACCAACTAAGCCACAAGATCCCTAGGGAAGATGTACACACTTAGAATTTTTTCCCAAACATTGGAAACACTACTCTCACAATTAAATCACTATTCATAGAGTTTCCTATTGATTACTCTTAAGTATGGGGGTTGTCAATGAAACACCCTAGAAAACTACAAAGAATCGTAGTTTAAGCTCCAAATTTACCAAAACTCAAGGACAACCAAAATAATATAAAATAAAAAAAATAAACTATATTAACACTTGTTTGTTTCAATTCTCCCCACTATTCTACTTTATCCCCCTTTAATTTACTTGGTCAAAAGTATATGGAATTTGAAAACTAAAACACCCTAACATCCTTGATATAATCAAACTGATCATCCTAAAAATTATAGACATCTCCATGTTGAACAGAAACATATCCTTCTATCATGAGATCTTAAGAATAAATGAGTCCTATCATTATCTCCCTACTATATAAAATTTATATAACATGGTATAATTGAAGGAAATACATATTAAAAAAACATCAAAACATCCAAACAACCACAAAATAATAATATCATCAACCATATATGTGTTGGATCCAAAAGAGGGAAGAACATCCCACAAAAAGCCTCAAAGAACAACGTTAGTTATAACCTCAACAAATAACACAAAATCCTATCATAGGATCAAAAAATATATCACCACTTCATAATAAATATATAATATTTCTAGTTAAACACTATATAGTTAATAATAAGAACTAGTGAGTCAGCCTCCATAGTTAGGCAAATACACACCTAAGGAATTTCTCCATGTCTGAATAGTAATAACATAAAGTTATAACACCAAAAACCATTATTGACCCATAAATATCGAATTATTTTCACTCGAGAAGTGATTTATTCAAAAAAATAATGACACTTGTAATCAACTATAAGATAATCATCCAATGGTTTCTAAACACAAAATAATATAATCCAAAAAACTAAACTATTTATAAAATCCTTAAACTAATTTCAAAAAACATACCACCACTTAAAAATAGATCAAACCCTAGACTTATTATCATAAAACATGTTGAATAATCTTTAAATATGTCCAAAATTGATACAATGGAGGTAGATATTAGGATATTTTAAAAATAACGGTTTATATTTCCCTGGATCCCCACACTAGAGGAACACAAGAGGTATCTTCTTCCTCTAAGAATATAATAGGCATATAATTAAATTTCATCTTTCTTCTAATCCATATCTTCTGGGATACATTCATTCCCACCAAATGGTACCTAGGAATCACCTAAAACCAACTTCTTAAACCATCTAGCTTTCACTATAATGGCCTTATCGACAACCTCATTTAAGAATATTGGTTTAGAAACAATAACCATTAAACCAATATCTAGTAACCACCATTAATGAAATTATATTTCACATAATCATTGAAGTAAAACTCTAGATAGAATATAACTAAATTTGATAAGTGATAGATATACTCCTTTACTAATCGCTCTCCCTAATGAAGGTTCATATAATCAGGACCTATACACACTTTTATAACCTTAAGTGTTGAGCTACCAGATAAACCCCATATTATGGAAATCCTAACAAATTACATTACTAAATATAGATGTAACCACATATTCCATTATCTGAAATATTCGGTAGACAAACTGATGAAAACACTCACCTATGATGCTTCTAGTTTTATAAGATAATTTTGGATTCCATTAATCAATTCCTAAAACCCTGGAACATTGGATGAACCATGATCACTCTATAATGAGGATATATGTTGATTAATGTTATCTAAAATAGGGTCTAAGAGTATAAAATAATTAACTCCAATACTCTATTTAGAGTATGGTAATGTTATTTAATAGAATAAAATTCATCTAGGTAATGAAAGGATTCACCAAGAGGATCATCTTTAATAACAAGTCTTCTGTTTTAATTTTTAACCACTCTGGTAGGTATATTCTAACTGAAAAAATACATAGACACCATTATTTAATGCTTCAATACCAAAATTATAAAATACCATCAAAAATAGGAAAAAAATCAATAAAAATAACCAAAAAATACAAAACACATCATTTTTATACTATAATATAAATGTTTTTTCTTTTAAAATATACAACTTTGAAAAAATAAATTTCAAAACAGAATCTACCAATTCATGTGATTGAATAATAAATAATGACCCACATCGAAAAAAACCACCCTTGGTGAAACACATATAACTTCATTTTAAATTCCAGTAAAAACATTCCAAATTCCAATTATTATTTAATATAATTTATAAATTCTGTATATTCATTTATTTGGGATTTCATGGCATCCCCATTTTTTCATTCAATTTTTTTCTAAATAATAAAATGAATACTATAAATTTTAAAAACATTCCCCTAAAATCAAGGGAAATTATTTTTCAAATTAACTATTAAAACCAAATTTTAAAATTATGATTTTTATAAAACTATACATTTTACATAGATAACTTTTTAAAATAAAACATGACTAAAAACCTACATAATCTATCAAAAAATCCACAATAACCATGTATGAAATCATAAATATCTATATTTATTTTATCTCTAATATGTGAAAACTACATTAAATGAAATTTGAAATCAAAAGGAGTAGAAAAACACTATTGCGAAAGAAAAAGTGTAGGTACGGTTTTTCTACATGGGATTGAATACTATATGCTAACCATGAAACCATATATTTTTATGTTTCTAGAAAAAAAGTGCATGGTCTCTGAAAAGTTTCCCAAACACTATGAGACAACTATTTAGCTCAGGTTCTCTTCTATTTTAACCCTTAAAACCCAAGATAGACTAAAAAAATTACTATCATGCTCATTGGTGATCAAAATAGCATCATTATATGTCAAAATAAATAAAAAATAACCAAAAATAAAATCAAATTACGAAATCCAAACACAATTATCCAAGAAAAATAAGTCTTAGGATATGAAATAGATAGTAATACTCTTCCTGACATTAAATCACAATTCCAGATGACCCTAATCTCTTTTCTAAAATGAAATTTTTCAAATAAAAATATAATTATACAATAATCTATGCCATTTTCGTGAAACTAGACTATAAAACCATTTTTATGTACTAGAATGTTCTAACATGAAACATTTCCTAACTAAGCCATCCACTAGTCCACAAGGGTAATTCTGATTCTTTTAGACTAGAAATTAGTTCATATGCATCAAAAGAAACACCTAGGGAATGATTTTACTCATAAATGAATGTTTTAACCCATTGGATAATATAAAAAAAATCAAGAATCATCCATTAGTGCATTTTATTTCTTCGAAACATCCAATAAAATAAATCAGATAAATACATAAATCAAATGAGTAAGTTGAAATAATCATAAAAATGCATCTGAACTGTATAGATAAAATTTATTTGGAGAAAAATAAAACATACACATGATCAAGGCGGCCAATAAAAAATCCTATCCCAAATGAAAAATAAAAATTAACCAACATCTCCGGATATCCTCTATGCAAGCATAGGTTTCCCACCAAATCCCCACTCATGAGTAGAAAACTATGAAAGAGATAAACCGACCAATAAATAAAATTAGATCTTATATATGTAGTGGACATGCATAAATATATATATATATGAATGGTGTGAGGTAACATTCCTAGTAATATCTCACCAAGGAATCTATGTGATTTAATTCATAAGTAAATTCATTAATTCATGTATTAAATAAAATTAAAAAATATGTTTTTTCAAAAATAATCACATGAAAACCAATATCTAATCCAAAACTATTTATTAATATTTATTTTCTTTTTGTTTAAATGATAACAATCACTTTGAAAGTGTTTCATCATCCCAATCCATTTTTTAATGAAAACACCCATTTTATGGAAACTTTAAAGAAAACCGATAGCCTTAGACTTAAAATGGTTTTTGAAACATATTTGGAAACCAATAAAAAATATAAAAATACATCACAAAGGTAAAATAATACAACAATGTATGCAACACTATTCAAGAGAAAAATAATGAAATTAAACATGGTAAATGTGCAACAACACCAGTAAGGGGTATTATAATGGAAAACAAGGAAATAGCATCTTGTATAAACTACCAATCAAGGAATGTGAGTCATAGGCTCTATCCTGGTCACTAATTTGATATGATCTAGACTTTATCAAACCATAGTTGGACTAAATACCATCTTATGTTATATCCACCCAACATAATAATCTCGAAAATCATACACCATCATGATTGAAAACGAATACTCCACCTAACCTTATTCTATGTTATAGTGGACATTATATTCTTACATAAAAAAAGTGATGTATTGATATAGATCTCCCACATAGTTACCTAGTATCCCATGACCAAAGGGAGGTGATAGAGTAAAAGGACATTAAATCCCAAAAAATGCTAGTGGGGAAGAAGATCGAATGGGATTAAAAGATAAGGAATAACAATTTTCCACAAATATTTATTTATACATAAAAAATCTTGATTTGAGAGTGATATTTGATAAACAGCTTTTGGATTTTTAACTATTTAATAAAAATCAATTAAAAGATGAAAAATGAAATAGAACATTAAATTCCATGAATATATAAAAAATCATGTTATAATATTTAAAATAAAATAATATATAAATACTTTAAATTAAAATAGGTGTATAATACAAAATATTTCCTACATAAGTGAAATTGTTATCGAAGCCCTTAATTTTATTCCAGAATTCTATGAATGTGCTCTCCTTGGAAAACATTTAGATTTATCTTGACAAATTCATTCATAAGTAAGTTAGCATGCCTCATTATTATAACCATGGTATTCCAAATATATGATATGAGTCTATGTGATGCAAAAATAGGTTTTTATTTGGGAGGTATTCGAAGGAGATTGTGGTTTCAAAGGGATAAAGGAGATCTCATTTTAAAATTGAAAATGAGGTGATTTTTTTTGAAACTTGAGTTAGGTGAAGGGTAATTATGTAATAATAATAGATTTAGTTGAGTTGTATGAGGAAATATTATTAAGAAATTTTAGTTTCACTCATTCCTATAATAAAAGGGATTTTAGAATTTATAAAGATCCTATAAATTGAAAAAATTGATCTATTATAATTTACCTTTTTTACCCCTTATAAACTTATTTAATTATTTATCACGGTAATTATTATTTTAATGAAATATAATATGACCCCTATAAACCAATTTAATTTTTTTATTCAAACTTTTCACTCTATTTAATTTATTTCAATTTGTATAAAATTAAATTTCAAATAAAAAAAGATGTATAATAAAATCTTTTTAGAGAAAATTATTTTTTAAACATTAGGTTTTCTTATTCTTAGTTCATATCAATTACTAGGTAAATTAGTTTTTATTTATTTATTTTTATATTTAAATATTACATTATATTCATAATTTTAAAATTTTCTATTTAATTTATTAAGATTAAAATTTAAAATATTTTAAATACTGTTATTTAAAAAGAACCCTTTTACCTATACCATGGTAATTAACTTTTACCTGGTATCATTTTATTATGTATAAAAATAAAATTTTACTCATTGCATAATTTTTAAAGTACTATTCACAAGAAACAAAATTTATTTGATTCAATTTCTAATGGTCATAAATTTTAATTTTAATACATAACACATATAAATTCTAAAATATATCATGCATAGAATGAATTATTATTATTACCTTCCATTTAATATATATTAGATTAATTTTAACTTATTATTTTATCAGCAAATCTCATTAAAATCTTACTTTATAAGTGGTTAATGTAATTTATGAAGATCAAAACCCCTTACACACATAAAACAATTCTCAGAATATTATATTATTTACACGAATGAACTTATATTCATTTTTAACCAATTTATCATCAATGTATGAATGATGATTAATTTTTTTATGTATAAACAACACATTTTTTAATACTCATAAGTGGATAAATTTAAACATAAAAAACTTATAATATATTATAAAAATAGTGTTTTTAAAGAAGCATTGTTGTTTATATATGAATAATTAATTATTTAATTACCTTAGTTACTTAATTATTTACAGAATTTTATTTATTTAATTTTCTAATCAATAATTTTTATTGATATATTTTATTGAAATCATTTTTTGAAACTAATAATTTTAATAAAAAAATCATATTTTATAAAAAAATGTTATAATAGAGGAATTTTCATAAATGAATTATTAACCATTAATTCCATTAAAAATAATTTATATTATTTCAACTACATTTTTTAGAAAATGAATATTTTCAAAATATAAATAAACTTTATATATAAAAATTATATGCCTGTAATTTCAAACGGTTAATATGTTTATTAGTATTATGATTAAATGCTATATACTCCATAATCAAGGCCTTATAACTTCTATAATACCCATATTACATCATATAAATTCATTTAATTATATCTTGTCAAAGAACACATCTCATTCCTAAAGTTTTGATTTTCGGGTTTTTATCAAGATTTCGCATTTTATGATGTTTTTTTCACTATTTGTTTAGTTCTACTAATGGGGACTCTAAATAGTGAAGATGATCTGTGAGATTTGAAAGTTATGAAAATATAATTATTTTCAATTTATTTTATAATTTGTATTTATAAACATGTATGAGATTTAATAATATATAATTTGTAATAATTTATTATATATAATACATGGTTTCTTGTTCTTTTGTTATAATGTTATATTATCGGTGAATAGTGTTTTTTTAGTTTTATTCAGATCTCATATGACTTATCTAATACTATAATTATATTATTTTAAAACAATATAAATTTTTTAGGAATTATATACATATTTTTTAATGCCATAAAATGATTCCTCAAACATAGGGTATTTAATTATTTCCCAAATATATCTTACTAGTTTAGTTGTGACATATTTTTGTACTTGTTAATGTTATTTAATCATACTAATGACTGAATTTTTTATGGAATTTATAAATCTCATAATTAGTAAATATATTTACTCATTTATTTTTGTATATATTCATTATATACTGGTTAATTCATGATTGATGGGTGTCCATAAAAAACATTTAATCATTGTGTTAACCACACTAAAGGAGCATCACCTTGATGAAAAATTCCCAAAAGATATATATTGGATTCATGAATTTAAATTCATGGGTATGTGATCTCATAAAATGGAATATTAGTGAACATTGATATGATAGAGTTGGTAATGTCATGGAATTCTCTAAATAATTTTTTTGATGTATGATGTTTTCTGGGATTAGATTAGTATTTTAATGATTTTTTAGGTTTTATTACACTTAGATTCATCAATGATAGCTTTGATTAGAATCAATATACCATTCTTATAGACTGTAAAATCATAGAATCCATCAGAGAGGTTAAAATATATGTTTACAACTATATAAAACTTCATCTTTCTTAAGCAAAGTGATGTCTATGTTAGATACTTTTATTACGTGAGAATCGTACATGGGTATTTTGAATTTTATAGTGAGATATTGGGTCTTATAAACCATGTATGTAAAGGTTGAATGAAATAAATTAAATGAAACTTGACCCTAGTTATATATAATTAACTCATGTGTTGATAAGATTTTGTCACTATCTATATGGGGAGAAGACTACACTGTATATTGATCACAAGATCCTTAATTATATATTCTCATAGAATGGGATAAATTTTAGACTGTATCAATTGATATATTACTTTTAGATCTTTATATCAATCAAGAATATACACCTTGGAATGGAAGTAATGTATTTGATACAATGAGTTTCAAATCACATGAATATTTGGTTCAAGAAAAAAATTATACGTGGTAACTCGTGATCTTATAAATAAAAATTCAGTTTCACATTGTTGAAAAATGTTATCAGATGGTGTTATCATGGATTGTTTTCACACTAACCCTCGTAGATCATGTAAGAGTGTCTCAATTTTATGAATTGGGAAATTATTGATTTAATGGATTTTCAAATGGGGTGGAGACCATAGATAGAAACTGGGTGATCATAGATAGATATTCATTATTTTATAATATACCATTTTCCATTAAAAGTTGGTTGGTTATTTCATCCTTGTTGTTTGAAAAAGTTTTAATATTGTTTCATCTATCCTATTGGGAGTTTAAACCTATTACTAAAAAATGTGTAATGGTATTAAATGATAGTTTTATTATTTAGGTATAAAAAAATACATTACTTATTATATAGTAAGGTTCCTTACCTTTAAATCAATAAAAATATAACATAATTGGGTATCTAAAATGTTTAAATGGTTTTTAATTCTAGTCTAAGAGAATTATTATTATTTTATGGATTTCTTTGTGGAATAAAAAAACATTGGGGAATCATGAATCTTTTTTTTAGTTGGGATTAGAATAATTTTGTTTATTATTTTATTCCAATTCATAAAAAATTAGTAGATTAAATGGAAATTATTTCTATTCAAGATGTGGCTAAACATTATATTGAGTTGAAATTTATAAATTTATATAGGAAACTTATGTTAACTATTAGGTTTGGATGGAATTCTATAAATGGGTATTCCATTTAATTTAAACACTACCTAGAATCCTTAGATGGTTAGGTAGTTCATGATAACCATGAAGATATTTGAGAACAAGATTAGGTCTTGTGTAATAGTTTTTTGTAATGAACGTGATTTTTTTCACCAAACCCATCACCCAACATAACCTCCAGCTAGGCCCAAATGGTGTTCTTAATCCCCATGGGTTGGAAACCAGTTAAAAAGAATCAATAGAAACCCCATTAAAATGATTTTACCCTTAAATCATAGTTAACACCTAGTGGATCTTTTACTAAAAATCAACCATGGACAATCAATACATTTCACAACCAATTAACATATAATATATTAAATTATATATATATATAATACAAAATGATTAAGTTGAAATATATTTCTTTAATAAACAAAACTAAATAGAAAAGATAAAAAAATCAAGAGAATAATCAAACATACACTAATCACAGTTAGCCAATAAAAAACATCAGACCAAAAATGAAATAAAAATTCAATATAATTGGATCTCCACAATGGAACCTTAAGTTTCCATGAAAATATACATTCTACCATTGGTGACCGAGCATGATATGACCCAACCAAAGGAAAAAAACCTTAAACCCATATATTATGTAGGACTTTCATATGGGAATAAAATTGTACAAGTATGGTGTGAGATAAGTTTCCATGTAGGATCTCATTAAGGAATCCTTGAAATTTCATTCATAATGAAAATCATAAATTCTTTTTTGAAATAAAATTATCAAATATTTTATTCAAATACAATAAAATTAAACCCAAAAAAATCTATAACTATTTAATAAACATTCTTTCCAATTTTCTATAAATGAAAACCATATCTTTTAAGGTGTTTTATAGTCCCAAGAAATTTTAAACCAAAACACCCATTTTAACACAACTTTCCAAACCCAAAATGGGATCCATTGATTTAAATTTTTTTCCAAAATAACATTTAAAAAAGTTTAATAGAACATAAGAAAACACAATGTTCAATGAATATTATTTGGTAGGGACCACCTGCTAAGTGGTAAATAAAGAAATTAAACATTGTAAAGGTTCTATAATAACACAAGGGGTAAATAAAATTAAGAATAAAGAAATAATTTGAAATATACCAACAATAAATAAATTTTTATCATGAACTCTACCCAATGTAATCATGTGACATAATTGAGACATAGAAAACTAATGTAAGATTAACTATCATCCTATTACATATAGACTCCACACAAGCCACTCTTATAGCTCGTACAAGAATAATCAAGAGGTAACTCCCCACCTAACCATATTTCATGATAAATGGTATACTATAGATATATATATACACTCTAGTGTAGCATAAATATTGATCTTACATTTATTTACCTAGGCACCTGTAATTAAAAAAAGGGTTATGTGAAAAATAAAGCTGATATCAAAAAACATTCCTCAAATAACAACTCCCCCTCACCACCAATTCCCTCACAAAAAAATACCCTTTATAGATCATATATCATTCAGATAATGAAAACCCCCACCAATGGGTGGAACAAGGGGGTAAATCAACTATGTTTTTGTATGACATAAATGATTTTATGCAAAAAATCTAAATAGGACGTTAATTTGACACACACTATTTTCATTTCCAAACAACCCTTTTTAAAACACATGGATTTTTCTCTTTGAAAAATAAAACATATATAAATTCATTTTATTTCAAAAAACATTATTTAAAGATACATTAAATCATTTTGATAAGTGTATTTCCATAGGAAAACATTTTTTCCAAATATACAATTGAAATTCATAAAATAACCCCTTTATATAATACAAAAAAACTCATTTAAATAGTTTAGATACCTGAAATATATACCACATAAAACCATAATTTTATCAAAATGGAATTTATAAAACTCTATAACTTTTTTTACTTCAAATATATATAAAATTAATAAAAAAATATCTCAAAGAAGTGGGATCCCAACTAATACAAGATGAGATGTGAAATCTTCATTTGAGAGCACTAAATAAAGGATGGATATGATTCTTATAATACATATATATATATCAAAATACCCGATATTAAGTCCACTATGAACCATATATTGTCCATCAACACCCCTAGGGTTTATGGGAGAAGATAAAACCAAGAGGAAGGGGAAATAAAAATGGTGGATAAGAGAGTCTGATGGGAATAGATTTAGGAATAAAGCACAAACATGGACGAAATTCTTGAATAATGCCATGGAGTTAGAGAGAATAAAATATAGGCATGCATAGGGGTGTTCGGGTCGAGTGGGAGGAGTAAAGGGGTCTATGGGATTAAAATCATGGAAAGGTATCTAAAGGAATTTGAAATAATTAAAAAATCTGGTGAAGCACATGTTTTGGCATTAAAGTTAAGCGAAACAATATGATAACTATACGGGATCATTCTTATACACCAATTGAGCCACACGGTCCCCATGGAAGCTATGAACGATTGTAAAAGTTTGGTGCCAACCATGGGAAAACCTTATATCACCATGAAATAACTAACTATAGTAGCACTTGTTTTTTTAAATTCTCCCCAACTATAAACTTTCATCCCTATAATTTCCATGGTCGGATGTATAGGGATTTAGAAAACTGAAAACCCCCTTAACACCTTTGAATTAATCAAACTAATCATCCAACTAATTCTCAACATCTCCTTATGTAACTAAAAAAACAATTTATCCATAGATATTAAGGAGAAATTAGACCTATCATGGTCTCCCCTCTATTTAAAATTTCTATAACATTTTAGAACCAAAGGAAACTATAAGGAGACACATCCTCAAAACATTCAAACAATAACAAAATAATCATATCTTCAACCATAAATTCTTCAAATCCAAAAGAAGGAACAAAACCAAAAAGAAGCCTAAAATATCTATATGAGTTGTAACCTAAATCCATCACTCATAGTGATAACCTAGTTTTAGACAATATATCACCAATTTATACTGAATCAATAAAATTACTTGGAAAACACTAGCCACTTCGTAATCACAACACGTGATTCACCAACCCTTGTAACCCAAATACACACACAAGAAACTTCCACATGTATAGATAGTTATAACCTCTAATGAAAATAATAACTATTATTGATCCCTGTATATTATATTATATGAACATTAATAATGAGGAATAAAAAATAATTACATTTTTAACCATCCTTAAGAGAACCATCCACTAGTTTCCAAAAATATAAATGTAAAATACCAAAAACTAAACCATTTATATGCCATTAAACTAAGGTCTCAAAACAAACAACAACAAAAATTTAAAACTCGATACTTCTTTTGATAACTCATGTTAAAAAATTAGTGAATATTTTGGAAATGAATAAAATAAAGTAAATACCTTAGATCCTTAAAAACGAATGGATTAGATTTCCCTAGATCCCAACACTAGAAGAATGAAAGAGGTATCTTCTTCCTCTAAAGATTCACTAGAACCACTAAATTGGGTTCAACCTACTTCCACTCAAAATATATTGGGATATATTCATTCCCACATGATGGTACCAAGGCCTCACATGGCAGCAGTTTCATGGACTAATTGGCTTCATCCTGAATGTCCTAATCAACCACCACCTTTAAAGATATCTGTCTAGGATAAAGAAACATCGGACAAAGATCTTCAAAAATACCACCTCTGAAGAAATTATATTTAATATAATCATTTACATATATATGTAGAAAAAATATTCCCAATTTTAATAACTGATTGTCGTACTCATTCATTGATCACTAACCCTAATGACAGCTCGTGTACTCAAGTGTTGTTCCCACTTTTATGACCTTAGGATAGAAAAAATAGATAAAATTCATCTTTAGGTCCTTATAATAAAGGACTTTTATAAATACATATGTCACTATATTTTCTAAACTTGCATAGATTTGGTATGAAAACCACTAAAAACTCTCTCTTGTGAACCTTTATGTGTTCCAATAGAATTTTGGATTCCTTAAATCCAATATAGCTATCCCCACCACATCAGTTAAACCATAATCCCTATATAAATAGGATAGATGATGATTTATATATCTAATAGAGGGTCCAAGTGTAGAGAATTATCTGATTTTACCCCTCTATTTATAATCTTTGTATATTTTGGAACTAAAGAATCTTCTTCCAATCATTGAGATCATTCAAAAAAATTATCATCCTCAATAAAAATCCTTTTGGTTTATATTTTTAAAATTACAAGAGGCAAACCCTATCTAAAAAAAGGCATTAACATCATCATTTCATGCTTCAAAATGTAAATAAACCAATCCAGTCACAATTAGGGAACAAATCCAAAAACAAAAAACCACCAAAACAAAACAAATAATTTTTATATCATAAAAAACCCCATTTTCATTTAAAATATACCACTTCAAATAAATAATTTTTTAAACAAAATACACTCAGAAATTTTCTTCAAAAATAAATCAATCCCCTATATGAAAACAAACTAATATTTTTTAAAAAGATATCAATATATTTTAAAATACCAATGAAAAAATTAGAAAATTAATTTAAAATTTTTAATCTTTCCTAAATTTAATAAATTCATTTCTATGGGCTTACCTAGAAACCCCACATTTTATTAAAAAAATTAGACTCTAAAATTAAAACAAATAATTTATGAATCATTCCCATAAAATCATGAGAAATTATATTTCAAGATACCCTTAAAAAAATTTAAAATTATTAATTTCATAAAATTATTCATGTTAAAAAAAATTGTATTACTTAAACATAACTAAAACAACACATAATCTATAAAATCCAACAATAATAATGTCAAAACATCAAAATATCAATTCATTTTATATCCAACAAGTGAAACCCACATGATAATAAATTTAAAATCAAAAGGATTGAAAGAAAGAAAACTAGAAAATAAATAGAGTTATAAACAATTTGAATTCTTATGTTGAATATTATATGACAACTGAGAAAATAGATTTGGGAAGGTTGTAGAACCAAAGCTCATGGGATCTATAAAGTTTCCCAAAAATTGTGAGATAACTTTTTAACTCAATTTCACATTAATTATCAACCTAAAAATCCAACAGAGAACCATAAAATAAATGAAATTCTCAAAGGGGATCAAAATATCATCATTATAGATCAAAACATATAAAAATAACCATAAGTAAACTCAAATTCATAATTAAAAACCCAATACAAAAACAAACATTAGTATCAAGATAAGAATGATTTAGAGAGACACCGCCTAACCTTACATTTCAAGTCCTGCTGACCCTAATTTATTTTCTTCCATGAAATGTACAAAAAAATAAGAACTTTATCCAAGAACCTACACTCTTTTTATGAACCTAAAATCTGATACAATTTGTAATGTACTTGAATGGTCTGACATAACCCTTTTCAAACTCTTTCCACCATAACGCCTCATGGGAGTTCATGATCCCCTTGGGTGGGAAACTAGTTCTTATGCATCAATGGAATCACTATGGAAATAACTTTACCCTTAAATAATATTTTACACCCATTTGATCTTTTACCGAAAATCATTCATCAACATCCATACATTACTAGTCTATGAAATATAAAATAAACTAAATTAGATCAATAATTAAGGAAAATGACTACTATGAAATAAAGATACAAAGCAAACCAAAAAAAATTGAATATATAAAATAAAACATAGGAAAATTAAGCACACACTATATTAAGCTGAAAAATAAAAAATCATTGACCAAAGGAAAAATAAAAAACAACCATCATCACCATATTTCCTCTATGCAGCTACAGGTTTCTAACTACATTCCCACTCACCCATAGATAGCTAAGAAGTAGATAAAACAACCAATGTAAAAACCAAGATCCAACATATAAAGTGGGAGTTTATTAAACACACAACTATATATATAGGTTGTGAGCTGATATTCACAGTGGGATCTCACAAAGTAATCTATGTGATTTCTTTAATAATAAAATTATAACATTATTTTTTCCAATTTAATCACATGAAAAATAATATCAAATAAAATACCATTTTATAAAGGTTAAATTTATTTTGTTTAAATGAGAATAATAACAATGGAATTGTTTCATCGACCCAATCCATTTATTAACCAAAACTCCCATTATAAAGAAACTTTAAAAACCATAATGAGAGCATTTTGATTTAAAATGGTTCCCAAACATCATTGAAAACCATTTTAAAATAGAAAAATAAAACAGAAAGAAAAAAATTAAACCACAAGGAAAGAACCACCATTAAAGATGTAAATAATGAAATTAAACATGTTAAAGGTTCTATAACAACATTAGAAAGGGGAAATACAATCATGAACAAGGAAAGAATCTTCAACAGAAAATAACAAACAAGGAATGTATGTCACGATCTATAACTTATGTCCTAATATGAGGTGACCTAGAATTTACCAATCCAATATAGGGAAAAATATTATTCTATGTCATATCCACCCAATATAATGAATATGAATATCCCACACAAACATGATTGAGATGAAACTCCACAGCTAACCCAGTTTCGTGCTATAGAGGACACTGTGATCTTGCATAAAAAATATTTATGTATAAGTAGAGATCGTCCACCTAGTTACCCATACTCCCATTATTGAAAAAGTGTAGGTTAATGGAAAATAAGACCAATATCAGCAAACAGGGAAAAAATAATAACCCTACATCACCTCCAATTCCCTTTTATAGAACAAACCTTTACCACATCATATATCTATCACATGAGCCTACAAAACCCACCAATGGGTGAAAAAAAGTTTAAATCAATAAAAATTATTCATTAAATAAATATTTCAACTCACAGAAATTTAACTTGTCCTTTAAGATCACAAACACAATTTTTTATTTCATAACAACCCATTTCAAAGCAAGTAGATTTCCTTCGTTGAAATCCAAAACATGATAACATTATTTTTTTCATTAAACATACCTTAAAGAGACATTAAGACATATTAATTAGATTATTTTCATGGATAAACATTTATTTCAATGAGTGAATTTTAATATATAAAATAACCAATATATACCAATCCAAAAACACCTGGAAATAATTTTTAAACACTACATACATATCACATATACCTATAATTTTATCTAGAATGAATTTATAAATATGAACCAAAATAAGTATTCCAAAATAAATAAATCATATAAAAACATATACCTAAATGATTTGAAAACCAAGCCACTACATGTCGAAACATGCCAACATTAATGGTGAGCACCCAAGCAATGATGTTGTTGATGACTATAAGACTCGTAAATAAAATCCCACAAAATTAGGATAACCCTAAACCTTATATTAGCTAAAAATACTCATTGGGTTCCTGATTGATGGAAAAATTATGAGTATAGGGAGAATAAGATGGTTTGAGGGGTATATCATAATGATTAAATCTCAAGAATGGATGGAATCAATGAAAAAAATACATGGGTTTAGATTCGAATAAGAGTGAGGCACGATAAAGGAGGCCGAGTCGAGTAGGAGAAGGGGAGGAGACTATGGGAGTAATATCTTGGAGGGTTAATTTATGTATTTTAAAATTTCAAAATGTTCTTAAATTATATGGTTTATATGTATAGTTAGTAGAAAATATGTTCCAACGTTGTGTGACTATATTTAGAGACTAATTGATCCACACTGTCTCTTCCAAAGCTCCGAAAATATGAAAAAATAATGTGACCACCAAGAATATATCCTCAATAAACATGAATGAAATATTCAACAAGATTTTTCATAGTGACTATTAATCATGTGAATTAACATTGAATAACCCTAAAACCATCATGAACATCAAATATTAAGCCAAAAAATTACTGAAACTCGAGCGGAAAAAATTATAAAATAATAAAAAATAATCAACAATGGTAATTTTTTAGGTCAAAATTTTAATGGTTTATAAGAGTAACATCTACCATTGTTATAATTATCATATAATAATAGTATTTAGAACATGATTTGGATAGATCCCTTTATAAATATTTGTTGTAATCCTTTTAATTTTCTTATTTTTTTTGTGGAATCCAGTTAAACGTATTTTGTTAGAATGAGTATGGTATATGTGAATATGGAAAAGATTCAATTGATTAAGAGAATGGATATGGTTTATAGTAGGAAAAATATTAATACCCATTATTTTCAACATACTTTTGATTTTTCATATCCAATAATATATTTATAATGGTGTCTCCATGGTTTGGACACTAGATTCATGGAATATATAAATTTTTTTCACTGATATATGTGGGACCATTCAAATTGGTTGAGTATATGTAGGATGTGGAACACTAGTTATAACTACCTCTCTATTATATTATTAAGCATGATGGGTTTCAAATATCACTCTTGAAAAAATTGGGAAAACTCTCTGCATGTTATTAATTGGGATTGGGTTGGGTTTAATCAGTACGTGAGCTTTATATAATCACCCCTTCATATTATTGACTATAGGGAGAACATATTACATGTTCATTATATTTTATTGGTATATATGGTATCACAACATGAATTCATATATGAATTAACATTGTCTTGAGGTTTTCACAAACACAAATGCTCTCTAACATCTTAGGGATCAAAATTGAAAAGATATACAGTATTATAGTTCACCTTTTAATGTATGAGAAAGTTTTATTTTTTCTATATGGATTTTGAAGTGGTTTGTCATGAAACTAAGGTCTTTTGGATGGTTTTGAAGGTATACTGATTTATGTACATGATTAGGGGGCATGAATTATACTCTCTATGTCATGTTGAGTGTTTTATGGGAATTTTATGAAAATTCATGGTTTGAAGGACGTTCAAAAAATAATATGCATATATAGTATTGATTCTATAAAATTTTTGGATAATAAATTTATAATCAGTTGTAAGAACTCACAGACAATGCTGTTAGGCCATACATTCAATTAAACTGGACCATAAGAAATTTATTTTTTACATTTTTTGTGATTCTAAGTCCATTCATCTAATATAAAAAATTATTCTAAACCTAGGGAGGATTTTGGTCTTTTTTTAATTTATCCCTTAAAAGATCTCCTCTCTTATTTTATTTTTACATGTATATGAGTCAGATCAAGGGTAAGTCACTTTAAATCTCACATTTATAAGTTTATTTAGATTTATCTATTGTGAAACCCTTACAGGAGAGGGTTTGGTGAAATTTATAGACAATGTTTAAATTCAGTTATATATTTTTTTCTTAGGTGATTGAAAATACAAAGGTGAGTTGAGATCACAATTCTATTTCATGATTATTTTCTATTGTTAGGTTGAGTTGGTTGTATTATCTAACATTATTTTTTTTCAAATACATTATGATTTTATTTTGATTTTAAATTTAATTTTTACTCATTTAAAAGGATTTAATGATTTTCACAAAATTAAAGTGTGTAAAATTGATTGATTTATATTTATTTTACAAAAAATAATGAAATGTTTTTATTTTGGTGTGTGTAATATTTCTAAAAAATTAAGGAAATAATGAAATGTTAATTTCATGATGACAGGGTCATGGAATTATGAAATTCTGGTTGATATTTTTATTTATATTGATAGATTTTTTCCATTTTGAGCACTAAATATTAAATGAAAAATCTTTCTTATGTGTGGGTGCCTCATCAATTTCATAGTGATAATGGAAATTCCCACATAATCATTTCTTCCTCATGTATTCAAAAAGGTTGATAGAAAATTTTTATAGTATTTAATCCACTCATGTATAAGAGGTACTCATTGGTTTTTAATCATGATTTAATGGAATGATATGGTTTTTGAAAATGAAAAGGGTTGTGTGGTGTTGGCTCTTGGAGATTTATAAACAATATACTTTTAGATATAGTTCTATAAAAATATTTTTTATTATTGAAATATTTACTTATTTAATATTATTTTATAAATTTTCCTGGTGTAGAGTTATTTTTTATAAAATGTAATTAATTTTATTTTTTTTCATGTTCATGGTTTGTATAATAATTCTTAGGGTTACAACAATAGGCCTATACTCACCCACTACACTCCAACTTTAGTAGATGTATAGTTTTTTGTGGTGTAATATTAGTGAAGAAAAAAAAAGTTTCTTCTATAGCGATGGACTTTGGTAAAGATAGAATAGATACAAAGTAGAGGATCCTTCAAATAATAGATTGGATCATGGAGTATTTGGGTGACATGGAAGGGTCATTTGGATGCTATATTGTGATGAACAATACGTCAAAATTTATATTTAGCGGCGGTTTAAACCACCACGAAATCATTCTACGGCGGTTTTAGAAAACTGCAGCTAAATCGTGCGTCGGAAAATAATTAGCGACGATTTTGTGGCAGCAGTTTAAACCACTGTTAAATATTTATTATTTTTTTATTTTTTAATTAGCGGTGGGTTTTTAGCGGTGGTTTAAACTGTAACTAAATCCTTTTTAATTTTTTTTTAATTTTTTAAAATTTTTATTACTTTATTTTTTTATATTAGTAATTTATTTATTTGTTAAATTTATTTATTTATCTATTTATTTATTTATTTTTTATTTTTTATTTTTTATTTTTTTATTTTTTTATTTATTTATTTTATCATTTATTATTTATTTATTTATTTATTAATAATTAATTAATTAATTAATTATTATTTATTTTCTAAATTTATTTATTTACACGCACATGCCCATCCATATCCATGCATACGTGTATGTCCATGCACATGACCATGCCATATATATAAATTCTGCGTTAGGTGAGATTTGAACCACTTACCTCTTGCTAATTCTCCAAAGAATTTACCACTCTAGAAGGCTCTTCATGTGGTCAATAAATCAAATTTAATATACTTATACACACACACACACACACCCCCATATACATATATATATATATATTAATTGGAAGAACAAGTAATACACAACAAATAGATACAAACTAAATAATTATTAATCAATAATTACTAATAATTAATCATTAATTAATCATTAATCATATATAATATTTAATATATAATATATAATATATAATATATAATATATAATATATAATATATAATATATAATATATAATATATAATATATAATATATAATATATAATATATAATATATAATATATAACATATAATATATAATACATGATACATAATACATAATACATAATATCTAATATCTAATATCTAATATATAATATATAATGTATTATATATAATATATAATATATAATATATAATATATAATATATTTTATATTTTATATATTGTATTTTATATATATTAGATTATGTATTATATATTATGTATTATATAATAGATAATATATAATACATAATATATAATAGATAATATATAATAGATAACAGATAATAGATAACAAATAATATATATTATGTGTTATATATTATATAACATATAACATAAAATATATATATATAATTAATGTATAAATAATAAGTTAATCAAAAAATAATTTAATATATAATAAATAAGTTAAAAATAAATAATAAATTAATAAATAATAGATAAGTAAATAAATAAATAATAAATAATAATAAATAATAAATAATAAATAATAAATAAAAAAATAATAAATAATAAATAATAAATAATAAAATGAAAATAATTAATGATTAGTAATTAATAATTAATAATTAATAATAACGAATAATTAATAATTGATCATTAATAATTAAGAACTAAGAATTTATAATTTATATTCAAAATTTTATCAATAATTTATAAATAATTAATAAATTCTTATTAAATATTGAATAATGAATACATAAATAAATAAATAATAAATGAATAATTAACTAATAATAAATTAATATTTACTAAATTAAAAATAAATTAATACATAATACACAATAAATAATAAATAATAAATAATAAATAAGAAAGAATAAATGATAAATAAATAATAAATTATTAATTAAATACATAAATAAATAGATAAACAAATAATAGTTAATTAATAATAATTAATTAATAATAACTAATAATTGATAATTTATAAATATAAAATGAATAATTCTTAATTAATAATTAATATTTTAATTTAAATATTTAATATGATTTATTAAATATTCAATATTTAATAAATATTTAATATTTAATAAATATTTAATTAATAAATAATTAATAAATAATCAATAATAAATAAATAAATAAATACATAAATAGATAAATAAAAAAGAAAAAATTATTAATTATTATTTAATAATAACTAATAATTAATAATTAATAATTATAAAATTATTAATTCTTAATTAATAATTAATATTTTATTTTTAATATTTTATATGAAATATGAAATATTTAATATTTAATAAATAATTATTAATTCATTAATTAATAATAAATAAATAATAATTAATTAATTAATAATTAATAATTAATAAATTAATAACAAACTAATAATAAATTAATATTTTTTAAATTAAAAATAAATAATAAGGAATAAATAATAAAAATAAAAAATAAAAAATAGAAAATAGAAAATAATAAATAATAAATAAATAAGAAATAATAAATGATATATAAATAAATACATAATTAAATAAAAAGATAAATAATTAATTAAAAATTAATAATAACTAATAACTAATAACTAATAATTTATCATTTATAATGATTAAATAATTAATAATTAATAATGAATATATAAATAAATAATAATAAATAAATAATAAACTAATAATAATTAATTAATAATTAATAATTAATTAATTAAAGAATTAAAAATAAATTAAAAATTAATGTGTACGTAATAACTAAATAATAAATAAATCAATGAATGAATAAATAACAAATAATAAATAATATTTAAATAAATAATAAAAAATTATTAATTAATTAATTAATTGATTGATATTATATTAATAAATAAATATATAGAAAATTAATTAAATAAATTATAAAACGTTAAGAAACTCTATAAACCCTAAAAACACTGAAATGGTCATAAAATATGATCTGATACTCATTTTCAAGTGCCACAACCAGTTAAATCGAAGATCGTGAAATGAGCTTCTATATGATATGTGGTATAGGCTGAATGGACACATGGATTGAAAGTTATAACTGTTTGAATTTTTTGAAATCAGTGTCTGTAACTAAAACCTCTGTTTCGGAGGCCTTCTAGGACTTTTGGGTACAATAGAAAGGTGTACAATAATGAAAGAGTTGGTTCCAGACCAAGACAATGTAGAGCCCATCGCAGGCTTTGATTTGATATGTGGTAGAGCCCAAACGGACTCCCGGATTAAAATTTATGGTCATTTGAAGTTCGAGTCCTATTTTTGACTTTTGAATTTTGAATATATATTTTTTCCATTGATTATCACACGATTTAATTCTCACTTTGTTTTTTCTCATTTAATAAACTTCGATTTGACTGGTTGTTGAGCTAAAAATGACTCCTGTATCAAAAATTATGGTCATTTGATGCCGAAGTATGTTCTTCTACTTATTTAAGATTTTCTTTCAGTTTAAAAATAGTATTAAATATTAATTTTAAATATTAATTAATTGACACATTATAAATATATGAAATTATAAATAATAAGCAATATTTCATTGTGAATAATAAAAAATAATAATTTATAATTAAACAATAATAAATAATTTTTTAAAATTTTTAAAATTTTTTTTTCTTAAATTTTTCATTTGTTTTCAAAAAACAACCACAATTTCACGGCGGTTTTAAAAAAAATAGTTGTTAAAAAAATTTAGTTTTTTTAGAAGATATTTTAAAAAAATTACATAAATAAATAAATAATAAATAAATGAATTACGAAAATAAATATATTATAAATTATAAAATATATTTAATTAATAAATAATAAATAATAAATAATATACAAATAAATAAATAAATAAATTTCTAATATAAAAAATATAAACAAATTAAAATTACAAAAATTACAAAAAATTATAAAAATTTAAAAAATTAAAAAAAATTAAAAATGATTTAGTGACGGTTTAAATCGCCACTAATTAAAAAAAAATTAAACATATTTTGGGGAGGTTTTTTCGCAGCGGTTTTAAAAACCGCTGCCAAAAAACCACCGCTAAAACACTATTTTCTCATAGTGTAATTTTATCACCTTATCATCCATTGTGTTGGATTTTATAAAAAAAATTGAACCTTTTATATTTTTTTCATAGAATTAAACATCATAAAGTTATTTGCATGTGTCATATATTATCATCTATTAATAATTCTAATGTTTATTTATTTTTTTGTATCTCATTGGTTTTGGGTTTTTCTAAAATATGGATACCTTTTTTTGAAATATTGTTATAATATTGACATGAGGTGTGTGAGTTATTTGAGGGAAAACCATCAACTCAATGATATTTTTTTATCCCTTTCATTTTATTATCATCATTTGGTGATTAGTGGGGACTCACCCAATACTAGGTAATATCATAACTTGTATTGGGTGAGTTTAATGGGTGACATATTGAGTTGGGATTCTATAGTTCTTGGTATGTTGGGATATGAACGATTTATTATATAGAGTTTCAGTGATGTAATTTTAAAAAAATAATTATTATTTAAATCATAACTTTTTTTGAATTATTCTTCATTAAAGAATTTTTTATTGAAAAATTCCATTAAATAAAAGTTGAATATATTTAAAATGTAATTAAAATACATTACAATATATGATTCAATGAAGGAGTTCATTTGAATTATAATGTTCATCATGAACTTGTGGTTATCCCAAATATTGTGAATCAATGGGCTAATCACACAGGCTAAGAAACCTTAATATTATTGATAATAAGACCCATCCTTAAATAATTGTGTCATAATTATGATAATATAAATCAAATAAATTCATGGATATGAAATATTTATTCTTTAGTGGATACTTTATCAAACCCACTTAATCCTTATAAGTGTGTGGTACATGTAAGTTCTCCAAGTATGAGATTTTTAAGCGAATTATGTATAATCATTGAGTATAACATACATCATAGATTGGATCTAACGAAAGTGGTAGTTATTATAATCTATTACCTATCGAACAATAAAGTGTTGATTTTTTATACTAATATTTAAATAACATGTTACTTTATAAAGGTTAATACTTTTATTATATTCTAATTATTTTAAATGTTTTATTGTGATAATAATCTTATGAAAGTATAATGATACAATGTTTTATTCCTTTTCAAGAACCATTATAGAATTCTAGATTATGATTCAAGGTTATCATGTCAAGGACATATATATATAGAGGGTTCTGACACATCTTACTACTTGGACTGGTTGAACTAGATGTAGCCAACAAGAAAAACACCACATAGACAGTTCCATTAACATCTACGTATTTTCCATAGTGGGGTGTTCTTCATGATGCCTTCGATTGGAAGTATTGAGGAAATATTCTTAAAAAAATCTTTATTTGGATTCATTCAAATTCCATTCCTATAATTTTTTAATCACATATTGATTGGATATATTATATATTATGTAAATACATCACTCAAAATTAAGATATTATTTTTGACCTATGAGATATGTTAGACATCAGGGCCTTAGATTGAGTATTACTGAGAAATTGTATGTCCATTCCAGATACAATTGATATATATTTCAAATCTACATTGATAATTTATAAACATATGATATGAGAATATGAGTTTTAATTGATTCATTTTCCATGCTCATACTCGAAGTCTTGAAAAAATGATAATTATTATATGTACACATGGGTGGTTGCATCAGGTTGAACTTTTTTGTTATGTGTTAAATAAATATAAATTTAATTCACATATACTAATCATACTATAAAGTGTAAAAATGTTTTCTCAATTGAACATTAAAAATATGGAAATACTTTTCCAAATAGTTAGGATAGTTTATAATCAAGGTTTTGATTTAAAGCTAGATTATTTTTTATAAAAAAACTTAATCCAAATAATATAAAGTTTTTTATATGATAGTTATATAAAATATAACGTATATATATGTTGTTGGAATTTATTTACACATATATGACTTATATTTTTTTTGACAATGTAATGTGTTAATTTAATAATATTTTGATTTTGAAATATATGAAATATATATATATATATATATTATTCTATAGATTATTCAATGACATATGTAAGGTTATTATTAATTATATTTATTTATATGTTTATTACATATATTTTGACATAATAATTCAATTATCTAATTGTGAAATGACTATTTAATTAGCCTTCACCACATTAATTTTTAATGGTTAATTAAATTTTATAATATCTTTATGGCTTAATTAATTACCTTTAGAAACAAATCTATGGATGGGAAAATAGGATCATCATACCAGAAAAACGAAATGAAAATACTTTTCCTTGTGATCATCTCTTTATTTGCAAATTTTTCTTCATATACAAAATTATTTATAAATTTGAATAATTTTGGTAAATTGAAGAATAATGATTATAAAAAACAATGAGAACTAAGTTAATATAATATCATAATAGTCTATAAGGTGGGTTTTCTATTTATGATTAAATTTTTTATATTTTTATTAGTCATGTAAAATATAATCCTTATAAAATTTTTGTTTTGAGTTATGATGTTTACGATATCCTTAGATTCCATCTACACACCACATATTTACATACCTATAAAACTAATATCAATTGGTGAAATTTAAATAGAAATACATATAAACATACAATAATAATAATAATAATAATAATAATAATAATAATAATCCATAAAAATATTATAAAGTAAAATAAATTACTAAACTACTACCACTAATGATATAAGCTTTGCTAGTCTCTCTAGATGACCATCATTTCTCCATAAACTCCTCAGATAAATGTCCCATGAAATTGGTAACTCATATTAAACTCATTTTCATATTAACTATAATGAGCATACCAAGGTTGAGAAAAAATAAGTTAATATGATTTTCTCAATGACTTCTCATACATCCCATCCATGAAAAAAACCGAAAAGAAACTATGTCTTTTAGGAAAACCTTTCCAACCCAATCATAATTGATATAATAAAATTTACACATTTATATCATAAGAAACCTATCAATATTTTCATAAAACTCGCAACTAAAAATTTTATACCTCTATTTTCTTGCATTAATTTACTTACTAAACCATTTGCGCCTTAGACGATAAGTCACCATAAGTTTATGTTGTAATCCTTTGGGTGAATCCTACCCTGGATCTCATCCAAACCATATAAATAAAATCTCTCACACATAAAAATATTATATAGACTAGACCTATAAACCTATATAAATCCATAACATCAATCTATATTACTCATGAAAAACCCATTATATCAACATTTTAGAAAATAAATATCATGTAATAATAAATCAATATGCAAACACCAACTTTTAGATTTTTATATTTTTCATAAAACAATTACACTTTGAAAATATAGGTTATTCCTATTCAAATTCACACAAAATGAAACAAATAATCATAATACATAAAACTACATTAATAAATAATTTTACATATATTTAAAATATATATTTAGAAACCCAACATCTAATCAATCCAAATTCACCACATAATAAAATAGAATCCACCAACCTCAAATATGATTTTGTAGAAAAATAAATATTTCCCAATAAAGTTCTAGACTTATTCCATCATTAATCAAATTATAATAAAAAATAGGAAAAATCAATAAAATACTATAAACCATATAAATCTAACATTGAAGATAATCGAAGGAATGATTATCAAGGAGTATAAAAAAGTCGACCAGATGTGAAACACCATTAAATTACCCCATGCTAAAGAATCCATTAACCTTCATGAAACAAACAACAATTACGAGAGCAATTCTCTAGGTATTAGTCAATCCCCCAAGCTCAAATCCATATATCTGTACACAAACTTGAGAAGAATCCAATAATATGAACAAAGAGACAAGAATATAGACTTAACTCGTTTCTGTGGGCTTTGGAGATGAAAGGATCATAATAAAATCATAAAAAATTTCAAAAAAAGTTATCTCTCATATAAGGTTGGAAATTATTGAGATAAAATAGTGTTTGAAAAATATAAATTTTTAGGACACTTTTTAAAAGATGAAAAATCTTACCACATGTCCTCTTAGGCCATGTAGGGGACAATTATTTTCATTATGACATAAAACTATGGATGCATTATTTGCTTACACGATCTCCTAGATCATGAATTTCACCATTAATTTTTCCTTAATTTCCTTTTTTACCCTACTAAACACCTCCCAACTATTGGGTTTGGAAATGAAAAATATATTATTTCTAAATATCATAATTACTAAAAGTGGAAATAAATGTAACTTATGTCATGGAACCAAATTGAGGAAATTCAATGAAACTAAATCCCAATTATAGTATAAGTAGTATTAGAATATTTCCAAAATTATGAAATAACAAATAGACATGTTTTATATGACATTACTATTCACCAATAGGTTTTGGGATGAAATGGGTTTATCATCAAGAAACTAGTGGAGGCCTTTATTGAGTGGTGTATGATAGTTATGATTAGAAGGTAGTGGAATCTATGGGACTATGAGGTGGTTTTTGATATAATCTATAAATAGATAGTGGGTGAAAATTATGTCAATGTGTGTGTTATTATTACTTTATATTGACAATAAAATCCATTCTAATTTTTCTTAGGTATAATTATATAATTTCCCAATCAAGTAACACATTGAGAATTTTACTTATTCTTCTATTGAAGTGGTTCTATTTTCGATATTTTATTTTTCTAAAACATAATAATATCTATTTACCTTTGTTGAGTTATTATTTCCCTTTTTTATGTTCTATTTTGAGAATTATAGGTTTTTACTATGGTGGTTTAGTGTGTGATTGGGTACAATACTTTATAGTTTGAATACATTAACCCATGGAGCTATTCATTTAGAATATTTTTTGGGAATTTTTTTTATTTGAAGTTTTAGAATATTGTTTTGGATCATGGGTTCTCAAAATATCATGTTGTATCATATTATAGTTTTTATTTTGATAAATCTTGGTAAATTCAATTTGGAGACTTGGGGAATGTTGTTATTCTTATCTTGTGTAATTTATAGTGGGGTTTTATATTTTGAATGATGGAATTATAATATGTAATTATGAGACTAAAAAAATTCAATGTTTCTTATTTCATATTCTAGTGGATACAATAATATTATCATTAATTTTTGGTAGATCATAATTGTAAGGGTCAATCCTGAATCAATAGAAATGGGATAGTGGGAATGCTTGAACTAGAAGGTTCTAGGTGTCATTCATGTGATGTTGGTCGATCATTTGGCCTTCATACTCTATGAGGTAAAAAACACCGTAAAACCTTTTTCCTTGATATCTATCATGTATGAGAATCTGACCTTAGTGAAAAAGAAGTAAAGAACATTGTCTTTATGAGTAGTGAAATTTAGAGGGAGTCTGAGTTTTTAGTCCCAAAGAAAATACATTTAATAAAATATGATTGAAATAGGATTTTGAGGTTAGGAACATGTGAAATTGATATTATTTTATGTGAATCAAAGTGTGACAAGTGTATTAGATTCTTGAATTTGAATTTGATTATAGTCAAGGTAAACCCCCCCCCCCAAGAGTTTTTTGCATCTAGTGGCCAGTCATGTCGTAAATCATAGGTAATGATTCCATGACCTACTACAATGGGTTCATTGATAATGGGGTGTGATGGAACAATACTATGAAAGGAGAGATATTTGGAGTCACTCCATAAAGGATGGTTATTCCACAACATGAGGTTTTGGGGCCTTATATGGGGTTCTATCATAGGGATTTCATGTTGTGACACATAAGAGACTTTCTAAAAGGACACTTGGTTAGGTTCGAGCCCCCTGCATAAGGCATGTCATGTTAGGACCCTGAGTGGATATTCCATGATAAAGTCATTCTAAGGGTCATTACCTTTTTGTGTAAAGATAGGGAGGGTCAAGCTATTCGATAAAGAGATTTTTCTATGACATCGTCGGGTGAAGGAGAAACATGTTGTTACCCCTATGACCTTATAATGACTAACACCATGATGGGTTTTTTTGAAGGGTAAAAATAGATATTCACCAGTTGGTCCCCTTGTATTTTAGATGAATAGAGTATGGGGAGATGCCTTTATTTTTTAGCTCTCCCCATATCAGTTCTTCTAATTCCATATTGAGGATGGTTTGTATTTATGGAATTTGATTATGGATATTATTGGTGATCTCCTTCCTCCAATTCATTACATTCATCCTTTCATCGATAATGTTTAATTTTTCTCACAATCAATCTTGTTTTTTAGAACCAATTCAACTTGATAATGGTTGAATTTGTTTCCTATGATTGGGATTCCATGCGACATACATAGTAGACATCCAGAAAGGATAATTTAAGTTAAATAATTATAGTTTAATTAGACGTATGTCACCCTATGCATTTTTATAGGGTTTTCAAGAAATTTTGTTAAATTATCCATTAATTTTGTAATTTTAATTTGAATTTTCAATGTCTTATGTATGGGAGAAAGTTATGAGTTGATTTTACCCCATTGAATGAGGTTTTGGAGAGTCGATATTTCTTGATGGGTTTTCAAGTGACTATAGCTAAGATAATTAAATTTAAATATAATTTTAAATTTTTATATTTAATTATTTTAGATGTAATTGATAGATATAGGTGACTAGTAGATGATATGATCTTGGATAAGGTATGGATAAACTTTAGAGGTGACGTATGTGCTTCGGTTTAATGGGATAAACTTGACTTTATGAAGTAAGTGGTCCCAAAAAATATCAATGTTATATGTGAACTGTGTTCCTGGACATACATTATGATTTATCTCTCCCAATATGTGATTATACTTAAATAAAAATTATATTTTACCAAACTCCCATGAGATAGAAAAAAAGATTATAGGGTCACGATGGACCCTTGCACAATATCGTGGTTCCTCAACCACTGAGGGTTGAGGAATTGATTATAAATTTGTTCCATGTGACATGTAAACCCTAGAGGGTTATAAATTAACTGATATGAATGCGATTTAGTGAGCCTAAGATAGGTTACCTTACTAACATTTGGTATAAGTGAGTGATGGACTTTGAATATATTTCCCTAGTGAATGGTAAAGTAAAAAAATTGATAATCCTAATAGAATTTATGATAATCAACTATAGAGTGATGTTAGTGTTCCTAAACCTACAAGTATGTAGGTACCCGGTTAGGTGTAACTTTTATTGGATTATAGAGAGGATAGTTGCCTGAGTACCAACATAGATTATCCTTGGGAGTGGGATGAGATTTATGTCATCTCATTATTGGGCTATAGGTATAGTAATTTCTACGAATCTTATTAGGCCATTACATAAAAATAATAATGTTGAGGGATATTAATCCTTTTGAGTGAACTTATTTGTCCCTATGGATAGATTGTTTCTAGAAGAGTCTATGTAGGGTCTCCAATCTTTGGTCTGGCCTAGGGGATGTTGGTTGGTTCCCCAAAATTATGTTGACCCTAGTGTGAGATATGCCTAGGAATCAAGTAATATTGAGTTTAGGTTCTACTTTACATCATATGGATAGAGAGTGATAGTATAGAATGTATATATATATAGATATTTCCTAAACTCTAGAGTTTAACCATGGATATGTATGTTGAGTTTGATTAAGTTTTCAACCTTTGCGGCATGACATGTGTTTACAGGCAGGATGTACCTATGGAAATATATTATGCATGTTTGTGTGTGATTGTGCGCGTTCACACTTGTGATATTAGAGTTTTATACTATATGTGAGATAAAGCCCTTATGTAATGGATACATTGAACTTCTTCCATATTGGAGATGAAACCCCCAAGTGTTTGCTTATATGGTTCTAGGTCTAGACACAGACTGCCCTTGGTAATATTTTCATGGTTTAAGGGTTGTAGAAGGGTTCCCTTGTGTAGTATCTTCATGTTCTAAGGTAGGAAACCCCCTAGGGGTATTCTATATATGTTTTCGAGTTAGACAAGTCCTCTGGTATATAATGTTTGTGGGATGAAACCATCTTTATGGTTGATATATGTAGGTTCTGGGTATGGGATGCAACCCCCTGGGTGGATGGATGCATGACTAGTTTTGAGTAAGAAATGGGTCCTCCAAGTGTAAGATATTCTAATGGTTATAGTATGGACAAAGGTCCCTAATGTGTGTGATAATCTTATAGTTCCATGTTTGGACTTGGTCCCCCTATCTTCCTTCTTATTCATAGAGACATCTAGCACTAGCTGAAGTAGGTGTGGTCAATATCGGGTATTACCTTAGACTGACTGAATATTATTATTATTTATTATATCATAAACTCCTTTTATGGATGAAGGGGAACCCAACATGAATTCAAGGATATAAGTCACTAAACTATTTCCCAAAGGATCAAAATCCCTAAAACCAACTCAAATAAAAAATTACAGTCCCTCCCCAGCATAAACCAATCAATTCATCTTCCACCTTCTCATCACTACGCGGCTAGCTGCCCCGTGAAGTGTTGCACGGGTCTGGTACCAATGGAAAAATTCATACCCTCTCAAACATCTAAATCCAATACATGTGATTTGATGAAAACTCTCAGTACTAAACCTCATATGGACATCCAATGAAGCAGATATGGAAGCATAGACCCTTGTACCTCTAACCGAATAATAGCTCACACTACCCAACCATAATCAACTATATTCACATAGAAGATTCACCACAAGAATAAGAATCACATAAAAACCATTAACATAATACTAATTTCAATGCCATCCAAGTAGAAACTAAATTTCAACACCATTCAACAAATCACGAACCTCACCAAAAAAGAAAATAGTAAAAAACTTGTGGAATATTTTCAAGACCCCCCCCCCCCTCTAAACAACTCTAGGCCTATCACCAATACACACCAGAAACACATCGAAAACGTCACCAATACATAAAAAAACAAGCTGATAGGCCATAGAAACACTGAGCCACGACGTCACCGAGATCAAGATGTATAGCCATTCTAGTTTAAGCCAAAATCTAGAGCCACACAGAGCTATGACGACTCCAATGATGGGAAGCAGGGCCACGCTGATCCATGCTAGAAACCAGAGCCACCCTAAGCCTCATCATTACCTAGGATGAGATTCTAGAGACAGACACTGAGCCACGCTGATGCCACATGAGTCAAAATGATACCAAGCATGTTTTCACCATGCTGATCCATAGTAGTTGATGCCGGGACCAAGGAAAGCCAAAGGAGGTATGGAGATGATCCGATAGAGAAACCCTTGAAACCATGAGTGAAATTGAGATGCCTCTTAGAGGCTCTATTTCAATATGTAATCTTCCAGGTATCACCTTAGAATCGTATGATCTATGATTATTTATTTCAATAAACATATTGTTTGATTTATTTTTTTAAGCATATCAAAATTCCATAAACAACTTACTTGTTATGTTTGGGGAACCATTGTTGATGGATTACTAATTTTTACTCACACCCTTCTCAGGTGACCCTAAAACTTTATTACATCACAAGACGTCATGATCGCTAGTTCATGTAAGAAAAATTCCCAAGATTATATCATTCAACTAGAAAATTATAAATACTCATTAAATGGGTGAGATAATGCTCAAGGATGGGATTAGATCCTCCTAGTATTTTTATTCAGTTTTTTATATGTGATCATACTGATGGGTGATTAATTATTTTTGTTTGATTATATTCTTTCATATTTCGTCTTCTATATCGTGATTCATGTTAAAAAATATTATGATTATTCAACATTATTTATGGTTTTTGGTTACTTTATGTGTTTTAATATTTTTATGTGACTATATATTCTCTCCACAGTAACACCTTAGACCATGGAAATTAGTCAGTAGCTTCTAGAACATGTGGTGGTGTGCAAGAAGTCACATGAAGACCTATCCTAATTGTTGTATAGTTAATTGGTAAGGGGGAAATAAAAAGTGTTATCATAAAAAATTTTATTGTCTTTTTGTTTCATAATATGGTAAATAGGTAATATGGATGTGTTGGATCTTGGGATGGGCCTCTATTTGGGTATTTATAAACACATTTTTCAGTATGATTTCCAAGGATTGTTGATCTTTATATTCATTTTTATGATTAATATATTCATTCATGTATGATGTGTTTATTTTAGATTAATATTTATCATTTTTCTCTTCTTATATTTTCTAGATGCCCATGTACATGCATAATTTTTTTAATGTATAATTGACATGACATATGTTTTCTTATGTGTGACTGATTTCATGATGATATATGGTCTAGATATTTAATGAGTGAACAAAAACTTAAAATTGGGTTTCCTATATAACTTATTGTTTTAATTATCTCAGTTGAACCATTATAGTCTCTACTAGTGATAGATTTTTTGGAACTCATGTGGTATGTTCTCTAATGTTAACTATATAGCACCCTCCTATCCATGGTAGGGAGGTATTTTGACCCTTAAGGGGCTAGTATAGGCATTGGATTCCATGGTGATGAACCCCCTTTTGGGTAACTATTTGATAGTTCAGTCCCTTAAAGATAAATAAACCTATATATTACTTTCCCATATATATTCCTAGCTTAACTATACATAAAAAACCTATATAGTTGTGGTTTAACTTAATATGAGTTTTCATAGGAAAATTTCCTTATATGTATGTAAACAGGACTCGGTCCTCAATGGGTAGTCTAGTATGCCGATTCCTACTGAGGATGAATGACAAAGAATGTAAAATTTACTTGGAATGAGATTATTCATATGTGTGTGTGTGGGTGGACCTTGGGGTGAACATGATTTTTAGTAAATGTTTGATATAGAAGTATAGATGTTTCCCTCTATGTTTTAGTGTGTGATGGTAACCAGATAGAGGATTTAGCTCATACTTTTGAGTTTCCCAGGGTATATTGATACATTTCTATAATAACATTGGATATGTTTAGGCTCTAGAATGTATGATTAGTAGGATTCTTAGACCTATTAATTTTAGGTGAAGTTATTGAGGAGATTAGGGATAATGGTGTTCTATAGTTGGATATAGGTTGGATAGAGAAGGGGTTTTTGATTTTTATTTGGGAATCATGCTCAAGTGGTAGAAATTATTGAAGATGGTTTTGGTGTGGTTGAGATATTGGGAATATTGGAAAGAAATAACAATGGTACATTTGGCTAGAAGATAATGACATGAAGTTGGTCAAGGTCAGTTTTTTAGACACATGATCCTAGGTTCAATGATGTGTGACTCATCGATATATTTTGCTGGGTCTGGAATAATTCTCAGTTGAAAAGTGTTCCTTAGGTTGGTCATGGAATAACTGATATATAGGTTATATTTTAATGATATTATTAATATGATTCTAGCTAAACAATATTGACATGCAGTAGGGAATAGTATTTTTTATCCACATGAGCCTAGGTTTGGTGATGTTAAACTCATGGGATACTGAACCCAGTTTTGTTATCATGTGGTATGGGAGAGTACACATGTGGGGTTTAAGTGATTTCATGATGGATATCATATGGGAACCTATAATAGGGTCCATTAGAGATAAAATCAATCGTGTTACTAGAGAGTGATGATTTGCATATATCTGCAAGATAATTCTTATTATTTGAAGGTTTTTTCACACTAGATATGCGTGGTGCCCATTTGATTGTTGGATTGGTGAGTTGTCATGTAATGGATGACGATTTATAGATTTGATGAAATGATTATGGTCATGGAATCCATGGGTATTGGATTATAATAAGATATGTCAAGTCTTTAATGGATATTGATTTCAGGATTAGATAGTTATAGTGGTTTACAATATAGAATAGCATGGATCTGGGGGGAGACATGAATAATATTATGTAACCTGTTGATTTTGTACATGAAGAGTGGCGTAAGAGAATACATATTGTCTTGGATGCACTATTGGTGGTTCTAGAGTGTTATCGTCAATTGATGTATAATTTCAGAAGATATTGAGAATGATATTCTCAGTTAACTAATAATGGTTAGTGATATATGATTTTCATTGGCACTCTAGTATGAGTGGGATGATCATGTCCATTCTATATATATATATATATAAATTGATAGAGTTTGAGATATAGATATTGGTTACTTGGTTTAGTGGTGTCTTGATAAGGATACTCTTATGGTTGAACATATCTTCTCAACCGTGGAGGTATGACTCTCATATCCTAAGGTTCTGGGATGCTGCAATATTGGTTAGTGGATGGTTGATATGGAATTAATATGTTGTTTGGAAAGTAAATAATATTTTTTTCATGGTAAAATCCATATTTGAAATTTATATGTGGTGTTTTATATAGTTTTATTGTTGGAATAGGGTTTGGGATAGAGTTGATGTGATCTGAGAGTGGTCTAGATCAAATCTGTGACAATGATAAGGGTGATAGAATGATATAAAGTCTTATTAGTTGATGACTCAATGATGGGATTAACCATATTTTCAGGTTTTTATATTTTGTTGGTGATTAAATTATATTATGATTCCTTTAGGGATTTATTTATCACGATTAGGTGGTGTGATAGTGTATTGATGTGTGAGACAAATCATATTTTAGTAAAAGTAAATTAGAGGAGGAAAAATTATTCTTCTTATGTGAAATATAATTTATTGAGGTGGAAGCCACATTGAGCATATTGATTGAAAAAATTGATAAAAAATCCGTAAAAAATCCTATGATGGGAAGTATCATGACCTCGAAACAACCTTTTTTATAATCGTCTTATGGTTGGGAGGAAAATAATCCTAGGGATGAAAAAATTTATCAAAACATGGTGTATCAACCTAGACCAGTATAAATTGGCCACTATATGAGTGTTAGTGACGGTGGTGAGTTGGAAGCTTGGATTTTAATAACAATTGTGCCTTGATGTTTATAGTTGCATAGTGAAATATCATTTGTTTTTTTTGGGATATATAACGGTGATTTTGTTGTGAACATTAAACCATGGTAGGCTAAAATTGATGGATGAGGACCATAGAGTCATCATGGGAATTAGAGGTACTATGGTGGGGAGGTTTTAAGGGCCTATATATTTACAAATAGTGATATTCAGATGGAATTTTAATTTTTGGTCCTAGAGAAATAATTTTTAGGATAATTATGATTTATATTGGGATATGGATGGTTGGTATATCTCAATGAGATTTTTTTACATGATGATTGATTCCTAGGGAATGTATAAGGTTCTCAAGTGAGATTTAGATCGGGTTCAGGGTGAAACCCCCTATGTAGTTTTTGGCTGCAAGTGGCCAGTCTAGATATGAGCCATTGGTCATGCCATGATGACTAGATATGGAGGGTTTTTAATTTCATGGGTGTGTGGGACCCACATAATGAAAGAGAAATATTTAAGTGATGTTTCATGAAAGAGGAGGAGGTCATTATGTATTGGTCATAGGCCATGGAGCTGGTTCTACCATTGATGGAGTCATGTCGTAACCCACTAGGGTTAGAATCTAACTTGGTCGGGAAAGGGAGAATTTTATCATAATATCTATGGCCACATCACAACCATCACCTTGGTGTATTTATTAATAGGTTGTGATTGATAATTTAAATATTTCCCCCTCATATTGTTGTTGAACAGGGCATGGGGAGAGGTCATTATCAGTTATCTATCCCCCTTATATGGTTGGTTTTAGTGGAGTTTTTATAAAAGTCTATGTGATTTCACTTATCCATTTCATTTGGTTCTTCCTTCCCTTAATATCACTAAATTCATCATGATATGATATAGGGTTTTGGTTCTATTCCCACCAAGTGTTATGGAATTGTGTATGTTTGATGAGGATTCAACATATCATAGCTATAGGATATCTTGAAAGGATAATTTAATATTTTTACTCATTATTTTATAAAATGTTTTGTTTCTATAATAGAATTCTATGTTTTTAAGAAAATTAGTTAAATTTAACATTCATTAGGGGAATTAAATAGGTGATTTTATTAATCATGTACTTTAGAGTGTGTAAGGAGTGTACCAGACCCAGTTTTCTGATGTTCTATTGAATGGATCCCACCTGGTGAGTTTTTATGTGATTTTTCATTATTGAATTAAATTGAACAATTAATTATAAATTGATATAATTTATTTTTTATGTTATGGAATGAAATACATTCTTGGGAGATTATATAATTTTATACAATGATTATTCAATCCTCGGAGATGAAGTTTGAGGTTAAGGTAAAGAGAAAAAACTTCATGTTTAAGGTAGGTGGTCTCTAAACAGATAACTATCACATATGAATTATGTTTATGTGAATGTGATAAATGGTTATTCCATTAATGAGTGATTTTAATTTAATATAAAATAAATTTTTTTGTAAAAATCCCATGAGATTGAATAAAAGTGTCATGGGATACTATAGAACCACACACACTAGTATGTTCCTCAGTTGTCAGTTGAGGATTTGATTATAAATGTGACTGTTGGGACACATAGAACCTAGAGGTGTATAAATTACATGAAAAATTTATGTAATGGGTGTGAGATAACTTCACCTAGATTTTCTTAGTAGGGATGAGTTATGGAGTGTAAATAATTATTCTAAGGATAGTTCATAGAAGAACCATAACATGATTTATAGTATTTGGGATAATTAACATGATAGTGGGGAGAGTGAACATCACCCCACTTTTATGCAATTAAAAAGGTGTTTGTACATTATATATGATTATAGAGAGGTTGGTTGCAATAGGACCGACCATGATAGACCATGTTAGTGAGATGGTACTTATACCATCTCATCAGTGGGACATTGTTATCATATAACCTATTAATCTAATTTTACTATGATGTGATCATAGTTACAAGGATGTTTCTCCCTCTGAGTGATAAGATTAGGCCTAGAAGATGTAAATGTAGTAGAGAAACGAATGTAGGTTGTCCAAACTATGGTATGTTCTATGGTGTCTTGGGGGTGACCCGTTATTAAATTGACCCTAGAGTGGGGTATCAAAGGGTAGAATTTGTTGTTTATTTTCTGTGCCAACATAGAACATAAGGAATGATAATGATAACCTGGTATAACTATAGTAGAAAAAGATGGGTTATCTCATTGTGTGGACAAGCATGGAGATGTTTTTCAAGTTACAATGACTAGAAAACCTATGTGAAATGATAATAGGTTTTAGGTAGGTTGCAACACTTAGTAAATATGAAATATTTTAATGTGTGTGTTTGTGTGTATGTGAGTTTCCTGTTTAGACACTAGAAGTCGGATTTTAACCCCTGGTAATGGAGGTTAGGTACCTGTTTTCCCTAGAATATATGACACCCAAGTATATACTTAAATAGTTCTGTAGTATGATGTGGATCCCCCTTGGTAGGATTTTCATTTTCCTAGGTCCATACTTGGGTTCCATAAGATAAAATCCTTTTGTTCTTGGGAAGAACACTCCCTAGGTGAATGTAATAAGAGTTTTTGAGTGAGTTACTACCCTTGGTATAGGGTGTTTCTAGTTTGGGGATGAAACAACATAGGTGGTGTATATATAATAGTTTTATATAGAGGATGTGACCCTAGTATAGATAAATGTTTTACAATTTTAGAGAAGAAAAACAATCACTCATGTGTATGATATTCTCAGGGTTTCATATTAGACATAAGTCCCTTGGGGTATGATAATCGTATGGTACCTTGATAACTCATGGTCCCCCCAAGTACTATATAATGATATAAAACATAAAACACTTGGAAAACCAAACATGATTGATCTAAAGTGATAATATTAAACCCTTGGATTGATAGTGGTTTCTTTTATTACATTAATTTATTATTATTTTTATTTTTAGAATATTTCATATTCATCCACAGCATGTTGGATATGTTTTAAATACTTATTATGGTAGCCTATTATGTACTAATCACACCCTACCCAATATTCCCTAGCATGTTTGTTTTAGAGTCGACCCCATGATCAAGGGATCATGTAAGGGAGAGGCCCATGGATTGATTATTCAGCTGGATGGGTTGGATATAGTCAATGGATGGATGATGTGAGGCTCAAGGATGGTAGTAGAGGATCCTTATTTTTTTATTATTTTTATATTTTTATATTTTATTAGTTTTATTAGTTTGGTTGTAATCATGGATGATTTCACATTTCATCTATTATAACATGATTCTTATTTATAATATTTTTTAACATTTTATTTTTTACAATTATGGATGATGCTTAGTTATTTCTATTGTTATTATACTCTAATGTGAGGGTATAATTTTATTTCTTGGGCCAACCATTTCAAGTCTGCTGATAAATCACATAATTTTATGCCTAGTTTCTGTAATTCCAAGGAAGGGAAGAAAATTTATAAGATTAAGTTACAATATAATTTCTTAATATTGAGTCCTAAAATGAAAAATATCCTTATAGGCCAATACACTTAGAGACTAGGTAATTCTATTACACATCAAACCAATATTGTTTATATTAATCAATAGTTTCCCCTAAATAAAAACTCTTTGAAAGATGCACCATCTTCACTTGGGCTAAACTTCCAAATTGAGATCAGAAATCAAGATATCTCCTACTCATCTATAAAACCTCTATTTTTTTAAACATGGGATGACCCAAAAAGCTCAATTTTTTTATAAAATTAATAATAATAACCCTTTTCAAAAAATCATGAAATCTAATTAATACAGTTTTCTTTAAAATAAAATAATTTTTGCTCTATGTAATTATTTAAAAAAATAAACCATAAAATAAAAATAATTTCCATAAATCAAATTTCATATAAAGATGGTTCCCAAATTTTTTTTTTGAGAATACATAAAAAATTAGGAACCATGTTTCTTTTATAATATAAACCTTTAAAAATTCATTTCAAAATCTTGAATCCTCATTTTAAAATCAAATGATTAATTTGGAACAATAAAACATTTTTCCTTGAAAAATGAAATTTAATTATCTTTAGAAATTTTGGAAGAAATTCATCATGACACTAATGTAATTAAAGTTATATATATGATACACTCATAAAATTTTGGAAAATTACCTTGAGGTTTGGGTTCATCGCCAATACCTCATCATTATTTATAATGCACAAGTTCCAAATTTTATTAAAATAAATTTGTAGCTTTCATTTCTCGTAAATTCCATAATTGTTTTTCTAAATACACAAATTCACTATAAAAATATTTTAAAAAAGTTGGTAAAATAGATAATTAATAACATTTAAAGTAGATAGAAACTCAAAAAATGATGTATTTTATATGATATAAAAATATTTTTGAAATAAATTCTTTATTTGAAAACATATAAAATTCTATGAAATAAATCATTAGACCTGAATCTTTAATATATATTCATTTAAAAACAAACTCACAGTGTTGATGAGAAAAATAGTACATGTTCATTTAATAATTTAAACCTAAATGATATAAATTAATGAAACTAGTACCTCAAGATAAATTATTTCCAAAAGTGATTTTTTTAACCAATGGATAAGGGTATATGTTTGTGAAATAATTTGTTTGAAAACACAAAATAATAATTTTAAAAAGATTGGAAACATATTAAAAACCAAAATTGAAATAAATTATTTATGAAAAAATATTACTTCTAAAATACCATAGACAGATATATTTTTGTTTTTGGAAACCATAAAAAATAAAAGTATTCTATGGAAATTTAAAATAGAATAAACCCTTAAAAAGTATTTCTCTTAAATTTTTTTCACACATTCAAAGACATAATCTAAGACCGTTCTGGAAATATATGACCCATTAAATGTATATTTTTAAAAACAAATTTATATTTAATACTTTTTAAACTATTCTATTATAATTAAGAACCCATTCATTAAGTAATTTTCTTTATTTAATTCAATTCCAAAGTCATTTGATTTATATATTATTTATTTTATTTTAAATATTATATATATATATACATTATATACAGATAATTATAAAATGAAAATATTTTTTCTAGCATTAGAACCAATTAAATTTTAATTTATATCATTTTTTATTTATTTAATAATAAATTATAATTTTTTTAAAAACACATAAAAACATTTTTAAGGAAGATTTATATATTCCTTAAGGGTGGGAATATTTCCGAACACTAGAGGTGTTACATAGAATATCCAAATGGAAAAATAAAAAAACTATTCTCTTTGATAAAAACCTTTCGTCTATAGTTTCCATGCCATAGGTCACTTGATGACCCAACCTAGTTACTAATGAATTAACAACAAAAGGGTGTTACAGAAGTTGTTTCTGTGGTGTTAAATTTTTAGTAAGAACATGATAGAAGGACAACCATTGAATGATCATGTTAAATACATTAATGATATTTTGATTCACTTATAGTTTGATGGACTTAAGTTCATTTGCATATTTTGGGAATTGATCCTTCTATCATTTATTATTAAATGATGTATTGTGATGGTCATCATGGTGAGAAACTTTATTAGTAAGGCTGATGTAACAACCCAAAATTTTATAAGTGTTATTTTCTTTATGAAAAAAAATGTTTATGTATTATTTTGGAATATTGTATAAAATACAAGTAACACATAATAGAAAATAATAATAAAATATAATATTTTTATAGAACATTGCATTTAAAGGATGAATATACAAAATAAAATTACGAATAGTAAAATGGGATGATAAACAAAAAAATAACTACAATAAGAAAATTCAGATCATTTTGGACACCTGTGAAAATCAAAAACACAAACAACACTGAAAAAATGAAAACAAAAATTATTAATGTAAATTTTTAAAATGAATAATTTAAAATTGACCGGATTTTAAGATAATTATGAATGATAGAAATAGGATATATATATATATATATATATATATATATCTAGGTTGTAAAAAACTATGTGATCATTGGAAATATGGATGGTGTAATTGCGATATGACTCTAAAAATAGTAACCTAACGGTTGGAATAGTAACAAAATATTAGATTATATTATTAAATAAAAAAATAAGGAACTTAAATCAAAATACAATAGAATAAAAGTTTTAAATGTGAAAAAATAAATGTTTGACACAGAAAATTATACCTTTTTTTGGAAAATATAAGTGTTTTATTATAAATAAAATAATTTTTATGATAAATCTTAAAATTCAAAATTAAATGTTATTTTCATAATTTTTTTATAAAACACTAAAAAAATTATATGTGTAATAACATAATTTGATTATATCATAAAATAATTTTTACGGGTAATAAATTTGATTGTGTCATAAAAATATTTATTTTTTAGTAATTAATGATTTTAAAGAATATTTAAATTTATGATATTTAAAAAATTATTTTGATATATTCGATGTAATTTTCAGAATCATCATGTGTAAATTTGGTTATTGTTATGTTTTTTAGTATTACATAAATAATGAAAAGTGGACATAAATACTAAAATATCAGACAAGTATTGTATTTCATAATAATTTATATAAATAAATATTTTAGTTTTTTAGAATTTTTAAGATTGTTTTATTGTACCATTTATAGTTAAATCACGAAAACATTTCTATAGAACCACATTTTAAACCACTATTTTGGGATATAATATTTTATTCTATAATTTTATTCAAAAAATATATCTCCTCCCTTATAAATACCACCCTATTCAACTAATTTCTATTCACATTCCAAAGACATTTCTGGGCGAAATATCTAAAAATACCTATAAAACTCTCTTATCCATGTCGTAGATGTTCTGGTCTCATGAAAAGACCAATCTTTGAATGCAAAAGGAGTAGTGTAAAGGCACAACATGAAAGTGATAAAGATGTTTTTCTATTTATTACATATATCAATGTCATTCCTTGTTCCTTTTACATCATATTTTAAATTATCATAAACATAGATTCCATCATACAATTAAGAATATGATTCTACTATAATATAAATTATATTTTCAAATCATTCATACAATCTTTTTTTATAGTTCTTCATAACACTTATCCCATATTAGCCGATTATAGTTTCTTATAAAGAGAAATTATAAAAAAACTATTATTTTCTTAATGTATTGTTATTATAAATTACTTTAAAATTAAATATGAAATTAATAATTATATTATAATATGATTCATATTTAAAAAATGGGTAAATAACCATATAATTAAAAAAATCATGTTTATAATTATTGTTAAAACTGCATAAATTAATATGCCATTGAACTATATCATTTATAATCAATAAACCATGAATATGTTGTAAAACATATCAATTTGTAAAATCATTTAAACCTATTTAATTGAATGAACACCATATCATTATGATTCTACAATTATGGACTCATTTGATAAGAACATACATCATTATCAATAAATCAATGTTAGCTTAGAAGAATAAAATGAACAATATCAACATGAAGGGCATGAATGTAATGTCCTGATAAGATGATTGTAAATTAACATAATAGAATAATAATAAATCAAATATACAAGATTTTCTAATCATATATTTAATGAACTTAATTTTATTATTCAAGAAGCTAGATATGTGTATCAATTCAGCTGGTTTATGAAGTAAGGGGACTTTTAATACACCATATTTTCTCTAATATTTTCATTTCTCTCTCTTTGACCCTCATTCTCTATCTTTTATTGAGAATTAATTCTTATATATTGTTAAAAAATATTGATTTCCTATATAAATAGTTTATTTTCCCATTATTTGATGGGCCTATTATATTTTATCTTCTTCCCTTCCCAATTTCTTATTTAAAGAGAATACATTTAAAAGATACTTTTCAATTTATTATTTAATTTCATGTACCACTCTATTAAATGTTTTAAACTTCTATGGCTTCTAAAAAACACGAACTATGTTGAGGAAATTTATTTTATTCCACATATGGTTTTAACAAAAATAATATCATGTGAAAATGAGTTTTGAAGCTTTTAATGATGCTTGCATTGATTTAAGTATCAATTATTATTTATCATATTAGTGTATTTATCCATAATTTACTATTCGACAGCCTCCTATGCACCTTATTCAAAAAAATCCAAAATATGGGAAACATTTTATAATCAAACCATATACAAGTGTCATAGAAAACTAATGTGTATAGATTATGTTAAAAATATAATTTTCACACACCACCCTTTATGTTGTAAGATTTATTAACCATTATGTAAAATCTATGTGTTATTATTGATTCTATGATGGTGGTACCTTCATCTCAAGCCAGTGCGGCCTTCACTTATCAAAAGACATCTGGTTGCTTACCTAGTGTCTATGTAGAATCTTAGTGATAAACTTTAAATAAAGATTTTGATGGTATGTAACATTTTATAGAGGAATTTATTGGGTTATATCTTAAATAAATAATCCAAATAATATCCCAGGATCACCGAATATAGGATTATATTTCACATAGTATGGTTCAAATAATGGATACCGAGGGACGAATACATGATCAATGAAATAAAGAAACTTTTGTTGATATAACAAGAGATCAAAAATGGAAGAACAATAAAGAAAATAGAATTCAATAAATAGAAATATTATTTAATATTCTTAATATACATAGGGATATTATATGCATAATAAGGTCATTACACTACACTCTCTTTATATTATGCAAAAAAATTGAAAAAAACACAATATACTAATGAACCAAGAAATTACATATTAAAACAAACCAAAACTATAGACCAACCCAGAATGAATGATAATTAACATAAAATAGTTTACAGTACCAAGAAATTCATACCACTGTAAGAAATATAATTGATGATGTTTGGTCGATGTTCATCTCCTTTTCATGGAACAAAAAACACACACCAGTGGTACACCTGGTCATGGTGTCCATCAGTGATCATCTAAGGATGTTTATCTACAAATCTTATTAATGATAGATGATTTATAAAAAGATGCAGTTGCTACTCAGACCCAAAATAGGAAACCTTGACCCATATTTTTCTCCATAGTGATTGGGTTGGCCGCATTTGGAGTGTTTTTGGGGAGTTTATTGTCCCCCCAAGGGTGGCCCCTTCTCTTGAGGATTTCTTTAGTCAATGGTATATCATAGACCCTTGAAAACGTGAGACTGATGGCTAGTCTATTCATCATGTTGTGAGATTATGGTGCATTTTGAAGGCCTGTAACCTTGAAAGACACCTCAGGTCTTGCCCCTCTTTCCAGAGTATGGCCTTCAGGATCGGTCTTCTTATCTCCAACATGAATCATCTCTCCGAGTATCAAGAGGCAACTCCCTCCCTTAGATGTTATTCCATTTGATTGTACTTTCCAGGACCTTATTCCTCCACATATTCCAGCTCTTGGGTCAGATGGTACCCTCCCCCTTATGTGCTCAAACTCAACACAGATGGGGATTGCAGACATGGAAATATATTGGGATATGGGGTCGTGCAGGACACTTCAGGTTTATTCATCCTTACCTTCAATGTGTTATTTGGGATGAGTGATTCACTGTTGGATGAGGTTAAGGGCATGATCAGTGGGTTAGAGCTCTTCCTCACTAGAACTCTCCTTTATCTATAGTGGAGACAGATTCTGAAGTCATCTGGAGATCCCTTAAGGGTGAAGTTTCTCTACCTTGGAAAATTATTTATATCATCCTCAAGTGCAAGGCACTCCTTTCCCCTGATACTGATATCCTCAGCATGCAGTATGATGCTATCCAGATGGAAGACTTCTTGGCTTCCAAGACGACCTGTGACTCTCCTCTCCTGATTTTCAATTCCCATGTCTTCCGGCCTTCGGGTGGTGCAGTTGTTGCTATCGGGGATTCCATTGAACTCTATTTTTTTAGACATCTGTAACCACTATTTTTGTGACTCTTTTTGCATATCGGGGGGGGGGGGGGGGCAAGCTTCTGGGATTTTTATCTTGTAATCTCATGTTATTGGTAATAAAAATTATTATTTTAAAAAATGAAGATCACATAGGGAACTTTGGATTTTTTTAACAAGAAGATATCTAGAGCACCAGGGATCCAAATAAAAAGAATTAGCCAAAGTGACTCACAATAATGAGAATTATCTCCAATGTTATGTGCATTCAGTGATGGGAATAAAGAAAACCTAGGAAATTCAGGAGGAACAACCAAACTGAATGAGCGTATAATCCAAGATAAATGAAATATGAATATAGAAAGGGTGGTTCCCTTAATAATTGGTAAGAAATTACCCTACCTATAATCACTATGGTGGAATGGCTATAAGAAATAATTTCAACCTAAATAGGGAGGATTCCGAAATAACATTTCTCAACACACTTGTCCCACATGAAAATAAATGAACACTGATATATTGTGCAAAAAAATAAATCCAAAAAAATTTCATGCATGTGATACAAAAATTTATAAATAAATTAATCCAATTTTATCTAGAAATTAGAAAACAAATATCCACTATTTTCATATGATATTTGTGATGTTCTTTCACCAATTTACATTGAATTGTAACAAAAATATCTAAGTATAGAAAATTATTGAACATAGATAATGTCACAAAAAAAAATAATACTATTAGTAAGATTGTTATCATTATGCATCTTATTTACACACATGGTTCTTAATTTAATGTTTTATCTAAAAACATATAAATTAACATTTATATATTTATACCTACTAAGGAATGGTTTGTTTTTAGAGAGGTGTATGGTAGATTAACTTTCATAATCTACTATAATTATAGAATTATAATGACTAATGTTAGGGAAAAAATAATCGATTCAAATTTTAACTTTTATGTCCCCATTCAAGGATATATATTTGTATTTGATGTTTGAGAGGGCCTTTAATGACTATATGTTACATTTCCTAGACACTGGTCTTCCACATGTTGTAAATATATATCCTTTGAGGGACATATAGGTATTTACATTCCCTACATAATTTGAATATACATAACCTAAAATAGGGTATGTAATGTCATCATATTTTATATATATTATAATGAAAATTATATAATGGGATAAATATATCTAAGAAACCATATTAAATATTCCTAATGAGGATTGTATTGATAACTCATATATACAATAAGGGTAAAAAGAGTATATGAAACATCATGTCATGTGAAAATAATTCTATACATGGTGCGGCCTACTACATTGGAATATAATATTTTAGACATAAATTTAGTAACATATTCTCTCTCAAGATGTTTTGTAAGTGAGATCCTAAAATGATTTTTTAATGGATTATAAGTTTTATTAAGAATTTAAACATATATTTCTTAATTATTTTCACAATTAAGCTATGTTGTGATAGGTGGTTAATATTCTTATCTATATTCATTATTATTTCAATCCCCAAAACATTCATAGCATTACCTTGGAATTTGTTTTCAGACATTTATTTCAAATATTAATTAACATAGATGATAAATTTCATATCTTTAAAAATAAAAATCATTTCATCAACATATATCACCAAATAAAGCATAACATATTTGAAATCTATCTAATATTGGTATGAATCTTATTTACTTATATTAAAATGATTAGAAATAATCAATGTATCAAACTTTGAGTACCACTTTTGAGAAGATTAATTTAAAACATATTTGGATTTTTTAAGAAGATAAACCTGGTTGGACATAAATTTTTTGAGTAACCATCATATTGTTTCATGTAAATTGTGGAACTTATTTCTCCATGGAAGAAGGGTTTTTTTCATCAATCTTATCGGTGTTTTAGTCATAATAACTAGAAAATTCAATTTACAAATGGATTGATGTATATTTAACCATAGTATAAATATTCCTATATTAATTAATAACTTCCCTTTTATAGTAAATATATGAATAAAATCGTAGTCTTAAACAAACTATTATTATCATTTGTGGTATCTCATTTCCGTTAAATGATATTCCCACAGCCAATGACTTTGGCATTAAGTGGTTTATTAACAATAGTCCATGTGTTGTTTTCCAATAATGATTTCCTTTCATAATCCATTGTAGATACCCATTTATTAATGTCTCTTTCAATAATAGCTTTCATATTGGATTGTGGATCCATGGACTCAAGGTCCTTGGTAACATGGAAGAAAAATAAGGACATGTTATGTTGGTTAAATTGAGCTGTAGGCCTGATGAACCTACTCGATCTGTCCCGATTAATATAGTAATCATACATATCCTATATTGGTTCATCACCTAATTCAGGAAGATAATCCGATTTACAATATTCTTTATGGTATGATTTTGGGGGACCAGGATTGATTGGATGCTCAACTGGATTTGATTTTCAGTTTTAAAAGACTCATTTTGAGTCATGTCATCACTATCATTAAGGAATGATTTAGACATATGAATTATAGACTCATGGAAGGCTACATCCCATATTACAATTCATTTTTAGTAACCTATATTTTCAACCAAATTATTTTACCCATTAACCCCTTGAATAAATCCTATGAATAAATATTTATGGGATCTAACTTTAAGTTTATCACCTTTTTTATGTGAAAAGGATATGAACCCAAGAAAACATAAATGACTATAATAATGGGATATGTTACACTAAAACTATTGAGGAGTTTTAAATCCATTTCTAGAAGAAGGACATATTTTGATGTGGTAAACTATTGTAGAAACATATTCTTTCCAAATTCATTTAGGATTCTCAGAGTATACTAATATACACTAGAATCATTCAATTATATTTTGGTTAATATGCTCTACAAAAACATCCAATTATATTTTTCCCCTAATATCCAGATCTCTAACAACACCTTTTGACTAACTAAATTGAACGAATTAGGAAGAGAGATACTCTATAATATTTTCTTCTCTAAAGTATTGATAAATTAAACCATTTTGGTTCTCAATAAAGGATTTATAGTGTTTAAATGTTTTAAAGACATCAATCATTTTTTAAGGGAAAAAACCAATATTTTCTAGAGTTATCATTGATAATTTTTACAAAATAAGAACCTATACTTTGAGAGGTTATCCTATCTAGTCACTATAGATCAGAAAGAATATATTTTAAAGGGTTTATATATTTAAAATAAGATCAATTAAATATGAGTCTCTTATCCATTTCTATAACACAATAATGAAAAAATGGAAAATTTCTTGGTGTTATACTTATCAACAATACTTTCTTACTCAACTCATTTAAGCCCTAACATCTCACATGCCCAAATATTCTATAGAAAAGAATAGTAATATCTAAATTAGATAAATATATACTAACTTTTTGTCTAAGGGGATTACTCTCATCTAAAACATGCAACCCATTCACAAGGCTCACTTCCATTACAGTCCTATAGCCCACAGTGATCCATAGACAACCAGAATTCATCTTTAAAATTTTACCTTTATGATCCAATAAACCTAAAGAAATTAAGTTTATATATCAGTTGGGGAACCATAATACATTTATTATGGTCACAAAGGAATCAGGAGTCACCATAATAATTGATCATGTTCCCTGATATCTACATCTCTTATTGTTTCGTAGAATAACTTCTCCCTTAACTCTCTTAGAATGATAAAGGAATGAATCGTTAATAGGGAACATATGAAAGGAACATCATGAATCATTAACACATTAATTATATTAATTATTATTACAAACATTTATCACCACATTAGTTCTAAAACCAACATTAATTAACAAGAATTTATCAAAAGATTTATCAGTTTAAATTTTTTTTTCTTGGACTGATTTCACTCTAAAGAAATATGTCCATGCTTTCTAAAATTACACTAGGTGTCCTTCTTTCAGATATAATTTTATATATTTTTAATTTTTTTAATTTTTCCCTCAATTTCCCTAATTTTTTTGTTTATTTTATTTCTTAGTATTTGGATTACCCATAGTAAAAATGCATTCTACATCAAACTTTTCTTTAGGATTGGATTTAAATTAATTATAAAGGAGGAATGATTTTACTCATTTTAACATTAAAGAGTCTCAACCATACATCATGGTCTATACCATGCTATTATAAGAATTATAAAGTGAAATTAAAAAGATAAAATATTAATATTCAGTCTCAATTTACCCATAATGTTATAAATATACAACAAAATATTGTTAAATTTTTCAAGGTGCACCCGAATTGGAGTACCTGGGAACATTATAGAGGTAAACAGTCTATGTTTCTTAAAAATATGATCAACAATTAATGTAATAATATATATTTTCATTTTTCAAAGACTTAACAGATGAATTTTTTTATAAGACACTTCCTTATGAACTTTATCACCTAGGGACATAATAATCGATATATGTTGGTTTTCTAAGATGTCATAAGAGACATCATAACAAGTAGTAATAGTTTTCCCATCATTAAGATGAGAAAATATAAGTATTTATAGGTCCATTTAAAGAATCTATGTGTATCTTATTTAAAGATACCACATCTGTATGAGTTCAAAATTTGAGAAAGACTTTGAATTTTAAATTACTAGATGGGTCGAATTATAGTTGGAGAATATAAATGGGATTACAAATATTTTAACCACTCAATTTTTTTTGGAATGGTTTATGGTTAAAAATGAGGTTTTTATTTTCTGTAAAAATTAGGGTATTTCAGGACCCTAAGTGGATGTTTTGGAAAAGTATATCCTAGCAAACACATTTGGAGCACAGTTATTTCAAACTATGTATCCTAACTATACAAACTAGATTGTGTAATAAAATCTGTTAGGAAACAATACAGCATGATAAGGGAAATTGTGTGGGTGTATGCATTAAATTACATATATTTCACATGGTTGGTGCATGGTTTGTTAAACTATACATTGTAGCATTGTGAGGTGGTTGGGTTGGAGGTAGTTACAAATAGACGATTGTTTCATGGTTTGGAAAAATGTTTTCCTAAACCATGAAGCCTATTAAATGAAGGAATTCACCTTTCTTCCCCAATGATATTTAATAGGTAACACCCCTCATATTATCCTCCCTCTCTTATGAACGACCACCCCATATTCCTCCTTTCATCCTGCATCCATTTGGGGTGTTCATTATGGATTTCCATGATGTTTCAAGGTAATATCTTCTATCTAGTATCCTACCTTACTCTTATCCTCCCTTTATTACTAATTTATAGAGTCTATAATTTGGTTTCCCAATTTTTATTCCACTAAAGAATGGTAGAATTGGATACCAGTGATGGGATTGTTTTCATTCCTAAGAAGAGGGTGACCTATGGGGTCCCCTTCACTTTGTTGTGTATCTTTTCTTGGATGTATGTCATAATAGAAAGTTTAAAAATATTTAATTCATGTATTAATATTATTGGGTAACTGTTTTGATTTCATTTTTGTGGACATACATCATGTTTGAGGTTAAGAATGTATCATGGCCTGTTGGTGAGCATTGGTCGTGATTTTGTTGCGACAGAATTAGTCAGTCGGGTTATGGGAATCAAGCCATTGTAAATAATTTTTTTAATTTTTTATTTCATTCTTATATTAAAGAATTATTTATAATTTAATTATAACTGATTAATATCTTGTGGTTTGAATTTGAGATATGACCTCATAAGTCTTTGATGTTCTTGGAAGGAACTTGGTAGTTCATTCCAACCACAGAAAAAAAATGGAAATGCTTTATATAATATGTGTATTATGTCATTTTTTCTAAAGGAACATATGCATTTTTATTGTTATATTTGATTTTATGGGAACACCACTTAGGGTAATTCCCCATTTTTAAATTTATTCCCATGAATTGTTTGATTAAATTGATTTAGTTGATTATAATGGATGGATGCGAGGGGTCACAAAAAACCCATGTGTAGTAGCCTCATAACATGAAACTTGAAGGTTGATTACGAGACCATTGAGACACATACTAGTATCTTTGCCTCTTAAGAGGTAGGTCAAGAACCTGTGAGGCATTTTATCCCTTGTGCAGGCCTGGGTGTAAAGACCTTAGTTAGACTGGGACCTTGTTGGGTGAGTAGATTTTCCAAGAGAGACCTTGACCATTGATATGGGTCATGATCAATCTTTTAATTTTTTTAAAAATATTAATACATATTATATCCTATATGATCATGCTAAACTATTCATCGTTCCATGGTATGTGAAATACCAGTGCATGAGTTGTTTACGTGATACCATGTCTTGACCTAGAGGACCCTATGTGTGATGATTCTACTTGAATACTGTTTACATGGGTTCCAAGAGGGGTACCACTACCTATATACCTGTGAAGAGGATACCAATATGGATACATCTACTTATGTGATAACATAAAGGATCTAAAAGTGGATAATGACACTTATGTATGGACATTGAGGATCATTCAAGGGATGCCTCTCTAGTGTATTGTTCTATGGGGCCCTAGCTATTGAACATCCTAGAACAAGTGAGTTATGGGTTTATATAGATATGTTAATGGATGTCATATTAGAATCCCTATTTAACTTGTAAGACCGATTTTTTATGGTAGTAGTGATGAGTTTAGGCACACAGTCGACCATACTGTACTATTTATACTTTCTCATAGTTATTGTTGATGCAGTTAAGGATTCCTAAACATGTATCCAAGAACTACTCCTATGAAATTGATGTGATGTGGTGAGATAGTGTGGATTCCAATATGTACTTCTTAGGATCCAGATTATGAGCCTTTATTATTTAATAAAACCATAGTATAATTGATGTGTTTTCTCATATTATACCCTATACACAATATATTGATGTGGATGTCGAGTGCATATTGACACCTCACTTAGTTAGTGTGTCGCCTTTCATTCCTAGCTTTCTAGAATCCATGTGATGCCAGAGTTTATCGGGTGACTTAATTTCCATTTATAATTGGATGCATCTGACATCCCCAAGGATTGATGATTATATCCTTGATTGATGCCTAGGATACTACTTATAATCAGTTGTATGTACCATGATTGTATTTACTAGATAATTCTAGGAAAAGGATGTGGAGTGGGGGATTCTTGGATGACAATTTATAATATTGGATCTAGAGAGTATTTTCGGTATATTTCCAATGGTTCATCCACATTAGGAATTCATACCAATTTTAATGTCTTGATTTCCTATAGAACATTAATTAAGAATCATACATTGGAATATATTAGAGAGAATCATAACATTTTCTATGTTCTATTTGTTACAAACAACGTTATTGGTATTCCTAGTTTTCCTAAGATCATTCTTGATACCTTATTTATGGTATATCTCACTCATATATAGAATCGTACGTCACAATTAATGTAGGCGAGTAAGATTGATACCAATTCTAGGACTTGTATCCCACTATGGTGGTGTTGATTTCTTAGAGATGTATGGGAAGTGGGTAAAGTAGGTATGGTTAGACGATGGTATCCATCAGGTCCTTATTATAACATTGGTAATCTAGTTTTTTTAAAAAAAATTTATTATTATTTAGTTGAGTACCACAAAAAATGTAAATAGAATTTACTTTATAAGTATTAAAATAAATTTGTGGTCCCCTATTGAATTTTTAATCACACCCTACACAATACACCATTGAATTGGGGTACCTAATATAAAATTCACTTATTTTTAGTTGTAGGATGGGATGAAGTTCAGGACTGAGCAAGCAGGATAGCTCAAATATTCTTGCGGATCCGATTATGTGGTAGAGATCTATTTAGAATATAGATTCATTTACTTTTATTAATTATTTATATTATTAATATATATATATATATTTTTTCATCCTATTATGAGATAAATATTTTATGTATGATCTGGTTTTTCTGGCCATTATTTCATTTCAATTCATTATTTCCTTGTCTATATCTATTACTTCCACACTATGATTATTTATGTCTAAAAAGGATTTTTTATATATCTAAATTTTTACTCTGATTCAAGGTAACAGTCACCCAATGAACACATCATAGGTCATGACTGCTATTCAACACTCTAGCATATAGGAATGCCCTCTAAGGTCTTATGGTGAATCGATGCAGTCACTATTCATAGAGTGAGTTAGACTGGGTTAGGAAAAAGTGGTATCAAAATAGTTCCTTTCTTATTTTCTTACAGTTTGGGAAAAGGTAACGAAAAGTATTAGAAATGTGTTTGTTCATGTGATAGATATTTTATATGTTCATCCATAATAGTAGTTTCAGTAAGAAGTCTAGGTTACTAGGGATATGGGATTGATATAACAGCCTGATTTTTTATACAAAAATATTACATCTATTCTAATGAATAATCATTAAATAAATACACATTCCATGCTAGAACTCTATCTATTTATTTTATCTTTTATATGACATATAAATGGTTTTATTTTACGAAATATCATAAACATCTCTCATAATGATCTTCCTATATAGTAATGCTCAACAATACCCTACTAAGAAATTTATATATAAATATATATTTGTGAAAAGGAAACATAATAAAAGTGTGATATTAGATATTAATTAAGACTAAACATAAAAGATATCATTTTATAATCATAAGAAAACATAATACCTTCATAAGGTCTTATGATCAAGACCATAACTTACATAAAAATATCAACATGAGTTATGGAATAAAACATTAACATTTCACAAAAAATATTCACATGAATGAGAATTAATAATAACTCAATCATGATGCATAATTCGAAATCATAAATTAATATGAAATCATCATAATTTTATAAACCATTTCATTTTTCAAGGTTATCTACAAATATAATTGGATCATACATCAAAACATGTTTACCATAGTGGATTAAGCACTTCAACTTGTTTCCCATTGTGAATCAATCATATTTTATTGTTTCCCATTACTATATCATGAGATATAAAAATTTAAACATTTAATTGGATATAGATATAGGTCCCACATATCACATAATAAAAACCATACATATGTATTTCAGAAGATCGTAAATCATCCATCATTTCAAAAACTATAAAAAGAAATGTGCACTATAAACATTTAGTTTTTTCATCAAAAACATAAACCATCCTAAGGAAGAATAAGGATAGTATTATTGAATCATAACAAAATTTAAGTATAATAAACATAGAATTAGTTCATCTAAGATGGAAATTATTTTGAAATATCAATTGGAAATTTTCAGGAGGAAAATAAAATTTCTATTTTAAAATCACTTCTCATTGAAAAACATTACACCTTTTAATAAAAAAGTAATTCCTTGAAAATAAAATTGTAAAACTGTAAAGAAATATTCAAATAATTTATTAGTTATGTAAGTGGAAAAATATTCTTATTCTGTATAAGTTAAAAAACATTCCTTTGGATTTTTTTCCATAAAAGCCACAAAGAACCTCATTTAGAAACATACAAAAAGATTATTTTTAGACTATTTTCTAATAGAAGTATAATATAGATACAAATTAATTTAAAAAATAGTTGTTTAATAGTAAAAACAATTTAAAAAAAATTCTAAAGCATGGTCATTGGTGGTAGATATTCCCTAGTGGATACATAAAAATAAATAATCTCTAATAATGGTGATATCATAAAATATACCTTTACCTCAAGTTTCACCTTTCCTAATTCACATTAAAAAATAATATATAATTAATATAGATTTATTATAAATTTATTCCATAAAAATAAATATCTATAATAAAATGTATTTTTTATTTATAACATCTTGTCATCGATTTATTAATAATTTTTTTCCTCAAATCACTGTTTTGGGTGATAATTTGTTTGTTTTTCAAGCATGTTTCGATTTTTAAATCCCCATCATTATACTTTGATCATGGTACCACCATTTAAAAAATAATAATCTTGATAATAAAATAATATATATTCATTATATACATATTTATAATCATTAATAATAATTAAATATTGAAAACAAATTACGCCACTCATGGAGATGGTGGGTCGTACAAACACATGAACATTGTATTCAAATTTTAAAGGATAGAATTAACAAAATATAAATAATAATTCCAATTTAAAGTATAATTATTTTAACTTACATATTATATATATTTATCATATTCAAATTCCTTTCCATACTAGTAAGATATAATGGAAAAAATGAATCAAATCACTTCAAGAAGGTGGTATCCCACATATATGTGTGGGTGATGTTATTGTTATCCAACAGTTTAGAAGGTAAGAATATAGATACGATATTATCATTTAATAAGAGTAATTATTTTATAAATATAATATATAAACAGTATACCCATAATAATACAAATCAATAAATATGGTGATCAAAAATTAATTTTATCACTATGTGGAGATAGTATGTCGTACGTACGCACGGGCGATACTTTCACTTCTAGTTTTCTTAGAATAGGGGTGTATAGTGGTGATTTCATAATTATAATAAAATTTCAACAAATTTATTATACATAATTCATTATTTTATGTTAAATACCACATATTTCAATTAGTTAATGAACTGTTGAGAAATCAAGTGATCAGTTAGGGCGATTACCTCTCATTTAAAATGACTCCTTTAGATCTCTTCTAAAGGCCTCAAGTGTTGGAATTATAAAATAAAATAATCCAATAATTGTATATATTTAATTTTGTAAGAGAATTTGATAAGTTACAGTCTATCTAGAGAGATCAATGTGGCTTAACTATGTGATGGAGGAGGGGACCTTAAAATTTTAGGTGATAGTCCCTTTTAAAGTTTCTTAAAATATTAAATTAGAATAATATTATTCTAAAGAAAAATTATTAGGAATAACCCAAAAAATCCTTGGGGATTAAATTTTTTACCTCGTATTAACTCATTTTTATTTATTTATTATTTTTTATGGTTTTTAAAAAATTTAATAAAAATATCATTTTTCATAAAATATCATTATTGTCAATGTAGACACTATTCATTTCACTAAATTTAATAACAAGAAAAATACTAAAAACTCAAACAAAATATTTTAATATATCCCTATTATATAATATAATCTAAAAATTTATTTTATAATATAAATTATCTCAAATATATTACTTTTAATATTTTTAATATCATTTATATTATTTTCCATTTATTTGATAATTACTCCATTACTGTTGTATAAGAATTCACGATAATTATTTATTTCATAAAAAATACCAATAAATTACCATAATGTACATAAATCCTTTATATTTACAAATGATATTTATATTCTATAATTTTCTCTAGATAACTACTTGTCAAAAATATTTTACTTATTAAAAAAAGAGGGTTACATGTTTGACGTTTCCTTAAATAAAATAATGTAAAAGTCATAATCTCATTCAAATGGCCCCAAAATTTCCAAAATTATAAAATTGGATTTTTATTGATGATATATAAGAATCCAATAATATTTATTCAAGTTTTATGTTAATCTTATTTTCCTTATCATTTTATTTTAATATTTAATTGCTCGTTTAACCATTTACCTTGGTAGCAAAAACTACCAAGTTATTATTCACGTTTATAACAAAAAAATGGGCCTATTTAATAAATTTGGAAGTATTAATTCTAAATATGGAATAATTTTTTAAAAAATCATCATAAAAAGTTTCATAATTTAATTTAAATTTAAATAGGAAAATGATATGAAAAAGATTTTTTAGAAAATTTCCTTTTCAAAATATAAATTGTTTTTACATTAAATTCAAGTGTAATATTTTTTAGAAAACCATAATTGATTAGTTTTAAAGTAAAAATAACTAATTATTTTTTAATTCTTACAAAAAAAAACATTTAAATTTTAAATAATTTAAATTAAAAATACTTTTTTAATAAAAATCTCTATTTTTCTCTATTTTGGAGAAAATGTATTTTTGAAGATTAAAATAATAGTAACAAAAATTGAATGATTATCTAATAATTATTTATAAATAAATTTATATTGAGTAGAAAAAATATATATATATATATATATATATATTAAAATGTATTTGATTATATTCATACCATTCAAATTATTGGCCATCTTATAACTGCCACATTAATAGTAGTATTTTAATAGTGTATTGCTGTTGGAATAAACATGGTATTATGTGTAATGTAAGCCATTGAAAAAATATTGTTATTTAAATATATTTTTTTCTAAAAATATAAGGTTGTTACATTCTCTAAATAGTGACCCATACTAATCATACATAGATATTATATCATTTTTATGAATATTCACTACATTATACAAACACATGCTTAAGGACCGTAATAATTTAGTCTCTATGGGAACTTAGAAACATAAAAAAAACCAGTCCATAGTTAAAATAAATCATCTCAGATGATTGTATTCATAACTATCTCTATTATTTGAAATTTGATATGTTATGTATCTACTCATAACCTAGGAAAAATCATAAGAAAAAATGATCTCAAATTCACAATACTGGTAAAAAGGGAAATGCATAAGAATAACATTAACATAAGGGTATAAAAACATGAGAATAAAATTTTTATACCATACCCTGAATATCAATGGTCATAATATTGATTCATGAAACAAAAATTTTTAGTTGATGAGATCTGAATTATCAGTGAATTTGGGAACATGATCTATGAGGGCATAACATTTTCACAAGACAAAGATTTGTGGCATACACATAGGTATTAAAAATAATTTACATATTAGTAAAATATCATTTACAAGGTTATTATAGTCAAATGTGTTTACTTCCAAAACTATAATAGTAGTAAAGTTTTACTCTCATGACCATAATAGTGGACAACGTCCCTTAAAAATAGGGTTCACTCTTCATTCCAATCCTACTTATCCATTTAGATAAAAATAATTACCAAATACATTTGAGAGACATATAGGTCTCACCCTTCTCATAATGAAAATCATACATATTTATTCTACAAGATCATAAAATATTAATCATATCATAACCCATGAAATTAATTGGGTTCATCAACATTTCATAAAATCAAAACATATAGAAAAATTAAAGGTTTTAAAATAATTTCATAACAGAATAAATAGTGGACAAACAAGTAGGGTTCATAATAATGTTGTTATGTTATATCCCATAGAAGAGAAATGGGTTTCATAAAAATCATTCCATAATAAACAAAAATCATTCAAAGAAGGAATATGTGTGGTATCCTAGGATCATATATTTTATTGGAATAGTTAACATCAAGGGAAGTCATTTTTGATAGAAATTTTTTTTAACCGATCATTAGAAACATTTCTTGATGAAAATATCCTTTCCTTTTTGAAAAAAATTGAAATAAAACAATATTAAATTATTTTTCTTTGAAAATAAACATGAATACATAAAATTATGCTTCAAATAAAATAATGGGCCTGGAAATAGTAAGTTTCTTTCTTGTTGTACAAGTGAAAACTAATCATCCATTCACATTTTGAATAAAAGCCAAATGTGATTGTTTGAAAAATGACATTTAATATTACCTTTAAAAAAAATTAAAAAACAAGTAAATATTTATTTCAAAAATCATATAATAATAATAAAACATTTTGAATACATTTTTAGAAAACATGGTTTTGGAAGAAAATTTATTTTTGACTAAAAAGAAAAATAAATTCAGGTTTTCTAAAATACCATTTTCTCAATTATTTTAAGTACCAAAGAGTGGGAAAATGGTAATATTACTTAAAACTATCCATAATAAAAATTTGATAAGAAAAATATTTATTTTTTTATATAATAATAAAATATTTTATCATCAAAAACATAATTTTAAACAATCTTGATAAACAATGAGATTGTAATATAAATTCATTACCACTACAGAAACTATGAATCTTAAACACCATAAAGGAATAACATAATGTTGAACTTAAAATATAATTATGTTAAATTAATTAATTATAAAACATTTCAAATGGGTTTTATATATATCTCATAAATGAATATAGGTGCATAATATAATGTACGTTTCATGGAAGGTAAATTAAGACAAAATTCCCTTACATAATGACTTTAGTTCCATCGTACAAGATAAAACATACTGTTTAATAAGTATAAGTTTATTATGAATATATTAAATAATAATATTTATATATATTATACCATATATTATTTTAAAAAGACCTTTAAATACCCATTTATTAATAATTCCATTTTAATGTTTTGTTTTGGGTAGTAACTACTTTGTTTTTCATATATGTTTTAATTTTATATTTCTTCCATATTAATTAGATCATGATTTTATAATATCTATAATTTTAACCATGATATAAACATCATATATATTTAGTATATATATTTATTTATAGTAATACCAAAAAAAATTGATATAAAATAAAATATGTGGTTCATGGAGACGGTATGTTGTACGCATGTATGAACGTTGTTCACATTTTCTTCTATGATTGAATGAAATAATGGTAAATGATATATTATTATTATAGGATGATTTTTATATCATATATATCACATGTTTTAATTAAACCCATCATGGTTACCTTCCATGTAAATCATGAATTAATCATATCACTTCATGAGGAGGTAGTCTGGTGTACGCACAAGCGACATTTCCATATACCAAAAAATGGAAGCATGAAGATATATTTTATATAATAATTCATTATTAATAATAATATCATAAATATGATATTTAAAAAAAATCATCATTATTTTCATCTTTTAGAGGTGGTAATGTAAAAATAAATGACATCAGTTTATGAGATGGTAGTCCATTGTACACACGAACAATGATTTCATAACTTATTTGACAGAAGTGGAGAAGGTTTTAGGTAATGAAATTAACATTAAAAAATATATGTACATGTAAGATACTTATGATATTATATATTCTTGGAATAATTAAAATTTATTTTATGGAGGATGAAATAATACAAAAACACTCATTGATAAATGTTACCTCTTCTTTGGGTATCCACCTTAGGTTTTCCCCAAAACCATTCCTTGGTTTTCCTTATGTAAAAATAAGTATTATAAGATTATGGTTGGGATTTTGGGAAGCCATTTGGGAAGGTGTCAAAAAATAAATGGGTTCATGGTTTGAATAAGATATGAGAGGTTGTGGCCTTTTAAAAGTTTGTTGAGTAGCACAAATGTAATTTTTTTAAAGAAAGAATTCAACCCACGTTTTCTTTATATCACAATGAACCAATAATGGAAAATTATCAATAATAGAAGATATATCACATAATTACTAACATAAAATAGGTTTTCAGAGTGTTTTTTTATTTTTAACACATATCTTTTTAGTTTAACCCCTCTTAAACCCATTTTTCTCGTAACTGAGATAAATAATTTTTAGTATTTTTAAAATTTCTTTTAGTAAAAATTAAATTTGATATTATTAGACAATATAAAAGTTTATTTTTACAAATAGGGAATCCATTTTTCTAAATTCCATTCATTGAATTTAAAATTTTTCATTTAAAAATAATCTTGTAGACACGATAAGAAATGGGGTTTTAAAGAGAAAATGTTTAAAATAATGATTTTTTTTGTATGAAAATTCAATATGAAATTGATTAAAATAACCTGAATTATTTTAATGGATATATAATTGAACTACTGTAAATTTAAAACCAATTTATAATATAATTTATATTTTTAAATAGATCAAATTTAAAATAAAATTTTCAATTAAAATTCAATATTTTTTATTATTCATCAAAAAATGAAACATATCAAAAAAATTCCACAAAATTCAACCTAATATAATTTTGCCATGTTTATTTAAAAATAAATTTTATTTTGAAAAATTAATTTTTTAGCAGTGTGAATATTTATATTTACTAATGTAAATAAAAGGAAATATAAAACATTTTTTAGAAAATATTATTTTTGAAACATATAAAGATTTCACCAAAAATTAGGTACTTTTATTCAATATTTTTTTAATATAAAACCAATATAATTATTATTTGAAAAGTATTTATTAATATTTATATCTATGAGATTAATAGCTAGGTTAAAACAATCACGTTTAAAAAACTATATTAATAATATACGATGGTTTTTTTTCAAAACTCAGTATCATGTGTAATATAAGCTAACCCATTATTGCTTATAATGTAAACATAAACTGGTGTTGCATGTAAATAAAGATATCAAATAGATTTAACTAATTCAAAAATAGTAATAATTTATACAAACATAGGGTGATACATTTTACCATCCTTAAAATGAATTTTTTCCCTCGAAATTCACCATTATGATACAAAAAATGAGGATATGTATGCATCATCATATCCTCAAGTCTTAATGTAGGTTGTTCAAACTGGCGGTTTCTCCAAAAAAACATTTACTAGGTGAGTGGGTTTGTTCCATAGAACAATCTCTATATAATCCAAAAGATCCACCATTTATTGCACTTATAAAAGATCCTCCTCTAGTGGTATGACCTCTAAGTTCAGTACATATGAAAGGTCTGGTATGTACTTATTTAAGAGAGATACATTAAACAAATCATGGAGTTGAGAGAGTTTGATAGAAGTGCCAGGTGATAAGATACCATCCCAATATTGGTGACAATTTCAAAGGGACTGATATACCTAGTTCATAGTCTCTATTTCTTCCTAAATCTCATAACCTTCTTCCATAGAGAAATTATTAGAAACACCATTTCACCAACATAAAATTATATATCATCAAAATAATTATTAGTATCTCTTTTACACAAAAACTGATATTTTGTGATGTTTTTCTAGAATTATTTATCCTTCCCTTCCATTTAAATAGTTTTATTGGGTTCCAATATCATTCATTATTTGTCTTTATTCCACTGTGTTAGAGATCTATATTTCATTTCATATATGTCTTTATAAAGATCCATCCGACTGCTTAAGTAAAAGCTATTGTTTTAAGAAAACTCATCTATAGGAAGGTGATGATATCAATCACCTTTGAAATTTAATTAAAAAATCTTAACATGCCCTCAATGTTTTGAATAATTCCCTCAGAATTAACATTTTTATGAGGATGATATGTAGTGATAAAACGCAACAAAAATTCCATAATATTCTAAAGACTTCAATAAAACTTGGAGTTAAGGCTCAGATCTATATCAGACATAATTAAATTTTCTACTCCATTAAACCTTACCACTACGTTAATGCATATCATGGAAATATGATATAGATCAAAGTATTATCTAATAGTGATAAAGTATTTTGACTAGTAAGGTGATCAACTACAACTCATATAGAATGATTCCCTTTATATGCTTTTGGGAGACCAACAAAAAAATACCTAGTGATTTTATACAATCTCTATTATATTATGGGTATTGGATATAACATCCCCTTATGCTTTTTTGTCTCATCCTTAAATTACTAACATATAAAGTACCAAGATACAAACATTGTGATATCTCCCTTAATTCCATCCCAAAATAAGTACTCTTTACATTCACAATGCATCTTTATACTTCCCGGATGAATAGAGAATGGATAACCAAAATCTTCCTCTAACAAATACTTATTTAAGTCCAAAATATAAGTAACAAATAAACATTTATTTAACCTTGTCATCCAATCATGATCATGGTTAAACATAGAAACATTCTTAACCATCATTTTTATCTCTACATATTTATTTTGTGCCTCTCTAATCATCACTTGGATAGATAGTTGAACATTCAATTGAGTAAGATAATATTTTCCCCCTACCTCTTGGATTTCCATATCGATCCTTTAAAAATCCATAAATATTGGATCTCTTGTAATCCTCATCATGGATAAGCTAGAATGATCCTTTCGACTCAAATCATTGTCCACCATATTATTTTTTCCAATGTGGTTCTGTATTGAGCATTACTAATCATTAATCAACTTGATTCATTTTCTTGGGAAAATATTTAACTCCCTGTATGTAAATATATACTATAAAAATTTATTATTGGTATATATATCTCACTTTTCACTTTAAATATAATTTATCCATTCCTTTAATGAAGAAATTACCCCAGCTAACTCCAAATCATGATTTAAGTAAATTTTCTCCTGAATCATTAATTACGATGAGGAATAAGCTATAACCATTTCATTATTTATAAGAACAATTCGCAATACCTTCATGGACGGGTAAATATATATTATAGAAAGTTATCCCCTATAATATAATTTAATAACAAGTGTTCTGACTAATATTCTCTTCAGTTCCATGAAATACTTATCGCATTCATCTATGTAGATGAACATGGATCCCTTCTGATTTAGTTTGGTCATAGGATTAGATAGTAATGACAAATTCTCCAAAAACCATCATTAATATCATGATAAACCAAGAACAATATGTATCTTATTCACTATGGTTTGTTTAGGCTATCTTTTTATAGCCTCTATCTTTGATGGATCAACCAATATAGCCTCTCTTGAGATTATATGACCCAAAAATGGAACTATTTTCATTTAAAATTCCCACTTTTAATTTTTTTCATATTTTTTATCCTTAATTAGGCTCTTATATACAATTATCAATTAGTTTTTATTCTCTTCATTTCTCTTTAAATGGATAATAATATCATCTATAAAGTCTACAATTAACTGATCAAGTTATTCACTAAAAATTATTTTCATTAAATCTATAAAGATATCAGGGTGTTTGAAAGACCAAGTGAAATCGCTATATATTAATAGTTTCCATACCTTATATGTAATTTCTTCTTGAGTATATATTCTTTATTGAACCAAAATTGATTATATCTAGAATGAAGGAAAATCAAGGGAAAGTATTGATCTTGATGTAGTTAATAGAACAAGTCTTCAATACAGGGAATATGATATTTTTTCTTGATCATTATCTTGTTCAGCTCCAAAAAAAAATGTCGAGTCAGATTGATCCATATTTACTTTTAACAAAATGAACATTTACATACCAAGGTGACATGCTTGTTCAAATGAATCCCTTTTTATGGTTTCCCTGGAGTTTCTTCTTTAACTTCTACTACTTAGTTGGGGAAATTATATATGGATTATTCAAAATTGGTATGAAACAGAGATTGTGTTCTATAAAAAACTAAACATTAATTTTTTTTGGAATGATAGAAATATCTTCTATAAAGAAATAAACAAATTCTCTAACAGAAAGAATATTATTGAATTCATGTTTCACCCCAACCATTTGAGATAAACACTTCTTATGAATTTGGATTTAAGACCCATATAATGGATGTGATCTCCATAAAAAGGTCATGCATATCAATACATTAATATATGTTCATATTATGGTTGGGAATATCAAATATAACTTCAATTCCTTTAAAAATGATGAGTGATTTATGTTGATAAATATAATCTATTCCTAAGTTGTCATCAAATTCTACAAGAGGAAGAATGATAGTATTTGTAGGAAGCACCTTTGCCCTAATGTCAACTTTAGAGGAATCATAAACATGATATGTGATAATCATTACATTGGGGTCTTTCACATATAATTCAACATATAATCATTGGGGTGGAATATTAATACCCTTATAAAATTCATTAAATATGAAATAATGGGTACATCCGAAGTAAAATAATACATTTTCAGTTCTAAAGAGGATGGTAAGTGTACCTTTCACCACATCTCTATCACATCCCACATCAAAAATATAAATCACATAATATTTCCCTTTGACTATTTTTTTAAGATATTACTAATTTTGATCATTATCATTAACCTTTATATTTGGGTAAAGGATATCATAATTCTTGTACTCTTTACAATCAAAACACTAGATTATGGGTGGTCTATTCTATGAATCATTCACTATATTCACATCGTTTTCTAACTTATTCCAATAAATTCAACAATAAATTCCCCAATGAACTTATCTTATAAACATAAAACATTTACTATTCACCTTATGATATTTCCTCCATGTTTTTCCCACACTTTTAACTTAAAAGAAAGCTCATCTTATTCTCTCCATGGTTCTTATATTTTCCTATGAATTAAATTTTTCTATTCTTATCAAAACCTTTATATTGGTATATAACTCTAAACTCAATTACAACCTTGATATCACATATAACAATCTCTTCATATATAGTAATGTATCTTATGTATAACACCCTTAGAAGACATGGTTTTAATCAACTAAAGAATAAATCAACCCTACATTCTAGTTGGATGATAATTCCATAAACATACATTACAAGACTTGTAAAATTTGACTCATAGTTACCAATAGATTCATCATCATTTTTATTTACCTCATTGAACTTTTTTTCTATTTTCATAACATGAATATGAATAAATTTCTTCTTGAAAAAAATGTCCTTGATCTTATCCCGATCCATGGATTCCATTTCGTCTTTTTCCCTCGTATTCTTGATAGTACTCCATCATTGATCCACTTAACCTAACTATTGGTAGACAACCAAAATTATTTTTTTAATTTTCTAAAAAAAATTAATAGACAATAACATTAAATTTGTGTTGATCCATTGATAAAAATATAGTGGATCAGAAGACGCACTGAAAGAAAGTGGGTGTTTTATCATGAAATACTCAACATAATGGTGTCCCTTACTCTGTTTGTTTAGAATTCCAACATGATTCATTAATTGATAAATTAGTTTCATAATTGAAATTATATTTTCCATTCCATGTTTAATATCACTTGGATTCTCAAGAGTACAGTCATTGCATTATCTGTCACACAATATATTAACACATTTATTTTAAGTCCCATCCATTGAATAAAGAAACACTATTTAAGAAACAATAATCATAGTTTAGAACCACATAATAATGAAAAATCACTTATAAGAAGTCAATATCATAAAAACATATTTAATATATGAAACCATATGATTATCCTTGTTCAATAATAGTAATAATCTATTTAAATCCTTTATGATTGTTCATAAAGAGTTTGTGAATATCCAAAGTGTATCCCCTAAGAGTGTTAACCCAGGTGTGAAATAAGGACCTTTGTCATGCACATGGTGACTGTTGAGTCTAGATCAATGCTATATTTTGGTAATTATTACACCTTGTTACCTCTATTCCAAATACACATCCACTTATACTATCCATAAAATGATGTAATTACTTGAAAACAACTCGCTCTATAATTTACCAATATTCTAGGACATTTTCCTAAGCATTAACACATCCATAGATTTATAATTAACCTTGTACATTGGTATATCACTATGTTTTTATCAAACAAGTTTCTAAGATTTAAATAAACCTAACCTATGAGACCAACTATATTAACCCCCTGCATACCAAACATAGATATTAAATCATTTTTAGGAAAATTAAAAATATTAAAAAATAAATGCATGAGGCCCATAATAATTTAGAAAATTTTGATACTTGGAAACACAAAAAATGGTCTATATGTAAACTACATAATCATCCAATATGGTATTAATAACTATAAACCTTCTTAGTTACATCATTTTTAATACATTTCATACTAACTTGGGGAAAGGAAACATAAGAAAGGGTTATCTCATATGCCCAGTAAGGGTAATCACGGGAGATATGTAGAAATAACTTGAACATTAGGGTAGGATAACATGATCATAACAATTCAAAACCATACCCTATATATAAATGATCATAATTTTGAGTCATGAAATAAATATTTTCACCTTATAATACATGAATCAAAATGGAATCAAAGAACATGATCCATGAGAGTATAATATTGGAATAAGACATACATTTTTGTTTTTCAAATAAGTATATAAAATCATTTCTATATTAGTCAAGGATCATTTCCAAGTATATCTTATTGGAATAGGTTCACTACCCAAACCATCATATTAGTCAAGGTTAACTCCCAATACCATCATAGTAGACAAAGTCCTTTGTAGAACTATGTTCACTCCTCATTCTAGTCACATCTATCTCATGACATGTAAATCATACCCAATTCATTGAGAACAAATATATGTCCCTACAAACTCATAATAAATATCATACATATGTGTTCCATAAGATCATAAAACATTCATCATATCAAAACCCATGAAATGAAATGGGTATCCTAAAAATATGATCATATCTTAACCTTTAGAAATAATACATTTTTCATAACAATTTCATCATTTCATCATAGAATAACCCATGGAATAATAATCTTGTTTTAAATTAATTTTATCATGTTATAACCCATGGAAGGGAAATAGATTCCATAAACATCATTCCATCAAAAAAATAAACCATTTATAGAAATAATAATAATTTTATCATAGGATTATATACCCATAAAGTCATAGATAAGTTGAATGAATTTTATTAGAGATGCAAAATTATTTTTATCAATCATTTAAAGCATTTCATGATTAAAATAACCTTTCAACGTTGAAAAAACTTTTTAAAACATATAACATTTTTAAAATATTTTTCTTCTAAAATAACCATTAAAACATATAATAGATTATTCAATGAAAATAATGGTCTTCAAAATATAAAGTTTCATTCATCTTGTACATGTTAATAAAAATATTAGTTTCAATTTGTTTGTAAAATACAAATAGAGAATTGTTTATAAAATGTAATGTTGATTAATTCAAAACTATTTTGTAAAAAATTAAAACATGGGTAATTTTTTTTTAAAACATTGTAGAAAAAATTTTATTTAGGAAACATGGTTTTTGAAGAAAATGGATTTCCAATCGAAAATAGAAATAAATTTAGATTTTCTTATAAATATTTTCACAATTATTATAATTCAAAAAGAGTGGAAATCGTACTATTTCTTGAAAATATCCTAAATATCACAATTTTAAGAAAAAATAATATATTCTTTTATAGATGTATCATAAGATTTTATAATCTGAAACAAATTCATAAAAATCTTTTTATTAAATTAGATTGTAACATAAAATCATTACCACTTTGGTAACTTTTAATCGTAATCCCCATGAAAGAATAACATAAAATTAAAATTAAATTATCATGAGTACAAAAAAATTAATATATAACATGCCAATGGGGTTGTATATGTACATTGTGAAAGAATACAGCTACATAATATAACATACATCTCAAGGAAAGAAAATTGAGAAAAAAACGCATACCTTAAGTCTTAACTTACATCGTACAAGTTCAAAAATCCTTTGTAATAAATATATGTTTATTATAAATTTATTACGGGAATAAAATTATATATATCAAACCATATATGATTTTTTAGGACCTTTCACTACCAATTTATAAACAATTACATGATAAAGTCATGTTTTAGGTAATAACCTCTTTGTTTTTTGTATATGTTTTGAATTTTTATTTTTGGACCTATTAATTGGATCTTTTTTTCGTCATATCCTAAATTTTAACCATTATATAAATATTATACATATTTATTATATACTTATTTATAGTAATCTATAAAATTTAGTGACAGAATATGAAATACACCATCCATGGAGATGGAAGGTCGTACTTACATGTGGACATTGTTCTCATTTATTATAATAGTAATAATAAATGGAAAATGATATATTATCATTCCAAAATACTTTTATTGTAATGTATATCAAAATAAATGTAAAAGTTATGTCTGGACTAATTGTTATATAAATATAATAATATTATAAATATCATATATAAACAATAATTTGATAATTATTTCTGGAATATAAAGGTGGTAATGGACAAATTAATGACATTGGTTTGCAAGGCAGTAGTTTTCTGTAAAAACAACTGATGATTTTGTAACCCATTAGATAGAAGTGGAGATTGTTGGAGGTAATTCCTTTAATATAGAAAAAATCTATGTATATAGAGTATAATTAAGTTATTATATTATTATTTTATAATAATAATAATTGATTGAAGTTGAGTAGGAAATAAAACAAAAACACTCCTTGATAAACATTACCTCTTCATCATGTATTCTTGTTAGGTTTGCACCAATAGCATCCCAAAGAAATATTATATCCAAAATAAGTCTTCTATAATGAGAGGAGTGAATTTATGAAGTTATTTGGTCAGGGATTTGATGAAACAAAATTATTAAAATGTGGGAAGAAGATAGTTCAATTTTTCTCCTTTTATAAGTGAGGTGACTGGCACATTTCCTTTTCTTGAAAGAAATAACTCCACTTAAGTTTCTTTCATGTCACGAGGTCCCAATAATGGACCATTCTCAAGCCTATAATTTATAACATAAAAATATGGTAATTTAAAGTGTTTTTTACAAGATTTTTTGTTTTTTTGTCTCTCATATATATATTATACCCAGCTGGTAAAATGATTTTATCCTTAATTGTGATAACTAATTTTTTTTGTTTCTATTATTAATTTTGAAAAAAAAAGTTATGTGGAACTTTTTAGATAATGTAAATTATACTGATTTTAAATATCGAATCCATTTTTCTAAATTCCACTCCCATAATTAGTAATTTTGTTTTAAAAATAATCTCATATACATGATGAGAAAGCATTTCTTTAAAGAAAAAGTATTCAAAAGTTTGAAATTTTGAAATTTTTTTATATAAAAAATCAATATAAAATTGATTATAATAAAACAAATTTTATTAATTGATGTAGAATTTTAAAATTTTAAATTAAAAAAAATTAAATATTATTTACCTATATAAATAAATTAAAATAAAATTAGGTTTTCAAATAAAATTCATTATCATTCACTATTCATAAAAAATGAAACTTTTCTAAAAAAATTACAAAAAAATCACCCAGAGAAAATTTTTACATGATGATTTCAAAAAATATTTTTCTTTTATAAAACTAATTTAATAAAAGTTTTAAAAATTTAATTTATTAATTTTCAAAAAAAGAAATATTTTTTTATAAAATTTTATTTTTCGAAATAAATAAATAATTTATCAAAAAAAATAGTTATTTTTTGTTCAATGTGTTTCATTTATATAAAACCACTATAATTAATTTTTAAAAATTAATTTTTGTTATGTATATCACTACGTTTATCAGATAAGATAAAATAGGCACATTTAAATAATTATATTAACAATATATCATGGTTTTGTTAAAACTCCATGTCGTCTGGAAAAGAACATAAAATAGTGTTGCATATACCACAATATTAACATGGTGTTACGTGTAATGAAAGCAATAAAAGGAATTTAAATTATTTTAAAAAGTAATAATTTATATAAATATGAGGTGTTACACCCCCTAATAAATTATGTCCTCACAATTTTAAATTTTTCTATGTAATCAATGGATTGACATCTAAAAATTATTTTCTAGAAACCTCAATAAAAAAAAGAGTAATAAAACATTTTAAAAGAATGTATAAAGGACATGTATAATTAAACATAATTGGATGCTAAATATAATAACATTAGTGATATGTGAAGATATGGACATATAAAAAAATTCATGTACAAAGATAATTGATCACAAAAAGGTGAATGATGTTGAAAAATATAAAAATCACAAACCAAAAACCAAATATGTGGAAAATAGCATAAATTCCTCAAAATTGAATTTTTTAAGACAATTGTTTTTTCTTATGAACCTTTCTTATAGTTTAAAATTATCATTACCGTCTAGAATAGGAGAATAAAAAATATACTTACTTGAAAAGTATAATATCACACAGTAATATATTTCCACAAAAATATCATATTTTTCCTGAATGATGAATCTTAAAGATGAATATTTCATTACATAAGAACTCTGACCAAATTCTGATAGATCACATAATCCTTAACAAGATAACAAGATACTCCTCCTATATTTAGATATTAACCAAAACCGAAATAGTTTTCATAAGATATAGGTATTAATTTCAATATCATCCAAAATATTTCCCAAGGTTTATCTTAATACATACATAAGTTTTTAATCAGAAAACCCCTATAAAATATATCTGAATGACTTCAAGACCCAAAAATTTACAAATAAAGTCACTATGATTCCAAAATCAACTTAACATTAATCCCTAGAAGTATCTATTAATGCAACATACCTAATATATGAAAACCATGGTCATATATTATTGAGAAACAATATAATAACCTAAATTACAATAACAAATTAATTAAATCATGTGTGCATCCAAAAATTAACGTTATACATTTTTATAAAATAAAATAATATTCTTTTAAATATATTCTATAACTCTAAACATAATTATGCTTTATAAAAGGTGACATAAATCACTTACCAACTCCAGGGTATCCAATACAATCTTGTTAGTTTCAATTGCCTATTTATCCCAACTCATCATTATTATCTTAACATTAGACACATATTCAGTGTTATCTTTACCTCAATCATGTGTTTTCAGAAAACATAACTTAAACATTAAATCACTTTTCGTGGTTGTTTATAACATTAATGATATAATTTAAATTCCTTAATGAATACAAACTCAGGAACAATCTATATATGTTTCATGATTCTTATAATCTAGAATATTATTCATAAACATTTTTACTACATAATTCAAAAATACCAATACATAATCATTTTAATAATTCCATGTCATTCTAAATCCATTAACCAAGATTTATCAACTTATTCTTTAATATTTATTTACCTTAATGTATCATTCATAATCTCTTTATCATCAATGGTAAAACCATTACTCATAAAACCTTTCTAATGAAGTTCTCATTATTTCAACACGATAACATCAATTCAAATATTGTTCAAATTTTCTTCATTTGAAACATTCAAGATTCAATGACACATTATTGAAGCTTGTATTACCATCCATTGAGTTAACAAAACCATCCACTTTCCCTCAATACTTACATTCTCTATGTCCTTATTTTATACGCCAAAAAAATATTCATGTTACATTGAGTCATTATCCTCCATGATACTTCCCACTTTATTGACATGAGGAGTCTTGAATTTTCATTCCTCTATAGTCATAAAAAATGTCCATTTTCTTCTTGTTATGTGTGTCAAAAAAGTCATATAAGTTGATATTAATGATCATATTATGTTTTTGATGATTTGGAATAATAATAAGGCATCTCCATAGAGTTCCTATTACATTAGGTTTTTCAAAAGGAAGATCATTCTATTGTCCGTTATATTCACCATTAACTTGAATCCTCTTAGTTCTAGAAATTATCGAAAACCATCAACATAGTGCGAGAAACAATCATTTCTATAAGAAACCTGATAATAATTTATAGGAAGTGTAAATCATAACACCTTATTTGAAACCTATGGCACCTTTGGTTTAGTCGAGGATATACATGATTGTCATATATTATAATCCCTCATAATGGTTTTTAAATAAAATAAATATTAACCCAAATAATATCCCATTTTAGTTTCAAAATAGTTTTTTAGAATGGATCATTATCATATACCATCTTATTATTAATTATATATCAAAACACCCATTTCAGGGTTATTATCCCAAGGTACAACTATGTCAGATCCATGTCCCATTGTAGTGTCTAGACAGAGATTTAATTGCATGGAAAACAAGATAATCTATTTCTTACCAAAAATTCTGTATGTTATCGTATACTTATAAATATCCCTAGGGTTTTCAATAATGTTTTATAACCCTAATCTCTAAAGTTTGACTGAACCTTTCTCTGATATAAACTATAATAGCCAGATATTTTTATAAACAAATATTATATATTTTTAGATGAATATTAATTACCTAATAACAAAATATAAACTAGAACCATAAATTTTTAGATCCTTTAGAGTTTATATATAAAATATTTTTATTTTATGTATTATTATCAACATCTCTTATATATCTACCTGTATATTACTCTTCCTAGGTGTACCCTACATAAATTTTTTTTATTAACTAGGGAATGGAAACATAATAAAAGGGTGACTTTCGATGATCAGTAAGAGTAAACATAAGAGATATAATTTTATATTAATTTGAAATAATAATATAAGTATAAGTTCATTATATATTAACAATAACATAAAAAATATTAAAAATTAATTATGTCATAAAAGCATTAACATTTAAAAAAACAAATCATAAGAATGAGAATTAATAATAAATGAACAATTAGATATAAGATTATGTAATAAATTTATGTTTCATAATAATAAGTACAGAAACTATTTAATATGTCATGGTTATATACCAAAGTCATCAGATTAGGCATCAACAGTTTTTCCCATATTGGTTCAATCACTTTGACTTGTTTCCTATAAAGGATCAATAACATCGACATGTTTCCCATAGTCAATTAAGAACATTGACTTGTTTCCCTTAAATATATCATGAGATAAAATATATTAACAATTTTATTATAGGGGTATTTATTTCCCACTAATCACATAATTAAAATCATATACATGAGTTCCACATGATCATAAATCATTCATTACATTTAAACCAATAAAAATAAATGGGTTTCATAAAATTTTTAAATTTTAATCATAAAAATAAATAATACTTGGGGAGAATAAGGATAGTATAGTTTAATCATAACCCCATTAAATTATAATTATTTTAAATGGATCTCAGTTTTAAGAAAAATTATTTTGATAGATCATATGGAAAAATTCTTGAGGAAAATAACTTTTCCATTTTAAAATCACTTCTCTTTAAAAAACAACTTACTTTTAAATTTATAAATTTTATTTGAGAATAAAGTTGTAAAAAATTTAAATTAATCCTAAAATAACTAGGATTTAATTATTGTTGAAAAATATTCTCTTGATTTATATGTGATAAAAACATTCAGTTTTTATTTTTTTCATAAAATTCACAACAAACGTCATATAGAAAATAAAAAAAAGATTCATTAAAAATTGTTTTGTAAAAAATTAAAACAGAGGTAAATATTATTTAAATATATTTTAGGATAATAGTAAAAAATGTTAAAAAAATTATAAAAAATTTACATATAATATATGTATTCCCCAGTTGATAATTAAACATAAGTAATCCCAAATAATTATAATATTGTGAAGTAAACTCATACCTTAAGTCACACCTTTCCTAATTCACATTCAATCCTATAGTATAATAAATATGAAATTTTTAATAAAAATTTTCCATAACCATATATATATATATATATCAAACCTTTTGTGACTTATTTATAATATCTAATCACCCATTTATTAATAATTTTTAATTAAAATAATTATTTTTATGATAACTGCTTCGTTTTCAATGAATGGTCCAGTTCCGTAGTCCCGGACCTTATACATTGACCATGGTAGCATAATTTAAAAAATCATAATAATGTTAGAAATATCATATATATTCATTATATATATATTTATAATCACTCATAAAAATTATAAATTTAAAAATGAATTACACCATTCATGGAGATGGTAGGCTGTACATACCCATGAATGTTGTATTATTTTTTTCAAGGATGGAATGAAAGAAAGGTAAATAATAATTCACCTTTAAAATATATAATTCTTGTAATTTATATCATACATACTCTTCATATCCATATAAATTATCATCCATGTAATATATAAATGAAAAATGAATTGCATCGCTTCGTGGAGGTGGTAGTCCACACGTACACACGAGCGATGTTATCATTCTACAACAGTTTCAAATGTAGAAAGGTATATATGATATTTTTATTTAAGAATTATAAATATTTTATACTTAAAATATATAAACTTTAAACCCATCATAATAATCATCAATAAAAAACGGTGAATTAAATTGAATTGTATCGCTACATTGAGACTGTAAGTCATACATATCCATGAGTGGTACTTTCACATATTTTTTATGGAAAACAAGGTGTATAGTGGTGTTAGGATAATAATAATAAAATTTAAACATATATGGGATACTTAATTTATTTTTTTATGAAATATATAATATATTTTGAGCGGGTAAATAATAGTATAAGAAGAATGTGATTTGTTAGAGAGATTGCATCTTCTTTGAAACGACTCCTTTAGATATACTTTAAAAAGATCTAGGGTATGTCTTTTAGAAAGAAAAGTATCTCAAAAATGTAACTAATTATGTTTAGAATATATTCTAATTTTTTATGGTAAATAAATAATGGTTAATTTGTGGTAAATAAGTGAGGTAAGAGGGGTCCTTTTATAATTGAGGTGGAGTTCACTTTTCGAATTTATCAAAATACTAAATTATAATAAGAGTATTATAGATCCAAATGTTTAAAAATGGATTTTAAATGAATATGGTGGAATATTTTTGGACATATATGATCCCCATTTTCATCATTTAATATTTTATAATATATAAATAATTTAATAAAATATTAATTTTGTAACACCCCTCGCTTCCACGATACGCTTCTCTTTCAATAATGCAATAACTTGTATTGTACGCAATTTCGAGATTATAACACATCGCGACCAATCAAAGTAGCCGTTATGAATAGTAATACATACTTTTTGAAATTTTATAAATTTTATCTTTCAAAATGGACTATATTTTTGAATTCAGAATATCGAATTTAGCCTAGGGTGAAATTTTGGAACTTTTCGGATATCTTTTATATTTTGATGAATAGTAAAAATTACTAAATTTTAATTAAAAAAACTTTTTTAATCAAAATAATTAGTAGTTATAAATTATAATATTGAGTGGCTTGAAATTATAATTAGAATATAATTTTACCATTTTTTCCAATGGTGGTCATTAGAATTAATTTCACTTTGAAATAGGATATAAACAATTGTCAATATTTTGATTGATATTGTTTCTTAAAAACACGCTATTTATTTTCACGATGGGAATTAATTAGAAAATTTATTACTTTAACTTATATTTTTGGAATTTTTTAAAATAGACATCATTTTTGAATTTGGAATATCAAATATAGCTTAGTGTTAATTTTTGGTATTTTTCAGAAAAACATCGATTTTTGATGAATAGTGAAACCACTAAGTGGCTGTTAAAAAACTGATTTCTTGTTTAAGTGAAACTTTACAGCTTCTACAAATTGAATTTCAAAAATATGACATACATGGTTGTAATTAGGAAGTAAAATGTGGTTCAATTGGATGAAAATAATTTTTGGTGAATAATACCTTTTAAGATTTATTAATCCCGATTAAAGGTAATTAGTGTAATTTAAGGTAAATATAATGTTAAAATAATATGAAATTTCCTTAACACTTGTCCTACCCTTTTTTGGATGAGTCATTGCCGACCAATAAATCCATGGGTCAACTTGGGGACCCCATGGAGCCACTTGTGTAAGAAAATGACATTAATAACTTTTTATTTAATGTAAAAAATAAAATTGTCACAAACATGTGTTGTTTTACTGAAAAACTTATTACATGGGGTTATATAAATTAAAATTTCGACTATAAATTTTAATTGGAAAGATAAAACGATTTCCTACATCATGATATTTGTTTTATAATTTTTAGACATTAAATAAATAAAATTTTCTATGACACCATGATGATGCAGTGATTAGCTCATTAATTAACAATTTAAATAAAATGAAAAGATAATGTAAACTCTAAGACATACACTTGTAAAAAACCTATTGGATGAGTATATTTAAAACCATTATCACTTATCCTCAAAATATATAATTTTTGGACCTTTAAAATCCGAAACTCATTATATAATAAAGTAACATTTCTTGACTTTCCAAGATTGCCCCTCCACTCCTCTTATAAAAGGCCCCCACCTCTACCACCTTATTCACACCATCAAGCCATTTTTCTTGGCCAAAATCTTCCCAAAAACCCTATCAACTTACCTCTCTTACTCCTAGAAGCCTCACTTTGGGCAGAAGTCCTTCCAACGAAGCCTTTGGCTAAAATCAAAAAGAGTTACCCGATTTTAAGGTAATGTATTCTCTTATTTTCTTTTGTTTTATTTTGCTTCTCCAACCTCTTAAACTCTTTTTATTCCATTATTTTGTAACAAAACCATTATATTAAATATACTATGATATTTTTATGAGAATTATTTTATTCAAACTTACACACACCTTTGTCTAATGGTTAAAGAACATACTGTTTCTGTGGGTGGTGAATTACTACCTCACGAAACGATGATTGTTCAATATTATTTTAACACCTCTAATGGTGGCCATTAAGATGTCACTATATTTATATATGGTATATATTATTTTTATGTTTTCATTATGCTTTGGTATTTTTCAGTTATGGCATACCTTTATGATTTCCATTATGGGTAAACGTGATAATTTCATATTTGGAAGTGCGGACTACCGCCCCCTCAAAGTGATTTGAATCGTTAATGCCATATGTGGGATGTATAAATGATAGAGTAAATGATATTATATATGATATTATACTGGAATTATAATATACCTTTATATCATTATGATTTAATTCCATTAAATACAAAATAGAAACAAAAGTAGCATTCATGCGTACGTACGGCTTACCGTCTCCATGAACGGTGCATTTCATTTCTTACCTATAAATGTAATGTAATATTATAAATGAATGTATATACTGGATATGTATGATATATATGATATATACATCATGAATATAATTCTATATATAATGGATATTTTACCGCATGAACAACTTGTAATTACAATAAGTTTATTTTCGACTCAAGTACCAAAGATCGACAAAACGACCGTTACTAACTTAAATAGTTACATAATGTTCATAACATGGTAATAAGTGATATAAAAAGAATAATGATCTTGAAAAGGTTATTAATAAAGTATAAATTAACTCTAGTTTATTATTCATGAGGTTAAAGAATGATCGAGTCAAGTCAGACACGAGGTAAGGGAACTTCTTAACCCAATTTCGGTTCTTTGGGTGAATCTCCTACTTTCAAATTATGTCATGATATTATTTTTTTCCTATCTTTTATTTGTACTTTCTTTATGTGTACTTATAGTGAAAACACATAATAGATCTATTTTTTAAAAAAAAATGATCTTTGTAAGGGACTTCATCTCAATCTCTTTTCATTGAGGCATATTGTGTATTATACACAACTTTCCTTTATACGATGTATAAACCCCTTTGACTTTTAATTTTATTCAAAAGGAATATTTTTATACGAAGCATTTTTACTAAATGAAAAAAGGAATTTTTTGACTTACTTATGCGGTGACAATGACTTCTCCGCCACTGTGGCCATTATTTGAGTTTCGGATTCCTCTACAAGCCATAACTTTTTTTTGAATGAAAAATAAATACCATGTTTTAATTTTCTTTTATTTTGGTATTGAAAATGGTTTTGATAATGTATTTATTATATCAATGTGTTGTATTGATATCTTGTGATTGAAATGTGGAAATTTTATGTTTCCTTTATGCATTTTTTAGGTGATATGATTATGTTATTGTTTATGATACGTTTAAACTTTTTCATATAAATAATGAATTGGACTTCATAAGTTATGGGTGGATCCCTCTATAGCTCCTCGATGAATCGGTAGGTCTCATGAGACAAACTAGTGTCTTGGAATGAGGCCTTGAAAAAATATTATTTGTAGGCTTGGCATGAGCCCTTGGATATGTGGTTATGATAGCCTGGCATTATGCATTCCATCAGTATGAAAGTGGTTATTGATATTGCATGTGATTATTCAACTAGTAAAATATCCATGTGAATAAAAAAATGGCATTATTTCATTTTATTTTTGCCATATTATGCTGAAGTTCAAGTTTTAAAGGGTTTTTTTTTATTTAGACGTTACCTTAAATGTTTATGTTTATTTATGAAAGTTTCCACTGTATTGTTATCCTTACTAAGAATCTGAGCTCACCCCTTTCTATGTTTTATTTTCCTAGGTTATGAAGAAATATTTTATGACTGACCTACGGGGATAGTCTGAATTGGATAGAAGTGTGGAATATGGAGACTATGTTATTGTGATTTTTCACTTTATTATGTAATGTAACATTTATGAATGTATCTAGTGTTTCCAAGGCTACTAAACTAATCGGTCTTTCGAGACTTGATATTTTGTGATCATCCCAATGTTACGTAATAATGCACCGACTCTGGGAAACTGGGGTCAGGGCGTTATAGTTTGTATGAGAGGCAGTTTAGTACTAACCATGGAATCTAGATTTAGATAAACTCTAAATAGAGCACATAACCCTAAGATAGTCTTTGATGATTAGTATAGTAGACTTTCCAAGAATTTTGGTATTGTAGAGATTTTATGTGTTTTCCGAGAAATACATCCATGTCTGGAAATGAGCTGGTAGAGGCGGATCTGGAACAGATGTACCTAATGGTAAAACCCAAAAACACCACTTTGAGCTAGACTCGAATGGGAACTTGTGCACAAAAATGGGTCTTGCTACGCTCTTGGTTGCGATACTCTCAGGGGATATGCTTAGGATAATTCTCATTTTATTTATAAACCATTATTAAGGGTTTATGAGTATATAATTTCTCAAAGAAAACATTTTTATGATTATGGATTATATCCATAAATAGTTAAATTTATGTTAAGTGTTTTTCAAGTTTGTTATTATGTATTTCGATTCATAAACTAATCTAGTTTATGACATTGTTTAGAAATGGTGCCTAGTGGAAGGAATGGAAACCGTATGAATGCATTCACTCCATATAGAGATTTCCCTCCTGCTCAAGATAATTATTATGGAGTTGGTGATACATCTAGTGTTGATCAGCTTATCACCAAACTGAGGTAACTCACTCAGTTTACGAATAACAACCTAACTCGTATGGATCACCCCGATCCTCAATGTGGAGGATCAATGTTAGATCGTTTCATGAGGCAAAAACTGCCATTATTTAATGGGGGTAAAAATCCATTAGTAGCTAAGCAATGGATAAACTCCTTAGGGAAAATATTCCATGCCTTGGGGAGTAGTGAAATAGATAAAGTTGTCATGGCAGATTACCTCCTCACTGGAGATGCCGATCAATGGTGGTCGCTGATTCAAAACACAAAGGAAGATGAAGAAGCATCATGTTTGGAATGGAGGGAGTTTAAGTAAATTTTATTAGAAAAATACTTTCCACATGACCATCGAGCAGATATGGAAAGGTAATTTCTGAGCCTGAGACAAACGGAGGGTGAGAATTTCGAAAATTATGAGGCCAACATTACCAGGTTAGCGAGGTATGCTGCAGATTATATTTGTAACCCAAGAAGTAAGATTGATTGTTTCTTTGATAGGTTAAAACCGTTTCTCCGTCGAGCCTTAGTCTCACAATCTTTCTCGTCGTATGAAGATATAGTCTCATGTGCTATCAAGATAGAAAAGGAATTCTCTAAATCTTATAACAATAAAGTAAAGAAAGAGAAGAAGAGAACAGTGGAATAAAAGACAGATAAAGGAAAAAGGGAAAGAAGGATTTTCCATTATGTGATAATTGTGGGAAAAATCACCCCCGGTACTTGCCTTGAAGGAATGGGATTTTATTATAAATGTGGAGAAAAAGGTCACTGGGATCATGATTGCAAGGGAAAGAAAGAGGATATCAATGTTGAATGCTACAATTGTATGGAAATGGGGCATTATGAAAATGAATGTCCTAAGTGTTAGAGAAACATACCTTAGAAAAGTCCAAAGGATCAAGGCCAATCTTATGCTGTTACTAAAGTTGAAGAGGAATAATTAATGTATTGGTGCTTTTGGACCCAAGGATTATGTTATGGTTATAAGAATAATGTGATATATATAAATATTGTACTATAGTAATTGTTTTTTTCATTAATTTTTTAATATAATGAAGGTAATCATATTTTTAGTATGTGATAATAATAGAAACTTTACTTTGTTTGGGGAATCTGATGAATTGATTTTGGAATTTATAGAACTTTTAGAGAAAGTCTGGATAGAGGTATTTTGGATAACTATAAAGGTTGGAATGGATTAAGTTTAACTTTGGATGGTATTGTTTAAGGTTAAAACATTTCTAAAGATTATTTTTGGAATATTATAATACTATAATTTTAGGAAAAGGACAACCTGAAGGTCAGGGGATAACCCGTCACGTCGGAAAAGGCTGCAGGAATCGAACCCACAACCATAGTGAGACAGGCCTTTATTACCTACCACTAGCCTACAGGAAGTCCATGGTTATTAAAAAAATAGTTTCCCTAATCTAAATGGTATGTGTTAATATTTGGAACCTTGAAAGATTAGGATAAATATAATATTTTTGAGTTCTATTATCTTTTTGAGTGAAAGATGGGTTTGTGGTAAAAATTTATTAAGGAATGAACGTCTAAATGAAAAGTATGTATATTTCCTTACGTTCTTAGTAAATCTCCTAAATAAATTCCTCAACTGTATGAAAGGTAACATAAAACAAAAATGTTGTTGGTTAACTTTTCCTACTGGGGAATCAATGATCATTTAACCAATCACAAGTTTGTGATTTTCTTGTAGTAAACTTTCTCCTAATCCTATTTTCTACAACTCTCTATCAGATTTTGATGGTTTTTTTCCTCCATATCCATGTTTTAATAGAATCCTAGTATGGGAAATCTCGGGTGACCTTTGTACTTGTATTTATTTCTTTTAATGTTATATTTTTATTAACCCTATTTCTAATATGGGTTTTCCACAAAGGTATTTTCTATTTTCAAACATTTATTTTCAAAGAACATTTTCATATTGCGAGGATGAAATTTATTTAATGAGTGTAAAATGTGACACCCCAAGCTTCCACACTACGCTTCTCTTTCAATAATGCAATAGCTTGCATTGTACGCAAGTTCAAGATTCTAACACACCACGACCAATCAAAGTAGCCATTATGAATAGTAATACCTACTTTTTGAAATTTTATAAATTTTATCTTTCAAAATGGACTTTATTTTTGGATTAGGAATATCGAATTTACCCTAGGGGGAAATTTTAGAACTTTTCAGATAACTTTTATGTTTTGATGAATAGTTAAAATTACTAAATTATAATTAAAAACAACTTTTTTAATCAAAAAAATTAAAAGTGATAAATTATACTATTTAGTGGTTCTAATGTACAATTAGAATATAATTTTACCATTTTATCCAATTGTGGTCATTAGAATTAATTTCACTTTGAAATTGGACATAAACAATTGTCAATCTTTTGATTGATATTGTTTCATAAAAACACGCTATTTGTTTTGACGATGGGAATTAATTATAAAATTAATTAATGAAAATTATAGGTTTTTAATTTTTTAAAATAGACATCACTTTTTAATTTGGAATATCAAATATAGCTTAGAGTTAATTTTTGTTATTTTTCTTTAAAACATCGATTTTTGATGAATAGTGAAACCCCTAAGTGGTAGTTAAAAAACTGATTTCTTTTTTAAATGAATCATTACCACTTCTACAAATTGAATTTCAAAAATCCGACACACATGGATGTAATGAGGAAGTAAAATTTGGTTCAATGGGATGAAAATAATTTTTGGTGAATAGTAACTTTTAAGTTTTATTAATCACGATTAAAGGTAATTAGTGTAATTTAAGGTAAATATAATGTTATAATAATATGAATTTACCTTTAAACTTGTCCTACCATTATTGGATGAGTCATGGCCGACCAAGACAATCCATGGGTCAACTTGGAGACCCCATTGAGCCACTTTTTTAAGAAAATGACATTAATAACTTTTTATTTAAAGTAAAAAATAAAATTGTCACAAACATGTGTTGTTTTACTAAAAAAATTATTACATGGGGTTATAAAAGTTAACCTTTCAACTATAAATATTCATTGGAAATATAAAGTTATTTCCTACATCTTGATATTTTTTTTATAATTTTTAGACATTAAATAAATTAATTTTTTTTATAACACCATGATGATGCAGCGATTACCTCAATAAATAACGATATAAATAAAATGAAAATATAATGTAAAATCTAAGACTTACACTTGTCAAAAACCTATTTAATGAGTATATTTTGAACCCTTATCACCTTATCCTCAAAATATATAATTTTGGGACCTTTAAAATTCAAAACTCATTATATAATAAAGTAACATTTCTTAACTTTCCAAGAGTGCCCCTCTACTCCTCTTAAAAAAGGCCCCCACCTCTACCACCTTATTCACAACATCAAGCCATTTGGATCATCCAAACACTGCCCAAAAACTCTCTCAACTTCCCTCTCTTACTCTTAGAAGCCTCACTTTGGGCAGAAGTCTTCCCGAGGAAGCCTTTGGCTCAAATCAAAAAGAGTTACCCAATTTTAAGGTAATGGATTCTCTTATGTTCTTTTGTTTTATTTTGCTTATCCAACCCCTTAAACTCTTTTTATTCCTTTATTTTGTAACAAAAAAATTATATTTAATATACTAGGATGTTGTTATGAGAAGGAGTTGATTTACACTTACACACACCTTCATTTAATGGTTAATGAACATACTGTTTCTATGGGTGGCGAATTACTGCCTCACGAAACGATGATTGTTCAATATTCTTTTAACACATCTCATGGTGGCCATTAAGATGTCACTATATTTATATATGATATATATTAGGTTTATTTTTTACTTATGATTCTGTATTTTTCATTTATGTAATACCATTATGATTTCCATTATGGGTAAATGCGATATTTTCATTTTAGGAAGTGCGGACTACCGCCCCCTCAAAGTGATTTGAATCGTTAATTCCATATGTGGGATGTATAAAGGATGTAGTAAATGATATTATACATGATATTATACTGGAATTATAATATACATTTATATCATTATGGTTTCATTCCATTAAATAAGAAATAGAAATGAAAGTAGCGTTCATGCGTACGTACGGCTTACCGTCTCCATGAACGGTGCATTTCATTTCTTACCTATAAATGTTATGTAGTATTATAAATGAATGTATATTCTAGATATGTATGATATGTATGATATATAAATCATGAATATAATTATGGATATAATGGATATTTTACCACATGAACAACTTGTAATTATAAAAAGTTTATATTTGACTCAAGTACCAAAGATCGACAAAATGACCGTTATTAACTTAAATAATTACATAATGTTAATAACATGGTAATAAGTGATAATAATAGGAATAATGATCATGAAAAAGGTTCTTAAAAAATTATATTTTAACTCTATTTTATTATTCAGGAGGTTAAATAACGATTGAGTCAAGTCGGACATGATGTAAGGGAACTTCTTAACCTAATTTCTGTTCTTTGGGTTAATCTCCTACTTTCAAATTATGCCATGATATTATTATATTCTATCTTGTATTTGTAATTTCTTTATGTGTACTTATAGTGAATACACATTATAGATCTATTTTATTTAAGAAAATTATCTTTGTAAGGGACTTCGTCTCAATCTCCTTTCATTGAGGCATATTTTGTTTTATACACAACTTTCCTTTATACAGTGTATAAACCCCTTTGACTTTTACTTTTTTTCAAAAGGAATATTTTTATACGAAGCGTTGTTACTAAATGAAAAAAGGATTGGTTTGTCTTATTTATGCGGTGACAACGACTTCTCCACCACCATTACCATTATTTGAGTTTCGGCTTCCTCTACAAGCCATAACTTTTTTTTGAATGAAAAATAAATACCATGTTTTAATTTTCTATTATTATGGTATTGAAAAAGGTTTTGATAATTTTTTTATTATATCAATGTGTTGTATTGATATCTTGTGATTGAAATGTGGAAATGTTATGTTTTCTTTATGCATGTTTTATGTGATATGATTATGTTATGGATTATGATATGTTTAAACCTTTTCATATAAGGAATGCATTGAACTTAATAAGTGATGGGTGGAGCCTGCTATAGCTCCTCGATGCATCGGTAGTTCTCATGAGACAAACTAGTGTCTTGGAACGAGGCCTTGACAAAATATTTTTTGTAGTCTTGGCACGAGGCCTTGGCAACATGATTATGATAGTCTTGAATTATGCATTCCATCATTATGAAAGTTGTTATTGATATGGAATGTTATTATTCGACTAGTAGAATATCCATGTGAATAAGTAAATGGAATTATTTCATTTTATTGTTTCCATATTATGCTGAAGATCATGTTTAAAAAGCTTTTGTTTTAGTTAGACATTGCCTTAAATGATTATGTTTATTTATGAATGTTTCCGCTGTATTGTTTTCCTTACTGAGTATCTGAGCTCACCCCTTTCTATGTTTTATTTTCCCAGGATGTGAAGAAATATTTTATGACTGACCTACAGGGATAGTCTGAAGGGGATGTAAGTGTGGACTATGGAGACTATGTTATTGTGATTTTTCAATTTATGATGTAATGTAACATTTATGAATGTATCTAGTGTTTCTAAGGCTACTAAACTAATCGGTCTTTCGAGACTTGATCTTTTTGTGATCATGCCAATGTTACACAATAACGCACCGACTCTGGTTAACTAGGGCCAGGGCGTTACAAATTTCATAAAATATCATTATTGTAAATTTTAACACTATTCTTAACTTTGACTTTAATAAAATCATGACAACAATTTAAATTCAAATAAAATATTTTAATTCATCCTTACAATGAAATATTTAACTATAAAATTAATTTATCACATTAATAATATAAAATTTTAATACTTTTCATATTTTTAATATCATTTATTTCAATTTCCCTTGATTGAATAATTAATCCTTTATAGTTGTGTAAGAATTTAAGGTAATTTTGTATTACCTAAAAATTAAAAAAAAATTAAAAAAAAATAAAGATAAATCATTTAGATGTAAAAATAATATATTATTCTATAATTTCCTTTTGATAAACACATGTTAATATATTTTAGTAATTAAAAATAAGAGGATAAAATATCTAACTTTTATTTAAATAAAATATTATAAATGTAATAATATCATCCCAGTGTCTCTAAAAGGTCATAAATTAATAAATTTCTATTATTATGGAGAGATCTAATAATAAAATTATTTTTTTGAATGTGCTAAGTAAATTTTATAGTTCTTATCATTTTATTTTTTACCATTGACTACCCATTTTACCCTTTTCTGTGGTAACAACAATTACATCATTTTCTATTTATATTGACAAAAAATAAAATAAACGTATTTAAAAAATTTTGAATCACAAATTCAGTAGAATTAATCCATTTACCAAGATTCAATTCATAAAGGGTTAAAATTTTATTTAAAATGAAGCAGGAAAAATGCAACAAAGAATGTTTTTTAGAAAAATTATATTTTTAAATAAAAAATTTATTTATGCTGAATTAAAGTATAGAATACATTTCAAAAACCATAAGTTAATAATTTTAAATCAAAATGAACTAATAAAAATTTTAGTACTAACAAAAATATAATCGGAATTTCAAAATACTTTAAATGAAAAAATCATTATTTTTTACTATTCATTTAAAAGTTTATAATTTCATAAAATTTTCAATATTTAATAATAAGATAATTTTGATATGATGAATTAAATAATGAAATTAATTTTTTCAAATAATATTTATAATATTGTTAGAAATTAATTTTGATTTTTACACCCAAGAAAACCCATTTTTGGAGAAAATGTATTTGTGAATAATAAAATGACTTTACTCAAAGCTAAATGATTATTTACTAATTATTAATTTATAATTTTATATTGGGTAGGAAATATATAAATATATCTAAATAAATTTCATAAATAATTAAATTATTTTCATACCTTCTAAATTAACGTCATGTTTGTAATTTCCACATTAAATAATAATATGTTAATTGTATATCAATGTTAATTTAAGCTCAATATTGTATATAACAAAAGCCATCGAAAAATTATTATTATTTAATGAGAAATATTTTATAAAATATCAGGGTGTTACAATTGATGTTCTTGTTTTTTTATAGTTGAGTGCAATTTTTCACATTGATTGATGCACATGTGGTGTAGAGTTTGTGATTACCCATTAAAAAGAGTCAAGTGATGGGATTTGGCTCTTTAATGGTAGATGAAATATCCATTTGTTCATGCATCATTTTGGGTATGTAGTTTCAACATGTCATAGGCTCTCTAATTATTTGTTTTTCTGAAAAACTATTTCCACTTATCTAAAGTGTCAAAATCCTAAATGGTATTTTACTATATAGGTTGTTGGAGAAAGGCAATGTGGAATTCATTGTGATTTAACTTCGGATAGAGATTCAATTATATTCTTCTTTATAGGATCTGAAATGACCCTTAATGGGTTAAAATTAGTAGATAGTGTCTTTTTAGTAACTCTGATAGGTTTCTAGGGTAATTTTATGCCTTAGAGAGGGACTTTTAGGAGAACCATATTGGCATGGGAAACTAATTCCCTTCCAGTTGATCCTTTTTGGTTGTATCCTTTTTAGGTATGGTTAACTAAATAGTTGTAACTACCTTCATGGAGTTTTTTCATCTATATTGCAATAATATTTTACAAAACTAACCTTCATTTATGGTTATCTAGTCTAATAGTTTAGTGAATGTCTAATAAGTACCTAAACATCAATAGTGAACTGAAACTGAAGAGGGGTATTACCATGCATGTATTCCATTTTAGGACCAGTTAATCTATTTCACATCGACATCCTTTAGAGAGCGCTCCCTTGTGAGGATTCTAAAAAAGTACTACGGTCGGATAGGAATATTCTTGATAGGTGACACCATTCAAATCTTCCATATGTTAATAGTTATCAAAGGGTTTCACTAAAATGGGTTTACAAATATATCTTTTAGAGAATTTTCCTTTATAAAATGGAATTAACAACCTATATAATTGAAACCCTATCCACTTGTTTTAACATTTTTAGTGTGATGATATTCTTAATTTTTTTTAGATTTAACTCCCATTGAATGGGTTGATATACACATTAGATTTCATGTAATACTTGAGTCTGAAACAAAGATATTATCAATTTATTCTAAATAAAATAGTTTATGACCAATTTTTGAATTCCCTAGTTGTGTTTGATGATTGAAATGTCATACCATGATTCATGAGACCATGTGAGTGGGTTTTTTGGGATGTTAATACTACACATATAGGCAGGATCATGTATGCCTCCCCATGAGATATGGCCATGGGGATAAGTTTGACCTATTTTTAAGGTGGATGGACCTAGTTACACAGATATGAATGTTGACTCATATGGATAGGTGTGAGACCAATATGCAGATAGTTATGGCTTAAAAACTATGGATTCAGTGCTCGTTTCGATTTAGGGAACATTGTGATAGGTGTTTGTTAGGGTTTAAAGATTTTTTTATGGGTAGTTATATTGGTTGTATGATCATGTTGAGATTTATGCACAAGAGGTTCTTATATCTAGAGATATAGGAATTATTATTCATTGAATTTTCAAAGAAGCGCCTAGGGTTCTTCAGAGTTGAGAATGAGTTTGATGGGAATGACAATTTGTGTTACTAGCCATGTTGACCGATGGTTGTATGTTTAGAAACATGGTTAGAGTAAAGTTTAATACTCATGACAATAATGGAACTAGGTGGAATCTATGAAAGGGGTTAACGTTGATATTATTTGGGTTGAGGATGTAATGTTATGTTTCTCAGATGACTTATTCTGGGGAGAAATCATTGATGAATCGAGGCACAAGTAAGGTTCCCTATTTTTAGGAGGAGTTCCAAGGAATCTCCTAGTATATTGAGAAAAATGATTAATGTATTATGATAATATTGTACTTTATAATGATCTATTTTTGGTATCATTAGTTGGGTAGGGTATTGAGAAGTTTTTTATTCAACACCCACTTCATAGAGTAATATTAGTTCACTCTGATTATTCATGTTTACTATTAAAATAAAACATCATTGGGTGGTCGAGTACGGTATGATGACCAATGATTTTGGTTACAGTTCTTATTGGATTAGTAAATCAGATATTTTGGTAAATTATGGAAATTTCCCTATAATTACGGTTATCATGATGATAAATCAGGTTACATGAGATGGTTGACCCATGGATGGACTTTGACAAGAACTATTTGGGGATTTGGTTTTGTGGTTAAGTAAGGGTAAGTGAATTCTAGATCCACATGATCATGTCCTCAGAAAAGAAATATGAATTTAATGACGGATTCTTCAAAATAAATATTGGAGGGATGTTAACCAATTGTTCTTTAAAACTCAGTGAATTCCATGGATTTGATTTAATATTTTTTTTTGAAATAGGTTCCTATTATTATTATATTATCATTCATCAATGAGTGGATTATTATCAATTATAGTTGTTATTTATATAAATGGATATTTCATGGGAACTGGTGATTCGAAACATGTTTCAATGTTTTAAGGAAATGGATTCCCCTACGGTGGAGATTGGTACATTAGTCGCTAGTGTGTAACCCTTACATGTGATTGGTTATGGGGTGCATGAGACTGACTATTGGATGGTCATTTTGGATTTTTGAATTTTGTTGGTAAAATAGAGTTGGGTAATTAAGGATTTCATATTTAATTTCATATATATGTTCCAATACTAACATGGGTTGAAGCCATCAATAGACATTAGGATTCAGATAGTTTTTGAAAACCCAAGGGTATTGGATCTATAATGAAATGGTGTTCATGATATGTAATAGAAACAGGGAGACATCATGGTTTATTAAATAAATTTCATTGAAAGAAAGTTTTGGGATTACAAGAGCTTTATTAGAATGACCTCACTATTCTTCGATATAATAGATTTAGGATGAAGTTTCAGTAACACATTAGTAGTAGAATCTAGGTGTTTAAATAATAGTACTTTAGTGGTGGTTAGACTTGATTAATATTTAATGGTTTTATGTGGTTGGTTAATAACAACGTCAAGAAAAATATTTGAAAGATATAGGTGTATTCTAAATGTGGGATTGGGATCTTCATATAACATTTAGTAAAAACTGGCTAAACTCTGCCAATTATAATTCAATAATTTAGATTAAATCTGGGATCAATAGTTGCATTGTCATGTTTTTTATATTATAGGGACTTAATAATCATGACATGAGAATTTTTAGAAAACTAGGGTCATGTTTCTATAAGAAATTCGGATGGTGGAAGTACTTTGGTAAAGAATTTTTCAGTGGAAATAAGAGCTTATAGTGAGTACCACGTCAGGTCTGTTGATGAATTGATTAATTACACAATCATAGTTCATATTTTGTGGGCCCAAGAAAGTTTTTTATTTATTTTTTATAAAAGGTTATATGTTATCGATTAAGTTTTGAGGATTTAACATCCATTTGTTTAAACAGTAACTAGAAAGTTTGTTGGGTTTTATGGAATAAAATATAGTCATTTGAGTTTTAATTCATGACCCAAAAAGGTCATGTTATTTAGTTGGACTCCCACTTTGAAATATTGGGAATGAGAATCACTAATATGTGGAGGTTTTAAGATCTTGTAACAATACGAGTTGTAAATTTATGAATGCCTTTGAATTATCAATCACCATTTGGGTAAAAATTTTATTGGAGATATATATTGTGAGTGTGAATGTTGTAACCTCTCAAAAAAAAATTTTAAGAACTATTTTCATCTTGAATGGTTCTTAGGAGGTTCTAGAATCATCTAGGGTTTTGGGACCTCGATTCAATTTTTTGTAAAATTAAAGCCTATGGTTTACAGTTGGATCACAATTAGTGTTAATTGTGTGCTCTAACTATCAAACTCGTATTTTTTAGGCACATGAGTTGAGAAATGTTTTGTCATGCATGTGGAAACCATGTTGGTTTATACAATTAATCATAGACATTTCACAGGGTTAGGTTATGTTCGGTAAAACTATGAATCTTAACCATGAAAGATATATTTTTTGGAGGCATTACCAAATACATGGTTTTCACATTGTTTAGAAAATTTCATGGTCATATCATATGGCCTATTAAAATATATAATTCCTCATATTTACCATGTTGGTTTTAAAAATTAATCCCCCTCATTTCATCCTCCCTCTCTTTCATGAAACCCATGGAGCACCCACCTCTTACTCTTTTCTTCCTACATATATTTTTAGTTTTATTGGTGGATTTATGTGATATTTTATGTAATATCTTCTCTATGATATCCTCCCTTAAACTTCACCTCCATTCATTTTTAATCATTGGTTTCCCGGATTAGGTTTTTGATTTCATATTCTTCCATAGCATAGTGGAATCATATAATGATGCTAGTTATTTTTCAATGCCTAGGTAGAGGGTGGCTTGAGAGGTCAATTGTACTTGGCCACATGTCATTTTATTGAGGTATGTCTCTGTGGTAAATTTCAAAAGCTTTTAATATTATGATAAATTTATTGGATAATTGTTTTGATGTTATTTCATTAATATTATGTCTGGTTCAAGGTTGGAGATGTGTCATGGGTTGTTACCGAGCATTTGCACATGGTGCAAATGTTACAGGATGTAGGACGCCAAGATTTTATGATATATATCTTTCTAAATAAATATAATTTCATCGATATATTACATTGCATGAAACACCGGGCTTAAAGGAACTGTGATATACTATTAAATATTATTATTTTAACACTAGTCATTAAATTGGTGGTTGTGAATATGATTAATTAAATTCTGAAAATATAAGTTACATATTTTATAAAATTAATACATTGATTACAATTTAATTGTAAAATAAAATAAAAACTTATTGAATATAAAGCATGCGTTTTATTAAAAAATTATTTTTTTGCCCACAATATAATTTTATCATAATAAATTTAATTAATCACTATTATTGAAATTTCATAATTAAATATATATATATATATATATTATAAATAATTTTTTTGAATTAATCAAATAATTTTTATATGCTAAAGATAAGAATAAAATCACTTTTAAGCATAAAATGTAATTTTTTTTAAAAAGGTAGTCTTACCACCTTTTAATGGAGAACCTATTTTAAATACAATTTTTACCCCTTTAATATATTTTATTTGAAAAAGAAAACATAATATTTTAAATATTAATATAAAAATTTATTTTGGTTGAATTTTTCATAAATTTTTTATCAGTTTCATGTTTTGAATAATAGCGATAAAATATTTCATTTTATTTGAAAACAAATTTTTCATATAAATAATTTATATTGTTAAATTATATTTAATAATGGATTTAATTTTATTAGATCATATTTTTTATTAGTTAAATAAATTTAATATATTATAATTAAATTCACATTGAAATGGGATATCAAAAAAATTCAATCTTTTGAACACATTCACTTTAAAAATATGTTTTCTCGTTCTGTCAACATCATTAATAAAAATTTAATTAATGAAAATTATCTATTTTGAATTTTAGAAAATAGTTTTAATATTTTTAATTAGAGGTTCAAAATTATATAAATAGGGTTTTTCTATTTTTGGGCTCATGAAATGTAAATTTGGTAATATTTTAATTATCATGGTTAAGTGTTAATAAAGTAATTAAGGGTGAAAATAATATTATAAGTGTTATAATATTACACTAACACTTGTCATAATTTAATTAGATGAGTTAAATTAGACCAAAACCATCCTTGTTATTATTTTATGGTCTTTTTTATCGACATGGATAACAATAAGGTTTTTATAGTATTTTATTCTAAGGAAAGTCAAATTTGTCACGCTATTCTTTTTAATAAGTATAACATTTTTATATATGGTTATTAAGAAGATATATTCAAATATAAATGGTAATTTTAAATCAAAAATGTTAATAATAAACATGATTTTTTGTTTTTATTTTTAGGAGAGAAGTAATTTAATTATTAGCTTTCACAATGATGGTGTAGTAATTGTTTAATTAATTGACATATCAAATAAATCTTGTTAAAAATATTAGAATAAATATAATATGATATAATTTATGTCGCCCAAGAATTTTATATATGAATTAGAAATATTATGAAAGTATTAATGGTATTTAGAGGTTATATTGTGTATTAATATTTAAAAAAATCAATAAATGAATAGTGTAAAAATTGACATTAAAAATATTTAAAAATGAATAATATTTTATTAAATTATATAAAATTATTACAAATCTAAAAATAATCCAACCGATTGGAATACTATTTTAAATTTCAGTCGTGTCTATTTTATGGTTCTCTTTATATTTTAATGTAACTATATTAGCCATTAAAAAGTAAAAAATACAAGTTATCATGGTAAGAGTAAAGGTGATTAACTAAGGGTTAAAACCAAAAGATAAGGTTAATTATGTGACCTAGACATTTCCAAAATTATTGGTTTAGCTGATTTTGACCTACCCTCATCATATCTTCTAAGTAACTCAATTTAGATCCAATTTTAATAAAAAAATATTTCATATTAATTTATTAGTTTAAGAGCTTCAAAGGTGCTCCTCATCTCAATTATAAAAGGACACCTCCTCCCACACTTTCTCACAACACATTGATCCTTATAGATCGAATCATACCTACCCATTCCTCCTCTAAATATCCTTATCCATGTTCTTTTAATCTTGGTCCTACCAAAATATTTACCATATATCCCTTAAGAATATATCTAAAGGAAGTCCCCCAAAGAATAGGTAATAATTTTTACTAACTCATCAAAATTAATTTCTTCTTATACTACATATTTATTTTTTTACATTATAAAGTAATAAATAAAGTATCATTTATATTATGATATTTCATTATGAATATGGGAGAACGATATTTCTCCATTTATATATCCTATGAAAAATGAAATCACCACACGTGAGTACGTACGACCTACAATTTCCACGTTGTGGTGTAATCTGTTATTCATCACTACTTTATTTGGATAGTTATGATGATGAATATAATGGATATAAATAATAAATATGACATTATATTGACTATTTATAACTAATATACTATCTAATTCCTTACCCTTTCACTATTAAAGGGATGATATCACCGCTTATGTGTACATACAGCCTACCATCTCCACGATGCGATGAGATTCATTTTCCACATTAAACATTTAAGAATGATTATAATAATTTATGTAATTTGTAAATATAATATATAGGAAAATAATATCGTTCTATAGATTATATATATATCCTATGCAAATGAAACATGACTTACATGAAAAAACATGCATATGAAAACGAATAACTTTACACCTAAAACAAGGGTAATGATATAATATTATTAACAAAATGATATAATAAGATCATATATGATATCATAAACATGTTTATCATTCTGGTATAAATTTATAACATATTTTAGACGATTATACATGAGGATAAATCACATTCATCAATATAAAATTACATGGTATGTGAAAATTTAACAATCTCATTATTATCTAGGATTGTTTATATGTAAGTACCTACTGAGGAATATTAATCACCCATATCCATATTTCATAAAAATATTTTAAAATATATTTTTACTTTTATCTAAAAAATTAAATTCTTTTTATACATGTTCATATTTATATAAAACAAGTTGAGAGGAATATTTTTTTCGTTTACAAATGAGGTACTTTACGAATTTTTTAACAAAAATCTGAAATTAATATTTTTTACTTATATAGAATTAGTTTATTTTTCCACAATCATGAAAATTTTGTGTCTTGAAGCATGCTATACATGTTTTCAAGATCTTTTTCAATGAAAATATTTTCTTTTAAAACTCGGAAGCATTTTAAATAAGTGTTTTCAAACTAAAAAAAGAGTAATTATATCAAGAAATTTTTCATAAATTTATTAGAGTATTTCAATATATGTCATCATCTTTAGTTTGGTATTATACATGATTGTGGATAATATTTTTATGTCCCTTTTGACTGTAGATATGCTATTTTGATACCATTTGTGGTTTATTGTTACGGTATTCAAATTTCATATGATAGTTTTTCGAAAAAAAAGTTTATGTTGTATATGTTTTCTTAAGAGGAATGCATTAGAATTAGTAAGTGATGATTAGAGCCCTATTTCTCCCTTCCATTAATCAGTATGTATCATTAGATAAACTAGTTTTTGTATTGGATGAGTCCTTGTCTGTTTGTGTATAGTGTCTTGGCTGAAGCCTTAATGGTATGTTTATGGTGTATGGAATTATGAATTCACTAATTATTATATCAGTTATTGATATTCCTTGTGAATTTTCTAATAGTATATTATCTATGTGATTATTTATATGGAACTATTTTATTTTCATTTATTCATTCCATATTATGATCATCATTTGGTTTAATGGCTTGTGTTTCAGTTATAAACCTTGTCTTACTGTTTATTATTATTTATTCACAAAAGTTTCAAATGTATGCTTAGCCTTAATGAGCATCTGATCACACCCCTTTATTATGTTTTAATTTTTTAGGTTGCCAAGATTTACATTATGAGTGATATGCATGGTTAATCTAAGAGAATATTCATGCTCGTAAAGGATTGAAAATATTTTAATTTATAGCTTCAATTGTAATACAAGGATTAGGTATGTAATATGGCTATTCAAAAATTATAACCTAGTCATTCCTTTGAGATTTGATACCTTGTAATCTTACCAATGTAATAAAGTGATGAACTCACTCCAGGTTACTTGGTTTGGGGTCATTACATGATATTGAGATATGATGTTATTGGAATTATTCCATTGTAAATAATTTTTTTATTGTTTATATCATGTGGATATTTATTAATTAATTAAAATTTAATTATAAATAATAAAATTCTGGTGGTCTGGTTGTGATACAATACCTCTTATGTCTCTGATGATATTGGATGGACCTTGTAAGGAGCTTTTTACAAAGGAAAATAAATGGAAAATATTTTAAAAGGTAAGTGGTATGGTGTACTTTCTTGAATTAGACTATGAATGTTTATAACAGTATGTGTGTTCTTGGTATCTCTTATGAGGTAGACTTCCCATATTTAAATTTATTCTAATTAAATAATTAATTAAATTAATTTTGTAAATTATACATGATTTATTACAAGGGCCATGAGAAACCCTTCTATTTTAGCCTCATGCCTTGGCTCATGAAGACTAAGACTGAGACCTTTAAGAAACTGAGTAGTCTCCATACCTTTTCAGATATGAGGTAGGTCCCGGTGAGGCATGTCAACCCATGTGAAGGCCTAGGTGGATAGAAATTATAGATACTAAGATTGAGCTGTGTGATTATATCATCATAGAGGGACCATGGGAACTAATATGGGTCATTAGACATCTCCTGATAGTTGTTTTATAGCTTGAAATTATGCACTGCCTTGGAAATGATTCGATGTGATGTGACTTCTTAGTGTGTTGGGTGTTTACATAAGACAATGACTTGACCTAGAGGATCCCATGTGGGATTCCACTTCTTACATAATGTTTTTAAGGCTCCATAGAGGAATACATCTACCTATGTACCAATACTATGTGTCCCAAGAGGGATTCATCTACTTATGTCCTAACTTAGAGGATCCAAATAAAGATACATATTCTTATGTTTACATGTTTAGGATCTTTAAAGGGATAAGTATTCAGTGTATTGACCTTGGGGAACCTAGTGGGTGCCCTAGTGGTTGACCGATCACGAGTGAATGCATTATTTGATTGTGTATAGATTGTATTAGGGTGATATTAGAAATCATACTAAACATGTGTGCCTGAGAGGCTGTGGAAGTAAGGGTGGTTTAAGAACTCTACCAACCCCACACTCCAATTTATACATTCACTTAGTTTCTATTAATATAGAAATGGATACCCATATGTGATTCTAAGAACACTTTCTATGTTCTGTAATTGATTCAATGACATGGTGGGGATCTCAATATGTATTTTCTAAGAAACATTTTATAATCGTATTTGATTAAATGAAAGCTTAACCAAAAGAATTTTGATACTAGGATTCCTCCATGTATAGATAACATAGTGGAGGGTGTCATGTTCATCTTTTAACACTTATTAGTTAGCATTTTACCTAGGATACATAGCCTTCTAGGATCCATGTGATCGTAGAGGTTGTTTGCTGGACACAGTTTCCTTGAGCACTAGATTCTTGGGACATCCTCAATGATTATTGATGATTTCCTCAATAAATTTCAATGATACTCCTCAATATCTAAAGGAAATCCCATGTTTTTATTACCAATATATTTCTAGGAATAGGATTTTGACTTAATGATTGTTTTATATTAGGTTATAATATTTTCTTTGTAGAGTATTCCATTCGTATTTCTTAATTTTCATCCCACTTAAGAATTCATCCATGTTCAAATGTATAAATTTCTTATGGAATGGGACCTATAAATATGAAATAATTTTATATTAGGTAATATCAATATGTTTTTTGGGATCCACTAGTTACACATAACTTGAGTGGTATGCCTAGGATGCCTTATTTAAATGATATCCAACACATACATGGAATCTTACATCATATTTAGTAGAAGAGTGAACTGGTGGTCCCAAGGATAGGACTTGTATCCCCTTATGGTGATGTAGCTTTCTTAGAGATTTTGTTTCTCTCTAGATGATGCATTTATGGATTGAATAGAGTATTCAATAGACTCTCTATACAATATTAGTTATCTAGCTTAATTTTTTCTAGATTTTGTTATTATTATTAATTAGTTTAGTGGATCACATATACTTACTATGCATTTACTAGCTATAAAAAGAGTCAAATTACCACTCCCCTACTATGTTTTCTACACACACCACGATTGGGCCATAATTTCACTACAGTGCCTCAGCAAATGATATTCAATTAGATGTAGGCACAGAGTGGGTGAGTCCTCAGAAAAAGCGATTGGGGTGGCTCATATAGGCATGGGGTGCTGGGTAAGTGTTGTGATATGGTGTGGGAAGTGTATCATTTTAATTTTATTATTTATTTCTTTTTTTTATTTATTTATATATGGTCTGCCCTGTGGGAGTTTATTGTTGTGTATATGACATGGTTGTTCAAGGGTTTATTGCTTTCTATTTTATTACATGATTGATTAAATTTATTACTTTTTTTTATATAATTATTTACTTATATGGATGTTTTTTGGTTATTTATAATATTTTTTATACTCTAATACGATATCAAAATTTCCCCATAGACTCACCCTAGGCCAATCTTGTTAGTCTAAATCCACTATAATATGGGGAGGCGTGTTTGAGGCCTTTGGTAGAACCATTCTGATTTTTATTCATAGATTATTCTAGACAAGGATGTGACACTATTGAAAAAGTGTGGATCTCATATTTATTCACTAATGGTTTAATGTTTTATCAACATTAAACACTTCTATCTCTTATTTAGTTGTTTCTATCTAGTCATTTGGTGGCTTTAACACCTTGTTTTTAGGGACAATCTTAAGTAAATTTCCCTAATAATTGATGAATATCACCGAATAGTATATTTTTCACTTATTATATTTGACAGTATGGATTTTAAAGGAAAATGATATTATCAACAAGAAAAGGATAAATTTGGGGAGTTAAGACAATATTGAATGTGTAATCATGATAAAGAAAACAAAAAATCTTGAAAGGGACATAATATTTAACATGATTTGGATCCTTATAAATATTATGTTCCTAGATAGAACATAACACTAAACATGTGTTTTGTTATGAAAAAAATACATAAAAAACAGTGGAATAAAACTAAAATAATGGACACCTAAAAAATAATCTACAAAATAACCAAGAACTGAAGCTCAAGAAAATTATAGATCACACAAAACTATGAAATTTTAACCAATATTTGGGAAATCTTCATTTATATTACGATCATATAGAGCTCCTTTTCCTGGATCAAAAAATGTTCACAAAATATATACCTAGTCTGATTATATACCATGGATTATATAAGGTTGTTCATACATGCCTCTTCTAAAGGAATTATTGTACAAAAATGATTACAAGCCAAATATTGATGATTCTTCAACAAATATCACAAAGATAACTAGCTTTTTGCCTCCAACAAATAATAGTGATACCATTATAGAGACGAATAGAAAAAATGAATCAAACATACTCATTATAGGGGATACTAAATCCCCAGACAAGAATAGTCACTGAAGGGATAAAATAGAACTCAAGAAAGCCATGTGGCACAAAAAGCTTAATGAGAAGAGAATCTAGGAAAATTGAATGAAAAATAATCCTAGGGCGGTGTAATTAAAAACTAGTGAGGAATACCCATGCTTTGGATTACTGAGGCGATGAGGCTACAAGTTAATGGGATAATCTAAATATGATGGATCATAATGGGATAAGTCCCCACACACTCCAAGCATAAGAAAATAAAAGAAAGAGGTATATTGAGAAGAAAAAAATCTAAATAATATTTCATGAATGCGAGACATTAATATGTTAGAAATATAAAAAATCATGTTTCATATTTGAAATTAAATAATAGAGGTTCTTTAGATCTGAGACCATATATTTTTTTATCACAGGAATTCACTTAGTAGTCTCCCCATATATATATTCTTTCTATGACCTAAGTATCTATTGATGCTGTTCACATGTTCAAACTATATTACATAATGTTTTTTTTCTATTTTTATGTTTTATTTATTGACTCCTATTGTGATTTTTGGGCATGATCAACTTTTTATTTTTATGTTTTCTCCCTAATATAATTTTGTTTTATTCTTTTTTTCTGTAGATATTGTTCTCATACTAGATTCTAAAAACATGTGAATATTTTTTATTCTAATGGATATTTTATTATTACATAGTTATGGGGTTATTTTGTTTTTAATTGATCTGATTTACTTTTATTTCGATTGAATCTTGATTTTATATTCATTATGATCCATATACTATAATATTTTGGAATCACCTTCCTAGAATATTAATCCATTTCTATAACCTAGTAATTCTTATTGACAATAAAAACTAACTCGCATATATTCTTTAACCTATTCATCTATATTTGGATAATATGAAGAACATGTTTCCCTGAATCTTCATTGAGATGGATATTTCCCAACCTCTCCCAAAAATTGATTTAGTTTGGGATTGTTGATGAGGTTTTTGGTTTTAAAAAAACTTGTTACAAAGTTGGAATCATTTTTTATTCAATTTATTGTATGCAAGGATGTAGTTTGGATAAGTTTGGGAATGGAAACTACCAATTACATCTTCAGTTTAGGGTCCTTCATTCTATCAAAAGGATTTGAGTCTTGATTTTGATATAGATGGTGGTGTCAATAGTGAATTATCTTTATCATTGTTATGTTCACCCCCTGTTCCCCTATATATTTGAAATGTTACCACTTTTTTAAAATGATTCCATGATTTTACTAAAAGGGGGTATGGGTAATTGTCTAGGTTATTTAAGGATTTCATCCTTGTCCAAAAGCATACATTACTAGGTAAATTATTTGGGAGGGTCCTAGAATTACATAATAGTGTCTATAAATTGAAATTTTTCCATTGAGTGGTATAGATATAGAGATTACATGTGACTATATATACACCTTTGATGATTTTTGTTTCCATATATGAAAAATATCATTATTTAAAATGGATAATGAAATTAAATATAGTAGATAGCTTATATGTGGATCTAATAACTTGTTTTTTGTTACATAATAAAACTTAATCTTTTCTATCCATGATGGGGGATATTATGAAGAGATCAATGAAGGATAAGAAAAGGGAGGATATGCTACACTCTTCGAGAATAGTATTCTCTTATAAATATTTTCTTTTGTTGTAGGGGAACCTACATACTATTCTAAATATGAATATTAATGGTAGATGGAGAAATAGTCTTAGAAAATACATATCAGAGCCTAACAAAAACATATATTGGATTCAAAATCACTCACATTATAAGGATGATGTTTTATATTGGAAACTATTTGTTTCTTTAGATACTGATTTTATAAAAAACATAGTGGACCATTACTATAAAAAATATTTTTAGAGTTTATATTTCTATCAATTTTTATGGGGATTTAGGGCCTTTAAAAATGTGAATATATTAATATTCATATTGATGTATGTAGAAATAAAATACTTATGGTTTTATAACCTAAACATATATAGCTGTACCACAAAGTTTTTTCTTCCAATATTGGTTTTTATCATTTCCTGTATAGTTCCCTGATCAATCTAAATTTTTGGACTCTTTTGAAGAAATTTCTATTTATCTCGCTTGATTTTTTTTGAAATAATTTATTATATATTAATTTTACATGATGAGAATAGAGTTTTTCTAAATTGTTGTGTATATTTAGTGTGTTATGGCCAAAAGGTCACAACTATGGTATAAAATATATGGATTTGATCCCAGTGTGATTTTCATGTTATCAGGGAAATTTTAATATTGTATTTTATTCCACTTAAAATTATAGAATGTGGAAACTCTAGAAATTTGATCGATGAGTTAACACTTTCATGGATGTAAAATGACTATTGGTTCTAGGTTCCTTTTGTTATTCATTCACATTATGAAATAACTAAAATTTCTAACTTCATATCTAGATCTGGGTAGATGGGTATCTATCGAACGATCATAAGATTAATTATTCTAATGGTTTGAAGGTAGTGTATCTCACTCAGGTTTTATCAGATCATTTAGCACTAGTTCAAGGAATATGTGATCTTTCTTACCTATAAATTATCTAGAGTCACTCAATGTTAATTACCAATGAGTAGGGATTTCAGAATGTGGTTTATAAATGATATAAAAATAATTTTTATGGTCCCCCCATGTAATGTTTGGAGGGAAAATTAAATAAGATAAAGAAGTTGATCTAGAATTAGATTAATGATCATCTTGAGGATATAGATAGGGCTGAAACTATAGAAAGGGGAATTTAAGGTCTATATAGATTCATATTTTTGGATTGGATCCCATAGGTCCATGAGTAATTGTATATAAATAAAGAACTAATAGATTCACTTTTATTAAATTAATATGTTTTTTGAGATATTGGTCCAGGGATTTATTTTCAAAATTAGGTGATCAAAACATTTTATATTTTCATCTGTGTATTAAGGAAAAATAATTAACCTATAAGGAGGAAAAATATTTTAAAAAATTATGGATAAGTTGAGTTGGATATTCATACCCTTGGTGTCTGGGATATTAGTTATGTTTTTGGTTCCTCCAATGATCATGTATCTAAATCTTACCATCACATCTAGGATAAAAAATGGAAGTTATTTTGTAAAAATATCTATATCAAAGTTCAATATTTCAATAATTCATATATTTTTACTTACCTTAAGATAAAAAAATTTATGAATCTCTTAGGTGAATGGGTTTGGAAAGTGCACATTGGCCTGATGAAGTTCCAAGATCCTTTTTTATATTTATATGGAATATCATCAAGGAGTTACTCATCAGTGTTGTGAGGAATTTATTTATGGATGGAAAAATTCTTATGTCTATGAAACCTGTTAGTCTAGTTCTTATTCTAAATATTCAACAATCTGGTTCTTATTATAAATATTCAATACCCATATATATTCTATCAATTTTGACCAATAAATCATTGTTATTTTTTATATAATATTATAATTACTATTCTTAATAATACGTAATTTACTCTCCTTCAATATATTATTTTTTAGGAGAAACATGGATTTATAAAGGGTAGAATAATTAAAGGGGTAGTAGGATAGGAACATGAAATGATGGGGGAGTTAGATCCAAAATTAATGTGCATAATATCATGATAGAAATTGACATGGAGAAATCAAATAAAAATATGGAATGGGGATTAATCGTTATCAAATTAAGAAGGATCGAATTCTCTATCCATTTCTATGAAGTATTGTTTTGATTATTCACATCCCTTTAGATGTATATTTTTCTCAAGGGTAGGATTTTTGGTTTCTTTAAATTAGTGAGTTATTTTTGGAAATGTATCCCCCTTTCTCAGACCCAGTTTATAATTTCTCAAGAATTTTTGGGTTGAAACATGAATTCATTCTTGGTGGAGGAAATTTTGAGATGTTTTTAGGCAGGTATGAGATTATGGGGATTTCTTGTCTACACATTTTAGATGAACTACTGGTGTGCCTCAATGTAAAATATGAATCATTAGCCAATTTAATGGGATTACTCAAAATTTATAGTTTTGTAGTGGTGAGACCATCAATACTAGTAAAAATTTATTCTTTTATTTTAATATAATTCGATTAAATTAGTTATAACACCTTATGATATGGTTCGTAATAATTGGGAGGGTTTTTCAGTTTGAGTTTCATGGGAATTATTTGAAGCATGGTTCTATAAGAATCCTTTATTTTAAAATAATTATCTCAAAATTGGATAAAATAATTTAGAATTTGAATAATTATTTTTTATTTGGTTATAGGATTACCATAATCAAAATTTTATTAACTTTTATACCTATTCATTTTTTATCCATGGTATTAATAGCTAAAGTGGTCATTCGCTTTTTTTATATGTTTTTTCAAAAAACATATATGGGGTAGAGGTGGGAAAAATAGTTTCATTGGGATGGTTATAAACCACTTATCTTTCCATAGAGAAGAGTTGTATTAATTTACAGTTCCTAGTGGAAACTATAAAATCTCTTCAAGTAAATTTGGAATTGTTTTTTATGTCAGTATTCTCTCTATGGGTGATATTTATACTAGATGATGAAAATGTTTAGGAGGTGTTTAAAAAAATAAAGGGAGATTTTTTCTCTAAAATTTGGAACTAGATAATATTTATCATTAATTCAAATGTTGAATAGGAATATTATGTTTTTGGTGATAGAGATGTGACGTTTTTGAAATATTGGTGGGATGGTTATAATCATAATTTATAGGATTCCTAGTTCCATACATTTTTATTTTGAAGGCGATGTCATACCCTAACATCCTATACATATTACTTGATGTTTCCTTGAATTTTAGGACTAGAGATGTTGTTCTATGTTATATTAGGGTTCAATTAGTTTATCTACATTTTTGTAATGGTATATTCTCTTAATCTTATCTTCATTACTCTAAAAATTAATTGAATCCTATGATCTATTGATGGGATTTCATATATTAAAAATAAATACCCATTAAAATGATCTTCCTTATTTTTTTGATTATAAAACATTATCTTCCAATTGATATTTTTATTCAAATGAGCGGTATTTTTTGTCTTCTATGTACATCAATTTTATCTCCTAGTAAGTATAAATTTGTGTATCATTTAGTTGGTAAATATTTTTTGTTTATTGGACTAAGAAATTGATATTTCTTCATCCTGGATGTTTCTACTAGGATAGACTCCTTTGAAAAAACTCATTGATTCTAGGTTAACTCGTACGCAGGAAAAATATGAAGGTTGTCTAGGTTTGTTCATTGTCATGGTGGTGTGTTGGATTTTATATTGTGGGTTCAATGAGATCACCCATGGGGTCAATTTTATATGATTTATCTACATGATTGATAGGCGCCTCAAAATGGTTCTTGATATTATTGTTGGAATAAATTAATCTTCTTATGAAATATTTTTTTACTACCTATGGTTTGAGTTATTGTGAATGGGGAAGAATCTAATGACTATATACACAGAGTGATCTAGGCCTTCTAAAATCCATTGATCCCTAGGTATAAATTTAATATTTATGGGTCATATTTTAAAAACATAATGACTTGGTGAGGGGTAGTATGGGATCACAAAGGTTTAATGATATTGGATTATATGGTTCACTTTAGGCATGGATCTTCTCTTCTAGTAGAGGTAATGTTTATTTTTCTTCGCATAAAATTATTTCATGAGAGAATAATTTCCCTTTATTGTACTAAATTATGCATTCCTATCATTTGCAATTTTTTTAATGACATAAAATCATCTCACTATTTATTTCTTATTCATTATGTACACTAACACATTAAAAGGTTAAGTGGTTCTCCTTTAACCCACACCCAGAGAGAAGGAAATATATTGATTTATTCTCTTACTATGATTAGAAATTCAAATATTTATGTGGAGATATTCACATCTACTTTAAGGCTCTCATTACCATGAAGGTGGTTTTCTAGTGCCGATGCACTAGTTATTCCATCTTTCATCCAGATTGATTTTCTGGTTTTTATCTATTAGACTATCTTATATTATTCCTTTAGAATCATTAGGAAATGTTATTTTTAAAAAAACATATGCATTTATTTCATTCAAATGATCATGGATCGATTCTCAAGATATAATTTAAGGTGGTCTTTAGCATGCCAAATTCATTGGGAAATTCTCATGATCTTTTCATCTGTCAACATCTAGAATCATTTACTATATTAATTTATTCATATATGAACACATCCAAATCCTTAATACTTTATGTTCTTTGGAATAATTATGATATATCTTTTGGTTATGATTTAAAACATGTTTTTTAATACATTTCATTCCATTTTTTTCTTATATTTATATTTTATATATAATTTTTGTATGTGGAAAACATATGAAAGTACATGTTATGATGTGAAAGATGGTCATAAAAATATACATCTTTCCATTGCATTGGTTAATATTTTCATACCATGAGATATTATGTATAGTTGTTGAATAATATTCCTCGCACACTAAGTTATGTAGTTTGGGTAGTGATCCTTGATTTTATATTATGATTCCATGTTTTGTATAGTTTCCATAAGATTATGATGTCATTATATTATTATATTGTATCCTTTATACCATGATTCCATGTGATTATATATGTTCCTATTCATCTATGAAATTATGTTATTCCTCTTGACTCATATGTTTTACTTCATTATCATGTTTGTTCCAGTACATGGATTATTAGATCACCCTTTTCATTTATATATGTCCTCATGGTATTGTATGTAATAATATAAGTTCAATGATATTTATGAGAACATTTTGGAGAAAAAAATTAATACTATTTGGTTTATTTTTAAGTTGGTGTATTATATATCTAATCTCCCAAAAACACTAGACCTTAATATTTATGGGTTTTGTTCATACATTTTTATGTTGAATGATCATGAAATAATATGTGTATGTGACCTCTTTTGTTATAGTTGGTATTCGAGAAAGGTATAATTATATTGGGGGATATGTTTAGGAATATTAAGATAAATTGACCATGAATATCCTTGATTGTAACCTATAAATTCATAAGCTTGTATATACATTTGAATTATGATTTTTTATTTCTATGTTTAATGTTTTATGGTTCTATGGTAATATTTTGACTATTTTCATTACTAAATTTAATATGGTTCTAGTACATTATTAAAATTATAAAAAAATGTGCAATATTATTATTATTATTCCTCCATAAACTTTAAATTTATTTTATAAGTATATTTTTTACATTATTATACCATGAATTCTTAGTATAAATATTGAAACACCACCTCAAGACATGGATGTTGAGTTATCAATGAGAATAAAAAATAATTAAATTAATATATATATATATATCAACTGTACAACTTTTTCACATTAATAATTTTTGGGAAGAATATCTAGTAAACTTTGTCCCACCCCCTTTAGTGTAATTAGATGTTATACTAGGCATTGATTAGTTGTCTTTATATAGATCCAACATTAACATCCAAGTGAGGAAAAAATATTTCATATCCTAAATAGTTCTTTAGTTGTATAATTTTTTTAACGGTTGGGGATGAAGCCTTATTTATTATTAAAGAAAATGAAATTCCTCTTTTAACTGGGTAGAGGGAGACCCATTACATAGCCCAAAGGCCCAATGAGAATTTATCCCATTACATGGATATAGTTTATTTATGAGGAAACCTATCAATAATAAATGATTTATACAACAGATTTTCCTTGATGAAAACCCAATTATGGGTGAATATACCAATGTTTTCCATGAAGATTTTTATATACACCCTCGTGATTTAAATGGTTTGTTTTAAAATTTACTTATACAAAAATATCTACCCACTTACAAGAATTATTATTAAATTTCCCCTATTAAACTAGAATAATTGATGAAGAATACAAGATAATATGGTAAAGTGTTTTATAAGCCTAAGTGATCCACCATATGGTGAGCAAGTATTATTTTCCAAGAACAAGGAATGGTGGATGCATTTATACATTTATTTTCATCATCATAATAGGATATTGATAAATAAGTAGTATACACTTATATAGATTGATGACTTTTTTAAATCAAATATGAGGGGTTCAATAATTATTTATGATCATGAGTCATAATATCGTCAATTAATACTAGAGGATAATATTACCAAGGCTGATTGTTATAACAAATATATACATAATTATTTAATAGTTATTCCTTTTGAACTCATAAGTAATCTGAAAAAATTCATTTCCCTAAAGAATAAATTCATTTGAGATTAACATGGAATGTTTTTAGTGTTCTTTAAAGATGATATTCTCAAATTTTAAAAAATAAAGTAGTAACATGAAGATAATTAGAGTATTTCTCTAATGACATTGAGAAATAAAATGTTTTATGGAAATTATGTTAAATATTACATTTTTATGTAATTAGAATTAATGGGGAATGTTATCTCATGAAATGAGAAATTAGTTGATATATCAAAGATGATGTAGATGGATGAATGACACATACCAAAATCGATAATACAGATATATAGTTACCTTATATTTTCTAGGTATTATTGACTATTTTTAAGGAACTTTTTATTATTTTTAAACCCCCTAACCAATTAATATCATAATGGATAAAATATTTTTTAGACTTATTAATGTGAAAATAGATTCAATGATTTTGAAAAAGAGACCAATCACTACAGTTATACTCACACTACCCTCATGTAGGGAATTTTTTGTTATATATATAAATTCATCAAAAATGTTTTGGGTTGTGTGATTTAGAAAAATGAGAAAGCAATTGTATATTTCAAAAGGCAAAAGAACTTCCATGACTAAAATAATTTGACACATGATCTGAAGTTGGATGCAGTAATCTTCATAATAAATATTTAGAGGCATTATCTCTATAGAGATAAGTGTGATTTATATACAAGTGATAATATATTAAATTATTTATTCACACAAAAGGATATCAATATAAACCAATGATTTTTTGTAGAGCTAACCAAGGAATATGATAACTCAATCTATTAACATCTTGGGAATGTGAATATAGGGGCAGAGTCTTTAAGTAGAAATGCACTTAAAACCTTATACATGGTGAGGACTAAGAAGCATTAAATATTTATAGACACGTAAATGATATAAAATTGAATCAAAAAAGAAGAAACAATATCCCAAATTTCATAAATTATTTTTCAACCATCTAATCTATAAAAGATTAAGGAAAATATGAGGTAGGATATAATGATATGAAAGGGTGTATATACTCTATGGAAGGGGAAATTATTAAAGTTTAAAATAGATAAATAAGAAATAATTATATTTGGGATATGATTAAGAATACCATTAGATCTTCAGGTAAATTAGGATCTATTGAATAATTATTATGACTCAATATTCTTTATCAATACAGAGAGAACAAGTTTGTAAGATCATTGAACAAAATAAGGGTAGTAAAATAGAAATGAAAATATATTTAAAAAAATATTAATGTGTTTTTAATTCAATAAATTGAAGGAAAAAAGGAAAAATTACTTGGTGTGATTTAATGATTAGCCATACCAACATTAAAATGGGAAAAATCACCATGGATTATTTCATGGGTCTTCTAAATTCATCCAATGTAAATACATTCATATGGTCTATATTGGATAATAATAAAAGTAATTATCTCTTCATATCCATTTGAAAATACTTCTGATTTGATAAATATTTAGATATAAACATCGTATAATTAATGGCGTGACATAGAACACCACTATATATTTTGTTTGATCATGATACAAGGTTTACCAAAAAGTCTAGAAAACTCTTCAACATACATTGAAATAATAGTTGAACATATTTATGTTATATCACCCATATGGTGATTTCTATTCTCAAAGGATAATTTAAACACTTTAGAATATGTTGAGATCCAAATACATGTACATAAAAAAGAGAAAAAGATCAAAATATTTATTCGGTTGATTTCTTATACAATACTTTCATACACTCAAGCATTAAGATAGAACCATATGAATCCAAATATGGGAATAAATTTTGAACTCTAGTGTGTTTGGATGAGATTGGATAATGTTATTTATTGTAACCTCAATTATTTGATGAAATGGAAGAGAAGGTCGAATCCATCTATCAACATATCAAAGAGGTACATAGTTGAACAAATTACTGTGTAAAAAATAATCAATGATACCTAAATATTGAAGTTGTTGTTAAATTATGCCTTTTAATATCTTCATTAAATATATTCAAGAGGTTTTTGGTTGATGTAAAATTTAATTATTAGATACATCAACCCATTTTATATTCTTGATCACATTATATCTATGGGTTATCGAATGACACTCTTACTAAATGTATCTCAAGTGCATAATTTTTTCCATGTATCACTCTTGATAAAGTGAATACTAGATTCCACCTATGTTCTAAATTTATAGGTGGTATATTTTTAGTAAGATCTATCTTACAAGGAGAAGATTGTAACCATAATGAAGTGTAGAGACAAATTTATAGACAACAAGAAAAATCAACATGACAATGTACTATAGAGATAAAATAAGTATGAAGAGGAAACATTTTAACCCAATGAATTAAGGAAATATAGTTACCCATTTTTATTTTTATATTAGAGTGTGAAATTAATATCTACGGTGAAATTTCTAATTTGGGAATAATTTAAAGACCTAGACTTTTATATAAGGAATTTACCTTCTAAATAAATATGTGTGTGACATATTAAGGACTATATTATAAAACATATACACCATATAATAAAAACCAAAAAATTTTAATTATATTAATTTAGAACATGAAATTTTAATGGTAGATATGACTAATAAAATTGAAAATATTGAAATTGTAAAATAAAAACAAATAAATTACAAAAACTTGAATTATAAATATGGATCATTTTGGTCTGTTAGAATAATCACACCCAATTAAAACACTATAAAATTGAAACAAAACAATATTAATTCAATTAATTTTATTAAATAAATAATCTAACCTTGAGAGGAATTTAAGTGAGTTATGAATGAAAGTAATTTAAGATATTTATAGGAAGAAAAAAACATATACGACTAATAGATATATTAATATTGGCATAATAAGCATAACATTAGAATATTAAAATGATTATTTGATTAGTAAAAAATATTTCTATATCCTATGAAATGAAACTATAAGTAATTTATATCATAATATAACTAAATAAAATATTTAAATATGATAAAATAAATATTTTTCATAAATAAACCATAACTATGTTTTTTGAAACAAGTATGTTTTTTATTAAGATAATTTTTTTATAAATATATATATTCAAAATAAAATTTTAATTTCCATAAATGTTTTTGTAAAATAAGATATAATTTTATGTAAATGTTGATATAATTATATGAAAACATAGGTAATTTTTCTGACGGTCCAAAATTAGATAGGGTCATAAAAATGTTATTTTTAAACAAATAAGTATTTTATTTAACATTTAAATTTACAAAATTTAGAAAATTATTTTCATAAAATGGGTGTCATTTTTTAATAAAAATTCCATTATTTTGTTACAGCGATGTTTTTGGTATTTTTCATAAATAATGATATATATAGTTGAATAGTAAAATATTGTATATAAGTATTGTATTTTTATTAATAATTTATATGAATGAATTTTTGTGGTTCATAGAAATTAGATGAATATTTCGTCATCCCATTTATATTTAATCAGAAAAACTTACTATTTAATTACATTTTTATCACTATTTTAAAATATATTATTTTATTCTGATATTTTATTCTAAAACACCCCCCTGATATCAATACCACCCTCTTTCACTATTTTATCTTCACTTACAAATCCCCATTACATACCCAAAATATTCTTAAATATCTACCCAAATCCATTATCCACATCCTAGAAAGCCTAGTAATAGAAAAGGTCTGATATAATAAATCTTACGGTGTAATGTAAAGGATCCACATCCAAGGGATAAAGTAAGTTTTATATTTCATACAAAATTCATTTCATTTAATTTTTACCTCTAAAACCTCTTAATAATTATCATGATAATTCATTTAATCATATAATTAATAATATAATGTTACTATAAGATGAATTACATCATTATACTATCCATTTTAAGGCATTTTATAATAGTCATCCCATCATGTTTAGTTTAAACTACTTGTATGGATGTTTTTAGAAAAAAAATATTATCTCCTTGATGGATGGTTATAATAAAGAAATATTTTTAAATATGATCTTAATAAACATATTATAATATTATTCATATTATTAAATTAGTAAATAAACCTAAAATTCAAAAACATATTCTGTACATAATGATTTTTAAAACTGGCTAAATGAACTAATAATTAAATGATAACATTTATACTCAAAAAATGCCTATTTTGGAACACATATGGATATTTGGAAACATTTAAACTTTTTTAATGACATAAAAACACATAATATTTCTTATAGAGTTATGGAATTGTTTTAAAAGAACATACATCATTTTCAATAAACTAATGGGAACATTGAACTATGAGACTAAAATTAATAGGATGGTGAATGTGGAAATAATTTCTTAATAAAATGATTATACATAAATATAAAAATATTAATAAAAAATATAAAAGAAAAATTACTTTTATCATGTATTTAATAAAATTTATTTAATTATTTAATAGGATTTATGTATATATAATGTGAGATGGGACTTGTGATAAGAGGGCTCTCAAACCAAACCCTTTTATTTTGAGATGTGTTTTCTCTCCCTTTATCTCAATAATATTTACATTTACTTATTATATATTATATATATGTTCTTTTCATAAATATCAATTTTATTTTCCCTTTATTTACTACGTATATATTGGGTTTTCATGTTTCCATTTTAATATATTATTTAAAGTAAATGGGATTAAAAGAAAAAATATATTTCTAATAATGTTCCATGTAACACTCTAGTAAATTTTTTTATATTATTTGATTTCTAAAAAATCACCCTTTTAATGAAATTTATTTTTTACATTATTGTTTTTAAATAAAATTTTACACACTTAATTCTTTCACAGTTTCTCAACTCAATTATTAATAAATCATTTAATGGGTTCATTACCATGCCTACTTGTTCACCCCTTTCTCATGATATTGTTTTTAATTGAGCTCTATAATAATGACCATTATTTATTTATTTATTATATTATATTCTCAAAAATCCTTAATACCCTTTTCATTGAAATCATTATGTAATATGTTCTAGTTTTAATTTAATACATGATTATATAACCCATTTCCTTCCCATGGGTTTTCCTTGTACTTATGATTTTTGTATGATTTTGGTTATGTAACACACATATTTACTTATATATTATTATTTAATGGTTGAAAAACAATTATACATCCCCCAATGAATTTGTTAATCAATTCATCTTTGCATTTTTTTTTGTATAATTCATGATAAATAATTTGGGCACACTATGTTATGTTGTCTTGGAACTAAGCCTTGAATTCTACAAGTGATTTCATATTTAATATTACTAACACATTCTTATGATTCCATGATCATATGTGTGTGGGGATCAAGATTTTATAGTTTTATTTGTTTTTTAGATGTTCATTGATCAATTTATAAAATAAAAATTATTTTTTAATGAAATATCAAGTGAAATAATATCTTTATCTAGTGTGAATGTTATGAGAAACTCCTCCAATAGGATATTAGAGAGTCAAAATATGTGTGAAGGTGGGAGGAAAGGTTATGGGGAATATTGGTTATCCAAGGAATTTCTATAAGTACTATCAAGAAAGAGGATTTAATTATAGAAAATAAACTTTCAGTTAATATATAAATTCCATATATGTGGAAGATTGAACTTTTATTTTAAGAGATACAAAGTAATTAGGGTCATGGATCCTTAACTCAAGGGAATTGTTTCACTCAACATCTGCGAAATGGTGAATTTAAAATTCTGTATTTGGAATATTTATCATGGTTTACATTAAAAATGGATGAGTTATCAATATATTTAAAATTTGTGATGATAATATCCAAATGAATAATATATAGGGGATAAAATTAAATGTCCTTCATCACATCCTTGGATTAGGGATGAAACAAATCTTAGTTATTCAACTAGATGATGTAGGATTATGTGAAACTTATATGTATGGTATATGGAAAATTACACAAGGTTCTAAGGTAGTGATACGATGTTTTGAGGATATAATTTTATACCTACATAGAAATTAATATTGTGCAATGCATACTTGAGTAATATAACAACCCTCATCTTTGTTACACAATTAAACAAGATTTATTACATAAAACCTTCACTTGATACAACATATAAGATCCATTGGTCTTGACTTTTTTGGGGCTTAGGAGCATTACATAATGACTTAAAATTTGAAACACAACATCTTTATTGAAAACTTCCTTTACTGGACCACTACACTCCATTGTACTTAGCAATGCATGGGATAAACTATGGACATTCATAAGAAAATGATGAGCTATAAATCCAAGTAATGGAGGCATACAAGAAGAATATAATACATGTTAGGAAATAGTCATATCAGCAGTGTATAAATGAAACATGAACATAAAGGCATGATAAAGCATGATTATCACAACATGGGAATGTGGTAACAACACATAATATGGTATTAGCCTGAGCAAAGGCTCACTACACATAAAGCATGAGTAAACCCTCATTGCATGTGAATTAGCATGATTAAACCTTCATTTCACCTGAATTAGAATGATTAAAGACTCATTTTACTCGACACATCATGATAGTAATCTTTACCTAATGCATTCGAGCGCTATCAGGGCGCACCCTTCATAAACATTTCATTTCATGCATAAGTGTTCCACATAGATCATACAACATGGATTCATTAATCATCATAATTTATTCCATGATAAAGTAATTTTAAATTAATACATGAAACTCTATAATCAATAAGTAAATTTGAATTAATTTTAATACCCTTGATAGAGAAATTGGCATGGTATTAACTACACAAGGACTTCGACTTGAGAAAAACCATGGTGCAATTTCAGCAGCATAATGACATGAAATAAAAATTCAAAAAAATGGTTTATGAGAGAGAAAGGGTTTTCTCATCATATGTACGTTAAATGGATAGTAAGGGGTTCATATAGATACATTAATAACAAAATTTAATGGAATTTAGATTCATAATACAAAACAATTGCTTGAATATGAATGAGAAGAGAGAAATTTTGTACGGAATATCGGCATGGTAATAGGTGTACATGGGAGGTATTAATGAGAGTTAAAGAGGTATCTAATAATTTCAAGCTGAGTTTGGGTAATATAAGGGATGTTTTAAATCATACCCCATCATTTCTAATTGAATTTAAAGGGGTATTACAATATAAATAAACATGGATAAAAATATGAAAGGAATGAGTCCCTTACTTGGAAGTGTGCTCCCAATGTCTTGGGAGGGGCTTGAGAGAGGATTCTTGAGAGCATGGGTCACCTTGGGAGGATTATAGAGAGATACGGGCAGAGTTTGGTTGAGCTCCAAATTATTTTAGTGAATAGGAAGTGGGATCTTGGGTGAGTTAATATATGAAAGGAGGGGAAATTCATTATTATTTAAGTTTGGGTCACCACACATTAAACTAATCCAAAAAGAACAAACCCATGGTTTTATCCCATGGTTTTTTCCAAAGTGGAGTGTAAAATAATACATAATAAGGCCAATGGATTAACGTCTTAAAATAAGAGGGTTTCTTATGTGTAGGTTGGTGACACTCTCAAGAAAATAAATTTAAAAAGGTAAAATGTTTTATAAGTCTTGAAGGGTCCACTAAAGCATTGAAAAATAAATCAAAAAAACTGAAATCACATTATTTTAATGTAAAAATATATAATTTACGAACATAATGTTTATATTATGTTATTACATCACTATTGGGTGATTATGATGTCATAAATCACATTATATATTTAAACGGTATTTAATTTTAACCCAAAAATTAGATTGTCTCAGAAAATTATGAAAAATTCACCATTGGATAATTTCAATGTATTGATTCGAAAAATAATATTCATTTTATCTAAATAGCTTTCTAAATATTTTAATTTTTTACTTTTAAAATAAAAACCTACATTTATCGAAAATTGATGGTTTTTTATAAAAATTACTTTCAAACATTAATAGAAATCACAATTGTATTCATAAAAATTATATGATCATTTATATTTAATAAAAATTAATTTAGGAATTATATTCCATTAAAATATTATTTAATTAAAATATGCATTAATTTATCAAAATAGATTTCATAATTGAATACTAAAAAATACAATTTTTTTTAAAAAACTATTTACAAAGTAACAATAATAAAAGAAATGTATATTCTCCAAAAATATAATATAAATTATCATAGTAATAGGGTCTTGTTACATAAACCCTTATAACACCTAAATAATTTCTAAGTGTAAGGTGTGTGATGGTGCAGATTCTTTGGGTGGCTCAGATAACATAACTGAGGTGGTAATCTCTATCAAATTCCATTTCTCTCATAGCTGGTTCCATTTAAGCTTAACATGTTGAAGCTCGGATTGGGGTTAGTCAAGAGATAAGACCAATGAAGCCACCTCCATTTCGAGCTCCAAAAAATGGGCTTCTTATAGTGCAATTCTATAGGATGAGGCCATTGTATCCTTTGTCTGAGTAAATTGGATTTGTTAAAGCCCTATAATTATACTAATCATGTGATCACAGTTGAATGGATATATTAGCAATATCAAAAAAAATAACAGTATTTTGAAATCCAAAAACATAAAACCAAAGAAGTGCATATGTTTTATATAACCATTTCACATAATAAGACATTTAATTGGATCAAGAGGAGTTTTCGTTGGTAAAATTTTGGGTAGCTACAATGTTCCCGCCTTAATAAATTTCTCCCTCAAAATGTTCTTTTTCCACACTAAAACAGTTGTGGGTAAATCTACTTCATCACTTCCTATGATTCCCATGTTTCTTCTTCAAACATTTTGTTTCTCCACAACACCTTGATGAGGGGCATTGTCTTTTTTTTCGAACATTTTCTCTATGATCTAAGATCATCACCAGATTCTCTTCAGAGAATAGATCATTCTCCAATTGTACCACCTATGGATTGAGTACATGTGATGGGTCAGGTATGTACTTACTCAAGAGTGATACATGTAATACATCATGTACTTGATATAGGTTTGGTGGGAGTGATATTTTATAGGCCACTACTCCAATGTGATTAATGATCTCAAAAGGGCCAATGTACCTTGGACAAATATTTTCCTTCTTCCCAAATCTCATAACTCTCTACCATGGTGATATGTGGAGTAATTCAATTACACAAACATCAAACTCTAGGTCTCATCGATGATTATCATTATAGCTATTTTGTCGACTTTGGGCATCTTTAATGTGTTGTTGGATGGTCTAAACTTTCTCCACCACTTCTTCGACCATTTCCAGACCTAGAAGTTTTCTCTCCCCAACTACATCCCAATATGTTGGTGTTATACACCTATTCCCATACAAGGATTCATAAGGATCCATTTCAATGATTGAGTGGAAACTATTGTTGTATGAGAACTCAAAAAGATGGATATGTTGATCCCATCCTCCCTTGAAGTATATTGAACACACTCTCAACAGATCCTCAAGTGTTTGGATAGTCCGCTCAAATTGGCCACCGGTTTTAGGATGATAATCCACACTAAAGTTCATCTCAATATCCATATCATGTTAGAGAGTCTTCCAAAACATAGAGGTTAATTTTGGATCTCGATCGCATACAATAGATAGTGGAAATACATATAGCCTTACCTTGTATTTTATGTATATTTTTGTTGTTGATCTACAGAAAAATCCTCATGAATTACAATGAAGTGTGTAGTATTTGTAATATGATCCACAAAAACCCAAATAGAATTGTTTAATTTTGATTTCATTGGATGTCCAGTGACAAAGTCCATGGTGATGTTCTCCAATTTCCATGCAGGTATAGGTAATTGTTGTATCATCCCCATAGACATCTGCCTCTCACCCTTCAGTTGCTGACATATCAGGAACATTGATGCATACTCAGTGATATCCTTATTCATGTTATCCCACCAATATTTCTCTTAGAGATATCGATACATCATTGTGTTTCTGAGGTGAATAGGGAAATTTGAACTATGTGCATCATCCAAAATCTCCTTCATTAACTCTGGATTCGATGGAACATATAGGCTTGACCAAAATCTCACAATTCATCCTTCATTGACATTGAACTCCAAGGATTTACCTTTTCTAATATTTTCATCATCTTTCAGAATTCCCACATCATCCTTTTGATAATCACATAACCTTTCTAAAAGAGATGGTTGAGAAATCACTTGTGAAACAATTGATCATTTTCCCTTGTTTATGATTCCCATGTCCATCTTCATCAAATCTATGAATAATGGATCCTTTAAAATTATCATCAATGATAGAATCCTTGGGTCCTTTCTACTTATATCATCTTCCACATTGTTCGCTTTCTTAGGGTGCTTATGGATTAAGCAGTTATAGTCTATTAACAGCTCTACCATATCTTCATTGGTGCATGTTCAACTCCTTCTGTGTGAATATATACTTGAGACTTTTGTGGTCCGTATATATTTCACACTTCTCCCCAAAGAGGTAAGGCTGCCAAATTTTTAAAGGGAATATCACTGAAGACAACTCATGATCATGTGTTGGATAGTTTTTCTCATGATCTTTTAAGTGACTTGAATCATAGGCAATGACTTTTTCATTTTTCATCAACACATAGCCCATGCCCTTCTTCGAAGAAACCTTGAATACCAAAAAAATTTCTCCACTAATGGCTAAAGTGATCACGGGCACAATGATAAGCCTCCTATTCAACTCCTTGAAGATATCTTGAAATTCATCACTCTAAGAAAACATTACTCCCTTCTGTGTTAGCTTGGTAAGAGGGGTGGACAATCGTGAGAAATTTATCACAAATCGGTGATAATATCCAGTTAACCCTAGGAAGCTACAGATATACATTACCAATGTAGGCCTCAACCATCTACCAATTGTAGCTATCGTAGAGGGATCCATAAATATCCCATGTCTTATGATGATATGGCCCAAGAATGAGACATCCTTCAACCAGAACTCACACTTTCTGTACTTTTTATAGATCATCTACTTTTTCATGGTCTCTAGTACAGTTCTTAGATTATCCTTATGCTCCTCATTGGTTTCGGAGTATATTATAATATCATCTATAAATACTACCACAGATTTATCGAGGTAATCTCTAAATACCATATTCATTCAGTCCATGAAGATTTCTAGATAATTAGTGAGTATAAAAGGCATTACTATGAATTCATAGTTCATGTACCTTGTACAAAAATCATTCTTGGGGATATCCTCCTTCTTCACCCTATCTTGGTAATATCCCAACCACAAATATACCTTGGAGTAGTAATGTTCTCCACATAGATGAATGAAGAATTCATCAATTCGGGGAAGAAGATACATGTTCTTTATCATGATTTTGTTGAGATCATGATAATCAATGCAAAGGCGCATTGACCCATACTTATTCTTGATGAAGAGGACTGGGGCACCCCATAGTGAAGCACTTGGGCATATAAACCCTTTATCCAGATTCTCTTATAGTTGTTTCTTTATCTTCTCAAGCTCCATAACAACAATTCTATATGGAGTCTTGGATATTGGAAATTCCCCATGAATAAGGTCAATTGAAATTGAACACCTCTTCTAGAAGGAAGACCAGTCAATTATTCAGGAAACACTTCAGTTAATTCCCTCATAAGAGGAATGTCTTCAACAACGGTTTCTTCCTTAGACTCAAGAATCTAATCCAAATATGTGTTCTTATAGGTAATTAATATCCACAATTGATATAATGGTGCGGAGGAAGATTCATCCTCCTCCTTGAAATTGTATAGAATTAGGTGTTAATTTTCAATATGGAGAGTGATTTCCCTCTTATGGAAATTTATATTAGCTCTATATAAAGAAAGAAAATCCATGCTAATAATTGCGTCAAATTCCACTAGAGGGAGTATGATGAGGTTCATCGGGAAGTTCAATCCACAGATTATGGATGGGGAGGAGTTATATTCATGGGATGCAATGATTTCCCCATTTTCCATTCTCACTAACATATTTACATCCATGATTTGTGCTAGTGTTGGGATTGTTTAACTAAAATTTTGGGATATAAAAGAATGTGCAGAACCAGAATGAAAAAATAAGTTCTCTATTATTGAATAAATAACTAGTGTACATGTCCCCACTTCGTTGTCGGGGTTCACTTCAGCAGTAGTGATGCAAAAATCACACCCTTTCTGCCTTGGAGGTTGTTGGTTGCATCCTAATACCCTTGGCTAAGGGAACTGATTTTCAAGGTGCCCTGGTTCTTTGTAGTTGAAGAAACGAACAACTTGTTAATGGTCTAATGAAGCATTCCTCTCCTCTGTCGCAGCCATGAGTTTTTCTTATCATCAGTTAATGGTTTTGTTCCCTTATCTTCCACACCTAAAGCATTTCTTCATCCCTTTCAGGCAATTTTTAGGGTGCTTAATTCCACACCTTTGGCAATAGTGGTGTGAGATTTTCTTAGCACCATTGGATTTATCCATAAGACCACTATAATTGATGTCCACATTATTCTTCTTATCCCTATGATACCCTTATGATTTATAGATCCCCATTTCTAATTTGAGGGAACATCGGACAATTTCTTCATAGATATAGAAGTCATGGATTGTCAGGGCTTTCCGCAGGCTAGGTTTCAGCCCACCAATGAAGTGGTCAACCTTGCATTCAGGGGTAATGATGAAGCTGTAGGCATATCATCCATGCCTTGTGAAATTTTCCTCACATGCTTTTATGGATTCGTCATCTTTTTTCTTGAGGGATAATAATTACTTTTCAATCTTATGTCGGAGGGTGTGTGGAAAATATTTATCAAAAAAATTCTTCTGAGAATCCTTCCATTCAAACGCCTTGATCTCCTCCTTAGCCATTTTATTTTTGATCAATGTAAACCATTGATCAGCTTCACCCTCTATATAAAAAGCATCCACAAGAACCTTATCTTGTTCGAAACATTGAAGGGTAGAGAAAATATTTTCAATGGAGTTGATCCATTGTTCAACAATTGAGGGATAAAATGATCCATTAAAAGTAGAATGCATTTGTCTCATGAATCTCTCGATTGTGACTTGTTCATTCTTAGGGGGAGTTGAAAGTTCTGCTTGACCCATGTTTCTATTCAATTTTTGAGTGAATTAAGAGAGTATCATGACAAATATTGTGATTCTAACTCCCATCGGATTGGGCATCTCATTAGAACAGTCATCAAATTGATCTTTGCATCGGTTGTTATCTGAAGTCCTCCTATTACCGGCCATTGGCTGGAATAAAAGGAATGATAGGGGTAACACATAAAGGATAATCCAAGGACAAAAACAGATGACTTAAAAATAACTTTTATTTCCTTAACTTATGAATCAATAGGCTTCAATATATGTTATCAATGATCTACTTTCTATAATATATTATTAGTTATTTTTTTAATTCCATTAATAACTAAGAGTGCAGATAGTCTCTTGGTTGTGCACAAGGATACCCTGGGTCGAGCCCAAAACTCCTAGTCAAATTTTTCACTCCTAATAATATATGTGCTAGAGCCGCCTCTACCATATTGTATCCAGACATGGATGTATTTACATGATAAACCACTTAATCAACAATCAGAAAACCATTGAGCTATTTTTATTATACTTAGTCTTATCCTTAAGGATTTCACTAGGGTTTTATTATCCTAATCCCAAAAAAAGTTCAACCTATCCTCTGATACCAACTTTAAAAACCATTCTCTTTATTACATACTTAAACATGATTTATTACATAAAACCTTCAGTTGATATTACATATAATACTAAGAGTTATAGTGTATTTAGGGATTAATATCAATACATAATAACTTAAAATTTGAAACACAACATCTTTATTGAAATCTTCTTTTACAAGGCCACTACCCTCCCCCGTATGTAGCATTACATGGGATAACTTGAGGACATGGATAAGAAAGGGGTGAGTCATAAAGCCCAGTAAGAGATTAAACAAGGCATACATGATGAATAAAATACATGTTAGGAAATATGCATATCAGTAGAGCATAAAAAAACATGAACATAAAGTCACAATAAAGCATGATTATCACAACATGGAAATGTGTCAACTACACTTAACCTAGTATTAACATGATCCAAGGATCATTGCACATAAATGATGAGTAAACCCTCATTGAACGTGAATTATAATGACTAAACCCTCATTGCAATAGAATTATCATGAGTAAACCCTCGTTTCACTTGACGTATCATGATACTAATCTTTAACCAATGCATTTGAGCGCTATTAGGGCGCACCTTTCTTAATCATGTACTTTCATGCATAAGTGTGCCACATATATGATACAACTTGGATTCATTAAACATCATCATTTATTAAATGATAATGGAATGCTGAATTCATACATGAAACTCTATAATCAATAAATAATGTGCATAAAGTTTAATACCCTTGATAGATAAATGGGCTTGGTATTCACTAAACAATTACTTTGTCTTGAGAAAAACTGTGGTGCAATTTTGGCTGCGTAATGGCATGAAATAAGAATTCATAAAAATTGTTGATTATAGAGAAAGGGGTCTCATAATATGTACATTAAATGGACAGTTAGGGGTCATATATATACATTTCCCATCAAATTAAATGGAATTTAGATTTATAATACAGACAATTTTATAAATGTGAATGAGAAGAGAGAAATTCCTTACAGAATTTCGGCATGGTAATAGGTGTACATGGGAGGAATTAATGAGATAGAAAGAGGTATGTAATCATTTAAAATATAGAGAGGGTAATATAAGGGAGGTGAAAAATCATACCAAAGAATTTTTAATTAAATTTCAAAGGGTATTTCAACATAAAAGAACTTGGATAAAAATAAGAAAGGAAAGAATCATATACATAGAAGTGTGATCCAAAAGGGTTGGGAGGGGAATGAGATATGATTATTGAGATCTTGGTGTTCCATTAGAGGATTATATATATTGAAGGGTAGGGTTTTGTTGAGATCTAAATTCTTTTAGTGAAGAAGAAGTTGGATCTTGGGTGGGGATTTATAGGAAAGGAGAGGGAATTCCTTATTATTTAGGTATGGGTCACCACACAATAAACTAATCCAAACCACAAACCATCACACAGTTTTTGCCAATGTTTTTTAAAAAATGGGAGTGGAAAAAAATATTTTATAAGTCCAATGGACGAACTTCTTAAAATAATAGGGTTACTTATGTGGAGGTGAGTCACACTCTCAAAGAAATCAATTTAAAAAGGTAAAATGTTTCAGAAGTCTTGTAGGGTCTGCTAAAGCATTATAAAATTAAAAAAAAACTCAAATCACATAATTTTAAAAGTAAAACATATATTTTCCGAACATTTTGTTTTTAGTAATGTATTACATCGCTATTGGGTCATTATGATGTCATAAAACACATTATATATTTAAACAGTATTTTATCTTTACCCAAAAATTCTACTATCTCGTAAAATTATGAAAAAATCATCATTGGATAAATTAAAAATCCTTATTTAAAAAATATAATTTATTTTATCTAAATAATTTTCTCTATATGTGATTTTTTAATTTTAAAATAAAAACTAACATTTATCATACATTCATGGGTTTTGACAAAAATATCTTTCAAACCATAATAAAAATCACAATTGTATTCATAAAAATTATACGATCATGTATATTTATTGAAAATTTATTTATGAATTATATTTCATTGAAATATTATTTGATTCAAAAATTGATTAATTCATCAAAATTTATTTCTTAATTTAATATTTAAGAAATAATTTTTTTATTTAGAATTTTTTTATAAAGTAAAAAAAATTAAACAAATTCATATTATCCCTAAAATATATTCTACATAATCATAGTTCTAGGGTCTTGTTACATAACCCCTTATAACACCCATGTAAGACCTAAGGGTAAGGTGTGTGATGGTGACCGACTCTTGGGGTGGCTAAGATAACATCTCTTGGGTGGTAATCGCTATCAACATCCACGTCTCTTGTAGGAGGTTCCATTTGAGATTAACAAGTTGAAGCTCAGCTTGAGATTGTTCAAGGTCAAATCCCAATGATGCCACCTCCTTTCCAAGATCTAACAAATGGGATTCGTATGAAGAAATTATACAGGATAAGGCTATCACTTCCTTGGTCTGAGTAAATTGGATTTGATAAAACCATATATTTATACTAATCATGTGATCATTATTCAATATATATATAAGCAATGGTCACAATTCTTAATGGTATTTTGAAATCCAAAAACATAAAACCTATAAAGTTCATAAGTTTTATATAACCATTTTAAAAAATAATACATTTAATTGGGAAAAGAGGAATATTCATTGATAAAAGTTTGGGTCATTACAGGTAATAAATTTTTCATATGTGAATTTATTACATTGATTTCTGGGATGCATTGGTAACAACGGTATGATGATCATAGATATAAGAGGAAAATTTAAATATGGTCACATGGAATATGGAATATTTCAAAAGTGTATCCTTTATAAGTAATGAAATGTGTCCTTTTCACCATTATACAAGCAACCAAATAATCAAACACAAGATTTGGTTCATACAAATGTATGGGTTCCAACATGAGTTCAGTCTCATTGGGGATCACTATACTAAATTACCTTCATCTATGATTCCACATGAAAGGTGTGTATGTTTTTAATTAAACACAATCTGAGGATTACATAACATTCATTAAATTGATATTCATGGTGTTGAATGAGACAAAAATTAATTTTAGGTTTTTAGGTATGAAAATTGAGGTGATTATAGAAGGAATGAGTTTTCATGTTTTCATTTGATAAATGGAATTTGAATGGATTAGATTGCACTGAAGAAAATGGATTAGAATAGATTAATATAATGAATGAATCAAAATTTTTAAGATAGATCTTAGATCATGAGGTTACATTTCATTATTTTTAAAGGATTTTTTGGAAGAACTAGTCAACTATGTTACTAAAATAATGAATTGAAGTCCTACAAAAATTTATCGGTGAGGAACTTATAGAAGAAATATGGATAAAACATATCATCAATGTTTCTATTCAAAACTTATTTAGAATTAATATGTGAATTTATTAGAACTAATTTGATTTAATTTATAAATTGATATTGTTCTTGTTGAAAATCCATTTCGAGGTTGATGATGGTGTTTAATGATAAAGGGTATGGAATTAATTTTAATTTTCAACAGACCTAAAGGGAGAGAATATTGGAAATAAGTTGATCTAAGAAGTAGAAAGATTTTTTATTTTATTTAAATCCATTTTTAGAATTATAGAGAATTATAATGACAAGAGATATTATTTACAATGGTGATGTTTTACACTATTTCATGATTTGGGGTGAAAAGTGTAGAGGAAAGTTCAATGTTTATTATGGAAAAAAGGAAGGATTTTTGTACCAGTCTTATTGGGTTTTCACTAGTCACCACGTACTTCTATGTTTGTGTGATTGTATACGTGTTTACCATACACAAGTTGATGTTATTGTCATATTATTTTAGAGTAGGGTGTCATGAACATGTTTTATATTAGTCGAGTGTTGTGAATATAGTGTTGGTTAAATGACATTCTATGTTTTTCAGAGATTAGATCTCTAAAAGTGTTGTTGTTTTTCCTATAAATAACTTTTTAATCCTATCATTTGGGGTGAATAGAATTTTATAAAAGTATTATGAGTATATTTCATCACACAACACTCTCTTGAGAAAATATGACCTAATCAAAGTATCTAATAAAAGGAGTTCAATTAATTTTGAAGCATAAACAAGGAAAATAAAAGGATTTACACAAACTGAGTTTCATGGAGAGGGTAGAGATAAGGTATTAAGGAAAATATAATTAGGAAAACTCACCAAAGTAAAGGGAATTCTGTGAAGAGAACTTGAGATAATTGACCAGAGTTCACCAAATCTACTAAAAGGGACCTAGTTGAATGATGCAAGGGGAACCCATACCTGATTGAAGCTATACCTAAGAGAATAATTCATGAGAGAATATGTGGACTTAGGTGAAGCATACATGGTTGAATCAAGGGAATTGGTAAAATAATACATAGGAGATCCAATAAACTACAGTGAACTACCTTTACTAGAATTTCATAATCCTTTGGTGAACCAAACTTTTACCTTAATTATATAACTATTAAACACTATTTATTCAAATATTATGAAGGAATTCAAATACATAAACTAAATAATATTCCATCAAATGTAATGAAAAGGTTGGAGATTGTGGAAGTGTTTATAGGGACGTAGTGTGCTAATCCCAAAATTCATTTATAAAGGAATTTCACTCTGAATAGATTAATTAGAACCGTACAATTATAATCCACCAAAACTAGTGAAACATATTGGGATTAGGTATGAAAGATATAAGATATGTAACTTTTATAGAGATGTATCAAGATTGTATTTAAGAAATATTTTTCTTTTTTTTTAGAATTTAATTTTTGGGGTTTACTTTGGGGATATCATTTGTGAATTTGAATATATTTAGTGGGGTTTTAGGTAGCACATGTTTGGCACACAGTTTTCCCAACCTATGCACCTTTCCCCAACCAACAATGAAACCCCATATAGATGAGGGTTTCATGGTTAGCATATTGTTTAGAAAACTATGACCCCTTTTAGTAGTGATTGTGTGACCCCTATGTGAGGATTTTTGTTATGGTACACTGTTTGAAAAACCATGCCCCCAACCTAGGAAACCATTCATGAAAAGATTAATCCCCTGAAAATTTATTTTAAAAATACTATTCCCCCCAGTTTCAAACCGAATTCAACCCCACTCTGCCCAAACATTCTTAATTTGATTTGGAGGCCTCCCAGACATATTTCAAGGCCTTCCAAACACCATTCATAATGAATAGATGACCAGATTAAAGAATTTTCACTTATCCAAACAAGTGATTTCTCTCTATTTATATTCATTTCCTTCACATCTCTCTTCCCGAATGAAGAGGGGTGTTTTGTTTTCTATTAGAAATTTATTAGATATATGTTATGATTGATTTTGATCTATTTGAACTTGGATCTAGGTTATGGATCTGGATCTTGCTCTCCATTGTGAAATGGAATATTATGCTTCATTTTAGGGATTTACATTGGCAAGTGTCCATCAACGATATTGAGGTCGGTGGTCTATCATTCAATTAACAATGTATTGATTTTAATTGTTTCTTTGTAATTGGGAAGTCTATCTGGAAAATATATAAATTTATCCTTGGATTGAATAAATTAATTTTATTAATTAAAAAATTAATGGATTGTAGAATGGATTGATTAATGGGGTTGTGAAATTCATCAATTAATGGGACTGTGTAATTGGTCATTTGATGGGATTATCAAATTGATTGATTAATTGAATATCAAATAAATTGATTAATAGGAAGTATGGGTTGTTTGTATTAACTATGAATGGTTAATGAATTATTTGATTAAAGGTTGATAAAAGGTTTAATAGTGAATTGTTCATTTTTTTCCATGTGAATTAATGTGGTGAATCTGGATTGTTATGATAATTGAAATGGTATAACATGATAGTAAATATTTATGAGAGAGTTAATTATGATTAAACTTGTTAAATATGATATATGTAAAATGTTTTATTGATTAATAAAGGGGTTTTGGCCCATGAACCGATTCTTCCAATACCCACATGGTGTTATACAAGGCATTCTAGTCCCAAATGCATGCTTGTGATAAATGAGTGTGGGATAAGGACGAATGCTTCCAAATCCTATATGTTCTTGATTGATAAATGAGTGTGGGAAAAATACTTATGCTCCAAAATCCTACAAGATATTGATGGATAAACATGTTTTGTTATAAGGATTGATGCTCCAAATACCCAATGTGTCCTAGCCATCGTATTCTATGCCCAAAATGCTGGTATTGTTCTATGGTTCCAAGTGAACATAATTATAAAATATAAATTGAATGATAAATTAATGCTCATTATTATAATGAATTTTAATTTTCCCCATGTGAAATGGTTTACAATATAACATGGTATGAAATAGGCATTGATGGTTTGGGTGTCATCGTGAACCTGGTTATATTATGTAGTTAATTAAAGAAAAATAAAATGTAATACTTATTTACTTTATGGAACTTTATTATTTATACAAATGCATACATTATTATAGACTAGATATTTTTTTATACACTGTTGGTGTTGGACTACTGCGTTTTACTCACACCCTACTCGGGATGCCTGATCGGTACCTGAATAGGCATCATGTTTCCCAGACATTATAATGGAAAGATTCGTATGTTAGAGGTATTATTTGTGTTGGTCAGAGTGGATACTCAAGAGGGGGGTGAATTGAGTTCCAATTAAAATTTCTGTTACAAACAATATGATTAAAATCCCCCAAATTAGTTAACAAGCTAAACTGTAGTGAATTTGTAATACAATCAAGGTTTAGTTAGGTTCTAAAGATATTTATTAGTTCTCAGTTAATATAATCTGGAAATTAGATTAGCTTCTGAAACTAACCTAATGTTTTACAATAAATACAAAAAAATTCTAGTTTAACTATCAGTGTTACCCTAAAATAGATTTATATTTAAAGTACATAGAAGCGGAATATAAAATATAGTTAAAAAATAAACAAGCACAACATTTTTAACCAATTGGTTCATTATCAAGACAAGACTTATTCCTCTAAAATAGTTTATATAAACATTTATCTACATCCTGGATTAGGGTTAAACAACAATACACACATTGTCTAGGTACTAAGGCCTCTACCACAGTTCTTTGTGGGAAAAGAAAAACAATAACTCACAGGCTATCCCGGTCACACTTGACCTCTACCAAAATTCACAGTGGGAAACAAGAGTGCAAGGTAAAGAATGAGTGAGAAATTTAAGAATCCTTCAGTTCAGCATAGTAGACCGTGTGTGCTTAAAAATACAAAGAACACACACTACTCAAAATGTAAATAAATGAAACACAATAGAGCTAAAAAAATAGAGATGAGTTTAGAATTATCTATGTGTTTTGAGTGAAGCTCTAGACTCCTTGGATTGATGTAGATGAAGCTTTGAGTCCTTCTCTGGTTTTTGTCAAGAAACAGAATGTCGTTTTTGTATTTGACTTCCATGTCCAGGTTTATTTTTCTGACTATCTTGAGTGCAGTTCAAATCGTTGAAGCTCTTGACTCATTGAATGTCCAAGAAATACAGATTTAATATGTCTTCTTCCTTCTTCTTTTATGCATGTAAGTCCTTTAGTATCTCCAAAAGTATGTCTCATATGTGCATGGAAAGACTGATTGATTGTTCTTTTTTTACAAAATCATTTCTTTTTAGGCTCTCCTTTATATACTGTCAGCTCCGGCAATGCAAATGATTAAATTTTTATAGGTACGAGATATGGTTTCTTGACATGCCAACAACTATCATTAATTAATAGTAGATGCATTAAAAACATCAAATAAGACCGTTTCTAAATAAACAAATAGAAATAGAGTTTATAGAAACAGTGACTAGTTTTCATCAGTAGCTCTTTGTATCAGTATGCTTGTAGTGGTGGAAATATAACGGTAGGTATTGCATCCGTAACTATTAGTCTCTGTAACAGTATCTCGCTTGAATTAGTAGCTCCTTCTATCGGTAGATCCTTCTGTCGGTAGGTCCTTCTATCTGTAAACTTTATGAATCAGTGACCCATACCAGTGAGCTTGTAATAATTGTCTTCATAATGGTGGAGGTTACTCTTTATTGTTTGACTTGTACATACCAGTGACCTTTTCCATAATGGTAGACTTCATATCAGTAGTTGTTCTGTATCGGTTGCTCTTCCTATCAGTATCAGTGGACTTTTTCTATCAGTCTGTATCAGTGGAATTTGTCTGTCTGTTTTTATCTATAGCTTGTATCGGTAACTATGTACCAGTGACCTTGTGTCATAGGAATCTTGTCCTATCAGTAACCTTTACATATTGGTAGACTATGTACTGGTAGGTCTGTATTAGTGACTCAACACTTAATACTTAGATATTCTATGGAAATCATATTTAGATTGAGTCATTAGAATCTCTAAAGCATGTATAAACCCAGATAAACATTGATTAATATATTAAAAATAACATTTTAATTATTTTATCAACTTAATAATATGATGTCATAGGTTGAAATAATAATTAATATAAAGATAAAAATTATTTGGGATTATCAAAGCATATTGAAACATAATTGATATTATCAGAACATGTGAGGTCAACAATCTCCCCCTTTTTTATAATAAAAAATTATGATATTATAATCCAAAATAATAATTAATTTATCAGTATAAAATAAAATGATTTTTATTTCTCAGTGTGAGTAATGACATTTGAAAATGTGTGATTTTAAATGTATCAGAGGTAAAAGATAAGAGGATTTATATCAATAGAATATATTAGGGTTCATATTTCTCCCCCTATTGTACACAAGATATACCACACTGTATTAGAGGTAGAGTTATAAAAAAAATGTACCAGAGGTATGAAAATATTATCCTCATATTTCTCCCCCTTTGTGATTAGAAAAAAGTAGTAAAAATGATTAGAGAAGCAACAGAAGGTAAAAGAGACTAAGATCACATGTATTTCTTGGGGAAAAAAGATACAGAGATATATGAAATTAAGAAAAAAAGAGTACAAGGGATTTCTATCAAATGTCTTAGCCACTATTCAATCCACCTCCTAAATGTCCACTTTGGATTTGAATTTTGGATCGGAGGTAGACTCAGGCTTGGGAACTCCAGAAAGCACTACTGGAGGTTGAGCAACAGAGAATGTTCCTGGCCTGTAGTAGGTACTCCATGGAATAATCAATGGTGTCAGGCTTCTGATAGCTTGAGCCGGTGTCATTTGAGGAATGGAGGTAGACTGAGCAGAGGTTGGAAGAGCTGGAGGTACAATGATAGGGGTATTGTCTACATGAAAAAATTGTAGCAACAGATTCCTAAAGTCCATAATGATTCCTTCTCCTCTCTCCATTGTAGAGATAAAGTCATCCTTGTTCTCCATAAACCTTTCTAGAGCTGGAGTCAACTCCATGAGCTTGCTTACTTGTTCTTGGAAAGCCTGAGAGACTGGGGGTAGTTTCAGGTTTTCTAACAGAAGCTTGAAATGATTATTCAACTGATGATTAGTGTAGATCCTTTGGAAATAGAAATCCACTTGTCTTTGACCTCTTTTTGAGTTCCAGTGGCCTCTGTCATAAAATTATGAAAAAATTTCCATATAACCCTAGTGGTAGTCACCACTTGGGTTAAAGAAGTAGAGTCTACAGAGCCACTGGTAGAAGGATGCCTAATCTCTTCTCTCATCATAGCTCGAATCCGATCAATATCCAAAGAAGGCCTGGTAGTACTCTGGGGTTCAATAGTTAAGGATATCGTTTCTGTAAAGGATTTAGTCATCCCACTTATGAGATTTTTCACAAGAGAGTCCTAGGTGCTGACATGATGTTCCATGGAAGTCTTAAATTCCTCAAATATTGATACCATCTGGCCAACTACACTTTTCGAAAAAGCCAAGTCTTTGTCTGCTTGAGGTTTTTATCTCATATAATACTGCATAGAGACAATTGAATTATTTAGTGAGTCAAAATCCTCAAACAAGCTTGAAACTTGATTCTTGCAGGTATTGACTTCATCCAAAACACCAGATACTGATTAAGTCATCACAGATTGAATAGAAGATACTAAAGAGGATTATATTAATTGTATATATTTCACAAAATTGTCATGGAGATCAGACTTCAACTGGTTTAAATCATATTTTCTTACAATATCCTCAGGTAAAGTTTTAGAGAGGAGATTATAAGTGACAGGAGGTCTAGTGATGGGTGTCTCATCTTCTAAATCATGATAGTCTAACCCAAACACTACAAAACCTGGGTCTTCAGCCTAGTCTTCAATCTCATGAGAAACTAAAATAGTACCATGTTTGGAAGGATGCCCCCCCTCAGTTTGTGCATTCCCCTATATATGTACATTAATTGCATCCTCAGCAAGTATGTATTCCTCAGAAGAATCCTCCACAACTATTTCCAATTCAACAGTAAGAGGCTCTTCAGGAATAGGTGAAGGTCTGTCTACTTCAACAATTTCCTCAGTAGGCATTGAGGAGTGCCTAATCAGTGTACTGAGACTCAAGAAGGCAGAAACAGATGCTTCTATTTCAGATTCTTATTTTTCCTCATTCTATGGAGCTGGCTGGTCTTCCTCATCAATATGGGATTCTACATTGCTTACTCCCAACATTGTTTCCTTTCTATATGACACAACTTGAGCAGCTGGACTAGGAGATAAGTTAGGATCCATTCCATCTGCTACAGAGGTATCCTCCTCATCAGTATCATCACTATACTATGGTTCATATTCATCAGGTCCTAGACCTAGATCCCTCAAATCCTTAGACCTATAAGGATGATCCACAGGATAAAACATGCCGTACAACTTTCCGACATCAGTGACCCATTCTCTTCTCCACGGATTTCAATTAATATTCATGTATTTAAAAATAGTGCTAGTGGTAAAAAAATGTTCCTTACCACCACTCTCTCATCCTGAGACTCGGCTACTTCCTGCACTTTGATCATAAACGAAATTAACTTGGAAAAGAATAAAGCATTGGACTTTTATTTGGGCCTGGTCATATCCTCAATCTAAATCATTAATAGTCTAAACAGATTCACCTTAACACCATGTCTTAACATATGAAACAAATATATATCTTGATACCTCAAACTTGCAAAGTCTCCTCTTCTTGGACTTAGCATATGTTGGGTGAACTTGAAAAGTAATCTATTTTCTCCATCCATCTCTACAGCCACTACTTTCCTTTGTTTGCCACTACCGGTGAGATTTTCCAAGGCAATCTCATAATCAGAAATTTCACTGGTAGGAGGAATTGTCTTTGATCAATACCCAAAAACGCGATAATGTAGGACTTTCAAACATTCAGCCCATTCAACAGAGGAAAAAGATATTTCCTTTCCATTCACAACTGAAACCATTCTATGCTCCTCTTCAAGTTTCTCAAAGTGCACAAATGAATAAAACTCTTTTACCAGCATAGGATAATAGGGGACATTGTTATTTGGGAAGAATTTGAGCTATCCCTACTCCTCCAATACACCAAGAACCAACGACTTACTGGATATAATCCATTCTACACAAAGTTCCTTCTCTATTACAGTTTCTATATTCTGTAAATGCGGATTCACTACATTCCATCCTGACCTTGTTCTACTGCCACTAACACTAGCTTCAGGTCCTGTTTTCTGCTTTTCTTTCTTTCGGCTCATCACTCTCATCCCCAAATATCAGATTTTTTGTTTTTTCCATCTCTGATAGAAGAAATTAGGTTTCTCGCGGAATGTGGGGGTTCAAGAAGAGAGATTCGAATAAAAGAGAGTTTGTGGTGGATTGAAATGTAAATAAGGCTTAGTTTTTATCATTTAGGAATATAAATGTTATAAAAAATATACTACAAACAATTAATAGTTTTAGATAAAGAAAACAAAAAATTATACAGTGCAATACATATCACTGATAACTACCGGTGAGCATCCTAAAAGTGAGATTTACCTATAAGTGAGGTCTCTCAAACGGTGAGGTGTCTCTAGCGGTGAGGTGCGTATAACAGTGAGGTGTATCTAATGGTGAGGATTTGGCTAACGGTGAGGTGTGCCTAACAGTGAGGATTTGGCTAATGGTGAGGTGTGCCTAATGGTGAGGTTTCTAATGGTGAGGTTTCTAACGGTGAGGTTTCTAATGGTGAGGTTTTTAACGGTGAGGTTTCTAAAGGTGAGGTTTCTAAAGGTGAGGATTCTAAGAGTAAGGTTTCTAATGGTGAGGTTTCTAACTATGAGGTTTCTAACGGTGGGGTTTCTAATGGTGGGGTTTCTAATGGTGGGTTTTCTAAGGGTGAGGTTTTTAACGGTGCATTTTCTAATGGTGAGGTTTCAAACGGTGAGGTTTCTAACGGTGAGGTTTTTTAATGGTGAGGTTTCTAATGGTGAGGTTTCTAATGGTGAGATTTCTAACATACAAATTCTATCATTTCTAACTCTTGTCTAATGTAACTTAACTTCTCTAAACATAATGTCTTGGTGAATATGTCAGCTAATTAATGTTCAGTTTCTATAAATTCAAGAGTAATATCACCCTTTTGGCAATGATCTCTCAAAAAGTGGTGCCGTACATCAATGTGTTTGGTCCTAGAGTTAGATATAGGGTTATTTGAGATATTAATTTCACTAGTGTTATCACAGTTTATAGATACATGTCTAAATTGATATCCATAGTCTAGTAAAGTATGTTTCATCCACAGAATATGTGCACAACAACTACCAATAGCAATGTATTCTGCTTCAGTAGTAGACAATACAACAGAGTTCTTATTTTTACTACACCATGATACCAGGGACTTACCTAGAATATGACATGTTCCAGAAGTGATCTTTCTATCTAACATGAAATTAGAAAATTCAGGATCTGAATAACTTATTAAATTTAATGATTGTCATTTTGGATAAAATAATCCTAAGTTAGTAGAATGTTTAAAATATTTGAAAATTCTTTTAACAGAAAGCAAGCATGACTCTTTGGGATTAGCTTGAAATCTTGCACACATACACACACTAAACATAATATTAGGTCTACTAGTAGTAAGGTAGAGTAGGTTCCCAATCATACATTTGTAATTGGTTTGATCCACTGGTTTTCCAGTTTCATCAGCATCCAACTTACAACTAGTACTCATAGGTGTATCACCTTCCTTAATACTATCTAAACCAAAACGTTGTAAAAGATCCTTTGTATACTTACATTGATTTAAGATAAAACCATTTTCATTTTGAAAAACATGAAATCAAATAAAATATTTGAGTTCTCCAATTAAACTCATTTCAAATTCATTTTGTATACTCGTTGAAAAATCAATACACAAAGTATTTTTAGAAGATCTAAAAATAATATCATCAACATTGATTTGTATGATCAACACATCTTTGGAAATACTTGTAATAAAGGGAGTTGGATCAGAAATTCCTTTAGAAAAACCTTTTGAAATAAGAAAACTACTAAGTCTATCATACCAAGCTCGTGGGGCTTGTTTTAAACCATATAAATCTATAGAATGCTTAAAAAACGATTTGGAAAATGAGGATTAGTAAATCCAGGTGGTTGTTCAACAAAGAAATATTCAATTATAAAACCATTTAAAAAAAACTTTTAACATTCATTTGATATAACTTGAAATTCAGATGAGCTGCATAGGCAAGTAGAATCCTAATAGATTCTATTCTAGCTACATGTGCAAAGGTTTCCTCATAGTCTATTCCTTCCTCTTGACTATACCCTTTTCCAACTAGCCTTTCTTTGTTTCTAACCATATTTCCCGATTCATCAACATTATTTATAAAGACCCATTTAGTGCTTATGGTCAAAGTGTCCTTAGGTCTGTCAGCTAATTCTCAGACTTTGTTTCTTTCATATTGATTTAATTCATCTTGCGTATCCATTACCCAAAATTCATCATTGATTACATCATTGATATTTTTAGGTTCTAACTGTGAAAGAAAGACTTAATGTTCAACATAATTTCATTGAGAATCTCTAGTCTGTGTCCCTCTATCAAGATTACCAACAACAGCATCTAAAGGATGATTATTTAGAATCCTAGTTGATCTAGTAAAGGTAAGACTAGAAATTTTAAGTTCTTCTCTATGCTCGAGTTCATCAGAAGCAGATTCTAGAATATTTCCAAAACTGGTTATATTTATAATAGGATCACTGTTTTTATCATTAAGGTCTAGAATAGACAGATCCTCATCAATATTTTCAAGATAAGACTTATTTTCATGTGGATCAATTTCATCAAATTTGAGGTGAACAGATTCTTCCACACATTTGGTTCTTTTTTTAAAGACTCTATAAGACTTACTAGTTATAGAGTAACCTAGGAAGATTCCATCATTAATTTTAGAAGAAAATTTGTCAATATTGTCTGCATTATTCAGAATAAAGACTTTTGCAACCAAAAACAATGAAATATCTAACTTTAGGCTTCTTATTATTCCATATTTTTAAGGGGTCTTTTTATGAAAATGTCTAATGAATACTCTATTTATAATATAACAAGCTGTATTTATAGCTTCAGCCCAAAAAATAAACCGATAAATCATATTCATTGATCATAGTTCTTGCAATTTATTAAAGGGTTCTATTCCTTCTTTCTACTACACCATTCTGTTGAGGTGTCCTAGGGGTAGAGAAATTATGATTGTAGCCATTATGTGAGAAATAGGTTTCCAAATCATGATTTTCAAACTCACGACCATGATCACTTCTCGGGGTCTTAATCATAAGTCAGCTATGGTTCTCTACAGACTAGGAGTACTTAACAAAATAGGAACAATCTTCACTTTTGTGAGTAAGAAAATATACCCAAGTATATCTAGAAAAGTCATCTACTAAGACCTAGACATAGTGCTTCCCATTTAAACTAGAAACTCTTGAAGGTCCAAACAAGTCCATGTGAACCAACTCGAGAGGTTGAGAAGTTGAAACTTCTTTATTTGATTTTAATGAAACTTTATGTTTCTCTTACTTTGGACAGGGAGTAAAAACATTGTCTGATAGGAATTCTAGTTGAGGTAGGTCTCTAACAAAATTTTTCTTAGTCAGTTTCTTAAGGGAATGAACATTGCAGTGTCCTAATCTTCTATGTCATATCCAAGACTCTTTATGAAAAGCATTTAAAAAGTAACCTTTTGTTTGGGTAAATAATTTAAATCTACAACATAGAAATATTCATTTCTCAAGGCAGTAAATACCAAAAAAAATTAGAATCAAATACATGGATTTTTTTTTTCAAATTTAACATTAAAACCATCATCACACAACTGATAAATTTTTAATAGTTTGTATTTTAATTCAACAAAAAATAATATTTTTGAAATTAAAATTTAATCAGTGTTACCAATCTGGCCTATGCCGATGATTTTTCCTTTTGAATTATCACCAAAGGTGACATATCCTCTATCAACCATGATTAAACTTTTGAAACATGAGTAATCTCCATTAATATTCCTTGATCATCCACTATCCAAGTACCATATAATCTTATAGGAACTCTTCAAACAAGTCTCCTACAAAACAGGTTTAAACAAAAAATGATTTTTGTACCCAGATTTTCTTAGGTCCAGACTGGTTATTAAGCAAGACTTTTGGTACCCATATTTTTCTAATGGGTTTCATATACTAAATAGATTCAAAATATATTGGAAGATAAACTTTGTTTCATCTATAACTATGTGAATAGCAGGTTGAGACATAACCGTTTCCAAAACTGAAACTGGAAGCATACTGTCCAGATTTAGGAATAAATATATTCTTTATAATCTGTCTCTATCCCGGATGATAGCCTAAATTAGTAGTATATTTTGGTGCAACTTGTTTTTCAAGAATTTGAGTTAGAGTATTATTTCCATTTGTGAACTTCTCTAAATATTTTCTATGTTTCTCATTGGACAATTTAAGTTGAGTATTCTCCTTTAACAGTTGAGCATTATTTTCCTTTTCTATACTATGATCTGATTTAACAGTACTGGACAAGGCATACTATTTCTTTAATGATTTGTACTTATCTTTCAGCTCATTGAAAGTATCTTCTAACATATACAATATTCAAATAATTCTGCTTTAAACATATTATCATCACTATTTGAATCACATTCATTCCCAGAATAATAATTATTTAGCATAGGGGAAATAAGTACCTCAGAAGTATTAGTCATGAAACACATGTTGTCAAGATTCTTTTCAGAATCAGAAGTCTCAGACTCACTTGTGCTGTCTTCTGAAGCACTCTAGGTTGCCTTCATAGCTTTCTTTTATTTCTTGTCCTTATAATCATATTTCTTCTTGAACATCAAATTTTGACAGTCAGCCTTAATGTATCCTTTCCTTTTGCATTCATAACATAATATCTCATCATTCTTATCATCTTTCTTCCAAACATTCTTCTAATTACCTCATTGGTCATACTTACCCTTATAATTTGGTTTTCTGAATAATTTCTTCTTCTTAAAAAATTTCTTGAATCCCCTAGCTATTTGAGCCATCTCTTCATCACTTTTAGAATCTAAACCACCAATTGTTGAGATTTCAGTAGGTATGTGATCTTTCTCATTGTAATTTCTCTTTGAGGAAGTATACTTAAATTCCACTAAAATCTTCTTTGGTTCATCCTCATCCTCTTTGTTTACCTTTATCTCTTCTTCATACATCATAAACTTACCAATCATCTATTTAACAAGTAGTGAACTTCTGTCACACGATTCTATTGTTGAGATTGATGTGCTTCTCCATCTTTCTGGAAGACATCTAAGTATCCTCATGATTTTCTCTTTTGCAGGAATAACTTTTCCATGTGAGCTCATTGTATTTACAATTTCGTTGAACCTAAGATACATGTCAGAAATAGGCTCATCAGGCTTCATTTTAAAATTATCATACTTAATAGTGTAGGTATTCAATCTCATTTCATTAACATTGGTTGTTCCCTCATAGGAAATAGCCAAAGTATCCCAAATATCATAAGCAGTTTTACAAGAAGATATCCGATTAAATTATTCATCTATTAAAGAACAATACAGAGCATTCATTGCTTTATAATTATTATTGAAATCAGTTTTCGTAGGTTCATCCCAAGTAGTTCTTTTAGTTTCTATAATCTTATACTGAGTCTCTATAACAGCCCAGATGTTAAATCCCATACTTTCTAAATGGATTTTAATTTTTAGTTTCCATTAGACATAATTAACACCATTAAAGAAAGGTGGCTTATTGGTAGCATCACTATCTAGTCTATTATCCATATTTAGATTTTAGAAAATATATTTATAGAGATAAAATTAAGAGCTTACAAAAATCTAAGATATTTAAGATACAACAAAAATCACAGTTGAAAAATATATTGTTTGGAAATCATTTATTAATGACAATCCTCTAATACCAAATATTTGTCAGAGTGGATACTCAAGAGGGGAGTGAATTGAGTTCTAATTAAAAATTCTGTTAAAAATTTAATGATTAAAATCCACCAAATTAAATAACAAGCTAAACAGTAGTGAATTTGTAATACAGTCAAGGTTCAGTTAGGATCTCAAGATATTGATTAGTTCTCAGTTAATCAAATCTGAATATTAGATTATCTTTTGAAAATAACCTAATGCTTTACAATAAATACAAACACTTTCTAGTTTAATTATCAAAGTTACTATAAAACAGATTTATATTTAAATTAATTAGCAGTAGAATATAAAATATAGTTTAAAAAAAATAAACAAGCACAACAGTTTTAACCAAGAGGTTCAGTATCAAGAAAAGTTTTGTTCCTCTCAAACAGTTTATATAAACTTTGATCCACACCCCGGATCGGGGTTAAAGAACAGTACACAGACTGTCCAGCTAATAAGACCTCTACCACAGTTCTTTGTGGGAATACAAAAAAAATATCTCACAATCTATCGATGTCGCACTTGACATCTAACACAATTCACAGTGGGAAAACAAGAGTGTAAGGGAATGAATGAGTGAGGATTTTAGAAATCCTCTAGTTCAGCACAAGAGACAGTGTGTGCCTAAAATACAGAGCACACACACTACTCAAAATGTAAATAAATGAAACACAGTAGAGAGAAACAAATAGAGATGAGTTTATAATGATCTATGTGTTGTGAGTGAATCTCTTGACTCCATGGATTGATATAGATGAAGCTTTCATTCCTTCTTTGGTTTTTGTCGAGAAACAAAGTGTGGTTTCGGTATTTGACTTCCAGGTCCAGGTTGATCAGTCTAATCAGCTTGAGTGTAGTTGATATCATTGAAGCTCTTTACTCCTTTAATGTTAAAGAAATACAGATTCAGTATGTATTCTTCCTTCTTCTTCTATGCATGTAAGTCCTTGATTATCTCCAGAAGGTTGTCTTATATGTGCATGTAAAGACTGATCTATTCTTCTATATTTATTTTGTAAACACTCGTTGCTTTCAAGGTTCACCTTTATGTACCTTCATCTCCAGAAATGGGAATGATTACCTTTTTATAGGTATGAGATAGAGTTTCCTGATATGCCAAAAACTATCATTAATTAATAGAATATGCATTAAAAACATCAAATATGACTGTTTCTAAATAAACAAATAAAAATAGAGTTTGGAGAATCTGTGACTGGTTTTCATCAATAGCTCTTTGTATTAGTAAGCCTGTAGTAGTAGATGTATAATGGTAGGTCTTGAATTAGTAACTATTAGTCTCTGTAATAGTATCTTGCTTGAATCAGTAGCTCCTTCTATTGGTAGCTTCTTATATCGGCAGCTCCTTCTGTCGGTACCTACTTCTATCAGTACACTTTATGTATCAGTGACCCATACATGTGATTTTGTAAGGGTTTTCTTCATAATGGTGGTGGTTACTCTGTATCGGTCGACATGTGTATACCAGTGACCTTTTCTATAATGGTAGACTTCATATTGGTAGTTGTTCTGTATCGGTAGCTCTTTTTATCGGTATCAGTGGACTTTTTCTGTCAGTCTGTATCGGTGGACCTTGTCTGTCTGTTTGTATCGGTAGATTGTATCGGTAACTATGTACCAGTAACCTTGGGTCATAGGAAGCTTGGTCTATCAGGGACCATTACTTATCGGTAGACTATGTACTGGTAGGTCTATATCAGTGACACAACAGTTAATACTTATCTGTTCAATGAAAATCATATTCATATTGAGTCAGTAACATTTCTAAAGAATATAAAAACACAGATAAACATTGATTAATATATTCCAAAGATCATTTTTATTATTTTATCACCATAATAATATGATATCATAGGTTGAAATAATAATTAATATAATGATAAACATTATTTGGTATTATCATAGCATATTGAAAGATAATTGAGATTATCCAAATAGGTGAGGTCAACAATTTGGAATGGATCATGGTTAAGGGAACTGAACATGGTTTTAGGACTTTTTTGGAGTTGTTAGTGTATTTATTTTGTTGTTTTCATTTTACACATGACATGTATTATAGAATATCATATTTTCTAGTTTAGTTTGGATATTTTTTCCTATTTGGTTCATCATGTAAAATTGGTATGTTAATTATTATTTTATGATTCTAGTCATTATTTTCTAAAATTTCATATTTTTTCTATTTCTGTAGTTGCATTAATATGATAGAGAGGTTATAGTCTCCCTATGTTTTATATTAGAACATTTCTTCCTATCAGCATCCTCTGGTATATGAGAAGGTGTTCTTAAGGTCATGTAACTGATTGGCTTTGGGAACCAAATTGTGGAACTCGTTTCCAGATATTACACAATTGTATCGTATGGGTTTTATTTTCTTTTCATTCTTCATAATATTTAAGAAAGGTATACAACAAATTAGGATGAGTTAGACCATGGTCATGATCTCATGCACGAGATCAGATAACCAATGTATGGGTGAAACCACTAGTACCCTGGGTGGTATTTTTGTTCTTTGTGTTTTCTGTTATGATTTCTTGTTACTTCACCATGGGTGTTGGAGTTGTACTGTGATGTGATTATTATTTATGATATTTTATAATTTTTTACTCATTGTTTGATATGTAACGATCTTTGAGTATGTATTCATCATTTTATGAACTCATGATTCTTTATGACATGCATCATTTTCGGAATGCATAAAAAAGTATGTTTCAGGTGTGTTTTTGAAGTTGATGTTTTTTCCCTTTCATTTAAAACTGAACAGAAAAAGGTTCCTATTGTAGAATTGAACATCTGTAAAAAGATTAATTTTTTTTAAAACTGGTTTCTAAGGAGAATCTTTAATTTTGATAGTGTGTTACCATATGTGAACCTTGACCTAGATGTAGGATGGTTATGGTTAGTGATAGCACCTTGGTTTTAACCGTGTGGTGGTTTATGGGGATGAATTGTTATAGATTTTGGTGAATCCCTGTTTTTTAAATGTGTCCATGTTGTGTAATGTGTTATATGATGGGTGTTTTTTACGATAAATAAATGCCTCCATAATGAATCTTGTTGATATGATGGTAAGAGGACATGGCTAGAAATGATCCTCCAATAATTGAACTTGAGGCACTGATAGTACCAAGTGAGGGAGATGGTGAGAAGTTATGTGATAACTTTTCTCTCTTCATGTAGTTTATGGAACAAAACCCAGGGTGGGATGTGAAGAGTACATCACAACTAAATCAAGAGTTCAAGTGGAAGTACTCTCTAAAATTTATCAAAGAGAGTGGACCTAAGGTATTTGAGCCCTGGATTGAGTCTATCAAAACAATTCTTGACCAATTAGAGTCTTTTATTGATAAGAGCGCCAAAATGGATGCTTATATATTATTTTTTCAAGAGAATAATTTTTTGGAGATCTAGACTCGGGATGGCCAGCTGGAAAATATGTTGTCAAAGGGCTTTTAAAATATATTATTGGAGAACATTTACCCTATGATAGTTAGGCAGGAGTGGGTAGTAGAGTTCATGAGGTTTACCCAAGGGAGTATGTCTTTGATTGACTACGTTGGTCTCTTTATATATTCACAATTCCATCATCATGTGTTATAAGGTTATGATATGCTTGTGGTGAAATGGTTTCAAAATATGATTAAATGTGATATTATGTCCCAGATGAATATCTTTTGGCTGATTTTTTTTTTAAAATTAGTTAACGAGGATCTCATTTATGAGGAAAACCTAGAGATAGATTCTAGTGAGACACATGTTATTTATATAAGATATTCAGGAGGTATATATTCCAAGGGTATGAGGAATCACTATGAGAATTCCATCCATGGTCACAGAATGAAGAGTGTCCAGAGGGAATTTTCACTCAAACAAGACCATACCTGAGTGACCTATCACCTATTTAGTAGTCCTGGTCACTTTTATAGACATTTTCTTGACCATAGGTAGAGTCTCAAGCTTGGATAATGATGGGAAATCTACTGTTCTTAAACAAGAACCTGCATAAAATGGGTAGTGATGGGGAAACTAAATAGAACCAAAGTGTTTGAAGGGGGTATTCGAACTAATATCATTTTGGTAGTTATAGTTCAACTGGTCATAGTGGTTAAGGCAGTAAATGTGGTGCTTCGAGGAAAGATAGCTTATATCATTAGAGTGGTGTATCTCAGGGTACTATGACTTTTTCATAGGGAAGATATGTAGGATAGTTGCATGTAGTATATCCTACACTTAGGGATAGTGAATTCAGGTCATTTACTATTAGAGGTACTATTCTCATTGATTATACACTTGATAGTGCCTTATTTGATACATTTTCCTATCATTAATTTATATCTGAACAAATTTTAAATTGGTAGAAACTAGAAGTGGAGTTTGTGAGAGAGGTTGTGATAATCAATACACATTTGGGAGTACGGTCGGGAGACATAAATTCTTTCAAGGGGTGTTCTCTCGAGGTTGGGGGTATCGATTATCTTAGTACCTTTACATCCATGATATGTCAGGGTTATCTTGATTCTCGGTATAGAATGTTTAGCATCATATCGAGCCCATATAAATTGTTACCACTAGAGAGTGATGTTTATGTCTCCTGAGGGTGAAAATTATGTTCATCATAGAGATTGGGATATCCAAGGGGGTTGTGCATGGCCAGTTCATTATTAAGTGGGGGATATTACTTCATAGGTTTCAAGTATTTCACTAGATGATGTGGGTGTAATGCCTGATTTTTATCCTCTTAAAGCGGATATGTTCCAGGATGTGTTTTTGATGGACTTACTTGGGATTCCACCTATTAGAGAGATGTGGATTATATGATTAAGATCATGTTAAGGATTGAGATAGTTTCTATTGCAATATATAGAATGACACCAATATTGCTTCATGTGATTGAGACTCACCTGTATGATTTGATGAATTATGGATTTTTCAGTCTAAGTATATCACCTTGGGGTTCCCTAGTTTTTTTTCAAAGAATAATGATGAGAGTTTGTAATTTTTCTTGATTATCCGGACTCGAACCAGATAACAATGAAGAAGCGGTATCCTCATACGCATATCGAGGATGTATTTGACTAGTTTAGATGAGCTAGTGTTTTCTCAAAAATTGAGTTGAGTTTGGTGTATCATAATTTTAAATTTCTACATTCTGATATACCTCGAACAACATTCATATATAGGTATGGACTTTGTAAGTTCCAAATGAGGTCATTTGGGTGGATGAATTATATTCTTTTGTTAATGGAAATGATAAACCCAATATTCTACCCATACTCAGATTGGTTTTTAGTAGTTTCATGGATGAAATCTTTTTATACACCAAGAGTCATGAAGATCATTACCAACATATTGGAATCATCTTAAGTACACTAAGAGAGCATCGTCTATACAGAAAACTATCACCATTTTAATTATGGATTTATTGTGTACATTTTTTGGGTCACATAATCTCATAGGAAGGTGTTTTAGTTGACTTAAGGAAGGACAAAGAAGTTTTTCCTTAGGATATAACCAAAAAAGTTTTAGATATCCATAGATTTCTAGGCATATAAGAATATTATTAAAGATTCATCCAAGAATTCCCCCACATGGAATAACCACTTTCAGTCTTGACCAAGAAGTGAGTCAATATTGAATGGTATGTATCATTTGAGAATGTCATCCAAGAGTAGAATAATTTTTTGAAAACTTCCATAATATTTATCCTACCTAAGTCAGTTGAGGATTATATAGGGACTTGTGATGCTTATGGGATCATACATAGAGTAGTTTTTATGCAAGGAGAATGAGTTGTGAAATATTGGTCATGAAAGCAGATACCACATTAACATAATTAACCTACACATGACCATGATTTAGATGTAGTGTTTTATGATTTGAAGTGTTTGTGTAATTATCATTTGGGTGATAATTTTATTGTGTATACCAGTCAAAATATCTTAAAGTATATCTTTTTAAAATGGTACTTCAATCTTCATTAGTGGAGATGAGTTGATTATATGCAGTCAATTTATTTTGAGCTAGCATATATTATTAGAAAGGGAAACTATGTTGATGATGCTCTAAGAAAGAAAATAGAGAATTAAAAGGTTCAGAAGTCTAGATCTGAGTGGAAGATGCTGAATTTACTAGCAGATATGTATGTTGTAGTTCCAGAGGTATAGGATCAGATGACACTTGTATCAGTTTTAGTGGATTATACACTTTTTATCCTGATCGAGGAGAGGCACTATGAGAATCTGGAATTTTGACCTTGACGGAAAGCCTAACATGTGGGGATTCACCATTTTATTATACCATAGATGAGAATGTTTTCATCTATGTCAAGAACCATGTAGTTGTGTCCACTTGTATATGATATGAGTTAATGCATGGTTTTCATGCCTCCAGGTGGGTGATGCATATGGGTTTGACCAAAATTTACCATGAAATACAATGATAGTGTTGTTGGTCAGGAATGTATAATGAGATTTTAGGGTTCATAACATGATGTTACAACTATCAATAGGTGAAGGCTGAGAATCAAGGACTAGGTTGTCCACTACAACCATTTCCCATTAGAAAATGGAAGTGAGATGACATTACCATGGATTTTTCAGTGGGTCTATCAAGGAATCATTATAACACTATTTTGGTGATATTATATCGACTAATGAATGTATCCTGTTTCTTGACAATATGTGTTACTTTCTTAGTATAATAATTTGGTGACTTATACCTTCTTGTGAAAGTCTGTCTGCATGGGGTTCCACGAATTATAGTTTCAGACCATGACTCATGTTTCACTCTGCTCTTATAGAATTTCATGAAAAATATTCTTACTACATAGGTATTTTTGAGTACAGAATTCTACCCACTGATAGATAGGCATTCAGAACATTCTGGAATGGTTTTAGAGGATATGATTCCAGAATGTGTTCTTGTCTTTGGTTGTTCACAGGAGAAGCACCTAGAACATGTGGAATTTTATTAAAATAATAGTTATGATGATACTATAAATATGGAATTATATGAATCTATTTGTGGTAGTCTAAGAAAATCACCTCTATGTGGGATAGAGGCATGTGAGTCAGAGCTGTTGGGACTGAGTCTCGAGCATGAGATGTTAGAGATTGTTCAACTGATTTGGGAATATATGGATATGGCTCAGAGTAGATAGAAGGTGTATACTAACAGATGTTGAAAAAAAGTTGAGTTTATAGTGGAATATCATGTGTTCCATCTGGTGTCACATAGATTGGTTCATCATAGGATTCAGAGACAGGTCAAGTAGGTTACCATGTTTTCAGACATTTTGAGGTTGGGGAGAGAATCAGGTTGGTGGAATATCAATTGGATCTTCCACAATGGTACATTATTATGCATGATGTTTTTCATGTTTAAAATCTTTGAATGTATCACCCTAAACCTTATCATTTGATATATGTTCAGGATTTTGAGGTTCATATCGATTCATTCTTTGAGGAGTATATAATAAGTGTTGTGGATCATAGCGATAAAGTGTTGAAGGAAACAATTGTGTTGATAATTCTTGTATTTTGTCAACATGGAAATGTTATGGAGGAAAAATGGGATATATACAAAGATATGTTGGATCATTGGCTCGATTTCTTTACTTCATAATCTTAGATATGGTATGGATTATAGTTGGGGATCATGTTGTTATAAGGTGTGATATTTTAAGATAAAAAATGTTTTTTGGAGATTTTTCAAGCTTGTTTTTTGGTAATCTTTTACCATTTTTTTGTAAATATTTTTTTGGGTTTAATTTAGGGATAGTTTGGATGAATTTTGACATTAATTTGGGGTTTTTTGGAATTACACGGTTGGCCCATGGAAATCCCAAACCATGCTCTATGACCAAGAAAAATGTGCAACCCCAAACATAGGCAAATTTCATGGTTGATGAACGATTTTCAAAAATGTGCAACCTCTTTGTAGTAACTGTGCAGCCCCTAAATGAGGTGCATGATTAGGGTGCCTAATTTTTCAAAACATGCACCCATGACCTAGAAACTATGCATGGGGAATTTAATCCTTATAAAAATTACTTTAAAAAACCTAGACTTCCTAGTTTTAACCGTGATTTGACCCCACTTGACCCTATTGTTTTTTGCACAATTTTAGAACCTATGGGATGAATTCCATGGACATAAAAACATTATTCTTGAGTAATCTTTTACCATGTTTAATATTCTACACCTCTCATATAAAATGATTTCTCCTCATTTGGGTTCCTTTCTCTTCAATATCTCTTCCTGGATGAAGAGGATAGTTTTTTTATCTGTGGGAAATGCATTTGATCAAGATTATTATAGAAGTAATTATTTTTGTCCTTGGATCTCAGTTTGGGATCTAGATATCATTATTCGTTTTGAAATTGAATAATCCAATTCAATTTAAGGATTTTTTTTGGTGGGCGTTCATCAATTATCTTGAGGTATGTGGTCTACCATTCAATACAAAAATTCTTGACATCAATTATGTTTCTGTAATTGTAAAATCATAATTTTACATTTATCAATTTCATCTCACATTGAATTAATTTATTTCTTTTATAAAATTAATTAATTGATTTATTAATGGGTTTATGAAATTTTTCAATTAATGGGATTGGGTAATTGGTCAATTGATGGGATTATGGAATTTTTTATTAATTGAATGTAAAATTATTTTATTAATGATAAGTGATGGGTGTTTATCTTAACATTGGAGGGTTTAATAATTATTTGATTAAATGCAGATCAATGGTTTAATAGTGAGTTATATATATTATTACATTTGAATTAACCTGATGAATATTGTATTTTTTAATAATAGAAATAGTATACCTTGATGTGAAATGTCAACGAGAGGGATAATGATGATTAACCTTGTTAAATAGGATATATGTGAAATTTTTGATTGATTGATAAAGGGTTTATCAGACACATATTGATGCTTCAAATACCCATTAGGTGGAAGACATGTCATTCTAGACCAAAATGCATATAAGTGATAAATGATTGTGGGACATGAAATAATGATATAAAAGACCATGTGTGATTGATTGGTAAATCAGTATTGGAAATGGAATTATGATTTGAACTCCCATGTGTGATTTATTGATAAATGGGTTGTGGGACATGCAATGATTCTTAAAATACCCATGGGGTCCTACCCATGGTGTTCTAGGCCCAAAATGTTGTCATTGGATACACAGAACTATTTTTTCCATGTATATTTTTGAAATATATATATATATATATAAATTTTAGCACATAGATGATATATGATTCTGAGTCCCGGTGTGCCTAGAATTAATATTGTAAAAATATTAAATAAAATTTATATTATGAGAAAATATCTTCTTATAAAAATGGGATAACTCGTAAATGGATGCTCGTATGGGAGATTTAAAAACAAGGATGAGTCTAGAACATAGTGTTTACCCTAGGCGTGACCTAAAATGAGTCAGCCCTGGGTGTTCGGATCCCTCACTCATTGGAGGTATGTTTAGTGGATTAAGTTAATTAATTAATTTAATTAATCATTTTTTTAATGTAAGATGAAATGATATAAATATATCTCCATGAAAAACTTCCCAATTTTAGCCGCATAATAAATGAATTTTCAAAGAGATATATCATTTATTTGATTGGTTGATCTCATTGAATGGTGATAAAACTATAGATTAGAGAAGATCGGGATGCTAAAAAGCTAATGGATTCTCTCAAATAATTGGTGGATGTGTTATTTATCAATTATAAATATATAATCCATAAATTACTCATCAATTTATGTTGTTACTACCTTTGGATTAAATAGTTGAGCAGATTCATCCCCTTTTTTGGATCTGGGCCAATGAAAGACCTTGTGTGCGCCTGACTATTGAAATCTAAATTAATTTGAATTGTTTATCATACCTTAGTTTCCTCATTCTTGATCCATTTCCCAAGAACACTTGTAATAAAAAAAATAAATAATTTGATTATTTCTCTCCACCCTCTTTTCTCTACATTCATCACCAATTGGGCCGCATGGTCCCAGTTCAAAAATTTATAAGAGGTAGCAAGATCGAATGGACCCCTGGATTTATGGATGATCAAGGAAAAAAGAATGGATTATATATAAAATAATATATTTAGTATCTTTGTGTACTAAAGTATATGTACATGAGATGAGTGTACATAGAAAGAGGTTCTAATACACAGACATAGCTTGTAGAAGCTTGGACACATCGTGTAGTCCACCTGCATAGTAAGGTCTATTACACAGTTAGGATTCATGAGCCAGCTTAGGACATGATTAGGAGGTGGGGTAGGACCACATGCCGTGTGGGTGCCCTCACATGTCAAGTTCCCATAGATCCTTTTTTAGGAAACCTCAATCATGAATATATTCTTTTTTTTAACTCAAATTTTGGACTACAAGTAGTTTATCATGAGTTTTTTCATGCATATAATGTGATGGTTCCCTTGTTTGTGAATTTTGAGACACTATTCAAAATGTTATAGGCATGAAACATTATTAGGAATCCATTTATTATGGAAGCGATTAGGCGGGATCACTAGTGACCTTCCAAGTGGTACCCTCTAGTAGAAATGGGAAGTGGGTCATTAATGTCTTATGAGTGGTACTATCTAGTACATTTGGCTATTGGACCATCAACATTTTTTATGTGGCACTCTCTAGTATATATGTGAAATGTGTCTTCGACGTCTTCCTAGTGGTACCCTCCAGTAGAGCTGGGCAGTGGGTTCTCAACATCTTCTGATCGGTGCCCCCAGAAGAGTCGGGAAGTGAGTCATTGATGCCTTCTAAGTGGTAAAATCTAGTTGAGATGGTATTTGGGGCCTAGACACCTTCATAGAGTAACCCCCATATTGTACCATGGAACAATTACAAGACTTTTAGTTTTCTCCCACTCGGTTGTGAGGCATAGTGACGAGGTAGGGTTGTACTTATATGGTTACTTCTTTAGAGACATGTGGGATGATGAGCATCATTGATAGATTTTTGAAACTATGGGCTAGTCTTCTTCATGGGATTACCTATGAGATGGAGCTCACCATATCCTCTTATTTGTGATACTTAGACTCTACATATCTGTATATACATTTTTTTTATAACCACAACTATGATTCGAATACTATCCTTCGAGGGGAGGTGATGTTGCCTAAGGTATGACTTGTGCTTTACATGTTTATCTTATCATTGTTCGATAAGTCTAATCTCCTATTATAAGACAATAAGAATCGGTGATTAGTTTATCTACTCATCGTGTTGAGCCCCTTTTATTTGGTTGAGTTTAGCTTCACTGTATTTTTTGGTTGAGATGTAATGTTACACTATACCTCATTATATCTACTTTATTTTTCTTCTATTGTATCTTTTAATGCCCCCACCCCCTTTAGATTTTAGGGAATCTAATTGGGTATGTTTATAATCACCCATGCATGGGGGTTTCTAACAAGTATTGTGACTTATGAATATGATAAAAAGGTCGATCATTTCATTAGAGATGCTTAGGGATACTGAGTTCATGGATCGTGTATGATAGATACATCTTGGAATTTAGGAGTTGGGCTCTCTAATCTATTTAATTTATACTTTTTTAGTTTGGGAAATTTTTTGGTCGGGTGTGTATTTTTTCCCTTTACTTTTCATTTTACACTACCATGATTATGTATTATTTAGAGGTTCATGCATGATTGGTTTACTTTAAAGTAGTGGTGCATCTTTTTTTCTTTCCCTTGACACCTTTTCATTGAGTTAGATATGTGAATGTTTATAGGTATTTTGAAAATGGTCTCCCTGAGTTAGTTAATCTTATGGTGCCTTTTTTCACCCCATGTCCAATAGAGTTTTAATTGGGATATATGTGGATTGAACACTATATTGGGTCGCATTGTGAGAGATTTGTATAAGATAAAGTTCATTCCATGGGGTATTTTTTGGAATATCCCCATTAGATGATTTGGTTTTGTTTAGGGAATGTGTTTCAAAGTTTCTCGAGTGAGTCTCTTAGGATAGGGAATCTAGTGATGGTTCGGTGGATGATGTATCCAATCATCAGGACCTTGACAACCTACTAGTTGATTTAGTATGTCGTAATAATTTTTTTAGGGATTAATGGTACAAGAATTATATAGGATTGAGTCTTTGATTTTCCTCGATTCTCCAACTACTCATTATTGTTGTTATATATTTATACATATATACACTCATCTGACCATGGTACTCCTTGATAACTTTTAGAATGCCTTCGCGATGACAGCCATCCAGGATACCTACTTCGGTTTGTGAAAAATACCCTATGAGTTGTGAGGCCTCAAATAAGGGTCAATTCTATGGACCCTTTCCTCTATGTGGGAAGGTATAAGTATAAACCCTATCGAGCATTAGATCATCCCAACATAGAATTCTAAAGATGTGTATAGTATTACCATGATCTGTGAGTTCCAACTCTAGAGGACACTAAGGTTCCACGATGATTTAAATCATCATGCAGTAGAGATTTCTCTAGAGTCGGTGCTCCATGCCTTTTGACTCATATCAGCATCGACATATTAGTTAGTTAAACATGAACCTAGCCTTTTCCACGGAGCTTATGGGCATTTTTGGGTCCTTGTTATCAAAATGCACGATAAGTGGACACTCTCTTAGACCAACATCCAACAACTATTTTGTAAGGAGTAATGCCCCTCCTACTTGCTCTCAGTCTAGATTCATGTGGTTATAGAGCTGCAGAAGGGAGGGATGATTGTGGATAAGTATGAAATGAGGTTCAAAGGCCATATGTGGTACTACCTAAACATTATCAATGATGGCTACTTCATAGCATGGATGTTTTAGCAGGGACTCCATAGATATATTTAATCAGGAATTAGGACCTTGTGAATTCCCACCTATGTTGGTGTTTTTTAGAGGGAACTAGTGATAGATATCATTCTATAAGAGGGATTCCAGATAGCTTTATTTGGCAGTTGGTATTGCAGACTTGAGTCATCTACACAGTGAGCAGATCCAAGGTTCTTGGATCTCACCACAGGGGACCTTTCTATGATCTATCTCAAAAACGTGTCTAGAGGTAGTGTAGAGGACCAAAGTATCCCATAGGGGGTGTTTATTTACTTGTGATTGGTGAGGTCACTTAGAATGTGACTTCTGGAATAGAAATGTGGAGTTTTATTGATAAATAGTTGATGAACCGCCATGGTAGAGGCAGGTCCATGACCAAGGATCTCCAAAGTGGGGAAAGGTTGGTCTCCAGTAAGGTAGAGATAGAACAAGATTGGGTAGATATTTAGGTGCAATAAAATTCTGTTTTATCCTTCTACCACCACCACTATGTTTCCCACAACTAGCTTTGGGAGCTAGTGGTCAGGGCCATAGATAGTTGTAGGCTTTGGAAGATTAAAACCCCATAGCGCATGAGATTATTAGAGGTACGATATGTGTTTATTATAATCATTCTCCAATATTAGTAGAAACATGTTGCATTAATTATATTAACTATATAATCCTTATGGGATAGATGGAGCTCCTATTTGAGGCACTACTGTAGCATCTTCATTCTAAGGTTCCTATAGGGAATGCTTCTTCTGTATAATTCATCTAAAGGCAGTTTGATCTATTGCTTTGTTGAGAACAGATAACATGAGATATTGTTTTATCTTGATGGAACCCTATGACTTCACCTTTGGTAAGGATCTTCAATCCATGGTCTGAGCCTAGATCGACTATCATAATAGGCAAGTCAAGTTCATATGAACTGATGAGGTAAGATTTTACTTTTTTGGTGAGATATATCTCAAGAAAATCCATGTGGGTTCTATGAGGAGGAGGCTTCAAACCATCACCCATCAGTTATCAAGTGTATCCCCTAGTGTATAAGGCTCTTCGAGAATTCAAGTTCCTTTATTTCCATAGGATTACATGAAAATCTTCCCCAAGGATGTTTCTAGACTACCTCTGAGATGGTAGATTTTGTTTCATATAAGCATGAATCTTGACATAATCCTGATACCTTTTAGAAAATATTGTATTTTACCTATCGAGCTCTAAGAGATATGGTTATAGTTGGATGACCTTCAAGATAAGGAATTCATCAAACCTAGTATGTCCCCCTGGATAGATCTAGAGTTTTTCATGAACATGGAGGATGGGAGATTATGGGTTTTCATGGATTATTGTCCCCTTAACCATGCCACAATAATGATCAAGTATCCCCTACCGAAAATTGAAAGACTCTTTGATCAGTTTTGAGGCGTCAATGTTTTTGTAAATATCAATCTCAGTTCCATCTACCACTATTTGAGCAATTTAAGGATGATATTCCAAATTTTCCATTCCAATTTCTCAATAGACACTATAAGTTCCTAGGTATTCTAATGGGTGTGATGAATGCTCTCATTATGTTTATGGATTTGATGAACTAGGTCCTTGAAACATACTTGGACCAGTTTGTTATTGTATTCATTGGAGACATACTCGTCTACTCTACATTAGAGTAGGAACAAGTAGATAACTTAATTATGGTCCAAGAATTTCTTGGATAACATAAGATTTTTGGAAATCTATCAAATTCCCATTTTGGATACATGAGGTTCACTTTTTGGGGAATGTCATTTATGAGCATGGTTTAGCCATGGACCCAAAAAAATATCTATGAAGTGATATATTGGGAAGCACCCAAGAATTTTTTAGAGGTGAAAATAATTCTTGGATTAGTTGGGTAGTACAAGAGGTTTTTGGATGACTACCTAGAATCATAGCCCCTTTGATTACCCTAAGGAATAAAGGGAAGTGTTTACCTAGTCTTAGTGGTGGATGAGGGTGCTTGGGGAGTTGAGGAAGAGGATGTTGAGTGCTCCAGTATTGAGTCAACCAGAGGAAGGCATGAAGTTTTTAGTGTATTGTGATGCCTCATGATCTTGACATGATGAATTTTTGATGCAGTGGTAGGGAGTTATAGAAAAGGTGTCGAAGAAGTTGAGACCCCACAAGTAAAACTATGCATCTCATGACAAAGATCTATAAGCGGTAGTCTTTTAACTAAGGATGTGGAGGAACTATCTTCTAGGAGGGTTCTTTGTAGTTTACTATTACACCCATAGTCTTAGGTATTTCTTCACTCAGAGAGACTTAAACTTTAGACAGCGATGCTGGATAGAGTTTATCCATGAATATGACATCGAGATATTCTATACTTCAGGAAAGGGAAATTTTGTAGAATATTCCCTTGGTAGGATGTCTCGGACCTCTTTAGTGAAAGTGGCTTCAATGTTTTTGGACTAATTTTAGATGACCCTAGTAGAGAAATAGGGTATAGTTCATTGGGAGTCAATGGTGTTGGAATCACTACTTATTGAGTGTGTGAGAGATTCCCAGCTAGTGGATATAGATTTTAAGGTATTACGTGATCATATATCCATAATCAACTCACTCAATGGATATTCTAAATAAGGTAACCACATCATCTTGTAACAGGGGAGAACAATGGTTCTAGACACATTACGAGATGAGGATATGTGGGAGTTCCCCACCTCTACCCTAGATTTACATCTATATTAGGGGAATATGTATAGAGATCTTTAGAGGTTGGTTTGGTTGTCCTTCATGAGAAAATGAGTAACTAAGTTCATCTCTCAGAGCCTCACTTGTCAGTGGGTAAAGGCTGAACACCATGTTCTAGCTGGTTTTTTGAATCCCCTTAAGATCCCTGTGTGGAACCAGAAATGAAAATCTATGGAATCTTTCATGGGGATTCCACACATAGTGAAGATCCATGATTCCCTATAGGTTATATTTGACTCACTCACAATGATGGAGCAGTACGATGTGATCGCAGAGCAGAGTTTGATAGAGATTTTAGAGAAAATGTACTTGCGGGAGAGAGTTTCCCTTCATGGTGTTCCTTCAATGATTCTATTTGATCATAATGGATGATTTATGTCATGATTTTGGAGGGGCCTACTGGAGGCATTTAGGACCCAATTGCAGATGATTACAACCTCTCGCCCAAAGAATGATGGGAAAACCATGCGCACTATCTTGGTGTTGGTGGATATTTTGAGGGTGTTCCTGTTAGACTTCAATTGGTGATGGTATGATCACCTACCATTGGTAGAGTATTCTTATAATAATGGCTACCACTCTACTATTGGCATGACCCCATTTGAGGCCCGATACAGGAGACCCTATAGGTTACCCTTGGGTTGGAAATAGGTTAGGGAGTCATCTCTTGTGGGCCCAGAGATGGTGTAGCTGAGGATAGAAAAAAATCTTGGTCATCTATAAGTGGATGAAGATGGCTTAGGGAATACATAAATCTTAAGCAGATCATTGTCATGGGCCCTTGGATTTTGAGCGAGGATATTATGTTTTCTTAAGATTCTCTCCACAATGAGGATTGCAGAGGTTTAGAAATAGATCCAATCTATACCTAAGGTTCATCAGGTCATTTAATATTTGAGAATAGAGTTAGAATGGTTCATACCACATATCACTTTCCCCACAGCTAGAGAGGGTGCACGATGTCTTCTATGATTTATATTGAGGAGATATGTAGATCACCCAATGCACGTTATTGACTGGGGAGAGATGGAGATTGAGGATGGCGCCACATTTGTTGAGCACGCAATAGTGATTGAGTACCAAATGAATTAGACCATGCATGGAAGGACTGTACCCAAGTTTAGTGTGTTGTGGAAGCGTAGAAACATGAAAGAGAGTTCTTGGGAGTAGAAGATCCATGTGTGGTCTTATTATCATGAGTTACTTCATTAGTTTTGATTTTCAGGTATTAAAAGGTTGAGTTGGGGAAAAATATAGAGACACATTTTCCCTTGTATGATGTTGAAATATTTATATATATATTTTCAGAGCTAGTCACTAGGATGGAATGTGATTTTAAGGCCTGGTGTGCCTGTAGTTATATTTATAAATATAGTAAATATATATTATATTGTGCATGAACAACTTCTTAAAGAAAATGGGATAAATATAAAATGTTAGCTCAAATCCTTGATCTAAGAATAAGGATGAGTTTGAAAAGTGGTGTTTACCCTAATAGAGACTGAAAATGATTTAGTGTGGGGTGTTCAGACCCCTCTCTCATTGTAAATACATTAAGTGGATTAAATTAATTAATTAAATTAATTAAAGTTTTTAACCTTAAATAAAATATTATAAATATATCTTCATTGAAAATATTATAGGGTTAGCCTCCTAATACTAGGAATTTTCCAATATCTCCCTCATCTATTTAGTTGGAGGATCTCATCAAATATCGATGAACATTTTGATCATACCATATCATGAATCTCTGAACGCAACGAATTCTATCAAATCATTAGTGGTTGAATTATTCATCAATTATTGGGTTGTAATTGAGTTACGAATTCTCAATTGGTGTGTTTATGCCCTATTTATTAAATGTTTGGGCATATCCATCCACTTTCCTGGATCTTCACTAATTTTAGACCATGCATCAACCTGATTATTGAAATCTAAATTAATTTTCATAGTTTATCTAACCCAGGATTCCATGTTCTTCATCGATTAGTCATGAATGTTTGGAATCAACCCTTAACCCTTTTATATTATTATTTTACCTCTTACTAATTTGAGTTCTTCACTGAATGGAACCTATGGGACTATTTTGACAACTTCTAGGTGGTACTAACCTCGATCTGACCCCCAGGTTCATGGTGGATTAAAGAAAAAATAATTTTTCGATGAGAAAAGCATAGATTTGGGATTGTTGAGAGGTGATGATGAATTTTTTGTGATTAAAGATCATGAAATCAAACATAGATCCATTAATGATGTGTGGAATGAATTATGGAACCCCTCATAGTGAGCGGTGGCTGTTTTTTGGTGAACGAAGGATATGGTCCGTGATTCCAAGCTAGATCCTATCATCTGGGACAAATTTATGTAAGATCTATGGTTGGGTGAGTATATTCAATTGTGGAATTTGGATCTTGAATATTTTTCAAAATCCTAACTAAACTCCATGTTCAATGAATAACCTGTGGCATGTATCCCCATCAGTAGAGGAACTAGGGTTTCAAAAAAGTTACGGATGAAACTTTCCATAGTTCTATCTTTAACACCATTTACCTCATCATGATTGAAAAACCCAAGTGATGGATCATAGGGTCGCGACTCTGTGTAAGAGTATACGTACACATCTTGAGTACAGAGGTGAAATATTTTGTGAATCGACATGTTTTGTACTAATGTAAAATTATTGGGGATTGAATTACATTGGCATAGGGTTTGGTATACATACATGACCAGAAGCACATGGCCCAGTCCTCATATTGCTTGGTCACATCATGTTGTCCACCTTCATGGATTTTTCTACTATATATTCTGGATCCATGTACTGGATAGGGATATGAAAAGGTGGTAGGGTGGGACCACACATCATGTGGGTCCCCTCAAACACTATATTCCCAACATTCCTTTTTGAAGAAAACATTAATCATAAGTATCTTTTTCATTTGAACTTAGATATTGGACCGCAAGTAGCATATCCTAATTTCTGTTTCATGTAGAATGTGATGGTTCCCTTGGTTGGGGATTTCAATTTGTGATGTGAAATTTTCCATGAATGACACCTTATTTGTTGACGCTCCATAATAGAAGTTATCATGAAGGATCACTAGCGACCTCTCAACTGGTACTCGTCAGTAGAGCTGGGTAGTGGGTCCTCGATGTCTTTTGAAGGGTACACTCCAGTAGAGCTAGGTAGTGGGTCCTAATTGCCTTCTGAGTGGTACCCTATAATAGAGTGGGGTAGTGGGTCCTTGATATCTTTCGATTGGTACACTATAGTAGAGATAGGAGGTGCGTCCTAGATGTATTAGGAGTGGTACCATCTTGTAGATCTGGTTAGTGGGTCCTTGTTGTCTTCTGAGTGGTACCCACAAATAGAGCTTGGTAGTGGGTCCTCGAAGTATTTAGATTGGTACCCTCCAGTAGTGTTGGATAGGGGTTTCTCAAAATCATAATATTTTTACCCGCTATTATAGATTGGAAGTGGTTCCTCAACATCTTTTGAGTGGTGTCCTCTAGTAGATATAATAAGTGGTTACTTGAATCCTACCGAGTGGTACCATCTAGTTGATCTAGACAGTGGGTCCATGACGCATTCAGTTAAAACAAACCCCTAATTGTACCAGGGTTTGGGTCCTCAACCTCAAGTTTCTTCCAACTCGGTTGTGTGTCATAGTGAATAGGCATGGTTAGGCTTGTATATTTACTTCTTGGAAGATTCCTTGGATGTTGGGAAACATTAATGGATTATTGGAACTGTTGTCTAATCTTCTTCATGAGCTGATATGTGATATGGAGATCCCCTTACTCTCTCATTTTAGATTTTTTGACTGATCATATATGTATATACCTTTCTTCTATATTGACATTGTGTTTTTGGATAGTCTTCATCCATGTGTGGTGAAGAATCCAATGTATTCCATGTGATTACCATATTTATATTCTCATGGTTAGATGAGTATACTCTCTAGCTATTGGTGTTAAAGACACAATGAGTATCTCATATACTCACCATGTAGAACCCCTTATGTTTGGATGAGGTTTCCTTCATCTTATTTTTGGATTGAGTTGTAATCTTTCACTATACAATGTGATATCTATTATATTTCTATTCTACTATATCTCTTACTACTCCCCCTTCTTATTTCAGGGAATCCTACCAGGTATTTTTATACTCACCCATGAATGAGATTTTACCACATATATTATGTCATATGAAGATGGAGGATAGGTCTATTATGACTTTAGAGGAGCATAGGTATATAGGGTTCTTGGACAGGGTATGGTTTCCATAGCATGGGATTCAAGATTTGAGACCTCTCATCTATTTATCGTCAAATTATTGTGAGATTAGAACATGTTTCTGGTAGGGAATTTATTTTTCCCCTTTATTTTTTATTTTATAATTTTATAATTTTGTATTTTCTAGAAGTTCATGAATGATTTTCTTACATTATTGTAGTATTTCATCTTTCATTATTTCCCTCTACACTTTTCCAATGAGTCAGTTTTGTGTGTGTACAGGTTTCTAGGAAATATCCTACCAATGTTTGTTAAGCCTTCAGTGCTAGTTGCCACCCCTATCCTATGGAGGTAGGCTTGGGGTAGTTGTCTCTTCAGACCCATATTTGTTCGCATCATGAAAATGGACTCTGGTTCCAAAGTGGTTGTAATTATGAAATTGAAATTTAATTATTAATGAAATCCCATGATTATAATGAATTTTAATTTTCCCTATTTGATATGGTCTAAAACCCGACATGGGCCAATGATGGTATTTACGGTTCGGTTGTCTTCCTGAACTAGGAAAAATTATGTGGTTAATTGAAGAATAATGAAATTTGATAAAAAAAATTACTTTACTATAATTTATTCCTTATATAACTTAATAAACTATTATAGAATTTGAATTGTATTAGTTACTATTAGTTTTCTATAAAGTTGTATTGAAACCCTAATCAGTCCACCTAGTCGGTACACAAATAAACTTCATGTTTGCAGGATAGGATAATATAATGATATTATAGATTTCATCTATAAATATTTGGGTGTGGTCACTTGTACTAGTGTGTGTGTTGTTGTTACTTTAGATTGACGGTAATGTATGTTTTTGTTTCTCTTGCGTATTGTTGTATAAGTTTGGGAACTTGAAGCTTAGTGAAACGTTATTTTATTCTTTTATTTATGTTGTAATGTTTCCTATCGATTATTAATTTTTCTAAATATCATAAATTGTTATTGTTCCATGTTAATTATTGACTTAAATTTTTTCTTGGTTCTATTTTATTAGTGTGTTGATGATTTACTTATAGAGATTCAGTGTGTAGATGAGATGATATGATTCTAAATTCAAATAATATATGGCATGATGTCATTTATTTTGGACCTTCAATAGCCTTTTTCAAAATTTGAGGTTTCATAAATATATTCTAGGTTTTTGGGTCTCAGTGTAATACTAAACCCTTCAAACATACCCAAAAGCCACAAAAAAATTAAATACTTACAAAAACCTCCCAAAAAATCTCTTTTAAACTTAATTATACATATCACAACCACTAATTACATCCCATAATAATTTAACCCTAATTCACTGACATCATATTCTTTTTTTTGAAACTCAATCCTTATAGTGAGTAGATGTTCATATAAATATATAGACATTACTCATGATACAAAATTATGAATTATTATTTGTATTGAAACACGTTGAGTATACCGTATATAATTTCATATATATATGTGTGTGGGTTTGTATATCATTGTTCAATTTTTAGAATCTATATAATAGTAATCCCTAGTAAATTGGTTAAATATATTCCATTCATGTGAATATTATTACTTTAATATTTAACTTAAAATAATTTTAAGGATTTATCTGATTAGAGTGTGGTTGGTTATGTTATATATCATGAAGAGGGATTTTATAAACCACGGGGTTATTTTTTCTCCTATTTTATGGTTATGAAATATAGTTTTTTTATTGGTTTACACATAATAAAAGCATTTTAATGAACCTAATACTAGTTTCCCAGAGTTTGTGGTTACATTATTATATTGTATAAGGTACAAGGAATCACATCTAGAAGGAAAAAACATTTTTGTACTATTGTTAACTATATAGATAATTGAATCTCATTTTACAAATGAAAACATAAATTAAAACAACGTTTTTTTTTCAAATGAATCATTATTTCCTCTAAAATAACCCTATATATTAATCATAATATTCTTCTTAGCATCTTGAGGAAGGAAACATAAGAAATAGGTGAGAAAAAATGATTAGTTAGGGTATGATTATGTTGGAATCTATGAATTAATAATGAATAATAAATATTGAAAGTTAAATAACTGAAACACATTCAATTTAATCAATATCTTGCACAAAATATGGAATGAATAAATAATGATCAAATAATTCTATATATGTAGTCAAATGATCTTGAAACTTTTTCATGAATATTCTAACTAATCAAATAATCACATGGATATCAATGAATAATATCCTTATTAGGGAATGAATAATGATGGATATCATAACCATTCCATCAAGGCCTTTTTCCAAGACATATTACATAAATGGGTAAGTCCTAAAAAAACCAAATATAATTTTTCTCATGAAACTCATTGATTCATCGAGGGGCTATAGTGGACCCCACCATTCACTTACTAATTCTAGTGAATTCCTCATAAAAAGGGTTGAAACATAATAAATATAAACATTTTAAATGGAAAAACTATATGTTAATTTTTAATACATTCCCTAATAAATAAGCATAATCATCAACCAATCAGATTAATATGGTGGATGGTATCAAAATAGTGAATCCCTAGTAAAATTGATCATAAAAATATGGAGAAACGATATGGAATGCATCATTTAATTATTTCCCCAATAAATATTAAGTAATATTGATATATATAATTCTATATGGAAAATGAGTTTCAAAGATCACATGAATCATTACTTGAGGAATTTGAAAATCATTTTCTTACTAGAAACTTCATAAAATATACATAAAATACTTTTATTTAAAAATAAAATTGGATAATTACAAAGTTAACTTCCACATAAATAATGTTAATTATGCTGAAAAAAATACATACATCCCATAGAAGTTAAAAGAAAACATTCCTTCCACACTTTGGAAAAAAGAAAAGAATTTCCTTGTTTAGAAAAAAGACACAAATTTTCCTTTTAAAACCATTATAAATATTAAAAAATGGGTAAAATTTACGTTAATTAATCCTTTTAGTAATTTAAAAAAATTATTTTTTTAATTAATCAAGGTTATGGAAGAAAATAGATTTTTTATCATAGATAAATAAATATTATTTTTTTCTTAAAAATATTATTTTGAACTCTTAAGTACATAAGGAGATGAAAATGAAGGGAAATTACTTATGATAATACCATAACCATAGGATAATAAAATTAAAGTGTTAATTTAAAGATAGATCAAAATAATTCATCATTGTAAGTATATAACTAAACAAACTTGATAAATGATGGGATTGTACCATAAAATCATTAGCACTTTGGTATCATTGAATCGTAATCCCTAATGAAAGAATAAAATTAAATGAAACATAAAATAATATAGGAATAAATAAATTTATGATATAAAATTTAAAATGGTCTTTATATACACCTCATAAAATAATATAGGTGCATAACATGACTGACAAAAATCCATTACCTTCGGTGAGACTTCATTCATATATGTTCCAACCTCCTCTTCTCCATGAAAAATATTTAGGTTTAACTTAAAGGCTTCATATATTATATTTATTAACTAAATAATGGATCTATAATATGTTGGGGGTGTAAGGAAGATATTTGGGTAGGTATGGGATAAACCAAAGGACTTTAGAAGTGTGAAGGGGAGGGAAGAGTGGGATCCCTTTTATAAGTGGTGGAGTAGACACACTTGTAATATTTTAATGTAAAATGAGTTAACCACGTTATTCTCATGAAAATAGCCACCCAAATGCATCATTATCAAACCATACAGTAGAAAAGGTTGAAATATTTCCATACAATGGATGTGTTATAAGTTTGTAGATAATTTTAACCCTTATCTTTTTAGTTTAACCCATAATAATTTATTTTTTACCTTAACCACAATAATTCATATTTTAGTTTTATACACTATTCATTAGGGTCAAAAAATTATTAGAAATTATCTGTTAGTATTAATTTTGATAATTAAAAATATGGAATCTATTTTTCTAAATTCAAGTCACAAAAGTGCTAGAATTTAATTTTAAATTAAACATGAAAAACTGATGAAAAAATGTATTCCAAATAAGTGTTATCATAAGTATGGAAAGTATTTATACTGAATATGAATATCAAATTCGTCCCAAATATATATTTTAGGTAAATTATAACTTAGATTTTTAAATAATTTAAATGAAAGGTAATTTTTCAATAAAAAATAATATGTTTCCCTTTTTATCAAAAATTAAATATTTTTCAGAAAATTCCCAAAAATCACTCCAAGTTAATTTTGATATAATGATTTAAAACACCATTTTCTCAAATAAATTTTATAAATATGTTAAAATTATTTTTAAAATAAGTAGTCAAAATAAAAAAAATGCTCTTTTAAAAAATAGCTTTCTAAAATATTAAATCTTTATTAAAATAAATTAAATTTTTATTTAGAATAAATAGATAATTGTGGAATTTTTTGTATACATTTTTGAACCATATAAATTTCATAATCTATTTAGTTTTATTCGTATTTTCCAATTTAATAGAGAGATTATAATGGTATATAATATTATGTTTTATTTAGAGTCAGGGTTGTGTGTTCCACAATCCATCAGGGAGAATGGATTTATTTAAAAGGAAATATATAATAAATTCACTTGGTGTTATATTATACTCCATAAAAATTTCAACCTTTAAATTTCTATAATGTTACCTCATGAAGTCATTTGGGTAGTTCTTCTTCATAATCTCTTTGATTTCCCACATTTATCTTTTATCATATGATTTCTCCAAAGTAATTTCACTAAACTAATAATCCTATTATTCAAAACTTTTTCTCAAGTGTCTATAATCTGGATAGGATTTTCACAGTAATATTGACCAGGATTCAGTTCAACTTCCTCAATGGTGATCACATGTGTTGGTTCTGACATGTAATTTCTTAAAAAATAGATGTGAAACACAACGTAAACTACAAAGATACCTGGTAGCATCACAAAATGGAAATAAACAACTCTAATAATTTCAAAACATCTTAAGGGTATGATGTACAAAGGTCTTAGTTGTTCCTTCATACCAAACCTTATACCACTCTTCCATGGAGATACATTCAAGAAAATGGTATGACTCGCTTGAAATTTAAAATAATTCCTCTGGTTATTAGCAGAGATCTTTTATCTACTTGTTCTACATTGATATGTGTTTGAAAATCCATTGCCTTAGTTTTTTTATCCTAAATAGGTTCTGGTCCAATAAGATATTTTCCAGCAACTAGGTGTATGAAAATCTCTTTCCATATAATGTTTTATATAGTACAGTTTAGAAAAAATGAATAGATTCTTAGTTATTGGAAAATTCCACCAAAGTTTAACACTAATACCACATTCATTGAAAGCTAATATTTCCTGACCTTCACAAGTATTCTAGTGTTTTAATAATCCTTTTATATTTTCAATCAGTTTGAGGGTGATAAGGAGTGCTCAAACTGAGCTTAGTGTCAAGGGTATTTAGAAGACGTTTCCAAAATTTTGATATCAATCATTGATCATGACCAGAATAATTGAAAAATAAAAGCCATGAATTACTATAACTTTTTAAATATAGATCCTTACAGGGTTTTCATTAAGTAAATAATCTCTTATAAAAAGAAAATGAATAGATTTGTTGAGACGGTCAACAATAACCCATATTTAATTATTTTTCCTTAAGAGTATTTGGTAATCCAATGACAAATCCCATAGTAATTTTATCCCATATCCAAGTAAAAATAGGTACAAGTTTTAATACTCCTCTAGTACATTGTCTACCATCCTTCACTTATTGAAAAACTAAACATCAAGACACGTAATCAGCAATTTCATACTCCATGTTTTCCCATCAAATTTTTTATCTAAAATATCTATACATCTTGGTGATACCTAGGTGTATAGAAAAATTCAAGTTATGATAATCATGAAAAAATTATCTTTTCAGATGACATATAGGTGGAACACAATGTATCTTTACAAATTTCAGAATGTCAAATTCATAAAATAAATCTGTTAATTTTCCCTTATTCACAGCTTTAATTTTCATTTCAAAATTATATTCATCTGGTTGAAATTTTTTTATATTTTCCAATTATTATAGATCAGAAATAATTTCAAAAATGAGTGATGACATCCCTTAATTAATGATTCCCATATCCCTATTTAAGAAATCCATTAACATTGGATCCCTTTCAATCCTTATTTTTTCTGGGTATCCATGATATTTTGGGCTTAAAGCATCCATTGCCTTACTTTCATTCCTATGTCCATATTTTATTGAGAAATAACAGTCCTTGAGTAGCTCAATTTACATCCTTTTCCTCATGTAGAGATATTTATGTGAAGATGTATATTTCAAACTCTATTTATCCATGTATTCCTCACATCTTTTCCCATAGTAATAGTGTCTCTATATCCTCAAAGAAAATATTAATATTTCTAACACAACAATTTGTGTTAGATAGTTTTGATCATGAATATTTAGTTTCTTCTAATCATAGGTGATAAAATTATCAAAATATATTATGAAATAAGTATTTCCTTCATTTTATTCATCACTATTTACAAAAAACCCAACATTTTCCAATGGTAGATTAAAAATTTGAGCATTCACCAATATCCTCTTCAATTCATAAAAACATTCTCCCATTCATTTTTCAATACAAACATAACACCTTTATTGGTAATATTGGTTAATAGGATGCCTAATTAGGTAATATTTTGAAAAAATCATAGATAGTAATCTGAAAAACAAATGAATCTACATACCTCAATTATATTTTTTGGTGTAGGTCATTATTGGAATACCTTTTTCATTATAGGATCAATTGATATTCCATTACTAGGGACAATATAGACTATAAAAGAAATATTCTAAACCCAAAATTCATGCTTGTTAAATATCCCACATTACACTTCACATCTCAGAGTATCAAGAATAATCTTAAAGTGATTCTCTTTGTCTTCAAACCTATTAGATTATACCAAGATATCATCAATAAATGCCTAAAGAAAAGTTATGAAATATTTATTGAATACTATATTAATTAGGTCCATTAATACCTAGGGTTTATTAGTCAGTCCAAATTGAATTAATGTGAACTAATAATATTCATACCTCATATTAAATTTTTTTCATAATATCATTATTCATTACTCATAATTGATGATACCCAGAGTGAATTTAAATATTTGAAAAATATTGAGCTCCATAAAGTTGATCAAATAATTCATGAATTCAAGGTTAATGATGTATTTTCATTATCATAATAGAATTATATTTCATATAATGAATTCATAGCCTAATAGATGCATATGTTTTCTTAATGAAAAGAACTGGGGCTCCCCAAGGTGAAAAACTAGGGAATATTAATATCTTTTTACACTAGTCATCTAGTTGTTTCTTCAACTAGACTAATTCCATAGTGTCTATTTTAAAGGGATTATTTGATATTGATCTTGCATTTGGGATTTAATCAATGGAAAAATAAAATTTATACTCTTGTGGATGTCCAGGAAATAATTCCAGAAATACATCAACATAATCCTACAAAATAGCTACATACTCCAGTTGAATATTACATTTTCCATCCATATATTAGGTTTTCTATTATTCCCCATGATACTCATTCATTAAAAATACTCTAATGGAACTAGAAATGAATCATATGATGAATTGACCCATTTAAATATATGTAATTCCACATATTCATTGTGAATCATAACTTACTTCTCTTTATAATAAATTTTTGCAGCATATTTTGAGAGGAATACCATACCAAGGATTATTTCAAAATCATCTATATATATAATAATGAAGTCATAAAATAGGAAACGTTTATATTTTATAATTATAACTAACGGACACATCATTATTGCGTCGGTAATTCCACTAGGAGTCTTTACTAATAACTCCCTCTTAAGGTGATAGTAAGATAACTAATTTTATTTTCACAATTGGAAGATATAAGGGAGTGAGAAGATAGAAAAATAAAATAATTAATTAACTAAATTAAAGTTTATAATTAATTTACCTTCAACCCCATTATTAGGGACTTCAACCACGGATATTGTGATCACATAATCTTGGACGTTACCCCATGGCCATTTCTAGAGAAAATTACCTTCACTATTGATAAAATCATTTTTATAGTGTATCATATCCTTATAGTTGATGTATTTCACATTGGAATCATCTTTCATTCCATTTCAACCATGGGTATAGTGGCCTTTATATACAAATTTGTATAAAACACTCATTAATAGAAATCATGTTCCAGGGTTATTATTTAAAAATTTATTACAATATGAATATTCTAACCATACCAACATCCCTTTTCTATATTTCTTTTTATAGCATGATTAAAATCCCTCTTATTATCTTCATTTCCTTAAATTCCTTAATAATTTGAGAATTATTTCTCAATCTTGAGAGAATTTAATACTATGTCCTCATATAATTGGAAGGATCAAGAGAATAGTTCCCTTAGAAGGATTTTATTAAGCCCAAAAATGACAGAGTTAATATTTTTATTTGGATTATATAAGTAGTCTAAAGCATGACTTGATAACTATGTAAAGTTGGCTTCATACTTCGAAAAGTTTTCCAATTACTTTTGTCTTATACTTGACTATTTTCTTCCCATATCTGATCATTTCTCATGAGGAAAATATTTTTCAAATAAGAGTACCTTGAAATTGTTAAATTCCATGTATTTCTTTATTTTTCATCCTTAGTGTCTTGAATCAGGGAACACCATTGATCTGAATCTCATGAGAGATGATAAGCTTCTATGAAATCCTTCTCCCTTTCATTATTTCTAATATATAGAAATATCTTCTCTACAGAACTTATCCACTGATCATCTAAAAATGGATTTGTAGTCCCACTAAATGATGGAGGTTGTTGACGCATGAAGTGTTGTAACTAACATTATTATAACATGTGGTGAATCTATAGGATATTCTGTTCGGAAAGGTTTATTACTCATAACCCGAGTCAACTTCCCCAATATGGTTATGACTGAATCAGTTCCAACTATAGATAAATCTCTATATTCATTATATTTCCCATTAGTGCAATCACTACATGGGGTTCAGGAATTGATATGGTTCTCATTACATCCTCTAGGCTCCATTTTTAAATAATGTCCTACATTAAATTAGATCATAACATTATGTAACATACTGTATAATCCCTAAACTAGTGAAACACGTAACATTAATTGATAATTTTATGCCTGGATAGTCTCATAGTCATGAATATTATTTATTAGGGAATGTTTAAAATCATTAAAATATATTCAAAACCATCATAATGGTTTGTATAGGAAATTTTAATTTACCCAAAAATATCCCCCAAGAGTGTCAAACCATGTGTGCAATAAGGCTCATTGTCACATACCAAGTAACACTTGAGTCAATCTTGCATTCCCTTTTCGAGGTTATTTCTTATATGTACATCTATGTCAATTCCACATTTACTTATAGTAATCAGGAAAGGATATATTTCTAAGAAAAACTGCATAATGTCTTCCTCAGCAAAACATTATAATGTTCTTCTATACTTATCCTCAAATTCAATCATAGGATTATCTTCTGTAATCTATTTTTTCATAAATATATTTCTCAAGGTTTCTATTAAACTACTTATGATAGCAACAATAATGAACACAACCCTAGTATCCTAGAGTCATTGGTTAATTTATTACATTGGCATAAGATATGTGGAATCATATCCTTAAGGGATTAATAGTTTGGTTATAATGGAGACTAGATACATACTTGACTCACTGTTTAAAAATTAAATCATAAAGTAACAAAAAGGGTTGCCTTCATGTGAATTGTTATCTAATCTAGAATAACCCTTAATTTTAATCATAATAATCATTTGAAATCTTGGGGAAAGAAACATAGGGAATATGTGGGATCAAATTATTAGTAAGTGAATGGGTTTAATGGAATCTTTGAATAAATAAATCATAATCAATATGGAAATATTAATCACTAAAATTAATTCCATTTAATCCTTAACTTGATCATAATATGGGGGAAATAAATAATGATCAAATAATTCCATATACATAATTACATGTGCTTGAAAATTTTCCTTTAATATTAATTATAATTGAATAATCACAAGGAAATCAATAAAAAATATCATAATGAGGTGATTAATTATGTAGGATATCATAACCATATCATCAAAGACTTCTACATATACATATTAAAAAATTTGGTAATGCCTTATCAAAAAAAATCATTCTAGTTTTTCTCATGGGACCTAACGATGCATTAAGGGGTGATAAAAGGGAACTACCATCACTTATAATGTCCCAAGAATTCATTATATAAAGGGAAAAAACATAATCAACATAAGTATTTTTATTGTAAAATCTATACAATAAAATCTTAATACATTCCCAAATCAAAAGATATAATAATGAACCATTCAGAGTAACATAGTGAATGGTGGAAAAAAGAACATCCCAAGTCAAATTGATCATAAAAAATTCTTGTAAATAATAATTATGGTAAAATTATACTATATCCCCATTAAAGGTTAAGAAAAATCAATATATTTCATGATAGATAGAAAATAATTTTTAAAGTTCACTTGTAAAATTTCTTATTGAAAATAAATATTCAATTAAAAATCATTTTTTTAAACTATATATTTCAAAACATATTATAGAAATACTTTTATTTGAAAATAAACATGGAAAACTATAATGTAATATTCCACGAAAATAATTTTAATTATGGAAGAAAATTATATTCATGACATACAAGTTAAAATAAAACATTCCCTTCATACATTAGAAAAAACTCAAGAATTACCTTATTCAAAAAATTACAAGAAGATTCCTATTAAAACCATTGTAAAAATTCAAACCTGGAAAAAATTATATCAAATATATCCATTTGGTAATTTTAAATCATAATTTAAATTTTTTTAAGAAAACCTGGAAATGGAAGAAAATGGTTTTTTGACTGAAGTCATAAATAAAGGCAAATTATCACATAAAAACATAATTTTGAAATATTGAGTACATAAAGAGAGAAAAATCAATGGAAACCATGTATCCTTAGGAAATAAATAGAAGAAAATAAAATTCATGATTTTATTGAGATATAGACCATAATTTTTATTATCAGGATCATAAACATAAAATATTCCGACAAACAATGATATTATGCCATAAAACCATTACCAATTTGTTAACATTGAATTGTAACCCCATAAATAATAACATTAAATGAAACATAAACGATCTTGATAATAAATAAATTTATAATGTTACATGTCAAATAGGATTTATAGACACCATATAAAACAAGATATGTTTATAATCTGAATCATTTCTCAAAGAAGTAATTTTGAAAATAAATCATGTACCTTGGTTCTGAATTCATTCATACATGTTCTAACCTACACTTCTTCTGGAAACCACTTTAGGTATATCCTAAAGCCTTAATAGATTAGATTTATGATCTAAAAAATTCCTCAAGGATTTGAGGATGGAATTAAGAAATATATTTTCTTCATGTCTTTGATAAACCAAATTTATTTTGAGTGTCAGGAGGATATGATAGATGGAGGCCTTTTATGAGAGTGGGAAAGGACACACTTGGAATTTTTGAAAAAAGAAATTACAAAACACATTATTATCATTCCTAAAGCCTCCAAAATTGGACACTCGTTTACCATTAAGGTGATAAGGATTATATATGACCATAAATTGGTTGTAGATAAGTTATTAGTCCATTTTAACCCATATCTTTATAGTTTAACCACAAGTTAATCAGTTCATACCTTAACTGTGATAATTAATTTTTTTTTACTATTTTCACTAATCATTATATGAAAATTTTAATTTTTTCTTATCATAGAATATTAATATTTATTATTATTAAAAATATGGAATCAATTTTTTTAAATAATATTTTCATAATTTCTATAATTCAATTTAATCTTAAACCTGTATCTGGGACAAAAAAGTTGTTTTCCAAAAGAAGTTCTCATAAGTGTGTACATTTTTTATATTTAAATTTAAAAAATTTGATATCAAGGATATAAATTAGTAAAATTTTAATATAATTTATCTAATTTTACTTCTTATCCATTTTAAATTTTAATTTAAATTTAGAAATAATTTAAATGAAAATGAAATTTTCAATAAAAACCAGTATTCCTCAATATTCACTGAAAAAGTAATTTATTAAAAAATTCTCAAAAATTCACTCTAATTTAATTATTATATGATGATTTAAAAAATAAAGCTAATTTTTTCAAATATATTTTATTAAATAGGTAAAATTTATTTTAAAATAAGTTCTCAAAATTTTACAAATCCTCCCTTTAGAAAAAATACACTTTTGGAAATATTTATTTTTCATTCAAATGTTTTTTATTTTTATTTAAAATAAATATATAACCATGTAATTTATTTTATAAATTTTCAAACCATATAAGTTTATAATATAGATATTACTATTCATACCCTTCAATTTAATAGCTATGGTATAACGGTATACTATATTACAGTTCATTTAGACTCAGGTTTGTGTGTTCTATAAGCTATTAGAGAGAATGTATTTATTTAAAAGGAAATATATCATAAATTTTAGAGGTGTTACATGAATTTTCATGCTTTGTTTATTTATATATTAGTTTCTCATCTAAATGAAATAATTAAATGATATGTATTTATCAGTTTTAGTTGATCTACTCAGAGAATCGGGGCTGAATTTATTAATATATATATATATGATTGACTTGTTTATTTTCTCATGTTTATATTTTATGTATTATATTAATGGATTGTATGAATTTATATGTGATATATAAATATGCATCTGGTGGGATGATTCATATGTATGTAATTATGTTTGATAAAGATCACTACATATGTGTTTTTAAATTGGGTTATAATGAAATATTATTAGTTAATGATCTTTTCCAATGGATATGTATTATGAATTTATTATAATTATACACCCCATAATTTCCTATATGGACATATATAAACATATGTGATTGATGATTCATTTTTATACAAAATATTTTTTGAAAATTTTAAAAAAATACTTAATTTAGATTGATCCAATGTTTTTGATATGATTTCATAATATGAAATGAAGTATTAAAAATTTATATGACCCTTTTATGTAAGTGTGGGATTAAAATAAATATAACCTAAATTTCTAACCTGATATAAAATTTAAAAATATTTTATTTCATAACATATTAGTGTAGTGTTATGATATGGGATATCATACTTCCATAGTTTTTTTTAAATTCTATATAAACTATCATATATAGTCAACTTCCACATTATAGGATGACGTGTATATAGATTTTTAAAATGATTCATTAATTTTTTAAAGGGTTAAAATTTAATAAAGAATTATATAATAAGGGTAGTATATTATAAGAAATATAATATAATCTTTGATTGATTGAGCATTAATTAAAAATTTCCTTAAATATTAACTCATTTGGAGCCACCATAATTCAATAAATATTTTTTATAGGGAGGGATAATCATCACTAAAATATACTCGATTGTATAAAACTCACCTGAGCCAAATATTTCTTTTATATCTTTATAAACATTTTATCAAGAGGTATTAATTTGTCCTAGTTCATGGATTCTCATTGTAGGATCTCCCTCTTGATGGTTTCTTCCTCATCGTACCATGTTAGGACAATTATATTTTTATAGGGATGACTCCAATAGATAAGGTTAATTTTTAATCCTAGAGGACTAACAAACTAGCTCAAACTGTCCCAACCGTACATTTCTATATGGATCCCAAGAATTCTATCATTTCAGAAATGGATACTATAATGACCACTACATTAATAATGAAATTTTATATAATATTATTTAATAAATATTTTTACACCACTCATTTATCTCAATAACAACATGAGAAAATTTACTAAAGCTACTTTCACATAGAAAATCACATCCAAAATGATATGTAAAGTAGACTCCCTGTGTGCTAAATATACCAATATTAAAATGATGATTTTTCAATTTATTAGTCTACAAGATATATAAAATATGATTCTGACATGATTTATCATTTTCACAATTATTAAATATGAAAACATACATTATACCCCAACTAAATGTATTTCTTTCCAAGTCTATACTCCAGTAATGATATCCAACCATAAGACTTTTCCTAATAGAAAACTATTATCTTTCAGATATAATATATGTGTAATCATTAATTCATAACTAATTACCTTAATAAAAACTATTTTTTTCATAATAATTTTATCATATTATAATTGAAAATGGTTAGCTTATAATAATATAAATTATTCATCAAATGGTGATCTACAAGAACATTACTTTAGCTGATGATCATCATTAAGAGGTTTTTTACCAAACTATAATCTAATATATCATTTCCTATATGATTTAAATTAAATGTAATTTTTGGTTCCTAAGGTAATTTTAGGTGATAATAACCTGATTAGTTTTGAATTTTTAGTTTTGGTTGAGTGGTAATATAATTTTTTGGAATTTGGATAGGAATTTGGATTTTTACGGTGGAATTATAGGTGTTTTCATCCATAGTTTAAGTTTTATTTATTTATTTGTGATTTAATGAGACTAAAAAGGTGTTGGAATCTATAATCCTATAAATAAAGGTGGCATAGGGTACCCGATGTTAATGACCAAGGGAAGGGTACCAAGGGTGTACCACCGAGTAAACAGTGGTCCCTGCTCTAGCACATGATAAACTGGACTAGTTTTTTAAGATAGATATATTTTTTGTCATTTTTTATCCAAACATTTAACCTTTTTCCAATAAACATAGAACTAATTTCATTATATTCATTTGATGGATATTTTTATGGAATTACAAGGGCATATTCCCTATATATTCTCTTACAATCCAAGGTTGGTTCGGGGAATTTTTCATGCTTAGTTTAATATAAGTTTTCCCATTTTCACTCTTATTCTATTATCCTATCATATTTTCTAACTATAATTTATTTGGATATAGATTTTAATTATTTATTTTACCAATACATGGTTAAATCACATCTAAACCTACATATTCCTCTTCACATGTCTAAATTAAGTTCTAGTTGTTTTTTCTGAATACTCAAAATCATTTTGGTAAGAACTGATTAAAGTTAGGATTTATCTAGGGTTTTAAAGGATAATAGTTGAAATTGATTCATGAATAGTTTTTTAAATTGGGGATTTTGGATATGATAATTTAAATTTTATCTTGGTATTTATCTTCATAGGGATTTTTGAGAGTTTAATAATTATTTTTTTATAGTGGTTATTTATTATATATTTCATTGTTAATGAAATTTTGTCTAATGATTAATAATGGAATTTATTGGACATTGAATGAACATTAGTGAACATTGGATCAAAAAAATGTTGAATGTTAAGTTAATAGTATCTCAACAATATGCTTAATTTTCATTCTATACATGGGACATGCATACAACTTTTTTTCCAAATTTAATAATAAATCCTAAAAACTAGTTTTAGAATTTATGAAGTAATAATTTTTAAATATATTTTCTTATAAAATGTAAACTATTTTAATTTTTTTTGTAAACCTATAAAAATTTTCTCTCTTATACATTATATAATAGGAAACCTAATATAAATATTGTGAAAGGGTAGTTTCAGTAAATTTTTGGTTGTGTTATCATAATCTGGTGAAGGAACCAGGGGTGTTGTAGAAAAATAAAACACAAGAAATTTAAAATAATGGGTTCATATTCATTTAAAAAAATTAAATACACAAAACCCCTTTCCTTAATTTCTTAAAGAATCACATTCAACTAAATTTATGCTTGAAAAATAAAATTTAATGAAATCATAAATGATGCCTAGTCCATTTGAAATCACTAATTTGATTCACTCATTTTCAGTGTTTCACTGATTAAAGGAACCAATATAGGTATTCTAAAGTTCATCCAATAATTTACCACATCTCTTAGTTCATAGATATATGATTATAAAGTGCTATTGAGATTAGTTGAATATATTTATAATGTCCATTTTATCTCATGATGACTTCAAACTCGATCAAGAAATAAGGATTGATTTGACCATGTTCTTCTTTTAAAATCTATCTATAAAAGCATGAAAGGAGAGTAGAGGATATTTTATCTATATAAATTCATCTAAATGATTAATATTACTATTAAAAAGGATAACAAGATATTTTATACCTTGGTTATACTTTCTAATATTTCACTTTGGTACCGAGAAATTAATAATATTTATTTTAGTCCAATGTTCACACTTATGAATTAGTTAAAATTTTAATAAATGTAGTGAATATTTATCACTAATTGTAAAATTTTAACATTTTATGTGATAAAAGAACAACCATTAACTTTTAATTTAATCTCCCCATATAATTTAATGAACCTTGAACATGTTATGTTTATTTGAAAAATTATATATTATCATATTAAATTTTATAATCAAAAAACTTGTGAATACCATGATTAATAATTTAAATCATCATTATTATAAACAATAATAATATAATTGAATCATTTTTACATAAGATTTATCAGAATCATATAGTCACCATCCCCCATATATGGGTCCCACTTTATCCTAAATTCATATTCATTTGAATAAGTGGATCTTGTGGATACACTTAGTGTGTGAACCTATAGGTCCTTTTCTCAATAGAAGTGATAACAACCCAAAAACCAAGAGTAGATTCTAATAATATATCATCTCCCATAAAGAGATAAACAATTTTATTATTATAACTTCCTCCTATGAACTATTGTTTTGTAATATAATTTCATTATTTCGCGATTTCTCATAACGTATAATTCACAATCGTGTCATCATCCTTTTTATAATTTATATATTCCATGAAATTAATAGAAATACTTACCATATTGTACCACATATATGGATTTAATAATGGATCTACCATTATTCTCTATAAATCCATTATATATTATTAATTTTTTATATAAATTAAATTTTAATGATAGATTGTGTTACACACAACACTGACTTTTAAATAACTACAACAAACTATTAATATCATCTGTTAAACAAGTTCACTATTACATATCCATTAAAATATGTGAAATTAATAGGAATAAATAAATTTTATATACAAGTTATATTTTTTTATATAAATAAAATGTATTGATAAAAAATACATATGTTTTAGTATAGTATTTATATGTTTTGAAAATTTAATTTTCAAAAAAAATATTATTTTTTTTGAAAAAGAGTAAAGTTAATTTTTTCCACTTTTGGAAAATTAATTTGATAAAAAAAATTAATTTTTTAAATCATAATTTAAAAATTATCTTAGGGTGTGTTTCTAGGGTTTTCTGAAAAGGTTAATTTTTAGATGAATAGTTAAAAATAATTCTTTTTTTTAATTGCATCTTCATTTAAAAATTTTATAAGTTTCGTTTTTTTCTTAAACGGTTTTAATTTTAAAAATAGTTAAATTGTATTTATAATGATACTATTTTGGTCATTTTTATCATTTGTGAATTTTATTTGGATATATTAACTTTTGGAGCTTTTGAACATTTTCTCTTTGGAAAACCACTTTATTATTAGTTCTATGGGTTTAATTTTAAATTAAATATTGAAAATTATATGAATTTTATTTTAATAAATGGTTTAAATATTTTTAATTGTCCTAATTTATATTATCTAATAAGTTCAAATTAATTTTTCACCACAGTCAATAATAAAAAAATTGAAAATAATTATCTACCATGGTTAAAGTAAAGATGGTTTTATTAGGGGTAAAGTAAAATTTTATGGTTTGAAAATGACCCAAAACTTTTCTAAAACTAATTTTATGAACATATTTAGACCTTATAATATATAATTATCTAGAATGGTTCATGTTTGTGCCTTTTGGGGAGTAAAAAATGCGGGTACACCTATTTATTTCCAAAAAAAATAAAAGTATTCCACTCACCTCATTTATAAAAGGCCAACCTACTCTCCACGTCACATGTAAAACCCCATTTTGATCCAAAAACACCTAGAATAATATATTTCTTAATTTCATCCTCTAATACTAGAATCCTTAGTTTTTTCATAAACCTAACCTTGGAAGGGTTTAGGTGAAAACCTAATGAGGTTACCTAGAGAAGAGGTAATGCTCTTCAATGATATTTTTTATTTTACTTCTACAACCACATGCATAAATTATTATTAAAAAAATGGTTATATAATATCATAATTATATTATATATAATTATATGTTTTTTATGTTAGTACAGTTACCATCATCCATCTGCACTTCCAACAAATGGGATATGAAATCATCATTCGTGTGTACGATGGACTAAAGAATCACAAACCGATATTATTCATTTTCTATTTACACATATCACAAATATATAAAATTCTGGATTAAATGTTTATATATATATATATATGATATTATTATACTTATATAATTATTATATCTCATATACATTCTTACTTTCCATTCATTGGGAATATGATAACGTCACTCATGTGTATAGTGGACTACCACCCAATTAAGAAATGTGATTCATTATTGCTTTACATTAAAGGTAATAAGGATGTTTTTAAGTAAAATATGTGATATATATGAAATAAAATAATTATTTAATGTTACTATATTTTTTACCTTATTTTCTTTTAATCCTTCTAGAAAATGGAAACAGCCTTCATACATACGTACGACCTACCATCTCCATGAACATTGTATTTAATTTTCTATCTGTATATTTTATCGATTTATATAAATACATATATACTATATATATATATATTATTTATATTATGGTTAAAAATATAGAGATTATGAAACTTTGATCAAAATAAGAGGTTAAAAAATAACAAATCAAAACATACATGAAAAACGAAGTAGTTATTGCCTAAAACGTGACTTTAATATGGAATTATTAATAAATGCGTAATAAAAGGTCATAATTAAATATTATATGGTATGGTATGTAAATTTATTGTTTTATAATATATTTAAATAAAAATTATATTTATTATATAATATTTTTATGGCATATTATAGAAGTATAGACTTAACTTAATAGATTTTTGCCTCAATTTTCTTTCTTTGAGACATATGTTATGTTATAAAAATATATTAATTTATGAGGTGTATATAAATCCCATTTGAGATTTAATGTCATAAATATATTCATTATCATTGTATTTAATTTTTCATTTGAAAATATAATTTCATGGGTCTTATGATTCAAACATAACAAAGTGGTAAGGGTTTTATGTTACAATTGTATCGTTTTTCATGATTGTTCAAGATTATGATTTAAATGATGAAATATTGTAATAAGTATATAAATAAACTCTTGTATTTTATTATCCTATATTTAATATACATAATACTAGTTTTACCTTCATTTTTATTTCTTTATATACTTAAGAGTTCAAAATAATTTTTTAAGAAAAATCATCTTCATTTCCCTCTTCAACCAGAAACCCACTTTCTTATGAAACCAAGTTTTCTAAAAATATTGTAAAATATGATTTTGATATTCACAAAATAATTTATTAAATAAATTTTTACGCTTGTTTCACTTTCTAAAAAGATTTTTTTAAAGTAATATTAATGTTTTTTTCCAATCAAGGCTTGTTTGGATTTTACAAAAAATGATAAAGGAATTTTTGTTTTAATATGTATGGAATGAATAGAAATTTACCAAATTCTTGAAAAGTAATTTCATTGAATCTAGATTTATAATTTTTTTAAATTAATTTTCAAATAAATGGTTTCCCAAAAAAATTTATACATTTTTATTTTTATAAAAACTTATATTCAAATAAATTATGTTTTCCTAAAAAAATGATCGTAGTGATTTTTCTTTCAAAATAATTTTTCATATAAGATGGAATATTTTGATTTTACATATGATTTACTTGGTAAACGATCCAAGGATACTATATTTATTCTTACTCTGAATTTTTTATTTTTACGTGGACAACATGTTTATGAAACTCATTTCTCTTCCCAGGGTTATACCATAATAAATTTCTTATGAATCCTAATTCTTTTTCAATAGGTTATGATTTGTTTAAATGATGAAATTATTATAAATCCTATTTATTTTTCATATTTGATTTTATGATTAAATGTTTATAAAATCCATTTAATTTCATAGGTTACTATATGACTAATGTTTTTTGATCTTATGTCACACATATGCATGATTTATATTATGTAATGTGTGGGAAAAATATATCCCTCCAATGAATGGTGTAAATATTGAAATATTATTAGATTAATAAGACTATAATATGAAGTGAACCTAGTTTAGTATGGAAATTTTTCCACTATAATATTCTTGGGATTGAACCTTTACTACTATGATTTTTTGGGGAGTGAAACCAATCCACTATGATAGTCTTATAAATAATAATTTAACTACTAAAGAAATTATTTTCTATGCTTATGTGTGTGCAAAAAAATTATGCTAATGTTATTCTCTCATGGATCATGTTCTTTGATTACATTATAATTTATGTCTTATTAACTACCAAGATTTATTTCATGACCCAATTTTATGATATATCATATATTGGGTATGTTTTTAAAATTTTATTATCATGATCTCATACCATTATACTAATGATATGTTGATATCTTCACTGTTTGACTTTACTAAGAATCTCAGATAACCTTTTTTTATGTTCCTTTACCTTGATTATGATAAATTTTATTTTATATGATATTTCTAGGAAGGTTTCTAGTTATTTAGAACGTAGTGGTATATGACATATTTCACTTATGGAATAATTTTTTGGTTTCCATGTTTCCAAGGGAACTATACCTTTATGATCATTAGGTATGTGTTTTTATAAGGTAATGAATATTCATCTAGAAAGATATAATGTCAATGTATGATAAGTTTGGATCTTTACCTGTCCAACCTAGGCCCATGAAATATATATTCCTAACCTTCTAAGTGAAATTTTATATTTTGATCATTCGACCAATTCCATACCACAAGTGAAGAATTTCATGGTTTTTTCCTTGCATCAATGTACATGATCAAATAGTATGCATTGATAATGATATAAAATATGAATACAAATACACTAGTTTGTAGAAATGATATAATAATGAAACCTAAAATATGTGGTGTTCCTATTGGTGGGTCAGTCCTCATGATCTCATCTACTCAATATCAACAATTGTGAACAACATGAGATGAATTCACAATGCTTATGAGACCCTAGAACATGATAATGATACATCATTTGTGTCCTATCAGTAGGGCGTATCTAGACCGTTGGAAATATTATTTAGATTACAATCATATTATCTACTGGTTCTCATTATAGCTAGGAACTGCTATAATATTTTGACATGACTTGTAATCTAAAGACATTACCATATAAATAATGGACACAGAAGTATCAACACTATCACAGTAAGAATAAACACATGTATATATGAAAATATTTGAATGTAATGGTAAACAAAAGTTGATAAATAATTCAGTAGAGGGAACCCACTCTCAAAACTGAAACTTTTACTAGAGAAAACTTCTAAATATTATCACCCTCAATGATATTACATAATAGATGAGATATAGATTTATTCAAGGGATCTTCAATGTTATCATTTACAGATACTCTTATAACTGAAACTTCACATCTCTAATTAAATTACCTCATGATATGAAACTTCCTAAGTATATGGTTTTTTTTGTGTGACGTGGGATCCATGGATTTAACTACGACATTTGTTTTATCACAATATATTGTAATAGAATCTGACTACTATGTATAATTACAAGCTCAGAGTCAAATTTTTATCTCTTATGTGATTTCTTAGATTCATCAAAAGCTTTTGTATAATGGTATTCTACTATTGAGTCAGTAATTATAGAATACTTTGATCTCCTCTAACTCACTATACCACCATTCATGAAAAATACATATCCTGGCTATGATTTTAGATCATCTTGGTTTATCTAGAAGTTTTCATTAGTATATACTCTCATGAAAATCTCCTCAAATCCTCTATACACTAGTAACATATCCTTTGTATGTGTCCTAGATGATTTATCTCTCCTACATTGGCAGGATATATTCCCACCATGCTTAAATAGAATGCATCATCAAACCTAATACATTTCACGATATACATGATACATCTCTCTACTGAAGTATAAGGGATTATACTCCTTATTTCAATATCATCTTATATTTTTGGACATGTCTTCTTGGAGAGATTAATTCCATTTTATATTGGAAAAACCCTCTCTTGGATTTGTCCTTATTATATATTTTGAGTACCAGATCAATATATGTTCTTTGAAATATCCCTAGAAACCTTTTAGATCTTTCTTTATAGGTCTTTATATGTAGAATATAGGCCACTTAACCTAATTATTTCATGAATAAGCATTAATTTAACTAAGTCTTCACTAATTGTAAGACCTTAAATTTATTTCCTATTAATAATATGTCATCAACATATAATAAATGGGAAAATGGCACTCCTACTAACCTTATTATAGACACTTGGATCATTTTCATTCTTAGGAAAATCAAATCCTCTTATGGACTAATAAAAATTTACATTTCATGATCTGTATGCCTGCTTCAATCCATAAATAGATCTCAACACTTTCATAATATTTTGGACCTCATATAAAACATAAACCCTTTAGGTTTTTTCATTAACATGTGTTCAAATAACTTCCCATTTATAAAATGAATTTTGAAATCCATATACCAAATATCATAATCGTGGAAGGTGTCTATGGAAATTAATATTCTGATGAATTTCATCATTGAAACTAGTGAGAAGGTTTCGTCATAGTAAATTCCATGACATTATTTGAAACCCTTTTTACTAGTCAGGCCTTATAGGTTCTTACATGACCATTCATACCCATATTTTTATTGACATTCCATTTAAATTAAATAGGTTTTAAATCACTTGGTGGGTCTATAAAAATAGGAAATTAAATTTACTACATGGACTCTATTTCAGAATGCATGGATTATTTCCATTTAATAACATTCTTTTTATCTACTACTTTTTTATAGTTTAGAGTGTCATCATTCTCTGACAGTAATGTCTCACCAAACATAGTGAAAGTAAAACCATATGTCTCTTGTTGTTTAACCTCTATTATTGACATATAAAATACTTGTGTCTCAGAAACATCTTTCTCTCCCATTATCTCTTGTAGAGATTGTTAATTTACCAAATCTTCTGTATTTGGAAACTCAACTTCATCCATGTTAATATTTATCCCACTATTTCCCATAGAATATTTTTTATTTATAGAAATTTAGCATTTCTTTTTGTAATTATTTTTCTATGTAAAGAGTTTTATAGGTAATATCCATTAATATAAATTAGATAAGCTATAAAGATTCACTTCATTCTCTAAGATGCTAATTTTTTACTAGGAATATTCTTGAAAAATTCCCCACATTACCATACATGTATGTGTGATATGTTGGGTTTATTTCCATACCAAAACTCATATGGAATCTCATCTTCTTCTGTATTTGGTACATTATTTAGTTTATATTCTACAGACAATAATTCATATCCCATAAAGGGTAGTGGTTTAGTTTCATGACTCATAATATATCTAACCATGTCAAGAAGAATCTCATTCTTCTATTCACTAACACGATTCCACTATGGTTTATAAGGATGATTGGGTTTGAAAACTATCCTACACTCCTTTAAATGATCAATGAAATATTTGTTAAGATATTCTACATCATATTCTAATAATAGTTTCTTAATATTCTTACTCAGTTGATTATATACTTCACTGGGATACTTCTTTAACATGTTAAAGGAATTTGACTTATACCTCATTAATTAGATTTATCTATATCTACTACAGTCATTAGAAAACATAAGGATGTAAGAAAAATCACTTGTTTCCACTACTAGAAAAGGTTGACATACATTTTTATAAAACAATTCTAATGGTTACTTTTTTCTTTCCCCATTCCCCTTTAAAGTTTATTTATTCATTTTACCATGTAAACATGTCTGAAATATATATAAGGTTTTTAACACAAAGGAGTATTAATACCATTCTTTAGAAAGATTGCATAAATGATTCTCATTTACATGACATAGATTGAGAGCCATACAATGGTATGAAATTAGTCATTCTCATTGGATTTGTCATTAGTTGTCAATATTATATTTTCTTGTTTATATATAGACAAACCATTTCATAATATAAAATATATTTTCCTTATACATAAGACAAAATATATTTCCAAACAAGAAATAAAATACCAAATTGTTTATAATCGACACTAAGATTATATTTCTCATAAAAGATGGTTCATAATAACAATTAATTATACAAGAATCACTCCACTAGGAGAAGTAAGATGATAATATCTCACTATTAATTATTCTAGTATTACAGAAATTTATACTTAGAGATCATCTTCACCTTTTTCAATTGTCCTGAATTTACTTAGTTATTGTATTAGAAGCTAGAGTTGTGATGCACATACTATATTAAAAACTGAACTTGTAGAAATAGACAGATTACACTCAATGACCAATATACCTAAATTATAACCATAAACTCTCTTCTTATTCCCATATATGTAATTATTCTTTTAGTGTCCTTTATTTCCACATGAAATTAAGACTCTCTCCAACTCATTTCTCTTCCTCTATATCTTTGGCTTCTTCAAATGGTGGGTCCTTAGTGTATTTGACAAGGACTTATACTTTGAAAACCTTTCCATTCATTTCTTCTTCTTGTCCATTATAAGGATAAAAGAGTTGGAATTATTCACATTCGTATTATCTTGAAGAACTAATTCTCGAAATATATTGGAGTTTATTCTTCATGTTATTGATATTATAATTAATAGTGATATTCAATAATCTATGTGGTAAAGAGGCAATAATGAGATAATTTTTTATTTATTTGTTTGGTTTGAACCCAAGGGTCTATGGTCTTTCAATGTACCTGATCATTTTGAGTACATAAGGTCCTATCTAATTCCCTTCTTCTATATTGAATCTATAAAAATAACTTTATGTCATATATCATTTTTCTCCCTTCTGTTATAACTCTTAGAGATAAGAATGGATTTGGAAATTTTCATTTTCCTTATGAATTCTATTCATCTCTTTAGACATAGATAAAAACATGAAACATTGAACATCTAGTGCATCATCCATGTGCTTATTATATTTATCATTGTCTAACTTTATCACTTTCTGAGTGGACTTAGTAGGAAGTGAGGATTCCATTACATAAATATTCATCTTTTGGCAGAGTATTAAGCCCAAGAATTGGTACCAGTCCTGGACGTTATAGTTAGTCTAGATATTCTCTTTATCCATTATTTTTCATAGTGAAATTGAGTTAAAGTTAGTTTTCATTAAATTTAAACATAGAAGATTAGTACTATATCTTTATTACCAAAATAAATTTTCAAATTTTTAATTTTAAATGTCTCCTACTATTTTATCAAATTCTAACATCCCTCAACTATCAGTTTTGGAACAATTGGTCACTTGTGTAATCTAGTGAAAAATATTTTTAATCCTCTCTTAATACCCTGAGTTATAGATTCCTCACTAATTCAAGATTCTATGTTTGTATTTTTATTAACTAGAAATATTAACTCATGGATCTTAATCTATTAAAGGGATTCTCATATCCTGTAATGAATTAATTTTCATTACTGAATGCTTTACCACTAAACCTGAAACAAGTTGTCTATGACTAATCTTTTGTGACTAATGTTATTTAAGATAACCCCTCACTCTTATAATAACTCCTTGTTAGTAAGAGGCACCTCAACTAGGTCTTATGATCACATCAAACAATCAGTTGCATCAAAATTTATGTAATGGAAGACTTTTACTAACTTAATATTTAATTTGAGGGTTTTAAGAATTTAATCATAGTGAATTAAATATTTTTCAATTTAACATGATTGTTCTATGTGATCTAACTCATAACATAACCATGCATTAAATGTTAAAAACAACATGCATGTTCATTTTATCTATGAATTATTTTTTGTTGTCATATTATGTGATCGATGTTAATAAATACACATTCACAAAAGAATAAACCATTCATAAGATAAAATAAATAAAGAACGATGTGATTATGAGTTGTTATATATTATTTAATCCATTAAGTTAATAATGGATTTATCTGAGACCCTAAATAAATTCCACAAGTCAATACATGACTTGAATTGTAATGCATGTAACTCCCATGCACTTCACATGTTTAGTTTACCCTAGATCTCAACTCAAACCTGTTTTCTATAAACTCCTCTAATCACTACATTGTATACTCACATGTAGGTAAGGGGAGCTGAAGGTGTGAAATTAAATTAAATCAATTAAATTTATACACACATACCATTATTCAGTTTAATGAACTAACCAAGATAACCTTTTTATATTATCACCTAACTCGATCTGTGATATACCAAAAGTGCTTTCTTCATCTCCATGGGATGGAGACTAGCACCAATGAATCCAAAAAATAGAGGAAATGATTTATCCAAACATGAAGCTCACAAAATGAAATATATACACGTGTAAATAATGAAACAATGGAATAAAACATGAATATATATTTAATTCATTATAGAAAGAGAATAATGGGTGTGATGAAACTGAGAAGGTAGATAAACAATCTCTAGGACCCAAGTCCAAAAAAAGTAAAAAAAGTAAAAAATAGATACTCCAACATTATCCATGTGATATCATGGTAACACCTTCAACATCTAACCATCTAGCTACCTAAATAAGGATTATAGAAAACTCCATGTCCACATTATGATGGTTTGACTTTCCCTACATCTAAATACATAACTAATGATTTTTGTTTTTTAAAAGGTATGTAGAGTGTGATTTAACAAGAACATTAAACTCTAACCAAGGTGTTTCATATCAATTCATAGAACAATTAACCAAGAATAAAAACCATTAATGAAAAAAATGCATGATATACGGAATAAATTTTTTTAATCAAAAGAATAGAAAAATAGTTTATTTTTGCCTTTTACCACATTTCTGGAAAAATGAGGTAAATAAATTCAAAATAATTTCATATATATATATCACAATAGATATATCATGTCAAAACAATTCATGGATTACAAATCATATTGTATCTATAAAAGTACAATCAAAATAATACAAACAAAAATCTATCCAAATCAGCCAAGAAGAACGGGTAACATCATGCCAAGGATCACACTATGTTGGGATTTCTATGAAGATATTATGTAACATAGAAATCATGTATGAATAAATACACTAGACATATGAATCACTCCTAGGGAGTAGAGGATTACCCTATCAAGTGACCCACCCTCAAGGACTAATAAGTCCCAAAAACAAAAGTCCTAGAGAGAAAAGAAAAGACCCATGAGAAAACCCCCTAAAAATGGATGATACCTATTACAATACCTTATATATAAGTAATTAAGGCTTACCATGTGTGATATTTTCCAAAAAAAATCACCCAAACCATTTCATCATTTAATGATTTGAAAACATCTTCATAAAACCATTTCACAATGATTTGAAAAACCCTTTTCATTTATCAAAAATTGGGAAACCCCATATTTTATAGAAAACCAAGTTCCACACACTCAAAACAATTCATTTGTATAATTCCATTTAATTTCATAAAATAATTTATCAAAATATAAGTAATTCAGTTCACCAACACATGACAGATATTGAACCACATACCTAAAAACTCGGGTCACACACGCTCGTAATGAAATCCACCCCATGAAAATAAATATGAAAACTTATGACATATAATTAATCTAAAACCCTCAATATTGATTCAATTTACCAAAAACAGTTAGTGGGGAAGAGAAACTAACACATGCCTCAAGGATTTATACATTCTACACCACAACCAAGCAATGAAATGACCCCCAGAATGAGTTCACACAATAGATCAAGGAAGGAATCAAGAAAGTCGTCACCGAGGATCAACATACCCAATAGAACAATGAAATTAAAATATCATGGTCAAAGGAAATAAAGAAAAATAAAGGATTTCTTATCCATAGAGCTTAAATCCAACTGAAATGGTGATCAATCATTGAATGAATCAATATGGATCGAATGGATCCTTCCAAAATCACCAGAAGGTAGATATAGGTCGATAGGGGAGTGAGATGTAGAATAATGATATAATAATTAACTGATATAGATCCCAAAAATCCTAGTCTATGATAATTAAATAGTATAAAATCCCTTTACACATCATGTAATCCAAGGGGATCACATACACCGAAAACCTCATTACCTTTTTATGAAAACCCATTAATTTAACATTACATAGTGTGTTACTCTTACTCAATGATTAATAATTCATGTTGTGTACCTAACTCATGAAATTTTCTAAAAAAACTATTACATATCGTGTACTCCTTATATGAATTTAATGTTTCTACAGATAGTGAAAACAATAGATTCTTTACAAAAACCTAAAACCAACCTAGGAATTATGAAAACTCGTGTTGAGCCCTGAAATTCCATTAACATATTTATACCCAGACTCACTTATTTAAAAATAAATAAATTCATGAACTTTATGTCATTTTCCCAAAACAATGTTTCTATCCTCAGGAGTCTCAACACACATCCAAGTAAAAAGGACTAATATGAAATGGAATATAATTACCTAAAATATGGTAACAAGATATTATAAACTCCCCATTATAAAAATTTTCATTCCCATGAAGCCATGTATAATAATATATTCTAGTAAATAATTGAGGCCACTACTCCCTAATCAATGGCACGTATTCTCTAATCTCATGAGTATCTGATTTGTGCCTATATAACACTCTAACCATTAGAATATACAACCCATAAAATACTTTCACTTAATATTTAATGGTCTCAAATAGATTCTCAACAACAGAAACATATGGTTGTAACTCAATCTCTTAGCAACTCAAAATGTGAGTAGGATCATGATGGTATTTCATAATCTGTGATACGTAGAAAATAATAAGAATTCCTATCAACTAAATTATCAATGAAAACTGATAAGCAACATGCTCAATCCTCTCAGTGACCTCAAATGGTCCAACCAATCACATATCCATCTTTCCCTATTTCCCAAGATGGAGGTGACCCAACTGAGGATCAACATTCAAGAAAACTCATTCACCTACAAAGAACTCCAAATCTGGATTTCATTGATCAACATAAAATTTCTATCAACTATGAGTTATAACCATACACCAACACATATCCTGAATCATCATAGATGTCTTATTAACCAAACTAAGTCCCACCAAGGAGGTTTTACCCACCACTTCCAAACAAATACGTGATCTTATTTGGAAACCATAAAAGGACAAAAAAGGATTCACTCTGATCTATGAATGATAATTATTCATTTCAGAAAAATCATCCAGTCATATATGGCTATCACAAAATCCACAAAAATCCAAGACATAGTCATGGAACACATCCTCTAGAATATGAATAACATGTTTTGTTTGACTATATGTTTGTGGATGATAAGATGTACACCACTTGAATTGAGTCTAAATCTCCTCTTGGATACATCTCTAGAACCTTGAAGTAAATCTAGGATCCCTTTCTAAAAAAATGATAGAAGGAAACTAGTGTAACCCCAAAATCTAATGCATATACATATTACCCAGATCCTAAACCTTTATGGTGTATTTGATTGGAATAAAATGAGATGAATTTTTCAACTAATCAATCAACACCTAGAAATAATTCCTACATTTGGGTTTTTAAAGTAATCTAAAAACTAAATTACTGGATACCTCGTCCCATTTATAAATTAAAACAGGAAGTATCTAAAGTAAACTATAAGATTTATAATCCTCCGCCTTTATCTATTTGAAGGTGTAATAGTGGGACACATAATCAGTAATCTCATTCTTTATACCTAGCCAACAAAATCACTATGTCATGTCATAATAAATCTTTAAAGTTCTCGGATTAATGGACTTTGAATAACTATAATAATAAAAAATAGAGACCCTCATAGATTCTAGGATGAATAACTAATCCCCAAAAATAATAATACCATTTGAAGAGAGAGACCAACCAAAAATGGTCCCACGCCATATATGTTTTTTTTATTTTTCTGAATTGACCACCCTATTTTTTATTCTAAAAAATATAATTATGGAACAATGATGATAACTAAAAATTTTTCATAACTATACCTGAGAAATCTTCTTGAGCATCCAGATGAAACTGAGAAAAAATACCCATAAGGTTCCACTCTTCATCCAATTACAAAATAGTTTTTAATGGAACATTCATAATAAAAGAATCTTCAAGGTAATTTCCTTTCTTCAATGTATAAGTGATGTGGAAGTCAAATGTTTGAAGGTATTCCACCCACTACCACATTTTATGATTCAAGTATTTCTACCAAAATATATTTCCCTTACTTTTATAGTCATAAAAGAATGTGAACCTTTCCCAAAAAATAAAATGACTCCAACACTTAATCACATGCATAACTGTGGAAATATATAAATCATGATTGGGGTAATTATTATCATACTATTAAAGATGAATATAGTGCTAAGCTACCACATGATCGTTCTGCATGAGCACCCAACCTAGATAAGTTCCTTAAGAATCAATGAAAACCACATACCCATTTCCAAGATCATGTGAAATCAAAATAGAAGCTGATTTTAGAATTCATCTTAGCTTGTATAAATAAGACTAACACTTTTCATCCCATGATAATTTCCCCCATTTCTTTGTAAGAGTTGTAAAAGTTGATTCCAACTTTGATAAATCCATGAAAAACTATTGATATTATCTAACAAGGACAAAGAAACTCTAAATCTAAATGAAATTCTATGCTTATTTCCATGAAATAACAACATTTTCCTTCACATGGTCATCATACTATCCATGCTCAAAAATCACATTTCCTAAGAACATCACTTCTCGAATATAGAAAGTGAATTTCAAAAAATTTCCATAAAATAGTGACACCTAAATATTTATAAAACCATACTCAAGTGGTGCTCATCCTCATGCCCAGATCATGAAAAGAAGAAAAATATCATCCACAAACACTACCTCAAAATTAATGAAATATTGATGGAATATATCATTCATGAAACACATATAAACATTAGTGGTATTAGTCATACGAAAAAGAATAACAAGATATTCATAATGGACATACCTACTGTAAATATCTTTTTTCAGTATATCACACTCTTGAACTCTGATTTTTTAATAACTTGACCAAATATAAATCTTCAAAAATCACTTTACCAACTTTATGTAATCATAGAAATTGTTAACATGAAGAAAATGATACTTGTTTGTATCTGTTTCTCAGATCAACTTTTGATAATTGAAAAACAACCGTATTTAACCATATGCCTTCTTGGAAAAGGTAGTTATGACTTCCCAAGGTGAAAAGATAGGTTGAAAATAACTTTTCTCTATCTGATTATTTAACTAGATTTTACGATCCTTAAGATCAGTTTGTGTCAAGATATAAGAAGTATCGAAATTGGTTGTATACCTTGAACATGGTCAATTGTAATCCCTACCTATCTCTCTAAATGAAGCCCAAATAAATAATCTTGGAATAAATTATAAAAATAAAAAATAGTAATTTTAAGATCAATAATAAAAGAAACATCATCAGGAACTACTATTATAGTAGAAAAAAACTCGCATGCTTTTAAGTGGGATGATATTGCCTAAAGATACCTCATATCCCACTCTCCTTGAAAAAACCCATGGGCTCCCATCATCCAAACGAAATTTCATATGACTATGAAAATAATAAAACTCATCATGATTAACTATGATCAATTCTATCCTAATTATGATGCCAAACAAATTGAAATCAAGAATACAAAACCCCCATACTAACTACACATCAGTTATCGAGATCGTACAAGATGAATAAAAAAATCCATGATTTTCCTCTTCCAAAAAAGTTCCTCTAATTCAATGTAACACCCCAAGCTTCTACGGTACGCTTCTCTTTGAATAATGTGATAGCGTGTGTTGTACGCAACACCGAGTTCTAACACACCATAACCAATCAAACTAGCCGTTATGAATAGTAATACCTACTTTTTGAAATTATATATATTTTATATTTCAAAACAGACTTCATTTTTGGATTCGGAATATCGAATTTAGCCTAAGGTGATATTTTGGTACTTTTCGGATAACTTTAATATTTTGATGAATAGTGAAAATTACTAAATTTTAATTAAAAACAACTTTTTTAATCAAAATAATTAATAGTGATAAATTATGAATTTGAGTGGTTTTAAAGTATATTTAGAATATATTTTTACCAATTAATACAATTTTGTTCATTGTACATAATTTTACAATTAAACCGGACATAAACAAATGTCAATATTTTGATAGTTATTATCTCTTAAAAACACGCTTTTTGTTTTAACAACGGGAATTAATTTTAAATTAATTTCTTCCACTTATATGTTTTGAATTTGGAAAAATGGATTCCATATTTGGAATCATGATGTTCAAATTGTGTAAATAGGTAACTATTATTTTTAGACATTTTGAATAATTACTTCGGTAAATATTTTATTTACCATGGTTAAGGGTAAATCCGGTAAATAAGGGTTAACAAATAATATTATAATAATAATAAATTACCCTAAAATGTGTCCTAGACTTATTGTTTGATACATGTTCGACCATAGGCATCTTTGTTTCAATTTTGGGACCCCATGGAGCCACTTGTAGGTGATAGGGATACTTAATTTTAATTAAGTTAAAATAAGTACAAAAATGACATAAGCATATATCGTTTAGAAAAACAATTTTTACATAGGGTTATATATGTTTGATTTTCGACTATAAATATTCATTAGAAATATAAAACGATTTCCTACATAATGATTTTTTATTTATAATTTTTAGAGATTACACAATTTAATTTATTTATGACCCAATGATGATGCAGTAATTACCATAATTGTGAAAAATTAAAATAATTGATATTATAAATACACAAATAAATATAATTTGAGACTTTTAATGAATTAAACAAATTTTATAGGATAATATGACATATTAGGATTTATTTAATTAACTTTTTTTGAAGTAATCATTCTGTTATAAGTTTCACAAAAATCAACTATTGAATAGTGTCAAAATTGACATAAAAGAGTTTTTAAAACAAATATTATATTATTAATTGATATTAAATTCCTAAAAATCTAAGGTTCGTCCAAGAGACTTATATCATGCTATTTTTATCATTAATGGACCACTTTGGGGTCTCTTGTATGTATATGGTAATTTTATTAACCATATAATATAAATATAAAAAGAGACATTGTAAAAGTGAAACTAATTAACTTAGAGTTAATACTTAAAGATAAGGTTAATATAGTAACCCAAACCTGTATAAATTCTATTGGATGAATGCTTTTCGACCTATACCCACCTTAATATTTGCATAATCAACTTTGGAGCCATTACAAACCGAATATGAATTTATTATAAATTAATATTTCTTGCTTTTCCAATGGTGCCCCTCACCCCTCTTATAAAAGGGCACTCCTCCTTCTCATTTATACACACATTCAAAGCCTTTTTGTTCGGCCAAACTCTGCCCAAATACTCTCCCAACTTCCCTCACTACAACATAGAGGCCTTAGTTTGATCAGAAAGCCAACCTAAGGAGCCCCTTTGATCAAATCAAAAGAAAGAACACGAAGAAGAGGTAATGACTTCACCACCCTTTTCCATGTTCCTTTGTTCTTCCACTTCCTCATTATTTGTTATTACCATTATAAAATAATAACTCCAATATCTTATATATATTGTGATGTTATTATAAATATGGTACAACCATATTCATTATTCTATCCACCCTTTGAATAACATGTCACCATACGTGCGTACGTACGGCTTACCGTCTCCACGTCGTGGTGTAATTGTTATTCAATATATTATTATTTGTATGGGTATAATAATGATGTGTAACTCATGTAAATAATTAATATAACATGTTAATTATTCTGTATATATGATATACCATCCATTTATATATTATTTTAATATCAAAAGAATGATATTGTCGCTCGTCCGTACGTACGGACTACCGTCTCCACGAACGCGATGAGATTCATTCTCCATCGTATCCATTCAAGTTTAATTATCTTTTTATGATTTAAAAATAATGTTTAAGGACTTGATATCATTCTGTATATGAATAATATATAACCTATCCATGACAAACATGTCTTATGTAACAAAACATATAAAAGAAATCGAGTAAGTTAACACCCGAAACGATGATAATACTAAGATATTATTAACAAAGCAATGTTAAAAGATCATATATGATATCATATGAATGTATATGATTATTGTATAATTTAATAACAATTATTTCACTATTATACAGGAGTTTAACCTACCCCAACCAAGGAAAAGTACAAGGTAAGGGTTTATTTCACAATCTCTTCATTATCCGAGATTGTTTATACGTAATAATATATTGGGATCTCTTTAACATCCACATCCATGTTTCTTAAAAATGTATTTCAAAACATTTTTACTATTTACAAGAATATATGTTAAAGTCATTTATACCCATGTTTGACTTTTTATAAGTGGTTTATAAAGGAATCTTTCCGTCGTTTTCCAAACAAGGTGCTTTTTAACCTTTTCGACAGAATTAAGGTAAGAATGTTTTTTTTAACTTATATGGTGGGTGCGGTTATTCTCCGCCGTTATAAAATCTTCGAAGCTTCCCTTGCAAGCTTATAAGAATATTTTCAAAGAAAATGTTTTATTTCATAAATATATGACTGTTTCTGACGCTTTCTCCGGGGCGCGCGCGCATCCTTCCGCGGAGGAGGGGGACGCGCGGCTTTGTTGCCCCGCATTCCCGCTTTCCAAAGGCGGGCGGCATTCGTTCCTTATTCAGGGACGTCTGCTCCTTGATCGAAACGGGATGATGGGATGTCGGTTCTTCCTCCTGTGGATTCCTCCTCTGAACTCGTCACCTAGTCCGGGTCTCCCTTATAGATTTAATACGTAGTTCGTGAAACTCTTCCCAGTGCCATGTTTCCATGGACGCCGGTTAATTACACTGCTTCTGTCGAGACATTCCAAAGGGTCCAGTCAGGGCAGCAACCTTCGGTCAGGGGAGTAATCACGTTTGAGGCATCAGTAGCGTGTCTGGATGCTGGGGTACCTGGCATGTCTGTCTGTTATCCTCGATCACAAGGCTTCTCGAGGGCGTGGAAGCCCGAGGCATCCCACATCGAGCGTAGGGAATTACATGTCATAGACACGTATCTGAGGTTTTCCTCAGCTTCCCATGTTCAACACAGGGTATGCCGCGAGTTTAACGTCTTGCGGAGACGGTTACGCCAAAGGCGTTCCATCCGAGGTTTTCCTCAGGCATCTCATGTTTATCACGGGGTAGGTAGCGAGTTTAACGTCTTGCGGAGACGGTTGAGAATGAAATGGGACCATCGTAGGGGGGGCGACAGCGAAGTTGGGCTTGATCCTTGAAGAGGCTTCCTACGTATCCCCGTGGCAGGGAATCAAAGTCCGCGTAGTTCAGGATTGTGCCGGTAAACCGACGTGAAGCTGGACCTTGGTCCGAGGAGAGTTGGGCTTGAACCTCTGGGAGGATTCCTACGTACCATGCCTTGACATGGATTAAAGTCCTCGTAGTTCAAATGATACAGTTTAACGTCATGCGGGACGATAATGAACCCTGACGTGAATAAACGACGGGTGGTGGGTGTCGGTGAGCCGACGTAAGCGAGGGACCTTGATCCACTATTGATGGGCTTGAACCTCGTGGAGGCTTCCTACGTACCATGCCTTGACATGGATCAAAGACCTCGTAGTTCAAATGGGGCTGGGTCACAATGGCTTACCACTGGACCAGGATGTAGTTTAACGTCATACTGGACGTAGGTAGAACACGACGTGAATTGGGTGATGGGTGGGCTTGAACCTCGTGGAGGCTTCCTACGTACCATGCCTTGACATGGATCAAAGACCTCGTAGTTCAGGTGAAAGTAGACCTTGGTCCATGATGGTGGGCTTGAACCTCGTGGAGGCTTCCTACGTACCATGCCTTGACATGGATCAAAGACCTCGTAGTTCAGGTGTCACAACGGCTTACCGCTGGACTGGAATGGGACCCGACGTGAATGAGAGACGGGCGGGCTTGAACCTCGTGGAGGCTTCCTACGTACCATGCCTTGACATGGATCAAATACCTCGTAGTTCAGGTGAAAGTAGACCTTGGTCCACTGATGGTGGGCTTGAACCTCGTGGAGGCTTCCTACGTACCATGCCTTGACATGGATCAAAGACCTCGTAGTTCAGGTGTCACAACGGCTTACCGCTGGACTGGAATGGGACCCGACGTGAATGAGCGACGGGTGGGCTTGAACCTCGTGGAGGCTTCCTACGTACCATGCCTTTACATGGATCAAAGACCTCATAGTTCAGGTTAAAGTAGACCTTGGTCCACTGATGGTGGGCTTGAACCTCGTGGAGGCTTCCTACGTACCATGCCTTGACATGGATCAAAGACCTTGTAGTTCAGGTGTCACAACGGCTTACCGCTGGACTGGAATGGGACCCGACGTGAATGAGCGACGGGCGGGCTTGAACCTCGTGGAGGCTTCCTACGTACCATGTCTTTACATGGATCAAAGACCTCGTAGTTCAAATGGTCACAACGGCTTACCGCTGGACTGGAATGGGACCCGACGTGAATGAGCGACGGGTGGGCTTGAACCTCGTGGAGGCTTCCTACGTACCATGTCTTGACATGGATCAAAGACCTCGTAGTTCAAATGGGTTTGTCAGGGTCGGTGCTCACTCTAAGCTCACGTGAGTCATGCTCTGTGTGAGAAACAATAGGTTGCAAGGACCTAACGATCACGTCGCGAAGGGTGCGTCCGTGAGAAGCGAAGAGGGGCTTACGCATTGAGCGGCCCATGGTGTTGGGACTTACTCCAGGATGGAGGCCCAGAAAGGGGTGCCTCATTCCCTATCACGTCCTCCACTGACCTTGGTAGTGGGGAAGTACCGAGATGCACGGGTGCAATCATTCGTACCAAAGGTTAGGGATTTACGCTCTGAGGCGACCCTTCCCCTGCGAACATACACCACTCCGACAAGGAGGATCTCATTCCATGTGCGGAAGAGTTACCATTCCCGTGGAGACGAGCGGTGTAATGAATGCTCGAGCTGGGGGGAACCCTTCGTGAGGGAGACGAGGTTGGGTCACAGTTTAACGTCATGTGTTGAGGACGTGGTGCTTGGCAGTTTAACGTCCTGCAGCTCGGACGAGGTGGGTTCACTCCACACCCCTAGGGCTTACATAACCGGTACCCTCTGGTCCTTGGGGAAGGGAAGGTACCGGTAAGGCCATGGTAAAGGGGGGTCGCGGGAGGAACCATCGAGGGGTACACGTTAGCGTGGCTATGCGAAGAAGCAATAGCCGTTAGTGTGCCTATGCTAAGAAGCATTAGGCGAAGCAACGCTACGGTAGGTGTTGTCCATGGGACTTTGAAATCACATCGTGCAAACCTGGAGGGTCGCACGGAAAGAGGAATCGCTAAGCAGAGGAGTGTGCTTTGCGAAATGGGGTGCCTTGGCCTTAGCATGGGGCAGAGGTGGGAGTGGGAGGTGCTTCGCGAAGTGGAACAGTGTTCGCGGAGCACTGCCTCGTGAAGGAGTGGTTTGCGAAGCAGGGTCCTGCCAAGCAATGTGCTTCGCGATGCATAGTTATCCTGTCTTGGCATAAGGATTACTAGCATGGTTTGGGTGTTTCGCGGAGCACCAGTGCTCCGCGGCTGCCCGGGTTCCCTTGGGAATCCCCTTCCTTTGCGAACGCCCTTGGGCTTCGCGAAGGGCATCCCTCTCGGAAGAGGGGCTCAAAACGAAGCAAATCAGAGTCGTCTCGCGAAGTAGAAATACCTCGCAGAGCTCATGATTCCCGGGGCAAAGCTTGCTTCGCGATTCGGGAGAGGAGAAGCCGAAAGGTCGAGTTGTCCATCCTCGGGGACTCAGGGGGAGTCGAGTATTTATAGGGAAGGGGCGCCGCGATGCAGGGCTCGCGCGCCGCCTTCGGAGCTTCGCGGCGGATCGCGAACGTCAAACGAGTTCGCGGAGGATTACCGCCTCCGGAGCTTCGCGGTGGCTCGCGAACGTCAAACGGGTTCGCGGAGGATTACCCACCTCCGGAGCTTCGCGGCGGCTCACGAACGTCAAACCGGTTCGCGGAGGATTACCGCCTCCGGCGCTTCGCGGGGCTGCCAAGGTTGGGACGCTTCGCGGCCGGGCTCCGCGGCCGGGCTTCGCGGCTGAGCTTCGCGAGGCAGGGCGCCGGCTGTCTTTTTCGTTCCTTCCTTTCGGGCCATATTTTTGGCGCCAACAAATGCCCCCCCTCAGACTTGGAGCCGCGGAGGGAGAAGGGTCGAAGTCTGAGGGACAATCGCCAAAAACTGTCGGTGGTTCGCGATGCAGCATCGTGAAGGAGGCCCGCGATGCTCGCCGGGGCCGCAGCTCCGGACGCGCCGCGATGCTTCGCGCGGATAAGGCGCGTCGCGATGCTCCGGGGTCGTCGCCTATAAATAGGGGGGCCGCCCTCTTTTGTCTTTACGTGCCTTCCTTGTCCTTTTTGCGCTCTCGATTTCGCGAAGCTCCGCGCACTCCGCGACAGCCCTCCGCGAATCAAGCTTCGCGGCGAACCATGGGTCTCTGACTCCGCGTCCGCGCCAAGCGAACCTTTGCGTGCCTGCCTTGGCCGGACTTCGCGGTTTTGATCTTGCGACCGACCTTCGCGATCCGGCTTCGCGATCGAGCTTCGCGATCGAGCTTCGCGACCCATCCGGAAGAATCCTTTTCTGAGGGCCAGAGTCAAAATGGCCCATCAAGAAGCTGTGCGGGAAGTGCTTGCAGATGCTGCTCGCCGGGATGAGATGGCCAACCATCCGGGTTTGGGGGAGATGATTTGGAGCCACTCGGACCATACTTCCTTGACAGACCTTCTGTCGGAAGGTCAGAAGGATTACCCGCAGTGCAAGAAACTGCCGTTGTACGGCTTTGGGCTGAGAGATGACGTCTTCATCCCTGAGGCAAGAAGGGATGAACCAGCTTGCTGGTTCAGGAGCACACCATGCCACCACCAATGGTTCAGGGTGGCCGTTGGTCATGCACGGGAGGATTTCACACCCGTTACTGCTGATTTCCTATACAATCATGTAAATGACATTGACGGGAGGCCACTGCAACCGGAGACGTCCCCTCCTCTCTACCGTACGATGCTGAAGGCGGCTCTGCAGGATCCGAAGAAGGGATGGTCCGATGAGTGGGACCTGCGCCAGGGCGGCAATTTCACCGACGACTGGGCCTGGGCCTACTGGGTAGGCACCTCGTGCGAGGAGTTCGAGGCCGAGCTGAGGAGAGTGGGATTGTATGAGGCAGCATGGGCCTCCCAGTTCCACATCTACCAGCCAAAGCAGCTGATGCCGGAACTGCTGAGTAGATGGTCGTCCAGGACCAACACTTTTCACCTGCATCACGGGGAGGTGGGCATCAGCCTGTGGGATGTCCACCAGATTTCCGGGGTCCCGATCTTGGGGGCCATGTATGACGAGTTCCTCCCCGTTGTCAGCGTGTGGGGAGATGCTGAGCAAATGCCACGGCTGGCGTCAGCGCTGATGGCGCTTGTCCCTGGAGAGGACAAGGAGGCCGTGAGGGACGTCCACTTCAAGAGGTGGTTCAAGTGTTTCCTGAACTTTCCAGAGAATCGAGAGTTCCCTCCAAGGCCTCGAACTTGTCCGAGGGCAGCCCAGCGGGGTAAGGGGCACTCGTATTGGCGGGTTTTGGAGGACATCCAATGGAAGACTTGGGGTTTCAGCGTCAGCACCGAACAACAGCCAATAGTCAGGCTGGCGGCGTTCATCGCGGCTCTCATCTGTGGGTGGATCCTACCGGTGAGAGATACAAGCATGGGGGTACGGCCCAGCTCGTTCATCATGGAATCGATGCTGGCCATGGGGCAGCGGATCAACCTGGGGATCCCGATGCTCGCCAAACTATACAGAATGCTGCGGCGCATTAGCGAGGGCAAGAAGCCGCCAAGAATATGTGGGCCCTTCCACCTCCTGTATGGGTGGATCGCGGCGCATATCAGGGGGATTTATGAGTATCCAAACCCCATTTCGCCGCCGGGATCAGACTTTCGCCCTTCCATTCTAAACGCAGTTGGGAGCTTCCCATTCAAACTGGCCGTTCTGATGGTGCTGAATAGGGTGTGGAGGGCGGACGAGTTCAACTTTCATCCCTTTCCACTGCCGACGGGGAGGCTTACTGATGATGGACGGGGAACGGAAGAGCATCGGGCTTACCTCCTGGCCTTCCGAGGTGGAGTTTTGGTGGCTCGGATAGATCGTGAGCCGATCTGTGAACCGTACACCCCACACCGTTTCGCGAGGCAGTTTCGGTGCCTCCAGCGGCTAACCCCACAGATATACTGGGAGGTGCGTCACGAGGAGCACCCGTGTGTGATGAGGCAGCTGTGGCTCATGTTCACACGTGAGGATGGAAAGATGCAGATCACATTGCCTCCATCCACCACCGCCTTCGGCTTAGTGAAGGAGTACGCCATCAGCTGGGAGGCCGCTTATCCCGGGGAGATGCTGAAGCAGCCAACGATCCGGGTTGGTGACGGTGGGCCTCCTTTATCTCGAGGTCGGGGTCGGAGGGCAGCTAGGGCCGCCCGCGGCAGCGGGGCTGCCATGGCAGAGAGACCCGCACCGGCCGAGGGTATGGAAGCAGCGGCGGATCCGGTGGTTCCGGGAGAGCAGGGTCATCCGGAGGGGCGGCCACCGAGGGGATTCCGTCGGATATCCGCTCAGGCTCCGGGGAAGCGGCTGCGTCACATTGACATGGAAGAAGATGCTGTCTTTCCGGAAGCTTGGGACGTCTGGGACGTCAACCGGCAATTCCTCAGCCCATCTGAGATGTGGGCCCACCTGAATCGCCTCGGGATGAGACTGCCGGGCATAGGCCCAGTCCGGGCTGGATTCATGGTGTCTCCGGCGGAGGCGGAGTAATACTTGAACGAGCTGGAGGATTACATCCACTCCAGTGGTGTCCCTCGCCCAATGACAGACCGGGTGAGGGTACTGTTGAATCAGACGGTCCCGCCACAACTATCGGCTGCCGATATGAGGGAGCGCTTCCCCTTGCCGGAGGAATCAGGGGATTCTTCTCGGGAGGATGAGGCTGGAGGGGGGGACCCGCTGGAGGAGGGCGAGGTCGGAGACCGAAGCTCAAAATCCGACGACTTCGCGGAGGCTCTCGAGGTAACATTCCGAACTTCTCTTCTTACGATCTGTTCTTGAATCCCTACGGACTTCTCACCAATGTTTGGGTCATGCAGGAGGAACTTGTTCGTAGGCCTCGTTCTCGCTCCTTGGCGGGTGACGATGCGGGACCTTCATAACCCGCGCCTATGGCTGCGTCCAGTTCTGCGTCTGGTGGGACCAGGGGGTCTGAGGTGGCTCCTCTGAAATCTCCAGATCTTCCAACAGTATACGGGGGGCCTCGTCTCGGAGTCCCGTCAGTACCGGCCCAGGAGCAGCGCTCGGAAGTCGATCTTCGTAAGTCTCCTCCACCGGTCTCTTCGTTGCCACACGTGGGCCATTTCGACTAACGTTTATGTCTCTTTCTGTCATACAGTTCTCCGACTGGCGTGGGCTGCTGCAGCGAGGCTGGTTGGGATGTCTGGCGGCGTCCCTCCCAGGGGAATTCCGGTGATGGTGACGATAGTCCCTTCACCTCCTCCAGCTGCGGTGCACACCATCACTGGCGGGACCACCAACAGGGTCATACCTGAAGTCATCGAGGTGGACTCCGAGGAAGAGGATCAACCGGTCAGTCCCAGTCCTGTCGTGCCTGTGCCGGCGTCAGGTGTCGTACCAGACTCAACACCAGATGCGGATCCCACTGAGGAATTCCTGCAGGCATATCCTATGTACGAGCCTGCCGACCGCGCGGATTGGGACGAAACAGCCTCTGATGAGGAAGACAGCAGCGTAGTCCGCCGCCGGTCGTGGAAGCTGATCACGCGCTTTATCAGGGACACTCCCCAAGCGCAATGGCTGGCCGAAATGGATAGGCTCCGCTCGCGGTTGCGCGAACTGTGTGCCGGGGGAGTGGATGCCCAACGCCCTCACGCGCTCATCCGAGACCTCATGGCTGAGAAGATCCGGGAGCATGATCGTGGGCTGAGCGTGGGATGGCAGCGGAGGAAGGCGACCAGCATCAGGAAGGTCCAGGAGGCTGAAGGCGAAGTCCAACAGATGCAGATCCGGGCCAACGAGCTTTCGGCCACTCTCGATGCACAGTCTGAGCTGGTCTTACGATTGAAGGCCCAGCTGGCAGAGGCTGAGGAGCCTATGGAGCAGACCTCTGGAAGGATGGTTGTCGTCCAGGCGGAGGTGGAAAGGGCCCGGGCCAGGGTTGACGGATTACGCCCCGCCGCTGCTGAAGAGGAGCGGGAGTTAAATCAGCGGCAACAGGCTCTGGACGCCGCAAGTCAACGGGTGGCGGAGCTGCAACGCTATTTTGACGGAGTCAACCCGTCCATGGGGGAAGTCAACCCCCGAGTATTGTAGAGAACTCGAAAGAAGCTTTTATTAACACTTTTGTGCTCCAACTCTTTCTTTCTCCTTTGTTTTGAGTTCCGTAGCACGCACGATTTCCACTATTGAATTGCCTTGTTGCATCCCTCCAATGTTTGCGGGAAGTTTGACGACAATTCCCTCAAACCAGTCCAGATTCCCGAAAGATGGGGAAGGCTTGATCGGAGGAGGAACTTCCAGGATAGACGAATTACCGTTTCTCCAACGTGCTCTTATGCACGATCGGGGCAACACCAGGGGCGCTGAAACCGGTTCAAACAGATGAAAATGGGAAGTGTGAATCACGATGCCCAAATTCGGAACACTGTGGGGATGGCGTGACAATAAAGGACAACCGCTAACCGTGGCGGAGAAACGGTATCCTTACTGCGTTAGCCTGAAATGGGGAAAACAAATGAGCATCGACCGCTGACCATATTCGCAACGCGGGACTTTATCAATTTGTTGTCGATCAATCTTTCAGGGCGTTGGCCCAGGACAGTTGGTGGACCATAGGTCAGACATCCATACTGTTAGGGGGTCCTTCCAGACATGACCAGTCTTCCGGAACGTTGGCCCAGGACGGTAGGTGAGCCGATGCGGCACAAGACCAAGCCGTTAGGGGGTTCCTTCAGACATGAAATAGGACGAGAGTCCGAATAAGGGACACGCAAAGCATGGAACATGGAGTGGTGGTTTGTTCAAACAGAATCCAACACCTCGGTAGTTGCACCACCGTGGAGGGAGTACGCCAGATGGGCGCATCGACCTGATCACGGATCATTCCTTTTTGGGACAGGGCCTCTCTGGCGAGGGGATCTATCGCTTCCCAATGGGATCTTGGGGCATCCTGAACTTGTTCAGGGTAAAATTGTAGCTACATAGTTCTCCCCGGGGGGTCAGGCCAGAGGGCTGGAAATGGGTAGGAACAGGATTTTGTGATTCCTGGGGCTGAACCCTAGGCGAAATGCCTGGGCGTCTCTACGTATCCCACGTGATGATAAGAATCAAGCCGCACGTAGTTCTGGAAGCGCAGTTTAACGTCGTACTGGACGAGGAGCAGCCTAACTGTGTTGGTACACATCCATCCAAAACTACTAAGCCCACGTGAGTCGTGCTCGGTGTGGGAAACAAGTAGTAGTGGTGGGAATTTCCCGACGCAGAGAGGGGCAGGTTGGGGCAAAGGGATGCTCGGTGACTACCGGCCCAATGACACTAACACGATCATTCAGCACACCTAGATGCGCGAAGAGACAGAGCCGAGTATGGTGGAGTTCCACTTAAACATGAGGGAGTGGAAATGTGTGAATCATGACGCTCGAGATTCGGATCACGATGGTGGCGGCATGGCGATGGAAGACTACTGCTGACCATATTCGCAACACAGCATCCTATCGCGTTAGCCTGAAATGGGGACAAACAAATGAGGGTCGACCGTTGACCATGTTCGAAACATGGGACCGTTTCACAAATGTTGTCAAATATCCGCAGGGACGTTGGCCCGAAATGATTGTAGGGCCCTTAGGTCCATCATTCATGGAGAGCCCTTAAGCTTAGTATCCACGTCGTCTGAGGGTCCTTTTGGATGTGGAAGAGGATGAGGATCCAAATAGTGAGCTCACGAAGCTTGGTCATGGGATGAGGGGAATGTCCCTGTGAAAATCCCATGCTTCGGGATTTTTGTCAAAACACATCTGAATACGTCAACGAAACGTATTAGAGAGAGGGAGCAGATTCCTTTCCCTTGGGGAGATCTTAGTTTATGGTCATAGAATTTGGACCATGGATTGGAAAAAGGGATCAGGGGATGCATGACATCACAGCCTGACGTGAATGAGCTCGAGTCGAGGGATCGAACACCAGGGTTAGGCTGGGCCCACGGGGAAGTACCCGGGCGCTCCTACGTATCTCATGAGGATGAGAATCAAGCCATACGTAGTTCTGGAAGGTGGCAGGGTAAGGTACCAGTGCCAGGGGAAAGGGTAAGTGCGGACGTGGCCCTTGCACTAAAAGAAGCGGAATTTGATGTATCTTGTTTGTTCTTTGAGGTGAATGGTTTTTTTTTTGTGAAGCGACAGGCCTAGAACTGTAGGTCGTGATGTCGCCACAAGAATCAAGCCGTGATGGGCGTTGACAATTGGCATGGTGCGTGGCCAGTACCCAACGTGATGTCCTCTACAGCGAGGTCACCACAATGCGGTGCCGTTTTTCATCGTGCGGCCAGGACGATAATGTCACAGTTTAGGGTCGTATGATAGGACCAAGCATGTATTTTATCGTCATGCAGCGCAGACATAGCAGAGACGATGCTAAGCGGGAAATGTGCGTAGTGTTATAAAACACAATTGACGGAGACATGATCCCACATCAGATTGTACGCCATTTGGAGGGGGAAACCTTAGGCCGAGGGGCCTATACAGAGGTGAAACTGGGAGAGAGACTGGCTTCCTGAATGGGTTGTACCCAGAGACAGGGCGTCTGGGTGGTCCTACGTATCCCATGAGGATGGGAATCAAGTTAAACATAGTCCCGAATGGATCTTAGTTTATGGTCTTAGATCTCGGACCATGGGAGCCCCAAAGGGCGCCAGATTGTAGCTTTGTCCCCCTAGCATGCAAAGGTGCACTGAGGGATAGCGCTAAAAGTGTCGAGATTCTACCCCGACATGATGGGGTGGAAAATGATGTGAACCATGCAACCAACATTCAAGGACTGAAGGGGCTGGCGTGACGACAGGGGATTACTGCTGACCATGTTCGCAACACAGCATCCTGTCGCGTTAGCCTGAAATGAGGACTAACAAAACGAGCATCGACCGCTGACCATATTCGCAACGCGGGATTTTATCGATTTGTCGTCCGTAACCCTGGAGGGCATTGGCCCGTATCGGTAGGAGAGCCCTTGGGCGTAGTATCCAGGCCGTTCTTGGGGGTCCCTCTGGGTGTGAAAGATGATGGAAGTCCGAATAGAGGGGAACACGAAGCTTGACAAGTGGATGGAACTTGACCAAGTTGAATCTGACACTCTTGGTGCTAGACTAGAGTGCTCTTAAAACATGGGTGAACCACTGCAGGGAGCCAAGGGACTCAACCTTGAGGGTGATCGAGAGATGGCAGATCCCCAGGGGAAGGGGGGCATGGTGCCCAAAACCTTGTATCATACCTGCACACCCCCCGCTGGAGAGGGATGGACCAAGTGGCCTAGGTGACCGGGAAATCATGAGATCTCCCAGAGGTGGGGCTGGACCCGAATCTTAGACATTCAGGTGGTCCTACGTATCCCATTAGGATGGGAATCAAGCCATACGTAGTTCTGAAAGGTGCCTTTTAACGTCATGCAGGACAGAACAGGAGGACTGAACCTCAGAATGGGGGCGTGCGTGCTGCAGTTGTTGCAAACCCGACGTGAATGAGGACGTAGTCCTACACTGCGCCACGTAGTCCTGTGATCAGGGTCCTGAAGAGAGGATTAGAGAGGTAAATTTGCTGAACTCAAGCTGGGTCCAAAGACAAGGGGTCTTGAACGTAGTTCCAGATGAGAGTCTTAGTTTATGGTCTTAGAGCTCGGACCGTGGATGGTGACAACTCCCGAGTAAGCACAGATGTCAGCCCAATCCCTAAGCCCACGTGAGATAAACTCGGTGTGGGAAACAAGGGGGGAATCCTCATTGCAATACTTGGGGCATCCATTAAAGGGGAGTCAGCAGAAAGTTCCGAAGGAGACCTTTGATGTAGCTTGTTCCTCAAATGCGCAGACGTGCACGGAGGAAAAGTACCAAGAATCCCGAGACTCTACTTGGACACGATGAAGTGACGAAGGGTGTGAATTGTGTACCCGACATTTGGGCTTAACGGGTTGGCGTGACGACAGAGGAAAACTGTTATCCGTGACGGAAACACAGCGTCTGTATCGCATTAGCCTGAGGTGGGAACAACAAACGAGCATCGACCGCTGAACATATTCGCAACGCGGGATTTTATCGATTTGTTGTCTGAAACCCTGGGGGGAGTTGGCCCGCATCGGTAGGAGAGCCCTTGGGCATTGTATCCAGGCCGTTCTTGGGGGTCCCTCCGGGTGTGAAAGATGGTGAAAGCCCTGACGCGGGGATATGCAAAGCCTGGAAAGTGGGTGCGGACGTGTCCGAGTAAAGCTTGGCATTCCAGGTAATGAACCAGAGTACTCTTAAGCACATTGCAGAACCGCCGAAAAAGAGGGATCGACGAAACAACTCAGCAGGGGGTGGGAGCATGGCGTGGTCATCACGAGACCGTCGTGAATGAGGACATAATCCCACACCGCACCATATGATCCCCTCATGGAGGAAGGATGGGCCAAGGGGCCAAGATGGGATGAGGATTCCCGGGAGATGGGGCTGGACCCGGATCTTGGACATCCAGGTGGTCCTACGTATCCCATCAGGATGGGAATCAAGCCACACGTAGTTCTTGAAATGTAGTTTAACGTCATACCGGACGAGGAGGGGAGTAACATACCCCTAAGCAAGGTGTACAGTATGGCGAAAAACCGACGTGAATGAGGACATAGCCCTACGCCATACCGTACAATCCTATAAGATAGGTCCTGGGCCGCGGCCTGGAAAGGCCGAGGGGCCTGGGGCTGAGCCTCGGTCAGGAAGAACTGACTGGTTTGTAGCTTAACGTCTTACATGAGGACGGGGGGCCAGGGGCCCAAGGAGGCCAAGGGGCCTGAGGCTGAGCCTCGGAAGGGGAGTCGTACGACATGGTACATGATCCCGACGTGAATGAGGACATAGTCCCACACCACACCGTACACTCCGGGTAAGAAGGGACCTAGGTTGTGACCTGGAAAGGCCAACAGGCCTAAGGTCAAGTATCAATCAGGAAGACCTGACTGGCTTGTAGTTTAACGTCTTACATGAGGACGGGGGGACAGGGGCCCAAGGAGGCCAAGGGGCCTGAGGCTGAGCCTCGTAAGGGGAGTCGTACAACATGGTACATGATCCCGACGTGAATGAGGACGTAGTCCCACACCACACCGTACACTCCAGGTAAGAAGGGACCTAGGCTGTGACCTAGAAAGGCCAAGGGGCCTAAGGTCAAGTATCAATCAGGAAGACCTGACTGGCTTGTAGTTTAACGTCTTACATGAGGACGGGGGGCCAGGGGCCCAAGGAGGCCAAGGGGCCTGAGGCTGAGCCTCGGAAGGGGAGTCGTACGACATGGTACATGATCCCGACGTGAATGAGGACGTAGTCCCACACCACACCGTACACTCCGGGTAAGAAGGGACCTAGGCTGTGACCTGGAAAGGCCAAGGGGCCTAAGGTCAAGTATCAATCAGGAAGACCTGACTGGCTTGTAGTTTAACGTCTTACATGAGGACGGGGGGGCCAGGGGCCCAAGGAGGCCAAGGGGCCTGAGGCTGAGCCTCGGAAGGGGAGTCGTACGACATGGTACATGATCCCGACGTGAATGAGGACGTAGTCCCACACCACACCGTACACTCCAGGTAAGAAGGGACCTAGACTGTGACCTGGAAAGGCCAAGGGGCCTAAGGTCAAGTATCAATCAGGAAGACCTGACTGGCTTGTAGTTTAACGTCTTACATGAGGACGGGGGGCCAGGGGCCCAAGGAGGCAAAGGGGCCTGAGGCTGAGCCTCGGAAGGGGAGTCGTACGACATGGTACATGATCCCGACGTGAATGAGGACGTAGTCCCACACCACACCGTACGCTCCGGGTGAGGAATCCTGGGCTGTGGGCCCGATCACTAGCACCACCTGGGGGAAGTTTGTCACCTCAGGATGGGGCAGAATGAATCACTGTTGACCATATTCGAAACACAGCGTTCCCATGGTGACCCGCATGGGGGCAACAAATGAGCGTCGACCGCTGACCAAATTCGCAATGCGGGACTTGTATCGATTTGTTGCTTGAGAAACCCTCGGGGGCGTTGGCCCGGATTGGTAGGAGAGCCCTTGGGATTTGTATCCAGGCCATTCTTGGGGACCCCTCCGGGTGTGAATCCATCCACGAAAGGGGAAAACACCTCCAGGGGGGAATGTGCAGCCGGTTCGAGGCTTGCTCGACGTGGGTCGGAGAAAAAGTGTGCACCCTGCCGTGTCTTAACCCGAGGGGAAGATTTTGGCTTTTGGGCTGGGCCGACGGACGAAATTTCCGGGCGTTCCTACGTATCTCATAAGGATGAGAATCAAGCCATACGTAGTTCTTGAAGGCCATGCAGTTTAGCGTCATACGGTGAGGACGTGGGAGGGTAGAAGAATGGGAGTGGGCGCATGGTGCGACCCCCACAATCTTTGCGTGAGTGGGGTTGCATGAGCGGGGCCAAGAAAGCCGACGCCCTGCTACACAAATATCCTCCAAGGAGACTATCCCAGGGGGAATAGCGGAAGAGAAAAGCTTGGGGCTGGGCTCAAGACGAGGCGTCCGAGCGTTCCTACGTATCCCATGAAGATGGGAATCAAGCCATACGTAGTTCTTGGCATGCAGTTTAACGTCATGCGGGACGGTGAGAAGCACCTCCTTTGGGGATATGTATGGTACGACAAGTAATCCGACGTGAACGGGGACATAGTCCCACACCATGCCGTACAATCCCGCAAGAGGGTAAGTCGGGGAAAGACCAAGGGGGGGGGGCGAGGCCAAGCCGCGGTGGAGACGGGGCCAGGGGCCCAAGGAGGCCAAGAGCCGTGAGGCCGGGCCTCGGTCAGGAAGACCTGACTGGTTTGTAGTTTAACGTCTTACATGAGGATGGAGAGACAGTTTAAGGTCATGCGGGACCAAGTCGCAGTTTAGAGTCATGCAGGACCAATGCAGTTTAGGGTCGTGCAGGACCACTGCAGTTTAATGTCGTGCAGGACCCTCTCGCAGTTTAGGGTCATGCAGGACCAATGCAGTTTAATGTCGTGCAGGACCCTCTCACAGTTTAGGGTCATGCAGGACCAATGCAGTTTAATGTCGTGCAGGACCACTTTTGCCCTAGGCAAAGTATCGCTTGAGGAATCTGGCATTGGTGGGAGGGGTTACACGCCCTCCATCTGTGGTCACCAAGGAGTATGCTCCATTGGGGTAAACCTTATGGATGATATAAGGCCCTTCCCATTTGGGTTCTAACTTGGGCGGTTTCCTTCCGGGAATCATTGGCGCTCGGAGGGCCAGCACCAGATCACCCTGTAGAAAAGAGCGTAGATGAACCTTCTTGTCAAAAGCTCTTGCTATCTTGTCCTGATGTCTTTCTAGATTGTGCAGGGCATGAAGCCGGTTCTCGTCCAGTGCCTCTAACTCAGCTAGACGGATCTCGGCTACCTCATCTGATGTCTGGTGATCATAAACTGCCGTGCGTAGCGACGGCAGCTGGATCTCAATGGGTAGGACGGCCTCATCTCCATACATCAGGGAATATGGGGTCACCTGGGTAGAGTTGCGAGTCGTCGTCCGGTAAGCCCAAAGGGCGTTGGGGAGCTTGTCCGGCCAACTCTTCTTGTTCTGACCAACCATCTTCTGCAGAATGTTAGAGAGGGTCTTGTTGAACGCCTCGATCTTCCCATTCGCCTGTGCGTGGTAGCGGGAGGTATGGTTCGACCGGATGTCGTACTTAGCGTACAATTTCTTCAATTCAGCTGCTCGGAAGTTGGTGCCGTTGTCAGTGAGGACGGCGTGAGGGACTCCAAACTGGTGGATAATGTTGGAGCTCACAAAGTCAACGACAGAACGGTCCTTGACCTCTTTCAGCGGAACTGCTTCTGCCCACTTGGAGAAGAAATCTGTAGCAGTCAGGATGAACCTACACTGGCGGGCTGTTGTCGGCGGATATGGTCCCACTAAATCAAGTCCCCATACCGCAAATGGCCAAGAGTACTTGGTGGGGTGGAGGGGTTCTAGCGGCCGATGCAAGAAGTTGGCATGCACTTGGCACGCGTGGCATCTCTTGGCGTATCCAATACAATCGTGGATCATGGAGGGCCAGAAGTACCCTAGCCTCCGGATTTGATGGGACAGCTTCGGCCCAGCTTGATGGGCGCCACAGGAACCGGCGTGAACCTCTTGCATAACATGAGGTATCTCTACTCCTTGGATGCAACGGAGGAGGACACCATCAAAACTCCGTTTATAGAGGGTCTGCTCAAGACTGCGGCCGCTCTGGAGGGTAAATTGAAGTGCGCGGCGTCGGATTCGCTCGCACTCGGCCCGGTTGTCCGGGAGCTGACCATTTTGGAGATACTCGACAAAAGGTGCTCTCCAATCGGGGGTCGTTTCAACCACTGCGTCTGACGAACCCGGGACCCCCGATACGGAGGGTCCGGCGGTGAGATGACTTACCCGCAGGCTATCACGGTCCTCTTGGGTGACGGGAGCAATGACTCTCCGGTGGGCCACGTGTATGACCAAATCATCTTGCTCGGGTTCTGCGAGCGATGCGGCTAAGCCAGCTAGGGCGTCCGCTTGGCCGTTCTGCGACCGCGGGACATGGGTAACCTCTGGCCGAGAAGAGAACTGGGCCATTAGGAGGAGGGTGTACTCCAGCAACGGTTCAAGCTCTGGCTTCCTGACGACGTAGTCGCCATTAACCTGTTTGATTACCAGCTCGGAATCTCCCTTCACATGTAGATGGGGTACATGGATCTCAAGGGCCAACTCGAGGCCGGTGATGAGAGCTTGGTACTCTGCCTCGTTGTTTGTACAACCTTCTGACAACAGGAAGGAGTACGGCAGGACGGCTTGCGCTGGGGTAATGAAAACAATACCCAGACCCACTCTGTTGAGCTTGGGGTCGTTGAGCCTTCTACCGGTGGGGCTCCGGGAGGCACCGTCGAAATGCATTTGCCAACATGGGGCAGCATGATCGACTGAGAGGATCGTCTCGTCGGGAAAATCCAGGTCCATGGATTGATCCGCGGAGGTTGGGTGGGCAGCTAAAAAGTCTGCCAACGCTTGTCCCTTAACGGCCTTCTGAGGCACGAACCTGATATCAAATTTCTGGAGAATCACCGCCCACCATGCTAGTCGGCCAGTCAGCATGGGGCGGTTCAGGATGTACTTCAGCGGATCTACCCGAGAGATCAATTGTACCTCGTGGTGTTGCAGGTAGTGCCGCAACTTCTGCACAGCGAAGACGAGCGCAAGGCAGCTCTTTTCGATGGGGGGGGTATCTGACCTCCGTATCGAGAAGCATGCGGCTGAGATAGTAGAGACTATTCTCAGTGCCCTCGTTATTCTTCTGGGCGAGCAGCGCACCGAGGGATCTCTCCAGGGTGGTCACATAAAGGACCAGCGGCTTTCTGGAGACGGGTGGCATCAAGACCGGAGGTTGGAGCAGATACTGCTTGATTTCCTCGAAGGCGGCCCGACACTCCTCATCCCATTCGTAGGCAGCGTCTTTCTTCATGAGCCGGGAAAAGGGCTTACACTTGCCGGCCAGATTCGCAATGAATCGGCGTATATAGGCTAAGTGGCCTTACAGGCCTCATAGCTCTCGAATGTTTCTCGGGGGAGGCATTTGGCTGATGGCCTTGATCTTCTCCGGGTCGATCTCGATACCTCGGTATCTGACAACAAAACCCAGAAACTTCCCGGAGGTGACCCCGAAGGCACACTTCAGCGGGTTCATCTTCAGGTGACGAGAACGGAGGAAACCGAACACTTTCTCAAGGTCTTTGAGATGGTCCTGGAACTGGCACGATTTGACTACAAGGTCATCCACGTAGCATTCCACCAATGTCCCGAGGATCGGTTTGAATATGCGATGCATGGCCCTCTGATAAGTGGCACCTGCATTTTTCAAACCGAATGGCATTACCCGGTAGAAAAAGGTACCCTGGGGAGCCTTGAAGGCAGTGGACTCCTCATCTTTGGGGGCCATCCGGATCTGGTTATACCCGGAATACCCATCCATGAAAGAGAGGGCTTGGAACCCGGCCGTGGCGTCAATCAACAGCTCTGTCACTGGGAGTGGGAAGTCATCCTTTGGGAAGTGGCGATTGAGATCGCGGAAGTCGATGCAGACTCTGATCTGCCCATTCTTCTTCTTGACCGGCACAATGTTGGAGAGCCATTTGGGGTACTGGACCTCCTTAATGAAGTTGGCTTCGATAAGCTTGTCAACTTCGGCCTCAACCATAGCGCCATGGGAAGGGTGCATTTTCCTGGGAGGCTGTTTGAACCCACGATGTTTTACTGGGAGGCCCAGACGGTGGACGGCCACTTGGGGATCCAGCCCTGGCATCTCATCGTAACTCTAGGCAAACACATCGCGGTGCTGTTTGAGGAAGTCTACATACTGCTGCCGCTCCTCGAGGGACATGGCCGCACTGATCAATGTGGGTCTTGGATCTGCCTCGCTACCAAGGTTCACCTGTACCAGCTCATCGACCGTGGTAGAGACGCCTTCTTCAAAGGCTGGGGGAGCATCCTCCAAGTCTTCCTCCCCAGCCGTGGGGGGACTTCCCACGACGGAAGATACTTCTGGGCTTTCAAAACCCGAGGGGTGGCTAGTGCCGGCTTGGGCAGCAGCGGTCATCACATCAGGAGACTCACCTGTCGTCGAGACCATAGCAATGAATGCATTTGATCCTATCCCATCCGGCCTTCGGCCTAAGGGGCCACGCTTGATGATATCAAAGAAGTGGTGACGTGTCGGCCTGAGTCGGTTGATTCCAGCCCGGCGAAATAGACACGTATGGCGCACCGCCGTTGTCATGAGCTTGACGTCCCGGTACCGTACAGGGGTAGGAGATTCCGGGATGACCCGAGCCTGGTTGATGTAGGAGTACGAGGTGATTTTCCTCTGTCGCTTGGACGCGGGAACATGCCTTCCTTGCGTACCCGAAACAACGAAACATTGTCCCATGTCGGGGGTCGTGGCCTCCAACCGGTGGATTGGGAGGATGTAGGCGTCGTCCATGCTTGCCCAAGGATCACTTGTGATCGGGGCGGGCTCATCCTCGCTTACCAGGATTTTCTTGTCCTTACTTTTGTAAAATCCCGCATCCAGATAGCGGGCCTCACAAGAAGCAAAAGGGGACGCGTCTCCTTGGAGCACGCCTACTCGACCGTTGAGCGAGTACTTAAGGCACTGGTGATACGACGAAGGAACCGCTGCATGCAGATGGAGCCATGGCCTACCCATCAATGCGTTGTAGGCGGTGTCCTGAGAAACAACCATGAACTCGGTGCTGGAAATTAAGCCACCGAACTGGGTCTTCAGGCGGATCTTGCTGACCGGGGTTTGCTCTGTCCTGTCGTACCCCTGAATCCTGAGGTCAGAGGGAGTCAAATCACCTTCGGACAAACCCAGCTTTCGCAGCGTCCGGGTCGGAATTAGATTGATTCCAGAACCCGTGTCAACGAGGCAGCGACGGACTTCCACACCATTAAAGTGGCCAGTGATATACAGTGGGCGAATGTGCCCCTGTATAGGAGGGTCTTCATCTTCACCAGAGAACGAGATAACCACCTGACATTCGGCGTTTTCAATCGTCTCGGTATGGAAGGCCTCCGCGGCTGCCACTTCCGTCTCGAACTGGAGGGGGCTCCTTAGGGCCTCGGCAAGTGCCTCGCGCATCTCGGATGACAAGCGCAGGGCCTCAAGGATGGAAAGCCTTGCCGGAATTCCGGCTAGGTGCTTTAGGACATCATACATGCGTGCCAAACGCGAACCTCTGCTTACAGGGGGTTTTTCGGCATTTGGGGGCATAGCGGGTCCTGCTGGTTGAACTGGAGGTCGGCTAGCACTGGGTACATCCTGCTGCCTGCTAGTAGAAGCCTGGAGAGTAGTCTCCGGGCTAAGATCGAACAGCGGGGGCTGGCCCGTCGCCGGGCGAGACTGGCTGTGATACGAACGAGGCGGCTCTCCCTGATCCAGCAACACGAACGGCGGTGGAGGTAGAGCTGAGGGTGCTGGATGGGTCTGCGCGTGCTGAGATCTGCGCTGAGCCTGCTGCCTGGTCTCGGTAGCGTGCACGGCTTGGTCAAAAGTGCCTGCTGACATACCTCAGTGACCGGCGCCATTGCGATTCCGCTGACGTTGACGTCGGCTGGAAACATTGGGGCGGTCTGCCTGGGGTTCCCCCTCGTCGGGGGTCATATAGGGCTTTACCAGCTCCACGGTGTTAACCGAAGCGTACCCTTGACTGTCACTCGAAGAGTCATCCACCGCTGGGCGGATTCTGGGGGGAATGCCCATTTCGGGAGGCATAAAGTCGCCGAGAGTGCGGGATGAAGACGGCACTGGCGGTGCACGTTGCTTCTTCTTACGTCGCCGCTGCTTTCCCTTTTGGGCAGAGGTCGACTATGAAGACGATGTTGAGGCGCCAACTACTTCTTCTGAAGGATCCGACTGCTTCAGGCGTGCCCGGATGATACCCTGGGCACGGACGACGGTTTTTCGAGCCATCCAGTCATCGTATTTCTGGGACCCGCGGTTAGGGACCTGCTGCCACTCACCTTCGCCGTCGCTGCCGATTTCTGATCCCGCAAAGACGCCTGCCACCTGCGCTGGCGCTGGGCCCAACTTGACTATGTTGTTGTTGACCTGGTCCTGAAGCCAGTCTTTAAACACATAGCATCGCTTGAGGGTTTGCCCCAGGATCCGATGATAAGGGCAGTAGTTGGGGTGATCAGTGAGATGCGCCTCTGCCGGCCTCCTGCACTCAGGCCGACGCACGATCCCTTGCTCTAGAGCACTTCGGAAGTAACCAGGGACCTGATTTTCGTTAAACGAATAGGTATGGTACTTTCTTTCCAGGTAAGGAGCCCTGGGGTCCTGGTCCTGTCGAGGGACCGGAGGGGCCTGCCGAGGGGGCGGCGCCTGGTTGTCTCGCCTTGGTGGCGGTGGCGCGTTGCGCGGGGGAACCTGTCGGTTCTGAGGCGGTCGCTGCTGGGCAGGAGCCTGTGCTTGAGGTGGAGGACCTCTGCGGGGTTGCGGGGGTGGTGTCGCCGGTAACAATTCCAGCTGCCTCGGGGCTTCTATTTGAGCCACTGCGGCGGGTTCAGCCCTGGCGGACCTCCTGGCTGGGATCATAGGGGGCAGCAAACGTGCCTGACTAGCCTGTTGCAGGGCCTCCTCGAGGCGCTGGGCCTTATCCGAGAAATCTCTGAACCCTCCAGGGTAGTTATGGGTAATCAAGGAGGGTACCAGCTCTGTCTTGACGTTCCCCACACACATCGTCAGTAATTGCTCCTGAGTCAGTGGCATATCGAGGGAATACGTAAGTCCTTTCCACCGGGCGATGAAGTCTGCAACCCGCTCATCAGGCCTCTGTTTGCACTTAAAGAGGTCCGCGATGCTGGTCTTTCGCGTGGTGGAGCTGAACTGGTATAAGAACTGCCGGCGAAGATCCTCCCAACCGGTCACTGATCCGATGGGGAGCTGGCTGTACCAGACGAATGCCGGACCTTCCAACGTCTGTACAAAACATCGGAGCTTAGCGGCTTCTTGCTGAGCCGGGGTCCCCAGCATGGGGCCACACCTGGAAGAGAAATGAGCCAAGTGCTGGGGTGGGTCCCCTGTCCCGTTAAACGGAGAGAAAGTGGGGTTCCCAAAACCCGGAGGCGCGGGCATATCATCCACCCACGCGGGATAAGGCTTGCCATCCGGTGGGACCGCCACCTGCCGTGTCTCCAACGCCTCGAGGCGGGCTGTGAGTGCCGCAATAAGGTCCTCCGGGTGGGGGTCCCTGTCTTGACGGGGGTCCCTAACCACAAGCGCATTTCCAGGTTCTTCAACACGGTAGACGGCTTTTGCTGCTCGCGGGTTGACTGGTCGGACGACCTGTTGGGCGACTGGGGGAACCCGGGTTGGGTTCTTCAGATTGCCCCGTCGCTCAGGGGGGTTTGGCGAGACGTATTGGGCCCTCTTGCCGTATGTTCCGGCTTCCGCCCTGTCCGCGGCAGTAGCATGATCAGGGTTTCCCAGAGGCATCTCACCGGGGGGAAATTGTTCCTGCCCCTGCTGCCCCGACCTGGGATTACCATAGTCGGGTCGTCGCTCTGCAGCGCGTTCAGCCAAGAGTTCGTCGACCAGCCTCTTCTGTTCAGCAAGCTGCTGGCGCAACGTGGCCTTCTCAGGGTCTTCATCCGTTTTCATGCACAGAGGCGGACGGGTCGGAGTGCTTGACTATTCCGACATGCTCGTTACCCTTGCCAGTGCTTCGACCGAGTGCCAGTGACTCGGTGGGTACGGGGAGGCCTAGCAGGTTCCTTTGCTGACGGGTGACTCTCCCTGATGGGTCGAGTAGTGGCGGTACGCCCTCGGATGGCAAGTCCCCATCAAGGAACTCAAGCTCATCTTCCTCATCCACAACGTCGGCCATGTGGACTGTGACCCCTCTTGAGGGCATATCCTCGATGTCGCATAGCGAATCAGGTTGTCGTAGGATAGGGTCAAAGAGGAGAGCGGCATAGCGTCCCCAACCACGGACTTGCACATGGGGGGTGGCTTCCCTGATGATCTTGCGGAGTGCCTTGAAACTCTGAACGCATTTTCGTTGGAGGGCACTCTGATGACCGAGCGACTCGGGGTGCTGGGCCGCAAGGAGCGCCGCTGCATCAATCAGGCGGCACTGTTTTCCAATCTCCTCAAAGTGCTCTCGACTCCGGGGGTACACTACCCGTTCCCAGCGGAGGCGGAAGTGCGTCGCCCACAAGGTTTGACAAAAGCATCCCACTTCTTCAGGGGTAAGCGACTCGGGTACGCGAAAATTCAGCGCCGCCGTGGGCCAGAACTTCTCTGGGAAGTAGTCCGCTGCAAGAATACTCCAGAAGTTCCTGGGTTCGTCCTCGGGGTTCGGCCCTACATTTCCCCACTCATCAACCGGGGGTGGCTGAGGGACCGGTAGCGGTACCGAGGCGGACCTCTGGGATAGAAAACTCGGCGGTGGAGAATACGGCGAGCGAGCAGACAGGCCACCGTACTCTGGGCCTTCCTCTGAAGAGCGAGGTGACCTGACCACAATGTCACGATAGGACGGGCTAATAGCCACTGCTTCGGGTACGGGAATTGCCGTTACCGGTGTCCGGTCATGTCGTGGCTCTACCACCGTTGACCCCCAAAACAGCTCCTCGTGATCCCGAGTAGAGGTAGAGGGCGCTTCGGGTGACGATGGCGGTGACTGCGCGGTCGAAACCTGCGAAGTTCTCAGAATCTCTTCCTCCTGAATATACCTGCGGAGAGATACGGGAATCCGGTGGACCTCAAATTCTGGGAGAATGAGGCTGACGCGTCTGGTTCCTGCCCCAGTCCTTGATACGGAGGAGCTGAGAGAAGGTTCCATCGCTGAATCGCATTCCGCTTCCGAATCGGAGAAATGGGCAGGTTTGATTTCCCCCTGGGCCTTCCCAGGATTCTTCTTGTGGTGGCGACAACCCGCTCTTCTGCCCCTGGGTGGCTCTTCGGGACAGGGTTGACCCCTATCAGGCAGCCCTGGGGAGGTGCTGGCACCGTGGCGGAGAGGGCCCCCACTTGAGACAGCCGGGGTGCGAGGGGCACCAGGTCAAATGTCGAAGGGTACATGGGGCGGACCTCCATGAATAGTACCCGTGTGGGCGGGGCCTCTGTTGGAACTGGCAGGAGCATGGGGAAGACCTCCATGGTCGATGCGAGTGGAGCGAGGCTGACCTTCACTCCTTTAGTTGCTAGGGCGAGGAGGACCTTCGCCAGTCGCGGAGAGGACGTAGGGGGGACCCCCACGTTGAAGAAGGACCGGATAGACGGTGCCCTCAGAAGGATGGACTCCGTACCCCGTACAGCGGGCGCGGGAAATGTTTCCGCGTAGAGCATCACTGCCACGGGGCAGGTCTTCCTGCAGGATGGGGGCAGCACGAGGCATGCCTCCATGACGAACCTCAGAGCGGGGAAGGCCCACGCTCTGTGGAGTAGTGGTACGGGGAGGACCTCCGTACGGGGTGGAATCACCGCGGGTTAACTCGCGGCGATCACTACTTGGGCCCGTAACCCGAAGAGTCAACCCAGCCTGCCCGCGGGGCGGTTGGGGTCTCAATCCTGGTTGGGCGAAGGGGTGCCCCTGCTTAATGTAGGCGGGGGCTTCATAATGTACGTCGGCGGTGGCTTGGGCCACTGTAGCTGTCGACGTGGACGCGGCTAGGCGAGCGTCCTCAGCCCGGGCCCGGCGCTGACGTCGGGTCAGGCGGGCCGGTGCAGGTGGTGCAGGGACGTAGTCTGCCTGTTCTTCCTGCGAGGCCGGACGGCGGCGCTGACGTGGCCGGACGGGAGCTCTCGCCTGGGGGCCCTGGGTCGGGGCCCTGAGCGGGCTGAGCCGGACCGCGCCTGCCTCTTCGGCGTAAGGCGAAGAGTCGTCAAGGCATTCTGGGGATAGGCTCCCGAAACAGTTGAATGTCGAGGCGGGGAGCAGGGGCTCCCTGCGCGGCCTGTTAGGGCGGCGTTGAAGGCGGGGCCTGGAGGCCTCCAGGTCCAAGCGGGCCATATCCCTAGTCGGGATGACCCCTTCCTCCTCGTACCTGCGCACGAGGCTGTTGATCACCCTTCGTTGGATGACCTCTGATGGGGAAAGGGGACGTGGACGTCCCGTATTCCGTGATGTGGCAGCCGTCGTGGCGGTAGTGGCGCCATGTGGAGTGGCCGTAGTGGTGTTGCCCCTGCCCCTGCGCGGGCGAGGAGCGGATGGTGACCGCATCTCTGAAATAGCAACCTGGTTCCTGGAAAACGAAGGGATCAACTCATCAGTACTGAGAGGAAAAGGATTGGCAGCCAGTGCCCCAGCGTTCTTCTATCCTCCATGTCTGTGAGAAGGATCCACGCCAACACGCTGCAGAGCGGAGCGCCCCACGTTCTACTACCCCGACTTCCGGTGAGTTCCACGACAGGCCCGCCATTTGCTTGGCGGGACCAGGCACCGGATATCTGGATTCGGTGACACGTCAATCTACTGGTGTCTCGAACGCTACTAATCCCCATGCTGAGGAGAAGAATTTCACGTCGGGTTCACCATTTCTGTTTCCGACGCTTTCGCCGGGGCGCGCGCGCATCCGTCCGCGGAGGAGGGGGACGCGCGGCTTTTTTTCCCCGCATTCCCGCTTTCCAAAGGCGGGCGGCATTCGTTCCTTATTCAGGGACGTCTGCTCCTTGATCGAAACGGGATGATGGGATGTCGGTTCTTCCTCCTGTGGATTCCTCCTCAGAACTCGTCACCTAGTCCGGGTCTCCCTTATAGATTTAATATGTAGTTCGTGAAACTCTTCCCAGTGCCATGTTTCCATGGACGCTGGTTAATTACACTGCTTCTGTCGGGACATTCCAAAGGGTCCAGTCAGGGCAGCAACCTTCGGTCAGGGGAGTAATCACATTTGAGGCATCAGTAGCGTGTCTGGATGCTGGGGTACCTGGCATGTCTGTCTGTTATCCTCGATCACAAGGCTTCTCGAGGGCGTGGAAGCCCGAGGCATCCCACATCGAGCGTAGGGAATTACATGTCATAGACACGTATCTGAGGTTTTCCTCAGCTTCCCATGTTCAACACAGGGTATGCCGCGAGTTTAACGTCTTGCGGAGACGGTTACGCCAAAGGCGTTCCATTCGAGGTTTTCCTCAGGCATCTCATGTTTATCACGGGGTAGGTCGCGAGTTTAACGTCTTGCGGAGACGGTTGAGAATGAAATGGGACCATCGCAGGGGGGGGTGACAGCGAAGTTGGGCTTGAGCCTTGAAGAGGCTTCCTATGTATCCCCGTGGCAGGGAATCAAAGTCCGCGTAGTTCCGGATGGTGCCGGTAAACCGACGTGAAGCTGGACCTTGGTCCGAGGAGAGTTGGGCTTGAACCTCTGGGAGGATTCCTACGTACCATGCCTTGACATGGATCAAAGTCCTCGTAGTTCAAATGATACAGTTTAACGTCATGCGGGACGATAATGAACCCTGACGTGAATAAACGACGGGTGGTGGGTGTCGGTGAGCCGACGTAAGCGAGGGACCTTGATCCACTATTGATGGGCTTGAACCTCGTGGAGGCTTCCTACGTACCATGCCTTGACATGGATCAAAGACCTCGTAGTTCAAATGGGGCTGGGTCACAATGGCTTACCACTGGACCAGGATGTAGTTGAACGTCATACTGGACGTAGGTAGAACACGACGTGAATTGGGTGATGGGTGGGCTTGAACCTCGTGGAGGCTTCCTACGTACCATGCCTTGACATGGATCAAAGACCTCGTAGTTCAGGTGAAAGTAGACCTTGGTCCACTGATGGTGGGATTGAACCTCGTGGAGGCTTCCTACGTACCATGCCTTGACATGGATCAAAGACCTCGTAGTTCAGGTGTCACAACGGCTTACCGCTGGACTGGAATGGGACCCGACGTGAATGAGCGACGGGCGGGCTTGAACCTCGTGGAGGCTTCCAACGTACCATGCCTTGACATGGATCAAAGACCTCGTAGTTCAGGTGAAAGTAGACCTTGGTCCACTGATGGTGGGCTTGAACCTCGTGGAGGCTTCCTACGTACCATGCCTTGACATGGATCAAAGACCTCGTAGTTCAGGTGTCACAACGGCTTACCGCTGGACTGGAATGGGACCCGACGTGAATGAACGACGGGTGGGCTTGAACCTCGTGGAGGCTTCCTACGTACCATGCCTTGACATGGATCAAAGACCTCGTAGTTCAGGTGAAAGTAGACCTTGGTCCACTGATGGTGGGCTTGAACCTCGTGGAGGCTTCCTACGTACCATGCCTTGACATGGATCAAAGACCTCGTAGTTCAGGTGTCACAACGGCTTACCGCTGGAATGGAATGGGACCCGACGTGAATGAGCGACGGGCGGGCTTGAACCTCGTGGACTCTTCCTACGTACCATGTCTTGACATGGATCAAAGACCTCGTAGTTCAAATGGTCACAACGGCTTACCGCTGGACTGGAATGGGACCCGACGTGAATGAGCGACGGGTGGGCTTGAACCTCGTGGAGGCTTCCTACGTACCATGTCTTGATATGGATCAAAGACCTCGTAGTTCAAATGGTTTTGTCAGGGTCGGTGCTCACTCTAATCTCACGTGAGTCATGCTCGGTGTAAGAAACAAGAGGTTGCAAGGACCTGACGATCACGTCGCGAAGGGTGTGTCCGTGAGAAGCGAAGAGGGGCTTACGCGTTGAGCGGCCCATGGTGTTGGGACTTACTCCAGGATGGAGGCCCAGAACGGGGTGCCTCGTTCCCTATCACGTCCTCCACTGACCTTGGTAGTGGGGAAGTACCGAGATGCACGGGTGAAATCATTCGTACCAAAGGTTTGGGATTTACGCTCTGAGGCGACCCTTCCCCTGCGAACATACACCACTCCGACAAGGAGGATCTCATTCCATGTGCGGAAGAGTTACCATTCCCGTGGAGACGAGCGGTGTAATGAATGCTCGAGCTGGGGGGAAACCTTCGTGAGGGAGACGAGGTTGGGTCACAGTTTAACGTCATGTGTTGAGGACGTGGTGCTTGGCAGTTTAACGTCCTTCAGCTCGGACGAGTTGGGTTCACTCCACACCCCTAGGGCTTACATAACCGGTACCCTCTAGTCCTTGGGGAAGGGAAGGTACCGGTAAGGCCATGGTAAAGGGGGTCGCGGGAGGAACCATCGAGGGGTCCACGTTAGCGTGGCTATGCGAAGAAGCAATAGCCATTAGCGTGCCTATGCGAAGAAGCATTAGGCGAAGCAACGCTACGGGAGGTGTTGTCCATGGGACTTTGAAATCACATCGTGCAAACCTAGAGGGTCGCACGGAAAGAGGAATCGCTAAGCAGAGGAGTGTGCTTTGTGAAATGGGGTGCCTTGGCCTTAGCATGGGGCAAAGGTGGGAGTGGGAGGTGCTTCGCGAAGTGGAACAGTGTTCGCGGAGCACTGCCTCGCGAAGGAGTGGTTCGCGAAGCAGGGTCCTACCAAGCAATGTGCTTCGCGATGCATAGTTATCCTGCCTTGGAATAGGGATTACTAGCATGGGTTGGGTGTTTCGCGAAGCACCAGTGCTCCGCGGCTGCCCGGGTTCCCTTGGGAATCCCCTTCCTCTGCGAGCGCCCTTGGGCTTCGCGAAGGGCATCCCTCTCGGAAGAGGGGCTCAAAACGAAGCAAATCAGAGTCGTCTCGCGAAGTAGAAATACCTCGCGGAGCTCATGATTCCCGGGGAAAAGCTTGCTTCGCGATTCGGGAGAGGAGAAGCCGAAAGGTCGGGTTGTCCGTCCTCGGGGACTCAGGGGGAGTCGAGTATTTATAGGGAAGGGGCTCCGCGATGCAGGGCTCGCGCGCCGCCTTTGGAGCTTCGCGGCGGCTCGCGAACGTCAAACAGGTTCGCGGAGGATTACCGCCTCCGGAGCTTCGCGGCGGCTCGCGAACGTCAAACGGGTTCGCGGAGGATTACCCGCCTCCGGAGCTTCGCGACGGCTCGCGAACGTCAAACCGGTTCGCGGAGGATTACCGCCTCCGGCGCTTCGCGGGGCTGCCAAGGTTGGGACGCTTCGCGGCGGGGCTCCGCGGCCGGGCTTTGCCGCTGAGCTTCGCGAGGCAGGGCGCCGGCTGTCTTTTTCGTTCCTTCCTTTCGGGCCATATTTTTGGCGCCAACAATGACTCTTAAATGATTTCAAAATAAAAAGAGATATTTCTCTAAAAAGAGTTTTGATTTCATCTATGTCAACATCCTTTGATGGATTTTATGATTATATGAAGTTGATTTATTATGATACAAAACATCCATATTGTATTGAAGGTTTTGTGATATGTTTGACTGTGGATGTGTTATTTTTATACCATTCATCGTTTATGGAGAAATTATTGACATTTCTCATGCTAGTTTTAATATGAATGTTTATGTTATGTTTAAACCTTTTCATATGGGAATGCATTGGACTTAATATGTGATGGGTGGAGCCCGCTATAGCTCCTCTATGAATCGGTAGGTCTCATGAGACAAACTAGTGTCTTGGCCCAAGGCCTTGGCAAAATCTTATTTTTAGTATTGGCATGAGGCCTTGGCTATGTGGTTATGATAGTATGGCCTTATGCATTCCATCATTATGAAAGTGGTTATTGATATTTCATGTGATTATTCTATTAGTAGAATATCCATGTGAATAAGTAAATGGAATTATTTCATTTTACTTTTGCCATACTATGTTGAAGTTAAAGTTTAAAAGGCTTTTGTTTTAGTTATACATTGCCTTAAATGTTTATGCTTATTTTTGAAAGCTTCCGCTATATTGTTATCCTTACTAGGCATTTGAGATCACCCCTTTTCTAGGTTTTATTTTTCCTCGGATGAGAATAAGTAAGTTATGGATGACCTGTAGGGATTTTATGTGGGGATATGAGTGTGGAATATAGAGACTATGTTGTTGTAGTAGTTTTTTCACTTTATGATGTAATGTAAAACTTTGTGAATATATCTAGTGCTTCCAAGGCTACTAAACCAATCGGTCTTTCGAGATTTGATCATTCTTGTGATCATACCAATGTTATGTAATAATGCACTGACTCTTGGTAACTGGGGTCGGGGCGTTACAGTTGGTATCAGAGAAATTTTAGTACAAACCTTGGAAGCTAGATTTAGATAAACTCTGATTAGATAACATAGATTTAAGATGGACTTTGAGGATTAGTATAGGAGAACTTCCTAGAATTTTGGTATTGTAGAGATTTTTTGAGTTTTCCGAGCAATACATCCCTGTCTAGATACGAGCAGGTAGAGGCGGCTCTGGCACAGATGTACCTAGGGGTAAAACCCTAAAACACCGCTTTGAGCTAGACTCGAACAGGAACTGGTGCATGACAATGGGCCTTGCTGCACTCTTGGTTACGACACTCCCGGGGGAAATGCTTAGGATAACTCTCAATTTCATTATAAATCATTATGAAGGGTTTATGAGTATATAATTCCTCAAAGAAAAAATTCTTATGATTAGGATTATATCCATAAATAGTTTAATTTATGTTAAGTGTTTTATAAGTATGGGATTATGTATTTTGATTCCAAAACTAATATAGTTTATAACATTGTTTAGAAATGGAGCCTAGTGGAAGAAATGGAAACCGTATCAATGCATGCACTCCATGTAGGGATTTCCCTCCTACTCAAGATAATTATAGTGGAGCTGGTGATGCAACTGGTGCCGATCATCTAATCACCATACTGGGACAACTCACTCAGGTTATGAATAATAACCTTACCCGTATGGATCACCTTGATCCGCAGCGTGGAGGATCAATGTTAGATCGATTCATGAGGCAACAACCACCAACGTTCAATGGGAGTACAAATCCCTTAGTAGCTGAGCAATGGATATTTTCCCTAGAGAAAAAATATTTCAGGTTTTGGAGAGTAGTGAAAGGGAAAAAGTTATCATGGCAGTTTACCACCTCACTGGAGATGCTGATCAATGGTGGTCATTGATTCAAAATTCAAAGGAAGATGATGAAGTATCAAATATGGAATGGAGGGAGTTCAAAGATTTATTTTTAGAAAAATACTTTCCTCGCAACCATCAAGTAGATATGGAAAGGCAGTTTCTGAGTCTGAGACAAAAGGAGGATGAGAATGTCACAAAGTATAAGGCTAACTTTACAAGGTTAGCAAGGTATGCTGGAGATTATATACGTAACCCAAGAAGTAAGATTGATCGTTTCTTTGATGGGTTAAAACCATTTCTCCGTCGATCATTATTCTCACAATCCTTCTCATCGTACGAAGACATTGTATCATGTGCTATCAAGACCGAAAAAGAATTCTCTAAGTCTTATGACTGTAAAGCAAAGCAAGAGAAGAAGAGACCTACTGATCAATATGGGAATGGAAATAAGGGGAAGAAGGGAAAGGTTGAATATCCATCCTGTGGTAAATGTGGGAAGAAACACCCTGGTACTTACTTGAAGGGTACAAAAGTCTGTTACAAGTGTGGTGAAAAAGGCCACCAAGATAGTGATTGCAAGGGGAAGAAGGAAGCCACCAATGTTCAGTGCTAAAATTGCAGGGAGATAGGGCATTATGAAAATGAATGTCCAAAGCGTCAGGAGAACTTACCTTAGAAAAAGCCAAGGGATCAAGGCCAAGATTATGCTATCACTACTGCTGAGGTAGAAGCTCCGAAAGATGTGGTGGCAGGTAATTTAATGGTTTCCTCAAGTTTAGAAAATGCATTATTTGATTCTGGATCATCGCATTGTTTCATATCTTCCCAGTTTGCTAAGAAAATTAGATATTTCTAATTTGATTTAACAAGGGAGTTGTCAGTTAAAACTCTTAAGGGAAGTATCATTGCAACAAAGTTTTGTGAATCAGTCCCCATTAGAGCACATAAATGATCTTTATCTACTGATCTCATCATCATACCTATGATTGAGTTTGATATAATCCTCGGTATGGACTGGCTTTCGGACTATGATGCGAAGATTTATTATAAGAAGAAAGAGGTTGCGATTCTTGATGATAATGATAAGGAACACCTTATCTTTAGAGCAGAATCGTCACAACCTAATTCTTATTTAGATCCACCCCCAGTAGCTCAACTAAATTCAATTATTAGGGAGGAAGAGAATGAAATAACTGTGGGTGAGGAAATGAATTTTCAAATAGAGGATGTACCTGTTGTGAAAGAATTTGTAGATGTATTTCTGGAATATTTACCTGGACATCCTCCAGAACGAGAAGTTGAGTTTTACATTTATTTAATTCCTGGATCAAGGCCTATATCGAGGACCCCTTATAGAATGGCCACTGTAGAATTAGTTGAACTAAAGAAACAACTAGAGGAATTGAGTAATAAGGGATTTATTCTCCCTAGTGTTTATCCATGGGGAGCCCCTGTTCGTTTTGTTAAAAAGAAAGATGGATCTATGAGGTTATGTATCGACTACAGGGAGATCAATGCTATAACAATAAAGAACAAGTATCCCCTACCTCGAATTGATGACTTATTTGACCAACTACATGGAGCTCAATACTTTTCAAATATTGACCTTCGATCTGGATTCCATCAGTTGTGGGTGAAGAAGGAAGACATTCCAAAGACAACATTTCGAACTAGGTACGTGCATTACGAGTTTATTGTAATGCCTTTTGGATTGACTAATGCACCCTCTATATTCATGGATTTGATGAATAGAGTTTTCAAGGAGTATCTCGATGAATTTGTGGTGGTATTTATTGATGATATCTTGGTATACACCAAAAGCTACAAAGATCATGAAAATCACTTGCGCATTTTCTTGAAGACTCTGAGAAGGCATGAATTATATGGGAAGTTTACCAAGTGTGAATTCTGGATTCAGGAGATTTCTTTTCTTGGCCATATTGTCTCTAAAGATGGAATCTTTGTTGATCCTTCTAAGACTAAGGCAATCCAAGAATGGCCAGCACCGACGAGTATAACTGAGCTACGTAGTTTTATTTGTTTGGCAGGTTATTATCGACGTTTCGTCCAGAATTTTGCCCAATTGGCTAACCCATTAACGAAGCTCACACGTAAAGGGGTTAAACTTGTTTGGAAAAAAGAGTGTGAAGAATGTTTTGAAGAACTGAAGACAAGATTAGTCAATGCTCCTATATTGACTCTACCATCGGGGAATGGAGGGTTTTTTATTTACAGTGATGCATCGAAGAAAGGACTTGGTTGTTTCCTTAGGCAGAACGATAGGGTTATTGCCTATACATCACGACAGTTGAAAATTCATGAACAAAACTATCCTACTCATGATCTCGAGTTAGCAGTTGTGATATTTTATTTGAAGATATGAAGGAAATATCTCTATGGTGAAAAATGTGAGATTTATACTAATCACAAGAGTTTTAAGTATATTTTCACACAAAAAGAACTCAACATGAGGAAAAGGAGATGGATTTAATTACTCTAGGATTATGATTGCGCGATACACTACCACCGGGGGAAGGCAAACAAGGTGTCAGATGCTTTGAGCAGAAAAGATCATGGATTTTTTAACAATATGAGAATTGAAAGAGATCCAATTTTCATGGATCTAGTGAAGATGGACATGGGAATAACCAGGGAAGGAGAAACATCAATTCTTTTTCAAATGGTTTCCAAACCATCTTTACTAGAAAGGATTAAGAGTTCTCAGACTAATGATGGAGAATTTCAAAAGAAGATTAAAGCTGTGAATGATGGGAGACTGAGAGACTTTGTGTATGAAGATGGAATTTTGAAATTCGGGAAGAGACTTTGTGTTCCCGATATACCTGATCTAAAAAGGGAATTGATGGAGGATGCTCATAGTTCCAATTTCTCTATACACCCTGGGAGCAACAAAATGTATAGAGATTTGAGGGAACATTTTTGGTGGGATAATATGAAGAGTGAGATTACTGATTTTGTGTCAAGATGTATGGTTTTTCAACAAGTGAAAGCTGGAAGGTAACACCCTGGAAGAGTCATGCAACCTCTTCCCATACCTGAGTGGAAATGGGACAATATTACGATGGAATTTATCATGGGGCTACCAAAGACTCCTAGAAGGAACGCTGTAATATGGGTTATTGTTGATCGTCTTACCAAGTCAGCACATTTTCTTGCTATAAGAGAAGATCTACCACTGGAACGTCTAGAAAGACTATATATTAATGAAGTTGTGAGACTTCATGGAGTACCCCTATCGATTGTTTCTGATCGTGATCCCAGTTTTACTTCAAGATTCTGGAAGAGTCTTCAGAAATCCCTGGATACTGAACTTCATTTGAGCACTGCCTACCACCCTCAGATAGATGGACAATCAGAACGGACTATTCAAACCTTAGAAGACATGTTGAGATCATTCCCACTTGACATTCAGGGTATGTGGGATCAGTATTTACCTCTGGTAGAATTTTCCTATAACAATAGCTTCCATTCGAGTATTTAGATGGCACCATATGAAGCGTTATACGGAAAGAGATGTTGCACACCAACCTGTTGGGATGACGTTGGTGAAAGAAAACTTGTAGGTCTAGAACTGGTGGAGGAAACGATGGAAAAGGTGAAGGTAATCCAAAATCACATCAAAGTAGCTCAAAGTAGGCAGAATAGCTATGCCGATAATCGAAGGAAGTATTTGGAATTTCAAGTAGGTGATCATGTTTTTCTGAAGGTATCTCCATGGAAGGGAGTCATAAGTTTTGGTAAGAAAGGTAAATTAAGTCCCAGGTACATCGGACCTTTCGAAATTCTAGAACGAATTGGGGTTGTAGCTTACTGATTGGCAATACCGCCAAGTCTCTCCAAAGTTCACGATGTGTTCCACGTATCTCTGTTGAGGAAATACATGCCTGACCCAACGCATGTACTCACATATGAGGAGTTAGAACTGGAACCCAATCTGTCTTATTGTGAAGAGCCCGTCAGGATTCTTGATATGAGAGAACATTTACTGAGAAACCAGACGACGCGTCTGGTAAAAGTTTTGTGGAGAAACCATAAGATGGAAGAGGCAATGTGGGAACCTGTGGAACTTATGATGAAGAATCACCCAAGTCTTTTCATGTGATAAGTATTCTTGAAATTTCGAGGACAAAATTATTTGAGGGATGGGAGAATGTAACACCCCAATCTTCTACGGTACGCTTTTCTTTGAATAATGTGATAGTGTGTGTTGTATGCAACACCGAGTTCTAACACACCATAACCAATCAAACTAGCCGTTATGAATAGTAATAACTACTTTTTGAAATTATATATATTTTATATTTCAAAACAGACTTCATTTTTGGATTCGAAATATCGAATTTAGCCTATGGTGAGATTTTGGTACTTTTCGGATAACTTTAATATTTTGATGAATAGTGAAAATTACTAAATTTTAATTAAAAACAACTTTTTTAATCAAAATAATTAATAGAGAAGAATTATGAATTTGAGTGGTTTTAAAGTATATTTAGAATATATTTTTACCAATTAATACAATGTTGGTCATTGGACATAATTTTACAATTAAACCGGAAATAAACAAGTGTCAATCTTTTGATAGTTATTATCTCTTAAAAACACGCTTTTTGTTTTAACAACGGGAATTAATTTTAAATTAATTTCTGCCAATTATGTGTTTTGAATTTGGAAAAATGGATTCCATATTTGGAATCAGGATGTTCAAATTGTGTAAATAGGTAACTTTTATTTTTAGACATTTTGAATAATTACTTCTGTTAATATTTTATTTACCATGGTTAAGGGTAAATACGGTAAATAAGGGTTAAAAATAATATTATAATAATACTAAATTACCCTAAAACGTGTCCTAGCCTTATTTTTTGATACATGTTCGACCATAGGCATCTTTGGGTCTATTTTGGGACCCCGTGGAGCCACTTGTAGGTGATAGGGACACTTAATTTAAATCAAGTTAAAATAAGTACAAAAATGACATAAGCATATATCTTTTAGAAAAACAATTTTTACATAGGGTTATATATGTTGGATTTTCGACTATAAATATTCATTAGAAAGCTAAAAGGATTTCCTACATAATTATAGTTTATTTATAATTTTTAGAGATTACATAATTTAATTTATTTATGACACAATGATGATGCAGTAATTACCATAATAGTGAGAAATAAAAATAATTGATATTATAAATACCCAAATAAATATAATTTGAGCCTTTTAATGAATTAAACTACTTTTCTAGGATAATATTACATATTAGGATTGATTTAATTAACTTTTTTCTAAGTAATAATTATGTTATGAGTTTCACAAAAATCAACTATTGAATAGTGTCAAAATTAACATAAAAGAGTTTTTAAAAACAAATATTATATTATTAATTGATATTAAATTCATAAAAATCTAAGGTTCGGAAAATAGACTTATATCATGCCATTTTTATCATTAATGGACCACTTGGGGGTCTCTTGGATGTATATTGTAAGTTTATTAACCATATAATATAAAAATACAAAGAGACATTGTAAAAGTGAAACTAATTAACTTAGAGTTAATACTTAAAGATAAGGTAAATATAGTAACCCAAACCTATATATATTCTATTGGTTGAATGGTTTTCTACCTATACCCACCTTATTCTTTTAATAATAAACTTTGGAGCCATTAGAAACCGAATATGAATTTATTATAAATTAATATTTCTAGCTTTTCCAATGGTGCCCCTCACCCCTCTTATAAAAGGGAACTCCTCCTTCTCATTTCTTCACACATTCAAAGCCTTTTGGTTCGGCCAAACTCTGCCCAAATACTCTCCAAACTTCCCTCAATACAACCTAGAGTCCTTAGTTTGATCAGAAATCCAACCTAATGAGCCCTTTTGATCAAATCAAACGGAAGAACCCGAAGAAGAGGTAATGACTTCACCACCCTTTTCCAAGTTCCTTTCTTCTTCCAATTCCTCCTTCTTTGTTATTACCATTATAAAATAATAACTCTAGTATCTTATATATACTGTGATGTTATTATAAATATGGTACAACCATATTCAGTATTCTATCCACCCTTTGGATAACATGTCACCATACGTGCGTACGTACGGCTTACCGTCTCCAAGTCGTGGTTTAATTGTTATTCAATATATTATTATTTGGATTGGTATAATAATGATGTATAACTCATGTAAATAATAAATATAACATGTTAATTATTCTTTATATATGATATACCATCCATTTATATATTATTTTAATATCAAAAGAATGATATTGTCGCTCATGCGTACATACGGACTACCGTCTCCACGAACGCGATGAGATTCATTCTCCATCATATCAATTCAAGTATAATTATCATTTGATGATTTAAAAATAATGTTCAAGGACTTGATATCATTCTGTATATGAATAATATACAACCTATCCATGAAAAACATGGCTTATGTAACAAAACATATAAAATAAAACTAGTAAGTTAACACCTGAAACGATGATAATACTAAGATATTATTAACAAAGTAATGTTAAAAGATCATATATGATATCATATGAATGTATATGATTCTTGTATAATTTAATAACAATTATTTCACTATTATACAGTATTTTAACCTACCCCAACCAAGGAAAAGTACAAGGTAAGGGTTTATTTCACAATCTCTTCATTATCCGAGGTTGTTTATACGTCATAATCTACTGGGATCTCTTTATCATCCACATCCATGTTTCTTAAAAATGTATTTCAAAACATTTTTACTATTTACAAGAATATGGGTTAAAGTCATTTATACCCTTGTTTGACTTTTTATAAGTGGTTTATAAAGGAATCTTTCCGTCATTTTCCAAACAAGGTTCATTTTAACCTTTTCGATGGAATTAAGGTAAGAATGTTTTTTTAACTTATAAGGTGGGTGCGGTTATTTTCCACCGTTATAAAATTTTCGAAGCTTCCCTTGCAAGATTATAAGAATATTTTCAAAGAAAATGTTTTATTTCATAAATATATGACTCTTAAATGATTTCAAAATAAAAATAGATATTTCTCTAAAAAGAGTGTTGATTTAATCTATGTCAACATCCTTTGATCGATTTTATGATTATATGAAGTTGATTTATTGTGATACAAAACTTCCATATTGTATTGAAGGTTTTGTGATATGTTAGACTGTGGATGTGTTATTTTTATACCATTCATGTTTTATGGAAAAAGTATTGACATTTCGTATGCTAGTTTTAATATTAATATTTATGTTATGTTTAAACCTTTTCATATGGGAATGCATTGGACTTAATATGTGACAGGTGGAGCCCGTTATAGCTCCTAGATGCATCGGTAGGTCTCATTAGACAAACTAGTGTCTTGGCACAAGGCCTTGGAAAAATTTTATTTGTAGTTTTGGAATGAGGCCTTGGCTATGTGGTTATGATAGTCTGGCATTATGCATTCCATCATTATGAAAGTGGTTATTGATATTTCATGTGATTATTCGATTAGTAGAATATCCATGTGAATAAGTAAATGGAATTAATTCATTTTATTTTTGTCATACTATGTTTAAGTTCAAGTTTAAAAGGCTTTTGTTTTAGTTATACATTGCCTTAAATGTTTATGCTTATTTTTGAAAGTTTCCACTATATTGTTATCCTTACTGGGGATTTGAGCTCACCCCTTTTCTATGTTTTATTTTTCCTAGGATGTGAAGAAGTAAGTTATGAATGACCTGTAGGGATTTTATGTGGGGATATGAGTGTGGAATATGGAGACTATGTTGTTGTAGTAGTTTTTTTTCACTTTATGATGTAATGTAAAACTTTATGAATATATCTAGTGTTTCCAAGGCTAATATACTAATCGGTCTTTCGAGATTTGATCTTTCATGTGATCATGCCAATGTTATGTAATAATGCACCGACTCTGGGTAACTGGGGTCGGGGTATTACATTCAATAAAAAATTACACGACATCCATTAGTAGCTTAAGGATATCAACAAAATTCTAGATATAAATGAGTTGGAAGAATTGTCATCAAATAAAGAAATCACTACTATAGATGTAATAAAGATGGTACCTCTCAGTATCACTAGAACTACATCTACTTATGTTGGAAAATCATCTACTACATAAAGGTGATTCACTCATAAGGACTATGGTTGGATCGCTATAGTATTTAATGAATCTGACTACATCATAGTATCATTTGGATTTGGTGATCCCTGACGATATCAAGGTGTAGACATAACCAGATAGAAATTTTGTAAATGTCTATAACGTCAAATATTGTTACACATCTATGCAGGTGAAGAACATGATCTTCATCTATTTCTAAAAATGACACATGGATATAAAGGCATAGGTTACCACTAGAAAAAAATTTAGGTTCTAAACAGGACTATAATTGAGAACAACCTTCACCACATTATGGATTATATTTCCACTCTCTCATCTTCTTGAGAATGCCACTAAAACTGCCACTAGGTGTAATAGAAGATGCAAAATATCTAACACTGTCTTCCATATTCTTCTCTACTCTCATTTCCCTATTAACCATCATCACATAAGTCTAAATCCTCAACAAAAATACCTCTGATATAATATCTAGTTTCAAGACCTGAAGGTAGATATGAGATTTCATCTGGTCATTCTTTACAATCGTTTGAGAAAAACAAACCATCTCTACAAACCGATTGGTATATGAAAACAATAAATGATATCCTTGATGCAGAGAGAGGAACTCTATATAATTCAAAATCATCAGAGACCCAGGAAAAACATATTTTAAGAAGATATTCTAAAAAACCTTCAAAACCCATCCCACATACCTATCCACATAAAACATAGAATCCCACTATCACTTGAAATGAGCCTAAATTATGAAATCTACACGCTCTACCTTGATGTTCTTAGGTGTATCCAGTAATTCAAATATCTAATTAATATCATCACACAAATCCTCGGCCTCTTGATATTCATTCAGTTCATTAAATGATTCTCTCACAATAACTGCAATGATTGATCTATTTCTCCATTAATTTTTGGTCTTACCTCAATAATTTCATTCTGAACTTGTGACATATCCTTGTCAATTACATGAACATATCACACAATATCATTGATAAATTTATGATTGAATGGAGGATTCCCATGAGGAGTGTCAAATACACCCTTTTTTGGAACTCACAAAACATGTCTTAAGGGCATAATTCTACACACCAAAAAAATGATCATACGACAAACAATCATAGTTCAAAATATATGATCCATAACAAAAAACTGAGATTAACATCAAGTACTCAAAATATGAAGTGCACATCGCAACAGCCTATGGTAACTTAAGTCTTATCATGGTAAGATATAGAAATGAACTCATCGAAATAAACCTCTCAAGACATAACAATCCAACCTACATTCAACCAACATCCCAATATAAGGACTCATTAGGATAGAATACCTATGATACCGATTTATAATAAATCTACCCAAATACCCTCTCAATACTGGAACCGAACCCTATCTCACACATACCCGAAGGGAATTCTCGACCCCCACGAGCTAGAGACTAGCATATGAGCATCAATAAAAAAACAGGTAATGATTTATCCCGACCTAAAGTATACAACATGAAATATGTGCACATATAAAGAATGAAATATAATAATAAATCATGAATATGTATATATGTCAAAATAGAAAGAGAACAACTAAAGTGATAAAACCTAAAAGGTATAATTTTTTTCAAGAGTAAATTCCAACAGAAAAAAGAAAACAAAACCAAAATAGCTACTCCAATAGTCTTAAATTGATAGTGTATGAAAACCCAAAACATCTCACCATCCTGTTACCCAAAGCCAGATGATAGAAAATTTCACTACCTCACAATGATGCCTTTACTTCCCCTACATCAATAGACAAAACAAGGTCTATGCACCACTGAAAGGGCATTTAGGGTGTCAGATAATAGGCTCAGTAGGTTTCGACCCATGTGTTCCATATCAATTCTCTAAAAAATAATATAGTCATTCTCAACTTTAAATAAAACTAGCAATGATATTGAGTTTAGCATTATTCTTATTAAAAGAATATAAAAACTATTTCATTTACCCTTTTTCTAAATTTCTCAAAAAATCAGGTAAATCAGTCTCAAATCATTTCATATACATATATCACAATAGATATGTCATAAAAAACAAATCCTATATCACATATCATATCATATTCATGAATGTACAATCAAAATTGTAAAAATCAAAAGCATCCCAAATTAGCCTAGAAGCACAGGTAACATCACACAAAGGATCACTCTATGTTAGGATATCTTGGAAACTTTTACCAAACATAGAAAATATATCTGCATCAAGCCACTAGATATTTTCATCGACTCTAGAGAGTAGAAAAACAACCCATCCAGTGAACCCCCAATAGGTCAAACAAGTCCCTAGAACAATAGTCCTAAGGAGGATAGGAAATTACTATGAGAAAACTCCCTGATAAAAAAATGACTTTTACTATACCTTCCTCTTATGTACCCAAGGCTTCCCATGTGCTCTATTTTCCAAAACATTTAATATAAATCAATTAATCATTTCATTCTTGGAAACCCACTTCACAAAACAATTTAAAAATTATTTTAAAAACTTTTTCAATTTAGAAAAACAAGGGTAAAACATATTTTATCAATAAACACAGTTTCATATACACTAAAGCAAGTCAGTATTATTATTCTATTTCATTTAATAAAATATTTTATTTAATAAATATCAATTCAATCTACTAAAATATGCTAGAGATGAAACCACCAACCTAGAAACTCAGGTCATACATGCCCACAATATAATCCATGACAAGGAGGAAATCAACAATGAAAAAAGATCCCCTTCAAATAGTCTACCCATCTCAGAATTGAATAAATTTTAAAAAATGGTCATCAAAGAAGAGGAAACAACACATACATCATGAACACACACTTTCTTCACCTCAACCAATCAATGAAACCACCCATAGAATGAAATCACATAATAGATCTATGAAGTAATTAGAAGAATCATCACCCTGGTTCAACACAACAAAGAACAAAATGAAACGATGAAATTTAAATAAAATACAATGAAGAAATAAAATATATTACACATCTAGAGAGATAAAATAAAATCATAATGGTGATGAATCACTGAAAGAATATATTTGGATCAAATTAAGGCTCCCAAAATTATCATAAGAGAGATCTTAGTCAAAAGGGTGGAGAGCTATGGAATAATGAAATAATAATCAACTGATGCATCAGACTAAAGGCCCAATCTTGGATAATTACACGGCATGTAATACTTTAACACATTGTATAATTCACTTGGATGACATATACTAAAAACCCTTAATATTTTTTTAAAATCAATATATTAACATTAAATGGTGTGTAACTCTTACACCTCATGTGATTGTTTATGATGTGTACCTAGCTCCCAACATGATCTTGGAAACCATTACACACTGTGTGCTCCTTACAAGGATTGTAAAGTTCCAGAACATAGTAAAAACAGTAGGTTATTTACAAAAACCCCCAAACCAACTCCTCTGTTCTTATAATTTGGGGAGAAACTTGAAAATACATTAACATTTTTATACCTAGACTCTATTAATTAAAAAACATACATCCCAAAATTTTAGGTCATTTTGATTAGAAAAATTTCTCCATTCATCGGAGTCATAAGGAACACCCAATTAAACTTAAAAACACAAAAAGATAATAAAATTACCTAAAATAACGTAAATATATGTTACATTAAAATTAATGATAAATACATGATGTGAAGTTCAATAAAATAAAATAATTATAACATTTTAAATAAAAATAAAATAATTAAACTAGATAAATATTCATTAAATATCATTAAAATCTACACCAAAATAATATAGGCTTAGTATCCATGGAAACATTGAAACATAAAAAATTTCATAAGATTATCCATTACATTATTCAAAACTAGATCTATTCTTAGACATATCGTTCCTAAAACTATTCTTCATAACCTGGTGAAAGGAAACATAAGAATGGGTGAGCTCATATGCTTAATATGGGTAAATAATGGAGATATCAATGATCACATATTCATAACATTAAAACAAGGGTATAAGAACATGATAATAATACTTGAAATCCATAACCTACATATAAAATATCATAATCTATATTCGTGGAATAAATTTGGTAGTTCATAAGATATGAATCACAATAGAATTAAATAACATGATCCATAAGAGTATAACATTGGAATAAGACATTATTTTGTGTTATACACAAAATATTATAACATTGTGAACATATATAAATAGAAATAGATTCAATAATTAGGTTAAGGACATGAAATCAGGATCTTTTAACAACTTATAAACATGTAACAAGGTACACACATAATCATATAGACCTGAACGATAGGTCCCTGAATAAACTTATGGAAATGAAAACTAGATCCATGTATAATATTACTTACATGAAAGAAAAGTCCTCACATAATATTAAAGACATAAAATCACGGACTATGACTAATCTTATGAAAAATAAAACTAGTTTAATGCATAAAATTATAGAAGTTAAAACCGGGTCTATGCATAAACATTTGAACAAAAAATCAGGTTCACACATATCTTATGTATACCATGAGTTATCCATCTTTTCGAAATGAATTGGAGGGATTTATAATTCTAGTACTACATAGAAAATAATTAATATTATATATATGTGTTCTCTTAGAGCATAAAACAATAATCATATCATAACCCATGAAAATAAATTAGTTTCATATACATTTCATCACAGCATAACCCGTGAAAGAAATGGGTTTGATAAATATTTAACCACAATCATTAATCATACAGAGAAAGAATAAGTATTTTATAATTTGATAATATCGCTATTAAGACATAACTAATATCCTAGGATGTCATATTTGATAAAAAAATTAACATTAAAATATTACTTTGAACATATCCTGAGTAAAATACAATGTTCCCTTCAAAATTACTTATTAAAAATATGAGAATTTATTAAATATTATGGGAAAAATTTTCTTTTAAAAGTTACATAAAATTTTTAAGGTAAGATTAAAATCATTGAGAGTTCATGATATAAGGAAATTCTATTCATATCATATAAGTAATAATAGAACATTCCTACCACATTTTCGTAAAAAGACAAAAAAAATACCTCATTCAAAAAACAAGATGATTCCTTTTAAAACATTTATTAAAAATTAAAAAATGGGTAATAATAACATTATAAAATAATTGGGAAATATTAAAAACATTCATCAAAACATTTTTAGAAAACATGTACAAGGAAGTGAAATAATCATCAATCGAATAGAGAAATGAAGTTAGTAATCCGTGAAAAAATATGTTAGGACTTTAGAGCACTTAAGGTGTGGAAAATTAAAGAAAACATTTATTGTCAATAAGTAAGAATAGAATAATAAAACTCATGATTTTATTTATAGATATATAATGTCATTTCATCATTAGGTATTTTGTCAAAACAATCCCAATAAACAATGAGATTGTATCATAAAACCCTTACCACATTGGTAACATTTTAATCATAATCATCATGAAAGAAAAATAAAATGATGGATATGTAAATATCTATAAATTTCATAAATATAATAATAAAATACATTCATGGTAAGTATATATACTATATAAATGAAATAAGGGGTGAATATAACATGTGTCCTGTAGAAATTAATGTTAGATGAAAATCCATTACCTGAAATTTTACTTCATTGGTATACATTTGAAACTTAAGTATAATAAATATTTATTTATTATAAATTTATTATAAAAAAAATACACACACACACAGAGATATATATATATATGTTTTTGTTATTTTTTTGTAACCTTTTATCACCCATCTATTAACAATTCATTATTAAAATCATTGTTCTTGGCAATAACTCTTTCATTTTTCTTATATGTTGTGGTTTCATAGTTTTGATAGTTGTGCTTTTATCATGGTTACATATTATCTAGAATTGTTTATAATGATATATATTAGATATATACAGTGTATGTTTGTGTGTTTATATATTTATATATAAATAGATTCACCAATATAATCTATAGATAGAAAAATGAATTACATCATTTATAGACACGGTAAGTTGTACGTACACATAAATGCTATTTTTATTATAGGATGGATACAATTAATGAAATGTAAATATTAATTCACCTTTACCTGATAATTATTATGTTATATAAATCATCTATATTTATCATGTTTTTCCTTATTACCATTTATCTAAAATAGAATGGAAAATGAATTGCGACGCTTTGTAGAGGTGGAAGTCCACACGTACACATGAGGAATGTTATCATTTCCCATAAAATGGGAGAGTAATAATGGAGATATAATACTATAATTATATAATAATAATTATGTCATAAATATAATAAATAAATATTAATCCCACTAAAATACTCATCAATAAATTATGGTGATGAGAAATGAATTATATCGCTACGTGGAGACGATAAGTCGTATGTATGCACAAGAGATACTTTCCCTTCCCATTTGATGGAAATAGGATGGATAAAGGTGTTTTAATAATATTAATAACATTAAATTATATTTATTATATTTAATTTAATATTTGATTAAAAATATAACATATTTAGAGTATGTGAAATAATAATTATAAAAAATTATCGATTATGGAGATTACCTCTTCTTTGAAATAACTCTTTTAGAATTACTATTAAGGAGCATATGGTTGGTATTTTGAAAATACCATCACATATATAATGTATATTAGTATGTTAAAAAAATGTTTTGAGGTTTTATCCAATCTATAGTTCTCAATGTGGTGGGAAGAAGAGAAAGGAGATGTTCCCTTTTATAACTGAGGTATGGGATCTTTTAGAATTACTTAAAAGATTAAAATATAATAATGTCTTTATCTATAAAAAATTATTCCACATGGGTATAGATTAAATGATAAGATGATATGGTTTCAAAATACAACAAAAAAATTTGGATAGTTTTTTTTTGATTTTTCAAACCTTATCTTTTGGATTAACCCATTATTTAGCCTATTTTAACATTAACTGTGGTAATGTCAATTTCACTCTTAAAAGGATATAATTTTATATATAAAGTGAAAATTGGATCATAAAATTCTAGTGGTCAAATTTTTCAACTATATATTATAAAAAATTTAAATTTTAATATTTTTTAGATTTTTAAATTATTTAATAAAATATTATTTTCATAAAATATCATTAATTCAATTTTAACACTATTAAATTATTTTGACTTAAAAATAATAAATGAAAAGTTATTATGGTAATATAATCCTTTAACAAAACACTATTATGTAATATTCATATAATTTATTCATGAAATGATATAAATCACTCAAATTATATTAATTTTTGTATTTTTGAAATCATTTATTTTATATTTCTTTTAATTAAATAAATACTATATAAGAATTGCACACGAATTTAAGATAATTTTTTAATATCTAGAAATTATATATATATATATATTAACATCCTGAATATAACTACATTAGGATGAAAATTACAATTAATATTCATTCATATCTAGTTTATTTTCAATATGAAAACAAAAGAGATATTTAAAACTAAGAGAGTAACATTTTGTAACTTTCATTGATTTAAATATAATACATGTATTTTTTCCTAGAAAAAATTCCACATAAAAAATAAATTTTTATCTTAAGGTGATAAAGGTAGAATTAGATCCATATAATAAGTGTTATGATAGAAAATTGTGATCTTATCACTTATTCTTAACATAGTTTAACTTGATTCACCCTTTACTACGGTGAAAATTTTTATAATGGTTACTAATCATATTGAAAAAAAATAAAAGGTGCATATTAAAAAAATTTGAACCTCCTGATTCAAAATATGAATTCAATTTTATAAATTTCTAAACCTATAAGTTCCATAAATTAATGTTAAAAAACATGATGAATTTTTTTTAGAAAAATACATTTTTGATCATAAAACATGGTTTATTATTATCTCATGTTTGGAAAAATATTAAATGAATGTTAATATAATTTATTGAATATATAATATATACATTTTATTTATATATTTTAACAATAGTGAATTATTAAATTTATAATGTTAATAACACATTTCGTGCATAAGAACAGTTTTTATGTAAATGACTTTTTACATATAAAAATATCTTTATAGTAAATTCAAACAAAAAATTTTCCTTAATGAACATAATTGTATTATTCAAATTATAATATAAATAATTTTATTTTGGAACAATTTTTAAAAAATATATAACTTCTAACATTCCTAGAACAAAAATATAGTTTTCAATAAAAAATGAGCATTTTTCACTATTCACTAGAAAATCGATATTTTTATTAATATATAAAAGATTAATCCTAAGCTAATTTTTAATAATTTTATTTCAAAAATGTAGTTAATTTTAAGAAATAATTTATTTTAAAAAGTTCAAAAATTAATATTTATATTTTCTCTCAAAAATCATTTTTGAAGGGAATCTATATTTTTTTAAGCATAATATAACTTTTCTAAAAAGTGGATGATTACTTCATAAGAACTAGTTATTAAATTTAGATTAGGTGGGATGTTTTTATATATATTATAATTTATTTAATCTTATTTATTCCCTCTAATTTAATGACTAGCTTGTAATGTTCATATTTTGATAATAATATTTCATGATTCATTTATGTTTGGTGATCCAAGTTTTATACACTATCAAACATAATTATCTTCTTTCTTAAAAAAAATCGGGGTTAAATTCTCCCACTTTAATAAATTTCATCCTCATAATTTGAACTTGTGATTGATAATCACAGATTTTACATTTTAAATTTCTTCTATGGGTATCCCACATCATAAAAATGGTTCATGACACATCATCATCAAGAGAGGGAAATAAAGATATTAAATTTTTCTAGAATAACACATAACATAGTTTTCTAAAATGAAAACATTATTAGAAAGTAAAAATATTGATATGGAAGAGAGAACGAATTCCTAAGGACTTATAAATAGTCATAGAGAACCTATCCACGAGAAATTTAATAACATAAAAACCATAAATCTATGATGGGTGAAAAGACTATCGACTCATTGGAAATAAAGATAAAAGGTTTAATGTTTATTTTATGATTAATTTACTAAAGTTGAGGGATTATTTTACTATCACTATAGATTACATGAGAAAATATACATACTTGATTTCTTTCAATATCATAAGAACTAATTCCTCTTTTGGTTGGGCTTTGATCAATTTTAACATCATCTCTTATTCCATTAAATGAATATTAAAGACTATTTTTTTATGCCTGAAGCACTAAAATAAACTTTTAATAGATCATAAGATCAATAAAATAATAAAAATTACTTCCTCCTCTCTTAAGCCATTAACCAAAATTAAAAATAGTTATCACAATTTATGATAATTCTCAAAATGAATAAACCTTTAAATAAAACATTTCACTCAAAAATTTCCATAATAACAAAAAATATCACTTATATGATTTCATAAATTAAAATAAAATTAAATAATGTTTTGACCTCAAGTGTGGTCTCATCCCTTTTAGATTATATCCCAACAATTAAAATTTATTCATCCTAATTAATCTTTCATGTTAAATAACATATTGAACCTAATAGTTTCAAATACATAAACCTAATGAAGCAATACCAAAAACAACATTTTTCACTATGATAAATCATATAATGAATTTAATTTCACCAAAATATCATGTATCAAATTTAGGTAATAATATGAATGGTAATCCTAAACATGACCATAAATTTCAATGAAAATATTTCCACATCAATGAAACATCTTTCAACCATGAAAATAGATTATATCCAATTATCCAATAGACCATAATAAACATAACATCAAATCATATACTAACCCAAAAGGTTCTTCAAACCTCAAAATAGTATTCTTCTTAAAACCTTCTAAGAGTTGGAAATCCCCCCAATATCCCATCGCCTAAAACATTAAAAAGGGGGTGTTGATTCCTTTTAACTTATGATCAACCTTAAACTTATAAATCCATGATGGTATCAAAAACATTCAATTTGACCCCACATTAAAACATATATGCTTCCAAAAATTAACATATTTATTATTTGTTAAATAACTTCAAAAACTGCTGAATGCATTCTATAAATACAAAAAATTAATTAAAATCATCAATGATTACCTATATCTCTTTTTTTAACTAATCAATTTCGAGGTAACCAATATTATCTTACCAATGTCATCATCATCGTCATTTTTTTATTAATAAAAATTCTAGAGTTCTTGGTACAAAAAAGAAAGATAGATATAGTGGCCTAATATAATTTAGAACAAGTGAATCCCCATAAAAAATATCCATAACATATAGGGGTAACAAACCCAAACTAGAGAGCATGTTAATTTTTCCTCTTGGGGGGACTTAGATTCTAGGAAGTCCGCTGCTTTATTACCCTCGCATCAAGTGTGTAGGATATGGATGTTGTTGTGAATAATACTCCTGAACTTATGGACATAATAGAATATAGTCCATGGAGTATCGATAATTCCATGTATGATGTTGAAGATGATTTATGAGTAAGATTCAGTTGTCGCTAGAATAATGTTTTTTTCATTCATATCTATAGACCCCTGAGAAACACCTTCACTTCCACCAGAATAGACTCACTATTACCATGTGAATCCTTGATGGACAAACTAACTGACCCCTAGTGTCATCCACTAAGATACCACCTCACATGGTCCTTATTATATTAGATCTGTAAGTATTCAATTTATACCCAAACAAATTTGGTTTATAGAAAATCCACTAACCCTGTGTTATAAAGGAGGCTTGAATCCAGAATCTAGTTTTCAAGATGAACCTCAACGATGGAGAATCGCCCCCATTTTTAATCATAAGTGAGATATAAATAAAAACACTACTGATTCTGGAGATAAGGTCCAGCATTGAAAAATAGAAGACTTCATAAGTGGCTTTATTTATAGCCTTTCATAGGCACCAGCACCCCACAAAAATTATAACCACCCTATATTTCTTCTCAGTGTAATTACTATACACAACAAGAAACTAATTTTTAACGAACTTAGTGCATATCTAATCATGTGAGCTATAACTGCTAATGCTCTAAAGTTAACCCACACCATGTGAACCCAATAATGATTAAGAAACAAGTATATAGGAGACTCTTCATGAGGAATCTCATAGAATGAAAACCTGGAGGCATGGTTTATTCCAATAGGTTTGAAAATATCATCTATGGGAAAAGACTTATTGAAAATAATCTAAACTAGAAAATTAAACTTTTTTAGGATATCCTTGTACTACATAATTTCTCCCCATCTATCCATCTTAGTATGAGAATTCAACGGGTGTTGGTAGTATTTCACAATAAGAACACCCAAATAGGAGACTTTAAAAATACATTTATTAGGTTCATGTGTTAACTATAAAAGATAAAATAATATGTGTTGTTCTTCATTCAAGACGGAATGGGTATAGGCTAAGTAATTCTTTTATTTCCTAAAATTCATGTCTGGAAATAGGCACCTGGAAAAGCCATGCATTTATCAATCCCAGTTCGGATACCAGAATTTGATATTAACCCTACATATGATCCTCATATAATGGTATTTATGGGCATAAATGTAGGTGAATTTAATTCTATAAAGGATAATATTTCCTATATGGTATTTCATAGATCATACCAATTTTTTGTGTGGTGTGTTTTCTCCCATAATATTCGCCATTCGATGACCTCACATGCGAGCATTTCATGCATGCAGTTAAGTTCTTCCTTCACTCCCAGACATTAATTCCCCCTTCTATAGTCAAATAATCTAACCTAGACTATGAGGCCAAATTATGCTTCCCATTCTAATTATAATCCCAAATAAAATATGCTAAAGTTTATTCAATACCAGTTATGACCGCCTTTGGAGATGAGATAACAGATAGAATATATAACAGAATCGAAGAGAACACTACGTTCACCAGAGTTATGTGTCCACTAAATGGTAGATATCCATTTTTCAGTTCTGAATATGTGTAGTGATCTTGTACACCACTTTGTTGAAATGATGAATGAATTTTTTTTAAAGGGATAGGGGGATCCAATATAGTCTTTTGGGAAGATTCTCCTAATGATCCATAGTCACCTTCTTATATTATAATACTTCCTATTAGGAAACCCCATATAAATGAACATGCTACTCTTCTTTCTACTAATGGGATGGTAAATCCACTTTTATTAATCCTCTAGAGTCTTGTAAATTCCACAAATGGATCTTGAGTTACCATTATAGAAAATTATGGTATCATCTGTATACATTAGATGGGAGAAACCTCTGAAGGACTTCCCACAATGAAATTGAATAATTTTTTCAACCAAAATACTCCAATTAATGAACCTTATAAGAGATTATTTCATGATGATGAATGGACTTGTGTAAAGGTTATATACATTCATAAGGCTTGCACCCCTTTAAAGAATCCATAACTCTTTACAAAAAAGGATAGGCAAATCCAAGTGTAACTAAAGCGTTTGGACATGAGATCAGTAGACCGAACTGAGAATCCCATACAAAAAGAACCTTGAGAATGGAATTATATTCCATTTGACTATATGATTTATCCATATCAATCATGAGTACCACTTTGGACCCAACTACCTTATTATTGATGTCTCTAATAATATTTTGAGCTAGCCCAATTGCACCCTAAATTATTCTTCCATTGATGAAACTGTTATATTCCTCCTAATTCCATATAGAAAGATATGGCGATATTCTCCTATTGATCACACTCATCATGGTTTTCTGTGACCATTCCATCCTCTGGTAAAATGTTCTTCCCAATGAATTGATTGCTTTACATCATTCATTCATGAAAAAATCACTATATTTCAAAAACCTTTATTAAACCATATGATCTAATATTTATCATGCAGTTGAAGTTCTTATTTAGGAATAAGTACTGCCAGTGAGTTCTTCTTATGCATCAAATTATCAATAACCTACTCATTCCAACCATCCTCCATAATGGAATCAATATTCTAAATCTCATTACTGATCAAATCCAAAGTGTGAAATCATGAGAGGAGGTTGTTAAACCAAGGCAAAAGATCTCTTTTAACCCCTTGTAGCTTATTGTGGATACTTTTCTAGCGAAATACATGCACTAGATTACACCACAAATATTATACAATCTGATTATAATTAGAGATAGAGGTTGACTTATGGGAGAACACAAAACATCTCAATCTATAGTTTTTTCATGACAATTCCAAAAAATAGTTGAACGATCAAAAAGGTATCTAGGTATATGTGTAACCATAGCATCCAGATAAGAATAAATTGTGATAATGTTCCCCATAAATTGATTTATATCACACCATGTGCATTTCAAGCCCTTCTGGTTATTACACCATGTGAAGTGATCACTTGTAAACCCCATGTTTGTGATCCCAGTTGTAGACACAGAATAAATGAAGTCTTGGATAACATTGATAGAAAAGGTTCCATGACCTATTTTCTTGTATTTTTCTATGAAATCGTTTAAATACGTGTAAAAATACCATGTATAGTTCTCTGGGTTGAAGAGATGAATGTCACACCACAATATTTTTCACTTCTGTGCATCATATTTTGAAAATATAAATGATAATAATAGACACTACAAGACTAAGGTAATATTATGGTGATAAACTACACTGAAGAAACTATTTACTCGACTATAATACCATATTTCTTAAACATATAGATATTTTGGTTTAAAGGAAATTCAGGTACATAATCATGAAAACCTATTTTATTCAGAAAAGAAGTCAATTTTGATGATTGTTTCATGTGTTTAATAATAGTGACCATGTTAGAGTTTGTTTTGAAAATATCATTGTGAATAAAGTCTGTTTTAAATATCAAGAAAAGAATATATTAATTTCATAGAGAAAAGTAAAATTATTAGGAAATCTTTAAGGTGTCTTTAGAGCCCACCTTTGAGGGTGTTACTTTTCTATGATCAGATGAAGAAAGATATGCTTTCTTCTTATATCATGTTTGAACACCACTATAATGAGAGGGAGGAAAATCAATACATATACCCACCAATTTTGGTTCATTTGTATTTGGAGTGAAAATATTGATAGTTGAAAATTAATTTCTCAAATTAAGTGAAGAGAAACCCATAATCCTAGAGTCTTTGTAGTAAAATACTTTTAAGAACAGTGTTGGTTCTCTCCCATTGAGTTCAAGGTTGTGGGATGGGGGTTTCTAAAGATTGAGTAGAATGATAAATCATTGGTTCCCACTCTGAAAAAGCATTAGGATCATCCCCACTTATAATACCAATAATATGTTTACTTAAATCTTTTGAATAGTCCAAAATAATTTGGGAATGAACCTCATCAATTTAATGATCTAATTTTGTGATGAAAATATCTCTAGGTGACATAGGATGATGTGGTGAGGTGTTGCAAGGAATGGATGAAGTGGAGTCTGGTAAGGAAGATAAAAATCTATGGGAAGATCCCTGGGAAACATACCTTTTCTTCTTGAAAGCTTGAGTAGAGTTCCCTTATAGTTTAATGTTCTATCAAAAGAACACTAGAGAAGAAGAATAAATCTTTTTCCACCAGAAGAATACACCTACACAAATAACAATGTGTTCTTTGATAGGATTAGAAACATCCACACTGACACAGAGATGTTCCCTGGAAGAATTAATAAGATGGTAGGTTCACTCCTTAAGACATTTGAGATAATCCACTGTATTGCTAATGGAGTGGAGGAAAGCCTCATTGTGAAGAGGGATAAGATGACCCCGAAGGTTTAACCACAGAGCTGAGCCAATTCCCTAATCCAATGGTTAACTCATAGACCATGTAAATTCCTATGAAGTGAAAGAATTAATGTTTTTATGTATTATGATTCAAGATTTATGTTTTTTAAGTGTTATAATATGGTGCACTTTACTTTCGTGGATTACACCTACTATCAACTCAAACCATGTCACCACAAACTACTTTTATCATTAAAATGTATACTCACACATAGGTTAGGGGAACTTGGGGTGTGAAAACTAATTTTATTCTTAAATTTGGACATAAATTCCCTTATAAAAATTAAATATGGAGCTATTATGTGAAAATTATATAATTTTTACATTTTAAAACATAAACCAAATAATTAGATTAAATTAATAATAAACCAAACATGCACAGGTCGATCTCATCTCAAGATTAGTCAATATGAAACTATATTCCATATGAGAAAATAAATTTTATAAAACTCAACTTGAAGGTGTTTTAAGGATTTTACTTTCATTAAAATAATTTTAATTAATTGTCAATATGTCCCACATAACCCCAAATATTTTTACTAAATCCCATATTACTAAATTTAATATCTTATTTTTTTTTCATTGTTTTTTCTAGTGTATTTTGACCTATCGTAGATCTATGGAAATTAAAGTATCATGTTCAACTCAATTTAAGCATGAAAAATAAAATTAAATGAATGATTAAATGGAAACTTTCTTATTTGAAATAACTAATTTTATTTTCTCTATGTCATCATGTTGTAGATCAAATGCTCCAAGATATACATCACCTATATCATCCACTCATGAACCAAAACTCTTGGATCATTTATATTTCATTCTCGGGTGATTTAATACTAAATAAAATTGATTTATAGAATCCCTTAGATTGTTTTAATATTTCAAACTCAATCGATAAAGTGGGATTGATGTGACCTTATTCTTCCATCAGAATCTCTCTCTATGAGCTTGAGAGTAGAGGAGATGATATATTCTCTCTATAAATTCATAGAAATGTGGGTATTACTATTCAAAATGAAAAAAAGGAACCAAGTTAGTTTTCCTATTGATCATACACACATTAACCACATCTATTAGATCATAAATCTACGATTTTTAGGTGATAGTGCAAGTAATCGAAGAGACTAATGACTCCCCTTTAAATGTGTTTCTAACTTAGATTCAATCGATAAAGATTGATCGATCTGACCTTCTTATTCCATCATAATGTCACTATATGATTTTAAGAGGAGAAGATATGATATCTTATCTCACTAAGTTCATCCAAATGCTTGAGATTTCTATTAGAGAGGGTAAAATGGGCTTTTTTCATAGATTATACTTTCCAAAATTTCACTTTGGTCCCAAGAAAGAAATAAACATCATTTGAGACCAATTTAAACACTTATGACTTAACTAAACTTATCATAAATTTAATGAATATTTTATCATTCACTAGTTACACATTTACGTGTTACCTGATAAAATATGAAACATTAACTTCACCCATAATCTACATAAATAAATTAATGAACCTTGAATGTGTTATGTTACTTTGAAAAATTGTATTTTATCATATTCAATTTTATGATTAAAAAATATTTGAATACCTAGAGAAATAAATCCAGTCATAATTATTATAAATATGAATAATATAATTGAATTATTTTTACTTAAAATCAATTGGACTTAGATATCCAACATCCCTCACATGTGGGGCCAACATCATCCTAAAATCCTATTCAAATAAATAGTTGGAGATTGTAGATACACTTAGTGTGTTCCCTTCCATGTCTTTATCTCAATAGCAATGATTCCAACCCACAAACCAAGAGAAATGTCTAGAAAAACCTCATGGCTCTTAAATAGATAAATAAATTCATAATTATGACTAACTCCTATAAACAGGTTCAGTGTAATATAATATATTTATCACACAATATCTAATAAATCAGGATATACACTCATGTCATCATACTTTTGATGATTTATATATTTCATGACCTTACTAGATGGACATACCGTCTTGTACTGTGTATATATATTTAATAAAGTCACTAACATCCTGGTTATCCTGGTCCCATGAGATACATCTTCCTCAAAATGGAAGTGATAAATTCTCTCTTGATCATTAAATCAATTCCATACAACTAATGATGTACCCAACACAATATACCTCTCCATGATTTTAGTTTCATGGTTTTTTATTTCATAAAATTATGTGATCAAATTGTACCCATTGATAATGATATCATGTCTAGGGAACAATACACATGTTTTTAGATGATACCAACCAATGACACTAGAAACATATAGTTTCCTATTGGTGGTTTAGTCCTCATGATCTCATCTTTTCGAGATTACCATGTGTGAACTTCATGAGAATACGTCTCAATTCATATGATCCCCCAGCACTAGATAGATAGTCATCATTAATGTCTTCTCAGTATGATGCATCTAGTCCATGGAACATATGTTTCATAATACTATCATAATATCTCAGGGTTCTCATTATAGCTGGGAACTATTATAACCATTTGATATTTCATGTAATATATGGAAATTATTGAATAAATAGTAGATTCAAAGTATCAACACTATTATGGAAATAATAAACACATGTATTTTTCAAATTGTATACATGTAATGGTAATCAATGTATATAAAGGACTTGGGCCAAGGGAACCCACTCACAACAACTTATTACATTTAAAATTATTCTTGGTTTCATTTATATTTTTTGTTTGGCATATTAATTTTTTTTTAAAATTTATAGTACCTGAAAAAATTCCAGTCTTACCCAAGACTTTGATATGCTTCCTTGTATAAGAGTTAAATAATTTCTCTCTCAATATTTTTCATAAGGGTGAATTGAAATTTTAGTTAAAATATTAAGTGATTTGACAATAAATTTTTGGATGTTTATCTTTCATGAATTTTTTATATTATATTAAAGGTGTCATTTCTTCTCTGGTAAATTTCATGAGTTATATTTCCATAATCCAAACATAACTATATTTAAGGGCACACATCAATGATTTTATAATGACTAGGTCACTCTGATGGAAAAGGAATGATTTTATTGATGAATTTATATGGTTTAGGGTACCTAATTATTCTCACCCTTTGAAAAAATGGTTTTCCATAAAATATATGTTTTTTTAAAATGTTTTTATAATCTTTTTGAATAAAATTTAATGTTTTCAAAACTCAAAAATATTTTATTTACATTGAGTACTATATTAAATTTTGGTTTTATATGGGTTTTATAAACTACAAATTTGTTTTCCCAAAGCTACTTCTCTTTATTAGAAATAATCCTTATTATATTTTAATCAATCTGATGATTTCAATGTAAAAAAATTGAAACTATCTTAATTAGTGAACAATGGTTTCAATAGTTTTATTAAATAATTAACTCTATATATTAATTAAATTTCACCCTTAAATTCGAGTTTAAATTTTAAAAATATCTATATAGAATAAGATGGTACACCATTCTAAACTAGTGAGTGCTATTACTTTACGTAGTGCTCATTTTGGATAAAAAGGGGATTTTATTGAATTATTAATCATGAATTTTGTAAAATTATAGGTATATATTTATTTATATTCCTTAAATTAGAAAGAACTCCATGATTTATGACATACTTGACTTAATTTTGGTATGATTATATTCCACCTTGTGATAATGTTTTTATGGTTTATATCTCTAGTACCTTTTTACATGTAATCATTTTTGACATTATATAAATGGTTTCTAGAGTTTCATACAAAAGAAGGATATTATTTATTAACATCAATCATGTTAGTTGAAATAAGTAGTAATGGTTCTTGAGAATGGATACTAAAATTATATATTAATGGTCATGTTTAAAAGGGTATATCACTGATGTATAAGCATAAAGCATGTATAAAAAATTAGGGCTGAATAATCAGATGGTCTTTAATGCCCTAACTCTTGGATACCACGTCATCTATCCCCAAAGGTATTGGAAAATATTTTCATATTTCTTATATAAACATTCCCCTTCCAATGGAGTAATGTTTCTCAATTTACTCAACCGAAATAAGAAATAACATAATCATTGTTCATAAGGGTGACCATCAGGGTTAACCAAACCTATTAATCAAATATTTTTAGAACTAGTTTTAATTATTGCAGTATAGGCATGGACCCTCCCAATATAGGGAGTTATTTAATAAATTCTTTAATTCAATGTTCAACAACATATTTTTGTATTATTTTCATGTTATGAATGTTTAAGTGTATATGGAACAGATTTATTGTATATATATATAGAAATGAGTATACATTCTCATGAATACACCTTTTTATTAAAAATTTCATAGAGGTACATTGATTATTCACTACTGGGTATGTACATTTCCATACCTTGTATGGACACTCTAGTTGACATTTAAATTAACTTCTTTTATTTCAGGTATGATAGGTGAAAAATAAGTTGTTGGATATTGTGATAGCAATCTAGGATATGGTATAGGTTTATGTATTCATACTCCATCAGGTGTTAGAGAAGTGATCAATGGTTGTTAGAAGTAGTATTTTCACATCACATATCTGAGTTAGGTATTTCACTATTTTCTAGTGATATATGTTTATGGTTTTATATATATATATATATTACATTTATGACTACATTTATAGATTTTTAACTTTTTTCTCTCTTTTACCAATACTACCTTACTGCATTTTGTTTAATTATTTTGTTTTTGAAATTTCCAATATAAAGAAAATCTATATCTATAATATGGTAGAATTCAGATTCACTTATCATATTTTCAATAATATAAATCATTCCCCAAAATTTATTTTATTCCATAAATTCTAGTCAGTAGCCCTATGGTTGTTAGGGGTCATTCCTAGGGTTGTATCATCCTTGATCAATAAACATTCAAATATTCGGGTTAAGGAAACTACAAAGTGGTATCAAAGTAATGTTTGGTGGATTATGATTTTTACTTTTCTTTGGAAGGAGATATGACTATTGATACATTAGTTGTAACCCATAAATTAGTCTTGATCTACCTCTTTATGGTAAAACATAAATCTTTTGTGGGATGTATATGTAGTCTGTAGGGACTATATGTTTGAGTGAGTTATTTATTTTTGGACTTGAGTATAATTAAATGATACTTGATAAGAGATTAAGGCTCGAATAGGGGTGAAACTTCTTATGAATTCATGCATCATGCTATTAAGTGGTAGAATGGAACATGAGAATTTTATTATTATTAAAATTCATATATGTGAAATTAAATATTTTTTAATAAAGTAAATATTACATTCTTTTATAATTTAATAGAATCGATATATTTAATTTAATTCACTAAAATATAAGGACATATTGATAATTTTCATTCATTTATTATTTATCCATATTTTACTTAAATTATTTTATAAACTATGATCTTAAGTACGTTATAAGACTATCTTTTTAATAATCTCTAATAAGAATTATCTCTATTAGTTTTTGTAATGTATTATTTATAAATTTTAAATAATTTTATTATTTAAGCCTGCACGATCTTCTTTCCTAATAAAAAATTTAAATAGATATTTCAAAAAAAATTGGTAATTGATTACACTACTTTCTTCAAACCAGGTAATGTATTAAAAAAATTCTATGAGACATTTATACCAATTCACGTTGTTTATGATATATTTAATAAAATATTTTTTTAGTTCCTAATCCCCATTAGTTGGATTTTATTATACATGATCACCTCATTAGTAATGAATCATTTTAATTTTTTTGAAATCTGGTTTTTAGTATGATGTATTTTGTTTCCATATGAACTTTTTCTAACATCTATAATAATAAATTAGTCACATTTTTTAAAAGTGAATAAATTTTTTTTTCCTAAACTAATGTATCATGTTGTGTTTATGAAATTGTAAATTATGGAAAATAAACTCGGTAATTAATTTTGAAATGTGACCTTTATTATTGGTAAAACTATTCTGAATAGTGGAATAGAGAAACTCTTTTCATAAAAATTGATGTGTGTAATAATATAGTTTTCAAAAAATATATTAATTTAGAAATATAATTTATTGGTGGTATGAAATATATATATTCGCTATAAAGAGAACTTTTAAATTTCTATAATAAATTGTAATCAAGTGGTAGTGAAAACAATAATACCCTAGATAACTCTTACAGTGAGGAGTCCCATAAGAGAATGGGTAGTTTTTCTATATAACATTTTAAGGAATTGAGGAATATTTGATTTAATTTTGGATATTTATATATTGAATTGTTAGTATATCATAACAGATTTATTAGTCTTGAATTGGAAGTATGATTATAGTTTGGGATGAGTTATAATGGTTTGATTAATGACTATCATTTGGAAATATATAGAATTTTGGAAGGATGATTTTTTTATTGATGTTATAGGTTATATTATTATATTTAAATTACATATATATATTTGGTATGGTGAGTTTTTTTAATATGTAGTAATATATAAATTTTAATTATTTTTTGTGGATATTGAAATGTTATGGTATTCTAAAATTTTTATATTGAATTTGGAATTATATATCCATGGTGTGGTCTATATCTTTGGTTAGTCACTGAGTAGCTGGTGGTGGATTAAGGATTGGGTAAGGTTGTCAGTAATTGGGTGAGTACTTCCTTCCAATTATTGGAATTCTAATTCATATAATAGGGATAATGTGTCATCACATGTCCTTAGTGAGTTAAATTAAATGGGAATTTTATGTTATTAATGTATTTTCATGTGATGAGATCATGGGAAATTTTTAGTTTTTTGTTTCAGTTGACTCATCATTCTTATTTTTAGTATTCATATTTGTATTTTGGGATTTAATGATGGAATTATAGGTGTTTATAGGAATGGTGTATTGTTTATTTAGTGATATAAGAGTTTAAGAGTGGATTAGGGTTATGGAACGTCTTGTCTAAGTACTATTGTTTGAACTAGGTACCTAGTGGTAAAAAATGTGTACCTAGTGTCCTTGAAGGAGGTGAGGTTACATATGGGTTCCACTGGCCTATCTTTTTTTGAGATAGATGGATTTTTTTAATTTTTTCACCACTCATTTTAAATTTTTCTTAAAAACTATGAACTCATTTCTTTTCAATCATTTTAGGGAAGATTATATGTCTTTACAAGGTTATATTCTTACCCTTATTTCCACTTATGATAAAAGGTTTGTTCAAGAGACATTATTATGACCAATATAAGCTAATTAATCCTCTTTCCTATCTTATTATATTCTACTCTTTTTTTTAATGTTTCTCACTACTTTGGTTATATATTTATATTGGTTAGTTTACTAAAACATTCTAAAATAAAATCTAAATGTAGCGATTCCTCTTTTCTTGACAAAAATAATATCTAGTAGAGTATTTTTCTTGTGTCCGTCATTGATTTTATGGGAATAAATTAGGGTTTCTATTTCACTTTGTTTTTTGTGGTTTTATGGTCAAATTAAGGGATTAACATGTTCTTTAAGTTAGGTATTTAGGTTATTATAATTTTAGGTGTCTTTCAACAGTTATCTACTAAAGTTGTTTTTAGTTGTTAATGGTTCTTTAATAATATAATATATGTATTATGGAGTTATTTGATATTATAATTTTTTTCTAATGATTAGTTGGCCTTTTTAGATAGTTATTATAGTGTTTATTTGTAGTCATTTGATTGATAAATATCACTAATGTTTAATGTAGGTGATTCTCTTCTCTTTTTTGAATCTTCAATCTATTCTTGTGACATGTCTGCCAGTTATTTTCCAAAAAAGATAATAAAACATAAATAGTATTTTTATAAATTATAACGGTATTATTTTAAAATTTCTTTTATATAATATGTTAATGATTTTATAAGGTGATTTTTTTTCAACCAATGTAATTGTTTTCAAATATAATTTTCATAGTTGGAACCTTGATTTAAAATATTTTGAAATGATACTTTTTGTAATGTCTTAGTCATTTAACCATAACCTGGTAACATTGAACGTTATTTGTTGGTTATTTTATATAATTTTTCAATAATTTTAATTAATTATTCCAAATTTCCATAATCTATAAACTTTTCATGTTTACCTTATACCTTGATATGCTTCTTTATATAGATGTTCATGCATTTATCTATTTATATTTTTTTAAGGGTGAAGTTCCCATTTTGTAAAAATGATTGAGTAGTGTGGATATAAATTATTATATCTTTATCATTAATTCATCTATAATATTATAAAAAATAGATCATTTATTCGCACAAAAAATAGGATTTATAAATCAATTAACCAAACATAACCATGGGTAAGATAATTCTTTAGTTGTGATGTACTACTAGGTTAACTTTTTTGGAAGGAAGGATATGATATCTAATGTTTTATATTTTTTAAAACATATTTATTATTAACCTCTCTCAATATGGGGTTTGGATTAAAATATATTATTTATTAAAAATTAATATATTATTTCGAATAAAATATAATATTTTATAAACTCTAAAAAAATTATTTTCCATTAATTATTACCAATGATTTTGGTTTTCAAAAAATTTACATACTATTGATTTTTTTCTCACAAAGTTAATTACCTTTTTAAACTTAATATTTGTTAGGGTTTAATCAAATCGATGATTTAAAAGTAAACCATGTGCTTCAATTTTAAGTAGTAAAATAATTATTTAAAATAAATTCTTTTTCTAATGAACTCTTTTTATTAATTAAATGTTACCCTTCAAGTGAGGTTTAAATTTGAAAAAAATATCTTTATTAGGATCATACACCGAGTGTGGAATATTGAATTATTATGCTTTACCTAGTGTTATTCTTGGATCAAAAGGGGCTTGTATTGAATATTTATATCATGTATTGAGTTAAATTCCATTTAGATAATTATAGGTATGTATTAGAGTATAAAACATGCCATGATTTATGACATATTTAACATGATGTTTCTGTAATTTTTTGATACCTTGTGATAATTTTTATATGGTTTATTTTTCTATTTTTTTGTTCAATTTGATCTTTTATGTCATTATCTTAATGGTTTTTATAGTTTTATATAAAAGTATGTTGTTTTGTGTTATATCATGAATGTTAGATTCCATAATTAGGAATGGAAAAATGAGCAATGCTACTCATTTGATGTATTTTTTAGCATGTTAGAATAGGTAAATCATTTTTTTATAAAAAATATATATGTACATCTTTTGAAAAATGATGTATATGTTGGTATTGTAATATCCTCACTCTTAAGTACCTCTTCCCATATACATGAATGGAAATATGAGCTCTTCATTGAATATTATAAATATATTTCACTTTATACAGGGTGAGGTATCTCCCCTGACATAACCATAGGCAAAAATTCCCTGAGATTAATTTTATGGGTATGAATTATGGTTTTCTAGACCTAGTAATCTCGAATTATGACTTATAGGTTAAAATCATGTAGTACATGTATGGACCATCTTATTATATGGAGTTACATGATATATTAATTAATTAATATATTTTCTACATGTTTTTAATTATTTTCATGTTTTAAATTATTTATTTCATATGAAACTTATTTAGTGTATTTATATAATTCAATAAACATGTTCAAAGATAAACCTATTTATTCATCATTGTGTTAGTGAACATTAGTGGTTCCTTATTGAGTATGTAAATAATCACACCCTATGTGGAAACTCCAGTGGAAATGAAACATCACATTCTATATATTAGGCATGGAAGGTGTGTGATTAACTATTGGATGATTTTTAGATAGATAAGTGTTTGTATTGGTTGATGTGTTTAAACTACAATAGTTATTGGAGTAAGAGGAAATGGTTATCAGGAGCGGTATTAGAACATTGGCATATTTGATTGAGGGATGTTTTTGTTGTCTAGTGTTACATGTTTATGGCTTTATATTTATTTATATACTAGTTTTATATTTTCATTAAACTCATATAGAGATTCATTTATTCTCCATTTTACTGATAATATGTTTTTGTATGTAGTTTAATTACTTATCTTGGAATCATATGACATATGGATGATTCACATTGATCTTGTTATTGAATATATATAATTAATATATTATTAAATTTTTAAAAATCATTCCCTAATATTTACCATAGAGTTGTGGAATTGGTCGCTAGCTCCTAGGGATCAGGTAATTATACTAGGTTAGTAGAGTCCTAATTCATGCATTGTTCAAGTATATAGGTCATGTTCACTACATGTAACATTTTTTGATACATGATTTAATGTCACTAATATAATATCTAAGATAAATGACTATATTATGTATAGAAACTCTATCAATATCGATAATTTGGTGATGTATTTAATTTTCTTTATAGTGATTGATATCCCATAAGCTAATCCATTCTTTAGATAACTCATTTGATCCTTTGTTATTACATTAACAAGAATACTAATGTGAATAATGATATCTTATAGTGACTCTAATGTTACCATAATCTTCAAATTTTTCTTTTATTATAATTTAATAAAGTATCCAATATATGTTATATCTCGTTACCATTAAAAGATTGAGAATTTTGTCCTAACATATGTTGTTAGGCTTCTATGGACCTAAAAATGTTTAACCATTTTTAAAATAATATGTACTTATTAAACACCTTATTGAGTTTGAAATGGGATAAATTTAAAAGTAATAGACGTTTATAAAATATTAAATCAGTTTTATATAGTCCTTCTAAGTTTCATATTTCAATAAATTCAACCCTAGGGATGTTAATTAAGTAATCTGAATGATACCTTATAATTTTCTAGAAAGGTTAAGTAGGGTAAAATGGTATCCTATGTAGTAGTATATCTTATAGAATTTATCTAATGATTTATATTTTTTAGAATTAATTAAATTTCATGTGATCATGGATAATATGAATAATAGGTTTTAGGATTCCTTATATAGTATAGAAATAATAGTTCTTTATGAGTGTAAAGCACATGAATGACTATTTTGATAATTTTTTGAATTATTGAAAGAAATTAAGGTAAGAAATTATCTAACCTATGATACAATTGTCTTTAATTTACTATTGGGAAAACTAATTTTACCATCGGATGAGTTTAGTCTATATATTCACTTTTGGTTTAAACTAGATCATCTAGGGGAAATAAGAAAAGTCTATTTCAATAAAACAAATATCCAATTATATATATATAGAAATTATCTATTTCCCTTTTCACTGCTAAAATCTTCTAGTAACTTTTGTGGTGATAACGTTATTTATATTTGAAATATACACTCTTAAATCAAAAAATGTGTCCTCTAATTTTTTTATTAATTTTTTTCAATGTATATTTAAAGCGAAGAATCTCTTTCAAAATTTTGTAGATAAAATATTATAATTTTTTTCAAGGTCTTTTATAAAGTCTTACATGTAATTAATAGTTCCTTGAAATTATTAAATCTTCATGAATGATAAATTTTAATTTTCAAATTTTTAATCATAGAATTAAATATGTGGTTTTATTAAATATTGGCCTTGTTATATTTGAATGTATAGAAAATAAAAATATATTTGTTTAATAAAAAATTTCTTCTCTGAGTTCATAACTACATAATCTTATATGATTTTTTATAACCTAGATTATATAATAGTGTGGTAACCACTATATGGTGTGAAAATAAGTATATAATTAATATAAATGAAATAATTATCCTTAAATTTTTCAAATATATTTTATATAAACTTCTGCAGTAATGATGGGGTACTTTTTAGGCTAAATGGTAAGACATTCTGATAAAAATGATGGCTCAGAATATATAATATGTCTTTATTCCAAAATTAAATTTTTATTCCACATTTCAAAAAAGACTCCTTAAGATAAAAATTTTAGAATGATTGATGTTGGTGTATCTTTCAAAAAATAGTTTCTTTATTTGGTAAAAGAAACTTTTCATTTTTCAATGAAGTGATTAAGAGATTGATAATTGATCACAACTCTATGTTTACCTCTAACTCTTCATTTATTACTTGTGAATATAAATTTTTCCACATACTAATGAAGGAGATATGGATTCCTTAATTTGTGGATTTAATTTATTTGATTAACATCATTATGGTTTTTTAATGTAATTGTTACAAAGAAATTAATATTATCTTATAATGCAAGGTCCCACATCATAACGAAATACTTATGAGATTCATGAAATTATTTTTTGATCTTATATTCTTTTATAGATTATAAAACTTAAATTGGGTAAATATTTGGACACTTTTCAAAGGAAGGTGATTATTTAAATTCTAATAACTTTATTATTTCTTGAGATCCTATTTAAATAATTATATATTTCAAAACTATTGATAAAATATTTAGCTTTAAAATCAAATCCACAAACATGCTTCATAAAAACATAGAATGGGTAAAGATAAATATTAATATGTATACTAACCATTTATATGATAAATATTTCTCCATTTAAGGATCTAAATGATCTATAACATGATTCTAAAATATTTTGATGGATAATAATTGGATTTCTGATTAATGATGTCAATTCAACAAAAATAAAATCCATGAAAGGGATATAATTATCCCTTTTAAAAATATAAATATAAATCATCGCCAAAGGTAAAAGGATGAGACTATATTCTTAAATTTTCATTAAAAAACATTAATATTTTTATTCATCGTAATATTTGGATGAAATTTTATATAGACCAGGGCATTCAAAAATTAATCTTATGTGAATCTATTACTCTTAGTATGTGGTTTTTTTAGTTCGTATATCCTTTCCTCTCAAGTCATTGAATCTGGTCTAGATAGGTGTGATATTCATGAAATATATCTAACCCCATGTTTTTCATTATTTTTTCTGGTTGAATATGTAAATTATATTATAATGTTTGAACATTTATTTAGTTATCTTGTTATATCTATTATAAGTTATTACAATTTATTAATATCATATTTAAACCTATTGTTCAGAGTGAATAAATCAAGAGGGACTGAATTGTGATCCCAATAAAAATTTATATTCAATATTAGGTTAAAGTAAAACACCCTTAAAAAAAATAAATTGGTCAATTAATAAAAATATAAGATTGATATAAGGGCTATCATTTTAAAATATTTCTTAAATAATGAATAAGTCTCAGTTTTTTTTAAATTCCTTAACATTTGAAATTAATTTACATAGATAAAAACAAATATCAACACTGGTCAAAATTAATTATCAATGATATATAATTTTTTATAGATTTAACAATAATCTATGATTATAGTAGTAAAAAAAATATAATGACACAGTGGAATATACAAGAGGTTCGATCTCAAGGTGAGACTTAATCCCCTCCATGGAAATCACCTACTTCCACAAATATTATAAGTATAATCAAATGAATACATAACATAGAAAAGGTATAAAATCATGTACAATATTCTATCCATGCTAAAAATCCACTTACATAGTTAGTCATGGGATGTAAGAATAGCATAGGTTGCATAGGGACCTCTTCCACAAACATAGTGGGAAACAGATTGAGGAAGAAGATACTAACAAGTATTATCTATGAATGTGCAAGAGAAAATGTATGTGGGATAATAGAAAAACAAAACACTTCTCAGAAGTTAAATATGAAAGAAAAATAAGAAAAAAATCTGATGTGTTATATATGTTCATAGTCCTCAGACAAGCATTGGTGAGGAGTCTGTGCTTTGATCCAAAAAATTGAAGTTGAACAAAGGAGCATATAAATCTAAAGGTATGTTTTTATTGATCTCTGTCTGATGTCTCAATCAAACACAATATGAGTTTTTTTTCTTATGTGTCATTGATCTTTTCAGAAAGATAATCATCATGTTAGTGATAATTCAAAAATTCAGTCACACAATTCACATTGGGTTTGTAAGAGATCACATGTATCTTTTTTTTGTTCCTGTTTTTTAGAGATGGATCCTTTAAGAATATATACTAGTGTCAGTTAGAGGACGTAAAAAATCTTTGGATCATATTTTACTAAGTCTTGAATACTTTATCAAAATATCAAAGAATATTTTTAGTCATTGATCCATTCACACCAAAGCCCTTGGACAGCAACAGTAATAAACAGTTGGCAGTGACTCAGCATCTGGCAGTGACTCGACTTTAGTGGTGACTCCACTAGTGGTAATGGTGACTCACCTATGGTGGTAGATCTTCCTTGTGGTAGCTTATTTTGACAGTGATGGTGAATTTTTCTGGTTGTAGATCAGCCAGGTGGTAATGTTGACTCCTTCCTGGCGGTAAAAGTGTCTCATTTCTGGTGGTAACAGTGTCTCCTAGCCAATATTGAATGGCTATAATACTTACCAAAACAACATAGAAGTATTCTTATCAAATAAAATTATATTATACAACATGTGAAACATTAGTATTAAAATAATTATGGCTTTTGATCACTATTATAATATATAGTAAAACACACTCCATATAAGGAGGTTCCAAAATTCTCCCCCTATTAAATGATCTCAAAACATGGAATTTTATAAATCTTGTACTTTATGAGTAATTATAAATAGTGAGAGATGTATTTGAGTTTAAAAACAATATTCTTAATAATATAAAATTAAATTCATAATTTATCTCCCCCTTTGAGATTATCAAAAAATAAAAACATTTTTTAATATTAGAGATAAATAGAAGAACACAAGGTGTTTGAATTATCTAATTTCAAAAAATATATGATTAAAAAAGATAAGCATGAAAGGAAAAATAAAAATAAACCATATCAGAAAATATCATCAAAATAAATTCACCATGTAGAAGACAGGATTTAATCAACATTATCCTTCCCTTTTCCTTTTTCTCTATCATTGTCACTATCTTGTGATGAGGCTGTAAAAGTGTAGGTCTGAGAAAAGGTTGTAATGGATTGTATTGTGGTAATAAGAGGAAGTGGTTATTAAAATAGAATGGGTCTGAGTTTTCTGATTGATTCAACTAGTGAAAAATTTAGAGGTTGATATGTTGGGTTCATAGAACTATCTGATTGGTTATTAGAGCAGGCTTGTACTGAACTGATTATGTTGATGGGGTTGAAAGAATTGTTGAAACATGGATTTCTTCTCTAAAAAATATAGTAGTTTTTTGGAAATGAATGTAGGGTTTCAAAATACTGAAGAAGCCCATAATTATTGAACCTTCACTTTCTATATCATTAAATAAGTCTTATTTATCATCTATAAATCTTTGAAGAGTTAGTGTGAGAATATTTAGTAGACTCACCTGTTCTTTGAAGTCTCTTGTCCCTGATGGTATCCTCATGTTCCTAGTAAAAAATTTGAAATTATAAGAAATTTCATACTTAGTGTTGATAACTGAAATGTAGTACATGATATATTTCTTTATGACTTCCTTATCTTGTCTAAGATCTCTAGAATAGCCTCATATAAAATCAAGGATGTGTTCTCCATATAGATGTATCCACCGGTTTTTCTCTTCATGAGTGATCACATCACCCACAGAATTTATGATATCTTCTTTGATTATATGTTGCATTAGATCAATAATAAGTTATTTTGGGTGAGGATGAGGTTTATTTGAAGTAGAGTAAGTATTAGCTAAACTACCCAAATTAGGATAAATGGATTTCAAGGATTCTGATACAGAGGATGTTAGACTCTCTACTATGTATTTTAAATATTCTAATTTAGATGACAATATTATATTTTATACTTCCATTGGCTGAATATGAAACCTAACTCTTTTTTGGATATGTGAGATAACCTACTCAACCAAATATCTAGTATGCTCTTTAAGGAGTTTGGCTATTGGAGAAGATTGAGATGTCATTGTATTTGAAAAATATGAAATCATGTTCCTTCTAAATGACTCTAAATATAAATTCACATTTCTTTGTAATGTAATCAAATCATATTGGGTCACTACAATAGGAGGTAGAATAGGTTGAAAAGTATAAACATGAGTAAAATCGTTTTCATCATCTGAGATAGTATAGTTATGTATGTTTCTAAAAAAACCTTGATACATCTCTCATTATTGAAAATAAATGACTGTTGGCCTATCATAAGGTAGTATGGGTGAGTCTATATCCACTTGATAACATATAAAAATCTAAAGTGTTGAGGGAACATTTTCTATCTATTTCAGTTTCAATTTGGTTGTTTGTGGATACTGATCCACTGGAACTGATTGATTAATAATAATGGTAGTCAACTCCCCATCACTTATAACTTTAATACCTTTAGTCTAAAAGATTTACATGATTTCTATTAGTTTTGATTTATCCATTTGATCATCATTATTTAGAGTTTTATCCACATCATTTGCATCTTCCATATCATCAGTATGAACTATAGGATCATCAAGTTTCAAGGTATCCATTAGTTAATTATCATCTCTATGAAAACTAGATATCATAGGTAAAAAGGATTGATGGTGAACTATCTCTTGTTCATGATCAGGATCATTTCCATTCTCATCACTGCCCTAATTATTAGTACCACCTTTTTATCATCTCTATGTTTGGCGCTATCATTATTATTTCCATCATCATAATCCATATCAACATGAGCCTCGTTTTTCTAATCCTCATTATCCTTATATAATGATTTTTATAGATCTACAATCTCATTATATTATTATTTAGAAAAAATATCATTATCTCCCTTAACATTATCATCGCTTGAAGTCTTAGATGTAAGCAATTTAAAATGAGCTTCTCTAAAAATATCAGTTTCTTCTTCATCATCATTTTCATGTAAAAAAGTTTCTCTGGTAGACAGACAACCTGATGAACTAACATGTCCAATTAATACTCTTTTTTTGAGATTTAATGATCTCTGGACCACACTATTCTTCAAACTAAACATATTCTTCTTCCTCTTCTTCCACTATTGGATTATCTCTATCAGTTATAACATCAAAAACTGAGTACTCAGATATCTCTTCAAATTCAAGACTTCGATCTACCATATCCTTTAGTCTAGTTGGGTGATCAATAAAGTTAAAATAATTATACACCTTATTATTATCTATGACCCAAATTACCTTCTAGGGATTCCATCTAACTTTAACTCTTTTACAAATTGTCTTTGATAGACAAAAACCACCAAACATTTCTTCACATTCTTATTAAGATTTTATATAACCATTTGCATCTATGATGGAAGACATAATTTTAGGATATATTAGAGAGTTTTATCTTGAGATACTTTTACACATCTCATGCATATAGGTTAAAAATATCTACATAGATTTATAGTCTTCCATTTCATTATCATATATAGAAAGTAGAAATTTTGATGCCTCATTGTATTGATGTCCCTTTTCCTTGGACATAAACCATGTTTTACAAATTTAAAAAGAAACATACATTCCCCATTAATCACAGAATAAGTAGGTATTCTTAGTGTTCTATCTCCAGTTAAATATACGTTAGCCATTTCATAAATGAAATTTTCATAATCTTATAGTATAATTCCTTTGAAATCCTTATATAATCCTTTTTGAGAAACCTTTAAACTAATTTCCCATTATCATATAGATAAAGAAATTTCTTTTCCATCTTATGTTACATCAAATTCTATCATATTTTATTCAAAAAATAAATCTCACATTCCAATAAATTTCAAAGACTCCATTAAGATAAAACAATTAATGATTCAAGGTAAACCAGTTTATCGACTTATTCTTTTTTATTACCTTTATCATCGGTGTATTACTCGATGGAATTCAATCTGCATCAATTTCTTTTTCAGCTTCAACTACACGATTTCTCAAATTCATATTTAGTGAAATGGTTTCCAAATTGTTGGTGGATACTTTTTGTTTCTTGGAATGGCCATATATTCTCTATTTGATTATATAAATAACTTCACAAGGGATATTTAGATCAGTTGAAGGCTTTAGGTGGAAGAAGGAAGAAGTAAGGTTGGATTGAGAGGAAGGAAATTTTTTAGGAGATCTAGGGTTACAGGTAGTAAACTGATTTAGAGTTATTTTAATGGTTTTACAATTTCGGGATTCTAAATTAATAATAAAAAAATTAAAATAATATAAATTTAATTAGTAAAGAAAAATAGAAATGGTAATAAAACAAAGGTAACATAAAAAGGAACTGTGACACATTCAATGGTGACTCATCAATATTGACTCATCAATGATGTCTCATAAAAGCTAACTCATCAACGGTGGATTATCAGTGGTGAATCATCAATGTTGATTGATCAGAGGGAACTTATAAATGGTGAATCATCAATGATGAGTTATCAATGGTGTATTATCAATGGTGACTCATCAATAATGACTTATCAATGATGACTCATCAATGGTGACTCATCAACGCCGACTTATCAATGGTGACTTATCAATGGTGACTTCTCAACGGTGACTTATCAACATTTACTTATCAATGAAAATTTTTCATTCTTAATTCATGTTTGATATAGTTTAATGTTTTAGAATTTAATTTTTTTATGATATCAACTAGATAATGTTCAGTTCCAATAAATGCTAAAGTTATATCACACCTTTAATAATGATTTCTCAAAAAGTAATGTCCTACATTAAGTTGATTTTTTCAAGAGTGGGTTACTAGATTTTTAGAAATGTTTATTACACTTGTATTATCACAATATATAGGTAAATATATAAATTGGTATCCAAATTCTAGTAAATATGTTTCATCCACAATTTTTGTGAATAAAAACATCCTAAAGCTATGAATTCATCTTCAGTAACAGATAGTGCAACAAAGTTTCGATTCTTACTACACCATGATACTTGAAATTTTCGAAAAGGATGACATGTTCTTGTTTTGTTTTTTTGATTTAATTTACAGCCACAAAAATAATCATTTTAATAGATTACTAAATCAAAATAATGTCTTCTTGGATAGAACAATCCAATATTGCTTGTATATTTTGGTATTTAAAATTTTTTTTGACAACTAATAAATGTGAATATTTTGTATTTTCTTGAATGAAAGCACATATACACACACTAAACATAATATCATGCTGACAAGCAGTTAACTATAAAATACTACAAATAATAACTCTATAACTAGTTTGATCTACTGATTTCTCACCTTCATCAAGGTCTAGATTACAAGTTTTACTCATGGGAGTATCACTACTTTTGTAATTTTCTAGGAAAAAACATTTTAAAAGTGATTTACTGTATTTACATTGATTTAGGATCATTATTTCTTTATTTACAAATAATTGAAATCTGAGAAATCATTTTAGTTCACCTGTTAAACTCATTTCAAATTCATTTTGAATCAATTTTGAAAAACTCTTACATAATTTATATTTAGTGGATACAAAAATAATATCATCTACATATATTTGTACTATTGAAACATATCTTGAATATTCTTCATATATTGGGTTGGATCAGTTATACCTTTTGAAAATCTTTGAGAAATAAGGAATGAGGTAAGCATATGATACCAAGCTTTAGGGGCCTATTTTAAAACATACAAAGCTAATATTAATTTAAAAACTCAATTTTGAAGGTGAGTATTTTGAAATCCTAGGGGTCGTTCAAAAAACATCCTCACTTATAAATCAATTTGATATAGTACGAAGTCCAAATATGCTACATAGGAAAGAATAATCCTAATGGATTCAAGTCTTGATATAGGTGAAAAAGTCTTTTCATAATCAATACCTTATTCTTGATTATAACCATGTGAAACTAGTCTAGAATTATTTCTTTCTAATGTGATAGATTCATCATACATGTTTCTAAATACCCACTTAGTGCCAATATTTAAGGTGTCGTTTGGTCAGTCAATAAGTTCCCAAACATTGTTTCATTCAACCGATAATGTTATTCTTGCATAGATATTACCCAGAATTCATCATTGATGTTATTATTGATGTTATTAGGTTCAATATGTGATAAGCATGCTTCATGTTCAATTTTATTTCATACGGAAGCTCTGGTCTATGTAACTTTTTCTAGGCTTCTTAATATAACATCTAGTGAGTCATTTATATGAGTCTTAATGTATCTTTGAGAAGAGGTGCTAGTAGACTCAATGTAGTCTTATTATTCTATTTCTAGTAGTTTACAGGATGAATTATTTTTGTTTTTTAGCAGAACATTCATAAGGTTTTGATTTGAGATTCAGAGTAGACAGATCATCCTCATGGTCTTCTAAGATATTTTTAGCCTTATTAGGATCTGTTTCATCAAACTTCATGTGAAAATATTCTTCCATTGTTATGGTTCTCTTTATAAACAATCAATAAATATTACTATAATTTATATATCCAAGGAAAAATTCAATCATCACTCATGGAAGAAATTGTTTCAATATTATCCTTTGTATTTATAATAAAAACATTGCACCCAAAAAACACTAAATTAATTAACCATTGGATTTATTTTATTCTATAACTCATAAGTTTCTCTCTTAAAGAGAGTTCTAATCAACTATTTGTTTATAGTTTAAGAGGATTTATTGACATCTTCATCCCAAAAATTAGATAGGTAAGTCATACTCATTTAACATGGTTTGATCTATCTTTTGAAGAGTCATATTTCTTCTTTCTACCACACCATTTTCTTATGGAATCCTCAGAGAAGAAAAGTTTTTATTATAGCCATTTTGAGAACAAAATGATTAAAAGTTTTGATTTTCAAATTCTCAAGCATGATCACTTCTTAAGGTCTTAATCCTAATTCCACTAAGGTTTTCAATAGATTTAGAATATTTAATAAAGTAAGAACAATATTCACTTTTGTGATCTATAAAGTAACCCAAAGTTTATCTTTAGAAGTTATCTACTAGGGAATAGATATAATGTTTTCCATTTATACTTGATACTCTAGAAGTTACAGGTATGTCCATATTAATTAAATCGAGAGGTTTAGAGGTTGAAACCTCTTCGTTAGATTTAAATGAAATATAAGGATGTTTCATTTTATGGAAGGGATTACAAACTCTATCATTTGTGAATTCTAGATTTGGTATGTCTCTAACTAATCATATTATATTTATATTTCTAAATGAGTGAATATTTAAATTCCCTTTTCTCATGTTCGAAATACAATATTCATTGTTAAAGGAACATAGTCCGAAAATATTTTTAGAAGATAATGAATTTAAATGAATAGAATAAATATTATCAGTTGTCAAAGTAGTAAAGATTAATTATTGTTTATCATTACAAATATAAAAGGTATTGTTTTCAAATTTTATATAAAATACATCATCTTATTATTAGGATATGATAAGAATATTGTATTTTATACCATCTACATATAAAACATTGGAAATTAATACTGAATTAGAATTACCAGTTTATCCAAGACTGATGATTTTCCCTTTTCCATTATCATAAAAAGTGACATATCCCCCATCATCTTTGATAAAATTCTTGATGTTTCAATACTCACCGGTCATATGTTTGGAACATATACTATTTATATACTATATTTTTTTCTTGATGTTTTCAAACAGTATTCCTTCAACAAAAATTTTATGCCAAAAATGATTTTGGTACCCAAATCTTATTGGGTATCGTTATGTTAGTAATAAAAGATTTTGGAAACAATATTTTATTAACAAGTTTCTTATACATTGATTGAATACTTCTATAAATATAGACTTTATTTGGTTTAGTTGAGTAGGTACTTGTAGTATAAAAACTTTCAAAATGGGTACTTGATGCAAATCTAGCTTTTGTAATTTTTTTTGTTCCAGCTAGTAACCTATTCCAGTTATTTACTTGGGAGAAACTTTATTTCCCAATATTTTAGTTAATGTTTTATTACCATTGGTAAATTTCTCTATGACTTTATTTAGTTGTTCATTTTACAATTTAAATTCATCTTTTCCTTTAAACATTTGATTATTTATCTCTTTTTCAATAGTACAATTATTTTTATGATTTACTATTAAGACATGTTTTTTCTTGAGTGACATATATTTATCATTTAGATTATTAAAGGTGTATTCCATCATGTTATAATAATCATACAAATACTTTCTGGTTTTGTTTTCATTGATTTCATTATTTTCTTCATTTTTAGAAATGTATGAGAAACTATTTAGAGAAATAGGAAGAACATTTTGTACCTATGAAATGAATTTTTTCAAGAACATATTGGCTTTATCAGACTTATCTTTATGATTGGTGTCTGAGTCACTTTAGCTATCTTCGGAGGCACTCCAAGTTGCATTCATGGTATTTTTGTATCTTTTATCCTCATCCTTGCACTTTTTTTATATTTAAACTTTGGATAGTCTACTGTATTTTGACCTTTCCTATTTCATTCAAAACAAGTGACTTCATTTTGAGTGCCATCCCTTTTCCAATCCTTTTTTCACTTTCCTTTGTTATCATAATCTACTCTGAGATATTTTTTGTAATAAATTATTTTTTCTATAGAATTTGTTAAATAATCTATGAATATGTGCCAATTCTTCATCACTATCATTCGGATATCCTTATTCACTGTAATATCTAGTTTGTACTTTTTCTATTTGTATAGAGGTTATAGATTTAAAGGATATTGATTTTATTTTTGGTTCATATTAATCAATATTTTTGTTGACTTTAAGATATTATTCATACATTTTTATCTTTCATATCAACTCCTCCAAAATTAGTTTACTTATATCACACGATTCTCTGATTGACATAAATGTTCCTCACCATCTATCTGGTAAGAATCTGAGTAGTCTCATTACATGATCTTTGTATTTTACTTTCTTTCAAGTTGAGTTCGTGGTGTTTACTATCTCATTGAACATGATATATATATATCATAAATTGGTTCATCAAATTTCATTTTAATATTTTCATACTTCATTGTGTATGTGTTTAATCACAATTCTTTTATATTTGATGTTCCTTCATGTGAGACTCATAAAGTATCCCATATTTCAAAAGAATATTTTCAAGTAGAAATTATGTTGAATTCATTATCTCCCATTGAACAAAACACAACATTCATAACTTTATAATTATTATTGTAAGTAGTATTTGTAGCATTTCACCATTCACTTCTAAGATTTTGTGGTATTTAATATTGATCTTCTATTAAAGTCGATATATCAAAACCTATAATTTCCAAATTCATTTTCATTTTAATTTTTCATTGATCATATTTGGTACCATTAAAATAAGGAGATCTATTGGTAGTAGATCATTCATGCCTATAATCCATAAAAAATAAAAATTTAGAATTGATAGAAATTTTAGATCTCTATAATACAACTAAAATAATAGTAAGAAATGTAATAATATATATATATATAATTACTTTATTTATATACCAAATTTCGGTCAGAGTGAGTAACTCAAGAGGGGGTGAAGTGAGTTCTCAATATAAACTTCTATTCCAAATTAGGTTAATGAAAAAAATGCCCTCGATAAGAATAAACTAGAAAATTAACCAAAAATAGAATATTGATATAAGATACACCCTTTTATAGGATTTCTTAATGATTGACTAAGTATCAATTAAAATATTGTTTACAAATACCTTAACTTTTTAAATTAATTTACATAGATAAACATATATCAACACGAGTTAAGATTAATTATCAATGTAACAGAATTGTTTAGAGATATTAAAATAATCTAAGATAATAGTAGTATAAAAATATAAATCCATATAAGAATAAACAAGAGGTATGGTCTTAAGGTGAGACTTAATCCCCCACACATGGAAATCACCTACAACTATGAAGATTATAAATTTAATACAATATATAAAAAGCTTGTATTAGGTGTACATTAAATAGAAACAAATTTCCCAAGCTAAAAACCTCTTCCACAGTTATTTGTGGGATGTAAGAATACTACAGGTCACACATGGACCTCTTCCACCAAAACAATGGGAAACAGATTGTGGAAGTATAGAATGACAAGTATTCTCCAAGAATGTGTAGAAGATAGTTTATATAGGATAATTGGAAAACAACACACCGTTCAAATGTAAAATATAAATAACAAATAAGAATATATAAAAAGTCAAACCTGATGTTCTTTTTATGTTCCTATCCCTCAAATCATCATTGGTGAGGATTTTGTGCTTTGTTCTAGAAAATTATATCAGAATAGAGGATCATAGAAATCTACATGTATGTTTTAGTTGATTTATGTCTGATGTCATAATTAATATTAGTAATAGGTTTTGTTCTTCTCTATCATTGATCTTCACATAATTTAAATCATCTAATTCATGATAATTCACAAATCCAGTCACACAATTCACTAAAGGTTTGTAAGAGATCCCAAGTACATGTTCTATGATCATGTTTTTGAGAGAGAGATACTTTATTAATATATATCAGTGTTTCTTTGAGGAGATCCAAAATCCTCTGATCAACATTTACTAAATATTGAATAATTGGTAAAACTATCCAAGAATAGTTTTATCCATTGATCCATTCACTCCAATGTCCTCATTCAGCAACCATAACAAGATGTTTATTATGACTCAGCATATGGCGGTGACTCATCTCTGGTGGTGACTCTATTGGAGGTAATGGTAATGTTCCTCTATTGATAGATCATTCTGGTGGTAGGTCATGTTGTTGGTGATGGTGACCTGGTTTGGGGGTAGCTCATCCTAGAGGTAACGGTGACTCTTGTCCGGCGACAATAGTGTCTATAGTCCAGTAGTTACAGTGTCTCTTAGCCAATGCTGACTTTCCATAATACTGATCATAAATATCATAGAATTAATAATATCATATAAAAGTCTATCATACAACATTTGAAACATTTATACTAAAACATTCAATGTTTGTGATCATTAAAATAAGAGACTGTAAAACACACTCAATATAAGGTGGTGCCAACAAAACAGAACTATTGTGCATATATTCCCTTTTCTCATATGGTTACCAACTTTTTATCATTTAATAATTACAAATATTTAATAAAATGATTTATTATGCATGATATAATCCATATTGTTTCCCCAAAATTTGAAAAATATTATGGATTTTCTTTTAAACTTATTTAGTAGGACTTGAGAAGTTCCTCCAAAGTTCTTTCTTATTTCCATAAAATCCTATATTTGAGTAACATAATATACATAAGACAAAAAATTATATTTAATCATTGATTTTAATTCATGAATTGATATTAAAAATATATACTATGATTGTGTAAATAATAAGGGTATAACATTGGTGATTATGATCTCCAATCAAGAGGATACAAATATATAATAGTAGAAAAAGTAGAGAAATATATTAAATTATAATAATAAGGTGATAAATGAGTATTTGTTTCAATCATCGTTATTTTTTAAAATCATTTCTTGTCAATGCAATCATAGTCAAATATTGAATTGATGTATGGTTGATTTGGGAATTGGTGCATAATATATTGAGATAAATATTTTGGAAAGGGATTTATAGATGAATGATTAGAAGGATAGTAGGGATATGAGTTGACAATATATGAGAAATTATCTTCTAACAACGATCAACATTTCCATCTCACCTAGGAATAATAAACTATTTTGAAATAGATTATATCACATTATTATAAAAAAATGAAATAGATTCATAAAATATTACCTTTTGAGTAATAAAGAGAAATAAATAGTATTTAAAAAAATTAGGGATTTATTTTCCTATAAATATAACCTTATTAAAAAAAACAATTTTTAGATTTAAAATGTGTATATACAAAATTATAATTATATATTTTCTAGTGGAAACTTTATTCACTATAGGAATCTAACTCAAACAATTGATAGGTCTTTAGTTATCAAAGCTATATTGGTCACCTTTAGTAATATAAAAGGGAAACCAGAACAAAAAGTCTCATAATCTCAAGATTTCTATTTTTTTGGATCTCACAAGTCATTAAAAATTGAGCATTATATTCTTCAACTATGATAGAGATATGAAAACTACATAATGTGGAAATGTATTTGGTGAGATGGCATGAGTTTTATGTTGAAATGGTAGATATAATTCCATAATTATAACCATGTGTGAGGTGTAACCATGAAAGTGGTTATGGACTAAATATTAGGGTAGTGTAGTACCAAAGGAGGGATGAACATATAGAGATGAAAAAATAACACACTAAAATTTAGTGATAGAAAAAATATAAATAAAAATTTGGCTACTGATGGTTTTTTATTTTATACCCATGTTATAATATTTATAATCATGTAGGGAAAAATCCCATACATAAAGTTTTATGGTTACAATACTCAATGACAAATTCCCTACAAATTTGTGTCCCAACCATATCCTTTCATATGAAACCTAAATACTATATCTTTATATAGTAGGAAACACCCTTAACCAATGATTTAATAAAGTGATTTTACATAAGATACTTTACTGAAACATACACACCATATAACTATCTTGATGACAATAAAAGAAAATTTTCTAATTCGACTATCAAAAAAATTATTTATAGATTTCTTATGTTTAAATACAAATTATTTAAGTAATTGAAGACTTAAAAAATTAGGATCATTAATGATTTGAAATTGAACTTAAATATAATAAAAAATAATTAATACATCTTACAAAAAATATGGTTTATAATCCAATATTCAGTCACATGGTCTATAAATATCACTAAGAACTATCCCAAGGACCCCTTCTTCCTAAGGTATCAATGGATTTAAGAATCATTCAACTCTTACATAGGGTTCTCAATTCAACCTTGGTATGATAATACCTCCTGATAGTAGATGAACAAATAAAAGAGATCTTGGGTGTAGGGAGAATGTTTTTTGATAGAATATAAATGGATTCCATTTTCCTTAAATCTTTTTCCTTTATATTGGTTCTGAGGACTCTTCATGGTCCTTCATTACCTTTAATCAAATACTATCTAAAATCTAAGTAATTCCATGTGGTTATAAACCATTTAAAACCCATGGATGTAAAATTGAAATGATTTTTATATTCCCAATAAATTTTATATAATAAATTATAGTCACGTTTGGGGAAAATCTATTCATTTAAACATAATGTTTGAGTGTTATTTTTTCACATCATGGGATTGATACATATCACAACACATTTTATATGCCTGTATTTTATTTAAAGAATATCTAAATTAATCTCCAACTTATAAAAAAGACTAATGGAATTTGTTTCACCTTACATAATATCATATAAAATAACTTACAAAACCATATACAAAAAATCCATTTTAATATTTCCAAAACACTTATAGAAAACTACCATGAATTTTATCATGTGTCACGTCATATGAAATAATTTTTGAATAACCATCAAAAAATAATTTTTAATTGACTCCAAAACACTTATAAAGCATCCCTATAATTCTTATAGAATGTAATTCCAATTTCAGCAACCATAATGTGTATTCCCATAGAATATTTTAGTGTTAAAAAAATAATTAATTCTCTAATACATTAATGAATGAAAAGATAATAATCTAAGATATAATTAGTAATACTCAAGATATAAATGGATATTTCATGATCTTAATCAAACATATTGATTAATAAATATATCCTCAATCTAATGTGAACCGTCATATTTTTTTTTAAATGATAATGTTTTACATGAGCATGTCATAGGGTATGATATACATGAATACATGGTATATTATATGCCTTGGATTAAGGGATCTCATAGGGAATGATATGTTGATATTATGAATTCTCCCTAGCCAATATTATTATATGATATAGTGATATAATAATGTAGTTTAATAATATTATATGTTTAATATAACACCCAAAGTTTCATGGAATAGTTTTAATGTTTAGTGTTAATTCTATAGAATATTTTTTGAGTTACTATCATTATTATCAAATTTTCATATGATGACATTTTTTAGAGTTATATCACAATGGATGCAAAGAATTGTAAATATCATAACATTTAATCATATGTTTCATAATATATGAGTAAATCCTACAAAGGATACATGAGTTTACCTGAGAGACATATATGGTGTTCAATGTCATTGATATTGATTTTAGAGATTTTATTTTTCATATGTTGATTCTCCCATATTCATTTTTCTCCATTTTCCTTTTCCTTGATAGATAATATTATATCAAGGAAATAATGAGGGTCTTGTTTGAGCATTGTTTGATTCATTTGACCCATAGATACACCTTCGAGGGAAGTTTCTTTTAGTTATTTCTTAGTGATTTGTATCAAATACAATGCTAGAAGAAAAAAACATTATTTATGTTGTGTTAATTTTATAGGTTATTCATTTATTTTATAAATAGTTGTGGTTTTTCATATCATGGTTATCTTGCGATTCGAGGTTTCTAATTTCTTATGATGGATTGAATAAGTGTTTTACATTCCGAAGAAACCCTTTATTAGTATCAATATTTTTATATTGTTCTTGTTTCTTTAAATAATGTTTAAAATGATGAAGAGTGAATGTTATTTAATATTATATATTTTATATCATAAAAAATGATAATGTTTTTGAATTTTTGTTTTACTTCTAATATGTGATATAATGAATTACAATATTGTCATGTTATACAAAATGATATATAATAAGAAAAAACAAAGTTGTGCTTCATTAGTTTTTAATATATCATGGAATATGATATATGGGATCTTAATGAGACATAACATTGATAATTATTCTCCGAAAGAAATTATTTCATCATCCTTATAGTATAGGTGATGCTATAAGATATGAAACTTGATAATTGAGGAATGATGTTGTGATTTTTTATACAGATAATAAAATATGATAAAGGATATGTCACAATATAAAACTAATAATGTATAATTATCAGTCATAATCTATAAATAACTAAATGTAAAATGTGATATCTATTTTGAATTAAACTGTGGGCTATGATATAGCTTGTATCATTAATTATGATATCAAAAATAATTTAATTTTCCATATTTCGATTATTAAATGAATAATATTATATAGAAATTGTTTCTATGTTATATAAAAAGGTATTTTGATGTGTTTATTTAATTTATAAAATGTTTTTTATTTAATTAGTTTTAGAAGTGTTTATAATTAGTATTAAATGTTTATGAAAAAAATTAGTAAATAAATATCAATAATATTATTTATTAATATGAGATACATTTTGAGATTATAGGGTATGATATATAATTTAGATTTAAATGGTTTATTTACAATGTTAATTTATAATGTTATCAAAAATAATAAAATAATTAAATAAATAAATGTGTTTATATTAATTTTTAAATTTTTTATTATATTTTATTTGAAATGTTGATATAAAAAAAATGAATTATTCGAGAAAATTATTTACACCATAAGAAATAGTATTTTTGTAATAGATTAAAAAAAGTTTTAAATAATAAATATGTGATATTTTTTATGCCTATCAAATATATGAATAGTTTATATATATGGTTTTTATGTTTCAAACATACTATATTTAGTGGAAATAACATATAAATACTAATGTAAAAGAGTCAATATTTGAAATAAATATATAAAATTATTATTTATTTAACTATAAAATATCTATAATCAATGGAAAAATTGAATAGTGTTTATAATATATTTATGAATTGTTCATATTTTTGTCTCTCATGTTTTAAAGCCTTAATTGATCATATATTTAATTTATTCCTTTATATATTCATGAAAATAAATTTTTTATAATTTAAATTGTTTTTATGCTTTAGTGACATTTCTTACATAAATTTCCACAAATGAATATAAAAATTTAAATTATAGGATGATAATTTATATATTTTTCATATACCTTATCATTAACTTGTTAATGAGTTATATAAATTATTAGACATAAATATGGTTTAAGCATATTCCTTTGTTAAAAGGAATTGAGATTAAAAAAAAAATCATTATAATCATGCATATAATAAGGGAATAAATGAGGTAATTTTATGATATTGAATCCACATTAAAAATATATGTGTTATATTACTTCCAAATAAAACACTTTTCAAGACCAATATCATTGAATTGGGTATATCATATTAAAGTTGGGTTCCCCAGTATTATCTTAAATAATTATAGAAAGTAATGAGAGGACCAAAAAGGATTAGGTGCACGTTTTTGGAGTTTTTTCTTCGAGTTATACCTATCTAAGAGACCCTAGTAGGATTAGGTTAGAAATGGAATAATGTATACTAAATCCATTTGATAGATTATGATAAAGAGTTTTTCTTCTAACTAACAATGAGTCATATATGATATGATTAACATTATTGGGTCCATATATATCGATGTTTTGGTATAAATGATAAAAGAGAGAAAAAGTTTAGTGAAATGTGTATCTTTTCCCTCTCATGGATATGATTAAATTTAAAATGGTACATCATTTTAGTGGGACCAAATTTAATGAAATTACTTATTAAATGAATGTAAAAAAAGATACTCATTTAATATATAATTTTGGATATAATGACATAAAAATTGTCAATTATTATGATTAAAAAAATATTTTCAAAGAAAAACTTAATGTAAAAAACTTTTAATAGTGATATAAAAGCATAAATACCATCCATAAAAAAGAGTAAAAATTTTATGTTTTATATTATTACATTCTTGAGTAAATAAATTCGGAATTTATTCAACATGTGGATGAATATACTTATGAGAAGCAAAGATAAATCCATTTTATGTTTAAAATACATTATTTATATGCAAAAAAAATTAAATTTAATCTCTTTTGAGGCACAAAACATTGTTGGTAAGGTTAATGAATTGGAGAGAATAAAATTTTCCCTTAATTAATTTACTATATATAGAATTTATTCCAAAATAATAATTAGAAATATTATATTGATGTTAATAAGATCATTAAAATTTTATTAAGTCATGGTTTCTTAGGGGTATATTATACCAAAAATATACTTTATAAATGTTGTAATTATGTATTTCAAAATATATTAATGATTTTATGAAGCTTTTAGTTTTTATTTTAATGAAGAACCAAAGTGTTATTGAATCATGGTTTTAAATGTAATGAAATGTATCCAGGATGGATGGAACTAAATAAAAAATAATTATTTCCATCTTATTTATCTAATATGATTATATAAGTTGTTTGTAAATATGAGTTCTTTATAATAATTATGAGATGATGGATTTAATACACATGATTTATAACTCATCATATTCTATAACATTATCTAAAAATAATATAGATATAAAAGGATATTTTCCAGGATAAAATATTTTATATAAGAATAATTTTAAAATATAATTGAAAAGATCCCACCACCTTTAGTAGAATATTTTAAATAACAAAATACATTTTCATAATAATTCCCAAAAAATATATAATTTCATATATGATATGGATATCAATATTTTATTCATAAACCCCCACTACAGGAAATAAAATTTATTTCCTAACATAAAATATTTATCATGATATTCTAAAAGATAATATGGTTTATAAGAGGATAATAAGGATATCTTTGAACTTAGAGAAGACCAAGTAAAATAAATAAAATATTATGATATTTAAAATTCCAAGTGAATTTTACTTAATACCCTAATGGGTTTTTTGATATGTTGGTAATGAAATAATATAAATATGTACATATGTTACAATTTTATATCTATATAAATGTTTCATAGAAATTTTCCAAGTATGATGATGACAATGAACAAGGTAATACTTCTAAGTAGACAATAGACGTTATTAACATCATAACAATAGATTTTTTATGTAAATGAGTTTTAAAACTATGTTCAATGAGTTGAACATTAGGTGTATGATTCCTACGTCTCAGAATTATTATAATCTTAGTTCTTAATATATATTTTTCATTAAAGGTGTTTAATGGGATGTTTTATTAGATATTTATATAAATATGTAGAATGAATTATATAGAAATATAATTTGTTTAAAAAAACAAATAAGTGAATTTAAAATATGTCTTCTATGGTGGTCTATCATATAACAAATGATTATATGGGATATTATATATGGTTTTACTAATATTTTTAAAAGAGTTTAAGAATAAAAAATGTATCAGGTTCTAAAAAATATAGTATCCATTTTATTATTATTTAAAATTAGTTTCACCTATTTTAATAAAGTGAAATGATAATTGATTTCTTGAAATATGACATGGAGTTATACCTAACCAATGTTAAACATGTTGCATTATTGGTTGTAATGAATTTTTGAGGTTAAAATTATAGATACGAATTATATTCTTAAGGTATAAAAATAGTATTTTTCTGTTTGATTCCCTGTTAAGTATAAAATATAGTGTTTCATAAATTATGTATTTAGTATACAAGGGTTGTATGTTTCATATTTAATTCCCATAACTAAGTATACTAAGATACATGGAATGAAAAACATCATAATTTTCTACCTTTCATAAAAACCCCTTGAGTATTAACTAATTAAGGGGTAGTTGGGTATATTGTTGATCATGTCATCGATTGAGGATACACCAATGTAGGATTTTCCCTCTCATATGAAAAGTGTGAAATATATATCCTTAATTGAGATAAAATAAGAATGTATATGGACATACCCAAATAAATTGCATGTGAAGTGATTATATATTTCGGATAGGGGAATGTTATGTTATCATATTCTTAGATGAATGACATGTGATGTATTCATAGACATTATTAGACAATTCGTAGAGAATCAAGAATATGTGATTAGATATACAGGGTTGAAATACTCGATGTATTGTTATTAATAAATGTCTTGTAAAAATGAATTATATTATTATACATAATTTTCTATGATATGTATACAAAAATTGGTATATAGATACATGTTTTTTATATAAAATAGATCTACACTAAAGCCTTAAGAATATATTATGGGTTTAGTTTATATAATATTGTATGATTTGGGTATATCATATAGAATGAAATCTATATTTCAGACCACTTATTTATTTAATCATAATATATGATTGAGATAAATCATAAAATTATAATCATATGGTATGATTCACCCTAACATCCTATGATTTAATGGTAGAAAAAAATTAATATGTTAATATTTGAATCATTATCCAAATTAGTTTTCATTTATATAACATTACATAAGATGAAACACATTTTATATTAGGAATGAATGAGGGTTATAACCAATTATTAATTGCATGCATAACTTTTAACTTATTATTTAATTTGTTGTGATTAAAAGAGTATCCATGAGATCTTTAAAAGGAGGAAGTCTCCCTACGATGGGGTGAGAAATGCCTAACTAATATGATATTAATTCTCCCTTACTCTATATATATTATTCCACCTCCTTAAATATGAAAGTTACAAGTATACCGTAGAGTAAAGTAGGGTCATTCTCACACATCAAGAAATTCTTGTTAGCTTGTGGACACACAATGTAAGAGGGAGTTTGATGGAATCCTTATTATAATCTTCATCAAGAATTGGTTGAAGACATTATTATTGGTCATCTATGATGAAAGGTACATTGTGTTTATCATTTTATTTATACATGGTTTTTATTTTAAGTATGGTTATGTGATTTCATATTGCTTTTGTATTGTTAATTAACTATCAATCATCTAACATCCCAACCCGGATTACCATCGAACTAGTAGCTAGACTGATCACCACATGACCTAAAGCATGTCTCCTCGTACACCAATGGTTTCCAACTAGTAGTGAGGGTATTAGGAGGTTATAGTGAGGATATTATACTCTCATATCAGAGTTTTCAAAGAATTATAACAGTATATAAATAGATACCAATAGTAGATGCAGTAAATAGATAATAGAGAATTAGAAGAATAGTATGTTCAATTCAATAAAAATGATCAAGGACAGTTTATACATTATATGAATGCATAACAAGGGGATGATATATAATTGAAAGATGTAAACAATACAACTACTACAGAGTATAATATAAATATAAGAAAAAAAATAAAATCCTCATCGGGGATCTCCTCAAACATCACACAGTCCATCTTGGTTATTTAATCCTAACTCCAGGTACAAGTTTCACAACAATTAACCTAGGTTCTAAAAATATATGTTCTACTAAAGTATAAAGGGTACATTAGTAGGGTGTGAGATAAAATCTTAAAAGGTCGACACCCACGAGTTTCTATCCCTAACAAGGCGGTGAATGATAACTAAACAGTGTACACATATAGTGAAGTAATAACATAATTGAATAAATAAACAAAATTTGGTCAGGTTCATAATGGACACCAGACGGCGATGACCGCATCAGCTCATTTTTGGAATAATAGTTAGAATATTTCAATTATGTATATATATATATAGTAACAGTTTATGCAATGGTATAATGAATATAACACAGGTAATAAAATCAACAATTTTACATTTATTCAATTATCCTTTATTTGACCACATATACCCTCGAGTTCCCATTGACACCCATATCTCAATACCTTCCACAGCCCATGATAGATTCTGAACCATTTCTCATATTCAATTCACAATCATTATATCACATTGGATTTTATTATAATTTTAATTCAATTCATATATGAACAATTGGACCCACATTCCAATGACAATTAATGGGTGTAGAACGTCATGTCTAACACCACATGAGTATTTAGAGAATCAGCCCTTATCTCACAACTTTTTTACCAATCATACATATAAATATATATCATGGGTTTAGAACATCATGTCTAGAACACAATTATTATTTGGAGCATCAGTCCCTATCTCACAACTTGTTTATCAATCATATATGTGTATATATATATATTAGTGTAAGTGTGTGTCATGGGTCTATAATGCCATGTATAGAAACCCATGACTATTTGGAACATCATTACATTTCTCATAACCTGTTTATCAGTCTTACATATATATATCATGGGTGTAGAACGTCATGCCTAGCACCCGATGAGTATTTGGAGCATCATTCTCTATCTCACATCCAGTTTATCAATCATACATATATATACATATATATATGCCATAAGTATCACAATTTTAACATGAGGCCATATCTTAGGGATTACCAATTCACATTACATTGGCATGGTCACATATTATGTTCAAAGCATGAGGTAAGGCCTCCCATGCATATCACATGCCATTTCCAATTCCCATTAAGCATTTTATTAGCATTAGGTGATTTATGTCCATAAATAAGAGGTATGAAAAAAACAATCCTAAATGTTTCAAGTTCACTAAATTTTTTCCAACTAACATATAATCCATGTTTGTTATATTATCTCAAGGCATAGTCATACAATCCTAATTTGTTCCCTCTCAAGTTTAACAATTTCATCTAAACCATTAAACAAAAAACCATATGAATATACCCACTCATATAAACTATTCTATTCTATATGTGTATTCCCTCCCATGTTGAAATTTAATATTTAAATATATCCTATGAGTTTAACGACTTGATTAACCATTTTTCATTCAATTTATATAATGAGTATACCAACTCATTACCCATAACAAGCATAAAAATGCACTAATATATTATAAGGAATTTACCCATTCATTAACCCCCATTCACAACCCATAATACCAAAGAGTATACCCACTCATTGTTACAGTTCACATTAATTCCTATCACATGGAAATTCCCACCCATTTTATCCCCTCACTCTTATTCATTTCATATGGGTTTATACACCCATTAATCCAATTCTAATTCATTAGAACCATTTAATTCAAGTGTGTCAACATGAAAAGAACGTGGTACATCTACTAGAAAACCAAATAATATTCCTTTAATTAACCAAGCTTCCTCTAAATAGAAAATCACAGGAAAACTACACATCTTCAAGCTAAGAAAACATAAATAGTATACTCAATGCATTTTTAGCATGAATTATGTGCACCTATCATGGACAGGTTTTATTAAAAAACACGATTTTTTACTCTATCATATCATTTAGAAAGAATAGGCAGTTCATTCTTGAATTACAGTTCAATTTGTAAAAGGTAGTACATAAAAATCTACAACATTTTGTTAAATTAAAGGAAATTTTGAGGACCCTAGCTCAAATAATGGTCAAACCAAATATTTCTAACTCAAATAGCTTCACGCTCACATTAACACAATTCCATATATATATATATATATATCCTTAAATATATTAATGAGTTTCTCATTCCATGAGGGAAAACTCACACAGAAGATATATATATATATATATATTTCCATTACTAGGAATATGTGTGTGCACCTTTGATACTGATAACAACTCCCTATAACAATTCCTTAGGCTCTCATTAAAATCACTAATCCCTAAATGGAGGGTATGAAGAAAATTGTAGGTAAAAATCCTGACCAAAAATCGATTTCAATGGACCTAATCCACCCAAAACTCCTCACCTCCAACAGTAGTTTCTGGAACACTAACCAACGTGTCCCAAGAAACCCTCTTCACAAACCTAAATTAAAATAAAATTAAAATTGGAACAGACCCTAGGAAAGGGTTTCAGCCAAAACATTCAGGGTGACTGGGAAGCTAAAATAGTCAAAGAGAAGGTGTAGATACATAGAGAAGGATTTACCTTGTCAAATCGGATGATATCCAGGAAAGAAATGGATGAATCTGACAAACGGAAGGGAGGCCAAGATGGCATGTGTTGCGCACTTCCTAGAAGAAGGGGGAGCTGTGTGTGATGCTTCAAGGAGCGGGAGAGGCGCGTACTAGAGGTGAAAATATCCCATTTAATTTCTTTTTTTTTGAAACCATAACAAAACATATAATAATAATAATAATAATAATAATAATAATAATAATAACAAAAATAATAAAAATATTATTATTGTTATTATAAATATATTTCTTTATTATTATTAATTTCCATTTACCCTTCATTTAATTTTTTCCCATATTAATTTTAATAAATTTAATTTTATTCAATTCCATGAAAATACACATCGCAATTTCAACTCTTGAAAAAATAAGTTATGATGCCCGATTTTAAAAATGGCATGTCCAGTAATTGCCACAAAATTCAAAAACCCCCAAGACAACCACCTGGTCCAAAACACGATATTCTACAAATCAGCCCTTAGAGATCCTTCAATGGTATAAGACCCATGACCTGATCATTTAATTCTCAAAATCATTTTTTAAATAATGAATTATAAAAAATTGTATATTTTATTGACTATCCTAGGCTGTAATATATATTTTCATAAGAAAAATATATATCATAATCCATATCATTAAATATGAAATATGTGATCAGCCAAAGAATATGTGATAACATAAGTTTTTTTTTGTTTCACAATATGATGTACAATAGTGTAGTCATAGACATAGTGAAATCCTTAAAATTTTCATTACATCATATCATATGATATTGGATATCGTATAAGGAGATGGAGAAAATACATGAATGAATACAAAGCATCATATCATAATAGAACTTTGATTCTTTTCCTAAGATGTGATAACCATTCATATAGGATTGATTTCCCATACTGTTATTATTTATCATTAAATACAATAGATTATAAGGTTTTGGACTCCTCATGTTTTATTTCTCAAAAATCATGTTTGGATATTGTTGGACTCCTCATGTTTAATGATCACAAATCAAGTTTGGATATTTATAGACTCCTCATGTTTTAATGCACCCGAATCATGATTCACATATTTCAAATCATGTTTATGATGGAATATTGTAAACTATGTTTAATCATATTCTATTATGTTTTGGTATGATTGTGTTTAATCTTAATCCATTCTATGAATATCTCTTCTTAAGATATCTTACATATATTTGGGTAAGTCTATAAAACCCTAAATTTTCTAACGATTCCATATTTTTCACAAAGTATGTGACATCGTAAGCATGTTACCAATTCCAGATTCTCACAAAGTCACTGACATAATTTCCTTACTACCATTTCAAAGATATTTTTCAGGATTTTGAAAAAGGAAAAGATAGAGTATCTTGAGACACTGTTATCCAAAAACCATAGTATTTCTACCGATTCCAAAATTCGCAAAGTACTAGACACTGTAAATGTCTTATCGGTTCCAGATTTCAACACAATTATGGCACTATGGCTAGTTCATCCTGACTGTCTCACTATGATTGTCTCACCGTAACTGTGACATCATTCCATACATAATGATTTTTTCTATCTTTTTAGAATTAATTTAAATGTTTTTTCTATTGATATTATTTGAGACATTTAATGACACTTGTATAATTAATGTTCTTTTTAAGTCCTATAATCAAATTGTACGAGGTATGAGGTGTGGAGATAATGCATCTTGTCGGCTCCAACACAAGCACCCAAAATAAAAATGAAAAGTGTGGAACTGAAAAAACACATATCAATAGAATACATAAAAAAATAGAAGAACACCCATACATGAAATAACACACAAAGAACTCTCAATTCTAGGTGGCTGAACTATTGTGGATCAGAACCGAAAACATTATCACAGTAGAAACTCTAAAAAGAATAAGAGCTACAAAGCACTTCTCATCGAACTGGAAACCAGAACACAACTCGTGACACTCTATTTTTAAAATAGGAATTGAACTTTACATCTACTACATCCTATAATTCCAGAGCTGCATAGAATAACCCTTAGAGAATTTCTAATCCTTTCTCATTATCATTGCTCTATTGTGTAATGTTTCATTAATTGTTATGTAGTATGTGTATCTGTATTAAAAAGCATATTCTATCCTAAATTAAACTATAGGATACAATATAACCTCACTCAAATATGTTTTACACAATATTTCACTCATGTATAACTATTGAATAGGTTTTGTGTGACCTGGTTGTTTGTTTTCCCTTGTAGAACAGTGGAAGAGGTCTTGTGACAAAGATAGTTTCATGTACTATTGTAAACCTTGATCCAGGGTGTGGATCAAATATTTTTTTATATATTTTTTGGTGGAAGGGGATCACAAAGGGGAGTGTATTAGGTCTTGACCTAGGACTGATCCACTTGTTTTATCCACAATGTCTTTTAATTTAGTCATTCTCTATTTTTACTTATATTTCATAAAAATAAATTTCACTTTGATAGTGAGACTTGGATAGTATTTATAACACTTTTTCCTTATTATAGTAGTTTCAAAAGTTGTATAAATATCTTATATTGTTATAATTGAGAATTAATCAATCTTCGTAGAATTTTTTTGAACAATAAAACTATTATAATTTTCTACCATAGTTAACTAGCCAGTTTTATTTTTAATTGAGGGAATCTTTTAAATAAACTTTTTAATTGAAATTTTTATTGGAAATCAATTCACCCCCTATTTAGTTTCCTACTCCAACCAACATTTGATATCAGTTTTTTTTTCAAAAATGTTGTTTTCAAAATTTCAAAATTTTAAATCTATTTTAAACATCTCTTTTAATTAGGATTTTAGTTGTGGTTTAATGATTTTCAAATTTCTATTAGGTCAAAATTACTATTTCTTTAAAAGAATATTTCTTTATCATGGATAATATATTGGAAGGCGCTACAACAAATAGAGCTCCATTATTTAATGGAAAAAAATTATGCACAATAGAAAATTAAAATTAAAATGCACTTAAAAGTATGGGTTTTGAGATTTGGTCTTCAATTGTAGATGAATATATGATTCCTTCTAATAAAAGGAATAATTTTGATTACCCAAATAAGGATACCTATAATAATAATTAAAAATCCATGAATACCCTATATTGTGCTTTTGGAGATGCAGAGTTTATCTGAATTTCTGTATGTGAAATAGTCTATGAAATTTGGGATACTTTATGTGTTTCACATGTAGGAACCTCCAATGTTATGGAAATGAGACTTAACACATACACTATTAAATATGATAACTTTAAAATGAATCCTTGTGAGTCTATTTTTTACATGTATCTCAGGATTAATTTAATTGTAAACACTATGATCTCTTTGGGAAGAGATGTTATAGCCAAGGAATAAATCATGAGAATACTTTGATGCTTACCATATAGATGGATAGGAACTTCTGTATCAATAAGATAATATTGTGACATCAACGAGTTTCCATTGAAGGAGCTAATAAGAAATTTGATGAAGTATGAAGAATAATTAAAAGTCAACAAGTAATATGAATATGAACCGAAGATAAATTAAGTGGATTTCTAAACCACTACTTCCAAAACTAAATAAAAAGAAAGGATACAACCTCATTATAATAGTACAATTAATAAAGATTCACCATCTGATAGTGATGAGGAAATGACTCAATTATAAATATGATTTAATAAGTTTTATAGAATAATTAACTTCTTTAGGAATCCTAACTAAAAAGTTAAATATGATAACAAGGGAAACTTGAAAAAGTATTGGAGTAAAATAGACACATCTAGTGAAATAATCAGTTTTTAATGTAAGAGAAAAACACATGTAATGGCTAATTCTCCAAAGTTAAAGTATTAAAACATATGTGAGGAAAAATATAGAAAGTATGAAAAGTTCATGAAGGCATCTTGGAGTTATTATAAAGACAAATCACTTGAATCAGAGTCTTCAAATGATGAAAAGGATGATAAATCCAATATGAGTTTTAGAAAAAAAACATATATTAGGTAACCCTTTAGTATCCTCTACAAAATTACTATTATTCTAGAGATATAAGTGATTTTGAAAATATGAAAAATGAGGGAATTTTTTACTATTGTTAATTTTTCGAGGAAAACTATAATAAACTAAAAGATAAATAAAAGTATTTAAATAAACTTCATGCCTTGACTACCACTGTTAAATCTGAACTGACTATAGAAAAAGAGAAAAAATTTCAACTAATTAAATAGAAAAATGAACTAAAATTATCTAAAACGAAATTGAAAAAGGAATTAGAAAAATTTACCAATGGAAAGGATACTCTACCAACAATTCTTTGTAAAAAGGTATCTCTTATGTATACTACTAGTATATTATATCAACCAGGAGAAAGTAACATTGCTGAAAAATCTAGAATAACTCTTTTTGTGCCTAAAAATGACAAATATTCCCCTAGTTCTAGAACAAACAATTGTTTTACTACTTATAGTTTCCCAACACTGAAAAGGTTTTACTTTTCAAATAATTTACAATTTTATTTTAGGAAACCAATGAAGCAAATATGGGTTCCCAAATAATTAATTACTGATGTTTCTGGACCCAAGAAAATATGGGTACCAGAATCTTCTCTTGTTTAACTCTTATATAGGAAAACTATTTAAAGGGATCCTAAAAAATCTTATGGTACTTGTATAGTAGATTTTCAAGAGGTATGACTGAAGATTACTCATGCTTAAATAATTTAATAATGATTAATAGTGGGAAAGTCCCCTTTGGTGACAATGATAGAGGAAAAATAATTGGATTTTCCCAGATTGGTAACTCTAACTCATTTTTCATTTCTAAAGTACTTTTTGTTAATGGATTAAAATACAATCTACTTATTATTTCAAAATTATGTGATGATGGTATTCATTTTAAATTTGAAAATAATTATTTCAATGTCTTTAACTCTAAGAAAGAATTATTATTTTCTTTTTTTAGAAATAAAAATGTTTATGTTGTTATGTTGGATTCATTATTTTCTCAAAAAGTATCATACTTATGTGTATTTCAAAAATAATCTTGGATCTAATATAGAATAATAGGACACTACAATATACACACCATAAGAAAACATACTATTAATGTTTTAGTCAAGGAACTACCTAAACTTGAGTATCCAAATGAAAAATTCTATAATCCTTGTCAAAAGGGTAAACAACACAAAATTTCTTTTAAACCAAAGAAATAAGTTTCAACTTCTCATCCTCTCAAGTTGGTGAAAATGGATTTTTTGGACCTTCTAGAGTTTCAAGTCTTAATTGAAATAACTTTTTCTATGTTCTTGTAGATTAATACTCTAGATGTACATGGACCTTATATAGGCTCACAAGAGTGAAGATTTCTCCCATTTCAACAACTATTCTTGGACTATATAAAATCCTAGTGGTCTTAGAATTAAATCTCTAAGAAGTGACCATGGCCATGAGTTTGAAAACCCAGATTTTGAATTATTTTGGTCATAAAATGTCTATATTTATAACTTCTCTACCCTTATGGCACCTCAACAAAGTGGGGTTGTAGAAAGAAGAAATATCACCTGGAAATAAATTTCTAAAACAAGGCTAAGTATGTATTATTTACATATATTTTTTTTGGTAGAATCCTTAGATACAACATTCTATATAATAAATAGAGTCTTTATTAGACATATCCATAAGAGAACTCCCAATGATTTTTGTAATAATAAAAAAAACCAAGGTAAATTACATAAACAATTATGGTTGTAAAGTCAATATTATTAATACTAAGGATAATATTGATATGATTTCATAAAAGTGTGATGAAGGAATATTTTTAAGTTATTAAATATCTAGTAAGTCTTATATAGTATTCAATAGAAGAACCAAATGTGTGGAAGAATTTGTACATTTAAAATTTGATGAAACAGATACATTTGAACCTAAGACCTCCCCAAAAAAACATGATGAAGATATGTCAAATCTGAATATTAATGTTAAATCTTCTAACCATCCTATGAAAGAATATTTTAAAATATCTAGTTCTGTAAATTCTTCATATTGTATTCATAATGAACCCGAACCTATTGAAGAACATGGAATAACTATCCATTTTTTCTATACCTGTTAGAAATCATAAGAAACAACCTTTAGATACAATAGTTGGAGACTTAATGAAAAGAACACATACTAGAGCTTCTCTTAGAAATCAGGTTGAACATAAATCCTTTCTATCACATATTGATCCTAAAAAAATCAATGATGCTATCAATGATGAATTTTGGGTGACTGATATGCAAAAGAGATAAATCAGTTTGAATGTAGAAAGGTTTGTAAACTTATAGATATACCCAAAGAAACCTTGACCATAGGAACTAAATTGATGTTTAGAAACAAAGTAGATAAAGCTGGTAAAATAGTTAGAAATCAATCTATATTTGTTGCACAAGTTTATAGTCAGGAATAAGGAATTTACTATAAGGAAACCTTTGCACCAATTTCTAGACATGAAGCCATTATAATATTTCTTGCATATAAAACACATCTATATTTTAAACTATATCAAATGAATGTCAATAGAGTATTCCTAAATGGTTATATAGGTGAGGTTTTTTGTTGAATAACCACTAGTTTTACAAAACCCCAATTTCAAAATCATGTTTTTAAAATAACTGAGGAATTATATTGTTTAAATAATTCTCCAAGAGATTGGTATGAAAGATTAAGTAGTTTTCTTATTTCTAAAGGTTTTAAAAAAGGTATAGCCCATCCTACTCTTTTTATAAAACTAATAATTAAATATGTTATAGTTGTTCAAATATCTGTAGATGACATTATTTTTTGATCTTCAAGAAATTATTTATGTATTTATTTTTCCAAAATGATTAAAAATGAATTTTAAATGAGATTGATGGATAAACTAAAATACTTTCTTTCATTTCAAATTTTTCAAAACAAATAAGGTATTAACTTAAATAATAAAAACAAACAAAAGATGTCATAATTTTTTTTTTGTCTTGGATTGAACTAAATTTATTGATACTCAAATTATTGATACTCAAATTAGTACTACCTATAAGATGGACCCTAATGAAAATGATAAATATGTTGATTAAACAACTTATAGAGGAATTATTGAAAGTTTATTCTACATAACTGGTAGTCATCCTAATATTATGTTTTTTGTTTTCTTGTGAGAATTGTTTCAATAATACCCCAAAGAGTTTCATCATATTGTTGTAAAAATAATTTTCAATTTCCTTAAACATACAACCACCTTAGGACTGTTTTGTCCTAGAGGAAAATCATTTAACTTGGTTAGATATTCTGATGCTGATTTTGGTGGTTGTAAGTTAGATATAAAAAGCTCATCTAGAGCATCTCACTTTTTTGTCAAGTCACTAGTATCATGGTGTAGTAAAAAAATATGTTTCATTATCTACTACTGAGGCTAAATACATAGATTCTGGTAATTTTTTAGAACAAATTTTTTGGATGAAACACACATTACTAGATTATGCATATCAATTCCGACATGTACCTATGAATTTTGAGATTACAAGTGATTTAAACATTTTAAAGAATCATGTTTCACATTCCAGGACTAAACATATTGATGTAAGACATCCCTTTTCCGAATTAATTATCAAAAAGGAGATTTTACATTAGAATTCATTGGCACAGAACATCATCTTTCCAATATATTCACTAATACATTAAATTATGAAAGGATAAATTACATCATACATGATTTATGGATGATAATCCTTATGTGAGTAGGTTAATGTTACATAGTTTATTGTTTTGTGATTCACGATTTCAAAAGTTACTACCTTATAGTTATTATCTCTTAGTTACAGTCTTATACTTGCTATATAAATGATACAGTCACACCTTTTAGAGTCACACTATAATACTGACACCGTGACTACCTATTCCAGTCTCATGGTAATGACTCATACATTTACTGTTAGAACTATTTTTTCATATCACTATATCGATTATTTTATTGATTATATACCATGTATTTATGTATGTGATGATTGAAATCCCTAAATGATAAAAACCTAATATTTCCACTCCTCTCTTCACTCGATCTCTCTTATCTTAAAACTGAAACCCTTCTCAATCAAACTGTTAGCCCTATTTCAACTTTTCATTTTTCTCGAACCCAATTTGGATGTGCAGAATTAATTATCTATTTTCATTGACTCTTGAGAAGCATCGGTCATTGAAGATAATTAAAAGGTCTCTAAAAATAATTCCTACAAAACCATTGAATCAAGGATTTGCTGATCTAAGTGTAGTGTGAGAGAAATAAGTTTGTCTGAAGTGGTTTTGTAAAGTAAGTCACTTGTTTTGATAGTGTTGGATGAATAGGGATGGTTGGACTAATTCACAAAATTGAAAAGATCCATTTATCCAAATCGAGTTTCATATTTTTATCAGTATGTTCAATTCATGTTTATTTCTGAAGATGATTTTGTAGTAAGAAGTTGGGTCAATGGCCAATGATGTACATTTTCTTTGAGGTTGTGAGATGATTTCCTAGGAATACCTCATGAAAGAATTTTTTAGGATTAAAAAATAGTTTCTCCTCTACCTAGTGATCTGTTTAGCCTAGAAGAGGATCTAGAAAGTTTAACAAGTAAAAAAAAGAGAAGGCTGATATAAGTTGAGTTGTATGGTCAGACAAGACTATTGTTGATTTTATTCAACATCTTATTTGACCAAGGAAATGGGACTTTTCTACCCTTAATTATCAATAAGTGTTCTTGACACATCTTATGAAGAATTGGAAAAAGATCAATATGTGTAAGTATATTATACTTCACATGTGTGATATGATCAAGAAAAATTCAATATCATCTTCTCTATTTTATTCAAGGTTAATTTCTAAAACTTTTTTAGACAATAGAGTAGTTAGTCTAAATAGATAAGTATTTTATGGTTATGAATTTTTCTTCTCAAAGGATACATTTAGAAGGATGAAAATTAGCACGATCCTATGGAAGAAATGATGGGTAGAAGATAATTAAAGAATTTAGGTAAATTTCACCCCATTTGAAAACACTTCAAGACATAAGAATGTATATGACCCTAGTTTGGAACCTGATGAAGTTTTTTAATACTCAAATGAAGAGGTAGAAGATTCAGTAGTTGTACCTGAGGAAGGAGCTATCTTCGAAGTAAAAGACAGTGGCCTACCTATTCTATAAGAAGTAATTGTATAATATGTAGTTGTTGGTGTAACTAAATAAGTTATTCATGAAGAAGCACAAATTGGTGTTTTGGAAGAATTAGTTGTTCTTGAGGAACATTTAGAAGAATTTGTGGATCCTAAAGTTATTTAGTATGATGAGGAAAGGATGGAGCATGCCTTTTAGTTGGATCAATAAGTAACTGATCTAGATGAAATAGAAAAAGTGGAAGTAACTTAAGACACCAGGTCTCTTATTCCAATCAAAGATGAACTTATTGAGGGGGAGAAGAACCCTAATTTGGAAAGAATTGATGTGACCAACCCTATGAATTTATGGCTAGTGGATACCTAGTAAAAATTTCTATAGTATTTTGATGTTACTGATTTTCAAGGAGTCTCAGTTAAATCAATCGATCCCTCCACAGTGTTTAATCTCAAACAAATCAATTATATAGAAATTGTACCTTCAAAGGAATCAGTACCTATATCATTTCTTACTTATAAACCTACCGAATAAAATCCTACATATGTAAGTAAATAAGATTTAAAAGACTTTGGAAACACATTGTTATCTGGATTTGAAATGGACATGAAGTCACAGTTTTCCCCTATGACTAATCTCAGGGAAAGATATATTTCCCTACTATTAGAGAAAATTATTTGGCAGATTCAACTGAAGATGCGTCATGAAATTTAGGATGTTCGGATTGAGATCAAGCTTTTGAGTGATGAGGTGAAATCTATAAAAAATATTTTTGAAGATATTCTGAAAGTCATTCCTACTACTCAAGCTTATATTACTCATATTAGTGAAGATGTTTTTAAAAAGATTCCATAGAATTTGTTATCTCTAATTCAACCAAACCACATCATTGTGTAGAAAACAAAATTTGAGAACAACACCAATATAGACAACGAGATGTGTGTGCTTATTGCTGGACTCAATAAGCTGATCGTTGAATATAATGGATGTTTACAAAAGGATATAAATTCACATAATACTCTCACATCAGCTGTTATAGCTTCAACTATCTCTGGGAAACCTTATCAGCCTATGGACATTGATTTAATCAGAATATTTTTTAAAGAAAAGATTCAGTCTATGTTGAGTAGTGATAATAAATAAATTCTCTCTGTTTTCATCAACAGTATTGATTATGTACCTGATTTGGTGATGATCCATTCAAATATAACCAATTATTTTCAAGAATAAATCTCTACTAAATTTTACTTCTACATTAATATAATTTATTCTAATCATGACCGGACCAATCACTTCAAGTATCTTGTAGAAAATTTTAAAATACCTCTAATCCCAAAAGCCATTAAGGATCAAGTGCAGAAGATCAATGAGTTAACAACAACTTTGGATTAGTCTCTAGAAAACAAAGATGACTTTTAGAATGATATACAGTATAGAGGTGAGGTCATCACTGATTACATTAAGTTGATAAAGCCATATCAACATGTCAAAAGTACATCCATTATGGCTCTTGTTGCTACCCCATTACATCCTGGTCCAACTCCTCTTTCATCCACTACATTTTCACATACTACCACATATGTATCTAAGCTCTGAGACAGATCAGACCTATTATTATTGAGAAAACATTACCTTGTTCTTCCACCAGACCATCTCTTACACCCTCTATATTTGAAGGATTGCCTTTTCCGTCTCTCACAGTTGGATCAATCCCTTCTACCACTTCTACTTATAATCCTATGGCTCTTACTAATGTCTCTACCAAGGGAAAATAAAAGAGTGATGGATCTGAATAGGATTCAAGGATGTATTTTGATATGTATGTATTGTATTTTTTCCGATTCTTGTATTGAACTCTATCATTATATACAATACAGTGTGCACTGTTATAGTTTATTATCTTAATTTCCTTAATTCATGGTTTTTTTATAAAAAAAACTAATGAAATAAGAAAAGGCATTTATGGAAGAATTTGTGGAAAAAGGATCTTCATGGGAGAAGAACATTCTTTATACAGCCTATCACATATATACTCAAATATATGCTCTTTACTAAAATACATGGCTTATAAATTCCTTGGTTTTTTATTGTAAAAATTGGGGATATTATTGGACTCCTTATGTTTTAATGCCCACAAATCATGTTTGGAGATTGTTGGAATCCTCATGTTTTAATTCTCAAAAATCATGTTTGGAGATTTTTTAACTCCCCATGTTTTAATGCTCACAAATCATATTTGGAGATTGTTGGAATCCTCATGTTTTAATGATCACAAATAGTGTTACACATATTACAAATCATTTTTATGTTTCAATATTATAAACTATGTTTAATGTTTTTTATTATGTTTCAGTATGATTATTCTTAATCTTAATCCATTCTATGAATATTTCTTCTTAAGATAGCTTATAGATATTTGGCAAACTCTGTGAAGCCGTAAATTTTCTACCAATTCTAGATTTTCACTAGGTTCGTGAGAAAATAAGCTTGCTACAGGTTCCAGATTCTAGAAAACGAACAGATACAGTTTCCTTGCTACTATTTCAAAGACATCTTTTATAATTTTGACAAAGGACTAGACATTGTTACCTAAGACACTATTTACCAGACACTGTAGTTTTGCTACAGGTTCTAGAATTTGCAAAGGACCAGACATTGTAACTATTCTACTAGTTTCAAATCTCAATGCAACTATGGCACCATGATTGTTTCACTGTGACAGTCTCTATAGGACATTATCCCTGTAATTGCGACAGCGTTCCATACTTAACATTTTTTTTCGTTTTTCAATTTAATTTAAAAGTAGTTTCTAACAGTCATATTTGAGTCATTTAATGACACTGATATAATTAAAGTTCTTTTTCAGTCATGTCATCAGACAGTAATAGGTATGAGGTGTGGAGATATTGCATCTTTTCAGCTCCAACACAAGCACTGAAATAAAACAGAAAAGTGTGGCACTGAAAAAACATAGGGCAGTGGATTTCATGAAAAAACAAAAGAACACACATACATGAAAGAACACATGAAGAACTCTCAAATCATGGTGGATAAACTATTTTGGATTAGAAACTAAAAAATTCTCATAATAGACACTCTAATAAGAACAAGATCTACAAATCACATCTCATCAAAAAAATAGAACACAACTTGCAACATTCGATTTTTAGAAGAAGACTGGAACATTAAATCTGCTACATCCTACAAGTCCAGAGATTCATAGAAAAACACTAAGAGTATTTCTAATCCTTTCTCATTATCTTTGTTATGTTGTGTACTATTTAATTACATTTTTAATAGTGTGGGTATCTGTATTAAAACACACATTATCTCCTTTATTAAACTAGAGGATACAAGATATCCTCACTCAAATATATTTTACACCTTGTTTCATCGACTTATAATAGTGGAAGTCATCATGTGTGACCTGGATATTTTTTTCCCACATAGGATAGTGGAAGTGGTATTGTAACATGGATAGTTTCAAGTACTATTGTTAACCCCAATCTTGGGTGTGTATCAAATCTTTTTATAAATATTTCTTATTGGAATGTGATCACCAAGTGGAGTGGATTAGTTTCATCTTGAGACTGATCCACTTATTCTATCTATTGTGTCTTTTGATTTTATCTTTCTTCTTTTTAACTTATATTTTATAAAACTAAATTTCACTTTGATAGATAGTCTTGAATAATAGTTATAACTATTTTCCCAAATTAGAGTAGTTTCAGAAGTTTTACCAATATCTCAAATTGTTATAACTGAGAATTAATCAGTCTTCTGAAAAACTCTTTGAACAGTCAAAATATTATAATTTTACTACCTTGGTTAACTATCCTATTTTATTTTTAATTAGAGGAATCTTTTAAAAAAATTAATAGAATTTTTTAGAGGAACTCAATTCTCTCCTCTCTTGAGTATCCTACTCCGACCAGCTTAAGGGATATCGTATATTATGATATACTCGGTATCATTATATAAAACAAACATATAAATTTTAATTCCTCTAAATTTCAATTTATAATTGAATAATATGGATTATAAATTCGTTATTGATTATAGAAAATATATATTTAGCCATTTATGTAATTTAATAATGTTTTAATTAATTATAAAATGTTATTAATTAATTAATTAATGTTTTATTAACCATTTATTAAATAGATATTTTATATTATTATTTATTAATATTAAAATAACTTTTGAAATTATTTGTCTTTTTTTTTAATTGGTTATACATTTTTTGCATATAAAATATAAGTGTAATTTAAAAAGTGTTTATAAACTACAAAATAAGATAAAAAAATAAAAAAAAAATATTTAAAATTATGAATCATTCATAATTATTTAAACTTTAAAGAATCAAATTAAAGGCCTTATGGGAGGAAATAATTTTATCTATATTAAAAAGAGTTTTGACAATTTAAATGATTAGGGTTTTAAAAATATTAAATGTGTGATATTATGAATGTGTACATAATATATGAATACTTCATATATTACATGATTATATTCCAGATATAGTATATATTTAATGTAAATGTCATATAATGAATAATATGAAGGAATTCATATTATATATAAATATAAGGAGTTTATGTTGATTTAATTAAAAAATATCTATAATGAATTGCTAAATTATAATGTGTTTATGGTTAAAGTTTTTTATAAATTAGTAATATGTATTTTATCTCTTGTTAAGTATATCAATTGTTCATTTATTTATTTTATTTACTTTTTTATTATTTGGGAATATAATTATTATATCATGAAAAAAATTATTCTTTAGTTCACTGTGTTAAAACTACATCAATAAATTATAGTATATTCATATAGAGAGTTACATTCTTGGTATGGTAATTGATTTTTTTCTTCTACCTTTAATATGAATTGTACTAATTTATGGGCATGAATTATGAAATTAATTATATTTTATACATATTAGGTGTTAAAACTGAGATGTAATTTATGTCTCTCTTGATTAAATTATCCTTAAGAATATGGACATTGGGTCAAACTACACACTATCCGAGAAGATTATGCATTGTATAAAAAAGTTAAGGTTATCTATTTATCACTCCATGATTACTCTTGTATGGGTTTTTGATTATGTATTATTTAAAAACTTTTAATGAAAGAGTTTTATGTGTCTTGTGAATGGGATTCATTTATATGTCTATAAATATAGGTCTCTTTTAATTTTGTTTAGTAACACAAGTTATGAGTTTTTCTAAGAGATACACATCAATATGGTTTAAACATATCAATTTATGGGTAGATATGTGATTCAACACTAAATAAGTACAATTATCCATACATGTAAATGTAATACAATTGATAGGATGGTGAGATTAAATCCTTATAAAAAACTATTTATCCCATTCCTTATAAAGAAAAGACTTATCATGAAATCATTCCACTATTCTTCTCATAATATTTAGTTTTAATGATCTCAAATAGACATTAAATTGTGTAAAATTTTAATTCATGTGTTTGGAATTTATTCTTTATAACATCTTATAATAATATTGTTATAACCTAGAAATATCCTTGAATAGTCTTAATGGAAGTATTGAACTATCTGATTGTGGCTAGAAGAAACATAGAAGTCCATTCATGTAAGTGGAGTATACATTTCTTAAATTACATTCCAAAAATCCAGATTCATTATGTGGTGGGTGAATACATGGTGGATAGGTGGGATGGAAGGCCAAAATGTCCACAGGCAGGTGGCTACTGTAACACCCTAAGTTTTTATCTATAATTTATTTCATATAAATTAATATTCATTGATCGCAATATATTCTAAAAAAATTTACTATTTATTTATATGAAACACATATTTAGGCTTTCACTATACGTAAAACTATGTTTTTCATGTGATTAAAAAAATTTCGAGTTCCATTAATAGCTTTCATTACACGTATGATTCATTTTTTACCAAACTACAATATTATATTAATATTGTTATAGTTATCACCAAGATGTTGGAATGGAATATGTTAATAAGATTAACTAAATTATGAAACTATGTTTTTCACATATTTAGAGAATTATTTTTTTATCAATTAATTATAATTGTAAAATCAATACTAATTGAATATAAAAGACTTTTTTTATGGGAAAAAATTTTTTATTCCCGCAAAGGTGTTTTATCAAAATGAATTAAATTAATCCCAATTAGTGAGATATATTAATGAAATTTAGGTATTTTAAATTTAAAAAAAAGTTTTTACATTCCTCCAATATGTTTTAAACGCATAAAATAAGAACAAATCCAATTCTATGCATAAAAATCTATATTTTTTTAAAGGAATTTTCACCATCTTTTAATAAAAGACTTGTTTTAAAAATTATTTTTGACACATTTATAATTTTTATTTTAAAAAATAAAAATAATTTTTTAAATCATAAGATCAAAATATACTTTGGGTGAATTTTATTTATTTTTCTAAGATGTTTCATTTTTTGACGAATAGTGTAAATACTAAATTTTAATTGAAAACTGACTTTTCATATAATTTTTTATATAGTAAAGTTATATTTTTATTTTGTTTTAAAGAATATTTAGATAAATTATAAATATATTAATATAATTTAGGTCATTTTAATCAATTTAAAATTTATATTGGGTATAAAAAAATTTCAAACTTTTGCATATTTTCAGTTTAAAAATTTATCATTTAGTCTTTTAGTGGGATTAATTTTAAATTAATTTATGAAAATTCTAGTATTATAAATTTCAAAAATGGATTAAATATTTTTAGTAATAATTATATTTTATTTTTATTAGGATATAATTTTTTCTGTAAAAAAAATAGTGAAAACAGTTAAAACTAATTATTGAGATTAAGGTAACAACGAGTTCACTTTGTGGTTAAACTTTATTATTAAAGGGAAAAATGACCTAGAAACATTTCAAAAATATATTTTAAGTCCATATTTAAACCTTAAATAAAACAATTTATCAATATTTTCATTATTTTAGTAATAATATGTAATGTATACCTCTTAATAGTGGTGTCCTATTTGTATTTACAAGAATGTCACTCCTCCACTATAAGAGGGCCCTCACCCCCCCTGATAACTTATTCAAACCTCAAATTCCTTTTGTATAATACAAATCCTGATAATATAATCTCAAAATATCCAACGTATAATCTTATAACCCACACATTGGTCATCATACAAACCAAAAAATTCCTTTTGTGCAAACCAAAAGGAGTTACTCGAAGAAGAGGTAATATTTTTCAACAGGAACTTTGGTTTTATTTATTTCTTCACCTATTAAATTATTATTATTTAATTATTATATAATTTTTTCAGTATCATAAATATAATTTTATTTTTTTAGGTTATGTTTAATATTTGTACCATAACACACTTCCATATAATGGGATACAAAATCATATTTCGTGTGTATAAAGGATTCACGCTTCACGAACCGATGTCATTTGTTCTCCCATTACCAACTTTCAAGGTTGGTAATAATCATGTACTTAATTATTATATATGATATATATGTTTTTATGATTTATTTTTTATTCATTAATTATTATACAAATCATAACTCCATGTTTTTGATTTTGTGATAATATAATAACCTTGTTTGTGGATGTGCGGACTACTGCCTCCTCAAAGTGATGTGATTCATTCACACTATACATGGAATGTATTAAGGATGTGTTTAATAAAAATATTTTCTATATTTTACATAATAATTATAATTTAATGATAATATAAATATATAAATATATATAATTTAATTTATTTCCTTAAATATGACAAGAAAATAGAAACAATGTTCATGTGTACATACGACCTACTGTCTCCATGAACGGTGCACCTTATTTTCTTTTTATATAATTTATATGTGATTATAAATAGATATATACTAAATATATATTTTATGTATACAATTTTTCACATTTTCAAAAAAATTAAACCATGATCTAAGTAAGATTACTAAGAATGAAAAGTCAAAACATGTATGAAAATAGATCAGTTGTTACCTGAAACATAACATTAACACGTAATTTTCAATAAATGGGTAATATAAAGTCATTAGAAAATTATATATTTTATTATATATATTAATATTATTATTTTATATATTTATAATACAATTTTATTTACTATACATGTGGTTTGAATGTGTATGAAAAAAGTCAAGACTTAAGGTAAGGGGATTTCTAGTCTCACTTTTATTTCTACGAGACTTATTCCATATTCACCAATCATTTATTCTATGTGGTGTATATAATACCCATGAATTTATTATATTATTATTATAATTAAATTTTGGGGTATTAATATGTCAATTTTTTTACCACTCTTTCTTGGGGTTTATATTTTAATAAATAACCAAATAAGTAAGATAATTTTGTCACAATTTTCCTTCTTTAAGACACATGTAATGTTATACACCTATACTCTTTTATGGGGTTTCTATAATTACCTTTTAAATTTTTTGTATTCTAAATATTTTAAAGCTATATTATTTTTCATGTAATTTTATTATTTTAGGGGGATTTTTATTCAAATTTACCAATGTGGTAAGTGTTTGTTGCAAAAATCTCATTATTTATCAGGATTGTTTACCATTATGACTCCATTGATGAAATAATATGATCCATATCTAAAAAATATAATGAATTTTATTCTCATCTATTTATTCATGATATATTAATGTAAGGTTACAACATTTTTAATATTTGTTACTCATAATAATTAAGAAAATGTTTTTAAAAAAAAATTGACTTTATCTCTCTCTCTCGATTATGTAGGAAATTTATTATATTCAAAAACCATGTTTTCCCAAAAATTTTAAAAAATGTTTTTAAATGATATCATAAGATAATTATTAATAAAAATGAGTTAATTTTTTTTTATGATTTAGAAAAAAAATAAAAATGTGTTTCAAATATTAATTTATTTGTTTTAAAAGTGTTTTAAAAAAAATTATTTCCAAATGTTTTTTGGTTTAGAAATAATTTATCAAAGAATAAAAGATATTTCCCTAAAATAAATGTTTTAAATGATCATTTATTAATTATTTTACCTATAACATAAAATGATTTTATATATTTTATACTTTATTGGTGATATGATCTAATGACACCTTTCTTATTCTTTCTTTGAATGGTTTATTTTTATGATGAAAACTTGTTTATGAAACCTGTTTCTCATCTATAGGTTATAATATGATACAACAGTTATGAACCCCACATTCTTTCATGGGTTATTCTATAATTAAATTATTATTAAACATGTATATTTTTCATAGGTTATGATAGAATGAAGTATCTATAATATCCATTTCATTTCATGGTTTAGGATTATATGAAGTTTTATGATATTATGGAACACATATGTGTGATTTCATTTTGTGATGGGTGGGACCTACATATCCCTCCAATGAATTGGGTAATTATGGATAAATTATGAGTATATAGGTTATGAATAAACCTTATTACATTTTCACAATGTTATGCATGAACCTGATTACATGTTCGCAAGGTTATGCGTCAACCTAATTATATGTTCACAATGTTATGTGTGAACCTAATTTTATGTTCACAATGTTTTGTGTGAACCTCTTTACATGTTCACAATGTTATGTGTGAACATGATTACAAGTTCACAATGTCATAAGTGAACCTAATTACATGTTCACACTGTTATGAATGAACCTGATTTCATGTTCACAATGTTATGCATGAACCTGATTACATGTTCACCATTTTATGCCTAAACCGGATTACAAGTTCGCAATGTTATGCATGAAACTAATTACATGTTCAAAAAGTTATATGGGAACCTCATTACTTGTTAAAAATTTTATTTGTGGTCCTATATTCCATGTCCATAATTATATATGTGGACCTGGTTACATATTCATAAGTTTATGTGTGGGCCTTCTTTCATGTGTTTAAATAAGTGAGTGAACATGTTTCTATTTATACATGTACACAATGTTATAAGATGATTTTTATTCCATAATTCAATGAATTATTCAAATGTTATTCCCTCATGATTCATGTTATTTTATTTTATTCTGATTCATTTATTATGAACATCCAATATTTATTCCATGGCTCGTGATTATGATCTTTGATATGTAGGGTATGATCTTTAAATGTTATGATCATATCCTCATACACTTATATCCATGTTATTGTTATGTATCTAATTTATTTTTACCCTTACTGAGCATCTATCCAACCCTTTATTATGATTCATTTCACCAGGTTATGAACAAAGGTATTAATTAGGAGTACTAAAGGGAAAGATATTTATAAGATATGTTGAAGATATTTTATCAAATTATAAGAATGTGTTCCATGTGTGAAATGAAACCAAACTATTGTTGTCTTTGGTCCTATAATTTTTTTATTTCATGAATATTCAACTAAAATTATGTAATATCCATTTATGTTAATCATGGATCACTATATCCACACCCATGGAGTTGTAATTTCGATGGTCAAAACAGTCAAGTTTTGTGAAATGGGTCATGGTGAAGCCGATATTGACAATGTCATTGCATTTAATGATTATTCGGCCTCTTTAATTCTGATCGAAAATTAATTAATTACTCCCTAGTGAATTCTATAATATTTCTAAATGATTTTATGGATATAAATATAGAGAAATTTGTGTCTTGGAAACCAACAACAACAATCCATTCATTCTCTTATGCCAACATTCTATGATCAAAAAAATGAGAACACATTGAGGAATATATTATATGATTGGATTGTGAAAAGGGTTTTCTCAATCCATTATAATTTCATCTTACTCCCATTTTATTTCTCATTATCTCTTATATTTTATTCATATTATTTTGAGGAAATCAATGCCAAGCTAAATTGTGATTGTTTCCTAGAAATCCTTCCTTTTTCCCATATCTTCTTATTATTAGAGCTCGTTGCCATTAATGTGAGGGAATCATATTTTATTTAGATAACCATTATAAAGAAAAGGAATATTTTTTTGTGATTTCAAGCTATACCCATTAAATATTTAGTGTCGATTATATTTTTGCTTTCATGGTAAAATATATAAAATTATTGTGTTTTGGTATCTTGGATACCATTAAAGTCAAGGGACTGATACATTAAATCCTAAAACAATTATAATGATAGAAATTGTGTTTGTTCTTAATCTATTATTGAAATTCCATACCAAATTGTGTTCCCTATTTTCTTTCCAATTTTTTATTTATTTATCACATTAATTAATTCAATTTAATCAATTTATTAATCCTTCAATTTTCTTAATCATTTACTTTTTTTAAATGACTGTTTTTTTATTCTTACAATTTTTTGAAAATATACTATTAAACAATTATGATTTAAACATTTTTAAACGATCATTTTTAAATCATAAAAAGGTGTTAGTTTTCTTTAATATTTCAATAAAGTGGTTTCTAGTCTTTAATAATTTTTTTATTTCATTTTTTATAGGAAAATACCCCCCCCCCCACCCACGCACTTTCCATTTTACATTTCATTAACCTGTATGATCATCCAACTGGGTAAGTCATTAAATGATTAGTTCCAATGAATTATGATCTAGAAGGAAAGTAATTTACGGTTAACCCTAATAGTATTAGGTTCCTATTTTTCCATTTTATTTGGGGTACATATAGCTATAAGACACTAATAAAATTAGGTTAACAGAGGAATAGAGTTTAATTAATCAATATAATGGATTATGAAAAGGGTTTTCCACTCAAATATCCAAGAGTAATATATTATATGATTTGGTTGATTCCCTAACAAAATAGGCAATTTCCTTGAGAAATGATGATGAGATCAAATGATTATTGAAAAATGGATCTTACACCACTAATGTATAAAATTTATATTAAAAGGTTTCATCGTCCTAGTAGGATCGTATTTAATAAAATACCTTATTAAATGGATATAAAAAATGATACTCATTTTATAAAATCTTAGTTCATTGATAAATGGTATTATCATCATCCAATTTTTCATTGAGATAAATATATATAAAAGGAGAAGTATAATGTAAGAAAATTATGAAACTGGTATACAAAATCAATAATTTCTCTTAAATAATTAAAATTATATGTGTTAATGAAACCTCTTTTCATGAAACAAAATGTGGGAGTTGTTTAACACATGAGTCTAGATTCTTATAAAAAGAATATAATGACTCAACCTAAGTTTTCCAAATATTTTTATGTAAAATTACCTAAATAAATTTGACATATGCCGATATATTCAACATTATTGAGTTTTTTAATGACTAAATGATATTGGTAGTTACCTTTAAGGATTATATTGGATGTTGAATTCATTATATAATCATCATTGGTATTTTTTCAAAAAAATTAATGATTTCATTAAATTTTTAACCTATTTTTATACATTTATGAGAATAAATAAACTATTTCATGGGATGATTATGTTCTAGTGCTATACTAATAGTATAAGTTGGTAAAAGTGCAATCATGATGAAAAAAGTTAGTTGGATGTTAAAAATTTCTTATTTATTATATCAAATCAAGGTCACTCAAAACATAATACTAAAATAAAAAAATGGGGACTATGTTTTTGTATGATGGAATTTTATAGGTTTCCTAACTAAGTATATAAACTCCATAAACTTCCATATTAGGTATTCTTGTTATAAAAAGTAATTGTTTTATTTTGGATGCTATACAATAACAAATGTATATTTAATAAATGTTGTAAGTATAATAAAGTTAGAAATAAAATTTATAATTTATAGACAATATCATTTATAATCTATTTATGAATAAAAGAATTAATACATCATAAAATTGAATACAAATAAATATATCAAACTTAGTTAGATCAAAATAGAAGAAGTGTATTTTCCGTCTAGGTTTTTCATATATGATAAGGGAATATGTTTATTAACAAAGTGTTGTTTTGAATAATATGAGATAATGGTGTAAGAACCTAATTCTTTCTTTGAGGTATGGGTATTTTTTGGGTTGTTTTTTAGAAAAGGGAGAAAATAGGCTATGTACTAGTTGCAAAATGGTTACCTTGCATGGATTAGGGTTTCACATTGTGTAATACAAAGTATAAGTCATGTAATTTAGGGTATTTTGATGGACATTCATGGATTCTGGGGATGTTGGAAAGGAATAAAGGATCAATCGTGTACACATTGTGTACTTACTAGTACACAGTGAGCATTCAGGTCGGCAGGACCTTTTAATGACATGGAAAGGAAGTCATATAAGATAAAAAAAATCAACTATATACATGAAATGTATATTTATTTACATGATGTGTATTTTTTTTCATTAAAATGGGTAGTATCCTAGATTTTGTTAAAATTGGCAGTAGGGGTCACCAGGTTTGTCAACCCACAACATCAGAGGAATATGTTCCTCCAGATTCATCAACTGAACCCTGATTCAAATGTCGTCATATGTGTTGGAACCCAATCAAAAATATACTGATTCCTCTTTATCCATTCTTCATGATTTCTTATCTAGACCTAGTAATCTAACATGGATCATTTATGCTCATTATGTTGATCTACCCTATTTTAGGTCAAATAAGAGGCCGACGTAGGACGAGGAGAGTCGTACGAGTACAAGGTAGGTGTTTTGTACCTTGTTTTGAGTTTTAATAGATATTTAGGGTTGCATATTTTTAGCACAACAACGAGTATTGAGAGATACCCCTATTATTCCATATTTAATTGACCATGTTCCTTATGGGATGTCATTGGGAATTCCCTTACATTGATTATGTGAGTGAATTTAGGTTAGAGGTTGATGGTCCATGTGATATTTTAGTCAGGGTTATTAAAATAGTTATAATTTTTTTTTAGTTGTGAAAAAGTATATTGAAGTTGTTTGAACTTGATTAAGCTAATTAAAGGCATTCAAGACATCTGTGTTTCTGATGTTCCATTGCTGCTAGCTATTATAATTAAATATTTTTTAAATTGAATTACTCTTTTAAAGTGTTTAAATGTGTTATATATATATAATGAATGATATTGCATATTATGAGACCCTTGGGATTGTGACAGTCTTTCCCCGAGGTTGGGATGGCATGGATATTGGGATACATTTGGTTTGTAGTGGCCTGAGTTTTCTTGGGTGGTTTTAACCACGGGATTGGGTGTTGTGGATGTAGGTTTGAGGAAATGTGACTGTCATATTGGGCAAGACATGTGATACATTTATGGCATGGCCATTAGATTTGAGTGACATGGTCATAGGGGCATGAAGTGCCAGAGATAGCATGGATTAGGTTCTTATTTTGTGATTGTTGCTCACCTCTGATCGACAAAGCACTGATTGAGCTATTTGCACATAGGTAGACTCTATGATGAGGTGGTTTTTACCACTCATGTGGGTGGATTCCCCCAATTGTTTCATTTTTGGTATTTGTTGTTTAGGGGTGCTTGTTTCAGAAATCCACATGTAATGTGAGGAGCCTTTAGTGGATAGAGATAAAACTATCGAGTTGGGGGAAGAGGCTTGTCGTAAATGAGTTCATCGACCAAGATATTTATTTGAGGAAAAACATCAATGTTCAATCGGTTTTTGTTCCATGGGCTGACGAGACCTTTTGAGTAGGGGTCAGTGGGATTGGGAAACAACTATTTGGGTGTGCCATTGGGATGTCAGTACATTGATACATGAGGTGTCAGGATGAATTCGGTTCTAGGATATATGATCAGGGTAGAACCTTAGGGTTCACTGGGACTTTTTTACAACAGGGGTACCTTGATCCATGGTCCATGTACTCCCATAGCTTATAAGATCCCAACTTTGGCTGAAGCAGGTGACACTCCCTGGTGGGTACTGAGCACTAGTGGAAGTTGTGATTATTTATTTCATTGTAATTTTTACCATGATTAGAATTTTTTCTATTTAAACACTTATACTGGGTATTTACCATTGGGTAGTATCCTACTAAAATTCTTCTCGCACCCTATACAGGCCCTTCGGGATGCGTGTAGACTTCATGGGTTTATGTACCTGGTAGTGATCAACCTCCTGAGCTATAACTTAGTGTTGTTTTTCATGGAGATTGGAATGAACCTTGAGGTTATTCCTAGATTTAGTTTTACTTTTGTTTATCTTTCATTCATATATGATAATGCTTATTTTTATATGTAGATACTATGGTTATCCATGGAACCCCATTTATATTGACATGTATGCCCTTCTATGGATTCATGCCTTATCTTATTATTCTCATAATAGTATAATATCTATTTCATAGAGGGTATATCTTCCACACTATACATGTTTACACCCTCACTGCTAGTCGGCATCCTTTTCTGTTCTAGGAGGTGCACTTAAGTCCAATAGCAATCGCCTCGTTAGTACTGATCGGGTGGTTGTTCAGGTCAGGGATGTTAAAAATGGTATCGAAGGAGTTTCTTTTACCTCATTCCTAGTATCACTTATTTGGATTATGGTATAATGAAGATAGTTTGTTAATGGAATTGGATTTCAAACTCGTTCTTGAGTTCCTGCAACCCAATGTACGAGGGATGGATTTAGGTACCTTGGTTAGGATATGTTCTTTTTATTTTTCTTAGATTACAGTTTATATGATTTAAAACATGGTGGATCATTTAGTTTATGTTCATTATTGGTTTTTATATGTGACCCATGACCCTATATGGTAAGGGAAAACTGGACCTCGTTCTGGTAAGGCAATGAATGGTTGTTTGGCTTTTGATTGGAATATTTTTAGGGTATTTCAATTTCATATATGCATGTATTCTTTGTGAAGTGATAATTCCATGTGAATAATATAAAATTACATGTGAAATATAATATTTCATGCATTATATATATATGTGTGTGAAATTGCATGTGGAATTGGTTTTGGGCCTGGATCTTATAATAGTAGGAAGGTTTTATGGTTGAGGTGACTCTGGATCATCAGGATAGTACGACTTGGTCATCAGATTGAGGAAATGGTGGATGTCAGGATGCGCATAGCCTAAGGATATTGTGATAATTGGCTCTACTGAGGGAGGGTAAGGGGGCCATGAGGCTGTGATATTGTGGGTGTGGTTATCGTGGGGTAGTGTAAGGGTAGTTTTTATATGTTTTTTTTATTTTTTCCCCTATCTGTGTTATGTATTGTTATATATATGGGTTGTATGGAAATTTTATGGTATTCCGCAGGTTCCTCCTAGATTTCTCAGATGGATCATCAGGTGAGTGGTGTTACACTATTATAGGATCACGATCAGGTTCAGACCCTGAGGGTCAAGCATGGAATGATCCGTAGGTACAGGCTCAGGGATAGGATCAAGTTCAGGGTTCTGTACAGGCAGGGTAGCTTCCAGGCTTAACAGCATTCAGGCCATGGATTGAAGAGTAGTTCCAATCAGGAACAGTATGTGTTTTTAGGGGATATATAGAGGTTCTCGGGGAATGGATTCCATTATGGATTAACTTACTCGAGTGTTCCAGATCTGTCACACACCAGATTTTTAGGGTCAGGGTGGTCCATAGGCAGATGAGAACTGGATAGATAGCATGCATATGATCTTCAAGTAGATCAAGATTCATCAAGGGTGGAGGGTAAATTTGGGGACATATATGATTATAGAGATATGAAAGCACTGATGGGATGTGCTGGTTCAGGCTCACGGACACAAGGGGTTGGCCTAGAAAGACTTTGCAGACATATTGTTCACGCACTTTTTCCCTGAGGTGTTGAGTGTGGAGAAATAATGGGAGTTATTGAGCCTTTAGTAGAGTGACATGTCTGTCATAGACTATGAAGCTATATTTACTATGTTATCTCTCTTTTTACCAGGTATGGTATGTGATGACACCTAGAGGGTGGGGAACTTCAATGATGGATTATGACATGTCATACAAGTGTAGGTAAACTTCTTTACGTTGTCCACATTCTCAGATGTGGTGAATCAAACACTCATCGCCGAGGTAAACCTGGCATAAAGGTGTCACTTGTTTCAGGTAGTGGCTTTAGTTTATGGTTTATGTGGTATTAAATGAGGTTGGGAGGATTTCCAGCATGGCGATCAGGCCAAGGACTCATCTATACCACATCATGGTAGTTCAGCAATGGTATTCATTTAGTGTGGGTAGCTAGGTCATGTCCAAACTCAATGTGATAGGCCTCTAAAGGAGGGTCAAGCATGTGGACAAGTTGGGAATCTTGAGGGGATCTTCATGCATCCTTCTCAAATAGCTGGTAGTTAAGTACAAAGGTAGATTCCAGCTTCATAAATCGGTACCATGTGAGGGTAGCCGAGGTTCAACTAAAAATGGAGGACGTGTAAGAGATAGTGGGACCCAGATGTCGGGTCAGTGGCTGGTGAACGGTGTTGCACTATAGGAAGGTAAAGATTTATGTATTCATGTGTGAGGCTAGGAGCATACCATGGAGCTACCAAGGACTAAGTATGCTGATGATCCAAAGTCGGTCAGAGGTACACTATAGGTGTGGCTGGGATTTACCTCTTTCTTTTTTTTAGTATGGCCTGTTGAGGCATGTCTGTTTTGAGTTCATGAGATGCAATGTTTTATATAGACTAACTAGATGCTAGTCAATGGGTTGGTACCATATTAGGTGTGTGATTATGTATATATATAATCTTCTTGGCATCCGAAGAATCGTTGGACGTTAGTTACTTGAGGTTTTGAGGCATTAGGGCATTGTTGAATGTGGGTTACATGAGGTTCCTTGGGCATTGGGGCATCGATGATGAAATTATGATTGAGGTGCAAGGAACTATTTTGTTTTGAGAATTCATGGGATGCATGACCTCATTGTTCCATGGGTTCCATGGGATCAAGGTGGGCATTGATATGGTGTGAGATATGATTGGGTGTCAGAAGTGACACGACATAACCTATTGAGGTCAAGTGGTGACGATGCGTCATTGGAGGACCATGGGTCCGGAAACAGGTTGTTGTACTTTGATTGATTTGATCTTTTGGTTGGAGTTGTTCTGGAGTGTTTTTTTCACTACCCTTGGAAGGGAAATTCAGGGATGAATTTTTTTAAGGGTAGACGTTTATAAGAACTCAATTATTCTTCTGAGGTATTATTCTTTTTTTCGGGATGTTTTTTAGAAAAGAGGGGAAATATTATATATACTAGCTACAAAACTATTACACGACATGTATTCAGGTTACACATCATGTAATCCTAAGTACACATTCTGTAATGTCTGGTCATGTGATGGTCATACATGGAATATAGGGATGTCGGCAAGGAAGAGAAGATCAGTTGAGTACACACTGAGTACTTACTAGAACAAGTCATGTATTCTGGTTGGTAGGACCTTTAATGATGTGGAAAATAATTCAAAAAATATGGGAAAATCAACTATATACATGTCGTGTACTGTGTGTTTTATTTTTTTTTCATTAAAATGGGAAGTAGATGCATTTTTAAAAAAAAATGGGTATTAGCAGTCGCCAAGTTCATGAACCAGTAGTGCCATAGGAGTAAGTTCCTCCCGATTCGTCGTCTGAACCCTGATTCAAATGTTGTCGGATGCATTGGAACCCAATCGATAAGCTCTTGATTCCTCTAGTTTCAATCCTTGTCATTTATTCTCAAGAACTTGTTATCGAACATTGACCATTTATTCTCTTTATATAGATATACCATGTTCTAGGTTGAATTAGAGGCTGATGCTAGATTAGGAGAGTCGTACGAGTACGAGGTAGGTGTTTCATACCCTATTTTATGCTTTTGAGGATATTTGGGGGTTTCATCTTTTTAGAGCAATAACGGGTATTGAGAAATATCCATGTTATTAAATATTGAATTGATTGTGTTCCTTGTGGGATTGCATTGGTCATTACCTTACCTTGATTATGATAGTGAGGTTGGGTTCGAGGTCACTGTTCTATAGAATATTTTTATCGGGGTTTTCAAAATGGTTATAATTATTTGTTTTAGATTTAAAATGGTATATTGAAGTTGTTTAAACATGATTAAGATAATTAGAGGCATTCAAGACCACAATGTAGCTAATGTGAAAATGTTATTGTCTATTGTAATTAAATATATTTAAATTGAATTACTTATGTGTTTAAATGTGATTATATATATGTGTGTGTGATGCTTGATATTACATATACTAAGACCCTTGGGGTTGTGACAGGATTTCCCTAAGGTTGGTATGGCAGGTCCATCAGGATACTTTTGGTTGGTTGTGCCTTGGGTTTTCTTGGGTGGTTTTGACCATGGTATTGGGCATCGTGGATGTTGGTTTGAGGATGTGTGACTATATGGTTGGGAAAAGCTCACGATATATGATGGCATCATCATCGGATTTGATCGAGATGGTCGCAGGGGCACAAGGTGCGAAAGATGGCGTGGATTAGGTTCTTATTTAGTGATTTTCACTCACTCATGAGGACCAACGAATTTATTCAGTAATGTTCTCAAGGGTAGACTCTGTGATGAGGTGGTTTTGACAAATAGTGTGGGTAGATGCCCCCAATAGTTGTAGTTTAGGTATTTGTAGTTTGGGGTGATTTTCACAGTAATCCACATGGAACGTGATAAGCCTTAAGTGGATAGATATGGGGATATTTGGATTGGGTGATTAGGCTTTCCATTATTGAGGTCATTGTCCTAGATATTTATTTGAGGATTGAAATAATTGTTCTTCTAGTTTTCATGCCACGGGCCAACGTGAGCTTTTGAAAAGGGATCTGTGGGACCGGGACACAACTGTTTTAGCATGCCTTCAGGGACATCAGTAAATTGAGACATGAGGTATCAAGAGGCATGTGGGTCACAATATATGATTGAGGTGAAAACTGAGGGTTCACTGTGACTTTTTTGCTATAGGGGTACCTTGGGCCCTAGGTCAAGGACTCTCTTGGCTTCTAAGATCCCAATGTTAGTTAAAGTAGGTGACACTCCCTGGTGGGTGTTAAGAACTAGTGGAGGTTGTGTTTATTTATTGTATCATACCGTTTACCTTGATTAGAAATATTTTCTGTTTAATCACTTATACTAGGTACTCACTGTTGGGTGGTATCCTTTTGAGATTCATCTCACATCAAACACGATCCCTTTGAGATGAATTAAGGCTTTAAGAATTTACGTATAGGGAAATGATCAGCCTTAGGAGATGGAACATAGTGTTTTCTGGCATGGATATTGGCATGAAACTTGAGGTTATACCTAGATGGATTTTTACTTTTATCATGCTTTCATTCTTGTATCAGTATTCTTATTGTTATATATTGCTATTGTGGTTAGCCATGGGTGCCCTTTTTATATTGACATGTATCACTTGAATTACATTCATGCCTTATCGTATTATACTTCGAGCAGTATAATATCTATTTCTTAGAGGGTATATCCTCCCCCACTATACCTATTTACACCCTTATTTCTAGTCAGCAACCTTCGGTGTTTGAGGAGGTGTTATTAAGGCCAATATCATCCAACCTGTTAGCACTATTCGGGTGGATATTTAGGGTAGGGAAATTACAAATGGATTCATTAAAAATGGTTTAAGATTCCTCAAATTCTATTACATACTTTAGAAAAAGTTAAAAGAAAAAAATGTTTTATCCCAAATAAAATTTAATATAGAGATATTTGTTAAAATATTAGACATTTGATACCATTATAAATATAAATTTTTAAAGAATATAGTATTATTTTAGGAATAATACTCCCAAAACAAAGAACACCATATAAGATATGGATACAAAATTTTATTTGTTTAGGTTCCCTCTAAATGATTTAAGTTTCATTTCCTAACATAAAAGTATTTTTTGTACATTTTAATGATATACTTGAAAAAATATAGTGTTTAAGAGGTTATTGGGAGTATTTTTTGTCTTAATAATTTTCAAAGTTAATATATATATGTTATTCCAATCAAAATAAAAAGTGAATTTCACCTAATATCTTAATGGAGTATAGGATATTTTGATCATGAAATTAATGTAAAAGTTTTATATTTTTATCAAAAGGATCTCAAGGAAAAGTATAATTCTAATGATGATGAACTTTTGAAGGAGTTATAATTGGTAGACATAATTTATTAACATCATAACATTTTATTTTTAGAAATTAAGCATTCTCAATACTATATTCAATGATTTAACAATTAGAAACATGATTAATAGGTATCATTATTATTAAAATTTTATTTCTTCATAAATATTACTCACTAAAGAGTTTAGTTATAGGTTCTTATCTGATGGTAACATATATATGTGGAATGAAATATGTTGGGAAGTAATGAGTTAATAAAAACCCTAAAATTATAGAAGAATTTGACAGATCAGGAAGTCTATCAAATATGATATTATGAAAAATGTGATTACTTATGGTTTTTTAAGACTTTAAAATATTTTAAAAATATAAAAGGCATCATTTTATATAAAATAATGTATCCACTTTATCAATATTTCATATTTTTCATATATACTTATGAAATAAAATGATAATTAACCTCTACACATAAGTCATTAAGTTATCTCTGACTAATATTATTCATATAGAATTAAATTAATTGAGGAAACATCATAGTTTACATGAGTAGGATTCTTGTATTGAGAAAATAATTATGCCCATGAAGAATAAAGTGATTTTTTTATCCATTAAAACCCATGAAGTAGAACACATTGAGTTTCATATACTATGTTTTTGGTATAATATTAGTTCATGGTTCATATTTAAATTTCTCCATACCAAAAGAAAAGTGAGATAACAAGTGTGAAAATATCCAAAATTTGATATATTTATTACACAAGCCTTGTGCCGTGGCTAATTAGGGGTGGTATGGTATGTTGTTCATCATTTCATGCATTGGAGCTTAACCAAGGTAGGATCTCTACTCTCATATGAAGAGTATGGCATATGGGACCTCTATTTATACCAACTTAGGAAGTTTATGATCATTACTAGATAAGATGTATGATTTTCATATCTATCAAATGAGTGGAATGTGATGTTCTTTTCCATTAGGGAGAATAAAATGTTATGTATTAATCAACATGGTCATCCAACACTCTAAGAATAAATTATGTATTAGTTGATATATGGGAATGACATACCATATCTCTTATAATTTATCAATGTGTTAGATAATGTTATCATATAAAAACACATGTTTCATTAGATGTAGCTAGTGAAAATGTGTATATAAATACATGTGTTTGATGGAGATCATGCCATATCTCTTTGTAACTTGATTATTATTGATTCTTTTCTATAGGACTCCTAGTACTTAAATTTCGAATTTGAGAATTCATAGTTATTTTTAATGATTCAAATTACCATGGTTTCACACATTGTGGTTGAATGAATGGGGATTTAGTTTAACTTAGAGATATTCTCTAAACGTATTATAGAGTTTATCAAAAATATTTTTTTAAAGGGCATTTAAAAGTTATTTCATTGGTGTGATATAGGGTATGGTAAATGATAATTTTCCAAAAGTGTTTGGGAAGATATCCAAAAGGGGTGTTGGATATGGTTTAACAAGTTATATTATATAATACAATATAATGTGAAGTGGAACAAAATTTATGAGGCTTTCATTAAACTGCATGATTGGAGGAGATATACTTTAAATAAATAAACACATTTGCTTTTTTATATATACAATATTGTAAATTTTTGGTATTTAATATAGAATTAAATATTGATTTTATTACAATACCATTAAATTTATAGCGACCCAGCATTTTCTTAAATTAATATTACATCATTTTAAAGATAAAAAACATAATATTATTACACATATATGATCCAATGGTTTAATGTCATGGGAAAACTAGGACCATACATAACCATTATAACATCGAGCATAAACATTTATTAAATTTATTCTTCACTAGCTTCTTACTGGAACTTGACCTATCCTTAGTACAAGTAGTCACCTAAGGATATATATCAAAATGGGTTATCTAGATGCCTAGTATTGGGACATATAATAACAATATATCATGGGGTGATTATAATAATAACATAGGAAAAGGACCATGAACATAATAGGAAGAAAAAATATAAGACTTCAAATGTGGAAATGCATAAAAATGAAACATCATGTCTTAGTGGTTAACTACCATACATACTTGTAAACAATGCTAGAATCTTGTTCACATTATTTCACACTTAGTAATTATATTCATCACTTTACCCAATGCATTTGAGTGCTATATAATTTCGGGCGCACCCGTCACATTAAAACTTTCATATTGCACTATATAATTTCAGGCACACCGGTCACATCATAACATTATCATTATCATGCATGCCACATATAACATATATAAATATTGAAAATAACTAACCCATTTAAATGAATGGGTTTCATATCATAATATCACATTCATAAACTTTGGGATCCCAAAATAAAGTGGTAATAATATACTTGATGTAAGAACCATCAACCTCGAATGAGAGGTAAAAGGTGAGTTCTTAGAAGAAGAGTTCTTTTAGAAAACATTTTGTTTGACCTAAACATCAGTAGAAAACATTTATATCCTAGAAAAGGTAAGATAACTATGAAAAAAAAAATTTTATGGAGTGACCATATCCTGTTTGGAGTGAAAGAGGGAGAACCCGAAGAAAGAAAATTGGGTTTGTGATTTTCCCCTTACCTTTTATCTGAACACTTCCTTCGCATTAATGTCCTGTATAATGACATTATATTCCATAATTAGAAACTAAAGAACATTTTCTAAATTAAAAGGGCTCATTTTTTGTTTCTTTGTGTTATTTTATGGTCCTTTTGAGAGTTATAGGGTTTAAAAACATTGTTCTGTAATGTTTGTTTTTACGGTTTTCTTGAGCGGTTCACTTGTATTCATAAAATGATGTTTGAGTAGAAAATGGGTAAACATACAGAACTGATATTAAATTTTATTAATTTTATTATATTATTTTGAATTATCTTATAAATAATTATCTTATATACCATTTGGATGAATCCTTAGATAGAAATTTATTGATGATTGTTTGGGTTAATTTGGGCGGTTTTTCGACCACAACGAACTTGTTTTGTTTACACATTTAGTAATATGTACATAAGTTACTTCTAGAACATTAATTATAACATAATACATATAAAATATTCTGGTTCAACCATAAATTTTGTTTCATGACCAGATATAAAGGTAGAAATGGAAAAAAAACATGTCGTTCTTGAAGGTGATAGATTAACACCTTACGAACAACGTTTTCTTTCATAAAATAAAAAGAAGAGGAGAAAGGGGGTTGGATGATATAATATCTAGTTATTATCATAAAATTCCAGTATATGTATGATAATAGAGTTACCATGCCATTTGGACAATGATATGTGGGGATAGAATAATAAAAGAACTTGAAATTGAAAGGGAATTAAAGGAGAAGAGGGAGAGAAATTGCCTCTTGAGATCCTCCTCTTGAGATCCTCCTTAAAGGGCCTAATCATGGTCTTTTGATGAGACCAGAAACTTTTGGACGTAGGGGAGGGGCTAGGGAAGATTCTTGGGTAGATTTTAGGTGAGGCATGAAGCTTGATAGGTGCGAGGGAATGAGGGAGTGAAGGGTGGTATTTATAGTGGAGTGGATATGGGTTTTCTTAATATAAAGTTCATTAACTTATTGTTTCTCCACATGACAAGGAATAGTGAGTCTTCCATGACCAAGAACATTAATTTTATAATTTAATACCGAATGAAGTTGGATTACATTAGTAGAACATCACACATGAATCTATAATTAGTTTATTTAGATTATTTGTATAAATTACGGGTTTTCAGTGTTCGTAAAAAAAATTTGTATTTCAGAAAAATCCAAAAATCTCCCCCAGCCATTTCTCGACATGTAGAATCCAAAATTGACGTCCATTTTTCAGAAAGAATTTTCTAAATATGATTAATTTAATACTTAATTAAGATCATAATTTACTTGAAAAATAATGTTTTTAAAATTAAAACTGATTTTATAATGCTTTCAAAAATTATGCAGGGTCTTATAAAATTATCTTAAATCAAGAATACATATATTTTTTAATGTGTGAAAACTTTTTAAGAAAATAAATTTTCTTTTAAATTAATAAATTAATAATAATTAATTATATATGACTAACAAGAATACAAAAACGTTTCCTATAGTCAAATTGTCACTTTCTAAGATGCCTAAATTTTATTTAATTATTCATGGGTAATGTTACTCTTATTTTAGATGATTTACTATTCATAAGGGTGGTATTACTATATTATAAGGGTAGGTTACTATTCACCAAAAATTATGCTGGTTTTATTAGAATCCAAAAATCATCTTGAACACAACCATGTATATCATATTTTTAAAATTCCAAACATAGAAGTGACAAACATATGTGTAAAGGTCCCTTAACACTTAGTAGTTCATTATTTTTTGTTTTCATTTTGATTTCATGACATAATTATAAGAAGGGAATTTTCATTGAAAAACTTTGGGTTGTAATAATCTTCCCCCCTTATGAAATTTCACCCCCAAAATTTATCTTTACACAAACAGGTGAGGGTACTTCTCCTTCATCCCCTCTTCTAGTTCCCAAGTAGCTTCTTCAAACTTATGGTTCCTACACAACACATTGACAAGGTGGTTTGTCTTCATGTGTAGAACCTTATCTCTCCAGTCCATAATCTCTATTGGCTACTCCTCATAAGAGATAACATCTTCCAACTGTACCACCTCTGATTTTAGTACATGTGAGGGATCACGTATGTACTTCCTCAGGAGCGATACATGAAAAACATCTTGAACCTAATCCATATTGAGTGGAAGTGAAAGCTGACAGGTCATGGATCCTATACGGTCAAGGATTTCAAAGGGGACAATGTACCTCAGGCTTAGCATCCCATTCATCCCACATCACATGACTCTCTTCCATGGTGATATTCGAAGGAAGAATTTACCTCTAATGTCGAACTCTAAGTCCCTTTGATGGTTGTCATCATATCTCTTTTACCGAATCTAATTAGCTTTGATGTGTTTCTGGATGAATTGAACCTTCTCTGTCATCTCTTACACAAGATCAGGCCCAAGTAGCTTTTTTTCTCCAACTTCATCCCAACTAGTTGGAATTATACATCACTTTCCATACAGAGATTCATATAAAGCCATATGAATACTTGAGTGGAAGCAATTGTTGTATAAGAACTCAACCAATGGGAGATGCTGATCCCATCCACATTTGATTTCTAGATAGAATTCTCTTAGCATATCTTCAAGCATCTGAATATTCCGTTTATATTGGCCATCAGTTTGGGGGTGATAGGCCATGGTGAAATTTAATTTAGTACTAAAAGCATGATGAAGGATCTTCCCAAATTTAGATGTGAACATTGGATCATGGTCATAGAAAATTTGAGAGTGGAACACCATGTAGTCTCACCACTTCCTTCACATATATCTTTGAAAGTTTTTCAAGCGATAGATCTTCCTGGGTAGCGATAAAATGGGAAGTCTTGGTGAGTAAATCAACCATAACTCATATCACATTATTTCCCTTCGATGGCTTCAGGAGACCCATGACAAAGTCCATAGTAAGATTTTCCCATTTCCAAATGGGTATAGGCAATGGCTACATCAACCCTTTCCACTTTTATCACTCTACTTTAACTTGCTAACATACCAAGCACCTTGAGATATATTTTATGATCACCTTTTTCATGTTTTCCCATAAGAAGTATTCTTGGAGATAACAATACATCTTGGTGATACCTGGATGGATAGAGATTGTTGAGCTATGTGAATTTTCTAATAGCTCCTTCTTTATCCTGGGTGGTGAAGGCACAAAAATCCGCGTCCAAACCGAATCACACCCTCATCGTCGATTTGGAACTCATGCATTTTCCTTTCCTTTACTACATTCACCCTCTTTTTTATCTCCACATCATCCATTTATGATTCATTAATATTCTCTTGGATAGATTATTGCAGAGTCATTTGGGCAAGGTAGAATGTATCCCCTACCCTTATGATTTCTAAATTCATCCTTTTCATATCCAAGAAGATAGGGTCTTTCTCAATCCATAACATGGATAGAGTAGCAGGTTCTTTTCTGATTAGAGCATCAACTACATTGTTTGCCTTTTCCATGATGGTGTAGGATCGAAATAACGATGTAGATTCTCAATATACAAGAGGGGGGGTGAATTGTACACTTTAAAAATTTCCATAAACAAGTAAAGATCTATTTTTAACAAATTTAAACTAAGAAAATTCACAACACCTCTAACACCAATTAAAATATTGGGACAAAGTATGAAGTTACAAACTTCTAGTTCAATATACTTGCTTAAATATGGAATGTGATTCTGAAAAAATTGGTTTCGAAAATATGTATCCGGAAAATGAAACTTAACCAAAGTTTACAATATGAAATTCTACCTTAAAGCATATAGAATCTAACTAAGTCAGAGTAAAAGTGTAAGGAAATATAATAAGGTTATACGTTCCTTACAATACAAAATGCAGCGGAAAAACATGTAACAAAAACAAGTAACATGATATATATCTTTTAACCCAAAGATAAGGGTATCCAACAACCTCGGATAAAGGTCCCTTGATTTACACATTCAAGAAAGTCTATCTTACCCACACCAGGGTAAGCCCTCGATATGAATATTGGAGTCTCTGTCTTGCAATACCCGTAAGCCCTCAACTTCAAGGTAGTTGGAACCTCTGTCTTCCTCAGCAAGGAAGCCCTCAACTTCAAGGAATTGGAACCTCTATCTTCCAATCCACGGAAGCCCTCGATTGTAATCACCAAGAATCAGAGTCGCACGAATCAATCTAAACAAGCAGTTCAGTACGCACAAGGCATGAAAAGCTTCACTCTCTAGAAATCACCTTAATAGCGTGTGGTCTCTAGAGTGATCAACTTGTTTTGAGCTCTTTAAAATGAGATCCTATTTATAGGCTCGGTTGGAACGGTCAGATCCCTCCTCCAACGGTCATATTTTCCTTAAAATTTAGAGGGACCTGTACATGTGTCACTCAACCAATGGTTAGTTTGAAACAGAATAGATGACATCATTTTATAATAAAACATTTGTAACTGAAAGCACGACATCATTTTAACAAATCGGAGTGTAAGTAAAAAGTTCATAATGTAAGAAAAATAAAAGTTTGGAGTCTAAAAAAATAGAATTCAGAGTCTATAATAAAAAGATATTTGGATTCTATTTTATAGGAATTCGGAACCTGAATTTTGCAGAAATTCAGAGTCTGGTTTCAATAGAATTTGGAACCAGAACTTACAAATTTCCGAGTCTGAGTTCATAGAAATTCATATTCAGAACACATAAGAGTTCGGAGTCTGAATTAAGAGAACTCATAGTCATAACATAGATAAGTTCGTAATCAGAATCCGTAGTCGAGCTATATGGGAATTCGTATCCAGAATTCATAATCAAAATATATGAGAGTTCATATCCATAATTCGAAGTGGAACTTCATTACAGTTTATATCTAGATTTCAGAGTGGAACTTCATTACAGTTTGTATCCAGAATTCAGAGTGGAACTTCATTACAGTTCACATCTAGAATTCGGGGTCGAACTTCATTACAGTTCACATCCAGAATTCGGAGTGGAACTTCATATAGTTCTCATCTAGAATTCGGAGTGGAACTTCATTACACTTCACATCCATAATTCGGAGTGGAACTTCATTAAATTTCACATCCAGAATTTGTAGTGGAACATCATTATAGTTCACATCCAGAATTCAGATCCTAAAAATTAATTCTTCATATCTAAGTATTTATAGGATTCTAAGGATACAAATATGAATCTGAATTTCATACTTAGTCAAAATATGAACAAAGAAAATTTGGTAAGAACAAATTTATTTAGAGCAGGAAATATTACTTATAAAACCAAAGCATAGAATAAAAAAGATTTTCTTAAAGATAAGGTGTTTGTGATTTTCAAAACAAGAAGGAATGGAAACGTCATAAGGAAAATCTTATTGACTCAACAATCTCCCCCTTTCTGGAAAGCACAAACATCCTTACGAAAATGAATATAAGAACTTGGAATTAATTTCTTGACTTTGAATTTAAAGCTTATCTCCCTTTGTTTATGGATAATGATGAATATGACTAGCTCCCCCTTAGGATTTTAAACTCTAAGGATCATATTCTAGATTTTTGTAATGGACTTTTCCTTATAAATGTGGGAATCTTCTTTAATGAACACTCTCCCATAGATAAACTCCACCTTATTTAGGAAATTTTGTACTAAGTTTTGGAGGACTTTTCTTTGTCTCCTTAGAATTCTTTTTCCTACACCCATTTTGTGATTTTCAAAATTAGTTTGAGAGAATGGAAAATAAATAAAGTACCTAAAATATTAGTACATGCATCCAACCAAAAGTCAGGTAACCAAAATTTTATTACTATTAAAAAGTAATATTACAATGAAAAAAGTACAACAAAATATTGGGTTTTATTTTATTTGGATTCTTTTTCCTTGGATAGCAGCCTTTTCAGAATGGTCTTTATTTTCTTCAGCTCTTTATGGTCTTCCTCAAGTTGCTTCTCTAAAGCAATGATTCTTGCATCTTGAGCCTCTATTGCCACTGCCTAAGCTTTAAGTATTTCATCTTGCTTTTAAACCTTTTCTTGCAACTGAATCTGAAGATCTTTGTCCTCTCTATAATATTGGACAAGAGAACTTAGCTTCCCATTCAGATCTTTAAACTTCTGCATCCAAACATTCTGCTCAAGAGTTAAGTTCTTCTAAAAATAATTTGTAGGATCCTTGATTTTAGTGTCTTCGTCATCAAAATAATCTTTAACATCTACTTGGAATTGATCAAAATATTCCATGTCTTGAAAATAATTCTTAGACCACTTGGTTATCTTTTTGCTAGAAAATTTATGAGCAACATAATTGATAAGAATTTTTTTATGATCAGCCTCAAGATTAACACATTTATCTATCACCATGGATACAGAGTCCAATTTTCTATTTATACTATGCTGAAGCATCTGACATCTGGATTTTATTTTTGGAAAAATCAGAATGATGTCCACCAGCTTCTTTAGGGACTATTCCACAAAGTCATGTCTAAGGATAGATGACTCTGAATCTAATAGTTGGGTAGGAGATGGTTCTTCCTCTATCTCATTCAACTTTCTTTTAGGTGAACTAGCAACTGACTTGTTTTGTACACTAAGTTTTCTAGGTGTAGCAGAATTCACCTTTTTTCCCTTGTCAACTTTCAAAACTTCCTCCTCATTTGGAGATACTTTCTCACTGTCATAAACTTGAACAATTTTATCTTCATAAAATTTTTCTTTTTCAGCTCCTTATTCAAGGAAATCATGATGAGAACTTTCTTCCTCGAAAGGATTGCTAACTTCTTCTTGACCTTTCTCATCATCTGTAGGATAAGCTAACTTGGAAGATCCATCTTGAGAAGTCCGAAGTGAGATTTTATTAGATGGAGTTCCCTTATCATCATAATCTTTGATTTTCCTTATTATATAATCAGAACCTCCACTCCCTTCAGCTTGTTGGACTTCCTCCATAACTTTCTGAACTATTTCATTTGTTTCAACATCCCTTTCTTCATGAGCTACCTCTTTAGAAATTTCTGGAGTCTTATTTCCTGGAGTTTCAGGAAAATATTCAACCAGAAAAGATTTCGTAAAGGTAATATTCTCTTCAGCGATTTCAGGGAATTTCAAAATCATTTGGACAACCTCAGCTTCAGAAATCTTCTTCTTCAATTTATTCTCTTTTGCTTGCTTTTAAAGTTATTCACCAACTTCTTCCTTTGGGGCCTTATCTTGATCAGGGTCCAAGACAGACTGTGGTTCCCCTTATTTCCTTTTCTCTTTGTCCTCCCTCTACTTGGAAACCACATCATCTGGGTAGGATTATTGTTTCTTTGGCTTGGGTGGTGCAGATTGAGTTTCCTTAGCTTTCTGGGTCTTATCTTCAGCCACCACTGCTTTCAAATTTCTCTTCTTCCCTGCCTTTTTAGATGGTTCCGGAGTTTGTTGATCTTTCAAAACTACCTCAGCCTCTTCCTCTAGTAAAGGGTAGAATTATCCGGATTCAACAGAAAAACCCATCTTCATCCTATTTAATGTATCATCACTAACCAGCATTTCCTTGAAAATTCTTTTCTTGGAAGTTAAAGAAACTTTAAATGAATGAATACATCTAATAATAAGATTATAAAGTACAGCCGGATACATTATGATATGAGCTTTTAGATTCCCTTATTTAATATTTTTAACTGTAATCAAAACTTGCCTCATCAAATTCAACTTCCTTAGATTTACCAAAAAACCTAAGATGTATGTATCACTATTCTTGAGATTATCCATATCACCACCTCTTAGTACTAAAAATCCCTGTACCCACAGCTGTGGAATCCGATTATTCAGAGAGAGATGAGCAATCTTAGCAGTCTTGGCATCTTTAAGTCCAAGTCATTTCAATTCCTTCACTTTGTTGAAACTTCCTTGCTCATCCGGAAGCTTATGTGAACAAAACTCAACTTCAACTTCAAAAGATAGACCCACCAAGATTTCAGCCTTAGTGTAAGAAAGCATATAATTATTCCCATAATATTTGATTGAAAACTTCTCTCTGCTATCTTCTTTAAGGAAAGAAACAGACTCATAAAACTCAACAAGAAAATCTGTATAAACTGGATCCTGATTCGCTGGATTTGATAAGCAAACATCCTCCTAGCCATTCAATCTGATATTCTTAGATATAAGAGAATAAAACTTGTAGAAACTAAGATGCACTAACCTCTCCCTATAAACTAACCATTTTGAGATTGGATTTGTAGTTGACATATCCTGAGAAGTAGCTTCAGCAGACATTCGGAATGAATAGCTCTTGAAGAATTTGGAACTATCTTGAAAAATATTGTAACGTCCTTAAGAAGAGAGATAGGGCTTCGAGATGCAAGAGCATTGAAAAAACAATGTGTGACGACCCATTGGGGTACCCTTTATATAGGCGTTGAGGTGGCGATTCAACTACCACAGTTGATCGAATGATTGAGATTCATTGAGATTTGATCTGACGGTTGAGAAACAAGCCGCAAGGAAAAAACCTGACTCTGATCTTTTGAGGTTTTAAGAAAAAAAATTGGATTTAAGAAAACTAGAATCTAGGAAATTTTAAAACACGTAAGAAAACACCAGCATATGATTACAAAAACTTGAGTAAGGAAATCATACCTTTCAGATTAGCTAGGAAAATTGTTCATAATAGGTTACATTATTCTTGATGAAAATTTGACTCTGAAAATCTTACAAAGAAAAACATGAGTATGAAAAAGCTTATTTAAAAAAAACTCAGTATGAACATTTCATTATGAAAGTTCAAGTACCAAAATTTCATTACGAAAGTTCTAGTATGAAAATTTCATTACGAAAGTTTCAGTACGAAAATTTCATTACGAAAGTTCCAGTATGAAAATTTCATTACGAATGTTTCATTACAAAAATTTCATTACAAAAGTTTTAGTACGAAAATTTCTTTATGAAAGTTTCAGTACAAAAATTTATTTACGAATGTTTCAGTATGAAAATTTCATTACGAAAGTTTCAGTAAAAAAATTTCATTACGAATGTTTCAGTATGAAAATTTCATTACGAAAGTTTCAGTATGAAAATTTCATTATGAAAGTTTGAGTAAGAAAATTTCATTACAAAAGTTTCAGTACGAAAATTTAATTATGAAAGTTTCAATATGAAAATTTCACTACAAAAGATTTAGTAAAAAAATATCATTACGAAAGTTTCAGTACGCGAATTTCATTACGAAAAACTTTGAAAATATGACTACGAAAATTTTGATTACAAGAGAAATTTCTAAATAAAACTGAGTATGAAAATTTTGATTATGCTAAAAAGAAAATGTACTCCCCTATGAAATGGAGTTTATTAATGTAAGGAGAATTGTTCAAAAAGAAGTTAATAAAGAAATATTACCTTATAATTATCATTCCTAACTACTGTTTAATGTATCCAAATCTATTAAAGGGTAACAATGTTGTGAAAATATCAGCAAGTTGATCTTGCATTCCGATAAACAGAAGAATGATATCTCCTTTTGTGATTAGACCCTTAACGAACAAAACGTTTGAAATCAAAGTTTTACCAAGAATAACAATATTACCTACACCAACAATTTCTCCCTGAGCATTATCTCCGAAAGTTACCTTTCCTCATTTTGTGTTGATAATCTTTTCAAAATAGTTTTTGTTACCAGTAATATGCTCGAAACATCCACTATCCATGTACGATATATTTCTGTTGGTACTCCCTTTATCTGCCTGAAAATAAGAAAATAATTAGACTTTCGGAATCTAAACTTGTTTGGATCTGAGATTTTCAGATAACAAAATTTTGGGTACCCACATCTTCTTAGAAAAATAATCCTTATTAAAACCTAAAGATTTGGTTTTTTTAAAGAACAATTCATTGCCCAGTGACCACTACATTGACACTTGGAAAAATTAGGGCACTTTGAGGAACAAAATAATTTTTACTAAAAGTTGGTTTTGCATGGGTATAACCAAATAAAGATTTGTTTCTTAAAGGTTGTATTTTTGAATAAATCTTATCAAAATTTTCTTTACCTAAGGTAAAGTTCGACAGACACTTCTTTATGGAAAATATTTCAGACTTGAGTTTTATAACCAAGTTTTTATCTTTAAAATCATTAGATTTCAACTAGATCTAGGCTCAAAAACACTTTTCTTAGAAATTACTTTTTCTAGATCTTTAGAAAGTTTATTCTTCTAGAAATTTACTTTCTCAATACTTTTTGAAATAATTATAAAATCAAAAATTTTCATATCAAGATCTTTAGAAAGATCTGATATTTCTTTAGTAAGAATAATATTCCTAGAGTTTTCTTTATCAAGTTTTTTATTGAGTTTCGAATTCTAAATCTCAAGAAGTTCAGAAAACCTAGAAACTTTTTCATAGGTAGGTAAAGTATTTTCTTCATCAGAAGAAGATTTTTTATCCGAAGAGTTATAATATTTAATATCATTAGAATTTAAAGAAACATTGGTCAATTATTGAGCATTGTGTACCTTATCCATAAAACAATGATTTTTAATAGTTAATCTATTTATAAGACCAAGATTCTTCTGTCCTGAGGATTCATAATTAGAAGATTCATCTGAAGAGTCACCACCACTAGCACCCCAAGTATCATTAGCTTTCCTAACTTTCATAGCTTTGGATTTGTAATATTTCTTTCTATTCCTTTCAAAATACCTCTCCTTTCTTTATATATTCTTGATTAAAGGGAAATCATGTCTAAAGTGTCCACTTATCTTGCATTCATAGCATGTGACCTCTGAATCTTTCTTATCTTTCATTTCCTTCTTCTTATACTTGGATCGGAAATTTCTTTTTCCAGCTATCTTGTTCATCCTTCGAGCAAGATTTGCTAACTCATTTTCTGAGACTTCACTCTCACTAGATTAGGATTGGATAACAACTTTCTTAGACTTGGATATAGTAACTATCTTAGGAATCTTAGCTTTCATGTGATTTGATGTAGTTGTAAAAGCAAAATTACCATTCCAATTATTCTTTTTGATGTTGTCAGCATCTCTCTTCATCCTTTTTTTATGTTGAAGAGGAGTTCCAAACAGCTCATCAAAGGAAATTTGAGTGACCTTCATGTTCTCATCAATAGCTGTCCTCTTGGATTCCCACTCATTGGGCATAATATCAATGGTATTGTTAACAAGAGATTAATCATCCAAACCTTTCTCTCCCATAGATTGTAAGCTATTCATGATATTCATGAATCTCTGTTGTACTTTGCATATGGGTTCACTATAAGGAAAATGAAAACCATGATACTCAGCTCTAAGCATAGCTCTTCTAGTATCAATAACTTTAGATGTACCAAAATGAGTAACTTCATGTTTCTTCCATATACAGTTGGTTGTTTCACAAGAAGAAATTTGGCTTTATATGTTCCTAGTCATTGAACATAGTAAATTATTGTGTACCTTATAGTTGAGTTGCTAATTATGTTTATCTTGATTAGTGAAAGCACTTACTTCCTTATCGGGAATTTCGTATCCATCAGTATTTATAACAAAATTTTATTCTCCATTATTGATAACAAAATTCTTCATTCGATCTCTGCAATACTCATAATCATTACCATCAAAAATTGGTTGTCTTGTAGGATTTAAGTTGTCAATTGAACCAACATTGTTTCCATCCATCTTAAAAATATTTTACACAAAAACTAGTTAATAACAATAGTTCGGATTCAAGGAACTAAACAATAAAAATATAGAACAATGGAAAAATGAGCAAGAAAAACTTCTATGTGAATATAAGTATTTTAGAGACCTGCTCTAATACCAATTGTAGGATCGAAATAACAATATAGATGCTCAATATACAAAAGGGGGGTGAATTGTACACTTTAAAAATTTCCTTAAACATGGAAAGATATAAGTTATCAAAGATAAACTAAGAAAATTCACAACACCTCTAATACCAATTAAAAGTTTGGGACAATGTATGAAGTTACAAACTTCTAGTTCTATATACTTGCTTAAATCTGGAAAGTGATTCTTAAAAAACAGGTTCCAGAAATATGGATCTGGAAAATGTAACTTAACCAAAGTTTACAATATGAGATTCTACCGTAAAGTATATAGAATCTAACTAAGTCAGAGTACAAGTGTAAGGAAATTTAAGAAGGTTATACATTCCTTACAATACAAAATGCAGTGGAAAAACTTGTAACAAAAAAATTAAAAAGATATAAATCTTTTAACCCAAAGAGAAGGGTATCCAACAACCTTGGATAAAGGTACCTTGATTTATAGTTTCAAACAAGTCTGTCTTACCTACACCAGGATAAGCCCTTGATACGAAGATCAGAGTCTCTGTTTTGCTGTCCCCGCAAGCCCTCAACGCCAAGGTAGTTGGAACCTCTTTCTTCCTCAGCAAGGAAACCCTCAACTTCAAGGTGTTGGAACCTCTGTCTTCCTATCCCTGGAAGCCCTTGATTGTAATCACCAATAATCATAGTCGCTCGAAGCAATCTGAATGAGCAGTTTAGTATGCACAGGGTGTGAAAATATTCTCTCTCTAGAAATCACCTTAACAGTGTGTGGTATCTAGAATGATCAACTTGTTTTGAGCTCTTTCAAATGAGCTCCTATTTATAGGCTCGGTTGGAACGGTCGGCTCCCTCCTCCAACGCTCATATTTTCCTTAAAATTCGGAGGGACCTATACACGTGTCACTCAAGAAATGGTTAGTTAGAAACAGAATAGATGACATTGTTTTATAACAAAACATGTGTAACTGAAAGCATGACATCGTTTGAACAGATCAGTGTGTAAGTAAAAATTTCGTAATGTAAGAAAAATAAAAGTTTGGAGTCTAACCAAAATATAATTCAGAGTCAATAATAAAGAGATATTCAGATTCTGTTTTATAGAAATCCGGAACCTGAATTCTGTAGAAATCTAGAGTCTGGTTTCATTAGAATTCGGAACCAGAACTTAAAAAGTTTAGAGTTAGAGTTCATAGAAATTCGGAGTCAGAACACATAAGAGTTCGGAGTTTGAATTCTGAGAACTCGTAGTTAGAACTTAGATAAGTTCGTAATCATAATTCGGAGTCAAACTATATGAGAATTCATATCCATAATTCGGAGTCAAACTAAATGAGAGTTCGTATCTATAATTTGGATTGGAACTTCGTTACAGTTTATATCTAGAATTCGGAGTGGAACTTTATTATAGTTTGTATCCAGAATTCAGAGTGGAACATCATTACAGTTCACATCCATAATTCAGAGTGGAACTTCATTACAGTTCACATCCAGAATTTGGAGTGGACCTTCATTACAGTTCTCATCCGGAATTTGGAGAGGAACTTCATTACAGTTCTTATCCAGAATTCAGAGCGGAACTTCATTACAGTTCACATCCAGAATTCCTAGTGGAAATTCATTACAGTTCACATCCAGAATTCAGATCCTAAAATAGAATGCTTCATATCTAAGTATTTATAGGATTCCAAGGTTACAAATATGAATCCAAATTTTATACTTACTCAAAATATGAACAATGAAAATATAGTATGAATAAATTTATTTATAGAAGGAAATTTTCCTTATAAAATAAAATCATATAATAAAAAAGATTTTAATAAAGATAAGGTTTTTGTGATTTTTAAAACAAGAAGGAATGGAAAAGTCATAAGGAAAACCTTATTGACTTAACTGATGGTATAGAGTAGAGTAATCACAATCCTTGATTAGATCTAACCATCTCCTTTGACACATGTTGAGCTCATTCTGTGTGAATATATACTTTAGGATCTCGTGGTCGGTGAATATGTCACACTTCTCACCATAAATGTACTGCCGCCAGATTTTCTAGGAAAAAATCAAGGCTGACGTCTCTAGATCATGTGTCGGGTAGTTCTGCTCATAGATCTTCAACTTCCATGAGGCGTTGCCTATCACATTATCATTTTTCATGAGTACACAACCCAATCCTTTCTTTGAAGGATCATTTTATATCACAAAACTTTCTCCACTTTTCAGTAGTGTGTGTATAGGTGCAGTGATCATACTTCTCTTTAACTCCTTGAAGCTTCCCTCACATTCTTCTATCCATAAATACTTTACCCCTTTCCTTATTAACATAGTTAGTGGGATTGAAAATCATGAAAAGTTTCTCACAAAACGTCAGTAGTACCCAGCGAATCCAAGAAAACTACAGATTTTGGTGACACTAGATGTCCTGGTCCTTTCCTCAATCGCCTTTGTTTTTTAGGGATCGAAAGATATTCCCTCACTTATGATCACATGTCCCAAGAATGTGAATTACTTCATCCAAAATTCACACCTACTGAAATTGGCATACAACTTCTCCTTTCTCAATATCTTCAACACAAGTCATATATGTTCTTCATGTTTCTACTTGATCTTGAAGTAGATGAGAATATCATCAATAAACACTACCAAAAATATGTCAAGGTAATGTCTAAAGACAATATTCATAAAATCCATTAAGATTGCAGGTGAGTTAGTAATTCCGAAGGGCATAACCAGAAACTCTTAGTGCCCATACCTTGTACAGAAGGCGGCCTTCTGAATATCATCCTTATTCACCTTTAGTTGATGATATCCGGAACGAAGATCCACCTTTGAAAAGTATAGAGATCCTCTCAACTGATCGAACAAGTCATCAATCCTTGGAAGAGGATACATGTTATTTATGGTGATCTTGTTGAGTTCCCAATAATTGATACACAACTGCATTGTTCCATCCTTCTTCCTCACAAAGAGCACTGGTGCACCACAAGGTGATGCACTAGGGTGAATGAAACATTTGTCCAGATGATGTTGCAACTACTTCTTTAACTCCTCCAGTTCGATAGGAGCCATCCTATAGGGACACTTTGAGATAGGAGTATCTCTAGGTATGAGTTCTATTGAGAATAGTACCTCATTATCTAGGGGAATTTAGGGTAACTCTTTCAGAAATACATCACTGTATTCCCTCATGATGGTCATTTCCACAAGGTTGGTACCTTCCTTTGACTCAACCATTTGGGTGAGGTATGCTTCTTCATATAGAATCAACACCCACATTGTTGAAGGATTTTTCAATGAAGATTCATGATCTTCCTTGAATTTTTAGAGGAGCATGGGATGGTTTGGAATATAAAATGATATTTCCTTTTCCTGATAGTGGATATGGACTCTATATAATGAGATCCAATCCACACCCATTATAGCGTTGAATTCCACCAAGGGAAGTATTATGAGATTCCCTAGAAGAATATTCCCACATATTCCAACAAGAGAAGAGTCAAACAATTGGGTTGTAATGATTTCACCACTTGGTGTTTTTACAGATATCTCTACTTCAAGGTTTCAGGGCTTCGATTCTATAGTTCTATCAAACTTGAAAGATATGAAGGAACGCATAGAACTAGAATCAAATAAGGCTTTTTTTATTCTTGAGTGAATAGTAAGTGTACCTTGTATGACTTCATTATCATGCTCCACTTATTCAGTAGTGATGGTATAAGCCTTCCCTTGTTCATTTGCCTTTGGTGGCTGATGATGCTAATTACCCTCAACAACTCAAGGTTTAGTGCACTGGCTTGCATAGTGCCCTAGCTCCCTACAATTGTAGCATTGAACCATGGATAGTTCTCTCCTTTCTTTAACTAAATTCTCCTTTCTTTCCATATATTTTCAACACTCTTGAGAAAGGTGTCCTTATTTCCCACACTTGAAGCATTTCCCCATCACTTTAAGGCAGTTCCCATGGTGAAACTTCCCATAATTTTTGCATGTGGGTCATTGAGTTTTCCTTCCACCTTTTTCATTAGATCCACCGGCTGTAAACTCCATCATTTATTTCTTATCACCATAGCCATGGAACCATTCTCCAAACTCCATCTCAACTTTGAGAGCACACCGAAAAACGTCTTCATAACACCCAAAGTCTCGAATAGAAAGATACTTTTGATGGTGTGGTTTTAATCCACTAAAGAATCTATCAATTTTGCTATCATTGTTGATAAAAAAACATGTAGCGTACCTTGAATGTATTGTGAAATTTGCTTCATAGGTTGTGACAGATTCTCCTTCTTTTTTCTTGAGCTATGAATTCTCTCTTCATCTTCGTGCGAAGTTTCCTTGGGAAATACTTGTTAAGAAACATTATCTTAAAGTCTTACCATTACATTTCTTCAATTTCTTCCCTTGGCTTGGTGCTCTTAATCAAATCCCACCATTGATCAACCTCTCCATATAGATGATAAATGACTAGTGTCACCTTATCCATCTTAGAACAGTGAAGAACAGAAAAGATATTCTCTATGAAGTTGACCCATTGTTCCGGAACTAGTGGATTAGAAGATCCAGTAACGTCTGTGGTTGTTTCCATATAAAACATTCGTTAGTCAGTTTCTCTATCTCTTTAGTAAAGGATTGCATTCCCCATTATTGTGGTTATTGTTCATAACCTAATATAATTGGGTAGGCATCACTATGAAGTATTTAACTCCACCTCCTAAATCATTGGGGATATCGTTAGGGAAATCATTGTATTGGCCCTCACACAAGTTTTTGGCCTGGTTTCTCTTAGTTCCCACCATTTTATAAAATAGAAAAGGTTACAAAAAAACATAAGTTAACAAGTCATGAATAAATAACTTATTAATTTGCACACATTATACTAAAAGAATAGCATATGGGATATCTAGGTAATTCTTCTTGTGTGCGTATTTGTACTTAGTTTCATACTAGAGGTTTTCTATAGAGTTCAGTAATCCTAACTCAAAAATTAACTAAACCTTTCCTTTGATACCAACTATAGAAACCTAGCCTTTTTTTAAAATACTATTACATCATTTTAATGATAAACAACATAATTGTATTACACATCGATAATCCAACGGTTTAGTTTCTTGTGGAAACTAGAAGCATACATAACAATTACAACATCAAGCATAAACATTTATTCAATTTATTCTTCACTAGATTCTTACTAGAACATGACCTCTACTTAGTAAATGTAGTCACCAGAGGATAAACATCAAAATGGGTTAGCAAGAATTCCATTAAGGGGACATATAAGAAAAATATAGCATGGGGTGAGCATAATCATAACATATGCAAAGGATCATGAACATAATAGGAAGCATAAATATAAGACTTGAAATGGGGAAACACATAAAAATGAAACATCATGTCTTAGTGGTTAACTACCACACATAAATTTTAACAAATCATTAATATTATTCACATCATTTCACATTTACTCATGACATTCACCACTTTACCCAATGCATTGAAGCGCTGTATAATTTTGGGCGCACTTGTCACATCATAACAATGAAATTATCATGTATTACACATAGAAAATATATCAATAATTAACATAACTAACCCATGGAAAATAATGGGTTTCATCGCATAAGAAAAAATTAATAAACTATGGGTTCCCAAAATAAAGAGGGAATAACATACTTGATAAAAGAACCATCAACCTTGAATGAGAGGTAAAAGGTGAGTTCTTAAAAGAAGAGTCCTTTTGGAAAACATTTTGTTTGAGATAAACTTTAGTAGAAAACATGTATATCCCAGAAAAGGTATGATAATGTTGAAAAAATCACTTTTAAGGAGTTACCATACCATTTTTCGAGTGAAAGATGGAGAACCCGAAGAAAGAAAACTGGGTTTGATATTTTCCCCTAACCTTATATCTGAACGCTTCCTTTACTTTAATGTCATGTATAATGAAATTATATTCATTAATTAAAACTATAGAACATTTCATAAATTTAAATGGTTCATTTTGGTTTCATTATGTTATTTTTTGGGCCTTTTGATGAGTTATAGAGTTTAAAAACATTGTTCGGGAATGTTTGTTTTTACGGTTTTCTTGAGCAGTTCACTTGAATTCATAAATTGAAGTTTAGGTAGAACAAGGGTAAACATAGAGAACTGATATTACATGTTATTAATGATATTATAGGAGTTTTAATGATATTATAATGAATTATTTTATATACTATCTGGATGAATCAGTAGATATGAATTTATTGATGATCGTTTGGGTTAATGTGGGCGTTTTTTCGACCACAATGAACTTATTTTGTTTAATCATTTAGTAATATGTACATAAGTTAGTTCCAAAACATTAATTAGGACATAATACATATAAAATATTCTGTTTCAACCATAATAATGGTTTCATGACCATATATAAATGTAGAAATTTAAAAAGAAAACATGTTGTTCTTGAAGGTGATAGATTAACACCTCACGAACAACATTTTCTTTCATAAAATAAAAAGACAAGGAGAAAGGGGGATGGATGATATAATATACAATTTGTATCATAAAACTCTAGTATATGTATGATAATGGAGTTAGAATACCATTTTTACAAAGATAGGTGGTGAGATAATAAGAAAAGAACTTGAAATTGAATGGGAATTAAAGGATAAGAGGGAGAGAAATGCCCTCTTGAATCCTCCTCTTGAGATCCTTCTTAATAGGCCTAAGATTGGTCTTTTGATGAGACCAAAAGCACTTGGACATGTGGGAGGTTCTAGGGAAGATGATTGGTCAGTGTTTATACATGTCTTGAAGCGTGAGAGTGTGAGGGAATGAGGGAGTGAAGGGTGGGATTTATAGTGGGGGAAGAGGGGTTTTCTTAATATAAAATTCATTAATTTATTTTTTCTCCAAAAGACAAGGAATAGTGAGTCTTCCACAAACAAGAATAGTAATTTTATAATTTAATCCCGAACCAAGTGGTCTTACATCAGTAGAACATCAAACATGACTCTATAATTAGCTTATTTAGCTTATTTTTATAAATTATGGTGTTTCACTATTCATAAAAAACTAAAGTATTTCAAAAAAAAATACCAAAATTTCACCCCAAAATTTTTTTGATAGGTAGAATACAAAAAAGATGTCCATTTTTCAAAAATAATTTTCTAAATATGATTAATTTAATATTTATTTAAAATCGTAATTTACTTGTAAAATACAGTTTTTAAAATTAAAACTGATTTTATAATGCTTTCAAAAATTACGCAGGGTCTTATAAAATTATTTTAAATCAAGAATACATAGATTTGTTAATTTATTAACACTTTTAAAGAAAATAAATTTTATTTTAAATTAATTAATTAATTAAAATTATATCTTTATGACTTACAAAAATACAAACACGTTTACTATAGTCCAGTTGTCACTTTCTAAGATGCCTAAATTTATTTAATTATTCATGGGTAAGGTTACTCTTATTTTGGACAATTTACTATTCATAAGGTTTATACACCTATTTATAAGGGTAGGTTAGTATTCATAAGTGTAGGTTACTATTCACCAAAAATTATGTTGGTTTAATTAGACTCCAAAAATCGTCTTGAACGAAACCCTATATGTCAGATTTTCAAAATTCTAAACATAAAAGTGACAAACTTATGTTTAAAGGTCACGTTGAACTTAGTAGTTCATTATTGTGTGTTTTCATGTGATTTTATGAAATAATTATAAGAAGGTAATTTCCATTGAAAAACATTGGGTCATTACATTCTTCTCCCCTTAGGAAATTTCGCCCCCAAAATTTTACTTTACAAAAACAGGTATGGGTACTGCTCCTTAATCGCCTCCTCTTATTCCCAAGTAGCTTCATCAAAACTATGGTTCCTCCACAACACTTTGACCAGGTGGGTTGTCTTGTTCCGTAGAACCTTATCTCTCCAGTCTAGAATCTCTATTGGTTGCTCCTCATAAGAGAGAACATCTTCCAGCTTTACCACCTCTAAGTTTAGTACATATGAGGAATCATGTATGTACTTACTCATGAGTGATATGTGAAAAACATCATCAACCTGATCCATATTTGGTGGAAGTGAAAGATGATAGGCCATATCTCCTATATGGTCAAGGATTTCAAAGGGGTCAATGTACCTTGGGCTTAGTTTCCCTTTCTTCCCAAATCGCATGACTCTCTTCCATGGTGATATTATAAGGAAGACTTTATCTCCAACGTCGAACTCCAAGTCCCTTCGACAGTTGATAGAATAGCTCTTTTGTTGACTCTGAGCATCTTTCATGTGTTTTTTAATGACTTGAACCTTCTCTGTCATCTCTAGCATCGGATTAGGTCCATGTAGCTTTCTTTCTCCAACTTTATCCCAACAGGTTGGAGTTCTTCATTGCTTTCTATATAGAGCTTCATATGGAGCCATCTGAAGACTCAAGTGGATGCTATTATTGTATGAGAACTAAACCAATGGGAAATTTTGATCCCATACACCTTTTAATTCTAGAGAGCATGATCTTAGAATATATACAAGCATCTGAAAAATCCTTTTAGATTGGACATCAGTTTGGGGGTGATAGGTCGTGCTGAAATTTAATTCAGTACTCAAAGCATGTTGAAGGCTCCTACAAAATTTTAATGTGAACCTTGGATCATGGTCAGAGACAATTTATAGTAGAACATCATTCAGTCTCACCACTTCCGTCACATATGTCTTTGCATGTTGTTCAAGGGAGAGATATTCCTGAATAGCGATAAAATGGGCAGTCTCAGTGAGTCGATCAACGACAAACCATATCGAATTATTTCCCTTTGACATCTTCATGAGACATGTGACAAAGTCCATAGTAACATTTTCCCATTTCCACATATGTATAGGCAATGGATGCATCAACCCTTTTTACTTTTCTCGCTTTGCTTTAACTTTCTAACATACCAAGCACCATGATATATATTTCATGATCTCCTTTTTCGTGTTATCCCTCCAAAACTGTTCTCGGAGATCACGATACATTTTGGTGCTACCAGGATGGATATAGAATGTTGATCATTGTGCATTTTCCAATTTCTTCTTCTTTATCCTGAGTGATTAAGGCTCACAAAGTTGTGTTCCAAACCGAATCAAACCATCATCATCAATATAGAAGTCGTGTAGATTCCCTTCCTTTACTGCATTCACCCTCTTTTGTATCTCTACATCATCCCTTTGTGCTTCCTAAATCTTATCTTGGATGGATGGTTGCACAATAATTTGGTCATGGTTGGATGTATCCCCCGCCCTTTTGATTTATAAATTCATCCTTTGTATATCCAAGAAGATAGGGTCTTTCTCAATCTGTAACAAGGATAGAGTAGCAGGTTCTTTTCTTCTTAGATCATCACCTACCTTATTTGCCTTTCTAGGATGGTAGTGAATAGAGCAATTTTAATCCTTGATTACATCTAACCATCTCATTTGACGCATGTTGAGCTCATTTTGTGTGAATATATACTTTAGGTTCTTGTGGTCGGTGTATATGTCACACTTCTCACTATAAAGGTAGTGTTGATATATTTTCAAGGAAAATCATGGCTGCCAGCTCTAGATCATGTGTCGGTTAGTTCTACTAATGGATCTCCGAATTCTGTAAGGCGTAGGCTATCACATTATAATTTTTCATGTGTACACAACCCAAGAAATTCTTTGAAGCATCATTTTATATCACAAAACTTTCTCCATTTTTCAGTAGTGTGAGTACAGGTGTAGTGATCAGCCTTCTCTTTATCTCCTTAAAGCTTCCCTCACATTCTTACATTCAAACTTACTTTACCTTTTTCCTAGTTAACATAGTTAGCGGGCTTGAAAATCCTGAGAAGTTTCTCAAAAAACATCAGTAGTACCCATCTAATCCAAGAAAACTACGGATTTCAATGACACTAGAGGTCTTGGTCCATTACTCAATCACCTCTGTTTTGGAAGGATCTACATAAATTCCGTCACTTTTGATCACATGTCCCAAGGATGTGACTTTCTTCATCCAAAATTCACATATGCTGAACTTGGCATAAAACTTATCCTTTCACAATGTCACCAACAAAAGTCTTAGATATTATTCATGTTCTTCTTTTCTCTTGGAGTAGATAAGAATACCATCAATAAACCATACCACAAATTTGTCGACGTGATGTCAAAATACTCTATTCATCAAATCCATAAAGATTTTAGGGGCATTAGTATGTCTGAAGGGCATAACCAAAAACGCATAGTGCCCATTCCTTGTACGAAAGGTATCCTTCTGAATATCTTCCTTCTTCACCTTTAGTTGATGATATATGGAATGAAGATCCACCTTTCAGATGTATTGATCTCCTCTCAACTAATCGAACAAGTCATCAATCCTTGCAAGAGGATACTTTTTCTTTATAGTGATCTTGTTAAGTTCTTGATAATTAATACACAAACACATTGTTCCATCCTTCTTCTTAACAAATATCACTAATGCACCCCTAGGTGATGCACTGGGGCATATGAACCCTTTGTCCATATGCTCTTGCAGTTGATTATTTAACACCTCTAGTTTTATAGGAGCCATCCTATAGGGACACTTTGAGTAGGAGTAGCTCCGAGTATGAGTTCTATTGGGAACTGTACCTCGTGATCTGGGGGAATTCAAGGTAACTCTTCATGAAATATGTCACTATATTCCCTCATAATGGTCATTTCTTCAAGGTTGGTACCTTCCTTTGACTCAACCATTTGGGTGAGGTATGATTCTTTATTGGGAATCAACACCCACACAGATAAAGGATTTTTCAAAGAAGATTCACGATCTTCCTTGCATTTTTAGAAGAGCATAGAATGGTTCAGAATATGAAATGATATTTCTTTTTCCCAAAATTTGATATGGGATCTATATAACGAGAACCAATCCATTCCCATTATAGTGTTGAATTCCACAAAGGGAAGTATTACGAGATTTGCTAGAAGAATCTTCCCACATACGCCAACAGTAGAAGAGTCAAAAACATGGGTTGTAATGATTTCACCACATTCTATTTTTACATATATCTCTACATAAAGGTTTTGGGGCTTCGATTCTATAGTTCCAGAAAACTTTCAAGATGTAAAGGAATGTGTAGAACTAGAAACAAATAAGAATTTTTCCTTTGTTGAGTGAATAGGAAGTGTACCTTGTATGACATCATTATCGTGCTCCACTTCCCCAGTACTAATGGCAGAATCCTTCCCTTGTTCCTTTAACTTTGGTGGATACTGACGCTGATTAACCTAAAAAACACTAGGTTTAGTGAACTGGCTTTCATAGTACCATAGCTCCCTACAATTTTAGCATTGAACCATGGGTGGTTATCTCCTTTCTTCGACTACATTCTCCTTCCTTTTCATGTCTTTTCAACACTATTGAGCATGTTTTCCTTCTTTCCCACACATGAATCATTTCCCCATCACTTTAAAGCAGTTCCCAGGGTGCAACTTCGCATATTTTTGGCATGTGGTTCTTTGAGATTTCCTCCCACCTTCATCATTAGATCCACCAGCTTGAAACTCCATCTTTTGTTTCATATCACCACAGACCTGGGACCATTTTCTAAACTCTATATCCACTTTGAGAGCACACTGAACAACATCTTCAAAACTCCCAAAGTCTCGAATTTCAAGATCTTTTCGAAGGTGTGGTTTTAATCCACTAAAGAATCAATCAATTTTGCTATAATTATTGATAACAAAACCTGAAGCATACCTTGAAAGCCTTGTGAAATTCACTTTGTATGTTTTTATAGATTATCCTTCTTCTTTTTTGAGCTCTATGAATTCTCCATACATCTTCGTGCAAATATTTCTTGGGAAATACTTGTTAATAAACATTGTCTTAAAGTCTTCCCATTCGATCTATTCAATTTCTTCCCTTGGCTTGGTGTTCTTAATAAAATCCCACCATTGATCCGCCTCTCCATATAGATGATAAATGAAAGGTGTCACCTTCCCCATATCAGAACACTAAAGAATAGAAAAGATCTTCTCCATGGATTTGACCCACTGTTTCGCAATTAGTGGATCGGAAGATCCACTAAACGTCTGTGGTCATTGCCGCATAAAACATTTGATAGCCAGTTTCTCCCTCTTTGGTGAAGGAGGACATTCCCCATTATTATGATTATTGTTCATAACATGGGATAATTGAGTAAGAATCACTATGAATTTTTTAACTCCACCTCCAAAATCATTGGGGTTGTCATTCAGGCAATTGTTGCACTGGCCCTCACACAAGTTGTTGAACAGGTTTCTCCTGGTTCCCACCATTTTATAAAATAGAATAGGTTTGAACAAAACATAATTCAATAAGTCATGAATAAATAACTTATTCATTTTGCACAATTTATACTAAAATCATATCATATGGGATTCCTAGGTAAAGAATCTTGTGTGAGTATTTGTACATAGTTTCATACTATAGCTTTTATCTAGGGTTCACTAATACTAATTCCCAAATTAACTATACATTTCCTCTGATACCGACTATAGCGACCCAACTTTTTCTTAAATTAATATTAAATCATTTTAAAGAAAAACAACATAATTTTATTACACATAGAGGATCTAATGTTTTACTGTCTTGGGAAAACTGTGACCATAAATAACAATTTCTACATTGAGCATAAATCTTTATTCAATTTCTTCTTAGCTAGCTTCTTATTGGCACTTGACCTCTCTTTAGTACATGTAGTCACCAGAGGATATACATAAAAAGGGGTGAGTTAGAAGCCCAGTAATGGGACATATAATAAAAATATATCATGGGGTGAGCATAATCATAACATTGGAAATGGATCATAAACATAAGAGGAAGCAAAAATATATGACTTGAAATGTGGCAATGCATAAAAATAAAACATCATGTCTTAGTGGTTAACTACCACACATAATTATGAACAAATCTAGAATCTTGTTAACATTATTTCACATTTACTCATGAGATTCATCACTTTACCCAATGCATTGGAGAGCTGTACAATTCCGTGCGCACCGGTCACATCCAAATATTCATATTGCGGTATATAATTCCAGGCACACCCGTCACATCATAACATTATCATTATCATGCATTCCACATAGAAAATATATAAATAATTAACATAACTAAAACATTTAAAGGAATTAGTTTCATGTCATAAGAACACATTCATGAACTTTGGGTTCCCAAAAGAAAGAGGGAAAAACATACTTGATATAAGATCCATCAACCTTGAATGAGAGGTAAAAGGTGAGTTCTTAAAAGAAGAGTTCTTTTGGAAAACATTGTGTTTGAAATAAACTTTTGTAAAAAACATGTATATCCTAAAAAAGTTAAGATAATGATGAAAAAATAATTTTTAATGGGTGACTATATCAAATTTGGGGGAAATTGGGAGAACCTAATGAAATAAAATTGGGTTCGAGATTTTCCCCTTTCCTTATATCTGAACGCTTCCTTCGCTTTAATGTCCTATATAATGACATTATATTCATTACATAGAAACTCAAAATCCTTTTATAAATGAAAAGGGTTAATTTTTGTTTCTTTATGTTATTTTATGGGCCTTTTGATAAGGTATAGTGTTTAAAAACATTGTTCGGGAATTTTTGTTTTTATGGTTTTCTTGAGCGGTTCACTTGTATTCATAAATTGAAGTTCAGGTAGAACATGGGTAAACATCCAGAAATAATATTACATGTTATTAATTATATTACAGTATTCTAAAAGATATTATATTTAATTATGTTATATACATTGTTTATTAATAATTAGATAGAAATTTATTGATTATCGTTTTGGTTAATTTGGGCGGTTTTTCGACCACAACGAACATGTTTTGTTTACTTATTTAGTAATATGAACATAAGTTAGTTCCAGAACATTAATTAGGAAATAATAAATATATAATTTTTTGGTTCAACCATAAAAATAGTTTCATGGCCATATATAAAGGTAGAAATGGAAAAATAAAACATGTCTTTCTTGAAGGTGATAGATTAACACCTCACGAACAATGTTTTCTTTCATAAAATAAAAAGAAGAGGAGAAAGGGGGTTGGGTGATATAATACCCAATTTGTATCATAACATTAAATTATATGTATGATAATTTAGTTACCATTCCATTTGGACAAAATATAGGTGGTAAGAGAATAAGAAAAGAACATGAAATTTAAAGGCAATTAAAGGAGAGGAGGGAGAGAAATTGCCTCTTGAATCCTCCTCTTAATATCCTTCTTAAGGGGCCTAAGATTGGTATTTTGATGAGAATAGAAGAGCTTGTACATGGGGGAGGGGATAGGGAATATTATTGTGCAATTTTTAGACAAGTCTTGAATCTTGAGAGTGTGAGGTAATGAGGGAGTGAAGGGTTTTATTTATAGTGGGGGGAGAGGGGTTTTCATAATATAAAATTCATTAATTTATTTTTTCTCCAAAAGACAAGGAATAGTTAGTATTCCATGACCAAGAATTGTAATTTTATAATTTAATCCATAATAAAGTGTTCTTAAATCATCAGAACATCACACATGACTCTATAATTAGCTTATTTAGCTTATTTTTGTAAATTATGATATTTCACTGTTAATCAAAAATTCATGTATTTCAGAAAAATACGAAAATTTAACCCCAACCATTTTATGATGTATAGAATCTAAAAAGGATATCCATGTTTTTTAAAAAAAAATCTAATTATTATTAATTTAATTTTTAATTAAAATCTGAATTTACTTAAAAAATACAGTTTTTAAAATTAAAACTAATTTTATAATGCTTTCAAAAATTATGGAGGGTCTTATAAAATTATCTTAAATAAAGAATACATAGATTTGTTAATTTATGAACACTTTTTAAGAAAATAAAATTTCTTTTAAATTAGTTAAATAATTTTAATTAATTATTTTTGACTTACAAAAATACTAAAATGTTTACTATAGTCAAATTGTCACTTTCTAAGATGCCTAAATTTTATTTAATTATTCATGGGTAAGGTTACTCTTATTTTGGATGATTTACTATTCATAATGGTCGTACTACTATTTATAAGGGTAGGTTAATATTCATAAGGGTAGGTTACATTTCACCAAAAATTATGTTGATTTTATTAGACTCTAAAAATTATCTTGAACAAAACCGTGTATGTCGGATTTTTGAAATTCCAAACACAAAAGTGAAAAACTTATGTTTTATGGTCACATAGAACTTATTAGTTCATTATGTTGTTCTTTCATGTGATTTTATCACATAATTATAAGAAGGAAATTTCCATTGAAAAACATTGGTTCGTTTCAAAATCATATTATACAATTGTGTTGAATCATATTAGCAGAATCGTATTGTACAATTCATGCTAAAACTCTTCGATTCAATGGTAGTCGATGATAATATGTTAACTAGTAAATCATTAACCATGAAATTATTCATAAATATAAAATTTCATTAGATTAATTGAATAATATATTAGTAAATATTAAAGGTTATAGTAGGTTTTTAACTGAATGCATAACTCATTACATACTAATCAATTCATAGTCATTTTAGTAGCATCATAGAGATATTTAAAAGGTGATAGCCAACATGATATGGGGTGAGAAAATCCTTTCTAAGACTCTACTGATTATCCCTTTCTTGATGATCTTATTCTCTAAATTTTTTACTATGATAGGTACTAGCATTCCATGGTGTGAAGTAGATCCCCACCCTTTTGTTGTGTAATTCATGTAATCCCATGGATACACCATATTTTGAAACCTATAGATGTTTTTGGAAAAGATAATATCTATATTTGTTTCAAACTTGGAACGATTTCTGATACATAGAGATATGTATTGAGGTTTTTAGTTAAAGAAGAATCTAATACATTTTGAATTTTTTCAAAGGGAAGAAAATTTGTGATTAGAATCAAATGGATATAGTATTATTTGCATTTTGTCAATGCATAAATAATTTTCAAGCCCACATAAATTAATTTTTATTATGCGATGAGATGTATTTTTAGAAGTCTATAAGATTTTGAAATAAGTATAGAGGTGATTTTAATGAATTCTAGGGATTTTTTATTTTGATACAAATTTTCATAGATAATTAACAGATTACATAAAACATAAATATTCATTTAGGGTGTTATAAAAGGGTTAATCAAAAATATAGTAATATAGAAAGGTTAATTTTTTTAGTATATAAGTATTACTTAGAGTGGAATCATAAAAAATTGATAAATCCCTTAGTATTTAAAGGATACTCAAGGGTAATACATAAATATCACTATATAGTATAATGATATATAAATGTTTCTTTTATCAATACATAAAGGTGTTAAGAAGAAGAAATCTAGAAAAATGTTAAAGTGCTTAAATGTAATGGTTGATTTTTAAGGTTCACTCCTATGATATAGAAGGTTTACCATAAGCTTCAATCTAATATTTATGTATATATGGGAGGAAAATCTAATATGTAAATATTATTATTCTGATACATAATGATGATGTAAGGGTATATAACGGTTTATCCAATGAAAATAAAATATATAAAGTATAATTTTCAAAAAAAAATAGAATTGTTGATCTGATGAATTTTGATATGTAAGAGTTCCATATTTTTTCAAAAATGAATTTTGATGGACTTGAAAATAAGTTGAAAACTAAATGCTTGGAAACTATACATTTTGAACTAGATGACTCAAATGATATCTAATTTATCTAAAAATTATTCAAAAATTAAATGTCTAATATTATTTAAGAGATCATAATAAAATTTGCATAATTTTGAAACACATAAATGTTGTTACTTTTGAAAATTTTAAATATCAAATTAAAATTTGAAAAGGTATTATCATAGTTTCTACTATAGAATATGTTTGTTACTATTGTGTAAATAATTTAGTGATGACTGTGATATAAATAATTAGATAAATAAAATAAATGTAGTTAATCAATATTATGTGATTCTATGAAATTATGTGAGGAAGAGTAAGAAAAATTAAGCTTAATAACAAATATCATAATGAAAACTCGATGGAATTTTTGTTGAGCTGAAGACTCTCATGTTAGTGAAAAACAAATTTAACATTTTTTGTATCAGAGAAATGTAAGAAATTGAGATAAATTTTTGTGTAACATAGTTTCAAGGATAAAACCAACTCATTGTATCGAACATGATGATTCTAGTGGATCATGTGATCATGTATTTTACCAAATCAAATGAAGGATATTGTTACTCTTTTTGTGTACTAAATCTTCTAAAAATAATTGTTCCAACTATTTCTATGATTTTTTTGTGAGTGATAGTGATCTAGTAATTCACTTTAATAGTTACGATGGCTTTAAAAAAATGAAAAGTAAATTGATATCACTTATTAACCCCCAACTCCACCCCTCCAAATTAATTCTACCTATTCTTGTGGGTCATTTTCATATGGTATTAAATTCTTTAGGTTTCCCTCAAATACAATCAATTGTTTAGATATTGAAGTGAAAATTGTTCCTATATATAAAAATAATTTTCCTCTGAATTTTTTAGTGCACATTGAAATCACTAATTTAGTGAACATCAATAGGATACCCACCATCGATTGGAAAATTTATTATATTTGGAAAATATTTAATAACAACATACTTATTACAAATCACTATGGATGTTTTATAGAATACTATCGATGATTTTTTCCTTATGTGGAAGGTGTTATTTTGATATTATTTGACAGAAATAATTTAGAGAATTCAGGTTATGCTTGAAATTCAATATTATCATTTCTTTTAGAATAGTTTCTTCTCAATGTGAAATGAATAAAGACTACAAACAGAATTTGGGATAAATTAGATAATATTTATGAAGTAAATATAGATGTAAATAAATCTAATTTATGAATTTATATATTTAAATTTTAATATATTGTGATGAATTTTGATAAAATAATCGAATAACTATTCACTTAAATTAATGTAATTATGATCACTATTAAATTTTTTGTGGAGAGTTAAATGATTATATGGTTTTCCAGAAGTAAATATATTATTTAAGTATTTTTCATGTAAATATCTTAGTGATTAAAGACTGTAATATAGGTATACATATATTTGATGATATATAAAACATTTTGATTTCATATATAATCAAAAATGGATGTTTCTATAATATGAAAAGAAAGAAAAATAGGTAAATTCACTATAAAATGTGAAAAAATAAAAGAGTATGAAAGAATCAATTTTTTAAGAAGATGATTATGATGTAGAAGAAGATGTTGAAGTGAAATTTGAAAAAAAAATCATATCATTCATTTCAAGAAGTGTGATAATAGAAAAGGAAATTTTCAAGGAAATATATTGTTGAAATGTTTCAGGTGTGGTGTTATTGTACATTATTAGTAAATAGATTAAATTTTAAAGTAAAAGAATAATGAAAATAGTTAAATAAGAAGTGAAAGAGTTATTCAAAAAATAAATATAAAATATTTGAGAAGAAAATTTTTATTTAAAAGGGAATGGTAAGAATTTTTCTAAACCAAAAAGATAGATTTTTTTATCAAATTATATGAATGATTATAGGAATAAAAATGAAGTTAATTTTTAGACTTCTAGAGAAGTTAATAAAAAATTAATTATTATATAAATGAATAAAGAAATTTTTAATATTAATTAAATTAGTGATGTTATAATTGAGGAATAAAGATAAATAGTGTTTATATTGAAGTTATAACTTAATAAATGTCGTTAAAATATGTCAAAACTAAATAATGAGGATAAAAATTTAAAGAAATAAAATAAATATTTAAAAGAAGGATTTTTTATGTTGAAAGGAGTAAAAGATTAAAAATGAGACTATTAACTAGAATATATTTATTAACGTATTGAAAAAAATTGAAATTTGAAGGGAAAATAAAGTCAAATAAAAGGTGAAGGTTCTTGAAATTGTTTATCAAAAAACAAAGCTAAAAGGGAATTGAATAAATTCAAATTAAACATAAAAAATAATATCTAATAAGTTAGATAAATCACAATGAAGAAGTTTTTGTAAATAGTTAAGTTATAAAAAATTAAAAAATTATATTATTCTAAAAAATATATATTAAAATATTCAAAATGGTCTTGGAAGTGTTGGTGAAAAATTAGGTTAAAATTCCCAAATAATGAAATTGGAATTTTGGGTGAAATAAAATGATTTGCAAAAATTTTGAAATTCTTGAAACACTAATTTGATAATGAGAACTTCTAAAAATGGTAAATTAAAATTTCTAAATAATAATTTTAGTCTGAATTTTATATTTTTGTGAGTATATCAAAATTTTAGTTCATAATAAGTGTCCAAATTTTATTATCAAAATATGGAAGACAAGTAAGAGTCAACATCTAAATAGTAAATTGGTTTTAGTGAAAATTATTCATTTTAAAGATATATTTTTTATTATATATTATTGTGTAACTTGGAAAGAGTATATTGGTTTAATTAGAAACATTTCGATAATCCTACAATATTTGGGAGGCAACGTTTGAGGGTGATTCAACCCACCAAAATAATAAAAGTTTAGAATCGATCAAAAAATTCTATACTAAATCTTGAGAATAAAATACAACCACAAGTAGAGATATATGGAACGTGAAACTCGATTGGTCACTTAATTAAATAATTTATCACCATTATACCTACCTAACTGAGTATGAATTGTAATACTTGAAATAATCATATGAGGAAATAAAAATGAAAAAATATAACACATTAGTTATTGAATTTATACACAATGCATCAGAAAAATAATTATAATGTATTTTTTATAGTGTATTTTCTTTACACATGAAATGAGATATAAAGCTCTTTAATGATATTGATAAGTAAAAATATGGTTTAGTGAACTCTATAAATGATGGGTCTTATAAAATCAATGAAGTTGGATCTATAATTATTTAAAAAGATAATTTGAAACATTACTTATTTAGTGTATGACATCTCTATATTGAAGACTAGTCATTGGTGTTTTAAAAAGATTGATCCCTGATGAATATGTTAGAAGAAGAATGTGTATGGATGAGTGGAAATTGATCATAGGGAAACTTGGTTTGGGTTGGTGATACTGAAAATTCATGTTACTTACATTTATATATATAAAACAAATTATTTCATTGAAGGGTTGTATATATTGATCAAAACAATATGATGAATCTTATTAGAGAGGAGAGTGTTTTTATGTATTTATATTGTAGATAGAAATAAGTTGGTTGTTCTCTATATTCAAGAAATGAGAATATTATTAATTCTTCATATAAGAAAGTAGAGATTCAATGATCTTACACCTTAAATCTCATCCATTCAGATATTTATGAGATTATAAGGAATCAATAAACAAACATAGATAAATATTTTAATTAATGTATAGATGATTTCACTCATATCACAAGAATTATGATCATGAATAATCATCCACATACTATAAAGATGTTGAAGAAGTGTTGACTTAGAGTATAGTATCTCCTTGGAGAAAATCAAAACATACAATGGGGCTGAAAATACTAATGGAATATTTGAATCATATATTAAGAAGAACAGTATTTATAATGAACTAATTACATCGTAAACCCCATAAAATGACTTCACTAAGTGGGAAAATAATATTTTTCTTGAGATATATTGTACTATGTTAATTTAGCCTGATATTTTGGATTATTTTTAGAGACAAGTAGTTGGTACAACAGTACATATTCAAAACCATTTATCATATCAACAAAATTCAGATATATCACCTTTTTATATATATTACAATAATACCCTAAAATAAAAATACATAGGGGTGTTTTCAACCAATATATTAATATGTGAAAATTAAAAAACCTTAGAAAGATTGAGTAAATAATATTTGATGGTATCTTCCCTAGTTATCCTCTAAATAGAAGAGGATATCACTATTTTAATAAAGAGACAAATAATATTGTGGATAATGATTCTGCGAATGTTTTTTAGCAAATAAATAAGTAAATTTCACATCCATAAGAAAGATTTTATGTAAATATAATCATATGAATTATATAGATAAGTAGGGTAAATTTTTTTTAAATAATTAGAATTTAATAGAAGTAAAGATTGGAGATATTGATTCAGTTATTTTTAATGAGGAATAAAAATATTTTTTAACTCATCCAATTATGAGCAAATAGGTTTATATGTAAAATATAATTGAATAACTATAGTGCTCAGTTTAGGCTATGAAAACTGTGAGTACAACAGCACATACCTTGTAATTTTCTCAGGTTAAACCAAGTTATTTAAAAGAGTATTATAAGTATTAAGAGTGGATTGATGATATAAATTAATGGATATATTAGATAAATAATGATTATTAACAGTTTTTATCCAATCCAACAAGTAATAATGTTATCAAAAAATATTTAGTGTTTTATGAAAATATGTTTTATAAAGGAGAAGTGATATGAAAAAAGGAAATACATTTCTATAAAGATATTCAAATTTTGAAATAATTGAAACTAGTGAGTCATTCGTAGTAGTTTCTAATCTTGAGACTACTAGGATATTTTTTTATATTTTACCACAATGGTGATAAAATATTTTCTAAATGAATGTAAATTCATCCTCCATTAATAGAAAGTTGGAATATGATATTAATATTGAGAAACATGACAATTTATTTAATAGAAAAGATGATGGATATATTTTTAAGATAAATAATGATTCATATGGAGTGAAAGAATCCCTAATAGTATCGTATTATATGTTAGAAAAGTTCTTGATGTTTTTTATGTTTAATATGGGAATAGTGAAAAAAAACCTCTACATTAAAGATAAAAAATAGGTATCACTTATTATTATTTTCTATTTTGAGGATATCATATTATCTGTAAATAAATATGTTTTATGTAAGGAGTTTTATTTGGAGATTAAAAATAGGTTTTGTATGTAAGTTATAGGATATATGAGATACATTTTGTTCTTATAAATTTCTCAGGAGGAAGAGAATATCTTTCTTTATCAAGAGAATCATTCCTAAGAACTTTTAAATATGTTTGGAATAGAGGATTTAAATATGTTTACTACACCAATTTTAGTGGGAACTAAGATTTTAAAGGTTGAAAAAGGAATGAAAATTGGTTCAAGAGAATTCAAGAATCATATTGGGATTATTATTTACTTGATATATTTTATAATGGGTATAGTGTGTGATATTATATTGTGTTCCAAATATGAAAGTGAAATGAAATAATCTAATTTATTATTTGAAAGATAATTCTCATGTACCTTAAATTCATGATGAATTTTTAATTTAAATATGAAACAAATGTAAAGCTTCATCTCTTTGGATTTATAAATATGGATTGGGATATAAATATATGCCATAGAAGATCAATATCTATTATAATTTTCTTTTTTGGATAATGTTTTTTATGTTTCCACATAAATAACTGATGTTTGGTGACCATGAGTACTAATGAGGTGGAATATATTGTTTAAACTCATGAAACAACCCAATTAATATATATATAATGATTTAATTGTATGATCATAAGGTTGATATTATGTTCTTATTATTGGTGGGATGATATAATCAAAATGTTATCAATTTATTAAGAAATACATTTTAGTATTCTAGATCAAAGAACATTAATATAATATATCACCTTATCAAGTAGTTAATAGGGAAATCAATTCATAATTAGAAGATAAGTTCACTAATCCATTATTGATGGAATCATTTCATATATTGAGGTTTATAATGGTCGTTTAACCACTTTATTATAAAGGATATGGTGTGGTGATACCACTCCATCTATCACTTATTCTTTGGATATTTTTTTCAAAGGAGTTGAAGTACAACATAAATCCCTTTATTTTTATCCCTTAATGTATTTACCAAGGGGGATAATAATGTAATGGAAAAATCCAAATATATTATTTTAACCTAATGGAGGGATATCTTATTTAGAATGAAAAGTATTTAGAGGGATTTTTTAAAAGGTGTAATTTATGCAGTTATCTTGGTAGTATGAGTTGGTAACTATTCCAACTTGTTTTTGAGCATATATATAGGCATAAACTTATTATACATAGGTTTAAAGATTATTTTTTATGAAGTGAAATAAAATTTGAATATGTTAATGTATTTAACTATAATAAATAACATGAAATTATTGTTAAATTTTCTTATTTTCTACACCAATTTTACTCATGAAGGATAATAAATATTGAATGATCATTCATTTCAAAGTATTTGGGGTTTAAAGAAGGATTTATATTCAATGGTTTCCAAAAAACATCCCAATGTATATATTTTTGAGACCAAGAGATTATTTTGGGAGATTTTAAGATATGGAGTTTTTGTGACCTTTGGGAGATTTTTGATTCCAGTGGAGTTTTTTTAGATCTAGAGTTAAAGAACAATCCATTTCATTATTATTGTTTTTCAAAGAGAGGAATACATGATAATAGAATAAAGTGGATATGTTATTATGTTTGGGTATTATTTGCAATGAAAATCATGTCCAAAACCATATAAATTGAATTTAATTATGTGATGATAATCTGGATTTGAAGTATGTACGTTTTTTGATGAATTCCAAAGAGTTTTGGTGTTAATCATATTTAGAATAGAAATTTGAAAAAGTCCCTAATATGTAAAGGTTACTCTGTGTTGATATATAAGGACCAATCTATAGTAAAGTGATATATAATGTTTTCTTTGTTTAGTATGTAAGGGGTACCTTGAGAACACAAATAGAAAATTTAAAAATTCAGTGGTATTTAAAAGTTATTCTAATGTGAGATAAAAACTTTACTCTATAGTAAAGTGATACATAATTGTTAATTTTCTCAATACATAAAGGTGTTGTGTAGAAGGAGTCAATAAATATTTTAAAGCCTTAAAATTTAATTGTTGATACATAAGGGTCACTGTAATGATACAAAAGGATTACCAAATCATTTCCTAGTATATGTAATGGTGAATCCAAGGAAAATCCAACATGTAAAGGATGACCATTTAAGACTTGTGGGTTGATCTGAGGAAAATAAAATATATAAAGGTAGATTTTTTGGTACATAAGGGTTGATAATGTAAAAAATATATAAATGTTGTTATAAATTCTATATAAGAGTTGATTAAAGTAATTATAATATGTAATCGTTCTAGAATTTTCAAAAAAATTATTTTGAATTACCTAAGAAGAAGTTCAAAACTAACAGCTTGAAAACTAACTTTTTACAATATTTATGACTCATAGGGGGTCCAAGATCTTCCAAAATTATCTTAAAACACAAAGGGTGGCTAAAAAGGATATTATTTTCCATGTAAATATATTTCGATGAAATTAACTTAATAAATAGTTAAATGTTTTTACTTTTATGAATTTTAAATTTTAAATTTTAAATTCAATTTTTGAAAAGGGTTGATCATTGTTGTTGTTGTATAAAATATCTGATGATGTTATGAAAATTGTGTGTTGATCATTTTGATGTGAAAAAGGTGATAGATAAAATAGAGAGGTGGATAAGGGAACATTTTAATTTTCAACTAGACGGTTAAAATTAATAATTTGAAAGTGAATAAGAAAAATCACAATGACAAATTTATGAAAACAAAAATTATTTGAAGACACTTAATTTTAAAAAAAATATATTATAGATTTTTTTGTGAGAGACCACTTTACACAAGTGACAAGGTGAAGTTGATGATATATTTATAAAATTTATTTAGATAACATCCAAGAGGATTTTTTGATATGAATTCAGAATTTATTGTATATTATATGATAAAGGGTAAAATAGAGCAAATTTTAATTGGATTTAGTGATGGTGTGAGATTAATAGTGATTTTCTCTAAAGTAATGTTCCTAGGTTTAGTGATCACTTAATGGGGGAGGGGTGAATCACTGATCTCTTTTTCTTTTTTATGAAATTTTCTTTTTAATTCAACCACTTAGACTAGTTATAGTGGTGATCCTATCCTTATTGTGCCTCTCAACCATACCAATATTATTCAGTAAATAATTTCATAAAAAATAGTGTTTTAAAAGGTTTTTCCTTGAAGTCATACACCATTCCATGGTTGGTTAGTCCCCCAAACCATGTAATCATCCATTATTTCATATGAAGTGGGTACACAACATGGTTTTGTACTTTGCTACTATGGAAACCCACCATTGGTTCCAACATACCAATGGAGGGTCTTTATACTACATCACACAGTGTTAATATCTCACATTCACCTTCTTCATTGTCTCTCAAAGATCAGTCCTTGTGACTATATTAGTTTCCATGCATAGTTGGTGAATGGATCATCCATCAACTATTCAGTAAGATGTTAACTCCCTCTATCTTTTTATATATTTTTTGTTTGGCGTTTATATTCCCCTAAATAGGATTTTTAATATTCTCATTAATAAGTCTTCAACCTCTATGAAAATGATATGTACTAGTATAAAAATTGTTTATAACATTGTCGTTTTCACAACAGTTATTTTGTACTAATGTGAAAATATGGGAATATGAAATTTTTATATTGGTTTTTAATTAACTGATGTGGAAATAAATTTTCCACTTTGTTTATATGAAAAAAAAGAAAAAATTCATATTCTCCACTCTTTCCGGTCAGGTTTATAATAAAAATTATCTGAAAGAAATATTTTTTATGTCGGTTATATTATAATCGACATGAAAATTTGTATTTTCACATCGATTAAATGATAAACAATGTAAAAATTATTATAAAAATTAATGAATCTATGGAGGTTTAAATTCATGGTCTTCTATTATAATTGTGTAGGCCTCGTTTCCCTCTCATAAAATCCCTAACTCTCTCATTTCTTCAATCAGGTGGTCTAATATCACATTACGATCTTAATCAACCCTTATATTTCATTTGTCTTGAGTTATTCATCAAATATAGATATGAAGTAAGCCTCACAGATTTTCATTTCTCTATTTTCTATCATTATTTATCATAGAATCTCTTACCAAAGACTTTTCGACCATGTGGACTTCATTCTCGCATTACTATCTTCATGTACTTGGGTTTTCTCAATTTCATTATTGCATGTTCACTTATAGACCTTCTCATATTTAACAAGCTCTCATGAAGGGTTGAATATATTTTATAATGTGTTAATTATTTTTTCATAATTTTATTTATATTATGAATTATTTTTTCTCTTTTAATATATTTTTCCTTTGGATTACATTAAAATTATTTTATACAATTTTTCATACTATGTAATATGAAGAAGTATTAATACCGTATGTAAAGGTATACACACAATGTTATTACTGGTTGTATGTAAAGGTAAGCATACCATATTATTGTTGGTTTTTTTAAAACAATATGTTATGATATTAAATGTTTGATTACATTACAGAACATCAAAAAATAAATAAATGGTTAACTATTTTTAGATGACGCCATCTAACACACACATACGATATGCATAATCTAAAAGCAGATATGGATTGATCTGAAAAATCGTCCATACGCGGGACATAGGAATGTAAAATGGCATGAAATTAGGTTTAATTAGTTTGTATCTTAGTTTTCCTAGAAAACCAATTTCCTGAGAGTGAAACTACTCTTATAGAATTAAATTCAAGGTTTTCATTCTATAGAAACACATTAACAGATCTATTACCAGCAATGAATACATGAAATTTGATATAGTGTTATAAATGATCTAGGATCACAATTTGGGTTTATCCTAAACTTTTACCATATTTGATTGTTTATTTAACTTTTAGAATTGATTAAACTATCATTTTATATAATTTTCATCACATACCCTCCTAGGATGTGGGTTTTTCTAGCTCTATGGCTTGTTTCTATGAGTCAAAGGGTCTCTTGTGAGTTCAAAAGGTTGGGAGTGATTATTGAATGTCTTACAAATAGGATTGAAAATTAATCTAGGACTAACATATAATGAACATGATTCACACTAATATAGTAGGATTATTGTTTTCAAACATGGTTTGGATCTAACTGTATAGCTGGAACATGTATCACAAGAATCAATTTAAACATTCTCTATGCATATAGTATTCGTACAATTTTTTAAAATTACTTACACCTGTATGATAAAATATGATTCATTATGCATAGTTTAACGATATACACCAATATCATACTTTTACTATTTGCAATAATAGATGATCATATTTTTATTATAGTCACTTTCATTATGAAATTTACAACTTCTTCAATTCAAACCTTTTTTCAATTTTACTTATTATATCATTTGGTATAGATTTGATTCCATTTATAAAATACAATTGTGTATATTAAAGTTTATGGTCTTGTGTTTCACTTGTACTCTAGGTAACTACATAATGGTTTAATGGGTGATGAGTCTACTTTTAATGTAGCTGGCCAACCAGGTACCCAGTTATACTATGTACTATATAATGTCTCATGAAGCAAGTTTTAATTTGGAAATTTTTTTAAACTAAGACTCAATATTTGATTTGAATATTTTGTTAATTACAAAAATAAATTAAATTTTTTATTTTTTAAATAATTAACTATGATTTAATTTTTCTCAGTCAATATATTCTTTTATGGATATTGTTTTATAGAAATCACTGTACATATTTATTTAATAATTTCATAAGGTAATATTTATTTTACTTGAGAAATTTTTGAAGTGAATGTATTATGTAATTTCTTCCACATGAGTTATTTTTATCATCAAAATATTCTATTTTCCTTCTAATGTTTCCATTCTTGGTTTTCTATATTTTCCATTGTTATTTATAATCTCATTATTTTATAAATTAGTCTTTATTTTTTATATTTATGTTATATATTTCTAATGGATAATAATGAATCTAATTTTTATTAATAAACCTCAAATAAGTGATTAATATGAGAAAGTTGTTGATGATTTTTCTGAATTTTCTAATCAAAATGTTAAAAACAACGATATTCTTTTCTATCCATGTCTAAAATTATTAAATTTGAATAAGTTGGAAATTAAAGAGTTCAAAGATCATTTAATTTTTCAAGGTTTTAAATCGAGTTACAACCCTTGTATTTTTCATGGTGAAACATGGAAAAATTTCAAATCTTCTAAAGATAGTTCTTAGAAATATGATATATCTAATCAACATGATGAAATTATTTGTGATGTTAAAGTAGAAGAAATTAAGAAACAACCAAAGATTGAGAATTTATATGGTTATAATGAAAAACAATTAAATCAGGTTATAAGGAATATATGATTTTATAGATGGTGTTAAAATTTATTAACCTAAAAGTGAATCATGGATGGAGTGACAAGAGTTTTATAGAGAAACTAAAATTATTGAAAGACATCCTCTATAAGGATAATGATCTTCTTGTTTTATATTATAAATCCAAGAAACAATTATTCTTGATGGGTTTAGGGTACAAGAAAATATATGTCTCCCCAAATAATTGTGTGTTATATGGGAAAGAATATGAATTTTTGTGAGAGTTTCCAAAATATGGGACATCATGGTATAAGTTTAAAGAAAAATTATAGGTTAATTTAGAAGTTATAGAGATCCATGTAGCGGAATTTGGGTATCTTCCTATAATTACTCATTTCAAATACTTATTTTTAAATTAACATGATGAAAAAATGTGAAGATTCAATAAAAATGAGAGAATATGTGATGGAAAATTATGACATCCACCTAATTGTCTACAATGGAAGCAAATTAGTAACTAGTTTCTTACATTAAAAAATGAAGTTAGAGATATCATCATTAGATTGTGCATGGATGGAATGAGTCCATATCGAATCAATAGTAGCACACATAGTTTATGGACTTTTTATTGGTTATTTACAACTTAAATAGTAAATATTGTATGAAGTAAAAAAATTTCATTTTGAGCTTAATGATATCTGGTCCAAAATAGCCTAAAAGTGATGTCATTGTTTTCTTTTCACTATTAATAAAAGATTTTATACTTTTATGAGAAGAGGTTATTAAGGTGTATGATTTTTATAAAATGGAATATTTGCAACTTCATGTGATGATTATGTTCACTATAAATGACTTCCCAGCATATGGTAATTTTCTTGTAATAGTGTTAAAGGGCATAATGCTTGTCCAATTTGTGAACAACAATCTTCATATTATCAACTACATAGTGGGATAAAAATAGTATACATGAGTTATTTAATGTTTTTGTCTATGAATCACTATTATGGAAGATTAAAAAAGTAATTAAATGGATCATATAAATTTTTTAGTGCTCCAAAAACTTCTTCTATCGATCAGTATTTTGAGAGGGTGTAAAACATTGATGTGACATTTGGAAAGACACAAAAATCTGGTAATGCTTTAAAATTTTGAAAAAAAATGATAAATATTTTTTTGAGATACCATATTAAAGATATTATGAGGTCAAACATAAAATTTATTTCATGCATGTTGAATAAAATATATATGAAAACTTTATTGGATCGTTTTTAGATATTAAAGGAATGACTAAGGAGGGATTGAATGAATTATTAGACTTACTCTCAATAGGAATACATTTGAAGTTAGATCCCACTCCTGCTAGAAAGGGAACATTCCCACTCCCAACTTGTTATATATTATCTAAGAGAGATAAAATTAATTTTTTAGTTTATTTGTGATATCAATGTGTCATAGGTTTATACAAAAAATATAAAAAATGTTTATTTAATGTATTTCAAGTTGATAGGTATGAAGTATCATTGTTATCACATCATGGGGCAACAAATCCTACCATTTTCATTACATGGAATATTGTCTATATGTGTTAGAAAGACAATCATGAATTTGTAATAAGGTGATTGATCTTAATGCTTTTAGTAACATAGATAATGAAGTAGTTTGTATACTTTTACAATTGAAAATGTATTTTCCTCTATCCTTTTTGATATCATGGTTCATTTAATGGTTAATTTTGTACAAGAAATAAAAATTTTCCTACATGTATATCTACATTGGATGTCTCCTTTCGAAAGGTATATGAAGATATTACAAGGATATGTTAAGAAAACATATTTATCTGAAGCCTCCATTGTAGAGAATTATATTTTTGATGAATTTACATAGTTTTATATAACATATTTTTCTGTAGTGGAGTACATCATTTTGCTGACATCTCGTTATGAATGAGTCAATTATGGGGGTGAAAGGCATTCATGGATTGAAAGTAAAATCATTGACATGTGACGAGATAAAGAAGGAAAATTTATTCATCTTGAATAAACTATATTATGAACAACCATACATAACATTTCATATTATTGTGTTAAAATAATGTTATATAATAATGAAAGATATGTAAATTTTGAATGAGAATAATAAAACTTTTTTCCCATGGTTTAAAGTGACCTGTCTTGGTAGATAAGATGCATCTGAAACATTGATATGGTTAGTGGGTGGTCATAGTTTAAATTTGATAACATGGTCTGGGTATGATATTAATGTTTATACATTTCATATGAAAGATCATGACAACAGAAGTGAATTTCAAAATAGTGGTGTATTGGTGTTCATAGAAGCGATTCATTTTTTAGTGATATAGAAAAAAACCCTAGTAATTTCATCAAGTGCATATTATGGAGTAATTAAAGAAATTTTATAGGTTTATTAAATTAAATTTGGAGATATAGCATTAAAATGAAAATGTTTTATCTTTAACCACAATGTCAAACATAATGAATTTTGAATAATAGTTGTTTATATGAATAAATTAGAATACACAGCATATCAATTTTTCATGAAGACACATTAAAATAAATTATATGTTTTGATCAATCTGATGTGTAGTGGTCTGTTTTTTTACAAGGAAAAATAGTATTTTGGTGATGATAAACATGGTGATGATTCTGATTTATATGAGATCACTACTACTATAGAAAGATTAGCAGTTAATGTAGATGAACATATTGAATACATGCGTTGTTCAATGAGGAATGATCATAACGAAAAAATTTGGGGGAAAATACTTTATTACATTCCTAATTTGAAAGGTGGCAACTATTTTTATTTTGTTATTCTTTTTAAATTTTCAAAAAATGTTAGATATTTTTTTATGATCCTCTACATTGAAATACATATTAACACACAAAAAATTTAATTTTCTTGCATTCATTTATGTTATTTCATCAAGCATTAATGACGATATAATTTTTTTTAACTATAACACATTTGAAGTATCATGTGTTATGTTTATTTTAGTTTATTTTTTCTTTGATAAAGTTTGTTTTTAAAATATTAATTGAATGTAATATTAGTATTTTTATATTTTAAGTGATTGATTGTTTCTTTGATTTGTAGGATAATGACATATCCATCAACTGATACACCACATACTTCTAGAGATTACCGAGCTCATGATACCTCTAAGGAGGAACACATGCATGATCTTGTTGATGATTCTCCTCATCTTTCTTTAGAAGAGAAAATAACTTCCAATGGGGGGGGATTAAATGGTGGGTAAACATGGAATCACACATTTACCAAAATTATCTATTCCTCATAGTCAAGACCATAGGATATTAGTATACGTTTATGAAAATGATATTTCAAGAGGTCCACATAAAAAAAATACAAGTCTTTTATACTATGATATGGTAAAGGAAAAGTCAATACTTTGATTGATAATTGGAGAAGTGTTGAACATTTTACCATATCTCCCCTATGGGAGCCTGTTTTATAAATATTGTTTGTTATTACATTACTTATAATGAAATTTATATAGTTATATATGTTTTCAACATTCATATCAGATGGCATATGATATACCAGATAATTTATGAGTCGGGATGAAATCTTTATTATTGGATGATAGGAGATGGTGTGATTTTAAATCTTCCCCCACATTAGAATTCATTTTTGTTAATTGACAACATTAAAATCCATGACATATATATATATCCATTTATAGAAGAAGATCCCTAGAATATATTTGATGAAATAATATGAGGAGAATAATTATAGGAAAGATCAATGCTACCATTTAAATGTTTTTTATATTAATGATCATATTAATGAATTTTTAAATATTAATTTTCATCAATCGAGGAGGTCTCATCAGGAGATCTAAGAAAAAATGTATACCCTTAAACTTTATCTTGGTGTGGGTATAAGTCACTACAAGTCCAAATAACTGAGGAAAATATCAATATATAAGGGCTTTCATCTTCAATCTCAATAGAGTCCCCCCCCCTTACCGCAAGGCATGAAAATGGAAGAGGGATCAGATTATCAAAAAAGGACATTATCTTATAGAAGAGTTGAGAGTTGTAGCTAAGAGTATTTTAAGATATTTACATTATTTACTTATTTATGTTATATCAATTGTTTATATATTCTGATTCATTATGGTAATTTTGAAATATTTCATATAGGATTCTCTTAACAGGAAGAGAAAATAGAGTGCTTTTATAGTTGAGGGTATGCAGGATATTTTAGCTCTAGCATTGAGAAAGTCTGATCACCTGGGTCATGAATGACGATAACCAACAAGTGTATCAGTAAAAAAAGTGTTTCCCCATTCTGAATATTTTTCAAGGGATGATGTTTATAAAAAATAGACACTTTGGAAGATATATTTCAAGATATTTGTGTAAATATAGAGGATAGAATTAGAGATTCCGTACACATGATGTTTTTAGAAATAAAAAATAGTTTTAGACTACTGATATGACTCCTCTAACTTCAGCACCTCTTCTCGAAAATCCCACTCCTAGTTATACTACTTATACATATTATCCTATAGACACCACTCTTTCTCATCCTACTCCAACAACCCCTCCTCCACAACATCCCAATTATTTAGAATTGTATAACTATGATCCCCATAATATTTTTGTGTATGGGATGATATTTTATTTGGGAGACACCATTCATTATAAAAATATTTATATAGATCATTATAGGGTCATTATATAGAATATAATAAATATATCATAAATAATTCAAAGTCTTATAGATAAGGTCAATACAGTTGGACAAAGTATCTACTATTTTTTATCTTGTCCATCTAGACTTCATATAATTTTTAACATAGATTTATGTGTATATGTTATCTTTTATATCATTTTGATACTGAATTTTTTTTATCATTATAATGTTTATATATTTATCTACTTTTTTAAATAAATACTTTAATGGTTAATAAAAACATTATAGTCAACACCATATAAAAAGTGTTATGAATTTAGATGTAGTTTTATCTACTTTTGATAAAATGCTGAGATATTCCAATATGTTTTTGGATTTATACGAGATTACAATTTAAGGTGTTGTTTATGGGAATTAAATAAAGGTGGTACTTTTGAAAAATTATATCATGTAGCTTCTAGCTATGGATAATTTGGGAATCCAAACGATACATATTTTTTCCATATAAGACAGTTAATAAATTTTCCCCAATGTTTTAATTTACTAAAAAATTATAATTTTTTGTTTTTTATTACGTATATTTATATAATTTTTATAGAGAATGAAAAAAATTATCATTATGGATTCATGGATCCAGAATTTATTTCACCCGTAACAAGGATAATGACTGATTCATAAAGAATAGTTTATATTGGTGAAGGATTTCAGAAAAATACAATTATTCAGTGTTTAATGTTTCCTTATCTTCAAGAGTATGAAACATATTAATCACAAATTGTTTTATATATATTAACATAATAACCACTCATATTAAATTTTCTTATATATTATAGGTTATTTTATTTTCTGAATTTTTTTCCCAAGAGAGAGGACACTTTACTAGCTAAGCTCGATCCACGTTGAAGTGAAAGAAAATTTTAAGAATGTATTAAAAACGTTTTTTTGAGTTTTTTAATATTTGATTACATTATAATGACATAAATTTATTTTATTGATATTATATTCGAATAGTTAATTGGATATTTATATAGATACCACAATAAAGAAGCAATCCAAGATCAAATATGTTAAAGGAAAAGTGATTTTCATTTAGAATTATTAAATTTTACATATATTTCTTATTAATGTTATTTATAATTAAAAAATTTTTTAAATAAAAATTTCATAAAAAAATGAGTAAATGAATTTGGATACGATGTTTTAATATTTATGTATGAAATAATCACAACTAGAACACTTTTTAAGTTTAATAAGGTTAGATTTCATTACAAACATTTCCTTTATATCTCATTAGTTTTATTCAACATATATACAAGTTAAATGATTTATTTATAATTTTTACCTTTTTTATGACCCTCAACCTTATATTTTAAAGAAGTTGAGGTACATAAAATGAATGGGTGAATCATTTCACAAGTTTGATTCATTTTCAGTTTTTTTATAATATACAGTGTAAACTAGAAAGTTAAAATTTCATTTGTAGTGGTTTTTATGTTGTTGTCTACTATTTTACTACTTTTGTACAAATTTCCTATTTTTTGCTGGGTAGGGGGTAGGGTAGATGGTTTGTATATAAAAAATAGTTTTTTCAAATCTTTTATTTGTTAACTAACATGAAACCCCCTAAATAATTGATTTTTATGCCAGTTACCAAAAAACCAACGTGAAAAACAATCATCCTTGTTAGTTATTTTATAAAACCAATGTGGAATACATATCTATTGATATTTCATTTTGGTTATATATTTAACCAACATGAAATAATAATTCCCACCATCTTTCATGTCAGTTATTTAATAACTGACATGGAAATGTTTTTCCCATAGTAGTTATTTAATATAACCGACATGGAAAAGAATTTTTCACATCTGTTATTTAAAAAATGACATGAAAAAATTTCACAAAAAATACTTAAAATGTTTTCTATTTATAACTAAAATTATGAACTTATTTACAACATCGTATATTAAACGATGTTAAAAATCTATATAAACTGATGTAAAAATCCTCATTTTCACTAGTGGTAGCTCTGCATGTATTTGGGATAAGCTCTTTCCTCCATGTATACTTCACTGCACCTCATTTGATATCCTTCCATGAAGATGTTGTACCATAGGACTCCTCCTCCTTCTTCTTCTTATTTTTTTCCTTTATTCAAGTAGGTGTTCTTCTTATAAGTATAATATCATGTTATCCTTCTTTGATTGATTACAATCTTTCAAGGTAGTCACAACATCAAATTTTTTTCACAAAACGTATTCTCTTCCTATGATATTTATAATTATATAATATCTCACAAATATTTAATTTCAATATTGTAATTTAAAACACCTTAAAATATTGAAAATTGAGATATCCTCTGTCAATCAAGAGGATATTTTATAGTTTCAACTCTCATTCAAACTCATTTAAATTATTGGTCAATTCTCTCAAAAGAATTAATTTTTTCCATATTCTAATTCTTATGTACAATCCACTTCTTTTAGATATTTTAAAAATATTACCATGTGAATGGGGAAAACTCTATAGTTATTCATTAAAATTTTCAAAGTGTTTTTCATCATGTACACTCAAATTAGAGTATCTCAAAAATCTCCACTACCTTATTCAATTCAAGCATCATTCATTTTTATCTAGCTACTCAAAAAAACATCATCAATTGTGTAGATGGTTCTTTTCAGTATCTAATAATTTACACAAACATGGATACCCACACAAAAAATCATCACATGTGAGGGGCTACTACAGGAAATCTATATATCCAATAAATTCCAGTAGTAACAAAAATCATTTATTCACTTTTCCATTTATAATAGCAATAGTATGCTAATAATTTTATAGCACACTTTTGATTTCATTCTTCAGAACCTTATTGACAATAAATACAACTCATTTATTTGGGTACTTTATAAATCCAATTTAAACCAGGACATGTTTTTGTTTATATCAGAATGCACACTATGAGCATGGGGTATGATATGATATACATGAATCTAAGTCATATTATATGTCCTATATTAGGGTATATCAAATCCCATGATGTGTAGACAGAATGAATCTACCTTAGATAATCGTATCAGAAAATATAGTGATATCATAATTTGGGTCAATACTATTCTATGATTATATAAGTCTCTATGACCGATGAAGGAATTATAATCATAATTGTTAAATTTTTGGAATTTTCTATAAATAGATATCATTATTATAAATCTTTTATATAATAAAGAATTTTGGAGGTATATTAGTTAATGGTTATAAATAATTTTAACTTGCATTACATTTAATAAAATATTTCATAATGTATGGTTAATTGTAACAAAGACATGGGGAGTGTTGACAAGGGATATATAAGGAGGTTGATTCCATTGAGATGGTTGTTAAATATTGTCGTAACCTCTTTTCTATTCTCTCATAGAACTATTCATACTTCATCCATTTTCTTTAAGATACTATCATATCTTGGTTGTAATAAGGGTTTTACCTGAACATCTGGTGATTTAGTCAACTCCTAGATACACCATAGATGGAAATGTATTTTGATTTTTCCTTAGTGATAATTTTCAAACACAATGTTTGAAGATAGGGTAAAATCTATCATTAGTGAAAGGTATGTGTTCTTTATCTAGTTTACACATATTTTTGGTGTTTTATATCATGGTAACTTTTGTCTTTGAGTTTTCTAATGTCTTATGTTGTATTGATTAAGTGTTATTCGATACTTGGAAACCCTTTGTGGTATTATATCTTTTCAATAAATCATGATATTATAAATATTATTGAAAATAATGAAAAAGGATATCAATTTATATTTCATCTTATATGACATAAAAATGATATTGTTTTTGAACAGCTGTCTATCTTATGATATAAAACATCATAACCTATGATATTCTCACACCACAAAATATGAGATATCACAGGTTATGACACAGTTTTAATTCCCTAGTTTTTGATATCTCGTAGTGAATGATATACAAGATCATAATGGGAAATAGCTTCAGTCTATCTTTTCTGGAAAAAAAATTATTATATCACCCTTATGATATAAGAAATATCATGACATATGAAACTGAATATCCAAGGAATGATATTGAGAGATATTTCTTAACTATTTTAAAAGTTGATATAGGATAAATCATAGCATATGATATGGATATAAAATAAAAATGACAACACTGAATTATCAATCATATTATTTAACATGTTAAACATAAAATGTGGTATCTATTTTGAACTATGGTTTGGACTACGATATAACCTATATCATTAAATATTATATTAAGAACATTCTAATTTTTCTATAGTTCAATTATAAATTTATTTAAATTATTTTAAATTTGTTTATTAATAGAGGAAAAATAAATTTTGGGATTTTTCATTAATAAATAAAATATTTCTAAATAATTTTATTATAGAAGTTTTAATAATTAGTTATTAAAAGTTTGTAAAACATTAAATAAACAAATATTGATAATAATTATTATAAATATTATATAATTTTTGAGATTATATATCCTGACATATAATTTGTTTATAAATGGATTATATAAAATTTATAATTATAATTTATAAATTTTCTTGACTTACAAAATAAGGAAAATTTACGTATGAGCTTGTATTGAGTTATAAATTTTTCATAGTATTTAATTTAAATTATTCAAATAGAAAAATTCTAAATTTAATAAAATTATTTAAACCATATCAAAATTATTTTAGTTAATTATTATGATCAAGTTCTAAATAATACATATGTGATACTTTGGATGTCTATATAATATATTAATAGTTTATATATTGATGTTTTTATTTCATATATCTTATATTTAAGTGAAATATCATACAAATTTCAATATTAAGGAGTTAATATTATAAATAAATATAATAAATTTATATTTCTTTAAATATTTAATTTTCATAATGTAGGGATAAATTTTAGTGTGTTTGTAATATATTTATGAATTGTTCATACATATTTATCTCATTTTTAAATATATGAGTTTTTAATTTATTTAAATTATTATAATTTTTATACAAGAATATAAATTATTTTTCTTATGAATTAATTTATTACATTTAGTTTAGAGAGTTAAACTGTTTATATGAATTGTTATGCATTAATATAAGAATATGTAAGCAATTTATGATAATTGATTTAGTTTTTTCAACTTTGACTCTGGATTTTTCATGTGTTCTATGATGAGTTACACATCAGTATGGTATAAACATATTGATTTTGTGAGAGGAATAGTATTTCGAAAACTAAATTATGATAATCTTGAATATATAAATGAAATTCATGAGATAAGATGGTGAGATTGAATCCCATTTAAAAATAGTAAGTTTAATATTCCTTCTAAAGAAAACATTAATCAAGACCATGATCATCCAACTAGGTGGTTCATGATAAGGTTATCTTCCCATGGATTATCTTTTGTCAGGTTAATAAGTAACATATGTCCCTAATAGGTCTAGGTTTCCATTTTTTGTGTTCACATTGGGTTATACTTATCTAAGAGAAAATAATAAGCCTAGGTTATAAGAGGAATAATATTTATTAATTCCATATAATTTATTAGGACAAATATTTTTCCACACCATTTTCAACAAATCATATCTAATAAGATTGACATGATTCTATAATTATATAAATAAGTTATGGTAGAAACCCTAAGGTAACCCAAATCATAGGGAAATATTGATCTTGGCCAACTAGTCAATATGATTAAATTTTAATGGGGTCATCATTTTAATGGGACTAAATTTAATAAAACTACTTATAAATTAACTATGAAACATTTTACATGTTTTCTAAAAGATTATGTTGTAGATATAATCACATTATCAAAATAATCAAATTACATGTTGAAAAAAATGTTTGAAAATAAAAAATTTAATGTAAGAAAATTTTTAGAATGTAACTAAAACTTAATAATCATTCTAAAGCAAGAGAGAAAATTATTTGTGTTACATAAATACTATCCAAAGTAACCAAATGGCTAATATTTTCAACAATCATATCTTTATTATTATGAGAAGCATAGATGAATTCAATCAAGTTTTTAAATTCATTTTTTATGTGCAATATAGAAAAAGTAAATTTAGTTTCTACTTATATACAAAAAAATTTCATACGTTAATTATTTAGTGAGACTAAAAGTTTACTTAAAGTAATTCTTTGAATATTAAATTTTATTGGAAACAATCATTGGAAAAGCTTAAATAATTTAAAAATTTAAAAAAAAATTGTATTTTCTCAATGTTTTAAGGATATATTAACTAAATATGACATGTCTATTATTTGGCCCTATTTTACTATACAAATGGTTTGAAGTTAAAATAAGTAAATAAACGTTAGATGCAAAGTCCAAAAATGCTTCTTTAGAAATATATTCATGGTAAATGATAACTAAAGGGGGTGTCAAGAAGGTAAGACATCTTTTTATGGGAGGAAATTTTTCAAATTTCCTAAAGAGGTTTATGAAACTCGATGAAAATTCCACATCATGTATAAGTGTTATAGAATCAATTATTTTTTTATGTTGTATATAATTCAAAATATATAATTAAATTTTTTTTGATTATATAGAATTTTATAATTAGGAAAATAATTTATATGCTTATTGTTTCTATTTAAATAATTAAGAAAATGGTTATTGAATCATTGTTTTAAATATAAAGAAATATATTAATCTCAAATGGCACTAAATAAATGATATGTATTTTTCATCTTAATTTAGTCATATTATATTATAAGTTGTTTATAAATAAGAAACTTTTAGGAAAAATATGATTTGATTGATTTAATAAATATTCTTTGTGATTTATCTAATTCTATAACATAATTTTAAAGTAAAATAACAATTTAAGAAGTTTTTATAGGATAAAATAGTTTTTCTATAAAATTTGTTAAATTATGATGGAAAAGGAACTCCCCATTTAATAGAATATTTTAAATAATACAATATTATTTGTATAGTAATACTCTAAGTGCATATAATATAATAAAAGGTATAGATATCAATAGTTTATTTATTAAATATATTAACTTTAGGATGTATGTGTTTTTTCCAAATGCAATGGTGTTTGTGTTATGTATGATGATATTATCAAAGAGAGTATGGTTTCTAATAGGTTAGTGGGAGTATGTTTGAACTTAGAGAAATATATATAAAAAATTTTATTCTAGTCAATATTCAATGTGAATGTACTTTAATATAATAAATTATTTTAGGATATGTTGTAAAATAAATAATATAAAGAGTTTTATATGTTACCCAAATGATCTAAATGGAACATTTTGATGGAAATATTTTAAGAATAATGAATATGATGAAATTGATAGGAGTTATAAGTAGATAACTAACATTATTTACATCATAACATTATATTTTGTGAATAAAAGAGGTTTCAATTCTATATTTAATGATTGGAAAATCTAGACTAATATTCTTACGTATTACAATAATTCAAACTTGATTTCTTCATTTATTTTACTCACTAAAAGATTTTTGTGGGTGGTTTTATCATATAGTCAAAAATAAATGTTACAGGAATTACATAGAGATGTAATGATTTTAAAAAACACCAAATGTGAAACAAAAATAAGGTCTCTCTAGGGTTTTATAATATAGTATTTGATTATATTGGTTCTTATGTATGGATTTTTTAATTTTATTAAAGAATATTGAGATTTTAAAATTTATCATGCTATAGAAAAAATAATTCTCCACTCTATAATTATTTTATAATGGTTCCATATATATTATGTTAATTGAAATGATAGTTATCCTCTCAAAGTATGCCTTTGGGTTATCCCTAACGGGTGTTTATCATGGTGTATTATGGGTTATCATGAAATGTTATGATTAGAATCAATGGTATTTTCTATAGAGATATAGAATATTCTCATGAGGAAAAAACATGTTTGGTCTATTATATAACCCATATAGTATACCACATATAGTGTTATACCATATGATGTTAGTATAATAGGGGTTCATCTTTCATATTGAATCCCTATACATATAGTTTTTTTAGATACTAAGCATGTAAACCTTGATATGTTTCTACCTTTATTATGATAACCTTAAGGATTATCTAATAATTGGGTGTTTAGGTACCTTATTGATCATTTCATTAGTTAAGACTAAATCAAGATGGTATTTGTCCTCTTGTGTGATGAGTATGACATATGGTCTCTTAATTGATATAGACTTGATAATTTAATATACATACCTGTATAAATTGTAATTTGTGTGTGTATATTTATGTATGTGGTATAGTATGTTCTCATCCACTTATATGGATAACATGTGATGTATTCATCAAATTGGTTAGTCTATATTCAAAAAATATTGAACATATATGCAATATGAAAATGAAATAGTCCATGTATTATGGTAACTTGATGTATTGGATAAAGAAATTATAATATTATTCATAATTTTAAATGATATAGCTATTGAAATAGGTATAGTGATGCATGTGCTAGATGGGGATCAGACCAGATCTTTTTATAGATTAAGTAGAACTGATTATTTTCTAAAGGCTTTCCTTTTCTTAAATTTATGGATTTCTTAATTAATATTTATTTAAAATACTATAAATTGTTTTGGATTTAAACTATGTAGTTGGATGATTGGGAATTTAGTTTTACTAAAATCAATGAGATAATCTAAAAGGTTTTTTAGAGTTTACTTAAAATGGGTTTTTGATGGATATTCAAAAGGTATTTCATATAATGTAATATAAGTTTATGTTGAAGATAAATTTCCAAAATTGTTTTAGAATAAATCCCAAAGGAGTTTTAGATATAATTTCAAAATTTATTGTATACAATATGATATATGGTGAAATGGAACTAAGACTATGCAGCTTTAGTGGAAGTTTGAGATTTTAGATATATTCCATAAATATAATGTAAACCATAAAAAAAAATTTTATATTTTAATATATGATATGATTATTTCATCACAATCCGGCTCAAAGGGGTTAGATATGTAACTACCCCAAACCTGAATTCATATGCTAGGTGCTAGAGACAAGCACCAAAAGGCGTATCTAATATGGGAGTTCATTTCCTAATATACCTATATGAACACACCTGACCATCTTCATGAATAATTATAGAGAAATAATAATAACAATAAGATTAAAAAACTATAGTATAAACCATGAATTAAAACCCTCAAGGTTGTACAAGAGTAAGATAGTGTAAAATAAAAAGTAAAGGGGAAAAATAAACACCCAACCAAAAAGATGTCCCAACCTAAAAAAACTATAAAAGTAAATATTGAGAGATCCCAGCTCTAAATCTACAATATTTGACCACCATAAATGTTCAAATGCACTAGGTATCCATGGAATCCTCTGTATTCAATGTAGACTTGCCCATCATCTGCATAAGACATGACATGTGTAGACAACGACCATGTAGGGGTGATAATATAAATACCTAGTATGACACCCTGAAAGTTGAAGGGGGCATTAAGAGATACTTTAGGAAATTACAACCATCAAAACCCAAAGTAAGATAGTATAAAATCCAATAATATATATATACATATATATATATATATATTCTCAAACAAAAATAATCCTAAAATATAGATAAAGGGGATGTTCATCTCACATACAAGCCTAGTAAATACTTCCATCAGTTCTAGATAGAACATCAATGATGCCCAATATCTCATGTGTCTATCTGAGGAGACATCCAATTCAATCTACACCTTTCCACTATTCTTAATTTTCAATGAGAACAATCTCTAGGTAGAGGACCCATACCTTAGTACAACATGAGGATTCCACTTAGTTGATAGCGAGAGGACACATTCCCTATCCCAACTAGAGGGTACCACTCTATTTTTTGAGGACCCATGCCCAAACTCCACATGATGGTTCCACTCAATTAATTGGTAGATGACTCATTCCCTAACTCCATAGTAGTTACCACTCAAGTAATCTATAAACAACTCATTCCCTAACATAGTAGGAGGGTTCCACTCGAGGAATAGATATAGTACCTTTTTATTGACTCCAAAGTAGGGTTCCACTCAAGTAATTGGTAGAGAACTCATGCCCAACCTAGAGAGAGGGTTCCACTCAAATTGATAATAGAAAACTCATGAATATCCCAACTAGAAGATTCCCCTATAATAGTTGATAGAGGTCCCATGGTCTACCCAACATCAGGGTTCTATTGTAATTGTCGATAGAGGAACCATGCACATCCTAGCTAGAGGATGACACTCAAATAGTCAAGGACTCATCCCGTTCATCCATGGGAGGGTGTTTCTCAGTGGAATGGTAGAGGGTCCATACCCTATCCTAGTAGAAGGGTGCCACTCTAGTGAATTTGGTGATCCTAGATGATCTCTTATGTCATTGAACATCTTCTAAAGAAGTTTCGTTCCTAAAACATATTGCATTATATTTCAAAATACAAAATAAAGGCCACTATCACATTCTATGTAGAAAAAAACTCTTGATAGTCCATGAACGATCCAAAATATGAGTCCAAACGAAAGAGATATGATTGGTATAAGATTTATAAAAAGGGAATAGAGGGTACATAGAATGTAAGGGGACCCACATGGCATGTGGTTTTGATTTTCTACCTAGTCATGTCCCTAATGCTACACTATTACCTAACCATGTGAACCTACATGGTGTGTAAGGGGACTACACAACCTACCACATCCCCCTGGGGTCCATCATGTGCTACTACCCATGTCTTTATAACCTTTCCCATGTATATGTACATTGATATAGGATGTGTCCCCCCCATGGGGTCCTGCCCATGTGCTCCATCAAACGACATGTCTAATAGGGGAGGGTCAAATAGAGTTTGGATCATCCAACCGACATGTGATCCATAACATTTTCAAAACCCCAACACTACATCCAAAGGGGTACTACACACCGTGTGTTTATCCTACTATAGGTCAACTAGTCAGTTTTTTCACATAAAGTAAGATCTTCTTCTATCATTCCATATCCAACCTCACCTCCTCATATATCTCTTTTAGGTCACCAAAAATTGAATAGTAATACTTAGATTATCATTTTTAGTCATTTTTTGGCCAAATAATGGATTTCCCAATCATTCGTAAAAGTCATATGCACGTCGTTTACCAAGGTGCCTCTGGTCATCAGTTGTTTCCTCACCGAATTTCCAAAAACATGTTGGAATCTTCTGTAACCTGAAATTTCTCTAAATCCGTCTTTGATTCTCAAATTCATTCATAGCATGTAAAACCATTATGATTCTAAGGGTTCGATTAGGCTTGATCCCGCCCAATAATATCAAAATGAGTCATCATTGGCCAATTGGAGAAGAATGAAAAATAAGTATTTAGAGAAATGAAGAAGAACATAGATAAAACAATCGTTGTCCAAATGTTCTTGGACAAAAAATATAAATTTGTTTGCTTCAGGGTGAAAAAACTGAATAATCAATTAAAATCAATACATTGTTTCATGGAAAAGTTTTATTTAAATGTAAATCAAGGAAACAATATGATCATGCTCAATATATTTAATCAATTGAGGTAAGATCCAAAAATTAATGATTCCCACTAGGATATTGGATCGTCTAATGGTGAATAATTCAACTACCAATGAATTAGAGGGGTCATTGTGTGTTTTTTTCGTGATCTACCTAGATCTGGAGTCTCATCGTCATCTGATTTCGATTCATCAATGAATAGTGGAAGGAGAATTTTCTAAATGATCCCATGGTTATGCGGTTATGCCTAAAGATCAACTATAATAATGATTTTATATAAAAAAATAATTTTTTTATTTTAAAATGAATAAATTTGAATATTTATTTTAATTTACTACACCCACCATTGATCACAATATCCAAATTCCCCACACCGATGAACTTTAAGTTGAACCTAGGGTAAACATCATGTTCCAGACTCAATCGTGGTATCAAATTTTTATATGAGATTCAGTTGAATATTTAACAAACATTATTTAAGATATCATACAATATTGATATAAAATATATTTTATAATTTTATAAAATTAATGCCAGGTATATGGGGTCCAAAAATCTAACTTCAACTTAGTTTATAGCTCCAAAAATATTTATAGATTTATTTAAGATTCATATAATAATAAAAACAGGGTCTCTACATCATTTCCACCTTCAATATTTCCATCCCCTAAAATAAAATCTAAATAAAAATATTGGGATACTGAGCCCACATCTAGATATCCCACTCCCAGGAGATCTCTTGAATGCTCAGGTGATACCACAATAGAAAAGTAAAGGGAATGGTCAATCCATGTTGGATCCTCTCATGATGATCCTTGATCGCCACTGAGTACTCCACAAAAGCGGATCCATCATCGATGTCCAACTCACCCTAGTCAATAATGTGTGTAGGTTAATTCAACTATCTCCTCAACTACAACATGTGGAAGGCATCGTGAACCCACTCCAACTACAGAGGTATAGAAATTTGGTAAGCAACATATAAACTCTCCCCAAGACATAGAATGGTCTAATGAACCTTAGGGATAACTTGCCTCCCCAACTTAATCTCTGAAATCCAATTTTATGGGAGACTCTCAAGAAAACATGTTCTCTCTTATCAAACCCCAAAGACCATAAACATCCATTTGTAGAATATTTATTCATGATCAAGGCTATCCTAATCTACTCATGGATGACTTAGACCTTCTCAATCATTTCCATCTCCATCTCTATCCCAAGAAGAGATAACATTTTGATCATGAGTCATCATAAGGGTGACTTACATAGCATCTCATACACAGCCTAAAATTTTTCCATAAGAATAATAGATTGGTAGATATTATTGTAAACAAACTCTAAAAAAGAAAAGATATACTCCTCACTCTAGAAAAAGTATAATATGAAATCCCTCATCATATCATCTATCACAAAGATTGTGTTTTGGGTCGACCTATTTATCTATGGATGAAAGGCTATATTCATCCTCATCTGGGTCTAAAATGCCTCATGTAGTCCTCTACACTACCACGAAATCAACCATTCATCACATCCAGAGACAATAGTCAAGGAAACCCCATGAAGGTGAAAATTTTCCCATATATACATCTTTCTCAAACACTCTTCCAAACTTTGATCTCTGATAGAAAGGAAGTGTGATAAATTCATGAGTCATTCAACTACCACATAGATTTAAAAATGAACTCTCTATATCCACATAATCCCTATCATCAATTCCATGAATATTGCATCCCATTTTCACCTAGGGATTTCAAGGGGTTTTAACAGACCTACTTGATCCTGGTGCTCAACCTTTACCTTTTGATAGGTCATGCACTGAGAGATAAACAACGCCACTTTCCATCAATGTCGGTCTACCAAAAATGCTACTAAAGGTCATTTTAGATCATCCCCACACCGGTATGTATATCAAAATGAGATGTGTGTAACTCTCTCATCACCTCCTCCTACATCATGATTGGGACCACCTTTCATCCCAGCAAAAGGAAGACATTATTCCCTCCTTTATAAAATTTATCAGGTGAATATCGTGAGGATTTATAGTCATGAAAGAACTCGTAGTAAATGTCTTAAAACAATGAATTTTTGACATGCTAGATGATCAAAGGAGTCAACACCATCGACTAAATAAAATATGCACCCTCCCACTCAACTAGGGTTAGTTGCAAGGAAGCCAACTGCTCAGACCCCTCTTGTACCAAGTGAGCATGGGAATTCCAACTAAGGGATTCCTCTATCATGTTACCCTTCCCTATGGTATCTCAAAGTCATATTAATTTAGTAATTATAACCATATCATATGCCTCACGTTCAAGTCTCTCTATGTGAAGATATTCCTGAGACTCTGATGGTATGATTAAACAACAATGCACTCTCCCAGAAGCTAGATACTCTACATCCTCATATCGAAGAAAAACACTACTAGATCTAGGTCATGAGTCATGTAGTTCATCTAGTGTGGTATAAAATTCATCGACCCATATGTGAAAAATACCTATATCTACATTGAAATTCAGCTAAGCCCATATCAAAAGGCTTCGTAATATAATACGTAGTCCACACCCTCCTCTGGTAGTCTCAAAACAGTATCACTCATCATCCATAGTATCAACTTCTTAAAGGCCCTATAGAACTTCTTATTCTAAGTAAAGGGCTTCCCCTTTCACATACAGGTGATCGAAGGGGATGATATCCTAGATAAATATTCCACAATACTCCTATAGTACCCTTCAAATCCAAGAAATAATCATCACCCCTCACACATTCTTGGGATGATCCTAGGAAACACTACATCAATATTAACCGAGTAAAAAATAAATGCATGATCAAAATTACATTCCCCATGAATTGAACCTCTTGGATCAAAATCTAGAACTTTGAGATCTTACCATAAATCTGGTTCCCCCCCAAAAAATCTATCCCCATATTCAAGTGCATTTCATGCTCCTCCTATTATCCAGACTATATGAGTATGTCATCCATGAATACAACCACAAAGTGATCCAAGCATGGCTGTAAAATTTGGTTCATCAAATACATAAAAACAGTGGGCTCATTTAAAACACCGAAAGGCATAACCAGGAATAAATAGTGTATTTGGCGACATAGTAATGCCATTTTTGGAATAATAGCCTCATGAACTATCAAATATTGGTAGCCAGACCTAATATCTATCTTCAATAACCATATCACACCTTGAAATTGATCAAATTGGTCATCAATACTCAATAAGGGGTACTTATTATTTATTGTGACCTAGTTTATATGATGATAATCCATGAAAAGATGAAAACTCCCATACTCCGTTTTCATGAAAAACACTCAAGCTACCCAAGGGGACACACAGAGTCAAATAAAACTCATATCTTAAAGGTCCTACAAATATAACTATAGCTTCTAGAGCTCGTTAGGGCCCATCTAATATGATGAAGAAGATATCAGATAAGTCCCTTATTTTAAGTGGATAAAAAACTCCATCTCCCACCTAAAAGGTAGTCCCATTATTTCATTGTGTAATATTTCCACAAAATCCTCCAGTACTAAAGGAATATAGATTCTTCAAGAGCCTATTGCATCACGGGATACACTCACCAACTGATGGGTGATGTTTTGAAGCCTTATTCTCACAAATCCCACTCATCCTTCTATGACTTCCCTATCACCCATAAATATGAATCTCAACAAGTCATTGTGAAGGAACGTGACTTTTATGTGATGACAATAAATCTGGGCTCAAACCCTGAATGATTATTCCATACCCAAGATATGTCATAGAGTCTCATCATGATTACCAAAAGGAACCACGAGTACCTCTCTTCACCAAGAGGTAACTCTCACTATCGGTAGATAAAAGATATAGAATAATAATTCTCTATAGGAACCTCAAGAAAAAGTTTTTGGGATAATGACTAAAATAGGATCTCTAACTATCGCACAATGAGTAAAGAGATGAAAGAGAAACTTACACCAATGTCTACTAATACTGAGTAAATAGTAGAATAAAAATATCATACCTCTAATCATCTCATGTTCCACTGGGTCATACACATCCATATCCTATAGTTGTCAGTAACCCTGATAACCAACTCCCTGATCCAAATGTGGTCCACCTAGATGTGGTGGTGGAAGGATATTACAAGGTCATTTACCACCCACATATCCTCCTCCAACAGATCCTCCTTATCCAATTCCATCTTTTCCTCCCTTGGGGCCACCCTACCTCACTTGGGAGATCCATGATCACAGTGTTGTCTCTACTCTGGTGATCCGTCTAATATCGTTTCATTCTCCACAACACATGGGGTTGAGAAATCACATTCCATGTGACCTCAACCATCAAATTGATGGTACCTCCCATCTTTGGGATCCCTGGTCTAATGTTATATCCCTAACCACATTCTCAAGTATGATGCTAGGAATATATCTTAGGCTAAAATCCATTTAACTAGTGTCTAATGGCAACTGTAGATGACTCTGTCGTATAACAACAACTTATAGCTCTAGCTTCCCAATGTCCCTCATACAGTAATCTCTCTATCACCAGTTTCCCCTACAATACCCTTGAATTGGTGGGAATGCACAAGGGTACTGCACTGGAATAGATATATCTAAGAAGACATTACTCAAACATCTGCTCCCATAAGTAGACATCCCGAATCATATAAATGGATTGTCACATAAGGTATGTAAACCCCATTCCATACTCTTCCCCTATCATCCCTCCCTACTATTTCTCTAGTGACTTCTGAATTCGAACTGAGTTTAAGAAGGATGGGGAGTACTCTTCACAAAGTAGCTGTTGGAAGTTGGGTCATGAGATTGTCGATTCATCATGGATCTTTATAACTTGACTACACCGACACCAATATTCTCAATGAAAATGGTTAGCTACCTGTGAAGCCACCAAATTGGTCAATGTTCAAAAAATAATTAAAATAAGGATCATCGATTATGGTCAATACTCTACTGCATGGGGATCTAGCTCACCATGTAACCTCAGCAGCATCTGGTGCTAGAACTCATGGAGTGCACTAATCTTGTGCACATCCTCATCCTACTCTACTGGTATGATATGATGCTTGATAGGTGGGGGTGGTGATACCTATCCACCTGGAGGATGAAACTCAGGGTATAGACCCTAAATTGAGGCCTCATCCCTCATTATATTATTTTCATGATATGCAACCGGTAACCTGGATGGCTATCATCACAGATTAATTTTGAAAATTTAATCAAGACATACCACAGTCAGATGAGAATATATATATAAAGGGGATCTTACTTAAGGAAATACAAACACTCAATCATATATGATGCCTGTACCATTCACTAGCGCAGAAAACGTTTTTTACGTCACCATTATTTACGTCGGTTATATAAAACCGACGTCATAATATGTAAAATGAGGTTTTTTACGTCGGTTATTTAATAACCGACGTAAAAACCTATGTTCGGTACACCTTTAACGTCGGTTATTTTTATAACCGACGTTATTAATCGCACGGCTTCGTTTTTTACGTCGGTTATACATTAACCGCCGTAAAAAACAGAAGTGGAGGGTGTTTGTTACGTCGGTTATTCAATAACCGACGTAAAAAACGCGGTTTTTGAAGGCCTTTTTACGTCGGTTATAAAATAACCGACGTAAAAAAAGAATCCGCAGATGTTTTTGACGTCGGTTATGGAATAACCAACGTAACAAAACGCGGATTTTGAGCCCTTTATAACGTCGGTTATAAAATAACCGACGTAAAAAAAGAATCGGAGGAAGGTTTTTACGTCGGTTATTGAATAACCGACTTTAGAAATGTTTTTAAAAAAATTATAACGTCGGTTATTGAATAACCGACGTGATAACTCATTTAAAAATTTACCCAGACCCGTGGATTGTCATTCGCGAGTTTACCTTCGACAGTCGCGACTCGTCTCTCTCGCGCGTAAACCCGAATCGGCTCGTCCATTTCGTTGGATTAGATTCGTTTTGCGATCATAGTTTCTCATATTTAATCTCCTCGGATCAATCATCTAAACTTGCAGCACTCAGGTAATCCTCCCACTCGTTCGTTTTTTTTTTCGCGGATAGTATATATATATATGTGTTGTGATTTTTTTGTTGAAACTAGCTAAGATTCTTCGATTGCGAACCCTTTTAACTCGTTTTGGCACCATAATCTTATTTATCATCCCTAGATCTATTAGTTCGACTTGCAATATTGACTAATTTTATGATTTCACTAATTTTTCATCGTTTTCTATAAATCCCCGAGAGGGTTGGGGCGTGTCCATTTGGATGGGTTGCCCTTTTACAGTTGTTACTACTTTATTCACACACAACCATGGCATAGGTGCATGGATTTGGGATCACATCACCATTTTCACCCCCTGCAAACAAAGTTTCATGAGGAGGACTCGCCATATTTCCCCTCGGCATGTTAAAAATTTTAGATACCCTATTTTCAGCAAGTAAAAAATTAACTAGTTTTTTCTTCACTACTTATCCTAAACAAATAAAACCACCATTCTTTCTAGAACCTCTACTAGATCCATTGCATCCATCAACGTACATATTTGGATCTGAAAGCATCCCTTAAGCCTTATGTTCGATGCTAACATCCTTTACTGATCTATAGAAAATATGATGGTCTGCTAAGCTCTCCATTTAAAAGTCAAACCCCACCAATTATTCAACCTCATCATGAGAAAATGGCACAACATATGAATTTCTGATTCAATCTCTTGGGTCACTGAACAAACATTAACTCCTTCAAATCCACACCTGGAATAGACAACCTAATGTCGAGTTCCTTCTCTATCTATTGAAACTCAGTTCTTCCTCCACACCTAAAAACATTATTTGAATGGCCCAACTTCTTTTTATGGTAAATTTTCAGTGATTCCAGGGGGGTGGGAGGGCTATCAAGAGGGTTGGGGGGTGTCCAGGGGGGTGTCCAAGGGGGTAGGGGGTGGGGGGTGGTGTCCAGGAGGGGTGGGGGGCTGTCCAGAGGGGTCGGGGGGTGTCAAGGGGGGTTTACAAGGGGGTGGGTGGGTGTGGGGGGGCTGTCCAAGGGTGTGGATGGGTGTTGGGGGGGTGTCCAAGGGGGTAGGGGGTGGGGGTTGTATTTAGGAGGGGTGGGGGGCTGTCTAGAGGGTTGGGGGTGTCTAGGGGGTGTCCAAGCAGGTCGGGGGTGGGGGGTTGTGTCCAGGAGGGGTGGGGGTGCTTTCTAGAGGGGTCGGGGGCTGTCCAGAGGGGTCGGGGGGTGTCCAGGGTGGTGTCCAAGGGGATGGGTGGGTGTGGGGGGTTGTCCAATGGGGTGGCGGCCTGTCCAGAGGGGTCGGTGGGGTGTCCAGGGGGGTGTCCAAGGGGTTGGATGGGTGTGGGGGCTGTCCAAGTGGGTGGCGGCCTCTCCAGAGTGTATTTGGGGTTGTCCGGGTGGGTGGGGGGGCCTGTCCAGAGGGTTGGGGGATGTCCAGGGGGGTGTCCAAGGGGGTCGGGGTGGGGGGTGGTGTCCAGGAGGGGCGGGGGGCTGTCCAGAGGGGTCGGGGGTGTCCAGGGGGGTTTACAAGGGGTGGGTGGGGGTGGGGGGTTGTCCAAGGGTGTGGGTGGGTGTTGGGGGGGTGTCCAGGGGGTGTCCAAGGGGGTAGGGGGTGGGGGTGGTGTTTAGGAGGGGTGGGGGGCTGTCCAGAGGGTTGGGGGTGTCCAGGGGGGTGTCCAAGCAGGTCGGGGGTGGGGGTTGTGTCCAGGAGGGATGGGGGTGCTTTCTAGAGGGGTCGGGGGCTGTCCAGAGGGGTCGGGGGGTGTCCAGGGTGGTGTCCAAGGGGATGGGTGGGTGTGGGGGCTGTCCAAGGGGGTGGTGGCCTGTCCAGAGGGGTCGGTGGGGTGTCCAGGGGGGTGTCCAAGGGGGTGGATGGGTGTGGGGGGTTGTCCAAGTGGGTGGCGGCCTCTCCAGAGGGTATTTGGGGTTGTCCGGGTGGGTGGGGGGGCTGCCCAGAGGGTTGGGGGATGTCCAGGGGGGTGTCCAAGGGGGTAGGGGGTGGGGGTGGTGTCCAGGAGGGGTGGGGGGCTGTCCAGAGGGGTCGGGGGGTGTCCAGGGGGGTTTACAAGGGGGTGGGTGGGTGTGGGGGGCTGTCCAAGGGTGTGGGTGGGTGTTGGGGGGTGTCCAGGGGGGTGTCCAGGGGGGTAGGGGGTGGGGGTGGTGTTTAGGAGGGGTGGGGGGCTGTCCAGAGGGTTGGGGGTGTCCAGGGGGGTGTCCAAGCAGGTCGGGGGTGGGGGGTTGTGTCCAGGAGGGGTGGGGGTGCTTTCTAGAGGGGTCAGGGGCTGTCCAGAGGGGTCGGGGGGTGTCCAGGGTGGTGTCCAAGGGGATGGGTGGGTGTGGGGGGATGTCCAAGGGGGTGGCGGCCTGTCCAGAGGGGTCGGTGGGGTGTCCAGGGGGGTGTCCAAGGGGGTGGATGGGTGTGGGGGGTTGTCCAAGTGGGTGGCGGCCTCTCCAGAGGGTATTTGGGGTTGTCCGGGTGGGTGGGGGGCTGTCCAGAGGGTTAGGGGATTTCCATGGGGGTGTCCAAGGGGGTAGGGGGTGGGGGTGGTGTCCAGGAGGGGCGGGGGGCTGTCCAGAGGGGTCGGGGGGTGTCCAGGGGGGGTGTTATATCTTACTATATTTTGTTTAAAAAATAATATTCAAGCATATTTTTTTAAATACACATCGATTTGTTTTATATTTCAAAATTGTTTACATTCAAATTATGATTTTTTTCATATAAACATATATTTGTCTTATCTAGAAAATATATATATTTTTGCTATTTGTTATAGGTAATAATGAGTCGAAGTTGGATTACGGCACATCGAATGAGCAATGAATATGAGGAAGGTGTTGATGCCTTTTTGGAATTTGCTAAACGAAATGTTCCAAGTAGTGACATTTTTTTCTGTCCATGCCTGAAATGTCTGAATATGAAGAAGTTGAAAAGTAGAGAGATAAAAGATCATCTGATTTGTCATGGTTTCAATCCGAGTTATAACCCTTGGATTTGGCATGGCGAAACTGGACAGAATGTCACTGATGATAATGAATCGCAAGATGGTAACTCCGATGGAATTGAAGAAATGATTTGCGATATTGTAGCAGAACAAATTGAGATACAACCGACAGTTGCACGTCTATATGGTGATGCCGAAAACCATTATATCCTGGTTATATAGATTTTACGGTTTTGTCGGCGGTGTTAAGATTGATTAACCTGATGTCAAAACATGGATGGAGTGATAGAAGTTTTAAAAAGCTGCTACAATTGATGAAAGACATTCTTCCAAAAGATAACGATCTTCCAGATTCACATTATAAGGCCAAAAAAATATTATGCCCGATGGGATTGGGATACAGGAAAATACATGCCTGTCCGAATGACTGCATTATATATAGGAAGGAATATGAATTTCTGAAAGAGTGTTCTAAATGTGGGACATCACGGTATAAGGTGAAAGAAAAATCACAAGCTGATGTAGAGATTACAAAGCTCCCTTCAAAGGTATTTTGGTATCTTTCTATAATTTCTCGTTTCAAACGTTTATTTGCTAATTCACATGATGAAAAAAGGTTAAGATGGCATGCTGATGAGCGGGTATGTGATAGAAACATACGTCATCTAGCTGATTGTCCACAATGGAAGAAAATTGATGCCCAGTACCCTACATTTGGAAATGAAATTAGAAATCCGAGACTAGGCTTGTGCACAGATGGAATGAATCCATACCGAACCCTCAGTAGCACACATAGTTCATGGCCTGTTTTATTGGTAATTTACAACCTCTCTCTTGAAGTTTGTATGAAGCGCAAATATGTCATGTTCAGTATCATGATCTCTGGTCCAAAGCAACTCGACAATGATATTGATGTATACTTGTCACCGCTGATTGATGATTTGAAATTTTTATGGGCTGATGGTATTAGGGTGTATGATTCTTATAAAATGGAATATTTTCAACTGCATGTAGTGATTCTATTCACTATAAATGACTTCCCAGCATATGGAAATTTGTCTGGATACAGTGTTAAAGGGCATAAAGCATGTCCAATTTGCGAACAACAGACGTCATATTGTCAATTGCATCATGGGAGGAAAATAGTGTACATGGGTCATCGAAAGTTTTTGCCTATGGATCACCCTTATAGAAGACTAAAAAAGGCATTCAATGGCTCACAAGAATTTGATACTGCTCCAAAACCTTTATCCCCAGATTTGTATTTTGAGAGGGTGAAAAACCTTGATGTGACATTGGGAAAGACACAGAAATCTGGTAATGATAGACATATTTGGAAGAAAAGGTCAATATTTTTTGAGCTATCATATTGGAGGTATCATGAAGTCAAACATAATATTGATGTCATACACGTGGAGAAGAATATCTGTGATTCTTTGATCGGAACATTGCTAGATATTAAAGGAAAAACAAAAGATGGGTTGAATGCAAGGTTAGACCTACTATCAATGGGTATACGTTTGGAGTTATCTCCCACTCCTAAAGGAAGACGAACATTTCTTCCCCCGGCTTGTCATACATTATCGAAGAGGGAGAAAAGTAGCTTCTGTCAGTGTCTTCATGATATCAAAGTGCCTCAAGGTTATTCTTCAAATTTAAAAATTTTTGTCTCATTGAAAGACTTGAATTTGATAGGTATGAAATCACATGATTGCCACGTCATGATGCAACAAATTCTACCAGTTGCACTGCGTGGAATATTGCCCATCCGTGTCAGAAAGACTATAATGAGGTTGTGTTATTTTTTCAATTCAATTTGTAACAAGGAGATTGATGTGAATGCTTTGAACATTTTGGAAAAGGATGCAATTTTTATACTTTGTCATTTGGAAATGTATTTTCCTCCAACTTTTTTTGATATGATGGTGCATTTAATGATTCATCTGGTTCGAGAAATAAAGCTTTGTGGACCTGTATATCTTCGTTGGATGTATCCTTTTGAAAGGTATATGAAAATATTAAAGGGATATGTTAAAAATCCATATCGACCTGAAGCCTCCATTATTGAAAAGTATATTTCTGAGGAGGTAGCAGAGTTTTGTACGAGCTACTTGGCTACGGCGCAACACATAGGTTTGCCTCCATCTCGACATGAACGAGTTAATAATGAGGGAAAGGGGATTCGTGGCTTGAAAGTCAAATCACTGTCAGCTGAACAGATGAAGATGTTTGAATCATACATCTTGAATAAGATAGCTGATGTTCAACCGTATATCACATTGCATATTAATGAGTTGAAACAATGTCATCCAAAGAAGAAAGAAATGTGGATTTTGAATGAGCACAACAAAACTTTTTTGCCATGGTTTAAAAAGAACTTGCTTGGTAGATCAGATGTATCAGAGACATTAAAATGGATAGTGGTTGGTCCATATTTAAATGTGATAACATGGTCCACTTATGACATTAATGGATATACATTTCATACGAAAGCTCAGGACAACATAAGTGCAGTTCAGAATAGTGGTGTATTGGTGTTTGCAGAAGCAATGCATTTTTCGAGTGCTAAGGACAGAAACCCAATTTCGGAATCAAGTGCATATTATGGTGTGATTGAAGACATATGGGAGGATGATTACTTTAAAATTAAAGTTCCTGTTTTTAACTTTAAATGGTTTATCGGTAACAGCAGTGTCAGACACGATGAATTTGGAATGACACTTGTTAATCTGAATAGATTAGAAGACACAACTGATTCTTTTATAATGGCAACACATGCCAAACAAATTTTCTATGTAGTAGATCAATCAGATATGCAGTGGGCTGTTGTTTTACAAGGGAAAAAACTATATGTTGGTGAGGATGAATTTGATGAAGATGCTGATTTATGTGATATCCCTACTTCCATGGAAAGATTAACAGAACATAATGATGAGTATGTTGAAGACATGGTTTGTGACATAAGGAACGATCACGACGAAGGAATTTGGGAAAACAATCCAACTGTACATTCATAAAATTACAGGTAACACATGTTTATTTCTTGTTTACATTTAGTTTTTTCATATAATGTTAGATATTGTAAATTTTTTTCTTATTAAAACATGTATCAAACCAAAATGATAAAACAATAAAAAACGTAAAGAGGAGAAGTCCTGGGCGCACCGGCTGGCCGGTGGTGGATCACCGGTTGGCCGGTGGTCCAGACAGAAAAGCTCTGTCTGGTCCACCGGCCGGCTGGTGGTGATCCAGCGGCCGGCCGGTGGTCCAGACAGAGAAAGGTTGTCTGGTCCACCGTCCGGCCGATGGTGATCCAGCGGCCGGACGGTGGTCCAGACAGAGAGGAAGGCTCTCTGTCTGGTCCACCGGCCGGCCGGTGGTGAGCCAGCGGCCGGCCGGTGACACCAGGCAGTGGGCAAGTCTACTGCCTGGGTCCTCCGGCTGGCCGGTGAGCTCACACCGGCTGACCGGTGGACTCAGTGAGTCCACTTTTCAGCTTTCTTGGGCCAACTCCTTGGAAACCTTTTGCATATCAACAAAAACACTTGAAAACAAGTTAGAAAATAATAAGAGTGATTGTGATCATTAAAATCCAAGAGAGAGGGGTACAACAGACTGTGTTTACCATGTTTATCATTGTTTAACATGCTTACCATATTACCAATGTTTACTATTATGTAATTTAGTACACTTTTCTATTTTCTGATTAAGTAGTATTACAATATTTGAATTTGTATATTTGTGAACTAATGTTTGTTTTTTTGATTTGAAGGAAAATGACAGATCAATCAGTTGATCAGCCACATGATTATGGAGATGATCATATTGGTCATACATCTGGGGAGGAACATTCACATGCTCCTATTACGAAAAAGAGTTCAAAGGTTGGTAAGCGTGGGTGCACACGTTTACCAAAATTATCACTTGACTGTATGAAGGAGGAGAGGATAGTCGTGGAGTTTGATGATGACGATCTTCCTAGAGGTCCAAATGCTAAATATTTTAAGGGTTTTGTAGCAACTCTGGCTAAGATCAAAGTAAGAATTCTCTATGATGATTGGAGAAGTGTGGATAAGGCGATAATTTCTCAGCTGTGGGAGACCATTTTGGTAAGATCTTTTGCTATTGTTTGACTGTTCTTTAAATGTTTCTAGTATATATAATATTTTTAACCTCTTTTTTATCAGATGACATTTGATATTCCTGACACTGGAGGAGTCAGGAAGAAATTCTTATCGTTGGCTGCTAGGAGATGGAGGGATTTCAAATCAACCCTCTCATCTGATTTCATTTATGGTCATAGGAGTCGTGAGAATCCATGTCGTATAAATCCTTTTATAGATGAAGACACATGGAGAAAATTTTTTGAAAGTAGAAGAAAAGAATCATTTTTGGTAAGGGCAATGTAAACTTTTATAAGCTTTCTTATATAAATGATCTTATTATTGTTTTTTTAATGATTACTTATTCTTAATTTATAGCAAACAAGGAAAGCTCATCAAGAGATCCAATCTAAAAATGTATACCCTCATAGTTTATCTCGGGGAGGGTATGCATTATTGGAAGAACAAATGATGGCAGAAAAATTTCAACAACTAAGAGTTGAGTCTTCAAGCTCTGGAGAGGTGGCCCCTCCATCCCCTCCATCTAGACATGAGAAATGGAAAAGAGCTTGGAAGGGCAAAAAAGGACAATATCTTTCGGAAGAATCGAGACTCGTAGTTTAGAGGATTGTAAGATATCTCTTTTATTTATTTAAGTTTACTATTTTCGTTATATATTTCCAATCATTATAGAAATATTCAATTAATTATTACAGGACTCTCTTGAGGAGCAGAGTTCACAGGGGACATTTACACCATCTGGGAGGGAAGATATTTTATCTGTGGCATTGGGAAAGCCCGAACATCCTGGCCGTGTAAGAGGATATCCGGAAGGTGTATCGGTAAGAAAAGTGTTGCCACGTTCCTCAACTTCTAACGTTGAGGGAGTTTATAAAAAAAATAGAATCCTTGGAGGCTAAAGTCCATAATATTAATGCGACAATGGAGGACAAGATTAGAGAATCAGTGCAGTTTATGTTTGCAGACTTGCAAAGACAATTTCAGGGTGCAGCTCCCACTCCACCTCTCCCAGTAGCTCCCACTCCCCCACCTCAGCCTGCGGACCCCATTTTTGATCCTCCTCCTCCGCTGCAGCTACCTACTTATTGTGAGTTGTATGTTGATGATCCTCAACATCATATAGTTGAATATGGGATGGTATATTGTATAGGAGATACAGTTCATCATCAACAGTTAGAGGTAGAGAATCAGAGGGTCACTGTACAGGATATTATAGATAGATCAGCTCGGATACCATTACCTACAGATGAGGTGACGACAGTTGGACATAGTATCGGCCATTTTTTACTTTGGCCATCCAGACTTCTTCGACTCATTACCATAGAGGTATGGATGTTATATCTTTTATTTTATATTTTTATTAATGTTTTATCATTTGAAAACTAATATATTTTTCAATTTATTTTTACAGGAATACTTCAAAGGTAAAGAAATACTGTATAGACAACAACAAAGACAGATAGCTATGACATCAGATGCAGATACTAGCAGTCTTGACAAATTGTCAAGATATTCAAATTTGTTGGCGGATCATTATGACTTTACAATGGAATCTCATGTCTTTGGACGTGAACTAAGTGTGGGGATTATGAAAACTGATATCATGGAGTTTGTCACTGGAGATAAGTTGGGAATCAACGTGGTGCAAATTTTTATCATGTAAGTCTTAACACCTTTTTCTTGCGTTATATTTATTAAAAATGTATACTTATGTCTGCTTTGTATTAGGTATCTGTATAAAATTTGTGAGAGGAATGAGCTGACAGATGTATATGGATTCGTGGACCCACAATTGATTTCCCCTGAAGCATGTGCATTGGATGAGGAACAAAGAATGATTTATATTGCTGATAGATTTGAAAAGAATGTAATCACACAGTGTCGGATGATGCCTTTTTGTGAGAGGTATGAAGCACATCCCTCTCAAAGAGTTAATTATCTTTTAACATAAAAAACCACTAACGTTAAATTTCCTTTTATCAGGGATCATTGGTTGTTAGGGGTTTTTTGCCCTAGGGAGAAAGCACTTTATTGGATATGATCTCTCCATGATGATGTGAGAGAAAGTTTTATGAATATATTGGAAACGTAAGTTTCAATTTCACAATAGTTTTATATATTATAATGAATTTTAAATTTACCCCATTCGTATTATTTTCTAACAGGGCATGGGTCCACTTTCGAAAAAGCGCAAAGAAAAGGAATTTCAAGATCAAATATGTACATGCGAAGGTAAATATCCATTTATAATTTGTACATTTTGATTTATTACATAAAAATAATATATTGAATTTACACTCATTCAAATATAAATGTCATGAGCAACAAGGAATCATCGAATGCGGATATTACATGTTAAGATTTATGTATGAAATAATAACAACTGGGACAGTTCTGAGTTTTGACCTGGTAAGATTTCCTATTTCTCATAATATTTCAATTTGATTTATTCATTATACACGTTGACTACTATCCTTTTCCTTTGTAGCTTTTTGATGACCCTCAACCCTTTACTGCTGAAGATATCAAACACTTACAAGTGGAGTGGTCAAATTATTTTACAGGTTTGATTGACTTTTAGTTGTTTGTAATGTAAAATGTAATTTTGAATATTTTCAATGTAATTGTGTATTTCGTAGTCGTTTAAGTTGGATTTAGTTTTTTTTGAAGTTGAAAGTGTAAGTTTTGAATGTTATATAAGTGAATGTTTAATTTTTCTCTACTTCTTGTTTTGGTCTACTGTTGATGGTTTTTCTGGTCTGGATTTTGGTATGGGGGGAGAGGTTCCAAGGGGGTGGGTGGGTGTTTGGGGGTGTCCAAGGGATATGGGAGGGGTGTCCAAGGTGTGTTTGGGGCTGTCCTAGTGGTCGGGGGGGTGTAAATGAGGGTGGGGGTGTCCAAGGGGTGGGGGGTGTCCAAGGGATATGGGAGGGGTGTCCAAGGTGTGTTTGGGGCTGTCCAAGGGGTCGGTTGGGTGTAAATGAGGGTGGGGGGGGGGGGGGGGGCTGTCCAAGGGGTGGGGGTGTCCAAGGGATATAGGAGGGGTGTCCAAGGGGTGTTTGGGGCTATCCAAGGGGATGGGGGGTTTCCAAGGGGTCGGGGGGTTTCCAAGGGGTCAGGGGGGTGTCCAGGGGGTGGGGGGATGTCCAAGGGGTGGGGGGTGTCCAAGGGGTGGGGGGTGTCCAAGGGATATGGGAGGGGTGTCCAAGGGGTGTTTGGGGCTGTCCTAGTGTTCGGGGGGTGAAAATGAGGGTGGGGGGGCTGTCGAAGGGGTGGGGGTGTCCAAGGGGTGGGGGGTGTCCAAGGGATATGGGAGTGGTGTCCAAGGTGTCTGGGAGTTCTGTCCAAGGGGCCGGTTGGGTGTAAATGAGGGTGGGGGGGGGGCTGTCCAAGGGGTGGGGGGTGTCCAAGGGGTGGGGGTGTCCAAGGGATATGGGAGGGGTGTCCAAGGGGTGTTTGGGGCTGTCCAAGGGCTCGGGGGGGGGGGGGTGTCCAGGGGTCGGGGGGGTGTCCAAGGGGTCTGGGAGGGCTGTCAAGGTGTGGGGGGGTGTCCAATGGGTGTTTGAGGCTGTACTAGGGGTCTTGGGGTGTAAATGATGGTGGGGGGGGGGGCTGTCCAAGGGGTGGGGGTGTCCAAGCGGTGGGGGTGTCCAAGGGGTGGGGGGTGTCCAAGGGATATGGGAGGGGTGTCCAATGGGTGTTTGAGGCTGTACTAGGGGTCGTGGGGGTGTAAATGAGGGTGGGGGGGCTGTCCAAGGGGTGGGGGGGGTGTCCAAGGGTTTTGGTGAGGCTCCAATGTGGTGGGGGAGGGCTGGCCAGGTTGTTAGGTGGGTATAGATAAGGGTGGGGTTCAGTTGGGGCTTGGGGGAGGGCTGGCATGGTTATTTTTGTTGTTTGGTTTCTGGTTGCTTTTTGGTGAGAGCAGTGCAATTATTTTAAAAAATATATATATCGCTTTCACGTCGGTTATTTTATAACCGACGTGGTAAATAAATCGGTAGGGGTTTATCACGTCGGTTTTTTCGACAACCGACTTGATAAACCGTTCCCGGGCCTTTTATCACGTCGGTTCTTAATACAACCGACGTGCTAAAAGGCCTGGGAATCGATTTACCACGTCGGTTATTGGATAACCGACGTGCTAAAACGTTTCCCAGGCCTTTTTATCACCTCGGTTCTTTAAGAAACCGACGTGATAATAGGCCCAGGGAAGGGTTAATCATGTCGGTTATGTCATAACCGACGTGATAAACGATATCCCAGGCATTTTATCACGTCGGTTATATTCAGAACCGACGTGATAAACCCCCCCCCCCCCCCCGCGCATATTTATCACGTCGGTTATTAATGAACCGACGTGATAAACATCGTGATGTTAGGGATGTTACGTCGGGTTTTAAATAACCGACGTAAAAAACGTTATTTATAACGTCGTCCGTATTAACGTCGCCTAAAAACCGACGTAAATAATGAAAAATAACCGACGTAAAAAATGTTTTCTGCACTAGTGATTGATCCCTATAACCAATTTCTCAATATACAGAGTTGATAAGAAGGTTTTCATAGTCCTTTTGAATAGATATGTTGGATGCCCACACTAACGTTGGGTTCCCTAGCCTGGAATATGCACTTGAAACACCTTGACACTATTTCTTGAAATCCCAAACAAAATATTCCTATGAGGACTACTCAGAACACCATCCCAAGGAATGATCTACTTTGATACCAATATGTCATGACTCAACCTAGCATGGATCGAGACACAACTCCCCCAAGCACGCCTCCATATTAAAGGGGATGATGATAAGTATCAAAATGCATAACTAATATGGAATTCCTTTTAAAAATGTGTTTGTATGCACACACTCGGCCGTATTAATGTATAAGTGTTGTTTAATAATAGTAAACAAATGAAATAACAAGAGTATAAACCATGTATGAAAAACCTCTTCGGTGTACAAGAGTATGATAGTGTAAAATAAAAAGTAAAGGGGTGAAATAAATTCCCAACTAGAAAGATTTCCCAAACTGAAAAAACTATATGATTAAATGATAAGAGATCCCGGCTCTAAATATCCAATATATAACCACCGTGATCTGTCAAATTAACTATGTATCCCTATGCTCATATCTAATCACCTCTAACCTATTCTTTATCTATATAAGAAATGAAATGTGTAGGAAAATACCAAATAAGGGTATGTATATACATAGCTAGTAGGATTCCCCTAAAGCTGAAGGGGGTAGTAGGAGATACAATAAGAATATATAGATATCTCAACCCAATGAAATAGATTATAAATCAAACCACATTGTTGTATATATATATATACTCAAACAAAAGAATCCCAAAAGAGAGAGAAATGGGATCTCTATCTCATATCCAATATCTGAAAAGAGTACCATCAATTCTATAAGCTACATGAATGATTCACGGCTTCTCATGCCTCTTTTTAAGATGCATCTAGGTAAATCCACACCTCTCCATTATTTCACATAGTCAGGGAGAATAATTTCTAGGTAGAGGACCCATACCTTGGTAAAATAAGAGGGAGACACATAGTAGATAGCTAGTGGACCCATTCCCTGTCTCGGAAGGAGAGTTCCACTCTAATAGTCAAGGACCCATGCCCAAAATCTACATGAGTTTTCCAATCAGGTAATTGGTATATAACCCCTACCTAGACTCCATAGGAGGGTTCCAATCAAGTAATTAGGAGAGAACCTATTCCAAAACTCCATAAGACGGTTCCACTCATGTAATAGGTATATGATCCATGCCATGAATCCATAGAAGGGTTCCAATCATGTAATTGGTAGGGGACCTATTCCTAGACTAGATGGATGGTTCTAATCTAATATTCTATAGAGGACCCATGCCTAGACCAGCTGTAGGGAGCCACTCTAATAGGAGATTGAGGACCCATGTCCAGCCTAGCTGGAGGGATCCACTTTGATAGTTGATAGAGAACT